>OY970809.1:13210957-18210957 GCA_963853775.1 Xanthia togata
TTCGAAATAATGATTCGGAATTTTTGTTTGCCTTTAGATAATTAGAATTACATAACTACAGACCACACGTCACCCAACCGTGCACGTCAACCTACTACAAACTGTCAAATTTCTTTAATAGATTTTCAACTTTATATCTAGAGTATAAGGTTTAAAGTTGATTGGGAAAATTTGTCAGTTTAGAGTAGGTTGATGTGCTGGCGTCTGTCTGTACCAACGGAGTTAGGAGTATAGGGTAGGTGCATTTTGAGATCATTCACAAGATCATTCATCACTCTAGGACTCGTCTGCTCCACCGGCCATCGGTCCTTTGGCATACATGGCCAGGCCACTGCCACTTCAGCTTCTAGTATTCTGAGAACGAATGCTTTATTTGAAAATGGAATCACTTTAAATAACCTATCGGATCGATGGTACCTATCGGCCATTTTCAATTCCAGGAATGTTCTTCTAGTTCTTTCAAATAACTTCAGACTTTAAAAAAGAAACGAGACTTAGATATAACTTCGCAAAGTCGCAATAATAATAAAGTTTTTTTTATATAAAAAGAACTATAAATACGTTTTCTATCGAAGTAGGAATGCCTACGTAAAGATAAAAATAATAAGGAGGTACCTACCTACTTACCTAAGACTAAGAGCATTCACCACATCTGCAATTTTAAATAATGTAGGTAGGTACTAAGTACTACGATCTCTGGATCTTCATGAAATAATCGTGAACCGTGACAA
The DNA here is from genome assembly GCA_963853775.1 of Xanthia togata. Lineage (NCBI taxonomy): Eukaryota > Metazoa > Arthropoda > Insecta > Lepidoptera > Noctuidae > Xanthia > Xanthia togata. The sequence continues at coordinate 13,211,689 of OY970809.1, forward strand.
TCGTTTTGAGCATAATAAGATTAGAGGAAGACCAGGGCTTGCGAATCTCCATACAAAAATGTATTCCCCTTTTTTCTTCCTGAATAATGCCTCTAGATCTAGAGCAATCTTTTTTTTTCTTCATAAAATCCAGATCTGCTGTAGACACGTCCCTGTTATTTCTTTTTTTCAGCAACTTATTGATAAAGAAAATAAGACCCTCCAAAAATTACAAAAATGCCCCATTTTAACCGCCGCGCGCCGTGATTAAAGGAATACCAGACAAATTAGAATAGTTTTTAACATAAAAGAAAATGATAGGAACCTAGACATAGGTACTGTTTCTTAAAATTTTAATTGTAAAAAATAATTGAATCGGCTCGGTTTTCGAAGAGAAAAAAGGGGAATACGAAACGTCGATCTCCTTAATTTTTTTTGTGATAAAATCACAGAGGCAGACTTGAGGTAAGACGATGGCATTTTTTTGTTTAACAGTTTTATCAAATACCTATTTTTCATATTCCTCGCAGGCCTTGTTCCCTCTTAAGGCTCCCGCAGACAGGTGGATTAGAAGAACAATTTCTAAGAAAACTTTATGGAAATTGATTTATCAGAATCGAGTTAAGCCGTCGCCGCTTCGCACCTGTCTGCGGCAGCCTTTATGTAGGAATAATGATTTTAAAATACGTAGATACGCTGCTGTTGAATAGCATAAGTAGATTAGAGACAAAAGATTGACATAGGTATGATTGGTAAATAATATCATCATTTGTATAACTTTTATAAGTACTTCATAAGTAGGCCCCTATCCAGTGGTCGGCAGGCAAACTCATTGGTCAATAAAGCCAAATATCAATACCTACTGTATCGACCAAGCTTTTTTATGAGAGCCAATCCTTTCTGTGTCCAAACTGTCTCAATAGAATAAGAAATAACTTGCTAAGAAGTATGCCTTCATCATCATCATTACGGCTGATAATAATAATCCTGATAGCCGTGGAATACCGCTCCACTCCTTATAAGCACCTCAGGACATGTTGCTCCCTTGTCGCTTCGACATTTTGTGCTAGCGACCGTTTTCGGGGGCCCATTATTGAGTGTGCAAGTCACCCCCTGCCATTTTACCTGTGTATTTTATATAAGATATTGGTCAGGCAGGGGTCATAGTCTTTCCATAATTCTAGACAACCAGTTCACTTAGCCACCCAAACCCATAATCCAATATCATTGTTTCCATATCTTGCGATAGTCCTGCACTAACCGAGGGTTGTCCTTGGGTGCACTAGATTAGTGCGTACAGGGATTTTAGGGGTATGAGGAACAGGGTGTAAAGTTCACTCATCCACCATAGAAAAGGGAGGATCCTCCAACCAGACGGGTGTTGTGTCTGGCGGGCCGACTGCCCGACTGTTGATTTCGGATAGTCTTATCTATGTCGTTCGCGCGGTAAACTCTAATTGCGCGAAGCAGGATTTGTGTGACGTCATGTCTTTTGATGCGTAGTTCGTATGTGGCGGTGTAACCGCTACAGGATAATCGCCGGTTAATGGCTCGTTTCATTAGACACGTCTAACGGGACTCTGCGAGTTGGCTTCGGCCCCTCGTACGCCTTCCAAAGGTCCGGGACCCTAGGGTCCCGAGAAATGTCAAAGACGCCAATATAAATAATGATGAAAGCATCTTACTTATTAACAAGTTAACCTTGGAAAACTCTGAGAGGTACACTACTTACCTTCTTTAAAAAAAAAAAAAACATCAAATTCGGTTCATAAACGACGAAGATATCCGCGAACACACATAAAATAAAATATATATAAGTATATACGGTCGAATTGAGAAACCTCCTTTTTTGAAGTCGGTTAAGAATAATAAAAATAATTTTCATCCCACCATCTCGGAAAGAGTATTTTTAATCTTCAGTATCTGAGTGGAAAAGCCGTTTTTATTCTCTAGAGGATAAAGTAAATTGAATTTAGAACATCGTGTGCACTAAGTTTGTGAATTAAAAAAAACATTAAACCTATTTACTGCTACCTCTATGGTGCCGAATATATCATACAACTTTTTTTTAATTTGTTAAAAACTCAGACTCGGAACCTTCTTGGTGTAAAGAAGCTTTCTTATTTTTTCAAACAAAAATATTACACTCAATTTAAATAACTGTAGCAACGTTACTTTAAAATTTTCTTAATTATACCTTAGTATTATTTTGTTATAATTTAAAGATTATTCTGTAATACTTACCTGTCATAATGTAGTAATTAATACCTAAACTGAAATAAAAGTGTACCTATCTTGTGATTGTAAACGTTTTTTTTTTTGCATTTAGTCATTTCCTCGCTGAGGTGGAATGAAAAGTTACGTGTTGCACTCGAGTGCAAAGATTTTCACCTCGTGCTCTTTTGATTCCCTCGCTAACGCTCAGGATTCTAATTTTGAATCACTCGCTGCGCTCGTGATTCAATTTTAGAATCCTTCGCTTGCTCGGTCATCAAAATTGAACACGCGGTTAAAAAGCAACTTTGCACTCTTGTATAACAAATAACTATTATTTCAGACACACAATAAACAGTCCATAGATTGTTAGGAATTAGTAACAATTTGTGCTTATCTGCTATGTTAGTAATGTTAGTAGATAACTCTGAGTTTCTTTAGATACTATATTAGACCTACAGCCACCTCCACCAGGTGCCTCTGGATGAGGTAGTCTGGTCTCGCAACAATCATCTTCAGGATGCCATTCCGACTGTTACGTAAACGTTGTAGTAAGGTTGCTGCTTTCTTACGCATAATGGCATGAAAGCCATCCGTATGCGCTTCCGCAAATATACTCGACGCACTACAACGCCACGGCAGCCGTAATAGCATCCCGAAGGCGTTATTATATTGTACACGCAGTACGTTGTAGGCTCAGCTCGTGTGTGACACCCACAGAAATACTTAACTATGACGTAAATGATTAATTTTCAGGAAAATACTTCGGAAATATATCTTTAAAATATTTATTTATTTATTTATTGACACACCAACGACTTATTCACTAAATAATTACATTAAATATATTCTATTTTAACAGTTTTGCGGTGAAATATACTTAAGTTACGCTTGCATTCATCGACATTTGTATTTTTTTTTTCGACTAGTGAATCTAGCAATTGACCTCAGAGGGAGGGCCGTAGCTGCTTAACCGGACTTTCCTGTGGCTGCCTTAAGCTTCTACACTCAAAGCCTCCAGCCAGGGGCAAAAACTATTCTAATTATAAACTAGGCGAGCGCTCGCTAAGGGCACCCCCTGTGGGGTACCTCGGCTTAGGGCGTCGCTGGGGGGAGGACAGCAAGATGGGACAGGCTGGATCAAAGATATATTTATTATTACTAACCGGGGAATTTAAAGCTACAGGCTCAGCATCGACGAGCAAGGGTCGGGGGGCACATTTGTACAGGCAGAGCCTCACTGGATATAGGCCAAAGAGCCGCGGATTGCCAAACACTGGCATAATATACTTTGCTAAATGGCTTTTTTCTTTTGCGTAGTTTTTGGTGCGTACTAGAAATAAGTACCTATAATTATAGCCCCGTCTGAGGTCACTCGAAGATTACTATGGAAAATATGTCTTGCTAGGTATAATAATTATATATTATAGCTATGTCTGTGGCGGACTACGTGGATTATTAATAGATAATTTATTAAAACCATAAGAATTAATAATTAAATTTTAATTGGTCTAGTAAAATTCATTCAGTTTAAAATCTAATACCGTATATATATATACAGGAGAGACTATAATAGGTAGGTATTTACATTATAATGCTTAAAAACTAAATAGATTAGGTTTATTAGGTATCTGCCTGACTAATGTTGAAAAACTACTAATCACACAAATATCATAATAATTTAGGTATTATTCCTACTTACATGATATTTTTCTACATCATTTATAATATAATATCTAACGCTAACACAAAAATAATTAGGTATACATATTTTAGACGAAGTTCATAAAATTTTAAATCATAGGCATTTATTTTATTTTATCTATTTATAAATGATATAGGTATTTCTAATAGGTAGGCTAGTAGGTAGGTACGTATTAAATTTTCCAAATGTAGGCTTTCAACAACTCCTAATTTAATTGAGAAGGTAAATATCTGTCTACCTGTCTAGGTAACAAGGATGTGGAGTGATAACCTAGAAACAGTACCTACATTGAACTTATGCTACAAAAAATCTATGTTTTCGTTCCGCGACTTTTTGCTCAGGTTTGAATAGGCCTTCAAAATACCGCAATCGATCATAACAAAAACCAAAACCAAAAGAACTTTTCATCATTATTAAAAAGGAACGCAAAAAAAAAAAGATATATATTAACAATATTGAGATATGAGCCTTTTAGCCGTCATTTCTTAACGTGTAGCGTTCATTTTAAAAAAAAACGAATAATGGCACAGACTAGCCTGAAAATACAATTTTGTTTTCATTCACTATGTTTTCCTACGTGCGAGCGATTTCACTGGTGTTGACATTGTTGCGAGGTATATTTGTGGGCCTGTTTATGTAGACGGTGGGGTTGTCGTGCGGGGGTCTCTGGAGGCGGCCGGGCCTCGGCGGGGGTGGGGGCTGCCTCCCCTGCTCTATTCTGATCGGCTGTGGCTGGGGTCCGGTGTCTTGCCGAGGCGCCATCGCTGTAAATCGATTGATGAACTAGTTAGTAAAGAAAAAAAACCCAACATTGTTAACAAAGATAAAAATATAACTTTTCAGTTTTTTGGAACGAAGTTACTTATGGCGATAGCGTCAGAGCAGCCCACGAAATACAAATGTTCTTACGTTTTTTGCAATTTCTAGGTCAGTATTAGGTTGTATGTTGATCTAAATATGATTCACGGCCGTATCAAATACTTTTTTATATAATTATAATCCTAAAACCCATCAATACAATTCATGAACAACAACCTGACACTGACCAAATTGCAAAAAAACGTAAGAAAAGGACATCATCTATTTTAGACCAAATTTGAAAATGGCGGCCAGAGAAAGAAAACACAATATTCTGTTAGAACTTGTTCTCCTTAACATTTTTTATTATGGCTCATTTTTTACATTTAAAAAAAAAATATTTTTATAAGTCCCATAAACCACAAAAAACAAAATACCACAGTAAAAAACAGTGGTTTTTTACTGTGGTATTTTTTTTTAAAAATAATACAATAATAAAAATAAATAAATAAATATATTAAATAATACAATAATGAGAAAATACAGCCTGCCTGTAGTGACAGGCAGGCTGTATTTTCTCATTATTGTATTATTTTAACTATTGTAATGATAGAGCAGTATACTTAGTTATTTTTATTTAATTCATTTCATAGAAAGTGTTTATAATAAAGTTTTTTGAACTCAAATAAAACCGAGGGCAATGGTTTCACAGTTTTGGTGCCATAATAAAAAATGCCAAAGAGAACAAGTTCTAACAGAATATCGTTTTTTTCTTTTCTTTGTCTGGTTCAAAAATAATATGGAACGTGGGTGATGTCGCTTGAATTTCGCGGGCTACTTAAGCGCACCCCCTTCGTGGCTTTCGGTAGGAGTTGACTGGTAAAAATCATCACCACAGAGCACTTATATCATCACTTTAAGATTCGAACGCACAATCATGTTTTTCTTAACATAGTCCTCGCTATAGAAAACGGGCCTGAACAGGAGTAACTAGCTGTGGTTTTTCATTATAATAAGTATTTATATAATAACGTAACTGAAACTGTTTATTCGCGTTATCGAATTGCATTGTTGGTATGATACCTGATAATTTTATCCGATAAGAAGGTTCGTCCTTGTGCGACGAACGTTAAATTATTCTTTATTCTCTCACAGAGTAAGCGATGTGAAAAGCGCTGTCCTCAGACCAAATAAATACTAAGGCATAGCGCTGCAAAAAATACTGTGAAGCAAAGCAAAACTACACCTCCACGCTCCGCTCTGTGGTTGCACATTTTACAACCATTTAAATTCAAACTACACCTTACTAAGTGCACACAATCATGTTTACGAAACCGGCTTCACGTCACTGTTGACAGCGCTATCTTGGTTTTTAATTTGGTCTGAGGCGCTGTCTTATGTGATACTGGTTGGGGTCTGCCGTATAATTTTGAGCAATGGGTAATATCCTTAAATTTATTGAATTAAAGTTATATTAGAAACTAAATTCTGCCGCGCTATTCGTGAAATTTCTTGCTCCCCCGACTCATTCCGTCGCATCACATCGCCTGCCCGCGCGATTTTTTTTCTTGTTGCACAGCTCCTAAGGGTCCTAGGGATGTTAAGAGAAAGAATTTTTCAAATCCGACCCAAACAAACAAAATCTTCAGCACAAAGAGAACAGAGAAGAGAGCCAGAGAACAGTAAGAAGAACAGACTGTACTGTGCTAGAGTGAACAGTAGGTAAGTCCCATTGCTTTTCAAATTGATAGTCGGCTGTCTAAATTGATAGTCCACGTAATGGAATACCTACAACAGGTACATACCTAAACAAGAGTGAAATTATTCTAGGCAGCCATTTCTTTCAGATCACGAAAAAATGTTGTGAGTAATGACAGGTAGTAAGTATTCTAAAATAAGGATCGTATCATGTTATTATCTTATCAATGTATCAATAATGTCGATAACTACGCTGTTATTTAATATTTTCGTTGTTATTTTGTTAATAAGATTTGGAATAAGAAGCAAAATAGCTGCTACTTTAGTCCCATTTGTTGGCTCAAATCCGTTACTTATTTATTGTGTGCATTTTTATTAGATTTATTTGATTACTGTTTTTCAAATAGGTAAGTATCTATCCAAAAATACTCCAAGCTGTCTTTAAGTAGGTATAATAGTTTAAACTTAGTATTTTTGGATATAGGTACAGTACCTACATAGATCAATATCACACACTATTCTTCATTTGTTTAGACTGTATTCGGATGAAAATAAAAACATCATGTGATCACTTACCTGTTTACGAAATCAGATCAACTAATTACGACGATACTTTCAACCAATCTATAGCTTCATAAACGGATATAAGTACAAAGAGTAAAAAACACACCACACGTTATCAAATTTCACCGAAAAAAGAATTTAAAATGTTAATTTCTAAAACAATAAAATGTTTCGTGGGATCTCCCTCTGTGTGGGATGTTATTGTGAAAACATTTGTGAAAACATGTTACTTCGCTTAGCATTATCTTTGTGATAAGTTATCTGAAGTGATATTTATCATACTAGGCAGCAAATAATCCAGGCGTTTTATTATCATAGTAACGACTTTCAATAACTACCTAATTACGCAAAACTTTTTCATAAACGATTACGAAAAATTTGTTTCATTTTGACAGTTCAACAACATTCATTGCGTTATTTACGTTGCTGAGCAGATTTCTTTTTCGAACTTATGAAGCAATGGACTAGCAATTGTTTCTAAACGATTTCATTTCCGATTGATCATGTATTACCTACGTAATTAGGCTGTTCTAAGCTGAAAGTTGAGAAAGGCTTGTTGAACGATCATAATGTTTTACCTCGATTTAAAAGTCAAGGAGGAAAATGTATAAGGTACCTAACCTAAGCAGTTGGGTTTCGCAAATGAGAGTAAAGCACATAATTACAAACAGAAAAAGAGAATCAAAGCCTACCATAGGCCCTCTGTCTCTCTTTTCTGTCTCTTTGTCTTTGTTTTTTTTATCCGACTGCGGCGAAGCCCAAAAGGAGGGTTCTGTGTTTGACCTGTATTTAAGTATGTAATGTATGTATGTTTCTTTGTTCCCTCGTAACTCCTAAACGAATAAACGGATTTGGATAAATTATACGTCTTTAGATGTGTCTTGGTAGCGCGAGTGTCGCTGGCTACATTAAAATTAAAAAACAAAGTAAAATGGCGGATTTGGGGTGCCTTAATGTGAAGTTCCAAATAAGTATATATATTTTTTCAAATACCATCGAGTGGGATATCAAAATAAAGGTGATTACAAAAATATTATACCTCATTATTATGGTTAAAAGTAGGTACCTCGAAGTGACAAATCGTAAAAGAAGAGCTAAATCGTCTGCGAAAACTTTACCATTTTTGTAAACTAAAAAGCTGGAAAAAAAAAAAATTCAAATTCAAATAAAAAATTCCATTTTTATATTTTCAGACTCAAAAGGGTCCCGCCTGCTTCCTACTTTTATTTTATTTAAAATGGGCTTGTTTTGGCTTTTCAGTTTTTTTTTAACCTAAGTTTTAACGCATTCGGGATTTAAGTTTTTTTAATGACTTTTTTTTGTCTTTGTGTTTTTCTGTCTTTTCGGGCTCTTTTTCTGTTGCGATGGGGTCAGGATTGAATTTGGATTGGACCAACTGTTTTTCAGTTTCGCAAATACGGATTACTGTTATATCCTTAGTCTAGTGCAGTGGTCGGCAAACTCATTAGTCAATAGAGCCAAATATCAATACTATGACGACTATAGATAGTGCAATCCACGACGACGCGCCCCACTCCGCTCCGCTCCGCACTAAAGTACAGCTTACAGTACAGTAATCGCGGAGTGGGGCGCGTCGTCGTGGATTGCACTATTTGTAAGATTTCTTATAGAGAGCCAATCCTTTTGTGTCCAAACTGTCTCAATACACTTTTCTTAATCCTTAAGGAGCCTGCGGAGCATGCGTAGTTCATACAAACGTAATACCAAAATAATTTGTAGACGAGTTAAGAGGAATTTTAAATTTCTATAGAAAACTTATTTTTCTATTAACTCGTCTTTAGATCAGTGTCCATTCAAAATATATATTTGGGAGCCTAGATATTCTGTAATCTAATCGGAATAAATAAACATTACCTTAAGAATATGTTTGATTTATAAATTATTTTGGTATTACGTTTGTATGAACCACGCATGCTCCGCTGGCCCGTTAAAATTCCCATCCTCTTTCACTCCACAACGCTTCTTAAAATTAACTTGCTAAGAAGTAGGATGCCTTCATCATCATCATATCGGCTGATAGTAGGTACCTAATATGATGAAGGCATCTTACATAATAACTAGTTAACCTTGGAAAACTGTGAAAGAGGTACAGTAATTGATACATTTTCGATGTCCTGTTCATTTTTGGTGAAAATACTTCGGAAATAGATCTTTGATATAGTTTGAATTTGAATGAATGAATTAATGAAATGCACCGATCCCAGCGTGGTTTAACCAGACTCGATAAATCGAATTAACCCCAAGATTTGCACTAGCCCTTGAAGCCTCGTGTCATGTTACATGGTGCTGCAGAGGCCATTACATATAAGAGAGTAGACCGGGGGGCGCGGTAATGGTAAGGAAGACCGTGCCAAAAGGATATGGAAGGATTCGAGCCATACCGGATATGCATCCTTGAGTATGCAAATTGCAATGGACTAGTGGAGAGACGGGTGATAGTTATCTGTGGATTGGCATCTTTTAACGACGCGCGACGGTTTATGTCCAGCTTCAACGGTGCATATTTTGTCGGGGCTAACTGCTTTTTCGACTCTTTTCTATGTCACTGCTATGCTGTGTTACACATTGCAGTTTCCATTGTCTTCTTCTGGTTACTATCTGTGTCAGGTTTCTTTGAATAAAACTTGATATCTTGCTTAATGACCGACCCTGGCCCCCGCGCTTATCTGCGTTCGTACCTAATCATCGACATTTGTAGCCGCACTAGGCCAAAGAGTCGCAGTTTGCCGACCACAGCACTGGTCTAGTGGTCGCAAGCTAAGTGCTGAGCATGAGGTCCTACACCCTAACTGCGTAATACACGATCAATCACAATCTGAATCATTTTGAAACAGATTGCTAATCCACTGCTTCATAATATCGAAAAAAAATCTGCTCAACAACGTAGTAACTGTAAATAACGCAATGAATGTTCTTGAACTGTCAAAATGAAACAAATCAGTCTGAATCATTTACGAAAATGTGTTACGAAATTAGATATCTGGGTTCATAATCGATTCCCGGGTTATGGGCAGTGTTATTGGGTTTTTCCATCTGGAATTGGGGTCCTCCCGGAGTCTGGATTTGTGCCCGGTTGATGGTATAGGCTCGCCTCATATAACATGGGACTTAAACATAACTGGCGACAAGTGGGTGTAGGTACTATAGGTATCTACATCTCTGCCTAACCCTTCGGGGAATACAGGCGTGATGTTATGAAAACAAACCTTAAAGGGCTAAATTTACCAAATGTACAGACGCCAGCACATCAACCTACTACAATCTGTCTAATTTCTTTAATAGATTTTCAACTTTATCTCTAAAAGATAAGGTTCAAAGTTGATTGGGAACATTTGACAGTTTCGAGTAGGTTGATGTGCTGGCGTCTGTACCTCAAGTAGGTCTAAATTTAAAATTTGATGGCAAGAAACTAGATGCTATTACGGAAACTGTATTTCTAGGAATTACCTACTTTAGATTCGAGATTGCAGTGGGCGGGCGCCCACATTAGAGCTCTTTCAGGGAGATTAAGTTCAGCTGCATATGCAGTAAGAAAAATAAGGCAGATGACTGATGTAGCCACAGCTAGGTTAGTATACTTTGCTTATTTCCACAGTATTATGTCTGGCGTTCTGCTGTGGGGATCGGCAGCTGTCGTAGATTCAATTTTAATTTTACAAGAGAGGCCAATTCGCGCTATCTATAAAATTGGCCCTCGTGAGAAAGAAATTGATATACTAACAGGCTTCTATATAAATCTTAGAAAGTATTTTGTATATTCGCAAAAACTTAGGACTTTTCAAAATAAGAAGCGATTTCCATAATATAAATACACGTAGTAAACATGAAATTGTGATACTCAAGTTTAGATTAACTAAAACTAGTAGATAAGTCATTTCATGTAAGTATTCGCTTTGGCAAGTTGCCAAAGTCGGTTACAGAACTTAGCGAGGGAAAGTTCAAACCCACATCAAACGTGTCCTTATCAAAAAAGCATATAATATGATCAGTGGCGGATCCAGGATTGTCATTTGGGAGGGGCTTGATCCCGCTGAAGATAGGTTTTACCAAAGTACGTAAACACTAAAAAAGCAATTTTTTTTTTTGCTTAACGCATAAAAAGCCTCCTCGGATAACTTTTTGCAAACTCCTAAATGGCTTCGTTAGATTGCAGACTACCAGAGATATCTCGGCGGATAGCTTTAACCGGACGCGCGAATTCAATAGGTATTCGTCACGTAAACAAAACATCGTATAGAAATAATTTAAAACTTGAAAACATTAATACTTATGATGTTAAGGATAATTGTTGGCGATTGTAGCTAGTTTAATGCTTGCTAAAATGTTTAAAAAGAATATTTAATATCAAGTTCACTTTATGATATGTCACGGAAGAACTCAGATGCAATTTTTTTTTCATGCTTCCATAACATTTCGTTGTTTGACATAATTATATACCTACCTACCTAAAATATTCTATATTTTTTTATAGCTGTAGTGGCAATCATGTCATTTGGTTTTGTAGCGGTTACACCGCCACATACGAACTACGCATCAAAGACATGACGTCACACAAATCCTGCATCGCGCAATTAGAGTTTACCACGCGAACGACATAGATAAGACTATCCGAAATCAACAGTTGGGCAGTCGGCCCGCCAGACACAACACCCGTCTGTTCGGAGGATCCTCCCTTTTCTATGGTGGATGAGTGAACTTTACACCCTGTTCCTCATACCCCTAAAGTTTAAATAGGTCTTTATTTTTATTATTTTATTTATGTAGGTATTTTATTTATTTACTTAGGTAGTTTTTTTTTTAATTTTTGTGAATGTGAGAACGTTAGAGGCATAGCAGACTGTAGATCTGTGGACCATTTTCTATTTTGCTAAGTACCTGGTACTTGTTCACAGGCCTACACTGTCCTCTCATACTATTAGCACTGTAATTTGAAAACATTGTAAAAGCCATTATTTTAAAAGAGTTACCGTGGAGTTTCTTTCCGGGCGGCTCTTCTCCATATTAAACGACCAATTGGAACCGTGCACCTAGCTTCTGACGTTTCATGTGCCCTTTTATGTGATGTGATATAAAATATTTTGGGGCTTGACTGTAATTTCGCGTATCGTGACCAATTGGTCGCAGGGCTTGTGGAGCAAAAAGACTATGCTCTGTACTAGAAACAACAATATTTAATTAACTGTCACTTTGTCAGTGATATTTGTGAAAACAATCTGTAATCTGTATGCAAGTTTCATCACATCACTCATCAGTGTTAGCTTGACAATCAGTGTTTCCTACCTTAGGATATCTTACCCTAAACTTAGGGACATTTCATGTTTAGAAGAATGAAAATTATTCAGCGACTTGTAAAACTTGAGTTTTGGTTATTCCATTGGGGGTAAAAGAGGGGACTTGCCTTAGTAAATAATAAAGGATGTCATCATTAGTTTTTCAATACAAACCCTTCGGAAGGGGTTTAGAAAGTTTATATGGAAGAATCTTAACGAGCGGTCCGATTAACTCGAAACTGTATTTTGTAAGAAAATCAAGTTTTTGCCCCTAACGGGGTAAAAAGAAGTTATTAAGGTTTTAGGTTAGGATTCTACTGCGTGTTATTCAAGTTAACTCAAAAGTTGTTATACATATTCAAAAAGGAAAAAAAAAAATGATGAAACATACGATTGAAACGTATGTTTCATCATTATTTAAGTAACAACTTTTGGGATGAAAATTGAGATTTTATTAGAAAATGATTTTGCCTTTAAGGATAAACTTGAATATTGACCAAAATACTTACTTAAAATAAATAATAAAAATCGTAATAATTAATTTTCAAAAACTACCTTGGGGGTTGGAGCCAGTGTTGAATTTTGTAAGGAAAAATACAAAATCCACGCGGACGAAGTTGTTAGCGAAGTGTTGGTTTCTTGGTTTCTATTATGGATCTGAATAAGGGGATTTTCGCGAGAAGCTAGGGGAAATTCAAAATCAGAGGGTGGCATCACTGGACCGTTGACATGACAGTGACAGAGTTCACAGCGTGCGTGACTGGACTGCCATTTCCAACTGACGTTTGTTCAATGTGAATGTGGTATTGTGTGCTACGTTTGCTTCTCGATAATTCATAATTCTTCCAGAAGTTGTAGTGAATCATCGCGTTCAATAAAAGCCAGTTGGTCTGTGTGTACATTGTTAGTAGTGTAACATCAATCTATCGAGTGACTTGTCGTTAGTTAAAGTGAAGATAAACTCGTGTTTAATTAAGATAACTTTTGGTTATTCAAAATGACTTCAAATAACCCCCCTGGAAAGACGGTTGCCATTCCTGCTAATCGTCAGGATAATGCCCAACCGGTACGAGGTGCAATTGCTGGTGCATTGACTTTTCCTGCTGCCAACAATCGGCAAAATACACAAAATGAAACTTTGTCGCTTGCTGGTGGATCTTTGGTTACACTACCGGATAGCGATCAGGTTTCTATGAACCGAAGACAACCTAAAAATTTACAGGTAAGTGACTAAATAACAGGTCATAGTTTACCATTTTTTCAGAAGGCTGTTCTAGCACTTACTTAATGCCATGTTCTGTGTGGTGGTTTCAGAGTCTGTTGAAGTTTGCTATGGAAGCAACGCGAGCGGAAGATGCTCCAGGGACCGCAGATAGAGCCCCTATGGATGATCAGGTTCGTAAACATGAATGTTGATATGATTTTGTATAATAATATTGTTTTATAAAACATTTTTCAGTAATCATTCTAAAATGCAAATTATATGTTATTGAATTCTGCATATAAAATATGAAAGTAAAAATAAAATACTAGCAACACCACATTGAACATGATTATACTAATAATATTTTAATTTTTAACCTATGATTTTTTTTTTACATTACGTCATAATATTTCAGAGGCGTAAATTCCTTGAAGAAGCACTGAGGAGCTTAACGGTTAATGTGTCAGAGGTGCTGGATAACGCTATCAAAGTACTGACGAACAGGGAAGTGTTGGATAGTATAAAAGAGGGTGACGTGTTGCCCGACGAAGTGAGGAATTCATTCACTGTACTTCTGGATCACGTTGATGACCTAGATGTGGCCAATGGTAAGAAAAACATCTTTGCTGTCTAATTTATATAGGATTATAGTTCTAATTGGCGTTATGTATTAAGGATACAGTAGTCGACAGCTCGAACTCGTTGGTGGAAGTGACTAATATGCATGCTAATTAGACAAATTATTTATTTATTTAGTATTTACTTATCTAGTTTTTATTTATTTATTTATTAAGTGAAATAGACAATGATATAGAACGAAAACGAGCACGTAAAAGTTAATGAACATCCGTATAGATTTTATGAAAAAACTACTGGATGTATTTACTCAAAATAAAATTATTTGAACTATTAAATTATCTATCCCTGTACGGTTTCTATTTTGCCATTTTCTTACTACATAAGTTATTTATTTATGCCCAAAGAAGACTTAAAATATTTCCATATTTCAACTCGTCAGTTTCGACACTCTTATCTACCAAACCAATATTTTTTTTCCCATTCTGCTTCCAGGGCATATAATGACAAGGCTAGATAATGGCAAGACAAATTAATAAAAAAAATAGTTTTGACCATACACTGACGAACATCTGAGTAATCACAATAGTACGTATGTGTGGAAGAATGACCGACTGGCGACTAGCGTACCCTTAATGATTCAAGTAACTGTTATTTGATAATGAGCTTCTTAGTTTGAATACTGTGATAATTATGTCTCCACACACAATGGTCCACTTGACGGACTAAGTGCGGAAACCAAACCCCTTAACATAGAACATACTGTGATATGTTCTCCTACACTACACTATCTAATTGGGATTGAGAAAATGTAATGGTCACCGTTTGCCTTATAACTATGTCGAGTGGGTAAATGAGTGATTTTTAACAAAAACTGAACTTATGACTCAGTTTTCATCAATATTGTTGCATGATTAGGTATTATCTAAATTTTTTGTATGTTTGTTTGTTTGTTTGTAATGAATAAACTAAGAAACTGGACCGATTTATAAAAAATCTTTCACCAGTAGAATGCTATATTATCACTGAGTAACATCTATCCATATTAATATTATAAATTCTAAAGTAACTGTCTGTCTGTTTGTCTGTTACCTTTTCACAGCTAAACTACTGAACGGATGTCGATAAAATTTAGCAAAGAGATAGATGGCATCCTGGAGAAAGACAGGGTACTTTTTGTCTAAAATATAAACCTAAAGGGTGATATAGGGGATGAAAGTTTGTACGGGAAAACCAGCATTTCTTAAGTTAGGGATATAAAATTCAAAATGCTTTTGGTAAGAAAAAAAGAGTTACACATTTCAGCGTTTTTGTAAAATCATCCCCCAAACGGGTAAAATAGGGAAGATATTAAAATTCACATAAAATATTGTTTTTTATTGTTTCTTCTTTTCAAGAGATTTAAGGGATTGAAATTATAGTCATAGTCCATAACTTTAATTTACATTTAGACTTTATTTCATTAAAAGCGGCCCACTCTACCAAAAGTTTAAATGTAGGTATATATGTGGTCAAAGGCGACACTAGAGTAAGTATTACAAATTAATAGTGATAATAATAGTAAAATGAATACTTAGATGATTGTAAATGCCTTAATTTATTTTATATAAGCCTGATTTATATATTTAAAAAAACTGGGCAAGTGTGAGTA
The DNA here is from genome assembly GCA_963853775.1 of Xanthia togata. Lineage (NCBI taxonomy): Eukaryota > Metazoa > Arthropoda > Insecta > Lepidoptera > Noctuidae > Xanthia > Xanthia togata. Next base: position 13,227,369 of record OY970809.1, read on the forward strand.
ACACTAGAGTATCGATTTGATTGAAATACAGACTAAATGTTACTTCAAGACACAGCCTATGTATTTTTGTTCCCAGAATGAAGAACAAACTTAACTTTGCAGTTCATATCTATATATATAAAAGAAAGTCGTGTGAGTTACACTATTTATAACTCAAGAACGGCTGGACCGATTTGGCTGAAAATTGGTGGGGAGGTAGCTTAGAACCAGGAGCCAGGGCCATTTAATAAACACCTCTTTGTCATAGGAGTCACAGACAGTCCGCTCTGCAGAGCCTGCATGGAGGACGACGAGACAGACCTATTAGAACCAGGAGACGGACATAGGATACTTTTTATCTCGGTAGGGTAGGTAGGTAGTGTAAGTAGGTAGGTAGGGTAGGTATGTAGGTAGGGTAGTTGTAAGTAGGCAGGTAGGGTAGGTAGGTGCGCCGCAGATAACTACTTAGTGCTACCCGTGCGAAGTCGGGGCGGACAGCTAGTATAACTATAAATTACCAATTTTCGGATTTTCGTCTTTACTTGACCTGACTTCTCGCATTCAATATCATCACTATCATTTTCAACCAAAAGGCGTCCACTGCTGCACATAGGCCTCCCCAAAGTGTTGCCACATGGACGCATTGTCATTAGAAAACAATAAAATTATTGATTATTCATTTCATCAATAACTAGCTTCCAGCAGCGGCTTCGCCCGCGTCATATCTTTATAAATTATAGCCTGTGTTTATCACTGAGTAGTAATAATATAGATATATTTAAATTCAGTCCAGTAGTTTTTGAGTTTATTGATTACAAACAATAATAGGTAATAGGTAAAACGGGCTGGTTTCCGCAACTCCACGTCAAAGCGCGTATTTTGCGTATGGGTGGGAAAAATCCATGCAGGCCCTGCAGAGCGGACTGTCTGTGACTCCTATGACAAAGAGGTGTTTATTAAATGACCCATGGCCAGTTATAGCTGCTGTAACCGTACGCAGCTGTTGTTTAGTTAGTCGAAGAACCCTTCTCGTGAGGCGGTAATTACAAACAAACAAACATACAAAAATCAAATCGTTTCTCTTTATAATATTAGATAATAGTCTTCGAATTTCGGCCATGGCAACTAATCTCAGCAAAAACTAGCCATCTATGCGAGGGATATTATAGTGCACAAGCGAGACAGATGCACTCACTCTTCTCCCTCTCTAGACAGAGACTCTAAACCAGAGAGAGATCAGGCGCAGGACCATCGGATTCATTTGATCAACTGCAGGGTTGAATAAGTGACACTATTATTATCTAACCTAATTTTATTTTTAATTCTTAATTGAAACTTAAAATTCCAGACTTCTACAAAATGGGTGGTTTCGCTATGTTTCCAATGTGCTACAGCAGCCAAAATGAGGACTTGCGAGCTCGTGCCAGCTCGGTCCTGGGCACGGCATGTCAGAACAACCCGTTCTGCCAGGAGAAGGCTCTGAACAGTGGGCTGCTGCCGGTGCTGCTCAGTTTGGTACAGACGGAACAGGGGATGGCACTTACCAAGTGTCTGTATGCTTTATCATGTGAGTAATGGCAATTTAAGCACACTGTAGCCAACATCTATATATATAAATAAAATTGAAGTGTGAAATTTTTTACAGTTTCGGGTAGGTTGACCTGCTGGCGTCTGTACTATAGTACTTTTTTTTTTTTATCTGTCGTTCTGTCTGTCTGTTCCGGCTAATCTCCGAAACGGCTGTATTAATTTTGATGGGACTTTCACTGGCAGATAGCTGATGTTATAAGGAGTAATTAGGCTACTTTTTTACTAGAAAAAGAATTAGGGTCCACGCGGACAAAGCGTTGGGTAGCAGCTAGTGAACATTATGTTCAAATTCATAATTTTTTTGATTGTCAGGTAACATTCAATTGACGGTTTGACAGCTTTTCTTTCATATACGAAATATGTCAAATCGCCGTATTTATTCTTCAGATAAAGGTTATTTGACTATTATATTGAAAAATCTGCCTTATTTTTATTTTTAAAGTTTTGATAGACTATAAATCACCAACATTTTGTTTATTCCTGTTAAATGACGATATTCTGAAATAGACTAAAGTGACACAACTTAAAGTAAGGCCATTTTAATAGGTAACATTTGACGTCTGTCAGTTTAGTGAAAGCAAATCGTAAAATTATTCGTATCGGTCGATACGAGTAATTTTTCAATTACGATTACATATTATGTAATCGTAATTGAAAAAAGTTAAGAAATTGTGCAGTTCTAACAAAACGAAAAAATATATTATTTTATGCCCGGCGTTACAAGGTTACGTTGTTGAATTTTGATGAATTGTCAAATGTTACCTATTAAAAATGGCCTTACTTTAACTATATTTTAGTTTGACAGCACTATCAGATGGCACTGAGTTTTTAATTTCGGGAAAATGACAGTGTTGCTATACTGAATTTGACGTTTTACACCTAAAATTTTGATTGTCTAACTAAATCTGTCGATTTTTAATCGTGATTAAAAATGGTAAGAATACAATTAGTTGCCTTGAACTAAAATTCACACCAACACCTCGACCCCCTTTGTAAGACCTCAACCTTAAAACTCAACATGTAGGTAATAATTTTGAAAAATTCCATGTAATACACGTCGAGGGGGCACACCACGAGCCTCAGGCTCTAAAAAAAAAAACGATGTAGGGCAAACAAATTGGTATGTACCACGTGGAAACGCGATTGTCAAATTTGATTTTAGTTGTGCCAAAATGATTCTTAATTTTGAGTTTTTTTTTGCAGAATAGCTTTAAGCTTAGTGATAGTTTATTTCGGTGTACAAGAGAATCGGCACCAATATCTATAAATCATGCATTGAAAGACTAATAGATTGCAACACAATTTAAAAATAAAATATACATAGATACTAGCTAGACCAATGTTAGTTTATACTAACTTTGTGTTATTACTGAAATTTAAACTTACTCTCAGTTTTGTTTCAGTAGTAATATAATTTTCTTTTCCTGCAGGTATGTCCCGCGGGTACGACCCAGCATCCCTGGAGCTGATCAAGCAGGGAGGCTGTCCAGTCCTTGTTGAACTACTGAGTTCCCCAGAACCATCTGCCAAGACAAAGGCGGCTTTTCTCATCAGACATTTCTGCCAGAATTTCGTTGCCTCTAGAAGTAAGTTTATTATCATTTAAGAAATGGAAATTATAGTATTTTAAGTGATAGAACAAAAAACTTATACAGGGTGGACCAAATAGGGCTGGGGGGTGCTCTGCCGAGCAGGTTAGGGCAGGCGCCCTCCGTCCTGACTTCACGGGGTTGCGAGCCATTACGGTGAGCTGCCCCGTTTCGGCGACCAAGAAAATAGCCGGGGAGGGCCAAAGGCTATTGGTGGGCTGGGTTTCAGCGCAGGTCAAACTGCTGGAACCCAGACCTATGAGGTGCTTCCGCTGCCATGTGGGCAATCACGTGGGAGCTAAATGCACCTCGGAGGTGGACCGCAGCAGCCATTGTTACCGCTGTGGTCAGCCCGGTCACAAGGCCGGCTCGTGCGAAGCTACGCCGCATTGCGTCGTATGTGCGGCGGCTGGCAAGCCAGCCGGCCACCGGATTGGAAGCAAGGCCTGCGCTCCACCCGCCAAGGCTAGAGGCAAACCACCTGCCACCGCCGTCACAGCCACAACCGCCGCCACCGTCGCCGTTGCCGCCTCAACAGCCGTCGTCGCCGCCGCAGCCGCCGCGGCAGGGCCCTCACAGGGGGCTAAGGAGGGGGCTGACATGGAGTGCCAATAATGGCCCCATTTCGCCTCCTCCAGGCGAACATCAACCACTGCGCCGCAGCTCAGCATCTGTTGCTCCAGAGCATGGCGCAGTGGTCGATTAACATCGCCGTGGTCGCTGAGCCGTACTTTGTCCCACCCAGGGATGACTGGGTGGAGGACCTGAGCGGCTCAGTGGCCCTAATTTCGTCGGCCGCCGCCGGTACCCCGGCCCTCGAGGCGGTTAAGAGAGGACGGGGTTGCGTTGCAGCACGGTTCGGGGAGATTGTCGTGGTAGGCGCGTACTTCTCCCCGAACCGAACTCTCGCCGAGTTCCACAACTCCCTTGCGGAGTTGAGAGTCGTCGTCGTCGGGTTCCGTTCCCTCCCCGTGCTCGTCCTCGGGGACTTCAATGCCAAGAATGTGGCTTGGGGTTCCCGGTATACGGACACACGGGGCAGGATGGTGGAAGACTGGGCGCTGGAGACAGGCCTGGTCGTCCTTAATCGGGGTTCTGTCCCCACGTGTGTGCGGATGCGGGGTGAATCAGTGGTGGACATCTCGTTCGCTAGCCCCGCTCTGTCGCCGCGTGTCATTGACTGGCGCGTCATGGAGGGGGTGGAGACGCATTCCGATCACCGGTACATCCGGTTTGACGTCTCCGCCCAGACCTCGAGCGCGCCGGTCCGACAGGCCCCGAGTGGTCCGCGGTGGGCGCTGAAGCAGCTGGACCGGGAGCTCCTCCTGGAAGCCTCGATCGTGCAGGCCTGGGTGTCATCACCGGACAGGCCTGCCGATATCAATGACGAGGCGGAGTGGTTCCGGGAGGCCATGTCCGAGATATGCGACGTGGCAATGCCCCGGGTCCAGCCCGGACGTGCTTCGCGCCAGGTGTACTGGTGGTCGCGTCAGCTGACGACACTGCGCATTGCGTGCGTTACTGCGCGACGCCGGTACACTAGGCACCGCAGGCTCCGTATTCGACCTCCGGATACGGAAGCCATTCAGGCGGAGCTGTACGAGGGGTACAGAGTGGCAAAAACCGCCCTCCAAGCGGAGATCCTGCGGGCCAGGGCACTGGCCCGCGAGGAGTCGCTGGAGACTCTGAACAGAGACCCGTGGGGACGCCCATACAAGATGGTGCGGGAGAAACTCCGCCCATGGGCTCCCCCGCTGACGCAGAGTCTCCGGCCACAGCTTGTGGGGGACGTGGTGAGCGCTCTGTTCCCTTCGAGAGGGGAACATGCCTCCCCACCCATGGCTCCGCCTACTGCGGTGCCCGATGCGGACCACACCGCCGACGACGACGACGATGCTCCGGAGGTGACCGAGGTAGAGATGAGGGTGGCGGTACGTAGGCTGAATGCCAGAAATACCGCCCCAGGACCCGACGGCTTACCTGGGAAAGCCTGGGTCCTGGCCTCAGAGGCTCTCGGGCCTCGACTAAGGGGGCTCCTAAGCGCATGCTTGGAGAGGGGCCAGTTCCCGCTTCGTTGGAAGACGGGGAAACTGGTCCTCATCAAGAAGCCGGGGCGCCCTGCGGACTCTCCGTCCGCTTACCGGCCCATAGTGCTGCTCGACGAGGTGGGCAAGCTCTTTGAAAGAGTCATTGCAGACCGCCTCGTCGGGCGGCTGGTGCGGGTGGGGCCGGATTTGGCGGAGAGCCAGTTTGGTTTCCGCAGGGGGCGCTCCACGGTGGACGCCATCATGCGCGTGCGAGCCCTCACGACGGGGGATGCGGTGGCTCGGGGTGGGGTCGTCTTGGCGGTGTCTCTAGACATCGCCAACGCCTTCAATACCCTGCCCTGGAGTTGCATCAGGGAGGCACTCCGGTATCACCGGATGCCGACCTACCTCTGTCGTGTGGTCGAGGCCTATTTGACGGACAGGGCCATCATCTACCCCGGTCACCAGGGAGAGTGGAACCGGCGAGAGATGTCGTGCGGTGTCCCACAGGGATCGGTCCTGGGGCCGCATCTGTGGGACATCGGATACGACTGGGTGCTGCGCGCCGACCTCCCCAATGGCGTCAGCGTCGTTTGTTACGCTGACGACACGTTGGTCCTGGCGCAGGGGAGGTCGCACCAGGCGGCGGTCGAACTAGCGACACACGGGGTTGCGACAATCGTAGCCAGAATCCGGCAGTTGGGACTCGAGGTGGCCTTGCACAAGTCCGAGGCCATGTGTTTTCATGGTCCTCGGAATGCGCCACCGTCGGGTTCCCAAATAACGGTAGGAGGGGTTCACATCGGCGTCGAGTCGACGATGAAGTACTTGGGACTCGTCCTCGACAGTCGGTGGAACTTCGTGGAGCATTTCCGACGTTTGGCTCCCAGACTGGACCGGGCCGGGGCTGCCTTGAAGCGGCTCCTGCCCAATCTAGGGGGTCCAAACGCCTCCTGCCGGAGGCTATACGCGGGGATCGTGCGGTCCATGGCCCTGTACGGGGCACCGGTGTGGGCGCATTCGTTGAGGCGGCGGCCTGCCCGCCGGTTGAACGCGTCCCAGAGGGTCATGGCCACCCGGCTGGTCCGGGGATACCGCACGGTCTCCGGTGAGGCGGCGAGCCTCCTTGCCGGATTGCCGCCATGGGATCTGGAGGCAAAAGTCCTCGCGCATATTTGGGAGTGGCGCGGGGAGGCGAAACGCCGGGGCTTGACTCCGATGCCGCGAGAAATCGCGGCACAGCGGACAGAGCTCCGACGGGATCTCATGGCGTCATGGAGAGTGCGATTGTCGCAACCCAGTGCTGGGCACGCCACTATTGCGGCGATAAGTCCCCTCTTTGAGGAGTGGCTGGAGAGGCGCCACGGCGTCCTCACCTTCCGCCTGACGCAGGTCCTCACCGGACACGGCTGTTTCGGGAGGTACCTGTTTCGGATAAGGCGGGAGGAAACGCCCGGGTGTCATCACTGCGTGGATCGCCCGGAGGACACGGTGGAGCATACGGTGGAGGTATGCCCGGCTTGGGCAGAGCACCGCCGTGTCCTCGTGGAGGCGATCGGTGGCGGGGATCTCTCGCGTCCGGCCCTGGTCCAGGCCATGGTACGGAGCGAGAGGGCATGGGAGGCCGTCACCTCCTTCTGCGAAGCAGTAATGCTCGCGAAGGAGGAGGCGGAGCGCGTGAGGGAAAGGCAAATTTCGCGCCCTCACGCCCCTAGCCGCCGCAGGAGGAGACGCCCCGGGCGTCGGGAATCGATCGCGGATTCCCGGCCACCGTAGGCGCGGGCTTGCGGACGGTGAGCAATGGGTAGCTCGCCGTCCGGTAAGGACCAAGCCCGGGTCGACGGCGCGTTGTGTTCCACGCGCGCCTCAAAGAGTGTCAGCGAGTGAAGGGGTCCTATGAGACCATTGCCTGCCGGGGTTGCGGGAAAGTCCGAAAGGGATACCGTGGCCCCCTGGCATTGCACAGGCAAGAGAAGGAACACGGGTGGGTTTTAGTCAGTAAGAGTCTGACACGCCCTCCCGCTCCACCCAGAGCGGGAGGAGTCATTTGATGATTTCCCACCCAAAAAAAAAAAAAAAAAAAAAAGGGTGGACCAAATAGTGACGTAATAAAAAAAAATTAGATTCCTCATTTCAAAGTGGGAATTTAAGTTCGTGTGATACAGAGTCGAAATTACAACTTGAAATAAAAAAAATCTATTTATTGCCTAAATTATTTCAAAACTCTAGGCGGAATGGTAGCTGTAGCTTCATACCTAAAATGCGGAGCCCCTGCTTCTCACAGTTTAACGACTTGCGTGGTTTCTTTATTATTTGTAAGTTTAATGTTATTGTAATGTACACATAAATCTTCTGGAATGAATTCTCTAAATTATAGTGATAACCGCATCAAAATCCGTTGCGAAGTTTAGAAGAACAACGTGGTCACACAAACAGACACAAAAAGCGACTTTAATTTTATATTAGTCATAAGATACATTATACTAAAACTTCATGAAACTCCCTCTGCCTCCGCCGCATCACATCGCATCGCCCGTCCGCGCTTTTACTTTTTTTCGCTTTGCGTTCTTTCTGACTTTTTTTCTTTTAACTCTGCTCTCCTTAGAGTCGTAGCGTGATGTAAGCCTTATAACCTTCCACAAGAATTGGGCTATCAAATGCATATTTTTGCATTGGATTTTTCAAATCCGACTGGCAGTTCCAGAGATTAGCACGTTCAAACAAACAAGAAAACAAACAAAGTCTTCAGCTTTTTTATTTTTTCTATACCAGTGGTCGGCAAACTCATTAGTCAATAAAGCCAAATATCAATACTATAACGGTTAAGATTTCTTATGAGAGCCAATACTTTCTGTGTGTCCAAATTCAAATTCAAAAGTAGGCTGAGAAATCAGCACTTTTCAAACGTCAAAATTACATACGAGTCCCCCAAAAATGCCCGCCGTTCCGTGGAGCAAAAAACTCCCCAGCTGCACAGCTGTCTGTTCAGTTGGAAAAAAAATTATTCTATGTAATAGTATGCAAGATAATTTATATAACGCAACACAAAACATTAAATTAAATTATTTTCTATATGTATGTCACCTAGCACACACCAATATACCAAAAAGTAAAAGAGCTTAATACCCGAATGAAAGCCTCCAGGCATAAAGGGCGTACCCGTTTAAATATACTTATTAAAGCTGTAACTCGGAAATCACAAATGATAAATTAAGACCATCGAAGTAAAAATAAATAAGTAGTTAAATTACTAATAACAACAAGAAAAACCATGGTCAGCAAGACGACCAGTCACCACAAGCAGCACCCGTTCACGAGCATAACGCAAAGATCAGCCATTACCCCCTCGCCATAATCAAACTGTCTCAATACACTTTACTTGATCCTTAAAACTCCCATCCTCTTTCACTCCACAATGCTTCCTAAAATGAACTTGCTAAGAAGTAAAATATTGCCTTCATTGTATCGGCTGATAATAATTTATGATGAAAGGCATCTTACTTATTAACAAGTTGTTAACCTAGGAAAATTTATTAAAACAAAAATTATATACACCGTGACATTTTAGTCATTTTACAAAGGCCACTCAATGTACCCGACATAAAATACCTCTAGGAGCATTTTTTTTATTTTATTTAATTAAATTAAAATTGAATTCTTCTACGTCATTCTCAAATCCCGTAAAAGATTGTCGAAATCAATATTTACTCAGGCACAACTCGCTAATAGAGAATAAAATAATATCGAGCACAGAAAATCTTGTATCGATCAGCTGATTCAAATAAAATCCGCCATCTTGCCGCTTAACATCCTCGTAGCAAGCTCTAAACAGGGCACCGGTGGTGTTTAATTTTGACAGCTACTATTCATTTGCTTAGCAACCTCTTAGCGCTAAATAGCGTTTATGAATAAGAATTTTGCTAACCAATTGCTTAGCATTTGATTAAAATTTAACTAGCGTTTATAAATAAGACCGTTAATGTTTAGTAGTCATTAGGTAAACGCAGTGGGCTGCTTTTGTAGGACGACTAAAATGTCACGGTGTATAAAGATTTTTTGCGGGGTGAATTTTGACTATTAAATTGTATTTTTTTTATATTAAAGGGCCCATTTGCAATCTTTCTTTTATTTAAATTTTCAATTTGAAGTTCTATCTTCCTCATCCGAATCCTCCTCCTCCTCCTCTTCCTCCTCCTCGTATCCTCATCCGCTTCCTCAAATCGTATTTCTAATAGTTCCTCATCCGCATCCTCTTCCTCATAACCACTTCCTCACTTCCTCTTTGAGTGAGCATGATTCATGCTCATTCAAATGTCTCGCTGTTGGTGGCGCGTGTGTTGGATATGGATGAGCTGCACGGTGCTGATCTATGCGTCATGTTCGTGAACGGGCGCCGTCATTAGGGACTGGTCATCTCTTATCTGGTCATCTCTATTTTAATCTTGACAATTCAAAACTGCTTTGTGTTTGAACACAACAGCTCTACACCCTAATTACGTAACACACGATCAATTACAATCAGTTTCATTTTGACAGTTTATTTATTAAAAAAAAAAAAAAAAAAAATGAAATTATAATACAGAGGTATTATTTAATTCTAAACTCGCCAAACTTTTACGTTTGATGGCGAGAGGAGCTCTTTTACAAAACAATGAACCACCTTACGTACACACATCAGCAGGCCAAGCTACTACAAACCGTCAATTTTTCACATTCGATTCTGAACTTAACCATTAACTTTTTAAGGCTTAAAATCATTTAGAGACATTTGACAGCCAGGTATAATCTGACGTGCTGGTGTCTGTTCATACCTACTACTTATATAATATAATTATTATTATACTGTTATGTTTTAATCTTGTATAATGTATTTAATTCTGTTTGCTATCCTGTATAAGCAATATATTAGCGATATCCTTCAAAATGATTCAGATTGAAAAAAAAGGTAGGTATATCGAAGTTCTTCCCCAGACAAGCTCATTCTAATAGAGATCAAATACGACTAGAGCATACTCTAATAACATTCCGTTATATTTTCAGAACAATTCGTAAGACTGAACATCGTGAAGTTAATAGCAGGAGATCTTCAAGCCGGAAGGAACGACAGCACAGAACATTTGCTGAGCATATTGCAAGTGTTAGTGAGCACCAAGGACCTTGGCATCTTGCAATTGTGTAGGGACCCAAGGTATGACCTGAAGAATGTTCTACAAGATCACCTCAAGAGACCAGAACTAAGTGATGATAGGTTTTTGGAAGAGAAGGAGTATTGTCAAGATTTGTTAACGAATATTTTTTCAACCCGTGTGACTATGACTAACCCGTCGATCAGGCATATAAATGTGGAGCAAGCAGATAGGTAGTGATGACATGGTTTGTAATACATTTGTGATCTCTTTTCCATACTAAATTATAGAAGGTCAAATTAAATTAACTAGCGAAACTCCGCAAATGTGATGGGTAACGATATACAGGGTGGTTGGCAGAACGTTGAACATAGGAAAATGGTGGATAGTGGTACATGATATACAAAAGTTCCAAATTCCTAACTTGTTTAGTTGTTGAGATAGAGCTCGTACAAAAATGGTCTAAAACTGACAACAACAATTTACGGCTCCATAAATCATGAATTTCGAAAAAAAAAAAAAACAATTTTTTTGCACTCTGGGAGTGCAGGCAGAAGTGATATGAAAACTTTAATATTAACGTTGTGCATTTTTGATATTAATTATATAATTTTTTATTATTACTATTGGTTATTGAATATCACTTATTGCGCTATCGTACACAAACATGACAATTTATAATTAAAAAATTAACACTTCAGAACTATTACAATTATTTTTCATTAAAAAGTTTCTATCCGAAAAATCAACTTCTATCCATAATTTCAACGACTCTCACCTAAACGAAACAGCAGCCGCAGGCATACAATTTCTCCGCGCGGTAGAAAGAGATACTTCCTCTCCTACGCCGCGCCGGCGGTCTACTCTCCCTCCGTCTTACGAATTTTCGATCAGGTCACGTGACCTGACGCGAGTTTAATTTCATTCCATCACAAAAAAAGTGCACAACGCCTCTAAAGTAGTTTTCACTTCAAAAAAAACGATCTCTACTCGATGAGCTCTAGACAATGACACGGACATGGCCAGGGTTAGGTTTTTTTTTCAAAATCAAAAATGTATTGTATGGAGACACCCTTTTAATTTTTAATTTAATTTGTTGTTATGTGAAAGACTCAAACTCAAAGCATTTATTTCAATTAAACCATTTACAGGCATTTTTGAATTGTTAAGGAGAGAAATATGAAGCTAGTTGCCCATTCCAAAGCAGACAGACAGACAGCGGAGGCTTAGTAATAGGGTTCCGTTTAGCACCCTTCTGGAACGGAACCCTAAAAAAAGATTTCATGTTCTGTGTCTCACTGATTTGTTCAACTTTAAGTAGGTAACTAAACTTACACCGGTCGATACCCTGATGAGTATCCTTATCTAAACATGATAAGTTTCTGCGGAGTTTTGCTAACTAAATTAAATTGACCCTGGATTTATTTAGGCTGGTTTCACAGAGACACACGTGAGGCGCTAGAACATTGTTTCACAACGACGCGGATTGGTCCGTACCGCGACCCGCTCCGGGTAGAGCCCGTACAACGTATCGAACTACTCCCTCGTTTCAGAGCACTGCGGGCGCTACCCGTACGGATTTCCCGGACAGCTGTGAAACCAGCCTAAATACCTGTATTTACTGCCTCGTTGGTCCAGTGGTCGCAGGCGCTACTGCCTAGCATGAGGTCCTGGGTTCGATTCCCGGGTCGGGCAAAGTGTTATTGGGTTTCTCTTTTTAGAATTTCTCAGTAGCAGCCCGAAGTCTGGATTTGTGGCCGGTTGATGGCAATAGGCTCGCCCCCTATTACATGGGACTTTAAACATAACTGGCTAAATGTGGGTGTACCTGCTACAGGTACACTTCTGTCCAACCCTTCGGGGAGACAAGGCGTGATGTTATGTTATGTGTTATTTATTAAACGGCACATTACAGGTCAATTGTAAAATAACAAACTGTTTAAGTTAGTATAACTTCCAATAGCAATGTGCAACGATTTAAAACATTTATATTTGTAGCGAAACATTGTGCAATATAATTTAGTATCGAGAAGAGTCATTTTCTTTATTTGTAAATACAATTTTGCAGGTGTAAATGATTGTAGATAATAAAAAGTAATGCTAGTGTTCAAATGTCGAATATGGCCGGAGCCGCTATCATATTTGCATTGTTATAGCTGTTGAAATGGTTAAGAGGGAACAGGGGCAGCGAGGAATTTGAAAAATAGGTATTTGAAGAAACTATTGCCGTCGCGCTGCACCCGAAAAACCGAGTTAAGCCCCGTAAAGTGCGATAGGGACAACTGCAGCTCAGATTTTTGACGAAAACGACGTTTGGCATTCTCCTTTTTTCTCCTCGAAAACTAAGCAGATTTAATATTTTTTTACATTAAAATTTTAAGAAAGAGTATTTCTAGGTCCCTATTATTTTCTTTTATGCTAAAAACTTTTGCGAATTAGTCTGGTAATCACGGCGGTAAAAATGGGGCATTTTTGTAATTTTTGGAGGGTCATAGTTTCCTTACTTATTAATTGCTGAAAAAAAGGAAATGACAGGGGCATGCCTATAGAGACCCTGATTTTATAAAAAAATGACAGCTCTAGAGGCATTATTCAGGAAGAAAAACGGGGAATACGTTTGTATGGAGAATCGCAGGCCCTGTTCCCTCTTAACTGTGGCCTGTAGTCTGTGTTAATATGGGTCTATACACGCTTCTGGTACGCGGCGTTGACGCGCGTTTAACGCAATAGCGTCTATCTATAGTCACCGAGAGGGCACCGAGCTTTTTTTAAAGATTTGATTTGCCCGATGGAAACACGATTTGATAAAGTTGCCTCGATAGAATAAAAAGGCAAAGTTACCTCTTATCGAGTAATTTTTTCCTCTATTTTACTACTTTTTTTTAATATAAATAAGTAATTGTATATTATGATTAATTTACTAAAATAAAGTTCATAGATGACTGGAGCTTTTATGCGCGATAGTTTTTTATTTAAGAGCAATATGATGAAAAAAACGACGAAAAGCATTGAAAAAGTACAAAAGTGTGGTTATTTTCTTTACTCTTTACACGTAAAGAAAGAGACAGAGACAAAGGTAAATGGTCGGTATGCTCTGAGTCGAGTTATTAGTCGCTCGCTTGCACCTAAGGAGCAGGTAACAAACATTGCACATTCCTATTGCTACTGACTTTTATGGCCCGACGACTCAGTTCATAACGCCAGTACTGTAGTATTGTTTTCTCAAGAAACTGCGCGATAAAAATGCACGTTTTTACAAACACTAGGCGATACCTAAATAAAAGGCATTTGCGTTGAAAATCGTCGAAAAAAACCGGCCAAGTGCGTGTCGGACCACGCACAATGAAGGGTTCCGTAGTTGGAATGAATTTTTCGTAAGAACAAACTTAACTTTGTAATTGAAAAACATGTTCTCCCACGGAATATATGGGAGAATATGTTTTTGCAACCGCAAATTTAAGTTGGTCGATTATTACTCGTAAACTTGTAAAGCCCACTTAAGTGTGATAGTTTTTTATTTTTCCACTTTTTCGGCGTCATTAACTTGTATACTCATGCCAAATTACAACTTTCTAGAAACAATAGTTTTTGAGCTAAACCGCGGACAGACAGACAGACGGACATGGCGAAACTAAGGGTTCCTTGTTGACTACGGAACCCTAAAAACGGGTATAAAAGTCGTCGTGTGCATAGGCCCAATGTCAATCTCTTTCTCGCACGTGGATTTAATTGTTTTTCACTTGTTTTGTTATGTGTTGTTTAAATATAAGGCTGGTTACATTAGTTCGGTACTGGTACGGTAGGTTCGGTGCGTAGCGTCGGTCCTGACGATGCGCATTCACCGACAGTTTGTAGCAGTCAGTACTCTCCAGACAGACAAACAATGCGAACACGCACTGTAATGTTTAATAAATTTCCATATAAATGACGAACGCGACTGACGTATGCACCGACGGTTGGTGAAGCACTACTCGATATACCAGTAGTTACAATTGCCAGCGCGCCCGTCCACGCAGGCTGGACCTTCTAAAGTGTGTTCATGTTCCCTCATGCGTTAAGGGTTTTCTATTGCCTAAGTTAAAATAAATGAAAATGGTGATAACGAGTTATTAATATGGACATAATATTATAACTATTATAAATAAGATAGGTACATACTAGGGATGCATCGATACGCCTTTTCGCCGATACGATACCGATACCGATACTCTTATAAAAGTATCGGCGATACCGATACCGATACGCTTACTGTGAATTGTGAATTATCAATTGTGGAAATTTCTAAATGATTCCATATCGCACTTTTGTGTTTTGAAGTTGACATGACTACTGATTATTTTATTTCACTCAAACAACACGAATGTATGATAAATTCTAAGCGCGACAACGGTCAACCTAGCGAAATATTACTGATATGCTAGTGCGAGGCCAAAGAGGGAGGGAGGAACAGGACACGGGGTTTCCCCGAGCATAGTTCGTGCCTCGTATGCAACGAAATAGACGATACAACACGCTCGTTTACACTACATTTTTAAATTAAAAAGTATCGTTGAATCGGTCATAAAAATATCGTCGATACCGATATATCGGCTAACCCGAAGTATCGCCGATATATCGGTATCGGTATCGGTATCCGATGCATCCCTAGTACATACCTATAGATGTGTATTTATATATTTTTATAAACAAAAAAACAATTAATTTACAATATTACTTATGTATTGATGCAAGTTAATGTCCTAATAATGCTTTTGGTGTAATATAGTAATTACAGTTTTGTTTACATTTCAAACTTTAGCTAATATTATGTAATCTGCTTATAGCTACCTTTTTAAGTACCTGATAGGTAATTTTGTTTTTAATTTTTGCGTCTATCACGGGCCTAATTATGAATGTATGAGCCTAGGTACACATGGGTGATTTTTTACCCGCGGTGATGGTTTTTCGAGCAATGGATTTTCAACGCTCTGCTTAGCGTCGAGAGTTGAAAATCCAATCGTGTATTTTTTCAACGTGGTGGGACGAGAGTGCGTCCCAGCGCGTTGGATTCTCAACGCTCGGCTCAACAACGAGGGTTAAAAATGCAGTGCGCGCCGCGCTATTTTTACGTCCGTGCGTAGGTGGGCTTAATGCCATCATGATTCCTGTCCGAAAAAGGGATGCTTTATGGTCATCTTCGTCTCTCTCTAGCACTTGAATCATGATTACATTAAAACATCATAACGGTTTTTTTTTTAAAAAGAACGCATTGGCCAAATAGATCTCTACACGTTGACCCAGCATCACGCGTAGCATGACAATCATAGACAGGTTTTCTACTTCTTTTTTCCTTAGTCTGAGTTGTCTACAAGTATAAAATGACAGATTGTGATTGATTATCTTTCATTTTGTCTATTCTTCCGTAGACAAAACCCGTTTCTATTGTGGTAACGCTAAGCGTCCTGCTTGGCCATTGGGCCAAGATGCTGGTGGTGGTGTACAGCGGTCTACAGTCAGTGTTTGCACAATAATGCATTTATATAGTCCTTCCAGTATGACTTGCCTCGTATCCAAGGGCGATTTGAAATCGCGCACTGAATTTTCAACGAACTGCTTAGCGCCGAGAGTTGAAAATCCTGTGTATTTTTTTGACGCGATGGGATGTACTCCTTTTGGATTCTCAATACTCGACTCAACACCTTAGTTGAAAATACAGTGCGTGATAAAAATCGTCGCGTTAAAATATTGCCTGGACTCTAATTAATGTGTGCGTGTCATTGCTTTTGTGTTAATAATATTAAGTGCCAGTTGATATACTGCGCGCAGAAGATCACACACACAGAATGTTTGTCTCTGGACTACATCATTATTATGTACTCACAAGAATGTAACTATAACCTACTCAACACACAAAACAGTAACAACTTAAATAATGTGAATATTAATAAAATTTTAAGTTATAATTTATTTTACTCTTTTATTTTACAACCATCATTTACTTATATACGTAACCCAGCTTATCGTTCACAGCTAAAAGTTTTCAAGGCTCGAGACCCGATTTTGAACCCAGTTTAAAGACGGCCGGAGGATCAAAATGTGGCTGATAGGGGAATGAAATGAAAAATGAAATGAAAATTAGTTTCACAAGTAATATCTTAACAACTAGTGATGGGAGCCTCCTTTTAAGCAAATAAGCCTGTGTTAGGAGACTCCGCTCTTCCAATATCAATAAGTTCAATTTTCTTGTTTTATTTTTGTTTCTATAGTGAAATAATAATCTACAGAGAATTACAACTAAATCTAAAAAACTAAAACAAAACTCGCAGCCCGTATGCAGGCATGCGAGTGCGTGAGTGAGAGTGAGTGTGTGCATGTGAGTGTGAAATTGTGAATGCGAGGGTGTGTGATGTGTGTTGTGCGTGGGTGAGTCAGTGTATGTGAGGTTGTGAATAAACATACATAAGGTTATGAATGGTGGGGTTATATTTTATTCCAGCAGCGTCTCCGTTTCGTCATAGATTAGTGGTATTATCCAATTAATAAAAAAAAAAATTACATTAGTTTTGTTTCTTTTATACAGGATGTAAGGGACAGCCCTCCGCAGACTGATGGGGTGAATACAGTATATCATACTAAGATGACCGGTACATTAAATTATTTCAGGAACGTTATGGGAATCCAATAAACCTGATTTGTTTGATTACCCTACACGCAATGTATCGCTACCGTGGCAAAACGTACGTAGCGAACGGCAGCGCAGCGAGCGTTCGGACGCCCTCCCGCTCCCGCCGCCCCGCGGTGGTTGAACTGCTGATTTCACGCGTAGTATGTTAGAGAATTTCAAAATCCATTGCTGTTTATTTTATTTTAGCTGTTTTATATACATATACATTAAATTATTTATGGGTTTAATAGACGTCATCACATTATAAGCATTATAGCCATTACATACGAGTGAGTTTGAGATAGTTACTACGCATGGTAAGGTGATTGAAGTTCAGATAAGAATGCTGGGTTTTAGTTATTTTGTTAATACAGAAATATATTTGTGTATGTGTGAGTAAAAGGTGTGTTAGAGTTGGAATGAATTATAATTATACATGTCAACAGAATGTACTATGATAATAAGTGGTAAATTAAGACACGAGCTAAATTTAATGATTCCATTATCAGGGAAATTTTTAGACAACATAATAATATTATAGTGAACAAAGCTATTTTGATAAAACAGTATAGTAGACTATGCACTAAAAGTCATTGACTCATGAGCATAATTATGTACCTGCTCTTCTCTTCTAATCGGTATAGTGGGTGAGCCTACATCTTTCTTTACGTAGACCTTTCCGTGCGCTGTCCAGCAAAATTTGTAAGCTCCTGATTTCGTGAGGTCCCGGGCTAGGAAGTGAAGGCGGGTGAAACCCTTTGGCTGTCAGGTGCTAGGATAAAAATATTGGTGTGTCTTCTTGTGATTTCAATCCGAGGTGCTTACAACTCAGTCTAGACCTGTGTTTCACATAGTAAGCTCTGCCCATTCTCATAAAATCAGACTTGAGGAAGGTGGATCCTGTTTCAACAAAGATTGGTTGATTATGGCTTTTACTATTTTTTCCACGTAGCCGTATAGGATGGCATGTCAACTTTACATTCTATGTTACGAGAAAGACAGATAATCATGTCCTCAAGGTCTTCCTTAGTTTCATTGATTAGCTTAGGAACATTCTTGATAACGAAATTGGTTTTTCGACTTCCAATCTGAATTTCTTCAATTTTACCCTCTAATAGAGTTAGATACTCGTATATATTAATTTCTTGTCTTCCTTATTTTGGATCTCAAGCTGAGAATTTTTTTTGTTAAGTTCCTCATTTTGTACTGTGGGATAGGATATCGAGTTTTGAGAATTTTTTAAGTTTTTTCAATTTTGAGATTAGATTGCTGAATTTCTTTTAAGGTTGAGTTCATATGCTATCTCATTGCCATGTTTAGTAGAAAAAAGAAACATCATTTCTTTAACTTTTTTAAAATCATATACTTGCTCACAGATTGAGATCTCTTCTCTACTCCTCTTTAGAGCGTTGGGATACATAGATAGGTGGCGTCATGTAATGAATCGTCTTTTTCCACCAAATTAAGCTCGGACTCAGACACAGATTTGTCCATTGGCGAACCCATTAGTACTAGGATAGCAGAGGCGATAAGCAGATTTATGTAGCTACTGCTGCGTGTTCGCACTGGCAGAGTAGCTTCCACACAAATTATCAGGCAACGTAAAGATTTGCACACAAATGGGTGACAGTGTTGTCTGCTAATTAGGAGGCGGGATCAACGTTCCGGCAGTTCTCCAATCAATTAGCACTGGGGCGTTTATTTAATTTAAAGCAGCTTGGTCTAAATACCAGGCGGGCAGTTACAGGTTCCCAGGGATTAGCGTTATGTGAGAGACTTCTTCAAGTTATGCACTCCTATTATTTTGAATGAATTTAAATGAACTGAAATATTTAAATATTTTCTAAAAACAAGTGAGAACAGAACCGAGGACACGTTAGCACCTAACGGCGGTCCGGGGGAAGGAATAGTACAGTTCAGTATAACTTGAACCGTGACGCGATTGGAATATTGTGATTGGTACAGCCTGATTCAAACTTAATGGCAGCTCGGAACATGAGGAGAGTCGCTGCGCAGTAACAAAATGGGTCAGCGGGGGTGAGGGGTGCGGTACTGCGCAGCGAGCAGCTAACTTCCGAGCCGCCATTAACATCGAACTATAGTAGTGTTCTTTCAGTCGCCATTTTGAACCTTATTAGTATTGAAATTATGACTGCAAAATTCAGTGCTACCAATCGCGTCACGGGTTACCTAAGCTTCGTGCAGACTAGCGTGACGTTACTCCGGTTATTGTTATACCGTGAAGTTTTCTTAATTAGAAATTGTATTGTTTGCGTCGCGTCGCGCTAGTCTGCACGAGGCTTCAAGTTATAATGTACGCACTATACTGTACCTACTACTATTTATCCCAGTAATCTAGAAAATGGTATAAGTGGGGAAGTGGGCTTCCCTTTTCCCTGCCGACGACGGTGAGATTTGGACAGAATAGACTCAAATAGGGTCTCAAATTAAATAAAACGAAGGTTTTGAAGTCAACAAAAAAATTTATTTCCTCCACATCAACTTAGTAGTTGACAACATGCACTTTCTGAGCTTCCTCGCTGCTTTCAGCGCTCTCAGAGCTCTCAGAGCTCTCAGAGGAAGGAATCTTGTCACTGGATGAGGAGTCCTCGGATGAGGAGGGACTGTCAGCGTCCTCCTCAGAATCGGGCTTAATAGCATCACTGTCCCAGTCAAAGTTGATACCGGTCACCTCTAGGAACCAGTCGTGGTAGTGGCCGGGACGGACGAAACCTGAGGAACGAGGTTTAGTTAGAGACATGTTTGATGCTCTTTACTGTTTCTAGTGCATCTGTTTTTTAATCGTTGGTAAAATAGCTACAACGCTACAAGGTTACTGTAGCCATCCAACTGCGCCATCTTGTTTTGTTAAAACAATTTCTTTGAAAGCATTTCATAAAGGTTTACTAACAAATTCAGGTGCGATTAAGCTTGTCTGGGTTTCGAGGAAGGGGATGTCGTATACAAGTACCTACACCAAACATGTGACAAGCTACTGATTAACTTTTAATCACCGCAAGAAGTGGAAATAACCTCGTTTATAAGATATCTACCGAGATCTTCCAACTTCAGTTTTTTTTTTACTTTTATAGGTGCCAAAACGAAACACCTGAAAATTGTTCCTATTCAACCAGATTTTGAAGTTTATTGACGCAAGAAAAAAACAAGAAGAATGTCCATGCATGTGACGATCTAACTATTAACTTTGCTGAGTGGCTAATCCTTCAACCACGTCGTGAGTTTTGCTGTAGGTTTCGTTCTGCTATGAAAGAAGATTGCTTACCAGAAGGCCAGGGGCTGTTGCATCCAGAGGAGGATCCGAAGCTCACAATACCGACCTGGGTGTTTATACCGTCAGCATCTACGAAGGTCAAGGGGCCACCGCTGTCACCCTGACGAATAAAAATCAAGTAAGTAAAATAAAATAAAAAATGAAGGGGTAAAGAGAACGTCACTCATTCATCTGTACAAGGATCTCTTTGCGCCGCCATCTTGCTTTTTCTACGCCCGTATGTCAATTGATGTCATTCAGGCGTCAAAAGATCCTGACTGCACTGCACAGACCTACATTACTTGGGCCACAGAGTATTTTTTTTATATATTTGGGCGTTTGTTAAAATTTGACACATCGAATTAAACTAAGAGACTGTCACTCAGATGAGACGAAGTTTTAAAAAGCCGAAGTTTCTCCAGAACTCCATGACTCGATGTGTCATCGGCTGCAGGTTCGCACATTGCTGTACCTAGTACTAAGCTGTGGTCTGAATCAATGGCGGACTAAAGGTAAAATTCCGTAGCCCCCCGCAGGCGGCAACTGCAGGCGACGTGTCGCCGCGACACGACTGGTTTCTATGAAATATCTTCTGCAGCTAGCGACACGTCGCTTGCAGCTACGGGGGAGCGACAGACGACACGTGTACGTGTAGCCCGACCGCAGAGCAGTAGTGCCGCCAACGTTCGAGCGATAACACGTTTTTGTATCTTCTATCTACCGACTCGAATACGGGCTGCTTTCGCCTGCGGTCGGTTTCGAAATCATGACTGCAGCGACATGACGCCGCGACACGTCACGTGCAGTTGCTGTCTGCGGTCGGTACGGAATGGTACCTCAGACCTGCCTCGGCCCTGTATGCAGAATAGTGTGAGAAGTAGGAAATGTACAACCACGGACATTTGCGGTAAACCACTTAGTAATAAGGTTGAAAAGTGGTTCACGCCTGTGTACACGATGTACCATCGCGATGGTACATAGGATACAAAAGTGAGCGAATCGAGCTAAAAAGGTTAGCACCCCCGGGTTTCCTTTCCTTTTGACCATTAATACAGAAATAGGAGTGAATTCGTCGCCTTATGCGGAATAGGTAGCACATTTTAGCACCCCACGTTTATATAGACTTCAAAAAGGAAGAGGATCTCAATTCGACTGTTTTTTTTTTGGTAAGTATATTTGTTACGCGATTACTCGCCAATTATGAAATGATTTTGATGTTTTTTTTTTGTTTGGTAGGTACGAGTACTTTAGAGGTGGTCCCATATAAATTTTATTAACTTTGCTTGGGTAGTTTTTGAGTTAGCTTCATATTCATATTTAATAATTAATAGGTATTTTCCCACTTAGTCAGTTACACTTTCCCAGTTACATAGCAGGTAGTGGTATTCGAATGTGTGTGGGGTAGGTACCACAACTAAAAAGTGAAAAATAAAAACTTCCAGAAAAAATAAACCGACAAAAAAAAAAGTGCAAGACAACTGTAATTTCTGAAGTCGGTGGCAAAAAACAAAAATACAAAACCTGACACCGACTTCCAAAATTAAAGTTATTTTGCACTTTTTAGTGTTTTTTTTGAAGTCGGTTAATTTTTTATGTATAAAGTTAATTAAATAATATCGATATATGGAGGCGGGGCCCGGGGCAAACGCCCTATTTTTTTTAACTTTTTTTTTTGTGGGAAATCATAAAATGACGTCTCCCGCTCTGGGTGGAGCGGGAGGGCGTGTCAGACTCTTACTGACTAAAACCCACCCGTGTTCCTTCTGTTGCCTGTGCAATGCCAGGGGGCCACGGTGTAGTGTGTTAGTGTAGGTTAAGGTAGGTAACCTATTAATTAAACACTACTTATGAATTATATATAACTGTTTATTAACATAAATAACAGTTTACTTTAAGCTAATAACAATAATGCGCGGCGGGAGTTATAAAAGGGCATGCATTCGCCGGAGAGGTTTATAGCGGACTGGTGAGGGCGTCCGAGGGGCGCGGTCGTGCGCGGGAGGTGCAGTGGCGCGCGGCGCGGGCGATCCGATCGTATTTTTTTCGCGAAATCGCCTCGGTCGTGTCGTAGGTATCAACGCCGTGCGGCACAGCGAGGGCGCAGGGCTTCGCTGGCCGCGGTGCGCGGTCGAGCGGTGTGTAGGCAGGTAATAAGGCGGTGTACAGACATGTGAAATTATTAGGCCGTGTACACACGATTGTGGTATGTATGGTAGGTATTTAATTAGTGTAATTTTATTACTGTTGTGTGTATTTATTATGTATGGATGTGTTGTGTGTAATATGTACATGTATGTGTTTAATATTTATGTGTGTTTGTATGTATAGCCTACATCACTCCCCCGCTGAGACCGGTTCACGGGCGATAGTGGCGCGGAAATCTTACAGTTCTTCCGCTTCTTGTTTTGATTTCAGGTGAAGATGGTGCTTGCGACGATGGTGGTGGTGGCGCTTGTGGTAAAGGTGGTGGTGTTTTCTGAGACGAGCCATCGTTATTATTAGCCATGTACGCTGGTTTTAGCCTATCAATGGTTACGGTTAAATGTTTTCCTTGGACGTCTATTGTGAATGTTTTTGATCCTCTTTCTATGACTTTGTGCGGACCGGAGTAAGGTGATTCCAGCGACTTTTTTAAAGGTCCTTTTCGCAGGAAGACGTAGCTGGCTGTACTAAGGTCTTTAGGTACATAAAACATTTTCTCACCATGAGTGGATGTTGATGCAGGTGATAGTTTTGTTATATGACTTCTTAGTCGTGCTGCGAAATCTGCTTCATCTATTATGTCGTGGGTGGTTGATGGTTTCAAGAACTCACCAGGTAATCGAAGTGGCTCGCCGTACACCAACTCAGCTGTAGAGGTTTGGAGATCATCTTTCCAGGCGCTCCTCATTCCCAGGAGTACAAGAGGGAGTACCTCCGACCATTGCGCGTTGTTATGGCACATTATGGCGGCCTTAAGCTGTCTGTGCATTCTTTCTACCAGACCGTTGCACTGTGGGTGGTAGGCTGTAGTGGGACAATGGTAAGCACCTATAATCGACGAGATGCACTGGAACAGTTGAGAGTCAAATTGTTTCCCGCGGTCAGTTGTAATCTTCTCTGGACACCCGAAGCGCGCAACCCAGCCAGCAATGAAGGTGCTAGCGCAGGTCTCCGCTGTGATGTCTGCTAGAGGGTAGGCTTCTGGCCATCGAGTATACCTATCTATAGCTGTAAGGCAGTACCTGAAACCAGAAGAAGGTGGCATAGGGCCTATAATGTCAAGGTGGACGTGGGAAAAACGGTTGGAAGGAACAGGGAATGATAAAAGAGGAGAGTGGGTATGACGGGTTACTTTGTTGCGTTGGCAATCAGTGCATTGTTGAGCCCATTTTCTGCAGTCTCGACGAATCTTAGGCCACACAAATCTTTCTGATACTAGTTTACATGTTGCGTTGGGGCCTGGATGACTGAGATTGTGTAGGTTGTTGAAGATTGCTTTTCGAAAAGTTGGTGTTATGAATGGCCTAGGACGAGAAGTAGACTGGTCACAGTATACAGGGTGTTTGGCGCATGGACCGACACAATTTTTTCAGGGATTTGGGAGGTCATTAGCTAGGTTCTAGCTAAGTTCAAAATAGCTTTTAGTTTTTTTTATAATTAATTTAGAAGTTGTAAAATTTCATTCATTAAATACAAAAATTAACTTTGGAAGCTTGTAAGGAATTTTCTTGAAACCAGTTGTATAAAACAAAGATGTTTTTAGATTTAAAGGACTTTGGAGAATGCAACAAAATTTGTTTTGTGCCACTACACCCACAAAAAAGTTATTTCAAATTAAAGGACACATTTTGGGAATTTTTTTCATTTTAAAAAAATAATCATATGTAACCAAACGTGACATTTGGCACAAAGGGTGTATGGGTAGAACCTAGCTAATGACCTCCCAAATCCCTGAAAAAATTGTGTCGGTCCATGCGCCAAACACCCTGTATGTATGCGTCCATAGTTTTTATTCTTTCTAACTTTAATGCTGTGTTGCTATTTAGCAAACTCTGTAACTCACGGTCATTTTCCTGTTCGTTTTGAAGTGCTTTGTAGTCGATGGTAGTGTCGATACTTTCCAGTCTTGAAAATGCATCGGCGACTACGTTGTGATTTCCTGAGATATGATTGAGGTTGGTTGTAAATTGAGAGATGTAATCGAGATAGCGGTGTTGACGAGGTGAGCAGTTGTCTCTTTTTGTAGTGAAGGCGAATGTGATGGGTTTATGATCAGTGAACACTTGAAATGTTCTCGCTTCGACCATATACCTAAAGTATTTTATTCCTTCATAAATGGCGAGCAATTCACGGTCGTAGGTGCTATATTTTGTCTGAGCAGGAGATAACTTGCGGGAAAAGAATCCTAATGGTTGCCAGCTGCTGTCATTAATTCTTCTTTGTTGTAAGACAGCTCCGATGGCCACGTCTGAAGCGTCGGTAAAAAGTGCTAACTCAGCTTGTGCATCTGGATGTGAGATGAGAGTGGCTTCTAACAAGTTATTTTTGCATGCGTCGAATGCTTCTTGAATCTCAGGTGTTATAGTGATGGGCGTGTTTCCTTTAATTTTTGGGCCACTTAAAGCTTGATTGAGCGGGCCTTGTATTTGAGCGGCGCCAGGAAGAAATTTTCTGTAGAAATTTATCATCCCTAAAAATCTTCGTAACTCCTTAGCATTTTTGGGGAGGGTGTATTCTTGGATCGCCTTTACTTTTTCGGGCAAGGGTCGTATTCCAGCTGCAGATACATGGTAACCCAAGAATCTTATTTCTGAATTTGTGTTGATTACCACGCCATACTTTTTTAATTGTTCAAAAAGTTTTTGTAGGTGTCCGATGTGCTCTGTCTCCCCTTTTGAGAACACAAGAATATCATCTAAGAACCCGAATGTAAATTCGAATCCTTGCAGAATTTCATCGAGGAACCGTTGGAAGGTCTGCGCGGCATTTCTTAAACCAAATGTCATCGCGGTGAATTCGAAAAGTCCGAATGGTGTCGTGATTGCTGTCTTTTTAATGTCGTCTTCAAATACTGGTATTTGATTAAATGCTTTTATGAGGTCAATTTTTGAAAATATAGTGGATCCTGACAGCTGGTATGCGAAGTCGTGTATGTGCCTCACTGGGTACCGGTCAGGTATTGTTCGTGCATTTAAAGATCTATAATCACCGCATGGCCTCCAGCCGTCGTCTTTTTTAGGTACCAGGTGTAGTGGAGATGACCATGGACTTTCTGAACGTCGAGCTGTGCCATTTTGTAACATTTCCTCAAATTCTTTCTTTGCGATCTGTAGACGATCTGGTGCCAAACGACGCGGTCGTGATGTTACTGGAGGACCGGATGTTGTCCTAATGTGATGTTTTGTGTTATGTATTGGAACACTATTTGAACCAGCTGGTCTGGTTATCTCTGGATAACATCGTAGTAGGTTGAGATAAGTTGTATTACCAGTAAATGTTTTCAAGGACAGCAATTCATGTGTTCTTTCGTGAGATGAAGGCGCGCCGACGGTCAGGTTTGTAATCGAGTCGATCAACTGTTGTCGTCTGCAGTCGACTAATAAATTGTAGAAACTTAAAAAATCGACGCCTATTATGGGCTTTGAAACATCTGCTATGATGAACTTCCAAGAAAACTCGCGACGTAATCCAAGGTTAAGATTGAGTTGATATGTACCGTAGGTAGGTATCGGAGTACCATTTGCAGCGACAAGTTCGTAATTGCATTTATTATTATATCACAGCTGGTTACGTAATAACGATTTTGGGTAAGCACACACGTCTGAACCTGTATCTACAAGAAACTGTATGCCGGTACGTTTATCCGAGATAAATAGGCGGCCTTTACAGGTAGAGCAGTCGTCAGCCGCCATTACTGACTGCTGTTGCAGTTTTCCGGCTTAAAATTGCAGGGCTGAACACATTTTGTGGCCTTCGCACCAAATTTATAGTGGTACCAACATGATGGATATTCTTTATTTCGTGAGTGAGATCGGCTCTGGCGGGATTTTGATCGGTCGTTACGACTTGTTGATCGACCTGCGCGCCGGGAAATATTGTCAACTTTTTGAGTTAATAATTGCACTTGTTTTGTAAGTTCAATCATATGTTTAGACATAGTTTCCATATCACTCACCACATTTGCTGATGTCGACGCTACTTGATGACCTCTTGGCACGACGTCGTGAATTCTGTCGGCGAGATCGGCTAATTCATCGAGGCACGCGGATACCTGAGACGCGATTATGGACTGTATGTTACTAGGCAGCCGGCTCGACCATATTGTTCTTAAAAATTCTTCTGGCACTTTAGGACCGGCGAGGTGCTGCAGGTGTCTGAGAAACTGCGACGGCTTCCTGTCACCAAGCTCTTCGTGTGTCAGCAGTTGGTGAACTTTCTTCTCGCGGGATTCTGATAGCCGCTTTATAAGTTCCGTCTTCAACTTGCCGTATTTATCAGTCGCAGGTGGATTTACGATGATATCTTCGACCTCTGTTGAATACCGCGGGTCGAGATGACTGACGACGTAATAAAACTTGGTTGTGTCCGCCGTAATATTCGATATCGCGAACTGACCTTCTATTTGGGCAAACCAAATCGCGGGCTTCTCGGGCCAAAATGGAGGGACTCGCACGCCGACCCGAAACACGTCATGCGATGCCGGTGATCCAGACCGCTTCGTATCCTGTTCGGAATCACTCATGTTGTGTAACGTTCAGTTTTTGTTCACTTTTGAGTCCACACACTCCGCACCGCACTAAAGTTTCTAGTAACACTATCACGTCGGGGTCACCACTGTAGTGTGTTAGTGTAGGTTAAGGTAGGTAACCTATTAATTAAACACTACTTATGAATTATATATAACTGTTTATTAACATAAATAACAGTTTACTTTAAGCTAATAACAATAATGCACGGCGGGAGTTATAAAAGGGCATGCATTCGCCGGAGAGGTTTATAGCGGACTGGTGAGGGCGTCCGAGGGGCGCGGTCGTGCGCGGGAGGTGCAGTGGCGCGCGGCGCGGGCGATCCGATCGTATTTTTTTCGCGAAATCGCCTCGGTCGTGTCGTAGGTATCAACGCCGTGCGGCACAGCGAGGGCGCAGGGCTTCGCTGGCCGCGGTGCGCGGTCGAGCGGTGTGTAGGCAGGTAATAAGGCGGTGTACAGACATGTGAAATTATTAGGCCGTGTACACACGATTGTGGTATGTATGGTAGGTATTTAATTAGTGTAATTTTATTACTGTTGTGTGTATTTATTATGTATGGATGTGTTGTGTGTAATATGTACATGTATGTGTTTAATATTTATGTGTGTTTGTATGTATAGCCTACAACGGTATCCCTTTCGGACTTTCCCGCAACCCCGGCAGGCAATGGTCTCATCGGACCGCTTCACTTGCTGACATCTCTTTGAGGCGCGCGTGGAACACAACGCGCCGTCGACCCGGGCCTGGTCCTTACCGGACGGCGAGCTACCCATTGCTCACCGTCCGCAAGCCCGCGCCTACGGTGGCCGGGAATCGGCAATCGATTCCCGGCCACGCCCAGGGCGTCTCCTCCTGCGGCGGCTAGAGGCGTGAGGGCGCGAAATTTGCCTCTCCCTCACGCGCTCCGCCTCCTCCTCCGCGAGCATTACTGCTTCGCAGAAGGAGGTGACGGCCTCCCATGCCCTCTCGCTCCGTACCATGGCCTGGACCGGGCGAGAGATCCCCGCCACCGATCGCCTCCACGAGGACACGGCGGTGCTCTGCCCAAGCCGGGCAGACCTCCACCGTATGCTCCAGCGTGTCCTCCGGGCGATCTACGCAGTGATGACACCCGGGCGTTTCCTCCCGCCTTATCCGAAACAGGCGGAACGCCCCTGTCACCACATTATTTAGTTCATGTGTTCTTACCTGGCAAGAAGACTGTGAGGGGTTGTCGTCGGATCCTGCGCAGATGGTCTCGTCTTTGATGACCTGGCTGGTGGGGTACCAGCTCAGGCAATCCACGTTGGACACTCCTCTCTGCCTCGTCCACAGGAGGATCTCGGAGGCAGCACCACCTGGGACATTTGGTACAATAATGTAGGCGATAAATAAAGACTAAAGCGTTTATACAGAAAGTGGGCAACGTCGCAAATCTTAGCTGTCAAATATTTCGCTGTTTTGATTATTTTGGCGATATTACTGTATGGAAATAAGAAATATGTCTAAGTGAACTAAAATACTGATTATGAAATGCAATAATTAATCGTAACACCGAATATTTCGTTTTAGACGCACAAAAAGTTTTTGGAATTTTACAAATGCCTTTTTTACACCTAAAACGCGTTACAACATCAAATTCAGTGTTATAATTGCAATTCATTATTAATATTCCAGTTAACTAGTTAGCTATATTTCTTATTTCCATTCAGTATTAATATTGCCAAAATAATCAAAACAGGTAAATATTTGACAGCTATTTGCGACGCTGCCAACTTTTTGGATGAGCGCTCTTAGGAAACACCATCAACACGCCTTCGTCTTCGGGCGAGTGACAATATATGAACTATTTCAACGTTGTGTGCGAGAAATACCAATTTCTTTCAGTAGTTTTGAAGAAAACCTTTGAATAAAGAAAATTATTGACATGTGTATTCTCCCCATTCTCACATATGGTGCTCACACCTGGTCTTTGACACTTCAGTAGAGGTGCTCGAGGTTTGCCAGGGAGCAATGGAGCGCAGTATCCTGGCGGTTTTAATGTCGGACCGTATAAGGAAAACAACACTGCGCACAAAATCCAAGTTCTAGGACGTTAGAAATGGTGCAATCCACGACGACGCGTCCCACTCCACGATTACTGTACTGTAAGCTGTACTTTAGTACGGAGCGAAGCGGAGTGGGGCGCGTCGTCGTGGATTGCACTATCTAAACCCAGAAAGCCGCTAAGCTTAAGTGAGACTGGGCCGGACATGTCTGCCGTATGTCGAATCAGATGATCAAATGGGCTAAGAGCACCACCGATTGGCCGATTCGGTCCACTAAACGCACGATGACATCACGGCAGTCCAAGACGAAGAAGGCGTGACGAGCTTGACTCCTAGCTGAGCTGGACTGGCAAATGACAGAATTGTGTGGGAGAGGGAGGCGTTTGCACTTCAGTGGGACAATGCAGACTATTTAGATAGGCTCTATTCAAAGACTATAAAACCTATTCTTTATGGTTCTATTAGATACTGACCGTTCCAGAGATCGTCGGTACGTCCAAATCCGCTGACGATCATCAGGACTCCAGCGAAGTTGACGTTCTTCTGAGCGCTGCTCATCAGACGGACCGTCTGCACGTTGACTGTGATAAAGAAAACGATCATAATGAAACAGTCTTGAGTACATGGGCCCTTATTGTGGTCTGTATCAATATAGTCGAACAGTGCGTATATTCAGGAGGATCTTTAGCGGTCATTTTTGATTCCACCCAGACGTTATAATAGGTATAAACTTTATAGTAAAAGAACCATGACCAAAGTTCTATGACCATGTCCAAAAGCTACACCAGGTGCATTTAAAACCATATTAGACCTATATTTTGAAAGAATTCCTTTGCAGCATTTTTTTGTATATAATAAATAACAAAAATAAACTTTTCCTGGCAAACAGCTCATTCGTTATTACACTTCAAAAAACTATTGATTGTTAACCATTCTCTGTCAGGCGTTTTTATAAACAATTAGTTCAGTATCGAATTTCGATTTAAATAACAATTGGCGTTCAAAGGCGTGAGGAAAAGGGCTTAAAGTTCACTCATCCTCTTTAGAAAAGGGAGTATCCTCCGACCAAACGGCTGTTGTGTCTGGCGGGCAACTGCCCGACGATTGATGTCGGATAGTCTTTTAAATGTTGTTCGCGCGGTAAACTGTAATTGCTCGATGCAGGATTTGTATGACGTCAGGATTTTTTGTGACGTCAGTTCTTTGATTCGTAGTTCGCATGTGGCAATTTAGATGGCGTAACCTAGTAGGCTGACTAGATGTGGCAATATAAATAACTAAAAATGCTTTAGTAAGATAGAATATTGTATATTGTTGCTGTAGGTGGTTAACAAATAAAGTTGGTTGTAGGTTGTTGGGTTTGGAATGGGATAGATGGCAGGGCCGTGCAAATGTACTCACAGTGTTTCGCCATCGAATATGACTGGAAGCTAATTGTTCTATGTAATTTGATGTAATGAGGATTTTAAAACCCAGTTTTACAGTTCGGTTAGAATTTATTTAAAATTAACTGCCATATAATATCCTGGCATTTTTCTGGAGATGGTAAAGGGCACAAGACAGTAGGGCCTGCCTCTTATGGAGGATGCGTAAGAGAGTTGTATTGATGACTTTGATTATTATAATTCTGTAAATACCTAACAATATTTACGGGCGCTGCGAATCATTTTTGATCAACAAAACCTAATACTGACATGCCAGGTCAAATTGCAAATAACGAAAGAAAAATTAATTTGGCGGGCTACTCTACCTTAAGTTGTTAAATATATAATAAATAGGTACAAAAGGATCATTGTTCTCACTAACCGGATAAGCCTATTGCATCAGGAAGTCCGAGGAGGGCGAGGTCGGCAGTCTGGACTCCAGCCCTGATCTCATCGTAATCGGGATGGATGTGCTTGTCGCTGGACTCCATGATGGCCTCAGGTCGGGTCAGGTTGGTCAGGCCGAAGCGGACAACGAACGTGATACGGCTGTCAGGAAAAAACGTAGGAATATTCATTTAGTTATGGGTAGGCTAGTCGGTCATTCTTCAATACAAACGTAGTAAGGTGATTAATCGTCTGTTTGACGGTGTACAGACGCCAGCACATCAATCTACCCGAAACTGTCAAATTTTCCCAATCAGCTTTGAACCTTAAACTTCAGTGATAAAGTTGAAAATCTATTAAAGGAATTTGACAGATTGTAGTAGGTTGACGTGCTGGCGTCTGTACATTCAAAACTAAAAATTATATCAATTTTTCTTGTCATTATCTAGCCTTGTATGGAAGCAGAATTCGAAAAAAAAATTGGTTTGAAAGTTATGAGCATCGAAACTTCCATATTTCAACTAATTTTAACTCGTCTTTGGGCGTAAATATAAACCATATTTTGCCATTTTCTTACTACATGTGTTATTTATTTACGCCCAAAGACGAGTTAAAATTAGTTGAAATATGGAAGTTTCGATGCCGCCAAAGACGAGTTAAAATTAGTTGAAATATGGAAGTTTCGATGCTCATAACTTTCAAACAGGGATAGATAATTTATTGAATAATTCAAATCATTTTACTTTTAGTAATACATCCAGTAGTCTTTTCATAATATCTAAACGCCCAAAGGTCTGTTCATGAAATTTTACGCGCTCGTTTTCGTTATAAATAAATAAAGATAATACATTTATTTACCACAGACTAAAAGGCAAACCAGTAAAAAAGAAAAAAAAAACATATAAAAAGTGTAAAGTACGTTGTAAGATACTAGCAGGAATGTGTGTCTCGCGGCTGCGCCAAATAGGCCCAGTTAGTGCCTGACCTGGTTAATAATAGTCTATTTCACTAAATAAATTGATAAATATATGAACAAATTAAAAATAGATAAATAAATACTACATATTATATAAAACTAAATAAATGAATAATTCGTAGGTTCGTGGTTAAGTCGTAGGGCTCGAGTTCGAACCCAAGGCACGCACCTCTGACTTTTCGGATTCATTTGCGTATTATATAATTATCACTTGCTCAAAAAACGGTGAAGGAAAACATCGTGAGGAAACCGGCATGTCTGAGAGATATTTCTCGATGGCATGTGAAGCCAAGTCAGAGGCCCGTGGGCGGCTTTAAAACTCTGACACCAGGTTGGTTAGTAATTAATCTAATTATTCTTTCTTCTTTTCATGTGGTTAGTAAACCACACGAAAAGAAGAAAGAATAATTAGAGTAATTAGCATGCATATTAGTCCAGCCCCACCAACGAGTTCGAGCCGACGACTAGTGTGATAAGGTGGTTCGCAACCGAATCAGCCATGTGTCAGTTAGTGTTCTGAAGAAAATCAGGTTCAGTCACTTGAGCTAGTCTTAAGCACAATGTGAAATAATGGCTTGGCCTTAGTATGTTATGATTAGGTAAAGTCAGCCTTAAAACGATGATGACATCGACAAAATTAATTTCATTATCTACAATTTTTGTTCCAACTGTATCAATGTGTAGTTACATTTAAGTAGGTACCCAATGTGTAATCTATCTAGACAGACTATCTAGGTATCTAGCTAATTTCAGGAAGAGTTAATAAATATTTAGTATATAAAAATAGTCTCAAACCTAGTTTTAGTACTTACTTAGCCAGGCAGTGGGCAGCCGTAAGCACCCACTTTTTGTCGATGAGCGAGCCACCACAAGAGCTGACGGCACCAGCGTTGCTCACCATACGCACACTAAGCTGGTACGGGATCTGTCCTTCCTCTGCAGGCCAGCCAGCTACGATCCTTGATGCTTGGAAGTCAGCTAAGGGAAGGAAAGTGAAAAAAAAAGTTCATTTTCAAATTGGGTGATGCCGTAGCAGCGTAGCGCTACGCCGTAGCAGATACACCGCGGTTCCCGTTTTGTTTCCCGTAGTACAGAGCGATACCGTAAGGCTACGGCATAAGCAATAATAAGCATATTACTTATAACTGTTTTTACGATTTTGCGATGAGAGTTACAATACAAATTTTCCAACAACCCGTGCATTTTAATTTCGTCAGCACGACAGCAAAAATAACATAATGAAATGTTAATTTTAAAATTTTGTGATGCCGTAGCAGCCTAGTGCTACGCCGTAGCAGATACACAGCGGTTCCCGATTTGTACAGAGCGCTACTGCAAGCCTACGACATGAGCAATAATAAGCATAATACTTATAGCTGTTTTAACGATTTTGCGATGAGTTATGATACGAATTTTCCAACACCCGTTATATTTTCATTTTAACAAAACAATTTAATTTCGTCAGCACGACAACAAAAATATTTAGTTCCCATCTTTATCACTTTTTCAGTCATTATTTATCAAATTGATAATATTCACTTACCCAAGTCCTCGATAATGGCCGGCTCGGGATTGACGACACCTCCCTAAAATAAGGGAAATTCGCTTTGGTTATTTCATATTTAAAATTCTAGTAAGTATTAAATGAGGCAGTCCACCTAGCGATTACTAAATGAATAAATCATTTTTCAGAATTTAATTTCGTCTTATAATTATTTTCATATTTTAAATAGCGTGCAAATTCGGTCTAACAAACATACTTAACATAGGGTTTTCCTTATTACTCTTTTTGCACGAAAAATAAACTAAAAAACCCCAAAATACGACAAAATTGGCAACTAAAATGATCGCGTGTGTGTGTGTCTTATGGTGTGTAATTACATCGGTTTTCGTACAGACTGACTCGCACACGTAATCTGTACAATTTAAACATTTTTTTATTTTAATTATTTATGCATCATTGAGGGTTGGTAGCAAATTGAATTTGATACTTTTGATTATAAGGAACTTCCTTATTAATATTTTAGAAGGGTTTTTACTAAGGGGTCGCCCATTAATCACGTGATGTTTTTAAGCAACTTATAACCCTTTTTTTTTTTTTTTTTTTTTGGGTGGGATATCATCAAATGACGTCTCCCGCTCTGGGTGGAGCGGGAGGGCGTGTCAGACTCTTACTGACTAAAACCCACCCGTGTTCCTTCTCTTGCCTGTGCAATGCCAGGGGGCCACGGTATCCCTTTCGGACTTTCCCGCAACCCCGGCAGGCAATGGTCTCATCGGACCCCTTCACTCGCTGACACTCTTTGAGGCGCGCGTGGAACACAACGCGCCGTCGACCCGGGCTTGGTCCTTACCGGACGGCGAGCTACCCATTGCTCACCGTCCGCAAGCCCGCGCCTACGGTGGCCGGGAATCGGCAATAGATTCCCGACGCCCAGGGCGTCTCCTCCTGCGGCGGCTAGGGGCGTGAGGGCGCGAAATTTGCCTCTCCCTCACGCGTTCCGCCTCCTCCTTCGCGAGCATTACTGCTTCGCAGAAGGAGGTGACGGCCTCCCATGCCCTCTCGCTCCGTACCATGGCCTGGACCAGGGCCGGACGCGAGAGATCCCCGCCACCGATCGCCTCCACGAGGACACGGCGGTGCTCTGCCCAAGCCGGGCATACCTCCACCGTATGCTCCACCGTGTCCTCCGGGCAATCCACGCAGTGATGACACCCGGGCGTTTCCTCCCGCCTTATCCGAAACAGGTACCTCCCGAAACAGCCGTGTCCGGTAGGACCTGCGTCAGGCGGAAGGTGAGGACGCCGTGGTGCCTCTCCAGCCACTCCTCAAAGAGGGGACTTATTGCCGCAATAGTGGCGTGCCCAGCACTGGGTTGCGACAATCGCACTCTCCATGACGCCATGAGATCCCGTCGGAGCTCTGTCCGAACCCCCCTACCCCTACCCCCCCCCCCCCCCCTAGTGATACGTGGTGAGGTTTTAGACTAACCCTTCCTCCCTAGTCACGTGTATTTTTTTGGGGCAAAGTATCTTTAAAGGTTACAGAATAAGTATTCTATCTTTAAATATAAATAATGAAAAATATATTTTAATTTTATTTGAGGGGCCGCTTTTCGGTTTGAAAATGCGCGTTAAACGAAAAAATACATAACCGTGATATCTCACTAACCCTCCTCCCTCTTGTGATATTTCGTGATTTTTTCTGAACCCTCCCTTCGAGCCTCACGTGATTTATGGACGACCCCTAAAAACCGTTCATTTTTCACTCTGGACTGTTTTCAATAGACATATACAGAAAAACTTCTAGAAAATTTGTCATGATGACAATTAAACACATTACACTGGGGGGTATTACACTATCATATCTATGATCATAGATCTATGAACAAAGATATAATGAAATTATAAAATAGACATTTATTATGGGTATATCCCCATAAGGGGATATTACACTATCACATTATATCAAATACCGATCTACGAAGCTCACAAATTACCCATAATATGTTTATTTTACAATTTAATTACCTTATAGAAAAATATCTAAAAAAAATGGAGTCTTGTTATTCATATATAATGACGCGTTGTGTTCCATATTTAAAATTATAAAAAGACTACATAATTTGGCGGGAACTCTGTAAGCTGTACCGAAATTCAAAATCTCGGTTTTATTGAATAATATTTGATTAAAATTGAGTTCTAGTGATTCTGAAATGTTGACCCCAGATTCGCTTAAAGACGAGGCAAATACATTAATCCAAAAAGTTTTGCGAGAAATTTCAAAGATACTTAAATACATACTTACAATGATTTTATGAAGTGGCGAGCAGACAAGAAAATAAAATCATTTTCCGAAAGTGTGTTTCTTACATACTTCAATGGACTATCTAGCAATATACAGCCTTCTACGCTATGGAGCATTCAATGCTCAAGAGTACACTAGGTGTAAAACATAATGTAGATTTGAAAAAAATCCATAATAAAACATCGTTTTTGAAAAGACAGTCTCTGGGGTTCAAGAGCAAAAAAGCGTAGGTTTTCACCTCTTACGAAGTGGAAACATTTTTAAATGAAGCTTCTGACGGGATATATTTGGCAATGAAGGTAAGCTATAAACATTTATCTAGGGAGACGTCTTTTACTCGAAAAATTAACGTTGTTCCTGACGTCTTTCCTCTGAAATGTATTATAGATAGGTTTGCATAAAAAGAGACAATGACACTGACCAGATTGCGTATATTGACAATAATGACGTTGGAATGGCGTACATTTTTAGAGTAAACGATCTTTAAGTGTTTATTTTACCTACATACTTAAAAGATAAATACTGACAAATTATATGTTTTTCACAGGTGGTATTGATACTCGGTATAAGCGGCGCCTGCAGAAGCAGTGAACTCACAAATCTAACAATTAACGACGTTGAAAATCAAGGCCAGTTATTACTCATAAAATTGACTAAAACCAAAACTAATATTGATCGCACGTTTGTAGTACAAGAAGAGTTTACACAAATAGTAAAAAAGTATATAAAAATCCGACCTAATGACATAAAACGGATCACTTGTTTCTCAATTACCAAAAGGGAAAATGCTATAAACAAGTGATGGGTGAAAATAAAATCTTAGGTATAATGCCGAAGCATATAGCAACATATTTGAATTTACCAAACTGTGAGCAGTATACCGGGCATTGTTTTAGAAGAACGTCATCAGCAACACTGTTAGCCGATTCTGGGGCGAACTTGACAATGTTAAAAAAACATGGAGGATGGAAATCCAGCACAGTGGCGGAAGGCTACATTGAGGATTATACATACATACATACATAAACTCACGCCTTCTTCCCATGGGGGTAGGCAGAAACTACAGAATGCCACCTGCTACGATCCTTACATACTCCTTTTGCCTCGTTTACGTTCATACATCTGGTCATACACGCACGCCGGTTGCGAGTACTACGCACCTGTCCTTTCTGAAGAACATCACCAATAAGGTCAGTATATGTCCTCCTAGGGCGTCCCCTCCCGGCGTTTCCATTCACATCTGCCTTGTAAATACATTTTGTTAGTCGCCTTTCATTCATCCTCTCAACATGACCAAACCATCTCAGCATACCCTTTTCAATTATTGTCACTACATCTTCTTTTAACTCACACCGTTGTCTTATCACATAATTTCTCAGCCTATCATTCATAGTTAGACCACACATGCTTCGCAAGGAACGCATTTCCACAGCATTTATCCTACTTTCATGCTTCTTTTGCCACACCCAGCATTCACTACCATACATAAGCGTGGGCACCAGCACACCACTGTGAACAGCCAGTCGAGCCTTTTTGGACATCAACTGGTTGGTCACAATCGCATGTATAGCACCATTCACTTTATTTCCCGCATTTACTCTCCTTTCCACATCTTCATCAATCTTCCCATCCCTTGTAAACAGACTCCCCAAGTATACAAACTCACTTACTTGCTCCACATTCTTATTATTTATTTTCATATCACACACCGATACATCCTCTCCTCTTTCAAAGACCATGACCTTCGTCTTATTCACATTTATATTCATCCCTTTCCTCTTACATGCTTCATCCATCACAGTCACCATGTCTTGCAACTGTTCTGCTGACAATGCAAGTAGAACTTGATCATCTGCGTAGAGAAGGCATTTGACAGGCAACTCATTCATCCACAATCCGCACTCACCCTCTTTCAAATCTGTCAGACAACTATCCATGTACAAGTTGAAGAGCCACGGTGACGCTACACAACCCTGTCTAACACCCCTCGAGATGCAGAACCATTTCGTGTAAGCCCCATTTATCCTAACACAGGCACTGGAATCCTTGTATAAAGATTTCAGTGCCCGTACCAAGTGCCAGTCCACCCCGTACATGGATAGTGTTGACCACAGTTCTTCCCTCCACACACTGTCGTAGGCCTTCTCCAAATCCTCATCCAACTACTTAAAGGGAGTCTCTGCCATGGATTCCACCGTCTAATCAAATACCAGAGTCTCCTACTTTTACAGACATCCAGCAAAGCCAAATTTTTCATAATATATCTAACAGCGTAAATATTCCAAACAAAAATTTAACTTTAAATTTCACAAATTGTTCTAACTTCTCAATTAATTTTAAATAGATATACTACATATTATGTTATTGTTATCAATAAATATTTTAGAAAATCTACAATTTTTTACTTTCCAGAATAGAAATGAAAAGTAGAGTGTTTAACACGGGTGAAAATCATCAATTCCCACTCGGACTATAACTGCCCTCGTTGCGCTCGGGCGTCTAAATACCTCGTGTGGGAATTGATTCCTTTCGACCCTTGTATAACAATCTAATGTTTTATTTTCAGTGACATTTGGATGTGTCATACATAATTGATTTTGTTCATAAAGAATTAGCCTGTGTCACCCGAACCAAAAGAATCCATTGACACCTTATGCATCAAAATCGGATGAGTAGTTTAGGCGTTACTGTTAACATAAAAAATACATATAAAAACAAAACCCTTCCTTTTGGCTTTGTCATAGTCGGGTAAAAAGAGGTTCTGTGTTCCCCATACGTCTGTATGTCGGCAATTTCCTCAAAATGTAATGAAGCTATTTTTTTTTCGATTTTATCTTTTCGGAACTTTATTTATTTATCTAATATTTCAAAGTTCTTACCTGCACAAAGCCCAAAACGAAGAAAACTCCCAACAGGTACGCGGCCGCCATCTTGAACGAACGCCTAGCGAATGACTTGCATTGACTTAATTACTATAATTATTAATCTGTCTGTATCGAACATTAGAATTAAATGATAATAAATTTTCTCATTATCTGGGATTATGATATCAATTATTAATTAGGATTTTTATGGTAGGTAGGTACAGTTAGGTATTTCAGCATTTTTAGGGTTACCAAAATTTGTATAGGTTTGAGGAATACCTTGCATACTACGAAAAATATTAACTATGTCTGTTTGCGGTAATAGCATGGTGCGGGTGACAGGTGACAGAAAGGGTTAAATATATTATAATTTACTTGTTTTTACTGATTCTGTATTTTACGTATGATCCGTACCTACATACAGATTGTGTACATAATACGGACTCAGTAATAACTGTAGTAAATTAAATAAAGCCCTTTCTGACACCTGTCACCCGCACCATGCTACATGCAAACAGTATAAGTATTCGCAACTTCGTATTTGAAACTTTTGTGGAACACAATACAATTCTACAAGTTTCATTTGGCTATAAGTTTTATTCGCGATTATGTTCGGGGTTTGTCCAAGCAGTTTCAGACTCGAACGAAGCCGGTATTCACTAGCTCATTACGTAGCGAACGTCATGAAACGAGCGACACGAATTCAATTCAGACTTACAAAATATGATAAATATATGGACACATAATTGCGTTCCAGCAATGGATTTTTACAAGCTTTATGGAACTAAGATATTAAATAAATCTTCATTAAAAAAAGCGTTTTCCATTTCAACTAAAATCTTGCAAATGAAAGGCAGTAACTTTCAATAGAGGTAACTTCGGATACGGTTTGGATCAAGTCAGGACTGATCCCAAATAATTCACAAGCCATGGTGCTTTATGCTGCGTCATTGTGTTATATATGTCGTAGGATGGTTTGAACATTCAAATTTTCGCGAAAACCCTAGGGATATTGCA
This sequence comes from Xanthia togata, assembly GCA_963853775.1. Taxonomy (NCBI): domain Eukaryota; kingdom Metazoa; phylum Arthropoda; class Insecta; order Lepidoptera; family Noctuidae; genus Xanthia; species Xanthia togata. Next base: position 13,266,828 of record OY970809.1, read on the forward strand.
AAAACACGGAAAATTAGGCAATGATGAAAATATTTCTGCGAGCAAATTGGTAGTTGCGGTGGGTTACAGTTCTGCCACAGAAATGTTTTCACCATTGTCTCATTATCTAGTCGCAGGCAGATTGTATGATTTGAAATATTGAACTGGGTGAAATAGGTAAGGTTGGGTTCGAACTGTGACCAACCAGCGAGCGGTACCGCGGCAGCGGCCGGCGAGCGCTTCTTCCAAGTTGCTTGCAGAAATGTTTTCACCAATGTCTAATTATCCGTGTTTTCGCAATATCCCTAGGGTTTTCATGAAAATTCGATTTATCAAATCATCGTACGACATATTCAATAAACAGATAATCCGATTACAGCGGATATTACGCGCGTGCACAGCCCTATCAGTAGCTATCAGTGTCTACATCGGACACTGGCTTTACCCAGATTTATCCAACACAACACCTCAAAGAAAAACAATACCTAGTTGTGTTTTTCCCAATAGGCAAATGGGTAAATACGTGCCGTTACCGTGCCGTACCGTTGTCGTATGTCTGTCTTCTTCATGTTAGTAGATAGTAAAACGGGCTGGTGTCTGCAAACCGCGTCCAAGCACGTAATTTGCGTACGGCTGGGAGAATCGATCATTCAATCCACCCCAGCTCCTCAAGGAAGCTTTTAATTTTTTTCTTTTGCTGCTATCAGTCTGCATTGCTGTTGATGTGATGGTAACGCGCAGTATGTGCAAGGGCACATGCTCCGTACCAAATTCACACTATATTGATTAGTCCCCATCGCGTATATTTAAGGCGCGGGACATACTCAAGTGGCGAGAGGCGTGGGTGTGGCGACGGTGTGCCGCGGGCGTTGCCGCTCCTTCATATTTCGCCTGGCGCCACGCCCGCGCCCCAATGTGACCATCGCATTAGGGCGATAACTTTTTAGCGAGCTAAACATACGAAGCTTCGGCATGCATTGCTCTGTCACGATAGATGTCACGCAGATGCAGCCGAGAAAAGCCGCTGTTTTAATAAGTGTGTGTTTTATTTGATCTCCTGTGCTTGTCCCAATAAATACTTTTTCTTTCACATTAGAGAAATAAAGTATATTATCATCATTTCATTTCTACAAACTTGTTGGCTAGCGGCGCTAGCGATTAGCGTACAATGTTTACCACGGCAGCGGCATGAGATTCTAATATTTGTACTATCTACCTACATAGTCCATGAAAAAATGAGAATTGGAATTCGTAAAGTCATTGATTGATAGTTAATTAAGTTGTTCGGTACTTTATACTCGTAGATAGTGCAATCCACGACGACGCGCCCCACTCCGCTCCGCTCCGTACTAAAGTACAGCTTACAGTACAGTAACCGCGGAGTGGGGCGCGTCGTCGTGGATTGCACTATCTGTAACTGGTAGAACTTGCGAACCTTATCTACTGCGAAGTAAATAATCATGATGTCTAGTTCACTTGATTGCCTATGATACAGCAGAATAATTGTTATTGCACATAATGGCAAAATGATTAATCTTGTTGATTAGCGCGATATCTTCTAACTTATCATAATCCTGAATCCTTTGATAGTTATATAATAAGTTGGGTGACCTACACGGTACACCCAATCTACATAGTTACATATTATTTTAATTCAACGAATGTTATCTAGGTACCTCAATTATTTTGACTTTTGGACTGATCGACCTTCTCTTTGTGGGGAAATATTATTTGATTAGCATTCTGAGGAGTAGTCGTCTGGACAGTGGCGGACTAAGACAGACTACGGCATGGAGCGGGAAAAAATAAATAGGAAATGTATAGAGTGACTTTGAAATATAGTTTGAATTTTGAATAAAACTTGATATCTTGCTTAATGATCTTCTTCCAAAGTGCTTCTTCTTGTTCTTCTTCTTCTTCTTTCTTTTTCTTTTGTTTTTATTGTTGATGATGACTGCGTATCTACGCTCGCAATCATGGACATTTGTACAGAGCCGCACTCTTTAAGCCAAAAAGCTGCATGCGGCTCGCGAGCCGCGGTTTGCCGACCACTGGGTTAGGCAGAGGTGTACCTATAGTACACCCACATTTCGCCAGTTATGTTTAAGTCCCATGTATTAGAGGGCGAACCTATTACCATCAACCGGCGCAACCGGAGCAATTCCAGATGGAAAAAACCAATAACACTATGCCTGACTCGGGAATCGAACCAAGAACCTCATGATCAGCAGTAGCGCTTGCGACCACTAGACCAACGAGGCAGTACGAGGCGGAATTTTATAAAAGTATCCATATTATTAAAGAAAATAACTTCCAAAAATTTCTAGGCGTAATCATACAAGTGCTTGTGACTGTACGACTGTACTATCGAAGAACTTCATATCTAAGCAGTTTGCAAACAAAATCCCGTGAACACGATGACCACATCCGTTACCGCCCCGGTTCTATAGCGGCCGAGCGCTGCAAGCAGAAATAGTCCTTACGGTGTATAGATATGAACTTCTTCGATGGTACGTTGGTTGTAACTGTTTTGTGCTCGGTGTCGTTTCTGAGCAAATCGGGATAGAAATGCAAAGCTTGTATGTTGAAAGAGGTGACTCAGCTATTCAGCTATAGATATATGTATCAGAAAGATATTTTCAAATTGATGGTTTGTACGAGTACACTCTGTACCACACGTATAGACCATCACCTTAAATATTGAAGATAGCCAATATTAAGCAAAGACCAATATTTTTTTTATTAAAAAAAATGTTTTATGTTCTTGTCGGCTCGATTTAATTTTTTTCTAAAACTAAATCGAGCCTTCAAGAATTATGTAAAAAATTAATCGATAGAGTCAGTAATGAGGATCAGGGAATGATGAGAGTCAATCTGCCTAGCCTAGCCTTTTCCCAACTATATTAGGGTCGGCTTCCAGTCTAACCGGATGCACCTGAATACCTATCTGACCTCCACAACCCAGGAACTGGGTAATACGATACCCCTTGGTAAGACTGGTTGTCGAACTTTCGGGCGTCTGACGACCCGTAACGACTATCAAAGATCCACGAATGACAGCCGGGACCAACCACTTAACGTGCTTTTAGAGGCACGGAAGAGTCTCAGTATGTAAAGATCCATCCACAGATCAACCCCGGCAAGAGTAGCTTAACCTGATGGATCGACCAGTGCGGCAGTTATTACCACGAGCTCCTCTCCATCCACGAGGTCCATCACTTAAGGGTAAGGAATAAAAACCAAAATGTAAAATATATTCAACATTATATTTTATTCTAAGTACACTGTACAATCACATTACGTTCTAAATATCACAACAGATTTTAGAAATAAAAACATTTACTGGAAAAAAAGTGCACACACATAACTGTTGTAAAAACAAAATTTAGCAATTAAAGTCTATCGGGAAAATAGGTAGGTACCTACTTATACTTGAAACTGTTCCTAAATTATCCTAAGCGGATAAAATTTTGTTTTTCTTTTGTTAATATTTGTGTTAAGATTGGTTTCCGCCTTTGTAATATGTTCCTTTTTAATTGCATTGAATAAAATACCTAGTAGTAGGCAATGACCTTTTTTACAACGTAAATTTTGAAATGGGTCTTCAAGGCTACAACCGAAACTATAAGGCCGCTTTCCGAATTGGCGTTCCGATTATGATATCTCGAGTATGACAGCTGAGGGCTGTCAATAATTCGGAACGCTCGTGAACGCGCTGACAGTACTCGCTCAACGTCAAAATTGCATATCATAATTCCTTGTGTATATACCACACATTTCTTCTTCTTCTTTGGTTACGTGGTGAACGGTAGTCAGAAACACAATTTCGAAAATGCCAAGTTAGTTTAAGATATGATGCGAGTCAAAACAAAACAGCAACACTGTAATTTTTGACAGTGCTCACGGTGATATTAGTAAAAGGCATGGTCGGCGTTATCGCAAGATGGCGTATGTCATGACGTCATCTATAACGATTCAAGACACAACGTTATCCTGCCCACGTTAATACGGAACGCTTGTTAGCGCGCTCAAATCGATTACGTCGTAACTCGGAATGCGGGGTGATAAGTACATTTTAGTGATGGTGGCAGTGAAAACCCAGCAAGATTAAAAAATAAAAATAAAATATTTATGTAGCCGAGACTAGTTATTAGAAAAAAAAACATTATTTAAAAGTATATTCTTAATGCATTTAGCGATAATATAAAAAAATGTTGCCCACACCTACGCCATTATAATAAAAATATTAAATACACATTAAAAAAGTGTCAAAAGTAAACAATTAAAGTATATTGTCTGTGTGCAGTTTTTTGCAAGTAATTATAAGATTATTATTAAATTATGACACTAGAAATTGTACAATAAAATTAATAATAGGACTGTTAAAATTATGTATAATAGCAACAAAATCTTGATCCAAGTGAGCGTTTCTTAAATAATTAACTAAAATCTTTAAATCGATTAAGTACCTTTAAGTACTAGATATTTTGCTAAACTATTTCATAAGTGCATTATGTTAAATGGGTCTGAGAATTAAATATAAATATTAAATTAAATAAAAAGTGACCTAATGCCTCAATATCACTGTCAATTCAACTTTGTAACTTTTTATCTATATATTATGATAAAATTATAGTTATTTCATTTTATTAATATAATAATTAAGCTTAGCCAAGTTCAGCTAATTAACTACATTGAAGATATTCATAAATATACTTAAATTGGTTTGTTTTACATTTTATTTTTATATTTACCCTGTGTTTCTTATTACAAAAATATTGTATTATAAAAACAGTGTATCCGAAGTAGGAACTGCTAACTCTTTCAATGTCTGTGACACACACTGCTTAAAAATGTAGATATTACGGTTAATAACAATGTTCCAAGTATATATGGCGTGCAATCAAAGCCGTCATTAAGATTACACAGTCTATAAGCTGCACATCAAAAGTAACATTTTAGACTTGACCATAAATAAATAAAATAAATATGACGAAAAAAAAACAGGGTAATTTAAAAATAAAAAGGGTGAAATATGATTGAGCTATACCACCTTACAATACTAAGGCTTTCTTGGTGATTGAATACTACAAAATCCCCTAAGGGGGAGGTGATTCGGTCTCACGTAGTCACAGTGACCACATGTTTCTTAGATTCTAAATATTTGTAATATACGACCGCGTCGTGAACTGTCGGGAAAGTCTCCATCTGCAGTTGGTCTATCTCTAAGGAGTTGTACCTGTCTATCATTTCTAGCACTGGACCTATGGAAAAAACAACACCATCTTGAGATTATTAAATTATTAAAAAAAAGTAGTTATAAATAAAACAAAGGCAGTCATAAGTTCATGACAGACAGAAGTGAAAACTTAAAACTGGTATTAGCGCCATCTATATTCTATAGTCACCATTCCATAAGATTACCCCTACCCAAAATCACTCAACGCCTAAAGAAGTTTTCACTTCAAAAATATGAGAAATAAAATAAATCGGTTAAAACATGATGTATTACTACAAATAAATAAAGCTTTTACTAAGAGGCGAAATCAGAAATGTAAAAACAAAAACATGGGCAATTAAAAAAATAATAATTTAAAGATCAAACAATTTGAGTATTCTATATTTACCATTAGCTCCCGATAGTAGCACAGAAATATGGCTGCACACCAGCTCCTTCTTTATAGCGACTAAACTCTTGATGCCCGGCGCGTCCACGTAGGACAGGGCTGTCATATCTATTATCACACATTGTACCTGGAAGCAGAATGATAACAATCAAACAATTAATCAGACCAATGACTTTTCTAGATCTTCTGAACTGACAGAGAACCAGTCGTTGAACAAGCTCATAGATCTAGGACACTGGGCCAGTAGAATAGAACCAGCCATTGTTGGAATAGACAATATGTCCTTGAGTAGAATGAATGAAGGGTGAGAGTGGAGTGAACCGGCGAAGGTAGTACACGACGTCTTTAGGTTAGATGGAGCGATAATCTTCGCTTAATTACCAGCCGGTGTTGCCAGGGAGGTCACCGATAAGGTCGACCGATCATATGAAATCCGCGGTTGGAGGCCGTGTTTTATTTACATCATATCATATCACCACATGTGCCAGACTGTCATCTAACAGAACCAGATGGAGAGAGATCGTGAGGCGAGGAACGACTACTCCTGCGATTGGACACAATTCTTCGTTACCACGACCGCTCAAGAGTGAAGCGAAGAAGAAAATAATTACTGGCAAAGACTACTACACTAGAAAGGTTATCCTTTCTTTGCTTCTATCTATATCCCACATCAATATGGCTAATATTGATGTGGGGTAAAGATACCCACATCAATATTAGCCATATTGATGTGGGATCAGACCACTTTAGACCGCTTATTATAACGTAGCTTTATTCACTTAGTCATAATCTGCCGGCCCTTATCCTACAGTATTTGAGGACAGGGTAGCATGCTTTCTTCACTCATTACATCTTTATCTTTGTCTCAGTCTCAGTGAATTCTACTTTGAAGATGGCTGAGCTCCTTTACGTTACTATTCTGACTATTCTCTCACTAATATGTACTTACTCTTTGACTAAGATTAGGATCCCACTCGAAGGACTCGTTCTTGGTGAGGTCGTTGTCCTCGTCGTGGGCCGGGTCGGAAGGCTTCAGGTACCCGATCTTACGGAACAACTTCGTTCTAAACAGATTCTTGGTGGCGAAGTTCAGGCCGCCGCAGTAGTGGAAGATTTTTATGCCTGGGAGTTCTTCTGCCTGTAAGGATAGTAATGCATTTTTTTAAAGAATTTTAGGACTCATTAAATCTTGAATTTCGTTCCACTTAAAACACGATGTAGCATGTAGTTACATGTTACATCGAAAACAACAACATGTTTGATCGAAGTCTTCGATCAAGAATTTATTGAAGGGTAAAATTCGTTAATGAAGGGTAATATTGATAATCAAGGGATAATTCAAAACAAATTAGGGCACCGTTCGTTTTTTATGCGAGTGTGTGTAACTTCAACTTATGTAATATATACGGCCGTTTTAAATTAGGATTGAGAATACGATTTTTTTCAAACCACATTCAAGACCTTTTTAGATCTCCAAAAAGGTTCTATCAAAACCAAAGTAATCAAAATCATGGAAAAAAGAAACACCAGACGTCAACAACGTCAACAGTCCTGTCATTTCATTACAAATGTCTCGGAAAAGAAAGTAAGTAACAAATCCTCAAGACGAATTTACAACAAAACTAAATAAATAGTTACACCTTCTTCCAAAATAGGAGGGTTAAAATGAGATTGTGCTCCGACAAATTATACCCGTTCGCGACAACCAACGACATCGGTTTGTGCGACCTTGTAAAATGGATCCTATTCACGCTGATCTACATAGCGGTTATGTGCTTCACCCAGTTCGTAATCCTTGCTATGTACAACCATGAAATAGACATGGCTACTCATGGGATGCTGTCCAGTGTGAACAATTGACGACTAGCGGTTATGTGCTTCACCCAGTTCGTAATCCTTGCTATGTACAACCATGAAATAGACATGGCTACTCATGGGATGCTGTCCAGTGTGAACAATTGACGACTAGCGGTTATGAGCTTCGCCCAGTTCGTAATCCTTGCTATGTACAACCATGAAATAGACATGGCTACTCATGGGATGCTGTCCAGTGTGAACAATTGACGACCATGTATTACTATTGCTGGGTGTGTGCCGAGTTCGGCTTGACAAGTGATTTCATTTATCAGCAGCAATGAATTTTATGTAAAAAAATAGTAAATACCGTATTGAAATGTATTTGTTGCTTTATTTTACACTTAAAGTTAAGAGCCAACCTAAAAGAGCTTAAACCTCAAGGAATTGGCTCTATTATAGTCAGCATTATTATATTCCATCGACATTTCTTTATTACTTGAAAGTTTAATATGCATCTTTTATACACATAAACCGTAAAGAATACATTTTTTAAATGATGGTGAAAACCACGTCAAAAAGACGAAAAATTAATTGAATTTAAAATATGTATAGATATGATGCCATATTCACGGGATCAATCAAGCCGCATATGTACGTCTTAACTAGGGTTGCCAAATTTTTATATAAAGAAAGAAAGAAAGAAAGAATAATATTTATTTGGACACAGGTCGTGAAACACAATAAACAAAACAATAAAATGAAAATAATCTTAAAGCAATAATAGAAATAGTGTATATGTGTGCCTCACGGCTGCGCTAAAAAGGTTCATTTCAGCATTAATGCCAGACAGAAATGCTGTCTGACGCTGGTTTTCTAATGAACCCTTATGGACAAGTGACGGGGAGCACCAACAAACAGCCTCAACATACCTAATAAATATTTTTATGCATCTAAATAAATAAACTACTTATGGTCTAATTAAATAATTGTTTTCAATTGATGTTATTACCACTTAAATAAACATTAATTTTTAGCTAGTGTAAATAAAAATTGATTTTAGACTGACTAGTACCGTTGAAAAAGTCATAAAAAATATGAAATTGTACCGGAAAACATAACCCCATGTGTAAGCATTACAGTTGTTTTTCAAATACTTATAGTATTTTTGAAGCCATTGCCTGTAAAAATATAGTAGAAGGCGAAAAAATATAGTAGGTATAATATATCACAAACAAATTTTTTTTTACAAACAGTTTTATTATTTTAAATACATACGCATATTTTTTGCTATTATGAGTATGAACCTTTATTATTTTTTAAATGTCTCAAAACAATTTTTAGTCTCAATTAAGTTTACAAAATGCCATTAACTCAGCTTTTATGAGATTAATACTGGGATTAATTCTGGAGATAAAAATATAGTAGTTTTGCCTACTATATTTTTTAATTAGAAATATAGTATTTAGGCCTCTAATATAGTAGGATACTATATTATATAACCAACCAAAGGTTGGCAACCCTAGTCATACCGTTAGCGTCGTCGCGCATCGCGCCGTCAGAGAGCGCATTTGTCGCGCGAATACGTGATTGCTTTTAAATAGACGCGGGATCATAAAGTACGTACAGATACGATTCAATAGGAAGTACTTACAGCTCTGTATCTCTTGATGTCCAGGTAAAGGTCAGTGTCCAACACTTTGCCCAGCAGGCAGACGTACGGGTTCTGTGAGCTAATGAACAGCGCGCCAAGGCTTGCTAGCAGACCAGCGCCAAGTCTGAAAGGAAATGGCAAAGGTTGGTTAGAAACACTACCAACACTACAATATTAACACCTTTATCTCCGATTAGTAAGCTTAAGGTAAGAAAATATGCTTATTTGCGATAAACACGACTCAAAGGAAGAACACAATTAAATACATTTTTAGTAAAAATATTTTTTTTAAATAAGCTTTTAATGAACTAAAATTACTAAATAAAACTTACGTAAACAGAGAACTTTAATATTTCCTCAAAAGCTTGAGGCTTATTTTAATATGTAAGAAGGACGTTCACGTCTTGTTCTATGCCGCCAAGTTCTATGTTTACGTAAGTTTTATTTAGTTCATTAGAAGCTTGTTTTTAAAAAGGTTTTTAATAATATTTTGTACTTTTTAGCATTAGAATTTGTTTAAATATCTGTTCTATCACCTTCACTTGTAAGGTAGGTACTTGTTAGACAAATCCAACGAAGACAAACATAGGCATGTTTGGGTTCGTTGTAAAGGCTTACACAAACCAAAGTGAAGTGAATCAAGTTGCACTATCCAAGTCATGCTATACTTTACAACGGACTGTTATAACTGAATACGTATACATCATTTCGTGCCTATGCTGTTGACTGCTGAGGAGATCTCACGTGCGGAGCCAATCCTGGGTCAGCAGACAGTTCATGAATGCGTATATAAAATTGACTGTCTGTGCTGTTGGCCGTTTAGGAGTTCCCTCGCCTGGTGTCATCCCTGGGTGCAGCAACTCAAACTCAAACTCAAAGCATTTATTTCAATTAAACCATTTACAGGCACTTTTGAATTGTCAAGGGGTCGGGCAGTCAAAAATATGAAGCTAGTTGCCCATTCCAAAGCGTAGTAGGTACCTATGGAGAAGAACGGGCAAGAAACTCCACGGACACTCTTTTAAATAAAAAAATTGATACAAAAAATTGGTACATCAATGGTATTTATGGTATGTAATGGATGGGTGATCCATTACATACCGAGACCGCTCTGTGCGGAAACCCATTGGTCCCGGCTGCTGTCATTTGTAGATCTTTGACAGTCGTTACGGGTACTAGAAGCCCGAAAGTCGTACCAAGGTGTATCGTGTTGTAAAATACTGGTATTCAGCTATATAAATTCGGTTATACTGGAAGCGGACGCCAACGTAGTTGGTGAAGAGCAAGGCTGATGATGACCTCACTCCGTTTGAAACCCTCATGAATTGTTAAATTCCATAAATATTTACCCTAAAAAAATTGGCACAGCTGTGGTAACCCAAATGACAATTAGTTTGTGGTCAGCCCAGTATGTATTCTGCTTCCATACATCTCTAACAGCCGTCACTTCAGTATTTACCCCATTTCTAGGCAATTCATGTTTCATACAATCCGTTTATCGTTTCTTTGATCTTCCTTAGGTCTTATAAAGTCACATTCGTACTTAAAATGTTTCTCGTGAGATCTCCATCATTCTTCTAAGCTGTTCTATTTGAACAATGGGTCAAATGAAATGAGAAGATAAATAATATACTTATTATTTAAACTTTAATCAATCAACTCAGCCTATCGCAGTCCACTGCTGGACATAGGTTTCTCCCAGGTTGCGAAAGAACACCCTGTCTTCCAGCTTCCACATCAAACTACCCGAAAATAAACTTACCCGATATCAATATTGATCAAAAGCGTGACAAGGAATGTCACGATCCACACCGTGGCATCCAGTTTACTTAGCCTCCAGAACCTGGAACAAATAAACGAATTTTGAGAGTACTTTTCTTGAAACAAAATGAGCACTGTTTAGGCTAAGCGTACCTATACAGGTGACGCAGGTCCACGCAGCACATGGTGAATAATCAAAACATATAAAATTCTTATTTAAATTAGCAACATTTATAATTTTAGCACTAGTTTTTATGTACTGGTAACACTACTTCAAGTAGAATTCTTCTCTCTGTGACATGTAGTTTTGCTCTTGTGTAAAATCTATAAAATTATTTGGAAATACAGTTCTAGCTAAAAATCTACAAGCATTTTATTAATCACAGGGCAGAGCAGATTTTGTAATGCATGAACGTACTGAGAGCTGCGTACTCTACGGCGCAGGCTCGTGCGACGCAGACATGTATCTGTCCTGCTCTGCGTTTCGTTGAAGATCGAGAGAGAGGCACAGATTTCTGCGCGACGTGTGCAGGTCTTCACGTGTTTTTTTTTCACAATTTTGTTTCAATGACAGATCATGTCTATTGTCTGTACTAGCTAGGACGCGAATGTGTCTGTGTAGCAGTGGCGATAGCACCATAGAACACGATTCCTATCGGCTTCCTTTCAGAGGTTCGCATCAGCACGTCAATAGATAGTGTCTTTTTTTTGTTCTGCTACTTGGCTATTGATGGTGTTAAATTCAGTTAAGGAAAGACTTTTATTTTTAAGTTTTTAAAAAAAAAAAAATTTTTACTTTATTCTTAAGTAAAAATAAGCTAAGATCGGCTGGACTTCGTCCCTGTCATAAAAATTGACACCTCGCCGCTGGTGTGTAGCTGCGTACAGCATGCGTTCGCGGCCAATGTCTGCCTCACCTGCCCTAACTTGCAAAATCTGTGCTGTGCTGTGCTGCGTCACCTGCTTCTTAGCATACGCTTAGCCCTACACAGGCAGGACTGTGTGCACAGGGTACTTTGATAGATATTCTACGAGGTTAAATTTAAAAATCTAGTGAAACTCTACAGGCGTGATTGGTATCGATATGTAAACACGGAAAAAAAATCTAAGTTTCTTTTGTTTGGGGTCAACGACCTCTGGTAGCGTACCTGAAGTATTAGCCCACGTTCGCATGGACGTAAAGATATGGCAGCGGGATTTTATCACGCACTAGATTTTGACCGCTCGGTATTGAGCCGAGCGTTGAAAATTCAACGCGTTGGGATGCGCTCACGTCCCAGCGCTTTGAAATAACACACTATTGGATTTTCAACTCTCGGTGCTAAGCAGAGCGTTGCAATTGGTCCTAAAAGGGTAGGTGTAGGTAGTTAACAGAGGCGGGTAGTCTAAAGCAAACTTTCACGAGTTTTAGTTAACCAAAACAAAGTACATGATAATACTAACTTGGTAAGCTCCTTGATCTGCATAAACATGCCTTTAAGCGACACGACGATGATGGAGGCGAGCACACAGCGTGGCAGCTGCTCGAAGAATGGCCCGATCCAAAGGAGGACGAACAGGATCAGGACCGCACTCACCACAGACGTTATACCGGTCTTAGCACCCGTCTACAACACACCGAGGGACGTTCTAGAGTACTCGAACTTAATGCCAAATTGATGTCAAAGGTGACTGTCAAAGACTATTGCTATATCATAAGGTAAGGTATACGCTGATATAGTTTGACCGGGACCACTGTTCCGCGCCTTAATAATGCACGGCAAGGCGGAGAGCAGCATTGACGAATGAGCGGCTTGCATTGCCCCACCGTCCCAAGGCGCACATTCCTAAGGCCCGGTCAAACTATAGCTAATCTATACAATATTCTATCTACGTTCTGTAAGGAAAACAGGAAAGAATGTTGTCATAGTCAGAAGAGTAATGGCATTATTTAAAGTTTAAGCCCTAAAGAATCAGTAAAATCGACTATTCGTAATGCGAGAAATTACTTAAATCAGAAAAAAGTCACTCGTTCACGAGCTCCAATACATTTAATTGCTTTTATTGTGTTGTTACTTTGTGTATTTTTCTAGTGTAAACTGGAACTCACCTGGTACTGTATGTAGGACCGCGATAGACTGGCGCAGAAAGGTGCGCAGGTGAAGAATGAACCGAATATATTGCTAGCGCCCTGAAATAAAGAGATGAAGAGATTCTTATCAATCTTATATAAATTTCTTATACTATAATTTCAGTTATTCTTGCCTCGCGTCTTTTTAAAAGCGATCGTCGCGCGAATTCACGATAGTTCGAACTTTTTGTTCAGTGAACCTGAACGCGTGGTCGCGCCGACAGAGGGCGCTTGCCGGTTTTCCGAGGAAATAGTGACATATGCACGCGACCGGGCGCGTATTCGCGTGACCATCGCTTTTAAAGCTTTGTGCAGACTAGCGCGACGCGACAGCGCGACGCGACACCGGCTATTGTTATACCGAGAAGTTTTCTTGGAATTTGTATTGTTCGAGTCGCGTCGCGCCGTCGCGTCGCGCTGGTCTGAACGAGGCTTTAATAGAACGCGGCCATTATTTCAACTTAATTTTCCATGATCAGACATAGATGTCTGATCATAAAGAAAGGACCATAGATGGTCCTTTCCAAAAGTATTTGATGGCAGTCGATCGACACGCGATCAATCACAATCTGTTTAATTTTGACAGACAACATTCATTGCGTTATTTATGTACGTTGTTGAGCAGTTTTTTTTTCGAACATACGAAGTAATGGATTACCAGTATCCTTCGAAATGATTCAAATTGTGATGGATCGTGTGTGGGTCTACCTGGCAGGCCCCAACGAGGTTTATCAACAGGTGATAGGTTTACATAAGGACATTATTTTGTACCTATAGAAAATAAATACGATATAATTTGTACCTGGACAGTTTTTGATTAAATGACGTTTCTATAAAGTGTCTTGCTAGCGGGCCCCTTATGATTATTTTTATTGTTATTATACTTTCAGATCGCCCAGTAGTGCTCGGAGTTAGAAACTATTATGTACCTTACAAACCCAAATTTCGACTTTCTGTGAGCTTATACTTCAGAAGATATTCGTTAAATAGACAAACGTCCAGCCAGCGGGCCCCTTTTTTAAATACTACTCTTTTATATCATACAATAGCTTTAGGAGCTTAATACTATTATGTACCTTACAAATCCAAAAATTTCAAGTTTCTGTGAGCTATACTTTAGAAGATATTCGTTACTTAGACAAACGTCCAGCCAGCGGGCCCCTTTTTTAAATACTACTCTTTTATATCATACAATATCATTAGGAGCTTGATACTATTATGTACCTTACAAATCCAAAATTTCGACTTTCTGTGAGCTATACTTTAGAAGATATTCGTTACTTAGACAAAGTCCAACCAGCGCGGCAGCGGCCCCTTTTTTAAATACTACTCTTTTATATCATACAATAGCATTAGGAGCTTGATACTATTATGTACCTTACAAATCCATTGTTCTATTAAAATTTATAATTAATCATTAAAATGTTACTTTTATGTACTTAATTATTTTAATTTAACGAATTAGTTCTAATTGTGTGCGTAAAGTACCTACCTAGTAATCTAACATTATTGACTTTATTGCATCAAAAACATTATTGAATTCGGCTGTTTAAATAAATGAGTGACTGTAATTTATTTCGATTTAATTTAAGGATAAAAAGTTACCTACATCTAAAATTGCTGGAATTGATTTAGTAGCCGATTTTGAAATAACTACTTTCAGGATGTGCGTTTATTATGTTACATGTTGTATAAGGGTTTTTGATGTTCTTTAAATTTCTAATTTCTAAATTGGCAATTGGTAGGAGTTGTAATTTTAAAATTTCAGTTTAAAGTTATTTCTATTTTTATTGTCAACATTGACATATTATTTTGTTCTTATACAATATCTTTAAACAGATATCATTTACGCATTAAAGATAATAATTACTATTAAATTTTCTCTTTTAATAATTTACATAACGTCCTACTTAAAAGAACTACTCTTTTTCTTAATCCCAGTTTTGTTGTTAAAGCACTGTTGAGTGATTATGAAAGTACGTAAAATTTTTGAAAACGGGTTTGCTAGCTAGGCACTTATTTTATTAACGAATACCTTAAAAAAGTTCATAGGAAGCTGAAATTTTGGATATGTAAGGTACATAATAGTATCAAGATCCTTATTCTATTGTATGATATAAAAGAGTAGTATTTAAAAAAGGGGCCCGCTGGCTAGGCGTTTGTCTAAGTAACGAATATCTTCTAAAGTATAGCTCACAGAAAGTCGAAATTTTGGATTTGTAAGGTACATAATAGTATCAAGCTCCTAATGCTATTGTATGATATAAAAGAGTAGTATTTAAAAAAGGGGCCCGCTGGCCGGACGTTTGTCTATTTAACGAATATCTTCTAAAGTATAAGCTCACAGAAAGTCGAAATTTTGGGTTTGTAAGGTACATAATAGTTTCTAACTCCGAGCACTACTGGGCGTTCTGAAAGTATAATAATAATAAAAATAATCATAAGGGGCCCGCTAGCAAGGCACTTTATAGAAACGTCATTTAATCAAAAACTGTCCAGGTACAAATTATATCTTATTTATTTTCTATAGGTACAAAATAATGTCCTTATGTAAACCTATCACCTGTTGATAGATCTCGTTGGGGCCTGCCAGATAGACCCACACATGGATCGTGTGTTAAGCTGGTTATATTCTTACGCAATCACTCACTAAAGGCAATTTAGTAACACATTCTTTCTACTTAGAAAGTTTCAACTTTATATCTGACCACCTTTTCAACAATTATTGTTTGAATAACATTATTAAATTGTTATTGAAAAATCACAGATGAAAATTGAGGTTATAAAATTAAACACAATATTCAAATGAAGATCATGTTTAAGGTGATCAATGAAGCACTCAATGTGTAGGTAAGTGGCACTACAAATTGGCATGCACAGGAACGTTTTCTGATCCATTTATTTACTTCTAATCAGATACTTTTGGTTCCTCTCAAACAGAGCACCTGCCATCTAATCTCTTCACCACCCTAGGTTGTCTGGTAGAGAATGCCTAAGTCCGCCTTTGTACTTTTTTGATTGTGAAAAGATTAAATAAACAGACTATCCCCCGAATACTGAAACGTCACTCAAAATTTAAGTGCTACTTAACATTTGAGCAGCTCCTAAATTTTAAATTTCGTATTGTCAAACGTCACTTTTGAGTATCTGTTAAATATAAGTGCTACTTAAATTTTGAGTGACGTTTCAGTATTCGGGGGTATATGTCACATCCAGCAATATTTGGCCAATAGGTACACCAACTCCAGTAAGACCAACTCACCATGGCCAACAGTTCCTGGTTGGCATTGATCTCGTACTTGTCTTTGCCCGCGAAGATGAGCGCCATCGACATTGTTATGGTGTACGTTACCATGGTGATCGTGAAAGCGTCTATCGCGATCTCTGGCAGTAGTTCCAAGGGAGGGAGCTGTGGCTCGGGGAGTCTGAAAACATAAAAATAATACCAATTACAAAATTATAATTATATGGGTACATAATGCGTCGACTTGAGAAACTTCTATTTTTTTTTTAGCTAAAGAGGACCCTACTTATCGGTACGGTATGTATACACAACGTGCCGCTGCAAAATGGCGTCATTAATTTAACATACGTATAGGGCTAGCGGCCTGGATCATAAAAATTATAATAAGATAAAATTATTTGTAAACTGAAAAAAAAAAAAAAAAAACTGGCTTGCCGACATAGGGCTCTCTGTTTTCTTCAATTCGCCTACTCTTTGCCCCACAGAATATAGAATAGTACTTATTTGCACGTTATTCGTTTTAATTTAATTGATGCTATGTTATGATCCGTGACCCCGGCAAATGACGCCTGCGCTACAGTTCTTTAAGAGGGAACAGGGGCTGCGAGGAATTTGAAAAGTAGGTATTTGAAGAAACTATCCGTCGCGCTGCGCCCGAAAAACCCAGTTAAACCCCGTAAAGTGCGATAGGGACAACTGCAGCTCAGACCGATTATATCACAAAATTTTTGACGAAAACGACGTTTGGCATTCTCCTTTTTTCTCCTCGAAAACTAAGCCGATTTAATCATTTTTTACATTAAAATTTAAAAAAAGAGTAGGTATGTCTAGGTTCCTATTATTTTCTTTTATGCTAAAAACTTTTCCGAATTAGTCTGGTAGTCCTCTAATCACGGCGGTAAAAATGGGGCATTTTTGTAATTTTTGGAGGGTCATAGTTTCCTTACTTATTAATTGCTGAAAAAAAGGAAATGACAGGGACATGCCTATAGAGACCCTGATTTTATAAAAAAAAAATGACAGCTCTAGAGGCATTATTCATGAAGAAAAACGGGGAATACGTTTGTATGGAGAATCGCGTGCCCTGTTCCCTCTTAAGTACAGGTTGCTCCGAGATGCTATTTTAGAAAATTGTTAAAAAATCAATATACAGTGTGTCTGGTCACCGATGTCCGACCCGTTAAGGCGAAGGAATATCAACAATTTTATTGACAAAACCACCATAATAAGGCATTATGGTGGTCTTAGCCAGTACGCACCAGGGGGCCAATTCTCAATTTTCGCCATTTATTTCGAGTTAGAGATCGTAAGTCTATCTCTATGTCTATTAAAAATATCTCTATCTCTACCAAAAAATGTCGAATTGAGCAGAATTCCGTATTCTCAGTCAAAATAGAAATAAATGTCACTATAATGTCGAGTCGAGTGAAGATAATGTTACCATTATGAAGAACCGCACGTTCCGTTTTAGGTAGCTATGAGTTAATGAATGATTTTGTTTTAAAACGCTGACTAAACCTAATTATTTAAGTATAAAACGAAACGTTTAGTGTAAAAATAATAAGTTTGACAAATTGACAGTTGACTGTCTGTCAGTATCAGAATTTGCGCCTTTTTGCGGTTCCTTCAAAACTTTTGTTATGTTTACATGTACTCTGTGTTACATTATTATTGGGTGCCGTTTTACATTTCACAATTTTTACATATGTAATTTAGGTATTTTAGGGTGTGCAATTAGTATTTTTGGTGGGTAAGGTTAGTTTAGTGAACAGTTATACATGACTAATAAAATTATGAAGCAGATGATTATTTGCCTTCGTTTTCAGGTCTATTTTCGTGGTATCCTGAATTACAGGAGCCAATAGATCTATTAGAACCCTTATTAAATCTTTATCTAATCTAAAGTTTTTAATGACTTCTGTTTCGCTCAAGTCGTAAATATCGACGATGGGATAAGTGCGCTGGTTGTCGCCGTGTATTGGCCAGTTGCTCGCCACTTTCCAACAACTCCGAGATAAAAATGCTAATAAACTCGTCCATCTTTCAGTGGTTTCAAGTCCAATCGTGGGTACACAAATTACAGTCTGTTATTTGCGCGAAGGTCGTCGTTTCAAGAAAACACAATGCACAAATCAAAGAGTATAAATCGAATTTTCAGTAGGTATGAGATGCCAAGCCGTATTTTATTTAAAAATTAAATAAAAGAAATCACAGTCAACCAATCAATCCAAAACTCAACGAATTCACTCAGAAATGACGTATCTCTACAATCGACATGCCATCTCTACTGCTCAGAAGCACTCGACATGAACTCTAACGTTAGCCTTCGACAAATGTCGAATTCGACATCCCCAGAATAGCAACTTTTAAAATTTGTCGAAAAAATGACGTCATTAGAAATTATTGTCGAGTTCGACACCATCTCTAAAATCGAGAATTGGCCCCCAGTACCTACACAAGTAAATTGTAGCGGGACTCACTGTCCATAACATAATAGGGATGATGGCTGGGTCAAAAAAAGAAATTCTATTTAGTCCGTCAGTCAGATAATAAAAAAATATTAGACTCGTATTTTTTGCTTTATCATATTAATAAAAAATGACTTAAACCCCGTAAATACAACGCATTAAAGTTGGGGAGTGGGGGTTGATACGTCACAAGTATGTCTAAAATCTACATACAAGTGACATCATGGCACATTATAACTCAATGTATCGCCGTAATCTTTTGATAACGTAAAAAAAGGAAGAATACGTGTACGTTATTTTTTCATAATCTACCTTACGGAAAAAAAACATTTTTTTAATCATCATCCCTATTATAGGCTGATTAGCAAAACTTTCGCCGTTATAGCTCAATAAAATTTTTTGTACTTTAAATAATTTTAGCCTTGATTGGTTTTCACAAATGAGGTATTGTTATATTTGTCTTGACTCCACGGACTATAAATAATTTAAAAAAAAACATGACCAAATTTGCCGCCAAATAACGGCAAGAGACTTGCTGTCCACTCCTGGTACGCCGGACCAAAAAAGCAGTCCCAGCTAATGAAAGCGTGGTTTTTACTTGGCAGCGTGGTTTTTAGGGCAGGTTCATAATTTTCAGAAACCTTTACATATAGGGAACTTACTAACCCGGTAGGTATTTCCCCGACCAGGCTGATGCCGAACGTTTCATGCAGGTATCCGAATCTGGAGGCACATGTGCCGATGACAATGGCGAGTAATTCTATGGGGACCGGCACTCGCGACCGCTTGCTTACCCACGGCTGAAAAAGAAAGAAATGGTTGTAAGTCAAAGTCAAAGTCAAATAATTTTTTTCAAATAGGCTCCTCTTAACGTCAAAATTTACAAAATAACAGAATTGATTCTAGTCTCCCCGAAAAAATGTAGTTTTCGTATGGGGAAGAATGGGCAAGAAACACCATCGTTAAGGCTCGTGCAGACCAGCGCGACCCCACTCGAACAATACAATTTCTAAGAAAACTTCACAGTATAGCAATAGCCGGTGTCGCGTCGCGCTGTCGCGTCGCGCTAGTCTGCACGAAGCTTTACTCTTTTAATAGTTATTTACAATATTTTGTATAGGTACATTAATTATATGTTAAGACGATGCACCTAGAATAAAATTACTATTGCACAATAGGTAAAAATAATTAAAAATTAAGGAACGATAGATAAGTTAATTATTTGATAGATACATGGTGCTCACAAGGTCTTTTGAAGGGTGTAGCATCGCGTTGTTTGAAAGAGAATCGTTTGTCTTGGCCGTTACTCTTTTAATAGTTATTTACAATATTTTGTATAGGTACATTAATTATATGTTAAGACGATGCACCTAGAATAAAATTACTATTGCACAATAGGTAAAAAAAAAGTAAATAGTGAAGCCCACTTTCACTCTTCGACCTGACCATCACTTACCATCAGGTGAGATGCAGGATAAGAGCGTTATTTTTTTTAATAAAAATACGGGGGAAGCAATGTTTTCTTTTTACCTTTAGCCTTTCGTTATTGAGTGCGATGATAAGGCACGTGATGAAGGATATCACGAACGCTCCCCAGTTGAGATTCGGCAAGTTCTTGCACACGTCTATAAATGTCTGAAAACAAAACAATAACGCTCTAAATAAACGAAGGTGGAATGTGTAAAGTAGTGAAAGACTCCTGGCCTCCGGTCCTGGGGGGCCTCCAAATCTTGAGAAGTTGTTTTTAAAATCAAATCCATAACAAGGCCGAAATACACACATCAACACGGTCTAGGGATATTTCATACTCAATTAAATAACTCGAAAAGTACTGGCCGCATTGGAATCTTTTATACACCGATTTGTTTGTAATTTATCTCAGACTAATTCCAAATTAAAATTTTTGAAAATTCTTTTGTTTCGGTGGCATAAAAATGTCTTGATGTATAGGAGAGGGAATTTTCATTTGTGCGAAATTTAGAAAACAATACGAATTACGTTTAGTTACAGTTTTTTTTCATTTTTAAACGAAAGATAAAGTTAAAATTGAGGTATTGTAGCCATGCAACGCCGACATTTGATGAGGGCGGAGATGTTACGAGCTGTGGGAATGCTGGAAGCTGGATCTGTTCAGCGTAATGTTGCTGAGGCCATAGGGACCCATCAAAATGTAATTTCAAGATTGTGGACACGCTATCGTGCCACAGGTGAAGTAGCGGAGAGGCACCGGGGGCCAAGTCGCATCACTACCCCCAGACAAGACCGATTTTTGCAAATTACTGCGCGAGCTCAACCAAATGCAACGGCGACTCAATTGGTCCAAAGGCTGCGAGTGGAACACCAAGTGCTTGTGAGTGACCAAACTGTAAGAAGGCGACTGCATGAAAGCAATCTACGCTCTCGTAGACCACTCCGGGTCCCACCTTTACGGAGAGGCAATCGTGGACGACGATTAGAATGGGTTCGGAACCACGTGGACTGGGGCCGTGAGCAATGGTCCAATGTGCTGTTCACGGATGAATCCAGGTTCGGCTTCCATCCAGATTCACGAAGGACGCGTGTTTGGCGAGTTCTTGGACGATGGAGCCGTCTCCAGAACCCTCAGGAAGTTCACCCATACCAAGGAGGAACAATTATGGTTTGGGCAGGAATTCGTCTTGGAGGACGGACGGATCTCGTTTGGGTGCGGGGCAATATGACGGCAGAACGATACGTCCAACAGGTGCTGGGGCCCGTAATCTTGCCCCACAGAACACAAATGGGGCAAGATTTCCTGCTCATGCACGACAATGCCCGGGCACACACGGCGAGAACGGTAGCAGCTTGGTTACATACACATAATGTTAGGGCCTTAGACTGGCCTGCTCAATCGCCAGATCTAAATCCCATTGAGCATGCGTGGGATATGCTGCAAAGAAGAGCTCTGAAGGAAGTTCCTGAAAATCTGGCTACAGAAGATCAACTTTTTGCGCACCTCAGAAGGACATGGGACAATATTCCGCAGCAAGACATTGACAACCTTGTTCTGAGCATGCCGAATCGTTGCCGATGTGTTATGAACATCATGGGCGCTTTCTCAGACTACTAAATTCAAGTTTATAAACACAAATTAAATGATTTTTCTATTTTTTTCAGTTTTTACTCACAAATTAAAAGTTAATTCATATACGGTTTCCGTCTATGCTTCATTTTTTTCCATAAAATCCTGAAATTTTAATCTAAGTACCTTAACCATTATTAAAAAATGGTAGAATATTAAATAACGTATCTTTTAAATATATACATGTCATATAAATAATTAACACATTGATAGTAATTCGCTTTTTTAAAAATATCCCTAGACCGTGTTGATGTGTGTATGTTCAATAAAGTGTTCATATACATGAGCGGCACGTTGTCAACGGCAGAGTCAACTACAGCCGTCGACACTCATCGGCGGCAGTCATAGACGCGTCGACGGCCGCCGCCGACGCGTTGGCAACGTCCAGGGGGCCAACCACCACCTATTTAAGAAGTATTATTTTGATGTAACTTCAGTGCGAGAAAGAAGTGGAGCTATACAGGACGTCTAGCTCCATCTCTTTCCCGCGCTCAAGTAAAATTAAAATAATACTGCTAAAAGAGGTGGTAGTAGGGCCACAGATCGTGTACATAAGCACTAAGAGGCAGTTTGGAGTTGGCACTCCCATAAAGCTAACATATTCGAGCTCTATATAGATAGTGCAATCCACGACGACGCGGCCCACTCCGCTCAGCTCCGTACTAAAGTACAGCTTAAAGTACAATAATCGCGGAGTGGGGCGCGTCGTCGTGGATTGCACTATCTGAACTACGTTACGCTACTTCGAAAACTTCTGTCCATACTCACAAATATAACTTTAAAGTTTCCGGTCTGCTTGACTAGCTTGATTCCGAACAGGTCCTTGAGCTGCGAGGCCAGCACGTTTAAGGAGGCTGCCGTGGTGAACCCGGACACCAGCGGCTCCGACAGCAGTGTGGACACGCAACCTAGCCGGAGTATCCACATTAACACCTGGAGGAACGGATTGTGATGTTCTTTTACTCGGACACTTGAATCTCGGCACGAATACTCTACTAAGTTAGGCGCCATCTACACGGGCGAGAGTCACTATAGTCACAATAATAAAATTATACACGTGCTATTCTAGCTAACTCAAAAACTACCTAAAAAAAGTTGATAAAACTTATATAGGACCACGCGCAAGCTTTCTCTAACAAATAAAAAATATTTTTCGAAATCGATCGACAATAATATTGACGGAGAAATCGAGGAAAATACTTTTGTTTTTAAGATTCTGACGAACTGAGAACCTCCTTCTTTTTTTTAAATCGGTTAAAATTATAGTTACCTGAAATATTCCCACGCACAAGCACACTGCACTTAACACTTGTAAAGGCGTGTATTGCACAGGAACCCCGGCCCCTGGTATTAATGCGGCAACTGGAAAACAAAAACAACCTAATTATGAAGACTTAAAGGAGCTTTTTCAAGTTGTTTATATTATGAAACTGTTAAACATATTCGAGCGTATGGCAATAGGGGGCTGCAGCTGAAAATTTGCGTCAGTGTTGCTATCTGCTGCATTATGCTGAGCTGAGGCCCTTTGGGCAGAAGTGCAGAAGTATTTTTGTTGAATTACTTTCAAGGTATTTTATTTGTAAGTATTTAGAGCATTATAAAAGAAAGAATATAAAATTATTTGACTCAGGTTAAGGCACACCATATTCACACTAAAACAAAAAAACAGAAAAAAATAAAAATTACTTAAAATAGTATTGTGTCTCACGGCTGCGCCAAATAGGCCCAGTTCAGCATAAATGCCAGACAACTAGTGTCTGACGCTGGTTTTCAACTGAACCTTGTTATCACACTGACGATTTGCCAGCCTGTTTCCTGCGAAGCGATTTTGTGAGCGTGCTCTGCGCGAGTGCGAAGCGAGCTAGTCGCGACTACTCGACGTGTTCTCCGCGTTTTCACAAAATTATACACTCGCTTGTCTCACTCGCTCTTGTACACACGGCTACAACGCGGAGACCACGTCAAGTAATCAAGCTATACTTTTCCAGTAGGTATAAGCTGACCTCGCATTGTACGGAAATCCTATACAATGCGAGATCAGTATATACTGGAAATGTATAGTTTGATGTGTAGCCGTGTGTACACTTACGCCAACCACTCTCGGCAAAACACGGCGAACACATCGCGCATACGTGGCGTGCTCGCTACGCAAACGCAGCGAGCGCGTTGAAAATTCGCCTCGCTGGAAACACGTTCGCAAATCGCCAGTTTGATAAGGCCAATATAACAATAAACGTACTGCCGATCTTTCATAGAAGCAAGAGATGGTTAGTAGCTTAGCGTCCATCTGCCCTTAGCCTATATTAATGGGTTGCCGCAACATGTCTTCTTGCAGACCTCTCTATCAGCCCAACCGGCATCCCAGAATTCCCCTCATTTCAAGCCACATCATCTTCATTGTACTTATTATAACATAAGTGTTGAAACGTGGGTGTGTATGGTTCGCTTCTGCTTAACCCTTCGGGCAGCGCCAGCCCGATCTGATCAGGGGGTGTATGATTCGCTTCTGTCCCTTCGGGCAGCGCCGGCCCTAGCAGGTATCGATCAGGGTAAGAGATTCGTCTATCGGCGCCCGTTGATCGACGGTTTCACATCACGTAAATTCTATTTCTGTTTCCATGTTAAATTAATAATCCTCCCCAAATTTCCGAAAATCAACTTTTATTGCAAATATCAACACTTATTGAATTTAAACGCTGTTTACGGAGTAGGTTCAAGGCCCTAAGCCGCTTAAAACAGTTTGATTTAGCTTTTAAAAAGTCTTTAGATCCACGGATTTATCTGGAGGCAATCTACGGATTTAATTTTTCAGCGTCACCCTCATCATAGATATAAGTAATTTTTACGGTCACCCTATGAATTAAAAAAAAATGATTTAGCAACATTGCTCCCGAGACTCAAAAGGCGCCATCAAAAATTTATTTTGAGAAGGAAATTGTTTTTTGCATTTGGCTTTTGGTCGCCCCTTGCCATCTGGCGCCTAGGGCGACCGCTCCACTCGTTATACCCTAGGGCCGGCGCTGCCTTCGGGAGGAACAACAGCGTGTTAGAAAGTCATGGAAACTTATTGTTAAGCAAATTGACTTTCAACTTAAATTATTGTCCGTAATATTCAAATCACAATTGTCATTCATTGAAATTAGCTATAACACGGCAAATTGACGAAGGGCTTACCCA
This sequence comes from Xanthia togata, assembly GCA_963853775.1. NCBI lineage: Eukaryota > Metazoa > Arthropoda > Insecta > Lepidoptera > Noctuidae > Xanthia > Xanthia togata. The sequence goes on from OY970809.1 coordinate 13,291,742, forward strand.
TATTTTTTCCTGACTGTGTTTAATTTCGAATCTAGTCAGAAAGTCATCAATTAAATCAATGAAAGGCCACATACCTGACAAATCAGTCAAATTGGTAACTGGTACATCTACAGGCGTCGCGTATTGTGTTACCACCTGTAAAAACAGATAAATATAAATATGTACATATGTATGTATATGTATGTATGTGTATGTGTATTTCGATTGAGCTCAGCTCTATGGCTCCAGCAATTTTCCAGAATCGGACAGCTCTGTGCCTTCAATTAATCAACAGAGCGAGTCGGCGCTGTTTACACCAAGCGAGCGAGCATTCAGAAGAACATTCCATAATAAATTCCATTCCGAGCAATGACAGAACGACGAACGAAGGCTCTGTGTCTGTTTACACCTAGTGAATGTGATCGAGCAGACCTAGGATGAGCATTCACTCGTTTGGTTTAACAAATTTTAACGCGCGGCCCAAGTAATTTGTAACATGACAAAAAAATAATTGAATTAGGTATTGCGATTTCTCGCAAACCGACCCTTATCTGGATGAAAACTGGTAATCATATTTTTAGGGAATGATTATGATACATAAAAAAATCAAATTGGCATAAATAATCTTATGATCAAATAATTGAAATATACCAAACAAAATCAGCCTATCATTCCCACTACTAGGACACAGACCTTCTCTCTGTGATCCACCATGCTCGCGGGTCCAGTGCGGGTTGATGGATGTTACATGTTTTCAAGTTTCTGGTTCTTGGACATGCCGGTTTCCTCACGATGTTTTCCTTCACCGTTTTGAGAGCAGTGGTGATGAAATAATTTACACAAAGTAAAACGGCTGTCAGGGTTCGAACCTAAGACCTACAACTCGTAAGTCGCGGTAACCACTGGGCCACCAGTGCTCTAGAAACACAACAAACGTCGTTTGTGTGTGTGAAAACGTGGAATACAGTTTGTACCTATGTAAAATCTCTTTCGTTTTAGAATCATGAAACTTGACATAAATATAAAGATCGTAATCATTAATTTAGTAAAACTAATTAAAGGGAGTGGAGGGGGTGAAGAAGTTCCAAGGGGAAAATACAAAATTGACGCGGGTGATTTCGCGGGCGAAGAGTGTCCTATATTAAGTGGCCAAACCACTGATATTTACCTTTCCAGCCATGAGACAGGCTACCGCGAAGGTGCCCATGGACACGTGAGGAGAAGTTCCGAGTATGACGTAGATGAGGACCGGGAAGAATGCCATGTACAGTCCCACTATAGGTGGTACTTCTGCAAGGAGCGCGTAAGCCATACCTGCAAACATTCATGTCGTTGATAAATATTATGGAAGATATTTTTTACCTAAAGAGATTTAACTAAAAGTGTTCGTACGGTGAGGCTTTGTTGATAGGCCTACACTGCCATCCCATGACAAGATTGTAAAAGTCAATTATTTTTAAAATAGTAACCGTGGAGTTTCTTGCCGGCTCTTCTCCATAGGAAACAACTAATTGGAACCGTGCAGCTGTGACCTAACTTCTGACGTTTCATAAGTGTCCATGTAAGTTTATGTGAAATATAATATTTAGAATTTGAATTTGAGGTTCTACCACAGTCTATAGGTAACAATTTCCCATAAGATAGGCAGTTGGATTGTTTTGCTCTATTAAGTAAAATTAAATCTATCGTATGAAAAGGCTTGTGGCGGCACCTACATCGCCACATGCAAACTACGCAACAAAGACCTCACGTCACACAAAATACTGACGTCGGACAAATCCTGCATCGCGCAATAAGAGTTTACCGCGCGAACGACAACCGTCTGGTCGGAGGATCCTCCCTTTTCTATAGAGTATGAGTGAACTTTTCACCCTGTTCCCTCTAAAGGCTCGAAGATTTGATCTTTGGCCTGGTCAAGTAAAAAAGGTTCAGCAGAAACACATTTAGAATAGCTTTATGGTCACTAGAACTTCGTTTAATCCCTTACCTTGTGGTATGTGCATGACGGCCGTGGTAGCGCCTGACACCAGGTCGCCAACTATGTTTCTCTGAAAACTGTACTTTGGTAGCCATCGCATCAATGGGATCGAGTTCAGCAGGCATTCGCCAAAACCACAATCCCTTATAACTTTTTTGCATTGCTTGCTCACTGTGAACAAGGATAACGGACAAATTAATCATTGCTGTTACATATTACATAATTTCGCCAGTTATGTTTGTCCCATTGTAATAGGGAAAGAGCCTATTGTCATAAATCGGGCTCAAGTCCATACACAGGGCTGCTAGTGAGAAATTCCTGATGGAAGAACTTAATAACACTTAGCCCGACCTGGGAATCGAACTCAGGACCTCATACACAGCAGTAGCGCTTTCGACCACTAGACCAACGAGGCAGTCCAAATTGTTACAAATTAAGCAATAGGTTATAATTTTACCACGGAGTAGAGCTCGGAATTGCCGCGCAGCGTCTGGAGACGGCAATCCATCTGCCTAGCCTTTCCCAACTATGTTGGGTCGGCTTCCAGTCTAACCGGATGCAGCTGAATACCAGTATTTTACATGGAGTGACTGCCTATCTGACGACCACAACCCAGTTACTGGGGTAACAAGATACCCCTTGGTAAGACTGGTTGTTAGATTTTCGGGTTTCTGACGACCCGTAAGGACTGTCAAAGATCCCAGAATGACAGCCGGGACCAACGGCTTAACGTGCTTTCCGAGGCACGGAGGGGTCTTGGTATGCTAAGATGGTCACCCATCCACGGACTGACCGCGGTCAGCGTAGCTTAGCCTGATCGATCGAACCGTGCAGCTGTTATTATTTAGCCCCGAGGCCCTCGTCTACAGACGGCAGTACTAATCAAATTCGTGGCGCCGATAGTACCAACGCACTATTAGCGCACAACTTCCGTCGTGGACATACGTCATTTATATCACAAATAGTACGAGACATAGACGATAGTATTGACAGGCTTGGTTTGTATAGATACCATTGGCAATGCTGCCTCTAGCAGCGGCTGTTGAGGCGTCTCCGAGCTCTGTGATCCGACCTAATATGGTTCGCACGAAAACGAGAGGAGAAATGGTAAACCAAACTTACGCCGGCTGTCAGGTAATATATAGTCTGCATCTTTATTGAGGGTTTCCTGATGGTACACGCGCCTGACTATGTTGAGTTGCTGCAAACTGGTCTTGGGAAGAGGCTGGGCCCTGGGAACAAACATCACATTCAAGGTTATTGAGGAGTCTTCAAGATTGAATAGCAGGGTGAAGATCATAAAGTCTTAGCTACTGGAATCGCGACCTAGCCATTGGGGCTTTGCGCTTGTCCTTATAGGTTCATTAGAAAACCAGCGTCAGATAGCATTTTGTCTAGCATTAATGCTGAAATGAACCTTTTTGGCGCAGCCGTGAGGCACACACTATTATTGCTATAAGATTATTTGCACTTTTTATTTTGTTATTATGTGTTTCACGAACTGTGTCCAAATAAATATTATTATTTCTTTCTTTCTCATACATGGTTTTCATTAGGATTGTCTATAGATAGAAGGCGTCTCGAGGGCGCCATATAATGTGACGTCACATAGCCTATAACCACCGGACGATCAAAACGCTTCCAAAGATACCTCATTTGTCAAATTAAGATCAGTAGTTTAGAAGATATGTAGACAGATGAACATACATACATTCCGGTCAAAATCATAACCCTCCTTTTTGCTTCGCCGTAGTTGTGTATAAAGTCACCCAAAGAGCAATGGAGAAGGCTATGCTTGGAGTTTCTCTACGTGCTCGAATAAGAAATGAAGAGATCCGCAGGAGAACCAAGGTAACCGACATAGCCTGAAGAATTGCCAAACTTAAGTGGCAAAGGGGAGGGCACATTGCTCGCAGAACAGATCGCCGATGGGGCCAAAATGTTCTGGAGTGGCGACCGCGTACCGGAAGACGTAGCTTTGGAAAGCCTCCAGGTTCCGCTGGATGCGGGAAGCACAAAACCAGTCGAAAAGGCTGTGTTTGGGAGAGGCCTATGTCCAGCAGTGGACGCCTTTTGGCTGAGTTTTTTGCAGTTGTATTTCGGGGCCTCGACTGATTCCGGACTTGAGTTGAGCATTTTATCATAATACCTACCTATCATCAGGCTCTGTAATCACCGTATCAACATGAGTTCTGTTGAATCACTTACAATTTGAATAACTTGATTAACTTTATCAGAAGAAGATAGTTCATTCTCTAAGTTCGATAGAACTCAAGTTACTGCGTTAATTGTTTACGTTTCAGTGGAAATATTTTAAATGAATGAATACCAACCATTCCAATTTGTTAGTTTAGCACATTGCAGTATTCTCACAGTTACGTACAAAGTAATAATTTGTAGGTACATAACATGGTTCAGTGCCTGGAAGTTTTCTTCGGGTCAAATAAAAGTACCATAATAAATATCTATGACCTATTCTTGAAACGAATAATGATGAAATTCTGAAGAAGATTTCAACGTGTTTCTCTATTCATTTATTTTGTTAACCGAATGGCTATTCTACTTGGCTATTCTATATCTTTATATTTCTATTATCCTAAGTCTAAACTATTATTTATACAAAAAATATTTTATTTTTTGTGTTTGTATCTTTGTTTGTTACGCTGTCACGCTAAAACGGCTTAACGGATTTGGATGAAATTTAGCACATGTGTAGACCATGGCCTGGGCTACAACTGAGCTACGTTTTATCCCGATATTCCCACTGGATCGAGATTTATGCGGGTGAAACCGCGGGGCGCAGCTAATTTAATATAAATGTATTAAGGTTACACATAATGGGTACAAGTCCGTAGTGCGTAGCCGACTGCAGGCAGCAGCAGTTTTGTAGAAATAGATGTGTCGCTAGCTACGGAACGTACCTATATCATAGAAATACATAGAAACTAGTCGCGCCGCGATGACACGTCGCCTGCCGTCGCTGCCTGCAGTCAGCTACGGACTAGTGACTACCTTCCGGAAGCCACTGAGCCACCACTGATTCGAATGATAAATAGAATAGAATGATCTTTATTACCATGCGAATTACAGAACACGGTCGGATTACTTTACTTGTCTAAGAAGTCTTAGAAGCTATGAAAGATACTGTTTCATTTTAACACCAATAAGAGAACTTGTATATGGATCAGAAAGTATCATAAAATAAATACCATACCACTGATTTGGAAAGCCCGAAGATGATACCACTAAAAAATCTACAAAGTCACAACTTTGTTTGATCCATAATTCAAAATGCTTTTTATAGCCCTCGTCATAAGATAAAGCATATATTTCAGTACAGATTTGAATCTAAATAATAAGTTGATTAATTCATAAAATGTTACAGACATGCAATTTGTTTATTGTTTACAGGGACACATCGCTGCAACTGGAATATTTGGCGTTGACTTGACAGCAACTGTGGCGCCACAGATTGTTGCAAGGTATAGTTACGTTATTAAATAGATTATGCATAGATTTGTTTCTCATATTGTGTTTAATATACCTATGGTCTGTTCAAAAAGTATTTGATGAACATGTATACAAATAAATTGATAAGAAATACCTGTGGATCCCATTTGTAGTGCGAATTAGGTATAAATTTTGTGCTTTGATTAGATTATTTCTAATTCTAAATTACCTTAAAGATGTTTTTAATTGACATTGGGGTTATTTTAATAACCTCAATAATTGTAGTCGATGATAATTATTTCTTAACATTTTAATTCAAACTAGGTACATGTAATTGTTGGCAAAAGTGGTGAGAAATAAACTTGTTAAAACCTTCTAAATGCAGATGAATGTGTTACTATTTCCCTTTCGTGAGTGATTGAGACCTGTACCTTAATTGCGTAATACACTATCAATCGGAATCTGAATCGTTTTTATCCAAATTGCTAATTCATTGCTTCATAAGTTCGAAAAAAAAACTGCTCAACAACGTCAATAACGCAATGAATGTTGTTGAACTGTCAAAATTAAACAAATTTGTCGTAATAACGATTACGAAAAATGTGTTGCGCCTAATTAGATAGAAGAACTGGGTTTGTTTACACTTGCATCAGAAATTTTTGGAGCAGTCAATACGATGAAGTCCGGGACGAGATAGCGGAAGATAGAACGTGAGCTAGAACAAGGTAAAGAAAGCCTAGGTAATCAGGCAGAGCAAAGGTCAAATAGGTCAAAGGCCACAATATTCGTTGTAGGATTTTCAAATATGATAGGAAGGGGCACGGATATCTATGGCATGGGTTGTAATAATGTATATTAGTGTGTGCTAGGCAGAGCAAAGGTAGTAATAATATTCGTGAGAGGAAAGGTGGTCACAATATTCCTGGTAGGATTTGCAAATATGAGTAAGGGGCACGGATATCTATGCGGTTGGCTTGCTGCTTGTTTGCTAGTAAAAAGTATCCTTAAGTATAGCATGCTCTCCTTGAAATAATCATGCTCTTTTCGTACAAATACTAATTGTGTGCTAACTAGGTACCATCTGCTCGAAATTAGCATCTTTTTTTGTGCTACTACATACCATGCGTGTGTATTCCAGGCTCTAGAATCATGGTAGGTATTCCTTTCTATGATCTGATGTAGGTACTCTTATCTATAAAGAGCACTAGTCTTGAAATGGGCGTAAGAGGGCGTAAGAGGTAATGGGCGGAGTGTAAGTCAAAGCAGTTACGATTTAAATCATGAACACTGAAATTGAACAGAGCAAAATTGAAATGAACTCGGGGAGTAACAGGGAAAATTGTAAGGAACGCAGTGAGAACTCTTCTCCATCTTTCGCCAATAAAGCTGGTTATGGACATGAACCCGGCCAATAAGTAAGCATAATCAGCTGCGTTCTTACTGCTATAGCTAGGATACAGTTTTTCTCTTTTTGAGAGGGAGTAAGCCGTAATAAGAAGTAAAGTGATATGTTTACGAATTTTTTTGGGTTCCGTACGTCCGAATGAAAGAACGGATTTCTTATAGTATCAGTCAGTGTGTCTGTGTGTCCTTCCCTTCACCGTTTAGAGAGCAGTGGTGATGAAATAAATTTGACAAAGTGAAGTGCCAGCTCGCGCTCCCACCACCTAAGAACTCGTATATCGGCTATCGCCGTTCAAAGATATAAACCGAGTTATTATCAGCAATTTCAACCATGAAACCTTGTTTCATCCGCTAGAGACAGGATTTGCTGCTGATTGCAATGATTTGCGACATGCTCAGTTCTATTCCACGCTTAGTTAGGGCTATTGCAGACTCACTCAAGCAAAACATGAAGTTTATTTAAATCTACGACTTATTTATTCTTACTGATCTTTTATTGAATTCAAAATTCTCAAGTCATTTATTCAAACTAGGCTGAGAATCAGCACTTTTCGAACGTCAAAATTACATAAGACAGTCCCCCAAAACGCCCGCCCTTCACCACTTCCTAGTGCTTTAGTGAAGAAGAAGTGGCGCAACAAACTCCCCAGCAGCACAGCTGTCTGTTCAGTTAGTTATGTCATCAGACCTTGAGATTTATGTTGGAACAAGCGGTGTCATCATTATCTTAATCAGCTTATAATGGTCCCACAGGCCTCTTCTCTTCGAGAGGAAGAGCGAGTTGGTAAATGTTACATGTCTTCGAATATTTGGTTCTAGGACATGCCGGTTTCCTCACGAGGATTTTCTACACCGTTTTCAGGTGATGAAATAATTTACGAAAAGTGATGCGTAGTCGCACACCACATACAAAATACGCATCATACTGATGTCATACAAAATCCTGCATCGCGCAAAATATACAACGTCCCGATAGCAATCGTCGGGCAGTTGCCCACCAGACACAACACCCGTCTGGTCGGAGAATCTTCCCTTTTCTATAGAGAATGGAACTTTACACACTGTTCCTCGAATTATACCTCTATACGCCTACCTGAGTTCGAATCCACGACCTACAACTCGTAAGTTGTGGACTTTATCGCTGGGCCACCACTGCTTTGCCGTGTGCCCGATGGGATTTCCCATTGGAAAAAATGACTTCCATACAACCTTTCATGCCATATTTATGAAAGGTTATGAACTTTAACACTTTCGACTCCACCCACTTATCATAGAACTCATACGCCATGCCACCATACATATTGGAAGTGAACCCTCCGGGAGGGTTGTCGGCATTACGTTTGCGCTAAAGTTAACCATCGCAGACGGTCATCGGTATTAGGTTTAAAACCGTGTTTTAAAACACTGTAAAACGAAGTAAAATTGTGTTTTCAGGGGGTCTTGTCGCTATAAGTAGTTTCCAAACTATTCAATTTTTGTGAAAATTTGTAACCGTGAATAAAAAATTTAAAAAAAAGTGCTTGTATTTTAAAACCAACGCAATAAACATTGTTAAAATCTCTGCCTAGCCGTTTCCCAACTATATTGGGGTCGGCTTCCAGTCTAACCGGATGCAGCTGAATACCTGTATTTTACGTTAAGCCTATCTAACCTCCACAACCCAGTAACTGGGTACTACAACCCTTGGTAAGACTGGTTGTCAGACTTTCGGGATTCTAACGACCCGTAACGACTGTCAAAGATCCACGAATGACAGCCGGGACCAACGGCTTAACGTGCTTTCCGAGGCACGGAGGAGTCTCGGTATGTAAAGATGGTCACCCATCCACAGACCAACCCTGGCAAGCGTAGCTTAACCTACGGGATCGACCAGTGCGGCAGTTAATACTTAGCAGCGAGCTCCTCCTATCCTAAATATTCTTAAAATATACATAAGATTTTATTTTCACGGTTTATAATTCTGTATTCGCTAAAAAAAACCTACATTTATAATGAGCCCTCCACGAGGGCTCCCGGCATCCCATATGCGACTAGGTGAACCCTCCAGGAGGGCTCCGGGTACTGAACGTGTTAAGCAATTCTTCTTTCATTTAAGTAACTACATGTATTGTAGAAAGCTTGATTTTAGGTTTACATCATGGCATGGACAGTTTTTCAAAGACTTAATTTCTAGATCATTCAGATCTTCTACATAGACGACCTATAAATGTTTTGTGAGATTCTATGGTAGGTAGGTACACTTATATCCAGTAAGCCTTCATTGACGGAGATATAATCCCTTCGTATTTTGTACCCATCTAACAGCTTATCCACAAAGACCCGTCAAGGACAATTCGCAAAAAAAAAAGATACGTCATGACGGATGCATGTTCACATTGCATACGGGAACGAGGTTTTTCGCGATTCATCAAAATATCCGAATAGATGTTCATGTTCACACTTGATTCGTGATTCACAGCAGGCGGCAGGGCGCGAGCGCTTCAGCGGATGCGTCACAAAAAAATAGCAATTCGTGTTTTTTGTGGAATGTGATTTTCAGAGACGGTACGTCATTTCAGACGTAACCGTAATTTTTAAAAACCATTGCGGCCGTTAAAAAAAGCGAGGATCGTGAAAAATTACGACACGGCAAAAAACTCGAATCGTCCTCGTGTGAATGAGCTGCAAGGAAGACGTTGCAAAGTTAGCTTAAGTACATAGGTTGTACCTAGGTACTTAAGCTAACTTTGCAACGTCTTCCGTACTTATTCGTCCTACCTACAAAATAATTGAAAACCTAGTCTTAGGTAGGTAACGGAAAGTTCGATACAACCCTCTTACAAGAAAGGATGGAATGATAGGAATTTTCCCAGATTTGGTCCGGCCCCATTTTCCATTATGGTCAGCCGTTAGGCCTAGGGTGCACTGCGAAATTTTTATCGTAATTCTGTATCACATGCTACTCGTATCTTATGTATGTACCTAAACTCACTGGCGATTTAAAATTCGCGCTCGTTGCTATGCCGTAAACTGAAAATAAACCGCGCGAAAAAAAAAACGCTGTGTTAGCCCGCACCGCGTTTTTTTTCGCGCCTTAGGCCGTTTCTAAAAAGCTGTGTGATAGAAACATTAACTTTTTAATAATGTCTAATAACGAACCTATGAAACACTATAACATTTTTAAGTGCCTTGTACATAAACAAGCAGAGATACTGAAAATAAATTGTGTTAAGTATAACTAAGTTATAAGTGTGCGATTAGTAATCTAATTGCATAGCTTACCTACTCAAATAATACACTTAAAACAGGCACATTTTCAACTTTCACCTTTTACTTAAAATAGGTATAGTAGGTAACTTAGTGATACCTACACTAAAACTACTGAACATGTTTGTGTATAATTTTCCTGTTGATGGAAAAGTTTTCATCAGTTATTAGGTACTTATTCTGAATAATTAATTATCTGTGTTACAATCACGCTAGACTAAACTAAACAGGCTCTAGCTTGAAAATAAAGTACCGAACTGAAATGAAAAGATGCCAAAAACAAGCTGTACATTTTATGAATTTTTTACACTGAAATATTAAAATAAACTCACGCCTTCGTCCCATGGGGGTAGGCAAAAACTAAAGAATGTCACCTGCCAGCTGCTGCTACGATCCTTACATAGGTACTCCTTTTGCCTCGTTTACGTTCATACATCTGGTCATACACGCACGCCGGTTGCGAGTACTACGCACCTGTCCTTTCTGAAGAACATCACCAATAAGGTCAGTATTATATCCTCCTAGGGCGTCCCCTCCCGGCGTTTCCATTCACATCTGCCTTGTAAAAATACATTTTGTTATACTGAAATATTATTTAAAAGAAAAACTTGCCAGTTCTCATCAACTTCGTCGCCATCGTCATTTAGCAGAGGCTGTTGTTCATCATTACGTTCAAAATCTTTGTCGAATATCAGAAACGTCTTTTTCATACGCATTCTTAGCGTTTAACCAGACAGAAAATATCACATACGATAATTAATATTGTTTTATATGTATGGTCCACAATAGCACAGTTCAACACATTAAAAATAAACAAATATCGTGTCTAAGATATCCGCAAACAAAGCTGGAATAGGATAAGTTTTAACAAACCAACGGGAAAGCTATTTAGGTAACAAAATATCACTCGTAATTCAACATAACAAATAAATATTACTACTGCTATTCACTAACACCACTTTTCACAAAAACGGATTTTATTTTAGCAAACAAAAAAATCCACGTCCTTTCGACAGACTTTTGCCACCTCTATTTTCAAAATGTAACAAGTTTTATCTAAATAATAATAATTGTCATGTTAAAAATGTTTATTAATAATAACTTGGCGGACGTTTAATAAGCTAATCGGTTAGTTTCGAACTGAGCCTAGTTGGTTGAGATAACGCAAGCCGACATGGCTGGGCGCCCAACGATTGGGCACTTATTAGAGAAATTCATTTGAAAATGACCTCGCACTGATGAAATTATTTAGTGGCAAAAGTTTCAGAATAGTTTTAAGAAAAGTTATTTACTAATAATAAAAAGAGGTAAAGTGAGTTTGTAAGTAGGGGGTGATCTTCAAAACTATTGATCCAATTCCAAAAATCTTTTCAATAATGGGAAGCTACAGAGATGTGCCGAGTGTCGTATGATATATTTTATGTTCAAAAAGTTTTTTATCAGAAGCTGAGTGATTAATATTTATTTATTTAACAATATGTAGGTAATGTAAATTGCAGTATAAAAGGGTAACTTAAAAATCAAAATTTACCTTCATTGTAAGATGAATTACAACATTGAAAACTTGCATTTTAAGAATGTTTTTTACCTTTTATGATGTATGAAGGAGAAATTTAAATAGTTTTATTTTAACAACAATCTATGCAATACGTTGTGCTCTAGTTTTTATTGCATGGTCGCAAAAAACTTCTTATTACGTTTGTACTCATTGTTTGTTGATTATTTATTGTGTTAGCATCAAACACCTCGAGGCAGGTATGGCTTGTCCGCTCTGAAATGACGCGCCCCATGACTGCATTTTAATATACCGCACACGGTCATAATATGGTGGTGCGGTAGTGGGGCGCGTTATTTCTGACTGAACAAGCTGTATAGATATTAGATAGTGCAATCCACGACGACGCGCCCCACTCCGCTCCGCTCCGTACTAAAGTGTAGCTTACAGTACAGTCATCGCGGAGTGGGGCGCGTCGTCGTGGATTGCACTATCTATACCTACATTTGAAAACCTCTGGAATACCCGTGGCTACTAAAGCCAGCAAGAGTGGAAACCCTATGAGTATGTACTGTCAACTACACATCAGTGGGAACACTTTTACAACGAAAATCGCCCTTACCACTACGACCTAAAGATGCCGTCTATGTCAAATTGTTATTACATGTGCGGTTGACTGTACCTTGTTAAACGTAGAGTGTAAATTGACAGCTTTACAGAGATCATACATTGTATGGTCTTGAAGGAACAGGTAAACGCCTTTTCGCCAATTGCCGGTTGGCGCTAAAGTGCACATCAATAAAAATCCTCACTAATAAATACGGCTACAAAAAAAAAAATTATTATGACCAGCTGGGTGCGGTGTCCCTGACCCCTTATCACTTACTTCTCGATAGTCATGTGATGTTTGTGATATCGAACTTTATTTATTTATAGTGTAACGACCTTAAGCCCTATGGCAGCGTTGTTTAACACGTTCAGTGCCGGAAACCCTCCTGGAGGGTTCACCTAGTCGTATATGAGATGCCCTCGCAGTGGGCTCATTTTAAATGTAGGTTTTTTTAGCGACGAACGATACAGCATTATAAACCGTGAAAATAAATCTGATGTATATTTTAACAAGATTTATTAGTGTATGTGTTGGTTTTAAAATTATTTAAGCATTTTTATTTTCTTTTTAATTTTTTGGTCACGGTTACAAATATTCTCCAAAAATTTGAAAGGTTGGAAACTAAATATAGCGACAAGACCCCCTGAAACACTATTTTACTTCGTTTTACACTGTTTTATAACACGGTTAACCTAATGCCGTTGACCGTCCGTGATGGTTAACTTTAATAAAATAATCTACTAATTTCCAATTTACTTTAGTCTTACGGAATTAAACGGTTTAAATAATAAAAATGCGCCCATTAAATAAAATTAATATAACTGAAATATAATAATACTACAAATTATAAATAGATAGAATAAAGAAATGAATGATAAAATCAAATATAATTATAAATTTCTAATGATAAAATTACAACGAAAAAGTCTACCTATTTTAATTGTTTTAGTGTTATGGAAAGTTGATAAAAGCGCTCTTCCTCTCTCCTACCTATTTTTATAATTTTTGCTGTGCCCGACAGGGTCCATAATTGTTTCTTCTAATTGTATTTTAACACCTGTATATGTACATTATGGATTACAATAAAGAATTTGAATTGAATTGAAAAATAGAGCAAACGTAATGCTGGCAGCCCTCCCGGAGGGTTCTCTTCCAATATTTATGGCGGCATGGCGCATGAGTTCTATGAGTATGGGTGGAGTCGAAAGTGTAAAAATAGGGAGGAATAAGAGAGCATGTTTTATTACACCTTATAAGAAAATACTTAGTTAGGAAAAGGTTAGGCAGATTGATTGCAATAAAGGGGCAAGCCTATTATTATTAATGTAATGCGCATTTTCACTATATGGTAACACCATCCATGAACTCCACGAGACAGGCTCGACCTAGTGTGAAGTTCATAAGCAAAGTGCTTCCTTTACGTCTTATTTTGCTTTTAGTAAACCTAGCTATTAATGTCGACTATAAGAAATTGTAAACACTGGTTTGGCAAATAATCATGATTTATTATTTCTTTATTTGTTCACATCAACTGGGCACACATCCAGACTCCGGGCTGCTAATGAGATATTCAAATCTGTCTAGCCTTTTCCCAACTATATTGGGGTCAGCTTCAAGTCTAACCAGATGTACCTGAATACCTGTATTTTACATGGAGCGACTGCCTATCTGACCTTCTCAACTCAGTAACTGGGTAATACGATATCCCTTGGTAAGACTGGTTGTCAGACTTTCAGGCTTCTAACGACCCATAACGACTGTCAAAGATCTACGAATGACAGCCGGGACCAACGGCTTGGCGTGCTTTCCGAAGTACGGAGGAGTCTCGGTATGTATAGAATAGATGGTCACCCATGCACAGACCAACCCCGGCAAGCGTAGCTTAACCTGATGGATCGAACCGTTCGGTAGTTGTTACTTAGCCACGAGCTCCTCCCGAGCTGCTACTGAGAAATTCCTGATGAATAACCCAATAACACTTTGCCCGACCTGGCAAACGAACCCAGGACCTCATGCTCAGTAGTCACTACCACTGAGCATGAGGTCCCGAGTTCTTACGACCACTAGCCAATCGACTAGAGAATACAATACCGGAATCCCGGTATCCCGGGATCCCGGGCCTTGACAACGACCTTGCCTAGAATATATTATATTAATAGACCAGTCACGTTACTCTAGCTAGAGCAACCTAAAACTGGAAGCTAAAAGGCTGGAAAAGTTGGTCTTTGTAAGCATTTATTACATAATGACAGAAAGACAGCCCTTAGATACGCCGTACGATACGTTCTAGACAGGTACAGCCCTAATAATATGTTTGTCGTAGAACTTAGATAGAAGGGATTTCCCCGCTCGGAATACTTCAATACATTACTGTAAAGAATTCACCCAAGTTTTTTTTTATTAGAGCCCAATTAGAAATCACATAGTCTAATCCCGGGACAGCCCCGGGATCCCGGGATTACGCATAAAAAATCTCGTAATCCCGGGATTGAAAAACATGCTCGGGATTGTATTCTCTACGGCAACGACGCATCCAGGAATCGGTCGCATTCCAATTCATCAAACAAATGCAAATTCAGGGAGTCCACTGCACAAACACTGACACGATTTGATACCGAGTTCATAATAAGGGTCACATCAAGTCACATGATCACATCACACAAATTCTTGAGTGACGTTTGCGCAGCTTTTATCAATCAATTATGTGACGTCATTATTCATTATCTATTGGGTATAAGAACTTTCACGTGATGAGATATGGACCCTGTACCTATGGGAGTAGGGTTGCCAGGCCCCAAAATAGAAAAGCCGGACACAGATTCATATTTAGCCGGACATTTTGCTCTGAAAGCCTGACACACAGGTTCCTAATAATTATATAATAATTAATTTTTAAGTAACTTCTTTACATTGAAAGTAACTAAAACAATCAATTTCGTTCGGCATCTTTTGGCGGGCGAAAGCCAGACTTGTATATTATGTATATTCGGCCGGAACCGATGGTAAAAAGCCGGATACCTGGCAACCCTATTTAGGAGAGTGTCTACAGCCTGTTCTTCAAAAGATAAAAAAGTAATTAGGACTTACTTCCACGAGAACCCTCCGTGCCTCATCGGAAAGCACGTTAAGCCGTTGGTCCCTGTTGTCATTTGTAGAGTAGGTAAATCTTTGACAGTCGTCGAAACGTGTTTTCAGAAGCCCGAAATTATGGCAACCATTCTTACCTAGGGGTTCGGTGTTACCCAGTTACTGGGTTGTGGCAGTCAGATAGGCAGTCGCTTCATGTAAAATAGTGGTATTCAGCTGCATGTGGTCAGACTGGAAGCTGACCCCAACATATTTGGGAAAAGGCTAGGCAAGTGATGACCTACTTATTTCATCTTTCGCCGTAGTAGGTATTAAAGGTCTAGAATTGTTACATATAGCGCAAGAGGAAATATGTGTATTGTGTTCATGACATTATGTACTGTGGCAATTTCTCCCGTCATTAATTTTCAGATTTTTACACAATCCACCTACATCTGTAATAAACTGAATCGTAAATTAGATATCTATATGTATATAGGTACCCTGTTGTTGTAGTATGACTGTAAAAAATTAAAACCAGAATGGTTGAGATCCCTACTTATTGAAGAAACAGAAAACATTCTGACAAGAATCAGCTGAAAAAAATGTTTACACACAAACACCCTATACACGCATACACACACACACACACACATACGCCGCGAGCTCTAAACTAAATTAATGTTTACTTTTTTTTTCTCTATATTTCTGTTAGCATGTAAGCGTTTTGGTCATAACTTTACTGTAAGCTTTTATTGTGTTTTATTCAATAAATAAATAAATAAATTAGCCTCATCATGGTACACACGGCTACACATCAAGCTACTCATATAAATGTCCAGTTAATGCTGATCTCGTATTGTATAGAATTTCCGTACAATGCGAGGTCAGCTAACTTACTGGGGCTGCCTCAATTTATGTATGAAATAAGGTTTTAGTTGAAATATATATTTTTTAATTTGAATTTTGAGATTTCGGACCATTGATTCTCATTTCTGATTCATTCAATTAGAATTAATCAGAAATAGGAATAAATGGCTAATGCTGGTAAATAATTACTAATAGGCTAATTAGTCATAAAGCGATTATGATGATACAGCGAGAGAAGCAGAATCTTGTAAAAGATCTAGCTTATCAAAACAATACTGCACAATTATAATTATGATAAAAACAACAAGTTATCTTTTCGATTAATCAAATTGTACAAATATTATGAAACAGTGACGAAGTACAATGGTCCATTGTGTAAGTTATTAATATTATTTAACTCCAGTCAGACTACGTTATTTATGCAAAAGTTCTCTAATTTGTGTACTGTGAAAGTGTAAATTGTTATAGTAAGCTTTCTTCAAATGTTGTTTATATTACTTTAGGAACTTTACATTTATCAACTTCGTCTTTTGGACCTTCCACCTAGGCCTAAGCGAGGTGAGCACCGTAGCGCCTGACCGTTTATAATATCAAATATAAATGCGCCTTCGTTAACTACAAGAGCAATATTTTACACGCTGCTATGATAATTTTATCAGGCGTATAAAAAGGCCGGCTACCTCTCTATTCGATTGTTTGTTTGTTGATTTGATGTTGTGGTTTAGGTTAGGTTGTTCACATGAGGAAAGAATCAGATTTTTAATTTACATCTAATTTTGTTTCTTACGTTATCATCGTAATACTGGTCCCCTTTGAGGATTAAGTACCTACCCATCAAGTCGCTATAGAACTCATTTAATTTTTGTGAGCTGTAATTGATGGTCTACTAGAGGTAGTAGAGTACTACAAAAATCATCAAAATATACCAGTTTTATATACACATTGAACTCGTAGAATACCTATTATACAGGGTGGCTCCGTGGCAGGGAAAATCGACGCGAAAACTGATACCATGGATTCAGTACATGATTCTGAAAGCCCCTGCGTTGAAATTTTTTGTCGCTAAAAAAAAAAAAAAAAACTGCTGTTTCATTCAAATGTGCAATAGCTTAGCTTTAATTTTTTTTTTTTTACAACCGACTAAATTTCAGGTTCAGAATCATGTACTGAATCCATGGTAAATGAGAAAAAAGGTATACAGAACGACATGATTATTTTGTATACCCATATAATATTATATTATTTTAATTACCTACTGTGAATGTAGACTATGTGGATGCTTTCTTTTTTATTTCTCAGTTTTAATGATGATCTGGGAGTTTGAGTACTTTATGCAGCCTACCCAAATGTCAGATCCTTTCTGTGGTATGTTGTTCGTCGAGCTGTTGAGCTCCTTCAGTTCTGAATTGAGCTCCACGATTACTGACAAATGCTTGCACTGACTGCGGCCTCTGAGTTTGGTTCGGCCTGTCTTCTCAGAGTAGTCAGATAGGAAACACCGACCTCATCTAGCTTATTTTTAATAATTCTTAACATGACGTGTAAAAGTGATTACGATATCCTATATTTACAGAATAAACAATTTAATTTCACTAGCTAGGACTTTCACGATCGATGGAATTTTAGGGGCATGAGGAACAGGGTGTCAAGTTCACTCATCCTCTATTGAAAAGGGAGGATTCTCCGACCAGACGGGTGTCGTGTCTGGCGGGAAACTGCCCAACGACGGACGATTGATGTTGGATAGTCTTATATATGTATGTCGTTCGCGCGGTATACTCTAATTGCGCGATACAGGATTTGTGTGAAGTCATAATTTTTTGTAACGCCTGGGGCCCTACCACCACCTCTTTTAGCAGAATTATTTTAATCTTACTTGAGCGTGGGAAAGAGATGGAGCTAGAAGTCCTGTATAGCTCCACTTCTTTCTCGCGCTGAAGTAATATCAAAATAGGTTGGCCCTCAGGACTTTGAAGCGTAGTTCGCGCGTAGTGATTTAGATGCCGCCACAGCATCACCATATTTCATTTGGCCAGGAAAATGTAATGAAGTACCTAAATGAAATTTAAATTCAACCTCATTCGCTCAACAGCAGTAAGTAGGTAGTATAGCAGGTAAGTAGGTAGGTACTTGTCCGATAAAGATGTAAAACACGAGTTTACCCACAACACAGATTCTGTGTCCACACTCAACAGTCAGCTATCAGACAGCCACTGATATCAGACACGTATTGATTATTTTATCATTATCGTATACATTGTCAGTCTTGTGCGTCTTTCTACTGTTATTTATTTTGTTTTAGATTATCTTGGACTTTGATCTTTTACATTTACTACTGTTTTTCCTCGTGGCACGTGCTATCCCAGCCCAGCACCCCGATTTCGTAACTCATAGAGATGTGTTGTAACAGGTTAAACAAGATATCTGTTATCATTGTTACTGTTACACAAAAATAACAGATCCAAATATCTTTTATTAATGTTATTAAATAACAACCTGGTTATTTTTGTACGGACGATAAATAATCTCAATTGAATAGGTATCTTCTTTTCGTTTAATGTTGTTATTGGTGTGAGACAAGGGGGTTTAACATCCCCTAGGCTTTTCAATCTGTATGTTGATGACCTCATCACTGAGCTCAGTAGCATGAGTATTGGATGCCGATTTAATGGAGCGAGCGTAAATAACATCAGCTACGCGGACGATATGGTGCTGCTGGGCCCAAAACTGCTGGGTTGGCTGGCTGCTATCAGAGAATTGCTCAAAGTGTGTGAGACTTATGCTGCCTCACACGGACTGATTTATAATGTCACCAAGAGTGAATAATATTCACGCCTTAAAGATCACACATTGTGTGATCTTTGAGGCAATAATGAGAGGCAATAATATTAACGATATTAGGCTAATATTAGGCATTTTTTGCGGAGGTTGATCAGGTACGAAATTTATGTGTGTTTTGTTGTCTGGTCCATCTCTGCGTGGACTGTGCTAATTTTTTTTGACCAAACTTAACTATTTTGTAATTGCTACTAAAAAAAGTTGTAATGTCATACTTACTAACACAATATGGATCACTGTTGTCCGAAATAAATGATATTTAATTTAATTTAATAAATAATAGGCGCTTCTCTTTTTAGCAAGGGTCATTACTCAATGAGGAAGAGAGAGAAATTGATAACCTTACAATATTCCGTCCTTTGTGTGAGTGTGTGTGTAAGTAACAGCCGTGGTAACAGTCTGTGTTGGGATTAATAATGAATTATCAGTAACAGCCGCGGTAACAGTCTTTGAGGGTCTGTTATTTTAAGTAACAGATGTTATATTGTTAGGAACAATTGTTACCTATTTGTTATTTTTAAATATCTGTTATTTCTATCACGTGTCACGATAAATACGCCTCACCCCTAGTAACTCAATTACATGAGTTACATTACAATAACAATTCCCTTCATTTTGACAGTACAACATACCTAATCCATCTATTGCTTCACTAGTTGACATGTTTGAAAAAAAACCGGCCGCGAGTCGGATCTTACACGAAGGGTTCTGTACCGTATAGTTAAAGGTTCGTGCAGACTGGCGCGATGCGACGACACGACGACGACGACGGGGCGGCACGACACGACACTCGTAATTGCTCTACCGCGAAGTTTTCATAGAAATTGTTTTGTTAGAGTCGCGTCGCGCTAGTCGGCACAATGCTTTAAGATCTAGTAAAAAACGCCGAAAAATCACGTTTCTTGCAAGGGGTAGGATTTAATTTTTATTATTTGATGTTATAGCGGCAATAGATGGAGGTACACAATCTGTGAAAATTCAAACTGTCTACATACGTCGGTTCATGAGATACAACCCGCTGTCAAACAGACGGACGGACGGACGTCTGGAGGAATACGGGTAAGGAACCCTACAAATGACGAAAAAGACGGGCAGGGCCGGATTTAGAGGTCCAGAGGCCTCGGGGCAACAAAGGAGCGGAGGCCTCCTCGCCCCAAATTATTTTTCAAATAAAGTAAACAATTTTTTTTCAGTCAAGTTTTTCAATAAATAATTCCCTTAGTATTGAACAAACACATATAAATATAAACGGAAACAAGAATTATCTGAAATTAAATTTTATTATTTATATACAGGGTGTTTGGCGCATGGACCGACACAATTTTTTCAGGGATTTGGGAGGTCATTAGCTAGGTTCTACCCATACACCCTTTGTCCCAAATGTCACGGTTGGTTACATATGATTATTTTTTTTAAATGAAAAAAATTCCCAAAATGTGTCCTTTAATTTGAAATAACTTTTTTGTTTGTGGGTGTAGTGGCACAAAACAAATTTTGTTGCATTCTCCAAAGTCCTTTAAATCTAAAAACATCTTTGTTTTATACAACTGGTTTCAAGAAAATTCCTTACAAGCTTCCAAAGTAAATTTTTGTATTTAATGAATGAAATTTTACAACTTCTAAATTAATTATAAAAAAAACTAAAAGCTATTTTGAACTTAGCTAGAACCTAGCTAATGACCTCCCAAATCCCTGAAAAAATTGTGTCGGTCCATGCGACAAACACCCTGTATATATTTTCAGTTTTGAAAATGAGCACTCTCCAGTGCAATTTGTTACCATCAAAACCAAATACATTCTCAATGTAATTACGAGGTTTGGGAATTTAGCTAGTTGGAATTTGTTTTTTTTTCTTCCGAAGTCTCTATTGTGGGGGCCCCCCGTTTGTGGAGGCCCCGGGGCTTTCACCCCGGTTGCCCTCCCCTAAATCCGGCCCTGCAAACAGTTACTATATTTCCGTCTAAGACGGAAATATACTTATCGGGACAGTAACTATCCCGATAAGTATATTTTACACGGCGTTACACGATTAGACCTAAGTCTTCAGCGTGACTCAAATATGCCGTAAAAAAAAAACAAATTGCCATTCAGCAAGTCACTTGTGAAAGTAACAAAGCACAAAATATTCCTTTATGTCACAGCTGTTAGCTCCTGCATTTGAATTTGTTACACTTTCATTCATTCACTTGTTTATTGTGTCCTGTCCACCTGTGACATGCAAAAGCAAATAGTACCTAGGTATTCTATTAATATGACTAATGGGGATGATGCCTGGGTCAAAAAAAAGAAATTCTATTTAGTCCGTCAGTCAGATAATAAAAAAATATTAGACACGTATTTTTTGCTTTGCATATTAATAAAAAATGACTCAGATACAACGCATTAAAGTTGGGGAGTGGGGGTTGATACGTCACAAGTAGGTATGTATAAAATCTACATACAAGTGACGTCATGGCACATTATAACTCAATGTATCGCCGTAATGTTTTGATATCGTAAAAAAAGAAAAAATACGTGTAGGTACGTTATTTTTTCATAATCTATATGACGGACAAAAACATTTTTTTAGTCATCATCCCTACGCCATTTCCTCTTGATTAAACTATCGATCGACAAAGTATAGGTACGCATGAAACGATAACATCTAAAGAAATTTACACAAACAGTCGTGGCACTGTTGAACTCATGAAGCCGGTGTTATTATCTTAGTCAGACTAAACATGCATGCAAGCATAGGTATAGGTAGACGCCGCCACGCGCCTGCACGTAACTTGGAAAGAGTCATTTTTTTGATAAATTCCTAGATGAAAAACATGATTCTAACTACTAAGTTCCAATGCAAATGTTAGTATTTTGAAGGTCTATGGTTTTAAAATAACATGGCAAACATTTTATTTTTAAACCATAGACGTCTTATAAATATCAAAATATAAATTCAAAATTTTAGGCTCAGTAGTTTCAGAGATAAAGGGGAATGGTCAATCAACAATTTTCTTAAATAAATAATTCTATTTAGGTATTTGTCCTAATCCAGGTCATGGTCTGTCTATCCATGTGCCAAATTTCATTCAAAACTATTTAGCTGTTTTAGCGTGAAAGCGTATCAAACAAATAAACTCACTTTCAGCTGGTATAGGTACCTACTTACTTTATTTGTGTTTGTGAACGGTAGTTTTAATTAACTCTTAAAATGTCGATTGCACCCTATATGTGTGCAAATGACAATAACATTCTATTGTGTCTGCTAATTGCGCGTGCGACGGGTTAAGTAGAATGAGGTATCGCATTCGGCATTGGCACATTTTAGCTTTAATCGTGTTATTGGCGAAAGTATAATTAATTAAATAACTGTACTCGAAGGTTTCCAGACCTGCGACTATACTAGTCACCTATTTGATAATTTTCGTCCGTGTCATATTGGTTTACCAAAATGTTGGCTTATCAATTTGGCATCTTTATCTTTAATGGGATTATCTGTTTAATGACTGCATGATTATGATCAATATCTAATAGATTTAAATAAATAAAATATAACTTTATTTTATATTTGGACGCCGAAATTAAATGCAGAATAAAATGTAGGTAGGATTTAGGCAAATAAATGTTTTTTTTTCTTTTCTAAAAAAACGGTGAAGAAATATCTCTCAGATATTTTCGACGGCCTTTGAAGCCAAGTAAGAGGTTGCTGGCTTTAAAACTGACTTTAGGTTAGTCACTAACCAAACCACACGAAAAGAAGAAGAATGACATAAAACCGTGTTATAAAACACTGCAAAACGAATTATAATGGTGTTTTCAGGGGATCTTGTCGCTATACGTAGTTTCCAACCTTTTCCAAATTTTTTGTAAATATTCGTAACCGTGATAAAAAATGCTTGCATTCTAAAACCAACGCGTATACTAATAAATCTTGTTAAAATATACATTCAATTTTATTTTCACGGTTTATGATGCAGAATTCGCTAAGAAAACCCTACATTTAAAGTGAGCCCTCCGCGAGGGCTCCCGGCATCTCATATTCGACTAGGTGAACCCTTCTGGAGGGCTCCCAGCACTGAACATGTTAAAGACGTAAGATATCGATAACCAACCTAAAAAACACTATAAAGGGGGAAAAAAATACAAAATAAAAAACAACCGACTTCCGAAAAAACACTACAAAGTGAAAAATAACTTTTATTTCGAAAGTCGGTGTCTGGCTTAGAATTTTCGTTTTTTGCCACAGACTTCCAAAATTCTATCAGAAATAAAATATCTAACGTAACATAACTGCATCAGGCCTGTAATCCCCGAAGAGTTAGGCTCACATTTTGCAAGAGGGCTTATTCTAAAACTTGGCAACGTCGCGAATAGCTGTCAAATATTTACCTCTGTTCTGATTAATTTGGCAATAATACTGTATGGAATTAAGAAATGTGGCTAACTACTGAAATAAAATATTGAGTATGAAATGCAATAATTAATATCGTAAAACCGAATATTTAATTTTAGATGGAAAAATTGTATTTGGAAACTTTCCAAATGCCTTTTTTACACATAAAACGGTTACAACATCAAATTCAGTGTTATAATTGCAATTCAATATTACTTAATATTTTAGTTCGCTAGCTAGCCACATTTAATATTTCCATACCTACAGTAATATTGCCAAATTAATCATAACAGCGATATATTTGACATCTATTTGTGTAGCAGTCGAAAGAAACGCTGTGTGAAATAAACTATATCCTGTAAAACTTACCATCCATTAGGGTCCAGCTTCTCATTCTCCCAATCAGCTCCTTTGTCACCGTTCCTCATGTTTTTATCACTTATTTATTTTCACTCTAAAGGTCCACTACATCGTCACACATAACGCTTAAAAATATAAGTACTTACTTACTTTTAAGTAAATAGAGCTTTATAAATTAATCATCACTTTGTTTATATACAATAAGTTTAAATAAGTACATATTATACATATAAAGTAACTCTGTTGTTTATTTATTGAACTCTTATATGTTGCACGGTTCAACCAAATTTGGATCAATTTGGTTGAAAATCGAAGAATTGAAGGATGTGGTCGGCATCGATGCTTCAAGTTTTAGTTCACACGATAAACATTGGTAGGTTCTATAATTCTTTCTTTCCTCTCCTTTTTTATATTAGGGGGCCGTCCATTGACCAATTACGTGATGGTTTATAGAAACTTTTTAAACGCCCCCCTCCCTCCTAGTGATACTTGGTGAGATTTTAGTCTAACCCCTCCCCCCCTACCCAGTCATCTGTAATTTTTAGGTGCAAAGTATCTAAAAAAAATACAGAATATTTTATCTTTAAATAGAAACAAAAATATTTTATTTGGCGGGGCCGCCAGCCGTTTTCGGTTTAGAAAAATGCGCGTTAAACGAAAAAATACATACACGTGATATCTCACTACATTCCCCGTCCCTCTTGTGATATTTCGTGATTTTTTCCGCACCCCTTCCCCCTTTTCGAGCCTCACGTGATTTATGGACGGCTTAAGTTGGTACTTGTAAATATTATTAGTTTAAGCTTCTTAGATATTACGCAAATGTTATCTTGGAAATTGAAACAAAGTTTGGCAGATTCTGCCAAATTTGCAAAAGAGAACTGTTATTTAGCAGTAAGTTAAAAAGTGACTTCAGTTTTAGATATTTCGAGATTTTTAAGCCACGATAAGGAAAAAGTTTTCTTATCGTCATCAGCAACTTATTTCTCACAAAGTTTTTTACTTTTGGCAGCCTATTTATTTGTATTGATGTCATGCAATAATTATGTTACGCACGTTCAAGCCATTTTAGCAAGTTGACAAAACTTGTCTATTAAGTGCCTATCTAACTTCTATTATTTTAGAACAAATTCCGATATACGCTACGTAGCATCGCCATACTATTTTCATTGTTATAAAAATCAATTTTTATTTAACATAATTCAATAAATTTGTTGAAATTTTTGTAAACGCACCCACAATACAGAAGAAATTCCTAGTCAATGTCACTATGAAGATGGAGAAATATGAATAAAAGATACACAGTATATCCATCTTAATTCTAACACACATAGTACTTCATATACTGATGTACCTATCTATCGCATCTAAGCCATGTGATTTTAGTAACATTGTGCAATTTTAATACACTGTTTTGCCAAAACAGTAAGTACTGCGAATAATTTTGGTAACACCGCACCGAACTCACCGCAAACCGTATAATTCGTCTATAATACAGCGAATTATAATAACTGAAATCTCACTGTATTCACATAATTGAAATGTTAATTTATACCCTACGCTAAGAAAACCGAAACAATCTTTAGTAACAAAACAACTTAATTAATTTTAAACACAACGCTTAGCGTGACTTAGCGGCGGCGTCACTAATTACTTTGTTCAGAAACAGACTGGCAAGATAAAAGTAATGGCACTGGATTATACTAGCTTGGCATTGGTGCCGATTCTCCTGTCACAAATGCCTTTAAACTAGACGAAAAATCACCATTTTTTTTTATTCCTTTCCTACGACGATTTGCCATTCTGAAATAGATTAAAGTGATACCACAGTACAACTTAACTATATTTTAATTTGATAGCACTAAGATGGCACTGAGTTATAAATTTAGTAAAAATGGTGCCGATTTCCCTTGTCAAAAATGCCTCTAAACTAAACTAAACATCACCAACATTTAGTTTATTCCTGTCAAACGACGATTTCCCATTCTGAAATAGACTAAAGTGACTAAACTTAACTATATTTTAGTTTCACAGCACTGAGATTTTAATTTAGTGAAAATGACAATTTTGCTATTCTGAAATTGACGTTTTTCACCTAAAATTTTAATTGTCTAACTAAATCAAACCATTTTTAATCGTGCTTAAAAATGGTGTGGAATACTATTAGTTGTCATGAAACAAAATCCACACGAACACCTCGACTTCAGATGCAAAAACAGTACTGTACTGTTTTTTTTCTTTTCTTTTGCTTATATCTCGAAAATGGTGTGTCCTATCGCAAAAATAATGAAAATTTCGACCCCCTTTATTAAATTCTTATTATACCCCTAATACTCAACACGTAGATACATTTTTTTCATATTTTCCATACAAAAAGTGAAAAATTCCATATAAAACACGTCGACGCTGAACAACCAGCGCGCCTCCAGCTCTAAAAAAAATCATGGAGTAGGGCAAACAAGTATGTACCACGTGGAGTCACGATTGTCAATATTCTATTTCAGTTGTTTTAAAATATTTTTTAAATTTAGAGAACTTTTATTGCAGAATAGTTTTAAGATTCTCATAACCAAAAGTAAGGAATTTTAGTAATAGTTTAGTTATTTTAGTTCGGTGTACATGAGAATCGGCACCAATGTCAATTTTTCTATTCATATTTGACGTTTTTCACCAAAAAAAATAATTGTAAAAAACCAAACCTGAATAAACCTGACTATTTTTAATCGCGTTTAAAAAGGTGTGGGATAAAATTAGTTGTCATAAACTAAAATTCACACCAACACCTCGACTTCAGGAGCAAAAACAGTACTGTATCTTTTTTTTTTTCTTTTGCGTATATCTCGAAAATGGTGTCCTATCGCAAAAATAATTAAAATTTCGACTCCCTTTGTAAGACCAATGAAACCTTATAACTCAACATGTACTTAGATAATAATTTTTCATATTTTCCATAAAAAGTGAAAAATTCCATAGGAGACACGTCGAGGATGCCACATGAGCGCGCCTGTCTCTAAAAAAATCACGGGGTAGGGCAAACAATGTACCATCGAAGAAGTTCATATCTATACACCGTAAGGACTATTTCTGCTTTCAATGCTCGGCCGCTATCGAACCATGGCGGTAACAGATGTGGTCATCGTGTGCACGGGATTTTGTTTTCAAACTGCTTAGATATGAACTTCTTCGATAGTACCTACCACGTGGAGTCGCGATTGTCAAATTCAATTTTAGTTGTCAAAATTATTCTTATTATTATTATTTAGGATTATTTATTTTTAATTATTTTTTTATGCAGAATAAATAAAGGAGTTTTAGTGATAGTTTAGTTCGTTTGATGTACAAGAGAATCGGCGCCATTATCTTTTGAACAAATACTTGAGAAATGAAATAAGATAAGCCGTGTAAGAGCATGTTTCAAAACTATGGTAGACGCGTCATGTAAACAATTAAAGCTATTTGTAAATATTACACCGACTTTTCCTCATTTTTTACAGCAATTAAGTCTTTGTGCTGTCTAAGTGTTTTACAAAATCCGTCTGGGTAAATATAGGTACATAATTATGCTACAAATTTGTAACAAAAAATATCTTATTTAATACAAGTTTTCTTTACCTTACGTTTTAAACCATCTTTGAAACTTGTGCATTGAATGATCTAGGTTGGTAACCAAAACGACAAGAATCTCAATACAGCCTTCAACAAAATAAAATTTTTAGTAGGTACCTAATGTGTTATATAATTTATTTTATTGGCAATCGCGAAACAAGTAAACCGTCGAAATATTAAAAGATCTGTTACGAAACTAAACTTAATTTTAACATAATTTAGAGTTCAAAATAATTTTACTATGGATTTTAAACTGCTCATCTACTTCATGAATATAATATTATGCCGTTATGGTGTTGTGTGCATTTTGCAGTTAACATTTTTAAGTTCAATGAACTTTTATTTTTATACAGTTCGAATGCTAATGCCAAACTGTAATTATAAACTGAGATGTTTTTTTGCCCGTTTTAATAATTTTTAATTAAGTTAAAATGTTTTGCGTAAAAGAGTTTTAATATTATTTATAATAAAATAAATAAGGTGCTTACTATTTACCCATGTACTCTCCGGGATTGCAAGGGAATTCTTAGTCAATGGCTTCATACTCTTTATACTTCATACACATAACGAATTGGAGAATTTAGTCAAACCCTAATGATCTTTCTTCCATAGACATGCACAACAAATACACGTAGCGTGGAGTGTGCTCGTGGGGAAGTTCCACAAGCACACTACACTTACACCCCACAGACACGCGCTACACTCAAACACAACACAACATTTTAATTTTGTACAATTTTATTTTTACCATTTGTTTTTTTTATTTTTTTTTCTGAAACCTGGAACTCTGTCGTCTCCCTCATGGAGGTGGACGTTAATAGCTACGAGTCTGCGACACAGTTTTATAACTAATGTAGCTATTTACGAACGCAATTAATTTCTAAAATATGTTTTTGTCAATAAAGATAAAATAAATAAATAAAAATATGTATCACTTTAATAAAATTCAGTCAAAACGAGACCTAGTTTTGAAACACATGTGCTGTGTATTATTTGAGGTTTTTTACCGTTTTTAGCGTTCAATTTGCGAACATTAATGACGCATCAAAACATCCCTTCCCGTACTTTTTTTTCTGGATCCTCAAGGGTCCCCGAAACGATCGATTACAACTGTCTGTTTTTACGTGATTGATACACAAAATTCCTTAGGTACTTTTAACTATGAGAATCTATTCTGCAATAACAAATCTAAATTTAAAAACAAAAATGTTTTTAACACAACTAAAATCTAATTTGACAATCGCGACTCCACGTGGTACCTACATACTTGTTTGCTGTACCCCGTGATTTTTTTAGAGCCGGAGGCGCCTAGGGATGGTAGCCTCGACGTGTTTTATATGGAATTTTTCACTTTTTGTGTGGAAAATATAAACAATTATAACCTACGTGTTGAGTATTAGGGGTTTAAGGGTCTTAAAAAGGGGGTCGACATTTTCATTTTTGAGATATAAGCAAAAGAAAAGAAAAAATATACTGTACTGTTTTTGCACCTGAAGTCGAGGTGTTCGTGTGAATAATTGAACAAAAAAAAATGGTGTATTGGTGTGGAATTCACCATTATTTATAGTATTCCACATCAATACACCATTTTTAGTCGCTATTAAAAATGGTCAGATTTAGTTAGCCAATTAACATATTAGGTGAAAAACGTCAAATTCAGAATAGCAAAATTGTCATATTCACTAAATTAAAATATTAGTACCATCTTAGTGCTGTCAAACTAAAATATAGTTGTTGTGCCATTTTAGTCTATTTCAGAATGGGAAATCATCGTTTGACAGGAGTAAACTAAATTTTGGTGATTTTTAGTCTAGTTTAGAGGCATTTGTGACAAGAGAATCGGCACCATTGATGTGCAAAATATTCGTCTACCAAATGCAATTGAAGCGATTGATAATAAACACACAAAAACATTGACAATTGAAATTGACAGTTTCGGGGACACTAGATATACAACAATACCTACATAAACTCACGCTTTTTTCCCATAGGGGTAGGCAGTAGCTACAGAACTGAAGCAAATTTTATAATTAAGTGAAAAGCCTTTCATTAAAAGTGTAATCAATTTACGAGTAGATGGCCATCGACACGCTAAGAACAAGATTATAGTGTAATAGAAGTCACGATCCACGAATAAAATGCGCCAAGTGTGCCGAAAATATCAAAATGTCACAGTTACAAATTTGAGAGTAGGTTTTAGGGGCATGAGGAACAGGGTGTAAAGTTCACTCATCCACCATAGAAAAGGGAGGATCCTCCGACCAGACGGGTGTTGTGTCTGGCGGGCCGACTGCCCAACTGTTGATTTCGGATAGTCTTATACGTAGGTATATGTCGTTCACGCGGTAAACTCTAATTGCACGATGCAGGATTTGTGTGACGTCATGTCTTTGATGCGTAGTTCGTATGTGGCGGTGTAATCGCTACAAGTTAAGTAGATGAATCTCATTACTTACCTTACAGAACTGGAGTTAACATTTGGAATAATATCCATTGATTTCACTGAGTGAACCATGACCACGCCGTAAATTAATGAAGTGCTAGGACTAATACCTACGTGTTTAATATGTGCATAAAAGTCGTAAATTTATAAAAAATAAAATTAGAAAAATAAAATTATTAGAAATAATAAAATAAAAAAAATTTTTTTTGGATTATTTCAATAAAAAAGGAAAAGGTAAAGAGGAATTTGTAAAAATGGTAGATTTTTTCTATGGGAGTTTAGAAACTCATACTGGAAAATTTTGCCCGAGATAACATAACATAACATCACGATTTACGCCCGTATTTCCTAAACGGTTAGGCAGAACATAGGTATTTATACTTATTGTGCATCCACATTAATTTGGCCAGTTATGCCCGCGATACTTACTGCGGAATATGAAGTAGCAATCCTTTAATAGTTATCAACATTACTATCTATGGGGTTGCTGAAAAATTTAGGCTGGAACTCCACACAACCGCAATAGAGTAAGTGGGTGGAACAGCCCACAGAACAGATAATTGATCTATTCCGTGGTACAGCTAAGTACAGCCAATCTAAATTAAGCGCTCATTGCACAAGAAATTACGTATTTTGTCACACTTTTGACAGATTTTTTTCAGACAAATAAGGTTTATCGGAGATTCTAATTACATAGTATGATGAGATTCTATTGTTCATGTTATAATTACTGATGCAGCCCGTTTACTAATATATAACG
Organism: Xanthia togata; assembly: GCA_963853775.1. NCBI lineage: Eukaryota > Metazoa > Arthropoda > Insecta > Lepidoptera > Noctuidae > Xanthia > Xanthia togata. The sequence continues at coordinate 13,322,219 of OY970809.1, forward strand.
TTTTATTTACAAATCAGAACTCTGATTGTCTCAAGTTACATACCAAATATTGTAGTTTTAACAATGCAGTGTGTTCGTGTGTACCTATTCCACACAGTCACAGAATCGGTTATTGGAAGTTTAATTTTATCTTTCCGATAAACCATTATTTTATTTCTTTGGCACTGGCAATAATACCTGTGCCCGAGAAAAAGGTGCATAAATCTAAACTAATATTATAATAAAAAGATATAAGATTTGTTTTTTTTTATGTTTGTTTGTACTAATGGAAAAACTCAAAAACTACTGGACTGATTTTAAAAATTCTTTCACCAATAGAATGCTATACAGGATTACTGGTAATTCGACGTATATCCGTCAGGGGCTGATAAAGGGGGCCAAATGCAACAAATTGAACCCCCCATATGTATGGCCGAAATTCAATAGTATTCGAGATATTTGAATTTTAAGGGTTTTTCGATATTTACCCAAAATTTGACATTTAATTCCAAATATAAAAAAACTACACATTTGAATGGGTACCATTAAAAATCATGTTGTAGCTAGCACTTCAATTAAGCTATGGACATAGTTAAAACTACTTAATTTAACAAAATAATTAAAATAATGAACGATATAAGAATAACATCTTACCAATATTTTTATTTTACGCTTCAAAAATGTTGCCTCCTCACAAAAATTTCTATGACATTAATCGTAAAATTAACTAGAAAAACTTGCCTATTCTGTAAGCTTTCCAAAAAGGTATAAAAATCAACTTTAAAATACATAATTCGTGGCATGGCATGTGTTTGAACCGGCGCGGGGAGAGAAATAATGTGTGTTTTAGTTTATGATCCTTGCTAAAACAACCGATTTTACTGGCGGAATTCTTCGTGATGGGGCGGGGTGTGAGGGTGGGGGAGCACACGGCGTCTGCTGTGCTCGCGTCGCCTTCCTTAGTAAGTTTCGACTCTACGCCGCGCAAGCACGTGTGTTGTTATCTTGCTATTAACCAATCTCTCATCGCGTTAATTTGTTATCGATCATTATTGTTAATTCTTATTTCTCTTGTTATTATTTTTGTTATCATTGTTATTTCGGATACCATGGCTTCGTATGCTAATAACGAATACGCAGACATTATGTTTTGTTATGGTTTTGCCGATGGAAACGCGGCTGCGGCTCGGCGAGAATACCAACGCCGCTTTCCCGATCGTCGACTTCCCCACGTTACTGTTTTCGGGAGCACCTATCGACGATTGTCTGAAACTGGCAGTGTTCAGAGAGCACAATTCAACGCTGGCAGACCTCGACGGTATACGGCTGACGAAGAGGACACCATTCTTCAGTGTTTTATTGATGACCCAAACATCTCAACGAACATTGTTGCAAGACAGCTCGGTATGTCCCAGTGGAAAGTGTGGTCGGTAGTACATCTATCAGGTAGACACCCGTACCATTATCAACCTGTCCAAACATTGCACGAGGGAGATCCTGCCAGGCGACTCGAATTTTCTCGGTTTATGTTAAACGCTGACGCTGACCAGGAACATTTCCTAAGAAATATTTTGTGGACTGACGAGTCAAAGTTTGACCGGGATGGTATAATGAATTACCATAACTTACATTTTTGGGCACCTAAAGCAGGCAGGAATCCAAAAAAACTAAAAGAAACTGCGTCGCAAATGAGATTTTCCCTGAACGTATGGATGGGTGTCGTTGATAATTATTTGGTGGGCCCTCATTTCTTGCCCCAAAATTTGAACGGCGAAATTTACGAGGAGTTTTTGAGAAACAACCTAGACGATTTGTTGGCGGATGTTCCCGAAGAAATAAAAAACAACCTGATGTTTCAACATGATGGGTGCCCAGCACATTACCGGATTACTGTCCGACAGTGGCTAGATGAGAGATTTCCAAACCGATGGATTGGGAGGGGAGGGCCAATTCCGTGGCCAGCACGAAGCCCTGATATCACACCACTTGATTTTTACGTCTGGGGTCATATGAAGGAATTAGTTTATGTGACCCCAATAAATTCAGTCGCAGAACTTCGACAGCGAATAATAAACGCGGCGCAACAGATGAGAACAACGTTTTCATCAAGAGTGACGAAAACCGAAGTTAGGAAAAGAATTCGAACTTGCATTCGTAATAGAGGGGCTCATTTTGAACAAGATGTGTAAAATTTTTAATAAAATTTGACGTTCATTTTTGAATGCATTTTATTTCATACAAATACAAATTCTCTCCCCGCGCCGTTTCAAACACATGCCATGCCACGAATTATGTATTTTAAAATTGACTTTTATACCTTTTTGGAAAGCTTACAGAATAGGCAAGTTTTTTTAGTTATTTTTACGATTAATGTCATAGAAATTTTTGTGAGGAGGCAACATTTTTGAAGCGTAAAATAAAAATATTGGTAAGATGTTATTCTTATATCGTTTGTATATTCGTCGTATTCGTTGTATATTATCACTGAGGAACATCATTTATAAAGTTATTAACGAAGCTGCTGGCGGAAGCTAGTAATAAATAAAATAACACTTTTCATCGCATTCAATACACGTCAGTCAATTTTGTTAATTATTAATAGAAGCACGCTGCAAAATTATACCCACTTGTAAGTATATGATTGTGTAAACCTTATATTAATTATTATAACTCAAAGTAAACTTATGACAACTTTAGAATTCTATTATCGCGAATTCGCGAATAATTGCGCGCGAAAACGCAGATTAATTTTCGGCGATACAGTCGTTCACGCGACGCGTCAACGTAGATCAATAACTGATCGATTACTGGCCATTCTGCACGGCGAAGGGCGGGAATTCGGCAGAGATAAAAACGCATTTTTGACATTGATAACCATTACAATGCGATTTATAGTAGATAGCACTTTGCCCGCGGCTTCGCTCCCGTTGTCTTTCCCGCGGGACCCGTTATTTTTCCCGGGATGAAAAGTAAATCGGTCCAGTAGTTTCGGAGCCTATTCAATACAAACAAACAATCAAATCTTTCCTCTTTATAATATTATATAAATATTATATTATATATAGATTTGACTTTGACTTTGAACTAACGAAGGGCGTTCTCGTTAACCCGCAATAGTATAGCGTACGGTTAGGCAAAAAAAAAACCGAAAAAAAGTTTATTTGTATTTTTTAAATAAATATTCACTAACAATATTAAATTGATACGTAAAAGAAACACTAGGTACTGAGCAAAGAGCAGAGGGTAGGTAATGGTTTCAAGTTTTCCGTTTTTCTCTGAAAAGGCACGGGTGGGAGGTGTAAATAAGATGAGACCAAATAAATACACGTTATTTCTTTTGGCATGCAAAATACCAACCTCTAACAATTCGCTTAAGGTTATCATTATGATCAGTCGAACTATTATAATGCAGGTTTGTACCTAATTAGGTTTATGTGAGTAGGTACCTACCTCACATTTCTTAGATATATTGCAGAATGACAACAGCGAAATTAACAGATCACTGGAGTCCTTGCTGCCTCTGTCCGCGAAAAGTATCGTAATATTTTCAATATTTGCTATCGTAACATCGTCGGAAAGGTTATTATAATATCATGAATTTTGACGTCAATGCGTCAATAAATGTAAAATGTGATAACACGTAACACGATTATCACGTGTGAAACGACTAGACTGTCGTGCGTGATACTGATCACCCGATAACATTATCCTAAAGCTGATAATTTCACACAAAAATCATTGGTGAACTGTCAGAAGTGACGTAAAATGCTTTATCCAGACTTCCTCATTTGAATAAATTAACACTCTGCCGGAATATTTACTCTGATGATCTGTATCTTTGTTGGTGCGAACTCTGTATTTAGGAATGTGTGAAACAAACATTATTTGTGGACACATAGCGATTTCAAGCCAAGACCTTAAATACCTGTCACTGTTATTAAATTAGCATATTCCTAAAAAAAAACCGTAGCAGATAAATACATAGACTCTTACACCACCTATCCATGCTATTGTAGTGGTATACTGAATATAGAAAAAAAAAACTCGTCTGCAAGTAAAAAGTTTAAAACAAGCAGTTTGATACAGTTGGTGGCAGTTATTTTAAACCATTTTCAGATTTGATGGCACCAACTGCATCAGACTGCTTGAAAAGTGAGCTTGTTTTGAACTTTTTAATAACAGTTGGGTTGTTTTATTTCTTTTTTTAACTTTTTTGTGACACCAAAAGGTCATAATGGTACAAAATAAAATACCGTTATTTAATTATTTTTTATCTTCTTCAGAGGTATAAAGAAATATATCTTAGTTAATGTAATATTTTTAGGACAGATACGCATGAAAAACGTGACCCTGTCATGTCTTTGCTGTCGCACAGTCACGTAATTAGGTCCCTATGACTTCTAGTGAATACCTTTCAAGATCAACAAGATTTAATGGCTCCACGTTTCTCATAGAAGTCTGATATGTCTTCTTTGAAGGCCAAATGTTATAAATTATATATTATAACTGATAAATACATAATTATTAATATAACAATAGTGATGAATCCATCATCAACCAGATAACTCATTATGTTTATGTATGCTCGTGATACTGAAGAACAAGAATAATGGAGCTGGAGCTGGTAATAAGTAGCTGTCACAAAAACGATATGGATAAAACAGAATACCTAGTGGTTTCAATTCTTTTATGTCATCGTGTCGATGGCACGACAGTGAACTAGATTTTGTTGGCCCAAAACTTCGCCACTTCCACGGAATCGTCGGTGGCAGCGCAGAGGTCGCTAATGCTAAATTTTTTGGTGCATAGAGAACCGGATAAGAGGTGGGACATGGTTTCTGCCATAGCTACACATCCAGATCCTGCTGCCCCGTACCGTCGAGGTAGCCCTTTTCAAAAGGTTGTAGTTAAATCTTCCCACTGGGTTTCAATTAAGCTTCTTTTAGTTTAAAAAAATCTCAAAATATTTTTCTTAGTTTAAGAACTTTTAAAAATATTTTTTTAATTCAGGTTTTTTTCCTTATTTTTACGCGGTTAATGCCTAGTCTTTAATTTTGGATGAATCAACCAAACTGAATCGACGTCTTTCAATTTGAACCAATTTGGTTGAACCGTGCATTGTCGGCTTTTGACCTTGACCTACTTATTATTTTTAACCTACTTCCTTTGCCATGAATGACTATAACATATTGATAGATCAAGATGTGCATTGGGCAAGCGTATGTTGTCAACTACATACTAATAATTACTTTCTTACACGCTGGGTTATTCAGCAAATCATTTGATAGTCAATAATACACACATCAACACGGTCTAGGGATATTTCATACTCAATTAAATAACTCGAAAAGTACTGGCCGCATTGGAATCTTTTATACACCGATTTGTTTGTAATTTATCTCAGACTAATTCCAAATTAAAATTTTTGAAAATTCTTTTGTTTCGGTGGCATAAAAATTTCTTGATGTATAGGAGAGGGAATTTTCATTTGTGCGAAATTTAGAAAACAATACGAATTACGTTTAGTTACAGTTTTTTTTCATTTTTAAACGAAAGATAAAGTTAAAATTGAGGTATTGTAGCCATGCAACGCCGACATTTGACGAGGGCGGAGATGTTACGAGCTGTGGGAATGCTGGAAGCTGGATCTGTTCAGCGTAATGTTGCTGAGGCCATAGGGACCCATCAAAATGTAATTTCAAGATTGTGGACACGCTATCGTGCCACAGGTGAAGTAGCGGAGAGGCACCGGGGGCCAAGTCGCATCACTACCCCCAGACAAGACCGATTTTTGCAAATTACTGCGCGAGCTCAACCAAATGCAACGGCGACTCAATTGGTCCAAAGGCTGCGAGTGGGACACCAAGTGCTTGTGAGTGACCAAACTGTAAGAAGGCGACTGCATGAAAGCAATCTACGCTCTCGTAGACCACTCCGGGTCCCACCTTTACGGAGAGGCAATCGTGGACGACGATTAGAATGGGTTCGGAACCACGTGGACTGGGGCCGTGAGCAATGGTCCAATGTGCTGTTCACGGATGAATCCAGGTTCGGCTTCCATCCAGATTCACGAAGGACGCGTGTTTGGCGAGTTCCTGGACGATGGAGCCGTCTCCAGAACCCTCAGGAAGTTCACCCATACCAAGGAGGAACAATTATGGTTTGGGCAGGAATTCGTCTTGGAGGACGGACGGATCTCGTTTGGGTGCGGGGCAATATGACGGCAGAACGATACGTCCAACAGGTGCTGGGGCCCGTAATCTTGCCCCACAGAACACAAATGGGGCAAGATTTCCTGCTCATGCACGACAATGCCCGGGCACACACGGCGAGAACGGTAGCAGCTTGGTTACATACACATAATGTTAGGGCCTTAGACTGGCCTGCTCAATCGCCAGATCTAAATCCCATTGAGCATGCGTGGGATATGCTGCAAAGAAGAGCTCTGAAGGAAGTTCCTGAAAATCTGGCTACAGAAGATCAACTTTTTGCGCACCTCAGAAGGACATGGGACAATATTCCGCAGCAAGACATTGACAACCTTGTTCTGAGCATGCCGAATCGTTGCCGATGTGTTATGAACATCATGGGCGCTTTCTCAGACTACTAAATTCAAGTTTATAAACACAAATTAAATGTTTTTTCTATTTTTTTCAGTTTTTACTCACAAATTAAAAGTTAATTCATATACGGTTTCCGTCTATGCTTCATTTTTTTTCCATAAAATCCTGAAATTTTAATCTAAGTACCTTAACCATTATTAAAAAATGGTAGAATATTAAATAACGTATCTTTTAAATATATACATGTCATATAAATAATTAACACATTGATAGTAGGTAATTCGCTTTTTTAAAAATATCCCTAGACCGTGTTGATGTGTGTATATTACCTACGTTGTAGGTACCACCAAATCATATCTTCTACATAAACTGTACTTATGGTATGAATGACCATATTATCATAGGTACCTATCTTGTATATAAATTAAATGTCGTTTTTTGTGTGTCTGTGTGACCGCGTTGTTGTTCGAAACTAAGCAACGGATTTTGATGCGGTTTTGACCATCATTTCGAATTTATAAGTACCGTAAGGTTTATGTGTATTAATTTTTAACTTCTTACATATAATGAAAAAAACCTCGATGTTTTGTCGAGTCGAGTCGTTATGACCGTAAGAAGTAGAGCGAGTCGCTAGTATTATTACAAGCACTGCTTCAGATTGTACCTACGTTGCAGTTGCATTATGTTTAGGTAGGAACAATTCTATAATATTACTTGCCAAGGTCGAAACTTGTTTCTTATTATGACTTACAAGCACATGAGTAAAGAAACGTGCTACAAGTCAAACGTTTCGATAACTGTCATTTACAGAGACGTGACTTCGTGTCTTCGTCATATCTGACACTTGTCTAAATCTTATCTTTGCGAAAAAGGTGTTTTAATAATAATAATGTAGCTAGGTTATCATATCGATAATCTTGATACGATTCCATGGTTATAACCCGGTAGTGTTTATTATAAATAAAGTATACAATTTTCGTATTTTTAAAAAAAAAAATTCAAAATTTAATGTTGCTTGCAACTACCTGCGCCCCACGGTTTCACCCGCATAAGTTTCAATCCCGTGGGAATATCGGGATAAAAAGTATCCTATGTGTTAATCCAGGCTATAAACTATCTGTGTGCCAAATTTTATCCAAATCCGTTCAGTAGTTTTAGCGTGAAGAAGAGACAAACATACACACTCACAAACGTTCGCATTTAATAATTAATTAATTAGTTCGCCTTTTTTTAATATTAATATTAGGTATATAGTAGGATAACTGTGATATATAGTGTGATTTAGGGTAGACTGGCTCGTTAGTCTAGTGTTCGCAAGCGCTACTGCTGAGCATGAGGTCCTGGGTTCGATTCCCAGGTTGGGCAATTGGGTTTTTCTACATGTAATTTCTCGGTAGCAGCCCGGAGTCTGGATTTGTTCCCGGTTGATGGCAATGGGCTCGCCCCCTATTACATGGGACTTAAACATAACTGGCGAAATGTGGGTGTACTATAGGTACACCTCTGCCTAACCCTTCGGGGAAAAAAGGCGTGATTGTATGTATGTTATGTGTATATAATTATAGCATTTCCGCACGGTTTTAAAAGCTCGCGCGATTTCCATATTATTTTACAGCTTGACAATTGTAGTTTTATTCGTAGGTACGGAAGCCGCTGATATCTTCTCGAAATCACGTGTGAAATCGTGTGTGACATTGCGGGGAACACGCGTGGTCGAGTCGAGAGCAATCATAATGATTATTACAGCGGGTTGCCCGCGCGCGGAGCTCTCGCGACAGCCTTGACCTTTGTGGAAAGATACTCCCATAGACGACTCACAATGTCGGTAATTTTCATTTATATAGTCCTCCGGACCGTATTTCGGCCACGGCGGCCAATCTCAACGGAGACTAGCCTTCGGCGCGGGAGATATTATAGTGCACAAGTGTGTGCGCAGACACAGGTGCACTCTCTCTTTCCTCACTCTCATATTCCGATGGGACGACAATCCGACACGACCGGAGATCAGGCGCAGGGCCAACGGCTTGACGTGGTTTCCGAGGCACTGGGGCATCACACCGCCAACTTCCAAACTCCGGGCTGTTACTAAGAAATTCCTAATGGAAAAACCCAATAACACTGCCCGACCCGGGAATCGAACCTAGGACCCCACGCTCAGCAGTCGCGCTTGCAACCACAAGACCAACGGGGCAGTTATTAGGCATAAAGTTTCATTTATAAGGTCAGTACCAAAAGTAGGTACCTACCTATGCGATGCAAATGTAAACCAATGGATCACAAAACCTACCGAAGCCAATTTGTAGTGCCAGTTGCTCACAAATTGAAATTGCTTACAAATTGAGTGCTTTAATTTGATGACATTCTAATTTTAAATTCATTTCAATTACGATTTGAATAATGTTATTAATTAAAATGAGTACACACGGCTACACGTCAAGCTATACATTCCAGTATAGGCTGACCACGCATTGTACGAAAATCCTATACAATGCGAGATGTATAGCTTGGAAATGTAGGTACATTACTGTCGCGGCCTGCAACATTGATGGACGAACGAATGAAACTTTTTTGACGGTCATAAACTAAAAAGTCTTGGACACATACGTGGGTAGGTCATGACAAGCAGTTTTCACGTGCTGCAGGGTCAAATTGAATTACCTAGCGAAACTCCGAAGACATGATGGATATGGTATCTAAAAACGACAAAGTAACAAAAAATAAAACCGACTTCCAAAAAAAACACTACAAAGTGAAAAATAACTTTGATTTTGGAAGTCGGTGTCTGGTTTTTTATTTTCGTTTTTTTGCCACCGACTTCCGAAATCAAAGTTATTTTTCACTTTGTAGTGTTTTTTTTGGAAGTCGGTTTTATTTTTTGTGAAAAAGTTTTTATTTTTCACTTTTTAGTTGTGGTACCTACACAAAACCCTCACAAAAATTTTAATACCCATTACCTGCATGTAAATTACAGTGATAGGAACTATTAGAATATCATCCACATATACTAGATGGGAAAAATACGTATTATTGAAGCTAACTCAAAAACCCCTCATCAGATCATGACCAAATTTATATGGGACCACTTCTGAAGTATGCCCTACCAAACAAAAAAAGAATCATCAAAATCAAATCATAATTGGCGGAGTAATCGCGTAACAAACATACAAAAAAAAAATACAACCGAATTGATAACCTCCTCCTTTTTGAAGTCGGTTGAAAACGAGCGATCCTTACAGTAGTAGTCTTTGATAAACATATCAGCAGGAATCTCCACGAGATTGGTAATTTAGTACGTACAATCAAAGAGGGACTAAATCGAACTGTAGATTATTATTAAATCGGTCAGGTTAAGTGGAAGTCGTATCGGAGTTATGAATAAGATACCTATAAAAGACCCTATCCTCTCTTCTCACTAGTCTCATATGATGTGTAGGCAACATCTGACATCTCACCTCGGTAATAACTTAAGCAACATTAACATTTTATCCTGAGAAAAATGATTCTGGTATTATTTGAAATGATTTTTCGTAACGAAGAATAATTATTTTTAATGAAAATTGTATTTTATTTAATTAACACTAGTTGTAATGCATTTTTTTATTGAAGTCAGTTGTTTTTGTTCAATTTGGGGGAAAGCGGAGACAATAGACTTATGATTAACTAAAATATGAGACATAATTACTTGCGATTTCAAAGTACATTGGTACAACCGTTGAAATATTGGGTGAAAATAACAAAACTTCTGACGGGATTTTTTATGAGATGACTAGAGGTCTACAGTTCGGTTATTTAAGCAAAGTAGTTCCATATTTACTGCCAATAGTATGCGGTTATCTTATCGAAAAGATTTAACCTTTGGATATATTAGATTCTTGTATATGTAGTTGGATTCGCTAAATAGAGCATTTTGAATTATTGAGTTATATTTTTTTGATAAAGGGGAAATTACGTACTATCTTGGGGTTATTCCGAAATTATCTAAAACTCGATTTTATTGCACTTAGACCGAAGGTTTACATTTATTTTTCAATCGTATTTACCCCTTGCACAAAATATCATGAGTTTTCGTAATAGTATCGCTAATATAATTTCTCATAGTTTTGTATTTCCTAATTACCCCAGGAAGAGATTGTGGTTCTCAACATTTCAGTCTAACTACTGACGTTAGGTTTTTCGGTTTATTCCTAGTAATTGTCACGCAATTTTGTTTCTACTGAAAAAAAAGAAATGGGTACTTACTTAACATATCATAACATCACGCCTGTTTAATTTTTTGAATTCAAAATTAAAATTATATTTAAAAAACTTACTTCAAAAATAAGTTAAAACCGCCATTTAAAAATAATGTAATATGTGTGAAAGTAGATGCCATTTATTTGGTTTAAATGCTCAATAATATAAAATCACTTTCAAACACAAATTCTCCTAGAAAGACCGAAATAATAATTTAATTTTGCCCACTTCGTTTAATGTCGTGCAAAACATCTGATCGAACAGATTGAGAATCACTGTAAATTTCTATGGAAAAACTAAGTGGGGTTATTGTGTAATAATTATACATCTGAATCACCCCAGAGGGGTTATTACGAAAATAAAATTAAAATACAGATAGGACGTTGTTTTCCTTTCACGAATTCGCTAAAAACTACAACGTATCGTAACAACAAACACTTATTCAAATAACTTACTAGAATTCCGAGAAAATGATGTTGGGGTTATTGCGAATCAACAAAAATGGCGCGAAAAACAGGCTTTTGATAAATCGCACCTTGAAAACAAAAGTGGCACTATACAAAAACAATCACTTTTTAGTTAAGTATACAGTCAAAATGCTTAAGGCGAAACGCGCGTAATGCAAAGACCACTGTAGCTTTAGTGTGCCTAATTTTCGCTAGATGTCATTAGTGTCAGTTATGAATTTGTCACAACTTGTCCGGTCGGTAACTGATAAACCGGCACTATGCCAGATCGCGACCAGTCACCGGAGGGAACCCATGTCGAGGTGAGTTAAAAACTGGCACTTTGTGTAAAGAGCCACTTATTTAATAAATTTGCTTTCAAATATTTACAGTGATTAAATGCATAAGTGGCAGTTTGAGTTTAGTGCCAGTTATTTTTTAACTTTAAATACGATTTCGTTTTAGTACGAATTCAATAACGGGCATTTTCTGTAAAGCGCCATTTAATCGATAAATTTGCTTTCAAATATTCCTAGTGCGTCATTGCATAAATGACAAGTTGAGTTTAGTGTCAGTTAATCAATAATTTTAGTTACTATTTTGTTTAGAGATTCGTCAAATTAAAGTCATTTTTGCCAATTGCCAGTATGCCATTCTTGTTTTAAAAACTAGTTTGTCAATGTCAATGCGTGCGCGTGACGCGTTCTTGCGTCCTCGGTGGCAATCATCAAACCAAACGCGTCCTGCGTCTAGACGCGTTTTTGAACGCCACCACGGACGCAGGTTTGACGCGTTGATTTGTCCGACCCTTTAATTAATTGAATGATTTGTTTAAGGCATTAATCTCCAACTATCATGGATCCGAAGAGAAGTAGATGTAGAGGGATCATAAAATTATCAACTTAGATTAACGATAACTATGATGAAACTCAAAATACAAAGCCTGCTTTTAAAATAAATTTCCATAATACTGAACCCCTTTCAACAACGAGTGCGTCCGATTTGAACATTATGAGAAGTTCACCTATATCTAGCACTTGTCATAACCAAACGAACAATGACGATGATGACTTTTCTCCCGCCTCAGTTGATGATAGAACATACTTTCCATCAAAGAAAAAGTGCCAGAGATTGAACTCAAGCTCGTCGTCATTGTCCTCATCTTCTGCCTCAAGCACATCATCCAGTTCAGCTTCAGCTTTCTCTGCACATGAGTGTCCAAATACCCAACAAATTACTCAAAGTAACAAAGACACACTTATTTTGACCCTATTAATCCAGATGACGAAACAGAGAACGAAAATGGTAACATGAATTACCAAATGACACTTCAAAAAACCACTTCAAAAATTGATGACATTCCTTCACTCAGATTGTTGAAGTTTCTAATAATCATGAAAGGAGTGATCCTCTTCCTGCTGATTCGAATCTTCTAGTTGGTGTTGCTCCAAATGTTGGTGATCATGTTGCCTCTTCCAGCCGATTACGTCGAAATCATGCATTTTGATACAAATGACACAGGAGAAATCAATGATGTTTCTGACACAAGGGATATTGACGGTTTCTGCCCAAACGATACTGCAGGAGAAGCTCAACCTCAACAAGTTAATGTTATTAAAAGAAAAAGAAGAAAAATAAGAACGTTAGGTACTACAAATATTGTGAAGATTTTAAGAAATGCAGGCAAAAAATATGTTTCAAACTATAAAAAGGAAACCGCTTATCCAGCTAAAACGATTAAACAACCACTTCCATAAGAAGTGCATGTCAGCTGAAATGCTCAGATAGAATTTATGAAGAGTCACGGAAATTTATTTTCGATGATTATTGGAGCATGGCTTCATTGATGCGACAAAGAGAGTATATAGCTCGTAACTTAACAGAGATAAAACCCAGATATCAATCCAAAAAGATTGATTCCAATAGAAAGCTTTAGAGCCTTCCATAGAAAATTATGAATATTTATGATAGTTTTGACCTAAAACTGTGAGCGTTTGCCAAATAAACAGTATTCTTTATTATTTCAGTTATTATATTGTTTTATTTCTCACTTTTTTATAATTACGATGTAGGTAAAATAACAACCTAGGGGTCATTAAGCAAAAAGTTTTGAATAACTATGAAACTATAACCGACACTATGCAAAACTTTTATTTTAAATGCTTCTCCATTGATAAATAGTAAATAATTTGATTGTATGTCACTGGATACTGAAACAGCATTAGTTAAACTGTTATTTTAAGCCGATCACAAAACTTTATTTAATTTTTTTTAGTTCCATATCACCCATACAATACTTGAAAAAACTTAAAACAGCCATACTGTAAAATGAACATTTTCGTATAGTGCCATTTATGTTCTAAGGGTGCGAAATGTTGACGCTACGCACGTAATGTTGACACTAGCTCCTCACGACGACTGACGCGGCACGGACAGTTAAGATGGCGTCTAAATCAATGTTGCCAATAGGAAAATAAGGCTGTGATAAGTAGAATTTTTGAACTTTCAGAATATACCCATTTTCTGAATTACCCCAGTGCACCTTAATTCAAATTATTATGTATTTTAAGAACCAATATAATATATGAAATAATATAGGAAACATATAATATAGATAACGAAACAGTTACAGTTATCAGATTTGGTGGGGATTAGTAAAATAGCGAGAAATCTAGGTTAAACTTTAAACGTCAAAGTAAACTAGCACCGCGCTCGCTCATTGGTCAAATCAAATAGCGCGCGCTTCCTTAGCTTCCTGTTACACACTTCCATCTATTTTAACGAAATCACTCCCGCAGATTGCAGGAAAGCGAGAGGAAAGATGTTACCTACACATAAAAAAATAAAAAAAATGTTTTTATTTTACATATATTATTCAGGGTGTAAGGGACAGCCCTTCGCAAACTAAGAGGGTGCATTCAGCTCCTTATTGTATTATCCTTTGAATCATATTCCACTGAAAATTTTCTCAGGTTTTTTTTTTATCGGGTTTTCAGTTTCTATTCCTTTAATTCAATGTAAAATTACATTCTCTGTACGCAGTACTCTATTAATGTAAAGAAAACAGCTAAAATAAAAAAAAAACAGCAATGGCTGTTGAAATTCTCTAACGAACTACGCGTGAAATCAGCTGTTCAACCACCGCGGGGCGGCGGGAAAGAAAGCTCGCTGCGCTGCCGTTCGCTACGTGCGTATTGCCACGGTAGCGATACATTGCATGTAAGTTAGTAAAACAAATCAGGTTTATTGGATTGCCATAACGTTCCTGAAATAATTTCATGTAGCGGTCATCTTAGTATGATATACTGAATTCACCCCATCTGCCTGCGGAGGGCTGTCCCTTACACCCTGCATAAGTATGAGTTGAGGAAATCTGTGTTTTTTTAATCGGGTTTAGATATTATCGATACCCATCACGTCTGTGAATTTTACACCAAGAAAACAGATTTTGACTGATAGTTCAAGTGACTACACTGCCTGCAGTTGGTGGGGTCATCCCAAAAAAATCTCCTCAAATTAATTTATTTTTTGTTTGATCTTGTTTAGTTATAGATCATCTATTTATTATTTAGTGAACTCCGCTAGATAATTCAATTTGACCCTGTAGCACGTGAAAACTGCTTGTCATCCTCAGGACCTACGTATGTGTCTAAGAGTTTTTAGTTTATGACCGTCATGGGAACTTAATTTCAGAGATTCTAGGGGTCTGCCATTAATCACGTGAGGTTTTTAGCAACTTTTTAACCCCAGCACCCCCTCCCCCCCTTTTTTTGCGTGGGAACTCGCCCAATGACTTCTCCTGCTCTGGGTGTAATGGGAGGGCGTGTCAGACTCTTACTGACTAAAACCCACCCGTGTTCCTTCTGTTGCCTGTGCAATGCCAGGGGGCCACGGTATCCCTTTCGGACTTTCCCGCAACTTTTCCCCACTCCCCCCTGGTGATACGTGGTGAGGTTTTAGACTAACCCCTCCCCCTACCCAGTCACGTATATTTTTTTGGTGCAAAATAGGATCTAAAAAAATACATCATATTTTTTTATAAATAAAAAGAAAGAAAAACATTTTATTTGGGGGGCCACTTTACGGTTTAGAAATGCGCTTTAAACAAAAAAATAAATATCTACACGTGATATCTCACTACACCCCCCTCCCCCTTGAGATACTTCGTGATTATTCCCCCCCTTTTGAGCCTCACGTGATTTATGGACGATCCCTAGGTGGTAGGATTCTCAAAAATAAGATTTCTAATTGCAACGCGCTGCGCTACCGGTTCAATGACCGGCAAATAATTTATTACTGACTCGGCGACGACGACGTTCATAAATTGGGTAACCATTATTAACGTGGTACGTTTATGATAACACTATATTTGGCCCGCGGCTTCGCCCGCGTGGATGTCAGAAAATATCCCACGGGAACGTACTACCGGGATTACATACCTAACAGCCGAGGAAAAGGTCATCGACTCCTACCACTGCGCCCGCTTTATTTTGTTACGCGTAATTTTGAATCTGTGATATCTTATAATACGCAAACTCTCAGCCTTCCCCTGACTTTAATATTAGAATACATTCTTGTCGTACCCCAACCCTATCTACCTGTAGTTGCCCTGTAATTCATAAGGTAAATTCCGTCAAGTACCTGGGTATTGTAGTGGATCAAAGGTTAAGCTGGTACCCACACCTCGAACTAACTATAGCAAGGGTAAGAAAACTGATATGGGTTTTCAAATCTCTGAGACATGCAGAACTACAGAATAAAATCTATATCGCACTGGCCCAATCTGTAATCATATATTGTATCTCGGTATGGGGTGGAGCAGCTAAGTCGTATTTTATATATCTAGAGAGGGCACAGAGATCCTTGATCAAGGTCATGTACTGTAAGCCTTACAGGTTCCCTACTGAAACTCTATACGCAAGCTCTAAGCTGCTCTCCGTTAGAAAGCTCCACATACTACACATGGTACTAAGATATCACAAAATTCTACCCTTTAGCCATGCCAAACTTAAAAAAAGACAGTGTGATATAGTAGCCCCTACATACTCAGCACGTTCAATTTTTGCTAGTCGTCAAAATGTAACTCAAGACACGCGTCTATAATAAAGTAAATCGCATACTTAACATTTACCCTATGCAGCTGTACGAGTGTAAGAGGACATTGACTGAATGGTTCTTCACACTTAATTATGATGCCGTGGAAGACATTTTGGCGACTCTGGGTTGAGCGTCATGAATACTGACACACAAATACACTCTAACATACACACACACACACTCCAACGCAACCCTATTCATACACACACACACACTCCAACACACCTCCACACTCATTCACACACACACTCCAACACACCTCCGCACTCATTCACACATACACACGCCCACTCACACACGCACCCACTCTTACACACACACACATAATATACACTCTCACACTCATAAACACACGTATAAACACACATTTATACAAAACACACTCTAGTTTTTACACACTGCCATAAACACGATTTTCATTTTTCTTTTTATTGTTTTTATTTTTATTGGTTTTATAAAAAATGTGTAACTTATACCTAATTAGCACAAAGACACAAGTGTTACTTAATTGAGGAAGAGCGAGGTTTATCCCATCACAAGTATCTTCGGATTACTTTCTGGGATGTGTTGTATAGATATCACATTTTTTTTTTTTTTTCTTATAAAGTATTTTTTTATGATAATGATGTCAAGGCATATTTTAATGTAAATTAAATGCCCAATTTAAATAACATATTTTATTGGACCGGTCAAAATAGCTTCGGAAATAACAATGAAATTTTTATCAAATTCTGAAAGATAAAAATGGTTACTGTAGGTCATCCTTAGAAGATAGACATAATTTGAGGACATTTTTGTTGAACTTTTTAAGATCTATAATTCTGTAGAATAATCATTTGATTTCTCTCGGCGCACGCCAGTAAAGCTCCCAGTCGGCATGATTTTTTCCGACATCTCCGACAATAATCGTCATATTTCAGCCAATTTATACAAAACCTTAATGAATTTAACACAAAAACCTTCCGCATGAATCACTCCGTCCATTGGTTAAAACCGTTTTAAAATCCGTTCAGTAGTTTTTGAGTTTTCCACGTTCAGACAGACAGACAGACGCGGCGGTAATATCTAAAGTTAAGGATGAATTGAGTTTTCCTCGTCTTATTTTTGGTAAATGACTAAGTACTGTGCCTTATCATCTTCTTATGGGGAAATACGTCGAGTACCTAACGTTCGATGGACTTATTTGAATAGTTTGTTAGCAGAGGAGCTATTCACATATATTATAGCTATTCTAGTAGGAGTGTACTTGCGTAATGCACTAAAATTAAAATAATTCTCTAGAAGCAATGTTTGTTTCTGAAAAATTACGTTATAGAAGAGCAACCAATCCTACATTACTTTGATTGTTTTTATGTCACAACACCACTTCACAATAGCCGTGCGCCCAATGAGATATCTCATCTTTGACCCCTGAGTTTGTTTCGCCATATCTTTTCAGGGATAGTTAGCATGCTTAACAACGGGTATGGCAACCACAATAGAAACGGGTTTTGTTGACGTAAGAATAGACAAAATGACAGATAAACAAACAAAATCTATCATTTTGTCTATTCTTCCATAGACAAAACCCGTAGAAAACCCGTTTCTATGGTTGTCGAGTTACGCGTGCAGATAGGAAATGTCGACTCCGTCTACCTTTTTTCTATTTTTTTTTTACATTTCTACGGCATATCAACCTACCCGAAACTGTCAAATTTTCCCAATCAACTTTAAACCTTATATACTAGTGATAAAGTTGAAAATCTATTAAAGAAATTTGACAGATTGTTGTAGGTTGACGTTCTAGCGTCTGTACAAGTGATTCCGATATCCTATTTACAGAATAAACAATTTCATTTCATCGACATAATTATGAAAAACTTTCAAGACTGATGCATTTTCACAAATCCATCCTTATAGTACCTATAGTGCTCACTTCCTTTAGGTAAGTACCTACCTATAGAACTCTTAACTACACCCAGCGGTGTAGGCGCGGTGTAGTTGTCAGTCAGTAGGTAATGAATGAATTACCTACTACTTACGGGGGATGCGCCAAGGGGACCTGCGAAATTCAAATTTTCTTTCGTTTTTTGCAATTGAAAAATATGACTTTACAGAATTATAAATCAATGACATGATTTCATAAAATAGTCAATCAATATTATTACATGAACTTAAGAGAGCTGTATTGATGATTTTTATGATTATAATTCTATAAATAAACATTTGATACGGTCGCGAATCATATTATTTAGATAAACCTGATATTGACCTGCAAATCACAAAAAAACGTAAGATTTTAATTTCGCTGGCTACCTTGACGCTTTCGCCTTTTAGTAGGTAGGTAAAAGATAGAATCCGTTAGAAAACGGATAAGAACAGTCATTCATAATTCACGAAGATTATTTGGGATTAAAAAAAATATGTACATATACAAAAATAAAATTTATATTTATAATTTTTTATATAAATAATTAGTAGTAGTAGTTCAATTCAAGTGGTTCGCGTCATATTCCTCTACTCAAAATTCGAGTAGTGGAACTCGAGTAGCGTAACATGACGCGAGCCAGTTGAATTGTACTACTGCGGTTTCGCTTACCGTTTCGCGGCGGAGGTGTGCTACTGGATGGCGTTAAGTACCAGAATGTGATTTAACAAATGAAGAATATTTTGACAAAATTAAAATGAAGAAAATATTCAAACAAAATGACTCAAAATAATTTCTTTGAAGCCCTCAGTCAGGTTGATAGTGTTGGGACACAGATAAAAATGAAATGTTATCGACATTTTCCTTGTATTTGAGGTTACACTTGAAACAGGGTCAATGTTGTAAAATGTCATAATAAGACAAAGCACCAAGGTGAAGGAAATTTCAATGTATAATGCTGCCTTTATATGGATTTTATTGACTGGTGTTTCATAATCAAAAAGGGATATTTAGGAAGCATGTGTTCACGACTATATAATATTTTCCCTGGGGTATATAAAGGGAGTACTATGAAATAAAGTGTTTGGCAAACCACCGTAGGTGCTTATGTTTTTAGAATAATTACAAACACGCTTCAATAAAACGCTCATAATCTGGACTTTGATCATAAACTCGAATATTTTATTGACGGCCGAAAAAATACAAACGGCTTTTGTTACGCGAATAGATAACTATGTAAATGTTAGCATATAACACTTTTATATAGTCTCCGTAGAACTTGGCTTATAAGAATAGTGCTAAATAGTGTTCTTAGCGACTAGTTATCATATAATGATCCGTGTTCTACAACGTCATAATTTTATGTAAATAACGTAGAATAATCATGTGTTCCATAATTACATAAGGAAAAATATTTCTTGTATAATCTTTATGACTGCTTTTTATGCCCCTCAAAAGAATAAATAAATACTCATCTTGGTTAAAACTTTTTATCGTGATTAAGTTTTGCTTGATTTTAGCATTACTTGTTGACCTTGCCTGGGGACTGGGGTATCTACGTGATAGTATTGTATTATGTAAAACTACCTATGTATGTTTGAACGCGTGGTTGTGGACAGTGAGGTACCTATCGTCTTTGCTGACTTGACTGAATAATCTTTAAACCATGAGATGAGATATTTAATTTACGTATAGGTAACTAGTAGTGCATACAAGCAAATATATTGCATTAGGAAGCAAATGGGAAAATGCAGCTCATTATAATACCTCTATAGTTTATGGAATGTGGAAATCTGACATGTATTCTTATGAGGAAAAGTAAACAACCTACGTGTTTAAAGCCTGTATGATTTTAACCTAGTTGTATCACATTGTTAACATTTAGCTAGGAATGAGTATGACACAAAGACTGTATGATATGAGAGTTTCAAAATATAATATTAATGTAGATTATATTAATGCAGATTCCCGAAAAAATCGTGTACGAAGATAGCAAACACTATCTACACCGTAAGGATAATATCGGTAGGTATAATTTAACTTTACTGTTACTTTTGATTAGGGCCAGTGATGTGCCAAAGCGTGTCGATAAAGAAAAATGAGGATATACAGCTTTTCGTATAGAAATTATTCCGAACTCAGGAATATTCCTGAGTTTGTAATATTTTCTTTAGACTCTTTAGGCTACGACCCGACTTACGACTCGTAAGTCACGGCCGTTACCAGGCCAGGATAAATATCTACTTGTTGTAGAACATGAGTACCAAAATAATCAACAGCATAAAGTATAACCTCTTACTTCTAATCAGGGATGTTGCGGTCATTCGCACCCGCATCGGCAATTGCGGAGCTTCTGCATTATTCAATGCGGAGCTCATGCGGATGCAGATGTGGGTGGAAAAGGGTGAATGTAAGTAAAATCATAATTTAAAAAATAATCATAGCTCTAAATAGTCTCATATTTGTAGCGGTTACACCGCCACATACTAACTACGCATCAAAAAGACATGACGTCACACAAATCCTGCATCGCGCAATTAGAGTTTACCGCGCGAACTACATAGATAAGACTATCCGAAATCAACAGTCGGGCAGTCGGCCCGCCAGACACAACACCCGTCTGGTTGGAGGATCCTCCCTTTTCTATGGTGGATGAGTGAACTTTACATCCTGTTCCTCATACCTCTAAATATTCATCAAACATATATAATTTCGTTAGCTACGTATATTGATTTTAAAATTATTGTAATTTAGTAATTCGATATTTTCAACCGACTTCAAAAAGGAGGAGGTTCTCAATTCGGTTGTATGTTTTTTTTTTGTATGTTTGTTACGCGATTACTCCGCCAATTATGAATTGATTTTGATGATTATTTTTTGTGTGGTAGGGCATACTTCAGAAGTGGTCCCATATAAATTTGGCCAAGATCTGATGAGGGGTTTTTGAGTTAGCTTCAATAATACGTATTTTTCCCACCTAGTATTATGTGGATGATATTCTAATAGTTCCTGTCACTGTAATTTACATAGCGGGTATTCGTAGGTACCACAACTAAAAAGTTTTGGAAGTCTGTTTTATTTTTTGTGAAAAAGTTTTTTATTATACCTAATTATCGCGAATTGAATTATGATCAAAATGAAGCATCGCTGCAATTTTACGGATCCCTTAAAAAAACTTGAGATCCGCATCCGCGTCCGCGATGTTAAAAAATCGACATCCGCAACATATCCCTGCTTCTAATAATGCTAGCCCTACAAACGTTAATTGTACTTTCCATTCTCAGAACATGCATACATTGGCTATTGTCTGTCCGTATGTGAAGACAAAACAACATACAAACGGACACATGGCTGACCGACTAGATCCAGGAAACATAAGTAAGTAGGTACTTTGTTATTCATAAACGATATTATTTAGCACGCCACGCATGAATTACTAGTAAGTACACTATATTCAGTACTGTCAATTATTATTTACATGACAAAAAGTTATTGTTTGAAATTTTACACCAGCTGAATAATATAATAACTAGATAATAACATAGGGTAACAGACATTAATAGATAATACAGATTTCTGTGCCATGAATGGCGATGTAGATGGTTACATGAAAAGAGGCGGACCAAAAGAAGGTTGTGTGAACGATGTTATGGCTAAGAAAGAAGACAGTTAGCATGCGAACTTAGAGATATAAGACGTATCTTCAGCGTACATCGCTTAATATAACTAAAACTGGCATTGGCAATGACGTTCTCGGGCTCGCTACCGTTTTTTATGCAAATGTATGATAAGTTCGACATAGGTACTGCATTTTATCATACGTTAGAGTGGATCTCCTTCCCGGATTTTTAGTTTCGCAATGTTTCAAACCTGCTATCTAATTACGCAACACATTTTCGTAAACGATTACGATAAATTTGTTTCACTTTGACAGTTCAACAACATTCATTGCGTTATTTACGTTGTTGAGCAGAAGTTATTTCGAACTTATGAAGCAATGTATTAGCAATTGGTTTCAAATCTATTCAAATTCGGATTGATCGTGTATTACGTAATTAGGGTAGGTACTGCTATGGCGTTTGTAGTTAGTTCTTCTTCCTAGATTTCACGCATAAGGTGTTGAAGAGTGGGCATTTTGGGGACTTTCATTAGTAACGTTTGACATTCAAAATATGTTGATTAGCCTAGGTAATTTGAATAAAAGATTTTCAAAGCCTTCATATCTCGAGTGAATACGCTATTTACCTTCTTGGCAATCCTGTACCATCTGTCGTCGATTACATCCTTCTTTCTTGTAATACATCAGGCGAGACATGGACTAAGCAAAACTATCCCCTAAACATTTTTGGCAACGCCATCGCCAGCGTGTGTTTTACCTCCTTCTGACCTTCTGGTGTTTATGAAAAAAAAAGGATATGACCAAGGGTGGATCCAGGATTTATTTCTGGGAAGGGCACATCGACCAGCCAGATAAGAAGTGTCTCCCATAGCTTGTATTGCACAATGCTGTTTTTGGGTTTTTATTTTTTCAATGAAGATAATATGGCCTATTTTTCAGCGTTCATCAGTAACGTCTTGATAGATATACATTCAGACCAGACCATTCAGACGATTCGATTTTATTTTACTTAAACCGTTTGGGTGGGGCACGTGCCCCTGTGCCCCCCCCCCCCCCTATATCCGCCCTTAGATATGACTGACAGGAAAACACCAAGGACTGTTTTGTTCTATAGCACAGAGGATAATTAATTAGAAAGTAGGTGACCCAGCACCTAACGTCGAGAACTCAAGACGCACAAAGATCTTGGACGATGAGGAATGAATAATGGAATTGAAGGATTTGGCCAGAACAAATAACCCGGAAAGGCGATTGAATTCAGGTGTGACTGATTGGCGTCCAAAGAGTGGTAGTAGGATAGCCGGTCGTACGGCGATGAGATGGGCGGATCGTGGACCGAACACTGTTGCATGAAGCTGGCACCGAAGCGTGGTGACTGGCACAGCCAAAAAGAGGCCTTATTCCCAGCAGTAGGTGAAGTCAAACTGTGAATAATGATGATGTAGAGGGTGTGTGACCAGCCAGACCAAGTCACGTGCTTTTATACAAGCATATCGTTAAGATATACCATGCATGTGGTTATAGTGTACGGCGAGCCGTATACTATCGCCTGTCGAGTTAAGCATTAATAGTTAGGTACCGTATTAACATAATTTCAGATCTCAGAGTACTTACGGACCTACGCAATTAGTTAAATAATAATTATATATTAGCTTCGTTTTAAATTGACTTGCTGCGGATTCGAGGACGCGGGTTTTTATGGTAGGTTTCTACGTGTGAAATAGCTAGATGGGATTTATAAATAAATCGTTCAAATGCGTCACTATTTTCAATGGTTAATTAAACAATACACCGCAGAGCTACGGAAAGTTACTTTTTACTTTGCTTTTTTTTTCAATACCACCTGTTAACAAACAAATTAGTTTTTTTTTTTACAAATCTATAGGTAAGTACGTCTCCGGTTTATAGGTAGGACATTATTTTTGGCCCATTAGCTCAAACTTTCCGCTTGGATTATTGGAATAAATTGGCAAGTAAAATAAAACAGACAGGCACACGGATGATCCTATAAGGGTTCCGCGGTACGGAACCCTAAAAATCAAAAGTAATTAATTATAGAAATGAGTTGATATGAAATTTTAAAACAAAAATATTATCACAAAATTATTCCAAATCTATTAAGTCGTCAATGTCACATCACTACTGAAGGTTGATTTTGGCAATTGTATTTTTACTTATATTTTTTTCAGAAACTAAACAACAGAGTTATTTATACCAATATCTTGTTAGCGGCAGCAAACAGCACACAACATACCAAATTGAAAATATTTTGATGGCAATTACGCGAATACACAAGAATAAGCACACGACACGATTAATGTCCTTGTCCACTTTTAACTTTCTTCACATTTAGTACACTTCACCACATAATTTTATTGTTTGTTGCTATTGACAAAGACATACTTAACCTAAACGCACGTCCTACTTCACTCAGTCTGAGTGTACAGCTGATTATGAAGTATTTGAAGTACGAGCAAGCGCCTCATGTCACTTTATGTCGTCTACATTTCTGCACGACTGTACTTTGCTATCTAAGGTACTTTGCCAATTAGCGATTACTGTCTTGACATTGAAAGTTTAATAAAAGCAATTTAAATAGACTTTATATTAGATCTATTCAACTTAAGACCTTTCAATAAGTAGATAGAACATATCGAGAAAAGCAAATAATCAATATTTCAGTTGATTTATAATTTTTGAGTAATCGGCATTATTCAATTATTGATAAATTGCCGATGATGAGTTCATTTGATCACTGAGACTACAAACAGTAAAATAACCTGTCTTTGAAGCATCATCATCGTGAGCGGTTATCTTCTGTTTATTTTATTTTTTTTATCTCATCAGTTGATAAGAAAAAGGTTTTCATGATTCATGGATGAGGATGGCAAAGTAAAAAAAAGTTATATTTTCACTTATGGCAACTTTACTCAACTTTTGTGTTACTACGTTATTATTTTTAATTAACCCAGAACTTAGGGAATTTTAATTAAATGAGGACGATTCATGTTAGATTAGTACTTTTGGTTCGTTTTGGTATCTCCTATCGTTTCAGTCTTGAATCTTAAAATTAAACATATTATGGTATGAAGACCTTCGAGGTTTAACACTATTAATAATGTATATAAGCTGAATGATCAGATTTGCTTTGATTTGAGTTGCGTTTGATTTATTTAGTACATTTCACTTCACCACAAAACAGTTTTTGTAAAAAGATTAATTTGCCAAAATTATCATTCAGAGTGAGAAAGTTTTGCTATAAGAAACGTGGGGACTCTCATGTCTCTGCTGGCAGCCCCAATCAGAACTGACAACAACTACTGACAGTCAGTACTCAGTGTCAAATCAAAGAAATGTGTCAGTAATACAATGTCAAAATAATCACTAAGTACTGTGATATGTCGGCTAGTAAGGCTAGCTAAGGCCACTTTCCGAATTAAAACATAATCACTCACAGCGCTGATTTCGATAATTGGCGTTCCGAATAAGATTTAACACGATTATGACAGCTGAGGTGAGGTGAACAATTCGGAACGTTCGTGAACGCGCTCACGGTACTCGCTCAACGTCAAAACTTGCTTATAATATTTCTTAGTGTATACATATCACACATTTCTTCTTCTTCTTTAGATTAGGTGGCGAACGGTAGCCAGAAACACAATTTCGAAAATGCCACGTTAGTTTACAGATAAGATGCGAGTCAAAATAATACAGCACAACTGTCATTTTTGACAGCGCTTACGGTGATAATGGTGATATTAGCAAAAGGCATGGTCGGCGTTATCGCAAGATGGCGTATGTCATGACGTCATCTACGACGATTCAAGACAGAACGTTATCGTGCCCACGTTAGTACGGTACGGTAGTTACCGCGCTCAAATGGATTACAGTGTAACTCGGAATGCACCCTAAAGTGTCAGTTGGTTGGTGTCAGTGGTGTCAGTTGTGACTGTGAGTGCCACAGTGAGTGATAGTCAGTGTTTTTCTCAAAATTAAAAGCAGAGCTGCACATTCTATTGGTATTATAATGGGACGAAGATACAGAATATTTAGCTGAAACAGTTAATTTATCAGATGGCAACGTAAAACATTCCATTTAGTGTAGTCGCCGTAAGATCTGCCTTAACCTACATTGTTACCTAATAGTTTTATTTATATATTACTTCCGTATGTCCAATTAGCGACCTATGACATTATCGTAAAGACAAGCGTCCTATGTATTTCCTCACAAGGAACTTAAATAAGTGGTTTTTATTCCTACGAATTACGATGAAATAAAATAAGTAACGTAATTGCTTTGCGCCAGAAAAGTCTGGTAAATTGCACTAATTATGTCCGAACCATATGAAAGGGATATCTGGAGGGACACATGGGTGCGATACCTAGGTAAATATAATAATTCAATATTTAATTTCTTTGAAAAACTTGAAGACTGATCAATAAGAACTTGAAACAGTTTGACCTATTTTCTATGATATATCGTGGCCTTATAGATTTTAAAAGGTAAGCAGTAATAATACTTAAAACTATTCCATGATGTACTTAGTTATTAGTTGAAAATAGGCAGTAT
Source organism: Xanthia togata (assembly GCA_963853775.1). Classification (NCBI taxonomy): domain Eukaryota; kingdom Metazoa; phylum Arthropoda; class Insecta; order Lepidoptera; family Noctuidae; genus Xanthia; species Xanthia togata. Next base: position 13,348,632 of record OY970809.1, read on the forward strand.
TACAGCTCATTTGAAGCAAAGTTGTCAAGGGCAAATTTGTATCAAGTCTATAATTTTCCACAATGCAATATTCTTATTATATGGTGGAAAAAAAATCGTGAAAAATAAATTCTTAACTACAGAGCAAGAAATGGACAGACTCAAAGCTTCTAAAGAGTGTGCAAAATTTGTACCTATTTTGGTAGGGTTGGTGCAGTATGTACATATTTTAATTTATAAACATAACTATGTAAACACTAATAGGTTGGTACGTATTACCTACATAATATTTTAAATCATAAACACCAATCATCTGGAAATAATTGTAAAAAAAAAACTCAAATTGTTGTAGTTTATACTCTTGAACGCACCGTTTAAGAGATAGGTAGGTACCTATTCATAACCTTACTAAAAAACCATTAAACCATATAAAATCAATACCGAAACTTTGTTGAGTTTTCTTTCAATGTTGAGGTATGTGGTATCTATCCACCACATTAAAAATAATACATTATAATTAAGTTACTAGGTACCAAGTACAGTCTATGGGATAATTAAAAAATGACATGCTTTTATTCCTAATATAATGTTCATACACACAGTCCAGTAAACAACCATATTTATCCTTTTTTATACACCGACAGATTCATAAACTGCATCAATGTTCAAACTTTTTATACAAATTTAAATTGAAACCTATTATTTATCCAAACCATATTATCATAATATCGTAGTATCATATCCTTAAGTGTATGTTTGTATACTGGAAAGGGCTATTCAATTTTTTTGAACAAAAACAATAAATGTAACAAAAATTGGTTTTATTGAAAAATTGGTTTTTACAATATAAAAAAAAAAGTTGAAGCACAGGCAATACACCTTACCTCCACTTGCACTTATTACAGATTCTAATCGGTTACACATAGATCTGATTAGGGCTATTAAACGATCTTGCGGAATATTGTTCCATTCTTGTGAAATCTCTGTTCTTAGTGCTGCCACTTTTGTGGGCACAGGATTTCTCGCATATACAGCTTTTTTTAAACTGTCCCAAACATGCTTAATGGGAGTAAGATCCGGGCTGCCAATTCAGGGTACATATCCCAACCTATTTGCAATATTGTCGAACTTGTGCAGCGGCCTGGGGTCGGGCATTATCTTGCATTAGAGTAACATTTTCGCCTATTAAACCCATGTAAGGTACCACGTGAGCTTCTAAAACCTCTGTTATAAAGCATTGTCCCGTCAAACCTCCTCTTCTCCGGTTTTGACGAACCATGTCGTTGAACACAGGTTCCGTTCGCCCAATCATCGCAATGCCACCCCACACCATACACGAACCGCCTCCAAAAGGAACACGCTCCTCAATGCAACTTTTAAGTATATCTCTCCCCACGTCGACGATAGACTCTTCTGCGACCGTCTGCACCATTTAAACATGTCCTACACTCATCGGTGAACAATACGGAGGCCCATTGCTCTTCAGTCCATTTAAGATGTTCACGCGCAAATCTTAAACGAGCTTGTCTGTGAGCTGCAGACAGCTTTGGACCATTTGCTGGTCTAAAAGGGGTGGTTGCCGCTTCCTTAAGCCTCCTTCTTATTTTTCGTGCACTCACTCACAGCGATTCAACTGGCCGAGCCGGTATGAACCGGTTATTCTTCGTAGGTATGCGACCATAGATATCCAGAGATATGCCTTCATTGCGGAATAGTAAGGAATCCTAGTGCGACCGCTTATCTCCCACCAAAATAATTACAACATCAACAAATAGTGTACTTACGACACACACTTAAAATTTGAACTCGCACATTAAGAAGAAAGCAGCTACACTAAATCAATTTCTAATAGCACACATACCTACATAGAATGGGCGGGGCATTCACTTGTAAACACTTGCTATTTGCGAACATTCAATGCACACGCATGCAATTAGGGAGTCGAAAGCGATGGTCGATAATTTTTATCGATATTTATTTTAGCACATTCTTGTATTATTATAACTTCATTTAATTTTTTCCGAAAATATGGGTTATTTTTACTAAAATAAAATGAGTTGTTTTTTTTTAAATATTGTATTACCGGGTAAAGGGAACCCTCTCTGTTAAATATTATGCTATGCACGAGTAACTGTATTGAAATAACAATGTCTTTATTTGCTTCAAACAAAATTAAATTAATAACAAATTTAACTCCTACACTATACATGTAATACGAGAATATCGATTTAGTTCTGTAAAAAAAGATTCGAATGCAATAATACGCATGTCGATAAAATCAGCCGCACGCACTCGATTGCACCTCTCTAAACCCAAAACGTTCGTTCCGTTCGGAAAGATTCGGGCTAGTTCGTATCGCTCCGGACATAAGTTAGTAAATGATTTAAAAATTGATATAAAATATTAAACATTGCCTTAAATGTTTAATTACCGGTGGTAGGACACGCCATTTGTCTTCAGGTTGATGGTACTAGACCTATTTTTACAAATTATTACTGCACAGCTCGGCATTTTGGTTTTTTACGCATCAATAGTACACTGTACGCAGTTGCAAAGCGACTGAATGAAGCGTACAGCCGCCGTTCGAACATAAGCCCAATTTAGCAATGTCGAGGCGCCACGTGCCACGCCTCCAAGGCATATCCCTCGATATCCGTGTATGCGACGAAGCCGCGGTCCGGTGGTTCGATACGAACACACGCCTCTCATGCTTGTAGTAGTTTTCCTATCATACGAGTAGGGCGGTTGTATGAAGCTTACTCTCTGTTCCGTTTCTTTACTCATGTGCTGTAACTCCATCACTAATTTATTTTATTGATAAAGTGCCTTAGGTTCTAATATTTTATATTTTTTGTCTGTCTGTCACAAGTTTTTACTATTGTCAATTGTCAAACAATTGTCCAGGGTCAATTAACGAAATTTATGGGCTAAGAAAACTTAAAATGTAGGTACTTGTACTCACCCTTCATCCCGCGTTATGTATCGGTCACTGAAGAGGTCCATTTTTCAGGTTATGCCAACGAGGTGGGGGAGTCGTTCCGCCCGATTTTCTCCAGAAATGTTGTACGGGCCTCCTATGCAGTAGCCATCGGTTATACGTTTGCTGATACTGCGGACAAAAGTTACAAATCTTATAAAGTATGTATAGGCATAATCATTTACTTTTTATTAGAATTACACAACCCTCGTAGTGTTTCCTATATTTACACAGTAAGGTACTCAATAACTCTATTATAAAAGTTTATGATAAAAATTGTAAGTAATATAGATACCTATGTCTATTTTTATACCTTATTATGTCCTTGTGCACACACAAGAACATATAAAAACAAAAAAAAAAACTTTTTTTTTTGTTTTCACACTCAAAAACTATTTATCTGCCATATTATCTCTCCACCACCCTTGGTTGTCTGGTAGTGACAGTGCATTAAGCAATATACAGCTTAATTAAAAAAAAAAGGTTAACAGTGTGGGACCATGTGGGTTGAAAAAACCGTTCAATGCGAGTCGGACTTGCACGCGAAGGCCATCATCACAACCACCGTACAATATTTAGCAAAAACCGTCGAAAAAAACAGGTTTCTTGTATGGCCTTTAATTTTTAAATTTATTTTATTTTTTATTAACTATCTATTTTTATAGCGGCAACACAGTCTATGAAAATTTCAACTGATACATATATTCATGAGATACAGCCCGCTGACAGACAGACGGACAGCGGAGGCTTGTATTTTTTATTGTTCACCCCATTATCATTATCATCTGTTAGTATGACATTTCTATCTGTGTGAATTGTCCGTGTAGTTTGGAGGCCTGGCCTGGCTTAGTAGTAGGGTTCCTTCTGGCACCCTTCAGGTACGGAATCCTAAAAAAATCAGAGTCAGTGTTATTAATGAATACTAATACGTAAAAAAATAATGATTTTAGAGAGATGCGCGACCAGAAATGGTGGTGGTAGAGGCAGGGGACGCGCTGTTGTGGCAGACGCTGGCGTCTGTGGTCATACCCGGATATATTATTAACAGGTATATCTATATATATATTATAAATTAAAGTTGCTTTTCCTGTCTGTCTGTGTGACCGCGTTGTTCTCCTAAACTACGCAACGGATTTTGATGCAGTTTACATCATCATTTAGGTACAGACGTCAGCACATCGGTTAATGTGCTGGTGCAGATGGCGCTGGTGTGCTGGTACAGAAAGAAATTTGACAGATTGTAGTAAACCTACTACAATCTGTCAAATTTCTTTATTACATTTTCAACTTTATCACTAAAGCATTAAGGTTCAAAGTTGATTGGGAAAATTTGACAGTTTCGGATAGGTTGACGTGCTGGAATGACGTGAGGAATGTTTATGTGTATATTACATTATTATTAAATTACATAATTATAATAAATACATCTCGATATTTTGTCAGGTTTGCACTATATTAACCTGTTTGAATTATACCTATTAAACAAAACAAATAAGTACAATTTTATGTACAAATACCAAAAACTCACACCAAAATTTCCAGAAGACTTCGATTATTTAGAATAGTTACAACTTAGTAAGTTTAACTTCGGTTAAAAGAAATTTATTTCTCTAAAAGAACATAGGTAGGTATATAGTTCAATAAAATATGAGAAAGAAACTAAACAAAATATCATAAGTAATAAACATAATTTGTCATTCGATCTATCGAGCACACACAGTGAGTCACGAAAAATTTTCACTGATGGAAGAATCTCTTTTAATTAATTTGACCCTTTTTACCTACGTTTCAGGTTATGCTTCTTCTCCTCAGAAGTTTTGAGAAAGTACTCTAAGGTGCCTCTCAGGACTAGGAACTGGGTCGCTGTGGGCGTGGGCCTGGCTTCCATTCCCTTCATAGTTAAACCAATAGATAACAGCACCACGTGGTTAATGGATGTTACGTACCGACGAGTTTTTAGAGCACACTGAATAGTTGAGTATGTTACTATTATTTTTCAAACTTTTAGGCTGTCTTGTACCATAAATCACTAACGCTAAAAGAATAAAAAAAATAATTCTGTCCGTGTCATCTTCTAATTAGGGATGTGTCGGATATTCGTATCTGCATCCGCGTTTATTTAGACCTCCGTATCCGCATTAATCAATGCGGATACGATGGTGGAAATGGTGAATATAATTAAAATCATAATCAATAAAATGGGAATTATAATCATTTAAATCATTAATATAGCTCATATTTCCACGAGTCTTATAACCATCAAACCGCAAATATCGTATTTTCTTTTCTTTTCGTTTTAGACACATACATAATATCATTTCGAGAGCTGTATTGATTTTTAAATGATTATAATTTAGTAATTGTGTCATTAAAATTTCCGCGAATTGAATTATGATCAACAACATACAATGATACAGCGATGCAATTTGGAAAATAAAACGTAAGAAATTTTGAATTTCGACGTGCCGTCTAAAAAGACTTGAGATCCGCATCAGCGGATGTGAGCCACCAAAAATCCACATCCACAACACTGCTTCAAACGATTGACAGAACTAGAACGATGTTTTTAAAATTAGTTTAGCATTAAATTCATTCAGTGATTGGTGGCGCAAGTAGGCCTTAGTTTTATGTGCAGTAGCTGATAATTTTGTGGGATGCCATAAAGATATTCTAATACTTTTGTGCCATATAAAAAAAAAAAACGTAAAAGCTAAGTTCCGCATTGTGTCCCAGGGCAAAATTCATTGAGCGCACTTTGCTTATTAAAGTAAGCGGTTCATGCGAATATTAACCTTATTCTTACGCATATAATGTTCATATTCGTATAAGCAAGCGATGCGATCTGTGACTTGCCCCTAGCAGCATAAAATACGGGAAGAAGGGCTTGTTGGACTGCGCGAGGGAAATATAATAAGTAAAAAAGTAAGTTTAAAAACTAAATCTATCTACTAATAAATGCCTCAGGCAACAGGCATTAAGTCCGCCTTTGTACAGTATTTTTTTACCAGTGCATAAAGTTTTAATAAATAAATAAATAATTCCGACTACTGAAAAATCACGCTCTAAAAAGGATGAAACAAGAAAATATTTCAGACAGAAATCAAGACATCGGTAGGTACTAAAATGGTCAAGGTAAAGTTGTCGTCGCATGCCATTATAATTTTGTAGGTGTACAGGCTTTACCTGTGTACGTTACCCCAGCAGGAAAGTGTCTCCTAGAGTTATATGAGTGGAACGTTTAATTGGTGCCTTAGCTGCTGTAAATGTGCCCCCACATAAAAAATGTGTGCCCCCTGTCGTTTTGGAAAAAAACGGAAAAAACGATTCCTGCTGGGGTAACGTTTTTCTAGCAGGAAAATTCTAAACGAATGATCGGAGAGAGAAAAATTGTGCATGGCCAGAGAGCTTATATGTGTGCCAAAATGTGCCCCCAAAAATAAAATCTGTGCCCCTTCAGGTTTTCGAGATATTGCATTTCCTGCTGGAGTAACGTTTTGCAGAATCGTATATCTCTAAAACCATTGCATGTGCCCCTGTAGAATAAACATACACGAGTAGCTCTTAATGTGTGCCCCTTAGTGCCCCAATTAGATTTAAGAAAATATTTATAGTTTTCAAGTTATCGTGGTTTTATGAAAACCCGAAAAAACATCGCAGTGCCTAAATGAGACAAGGTATAAGTTCGCTGAAAACTGTATTCGGTCCTTCTTGACGCTAATAATAACCATACAAAGTTTCAAAACTGTTCATGCATGCGTTTTTGAATAATCTTGCTAAAAGTCACAACGACGGTGTCATAACTTTGACGGCAAAATACAAGGAACCGGCTCAATCCCAGATGTGGAGGTGTAAACCAAAATTTTGTGCCTTTAGTCAAAAATATATGGTGAAAATATTCAACTTGGAATATTTCACATTAAGTAAATATTAACAAAAACCAAAATATGTAAACAACCGCTGGTTATCCGACCAAATTCGAATGACTACTAAAAAGCGACGGATTCATACATATCGATGACCTTCTTTACTTTACTCACTAACCGGTTCACATGTGTTGTGCCTGAGTACACTGAAGTAGAAAAGTAATAAAATAAAGTTGTTATTGGATTATATTCTACTAGCTGTTTCTGTGACTTTACACATGATTAAGTAGCCTAAAATAAAATTTCAATAAAATACATCCAGTAATTAATGTGTGAACGAAAACGAAATTTCGTTAATCGTTCGTTGTGAACGAAAATTCGTTAAGAAATACATCCAGATATTTGCCAGGTCTTTGACCCAATGGTCCCGATGTTTAAAAAAAATATAGTTAATGAAATGTGTGATGAATACCTACTACGAAAAAGAGGTAGCTCTTTTTTGTATATAAATAAAAAGCCCGTATTTGTCTTTACGTATATATATTTATTGATAAGCCGTAGGTTAGATAAAATAACATTAAGATTTTCATCATTAATAGAAGATTCCCTTTTTTCGCCTCCCCACACCGCTGCATATATCTTTGGCCCCGCGGCATCCGCTGACGGCGTGTCGCAAGGAGTCGCTTTATCTAGCTTGGAGAAAGTGAGACAGCTAGTGTACGGTATTAGTGTGACAGAGACCGTCGACATAGTGAGATAGAGCGACGTTGTGTTTATTGACTAGGAAGTGCGTTTGGATGATTACTAGGTATTGGTAAACAGTTGCAGTTATGACGCCAAGGACCGCGTTGAGTCATGCGGTTGCACTGATACCGTTTGTTTACTTTTTTTTTTAAGTTGGTGAAAGTGGCGTATTAAGCATTTTAAAACAATTATTTGGTTGTGTTTGTGGCGTTGTTTTGACTTATTTAAAAATACTTGTACACTTATCAAGTACGTGGATTTTTTTCATTAAGTACTTTACCTATTTATTTATTTTTAAACACAAAAAAAAACTAAATCAAGTTTGTTTGTTTTCATCTGAAAGGAACATACTTTCCAATTGGTCCAGTAGAAATTTCATCAAAATCGATTCAGTAATTTGTTTTCTTTTTTGTTTAATACGTATTTTCTCTTCTTGTGCTAGGTTGATGACTTAATAACTTCTAGTAACAATGTAAAAAAAGGAATCATGACAAGAATTCATAAGACTCAACCACAATCCGTCAACAGTCAACATTTCACAGTCACAGGGCTGTATCTTTTTTAGCCGAAATAGCTAAATACTTGATTTGATTTTTACAGAATGTTCTATGGCAACTATAACAACAATAATATATACCAAGCAGGGAGCAACTTGCCAATAAGCAAAATGCCACCCATTTTGCCTATTGGCAAGTTGCACAACAACAAGCTGTTTCATTTAATATGGTCACAAGGTGCATTTAATATTTTTTTTATTAGCCCCAAAACTTTTGAACACGACTGTACGGACAACAGCTTAGGTATATTACGTCCTATAAAGAAGGTCATCGATATGTATGAATCCGTCGCTTTTTAGCAGTCATTCGAATTTGGGCGGATAACCAGCCGTTGTTTACATATTTTGTATTTTTGTTAATATTTACTTAATGCGAAACATTCCAAGTTGAATATTTTCACCATATATTTTTGACTAAAGGCACAAAATTTTGGTTTACACCTCCACATCTGGGATTGAGCCGGTTCCTTGTATTTTGCCGTCAAAGTTATGACACCATCGTTGTGACTTTTAGCAAGATTATTCAAAAACGCATGCATGAACAGTTTTGAAACTTTGTATGGTTATTATTAGCGTCAAGAAAGACCGAATACAGTTTTCAGCGAACTTATAACTTGTCTCATTTAGGCGCTGCGATGTTTTTTCGGGTTTTCATAAAACCGCGATAACTTGAAAACTATAAATATTTTCTTAAATCTAATTGGGGCACTAAGGGGCACACATTAAGAGCTACTCGTGTATGTTTATTCTACAGGGGCACATGCAATGGTTTTAGAGATATACGATTCTGCAAAACGTTACTCCAGCAGGAAATGCAATATCTCGAAAACCTGAAGGGGCACAGATTTTATTTTTGGGGGCACATTTTGGCACACATATAAGCTCTCTGGCCATGCACAATTTTTCTCTCTCCGATCATTCGTTTAGAATTTTCCTGCTAGAAAAACGTTACCCCAGCAGGAATCGTTTTTTCCGTTTTTTTCCAAAACGACAGGGGGCACACATTTTTTATGTGGGGGCACATTTACAGCAGCTAAGGCACCAATTAAACGTTCCACTCATATAACTCTAGGAGACACTTTCCTGCTGGGGTAACGTACACCATTTTTTAGTAGTCGGGTTTTAGTTTTTGAACTTACTTTTTATTTAAGTTATTTTGGGGTTATAACTTCGTGAAAAGTATTTACAGAGCCGCTTTAACTGTTTTTTGTTTCGCTTTTATTGTATAATAGGTAGGTATTAATATTATAGCCGCGCCGTATTTACGTAGAATAGTCAAATGTTTTGCTTGTTTTTCAACATATTTATTTACTTAGACAATATGATATATATACATATTTGTAATGTGTTCGTCAATGACTTTTTGTCCTCTAGAGGGCGCCATATTGAATTTAATGTGACGTCACATATCCTATAACCAGCGGACGACCAAGACGCTTCCAACGATACCGTATTTGTCAAAATATGATCAGTAGTTTAGAAGTTATGAGGTAACAGATACATTTATACAATTCATACTTACTTTCTGCTTTTCTGCCGGAATCTAAACCTATTCCATAAGCAATGAGTAATGCAACTTAAAGAAGATAAAATCCTGTTCCGAAGGAGTTCAATTTTGCGCTTTTGCAGTTTCCCGACCCAGCAGTATTGCTCTGGCTACAATCCTGACAGTGGCATGCCCAGTGTCGCTTCTATGAGAAGTATTTTACCTTTACTATACATATTCTTCCATTTATGCCAGTGTCCAAATGTTTTCCAGCAGTAAATATTTACAATATGTATTACCTCATTACCTACAACATACTGCCAGATATATGTATAAAGTAAACTAACCAGTGACATGCACATAACTTCCTATACAACATGTAAAAAAAACCTGCCGATCTATTCTGTAATAATCTCACCGTGAAAACTTAGGTGAGGTGAGCTGTCATTCCACCTGCTGCTAGGGACTGACAGCTCACTCCGAGCTCACCTTTTATTTACCTTGATAAGAACTTTAGACCTAGCTGGGGTATACCCGCTGTGCTGCATCCGGTCAGACTGGAAGCCGAGCCTAGGCAAATGATGATGTTTAACAGAATGAGCTCTAAGAACAGACTCGCGGACAGTATTTTCGATATAACGGAGGATCATGCTAAGCAATTTGAGGTATTATATACTCCATTTAGGCGTACCTTCTGCTAATAGGGATGATGAAAAAAATTTTTTGGCCTTCATGTTGATTATAATATTGGACACGTATTTTTTTCTTTTTTACGTTTTGACAAGATTACGGCGATACATTGAGTTAAAATATTTGATGTAAAAAATACAAGATAAGTACTAAGTTCTTATCACGAAATAAGTTTTGTGTGTGCGTGTGGAAACACACGTTTTTTACTTTGTGGCTTCTTCAGAATACGTTGAGTGTAACGCACCTTTGTTTTTTCTCTTTTACCAAATATAAGTGAAATCAATATTTTACTTTCTCTGTTTTATTTCAAACAAAGAAGTGGTCCTTCGAGCCGGATATGAACCAGCGACCTATGGATATCACAAGTATGAAAATTTTGTACTTGTGACGTAGCTAGCCCCCCACTCCCAACTTTAATGAGTTTTATCTAAGTATTTTTTATTACTATGCTAAAACAAAAAATACGTGTCTAATATATTATAAATATAAAAAAATAAAAAATAAAAAAAACGTAAATTTCTCCTGTATTGTGGGTGCGTTTACAAACATTTAAACTCACATACACAAACAGCCAGACCCGAAACAACTGCTTGTAGGTCATACAAATATTTGTTCCGTGCGGGAATTGAACACGCGGCGCAGCTGTCAATCGCTTAACCACTGCTCCCAACTGTATTTTTATTATCTTACTGACAGACTAAGGCATCATCCCTATTAAGAACGTTACAGAACGCCTGCAAACTTAGTAAATGATTACGTGTTTAAGGCTGACTGCCCATTGGCTAGTACAACTTGAAGGACTATTTACTTCACTCGATTTTGTATGGGTTCTGCAAATGAAGGCAACCTGGCGGTTACATCTAAAGGTTTTCGGTGCCCGGGCCCCCTTGCTTGCAAGATTTGCGACAACTTTCGCGTTTATACAGCCTGTGCGTCCAAGCAGTTGGTGGATTGCTTCAGTAACCTATAAAGAATCCGACCTATTTTATCGCTCAAGCGATAGTTGCAAATGTGCGGCCAGCCTAAGAATGTGTGTAATATAACGACCTGTAATAGGAATATGTATGAATCTGTTAGCAAGGTCTGGAATTTAGGATCGAAAGAAGGTTTGTGTAGTCCCTCACAAGTGTTAGGTATAACTTCATAGGCTCGGACTCCACCAAAGCGGAGATGTCCGAAATGGACACGAGAAGAGATGTTTTTCAGCTACCTAGGGTGTATCCACCGAAGCTGTGCGGAGATGCGTAATGGCTAGACTGGAGCGGAGATGTGTGTGATGTTACGCGGGGGGAACTAGCGGCGCCGCTCACTGCATGCCGCTCACATCTCTTCTCGTCAGCTTGCGAGGGTGAGCTGTGAGCAGGTGTGCTATGCTCACATCTCCGCTTTGTATCCCCGCCACCGCCCAGCTCAATTTCGGCGAGGCACATCTCCAATTCGACCGCGCCATACAAATATGATACCTACATCTCCGGTCAGTGGTATCCTCTGAAGCTGAGTGGAGACAATATGTGTGAATAAAGAAATTCTTTTGGTTGTTTAATACATATCTCCTTTCGTCTTGTCTCCGCTTTGGTGGAGTCCGGGCCAGATTTTATGTTGGTTTCTTCTTGTTAAGTAATTTTATCACACTCTTACTTCTTGCATATGTTTGGGATAGAAAGCATAGGTAACATTTGTAGTGGTTTTTCAATTACAAAAGTGTTTATGCAAATTATGACTGTAGATTGTAGGTAACATTTATAACCTGATGTTTACGTGTTAGAAATAAAGCTTTAAAAAGCACCAAATATTACACCAAATTAGATTATACCTATAACATGGCAACACTGATGAAATCGTGATCCTATACAATTGGAAAACGTTCAATTATAACAAATTATTGTATGAATTAATTCACCTTTTATGGTAAATTTTTATAGAACTGTTTTTAGATTTATAATGTTACAAAGACGAATAATAATGTTATAATAATTCTGACAGTATTATTAGTCTAATAATTATATTGGAATGGTGATAGTTACTAGCAAAGCTTTGCAATATTTTTTTAATAATGGCGGACAAATTATCTGTAAAGTGTCCTTAAAATAAGTTAAATGTTTTACAATAAGTATATTTGGAGAGCATTTGAAAATTAATTGGATTTGTAATCTCGTCCTATTTGACTTGTGGAGTTTACAGTGGCATGTATTTAATCGAACCTCTAATAATTCCCAGTTTGCGCTCCTAAAAGTAATATTGCACACTCTAATATAATGATTGCGCCTCAACCTCTAATAGTTCCTATTTTTGGGACCTAAAAATACTAAATAACCAACTAACTGCGACAAAATTGAATGGGGAGCTCGCCGGCCACAAAACCCCAAAATTATTAGAAGTTCATTAATTTAAAAAAAGTGTTTACCATTAGAAGTACAGTTTACCAAGTTATGTTAAGTGCAGAGTATTTGCAGACCTATCTAATTACGCAACACATTTTCATTTTGTTTCGAATTTGTTTCATTTTGACAGTTCAACAACATTCATTGCGTTATTTACCTACGTTGTTGAGCAGATATTTTTTTTGAACTTATGAAGCAATGGATTAGCTATTTGTGTCAAAACGATTCAAATTCTGATTGATCGTGTGTTACGTAATTAGGGTAAGTACTGCTATGCCGGTCGCATCACTCATGGCATAAGATGTTTATTGCAAACCCGTGCTTTAAAAGTACCAGTAACATTCAATACAAATGCTTATTAATTTATTAGTACGTTTTATAGTCTGTGATATACAATTCCAAAGTAAGTTTACTAATTAGCGAATCTTCAGTCATTTATTTTTTGACGAAACTAAAGTTTATTTTTGTTGGTATTAGTGATATAATAACCTATGTTTTTGTTTAATTAAATAGTAGGTTAGTGGTGTTATTTATTATTTATAGCTATTGTTAACTGTTAAATAAAATCTGAATTATGTCCATGGTTGTTTTATTTTTGATACAGGAAAGTTTATGATATATAGGTATTTGGAATTAATAATGAGATGGTGGCAATGCCGTGGTTGTTATACAATAAAAATATTATCCTATTTATGTTTTTATGAAATTTATTAGAATAAGCACGCGCCGAAGCGACCTCTAGTGACAAAAACCTGAACTATTTTTCGGCTGGCCTCTGGTGATGTTTGAAAATAAATTAAACAGCTATAACAATTTTTAAAAAAGCCTTTGTTAAGTATCGGTGCTAGTACATTATTTAAACATCCAAATTTATTACCTCCTTTTGGAAGTCGGTTAAAAATAAAAATGTTATAGGGGTCATATTATTATTATTATCATACGTTATGACTTCTAGACACCCGCTAAACGACGGCCTTATGTAACGTCCCGGTTAAATCCCTTAAAAAAAATATTTGGGTTATTTATTTTCTTTTTTCCTGAAAATTATCACATAGTGAGTCTATGTAATAATATGACCCCTATAACTTGTCAATTTGGATGTTTAAATAATGTACTAGCACTTTGCCCGCGGCTTCGCTCCCGTGGTCTTTCCCGCGGGACCCGTTATTTTTCCCGGGATAAAAAGTAGCCTATGTTACTCCCTGAAAACTAAGCTTTCTAATGGTAAAAGAATTTTTCAAATCGGTCCAGCAGTTTCGGAGCAGTCCAGCAGTTTCAATACAAACAAACAATCAAATCTTGCCTCTTTATAATATCAGTATAGATAATTGTACTTATATATATTTCTATGTGTGTTCGGGCATAACTCCGTCATTATACAGGGTGTTTGGCGCATGGACCGACACAATTTTTTGGGGAGTTGAGAGGGTCATTTGCGAAGTTTCACCCAAAGATCCCATGTCCTAAGTGTCACGGTTAATAAGATATGATTTTTTTAGATTTTTTCCAAAAATTATGAACATAGTTTTATTAAAAAAAGTTCTTTATTTATTTAGAATAAGAATACATTGCAGAATACAATAAAAGTTATTTCGTGCAATTAGAACAATAAACAAAAAAGTAATGACTATTTAAAGGCGAGATTTCGGGTAATTTTGTGAAAAAAACAAAAAAAAACATCTCAATAACCGTGACACTTAGGACATGGGGTCTTTGGGTGAAACCTCCCAAATGACGCTCCCAATCCCCCAAATAATTGTGTCGGTCCATGCGCCAAACACCCTGTATAGGATTTGCAAAATTCTTTTTTTGTTTCAAAAAGTAAGTAAGTTTGTTTCTTCCGAGATGGTCCCATTGTCATCAGGTCAGGATCTGATGATGGGATCCTGGAGAAATCGAGGGAACTCTTCAAATATTATAGGCACACCTATAGCGATTTGGGTATTTTTTTATAGTAACTAGTGCAGTTACTCTTGGAAAGCACCATTTGGTGAAGTGGAACTGACCCACAGAGGGCCACCGAAACTGCTCAATAATAATTATTTCACGGGTTACGATTCGATTACTTTAATATGGTTGCGGAGCAATTTATGCTCGTCGCATATGGAGAAGTGGAGCTGATGGTGAAGTACCAGGAGAACTCTTGAATGATTAACACCCTGCATCGGGAAAAGCAATATTTTGTAAAAGGTGATGCGTAGTTGACATTAGGCTATTATAACTTAAATAAATTACAAACTAAACCACTAAAAAGCGAGAGAAAAAAAACTTCGGAAGTCGGTGGCTAATAACGAAAATACAAGACCGAAGACAAGTTTTAAGTTATTCTTCACTTTGTAGTGTTTTTGGAAGACTTTAAAAAAAAGTTTTTTTCAATAATATGAAGATTTTTTATTACTTTTTGGTAATGTTATGGTTGTACCTATTTGCTCTTTTCGGATCGGACATGGCTTTTATACACACTGTATACTTTATCAAAGCAGCCCCTCATGAAATCGGAACTAGATTTTGATTAAGCCCCACAGGGTTCCCAGGACAAAGAGTTGTCTTCTCACTGCGTTAGTTTTCCAAGCAAAATGATTGCTTGCAACTTGTAGCTACAAAAATTTTGATAGGCGCTACGTAAATTTTTATTTTTAGCATTTACGTTTATTGCGAACAGAATAACTCTACTTATACAAAACGCTCAAATACCATGTTCAAGTTTTATTGAGATTTTAATAACCCAAAATTTTATAACCCGTCCCAAATTATCCCGCCTTCATTTGTCATTATTTTAACAAATTGACGGATTTAAATATAATTACCTAGCAACTATTACAGTCATTGTTGTGATGACAATATTAGATATTGTTCCACAAGTACAAGTAAGAGGAAGTAAAATACACGATACACTACTATTATGTATTAACTATCAACCTATTCATTACTGGCTTGGTTTTTTAGGAAAAGTAATACAATGTTTCCAGCCCGTTTGGTTCTCACGACGCATTCGTAAACACCTGTTGTATGATGTTTACGCATTTATCGACATTTGCACAGCCGTACCTAGATAAGTACCTACACATATTTTATTTATGCCCGTTTCCACTAAAATTACATGTGTCCAGTGTCACCATAGTGAGCACGCTATTAGGTTATCAACTGTCTGCGCTAAGCCGAGAGTTGAAAATCCAACAAGGTGTTTTTTTTTGGGATATGTTGTGTCAACTAGGGATAGTGAAAACGGCCATTAATGTTGTTTTAATAAAGGCTAGCCACACCTAGGTATAAGAAAATAGTTCGCAGGCAAGAATAAACACAACACCATTGCGCTTATTCGTCAAAGGAGTGATCAGAGATGTAGGGACCATCGCGGACCACTTTTCGACCTTATTGCCTAAGCAATAAGATCGAAAAGTGATCAACCACCAGTGTCCGCGATGGTACTTCTCACCTGTTAGGTAGGTATGTTACAAAAAGTTTCATACATTCCGAGTCGCGTTATTGCTATTTTACCCGGAAACCAATGCAGAGTCCGGCCTGTGCACGCTTAGGATTTTATTTTTACTAGTAGAAAAACCCAAAAAGCACTTTTCCGGGAATTGATTCCCGGAACGGGAAAGTGTTTTTTGGGTTTTTTCCGTAGCGCACGTTCAGCAGACAGTCTTGAGACCAGTAGACTAGATCAACAAGTCTGACGACTATCTAGATATGTTAACATCCGTTTCACCTACATAGCACGCACTCATTGGCAATCGTATGATCAGTCCATGATCCGTGAAACCTGGATGAGTGTAGGTACCTATATTTGATTAGATCAGACTTCGCTAATCTTTAAGTGGTGGTTAGTTCAAGTTTAAGATCCAGTTGCATGATGTGATGTGATGTAGCCGGATCCAATCACTACTTCCATAACGCTAAACGTATTTAAAACATTACATTGGTGTCGATTCCCTTGTTCACAAATTAAACTAAGTTTAAGTTCATTGCATCTTTTTCTTTCTATTTAATTAAGAAAAGGACAGAAGATACATTTTAGTTTAGTCCTGTCAAATTAATCAGCCCCTGACACTAATCCATACAAGTTTTGAAGTGATTAAAAACTTGCCCACTAAAATTACGTCAATTTACGTCAGGCGCTGATTAATTTGACAGGACTAAACTAAAATGTATCTTCTGTCCTTTTCATAATGAAAAAGAAAGAAAAAGATGCACTGAACTTAAATTTAGTTTAGTTTGTGAACAACAGAATCGGCACCATTGTCTTCTTCAAACGATTTTGAGAAAAACAATGATTTTCAATTCGTAAATGTGTCAAGCGACTTGTGCTAGTGGCATAATCAGTTTAGAACGTCCCCACTTCTGAGACACCGGCCTCTGTGAGAGGGAGTGGGCCGTAATCCACCACGCGGGCCCAGTGCGGGTTGGTCGATGTCACGTCTTCGAATTTTTGGTTCTAGGATATGCCGTTTTCCTTCACCGTTTTGAGAGCAGTGGTGATGAAATAATTTACACTAAGTAAAGCGGCTGTCTAGGTTTGAACCTACGACCTACAACTCGTAAGTAGGCCAGGCCACCACTGCTGCAAGTGGATCTAAGAGATAAAAGGAACATTGGAAATAACATAAAATAACTTTCACGCCTGTATTCCCCAAAGGGATAGGCAGAAGTGTACCTACCTACTCGTACATCCAGGAGATGTTCCAAATCCGGCCCAGTATGTGTACAGTACCTCGAAAAAACGAGAAAAAACTATGGAATTCGGGAAAAATACAGATAAATTGCTTAATTGCTTACTTTTCTTGTAATAATTTGATATTTATCAATTATTTTTATCGACTTTCAACATGGCGTCTCGCCAATTTAGGTACTCTGTGGTTAAAAACAATGACAGTAAACCATAGATAGGCCATTTGATCATAGATCGTGAACTATCTACTGTCACTTCAGTAGCTTTCGTTGTCGTTCGCGGTTTGATGTTCGTTTTGTTTTAATTTCTCGAGTATTAAGACTGATCGAAACGTAGTGAACAAACGTTATTAATCAATCAACATGACAGCTTACCGCCATGACAGATTTTGGTTGTGTCTTGCAATTTCAAGTGTCCATTCTTGTGTTTTACTACCAAACAAAGCCAACTTAAACAAACAACGTAATTGGATAATTGAAAACTGTTTTAATTGTGATTCCCAATTTTTTTGTATGGGTTGTACAAGACGTGGCCGGGGCTCCATACATTTTGAAAAATTTCCTTTCTCCAGTTATGTGTAAGTCCCATGTAACAGGGGGCGAGCCTATTGCCATCAACTGGGCACAAATCTAGACTCCGGGCTGCTACTGAGAAATTCCAGATAGAAAAACAACGCAATAACACTTCACCCTACCCGGGAATCGAACACAGTACCTCATGCTTAGCAGTAGCGCTTGCGACCACTAGACCAATGAGGCAGGTTTGAAATGATACAGCTATTAATTAACCGGCCAAGTGCTAGTCGGACTAGCTCACAAAGGGTTCCAGCGTTAAAAAATACGCCGAAAAAAACACGTTTCTTCTATATTTTTGAAATTAACAATCTATGGAAATTTCAACTGTCTACCTATTACGGTTCATGAAATAGGCACAGCCCGCTGACATACAGACGGACGGACAGCGGGGGCTTAATAATAATAGGGTTCCGTTTGTCACCCTTCGGGTACGGATCCCTAAAAAGTCTTAATAAAGTTTTAATCCTTCAAATATTCTAGAAATTCATTTGCAGGTACCTATATATTTACACATGGTATTATTTTACCTATGACCCAACCAACGAGCTACGTGTCGAAATACGATAGAAGATACGAGACTAAGCTTCACCCAGTGACCCAGTTTCTGCTGATCAATACAAATTTAATTAACTTACACGCTGTCGAAACTCATCAAACTCTCGTTAACTATGTGAGTAGTTGACAGAAAGAACAACAGCCATTCAAATCCATTGACTTGCGATTATAGGCAACAGAGATCTTTTCTGATTTAGTTAATATTTTTCTAGTTAAGTATTAAAATAGACTATAGATAGTGCAATCCACGACGACGCGCCCCACTCCGCTCCGCTCCGTACTAAAGTACAGCTTACAGTAATCGCGGTGTGGGGCGCGTCGTCGTGGATTGCACTATCTGTATGGCATAAAATTATAAGATTAAACGTTGATAAAACTAAAGAATAGAAGAAAAGTTTAGACATTCCGCCCTCGAGGCGACATTTCTTCTTTAAACTCAGAAATAGGATACTAATCTATCATAAGACTATATAATATTACACGTACCTACTTAATAATAATCGTGGCTATAGCTGTTCCAGATTCGTGACAGATAAGTAAAAAAAAAATTGGGGCGTTAGAAAAAAAAACTCTAAAGTGGTGGGCAAAATAAGGTTGAGCTTGAGAACCTATGTGTTGAACTGTTAACTAATTATTGTTTTAAATTCAAATAAACTTTTAATCGGAACTGGTGGTTTCCCTGAAATAATCGAGATTTAGGGATCATCGCTACCGACCGTTACTGGTTCAATATCCGTATGCCAAATTTCAATGAAATCCGTTCATCCATTAAGGGGTGAAAAGGTAAAGCCAATAATACATTACGAAATTAGTGACATGAAACGACATAAATTTATAGATCGATCTTTTTGTTGGTGACGGTCGATTCACGCGGGCGAGCGACTGACGCTCCCGCCATGCCAGGCGGTCCCGCGCCGCCCCTCGCACACTTGTACGGAAAAGTCGTCCTATAATTTTATGCCAATATTATCTTCGTAATTTTGGCTTAACAGACGGAAAAAGTTACTTTCGCACTGGACTGTGGAGAATTCTTGATCGAATTAAGTCACTATTATTGTCGTCTTGTCTATTGCAATATTATCGATAAAACGGAGGAAATCTTGGGTGCTGTTGTCCGCTGATTGATAGATATAAATAAACATATGGATACTTCACGATATTCTTAGGAAAAAGAGAAAAGGGATCGGTCCAAATAGTAGGTACTTACCTGATTATAACGGGTAGGTAGATCTGTCTCTTATTGCATTTAAGTACCTGGGCGTGAACATAGAGAATGCTAATTTAATATTATAAGAAAGTCTTAAAGTTCATATTAATTCCATGTAGGTATAGTACAGTCTGTTGTCAACATTATCTGACCCACTCTAAAAACAAACGAATTTGGACCCTGTGCTTGTAACATTAAGGTTTATTCAATTTATATGAGCATATCAGACTAGTTAGTGTTCGAGGACTCGATGAACAAATAAAATAATAATACAGACACGCAAATTTGATCTTTAACACGTAACGTTAAGGTAAACCCACCCAACATTGTCGGAGCCACCGGCATTATGTATCATTTTGTTATGCTATTTTAATCATTATCTCGTTGACATTAAAGTTGAAAAGCTTTTAAGTCACACTACATAATTACAACCCAATCTTTAATTTCGCACGTTTCTAACAAGTTCTTGTGGCTTAGCGGTTTGATGCTGGATTGGCGACGAACAACATGTCGGTTCAAAAACACAGTCCACCTATTATCAGTTCCTTTTTTAATAAATAAAAACACACATGATAATAAAAAAACTACATAAAACAGAAAATAAAAAATTCTAAAGAGACGTTGTTTTTGCAATATAGTAAGACAAGGTAAAATATGTTTGCGCGTAGTCACTGCATACCCTTAGGTTTTATAATGAATACGAATATTTATTTTTCAACTACCCACTTATTACAAATTATGCGTAAATATTACCATTTTAGAAAGTTTATATTTGAAGGTTATCCGTCTATAGTTCTTTACAATAAACAAGAAATGTAATAAATTCTAAATTAAAAGCAAAACAATTATTTTGTCGCAGGATTTGATCTCGCAACTTGTTTTTCCCAGTCTTACATTCAGACCACGAGACCAGAATTACTTGAAGATAGTTATTAAAATAAGTTATTACACTAATTATATTATAACAAGTAGTTATAACATATAACCTAACGCTAACGTTTTAAAGATCAAATTTGCGTGTCTGTATTATTATTGTATTTGTTCATCAAGCCGTCGCTTGTCTGTTAAGCTCATTTAAATTGAATAAACCTTATTGTTAATGTCAGAGGGTCCAAATACGTTTGTTTTTAGGGTGAGTCAGATAATATTGACAACAGACTGTACATACTAATTCCGTGCTCCCATAATAGTAGGTACTTACTAATTCCATGCTGCCATGATACGAGTAGTAGGTACCTACCTACTTCAGCATGGAATGAGCTGCCATGTCATTATTCTAAGGTAAATTTCAAGCCATCTTGATTTAAACTTTTGGGCGGCCGAGCTCTATTCAGTGAAAATATGGAGAAAACGAATTTTCCCAGATATGAGTCGATTTTTCGCCCCCGTAAACCCCTATATTGGATTTTTCATCGAATTTGAGCCGTTTTCGAGAACGTGATTACAAATATATAAATTTAAACGAGTACAGGGTGTAAGGGACAGACCTCCGCAGACTGATGGGGTGAATTCAGTATCTAATATCATAATAAGATGACCGGTATGTATGACCTACATGAAATTATTTCAGGAACGATAAGGGAATCCAATAAACTTGATTTGTTTTATTAACTTACACGCAATGTATCGCAGCGAGCTTTCGACGCCCTCACCGCCACCCCGCGGTGGTTGAACAGCTGATTTCACGCATAGGTCGTTAGAGAATTTCAACATCCATTGCTGTTTTTTTTATTTTAGCAGTTTTATTTACAAGAGTACTGCGTACAGAGAATGTAATTTTACATTGACTTAAAGGAATAGTAACTGAAAACCTGTTAAAAAAAATTAAAACTTTCCTGAGAAAATTTTCAGTGGAATATGATTCAAAATAAGGAGCTGAATGCACCCTGTTAGTTTGCGGAGGGCTGTCCCTTACACCCTGTATGCATATAAAACAAACAAACAAACGAAAAAAATAAAACGAACAAAGTACTTAAAAAAAAATGCAATATTAATATTGAACACAAATGGCGGGAATAGGTTGGGGAAAAATTTGCTTCGCATTTTTTAAGAAAATTCAAAACATATTTTAATACAGTTTATTTACATTTAACTAAAGTATGTAGGTACCTATTTGTTCGATAAATTTTTGCCATCTTGTAGGTGACATGATACCATTGCTATAGAAATTTTGGGACTTTTGATCAAAATACCGCGACAAGTGGTTTTGGCAGTCCTCTCGTGATGTTAACCTGACACTGCCTAAGGAATTCTGAAGAGACCGAAACAGGTGGAAATCTGAAGGTGCAAGGTCAGGACTATACGGCGGATGCATTAACACCTCCCAGCCAAACTCTCTTAATTTTTGCTGAGTGGCTAAAGATGTGTGAGGTCTAGCGTTATCATGATGAAAAACCACACCCCTTCTGTTGATTAATTCCGGCCGCTTTTTTTTTTTCGCGGTTTGCGTTGCATTTTTACCTTTTTTCTAGTAAAATTTTAAAATGTATCGAATTTCTTCATTAGATTCACTCATCTTGACGGTACGAAAAACAAATGAAAATCACACATTTTCCTAATTTAAATTTGGAATTATGTTCTTTAAAATTTAAACTTTCAATGATACCAAAACCAGCCAGATATAAATACTATAGCCAAAGAGATTTTATTACAAGTTCAAACATACTATAATGCGAAAAGACTTTTTCCCCAACCTAATATGTATATAATAGCAGCCTTACTAATAAAAATAAGTTAAACATCTGTTTAACTATTGTATAGCTATACAATGTATAAGCTGTGAATAGGCGTTACACACTACTCTTACTAATAATCAGTGTATACACAATGCATAGTTACCCACTGCTTATGACAAAAACCACTGGCAACATTAGAAGGTGCGTTCTGAAACTGGTAGTGCGTAATATCATTGACTTTTTTTCATTTGGAAAAACATTCATAACTTGAGACTTATAAGTTTAAAAAATCTGTATTTAAAGAATTACGTCCATTTTATTTCCAAAACGATTGATATTGCGTTCTTTTACGAATTAAAAAAATAGATTATTGTCACTAGTGATGCATGCATTAGTTTAAGAACGCAACACTAAAAGCTGTTATAGGGCGCTTTCCGAATTAGAACATAATCGCTCACAGCGCTGACACCGATAATTGGCGTTGCGATTAAGATATCACGATTATGACAGCTGATGCTGCTGTCAACAATTCGGAACGCTCGTGAACGCGCTCACGGTACTCGCTCAACGTCAAAACTTGCATATCATATTTCATTGTGTATATACCACACATTTCTTCTTATTTTTGGGTAGGTGGCGAAGGGTAGCCAGAAACACAATTTTGAAAATGCTACGTTAGTTCAAAGATAAGATGCGAGTCTAAACAAAACAGCACAACTGTCATTTTTGACAGCGCTCACGGTGATATTAGTAAAAGGCTTGGTCGGCGTTATCGCAAGATGGCGTATTTCATGACGTCATCTATGACGATTCAAGACACAACGTTATCATGCCCACGTTAATACGGTACGGTTGTTAGCACGCTCAAATCGATTACAGCGTAACTCGGAATGCACCCATAGTCAATCTTGAACTTCAACATTTAACAAAGCGAATTCAGCACGACTGAAATGATAAAAAATATGAAGATATTTTTTTTCTATAATATTAAATGGTTGAAACTAATGACATTTGACTAATTCAACAATGTTTCTTGCATATAGTTTGCTGAACCTTTATTTAAAATCGAAACTCATTTTCTTGCAAACAGCAAGGATCATAACGATGTTTATAACATTTTCTTTTACGACTGTCAATTTCATCTAAAATATCGAAATATTGTAAATAATCCATGGTTTTCAAACTCAATACGACAAAACCAACTAGTTAATATAGGTTATACATTCGCTATACAAGGTCCGAGGGCTGAATAACGGTTGTACAAATTCTCTTTGAATAATGACATCTATTACACCAGATGTATACAACTGAAACGTCAAATATCGTTTATTGGTAACGTTGATGTTATAACCCCGATATACGTCGTGCGTAAAAGTTTATTAGTAACAGCCTTACTAATAAAAATAAGTTAAACATCTGTTTAACTATTGTATTGTTATACAATGTATAAGCTGTGAATAGGCGTTACACACTACTCTTACTAATAATCAGTGTATACACAATGCATAGTTACCCACTTATTATGACAAAAACCACTGGCAACATTAGAAGGTGCGTTCTGAAACTGGTACTGCGTAATATCATTGACATTTTTTCATTTGGAAAAACATTCATAACTTTAGACTTATAAGTTAAAAAAATCTAAATTTTAATAATTACGTCATTTTTATTTCCAAAATATTGATTTAGCGTTCTTTTACGAATTAAAAAAATTGATTATTGTCACTAGTGATGCATGCATTAGGTTAAGAACGCAACAGTAAAAGCTGTTATAGGCCGCTTTCCGAATTAGAACATAATCGCTCACAGCGCTGACATCGATAATTGGCGTTCCGATTAAGATATCACGATTATGACAGCAGGCTGTCAACAATTCGGAACGCTCGTGAACGCGTTCACGGTACTCGCTCAACGTCAAAACTTGCTTATCATATTTCATTGTGTATATATCACACATTTCTTCTTCTTCTTTGTTTAGGTGGCGAAGGGTAACCAAAAACACAATTTCGAAAATGCCACGTTAGTTCAAAGATAAGATGCGAGTCAAAACAAAACAGCACAACTGTCATTTTTGACAGCGCTCACGGTTATATTAGTAAAAGGCTTGGTCAGCGTTATCGCACGATGGCGTATGTCATGACGTCATCTATGACGATTTAAGACAACGTTATCATGCCCACGTTAATACGGTACGGTTGTTAGCACGCTCAAATCGATTACAGCGTAACTCGGAATGCACCCATAGTCAATCTTGAACGTCAAAATATATCAAAGCGAATTCAGCACGACTGAAATGGTAAAAATGATGAAGAGATTTTTTTTCTATAATAATAAATGGCTGAAACTAATGACATTTAACTAATTCAACAATGTTTCTTGCATATAGTTTGCTGAACCTTTATTTAAATCGAAACTCATTTTCTTGCAAACAGCAAGGATCTTATCAATGTTTATAACATTTTCTTTTATGATTGTAAATTTCATCTAAAATATCGAAATATTGTAAATAATCCATGGTTTTTAAACTCAATACGACAAAAGCAACTAGTTATTATAGGTTATACAATCGCTATACAAGGTCCGAGGGCTGAATAACGGTTGTACAAATTCTCTTTGATTATTGACATTTATTACACCAGATGTATACAACTGAAACGTCAAATATCGTTTATTGGTAACGTTGATGTTATAACCCCGATATACGTCGTGTGTAAAAGTTTATTAGTAAGGCTGTAGCAGCCTTACTAATAAAAATAAGTTAAACATCTGTTTAACTATTGTATAGCTATACAATGTATAAGCTGTGAATAGGCGTTACACACTACTCTTACTAATAATCAGTGTATACACAATGCATAGTTACCCACTGCTTATGACAAAAACCACTGGCAACATTAGAAGGTGCGTTCTGAAACTGGTAGTGCGTAATATCATTGACTTTTTTTCATTTGGAAAAACATTCATAACTTGAGACTTATAAGTTTAAAAAATCTGTATTTAAAGAATTACGTCCATTTTATTTCCAAAACGATTGATATTGCGTTCTTTTACGAATTAAAAAAATAGATTATTGTCACTAGTGATGCATGCATTAGTTTAAGAACGCAACACTAAAAGCTGTTATAGGGCGCTTTCCGAATTAGAACATAATCGCTCACAGCGCTGACACCGATAATTGGCGTTGCGATTAAGATATCACGATTATGACAGCTGATGCTGCTGTCAACAATTCGGAACGCTCGTGAACGCGCTCACGGTACTCGCTCAACGTCAAAACTTGCATATCATATTTCATTGTGTATATACCACACATTTCTTCTTATTTTTGGGTAGGTGGCGAAGGGTAGCCAGAAACACAATTTTGAAAATGCTACGTTAGTTCAAAGATAAGATGCGAGTCTAAACAAAACAGCACAACTGTCATTTTTGACAGCGCTCACGGTGATATTAGTAAAAGGCTTGGTCGGCGTTATCGCAAGATGGCGTATTTCATGACGTCATCTATGACGATTCAAGACACAACGTTATCATGCCCACGTTAATACGGTACGGTTGTTAGCACGCTCAAATCGATTACAGCGTAACTCGGAATGCACCCATAGTCAATCTTGAACTTCAACATTTAACAAAGCGAATTCAGCACGACTGAAATGATAAAAAATATGAAGATATTTTTTTTCTATAATATTAAATGGTTGAAACTAATGACATTTGACTAATTCAACAATGTTTCTTGCATATAGTTTGCTGAACCTTTATTTAAAATCGAAACTCATTTTCTTGCAAACAGCAAGGATCATAACGATGTTTATAACATTTTCTTTTACGACTGTCAATTTCATCTAAAATATCGAAATATTGTAAATAATCCATGGTTTTCAAACTCAATACGACAAAACCAACTAGTTAATATA
The DNA here is from genome assembly GCA_963853775.1 of Xanthia togata. Lineage (NCBI taxonomy): Eukaryota > Metazoa > Arthropoda > Insecta > Lepidoptera > Noctuidae > Xanthia > Xanthia togata. The sequence goes on from OY970809.1 coordinate 13,374,906, forward strand.
GGTTATACATTCGCTATACAAGGTCCGAGGGCTGAATAACGGTTGTACAAATTCTCTTTGAATAATGACATCTATTACACCAGATGTATACAACTGAAACGTCAAATATCGTTTATTGGTAACGTTGATGTTATAACCCCGATATACGTCGTGCGTAAAAGTTTATTAGTAACAGCCTTACTAATAAAAATAAGTTAAACATCTGTTTAACTATTGTATTGTTATACAATGTATAAGCTGTGAATAGGCGTTACACACTACTCTTACTAATAATCAGTGTATACACAATGCATAGTTACCCACTTATTATGACAAAAACCACTGGCAACATTAGAAGGTGCGTTCTGAAACTGGTACTGCGTAATATCATTGACATTTTTTCATTTGGAAAAACATTCATAACTTTAGACTTATAAGTTAAAAAAATCTAAATTTTAATAATTACGTCATTTTTATTTCCAAAATATTGATTTAGCGTTCTTTTACGAATTAAAAAAATTGATTATTGTCACTAGTGATGCATGCATTAGGTTAAGAACGCAACAGTAAAAGCTGTTATAGGCCGCTTTCCGAATTAGAACATAATCGCTCACAGCGCTGACATCGATAATTGGCGTTCCGATTAAGATATCACGATTATGACAGCAGGCTGTCAACAATTCGGAACGCTCGTGAACGCGTTCACGGTACTCGCTCAACGTCAAAACTTGCTTATCATATTTCATTGTGTATATATCACACATTTCTTCTTCTTCTTTGTTTAGGTGGCGAAGGGTAACCAAAAACACAATTTCGAAAATGCCACGTTAGTTCAAAGATAAGATGCGAGTCAAAACAAAACAGCACAACTGTCATTTTTGACAGCGCTCACGGTTATATTAGTAAAAGGCTTGGTCAGCGTTATCGCACGATGGCGTATGTCATGACGTCATCTATGACGATTTAAGACAACGTTATCATGCCCACGTTAATACGGTACGGTTGTTAGCACGCTCAAATCGATTACAGCGTAACTCGGAATGCACCCATAGTCAATCTTGAACGTCAAAATATATCAAAGCGAATTCAGCACGACTGAAATGGTAAAAATGATGAAGAGATTTTTTTTCTATAATAATAAATGGCTGAAACTAATGACATTTAACTAATTCAACAATGTTTCTTGCATATAGTTTGCTGAACCTTTATTTAAATCGAAACTCATTTTCTTGCAAACAGCAAGGATCTTATCAATGTTTATAACATTTTCTTTTATGATTGTAAATTTCATCTAAAATATCGAAATATTGTAAATAATCCATGGTTTTTAAACTCAATACGACAAAAGCAACTAGTTATTATAGGTTATACAATCGCTATACAAGGTCCGAGGGCTGAATAACGGTTGTACAAATTCTCTTTGATTATTGACATTTATTACACCAGATGTATACAACTGAAACGTCAAATATCGTTTATTGGTAACGTTGATGTTATAACCCCGATATACGTCGTGTGTAAAAGTTTATTAGTAAGGCTGTAGGTCTTTACATACCTATGTAATTGGAGATTCTATAACCAGCATTTTCAGATTTAATTATCTATGGATTGGCGTGCTATTCGAAATTCAAATGAATTTTATTCGAAAAACGTGTTAATTTAATTTCAAATTCAGTCATTTATTTTTAGATAGTTTTTTGTTTTTGTGACTTTGTGGTAGTTTTTGGCGCCCTAAATAAACTGAAAATTGGTACAATTTTCGAATATGAGTTCCTACGTGGAAATACCGCTGCGCAAATAACACGAAACATTAACGACGTGTACGGGCCTAACACTGCTTGCATAAACACGGTCCATTACCTATTGGTTCAATCGTTTTAAATCTGGAAATTTTGAGTTGAAGAACGAGCCTCGCGGTCGGCCGGTAACCATTGTCGACAACGACGAATTGAAGGCGATAGTGGAAGCGGATCCAACTCAATCTACGACTGAGCTGTGAGAAGTGTCAAAACAACATTAAAGCAAAATTGCTTCGTCAAATCGGAAAGATAATAAAGCTAGATAAGTGGGTGCCACACGAACTAAGCGACCAACAGCGAGATTTACGCGTCGACGCATGCATAGCACTACTGAATCGGCTACTGAATAGAAACGAGGGAATTCTTAAACGAATTGTTACCTGCGACGAAAAGTGTACGACAACCATAAGCGTTCGTCTCAGTGGGTGGACCCGGGTAGAGCACCTAATCAGTGCGCTAAAAAAAAGATTACTCATAGGAAGATGATGGTGACTGTCTGGTGGACCAGTACATCACAGCTTCTTACCGAATGGCACAACAGTGACGGCAGATGTCTATTGCCAAGAATTGCAAACAATGATGGAGAAGCTCGTAATTCAACAACCAAGACTAGTCAATCGCTCTTCCCCATTGCTTCTCCACGACTTCGCGCGAGCTCACACTTCACGACAGACCATCGTAAAGCTACAAGAGTTACAGCTGGAAGCTCTCCGTCACCCACCGTAGGCGGACCTTGCCCCAACAGATTTATACTTTTTTCAAAATTTAGACAATTTTTAAGTGGGTAAAATTCAACACCCGAGAGGCAGTACAAAACGCTTTCGCTGACTTCATGCCCTCCTGATCGCCTCCCGTCCGGCAGACTTCTACAGTAAAGGGATAAACAAACTGCCATCAAAATGGCAAAATTGTACCTATAGATAATTTGGGCCAGTACTTTGATTAGATGATAAAAAAAAAAAAAAAAAAATATCATACAAATCTCCAATTTCATAGGTAAAGACCTAATATTTACAAATATTGCTCGTTTAATAGTATTTGATAGGGATATTCCTGATTGAAGCATCAAATGAGTATTTGTAATCCATATAAGTAAACAGAATTTCGGTGACTGCAGCGCTTTGAGAACCTTTTTAACACAATATAGCATCACGCCTGCATTTCCCGGGTTCGGCAGAGCTGCACCTGCAGTACCTACACCCAGAACCAGAATCAGAACCACCAATAGAAACTTTTTCGAATGATTAAAATGCGTTGTAAATCGAACATTTAAATGGATTACCTACCTACACAATACAACAACCTATGTTAGATATTGATCAGTAATTCGTTACTTATTACTTAAGAAACTTATGCCTATTCATGTACTTTTGGCGCCAATCTGGCCGACTGCTTATAAATATTCACCTGAGCTAATCTAAAAAACAGGCAATACTTTGTAAAAAAAACAACTTTTTCTCTGTTAGTTTTTAATATTTATTTGTATTAATTAATGTCATTAAAATTATTATAATCACTAAGACTGTTTAGTCAGGATCAAATTACGAAACCGGTGTGATTTTTGTGTTTAATAGGTAGGTAGGTACTCCGTGTGGACAAGGCTGAGGACAAAAGTTTCTTTTAGCTGAAGGCAATTAACAAATCAATGTTAAAATTGTTAATAATTGTAACACTTAATTTTTTTTATTTTTCTGGAGTTTGAAATATGAAATACTTACCTGATTGTTTCCCTCCTTCGCACGTTTTCTCGTAACACATCTGACATTGGCAGAATTGTCGACATCGGCACCATTGCCATAAAGAAAAATAGAATAGAATACTTACCCTATAAGATAGATATTATACTGCTTATGAATAAAAGCTGTGCCGAATAGGGTTAGGGCTAGGGTAAGTCCAGGATAGCTGCCCCACTTTTTGATAGGAAGCCATAACTTATTAATTAATAATCTATTGGCAATACGTCTTTTGCATATGGTAACTTTGATCTTTAATCTATGATGGTATCCCTTTTGTTTATACATAAGTTTCATAGATTTTGAGGAAATTATGTATTTTTGACCCTCTCAAAAGTAGGATAGATGCCTACCGTGAGGGATAGAAGACTCGTAGTAAAAATGCTTCAAGGGATAGAAGCCTACCGTGAGGGATAGAAGACTCGCTGTATGAATGCTTCAATATTAGATGCTAATTGAAATAAAACAGACTAGTTTCAATGTAATCAGTTTGTATTCAATGTTTTAACATTAATTTGTGACATCTTTTATAATTATATAATCTAGAATTCTCCAATAAAATATATATTTTTAAATTCTTGTGAAATAATAATCATCTTTTAAATGTACTTAACGCAATCAATATACTTACTTTTCAGAACTAACATAGATAATTGTATCAGTCTTATTCTTCTTAATTCTTCTTTTTCTTATTATTATTCTTAATTATTCTTCTTACTATTAATCTTCTTAATTATTCTTCTTCTTATTAATCTTCTTAATTATTCTTCTTCTTATTATTTCTTAATCATTTTATGGCTAACATATAGTATTAAGTTATAACTTTAGTTCAATCTGTGATGTATCTAAGAGCGGCCGATTTAGTCAAAAACTAACTAAGGTTAACTGTTCCTTGTTATTTTATGCAAATCGTCTTCTTAATGTCCGAGAGGGTATTCAGTAAGTTCTGGCTATTTATTTTACCCATTTCTCATTAATTTTGGTAATTTCTTGAAAAGCCACGCCTGGTTTTCTTTTATATTTCCGAGGCATTTCTTCCACCTGCGATATGAAAACATTAATAGAAATAGTTAAGGATAGATGCCCCTAAGGGCATCTATGGCTACAGCAGATGGGGCAACTATACTTTTGGCACAGGATAGATGCCTTTTTAAATTAAAAATAAGATAAAAATAAATCTATAATTTAAAGCATTATTCCGTGTACTTTAAACTGTAATATCATCAGATAAATTAAAAAAAAATAGAATTTATAACTGAGTAAAAAGATATTCAATAGTAAGTACTTGCGATTATAATTTCAACGCTTGCTGAGGTCTCGCCGCGGAAGATTTTTACACACACGGACGAAACGCGTGCGCGTCTCCCCTACGGTTGTTGTGGCACTGGGGTCTGCGGGGGGGTGCTTCCTATTGTATAGTACTATTTTAGCCTACGATATTTCTAACATTGAGTATTCAAAGTCGCGGCACCTATCCCATTGGGGCACCTATCCTGGAATTACCCTATTTGTAAAAAAACTGTTTTCTTCCAATTTGTAAAAAAGAGAAACAGTTTAGTAAGTACATTGGTATTCTTGGCTAGGAATCTAGAAACGCATTTCCATATCGTTTTCTATTTTCGTGACCCTTATGCCTAGGGTTACCATTTTGAAATTTGAAAGTAAGTGCTGACGAAATCCGGACTTTTTTCAGATTTAATTTAAAAAAATCTCTTTGTATTGAAAAGTCCGGACAAATGACGAAGTCCGGAACTCCAGACAGAGGGGCCTAAGAGCTGCTGTAATCCTGCTTCTGCACATCCCTTTTTTTTTGTTGCCGGGGAAACTTTCAGAAGGCTCCCGAGCTTTGGGGATAAGACCGGGTAGTATGGGATTTTTAACTCACTAAAACATCTCAAAAGACCGATCCGAAACCCCCTCTGTGCAACGCTGCTAGGGCACATCTTTCGGGAGACTGTCAAGGGGTCTCCCCGAAACCTAACTATACCTACAATTATGCAAGGCAGCACGTGACCACTGTGCGCCCTCTTCCCTGAGGTCACTCAGTGGGCGGATTCTGCCACATCCTACATTCAAGTGCTATTAAAGGCTTAATGCGAACTACCATAAGGTAGTTTATTTATTTTACGGATTACCAATAAAATTATCTTCTACAAAATAAAAACTTGTACATCTTGTACTTACTTGTATTATGTATATCTACGGCGAGAGATTTCTGAAATAAATTGCCGCCATATTAATTACCGAAATCCTTTAATTAATTAAATATTACAAATAAATTTGACACTAAAACAAACGGTCTGGTCTCATAATGTATTCAGTTGGCTGGTCCTTATTTGCATTAAAACATCATTTACCTATTCAATCGGTCATTAATTAATTATTAAAATATTTATTTAAGTATCAAGTTGCTATTTACACAGCGGGTGCCTGAAAACAGGCGTCATCACTGGGCCGCGTAAATACAAAGGCGGATGCAACACAGACAGTAGATTTGAAAACTGTCGGTAATATATGATCGGCTCGGAATACATTGTTTTAACAAAAACGACTGCAATACAGCTTATAAGTACAGCCATCATACAGCCCATCATAGACTATGCTGATGCCTGTTATTTGGATGGCACTGAGGAGCTTTTAAATAAACTTGATTCGTTTTCTTTTTAACCTTAAAAAGTATGACCACGTTTTTAACTTTTGCAAGATACTCAAGTGGCTCCCTATTCGACTTCGCAGGAACTCTCGGATATTGTGTATGCTATTAACATCCTTCATAACCCTAAAACGCCATCCTATCTGCGGGAACGCTTTTCCTACGCCCGTCCTTCTCATGCATCGTGCAGGTCGCATCTTAGAAATCTCCTAAATCCCCTCCCCACTCAATCGACTTCTACTCTTTCAGTGCGCACGCGGTTCGGTTGTGGAATTCACTTCCGCCCGACATTAGGGACTGCGAAACTGTTGCAGTTTTTAAAAGAAGAGTGAAAGAACACTATCTTTCCACTTCGTCATAGTTGCATATTTTGTATTTATTATTATATTATATACTACATTAAAATTATTAGTATATAAACATAACATAACATCACGCCTTACTTCCCCGAAGGGTTGGCCAGAGGTGCACCTGCAGTACACCCACACTTTGCCAGTCATGTCTTTTTTTTGTATATAGTTTAGTGATATTTATTTTAGAAGTATGTATGTAAGTATATTCTCATATTGTATGTTGATTTTTAAATAAGTGAATAGTTAAATGTTATTTTTATGTTTTTCATTTTCACTTCTACTCTTACACGTTTTCTACATCTCTTTTTATCCACTTTCCTATCGCAGGGTTGCTGGAAGAGATTACTTTAGAAATAAGCATCACCTTTGTACGTATTTTTCAGTTCCTTTTTTCTTGTCTGTTTATGTGTGTACATAAACTGTTAAATAAATAAATAAAATAATCACCTACTCGCTCTGTCTACACTGCAGGTATTTCTTGCTACGTAACGCACCTTGCGCTAATACTAAATAGCCTGCCTAGCTGGGAACAATTTGGAAGTAGCGCTCAAACTCAAACTCAAAGCATTTATTTCAATTAAACCATTTACAGGCACTTTTGAATTGTCAAAGAGTCAGTCAGTTAGTCAGAAAGTTGAAGCTAGTTGCCCATTCCAAAACGTAGATCTCTATGGAGAAGAACGGGCAAGAAACTCCAAGGACTCGGTCGCCGGCCGTTGCCGAGGCACCGCTCGCTTCTCTCGCTCGGCTCGCGCGCTGTTGGTCAGAGTTCTAACCTAACCCATTTCACCCAGTTCACAATTTTTCAACAGTTTTTAATTTAACGGAAATAAAACTATGTGTTAGGTACAATATTTGCAAACTGAACAGCTCAGCAGTTTGGCCTGCGTGCGTTTCCATAAATGCATGTATCGCAACGATTACCATTTAGTACGTGTTCGGGTACCAATCGCGTAACTCAAACCAAATCAAATCAAACCATCTTAGTGCTAATTTAGCTTAGATTTATCGTTTACCAATATTCAATATAGCCTTTAAACCATAGTATTTCGTATCATTAAACCAGTGGTCGTAAACCCACACCCCAACCATAACCAATCTATTATAATATCAAATCAACCAAATATCAACCAACTCAGAAGTTAGTACCAAACCACGCAGGTACTAAATTCTACACTATGGGTGTCTGCGTTGAATCCGCCTTTTCATTGCCTTATACAAACAAAAGCGGCTGCACTTCAATCCGCTCTGTTGCAACTGGGTTCGGACGGACTATTACTACTTCAAGCCATTCGCAAGATAATGCAATAAAGAATATTGGTGCCTGTGTTGCATCCGCCTTTGTATAAACGCCACTGGACCAGGCTTAAGAAACGCTGGCGTGCCGATTTGGACTCGTTCCTGACCGATTGACCAGTAAAGGCGAGAGATAAAGAGAATTGCAAGAGTATGGGGGAGACCTTTGGCCAGCACTGGTATAAAATAGGTTAAAAAAAGTACCTACCTGTCACCAAATTTTATGATAGCAGGTTCGGTTCTTATTTATTTATTTCACTTAAATATTTACGAGTATAAAATATATTTTATTAAAAAAACACACAAAATCATTATTTATAAATAAAAAATAGTAGCCCACCGTTATCGGGAACAGGGTCCAAGCTACCGGGGCGGTGGCGGTCAGGGCTTCAGAGAGAGGAACCTCCTAACAATGAAAGCCGTGCCCAGAAGTACCGATTTCTGAATAAAGCCCTTGATCCAGCTGCCCATTATGAGCCTCCTCAGGTGTTAGGTTAGAGGCTCTTGGCTATTAAGCCATTGGCTGATACGACTATCGGTACAATGATCGCTGAGTCCGCATCTCACATGTCGACAACGGGCACATACCTGTGTACGGCACTTCAGATTCCACAATTCGCAACTTGCTCTAAAATACACTTTTAGAGCAAGTTGCTGGTGGATGATCCTGGCTATAAGTTTTTGTCCATGCAAGTATTCTTCGTTAGTTAGACGAGAACACCCGGAGATAATGTGTCTGATTGATTCCCCCGGACGGGGGCATGCCCGACAGATGCCAACCGTGCCGTCCTTCACAATAAATCTCCGGTAATTGTTCGTCATGATAACTTCGTCCATTATTGAATTTATTATTATTATCAGCCATTTGTGTCCCACTGCAGGGCAAAGTCCTCCCTTCCCTCCTTCCACTTATTTCTATGTATTGCTACTTACATTAAGGCCAATATTTTAGAAAAGAGTCGAGTTCGTCTCGGATCAAAGAACAATGCTCAAAAAGGTATGGCCACCGTCCCGTTCCTTGTAGCACTTTAAAACCTATGTTGATCGAAGGGCTATAGCCATCGTATCAGTTTATTGTATGACAGTGAAACTGAAAAGTCCATCCGAAAAAAGTTATATCGACATGAAGAAACAGGAATTAGTCACATTTCTGCCGTTTAATGTTCTTTGTTATTAAAAATATGGCAAGAAATAATCGAAGATCTGTGTTCCAACTATGTCACAGTTTATACACATTATCACTGCCGGACCAATAGTACCCCCATATCAGCAACTGAGTCTTATTCACCACGCGGACGCAACAAAGATCGTTGACTTCACATACTTTTTTTTAAACTTACAAGATAAGGAACTTTTGGTAATCGTAAGATCTTATCATTTTATTGCATGACTGCAAAAAAAAACCTCACTATGCTTTTCTTCTCATAATGAGAAACATATTACTGTGGGATGATTAAATACCGTCGTTCGGAGTTTTCAAACAACTCTTTTGAATCAAAATGGTGACTACTCCCGCACGTGATACAACTCCCGGGGCAGCTTGAAAAAAGTTCAAAGAAGAATTCTGTTGAATAACGTTTTCGTAAAGTAACGATTCACTTTTCTTAATTACAAATAGAAACCTTTTACTTTTATTGAAACAAATACATAGATTACTCTGTGTTTGCTATGTCTATTACAATAATATCCCAGGCACTGGCTGGCCCAAGGAAATTCTCTAAACGCCTTCCAATCCTGGAGTACCGATACTGATCCGCGCAGGTACCAACCGTCCTCATAACCGTCAAACATGAGCAGTAATATTCCTGAATAGCGTTTATGCCCTGAGCGGTATTCAGTAGTAAATACGTGTAATAGGTCGCATTTGACCTGTCTTGATAAAATTCGACCCCTCAGAAGAGTGCAATCTTCTGTGTCTACCTATACCGTAGTGATTCATATTTGGGCTTGGAGTTGCACAAACTTCTATGTTATAGACCCGCCACGTTAATGTTCGCTGACATAGGAAGCTGCCAGTTTTAGATGGTAATATGTCCGTTTCATCATGTCGAAAAAGAACATTTTAACTAATTCACTATTCTTCTTACCGATATAACTTTTTTCGGATTGACATTTCAGTGTCGCTGTCATACAATAAAATGATAAGATGGTTAAGGCCCTTCGATCCACATAGGTTTAAAAGTGCTACAAGGGTGGGGTACGTTTTGGTCATTGTTGTTTAAATAGTGAATTTTGATATTCATGTTTGTCATTTTTAAGGGAACTTACAATCGACTCTTTGAATGATGATTAATAATGTCGAGTGTGGGGCTACCTACATTTTTAAAGCTATCCGATGTCAGACTCAAGTTGGCAGTAATCCACCAACCGGTAGCGAAGCAAACACAGCAGCAGACGTTACAGAACCGTATGAATTATGTGGGTAGGTCTATATTTACAGTTTTAATAAAAAAAAAAAAAAATCCTCATAATTAGGTATACCTACATAACTTAATACCTAAGGATTTATGAGTCTTTCTTTAATGTTTAACAATCGCAAATAATCCGGCATGGGCATAGTATCGTTAACCTTGAAGCTATAACAACTGGCGTGCGTAACATATGTTATTTAATTAAAATTCTATAACAATGAGTTTATTCCTCCGTCTTGCAGAGAGGCCTATGTCCCAGTAGTCGGCAGATTATTGGTTGATTATAGATAGCAATGAGTTTATACAATCGTCTCAACTCTCAAGTACCCAAGTTCAATTTCATCATCTGCCTTTCCCAACTATGTTTGGGTCTTCTTTCAGTCTAACCACAAGCAGCTGAATACCAGTATTTTACATAGAGCGACTGCCTATGTGACCTCCACAACCCAATAACTGGATAATACGATACCCCTTGGTAAGACTGGTTGTCAGACTTTCTAGTTTCTGACGACTCATAACCACTGTCAAAGATCTACGAATGACAGCCGGGACTAACGGCTTAAGGCGCTACCCCGCGCTACCCCGAGCTAAGTGGCGCCCTCATTGAATAAAAAATCGTAGCATAGTATAGAAAATAAAGATAAAAGAATTGAAACTTGGAGTTTGGTACTTTTAATAAATGAGGGCGCCACTTAGCTCGTGTTAGCACCTTAACGTGCTTTCCGAGACACGGAGGGGTAAAGATGGTCACCCATCCACGGGCCAACCCCGGCAAGCATAGCTTAACCTGATGTATCGACCCGTGCGGCTGTTATTATTACTTAGCCACGAGCTCCTCCTACCTAAGAAGAGTTCATTATGTAACAATGTACGTATGTATGGCTTGCCGCCGTCGATTCGAGACCCCTCCATGCCTCGGACTGCACGCTAAGGCGTTGGTCCCGGCTGTCATTCGTGGATCTTTGACAGTCGTTACGGGTATTCAGAAGCCAAAGTGTTTGACAACCAGTCTTACCAAGTGGTATCGTGTTGCCCAGTATTGGGTTGTGGGGGTCAGGTGGTCACTCCGTCCTCGTGGAGGCGATCGGTGGCGGGGATCTCTCGCGTCCGGCCCTGGTCCAGGCCATGGTACGGACCGAGAGGGCATGGGAGGCCGTCACCTCCTTCTGCGAAGCAGTAATGCTCGCGAAGGAGGAGGTGGAGCGCGTGAGGGAGAGGCAAATTTCGCGCCCTCACGCCCCTAGCCGCCGCAGGAGGAGACGCCCTGGGCGTCGGGAATCGATTGCCGATTCCCGGCCACCGTAGGCGCGGGCTTGCGGACGGTGAGCAATGGGTAGCTCGCCGTCCGGTAAGGACCAAGCCCGGGTCGACGGCGCGTTGTGTTCCACGCGCGCCTCAAAGAGATGTCAGCGAATGAAGGGGTCCGATGAGACCATTGCCTGCCGGGGTTGCGGGAAAGTCCGAATGGGATACCGTGGCCCCCTGGCATTGCACAGGCAAGAGAAGGAACACGGGTGGGTTTTAGTCAGTAAGAGTCTGACACGCCCTCCCGCTCCACCCAGAGCGGGAGGAGTCATTTGATGATTTCCCACCCAAAAAAAAAAAAAGGTGGTCACTCCGTGTTAAATACTGTTATTAGGCTGCATCCTGGAAGCCGATCCCAAAATAGTTGGGAAGAGATTAGGCAGATTTATGTATGGCTTGTGGCTACAGACGCCTTGCTGGTCCAGAGGTTGAAAGTGCGGTTGCTGTGCGTAGCGGTTCTAGTTCCCAGTTAGGGCAACTGTTATTTGGTATCTCCGTTAGAAACTTTTTAGAAGCAGTCCAGAGTGGACTTCTGTGTTTATGGGGGTAGCCTATTACCTAAATTAACGCACATATCCATGCTGCCTAAAATTTCCTAATGGAAAAGCTCTGACAAACTAAAAAAAACGGGATTAAACATAGAACTAAATTGTATTTAAATTAAATCGCGATTGCCTCGCTGGTCTGGGTAGTGTTCGCAAGCGCTACTGCTGAGCATGAGGTCCTGGATTTGATTCCTGGGTTGGGAAAAGTGTTATTGGGTTTTTTCATTTGGAATTTCTCAGTGGCAGCCCGGAATCTGGATTTGTCTGTTTGATTTTCATAGGCAAAAAAATTTACAATGACGTGAAAAAAAAAAAAACTTTCCACGCACTTCACCGCCTGCCGCGCCCCGCCCTATTTTATATTATGTTCAAGTTATTTAATGAAAGTTGATTCTGAAAACCAAAGTGGGTAAATTAGATTTTGATGTTAATTACATTGATTTGTGTCGTGATATTAGTTAGCCAAAGAAGATTATATTTTTGTTTATGTTGATTGTTACTTTACAATTAAAGATGAGATTTCCTAAATCCGGCCGCAATCCTGCCAGGAGACTAAAAATCTGGAGATCTCGGGACAAATCCTGAGATATAGTAACCCTATCTGTGGAGGGCGTCAAGGCAAGAAGGCGCGACGCGAATCTAATCAAAACAATTTCTAAGAAAACTTCACGTTGGAACAATAATTACTAGAGTTGCGTCGCGCGAAAAGTTGCGCCTGTCTGCACGAGCCTTTACTCATCTTAGTAGACAATCAAACTGAATAGATCAAAACTTCTAAACAATGAATGGTTACGGGCTAGTAATAAAAAGCGGTGAACAGTGGACGTGCATCATGCAAACTTGCGTGATGTATCCGTAACTAATTATTTTTACCGCAGATCAAAGAAATATGTAGTTGAGATCGGATAACGTAGACAAATTGACATTCTATCAGTTTTAACGACGATAGAAAAGTCAAAAATGTATGTGATTGACTTATGCTACCGAAAAGATTGTCAATCATGTTGAAAGGAGATGGAAAACGGTGGGCCCAAATGTAATGAGTTAAGATATGATCTAAAAAATTATTCATATTTTTTTCATCTTAGAACATGAAAAATCACCTCAATTCTCAATCTGGAAGCGGAGAAATATGGAAAAGATAGTTTTCGTGAGATTATCGATTGAGTAATCGATTACACAGTTACGAAAATAAAACCTTTGCGCTAAATAGTTAACTCAAAGTAATTAAATGCACTTTATATACTTATGTGCAATATAGTGCGTAATTACAGTCATATTAATAAATAAAATATCAATTAATTACTGATAAAACAATATGAATGATTATCGATTAAAATTTGTTTTCTATTTTTAGTCTATGTCACTGGCATGACAGCTGACTGACACTGACACTAATCTCCTTATGACTCCTATTTACAAACCTGCCAGGATGGTAGATGGTTACATAGACTACTATTATGGCTGGTTAGATGAGGTTATATTTACTTACAGACTGAGGTGCAATTCATTGCTGAATCACTGACAGAATTGTTTCACCGTGTAAGGGTCGTCGGCCCAGTGTATGGATCGCTGTGTGTATTCACACAGCGATCCATAGTTTCAACAATATCCAATCCACAAGGTAAAATCCAAAATAACAATTCCAAGTTAAGCGTGTGAGCGATCTTCGGTGTCCAATGTGAAAGCAAGGGTCGTACAAGATAGGCAGGGTCGGAATCCGTAAAATACAAAGCAGAGGTCGTGAAAAATGAAGAACAATCGGGAAAGTACTCAAAACGCATCGGTAAACACGAAACGAGTGAGCAAACAACAGCATTAGAGCAGTTGGCAACTATTAGTGTAAAAGCACATATTTTGCACTTCAGGAATCAGCTGTTAGTTAAAGATTGTAACATAACCTCACTTTAACATAATCTCTTTTATCTCTGTTCTCAGATTGAAAAAATCCGCAGAATTTTCAGTAAAAGGTTGATAATATATAAGCTATTAATTGACACCACTTTCAGCTTTTTACACCCAGGCCCAAGATTGTATGTAATCGTTTCAGTCTCCAACTGTTGTAGAAATGTGAAACGCTTTAAAGCGATTGTCACTTGACTAGACGTGGACACGTCTCCAAGTGATTAAAGCATTGAGATTTTTCGAAAAGAGAAAAGTCTTTGAGTGGGTGACGATATTATCCCAGCTAGGTTATCAGAAAAATGTTCAGTTAAAATAAAGTTGGAATGAAAATAAAACAATATAGGTGATCTACATACATATCATAAAACACTTTAAATTATGTTCTTTCTGCTTCTTCTAGCATGCGGTGACAACACGTTGTTTTCAAGAATAACTCATTACTATTAGTATTAAGTACTAAAGTTTAAGCATAAAATAAACTTTAACACATCTGCCATTTTCTAAGATCAGTGGCTATATTACAGTTGCGAATGTTCAAGATGTCAAGGAATCTGCACACTCGAATCTCGAGGTCTAAAACTATAAATCCGACTTGCGAATAACGAACGGTTATTTCAAGCAACAAATATGTTATTATTTTCAAGTGCTGACACTATGCTTCTAAAATCTAAACACACCACACACAGTTATAGGAGTGATAATAACATAAATATAATGTTATTGTTGACGAAACACGATTCACGCTATTGTCGAACCAACACATGGCGAATTATTGAAAGAGATGGAATTGAAAAGAATACCAATTGAACGTAATTCAAGATTGAACGTGCATTCATTAAACAGTAAAACATACATAAACTTGAAATGACGACTTAACAAGTCAAGAGACACTCTAGTCATCATTTCATACGATTATTCACTACGTTTTAATAACACATTTTAAGATTCGTAATTCTAAGGGGTAAAATAAAAAAATATAGTAGGTACAGACACTTGGGGTGCGCCGCGTCGATTAAATTTAAACTTTCGACCCTGTACAACATCTGTCACTTCTCTATGACAACTATTAACGTAGTCTCTACAATTTGGATACTCTTAGGATCTCTACTAAGAAACGGTCCATTCCCAACGACGACATTAAAACGTATCAAGAAGACGAGATTGATATATTTTTTCTTTATTACAAGCATGGTATCCTTAAGGTAAAGCTTAATAGTCAACCAATGACGTTCCGAAGAGGAGAGGAGGGTCGTAATCCACCTTTTCACCGGTTCTAGCATTGTTTCTCTTAACTTAGAGATACATATTTTATAATGCCTGTGCATTCTATTTTGTTTTAATAATAATCCCCCATTGAAGTTAAAGTTCTGGTCCCCTAGATTTCCATTAGACCTTTAAATAAAATGAATAGGTACTTAGGTAGCAGATATGCGAAGTTGGAACTCTCCTGGATCTGGTCACTTTATTTCTAGTCTATAGTAACATGATACACAGTACATAATAATATCCAAGTCATCCTGAAATTCGGACGTAGAAAGCCGACCGGTTGTCGCAAACATTATCAACATAATCACATAAAAATAAGACTATAAAAGAAAACGAAATAAGTACCAGAATTTTCAACAAATATACCTGAATTCTGAAATCAATAAAATAATGTGTGTAGACGGTATTTTTACAAAATTACCCGCGAAGGGGGGAATACATTAGTAATTGAATAACACAAACCTGTTTTAATTTATCAAAGTAAAACAATATCACTTCACTAACTAAACAGTCATTGTTAACAGAAAATACTTTGCGTGTTTTTCTATTAGTGTTTTATATAACGTCTGCGCGTGCGCACACCCTGTTGCGTTTCTTTACTGTGCGGCCGCCGATGTGTGGCGCGTGTGATAGGTGATAGCACTTGGCGTAAGACAAGAGCGGAGCGATTTCTAGTAAACATTCGTCATTACATTGTGAATTTTATCAATGGTTGTTTACTATTGGGTGCAGTTCTAATAGGGTTCTTTAAATACGAATGAGTTTTTACAAAAAAAATGTTTTTTTATTATACGCTCAGAAATGGAATGCGCAATAGGCTTAATGAACTCCTTACTTTAACCATGTACCTTTAACCATTATTTAAATACAGTCGATCAACCGTTGGTTTACGAGGCTACACGCACGCTGAAATAAACTAACATTCCTAATCAATACGACGTTTTAATTACATTGCTTTTTATCGTAGCATAAGGCCCGACATCAACACAGTAAATTATGTTAGTACTTACTTAAGGCGAGGTTTTCCGGACCTGTAGGCCTTTGAAACGCTACCTCCGCCTCCCCCAAATGCAGAGTGATATATGTATTTATTTACGACGATTGATTCTAAAACAGGCAATTTCGGATAACCCCCCGTTAATTGATAGGTATAGCCCGATGCAAACTTTATGGCGGCTCATTCTGAACACGAAGCGGGTAGCTGTTCAATAAGAAATTCATGTGACCGCGGGGGTGAGGGGTGGTACTGCGCAGCAAGCAGCGCTATTTTCTCCGTCTAACATACGGTATATCCGCAAGTGAGACAGATTACAAAGCGCCCATAACTACGGTCGAAACTTCGAGTAGGCCCCCTGAGCCGCCATATAGTTCGTATCGGGCTGTACGCGTTTAGGTATTCGTGTTTCAGTAGACAGTTTATAGTGAGTGTGAACCTATACTTGAATTTTACTAGAAGTGAGAATATAAGGCGGTTCTCCTCCAAACCCCAACTCGTTTTTATGTTAAATACCTCAACACGAAACTTTTGTTATTCCGTTTGTTTTGAACTTGAAAATGTTTTGTTCCTTCACAAGGAAAAGAACAGCTTATATCGCTGTAATAATTCATTTGAACCGTAACCTAAGTTCCGTTACATAAAGTGGCCTAGTGCAAGGGTTTACCAAGTTCACTGCGACTCTCTTCACCGCAGTACACTGGGCATTTCTAATAGCCTCGATATTGGTAGGTACACTATCGTATTAATCATTATCTTTGTTACGACTGTATAGGAGTTTCATTTTATTGTATGTTAGATTCAAATTACCAGTGCTGATGTAATGGGAAAATTTCAAGTGTACGGCTTCCGTAGCGTTCTTATTTCGGGTTTCATGCCTCTCTAAAAAGGGATTCCTCTGAGTACTTAACAAAAATCATGTGCGCCTTAACTGGCGATGTCAGTCCCGGCAGTTGAATTTTGCCACGGAAGTGAAGAATCCTTACATTCTGATATGTACTTTAACGAACAAGTTGATCTCTTTTGAAAGCCTACTGATTTTGTCTGATTTCTGCATACTTTTGCACACATCCGATTCATCTTCGTGTTCCAATTTTGCTTCGGCCGGGTCGGGTCGGCGCAAAATGTTTTCTTCAACCATTCTCCACTGTTAGGTGTCACATAATCATACACTCCCTTTTCATTAATATCGTTTCCCGTACTATCATATATACATTACGCAGATTCATTTGAGATAGTACATTTTTCATTCCTAATCTTTGCAATCCCAGGCGGAAACTATTGTAAGGAGTTTATTTATATCTAGTAATTCAAGATAGCCTATATCGCACGAGTGACTTATAATATTATAAAGATGGAAGATACTAGAATATTTTTAGGAGACAAACTATTACTATCGTTCCAAATCTTATCATTTGAAAGAGTAGAGTTAGGCTGACACTGTCGCCCACCGTTTGTTGCTGACCTGGAGATCCGGGCTAGGGATAGGAATGTACTAGGTGATTCTTGTATTAATTACTTTCAACTCAAGTAGTGGATGTTGGAAATAAAACTGGCAAGCTGAAGTTAGACTGGTCGGCAGGTGAAGTCGTAGGTATGCACATAAACTCTATAGGTTTAGGTACTTAAATAAAGTTAAACAAATAATAAAAAGGGTTTTGATAGATGACACTGTCTTGTTTATAAAAACGATAAAACCAAATCAAGTTTATTTTAGATTTTTACAATAGTTTCCTCTTTTATTAATGTATGGTAAACTTTATCTTTTATTGTTAAACTAGTTTTCGTAGATGTGTGTTGCTTGAGCAGAATTGTTTAGTTAGAATTATAATATTTTGTAATCTGTCTATCGTAAAGAGCCCAAACTCTAAACGTCAACGAAATATATATAACGTTGCTAAATTAAAGAGTGCAACTGTGACGTAGCATGACAACTAAAGTGGCAGGTATTACGTTTAGTCGGTTACTTGACAGCTGTCTCGTCACGTGGTTTTTTTTTGTTTACCGTTATTTAAGTACTTGAACCTATGGAGTATAGATATATGGACAAAGATTCTTACTCAATGAACATACCCCCGACGTCCTAGACGTGGCGCTCCTTAAGAACGTCGCTCTAAGGTTAGACTCCATCGAAACGGTGCAAGAGCTTAACTCTGACCACCGCCCAGTAGTCATAAAAATGCCCCCCCGCATAGGTCTCCCCGACCCCTCCCAACCCGCTCTCACCAAAAGGGTAACGGACTGGAAGAAAGTAAGCACTCAGCTGAAATCCAATACGTCTCCCCAATTGGACGCCATCCCCGACAAGTTCGATTCTATCGCGGACACGACGGCCGCGATCGACTCACTCACGGAGCACGTACAATCAGTCCTGAGCGACTGCTCTAGGGAGGTCTCAGCGTCGGGCGACCCTCGCTGGAGCCTGCCGGACGATGTACGCGCGCTGCTGACTGAGAAGAACGCGGCCGTTCGTGCCTACAGCAATTTTCCCTGCTCCGCTAACAAAGCCCATATGCGCTATTTATAGAGAACTGTAAAGACACGCATACAGGAGCTGCGTGACACGGGCTGGGACAAGATGCTCAGCGAACTAAAGCCCACCCACCTAGCATTCTGGGAATTTCAGAGGAAACTCAAGTCCCAGCAAGTGGCCTCCATGCCCCCCCTGACCCGTCCCGACAAGACCATCGCGTTCGAGGATTTAGAAAAGGCTGAATGCCTAGCAGACAGTCTCGAGGCTCAATGCTCCCCTAGCTCCCAACCGGTAGACCAAGCTCACCTCCTAGAGGTCGACGCCGAGGTCAAACGTAGATCCTCTCTCCCTCCCGTTGAAGATCCTGATAGTCCGCTGCCTCCCGTCACTCCAGACGAAGTGCATGACATCATCAAAGGTCTGAAAACCCGCAAAGCCCCCGGCTCTGATGGAATCACCAATAGGGTGATCCAGCTATTCCCTGCTCACCTGATAATGCTATTGGCCACCATCTTCAATGGTGCCCTAAGCAATAACATCTTTCCCCAAGCATGGAAAGAAGCCACGGTCATCGGCATACCGAAGCCCGGCAAGCCCAAGACCGAGCCGTCGAGTCACCGCCCCATCAGTTTGCTCAAGTACTCGGCAAAGTCTATGAGAGGCTTATTTATAAGGGCCTCAGAGACTATGCCGAAACCAAGGGCCTCATCCCCAACGAACAGTTTGGGTTCCGAACCCAGCACTCTAGCGTGCATCAGGCCCACCGGATTATTGAAAACATATGCGCTGGCTTCCAGCGCGGTTTGATAACCGGTGCAATATTCTTCGATATAGCGAAAGCATTCGACAAAGTCTGGCACAACGGCTTATTATATAAGCTCTACAAACTCGGTGTGCCAGATCGTCTCGTGCTCATCTTTTGTCAAACCGCACCTTCCGCTACCGTATCGAAGGAGCGATATCCTCCCCTCGTCCTATCCGCGCAGGAGTCCCTCAAGGCTCTGTGCTCTCCCCCCTAATCTTCACGCTTTTCACCAGCGATATCCCAAAGAGTAAAAGGGCGCAGTTGGCACTGTTCGCAGACGATACGGCCATCTACTACAAGGGTACCAGCTCTGACTCAATAGCCCGCACTCTCCAGACCTCAGTCGACATGCTCGGCGCCTGGTTTAGAAAGTGGAGGATCGAAGTCAACCTGGATAAAAGCCAAGCGGTTCTCTTTATGAAACCGCGTAAAAGGTTCAAACCCTCCCGACCCATCACCATGTTCGGCAAGCCTATCCCTTGGGAGAAGCGAGCCAAATACCTAGGTGTCGTCCTAGATCAGCATCTCACCTTTAGCGATCACATAAAGCAGGCCCGCTCGCGAGCCGCTTTCGTTCTCGGTAGACTCCACTCTGTCCTGAATGCACGTAGCAAAATGTCACTAAAGTGCAAATTGCGTACGTACACGGCGTGCGTTTGTCCCATCATGACCTATGCGGGAGCCGTATTTGCACACGCAAAACCCCGCCATATTCATAGGATGCAAACACTCCAAAATAGATTCCTCCGAAAAATCACCGGTGCCCCCTGGTACGTTAGGAACGAGATCCTCCATCTCGACCTAAAGATCCCCACAATCCACCAATTTCTCAAACGAACGCAATTCCAAGCGTTTCTTTGAGTCCGCCGCCAAACACCGCAACCCTCTGGTTGTCGAGGCCGTCAATTATATCACTAGTAGAATCGGTCAGATCCGCCGCCCGAGGCAAATCCTTACCGACCCAGACGACCCCATAACCCTCC
Organism: Xanthia togata; assembly: GCA_963853775.1. NCBI lineage: Eukaryota > Metazoa > Arthropoda > Insecta > Lepidoptera > Noctuidae > Xanthia > Xanthia togata. The sequence continues at coordinate 13,395,406 of OY970809.1, forward strand.
TCCAGGAGAGCAATAGGGCCACAAGTACAGTGCACAAACACAGACACCGACCCGCATTCCGACCACGCCGCCGAGGTCCTCCGCGATCGCGACCCGCCCGAGTAAATAATACTCCCCCCCCACCCTTGCTCGCAGAAGCGCCAGCCCGCGTTTTGCTCAGAAATGTAGATTTAAATTCCCCGATTAATAATAATGATTTATCTTTGATCCAGCCTGTCCCAACTTGCTGTCCTCCCCCCAGCGACGCCCTAAGCCGAGGTCCGTACCCCACAGGGGGTGCCCTTAGCGAGCGCTCGCCTAGTTTTAATTTAGAATAGTTTTGCCCCTGGCTGGAGGCTTTGAGATAGTAGCTTAAGGCAGCCGTAGGATTGACCGGTTAAGTAGTCATCACCTCAGAGGTGAACTACGAGAAGCCCTAGACAAAAAAAAAAAAAAAAAACAATGAACGAAGGTGGTGGCTGGTGGGACTATCTGGTTGTATATTTGGTAGACTTGGCGAAATACCTATCGTAGAAAATTTAGAAGAGGGAGGTATTTTTCCAGTAGTGAGACCCTAGAGTGGGACATTACTATAGTTGGCTACGTGCAAATTAACGTGTTTTATTTTTGTTTTGCGAAACACATGGAGAAATACATTGTAGTCTAACCTTCTGCCACTGTTGTTGTTAAAACAGAAGGTCATGGAATATGTAACGTCCTATAAAATGATCTGTCAACTTATACGATTGTTTACTGTGTCTACTGTATACAACTCTACGTTGTGTGTGAATTTTGATAAGGAGCATCAACTTGTAAATCTGAGTGACATGAGAGCAATGAATTATCACAAATTTCCTTAATTAACGCTTTATGTAATGTTGAGAGTATGTCATGCTCACTTAATGTCTCGCTGATGGTGGCGAGTGTGTTGAATCATTCGGTTCCCTACAAAATGGTTGAGTTGGATGGTGCTGATCCACGCGTCATATTCGTGAACGGACGCCGTCAGTTGAGACTGGTCGTCTCTTATCTGCCAGGGCTTATTTTTAATCTTATATTCTAATCGTTTTGGATTTTTATATATTTTTTTACATTGTTCTCGCATATAGAATCAACAAGAGTAATGTACCCAGGATTTTGTAATTTCTATATTTAAAAGAGTGTCCTTGGAGTTTCTTGCCCGTTCTTCTCCATAGAGATCTACGTTTTGGAATGGGCAACAAGCTTCAACTTTCTGACTAACTGACTGGCTCTTTGACAGTTCAAAAGTGCATGTAAATGGTTTAATTGAAATAAATGCTTTGAGTTTGAGTTGAGGTGGTTGAAGTTTGTTGATTTTAATGCAATTTCTGCTGGAGATACAGGCTTGGGTGGTGAGGTGAGTAGAGAATATTATACGAGTTAGTTTGGTTTTCTGTACCTTTTGTACATCCCTAGGGTCTGTATAATATAAGCGTGAACACTGACAGTAAGCTTGAAATCGTTGTCTGGGGTGGCAGTCTCGACATTAATAGCGATCGCTATACGACCGAATTCGGTCGCAAAGTCGTAATGGCGTCCGTAGACGCGCTCGACTTGCTTGCTCAAGTACGGGATTTTTTCGTCATCGCTATCTATGTCGAGACTACCCGGCTTGGCCAGTCCGTAACACGCTAACTTAACCATTGCCTGTTGTTATGTTATCACTGTTAATGATACAGGTACTTGACATTACGTCTTGATAAGTATTATCTCCTGAAATATTTACACGTGTTGGCTTCGGTAACCTATTATTATAAATTGTATAAAATATTAGTAATGACGTTTTATAATTACTTCATTGTTTTAATCGCGAGGGAAAAACATGCCATTCCACATTAAATTAACGATATATTGTTTCAGCTCATAAATATCTTTGTTGATGATACAAGAGAAAATATTTTTGTTCTACATTTATTTTCAACTAGCTTTTGCCTGTGGGTTCACCCGCGCGGATGTCGGGAAATATCCCACGGGACCGTACTACCGCGTTTAAAACCTTGTGTGTTAATCCAGGTTATAAACTATCTGTGCCATATTTTATCCAAATCCGTTCAGCTGTTTTTGCGCCAATCCGAAACATACTCGTACATTCAGACAAGTAAACGGACTATTTCTAAAAACTATAGTTTCGGCATCAGACGTGTTCTTCACACCTCGAATAGCATACTTTTTTTAAAAAAATATACAATTTACAGTTATGATTTTTTTATTATTATTATGTTTTCAATAAAACAGGGTTGGATAAATAATGGTACCTTCCGAAATGGTATCTTCAGTGGTTAATATCTGGGGCCGTATTATGACGTATTAATGCCACCATTATTCCAGTGTGAGTGAGAGACGGAGCTATACAAGGCCGCTAGCACCATCCTTTTTTCGCAATGGAATAATGATGGCATTAATACTTCATAATAAGGCCCCTGTACACGGTAATTTATGTATGAAGCCCAGGCATATTAGTTTAGGGATTATGTATAAATAAAAAGATAACTTCTTAGCAACTAGAGTGACGTGCTTATTTATCTAGGTAGCATCATACAATTCAGACGTAAAAAGATAATAATAAGACAATAATTTTTATCTAAACTTTTTTAACAGACGTAAGAGTTTGACTTGAGTAAGTAAAGTAGTTATATGAACTTTGTATTAATATCAGTTAGGATACGATTCCGCGTGTAAAAGAGGCACCTTTCGATGGACTTTGACTCAGAACGACTTATATATTTCTGCTCAATTATACACTAACACAAAGTTGCTGCAGAACACTATCACGGACAAATCTCTCGTGAAAACCCTTAGAATATCATTCTACAATTGTAATGTCAACTATGCCCAATCCTCTGGTTCCTTCATCATGACCCTAAAGCAGTCCATATAAATCTGTGTCAATCCTAGCATCAGGTGGAATGATAGCTCCCTTCGAGCTCCACTTGATCTAAGTTTAAGAAATTTTCACAAATAGACCGGCTGAAGTCGACTGATCGATGATATTTTGCGAGGTGTGTATGAATTGAAGCGTGCCTTATTAACACTTTCCGGGACACTGAACGAGACACAATAAAAGTTTTATTGTTATCACGTTTATAGGCGTTTAGTGTCCCGCAAAGTGTTAAAATAAGGAATTCCTCTTTCACCTCAAAAGAAAACAAATACTTAGGTAGTACTGAATGTGTTTTTTTAAGTTACGTATATCTGCTGTTTAATATTAATAGTTATTTGTTATACAAGAGTGCAAAGTTGCTTTTTAACCGCGTGTTCAATTTTGATGACCGAGCAAGCGAAGGATTCTAAAATTGAATCACGAGCGCAGCGAGTGATTCAAAATTAGAATCCTGAGCGTTAGCGAGGGAATCAAAAGAGCACGAGGTGAAAAATCTTTGCACTCGAGTGCAACACGTAACTTTTCATTCCACCTCAGCGAGGAAATGACTAAATGCAAAAAAAAAAACGTTTACAATCACAAGATAGGTACACTTTTATTTCAGTTTAGGTATTAATTACTACATTATGACAGGTAAGTACCTATTACAGAATAATCTTTAAATTATAACAAAATAATACTAAGGTATAATTAAGAAAATTTTAAAGTAACGTTGCTACAGTTATTTAAATTGAGTGTAATATTTTTGTTTGGTACTGTAATATTGGTGTTAGTCACTTGTGTACTGTTTTTCGGTAAACTATCTGTCATACTTAATAGTTGTACCAATTCATCGGATTCCCTTGGCGTGAATGTTGGAGAGAGAGGGAGATGGTTAGGTGTTTCATAACGGCTTATTTTTGATGTAGAAGGGCCAGTACAAGGATCCGATTGAGGCTCTTTCAGTGTAATGGCTCCTACGATGCCTTCACATATTTTAGACTTATTTTGGATGGAATCCTCTATGTATCCCTCTACAACTGCATTGGACTTCCAGCCTCCGTGGCGCTTAAGGGACAGCAGATCAGCTCCGGAATCAGCCAAAAGTGTGGCTGAAGTTCGTCGGAAACAATGACCCGTGTACAACGGGGGTTCTGGAAGTTCAAGAAATGTTGCTATTTCTCGTGGGATACTGCCAATTTTATTAGTACCCATAGGCTGTCTAACACACTTTCCATTGCGATACTGTAGAAAAAATCGATTGATTGGAGTGTTAGGCGGGCGTAAGGCTTGATATTTCTCAACAATCGTTACGTATTCCTTGCGAATGACGAAGTTGCGGTCTCTTTTTGTCTTTGTATTAGGTAAATTAATTAATAGTAAGTCATCTGAATGTTTCTCAATGTTTTTGACATTAAGTTGTGTTAGTTCATTAGTTCGACATGCTCCGTTTATTCCAATAATAAGAACAACCTGTAACGTAAAGAGTATTGTAGTAGATAAATGAATAAAATTGATATGAACGCATAATTATGCCTATCAACATCTACTAAGTATACTATTTAATTGAGATTAATATACTTAAGTAGATACTGAATGTGCAACTGACTTACTTTTGCCGCCAAATATACGGAATCGGGTGCTTCGTTAAGAAACTTTTCAATATCAGATACTGTGAAAACCTTCGATTTTTTTGGTTGATGACCAGATGAGGCTCTTTTTAAAAATGCCACTAATTTAGGATAGGTATCGATATGTTTGTCTTTTTTCATCTTTATTGTTGCTTTTAGCATCGAATACGTACTCCATAGAGTGCTTGCTTTCTTGTTCTCGGATAATTCTATAAAATATGCCAGCAAAACGTTTTCTGAGAAAGTTTTGGCTCCTTTTGCTAGTCGCCACGTGTTGAACATATCGTACTGTTTTAAATACTTCTCGCGTGATTGTTGAGGGAGAAAGCTCATTTGCGCATTATTAACAGTTTCAGTCAATTCTGTTGGCGTCAAGCAAACTTCCTCGTCGCTAGAATCACTCATTTTAGTTTTTTCACTTGTTTTCAAGTTTCTTGTTTTTAATATACCTAAGGTTTAACCAATGATATTATAAGTTACTTATAATATCATTGGGTTTAACAATGACGTGAAAAAATGCCGCGTAAAGAACCGCGTACAAAGCAAATTGAAAAAAGAACACCAAGAAGGTTCCGAGTCTGAGTTTTTAACAAATTAAAAAAAAGTTGTATGATATATTCGGCACCATAGAGGTAGCAGTAAATAGGTTTAATGTTTTTTTTAATTCACAAACTTAGTGCACACGATGTTCTAAATTCAATTTACTTTATCCTCTAGAGAATAAAAACGGCTTTTCCACTCAGATACTGAAGATTAAAAATACTCTTTCCGAGATGGTGGGATGAAAAATAGTTTTTGAGGTTGAATGTCGGGCAAAGTGTTACTTCGTTTTTCCATGTGGAACTTCTCAGCAGGAGCCCGGAGGCTGAATTTGTGCCCGATTCGTAGCAATAGGCTCGCCGTATATAACATGGGACTTAAATATAACTGGCGAAATGGAGGGTGTGTGTGTATTCCTCTGCCAAAATCTACGGGCGTAATATTTATGTTTACGGTTTTCGCACGTTCGCTCCGGGATACGGAAAACTTGGACAAATAATATAAGTATGTTCCTCTGGGGGATTTGGTCAAGAAATTTTGCGGATTAAATGGGCCAAGGTATTAAAGATATTTTTTCTTATCGTCCACTTATACGAGTACCTTCGAATTTCAACTAAGTACTATTTAGGTTAGTGCTAATAGGGAGGTACCTACAGCAGGTATCTAATAACCATCAACATCCTAATTACGTAACACACGATCAATCACAATCTGTTTCATTTTGACATTTCAACAACATTCATTGCGTTATTGTTGTTGAGCAGACAAACTTTTCGAACATAATTATGAAGCAATGGATTAGCAATATCCTTCGAAATGATTCAGATTGTGATTGACCGTACGCAATAAGGGTGCAAACAGATTTATTATTGCTCTACATTGATTTGTTTTAAAAGTAATCGTGGCGTGGTGGCACCTGTTGCGTCTTCAATGGTCTTACGTAAATATTACCTATAATATTGTGATTCACTAGCTACCAAGCGAGATAGGAATGAAAAACATTACTTTTACGCAATCACTGAGAGAGTAAATATTGCTTTAAAATAAATAGCTTAGTTAAAATATGTAGGGTTGGTCCCTGTATGCGTAAATTCCGAATTACCCAAATATATAATATAATATACATAAAAAATCTGTTATGGTATGAGGAACAGACGTGTCATCCTCCATAGAACAGGGCGGATCATACGACCAGACGGCTGTTGTGTCTAGTGGGCTCAGTAGCCCACGAGACACAACACCTATCGATCAGATATCGTCGGACAGTTCCGACAATTGATGTCGGGACGTTGTATATACGCTAGTCACGCGGTAAAACCTGCTTGCGCGTTGCAGGATTTTGCGTGACATCAGTGTGATGCAATCTAGACACGTAGACACAAATATTACATGCACGTATTTTCATGGATAGAGGCTTTTATGCAGATTGCAGACCGTAGGTATGATAATGGCGGTATTCGTTCCAGGGGAGATCCCCTCTCCGTCTCACACACGGTATGTCCGTAAGTGACATCCGTAGTTTCGGGCAAAACTACGGATTTAGTCGCGATCTAATCATAGTTCATCAAATACCAGAACCATACCAGATTACCATGGGCTTCTTAGTAACAGCCCGGAGTTTGAAAGTTGGCGGTGTGATACCTACCCCGTGCCAAGGCACAGGCAAGGCCCTGCGCCTGATCTCTCTCCGGTTGTGTGGGATTGCCGTCCCATCGGACTATGAGAGTGAGGGAAGAGAAAGTGCAGCTGTCTGCACACACAATTGTGCACTATAATATTTACCGCGCCGTGAGAGTAGTTGCCATGGCCGAAATTCGGTCTGAAGGACTATTGTTATTATTACCATTAAACACATTTCAAGAAAAGTTTTTCATTGAGATTTTTTTAAATCAGCTCTATAAAATATATCTTCATTATCAGCATGTAACAGGCTCTAAAAGACGACAGCAAAAATTTCCTACGACAGCGGTGACAGTCACAATAACGACCGTAGTGACGGACGTCATGAAAATGAAGGCACCGCAGCACCTAAGGCGACGATAACCGACTTTTAATGTTTTTATACTGAAGATCATGTCTAAAAGAGTTGTGTTAATTATTTGGGTGTGAATAATAATGACGGGGTCCGCTAGGGCCGATGCCTGCCAGCGTCGCGGGAAAGTCCGAAAGGGATACCGTGGCCCCTGGCAACACACAAGCAACAGAAGGAACACGGGTGGGTTTTAGTCGGTAAGTGTCTGACACGCCCTCCCGCTCCGCCCAGAGCGGGAGAAGTTATAAGTATGTTAATTTACCACCAAAAAAAAAGTGAGATCCGTATTGGTATATTTTAACTAAATTATTTCTTTAATTTTTAGTTTGGTAATGAAGACTTATTCTATTTTGTCAGTTTTTTTTTACTTACAAGTACTTTCCAAGGTCGTTATCATTATTAGAGAATAAATGATATAAAATCTAGAAACTTACCTAGTTTATATTTCTTAAAAAAAAGTACTAGGTATGTAAATATATAATGATTTTCCGCCGAACTAGATATGGGAATTATTACAAGGATATCTATATATTTCTTTTTCCTGGTTAAATACATCACCAACAACAAATGCTGTTAATTGGGGCCAGGGACACGGCTATGCGTGTAAATGTATTGTTTTGTAATTAAATACCTATACGCATTAATTAATACCTGCGCATTTTCTGCCTTTGTTGAAAAACAGAGGTAAAGCTATCTCTAAACTGGTTAAAAAAAATCTTAAAAGGTAAATAAAATACAAATGGTTTATTCGTGTCGGATGTTTTATTCTGTACTAAATTAATTGACTAAAATTCACTAACAAACCAAATTAAAAGGTAACAGCACATTATGTACTTACAGACTGCCCGACTTGGCTTTCTTATTATAATTATGAATATTTTTATTTTCGCATTAGCTGAAAAGGTTTCCACTAGACTACCCAATACATAAAATATAGTTTTCTTTGATCTTTATCTATAGGTTACTTAGAACTTAATTCACTCTAAAATTTAATTTATAAACTGCAGTTGTACGTAACACTAATGATAAGAATATAATTTGACAAATAAATAAAACATTTTTTCACATCTGACGATCCCTCATTAGTAAATAAATATTTTATAAATGATCACTACACATAGTCAAAGCAAATTCACGATACTTTTCAGCATTTATTTATTTTTATTAATTAATTAATTTGTAACCACTTGTACAGCTCGATTCAAACTTAATGGCGGCTCGGAAGTGCGCTGCTCGCTGCGCAGTACCCCACGCCTCACAACCGCTGACCCATGAATTAGTTTATACTGCGCAGCGATTCGCCTCATGCTCTGAGTCGCCATTAAGTTTGAATTGGGTTGTACATTATTTTGACTGACTCTACAAGTAGATCTTTAGCTTTACATTATTTTCTATTTTCGAACCTGCCGATCGATTCTGTGAAAATCTTACCATGAAAACTTAAGGTCTATTTATAACCTTGTTTCCAAATGATGTTATTTCCACTTATACAAACATCAACTTTATGCTAGTGTTAATAAAGCTGATTTTAAAATGACTAGTACTGTTAAAAAACTCATAAAAATATGAAGTTGTAGCGCAAACTGAACCTTATAAGTAGGCATTACAGTTGTTTTTCCTAAAATTCGTGTTTGATTACATGTTTGGCAAATAAATTGCGAACGCAGATTAGGTGAAGTGAGCTTCAAGTGAGCTGTCATTCCCACCAGCCGGTCTATTCTGTAACCATATAACCGTGAAAACTTAGGTGAAGTGAGCTTGAAGTGAGCAGTCATTCCACCTGCTGGTAGGGACTGACAGCTCACTCCGAGCTCACTTCACCTAAGTTTTCACGGTGAGGTGGTTAAAGAATAGATCGGCAGAAGCTAGCGATCGACACTATTGACAGCTCACTTCACATAAGTTTTCACGGTTTCTCAGAAAAAACCTTCTGCTTTTTTATACTTATCATAGAGGCTCTCTATCTGAATATTGCGAGGTCAGTCGGTTATCCAGTCTCACCCAGATGTAGCTAAATGTCAATGTTTTAATTAAAACCTCACAGATTTGCCAATCTCAGGTTACATTTTCTATTAATATGCGAAAATAAAAATACCAATATACCTATTTTTATGAACGATTTAACAATTAACATTGAGAAGGCGTAATAACAAGCCATTGAAGATATTCGAGAAATTATGTAACTTCTAGTATCGATGTCATGAATTGAAACAGTTCTGCGTACGTTTTACGTAAAGATTACAATCAGATTTCAAGGTTTTCTCTAAAGACAATGCAAATCTAAGAGATAGTATAACTGTCTTAAAATATGATTGTTCAACTAGCGTGCACGTTTTAGATGATTTCTACGTTTCTCAGTTTCTTAGCAACGACTGTAGGTAATCATTAACCTTATTTGACATATTACTTACCTTTTACAGAACCAATTTGACCCTGGATTTGCAGTAAAATTACCCTGCTATAATGTTAATTGTTAAATGTTCACATTAAACTTATCATTAAAATAAGCGTAAACACATCTATCTCGTCCAGCTTCGAAAGCTAAAATCACACTTCAAATTGTAGTCTTTTAACACTTTCTCTTACTTTAACATAATATATCTGATATTAGGTTTGTACCATTACTTTAAGAAAACTAAATATTAAATGATATGAAATGCTTAAAGCCAAGAGGAAATTTCTTGATGAGGTTTCGGAGTTTGATACAGAAAAATGATCTTAATTAAAACTAACGTTATGTAGTATTATACTATAACATTATAATCAGCCTATAGTTCCCACTGTTGGGAAGAGCTGGGAAGCTGTAATCCACCACGCGGGCCCAGTGCGGGTCAACTGTCTTCGAATTTTTGGTTCTCGGGCATGCCAGTTTCCTCACGATGTTTTCCTTCACCGTTTTGAGACCAGTGGTGATGGAATAATTTACACTAAGTAAAGTGCAAATTATTCTATAACATAGGTTTGAGGAACTTAAGGGGCCTGCGGAGTATGCGTATTTCATACAAACGTAATACCAAAATAATTTGTTAATCAAACATATTCTTAAGGTAGTGTGTATTAACTCCGATTGGATTACAGAATATCTAGGCTCCCAAATATATATTTTGAATGGACACTCATATAGAGATGAGATATGAGGATCTTCAAATTTCTATAGAAAACTTATTTTTCTCATAACTCGTCTTTAAATCAGTGTCCATTCAAAATATATATTTGGGAGCCTAGATATTCTGTAATCCAATCGGAATAAATACATACTACCTTAAGGATATGATTGATTTACAAATTATTTTGGTATTACGTTTGTATGAACTACGCATGCTCCGCCGGCCCGTTAATTCTAAGGTAAGGTTCGCTAAGTTACCTAAAATGGATAGAAGTGATTAAATTGTTTGACGATGTAAAGTTTTAATCAGCTAGTTAGGATACAGAGGAATAATTTTAGGGAAAAATATTTTACTGAAATTCTATAAATATTTAGTTAATTTAACGCGTTTCCGTTTGAAGAAAACGGTTAGATATCTTACACATATTTGTTGTCTGTCACTATCAAAATAAACACATGATTAAATAACCCTCTACAATGATAAAACATGATATTTTGACTGCTTCCTTCTTAAGGTAAACGAGTGGACACATGTGTTGATTTTAAGATTACAATAGGCTTACTTTCAGATCCATCACTAAACATGGCTCTTGAATGTTTAAAGAAAAACACAATATCCATGATATGAACAATATTAATTCCTCTGGCTTTGTAAGCAAAAATATACTTTGTTTATGACCAATAAAGATGAGGTTTACTAACAAACTTTAAATATTGGTTTATTGTCTGTGAAAAAATTATTTGACATTTCAAGGCGGGAAAAAAGTAGGCACCTTACATATTTTGATAACATATTTAAAAGGTCGCCACAGATGAAAACAGATGGTTCTGAACTCCGCATTTTAGGTATGAAGCTGCAACGCGGCGGGCTCGACTTGCTGGGCCAATTCATTGAGTGTAATGTAGTCAGAAGATCTAAGAGCTACGCGATAGAAAGAGAGGCAACTTCTAGGTGAATATATTGGATCCCCCCCACCTATGAAATTGGCGTATTTTATGGAGATTTTTAAAGAAGTTGCATAATTATTTCTTATTAACATTTTCTTAATTTATTTAACAACCATGAACACTAATGTTTTAAAACTTTTATGCACTAATGTTTAAAAACTAAGATAACGTATGCCACTTAGATTAAACGACAAAAATAAGTTTTGGCTAAGTTTTAAAACAAATAGTGCTCATTTCTGCTATCAAAAAGAGGAGTCATTTTTAGGGTATTTTTATGTTTAGAAAATTATAAGTAATAAGGTTTTTTTTTACTATTGGTAGTTGTCTATGATGGTCATTATTCGATATAATAACAAGCAATTGATGAATATTTTAAATCATAGAAGTGACGAGGTTCTCTATTTGTGAGAAAAAACGCCAATTTCATAGGTGGCGACCCAATAATAACTGGAGGTACCTAATTAGCGCTGTTCGACCTGAATTGCACTCTGTTGTTTCGCAGCAAGAGTCGCTTTTTATTTAAATAATTTTTAGCCGTGCGTGAACCATCTGTATCAATCTGTGATGAAAATAATATAAGTGCAGCAATAAAAAAAAAGATTTGATAAAAATGTACTTAGAGTTTGTTCGAAAATAACTGATACAAAAGCGATCTTAACCTAATACTGATATTAACCCTAGAATGTTTAACCTATCAACAGTAATATTAAACTCATTCCTTGGAGTAACGTTTGTCCGAACATTTACAAGTCCATTCATTATATTTAACAGAATATTAAAATAGCTATAGGTATTCGTTGGCTGGGAGATTGTTATACAACTGGGTATCATAATACTGTTGCAATTGATTTGGAGAAATATTTAACAGATTCTTTAAAAACTTCTTGACCTTCTAATGATAGACACTTTTTGAAATTAAAAGAACCTCTAAAAATTTTTTGCTCTTCTAATCATTCACACTTTAAAATAATTTAGCCTCTTTTTGACTTCTTGGCCTTTTCTGACAGATAGTCGCAGTAACTGGGCTATTTTGTATTTTTGGAACCCCCAAAATCTGATTATTTGAGGGTCACAAAAAAATCCTAATTCTTTCCTTTTCCCTCTGCATGATTACAACCGCTTTTCATTCACAATTTAAGGCGACGATAACCTACTTTTAATGATTGTATACTGAAGATCACGTCTAAACGAGTAGTGATAATGATTCGAAAAAAAAATTTAATTAACTAAAGCACTTTGTTAATCTGTAAATATTTTAAAATATGTTTCTTAAATTACATAGTTTAATTAATTCGTAAAGTTATGTCTAACACGGATAAAAAACTGAGAATCACGCAAAAACTATCAAGCGTATTTTTCTGAAACCTTCACCATTTTAAAGATAATTTAATTTTTAATCTTTTAGTATACGTGTTTTATTAAAATACTCTTTGTTTAATGTAAATAAATTAATAATGCGTTCAATTATTCGCATTAATTTTGCGATAATTTTTCTCTTTATCCAAAGCCTTTCTGATAGTCCCCTTTTCCCTCTCCATGATCACAGCCGCTTTTCATTCACAATTTAAAGGATAATGTAGATCAACCAATCTAATTTTGTTCAGATTACCCGGCCGTACCAGTCTCCAGCCAACGCTACAATAATCTCACACCCGACACGGCGAATGTAATCGAAACTGATTATAATATACTTTATAGTCCATATTACTTTAAGACTAAGTTTTTAGACAACTTGTCAACAATTGCAGTATAATATACGTAGTTTCGACATTATGAAACATAGCAACATATTATGAAATTGTAAAATTCTATAAATTAATCTAATATTTTTATGTTTACCTCATTTTGTATTTGGGTTTGTGCCGTTGACTTTTTAAAGGCTCGCGCAGACGGGCGGGAAAACAATTTCTATGAAATTTTCATAGAACATATTTCACCACAGTCGCGTCGCGCCTGTCTGGAGCCTTAAGTTACTTCTCTGGCGATTATTAAGATCAAAATAAATAACATGAAACTGGCGATAATAATATTTTTTAGATTTTAATTTGACAGGGGAATGACTACATTGTCAGATCATAACATTTCTTAGTGGGGATTTTACCAATGAAGTTGACCGCGTTCAGCACATCTAAACGCGTTCCAAGAGCTGTCAGTGTACAATATTCCATAACAACTTTGACACTGACAGCTCTTGAACGCGGTTTAGATGTGCTGGACGTGTTCAGTTTCATTGGTGAAATTTGCCCTTAGTATAGGAAATACAAAAATGACGGACTTTTTACAAGGTCACAACTTCACTCTACCTAGCTTGTCTACGATGTAGGCATCACTACTTATACTTACTGGTTATTTTTACAAACAACTGACAATGTAAAGTCAAACTTAAACTTTTGTTTTGTTCTTTCCAAATACAAAATGAAGCAGACAGTGTTGCCGACTAGAAAATCAATCACAAAAGTTCCTTCTAAAACTAAAAATCACATATTTTGTTGTTAATATTTAAACTTTCACATTTGGTTAGACAGCTATATGTTCTTAGGCACTGTTAGACCGTATGCAGTGAATGATTTTATACTCTTTAAGGACGTAAGCATTGTTTTTGTTGGTCAACCTAATAAAGCCGATTACAGAATAGGAATAATCTGACAACTATCTGGCGAAATGTGAGTGAACAATATGTACAACGCTGCGTAACGCTTCGGGGGAACAAGGTGTAATGTTATCTTATGATAAACTAAACTAAACTACTCGGCATAATAATACAATTCTCCGGTTATAGGCAGAATAAGATTATAATGTTACTAGAATGGGAAAGTTAATTAAAATAAACAGCTGTCGTAATTTTTTGAATTTGTACCATGTTAAAAGAGCGTTTATTCTGAAAGTCAAATAGCCGTAAATTCTGATAGTCGTCGCAAATTGCTGTCAAATATTTCGCTGTGTTGATTAATTTGGCAATATTATTGTATGTTTAGGGGCATGAGGAACAGGGTGTAAAGTTCACTCATCCACCATAGAAAAGGGAGGATCCTCCGACCAGACGGGTGTTGTGTCTGGCGGGCCGACTGCCCGACTGTTGATGTCGAATAGTCTTATATAATTATGTCGTCGCGCGGTAAACTCTAATTGCGCGATGCAGGATTTGTGTGGCGTCATGTCTTTGATGCGTAGTTCGTATGTGGCAGTGTAACCGCTACATACGAAATATGAAATGTGGCTAACTAGTGAACTAGAATATTAATGATGAATTGCAATTATAACACTTAATTTGATTTTGTAACCGTTTCAGGTGTATAAAAGGCATTTGAAAAGTTTCCAAATACTTTTTTTACATCTGAAACTAAATATTCGGTGTTACAATATTAATTATTGTATTTCATAATCAATTTCATATTTCCATAGGTATTGCCAAATTAATCAAAACAGGTAAATATTTGACAGCTATTTGCGACGTTACCAACTTTTAGGATAAGCCCTTTTAAATTATTACGTATTAATTTTTGAATGACCAACAATCATATTGGTTCAAGTTAAACCCATCGATTTTTACATACTTAGGTAAGTATCTTAGGATACTTTAAAATATTGATTTGCGTAATGTAAATTATTTTGCATACTATTATATAGAATCATTTTTTTCTAACTGAACAGACAGATGTGCTGCTGGGGAGTTTGTTGCGCCACTTCTTCTTCCCAGCAAAAGCACTAGGAAGTGGTGAAGGGTAGGCGTTTTGGGAGACTGTCTTATGTAATTTTGATGTTCAAAAAGTGCTGATTCTCGGCTTAGTTTGAATAAATGATTTTTAATTTTGATTATATTATGATACCAAAAGAAGATTTCCTATAAAGGTACACAAAAATGTAACATAGGAAGGTTTTGGATAACAAACACAATGCTTACCGTACCGCGTACCTATTATGTATAATATAAAACTGGCTAATAAACGTATCAAATCATTATAAAACTTCCCACAGTCAACATGTCCTATGTCTACACACCTAGGTAATATTCTCTCATCGACCGGAAATATTACAAAGCTTGCCTTGACTTGATTGAAAACTTTTGGTGCGGTCTTTTGAAATATAATTTCCCCTGTTAAAATATTGGGTAACTTTTTTTCTTACGGATTTTTATTGACATCGTCTACTTAATGAAATGTAAGGCTGTAGCAGAAGGTACTTCATATTGTTATTAGCAATAATAAACATTTGTTCGTGTTTACGTTTAAACGAGGAATGATGAATGCATCATTATGTAGGAATATCAAACACGCACCAAAAGTTCTCCATCGGTCTTTAGGCTATAAACAAAATTCAACTAAATTAACTACACAATATTGTAATATCAGAAGCGATTCTTATTTTACATTTTCTTTTCAAAAAAGCACAAAATACTTCACTGTTTTGACTTGGCCGTCCTTCACAACAAAAAATGCTTTAGCATTAAAGTTATTAATAGCTGCCATATTTAGGAGAATCTTATAACATTGTAACAGTTAACAAGTCAAAAATATATCTTTGATATACTTAGCTCAATAAGTTAATCAACTAAACTAGCCAGGGTATGAGATTTGAATTAGTTCTTATTCAATAACATTTTTGCTTGTCAAAGATTTTTAATAGCAAATTACAAATTGCCAAGCCATATAAGGTCAAACATTGACCTTTTTTTCTCATATCTACTCTTTTCTTTCTACCTTTCAAGTGAAGCGAAGTCAGAACAGTGACGTAATACTTACAATACTATCAACGGTTTAATTTTCTTAGTCTGATGAATCTATGTTCTCAGTTTGTGCGAATTTCAGGAACACTTGCTCCAATGTCGTTTGACTGAAGCTGTACTCTACTATGTTTAGTTTTTCTTTAGCTGTAAATAAAACAATTATAATAATTATATGTGGTGTAATATAATAATACTAATAATGAATAGTCCTTTACATGAAACTTGTACTATTACTCTTCTCCACTGTCACGGCCAATCAAGGCATTTAATGGCGCCCAGTATGGGACCGTTGTATAATCCTACTGTCCCCAATCTATTAGAAAAACTAGCGAACCAACAGACTTATCGATGAAGAACTTTATCACTCAACTACACTCCCGTAGGTACCTTAATTACTTAATATACGATCAATTGGAATTTGAATCGTTTTGAAACAAATTGCTAATCCATTGCTACATAAGTTCGAAAAAAAAATCTGTTTAACAACGTCCACAATGAATGTTGTTGAACTGTCAAAATGAAAGAAATTTGTCGTAATCGTTTAAGAAAATATGCTGCGTAATTAGATAGCTGGTCTCTTAAATCGAGCCACCCTGCACTTTTTGTATAGAAATCTTTAACTTTTTCCATCCCGACCGTTATTGTTTACAATAACGACACCAAAATTATGGCTAGTGTATCGGCTTCGTAACTACATGCAAACATTTTGTTTGACTTATAGTGTTTTTGATGTATTAGGCCTTTATACCTCACATGGAATTGCACGGTGGCTCAATTTAGGAGTCCGGGAGTGTATTTTCTTCATTCCTGCTGACCAACTAGAGCAACATTTTTTTAGCGCCCAGCATGTGACTATTGGATTAGCTTACGGTCCTTTATCTGCTGGAAAGAACAGCCGATGTTCAAAACAATACGCTATACTAAACCTAACCTAACCTAGCCTTTCTTCCATGCTACTGACAAACTTAAGCAATATTTTGATTGGCGCCCAACGTGGGACCTGTAATCAAACTTACCGTCCTCAATCTGCTGGAAACACCTGGCGAGGCTGGACACAGCAGACTGCGGCACGGAGAACACTAGCCTCTCCGCGAAGCTTTCTTCTAGGACTGCTGCCGGGAATATGTGGCCAACTAGAGCTATCACCGCTTCGGAATTCGCGCCACCACCACCGGACTCCATCCTGCGAGAAACAGATTTGTAAGTTACGGTAAGTACCATAATATGCGTGTTAATAGTACCTACCTAGCTTTTGAAAAATATACTTGAAAAATATAATAATTGAATAAAAGCGTCCGAAGCTATCGTCATAATTATAAAGAAAGAAAGAAAGAAAATACGTTTATTTGCGGTACATATGACGCAAGCAAAGAAAAAAAAACACGAAAATAACAATTTGGGGTAAAATATGCGTCATATCCACGCAACATGGCCATCGCTCAGCATAATGCAGCATCCCTATGCGAGACAAAGCCCCAGCGCTGGTTTTCAGCGACAGCCGGCGTTGACGTGATGACGTCGACTGGTGCAGCGTATAGATGAATAACAAAATAATATGATGATTACTTCGGGACACTATCTTAAATTCTATAATAATGCATCTAGGTTAGCCTGGTAGTAGATTTTGGTATCGGTACTTTTACGTATGACATACGTACCGGTGATGCTGCAGTCTGGGCGGCGGCGGCGTGCCGGCGACAAGTGGCGTGTGTATGCTGGCGTCCACCGCCTCCGCCTCGCCCTCTGCTTCCGCGCACACTGAGCCCGCGCCCGACCCAGCTGCCGAAAGAACGAGTCAATGAGACGGTATCCCTGAACATCGGTCTACTGGTCTTTAATGCAAGCTTTTTTAGTTTAGCCAAAATATCGGCGTTTTTCATTATAAAGGTCCTTGGTATTTGCAAGCATTGTTTATGTAGAGAAGACAATGCAACTTACCCTCATCTGCTTCTCCTAAAGATGGTGAGTTTTCATTCGATCTGAGCGGTGATGGTGACATTGACTCTGACTCCATCATCTGATTATCGAAACAAACAATAATTATTTTTGGACAAAAAAATCAAAATCAATCTATGACCTAGCCTTTTCCCACAGTATAACCAGCTGCAACTGGATACCAGTATTTTACATGGAGCCAGCATCTGAACTGTACAACCACCAATCAGTAACTGGGTAACAAGAAACTCCTTGGTAAGACTGGTTGTCAGACTTGGGCCTGTAACAAATGTCAAAGCCCTCCGAATGAAATTCGAGACCCCGTGCTTAACATGCTTTCCGATGCACGGAGGGGTCACGATATGAAATGCATGGTCACCCATCCACGAACCGACCGCGGCAAGCGTAACTTACCTTCGATCGATCCGTGCCTCTGTTATTATTTAGCCCTGAGCCGAGAAATATATAGGAAAATAAATTGTTACAATATTGAGTGGAGTACTGGCGCTTATCGTGGAACCTGCCTACTCAGAGAAACCATTCTCTGATGCAAAACTGTATTACTTATGTATTTTATCGAATAGTTTCCATATACAACATTACAATAAAACGACCTCACAATTTTTCTTGGTGCCCTAGTATGGTCACCATTCTACCAAGGAAAATGTCAATTCTCATGACACAAGGTTGTTAACCTACTGACCTGCTTTTGATTACTTTGCCCGATCTTCATCTCCAACGTGTATCCCGCACCGTACAAATTCTTCAAGTGTTGTGTTGAGCCAATACATCTAAACAAAAAAAAAAAACACAATATTTTAAGTTGTTTTTGGGATAAAGGCAGCCAGTTGCAGAAACGAACTTTAACTTTTAATTAATTTGTTTTAACTTGTTGCAGAAAGCAACATTACACTCGATTTTAAATGGTTCTTTGAAGAAATTAATGAAATCATTAGCGTTAATGATCCATTACGTAATGGGGCGTTATTGTTTGTCTTTGTGCAACTGGTTGATAAGACTCGTAATAGTCATAATAGGAACACACACACATTAATCAAATCAAAGAATCAAAGGTATGCTTGGTTACCTTAGGCCACCTTTGACCATGATGCCGACTCTGGAACATAAAGCATCAGCCTCTTCCATGGAATGTGTCGTTAGTATAGCACCTTTTTTGCCCTGTAACAATAATTGAGTTAGTTCAACACACGGATTTACGGATACAGTCAAAAGCGGTTGACGATATTTTCCTCGAATGAACTTTAAAAAAAATGGGACACGCGCTTGAATTACCGCGCTATACCTTCTGAGTCGTGAGCTAGACCGAATGGGATGGAGCGAGAGCGTCGGTTTTCGTCAATCTGCGCGGGAACTCTTCCTGCATGGCCAACTCGCCAGCACCCGACGCAAACTCAAGGTTTGTATCACCAAAGTCACCAGTCAGTCAGTCTGACTGCTGACTATACAATAAGTTAAAAAAAACCTATACGATCCGAAAGGGGCACATTGGGACATAACGTAATAAAAAATCTTATTATTGTTTTTTTATAAACCTTGCCATGTTTTTTTTTTTTTAATTTCTCCTGTATTGTGGGTGCGTTTACAAAAAATTAAACTCACTTAAACAAACAGCCTGCCCCGGTATAGGTCATGACAATATTTTTCCCGTGCGGCAGCAGTCAATCGCTTAACCACTGCGATAACCATGTCGTCGTATTGTTGAAAATAAAAAAGTTATTACTATTTAAAATTACCCCATAGTTTCCCCCAAATCCATAAAAAATAAGCAAATTTTCAACAGGGGTCATCAGTTATGACTTGTGGACATCCGCTAAAAGACGCGCGACGGCCGCCCGCGTCCCAGGTACCAACCCGGTAATATTGAAAAAAATATGGCGAATGTTTTTTTTTCTTTTTTCCTGTAAATTTCCATATAAACGGAGCCTCAGTACGATACCTAACAACACCCTCACGGATCGGACAGGGTTGTTAAATTCACCGCACTTTGTCTCTAAGACTTAGTTTGGGAATTATTAAGGTAAGACGATATAGACCTTTTCGTTACGGTTCACTTTTCCAGACATATGTTTCGGTGTGATTTTAAAGACGTTTCACGATAAAATGGTGTAGGACACGCCTATACGACACACATCAGTTCCAATTCGAAGATTTTCTTTATGAAATCTTTGGGGTACCATAAATGTATGTCCTGTGCATCCTGGAATCATCCTTGCTACGAACTTTATCTGACTAACTCACTTTTATTTACTTGGTATTTTTACCACAGCATACTTTGAGTTATTCATGCAGTTAACTCGTTCGACTCCACCCATTATTCAGAGCTCATACGCCATGCCGCCATACATATTGCAAGTTTTTGATTGATGAACCGGCATTAGATTTGAAATCTTGTTAAAATATACAACTGATTTTATTTTCACAGTTTATAATGCCGAATTCGCTAAGATAAACCTACATTTTAAATAAAATGAGCCTTCACGAGGGTTCCCGGCATCCCACATGCGACTTAAGTGAACCCTCCAGGAGGGCTCCCGGGACTGAAAAAAACGGCTTCGGTCAGGTTATTTCTTTAGAGCCAAGAATTTTCTTATGTTGTAAAGCCTTACCTGGAAGCTAGCCAGGATGGTGTCCCAGAGGAACCTCTTGCTCCTCGGGTCCATGCCGGTAGAGGGCTCGTCCAGCAGCACGACGCGCGGGCTGCCCACCATGGCCAGCGCGAACGACAGCTTGCGCCGCGTGCCGCCCGAGCACTCGTCCGCGTTCTTGTTCGCGTGCTCCATTATCTGTAGACCGTTAAGGTACGCGTCTACTATCCTGTAACGGAAAAGGATAGTTAATAGACTAGTCAAGGTTGGAAGGCTTGAATAACGCAGTGATTCTCGCCTACAGATAGGTCGGGTCATAGTTTTTTTTTTCCACACACAAATAATGCACCAGTCTTTTTATTTCTACTAGTTAACCAAGGGTAGCCCCTTGGTTAACTAGTTGGCCTTTGTACCTTTATTTTGCATAAAGTTTAATAAATAACTAAACGCAGACAAAATAAAAATCAACAATTACGTAAAAAATTACGTGAGATAAAAATACAATATATATTTGCCTCTCCAGAACTCTATACCTACTTATATTCAGCTCAAGACTGCTTCGTTGGTGTAGTGGTCGCAAGTGCTACTGCTGAGCATGAGGTCCCGGGTTCGATTCCCGTGTTGGGCAAAGTGTTACTGGGATAACCATCTGGAATTTCTGAGTAGCAGCCCGGGCCAGGATTTGTGCCCGATTGATGCCAATAGCCTCGCCCCCTATTACATGGGACTTGAACATAACTAGCGAAATGTGGGTCAACTATAGGTACACCCCGGCCTAACCCTTCGGGGAAATACAGGCGTTATGTTGTGTGTATGTTATTCAGCTCAAGAACTAACTACAACTAAAACTGAGCAACCTTATTTCCTTAAAGATTTCTGCATCTGAAGCCAAGGAACCAGTCTACTAACCGAGGTGTGTCCGCCTTGCTGACGCCCCGGATGGCGGCGTAGCACTCGATGTGCTCGCGGATGGTGACGTTCTTCCAGAGCGCGTCGTGCTGCGGGCAGTAGCCCAGCATCATGAACGCGGACGTCTGCGAGTCATCGATGTTCTGACTGCCCAGCATGACCTGCAAGAATCACATGTGTAAACAAATTGAGAACTCAAACCTACTTTCCATTATCTAGTGCTACTGTGCAGGAATCTAAAACCTGGAGGTTCTTCTTGTGGCAGCCAGTCTGCATGGCACAAGGTAACATCAACCTGATAACCAGTGACTAAACTTTTCATGTGCGAAGGCGAAAGCTTAACACAAACTTTTACTGATCCATGCGTCATGTTCGTGAACGGGCGCCGTCAGTTGGGGTTGGTCATCTCTTAGCTGCCACGACTTATTTTAATTTATTTTAAGTTTTTGAATGGTTCTATAGTATTATTTTTTATTACGGAACGCTTTAACGAACTTGCTCGTTTTTCTACATTGTTCTCACATGCATAATCTCAAAATGAATTATGTAACCAATATTTTGTATCAATTTTTTTATTTAAAAGAGTGTCCGTGGAGTTTCTTGCCCGTTCTTCTCCATAGGTACCTACTACGCTTTGGAATGGGCAACTAGCTTCAAATTTCTGACGGACCGACCCCTTGACAATTCAAAAGTGCCTGTCAATGGTTTAATTGAAATAAATGCTTTGAGTTTGAGTTAACATATTTTAAAAAAATGCAGAAAAATCCATCTTGTTTCAAAACTATGACAAAAGTAGCGATGCTCACACTGCCATGTGTGGGCCTCTCCTCTGCCGTGATGATCTTCATAGTGGTGGTCTTCCCCGCGCCGTTGTGTCCGAGCAGGCCGAACACCTCCCCCCCCTCCACGGCCAGGCTGAGTCGCGCCAGCCCCACGAAGCGCGACCGCACGTGGGATGCTGTTTCTTCTTGATGCGACCAGCACGTACCGCCACTGCCCGTGCCTCGCACTTTGTATTCTTTGCGCAAGTTCTGGAAACAAAATGTTTGGTAAGTCATAAACATCGTTGAGAGATCAACAGTGACAGGCTACATTAATTTAAAATATGTTTTCCTGGGCTGGACAAAAATACTGGAATGAAATGAGGAACTGTAGAATACTGTTGCAACCCAGCGGTGAAGCTGCTACATGGTTCCGAACTAAGAGCAATTGGACTGGAATTCTGAACACGTCCTGAATTAATTTTTGTCTATCTTCGAATTTGATTTCTCCTTAAACAAGATAATGGAAAATTTGGAAATATCAACATATTTGAATCATCATCATCGTAATTTTTTCTCGTTTTTTTTTCGATTGAATGAATATATTTTCAATTTTATGTACTTAATTGATTTAATAGAATATATTTAAAATTCATATTTAACTAGATATAACTTTTTCACAAAAAATAAAACCGACTTCCAAAAAAAAACACTACAAAGTGAAAAAAACTTTTTCACAAAAAATAAAACCGACTTCCAAGAAAAACACTACAAAGTGACAAATAACTTTGAATTCGGAAGTCGGTGTCTTGGTTTTTTAATTTTAGTTTTTTTTGCCACCGACTTCCGAAATCAAAGTTATTTGTCACTTTGTAGTGTTTTTCTTGGAAGTCGGTTTTATTTTTTGTGAAAAAGTTTTTATTTTTCACTTTTTAGTTGTGGTACCTACACAAAACCCCCACAAAAATTTGAAAACCAAGTAAATTACAGTGACAGGAACTATTAGAATATCATCCACATATGCTAGGTGGGAAAAAATATGTATTATTGAAGCTAACTCAAAAACCCTTCTTCAGATCTTGACCAAATTTATATGGGACCATTTCTGAAGTATTCCCTACCAAACAAAAAAAGAATCATCAAAATCAATTCATAATTGGCGGAGTAATCGCGTAACAAACATACTAAAAAAAAAAAAAAAAAAAAAAAAATACTAAGTAATAAAAAAAAAAAAAAAACGTACCGTCGAATTGAGAACCTCCTCCTTTTTTTGAAGTCGGTTAAAAAGTACAAGGAATAACTAGTATTAAATGCCAGTGGTACGGCCTCGCCTCTCATGCACAAGGTCGAGGGTTCAAATCCGGACAAGTATCAATGTGTCTTTTTCAATTCATATGTGCTTTCCGAGTTTATCTTGAACATTACTGACATCGGTGAAGGAAAACATCGTGAGGTAACCTGGACTTATAGCTAATATGAGGCTGGAATCGCCAACCCGTCTTAAGCAAGCGTGGTGATCAATCTTCTGTATGAGAAGAAGCCATTGCTCTGCAGCGGGACAGTAAGTTATAGGCTGGTATTATTATTAAAACATCTATTGCGGACCATAGTTGTCTAGCAGAAGCATAATCAGTCTATAATATTCCCACTGCTGGGTCACAGGTCTTCTCTGGGAGACTGTGAGAGGGAGTGGCCGTAATCCACCACGCGGGTACACATACCCGCGATGTATGTAATCAAAGTACATACATCTTTTATGGGGTACTGTGTTTTATTTATTTATTTAAGGACCACCAACAAAGCATATAACGTGACCATACGTCCCGCTTTGGGCGGGACAGTCCCGCTTTCAGGCAGTCTGACCCGGTATCCCCAGCCAGGCCGACATAGTCCCGCTTTTGCAAACAGACCAAACGACCAAAACTTTTCCCGCTCGAAATGCGTGGTAGGGTGCGGGCGCCCCTCACGGGAAGACAGATAAATATAAATCAATCATGTACTGAGTTCCACATTTATCTAAAAACAAGACCCGATATTTTAAAACAAATTTGTTCAGCCGACAAATACAAAAATACGACTTAGAAGTCACGCCACTACTGGGGCTTAGTAAGCCGTGCCTACTTAACTATTTACGGTCTTATTTATAAACGCTAGTTAAATTTTAATCAAATGCTAAGTAATTGATTAGCAGAATTCTCATTCATAAACGCTATTTAGCGCTAAGAGGACGCTAAGCAAATGGTTAGTAGCTGTCAAAACTAAACACCACCGGTGCCCTGTTTAAAGCTTGTTATGATGTTTAGTGCTTTGATTATTTTGTGTTATTCTATCTTCTTTAATACAAAATTTGTAAAACACTAAAAAAATCTTTTTTATTATTTAATTGCGCAGACGTCCCGCTTTGGTAAAAAGAAAATGGTCACGTTAAGCATACACCAAAAATACATGTTAAAATACCATCTTATTTTTACATTTTATAGTGTAGCCTTAATTAAAGGCTGCCCCGGCTGCATTGAACGGTAGGAAATGCAGTTACAAAAGAGATACATTATTTTTTTAAGTTACAAAAATTAAATGTTGTAACATGTCATAAACAAAACATCTTGTGATTATTGCAATTAATAGGAAAAAAAATTACAAACTCATATTAAAAGTACACTTTGTTATCAAGCATTTTAATTAGAGGATTATATCCAAGTTAAGAATGCTTGGAAACATGCTGGTCCTGCTCCATAGGATAATCTAGAATCTAGACAAAATCAAACTGGTCGCTAATTCAATTGTATAATTTATATACATTTTCACACTAATATTATAAAGGCGAAAGTTTGTGAGTGTGTATGTTTGTCTCTTCTTCACGCTAAACTACTGAACGGATTTGGATAAAATTTGGCACACAGACAGTTTATAATCTGGAATAATACATAGAATACTTTTTATCCCGATATTCCCAAGAAATCGAAACTTATGCGGGTGAAACCGCGGGGCGCAGCTAGTTTTTAATATATTACATTGATTTTACATTCTGTGATTACTTCCTCACACACTGACTTATAATATTGTAAAATTTTAGGAAAATCGTCTACTTTTACAATGTTTGTAAATATGTGAGCACCATGTATCATATAGGTACATATATCATAATAACACATAATTAATTTATCTGTTGTTGTTTCATTTATAGTTCTTTTTACCTATTGTGGTATAGTAACTTTATTCTAGGTGCATCGTCTTCATATAAAATCATATAACTAATGTAGGTACCTACACAAAATATTGTAAACGGTGGAGTTTCTTGCCCATTCTTCTCCATGCGAAAACTACATTTTGGAAGGGGCGACTAGATTTTTTTTATTTTTTTTTGTAAATTTTGACGTTCAAAAGTGCCTTACAAGGGCCTATTTGAAATAAATTATTTGACTTTGACTTTGCGGGCCCAGTGCGGGTTGGTGGATGTCACATGTCTTCGAATTTTCGGTTCTGGGACATGCCGGTTTTCAAATAGTTGTCTAACGAATTAATAAATATATTATTATTATGTTTGACGTACGTGAACCACTAAGGGCGGCGCGCTGTGCGTGGGCTGCTGCAGTATGGTGTGCACGCGGCGCCGCTCGCGCCGCACGTCCTCGTCCTCGCACGCCTCGCCGCCCACCTCCTGCTCCGCGTCACCGCTACTCTCTGAAGTGCTTTTCTTGCGCTGGGAAGAAGAAATGGAAGATTTAGAGCTTCTTGCACAATATCCACTTGAAAAACGTTAAAACGAAGTGAATATTTCTGAAAGAGAAGGGGGCCAGGGGCGACTTGGAGATGAGACTCTGATCCATCTAAAATTAGACAGATGACGACGCCTCTTCAAAAGATCTATTCGATGTTGTCATTATACAAATTCATCACGTATGAGGTACGGGTACGCTTCTTTTTTTAATTAGTTAAATGCCATAATATTAATAATATGTATTGAATTTTAGAAAAACAGACTTTGTAAAGCGTCTTCTCATTCAATCACACCTGTGGCAGTTACTAAAACTTGAAGCACTATATTGACAATGTCTTACTAGAACTTGAAGCACTATATTGACATGTGTCTTACTAGAACTTGAAGCAATATATTGACAGTGTCTTACTAAAACTTGAAGCACTACATTGACAGTGTCTTACTAGAACTTGAAATACTATATTGACCGTGTCTTATTAAAACTTGAAGCATTTTATTGACAGTGTCTTACTAAAACTTGAAGCACTATATTGACAGTCTTACTAAAACTCGAAGCACTATGTTGACAGTATCTTACTAAAACTTAAAGCACTATATTGAGGGTTCTGTGCCTACTGGTTACTACACAACACTCACCGGACATATCCTGCCACCAGACTTGAGTCGGTCAGCAGCGAGCAGTGCGGCGCCAGAGACCGGCACGTGAAACAACATGGCCGCCACTAATACCCACACCTCCGCCGTAAAGTAGCTGCTGAGCGGCGGCGTCGTGCACAGGTCGCGTAGGTTACAGGTTAGATACACTCTGTGGATGAAAAATCATGAGATTTAAAGCCATAGATGGGCAGACCTTGTAAAGGCCCGAATGATTGAACACTGCATGTCTGCATCAAGAAAGAGACATACCTATCAACGTAGTAAATGATTGCGTAAGGTATGTACATCACGTCCAGGAAACTGAACGCCAGGTGCAAGTAGAACGCGATGTCACTACCTGAAAACAAAAGGCACACACAATACAACTCCCAAGAAGACACACCTCATCATTCATCAGTCATTTTTTCCTTCATCTTAATTCAGTGGTGTGTAAGTAAACTTACAAAATAACTACATGTTTGGAAACCGCCGAAATAACCCCGTAAAACTTTTGCAAATGACGTGAACGGGAATTCAAGACAGAGATGACCTTCCTTAACATAGAAGTGTGAAGAAATTAAAAGATACACACCACTGGGACACTACTTACCCCATTTAAAAGTATCGAGAACCGCAACCAATATGAACGGTATTACTCCAACCCAAGTGGTGATGTTCGGCATGATACTTTGCGCGGAGTCCATCTTGTCGAAGATGTAGGAGAGGCACGTGTTGAACAAAATGGCGGACGGACTGTAGAGAAGGAGGAGACCCGAGAGCATTGTGATCGCTGAGCCGTTAGTCAGGCTCGGGATGTCGTTGAGGATAACCTGAAAATGAGTAGAATACACGTCTGTGATTGGAGAACATTTTATTTAAACTTGGTTTTTGATCCTATTAGATCAGGGAGTCATTTTAATCTTAATTTACCTGAGAGAAAAATATAGAAAGATAAAGATAATTATACACTGTATATAGGACAAATAGCACCATCACTTTTTTGAGAACAGTTATGCATAAAACTATAAGGGCCCTGATCAGGAAATTAAATCTCTTGTTATATAGCTGACCAACAAAAAAAAAACATCAAAAAAAAATGGCGTAGTTTAAATGACTACATTGGCTTGGCTTGAATTAGGCTTCCAAAAACCGAGGGTAGATAATTAGACACATTATTTATCAACGTTAAATACAGTGAAATTAAATCAATGTCGGTTGCAGAGATAACCTCAAACGTTATGACACTTTTATCCTGTTTATACATGCCATCACAATTTATGGATGAGTAATTTGATAAAGTATACTCACCAACACGAGTACTCCGATGCTGGTGAGCACCATGATGAAGATCAGCACCGTGAAGTAAGTCAGAAAGTACATGCTCATAGATAGCCCGTTCACTCGCAACTGGTTCTTAGCTTTTATCTGAAGTGAAAGAAGAAGTTTGATTCCATTAGTCCTAGGTACTACTATAATCCAGAGGGTCATGGCCACCCGGCTGGTCCGGGGATACCGCACGGTCTCCGGTGTGGCAACGAGCCTCCTTGCCGGATTGCCGCCATGGGATCTGGAGGCAAAAGTCCTCGCGCATATTTGGGAGTGGCGTGAGGAGGCGAAACGCCGGGGCTTGACTCCGATGCCGCGAGAAATCGCGGCACAGCGGACAGAGCTCCGACGGGATCTCATGGCGTCATGGAGAGTGCGATTGTCGCAACCCAGTGCTGGGCACGCCACTATTGCGGCGATAAGTCCCCTCTTTGAGGAGTGGCTGGAGAGGCGCCACGGCGTCCTCATCTTTCGCCTGACGCAGGTCCTCACCAGACACGGCTGTTTCGGGAGGTACCTGTTTCAGATAAGGCGGGAGGAAACGCCCGGGTGTCATCACTGCGTGGATCGCCCGGAGAACACGGTGGAGCATACGTTGGAGGTATGCCCGGCTTGGGCAGAGCACCGCCGTGTCCTCGTGGAGGCGATCGGTGGCGGGGATCTCTCGCGTCTGGCCCTGGTCCAGGCCATGGTACGGAGCGAGAGGGCATGGGAGGCCGTCACCTCCTTCTACGAAGCAGTAATGCTCGCGAAGGAGGAGGCGGAGCGCGTGAGGGAGAGGCAAATTTCGCGCCCTCACGCCCCTAACCGCCGCAGGAGGAGACGCCCTGGGCGTCGGGAATCAATTGCTGATTCCCGGCTACCGTAGGCGCGGGCTTGCGGACGGTCAGCAATGGGTAGCTCGCCTTCCGGTAAGGACCAAGCCCGGGTCGACGAAGGTCGGGCGTTGTGTTCCACGCGCGCCTCAAAGAGATGTCAGCGAATGAAGGGGTCCGATGAGACCATTGCCTGCCGGGGTTGCGGGAAAGTCCGAAAGGGATACCGTCGCTCCCTGGCATTGCACAGGCAAGAGAAGGAACACTGGTGGGTTTTTGTCAGTAAGAGTCTGACACGCCTTCCCGCTCCACCCAGAGCGGGAGGAGTCATTTGATGATTTCCCACACAAAAAAAAAAAAAAGGTACTACTATGTATAATAAATAAGCCTTTATTCTTTCCATATCTTATATTAAGTAGACGACACTTTAAATAAGAAAATATAAATGTTAGTACAGTAGTTTAGTGGTTTGCTTACATCTAGTTGTTAGTGTCATTAGTTTGAAGTTTCTAGATTTGGGTTTGAGAAATGGACCCCATCATAGGTGAAGGCCTCCTCAAGAATTTTCCATTTAGTTCGTTTTCCTATTTCCATCCAACCTTTGCCTGCTATTTGAGTGATATCGTCGATCCATTATTTGTTAGGTTTACTAAGTTTCCTCTTTCCTTCTGGTTCTTTCCATTGTGTTTATGGTCCATCTATTGTCTGTTAGACGGGCAACATGTCCAGCCCATAGCCACTTCATTTTTAGTGCATGTTTAGTAACACAGCAGTTGCATTCGTTTCTAATAATTTCGCTTCTAATTTAATGGACTTTTCTTATTTTTAAAATACTCCTGTCCTAGGTACTACTACGAC
The DNA here is from genome assembly GCA_963853775.1 of Xanthia togata. NCBI lineage: Eukaryota > Metazoa > Arthropoda > Insecta > Lepidoptera > Noctuidae > Xanthia > Xanthia togata. The sequence continues at coordinate 13,424,810 of OY970809.1, forward strand.
ACTGTATATATTATGTACCTATATTAGAACGCGAAGATAATTTGAAAGCAGTAATGTAGAAATCTAACATTTGCATGCTAACAACTTCACAGAACTTCTTTTTTTTTTTCGCATCTTCTGAGCGGTTAGTATCGACCTTAAACGAAGACATCTGTTCAAGGACGAAACTAGTCGTGCATCCGAAAAAAAATACGTGCGTCACTGTCTACCGTCAGACCAACCTATCCTCATGGAAAACGAGACATTTTTCTCATTTTTAGATACTTGTTATTATGTGTAAAAACTCAGTTTCCTATCCAAATTCTAACTTACCTCTCGATCATACACAATATCCACAGCCAAGGTAACAGGTACCAACGCGAAGATCATGCCCATGAAGATGGCACAGACCACGTTGCCCAGGTTGAACTCCTCCTGTTGTTCCGTCTGCTGGAACGGGTGGGCTAGCACCTCGATAGGCTTGAAGCTTTCTATTAGACCTGATGCTGTCATTAGGACCCTGAGAAGAAACGGTGGAATTCTTAGATCTTGTATATTTGTAACTTTAGAATTTTAGAAGAGGCTATAAGTGCAAAATTAAATTTGAAAAGTTTCTTATAAACGCAAAACAAATAACATATCTGGTAGATGGCAATGAATATAACAAAATAACTCCAATCAATCTGCCTAGTCTTTTCCCAACTATGTTGGGGTCGGCTTCCAGTCTAACCGGATGCAGCTGAATACCAATATTTTACATGAAGCGACTGCCTATCTGACCTCCACAACTCAGTCACTGGGTAATACGGTACCCCTTGTTAAGACTGGCTGTCAGACTTGCGGGCTTCCGGCGACCCGTCACGACTGTCAAAGATTCACAAATAACAGCCGGGACCAAAGGCTTAATGTGTTTAATAAAAATGTAATCCCATCGTATAATAATGGATAGCCATTGGGTGAAAGTCATCTTACAACGAGAACGTTGCTTATAATTTAAAGATCCAAGACAAAGTTATGGAAAACAATGTGCAAGAAAAAGATGTCTCCAATAGACTAATTAATTATGAAACATGTCATTATTTTGGTACTCTAACTCACCTGTAAACGCTATTATCCAACAAATTAACGATGATAGGCAAACTGTGCGTATAAGTACTATTGTAATAGGCCATAAACTTTCCATAGGGTATCAAACTATCTCTCAGACTGAACGCTCCAAAGTTTTCCATATCCAGAAGACTTGAGAAATTCCCATCAAAGTCTATTATTGGGAAGGCTCCTAAAGACTCTAGAGAGTCTCTAAGGTCAGTTATTTCTTTGAGATTGCCCTGTTCACTGTATACGGCTATTGGGGTCTTGTTGAAGTACGCGTTGGGGTCCAGCTTCAGCGGCTGCATCCGAAAGAAGACGATCTGTCGAGACTTCATGTAGAGACCCAGGGCGCAGGATACTGAAAAGAATGCAGAAACAGGTTAAATATATATTTGCAAACAAGATAATATGTCTTAAAGTCGTGGTAGGGCAAATCAAATTCATCATTCAACTATAAATTGTATAATATTAAGAAAATATAAAACAGTAAAAACACAACTAAAGGTCACAGCACACATATCAACTCGGAAAGGGATCGTCACCGTATCACCTCGAGCCATTCAGTATTCTTTGTATGAAACTCCCTACTGCAACGCACACTGATCGGAATCGCAACGTAATCGCCTCGCCTCGGGATGAGCTCACGAATCGCGGTGGATGCGTGGTCAACTTGCAGTTCTCGCGCTTACGGCTCGTCGTCCCCGCGCTTACGTCTCTCCGTACCCGAGCTTACGTCTCTTCGTCCACCCTTGCCCCTCACCTCTCCCACGGCCTGCCTGCAGTACACTACTGACGCGCACGGTTACGGCGAGCCGTAAGCGCGGCGCCTCCTATCCGTAGCCGAGTCGACGTATCGGAGCTGCCGATCTACTTTTAGTAAGGTGCTTATGTTAGGTAGACGCCTGTTTGACGGCGAGGCGTTCGTGGGTGGAGTCGAAAGTGTTAGTATTAATGAATCATTCACTTTAATTGACTAGCAAATCTTAACTCTCACTCCGTCATATTTTCGACTGACAGTTTCAATATTTGAACGACTCAGTTTGAATTTAAAGATGACTTTGCCGTCCTAGGTATTAAAATGATTGCTCGTCATTTATTTACCGTCAGTATCGATTTATATTGATTGTATACTGCAAAATAAAATTTATTTCGGGTATTTTCTTTGGCCAAGACATGAATACCCTGCAGGCTCCTCGGAACATTTTTGGGAATTGTACATTGTTTATAAAGCAAGGAAAAATAGAAAAAGGTACTCCATATTGATGTGTAATACTTACTGATAGGCATCAAGATCATGACCCACAGCTTGTAGGGGTCCCTGATCATCCGCACCATCCGGATGTAGACCAGCGCGCAGAAGGTTCTCCAACAAGAAGGGTTGGTCTTCACCGTCTCGCCGAGAGCATCCACTGATATCGGCACCTCGGGAGCAACCTGGAGACGAGTTTGGCTTTAAAGCTGACTTTTAGATTAAGCGTTAAGAAAATGAAATCTAAATCAATAATTAGTATAAATAATGTCGCTTTTTGTGTCTGTCTATGGTGTGCGCTTAGTTGTTCTAAACTAAACCATGGATTTTGATGTTGCTTTACCATCATTTAGAGAATATCTTTCGGACGGTTTATGTGTTTATAGCACATTAGTACGTAAAAATATCGCGGTGGGATATTATCGCGCACTGGATTTTTAACTCTCGGTGTAGTGCCAAGCGTTGAGAATCCAACGCGTTGGGACGCACTCTCGTCCCAGCGCTTTGAAAAAACACACTGTTGGATTTTCAACTCTCGGCGTTAAACAGAGCGTTGAAAATACAGTGCACGAAAAAAAAAACGCCGCGATTTTATTACGTCCGTGCAAACGTGGGCTAAATCTCGATGTTTTGATTTGCCACATCAGTAGATCGAAGTTGTGCAAGGAAGGGGTGGGTCGCTAGTATGAATATAATACAATGACCGCTGAGCTAGAATCTTTGGGGGTATTAGGAACAGGGTGTAAAGGCCTGAAAGTTCACTCATTCACCATAGAAAAGGGAGAATCCTCCGACCAAACGGGTGTCATGTCTGGCGGGCAACTGCCCAATGGTTGAAGTCGGGAGCTTGTATATATGTCGATCGCGCGGTAAACTCTAATTGCGCGATGCAGGATTTTTGTGACGTCAGTATGTTGTGTGACGTACACCACAAACCTCTACACAGTGAAGATGTAAGATGGAAGGCCATTGAGCCAGCCCAGAGAAGGTGTGGCGAGATGATTTGGACGTGTTGGTACCGCGAGGCCTGGTTCAAGACACGCGTGAAAAGAGTACCTGAAAGGGCTTGGAGGTCATTGCCCAGCACTGGGTCAGCAATGGCTAGAGAAAAAATAAAAATAACTATATATAAAATAATTGATATATAAATAAAAATATTAAAAGAAAACATGAATTCTGTAATATTGGAGATCCTTCTTGTTCAAGCAAATTGGGAAGCTCTGTCTTTAAATTTTAATATTAATTTGAATATTATTATCATTACCTTGACATGTTCAACGCCGTGGGTGGTGGAATGTAGCGCGTGTGACGCAGGTGGTGTCGGCAGGGATGTTGCCTTCTGACCGTCCTTTTCGTTTAGCTCCTAGGAAAACAATTGGATTTAGAGGTCATAACGCACATTGCGCCTGTTTGCTCTGTCCCCTACTAATGAACGCGGAGTAAAGTATGATAAACTAAAGCCTCCAATTTATGGTTACTCTGAAGATCTTTATTTTACGTTTAATAATAACGGGTTAATGTATAAGTTCCATATAATATTGGCAAGCCTATTGCCAAAAGGGGGCACAAATTTGGATGCCGAACTGATCCCGAGAAATTCCTGACGGAAAAATTCAATAAAAACACTGTTCAACCCGGAAGATCTAACCCAGGATAATTCTTAGCAGTCAAGCTAGAACACTAGACAGACAGCGAAAATAATTAACTTGTAAAGTACAGGCAACGTACCTGGTAACTCAATGTCTTGCTCTGCAACGACAGACTCCTGGACAGCGCCCGAGCCCGCACCAGCTTCACAGAGGACACTCCTTCCACCGCCTCCGTTTCTTCAGCATTCTCTCCTTCCAAACTAAGGAACACCTCTTCTAGCGTTGTCATTGATACTCCGTAGCTTGTGATACCTGGGGAGTTTGAAGAAACACATCTTAAAGTCAAAACTTTAAATCAACAACACTGTTGGTAGAAATAAGCTGGTCTTCAGAAACTGTTTCATAGAATTTCCATTTTGACAAGCTACTTTTTATTTACCCTAGATCATGTCTAGTCAATAGGGTAGTAATGGTTATAAAGAAGATTTGGTTTGGGATTTGGTGTTGGTACAGACGTGGTTCAGACGCCAGCACATCAGCCTACTACAATCTGTCAAATTTCTTTAATAGTTTTTCAACTTTATCACTAACGCATAAGATTCAAAGTTGTTTGGGAAAATTTGACAGTTTCGGGTAGGTTGACCTGCTTGGCGTCTGTACCTAATAAGGAAGATTCGGACAATTACATGCATAATCAGCCTATAGTGTATCCACTACTGGGACACAGGCCTCCTCTCGGTGAAAGAGAGTGAGCTGTAACCCACCACGCGGGCCCAGTGCAGGTTGGTAGATGTCATATGTCTTCGAATTTTTGGTTCTTGATTTCCTCACGATGTTTTCCTTCACCGTTTTGAGAGCAGCAGTGGTGATGAAATAATTTACATAAAGTAAAGCGGCTGTCTAGGTTAAAACCTACCTACAATTCGTAATGCACGGTGGATACCCGCTATTACTCCAATTATTGACAGTTCCAGTTTTGGACAGTTATTGATCCTTATTGTGTGTGTTGGTTTAAATATGGCGGTCCACCTACGGTAAGTGGTGACCGCAGTCGATGAACATCTGGCAGAATGTGCTCCGTCCACCCGAAAGTCAAGGTTCAAACATTTCATGTGGCTATAATTACAACGGCAACTATTAAACCGAACAACGCAACGATCCTTGGCCACAGTAAGGGCTAACTCACACGAGGACGATTCGTGTTTTTTGACGAATCGTCTTTTTTCATGATGCGGTTTTTTTTTGACGGCAGCAACACTTTTTAAATGCCCGTGTTCAAAATGACGGACACGTCTAAAAAACACATAACGTCTTTTAAAAATCACGTTCGTCAAAAAAATATGAATCGTGATTTTTTTGTGACAGATCCGCTGAAACTAAGAAAAAATCCCGAATCAAGTGTGAATCACGAAAAAAATCGTTTCCGTTTGCAATGTGAACGTGCATCCGTTATGACGTATCGTTTTTTCGAATCGTCAATGTCGGGTCCCTTGTGAATGAGTTCTAATATTTCCTCAGCCGAGTTCCTTCACAAAAAACACTGTTACCCCTATCCTACTACTACATGCAAATATCTCCATTTCGTTGTACAACTCACCAAGTCTATTGGTCTTCTCCTTGACCTCGTGTTCTATCGCGTTGAAGAGCGGCGGGAACAGATGCACGGCGTAGTGCGGCAGTATGTAGGACAGTTCTCTGCCGTGACGACGCGCCTTCTCCGCGCGGGGCACGTGACCGCGGACCAGGCGGGTTATCTGGTGCTCACGACATACTCCTGAATGGAGAGCATTCTTGATTATTATTATTTTTAAATTAAAAGGGTTGAAGTGCGGATGGTTAAGTCATCGTTGTCAGTCTATAGCAGTTTGATACTGAACTGGGTTGTGGCAGTCAGATAGGCAGTCGGTCCATATATACTGGTAATTAGCTGCATCTGGTAAGACTAAAAGCCAACCGCAACATTGTTGGGAAATTGCTAGGCAGATGATGAACAGTCCACTGCCAGATATAGACCTTTCCAATCGCACGCCATTTAGCTCGATCCTCAGCGACTCTTTTCCAGGTACCACCAGCAACTCTGCGAAGATCGTCGCGAAAGGCGGTCAGATCAGTTTGTGGTAGCTCTGAAGTTCCCAGTAGACCATGTTGTGCTAGATTATTTAAAAATGCTTACCGTCCAACACCAAAGTTAGATGATATCCGATTCCGAATTTGTTTTTTAAGAACAATGAAGTGCCAGCACAACGTACCTGCGGAACAAAATTACAATTTTATCCTAACTTAATATTATGTATAAATGCGAAAGTGAGTTTGTTTGTTTGTTACGCTTCCACGCTAAAACGGCTGAACAGATTTGATGAAATTTGGCACATGGGTAGACCATGACCTGGAGAAGGACATAAAATATTTTTTATACCGATATTCCCACGGGATCAAGACTTATGCGGGTGAAACCGCGCAGCTAGTTTACTATATTTTAATAATTATTCGTACACTTCAAATATTTTATTTTAAAAGTGTATTTCTCTATGTCGACGTCCAGAAGAATCTAAATCTAACGTCTAATCGGTACTTTTCTTTTCGTTTTTCAGAATGAGATAGTCAAGTACTCACTCTGCCTTTACTGATGACAGCTTTCCTATCCCCCAGTATGTCTGCCTCGTCCATGAAGTGCGTGGTCAGGAGTAACACCTTGCCGTGTCGAGCTCGCTGTAGGATCCGCCATGTTTGTCTGCGGGACACCGGGTCTACGCCCGCTGTTGGCTCGTCCAGAATTATTATCTGGAACGAGAGAATATTAGTATCTTATAATATGTTGGAAGGTGCAGGGATGAATTTCGCAGGATGGCTGATAGCAGCTGGATAACATATGTAATTCAAGGATCGAGTTAGCTGATGTGTGACTGGAGAGATGTATGTCCACTATCCAGCATTGTATTGGGTGTGGTTTAACGTCTATCTAGGAAATTATGTTTTTTTTTTTTACAATTCTGATCCTTTGATCATAAACTGTCTTGTGGAGATAAAAAAATTGGTAGTTAGGTCCAAGAAGAACGTCGTTGAACGCGTGAAAACAGCCAGAAAACAGATTTTTTAATTTCGTTAAATGGCTCACCTTAGGGTCCCCAATAAAGGCGATGGCAATGCTAAGTTTCCTCTTCTGTCCTCCCGACAGATGTTTGGCAAACACATTCGTTTGGTCGAGTAAACCGACATCAGCCAGAGCTTTGTGTATTTCCTCCGGCAGCCTTTTACGGGGAATACCCTGCAGTACAAAATAAATACTAAAAATAAGAGCACATAACAGCATGCCTTTATTACTCTAGGACAGGGGTTCACAACCTTTTTTTATTACTCTAGGGCTGGGGTTCCCAAAATGTTTACATACGCGCCCCCTTAACTTGCTTTTAAAATCACTGCACCCCTGAGTTACTTTGTCGTCATAAGTAGAAAAGCGTAAGAATGCAAGTGAAAGTGAGGTCGAAAATGTTTCCACCCCCTTGATAAGGTTAGATTTTCTTCTAATAATTCAAAAAGAAATAGAAGTTACTTTGTCGAGTTTTGCAGAAAAAAACTCAAAAGTTATGAGAATGCATAATGTAAGAGCGAGCAAAGCGAGCTTTACATTACATTTGTTCTTTTGACCATTCGTACAGAAATAGAGAAACTTATTTTGTCGACATTGGCAGAAAAGCTGAATCTCATTTTACAGCACCTAAGTATCATAAACGTTTGGGTTTTCTAATACCAAGAACATACAATATTGTAAATCTATACTATAATATTGGAGCCGCCGCGCCCCCCATTGGTCACTCTACGCCCACGAGGGGGGCGCGCCCCACTGGTTGGGAATCCCTGCTCTAGGGATAGGCAATGGTAAATAATGAACCATGGCCCATGTTGTTGGGGGCGAGCTTATACGGGTCAATAACCGGGCATAAAACCGGACCCTGGACTGCGACTAAGAATCGCCGCATAAACTATAACAATACTTTTACCTATCTACGGATAGAATACAGGATGCTCAGCAGTCGCGCTAGTGACCATTACATGAACGAAGCAGTCACTGTATTTACACACAGTGAAACATAATATCCTTATGTAACTAACCTTAACAGCAGCAAAGAATTGCAGATGCTCCTTGACAGACAGCAGGTCGAAGAGCACGTCTTGTTGAGGACACACGCCGATCATCTGCCGGATCTCGTGCATGTCGTTGGGATCCCTGCATGGCATGATTATGGACATTTTAATAGGCGAAAACTATAGCTAAGACTACCCACGATTCTACCACATTCCACTTATATTAGCTGCTGACAGTCTGTCAACGCGAGCGTTTTTGAAGAGAAATAGTGCGAGAGGAAGGAAGGCAAGGAGGAAAACTGCAGTATACGATTTTGCGACATAATTTTATGATGTCATAATTTCCTTGACACTTAGATATGCTGTGACTTTGTCATCTCGGTTTTCGGAAACCTGTTAAATTCTATGCCGTAAAATCATATATAGCATTGACCAAAACACATAAGTACATACCTAACTATAGTTTTAATTAGATTTGACCACCGATTTATTTGTTGGGTGGTATAAAACACTGACTTACCTAACATCAAGTCCATAAACATAGGCAGTTCCATTAGTAGGAGCCGTCAGTCCCGTCAGGATGTTGAAGAGCGTGGACTTGCCGGCGCCGTTGTGGCCCAGCACGGCCGTAATCTGGCCTTCATAGATGCTCAGGTCGATGTTATCAATGGCTTTGATTTCAGGCTTGCGACAGTGCCGGAAGCTTTTCTGTAGGCCAACGATTCTGATGGCTTCCTTGTCTTGAAGCTCCCTGCAGAAAAAACATATATTCGCGAGTGTTATGAGCATTAGAACATTTCTTTTGGAATTATATGGGGATGTTTCTGGCTATTAAGAATTTGACTCTAGACTCCGGGATGCTACTGAGAAGATCCCGTTGGAAATACCTGGATAAATAATGTCGTAAAATTTAGGTCAATCCAACTACTCGGCAGATCGCATTGATAGAAAGACTAGAATGCATATAGACTATGGAAATTATCGTAAAACGATTCGATCCATTTGTCATCTGAATGTTTGCAATACTTTGCAATCGGAAATGGACTTTGTCAATCCATTTAAAATTGTATAAGAAAAAATGTCGCAAACTATTCTCGGAGCCTCATTTGAAGATAGTAAATTAATTGTATCTAATCATAGAAGGAGCAAGACAATTTATTTAATGGCGCTTTGGCAGTTAGTTCTAATGCTATGGGCAATGGCACTTCAGCAATTTGGCAGGAAGCCCAATCATCAGCATCTGCAGCTACATACGCCATAATTGATTGTAAATACGACGACAATGTTTTTGTTTTGTTTTGATTTTCACTCGCTAAAAGCATGTTTTGTCATGTCGACTTTAGAAGTATAGCAGCCCGCCTGTATTCCCTGTTACACCAGATATTTCAGTTCCATGTAGCGAGGATATTGTCATTACGATCACACTACGACTCCGGGCTGCTCCGGTTTGTCCAGGACCTTAAACTCTTTTCCAAATCTTGGTAGCTATGCATTCTTGTTTCAACTGGATCTTTTTGGTAATCCTGATAATACGAATTTGCTTTCACATACCTGGGCACTGGTTCTATATCCTTATTATGAGATGCCGCCTCGCCGTTGGAATGGAAGTGAACTGCGGACACCCTGCCTCGTCTGCTGCCGATCCAGAACGATGGTAGTAAACAGAACCATGGCTTCTGCTTGATTCCGTATTCGCCTGAAAAGAGGTTGATTCAGGTTATAGCATCGTTTTTGGTTATTCGGGTACTTTATTTGACAAAATCATCTCCATTTTAATCATATCTAACCGACATCTTAGTTGTCATTACCTTTTTAGCCATATCATCAAAAATCGATAGAAATTTTTACAAGATAGAAAGATACTTGATTAGGGTCAAAGAAATGAAGTGATATTTACTTCTGTAAATAGATTTTTTTAAGAAAATACGACTATGCTGGAAGCCTTCGTCAACATAGGAACTTCCTATAACAGAATATGGACAACAGAAGGTGGACAGACGACCTAATAAAGGTCGCAGGAAGCTGCTGGATGCAGGTCGCTTCCAATCGGCCAAATTGGAAATCATTGGGGGAGGCCTATGTTCAGCAGTGGACGCCCCATGGCTGAAATGATGATGATAACAGAATATGCAGTTTACTTTTTAAACCGACAGTAATCTGTTGTAAAATATATGATGTGCGTGAGAGCAAATAAATATTACAAAATATGACCTGAAGTTGCAAAATGAAATATAAATAATCCAGTCGTTTTCCTGACTTACTAGGTATGACAGCATCCAGCCAATACGCGGCTAGGCCGTACAGCACCGTGTCTATGGCCATCATGATGAGGCTGCCTCCAAACGGAACTCCTGGACCACTCCACAAGTTGTCCCATGTCACTCCGACGCCTGCCATGTCCAGGACTAAAGCCTGTCGAAAGTATTACATTCAGTATTGAATTAATAATATTCATTTGAGTAATTCATGTTAGCTGTTTCTTATAATAATCTTATTACATTGGCTACTGAGTTATTATCTCAGATTCAGCTCCTCAGTTACTTTGAAGGACTTTATTCATACATTTTACAATATTATTTTTAAATTATTATATTATTATTTTTAAATTCTTACCTTATCCATAGCAAGTGCGTAACAGCTGGAACTGATGAGGGACACAAACCAGAAGGCGAGCGAGTCTGCGTTGGAGACGAAGACTTGAATGAAGTATAGTCCACTCATTAGGTTCACTGCGAAACTGCCCAGGATGCCAGCAGTCTGGTGGAGAATAAGGAATTTAGAAGAATGAAGAAACTATATTCCATGATTAGGGAAATACCAATGCTGAGGAGCATCGGCCCGAAGACCGCTAACGAGAATTCAAAAGATACTCCTTCCTTCTTGCGTACCTACTCCTCTGTTCTTACCATAGTCAAAAGGTTTATCTAACTCATGCATGATGCATGAGGTATTTTGTTATTTTTGAAAAGACGTTAACATTGCTTAACTTCAGAGGGCGATTCCCGTGTTTTGAAGAATGTTCGCATTTTAATCTCAGTCTAGTTCAATCTATCAAAAACAGCTCTAATATCCTTAATTTTTTGTCATTATTGCCGCTTAACTGAGATTGCGCCAAGTTTTTGAACGTTTTCAATTTCGGGAATTAACATTCAGAGGGGTTATACCCGTATATTAAGAAATTTCCCATTCTAATCTCAGTCTCAGTCCGGTAAAAGCTATCATTGCGCGAATACGAATCTGCACGCGTGATCGTACCGACAGAGGGCGCTTTCAACAAAAAGTGACATATGAATGCGACGACCGCTTTTGAATAGGACGCGGGATAAATCTGTCAAAAATTCCTCGAATTAATTATTATATATATTCTTCGAGTTTTTATATATAGATTGTCGCTGAGACACAGATTAATAAATGCAGATGGTCCACTGCGCAATTATGGTATGAAGCTACAAGTACGCGACGGGCTTGACCAATGATTGTAACGTAGTAAGATCTAAGAGTTACGCGATAAAGAGGAAACTCTAGGTGAATATAACTGTAGGTAATTAACGTTGTGCGACCTGAATTGCACATTATTATGTCGTAGCAAAAGTCGCTTTTTAGTTAAATGATTTTGCGGAGTGAACCATCAGTATATGAGATGAGATTGCGAGAACGTTTTTAATTAGGTACGGGAATTGGCCTTCAAGTGTAGTCTAGTCACTTCTAACAATACAACAAGGCTGTTAATTTTGGCAGGAAAAAAAATGTTTTTTTTTAATGTTCTTACCCTGGCTCTATCGAAGAATGGAGTCAGCATGAAAGCGAAGGTGATAATTGTGAATCCAAACAACAGCATCAGCAGAAATATCAAGATGTAAGATGAATGCTGGAACACCTGAAATAAAATAAATTTAATTATTATGCAGAAATCTTATATTAAATTATTTTGTTTTATTTCGATTTAATTTACGTAAACGCGAGCATTTAAAATTAATTTACCCACTTGCACTGGGCCCATTGCTAGCCGTCATTTGTTTTATGAAGCGATAAAATAAGTATTTGTCGGTTTTTTTTTTCTGGCCAGCATTATTTATCAACTTTTTAAATGATATCAATTCAATTCAATTCAAAATATTTTATTTCACATAAACCTACAAGGGCACTTATGAAACGTCAGAAGCTAGGTGCACGGTTCCAATTGGTCGTTTCCTATGGAGAAGAGCCGGCAAGAAACTCCACGGTTACTCTTTTAAAAATAAATGATATTTACAATCTTTTCGAGTTACAGTGTTTATAGGTATGAGAGGACACTGTAGGCCTAGAAAACGATCGACAGATCTAAAAGTCGGTTATGCCTACAAGCATAACGCTTGTAGGCATAACCGACTTTTAGATCTGTCGATCGTTTTCTATCTTGCTAAGTACCTGGTACTTGACACTGTAACTCGAAAATATTGTAAATACCATTTATTTTACGTTCTCACATTCACAAAATATAAAAGAGAATCTATATAAAAAAAAAACAATTAAAAACCTATTTAAACTAAATGGCATGACTGCCACTAAAGCTGTAACAAATCTATAAAAAATATAGTATAGTGAAGTTATACATAATGTCAAATAATGAAAAGATTATGTCAAAAAAGTACGTAAATGAAAAAAATGAAAAATAGGTAAAATCAAATAATCATCTTAATTTGGGAGCAGTTAATAGACATAATTACATAGTAATGCCGTTATTGAGGTACCAGGGAAGCCACATGTGCAGAAGGAATTATTGCCATTATCGAAACTCTTTTCTTGTACCGAATAAGGATCATTAGACCATGATGATTTGGAAGCATGTGTTAATTTTATTTAGGCTGGGATAATATTAAAAATGTTTTACCTTTAGGGTGAAAAGTAGTACGGTACTGACGATGGACAATATCGTAACAAAGACAGCGTAAATAAGGAACCAGGAACCCCTGAAAACAAAAACACAGCATACAGATATAAACAACAAAATAGACTTTAAAGGATCTCGCGCACTAGACGGCCTCGACTCCGGCCAGTCGTGGCCGTCTAGTGGTATCGTATATTGTGCGGCTAATTGGCCGTTGCGATCAAGTGCGCGATTTGTATCAGTTTCTATAGTTTACCTGGTCGCGGTCGTGGTCGTGGCCGTCTAGTGCGCAAGATCCCTAAGTCCAAAGTCTTCTTAACACTTTCCGGGACACTGAACGAGACACAATAAAAGTTTTATTGTTATTACGTCTATAGGCGTTTAGTGTCCCGGAAAGTGTTAATTAAAACAAAAATGATAATTGTTTATGGCAAATAACTTTCATCTAGCTAGATCGAATAAATATTATGCTGATTTGATCTTGCCAAATAAAATTAAACATGGAGTAAAAACAATTATTTTGCGTTTATAATATCAGCCGCGGAAAGTGAGCCACTCGCTCATTTCAAAACCAATCAGCCTATTCTTCTTGCAAGCCTTAAACATTGCAAGTCTCCAAAGAGTCTCAACTAACCAGTACACCGATTCCTTCAGCCCCATAATCCTCATTCCTTCCCTGATCTTCTTCTCTTTCTCCCCCACGACGAACATCAGCAAGTAGGTGATGAACTGCGACAGCGTCATCACCATGTACATAGGCATGATGACCCTGAAGATGACCAGCCAATCGCCGGTGTGCTGGCGTTTCGGGAACTGTCGGAGGTCTATTCGGGGAGGTGGGATTGCTGCGTCTGTGTCAAACTGTGGTGAAAAAGGTTTTTTTTTATAAAGTTATTACTCGCTGAAGTCTGAATAATGACGATTGAAAGACATCGATGATGTGTTCGAGAGAAACTTTAGAGTTATAACTAAGAACTTCTGAAAAGCAGAGTTGCACCTCTGAGGCCGGTTCCAATCACGCTTACATCGTCATTGGAACCGACCCCCAATACGCGACCTTCCAATCCCCAGCCTCATCAGCCAATGAACAAAAAGACCAGAAGAGATAAAAGAAAAAAAAAAGTATTATTTTTAAATTATACTGGTTGCTCTGAACCAACATCTATTTTACTTAATATCAAGCACTGGCGGATCCAGGATTGTCGTTCTAGAGGGGCTTGATCCCGCCAAGGGTAGGTTTTACCAAAATAAACCGGGCGGCGTGAGTAGCAGAATGCGTGCCGTATGGATTCAAACATCTTATAGAAAAAAAAAAAAATTAAGTACCTTAGGTAGTGTTATGCTTGCTAACAAGTTTAATTAGAATAATATCAGGTTCACTTTAAGATTTGTCACAGAAGAGTTCAGATACTTTTTGGATCCGCTACTGATATCATGGATTATGGGTGCATGCAAGAAATGAGCAAGGTTACATCTCAAGGTTCTCTTTCAAACACAATCATAAGCCGTGACGTCATTACCTATGTCTAAAACCTGACCTTAAGGGTACACTAGTCGACGCCTCGAACTCGTTGGTGGGCGTCAAATAGACGATGATTTTTAACGAAAACGAGCTCGTAAAATTTCATGAACAGACTTTTGGGCGTATATAGCCCTCCAGACCGTATTTCGGCCACGGCGGCCAATATCAACGGAGACTAGCCTTCGGCGCGGGAGATATTATAGTGCACAAGTGTGTGCGCAGACACAGGTGCACTCTCTCTTCCCTCACTCATAGTCCGATGGGACGGCAATCCGACACGACCGGAGAGAGATCAGGCGCTTAACGTGCTTTCCGAGGCACGGCATAACACCGCCAACTTCCAAACTCCGGGTTGTTACTAAGAAATTCCTAATGGAAAAACACAATAACACTGCCCGACCCGACTGCTGAGCGTTGGGTCCTGGGTTCGATTCCCGGGTCGGGCAAAGTGTTTGGGCGTATAGATATTATGGAAATAACTACTGGATGTATTTACTCAAATTAACATCTTTTGAATAAATTATCTATCCCTGTAAGGTTTCTATTTTGCAATTTTTTTACTACATAAGTTAAAAGTTGGAATATGGAAGTTTTGACGCTCATAACTCAAACCAATATTTTTTTTCTAATGCTGCTTCCATACAAGGCTAGGTAATGATAAGACAATTTGATATACTTAATTTTTAGTTTTGTACTAACACCGTCAAACAGACGAGTAATCACCATACTAGAGATACGTTTGTATGGAAGAATGGCCGACTAGCGTAAAGTATTGACAAATCAAATAATTTATTTGCTTGAAAGGATATATATAATACCTACATGAAGTGGTACATAATATAACAAAAGTTCTTTGAACCATATCCTACCTTAACAGGTGTTCAAATATCTGTTGTACTCGTAATTAAAATATTTCTAACATTAATCATTCATTTTTCTGTTACCAATATTAAAATTTATGAATTTATGAATTAATTATATAATTGTATTATTACTTATTAATTTTTTGAAACAAAAACATGAAATCTTTTTTTTTGGGCTGGAAATTATCAAATAACTTCTCCAGCTCTGGACGGAGCGGGAAGACGTGTCAGACTCTTACTGAATAAACCCACCCGTGTTCCTTCAGTTGCATGTAGGATGCCAGGGGCCACGGTATCCCTTTCGGACTTTTACATACCTTAATCTTAATATAATCGATGATCGTCTGCAAAGCCAGGAACCCAGAGTAGTAATATTGCAGCACAGGACACGTGTCTTCTCCATGCATCTCCGACAGCGGTATGAGCTGGCCCCCTCGCGACCAGTCAGAAGACCAGTCTTTGGAGGCAGTTCGCTCCCGACATTTGGCTGGAGAGGTCGTCAGAGCTCGAGTGGACGGTGTGCCTATGTGTGATGGGTTGGTCCGTATGGTGTATCTGAGGAAAAAGGATCATGTACTAGAAGTCTGACCTTTTAGATAGTGTTGAACTCAATTACTGGAATGACCACGTGTTACCATTTATAAGAATACATTACTTTCCTTTGGGTCTTCACATCAGTCGGGTCAAAATATGACATAAGTATGATATTTCTAGTGTTTACCATAACATCTGTTAGTATCCATTACGTCTAAACTCATCGTCACATACATTACTTGAGTCATCACTGAAAACAGTTTTCTTGGCATAAGTAACATTGTCCATTCCAGCACTAATGGTTTTCATGTCCAACCTACGCTTTGTCTACGTTATCTAAAAGACCAAAAGGCACGCGCCATTTTTATTTAAGTATAGAGACTTGTACAAAATCTACATCTGTTAATACGTAATTTCGACACTGCGCCATTTTCCGACGCAACATGAACTTTTTGCGTAGTTGGGCGCTGGACATCCGTTCTTTATTGTTGTAAGTAATCAATGCATAAAGTGCATCTTTTATAAATTGGATTGTTGATTGATACTATTAATGGTGTAGTAATTCGGAGTGGGTTACTTGCTTTATTGTAGTCAGTCATAGGCGTTCTATAAAATGCAATTTCTAATTAACATCACTTCAGAATCAAGTTCGGATTTTGGGTTCAACCCAGGAATTTTTCACTTTTTTGGGATCCTGTAACTACGTAGGTATTATCATCATTCTTTTACCCATATCCCAGTGTATTTGGGAACTTTTATGAGGTACCTAATACGTAAGTAAATTTCAATATGCATGTGTGGCTGTTCCACACCCTTGGTGTTCAACACTTTCGTCTGGACCCACTTTTCATGGAGCTCATACACCATGCCGCCATACATATCTCCGAGAGTGTCACCGGCATTACATTTGTGCTACCATCGCGGGCGGTCAACGGCATTAGGTTTAAAAACATATTATACAACACTGTAAAACGAATAGTTAAATAGTGTTTTCAGGGATACGTAGTTTACAACCTTTTAAATATTTAGTGAATATATGTAACAGTAGACAAACATAAAATTGCTTGGATTTTAACACCAACGCATATACTCGTACTAATAAATCTTGTTAAAAATGACATCAAATTTTATTTTCACGGTAGTCGCCAAAAAAAACCTACATTTATATTAATTAACCCTCCGCGAGGGCTCCCGGTATCCTATAGACTACAAGGTGAAAACCGTCCGTTCCGGCACTGAACGGTAACCCCTAATATAAACCTTTCTGGCTGGCTATCGTATTTATCGTACTGAACCGTGCAAACTATGTCATCACCATACCGACAGGAGCCGAGGACAACCAATCTTTTTTCTAATTGTCCTTCACTTCTACGCTACAATTTGAATCCTCAAAATGTTTCCTTACCTAAGGGCTTCAGTATTAGATGTAGGATCAGTATGAAAGATGACGGCAATGGGGAAGTTCTTGGCGTCGTTGTGGTACGCGTCGTTCAGCTCCGAGTTGTTGTTGTATTTAATCCAATGGATCGGGTGTTGGTGAGACTCCGCTAGCAACGAATTTATCTCCTCCAGGAAACCCTGCAATGGAATAGGGATGTAGAAGATTGGAAAAATAATGTTCTACACATATTGCTTCATCAGTAGTTAATTACCCAGCTTTGGATTTAAGCCATCACGGAACCAAAAGCATATACAATGGGTAGTCGAAAATTCGAGATGTATTTGTTCAGGATACCTATTTATATCATGACCATGATGGTCTAGAACGGGGTCTAGATCGAGATTGAACATTGGATTGAAGTATAGATAAAGTAAAAACATTCGAAGAATAGATTTTCATACCATAGTGCCATTGGCATTGAGCCAGTCAGCAACAACAGCAACGGAATGATTCTCCGGGAAGGCGTCGTGGTGTATCCTCAGTAGTCGGCCTGGTTTCCGCACCTCTGGGAAGTTGGGGTTCGGCACCAACATCTTCAGGAAGATCAGCACCCCCAGAGAGTACAGCGGCACCAGCACCTCCTGGTTATAGAAAATGAGGAAAGAGTTAGGACTGACTTCTCTGTTGATAACTGAATTTAGGCGATGTTAACTCAATTTAAATTCTTTAAATTATCTATTTTAGTGAGAATTTCAAATTCCTTCCAAACGGTAAAAGATAAAATGCTTTTGCAAGTGTTTTACATTATAATTATGCAGTAATTAACTAACGTGCACAGACAAAATGTAGAGTGTGTAAAAAGACGATATAAAAGAAGATTGTTGTTGTTCCAATAAATATGTGATTTGATTTGAAGAACAAGGATAAGAATTAAATTATACATCTGAATATAAAATTGAAAAGAAAGGAGCATGGGAATAGTTCAACCATATTATAACGTGTCGTAATGGTACCGTGACTAATGTCCAGATGATTCTGCAAAACATATATTATGCACTTGAATCAAAATTAAAGTAACTGAGCTGCAAATTAGGTACAGCTATTAGTGGAACTAATGAATACACACGGCAAGAGTCTTCCTGGTATCCCGTTTCTTGAGCAGGAGGTTCCTGACGACGGTGGCCCATAGCTGCGGCCAGAACTTGGCCGGTCGGCGGGTCCCCATCGCGCCCCGCAGCCGGCTACCTATCGCCACGCAGTCCTGGTCGCTCACCTCCTTCTCTCCGCATTTCCTGGAGATAAAAAGTACTGGTTAGGAATCGTGGTAAAGAGGTAAAAGGTTATAAAGGAGGATAGCTCTTGGTCTAGTTATTAACCTCGAGTGTGTTTGTTGATATCATGAAGTCCTAAGACTAAGATGGACCTTACAAATTAAGTTTTTCTATCAGGATTTGGCCGGGGTTGAACAATGCATGAACTGTAATCTAAAAACCCTGTATTTACATATTTCATACATCTCTCACATCGTTTCCATTGCCAAGACTTCCGGGCATCACAGAGCTATGATGTTTTATGTTTTAAGCAACACGTAAGACCGAAAGAAGATCCTCATAATCAGTGGAATGTTTCAGCATATACTTAATAATATCCTTCTCACCGAGTTTCGATCAGGGCGGCCAATCTCAACGGAGATTATAGCCAGGTACGTAGGAGCTATTCAAACTCAAACTCAACTCAAACTCAAAGCATTTATTTCAATTAAATCATTTACAGGCACTTTTGAACTGTCAAAGAGTCAGTCAGTTAGTCAAAAAGTTGAAGCTAGTTGCCCATTCCAAAACGTAGATCTCTCGTATTATAGTGCACGAGCACGGGCTAGTCTCATCTCATAGTCCGATGGTAGTAGTAAGTTCATCATGTAAGTAGAGATTAATTAATAAAACAATTATGACACCAAAGTTATAATGAAATAAAACTAGTAGACGCGCGAAATCTTAATTGGAATCAGAATGTAATGCTCCGCTGAGCGAGCTTATCACACTGTCCACAGAGCGGTAGTAATTAAAAACAAATATTGTTTTATGAAGAAGAACTACTGCCGAGTTTGTTCACTTCAGTATGGCTACAATGATAAACAGCTGATGTTGTTTGGCATGATTAATTAAGGTATAAATAAAAACAATGTTGGGCTGAAGTTTGCAATATTTGTGGACAATTAAGCCATTCAATAGATACTCTACGCTACATTACATAAAAGATCTGCGCTGCATTACAGAAACGGAAATGGGAAACGGCGGGCGTAAGTCATGTACATAACTTACGCCGTTTCCCTATGGGGGTAGGTAGGCCGAAACTACAGAATGCCTGCTACGATCCTTACATAGTCTTTTCGCTAACGCTACATTCATTTTATGTTAGCCGTAATAATATTAGCGGTCTATAGACATCTCCAATATTAGAGGCACCACATATGTGGAGCTATTCCAGAGACAAAACTGAAATGTCTCATATACCTACCTGGTAAATTACCGTCTGTTAGGAAGTGTACGGACCTTGGACCCTTCCTAGACATTTTAAAAGATCAAGAATTTACATTACCATCCACAAAATATATCAAATTATATTCAAATTCAAAATATTTTATTTCACATAAACCTACATGGGCACTTATGAAACGTCAGAAGCTAGGTGCACGGTTCCAATTGGTCGTTTCCTATGGAGAACTTACTCTTTAAAAAAATCCTAATCAAAGTCTATTTCTCAATAATAGTCTACACTCTAAAGCTAATCATGTGTCTTTCAATAGCTTCTACTTCTCAGAATAATTACAAAGTATGTTCAAAGCTTTGACTGAATGATTAAAGTCTATTTACAAACAGACTGAATTTAGAGGTTTGAGGAACAGGGTGTAAAGTTCACTCAACCACTTTAGAAAAGGGAGGATCCTCCGACCAGACGGGTGTCGTTTCCGGCGGGCAACTGCCCAACGATTGATGTTGGGGAAGTTATGTTCGCGCGATAAACTCTAATTGCGCGATGCAGGATTTGTGTGACGTCAGGATTTTTTGTGACGTCAGGTCTTTGACGCGTGGTTCGGATGTGGCGATGAAGATCGCCACAAGACCAAACAATTATGTATCACTGTCAGAATCAGATGGTCTGTGGGAGTAATGACCAAACACATGACAAAATAGAGTAAAATGTATAAATAGTTGGCAGCATTTTTAGAATGATGTTGAAGAAACGTCTCAATGATGTGTCGTCATTGTGAGAACAGCTGTTCGTTTATTTCAAGTTTGCTGACAGACCGAAAAACGGACCGACACCGACCGAGAGAGTAACGATAAGATAACATCACATCACGCCTGTAATCCCCAAAGGGTTAGGCAGAGGTGTACTTATAGTACAGCCCCATGTAATAGTGGGTGAGCCTATTGCCATCAACCGGGCACAAATCCGGACTCCGGGCTTCTACTGAGAAATTCCAGATGGGAAAACCCAATAACACTTTGCCCGATTTGGGAATCGAACCCAGCACCTCATGCTCAGCAGTAGCGCTTGCGACCACTAGACCAACGAGGCAGTCAACGACAAGTAACGATAATATATATTTAAGATATTATAATTATCAAACAAAGTGCGTTTTCCTCTGTTCAGTTGAGCGTTGTAATTAAGACTTCGTGATACAACGTCTAATATGATCTCGATAGGTTGAAAAACTGTGGAAAATAAGGCTCTAATTTAAATGTTTATCTAGCTTTGTTTTGTGTGAGTTTAGTGAAAACGAGTTCGAATTTAAATCAACATGAACACAATAAACAACAACACAACATAACTGGCGAAGTGTGGGTGTACTGTAGGTACACCTCTGCCTAACCCTTCGGTGAATACAGGCGTGATGTTATGTATGTTGTGACTTCGAAAATATGAACTTCATATTTTGCTGTTCTAAGCAAGATTCTCCCTTCTAGCTTATAGCTTGCGTGCCGCCGCATAAATTAACATTTTTCAATCTCTTTCAGTATTCATGACTTCAAAAAATATAGTGCTTGAAATATAGCTTGTATTTTTAAAGCTGTATACGTAATGGCTTAGTTTTCTCCTTTCCGAGGCTAAGCGTAAAGCATTTTGCCTAATTGTTTCATCGTGTTTATTATTCATTTTATTACGCTGCTTCGTACATTATTCACGCTTAGAGACGAAGGAAAATGATTTAATCCCTCCTGCCTTTGAATCCTTTTAAGCTCCGACGTCTTCATGTCTTACTTAATTATAATATACAAGAAAAATACAAAACATAAACAGTTTAATTGGCAAAAAGAAAAGGTGATGAACTGATGACAGCAGTGATCTTACATAAACACAAGCGAGGTTTTCTGGGCAGGCCTTTTAAAAACTACCTCCGCCTCCCCCAAATGCAGAGCGATGTATTTATTTACGATACACCGCCGACTATTACGCGGAAACCCCATGCCACAGCATAAAATATTTGCAGTTGACCAACTGAACTAGTTTTTCTTAGGTTCGATTTTTTTCCATAAGTTTACATTTTATGGGACCTACGGTGTAGTGAACTAAAATGATTACTTAAAATTTCCTGTGTACTTAATGGGCGTTTGCACATTAATAATAGATAATGACACCAACCCGATACCGATATATCGGCAGCTATAACGAAATTGATTCGATGCCGATATAATTATTTTCGGCCCGATGACATTGGTGAATATCGATGACCATCGCGACGCACAAAACAATCACAGTACCTACCAACTAAGTATCGACGTCTTGAAGTCGGCAGTGCGAAAAAGTGTGTTCAAGTGAAAGAATGCCGCTACTCTTACCGCACTGTGTCTTCGCCGGTAGATATCGTGCCGATATCGGCGTCGGTCGCTGTCTGCGACGATATAGGTGACAATAACAACATAATCATTAACGTAGGTAACATAATCATTTTATTGGCTGTCAGTCTCACATACTATTTTTATTCTGTTTATTTTAGCTGTAAGTCATCCATAGTTAATAAATAAATAATTTAAAACCGTTTGGTAGGCACTAAACGTATCCAATCATCTGACCTCCGATATCGTGTCGATGTCGGGTCGGTGTCGTTATCGGCTAATGTGCTGTACTGTAACAATCAATTCATTTAATCAATAAAAGAAACATTTTGATATAGTGTCATAAGATAGTTCGTAGAACGTACACAGAAAAACATGAAGTTTAGGCCTCTTCCGTCATCTATGGTTTTAATAAAAATAAATATCTATGGTTAGGTGACTGTTAATGATAAATCCAGTGTACACGGGATTTTTTCAGTGATAGCCAGGGTAGTCAGGAATAACCGGTAAGAATCAGTTAGAGTAACAAGCCACCAATGTACGGTAATACGGTGAAAGTTTAAAATTGCAATGGTTCTACTGGGTATCTCAAAAGTCACGGAAATGTAAATTTGATAGAAAATACAAAAGTCGTAATTTCGTTTGTTATAAAAGGGACTCTTGTGCAAAATTGCATGCTTCTAGACCCAGCGGCTTAGGTTGTACGTTGACAGTCAGTGAATTTAAGAATTTTATCAAGTAAGTGAATTTAAGACAAAAATGGCGAATTTCCATATAAAATTTCATTCCAGTAGCAGTATTTTCAAAAATCTTGAATTTAAGATTTTTTTTAGTAGAATAGGCTATATATGGTCTTACTGTTTCGCTTATACTGTGACCATATTCTTATGTTTTGTGTGTTTCCTATCGCTCATGAAGATCCGTAAATATTGACAGTTATTGTATATGAAGTAACAATTGTCGTACTTTATTGTCTAGTGACATACCTACTGCTACAGCTATAATTTAGGAAGTGCATAGAGTGCCGCTGGCGGCACTTTATCCGTATCGGATAAAACGCCGCATCCTAGTAGCACTGCCTCGGCCCGGCTAAACTGCCGTAAGCATTGCATTGTCATTGTCACTGTCACTTGTTGTTTTGTTTGATTGTTGAGGCTAGCTCGCCGCCCTTTGTATTGACTGATCGTATTTGTTTTAGATAATTTATAATTTTGATAATAAAAAAATAAAAATTAATATATTGTATATCAGAAGTCACTACATTAAATGAATTTACGAAAAATAAAGTAGCAAATTAAAATGGCTGAAAGTTTAGATAGGTTAGGTTAGGTTAGGTTAGAACTGTGACCACACAACGCAGCAGCCAGGGTCAGTTTAGGCACAAGAGAATGTAATGTTTTGGAAATGTGGTGTTTTACAGCGACCTAACCTCAACAATCAAACAAAATAACAAATGACAGTGACTAAGTGATAGTGGCAATGGCAATGGAAATCTGACGGCACTTTAGCCGGGCCGAGGCAGTGCCACTAGTATGCCGTTTTTTTTTTTTACTTTATCCGATAAGGATAGAGTGCCACTAACGGCACTCTATTCATTACCTATAATTTATCGAATCTTTTATTTTGAAAAAAAACATCGTCATTTTTGAAAAGCGCTACTGACAGTGACTTTTTGTATTCAAAACTGAAAGTAGTTCACACAGAACCAATACGTTAAAATCACTGATTTAAGAAAATAAATCGTGTGTTGCTAATTAGCTCTGCTATTCGAGAAATATTAGTACAATTTTGATCGTGTACCTTACGTGTGTGTGTGTATATTCGTGTTAGTATAACACTTTTGTTTGAAATAGCAAGTTTTTTCTAATTTTCATTGTTGTAGCCAGAGTGAAAGTTGTTTTAAATATGAAATACAACCTACAACAGGACACCTTGTATATTATGTGTATATTAATGTAGGATAGTAGCAAAGACAGTTCGATGGAGAGTGAATATAGTAACAAGGATGAATCTGATTAAAAAATCTTAGAAAAATGTGTTTTATTAAAACTTCTTCAGAAACGACGATAAAAAATTATATACGACTCGCACTTGAGTATAATTTTATCGATAATAATCTGTAATGTGTGTAACATTACAGATTATTATGATGACGTTTAATTGGCATAATGCCCATTAAACGTCATCATAACGCATAGAAAAAATCACAATTTTGAAAACAATGTTATGAATTTACATTTTACATGACTGCGAAAGTTGGGATGATAATTAATCACGTGCAAGCATATCTTTGCAATTTTAAGGTCCTCGCAGACAGGCGGCAGAAATTGTTCCACCAGATTCGAGGTCGCATCGTGCCCGTCAGGGGAAGCCTTTAGGGGAAGCAAAAGTAAGTAGTACTTATAAGTTTCCATCCAAAAATAGAACATGTTTAGTGTACATATTTATTTTGAAAGCTTTTCGCTCTATCATAGCTACTGGTATAATTCAGATTTGTTAAAATTAACTTATCATGCATTGCTCTTTTTACCCATGTTTAAGGGTGCGTTTCACCAAAATTGTATCCTAATACTACCTACCTACTTATTATGTTAATAAAAAACAATTTGTTTATCTTGTTCCATGTTCAAATATCACCGGAAATGGCAGGTCGATGGCAGGGGCGCGCGCCGCGTGCGCCCCTCGGTTTCGCGGGCTTGGCGCCCGGAAGTCGCTGCATATTGTATTGCTAGGGGTTCTTCTAGGGGCTGCTTTGAAATTGTTGCCATGCACTACCCCCTTGTTTATTGATTAGTTAATTTGTTCTGATTAGTCAGACATTTCTGGCACACAGAGTTCACAGTGTTCACACGATACATTTGTAAAGCTTCGTATTTCGATAGCACAGTAGCATTAAGACTGGTTGGTTCTGTTCTGGCTATGTTTTATATTAGGTATAGACCTAATATAAAACATAGCCTAGGTATAGACCTATGAAATTGGCGTTTTGTACCTATGGATAATTTTAAAGAAGTTACATTTTTCATACTAACATTTTCTTAATTTATTTAACATTAGTGCATAAAAGTTTTAAAACATTAGTGACCATGAGCACTAATGTTTTAAAACTTTTCTGTACTAATGTTTAAAAACTAAGATAACGTATGCCAATTAGATTATGCGACAAAAAAAAATTGCTGCACACGGTTAGACTTAATGCCGTTGCCGACCCAAACATAGTTTGGAAAAGGTTCGGCAGATTTTGATAAATATTGTCGGCGCTTTCATTTACTTATTGTCATTTCCACAAATATAGGACGGCCTTTTATGAATCGAAACCCACGCGTCACTCATAAGTATTTCTATAGCTTTTAGAGCATGCCATATAATATTATACCGGGCGCATGCCTCACCCAGAATGGTAAAAGCTTATTTACGTTCTAATTAGTGACGATCCAAATGAGTTTGACCGATATCCAGGGGAATCAAAGCCCCCTTCATTTCAGCGACTTACGCGACGCACCCTGCTTGTCTTCCTAATGATAATTAAAGTGATACGTGGTGGTAAACCCCGGGTCCCTACGTTATTGGAGGCCATTATTTTATTTTAGGTCTTTTTCGTTTTTTTTTTTTACAGAGTGTCAGGGACATCGCTTGAAAACTGATACCATGGATTCAGTACATGATTCTGAACGAAAAAAAGAAAGAAGGAAAATACATTTATTTAACACAGACTAAAAGACACACAAGTAAAAATAATTAAGAAATAAAATTGAAAGAAAGTATACAAAATGAAAAGTGTAAAGTGCAACAGTGTAAGATACTAGCAAAAATCTGCTGTTTCATAGAAAAGTGCAATACCGCGGTCAAAATGTATGGAACAGCTGTTTTTTGTTTAATAACCGACGACAAATTTCAGCGCAGGGGGGTTCAGAATCATGTACTGAATCCATGGTTACAGTTTTCGTGTCAATGTCCCTGCCACCCTGTATACAGGGTGGATTTTTTTAACCTCACCTGTCTAAGTACTTTATTGTAGACCAGAAAATACATAGCAAAAAATAATTTAAGACTACAAAACATACAATGGGCGGCCTGATCGCTTTCTGCGATCCCTTCCAGGCAACCTTGGCTTGGAATGTTCAGTGGAAAATTTGTTATAGTACAGTCAATCGCACATCCATCAGTGGTAACAATTTGACGCTAACATCAACGACCTTACCTATTGCTGTTAATTTGGTTGGTGAACCTATAAAAATCCTGTAATATTTTTTATTTTATTTTTTTATTTATATTTATTTTACACATTACAAGTTCCTTACCTACACTTAAACAAAGCAAGTAGAACTCTGGGGTCTGTCTTAGCATGCCATGGCCTGAGATCGATCAACGCGCTATTAACAGTTAAGTTATGATCGAGTTGATGTAATGTTCTTTCAGCTTACGCTTTATGTTTTTACTATTCATTGAGTCTCTAATGTCCACAGGTATTTGGTTTAGTAAATTGGGTATTGTGAAAGAAGCGGTACGCCTGCCATAAAAGTTATTTTTGCGTGGCACTAGAAATGATTTTGATTTGGCTTGTCGTGTATTCACGTTATATTTGACAGGAATTTGAATATCACTGTTATCAAAATGTCAACCCCTATTTAAACCCTTTAAGGCCCAGAGGTTGAATTTTCAAAAATCCTTCCTTAGTGCTCACCTTCGTTACTTAAGGAATTCTGTTGTGAAAAATGTCAAGCCTCTAACCCACATTTTATATTAGGTTTAGGTTCTGCGTTGTCGGGCAGTAAATGAATACCTATATATACATAATGCATATACATATACATAATGCATTTTAAACAACGTGAAAAATTATACAATTTATCTAAATTCAATTTAACTTACAATGATATTAATGTACAAGAAGCAGATACAGCCCGATTTCTGGGATTAATCATTGATTCGCAACTAAATTGGAAAAAACAGATCGAAGTGCTGAGTAAAAAAATCAGCAGCTCGTCGTTTGCCCTCTATAAACTTGCTCCTACTGTCAATTCAAACACCTTACTAACGGCCTATTACGGACTTGTAGAATCTTTATTGAGATTTGGGATAATTTTCTGGGGCAATTCAACGAACAAAGACACAGTGTTCAAAGCGCAAAAACGGTGTGTACGGGCTATGTTTGGGTTGCAAAGTATGGACAGTTGCAGACCAATGTTCATTAAGCACCGAATTTTAACACTTCCGTCACTCTACATATTAGAAATAGCTGTATTTGTTAAAAGTAATCCTCAATGGTTTCCTCTTCTATCAAATAATTCTGATAGAAATAGACGTGAAAAGTATAGACTTTGGGTGCAGTCCCACTCGGCCAAAACAGCATTTCTGAGAAAAAGTGTTGTATGCATGGCTCCATTAATATACAATAAAATTCCGAATGACATTAAGCAATTGAATTTAAATTTATTTAAGAATACACTTAAAAAGCTTCTTACTGATAAGTGCTACTATAACATTGTTGATTTTTTAAATGATAAATTCTGAATTTTCTTGTTGATTTTAATTTTGGGATATGTTGACATATTTTGTATGTAATTAATTTTGACTACTTTTGTACTGACTCTGATTGTATATTTAATTATTGACTATATTTTGCAGTGACTAATTTTATTTATGAAACTAAAATTAATATATTTATTTATAATTGCCAATTTAATTCATAACATTATTATAAACAATTTGTACGCCAAGTGAGGCAAAACATGTTGGTCGATATATTTTGTTTCCATCTTTATGTGCATATTCATGTATCATGTTACACATGTTTGAACAAATAAATTTATCTTTATCTTTATCTTTATCCTATATGAATGAATTTAAGTTTTTTTATAAGTCGGAAAATATGGCTAAAACTACACTTAACAACCCACTAATTGTCAAACGGCCTAGTCTTTTCCCAACTATGTTAGGGTCGGCTTCCAGTCTAACCAGATGCAGCTTAATACCAATATCTTATATATAGAGCGATTGCCTATCTGACCTCCATAACCCAGTAACTGGGTAATACGATACCCCTTGGTAAGACTGGTTGTCAGACTTTCGGGCTTCTGACGACCCTTAACGACTGTCAAAGATCTTCGAATGACAGCCGGGACCAACGGCTTAACGTGTTTTCCGAGGCACGGAGGAGACTTGGTATGTAAGGATAGTCACCCATCCACGGACCAACCCCGGCAAGCGTATGGATCGACCCATGCGGCTGTTATAACTTAGCCAAGATGTGTACGCTAAATATCTCACGCAAGAGGTTTTGTAGTTTATTTCCATAATATCATCCCTCTCATTCTCCCTCGTGGATTGAGCAATTACTTACCTACCACTTAAAATGCAGAGCACACTTACTTTATAGGCCACACATAAACGTAATTAGGTACTTACCTACGTCTCTTCAAACTTTTATTGCGTAAGTATAATTACTTCTCAACTTTAATTAGTTACGTATTCAAACAACGTTACTATAGTATGACTTCATTAAAATTGTTTGGGTCCCCGATTTTCATCCCGATTAGGTAATTTAACCTACTGTTTATCCCTTCTGGGAACAAGAAGAAAAATAATAATCACCAACGAGAGAATAATTATGAATGGTAATAAGAGGTTCTCAGAAGAAGAAGAACTATGATGGATTATATGTAGGACAATATTACGGTTTGAGTAGTCCATCTCCAGACCGAATTTTGGCCAAGGCGACCAATATCAGTGGAGACCAGCCTTCGGCGCGGGATATATTATAGTGCACAAGTGTGTGCGCAGACACAGGGCACTTACTCTTCCCTCACTCTCATAGCCCGGTATGACGGTAATCCGACACGACTGGAGAGAGATCAGGCGCAGGATCAACGGCTTATAAATGCTGATCGAGGCACGGGGGTATTACACCGCCAACTTCCAAACTCCGGGCTGTTACTAAGACACTCTTAATGGAAACACCCAATAACACTTTGCCCGACCCGGTAATCGAATCCGCTATACTGAGATGACGGGTAATAGAGATGATGGCAGAAGAAGACTTGCTGCCCTGACCGAATAAATTAGGTTAAGGATAGGCGGATGGTGATATAATAACAATAGGTTAGGCAACCCCAGCTACGAGCCCTTCGACCTTTTGAACACGGTACGGCATATAAACCGCGCTGTAGAAAAAACGTGTCAGTGGACAAGCTACCATAGTGATCCATACAACACCGACGACCGTGCCTACATACGGCGTATAAACCGTAGTGTTTCACGGCAAGAAAAATGTGTGTGTACAAAGGGCCTTAGTCTATAATTGCATCATCACAAGTGACACTGTCGTGTCTCTACGTAACATGTAAAATGGGTAGTGGACAGTTTTCCGGTAGGTACTCACTAGACTTGCAAAATAATACAATATCGTAATAATAGAGAAAACATTTCAGACACTATACCTACTTCTATCGAATCTACTAATAGAGTGAATAATTCAGACACTTCTGTGACGTCTGTAACTGGGTTGTGGAGGTCAGATAGGCCGTCGCTCTATGTAAAATACAGCTATAAAGCGGCATCCGGTTAGACTGGAAACCGACCCCAATGTAGTTGGGAAAAGGCTAAGTAGATTGATTGAGGTACTCTAGACGGAAAAGCGAATAGACTTAGTTCAGTATCAAGATACAGAGGGCCTATTGTGTTACTTTTATCCATCGCGACTTTACGCATCGACCGCGTTCGGCGCTCCGATTGGCAGCCGGCCGGCCTTCATCAGTGGTGGGCCAATCGGAGCGCCGAACGCGGTCGGCGCATAAATTCAAGATAGTTAAAAGAAACTCACACTAGGACCTCTGAACTAAGTCCCGACTTGGTAGCAAATATCTACAGGTAGAAGGAATTCACTCCGCCGGTACAAAGGTTAACGAGCTAAGTCTGGTATGTGTCTAGAACGGGCTTCCACGTAAAACTATGCCAGACTGCGCACCGTTTACCGAGAATGAGCTATTATAGCGCCCACCATAATTGTATACCTTCACTAGACTAGACTGTGTTGTTTGTGGCACCATTAAGAGTTTATGAACAATACATAGTGACGAAAGCACTGTGACCAATCCCTTTATTTATAATTCAATTTGCCTAGCCTTTTCCCAACTATATTGGGGTCGGCTTCCAGTCTTACCGGATGCAGCTGAATACCAGTATTTTACATGAAGCGACTGCCTATCTGACCTCCACAACCCAGTGACTGGGTAATACGATACCCCTTGGTAAGACTGGTTGTCAGACTTTCGGGCTTCTGACGACCCGTAACGACTGTCAAAGATCCACGAATGACAGCCGGGACCAACGGCTTAACGTGCTTTCCGAGGCACGGAGGAGTCTCGGTATGTAAAGATGGTCACCCATCCACAGACCAACCCTGGCAAGCGTAGCTTAATCTGATGGATCGACCCGTGCGGCAGTTATTACTTAGCCACGAGCTCCTCTTATTATAATTTTACCTCCCTTTATTTATAATTATAAACATTAAAAGACGTTTAAGCGTCAAAAATGTATAGATAAACAGTCGCTAATCATTACTGACTTAATTTTAAGCAACGTTTATAAATAAAACCCTAAATATTTTATTTGATAACTCTATAATACATATTTTATAACGTATTACGTACTAGTTTAACGTATTTAGTTAGATACAGCTAAAGAAAAATACTACGCAAACGTAGGTTTTAACGTTTTAATTATGTATAGAGAATGTGATTTTTATATATGGTCAGTAATTATATAGACAACATAAGTGACTCACCAAAATATTTAATGAGTTTTTACAGAACGCTTAGTTCTAGTGAGGCAGTTTTATGGTTTAAGTGAAAACCTCCAACTGAAAATGACCATAAAAAACACCACTGAACGAACACGTGTAACACCTTAATGCCACAATAGAATTAATTACGGAAGTAGTTTAGACTATTTCCAGTCATTGAAAGTAAATAAAACATCAATAGGTACCTACAAACCTGATCTATGTAAAAGCGTTCGATAGTATTGACCACCTACATCTAGCTCACAGAGAGGTTTCATTGCCTTGCACCGGTGAAAATTTAATACGTTGAGAGCTCTTCGCAATTCGAGTCCATTACGATACCCCTTCACAAAAGGTTAGGGATACAGCTGGTATCGGCAGACG
The DNA here is from genome assembly GCA_963853775.1 of Xanthia togata. Lineage (NCBI taxonomy): Eukaryota > Metazoa > Arthropoda > Insecta > Lepidoptera > Noctuidae > Xanthia > Xanthia togata. The sequence goes on from OY970809.1 coordinate 13,455,976, forward strand.
TCATATACATGAATATAACTGAAAGACTTCTCTTCTAAACACGTGGGTTGCCAAGGACAATATACAGGGTGTTTGGCGCATGGACCGACACAATTTTTTCAGGGATTTGGGAGGTCATTAGCTAGGTTCTAGCTAAGTTCAAAATAGCTTTTAGTTTTTTTTATAATTAATTTAGAAGTTGTAAAATTTCATTCATTAAATACAAAAATTAACTTTGGAAGCTTGTAAGGAATTTTATTGAAACCAGTTGTATAAAACAAAGATGTTTTTAGATTTAAAGGACTTTGGAGAATGCAACAAAATTTGTTTTGTGCCACTACACCCACAAACAAAAAAGTTATTTCAAATTAAAGGACACATTTTGGGATTTTTTTTCATTTTAAAAAAATAGTCATATGTAACCAACCGTGACATTTGGGACAAAGGGTGTATGGGTAGAACCTAGCTAATGACCTCCCAAATCCCTGAAAAAATTGTGTCGGTCCATGCGCCAAACACCCTGTATAGAGTGACTGGTAATTAGTGACCGATACTTAAACACGTGACTGTACAGTGGCGTAACTATACCATCTGGGGCCCGTGGCAAATTCTTTTGATGGGGGGGCAAAAAAAAAAAAAAAAAATCACAATTTAATTTTAATAAGATATTTATTATGAAAAATCTTTTTTTCGGGTTTCTGTTCCGCAAAAGTGTATAAAAAAAATTCAAATCCTCTAACATAGTGTTGCTAGCTCGCCCCAGCAGCGGCGCCACGAAAAAAGTGAAAAAAAAATGGGGAATTCCCCGATCGTCAATGCTCACCCGCGCTGCCAACGTACCGCGACAAAATAATTATGTAGAAACCAATGGATACATTCTAAAATGAATAGAAATGTGCAATTACCGGTATTTTGATCGAAGGTTTTCTGACGGTCATAAGTACGTAAAATTACTCGTCACGGGTAACGTGTACATCTCTAAAAATGAATCAACATCTTTTTGTTTAGGTTGGTTGCAAAGACTACTATAGGTTGGTTGAAATGCTTAACGATTAACTTGAAATTGTATTATGGTCTTTAGTTGTCTCACTTTGGATTTTAAGCAGAACTTATAAAAATATACTTTTCAAATAAAATAAAATACTCAGGTACAATGTAAAAATATATTTTTGAGCTCGCGGCCTCTTGGGCCGGGGCCCTCTTAGGTCGGGGGCCCGTGGCATTTTGCCAGCCCTGCCACCCTATTGTTACGCCACCTGTACTCATCCTTATGAATAACTTTTACTATACCAAACCTGAAATCGTGAAAAAAATCTGCTGTTCCCTACATTTTGACGAGTTATGCGAACATAAATGTAGGATTTTTGTCTGATTTTTTTTCGCCTTTTCAGGTTTGGTCCCATATAAAAAGTTGTTCATAATGATGAGTATTGTCACGTGTTTAAGTATCGGTCACTAATTACCAGTCACCCAATATAATTATTGATAAACTCTTAAATCCATACTTAATATTATAAATTCGAAAGTAACTCTGTCTGTCTGTATGTCACCTTTTCACGGCTAAACCACTGAACGGATTTCGATAAAAATTGGCATGGAGATAAATGGCATCTTGAAAAAGGACATAGGGTACTTTATGCCTCATAAATAATTCTTGAGGGGGTGATATAGGGGATGAAAGTTTGTATGAGAAACCTATCATTTCTTAAGTTAGGGCTATGAAAGTTTAAATTTATGCTTTTGGTAAGAAATAAAGGATTACGCATTTCAGCGTTTCTATAAAATCATCCCCCAAAGAGGTAAAATAGGGTTGATTTTAAAATTCACATGTAATTTCGTTTTTTTTGTGTAATTCCGTTCAAAAGATTTATAGGATTGGAAATATAGTCATAGTCCTTAAGTGTCTTGAATTAATATTTAGTCTTTATTTCATTATAATTTAAAGTCATAAACTAACCTTTCTAACATGTAGGTATTAGTGCTCAATGGCGGCACTAGAGTAGGCATTACAAATTAATGGTAATATAATAATAAAAAATTAATAATTAGTGTTTTAAGTAAGGCATTTAGAATCCTATAAACCTTTTTATTTATTTAAAAAAACTGGACAAGTGTAAGTAGGACTTGCCCTCCGGGGGTTCCATCTCAGATCTGTACTTGCTCGGCTGCCCGAATTTCCAAATCTAGATTGAATGAGAAACTTAACTTCAATTGAAAAAAACTTTTCATTGAGTTATTTAATTTCATAGTCATTTCATTTCAATGAAATACAGACTAAATGTCATTGTTACTTCAAGACACGGCCTATGAATTTTTGATCCCAGATTTAAGAACAAACTTAACTATGCAGTTCATTTAAAACTATAAATTACCAATTGTAGGATTTTCCTCTTTATTTGACCTTGCTTCTCGCCAAACTTCATGCTCTCGCTAACTACTAAATAGACTGGTTTATTTGCGAGTGTCAAAATATGCGGCATATTATAATGGCCGTATTTTTTTATTTCGTTGATTTGGAATTTTGATTTTCGTTACAGCTGCCAAGAGACCGTAGATCTAAGTTTTTAATATCTATTTCAACTTGATGCCTCCGCCACGAGTTCCTGAGAAAAAGGGTCTTGACAGACAACAAAATCATCTTTTAAGGGTTTCAACTTTTCATTTTGAACCCAAACAGTTTTATTATCTGAATGTTACCTTTTCATTCCGTAATGGCTACGGATAGGCCATGACCTGAGTTAGGACATAGGATACTCTGAATCCCGGTAGTACGTTAGCTAGTAATAATATTATAAATGCGAAAATGAGTTTCTTTGTTTGTTGCGCTTTCACGCAAAAACGGCTGAACGGAATTGGATGAAATTTGGCACATGGGTAGACCATGACCTGGAAAAGGCCACAGGCTACTTTTCATCCTGGTCCGCAGACGAAGTCGCGGGCAACAGCTAGTAGTAGTATAAATGTAAAATTTTGTACATTTAAATGTTTATCACGTAAAAACGATTGAACGGATTTTGATCAAATTTGGCACACAGGTATGTAGTTTAAAATCTGGATTAACACGTAGGATTTTTACTTTTTATCTCGGTAGTACGTTCGTGTGGGATAATTTCGGACTTCCATGGGGGTGATGTCGAAGACAAAAAGCTAGTATATTTTTTTCAACAATGTAGTTACAACAATGGTGTTGTTGTGTGCGAATGTTTAGATACCAATTAGAACCCAGTCGGCTCCTCCATAATATTAGGTAATATAAATGGTAGTAGCTTTAGCGAATATGTTGTGACTTTGTGAGTCAACATTATATATAAAATAATTATCTTTAAATAAATTATATTCTTAAATAAATATTAATTAATTAATCTTCCTGTACCTACCAGTGCTGTACTTACGGCGAGGACTGACAACATTTTACTTAAATAATTACTAATATTTGGTGTTAATTCTTTCGTTGATGAAAGTAAATATTGAACAAAATTGTTGCAAGTAAATCAATATGGTATATATATAATCAATATGTATATATAACAAACAGCGTGCATGTACCATGCACCGTGCCACTTACTCACACGAAAACATCGATCGCTATCGTTGTGCTGTGCAAAAACCATTTATTACGCTAGTGATTTACCTACTAAATCGGAAAGTTATATATTCTCCCATTTAACATAACATTGACAACGACGAAGACGCGGCACCTGCAGCCAAGGCAACGGGTGCCAAGGCTGCGCCCTGCATGCGCAGCGCCCCAGGCCTAGAACGCGACTGCGCCGCAGAAGTCAAAAAAATATTATGACAATTTGAAATGACATTGTGTAAATATAGGAAGTGTGTTTTAGCTATATACAGTTTATTATTATATTTTAGGTAAGTTTAAGTGTTTTTATATTATTTATGATCAATGCCGGCTGTAGCGACGCCGGGACCTGCGCCAGTCAACCTGCCACATCGCTTGATGTCCAGCTGGTGAGATGTCCACATTGCTCACAGGCACGTTTTTTTAAAGGAGAACGGGGTCTGAAGGTACACTATGGCAAGATCCACAAATCACATAGTGTACCATTATGCCCCCCAGCCACATCCCCAACAACAACACCTTTAGAGAAAACCTTGTGGAAAACGATTGCGAAATTCAAAAATTCTACCCCAGTATTAAAGAGAGTTCCCCGGGGCGCGAGACGGTCTGTCGCACTGAATTTGGCGCAATGTATCCGTCTTGCGACCCAGGAGAACTCACAAAGTGCCTGGGAGCAATTACTTTCATTCCCATATAGGATTCTGCATGTCCAAAAAAATTTGGCAACAAAAAAATCCTTAACGTACCAAATTAAAGAAAATTGTAACAATTCGACTCTAAATTTAGATCCAAAATTACCTGCATTCAATAATCAATTACAAAAAGGCTTATGTTCACATGTGGAATCCAAATTAAGTGAAGGTGACATCAGGGGAGCGGCCAGGATACTGTTCAGCAGCGATGTAGTGGCGCCTTACTCTCCAGAAACGCTAACAGCTCTAGAGAGTAAACACCCAGCGCCTGCGGATAGTCTCACCTTTCCCGATCCTCCCGACCCGACCCTCCTAAATTCAACCTTTCCAAACATTTCGGCGCCCCAGTTGATTGCAGCCGTGAGCTCCTTCCGGAGTGGTTCCGCCGGTGGCCTCGACGGCCTGACTCCACAACATCTAAAGGACCTATTGAGTTCAGGTGCCGGGGACGCTGGTGAGTCGCTTCTAAAGGAGCTCGCGGCTCTGATTAAACTCATGCTCACCGGCGGTGTGAACGAGGCCGTTGTCGATGTCTTATACGGGGCCAACCTATGTGCCCTGCGTAAGAAGGACGGCGGCATTCGTCCCATCGCCGTTGGGTGCACCTACAGGCGTATGGCAGCCAAAATATGCTGTAAGCTATACAGCGAATCCCTTACAGCTAAGTTTCAGCCTCTACAGCTTGGTTTCGGCTCGAGAGGGGGCTGTGAGGCTGCCGTGCATGCCCTTTCCACCTTTTTAAACTCCAACAAATGTGAGGCTATCCTCAAGGTTGACGTTAAGAATGCCTTTAACTCTGTCAATAGGGACACTTTGTTGGCTGAAGCCAAAAAGGAACTACCCGAAATTTATGGTTTTATGTGGCAATGTTACAGGTACCCCTCTAAATTACTATACAAGGACAATGTTTTGGAATCTGCAGTAGGATGCCAACAAGGTGACCCTCTCGGGCCAGTCATTTTCAGCTTGGCTATCCATCCAATTATACAGAAACTAAATTCAAAATTTAACGTGTGGTATTTGGATGATGGAACGCTAGGAGGTGATGTAGACACCATTTTGAAAGACCTACAAGTCATAAAGCAACAATTTAAATCCATTGGCTTGGACCTTAACCCATCAAAATGCGAAATTTTCCTTTCTGACATTACCGACAGACAATTGACCCTGGAGAAATTTAATGCAATAGCCCCACAAATCAAAATTTTAGAAAAAAGTTCACTTCAGCTCCTAGGTTCCCCAATTTTAGAAGACAGCTTTCCTTCTTTCATCGACGAAAAAATCAAAAACTTCAACGACATTTCGGACAGACTCTCCAAAATTAATTTACATTCGGCATTCACCCTGATCAGATACTGTTGTTTTGGTCCAAATTTTATATATTTTTTACGCTCTTCCCCTTTATGGAAGCAGTCACACCTCTTGGACAAAATTGACCAAATTATTCGCAGCACACTATCATCCATTTTAAATGTGGCCTTGGACGACCGAGCGTGGCTACAAGCCACACTACCCATCCGTTTTGGTGGCCTCGGCGTCCGCAAAATTACCAGTATTAGCTTACCCGCGTTCCTGTCCTCTGTCCGCAGCACTGAAAAGTTGACCGCCAAAATTTTAGCCCCCTGCCTGGTTTACTCTGAAGTGCCTTGCTTGACCGATGCGGAGAACGCCTGGAAAGCGGCTTGCCCGAATACAGATCGGCCCGTGAACCCATCTTCCCAGAGACAGTGGGATGAGCCGCTCTGCAGGTTGGTACGGAATAATCTTATTAATACGTCCACCAATACTGCTGAGCGTGCCCGCCTGCTGGCTGTGGGTGAGTGGGAGTCGGGCCTCTGGCTTCAGGCGCTACCATCACCCAACATAGGCACTATGCTGGGTGATACCACCTTCCGGCTCGCTACCTGTCTGCGTCTGGGCGCTCCTTGTGTGGCTCCGCATCGCTGCCGATGCGGTGAAGGTGTCGACTGTCTCGGACACCATGGCTTATCATGCAGTAAGAGCGCAGGCCGGATACCACGGCACGCCAGCATCAATGACATCATCCGTCGTGCTCTTGTCACCGCCGGAGTGCCAGCTGTTTTAGAACCCAATGGTTTGGCACGCGACGATGGGAAGAGACCAGACGGAATGACCATAATGCCTTGGAAGGTAGGTAGGCCTTTGGTGTGGGATGCAACGTGCGTCGACACCCTTGCGCCATCCCATCTTCCTAGCACGGCGGGCTGTGCTGGGGCTGCTGCTGCAGGTGCGGAAAACCTCAAACGGCGCAAATACTCCAATCTTATTGGGACTTATATGTTTGAGCCGTTTGGGGTTGAAACACTAGGGCCATGGGGTCCGAGTGCCCACTTAGTTTTTCGAGACATCGCCAAGCGGTTGGTCGACTCTTCACGTGACCAAAGGGCTGGCCTTTTCTTTGGCCAAAGAATCAGCATTGCCATTCAACGTGGCAATGCAGCCAGCCTTTTGGGCACTTTTCCTGTTGACAGCGATGCGGAAGAATTTTTTGATGCCCTATAACTACCCCCCCCCCCCCCACTTCTTATGTAATATATACTTGTACATATTATTAATAGTATTATTTTAAGTCTGTTAGTTTTTAATTATATATATATCTATATTGTTAATATTTGTAATTGACTGTAAGTAAGTAGTGGAGGCTGTGAGTGGAGGTTGTGAGTGGAGGTTTCCAAATATCTATGAACAACTGGACGTGGGAACGTGGAAGGACCCACGAACAGTCAGTCAGTTTTATATTGCTTTTAGTGACCACTTAGCTTTTATATGGTGTACAACAAAGATTAGATATTTTATCTATCTATCAATACTGCGGATGCCAAAATGAACTCGATATTGAATTTTTGTGTGCTGCCTTTCTCCCAATATACCAATCAATTCTGTCTTTCTGATCAGTCCTTCTCGTCCCTGACCCACTCATCAGTAATTTGGCAACTAAACGCCGTCTGATGCAGAATCTTTACTTACATATGGCATTTCTAATGTGTTATTGAAGTTTTATTACGAAAAGGATAGCACTGCTGATGTTCCAGTATACCAATCTATTCTATCTGTCTGATCAGGCCTGCTGTCCCTGACCCACTCATCAGTAATTTGGCACTGAACGTCGTATGACGCAGTGACTTGTGGTTTTATGGCATTTCTATGGAGTTCGGGTGAGGTGTGCCCGCTGCACCCTGTGATCAAGGCTATAACGAATCGGCCATGCTTGGATTATACATTAGGAAGTGTATTAAACGGTAGGTCGCTCCTCGGAGTACATAGTAGAGACTGGTCATCTCTTATCTGCCAGGGTTTATTTTTAATCGTTTTTGATTTTAATATTTTTTTACACTGTTCTCACATATAGAATCAACAAGAGTAATGTACCCAGGATTTTGTAATTTCTATATTTAAAAGAGTGGCCTTCGAGTTTCTTGCCCGTTCTTCTCCATAGAGATCTACGTTTTGGGATGGGCAACTAGCTTCAACTTTCTGACTAACTGACCGACTCTTTGACAATTCAAAAGTGTCTGTAAATGGTTTAATTGAAATAAATGCTTTGAGTTTGAGTTTGACAGACGCCAGCACGTCAACTTACTACAAACTGTCAAATTTCTTTAATAGATTTTCAACTTTATCACTAAATTTTAAGGTTCAAAGTTGATTGATTGGGAAATATTGTCAGCTTCGGGTAGTTTGATGTGCTGACGTCTGTACTGTAGTATCAAGGCGTTAACAAGACATCAGCTTAAGGCGACACTAAGCGACTTTTAATGATTTCATACTGAAGCTCACCTCTAAACGTAGGAAAAAATACAGGATTTTTTTTATAACTTAATCTGTGGATATTTTAGATTATGTTTATATTACATAGTCTAATTAATTTGTAAAGTTATATCTAACGCAGATAGAAAACTGAGAATCACGCAAAAACTATCAAGCGTATTTTTATGAAACCTTCACCATTTTAAAGATAATTTAATTATTTATATTTTAGTATACGTGTTTTATTAAAAAACCTTTTGATTTATGTATAATAAATTAATAATGCGTCTAATTTGCGATAGCTCCTTGATGGGCGAGTCCTATTACTGGCTGGACGTACGACGCGTTGTGTGAGTTCAGTACAGAACACGCAAGCTAACCACTCAAGGTCACTGGCATATATCTGCGTCTTAAGAAAATGACTGTCAAAAAGACTCACTCAAACGACCATCTCAGATACTAATCTACATAGTCCTCATATGGCCTGACCAAGATAATATTACCTGGAATTTAAAAGAGACATTGACCCCTTAGGGGGTTTCGTAATTTCTTCTTAGGGGTAGTCAGATAGGAAATTGCGATCCCATTTACTTAACTATTTTTTTTATATGACGTGTAATTTTTTGTATTCCGGTATTCTATTTACAGAATAAACAATTTCATTTCATTTTATTACAGGTATCAGTGGTGACAGAGACAAACGCTAACGGCTGGGTACTGTATATTTATATACATAATTACCTACTTATATGCTGTGCATTTGATTCATTTCATTATAATATAAATAAATAAACATATTATACAGATATGAGGAACAGGGTTTAAAGTTCACTGATCCTATAAAGAAAAGGGAGGATCCACCGACCAGACGGGTGTTGTGTCTGGTGAACAACTGCCCGATGATTGATGTCGGGACGTTGTATATATATTCGTAGCGCGATATACCCTGCTTGCGCGTTGCAGGATTTTGCGTGACGTCAGTATGATGCCTATAATTCGCATGTGGCGTTGTGGTTGCCGCCACACATATTAACTTATCTTAGATGAGAAACATAATTTTTTAAACAAAAAGTAACGATACTTATATGAAACACATTAGGAACTAAAGTAATCTAAAGGTACCTTCCGTTTCTACTTAAATGTGCAGTGGATTTGACGTAATAAATAAATCAATAAGCTTATCATGCTTTGGAAGCTTAGATAAGATACATTAATAAGCTTTCAACGGATACAATTTAATAATGTGCCCATCACCCTGACAAATATTGATGAAGGTAGAACCTTCCTCACGAAATTGTCTGAATGATTATGAAACCCACATCAAAATCCTTCGAAAACTGAAAACACTGACACACACAATGTAAACGTCTTTTTTATGCTACATTAGAGATTAGAATTAGATATAGAGCTATAAATACGGAGGTGACGACTCGTAGACGTGTTTGGAAAGAAAAGACATGCTGCGTCTGAGTCAACTCTAAATAAATTGGAATATGAGCATGATGATAAGAATGATAGAGCTATGATAGTAGATCTAGGGTACGAAATTGTACCATTTTATTACATTCTCAAGAACGTATTCTTAACACGTTTAGTGTGCCTGAAGCCCTCATGGAGGGTTAACCTAGTAGCATATGGAATGCCGGGAGCCCTCAAGGAGGGCTCATTTAAAATGTTGGTTTTTCTTAGCGAATACAGCATTATAAACCGTGAAAATAAAATCTGATGTATATTTTAACAAGATTTATTAGTATATGCGTTGGTTTTAAAATCAAAGCATTATTATTTTTGTTCACGGTTAAAAATATTCACAAAACTATTTAAAGATTGGATACTACGTATAGCGACAAGACCCCCCTGAAAACACAATTTTACGTTTTACAGTGTTTTATAACATAGTTTTAAACCTAATGCCGTTGACCGTCGCGGTGGTTAGGTTTAGCGCAAACGTAGGTAATACCGGCAACCCTCCCGGAGGGTTCACTTTCAATATACATATATGGCGGCATGGCGTATGAGTTCAATGAAAAGTAGGTGGAGCTAAAAGGAGGCTATATGTACAAATCCTATTCAATGCTGTCAGACTTCTGGGCACGTTTCCGAATGACAGCGACGTTGCGGAGTACTTCGACGCCTAAGGATGGACGCCTTTGGTTTTTGTTATGTATATTGTATGAATAGTATTAGCTAGTTATTTCATTTAGTATTCACCGAACATTTTTAGATCAAAAATCTACTTAGCCTTTTCCCAACGTTGCTCGGCTTCCAGACTAACTGGATGCAGTCGAGTAACCTTAACGTGTTTTCCGAGGAAAGGTCTCGATACGTAATGGATGGACACCCATCCACCAACCGACCGCGGCAAGCGTAGCTCAACCTTCAATAGACCCGTGCGGCTGATATCATTTAGCCACGAGCCCGTCAAGTGTAAATTTTTAGACAAATATAATAAATATTTTGAATATAGAACATATTACAGTTAAGGTACTTCAATAACCTATATTAAATACAATAATTATTAATGGAGGCTTTTGAAAGTTAAAGACCATATCAATAAATACCAACACGGTACCATTTAGTCCCGGCGCGTGGGCGCGTACATGTGCTATATGAAAGTAATATATTAATACAATTAAGATAACCGATTTTAGCTTCAGTCATAACACTGATAATTAGCGACGGTTGGAGGGCTTTGAAAAGTTAATGTAATTAGAACGATGGGCATCCTAACTACACTGGCCTGCAAAACTAAGTATCACGCTTTTAAAAGTGCAATAACTTTTTAATTACACAAGATATACTTTCGAAACAAAAAGGACTCGAAAAAAAGTTTAATTTTATACAAAAACTTCATAGTCGGTAACCTTCTTTTAAGAAATGGCTGAAAAAATCTAATCCTTTTCGAATTACAATTTTACCATTCATTTTTTGTTTCTATTTTTGTTTTCAAATTTTTTCTTGATCAATGAGTCTTGTAACAAAAGCTTAAGCTAGACAACATTACGTAAACTTATTTATCATGCCTCTTTCACCTGAAGAATGTGCTAGGTTCATGACTTTTCTGGAACTAGGCATCAGTATGCGTCGTACTGCAAGAATGGTGGGTGTGACGTTACGAACGGTCCAGAAGGTGAAGCGAAGGTACGAAGAGACTGGAAACCATTTGAGGAGACCTGGTAATGGCAGACCCAGGTGTACTAGTGCCCGATAATACCGTTATATTGTTTCCACTGTGTTAAGAAATCGCCACCTAAATGCAGTTGAAATCCAGCAACAGCTTCTTCAGACCCGAAGGGACTACATTAGTGACAGTACAGAGAGAAGAAGACTGCCTGAAGCAATTCTGAAACCCTGAAGACCAGCGAGTGGCCCCAAACTCAAGAGAGAACATCATCATCGTGGGATCAAGAAGAATGGTCATAAATTTGGTTTACAGATGAGTCTCGATTCTCACTTTACACTTCTGATGGAAGGCGAAGTGTCTACAGGTGACCTGGTGAGCGATACCTTCAAGCCTGCTTCTCAGAAAGAGTCCAGTACTGTGGAGGCAGTGTACATGTATGGGCCGGCATATCTTCAGAAGGTTGTACAGAGTTAGTGGCCATAGAAAATGGCACTCTGACTGGGGAAAGATATGCCCAGGTGATTCTCAATGAGTATGCAGGGCCGTATTTAGTAAACATGGGTGATGTATCGATGCTGATGCATGATAATGCCCGGCCACACACGGCTCGGGTCGTGTAAGAGTATATTCAGGAGGTTGCTGTCAGCGTGATGGCTTGGTCATCAAGAAGTACTGATCTCAACCCGATTGAGCACGCCTGGGATGAGCTAGGGAGGCAAAATTCAATAATCAAAAACGAATCTTAGACAGTCTTCTTTATAAATTTCCAGTGTGTGACATAGCAAACACCATAACATACATAACGTACTGGTACAAACACACTCGAAATTTCTGTCTTCAATAATGAATACCGGTCACAAATCAAGCGCGATGTCTTTAATAAAACTTGACATACTCAGATAATTGAATATAAATTTCGAATTAGGAACCTAATAAACGATATCTTTGTAATTACCGCGTTTAATTCACAGATACACTGTCTGTAATATGCGCACAACAACAAATTTGACAGTAACATTAAGGTGTTGTCAAACCAAAATTAGCTCAATATGTAATGTGGCCTATTGTTGAAAACAAAAAATCTACCCTATATCGAATCGGAATAACACACTAGACTTTTGGAGACACAAATTAGAATAGTTTTTTTTTTTTCACTACCTTTGTTATAATACATAATTTATACATTATCACACGACATCTTTATTATTTTAAAAGTTAACAACCAAGTTAAAACCATAATGCTAATATTTTTTTATAAGTAATATTGTTGTCCTCTGGGTTGATAGGAGACAAAAAATTATGTAATTATGCAGCTTCATTTTGTTGATTCCAAAATATTATTTATTTTTTAAGTTTAAGCCTCGCGAATATTTTGGCTATTTCTACATTAACCAAGCAAGAAATGTTAGCGCATGGTATTCACAATCAAACATGGGCTCACCTCAAAACTTTTAAAAGTATTTTTTATGACCTTACCCAGTTATGTTTAAGTCGCATGTAATAGGGGGCGAGCCTATTGCCATTGTTCATTTATTATAAATAATAATAAGTTTTAAAATATTTAATTTATCTCAAAATGCTGATGAAAGGCGGGACCAAATTAGTGAAGACTTTGACTTTACTTAATTTTGCGTTCAACGCAATTTGGAAGTCAAGGAGCCTTTGTCTAGCGGTCGGTTGTTTGACTTTTCTAGCCTCATAATTTTTCCAAACGCAGAACCTTCAAACTGTTTAATATTTACTTGAATAAAAACGGAATATTAACGGGAATAATTAGTATTTTTATGATAACTGCATGTTTTTTTTTTTTTGCAAGACATTATTAACAGAACCAGCATCACCATAGCTTTAAGATTTTCTAAAATTACTTGTGAAAAAGGGTTAGTGCTAAAAAGTATTTCATACGATATTTCTAGACTTTAAAAAGTATATCATAAGGTATTTCTAGACTTTAATTAAGGTTTTATGCTACGTAATATAAATTGTAATTTAGTCCCACGGTGGGCGCCACTTATGATTTTAAACTTAATTAAAACTGACATTGTTTTGGAACTTCAACGTTTCTGACACTAAATCAATCAAGTTAATTAAATAAGTTTTGTATTGTAATGTTCTAAGTATAATAGGAAAACCAGCCGTTCTAGAACATCTTCCCATTATTAAAAGTTACAACTACCTTCATGTGTCGTGAAGAATTGCTGAACTTGGAAAAACAGACGATATTTACCGCTTCTCATATAATAAAGCCTTGTTTGAGACGTCGGTCGTTATCTTACTTGTTTCATGAAACCTTACTGTAAGCAATTTGTGAACAACCACTTAACACTACAAAATAACGAAACAAAAAACCACAAAGTTACAAAAGTTGCACCTATCCTGAATGATGTTTGGACGAAAACCGATGTACCTAGTAATTTTATATTATTAATAAAGTTATTACTACAGGTAATTAGGCATATTATTATGTCTAACCAGTTTTATAGGCCGACTTTTAGAATAATTATAATAAAACAGAGAATAACAGTAAAACAATAACATTAGACCCAGCTAACTTAAAGTAAACATGTTTTCATTACAAATGTTGGCTTTCACAATTATCTCAAAGGGTCTATTTTTACAAGGTTATGTATAGTGTGGGTATAAGTTAGAAAATCATGTAAATGGATGGTTTGAATAAAAGAGCTCCTCTAAAGGTACCTATACTATCATCACCTGCCTATTATTTTTCAACTATGTTGGGGTTAGCTTCCAGTCTAACCACAGATTAATACAGATGTCCTATCTGTACTCGCAAAAATATTTAAATAAAAAGCGACTCTTGCTACGACACAATAAAGTGCAATTCAGGTCGCACAGCGCTAATTACCTACAGTTATATTCACCTAGAAGTTGCCTCTCTATCTATCGCGTTACTATTAGATCTTCTGACTACGTTACACTCACTGAATTGGCCCGACAAGACGGGCCTGCCGCGTACTTGTAGCTAGCTTCATACCTAAACTGCGGAGTGTCCCATCTGTGGTTTAACCGAATGCAGCTGAATACCAGTATTTTATATGGAGCGACTGCCTATCTGACCTCCACAACCCAGTTTTTGGGTAACACGATACCCCTTGGTTCTTACTCTTTGGTTCTCTCTTCGTGGTTACTGGTTATCAGACTTTCTGGTTTCTGACTACCTGAAGGAAGAACCTACTATGTTTAATTTCAGTTAACGAGGAATAAGTTTTTTTAAATAGATTAATAGGTATAAAATTATTTCTTAAGTGTTCAAAACAAATGCTTATACTCGTAACAAGCTCATTAATTAATTTATTTATTAAAATAAATTATCTCAATATTTATTCCACAAAAAGGCCATCTTATAATGAGTTTTTGTAGCAAGTTATCGAACAAACTCAGTTAATAAATAAACGTAGGTAATTTACTAATTACCTACGTTTTTTTAATTTTTATTACTTAATTGCTTATCTGTTTTTTTTTTTTGTTGCTCATATTTGATGTTAAGTAAATTAATCGGACTTTGACTTTTGACTCGCTAATTTTATTATATTTACATTTCGTTGACGAGTTGATGACACTATTCTGTAGAATATTTATTAATTTGATTGATTAAGTTTTTCTTTGAATAATGGACAACCCTACTAAAAATAACCTACCAGTTTGTATTTGTACGCCGTTAAGGCAAAACATGACTGTGCAATAATTTTATGTAACATCTTGCATGCCATGTGTGTGTGTATACTTATGTTTTGGACAAATAAATGATCTATCTATCTACTAAACTATTACCCTATATGTTAAATGCTGGTAATAGGTGCCAAACCACCATAAAATCATAAACTGGTTGTCTCCTAATTTAACCACGGTATGGTCGCTAACGACTTACCTACCTCCTTTTGCATGTTACTGTTTGAATAGGTATATAAATTAATCATGTGGCTCGCGCTTCCTCAAGGCTCCGCGTCTGTGCTTCAACAAAGAATATTCACTAACTGAAAAAAAAAAAACACGGGCTTCCTCTACTAGCTACGTCATGAATGTCGTCTTTTAGTGTTATGCCAACCGCTCCTCCTGACGTATGCAACGAGATTCGCCCACGGCACGGATATTATCAGCAGCAATTGCGTAGGTCGCCAAAAGCACCGCATTTAGTATTTTGGATGAAATGTCACATAGAGTATCTGGAAGTGACAGGTCCATATCTGTATGTAGGTTTCCCGCTTTCAAAGCATTGGAAGCAATCACGCAAGGGCCAAATAAATGTCAATTTCGATGGTCCGTACCTACTCATCTGACTATATTCACTGAGAGAATTTAGCAGATTTTTATATCTATTTTTACCCGACTACCAAGGAAGGGTTATGTTTTTACAGTTCCACTTCCAACCGACAGTATTTAAAAACGGATTTTCATTCATCGTATCCGCTCGTTATGCGTTCTAAATATAAAACGAATTAGGTAACCCCTGTTGTGTATTAGACGCATAAGAAAGACAAACTCGAACTGGTACTAACTACCCCATAACAAGACAACATTATGTAGGCTGGTTTTCAAGCCATAGCCCGATTGGTACATCGCTTTAAAAACATCGACATCTTTCTTCCATTCCCCCAAGTTTATTAGCCCCCGATTGTCAAGATAATGTCAAGGCAGGTCTATAAAGACGGTGCTCAGTGAAAACAAGCCGTGGCGTTCACTTGGTGTACAAAATCGATAGCCTTTAAGGTAGCTGTGAGTCAGTGTGCGTCGGACGTTACATTTTGGTGCCAGTGCCCATGGAGAAACAGTAACTCAACTGCAATATAATATGCAAATAATGAGGCAAGTTAATGATGAAAATGAGGATCACAATATCTGCTATCTTTTGTGAAAAGATTTTTTCTTGATATGGTATTTACTATCTGCTTATGTTGATGAAAAAGTACCACCTTTTTTTTTGGGTGGGAAATCATCTAATGACTTTTCCCGCTATGGGTGGAGCGGGAGGGTGTGTCAGACTCTTACTGACTAAAACCCACCCGTGTCTCTTTAATGCGCGCGTGGAACACAACGCGCCGTCGACCCGGGCTTGGTCCTTACCGGACGGCGAGCTACCCATTGCTCACCGTCCGCAAGCCCGCGCCTGCGGTGGCTGGGAATCGGCCTGCGATTCCCGACACCCAGGGCGTCTCCTCCTGCGGCGGCTAGGGGCGTGAGGGCGCGAATTTAGCCTCTCCCTCACGCGTTCCGCCTCCTCCTTCGCGAGCATTACTGCTTCACAGAAGGAGGTGACGGCCTCCCAAAAAGAAAAGAAAAAGTACCACCTGATGAATGAATTGGTCATCAGTTTCACTCCTCCTTTACCAACATGGATTAACTTAACAGACGTTAACAACGTCATACGTAACATTCAAAGATATTGTTAACAATTATTGTTTTTGTCTTAGTATAATTACTACTACCTTTTAAACTGAAATACCATCACGAGCTTATTGTCCCTACAAAAATAATAGAGACACATATTTATTTCTATAAAATGGTCTAAGCCACAAAATAACTAAGTACTTTCCTACCAAAAACTAGTACTTAACAATACAACCTAAAGCTACAATTTACTTAGTATCGCGACTCCACATCACGATAAGCTTTATCACTTTCATCTATTTTTAGAACCCAGTTCAGTGCCTTCAGTTTATTTTAACGTTGAAATACCTACGAGTTAGGAATGAACGTATTTCATTTGTAATATGCATAAATACGTAAAGTAATGATGTATGAGGCAATATAATATTTAAGAGCTATAATATTTCCAATTTAATTACTCGTACGTTAAATTCTTTTGTGAATAACCTTTCATAAATGCTATTAACCTCTAATAACGTAAACGTAGCTTCTACAAAGATATCAATACGCTTTTCGTGACTGTCTGTATGACAACTTATTTCTTTTAAACTTCACAATGGATTTTGACGCGGTTTTCACTTCATTAGAGAATATTTTATGTGCATAACACATTAACACTTTGAACCCTCCGGGAGGGTTGCATTACCTTTGCGCTAAAGTTTAACCATCGCGGACGGTCAACGGCATTAGGTTTAAAACCGTGTTTAAAAAACTGTAAAGCAAAGTAAAATAGTGTTTTCAGGGTGTCTTGTCGCTATACATAGTTTCCAACCATTAGAAAATTGGTGAATATTTTTACCGTTAGAACTAAAAATTTAAACTAACTGTTTTTATTTAATTTTTTTAATTAAATTTTTAGCTACATTTGTAGGGTTCCTTGTTGACTACGGAACTCTAAAAACGCAATCTGCTCATGTCTCACAAAACCCAAATTATTCAAACTTGATCCACTGTGTCTGTTTATCATGCGCCTGGCGTTACAGCTGATAACAATAAATCCAGCCAACTCAGTTGTGTAGTCTAAACGCTATTCCACCCTACTGGCTTATTGTTTTAAACTGGCTCTGTTAATTATGGTAAAAATTATCTATAGATTTTTTGTTTAAAGTAATAGTGTCGTGTATATTGAGGGTAGGATTTCATAATAATCGTTAGAATGTAGTTGGAAGCTCGTTACTGTTAAACGTGATATTGCATTATGCGGTTATTGATACACAACTTAGAAGTCTTAAACTACTCTATCTCTTGGGTATGGTAAAATGTAACAGTGTAACAAATACCTAGAGGATTTTAGAGAGTAATTTCAACTGAACCTATAGTCCTAGAGTTTAATTATAACATATCTGTAATTCCGAAACGTTAGGCAGTGATGTTTATATAGTACGCACACATTCAACCTCGACCATTCTTTCAACCTTAAACAAGGTATATCACTAAGTTCATCCATGTTGATTCCGACTTGGATTTTTTCGGTCCACGTTTTATTTTGTTGTTTATCTTTTTAATATATTCCTTCTATATAATACCATTTTCGGACATTATTATTATTTTTTAATTAAAATTAAAATTTCAGTGATACAGATTTTTATTTATAATCTACGCCCCACAAAACCGTAGTAGTGGTATGATTGGTTTCTACCTAATGTACAATAGTTATTCAAATCAATCTGCCTAGCCTTTTCCCAACTATGTTGGGGTCGGCTTCCAGTCTAACCGGATGCAGCTGAATACCAGTATTTTACATGGAGCGACTGCCTATCTGACCTCCACAACCCAGTCACTGGGTAATAAGTACGATACCCCTTGGTAAGACTGGTTGTCAGACTTTCGGGTTTCTGACGACCCGTCACGACTGTCAAAGATCCATGAATGACAGCCGGGACCAACGGCTTAACGTGCAGTCCGAGGCACGGAGGAGTTTCGGTATGTAAAGATGGTGGTGGACCCATCCACGGACCAACCCCGGCAAGCGTAGCTTAACTGCGGCTGTTATTACTTAGCCACGAGCTTCTCAATGTACAAAAGTGAAATTAATAATAATGTACAATAGTTATTAATTTAAATAAATACAAGTCAACCCTATCGTAAGAGTTACCTAACAAAAGCGTGAATTGTTCGGAAGCCGGTATTATTCTATTATGTTTAGCAGCTTTGTAGAAATAAATGCCAAGGTCCTCTTTTATATTGAACGAGTAGGACCCTCCCCAGTTCTAGAGGGGACATTTTTGAGGGACAATGGCGGCGGAAAATTTTGAAGGTTACTTGATATTAGTCTAAAGTAGCTGATCAACGTTTCATAAAAACTGTACCGGTTACACATACATAAATAAACTCGCGCCTTCTTCCAATGGGGGTAGGCAGAAACTACAGAACGCTAACTCCTACGGTCCTTACATACCCATTTGCTTCGTTTACGTTCATCAGCTGGTCGTAAAGCATCGAAGTTGAAGATAGCATGCTCAGCAAATGGCTCCTTAGGTCTGATAGGGGTTTTAAGTGAAGTTGTTGGATTAACGTACCTAATGGATAACAATGACAATGACCATTCCAAAATCACAACCTTTGTTTAAAGTTGTATAACAGCAGCCATTTTGTTCGGTTCGTTGAAACGTCAGGCTAACAAACTATCATTCTGTAAAATTGTAACAAACCATCGGACATAACTACGCACTTTGCAAAATTAAAACGGTCTACCGTTCAACCTCCTTCTAAGCAAAACTTTTCCAAAACATCCCATTGTCATAATTACTGAACTAATTAACGAGAATGTTCGCGAAACTTACAAGTTAATTGACATTTAAATGAGTGACGTTACGTCTGAAGCCGAAAGCGAGGGTCGCGAGTAAACACCGAAGTAGGGTAGTGGGTGTTGAGCTGAAATTAGTCCCCACGACCAGCCCGGCCGTGTTAAGCGAAGTAATGATGGCCGTTAAGATTGCGGGCTTTACTGATTGCTGAATGATTTTACAATTTAAATTGTATGAAATCGATGGCCTACAAAAGTAAAGATCTTGAAGGACTTTGCAGAGCAGTAGTTTGTTATTTAAAATAAAGAAATTATGGATTCTGTAAACGATAAAATAGGTTCAGTAATTGAAGATGATTATAGCATCAACCTTGGATAATTTTGCTGAAGAAATAATACATATTGGAGGGTTTACGGATTAATTTAATTTAGTAATGACCTACGCTGGGCGCCGAAAACCTAAATCGGCTCCCAGATTGGTACTAACAAAATGTGTTTTTATTTTATAAGCCAATATAACCGACTTGTATAAGCTAAAATAACATTTTAACTGTTCGTACTTTGCAGACAAATCTGAGTATGAACAATATACCTGTCCCATGTTGGGCGCCAAATGTCTACACAGGTCCCACGGTGGGCGCCAACAGAAAAATGCTTCCTTATTCCCCTATGAGTAACAACCGACAATTATCCTTGAAATCGTCATAAAATACTTTGTTACGAGCGCTGAAGGTTCATTATTCATTTACAAGTCAAACTTTTCTTTTAAACGCTCTCAGACATGTCGGCGTCAAACAAAACTCGTGCATGAAGTATATGTACAGGTTCGTTCGTATGCCTTGGCATGTGTCCCGACTCAGTAACCCAGTACAGTTTTATTTATCTCTATCCAAGACGTGGGTTAAATCTTATAATAATATTTGTGTCAACTGTAATGGCAATAAACTTCTACTTGGCATTAAATTTCATCAATCATATTTGGCAAATTGTCAGTTGTGTAAATTTTCTGTTCTTTCGTGTGGACTGCGATTTCTGTATTCACTCCGATTTTACAATAAAATACCAATCTTGTATGCTTAAAAATTCAAATGAACTGTAGGTACAAAGATTAAGTTCTTAAAATAACTGAAAAATTGCCATATTACTTTCCATGCAAACCGATATTTGATCGGTGGAACGAAGAGAACCCCATTATGAACAAAACCAATAGGTACCAATGTTTTAGACCTATGCACAAATTATATATTCACGTAATGCACAAATTATATCGATTTGTTTCTATCAAATACTCGTTTATAACGCCCAAAAAAGAAACCAAAAACCAAAAAAGAGTGCTAGTTCACATTTCACACACAAACTATCATCCTTTTTGAGCGAGTGATTTTAAATCCATCATTCTAGAGATTTCATAAACATCAGCATCATGCTCAATCGACCTTCCTACAGATAAAATATCGAAATACCAACATCCTTGAAAAACGACACAAATACAAAACTGGAAGTCGTTATTTTGACGGCCACAAGCCACCCGCTAGTCGCACACAATCAACTGGGATCCAATATAAATAGCTCAGAACTAAATATACCGTTATTGTTACTGAAATAAACTGATTTATATATAGTTTCTCTCATAAATACATTACAATATAAGAGAGAAAGGTGTAAAATGCATCAAAGCCTGAAGATTTTCAGCAGATTTAGAAAGAATGCCAGAAAAATAACGTGATTACAATGTTACATCGAACTGAAATTAAATTTTGTTGAGCAATGTAAAGCTCGATGTGCCCTTGTAACAAACTAATAATTCAATAAATTTATTAGTCTCAACCAACTGGAGTTAAAAAATTAAATACTGACAGCTAATAACTTAGTTTAGTTTATCTTTAACTAGCTTTTGACCGTGGCATCGCCCACGTGGATGTCGGAAAATATCCCACGGGAACGTACTACCGGGATTACATACCTAATAGCCGAGGAAAAGGTCATGGACTCCTACCGCTGCGCCCGCGTTGTTATTAACCATAATTATTTTGTTAGCTTCGGAAATATCAAATATATGATGATTTTTTCCGACATCTTCGACAATAATCGTCATATTTCGCCCAATTTACACAAAACCCACCTTCCGCATGAATCACTCCGTTCATTAGGAGAAAACCGATTGAAAATCCGTTCGGTAGTTTTTGATTTTATCGCATTCAGACAGACAGACAGACACGGCGGGGCACATTGTTTTATAATATGTAAGGATTCCAATTACCTCCTTTTTATAGCAAAATTAAAAATGAACAGCGAAGCATTTAGTGTAGGAAGCTAGTGTAAAAGATATCGTGAGCACTGATTTGTGAAATGGAGTACGTATCTGAACTCGAGGTATCAACAATAACAACAGAAGTAATTTAGAATCTCATCAGCCATTTCATAAGTACGTATCTTTAGGTAAGTAGTTACATACACACGGTCAGTAGCGGAATCAGGGGAGGGGCTAAGGGGTTCAAGCCCCCCAAAGCGTGACAAATCTGATGAGTTCTTCCGTGAAAATCTTAAAGTGAACTTGATATTATTCTAATTAAACTTTTCAGCAAGTACCACTACCTAATGTATAATTGTCATCAATTACAGATAGTGCAATCCACGACGACTGTAAGATGTACTTTAGTACGAAGTTGGGCGCGTCGTCGTGGATTGCACTATCTATAACCTTAGTTATAAGTACAGATAGTGCAATCCACTACGATGCGCCCCACTCCGCACGCCTCTATATGTACCTATTAGATTTTTTGTTTTTTTATCCATAAGATGTTTTGTTTATGTAACGAATTTTGCCCGGTTTGGCCGCCATGTATAATCACCGAGATATCTCTGGCAGTCTACAACCTAACGTCTATCTAAGTCATTGAGGAATTTGTGAAAAGTAATCCGATGAGGCTTGTTAAACTGTTGTGTGATTTTTTTGTGTTTACTTTACTAAAACCAACCCTCAGCAGGGTCAAGCCCCTCCCAAACGACAATCCTGGATTCGCCATTGCACACGGTACTACAATAATGCGCCTACACAAACAAGTATAATCATTTGAGCTCTACCTCAAAGTTGAGTCTAAAAACTGACTCGGTGCAATGAGCCCCTTATAGGTAAAATACTTTTTGAACATCGATAATAATGATATCCTAGGGGATAGTACTTAGATAATACACAGATAGTTCGTATTAATACCTACATATATGTATTTCTAGATTTTCGGTAAGCAAAGAGAAACTAAAGATCTAATGTTGGGCGATCCATGTTGCCAAATTGGCGCTATCTCAAAAAAATCGCTCTTCCGTATAAACTCTTGGATTTAAAGACAGTTCATGCTAATGGCCATCGCAGACTTCGTAGATAGTCATTTTGTCACCACTTTTAGTCAATAATTTGGCATTGTACGATGTCTCCCATGGCTTAAAAATTAAATTGGCTTATGACCTAAGGTCAAGGCTTGTAACAATCTTTTATTTTATTTCCCTTTCCCACATATTCTTAGGGATATTTATTATGTTATGTGTGATATCGGTACTATCTGTGACTATAGCTCCGAATCGCAGTGACGCTAGAAGCTGACAACTTTACGCGTTACACAATACGTATGGATTTTTACGCAAAGATGACGTAGACTCCGTCTGAGGCGTAACCGTCGTCTTCCTGGCGTTGAGCCAACCTGGCTGACATACTGGCTGAATTCGTCCGACAACAATGTTTTATGGTAACAACTAGATAACATGAACAGGAGGTTAATCTTTTTGGAAAAGTTATGTCCTCCGTCTTCGTGTCTTTGGGGTCTCAAGGTCTTTTTATATAGTGTTAGTTGTTGGTGTGGTAATGAAATACAAACTGTTACAAAATGACTAAGGAGTACCTAAAGGATTCATAGGTTTTAGGGTCTGATGGTGTAAGAAAATTAAATATGAAAAGCCAAGGATATGATTTTGGAGAAACTTCAAACTACATTATTATTTATTTTTTCTAAAATCTAGCTAAGATCCCTTTTTTCCAGACTCGGTTTTCGCTCTGAACTCCCATCTCAAAATCTACCCTTTATTTATATCTACAAAGTTATAGAATTTCTAGTCTACAATACAGGGTGTCCAGTAAATAGCACGACATACTGCAGGGGGTGATAGCTTGGGTCACTACCTATCAATACAACACAATAATATATGTTCAGCAAAATCTTACATTTTTTTTCACCACTGTAGGTGTAAACTTAAGTGATAAGAAAATAGTTCGGTGAAAATTTAAACAAAATATAGTATTTCTTGAAAACATTCTTGTCTTTGATAGAAAAAAGACTTATCAATGAGTAAAGTAACTATTCAATAATTTGATGTAAAAAAAAGTACTAGAAAAGGATTTCTTCATTACGATATGCTTAAAAATCTGTTTCAAGGTAGAGATTTTTCGGTATTTCGGAAAATTTTGTAAAACTGTAAATCCGTAAGATTTTGCTGAACATATATTGAGTTGTATTGATAGGTAGTGACCCTAGCTATCACCCCCTGCAGTATGTCGTGCTATTTACTGGACACCCTGTATATGAGTACCTATTAAATGTGTAGACTTCTCGTGACAAGTAGTTGTAGTCTGTATAGACAATCCTGTTGACAGCCGGCGGTTTGTCCAACGCACGAAATGGCTTTCAACGAATCATTAGAATGATTTCATGGTACTTATTAGTGATATGATAATGAGTGTCCTTCATCAAAAATATAATAGTCATGCATTTCATGAAAAAAGCAGCATATTTTATTCAAATTCAAATTGTATAAATGCCTATGCATAATGTATGCCCAAACCCGGTCAATAACTACAAATGGTTAAAACCCCTGAATTTTAAGTTGTGAAGTCGATGATGCACTTTACTTTTTGTCACAGCAAGATAGAAACTAAGGTTGTATAACTGATTTTTTATTTGTTTTCACAAAATGCGATGAAAACAGATAAACTCAGTATAGATAAGCTGAGAACTTGACTCAACGTATGAATTCTTAGTAAGGTCTACATTAACATTCTATTATTTTATCTTTTATTGATTCACATCCGCAGCCAGCAAGTAATGTTCACAATCTGATCAAATCACAACGTATTTATAAAAATGACGAATGTTCCCCGAAGCCTTACGAATCCATTAAATTGCAAAGTCAACATTTTCCACCAATTACGAACCACAAACGAGTTCTATCTATAGAATCACATTTTTTCCAATGGAAGGCTGCCATTAGGGGTGCGGTAGACCTTCATTATGCATTGTACCTAACAGTAACCCACAAAAGAGTATTAAGTACAGCGAATTCGATCGGACAGATGTAGAAGTTCTGCTTGCAAAGGTTTCGTTAAATATTTGATTTTCATTTAATATTCTTACGTTAGCTGTTCGGTGCTGGCAGGTGAATCGCGTCCCTCGTCCCGTACGTCAGCCACCCCATGAGCGCCACTCATGCAATAAACAATAACTCACTGTGTACACAAAAGAATTCACTATTCACACCCGTAGACCGGACACTATAACATCATATCCAAGAACGATTGGTAGAAATAATAATTACGTGTGGTGAACTGAGAATGAGATTATCCGGTTGTTTTATGAGACGAGGCGCGCTCCTCGAGCGTTCGCCATGTTGATTTGGAAGGGCGATTCGCGCGCGCGCCAAATGCAATCGTGTGTTGCCACGCTTTTCTGGTTTCCTCTTATTAAAGGTATCTTTTCTGAATGATCTGACATCAATCGATTTCTGACTCATAATTGACAGTGCCCAAAGTCAACTTCATGGCGAAATACCTATCTCTGGTTTAAAACCTGTTCGACATTATAATTGGCCTAACTGTGTTTGTCTTCTGCATAGCTATTCACAACCATTTGACAGGCTGTCGTGTCTTACTGATTTATCTTGCCCCCGACAGCAAATAGTGGTCGTCTATATTTGATTTGAACTGACAACATTTTGGGTTTTAGATTTGTGTACAGCGGTTAGAGTACTTACGTACTCGTTCGATAACTGAAGTGAAACACTTCTGTAATTCTACACCATTGCATTTTGAAATATAAGAACGCTCACATATTGTACCAAAACAACAATACCTTATTTCCTTATAAAACAAAACCCAATAAAAATATAAAACTAGAGGGTTAACTCGTTTCTCCTGGCAACACCTCGACGCATGCGCGGTTGCTCGCCACTGCAATACGACGCTGTAGCACCATGCGCCTATTTTTATTTCCGTGCGATTTGTCGCCGCTACATGCGACCGGCGACTCGCACCTACGTTGGCGAGCTTCCGACACTACACCTTACAAGAAAATCATGGAAAGTTACATAAAAAACTTGAATTTTTACACATCGTTCTGCAACTGGCTTTTGTTTCATAACACCCCTAGGCGTTCCAATCGATCTCGACCGGTGTCGGCAATTATAAGGTGTAAGGTTAGGAGTTTAACAGACACTTTGTATTTCCATAAAGACTGCACAAATAGGAGTACTTATTTTAGCGATTGTCTTTGCCTTCTAAAAATTATGTTATCTTACACGCAGTTTTGGAAAGCTTAATCAGTAAATCTGCTTTGTTTGAGTAACCGAAATAATAAAGTTGAATAGGCCTCCAAGAACCGGCGTTTAGAAATATAGGTCACAAAATCACAAGAAGCAGGACAGCGACCTGTAATGACCTCAACAGCTGTGATCTTTGATCTTCAGTTGCTGGTTTGCAAAGCTATTCAATTATGCATTTTGGTAACATCTTTGGGAACTAAGCTTCAGAATCAAGGGGTTAACTTAAATCTGCATAACATTATCACTAGCTTTGGGTACCGCCGTATTTAAACTTTAGAAAAGTTATTTTATACCGGGCTACCGTAGAACATAGTGTGATAACATGAAATATCACAGACGATTTGTAGTTATCATAAAGTTAAATAAAATAATGCGATATAAAAATATACTTACTTTTTATTCATTAAATAATAATATGTCACTGAGTTATACATAGATTGATTTAATTCAAACAGAACACTTTAGTGATCTTTACGCCTGTTGCTGAATCATCAGCCTTAGAAGGCAGAAGTTCTTAGTCAGTAGATTCAGACGATGAGCTAGATTCGGAAGACGAGCTGGAAGACGAGCTTGAAGATGAGCTGGAAGACGACGAGCTCGATGATGAGCTAGAATCGGAAGACGAGCTTGATTCTTTAGATTCTTCGGAAGCCACAGTGGTTTCTGGCCCTGGAGCCGCAGTAGTTTCAGGATCTTCAGTAGTGATGGGGAAGTACTCCCAGTCGAAATCGATGCCGGTCACTTCTGTGTACCAGTCGTGGTAGAAGCCAGGACGGATGAAACCTGAAAATATAAAATATTTTTCACCTCAGCACCTCAAACAAGCAGGTTTTGCTGTCAAAAAACAGTGTGCAAAATTCAATTTTGCTGCGAGCGTGAGACAAAGTAATTTTTTAATTTTTTTTTTTAAATGCCGAGGACAGTGTTGGGTCTACTCACAAATTCTAAAGATTTGAACTTCAATTAGTTTTGTCACTTTCACTTCGATACGAAAAAAGCGAGAGATAGAAACAAGTCGATTCGAAGTTCGATTTCAAAATTCCATAACTAGTAGGCCCAAAAAGAAACAAACAATAAAACGTTCGGATACATATAAAACCTTTAAATTGCAAATCATCTGATAAGGTTTTATTTAGTATCAGATCTGTTTTATTAATTTTTTTAGAACGGAGTTCTTAAAGCGGCTTGCGGTAAGAGTGCACTGGCAGAGATCGTCACGCGAAAAGGTGCTGCGACTGTCTTCTTCTAATTCAAAGAGAAAGATAGAAAGTGTGAATTTGGTCAAAATGAAAATCCAAGATGGCGGTTGCGAAAATTTTCACATTTTCCGTCATGGGTATCGTTTCTATGGTTTTCAAGGTTGCTAAAGCCGATGGTGAAGTCAAAATAAAAATCCAAGATGGCGGCTGCGAAAGTTTTCACATTTTTCGTCATGGGTATCGTTTCTATGGTTTTCAAGGTTGCTAAAGCCGATGGTAAAGTCAAAATAATAATCCAAGATGGCGCCTGCGAAAATTTAAAAAAAATCTTCATGGGTGTCGTTTCTATGGTTTTCAAGGTTGCTAAAGCCGATAGTGAAGTCCAATTAAAAATCCAAGATGGCGGCTGCGATTTTTTTTTTCATTTTTCGTCTTGGGTGTCGTTTTCATAGTTTTCGAGGGAGCTAAAGCCGATAGTCAGATCAAAATATAAATTCAAGATGGTGGCTGCGAAAATATTCAAACTTTTCGTCATGGGTATCGTTTTCATAGTTTTTGAGGGTGCTTAAGTCGATAGTGAGGTCAAAATGTAAATCCAAGATGGTGGCTGTAACAATTTTGTTTATGTTTTAAATTAAATCATACGTGAGAAGGAACTTCGTGCCTGACAGGGGTCCCCCGACCACAATTTTTTTTTTTCTAAAAAAAAATTGGTATTTGCCATTGAAAAAAAACTGGGGATTTGGATTTCTTTTTTCCTGAAAATTTCCACATAAATATGCTCACAGGACGATACCTAACAACACCACCACGGATCGAAAATGTTTTTTTTACATGTTGTATGTTCTCGCTGCTGAGGTGAAAAGTTGTATGTGTTACACGAGAGCAAAGTTATTTGCATCTCGTGTCTTTGAATCCCTCGCCGCGCTCAGGATTCTAACCTAGAATCACTCGCTACGCTCGTGATTCAATTATAGAATCCTTCGCTTGCTCGGGATTCAAAATCAACACTCGCAGCAAAAAACAACTTTGCTCTCTTGTTGCACAAATAACTATTTCACCTCAGCACCTCAAACAAGCAGGTTTTGCTGTCAAAAAACAGTGAGCAAAATTCGATTTTGCTGCGAGCGTGAGACAAAGTAACTTTTTAATTATTTTTTTTAAATGCCGAGAGCAGTGTTGGGTCTAGTCACAAAATTCTAAAGATTTGAACTTCAATTAGTTTTGTCACTTTCACTTCTATACGAAAAAAGCGAGAGATAGAAACAAATCGATTCGAATTAAAATACATATTAGGCCCAAAAAAGAAACAAACAAAACGTTCGGATATACATTGCAAATCATCTGATAAGGTTTTATTTAAATTCTGTTTTATTTAATTTTTGGAACGAAGTTCATAAGCGGCTTGCGGTAAGAGTGCAGTGGCCATAGATAATATTTCTGTGGCAGTGGACGATATCGTCACGCGAAAAGGCGCTTGCGACTGTCTTCTTCTAATTCAAAGAGAAAGAGAGAGATAGTAAGTGTGAATTTGGTCAAAATGAAAATCCAAGATGGCGGATGCGAAAATTTTCACATTTTTCATAATGGGTGTCGTTTTCATAGTTTTCAAGGGTGCCAAAGCCGAACGTGAGGTCAAAATGTAAATCCAAGATGGCGGCTGCGAAAATTTTCAAATTTTTCTTCATGGGTATCGTTTCTATGGTTTTCAAGGTTGCTAAAGCCGATAGTAAAGTCAAAATGTAGATCCAAGATGGCCGCTGCGAAAATTTTCAAATTTTTCTTCATGGGTATCGTTTCTATGGTTTTCAAGGTTGCTTAAGCCGATAGTGAAGTCAAAATAAAAATCCAAGATGGCGGCTGCGAAAATTTTCAAATTTTTCTTCATGGGTATCGTTTCTATGGTTTTCAAGGTTGCTAAAACTGATAGTGAAGTCAAAATGTAAATCCAAGATGGCCGCTGCGAAAATTTTCAAATTTTTCTTCATGGGTATCGTTTCTATGGTTTTCAAGGTTGCATAAGCCGATAGTGAAGTCAAAATAAAAATCCAAGATGGCGGCTGCAAAAATTTTCACATTTTTCGTTATGGGTGTCATTTTCATAGTTTTCGAGGGTGCTAAAGTCGATAGTGAGGTCAAAATATAAATCCAAGATGGTGGCTGCAAAATACGAGGTGATGAAGATTGTGTAAAAAAAACCTTGTCTGATCCGAAAATCTGGGGAAAATGGGCTTATGGTACTGCAGTAACATTACAAAACAGTATTTTTTTGATTATTATTTATAGTAAAAAAAGTTATTGGTATTTAAAATTCACATTTTTAGTTCCAAAATTACCCCAAATCCATAAAAAAATGCAAAATTCATAACTTATAACTTTTAGACACCCGCTAAAAGACGGCCGCCGCCCGCACCAAATGTAAAATTCGGTCAAATGAACCATTGAAAAAAAAATTAGGGATTATTTTTTCTTTTTTCCTGAAAATTTCCACATAAATATGCTAACAGTACGATACCAGCTAACAACACCCCACGGATCGGACAGGTTTTTTTTTACATGTTGTATGTTCTCGCTGCTGAGGTGAAAAGTTGTATGTGTTACACGAGAGCAAAGTTATTTGCATCTCGTGTCTTTGAATCCCTCGCAGCGCTCAGGATTCTAACCTAGAATCACTCGCTACGCTCGTGATTCAATTATAGAATCCTTCGCTTACTCGGGATTCAAAATCAACACTCGCAGCAAAAAACGACTTTGCTCTCTTGTTGCACAAATAACTAATTAACTAGCTAACCGGACAGACGTTGTCCTGTCCAAAATACCAAAAATCGTGTATTCCCGTTCGTTGGGACGACGGTAAAAATAAAATATAAGTAAAAATCTTTGTAGTAAAAACAAGTTTTAGTGAACTAAAAAGTACTTAAAACTCACGTAAGCATAGAACATTAATATTTTCTTACAACCTTGAGGCTTATCTTTAAGTGTAAGAAGAACTTTCACGTCTCAAGCTTTTAAGAGAATATTAAAGTTCTATATATTTAAATGTGTGAACCGCTTATCAACGAACAGCATTTCATTTTTGTATATATGTACACATATGTATAGATGATAATTTGTGGGACAACCCTGTACCATGACACTATCAGGCTAGTTTCACAGCTGTCTGGGAGAGGGCCGCCCGTACGGGCTCCCGGAACGGAGACACACGTGAGACGCTAGAACATTGTTTCACAACGACGCGGATTGTTTCGTAGTTTTCGTACGCAACCCGCTCCGGGTAGAGCCCGCACAACGTATCGTACTACTCCGACGTTTCAGAGCACTGCGGGCGCTACCCGTACGGGTCTCCCGTGTACGGACAGCCCGTACGGTTCTTCCGGACAGCTGTGAAGTGTGAAACCAGCCTTAGAAGTTGTTATTAAAAGAAAGCAAGACTAAAAACCTACGGTACACTATCAAAATTCACCAATTCTTTACTTACCAGCTGGGAAATCAGTGTGGCATCCAGAGGAAGAAACGAATGAGGCTACTCCAACCTGGGTGAGGGCACCATCGTTGTCGATGGTGGTCAGAGGGCCACCGCTATCACCCTGTGGAACGACATCAGTTTTTGTATTATTGGTAGGGACGATGGTATTCTTATGGCAATCTTGAATCTATGGATTGCTTCCCAACTACTTAGAACACTTTTTTTTAAATAATGGGAAACTTTCAATCCTGCTTGCTGCACTGTGGACCCATACTGCTGCCAATTTTCCCACTTCAAGTCCAAGGCCTTTCCAACTCCAACGTCCCTGTCTACGGCCATCTGAGACCCAGTCTTTTAAATAGGAGTCCAACTCAAATCTTATTTAATTTGCTTGATAAACAATAGCAGTCTTGCAAATCTACCATCACTTACATTTTCCTTCTATAGTTGTATAACAGCTAAAAAAATGTATTGGCAAAGCTAGGTGTTCTCCGTACCTGGCAGGTCGACTGGCTGGTGACGTTGTAGCCTCTGGCACAGATGGTGGATGGCTGGATGATAGAGCTGCCACCGAATGCGGACGCGCACTCGGGGTTGGAGGTCATCAACAGGTATACCCAGTTCAAGTTCTCGGGAGAAGCACCTGCATTCATAAAGTTAAAAATGAAAGGGTTGTGTAATTTGATCGCGGTTCGCTGGGCGTTTGATGCATAGTTCACCGGTTCTCTTGCACGCCTACGCATGCTACGCCGACTCACTCCTTCTGTTTTCAGCGTCGGTATTCCAAGGTTCTTAACAAAACAGACTAAATCCTGCTTTATTTTTGAGAGGCTTGTCCAATATTTCTAGTTAATTCTTATTGTAATTAACAGCACATTAAAATAGTTAAATATACGTTCAACAATCCTATCACATAATGTGCGTTTGTGGATGAATAGACGATGATTTTATTGGCTTGTCAGAAGTTTGTGAGGGATGGATGAGAGTGTTGTTAACTTTTTTTATGTTTTAACCTCAACGATGTAATTTTCTATTTTCTCTTTTATGTAATATGTCTTTGATTATTGTAATTGGTTTTTAACCGTTTTAATCAAATTTAATATATTTATTTATTTAATAAACATGGAGGAGTAACAGCTACATTAACACGAGATGGTAATAGAGTAGTAAACAGTGAGCCAAAAGTGAGACGGAAAGAAAAAAAAAAAAATCAAACCCATACATGATATAAAAAGAAAACAGTTTAAAAACCAAATACACATCACGAACAAACGATCATCGATTCATGTAACGAAGTAAAGCTTTACCATTAGTCCAGGTACGTCCCCAGCCACTGGCGATGGACTGAACTCCGGCGTAGTTCTGATCCCTTGCACTGGAGCGCTGGAGCCTGATAGGTTGGATGGTGGCTACAAAAGAAAGGCTTAAAGTTTATACTACAGGAACTATCGAGGATGTGTATTCTCGAAGGTTCTCAAACCAAATTTTATTCATTGTTCCACTTATTATTAGTATAGTCACGAGCACTAATATTATGTATACACTGAGCAACTCTAAAAGTGATTTTCTCCTACTGTATGGATTGTAATTTTATGTTGTTATCAACATAGTATTTTGGAACCCATACTATTAACAAAATTAATCTTATCTCAAAGTTACAATCGTTATTTCACGAGAATAGTTAGTAGAGGTAGTCAAATACTGTTCTGTTTTTGTTTCTGATTATATACCTACACTCCCGGCCACCTCGAGCCACCCTGATTATTTTTGTCTAAGTATCTATCTTTTTAAATAAATGTACAACAGAGAACAACAAAAGTTGTTTTGAAGCAAGTCACTCACTATCATTTCCGTTTGTCAGAGTTTAGTCCCAATCCCAACTCTCAACAGTGATGAAACTTATACCATGTGAAAGCTTTTGGGGTATAATTAAATTTATACTATGGCAGCTAAGTCGAAATCGAGCGCGAACATGGTGTTTTGGAACATCCAAAAAAGGTTAAGTTATGTTATCGTAGGTTCGAACTATATTCTGACCACCGTAACGGAGTGGCAGACTGGGTTGGCCAAAGTGCACTGTGCTGTCGTAGCGTATTTTAACCCATTTTATCGTATTTTATTCATATGTCGGAATCTACGGCACCTGCGGAGGCTATGCCTAAACCCTCGCGGGAAGCCTCCGGGCGTTTTAAAAAAGGCTCTTCTCAGAGCCAACCAAAAGGCCCTTCTCAGGGCCAACCAAAAGGCCCTTTTCAGGGCCACGCCGGCGGCGCTTTAGCGTCGGAAGCTGACCGCGCACCATCTGCGGCCAGCTTGTTCAGCAAGCCGGAGGAGTTGTCGGACTCCGACAGTTCCATTATGGACACGTCGGCGACTGAGAGCGACCGCCCCAAGCGGAAGAGGGCCGATCTGCGGAGCCCCGGGACCAGATCTGGGGGCTCCTCGGAGTCGGTAGGAAGTAGGGCGAAGAAGAAGTCGAAGTCTAAAAAGGCTTCGACTTCTACTTCGGCCTCTGCGGCACCACTCCAGGATGACCTGGAGGAGACGGTTGCCGCCAAGCAGCGGCAGGTGAAAACCGCCAAGAAACAAGTGTCGGACACCCACGACGTGGGTCTGGCAGAGGCCCAACGCCAGCTGGACTTGTCTCGGCGGGCGCAGCTCCAGCAGGACCTGGATGAGCAGGTTGCAGCCAAAGAGCAACGGACGCGTGTCACCCGAGCCAAGTCCGGGTATGGCGCGTCGCGCGTTATGTATGCGGATCACTCCCTGGCTGAGCTGGAGCTGATGGCTGAGGAGGACGAAGAGGAGATTATGGAAGTCGCCTCTAAGTCCTCCAATTTGAAAGGGACCTTTCAAAAGTCCCTCAAATGCAGGGCCGCGAGCATGCGCGGCATCGTCGGGGAGCTGGTGCAGCGCAAGGCGACCGACGAAACGCGGCAACTGCAGGCGAAAGTTGATCGCCTGCAGGCAGAGGTCAGCCAGCTACATCAGAAGCTGGCTGAAGCTACGGCCCGGCCAAACCAAGCCGAGCCGAGACCAGCGGCTGAGGTCCCTTCCTCCAACCTTGAGGATATAATCCGCAAGGTCGTCACGGAGGAAAGGGCCTTCACAAGAGCCTGTCTTGCGGGCATCGAGGACAGGCTCTTGCCTGAGAAGCGCCTCCGACCGCCGCTCGCGGTTGACAATAGGCCACGCGAGCCAGAGCTGCCTTCCCAGGGGGAAGACGCCCAT
Source organism: Xanthia togata (assembly GCA_963853775.1). Taxonomy (NCBI): domain Eukaryota; kingdom Metazoa; phylum Arthropoda; class Insecta; order Lepidoptera; family Noctuidae; genus Xanthia; species Xanthia togata. Next base: position 13,489,725 of record OY970809.1, read on the forward strand.
CTTCCATCCACCACCCCATCCAACCAGCAAGGGTGGACGAAGGTGGCCAAAAAGGGCAAAAAGAAATCGAGGACGGTGGCTGCCCCTGCCGCCCCTGCCACCACCCCTCCCGGCCCGTCCCAGACAACAGGCAAGGGAAAGGGGAAGGGGAAGACGTCGGACCCCAGGCCCACCACCGCTGCTCCCGCCGCTGCTCCTGCAGTTAATGGGGCCCCCGCCAGGCCAAAGAGGAAACTGGTTCCTCCAAAGACCGCAGCCGTAGTGGTGACGCTCACCGCTGAGGCTGTGGAGCGGGGGGAGACGTACGCGTCCATAATGATGCGGGCGCGTACCAACATTGACCCTACTCAATTGGGGATCGGCACAGTCTCGTGCCGCCGGACCCAGGCCGGGGCTCGAATTTTCGAGTTTCCGGGGGCTCAGAGTGGCGCCAATGCGGACCTCTTCGCTACCAAAATGCAAGAGGTCATCGCGGACGCGGCCAGTGTGACCAGGCCCGTGAAGTCTGTGACCTTGGAGGTGACCGACCTAGACGACTCGGTCACCAAGGAGGAGGTGGTGGCGGCGATCGCAGCAATGGGGGGCTGTGGCGTCAAGGTCGGGCCATCAGGCCCGGCCGCGGCGGCATGGGCACCATTCGTCTTGAGTGCCCAGTCGCCGCAGCAATAGCCGTCCTCGCCAAGGGACGGCTTGCCGTCGGATTCAGCTCGGGTGTAGTCCGGGCACTTGCAGCTAAGCCTCTGCGCTGCTACAAGTGTTTCGGAATCGGACACACTCGGGCCCTTTGTCCGTCCGAGGTCGACAGGGCGGACAACTGCTACCGCTGTGGCAAGGACGGGCACAAGTCCGCCTCCTGCAAGGCCGCCATGCCGCACTGCGCGGTGTGTGCCGCCAGTGGCTGCCCGGCGGGCCACGTGATGATGGGGAGGAAGTGCAATCCTCCCCCTAAGAAGGGCAAACAGCAGGCGCCAATCCGGCCTGTCGCTACCACCGCCGTCCCTGAGGCTGGGACTTCAGCGGCTGTAGAGGGGGATGCAATGTCTGATTGATGGATAGGGTCAGACATCGCATCCTCCAGAAGAACACCAACCACTACAGAGCAGCCCAGGAACTGCTGATGTAGACCATGGCTGAGTGGTTGGTGGACGTGGCGGTGGTTGCCGAGCCGTACTGGGTCCCTGCCTGTTGGCTGGGTGATCGAGACGGTTCGGTGGCATTGATGTCGCGGTCTTCCACGGACTCCCCTCCCCTCTCGCTATTAGAGAAGGGACCGGGATACGTGGCCGCCGCGTGGGGAGACTTAGCCTCGATGGGCGTGTATTTCTCCCCAAACCAGGTGGAGGTCAGCAGGCAACGGGTGCGGGGGCACCCTTGCCTGTATTGCACAGACCTCCACCAGTGTCGGACGGGAATGGCCAGGTGTTCCCGGCCATTCCCGTAGCCCCCCCAGCCAGGGGGGCATGCGGGGCCCGCCAGTTAGGCGGGCATGCGCCGGGAGGGTCGTGGATGTAAAGGCTTCGCCGGTTTCCCATGGCCCTCCCATCACGGCGATGCGGGAACACCGCTGAGTTTTAGTGGGTATACTGTCCTTCTGACAGGATTCCCACACACCCCGTCTCGTCCCCCACGAGCGGCAGTGCATAAAGCATTTCTCAGCGTCAAAAAAAAAAAAAAAAAAAAAAAAAAAAAAAAAAGGTTCGAACTATATGTATCGAAGCTCTGGCCGTATCCCCTGGGACCTAGGAGCGAGAGCCCTCGCTTCACTGTACCGGTGGCGTGAAGAGGCGCGAATGCGGAGCGGTGGACCGATGCAGCGGGAGATCGAGCTTCGTCGATCACAGCTCCGCGAGGTCCTGGTGACGGAATGGCGGAACAGGCTTCAGCACCCTACCGTCGACGCGATCCGATCAGTGCTCGACGAATGGCTCGAGATGAGGCATGGCTCCCTGTCGTTTCGTGCAACGCAGGTACTCTCGGGGCATGGCTGCTTCGGGAAGTACCTGTGTCGCATAAACAGGGAGCCAGACGTTCGGTTTCATCACTGCATCCACTGTCGGGAGGACACGGCGCAGCATACACTGGCAGAATGTACCGCATGGGAAGAGTCGGGCCGTGCCCTCGTATCAGAAGTCGGACCCAAACTTATGGGTGCCGACTGTCACTCGTTCGATGGTTGGAAGCGTCGAGTCGTGGGATGCGGTGATCTCCCTCTGTCAAACCGTCATTTCGCATAAGGAGGTTGAGGAAAGGGAGAGGGAGATTGAGTCCACTCTCCTCATCCGTAGCATGCGGACAAGCAAGCGGCGCACGGTGGGCTGAAAATGAAGCTCCATAGACTTTGCGTCGCTCAAAAATCAAGTACCTAACTTTGAAAAAAGAAAGATGCCAGCTTATTCCTTTACTTAATAGCAATATTTTATGTTGTGGAACTTTTTTTTTGATAAAGTTATTATTTAACAAGTTATCTACGATTTAATATTTTTTTGTATGGAGCTGGACCGTTTTTTTCTTGAGTAGTCTGCACATATAACTTCCCGTGTCATAAAATACATCATTTAAGCTATATTACCACTAAAGCCTAAATCTCGGAAAGCTTCGAAACTTGGACTTTTTTAACGACAAGGAAAATAAAAAAATTAAGCACGTAATTTTAAAGTTACTAACTGCAATGTTAAGTGAAGTAACAAGAAGTACTTAGAAGTGTAGAAGATGTTAAGTGAAGTAACAACAAGTACTTAGAAGTGTAGAAGATGTTAAGCGCAACGGTTAGTCAGAGTCACTTCCTGAACCGTGGAATAGATTAATATCTACAAAAGCCAAGTTCTCTTTCTATGTATCGGCCTCATCATCCAAATTATCGTTATTTATTAATAAGCTTTGTGCAGCTGTTGATAAAACTTTGTGTTTCCTACGAAGTTTAGGTCTATTTGCCGATATATGAGGATCAGATGTTAAAATTAAATTGTGTATAATATCTTCATTGGTTGCCTGTCTGCAAAATGTTCGGGCGTGATGTTGTCGGTATGTCCTAAAATCCTTATTTCTGGATTCAGAGGCTTCCTCTGACAACTTTCCAATTGGAAGTAAACCGAAACTTTCAATTGTTTCTTTTCCGTGAACAAGAATTTTGTGAACGCTTGCAGGCATGTAATACCAACTGTACAAATCCATATATTGATAATGAGTTTGGCCTGCGAATTCTTTGAATTTCTGCGTATCAATGGTATACGCTGAGGAAAGTGTTTCTAAAATTACTGAAAACCGTTGAATAATATTTTCATCTACACCAGTTATTCTAGCGCTAGTTGCAGGATTCTCAAACAATCGTCTGGCCGTATTGCCATCATTGGTTGTACCATGTCCCTGTTTCACGATATCAATCAATAGCCCGGTTTCTCTTTTCAATTCGTCCTGAACCTGCCGTTTCTTAGCTTCCATTTTATCTTTATTTTCGTTCTGTGATATCCAAGTCTTAAATTTGAGTCTATATGAAATATGAAGAATGCACTCCATAAAACGAATCCAAGCATGGAGCGAAGATAGGCCGTATTTACATATATCGTTGTTAATTTCCTTGCTGGCAATTAGCTCCAAATTATTCATTTCTTTTGGTGTGGCTTTACAAATGTCACATCGCTGTGAACTGCTTCCACTTAACAACGACGTTATTTTTCCGTCTATCATAGTAAGAATCAATGAATGCGTGATTGTTTTGCCACCAAGTATGAAGGGTATTAAATTTTTTATCTCCGCATCCATCAAGTTATTTTCATTAATAACATTGAAAGAGGACTCCTTCATAAATTTGAAAAAAATTGGTCTACAATAGAAAGTGGAGTCAGGAGCCACATTTTCCCATATGATTTTATCTCCAGACATCAATCGAATGGGTTCTAAACTTGCCATAAAAATGCTAGAATCATCATTGCCTTCGTTGTCAAAAAGTTTGCTTATAATTGGACTGGTTCGATGAACCATCAAATCCCCATTTTGAAACCAAAGTCAATTTATTATCTTCGTCACATATTTGTATGTCTTTCAAAAGTAGGTTTGCAGTCAAATCTAAAAGTACTTGCAACTTTATCTGGGCAGAATTATCAGTTATTGATAAATCTTCTTTAGGTGGGTAACATTCCTGTTTTGCATTTTGTATAGAATAATACGATGGAAACAAATCAATGTTTTCTTCCCGAGTGGTTTTTCGAAGGGTATTGTATTGCCACTTTGTCAACTTTAATGATAATATGGTACCTAATGCCTTTTGTGGGGATAACTGTACTTTATTCTTGGAAAAAAAGAAATTTTTAACTTTGTATTTCATGTGGATTTTTCATTAAGTAATCTACAATTTTAGTTATATCTTTATTGCCACTCTGAGATGCGATCATCGCCAAGAGTGCAGTGCAACAGAGTACAGTGTCCAGTCTCGCAACCGAAATGGTTTTGACCGGCGAGACCTTGGACTTGGCACAAACTAACTGCACCGAGTAGTTAGGACCAATGCGGACTTGCAAATATACGACTCCACCGTAACTCCGTAAGCGCGTTCGCTGGCGTTAGCGTTTCGACTGATTGGTGATTGCGTTTCGACTAATGCATGCACGTACGTGCATGCATTAAGCTTCGTGCAGACTAGCGCGACGCGACAGCGCGACGCGACACCGGTTATTGTTATAGACCGTGAAATTTTCTTAGAAATTGTATTGTTCGAGTCGCGTAGCGACGTCGCGTCGCGCTGGTTTGAACGAGCCTTTAGTCGAAGCGCAATCACCCAACCGGCTTCGCAAAGGGATGATCACGTACATCGTAAATTATTTACGATTTACGCGAAGAAGATTGTTTCATAGTGACTCACTATGAAACAATCTTCTTGGCGTAAATCTGAGCATTGAGGTCGCCCCTGATCCAAATGAGTTCGGTTCTTCCACCGATGCAAATACCTGCCCAAACTATTATTGTTCCCACTCCATATGAATGAACTTCCCGACAAAATTTCAAAAGTTCTTGACATACAGAGGTCCTCCAAACTCAGTACATCTTGTATCCGGCCTCATACCGAAATAAGATTCATCGGAAGAAAACCAAACACAACGCCAGTCTTCTTCCTCACAATTTCTGTGTTCGCGAGCCCAGTGTAAATGAGCCCTACGATTGCGGGTGCTGTAGGTGGAACTCTCAGCGGCCTTCGGGAACGCAGACCCACTTCACTTAAACGATTTCGGATGGTCGCTTATCAGCAAGCCTGAAGAGGTGTGGAGCCTCGTAGCCAACATCATGACGGTCATGGTACGATTCCGTCAAGCAGTATGTTGGATGTACCGGTCCTGTCTGCGAGTGGTGATGCGGGATCGTCCTCCATGTCGCCATGCTGCCCGTGATACCATAGCGTGTCCAGAAGCGGCTTATGACACTCTGTGTAGTGCCAAGAGCGACAGCCACAGTACATTGACTGGAACCAGCTTGCAAGATTCCGACGGTTCTCATCATCTCTTCTCTTGGAAATGATATCGTCGTTCCATCGATGCAGTTTTTTTCAGTTCCGATGCAGAAATTGTAATGGTTTTGCAAAAACTTTTATAGGAATCCTGATTGACAGTTGATTTTTTAAAAAGACGATCCAAAAAAGTTAAATAACCCTCAATTGCGGCGATACTCTAAAACGTTCTAGATCCCTAGACACTTTTGATATGGGTATTTGTGACGTTATTTAATCACGACTCTTGTTGTATTTCTATTTTTTTTTCAATTATAATATACTCAATAATTGTTTACAATGATATGCATGTCTTATAGGCTATAATTTTCTTGTTACAAATGAATTAGACATGTGTAGCCGAACTAAGCGAAAACCTGTATTTTGGCTATCAGCGCCAAACCCCTCAAATAATAAACACTTTAAAATATCCACCAAGGATACAATAAAATATATTATGATCATTAGGGTTGGGCAGAGATGTACCAGTACACCCACATTTCTCCAGTTTTCTTTGTAAAGAGCCTATTGCCATCAATCGGGCACAAATGCAGACTCCCAGCTGCTACTGAGTATATTTGAACCAAACTATATATTTACAACAGTGATTTAAACTTATGTCACAGAAAGCTTATGGGGTATTATTTAATTCATACTATGGTAGCTAAGTCGAAATTGAGCGCGATCATGTTGTTTTGGAACATTTTCAATACTGAGAAACTATAAAATAAAATTCATAGTAAATAGTTAAGTTTTTCTTGTTACCTACCATTACATCCAGTTTTTTTTTTTTTATATCCTCATAGATGTCCTCCGCCCCTCTCATCCCATCTAACCAACCTACACCAAAAAGGGTACCTATACCTACTCGTACCTACCTACCTATCTACCCTATCTACCTACATACCTTCCCGTTACTTAACCTTTTTTTTTTGTTCAGATAAAAAATACATTCTTTCGTGTTCTACCCGTACATACAGCGTGTCTAAATTTAAGAAGACTCTTTGCAACCACTTTTTCGATAACATAACATAGCCCTTGCACTGTATAATAATATGAAGAACGCGAATGTAACTCTGTCTACTACAGGCTACTTTAATTCTAATTTGTTTACATGCTATTCATGAAAACTTGTAATTGGCCATCATCATGTTACTAACTCTAAATATTGCTTCTGCCTAGCTGTAAGTTTTCCGAAAAATAAATAAATTAATATTACTTAGTTTTTATGCTTTTATCTTGCGAGTGCGTCGTACGTCCAGACAGTAATAGGACTCGCCCATCAAGGAGCGCTGTCCCAAATTAGACGCATTATTGACGCAATTTATTATACCTAAACAAAAGGTATTTTATTAAAACACGTTGGTATACTAAAAGATCAATAATTAAGTTATCTTAAAAATGGTGAAGGTTTCAGAAAAATACGCTTGATAGATTATGCGTGTTTTTTTTTTCCGCGTTAGACAAATTAATTTCAATAAGTATTATAAACATAATCTAAAATATTGTTTTTTTTTCCGCGTTAGACAAATTAATTTCAATAAGTATAAACATAATCTAAAATATTCATATATTAAGTTATTAAGACCAACTACCACCAACCACTTTTTCGATAACATAACATAGCCCTTGCACTGTATAATAATATGGAGAACGCGAATGTAACTCTGTCTACTACAGGCTACTTTAATTCTAATTTGTTTACATGCTATTCATAAGTATAATTTCAATAAGTATTATAAACATAATCTAAAATATTCATATATTAAGTTATTAAGAAAATGCTGGTCGGGCAAAGTATTATTGGGTTTTTCCAACAGGAATTTCTCAGTAGTAGCCCGGAGTCTGGAATTGTGCCCGGTTTATGGCAATAGGCTCGCCCCCTATTACATGGGACTTAAAAACATAACTGGCGAAATGTGGGTGTACTACAGGTACACTTCTGCCCAACCCTTCAGGGAAACAAGTCGTGATGTTATGTTATGTAAGAAAATGCTCTAATTTAACATATTTTATATGTTTTCTAAATCATGAACACTACTCGTTTAGACGTGATCTTCAGTATAAAATCATTAAAAGTCGGATATCCGGCCTTAATATAAAGAGAAAATGGGACCAAAGATGTAGTTCTAATTTTCACCACGCCCACGTGGCGCCATTTGCAAATTTCCGCCATTTTCATATTAGAAGTGTCAAAGATTGTTGCGACTTTCCGACTGTTATATAAAAACAAAATAATAATATGAGTTCAAGGGAAGAATCCGATATTAATTATATTTCCTTCTTTTTTCTGAAAATCTCATACTTTTGAAGGTTGTCGCCATAGTAAAGAATGATCAGTAAGCCAAGACCTTTTAAATGAAATATGTGTCAAGTCTGTTGACTAAGTTTCAATTCAGGGGACGTCAGTTCCCAGCGTCCTATTTCACGAATTTTAAAAAGAGAAGAAAAACGGAGTTTGTTCACTCTTAAAGAAGCAACAAGATTTGATTAGCGGATCTAGAAGTCAATAGTTATTTCGTTATTTGTTTTGCATAAATTAAAATAACGAGCAGTATGTGGTCGCGCATTATCGTGCATAAAAATGGAATTTACACCCATATTCACTAAGAAAGGACCAGCATGCTCATTTAAAACCTCAGAGAACCGTTTTCTATGATCAGTAACTCCGTGCGATCCTCTGAAGATATCCCAGCCCAAACCATTATTGATCGTCCACCGATTGGCACCTTTTCATCAAAACACGCTTGATGATACCGTTCTCCAGGTCATCTAAATAGAAGAGTATTTAGACGACCTGGAGAACGGTATCCACTCCCGTCGTGCGTAAATAAACAAAATTTGGACTCATCACAAAACATAACCTTGGACCAATCTTCATCTGTCCATCGAATGTGTTCTCGAGCAAACCGTAACCTGGCAACTCGATGTTCTCTGAGCAGTTTGGGGCCGTTTGCTGGTCTATAAGGCTTTATATCAGCTTCACGAAGACGTCGCAGAATCGTATCAGAGCTCAAATTGTTGTGGTGAATTGAAGACTGTTTCAGTGACAGCTCGGTTTGAAACAAAAGCAGAAAAAATATTATTTTCCTAATTTTAAATTATAAAAAATTTCAAAGAGCATTTTTTTAAATCTTTTACTTGTACAAATGAAACCTCTTTAGAGATTTAGGACAAGCATTAGTAACCTGCTTACTACATATTATTTATTCTAGCGATCTAGGTATTTCATTTATCGAGATATCACGGTTTTTATTAGCGACCCGGATTTTTCGCGATCCAGTGTATTTTAACGCACATTCCGCTGTATGGTGCGTAATTTTTAACTTTCGAACAATGTATACAGGCTTCGTAAATGCATTTTTTGAGCAAATGTGTTGATTTTTTTTTCTCTTACTCATCAATATGTTGATGTTTTAGCGACCATAAACATAAAAGTGACGGTAGCTCGGTTTATTACTCGGAGTCGCAGATTGTTCCTACACCTATCTACTTAAGTTTTACAAATAAAAACTTTGACTTTGAAACTCGCTTTTGAAATGTGTTATATATACATAATATTAGTGGTACACCTAGCATGGGTAGGCCTTCCACACGGTGGACCGATGGCCTAGTGAAGGTCGCGGGAATTCGTTAGACGTAGAAACACCAGATCGGTAGCTGTAGTGATTCTTTAGGGAGACAAGTCCAGCATAGGATGTCTTTCAGCTAAATAATGATGAACTTTAATAAAAAAATCTTACCGCTGAACTGAAGTTCCCTGTCGAAATTAATGAGACCGATGTCATTGGGTTGAACGACGGATGGCAAGGAGTTGTCGTACAGAGGATGATTGTAGTACTTGCTGGTCTCAAAGATGGTATTCGGCAGGGTCAGGTTAACGGTACCAGCGCGGATGACGAGAGTCACTCGGCTGTGGCAGAAAGAGGATTTTTATGAAACTGTGTAAAAAAAAAGTTTGTATTCTCCGTGTACAAGGGCCCTATTATGAACTCGTAATGAAATAAGAGTGGTGTACCCTGTACCTACACCCAGATTTCGCGGCGAAATCTTGGTTTACTGTACACGGAAAAGAAGTAAGAACATGACTGGCGAAAGTCCGTATATTCCCAGTCACCGCCACTACCGGGTGGCGACTGGGAACTTATTGCCCCCACTTCAAATCGCTGTACATTGCGGCGTGGATCGCCAAACATCATGGCATCATCATGGCTGTCTGTCTTACGGCCACGATGACGGGGTTGGCGGTCACATTTCCAATGTGGTTTTATTATTAGATAAGTGATATTTTTTTAGCGACATACAAACAAGATCTTATCACAGAAAATCCGCGAAAACCCTTTTTTTTATTAGTGGCACCTGGTGGCAATCCATGTGGGGGCGACTGGGAATATACGGACTGTGGGACTAAGAAACCTCACAGACGTCGTTGGTATCGATACCTATAATAACTACGATAAAACAAAAAAAAAAAAAGTTTTTCTCAACTCATAACTTCAAGTAACAACACTACCAGCTGTCTTTTTATATTTTTTTTATCGTGTTTAGGCAGTACTAATAACACTCGTAACGCCGCGCGCCGCGCCGAAAGCACAACTTCTATCACGGCCACCATTCAAAGCCATCAGTTTCGTCACGTAATGACGACGTCATTCGGCGACAAGTTTCATTGTAATGTTGTGACAAAGTGTTGACAATGCCTATAACAACGGCAGCCGAGGCGTCTCCGTGCACTGTGATTTGGTCCAACCCGGCCAATCGAACCAAGGACTCCTAAGGTAAGGTAAGGTAGTCATGCTTGCGACCAATATACCAATGAGGCAGTTAATTACATATACATTATAGTTTTGCCTAAAAAGAGCGCTAGTATTAGAACTGAACAATTACCCAGCAGTGCAGTGAGCGGCGGTGAGACCCCAGGCAGAGTGGATGATGGTTCCACCACAGGAGGAGACGGCTCCAGCAGGGCTCACCATACGGAGAGAGATCTGGTGAGGTAACTGTCCCTCCTGTGCCTCCCATCCTGACACAATACGCGCTGCACCTGTTTTGTAACAGTCAAAAGAAATAAAGAAGGTTTTGATAATGTCACTAAATGTTAATTTGAATAAAAAAGAATATTTGTGTTGAGGCTCTGGCACAGTTTTATTATAAAACTGTGGCTCTGATGACCTAGATAAAGTGGCATTCTATCAGCGATAACCATGATTATTTTTTTTATTTTTTTAACTAGGGCATCTCGTAGCTCACCTCTGAGGTGATGACTACTTAACCGGTCAATCCTGCGGCTGCCTTAAGCTACTAACTTAAAGCCTCCAGCCAGGGGCAAAACTATTCTAAATTAAAACTAGGCGAACGCTCGCTAAGGGCACCCCCTGTGGGGTACGGACCTCGACTTAGGGCGTCGCTGGGGGGAGGACACCAAGTTGGGACAGGCTGGATCAAAGATGATTCATTATTATTAATCGGGGAATTTAAGACTACATTTCTCAGCAAAACGCGGGCTGGCGCTTCTGCGAGCAAGGGTCGGTGGGGAGTATTATTTACTCGGGCGGGTCGCGATCGCGGAGGACCTCGGCGGCGAGGTCGGAATGCGGGTCGGTGTCTGTGTTTTTTGTGCACTGTACTTGTGGCCCTATTGCTCTCCTGGAGGAGGGTTATGGGGTCGTCTGGGTCGGTAAGGATTTGCCTTGGGCGGCGGGTCTGACTGATTCTACTCGTGACATAATTGGCGGCCTCGACAACCAGAGGGTTGCGGTGTTTGGCGGCGGACTCAAAGAAACGCTTGGAATTGCGTTTGAGAAATTGGTGGATTGTGGGGATCTTTAGGTCGAGATGGAGGATCTCGTTCCTAACGTACCAGGGGGCACCGGTGATTTTCCGGAGAAATCTATTTTGGAGCATTTGCATCCTATGAATATGGCGGGGTTTTGCGTGTGTAAATACGGCTCCCGCATAGGTCATGATGGGACGAACGCACGCCGTGTACGTACGCAATTTGCACTTAAGTGACATTTTGCTACGTGCATTCAGGACGGAGTGGAGTCTACCGAGAACGAAAGCGGCTCGCGAGCGGACCTGCTTTATGTGCTCACTGAAGGTGAGATGCTGATCTAGGACGACACTATATAGGTATTTGGCTCGCTTCTCCCAAGGGATAGGCTTGCCGAACATGGTGATGGGTCGGGGGGGTTTGAACCTTTTGCGCGGTTTCCTAAAGAGAACCGCTTGGCTTTTATCCGGGTTGACTTCGATCCTCCACTTTCTAAACCAGGTGCCGAGCATGTCGACTGAGGTCTGGAGAGTGTGGGCTATCGAGTCAGTGCTGGTACCCTTGTAGTAAATGGCCGTATCGTCTGCGAACAGAGCCAACTGCGCCCTTTTACTCCTTGGGATATCGCTGGTGAAAAGCGTGAAGATTACGGGGGAGAGCACAGAGCCTTGAGGGACTCCTGCGCGGATAGGACGAGGGGAGGATATCGCTCCTTCGATACGGTAGCGGAAGGTGCGGTTTGACAAAAAGTCCCGTAAGATGAGCACGAGACGATCCGGCACACCGAGTTTGTAGAGCTTATATAATAAGCCGTTGTGCCAGACTTTGTCGAACGCTTTCGCTATATCGAAGAATATTGCACCGGTTATTAAGCCGCGCTGGAAGCCCGCGCATATGCTTTCAATAATCCGGTGGGCCTGATGCACGCTAGAGTGCTGGGTTCGGAACCCAAACTGTTCGTTGGGGATGAGGCCCTTGGTTTCGGCATAATCTCTGAGGCGCTTATAAATAAGCCTCTCATAGACTTTGCCGAGTACCTTGAGCAAACTGATGGGGCGGTAACTCGACGGCTCGGTCTTGGGCTTGCCGGGCTTCGGTATGCCGATGACCGTGGCTTCTTTCCATGCTTGGGGAAAGATGTTATTGCTTAGGGCACCATTGAAGATGGTGGCCAATAGCATTATCAGGTGGGCAGGGAATAGCTGGATCACCCTATTGGTGATTCCATCAGAGCCGGGGGTTTTGCGGGTTTTCAGACCTTTGATGATGTCATGCACTTCGTCAGGAGTGACGGGAGGCAGAGGACTATCAGGATCTTCAACGGGAGGGAGAGAGGATCTACGTTCGACCTCGGCGTCGACCTCTAGGAGGTGAGCTTGGTCTACCGGTTGGGAGCTAGGGGAGCATTGAGCTTCTAGACTGTCTGCTAGGCATTCAGCCTTTTCTAAGTCCTCGAACGCGATGGTCTTGTCGGGACGGGTCAGGGGGGGCATGGAGGCCACTTGCTGGGACTTGAGTTTCCTCCGAAGTTCCCAGAATGCCAGGTGGGTGGGCTCTAGTTCGCTGAGCATCTTGTCCCAGCCCGTGTCACGCAGCTCCTGTATGCGTGTCTTTACAGTTCTCTGTAAATAGCGCATATGGGCTTTGTTAGCGGAGCAGGGAAAATTGCTGTAGGCACGAACGGCCGCGTTCTTCTCAGTCAGCAGCGCGCGTACATCGTCCGGCAGGCTCCAGCGAGGGTCGCCCGACGCTGAAACCTCCCTAGAGCAGTCGCTCAGGACTGACTGTACGTGCTCCGTGAGTGAGTCGATCGCGGCCGTCGTGTCCGCGATAGAGTCGAATTTGTCGGGGATGGCGTCCAATTGGGGGGACGTGTTGGATTTCAGCTGGGTGCTTACTTTCTTCCAGTCCGTTACCCTTTTGGTGAGAGCGGGTTGAGAGGGGTCGGGGAGACCTATGCGGGGGGCCATTTTTATGACTACTGGGCGGTGGTCAGAGTTAAGCTCTTGCACCGTTTCTATGGATTCTAACCTTAGAGCGACGTTCTTAAGGAGCGCCACGTCTATGACGTCGGGGTTATGATGGGTAACGTGGGGAAAGTGAGTTGGGGTCATCGGGGCGATGACGTCAAAATTGAGAGAATTAGAGAGGTCGAACAAGTGTCGCCCTCTGGTACAGGTTCTGGAACTATTCCAGGCGGGATGCTTGGCATTGAAATCGCCCGCTAAGATAGCAGAGTCATTCATGCCGAGTAGGATAGAGAGGTCGTCACAGAGGAGTTGGAAGTTCTCCGAAGTATTGAGGGGTGGGACGTAGACCGATACTAGTGAGATCGGCTGATGGCCGGTCATGCCTAAGCGGCAGATTGAGACTTCTAATCGTGAGAGGGGAGGAGGGTCTATTGGGATGCAATATAGATCCTTTTTATAGTAAATAAGGGTGCCGCCCAAGTGACATCGCGTCCTGTCATTGCGAACTATGCGATAGTTGGCAATTGACGGGTCGCGGTTGCATGGCTTGAGAAAAGACTCTTGGATAAGGAGGATGTCAATTTGATGGTCGCGAAGGAAAGTCGCGATCTCATCCCGTTGGCCTCTAATGCCATTGGCGTTGAAAAAACCTAACTTGAGGGATCGGGGTTTGAACCTAGTATTGATGGTGTTATACATTATGGGTTCTAGTAGGGGTGCTGAGGGAGGTCAGGGCTTGCGTGATCTCGGGATACGCATTGTAGATGGCCTGCAACCTGAAGAGGTCGCCAGCGGCCTGAGCGGCCAGGATTTCCTGGGCAGCGATAACCATGATGGAAGAGTCAAAAATATATAGATAGTGCAATCCACGACGACGCGCCCCACTCCGCTCCGCTCCGTACTAAAGTACAGTAATCGCGGAGTGGGGCGCGTCGTCGTGGATTGCACTATCTGTATGGGATTGACAACGGCATTTAGGCATACCGAAAAGCTTGTATGTCAGTCCTGTTGAAAAGCGTTGTAGAAATACGAAACGCTTTCAAAGCAATTGCTATTGTTCCTTGCTTTTATCATAATTATAATTATTTTCAATCTTCAGCCTTTAGCTACATGTTCTATAGTCTGTACGATACCGCTGTACAACGCCGACCTGCACTGCCTCCCGTCAGCAGTGCAGGTCACTCATTTGCTAACGCTCACAGCCCCCCCCCCCCCGCGCCTAGCCGTTCATTCCTAAGGCGCGGTACATCGGTTTCGGTCAAACTATAGCATTATTCATCACAGACAATTTATTAAGTTAAAGTAACTGTTTTTGAAGTCCGACAAATAGTATGGGGACATGCGATTATAGCTTTCAAAACTGTTAAATGATTTTAATAACCTCTGCCTCGGAAATTGATGAACGTAATTGATTATAATTAAAGCCATGCCATAGAATCGATAAGCTAGAGCCCTTATTTCGTGAGCCACGACGCCTAATTAAATAGAAAGTAACTAATTCAAAGATTGAGTGCTAGCTTGAGGGCACGGGTTCCCGGTAAAGACAAGTCGGTACCGATCGGAGCGGGCAAAAAAATCAGGTAAAACATTACATCCTGTTTCTTTCCGTAGATCAACCTGCAGCGTCTGTACCGAAAAACCGGCTGCTTTATGCAAGTACCCATACTAAGTACGTTTTTTTTATTAGCTTACCTCTCGCTAGTTCAGGGAAGGTTAGGCTGGGATCGGCGAGAACCTGAAATGTGCGAAATAGGTAAGTAGTACGTACTCTATTATCTATTTCAGAACTTCCCTATTATTCACAGGGCACTAAATTAAAGGTTCAATACTACTGGAGTAAATTGCAAGTAAATACGTAAGTGAATTAAGAAAACACGCAATTTTTTTTTCATTCTTATTGGGTGATATATGTTCGAGCCGTTTGGGGTTGAATCGCCTAGCGGCTGGTTGCGACTCCTCTCGTAATCAGAGGGCTGGCCTATTTTTGGATCAAAGAATCAGCATACAACGTGGCAATACTGCCCGCCTATTGGCCACATTTTGTGTTGACAGCGATGCGGACGAATATTTCGATCCCCCTTTTTAGGGTTCCGTATCCAAATGGCAAAAAACGGAACACTTATGGATTCGCCATGTCTGTCTGTCTGTCCGTCCGTATGTCACAGCCACTTTTTTCCGAAACTATAAGAACTATACTGTTGAAACTTGGTAAGTAAATGTATTCTGTGTACCGCATTAAGGTATTCACACAAAAATATAAAAAAAAGCAAAAAAAAATGGGGGTTCCCATACTTAGAACTGAAACTGTTTTTTTTTTCATTAAACCCAAACGTGTGGGGTATCTATGGATAGGTCTTCAAAATAATATTGAGGTTTCTAATATCATTTTTTTTCTAAACTGAATAGTTTGCGCGACAGACACTTCCAAAGTCGTAAAATGTGTGTTTGTGTGTGTGTGTGTGTCCCGTGTAACTTCTAAAATAAGACAATGATAAAACTAAAAAAAATATATGATGTACATTACCAGGTAAACTTACACCGACAATTGGTTTGAACGAGATCTAGTAAGTAGTTTTATTTTGTTACGTCATAAATCGTAAATTATTATTAAAATATCGAACAAAGTTACAACGAACTACAAGAACTTTTACTTTTACTTTTACTTGCTGCTACGGAACCCTTCATGAGCGAGTCCGACTCTCACTTGGCCGGTTTTTGATACACATGTACATATTACTATTCTTACGAGTATTTTAACTATTTTATTACTAAGTTTTTTTTTTTTTAATTAAATCAAAACTATCCTTTAATTAATATAGGACAACCAGGAGTACTCTAAGAGTCAAGAATTTTTCCTCGTTTAAAAATGTATCCAAAAATTGCATGATATAGCAAAATTGCGCACTAGATTGTCACCATAACCCACATTCCACTACTCGCACAACGGACCCTTAAAAATACCAACGAATCTATATTTACCGTCGTCCCAGCAACAGTCAACAAAAATACTGCACCCCACATCGCCATTTTCTTCTCAAACTAACTAAAATTTAATTTCAGTGATCTTATATTAATTCAGGACTGGGAATTAATTGATAAAATATAATGATTATTTTGATACCGTATTAAGTCTTAATCTTAATAATCCTGCACTTTGTTTTCGTAACTGATATTTTATTTTAAGGATTTACTCAGATTATGATGCATTTGTAGCACTTGATTAATTAAGGAAAATCCACTGGGCATAAAATGTAGTAGTTGTCTAATTGGAATGTGTGGGGGGCTTGGGGTCATACACAGAGTCAAATTAAATTAGCGTGATGGTGTCGATATACAGCATGTAGCAAAAACCCTGTCCGATCTGAAAGGAGATGCATAGGTACCGCAAGAACATTACGAAAAAGTAATTTAAAAAATATATATGTGAAAATACACTCGAGAGCAATGAATCCGGGTCATTAAAGAATGTTAAAAATCTCGGAAACTAAAAATGATAGGTTAATGCAATAAATTGTATTTAATAGACAATGTAATACTCCTTAAATGAAAGTAAAAAAAATATGAGTCACCATACATTTTATTAACACAAAATTACATAAAGAAAAAAACTGCTGATCTCTCCTTAAAACAAAAATAGGAAACATGAAATTTTTGAACTTTATTACGATTTTCTTGAATTTTAATACTTCGTATTGCCTCCTCGTGCTTCCATTACTGCGTTTACGCGGTTTGGCATGCTGTACACCAAGTTCCTTATACGATTTTGGGGAATATTCTCCCATTCCTCTGTGAGAGCAATTTTGAGCTCACGAAGCGTGATTGGGGGAGGGTTTCGTTGTTTTACGCATCTGCCTAGCTCGTCCCAAGCATGCTCGATCGGGTTGATATCCGGGCTGCGCGCTGGCCACTACATACGAGTAATGTTCATCTCTTGAAGGTAGTCATTCACAATCCTACCTGTATGAGGTCGGGCATTGTCATGCATAAATATAGCATCCTCACCTAAATTGACCATAAATGGACCAACGTGATCATTGAGGATTTCTTCCACCTATCTTTCGCTAGTTAAAGAGCCGTTTTCTATGATCACCAGCTCTGTGCGACTTTCAGAAGAAATTCCGGCCCACACAAGTACAGACCCACCACCGTAGGCTACTTTTTCTTCGATGCATGCTTGCTTGAATCTTTCCCCTGGTCTTCGATACACTCTGTGTCTTCCATCGCGCTTGTAGAGCATAAATTTTGATTCGTCGTAGAACATAACTTTTGACCAATCTTCAATACTCCAATTTACGTGGCTCTGGGCATATCTTAGTCTTGAAATACGATGCCCACGCTCCAGTTTAGGGCCGTTTGCAGGTCTAAGGGGTTTTAAGTTAGATTCAGCAAGCCGACGTCTTACTGTCCATGCACTTGGGTTACTTCCTCCGCGGCGTCGAAACTGATTTGTGAGTTCAGTTCCTGTAAGAAAGCGATTTCGAAGCATGGTGTTCACCAAGTATCGGTCTTCTCGTGCTGTGGTACACCTGGTTCTGCCCGTTTCTGGTCTGCGTAGGTTAGAACCAGTTTCTTCGTAACGTCGGAGAACTCTTTGTACTGTTGACAGCGACAGACCGACAGTCCTGGCTGTATCGCGCTGACTCCGGCCGGTTTCCAGCATTGTAAGTATTCTGGTGCATTCTTCAGGCGTAAGCGACATAATTTCAGCTTGAATAATGAATATAGAGCACTATCAACATGGTTTATGTACCCACATAAATGACAGATTACAAACAAAAGCAAAACCAAATGCTGTAATTTCGTAGTTCCATCTTCGAAAGTGGCCCTTTTTCAAATTTGTTTTTTTTATGATATAACTTTACAATAACTAAGAAGTTTTAATACCTTCATTTAAGGAGTATTACATTGTCTATTAAATACAATTTATTGCATTAACCTAGCATTTTTAGTTTCCGAGATTTTTAGGATTCTTTAAGTGACCCGGATTCATTGCTCTCGAGTGTATTAAAGTTATTGCTATTTAAAATTCGCGTTTTTAGTACTAAATTTACCCCAATTTAGAGAAAAGTGTAGTAAAGTGTAGAATATTTGCTATTTTACAAATTAGCAAATTTTCTACACTTGTAGACACCATAATAACATAGTAAACGACTCCATGGTACTCACATTTACAAAAATTGAAAAAAAATGCGTTAGTAAAAGATAAACAAAACTATTGTTTGCAATGTATTTGTAACATTAAAAGAATTTTCCACCAAAAAGAAAGAAAATCAATATTAAGTATCTATTGGACTATTCAACAGTTAAAACTTAGTTAAATAAAAATAAACATATAGTTCGCAGTCAGAAAAAATAAAAAAGGGGAAGCAACTCTACCATTGTTTTTTTTAATAATGAGCCCATGTGGCTATGGAGCAGGACCAGCATTTAGCCAAGCATTTTTATCTACGATATGATCATCCAACTGTAACAGCTGTACGCAAAATACGCGCTTTGACGTGGAGTTGCGGAAACCAGCCCGTATTACCTATTACCTATGATCATCCAACTTATAGTATGCTTGTCTACATAGTGTGCGTTTAATGCAAGTTTTAAATTTCTTCTCATTTAGTTGAAGAATATCGAGTGGTATTTTATTATAACATTTTACACAGTACCCCATAAAAGAAGTGTGTACTTTAGACAATCTGAAACGTCGTTGATCTAATTTGTTCCTATTTCTTGTGTTAAAATGATGCCTGTCACTTATCTTACTAAAAAGATGTAGATTTTTTCGAACATACATAATGTTTTCATATATATACTGACCTGTTTAAGAAGACCTGTTTAAGAAAATTAACATCATAACGGTACCTCCGTTATGATGTTAATTTTCTTAAACAGTTCCCTTAGAGATTCGCGTCTGCGGAGGTTGTAGATGGCTCTGACAGCCCTCTTTTGCAGAATAAAGATAGAATCAATACGGTCCGTCCCTACAGACAAATCCAAAAAACAAAATACAAAGCTGTTTGGATATACATTAATTTTGAGAAAGTGTTCTTTTTACGATGGACCTGCCGAACTCCAGCAGACCAATATCATGGGGCTGGACGATGCCAGCGTTAGCCCCAGTACAGGTGGTGTTGCGTAAGAGGGATGGCGGCATTCGTCCCATTGCCGTGGGAACTACTTACCGTCGTATGGCAGTCAAGATTTGTTGTAAATTTTATGGTAAGGTTGTTTCGGAAAAAAATCAGCCCCTGCAGCCAGGTTACAGCTCCCAAAGAGGTCTGTGAGGCTGCCGTCCACTTCTTGTCGACCTACCTAAGTTCTGACAAAGAAGAGGTCATCCTGAAGGTTAACATAAAGAATGCCTTCAATTCTGTTAATAGGGATACCTTGCTGGCAGAAACTAAAAAATATATACACTGCATCTATAGTTTCCTTTGGCACTGTTACAGACACCCCTCTAATTTACTGTTTTGGGACAACTTTCTGAAATCTGCTGTTGGCTGTCAACAACGGGACGGGGTCAGGTCAGTTATTTTTAGTTTAGCCATTCACCCAATTATTCGACAACTACATTCCAAATTTAACGTTTGGTACCTCGATGATGAAACCTGGTAGAAAATGCCTGTGGCATTAAGTCCGCCTCTGTACATTTATGACCTTGAAGTATTAACAAATAAATAAATGATGGAACCGAACGATGGGGAGGCGATGTAGAAACTGTTTTAAATGATCATCAATTCTTTAAAAATTAACTTCATTCCATTGGCCTTGAACTCAACCTTTCGAAATGTGAACTATATATACCTACTTAGCGGACAGTACTGACAGACATCACACAATTTCTAAAATTTTACGGAATAGCCCCAGAAATCAAAATTATGGTTTTTGCTCTCTCCGTCTGCTTTGGTCCCCAATCTTTGAGAATTCCTATCCCGTTTTTATGAAGAAAAATAAAATAAAAAATGACGATTCGGAAAGATTGTTCCAAATTAACATGCATTCGGCCATAACTTTAATCCGTTACTGCTGTTTCGGTCCCGAAATTAAAATATTTTCTTCGCGCAAATTATCCAGCATACATTAACTTCGATCTTAAATGTGGCAAATGAACGACCGAGATTGGGCACAAGCTAACTCTTCCTATCCGTATGGGAGGCCTCGGCGTCCGCAAAATTTCTAGTATTAGTTTACCGGGTTTCATATCCTCGGTCCACGGCGCTGAGAAATTAATCAGGATAATCCGACCGTCCACACTGATAATTTTGTATGTGCCGTGCCTCACCGAGGCTATGGATGCCTGGAGACTCGCTTGCCCGAATTCAGATCCGCCCGACAATCCATTTTCACAGACACGGTGGGATAAGCCGCTCTGCAGAGTAGTACAGATTTACTTGACACGTCTGCTACTACTGCGGAGCGTGCGCACCTGGTGGCCTATGGCTTCATGCACTACCGTCATCGAACTTAGGCACTTTGCTCGACGACACTACTTTCCGCATCGCTGCTTCCCGACGACTAGGAGCTCCTTGTTGTTCTCCTCATCGCTGTCACTGTGACGAAGTTCTCAACAGCCTCGGACACCACGAACAGTGTCTTGGGTGCATTACCAGTCGACAGCGATGCGGAGGAATTTTTCGACGCCATATGTTAGTTCGCTAATAGTTTTACTTAGGTTAGGATATTATATTTCTTTTTACCCGACTATGGCGAATCAAAAAGGTGGTTTAAGATTTTGACCGGTATGTATGTTCATCTGTTACCTCATAACTTCTAAAATAATACTGATCATAATTTGCCAAATAAGATATTGTTGGGTCTGCGAAACACTGGAGTTCCGTGGAACCCGGGGTGAGGTTCCGAGTTCCGTCCGAGAGTTAAATAAACGACTGGGTACAGAATCCATTCGCAAACCATCGATGTTAACTGTCAGAGTATGAGAACTTGGTCGACACGAGACGCTTAACGTCTTACTTAGTTCATCCCTTCTAAAACAAAAATCCCTGCAGTCGTAGAAGGCTATCATAGTTCTACTTCCTTTTTTTTTGTTTTTCAGCTTACACTTAAGTACACCAAAAACAAGTAAGTACAGAAAAAGATTGGATGCAGATCCAGATCTTCGCGTTCAATTTTCAGATATTAAGCCTAATTTTACTATACTATTAGAAGTAAATATGTGATTATAAGTTCTATTTTTGTACAATAAATGTTTGATAATACTTATAACTTATTATAAGTATTATTATTTTTCATTTAAGTATTCGTAGTTCTTTTCAAGTCAAAAATGATAATATTCAAACTACAAGGTACAGACGCCAGCAGGTCAACCTACCCGAATCTGTAAAATTTTCCCAATAAATTTTGATCCTTATGCTTTAGTGATAAAGTTCAAAATCTATTAAAGAAATTTGACAGATTGTAGTAGGTTGATGTGCTGGCGTCTGTACAATCACTTTTGTTATTATTACAACAGTTCACATACACATACAGTTGAACAGTACCGAGGCATAATATATTTTTACTATACCATAATATGTTATAAAGCTGAAGAGTTTGTGTATTTGAACGCACTAATCTCTGGAATTAGCAGTCGTATTTGGGAAATTATTTTTGCGATCGAAATGGCGATCCGCCTAAAAATAATAATAGATTAGGGTTCCGTGACCAAAAAAAACTGGGAACCGCTGCTCTAGAGGACATAGTCATGTTTTTTTATTTATGCCATGTTGGGTATCAAATAAAAGGGCTTGACGAGCACATTACAAATATTATATATATACATATATATATATATATATATATATATATATATATATATATATATATATATATATATATATATATATATATATACATATATGCATTTGCAGAGCCGCTTTTTATATTTATTTATTTTTAAGGTTTAAAAAAATATATTTATAAATATATATATTTGTATAAACTAATAATAAAAAGTAGGTACTTAAGTAATTTAAATAAAAAGTAAGTAACTGAAATATCATACTCTAAAAAGTTTATGCATATATTAAGCATAAATATATAGTAATTAAGTATAAAACTTACTTTTTTATAATTAGGTAATGTACTCGTATGTTTAGCAAAATAAAAACTATGTAGCCTTAGCACATGTCTTTACAAAAAAAAGTCTTTGAATCTCGATCAGTAAATCTGCTTTTTTTTGGGTAACTTAAATAATAAAGTAATAGGCCTCCAAGAACCGGCGTGTAGAAATATAGGTCACAAAAGAAGAAGAAGCAGGACAGCGACCTGTGATGACCTCAACAGCTGTGATCTTTGATCATCAGTTGCTGGTTTGCAAAGCTATTCACTGCTGCATTTTGATAACAGATTTGAGAACAAAGCTTCGGAATCAAGGGTTAACTCAAATCTGCATAAGATGATCACTAGCTTTGCGTACTCTACACTTTAGAAAAGTTATTTTATACCAGGCTACCATAGAACATAGCGTGATTACATGACATATTACAGACGATTTGTATCATAAAGTAAAATAAAATAATGGGATACAAACATATAGTTACTTTTTATTCATTAAATAATAATATGTAAAACATAGATTGATTTGATTCCAACAGAACAGAACACTTTAGTGATCTTTAAGTCTGTTGCTGAATCATCAGCCTTAGAAGGCAGAAGTTCTTAGTCAGTAGATTCAGACGATGAGCTAGATTCGGAAGACGAGCTGGAAGACGAGCTTGAAGATGAGCTGGAAGACGACGAGCTCGATGATGAGCTAGAATCGGAAGACGAGCTTGATTCTGTAGATTCTTCAGGAGCCACAGTGGTTTCCGGCTCGGGAGCCACAGTGGTTTCCGGCTCGGGAGCAACAGTTGTTTCCGGCTCAGGGACAACAGTTGTTTCAGGCTCAGGAGCCACAGTGGTGTCCGGCTCGGGAGCGATAGTGGTTTCCGGCTCGGGAGCCACAGTGGTTTCCGGCTCGGGAGCCACAGTGGTTTCCGGCTCGGGAGCCACCGTGGTTTCCGGCTCTGGAGCCGCAGTAGTTTCAGGATCTTCAGTAGTGATGGGGGAGTACTCCCAGTCGAAATTGATGCCGGTCACGTCTGTGTACCAGTCGTGGTAGAAGCCAGGACGGATGAAACCTGAAAATATAAAATATTATTAACTAGCTGACCGGACAGACGTTGTCCTGTCCAAAATACAAAACTCTCATTGAAAAAAGCGTGTATTCCCGTTAGTTGACGGTAAAAATAAAATATAAGTCAAAATCTTTTTAAAAACCAGTTTTTATTGAACTAAAAAAAACTAAATAAAACTCACGTAAACATTCAACTTTTATATTTTCTTACAAGCTTGAGGCTTATCTTTAAGTGTATTATGAACGTTCACGCCTCAAGATTTTAAGAGAATTTTAATTTTTTTGCTTTTAATTATAGTAGAAGTTGTAATCAAAAGAAAGCAAGGCTAAAAACCTACGGTAGACTTTCCGTATACATAGAACAAAATTCACCAATTCTTTACTTACCAGCTGGGAAATCAGTGTGGCATCCAGAGGAAGAAACGAATGAGGTTACTCCAACCTGGGTGAGGGCACCGTCGATGTCCGTGGTGATCAGAGGGCCACCGCTATCACCCTGTGGAACGACATCAGTTTTGTGTTATTGGTAGGGACGAGGGTATTCTTGAGGCAATCTTGAATCCATGGACTGCTTCTTCCCAACTACTTTGAACTTTTTCTTATTAATGGGAAACTTTCAACCCTGCTTGCTTGCTACTGCAAATATTTTGTGCCTGTTTTGCCACTACAACTCCAGGCTTTCCCTAATTCAACTGGTCCCTGTCTACGGCCATCTAAGATGTAGTATTTTAGATAGGAGTCCAATTCAAGTCTTATTTAATTTGCTTGATTAATAGTACCAGTCTTGCAAATCTAGCATCACTTACAGTTTCCTCCTATATTTGTATATCGGCTTTAAAAAAATGTATTGGCAAAGCTAGGTGTTATCCGTACCTGGCAGGTCGACTGGCTGGTGACGTTGTAGCCTCTGGCACAGATGGTGGATGGCTGGATGATGGAGCTAAAACCGTATGCGAGCAAGCAGTCCAAGTGAGAGGTGATGGACAGGTATACCCAGTTCAAGTTTTCGGGAGAAGCACCTGCATTCAGAAAGTTGAAAATAAAAGGGTTGTGCAATTTGATCGTGGTTTGTACGTTTGATGCATAGTTCACCGGTTCTCTTGCGCAGTATCTACGCCGACTCATTCATTCTGTTTTCAGCGTAGGTATTCCAAGGTTCTTAACAAAACAGACCAACGCCTGCTTTATTTTTTCTGAGACGCTTGTCCAATTTTTCTAGTTAATTCATATTGTAATGGCACATTAAAATACTTAAAAGAGTAACGGTGAGGTTTCTTGCCGATTCTTCTCCATACGTAAACCTTACCTTTTGGAAGGGGCGACTAGAATCAATTACGTTTTTTTTTTAATTTTGTCGTTCAAAAGTGCCTTTCATGTGCCAAATTGAAATAAATTATTTAACTTTGACTTTGACTTAAATTTACGTTGAAGCATCCAATAACATAATGCGCGTTTATGGATAAATGGACGATAATTTTATTGGCTTGTCAGAAGTTCTGAACCAGCGCTGGGGCTCTGACTCGCATAGGGTCGCAGCATTATGCTGAGCGATAGCCGTTTTGCGTAGATATGATGCATATTTTCCCCCAAATTGTTCTTTTTTGTGTTTGTGTTCTTTCTTTGCGTCATGTTTACGGCAAATAAACGCATTTTTTTTCTTCTAAGTACTGTGAGAAGTGTTAGTGTACCTCAAAGTTGTAATTTTCTATTTTATCTTTTATGTGTACATATTGTCTTTAATTATTAAAAAATATTTTTAAACGTTTTAATTAAATTGAATAAATAAAAAGGAAAGAAAGAAAGAAAAATGCGTTCATTGGAACTACAGCAAAAGTATTACAATAAGGAAGTAAAGCTTTACCATTAGTCCAGGTACGTCCCCAGCCACTGGCGATGGACTGAACTCCGGCGTAGTTCTGTTCCCTCGCACTGGAGCGCTGGAGCCTGATAGGTTGGATGGTGGCTACAAAAGAAAGGTTTAAAGTTTATACTATAGTTTCTGACTACGTAGTTAAAAATTATATTCGTTGTTCCACTTCTTATTAGTACCTGCAGTAACAAGCACTAATTTATTATGTATACACTGAGCAACTTAAAAGTAATTATCTCCTACAGATAGTGCAATCCACAACGACGGACCCCACTCCGCGATTACTGTACTGTAAAAATATGATTGACGACCATAACATATATATGTATTTACAGAATTATAATCATTAGAATCATTAATACATCTCTAAGTTAGATTTATTCCAGAAGTACTTTTCTATAAGAGATTTGTTCGGGACAAATCGAACTTACGTTTTTAACTTACTTTCAACACACTTGCCCGTAAAATGGATCTGATTGAACCCCTTTTAGGTTCATAATGCAGTGTATAAGCACAAGTGTTTTTTACTTTATATTGCCACACTAGTGCGGTAATGTGCGCCACAGATAACTATTTACTAGTCGGAGTAATGACATGGCAACATGGAATTAGTATGTACTATCATATAGTATTAAATTACCATTCTCTACTTTCACTAGAGTAGAGTTCTGTCGACCAGTAACCTATCATAATATTTCATCAACTTATTTATTTTTGTCAAAAAATAACATTCTTTCGTGTCCTACATACAAAAATATGTTGTTTTTATGTTTTTAATATCTGTAAGACTGTTCGATTGCTTCGTGCTTTTGCCTATTCTTCAACCTGCGAAGACACCGCGTTAAAAACAATCCGCCGGCCATATTTTTTTTTACATTTGTAATTAATTATTTAACTAGTTTTATTAGATAGTTACTTAAATTATTTTTAGCCTCACAAAAGTGTTAAAATCTTAGTATGAAACGCGTGTGCATTAATCATTAAACACTCGGCTCCCGAATAATAACACCTTGAGTGTAATGAATGACCAACATAGCATACTTGTATCATAAATTCATAATGTACAATTTTAATCCAGAAACAATAAAAAAAGGAAAATCAATTTACTTGTCTGTTACTGTTTTTTCAAAAGCTTTGTAAAGACTGATTTATACCTGAATGGAAAGCCCGGTTTTTCATGAACTGAACTTACGGTAGACCTTCGGCCCATTGAACGCTGTTAGCAGCTATCATGTTTTCAATGTCCTGATTCACTCTTTCGACGGATCCTTGGGTTAGACTATGACGGGCTTTACCATAGACGATTTTGAGTTAAAATCCTGTATAATGGAATTGGCAAATTCTCTGCCATTATCGCTGTGCAGTATGCACGGGGCACCAAAGGTCAGGCATATATCACTTATACGCAATGTCAGGAACTCTTTTGGTTGTCGAAGCTCAAAGTAGAACTGATTTCGTCAAGTGATCTTGGTATATCATTATGAATTGATTACCTCTGTCAGCTTGACTTTGCATGTCAATAAAATTTACTTGACTATTTAGTTCGTTGTGGTTAATCTGTTTGGACACAACCATTCAAATTCTGATTTTGACTGCAATGCGTTTAGTAAGAACGGGTTTATACTGTTTTTTTTGTTGTAAAAAGACGATTTTTTAATTTTATTCGGCCTTTACCTAACTGCTTTATTAAGAACGGGTTCCTACTAATTAAATCGCGTTGTTTCTTTAAACTTGGCGTATTTATTAGTAAAAATGGGTTCTTACTGATGTTGGATATTTACGGTAACGATGCGGGAGGTACAGATAAGGTCGAAATGGCGATGCTTTGAGGAGGCCTATGTCCAACAGTGGACGTCTTTTGGCAGAAATGATGATGATGATGATACATATTAGTGGTTAAGCATGGCTAGGCCTTTCACACGGTGGACCGATGACCTAGTGAAGGTCGCGGGAATTCGTTAGACGTAAGAAACACAAGATCAGTAGCTGTAGTGATTTTTGGGAAAGCCTAAGTCCAGTAGAGTATGTCTTTCAGCTAAACGCAACCATAACGCTTTGTGTATACGCAGTGCAATTTTATTCAACAACCTGCCATCGTATTTGGAAATTGATTTATTTTGCACGAGTGCGTTAAGAATCATGACAATAATGAGTATGGAATATTTCAATTGGGTGAATGTTTGTGGTTTATCACGGCATACCTACCTATTTCCTATACCTTTTTCTTTTTTTTCTTTAATCATTTACGTGTATTATTCTGTAAGCTTTGTTAAAATTGTAACAATAAAATAAATAATGATGAACTTTAATAAAAATATCTTACCGCCTAACACAAGTTCCCTGCCGAAGTCAATAAGACCGATGTCATTGGGCTGAACGACGGACGCCAAGGAGTT
Organism: Xanthia togata; assembly: GCA_963853775.1. NCBI lineage: Eukaryota > Metazoa > Arthropoda > Insecta > Lepidoptera > Noctuidae > Xanthia > Xanthia togata. The sequence continues at coordinate 13,517,312 of OY970809.1, forward strand.
GTCGTACAGAGGATGATTGAAGTACTTGCTGGTCTCAAAGATGGTTGTCGGCAGGGTCAGGTTAACGGTACCAGCGCGGATGACGAGAGTCACTCGGCTGTGGTAGAAAGAGGATTTTTATGAAACTGTGTAAAAAAAATACTTACATTAAACTTGTATTCTCCGTATACACACAGATTTCGCCGGTCATGTTCTTAGTCCCACAGTCTGTATATGTATACATATAACAGGGTCAGATTAAATTTGCTAGCGAAACCTCACAGACGTCATTCAACTACGACAAAACAAAATAAAACAGATTTTCTTAACTCATTCTGCAAGTAACAAAACTACCAGCTGACCTTGATATAAAAATAAACTATATTTTATTTTATCGTGTTTAGATATCGATACCCATCACGTCTGAAAAGTTTCGCTAGCTAATTTAATTTGACCCTGGATATAGAGCGGAAAAACTCAAATAAATACAAATTGTATTTGCTTCACAGAGCATGGAATTGCCGCGCCGCCAGCGTCTAGAGACGGCATCGCTAATAACATTCGTAACGCCGCCGTATATAGTTTTGCTTAAAAAGAGCGCTAGTATTGGAACTGAACACTTACCCAGCAGTGCAGTGAGCGGCGGTGAGACCCCAGGCAGAGTGGATGATGGTTCCTCCACAGGAAGAGACAGCTCCAGCAGGGCTCACCATACGGAGAGAGATCTGGTGAGGGAACTGTCCCTCCTGTGCCTCCCATCCTGACACGATACGCGCTGCACCTTTATTGTAACATTCAAAAGAAATAAAGAAGATCTTAAAGGTTTTGACAATGTCGCTAAAATATTAATTTTAATAAAAGAACATTTGTGTTGAGGCTCAAATGAGTCAAAAATGTTTGCATTGACATAACGTCATTACGACTTTAAGACCGTGTCACTTTTGGCAAAATCACTTTTTTACGCCAGCCGATTCTACATTTTGAAGCTCTATCAAATGCAAAAACTCTCGTGTGTATGTTTCAATCGTTATTGTTTACCAATTTCAAAATCTCGAATGTGCTTGCTAATTAAAAGTTGGTGCAAAAATATCGTATGTGTCAACAATAGACCACATACGAATGACAAACAGTAGTAGACATACGTTTCTAGTTTTATGTCATACTCGTGGTCTTGAGAACAAAATTTATTATGTGCATCAGGACCAGAAAGAAAGGCGGGTATTTTTTTTTAATGATTTATGTCGAAACGAAAGTTTATTAGATTTGTGAGTGTACCATACCGTTTTTACCAACCGTTTTTACAATGCATGACAATTTATTCTCAACCTCAGAAAATAATGGTACTTTGATTTGTACCTTTTTTTAAAATTCTAACTTGTGATTCAACTATTATCTTGATGATATCCCAACTAGTGTAATCAGAGGATTTTTTTTTTCAATAAAATTTATAGTTTTTTATTTTAATTATTATAGTTTAAAAGCTCTGATGTCTGATGTGATACATAAGGCGCAACCAAAATCCCCTGTGTTAACAGTTTTTTTTGTTGTTTTTACTATAATATTACTTTTCATTTCAACTATCAATAGCAATTTAAAAAGCAGGAAATCATGTGGCTGATACCTATGTTTTTTTTTTTAGTTAATATAAGTTATAGTTTAATATAATGAAACCAACGATTCTCTCATATAATCTCGATCGAATTTTATCGATTCACTCATAAAACTGAATTTTACACTTTAAATGTGTAAAATTCAATTTACGTCGTTGGGTCTTAAAGTCTCAACGACGTAAGCTTTTCAGTAGCTTTTGTCATAGTTATAATTCTTCTCAATCTTCAGGCTATAGGTATCATTCCTATAGTTTGACCGATACCGCTATACCGCGCCTTAGGTAGGTGCGTGACGAGACGGAGGGCCAGTACAAGCCACTCATTCGTCAACACTCACGGCCTGGGATCCCCCCGTACAGTGGTATCGGTTAAACTATACCATAAATTCGATAAGCTAGAGCCCTTATTTCGTGAGCCACTGCGCCTAATTATAAAAAAGCCACTAATTAGCTGTATTTTTCGAGAAAAGTAGTGAATACTACAATGATTGGGTACTAGCTTAAGAGCACGGGTTCCCGGTAAAGACAAGTCGGTACCGATCAGAGGGGGTAAAAACATTGGTAAGACATTGTATCTGTTTCTTTCCGTAGATCAACCTGCAGCATCTGTACCGGAAAACCTGCTGCTTTATGCAAGTACCCATAGTAAGTACGTTTTTTTGATTAGCTTACCTCTCGCTAGTTCAGGGAAGGTTAGGCTGGGATCGGCGAGAACCTGAAATGTACGAATAAGGTAAGTAGTACGTACTCTATTATCAATTTTAAAACTTCCCTATTATTCACAGGGCACTAAATTAAAGGTTCAATACTACTGGAGTAAATTGCAATTAAATACATATGTAATTGAATTAAGAAAACGGCGTAAATATTTTTGAAGTGATTCTTTAGCGGCGTTGTGCACTTTTTTTGTGATGAGTAACTCCCGTCAGGACACGTGACCTGATTGAAAATTCGTAAGACGGAAAAATGCACAACGTTAATATTCAAGTTTTCACTTCTGCCGGCACTCCCGGAGTGCAACCCGTTGTTTTTTTCTTTCTTATTGGATGATGTATGTTCGAGCCGTTTGGGGTTGAATCGCCTAGCAGCTGGTCGACTCCTCACGTAATCAGAGGGCTGGCCTATTTTTGGATCAAAGAATCAGTATACAACGTGGCAATGCTGCCCGCCTATTGAGCACTTTTTGTGTTGACAGTGATGAAATATTTTGTTTAAAAATAAAAACCGTTAGGTAATTTAAAAATAAGTAAATCAAAATTATCCTATAGTATAGGACAATCAGGGGTACTCTAGAATCAAGAATTTTTCCGCCAAAAATTGCATGATCCAGCTCAATTTTGCACTGGACTGTCACCATAATCCACATTCCACTACCCACACAACGGAACCTTAAAACTATCAACGAATATATATTTACCGTAGTCCCAGCAACAGCCAACAAAAACACTGCACCCCACATCGCCATTTTCTTCTCAAACTAACTAAAATTTAAATTTGTTACCTTATATTAATTCAGGGCTGGGAATTAATTGATAAAATATAATGATTAAATGATAACGCATTAAGTCTTAATCTTAATAATCTTACGCTTTGTTTTTGTAACTGATATTTTAAGGATTTATTCAGATTATGATTTGTAGCACTTGATATATTAAGTAAAATCCACTGGGCAGAAAATGTAGTAGTTCTAATTGGAATGTGTAGGGGAGTAGTGGGCCCCTATACATTCCAGCCCCGTGGTAAGGAACTTCGTTCCAAAAATTTGAAGACACGCGTTTCAAACGACGTTTTTCAACACACTTGCGAAGAAAGAAACAGGCTTGTTGTAAGAACTTATGCTACAATAACGTAACTATAGAGATGATACATTTAGATGTATAAAGTTCAAATACCTTTGTTGCCAGGTACTGACTATCCGGAGCTTCTTTTAAAAACTTTTGTACATCGGTTGGTGACAATAATTAGATTTCGTATTTTTGATAATAAAAAAAACTTATCAAATAACTTTTCCCACTCTGGGCGGAGCGGAAGGGCGTGTCAGACTCTTACTGACTAAAACCCACCCGTGTTCCTTCAGTTGCCTGTACGTTGCCAGGGGTCATGGTATCCCTTTCGGACTTTCCCGCGACCCCGGCAGGCACGGTGAGGGCGCGAAATTTGCATCTCCCTCACGCGTTCCGCCTCCGCCTTCGCGAGCATGAATGCTTTGCAGAAAGAGGTGAGGCCCCCCATGCCCTCTCGTACCATGGCCTGGAACAGGGCCGGATGCGAGAGATCACTACCACCGATCGCTTCCACGAGGACACAGCGATGCTCTGCCCAAGCCGGACATACCTCCGCCGTATGCTCCACCGTGTCGTCCGGGCGATCCACGCAATGATGACACCCGGGCGTTTCCTTCCACCTTCCAGGAATCTCTCAAAACAACCGTGTCCAGTGAGGACTTGCGTCAGGTGGAAGGTGAGGACGCCATGGCGCCTCTCTAGCAACTCCCCAAAGAGGGACTTATCGCCGCAATTGTGGCGTGCCCAGCACTGGGTTGCGACAATCGTACTCTCCATGACGCTATGAGATCCCGCCGGAGCTCTGTCCGCACCAGTTCTGCTGACATCTCTTTGAGGCACGCGTGGAACACAACGCGCCTTCGACCCGGGCCTGGTCCTTACCGGACAGCGAGCTACCCATTGCTCACCGTCCGCAAGCCCGCGCCTACGATGGCCAGGAATCGGCCTGCAATTCCCGACGCCCAGGGCGTCACCTGCGGCGGCTAGGGGCATGAGAGCACTAAATTTGCCTCTCCCTTACACGTTCCGCCTCCTCCTTCGCGAGCAGTACTGCTTCGCAGAAGGACGTGACGGCCTCCCATGCTCTCTCGCTCCGTACCAAGCAAGAGATCACCGCCACCGATCGCCTCCACGAGGACACAGCCATACTCTGCTCTAGCCGGGCAGACCTCCACCATCGTGTCCTCCGGGCGATCCACGCAGTGATGACCCTCGGGCGTTTCCTCCCGCCATATCCGGAACAGGAATCTCCCGAAACAACCGTGTCCGGTGAAGACCTGCGTCAGGCGGAAGGTTAGGACACCGTGGCACCTCTCTAGCTAGAATTATCTTAATAATTACTTATCGCCGAAATTGTGGCATGCCCAGCACTGGGTTGGCAGCAATCGCACTCTCTATGACGCCATGAGATCCCGCCGTAGCTCTGTCCGCTGTGTCGTGATTTCTAGCGGCAGCGGCGTTACGCACCGGCGTTTCACCTCCTCGCGCTACTCCCAAATGTGCGCGAGGAATAAGGAGGCTCGCCGCCTCACCAGAGACTGTGTGGTTTTCTCTGGTCCAGCCGGATGGCCATGACCCTCTGGGACGCGTTCAACCGGCGGGCTTACTCCAACGCGCCAACACCGGTACCCCGTAAAGGGCCATGGACCGCACGACCTCCGCGTAGAGCCTCTGGAAGGAGGCGTTTGGACCTCCTAGATTGGGCAGGAGCCGCTGCAAGGCAGCCCCGGTCCGCTCCAGTCTGGGAGCCGAACGTCGGAAATGCTCCACTAAGTTCCACAGGCTGTCGAGGACGAGTCCTAAGTACTTCATCGTCGACTCGACGCCGATGTGAACTCCTCCTATCGTTATTTGAAAACCCAACGGTGGCGCGTTCCGATGACCATGAAAACACATGGCCTCAGATTTGTGCACGGCCACCTGGACTCCCAAAGTCCCAATTGTTTGGGAAATCTTACTGTTGACTAAATGTACACATTTTGTAAACGTTTTATTCAATGAAATGTATTATAATTTTCGGGAGTGTTCTTTTTCTCAGCTCTAAGGCTAGTTTTAGAATAGAATAGAATATATTTATTTGCGTAAAACATGGTATACAAGGGTTTTTAATACAAATTGAGCCACAAGCATGTTTAGCTAGGAATGGCTAGGATAAAACATAGCAAGAACAATCGTTTTTTAAACTATAAAACTACACTCGAGTAACCACTTTTTTTTTTTTTTTAATAATATTATATTTAAAGCTTTGAAATGCCTTGGTATTTTATTATAAATGCACACACACATTGCCAAGCAGTTACTATTGTATCTAGACAGTCTAGACAAATCATTTAACACCAGTTTATATGGATCTCGTCGGTTCCGAGGATTGACATCATTTGCAGTCTTAAATAGTTGCTTATTTTTCATAACAAACACACATATTTCGTAAATATAAAGCGACGGTATCGGTGACAAACCAAGTTTTTTAAATATTGGTCGACATGAGTCGTCGGGCTTAAGTCCACAAATTGCTCTCATGCACTTGTTTTGAGCGATGAATGCTCTTTGGAAGTCAGTGCTCTTCCCCACATTATTACAAAAAAAATATTTAAAAAAATGTTTATTTCTGTACCAACAAGTTCACCTTAGTTTATGATTAGAGCCTCCTTTTAAGCATGATGACGCAGGCCTGAGTTAGGAGACTCTGCACTTCCATAGCTTTGGCTGTTTGTACAACTTACAAAATTTACAAAATATTTAGTTATTTGAGTTAATTACAACATTTTTTTTTTTTATATATACAAATTATGTGTGTATTGAGTGTGTGGAGTGTGTGATGTGCGACGAGGAGTGTGTGAGGCGTGAGAGGTGTGTGTGGTCCGTAACGTAACAACGATTCGACGTACGCGTACATTACAGCAGTTTTTATATTAGTCACATTTTTTACTTGTTTTAATGCATAAACAAATTTATTAATTTTAGTGTTACCGTTGTCTACGTGCTCTTTTCAGTTAATGTCTTTGTCTATTATTACACCTAAAAATCTGGTACGCAATACTTCATTGATTTTATTGATATTGAGTTTAATGTCATTTTTGGATTTATTTGATCGATTAAATTTGATGTAAACGGATTTGTCTAAATTTATCATCAAATGGTTAATGTCAAGCCAATGCAATAATTTGTCAATTGTATTATAAATGTCAAGTCATGTTCTGAAATGGTATTTAGTTTTTTATTAGATGTCACTATAATAGAAATATCGCCAGCAAAGAATACGCATTTATGGTTAGTTATTTTTATGATGTCATTTATATACTCGTAAATGAGGAATAATATTTGGCCCAGCACACTTCCCTGTGAAACGCCATATTTATTATGATTATATTCCGATGAATAGGATATTATTACATTATTTTCATTTTTTTTATTGATGAGGACACATTATTTTCTATTGCTTAAATAGGACGACAGCCACTGAAGTGCCGGTCCTCTAATACTAAGCTTCCAATTTTTGTAGCAATATGTCATGTGACACTAGATCGAAGGCATTCGATAGATAAAAAAAAAGGCCTATGGTTATATAATTATTATTAATATTCGAAAGTATAGCTTGCATGAGGGAAAAAATAGCTAACGATGTGGACTTGTTCTTTTAGAATCCAAACTGCTGGTCACTTATAATTTGAAATTTATTGCAAAAGTCAATTAACCTTTTAAACATACATTTTTCAATTTTTTTAGACAATATGTTGATGTCGCATTTATCTCCCTTCTTGAATAAGGGCTTTATTAAAGACAGTTTTAATTTGTCAGGAAAGGTGCCTTGTGAAAATGACATGTTCAGCTACATTTACGGGACAAAGCCAAGTAAATTCAGCGTGTGGTATGTATTTAAGATGAGGGTATGTTTTCTATCTCTAACTGCATGAATTTCTTAACAATTCTGCAGAGGTTTAAGATGGCAGCTTTTTGTAGGTGTGATATAAACGGATTCTTCTAAATCTATAAATTTCAGGCTACGAAGAAGATGTTTGGGGATTACGCCCGTCGTGGAGGTCTATAGGGATAACGTATACTTATTGTAGTCTCCAGATTCTTGTAACGTCTTCTTTATGGTCAGCATATTTACTTATTTTTTCAGTTATAGTTTTTTGTAGATTATGGGTATTAGGAACTGCAATGTCTATATGGTAAGTGATTTTTCTTATTTTATCCTGTAGGGTTATGTCTGGTCTATTGTAGTGGATAGTTCTAGATCTGTAAGTATGGCGCGATCGTAGTACATTTTGTGTGTTTCATTTTCTAGTATAGTTTGTGGTTTGTACTTGTAGACTAGTACTCTAACACTCCTTGTGTTAGAGTTTTGTATGAGACTGTATTGAGTGCTAGTTTTTGATGAATAATGTTTGCAACCTGGTTATGTCTGTGAGTGTACCTAGTCTGTCTGTGTGAGGGTTGTGCATGCTCCAGTTATGTGTTGTATGGTTTCTGATTGAATGTGGTATATACGGAATTTATCTCTTGAGGTGTTAGGGTTAAAGACCCTACCACCACAAATGATAAATTCCTCTGATAATTTTCCTGTAGTTTTTGTTGTTGATGATTATTATTATTTTGTACTGACTTTAAGTACCTAAACAGTTAAATTTATATCAAAAACCTAAGCTACTAATAATAATAATTGAATTAAGCCCACGCTTTGTATTTTCTGCCGTCGACACGACAGCGGACGACGCGAGACGCAAGCCGCATGAAGCTGCAAATGTTTTCGGAAATAATATAGCTTGGTAGTTATTATACAGATCGAAATGATCGATTTCCAAGAAAACAAAAACACGCAAGGTCCTTGAACATGTTTTATTCGACCTCGAGTTTTTTTTTTTATATATGAGCCCTAAATAATACTTATTGGTGATCTCTAGAGTACCTAGCTCATGTTTTCTGCTCGTACTTCTTCCCTCGGACATGTTTAATTTCAAGAACAAAATCATTTTATAATGAGTATTTCGACAAGTAGGTAACTAGTAATTTCGTCTAGTTATCTCGGAGTATTTAAGATTACTTGAAGCGGATATGATTGGAGTTTCAATTCCCAAAAACAGTCTTCCTTTTGATATTCGGTATTGAATGACGATGTTGGGCAAATACGTTGGTTCGAATTCACGACAACCAGTGCTGTTTTTGAACATATTCATTATGAGTCGTAACAAATTCAGTGTTAAAGCAGTATAATATTCTAAAACTAGAAGGATCCCATGTTATCTATAGACCTACGACATTGCTGCCGATTCTCTTGTCGCAAATGCGTCTAAACTAGACTAAAAATTACCAAAATTTAGTTTACTCCTGTCAAACGATGATTTCCCATTCTGAAATAGACTAAAGTGGCACAACTTAACTATATTTTAGTTTGACAGCACTAAGATTGTACTGAGATTTTAATTTAGTGAAAATGACAATTTTGCTATTCTAAATTTGACATTTATCACCTAAAATTTTAATTGTCTAACTAATTCTAACTATTTTTAATCGAATGGTGTGGAATATTATTAATTGTCATGAACTAAAATTCACACGAACATCTCGACTTCGGGTGCAAAAACAGTACTGTACTGGATTTTTTTCTTTTCTTTTTCTTATATCTCGAAAATGGTGTGTCCTATCGCAAAAATAATGAAAAATTAATGTAAGTAATTTTTTTTCCATACAAAAAGTGAAAAATTCCATATAAAACACGTCGAGGCTGCCCCCCTGCGCGCCTCCAGCTCTAAAAAAAATCACGGGGTAGGGCAAACAAGTATGTACCACGTGGAGTCGCAATTGTCAAATTCGATTTAGTTGTGTCAAAATAATTTTTAAATTTAGAGACTAAAAAGTCTCTAAATTTAAAAAATATTTTACAGAATAGCTTTAAAATTCTCATAGCCAAAAGTAAGGAATTTTAGTGATAGTTTAGTTAGTTTAGTTCGATGTACAAGAGAATCGGCACCATTATTTAATAAGGAAAAAAATACCGCATCTTTAAACGCGGGCTAGCTCCAACAGCATCTTGGAAATCCTAGCAAAAAAAACTTTTTCACAAAAAATAAAACCGACTTCCAAAAAAAAAAACACTACAAAGTGAAAAATAACTTTGATTTCGGAAGTCGGTGTCATGGGTTTTTTATTTTAGTTTTTTTTGCCACCGACTTCCGAAATCAAAGTTATTTTTCACTTTGTAGTGTTTTTTTTTTTGGAAGTCGGTTTTATTTTTTGTGAAAAAGTTTTTATTTTTCACTTTTTAGTTGTGGTACCTACACAAAACCCACACAAAAATTTAAATACCAAGTAAATTACAGTGACATGAACTATTATAATATCATCCACATATGCTAGGTGGGAAAAATATGTATTATTGAAGCTAACTCAAAAACCCTTCATCAGATCTTGACCAAATTTATATGGGACCACTCCTGAAGTATGCCCTACCAAACAAAAAAAGAATCATCAAAATCAATTCATAATTGGCGGAGTAATCGCGTAACAAACATACAAAAAAAAAAAAAAAAAAAACATACCGTCGAATTGAGAACCTCCTCCTTTTTTTGAAGTCGGTTAAAAACACGAATGTTGTTAGTATTTTAATATAAATACATTAAATTGGATTATTTTTCAATAAAGGAGTATTAAATACTCCTTGAACAAATAGTCGATATTTATGATGTCAATCACTGGCATTTCAAGATAAATTAAGACGAGATAAAAAAGGATGTCGGTCGCCTATGGTCGGTCGTTTGACGTTTGTAAAAATTCATATTCCATCCCAATTTTCGTTTTTATTGTTAAATAAAAGTTAAGAAACACGCATAGGATTTAAAATGTGCGTATTTAATCAGTGACACGTAGATATCGCGTTCAATTTCCAGGAAAGTTCAATGTTATTGCTTTTGGCGAGTCGCGACCAAATCCAGATTAGTTATCTGTGGCGCACATTACCGCACTAGTGCTATAGTTTATAGTAAAAAGCACGCGTGTTTAATACACTGCATTATGAACCTAAAAGCGGTTCAATAAGCGCCACTTTATGAGCAAGTGTTTTGAAAAGTATTTTAACTCATAGAAGGCAATAACTGAGTTCTAGCTGTTAACCCATAGATAACAAACTATAAAATAAAAACTAGATACTTTAATAAAACTAGTCAATTTTATTTATTAAATTAATCTTCCTAATGACGAAGTGTAACTCACACTTCGTTACTGGAGATGTTTATTCATCCTCTAGAGTGGATGAAACTGCAGTCGCTTGTACTGCTTATATTTAGTCCGAAGAGTCGGATGAAGCAGAGGATTGGCTGGATTCAGACGATTCACTAGATTCGATAGATTCTTCTGAAGCCGCAGTGGTATCTTCCTCAGATGCGACAGTGGTTTCTGGTTCAGGAGCGTCCGTGGTATCTTCGTCAGAGGCATCAGTGATATTTTCCTCAGAAGCAACAGTGGTATCAGGTTCAGGAGCGACAGTGGTATCAGGTTCAGGAGCGTCCGTGGTATCTTCTTCAGAGGCATCAGTGATATTTTCCTCAGAAGCAACAGTGGTATCAGGTTCAGGAGCAACAGTGGTATCAGATTCAGGTTCATATTCCCAGTCGAAATTGACGCCAGTCACCTCTGTGAACCAATCATGGTAGTGGCCGGGACGGATGAATCCTGAAATAAAATTGATAATTGTTATTAATGGTTCCAGCTATAATGTAAGTATACCTACCGTCTTTTTGCAAAAGTTACGTTATATTATGCGGTAGTAATTTAGTATCCGGTGGCACGAAAACGAGGGGAAGGGGGAGGGGGGAGGGGAGGAGGCGGGTACTCGTCCCCCCTGGTACCACTCCAACGAAACGAAGACGCACCATTTAAAAAAAAAACGAATTATTGTAACCTAACCTCAAAATTTTGTTCACTAAACTTGTTTTCAAAACAAAGTTGCTTCTACACGTCTCCGGCGCTGCGGGAAGTGCAGTCCCTTCGCCCTTACGTAACAAAGGATAGGCACCCATGCTCACCTCCGCAGCTTCGGCTTGCTGGTCACCTCCGACGACCAGCCTCAGCCGCTACGCCTCGCACGGGTGCCTATGCTTCGTTACAGCGAGCGGGGGCTGCCCGCCCTCCGCGCCTCCGGATTTTTAAATACACTCTAGGGTGCAGCCAAAAGGACTAGGTAGAGTCAGGGTGCCCCGATTTAATTTTGGGACAGATTCGACCTATTTTAACCATAAAGTGGGGTACACTTAACTTCCTTCTGAACAGAATTTCTAGGTTTGAATGAATGAAAACAAATGACAATTGGCACTGACAAAGTTCTTTTTTACGTTCCGTTTCAACGAAAACATGACATTTTACACCACAGACAATAATTATACTGGTACAGATTTGGTTGTCAATCGCCCATTTTAACGTTTCGTTACACTATTTATCTGATTTGAGGTTAGAAACAATTTTTTTTTTCTCGAAAAATATGCATTCTCTGTTAATATGAGTGATAACGTTATAATCAGGGACCCAACATGGACCCAACCCCTACCACCTTCAACCACTGTCACCCCTCAATTCGTGCCACTGGATACTAAAGTCAAGCCTATTACGCTATAATCCGGCTGATAACGAGAATGTAGTGCTTAGTTTTAAGGCCTACATCTCTTGTCTAAAAGTGCCGTTATCAATAATAAATCGAAGCATTGAGTAGTCTATACTTCAAATCCAAAGTAACGAGATCCCTTTAGCTTATATTTTAGTAAGTCGTATTCTCTGAGTTTAATTTCCACGGCCTCTAGTTACTGTTACTAGATTTTTCACACCTCAAAGAGTGCCTCCAACTCGTACACTACACATATCTATAAAACGGTCACTACGTGAATAAAAACTACAACAAAACCTTATTTTAAGCCCGATGCAGGGTAAAATTCTTTATAGTTACACTTACCAGAGGGTACGCCAACGTGGCATCCTAATGCAGAGACGAAGGAGGTCACACCAACCTGTGTGAGGGCGCCGTCATCATCAGTGATGGTCAAGGGGCCACCGCTGTCACCCTGTAAGAAATGTATACTGTTAGAAATCCAGCCTATTTTTTTTTTTTTTTTAACTTTGCCCCACACTAGGATTTTCTCCTGCATCGTGGGTGCGTTTACAAACATTTAAACTCACATACACAAACAGCCAGACCCGGAACAACTAATAGGTCATACAAATATTTTTTCCGTGCGGGAATCGAACCGGCGACACACAGCGCAGCAGTCAATCGCTTAACCACTGCGCCAACCATGTCGTCAAATCTCAAGACCGTCTTACCTGACATGTCGATTGTGTGGAGTTACTGAATCCCCTGGTGCAGATGGTGGAGTCAACGATGATAGAGCTGCCCCCGTAGGCCACCCGACATTCCTCGTTGGCAACGAGTAACAGGTGTACCCAGTTCAAGTTTTCAGGAGCGGAACCTGATAAATAAATGTTACTCAGAAACATATCAAGTTTATTTACGGGAAAACATAATAATCATTCTTCTCCTTCTCTTATTTATTTTTAAGACATTTCCTAGATTTCATAACACATACCTTGAGTCCAGGTAATACCCCAGCCGCTGGCGATCGCTTGAACATCTGCGTAGTTCTGGTTCTTGGCAGAGGAACGCTGGATCCTGATTGGCTGAATAAGTTCTATAAAGTAAAAAAAAAAAAAAAAAAGACCAGTTTTATAATTCTCTCGAACCTCGATGCTTGATAAAAACAACTGCTCAAAAAGATATTTACATATTGACACAGTTACAAAAAAAAAAACTGTCTATTGATACTTTTTAGAGATAATTTCATACATAAAACAAATTACAAAGGTGTTTGTTTGGTTATATATTAGTTTTAAGAAAGTGTATTGGATCTAAAACTGGGTCTTACCGTTAAAAGTGATGGACCTGCCGAACTCCAGCAGACCAATGTCATTGGGCTGAACGATGCCAGCGATAGCCTCGTTGTACAGGGGGTGGTTATAGTACTTGGTGGTCTCGAATATCATGGCTGGCTGCGTCTGGTTGGTAGTACCAACACGAATGACGATGGTCACACGGCTGTAAACAAAAAAATCAAGTTATTTTTCAACTTCTAATAGGTGCAACTTGTGGGAGCTGAATGCGGGAAGCACAGGATAAGTTGGTGGCAATGCTTGGCTTGTTCAGCGTTGAACGGTCTCAGGCTGAATGAAAATAGATGATGAGAATGATCGTTCTTGTAGCTTATATGATTAAGGGTTATATAAGAGTAATCACCATAACCGTCAAACATAATTGCTCAAAACCCAAATACCTACACCGAAAGATTCGTCCAGGCCAGAACTTTTTTTTCTCCATACTAAAAGTGTGAAAATCGTGTGCGATACACAACTACTTGAATGCAATGGGTACGGTGTATATTTTTTTTATACACATCGTATTTGATAGTATAAATGCGTCACACGCTACATTGCGTCGAAGGGATTCCCGCCTCCTCTCAGTGAGGCCAGAAATCATCGTGCGGGTCCAGTAACTTTTGATAGACTATGTGCCAAAGAAAAATAACCCACGCAGCGGTACAATGAGCAGCAGTAAGACCCCACTCAGGGCTGAGGATAGATCCCCCGCAGCCGAAGACGCTTCCAGCTGGGTTCACCATACGGAGACCTAGCTGGTGAGGGAACTGGCCCGGCGTCGCCTCCCATCCTGACACGATACGGGATCCCGACACTGTTGAAAAGTCATATTTTAGTAAAGCAGCTGCAAGGCACATGACACGCTCAGTTTGTGTACGAATTAGGTACCTATTATTATCTTTATACTGTGAATGACTCAAATATATAATTAGCTGTTCGTGCCCGGCGTCGCTCGCCCTTGTAATTCATTTTTTTTATACAATGTGGATCTGGACTTACGACATTAAATTAAAACGAGCACAGTACTAGTCCATAGAAACATTTTAAAATACGAAGATTAGTAGTTAATGGAAAATTGAAAAATTGCAATTTTCAAACAAAATAAATAGCAGAATCGACTGCATAAAAGTAAACACGCTTTATCTACGAAAAGTCACTAACCTGTTGCGCGGCCCGATGCGGATCGCGGCGGGGGGCGGCGCCTGCGCTGCGGTGCGGGGCGTAGGTGGACGTGGGTAGGTAGTTTAGTCGGAGAACAACAAATTAGCGGCATAAACTCACTAAGTTGCGCGTTGTTAATTAAAAGATCACTGGTTGAATAATTAATCACATAATATCACATCACAATCAGAATTTACATCAATAGTCAAATTTATAAATTTTCAAGGTCACAAAGGCACAAGCGACATCGATACCTAATTAACTAACTAATATTAAACTAACACTGAACAATAAGTCACACTAAATCGTCTTTAATCACAAGTAACAACTAAATTTTTTCACAAAATCACAACAATGCGCGCGCGGCTGGTCTCGTGATAAAAAAGTAGCCGTGTGCGCTCCTCAAAGGGCGCCGCTATGCACTGACTGTGACCGAGTCCCGAGACTGCCGAAAAAATTCCGCTCACACACACACTCGCAATTGTCTATGCACCACTAATGCATAATTTGCGTAAGTAATATTTTTTTTTCTTTCTAATGGTAGTATTATTTTGTGGGACTGGGCGGGGCGCGTCAGAGTGGAATCGTATGACACCTTTCTCTGTCTCTCAAGCATATTGAGACGTAGAGGATAGAATCGTACGTTTTGCACAGGTTCTTGACCTTACAATGTTTACCTATTATTACGGACTCAGATCTACATCATGTTGAAAAATAAGAAAATGAAAAATAATTTCCTGTGGCTAAAGTATTCATTGGATTTGATTGATTTTTTGTATACGGGTAAAGAACATGACACTCTTTATGTGGTTTTGAGGAATGTCAATCGCCCTGCTCCACATTGTATATATAGACTTTCATACAAAAATACCATCCAAAAATCCGACTTTGCCGGTGGATTTTGCAAACATTTTCTTTCATACAACACTTGTCAGGACAAAAAGGAACACAAACGAGAACTGCCAAATCGGTCGAGCCGTTCTCAAGTAACGATCCTTCCTTTATCTATGCACGAATTGATTTTTATTTGTGTAGTTAATTTCACTTAAATCTAGTCTTCACTGCCTGCTTGCTGCAAACTGTTATGTACAGAGGCCAGCAGGTCAAGCTACCCGAAGCTGTAAAATTTTTCCAATCAACTTTGAACCTTATACTATAGTGATAAAGTTGAAATTAAATTATAGAAATTTGACAGATTGTATTAGGTTGATGTGCTGGCGTCTGTACATTAATGTTAAGCACGGCTAATTACTGGAAAGAGGTATTATCTACCTATTAGTCAACGATTATATATATCAGTCAAGCGTCTCTACCCTGGTCAAGGGCTAGGGCTGGCATGGCACTGAACTAACCAAACGTGACTGGCAATGTATTGGAACTGGCAGCATACAATTGTCAACCTTCTTTCCTAATCAGCTACTTATTCATTATAACTATAGCTTCTGCCCGCTACTACGTTCGCGTGGAAGTCCTTAGATATAACAGCCACATTTTTATAAAACTCCCCCGGCCCCCGACCCACCGCGTCGCATCGCCCTCCCACGCAGACTTTTTATCTTTTTTCTCAGCTCCTAAAGGTCGTAGCGTGATATTAAATAGCCTATAACCAACCTCATGAATCACTCCATCCATTGGTGATAACCATAGGATAATCCGTTCAGCAGTTTTTGAGTTTATCGCGTTCAGACAGACCGACGCGGCGGAGGGAGTTTGTTTTATAATATGTAGTGATATGTAAGGTATCACAGACTTTTGGTATACCAATTTTTTTAATTTACTTACTTCTTGCATCTTCAGGGAAGATAAACTGGGGGTTGGCGAACGCCTGAAATGTAAAACAAATAATTTACAGACATTAGGTACATTTACCCTGGCAAAATATGGGTTACTATAAGTACACCTCTGCCATACCCGGGTAATACAAGCGTGATGTTATGTACATCTACAATCTGGGTATGGCCGTGTCCTAACCGAAAGGACTGCCGCGCGAGTACGCGATCGTCGTGAATATAATATATTGACGGACTCGCAAGATCAATCAAGTCGCGTTTGTACGTCATAATTCGACAGTCGCTATCGGCACAGTAATATTATCATACAGTATTCCAACTTCATACAAACGGACGAAACGCGAGCTATGCCTACGCGCTTCCATCTTGGCATCCGTTCGGCATGCAGACAGTCGCGACTGTGCCGCAGTGACGAACGGACGGTGTGTTGTTTTTTTAACAATAACCGCGCGATTTTTTCACTAAAAATAAGTTCAAGTACATATTTCATATGACGAGTAGGATATATTGTGCTGTTTTTGGTTGCATGAATTCGTCAATAACGCATCCAGAGATAACTTTTTTTAGATTACCTGGAAACTGAAAGGTAAGACTATAAAATAATGTTACTTACTAGTAGGTAGGTACATAAAGTGTGTCTTTTTAATGGCTAAGTATTTCCTTTTATCTCCCGAAAAAAAAGATATCTGGATTAATAAACAAAGTGAATAGAGAAAAGGAAAATGATTGACACGAGTGAAATAGGTATTTAAAGGCGGTTCATGAATCATGATACGGTAGGTTCGCTTGTGTTAAAACCTCGGGGCATGTGTGTTTTATTTTGTTAGTTTGTATAATTCAAAGTAAAGACGTGGTATTTTATTATTAATAATAGTTGTTTATTATACTGTGTGTATGAATAATACTAGAAAAAATAAATTTGATCATCTGTCATTTTCTCAGATTAAGTATTTCAGATTAATATCTTTAATAATAAAGCATTTTGTACGTCTCAGTCGAGGCGCAAATATTTTTCGGTCGCAAATTTATAAGACTGATTTATTATTCAAACTTAAACATGGTTTTTTAATAAAGTCTTCCAATCAAAACACAACACGCATTTTTATTGAACACTTCCTATTCAATTCAAAAAGTATTTTATTTGTTTATATAAAAAAAGTATATTTACAATCAAGCCCTATCGCATGTCTACGTACCGCGCGGCTGTAGGCATTTATTTCCAAGATACGGCCGAGTTACCATACTGTATGATAATATTACCGTGCTATCGTTTAGGACACAGAAAACAACACACAATAAAAAAGTTATCTTGATTACCATAGACGTATAAAAAAGAAGCCAGATATTTATATTGTTTGATCAAAGAAAACGGAATGTAATGTAAGCAGGAATACAGTATGAGATAGGGTAGATTCTGCGGGGTACTTGCGTAACTCACATAAAATGACATTTGATCGCAATTGGTTTCATTTTGGCAGTTCCCCCACGTTCATTGCGTTATTTATATTGCTGGGCAAACGAATTTTTCAAACCTTTGAAGCAATGGGTAGCAATACATAAACTTCAAAACTCGGATTTTGATGCAAAGTGTGTTTGCAATTAGAGTGCAATAGTTATTTATCCAACATGTGAGGAAAGTTCGTTTTTCCTATGGGTTTTGATTTTGAGTCTTAAACGAACGAAGGATTGAAAAATACAATCACGAGCGCAGCGAGTGATTATAAATTTCAATCCTGAGTAAGTGAATGACTCAACAAAACGAATAGCAAATGAACTTGCTCACATGTTGCATACAAAACTTTTCACCACGCCCAGCAAGAAAGTATTCAGTCATCATAGGTAAATAAATTAAATAGACACAAAGCAAATCAAAATAATTCTTTATTTTTTAAAATATCTTTAAAACTTAACATAAAAAAATCAGGCAAGGTTAGTTTCTGAACGGGATCATTACTTTCCTCACTGTTCAAACAGTGAGGAAAAACCAACTTTCCTCACTGTTCAAGCAGTGAGGAAAAACCAACTTTCCTCACTGTTTTCGTAGAGGAAAGACACTTCTTTCGTGCGGGAGTGGTGAAAACATTATTTACGTTTAGGCCTAAACTTTTCATTTACCTACTTATAAACGTATTCTATGACTTTACTTATACATAGTATAAAATTTAAAGTCGCGTTTCGTATCCTTGTGTCTGACCGCTTAGTTCTTCTAAACCACACTATATTTTTGATGCGGTTTTTATTATTCAGTCATCGCTCAGATAAAGCACAAAAATCTCGTTGTTTTGACATGTCACCACATTAGTAGGTACAATACGGCCGATGAATATCATGGCCGATCGAAACTTTGCGAAGAAGGATGAGCAATTTTTTCTGTTTCGGAACCAAATGGTGACATGTCACATGAGGCGTGTGTGAGTGAGTGTAGATACACGCGTGAAAGTTCGGAGAGCATGTTCAGACCGGCCATGATTTATCGGCCGTATTCTACATAAATGCATATAAGGGATGTAGGTAACCTATGCCATGTTCCTTCTCTAGTAAGGGGACATTCTGATAGAAAATGTCCACTTTTTTTTTGGGTGGGATATTATCAAATGCCTTCTCCCGCTATGGGCGGAGCGGGAGAGCGTGTTAGACTCTTACTGACTAAAACCCACACGTGTTTCTTCAGTTGCCTGTACGTTGCCAGGGGCCACGGTATCCCTTTCGGACTTTCCCGCAACCCCGGCAGGCATCGGTCCTATCGGTCCCCTTCAGTTCTGCTGAAATCTCTTTGAGGTCGCGCGCGGAACACAACGCCGTCGACGCGGGCCTGGTCCTTGTCGGAAGGCGAGCTACCAATTGCTCACCGTACGCAAGCCCGCGCCTGCGGTGGCCGGGAATCGGCCTGCGATTCAATACCGATTCCTGACGCCTAGGGCGTCTCTCTCGTGAGGCCGCGAAATTTGCATCTCCCTCACGCGTTCCGCCTCCTCCTTCGCGAGCATTACTGCTTCGCAGAAGGAGGTGACGGCCTCCCATGCCCTTTTGCTCCGTACCATGACCTAGAGCAGGGCCGGACGCGAGAGATCCCCGCCACCGATCGCCTCCACGAGGATACGGCGATGCTCTGCCCAAGCGGGGCAGACCACCGTATGCTCCACCGTGTCCTCCGGGCAATCCACGCCGTGATGACACCCGGGCATTTCCTCTCACCTTATCCGGAACAGGAACCTCCAGGAACACCGTGTCTTGTGAGGACCTTCGTCAGGCGGAAGGTGAGGACGCCGTGGCGCCTCTTTAGCCACTCCTCAAAGAGGGGAATTATCGCCGCAATAGTGGCGTGCCCAGCACTGGGTTGCGACAATCGCCCTCTCCATGACATTAATATGACCCCTAACAAACATACATATAAACATTTACACTACACTGGGGCAAAACTTTCCATTTAGTTACGTATTCTATGACTAATATTATAATTATTATGACTATAAGTATTTCTATATCTCTATAAACATATTAATAAGCTTTTCGCGTCTATGCGACCGCGGTATTCAACTACGCAATGGTTTTTATGAGGTTTCCAACATCATTTAAAGCAATTGTCCCGCAAGGCTTTTATATGTAAAATTCATTAATATTTAACTTAGTTACAGCAAAGAACACTAAATGATTTGACATGTCGCCTATTGCACCCGTGCGAATCAGGGGTCGGTCGCAAGTGTAATTTATTTTATATAAATATAAATAGGTATTTACCGTCCTAGCAATGACCAACAAAAATGCAGCAGCCCACATAGCTTTCACAGTCACAAAACTGATTAAAAACTGCCACATCTTCATCTTATATAAGTTTT
This sequence comes from Xanthia togata, assembly GCA_963853775.1. NCBI lineage: Eukaryota > Metazoa > Arthropoda > Insecta > Lepidoptera > Noctuidae > Xanthia > Xanthia togata. The sequence continues at coordinate 13,537,386 of OY970809.1, forward strand.
TTGTGTGATACTTTACGATAAATTAAACAATTAGCCGATAATTTATTGTACTATCTACAATTCTCTTAGGGTTTACGCATTTCTTTTGATATCAAAGACCCTCTGTATCTGTTACCTAATTCAATTGACTATTAAAGAATACAAAAAAATAAAGACTCGCAGTCTTTTGCCAGAAGTAGGTATTGAGAAAACTGATGCAAATGATCTAAAACGTGAAAATTTGCACCCCAAATTTTTTTTTTTTTCGGCTGGAATGATTAAAGAATCATGCTTTGTACAACAAGTAAGCGGCTAGCTCTTGTACAGGTTCTCTTCATGTCACTCTACCTCAAACCGATTTGTATCAATCGAGTAGGCATTGTTTATTTGGTTAAGTAGAATGTTAATCTAGCCTAATTAATTAATGTTCTATCTGGCTATTCTCTATCTAATGATATGGTGTTATAGTATTAAATAAGTAGATAATCGAAAAGACGTCATAAATATGGCCTTTCCTATAATAAATATGATAACATTAATCCTTGAATGGAAGTTTTGTATGTAAGTGCTAAATCAGAGGTGCCCAAACTTTTTATGTTGTCGACCACTTGGCATGTTTTTAGGTTTTGGATAGACCCTACCCCTGCTTCAAATGTGTTTTTGGCAGCTGGTATACTGTTACTCACTTTAAAACATTTGAATTTACTAAAAAAAAAAATATTCTTGAAAAAGTTAGGGAGCCCGAAATGATCTAGGACGAAGTAAAAAATTTCTTGAACTAAGAAAATTTCGGGCTTCATAACTTTTTTCATGAATCGAGAATATGTAACTACAGCTAAAATTTTCATTTTTTTTCTGTGCCCTATAATCACATTATAATATTCCTACTTCGCTAGGTACTAACATTACTTATATGTTTACTTATATATATATAAGAAAATATTATGGAAGTAAATATGTACCTACTATCTGTGTATATGGATTATTCCATTCATGGAAAGCTAAAATTAAAGCCACGACCTGCTTTAATGAGATTCACTATCGTGGACCCTCATTATATCTCATGGATCCCCATTTTTTTTCCCGCTGACTTGCACCCCTTGCAGGCCGTCTTCGACCCCTGGGGGTCGATATAGGCCACTTTGGGAATCACTGGACTAAATAATCATTCGAACCATTATGAAATCAGTATTTTGACGCTCCGTTCTCAAATTTGGACTGCAATAATCTCTTTAGTCTTACTGCCCGCTTATTGTGCACCAGTAAGACTGTTGGTTTTTGACGAATGAGGTGTAAATGAGGGTTTTCTGAAATTACGTCATCATTTATATTTAAAATTCATGGTCGAAATTGAAGACTTTTTAAAGTGGCTCCAACTGGTGGCGTGAATTTTCATGAAAACTCTCATTGTTAAAAAACAATTCAAAAGTCATTTATTCAAACTAGGCTGAGAATCAGCACTTTTTGAACGTCAAATTTACTTAAGACAGTCCCACGAAACGCCCACCCTTCACCACTTCCTAGTGCTTTAGCTGGGAAGAAGAAGTGGTGCAACAAACTCCCCAACAGCACAGCTGTCTGTTCAATTAGAAAAAAAATATTATATACAGGGTGTCCCTGGAAGTATGGATCAAATCGAATAGGGGCGTGGGCAAGGTCATTTCCTAACTTTTTAACCCTGAGAATGTTGGTACAATTTTTTACGGTTCAAAAGTTATGACCAATTGTTGTTTTTTTCAATCACTTCGCAGTGCTCAATTTAAAAAAATCATTTAAAAAAATCATCATAACTGGTGAAATGTGGGTGTACATGCAATTTACTAGAAATACTAGCTGTTACCGATACCATACGCTTAGTAGACTGCCCTAAAAGAGACCATACGTATACCTACGAGTACAACAATTTTGTAGGCAATACTTTAAAACCAATTATCTAATCTGCGTTCGCAATTTATTTGCCAAACATGTAAATAAACACGAGTTTTAGGAAAAACAACCGTAATGCGTACATATAAGGTTCAGTTGGCGCTACAACTTCATATTTTTTTATGAATTTTTCAGTCAGTCTAAAATCATATTTATTTACCCTAAATATAAATAACATCAATTTTAAACAAGGTTATAAATAGACCTAAAGCTATCGCTGTTCTAATATCTAAGAGCTATCAAATGGGGATCACGGATATTATAACTCATAATGCAATAGATTATATATCGAATATAATCTGTGAAATTTTCCTAAAATCCTAATGTCCATTTTCGACAGAATTTTAAGAATCACGGGCAAAAATCTGTGTCAATTGGAGGTGCGTCTCTTAATCTTTATTTATAGCCTATGTTACAAGTATTCAGTGATAATATAGCTTATCACGGGTGCAAGTTTTTTTTTTTTTTTTATCGGTTCAGTAGTTTTTTCTTTATAATATTAGTGTAGAGTAGATAATTTCATAAATACATAGGTACCTCTCTAAATTCATTCGTAATAGAAAAATGAAAATTAATGTTTTTTTTTTTTTTTTTTGAAAATATTGTTTATTTTAATTTATTGTTGACATAATTTACTCATTACAAAATTATATACTAACTGAACTAAAACTATTGAAAAATTAAAATATAGCATCGAAAAATTCATCCGCATCGCTGTCGACTGGTAATGTACCCAAGAGACTGGCCGCATTGTCACGTTGTATGGCAATGCTTAGCCTCTGCCCAAGGTAAAAACCAGCCCTTGGGTCACGGGAAGATTCAAATTGCCGTTTTGAGATTTCATTGAAGAGGCCGTGAGCACTCGGGCCCCACGGCCCGAGGGTTTCAACCCCAAACGGCTCGAAAATATAATTACCTGTAAGGTTATTATACTTACGCCGTTTGAGGTTTTCTGCAGCCGCAGAAGCAGCACCAGCACAGCACGCCGAGCCAGGAAGATGGGATGGCGCAAGAGTGTCGACACAGGTTGCAGGGCAGGCCTTTTGTGTGGGCAAAAGGCCTGCCCACCTTCCATGGAGATAAAGACATGCCGTCCGGTTTCTTGCCAAGAGCTCGTCGGATGATGTCGTTAATGTTCGCGTGCCGCGCTAAGCGACCCGCACTTCGGCTGCAAGACAGGTCATGATGTCCGAGGCTGTTGACAACTTCGCCACAGTGATAGCGATGAGGAGAACATCAAGGAGCTCCTAGTCGTAGGGAAGCAGCGAGGCGGAAGTTAGTGTCGTCGAGCAAAGTGCCTATGTTCGACGACGGTAGTGCATGAAGCCACAGACCCGATTCCAGCCAGCAGGTGCGCACGCTCCGCAGTGGTAGCAGACGTATTAAGTTAATTGTTCTTTACTTCTCTGCAGAGCGGCTCATCTCACCGTCTTTGGGAAGATGGATAATCGGGAAGATCTGAGTTCGGGCAAGCGAGTCTCCAGGCATCCATAGCCTCATCAAAATCAATCACCTGATTAATTTCTCAGTGCCGTGGACCGAGGATATGAAAGCCGGTAAACTAATTCTAGAAATTTTACGGACGCCGAGGCCTCTCATACGAATGGGAAGAGTAGCTTGTGCCCAAGTCGGTCGGCCATGGCCACATTTAAAACGGCCATTTAATTTTAGATTATTTTTAATTATCATAGATATTTGCACACCTGTTAAGGTAGGATATGGTTCAAAGATGTAAGATGTAATATGGTTGTAAGATGTGTATTAGAGCTTGAGCTCCGGAATTTGATATATGTATTTCAGTATTGTTTGTAATATCGGAATCACCAAAAATAATATATAGGTAGTTTTGTCTCATAAAGTCAAAGTCAAATAATTGATTTCAATTAGGCACAAAATGGCACTTTTGAACGTCAAAATTTATATTAAAAAAAAAGATTCTAGTCGCCCCTTCCAAAAGGTAGTTTTCGTATGGAGAAGAATGGGCAAGAAACTCCACCGTTACTCTTTTAAAATGTTTTCACAATAGCTTTTAAACAGTAATTATATGTGAAGACGACGCACCTAGAATAAGAATACTATAACACGATAGGTAACAAGAATGAAAAATGAAGGAATGCCAGATATTTTTTTTTTTTTTTTTTTTTTTTTTTTTTTTTTTTTTTTTTTAATAATAAATACTTTATTCATAAGTTCACATATAAATTACATAGAAGTGACATCAGTACAGAGTTACATATTAAAATTATTAAGCAAATATTAAACTATGCCTAAAATAAATCTAGTGTAGGTATAACTTATATAATATATTGGATAAAGGCCTAATGAAAAACAATAGCGACCTGCCTGATGTAGGTTTATTCAAACCTGTGTTTCAGGCCTTCACGTAACAACGCTGAGTGTTTTATTGGACTATTAAATTAATGTACATAGAGCTAGCATTGATACATAATAATTATATTATTAAATAAAAATTGCCTTAACATTGATAAACTTATTGCATGATTTCTAGCAATTTTTCAGTGTCTGAGTAATTTAATGTCGCTAAGTATTCACTTAACATTTCACTACATTTTTTACAATTTACACTATATATACTTAGAGACTTATTGATTTTATTATATAAGAACGGACCTAAAAAACCATAAAATTTATTTATAAAAGTATGTCTAGTTTGAGGCTTTATGCAAACTAAGTCTTTTCTTCTCTTATGTATAGGTATGGGGGTATAAGGGAGATTGCTATGCTGGTGTAATACTATCTTTAATATAAATAGTTGACGCACAGTTAAAACCTTACATGCCGTATAAAGCTCGTATGTGGGAAATCTAAAAGGGCGAAAGGTGGCTACCTTAAGGATAGCTCTCTGCGCACGTTCTAATGGTAGTAGGATTGTTTTTGCAGCCCCTCCCCATGAAGTTATGCAATATGTAAGAATGGATTGACACAAAGCTAAATAGACCTGTTTAATTAATTTGTAGTCCGTTATATATCGTAAATTCTTAAAAATGTATATTAATTTACGCATTCGAGTGCATAATAAATCAATGTGTTTACGGAAGTTCAGATTTGTGTCAATCGTCACACCAAGATATTTCATATGATCGGCTTTTGCTAAAGTAGGACAATTACATGCATTGTCAGCGTACTTGCCGCACTTATGCGCATAAATGTTTATGTTAGTAGTTGGCAGGTTAGTATTTCTCATAGTGAATAAAATGTGTTTAGTTTTTTCTGCATTTAGTGTTAGGAGATTTTCATGTAGCCAATTAGACACTATATTAAAACCGTTCTGGGCTTGTTTATACACCTCCTCTCGAGACTTGTCTGAAAACAATAGAGCTGTGTCATCTGCATAAGACATTATGACACCATTTTGGAGTGTTAAGCTGCACAGGTCATTAATATATACTAGGAATAAAGTAGGACCCAATATACTACCTTGTGGTATTCCGTAATTACTATTTCGAAGCTCAGAACTGACGTACTGACCAATTTTTACACATTGTTCGCGGTCTCTTAAATAATCAGAAAGCAGTGTAAGCGTTGTTCCTCTTATTCCGAGTCTTTCAAGCTTGCCCAATAATAAAGGACAGGAAATTGTGTCAAAGGCCTTGGCGAGGTCTAGGAAGATCCCAATGGAGTGCATGCCCTGATCCAAATTAGTTGTTATATAATCCGTCATTTGATGTACTGCTTGATTAGTTGATTTTTTGGGCCTAAAGCCAAATTGTCTATCCGAAAGCAATTTGTTATCCTCTAGATATTTCATTAATCTAATATTAATGATTTTCTCTAAGATCTTGGAGAGCCCTGTTAAAACTGAAATGGGTCTGTAGTTGTTAACACATTTTTTGTCACCAGATTTATATACAGGAGTAACCACTGCTTTTTTAAGCGACTTAGGGAATACACCATTAGTTAAGCATAACTGAAAAATATGAGTTAGCGGCGGAGCAAGGAGGTATTTGAAATGTTTAAGTATGTTGTTTGATATGTCGTCCCACCCAACCGCGCAAACGTCCTTTAATCCAGAAATGATTGTTAATACTTCATCGACATCCGTATCTAGTAAGACAAAAGATTTGAGTCTGGGGAAAGATTTAGGTTGGTTTTGAGAGAAAGAACCTCTAGATTGTATGGTCTTTTCTGCTAAGGTTTTGCCTACGTTAGAAAAATAGTAATTAACTATATTTGTTGATTCTATTGGGTTGTTCTCTATAGTCAATAAGTCAAGTGGAGGTTCAAGTTGTTTTGATCTAAATGTATTTGTTTTTATAAATTTCCAAATAAGTTTACTATTTTTGCCTGCTTTCTGCAGTTCTTTTCTGTCATATTCATTTTTTATTTTTTTCAGAAGGTTGTTGCAGAAGTTTCTATATCTTTTATAAGTAATGGAAAGAATTTCATTTTCAGGCTCAAGTTTGAACTTTATGTGAAGTTTGTCTCTATGCCTAATACATCGAACAAGTCCGGGTGTAATCCAAGGTTTAATGCACTTGTACTTCCTTGGCGTTATTTTGGCGACTGTATGCTTTATTATTGCAGAGTGAAGTGAATTTATAAAATAATTAATAGCAAAGTTTGCATCGGTGGAATTATAAACTGGGTCAAAATTAATATTACGTATGTCTTTTTCGAGGTGTGTCATGTTGACATTGGTATAGCTGCGTAAACAATTTTTTCTTGGTAAAGAAACTTGTAATGTTAGTAAAACTGCTTGGTGATCAGTAAGCGAAGAGTTAGTAACAAATGTTTTGGCTGGTTTATTTGTTTTTATAATGAAATGATCTAAGCATGAACCACTTTGATGCGTGGGGTGGTAATGAGCTGGCAAGAGTCCGTGGAATGAGCAGATATTAACATAGTTATGTGCATGAATGTCCATTTTCCCGGAAGCAATGTTGATATTAATGTCCCCCATTAGAATTATGTGTTTAAAAGTTGTAAGACTTTGTAACTGTACGTTTAGTGAATCTAAGAAATTTGCGACATTTTGAGAAGGTGGTCTGTATATAGCCATAACTACCGTATCTGTATTAATTTTAATGAGTAAGCAATTACAATTTTGTAGCAAAGGTTCTTCTACAGTTGTACTTAAATTATTGTTGACAAATACAACTAAACCATCATTCTGGTTGATGTTTCTGTTGGTTTTATGCGAAACATATCCGTCTAAAGATGGTAAAACAGTGGTTTGGTTTGACAACCAACATTCTGTTAGGACGATAATGTCGCAACTTATACCCAGGTTCTGTAGCAATATTTCAAAACCATTTATATTTCGATTTATGCTGCGAATATTTTGTGTGAGAAAGGTCAGCGGTTTCTCTCCCAAGGGAAAGTGGTGCTTACACTCATCAATATTACAATTTATAACTTCAGACACAGAAAATTGATCTAGGTCCTTAAGTAATTGATCAGTCATGATAAATAAACACCTAATAAATATAAACAAACAAAAACTACTACTAGTGTGCTTAAAGGATAGGTTAATAGGTAGCGCTCTTAGGCGCCTTCATAATCTATGGAATGGATATAGCTGTCCTTGGCATATTTCCGTGCAGGACAATTTACATCACCAGTTTTATGATCACTTTTCCTATTAAAACGTTTGCACGTCGCACAGTTTGGTGGACTGGACTTTGTGCAGCATTCCTTAAAAGTGTGGCCAGTCTCTCCGCAGTGATTACACGTCGGGTTAGTGTCACGGCAGAACTTGGCCGCGTGTCCAAACTGCTGGCAGTTGAAACACCGAGTAACGATCGTGAAATCTCGAACTGGGCATGACGTCCAATTGATGAATATTCGTCCTTGATTGACTAGGATCTTCCTGATGCTAGCTGGCACTTCTAGAATAAAATTGCAATTTGGGAGGTCTTTTTTCCCAGATTTATGGCTCAATTTTATTTGTTCTTCAAACGACTCACGAGTTGTATTGGTCAACTTATCTGAGAGGTTTTGCTCGTAGATGCAATCCAAAACCTCCTTATCAGTCAGGGCTACCGGGACTCCAATAACAGTGATTCTTGGGCGCCGCTTTGATGGTTCTTCAATCTTAAGGCCCGAAGAGACGAGTTTTTCTAAGCTTCTGAGCTTTTGAATGTCCTCTTTGGAGTCGGTACTGATAAGAACACCTCCATTTTTTACTTTCTTAAGGCCACGGACATGTAGTTTAAGTTCCCCGGGCGAAATAATTTTCTGTACGAGAGACTTGGTATCGTCACTAGATTTGGTTTTGTCGCTGGGATATATGGCAACTGAGCTTAAATTTGCTGGGCGCACAAAACTATCCGAGCCTTTTTTGACCATATTAGCGTACGAAGCGGGTTCTGTCGGCTTTGAAATGCCTTCAACTACCTCTTTGAACTGTAGGAGAGAGTTCGCGATGTTCTGTTGTTGCTGTAAGTGCTGAACGGAACTATGGGCTTGAATCGTTTTTTGCTTTAAGGCTTGATATAAGACAGCCATCTGAGATGCGCCATGTGAGACACTACGGCAAAGATTGGCTACACGTACCTTTTGGTCTGCGTTCATTTTTCCCTCAGCAACTAAACTGCATACTTCATTTAGGATTTTTTCTATGGACCCCATCCATTTCTGTACCTCCGGCGTAGAAATAACTTCGGCTGGTAGCTCATGTTCCAAGGGTGGTTGTGGCTTTGGGTCTACAGGCTGGAAATCTTGAGTTGGTGTCGGCGGAGGACTTCGCGTCACTAGCTGGCTACGGCCAAACGGGCTAGATCCAGTGTTAGACATATCTCGTAATTAATTATGTGTTAGGTAGATGCCTGGTGCTCACATATTTACAAATATTGTAAAATTATACGATACTCCTAACATTTTAACAAGTACCAAATAATATTAAGTCAGTGTGTGAGTTCAAGTAATCACAGAATATAAAATCAATATTATAAAAAATAATATTATACTATTTAATTGGCAACCAGTTAGATTTTGTCTAGATTCTAAATTGTCCTATGGAGCCAGGACCAGCATGTTTCCAAGCATTTTTATCTTGGATATAATCCTTTAATTATCAAATAATTAGTAAAATATATTATGCATTTTGCGTACCATTTTTAAAGAAAGCTTCGAACTCCGGAATTCCAGAATTCCGGAACTGTATCTCTTAATATTGAAACCCAGTTCCGGAACTGAAAAATGGTCCGATACGAGCTGGTATATATTTAAGCAAAATAAAATATTTGATGTGTAAAGAATAGGTACATACTCTATCTGTCACTTATCAATGATGTCGCTTCGTTCAGGGAGCGCTAATCAAGAAAGAAAATGAAACATAACAATCATTTCCTGTACAACATAAGGCTTTACCAGATGTCAGAATATAAATAAAACAGTATTCAGATTGATTGACTTATATTTTAGGAGCTGGTTAATATATACAATTTTGATATTCATTATTAGGTAGGACACCACATATAACATTTCCATTAGCCAATCACAGATTAGCAAGTTCCTTTTTGCTCGCGATATAAATACCGCGCGGCCCGGCGCAACGTTAGTCGAATGCCCACGCGCACAGCGCGCGGACCTATGCCAGCTGCTACATAGCTCCTCCCCAGCGAAGCGCCTCACTATGCAAGTGATACAAAGTGATGTCTCGCACACGGCGTCGAAGAGCGCGTAAGTAGTGCAAAGTGGTGTCGCGGCCGGTGACAGCGAGCGCCTAGTCCTGCGGTGACGTCAAGTTTGCACACTGATGCGTGAACGTAGTGTTTACTGTTTGCGCGATAATTATGCCTTTCACTTTGCTTTAGTGCGCGGTAGGGATGGTACATTGTACATAAAAAATCGATTATTAATTAATCGATTGTTTTCCCTAGTAAAAAAATCGATTTATAAATAATCGATTTCTGTATTGATAATAATCGATTTTTCTAAAATAATCGATTTTTTCCGTTGTTTTTTGTTGACAGATTAAATTAAACACCTGTCTTATCGATAATCACACCATCACAGCATTAAAGCTCTGTTTTATTAATTTAATAATCAACAAGTTATAAATTTACTACTACTACTAAATAAATTAAAAGTCTGTGGGCAATGAAAGTTAACAACAAATAAAAGTTTTGGTAAACGTTTTGATAGTATTCGGCTCGTGGTCTTTGTTAGTATGGAGCCAGCTTTCGAAAATTATCTTTCCGCTAGAGTCGAAGAAGCCGGAACCAGAAGGTGCCTACACGCTAATAGGGATAATTTAGGTTTTCAACGTACAGAATTGATGACATAGCGTTAAACGCACAGATGGCGTTAGCGTCATTCATTGACGAATTTCATAGTTCGTGGTTCGCGGCACTCTGCGGCTTCGCGCTCCTGACTAAAAAACTAAGTGTTGTTGCCGTTGCGGGGGAAAAAAATCGACAGTGAAAAATAAATCGATTTTTTATTAATCGATTTTTTGAAATATATAAATCGATTATAAAAATCGATTATTATTTTTAAAAAAATCGATATTTAATCGATTTTTTCTATAATCGATTATTTTTTCACATCCCTAGTGCGCGGCCGTGCTCCGTCGTGGTCGGACGTAAAGTTTTATAGGGCGAAGCGTACGGTGGGTCTTGAGATGCGGCCGGAGCGCGTGACGTATGTCGACTGTTCTTCTAAAGGACTTGCTGTTTCTTCGGTGTTAGGCAGGAATGCAGGCTTCAGTCGATCTATGCTGATGTTTACTTGACGATCTTTGATTAGCACTGTATACACCTTGTTTTGTCTCTTCAAGACACGATACGGACCTTCGTAGGTCGGCGTCAGTGGCCGGCGGTAGGCATCTGTACGTATGAATACATGCGTACATACATGTAGGTCGTCATGTATAAACATTGCGCGTCGATCGGTGTTACGGCGGACTGCTTGCATCTTTTTCATTGCGTTGGTTATGACGTCGCTGAAGTGTGTATTTGTGTTTGCGTGTATCGACGCTTCTCCACACATTTCGCCGGGTAGCCGTAACGGTTTACCGTATAGCGCTTCTGCTGATGACACATCGGTGTTTTCTTTAATTGCAGCGCGAAGTCCCAGTAATACGGTTGGCAATTCTTGCGTCCAGCTTGAGTTATGTAATCGTGCCGTCAGTGCTGTTTTAAAAGATCGATGCCACCTTTCAACCATCCCGTTTGCCTGTGGATGGTAGGCAGTGGTTCGTGTTTTCTCGATACCCATTCTATTCATTAGTGTTTTGAATAGATTAGATTCGAACTGTCTCCCTTGATCGCTTGTGATCCTTTCTGGGCAACCAAATCGCACTATCCACCCTTCGTAGATGGCCGTGGCAATAGTGTTGGCTTCCATGTCGCTGACAGGGAATGCTTCTGGCCATCTAGTTGCTCGGTCGATGATGGTAACACAGTACCGTCTTCCATCTGATATTGGTAGTGGTCCGACGATATCTATATGTATGTGCGATAGTCGATCTGCTGGTGGGTACTCTTCTAGCGGCGATATTGTGTGTCGCTGCACTTTGGTTCGTTGGCAAATTATGCAACATTTGGTCCACATATTGACGTCTTTGTTCATGCTTGGCCAGAAAAAGCGTTGTGTGACCATTTTCGTGGTTGCTCGGGTGCCGGGGTGACTCAACCCGTGCATGGCGTCGAACGTTTTTCTTCGTAGCTCTGGTGGCAGGTAAGGTCGTACGTGGCCACTTGATGTTTCGCACAGAATTGGCTTACTTGCGTTGAGTGGACGTAGCCGTTCGAATCGGAGCGAAGTGTTTTTCGTGACGTCCGTCAGTTGTTTGTCGCTGTCTTGAAGACGGGCTACCTCGTCGTAGTCGATTGGTGATGGAGTGGATATTGCTTCGATTCTTGATAATGCATCGGCCACAACGTTGTCCTTTCCTTCAATATGGCATATCTTCATGGTGAATTGACTGATATAGTGCAAGTACCTCGTGCGTAACGGTGTTTCAGTCTTGCTGTTTAGTCGTAGTAGTGCATGTGTTAACGGCTTGTGGTCCGTGTAAACCGTTATTTCTCTACCCTCAAACATGCGTCGAAAGTGCCGTATTGCCAGGTAGATTGCCAGTAGCTCTCGATCGAACGTGCTGTATTTTGTTTGCGCTTCTGTTAGTTTTTTTGAGTAAAAACCGAGTGGCTTCCAGCTGTTTCCTATACGTTGTTGTAGCGTGGGTCCGACACAGGTGTTTGAGGCGTCACACATCAGTGATAACGGAGCGTGAACTGAAGGGTGTGACAGGGTGACAGCGGCCTTGATGCTATTTTTACATGCTTGAAATGCTTCTTTATCTTCACCGTTAAAGTTCACCTCGGTCTTGTCGTTTTTCTTGCATGTTCGTAGATATTTGTATAGCTTTTCCTGAGCGTGTGCAGCGTGTGGTATATTTTCTTTATAGAAATTCAATATGCCGAGGAATCGTCGTAATTCTTGAATTGTGGTAGGCTCGGGATAGTCGGATATTGTTTTCACACGGTCTTCTGTTGGCTGGATGCCGGCCTCAGTCAATATGTAGCCTAGGAATTCCAGTTTTTTGTGCCCAAACTCGCATTTCGAAACGTTTATTTTTAAGCCATACTCTTGGAGCCTCTTGAAAAGATCTTCTAGGTGTCTTCTGTGGGTTTCCTGATCTGGTGATGCCACGAGGATGTCGTCGACGAATGGGAAGACGTGGTCCATGTCACCGAGAACATTGTTGATGTGTCGTTGAAAGGTTTGCCCAGCGTTGCACAGACCGAAGCACATGCGTGGGAATTCGAAAAGCCCAAATGGCGTGATGACTGCCGTCTTCTCGATGTCTTCTTCCCGTATTCGCAATTGGTTATATGCTTTCCTCAAATCAATTTTCGAGAAGATCTTCATCCCTTCGAGATGGTACGTGAAATCACGAAGTCGTGGTATTGGGTACCGATCAGGTTTGGTGACGGCATTTAACCTTCGGTAATCGCCACACGGTCTGTATTCACCACTCTTCTTCTCTACGAGGTGGAGTGGACTCGCCCAAGGTGACTTTGATGGTCGGCATATTCCTTGTTCGAGCATAACTTGAAACTCCCTCTTCGCTGCTTGATATTTGTGCGGCGGCAATGGTCGTGCTTTATTGTACACCGGCGGCCCGTGAGTGACAATATGGTGTTCAACTTCGCTGTTCTTCATGTTATTGAAGTTCGGGGAAGTTATCTCGGCGTACTGTTGAAGAAGGTTGTGGTACGGGTCGGTGAGGTTGATAGTGAGCACGGTGGGGGTAGCTACACTGCTTGCAATGCAACCGTCGATTGCCAGTCCTGTTTTCTTATCAACAAGTTTACTAGCGCGTAGGTCGACGAGAAGGTCGTGATGTCGCAAAAAATCGGCGCCCAAGATCGGTCGTTTCACGGCAGCAACGATAAACTGCCATGATAAGGGGCGGCGTAGACCAAGGTTGAGTTCCAACTTCCTCTCGCCGTATGTGTGTATCGGAGTGCCGTTCGCTGCATACAACACTTCTTCCGCTCGTTTCATTCCTTTCGTGTTAGGAATGACCGATACGTTGGCTCCGGTGTCCACAAGGAATCTCAAACGATGTTGGTAATCACAAACGTGTAGACGGTATGGTGATACTTCGCTCACCTCGGGTTCCGTCGCTGCCGAGGTCGCCACTAGTTTTCCTGACGCTTGAAGTTACACGGGGATCTGCAGTTGCGTGCCTCTTTACCGTAACGCTCGTGGTAAAAACAAATATCGCCTGACGTCTGCTGGTAAGTATTCGGTCGGCCTCGGGATAGTGAACGTGATCGTGAGCGGAACGGCCTGTATGACGATCTCCTTTGTCTTGGTCTGTCCGTTTTCAACGCTGCAACTTCACGCGTTAGTTGCATGATGGCTTCTCGAAGGTCTGGTTCTGGCTGCGAGTGCTTGCTCTCGGGTCGCGACGAAGATGTCGACGGCTGTTGGCATGCACAAACCGAATGGATCTCTCGGGTCTGCTCGTGCATCTTGTCGGCCATGGCTGCAAGTACGTCGAGTGTGGCCGCTTCGTTGACGGATAATACGGCCCGCGTGGAAGCGGGCAGATGTCTCATCCAAAGCAGCTGCAGAGTGGTATCGGGCATCTTGTCACGTGCTGGCTCTCTCATACTACGCAGTAACTGGGACGGCTTCTGGTCTCCCAATTCCATCTCGGTGAGCAGCTTTTGCAATTGCTTGGTCTCCGACTCTTCGTAAACAGACAACAGTCTCTTCTTAGCCTCCTCGTACCGGCCAGTGCGTGTCTTGCTCATGATGATGTCGCCAACTTGCTCGACGTCCGCCTTCTCGAGATGAGCTACTAGGAGGCTGAACTTAGCTTCGTCGCCTGGCTTCTGCGGGTTAACCACCGTCTCAAATTGTGCAAACCAGAGCAGTGGTTTGTCACGCCAAAACGTTGGTATGCGTGACTTCAAGGAGACGGTCGCTACTTCGTCGTTGGTTGCCATTTTGTTGATCACGTCGGGGTCACCACTTTACCAGATGTCAGAATATAAATAAAACAGTATTCAGATTGATTGACTTATATTTTTTTTTTTTTTTTTTTTTTTTTAACTATGGCATCTCGCAGGTATACCACTAAGGTATTTACTGCTTAACCGAACAATCCTGTGGCTGCCTTAAGCACTACACTCAAAGCCTCCAGCCAGGAGCAACTATTCTACATTAAAATTAGGCGAACGCTCGCTAAGGGCACCCCCTGTGGGGTACGAACCTCGGCTTAGGGCGTCGCTGAGGGGGGGACAGCAAGATGGGACAGGCTGGATCACGGATATATTATTATTAGACGGGGAATTTAAAGCTACGCGCTCAGCTGCGGCGCGGGCTGGCGCTTCATCGGACAGGGGTCGGGGGGGAGTATTATTTACTCGTGAGGGTCGCGCGCGCGGAGGACCTCGGCGGCGAGGTCGGTACGACGGGTGTCGGGTGTGTTTGTGCACTGTACTGGTGGCCCTATTGCTCTCCTGGAGGAGAGTGGTTGGATCATCTGGATCGGAGAGGACATGCCTAGGACGGCGAAATCGACTAATGCGGGAGGGGGTATAATTGGCCGCTTCAACAACCAGAGGGTTGCGGTGATTGGCGGCGGAATCAAAATGACGCTTTGCAATGCGTTTTAGGAACTGATGGATAGTGGGGATTTTGAGATCTAGGTGGAGGTTAATATTTCTGACATACCAGGGAGCGCCCGTGGCTCTTCTAAGGAATCTGTTCTGGATCACCTGCATCTTATGGATGTTTCTGGGGGATGTGTGTGCAAAGACTACACCCGCATAGGTCATGATGGGGCGGATGCACGCTGTGTAGATGCGCAATTTGCACTTGAGTGACAATTTGCTGCGTGCATTAACGATGTAGTAAAGTCTACTGAGAGCGAAGGCGGCCCGCGAGCGAACCGACCTTATGTGCTCTGTAAAGTTGAGGTAATGATCGAGGATGACTCCCAAGTACTTGGCTTGCTTCTCCCAGGGGATAGGCTTACCTAACAAGGTGAGTGGTCGGGGAATGTGAGGGGGTCTAGATCGCGGTTTTATGAATAAAACCGCCTGACTTTTGTCGGGGTTCACTTCAATTCTCCATTTCTTAAACCAGGCGCCAAGGTTATTGACAGCCCGTTGTAAGAGAAGGTGGATCTGAGTCTGCGACCGGCCCCTGCAATATATGGCCGTGTCATCTGCGAACAGAGCCAACTGCGCCGTATTGCTTTTGGGGATGTCGCTTGTGAAGAGCGAGAACATGAGCGGGGCGAGCACGGAGCCTTGAGGGACTCCGGCGCGGATTTGGCGGGGAGAGGATAGGGCTCCCTCGATGCGATAGCGGAAAGTACGATTCGACAAGTAGTCCCGTAAGATGAGCACGAGACGATCGGGCACTCCGAGTTTGTAGAGCTTAAAGATTAAGCCGTTGTGCCAGACCTTGTCGAATGCTTTCGCTATGTCGAAGAAGACCGCACCTGTCGACATGCCACGGTAGAAGCCGCCGCCGATGAATTCGACGATACGGTGGACCTGATGCACGCTAGAGTGCTGGGCTCTAAAGCCGAACTGTTCGTTGGGGATGAGGCCTTTGGTTTCAGCGTAGTCCCTGAGACGCTTATAAATAAGCCTCTCATAGATTTTGCCTAATACCTTGAGCAGACTGATGGGGCGGTAACTGGAGGGTTCGGTTTTGGGCTTGCCAGGCTTGGGGATACCTATCACTATGGCTTCTTTCCACGCTTGGGGGAAGATATTGTTGCTTAGAGCACCATTGAAGATGGTGGTCAGTAGCATAATAAGGTGGGCGGGGAAGAGTTGGATCACCCTATTGGTGATTCCATCTGAGCCGGGGGCTTTACGGATGTGGAGACCTTTGATGATGTCATGCACTTCGTCTGGAGTGACGGGAGGCAGAGGACTTTCGGGGTCTTCGACGGGGGGCAGTGAAGCTTTACGTTCGACTTCAGCGTCTACCTCTGAGAGGTGAGCTTGGTCTACTGGTAGGGAGCTGGGAGAGCATTGAGCCTCGAGACTGTCGGCTAGGCATTCCGCTTTGTCGATGTCGTCGAAGGCTATGGTTTTGTCGGGGCGTACTAGGGGGGGCATGGCAGCTATCTGCTTGGATTTGAGTTTTCTCTGGAGTTCCCAGAAGGCCTGATGGGTGGGCTGTAACTCGCTCAGCATCTTATCCCAGCTCGCGTCACGCAGCTCCGCCATGCGTGTCTTTACAGATCTCTGCAAGTAGCGCATGTGGGCTTTGTTGGCGGGACAGGGAAAGTTGCTGTATGCACGGGTGGCCGCGTTCTTCTCGGTCAACAGAGCACGCGCATCGTCCGGGAGTTTCAAGTAGCGGTTATCCGCTTCAGGAACCTCCCTTGAACTGTCGTTCAGGACGGTTTGCACATGGTCAGTGAGCGAGTCGATTGCAGCCGTCGTGTCCGCGATTGAATCGAAAACGTTTGGGATGGAGTCCAATTGGGGGGACGTGTTGGTTTTCAGCTTATCGCCTACTTGCCTCCAGTCCGTCACCCTTTTGGTGGCTGGGGGTTGGTTGGGGTCAGAGGGACCTATGCGGGGAGCCAGTCGTATGACTACTGGTCGGTGGTCCGAGGTAAGCTCGTGAACCGTTTCTATTGAGTCTAATCTTAGGTTGACGTTCTTAAGGAGCGCCACGTCAAGAATGTCGGGGGCATGATTAATTTGGTGGGGATAGTGGGTTGGAGTCATCGGAGCGATGACGTCAAAGTTTTGAGCGAAGGAGAGATTGTACAATTGATGCCCTCTGGAGTTGGTAAGGGAGCTATTCCAGGAGGGATGTTTAGCGTTGAGATCGCCTGCTATGATAACAGAGTCACTCATGCCAAATAGGATTTTTAGGTCGTCCGCGATGGGTTGGAATCCCCCTGTGTGGTTGGGAGAGATGTAGGCCGATACTACGGTTACCGGCTGATGGCCAGTCATAGCTAGTCGGCAGATGGAGACTTCTAATTGTGCTAGCGGGGGAGGGTCAATAGGGATGCAGTACAGATCCTTTTTATAATAAATTAGTGTGCCGCCCAAGTGGGCATGCGACCTATCGTTACGGATTACACGGTAATTTGCAATGGCTGGATTACGGTGATTGGGTTTTAGGAAGGTTTCCTGTAAGAGGAATAAGTCAATTCGATGATCACGGAGGAACTCCGATATTTCATCTCGTTGACCATGGATGCCGTTTGCGTTGAAGACGCCGAGGTTGAGGGATCTGGGTTTAAATCTACTTAAGGCCGTGTTATTCATGATGATGAGATAACAGAGAGGGCTTGGGTGATGTCCTGGTTCGCGACTAATACGGCCAGGAGAGATTGGATGTCGCCGCTTTGCTTAGCGGCGACGATATCGCTTGCCATCTGAGCCGCCCGGGGCGTGCTGAATATGGCGAAGGCGCTGGCAATGATGTTAATGTTTTGCGCAGCGATATTATAATTGATCGCGGGGTGCGGTGCTTGAGGAGCACGTACGGGTTTCGAGGCGGGCGCTATGGGTGCGGGGGGAGCGTAAGGCGTGGTAGGCGCGGAGGGCGCGGGGGGCGCGGCGGGCGCGGTGGGCGCGGCGGGCGCGGTGGGTGGGGTGGCCGCTGAGGGCGGAGGGACACGGTTACGCGGATCCATGAGAGAGTACATGGGGGTTTGAGGGAGCGGGGGCCTCGCGGTGGCCATGGCTGGGAAAGCCTGCTGGTGGTGGAGTTGAGTCCAGGGGCTAGGTCTCTGAGGACTTAGCCGCTGGGGGATTTGGGAGGAGGGAATGAGGAATTCCCTCTGTTTTGTCTGCCGAGCGTCGAGACGCTGGGTCAGTTTGCCTGGGTTCGACTTTGGTGCCTTAGGGCATCCGCGGTAATTGGCAGTATGCCCTATATTCCCGCATAGCACGCAGCTAGGTGGGCTATCGCAGAGATTGCGATCTTTTGGCCGTGAGCAATCCGAAGTGCCGTGGTCACCCAGGCACTTGACGCACCTGGGTTTGGCATGGCAGTTCTTCTGCGCATGGCCGTACAGCTGGCAATTATGGCATTGCCCTATGGCGCTGTTTTTCCAGGGCTTCTCAATGGTGAAGCCCATTAGGTTGCAGATCGTCTTGACGT
The DNA here is from genome assembly GCA_963853775.1 of Xanthia togata. Lineage (NCBI taxonomy): Eukaryota > Metazoa > Arthropoda > Insecta > Lepidoptera > Noctuidae > Xanthia > Xanthia togata. The sequence continues at coordinate 13,555,872 of OY970809.1, forward strand.
TGAATATGGGGTGATGCCCCTCGGTCGGGGAGCACACGACTAAGATCATGTCGTATGCTTCTCTACCGCGCGAACGGTGCATGCGGTGCACTTCATCGACTGGTATCCTTTGCGACTGAAGGTCTGCTAGGATGTCGGATGGGGAGATTTCCTTGGGGATCTTCTTGATCACCACACGGATCTGTCTGTCTTCTGGGAGGGAGTAGGTGTGGAATGACACACCTCTCGCTTGCAGAAGGGTATTCAAGTCCCTATAGTCGCGGGACGTCGCGAGTGTGACTTTTATACCCTGTTGGGTCGATCTGGCGTTGGTGTAGTTGATCCTCTGCTCAACACACCATTTGGAGATGGCCGTCCACTTCTCCTTGTCTTGGATGAAGACAGGGGGAGGGGGCGCGACCTTCTTGGTACCGGGGGGGTTTTTGGCGGGGGCATCCTGCGCGGAGGAAGGCGTACTCGCGATCGGGCGGGGGGTGGGGGGGGAAACTACGGGGGATCCTACGGGGAGGGGGGTGGGTGAGGGTGGGGGAGCATCCCTATCTACATAGTGGGTAGACGGGCTATCATCGATGGCGACTACTTTGGACGCCTGAGAGGAGCTCTGCTTCTTCATCTTCCTCTTACCGGAGGTGACAGCTGTGAAGCCGTCATCGTCCGACTGCGAGCTCGAAGAAGAGGCATGCTCTTCGTTATCGGAGGGGAAGGGGGTGGGGGCGCGCTTTGAGGAAGCGGGCTCACTAGTATCCATCATGGTAGATGGGACTGATTGCGATGCTGCGAGTGCATCGCTAAAAGTGTCTAATTGATCTGAAGGATCGGGGGGAAAATGCTTCTCAGCGATCGACTCGACCACTGGACCGAATTCCTTGCTGAGAGACGGATCGATCTGAAGGATCTTGCTCAGAGCTTGAAGGAGGATCAGGTTGTCTTTCCTGAGGGTATCTAACTGGTCACTGAAGGACCTGAGTTGGGCCTCCATTTTAAGGAGGCTCATTTTAACTAACTAAGAATTAAAATTTAAAAGAGAATTATAAAACTCCTAACGGCCCTAATCCTAACTCCCCGGGCGGACTACCGGGGATGTGTGAAACCCTCCCTGCCGGGTATAGGCAGGGAGGTTGAGTACTTAAAGTGAGCCCTAAGCTTGCTTTTGCCCGTTGCCTGTCTTATTGTGCAACGGGGTCCTGACCAGTCTAGTGTGAAGGGTGTAGACACACCCAACCACTCTAGGTGTGTAGCTGTGGAAGCAAAACTGTCACCAATGCCGACTAGGAGACCCCCCAAGGCCGAACACTGGGACCCGTCCAATTGACTGCCTAGCCCTGAAGGGGTTCGGCGGGTGTAATTGGGTCAACACCCCCTCGGTTTCGTTGGCACCGTATGGTATCCACCGAGGACCACGAAACTGTGGTTTTGCCCTGAAGGGGCCTGTGACGCGCTACGTTTTGCCTGTTAATCTGCTAACAGAAATACTTTATTAATTGTGTCTTGAAAAAGACAGCAATTAATAGCTGAAGAACTTGAGAGTCGCGAAGAACAGGAACCACCGGCTTGAAACAGGAACCACAAGCTTGAGTGATCAGGAACACGAAGAGCAGCACGACCGTCCGCAACCGATGCCAGTTGCTGAGTGATGACTTATATTTTAGGAGCTGGTTAATATATACAATTTTGATATTCATTATTAGGTAGGACACCACATATAACATTTCCATTAGCCAATCACAGATTAGCAAGTTCCTTTTTGCTCGCGATATAAATACCGCGCGGCCCGGCGCAACGTTAGTCGAATGCCCACGCGCACAGCGCGCGGACCTATGCCAGCTGCTACAAGGCCATTAGGGGAAGAAAATAAATCACTGAAGAAAAAGGTTCTCTTCATAACAAACAGCTCGATCTGCCTTTTTCCCAATTTATTAAAACCCTCCCGGCTTCAAACGGGTGCTATTAACATGTGAAGACGGAGCAGCTTAACAAAAAGCACTAACTTGCATTAATTCAAGATAGTATTTTATTATAATTATTAAGTACTTCTTTTTGTTTATTTTACCAAAATATCCTTTATACATCTTCAATTCTGCAATAATGTGCCTTTCAAATGGTGAAAGTATTTTTCAAATAAGTAGGAGCTGTGGTTTCCGAGGCTACCCTCCACATAAACACAAACTCACAAAACTCGTAGTATAGACTAGGCCTGCCTCTGCTTCGCACGGTTTTTACGACTTAGGACCAATTTTTCAATCCTCAGATAAAGAATCGGATAGCGTTTATTCCATAGATAGCATGATTCTGGATTTTTCAATAGTCAGATAGTCCGTATCTGACTAATAAAGGCCGTAACTGAGGAATAAAGTTAACTGGCCCTTCAAGCCTCGGTTAGTATGGTTGGGGAAAAAGTTTTTTCGCATTATAGTATGTATGAACTTGTAATAAAATCTCTTTGGCTATACTATTTGTATCTGGCTGGTTTTGGTATCATTGAAAGTTTAAATTTTAAAGAACATAATTCCAAATTCAAATTAGGAAAATGTGTGATTTTCATTTGTTTTTCGTACCGTCAAGATTATTGAATCTAATGGAGAAATTCGATACATTTTAAAAGTTTACTACAAAAAAGGTAAAAATGCAACGCAAGCCGCGAAAAAAATTTGCGATGTTTATGGACCTAGTGCAGTGTCTGTGAGAGTAGCACAAATTTGGTTTAAGCGTTTTTAATCCGGAAATTTTGATGTCAAAGATGCACGTCGCGTCGCTCTGGTCGCCTTATTACGGATAAAATGGATGCCATTTTTGAAAAAGTGGAGCAAGATGCATATCAGTAGTTACGACGTAGCTGAAGAACTGGGAATTGACCAGTTCCAAGTGTCGTAACTTAAACTAGGTACACAAAAAAGCTCGATATTTGGGTACCTCACGAGCTCATTGAAAGAAACCTAATGAACCGTGTACTCATTTGTGATTCTTTATTACGACGTAATGAAACCGAAACATTTTTGAAGAAGCTGATAACTGGTGATGAAAAGTGGATCACGTACGATAAGAACGTGCGAAAAAGGTCGTGGTCAAACTCCAGTCAGGCGGTTCACAGACTGTGGCGAAACCCAGGTTAACTCGCAACAAGGTGATGCTGTGTGTTTGGTGGGATTGGAAGGGCATTATTCATTATGAGCTGTTACCACCAGGCAGGACCATCGATTCTGAACTCTACTGCGAACAACTGATGAGATTAAAGCAAGAAGTTGAGAGAAAGCGACCGGAATTAATCAACAGAAGGGGTGTGGTTTTTCATCATGATAACGCTAGACCACACATATTTAGCCACTCAGCAAAAATTAAGAGAGTTTGGCTGGGAGGTGTTAATGCATCCGCCTTATAGTCCTGACCTTGCACCTTCAGATTTCCATCTGTTTCGGTCTCTTCAGAATTCCTTAGGCAGTGTCAGGTTAACATCACGAGAGGACTGCCATAACCACTTGTCGCGGTATTTTGATCAAAAGTCCCAAAATTTCTATAGCAATGGGATCATGTCCCTACCTACAAGATGGCAAAAAGCTATCGAACAAAATGGTACCTACATACTTCAGTTTTAAGTAAATAAACTATATTAAAAAATGTTTTGAATTTTATTTAAAAATGCGAAGCAACTTTTTCCCCAACCTATTACGTTATTCTAGGGAATAAACAATGTTTTGACGTTTGTTTTGTTTGTGGTTTTAATGTGCTTTGCCTCTGCCTGTTTTCGTGCTCTTGTATTGTTGAAAACATGGATGTTTTTGATTGAATTGACGATGGTTTTTTTAAATTTCTCCAAATATATCACTTTTCTTACATTTTCGGGACGAAATTATTTAACAATTTGAAACCATTAGGCTAAAATTTTTTCCTCGGGCTCTGGATCGCCCCAACGCGAATGTATACGTACATCCGTGGTGAGGCGACCTGGACTGCAAGGCACTTCTTCTCCTGCAACCGAGCGGGTGGGCAGGTTGCGGATAGCCCAACTCCAGCTGCGGGACCGACCACTGACAGCAACCTTGCGCGTTAGTGGGCGGTCCCGTACTCGGAGCATCTCCCCTAGGGAGATCCCGGACAAGAGAAGTTCCTGAAAGCTAAATCCCAAGCTTAGGGTAACCCATACACCCCTTCCCGTGAACCTACCACCTAAATAAACCATCCCTCCCTACCTATACATATCCCTTCTATCCCCAAATCCCTAGGCCAAGTCCCAAGCCTAGGGTGACCCCCCAAGGAACCCACACCCTTAATCCACCAAATGCCTTCCCTCCCATCCCTTGACTCCCATCGGTCCCAGAGGAAGGGTAACCTCGATTCCAAAAAAGCCCACCCCCCATCAACATGAACATGCAGAGTGATCAAGTAAATACCCAGGTGGGTCCCGGCCAAGCCGGGGAATCCCACACCGCTCCGGCGGTTAGCCCCCATCGTATTATGGGGGGGGGCGTCAAACTGCAACATGAACGATGCCGCGCTTTTCAGTGCGGCCGGCTTCTGTTTTAGCGCCCACACCACAGGCTGCGACCAACGCGCCCACAAACCCAACCACGGCTGCGACTAACGCGCCATTAAACCCAACCCCAGCTGCGACACACGCGCCAGTACCCACGTCAGTGAGTATGCCTCCCACAAACCTCGGCAACAGAGCATTGTGCGGAGCAGCACCACTTACCCAGACAATGACCAAGACGAACACAGACAGACCGACATGGGGAAGGACACCGAACCGGGCAGCTCTACCACTCCCCCGGTCGCTGTTGGTGAAGTACGCCCGCTGGTAAAGCGCGGAAAAATCCCAGCCCGGGAGAAGACGAAAGTAGGCGACCGAAAGCGCATTATCCGCGAAGGCACTAGCCAGCGCGAAGCGCAATTGGACGCCGAAGAGATGGTACGCGACCGGTCACGAGTACGCGCAGGGGCAACCCAGCGCGCAAAGTTACCGGACGCGGAGCCACGCGCCCGGCCACAAATACGCGAAGGGGAAAGCGGCCGGACGTGGAACCAAGCGGGCGGGAGCAGGTACGCGAAGGGGCAACTAGGGGTGCTAGGGGTAAGCGGTCTGGAGCCTCACACAAGGCGTTGCCGGCAATGACCACCCTGCCAGGCACCTCTGAGCCGCAGCCTGGACCAAGCGGTACAGGGCCGGCGAAGAGGGAGCGCCCTGACGACTCGGCTTCGCCGGGTACATTTCAGGGGCACGCTAAACGTGTGAGGGTCCACTCCGCTCAGGGGGGGGCAGAGAACCTACGCGCGGGCCACTAAGGATATTCCGGCGCGGCTGGCCGTAGCAATCTGCTTTCCCTACCCCAGCAGAGATCTGACTAAGGTAGAGGCAGAACACGAGATCTCGAGAAACTACAGCGGTTTGCCTGTGTCGCAATCACTAGCTGTATGAGAACCACACCGACCGCTGCCCTACAAGCAATGCTAGGGCTGCCGCCTCTACACCTAATCGTACGGGAGGAAGCGGCCTTGGCCGCCTTCAGGCTCCACTTGTCGGGAACCCTAAATAACGACACCAGAATTAAGCACACACGCATAAAGGAGGATGCGATCAAACGAAAGCCAATGATGGCATCACTCTGCGACAAAGCCCCGAAAACAATCCACTTTCAAAGGCACTACAACATAATACTCACCGAAGAACAGTGTGACTACTCAGGCCCCAGAGAAATGAGAGTATACACCGACGGTTCGAAGACCGACTCCGGCACCGGAATCGGAGTCTTCTCACATGAACTCAACATAAATATATCCAGACCGCTGGGAAGGTTCAACACCGTCTATCAGGCGGAGTGTGTGGGAATCATACATGCGGTCCACGCCCTAGAAGCCAGGAGAGTTACGGATACACACATACGTATACTCTCCGATAGCGCCTCAGTCCTCCAATCATTAAGGAAAACAATTTTTACCTCAAAGCTAATACTAGAATGTCATAAGGCATTAGAGCGAATAACGGTCTCTAGCCGCAACATGGTGACACTGCAATGGATAAAAGGACACAGCGGGTCGCTAGGTAATCACGCAGCTGACGAACTTGCTAGGCGAGGATCCAGCACGGCAGCCTGTGGACCCGAGCCTATCGTACCTATCCCCTTCAACCAAATACGTAGGTGGTTACAGGAAATCACCCACACACAAGCAGGGCAATGGTGGTCCTCGACACCGGGCTGCCGGCAGTCAAAGGAAGCTATGCCAACTTTGGATAGCAGGCTGACCAGGCGTCTTTTACGCCTGGACAGGAATGACCTGCGCCTGGTGACGGGAACCATCACGGGACACTGCTCGCTAAACAAACACTTCCACACAATAGGCATAACGGACAGTCCTCTGTGCAGGGCGTGCATGGAGGCTGAGGAGACCGTTGCGCACGTGCTTTTTGAATGCACGGGCGTTACCCAGATTAGAACAGAAACCCTCGGGTCACCCAGATCATACACAGATGTTCTAGACAAACTAGGAGACCTAATTGCCTTCTGGAGGGAGGTGGGCTGGTTGGAATAACCCCCCAAACGGCCGCCATGGCCCACGCACAATGGTCCACCTGACGGACTGAGTGCGGAAACCAAACCCCATAACATAGAACATAGGCTAAAATTTTAGTACCAAGTCGAAAACACAATTAACACAAATAGAATTTCTTTTAACTGAAAATGATCAGTTATATGCGTAGCAACTAAATACGTGCCTTCCTATTAACTTAGCTACAAACAACAACAAAAAAAAGAAATGGATCTAAACAAAAGACAAGAAATCTCGTAAAAATGTCAAACATACGTTTTGTTTCTATTCTTGTCTAACATGTTGAATGCTGTATCTGTGCATGTCGCTTGCACATTATAGTGTGAAGTTGGTTAACAAATACAACAGATAACTATTCTTCAGTTATTATACGATTGAAAAATTGAAAATATTTATTAGCCTGATATACAGCCAGATAATTTTATACGCTAGATAACTATTCAACGATTTAACTGAGGATTGAAAAATCGGCCCTTAAGAAAACATTTTTTTTTAAATATAATGTCGGAAATACGTTACTGCGTTGACTAATCGGGACGCCAGCGATTTGAAGTATCATTTGATTTGAAGAACAACGCGGTCACACGAGACAGACGCGAAAAGCGACTTTATTTTATAACTAGCCCCCCCTCCTACTTCACACGGTTTTTACGACTTCACAAAACATCTAGATTTCTTAGTTCTAAGTAACTTTAATACTAACGTGTTATACATCTAAACCTTCCGGAATAATTCTCTAAACGATGATGAAAACCTCATCAAAAACTGTTGCGTGGTTTAGAAGAACAACGCGGACATACAGACAAACACGAAAAGCGACTTTAATTTATAATATGTATAGATTGTATACATAGAAGTAGGCAGTTTATTTAGATAAGTAGGTTGTGGGTAAAATATGTAGTTCGTGTGACATATGACAAATTATATCTACCAAAGATAAGGCGATAAGACTCCGAAAATATAAAATCATTATGACGTCAAACGGCCTTTCCTATTATGATAATGTTTTAATCCTTGAATTGAAGTTTTATTATAATTATATCAATATTATAAATAGGCAATAGTAACATAGACATACATATATAAACACACGCATTTTTTCACATGATAAACTCAATACTTAAACTCAAAGCATATATTTCAATTAAACCGTTTACTGGTACTTACTTACCGTTTACTTTTGAATTGTCAAATAGTCGGTCAGTTAGTCAGAAAGCTGAAGCTACATAGTTGTGTCTCTATGGAGAAGAACAGGCAAGCAACTCCAAGAACACACTTTTAAATATAGATATTACAAAATCCTGGGTACATTATTCATGTTGGTTCTTTTTATTTATTTAACAGTTTATGTACACAGGTATAAGGACAAGAAAAAAAAAAAAGGAACAGAAAAATACGCACAAAGGTGATGCTTATTTCTAAAGAAATCTTTATGTGAGAACAATGTACAAAAAATAATCAAATCAATTCTAAATACTTATAAGATTAATAATAAGCCCTGGCAGTTATGAGATCACCAGTCACAAACTCACAACTGGCGGCGCCAGTTCACGAACATGATGCGTGGATTAGCAACATCCAGCTCAAACATTTTGTAGAGAACCGAATGATCCAACACACTCGCCACCATCAGCGAGACATTTAAGTGAGCATGACATTATACTCTCAACTGCTATGCTCTTTTAAGTCGACATAATAGGCAGAAACTACAGAACTACCATATTTCTCGATATCTAAATAATTAATCACCCTTGGAGTGATCACGTTTTAGCTGACCGCCTACAGACAGTACCGGCGGCGTTAGGGTAGGGCGCGCATGGGCGCCCGCCCGGGGCGTCAGTCATGAAGGGGCGCCCTCCGCGAACCACCGGAATTATTTATGTATCTAACTTTTCTGTTATTTAACTCTTACTCTCTTTTTTTACCCAACTGCGCGACAGCAAAGCCAAGGTTAAGTTTTTCTCAAAATTTTCTATACAGGGTGTTAAAGTAATAGCGTGCCATAGCTTAGGGGTAGGTTCAGTATCGATAAAGGAAGCCAGAAAAGAAAAAAAAAAAAAACTTGGATTTGTACGTACCCTACGTACCTAGTTACTTATCCTTCACCCGGCGTTATCGAAGTGTTCGGGCGTAGGTATTTCATTGCGTTCGATAGTATGTAGGTAATTCTAGGAAATTATTAATTAGCATTTAAACAAAATAAAAACATTATTATCGCATCGCCGTACGAAGGGAAAATTCGAATTGTAATTTACTTACGGTCGTAGCGTTAGTTCGATTCGAAGCATTATACAGGGTGTTTGGCGCATGGACCGACACAATTTTTTCAGGGATTTGGGAGGTCATTAGCTAGGTTCTAGCTAAGTTCAAAATAGCTTTTAGTTTTTTTTATAATTAATTTAGAAGTTGTAAAATTTCATTCATTCAATACAAAAATTAACTTTGGAAGCTTGTAAGGAATTTTCTTGAAACCAGTTGTATAAAACAAAGATGTTTTTAGATTTAAAGGACTTTAGAGAATGCAACAAAATTTGTTTTGTGCCACTACACCCACAAACAAAAAAGTTATTTCAAATTAAAGGACACATTTTGGGAATTTTTTTCATTTTAAAAAAATAATCATATGTAACCAACCGTGACATTTGGGACAAAGGGTGTATGGGTAGAACCTAGCTAATGACCAAAATCCAAAATTGTGTCGGTCCATGCGCCAAACACCCTGTATACAAATAAAATAATTTTAATTCTAATTTCTATTTTCGTTTGCTATTTTTTCTTTTTTTTTCTGGCTTCCTTTATCGATACTGAACCTACCCCTAAGCTATGGCACGCAATTACTTTAACACCCTGTATACACAAGTCGTCAAAGTTTAGGTGCTATTTTTAAATGAATGGGCTAAAAAAAAAGCCAGCGGGTTGTTAAAAAAAATTGAGTTCGCTCTTGCACACACTTACACTTTTCAGAGAACGCAGGGTGCAAGAGTCTGAATTCTCAAACTTTTCTGCATAAAAGGAATCGAAATTTTGAGTACTAAAGAACAAAGGCAGAATTGGTGTCGCTTAATTTCAGAAGCGTTCATGGATGAAAGTATGTACATTATATGAAACAGTTACAGGGTCTTTTAGTGCATCAGCTTTTTTTTTTTAAGCTGCACAGAAAAAAATAGAATAAACAAATATTTTATTAAATCTGACTATCAAAACGCAATTATTTGCAATATCTAAACGCAGAACCTGGGACGGTAGCTATGGAGTTACCATACTCACCAGAACATGGTATTTCTATAATTGCTAATTAGCAGGATTTTGGTGGTAGTGGTTTCATCGTAAACGATGAAACCACTACCACCAACTACTAAGAGACTTTTACTAACTCTTTTTTTAGAGGAGTATTACAGGACAAGACGGTAATTATTATTGGTAATTCAGTTTTGTTCCATCAAATCTGACATTTTGGAGAAGCAGACTCCTGTCTCTTGAGACACAAGAGTATTATTCCAAGCTTTAGAGCCAGTGCCAATTTGTATTTTCAAAATATTTTATATTATTAAATATGTATTAGATTATTTTGTATGACAGTTAAATGAATCCACTATGTATACGTTTTTGGAGAACTTTGCTATCATGGCAACATTAAAATCTATTCATGTCAAATTCAAATCAGAAATGTCTTAATTGTCATATTTGATGTCATTACTCTGTTTTTTCTTGATATGTCGTTGTAAATATTTGTGGATTAGTTTGCTTGCCTATTAGTTTTTTGGTGAAGTATAGAATACGAGTATTGTACGTAATCCAGACGTCGTATTATAGATCGTTGTATTGTTCGTGTTGTTTGTGATCGTTGTGTAGAGATGATCGAGTCTAATGCAATGCAATAGGTTACAGTTGATGCTAGTACGTGTGATGAGCATCGTATGGTGATGCCGACGACAAGCATGACGACCGCGCCGGCTACTCAGTTATTCGAAGAAGTTCTTCTAAGATTAGAATTTAATAATGTAATAAAAAGGCTTTATTCAATTACCAAATAAATGTTTAATTTTTTCTTACTGCATAATAGGTAAGAATAAGCTGACCAAAATAGTAAGACAACATGATGGGATGCGTGGCCTGCCCAGCCTGACTATCTTGATAGGGCTTAAATTCTACATTTGCTTTTGAACCTTAGCATAAATATAATAAGATATTAGGTATTAGCAAAGACATTTTTAAATACCTAGGCTAGTACATATTATTGAAAATATTAATTTGTAAATGACATGCCTGACAGTTGTCAGTTGTCCAATTAAGCCCACTGACAAATATTGTCAGTGATAAAGCCACGCATTCACTGGACAAATGTCCCGCGGCACCACCAGTCGCTTGAAATGTCGGGCGATGTTAACCAACCAACCAACGAACCTAAGTCTCTAGATATCTTGCCTCACGACCTTTTTCATCGTTTTTAATATTGCTAGACATATCTAGGGACACGTGTCGTGGGAAGCTTTATGCGTCGCAGCCTGTCCGGCCGTGTACGGTGTACGATGCACGACGCAAAGCGATAGCGCGTTGGTTTGCAGTTGCAAGACAACTATCATCCATATTATTTTCTGGACGTATCCCTAGGTCGCATTTTAGGGTTTTCTTCATCCAAAAGCGTTGTTTACATTGATTTGCCTTTATATTATACTATCAATGACCTGCAACTTCGATTTTCGATTCAGGATATAATTTTGAGCCTATGTCCTAAGCCAGGGCATGGTTTATATGTGTGCCATCCAAATCCGTTCAGCCGTTAGTGTGAAAAGCGTAACAAATAAACAAACTCACTTTCGCATTTATGATAGTAGTTAGGAGGATGTCCACATTAGTAGTAATAATAAAAGACCTTTTTTCAATCTTAACGTAGGATTATGTCTATTTGCCTTGCATAGAAGTATATAGAGTACCCAGGACGTGACACTCTTCTAGAGGTCCAGTGTGTAGAGGGCTTAATATACAAAGTCAGCTACTAGTGACACTTTTCCTTCAGTAGTCATTATTGAAACTATTAATTTCCGCCATCTTTAAACGTCATATACGGTTAACTCTTTGGTTTACTGTCATGTTGTCTGTTTATACTTGCTTTTAAAACAAAGTGTTTCTGGCGAAACCCAATATCTAAAAAAAATGCTGTGATTACCTTTTATCTTAATTTGACCGAGATCTATCTTTTGAGACTCTTTTTACGAATGTACGCGAAGTCTAAGTGCGACACCCAAATTACATGGAGTGTTGCCTTTCTCCCTTCGCTCTCTCTCGCATTTTCCTATTCCTCAGACTGCGGATACGGCCGATATAACTTGGCAGGTCTGAACACCAGCCACCAACTGGCTCTGCGACATTTCGCGCATGTTCTCCTACTCACACTCGTCTCATGTCACCATTTGGTTCCTAAAAGATGTTATTGCGCAGCCTTCTGCGCGATAACATCGGAACTGCCCAGTTATATCAGCCGTATTGTACATGAGTCAAGAAAGTAACTTCTATTTCTGTATGAAGGGATTAACATACATATATGAGGAAAGTTCAAACATTTTTGGAATTCGCTCGCTCTTGCATCCTGCAAAGTTATAACTCTTATTAAACTGTATCAATGCACTGGAACAAAAGCTTAAATTTTCGCCCCTCTACTCTCCAAGAGTAGTGAGGGGCCCCACAGAAATATCACCCGGGGCGCCGGTGTTGCTAAAACCGGCACTGCCTACAGACACTGCAACCCTGCTAAATGCAATTTTAAGTTTTAGCCATCATCACCTACATTACCCAGTTATGTAGGTACTAAGAAATGTTTTGTCAATATTTTTCCATCTTTCTTTTTCGTGTGGTGAATGATTAGCTACGAGTATCTAATTACGCAACACATTTTCGTAAACGATTACGACTAATCTGAATCATTTTTACAGTTCAACAATATAAATTGCGTTATTTACGTTGTAGAGCAATAAATTTCGAACTTATGAAGCAACTTTTTACGGCACGGCTGGCGGAGTAGTTTAGCGATTGACTGCTGCGCTGCGTGTCGCGGGTTCGATTCCCACACGGAACAAATATTTGTATGACCTACAAGTAGTATTCCGGGTCTGGCTGTTTTTGTATGTGAGTTTAAATGTTTGTAAATGCACCCACAATACAGGAGAAATTCCCAAAGTAAAAAAAAAAATGTATTAGCAATCTGTTTCAAAGCGATTCAGAATCTGACTGACTGATTGTTTTAATGCCGCCCATGGGCCTCTGGCTTGGCTTCACATGCCGTCGAGAAATCTCCTCAGGCATGCTGAAGATGTTTTCCTTTAAAGTTAGTGATTATTATACAATACACACATGAATCCGAAAAGTCAGAAGAGTGTGCCTTGGGTTCGAACTCGAGACCTATGACTTGGCAGTCCGACGGACACACCACTAGGATATCACTGCTGTTTTATTTTTCCATGAAGTTTTCCATTCAATCGCAAAATCAGGGTTTGTGTCCAAGAGGGCGCCGAACTCTGTTTTCATGATAAATCTTCTATTCATTATTTCTTCACGCTTAAATTACAAAAGGAAATCCCTAATAATTTATTGTCTGTAAGTTAAATTACAGTTTTACCTAACTAATGAATTTGGGCCAAGTCACACTAAGCCATCCGATACAGGTATCAATTATCAATAAATCGGATAAGCCTTTTTAAATTCCATGCATTAATAGTCCCCATTTTTGTTTACTTACCTACATTTCGCTGACTTGACCACACAATCACACAGTCTTCGACACAAATATTTACTAAGTACCTGGGTTACACACTTACACAATCTGAGTATGGTCCTGAGGCTAAAAGCCACAACAGCTTCTTGAAGTGTGTCCTCCCACTCACTGGTGAACGAGCTAAGGCAAGGGTAAAGCTGTGGCAGACAGTGCTTCCCTACCCAACCCACTCAATCCACCTGTTGAAAATCACCCACCAGGACATGTGTTGCCTTGGCTTATCTGGAAGTCTTTAAATAGACTCCGGACCCAGGAAGGTTGAAGCAAGGAAAACCTGCTAAGGTGGTGATTCATAGGTGACTCCACCCTTTTTTTTTTTTTGCTGGGAAATCATCAAATGACTTCTCCCGCTCTGGGTGGAGCGGGAGGGCGTGTCAGACTCTTACTGACTAAAACCCACCCGTGTTCCTTCTATTGCCTGTGCAATGCCAGGGGGCCACGGTATCCCTTTCGGACTTTCCCGCAACCCCGGCAGGCAATGGTCTCATCGGACCCCTTCACTTGCTGACATCTCATTGGGGCGCGCGTGGAACACAACGCGCCGTCGACCCAGGCCTGGTCCTTACCGGACGGCGAGCTACCCAGTGCTCACCGTCCGCAAGCCCGCGCCTACTACGGTGGCCGGGAATCGGCAATCGAGGGCGTGTCAGACTCTTACTGACTAAAACCCACCCGTGTTCCTTCTATTGCCTGTGCAATGCCAGGGGGCCACGGTATCCCTTTCGGACTTTCCCGCAACCCCGGCAGGCAATGGTCTCATCGGACCCCTTCACTTGCTGACATCTCTTTGGGGCGCGCGTGGAACACAACGCGCCGTCGACCCAGGCCTGGTCCTTACCGGACGGCGAGCTACCCATTGCTCACCGTCCGCAAGCCCGCGCCTACTACGGTGGCCGGGAATCGGCAATCGACGCCCAGGGCGTCTCCTCCTGGGGCGGCTAGGGAGTGTAAATGTGGTACTATCCCATAAACAATGGGGCACTTAATGGCGTGGCAGCGTGTCCTGTTGCCTGCACGATGCAGGCGCTGATGGACGCTAGTGAAGGTGCCATACTCGTAACCAAATTCTGGGCTGACTATATAATTGCCCGTTACACGTTAAGAAGAAATATGGTCCTACAAACATCCCGTAATAATTAGGGCTAAAGTTGTATTCTGTTGCTAGACGAAGGCCCGCTCATAGCAGAACCGATAGGTATTAGATGGGTCTACCCTTTATAGCAGAACTTTTTATGTCATAATATTATTTTGCATAACAGTTTTGAGTTCTGGAGTGGAGACAGCGTATCGGTATCGTATTGTGGGACGCCCCCAGCTAGATGGACCGCCGACCTTAAAATGGTGTCTGGGACAGACTAGACACGGAAGGCGGTTGTGGTGCAGCATGGGAGAGGCCTGTCCAGCAGTGGACTTCGAAAGGCTGAATTGATTGAATTGGCAATGAAGAGGTTGTAAGTTTTAACCATTTTTTGAATTATTGATGACTTTTATCTGAGCAATAAATATGACGGTTTCACATGTTTTGAAAAAAAATACTAGCGACCCGCCCCTGCATCGAAAAGTTCTTACGACTTGACAAAACATCGAGATTTCTTAATTATCTGTAAGTTTAATATTATTGTTTTATACACATAAACCTTCCGGAATACATTCTCTAAATTGTGTTGAAAATTACATCAAAATCAGTTGCGTATTTTAAAAGAAAAACGCGGACATACAGACAAACTCGAAAAGTGACTTTGTTTTTTAAGGGACCTATAAAGCAGAACTTTTTATGTCATAATATTATTTTGCATAACAGCGGATAGCACATTCTAAATTCATAATTTTGTAAGCCAGAATCATCTTTTGGCATAAATTTCATTAATAGTAATTAAAAGTAGAACCATTCGGGCCACCTCGCCCCTCCGCGCCTACGCGGGCTTAAATTACACTCTAGGGATAGGGCAGACAAAGACTACGAGGAGTCGGTTTTGTAGCGATTCGTTTCTGTCACTAACTTTTGTAGCGCAACATATTGACTTTTTATGATAATATTTTAATTTTAATTTAACGTTAAAATGCTATTTTATAGAAATGGCAATATGCGAAATAAATTTCAGAGCATCAACATTCTGCCAGATAGAAATAGAAGGAGGTGACGGCCTTCCATGCTCTCTCGCTCCGTACCATGGCCTGGTACCGGATGCGAGAGATCACCGCCATCGGTTGCCTCCACGCGGACACGGCGATGCTCCGCCCAAGCCGGGCAGACCTCCACCGTATGCTCCACCGTGTCCTCCGGGCGATCCACATTGGGTTGCAGGGCTTACGCTATAAGTTTTTGCTAAACAAAAGTTGCTACCAAAATTCACACTTCACACGCTGACTTCAGCAGAGGCTGCGGCTCCAGTTATTTCGTGAAGGCTTTCGTACTTATAAAGCAATGGATTAGCAATTTCTTTCAAAATAATTCTGAATTTCAGATTGTGATTAATCGTGTATTACGTAATTGGGGTGCTGATCCAGGCCAAAACAGTGATTATGGTTTTGTTTTTATGTAAAACGTGTTCAAATATTTCATAGATTACAAGGCATTAAAAGATAAATCATTTCCTTTGATAACATGCTCTGGTTAAAACTACCAATAATTTTACTGCTTATCCGCTAAGTCAATTTAATTAGGATTAGTAATTAAGATATTCTAAATAATTTTAATCACGAGTCGATTCTACCTATGATTATTACTTTAAATCAACTACACACGATTTACTCGTATAAATTAATTATAGTTGGATTGCAGTTCTAAAATAAATTACCTGCTCAAGATGACTACTAAATGCTTACCTACCTACCAAGAGATATCTGAAAAACTGGGTGGTTCTGTCTATTATGAAATTTAAGAAATTAGCTTGCTTCCGTCTTTCAATGACATGACAGTGGCGAGGCGAATGTGGGGATGTACTGACAGGCCCTGCTATCTAATTACTTAACACATTTTTGTAAATAATTATAACTAATAATAGTAGATTATTAACCAAGGGGATAAAGCAGTGTCTTCTGTCGCGGGTGACGATTTAAATCGCGAACGTAACGAAGGACTCGAGGTTTACTGCCGAGCGTAGCGAGGGTGTTAAAAACTTAAATCACGAGCGAAACGAGGGATTTAAGACGAGTCCTGAGTGTAGCGAGGGATTTAAGTTCACCCAAGACTAAGACAGCTTTATCTTATCACCGAGGAAAATACTCTACTTTTCGTACTATTTGCGAAAAAATTAACACAATAATAATATGAGATAAGCATTTATTAAAAATAATGACAATTAAAAGTAAAAGTTAACATTCGAAACATTGGTACAATTATTGATGGAGAGAGTTACATTTTTGTTTGGTACATTTATTGTTGATGAATTGATTTGAGTATTTAATAATCATAACTGCATAATAAATGCGTATTCCTTTTTCAAAAAGATGTATAATGCTTTATATACAAACTCAATGGTGTAAACACAGATGTAGTTCAGTATAAATTTCGGTAAGTATTCCAAATTTAAATCACATTCTCCCCCTAGAGCATGAATGAAATTCAGTACAATTTTCTTTCCCTATTTTTAACAGATTAAAAATGACTATTGTTATGTTCGCTTTATGTGGCATAGAATGTCACTTTTTTGAGCAAGTGGTACGAAAAATAAGTTTATTTCATATATTTCGTTTGGCTTACATTGCCTATCGAGGAGTCTCCATTTAGGCACAGAAAATGCCTGTAGTTGAAGGCTCCGCTCTTCCCTTACATTATAAACGTACGAGTACAAACTGGTATATTGAGAAACAGAAAGGGAAAAAAAATACAATCACTTTTTACGAGTGTCTGTTTGTTGGGGTGGGTGTGTGTGTGTGTGTGTGTGTGAGAGAGAGAGATTTGAGTGCTAAATAGTTTGAGTGGCTAAACGAGCGATTATCATCACCAATAATATTTATTATTAAGTCACACTTTGCAAAAGTAACTCTGTGTCATTATAATTTCAACTTTGAAGCCATATTTTTTATTTCTTTTTACATTCATAATTTTTTCTATCATACATATTATATTAAAACTTAGTTTATTTATTTTAATTTATAAAAAATCTTAGCGTTTTTTTTAATATTCTCTACTGGTTTTTTATATTGTCTAATTCAGTCCTAGTTGTGGGAACGTTTACTATGCAGTGTTTTCTTTTTTTTGTATTTTAACATCGTATGACAAAGAGATACATTTGTGCATTTTGAGAATGATAAGAAGGATATACAATTTCCTCACTAACAGCAGATTACAATTATGTAATTAGTGAGGAAATCTGTCAGTGAGGAAATTGTAAAGACTGTAAATTGAAATTGTAAATTGTAGACTTATAACCGCAACTACCTTGGTAAATATTTTAATCACGACATAAGCTGTAAGAGATGTTGATTGATATTTGATCAGTGAAAGCAGGTGATTCAGCTTGTTATGAGAAAGAAGTCGATGAGAAACTCCAGTTAGGCTGCACACTTGGACAGCTTGGCATTAGTCGAGTTCTTACATTGTCTATACAGGGTGGAAGGGACATCGACGCAAAAACTGATACCATGGAGTCAGTACATGATTCTGAACCTCCCTCCTTTGCAATTTTTTGTTGGTTATTTAAAAAAAAATCGGCTGTTCCATACATTTAGACCGCGTAGGTTTTTAATTTAAAATACAAGGGGGACCCCTTGTATTTTAAATTTATAATACTTAGGTACTTACAGCAAATTCTGAAAATGGAACTCTCCTAACCTTGTAGGTAGGTAAAAACAAAATTCTAAATGTCATCATTTTATTTTACAATATATTAATAATGAAAATACTTAGTTTTAAACTAGTATTTATATTGGAACGACGTGTTTTATAAGGATTTTTTCGTTTTTAGTATGGAAAGTATTTAAAAATATTAACTACATGTTGAGTGTTAGGGGTTTAGGGGTTTCATAAAGGGGGTCGAAATTTTCATTATTTTTGCGTTAAGACACACCATTTTTGAGTTAAAGGCAAGAGAAAAGAAAAAAAAAGACAATATTGTTTCTGCACCGTCGAGGTATTGGTGTGAATTTTAGTTCATTTTTTAATCGCGATTAAATACTTAGACGATCAAAATTTTAGGTGAAGAACGTAAAATTCAGAATAGCAAAATTGCCATTATTTTCACTAAATTAATAGCTCAGTGCCGTCAAACTAAAATATAGTTAAGCTGTGTCACTTTAGTCTATTTCAGAATGGAAAATCTTCGGTTGACAGGAATAATCTAAATGTTGGTGATTTTTAGTCTAGTTTAGAGGCATTTGTGACAAGAGAATCGACACCATTCAATGAATGAAACGGAATCTCAAGCCGATGTTGCTATCATAAAAATTATTCGTTTTTAATAACTCGCAACATCGGTTTCTCGTCGCGAGATATAGAAGTGTCAAAATGCCCTTTTCGAGAAATCTCGTCGTTTACGGTCATGTTAGGGATTAGAATGACGTCAGAATCGAAGACAAATATCGACAAAACGAGAAAAAGAGCTTTCTCGCGCTTGTCATGTTACTCGTAGCCCTGCAGGAAGTGACGATTTCCCAGATGTTTCAGAAGAAGAGAACATTGCAATATTTTTGAATTAATCATTTATTTTAATAGTAATATTGAATATTATTTTAGAAGCTCAATGAGGTCATATCCTTGTTTTTGAAAATGCCTTTAATTACATGCTTATTGATTCTTTTGGTAGAGATATTGACAATGATTCTGCGTCCGTATCAGGCAGGACATCGTCTGCTACTGACGAGCGCTGGTCGAAGTTGATGCCGGTCACCTGGCGGATCCAGTCTTGATAGTGGCCGGGGCGGGTGAAACCTGGACATAAACATGTTATTACAGTATAGGCAGGTACATAGGTATCGATTTTGTATTACTAAGTATAATAATTTAGTAGATGATTTGCAGTCGAAACTTAAATGCATAGGACTGTTATGAGCATTTGTAGCTGTCAAATATTTCGCTGTTTTGATTAATTTGGCAATATTACTGTATCGAAAATTCGAAACATGAAATATTATGGCTAACTAGTGAACATATTAATCATGAATTGGAATTACCTATAACACTGAATTTGATGTTGTAACCGTTTTAGGTGTCAAAAAGGCATTTGGAAAGGAGATGATTTAATGACATTTATAATCTAAGTCATCGCGAATCTTTCAGGGAACTATTTAAAAAGATTAATATTATGACGGTACCTTGCCAATAAATTTATGAAAATATTATGTCATGTGAGAAAAAATCTACATCGTTTAATCAAATAAGTGATACTTAGACATAATTTTAATACTAGAAATAAAGATAAAATAGATCAACCATTTTTCAGACTATCTAAAGTAAATACATCTTTTATGGGGTACTGTGTTAAATGTTACAACAGAATACCTTGTGATATATTAGAATTAAATGAAAGAAAATTTAAAACTCATATAAAAAGTACACTTTGTAAACAAGCATATTACAAATTAGAGGATTATATCCAAGATAAAAATGATTGGAAACATGCTGGTCCTGCTTCATAGGACAATTTAGAATCGAGACAAAATCAACTGGTTGCCAATTTAATTGTATAATTTTTATTTTTTTTAACATAAATTTTTATATTCTGTGATTACTTGAACTCACACATCATCATCATCATCATCATTTCAGCCATAGGACGTCCACTGCTGAACATAGGCCTCCCCCAATGATTTCCAAATCGGCCGGTTGGAAGCGACCTGCATCCAGCGGCTTCCTGCGACCTTTATTAGGTCGTCTGTCCACCTTGTCGGTGGACGTCCTACGCTGCGCTTGCCGGTACGTGGCCTCCATTCCAGAACCTTTCTGCCCCATCGGCCGTCAGTTCTGCGCTCTATGTGCCCCGCCCACTGCCACTTCAGCTTGCTAATCCGTTGGGCTATGTCAGCGACTTTAGTTCGTTTGCGGATCTCCTCATTTCTGATTCGATCTCGCAAAGAAACACCGAGCATAGCCCTTTCCATAGCGCGCTGAGTGACGTTGAGCTTTCTTATGAGGCCCATGGTGAGAGGCCACGTTTCAGTTCCGTATGTTATCACTGGTAACACACACTGGTTGTAGACTTTCGTCTTTAGACACTGAGGTATGTTGGACGAGAAGATATTGTGTAGTTTCCCGAACGCTACCCAGCCGAGTCGGATTCGACGATTGACCGCCATCTCGAAACTGGACCTACCCAACTGGATCACTTAGAGCACCCAGCCGATATTGGGTAGGGCGCAACATGGACGTTCGACATGACTTTCGTTTTGTCCATGACACACACTGACTTATTATTAGTAGTACTTGTTAAAATGTTAAGAATATCGTATAATTTTACAATGTTTGTAAATATGTGAGCACCATGCATCTATCACATAATTAATTTATGTTATTCCTTCATTTTTCATTATTTTTACCTATCGTGGTATAGTAATCTTATTCTAGGTGCATCGTCTTCACATATAATTATATAATTAATGTATACAAGATATTGTGAAAATATTTTAAAAGAGTAACGGTGGAGTTTCTTGCCATTTTGCATTTCTATCAAAAAATCCTTCCTTTAAACCTTAAAATAAATTATAAAGGACAAAACATTGATAGCACTAACGTGGCTAAATTCCTTGATATATTGATTGATAGTCAATTAACTTGGAAACCCCAGGCTGAAGTAGTTTGCAAAAGATTGAGTACGTCTGCGTATGCTCTTTACAATCTATCCAAGAAACGTAATATTGATACATTAATGGTTGCATACCACGGTTTGGTGGTCTCTGTTCTGAGGTTTGGTGTAGTATTCTGGGGTAATTGTTTCGAAAGGGAGTCTATATTTAAAGCCCAAAAACAGTGCATAAGATCCATTTTCAATCTCAAGGTTACAGATAGTTGCGTTCCTCTTTTCAAGAAACACAAAATACTAACTTTTCCTAGTATATACATTCTCGAAGTAGCTATATTCGTTAAAACTAACGAGCATCAATTTCCTTCATTAAAAGATACGAGGATGCGAACTACAGCCATGAGATCAAAATATCAGTCTATTGTGTACTGGTAGATATAACACTGCTTTGCTTTAAAAAAAAAATATTGGTATGGCACCTATTATATTTAATAAATTGCCAAATTGTTTTAAGGATCAGCCCTTAATAAAATTCAAGAAACTCCTGTCGTCGTTGCTGACAGAGAAATGTTATTACTCTGTTACCGATTTTGTAAATGATGAATTGTAATATTTGTTTCAATTTACCTCAATACCTACTATTATGTAAATAATTTTAGACTTAGCCGCTCCATGATCTCATTTTGTATTATAGTAAGTACCTAGTTTCAAAATTATCTGTAAGTTAATCACTATATTTTTGTATGCCAATAGGCAGAATGTACCGGGAATATATCTGAAACTAACACCATTATTGTAACACCTACATTCTATACAAATAAAGAAATTGATTGATTGATTGCCCATTCTTCTCCATACGAAAACGACCTTTTGGAATGGGCGACAAGATTTTTTTTTTTTTTTTTTGTAAATGTTGACGTTCATGTGCCTTTTTTGTGCCTAATTGAAATAAATTATTTGACTTTGACTTTGAGATGGGAAATGGTGGGCCAAAATGTAATAAGTTGAGATATGATCTAACAAAATTGTCATATTTTTTTATAATAGAATAACAAAAATGTGCTCAATTCTCAATCTGGAAGCTGAGAAATAAGAGAAAGATAGTTTTCGTGAGATTTGGAGTTAATTGAGGAATCGATTAGGTACACAATTAAGAAAACTTCGCACTAGGTAATTAACTCAAAGTAATTAAATGCACTATAATTTATATACAGTATAGGGTGTTAAAGTATATTCAGCTTTAGCTTAGGGGTAGGTTCAGTACCGATAAAGGAAGCCAGAAAAAAAAAACACCTACTAACTCATTAAGTGAGTTAGCAGGTGTTTTTTTTTTTTTTTTTTTTTCACAGCCCTCAGCTGTCATAATCGTGATATAAATTTTATATCACGATTATGACAGCTGAGGGCTGTCAACAATTCGGAACGCTCGTGAACACGCTCACGGTACTCGCTCGACTTCAAAACTTGCCTATCATAATTCTTTGTGTATATACCACACATTTCTTCTTCTTTGGTTAGGTGGCGAACGGTAGTCAGAGCTGCTACCGAGAAATTCCAGTTGGAAAAACCCAATAACACTTTGGCCAATCTGGGACTAACTAACAAACCCAGCACCTCAAGGTCAGCAGTAGCGCTTGCGACCACTAGACCAACGAGGCAGTCAATATAATATGTATTATATGGATAATTTCAGCTTTCAGCCTACCCTGATATTTTATGAGCCAGTCCTGATTACACAGTCTGGCTACGGCCCTGCCTAAGCTGCCTAAATACCTAAGTACTGATGTTTATTGTTCGGGTTTATAAATAAGGACAGTATATTAAACTGCGGGGTACTTGCGTAACACACTTACAAGTCCGTAGCTGACTGCAGGCAGCAACTGGTTTCTAGTATTTCTATGAAATACTTTCCGTAGCTACGACACGGTATTTCATAGAAACACTGCACTGTGTTGCGACGACACGTCGCCCTGCTGCTGCTGCCTGCAGTCAGCTACGGACTTGGATATTTACAATGGTAATGCCTTTCATTGAAAGTTCAACAATATTCATTGCGTTTTTACGTCGTTGAGCAGACAAATTCTTCAAACATATGAAGCAATGGATTAGCATTCTTCAAAATCTTACAGATTGTGAGCACCTGTACCCTAATTACGTAATGCAAAATCAATCGAATCTGAATCGTTTTGAAACAGATTGCTGATCCATTACTCCATAAGTTCGAAAAAAAAACTGCAGAGCAACGTAAATGACGCAATGAATGTTGTTGAACTGTCAAAATGAAACAGATTTGTTTTTATCGTTTACGAAAATATGTTGCGTAATTAGAAAGCTGGTCTACTATGTATTTAACACGAAGAAGCAGATTTCGTTACATGCCGGGCAGACTCACCTCCAGGCATACCGACGTGGCACCCCCAAGGAGACCCAAATGAACCGATTCCGATTTGAGTCGCCACTCCGTCAGCTTCGACTGCAGTCAGTGGGACGCCGCTGTCACCCTGGATCCATAAAAAATACATTATTACTCATAACTCCTCAGCATAATCCGACTAAAATGATCCCAATGCTGGGACTGACATGAAGTTAACTGAGCAAGCAACAAAAATGAAGAAAGGAATATTTCAGATTATCCGATTACTTATTTCAGATAGGATCACCATGGGACTTAAACATAACTGTTAAAATGTGGGTATATTATACAAGAAACCCGTGCCCTTTCTTCGGGACCCTTTGGGAAATAAAGCGTGAAGTTATGGGTTAGGTTAGCATCGTCAATTTCCTAGTTGTTGTTGTTGTTACCGCGCATATAGACTGGCTGGTGACGTTATATGGTCCAGCGCAGATGGTGGTCGGTCTGACAAGGTAGTTGGAGTTGTAGAGCAGCAGGCACATGAAGTTCGAAATTCCTGTCAGGTGTACCCAGTTCAGGATCACGGGAGTTGGGCCTGAAATATATAAAGAAAGATTTGAGCTTGAGGTTAAGAAAACGAAGGTTTGAGCGAAGATTTGAAGAGGAAAGTTTGAGAAAACTTTTGTACAGTTCAGCTTACATTTTATTGAGTCCAATATTGTGACTGTTACGATTTTGAGTGTAAAAAAACGAAAATTCAAAACTATTGATCGACACACTCAGGTAAGTACGGTCAGCAACAGAAGATCATTAACACTTTCACGTTTATAGATACATCAACAAAATTGACACAAGATGACTTGATCAACTGCTTTTCAGAATTTCATTAAATTTAATAGGTATCTAAGAGTTAATATTCTTATAATACCACTACCTCTCACAATGAGATGGCCTGAGCACACAAAAGTGGAAACGTTATAATTAGCATGAATATTATTTATTTATTTATTTGATATAGGCACACCAACAACTTATTTACAAATAAGACATGTACGATGGGATTCTGTGTAAATAAGTTACTTATAGACATGCACATCATTCACAAAAGAAAAGGACGAATCTGAATTACAATTGAAATAATTATCGAGAATAAAGAACACAAGGAAAAGTTAAATTAAAAAATATAAACATAACTTAATTACATTGATATTGTTTAAAAATTAAAATTAAATTAAATACTAATAACTAAGGAAGAAATTACATTTTTTAAGTAATAAAAAATAAAACATTACTATTAAAGTCGACAATTGAACATTAATTACATTATTAATGGATATTAAGATTATTCTGAATTAAATTGATAAAAATAATTATATTCAAAATAACAATATTATTTAATTAAAATAGTAGAAGTGGACGGAATCACAGGCCGATTTTAATGATTTTAATTTTAAATTTTGGCAGACCGTCAGCGAATATGTTATTATGCTCAATAGTTAAAATTTTGCAAATTGTATGTGTTTATTGATTAATGTTGCTGACCGCACCTGATGTTGCGCGGCAGACTCTCAGTCTGTGACTAAATACCATACGGTCGGTGCCAAATCAAACAGCCCCACAACTTACAGTTAAGTTCGGTGCAGGTCCAGGTGGTGCCCCAGCCGCTGGTGGTCATGGCCACGCTGGTGTAGTCACGGTCCCGGTCAG
Organism: Xanthia togata; assembly: GCA_963853775.1. Taxonomy (NCBI): domain Eukaryota; kingdom Metazoa; phylum Arthropoda; class Insecta; order Lepidoptera; family Noctuidae; genus Xanthia; species Xanthia togata. Next base: position 13,580,920 of record OY970809.1, read on the forward strand.
CCGAGCGCTGAATCCTAATTGGTTGGATGTTGTCTGAAAATTATAAATAGTAAGCATGCATTAACATTTTCCATTATTTTATTTTTTTTCGTCTGTAGGTATTTCGTCATTATAATTATAAGGCCGATGGTACAGCAGCAATTTTTCTCCTGGGTTTCATAATAAAAGTTGAATAAGATTTTTTCAGTAGCAATTCCGTCTTTACTCTTATAACAAAAAGTTACGATGATTAATCAACTTGTATACGTGATAAATTATATATTATATCGCTGACATTTCATTGCGGTAGACAAGGAAGGGTGAACCTTTGGGGTATGAGGAACCGGGGGTAAAGTTCACTCATCCACCATAGAAAAGGGAGGATCCTCCAACCAGACGGGTGTTGTGTCTGGCGGGCCGACTGCCCGACATTTGATGTCGGATAGTCTTATACAGGGTGTCCAGTAAATAGCACGACATACTGCAGGGGGTGATAGCTAGGGTCACTACCTATCAATACAACACAATATATGTTCAGCAAAATCTTACGGATTTACAGTTTTACAAAATTTTCCGATATACTGAAAAATCTCTACCTTTAAATAGATTTCTAAGCATCTCGTAATGAAAAAATCCTTTTCTAGTACTTTTTTTTACATCAAATTATTCGTTAATAGTTACTTTACTCATTGATAAGTCTTTTTCTATTAAAGACAAGAATGTTTTCAAGAAATACTATTTTTTGTTTAAATTTTCACAGAACTATTTTCTTATCACTTAAGTTTAACCAACAGTGGTGAAAAAAAAATGTAAGATTTTGCTGAACATATATTGTGTTGTATTGATAGGTAGTGACCCAAGCTATCACCCCCTGCAGTATGTCGTGCTATTTACTGGACACCCTGATGTCATTCGCGCGGTAAACTCTAATTGCGCGATGCAGGATTTGTGTGACGTCATGTCTTTGATGCGTAGTTCGTATGTGGCGGTGTAACCGCTACAAACCTACTTTTAAATTCTCATAGTAAAGCAAAAAAATCCCAAACTCAAAACTCTTATTCAAATATGTCTTACTGTTAAAAGTGAGGTCCTGGCTGAACCTCATGAGACTGATATCGTTGGGCTGCGTGATGGGCTGCAGTGCGTCTTCATAGCCTGGTGGCCTGAAGGACTCGCGGGCCTGCATGGTCACTAAAGGAGTGTCGCGGTTTACGCTGCCAGCGTGGATTATGATATCGATGCGCCTATAAAAATAAATATGAAGTAAAGCAGACGAAGCCCAGAAATCACCTGTTCACAATAGACGAGTATTTTCAGTATTTTTCATGAACCCGGACTTAGTAAAATGAGACTTCGAAGAGATGGAAATAAGCGGTCTACGTCCCCATATTTCCAAATCATGATCGCGTTTAGTGATAAACAGTACCCTAATTGCGTAATACACGATCAATCAGAATCTCAATCGTTTTGAAACAGATTTCTAATCCATTGCTTAATCAGTTCGACAAAAAAAAACTGCTCAACAACGTAAATAACGCAATGAATATTTTATTTATTTATCAATAGGAGAACCAACAGCAATAACAAATGGATAACAGTTGATTAAGAAACATAAAGCCAATTACAGGTTCTCAGGAAATCTTAGGATCACTAACAATAACAAGCACCATAAAAAAGATTAAGAATATATATATATATAAGGTACAATAAGTATTATGCACTAAGCACTTGTAAAAAAGTCAGCGTTTAGCCGAGCGCGTGCAGAATAGGTTTTGGTGGTAAATGGGTCAAATGAGAACTCTTTACAAAGAACATTAAAGTCTTTACTCGCTCGCACCATGTATGAGTTTTGCCTGTAGTTAGAAGAGGAAAAAGGAATGGAGATAGATGGATTGAATCTAACTGATCTCTGAGGAACATTGAAACGTAGTTTATGAAGGAGATCAGGACAGACACAATCTCGTTGGATATAATTTTTAAGAGGAAAGTGCAATCTGCCAGTCGACGACGATTTATGAGTGGCTATATTGTTGAACTGTCAAAATGAAACAGATTAGATTACATCGTTAACGAAAATATGTTACGTAATTAGATAGCAGGAATCGTCTACATTCAAAATCTACGAAATATGTAACTACCAATCTGGCCCTGTAGACTTTAACCATTTCGGTACCTACTACCTCTTATCGTGGAACTTCTTACTGAGCAGTACATCTTGCAGAGGTAAGGCCCCAGCTGCGATGTATGATGGATCCTCCACAGGCTGAGATGTCGCCGGTCCACCTCACCGTGCGCAGCCACAGCATATACGGGAACTGACCCTCCCGCGCCTCCCATCCTGATACTATACGAGAGTCTACGAATGCAATAAAATGGTCTCGTATCACCATCAGCCAATATAGATTGTAGTCCACAGTACACGAGTATTAGATACCTAATTTATAGACAGACTTCTTCAATAGTTTTATATGTTGTTGATGGGCAGGCGAAATTGGTTGTCATCGGGGGTAAAACCTGGATGAGGTTGGCACTGGAGCGTGGGAATTGGCCCAAGCAAAGAAAAGAGAGGTCACGTACACCCAGCAGTGTGTAAAGTTGGGGTGTAGATGATAATGAGTATGTGGATCCTCGATAATTGATAGTAGGGTGAATATGTAAGTCAATTTCTAAAATGTTAGCTAATATTATTCATATCGTGGAAGAGGTCAGGGTATAATGGCCAGTGGCATTATTTGAAGAGGCGTAGTACCTATTTAGCTACTAAAAAGGCGTAACGTTATTCATGTGTAGGTACTTTACCATGTTGTGGTACTTCCGGATTCGCCTGTAGAACGTCGGCAGAGGCCTGAAATGCACAGATTTATAATATTAGGCAAGTAAGTACAATCTGATGTGCCTGATTACCGATGGGTAGGTAGGCCCTCTTGTAACGGCCCAAATGAGCAACTTCTAGCTTGGTTCTTGTCTTGACGAATTTAAATGAAATATTAACGCCAAATATTTATATAAAAACTAAAAATTACCGAAATCCCAGCTACTATTGCTAAAGTCACGACCGCACCCCACATGACTACAAATTAATTAAACAATCAATAATAATTAAGAACTAATCTATATTATATTATTTATGATAGCGTTTTTTATCATGGTATAATATTATTTTCTCTGCATTATTATCTGCGTATGCAGTGAGACCCAAAATAATCTGGTCTTGCAACCATGCAAGACAGATTATGCAATGACCACATTGTTGCGAAATATTTGGTTAGAGAATTAACTACAAGGTTAAGTTTGACGCTAGTAGCACACCTCCGCCGCGAAATCGTAGCAGCGAAACTGCAGTAGTTCAATTCAACTGGCTCGCGTCATGTTTCGCTACTTGAGTTCCGGTACTCGAATTTCGAATAGCGGATCATGACGCAAGTCAGTTGAATTGAACTACTGCGGTTTCGCTGCTATGGTTTCGCGGCGGAGATGTGCTACCGGCGTCATTGGTCGCAAAAGATACGAAAAGAACATTGTTTTTTTTAAGTGAAAACTTCTTTTATCGTATTAAGCACTTTCTGGGTGAACAAAAATACTGGAATTCGCGTCATCAGTCATAGGTGCCGTATATATAATGTTATGTGTACTTTTTGGGTGTACAAAAAGAAAAAAGCGTGACAATCGCATCATCGTCACCGCAAGCTAGTTTCACAGACTACATAGAGATACTACGTAGTATCTCTAAGTAGTCCGTCTGTGGAGATACTGGCTAGTTTTCACTTCTATCGGCAGTCCCCAAAGACTGCCCCACATGTTTTTTAATCAAAAGCATTTTGAAATTGGAAGAGACCAAACAGTATCACCAATCATCAACCACTTTCATTTATCTAATGATGATATTATCTGATAAGATTCCATTTTATTTATCACCACTCGTGGTAGCACAGACAATCCCCTAATATGAATAAAAATGGATGGAGAGATGGAGCTTCCATAGTTTCATTTATGAAAGAACATTCATATTGCATAGTGATTCCTCCTATAGCAGTAGGCAGAACGCTTTATGATGTTTGTCTCACCATCGCAAACGAATTTAAAATGTTACATGACACTTATAATCAGCGTTACCATTAGAAAAATAAACCCCGTTTTTTGGGATAACTGTAAAATTTTGAGTAACCAACCAATATGATTTGGCGTAGAATTTTGTCCCTCAGCGTTATTTGGCTATCCAGTAAATTGTAAGATCAAAATTATGATGTTCTATACATATTGGGTTGACTTGCACTTATTTATTTCAATTAAGGTTTCCACAAACAAGCAATTTCCGAAGACTGCTATATTTAATTTATAGATTTATGTGGGGGATTTCTTTAATGTATGTTGGCTACACATCCCTAATTTTGTCACTGTCGGGGAAGTCAAACGAAGCGGTAATTTTGATTTCGCAAAGAGTTTAAATAAATAATTTATAAGGAAATTACTATTAAATAACCTCAGATAGGACCTCGAACAACCATGAGTGTCACCAGTGGCGGTGAGGAGCCGCCAGATCTGGGAGAAAAAAACAAGAAAAGAAAGTACAACAAAAAAAATCCTGACCCAAATAATAAGTATACCATTTTTACTAAACAAAATTATAAAAGACTGTTCATAGAAAACACCAATTCTGAGTATGTAGTATATGTCGAGTCAACAGAGCAGGAGAAAGTTGGGAATAAAAATCCCATTACGCTCACCAACTTAATATCTGATAATGTTAAAGGTGATATAGGCGTACATAGAATAAATGCGCACAAAATAGGGATAACATTCAAAAAGGCGGCTGCGGCCAACAATTTTCTGAAAATGGAAGACTTCTTATGGAGAAACAAGTTTAAAGCATTTATACCATCGTATTTAACAGAAAGGATTGGTGTATTGAGGTTTGTGCCCAAAGAACTCTCCAATGAAGAAATATATAAAAATATAGTATGTGACTCTGAAGTGATTTCAATTAAAAGATTCATGCGTAAAGTAGAGGGAAAATTAGTGCCTCTCAATACAGTTGCCGTTACCTTTGCATCAACATCCTTACCGCAATACGCCTATATACAACTATTTAGATACGAAGTGAAAGCATACATACCACCATTATTGCAATGTTATAAATGTCTAAAATTTAACCATTCGGCTAAGACTTGCAGGGGCGAGCAACACTGCTCTTCTTGTGCTGGTCGTCACTCTTACAAAGAATGCGATGTCGAGGAGATCACATGCATCAACTGCGCAGGTAACCATCTTGCCATTTCACGAGACTGTCCCATTAAAAAACAAAAAATTGAAGAGAAAAAGGCCAAATTTCTTATGCAGCAATCGTATGCCACTGTTGTGAAACCACCACCTACATTTAATGAGAAATCTTTCCCTGTTTTATCCAAGGTTATTGATAAGGCTAAAACCAATGATACTTTAGATATTAAACAAGTAGCAAATAATGATATTATAATTAACGCAATTGTTAAATCGTTGGTTGCATTAGGAAACAAGAGTGACTCTGATGGGCCACTCACACATAAGAAAATAAAAGAAATATTTTTATCAAATTTAATTTAAACATGGATAGTTATCTAAATATTTTACAGTATAATATACAGAGTTTACAGAGTAAAAAGAGCCTATTAAAAAAATTATTAATTGAAAAAAATATAGATGTTTGTCTTCTTAATGAGACTTGGTTCAAATCTAATACTATAATTCCACACTTTCCTACATATAATTTAATCCACAAAAATTCCATAAATTCTCATAATGGAGTAGCTATTTTGGTGACCCATCGTTTAAAGTACAAAGTAGTTAATACACACTTCTCAGAATCTATTCAAAACTTATGTATCTCTATAGAAACACAATTTGGAACAATGGCAATACTTTGTGTATACAGCCCTCCAAGTATCAGGTTTGACTCGGCAAAGTTAAAGGACTTAATTAATAACATACCCAAACCTTGTATAGTTATGGGTGATTTTAACGCTCATAACATAGCCTTTGGATGCCATAGTGATAATAATAGAGGTAGATGTTTATATAATATAATTGATGAATTTGACCTATGTATTTTGAATGATGGATCACCAACAACTGTTCCTTATCCTAATAGACAAGCTTCAGCGATAGATCTTGCCCTTGTTAGCTCTTCCATAGCTCATTTATGTAACTGGTATGTTCATGACGATCCCATGGGTAGCTATCATCTTCCAACCGTACTTGAGATCAACATTCAACCGTCTATGTATGACACTTCACCTCCTGTGGATCAAGAGAAATATATTTATAGCAAGGCAGATTCGGACGAATATTATAGCCTATCAGAAACTTGTTTTTCCCACTTTAACTCAATAAATGATTCTATCAATGCATATAACCATTTTATAGAAACATTAAATGATCTACGGAATAAAACAATCCCAAAACGAAAATTAGGTGCAAACACAGCTATTAAAAAACCAGTACCATGGTGGAATACAAAATGTAGTGATGCTGTCGCAAAATCAAAAGATGCATTAAAGTATTATTTTTCTCAACCCAACATTGAAAACTGGATAAGGTATAAAAAACTAGATGCAATAAAGAAAAGAATTCTGAAGGAAGAAAGTTCTTCTTCTTGGCAAAATTTATGTAGTAGCTTTAATAGGTTAACTCCAGTTTCTAGGATATGGGGATACATAAAAAAAAATTAAAAAAATTGGATCAAATCGAAACAAAAACATCAATGATGAGTGGGTTCCAAGTTTTTTAGATAACTTAGCTGATTTTACTGAAATAGATTACAATAGGCTTGAATATTTGTTTGAAGATGCTACAGAAAATGATGTAAATAGATTTCTTAAGAACAATTTCACTGTAGAAGAGTTGAATACATCTTTAAAGAGTAGGAAAGATACTACACCGGGATTGGATGACATACCTTACATGTTAATAAAAAAATTACATTTAAATGCACAAACTACATTACTTATTATTTATAATAAACTATGGGATGAATTAGTAATACCTGAGTCTTGGAAAACACAGTGTGTCATTCCAATTTTAAAACCTAATAAACCTTTAAATAGTGCTTCTTCATATAGACCTATTTCCTTATCATCTTGTTTGGGTAAACTCTTTGAAAATATGTTAAAGCTAAGATTAGATTATTTTGTTGAATCGCAAAGCTTAATTCCTTCGATACAGTTTGGCTTTAGAAAAGGTAAAAGTTGCTCTGAAAGCTTTGTATCTTTATTATCAGATGTAAGACAGGTTAAATTAAGTCACTCTAATGCAATCTGTGTGTTTTTAGATGTAAAAGGTGCTTTTGACAATGTAAATATAGAAGAACTTATTCAAGTATCTCACGATATTGGTATACCTGGTCATATTCTGAAATGGCTTTATTTATTTTTAAACAATAGAACTGTATTTGTTAAATATAATAATAAATTGCATGGACCTAGGACTGTCAACAAAGGCACAATGCAAGGGGCAACTTTGTCTCCTTTACTTTATAACTTGTATACTTCTGAAATATTAAAATATGTAGATGTACCAGGTGTAAATATCCTGCAATTTGCAGATGACTTGCTTTTGTACAGCATAAATCAAAATATAGATATAGCAATGGCTAATATTAATACGGCTTTGTTTCAATTATACAGCTATTACCATAATAAACTTAAATTAGAAATAAGTCCAGAAAAGAGCTCTGTTTTAATTATCAGCAAAAATGTAAGTATTCATAGCAATGTTCAAATTTCATACAATTCTGTAGAAATTCCTGTTGTTAAGCAACATAAATTCTTAGGCGTCATTATTGATGACAAATTAAAGTTTGATGAACATATTAAACATATAAGTAACAAAGCACTGAATGGTATTAATCTATTGAGACATTTAGCAGGAAGTTTTTGGGGATCTGACCCCAAAGTTATGAGTATGCTGTACAAAAGTATAGTAAGAAGCCATTTTGATTACAGTAGTTTAGCTTACATGAATGCCAATAGCACCTTGTTACGAAAATTGGATGTAATTCAAAATATGGGACTGAGACTTATTTGTGGTGCTATGCGCTCCACACCTATTAATTCTTTAGAAGTTGAAACATGTATACCTCCCTTGACATTACGAAGGTTGTTCTTGGCTGAGAGATTTTTATTAAAAGTCATTGCATCAAATGATAATCCTTTACTTAAGAAACTAACAATACATCCTGAAATCTTACAGTCAATTGCTCCCAATGCAATCTCTGCTTCTTCTTTGGTTGGTGGAACTCTACCTGAAATGCCAACATTATTTGAACATGTAAATAATAATTCAAAAGATATTGTTAAAAATGATATTTGGCCTATATACAAAATTCCTTATAATGGTATTATTAACAGCTTTGCAATCCATTTAGACACAGTGCACAATCAATTTGAATTTTTACAGTTTAAAGACAATAGACCAGAACATTATGTTATATACACAGATGGATCTAAAACAGACCATAATGTAAATGCAGCTTTCTATGATCCACAGCTAGACTTCACTAAATGTATTAAATTAAACAGGGTGTGTAGCATTTTCACTGCTGAATGCTATGCAATTGATTGTGCACTGCAGCATGTAAATAGTCTTGTAAATAATGTACATAATATTTTGATAGTTACAGACTCCAGAAGTGTTTTGTCTGCTCTACATAATGTAAATATTTCTTTTAAGCTAAATTATATTATTTATAATATTAGACTTATAATCCAAAAACTACTTGATAAGTATATTAAAGTAGAATTAGTATGGGTACCTTCACACAGTGGCATTCGTGGAAATGAAGTAGCTGACAATACGGCTCGTTCAGACCATGACGAGGATCGATCCGAGTTGCTCAGGGTTCCATTCACTGATTATTACAGCCTTTTTAAAGAACATAATAGACAGTTATGGAAGGAGTATTGGGACATAACCCTGGAAACGAAAGGCAGATGGTATGCTGGAATACAAAATGAATTACCGATTAAACCTTGGTACCATAACTTCAAATATATCACGAGAAGATTTATAACTATTATAACACGCATGAGATTGGGACATTGCCTAACACCAGCTCACCTAAATAGGATTCGCATACTTAACAATAGCCGATGTCGTCATTGTGGAGCAGAGGATGCAGATTTGGATCATGTTATCTTACAGTGTTCAAGTTTTAACATTCATCGTTTGATTTTGGTCAGTGAACTCAGTGAATTGAATTTATGTGACAATGACTTTGAAAGTGAACGTCAAAGTGTTCCCCGCCGCGTTCAGGACTTATTAGAAAATAAGAAATATTTTAGTGTGTTGTATAAATATATTTGTAATACGGTAGAAAAAATTTAATTCATTTTGTAAACAGAAATGTATATATTGTAAGTTAATTATCTGTAATTTAAATTATTATGAAAACGATGTTAGCACTGAGATGTACCCACTAAACCCGAAAGGGCGGCAAGTTGGTAATTATGAACAGAAAGTAATGGAAAAAAAAAAAAAAAAATTGATGTGAAAACAGATTTTATCATTATTTTAGCTATAATAATCTTTAGCTATTGTCACAGAGTACTTTTTAATATTGCTGGCTATTGTATTATTACATTTAAACACATCTATGTATCCGACTGAAAGACTTGTATCTATGGTCATGAATAAAAATTATTAAAAAAAAAAAATTGTCACTGTCACAAATTGTCAAACAAAAGTCATTATTTCATTTCATTTGATTTACTCTCATGTTTTCTGTTTGCAACCGTCGTGGCGCGCGTTTTTTCTAATTAAACTCTTATTTGATACCAATTTAGCTGCGTAAACGCTACTACAAATTTTAATTTTGTCACAAAAATGAGTGCGTGGCCTGAAGTAACGACTGCAAAGTCGGAAAATCGCCATGAAATCAAATTGGCGGGTGCGACTATTTCGAAACGTATTTCGGAAAGTGGTTTAGACAAAGGTATATTTCAATTAACAAATATTAACCTTCTAAATATCAGTGACACATGTCTATCAGCTGTACCGGACGATATAAGTCGTCTGGTAAACCTGCAATCCTTGCTGTTGTTCGGTAACAAAATAACAGATTTCAATAAAAACATAACCTCTTTGAAGAAATTGAAAGTGCTTGATTTGTCGAGAAACCAGCTGAAGAGTATTCCGGAAAGTCTGAACGACATGAAAGAGTTGACTAGTATCAATTTAAGTTCTAATGAAATAGAAGAAATGCCGAAATTCACTGATTTTCCCAGTTTGCTTACTGTTGATTTGTCAAATAACAAATTGACGAGTTTCTTGGACTTGGAGAATGCAGTTCTGCTTCATGTGACTGATCTGAAGATTAAAGGGAATGCTATTGAGGTATTGCCGAGCTACATTGTCCGTAGCTTGCCATCATTGAAGAACTTCGACATTGGAGACAATCAACTGAAGACTGTCCCTGGGGAAGTAGCCACCATGGCTAAGTTGAAAGGTAAGTCATTTATACTACATACTGCAGTGTACATAATTTTGTTTTTTCATAAAGATGTTGATGTTACTCTTATAAAAAATATTAAAACCTATGTTGAACTATTGATTGCACCACAGGTGGTAAACCTGGGTATCAATAAATTCAAGTTGCATAAGATTGTGCATGTAAGTAAAACATCATAATTACTCACTTTGTGTCTTTCTTTCAGAAATCAACCTTAAAGGCAACAAATTCACTGACAAGAGATTCATGAAGCTTGTTGATCAGTGTCGTACCAAGCAAATAGTGGACTACATCCGTGAGCACTGCCCAAAGGCCGACCAAACCCAGCCTGCAGGCAAGGGTAAAGGAAAAAAGGGCAAGAAGGAAGAACCCACACCTGAAGAAACAGAGTGCGATCTCTGTCATTCTTTGAATATTTTACATGTCGAAGATGATACTCAAAGAGTTAAGATTATTGAATCCCAAGTAGCAGTGGTCCGTCCGTATATCCTGTGCTGTATCGTGAATGATCTGTCCTTTAACGAGACATCTTTCAAGAAGTTCATACAGCTGCAGACAAAGTTGCATGACACTGTCTGCGATAAGAGAAATATTGCTACAATCGCTACTCATGACCTGAACAAGATTGCACCAGGTTGGTTTTATTATTGTTCTATTTCCAGCTTCAAATTCAGCATACTCTTTATACAAAATATTTACTTGTGTTTTCTGTAGTGTATTTGGAGCATGATTGTGAAGCTTTTTACCCGACTGCTCCAGATGGAGGGTAATGTTTTTGACTGCTTCGTTAGTCTAGTGGTCACAAGCGCTACTGCTGAGCATAAAGCCCCAGGGTTCGCTTCCCAGGTTAGGTAAAGTGTTATTGAGTTTTCCATCTGGATCTTCTCAGTAGAAGCCTGGAGTCTGGATTTGTGTTGATTATATGGCAATAGGTTCGCCCCCTATTAGGTAATAGGGGCTGGTTTCCGCAACTCCACGTCAAAACGCGTATTTTGCGTACAGGTGGGAAAAATCGGTTATTCGATCAACCCCAGCTCCTCAAAGAAGGCCAGCAACACCTTGGTGTTACTGGCAATCTCGCGTAGGATACCTGGGTTACCGAAGTACTTTGCCCTGTATTACATGGGACTTAAACATAACTGTCGAAATGTAGGTGCACTACTAAACACAGCGTGATGTTATGTTATTTTATTGTGAAGCTTTTCCCTTTTCAAGTCTCTTTTCAAAGCTCCAAGTTGTAGTTAACCTCAATTATTTGGTAAGATGTATAGCACTCACAGAAATACTTTGACTTCAGCCTACACATATCTTTAGAAACTATCCTAGCAGTAATATAGCACCAATCTTAGCCACTGAAATGAAATGAAATTGTTTATTCTGTAAATAGGATATTGGAATCACTTACATGTCATCTTAAAAAAAATATGAAAAATTTGCTAGATGAGTTCAGCGTTTCCTATCTGACTACTCTGAGAAAAGTAGCCAACTCAACTCATTCATAACATTCCCAGGTGACCTAGTATACACAGCAAAGGCCCCAGCAGCCCTGAAACTGATCCCGCTGTCGAGGCTGCGACCCTACTCCGGCGAGCAACTGTTCCAGCAGCTTACGGCAGAGGCTGAGGCTCTGCGCAAGGAAAAGAAGAGGAATGTCTACTCTGGGATACACAAGTATGTGAATAGTCATTTTTAACTGCCAAAAAAAACGTTGCCATGATTACGCTTGCGTAGGAAACACACAGACAGACACCTAAATTTTTAATGAAGAAAGTTGTTGTTAGCCAGAAAAATCTTGTTACAAGCAAAGTTCAACAAACCATACACCAAAATCATGTTTTTACTTTTTGAAGAGTTGATGATTAATATAGTTTCAAATATTTTATTTTATCTTGAAGTGTCTACATAAACAGAAATAAGTTTTAGTTGCATCCAGTTTAACTCCATACCCAACCTGTGGCACAGATGAATGCACAGATAAATGCATGCAAACACTCCGCAAAATCAATTAAATAATTTAAAAAAATTAAAAACACAACTGCCCTGCCAAAAAACGAACTAAAAAGTAAAAAAAAACTTTTTCACAAAAAATAAAACCGACTTCCAAAAAAAAACACTACAAAGTGAAAAATAACTTTGATTTCGGAAGTCGGTGTCTTGGGTTTTTTATTTTCGTTTTTTTTTGCCACCGACTTCCGAAATCAGTTATTTTTCACTTTGTAGTGTTTTTTTTTGGAAGTCGGTTTTATTTTTTGTGAAAAAGTTTTTATTTTTTGCTTTTTAGTTGTGGTACCTACACAAAACCACCACAAAAAATTGAATACCAAGTAAATTACAGCGATAGGAACTATTAGAATATCGTCCACATATACTAGGTGGGAAAAATATGTATTATTGAAGCTAACTCAAAAATCCCTCATCAGATCTTGACAAAATTTATATGGGACCACTTCTGAAGTATTCCCTACCAAACAAAAAAAGAATCATCAAAATCAATTCATAATTGGCGGAGTAATCGCGTAACAAACATACAACCGAATTGAGAACCTCCTCCTTTTTGAAGTCGGTTGAAAACAAGTTGTATTCCCTGACTAAACAGGTAAATAAAATTGTCATTGCAGTTGGGGGACCATTCTGTGGAACACTTTTTAATCTAAGAGGTCCCCCGACAGACACAACTTAGACTCGACCCCGAGTGGCTGGATCACCAACATGCTCAAACTGAGGGCTGTACAAGTCACAGTAAATTTCACCACGAGAGCCATCGTTGCGAAAGGCTGCCCGCAAGGGGGTGTCCTCTCGCCGCTTCTGTGGAATCTAGTAGTAGACAGCCTCATCAGAACACTCAATGACAAAGGTTACTTCACCGTAGGCTACGCCGATGATATAACCATTATAATCAACGGGGCCCACGAAAACACCCTATGCAACCTCATGCATCAAGCCCTAAAAATAGTAGAGGTTGGTGCAACAAGCACCAACTCTCAGTGAACCCAACAAAAACCGGACTGATTCTCTTAACATAAAAGAGAAAACAAATGATGCTACAATTACCACGATTCTTTGGAACAACCCTAAGCCTCTCAACTGAAACCAAATACCTGGGCATCTTTTTGGACAAACAACTGAACTGGGCAAAACACACAAACTAATCATTACGAGGGCGGCACTGAAAATTTCGGGAATCAAGGACGTGACACAACATTACTATTTAAAAATGTATTTATTGCTTTTCGAAGTATTCTCCGCGAAATTTGACACATTTTTCCATACGATGGAACTACCAGCCTCAGCCGCTACGGCTCCCACGGGTGCCTATGCTTTGTTACGGCGGGCGGGGGTGGCCCTCCCTTCGCGCCTCCGGATTGTTATATACACTCTAGGGGTAACAGCCAAAAGACTACGTAAATTCGGGGTGCCCCAATTCGGTTTTGAAACAATTTCGATATATTTTATTATCCATGAAAATGAATGTCCAGTGTACAAGCATAGGTCAATCGTGAAGGTATTATTTAGGTCATTAAATTAAAATATTTTCTTGATAGTCAATATGTTGTGCTACTAAAGTTAGTGACAGAAACGTATCGCTGCAAAACCGACTCCACGTAGTCTTGTGTGCCCTACCCCTAGAGTGTAATTTAGAATCGCGTAGGCGTGGAGGGGCGAGGAAGCTCGCGTGGGACTGCCGGAGCCCTGCAGCGCCGGAGCCGTGACAGAAACCATGCTTGCTTGAATGTTGCATGATTGCTGCATGCTTGTTTGCTACATGATAATCAGTTACTAGGTGGGTTACCAAAAAAAACAAGGAAAACCTCATGTAATGTACTTTAATTATTTTTACATAATAAAAACCCAAAATAAAACATACTTGTACGCATTAATTGTATTAAATGTTGATATTTTGAACTTAGGCATAATGTCATTCGATATTTTGAATCATTCGAAATTATAATCACTCGGCATTTCAATCTTCGACGTTTTAAGCGTAGGTATAACAATTTTCGACATTTTGATATAATCGATATTAAAATTTTCGATGTTTGAACATTGGTATTTTAATCTTCGATATTCAAATACGTACCCGTTCTGACGCACCAAGTAAGGCGAGCCGCTTTTTGCTCTTCACAGAGCGAATGCGGTATCAATCGGGAAAACAACTTTTTTACACCTAATTGTTCGTGCAAGATTATTTGTATTTGACTCATGCCAATATCTAAAGTTGCCTGAATTTCGCGGTATGTTACATGTCGATCTTCCTCAATCAGCTTACGCACAGCATCAACGTTTTCTTGGGTGACTGTAGTTTTTGGACGGCCTTGACGGGGATCATCACTGAGCTTGACACGTCTACGTTGAAATTCAGCAAACCAGCGATAAATTGTGGTTTTGGATGGGGCTTCATCACCAAATGCAGAAATCATCCGGTCAACACACTGTTTTTGTGTTAAACCACTTCGAAAGTCATAATAAATCATCGCTCTTGAATTTTCTCGAGTCAATTCCATTTTCTCAACGACTAAACAAGTTTGACAAAACCTTGTGACAAGACCGAGAATCTTTTTTTAAATAAATAAATGGTATTCGATTTTTAAAACCAAGGAGTTTTCAATTAAAGAGATTTTAATATGACAGGAACAGTGGAAATATTCCATTCCCGATACTTTTAGTGCAGCCCTCGTACAAAAGCCAGCATATCCCTGTGGCAGTGCAAGCGACTGCTTGGCAGGAATTGGGGGATCAGCCTCAGAATCACCTACTGGTTGTACACCACAGTTATCCGACCAATTATCACATATGGCTCACTGGTCTGGTGGCCCAGAACAGACCTGAGCACAGCCCAGAGAGATCTCGAGAAACTGCAGCGGTTTGCGTGTGTCGCAATCACTAGCTGTATGAGAACTACACCGGCCCTGGCCGTCTTTAGGCTCCATTTATCGGGAACCCTAAGTAATGACTCCAGAAT
The DNA here is from genome assembly GCA_963853775.1 of Xanthia togata. NCBI lineage: Eukaryota > Metazoa > Arthropoda > Insecta > Lepidoptera > Noctuidae > Xanthia > Xanthia togata. Next base: position 13,596,339 of record OY970809.1, read on the forward strand.
TAAGCACACGCGCATAAAGGAGGATCCGAACAAACGAAAGTCAATGATGGCATCACCCTGCGACAAAACCCCGAAAACAACCCATTTTCAAAGGCACTACAACATAATACTTACAGAAGAACAGTGGGACTACTCAGGCCCCCAAGAAATGAGAGTATACACCGACGGTTCGAAGACCGGTACCGGAGTTGGAGTCTTCTCACACGAACTCAACATAAATATATCCAGACCGCTGGAGAGGTTTAACACCGTATATCAGGCGGAGTGTGTTGGGCATCATACAAGCCGCCCACGCCCTAGAAGCCAGGAGGGTTACGGACACACCCATATACGTATACTCTCCGACAGCGCTTCAGTTCTCCAATCCTTACGGAAAAAATTATTACCTCAAAGCTAACACTAGAATGTAACAATGCATTAGAACAAATAACAGTCTCTAGCCGCAACACGGTGACACTTCAATGGATAAAAGGACACAGCGGGTCGCTAGGTAACGACGCAGGTGACGAACTTGCTAGACGAAGTTCCAGCACGGCAGTCTGTGGACCCGAGCCTATCGTACCCATCCCCTTCAACCAAATACGTAGGTGGTTACAGGATCTCACCCACACACAAGCGGGGCAATGGTGGTCCTCAACACCGGGCTGCAGGCAGTCAAAGGAAGCTATGCCATCCTTGGATAGCAGGCTGACCAGGCGTTTATTACGCCTGGACAGGAACGGCCTTCGCCTGGTGACGGGGACCATCACGGGACACTGCTCGCTAAACAAACACTTCCACACAATAGGCATAACGGACAGTCCTCTGTGCAGGGCGTGCATAGAGGCTGAGGAGACCGTTGCGCTCGTGCTCTTGGAATGCACGGGCGTCACCCAGATCAGAACAGATACCCTCGGGTCACCCAGATCATACACAGATGTTCTAAACAAACCAGGACGGTTCTGTTCTGTTCGGTTCTGTTCTAAACAAACCTAATTACCTTCTGGAGGGAGGTGGGCTGGTCACGCACAATTGTCCACTTGACGGACTAAGTGCGGAAACCAAACCCCATAACATAGAACATAGGTCCCCCGACTGCAACGACAATTTTATTTATCTGTTTAGTCAGGAAATACAACTTGTTTTTTACTTTTTAGTTCGTTTTTGGCAAGGCAGTCGTGTTTTTTTTTTTTTTAAGTAATTATTTATTTTTATTCTGTGCATTTTAGTGACAAGCTTTATTCATGCTAGGTTGTTTTAATTTAAGCACTAAAGGTGGTTTAGTCTCACGGCGAGGCGAGGCGTAGATAGGATGGGCGAGGACAAGGACGGCTCCCGTTTAGTCGCGCGGTCGCGCTTACTCGCGAGGGCTAGCGCTGGGTCGTCGTGCCGGTATGGCCTAACAAGTCATTGTTAGGGTGATTTCTCAAGCGATTTTGTTAGTCTAGAGACTTTTTATCATGTGGCTCGTGGATTCAAAACGCTGATTGCCAAACCTTCTAGCTGTCTCACGCGACTAAGCGCGACATAAGCTTGGCCTGTGGCAAAATTTATAGAGCATAGATCCACGACGGCTCTGTACAGTGTCGTCCCTTGCAGCTTGTGCACTGTCGAGCTATGTGGAACTACCTGTTGTGTGTTTGTTAATTGAATTCCAGAAATATTTAAATACAATAATAGAAATGTTTTTTTTATATGATTTATACAGAGCTAATAAATAAATTTAAAAAATTGAAGTATTTGTTTGCGATTTCAAAATAACGACCTTCACTTTTATTTTTAATCTAAATAAAGTTGTATCATAATCTAAAACTTCAAATAAATATAGTATGTATGGACTATGAAAGTATAGGTACATTTTTTTAAGGGGTATCGTATTACCCAGTTACTGGGTTGTGGAGGTCAGATAGGCAGTCACTCCATGTAATATACTGGTATTCAGCTGCATCCGGTTAGACTGGAAGCCGACCCCAATATAGTTGGGAAAAGGCAAGGCAGATTGATTGGAATGTGCTCATCTTAGGCCTTCAATTTGATACCCATATTGTAATAATTAAAGAAAAAAAAATTGTTTTCGCTTTTCAAAATGGAGCCATACAGTATGGCTCCATTTTGAAAAGCGAAAACAATTTTTTTTTAAAAATATAGCTAGTGTCAATCGGGATGATGATTCTAACGATACCCCATACATGGGCTACGACACAATAAAGTGCAATTCAGGTCGCACAGCGCTATTTACCTGCAGTTATATTTACCTAGAAGATGCCTCTCTTTCTATCGCGTAACTCTTATATCTTCTGACTATGTCACACTCACTAAATAGGCCCGACAAGACGGGCCCGCCTAGTACTTGTAGTTTCATTACTAAAATGCAGAGTTTCAGTCTGTATTCATCTGTGCCTGTGGTTAAGATTTAAATAATTAAAATGGTTTCAAAATAATTTATTGTGTTGTTATAGATACTTGTACTTATTGGAAGGCAAGCCAGTGTACCCTTGTCTGCAAGACGCCAGCGGGAAGGTCATCAGCTTCCCCCCAATTACTAACTCAGAGGATACTAAGGTATTTACACTATGTTGATGAATATGATTATAATGTAGAATTAATAAGTTAGTAAAAATTTAGTGAACAGAAATATGACTCAAATCAAACTACACTGAAATTATTTTGTTTCAAAGTCCTACAAAAGTTGAAGTTATTGGGTGGTGTCTCTTTATTATGAAATATTAGGGGTTAAAATATGAAATTGCCGATTTGTACTGAAAAATTGAAATTCGTTTATTTTTATTTAACTTATTTATTTAATCAAAATAATTACCATTATTATCTATACATTGCTGCCATCTAATAGGAAGGTCATTTATGCCTTTGCGATAGAACTCTCGTGATCTAGATTCGACAAACTGTGAAAGCATTTTGTACTGCCTCCTGAGAAGAAAACATATTATCACGTAGAAAATTTACCAAATCACGAAAAAAATGGTAGTCCGTTGGAGCAAGGTCTGGCTAATACGGAGGGTGACGAATGGTTTCTATTTGCAGTTCCAGTAGAGTTGAAACGGTTTCTCGTGCTGTCTGAGGTCTCGCGTTATCATGGAGCAATAATGGTGAAGATCGATTCATGAGTCGGGGCTGTTTCACTGCTAGTTCTGCTATCGTTGTTAGGATTCGTCACAGTAGACATCTGCCGTTATTGCTTGACCAGATCGGAGAAAGCTATAGTGAATAACACCATGCTGAGACCACCAAACAGTTACCATTACCTTTTTATTGGTAAGCTTTGCTTTAGGACACTGTTGCGGCGTTTGACCTGGGGTCAGCCATTGCATTTTTCGCTTACGGTTATCGTAATATTGTATTCCTTAATTTCTGTATCGATTCAACAAGGCAACACAAGTTTCAACACGCGTTTCTTTCTGCAGATCAGTCAAGTCATGAGGCATACATTTTTTTTTTTTTTTTGTTGATTTGACGCAAATGAGTCAATATAAAGGTAACGTTAATCCATGCCGCTAATTCCTGGGTAGTTTGGCTCGGATCGGCTTCCACCATCTTTTTCAATTCATTGTTATTCACCTGTGTGGGCGGTCTTCCACGTGGTTCGTTCTTCAAATCAAAGTTTCCATCACGAAAGCGTTTAAACCAAAATAGCACGGTGCGTTCATTAGCAGCCCCCTCTCCAAACGCAACATTGATATTGCGAGCATGCTGAATAAAAAAAAAACAACTGAAAGTCGATAATCGAATGTTGCACATTTTTTAAAAGAAGAACTTCATAGGTACCATGTGAAAAAAGTTTAACTCAAAAATCTCAAACCATGAAGGTTCTATGTCAATTCGAAGTACCTATTACAATAAAACGGCATTTTCATACTTTAACCCCTATTATTTAAAAGGACAAGGATTTTTCATTTTATCTTCTTCTCGTTTTGGTTTCCTCTTTTTCTTCGCTTCGCTAGTTGAATAAGACAAAATATTGGCGCGATCAATCTAGTCGCGTTTGTACAGCATAGTACATATAAACGACCGCATCGATCACTTACTCGCGCAACGCTCGGGTTTGCGTAGGACGCGGCGTATTTGTTACGCCGCGTCCTACGCAAACCCGAGAGTGAAGACCAAAACCAGAAAAGGATAAAATTAAAAATCCTTATCTTGTTAAATATTTCATAATGAAGAGACACCCAATAACTTTAACTTGTAGGACTTTCAGAACAAAATACCTATGACTAAAATAACACAATTTTCTCAGATGTCTCAAGAAACCAAGTCAATGTTGGTAGAAGTGACATCACACACGTCGCTCGGCGCCTGCAAGACTGTGATGAACAAGCTGCTGCAAGAGTGCCTTCTGCTGGGAATAGGACTCCATGACCTTGACGCTGCCTATCATACCCTCACTGTTCAGCAGGTAAGAGAATTATGTAAAAGAGTAGCAATTACCACAGATTAATACAAATGGTTCACTCCACAAAATCATTTAAATAAAGAGCGACTCTTGTCACGACACAATAAAGTGCATTTCAGGTCGCACAGCGCTAATTACCTACAGTTATATCCATCTGGAAGTTGATTACGTTACGCTCACTGAATTGGCCCAACAAGACGAGCTCACCGCGTATTAAGCTTCCTAACTAAAATACGGAGTGCGCCTGCTGTACTATTTCTTTTTTTTTCGGACAACTATGATAATGACATATACAGCTACTGTGGAAAGCCTATGACCAACAATGGGCATCTCTTGGCTGAAATGATAACAGAGTACAGTCAATAACTAAAATATTTGTATTACCATAATCGTTCAAAAAAAAAAAAATGGAAGTGATATTAAATTAAAATTTATCTAAACTATTTTACGAAATGCTGATAATATTCTATATTAAAATTTACTGACATTATACAATATTATATTACTGGCAAACTGTCAGTGTACTATGCCTGCCCATCCCTGTGTACATTATTTGCCAAACATGTAAACAAATACGAGTTTTCCACTTAGACAAACATCAACTTTATGTATGTGTAAATAAAGTTGATTTTAAACTGACTAGTACTGTTGAAAAAGTCATTAAAATATGAAGTTGTAACGCAAACTGAACCTTATGTGTAGGCATTACAGTTATTTTTCCTAAACCTCGTGTTTGTTTAATGAATTGCGAACGCAGATTACCTCTCAATTGTAGCTTAAACGTGTTTACCTGAATGATATTATCATTTCCAAGGCCCCAGACAAGCCGAAACAAATCAATGCCTTTAGTAACGTCATTTATTTAACGCGGCGACAAACTAATCTGATTTAGGGTTTTCAAAATGATTAAAATGGGTAGCAAAAATAATAGGTTGGCAGCTACAGTGAAGTAGCATTTTAAGTATAAAATGAGGTTGTTTATAGAATTTATTGTTAAGCGAATATTAGACACTAGCACTCGCCGGCCGCTACCGCGGCACCGCTCGCTCGGCTCGTGCGTTGTGTGATCACAGTTCTAACCTAACCTACCTTTCAGTCATTTTCATTTACTACTTAATTTTTAGTCAAGGGGTTACGGCTACTCATAAGTTTAGCCGTCTAAAAATGAAATAAATTAAAATTAGCGTCTCCTCAAAAATAAATGCTTACAAAAATGTTTTTTATATGGAAGCATATAGTTGCCTCTAATACAATGTTTGTTATCCCACTGTTAATATTAGTCGCCATGTCATTATTTATAGTACCTCATAGTTAGTCGCCCTTTAAGTTGGTCTGGGTCAGGATGACTGGACCAAGAGAGATTTTTGAAGTTTGAGCAATACCAAGTTTTAGTACCTATTTGGTACTATTTGGTACCAGACATCAAATAATTGGTACCTCTCTACAGAGGGAAAATTATTACGAGGAAAGTGGCCAGCCATTCTGACTTCAGAATGGCTGGACCAAGTCGGCTGCACCTAGTTGTAGGTGTTATAACTAGTTCATCTTTTCATTAAAATTTAGTACCTCATTGGTACCTCAACATATGTTTTTCTTAGATTTTTTCGATAAGCCAAAAATAAGTTACACCTACAAGAAGTTTTGCATATATAATAATGTTTATTTTTGTACTAAGAAAATTACCGAAAATAAATCATAACACATAAATATTACGTATATTTATTCATTGATTGACACATTAATATTTTTTTACATATAAATAACAGTGTGCATACATTTTGTTAGTAAAAACAAAATGTATGCACACTGTTATTTCAAAATTGTTGTTTGAAAAAATCTAAGAAAAACATATGTGGAGGTTCCAATGGGGTACTAAATTTTAATGAAAAGATGAACTAATTATAACGCCTACAACTAGGTGAAATCAACGTGCTCCAGATTACATGTATTTTTTTTTCTAGGTGTAACTTTATTTTGCCTTATCGAAAAAAATTAAGAAAAACATATGTTGAGGTACCAATGAGGTACTAAATTTTAATGAAAAGATGAACTAGTTATAACACCTACAACTAGGTGCAGCCGACTTGGTCCAGCCATTCTGAAGTCAGAATGGCTGGCCACTTTCCTCGTAATAATTTTCCCTCTGTAGAGAGGTACCAATTATTTGATGTCTGGTACCAAATAGTACCAAATAGGTACTAAAACTTGGTATTGCTCAAACTTCAAAATCTCTCTTGGTCCAGTCATCCTGACCCAGACTTAAGTTGTTAGTCGCCTGGAAAATAATTTGCCTTTAGCAACACGAGGGCTATTCCACAATTTACTAACCTAACTTAAATTTTTTCTCCAGGTGAAAGTAGTCGATCCTGAAGGTAACCTCAAGAACGTGTACCCATCACGGACTGACTGCGTCTTCGAAGGCACTAACATTAAGGTCGTACGTAATAACAAGAAGTAATTCTACAATGTTACTTAAATAAACGCCAGTGCCGAGAAATCAATGAAGGAAGATGCGAAAGACTCTAGTTCCATTGACTACTATATACTAGACTATTAGTATGCTGCCATTAATATGGCTCCTCCTCCACCTCGACTATTAGAAAGAAACCATTGAAAACTATAGAATAAATTGTGCGTGCTTATGATGACCACACGATAAAAGTGAAAAGTTACGACTGGAGCCTAGTATACGCGATTCAGCATCACCGACCGACGAGCTGATTATACGAAATTCAGTGTCGCCAACTGAGTGGAGTCGAGTATACCCGATTCAACGTCACCGACCGACTGGAGCCGAGTATATCCGATTTTGCGTCACCGGCCCGAGCGTGACGGTTCAGTTTTGTTCACTATCCGGAACGAGCGAGAATTGCGCCTGCAATTTTCACTTCAAAAGTTTGCTTTGTAGAGCGCCGTCTCGTGTCACTCATATTTGTACATAAGTGTCAAACTTTATGGCGGCTCTGAAGTGCGATAACCGGTGCGCAGTACCGCACTCCTCGCCCCGCTGACACATCAATTTGTTACTGCGCAGGAACTTGCCCCATGTTCTGAGCGGCCATAAAGTTTGCATGGAATTGTAACATTTTCTTTGTAATACTCGATGTGCCATTCTAACATCCGTGTACTGTTACTTGGGACTTCGCGATTGTGACGTCATAATGCAAGATGTCAAGTTATGTCAATGGGCTTCAAAAAACAAGGATCTGTCCAAAAAATCTTCGTATATTATAATTCTGTCAAATGGAACACTTATTTCAACAAAAATGCAATAAAAAATAATGCCTTGTAATTACATACATACATACAAATATAATCCAGTTATCGCACAAACATATTTTAAATAATAAATCAAGCCATTTAGGCTATCTTAGTCCACTATTATACATAATTTAATAACTAAAAATGAGAACTTACTTTTTTTTTAAGGAATGAATGATTGAATCTAATTTTATAATTTTGATGAAGGTTTACTTCGTCGTTAATAACATTGTGTTTAAAATTAAAATGTATTCAGGTATTCTCTCAAATGCGTTGCTTTGTGTGTCTAAGTTTTATAAACTTTATAATTATTTTTACGTTCATCAATTTCTGGTGCAAAGAGGTTATTAAAATCATTTAACATTTTTGAAAGCTATAATCGCATGTCCCCATACTATTTCTCGGACTTAAAAAATCAGCTACAATATGCTTTAATAAATTGTCTGTGATGAATCATGCTATAGTTTGACCGAAACCTTTGTACCGTGCTTTAGGAATGCACAGCAAGGCGGGGGAGGGACCGTGAACGTTTACGAATGAGCGACCTGGGGCCTTATTATGAAGTATTAATGCCATCATTATTCCACTGCGAAAAAAGGATGGCGCTAGCGGCCTCATATAGCTCCATCTCTCACTCACACTGGAATAATGGTGGCATTAATACGTCATAATACGGCCCCAGCACTGCCCCCCGTCTCGCCGCGCACATACCTAAGGCGCGGTACAGCGGTTCCGGTCAAACTATAGTACAGTATTGATGTGACACATCGATAGGTACCGATTATAACTTAAAAAGTAAGAGAAAGTTTTTGTTAAATGTTTTCAGTTTAATACTAAGTATTTTTGTAACCTTTGTTTTGTTTTATTTCACCTATTTCAACTCTTCGTACGGCTGATAAACTAAATTCTACAGTAATGCCGGTTGTCTGGCATCTGCTACCCAGATTTTAAAAAAATGGTGCCAAGTTTTACATACTCTTTTTGCTGCCAAAAATGCCGGGAATATCGGTATTGCCTTGTGTAAAATATTCTGTACACTACTTGGTAGCATTTCATGTAATATAGCTTAGTTAATTTATCATAAGGGGATGCGCTAAGGTAGCCCGTGAAATTCAAATTTTCTTTTGTTTTTTTGCAATTTGCAGGTCAGTGACACTGACCTGCAAATTGCGTTGGTTGTACGTTGATTAATAAAATTCGCTACAGTAATAAATATGGATTTACAGAATTATAATCGTTACAATCAGCAATGTCATGATTTCATGAAATGTAACAAAAAGTATAGTAATAAATATAATTTCAATAGGATTACGTGAACTAAGTTGTAGGGATTGTACATAAAAAATCTATTATTAATTAATCGATTGTTTTCCCTAGTAAAAAAATCGATTTCTGTATTGATAATAATCGATTTTTTTCGTTATTTTTTGTTGACAGATTAAATTAAACATCTGTCTTATCGATAATCACACCATCACAGCATTAAAGCTCTGTTTTATTAATTTAATAATCAACAAGTTATCAATTTACAATGGCATAAAGTGGTAAAAAGTTTTTTTTTTCCATATTGGTTCTTTATAATAAACAAATTAAACGACTGTGGGCAATGAAAGTTAAAAAAAAATAAAAGTTTTGGTAAACGTTTTGATAGTATTCGGCTCCTGGTCTTTGTTAGTATGGAGCCAGCTTTCGAAAATTATCTTTCCGCTGGAGTCGAAGAAGCCGGAACCAGAACTGAACAGAAGGTGCCTACACGCTAATAGGGCTAATTTAGGTTATCAACGTACAGAATTGATGACATAGCGTTAAACGCACAGATGGCGTTAGCGTCATTCAATGACGAACTTCGAAGTTCGCGGCACTGCGGCATCGCGCACCTGACTAAAAAACTGAGTGTTGTGGCCGTTGCGGGTGAAAAAAATCGACATTGAAAAATACATCGATTTGTTATTAATCGATTTTTGAAATATAAAAATCAATTATTATTTTTAAAAAATCGTTTTTTTCTATAATCGATTATTTTTTTACATCCCTACTTAGTTGTATTGATGATTTTTATGATTAATTCTATATATAAACATTTTATACGGACGCGAATCATATTTAGATCAACATACAACCTGATACTGACCTACAAATTGCAAATAACGCAAGAAATTTGAATTTCGGTAGCCCACGAAATTCAAATTTCTTGCGTTGACTTGAAGTTATCGCCTTTTTTTATTTTTTTGAGCGTATGCCCTAAAAGTTGGCAACGTCGCAAATAGCTGTCAAATATCATTGATTTGGCAATACTACTAGGAAATATCAGATGTGGCTAAATAGGGAACTAAAATATTGATTTATAATATTAATAAAAGTTTTAGATGTAAAAAAAGTATTTGAAAACTTTCCCAACATGTTGAAATCGCTAGTTACTGTCAAATAATGTATGGAACTTTGACAGCAACTAAAGATTTCAACATGTTTTGTTGTGAATGTTTCGCCTCTGCAAACGCACAGTTAGCCGGTATCGTGTTTACATGTTTAGCTCCAAAGGCACTGACCTCCATATATACAAGTACGCTGGACTTACGATACCCTATGAAATGACAGCTCTTTATTGTGCCTATTTGAAGCACCCCCAATGCGTGGGAAGAGAACTAAATCTGACGTAACTTGCAAATGGCCGATGTCTCGTTTGAATTGTCTCCCGTGTTTTTGGAGGTTTAACGCGATTAAGCTTCTTTGTTGTGTCGTATTAATTTAGTTGATAACATAAATAAGTGGTGGTCATTCATAGTTCAACTATGAAAGAGTGTTTGTTATGCAAAACTCGTTACCAGAAAGGAAGTGGGATTGCATTCCACAAGTTATTATTAGACATTTAAAAATCTGTCACATAACCTATTAAACGTAATAACAATATATTTGTCTTTGTCTAACCGGTTTTTTATAAATCACAAAATTTTATAGTGCTGCAAAAGTTACCCGTCGATAAAAGTTATCGATATTTTTCCTAACGATATCTATTTACTTTCAAGAACGGAAATCGCCGATGACCGATTTTTATTATGAATGTGTGTGAATGAATGTGTGAAACCTGTGAATTATTTTAAAATTATATGTATTTACATATAATTTTAAAATAATTCACAGGTTTCCGACTGACAAAAGAAGACTGGAATTATGGCTGAAAAACATTGAAAAGCCGTCCGAAAAAATATGATAACATCTGTTCAAAGCACTTCTCCGATGACTGTTTTATTAAACATAACTCATTTTATTTTCTATAAATACCTTACCTATTCCACTCCATCCCAAGAAACCCTCGTTTCTATTTAAAAAGCGTTCCCTATTTATTTTTGGATTTAGTTAGTCACATACTAAGTACCCCCTTAGTCTGGCTTCGGATTATCCTAAGACTAGCAGTCTGCCCCAACTTCTCCCGTGGTACATAGCCTATGTCACTCAGGGATAACGTACCAATCCCACGGTGAAAGAACTTATGAAATCGGTCTAGCAGTTCCTGAAATTTGCGCGTTCAACCAAACAAACTCATCAGCTTTATTATATTCAAAATTCAAAAAATTCTAAATTCAAAATATTTTATTTCACATAAACCTACATGGGCACTTATGAAACGTCAGAAGCTAGGTGCACGGTTCCAATTGGTCGTTTCCTATGGAGAAGAGCCGGCAAGAAACTCCACGGTTACTCTTTTAAAAATAATTGGTTTTTACAATATTTTCAAATAACAGTGTTATTAGGTATGGGAGGACAGTGTAGGTCTTTCAACAAGTACCAGTATTAGTATAAACAACCCGGCCGAAATATCTGTATCTGTTGGAAACATAGAAATAGTATTACCTGATGGTCGGAAAAGCCTTTTATCGATGTATTTTATCTTACTGTCCCATCCCTATTATTAGTTCCATTCCCACCCACTTCTGCGATCAGCGCCAAAATGGCGAAAATCAAATCGCCCCACTATGGCTCGGCTGATCATAGGTCCAGCGTACTTGTATATATGGAGGTCAGTGTCCAAAGGCCAAAAAGAACGATGCGTACAAATATTTTATATTGCAACACTAAAGTTAAACGTCAATGTCACAAACCCCGAATTTTAATTAATTTTCAAAACAAGTTTTATCAGGTGTGCGTATTGCTTGTTTTGTTTAATTTCCATGTTTTGAATGGTGTAATAATATTTAAAATGCGGCGCAGCCTAGCGCCGAGCCAGGTCGGCTCCAACGACAATGTCTTCAAAAGCCCACTGCTAGAATCTAAACGAAATAAACGGCGGGAATGTACGAAGATACCACTGACTCAGAAATCTGCTTCTCAAGCATTAACTGCTTCTGAACACGAGAATTTAATCAAGCAGATACTGAACAAGCCTTTCAAGGTTCCCATACCGAACTATGTATCCTCATTTTGTGGTAAAAGCTTGGGGCTAAAGAGGACACAGGTTAGACGAGCCTTACACGATCCAGATGAACCGAATGCTTTGGTATTGTATCGCCCGCCTTACATCCCTGAACATGAAAAGATGAAAATGAGTCCTAATGACATCAGAGTCGCCGTGGTCGTGGATCCAGTGCTGGGGAACATCTTACGACCTCATCAGAGAGAAGGAGTGAAATTTATGTATGACTGCGTCACTGGACATCAGATAGAGAACGCTTATGGATGCATTATGGCCGATGAAATGGGCTTAGGAAAGACCTTACAATGTATTACTCTGTTATGGACACTTCTGAGGCAAGGACCTGACTGTAAACCTACAATTTGTAAGGCAATCATTGTCTGCCCAAGTAGTTTGGTCAAGAATTGGTACAATGAGATACATAAATGGCTAGGGCAAAGAATTAATGCTCTGGCCATGGATGGAGGGTCAAAAGCTGACATTACTTTAAAACTGCAGCAATATATGAACACATTTACCACAACTCGAGTAGCTACCCCAGTTCTTATCATCTCATATGAAACATTTAGAATTTACACCAATATTCTCCATTCATCTGAAGTGGGATTAGTCCTATGTGATGAAGGACATAGACTGAAGAACTCTGAGAACCAAACATACCAAGCTTTAATGGGTTTGAAGGCTAAAAGAAGAATTTTGATATCAGGAACTCCAATCCAGAATGATTTGACTGAATACTTCAGTTTAGTACATTTTGTCAATGAAGGTATCCTGGGCACAGCACATGAATTCAAGAAGAAGTATGAAAATGCAATTCTAAAAGGGCAAGATGCTTTAGCAACTGCTTCAGAAAGAGAAAAAGCACATGAATGTCTAGCAACTTTAACCTCTATTGTCAACAAATGTATGATCCGCAGAACAAGCAGTCTACTCACTAAATACCTGCCTGTTAAGTTTGAGCAAGTCATATGTGTGAAGATGACTCCCCTTCAAACACAATTGTACAAAAACTTCATCAGTTCTGATGCTATCCGCAATAAGTTCAGTGGCAATGGAGACAAGAACACCCTCAGTGCTCTTTCTAGCATCACTACTCTTAAGAAACTCTGTAACCACCCTGATTTAGTTTATGACAAGATAGTGGAGAGATCTGAGGGTTTTGAAAAGGCTCTGAGCCTGTTGCCAAGCAATTATGACATCAAAGATGTGAAGCCAGAATTGTCAGGAAAGCTCATGATCTTAGATTGTATCCTGGCTAACTTGAAAACGAATACTGATGACAAAATAGTACTTGTTTCAAATTATACACAAACTTTAGATTTATTTGAGAAATTATGCAGAAAGAGATCGTATTTATATGTGAGACTTGATGGTTCCATGACAATCAAGAAACGGGCTAAGGTAGTCGAGAGTTTCAACAACAAGGAGAATAAAGAATGGATATTCATGCTGAGTTCGAAAGCTGGTGGTTGTGGTCTCAACCTTATTGGAGCAAACCGATTGATCATGTTTGACCCTGACTGGAACCCTGCCAATGATGACCAAGCCATGGCAAGAGTGTGGCGTGATGGACAGAAGAAACCTTGCTACATATACCGGCTACTAGCAACAGGAACTATTGAGGAAAAGATATTCCAAAGACAAGCACACAAAAAGGCATTGAGTGACACAGTTGTTGATCAAAATGAGGAATCTCTGAGACACTTCACTTCTGAGGACTTGAAAGACCTGTTTAGATTAGAAGAAAACACATTATCAGACACACACAGTAAGTTCAAATGCAAAAGATGTGTCAACAACATCCAAGTTACAATTCCCCCAGAAAATTCTGACTGCACCTCGGATTTGTCCAACTGGTACCATTGTGCGGACAAGAAAAACTTAGCCGATTTAGTCCTAAAACAATGCTGGGATTTAGCAAAGACCATTTCTTTTGTTTTCCACCATAGATCTGCCCAAACAGAAGCCCAGAAGGCTATAGAAGCAGAGAAAGAGAATGTACCAGAACCTAAAAGGAGGAAGTTAGAAATTGATGAAGATTACTCTGAACCTGATGATAGTGGAGATGAAGATTACGAGTGAATATTTAATGCTGGTCATTTTTATACCAGAGAGGAAATTATGTTGATTGTAAATAGGTTTTTCTTTAAGTTTAAATCCCAAAATTATGGAAAGAATCTTTAATTACAGTATTTTTTTTTTTGTATCCCTTATTTTGTTTCAACTCCTCTACAGCTTTAAACCAGTCATACCAACCGTCACCAACATGTAAAAAATGTTTATTGGGGTAAATTAAAAGCAGAAATTATAACATAACAGCATATATTAGCAAATAAATTGGTACAAAAATAACAAATTATATACATACTAAATAATTAACTGTGATCCTTACATTTATAAAGTACCATCTAGTCAGTACCAAGTAATCTTATAGATACCCAAATTCTGACGTCATGCTCCCCAGCAACCCCATCATCTATTTTACTATTTATAAACTCATGTGCCAATTGTACGCAATATGTACGGAATTAATATTCTATTCAAGATATTACATTGCAGAAGTACTGACGATTTTAACTTTGTTCGAAAACATCACATTGTAACCACTCCTTTAGGGCGTCCATTAATTACGTAGGCATTTGGGGGGGGGGGGGGAAGTGTGGGGAAAAATAGCTATAATCGCGTCACGTAATTAATCGGCGTGCCCTTATGTGCTAAAATAGCTTCACGCGATAGGTGTATTTGGAGTGTTCCAGCCAATAGAGAAAATCTTATACTATGCAAAGTTTTGATATTATTGTTTTTGATCAATGTATGCTAATTTACGTATCGTCGTTTCACACTAATTTGTGCTTTAGTCGTTTTTATATTTAACTGGAACAGCTAAGCTTAAGTCCATAAGCCCAGCTCGGTGGTTGTGCTGAATATCCTCGCTTCTCGGCTTCTTCGTTCACTTCAAACGGGTTTTTGAAGAGTTTCAGCAAAAATCGTACCTGAAATTAAAGGATATTTATTAGTTAATCAATAGTTAAATAGACTGCTCTTATATAGTTAGCTAGAAAAGGGTTTTTTCGAGTTTAGGTAATTTGTTTTTTTAATTCTGCAGGGGTCGCTGTAGAAATGAAACTAATTTACATAATACCTTTTCAAAATCATTGTTCTCAGCATCTTTGATAGCATCCTCAAGGATCCAATTTCTCGGCACATAAACTGGATTTACTTTGACCATTCGCTCGATTCTCTCTTCTTCAGGCACTGTAATTATCACAAAATAATATACATGCAAAAATGTGTAGATTGAGTAACGGTAAAAATCACCGACTACGAACTGTTAATTCAGAAAACCTCTTCCGGTTGATTTTAGTGTTTCAAACTCAAAGCATTTATTTCAATTAAACTACATATTTACAGGCACTTTTGAACTGTCAAAGAGTTGGTCAGTCAGAAAGATGATGCTAATGGCCCATTCCAAAACGTAGATTTCTAGAGAAGAACGGGCAATAAACTCCAAGGCCATTCTTTTATAAAGACATATGTAAAGACAAAATATTGTAATGTTTGCCTTGCTGTTTTGGCGGACATGATACCCATCACTTAGTCGTTAGTATGCATAAAGAAAAATAGGTGCTTACCATTCTCTTTCTTCAGTCTGGTATTGTATTCATCCGCCCACTTCTCCCATTTTGGCGCCTCGCTTAGCTTATTCAGAGACCATTTCGTCTCTAGTACTGTCTTATCAGTCAGCTTATTTGGCGTTACCTGAAATTAACAGATTTGAAAATGACCGTAAGGCGCTGAGCAGACTGGGCAATTTGGAATCGTATGGAAATATAACATGCAAATATAACATTAGAGGAGCTCGTGGCTAAGTAGTAACTGCCACACGGGTCGATCCGTCAGGTTAAGCTACGCTTGCCGGGGATGGTCTGTGGATGGGTGACCATCTTTACATACCGAGACTCCTCCGTGCCTCGGAAAGCACGTTAAGTCGTTGGTCCCGGTTGTCATTCGTGGATCTTTGACAGTCGTTACGGGTCGTCAGAAGCCCGAAAGTCTGACAACCAGTCTTACCAAGGGGTATCGTATTACCCAGTTACTGGGTTGTGGAGGTCAGATAGGCAGTCGCTCCATGTAAAATACTGGTATTCAGCTGCATCCGGTTAGACTGGAAGCCGACCCCAATATAGTTGGGAAAAGGCTAGGCAGATTGATTATGGAAATATAACATGCACGTAGGACAACATTTTAATAGGATTTCCATACGATTCCAAATTGTCCGCTCAGCGCCTTACAGCTTTAACACAGATAGAGTTATTATTTTTCTTTGGGAACAATAAAACGAATCACAAACACACAAAAACAACAACATGCATCTACGCAATTACTTTCTCACTCTGCCACTCCTTTTCAGTCCTGCAGTAATCTTAATAAATTCATTGCTGTTAGGATGATATAGGTTATAAAACTTGCAGATAATATTATCAACGACCACACTTCACCCACTTCACCTTGCTCCTCCCACACTACCTTTTCTTCATTCTCATTTGTATTGGATCCTACGGATGTTGATGAGGTCAAATCTTTAATTCAAACACTTAGATCAATTGCAGCCACTGGATGGGATGGTATCTCTCCTGCGGTACTTTAGAGATACTGTGACATTCTAGCTCCAGTTTTAAACCATACGTATATTTAACCTCTGTTTTGAGACTGTTGTCTTTCCGTCAGCTTTTAAAAAGGCTATTATACACCCTCTCTTTAAGGGTGGAGATGGAAACTCTTTTAATAACTATCGCCCTATAGCGGTACTACCCGCCATTTCGAAGATTCTTGAGCGCCTAATCAATAAGAGATTATTAGGTTTTTTCGAAAAAATATATGTTTTCTTTTCAGCAATTCAATTATATTAAATTGGTTTCGTAAGAACAAGTCAATCTGTGATGCAGTTCATGAAGTAACGAATTTCATAGTAGAGAAAATTAACAGTCACAAAAAGGTTCTTACAGTGTTTCTTGATCTCGCTAAGGCTTTCGACACCGTTCCCATGTCTAACCTTTTACTTAAACTAGAGAGAGCAGGCGTCAGAGGACTGCAGCTTGATTTCTTTAAAAGCTATCTAACAAATAGACTGCAAATGGTGAAAATTGGTGACCATTTCTGCGACGAGCTTCCGATATTTTATGGTGTGCCGCAGGTTAGTATACTTGGTCCTACGCTGTTTCTCATCTTTTTAAATGACCTCTGCAATCTTAACATCACAAATGCAAAAATTGTGTCGTTTGGTGATGATACTAGCTCTTACCTTTTTCGCTAACTCGTGGTCTGAACTTCAGATTATTGCACAAAATGGTTTTAATTCTGCCTTTAACTGGCTTCGATCCCACTCTAACACTTAACACACCCAAGACGAAATTGATGACGTTCTCTATCTCACCAACCTCACAACCTGATATTCATATAACTAAATGCTCACTCCTGTAACAGTATACATTCACACACATGTCAATGTTCACTCATTGACACAGTTGATAATATTAAGTACCTAGGTATAACTTTAGATAGATACCTGAATTATAAAACTCATATTAACTTGGTATAACAGGCAGGGTCAGAAAACTAATTTATATTTTTAAAACTTCGACACGCTGAGCAGTCTGTTATTCGCAATGTATACTACGCCTTATGTCAATCTATTATTACGTATTGTATTAGCTGCTGGGGTGGCGCCACAAAGACGGGCAGTCTTTAAACCTTTGGAAGTGTCCCGCAGAGCTATACTGAAAATCGCAACATTTCGACCCATTCTGTTTCCAACCACAGAACTTTACAAAAAATGTGGTGTCCTCAACGTAAAGCAACATTTCATTCTACAAATCATTCTTCTCCAACACTAAAAAACCCCTCTTACTACTATTACGAAACGACGGAAAGACTTAATTTGTACTGTTCCACAAACTCAATTTAAATATACTAAGAGATTTTTCTACTATCTTGGTCCTTGCTTGTATAATAAAATTAACGCGTCCTTACATATCTATAATTTACCATACAGCAAATGCAAACTTGCCCTCCGTGTATACCTCCTGAATAAAACCTCCGACGAGACTGAAAAGTACTTATTGTCACTTACATGAAGGTAATCCCATTTACTATTATTCAAATGCACATACACACTCAGTCACTCTGACACACAAACGAACACGCACTCACTCATCTCAGCATATCTACACTCCTCTTTCTAATCTGTTTTATTTAATTTTAATTGTAAGATTTTATCTTTTGTGTTTGATAGTGTAATCTTTAAGCATTTAAACATGATTTTTATGATACTCAAATTAGGAGTCGAAACTTTCTCTCCTAAATACAGATTACTCGGAGCAGTGATTCACCCAACCCAACAATTCATTGTACCTTTACCATCTTATTAATAATGCATTAAGATCTTGATGTACTTCAAACCTTTATGTTCCTAAATAAATTATTATTATAGAGGCGGGCCGCGCCGCAACCTAACCCAGTGCAAAAATTCTCTTACATTACTTTCGTACTTTTTCTATGAACCAACGCACACTACAGGGGTCTCACCGCCCTTTTTTGTATGAAAATGCGTTGCGCTGCGGCCCGATGCAGCTGTAATGTGTGAGTTGCGCAACATTGTTTCATAGCAACATGTTTTTACATGGAATGATGCAGTTCTGCTAAAAATATGCTAATATTCCTCGTGCGAATACGCCAACGACGCGATCTTTTCTAGGTATGTATGAATTCTGTACAAACGCGACTTGATTGATGGCGCGACAATATGATATTTATATTAGAGCGCGACCATCGCGTACTCACACGACGATCGCTTTTGGTTAGAACGCTGGCTAACCCTTCGGGCATTAGGTACAGTCATGATATTGTGTATATATTGTTGCGCAACTATTCCTCAACTTTGTATTTAATGAATACGACTACTGATACTGATAGATTGTCAAACTTTCCTCTTAAGTACCTATACACGAAAGGCTAAAAGAATGCGATTATGGAAGCAAAGCATTATAAATAACACCTGGCGAAATATGGGTGTATAGTTACACCCACAGAAATATTAAAAACAGGAGAAGTGCCAAGGGGGCGTGTCGCCGACCACGTGGAGTTGAGCGCCTCGCTCAGGTATTGAAAAAATGGCCGTCACAGCGAGTTAGTGTGTTGTCAACCGCGATCGTAAAAAAAACGATTATGCCGTCTTGTTAAGTGGGTTCGTGGAAAAATAGAAGCCAAAACAAAAATTTTCGAAGTCATGGCATCAGTTACCACAGGTATTTTACAATATTTGTCTTAAAAATCACGAAAAACAACAAGCCGTAAAATATATCTAAGTTGTACTACTTTATTTTTGTTTTCCTATATTATCCCGATAATATTATTTTTGCATTAAATACATTGCTCTTTTACAACCACCTCAGTCTGTCACTGAGTGACTGAACAAGCAATGTAAATCTGACATAACGAAACCTCAATGCCCTAATGTCGCATGGTGCGTCCGCTGCTCTGGTCCGCCGTATTTGAGCGCGAGCTAGTGATGTGCTCGTGGAGGTCTGACAAAGTCTCGACAAGAAAGTCAACTGCGAATTGTTATATTACAATTTCATTTAATTGATTTTTCTTCAATTTGTAAACTCTTGTAATCCGGTTGGAAGGCCGATGTGGTTCTATGCATTTTTACCCATTTTTATTATTTTACAGCGTAATAGACAAATGCGTAACCAAATATCGTGAAGTAAGTTCAATAATGTTTAGTTTAGTAATCTATGGAATGTCCTTGGGTTTGAATTATGAGATGTAATGCCTTAGCCTCAAGTTACTTCGTCATTTGTTATGGTTATGGTATTTTACTGAAGTCTTCATAAATGCACCATTAGCTTCGTATGCATTATAATAATCAGCATCATATAGTCATAATTATGTATTATGCCGCAGAATTTCTAAAGAGGGTTTGAAGCCATATTGTGACGTTATGCATGCTCTAAAATAAACAATTATAATATGAAAATTACTTTTAATAAGGTTATTATTAAAGATTTGGCAATGGGTCAACATTCATGCTATTTATTTCTTATGCATGCGTGTGTGTTATTGTCACATAAACCCCTAGTTACTAAAGAAAGAAGAATTTAATTTCTTAAAAATACGGGTTTCATAGGAGCCTGCAAACTTACAAGTTTATGATTAGCTTCGTATACCTATATATGTAATTCAGTAAGTCACTAACAAATTGTAATTGTACCGTTTCAGTTTCCCAAAAGTAGCAAGTAAAAAATCAATGGATTGATGCCATAGGAAGGTCAGCTATGTGGTTCTCTACAAAAACGAGAATCTCTTTTTTGAACATTTTATGGCATCATAATCATATATAGTTATATATCGTAGTTACGTGTCGTTTGATTTGTAATTGTTTTTAAAATATTTTTATTAATTAATTAAATAATGTTTTGTTGCTTTCATATCGTTTTTGTTTACTTTATTTCCAAAACCTTTATAGTAAATTTATCGATATATTTATCGATAACTCTTCGATTTAGTCAAGCACTATGTCGTATCCGCCCCCGAGTCCCGACAACACACAATGATAATTGTTTTAGTGTGAGTAATTATACGGAAAAGTACGCTGTGTTTTAAATAATAAGGTTTATATTTCAATTACTGAGTTATCGATGGCGCGTGTGTGCACTTGTTCGTAGTATTGTTTTGACAGAACTGTGTGTGCAATATTAGCGTTATGGAGGGGCAATTGTAGCTTCATCGGTTTTCTATACATTTTGAACTCCACGCCATATCTCTTTCTTTATTATATCTATGGTTACACCTCTGCCAAACCCTTCGGGGAAACAAGGCGTGGTGTTATTTAGTATTGTAACTAAGGGTAGTTAGGTACCTCAGAAAGTTGCCTGAAAGTAGCTGTAAAGTCTGCCATTTTCAGCTGCATCAATTCAAGCAGATCTTTCACCAATTTCTCATCGCCATCATTAATTTCTTTGAGTCCAAGCTTTAGTAGATATGTTTTTCTGAAACATAACATTTAAAATAATATGTATGAAGGGTTCGACATCCTTAATGCACTTCATGTGGCTGGGCAATATAAAATACAAGGTGCAGTTTTGGATCTGCAAAACATTTTAGGAGGTAATTATGTTAGTGATTCTCGACCCGAATCAATAATAAAATGGGCAGGATTTTTTTTTTCATTTTATTCTTATTTACGGAAATCGGTAAGTGTGAACTCCCCTTTTTAAAACGCGACCAATCTGTACGTGTCCTTAAACTGCGCTTTCACACACACAAACAAACGCAACCGACATTTCTTTCTGAATAAATCCAAAGCACCAACCACCGCCCGCTCCCTCTCCCCCGCCACGCCCCCGCGGCCATCGCAAACGCAAAAATCTGGTCAATTTATTAGTGTATTTGATGACGCCGGTATGTGCATACGCTTGCAAATTCCGCCCCTCAAGTGCGCCTTCGATTAACGGTCGGGATAGGTACCTACTACCTAGTTGTAAAGATGACGGACCAATACTCCAATGTAGAGTTGGTGGAGATGGTCCGCTTGTATGCCATCAGTGGAGACAATGTATCTCGAGCCATCGAAATGTTCGCGGAGTTATTCCCCAATCGGCAACGTCCCTCACACAGGGTAATGCTGGCTGCTACGCAGAGACTGCGCGATCATCGGCAGTTCGACGTTCCCCAGCATGCTGAAGGTCGCGGCAACGAAGGCCTGCCTGTCGCCTTGCAGGAAGATATCCTGGAATTCTTCCGGCGAGAGCCACGTGCAAGCACGCGGGAGGCTGGTCGACGGTTTGGAGTGCACCACTCCACAGTGTGGCGGCTACTGCACAAAGAAATGCAGCATCCTTTTCATTACCGCAAGGTACAGGATCTCCACCAAAGTGATAACGCCGCGCGAGTTACATTTTGTCGCTGGTTGCTGGAACACCAAGACGCCAACATCCTGTGGACGGACGAGTGTTTATTTACTCGAGTTGGCGTCTACAATGTTCATAACGAACACTGGTGGGCTCACCGCGAACACAACCCGCACGTGACTAAAAGGCATTCTTTTCAAGTGAGGTTCAGTTTAAATGTGTGGGCTGGCATAATAGGAGACCAATTGCTTGGACCCCATTTTATCGATGGTCACCTCACTAGTGCCACATATCTGGAGATGTTGCAATACGTCGTCGAGGAAATGTTGGAAGAAGTTCCCCTGGGAGTGGAACGCAACATGTACTACCAACAGGACGGTGCACCTCCTCACTACGGTAGGCAAGTACGTGAGTACTTGAGTGACAGGTTTGGCACCCACTGGATTGGTCGCGGTGGTCCAGTGGCTTGGCCTCCGCGTTCTCCGGACCTCACGCCCCTGGACTTTTATCTGTGGGGAGACGTTAAAAGATTGGTGTACACAGACGAAATCACCAGTGTTACCCAACTACGTGCAAAAGTGATCAGTGCTTTCGACACAATAAAAACGAATGTGTTTGTGTTACGTAAGCTGAAGGAAAATCAGCAACGTCGTGCTAGACTGTGCCTGGAGTGTGACGGTGGAAACTTTGAACAATATCTCCAGGTAACATAAGGTAGGTAAGTAATTTATTTATTTATTTGTACATAGACAATAATTTGTAAATACGATGTTAGCTAAATCAACTTGATTAGTGTAAATAAGTTGATTTAAAATTTTTAACTACGCCAAAAATACCTATCAGACAAAATGAATCACCTAAAATCCCTAACACATGGGTACCTACCTACTTAACTAGCACAAATTATCTTGATGTATTTCTGTCGGTCCTCAGCCCGTTAAAAAGTAGGAAGGAAAATCTTAAATCAACCAATTTAATCTACAAACAAAAACCGTCCTTGGGGCTGAATTTACCTACAGAGCGCGCCGACTGCGCCGAGTACCTACATGCCTTATTATTATTATCAGGTGCCTACCTAAATCCCGCGCACGCGCTCGCGATCGTAGTTTCACAATTGTGCAACAGGAACTGCTTACGTGCTTTGTAAGGTTTATTTATCTCCGCCTATCATTTTATTCATCAGCTGATAGGTAACTAACGACGCCAACGTGATCTTTTTTTGGCGCAGTTGTATCTACTTCCTACTATTATTATTTATCGTAATAGCCCAGTGGTTAAGGCTTTCTCCTCTCATGCATGAGGTTGCGGGTTCGCAACTGAGCAAGTACCATTGTGTTATTTTTTTAATTCATAATGATGTAAGTACTTTTTAAATTTATCTAGGACATCATTGAAATCCCGTGTTTCGGTAAGTACTTAATTAAAGGCTTTGGTTCGAATTGATTTGTAGCTCTCGGACGGTCGTTAGGTACCACACGGGTCGGTACGGGTCAACGACCTTACAGCGCTGCCGTATGGTCGTTGGTACGGGTAGTCAAAAGCCAGAAAGTCAGACAATTAGTCTAACAAATGGGTATCGTGTTATCAACTTATCAAGTAACTGGTTTGTTGAGGTCTGATACGCAGTCGCCCTACGTGATTCACTGGCACTCCATGTAGTGAGCTGCATACAGTTAAACTGAAAGCCGACCCTAACATAGTTGGGAACAGGCTCGGCAGATTGGCCACGGCATTGTAATGATGCTTAAAAATGAGTTATTATTTAGCGAAATTTAAAACAATAATGTAGGTACATAGTGATTTTCAAATTCGAACTACATCTAAGGTAAAATGATTTGCTATAAGTTGCTGTAGCTACAACAACTTGTACAGATCGCGGCACGTTGGTTGAACCTTCGATGCGCAGTAACAGATTTTCGAGTCTTGATCGAAATGCGGTATGACGAGCATCGCGGGGGCTCCCCGTAACCATAGCAACGACCTTCATTTTAGTTTAACGTACGTGCCGCGTTCGTTTCATAGAAATGTGGGCGGAGACTCGTACAGGCTGACGTCACTGGTCATCGCATTCACGCACACAGTGACATGACGCGCGATACATCGCAATGGGTGATTCTGTTTTTTTGAAGAGGGTTATTAAGAGAGTTATTCTGAAAAACAATAAAATTTAAAAATCGAAAAGAAAAAGTATTATTGATTATTGACTTGGTATCGTATTGTTATATGATTATTTACGAGTCTCATAACAACCTCCTGAAATGTTTTGCAGGTTCAAAACTGCACCTTGTATACCTTATACTCATTCTAATAAAGGTCATTTCGCGAAAAGATAAACTTACAATACTTTCGTTTTAACGTATTCTTCGAGGGTAGCTTGAATGTCTTTAATCTCTTGTTTCTGCTGCTCCGATAGAATAGGTTCCAGAGCTTGAGCGAACTTGTCCAAGTTCCATATAAGAATCTGCAATAAGCCCATTTAAAATAAAGTACGGTCAGTACATA
This sequence comes from Xanthia togata, assembly GCA_963853775.1. NCBI lineage: Eukaryota > Metazoa > Arthropoda > Insecta > Lepidoptera > Noctuidae > Xanthia > Xanthia togata. The sequence goes on from OY970809.1 coordinate 13,620,808, forward strand.
TTCACATGCCGCTGAAGCTACGGTTTCGTAGAAGAGCAGTGGTGGTGGGTTTTAGATGCCAGATGTGTGCCTGTTGCACCCACGAAACAGGAGATATTATTAAAAATGCGGGATAACCAAGTCGACTTGCCCATTATGTTACCACAATAGGGTTTTAACTTGTGCAATTTAGTACTTGCAATGAAAATTACGCTTGTATGTAACTGCCTCATTGGTGTAGTGCAAGTGCAGTGCAGTGCAGTGACAAGCGCTACAGCGGTGCACCAGGTCCTGGGTTCGTTTCCCAGGTCGGGCAAAGTTTTATTGGGTTATTCCATATTAAATTTTTCAGTAGCAGCTCGGAGTCTGGATTTGTGCCCGGTTGGTGGCAATAGGCTTGCACTCTGTTACATGGAACTTAAACTGACGAAATGTCGGTGTACACCTCTGCCTCACCCTTCGGGGAATACAGGCGTGATGTTATGTCGTTTGTATGTGATGAGATGTGTTTTTTTACAGTAAAACTATTGATAGTGGTACTATACTATAAACTTACCTCGGGTTGCCTGTTAAACGCGTATCGCCCCATATCATCCGAAGTGTTGGGCACATAATGGTGGTAGTAATGGTCTATGAACCCATACGGACCATAGTCTATTGTCAGGCCTAACAGGCTCACGTTGTCCGTGTTTAAAACTCCGTGAGTGAAGCCTACACCTAAAAACGAAAATTATAGTTAATATTATTTTTTATCGAAAATTATAGGTAAGTTTTTTTGACACCGATCGCCCATTTTTATTAAAAAATAATTAACATAATAAAAAAAAGATTAATCACGTTTTTACTTACCTTGCCAGGTCGCCACCATATCAAGATTCCTGTGTGCCACTTCTGAAAACCACTTGACGTATTTGTCTTCACCAGAGCTCTCAATTTCAGGGAAATGGTTCTGTAAATGAAAATAACGATATAATTTAAGTAACAATCCATCTGTACTAATATTACAAAATTAGCAAAAGCAATATTCTGTGAGTCTGAACGGATTCAGGTAGACCATGGCCTGGGTATAGGACAGGACATAGGATACTTTATTATCTCAATAGTACGTTCCCATGGGATAACTTCCGACTTTCCCCAAGCCCCGGGTTTTGCCCACGGCTAGTATTACATAAACGAACTTCGTAAAACGGAAGCGGAGGTGTAAATTTACTTTTATAATAATTTCGGTTAGGGTCTTTAAAGTGTGCGGCTCCCGTCGCTTCACTAGTGTCTTTAGGGATCCGATGCGGTACCACGCGTTGGCTAGGCGCATCACTATAGCTGCTACAACACAGCACTTACCATTATTATAAAGGCGGCTATCGTCTTCAGTGTGCGGCTCCCGTCGCTTCACCAGTATCTCTAGCGATCCGATGCGGTACCCCGCGTTGGCTAGGCGCATCACTATAGCTGTTACAACACAGCGCTTACCTTTATAATAAAGTCGGCTAACGTCTTCAAAGTGTGCGGCTCCCGTCGCTTCACCAGTATCTCTAGGGAAACGATGCGGTACCCCGCGTTGGCTAGGCGCATCACTATAGCTGTTACAACACAGCGCTTACCTTTATAATAAAGTCGGCTAACGTCTTCAAAGTGTGCGGCTCCCGTCGCTTCACCAGTATCTCTAGGGAAACGATGCGGTACCCCGCGTTGGCTAGGCGCATCACTATAGCTGTTACAACACAGCGCTTACCTTTATAATAAAGTCGGCTAACGTCTTCAAAGTGTGCGGCTCCCGACGCTTTACCAGTATCTCTAGCGATCCAATGCGGTACCACGCGTTTGCTAGGCGCATCACTACGGCGGCACGTTCTTGTTTCGCCCGACCGCTGTAGGTTTTGTCTCGCCATACTTTATGGTCGTCGCTCACTGAATAAAAAGAAAAATATTGCTCAGCAAGGTAGTGGGGCGGACTGTCCAGTGTGTTCCAGATGTAGGTAGAGAACGTCTCATTTAAAATTGCACGACCCTCCACAGAAATTTCTACACCTATTTTAAATAAGACGATCTACCTATGTAGGTATCGCCACTTTTCTTTAGACATAAACTGTCAAACTCTTCTTTTACAGACTTGCAACCACCTTACTCAGGTGGAATTTAATATTGCTACAAGGCTCTGTGATTGATTTTTGTAGCAGTTTCAGAGATACCTTAAGAAAATTACAGGCATATTTCAGAAATCAGCTCCAACGCCATAAATAACATAGGAACGTTTAAAAAAAATGCGCCCGAAATAGAGAGGTATGGAAGGAAATAGGGGAGGCTTTTGCCCAGCAGTCGGACACAGTATAGGACTATAGACTAAGACTACAAAAAAATATTTTGATACAATATAAATTTTAACAAAAAATCTAAAGTAAAAGCAAACACAACATCAATCCTCCTTACCTACCAAAGCTGCGGCCCTAGTAGTTGGCATCCCGAGGTAGTAGCACGCCTCAGACGCGATCATCTCTCTGATTGAAGACCGCAGCACCGCGCGACCGTCGCCGAAGCGAGAGTACGGAGTTTCACCTGAGCCTTTTAACTGTGGCTGCCAGGATTCACCTTTGCTTTAGGAAAAATATAAATAGGTTAGGTTTAGCTTTTTGGTTTACTGCAAATAAATGACTAACTTTTGGGTTTAGCACCTTTTTTTTGTTCTGTAAAACCAAAGATTGCTTTTGTGGACAGTGGAATACAGTAATTATTTTGTAAAATTCGAACACAATGTAAATTGTTTGATGAATAAATAAATGAATGAAAATGAATGAATCTCTATAAAACAATTGCAGTGAAAAAGAGGGAAAGAAACATTGTTTTTGCTATAAATTTATACTCTTTCTACGCAACCAGCTGTTTTGTAAATTAAACACCTGTTAACATATTCTCCAAGGGTATGAGCTCTTCCATCGCCCAGTTGATCAGCCCAATGTCCAAATTGGTAACCACCATATCTGAAAAATTCCATTATTCAAAGTCAAATCATTTATTTCAAGTTGGATAGAATAGAATAGATTCTAGCCGATTGATTCTTCATTCCCCTTCCAAAAGCTGGTTTTTTATGGAGTAGAATCAGCAAGATACTCCATAATTACTTTTGATTTTTATTAAATAATTTTAAATTATGTTGCTTTACTTTTGGTTGTTTATAATTTTTATTACATTGCCAGAATTATTTTAGTTATTCACTAATAATAATGGTTTTATTTCAGACCACAGAGAATCCACACAGTACAGTAGTATGTGTACAACATAATTGTTTATTTTGGAAAATCTTTTTTTATCACCTTAATCATGAAAACTCCCTTTGGGTTTCAGTGGACCAACAAGAGAACAGAACAGATGGTTCTATTTACAGATGGAAATAGATTATAGAGTTAGGATACCATTTTTGTTAATTAGGATAATGTTAAGGAAGAACAGTTTACCACATACATTATTTTTTACTGAGATAATTATGTGATCAGAAGATTGAATATGCAAACTCATAAAATAAATCAATTTGGATTACCATAAATATTAACAATATAATAGTGATACCTGTGTGAAACAGTCAGGCCTCCATCGGGCAGGTACCTGCCAGCAACAAAGTTGATAAACTCCTCCATCTCTGCCACAGAAGGGTCCAAGTCCAGCAAGTCTTTGAGAGCATCATCAGAAGCACATACTAGGTGCAGCTTTCCAGCTAGAGGCTCTGTTGGTACCTATACAAAAAAATAGTGTCATTGTCGACCCAAACCCCGGTCGGTGGGTCGTCTTAGGGGCGGAGTCCTAAGAAGACTCTGACCATGACAACACTTATATGATGTATTATAGATACAAAACCATACAGGCAAATTACTACCTTAGAAAACACAGCATCCTTTACAGCCGTCGGCACATTATACTCCGGATTCTCATCAATGGGTAGCGCGGCGTAATTCGGGGTGTCCCTGAACTTCCAATCTTTAAAGTTAGTCACTGGTTTCATTTTTCCAACTAAACTAGGCTTCTGTTCGTTCATAAGAGCAGCTAGCACACAGAAAGCTCGCTTCATCGAGCAAATTTGATAAAAGTACGTTCACCAAATCCTGTTTTGTGTAATTATTGCGAAATAATAATCATCTCTGTATTATTGTAAACATCTGTTGGGCCGAAAATTTTGTACGTTGTATTTAGCTCTAAGTCTTAGGAAATAAAGTTGATTTTCCCATTCCCAAGAAAATTAAAGATTATTATCAGCTGTCATTTGCCAGTCATCATGACAAGAGATTTGACATTGACATTTTGTGCGTACTCTTTACCCCGCATTCTTCGAGTTACGATGTAATCGATTTGAGCGTGCTAACAGCCGTACCGAATTAACGTGGACGCGATAACGTTGCGTCTTGAATCGTCATGGATGACGTCAAGACGTGTGCCATCTTGCGATATCGCCGACCATGCCTTTTACTAATATCATCGTGAGTGCTGTCAAAAATGACAGTTGTTCTGTTTTGTTTTGACTCGCATCTTAACTAAGGCCGCTTTCCGAATTACAATATAATCGCTCACAGCGCTGACATCGATAATTGGCGTTCCGATTAAGATATCACGAGTATGACAACTGAGGGCTGTCAACAATTCGGAACGCTCGTGAACGCGCTGACAGTACTCGCTCAACGTCAAAATTGCATAACATATTTCTTTGTTTAAATACCATACATTTCTTCTTCTTCTTTGGTTAGGTAGTCAGAAACACAATTTTGAAAATGCCACGTTAGTTTAAAGATAAGATGCGAGTCAAAACAAAACAGCACAACTGTCATTTTTGACAGCGCTTACGGTGATATTGGAAAAGGCATGGTCGGCGTTATCGCAAGATGGCGTATGTCATGACGTCATCTATGACGATTCAAGACACAACGTTATCGTGCCCACGTTAACCACTCAAGAACTGCAGGAGACAAGTGCTCAATTCTATAAATATAGTCTGATTAATTTGTATAAATAAACGCTCTGTACAAACAGTGTCTCTGTCTAGTAATTATTATTTTATTCCGGCATCATGCGACTCATAGCTGCACATAAGGATTCTCTGTTCAGCGAATTGCGATACAATTACCTAGTAACACAAATCACGTGCAAAACATGTAGCTTTGGTACGTACCTATAACTTTTGTATTGACTGTTTGGTTACTTGTAAACATTCAGGAATTGAAGTAAAAGTCCTAATAAGGGAAAGTAGTGGCATCCCCATTGCAGAAGATTGAAAATTCGTTCCCGATTCATCAGCCAATAGCGACGAAGAGGTGTTTCTCTTGTTGTTTGGTTTATTCAGTGCTAGTGACATTAACCTTCCGGAATAAAATTATCTAAGCGATGCTGATACGTAGTTTAGAAGAACAACGCGGTCACACAGACAGATACGAAATGCACCTTAAATGTTAATACGGAACGCTTGTTAGCGCGCTCAAATCGATTACATCGTAACTCGGAACGTGGGGCTTAGTTACCCCACGTTCCAAGTTACGATGTAAACGTAGCATTTTCGAAATTGTGTTTCTGGCTACCGTTCGCCACCTAACCAAAGAAGAAGAAATGTGTAGTATATACACAAAGAAATATGATATGCAAGTTTTGACGTTGAGCGAGTACCGTGAGCGCGTTCACGAGCGTTCCGCCAATTATCGATATCAGCGCTGTGAGCGATTATGTTCTAATTCGGAAAGCGGCCAAATAAATCTCCACAAGGTGAAAAAGCCTTTTCGTGTAAATTTGCCATGCTGCATTTTTTATGAGTGTCGTGATCGTGAGTGATTATAAAGCATGCTAGAGTCTGGCTAACGAAAGTTGGCCCCAGAATATTGGCGGCAAATTTAAAAAATACATGCATGACAACACTAAAATTATACTATGAAAATTGGAATAACCTACTTTGATACTTGGTAATTCATTATTAAAAATATCATATATATAGTTTTTCAATAAGGACGCTCGAACTTTAGCAGCGCATAGCGGCCATTTCGGTAATGCGATTGCTACCAAATTTGGCATGAATATATATTTTGTCGTGACATTTCACCATGGAACGCTACACGCTTCAACAACGCGTAGAAATTGTGTAAAATTTATTATCAAAACCAGTTGTCTATTCGCCTACGTTCTGTGCGTTGTGTTCAATTTATGGCGTTCATCGTGTGAGTTAACACCGCTCGATTACTTTCTGTGGGGTTACATGAAATCTTTAGTGTACGCAGATAAACCACAGTCAATTGTTGCCCTAAAGGCCAACATAACTCGCGTTCTTCGTGAAATTGACCATTTATGCGAAGACGTCCTCCAAGATTAGTCCACCAGAATACGCCATCTACAGCAGAGTCGCAGTGGCCATTTGGCTGATATTAAGTTCGAGCGCTCTTAATGAAAAACCCTATATATAGACAGTATAAGAACATTATGTTAGGGAAATAAAGAAACAGAATTTATCTACACATGTATTAATTTTTGATATGTATCAGGTTTGTAACGGGATTTTAAGGATTTATTGATCTGGTATAGGTGTTAGTATATGAGGTAAATATGAGCGGAATCCGAAAATAAATAGACAAATAAAATACGATAATATTCCATACATAATAACTTAGTTTTATTCATCGTAATCAAAATCAGATTCTAACACTTCAATGCCAAAAGATTCATCACTGTCACTAGTATCGCTGTCTCCAACATTTATAATAAAACTTTCTAAATTTTCTTCTGTTATTTTATCACGTTCTTTATATTTATTTTCAACATGTATTACATGATCAGTAATTTTCTTCCAATCCTGTGAACTTACGTTTTCAAATGAATCTTTAATTATTTCTTCTAATGCAGCTGTAGTAACTGCAATATTTTTGCTAGCCACTTTACGTTTTGCCAAACTCCACACAAGCTCGATCGCATTTAAATCACAATGGTAGGGTGGAAGTCTCAACACCTCATGACCACATTGATTTAAAATTTCATCAGCTTCATATATTGGATTAGGCGTATTTCGTTTTACAATACACAACAGCTCTGCTTTCGTGTGGTAGTCCTCATATTGAATTCCATTATCACGAAGCCACTCTCTTATATTACTTTTACGTGTTTGTGTGTTCGGAACCTTATTTATAATTACCGAATGGTAACTAGCATTATCCATTATGATTACACTTGGTTCTTCCAAATTTGGTATAAGTTTTTCTTTAAGCCATTTATTAAAATTTTCAGCATTCATGTCATGGTGATAATCAGCATTTTTTGATTTAGTACTAAACACTAACAAAGAGTTTGGTACGGGGCCTTTCTCTGATCCAGCATGAACTATAATGTACCTTTTCCCGGTCGAAACATTTTCAATTGCACCACTAGTTGAAGGACCTTGCCATGACTTCTTAGGCTTGTAGTTTCTATGGACATAAGTCTCATCTAAATAAATGATTGGCTTGCCTTCTGCACGTTTTCCTGCTATAGTTCTTAAAAATCTATGTCTCCAAGCAGATATGTCATAGCGTTCTATTAATACAGAACGCTCATTTTTATTATTTTTAAATTCATAGCCATTGGCTAATAACAAGCGGCGCAGAGTTTCTCTGCATCCGTTAAAATCAATACTTTCTTTTAACTCCACCAACAGTGTCCTCAGTGTAGGAACTTGTTTTTTAACAATATAAAATTCGTTTATCTTGTTACGCATAGCATCTATGTCAAAGTTATCTAGGTTAGACACAGTAGGTTTCCGTGGGCGTTTCTTCCCCGGGGTACTCCAGACACCTTCATTTACTGCACCTTCCCTTTTTACTCTCTTTAGTGTTCTGACACTCACTTCTGCAAAGAAGATATACAAAATATGTAATTAATTCTTGGTTTACGTAAATGCAAACGTTTTTTTCGGCATAATTTCAAAACACCAGTGTATAGTAAAAACTTACCAGTCATTGAAGTTATTTCTTCTAAGTACTGATTCTGGGTTATTATCCTATCTTTCTGCTCTAATTCAGTGAGATTTTCAATAGTTCTTACTATTTCATCAACTCCTTCGACATCTTGCAGATTCTCTGTTAAAGAAAGTTAATCGTTTTAAAATTACCATTGTATGTATTTTAATTGTTTTTTTTTCCTCTGGTATATATCGTTTTGTATGTACAATAAAGCATATAATAAATAATAAATTACCAACAAAAATACAGCAAAAATTCATTATGAGTATATACGTAAAACATAGGTGATGTTATTAAAATGAATACGTTGACTGATGCGATGTACGAATGAATATAATTAGTTTTATTCAATACGAAAAAGCGAAAGTAACTTATTTGTAAGGATACGTAAATTATAAATCAAAATTTTACTAAGACGACTGGATAGGTAGGTGTTCAAAGTATCAAAATAATATTGTCTACTAACCTATGAAATTCAACACCACACGTAGACAATCTTGTTTTTGTTTAAACGCGGCATCACGCTGTTGTTGTTTTTCGTTGAACTTGCCAATCATGCAAAACAACATCTTTCGTACACCACTTTTGATAGATTTGTTCATTTTAAACCGTAATTAGAATCACAATTTACACAAACGCATACAATTTGACACCAGAGATACCGAACGACAACCTTGTCAAATTGACGTTGACGTTCATACAGAGTTGCTATATAAAAAGTTCGCAAATAATTCCAAGGCCTACTTTCGTTAGCCAGACTCTATACGTGATCTTTATGTCAGCGTTTTTAGCGTTCGTTAAAGTGAGAAGTTCAGACCATAGATTAATATACCTACTGTCTTAGTTCAGACAGACGCACGCAGTGGTGGTGGTGGGCGCGGTGGCAGACACAGATTCACAGACTACTTAGAGATACTACGTATCACAGATTACTCTATACTATACTGAAAGGCGGACGTGCGATTGAATAGCTCCGTATAAAATGTAAGTTACATTACTAGTTAAAATTGTCCGCCACCGCGCCCATTGATAATACACATAAATACCGCGCCTGTATCTATGCAATTTATTTATATCATCGTTTGCCTCTAGATATTCGTTGTGTAGTTCGATAACTATTTAAAACGGTGAATGGACAAATGCTTGTTGTTCTGTTACAAGAGAATCAGGTTTATCAGGGTTCTTCAAGTCTTCGGGTAGCGGGCAGCGCTAACCTTACTAACATAGACAGTTCTATAAATTCATGATGGGCCGTCGCGCGTCGTAAGCTACGCTTTCCTAGAACAGTGGTGGCGGCAAAGATTTTAATCACTAGGCAGCGGGTTTTGATTTTACGGCGGTCAAAAACATTCTCTAGGAAGACACACCAGCTTACAATACTTTCATAAATAAATAACGTGTCAGTGTAGTCATTCACCAGTTAATTGCAGACTAAGTGGTCCACCGCTCTTCTAGGAAACCGTAGCTTTGTTCTCTATACTATAGCATTATCAGCATATACTCGTAGGTAATGTTCCCACTGTTGGGACAGGACCCATCTTGGTGAGAGGGAGTGGCCATAATCCACCACGCGGGCCCAGTGCGGGTTGGTAGATGTCACATGTCTTCGATTTTTTTATTCTGGGCCATGCCGGTTTCCTCACGATGTTTTCCTTCACCGTTTTGAGAGCAGTGATGATGAAATCATTTACTTAAATAGTAAAGCGCCTATCAGGGTTCGAACCTACGTAAGTCGCGGCCGTTACCAACCACTGGGCCACCATTATTGGTCTACTACAGGTAGGTATAAACTGGAAATAAATTATGCAACCCAATTATTAAATTAAAAAAAACTCGACTGCAAAAGAGAAGAACATGCATTATAATCCCTGGATCTTTGGTATCGCAGGTGATTATAATGCTTTGTTTTTCTCTTTTCAGTTATACATTTTTGCAGTCGGTTTTTTTTTCTCCAGTTTTTAGTTTTTTATCATTTCTCATTCCAAATTACATACATACACAGTACTACTACACTAATAAACAACTTGAATATATTTTTGTAATTACCTTTTAAAATCCTTGATTTTGATACCCCACTCGATAGGCTTGCGTTTTTTTTTTAAAACATACGTTTTTGCGTAAAAAATCCGCCACTTAGATTTTTTTAAAATATTTATCTACCCAGTGACACGCACGTAATAAAACTATATAGGTACCTAATTGATAGTTTAACCTTTTTTTTAAACGTACGCTTTGGCGCCGAAAATCAGTTTTTTTTTTTTAATTTTAGTATATCCTGTTACACTCGCGCAATATAGACGAATCTAACGACATTATACAATTCATCAAAATCGGTTCAGCCATTTTGTAGTTACGAGAGAACAGAGACGGACACGTATACATAAAAGTCAAACACATGCCCTCCTTTTTTGGCTACGCTGCTGTCGGGTAATTAAATAAGCAGACTACAAAAATTGAAAATAAATATATATTTATTTATGACAAAGAACATTTAACTAGAGCAGCTAATCTTGAGAGCGTACGCCCACTGAGGCGGCTGCGCAGAAAAGCCACGCTTTTCAGCCTCGGCCTGAACTTCAAACGGTTTCTTAAGCACGTCCAGCAGAAAATGAACCTGATAAATAATAACATCACAACACAAATTCACAATATTACGTTAATTAGTAGTGACGGATTTGGTTTAAGGTTGTGTGTGACTTGACCAGTCACCATTCACAGGAAGCGGCTGGTTGGATGAGCCCTGGACGTTTCTATGAATCAAACCTTGAAAACCTGAACCTAAAAAAATATTCTAAAAACCTTATGATAATCATCCTGCTCAGCATCAACAATGGCCTCATGCAGCAGCCAGTTCCTAGGCACGTAAACGGGGTTGGCGCTCAACATGCGCCGGCGCCGCTCATCCTCGAACAAGGCCGAAGAGCTCGCATCCACTGTAGCTACGCTACAATCACGACTGTTCACGGGAAGAACACCTAATACAAAAGAGATGGATGATTGTTAAAGTTTTTGAAAGAGCAAATTCTATGGTTTCTAAGATTATCTGAGCTGAAGGCCATACCACAAAACATTTTCAAGTTTACATCTCTACAAAATTATTAAATTGTAGAAGAAAATACTACAAATACTTAGTTAGGAGTTACTATTTACAATTTAACTATTATTTTGCATTTTTTTTTTAATTAAGACAAGCATTAGGGCTATGTATAAATTGTAGTCGCTACAATTTACATATTTGTAAGGTTTTCCGTTACAATTGTAAAATTGACTTATAAAATTTTCTTTCAAGTATCTCATAACTAAAAATCTAATAAATAGTATAAAATCGCTTTTCGCGTGTGTGTGTGTGTGTGTGTGTGTGTGACCGCTAAGTTCATCATCTAAACGTCACAATGGATTTTGATGCGGCTTTCACCGCCATAAGAATTAATTCCGGAAGAGTTAAGGGTACAATAATTCATTTATATTTAACAGAGATACTACGCGGAATTCACGGATGCAGGGGGAAGTTGTAAGAGCTAAAAATGCTAAAATGAAATTGCACTTGTTGTATTAAGAATCTTTCAATCTGACGTGACGAGCGTAATCTGACTACTTCTGATCTATGTCAGAAGTAGAGATTACGCTCCATTTGTATAAATTCAAAGGGGACCTAATTAAAAATGTCTAAATGTGATTCCTCACCGGCTTCCTTGTCGAGTCTCTCACGGTACTGGTCCAGCCAGCAGCCCCATGACGCGTGAGATGACAGACGCTTCAACGACCACTTTTCTTCCAATTTGATCTCGCTTACCATCTCACAGGGTTCAAGCTGTATAAAAAAACGGAATAGTTTCGTTTTCTTAGACCTCACCACAAAATTAATCAGAAAATGAGTGGGTTAAGAAAAAATATATTCTCCACCGTGTACTTGGCTATTCTTTATATCACTTACTTCACCAAGTTGTCTAAATGTAGCAGTGAAGTCAGCTCCTGTCTGCTGCATCATGTCCAATAGCTTTTCTACCAGGTGATCGTCACCCCAGCGTTCTTCTTTCAAGCCTATCTTCATGAGGAATGTTTCCCTGAATGATTTTATGTAAGTTTTTATAGGAGGGGTATTAATAAGATCGTAGTTCATAAAATTATGAATAGTTATTACTAACAATATCTTGTTTTTGCAGTAAGTATCCAAGGTTTTCAGGATATGCGACATGTGGACCTGTTGCGAGGAAGACAGAAGAGGCTTCAAAGCATTTGCGAGCTGGCTTATGTTCCACACCACCACCTAAAATGCCGTGATTTCAATGAGATACATTCTCGCAAAGCTAGATCAATCACTTCTACTTTTCGGAACTAAATAAATATCTCACATCAGGTTGCTTGGCTAGTGCATATCTCCCCTCTCCATCTGAGCAATTGGGAACAAAACCTCCGTCGTAAGAGTCCACGAAACCGAAAGGTCCGAAGTCCACGGTCAGGCCCAGAAGACTCATATTGTCCGTGTTCAGGAGACCATGGGTGAAACCAAGACCTGCATTATTTAAGGCCTCGCTATGAATAATTAACTAGTAAATAATTAGGTGCCTTGCTGTAGTGGATAACTTCAGTAAAAGACCAGCAGAGGAGTCCAAAGTGGTGATAATATATAAATAATCGTAGCTTACCTTGCCACTTAGCAACGAGATCCAATGTCTTATGTGCAATTTCCGAGAACATTCTAATGAAACGATTCTCATCAGTCAATTGGATGTCAGGGAAATACTCCTAGAAATCATAATATAAAGCTGAAAATGTGCTTCATAGTACTAGAGAGGGGGTTAAATGGGTTTACTTGGCCTACCTTTATGATAAAATCGGAAAGCTGCCTCAATACAGCGATCTCTCCAGTCCTAGAAAGAATCTCTAAGGATCCGAAGCGGAACCAATTTGGAGACAAGCGGAGTATCACCGCCGCCCGTTCTCGACGAGGACATCCGTTGTAGTATACGTCCCTGATGATAGCTTCGTCGCTCACTGTAATTGTAGGGATTTTAGAAGTTTTTTATTCGTCGCTGGAAATCACCGAGTTCCTTTTGGTTATAGGCTAAGTGAGTAGATTAGGTGAGGTTGACAGTTATGGTTATTTCTAACCCCGTCCTTGTAAATTCTGTACCGGATACATTAAGTACAATAATTTATAATGTCTAGACAAAAATGAAACAATGGAAAAGGAAATATGGATTATTCTAATGTAGCAAAAAAGTTAAGTAATAGAAAACTAGCTAATTTGAAGAACAACAGCAACAGCATTTTGAAGATTGTTTGAGGCGTTCAAGGTTCAACTTACCTACTAGTCCCACAGTTCTCGTAGTAGGTATGCCTAGGAAGTAACAGGCTTCACTTGCTATCATCTCTCTGATAGCAGACCGCAATACAGTGCGGCCATCGTGGACGCGTGCATACGGCGTTTGTCCAGAACCCTTCAGCTGGACCTGCCATCTTTCACCGCGTCTAAAATTACATTAGGTATTGACCTGTAGAATATTTATTGGCCAGTTTTCTTCTAATAGTGATAATAATGTGCCTGGGCAGGCAAGGTGACATTCGCAGAGGCAATAATTCTTACGACAGACGTAGCCTTATCTACAGCGGTCACGTATCTTGAGGTGTACCTACGCTCATCAGAACCCTGAATGATTAGAAGCAAAATATACGCAGTGAAGTCATATAGTGTGTGCGTGCAGCCTGAGGAATCTTACCTGTTAACGTATTCTCCAAGAATATGAGCTCTGCCATCACCAAGTTGTCCTACCCACAGTCCATACTGATGTCCACCGTATCTACAATAATATCGAAATTAGTTTTTGTTTGAAATGAAGAGAGTAAAGTGTATTCAGAAGATGTAAGGAAATACTCTTAAAATAGTTTACCTATGTGCAACAGGCAAAGCTCCGTATGGCAGTTTCCGTCCTGCAATGAATTCTGCGAATTCCTCGCGGTTCACCATTTCTGGATCCATGTCCAAGATATTGATCAAGGCATCTTGTGACGTGCATACCAGCCTTATGTTCCGTTCTAGAGGCCGAGGAGTAACCTGATAATCATAGTTTTTTTAATGTTTTCAGATTGTAATAAGTACCTACTGAATGATCTTCTGATGTTCAAAAATAAAATAATTAAAAATATTTCCATCAGCCTATCAGGTTCTATCGATTAAGCTTAAAAGTGAACCTTTGTGCTATGCTAACTATACCCACCTCGGAAAAAACTACGTTCTTTATATTGGATCTAATTTGGTCATGATTTTCATCAATCGGTAACAAAATATATTTTGGATATTGACTGAATCTCCACTCGGTCAAATTTCTCTTCAATGGAGAACTTTCTCCTTCCATTTTCATAGCGGAATTATTATCCTACTTATTGAGAACTAATAAAAGAAAACATGAAAAAATACATCACGAATGAGAAAAGATTGAATGAACCGCCATTTATTAGTCTATGGTGAAACTATAGACCATCGACGTATATATAAGTCTATGCTATTGACTAATCTGCCTAGCCTTTTCCCAACTATTGGGTCCCCAACCTATGAAATTTGCGTTTTTTCTCACAAATGGAGAACCTCGTCACTTCTATGTTTTAAAATATTCATCAATTGCTTGATATTAGTTAGTTCTATATCGAATAATGACCATCATAGACAACTACCAATAGTAAAAAAACCTTATTGCTTATAGTTTTTTAAACATAAAAAATACCCTAAAAATGACTCTTCTTTTTGTTAGCAGAAATGACCACTATTTGCTTTAAAACTTAGCCAAAATTTTGTCGCATAATCTAAGTGGCAGACATTATCTTAGTTTTTAAACATTAGTGTTCATGGTTGAATAAATTAAGAAAATGTTAGTATGAAAAATGCAACTTCTTTATAATTCTCTATACAAAACGCTGATTTCATAGGTGGGGACAATGATATTAAATATGTAAAAAGAGGTACTTAGATAGGTTATAAACGTTCCGCAAGTGGCACGTCAAGTTGGCTAACTAGCCACATTTTCTTCGTTTTGTCTCTTTTTCGCTCCCGATAATTAACATGTTGAAATCTCAGAACAATAACTAAGTCAAAGTTGCATACCTAACAGGACAGGACATTTCAACATTTTTGTTGTGATGTTTCGCCAGTGCAAACGCAGTTTTTTTTTTTTTTAAACTGGCATCTTGTAGCTCACCTTGAGGTGATGACTACTTAACCGGACAATCCTGCGGCTGCCTTAAGCTAATAAACTCAAAGCCTCCAGCCAGGGGCGAAACTATTCTAATTAAAACTAGGCGAGAGCTCGCTAAGGGCACCCCCTGTGGGGTACGGACTTCGGCTTAGGGCGTCGCTGGGGGGAGGACAGGAAGTTGGGGTAGGCTGGATCAAAGATAATTCATTATTATTAATCGGGGAATTTAAAGCTACTGGCTCAGCATCGACGCGGGCTGGCGCATCAACGGACAAGGGTCGAGGGGGGAATGCGGGTCGGTGTCTGTGTTTGTGCACTGTACTTGTGGCCCTATTGCTCTCCTGGAGGAGGGTTCTGGGGTCGTCTGGGTCGGTAAGGATTTGCCTCGGGCGGCGGATCTGACTGATTCTACTAGGGACATAGTTCGCGGCCTCGACAACCAGAGGGTTGCGGTGTTTGGCGGCGGACTCAAGAAACGCTTGGAATTGCGTTTGAGAAATTGGTGGATTGTGGGGATCTTTAGGTCGAGATGGAGGATGTCGTTCCTAACGGACCAGGGGGCACCGGTGATTTTTCGGAGGAATCTATTTTGGAGCGTTTGCATCCTATGGATATGGCGGGGCTTTGCTTGTGCAAATACGGCTCCCGCATAGGTCATAATGGGACGAACGCACGCCGTGTGCGTACGCAATTTGCACCTTAGTGACATTTTGCTACGTGCATTCAGGACAGAGTGAAGTCTACCGAGAACGAAAGCGGCTCGCGAGCGGGCCTGCTTTATGTGATCGCTAAAGGAGATGCTGGTCGAGGACAACACCTACGCATTTGGCTCGCTTCTCCCAGGGGATAGGCTTGCCGAACATGGTGATTGGTCGGGGGGGTTTGAACCTTTTACGCGGTTTCGAAAAGAGAACCGCTTGGCTTTTATCCGGGTTGACTTCGATCCTCCACTTTCTAAACCAGGCGCCGAGCATGTCGACTGAGGTCTGGAGAGTGCGGGCTATCGAGTCAGAGCTGGAACCCTTGTAGTAGATGGCCGTATCGTCTGCGAACAGAGCGAACTGCGCCCTTCTACTCTTTGGGATATCGCTGGTGAATAGCGTGAAGATTAGGGGGGAGAGCACAGAGCCTTGAGGGACTCCTGCGCGGATAGGACGGGGGGAGGATATCGCTCCTTCGATATGGTAGCGGAAGGTGCAGTTTGACAAAAAGTCCCGTAAGATGAGCACGAGACGATCTGGCACACCGAGTTTGTAGACCTTATATAATAAGCCGTCGTGCCAGACTTTGTATAACGCTTTCGCTATATCGAAGAATATTGCACCGGTTATCAAACCGCGTTGGAAGCTAGCGCATATGTTTTCAATAATCCGGTGGGCCTGATGCACGGTAGAGTGTTGGGTTCGGAACCCAAACTGTTCGTTGGGGATGAGGCCCTTGGGCAAACGCACAGTTAGGGTCGGTGGGTAACAATACGATACGCCTTGGTAAGGCTGGTTGTCAAACTGTCAGCCTTCTGACGACCCGTAACGCTAACGACTGTCAAAGATCTACGAATGACAGGTGGGGGGCCGGGACCAACGGCTTAACGTGCTGTCTCGGTATGTAAAGATGGTCACCCATCCACGGACCAACCCTGGCAAGCGCAAGGTGAAACTATAGACAATGTGAGGCTGCATTCCGAGTTAAGCTGTAATCGATTTGAGTGTGTTACCGAATTAGCGTGAGCGCGATAACCATGTTCCGTGAATCGTCATCTTGCGACAATGCCGACCATGCCATAAATTAATATCACCGTGAGCGCTGTCAAATATGATAGTTGTGCTGTTTTGTTTTGACATCTTAACTTTAAACTAACGTGGCATTTTCAAAATTGTGCTTCTAATCAAAGAAGAAGAAGAAATTTGCGGTATTTATACAAAGAAATAAGATAAGTAAGAAACGTTGAGCGAGCACTGTGAGCGCGTTCACGAGCGTTCCGAATTGTTGACAGCCCTCAGCTGTTTTAATCGTGATATCTAAATCGGAATGACAATTACTGATGTCAGCGCTGAGAGCGATTATGTTCTAATTCGGAAAGCGGCCAAAGATAATGCAACCTATTCACGAACTTTTTTCTTCCCGCAACCTACTGAAAAAATCTTGGCATGAATGGAGCGGTTTAGCATCACCATTTTGCTTTTCATGGAAGACATTCTCGTACACAGGATTTATCAAGCCTAACATTCTTAAACATTTGTGTAAATTTTGAAAAGGAAAGCTTTATTTTTTATCTAATGTGTGAAGAATAATTAATTACTGCATAATACAAATAAAACACTCAAAATTTCTTGAACCGTAGTTTGATCGCTAATTATTATCTTGTCGAGAGTCAACAGATAATCGGTAAAAAAAATGTGATATCGAATAATCCGAATACTATTCGATTAGAAGTAGAAGTCAAGGTCACGGCTAAGCTACTAAATTCTATTACCCTCATGTTTTGTGAACTTTGGCCAGGGAATGGAGATAATCTAATTTTGTAGGTTTACACGCCTGGGAACTCGCCCGATGTGAAATTCGTCAGTTCGGCGACCGCAATTTCACTTTCGAGGCGCTTTCTCGTTTTGTCACTTTCGAAAAAATTCATTACTTGTGTGAATCAAACCTGTTTCTGTTTGTAGTAAATTCCATCGAAGTGTTAAATAATTTTCGTGAACCGTGCCAGGTATTTGTTTCACGTTAAATGGATTTTTATCAAAAAATATGGTGTATACAGAGGGATATTTGAAGGAGAAGCTGACCAAGGATTTGGACGCCGTTCACGTCGTAAGTAATCTGTCAAAATTTTATCGAACAACCTGTGCCGCGTTGTAGTTTTCATATAATTTTTGAATGAAAACAAGTGTCCGTATCGAATTAATAACATTCTAAACGGCCATAATGACGAGAAGGGCAGATCCGGATAAATTCACCGTGACAAAACAAGCGTTACTTCCCGGTTTATTATTCTCTTTGCTTGTGAGATGGTGCGTGGCTGCTTATCCGTATTCCGGATATAAAAAACCACCAATGTACGGCGATTATGAAGCGCAAAGACATTGGCAAGAAATAACAGTGCACACGCCTGTCAATAAATGGTACCATAATACGACGCAAAATGATCTTCAGTACTGGGGTTTGGACTATCCACCGCTCTCTGCATACCACAGTTTACTCATTGGGCTGGTCGCGGACTGGCTCGAGCCAGAGTCAGTGCGTCTTTTTGCGTCGAGAGGTTACGAAAGCGACGCCCATAAAACCTTCATGAGGTGGACTGTTTTTCTAAGTGACATTTATTTGTATGTGACTGCAGTGCTGTGCATTTGTATAGATGCCGAAAGAGTGCTGGGTAAAGATCCCAAAGAACCAAAGTGTGTTCTCAAAAGAACGGACATTTCAACGACTCTATTTTTATTGTACCCCGGCATCATGTTGATAGACTATGGTCACTTTCAATACAATTGTGTGTCTCTTGGTTTCTTTCTATGGGCTAGTTTCTTTATAATAGCCATTAGAAATGATACTTTAGCTACAATCTTTTTTGTTTGTGCTCTAAATTATAAACAAATGGAACTGTATCATGCTTTGCCATTTTTCTTTTATTTGTTGAGAAAATGTTTCATAGGTATGCCACTGGGGAGAGGCAAGTTCTCTCACTTTGTCCGCTGTTTCAACAAACTCGCTATTGCCGTTATTGCTTGCTTTGTTATTATTTGGTATCCATTCTTAAAAGGATGGGATAATGTATTCCAGGTCGTACACAGAATGTTTCCATTGAATAGAGGAATTTTCGAAGATAAGGTTTCAAATGTGTGGTGTATGGTCAATGTTTTCATCAAACTCAAGACAATTTACAGTAACCAAGAGATGGCAAAAACATGTCTGTTAATCACTGCAATGGCTGCGGGGCCAGCATGTGCAGATATTTTCTTCAGAATAAACATAAAAAAGTTTGTTCTGTGCTTGATTAATGTGTCTCTGGCATTCTTCTTGTTCTCATTCCAAGTCCACGAGAAGACTATTTTGTTAGTGGCTATACCAGTTGCTCTACATTTCCCTGAAGATCCTTTCATGTGTTTCTGGTTCTTGCTGGTGTCCACTTTTAGTATGCTTCCATTGTTGATGAAAGATGGTCTTCTCATACCTTTCATTGCCACCACTCTAATCTACACATCTTTCTACAGCATTTGCTTAAAGTTGTCACAGCCAAACTCTGGCTATTTCTCAATTTTCAATGCCAACCGCGTGGCTAAAATTCTGCAGCCAAATAAGAAAGATTCCTCTCCATTTTTGACCTTTGCGAGTCTTATTTTTGTGATATCTGTGGTTGGTATGATGCTGTTGACTGTGGGCACTGTGTTTGTGAAGCCACCTCCACAGTTACCTGATCTGTTCCCGCTACTGATAGCAGCATACTCCTGTGCTCATTTCCTCTTCTTTTTCTGCTATTTCTATTACCAACAGTTTTCTCTTCCAGTGTGCTTGCCTTGTATTACTGTTGCTAAGCTAAAAAGAAAGTAGAATAAAAATAGCTTATCAATTAAACTGCCTTAGTTAAGGGTTTTAAATCTTAACCATTTTAAACTTACTACAATATATTTAGAGTTTATTTTCTGTACTTTTTCATACACTTTTAAGTATTCCTTACTATTTTAATTATTGCTTGTATTTAATAGTAACTTATAATTCTGTTTTGTTTGTGTTAAGTAAACAAAGATTAGTATACTAATACTGAAAGTAGTCCATTTATTTTAAATTACATTCCAATAAAGATTTTAACAAATCAGTAGATTGCACAAATATGGTTTTCCTTAACCCTACCTTTATTAATAAAACATTATATTTAAGAGTAAACCTGCAAGACCACTTGACAAACAAACATAGATAAGTCACATACGGTCAGTACATAATGATGTCCGTGACTACCGACGGACCACCAACCGCCTCCATATTTGGTAAATAATTAGTACTCAATTGGTGATAATTAGTACTCGAACAACAAAATTTGGTACCTTAGTAGTTTTCGAGAAAATCAACTTTGAAGGTGGTCTGGCTCACGGTAGTCAAGCTCCCTTCAGCATGACCATCATGAGCGCTCACGTTCGGTCACGCTCCCTTCTTAACTTTTTCTTTCTTTCACTAAATATTAGTTTACTTAGAATAGCTGTAGCATGCCTACTTTTTCGGCGCTTATGGTGGTCCTTTAGCGGTTACACCGCCACATACGAACCAAGCATCAAAGACATGACGTCACACAAATCCTACATCGCGCAATTTGAGTTTACCGCGCGAACGACATTAAGACTATCTGACATCAACTGTTATGCAGTTGACCGCCAGACACAACACCCGTCTGGTCGGAGGATCCTCCCTTTTCTTTGGTGGATGAGTGAACTTTACACCCTGTTCCTCATACCCCTGTGCCTCATTCTAAAGTCATACTGAAAGGAGCGTGACTATCAAAATGGCCACCTTGAAAGTTGAATTTTCTCGAAAACTACTAAGGTACCAATTTTGTTATTCGAGTACTAATAGCACCAATGAGTACTAATACCAAAAAATACTATTTACCAAATATGGAAGCGACTGGAGTTGGTGCTCCGGCGCTAGTCACGGACATAATAATGTATAAGGGCCGTTAGATAACTTTAGTAGGTAACTACTAATTGGAACCATTGGCCAAGGTGTATGGCTTTCCAATCACTGCTGACCTACAACGTGCCATGATGTCATAGTACTACAGCAGTATTAGATAATATTGCTGTACGAATTCACCACAACATAGATAGGTAGAAGGTCTAGTTAAAAAGTCGATACCATAAATCAATCAATACCTTACCCATTACAAGAAAATAATTAGGAGACTTCCATTTGACCATCACTGAAATTACCATAACATAAAATCACGCCTGCACGCCTAGCATGACACAATATAAACGGGTTTTAGTTTAAGGAATATTAGGTAGACAAAATGACAGATTCACAATCACAATCTTTCATTTGGTCTGACAAAACCCCGTATTAGTAGAAGTCCCCGAAAGGTAAGAAAGTCGAAGGTGATTTATGTAATACACCCGCCGGTTATCTTTCAAGTACCAATAAAGGTAATAGAAAGAAAAAAGAAAGAAAGAAAATACATTTATTTGGCACAACAAGCATAGGCACACAAGTAGAAAGAGAAAAAAAAAAAAAGATGAAAGGAAAGAATACAAAATAAAAAGTGTAAAAACTGCGTTGCATGATACCAGCAGGAATGTGTGCCTCGCGGCTGCGCCAAATAGGCCCAGTTCAGCATATATGCCAGACAACTAGTGCCTGACGCTGGTTTTCAACTGAACCCGAAGTGTGAGGTGACGGATGTAAATCAGTTTTATACCGCAACGTGAAGTAATAGAAGGCGATAATTAATGGTATAAATTATTGCTTTCTATTACCTTTATTGGTTTGGGCAATTTGGGCACAAATTCAAACACCGGGCTAATACTGAAGAACTATACTTGGCTCGACCTGAGAATCAAGTCCAAGATCTCATGCCCAGCATTCGTGACTGTACTGACTTGTTATCATAGGATCCCCATCAAAAGTCCAAGTGAATATTCTGCATGTTCCTGTTTCATATCTTGACTTTGTAACTACATTGATAGCCATCGACGTCTGACGAAATGATAGCCAGCCGGATCCATAAACGGATAGTCACGTCGCTGTAAAGTTCTCAGGAAACGCGTCACATACTTTAGTCATTTATATCTCTACGTAATGTAAATTAGTGCCTTGATTAGAGTTACTATCCTACTCGATTTGATTTCCTCTACGTCAAGGGCTTTCCTGTCGATGGAAATTGTAACTTGTAAGTCTGTGTGTGTAAAAACTAAAGAAATTAAGCGTAATTTCTTTGGTTTTTACCTGCCATGTGTTTCTCCAGCGGGATACGCTAGTTGATACTGTTGAATCACCTTCGCTTAAACCTGCTGCTTGCTGCTTGTCATCTTCATGAGGAATAGGGAGAAAAGTTGATAGGTGTTCAATGTTATGTAGATTTCAGACCACGTGATCTCTGAAGTTTAAGATAGGAGCCTCACAAGGGATTTATCATAAGTTGAGCACAATTAGATCAAGGTAAAGAGCCCATGAGTCTCAAACGAAACTTGAAAAACATACATACCTATTAAGTAGACTGCACTTCCTTTTCAGTCGAGTAAAAAGTAAAGTGTAAATTCCTTATGGGTATATAATATACCTATACACAATTATTAATAGCAAGTCGTTCAGCTTATAATAACCCGGGTACAAATTCACTGTGGTGTATTCGTAATTAATAGGCAATATCATTAAGGTCGAGACATTACACAACGTATCACCACGAAGGTTAAGGTCATCATTATAATAGTAGTAAGAATATCATAATTATAGTAGAAATTAACTGTTATTGTAATAGCTACAAAGCTTGGTGGAATGTTTAATGTCTGCAATTAATTTGAATATTGCAGGGACATACCTACTCTGACTCGTTTTTCTTCCGCATGCAAAAAGGGTGATGAGTGCGCAAGAAATTGATAAATTGATAATCTGGCATTTCCTTGTCTCGTCTGTCACATAATTATAATAAAACGTAGGTACCTATATGGTGCGCATTACAATACCTTTCATTCAAGATCAAAAGAATCTGTTTTCTGAATGTGTACTTAGAATTAGTTGTAGGTGTAACCAACTGCATATAAACTAGTGATAATCAATAATTTAATCTGAACACCTATCCATTTACACCTAGTTGCATAAAGACAAAACATTTATCTCCCATTACGTAGTGGATCATTAACGCTAATAATTTAATTAAAGAACCATTCAATTCGAGTCTAAGGCGCGAAATATACCTACACAAGCAGCGACGGTGGTGTGGCGAGGGCTTTGCGCCGCCCGTTTCATATTTCATACAAAACGTATAGGAACGACGCCGACGCGACGTGGCGCGGAACATACACAATTGGCGAGGAGCGCAGGCGTGGCGACGGTGTGGCATGGGCGTTGCGCCGCCCGTTTCATATTTCATACAAAATGTATAGCAACGACGCGACGCGGCGCGGAACTTACACACAACACCCGCGCCGCACCTCGCGTCGTCGCATCGCCCGCGCCGCACCTTGCGTCGTCGTCGCATCGCCCGCGCCGCACCTCGCGTCGTCGTCGCATCGCCCGCGCCGCACCTTGCGTCGTCGTCGCATCGCCCGCGCCGCACCTCGCGTCGTCGTCGTCACATCGCCCGCGCCGCACCTCGCGTCGTCGTCGCATCGCCCGCGCCGCGCCTCTTGTGTATGTTCCGCGCCTAATGTTGCTTTCTGCAACAATTATTATTTTTTAATGACAGCTTTAAATTCGTTTTTGCTACTGGTTGTTACTAAGTTAAAGTTTCGACTAAAAGGCAATAAGTTCGCTCTAAATTCATACGTTTACTCAATGAAGTGTTTATATTCAATCTGGCTCTACGGTTCTATATTTCAGATGGATGCATTATCTGTTGAATCTTCATTAATTACAACAAAGCTCAAAAGAAAATAATTTCACCGAGTTCGCATTAGCAGTAGGCATAATAATTATTTTTTAATTAATTATCTATGTCTGAAAGGTGCACATTACTCAGTTTAATAAGCGAGCCGAGAAAGTTTGTTGAACTCACAAGTGATTAGAAAGAGAAAAAAAATGTGACCGAAAATGAGGCCAAGTTCATACAATACAGTCATTATGTAAATAAAAATAAAAGTTTGAATGAAAGTGTGGAATGTATAAGAGCAAATGAGAATATTAGGAGCACCTCGTGATACATGTATAGTACATACATACTCGTATAATAGTTTATTATATGTAAATGACTTCCATTTTAATTTAAGAACAGTAATGTTATCTGAAAAGTGGAGCGAATGACCGACTTTTTATCGTAGACTATTCCCAATATATTTTGATGATACAAGAAGGAAGTTAGAAATTACTGGACGGTGTAATACCTATGTACAGTTTTAACTGTTCTGCCAATTTGCAGCAGGACTGTCAGGTCAGAATATGACTAAAGACCAAAATCCGTAATTAAAAACGCCAAAAAACTACTACTCGCAAGTTCATCTAGGCGACAATAAATGTTAAAAACTTGTCAAAAAGTAAAATTAGACGAAATTATGGACAGATTGACTGTCACTAGAATGCGAACTTTTTAAAATATACGGGAATTGCGCCAGAACAGAAATTGTTTATCCAATCGTGTTTTATATGAAATTAAACTAAAAGAACTCTGCCTTGTTGGTCCCGATTCTCGGGTCGGGTGAAGTGTTATTTGATTTTTTCATCTGAAATTGCTCAGTAGCTGCCCGGAATCTGGATTTATGTCCGATTGATGGCAATAGGCCCGCCCCCTATTACATGGGAAAATGTGGGTGTACTATAGGTACACCTCTGCCTAACCCTTCGGGGAATACAGGCGTGATGTGATGTAAAATAAAATACAGGTCACTAGATTTTCCACTTCTGCTCGTAAAAGAAAGTTAAAACAATGTGACCCAGATTACAATGAACATCGTAACTCAATCAAAGAGACTTCCAACCGTCTTCACCGGTTTAGCGAAGTTCGGGCTGCTATTTAATTATTTAGACATAATTAAATTCATGTTTGGCTTGGGCGACTTTTGGCCAGTACGCCACAGGGAATACTGTCACAAATCTAACCCACAAACGCTCGGTATGCGGCCTGCGTGCTGTTTTCACTGTGCGTTGCATAATTTGACGCATGATTTCACTGGGCATGCACGTGCCCGAACAGTGATGTGAATCAATTTACTTGCCCATTTGTCAATCGTTAGATAAGAAAAAAATCTACACTAGTAGTATGTTATCTGGAAGACAGGTTTGCGTTTGGTTTAATGGCTCAAGCGCATTCGAATATTTCAGACAGTTTTCTGTCTGAAATATTCAATTAAAGGAGCGGTGCGCATGCACACAAGATTCTATGCAAAAATAATCTCATTGAGAATGTCCATGATTCCTAACGTCTATGATCTGTTATTTGCTTTAGTTAGTGTTGAGCACAAAATATTTAATCAAAAAATTCCCAAGATTACCAAAAAAGCATGCCTGCAAAGTAATCCTTGATATTCTGAAATTCCCCTGAAATTACACTGAAAATCTAAAAAACTAACCTCAATACCAGCTAATTTCATTCCAAATTAATGTCATTAAAAATATCATATTCAAGGCACACAACTGAAGCAAATTCGCATAATTATACCGGTGTGCGTGTGAGACTAGCCACCATAACGATGCGCTTGCGTCGCGCCGCGTTAGCTAGGCTAATGAGGAGGGGCAACCATTACGAGTAAATTGGAGATATTAGGACTGACGCTGTGGTTAGCTTCAGCCTTCGCTTCTTCATAATTAGGTAGAGAAATTAACTGTCGGTCAGTGCACCTACTGATCATTGCTGTTAGTAATTATCTGCATTGTTAACAATCACGTCATTATTTTTCTGTAGCCGATTTGTCTTTGACTATCTTGGCTGTACATCTATCTGCTTGGATGCATGTGTCATTGTTGTTATCCGCTTCATTTGCAAAATCGTTGACAACGCTCTATCAGTTATTCAGTGAAGTTTTATCTCTAAAATCGTTGATTCTATTTCAATGGTGCTTCAGATAAGATTAACGAAGTGGCGCTCTCAGTATAGGTCTATATCTGACGTCTAGAAGTGGACTGCGATTGCCAGTTTGAACAGAGCTTTTGCACTGGAAAAGCCGTACAAACTGTAAAGTAATTAAAGTAAACCAGCAAGCATAATGACAACTAGGATATAAATTCTGCTACAGTAGTCATACACTTAATTAAAGTTTCACTACTGATATCATGAATTAACTAATATAGAATATTCTTAGTTACATTTAACTATTTCTGCATTTTGAACAGATACGATACACAAACTCGCCCTGACTATCTGAAGCGGTGATGTAGGGCAATGGTAACGAGAATCGGACGTAAACGTCATAATCCAAACTTGTAGACGCATAATCGAAATTTATGGCTAGATTCAAATCAAACGTGGAGGAAAACCGAAAGGAAACATATATTACATACGTTATTGATGTACCTATAGCGTGTACACACCCTGAACTACCGGCGCATTGTAGATTATACATAGAGTGCCAGGCATTCCACAACTCCGGAAGGAAAACAATAATATAATATCAATACATACTGTGTAAAACGATATTTTCGCACTTTTGAACTACTTTCTGCTAATAAGATATATCATATTGAACTCCGGAATACTCCTGATACTAAAATAATCGGGTTCATGAATGTGGGAACTCTATGCGCTGAGCTACCTACAGTACCTACTGAGAATACAGTATGACTATCTTTTCAAAAAGCCCTACCAAAAGAACGGCTTTACGTGATTAACATCTCGTGATCAGATGTGTCACTGTATTTCTGTTACAGTTACTTACAGCTAATTGTTTCATCATAAGACGAACTTTGTCACTGCTGTCCAAAATTCCCCAAAAGGATTCATAGAAGCGAGCCGTTATGCTGTAGTAGGAGTTCATATTGCCAAACTTGCGTCACCCAGTGTTACTAAGAAACAATATCGTATGTTGATCATGATACAATGGGAATCATTTCTGGGAGTCCCAGGAATGTTTGACTCACGATAGACAAATCGGCCACCAGAACAATGGAATTAATTTGTGTGTACGTGAGTTGATTTATAAATAACCCCTCCGTACTCCTTTTTTGTTACTCTGTTGTAAGAAAGAGATGGTCGATGCTGATACATCAATCGAGTCTACGCGAGTGATCCATTTAGGTATGTTTTAAACGATTTTTAAGTTTCGATACTTGAAATCTTTTGAAAGCAATTTTATTGTTGCCTGTTATTGGTCCCGTTTCATTATTCTTATTGCTCTTTTACTTCTCTATAAGTGGCGTCTGCGTCAGTTAAATGGTTGTTTGTATTAATACGGAGCTACAATAACATTTGATTGATCCAATTTGGTCCTGTATTTTATCGTCGATATTAATAAAGTAATTGGCTCTCTTGGAAGAATCTGTGCCAATATGTGGTTAGAAACTCATTTCGTTAAGAGATCGTGAAATTTTGATCGGCACTGGTCACAGCAATGGTATTTTACCAATTTGAAATGCAAACTGACGTGAAATGGCAGAACCTGCTGGTCATAATGGAGTTTTATGATTATTGTAGTTACCCGGGCACCCATAACAAGTTCCACCAGTTCTGTTTCACTGTAATTTTTCAACAGAACATTTAACCTTATCAAACATGACATTCCCTTTCCCTAGATTCCTTTTGTGAAACCTTGAAGATGTAGTACAATTTTGTTTCAATATTCGTACATGGTTTCTTGAGAGGCTATTGTACAATGACTGTGCACAATTTCTTCTTGTACACGTAGATAATTCATTGATATTTCAATTAGATGAGTCATGAAAATTGGATTGATCAATATTGCAATATTCAAGATTAATCAAGATAGTCATGCTCAATGTTAATACATACTTTGATGGCGAAATTGATTTGGTCTTGGAAAGGAACGTCATATCTAAATACATCTCAATGGAGCATGATCCATTCGTCAAAATCTTCATAGATATCAAGTAGTATGACGACCAAGCTATAGGTACAGCTGTTGCAATAAAAAACAAATAAGCCGACGTAAAATAAATCCATACGATTGAACATCTAAAATCAACGTCCAAAGTATTCTCGTCCAAGAACTCAGAATTCTGAATCCAGATGTTTTCGAGTAAACATCGAACAACATTAAGACATTAATAATAAACCGACAAACATATATTAATGAGGTGGTTAATGAATCATTCCTTTTAATATTCGTAAAAATACCTAAACCACGACTATTTAATTTTAATTCAGTCCTCGAATAGATTCCACTGAGTAAACCGCAACGCGTAATGAATGTTTGAACAATATGTAACGCAGTTTATAAGTTACAAATAAACGCTATACGTAATGCCATATTGGTGACAAACAATTCTAGGCTCGTACGAGTCTTGTTGCGGGCTAAATATCGATTGGCTTCAGTTTAGGTTAAGGTAAATGGTGCTTTAGAATCGAAGACATGTAGGTTGTTTGTAAGTAGATTAGATTCGGTATCTGTTTCTGCTCTGTCCCATGTTACTTGGGGTTGATCGGTGCTAAAAGCCTTTCTTTCATTCTCCTCTGATAGCCATCGCGCAGCAGCACCCCTCTACGTCACGTCATTGTCGTGTCGTCTTGTCAGCATTTACTCCCTTTGCATGCAGACTATCTCTTACATAATCCATCTATTACTTCTTCCTTTGATGCACCAACAGATTTTCATGACTGCGAAAATCATATCTTTTACTGCGGGTGAAATCTCGTGCCTTGTGTGGAGTCGTTCTACCCATGCAAAGTTAGTGGATACAGCTTTGAATGAAACTTGGATCATCACTGGTTGCCGAAAACCGACCCCGGTTCAAATGCTGTCTCCACGAGCAGGAATAGCGCCAGCAGTAGTTCGCGGAGCGGTGGCAAGCTCCAGCGAAAAATCTAAGATGGTCTCCGACATACGACACACGTTGCTAGACAACATCCTTGTGCCACAAAGGCTGAAATGCCGAAACAGTTTTTTCAAGTGTGTCGTCCCACTCACTGGCGAGCGAAAAAAAGAAAGACTGAAGCTGTGGCGAGACAGTGCTTCCTTACCCAAACCATTCGTTTTACCTGCTGAAGACCTCCCGCCTGGACATGAGTTGCCTTGGGTAACCTGGAAGTCTTTAAACAGATTCCGGACCCAGGTCGGCCGCCAAACATGTAGCCGTATTCTGGGACGAGTCCATTTAGATTGCGATCGACACGCTACGAAGAAGACTGCGAAAATGTGTTACGAAACCCCAATCATTGCAACTAGTCAGTACGACGAACACCGAAGTCACACGATTTTGTTTTGAAGGTACTTTCTATTTATAGATGATAGATTTATTATTTTAATGTAGGTAATACACAGTTATTGGGTATTTATTTTAGTTTCTCATTAATCATAACACAACGCACACACACATGTATGTCTCAACATTTTATTTGATTTTGTATGAGCTTTTTTATATAATCCTATCTTTTATTACCTTTAATTTATTATTTTAATTTATTTATTAAAATGGACACACACTTCCCTATGTGTTTATTATTCTAGCGTATGGCACTCGTGTGTTGCAGCTGAAAATCAGCGTCTGGTGGTACACTTTGTGTTGTCATCTGACATTATGCTGAGCTGAGGCCCTTTCGGCATTATAATCATTGTTTTCTGTTTTTATAGTTTTAAGTTGTATTTTTCTGCTGTAATGCCAATTAACGCATTTTCTTTTTTTTTATTATATCTAAAACAATGACACCCATTATAATCAAATAAGAACTGAAAGCTGATGTCACCAGCTGGTCTAAATTATTCATGTCAGTGCCTTATGCATGAGGCGTATCGGTATTCAGATGAGGAAAATCCTTACATACAGGGTAAAGCAAACAGAGATATTTATTGTTTGTATTTTAGGTTACCTATATCTCTGTCCACCGGTCTCTGTAGGCTGCGGCAGTCTTTAATTTTTTTACCGACTTCAAAAAAGAGGTTTTCAATTCGAATGTATGTTTTTTTTTGTATTTATGTTACGCGATTACTCCGCCAATTATGAAATGATTTTGATGTTTTTTTTGGTAGGTTATACTTCAGAGGTGGTCCCATATAAATTGTATCAACTTTTCTTGGGTAGTTTTTGAGTTAGCTTAACAGTAATAGGCATTTTTCGCACTTAGTCTATATGGATGATAATTTCCTGTCACTGTTATTTACATAGCAGGTGTTCGAATTTGTGTGGGGTAGGTCTTACCACAACTAAAAAGTGAAAAATAAAAACTATGTACAAACAAATTGAACCGACTTGGTTTAGAACAAAACACTAAATACTGCAAAATAACTTTAATTTCGGAAGTCTCTGGCATAAATTGAGAATACATAACCAAAGACACCGACTTCTGAAATTAAAGTTATTCAATTCACAGCAGTCCATTTCGCACAATTCGCTGACTTCACATTTTGCTGTGTATCATGTATGCAGATGGGGCAATACCAAGGAGTTCTAATTACTAAGATGACATAAGATAGTGACTTAATAGCTTCCAAGAAATCTCTGCTAATTTCATTGTTCCGATGACTACGCTCCTGAAAATTGAAATGGTGCTAATTATTCACTCTCATTATGTATATTGATTTTCCATATTTGCTTAAGGTGATTTGAGCATATCTAAACCGGGTTCAAGAACTGTCACGCGGTTTAGATTTCCTGATCGTGTTCATTCACAGTGTTGGTGAAATTCGCCCTAAAACGGTTTGTATTTGTTTGTTGTTGGTTGATTGAAATACTGATGAGTTATACGTTTTAAAAATGTTTGTATCTGGTTTATTCTTGAAATATTTTATAATTTTCATAGTAACTCGGGGGTTGTAGAGGTTAGATAGGTAGTCGCTCTATGTGTAATATTGGTATTCTGCTGCATCCGGTTCATCATAGTTTTTCATAGTACGAACAAATCCTATACTATTAAATGAGCAATATATATTTGTAATCATGATCTCGAAAACGGCTCTAACGATTTCGATGAAAGCAATATAGGGGTTTACGGGGGCGAAAAATCGATCTAGCTAGGTCTCATATCTAGGAAAATTCGTTATTTTCGTATTTTCACCCGAGCAGAGCTCGGTCGCCCAAAGTTTAGAAGAAGATAAGATGACAGAGATGGCAGCATGGGATTATTAAGTACCTACTATCGTGGCAGCATGGAATTAGTAAGTAGGTACCTACTATCACGGCAGCATGGAATTAGTATGAACTATCCTATACGAATAAAGAAGTATTCTCTTTTTTCACCGGAGCAGAGCTCGGTCGCCCAGATACTACCAATGATAAATGCCAGTGGTGGTCGTAGTGGCAAAGAACCTGTCAGGTGTAGAGGTAGTTTAATCATGGTGCGAAAAGTAGGCATTTATTATTTACCTGTTTGTGAAATGCAGTTTAATCCCGCAAGTATTGCCAATCCAAAAAAACTGTAAAGGTTTTCTTTCAACATCATTCTTAAGTTGATTGAGTAGCCGCGAAGGTCACCAACTTAAAAGGAACTGGTCTCTTGCAAGGGGGTCAGCTCATCAGTGATTCCCTTTGTGACGAAATTAAAAGAAAATTCCTACCGTATTTCGAAATTTTAGAATTTTCTTTGATGCATGTGTGAGAAAAAAGATTATTAGATATACTACATTTAGAGGCATTGATATCCACTTAACTATCAACTTTTGAGTGTCAGGATTTTCAGGTTACCTATTAGTTAATTATTAAATCATGTAGGCATTTTAATATGTGGGTGTACCTACTACAGGTGCACCTCTGCCCAACCCCTCGGGGAAACAAGGCGTGATGTTATGTTATGTATTTTAATATCTATGAATATGGTGTGTAGGGAAAAGGATTATAAGAAAGCACATGGAGACAAGACTAGGCATTTATTTCAATTAGACTTGTCAATAAATAGGTATTGTTAATGAGAAAGCTAGTTATCCGTTCCAAATCTAGGTCTTCGTGGAGAAGAAGGATAAGAAACTCCACGGAAGCTTGTTTTGAAGTATTTTATCAACATATTTTTACATTAGCATTTAGTTTTGTTATTACATTAATCTCTTGGACCATTTCTTAAAGCTAACAACTTTATCAATGACAAATAGAATATGAATATTCCTTAATTCGATTTAACACTTATGTAGCAATATTAGCAATATTTTAATACATACAGGACATCATAGTTATCAGCAATAATCAAGATATAATGACAATTTAACTTACATGAACATTGTAGTTAGTCGATCTTTCATCAGAAGTGATCTGATGATCCTTATTTCAATCCATTTTACAATAAAAGCAGAACTTCTGATAAGCAACATTATTTCCTTATATTAGCTTTTAGCAACTCAATATTACGGACATGGACATCACTCAGGGTCTGTTCTTAGATGTTAACATAAGCTTTTATATTGTTACCAGTCCAGTGACACGTACAGAAAAGAGAACAAGAATTAAGTTACACGACCTTTTAAAACATTTCAAATGACAGTTACCCTATCTAACATGAATATTTCCACAGATAAAATGAACTGAACTATTAGTACAAAACAAATACTTTTAAACTATAAACTGTAATAATACCTTTACAAAAATATAATTTATACGTAAACTAATCTCTTAGATATTCTTAACAAAATAATTTAATAAAACTTGTATCCTCAATCATTTAGTATTTAAATATAGGAACAACAAATAAATCAGTGTGACCCTACTACATAATTCAACCAAGATATTGGAGACAATAACAACAGTTGAGTCAAATCAGTGTTTGACTTATAAAAAATAAGTTTGTTATTAAACTCATTTAGTAAATTAATCGTAGATAATAATTACATTTATAGGTATAACAAGTATAATTACATTTATATATCATATTATTTATTTTTAGACACAATAATTACATTTATATAACACGGCCATGCTGACAAGTACTTCGCTCTCGAAGTACTTTAGAGACCCTTTTTCTACAATTGTTTTACTTTTGTTTTGCCAATTGCCGACGTGTCAAGTCCCCTCCACCCGCTGCTAGTGGGATATACTTGCACCAAGCAAATGACCGACCAGCGGAAACATTTTTTTTTTTTTTTTTTTAATTTTTATATATAAATGCAATTAGGTAAAGAATCATAAGTGTATCTCATATGATTTTAAGCTCCTAATAACACATATTTTACTAAGATAAATTAAAAGTATATGTAAATCTATTGTTTGGATGTTCTATTAAACTGAAATGTACCAAAATAACCATCACAAATGGTAATTATTTAAAAAAATAATCTATCACGACCTGTACTTCGCTCTCGAAGTACCCAACTAATTATATTTAAATAAATAAATATTTGTTTTCAAGAAGTCTCTGGCCTTGACATACCAGTCCTATCACCTGCTGCGCATGAATTTCAGAAAGGTATCAGGGCAGTGACCGACCAGCAGTAATGTTATAAGTAGCCTCTGGCCTTGACATACCAGTCCTATCACCTGCTGCGCATGAATTTCAGAAAGGTATCAGGGCAGTGACCGACCAGCAGTAATATCATAAGTAGCCTCTGGCCTTGACATACCAGTCCTATCACCTGCTGCGCATGAATTTCAGAAAGGTATCAGGGCAGTGACCGACCAGCAGTATATATATAATATTATAAGTTATATAATTATACACAATTCTTTCTATTTATTTCCGAATTAAATCCACATCAGTGTGTTATAATTAAAATATGCTTTCAGTAATTTAACATGTCAGATTAATAGAACAAAATATCAACACAAAAATAAGAAAATGTAATTAGGTAAAGTGTCAGAATCTTAATTTTTCTTTGGCTACTGAAATGTTTCGTAAATTACCCAGACCTTGCAGAGCAAAACGATCATTAGAAAGGATAGAAGATATTTCAAAGGCCCTTTAATTTAGGTGCCAATTCATCATTACGCATATGATTCCGCGAGACATACACTACATCTCCTACGTTAAAGTTTACATTGTTACGACGAGTGACATCTAAACGTTTATTGAATTTTTCTGCAATTTGTCTAGCTATTTCTCGGTCAGCCTCTAATTTATTTGGATTTTGTCTATCTTTTTCTTCTAGTACGTCGTAAGTAATAGCAAAGGGGTAGAGCCCATGGATTTTGTACAGTTGTGTTAATTAATTGTTGTACTTTCCACAGAACGTTCGGCCACTCTGACTGTTCATTGCACATAGTGTTACAATCTGTGATCATTATAAAGTTAATTTCCAGTAAATAGACACGGAAGTGTTTCAAGGCGTTGTGAATAGCTAGTTTCTAAATCATAAGAACTATATTTTGACTCTGCAGGTGTAGTTCTTTTACTAAAACAAATGACTTAAAAATCACTATCGTATTTCTGGGTTAAAAAAGCACCATATCGTATAGCAGTAGCATCAGTATATAACTCAGTTCTTAAAGCAGGATCAAAGATTGAAAACAATGGTCAAGTAATTTAGTACACAATTCCTCGCAATGTCCTGTTCAGAAACCCAATCTCATTTTTGATTTTTCTGTGTTACCTAATTTATATATACATTAAATTAGTACTCTTGTAATGCCAAGTTTCATCTAAGTGAACACTTGTATCCTATTCTCAGTCATCTTTGTGAGAACAAAAATTAATTAATTATAATCTAGCTAGAGTAACAACGTACCTAGTTATTATTGGTTTCATAAGCTAAGCTTCAATTAGATGTTCACTATTTTTGGTTCATTACCTAATGATCTTTCAACATATTTAATCATTGTAAGTAGGCACATTTTTTTTTTTTTTATAAGTAAATTTTTATGCAAGTAGATACCATTGTTTTCAGAGACCTTTGTTTTTGAAATTTGTTAAAATACCAATTGAAGCTTAACTTTTAATGACAAACACTGGTGGCGATTCTCCCGTACACAAAACAAAACCAACCAAACTATCACCAAGACTTCACTGCTGGCTATGAGAATCGTAAAGCTTTTCTGAAATAGTCTCAACTCAAAAAATATTTCGAAACAACCAAAATTGAATTTGACAATTACGACTCCACGTGGTACATACTTGTTTGCCCTATTCCGTGTTTTTTTTTTTTTATAGCCTAGACCTTTTTTATTTGGAATTTTTCACTTTTTGCATGGAAAATATAAAAAATATATTACCTACTTGTTGAGTATTAGGGGTTTAAGGGTTTTATAAAGGGGGTCGAAATTTTCATTATTTTTGCGATAGGACACACCATTTTCGAGATACAAGCAAAAGAAAAGAAAAAAATCCAGTACAGTACTGTTTTTGCACCCGAAGTCGAGGTGTTCGTGTGAATTTTAGTTCATGACAACTAATTTAAGGTCAGACTCAGTTAGGCAAAATTCAGAATAGCAAAATTGTCGTTTACACTAAATTAAAATCTCAGTACCATCTTAATGCTGTCAAACTAAAATATAGTTAAGTTGGTTGTTTCAAAATATAGTCAAATATACTTTGTCTATTTCAGAATGGGAAATCATCGTTTGACAAGAGTAAACTAAATTTTGGCGATTTCCAGCCCAGTTTAAAGGCATTTGCGTCAAGAGAATCGGCACCATCCTGTTTTAAAATATTCTAGTTTAAAGGTTACAAAACTTTTTCTATGATGCACCATCAGTTGATGTTCTCTCATTTCAAAGTAATATCAAAGCAGAGCCTCTAAAGGCCTTACCGGCCCTGCAGCTCCCACTTACAGTCCTACTCTAGGAGTTGGCAGCATGATGTCATCCTCATGGTGAGGGTTTAGACAGCTACCCGGTAACACCACGGCTTCCAGCAAAATCACCGATAGAGTCCTACTCCAGGAGTTGGCAGCATGATGTCATCATCATGGTGAGGGCTTAGACAGCTATCCGGCGACACCACGGCTTCCAGCAAAATCACCAATAGCTCCAACATTGATTATGAAAATAGCAAAATAAAATTCATTAGAAATCGCTTATGTAAGACAGGGCACTATCCCACTTCTGATGTGAGAAAAAGATTATTAGATATAC
The DNA here is from genome assembly GCA_963853775.1 of Xanthia togata. Classification (NCBI taxonomy): domain Eukaryota; kingdom Metazoa; phylum Arthropoda; class Insecta; order Lepidoptera; family Noctuidae; genus Xanthia; species Xanthia togata. Next base: position 13,656,644 of record OY970809.1, read on the forward strand.
TACATTTAGAGGCATTGATATCCACTTAACTATCAACTTTTGAGTGTCAGGATTTTCAGGTTACCTATTAGTTAATTATTAAATCATGTAGGCATTTTAATATGTGGGTGTACCTACTACAGGTGCACCTCTGCCCAACCCCTCGGGGAAACAAGGCGTGATGTTATGTTATGTATTTTAATATCTATGAATATGGTGTGTAGGGAAAAGGATTATAAGAAAGCACATGGAGACAAGACTAGGCATTTATTTCAATTAGACTTGTCAATAAATAGGTATTGTTAATGAGAAAGCTAGTTATCCGTTCCAAATCTAGGTCTTCGTGGAGAAGAAGGATAAGAAACTCCACGGAAGCTTGTTTTGAAGTATTTTATCAACATATTTTTACATTAGCATTTAGTTTTGTTATTACATTAATCTCTTGGACCATTTCTTAAAGCTAACAACTTTATCAATGACAAATAGAATATGAATATTCCTTAATTCGATTTAACACTTATGTAGCAATATTAGCAATATTTTAATACATACAGGACATCATAGTTATCAGCAATAATCAAGATATAATGACAATTTAACTTACATGAACATTGTAGTTAGTCGATCTTTCATCAGAAGTGATCTGATGATCCTTATTTCAATCCATTTTACAATAAAAGCAGAACTTCTGATAAGCAACATTATTTCCTTATATTAGCTTTTAGCAACTCAATATTACGGACATGGACATCACTCAGGGTCTGTTCTTAGATGTTAACATAAGCTTTTATATTGTTACCAGTCCAGTGACACGTACAGAAAAGAGAACAAGAATTAAGTTACACGACCTTTTAAAACATTTCAAATGACAGTTACCCTATCTAACATGAATATTTCCACAGATAAAATGAACTGAACTATTAGTACAAAACAAATACTTTTAAACTATAAACTGTAATAATACCTTTACAAAAATATAATTTATACGTAAACTAATCTCTTAGATATTCTTAACAAAATAATTTAATAAAACTTGTATCCTCAATCATTTAGTATTTAAATATAGGAACAACAAATAAATCAGTGTGACCCTACTACATAATTCAACCAAGATATTGGAGACAATAACAACAGTTGAGTCAAATCAGTGTTTGACTTATAAAAAATAAGTTTGTTATTAAACTCATTTAGTAAATTAATCGTAGATAATAATTACATTTATAGGTATAACAAGTATAATTACATTTATATATCATATTATTTATTTTTAGACACAATAATTACATTTATATAACACATGCATGATTAAAATCGTCATTTTTCTTATATTTCTTTTGCAAAACCTTGTGTTTGAGCTTAATTAAAATTTGCAAAATGTTATTTTTCAGTATTTTCATTGCGTAACTACTTATGATTAATCGTAACAATTTGTTAAGTAAAGGTTCTATGAAATTTTATACCCCTGAATAATATAAACATTAATTATATCATTATTGGTATTTTGTTGTAAGTTATTTTATTTACTTCATCATCTGCCTTTTTTTTTTTTTTTTTTTTTTTTCCGGGGTGGAAAATCCTCATGGATGTCCTCCGCCTGGGGCGAGCGGAGGGGTCTGTCAGACTTTTACTGACTAAAAACCACCCCGGTGTTCCGTCTCACACCTACGCCGGGGGTCGCGGGAACGAAAAAATCCTCCGCAACCCCCGACTGGTGCCAGCCCGCCGCAGCGGGCCCCTCCTCCTTCATCACCGGCGCACCAGAACACATGGCACGCCGTGACTAACCCAGGGACCAAACCAGCACATGGGCGCCAGACAGCCCCTTGTCTAGGCGCCCTTGGCCCCTCTTCGGCGGGTCAGGACATTGGCCCCGCCGTCTACCAATTTTCGGCCGCAGAGGATAGGGAGAGCGGCCTACGCTATACCGACACTCCTCTTCCCCTGCGGCCCCACCGCGTTCGCCATCGGACGGTGGCGACCCCGTCAAGACCGCGGCAGGGAGGGAGAGCGCTGTACCGCAATACACCTCTCCAGCCGCGGCCCCGAAACCGCAGCCGCGATGTCTCCGATACACGACATCGCGGCCCGCCTCAGTTGCGATGTCGCCACCGCAACCTACTCGCTGGCCGCTACGTCATGGGCTTTTATCAAAAAGCCCTGACGAGCGGCCCCTCCTCGGGTTCCTCTTAGCTTCACCGTGGGTGCCCAACCCACGGCTACTGAGCCCCCCCGCAACGACAATGCGGGAACCCTTCGGGGGGGTTCATCATCTGCCTAGCCCAACTATGCTGGGGTCGGCTTCCAGTCTAACCAGATGTGATGTTTATCAGAACTCCACAACCCAGTTCTAGGTAATACGATACCCCTTGGTATGACTGGTTGTCAGACTTTCGGCCTTCTGACGACCCGTCAAAGATCCACGAATGACAACCGGGACCAACAGGGTAATTTTCTTTCGGAGGCACGGAGGGGTCTTGGTATGTAAATATTCACCCATCCACGGACTAACCGCGGCAATTATAGCTTAACCTGATCGATCGACCCGTGTGGTGAGTGTGTTATTAATTTTGACATTTCTCGGGACCCTAGGGTCCCCGGACCTTTGGAAGGGTCCAGAGAAATGTCAAAATAAATAACACATTATTACTTAATTTATTTATTGTTATCTAACAATTCACGTGTCTTTGGTAGAATCAGAAAACGTGATTTACTTTTGTAAATTGTTTATAAAAAGTAGGTAAATAATATGTGAGTTCTAGCTCTCCCACAAAACATTCCATTTCAAAATAAACAGTATAGATGGTCTGCAGTTCCTTCACTCTCAGTTCATTATAAAATGAAGGATAACTCTACGACTATGTATCGTCTTAAAAACATTTCACTTTAGCTTTGTCTTTAGTGCTAGTCTTTTGCCTCAGCTGATTATCTCATAAACTACTGTAGACTACAAGAACCGAGTTACGGTACAGTACAGGCAATCCATCACAAATGTAGACTTGGTTGCCGTACGCTCCATCAAGCGACACCGGTGTTACATCTCGCCTAGATAATTCATAAACCTCTGCTAAATTCGCAAAGAAAACTGGCAGCGATAAAAACAAATACAATAATAGTTGCTCTACTTAGGCTAACCTTCAACAGAATTGCACATGTGCTACTTGCTTACCGCGCTTACAGTTATCCTAATGTGCACACATCGACGGCCATTACATTTGTCCAGAGACAATGGACGTCTTGCAACCAATTACGAAACAGTTGCGGCTACCTGACGATTTAGATAAGTATTGTTAATATTTTCATAACGGCTTAAATGTTTTAGAAGTTTTTGCATGACGTGTAATGTCAAGATTTAGTCATAATTGCAGTTGCATCATCAGACAGATTTAATGCGCTTTTGCACTTATCGCAGTAAAAAATAACAAGAGTTGAAATTCCCACTCGTTCTTGATGAAACTTCGCTTTTTGGAAACTACACGAAGTTATAACATTTCGTCTGTTTTGATATAATAAAAGTACATATAAAAATGATTAACTATAGAAGGGGAGCGTCTTTGGCTTTGACCTGAAAACTATAATGTAGGTTTTTGCAACCGTCCAATTAAATTACTTGAAGAAAGTTCAACCATAAAATTTCTTAATCAAATATTTGGTCATGCATGATCTTCTGGATATTGAGGAAAATGAAAATGGTGTCGTTTACAGTCAATGACAATGACGTATGTGTTAAATAATATTAGAAGAGATGCTGACGTTGGTGCTATATTCCTAACGTTATTCAAAATGCACATTTATATTGTGCAAGAAGTTATTTACATAAAACGTTCATTATTTCCAAAACAAGGTTTTGTGAAAAATTCGTATCCTTGATGAAGTCAAACAAAATAGAAAGAGGTTATCGATGAAAACGATTTTGCAAAACACTCATCTGCATGTCGATGACTGTCTATGTTTATATAACGTAAGAAAGTAAAAACTTTCCCTTTCAATATTCGCCAATTCTTTCATTGAGCTGTGCCAAAGTTATCGCCAAGTTCATTGGCTTTGATATCTCTCATTGGCCAACCATTATCTAGGTCGTCAACGATATTTCCAAGGCCTTATTAAGTTGCGATGTTGTCTTCCGTACTAACTTTCTTGTCGCGTTTCCCGCGTCCATCAGATTTGCTAATAGGATCAAAGCCTATCCGGTTCGTCTTGCTATGTGAACCTAACTTATATATATGTCATGTACATTCAACATTGTATTTGCAATTTGCAGTCGTCTTTCAAATTAGAACTCATAAAAAGTGCGCATATTAAGTGTCTAATTTAGCTAGATCAGTCTTGTCAGACTTTGTACTGCCTTGAATTGTAATTGGAAAATGAATGTAGTCTGATTGAATTAGTAGCTTTGTGATTTCAATAGTTTATATTGATTCTTTTGTATTTTGCTTGTGCTCCATCGGAACTTTAACTGTTGGGAACTTTCTTATTGTTTGTTAAACTCGACAATTGACCTTACTTTCATAGTCATTTCTTGTTGAGTCACTCCATTTGCAGCAACACAAACATTGGCTGAAGTACTAGCAAACAGTACAACGTTTAAGACCGCAATCATAAATTATGCATTAAGCGTGTATTTAGGAATAATTATTTTGTTATTTTTCTGAGGCAATTAATATTATAATCATTCTTGCAATTACAAGAAGAACAAGAAAATAGACTTTCGAAATATCGTGAATCGAATCAAGTTAACTGTTAAAATAAAGGATTTTCATGAGAAAAGCAGCACTAGTTAAGAAAATAAAAGAGAACCTATAAGAAATTTTTAATTGTTCTTATAATCTAAAATAATTACGATTTATGAAATTGATAGAGTAAGTATAAGAAGATTTACTCAATGAATTAGTGTCCATTTAAATCACGTCGGCTGTTAGTAGGCGATATCACAAACAAAATATTAAATGCCTTTCGCAAATTTCCACATTTTTCCAGGTCTGTCAATTGATCTAACAAACGTACTTAACGTTAGTTGAACGGGAAAACCAGGCTGATGAAGTCTAAACTTAATTTCAACAGTCAAACATAAAACTAAAACTAAAATTGAAAACCTTATTATAACTTTGATCGTTTCTACTGGTAAGTACCTAACTGGGTTGTGAAGGTCAGATAGGCAGTAGCTCCATGTAAAATAGGTTAGACTGGAAGCCGACCCCAACATAGTTGGGAAAAGACTAGGCAGATTGATTGATTTGTTTCTACTGGTCAATCGGTTGGATCAAATACTAACAAACGTAATAGGTATGAAGATATAAATAGAAAGCTTGATGTTTTTGCCATCTGAGTCTCAGCTACTGCTACGCAACGTAGACAAAGTAATTACGCAAAAACAATTTGCTCCAAATCTCCTTTCACTGTAGGAAGAGGAGAGCGACATACCTCCTCACTTTCACATGTTTTGATAATTCTCTTAACGTAACGAAGTCCATCCCTACAATCATAAATTAACTAATAGATATTGTAAAAACAAGTTAACGTGTAATCATTTCGTCAAGGTCATAGATTGCCAAATATTCGATAGAAACTTAGCCTTTAGATTAGAGCCGACATTTTTCTATTACAATCTGATTACAATGTGATTTGATTGATTACAATAGACACTGAAGATAGTTCTAGAAACTTTGCTAGTTATAGGTATTTATAAATTAGTCAGTTAGTTGACTGTTTTTTGTCCCTAATGAATATATAAAAATATCATTTTGAGGAAAACCGTTATGATCGATCACAGGGAAAATTCAGATATGAAATTGATCATCGGTTGAAGTTGCAATATTCGTATCAATTTATAATACTCTGTACTCCGATATCATATCATCAGAGCTTTCCCGTTAGGAATTTCTTATTAGCAGCCTGATGTCTAGTTAATATGTGCCCGATTAATCGCCATAGGCTTGCCCAATTACTTCAACATAGCTGGTAAAATGTGCCATAATAACCGTTACGTTTTAATCGTTACGATGATGCGGTGGGAGCATAACGGAGATTAATTACTAAATAATCGCGCAATATAAAGTACAATAAACAATGCAAACCTTCCATGGTATGCACTTAAAATAACTGTTATCGTAGAACCCAAGGTCTCGAATTATTTCAATAAATTCACGTACTATCACATCCCAACTGGATGCGAGGTTGAATCATCATCCGTGCCCTTGTGTTGTCTTTGTTCCATATTCTGCTATTTGGTCATACTAGTAGTGGCTCTAAACAAAACTATTCATAACGTCTGTTATTTTTGCTAGTTAAGCTTATTAGGTCCGATTATGCTCTCTGGGGTACACCAAGCTTCAATCATTTTCATATGAATTTTTGATTGAAAATTATTACCTTACTTAATCTTCTTCTTAGCGTGTCGATGGCAGAATTCGGCGAATTTGGCGCCATCACTATCGTCGATCAGTTCCTGTAATGTGCAGACGACAGGAGACGCAGGGCTCGATATTAAGTGTCCCACCGTTTGTGAAACAGCACCGCATTTGCACTCCAAGGCGGAGTCATCTATGAATTTTAATCTGAACATGTTTTCCTTGCTTTGGCCAACCTGGGTTCGGAGTCTGTTTAAAGACTTCCAGGTTAACCAAGGCAACTCGTGTCAGGTGGGAGATCCTCAGCAGTTGGAACAAATGGTATGGGTAAGGAAGTACTGTCTCGCCACGGCTTCAGTCTTACCTTTAGAAATATTGTCTTGCATCATCATTGCATCGAGAAAGTGGATAATTTATTCATATACTCGTTATCTATTTAGCCGAATTCTTGATTGGCGTCTGATATCGGTCATAAGAACTTGGCATAACGTAACCGCTTCTTATCGTACAACGTCAGTAGGCCTTGAACAGCGCAGTGCGGAGGCGCGTAAAAATTATCTTTTTATGTAACACCTATGAGAAAATTTCTTTTTACATCGTACAAAGGGCTTCGGAAGAAATTTTGGGATTTTTGAGACTTGAATCCGTCTTGACTAATAGGTACAAATTGTAGAGGGAAAATTATTACTGCAGCTTTGTCTAGCTTTGTCTCTCGAACAACCTGTTAGCAACTTGGGTTTGATAAAAGTTGATCATGTGATGAAGGTATTTTTGGCTGCTAGCTAACCATGAGAGTTTCGGTCTCCATAAGAACAGTAGAAGTTAGGCGTAGGACAGACCGCTATGAACTCAATTACAATATTTCGATAGATAATGTACAAACAATGCCATTTCATATCAGTCTTTAATGAAGTAAAATGCCGTCGCCGTGCCAGTTTTTCCGAACTGTCATAATGCTAAGCTTTACGCAATTGTTTGACAGGTTCTATTAGTTAGTTCATAACAAATATTTTGCTACAAAAACTTGAAATCGATCTGTATAATTAACTAGTATCTAATTAGGTCAAGACATTAAGCAGGAGTGCCTATCATAAGTGCGTTTGTAATTTCAGCTTTACTCGCATTATGAGTTTCTAAGCTTATTTTAATCGCTAAAGCCGATACAGATAGTGTAAACGCAATAACGTATCTGCAGTTGTAAATGACTAATATGCTAATTAGGGTAGCTGAAAGTCACGATGACACTTTGACTCGCTATGAGTCAGGACTGCATATTGTGTATTCTCAAACAGCACATGGCTTTCTACGAAACATCATAGAAAATAAACATGAAAAGAATGGTGGATCGACAGATGCCAATGTCACGTCTGGCGTCCTAAAGCAAACAAAAGAGCTAAGTAGTAGAGTCAACATCAAGTGTATGCTAAAATACGCGTCTCTGCGTTGCGCAATATCAACACCGGTATTGCGGCAAGGTCCCAGCAAATTATAACGTATTATGAAACCGCGCGACAACTTCCAAATTAATGTGTTTGTTTTACAAATGAATTGGTTTTATGGTATGTGGTTTAATGACCATCAGGTATATTGCGAAACGTGGTGGTGCAAGAAGCTGAAACATAGTTTTGTTAACGTCACCTACAATTTAGTCTAGAACCGAAGATGCCACTATCCGAATCGCATCCGCTTCATACAATTTACGTCCGTCAGTATCTAATAGTATGGTTAAGTTCCTAGTAATCCTAAAATAACCTTGGTACACCTGTGCGGTGTCAAGAACAGTATTTGGAAGCTGATTTATGTCGATACCCTGAAACTTGTTTAAGAGAAGTCAGTCGTTCTTGAGATCGTTAGATTGGTTTCTCTACATACATCAGCGTAAACATCAAAGTCAAAGAATTTATTTCAATTAGGCACAAAAAAGGCACTTTTGAACGTCAAACTACAAAAAATAATAATAACTGATTCTAGTCGCCCATTCCAAAAGGTAGTTTTCGTATGGAGAAGAATGGGCAAGAAACTCCACCGTTACTCTTTTAAAAAAAAACATTATAATTATCTTGTATACACTAATTGTATAATTATATGTGAAGACAATGCACCTAGAATAAGATTACTATACCACGATATGTAAAAAGAATGAAAAATGAAGGAATGACATAAATGAATTATGTGATAGATGCATGGTGCTCACATACTTACAAACATTGTAAAATTATACTATTTATCTAACATTATAATAAGTAATACTAATAATAAGTCAGTGTGTGAGTTCAAGTAATCACAAAAAATAAAATAAACGTTAAAAAAAAAAAAAAAGAATTAAATTAGCAACCAGTTCGATTTTGTCTAGATTCTGAATTGTCCTATGGAGCAGGACCAGCATGTTTCCAAGCATTTTTATCTTGGTTAAAATCCTCTAATTTGTAATAATATGCTTTTTTTCAAAGTGTACTTTTTATATGATTTTTAAATTTTCTTTCATTTAATTCTAATCATCAACTAAATAATTATTTAGCAGAATCTTGCCGGGCAAATCGATATTGGACGGAGCATTTAGAGTAGATGACAGGCAAACTCAAAACTCAAAGCATTTATTTCAATAAAAACATTTACAGGGATTTTTAAATTTTTAAATGTCTCGGTCAGTCAGAAAGAGAGACACTTACTTACATAAATTATATTGATAAAAAATACATTGTTTACATCATTAATGATATAATAATAAAAAAAGAGCAATTGTTTTGTTAGTGAACAGGATTTATGCAAATAATTCAGTCGAAGCTCTCATGTATCGTGTTTTAAAACGTCGGTAGTCTCCAATTTCGGGTTGTTTGCGTTACTAAACAAATTAAATCCAAGTACTAATCGGTTTTCCTCCGGCCCACAAATGAGGATGTTTTATTATTTTCCGTGCGTGCGAGCACACTTTCCTGTCAATGCGTTGCGTGCGTGCTACTAATGTTGATTTTGGTTGGTTAGTGTAAACTCTACTCAGAATCCACACATTTTGTAACAAGTTTTTGTGACGCAAGATATATTTGCACAATTTGGCCCTTGAGCGCCGAAAGTAATAAATTGAGAATGGCACGTCCTTGTTTTCCTATTTTTGAAGAAGCAGGAGTAATATACACGTCTGCAGAATGCATCTGTTGGTTGGTTCTTTTTTTTTTTTTGCAAATCTTTCAATCGTCATCTCTTTAACTGATGCGCGTTGTACAAGTGCAAACATATAGAGTAAGAAACATGACAAGATCGTTATATGTGGGGACAGTCCAGTCATCCAATGCCACGTAATAACCCAAGTGAGACCTACTCGAAAACTAGACGGCTCGTCTTCACCGAAGCTGATGATTTACGAGCCAACAAGACGCCCACAATCGCGCAGCCGGTCATTCAGCCGCATCCGTGAGTAGCGCGGGAAGTCAGTCGGTGGATTTAGCGGGCCGCGGTCGGTGCACGCCGCTGCACGTATTATCCGAACGCGTTCTTAAAAAAAAACTCGTACTATAGACAAAGTGATCCGTGATTTATGAGTGAAGTTCTTTTTTTAAGTGATAATAATTAGGTACGTGTATTTTAAGATTGTTTTAAGTGTCGTTGGCCTCTAGTGTAATCTACGCTTATGTTTTTTTTCCTAATTATTTATCGCTTGTTTGCTGTCAAGGTTTATGATCAATAACATTATTGTGGTTGTGTTCAATATTAAAATTATTGGTAATTTATAGTTGATGAATGGTTTATTTAGTCATCTATTGAGCAATGAAGTGTTATTGATTACATTATGGTTGCTTAATTAATCGCGCCGGAGACTGAAACTTCATACAACTTACACATAACTTAGAAAAAGCTATTTTTCAATATTTCAGTATTAATCAGAAGTATCAATATCTATCTAATTTCTTACGTTAAAATAAAACAGTAAAGTTAACAATCGCTGTCTGCCAAACCGGAAAGCTTAAAAGTAAAAGTTTCAAAATTACCTTTGACAGAGAAATTAGAAATAAATAATAATTATTCTAAAAACTGGAGTTTGGTGATTTCTAAAGTCCGGCTTTCACTGCGTGTACACGATCGATGTCTGCCGTACAAACTGCTAATACTTTAGATCTATGTTTACTTCGAAAGTTTATTTTCTAAAAGAAAACATACGTCTGTCTGGCTGAGACTTATATTATTATTGTCGAAGGTCTTCATGGAGTGTTTTCGGTTGAAACATTAACTGATCTAGTCATCCATATAATTTTTTTGGTACCATTGCCGACAGTCTGGTTATAGTAACTTGAAATTATAACAATATGGATTGTCTTTGCGCTGAATGACCATTGAAGCGAGTGTATTACTATGAACTGTTAACATTTTTCTTCATACAAACAACACTTTGTAGTGGTTAAGCCAAGCAAGCATAGTTTCCAGTTATACTTGGCCAAAGAGAAAGTTGATAAAACTTTATCCTCTTTCGTAGACGCAAATGAAATTGTTTCTCGCGTGTATAATCTTCACGTTTACAGACGGATCGAAAGTTTAGTAGGTCGACATTCGAAGCCATATAGGTTACATGTTAGTCATGCTCCTCTTCCGTAGTCGGTTGTATCATGACTGAATTGCTACTGCTAATGCACTCAATGTATCGTCTCAATCAGTCCTTGTCAGCTTTCTGGAGCACTGCGCTTGATCACATTTCATACTGTTCAGTAGTCTCTTCTAGATAAACTTTGCATTTAGCATTAAGATCAGACATATTACAAGATCGTCGATGCAACGTTTTCTCTATTTCACCACCTCCAAAATCAAAATAAACAGTCTGCTTATTGCCTGATGCATCCCGCATTTCTTGGATTTTCTCCAGCATCCTTTTATAATGCACGCTGTTATATGATCTGTAAAATGATTTACGAGAACTGTGAACAACTTCATGAGCTTCACGTTTCGTTTGTCCTGGCTAATGGCAAATTACACAGATTTTTACCTCAACTAGGCCGCACGATTCAGGGACGAATTTCTTGTGGGACGTTGTTTTTACCTGGAGAATTTTGTATAAATACTTACAGAAAAGTAATTTAGCATTCTCAAGGGATTTTGATTGAGAACCATTCATCTCGTCTCTCTCGTTCTTTATCAGTATTTATTTATTGAATTGATCAATAATTTTGGGAGTCCTCGAAATTTCGACGGTTTATTACTGCCCAACAATAAAGCCCTATCAAATGAAAATGACGCTAAATAAAATACATGTAGACCAGTGCATCCGCATTGTTACCTTGATTGCGTGGATTGTAAAAGTCAACAGGGAGACGAAACAGGTTACTCGTTTACCTGCTCACTTTAGATACAAATTAATGTTCCCACTTTCTTGACTTACTTCGACTTTTTGAGACTGGTACTATATTGCAGCGCAAGAAACACATATCTCCCATCAACAGTATTTTCTGCACCAAAAATATTATCTTTGCCATTTGCAGTAATAAAATAAAAAGCTAAAGGATTATTATCTAATTCACGTGCAACAACACATATCTCCCATCAACAGTATTTTCTGCACCAAAAATATTATCTTTGCCATTTGCAGTAATAAAATAAAAAGCTAAAGGATTATTATCTAATTCACGTGCAACTTAAAGCATAACGATAAACTGGAATCCGACCTTATCGTAACCTTAGGTCTTTGATTTTATAGTCATCATTTTATTTTTATCAACCTGATAACTTAAAATATTTGAATTAACTTGTGTCTTAACTGGTTCCAATGCACTTCATTCATCACATTGCTAATCTGCAGTCCCTTGTCTGATCAACCTGTAAAAGACGTCTATTTCATCAATTAAAAAAGAAAACAATATCTCGAAAGAGTATCTTTACGTGTATCCAAACTCCTTTGCTTTCGTTCCACGAAAACTCTTCTGGAATTATTTAATCATAAACAACATGTAATTTGATTAAAATACCAGTAATGTGTGATGCAAATGTATTCTGATTAATCCCCCTAATTATACTAATGGCTGGTTTGAAGAGTAGATTCACCTTATTAGTTGAATGAGGTTGTGCACGACCTTCCTAATGGGGTCATATTAAGTTTGCATGTAATATTACTTTGGCTAATTGTTTAGGCAGTAGGTAAATTACATTCTTCTTAATTAGCTTGTGGCTACCTAATGTCATTTATGCGGTTATTTTTAATGATAGTGAATTTTAAAGAGCTTGTTTTTTAATGGACAGGATAGACTTTGTTTGTCTTGCATGTAAGTAAACAGTCAGTACCATCGCACTTGTACTCAGTACATTGCTGTATGGATTCTGAAATAAAACTTCGTTTTTATTTACATATCGATTTGTTCCGTTCCATTTGATCCAAACCTTTGCAATATTGTCATGCAACATAAGATCACGCACGGCTGTACATATTCCTTGTTGGGCTAGGCAAAATGCAAACCTAGATGGCACCCAGATATCGTCACTACAGCAGTGCTATTCTATAACCATCACACCGTGAAAACTTAGTTGAAGTGAGCTCGGAGTGAGCTGTCAGTCTCCCTAGCAGCAGGTGGAATGACAGCTCAATTCACCTAAGTTTTCACGGTGAGATGGTTACAGCACAATAGCACTGCTGTTATGTAAATTGAAATGCTGCCAAATCAATAACTTGACCAATATATTATTATGTCAAATCTACAGCAGTAGTTTCATTATGCAAGTAATTAAATAATTAAAGAGATAGTATATCTGAAAATTATTTTTACTTAAATGCGTCATATTTTTGTAAGAGGCGGAAAGACGACTCCTTACTTACGTGTTACGTATTCCGAAGGCTGCACGTAGATTGTTTATTTTTCTTAAATTGTTTCCCATGTTTTGTACAGTCGTTTATATCCATGAAGGTTTTGAATTGTTCAATTTTATAGACTTCTGTCTAGTCTCTGCTTGCAAATAAAAAATTGCGTGATTATGTATGATCATTTCGGTCAAGAGCGTATCCGTTTAATTCAAATGTATCGTTATGATAATTATGCTACTGTAATCTTTGTTCATCTAAATATTATTCAAGGTTAAGTCGAAAGAACGATTAACCTTACAGTGGTGTGGTCAATATGAAATAACTTCGATCACTCTGGCGGGCGTTATGAGAGACCAATGTCGTGGAAGAAGGTTAGATTTAGATTTAATTTGGAATCTGTCAAACTTAAAATGTTACCTTGTTCGTTATAAAACACTAGTTGGAAAGTTATGATATTATGAATTTATATAGTTGGAATGTTTCTATTATATGTACAACGACTCATGCACACCGTCTTTCTCAAAGAAATGGGATAAGGATGTTGTGTTATTGTAGCAGGAGAAGATTTAGATGATGGCCTGGCAACGTTTCATGATAATGCTTTAACAACAATTATTAATGGTGCAGGACTGAATAAAATTTATCCTCACCCATAAACTGCAACTTCTTGCAACTTCTTTTACTCCGCAGTAGATCATTAAATTATTATGTATATGGAATTGTGGATGCAGTTCATAAAACAGTGATTCGTTGAAGAGCTACTTTGCACTATATCCATTTATCTCAGTTGACGGTTTTAGCGTGGGAAGGTCGACACTATCTGTTTTTTCTTCATTCACACATGGGTATAGTAATTGGAATTAGTGTAAAACAAAGTGATAAATGAATAGCCTACAAGCATGCTCGCCACGTTCCAAAAAGTCATGACCTAGCCAAGTACCTACTGATAAAAGTTTTGTAATCTCACTAAAATGATACCCCACCTTAGTGAGGGTATCATTTTCAAAAATTTGTATGATTGCTTATTTTCTTGAACTGTAATTGCGAGTAGGTTACCTACGCAGACAAGAAGCAGGGAGCCGATGTTCTTTTTTTAAGACACACTGCCAGTCATGAAAGTTAGGGATGGTTAAACAAACCTCGATTATGACAATAATGGAGATGCCTTGAGAGTTAAAGGTAACTACGGTGCCTGATCAAGTTAAGTGTCCTCCCATTATTGAAGTTTCATTGAATATAAATAACACTCGGAACTCTAAAGCGAAAGCTTCTCAGTGTCTAGATTATCTGCATCTGGCTGGGAAACATGGATAGTCTCATATTAACATTGGACTCCTCTAAAGACCGGATAAAGAAAGGCAGATATTTCCGACCATGCGACTACAAGTAAACAAGATTTGGTACCGAAACCAGTATGTATGTGTTGTTTGAACTGAATCGCTTTTGGATGATCATCAATCTACGTAATTGTAAAATATTGTAATAATTATAGGTAATTAATCTGTACTTACGTGTTAGATTCGGATGGGTAATCTTCTAATGGATTCGTTATTTGATTTATGGGCTTCTTTGAAGAGGATGTTTACATCATTCTTTTATTTACGGATGTTTAATAGATAGGTACTGGAGCTTTTCTTTCTAATTGGGTGCGGTTTGTAACAAACAATATTTAAGACTGAGTTGTTCTTCCGGCCAATCTTTACACTTTAACATGAGCACATCCATCAGTCAAACCTAACCTAACCTAACCTTTTTCTATGGTTCAATCCTTAGTTGCAAATAATACTCCTGCATTTCCCTGCAGTCACGTTTCTTGAACCATTGATTTATTAAATTAACACTTAAGTACTGAATACTTAAAGTTCAATCTACATTTGCTCCAATTACTAGTATTTCCTTGAGGAAGCACTCTTCCGGGGCAATTGTGGTCAATTCACCTCAATTTCTTTTGTCTCCACACCAATAAATGTCAGGGTCTCCCGCAATGTATACTATGCTCTAGAAATAACTAACAGCTATAGTCTAATCTCTGACCGTTGTAGAGTAACGAAGGTCAGTTGGTAAAGTAGGTATAAATCTTCGGATTATGTTGCTTGTCTTGTCCTCTGTAGAGGGCGTGTTGTTGCTAAGTTTTGTTGGTGTAAAAAAATATTTTGCTGTCTTACAATTGTGTGGCGTCGTCCTCATTAGTTACGCTATTATCAGCTTATTTTTTTAAAGAGGTCTACGACCTCATCATTCCTTTTACGCCTACACACGATCGCGATTTTTGAGTTCGAGAGATTGTCATCCCAAAAAATGATTATGCCAATTGCATGTTTGTTCCATTTCCGCTGATGCATTCGTGATACAAGGAATTCTCACTTGCGGTGCCTGTCTGCTATTTCTGTTGAATAATTCTATAACTGACGTACGTAAATATTTCACAAGTATGGCGACGGGTCTAGTCAGTTTTCCCGCGCAACTTAACTCGTTCCCCCCATTACGAGTTGCGTAGGAAGTTATGCCAAACAAATAGTATGTAGGTGTGGTTTTATTTAGTATCCTCATAGAAATAATAGAAAACAGCTCAATTTACATGACTGTGAATACTCGACAGCTACGCTTTTCTTGGACATTATTATGAAAGTAGACTATTTATGCGAGATAGTTGCCTTACTCCTATCTCATGAACAAAGTTGGCGCCAGTCATATTATCCAACGTGTGTTGTAAAATGAGTGTTTTGGTTGAATTTTATGACTTGATTATGCATTGATGGCATTCTCTTGACACCTAATGGAGACTGGCTAGCGCCGCCTTATTGATATCTAATGCATCTCCTATACCAGGAAGTTTGGCTATACGTTAGTCTGAAACAAAGTTAACGGCTCATGGAGTTACTTTTACTTTTCTACTTTACAACAGCTCTCGTGCCCTCTACAGCAGAATACAGCAATTCTGCTTGAAGGCAGAAATAGGAGTAGTGGTACTTTATGTAGGAACCTCCCGGACGAGTCCTTTCATAAAACGACCTACCTACTTCTAAATACAAGTTGACTAATTAACAGACGATTCTGTCGGTTGTTTAAGAAATAATCGTGTTTAGTCTAACGGCCCATGACGCAACGTATTGTGTGTGACTGTGTGACATAATGCTGACGGTCTGTCTCTGTGCCAACAGGAGGTGACGGATGATAGCGACGGCTGTGGCGCGAAGTTTTCTGTGCTTATCGTGTCTGATAAGTTCCAGGGGAAACCGCTGCTGGCTAGGCATAGGTGAGTCCCAAATGTCATTTCTACAAACTATGAGAACATTTTAGCGTTAGGTTTTCCTGTATCCAAGTCGTTTCCCCCCAAAAATGAGAACTACCAAAACTCACACGTTCTGTCTTAAAGATCTTTGGCCTATTATTTCTATGATATAATGAATCGCAGATTTTTTGAGGAAAATACTTAGAATATGAGTGTAAGACTGCTCTTTAGAGCTTCGAAATAGGACTTAAGTACCCGGTCTGTCGCAAGTTCCAGTTGCAAGTGTCTAGTTTGTGGTGTGCTCTAAGCACGTGATTCTCCGATTTATAATCGAAACCAGTGTGATCGATCATTACCCTCAAACAATAGATTGTTTGCATGTTTTCCTTGAATGATTGTTTTTCACGTCAAGACAGCAAAACATTTGAATTAATCACTTCTGGGTACAAAATGCGCATCTAAGGCTTTTCTACTGGACATTTACACCCATCCCCACCCACCCAATAAAACACAGATAACAAACATAAGCGAAAGTCACGTGTAGGCGATAATTGACCCTATAAAATATCAGCAAAGCAATAACTTTGAAGTGCACAGACCATGAACGCAAATTAGAACTCAATGGCGGTGCACTGATTGTAACACGAACACTGAATGATTTGATTCCGGATCAAATCATTTAGTGATTCATTTGTTCCCTTTTGAGCGAAGCGCCAACACTATAAACAGTATTTGCATCGGGAATTATGATCCATGTACGTATCTGGTTCAAAATTAGCAAACAGTATAAAATTAAACTACGTTGGTAGTCTTGGCCGGATGGCACCCGTCATCGAAGCCATTAAAAAAATTAATTGGAAATTTATTTCCCCAGGTCAAATCATAAAAGCGTTACAATGGGTCTGCTAGATTATTCCGCATGTGTTATTTAAACAACGATCAATCAATATTTCTTCGCACATAGGATACTACTCATCCTTTTGATACATTTCCTAACCTATTCACGTTTTGTGACACTCGCGAAAGCTCTTGTGCACTTTGCTTGCAACTCTGACCATTAAAAAATATTAGGGATGTAACGATACATTATTTTCCCGATACGATACCGATTATTGTAGTAAATAATCGGCAATATCGATGGCTTAGTAGATAATAAATCAAATAAATAAGTAATAAAGTATGTATCTCGGGCTGTACGGTTTTCACCATTCGTCTTTTACTGATTGATAGGATATGATTGAAACTAGGTATTTGACTTGATACGTGTATTGAGTCCACGACCTTAACTAATGATAAAATGAGGTGTTGGTATGACGCGGTCCGAAAGTGAACTGACTTGATGTAAAATGAATTAATTTGTTATAATTCTATTTTGATGAGAGTGCAATTATGCAATGTGCGGTCGCACCGTACACGGGCCTTTGTATGTCTTTTGTATTTTGTATTTCGGGCACAACTATTTAATAGTGCGTTACAGTAGGAACGTTGAAAGTTAGCGTGACATATAGACGCCAAAAATATTCATCAAAATGGTAGACAAGTGCCACTTTTGACAAACACAAACGCTATTTTGGCGTTTCCGCAACACGCTACATTAGCGGGAGCTCGGACCCTAACGCTAATCAATCTACCTAGCCTTTTCTCAACGATGTTGGGGTCGGTTTCCAGTCTAACCGAATGCAGTTGAATACCGTTTACATGGAGTATCTGACCTCCACAACCCAGTAACTGGGTAATACGATACCCCTTGGTAAAACTGGTTGTCAGACTTTCGGGCTTCTGACGACCTGTAACGACTTTCAAAGATCCACGAATGACAGCCGGGACCAACGTCTTAACGTGCTTTCCGAGGCACGGAGGAGTCTCGGTATGTTAAGATGGTCACCCATCCACAGACCAACCCTGGAAAGCGTAGCTTAACCTGATAGATCGAAACGAGCATAGTTTGAGTTATTATGGGCAGCTACAAATGAAGGAGCATTGCAAAGACGTCAAACAAGACTAAATCGTCCAGCTTGTGGCCCTAAAAGATCACCATGGCTATAAATAGTATTCATGATAAGATTCATGTAAGAAGAATTCCTATTCTACCTAAACATGAATTTTCGTACTGGCATTCTAGCTTCCTATGCAATAAGTATTTAAGGTATGAATTCGAGTCTATCTGTAGAAGAATAAAAATGTAATAACCACAATCATTTAAGTGCACCATTGTGAGGTCTTTGTTTATATTACGCATTCCATAATCTCAAGTATTTCCAAAACTATTTAAAATAGGAATGAAATTAGGAATAAGTAAGTAACAAAATATCGAGATAAACATTCCATAAATTCTATAATCAAACAAAATTGCTCCGGACTCGCACTAAGTCTAGATTCCATCTAAAATATAAATAAAATCTATAAATTAACTATATTCAAGTTGTTCAAAGATATTAGCTAAATCACAGTTCTTACACTAACTTAAATAATGATTTTAGTTTCTTCGTATTTTAATAAAACACTTTATTTACTTTCAACACACACCACACTTTTAAATTATTAGCGCGCTATTGCGGTTGACACATATTTGACAACCGCTTCACACTATTCCATGGGCTAAACATTTACCCCCTTATTCATAAACGTTGCTTAAAGTTAAGTAATGATTAGCGACTGTTTAACCATACATTTCTGACGCTTAAACATTTCTTAACTTTAAGCATTACATGAGCGGAAAACGCTTGGATTTTGTCTAGGCCCCTGTCCCGCCTGCGACAAAGCGACAATGTTGCGCGCGCATCGTTATTTCAGGCACTTTTCGAACTGTCAACATCGGTTGTATATAATCGGCCATGCTGATTATATCGGCATCGGAATCGTAATCGTTACATCCCTAAAAAATATATGCACAGTACTGAGGAAAGGTTGAAGGTTGCAATTTGTTTATCGGCATTTAACGATAACATGAATGGGCGTGGGATGCACGAGATACAAATCTTTATCGTATATTTTCGCTTCACTTTCCTGGTACAGTCAATACGATTATAACACGCTGGTTTTCCCAAGAGAACCACTTTATAACCCGACTACGTGTCCCAAGTCATATACAATCAAACAATATCGCATAATAGTAGCATTGTTACCGATATTGAGTCGTAATGAGACCATGAGAAGGTCATTGGTCAGGCATCAGGCATACTACGTGCGTGCAAAAATTGCAATAAAAACCATGGCTGAATGCCAAGAGTTGACAAAATGGATACATTGTATGTTTGCATGTGTGAAGGCGACGGTTTATACGCAATCGTAGTCGAAGTACAGCTTATGCATCGGGTTTTGTAAGAATCCTGAATGCGCCAGTCACAGCGTCTAACGAAAGTGTTAAAAAAAACGTTTTAAGTAATCTGTACCCTAATTACGTAATGCAAAATCAATCCGAACCTGAATCGTTTTGAAACAGATTGCTAATCCATTGCTCCGTAAGTTCGAAAAAAAAACTGCAGAGCAACGTAAATAACGCAATGAATGTTGTTGAACTGTCAAAATGAAACATATTTGTTGTTATCGTTTACGAAAATATGTTGCGTAATTAGAACGCTGGTATGCAAAGATCGGTTGAGAAAATTCATATTCTCAAAGAAAATAAAGGCTGAAAAGAAATGTCTAAGAATTGATAAAATCATAAAATTGCATTCAAATAGGTATGTCCAACCGGAATGACAAGCTCAGGTATTTTACCTTCTGCATCTTCATGATGATAATGGCTAATTTAAGCGGGTGAAATAATTAAACTAAACTCTTTCCTGTTTTGTATAGAAATCAGTATCATAACCAGTTACTGTTAAGAGGGAACAGGGCCTGCGATTCTCCATACACATGTATTCTCCGTTTTATCTTCCTGAATAATGTCATTTTTTTTTCATAAAATCAAGGTCTGCTGTAGACACGTCACTGTTATTTCCTTTTTTTCAGCAACTTATTGGTAATGAAAATAGGACCCTCCAAAATTTACAAAAATGCCACATTTTTACCGCCGTGATTGGAGGACTACCAGACAAATTCGAAAGTTTTTAACATAAATAAAATTATAGGAACCTAGACAAGCTCTTTCTTAAAATTCTAATGTATAAAATAATTAAATCGGCTCAGTTTTCGAAGAAAAAAAGGGGAATACGAAACGTCGATCCCATCCATTTTTTTATGATATAATCGGTCTCAGCTGCAGCTGTCCCTATCGGAGGCAGACTTGAGGTAAAACGACGGCAATAGGTTCTTCAAGTACCTATTTTTCGAATTCCTCGCAAACCCTGTTCCCTCTTAAGACTACTCTAAATATCATGAGGAAAACCAGCGCAAAAATTCTAAGATAATCTTGCTGAATATAAATTCAAAGAGAATACAAATATGGACCTATCTCAGCCGTCATCAGGCACTGTGCACTTTTAGACAAAGAACTTGTCATAAAAATTCAGAGCACATCTTTTTAACATTTAAATTAGTTAGAACTAACAATACGTAACCCTTGACTGATGCTTGCAACTGAAACTGCTCACAAAAATACTAAGGGTTGAAAAGTCAAAGACATGCGGAAAATACATTCATAAAAATCTAACACCCGAAGTCCCGATCGATAAGATGACAAAGCCGTTTTGTATTCATTCACGAAGATTGGTATCTCCAACTAACACGTACAAACGTCCCCATTAGAATAACAATCAATCTATTATACTTATAATAGTATAATAATTCGCTTCACAGATTGGTGAACGCAGTACTTCAAGAAGAACTGAAGAGCATACACGCATTCACGCAAAAGACGCTGACGGTAGAACAGTGGAACACACAAAAGTCTTGAAATGTAACTTGGAAATAATAATGAAGTAGAACAAATTACTTGTTGTTTTTATTGGTTCCTTGCGTGTAAAAAGACTGTTATTAAAATGTTGAACGGAATAGATAATATGTACACAGTAAGTGTGTCTGCTCCCGGTAAAGTGATCCTGCATGGGGAGCATTCCGTTGTATACGGGAAGACTGCGGTGGCTGTCAGTCTGGGACTCAGGAGCTCGATTGTTATTAAGGTAATCATTTTATTTATTTTTATTTAATCATTTTTATATTTGATTTTAGGTTTAATTTTTTTTGGTTTTGAATTTTTGGATTCTTTTGTGTTACTATTGTATATTATTTTAGCTATTGTTACTTAGTTGTATTTACAGCATGCGTAGATTTTGGATTTGCGGTAGTTTTTTTGTACTTCCCTTAAACTTGTTTTTATATTATTTGAGAAGATTCCATCTCATAACATAGCTGTATATTTAGAAGTTGTAGTCAGAGTAAAAAAAAAAAATTTTTCCTGTGAAGATTTTAAGGAAGTTCGAAAACTTCGTAGACAAACATCCGCTTGTGTGTAGTAATACGATCACTGGTCGTGTGTAAGGTGTCCCTATATGGCGTCTAAATATTACCAATGTATTGGCTCATATAGCTGTTAGGTGCATAGCCCACATCGTTACTTAGAAAGCTGACTTTGGCAATACCTAGGTGCGTTAGTGTCTGATAGTTATTTGGGCAGGAAGAGATTTTTATTGATAGGTCAGGTAGTTAAGTAGACAAATAAATTGAGAAAAAACAAAATTGGTTTTAAATAACTAGTTATTTATAGTAACCATAACTCAAAATCAAGTTATAGAATACATGGTTTTCGATGAAATATTTTCGAACGTATTCTGAAATGATAAAAAATATATATACATTTTTGACTAGGCAAATTAGGAACCTACTGTTCAATATCTGGTTTAAAAAGCAATATTGGTTTTGTCACAAAGAATAAACATAATATCAGGGCTCGAAACCCTTATTTAAAATAACGTTTTTAAAATGTTTCTAACAGCTCTCGTTCTTCTTTGTACCTACAACATTTTGTTCGGAACGAAAACGAAATGAGAGCGTTTTCAAAAACCGGTTTATTCCGCTGGACGCATCCGCGCACGATGCGTGCGCCGAAAAGCATGAACTTGTTTAGTTAAATTGTAGGTACATTATCTTCATTATTACATTACATCATTGATTCCAATGCGCTTGCCGCTTACGTATTGATTAAGGTTGTGTTGCAAGTTTCCTATAGATCAACCCAAAATAGTAAAAAAAAACGGTTAAAAACGTTTTATGAACCGAGAACTACTTAAGTTTTGTTCTTCTTCAAAAACGTTTTAATAACGTTCCGTTCGAACGTTACCGAAACAAATCGTTCCTTAAGTTTTTAAGACGAAACCATTTCGAAAAATATACCGTTATCAGAGCCCTGCATAATATACTAGTAGATTAGTAGCAGTAGCAGCTTAGAGTCTGGATTTGTGCCCAGTTGATGGCAATAAGCTCGCCCCCTGTTACATACGACTTAAATATAACTGGCGAAATGTGGGTAGTACACCCACGATTAGGGTATAGGATGCACTTCTGGATAACCCTTCGGGGAATACAAGCGTGATAATATGTTATGTTATACCTAATTTCCTCATTTTAAACTTATGTTTAGTTCATAATAGCTTCATACATGAACATTTAATGTAATAGCTTTGTAGTATATTTAATAAATTCAGAAGCTATTTATTTAAAGTAAACAATTGATTTTGTATAATTATAAGGCACTTAGTCAAATAAATTGATGGTCATTTCACTATTTAGTAGTACATATTTTAATATTAATAGTGACATTTGTCACTATTAATATTAATGACGATGTACGTTAGTAAATAACCACAAGTATTATCAGTTATGAATATATAAAATATTGTATAAATAATGTCCCATTATGCCTTGAATAGATTTCATGGAAATGATTCTTTTACGAGGATAAAAATCTCTTTGAACTGCAATTTACACTCTTTATAAGAAACGTTACATTTAGGAAATACTTACATAAAAATATTTCCTATGATAGTAGTACATTAGATATTAATGTAATTGAAAGTCACAAAGCCACCAGCTGATATTTTTCCTCCTTTACAGGAAGTAAACTATCACGTGGAGCCTACGATACGGATCCACCTACCATGTGTCGGTTTAGAAGAAACCCTACCGCTGGAACCTACCGTCAAAAGCCTCTTCCATCCGAAGCTAGCACCAGGCATCACAGGAAAATTCTCCTGGAGATTACCTGACAAACTGGACCACGACAACCATTTGCGAAGAGTTGACGAGTTCCTGCATCTTATCAAGCCAAACTTCGACGCATTACAAAGTAACCAAAAGAATTCCTTACGCAGTTTCCTATACGTCTATTCCGGAATATTTGGAAGTACTAATCTTCCTGTCAGATCGTTGGAGATCTCATTAGGATCTGAACTGACTATTGGGGCAGGAACTGGCAGTTCGGCGTCCTTTGCTGTGTGTTTAGCGGGTGCCCTTATCCAGCTCCTCAAATTGAAAAGTACGACATCATTCGACGCGTTCTACGATCAGACCAGTGAAGATTTTAGTATGACTGAGAGAGAGATTATATCGGAATGGGCGTTTAACTGCGAGAGGATAATGCACGGGTCTCCTTCAGGTGAGTTATCCATAATCCATTTACCTAGTAGTTTTCAGTAGTTTACCTAAATACTTCTGAACTATTAACCAAGACAGGCTTTTGCCCTTACTCGCAATCACAACATGCATCGATGTTTTATAAATTGTAACAAAACTGCTCGATAAGCTCGCAAATTATCAGAGAACATACAATTCTTTTTTTACAATTTTTTACCTGCATTAACCTTAGGTGACCTCAATTCTATATATTATATACAAACATGGAAGATTTTAAATTGACGTTCTATTTAAAAACTTCCATGTTTGTATTTGCATATACTATAGTGCCTCTGTTGTAAAACGTATATTAAGCTGTCTAAATCCAAATGTGTTGATCGTTTAGTCTGTCTGTTAAATAAAACTTCGAAATCATTAGTAAATCTTTCATCACCGGTGTTTTGGTTTCACTGGCTGTTTCGATATTAGTATATTCTACAGTATACAGAAAGTTGTTAATGACGTCAGAGCAGCTATCGAGAACCTCGAATACTTTGTAAGAGCCCACAATTTATTACTCGATTTTCTTTAGTTTTAAAATCAAGAGATATCACCACCTGATATCTCTTGATTTTAAAACTAAAGAAAAAGTTTAAGAGGTCGTTTTTGTCCCGTTGATAAGGTTTTGTTTAATTTTGAAAAAACTTATCGTTATCCTACCAAAATATTTTTAATTTAAATTTTTACCAATCATTGAACCTACGACCCTGAAACACAGGCCTCAAAAAAGGATGTGGTCCCAGCCACCTGAAAATCGGCCAAGTGCGAGTCGGAGTATGAACTCCCTGTGGGGGCAGCCTTGACGTGTTTTATATGGATTTTTTTCTACGGAAAATATAAAACAATATTACCTGCATGTATTTTTGCGATAAGACACCATTTTCGAGTTAAAAGAAAGGGAAAAAAAAAAAACTAGTCTGTCAGTGAGATAATAAAAAAATATTAGACAAGTATTTTTTGCTTTATCATAATAATAAAAAAGGTTTAGATAAAACGCATTAAAGTTGGAGAGGCTCGCTACGTCACAAGTCAGTATAAAATCTACCGGGGGGTGACGTCATGCCACATTTTAACGTATTGTCTACTCAAAGTATTGCCGTAATCTTTTGATTACGTAAAAAAAGAAAAACTACGTGTCCAACAATTTTTTTATTAACCTACCTCGTCGGACAAAAAAGAAATGTCTACATCCCTATTAGTCGAGGTGTTTTAATCCACACCTTTTTAATCTCGATTAAAAATAGTCAGATTAAGTTTACAATCAAAATTTTTGGTGAATATCGTCAAATTCAGAATAGCAAAATTGCATTTTCACTAAATCAAAACTCAAACTCAAATAATTTATTCCAAATAAACCAATTACAGGTACTTTTGAATTGTCAAGGGGTCGGTCAGTCAGAAAGACGAAGCTAGTTGCCCATTCCAAAGCGTAGTAGGTTCCTATGGAGAAGAACGGGCAAGAAACTCCATGGACACTCTTTTAAATCAGAATATTGTTACAAAATATTGGTTACATCATTCATGTTGAAATTATACGTAAGAACAATGTAGAAAAACGTGCACGTTAAAAGAGTCCATAATAAAAATATAAAAAAATAAAATAAAAAAAAACCATGGCAGATAAGAGATGACCAGTCCCCACTGACGGCGCCCATTCACGAACATGACGCATGGATCAGCATCATTTAGCTCAACCATTTTGAAGGGAACTTAATGATCCAACACTTAATGAATTAATAACTCAGTGCCATCTTAGTGCTGTCTAAACTAAAATATAGCTAAGTTGTGCCACTTTAGTCTATTTCAGAATGGGAAATCGTCGTTTGACAGGAATAAACTAAATTTTGGTGATTTTTTGTAAAATTCAAATAAAGTCATTTATTAAATTCTAACTAGGCTGAGAATCAGCACTTTTCGAACGTCATAATTACATAAGACAGTCCCCCAAAACACCCACCCTTCACCACTGCCTAGTGCTTTAGCTGGGAAGAAGTGGCGCAAAAACTCCCCAGCAGCACAGTTGTCTGTTCAGTTAGAAAACATATAAATTATTTTCTATATGTCACCTAGCACACGCAAATATACCAACAAATATAATGATCTCTGACCCACGCTCCTAAACTGGAATGTTCAATATTTGGTTCAGAATTGTATGATCGTCATTAGTTATCCAATGTTTATACTGCTAAGTGATAAGATGTATTTACTACAATATCTGTTTATTTACGAATTGTCCGAAGCCACTTCCCTGAATTAAAATAGAAAACTGTTTATTCTGTAAATAGGATATTGGAATCACTTTTACACGTCATATTAAAAAATATTAAAAATTTGCTAGATGAGTTCGGCGTTTCATATCTGACTACTCTAAGAAGAAAGGCCGAAACAAACTCAGAGGTCACAGTCTCTTTTAAGTCCAGACATAATCGTGGTCAGGCCATATGAGGACTATGTAGATTAGTGTCTGAAATGGTATTTTGAGAAAAGACACAGACACAGATTTGAGTGGACCTGTCCAGCTAGTGCAAGCATTTGTCAGTAATCATGGAGCTCAACTCGACGAACAATACCAAAGAAAAGACATTTGGGTATGCCGCATACACTACTCACTACTCAAAATTACATAGACATTATGTAATTTTGACGTTCGAAAAGTGCTGATTCTCAGCCTAGTTTGAATAAATGACTTTTGAATTTTGAATCTGGCCACGACATATGCACATAATGTGACTTGACTAAGTATATAAGTTTATTTTATTTTATTAAGGCAGTGGTTATAATATCATCCGCCTGTCAACTTAAATAGACCGTGAAAGGGTGATGTCACAAGTATAGTAGTAGGGTTGTGGGCATGCCCATCGTGCCCAAAACGGTGGATCCGCGCTTGCTGAAACTCAGAAACTAATATATGTGCAATTGCAAGTAATAATCATTGGACCAATATAATCCAGCTGAAAAAGTGTTCAAAACACGAGATTATAATATTTTAATTAACTTTAAAATGCCACAGAGCATTTTTTGCTAGAATGGTTAACGTTTCTCAATACAAATTTACCTTGTCATCTAAATGTTGGCAATCAAGGTTCTACCCAATGGGCTAAAATTTCGTTTAAAATTGGATTATCGAAAACGCAGGCTCATTTCTCAATCAGACCATCATCATTCAATATATCCATTATAACTGGATACTATTAATGTTATTCATCTACTTATCATAACCAAGCTCTTATAATTATCATATCCTTATAATTTATTTATCCACGTCGTATATCATTTACAACGTCACCCCGAGCTTCAGTCTCATCTCGGTGAAACGCACTGCGGGTAATGATTTGGTCAGGATATCTGCCAACTGGTTATCTGTAGAAACATAAACCATTTTAATCACATTTTTCTCAACCTGTTCTCTAGAAAAATTATACTTACTTAATATCAATGTGTTTAGATCTTTTGTGACTAGCACGATTGTTCGCGATGCTTATGCATCCATTAATATCCTCATAAATACAAATATAATCTGGAATCGCAATGCCAATACTTGTTACTAATGACTTTAACCACAGTTTATTTTACTGCTTCATAAAGAGCCATGTACTCTCTAGCTCCAGTGGATGAAGTTGCCACTGTTTGCTGTCTCTCTGTTTGCCTGCGTAAGTAATGTGCATTGAACAAATAATTTAAACAAATAACCCGTAGTACTTTTTCTATCTATTTCGTTACTGTCCCAGTCAGAATCAACAAAGACACTTTTCGTGTAAAAGTTAACTTGAGATTTATGGTTCCCTTTAAATAATGCAAGACCCTTTTTAAGCGTGACCATAATGAATGGTTGTTTTTGCTTGCATATCGACTTAAGGTGTTAACAGAAAAACTTAGGTTAGGTCGAGTGCCCTATAAGATTTCTACAAGGGGCACTATTGTTATTTCACACGAATTTAATGCTTCGTAATCCAGTTTACTTTCAAATGAAGTGACAGAATTATAGTCACTCATGTTAAACTTCTCAAGAATTGTTTTTATGTACATTTCCTGATCCAAAGTAACTTTGTTTTCAGACTTGGTTATTTTGATTCCCAGAAAACATTTGATCTCTTTTAAGTATACCATCTTAAAAGTGTTTATTATGTATGTTTTAAAACTATTCATATTATTTATATCTGCGGTTGAAATCACAAGATCGTCCACATAAAGTAAATCAAATATACTTTAAAACATGACCTCCGTATATGGTCCTCCTCATGGTCCGCCGATGAGTATTGAAAACCTCCTTTTTAGTTATCATTAATACTGTCCTCATCATTCTCATTATAAGAAACTGTGTGCATGTTTTGGATCCTACTACTTCGCCTCAAATTATGGGATGTTTCACTGTCTTGAGATAAAGTTAACTCATTGCCATTGTGATATGAAGACCAGTTCAAGCGCCCTGTATAATATACAGATTTATTAACAGGTATTTTTTTTTCGTTAGTTTACTCATACAATCTGAATGATTTATCAGATTCACACCTCTTTTCAAAAGGGTGTACAAAGTCAGAGTTGTTAACAGAGTTATTGCTACGTCTAGCCATAATCCGTTCGGGCGCAGTCCGTTTTACTGGCCTATTTGATAAGAAATTAATCTCATTCATTACCACATCTCTGACTCTCACAAACTTTTCATCTACCACATCCCACACCAACCATTTGGTTCATAACCAACGAAAATTCCCTTTGACGATTTTTTGTCAAATTTCGTTTTATTACTTTTGTTTACAAAATAAACAGTAGAACCAAAAACTTTTAAATACTTCAGTTGTGGCTTAGTATTATGCCATAACTCATAAGGTGTGTCTAACCTCAGTGCTTTCGTGGGGCTGATATTAATTAAATAAGTAGCAGTTAACAAAGCCTCACCCCAGAACGATTGATCTAATGTAGATCCTTGTACCACTGTACGACTCCGTTCTATTATTGTTCTTATCATACGTTCGGCAATACCATTCAAAGCCGGAGTATGTTGCACTGTTAAGTGGTAGATAATACCTATCCGCGCACAGAACTCTTTAAAATCATTGGATACAAATTCCCCTCCATTATCACAATATAAGTTAACAATTCTCAGACAAAACGAGCTTCGCATTTTGCGACATAATACCGAAACGTAATAAAAACATCTGTATTCATCCACATAAATCACAAAATAATTTGTTTGCCATCAATAGACGAAGGAGAGTTATCACCGCAAACATCTGTGTGCACTTTAAATAGAGGTCGTTTCAAATCTTTTGTTTTCGATTTGTTAAATGGCAAACATGCTTGTTTTCCATAAATACAAGCTTCACACAATTTATCATTTGGCATGATATTATCAATTTAATCAATATCAGAAAATAGTTTCTTTCTATTTCCATATTTTGATTTGCAAATGCGACTTGTGAATTTTGGCATCAAAGGTTGTGATGGCACTACCTTTGATGCCAACATTCACAAGTCAGTATTATTTACGACTCCATTTAATAAGCATTCGCTATTTAAAGCATGTTTAAAAAGCAGAAAGTTAACACCGATTAGATTGTTCAAAGACTCACCCTTTATTACCGGCTTACAATCATTGTACACAACAACACTGCCGTTTTTTTATCAAAAACGACAGTCATTCCTGCTTGCTGCACTTTCCTTACCAATAGTAGGCCCTACAACCTACTCCTATAGGTATCCCCTAGGATATAATTAGGAACATAAAAGTACATCCTGTAGTGTGCCTGGTGCGCCCATCTCACTTGTAACCGGGAGATTACCTTTCTTCGTCACTTGTATAAACGTGCCATTTTTCGCTACAGGAATGTTTTTTGTTTTTCTAGCTCATTGATGCTTAGTGCCAAATCTTTTTGATTTATCAAATGATCAGGGCCTCAAGTCTGCTATTACAATAGTGTCAGAATGGTCTATCATTGATTTCATAATTGTTGATTTTGACAAGTTTGGTAATCTACTAACATATTGACGTCATTATGACATTCCAATGGTCAGCCACTGACACTCCATTGAAAGAAATGGCATCAATTGGTAATCTCGTACATAATGAAAAATGAATGACTGACTTAGGCGGTAATCTGCTAAAATTTTGACAGTTCCTTTGATCAGTGACCTACCATGAGATCGTCATAGTGCAGTCATTTCTTTTAATTCGTTACGAGTATCGTGTTTGTGGAGTACAATGATCAACCAATGATCGACCATTATGAATTTAGCAGATTACGAACTTTTAGCAAAATGACAATGGGATCGTGTTGAAATGACGAATTTATAAAAATAGCAGACTTGGGGCGGCAGTCTCGACATAGATAGCGATTGCTTTACGACCGAATTCGGTCGCAAAGATCTACAGATGTCCCTAGACGGTCAACATTGCTTTTCAACCAATGGTTAAATAGATAGCTATCACTTTACGACCGAATTCGTTCGCAAAGTCATAACGATCCGGATGTAACGTTATTTGGTAGTTTCGATACTTCAGAGTATTTCGATTGTCATCGGTATGTTATCGAACGTTGTCGCAAATTATCGCTGTTTACGAATATATTTTGCGATCAATTTTGACAGCCCGCAAAGTGATTCGGTAGGATTGCTATTGATGTTGTTAGAAGTTTTAAGAGGAAGAAATCACAGCATAGAGGAAAGTAATATATCGAGTAAATCACAGTTTAATTATGGCGGAAGCATATTTGGCGTGGGATTTAGTCGTGCTTCAACACAGACGCGACATTATTGAATGACGACAAATCGGAAAAAATCGGCGCGACTGTGAAAATGTAATGGATTTGGAGGATTCTGAATTTGTCTTTATACAGAATTAATAAAGAAATGTTCAATGAGCTCGTAATTGAACTTCAGCCATCTTTGCAGAGACTGATGGATGATAGAGGAGACCACCGTACATGGTTGCTTGGTAGGTAACAGGCCAAAGTTGTCTGCAAGAGGGGGTGCGAATAAGGCCGCCAAATATAATATCAATGTTTAATCTTTTAGGTGATGATGGATATCCGTTGGAGCCATGGCTGATGACTCCAGTGAAACATAGGCGCATTGGCACACCGAAGCGTCGCTATACAGATGCTCATTGCTCTGCAAGGAACATCGTAGAGCGATGCTTTGGTGTGCTGAAGTCGGTGTTTCGGTGTCTCTCACATCAACGCCAATTGATGTACGAGCCCTATAGTGCCGGCCTAATTATAAACGCATGTGCAATTCTCCACAACATTAGAATAAAATACAGGTTGATGGAAGAACCAGACTCCACCACATCGACCAATGATGATGATTAAATGATGTCAGCTAGCTAGTTTAAATAAATTTAGTATTTAGGTTATAACATTCAGTGACCTCATTTCTGTTGTAGTAATATTATGTATTAACATATGATATAGACTACACTTTTACAAGTACTAAGTTTGCACCACGAAAGGATCATTCATGGCCTTCACTGATTCCAATTTTATTTTCTATTATTGCTGTTTACTAATATTTTGCATCTAGAAAGGCAGCTTCTGTCTGATTTCTTATCTCTTTGAATTTTATTTACTTTGAATGATATTTTTTATGCATTATCAATAATACTTTACCTACATACCTACTATTTATTGTAAGTGTGCCAAGCATATTAAATGCATACTAAACTTTCTTAATAAAGAAATAAATAACACAAACATAACATACCACTACTTAGTACAAACTATACGTAGTTGTTTAGGTAATATCAGAATAATCATAAAATCCAATGTTTTCTTATCTTGTCTTTTTTTTTGTAACTAGCCTATGGATTTATATGCCTTTGGATTGTTTCTGCAACTGCTCACTGGGAGAGCAGTTGCAGAAACAATCCAAAGGCATCTCATCAATACTTGTTTTACTTAATTAATTTAATTTTACAAATAAAATTCCTTTTTAAAAATCAATGATTGTTTAATTAAATAAAATTGTAAACTGTAATAATTAATAAATCACACACACAATCACATCACAACAACAATCACATTTTTTCTCCTATTTTAATTAGGGCTCCGGCAATTTTATCTGCAGTATTTGCAAAAACGAGCGATGCCTCCGCTTGTGTTTTCATAGCATCGCTAATTTTGTCCGCAGCATTCGCAAACATGATGGACGCCATCGCTTGCGTTTTTGCAGCTTCTGCAAGCATCTGCAATTAAAAACACGGATGGATTGAGAAATGTTTGCAAATTATCTGTAGCATGACAACATGACCTTATACCTGACCTTATATCGACGCTCCACCTCAGTGTCAGAGGAGCAGTGGTGACGGCTTGGTTGCCCGTCTGCACCCTCTCTTTTTGCAGTCGGGCTGCTTTACTGCAGGCCCGGCTTTTAAAGTCTCTCCAAACCTACAGGAAAGATAAACATTTGAATTAAATAATATTATTAGTAACATTGGCACTGTATGTAGGTACCTAACTAATGGGTGTAAACTTTACCGTCATCCACTGCTCTGGTGTTCTTTTTGAAGAATTTGGCAGCTGGTTTAACTCCACAGCAACCTCCTTCCAGCCCTCGTCAAAATTTTCACGGCCCTGAAGGCCGGTAAACTTGCGGGTGTGCAGATAAGGCCGGGCTTCTAAAATGGACAAGAGGGCATCCACTTGGCCACTCGTAGCACGCGGTGTACGTTTACGCCTGAAATATTTAAGTACACTAGAAAATATTCAAAATCTTAACATTAGTTGATTACAATAGTCAATAGAAAAAGCGTTCAAATCAATAGAAAAAGCGTGTGCGATTATATTCAATATTGAACTGACAAATTTGATTCGAAAATAGGTATTGTAGGTTGAGATTCTTACTTGACGCCGCTCGGAGTCGGGCCTGCAGCAGCTGCACCTGATTCACTTCGTCCTCCAAACATTTTATTTTAGAGAAAAGAGAGATACGAGACATCAAACAACACGTACATTCAAAATTCGTCGTATTTGTTTTCATGTCAAAAAGTTGTTTTGGCTGGCACCGACGTAGTGTTGCAAGGCGGCAAATTTTAATGCCCCTAGATATTTAACAAGTTATTTTAATTCTTTATAATGGTTTTTGCTACGTATTAGTTTCCATGAAAAATAATGTTTTCAAAAAAAGGTTTACTTATTCACTATACAATTTTTAAGAAAAACAATTATTTTTATTAATCATGTTCTACAATTTTCCCGCAATCTATGTCGAGACTGCAGGTAGGTGCTTGTCAAGAAATGTTAACCGTCTAGGGTCCCCTTTAAGACTTTGCGACCAAATTCGGTCGTAAAGCAATCGCTATCTATGTCGAGACTGCCGCCCTTGGGCCCCTGATGCTGCAGAATCCAAAACAAAATTAATATCGTTTTGCCCGTCATTACTGTCATTTGTATCACTGCCCGTCATAAAAGCAAATCCAAAAGTATTTCCAGTATGTGTTCTCACCAACTGAACCGTTTTATTGTTGGTTCTTTTGTTTTCAATAGTTTTGTTTTTGTAAGAAAAACCATTGATGCTTTTTCAAATGTCCCTTTTGTAGTTTTCACAAAAGCTAATTTTATATTCTCTTCAGCCAATGTCTCGAATGCGGTGACCATGTTGCTATAGCTGTTCGGTGCACATGTAGTCATAAGTTCGGTGACAAGGACCTTCATCGTCGATAACGATCAGTACTTCCAGTTCACATAGTAGATTCCGAATTAGAAATTTCCACACACTATACTTATCTCCATCAAATTGTCTAATGTTCCTTTTATCCATTTTCAAGCACTCTCACTAAAATAACCTTTTTATTTATATTGGCACAGAAAGTTTGTATTACTTAGTGTCCTTTAATTTCACTTTATATTATTTCAAACTCAAACTCAAAGCATTTATTTCAATTAAACCATTTACAGGCACTTTTGAATTGTCAAGGAGTCAGTCAGTCAGAAATATGAAGCTAGTTGCCCATTCCAAAGCGTAGGTTCCTATGGAGAAGAACGGGCAAGAAACTCCACGGACACTCTTTAAAAAAAAAAAATATACAAAATACAAATAAAAAAAAAATACTTACAAAATATTGTTTACATCATTCATGTTGAAATTATACATGTGAGAACAATGTAGAAAGACGTGTACGTAAAAAGCGTCCGTAATAAAAATAAAAAATAAACAATTCAAAAAATAAAATAAGCCGTGGCAGATAAGAGATGACCAGTCCCTACTGATGGCGCCCGTTCACGAACATGGCGCATGGATCAGCACCGTTTAGCTCAACCATTTTGAAGGGAACTCAACGATCCAACACACACGCCACCACCAGCGAGACATTTGAGTGAGCATGACATACTCTTAGCCGCCAGGGCATATCAAGTCAATGAAAGACGTACCCAGTAAATGGTAGCTTTATAGAAGGTACTACATGGTCACAGTGCTCACACATGTGCTATGCAATTATACAATAAAAAAAGAGATTGAAGTTATACAATTCAAAGATAGTTTTTGCAATCTTCAGCAATTCCAACAATATTTTTGAATGCTAATCAATTAGTTTATGCGCCCTTGTGGAGCTGGACCAGCGTTAAGCCAAGCATTTTTGTCAGCGATATAATCCCCAAGCTTATAATATGCTTGGCAGCATAGTGTGCGTTTTATACAAGATTTAAATTTCGTTTCATTTAGTTGTAGTATTTATTATTCTCACTCTGGCTTAGCGCTTCTGGGCCCATAACCAGATAAGGTTAAAGGTTGGACACCAAAGAAAAGACCGTTCTAAGGATTTCATCAAGTGGTTAAAGGCGGGCACGGATAGAAAAAATAATATTTATGAGTTAGAAAGAGAAAGACGATAGTGTTGAAGTAGGATTGATTTGTTTTTGCTATACTCCAACAAGCACCTCTTAAAGTTTATAAAGTTATTTTTTAACACCTTTAAGATAAAAAAGCTAGTAATTTTAATGTTTGAAGTACGAAAACCTTGACCGTTTGAGATACCTTGGCTATATATCAGAGATTAGGCGTCTTCATTGACCTCAAAAAAGATGTAAAGTTATTTGAGCTCCTTGAGACGATAAATGCCAAGTCTACCGAATTTAGAATTATTAATTTTCTTTTCTTATCTGTTTTCTTAAACTTTGTAAAAATGTATCAGTTCTTATTTTTTATAATTGGTTTTTATCCCTATTATATTAAGATGAGGTGTTGATTGCATGTCGACGATAGTTCTCCTCCGATCAGTTTAATATTTTATCCTCTATCGATTTTTAAACACACCAGACTTTGCTATTCGTAAAATTTCATTGATATAATATATTTACATTCGATCGTACCAAACAGTTTTCGTGTCAACACAAAATCAAAACTTTCCTCTACAAATATTTCCGTTTATACCAGTGTCTTTGCCTCAGTCACAATTGAAAGTCTCGTGTTTACCATCCACGGATCAACTGGATCTATTTAGTGAAGTAGGACAAGTTCGCGGCTTGGACATCATCATATCCCTCCGGTCGGCGTCGATAGAAAGTGACACAGACCTTGACACACTTTGGGACCACTGACCAATATTTGCTTGTAGAATGCACTCACGATTTATAGAGTAGACTGTTGAATCCAAAATATGAAAATGAAACTCGCGCAAGGGCTAGAGTAGACTCGCTAGACTGAAGTTATAATGAAGGAGATTTTCATCTTATACGGTTATCTACTTTTAATTTTACTAGTAATACTACTATGGTCGAATAGATAAGTGATTCCGTGGGAATTTCTGACCTTTCTCAAATTCTAAATCCGACTCGAAGGACCAAATGGTGTGGCTATTGACATAATATCCCGACGAACCAATGGCAACTATAGTAGTATTTTTATTTCGTGTGTTAAATTTTGTTCTACTAAGTATTACGGAGAAATATTTCATAGAACAACTGTCCCTGTCCCTTGGGCCTTCCACATATATATTGATCCGTTGTTTTAAAGGCGCCAGCAGAGGGGCTTGTGGCTAAGTTATAACAGCCGCACAGTTGGCACGCGGGTTAAGCTCTTTTGCCGCGGTTGGTCAGCGGATGGGTAACCATCTTTATATACCAAGGCCTTCAGTGCCTCGGAAATGACGTTAAGTCTTTGGTCCCGGCTGTCATTCGTGGATCTTTTGCAGTTGTTACGGGTCGTCTGACGCCCGAAAGTCTGTCCAGTCTTACCAAAGGGGTATCGTATTACCCAGTTACTGGGTTGTGGAGGTCAGATAGGCAGTCGCTCTGTGTAAAATACTGGTATTCAGCTGCATCCGGTTAGACTGGAAGCCGGCCCCAATATAGTTGGGAAAAGGCTAGGTACCTATATTGATTGTTTTAAAGGCGCCGATCCCCAGATTGTCTAATGAACCAAGATAAACATTGCTAAGCGGCCCATCCTCAAGGCAGCTCTTGAATTGTTATCTCCTTATCTTTATTATTAGACGATCTATAAAGTAGATTAATGGAATCTCGTCGAATCTGACTTCTACTGACTGCCTCGTTAGTCTATTGGTCTACGGCTATGCATGAGGTACTGGGTTCGATTTCTTGGTCGGGCAAAGTGTTATTGTGTTGTGTCATTAGGGATATCTCAGTAGCAGCCTGGTTTTTAGATTTGTGCCCGGTCGATGGGAATAGGCTCGCCCTCTATACATGGGACTTAAACATAACTGGCGAAATGTGGGTGTACTATCGAAGAACTTCATATTATCTAAGCAGTTTGAAAACAAGATCCCGTGAACACATTGACCACATCTGTTATCGCCCCGGTTCTATAGCGGCCGAGCGCTGAAAGCATAAATAGTCCTTATGGTGTACAGATATGAACTTCTTCGATGGTACGTACTATGCCTAACCTTTGTGGATTACAGGCGTTATGTTATATCTTCTAATCTGTTAAATATCAGTAGCCAAAACAAGGATTTCACCTAACTCATTTTTGGCAAACATTTGTTCGGATTCGGAATAGTTGACGTTTTGTTGTAAATATGTGTAAGAACATGAATGAATCTTAAAGTGTGAAATACATTTACGTCTTTATACGTTATTCATAAATTTATATAACATGTAAATCACGGCGGCACCTAACCTTCTAACATTGAATATATTGAAATTACACATTATAAATATTGACTTCAAATACGTTAAATAATTAAAACAAAACCAATAACATTATGACACCGGATCCCTTTTAATTATGATTTTTG
Organism: Xanthia togata; assembly: GCA_963853775.1. Lineage (NCBI taxonomy): Eukaryota > Metazoa > Arthropoda > Insecta > Lepidoptera > Noctuidae > Xanthia > Xanthia togata. The sequence goes on from OY970809.1 coordinate 13,693,711, forward strand.
TTTGTGTAATAAGTACCACATTTTAATATTTATACAAATATATCGTGGATTTACGATCTACGTCATTATGTGCATAATTATATTGGTTTATAAAATATTTTACAACCCTGTATTGAATACATAATGATCTTTTAATAAGAATATGTTAATTAACATTTTTTATTATTGCTTGACATAATACTTGAGTAGTGGGTGTGTAAAGCCGTCATAGGTAATCACATACAACGACCTGATGATGAGTTAAACATATCCCATAATTTAATTTCTTGCTTCCAATTGATGTTATTATTTCCACAACAATTATCAAATTAAAGTGATTATGACTTTTGTAATAATACAAGTCAATAATGACTAATAATCACACTAATATTGTAAAGGCGAAAGTTTGTGATTGTGTATATTTTGTCTCTTCTTTACGCTAAAACTACTGAACGCATTTTTTTTTTTTTTAAACATTTTTTTTTGAAAGTTAACATTTTTGGAAATCAATTTGCGAATGCAGGATATCTTATCCTAGATGACCGACCATTTCGTTCGTTAAAACATTCGATAAGTTTTCACAGAACTACACCATAGGAATAAACAGCCCCTCGGGACTTCCATTCGTATATTATGTTAAAAGTATTCGTTTCGGGCCAGCATTTTAACACGTTCAAAGCAATATGACGTAGTGATCTTCAGATTTGTTTACACACTACACTACCATGTACTAATTGAACATGTACACAAAAAAACCAGATGTTTCGTGAATTTCCCACTTTCTGACTTTTTTTTGTTTGGTTTTTTCATCATATTCGAAAAGAAACTAGTCAACTCTGAGCTCAAGAAATTGTGTAGGGGTTCCACATTACTCATGATCAGAACGTAATAATTAATGACAAAATGCAAATAGTAGGTAATCTATAAACACCAAACTCTTTACTTAGCGTGACCATAATGGAATCCTGTCATGAGTTTTTAGTATCGCAATCTATTATAATTTCATGTGTTACAGTTTATTATATGCTAAAATGTCACATCATAGACTCAATCAACCTTTTTTCTCCACAGGCATAGACAACGCCACCTGCACCTTCGGCTCTCTGGTCTCCTTCAAGAAGGGCAGCAAGCCTCGTCACTTAGACATAAAGATGGACTTGCGAGTCCTGCTAGTGGACTCTCGCGTCTCCAGGGAGACCAGAGCCCTGGTGGTGAAGGTCGCTGCCTTGAGGCAGAGGAACACGGCCGCAGTGGACCATATCATGGATGCATGTGATCATGTTGCTCATACAGCCACGCAGGTTGGTTTCATGAAGGTTTTGTATTGGGTTTTAGTTTTTTTTTTGCTAAGTGATAGATATAATATTATTTAAACTCACTGGCAAGCATAATATTAGCCTTATTCAATTCGATTTAGGGTGAGAATCCGAAAAAAAAAGCTAGACAGCCTCCAAACGTTAATTATTATCTTAAGATCATTAAACATCCGAAAGATCCCATAGCAATAGCATCATCGCCTTAACACCAGGAACTATGGTTCCCACGACCGTCACCAGGTCTATAGGTAGGTACTCGCGTTAAGCGGTCGGATAACTGCACTTCGAGAAATGTGCCTCGCCCGCTGCTTTTGACAATCACAAGTTTGACAATCATCAGGATCTCCAGCGAATCTTTTTGTGTCTGATTCGACACCTTAACACCGCTTATTCGCATCTTAACAGCTGTGAAGACCGCCCCAACTTTCAACACGGTTCTGTGTTTAGTGTCACATCATGTCGTTATACAATGCCTCAAGTTTCATTATCCCGTCATTCAAGACTTGCAATATCAAAGTCGATAAAATATCTAGAAGATAGTATACCTTGAATATAAATCGCACGTTTAATAGTAAAACAATTGTCGAAACGTCAATTTATATTAGTCAAAATGACGACGGAATTAATACCTAAGTATTGCATTGACAGGTTGCTTGCCTCGCAAACAACCCGTTTCCCTCAGTCAGATACAAGTTGCATAGAACCTACCGTAAACATTGACACACTCTGGGCTATTTTAATCCTAGGACCGGCTTCTTAGATTCTAAGGTGAATAAGGTTCTACTGAATGCATAGAAGCTTATTTATGCTACTTCTATTATTTCTGCGATAGAACACACCTATACAGTATGTTAACTAACGAAGGGCGTTCCCGTTTTACCGCAATATTATAGCATCCATGCATGCGATAAAATGCATACAGTATGATTATTGATTATCTGAATCCATGAAACAAATAAAGGTATTGAATATGGGTCTTATATATCGAAACTGGGGTGAAGGAAAACATCGTTTGGAAACCGGCATGTCCTGAACCAAAAATTCGAAGACATGTCAGGAGCGGATCCTGCCCTCGAAAAAGGTTGTGGTCACGATTAGGAGTCACTCGCGATCGATACAATAAATTGCTATAAGTCCATAGACCACTTTTTCCCAGTCTCCTTTGGTAAGGTTATATGCTCGGACACAATGTGTGTGAACATCAGCCTATCGACCTCAATTAGGGTTGTGGGCATGCCCACCGTGCCCATTACGGTGGATCCGCGCTTGAGACATGTGACATCTACCAACCCGCACTGGGCCCGCGTGGTGGATTATGGCCACTCCCTCTCACCGGGAGGAGGTCTGTCTGCCAGCAGTGGAAATGTTATGGACTGATTATTATGATATCGAAACTGAGTCTTTTATTGGTCAGACTTGCTTGCTCGTTTGATCACTGTCTGTCAGTCGTGCTATGGCGATATATTGTAGCGATTCCTACAGGTACAAATAATAATAATTATCGCTGAATATTTTATTTACTTTGTCAGCCAAGGCATAACCTTGGCTGACAAAGTAAATAAACTTTCTGTTCAATCTTATAAAGAACATACCTCTAATTGGAAGACCTATTACCTAAATTACTAAAACGTCTGTTCTGTTCCCATACGGAACATTTAATTAATATTTTATCTTTCTTCTTTTAAAGGTTTTGGAAAAACTCTCCAGTGACAAGTGTGAAATTGATTCTGATGCAGAATACCAGCATTTAGCAGTAAGTACCTCTTGTTATCCTTCATAATACCAACTATTTATTATCTCCTTTACCGTTAAATTGCGTTTACTTTTAAATACTCATTTAATTTCACAAATAAATTTCTCCCTTGATTCAATAGCTTCTAATGGAGAAAATAAAAAGGCATTAAACTCAATAGCACTTCTTCATGTCGGTATATTTATTAAACGAACCTCATATGAATCACGGCAATATCCCAAACAATCGTTCTAAACCAATCTATGAGAAATTTTCAAAACAGGAACAGCTGACATTTATGGGTCGATAGCAAGATGAATGATGAAAATTGTTTTCATATTTTTACAACCTAAAGTAAACTAAGTGACGTCAGCCGCGGTCGCAAATCTTTATTGTGAAATACAGTACTAAAAAAGGTTTTTGTCGACGCATCTAAATAAACTTATAGCGATGGTCACACACGTCATTATTTTATTACATGATTTTTCTATTACGATGCCAATTTTTTTTTGCGTAGGCACTCACACACATTTTGTATTAAATGTTGTAACATTGCGTGCGTAAGCGCATAGTGACTATAAGAACCAAAATAACTGTGTTGTTGTTTTTGGATTATGACAAATCTGTTGTTATTTTCCGCATCGCTTGTGAGGATTGCTCGTTACTTTCTATGCCTACTCGAATTTTAAATAAACGTGAGAGTCATCATTCATAATAATGTTTTCATTATAAATTCATTGTAACTGACACTGATCATTCTTATACCTAATGGTTTCCAAAATGATCGTGTCGTCTATTAGAAAGTTACAATTTTGACTGTTTAGCGGTATCAATCGCAAGTGCAGCAAATCATTTAAAAAAAACTATTGGCTTTCTGTTTTTTATCACATTAATAAACATACTTTTTTTCCTCGAATCCTTAATCGACAGCTAGAATAGCAATTCCTTACCCCCTTGTACACCTAGCCTTTTCCCAACTACATTGGGGTCAGCTTCCAGTCTAACCGGATGCAGCTGAATACCAGTATTTTATATGGAGCGACTGCCTATCTGACCTCCACAACCCAGTAATTGGGTGATACGATACCCCTTGGTAAGAATGGTTGTCAGACTTTCGGGCTTCTGACGACCCGTAACGACTGTCAAAGATCGACGAATGACAGCCGGGACCAACGGCTTAACGTGCTTTCCGAGGCACGGAGGAGTCTCGGTACGTAAAGATGATGAAGAGACCCATCCACAGACCAACCCCGGCAAGCGTAGCTTAACCTGACGGATCGACCCGTGCGGCAGTTATTACTTAGCCACGAGCTCCTCCTTGTACACTATAAATAAATAAATAAAGCAATAGATCTACGGCAATGACATAAATCAGGCATATACTCAAATAGCCTTAGCCAGATTAATTTCGTAGATTTGTTATCTGCACAGCAGACGTCTCTTAGATCGAGCACTTACGTTCCATCGTATAACCTAGCTTCCCATTGCTTCAGGAACTATGGGACATGAACCACTGCCTGCTGTCAGCTCTGGGGGTGTCTCACCCGGCGCTGGAGCTGATCCGCGCCGCCGCGCGCGCCAAGGGGCTCGCCTGCAAGCTCACCGGCGCCGGAGGGGGCGGGTAAGATATAAAACATTACATTCATATTAAGGGCGTTTATTCTGAAAGTTGGCAATGTCGCAAATATAATTATGTCAAATATTTCGCTGTTTTGATTAATTTGGCAATATTAATGTATGGAAATATGAAATGTGACTAACTAGCGAACTAGATATTAATAATGAATTGCAATTATAACACTGAATTTGATGTTGTAACCGTTTTAGGTGTAAAAAAGGCATTTAGATAGTTTCCAAATACTTTTTTTAGATATAAAAGTAAATGTTCGGTGTTACGATATTAATTATTGCATTTCATTAACAATATTTTAGTTCGCTAGTTAGCCACATTTCATATTTCCATACAGTATTATTGCCAAAGTAAGCAAAATCGTGTTTCCATCGCGCATAATGTCTAGTATATATCCCCAATAATACCAATAACTATATTCCCTACATTTAAATTTAATTGTTTACTACATCAAACAAACTTAATAAAAACATGTTTCTTTGTAAAAAAAAGCTTGGGCACCAAGCTTTTTTCTTAATATTATTAATGCAAAAGGAACTCTGTCTGTCACATTTTCACACCTTAACGGCTGGACGGATTTCGATAAAATTTGACACAGAGGTAGACCATGAACAGTCCTAGAACATTGGATACTTTTTATCGCCATAGTATGATCCTCAAAATAATTTCAAACCTCCACGCTGCGCGCTGGCTAAAACTAGTACAAAATAAATGTTAACATAATATAAGCAATATTTTTGACGGATCAAAATCATTATGTGTTTTACTATCTTAGGAAAAGGCGCGAAAATATAATTGGGCCATAGTCCATGCCCATATTAACCAGTCAGGAAGGGCTGAAGGTCCAAAGTGCGCCAGACGTACCATCGAAGAAGTTCATATCTATACACCGTAAGGACTATTTCTGCTTGCAGCGCTCGGCCGTTATAGAACCGGGGCAGTAACAGATGTGGTCATCATGTTCTCGGGATTTTGTTTCCAAATTGCTTAGATATGAAGTTCTTCGATAGTACAGTGTCGAAAAAAATGTCGCCATTCATTGTAACTTACTCCTATTGTGGCTGTTTGCCAGTTGAGTGGAAGAATAGCTACAGAACGGTATACTTCTGGACATGACCCGTATTGTTAGGTCATTTTTTCAGGACCTAACCATCAGTGATCCAGACATCGAATAATTCGTCATAAACGTCAATTCAAGTTGAATGAACTCGCGAGTCACTCAACCAGTTTCACACAGAACTCGAATTCTTTAAGTAAACAAGTCAAACACGGATATAAAAATCAAGAATTGATTGAAAAGTATTTATTTTGTACATATTATGAGATTTATGATTTTCTCAGACTTTTATGTTATTTATTGAGCATTGTTTCATCTTGGATTTCAAATATTTTAACGAAAACCATAAAGATTCACAAATTACTTACGTTTTCGATACGTTGAAGAGTTTACATATTATATTTTTCTAAAAGGTTTATGTTCTCCACAATTTCGTAAATTATTTTTAAAACCTAATTTAAGGTGGTGGATCTGCAGTTTGAATCCTCGATCCAAACAATTTAATACATTTAACTGCTGCATCACTGATTATATTAGCGACCAGCTGTTGCCCGTGAATCCGTTCGAAAACAAACTGTTTAACCTCTTTAGGGAAAATCCCTCTTAGTCCAAGTAATCTTCAATTGTTTAGGCTTTGGTACTTTGTCTATCAACTGTTTCGTTTTAAACTTTACCTTCTCTGTTACAGATACGCAATGGTATTAATCCCGCCGACGGCGCCTCGCACCGTAGTAGACTCCCTGTGTGGTGAACTCTTGGAAAATGGCTTCCGAGTGAAAGAGACGCGCCTCGGCGGCTCCGGCGTCTCCATAGAGATGTGACGTCGTGCGCCCGGCAAGCGCCCGCGCATCACATAGCCACGGTCACACTCTTTATGCTATATTATTTAAAAAACAAACAAGTGTCGCACGACAGTTGCGCCACAGTCGCTCGATTTTTCAACGATTCTCGTGCGACACTTGCTTTGCTTATGGCAGCGATTAGTAGTTTTAGTGTTAAATAACCAAGTTGTATAATCAAGTTATTGCTTGTTATAACAACTGATGGACTGTCCATAGGGAATGGAAGGGATTCGGTTTTCGGCATGTACCTGGGTACGTTAAGAATGTTTGTAGTCACTACAACTACAGTATTATTTGCAGGAGAAGGTCGGGAAGAGGGTTATAGTGTTCCAATGTGCAATGATTGAGTGACTGTTGTATTCCTCAAGAAGTAATCTCTTTTGTAGATTCAAGGGAAAAGAAAAACTAGCGCTTGAATCAATGAAATCGGCTATTCTGTTATAGCCTTTATAGAATTAATATTTAATTCAACATTGCGAGTTTACAAACTCAAATGAGAGTGAATTGAAAAACTGGATGTGTGTACGATTTGTGTCTTTCCAGTTTATGATGGAAAGTGCACAATTTGACTAATGTGATCATTCAAAGGTGTGTGTAAACTATCATGCATGATATTTTCTACCTCCAAAACTTTTTTTAGGGCTTGTGCACACTATATTTTTTGTGTCGATACAGTTGCGCAACACTCCATAAGGAAATGATGTTTTATGTAAAAAGAGTTATAGTTATATGCAATATTCGATCTTCAAAAACGGCAAACTAAATAACATAATATTGTATCGTCACACTATAGATGACAAGTGGAAGTAGGACGGTATGTCGTAATTATCGGGAGCGAAAAAGAGACAAGCATATGTCGCTCCCGTTGACGCTGGCGCGACACTGAGTTCATGTGTGTTTTTTTCTTGGAGAATGGCATCTCACAGATCAACCTTGGAGGTTGTCGGCTGCTTAACCGGACTTTCTTGTGGGTGCCTGAATAAATAAAGGCCTCCAGCCGGGGCATAAAACTTATAAACTATGCGACTACACGTTATGGGCACCCCCTGTGGGGTACTAACCTCGGCTTAGGGCGTCGCTGGGGGAGGGCAGTAAGGAAAAGGCTGCATCGTATATAACAGAGTTCATGTGTGCTAACTAGCCGATTTTTAACGTTGCGGAGCGCATATAAACTATCCACCTATTTTTATTTATAATATCATTGGCTGTCGGGTTATGGGTATAAGAGAAGGGTGAATATTTTTTTGCACATTTAGACAACTGTTGCGCAACTATTTGGCTCCAAAAAATGTCTGCATATGCCCTTAACATCTTGCATTTGAACTTATTACAAGTTTCAAGAGAATTAACATGTCTTATTGACTCTAAAATATTGTTATGTTATATCTATCGACAGGTTGTATTTATGTAATATTTAGGTACACAGTACAATACGTAATTATTTTTATAATACGTCAAAATTGTCACTGCCAAGACTTGAATCATCATCGAAATTTTTTTACCGTTTGATTGTAATTTATTTTTATTAATTCGGCATTATAAATATATTACTTCGGTAGGTACGGGGATTTTGTCCAATTAAGGTTTTTTACTGAGAATGAACTCCTTTGTATGAAAAAGGATAATTATTATTTCCAATAACAAAAGGTAAATGAGAGAAAAGTGAAAATATCTGAAGATACCAACATTATTTATAAAAAAAATGTCTGAGATGTGGTTTGATTCACACAAGGTACTTACATAAAATATATACTTCTTGAGAGATCAATCGAGCCACCCTACATTTTTTTGTATTTAAGTTTGTCACTTTTTATATGTTCTGAATTCCTTTCCGAGGCACGGAGGAGTCGGTATGTAAAGATGGGCACCCATTCACGAACCCACCCCGGCAAGCGTAGCTTAACCTGATCGGTCGACCCGTGTGGCTGTTATTACTGATGAGCTCCTCATGTAAATGTGCACGGTGGCTCGATTTAGGAGTCCGGGAGTTTATGTAGGTAATGAATCCAACGCATTTTCTTATTCGTGGCAATTTTGACTTTACGTCGAAATACTTCGGCTCCAATTATAATTAATTATGATTGTAAATGATATTATTATATTATATTTATTATAGAATAGTAATTATATTAGTTTAATTCTCTATATTACCCACCTTTTTTCTTCGCATAATTTATTATTACGGGTGTTTAATGTAGAATGTTTGTGGATTCAAATTGCCATTTGATTATTATTTAACGTGTTGTTTTAAAAATTTATAACATCTTTTATTTTCAAAATCCTTTTTTATTGAAATATAATTTAAAATATTTTTGTTGAAATTGTGATGGGTAAAAATGGTTTTCTGAATCCACAAATTAAATCGTTTTACATGTGTGGTCATTTCTGAATATATTGTCATATGAATGGTGTCCTTATTATTATATTACATTAAAATTAAATGAAGATGGATTATTTGTAAATAAAAATCGAATAATAATCTAATATCATAAATCTGTCGTTATTTATAAAATGACATTAGAATAATCGAAAAAAACTCAAAACTTTCGCATATTTTTTCACAGTTTTATTTAAAAATGACTGGTATTATTTTATTCACTGCAAGTGCTAACGAAACCAAATTATAATTTACTCAACGATGGAAAACAGAAATTTAAAAAAAAAAAAAGAATTGAAAATAATGATCATCGCAATAAAAGAGTATTCAAGTTTAATATAGATTCTATATAATGTTTTTATAAAAAATATCTCAGTGTGTCAATCGGGACTTAATTAAAATCTGTGTATCATACGCCTGTCTTCCATGAGACTGCTTATTCGTTATTATTCCAGTGTATTTGTGATAAAACTAATATATCTGATTGTTTTCACTGACATAAGTAATTAAACCTCTTTGGTACGGGGACAGTGTTGCTATCTGCTAAAAAGTCTCATTCTACCCGCGTTTTTTGACTTTGTTTCTTGGAAAATTACTTGGCAACACTTGAGATAAATATTTGTCTCACAATAGGACATTCCTAAAATATCGAAAGATTTCAATCTTGGGTATTAGCGTTTCTTTATAGTTATTATTTAATTATATTATGTAGGTTTGTGTTTATATTGTCGCGCTCAATAATTTAGTGTTAATTGGTGCTGAATAAAATAATGAAAAAATTTATTTTAGAAAAGTTGAGTAAATAAAAGGTTTAGTAATTTTGGAAACAGAATAAAATGTTTGAATATTATACAATCTTTTATTTATAACTGTATCAACTAAACAAACCATATACCTTGATAACTGATTTTGTCCTACTCCAGGGTAAAAAAACCGGACTAGTGCGTGTCGGACCACGCACAATGAAGGGTTCCGAAGTTGGGATGTATGGGATAACCCAAGAACAAACCTAAAATTGTAGTTGAAAAACATGAATACGGAATGTTTGAGAGAACATGTTTTTGCAACTGCAAATGTAAGTTGGTCGATTATTACTCGTTAACTTGTAGAGCCTACTTAGCTGTGATAGTTTTCCTTTTAATTTCTTTATACTCCGTGACATTTTAGTCGTCTTGTAAAAGCAGCCCACTTCATGACGTATCCAATGACTACAAAACATAAATTTAATAAAACTTTTACAAACATTTAAACTCACATATACAAACAGCCAGACCCGGAACAACTACTTGTAGTAACAATTTTTTTATTGCGTCTATAGGTTTTTTTTTATGTCGGGTACATTGAGTGGCCCTTTGTAACACGACTAAATTTTTATTTTTTTATTTTTATGAATGTTTATTAGTCATTAACTCATTAGATACATGAAATGGGCTGCTTTTGTAAGATTACTAAAATGTCACGGTGTATACATATATTACTGCTGTGATTTTTTCCACATAATATATCCTGAACCAACCATTTAGCTGGCAGGGGAAGACATTTGAATCTAACAAAAAATTGCACTTTAAAGCTTATTATTTCGCAAACGGATCCCTGGATCCAAAAATGGTTTTCACACAGTAGCAATACTTTTGAACGACATTTCCAACGACACACCACACCATAGGACAGACGAGAAAAAAAAATCCCCACGTTACTTGTAGGGGAGGTACCCATTTTTATTTTATCTCTTTGTCAGCGTGATTAATATATATATACCCATGCCAAATTACAGCTTTCTAGTACTAAGTCTCTGAGCTAAGCCACGGATATGGTGAAACTATAAGGCCGTATTCTCAGCGACAGCGGCGAGTTTGTTATTTTTAGGTTTCCGTAAGGAACCCTAGGGCCGTATTCTCGGCTGCAGCGGGGCGCGTTCAAATGCATAGTTTTATTTGGAACTGTTCTCGAAGACAACGGCGCGGAGAGCGAGCGGGGAGGAGAGCTGCAGCCGAGAATACGGCCTTAGGGTTCCTAGTGCATATTTGCATCTACCACATACAGACGCATACTGCATGAGCGGTAAATAAAAAGCAAGGCATGTACTTAAAAGTGCATTTATTCATAATAAATTAACACATCTTTACAACTACGGTTGCATGTCAACAAAGTGAGTTCTAAAACATTAAATATTATAAAGCCGGTGTCGCAAACTCATCGATTAATACTGTTAGGACGAAATTGAACCTTGTCGACATACAAATATGACTTCACTCCGGCTTAAATTATTATACAATGGTGGAGGCGACTCAATTCAAAGCTAATATTTTATAGTTCGATCACAGTTCTAATCTCAAAGCAACATAAAGATAGTGCAATCCACGACGACGCGCCCCACTCCACGATTACTGTACTGTAAGCTGTACTTTAGTACGGAGCGGAGTATACGTATAAGTACTTAATTTACGACAAAAAATATCTGAAGGGTGATTTGAACATTTTGTAAATAAATGGAAGACAAAGGAACTGTAAAAAAAGGATTTTGGTCATACTTCTTGTGACTATTATCTTGAAATATGTAAACCTTCAAAATAAACTTTGTCTCGGCGGAATAGAATGGAATGAATGATCGAAATATTATGAAACGATAAAGTAATCATATTTGAACATAAAGCGAGAAATACGTTTGACTTATAAACCCTGCATATCCTACATTCTAGTACAGCATGTAACGAAAACTTAACAAAATATTCGACTGGCCATCTACTTGTGTTGCTAGTTAATAAAAGATACTGCAACTTTTTCTACGTACAATTCTATTTTATATGGACTTGGACAATCAATCAGCTTCATGAAAACATCAGATTACGATTATTTATTACGTAGATAAGTAATGAACACAGGACATGCGATAGTAGCTCCCTCGGTGTTTTTTATACAATAAGTATATCCAGAAAATACAAAAAAGTCCAGTTAATCACAAACGAAATTAGGGTTCCAAGTTTTGGCGAATATTATCGCGATAAATATAGGTAATAGGAACATTTCTGCAAAACCTGAAATGGGCTCACGTACCTACTGGATTAAATCAATTTACCCGCTCCCTCTCAGCCCCCTTTCCCACGGGCGATTTTTACCGCACACTGAATTTTCAACTCACTGCTTAGCGTCGAAAGTTGAAAATCCACCAGTATTTTTTTTTTTTTGACGCGTTGTAATGCACTCTGTTGGATTGTCAATGCTCAGCTTAACACCGAGAAAAATCCTAGCGATAAAACTGCCTTAGCGTACCAAGGCTCACAGAGAGAAGTCCTGAGTTCCAGCATTGGAAAATTAAAATCTGATTACGTATTGCCATGAATATTCGCCAAAGCTTTGGTAAAGTGACCAAATAATAAGCGAAGTAGCAGACTTTAACGCTTAATCTAAAATTAAACTATTAATTGTCTAGCTAACTCCAAAATTGAACATCAAGCGAAAGCACCATTTAATATCATATCTCCTTCGCGTCAGTCTAGTGTCTAAATAAAACAATTTATGAGCTAATAATACATTAAGGGTCTGGTCCGCCACCTTTTGATAGGCAATAGGCACTATGTACTGATAAATGGAACAGTTTGAGACTTCTAAATCTCATATCTGCGTGTTTCTTTCCTCAAAAGACCATTTAGGACACCAATCTACATGGTCATCACATGATCTGACCAAGATTATGCCCTTTAGGCTAGGTTAAGTTGGGTTAGGTCCAGGCCCCTCCCCGACGGGAGGGGCGTCCCGGGCCCGCTGTAAAGGCGGGCGATCGTCGGCGGGGGACTGGATGGAAAGGCTCTGCCGGATTCCCAGTCCTCTGCCATAAAGACGATGCGGGAGTGCCGCTGGGTCGTTTAGTGGGTATAGCGGTTCTACCGGGGAGTCCCACATACCCCACCCGTCCCCCGATGGGTGGGTATGCGTAATGAATTTATCACAGCGTCAAAAAAAAAAAGGTTTTTAACAACTTCGAAGGGACCATCGGTTTGCGGTTGTTATAGCCCTACCTTCTTACTAATAAATGTTGTATAGCGTCTGTGTAGTTACACAACGCTTTGTCTTCTTCTTTCAAAAGTCAAATTACTGACGACTGAAAGAGAGAAAACGGTGTGTATTCACCTGATATAATACGTTTATTAGTAAGGCAGCTAGTATATATATAGTAGTCTATGTTATAGCCGATAGTTGATAAAAACAAACACTATGTTAAATAAAGAGAAATGCTGGGACCTCACAATTTCGTTGTTATAATCTAACCGGTACTTACGTCGTTATAAATGGTTTTGACTGTATTTTATTTCACATAAACCTTTAAGGGCACATATGAAATATCGGAAGCTAGGTCCACGGTTCCAATTGGTCGTTTCCTATGGAGAAGAGCAGGCAAGAAACTCCACGGTTACTCTTAAAAAAAAAACTCAGAGTAGTCAAATATGAAACGCCGACCTCATCTAGTTTTTTAAAAATGATTGACGTGTAAAAATGTTTGTACAATGTACAAACCTCTTACAGAAATAAAATAATTTATAAGGTAACGGGCGAAATGTGGGTACTGGGTCTTGAGTTATCTGCCATTTATGTTAACCGAAACTTATCCGAAGGTGGTGAAACAGGCCTCAAAACAGAATTATCTTCGAATGTTTTAGTTTTAGATGAGGGGGCAATAGGTTTATATTACACTTATGAAACATTATTTCAATATTTACAGAGAATTATTATCTTGCGGCATTAGGCTGAAGACACATCTGGATTTCAAAAGGTTGATCCACGTAGAATACTTTGTATGTGTTGTTTGAAATAATTATACTAATCACATCGACCTAAGAAGACTTGCTGACACTGGACAAGGGTTGTTTAGAATATTATGTGGTAAGTATGTATACCTACCTCCTATAACATGTGCCTTCACCCTAATAGTATAATTTTAGTGATTTTTAACGTACGTATTCGATTATTTTTTTAAACTCGTATTTATATTATTATAGAATCCAAGTATTTTTTTATCGGTAGACATTTATTATCCATATAATTAATCTGAAATTCGGTTTATCTATTGTTTTTCTATAAAAAAAAGGAGAATGAGCAAGTTGGTCTACCCACTCTACACCAACAAGCCATACGTCAATGAAAAGGATTGTTTTATACTATATTCCTTTGTATGACCACACATGTTTAACTCATGGGGTTCTTTGTGTAAATGTAAAATAATGGTAGTGTAGGGTTTCCCCTCCAATTTACCTACAACAGACTTACACTGACATCTACTGAAAAGTTCACTCATCCTCTATAGAAAAGGGAGGATCCTCCGACCAGACGGGTGTCGTCTTTGGATTAGATTAGATATAATATTTTCTGTAGCATATATGGTATTAGTGTTGAGTAGGTAGACCAAGGTTCATATATTTTTGCCCATTCTCCTTTATAATAATAGTTTTGCGCAATCAATATTAAACATTATATTCATTAATACTTAAAAATAATATTACAATTTTACTTATAACAACTTCGCTTAATTTATTATAAATAAAATATTGTACACATCAAAAATATAAGAAAAAAGTTCTCAAATTGTTAATACTGAGCAGCCAAAATAAAGGAAACATCACAATGAAATATTTGGTCAAAATGTAAATAAAATAAATTAGGTAAAGCGTATAAATAATTCGATTTATGGTCCATATTCTTAGTTACCTATCACACTAAATGACTATTTCTGTATTTTATTTACAATTCTTCAAGGTTTAAGAAATGGGGCCTAAAGCGCAAACGGCACTAATCTGAATGATTTTTGAATTACGAATTATCTATTCCGAAATTGCTTTTTAATCCAAAATAAGACTATCTATGATAATTCGAAATTCGATGGTAAAAGGTTAGTCCGCCTTTGCTACCGCCCGTGGCATCTGTAGGTAATAGTTATGATACAGTGTATATTAGTTACAGTTTTATGGAAGATAACTTACGGAATAAATATATTTAATGCCACTGTTTCATATTCTAATCTTCAATTACTCTGTTCTTACTTGTTTGTTCAATATATAATGGCAAATGAAACAAAATGGCTTTGAACCTCTTTGGCGATACCTACTCATCTTTAAAGACCTAGGTACTTATAATACTGTACCTAACTACTGTACAAATAATATGATCTCTATAGACTTCGTTATTTTTACATTGCCAACTTGAATACTAGCGTTCGAACCATAATAATCATAAAACATAAATCATTTAAAAAAATAATCATTTAATTTCAATAGTGGTAGACTTTTAATAATGTTATGGCTTTACAGTTTATTTTTCAGGAGCTGACCATTTTTAATACATTTCTACCTAATCTACGAAGGCGATTCATTCATAATATCATTAAATTGTCGATTCCACAATTTATTATAATACAGTCATTGTAACATGACAATTATTTATTAAATAACTTAATAATCAACATGGGTAGATATTGGGTTAGTAAAAGTTGTAAAAAAAAATACATGTAGTGTACTTTCGCAAAGTTATGCTTAGTTCATTTGGGAAACGAATACAACCAAAATAACACAACCTCAAAATAAAAAATATTTTTAAAACGTTTGAATCCTAACCGTATTCATTATTCGATATAGTCTGTGGCTCTATTGTTATTAGCCTTTCACTCATTCACGTTATGTTAGAGTGAGAAGCGAATAGTAAAGCTGCCATTTCTATAAAATCAACGTGATTATTAATCGATATTGTCTCAAAGCCATTGTTATATTATAATCTACCAGAAATATTTCTAGACTAAATGAGAAAGTCTAGTCTGTATTCACACATTTATCTGCCTTACACAATCGTATTACACCCTCATAAATTATTAATTTAATAAAATTCTATCACAGATGTTAAACTAACTCAGAATATATTAATTATTCATTTAGTATACTACTCGGTAATAATGTCCTAACTGGCAGAGTATTATTAATAGCTGGCGGGTAAGGGATGCGTCTAACTACAACAATTAGGTACACATTTTACATAGAATTCCTACGAGAAAAATCTTAAACAACAATTTGGAGTACACATAAACATAAATGATCACATAATGCTTGATTATCTAACATTAAAAATGGAATTTCTTTGGTATTCCATTCACTTGATTCAGCTATACAAAATACCTTTTCTTGATCGATTAGAATTAAAAACTATAAAACTATGGAATAGTACGTTCGGATACATTCACAAACAAATCACTGCATTAAACGTCAAATCCAATCTGTCAAATCCATAAACAAAAGTTTTTTTTCCCTTATCGCGACAGTTATGTATGTTCTGCGTCCTGTACCCTTGGTCAAGCGTGAAGCCAGCTCAGGGCCCATCCTCAGAAGGCCCATCATAAGCTCTTGAGTGCGTCCCAGATGAACATTAGCCTGTGGTACAGAGCTAATTGTATTATGTTCTACAATTGGTAGCCTGTTCTCACCTGGTGGTTGTTCTCGCTATCGGGCTGGTGGATGAGAGGCGGGGCGAGGGGGTCCTCGCTTGATGTTATTGTCGTTGAGGGTGGTACACCTGGAGGCATAAAAGGAATCCTCTAAGAAACAGCTTACGATCGACATCAAGTGAAACAGCTTCAAATAACATTTTTACGGTTTCTACTGGTCGTATCGTATGATCGGGACAAATTGGTGGGGTATCACCCATCCAAATAGCCTCCTGATCCTGATAAAGTTATTTCGCACAGCAGTAGTTGGTATACTGACCTTCATTATCATCTTCCTCTGCGAGCCACTTCTGTATGTCAGTCTGGTACATTCTCCTCTGTAGAACTTCCTTCGTACGCGGACGAGACCCGATGAACGTTACCTCCACCTGCAAAGTTTGAATAATATTTTACACATCCTTGACATTTAAGTTAAGTGGGTTCGGTTTCAGTCCAGGTCTGACATATTTTATGTCTTCTCTTTTCCGTCTGCCAAATAAGCTTGAGCTGAATCGTGCAGGATGCGTTGCTGCGTTGACGAAAGAGAAGGTGGGACTTGGTCTTGTTGTCTTCACAAATCGGCGATAGATAGGAAGAATTATAGGTTAAGTAGCTGAATATCAAATCAAACATAATAAACCAGTTGGTCTTACCCCAGGTGGTAGGTTAGGCCTCAGCTCATCTGCCAGGTCCCCATTGGCGCCCAACCTTTGTGCTTCTTCCCAACTTGTGTGCACTTCTTCATGAAGAAGCTTCTCCTCTGTAAATTTAAAATTTTCTGGATTAATTCCCTTCAACAATGACTATGTTATAAGGCTAAATTTTATGTGTCCATAAAACTCTTATGAAGATTGATTTTCATTTTTCACGTTTGATTCAGTTTTTGTTTAGACGTTTCACTCAAAAATGACATAAAATGTATTGTCTGAAATCTGCTTTAGAGAGCAAGAGCTATTTTCATCAGCATCTTTATGAATACGGCGAAAATGGGTAGACAGATTATTTTGGTATTTTCTTACCGTCTCTTTTGGTGGTGCTTCGTTTGTATTGTATCCTGAATCTGAAGGCCTCCAGCACGCTCGCTACCACGATGGTCAGCACCACCATCGTGAATAGATAGAATACCTGGAAAACAAGCCAATTGCATATTAACACCACTTTAAGGTGCTTTTGGATCTACACGATTGCATTAAAATATGTGAAGGAGAATCAGATCCAAGCCATGTCATATCTATCTGCCTAGCCTTTTCCCAACTATGTTGGGGTCGGCTTCCAGTCTAACCGGATGCAGCTGAATACCAGTATTTTACATGAAGCGACTGCCTATCTGACCTCCATAACCCAGCAACTGGGTAATAGGTTCGATACCGCTTGGTAAGACTGGTTGTCAGACTTTTCGGGCTTTTGACGACCCGTAACGAATGACACCCGGGACCAACGGCTTTCCGACGCACGGAGGAGTCTCGATATGTAAAGATGGTCACCCATCCAATAACTTAACCTGACATATCGATCCGTGCGGCTGTTATTACTTAGCCACGAGCTCCTCCTCAAAGCCACGTCATATGCTGCTGACATAAGCAACTAGGATTCTCCATTTTTTTATGTTTGTTGTATAAAAGGAACTACTTTATCGGACAAACAGTAGGTACTAGAGCGATTGCACAACCATTTGATTTTCGTCGCCGTTAGCCCAACACATTTTCAACCGACTTCAAAAAGGAGGAGGTTCTCAATTCGGTTGTATTTTTTTTTGTATGTTTGTTACGCGATTACTCCGCCAATTATGATTTGATTTTGATGATTCTTTTTTTGTTTGGTAGGGCATACTTCAGAAGTGGTCCCATATAAATTTGGCCATGATCTGATGAGGGGTTTTTGAGTTAGCTTCAATAATACGTATTTTTCCCATCTAGTATATGTGGATGATATTCTAATAGTTCCTATCACTGTAATTTACATAGCAGGTAATGGGTATTCAAATTTTTGTGAAGGTTTTGTGTAGGTACCACAACTAAAAAGTGAAAAATAAAAACTTTTTCACAAAAAATAAAACCGACTTCCAAAAAAAAACACTACAAAGTGAAAAATAACTTTGATTTCGGAAGTCGGTGGCAAAAAAACGAAAATAAAAAACCAAAGACACCGACTTCCGAAATCAAAGTTATTTTTCACTTTGTAGTGTTTTTTTTTGGAAGTCGGTTTTATTTTTTGTGAAAAAGTTTTTTTACGTGTCCAGATCACACATATGAAAACATTTGACTATGTTGCAAACCTCATTTTCTACCTAGATAAAGTTTATTAGTTATCTTACCATAAAATAAATCCTGCTAAACTGCCCCGCGACGGTGGCATACGCGTTCATGAGAATGAACCAGTTGTTGACGACGGTCAGCTCGAAGAGTGTGACGCCGCTGGTCACTATGTTCTCGAAGTTGTTCAGGTAGTAGTAGCCAAGGGCCGTGGAGCTGTTCAGGGAGTACTTGTAGAAGTCTTCTACGGTCGTGTTACTGGAAAAGAGAAAGAAGAAAGGGTGTTAGAAACACAAAGAGAATGAATCCCTACAACAGTTTATAGCAAATTTTTTTTAGGGGCCGAGAAAAATGATTCGAGATAATGTTGGCAACTTCCATAATCCGTAACATACCATACAATCTTGGTGATATCATTATATTATTGAAAATGTATTTTACTTATAAACTTAATAAGGTAGGTACTGTCTTTTTCTAGGTTGGTAGGTATGGCCAATGACGATGGACGATGGTTAATTGTAGAAAGTATTTTAAATATAATCGGTAGTTAAAGAAAATAGTTTTGTCATGCTGTGGTAACAGGAACGCTGCAAATTTGACTAATTATTCATTTGAAGCACCCAAATCGTTCTGAAGTGATCTGTATCTGGAGCCTCAATCAATCTGCCTAGCCTTTTCCCAACTATATTGGGGTCGGCTTCCAGTCTAACCGGATGCAGCTGAATACCAGTATTTTACATGGAGCGACTGCCTATCTGACCTCCACAACCCAGTAACTGGGTAATACGATACTCCTTGGTAAGACTGGTTGTCAGACTTTCGGGCTTCTGACGACCCGTAACGACTGTCAAAGATCCACGAATGACTACCGGGACCAACGGCTTAACGTGCTTTCCGAGGCACGGAGGAGTCTCGGTATGTAAAGATGGTCACCCATCCACAGACCAACCCCGGCAAGCGTAGCTTAACCTGACGGATCGACCCGTGCGGCAGTTATTACTTAGCCACGATCTGTATCTGGAGCCTGAAGATTAAAAAATTATACTGAAGTTACTCCATAGAGTTCTAAGTATACTCACACACAGCAGTTCCTAAGATCATAACCAGCGAATAGCTCCATTCCAATGATGGCGAAGAAGTAGTACATGACCAGCATCACGCACCCAGCAGAAGACATGAGGGGAGACAGCAGTACCAGGGTGCCGAACACATCGCGGTAACGCTTCTTCAATTTGTATAGGCGCATTAATCTGGAAGAGAAGAAAGTGTTTGAAGATTGGCGAGTTTGAAGAAAGAAATACTATTAAAAAAGATATGGATTTAAAGGATTTTTAGGCTGTGTTATAATCCTTGTACCCGGAATGTGATCCTTAGAATCTAAGCTTCTGTTAATTATCGATCTGTAACTAAACGGTACCTTACAACCTTCATCAAACTGAGTCATAATTTTCTTCATTTCAGCTAAAAGATAAGAACTCGTGTTTTGCTGCTACCGACAAGACTTGAAGGATCAGATTTTGACGTAACAATAACGGAGCCAGCACATACCTCAGAGGTCTAAAGATAACGACGATGAAAAGTTTAGGCGCGATGCTGAGCAGCACGGCGCCCATTAGAGCCAACAGTGTCACGCTCAGATCGAACACGTTCCAGCCGCTCTCCAGGTACACTTGCAGACCTGATGCCATCATGCGGAGCGCTGCTTCCATGAGGAACACTGAGGAGGAACATGATCATGAACGTGGGAGGCTGGTGGATTCTTTTGCATCCTGAATATTATTATCATTTAATATTTGCACTGTGTTGGGGATCAGGCTTCTCTATGAGAAGGAGTGATCCCGCGGGCCCAGGGCAGGATGGTAGATTTCTTCGAATTTTAGATTCTAGGATTAATAATTATGCCAGTTCCCTCCTTTTCTTTTTTAACCCACAACTCATAATGTAGGGACTGTCACCACTGGTCTACTACTGCTACTGAACACTACACTTACATGTAAGGAACAGCCAGGTGTCCCAGGATGCGCAGAGAAGACGAGCACTGTCCTGCAGGTCGCCTGCCGCTTCACACACGCGGAGTACCATTGCCACTCCATTACCGATTATCAGAGCATCTGAAAAGGATACGTTTATTTTTTAGAATGCGCTGTTAGCTTCAACTGGAGAAGTGTAATATCTTTAGATGTTTCTATGGATGGTGTTAGTTTCGGAAAAATTATATAGCGAAACGGTAATTTTACCAAAAGTTACGAGCTCGAACTAATGTCTGCAGCAGTCCGATTAATCTTAGCGGTTCAAACGGTAGTTGGGAGCACAAAGGCTCTATTATTAAGAGTGCAGCTACAACCCTCGTGCCCTCAATCGAAACGACTCATCCAGCCAGTCAAGCCAGAT
Organism: Xanthia togata; assembly: GCA_963853775.1. Taxonomy (NCBI): domain Eukaryota; kingdom Metazoa; phylum Arthropoda; class Insecta; order Lepidoptera; family Noctuidae; genus Xanthia; species Xanthia togata. The sequence continues at coordinate 13,714,746 of OY970809.1, forward strand.
TATAAGCAAAGGTTGATGTCTCAAAACAATTCTTATAAACTTACAAATAAGATATTCGAAGTAAGGCCACCGCACAGCCGCTGCAGCAGCCCTTCCAATCGGCTCCAGTGCTGACTGCGAGTACCACGGAGCCCTGGACTGCTGACCAGCCCATCGTAACGCAAACACTTCGTACAAGTTGGCGAACTCGCTGCGGGAGAGGCCGCCTGAGGACGTCTGGTTTAGCTGCTTGAACATCAGGTACACGTCGAGACCACCTGGGGAACAAGAATGCAGATGTTACGACTTGAAGCCACTTCTATATCTCTTCTGTCCATCTTCTTTCGTTGCTTTTAGCTTAGAAGTTATAGCGGTAACCGCTATAACTGTACAGTCACGTTTTTGCTAGTAGAATATAAGGGCGTAGACTGACTTGCAACGTTTATTTGTAATGTATCGAGCTTTTGTAACGCGTTACAGTAATCATTGCAGCGAGCCGAGACGCTCGATGCGAGCGCCGGATCCTCCACTCAATTGTCGGCTGTTTCGTGAATTTATTTGAAACGGTAATTCCATGTGCTCGACACGAGCATCGAATGATACATTACTGATACATTTATGTTTAGTCTCCGCCTTAATATTTTTGAGTTAGGTATCGTATGCAGAAAGCTCATAAAGCCTTGAATTTTACTTTCAAAATTATTCCTTTAATCATTCGAAATAAATCGTGATTTAGAGTTTAGATTGTAAGCCAAAGTAGGTTGATTTTTTTAATGTGTTCAATATAATAAAGAAATTACGAACACGAGCTTGAACGATCCTGTTAATTGTCTGCAATGTTGTTATTACTTAATACTTACTATAGTGTGGTGCATAATGCCTCATCAGCCCAGCAAAGTGCCTCAGCCGGACAGCATGTGGCGCCCGCCTGGACACGAGCAACCGAAAAGCGTGTCGCGCGGCGCGGCGTCGGTGCAGCAGGAGGGCGCGACACTTCTCGCGCTCAATACGAGTAAACGTCTCGTACACTACGGCTAACATCTGGAAAAGCATTCATTTTGGGTCATCAATCTGCTTGTAGGTATGATAATTGTGGGAAAACTCAGAGAGAAAGTGAGAGAAAATTTATATCATTTGGTAGAACAAGATGAGGCAGAACAGACAAATTGTTTTGGTAAATTGTTGCGCTTGATTGTAGATGGACACTTACCAAATTCATAAGCACGTAGAGAACTGTTATGATGTACAGTATGAAGAACACGGCGTACCATTTAGACTTGGCGTATGATGGCATCATCACATCGGGGAAACTGCAAATAAACATTACAAATTTATTACATCAACCAGTGACCTTTAGATGGCCGTTTATATTTAGATGAATGTCATCAAAGTGATGACAAAGTTTGCTTTTGATGAAGAAGTGATTTGAGCTTCGTTTACCAAAATAACAAGAATCGATCATATCAAGTTCACAGTAGATTCGTCAAGCAGATTTATTTTATTTATTTTGGTTTACCAACAATTGTTTACACTGGTTATGGGCATTAAAAACAAGCAAAAACAGATAAACAATAGTGCACAATCACCTAAAGGTAAACTCAGCATGCAAAACGAAAGTTGCACGTACAAAAGAGAAAATAAAACTACCTTAACAAATATCAACTACTCTGTATCTAAAATGATAATATAGATCCTGACACAGAGAACAAATTTAGAGAGACACAGAGAATAAATTAAATTAATTAAAATCCTCATCTAGGTTTTTCAAAGTCTTACGCTTTTAAACTGTGTAGTGAGTCAAAGTGCAAGTCGATTAGATCGCTACTTTCATTGATTATCTTGCTTAACCTCGCGACAGGGGAACTAGCGCCTAAGACCGTTCGTCGGAGCGGTGGACAGAGTGGCGTAATTGGCTTATAAGGAATCCTTGAAGGCACGCGAAATTTAAAAGAATTTAGTATCTGTGAGCAGTCAAATTTATTAGCCATTACTTTGCACACAAACATTACGTCAATAAGGCGACGGCGTTTTTCCAGCGAAATCATTTTAAAGTATTTCAATCGCTTGGTATATGAACGTATTTTTTTTGCTATTCCGCTGGTAGACGCCAGGTGCCAAAGAACGCGTTTTTGGATTCTCTCCAGACGCAACGAATGTGTAGCATAGTGCGGTCGCCAGATCACACTACAATATTCCAACAGGCTTCGAATCAGACTATTGTAAAGCATAATTTTAGTTTTAGGACACCTAAACTGTTTGCAATGTCTTAAAACGAAACCAAGCATTCTAGAAGACTTTTTTATTATGCAATCTACATGTGGGATAAAAGTTAATTTAGCATCAAAAGTAACACCGAGGTCTTTTGTTGTGTTTAATTCTGCTATCTTGGTTTCATTTATATGATAATCTTCTCTTACTAAATTATGTTTTCTTGTAAATTTGACATGATAGCATTTACTGGGATTTAACAGCATTGAATTGCGTTCGCACCACTTAACAAGCCTATTTGAGATCACTCTGCAAAAGAATGACATCATGTTGGGACTTAATAATTTTAACAAATTTCAATTCGTCGGCATACATAAAAACCTTAGAATGTAAGAAACACTGGAATATCATTTATAAAGAAATTAAATAAAACTGGGCCCAAATGAGAACCTTGTGGAACTCCGGAAGAGATATATCGGTTGTCAGACTGAAATCTACAAAAAAGATCTGTTCAGAAGATATGAGCTTAACCAAGAAAGCAATGATCCATTTATACCATAAGCTTGCAGCTTATGAATTAGTATTTTATGTGACACTTTGTCGAAAGTCTTCCTAAAATCCGTATATATGACGATTTTTGAACATTACAGAATATTATTGCATGCAGAAAAAGTTAAATTGATACTGGCCTCAAATAAAAACACACTTACTTGGCCGTAGTTAGCAAGACGAACATACTGACGAAAGAATCGCTAATAGTCTGGAAGTGACCGTTGTCCACGTGTTCCGAGAACAAGTAGTAGCCGAGAAGCGAGTATGTTGCCACGAAGAACATCAGTAATCCTGGAACGAGAAGGCACCTTTTTAGTAAGGACGTTTCTAATCAGCTTATAAAGAAGAAGCCCGTTTGAGGTGAAGTAGAAATTTTGGTATCTCTGATTTTTTTTCTAGATTCACAATCCTTGCATGAAAGCTTACCTAACATATCAATAATAGGTGGAAGCGACTGCAGAATCTGTCTGATGAACCTCCTGACCCCTCCACAATGCCTGGTGTCCACCAAGAATATGGGTCGCAGCGCCCTGGTGACGCGGAAGTGAGACGACTGTCGACACAGCACCACTACGGCTTCGAGCACCATTATCAGTAGCGTTATACCCTGAAGTTAAGCGAACAGGAAATGAGACGTCAATAATAAAAGATAGAACTTATAGAGAAAGTGAAAACTGATTAAATGGTGTTGTTATTTTGTAATGCCACGTATTATAAAGTATTTTAATACTGGGCAAATCGTAAATTCGTAATGTTTCCATTTCACAGTACTCTCAGCAGCACGAGATCAACAAAACAAGTCTAGGTATCTTTCTATTTAATACTTTCGACTCCACCCACTTATCATAGAACTCATACGCCATACACATTGGAAGTGAACCCCCCGGGAGGTTTGCCGGCATTACGTTTGCGCTAAACTTAACCGTCGCGGACGGTCAACGGCATTAGGTTTAAAATCGTGTTATAAAACACTGTAAAACGAAGTAAAATAGTGTTTCCAGGGGGTCTTGTCGCTATACGTAGTCTCCAATGTTTAAATAGTTTTGTAAATATTTGTAACCGTGAACAAAAATAATAATGCTTTGATTTTAAAACCAACGCATATCTTACCAATAAATGTTGTCAAAATATAAGTACGTCAATTTTATTTTCACAGTTTATAATGCTGTATTGGCTAAGAAAAACCTAATTTAAAATGACCCCTCTGCGAGGGCTCCCGGTATCCCATATGCGACTTAGGAATCCAAATTTAGTTAAAATCCTGTGGTAAAATGGTCTTCACACTGAAAACGCCTTCACGCCTTGTTAATATTAAATTAATTAATTAAACAAGATAGAGACAACAATCAAACAACTGTCCAATGATCCAATAAGCCGTCGGTAAAGACACGCACCTTAATCATCGTCCTCTTGTGTTTGAGTATGGTGCCCCATCCGATCCACTTCAGCTTCAAGTGCAGTTCCACGCCAATCACTGTCAGTGCCAGTAACTCTATCGTGCCGTGTGCCCATACTGGTAACTGAAATGAGAACAGGACATCTATTTATTAGGATGATCAAAATCTTGGTATAGTATTCGGCTGATGAGACATGGAGATTAAAGAAAAAACGTACTTGTGTGGTACTCTTTCTGAAGCTCGAAGTGTCATATTTGCGTATTAAGCATGCTGTTAGTCGAAAATTCTTTGAGTAGATGTCTATATACTTAATCAATATGTTTACCTCAAACGTAGGCACAGCGGGATCTTCAGTAAAAGCTAAGAGGATGAGCACTAGGGAAGCCAGCAGGTCCAGTCCATGGTACCAGGGGTTGTGGACTCTCAGGTAAGCTGGCAACTCTTCAGGACTCGACGGGTGAGAGTCGAACTTCTCATTGTTTAAACCTTCCTAGAAAGAAAAGGACATGATTTTACTGTCTTGCATCTCGGTCTGCATATCCATTAAGGATTGCAAGGTTGTTATAGCTGATGACCTATAGCGGACAAGGTGCTTGTGGCGTTTATCATAATCAGCATTGGATTGTGATAGTCTGATGTTATATCCTATCCTAACTTAATAATATAAATGTGAAAGTGAGTTTGTTTGTTTATTTCTTAGGTACGCTTTCACGCTAAAACAGCTGAACGGATTTGGATTGAACTGAAATTTGGCACATGGCTAGACCAAGACCTGGGTTAGGAAATAATAGGGATAGATACTTTTTATCCCGATATTCCCACGGAATCGAGATTTATGCGGTTGAAACCGCGGGGAGCAGCTAGTTCATTATAATAATATGTTCAATGGCTCGCTGACCTTATGAAACTCAAGCGATAGGGGCACTATCACGTAAATATTCTACACTTAGATCAATCCGACTTGGTATTTAACTAAGTGTCTTTTGGCTTTCACATGACGCTAAAGTCATAAAGAAAACACCAACTACTTTGTTGGACTATCTGTTCAGCTGATCCACGTCAGAATCATGGTCTGAAACCGCAATTTGCAAAACACACAACTCCCACAGAAACATGCATGAGAAAAGTAGGTTATTGCCATTACAAACAATAGTGTGAAATAATAAGACAATTATTAACGTGTCCTTATTTACGCAGTTGGTCTTTTGTGTTTTTTCCATTGAATTCAGAGTTATTTTATTGATGGCTGCCTCAAACTGCGTGGCTAAAAGTACTTCGTCTACAAATTAATGGCTCGTCATTAGCTTGTCAATTTATCAGTGTCGGTTGAATTTATGAGTTCCGAGTGCTTTGTCCCGAAAATTCGAATGTCTATTATTAGGCAGTTTTAACTTTCTGTAGAATAGTCGGTGTGATGAACGCATAATCTATAATGTCTGCTGTCTAATTTTTGCATTAGCGAAATAGAATCTCGAGTTATCACTTTGTGAAATCTTTTTTTCTAAGTATTATTATTCTGAAGAGTTTTTAAATTCTCAAAAATCCTGGCATGATATAATCACTGCTTTAGCACACTTTAGAGGCGAAATTACGAAACAAAACGAGGCTTAATACTTAACAGATAGAACTTTTTTCGTGGTAGTTAACGGTTTGCAATCTTCTTTTTATAAAATTTCTTCAGGTGTTCCCCAGGGTACCTTGGGCCAATTTTATTTAATTATTTTATAAATGACATACCTGTGTGCTTTCAAAACTCCGAGATTTTTATGTATGCGGATGACTTAAAATTTGTCAGAATAGTGAAATGTGAACAAGACGCAATATATCTACAGATGGATCTTAATAGGCTAATTCAATGGTGTAATAATAATGAAATGTGTTTAAATTCGGGAAAATGTTACCATGTTAAATACACAAGAAAAAGTCGCATAATACATTCTGAATATCAAATCAATTTAGAAATAATACAGGAAGTGGATACTATACGAGATCTTGGAGTCCTGTTCGATAGAAAATTAACTTTCCTTCCTCATTTGGACAACATCATAAAATCATCGTCCAAAATGCTAGGCTTTGTAATAAGAACTTGTAGAACATTTCGTAAACTCAAAACAAAAATAATTTTATATAACAGTTTAGTTAGGAGCAGATTAGAGTACTGTAGTGTGGTTTGGCGACCCCACTATGCGATACATAGCTTGCGCGTTGAACGTGTCCAAAAGCGCTTCCTTTGGCACTTAGCATTTTCGGTTGGTATAGCTAGAAAAAAGCCATCTTACAGAGAGAGACTGAAACACTTTACCATGTGCAGTTTAGATAAGCGGAGGCAATTTAATGACGCTTTATTCATGTGCAAAATCTTGAAAAATAATATTCAGTGCCCTAGGCTGCTAGGACTTTGTAACTTACGTGCTCCTTCAAGAATTCCACGCAACTCCATCACTCCAATCTGTCCTCCACTTAGACGAACTGTTTTGGGATCTAACTCACCCTACGCCCGATTTTGCAAGGTCATAAACAGTAGTAGTGATTTGGTTGACTTACATCATGACTCCCTAGCAAAGCTAAAGTCTAAGTTCATGAAATCCTTGATTGATCTGTAATAAGATACTTAACTTACCAGTTTTCTCTTTTTAGTCGTTTTTTTTGTTTTAGTTTAATTTTGTTAACCTAATATAGTTAATATGTTATCCTGTCACTAAAATTTTATAAGTTATTATAATGGTTAGATTACTAGAAATATATTAATGTTGCGCTTGTGGTGTTTACCTATAAGTGAGTGTTACACTGTTACCTTTGTTTGAAAATAGTATTAAGTTTATTTTTAGTGTAAACAGTCGTTGGTGAACCAAATAAATAAATAAATAAATTAATTAATACAACATTCACTAAAAACATTAGCCCGTAAAGTAGGTACCTATGTAGGTACCGTATCAGGTTTCAAATAATTAATGCCTGCTGTACCTAATATTGAATGATAACAGGTGGTCAATTAGAATAAACAGGGTCAGACCCATCTCATAGTCATTATCTACGCATTTTACATCAAATTAAGTAAAATTGTTTTTTTGTGACGTTTATTTATTTATTTACACTTCAAGCACATACCTAAGTACAGAGGCGGACTTAATGCCACAGGCAGCATATATGACTGTTACGTTTATAAGTAAATATTTTAGTTCACATAAGCCATGGGCATTTGCCCATGTAGGAAATATTTTGAATTTGAATTTGGTGTGGAAAATCGCTGTTTGCGGCAGCGCGCTATGAAACGCATGTAAAACATTGTACCTTTATAGGTGCTTGCAACGGTACAGGAGTTGTGGCATTATAGCCAGTATTTACATTTCAACTTGTTTTCGTTAAAAAAAAGATGGAACCTTTAACTTCAATATCTCCGTAACCAGACAGAAGGTTCCCAAGTATGGTCCGGGTCTAAAAATTATCACAGTGACTGGCTTTGTTAAGCATCTTTCTCACACTTACCTCTAAGTAAATAGCAGCCTCATGGTAGTTCATCTCCCAATGCTCATCCTCCGACATGTTGAGGCCGGTGTGCAGTGAGGACCGGCTGCCCATGTCCAGGGTGCCGGAGTCGCCAGCGCCATCTGTGCCAGTCCGGGTATCTGCACGACACATTATTGAATCCCGTTATTTAACATCCAATGTTAAAAAGTGTCTGGTCCTTCGATCCGGATTCCGGAATGGTAATACGAATTAAGACAGAAAAACTCAGAGTTTGTGCAAAAAGGTTTCATGCTAGGTCACAACACTAAGGTTAGTGACCGCTGAGTCACACAGAGACACTTCGTAAATCGTTCAAACTAGTGATCCGATTTTTTTATGGAGTTTTTAAGCAGTAACGCGGTCCTTAGCTCACAGAGAATGAAATAACACACACTATACTTGGAGCTGACTTCACTGATTGTTGTATTCCGACTCCGTGTGAACGGAAGAGGTGGGAGGCGGACTGGTTTCGATCGGATTAAAAATCTAGACGTTCAAACACGGCTTAGAGAAACTTTCGAAACTGGTGATTAAAGTGTAGCTGCACTAAGGTATAAATTATTTGATGAACCACCTACTAAGGTAGATCATTATAACGCTTTATCGTTTTAAAATTAATATTTTTTTACGTTTTGGTAATCACTTTTGCTATTTTTGTCCAATCCACAGCCACAGTGGGAACTGTGGTCCCAAGACTGACCAATTAAAACGGAAAAATAAGGAAAGGATTAACTACAGTATGATTTTTCTTTAATGCACTGTTCTAAAACTGTCTCTATTACTAAATTAATCATTTTCGTACCTGTCTCGATTTGTTTATCCATGAGTGCTGTACATATCACACGCGGCGCTCAGCTGGCATGGAAATGGAATGCATCGCTCTACTGAACCTACTAACCGACTTATGACGGCGAGACAGGGCTGTCACGAGACAACGGTAGCAGTAACTAACGGAACTAATAGAATCTGCGTAACGTTATAGCACTGTTGTGGTGTGTTCGATTGGAAGTGTTTCGTTTTTTTTTTGTTTGAATTCCTTTTGTCAAATTTAAATAATACCTATTTGAGGGAGCTCGTGGCTAAGTAATAACAGCCGCACGGGTCGATCCATCAGGTTAAGCTACGCTTGTCGCTTGACCATCTTTACATACCAAGACTCCTCTGTGTCTCGCAATTGGTCTCGGCTGTCATTCGTGGATCTTTGACAGTCGTTTAAAGGAGGTCAATATCAAATAGATTGGATAAACGTATGCAACAGTGTATTGATTTATCATTGACAACTTATTAGTCAACCTTCCACCTCTATGGATAAGAATATTTCCGATTATTAGTAGGTAGTTCGTCATCTTGTTGACGAGCATGCGGTTTGAGTTCGTGTTTAATCGTGTAATCTCGTGAATGTACAAAACTGCACAATTAGAATTTTTTAAAGTGCCTCATTAATTAAAGTCCGAGACTGACTGTACACCGATACGTAATTTTCAGCGACTTCAGTCCTGAAAGCTCGTTAAATCTCTTTAGTTTTCATGCCAACCCTTGACACACATCCAAAATGTTGGTCCTGCGAGCTATATTTCAAACTTATAAAAGCCAAACAGCACTGCGTAGGCCACGTTAAATATTTAGGATGTCTATGCCCGAAATGCGCGCGCAAATGTAATATTAGCACATGGTCAACAAGCTCAGTGCCAGTCGTAACCCCATTGTCTGGTTTTACGATCAACACAAGAATATAAACAAACCAGCCACACTGTACTTGGGTTACTTTTTCAATTACGAGAAGTTATTTATTTTCAGCGGACACGCGTAAGACCGAAAAGAGCGTGGTCTTCTGGCAAAATGGGACCTCCTTTGAAATGAAGAGTTTTTGGTCTTGGATATTAATGAAATACGGGTAGTTCTGTACTTAAATTAAAACCAACGCCCAGAAGAGGCCTGCCGGGAAATAAGCATCCCTGAAACCGTCGTGCTAAATTAGTACTTTTCAAAGTTTGGCAATCAACTTCCTGAAAATCTGTTTGTTATTATTTTCACGACATGCACCCGAGTCCCAGAGCCATTTCACGCTCTCGCTGGCAACACAAAATACTCCGTTTATCAATCCATCGCAGGCACTAATCTAATCTGCATGGTCCTCATATGGCCTAAGGCCTGACGAAGGTTATGTCTGGACTTTAAAAGAGACTGTGATCTCCGAGTTTGTTTCGGTCTTTCTTCTCAGAGTCGACGGATAGGCAACACCGAACTCATCTAGTTTTAAAACATACCTCATTTATGACGAGATAAAGTGTTTGTTTAAGGTTGGTTTGAACCAATTTACAGAAATAGACTTCCTCGTTGGTCTAGTGGTTACAAGCGCTACTGCTGAGCATGAGGTCCTGGGTTCGATGCCCAGGTCGGGCAAAAATGTTATTGGGTACTCCGTAGTATGAATTTGGGCCCGATTAATTCGATTTCGAGTCCTGGATTCGATTAAAGGCTGGTCCCCTTTCTAAGGACTTAAAAACATAACTGGCGAAATGTACTATACTGGCGGAGTGTACTATTGGTAGGTAGGTACACCTCTGCCTGCACTCTTCGGGGATTACAGGCGTGAAATTATGCGTACAGAAATAAATATCATTTAACAATAGGTTAAAAATTAATTTAGTATGGCAACCCTGAAACCAAGTTTAACACAAGTTACGTTGGCCTTATGTCAGTGAAAATATTCTTTTAGAGCAGGAAACCGCAATGAATGAGTCCAATTAATTGTTAGGTAATGCTTAGAATCAAGGTTCTTGCAATTAAATGTAAAATTGTAGTTATGATCTGGCTAGAACATTAGTTCCTAATTCCTTGATCGTGATTGGATTGGAGGTATCGTTATTCACATATGCGCATTGTTTTTTTTACAATTAATTAGTAATCCATACTGTAATTATGCAGTCTATAATAATGCATACGCCATTCTGATGTAAACTCACTGTGGTTTGTGTGTTCTGTTCTGGTGTAAGTACATATACCTACTTGAACTTTTTAACATCGGTACGCTAAGATGAAAGTGTGTTTGTTAGTCTGTACCCGATCAATCGAAATTTGAAATCCATTTATTACAAATTGCAAAGCCATTGCTTCATAGGTTCGAAAAAAAAATTGATCAACAACGTAAATAACGCAATGAATGTTGTTGAACTGTCAAAATGAAACAAATTTGTCGTAATCGTTTACGAAAATTTGTTGCAATTAGATAGCTGGTTTAAGTATTACGTTTTAACAGCTAAACTGCTGAACCGATTTGGTATCTCTATACCAAATCGGTTCAGCAGTTTAGCTGTAACTACATATAACACCCTATTTGACTTTTTTTTGAGAAACCCGTCCCGTCCCGTCCCTACCTTAAACCTTGAAGAAGTAAGTCAAATAGGGTGTTATAGATAGTTTGTGCCTATCTATGGGAAAATCCGGAAACCGGATGCAGGCACGGGCAGTGCGCTAGATGGTATTCCTCTGGGGACACACTCTAGGTACCTGTATTATAATTTTACCGGTGCGGTAGAGTGTATATTTTAATACAATTAAACATACTGATTGCGTCGTCGGTCTAGTGGTCGCAAGCGATTCGATTCCCGGGTCGGGCAAAGTGTTATTGGATTTTTCCATCAGAATTTTCTCAGTAGCAACCCGGAGTCTGGTTTGGTGCCCGGTCGATGTCAATAGGCTCGCCCCCTATTACATGGCACCTAAATATAACTAGCGAAATAATATGTGGGGGTACTATAGGAGTATAGATGCACCTGTGCCTAGCCCTTCGGGGAATACAGGCGTGATGCCGCGTGATATTATCCTATACTATTAAATGGGCAATATTTTTATCTATATATATTTGTAATCACGTTCTCGAAAACAGCTCTAACGATTTCGATGAAAGTTACAATATAGGGGTTTACGGGGGAAAATAATCGATCTAGCTAGGTCTCATAACTGGGAAAACTCGTTTTCAGACTTTGTTTCATTCGTATTTTCAACCGTCGCCCAAATTTTAAAACAAGATGGCTACTTTAGAATAATGACATGGCAGCATGGAATTAGTTAGCCCGGGTCGACGGCGCATAGTGTTCCACGCGCGCCTCAAAGAGATGTCAGCAAGTGAAGGGGTCCGATGAGACCATTGCCTGCCGGGGTTGCGGGAAAGTCCGAAAGGGATACCGTGGCCCCCTGGCATTGTACAGGCAACAGAAGGAACACGGGTGGGTTTTAGTCAGTAAGAGTCTGACACGCCCTCCCGCTCCACCCAGAGCGGGAGACGTCATTTGATGACTTCCCACCCAAAAAAAAAAAAAAAAGCATGGAATTAGTAAGTACCTACTAACATGGCAGCATGGAATTAGTACGTACTATAGATGGAATTACTATAACCTATCTATAATGAGCATTCTCTATTCGACCAGGGTACTGTTAAAATTATACATACAGAGGCACATGGTCTTAATGGCTGAGTAAACACTCGAATCAACAATATCCAACGGTAAACATGCACTTCTTTTATACAAACAATCCACAGGGAATTGTCATAAATATCACGCTCAGTAAATCGATTCAATCGACCCTGTCCAATCGGTTATGAATACGATAGGGTTATCTAGGACTCTATCTACACAGTTATCAGTCACATATTGTTACTGTAATGGAAGTGGGAACGAACATTGAAGAGTACACAATTGAAATGTCAGTTCTGCACTTTTGACCAACTGTTTACTACAGCTGCCATTTGTCATGCCACCAACGCAATTGAAGTCAAAATCGGTTGAACGGACTGTAAAAAAGGTTTATTTAAAAGTCTAATCTTATTTCAAATGGAGTATTGGTACTACTTAACATAACGCTTGTACAGTACCATCTATTCTCCAAAGGGGGCTACACCCACAATACGTCAGTTATGTTTAAAGTCCGATAAAATAAGAATAGATCCTATTTCCATAATCGGGCACAAATAAAGGGTTCCAGCTGCTCTGTGGAGAAATTCGGAAACATCCAAAAATACTTGGTCTGACTGACCCGTGCATCGAACCGTAGAACACGCGCTCATCGGTTGCGCAATATTGCGCACGCAACAGAAAATTACAACAGCCAATTCACAGTTCATCATTTTTCGTTACACCACATTATGGCATACATACTTAATGCAGTAAAAATATTTGAACTAGCAACATTATGATTAATAATTATTATGTTTCCGGCAATTATGAATCCGAGTGTACAAGTTACACAATATTAACGGCCGAATTCGCAAACGCAACCCAATTTCAGTAGGTAGCCGTTAAATAAGTCATTTTTAGTCGCCAGAGAAGCCTGCGTATTATTTTATTTTTTTTAGGACAGTTTTAGGTAGTATGTTGAACATATGAGCTGTATTGATGATGTTAATTACTATAATTCTGAAAATACATATTTTTTACGGTCGCGAATCGCATTTTGATCAACATACAACCTACAGCAACTGACTGAATAAAAAAGTTAGAAAATTTAAATTTCACGGGCTACCTTACCGCAGGAACGTTTGTGAATTCGGGGGTAAGAGGGGTTTAGTTTATCCAAGCCAATCAGAGATTAACTAAGACTAAGAGTTCCTATACTTCATAACAGATAGCTTGATCTCTGCAACAGCTGTCAGTAAAATCACCGCCTATGTAGTCCTGAATTTCATACAGACATTAACTATCAAAGTCATACTTTATGGGCATGCCGACCTAATGAATGAATTCCTACCCTAGGAATGTCAATTTGACATAATTATGTCGCAGAGATCAAGCTATCTTTGTAGTATAGAAATGCATTGCAAATTAAATCTTAAGGTGAATCCGCAGTTGCAGCCCGCCAAATACTTTTTTTTTTTTTAAATTGTATTCTCTTTGTATTTATCTGGTTGTAGGTATCTTGATCAAAATATGATTCGTGACTATATTAGGTATGTATTTACAGAATTATAATCATTGGAATCATTAATAGGTACCTCTGTCCAAGTTAGATTTTTACATATTATTATGAACTTTTCCAAAATAATTTTTTTCTTATGTAAAAAGGTCCGGGACGTTTGGAAGGCGTACGAGGGGCTGAAGCCAACTCGCAGAGGTCCGTTAGACGTTTTTAATGAAATGAGGAACCAACCGACGATTATCCCTGTTCCCACTAGGAAAGTGCAGCCAAGGACAACCCCTGGTTGGTGTAGGACTATTTCAGGATATGGAAATAAAGATATTGGATTTTGGGTTTGGTGTTATTTATTTAGTTTGACTATTATTTAATTAAATTCTATTCAATTCATTACTCAAAGTGAGCGTAATTCCGCTGTTTGATATAAAGGAACAAGTTCCTGAACTAGTTGGAATACTCGTCATGCCTTTGCTATAAAATGTCCCGAGTTTCACGATATGAGGAATTCTTTCAAGTATTGGAATCTTGGCAGAGCGTCGCGTCGTCGAGGCTTTTATTTATTCTTCCTTTATGTTCCGTAAACAAGGTATGATATGTTAGGAAACGGAAATTCTTAGGGATTATTTTTATTTTCTTGTCGGTAATCGCGCTTACTAATCTGATACGTCCAATAGTCCGGCGTTTTTCAAACTTGGCTCTCCTTCCATAGATATCCGTCTCCTACTCTGTAATCCGACAGGTTTGATACAAACGTGCCGGCCGGATTACAGCGCCCGCATTGATCTTTGCCGTTCTGCAGTCCGGTCCGATTCTACGACTAGGTATTATTACGTAAACTAATAAAGATTTTTTACTTTGCAAATCTGTGCTAAAATTAACCTAGCTGACATTTCTTACAAATCCAATAATCCGGCGTTTCCGATAATCCGACTTTGGCGAAAAACTGATCTGGAAATACAGTTTCTAGATTACTAGATCAGTCTTTTTCAAACACTTTCAATTGATATTTTCAATGCTGACGCTGGATATTATCTGAGCTTTGGAAGGCATTGGCACAAAAGGTTTTAATAGACATTTACGGTCTCCCCAAGGTGTTAAAGGTCAAAGGGTCTGTGACTAGTCCGTGCGGCACAAATGACCAGTTTTCTAAGGTTCCGTACCCAAAGGGCGGCCAAAGACCCTATTACTAAGGCTCCGCTGTCCGTCCGTCCGTCTGTCACAGGGCTGTATCTTTAACCGTGATAGGTAGACACTTGAAATTTTCACAGTGTGTACTAATATGGCCGTTGGCCGGTATAAAAACCAATAATTAATTCCTCAATTTAAAGGTTCCCCCAAAAATAAAAGTAAACAGTTTTTTTTTTATATGTAGTGTTAAATTATGTTGTACGGTGGTACGGAACCCATTTATGTGCGAGTTGACTCGCACTTGACGCTTTTTACAACAAATCCGTACCCAAGGCCCTCTCTACAAAAGGACCAAACGTTTGTTTTGATCGAAACGAGAGAAGACACAATTCATTGCAAGACGCAAAGGAACTATGAAACAAGAAAACTTTGATACAAAGTCATCTTAACCGACTATCCTAAGAGATGTATAAAGAGAGGTAAGTAACTGAAAATGATGATACCCTCGAATTTTTTTGTCAATTACGTACGCACACGTACCCTTTTAAATTAAACAAACGTTTCTAAAGGAAGGAGTCCCTTTTTAAAAGTTAGTTTAATTATCTGCTTAATTTTTAAAATAAAATGTTAATCAACGAAACACATGTGTGATGTAATGTGCCTGTAGCTACACAGGGAAGTTCTTATATTTTAAAGGCAAATTAATATATTTAAATGCTGACTAAAAGCTCCAATGGTCCTCGAGGGAGTTAAAAACGATGTCCCTACAAAAATATAACATTATTTACACCTTTGAGCTCTCCCGAAGTTCCCTGAGGACCCCAAAAGGGTGCTTACTGTGCTAGTAAATCCACTTTCAGTTACGTAAGTAATTCTTAGATCACTGACATTACTCTTCAAGGTTTCGACGAGTCGTGTAACAGACGAAAAGTCTGTCCCTAAAGGCAAAATAATGTTTGTTAAGTTTCGATTAGCGGTCTGCATAAAACTGGGGAGTGGAGGTCAGATAGGCAGTCGCGCCGTATAAAATACTGGCATTCAGCTGCCTTTTTTTGGGTGGGAAATCATCAAATGACTTCTCCCGCTCTGGGCGGAGCGGGAGGTCGTGGTTTTAACTTTTTAAGTATACAGGGTGGAAGGGCCAGTCCCTTCCACCGTGTTGAAATTTTTCGTCGGTTAAAAAAAAAAACAGCTGTTTCATAGAAAAGTTGAATACCTACGCGGTCAAAATGTATGGAACAGCAGTTTTTTTTTTTTAAATCACCGACGAAAATTTTCATCGGAGTGGGGTTCAGAATCATGTAGGTACTGAATCCGTATCAGTTTTCGCGTCGATGTCACTTCCACCCTGTATAAGAACTAAGCACCGCGGAGAGCAGTGGTGGCCCATAGTGGTAATGGCAGCGACTTACGAATTGTAGGACGTAGGTTCAAACCGTGACAGACGCTTTACTTTGTGTAAATTATTTCATCACCACTGCTCACAAAACGGTGAAGGAGAACATCGTGAGGAAACCGGCATGTCCTAGAACCAAAAATTCTACGAACCCCGCGCACTGGGCTCGCGTGGTGGATTACGGCCCACTCCCTCTCACAGAGGGGAGGCCATGGTCCCAGAAATAGGGACATTATAGGCTGATTATGCTATAAGTACCGTAAGAGAAAACTTACCTATAAAATCATTAACAGTCAAATAAACGTTCCGAGAAACACTTCTAACACTACTCACAAATCTATCAATCTTCATCATTACATTTATTAAAATTAATGTTTGGTATAATTTAATAATAATATAATTTTATTAAGGCAAGTCACCGAACGCAAATCAAGCAAGATATGAACTGAATTAATGGGCACATTGGAAGCAGTAGTGTTTGCTAAGTTGTCACAAGATAATAGTGAAATGTAGGTGTTGGTACGGATAGCAAAACGACTTAGCAATAAGTAGCATGATTATAATTACTAAAGTAAAATGGATAGGAATGAAGACAATACCGATCAGAGAGAATTAAATCGAATATTAACTGGTTTCCTTAGTTAGGGAGTTGGTTCAGAGAATGAACCCGAATTTATACCAAACGTTTTTGTATGACATAACTGTAATTTTTTCAATGTTTCGATCATGAGACTTAAATCATCGAATAATTCTAAGCCTAAATATTCCTCCAAACCGAAAAAAAATCTGCTCAACAACGTAAATAACGCAATGAATGGTGTTGAACTGTCAAAATGAAACAAATTTGTCGTACCTAATCGTTTACGAATTTTTTTTGCGTTATAAGATAGCTGGTTAGTCACACGGAAAGAAGAACAGTTGAGGGGTACCTACACATATAACACTGGCGATTTGCGTGCGTGTTTCCGAGCCGATTGTTTAACGCGCTTGCTGCGTGTCCGTAGCGAGCACGCGACGTGTGCGCAACGGGTTCGCCGCGGTTTCGTAAGTAGAGCGATTGACTTGAGTGTACAAGAGACCGCGACAAGCGAGTGTATAAAATTATGAAAACGCGAAGAACACGTCACGAAGTGCGAAGCGAACTTCGCTTCACACCCGCGGAGGCACGTTTACAAATCGCTTCGCAGGAAGCACCCTGGCAAATTGTCAGTGTGATTACGCTCTAATAGAACCGTCTCTTCCATTAAAGTTTCTCTTCACACGTTAAGTGCCAGGATCCCTCCTGGACGGTTCACCTAGTCGCATATATGAGATGCCGGGAGCCCTCGCGGAGGGCTAATTTTAAATGTAGGTTTTTCTTAGCGAATACAGCATTTTAAACAAGATTATTATTAGATATTTTAACAAGATTTATTAGTATACTAGCAGTTTGCCCGCGGCTTCGCTCCCGTGGTCTTTCCCGCGGGTCCCGTTATTTTTCCCGGGATAAAAAGTAGTCTCTGTTACTCCCTGAAAACTAAGCTTTCTAATGGTAAAAGAGTTTTTCAAATCGGTCCAGTAGTTTCGGAGCCTATTCAATACAAACAAACAAACAATCAAATCTTTCCTCTTTATAATATTAGTATAGATTATACGCGTTAGTTTTCAAATCGAAGCATTTTTTTTATTTTTTGTACACGATATTACAAATACTTACAAAAAAATTAAAAGATTGGAGACTACGTGCAAGACCCTGGTTTGAAGCCAAAATGTTGTCAGTCCGCGATAGTTATCGTTAGAGCAAACGTATTGCCGGTAACCCTCCCGGAGGGTTCACTTCCAATATGTATGGCGGCATGGCGTATGAGTTCTATGATAAGTGGGTGGAGTCGAAAGTGTTAAGTGGGTTTTCTATCAAACGTCAAACTAAAAGTGTTCTGGTTCTGATTACTTCTCGCGAACTTGCAAACTAGGTACATCCTTATCTCGGTAATAGGGTTAAGTATTATTTTTGCACCAAGTTAGTTATAAGCTAAAGCTAGGCTCGCTTTTCTAAGCAAGAGAGATTGAACTACGTTGCAGAGATTTGATGACATGATAGCCGTGTCCCTAACTGGAAATTGATAACGGTTAGATACTTAGTAGTAGACTGCTGTGGTTGTTATTAACTACATAGCTACAGGGCTAGATACGAACTTATCAGACATGAAGATGCTATTGGCTAATAGGCTATCTTCCTTTGTTTTAGCATAATCCTATCACGATAGCACCCCGCTGCCATCATTTTTATGACAACCGTCACTGCGGCCGTTATGTGGCGACCACTAGGAAACCGTAGCTTTAGAGATGGTATTTTGTCAAGAAGCACAGGGTAAGTAGACTGCTAATAGGTACGATATGGTTATGATGTCCCTCTTTCATTTAAGTACAGACGCCAGCACGTCAACCTACTAAAATCTGTCAAATTTATTTTCAACTTTATCACTGAAATATAAGGTTCAAAGTTGATTGGGAAAATTTGACAGTTTCGGGCACATGCAAAAAAGATGAATTTCTACTTAAAGCCGTGTCTCCTGCGCGTTTTTTTGAAACATAACACAAAAACCTCATTTCGTACACAAGCTGACTCCTAATTCAAATATTTTTAGATTACATCTACAGATACATTACAGATTTTGTGAAGATGTCGTAATGAGTTCCGACGAGGAAGACGTACTTAAAAAGTGAAGAACAGTATTCCAATCCATCGTCAATTTATCACAACTTGTTCACAACTATTCACAAGACAATATAACGTGAATATAACCTCAAAACCTGTGTTGACAGTGACAGACAGATGTCCGCGGTGCGCGCGGAGGTTGAAAATAAAACAAACCCGTCCCCTCTTCACCCGCGCGAGGATTTTTTTCCATGGCGCTCGGAAAACAAAAACATCGTGTTTGCATACACAATGTGTATGGCCACGCCTCATTGTTTGGATCTTTTTGTGTAGGTACTGTTTCGAAAAGACACGCGCAGGAGACACGGCATAATACAAAATCTTTAATTCTGACAGACAACGCACAATCCAAATCGCTGGGACTAGCAGCATGAAATTTTGCACAAAAGTTCCTTATAAAACGAAGGCGAGACATAAGGAGGGATTTTTGAAATGCATCCCCTACAGGGGTTAGGGGAAGTTCGTTATTTTTGCCGAAGTGAAATACCAACCGCACGGTTTATCTATATCTATACTAATAATAACATAATATTATAATGAGGTAAAAGTTTGTTTGATCTTTGAAAAAATCTTTTTGCATTGGATAGCCTAATTCTTGAGGAAGGGGATAGGCTATGTAACATCACGGTACAACCCTCAAGAGCCGAGCAAAACTTCGTGACGCGGACGAAATCGCGGGCAGAAGCAAGTCTTAACTTAGTATTATAATTATACGAAAGTAAATATGTTTATTTATTTGTTTGTAAGGGTCAGTTCACACCGAGCCGTGACGCGACGCGACGATGCTTGAAGAGGGCAGAGGTTGCGCGCGACCGGCGCCGCGAGGCGCAGCGCAACGTTGCGAGGCGCATCGTGGTCGCTGGCAGCCCCACGTCTCGCTGCTTCGTGATGCGTCGCGCTACGCCGCCGCCGCGAGGCATCTCGAGGCGCAGCGCAGCGCAGCTACGGGCAGCGCGGCGCAGCATGACGCCGCGAGGCATTTTCGAATTATCTCAATTAAATGTGTAAGTATATTTTTGAGTACTTAGTACTTAAATAAAGTTATATTTTGTATCACTATCTAAAAAAGTGCGCGCAGCGTCGGCGTCGTTTCGCGTCACGTCTCGGTGTGCCCTTACGCTTTCACGCTAAAACAGCTGAACGGATTTGGAACAAAATTGGCACATGGGTAGGTTAGGTACCATGGCGTGGAGGGAGAAGCACATAGGATACCTTTTATCCCGATATTGCCACGGGATCGAAACGTATGCGGGTGAAACCGCGGGGCGCAGCTAATACTACTAATATTATAAAGGCGAAAGTTTGTGAGTGTGTATGTTTGTCTCTTCTTCACGCTAAAACTACTGAACGGATTTGAATACAATTTGGCACACAGATAGTTTATAGCCTGGATTAACACATAGAGTGCTTTTTATGCCGATATTCCCACGGGATCGAAACTTATGCGGGTGAGACCGCGGAGCGTAGCTAATAATTTATAAATGCCAAATCTGAACAACGTACTATTCGCCCGGACAGGGGAGCAGTCGTAAAAAGGTGATGCTATCGATCCAGCCTGATGTCATTAGGTGGCGGGGTGCCATGTCAGCTTCGCACTCATTCTAGGACGACCGGAAAGTGCTCATATAGGTTGCGTAGGTACGTTATGTGGTTTACTTTTTAACCCTTTTGTGGTATGTGCCTACAGACGCCAACAGGTCAACCTACCCGAAACTGTCACATTTTCCCAATCAACTTTGAACCTTATATTTTAGTGATAAAGTTGAAAACCTATTAAAGTAAATCTGTACCGTACCTACTTAGATACGGTTTTTGATATTGAAATAACAGAGAATTAGATAGAAATTCAAAACAGAGGAAATATCTTGAGGAAACCGGCATGCCGTTTTTGTATTTTTTTTTTTGGGTGGGAAATTATAAAATAACTTCTCACGCTCTGGGCGGAACGGGAGGGCGTGTCAGACTCTTACTGACTAAAATCCACGCGTGTTCCTTCAGTTGCCTGTACGTTGCCAGGGGCCACGGTATCCCTTTCGGACTTTCCCGCGACCCCGGCAGAAACTGGCATGCCTGAGAGATATTTCTCGACGGCATGTGAAGTCAAGTCAGAGCCCTGTGGGCGACATAAAAATTCTGACACTACTAAACACACGAAAAAGAAGAAGAAGGTAGGAATTATCAGAACAGAATGAGTTCTTTAGTAAGTAGGTACTTAGATACCTACACTATCTAGTACGTCCATATATCTACCTACGGTCAAGGAAATTAATTGTTTATCAAATTGTCACACTAGGTACGTCATTTTGTCAAGCTCAAGCTCAAAGCATTTATTTAAATTAAACCATTTACAGGCACTTTTGAATTGTCAAGGAGTCGGTCAATGAGTTTATACATTGCCAAGATGTTCTTACAATCTTCAGCAGCTTCAACAGTATCTTCAATTGTTCAATTAGTTGTGGTTGTGGAGCAGGACCAGCATTGTCGTGTTTTTTTCTAGCCATTTCATACAACTGTCAAAGAATGGCGGTTGTGATTGAATGACAATTGAAGTTGGTATTGGTATGTCAATTTGGTAAACAATTATCTAAGTCATTTCCTTGACTTTACATTATACCAAACTAGCTGTTGCCCACGACTTCGTCTGCGATCCAGGATGAAAAGTATGGACCGCACGATCCCCGCGTAACGCCTCCTGCCGGAGGCTATATGCGGGGATCGTGCGGTCCATGGCCCTGTACGGGGCACCGGTGTGGGCGCATTCGTTGAGGCGGCGGCCTGCCCGCCGGTTGAACGCGTCCCAGAGGGTCATGGCCACCCGGCTGGTCCGGGGATACCGCACGGTCTCCGGTGAGGCGGCGAGCCTCCTTGCTGGATTGCCGCCATAGGATCTGGAGGCAAAAGTCCTCGCGCATATTTGGGAGTGGCGCGAGGAGGCGAAACGCCGGGGCTTGACTCAGATGCCGCGAGAAATCGCGGCACAGCGGACAGAGCTCCGACGGGATCTCATGGCAGCATGGAGAGTGCGATTGTCGCAACCCAGTGCTGGGCACGCCACTATTGCGGCGATAAGTCCCCTCTTTGAGGAGTGGCTGGAGAGGCGCCACGGCGTCCTCACCTTCCGCCTGACGCAGGTCCTCACCGGACACGGCTGTTTCGGGAGGTACCGGTTTCGGATAAGGCGGGAGGAAACGCCCGGGTGTCATCACTGCGTGGATCGCCCGGGGGACACGGTGGAGCATACGGTGGAGGTATGCCCGGCTTGGGCAGAGCACCGCCGTGTCCTCGTGGAGGCGATCGGTGGCGGGGATCTCTCGCGTCCGGCCCTGGTCCAGGCCATGGTACGGAGCGAGAGGGCATGGGAGGCCGTCACCTCCTTCTGCGAAGCAGTAATGCTCGCGAAGGAGGAGGCGGAGCGCGTGAGGGAGAGGCAAATTTCGCGCCCTCACGCCCCTAGCCGCCGCAGGAGGAGACGCCCCGGGCGTCGGGAATCGATCGCGGATTCCCGGCCAACGTAGGCGCGGGCTTGCGGACGGTGAGCAATGGGTAGCTCGCCGTCCGGTAAGGACCAAGCCCGGGTCGACGGCGCGTTGTGTTCCACGCGCGCCTCAAAGAGATGTCAACGAATGAAGGGATCCGATGAGACCATTGCCTGCCGGGGTTGCGGGAAAGTCCGAAAGGGATACCGTGGCCCCCTGGCATTGCACAGGCAAGAGAAGGAACACGGGTGGGTTTTAGTCAGTAAGAGTCTGACACGCCCTCCCGCTCTGGGTGGAGCGGGAGGGCGTCATTTGATGATTTCCCAACCAAAAAAAAAAAGGATGAAAGTATCCCATGTCCTAACCCAGGGCATGGTCTACCCATGTGCCAAATTTCATCCAAATCCGTTTAGCCGTTTTAGCGGGAAGGCGTAACAAACAAACAAACTCACTTTCGCATTTATAATATTAGTTAGGATCAGAAAACACGCCTTTGTTTTCTAATCAAGCATCTAACGAACGTATGAACATGACGAGTACAAAATGGGAAAATTGCGTGCAATATTCAATTCGACATTGAATTGACGGGTCATTGACCGAAACTCTTGTTTCGATTTTTAAAGACACAAAACAAAATGGCAGTATTCTATTGATGTTTTAAAAGCTCCCAAAACATCTGGGATTAATCCTTTTTTAATCGACTTCAAAAAAGGAGTAGGTTCTAAATTCGACTACATTTTTATCTTTTAACAATTAGTGACAAAATTAAGTCAAATCAATTTATTTGCCACAAGTAAATATTATAAGAATTGTTGAGCCTTTTGCCAATTCTTCGGAATCATTATCACTAGGTATTAGTTATACCTATAGGTACATATTCGACGTTAATAAAGTACTTCCAAGCTTTTAAACCATAATTCGTTTCAGTTCTTTTTTTAGTCAAAGTTTTAGGATTTCAGCAGCCTAATGATCTACAATCCTACATACCTATATTTATGAGTAAGAGTCACGTTAAAATATCACTACATATCTATTTTTTTTTTTACTATTAAACAAAGTCGCGTCTGTCTGTCTGAACGCGATAAACTCAAAAACTACTAAACGGATTTTCATACGGTTTTCAGCAATGGACGGAGTGATAAATGTGGAACGTTTAGCTTTTTTGTAGGTAAATTGGCTGAAATATGACGATGATTGTTGAAGATGTCGGAAAAAAGGCATGCACGTTAAGGTAGTATACGTTTCAAAAGTTTTTAAAGTTATGCTTGAGACTCACCTAGGAAAAGTTTCTGATTTTATTCCTTTTTAATTCCAAAAATTAATTCTCCTTTTTATTCTATCCGTACATCCAAAATGCCGACAATAATTCAGAGGTGCAGTTTACTTAATAAAGCCTACTTTGTAGTGCTATCTATGTGTTGCAAGATAATTTATTATAATGATAACGAGGACATGAAACTACGCGTAGTTTGACTTAAAATAATAACGTGCTACTAGATTTTATAGGCTATAATAAAATACAGATTGTGTATGTGTAAGAGTTTGCTGGAGGTATTTCCGTGAGTCTGGTTACATAAATAAAAATCAATTGCCGCCTGTATGAAAGACTAGCACCGATTAGGCCGTTTTTAGGGTTCCGTAACTCAAAAGGAAATAACGGAACCTTTATAGGATCACTAGTCTCTGTCTATCTGGCTGGCGGGCTGTCCGTCTGTCACAGCCAATTTGCACTGAATCTACTGTACCAATTAAGTTGTAATTTGGTACACATATTAATTTCTGTGACCCAAACACGGACGTGTAACGTAAATAAACAAAATTAAATGCTGAATATGGGGGTCACATTTCGCGGGAAAGTTAAAAATAAAGTTTTGCAAACTGTACCGTGTGACATATCTGATGAAAGGGCTTGTTGTGAGGATCTCAAATGTAATTTTAAAATAAATATCTACTTTTAAAGATATTGACAATTCCTCTCTGAAACTACTAAGCCTAAAATTTTGAAAAAAATACATAGAATGATTCTTTATTCATAGATTACAGGAAAACCTATAAGAAGTCTATGGTCTTAAAATAACATGGTAAATCTCTCCATATTGTGCGTACAAACTTACATTTGCAGTTGGAATATATGGTAGAACATGTTTTTCAACTATAAACAATGTTAAGTTTGTTCTTGGACTAACTTCATCCCAACTACGAAACCCTCATTGTGCGTGGCCCGACGCGCACTTGGCCGGTTTTTTTTATGTTGTGTTCATAATTATTGTCAGGACAAGGTTTGTATGAAAGATTTTTTTGGAAAATCCACCATAAAGGTCGGAAATTAGGACGGTATTTTTTATGAAAAAGACAACGCACGCCTAAAACCAAACGGAGCTGGAGACATGAAATTCACGCGGGCGACGCCGGGCACGATCAGCTAGTATTCAAATAAATAAACATAGTGTTTTTTAATGCTAGGTTCGGTTTCAGGTCCTAATGCAGAAAAATGCACATTGAAATACATTTCTACATGGTGACAAGTTTGACGGATTTCAGTATACTTTGTCTGGCCATATAAATACTGTTACAATTTTTATAAATAAGAAAGATACTTCATTTGAATTTGGAATTCTGTCATTTTTATACGATTTTTCATTGAGTTTTCTAATTTTGGCGCCAATACGTTGTACAATATTTTGCGATATTAAAATGGAGTGGGGTGAGAGAACCGAATCGCTGTCATTGCATTACACAAAGTTGGTATGGAGCCATATGCAATTTTTAAAACTCTCCATACGCTTGGTATTAGTCAAATGTTTGTGTACCGGGCTATTAATAGGTACAATGAGACCTCCTCTGTTTGTGACAGAAAAAGATCTGGCCGTCCACGTTTTATCTCGGGATATGAAGATAGCACCCAGAACCATGTCGCGTATTTTAAAAGATGACTTAGGACTTGCAGCCTATAAGAGACGCACTGGTCATTTTTTAACTGATAATTTAAAAAAGAATAGGGTGGTAAAATCGAAACAACTACTGAAGCGGTACGCAAAGGGAGGTCACAGAATTTTTTTGTTTACGGATGAGAAAATCTTTACAATTGAGCAACATTTTAACAAACAAAATGACCGTATTTATGCTCAAAGCTCTAAGGAAGCTTCCCAATTTGTCGACAGAGTGCAACGTGGGCATTATCCGACTTCAGTGATGGTTTGGTGGGGTGTTAGCTATGAAGGAGTGACAGCGCCATATTTTTGTGAAAAAGGTATCAAAACATCGGCACAAGTGTATCAAGATACCATTCTTGAGAAGGTAGTTAAGCCCCTTAACAACACCATATTCAATAACCAAGTATGGTCCTTCCAACAAGACTCGGCGCCGGGTCATAAAGCTCGGTCCACGCAGTCTTGGTTGGAAGTGATCGTTTCGGACTTCATCAGAGCTGAAGACTGGCCATCGTCTAGTCCCGATCTTAATCCGCTGGATTATGATTTATGGTCAGTTTTAGAGAGTACGTCTTGCTCTAAACGCCATGATAATTTGGAGTCCCTAAAACAATCCATACGATTGGCAGTGAAGAATTTTCCGATGGAAAGAGTGCGTGCTTCTATTGATATCTGGCCTCAACGTTTAAAGGACTGTATTGCCACTTCGAATAAGCTTTTTATATTTTAAATTGTTTTATATTTATGTATTAAACTAACACACTGTAAAAGTAATAAATATTATTTGCAATAAAAAAAAAACTTCCTCACAATATTTATGGCAAGACTAGGTATATATCACAGAGTACCTACTTAAACTGAAATATACTGGAGTCCGTGTTTCCTGATTATTACAGCGTTTCAGCTTTAGGGTATTCGTTCGGGCTCGGGCTAGCGTTCATTAGTAATTAGCGTTATTTCAGGCTGGAGGCAGGGAATAAATAGAAATAAAGGAACTAAATAGTCTTATAACATTTCTATTTATGTTACTTCATAATTAAACACCACTTAGCAATACACAAAGTATTCCGAAGCCTTTTTACGTGGATATCTGAAAGAATTAGGTTAGTATGACAGAGCCGCGGTGGGCCCGGTGGCGGGTAGTCTCTAGTAGGTATATACATAAATAGTAGTCTATGGCGGGTAGGACTGGCGACAGCCTACTCTACTGTCTACGTGACAATCACGCCCAGTAGTCTATGATCACGCCAGCGGTAATAGATTAAGACGACGCTGAACTGCAGGCAAACTTGTGTAAATTTAAATTATAGACACGGAAGACTTTATTTAAATTCTGTCTCTATCATTTAATTTTTTTTAGGTAGTTAAAGGTAAAATAATGTCTGCGCCTGCGGGGTAATTGCGTAACACATTTACAGTTGCAATGGCTTTAATTTTGACAGTTTAACAACATTCATTGCGTTATTTACGTTGTTATTATGGTTGCCAAGCAATTTATGCTCGTCACATTGCTTATGGAGAAGTGGAGCTAATGGTGAAGTTCCAGGAGAACTCCTCAACAATTAAAGTCCCTGCATCGGGAAATCAATATTTTGTAAAAAGGTGATAAGTGGTTGACATTAGGCTAATATAACTTCGATAAATTACAAACTGACCCACTAAAAAGCGAGAAATAAAAACTTTTTTACAAAAAAAAATAACAACAGACTTCCAAAAAAAGCACTAGGTATAGTGAAAAATAACTTAAACTTTGGAAGTCGGTGGCAAATAACGAAAATACAAAAGCAAAGACACCGACTATTGAAATTTAAGTTATTTGTCATTTTTAGTGCTTTTTTGGAAGTGGCTTGTTCAAAAATAAAAAAAGTTTTTTTACTACCTATTTGTTTAGGTACCTTTATTTAACTACCTAAACCTATACTCATACACCTACATTTTATTATAAGTAGGCTATAATAATCCTCATACGTTAAGCTTCACGTAAGCATTGAATGGTGGTGACCGTGACGGCTCCGTCACGTTCGTCCACAATGTACTGCGACCGAGGGAGACAAGACAATGGGAAGCCATTGTGGGAAGGTGCAAATACTTGATTAGATGAAGACCGGCGCGACCAAATGGCCTATAAATTGGAAATTGCTGCACGAATGTTTGACATTCTGACCAGGTCAAGGTACGGTCCAGTCAAGGCTTTATCTAATGCATTAAAATGTGCAATAGATAAAGATCATTGTTTCATAAAGCAGTAATAAATATTGGTGATTTTGAAGGCGCACTCAGTTCAGATGGTAATCGGTTTTACGAATTTTGCCGATGCTTCATCTAAGTTGTGTCGTACTGTACCTACCTACCTTCTTGGGTTGGGAGAAAATGAGAGAACGTGCGCCGGAACCCGCGGGGTAATGCGTAACACACATAAAATGACAATTGATCGCAATGGGTTTCCATTTGACAGTTCATCCACGTTCATTGCGTTATTAACGTTGTTAGGCACACGAATTTTTCAAACCTATGAAGGGTGCCGAGTGTTGGCACAATTTTGTCCCCATCTTATTAAGGAAGAGACGAAAGATTCTCTACACTAATAATAAAAAGAGGTGAAGTTCGTAAGTTTGGATGCAGGAAGTATTCTCCGAAACTACTCATCCGATTTCAACATTATTTCACAGAGCTACACGACACAGTAATGCCGAGTGCTATCCTAACTAATATTATAAATCCGAAAGTGAGTTTGTTTGTTACGCTTTCACGTTAAAGCGGCTGAACAAATTTGGATAAAATTTGGCACACAGGTAGACCATGGCCTGGAATAAGACATAGGATACTTTTTATCTCGATATTCCGACGAGATTGAGACTTATGCTGGTGAAATCGCGGGGCGCAGCTAGTAGGATATAATTATTTTATGGTGTAACATAGTCGGCTTCCACGCGGACGGAGTCGCGGGCAGAATCTAGTAAAACTATTCGGATGATATGTAAATGATTCAGCAGTTAAAACCATCGGTAAAATATCAGTCTTTCTCCTTCTATATATACTTATTATATACTTATTGCAACACAATTCAACATGACTCATGTTCTTCCAATATTTTTCTTTCTTATCCGGAAGAGTACCTATTTTTATCTCAAGACGCGACACGCACTTTATTTGTGGTAACCAAATAATACAAACAAGCTGTGTGTGTAAGCGCAGCCTAGGGGCTCTCGATACCGTCCGAAACACGGGCGAAGTCGGAAATATGTGTGTATGTGCATGTGTGCGTTATGTGTTGACGCTACTCGTCTCCACGCACACATTCGCAGCGTGTTCGTACACTTGGTTACCTACCACAAGTAAAGCGCGCGTCGCTTCGTGAGATAAAAATACTGTAATACAGTAAAGCTAGGGTATCTAGGAAAGTGGTAAGGTCATATTAAAACGGCCGTTATAAAAATCTGTTATTTTCACCAATATGTGACATTAAACGCTCTGGGGCCCTACCACCACCTCTTTTAGCAGTAGTATTTTAATCTTACTTGAGCGTGGTAAAGAACTGGAGCTAGACGTCCTGTATAGCCCCACTTCTTTCTCGAACTGAAGTAACATCAAAATAATACTGCTAAAAAGATGGTGGTTGGCCCCTTGTATTTCGACAACCGTTATTGTGTGACCGTTCACCGTTTTCTTATGAAACCAAAGCATAAAAGGCAAGTTTTACTAAATCATTTTCTGAACAAAACGATATTTGGGTGAAACCTTACACAAAGAGAGTTCATGTTACAAGGTCATGGACTTGATATTTGGCGAATAATATACTTTTACTTTAGCACTCTTTTCAATGAATAGACATTATGACTTTTTATTAGGCGATAAGCTATAGCAATAAGTCACTTCTCAGTACCGAAGGGGTTCCTTTAACGACCTCAAGCGAGAAAAAGAGGCATTAACAAAATCCTGAAACTTATAACGGTACCTATAAACAGCTTGGTAACAGTAGGTAGATAATCGGGTTCCCCTCACGCATCGATGGAACTTATAGCCTAAGGAAGTGTGACTGACACTGACATGACACTGACATGGCCACCATAAGGGATTATAATTTGGACAACACAAAAAAAATTGTCGCTAATTAGTCGTAATTTGTCTCCAAATATCAGAATTTGTGGGTCACTGGTTCAAAAGTTATAAGGGTTTAATTAGTCGCAATTTTTAAGAGAATACGAAAAATCTTCGTTAAAGCTCCTTGGACTACCTATACCTTAAAAATTTAACTCAATATATCTTCTAAACTAAGACTCGACTAAATATGTGACTTGGCGAAAAATTGCGACTAATTAACGACAAAATTTGGGAGAAAACAGATCTTCGCTAGGTGCCTTAGCTTTTGAAAATCAATTGGGCCAAGCTGGGGAGATGCTCCCCAGATCGGCCACCTATAAACCCTTATAACTTTTGAACCAGTTACGGACAAATTCTGATATTTGGCGACTAATAAGCGACAAATTTCTTGTGCTATCAAAATTAAAATCCCTGATGATGGCCAGCCAGTGTCAGTCACACCCTAAGGAACTTATCATGTACTAGAGAAGAACCTCAACCTACTAGAGAAGTGTTTTACGTACCACTTAGGGGACCCTAGATGTTCAAAACTGTTTTCGAAGACTCGAAGTCACTGATACATCTTTCGAAAGTAAAGTGTTCGTGGCACATGTGCCATAAAAGTTTGATAGATACTGGAACAATGTTTTAAAATCCGGACAGTTTCTGAAAGTTTCCAGAGAGCCTGTGGGGTTAACTTTCACTGGCGTACTTCGCTGTATCGAATCTAGGCTACCTTTGTTTACTCCTTAGGGAAATATAATGTGTATTGTGTAGAAAGTTTAATCGCGCTACTGACTCATAAAGTCAGTCACAGCTGGCAGTAGAAACGAAGGACCGAGGCCTAAGTGGTACCTGACACCCATTTTGAGACTTCAAAAGAGGACCACAAGTAGCCATACATAGCCCCAAAAGGTCACAGCCTGCTGAAGAGTTTTTGCTTGAGAAGCGAGAACTAAAACTCGTAAAGTAGGTGGGTCTGTAGGTGTTTATGCAACCTTGCACAAAACGTTTGTGCAAGCATTTCAATCCGTGCTGTTATTTGCGCACATCTAGAACAGGAAGCGCGTCAACAAAAACTAGTAAACAAGTCAAAATGGAAATCAATACAGTACGCTATGACTATGACTAATCCGAGATAGGATAATAAATATTAATCAGGCACAATTAGCATCTACTTAGTCTATTCTGAGTGAAGGTCAATGTCAATGGTTACGAGCATGTTGGCAGACTAGGGAAATATTTTATTTTTACTCTACAGAATCAATGCAACGATTTGCAGTTGGTTTTGTTAAGTTATCCTGCGGGGTAATCGCGTAAAACACACTTACAATAAAAAAAATATTGCTTTTATGTTGACAGTTCAACAACATTCATTGCGTTACTTTTATATATTATAAGTTGTTGATCAGAAAAACCTTCAAAATCATTCAGATTGTGATTGAAAGTATGTCACGCAATTAGGATACTGGTTTTAGCGATAGTTCTGAACATTGATTGATGAAGACTAACATCACATAAAGTGTAAATAAATTCAACAGACAGTGATAGACATTTTGGGAAAGTATTCTTTTTTCTAGGGATCTCGTAAAGGTATAGTAAACTAGCTGGAACAATAAACCAGCACAATAGTATGGTTGATGATGATCAGCCTCTTAAAGGTATTGCAGTAACAAGTTATCGTGGAATAAATAAACTCACATACATTCATGAACCCTGAAAATATTACACTCTTTTTTTGGGCAGTAATGTAAAAACACGAAGCACCTTTACAAAATATCTAGGTAGATAGGTACATTGTAGTCCGACAGTTTTTTAAATCATTGTAAGTAAATGAATAATGTGTTCGGTTTTATCTGAGTTCAAAATAATGTGACATATATTTATAAACTCACACCTTTCCATGTGGGTGGGTAGGCAGAAACTACAGAACGCCACCTCCTACGATTCTTACATAATATACTCGTTTTGCTTCGTTTAGAGCCTCAATGCGAAATAAAGACAATAAATTAATGAATAAGGGACTATCACAAACAAATTACCTATCATGCGAATCCACTAGCTAGTCTAGTTCTGTCTAAACGGGGCTTAGAACAGCCATTGTTTGGCGTGGGGTAACTCCGAGGTCATAGCTATTCAGCGGTCAGCCTCGAGCGGATTTAATATCGCGAACTTGGGCCGATTCTCAGCAATGTCGGCTAATTCTTTCACTGGCTAATTAACTCCGTTGGCTATAGTTATATTAGACTTGTTGTACACCAATTGATTTTAATTAAGTTGTAGATGTAGACTATGTTGTCTCACCGTAATTTGATTTAAATTAATTTTATAGCATTCGCATTGGCTTGCCTTGGACTGAAACTGGTATATATGTATAGTCTAGTTGTTGTCCGCGGTTTTACGCACATCCTAAGTGATTGCCTGCTTCTTGATATATATTTTTTTGTCTGATCTGTAACAACCAATTAAATTCGACTAAAGCTAATAATGATCGTAATAGCTGTATCTATATTAATATTTAATTAAAACCTAATATTTTGCATGCCGTAAGGTAAAATGTATCGGGACAATTAATAAAATAATATTCAATTAATAATATAACTTATATGTATAGGTACCTACATTATCAGTAAATAAATGATTTCTTTCTTTCTTTCTTTCATGTACGCGGATAAAATCGCATCCAAGGGCAACTACGTCATGGAGGCACCTGGGTTAAAAGTATGGTTTGTGACAAATGTCTGCCATATCCGTTCAGCAGTCATGCGTGGTTGCGTCACAACTCCACAAACTTTTACGTAAGTTTTTTTTACGTCCGGTGAATGCTGCGAGTGGGGACTAAGGTCAGGGATAAACAAATGCAGTAATATCCGCCTGAATTAGTGAACGTTGATGACATCATGCATCGGTCATTGAACGGAGGTGGCGATGGCGACTTCAACATTCACGCTTTCCAAAAATTTTAGACAAAATGATAAGCAGCCACACGGGTTCATCGACGGTTAAACTACGCTTGCCGAGGTCGGTCCGTAGATCGGTGACCATCCACATATCGAGATCTCTCCGTGCCTCGAAAAGCACCTTATGCCTTTGATTCCGGATACCCGGCTGTCATTTGTAGATCTTTGACAGTCGTTATGGGTAATTTATTTTCAAATAAGAGATCAGTTTGTGCAAAAAATATAACTATTTAAAGAATGACAAAATAAACAAGCCAGATTATTTAGACGGGTCTATAATTATAGAAGCCCGAAAAATCTGACCATCGGATTTTTGTACATATATATTTATATACGTATTATCCAAACTGGGTTGTGGAGGTCAGAAGCAGTCGCTTCATGTAAAATACTGGTATTCAGCTGCATCCGGTAGACTGGAAGCCGACCCCAACATATTTATTTGGGGAAAAGCTCCGCAAATGATGATGGACGAGGTAATGGTAAAGAGTGGACCACATTACTCTGGAGTTGGTCGAGTAGTCGTAAGTTTAATTACTTGGGAATGAATACTATTCCACATTCAATTTCGGTAAACTACGTAAAGCATTAAGTAAACTCTGGTACCTAGTATGTAGTTTAGGAACAGAATTCATATAAAAACAGACCCACTTTGCAAATACTCAGGTTAACGAAACACTGCGTCATAAAATGTTGCTGAATATTTTATAATCCCCCTTTGCAAAGAAAGCGAATGATTTTGCAGAGGATATAGAAATGTAACATTATAATAATATTATGTGGAAATATGAGTCATTTCACGTCAGTATTAATTATATGGTTTTTGCAGATAAGTTGGGAATCTATCATTTCTGAGTGCATCAGTGACTCTGCTTCTGTTTGCAGCCGTAGAACATCCGGTGAACCTCAAAATGTTGGAGAACGATAGTATTAAAGACAATATATCTGGCATGTAAGCATTTTATTTAGAGCCATAGGGGAATTTCAGTGTACAAAGCGACGCAGCTCCCCGGGAGTCTCACAAGGAATTGATTGTCTCATTAGTCGACGACGCTTGAGTTATTAAGACTGTTAAATAATGTTTTCGGTTCGTAATTGAAATCCTTGCAAATATTTGTCCAATAGTAAAGTGGAGTCAAGAATTTGACGTCTTGAATGGAACAGAGACCCTTTGTGTAGGTAGGTAGATATTATAATACTGTTCTAGTAGGGGAGGTACCGCTCGATTTTGCGACCAATTGAATTTTTTGTAGTTAATAACAATAATCATGAATGTGAGTCACTCGCCGCACTCAATGGTTAGGTTAAAAACTTTTTCACAAAAAATATAACCGACTTCCAAAAAAATCACTACGAAGTGGAAAATAACTTTGATTTCGGAAGTCGGTGTCTTGGGTTTTTTATTTTAGTTTTTTTGCCACCGACTTCCGAAATCAAAGTTATTTTTCACTTCGTAGTGATTTTTTTGGAAGTCGGTTATATTTTTTGTGAAAAAGTTTTTATTTTTCACTTTTTAGTTGTGGTACCTACACAAAACCCCCACAAAAATTTGAATATTAAGTTTACAGTGACAGGAACTATTAGAATATCGTCCACATATACTAGGTGGGAAAAATATGTATTATTGAAGCTAACTCAAAAACCCCTCATCAGATCTTGACCAAATTTATATGGGGCCAATTCCGAAGTATGCCCTACCAAACAAAAAAAGAATCATCAAAATCAATTCATAATTGGCGGAGTAATCGCGAAACAAACAAACAAAAAAAAAAAAAAAAAACTACCGAATTTAGAACCT
This sequence comes from Xanthia togata, assembly GCA_963853775.1. NCBI lineage: Eukaryota > Metazoa > Arthropoda > Insecta > Lepidoptera > Noctuidae > Xanthia > Xanthia togata. Next base: position 13,748,765 of record OY970809.1, read on the forward strand.
CCTCCTTTTTGAAGTCGGTTGAAAATAGTCAGTTGCATGGAAGTGGGCGGAATAAATTTCAACGGTCTCGATTCCTGGCTCAGGCAAGCTTTAAAAAAAAACAAATGTGCAGTTTTATTTACCTTCAAAATCATATGGTTCCTTTGACCAGTCTGCCATAGTATAATTTCGAGTTTAGTCTGATGATCCATCGTAACAATCATGTTCATTTACGCGACTTAATATTCCCCCCACTTCAATACAGCTGACAATTTTATTTGGGTTATAGATGATCCCAAAAACTGTCCCATAAGGTTTTTGCGCGAATGACTTTTTTTACAACTTTGACATGCTCTAACTTTGGGACTCTCCCACTACTGGAGCAGTTGGCTCAGATCTCTTACTAAGAAAAAACCATTTTTAATCGAGGAGTAGGTTCTAAATTCGACTGTTTTTTTATACCTGTTTGTTACGAGATTACTCCGCCAATAATTAATTGATTTTGATGATGTTTTTTTTTGTTTGGTAGGTTATACTTTAGAGGTGGTCCGATATTTTTTTTATTAATTTTGCTGCTCTAGTTTTTGAGTTAGCTTCAATAATACGTATTTTTCCCACATGATGTTATACATCAGGTGGTATTCGATTTTGTGTGGGCAAAGTACCACAACTAAAAAGTGAAAAATAAATACTGTGTGTAGTGTACGGTGGCAAAAAACGAAAATTCAAAAACAGTCACCAACTTCCAAAATTAAATTAATTTTTCCATTTGTAGTTTTTTAGGAAGTCGTTTTTTTTGTACTTAGTAGGTACCATTAGTATGATTTTCAGCCGGTATAAAATATTTTTCAAACGAATGCCACCGCCCCGCACTATTCCGTTTCTCCAGAGAAACGTTAATCGAGGCAGCTAGAAACCTGTCAATATGCCAATCATTGGCCATCGTGAGGCATCGCTTCTAAAAGCCACAAACCAGTAATTGTGTATCTATGCACAAACGCTTTCACAGATTGTCCGCGCGACCTTGTCGGCGCATTTCTTGTTCAATGCGGGTGTACATTACAAACAATGGATTTCGCAATACAGCTACCTAGGGTATTTTATTTACCTATATTTATTGAGCTGTACTTAACAGATTCACACTAAATTTAGATCTTCAGTTATAGATCATAGAAGGGTAGATAAGTGAGACGTGTTTAGTGTATCCACACGTTATGTGTGTGCTTGACACAAATCCAGTCGATGCTGTTACTGAAACTATTGATTGATAAACTCAATAATAGGTACTCTGACCGACCTGTGAATTGAACTGGGACCCCATGTTCTCCCGCTCCACCCAGAGTGGGAGAAGTTATTTGATAAGTTCCCACAAAAAAGACAAAAAAAAAACTCCCAAGCTCAGCAGTCGCGTTTGCTACTGCTAAAGGTACGTCTTATCAGTTATCACTGATAGGTACGAGTAGGTATATCTCCCAGACAGACCACCGTTACCGTTTTTACGGAAATGAAGACAAAAAAAACTGACATAAAGCATGCTTAAAGCTAAATTATGCAGATTTTATGGATTACGCTTTTGAAATGAATTGGCATATTTATATCTACGAGTCGTGCGGTCATTGGACTGGCTATTGAAGTTGCCGAAAAACGAATTTAGCGTAAGAATTGATCCGGAACTCCAGAAGGGCGATGGGTCAATAACCAGAGACTGGACTAATTATTTATGCTAAGCTGAAAGAGAGGTGTGGCCACAAGCGTTGGAGAAAATAAGTTCTATCGTTCGTTTTTCAACATTTCCTATGAAAAATTTTCTTTGTTCGTCTTTTTCTTTTAGTATAACCGAGATTTTATTTTTCTTTTATAAGTACACATTTTTTGTTATAATTTTATAAAGAAAATAACTGGATTTTTATTTCAGAATAATTTTTTTGTTACTTATGTGTAATTTTAACAAACTAAAATGTATGTTTTTTTTTTTGACGAATGTGCAAGGCTTTAAAAACTCGTACAGCTGGCAATTGTCATCCTCGTCTGAGGAGCAATGTTGCGCGCGAGCTCTCTTTCACTCTAATCTATCTTTTATCTTTAACAGCTGGCAAGCCCTATTTGCGGCCACTTTTACATAGGACTTATTCCATCATATACAGAAAAAAAATGCTTTAAATTTGATATCTAAACTATGAATATAGGTACGTCATGATTTCATGAACGTATAATTGTCACAAAATGATACCAGCCGGTCTATTCTGTAATAATCTCACGGTGAAATCTTAGTTGAAGTGAGCTGTCATTCCACCCTGCTAGGGACTGACAGCTCACTTCACCTAAGTTTTCACGGTGAGATGGTTACAGAATAGCACTGCAGTTGACACCTGGCTGCGAAGAGGTTGCGGCCAAGTGCGCAATGCAATGGCACCCTTAACTTTCAAGTTCTTTACATAAATTGCTGTGACGTGGATTACTTACTATAGGATTGCTTGCTTTTTTTTATGAGGCACATTGTTTATTTTGCTGTTGCTACGCATTTAGATATCGCAGTCTGATATCCTTTCTCGACTAGTATTCGACCCTTTGCCTGGTGGATGCCAAAATGACAATAAGTACTCAGGTAAGTACATACCCATACCAAAAATGTTTATTCAGGTATCTATCTTAAAGTTATTATTCTTATTTATTTTAGAGTAAGTCCTATTAGATAAATAAGAATGATTGACACACCATGCAGGTACATACTAGGTCCTACGTAGTATGTATCTATGTACATGGTGTTGTGATTTATTTATTTTCTCTCACACCTGAACATTAGGTAGTATGCTGACGGATAGATCTGCACTTCATATAAATTATTTGCTTCGTACCGATACCGAACGCGCGACCCGTGAGGCAAAGCGAAGCGCACAAACTTTCGGAACGTAAAAAAAATACATATGTAGGTATGAATATTTATTATTTTTTATTGTTTTCTACTCCTACCAAGACCTTGAACCAAAAATATGCCGAATCTTTTAGTTACTCCTCAGGAAGTCTAGAATTATTGTACCTATTTATTGAAAGTAATGAAACTCACATGACTTCAATCTGTACCACTGGTATCTGATGCGATAATACACTGTGTCAGCCACATTTCTCACTGCTTTCGACATTTTTATTACACTACACTGCTATGTATTGATTTTATAATTTATTTCAGTAATTGACTAATAAATAACAGTCATTTTTCTGGAATGAAATACAGACTGATAATGAAGCCAGTGGTTAGAAACCTTTAATGCATTTTGGCTTATCAAGGCTATTTCATTTAAAAAAAGGCCTTAAATAATAAATCTCCCAACTAGGTTGATGTTCAAAATAACTGTTTTAAATTGAACACTGATCAAATAATAATCAGACATGGCCTTAAAAGATTATTTTTAAATTCATCTAGCTATTTATTTTCTGAGCCAACATCACAGTACACTCTCAAACAACCAAGAGTTTAACACAACTGGTTGATAAAAAGCTGTCAATGATGATAACATTGATAAAATATCTATTGTGTTGAACACCTCATGTATTTGATAGTGTTGATTAGATGTCAACACACTGTGTCAGTTACTACAACAGTGCACGTTTAGGTTTTATAAATAAAACTTTTCTTTTTGTAGATTTAAAATAATTTTGAGCTCATCCAATAAGTAACAACAAAAATAAGCCTATTTAAAAAAAGTGCAAATTATTCTATTCACTCACAATTATTTTTTTGTCTTATTTCGAGTCCAGCCCACCCAAAAACAAAACAGTCAAATTCTTTACACCATAAGAATATTTATTACATGTCCAAATAAATGTAAACACACAAATCAAATGATCTTGTTGGCATAATAAATTCCTGCAGTATTAGATTTTTAGCACCAGGTTGTTATCATAAAAGCAAATGTTTATTTTATTGATAGAGATACAAATGGGATCACTCCAGTTTAGCCAATCAGTAGCATTGCAACTGGATGGAACTGGATAGATTATCTAGATAACTTTGTCTGGGGACACCACTACACCAAACAGGCTAAGCCACCTAAATTTGCATGTACATAATGATTACATACGCGGTTTTTTTATAAGTAATATAATTATTATTTGAATAAAAATCACGTAAATACGATCAGGTTTAGCTTAATAAAAAACGATCTAGATTTTGAAATAATATACAAAATTGTTGATAGAAAAATTATCGCCATGCAAAACAAGCAACTACTTCTTACTTACTAAGTGCAAAAGTGTTAGAATAGGAACAGAAGATAAAAGCTATAGAATCTACGTATTTGGGGCAAGCCTAGATAGCATCTTACTGTTTATTTTATGCATAGGTTAGTGTTTAGGCAGCTTTATGAGTCATTCTAATGCGTCATATATCAGATTTGGCATCAGTATAACAGTTAATCGATCTCGCTGGACCGCTTATGGATGGATAAATAACAGTTATAGCTCAAAACAAGGTGAAATTAATTAAAACAAAATGTTAAATGAATTACAAAATGTATTGTTAATAAAACAAAAGCGTACACATAATCTTGCGGCTACTGTGCATATAAAAATCATAGCTTCTCGTTTACTTGTGACGTTCGAGCCGTAATTGTTGATGCTGGTGTTTGCGAAATCATCACTGAACCTTTTATAACCGTCGGACGGTGAAGACGGGCTCCTCAAAGAAGCCATTTTTCAACACTGATTTTTTTTGACATTTACTTAATTTGACATTCAAATTATCGGCGCGTTCTCTGTGATCGCGTTCGTTTAATTATTTATCAACCAAAGACAATAATTTTTCACGCATTCCACCAACTTGAGAATTAATGTCAAATAATACGCGTAAATCTAACAGAACCATTGTTTCATGATTCCAAGCCTCTAAATACGGGAATCCATATAACAGCAACATAATGCCACACCCGATTGTTGAGTTTGTCAACTGTTGTTGTTTAGTTGTAGGGATTTTTAATTTAAATCATTTGGTTCTTCCCTTCCGTCCTCTCCAAAACAGCATAAACAGGAATTGAACTGTAATCTTTTTATCAAACTTGTCAATCGTATGAGGCCAAAAGTTCGGTAGTCAATCTTTAGTTTGTAATTTTGTATACTCTACAACCGCCATAGACCAATTCTTCTATGACAATTTCTTTTTTTCTTGATCCCGGTTGGAATGTGAGTTGATGTTGTTTTCGATGAAAATAAATCCAAAGGAATAGATTTATATTTAACTAATTTTCTCCATTCCATGTAAGAATTAAGAAAAGTATCCTGCAAACAAGTGATTGTGTGTTATATTTTTGTTATATCCTTACTCAACATCTTTGAAATTTGCATCGAAAGTTCTGACGTTCCGCAAGTGATTGTGATAAAACAGTGAACAGATGGGTATTCGTGTGTAATTGTCCCAGTTCCGCAGTGCAAAAGCTTATTAATCGTGTCTAAATCACTTGTTTGTATGGAGAAGTGCTGAAACATTTATAACCTCAAAGTTGGAAGTCAGGTGGTGAGTTTGTTGTTAAAGGTTGTGTTTCTGTTTGTACAGATTCTAAATGGCTCCACCACAGCCTAAGGCGGCGGCCAAGCCCGCTGCGGCGCCCGCGGGCGGCGTATCCAAGGCCAAAGTTGGCAAACCAAGGAATTACGACCTGGGAAATGGAGTAGTTCGCTTCTCCAAGTCAAAGATGTTCCACAAGAAGGTGAGCTGGTTTCTTTGACATTCCATTGGCCTAAGCATCTTGTAGATAACAAAATGGCATTTACAGATATGTAAATAACATGCAGTAACAACAAGAACTGCCCATGTGTAAAAAATTTGTCTCACTACCTGGTGCATGGCCATTTATTACCTATGTTCATCATGGAGTCATCTTATACATGGCTACAAGTCTGTCTACCTTGGCACTGGTAGGCCAACTTCTCTGTTGTGCAATGTTATTTCTTTGTAGTTCAGTTGTGAGGTGTGCTAAAATGTGCCTTCAATAATGAGAATAGTATCTTGATCTGAGATATCCTTATCAGTAGATGTTAGCATGTTTAAAACAAATTTCACCTTATTCACTTCAAGCTCCCAACAAATATTTATTTTTTAATTCTAATCATTATTTTATATACTAAATCAGACCTCTTTCCTCCATTTCCAGGCAAAGTACAGGTTTGTGGGCAAAAAAAACCCCAAGCCAGAAACGCCCAAGAAGCCCTCTGTGGCCGTCAAGCAGATCGGTGGTGAGAAGAATGGAGGAACCCGTACTGTGCTGCTGCGCCGCAGAAAATCCTTCTACCCTACTCAGGACAAGTAAGTGTGCTATATTACAAATAGAAATATCCTATTTTGTTTTGTAAAACTTGCAATTATATTCCACCGTCCCTAATTATTTGCATATGGTCCAAAATGTTGAAACAAATATGGATTCTAATATCCAAACATGTTCTTTTTCTACCTGGTTATAGATAGCTGGTTTCGTCTCGACATAGATAGCAATCGCTATACGAACGAATTCGGTCACATTCGTAATGGTGTCCCTAGACGCGCACGAAGTGCTTTACATGTATTTTTTCATGCTTGTCAAGCAAAGAATTATGTGGATCATCTCAACAATTTACTCAAAATGCTTTAAGGAGAATATGGTCTCATTTTGATTTAGCACATAAAGAGATTATTTTAAATCTTAAAAAAAGAATGAATAACCTATTGCTAAACAACAAATAACCAATCCCACCTTCCTCACTACATGACGAACTGGTTGTAAGCAAACACAGAGCACTTGGTTTGATTACTTCAACAAAATCTATGAAGATGCGAATGTTTAAATACTTCAATGTTGTAGTCATGTTGGTTAACTATAAAGAACACACACACATTGTGATGAAGAAAGGTTTCTCATACTTTAACCTGAAGAGAGGCCTATTTTCCGAGGCCGGTTTTACTTGACATACTTTTGTTCGAATGATTTAGTCAATTATTCTATCCATCATACTTCAGAAGTGGTCCCATATAAATTTGGTCAAGATCTGATGAGTTAGCTTCAATAATACGTATTTTTCCCATCTAGTATATGTGGACGATATTCTAATAGTTCCTGTCACTGTAATTTACATAGCAGTTAATGGGTATTCAAATTTTTGTGGGGGTTTTGTGTAGGTACCACAACTAAAAAGTGAAAAATAAAAACATTTCACAAAAAATAAAACCGACTTCCAAAAAAAACACTACAAAGTTAAAAATAACTTTTATTTCGGAAGTCGGTGGCAAAAAAACGAAAATAAAACCCCAAAGACACCAACTTCCGAAATCAAAGTTATTTTTAACTTTGTAGTGTTTTTTTTGGAAGTCGGTTTTATTTTTTGTGAAAAAGTTTTTATAATTAGAGATTTAAACAGCAAGTACCTGTGTGTCCGCAGGGTCACAGTCGTGCTCGATGTATGTCGAGTTGACGTGACCGCGGTAGCACGGCCGGCCTCAACCGGTCTGGTGTCTATCCACCCATTCATTCTATATTCACTCTAATTCACTCTATCCACCCATTCATTCTATATTCACTCTAAAACAACCTTCCTTCCCCAGGATTGTCACTCGTCCCCACCACAAGACGTTCAGCAAGCACATCCGCAGGACGAGGCCAACCCTCACCTCTGGCACAGTGTGCATCTTGCTCGCCGGTCGCCACGCTGGCAAGCGCGTCGTGCTTGTAGGTGTACTGCCCAGTGGACTGCTGCTCGTCACTGGACCCTTCTCGGTAAACATTTATGATGAAACAACAGATCAGCATGCCTGCGTGTTGTGAATCTTCAAACTTGGTTCATCCCTAATTTACTGCTTAGCTGCTTTTAGGTTCACAATGCATAAACTGTTGTGATGTGTCTCATCATTTTTCTTCAATATCAAAATAATACTATAGGTACTTCTAGAATAAGAATTCCACTTTCTGAACATCAAACTATATTAAGCCATCATTGAAAAATGCTTGCATTTAACAAAAGTAAACAAACAATTTGGCTATTTAACCCTAGATTAATAAACTATCTTGCAGGTGTCGTTGTTACTAAACATTAGTAAAAAATACAACTTTAATTATTTTAGAAGTTACATTCTTTGGGTTTAAAAGATCACAAATAATTAACTAGTATATATTTTTTTTACTCTACACAGTTCGAACACATTTGTGTGTGCTCTACATAATATTGCTCTCTTGCATTTCAAGCAAAAGTTTGTTGTCATTTTTCTTAACTTAGACAGGCACAATGCACATTGCTTGCTGTAACTCAATACAGAGAATACACCCAACCACAATGACAGTATGTGGCAAACTGATGGAACTAATTAGGAAAGTTTTACAGTGAAGGAGGAAAGACGCGAATTTTGTTTATTTAGGAATCATAATTTTGCCCTCATCATTTTTACGATAGTTTGGTAATCTGGGGTTAAATAGCCAAATTGTTTAATTGTTGGCTTAATATTGTTTGATGTTCAGAAAGTGGAATTCTTATTCTAGAAGTACCTATTGTATTATTTTGATGTTGAAGCAAGGCACGTCAACAGTTTATGCATTGTGAACCAGCTAAGCAGTAAATTAGGAATGAACCAAGTTGAAGACTGACAACACGACTGGCCTAAAGGATCTCGCGCAGTACGGCCACAACCACGAATTTATTGTTTCTATAAAATCGTGTCAGCTAGTTGGTCATGGTCCTGGCCATCTACTGCACAAGATCCCTAACTAATAAAATCATTGTTGTTTGCCTCTCAGATTTTATAGGAACAATAAATATTATCATTAATTCATTAAGCACTGCAAAATCTATAGATTCCATTGATTGAATTTAAATTTCAGTTTCAAATAAATAAATCCACCAACTAGAAATTACTTCAGCATAATCATGAAACAGCCGATAACTAATAACCCAACCCTTCAATTTCCAGTTCAACTCGTGCCCCCTGAGGCGCATTCCCCAGCGCTACGTCATCGGCACGTCCACCAAGCTGGACCTCGGCGACTTCAAGCTGCCCGAGCACCTGAACGACGAGTACTTCAAGAAGAACAAGAAGAGCGCCAAGCGCAGCGTCAAGCGCAAGCAGGGCGAGGACATCTTTGCCTCCAAAAAAGAGGTATGTAGTAGTCTTTATTATTACTCTGCCAACCCGCCCCTGCTTCACACTATGTTATAACATCGACATTTCTGTAATACATAAGTTGTATGATAATGCACATAAACTTTCTCGAATAATTACTTTAAACGATGGTGAAACCCGCATCAAAATCAATTGCATAGTTCAGAAGAACTAAGCAGACATACACAAAAAGTGGCTTTGTTTTATACTATTAAGCCCAGGTTCGCACGGACGTGTTTTTATCGCGGCGGATTTTTTCGTACACTGGATTTTCGAATCTCCATGTTGAGCCGAGCGTTGAGAATCAACGCGTTGGGACGCAGTCTCAAAAACACTGTTGGATTTTCAACTCTCGGCGCTAAGCAAAGCGGTGAAAATCCAGTGCACGAAAAAAAATTCGCCGCTATTCTATTACGTCCGTGCGAACGTGGGCTAAATAGTGGTAGTTACGATAAATCAAATTCATTGTTTGTCCAAATTAGGCTGAGATCTGCAAAGTTTTGATGTCAATATAAGTGAATAAAACTTTTATGTACCCCAAAGAGCCGTAATTTTGAGAAACGATTCTCAGTGTGTGTGTGTGCAAGTAAAAAGGCTCTAATTCAAAAGTTCATGTAAAGTGGTTGCTGTTAAAGAGGGTTGCAAACCAAAATGCTATGAGTTCAGAATACGACAATAATTATTATTAACAAAAGATTTTGATTAAAGAGAACCTAAACCATTTGTATTGTCCATCTTCATGCCAGGTAAGAAGGTAAATAACTTGTTTCCAGTCATATTACGAAATTGATGTCTATCTAACAACATAAAATTGCATTGACAATACCATGAAACCGAAAAATGATTACCAACAAAACAAAATACAAATCAACATTAAAAGTAAACTGGTTTTTTTTCTCTCTTTCCAGAAATACGTTCCATCAGAGCAGCGCAAGACAGACCAGAAGTCAGTCGATGAGGCCGTGGTCAAGGCGATAGGCAAGCGCGCCGACAAGAAGGTGCTGCGAGGCTACCTCAAGTCGTCGTTCGGCCTCCGCTCCAGCCAGTTCCCCCACAGGATGCAATTCTAGTTTGTAAGACACAATAAACATCTGTGACTAACGCTCGACTTTTATTTATTAGCTTATTTTTCCCAAACATTAAAATCGACGGAAGTGATTTGGAACAAGGTTATTGTAAACAATTTCATGTGCTTCACACACACTTGATTCATTATGGGACAAACGCTCCAGGAGCCCATAAATGACGCGACACGCGTCGCGGCCTCGCGGGACGCCCCTAGTGAACACACTGCTGACTATCCTGCTGCACTGGTCGCGAGCCATGAAGCCAGGTAGCCTGGGATTCAAATATCGAACCGTGTAACGAAATACTACAAACCAAAATCACGGATGTTGTCTGCAAAGCTTTAAACGTGTAAGTGAGATTGGGCTGGACATGCCTGCAGTGGGTCTACATATAGCAGAGCTTTTTATGTCATAATATTATTTTGCATAACAGCGGATAGCATAAACATCATTTTGCAGAAAATCGATTGGCATGCACTCATTCATCATACATTCAAAAGTCATTTATTCAAACTAGGCTGAGAATCAGCACTTTTCGAACGTCAAAATTACATAAGACAGTCCCCCAAAAGGCCCACCCTTCACCACTTCCTAGTGCTTTTTTCATTCAAAACTCATACCTAATTTTTGTTAAGTCAGAATCATCTTTAGGCATAAATTTCATATCCATAATAATTAAAAAGTAGAACCATCAAATCGCAGAAAGTTCACACAAACATGACAGCAAGCATACACCATGCATGCAGCAGGCATGATTTCTGTCACGGCTCCGGCCAGCGGGGCTGCGTGGCTACGGCGGCGGTCCCACGCGAGCTTATCGTCGCAGATCCTGCTCCTCAGCTCGCGGCCCGCCTCGCTCCTCCGCGCCTGCGCGGGCTTCAATTACACTCAAGGGTAGGGCAGACATACGGTGGAGGTCTGCCCGGCTTGGGCAGAGCATCGCCGTGTCCTCGTGGAGGCGATCGGTGACGGTGATCTTTCGCGTCCGGCCCTGGGTCCAGGCCATGGTACGGAGCGAGACGAAGAGAGGAGGAGAAGACGAAGATGTTAGGCTGTCACCTCCTTCTGCGAAGCAGTAATGCTCACGAAGGAGGAGGCAGAACGCGTGAGGGAGAAGCAAATTTCGCGCCCTCACGCCCCTAGCCGCCGCAGGAGACGCGCTGGGCGTCAGGAATCGCAGGCCGATTCCCGGCCACCGTATGCGCGGGCTTGCGACAAGGACCAGACCCGGGTCGACGGCGCTTGTGTTCCACGCGCGCCTCAAAGTATGTCAGCAGAACTGGCGGGGTCCGCTAGCACCGATGCCTGCCGGGGTCGCGGGAAAGTCCGAAAGGGATACCGTGGCCCCGGGCAACGTACAGGCAACTGAAGGAACATGGGTGAGTTTTAGTCCGTAAGTCTTCCCGCTCCGCCCAGAGCGGGAGAAGTTATTTGATTTTCCCACCAAAAAAAAAAGGGTAGGGCAGACAAGACTACGAAGAGTCGGTTTTGCAGTGATTCGTTACTGTCACTAACTTTTGTAGCATAATAATTTTTAAGACAATATTTTTATTTGGTTAAAAATGCTATTTTATAGAAATGACTATAGGATAATATGTCTAATAAAATTATTCCAAATAAAATTCTGCCATCTTAAAAAGTATGCCATTGTAAATTGGGAGTTGTGGGAAAGGGATCCATCTAATTAGTAATTAGCCTGTAATGTGAAGTACCTAATGTCCCACAGCTGTGAAAGTATTGACGTATTAATGCCACCATTATTCCAGTGTGAGTGAGAGACGGAGCTATACAAGGCCGCTAGCACCATCCTTTTTTCGCAGTGGAATAATGATGGCATTAATACTTCATAATAAGGCCCCTGGGTTGCACAACTGACATTAAAAGGAAGTAAAATTCCAAGTGAAGTTAAATTATTTTACTTCCTTTTATTTTACCACACACCTTCAGAAATTGATTGTTCGTCTAGAAATACAGTTTAGGAAAAGAATTAAACCAAAGATTAATTTTATATGATTCTACACATTTATTTCAACAAATTCGGAAAAAATGCCTATTCGGGAAATAAAACAATGCTTGTGGATGCAAATGTTTATTAGTTTTTCACTTGTTCTTGTTGGCGGGCTGGTGAGGCCGCGGGCGCGCGGACACAGCGTTGCGTGATCGCTGACCGTGACGCTCGCGCCATTCTGATTCCAGGCGGGCGTAAACGCCACCTAGGAACAAGAAGATTCATTTAACATAATCATAATATCTTTATTGTGGGCATAATAATATTATTAATACAAATACATATTATTATTTAAAAAAAAAATGTTAAGACCTGTAACAAACATATGTTTGTTACAGGTCTTAACAAAAAAATTAAGTTCCAATATGTCCTGCCTAATAGGCATACAGTAATTAAGTATTAGCATTAAATTGAAAATTATTTTACATGTCAAATTTAGTTATTATAATTATGTCAAAATACAGTTAAATTAAATGTTTAAACAAATCAATCAATAATTCAAGAAATCTTGGATCGTATAGAATGCATTATCAATTAAAAAGTATCGTAATTTATTTTTAAATACTGGAAGTTCCTTAGTGCTCAGAATGTCAATAGGTATTTTGTTGTATATTTTTGATGCAATGCCAAAGAAGCTTTTGTTAAATAGAGCCGTTTTATGTGGTACATTAGACATTTTTAACATAATTATGTCTTTTCGATTTGAGTTTATCAAATAGATTTTCATTTGTTTTTATAAATACGGCTACTTCATAAATGTAAATTGCAGGAAAGGTCAATATTTTAAAATCTTTGAAGTATGGTTCACATGAATCAGGAACACGGATACCAGCAATCGCACGTACACATCTTTTTTGCGCTTTAAACACTAAATCCCTATTAGTGGCATTGCCCCAATATATGACTGCATATCTCAGTGTCGACGAAACATAAGCATGGTATGCGGTCAAAAGAACTGATTGATCAACAATCTTTGATAATTTATATAAAGCATATGAGTACTGATTAAGTTTATTGCATATTGTGTCAATGTGTGTTTGCAAGTCAAATCGTTATCTATAGAAAGCCCTAGAAACTTAACACAGCGAACTTGTTCAATGTTCGTCTCATTATAATGAATATTGATGTTGTTATTTTTGTTGTTAAGTTGATAATTAAGTTATTAGCCGACAGCCAGTTAATTATATTGTGAAGAGTGGAATTTATGTCATTTTCAAAAGTACCAGTATTTTGACTTGTAAATATGACTGTGCTGTCATCAGCAAAAAGGATCATGGGATGCTGTGAAACTTTAGGCAGATCATTTATGTAGGTCAAAAATAGCAGTGGACCTAACACACTACCTTGCGGCACCCCATAAAGTACTTTTTTGGGCATGGATTTATGTTTTTGTTCGGTATTATTTAAGAGATTAATATTATTTATTTCTACTACTTGATATGTGTCATTTAGATAAGATTCTATAAGTTTATGGACGTTACCCCTTATTCCACAACTGTACAATTTAAATATCACATTAATATCCCTTGAAATAAAATGTCCGTGACTACCGACCACAAACGTCAATCGCTTCCATATTTGGTAAATAATTTGTACATACTCAATTGGTGATAATTAGTAGGACTCGAACAACAAAATTGGTACCTTAGCTGTAGTTGTCGAGAAAATCAACTTAGAAGGTGGTCCGGCTCACGGTAGTCACGCTCCTTTCAGCAGGACCACCATGAGCGCCGAAAAAGGGGGCATACTATTAATATTTATATTGCTTAGCGTGTTTAGTTTCCTTTCACCTACTTTGACTAAGTACCTAATAGTTGCGTGCAGCTACAGTATAATCAGGTATTCGTACGGCGAATAATAGAATGAGTATTTGTATTTGTAAAAGTAGTATTTGTAACATCACTAGTCATCGACAAAAATTGCGAATTTCCTTATAAACTTTCATTCCCTATTTTAAACCCATTAGTGGCTAAATTTTCAAAAATCCTTTATGTGTTAAATATGGTATGACTGTTTTGCTTAGACTGTAACCATATTCTTTTGTTTTTGATGTTTGCCACCGCTCATGAAGATCCGTAAAAGTGGCGTAACTACTGCTACAGACAGCTTTATTTGATCGAATCTATTATTTTAGGACATCAAATTATAGTATAGGTATTTTTTAAACGTCTCCGGTCATGTTTGATCGCCGTCACATCGGACTATTTACCAAAACAAAAGTGGCATACCTAGGTGCAAGTATCAATACGTTAAAAGTTACAAACCAACAAAGATACGATAAGATATTATGGCGGAGACAGTTCGATAGAGAATGATTATAGTAATATGGATGAATCTGACTGAAAAATCTTAGAAAAATGTATTTTCAAAAAATCCAACCGTTGAATTCGCTCTAAAATACGAATACCTCATGGTACATGCAATTTTCATATTATTTTGTGCTGTGTTATTATAAAAATGATTTCGCGCCTCATTCAATACATTCGGAACGGAGTGTCACTGCGCCGCGCGCCGCTCCGCATGAATTATCGTACCTACACCAACCTGAGACGCTTACACTTTTCCGCTTACACGCGATTTACTTTCAACTTCCGCAAGGTCGATATTTGTTTGGCAGTGACGTTTGCGCTGCGCTGCGGCCGGTCTCTACACTTTACTGTAAGTGGTTCATAACATAAGAATATGAACCCTATCCTTATGCATTTAATGTTCATATTCGAAAAAGCTAATGTGAACCAGCGTCACATAGAACATGAACTTTTTTTATCTACTTCGTATGCCACGCTTACCTTCCTTTTCGAAAAGTAAACTCCAAGTTCAGTTTGAGAATTTTTACCTAGGTAGGTATAATTCAGTAGCCAGAAAAATATGCCCTTTGATAACTCAAAGCTTTTTATTTTCGCTGAGTGGATAACTTTAGTGAATTCATTGCTATGTACACACGGCTACACATTACTATGTGTAGCCATGTGTACATAGCAATGAATTCAACAATCACAATCGAATAGCACATCAAGCTATACTAAATACTTTACTGTTTATTTATTAGTACTATCTAAACTTTTAATTTGTGAAAATGCTAACAGATAGGTACTGTGGAACAATGGAAAACTGAAAATGTCCCGTAACTTTTTATACTCAACTTTATTTTTAGGCTTGCAACGTTGATATTTGTTTGGCTGTGACAACCGCACCGCGCTGCGCCTCGCCAGGTGTGCGCCGGCCCTAAGTTTGTGCGCTTCAAAGAGGATATAATTTTTCTTTGGTGTGCTCTGTGAATCTCTCCCTTCGAGTTGTAAGGTATTGCTCAATTATTATCAGCAGGCGTTTTGCCAAGCCTGTAGACGACACCAACATCATAAGTTGAGCTTGTGATACTTGACGGGAACAGATAATTTGAGCTTTAGGTTGGATTGGATCCGTCACTGGTCAGGTAACAGGGTAGGTATACATATTTAATAATAGATACATTTTGATGTACTTAAAGAGCTCACGCGTTTCAAATTAGGTAAGTACCTATACGCTTTTTAACACACTTGCAAGGAATAAATAAATATAATTTCATAGTAATTATTTGTGAAAACTTTTTTGTTTCACTACTGCGGGCATACAAAGTAAAAAAGCACGCGTGTTAAAATACACTGCATTTTGAACCTAAAAGTAATGCGATAAGACCCACTTTTCGAGCAAGTACCTCTGTTGAAAAACATGTTTTAACCGCTGCCGCTGGCGAATTAAAGTATCCTGACCTGGTGGCAACTTGGACTTGGTATGCTGTTGCAGGACGGCAGTCTTGGCGAGGGCTGACCGCATCTGTCGGCCGGCGCGCTCCTCGAACCGTCGCTGTCCGTCCTGGTTGCTACGTGCTGACAGGCATGAGATCCACTGACGACCCATCACGCGTGTCCTCCTAGAAGAGAAATATGTGAAAGGTTAGAAGAAAACAGTTTTGTTTGCGGAATTGATAGTAACTACTCTCAGGTTCCAAAAAGATACGGCGGAACAATCGATTGTAGATCTGTGAACACGAGGCATCAGGCAAGGTGGATCTCAGACTTCACTTTATACCGTTGCTTGGATCCAGAGAAAATTTATAGGATCGGTAAGTGAAAATTCAGGTTTAGGGTTGACCCACAGACCTATCCGCCCGTAGGTATTCTGATTTTCCCGTAACTCTATACCATTCTGTCGCTCGGAAACAACCTTCAATAGAGCATGAAAAATTGCTGGGCCGATAAGGTCCAGAATCGAACTTCTTTATTTTGATGGACCAGAATTGCCGAGCTTTGTCAGCTAGTCTGCGCCCTGCGGGTAGGTACTCACTTAGTGGCGGTATTAGTGTGTGAATGCGTGTGTTTCCTGACGGCGCGTTGCGTCGTGCGTCTAGGGGCGCACTCCTCATCACTGGGCGCGCTCGCAGAGCTCTGCTCACTTTCGTCGGACGAGCTCGACTGCTCTCCGTCCGACTCGCCCGCCGAGTCGCCGCCTCCCGGGGCGCCTTTCTTTGTATAACAGCAGAATTTGTCATTTACGTTTAAGTAAGGCCGTAAACAGTGCGATTTTACGAGCGGTGTAGGCATCTCCTGTTTTTGTGAAACTTTGCAGGATTTCTTGCGATGATGGAAATCATGCTTTTGCTCTCCTTCACGGTTTAAGTTTTAGTGGTTGAATTTCAATTGTAGCATGTAGTATCGATTTAGGATGCCTACTAATCCGTCAACATCGTCCATTGTGACGGGTCGTAGGATCGCACTGCTTATAGCCTAAGAGCCTGTTTTGCCACATGATGCAATATTCTCGAATAAGCACCAGACAGTTAGGAATCATTACCTCTAAGAGTAATGAAAACAGCCTATTTGAGAAAGCTTTAAAATTAGCTAGAACAGTTATCCTGAATATTAGAGCTTAGATGGGTGAAACTGGCTTGAGATAAACCAAAAATATTTTTTTTCTAATAAATCATTATTTCTTCTTTTATATATTGTAAGTAATCATGCCATTATAGGTATGTTAAGTCAAAAAAAAAACTGACACCATTTGGGTGGCATTATCTAAATAAAATTACAAATAATTCTAATTAGGAATAGTAATAGCTCATCTTCTACAGAATACAATATACAGAGGAACTCTTTGAAGTAATAACATTTAAAATAAATAAATAACTAAGTACTTAGTACTAAGTGCGATAGAAGGAAGTAACTAGAGATAGAGTACCTAATAGGTAAATAGGTCAATAAGAGAAGAGTTTTTAAGTAAGTATGTAGAGTATTTTATATAAGTAGAGAAAGGCGTACCTAATATTAAAAAGTAAGTATCATAAATATTGCTTTTCTAAAATATTCAACAACCTAGGTACAAGTTGCATGCAAAATGATCTAACTAAATATTTCATCTACCCTGTCGAATTTATATACCATGCCAATTCTATACTAACTACAGAACTACTGCTACACACTACATTTCGCTATAAGAATCAAGTACTAACTAATTCCCACCACAAAGAGTAGGTAGCAGAACCTTCAGTACCGGAAGGTCTCGTGGCTCCCCAGTCGTATTGGTTTTGGTCCTTCGAGGCTTACCTTGGTCTTATGGGTCTCTTCCTTGGACTCTTTCACGGAGAGGGCTTTCGGGGTCTTGATATCTTTCTCCGCCGCGACCACGGTGCTGGTGGAGCAGTTCGCGGCGAGTGACTGCGGAGACACATGGTTCGTGCCCAGTGCGGGCGAACCAGGTCTCACGTTGGCTGTGTATGCGTCGTTTTGGAATGTATTTCTGTTACTATTGCCCCCGTCTCGTACTTTCCCAACATGTGTGTCGATTAATGTAGGTTTTACAAAGTTTTCTGTGTAACATCGATAAATGAGGCAAAAATAACTGGGTTAGTATTGTACTGAGGTAACTAAACTATTGTGTTAGTACTTATGATATAAAGTTACCGATGTAATGAACGATGTCTAATCGCTGACCACATCTTTGCAGACCTTCAAACAAAAATGACAAAACCAAAATGTCGGTGCTACTACACAGATATAGTATTTGATTCTTTGGCTCTTTTCAGTGGAGGAGATAATAATTTAGCTTTCGTTAAATTAGAGGTGGTGGGTGAACCTTGAGCTCAGTCATCTTTTTTAAATACTGGTCTTTTGAGCCAAAGAACATGAAATTACGGAATTTTGTGTATTTACATTAGTTACTGTTCAGAACTATATTTTTTGTTGCCAATTACGGTCCCTATAATTTTGCAAGCGTGTCCCCATGGCCGCTACATGTATTGCCAATTGTTTCAGCGTATTTACAGCGGTTATTCCCCTATGGTACGGTGACGTGTCTCGTGAAAGATCAAATAAAAGCAATCATCCCCTCTAAAATCTGAGTAAAAACTTCATACAGTAAACATTTTCTAAATGAAATAGTTTTATTAAACTCGTTAAGTTGGATTCTATTTATCTTTTGGATGGTTCAATCACGTTTCAGCACCACGCAAAATACGGATGATACAATGTGAAGACTGCGTCAGTAAGGGCTTAATACAGATCCTCAAATCCTTACAACATAGTTCCACACGTCACCGGACCATCTCAGCTTTCTACTCATTAAAAAAGTGCGAGTCTCACGATTGAACTTGTTGTTGCTGGTGTACAACTTGCCGAGCAGGCCCAGTGGGGGACGAGGAGGCACCAGCAGTATGCCCTCCCACCAGAACACTTCCTTGCACTGCAGCCGACTGTTGCTGTCCTCGCCTGGTTCTAGGGCGAAACTTAGAAGCTGGCCTTATGTACAATTGCGAGGAAATTAGTCATTGTTCAATTAAACACTTATTAATGGACTAGATCTGCTTCGGTATAACAACGTATTTACAAGATAGTTTCAATTCCTATGTGGTTGCATCTTCCAAGTGCAGTCTCCGTTAATGAACTTTGAAGGATTAGAAAGATTTTGGTGCTATTTAAGTACAAAGGTAGAAAGGTTTTGGTGATAATTACAATCAGTGTTATTGTTATGTTCATGCAAGAAGTCAAACATTAAGATAGCTCAGCAGACTGTGTTCCATGCGTCGTCCATATACCTAACTTGGTTATGATTTCTAGTTTACTATACGAATCTACATAAATTGACTTCACATTAACTTAAAACGAAGACTTATTAAAACTGTGCCTCACATCAACTAGGTAGGAAAAATAGGAGACCGTTTAACCCAGGGAAATGAAAACACTAAGTTACTGTACATCGTGCCTACCTCTGCCGACAAGCCTGGTGAGTCTCTCCGGGAACATGAGCTGAGGCGGTCTCATGGAGATGATGTCCCGGAACTGGTTGTACAGCTCCATGACTGAGGAGTCCATCGTCAGCCGCTCATCCGGCACGTGCTCACGGAACTGACAACCCTGTTTGTGTATCAAGATGTTTGGATAAGGGCTAGGTATAGCAAAAAGTGATAATGTCTTTGGTGGATGGACCTTTAATTAAGTATCGGACAATCAAGTTACGTCCAATGCACATAACGTTATAGACAAAAGTCGAGTAACACTTTTTTTAACCGACTTTAAAGAGCATTTTTCTTTGTATGTTTGTTACGCGACTACTCTGCCAATTATGAGTTAAATGTGATGGTTTCTTTTTTATTTGGTAGTTCATACTTCAGAGGTGGTCCCATATAAATATTTTTATTAACTTTGCTTTGGTAGTTTTTGAGTTAGTTTCAATAATACGTATTTTTCACACTTATATTATGTGGATGATATTGTTATCTATACTAAATACTAAGTTCCTGTCACAGTTATTTACATAGCTGATAATGGTTTTTGAATTCGTGTGGGGTAGGTACAGTCACGAGCTTTAATTTGGGACCCATTTCCGTTAAATGTTGTTAGAACAATCATAATGCAATAAGGTCGAAACTTTGAAACTTTGCTTTAAGGTTGAAATGTTGAATGTCAAGTTAAGACATAAAATGTCTTATCTAATCGACCTATGAAATGATAACCTCGTTGCAAAAAGCTATCATTACGATTTTCTAATTACGAACATGTGTCGTGTCAGTGTCATTTAAGAAAATAGTTTAATGTGATATTTTCACAAAATATAATTTACCAATTAATAAAATGCTTGCGGCTAATCGTGACCAAATAAGGCTCCAAATTATTGATTTGCACGAACAAGGAGTAGGCATTCACGAGATATCGCGACGAATAAATGTGACAAGAAACACAGTTCACCGCTGGGTTCGACGCCACGGGAACGAGGAAAATATTATTGACTTACGACGAAACAACCATCACCCGCAAGTTATAACACAAGAGCAAAGCCGCTTGATGCAAAGGCAATACCTGATGAATGGCCAACGAGGCATTTTGCGGAAGCGTTTGAAGTCCACCCTTCAACAGTTAGAAGGCATCTTAAAGCTATGGGAATGCATCACAGGCGGCCTGCAAAAAAAATTGCGTTGACGGATGCCCATAAAGCTGCTCGACTTATTTTCGCACGTCAGTATCTAAATTTTGATTGGACGACGACGGCTTTCATCGATGAAAAGACTTTTCAATCTTCCCAAACGGGCAGACTACATTTGTGGCGAATTGACAGGACGCGATACACGGAAGACCACGTCATAGCTAACAACGCGTCTGGTCGCATTACAGTTAACATGTCTGGCTGGATTAGTTCAGCCGGCATTGGAGAACTAATAAATTTACCACCCAGGGCCACTGCTCAAGATTATGTCGATTTATTAGACGAGAGTGTTCTTCCAACATTGCAACTATATTATCCACAAGATGTTGCTCCAATAAACTTTGTTCAAGATAACGCAACAATTCATACGGCAAGAATCGTTAGAACTTGGTTCGACAATAATAGAGCAAATTTAAATCGTATTCCGTGGCCTGCAAAGTGTGCCGATTTAAATCCTATAGAAAATTTATGGGGCTTAATGGTTCAAAAATGGTCAAATAGAAACGAAAGAACTAGAGAAGCACTTATGGATCACTGCCTCACAGTCTGGGAAAGTTTAAGGGGTACTGACATATGTGACAAATTGATTGGATCCATGCGTAACCGGCTCCAGGCTGTGATTGACAATGAAGGTGTATATACGCGGTTTTGAATATTTATGATAAAAAAATTACTGGAGAGATTTAAATTAATTTAGTCGTAGCCTTCGGTGATAAGTGTTTATTTTGTGCACCGCTAACCATGCTTTCTATATAATTGTGTTAAGATTGAGGTTTGTGTCATAAATGTCTTAATAAATATAAAGAATAAATAACTTTGTTTTTCTAAAGATTTTATTAATCAATATTTTAGCTGAAATCTTCTAAGCCCCCATAATCATAAACGGCCTTTAAACCTATTTTATTTTAAATATGTTGTTTTGCTCCGTCACTTTGATATTTATGTTTGAGAAAGAGACAAAACTTTTTAACTAATATAGGTTTGAAGAATAAGCGGGTTAGTTGACTAGCTATCATATATTGACAATATAATTTTGTTCTTTTTTATTTGTTTCTTTTTTCTTATGGGACCACAGGACCAAAAAGTAATTATTACTCGGAAATCGGTAATGATCGTTTGCCCTCGCTCCAGTTGACGTTAGCCCCTAGAAACGTAAAGTTGTCGATGGTAAACATTATGACGTTTATTGTTTGTGGAGTGACAGCGTTAACATAATAGCTCTAAATGGCGAAAGTTTGCTACACGATATTCAACCTTAGGTGGGTCCCAAATTAAAGCTCGTGACTGTACCACAACAAAAAAGTGAAAAAAACAAAAAAAAAACAACCAACTTCCAAAAAAAAAAACACCACAAAGTGAAAAATTACTTTAATTCGAAACTCGGTGGCAATAAATGAAAATTCAAAACCAAAGATACCGACTTCCAAAATTAAAGTTATTTAACCTTTATAAAATCAATCAAGTCAGCCTATCGGAGTCCACAGCTCAAATCTGAACCTTGGTAATTGAGCTAAATATAATCGGAACAGTAGTAAAGTGACAATAATAATTAACTCTCTCTCAAATGCGGAAATACAATGTATCGAATCATTTTGTGTCAATTTAGATGATGCGTAAAAGTAAAGAAGTGTTGTAGTGCGCGCGACTGCTAGTCACTGCCTGGGACCGGGAGGTAGACAAAGGTCAAGCTAAGTCAGTCTGCCAATTTTGTCAATGGTCAATGTCAATTCCCCCGTCTCGCCACTCACATACCTCAGGCGGTGACCAGCAGTCGCGCGCCGACATAATCGACCATCACTCGCTGACCGTACTAGTGCTCCCGAAACCTTTTGGGTCCGTTTGAAACCTTTTACGACGTGAGCTGATTTTCCTGGCGACAAGCAAACCGTGACTATGAAACTTTTCCGTAGAGCTGCTTTCGTTTTGTTTTAGCAGACCATACGTATTTTGGATGGCCTTATGGTATCCGTCTGGACTTTTTTTAGCTTGATTTACTTACATAATAATTTAAGCAGAAAACCTTCGCGAATTTGTTGGTCGAGAGGACAACATTATAGCAGTTCCTACTCACTGTGTTTCTGGTGAGGGTCTCGAAGCGGTAGGCCCTCTCTCCGCAGCAGGGGTACCGACCAGCCGGTAGCGGCGGCCGCCCCTCCAGCGAGAACATGTGAGCCGGCTGCTCGTGGTGGGAACACCACTCCATCTGGACGATCGTCGAAGATATTGTAATGCAGTTTTCAATGAAGGTGACTTAGAGGTATTACTTATTGATAATTTTAATGACAAATAAAAAACAAATTTATTAAAAGAAAATAAGGGTTACAGACAGTAATGTATAAAGTTCTAGTACCTACTTATGAGGGAGAATCAAAAAATTCTTGGAATCAATATTAAAAAATGCAAAGATTTAAACAAAAATATTTTATTTTTCTACATAATCTCCCTCCAATGCAATGCATTTAGAATAACGCGTTCCTAACTTCTTTATTACTTGTAAAAAAAAGGTTTTTCTTGAATCTCGAAAAACTCCTCTACGGCAGCCATAATCGCGTCATTCACTATCGTAAAATTTTGTTCCACGAATGTCCTCTTTTAATTTTGGGAATAAGTGAAAATCACTTGGGGGTAAGTCCGGAGCATATGGTGGGTGGTCAAGGAGATTGAAACCAGTCAAAGTCAAAGTCAAATAATTTATTTCAATTAGGCACAAAAAAGGCACTAATGAACGTCAAACTTTACAAAAAATAATAATAACTGATTCTAGTCTCCCATTCCAAAAGGTAGTTTTCGTATGGAGAAGAATGGGCAAGAAACTCCACCGTTACTCTTCCGTTACTCTCTCCGCCAGCATAGCGGATTGCGTTGAGCGCAACTTCCGATCGATGAGCGGGAGCATTATCTTGAAGAAACAACACGCCCAACGATAGTTTTCCACGACGTTTTTCGTTAATCGCTTCACGCACATTCGGGATAAAGGAGATTGCCCGATTTGTAAGGAAAGTTGGGTCCCACTGGAAAATTGTTGTGCCCTAAAGATTTTTATTTTAAATAATAGTAAAAACATAGTATTTTCATAATCAGAAACCATTTTTCATTTATTCACCCTGGTTCAAGAGATATAATTGTTTTTCTGTTGTAGCACTAAGAGTCAAATATCTCACAAAGAACAGCACTATTAAGAGTCAAATAACTCACAAAACGTAATGCACTCCAGGAACTTAATAGCTCAACTCGGTAGTAGCAGAAAAAGCACGTATCGTAAATAATAACTAAGTAAAAGATTACGGAATTCAAAACTCAAAGTATCTAAACAAAGCAATGACGCACGTAACGAACCACAGAACATACGTAAGTATCTCTATGTAGACTGTGCACACGTGCACAGAACGAAGTCTGCGAGTTCTGTGATACGTAGTATCTCTAAGTAGTCTGTGGTTCTGTGACATGCACAAGTAAATATTGCCAGATATTTTTTTTTATAATTTATTAATAAATCGTTATAGATCAATCGATAAAAACTACTTTTCTACTAAGGAGTTATCTAAATAAACATGGCTATTATTTTTGTGTGTATTACTTTTCTGAACATTTATTATTTATCAATGAGTATTATGAGTTTAAGCAACCTATTATTGTCATTGTTCTATCGGTTTTACTCGCATCGACTATGAGCATTGTTTATTTATCCAATAGTGTTCGACATCAAGAATACTTTACATAAACTCATATTTGGCGTACACGTATTGTTGTTCATTTCAGATATATATGGTACAATAATACGTATAAAAGGACAGGGATAACATCATTCTATCTCATCGTCCTAAAACAAAATACTAACACAGTAGCGTTGAAGTTGTCAAATGTTGAGATCTAATTGAGATGTAAACTGCCCATAGGTTATATATAATTAAATAAAAAATAATAGTTTTTTTTATTATTTAATATCGTTTTAATTAATATCGATTACTCAATTGATTAAAAGATAGCTTTAGTTATTAAATTCTTTGATACCTGGCAACTTTTTTTTGTATGCCAATCAAACCACAGACTACATTGAATCAAACGGATGTCGACGTAATGTTTAACTATTAATTAACTTTATCTTTATTCCCAGGGTGAAATAAATTGTATAAAAAATACCCTGTACACGAAAAAAATAGTTATATTTTTTGGTTTTTATTAAAATCAGGCACCCGATACCACAAAAGGGACCTGCTCCGTGGCAATCTCCTTTGCATAATGGGGTCCAGTAACCGTCTGGCCTTTTGGCATGTAATCAATAAAAAGGATTCCTCCATTATCCCAGAACACTGAGGCCATAAATTTGCCAGCGGTAGGAGCAACTCGAAATCGTGCTTTTGTATGCTGTGTTGTTTTTTGTGTGCACTAAATAAACGATTTAATCTATTTATCTATCTATCTAAAGAAACTTTGAATTTCGCGGACAAAATTTGTGCATCCCCCTTTTAAGCCTGATGGATTTAAACCTTGTCGGTAAGTACTTTAAAACTTACCTGATAAGCCGGGAAGTAGCTGTCACAAAGCTGACAGCGCAGGAAGTGGCAGTCGGCCCACAGGCGCCAGTACACGCGCCGCCATGAGCGCAGCTCCCCGTACAACCAGGTTATGTATTCATTCAGACTCCACGATTGGTCCCTAGGATATGCACCACAGTATTAGCGAAAGGTTTTGTGGGGAAAGTCCAGCAACTAATCGGTTAAATAGAAAAACGCAGATGAAAAGGGCCATGAAACCTATGAAATCAGTGCCACAAAACCAAGGCCAGAAATGATGCTGGCTGCATGCGTGGCATTTTACTATTACCTATAGTGCTTAGTGTGAATGCATTTACTTGGTATGAGACGAAACTATGTTGCCTCGTCGATCTACCCGCATACTAGCGGGCTGACACGGCACCTGCTCGGCAATATGGCGTCCTAGTAGCTTGTTGCATCTATTGTCAAAGAAAACAAAGATCAATCAATCTGCCTAGCCTTTTCCAACTATGTTGGGGTCGGCTTCCAGTGTAAACGGATGCAGCTGAATACCAGTATTTTACATGGAGCGACTGCCTATCTGACCTCCACAACCCAGTTACTGGGTAGTACGATACCTCTTAGGTGTGGGTCGTTACGTGATTTTCGCAAAACGTACCGTAACTAGTGACTTCGAAGGCGTCACCTGTTTTGAAAACACGTGATTTTAGTAACTAGTTATTTCTTCAAATTCTATTTGGTGATTCAACATGGTGATTGTATCGAAGCATTACAGTTATTTGCGAAACGAAAATATAAATGATTACCTACGTAATACGTCACTTATCACCAGCTTTAAGTTTTTGGAACAAATAAGTTTTTGTAGCTACATAAGCAGTTACAACATTAACGTAATACTAACACAAATAAACTTCCCTTCATACTTTATTCAGGCTTAGAACTGACTGCATCGAAAATGTAACTACATAAAAAATAACGTGTTTTCAGTTTGACTCGAAACTAGCTATTCGGTGACATGCCCCGTAGCTAGTTATTGTAAATAGTGACGTGAAATAACGCCCATACCTAATACCTCTTGTTAAGACTGTTTGTCAGACTTTCGGGCTTCTGACGACCCGTAACGACTGTCAAAGCTCCACGAATGACATCCGGGACCGTGCTTTCCGAGGCACGGAGGAGTCTCGGTATGTAAAGATGGTCACCCATCCACGGACCGACCCCGGCAAGCGTAGCCTAACCGGATGGATCGAACCGTGTGGCTGTTATTACTTAGCCACGAAGATAACAGTATATAACTCTACTATTTATTTCACTCTATTTTACTGTGTACATAAATCTATTTAAAAGAAAGTCGTGTTAGTTACACTATGTATAACTCAAGAACGGCTGAACTGTTTCGGCTGAAATTTTGGTGGGGAGGTAGCTTAGAATCAGGAGACGGACATAGGATACTTTTTATCCCGGTAGGGTAGGTATGTAGGTAGGATAGTTATGTAGGTAGGGAAGTTATGTAGGTAGGGTAGGTAGGGTAAGTAAGTAGGTAGAGAGGTAGGTAGGTGCGCCGTAGATAAGTAATTAGTGCTATCCGTGCGAAGCCGGGCGGACAGCTAGTAATTAAATAATGAAATCAAAGACGAAGGAGTAAAACATGAAAAAAAATCTGGTCCTTGTGTCCACCGGCATAGTTTAAAGGCTCTTACAGGCCGGTGCGACTTGTCGCGCGACAAGTCTACCGGTCTACCGTCAATTGTTCTACCGGTGGCGCGTCGCGCGACCAGTAGCGCCAGTAGAAGCCTTTATGGTAAATTATTATATAGTGTATAGTGCTTATTAGTCATGTCAAGATCCACACACAATAAGTTGGTACCTAATTGAACGTTACTATTATTGTACTTAAATAAATTGAACCTAAATGATATACTAATTGACAGTGATGGGTGACCAGCACTAGTAGTATAGGCTCCGAAATGCTCCGATTGCATCATACTTAGGTGGGTAAAGAAACGTTACTAACTTTGTCCCATGGTGCTGTAAATATACATACTTGTTGCACTTAAAAAGCGTGGCGAGGCTGGAGTAGTGTCCCCTGAGGGTCTCGGGCACCGTCTCCGCGAGGGACAGGATCATCTTGCAGTACAGGCGAGACTGGATTTTATCCTTGCGGTCCCTGATGGCTTCCAGCTCAGCGTTCGTATACATGGCTGATAACCTGGGTTGAATTGATCTCTATTGATTTTATTTTCTTATAAAATGTGTGCCTACTGGCTATTATTTCCAATTTTTACCAGGCTTTTGAAGCTGGGTTGATTGAATCAGTGTCAGACTCGGGGAAGCTCTTGTGTAAGAGGCCTTCGAATTTCAAAAACTTCTTAAAAGTAAAGTCGAGTTTGAGCTTGGAGGCACTAATAGGTATGCAAACATTGAGCTTGCAGCTTACTATTGCGGGGCCTTGCTGATACTGACTGACTGACCACAGAAGAGGGCAAAAATAACCAGCGAAGTGCAGATCAAACTGACCAACTGACCACAGAAGAAAGTAAAATAACCAGCGAAGTCAGTGGCGGATTTACAAATTTTCAAGATATTATAGGCTGAATAGTTTTTGCCGAGCTTGCCTCAACAATTTTCATATCATACATTATTTTTACAATGCAACAATTTCGTTGAAATTGCACGTAAAATAATTTTTCGGTATATTTTTGAGCTAATCGAAGCTCAATCATGTATGGGGGGGTTATGTATGCTATTTACACAATAATGAACATTTGGTAAACGTGAATAAATAATCTTTAGTGCGCTTTCAAACAGTTAAAAATAATCGACTCAGTCAAGTCGGAATTAATGACCAAGATTACTTACGACGAAATAGAAGTTCGTTACAATGCCTTTTTGCGCGATTTTTTGTTGGCAAAATCATCGATGATGTCGTCGTAAGTAATCTTGTTCATTAATTCCGACTCTATGCACAAAAGAGTTCCCCAAATTTGCCGCCCCCAAAATCTGCCGCCCTAGGCTCGAGCCTACTCAGCCTGCTGGTAAATCCGCCACTGAGCGAAGTGCAGATAACTGACCAACTGACCACAGAAGCGAGTAAAATAACCTGCAAAGTGCAGATACTGACCAACTGACAACAGAAGAATAAAAATAGTGTTTTGTGTTAATTATTGCATTCCGTGGTTCTCTGCATGGTACAGAAGCCAGCCCAGCATATCAATCAACCTACTACTATCTGTCAAATTTCATTAATAGGTTTTCAACTTTATCACTTAAGGATAAGGTTAAAAGATGATTGGGAAAAATTTACAGTTTCGGATAGTAGACCTGCTGTCGTCTGTACGTGGACGCCACACAGATACGTAGGTACAGAAATCCATAGATCTACTTCACCTCCATTGTTCTTAGTTACCGTAATTAGTCTCTCCTTTCTCTTTAGTTAAATATAGGTGCCAATTCTCTTGTACACCGAACTAAACTAACTAAACTATCACTAAAATTCCTTACTTTTGGCTATGAGAATCTTAAAGCTATTCTGTAGTAAAAAGTCTCTAAATTTAAAAATTATTTTGACCCAACTAAATCGAATATGACAATTGCGACTCCACGTGGTACAGTCACGAGCTTTAATTTGGGACCCACCTAAGGTTGAATATCGTGTAGCAAACTTTCGCCATTTAGAGCTATTATGTTAACGCTGTCACTGCACAAACAATAAACGTCATAATGTTTACCATCGACAACTTTACGTTTCTAGGGGCTAACGTCAACTGGAGCGAGGGCAAACGATCATTACCGATTTCCGAGTAATAATTTCTTTTTGGTCCTGTGGTCCCATAAGAAAAAAGAAACAAATAAAAAAGAACAAAATTATATTGTCAATATATGATAGCTAGTCAACTAACCCGCTTATTCTTCAAACCTATATTAGTTAAAAAGTTTTGTCTCTTTCTCAAACATAAATATCAAAGTGACGGACCAAAACAACATATTTAAATAAAATAAAATAGGTTTAAAGGCCGTTTATGATTATGGGGGCTTAGAAGATTTCAGCTAAAATATTGATTAATAAAATCTTTAGAAAAACAAAGTTATTTATTCTTTATATTTACTCAGACATTTATGACACAAACCTCAATCTTAACACAATTATATAGAAAGCATGGTTAGCGGTGCACAAAATAAACACTTATCACCGAAGGCTACGACTAAATTAATTTAAATCTCTCCAGTAATTTTTTTATCATAAATATTCAAAACCGCGTATATCCACCTTCATTGTCAATCACAGCCTGGAGCCGGTTACGCATGGATCCAATCAATTTGTCACATATGTCAGTACCCCTTAAACTTTCCCAGACTGTGAGGCAGTGATCCATAAGTGCTTCTCTAGTTCTTTCGTTTCTATTTGACCATTTTTGAACCATTAAGCCCCATAAATTTTCTATAGGATTTAAATCGGCACACTTTGCAGGCCACGGAATACGATTTAAATTTGCTCTATTATTGGCGAACCAAGTTCTAACGATTCTTGCCGTATGAATTGTTGCGTTATCTTGAACAAAGTTTATTGGAGCAACATCTTCTTGTGGATAATATAGTTGCAATGTTGGAAGGACACTCTCGTCTAATAAATCGACATAATCTTGAGCAGTGGCCCTGGGTGGTAAATTTATTAGTTCTCCAATGCCGGCTGAACTAATCCAGCCAGACATGTTAACTATAATGCGACCAGACGCGTTGTTAGCTATGACGTGGTCTTCCGTGTATCGCGTCCTGTCAATTCGCCACAAATGTAGTCTGCCCGTTTGGTAAGATTGAAAAGTCTTTTCATCGATGAAAGCCGTCGTCGTCCAATCAAAATTTAGATACTGACGTGCGAAAATAAGTCGAGCAGCTTTATGGGCATCCGTCAACGCAATTTTTTTTGCAGGCCGCCTGTGATGCAGTCCCATAGCTTTAAGATGCCTTCTAACTGTTGAAGGGTGGACTTCAAACGCTTCCGCAAAATGCCTCGTTGGCGTAAATCCATTCATCAGGCATTGCCTTTGCATCAAGCGGCTCTGCTCTTGTGTTATAACTTGCGGGTGATGGTTGTTTCGTCGTAAGTCAATAATATTTTCCTCGTTCCCGTGGCGTCGAACCCAGCGGCGAACTGTTTCTTGTCACATTTATTCGTCGCGATATCTCGTGAATGCCTACTCCTTGTTCGTGCAAATCAATAATTTGGAGCCTTATTTGGTCACGATTAGCCAGCCGCAAGCATTTTATTAATTGGTAAATTATATTTTGTGAAAATATCACATTAAACTATTTTCTTAAATGACACTGACACGACACATGTTCGTAATTAGAAAATCGTAATGATAGCTTTTAGCAACGAGGTTATCATTTCATAGGTCGATTAGATAAGACATTTTATGTCTTAACTTGACATTCAACATTTCAACCTTAAAGCAAAGTTTCAAAGTTTCGACCTTATTGCATTATGATTGTTCTAACAACATTTAACGGAAATGGGTCCCAAATTAAAGCTCGTGACTGTACATACTTGTTTGCCCTACCCCGTGATTTTTTTTAGAGCCGGAGGCGCGCAGTGGGGCAGCCTCGACGTGTTTTATACCTATGGAATTTTTCACTTTTTGTATGGAAAATAAAAAAAATATTACCTACCTACGTGTTGAGTATTAGGGGTATGAGGGTTTTATAAAGGGGGTCGAAATTTTAATTTTTTTGCGATGGGACACACCATTTTCGAGATATAAGCAAAAGAAAAGGAAAAAATCCAGTACAGTACTGTTTTTGCACCCGAAGTCGAGATGTTCTTGTGAATTTTAGTTCATGACAACTAAAAATATTCCACACCATTTTCAGTGGCGATTAAAAATGGTCAGAATTAGTTAGATAATTAAAATTTTAGGTGAAAAACAAAATTTTAATTACTTAACTATATTTTAGTTTGACAGCACTAAGATTAGTGCTGTTAAACTAAAATATAGTTAAGTTGTGCCACTTTAGTCTATTTCAGAATGGGAAATCATCGTTTGACAGGAGTAAACTAAATTTTGGTGATTTTTAGTCTAGTTTAGACGCATTAAATTTGTGACAAGAGAATCGGCACCAATTGTGAGGTTGAATTGACTAATTAACTACTTACCCCATAATTACCGGACTCCTAATGACTTGGCCAATGAATACTAGTTAGGTGAAAGAATTAGGGTTCAAACGAAAATAACGATTTTTGTGGCATAATATTGTATTTAATTTATTATTAAGTATACACAGAAAAAAAGGGAAACATAAAAGAAACAGAAAATAAGTAATAATTAATGTTAATGATGAAGAAGTATCTAATGTCAATTTTACATAAAATGTAATAGGTACCTACTCAGAGGAAGGCTAACAATGTAAACTTACAAATACCAGCACACATTATTATTGCTTTAATTAATCTTTTCATCATGATTTTAGTTTTTTTTTGTAAAACTAATCCATTCGAACTGGCGAAACATTCACTTAGAAACATGTTGAAATCATGACAACTTTTATGTTCCACATAGGTGTTAGCTTAATGTTAGTCCTTACGTAAATATATTTAAAATCTATTCTATTTCTTTTTTATTATCATTAGATCGATAGCTTTCTAAAGTTTTCAAATAGGACCTACGTCAAAAGTAAATCAATTGATTTTGGGAGCAATTATTCTGTTGATGCTTTGCACGTCTTTCCCTCGATGGAAAGCGAAGTATCTAAACAGGAATCGCTTAGATATTTGTGAACTAACTAATCGTTATATTTTTTAAATAAAACAGTAGGTAATGATAATTAACATCATTGGATACAATTATAATAGATTAGCATGTCCAGATTTACGACATTTTGTCAAATGTAAGAGCCTACGATGGAATGACACTTCATTCAATTCTAAACCAAAAACATTTACACTAAAATTATTTAATTCCTCTACTTTTCCGACATCAATAATTTTAACCGGAAAATAAATAGGTAGGTACTATACTATACCTACATTAATATATTTTATTTCGGTGAATAGCGTACGATGTTACCCGATCAGGGGCCCTACCACCACCTCTTTTAGCAGTATTATTTTAATCTTACTTGAGCGTGGGAAAGAGATGGAGCTAGACGTTCTGTATAGCTCCACTTCTTTCTCGCACTGAAGTAACATCAAAATAGAGGTCGTGGTTGGCCCCCAGTACTTCGCGTTACGGGATATAACGCTCATTTGAAACATAATTTATCCGTATTTTTTACATTGGTATCAGCTTTTTTTGTCTTGATGTCGTGAGGAAGGTCGATGTATGAGCTACAGGTGCTGCGCGTAGGCAGCTGCATTTTTTATTGCCTGGTTTTATATTCTTCTGAATTTTGACAGTTGACTGTAAGAACAAGAAAATATTCATTAAGAAATGAGGTTACTTATGTACTTAATTATGTGTACCTACTTTAAAATTAGAAAAATATCAAAAATCATTTATTCAAGTTAGGCTGAGAATCCGCACTCTTCGAACGTCAAAATTGCATAAGACAGTCCCTGAAAATGGCCGCCCTTCACCACTTCCTAGTGCTTCTTAGGGTGGGAAGAAGTGGCGCAACTAACTCCCCAGCAGCACAGCACAGCTGTCAGTTTAGTTAGAAAAAATTGAACGAACGCGAAAAACTAATTTTCAGTGTCAAGCTAATGTAACTCATACTTACTTGATTAGTGCTTCAATCGTCGCACAGTTCTCGTATAACTCATCATTGTATGATGAATCAAACGCTTCACTATTTTCAATTTGTTCACAGACTTTAAACAATTCTTGGTCCACGTCATCGTTGAAAAGCTAGGGGGTGGAGAAGTAAGCACTGACACAAAATTCACTAGTATCTTCCATTTTTATTCTAGTTTGCAAAAAAATGGGCTACAATTTAAATGCTCACCAAAATAATTTTTAGACCCTAGAATATTTTGGTTTAAACACAAGCCAAAAAGAAGTAGGATATAGTCCTATCAGTAAAGGGTTGGTAGACCAACTGATGCCCGAGTAGAACATACATTAAGTATTTATAGTATTGCTGTAGGGGTTGTATACAGGGCGAATTGACGATAACACACTAATGTTCCCTAATCACTATTTAGTTGATTACCAAATCAAGCAGTTGTTTTTGTCAACTTCACTAATTATAACGTTCCCTTACGCACTGTAATTACAGGTGATTATGTACGCAGAGATACAATAAGTAGACAGTCGCCGGGTACCTCCACGATAAACAAGGAAAGGGTTAATTTCACTAATCACTAATGGGGGATTACCTTGTTTATCGTACGATACTACGTAGGGAACTGTGTTTACAGGTTACCGGGCGGGTCTGCCTCTACGGCAGTTTTGGAAGACAATGTTTTTCGTTGCCTAGATCGTTGCCCAGCATCTTAGTCTGTGTCAGCACCGGCTATGTCTGTTGTGTGCTCGTGAAAGATCTGTTTTATTTTTTCATTCAAACTAACCTACCAACTTATATTTTTAATATGCACGTGTTTTTGTGACAAATACTTACAGCAATTTTTCTGTCTTTTCTAGAATGAAAAGGCTCCTGGGATTAGTCCACCACTGTTACCTTCTAATTAGGTACTAATAACTAATTAATTTTGCATTGAGTGTACCTGGTTAGCAACGCATCACTTAGACACGCCAAGTTGGTGGAGGTCTTCACGATGTCATTTATGTGAGCGTGGCAGTAGATGAGGCAGTCATGCAGCAGTGGTTCCATCTGTAGATACACATTCTTTATTTAATTTTGGTCCTTTGAGTTTGACTTCTTTCGTACCTTGGGTAGAGCGAGTGGAGCGGTCGCTATAGGCCTAGGTGGCAATGGGCGCCAAAAAGCCAAAGGCGAAAACCAATTTCCAGCGCAAAATAAAAATTTGATGGCGTCTTTTGAGAGGCGCGCGGCGTATTTTATTATTATTGAATGATTTATTGAAATTACCACTACCAAATACCAGTAAACGCTTTCTTAATTTTAAAGAAGCAGGAGTATTGCTACTAATTAGATTATTAGATCTACCTAATTTAAATACAATAAGTGTTGATATTTGCATAAAAGTTGATTTTTGAAAATTTTACCTACATGAAACCGAAGTAGAATTTACGTGAAGTGAAAGCGTCGATCAAAGGGCGTCGAAAGACCATCTCACTCTACCCTGCTTTCTAATTACGCAACATATTTTCGTAAACGATAAAGACAAATCTGTTTCATTTTGACAGTTCAACAACATTCATTGCGTCATTTACGTTACTCTGCAGTTTTTTTTTCGAACTTACGGAGCAATGGATTAGCAATCTGTTTCAAAACGATTCAGATTCGGATTGATTTTGCATTACGTAATTAGGGTACTGGTCAAGGGCCGGCGCTGCTTCTGTCTTCTAGGACCAACATTCTTAAAACGCACTCTGCTTCTGTTAGCCGATGTCTTTATTGTTTTAAGTTTCCAATAATATTAGGTTCATGATGATGACTTTACCTGTAGAAATGATGCTGACACCAGGATTGGTACCACATTGTGAGGGTCGAGCAGAGGCCAGTCGGCGACCAGAATAGTATCCCGTTTCACCCAGCGCATTAACCAGTCGAAAATCTGAGGACGAAAAATTAATAATGTCTTTGCTACCTGTCAAATGAATAAATTCGTAAGTGTCATTGTCATTAGCTAATTAATCTTTTGCTTATTTAGGAAAATAGGATTTCCGGGGATGGAAAGGTTGTCTGTAAAAGATCGCTAAGCGTGTTATCCTATGTAAAAAATCTAAATGTATGTCTGTAATTTTAATGGTGTACAATAAAGAGTATTATTCTATATTCTTTCTATGTATCGAGGATTTCCGGGGACTGATTAATACTTATGGTCTATTTAAATCCTTATTTCCAATTGATGTTATTTCCACTTAAATAGATATCAATTTTATGTATGTGTACATAAAGTTGATTTTAGACTGACAAGTAGATACTGTTGAAAAGTCATTAAAAATATAAAGTTGAAGCGCAAACTGAACCTTATTATGTAAGTGTTACAGTTGTCTTTCCCAAAACTCGTGTTTGTTAACATGTTTAACATAAAAATGGGAGCGCAGATTACCTACACAATTTTTGCGAACCAAAGGACCAATTAAATGTGAATGCAAGGACCAATTTTATTTTGGCTGAATTGTTTTATTTAACCATTTCGTAGTAAATTACCTGTATATCGCAATGTACAGATATATCCATATCTTCCAATCTCTGGCCGGCTGTGACATCGGCGAAGTATCCCATCTTGGATACCAACAACTTCTGCGGACATCTAAAATCTTTCTTTAGGCCTTTCACTTCATCGCAAACATGAATTTCTACGTCCCCACTGAAAATAAATACTTTTCAAATGTAAAAAAATACAAAAAGAACCTTCCGATACCGGGAATCGAACCCGAGCCTCCTGGGTGAGAGCCAGGTATCCTAGCCACTAGACCATATCGGATATTATTTGGTTAACTGAAATTGTAGTTTTAGCCACACAGTGTATTATTTTGACCATTTTTAGGGTTCCGTACCCAAAGGGTAAAAACGGGACCCTAAAGACTTCGCTTTCCGTCCGTCCGTCTGTCACTAGGCTGTATCTCATGAACCGTGATAGTTAGCCAGTTGAAATTTTCACAGATGATGTATTTCTGTCGCCGCTTTATCAATAAATACTAAAAACAGAATAAAATCAATATTTAAGGGGGCTCCCATACAACAGACATGTTTTTTTTTGCCGTTTTTATATGTAGATAATGGTACGGAACCCTTCGTGCGCGAGTCCGACTCGCACTTGGCCAGTTTTTTATTTTAGAACAAACTACTAACTAAAACAAAAAACTAAACTAACTAAAGAAAAATTATATTTTTACGACGACACACATTTTACTTACTCTTGTTTTGTATTATTGCGTTCTTGAGCTAAGGTTACTGAAGATTTGCGCCTCCCCAGGCGATCCCTCGATTCTTTTTCATCCACAAAACCTTGAAATATTTACGATTGGCTGGTCATATCTTTTATTTCGCAAGTAAAGGCATACCTAGGTAATTATTTTACGAGGTCGCTATGTTGTTACCTCCAAAACTTGCTGGTTTCTTTATTTCAACAGTTGTTCCTGATGACGCCTTCTTGATTATTGGAGTATAAACACTCGCTGTTTTAGAAGGTTTTTTATATCCAACAAGATAAGGCAGGATAGAATCTAGAATCCCTTCGTTTACTACCTAAAACGAAAACTTGTTTTTAGCGTCATCTATTACTCTATATAGTACTCTTATTAAACGTCTAAAATAATAATTTACAACAAAAGAACAAAGGTGTTGTAAATGTTGCTTGTAATTAATTATTTTATTTGTTTTTTTTTACTTACATCGTTAAGTTTGCAATTCAAGTTGGCTTCAGTCCAAATACCAAGCATTTCAACTCTCGCTTCAGGAGGCAATGACTGCCGTAGTCCATATTTTCCTGAAAAACGTAAACCATAGGAAGATGGTAATAGTTATCCTGACCGAAACTAGAGGGCAGTAGTAGCACTATTAAATTAATGTTTATTTGTTAACAAGGGAATGGAAAGTTTCGATTTTATGGCCCAAAAAAGAATTTTATGAGCAGATAAACGGGAAGTCACAGCCCATTTATCTGCTCGTAAAACCTTTTTTCCATGTTAAGAGGGCGCCTAAAGGTACCTACACTAGCGCTACTCCTTTAAAAAAATATTATCTCGTAACTGAGAAGGAATTATGAAAAACGGCTAGTAAGGACCCTCGGCAAGTGTGTCTAGAATGTTTTAATACCTTTTATATAACTTCTTATTGAGAAACGAAGCAACAAAATACGATCTAGAGAGGAATGTGCCGTTTTTATTTAGATTTCTGAAGGGAGGATCACTTCGGGACGGAATATGTAGGTTTTATAGATGACTCTCAGTGAAAACATTACCTTCAAGTTCACTGCAACTAAATCTCTTTTCAAGCCGATCTTCGTTGTTCTTTGGTTCAACGGTACACTCGCTTTTGCTAACCGTCGCTTTAGATTCAGTGAAAGCGGTCTGATAGAGGAGATCTCGCTCTTGCTGTTCGATGACATGGTTGATAACCGTCAGTTTCGTCAGTTCTTCCCAGTCTATCTTGGTTTCATCATCGTCGCCCTCCAAGTGCTCGTAAACTTGATACGCAGTTTTCATAAAATCAAAAAAATCTTTGACGGTAATCGTTTCAGCTGAATCGACTTTCTTGGGTGACGAATTTCTTCGCGACGAAGGTTCGGACCTTATGGGGCTTCTGTTTCTCGGTCCATCTCCTCTTTGAATGAACATAGAATCGGGTTCAGGGCGCTGGTTAGACATTTTGAATCACGGTATTCACGGTTTACCTACATTTGACTGACAATTTCATGTGTTCATCGATTTAATAAGCCTCCTAGAAACGGCAGATTGTTATCAAATTATTGACTGGAAACCAGAGATATAAATCGATCTGCTGATAACTTGTTAGAAACGAACATAGAAAATAGAATTAGTTGCGAAAGTATTTTTTATTTTTTTTGTGAAGACTACGAGCAATTTAAGATAAACTTATGTTGCATATAACTCAAAATATAGGATATTTGCAGTACTTAATTACAAAACCAAAAAAATCCCGGCATAACCTAGTTATTGTTTATTCGCTAAAATGGCATGACCCTTTTTTTTTTTTCAGAAATGTTACCTATTGTCTTTTACTCAAAGGTGGGTTTGTGGTTACATACACCACCGTTTTGTATGAAATACTTAATTAAAGTAAAATAACAGCTCATACCTCTGTATGAGCTATTATTATCTATATAACTATTTGAGGAGTATGAATGCAAAGAATAAATAACAAATCTAGCATACCTATTCAGCTTTCTTATCTACCTACTATTTTTAATATGAATTTTATCGAAATATTCGATGATATCTATGGCTAGAAAGGGGGTAACTACCGCGATGACGACTAAAGGCTATTATTGATCGAAGACTAAAGGACATCGCTCATTAAACTATAGCCATCGTACAGACGCTAGCAGGTCAACCTACCTGAAAACTGTCAAAATTTCCCAATCAACTTTGAACCTTAAATTTTAGTGATAAAGTTGAAAATCTATTAAATAAATTTGACAGATTGTAGTAAGTAGATGTGCTGGCGTCTGTACGTACCTAAATAACAAAATTTGTAACATCGAATGAATCGACTTATTTTAGTTTTAGATGTTAAAAAGTAGGTATTTGGAAACTTTCCAAATGCCTTTTTTATTTACACTTAAAACGGTTGCTTACAGCATCAAATTCAGTGTTATTTCGCTTTTGATTTTGTATCATAGAATAAAATAAAGATATTTTGTAATCATAAAATAAAATTTTGATTTTATTTCAAGCTAATGTCTGTTTTTTAAATTTCTTGTTATGTTTTGCTAAATAATAGGAAAAAAACATAAAAAAAATGTTTTTTTCAACATTATTTTTCTGCTATATATTATATCTAAGTTGAAAAAAGTGGTTCAGTAGTACCTAAGTAAACCATATAACGATGTTGATGATATTTTTAATTGTTCAAAATCAACAGTAGGTACCTATTTTCCTGTAAAAAAGTGATCGAACATATTAAGTCTCGCGCTATTTTTTGGTTGTTGCGAATATTTGTAATTCTCAAGAAAAACCCCTTTCAGCCACATGCAAAACAAAGAACTCGACTTCAAATCACAAAAAGTTTTGTTTAAATTATGTACTTATTTTTACGTTTCTCACAACTAATGAAAAAAATTGTTCAAAATCAGTTGATTTCGTGCACGGCCTCTTAAAATAGAGATGTATGGAAGAAAATAACATATTTGTCGACCGACCTCAAATAAATTGGGATGGGAATGATGAAGAGCTAGATTTAAGGTTTCGCCATTCGCTCTTGTAGTTATTGGCCCGAAAAGAAATGAATTCGTAAGTTACGGGTAGGTAATTAAATTAGCTAAGTATCGATTTCATTAGGACTAGTTACGACGGACGGCATACGATTATTAAAAAAAAGTCAGATTATTGGACTCCTAGCATACTTTTTTAACAAAACATGTTGATATATTTTGTGTTCTTTACTGCCAAACAAATAAATTAACATTTTTATTGTGATTTTGTTGAGTTCACTGACCTCATTGGCCTCTAATCTGTAATGATAATGAATGACCTCTTGTATGTAATAGTAACATTGGTTTGTATGACTTATAGTAAAAAGTCAAAATACAATGAAATGAATGGTTGATCCTGATCAATGACTAAAATAAGATTTATCTGGTGCAAAATCCTAAAAAAACATTAATAACACAAAATAAACATCTTGATTGAACGCGAAATTCATAGTGTTATAAACTGACACGTTTGAACTCACATGTTTGGCATACTAAAACGGAATGTTATATAGTTTGTCTCTTTCTATTTCAGGTGTTCGGAAAAAGAGAGATGTACCGGGCACGTCACAAGCAAAAGTAGAATAATTATGTAGGTTGGAATGCAAATTGTCTTTGGTCAGTCTAGTGATATGTCATATCAACAACATTTTCACTGTAATTTTTTGTTGTCCAACAAAGTTATTTAGAATGTTCACGGCTGTATTTTATTATGGAAAGCTACCAACCCGAATATGACAAGAACGGATTATTGTCTGACACTTTTTGGAAGACACCACAGCGCGCGATCCCGGGCAGACCTTTTCAGACGGTCAAACGGACCGAGGTTATGTCTGGGTCATCGTATCAACAGTTCCAGGCGTCTGTGAACGACGCCTGGGACCTGGGCGACGACGATATCATATCTGGAATCGCCGAAACTAAAATATCGAAGGCCATATCGCAAACTGCTGCTTTGAACGTGATAAATTCGCATAGGAATAGTAGTAGGAACGTAAACAAAAATGACGTAAAGGTTGAGAGTGAGATTGTGAAGCCAAAGGCTGAGGCGGTGGAGGTGAAGAAGAATGAGGTCCGTAGGGTGGGTGCTGGGAGCTCGGGGCCTATGCGGCACTATCCTGGGCGACCACGGGCCGTGAGGCTGTCAGCATTGACCTCTCGCGAAGAGAGCAGTGAATCAAAGCTAGAAAGGTTCCAACAAATGCATGATAGCATTGTGATAGACCTGGATGACCTCAAGCAGATCAGTTGGTCTGGCATCCCAGTAAAAGTAAGTCTTATATATGGTGTCTGTTTCAGATGAGTCACTAATAACTATTATTTTGATTGGATATGCTTTGTTGTTTTTGTGACTTGTTTCAGGCATGGCATTGGCAAGTCTGTAGTTATTGTAATTTTGGAGGGCCTGACTAAATGTTACTTTAGTATGTTATCATATAATAGGTAATCAGTCAGCCATGTTACTAACAGTTAAATTATAGATGTTTACATCATCTCATAAGTAAAGATGATGTAAAGATTTTTGTCAAAACAAGTATGAGTTAATAACATACATGAGCAGCCCTGAGTCTCGATTTGAGCCCCATTTATGACAATAGACTGGCCCCCTATTATACCAAATCTACCATAACATAACAGGTAAAATATGGATATAGGTACATTACATCTCTGCCTATCTTGTCGGGGCCTATAGGCTTGATATACTTAGTAGTAACACAAATGAGGTGAGGTGGTGGAGGTCTTTAACCATGTTACAGTTTTTGGTGTATGTTTATTTATCATTAATTAATGAACAGGTTAAAGTAGTAAATGTCTTTAAAAATGAACTAAATAGTAAATAATCAATTAATTTATCTCATTTCTTATCAGGTTGTACTATCGAAGACCTTCATATCTAAGCAGTTTGAAAACAAAATCCCGTGAACACGTTGACCACATCTGTTACCGCCCCGGTTCTGTAGCGGCCGAGCGCTGCAAGCAGAAATAGTTCTTAAGGTGTATAGATATGAACTTCTTCGATGGTACCTGTAACATGATGAGTACACTCATACTGGTAGTCTCTGACACCCCATTCTTTGGTGAATGCTACATAATCTGCATTTATATGCGGGTATTGTTCTCATCATATTTAAGAAAAGGAGGTGTGGGTATTTGTTTATTCAATCAAACTCAAAGCATTCAATTCAATTAAACCATTTACAGGCACTTTAAAATTGTCAAGGAGTCGCTCAGTTAGTCAGAACATTAAAGCTAGTTACCCATTCCAAAACGTAGATCTCTATTAGGAAGAAGAAAGGGCAAGAAAGTCCAACACACAATAATAAAATAAATATGCCGATATGTACTACCTATTGCAAGTAACACAGCATTCACAATAAGACAACGTAATTTCAAGAAAACAAAATTAAAACTCAACTTTTTTCATCTTTGTTTCATTAATTAGACATTTTTATATTTTAACTAGCTGCCCACCCGGGTTGCACGGGTAGCACTAAACTTATCACCCTACCCTATATTGTACAGATGTGGTTTAATCTGCATAATTAATAATATTTCTTGTTAAGAAATATAAACAAAACAACTGCAATACTAGTTTGATTTCTAATTAAATTCAACACAATATTTGCATGACTGTTTATTACTATTACTGGTTAGACTTGTTATTAAACATTATTAATAATTATTATGTTGAGTGAGATGCCAAGATGTTCAGTTTGGACTAGTTTTTTTTTTCATTTCTCTTCATCACACTGGTATTGCTCAGAGGAGTAGTCAAAAGTGCAGCCATTTTTCGTCAAGTATGTTTTATGTCCCATGTAGTAATAAGGGGCTTGTCCACGAATCCGACCTGCTACTAAAAAACTCCCTAAGGAAAAACTCAATAACACTCCTCAACAGGAAAAAGTAGTATTTTTTCCAGGAACCAGAAACAAAATGTAACCACATATTTCCTTCTTTCCCCAGGCTAGAGCTATAACGTGGCGTCTCCTGGCCGGCTACCTGCCCCCGAACGCAGAGCGGCGCGTGGAGACCCTGGAGCGAAAGAGAGCGGACTACAAGCATCTAGTACGACAATACTACGACGCAGAGCGAGACGACGATACTTACCGACAGATCCATATAGACATACCTCGAATGAGCCCGCTTGTGGCATTGTTCCAACAGATTACCGTGCAGGTGGGTTTTTAATTCGCTTTAAATTTATTTGCCAAATATGTAAACAAACACGAGTTTTAGAAAAAAACAACTGTAATGCGTACACATAAGGTTCAGTTTGCGATACAACTTCATATTTTTTTGACTTTTTGAACAGTACTAGTCAGTCTAAAATTAAATGTTTGTTCAAGTGGAAATAACATCAATTGGAAACAAGGAATTAAATAGACCTATGTATCTTAGTGGTTGTATAATATCAGCCTGTTAATGGCCTACTGCCCTTACCGGATTAAGGAAGCGCGGGGCCTGTTATCGGTTCTTCGATATTTCTCAATCCGTTTAATAGCCATCAACTTTTAGAAAAATATTAAATATTGTCTAACGTGGATTGTCTTACCCCGCATTCGGTCTCAGAATGTTTCGTCGTTTCGTAAAACCAGAGTATACACTTAAAATCCTACATGTCAATATTCGTAACAATATGGGTAACTTTGTTAAACTATTATTATTATTAGGTCGATTGAGTTGTACACTGGATGTTATTTTGTTGTCTGAATGTTGGCTGAGCAAATGTCCAAATGTTCCCCCCTTATCAGGCTACAATACATGTACCACTTCTTTAAAAAACCAGAATGATGCATAGTGGTAATGGTGAGTAGTTGTTTATGTCAGAAAGGATTTGCAATTCTCATTCGAAACTCCCTCGGTTAACGAAATGACGCAAACTGTCTGTTATTGTAATTCTCTGATAAGTTTGCAGTTGTCACGGTATACAGATCACCCTCGGTTAAAGACCCAAATCCATTTCTAAACAGTCTAGATATGTTGCTCCACCATTTAGGGAAATTCAAAACTATCTCTCTTATCGGAGATTTAAATATAAACATTGCACCGACGTGTGTAGATCCAAATTGTTATGAATATTTAAATATTACTGCATCTCATGCTATGCTTCCCGCACATACTTTTCCCACCAGGCTTGCTAATTGTCTTGACCATGTCCTTCTGAAGGCGACACACACTGCTACAACCTTAATGCTAGAATGCGACATAACAGATCATTATCCGGTTATTCTTTTTTGCTATCCTAATATTACAACAAATACACCAAAAGTTTCAGTCACAAAAATTTATATTGCAAAAGTGAAAACTGACTTCGAGAACACAGACTTTACTAAAATACTAAACTCCAATGACCCAAACATTGTTGCTGAAACTCTCGTATCTCTTCTATTTTCTTCCGTTATCTTGCATACAAATACTTCGGTCATTCCTAGTAGAAGGCGCATCCTCAAGCCCTGGATTACCCCTGGCCTTCTCAGATGTGTTCGCCAAAGGGATAAATTACATAAAATGTCCAAAAAACACCCAGGAAATAACACACATAAAACTATTTATCTTCGCTATCGGAAATACTGCAATAATTTATTAAAAAAGATTAAACGGGAATATGAAAGGTCAGAATTTCGAAGGGCCAGGAAAAATCCGAGGGCAGCCTGGAAAGTCATCAGGGAAGTATCTTGTATGGACAAGGGTAAAACATTTTCTTCCGAGTTATTGAAATGTGACGAAGACCCTCTTCTCTCTGTAAATATGGTAAACCGTTACTTTGCGAATGTGGGCAGTACCCTCGCATCTAAGTTTTTTAATTCTTCATCACTTAATAACTGTTCAGACTTTCACTTATCGCCCCAGGTAGCGAACTCTGAGAGTGCGATTGTCGCAACCCAGTGCTGGGCACGCCACTATTGCGGCGATAAGTCCCCTCTTTGAGGAGTGGCTGGAGAGGCGCCACGGCATCCTCACCTTCCGCCTGACGCAGGTCCTCACCGGACACGGCTGTTTCGGGAGGTACCTGTTTCGGATAAGGCGGGAGGAAACGCCCGGGTGTCATCACTGCGTGGATCGCCCGGAGGACACGGTGGAGCATACGGTGGAGGTATGCCCGGCTTGGGCAGAGCACCGCCGTGTCCTCGTGGAGGCGACCGGTGGGAGGGTCTCTCGCGTCCGGCCCTGGTCCAGGCCATGGTACGGAGCGAGAGGGCATGGGAGGCCGTCACCTCCTTCTGCGAAGCAGTAATGCTCGCGAAGGAGGAGGCGGAGCGCGTGAGGGAGAGGCAAATTTCGCGCCCTCACGCCCCTAGCCGCCGCAGGAGGAGACGCCCCGGGCGTCGGGAATCGATCGCGGATTCCCGGCCACCGTAGGCGCGGGCTTGCGGACGGTGAGCAATGGGTAGCTCGCCATCCGGTAAGGACCAAGCCCGGGTCGACGGCGCGTTGTGTTCCACGCGCGCCTCAAAGAGTGTCAGCGAGTGAAGGGGTCCGATGAGACCATTGCCTGCCGGGGTTGCGGGAAAGTCCGAAAGGGATACCGTGGCCCCCTGGCATTGCACAGGCAAGAGAAGGAATACGGGTGGGTTT
Organism: Xanthia togata; assembly: GCA_963853775.1. Lineage (NCBI taxonomy): Eukaryota > Metazoa > Arthropoda > Insecta > Lepidoptera > Noctuidae > Xanthia > Xanthia togata. Next base: position 13,793,412 of record OY970809.1, read on the forward strand.
TAGTCAGTAAGAGCACGCCCTCCCGCTCCACCCAGAGCGGGAGACGTCATTTGACGATTTGCCACCCAAAAAAAAAAAAAAAAAAGGCCACAAAAGATACAATTATCCCTCTTATTGTCCACATTTTTAATCTCTCCCTATCCTCTGGTATTTTTCCGGATGTTTTCAAAACTGCCATAGTTCACCCTATTGACAAGGGAGGAGACAGGGATCTTGTTTCGAATTACAGGCCTATATCCGTCCTTACAACCATCTTGAAAGTCTTCGAGAAAATTATCAACTCGAGGCTTGTGAAATTCCTCGCTAAATTCAATATCTCAGCCGGAAATCAATATGGTTTCAGAGCGGGAAAATCAACAGAAGACGCTACTCTGGATCTCACAAATACTATAGTAGAACACATCAACAATAAGCAGAAGCTTTTTGGTATTTTCCTAGATCTTTCGAAGGCTTTCGACACCGTTTCAGTCGCTAAATTGATTGACAAGATGGAACAAATTGGTATTCGTGGCATTGCCCTCGAAATCTTTCGTAGCTACACTTCGGGGCGAAAACAGGTGGTAAAAGTTGGGTCATTCATCAGTAATGAGGAAAATTTGACTTTTGGGGTTCCTCAGGGCAGTGTCCTAGGACCAACCCTCTTCCTCATATATGTTAATGAGCTGTGTCAGTTATCTCTCCCGAACGCAAAAATTATTGCGTATACGGATGACAGCTCTAATAACCCATAGCAAGGACTGGTCTGAGACTCGTAAGAGGGCAGGCATGGCCCTGAAAATTGTTATGATGTGGTTAGCCTCGAATCTGCTCACGCTCAATTTCTCTAAGACCAAGTTCATCTCTTTTACTCGGAGTATTATTAGTCAACCACCACTGTCGTATAAGATCAGGGCCCATGAGTGTACAGTGGCCAACACCTGTAACTGTGCCCAAATAGAACGGTCTGACAGCATCAAATATCTTGGGGTTATATTGGACAGTCTCTTGTCGTGGAAAAAACAGGTTAACTCTGTTTTGGTTGGAATCAGGAGATTGATTTATTTATTTAAAAAGCTTCGAGCGGCTGCTGATTTCCAATCCCTAAAAATGGTTTACTTTGCCCTCGCTCAATCAATTCTCAGTTACTGTATAACTACATGGGGAGGAACCCACAAGACAACCATGTTGCGGCTAGAGAGGGCTCAGAGAGCAGTTTTAAAAGTACTAGCAAAAAAACCTATTAGATCCTCTGAACTGTTCTCACTTTGTGAGGTCCTCACAGTGAGACAGTTGTTCGTCCTTCAAACAGTTTTTAAGAAACACCAGCTTCTGCCTTACGACCCTCAGCCCCCAACAAACAAGCGGCGTGCCGACAGAGTTTGTAAGACTGAGCGCTGCAGGTTAGCGTTGGTTAGTCGCCATTTCAACCATACCAGCTCTAAACTTTACTATGACATAATATAAGACTTAATATTTACCCTAAGACTAAAAATCTACTGAAGAGAAAAGTGACTGACTGGCTTAAATCCTTGTCTTATGAAGAAACTGAGCAACTTATGGTATCATAACACGGTAAGCACACACCCTCACACACACACACATACACCCATCACCCCACCTCCACTTTACACTTATACTACATAGTAACCTCCACATAGAGTATATTCATTGTGAAGTCTGGAACAATATCTTTATAAATATTTTTGGGTCGGGCGTCGATAGCTGCGCCACAGTATTTTACTTTTGTGGCTATCTTCGTTTTCATTTGTAAATTGTAAACTTAAGTTGTTCCAAATAAACTTTTTATACATTTTATACATTCCGAGTTACGCTGTAATCGATTTGAGCGCGCTAACAACCGTACCGTATTAACGTGGGCACGATAACGTTGTGTCTTGAATCGTCATAGATGACGTCATGACGCCATCTTGCGATAACGCCGACCATGCCTTTTACTAATATCACCGTAAGCGCTGTCAAAAATGATAGTTGTGCTGTTTTGTTTTGACTCGTCTCTTATCTTTAAACTAACGTGGCATTTTCGAAATTGTGTTTCTGACTACCGTTCACCACCTAACCAAAGAAGAAGAAGAAATGTGTGGTATATACACAAAGAAATATGATATGCAATTTTGACGTTGAGCGAGTACTGTCAGCGCGTTCACGAGCGTTCCGAATTGTTGACAGCCCTCAGCTGTCATACTCGTGATATCTTAATCGGAACGCCAATTTTCGATGTCAGCGCTGTGAGCGATTTTATTCTAATTCGGAAAGCGGCCTTAGTCTATACTAATATTATAAAGAGGAAAGATTTGATTGTTTGTTGGTTTGTATTGAATAGGCTCCGAAACTACTGGACCGATTTGAAAAATTCTTTTACCATTAGAAAGTTTAGTTTTCAGGGAGTGACATAGGCTACTTTTTATCCCGGGAAAAATAACGGGTCCCGCGGGAAAGACCACGGGAGCGAAGCCGCGGGCAAAGTGCTAGTCGTCAATATTCTTAATAAGTTTCACTAGAAAAATTTGGCTCAGGCTTGAATACGCGGGGGCGCCTTTTGCGCGGGGCCCGTAGCAATAGGGATGATGACTAAAAAAATGTTTTTGTCCATAATGTAGATTATGAAAAAATAACGTACACGTATTTTTTCTTTTTTTACGGTATCAAAAGATTACGGCGATACATTGAGTTATAATGTGCCATGACGTCACTTGTATGTAGATTTTATACATACTTGTGACGTATCAACCCCCACTTCCCAACTTTAATGCGTTGTATCTAAGTCATTTTTTTATTAATATGATAAAGCAAAAAATACGTGTCTAATATTTTTTTATTATCCGACTGACGGACTTAATAGAATTTCTTTTTTTTGACCCAGGCATCATCCCTATTGCTACTCTTGCTATGTGGTTAATCCGGCCCTGCCTACTGCAACGCAAGAGCCTCTTCTCATACAGGCATCCAAGAATTAAGATTTATGGTTTTTAGGATTCCGTAACAGAAGGGTGCCAAACGGAACCGTATTACTAAGCGTCCGCTGTCCGTCCGTCTGTCCGTCTGTCTGTCCGTCTGTCTGTCAGCGGGCTGTATCTCAGGAACCGTAATAGGTAGACAGTTGAAATTTACACAGATTGTGTATTTCTATTGCCACTCTATCAACAAATAATGAAATTTAAAAAAAGTTAATAATTTAAGAAACGTATTTTTTTTTTTAAAGAAGTTGAGTAAATACCGGGTATGACATTAGAACCATACATTCAATCTACATTCCAGTGCTTTTGTTTAGAATCTTCACAAATCCGGGTTATCAAAACCTTGGAGTCGTATCAACCTGTAAATGTCTACAGCACGCGAATAGACATAATGACAGATTGTGACTGTAAAACTGTAATTTTGTCTATTCTTCCGTCGACAAACCCCACTATTGTGGTCATCTTAAGCGTGCTGCTGAAACTATGGTGCAACAAGTAGCGGAGAGGGACTTTCACAGAGAATAATATGATATTCATTAATAGTTATTTCAAAGATAGGGCATTGACTGAGAATAATCATCGTTTCAGCCGTAAGACGTCCACTACTAGACACAGGCCTACCCTAGACACCGCCACTTTGACCGCCTCTGTGCTTCCCGCATCCAGCGGATTCCTGCAGCGTTAACAAGAAGGCTAAGCGAAGTCATTGGTCTACATACCTTGACTAACAATAATAGACCAATTAAAGTAAAAACTGGTTATCTAGCTTCAAGCAACGTTAATAATCATAATATATGAAAAGAATAAACAAATATGTAGTAGGATGATTTGAAGACAAAGGCCTCAATTTTTTTAGAAAGTCGCCAAATTAACATTTTATCCTCATTCCAGGTGATGTTCGAACGCATCCTGTACATCTGGGCGATCAGGCACCCGGCCTCAGGCTACGTGCAAGGCATCAATGACCTGGTGACGCCTTTCTTCATGGTCTTCCTGCAGGAGGCGGCTTCGGGCCAAGAGTTGGACAACTTCCCCCTGGACAAGCTCACGGAGGAACAGAGGGACATCATTGAGGCTGACTCCTTCTGGTGCCTCTCCAAGTTCCTGGACAGCATCCAGGATAATTATATATTTGCTCAACTCGGTATTCAATATAAGGTAAGTGGAAGAATGATTTTTAGGGTTCTGTAGTAAACAAGGAACCCTTGTAGTTAAAAAAACAGCAGTAGTATATATAACGAAGTTAAAAGAAAACTATCACAGCTAAGCACATGTTTTTCAACTACAATGTTAAGTTTGTTCTTGGGATAAAATTAATTCATCCCAACTACGGAACCCTTCATTGTGCGTGGTCGGACACGCACTTGGCCGGGTTTTTTAAGCAACGTTCTATCCTCATTTATACATGTACGGTCAGCCGCACATTAGTAATAATAGTAACATACTAACTGACCTCGAAATTTGTTTTGGTGTTTCTTCTCAGACTAGTCAGATAGGAAACACTGACCTCATCAAATTTTTTTTTTTGTCTTGCTAAAGTTTTTGTTCAAACCTATTTACAGAAATAAATATAATTTATCATTTAACAACGAAAACCCTTACTTCTACGGAACAAAAGCGCTGACAAAGTCAAATGGTTACCATGGACATGCGGTTGCCTGTACCTCGTGCGCCACTTCAATTACAAGTATCTGGGCGCCAAAAAATTATTCTATCATGGAATCTAACCTGGAACTAATAATGGTTTTGGCTAAATTAGTACCTCTAAGGCTTGCCCCCTATCCTCAGTCGGAGTCGCAGGAAAGTCCGAAAGGGATACCGTGGCCCCTGGCAACGTACAGGCAACTGAAGGAACACGGGTGGGTTTCAGTCAGTAAGTCTGACACGCCCTCCCGCTCCGCCCAAAGCGGGAGAAGTTATTTGATAATTTCCCACCCAAAAAAAGGCTTGCTCCCTATTATATGGGACTTAAACATAACTGGCGAAGTGTGGGTATACTATAGGTATCTGCCCAAACCTTTGGGGAAACAAGGCGTGATGTTACGCTATTAGGATTGCTTAGTACCAATATGCTACGCTAAGTGCGAAATTCTAGAGTCAAACAACTTGAAATCGTCGATAGATGTAAATTATCATAAAAACAGAGCTATCTGTGTCAGCCGCAGCTAATCAAATAATTGATAAGCACTGATTGTAACTACACGATGCCTGTTACTATTATTGCGTAGTAACTGATATTTTGAGGCGGGTCCACACCTGCGTACGCGCTCGAATTGTGCGCTTCTCGTGCTTCTTAGGAACATAGTATGGACACTTTTGGATATGTTCGAGACCGATTAGCGAGTAGTTCGCGTGCAACTTGAATGTCCTCTCGCGAACACGAACAGCACGGTTCGCGTGCATCTTAGGAACATATTAAGGACACATTCACTTCACGGTTCGTGCGCGTGAGCTTCAATTGTGCATCCTATATATAGATCCTTACACGCGAACCGTTCGCAACATGCGCGCGCGTGCGTAGAATGTGACGTGTCCATAGTCGATAGCCATTCGAGGTGCCTAGCGTGCACGGTTCGTGCGCGTGCGCTGCGATTGCGCTGGTGTGGACTCGTCTTAAGCCATTAAATCTTCGGCTCAAGCAAGGGATTAGTCAATTGCCTCTGATTTCGGAATGCCTATTTACTCTAATCAGTTGTCATATCAAGTGATTCGATTTGCTATTGTTAATTAGGACAACCAATCATAACAGTATTAGGTTCGACAATAGATTCACTCCCGCATTTAGAAATATAATAAGCTTTCTAATAAATCAGTCATTAACTTTAAAGACTGTTCAAACTGAGGCGAACCCCTGGCGTTGGACGCGGGACTTAGTGATTATTTAGGAGGTCCACCAACTGTAAATAGAACTGTAATAAAGCTCTCCTTTTTGAAGTCGGTTAAAAAAGTACAGCCTCAGGACTAATGCACAGTTCAATTAAGGCGTACATAGCGTTCACCACGATACAGGCTGGCACATGACATTAAGACCTACACAATCGATATCTAAATAGAAATAGTGTTAGTTTTTTTTTTTTTAAACGTCCGTGTTCGATTCCCAAGCTGAGTACAAGATTTTTTTTAATGGTTCAAGGTTCTTAAGAAGATATCTTCGTATGTCTTATAGTTTCAGACTTTCCCATACTGACCGATCTAAATGTGCCACCCTGTTTATTGCTGCCTTGGAAGACTAATTGTATTATATACCATTAGATTAATATCACGCCTTGTTTCTCCGAAGAGTTAGGCAGAGGTGTACCTATAGTAGATACACCCATATATCGCCAGCTACCTATGTTTAGGTCCCATGTAATCAAGGGCGAGCCTATTGCCATAAACCGTGCACAAATTCAGAATCCAGGCTGTTACGGAGAATTCCTATAACACTTTAGGGAACATCTTGGGAAAGACCTCATGCTTAGCAGTAGCGCTTGCGACCACTGGTCTCGATCCCGTCGGAATATTGGGATAAAAAGTATCCTATTCCAGGTCATGGTATTCCCATGTGCCAAATTTCATAAAAATCTGTTCAACTGTTTTAGCGTGAAAGCGTACTTACTTTTGCATTCATAATATTAGTTAGGATGCAAGTATTATCGACAGATTCTGAAACCATTCCGGATCAAAATAATGTTGAACGTATACTACATAATCTTGATCCCAAATTGTTTTACATTATATCGAAACCAGGAAAATGCACCCGTAGTAGTAGCAACTAACTATCCACAAACTACAACCAACCTCTGATTCAGATAATTAGATTCAGAAATACGGGGAAGTCACGGCGTTCATATACATAGTCAACAATAGGTCTTTGTAATACTCGTTGCAAAGGAAATTTAAAGAGGCATTGTGCTAAGGTAAAACTATTGAAACAGACGCAATCTCGTAGCTTCGGTACACCTAGGACCTACAATTTCAATGAACTCTGAAACTTTCCAACTCGTAGGTATGTAGAGTAAGTAAGTAAGTAAAAGGTGAAAAAAACACACATATTCGAATTAATATCAATCTACATAGCCTTTACCCAACTATGTTTGGGTCGGCTTCCAGTCTAACCGGATGCAGCTGAATACCAGTATTTTACATGGACCGACTGCCTATCTGACCTCCACAACCCAGTAACTGGGTAACACGATGCCGCTTGGTAAGACTGGTTGTCAGACTTTTGGGCGTCTGTCTACCCGTATCGACTGTCAAAGATCTACGAATGACAGTCGGGACCAACGGCTTAACGTGCTTTCCGAGGCACGGAGGAGTCAAGATATGTAATGGATGATCACCCATCCACGAACCGACCGCGGCAAACGTAGCTTAACCTTCGATCGTCCCGTGCGGCTGTTATCACTTAGCTACAAGCAAAGCAAATAAAAAACGGAAAAAGTACACTGTAAAAATATTCGAATCGACCCCTTTATTTTACAGGAAAATAAAGAGTTCGTTATTATTATGCACTTAGTAGTAATTCTATACAAAGATAACGTTTCGTCGAAGTGTGCCGTTAAATAAAATATGACCGTAGCAACACAACTGATTATACGCGAGCAAAGTAAATTGATTTCCGCACTGTTGGTTTACGCTCTATTGTTTCTGTACCCTAATTACGTAATGCAAAATCAATCCGAATCTGAATCGTTTTGAAACAGATTGCTAATCCATTGCTCCGTAAGTTCGAAAAAAAAACTGCAGGGCAACGTAAATAACGCAATGAATGTTGTTGAACTGTCAAAATGAAACAGATTTGTCTTTATCGTTTACGAAAATATGTTGCGTAATTAGAAAGCAGGTTGACCTCAAGTAATGTGATCGTATCGTAATGGCGTCACAATATTACATTTCTTATATTATCAAGAAAAGTGTGAAAGTTTTGACCTCTTTCTACCTTTTCAGGATCAGATTATTTACAGTTGAGAGAAAAAAAATGCTGTTTAATTAAACATGCTTATCTAAACACTTTGTACTCATACTAAAAGAAGTTAATTTTAATGAGTTCGAAAACTTTATAAAAATTTAAAAGATAACTTTAGTAAGTCACCAGTCTTACCAAGGAGTATTGTGTTAAAAAATACTGGTATTCAGCTGCATCTGGTAAGCTTGGAAGCAGACTCCAACGTAGTTAGGAAATTACTGGCCAGATTGATATTGATTCGAATATTTTTAGTGTGATTTTTTTCATCTTTTTATTTTTTTTGCCTGCCGTAGCCCAGAGCTGGAGAAGCAAGATAAAAGGCATGTGGTAATAAGTAACTTGATTAATGAACAAAGTCTCTGTTCGGGTTGCTCCATCCATATAATGCTGATCAATTAAAATTCTGGTCAAAGGTTGGGTGTGCAGAAGGGTCTACAGTAAATAAAACGTCTTTACACTACGAACTATTTAATCAGACTAAAGAAAGGACACGCTACAAGTTACAGCTACTAATCTTAATTTTACATTCGTTTATAATAAGCTTGATTTAACGTACACATAACTACTTATAAGTGAGGCTGTCACGGCCTTACAATCTGTGATTAAGACGCAGATATATGCCAGTGACCTTGAGTAGTTCCCTGCGTGTTCTGTACTGAACTCACGCAGCGCGTCGTACGTTCAGCTAGTAATAAGATTCGCCCATCAAGGAGCGCTGTCCTGCACGCATTATTATTTTATTATAAAACATAAAACAAAAGGTATTTTAGTAAAACGTGTATACTTAAAGAAAAAATAATTCATAAAATGGTGAAGGTTTCAAAAAAATACGCTTGGTAGATTTTGCGTGATTCTCAGTTTTTTATCCGTGTTAGACATAACTTTACAAATTAATTTTACTATGTAATATAAAAATAATCTAAAATATTCATATATTAAGTTATTAAGAAAATGCTCTAATTTGAACATATATTTTTTCCAAATCATTAACACTGCTCGTTTAGACGTGATCTTCAGTAAAAAATCATTAAAAGTCGGCTATCGTCGCCTTAACTTGAATTTTATTCTCAATAAATAGACGCGGTCTGGAAATGACTAGATAGATGATGAATTATCAACTCACTCGCTCTTTCTCCGATATCTGAAAAAATAAGATATAATAGGTTGGGGAAAAAGTTGCTTCGCATTTTTTAAGAAAATTCAAAACATTTTTTAATATAGTTTATTTACATTTAACTAAAGTATGTAGGTATCATTTTGTTCGATAACTTTTTGCCATCTTGTAGGTAGGGACATGATCCCATTGCTATAGAAATTTTGGGACTTTTGATCAAAATACCGCGACAAGTGGTTTTGGCAGTCCTCTCGTGTTGTTAACCTGACACTGCCTAAGGAATTCTGAAGAGACCGAAACAGGTGGAAATCAGAAGGTGCAAGGTCAGGACTATACGGCGGATGCATTAACACCTCCCAGCCAAACTCTCTTAATTTTTCCTGAGTGGCTAAAGATGTGTGAGGTCTAGCGTTATCATGATGAAAAACCACACCCCTTCTGTTGATTAATTCCGGCCGCTTTCTCTCAACTTCTTGCTTTAATCTCATCAGTTGTTCGCAGTAGAGTTCAGAATCGATGGTCCTGCGTGGTGGTAACAGCTCATAATGAATAATGCCCTTCCAATCCCACCACACACACAGCATCACCTTGTTGCGAGTTAACCTGGGTTTCGCCACAGTCTGTGAAGCCTGACCGGCCTTTGACCACGACCTTTTTCGCACGTTCTTGTCGTACGTGATCCGCTTTTCATCACCAGTTATCAGCTTCTTCAAAAATGGTTCGGTTTCATTACGTCGTAATAAAGAATCACAAATGAGTACACGGTTCATTAGGTTTCTTTCAGTGAGCTCGTGAGGTACCCAAATATCGAGCTTTTTTGTGTACCCAGTTTTTTTTCAAATGCGACAAAACTGTTTTGTGGTCAATTCCCAGTTCTTCAGCTACGTCGTAACTACTGATATGCCGATCTTGCTCCACTTTTTCAAAAATGGCATCCATTTTATCCGTAATAGGGCGACCAGAGCGACGTGCATCTTTGACATCAAAATTTCCGGATTGAAAACGCTTAAACCAAATTTGTGCTACTCTCACAGACACTGCACTAAGTCCATAAACATCGCAATTTTTTTTCGCGGTGTTCGTTGCATTTTTACCTTTTTTGTAGTAAAATTTAAAAATGTATCGAATTTCTTCTTGACGGTACGAAAAACAAATGAAAATCACACATTTTCCTACAATTTGAATTTGGAATTATGTTCTTTAAAATTTAAACTTTCAATGATACCAAAACCAGCCAGATACAAATAGTATAGCCAAAGAGATTTTATTACAAGTTCATACATACTATAATGCGAAAAGACTTTTTCTCCAACCTAATATACCTACTAAATAAACCTCTATAATGCTCACAGTAAAAATAAATAATATATTTGATTGTAAACACAAATAAAATACAGACACAATAATTATATATTGTTGTAAAAAATAGTACAATGGATAGTTCTATCGCTAAATCGCGATCTCTCACCTACTGACCAGACTTGTTCTATTTTAAATAATATAATTATAAAGTATTTCTAACAATAGTAATTATATACTTACGTAATACGCTCGCACGCCAATCTTATTAAAACAAAGCATATACTCTTTTGAATACCTATTTTAATCACCTGGACGTGACTATTATCCATTGGTTACTTTGTAACTGATAAATAAGTTTGCATACCAACCATTATACGCCATCCAGCCGTCGTAATATAGCTAAGATTGGCAAAAGCAATAGCAGTACTCCGTGAAATTGAAATTTTCTTACTTTTTCAACCGACTTCAAAAAGGAGGAGGTTCTCAATTCGATTGTATTTTTTTTTTTGTATGTTTGTTACGCGATTACTCCGCCAATTATGAATTGAATTTGATAATTCTTTTTTTGTTTGGTAGGGCATACTTCAGAAGTGGTCCCATATAAATTTGGTCAAGATCTGGTGAGGGGTTTTTGAGTTAGCTTCAATAATACGTATTTTTCCGGTGTAGTATATGTGGACGATATTCTAATAGTTCCTGTCACTGTAATTTACATAGCAGGTAATGGGTATTCAAATTTTGTGGGGGTTTTGTGTAGGTACCACAACTAAAAAGTGAAAAATAAAAACTTTTTCACAAAAAATAAAACCGACTTCCAAAAAAAAACACTACAAAGTGAAAAATAACTTTGATTTCGGAAGTCGGTGGCAAAAAAACGAAAATAAAACCCCCAAGACACCGACTTCCAAAATCAAAGTTATTTTTCACTTTGTAGTGTTTTTTTTGGAAGTCGGTTTTATTTTTTGTTTTTGCAATTTTGCTGTAGTATCGGGTTGTATATTGGTCTAAAAATGATGCGCGGCCGTATCAAATATTTATTTATAGAATTACTAGCTTTCGCCCGCGGCTTCGCCCGCTTGGAGGTCGGATAGTATCCCACGGGAACGTCCTACCGGGATAAAAATTATCCTATGTGTAAATCCAAGTTATAAACTATCTGAGTGCCAAATTTCGTCCAAATCCTTTCAGACGTTTTTGCGTGATTGAGTAACATCCGAGAAACATCCGAACATACAAACATAAAAACTTTCACATTTATAATATTAGCAGGATAGGATAGTAGGATAATCATAAAGATCATCAATACAACTCTCTAAGTTCATAATTATTACCCTATTGAATGATTACCTATTTCGTGAAATAATGACATTTGAGGCTAATTCTAACAAGGAGTTGTATTAGCACTGATTCTAATGATTATAAATTATAATTCTGTAAAGCCATATTTGTAACGGTCGCGAATCATATTTTTTTCAACATACAATCTGACACTGGCCTGCAAATTGCAAAAACGTAAGATTTTTTTTAAGTACTTATTGTAAAGTTTTTTTTTAAATTTCTCGGGACACCTTAGCGCATCCCCCTCAAGACTAAATCATTATTAAGGGAACCACAGGAGGTAAATGCAAGTTTTATAATGCCTAAAAATACACTGCAGTGAACAAAATCAGCAAAAAAAAAAATGGACATGTTCAGCATAATGCTAGTTAGATAAATATAATATAGATTTTTCTAGATACCTCATAAAAAATCATAATATATAACGATTAAAAACCATATTAATATACATGCAATCATTCAAATTTTTTTGTCAGATTATTCTACAATTAACATATTAACGTAATAGTATTTTTTTTAGTCCAATCAATAGATTTTTTGTAAATAGATAATTGCTTCATATTTTGCAATAGATTACCTGCGTTGTGTCATCGCGCAGTCCGACAGTGACCGCGCTTTAGCTGTTGTCAGCCTCTTAAGATAAGAAAAAAATAAGACTAGTCGTGATAACTATGTATGTTTATAAACATGGACCATGCCAAGTTACAGCTTTTAAGTACCAAGGGTCATAATCCTGCCTAGCCTTTCCCCAATTTAAACTCTAAGCATTTATTCCAATTAAACCATTTACAGGCACTTTTGAACTGTCAAAGAGTCGGTCAGTTAGTCAGAAAGTTGAAGCTAGTCGCCCATTCCAAAACGTAGATCTCTATGGAGAAGAACGGGCAAGAAACTCCAAGGACACTCTTTTAAACATAGAAATTACAAAATTCTGTGTACATTACTCTTGTTGCTTCTATATGTGAGAACAATGTAAAAAATAATATAAAAATCAAAAACGATTAAAAATAAGCCCTGGCAGGTAAGAGATGACCAGTCTCAACTGACGGCGCCCGTTCATGAACATGACGCGTGGATCAGCACCATCCAGCTCAACCATTTTGTAGGGAACCGAATGATCCAACACACTCGACACCATCAGCGAAACATATAAGTGAGCATGACATACTCTCAACTACCCTGCTCTTTCAAGTCAACATAATAACATAGTAAACTACTCCATGCCCCAACTATGTTGGGGTCCGCTTCCAGTCTAACCACACACATACATACACAGCTGAATTTTAAGATGGAGCAACTGCCTACTAAGGGTCTCTGAGTTAAACCACAAACAGACGGACTTGGCGAACCTATAGGGGTTCCTTGTTTTACTACGGATCCCTAAAAGAAGCACATCCACATGACCACATTACATAGATTACACTTATGCTAGAAACGATGTTAATAACTAAATGACTAATATACATGACAATCGAGCATCATAGGAATCTGGCATTAAAGTATTATCAAGCTTTTTGCACAATATTATCATGTGCCTATCCTCTTCCCAACTATTTTGGGGTCAGCTTCCAGTCTAACTAAACGGATGAAGCTCACTACCAGTATTTTACATGAATCGACTGCCTATGTGCCTTTGCACAGTATGGTGGGCCGATTTTCAAGCCACCAGAAACAAACTGCAGACTCGATCTCAAAGTACCAACCATTGTCCTGCTCTTATTCCAATGTATTTTGTATCCGGCACAACATGTCTTTATCTTCCCTACTTCTCTATTAGTCGTCATCTCGGTATTCACCCCCTTTCTAGCCATATCATCTTTTACACAGTCCATCCATCGTTTCTTTGGTCCTACCTACCTCGGCGAAAGAGCTGTTTGGCAGGGCAGCAGGCGATTAGGTACAGTCACGAGCTTTAATTTGGGACCCATTTCCGTTAAATGTTGTTAGAACAATCATAATGCAATAAGGTCGAAACTTTGAAACTTTGCTTTAAGGTTGAAATGTTGAATGTCAAGTTAAGACATAAAATGTCTTATCTAATCGACCTATGAAATGATAACCTCGTTGCAAAAAGCTATCATTACGATTTTCTAATTACGAACATGTGTCGTGTCAGTGTCATTTAAGAAAATAGTTTAATGTGATATTTTCACAAAATATAATTTACCAATTAATAAAATGCTTGCGGCTAATCGTGACCAAATAAGGCTCCAAATTATTGATTTGCACGAACAAGGAGTAGGCATTCACGAGATATCGCGACGAATAAATGTGACAAGAAACACAGTTCGCCGCTGGGTTCGACGCCATGGGAACGAGGAAAATATTATTGACTTACGACGAAACAACCATCACCCGCAAGTTATAACACAAGAGCAGAGCCGCTTGATGCAAAGGCAATACCTGATGAATGGATTTACGCCAACGAGGCATTTTGCGGAAGCGTTTGAAGTCCACCCTTCAACAGTTAGAAGGCATCTTAAAGCTATGGGACTGCATCACAGGCGGCCTGCAAAAAAAATTGCGTTGACGGATGCCCATAAAGCTGCTCGACTTATTTTCGCACGTCAGTATCTAAATTTTGATTGGACGACGACGGCTTTCATCGATGAAAAGACTTTTCAATCTTCCCAAACGGGCAGACTACATTTGTGGCGAATTGACAGGACGCGATACACAGAAGACCACGTCATAGCTAACAACGCGTCTGGTCGCATTACAGTTAACATGTCTGGCTGGATTAGTTCAGCCGGCATTGGAGAACTAATAAATTTACCACCCAGGGCCACTGCTCAAGATTATGTCGATTTATTAGACGAGAGTGTCCTTCCAACATTGCAACTATATTATCCACAAGAAGATGTTGCTCCAATAAACTTTGTTCAAGATAACGCAACAATTCATACGGCAAGAATCGTTAGAACTTGGTTCGACAATAATAGAGCAAATTTAAATCGTATTCCGTGGCCTGCAAAGTGTGCCGATTTAAATCCTATAGAAAATTTATGGGGCTTAATGGTTCAAAAATGGTCAAATAGAAACGAAAGAACTAGAGAAGCACTTATGGATCACTGCCTCACAGTCTGGGAAAGTTTAAGGGGTACTGACATATGTGACAAATTGATTGGATCCATGCGTAACCGGCTGCAGGCTGTGATTGACAATGAAGGTGGATATACGCGGTTTTGAATATTTATGATAAAAAAATTACTGGAGAGATTTAAATTAATTTAGTCGTAGCCTTCGGTGATAAGTGTTTATTTTGTTCACCGCTAACCATGCTTTCTATATAATTGTGTTAAGATTGAGGTTTGTGTCATAAATGAAAAAACAAAAAACTTAAACTTTGTTTTTCTAAAGATTTTATTAATCAATATTTTAGCTGAAATCTTCTAAGCCCCCATAATCATAAACGGCCTTTAAACCTATTTTATTTTAAATATGTTGTTTTGGTCCGTCACTTTGATATTTATGTTTGAGAAAGAGACAAAACTTTTTAACTAATATAGGTTTGAAGAATAAGCGGGTTAGTTGACTAGCTATCATATATTGACAATATAATTTTGTTCTTTTTTATTTGTTTCTTTTTTCTTATGGGACCACA
The DNA here is from genome assembly GCA_963853775.1 of Xanthia togata. Taxonomy (NCBI): domain Eukaryota; kingdom Metazoa; phylum Arthropoda; class Insecta; order Lepidoptera; family Noctuidae; genus Xanthia; species Xanthia togata. Next base: position 13,808,672 of record OY970809.1, read on the forward strand.
GGACCAAAAAGTAATTATTACTCGGAAATCGGTAATGATCGTTTGCCCTCGCTCCAGTTGACGTTAGCCCCTAGAAACGTAAAGTTGTCGATGGTAAACATTATGGCGTTTATTGTTTGTGCAGTGACAGCGTTAACATAATAGCTCTAAATGGCGAAAGTTTGCTACACGATATTCAACCTTAGGTGGGTCCCAAATTAAAGCTCGTGACTGTACTACCACACAATTCGTACCCGAACATTCTCGAACAAGTTATCAAGCGCACGTGCACTGAATACCGTCCAAACACGTGTTTACCTACCGAACAAGGAAACAGACACATTAATAATAATCTTTTTCCTACCACATACCGCTCTAATTGGACACTATCACTAACCGCAAACTGTGTTTGTTGTTTCCTCACTGAATATTATGCGTCATTTGTTTCGATAATAACAATTAAGAAGCTTCTGAACTCGGGAAAATGATAGCACTAAAAATAGACATGCCAAACAGGTAAATGGGGCATGTAATAAATTGCATTGTGGTATTTTAATAGGTATTGTATCGACCGACTTCAGAAATAAACGGGATATTATATACCTTTTGTTGACGCCGAAACGTGCCTAAGCGTTGCCTTGTACGGTCCATCAAAAATCCTAGAGATTGCATGTGTTAACAGCTACGGCTATTGTCTTGTTTTAACAACTAACAGGCACATCTATAGGCAGCTCGGAACAGTACTTTTTGACCGACTTCAAAAAAGGAGGTTTCTCAATTCGACCTTTTTTTATGTGTGTTCGCGGATAACTTTGTCGTTTATGAACCGATTTTGATGATTCTTTTTTTGTTTGGTAGGGCATACTTCAGAAATGGTCCCATATAAATTTGGTCAAGATTTGATGAGGAGTTTTTGAGTTAGCTTCAATAATACATATTTTTCCCACCTAGTATATGTGGACGATATTGTAATAGTTCCTGTCACTGTAATTTACTTGGTATTCAAATTTTTGTGGGGGTTTTGTGTAGGTACCACAGCTAAAAAGTGAAAAATAAAAACTTTGAAATCGGTTTTATTTTTTGTGAAAATGTTTTAATATTTTAGGATTGTTCTGGAATGGTAGGCTTCATATTTTAAGTGGCCATTCATTGTTCTTATCTTCACTGAGGAATATTTTCGTAATATGAAACAAGTTGTACAAAATGAATCGGGTTTAATTTTCCATGTATTGTTTCTAGATTTCAATATTATATTATTTGCTTGCAGGTGAATCAACTGAAGGAGCTCATACGTCGCATAGACCTACCTCTCCACGAGCACCTGCAGACACACGGCGTAGACTACCTCCAGTTCTCGTTTAGGTGGATGAACAACCTCCTCACTAGAGAAATACCTCTTCCCTGCACCATACGCCTGTGGGACACTTACCTCGCCGAATCAGACGGCTTCGCCACCTTCCAACTATACGTCTGCGCGGCTTTCTTACTCCATTGGCGGGAAAGACTCATGCTAGAAAGAGACTTCCAAGGGCTCATGATACTCCTACAAAATGTGCCCACTCAGAACTGGACCGATTCGAATATAAGTGTGTTGGTAGCTGAGGCGTATAGGCTGAAATTCGCATTCGCGGACGCGCCGAATCATTTACATAACGCCGGGAAGTCGGACAGATGACCTGGGCGGTAGTCTGTTGGTTTCTGGCACAGTTGCGGAACGACGTCTATATGAGAGTATTTTAGTATCACAATAAACCGCGCAGGGTTTATGTCAAAGCTATGTATCCACTTCGCCACGAGAACGCTGCATATATCAATTGTGTGGCCAGCTAGTACGAAATAAACTAGAAATATCAAATGACGTTCGTATCGACATGCTGTGATGTAGAAAAGGTGATAAAATTTAAAAAAAAGGCGTTTCTTGTTTTGTAATACATAATTATGCGAAGCTACGACCATTTTAGCCTAGGATAGGATGATGAGAATTTTTTAGATAAAATATCTCTTGTAGTAAGACTAAGTACCTATACACTTCTCTCCTTGACGATGTAATCGACCATTATCAGAAGCTTGTATACAATTTTGGGTCTTTCGTAACTTAAGGCGATACATTCAATGCTAAATGAGATGTCGAGCCGACTGTGTGTGATCAGGGTAAATGTCCCTATTTCTTTTCGCGTCTAGGCCCAGGTTCGCACGGGCGATTTTTCCCCGCGGCAATTTTTTTTTGTGTACAGCCGAGCGTTGAATCCATTGCGCGCTAAAATCCCGTCGCGATATTTTTACGTTCGTGCGAACGTGGGCTAATACTAGAGTATGAAACACGAGGGTTTTGGAATATCTGACAAAGAAAATGTGTGTGATAAGGCTTTTAAATGCGTGCCAGAGCTTAAAAAAAAGAAGGTTATAAGCTCAATTTCTTGCTTAATTACCTTACTTTTGGCAGATGAACTCGCGATTTATATTTACCCAATTGATATTGTGTTTTAGATGTTACTGTCGATATTATAATGCTTGAGTTTGTATAGCACTTTTGAATGATGAATGATAAATCCCTGTTGAGATTTATTTGAATATTTCAATCAAAGTGAAAGTAGACAGTTTTGAGACACTGCTCCGACAGCAAGACCAATGATGTTCAAGATCAATCAGAGTTGCAAAATTATACCATAAATAAAGTGCGTCATTTTGTCGCAAATTAACTAACACCTAAAAAAACTTATGAAACTATACTCCATTTGAAATAAGATTAGACATTTCACTAACCCTTTTTTACAGTCCGTTCAAACGATTTTGACTTCTATTGCGTTGGTGGCATGATAAATGGCAGCTGCAGTAAACAGTTGGTATTGTAACCACTTTTTTTCTTTTAATGCCATCCTTATGCCTACGGTATCGAAGTCAGAATCGGTTGAACGGACTGTAAAAAGGTTTGTCAAAATGTCTAATCTTATTTCAAATGGAGTGTAGAGTTCCAGAAAATTAAGTTTTCTTTCGTTCAAAACGTCGTGTTTCATAGTTTAGTATCGGACATCGCATACCCACTCCCTAGACTTTATAGTTGGCTACCAACACGCCATATTACTTGTTTTGCTATATAAACGGCCTAATGGATTTAGTTAATACGTTGGTGTTGCGACCCGATATGTAACATTAAGGCTTTCGTACACAACAGTAGAAAAGTCTCTCATACTCATCCATTTATACTTGAATTCATAATCTCATCGTTTCGCAACTATCTACTTTAGCGACATTAATACTAAGATGATTATTGATTGTCCGTTATAAAAAAAGTTAAAAAAAAATATTGGTGACAATGGAATTTGAACTTTGTCGCGACGACATTGAGTTTGTTGTTCCAAAAAATAATTCTCTCAGATTCTGAATTCAAATATGGGTAAGTTTTGTGGCATCCTTCTTGAGACTGATCCCTGGTTTTTAAACCCTTGATGAAATCACTGCTCAATCTATAATTGGTTGACCAGAAATCCAATCAAAATTATTAGAGATAATATACAATATGTAAAAAAAAAACTGTCCAATCCGAAAGGGTACACATGGGTACTGCAATTACATTACCAAAAAGTAACAAAAATCTTATTATTATTGAAAATGAAGAGTTATTGAAAAGTAAAATTAATTTTTAGTACCAAAATTACCCCAAATGCATTAAAGATTAGCAAATTTTCAACAGGGTTTCACAGTCATCATGACTTGTAATAACCCCCATGCCCCATGTAATAACCAGGTAAAAATCATCATTGAAAAAAAAATGAAGATTTTTTTTTCCTGAAAATTACCACATAAATAGACTCTCAGTACTATAGTTAGCGCACGGATCGGACTGTTTTTTTATCACATAGGCTTTTTATAAACCAAGGGTTAGTCCTAAGGTGTCTGGAGTTTGAGACTTGACTAGCGTTGTGTGCAAACGGTCTTATTATTAATTTAAATAATAAAATGTTAGACATTATCGCTCACCATTACTTTGTTTAAAGGCAGCTGATCGCTGGTATAGGCGGATTGCACCATGCGAGAGTTAAACTGGTCAACAGAGTAGAAATGTTTATTTATTTCATTTTACTTTAAGTTAGTAGTTGTCCCAGGCGTCTGGTCAAATTAATTAGCTCACGAACGCTATTGAATTTGGTTAATGAATATATTCAATGCGTTGTAAATATTAAAGTTCACGTCCGTATAATATTTCGAGCTGGTTAGCTTAAAATGTAATGAAAGATGTATCAAATTAATTGCGAATAAATCCGATGGCTGCGACTTTGGCACTGCAACTTAAGATTGTTTACTGTTAAGATTGTTTTAAGTTCACAAGCAGGTTGTTTTTATTTTATTTGCTTTTTCGTATTATCTTGGGGTCTCAAAAATGTAATTAATATTGCTGCTACGTGAAAAGGAACTGTAAACTTAGCCACCGACTTAAACTTACGTTAAGCGATCGTTAAGTATGGTGTAATCCGCCCCGTGTAAAATATTTTATTCGATTTATTTTTGTTTTTGTGACCTCCATTTATGTTCTATTTGATTTTATTACTACGTTATTTTACGATTATTATAGCATTATACATTACTTATATATTTACGAAGTGTGTTTTATTTGTATATTCAACCTTCCATTACGGTAAACGACATAATAAATGTCTATTTATAAAATAAAACGATAATGATGACCGACTCATTGGTGTAGAGGTCGCAATCGTGCCTTCTGAGCGTGGTCAGGTCATGGGTTCGATCCCCAGATGGGGCAAAGTGTTAGCAGCCCGGAGTTTGGATTTATGTAGGATGGCGAAAAGCTCGCCCCCTATAACCACTTCAACATGGGACTTACACTAACTGGCGGAATGCGGGTGTACTCAACACATCTGTCGACCCCTTCGGGTAGTACCGGTGAGATGTTTTATTATGTTATAGGCAATATATCGGTATATTATATCTTGGATTATGGTAGGTATATCTACAGCAGCTCAAGAGTTTAGATTTTAAAATTGACAAAATATTGATCTCTTTTATCTAAGTTCGACGAAACTTATGATTAAGGGGCCTGCGGAGCATGCGTTGTTCATACAAACGTAATACCAAAATAATTTGTAAACCAAACATATTCTTAAGGTAGTGTGTATTTATTCCGATTGGATTACATAATATCTAGGCTTCCAAATATATATTTTGAATAGACACTGATATAAAGACGAGATATGAGGGATTTAAAATTTCTATAGAAAACTTATTTTTCTTAATACCTTAATACCTTAAGAATATGTTTGATTTACAAATTATTTTGGTATTACGTTTGTATGAACTACGCATGCTCCGCCGGCCCGTTAACGCAAACAAAGAAGTCGCTAAAGCATAACATGGGCTCGAATAAATATTTAAAAAATATTATTCATAATTCACGGCGTAATAAATAATTGAAAATCTATTTTTGTAGAGCTCTTTTATATGAGTAAAACTAAATGATCCAAGTATATTATTGCTCTCACAAAAGGAAGGCGAATCAAATCAAATAGAAACACCGTAAAAGAGTTTTTAACACCTCTCCTACTTAGCTATAAAAAAGCTCAGAACCTCAACATATTGCTATACAAAGAATTCAGGCGCTTTTCGAGAATATTGGCAACATTCCCCTGTTCCCGTCTGCGCAGGTCCTGAACTGGCCTTCACCTAGAACTTGACATCCACCAGTGACCCACAGCTATCCCAGCATCCTTCCTTTTATAAACAAAAACCTTTTTAACAAAACTCTTCTGAACACTACGGTTCCGAGGGTTTTTTATTTAGCTTGAGTGTTAATTGGTGTCTTTGGGAAGTAAAATCGATATAATAAATGGGAATCTACTACGTTCCGGATGAAATGTGACCTTGACCGAGATTTTGAGAAGGTAAGTATTGCATTGCACTTTATCGATAAGTAGTTTCCTAGTTTGATAGTAAAAAAGAAGGAACAGTAACTAATGCTGACTATTTATTTGAAAAATCATATTTATTATGTTAGTACCTCTATAGTATTTATAGAAAAGGCGCGAATTTGTACCAACATAGGCTATATAGTCGTATGCCTATGATATTTTTGACAAAGCCGTAAACAAAAGCTTGTTTTGTGGATGATCGTATATTACTGCAGAAAGAAATAAAAGTAAATAAATACCGGCCAAGTGCGAGTCCGACTCGCGCACTAAGGGTTCCGTATCATTATTAATTTTATTCTGTTTTTATTTGTTGTTGTAGCGGCAACAGAAATACATCATATGTGAAAATTTGAACTGTCTAACTATCACGGTTCATGAGATACAGCCTGGTGACAGACGGACAGCGGAGTCTTAGTAATAGGGTCCCGTTTCACCCTTTGGGTACGGAACCCTAAAACAACCCATAAGTACCTACTAATAATATTACAGAGGTAAAATTTGTGAGATTTTATGTAGGGTTACTATTTCAGAACTATTGATCCGATGTCGAAACTAAATTTTTGCCGAGTGTCAGTCAGTAAGTAGTAGATAAACGAGTTTACGATGGACGTTCAATAGTTCGGAAAAATTGCGAATTATTTATTTGCGCATAGACCTCAAGACTTGGAAAAATCTACAATCTACACAGGCTCTAATTAAACTGGTTGATAACCTAGCCAGACTGCCAGAGATGACCTATCTCGGCGGACAGAGATGACCTATCTCGACGGTCAGAGATGACCTATCTCGACGGTCAGAGATAACCTATCTCGACGGTCAGAGATGACCTATCTCGACGGTCAGAGATGACCTATCTCGACGGACAGAGATGACCTATCTCAAAGGACAGAGATGACCTATCTCGACGGTCAGAGATGACCTATCTCGACGGAAAATTTTCCTAATCAACTTTGAACCTTATCCTTTAGATATAAAGTTGAAAATCTATTAAAGAAATTTGACAGATTGTAGTAGGTTGACGTCTGTACCATCACTTGCGTATATTTTGTATGAAGTTCAATTGTTCATATTATCTATGAACCACTGCACACTACAGGCGGGAAAAACCACGCTTTTTTTAAACGAAATGTGATACTCAGCTTTATTCTATATTCCTACAAGATAATTTTAAACTTAAACATAACATCACGCCTTTATTCCCCGAAGAGTTAAGCAGAGGTGTACCTGCCAAGAAAATTTTGTAGCAAGAAAATTTTGTCATCGTTAATTTTATTACAAAGGAGCATGAAGCTTGTAAAAGTCTGTGTGGTTTACAGCAGCTTTTAAAAGCGTTTTCTGAACCTACAAACTAGAAAAGTTAGGTGTTAATTAAATAAAACTAAAATATGTTAACCTAGCTTGAAATTATTGTAACAACATTTTCCCCTTGACAGGATTTTCCAAAACATTGTAGGTACACTAGTTTCAAATTGTGGTTTTCCTTACGATGATAAATTAAACTATGGCCTTCGAACTCATTTTGTTATTGTGGAGCACACAATTAGTAATAATATGGATGCCTATAAATATATTTAATTAACTAGTATTTATAGGAAATTTTGTCATTAGTTATGTAGGTACCTAGTAACCTACCTAATCTATGTTTCAGTAAATGTCCTTACAATAACGTAATTATTTTAGGTACATTACTGTGTGGTTTAATTCAATGCTTAGATTCAAATCCGCATATATTGTATATACCAATATAACTAAAGTAAGGCCAGTTTAATAGGTAACATTTGACAATTCATCAAAATTCAACAACGTAACCTTGTAACGCCGGGCATAAAATAATATTTTTTTTCATTTTGTTAGAACTACACAATATTGCTTAACTTTTTTCAATTACGATTAAGTACATATTTATTGTAATAATGACCGATACGAGTAATTTTACGATTTGCTTTCACTAAACTGACAGACGTCAAATGTTACATAATAAAAAAAAAGGACCTTATTCGACATTTTAGGCATTTCGTAGAAGTACACTACACATAAGAAATGGAAATGTAAAACACATAAAGCTAGGTATGGAGCTACAAGTAGATACGAGGCGCGGGCTCGACTTGATGGGCCAATTTAGTGAGTGAAAGATAGGCAACTTCTAGGTGAATATAACTGCAGGTAATTAGCGCTGTGCGACCTGAATTGCACTTTATTGTGTGGAGCAAGCGTCGCTTTTTATTTAAGTAAATGATTTTGCGGAGTGGGCCATCTTTATTAATCTGTGCCTAAAAGTAGGTAAAATTTTACTTGCACCTATTTATTTATTACAAATTAGCTGTTAGAAAAGGAGAGGGCACATAAGTAAATACGCCAGCTATCTTATAAAAAAAAATATATATTTAGTTACCTACTTACATAATTTTTTCCGATGATAGGAAGGAAACCATCTAATACATAGGGACTAATATTATTGTACGTAGGAATCTTTCCAACATTCCCAACAACTAGGTACCTATAGATAGTCAAATCATCGGCCGGTCTACTCTCTAAAAAGAGCTGACAATAGAGTCAATAACTAGCGTCAGGTAGCTAAGCATTTCGGTGAGATTTTTACAGATTAGATCGGCAGATGTAGGCAAGACGAAACCCTATTGGTTTTGTGCAACATCAACACTTACTGCTTTGACAGCGGGGTCAATGAAAGTACCTACCTACTACGGTTAAAATAGAAAACTGGAGAAGTCTATCCCGTTTAAGGCTGCTCTCTCGAAAAAAGCTTAAAAAAGCATTCAGATGAAGCAAATTTTCGTAGGCAATTACAGAGAAATTCCTTCTGAGAAAAATTGTTAGTAATCTACAGGATATGATACGTAATTTGGGTTAGCCACAATTTTTCTATCGGTATCACATAATAAGAAAAAAAAATGCCTAATCACCTCCAAATCATTGAGATGAAACCATTTTAGTCCTAAATTTCTTATCAAAAGAGTATAAAAAATATATCTACTGCTTTGCAATACAAAGGAAAATGATTTGGTTTTGTTACTTTTTACAAATATGTATTATTTTTATTACAATAAATTAAAAATGCCTCAAATTTGGAACAGCGCTCCTTGATGGGCGAGTCCTATTACTGGCTGGACGTACGACGCGTTGCGTGAGCTCGGTACAGAACACGCAAGCTAACCACTCAAGGTCACTGGCATATATATCAACCTTAAGCAGTCTAAAGAACTACTTATGCGTAGATTCAGCCGGGTTATTCCGATTATCCACCCCAAGAAATTCACCCCAAGGATGACTTACTCGGAAACAGAATCCACTCTAGACGGAATGGATAATCGGAATTCGTATATTATTTTTCTTCCAATTTTCTCCCTCGACTGTGTACAGTCATTTAGAGAAACATGATAGAAAAACTGGCCCAAGATTCTTAGTAGACATTATTACCTACAAACATACATACAATGATTGTGTTAATGACGGTAAAAAGTCGTAAACTGTACAATCAAAAGTGATTTCCGATTATCTACCCCGTCTGGGTTGGACATATGAACACGCGTTTCTGAGTATTTATTTGTTTATTTATTACACTTCAAGCACATAAATGTACAGAGGCGGACTTAATGCCATAGGCAGGTATCTACCCTAGGGTGGACAAACGGAATAACCGGTTCAGCCTACAGGACCTATGTACCTGTAATCTACATTATGTTGTCGTGTGGAACAATGGATAATAAGTCTTTTTGTATTGTATTGTATAGAATCATATTTTTTTCCTAACTGAACAGACAGCTGTGCTGCTGGGGAGTTTGTTGCGCCACTTCTTCTTCCCAGCTAAAGCACTAGGAAGTGGTGAAGGCGTTTTGGGGGACTGTCTTATGTAATTTTGACGTTCGAAAAGTGCTGATTCTCAGCCTAGTTTGAATAAATGACTTTTGAATTTTGAAAAATTTTGAATTTTTTGGGAGTTAATCTAGGACTGTTTAGGTACCTAAATATGTTATGTTATAAAAATAAGATCAACAAGGGGCGAGCTTAGGTATTGCTATCAACCGTGCACAAATTCAGATTCCGGAATGCTAATGAGACATTCCTGATGGAAAAACTCAATAACACTTTGGCTGACCTGGGAATCGAACCTGGGGGGACCTCTTGCACTAGCGATCACTAGACCAACGAGGCAGATAAGGTTTAAAATATCGTTGCAAAAGTTCATGATGTAACATTTTCTCCCCATAAGGCGACACGTACCGACACCGTACCGTACCGTAGGCGACTTTTAATGATTTTATACTGAAGATCACGTCTAAACGAGTAGTGGTAATGATTTGGAAAAAATATATGTTAAATTAAAGCATTTTCTTAATAACTTAATATATGAATATTTTAGATTATGTTTATACTATATAGTGAAATTAATTTGTAAAGTTATGTCTAACGCGGATAAAAAACTGAGAATCACGCAAAAACTATCAAGTGTATTTTTCTAGAACCTTCACCATTTTAAAGATAATCTAATTATTTATCTATACGTGTTTTATTGAAATAGTTTTTTATAATGTATATGCTTCTAATGCGTCTAATTTGGGACAGCGCTCCTTGATGGGCGAGTCCTATTTCTGGCTGGACTTACGACGCGTTGCGTGAGCTTAGCACAGAACACGCAAGCTATTAACCACTCAAGGCTATTGGCATAATATATCTGCGTGCTCTCGAAATGCCGCTTAACCTACCTAGTTGGCTTTAGGAAAAACCCATGATTTTGGAAGCCTAAATATAAAGCGTTCGTCTACCGGTTGCTATGTCAAACTTTATAACCAATTAGATTAGGGTAAAATACGATTATTTGTAATGTGTTAGGGAGTTATTCTATATCGGCCACGGTCCAGTCTTCCTGTCACATTTCCTGTGTATTCGATAACGAACTGTGTTTGTTGCTGGATTAGAGAGGGGAAAAAGCGGGATTTCAATTTTTTTGCTGATTGTTGATGTTGCTAGATTTGTACGAGTTACTTATTCGTTTCACTGCGATACTATAGCCCATTAGCTCGATGATATCAATCTTAAGTAGGTACCTACGTATGTAGGTATATTTAAGGATTTTTTTGTTGAGCAGTTTGATTGACTGCTTGTGACCAACACGCAGGCTCTGAAAAAGTATTTGCATACATTAATGGACTATTCTTCTTCCATTAAATTGTCACTTAAAATGTTTTCTGTTCAATCAAAGATAAGAAGTATTGTTGTTTGATAGAATGGCTGAGATTTTAAATAGGTACCTACTTAAAATGTAAACTGACTCAGTAACTGAACTTGCAACCTCAATAGCATTAAATTAAATTAGTCAGATGTGGTTAAAGTTATGCACCTTCTTTAATACAGTCAGGTTCAACCACAATTTTACTCTCAAATAATGTCAGAATTCAGAATGTAATGATTCAATTTACTACCACATAACATGACTATAGATAAGCAAAAAAAAAACCAGATGTAGATTACAATTTGCCGAACACCGATGATGGAACATATCTACCTAAGTCTTTAGTAACGAAATCTACGAACTTCAAGCATAGATATAAGGTACCTACTAAGTAGCAAGAATCCTTTATTAATTGGCAAACTAACATCCCATCAACGTCATAATTCTCTAACGTTCCTCACCAACATATTAGTAGGTACTTAAAACCAGGGACTTTTTTCCGGGATCGTTCACGAACACATCACTACGGCTACCATTTTTGTAGTGTTAGTTACTTGTCCTGTAACAGTAGCGGTCATGAAATACGTTAATTGGCTCCCTATAATAAATACGCGGCTTTCCTTATAGATAAAATATCGTTTATAACAACGGTCGACGGGCAAAATTGTTATAGTGATCCATTGTTTTGGTCAGCAGTGTCGTCTCTACCCCTCCAAGTTACGGGTGAGTAAAACTGAACATTTTATAACTATTTTAATATTAGTTGTCCATGAAATATTGAAAATATTGTCTCTTCTACTTTATTTGTAAAATTGTTTTGTTGTCTAACATTAACTTACTAACAAAAATGATAACTAATTGATTATGTTAATTAAGTTTTAAAGCATGGAAACGTTTTGTTTTATATTATCGTTATCGTGCAACATTTGGCTTGGTCATAAATACACGATCAAACGAATTGTGGATGCTTCGAAATTTAAATAATGGTCGAGTTCGTGATTGGAACGGTTGATTAACTGGAATTTTGATTTGAATGTTTTTCTGATGTGCTTCTTAATGTACTTGTAATTAGTATGTAAAATCTAAACATTATAATTTTAGAGTTACAAGAAAATATAGAAAACGCGGACTCTATATTTTAATGTAACTCTAAAAAAATAATGTTTAGTTTTTAAGTAGGGATGTGTCTCACTTTTCATGTAATGTCAGGACACTTGGCAAATTGACGACCAGTATTGTCAACTTAAGTTGTCCGTAAATTGAAATTCACAAACCATTCTTTGTCATGGGTTTTTAACGACAATATTGTGTGTCGAACTGCTCAAAAAACAAGTTGCCTGATTGTGCGGTATCTCTAGTATTGTCTTACTCACGGTCACGGTTTATTGTTACATCGCCAGGTAACATAACATTACGCCTGTTTCCCGAAGGGTTACGCAGAGGTGTACCTAAAGTACACCCACATTTCGCCAGTTAATGTACTTAATAGAGGGCGAGTCTATTGCCATCAACCGAGCACAAATTCAAACTCCGGGCTGAGAACTTCCTGATGGAAAACCCAATAACACTGCCCGACCAGTGAAAAAACCTGGGAACCCAAAAAGAAACAAGAAGATGTCGTCAAAACTCTTGACGGTTGCGGCTCATCGTATGGCAGTTTGCTGTGTATTATTGCCAGCTGCCTAGCGAAGGGCAACAAATGACTGAGTTGATCTACGGTTCGTCGAACGCAGAGAGAACAAGAAGATTCGGAATTTATGTCAGAATATTTATCTTTATAAATTAAGGTGTTTAGTTTGTAAGAACGGATACGTATACCTGGTATTTGCCAAATAACCGTTAACATTTAGGAACCTAATTGTAACCCACGTTTACCCATAAACAAGCTGGATACTTAAAAGACTTATCGAAAACAAGTCGTGTTCAAAACATGTATCAAACAATAAGTTTCAGACATGTTTTGTTAACTACCGGTCAATTGCCCTAACTTCGCCTGGCGCTCTATATTTGCCTAGATGAAAAAAGATGTACTTAATATCTTTTTCATTTTACTTGTATGGCAATCGAAACTTAAAGCTCTCTATGAAAACTCAGTTTCGATTGCCATACAAGTAAAATGAAAAAGATATTACATCTTTTTTCATCTAGGCAAAGATAGGGCGCCAGGCAAAGTTAAGGCAGTTAACCTTATTTTGTTCACCTTTTTGACATCGTTTGGAAGTTTTTGATAGGTGCAATTGTTTTTAAAAAAAGGATGTTCTGCTAATAGGACAAACTACTTGTAGGACGATTTGATAGTGTCGTTTTGCTATTAGGACTTTGTGAGTAGTAGAATATTGAGTCTTTATTAGAAACTAAGTTGTGTTAGGTGTAAGAAATCATAAAGTAACGAAAACAGTAAGACACAACAAAGTAGAATACATGTTTAAGGCTCTTCCCCACAGGCGCGTTATTATCGTTCGATAATATCCGATGCGTTATTGCGATAATGCGTCCTATTTCTTGCCACACGGCTGCGGTTTTATAGTCCGATATTTCTAAAGAAACGTCTAAAGACCTTTATTTTAAGACTTCGGTCATCTTCCATAGCTACTGTTATTGATAAAACCGTCTGACAAGTGCGTTGGACCACGCACAATGAAGGGCTCCGTAGTTGGAATGACATAACATAACATCACGCCTTGTTTCCCCGGAGGGTTGGGCAGAGATATACTTGTAGTATGTACACCACATTTCGCCAGTTATGTTTAAGTCCCATGTAATAGGGGGCGAGCCTGTTGCAGTTGGGATGAATTTATCCCAAATACAAACTTAACATTGTATTTGAAAAAATGTTCTACCATATATTCCAACTGCAAATGTAAGTTTGTACGCACAATATTGAGAGATTTACCACGTAATTTTAAGACCATAGACTTCTTATAGGTTTTCCTGTAATCTATGAGTACAACTATTCTCTGTATTTTTCCAAAATTTTAGGCTCAGTAGTTTCTGAGATAAGGCGGGGGCAATGATCAAATGTCATCTATTTTCTTAAATATCTTTAAATGTATTTATTCGGAACAAGCCTTTTTATGTGATATATATGTCACACGGTACAGTTTGCAAAACTTTTAATTATTATTTTCTCATTTGCCCCCCAAAAGTGACCCCTATATTTAAAATTCATTTAGATATTTATTTACGTTACACGTTCGTGTTCGGGTCATCAAATTTCAACTTATGTAATCGGTTCAGACAGACACACGAGTGATCCTACAAGGGTTCCGTTTTTCCTTTTGAGGTACGGAACCCTATAAATTCTTCGTCTGATGATAAATCAATATCCTAACAGAAAAAAAATCAGGACACTCGTACAGACATGTAACCACTACTAATTAGAATACCAGTCGGTAAAACCAAATTATTGAGGTACTACTAGTACTAACGTTATTAACGCAGCTGTGTGGAATAGGTACAACATGTTCTAAGAAGAAATATCGGAATATCACAGGATGGAGGAACGCAAGCGTCCAAAAAAAAAACAAATATCGACAATGTTCTAAGAACAAATATCGGAATATTTATTTATTATTTATTAAAACTTTATGCACAAGAAAAAAAAAAACTGTACAAAGGCGGACTTAATGCCTGAGGCATTTTCTACCAGTCAACCTTAGGGTGGTGCAGAGACAAAACATGGCAGGTGCAACATAAGTGATAGATAACTTGATAATGAATACCTACTAATACATAAAACATACATAGATACATACATATAAACCGAATCAACTTTGTCAGAATATCACAGGAAGGAGGAACGCAAGCGTCCTACTTCTATTGCGTCGTTATTGTCGCAGTCGTGTGTAACTTAGTGGCCGTCCTAATACAAAATGTACTCAAAACAGATATCGCATAACGCATCCGATATTATCAGCCGATATAACGCGCTTGTGGGGAAGAGCCTTTATACCCTAGTGCAGCAGGAGTAACCAAATGGCGGACCGCGGTCCGGACCACCGACGTATTTTCATTTTCAGTAAATTCCGACCACGACTTACCGATGAACATCTCCAAGATTTAATGGCAATAGCTTGCACCAACTTTACTCCAGACTTTAGACAAAGAGTTCAAAGTAAAAAATCCATTTTATTAATTATTTACTTCCTTAAAATTATTCTGGTTTATTTTCGTTTCATTACTGAAATGATATTTTTAATCTTGGTTGCTAGTAATCGTCTACCAAACGGACCGCAACAGTCATATTATTTTTAAGAGGCTCCCTAAATGGTATGTTAATTTGCATTAATATTCTGAAAAAGTTACGCATACCTACAATCAAAATGGAACTTCAGTATATGATTTATTGGAACATTTTCGCTCGATTCATTTATTCAAAGATCCATGTCTTTTTTAAGATTTTATGAAACAAAACAAGATTAGTCGGCTTTTATGTTTAAAATAATTATTGATGAAAAGAAAATATAGTTTATTATCCAGTTAAAAGATATTTTTTCTCTAGATCGATTATTCATTTAGCTATAAACGAAATAAGAATACAGACTTACATTTAGTTCCGTGCTCGAACACGACCACAAGCGATATTCAACTTTATTACTGATGTGTTAGCGATTAGCACATAGTGGAGTGGTGGGGTGCATGGTGGCGGAGTTTGCGTGGAAATTGTCTTTGCAGTGCCTGGTCTTAAAAACGGAACCCTAATGAAACTAATTGGTGTGGTTGGTTACCCTTGCCTAGTGTAAACGCGGTCAAGACAATTAATCAAGCGTCGTATAGTGAGACAAAATGAATTACCTGTCTATTGTTTGCGGCTCTCTTTGGAGTCGACTCGCGATTAAGTACGGTGTTATTAAGTTACTCCTTAGGGCTGATTTTACCAATGAAACTGAACGCGATCAGCATTTCTAAAACGCGTTCAAGAGCTGTCAGTGTCAAAATTGTTATGGAATATTGTACACTGACAGCTCTTGAACGCGTTCAGATGTGCTGAACGCGTTCAATTTCATTGGTAAAATCAGCCCTAAGGAGTAACTTATTTTAAGAATCTTAATTAAATAACTATTTTTAAAAGCACAGCGGTTAGGTACTTTTTGTTGGTACCAAGAAGTTACATTCAAGGATGAGATAATACACAAATCAGCGGAGCAAGTGAGGAAGACACACTAACAGTAGCAATAGGTGTAATTTTGAACTGTAAAAACATTTATTGCGTTATTTATACGTTGTTGAGCAGACAATGTTTTCAACCCAAAGTGAAGGAATGGATTAGCAATAGCCTTCACACAAATTCAGACTGTGATAGGGTGCAGAACTTTCCGATTTTAAAATGTATCCGCTTCACCGATAGCAGTGTTATTACTTTCACCACTCTGCTATCATCATCATCATCATTTTCAGCCGAAAGACGTCCAAAGCGTCGCCGCTTCGACCAGCGCCCTAATTACGTAACTCACGTTCAGTCACAATCCGCGCTGGGGCGCTGTCTTGCATAGGGTCGTTTTGCGTGGATGTGACGCATAATTATTTCCCCTAAACTTGTTTCTTATTCTTTGCGTCATGTTTACCGCAAATAAACGTATTTTCTTTCTTTTTTTTCTTTCAGTCCGAGTTTTGAACGATAGTGCCAAACCATTGCTTCTTAAGCTTCAAAAATTTGTCTGCTCTACAACGTAAATAACGTAATGAACGTGGGTGAACTGTAAAAATGAAAGCCATTGCGATCCATTGTCATTTTATGTGTGTTACGAA
Organism: Xanthia togata; assembly: GCA_963853775.1. Lineage (NCBI taxonomy): Eukaryota > Metazoa > Arthropoda > Insecta > Lepidoptera > Noctuidae > Xanthia > Xanthia togata. Next base: position 13,825,508 of record OY970809.1, read on the forward strand.
ATTACTCCGCAGTCCTGTTTTTCTCGAATGCTCTATCTAAATCACGGACATTAACTAATATTATGCAAATTGTCACCTAATGTCAATTTGCCGCGGTATAGTCATTATATACAAACTGTCAAACAATGACAGTTAGGATTTACGGACAGTTTAGTTGGAAGTCGATTTGTAGTCGATTTCTCTGACTACTATGTCGCACAATTATGTGATACTTTATTTTCTCTTTTTTCAGACAAACTTCTTTTTCATCGAATCAGTAGATTTAGGTAAAAAAGCTTTTACTTGAATTTAATATGTCGCAGAGGACCACGGACCCAAGGACTTCTGAAACGAAAGCTACTATGAAGAGATTTAAGAGATTAATTAAGTGGTAAATTAACTATTCCGCAAGCCAAATAGTTATTACAACGTAACGTCTTCTGGTTTATTCTGTATTTTGAGGTTTTGCCGTAAGGTGTAAATTAAATATTTTGCCAATAAATAATGACATATATTTGTAAAGCATTCTTTTATTAAAAGTTAAAGACATTATAAGGTCCTATAATTAGATAGTAATGTTTTTATGTAGGGCTCTGTCTGTTATTCTGAGCTCGTACTGACTTACAAAATAATATTGATGAACTCAAACTCAAAGCATTTATTTTAATTAAACCATTTACAGGCACTTTTGAACTGTAAAGGAGTCGGTCAGTCAGAAAGGAACCAGTTGCCCATTCCAAAGCGTAGTAGTACATATGGAAAAAAAACCGGCCAAGTGCGAGTCGGACTCGCGCACGAAGGGTTCCGTACCATTATCTATAAAAACGGCAAAAAAATCATGTCTGTTGTATGGGAGCCCCCCATAAATATTTATTTTATTCTGTTTTTAGTATTTGTTGTTATAGCGGCAAAAGAAATACAACATCTGCAAAAATTTCAACTGTCTAACTATCACGGTTCATGAGATACAGCCTGGTGACAGACGGACGGACGGACGGACGGACAGTGAAATCTTAGTAATAGGGTCCTGTTTTAACCCTTAGGGTACGGAAGCCTAAAAAACGGGCAAGAAACTCCATGGACACTCTTTCAAAGTACAAGTTACTTAAGTACGTTTAAGTTAACGTACAAGTTGTATAAAAATTATCCCCTAGGGAATATAATATAATATGGCTATTGGGTGCGGGAAAATTCCCGCAGGTACAAAAGTCATGAACGTAAGCTCTTTCAATAACGCGCGAAATTTTAGTATATTCGAACCGAAACATTATTTTGTGACAACCTGTGGTAACAACCCACCTGTATCCAAATTATCATTTTCTATTTTATTATATCCTATTCTATTCTAACGTAACAGAGGTACGATTTTGCCCTTCCAAATGTTAGAAATCTAGGACCCAACATCGTCTTAGATAAAGAGGTGCTTGAAACTGTAAACTCGGCAGTTTTTCTAGGCATAACAGTAGAAGATACTAAACTTCAGTGGGGCCAACATTATATCGAGCCTAGCGGGAAGGCTCAGTTCGGCCGCCTACGCCGTCAGAAAAGTAAGACAATACACTGACGTTGATACAGCTCGGTTAGTCTATTTTAGTTATTTTCATAGCGTTATGTCCTATGGTATTCTGCTGTGGGGCAAAGCTGTAGATATTCAAAATATATTTGTCCTCCAAAAACGAGCTATTCGAGCAATTTACCAGCTGGGTGCCAGAGTTTCTCTGAGAGATTTTTTCAAAGATATCGGTATCCTCACAGTGGCATCACAATTCATCTTCGCCAACATCATATATATTAGGCAAAATATACACTTATACACTAAAAACAGTGATATTCACAATGTTAACACTAGAAGTAAGGATAAACTACGTGCTCCCTTTCACCGGGAACCGGCCTTTCATAAGGTTCATAACTCATTTGTTGGGCTTGGTATAACTTTTTATAACAAGCTACCCTCTTCTTTGCTAGATTTGCCTTTTAATGCGTTTAAAACTAAAGTAAAGTTCAACCTTTGTTCAAAGGCATACTATCAACGACTACTTAAATGATAAGAATAGTTGGTCGCTGTGATTAACTCAAGACAATGCTTAAATGTTCTTTCTCCAGAAATAGTTTACCTACTGACAGATATGAGTTTGTATAATTGTTTATATGAAATTGTTTATTATTTACAGAATAAACAATTTCATTTATAATTTTATTTTTTATGTCAATTTATTTTGATTTTATTTTTATTTATTGTTGATATACACACATCAACACGGTCTAGGGATATTTTTAAAAAAGCGAATTACTATCAATGTGTTAATTATTTATATGACATGTATATATTTAAAAGATACGTTATTTAATATTCTACCATTTTTTAATAATGGTTAAGGTACTTAGATTAAAATTTCAGGATTTCATGGAAAAAAAATGAAGCATAGACGGAAACCATGAATTAACTTTTAATTTGTGAGTAAAAACTGAAAAAAATAGAAAAATCATTTAATTTGTGTTTATAAACTTGAATTTAGTAGTCTGAGAAAGCGCCCATGATGTTCATAACACATCGGCAACGATTCGGCATGCTCAGAACAAGGTTGTCAATGTCTTGCTGCGGAATATTGTCCCATGTCCTTCTGAGGTGCGCAAAAAGTTGATCTTCTGTAGCCAGATTTTCAGGAACTTCCTTCTTAGCTCTTCTTTGCAGCATATCCCACGCATGCTCAATGGGATTTAGATCTGGCGATTGAGCAGGCCAGTCTAAGGCCCTAACATTATGTGTATGTAACCAAGCTGCTACCGTTCTCGCCGTGTGTGCCCGGGCATTGTCGTGCATGAGCAGGAAATCTTGCCCCATTTGTGTTCTGTGGGGCAAGATTACGGGCCCCAGCACCTGTTGGACGTATCGTTCTGCCGTCATATTGCCCCGCACCCAAACGAGATCCGTCCGTCCTCCAAGACGAATTCCTGCCCAAACCATAATTGTTCCTCCTTGGTATGGGTGAACTTCCTGAGGGTTCTGGAGACGGCTCCATCGTCCAGGAACTCGCCAAACACGCGTCCTTCGTGAATCTGGATGGAAGCCGAACCTGGATTCATCCGTGAACAGCACATTGGACCATTGCTCACGGCCCCAGTCCACGTGGTTCCGAACCCATTCTAATCGTCGTCCACGATTGCCTCTCCGTAAAGGTGGGACCCGGAGTGGTCTACGAGAGCGTAGATTGCTTTCATGCAGTCGCCTTCTTACAGTTTGGTCACTCACAAGCACTTGGTGTTCCACTCGCAGCCTTTGGACCAATTGAGTCGCCGTTGCATTTGGTTGAGCTCGCGCAGTAATTTGCAAAAATCGGTCTTGTCTGGGGGTAGTGATGCGACTTGGCCCCCGGTGCCTCTCCGCTACTTCACCTGTGGCACGATAGCGTGTCCACAATCTTGAAATTACATTTTGATGGGTCCCTATGGCCTCAGCAACATTACGCTGAACAGATCCAGCTTCCAGCATTCCCACAGCTCGTAACATCTCCGCCCTCGTCAAATGTCGGCGTTGCATGGCTACAATACCTCAATTTTAACTTTATCTTTCGCTTAAAAATGAAAAAAAACTGTAACTAAACGTAATTCGTATTGTTTTCTAAATTTCGCACAAATGAAAATTCCGTCTCCTATACATCAAGACATTTTTATGCCACCGAAACAAAAGAATTTTCAAAAAATTTAATTTGGAATTAGTCTGAGATAAATTACAAACAAATCGGTGTATAAAAGATTCCAATGCGGCCAGTACTTTTCGAGTTATTTAATTGAGTATGAAATATCCCTAGACCGTGTTGATGTGTGTATAATCTACTCATTACAATGTTTTCTTTATGAGTTGTATTGCATTATGTGGTTAGCTAGCGACCTCGACAATTATTTTTACCTCGATGGTCCTAGTTTATCAATTATGACTTCTAGTTACAGCTATATGTAAGCGGGCACGCCCTTTATGCTTTATTTTCTTTTTTAGATATTGTTTACGTTTAGTTATTTTTATTTCTGCTTGAGTATAGTTCTCGATGTTTTTGGTTGGTATTTGGCGTGTGCTAACTGTCATTTGGCTATTAATTTATAATTTAAATGGTGTTTTGCGTAATGTAAAGTATCTTGTATGTATAATATTATATTAGAATCATTTTTTTTTCTAATTGAACAGACAGCTGTGCTGCTGGGGAGTTTGTTGCGCCACTTCTTCTTCCCAGCAAAAGCACTAGGAAGTGGTGAAGGGTGGGCGTTTTGGGGGACTGTCTTATGTAATTTTGACGTTCGAAAAGTGCTGATTCTCAGCCTAGTTTGAATAAATGACTTTTAAATTTAATCCAGAATTAATATTTAGTGTAAATTACTTGTTATCACGTTCAATTATAACGAGTAGGTTCGAAATGACGTGGACGATATGACGATAACAGGACGGCCGTTGCAAGTTGCACGATAAGCTAAACTGTTAGAAAAACTGGGTTTTTTCATCGTAATATTGGATAACAAAAATAATGAAAGTGAGACAACGATAAATTTTTTAAATGTTTTAGTCACGAAATAGTAGATTGGTATACAATGGAGCTATAATGGACCCATTATAACGAGCTAGTTTTACTCCTGAGCTTTAGCGAGGGAGTAAACGGAAACCGAGATATAATGGGTTTTGTAGCGCCGCGGTATGTTACACTCTACTTTTCACTACGATTACGAGAAAATAAAATAATCCAATACAATATGAAATAGTTTATTTTATTAAAAATGTAATGTACAATTTGTACAATCCTGGATACTTATTTAACGAGATGTTTTACCCGGCAACTTAATATCAGTCCTCTGTGAAGATGAATGTTGAGTTGTCTGTGGGGTAAACGTGGGAGATACTCGTAGTTCCAGGTTTGAGGGTCCCGTCCGTTCGAATGTTCTGAATAGAGAATCAGCTGAGTTGACTCATCCCTTGATGATGATCGTGGGCTAGTGGGGAGAATATTGATGCGTTCTGTGATATGAAATTTGTTTTGAATGGAGTTCTCTATATAGCTTTCCGCCACTTGATCGGATCTACATCCACCGTGGCGTTTTAGCGTTGTTATTATTTGCACCAGAATCCGCCAAGAGAGTGGTGGATGTTCTTCGGAAACAATGGCCAGTGCACTGTTCCAGATTAGGCAAATTAAGATAGGTGGCGATCTCTTTTGGCATGTTGCTAAATTTATTTTTGGCTATAACTTGCCTTGAGCCTTGAGAAAAAATCTTGGCGTGCCCACTCCAATCGGCCGTAAATCTTAGTAGGCTTTGACAATTTTTAGAAATTTTCCACTTATAACGAATTTCCTTTCCTTATTTGTCTTTGTATTGGGCAGGTTTATGTCTTGAAGACTGGTATAAGTTTCGAAGGACCCCTATTTTCACTAGATGATGATATTTTCACTGTTGTAAATTATATTACGGTCAACAATGCAATTTTTAATAATTAGAGAAAATATCTAAAGATATGGCGCCAGTGCAGTGCCACCTTTTTTATTTTTTTCTGTAGCCGCAATGTAATTCACGCATGCATACCGAAGAGATCGCCGCTTTTCTGCCTACCCCCATGGGAAGAAAGCGTGAATTTATGTATGTAATGTATGTAAATCGCCGCTTTTAGTTCCATTTTCAAAAACAAAATGTTGTATCTTTTTTATGAAACAGTAATAAATCGAGTCCTTATTCATGATTATTTACATATGAATAAAGACTTCGTTTTGTAGGCTCGTTAGAAACAGTCAAAAATTAAAAAAAAAAAACCATGGCGGATTTTTTGAGCAAGAGGAGTGAAAATATAATTTTGTAATAGTACCAGTACACTGAGAAAACTGACAATCATAAAAGAGGTGAATTCAGCTTAAAGTATGATGAATTCACTCAAAGGACGGAGCATAGTGATTCACCAAAAAGAACGATGATAATACTGATGTTGATGATAACAGTATTTAAGATGATGTGTCACCATGGATTTAGTTTTAGTTACCTACTATTTTTCGATGCCTTCCTCATATATCCAGTTATATCCTATTAGTTTTCCTACAATTTTTCGGTGACTTCCTCACATATTCAGTTATGTCATACAATTTTTACAACTATTTTTCGGTGCCTTCCTTATATATCCAGTTATATCCTATTATTTTTCCTACTATTTTTCGGTGACTTCCTCACATATTCAGTTATATCATACAATTTTTCCTACTATTTTTCGGTGCCTTCCTCATATATCCAGTTATATCCTATTATTTTTCCTACTATTTTTCGGTGACTTCCTCACATATTCAATTCAGTCATCTGGAAAGAAAATAATAATAGTATATTTGACACAACACATCATCATTAACTGAGCAAATAGGGAAAAGTATCAGAATAAAATAAAATCTATCTATATAAGTAAAAATGAATTGCCGAAATGTGTGTCCGCCCGCCCGTTACTTCTGAACGACTGCACCATGTTAGATAATTTTTAAATTCTTTTTTGTCTATATATTTTATAACGGGTTCACCGACCCAGGGAGGTCGAGCACCTAGAACTATATAACAGAATCATTTCCTTACCGTCACAAATTGCCAATGTATCAGCTATTTTTCGACGAAGAAACGAGTCCTTTGTGGTGTTAAGCTTCTGCTGAGCAGCTTTTAGTATGTTTTCCGATGAAGCATCCAAGGCGTCGAGGCCCCCGGATTTATCAGGGAACAGTGCTTCGTAGTCATACGTCAGGAGTCGCCATCCATTACTTGACTTCAGGATAGGATACTTATTGAAGTACTCCTGTAATGGCAACACCTGTAAAAATGGCAACACCGCCGGCAATACTACTATTGCTTGATCCGTATTTAAAATTAGTAATTAATCGAAATAATAGATTAAGTTAAGTAAAAAGTTGTGGAAGTGTATGTGTGGACAACAATCTCCAAGCTATATTATTTGTGTCAATCGACGTTCAGTGAAATCAGTGAAATCACTAATGCGACGAAGTTCGCGTAGAAACCAATTTTAGTGCTAAATAATAACAAAAAATATTCAGTGCTCTCAAGAACTTTACCAGCAGCGTTAGCAAACAGTAAACTTAGTAGAAAATTTTGTTTTGTTCAATATTTAATATTTGCAAGAAACTTGAATCTACATCAGAAAACGTTACGAAAAAATATTCAAAAGTGAACTTTGAACTTTGTGCGACTACTAACGCCACACACATACTTGTGACGAGCGGAAGAACTACGTAGTTACTACTAGCGCCATTACTAACTCTAGTGGAGAGTAGAGGAAACGGCATTTGCATGACAACTAGCGCCAATATTGGCTCTATTGAACAGTAGTAGAAGCAGTAGTGTTGCCACATAAAATATTTATCTACTATTTGGTAGAAATACCAACACAAATAACGGAAAAATAAAATAAATAATTTGCCTAGTTAATTTTATTATCAATATAAATTTCACAATGGAAGAAGAAAATGTAACAATTCGTCGACACAAAACTACTGCAAATAACTCACTAGATATTTCTTTCGAGTCAACAAATTCTGAAATGATTAGAAGATATAGCTTACCGGATTTGTCAACTGCATATGACAGTGACATAGAAGATTTAAAAGGAAAAATAATCCAACTTAAAAGCGAGTTAGACAGTGCACACAAGGAAATAGAAAGCCTTAACGCAGAGAACACTACGCTAAAAATTGCTTTGAATAAAGAAAGGAACAAATCTAAAAATTTACGAGAAATATGCTCAGAGACAAAAATTAAAGGAATAAATAGTAAAATGAGTGAAAGCAAAAAAAAGAAAAGGGTCTCAAGAAACCTAAATAAATCTTTTAAGGAGGCATTCAACAACAGTTGCATAGATCTTGGGCTCAATGAAACTACTGAAGCGATAATAGATGACACCACCAGCAACATACCATCACCACGTAGACTTCCGGATAAAGTTTGCAGTGACACTCCTACTTACAAAGAACTTGAAGAGGAAAACCAGCAAATAGATGGCGTTACCAGTACCTTATTAGAACCAACCTTATCGGTACGTCAGCAGCGCAGACTTTGTCTAATAAGTAGTAATAAAACAAATAAGGTATTAGCTATAGCACAGAGTACTTTCCCCAATCATAATATCTGTCATTACATATCAACAAATTGTGGAATTGTACAGTTGATAGATCACCTGGAACAAAAATTGTTAAACTACACAAAGAATGACTATTGTTTGATTTTTATAGGAGAGAAAGATTTTAGGAAAACTGACAACTACTTTAATTTAATTATTAGTTTAAGGAGTATATTAATGACATTAAAACACACTAACATTTTGCTCTGTTTACCGACCTACAAATTTGATGGATTTTGTTCTATGTTTAACTCTAGAATAGAAACATTTAGTAATTTATTATACCATGATATTTGTACCCATGACTACGCAATGATATTTGATTCGAATTTAAATCTGACATACGATGAGTCAATGTTTTATAAGCACCGTGGAGTTCTCAATAACTATGGCATGAAGAATATTTTTGACGATCTAAAGTGCTATCTGGGCATTTGTACAAACCCTTGCCCTATAGATATGGAGGATCCAAATTCAGAAAACTATACTAAGTTAAGAAAGAAACAGTTTTTTCGTTCCTATCAATGAGAGTAGTAAGAGAAAACATAATAGTAAGGTTGAAACTCCTAACCATAACATACGACTACTGCACCAAAATATTGCAGGGTTATTGAATAAACTTTCTATGATTGAAATATGTTTAACTGAGTTTAAGGACAGTCACAAAGAGGTAGATATATTATGTTTTTCAGAAACATTTATTAGTAATAATAATGAATTAAATATAAGTATTAATGAGTTCATACTGGCCACTTCATACTCACGAAATACGGAAAAGAGGGGTGGCGTATGTATTTTAATTAAACAGTTCTTAGAATACAAAATAATTCAATTATGTAAAGAAATGGCAGTAGATAAGGTATTTGAGTGTTGTGGCATAGAAATACCACGTTATAATTGTATTATTGTATGTGTTTATAGGACACCCAATTCGAATATTGCAATATTTTTTAATAAACTCGAGTCTCTATTGCATAAACTAAGTGGCAAAAATAACAAAAAAATTATACTGGTAGGAGATCTGAACATAAATACCAGTACGACTAACAAAAATGCCACTGCACTAAAAGAAATACTTTTAAACTGTAATATGACTTTAAAGAGAAATACTCCGACTCGACATACTTCTTGCATTGACCACATCATCACTAATATACCAGACTCGTCAGGAGAAACATGTGAATTACATCTATCGGACCATAATACTGCTCAGATGTTGACATTCACATCAAAAATGTCATCGAATAAGCATGCTCCATCGCATTGTTTCATCTACAAGAGGAATTATAATGAAGAATACATTGAAAAATTTAGAGAATGCCTCTTGGGCCTGAATTGGCAAGATATTTATGATGAAATAGATCCTAATACAGCTTTTAATAATTTTCATGAAACCTTTTGCCTATTATATAAATTAAATTTCCCTTTGCAAAAAATAAAAGTAAAATATCAAACACCTACTTTAAGATGGATAACTAAAGGTATAAAAAAATCTTGCCTCTCTAAAAGATATCTAAAATCAAAATATCATGAAAATAAATCTAAGGAAAATAAATTGTTTTATAATAAATACGCCAAAATATTAAAAAAGTGTATTAACGTGGCCAGAAAGCAATCCTCTAGCAAAGTTATTTTGAAAGCAAAAAACAAATGTCAAGCAACATGGAAATTAATTAAAAATAAACCTAAATGTACAAATTCACAATTTATAGAAGCCATAAAACTCAAGGGCGCTACCATAAAAAAACCTGAAGAAATAGCGGAAGCTTTCAATAATCACTTCATTGATGCTACAAATATAGACAAAACCAAAAAGAAAAATAAAAACAATATTACAAAAAACACTAGCAATGTAAGTATAGTTTATATCTCGAACCTTGCGAACCCAATGAAATCAATAAAATAATTGAATCACTAAATAATACCAATGCAGTAGGATATGATGAAATTTCCACCCACATAATAAAATCATGCGCCGATATATTGTCTCCTATAATAGCTCATCTTGTTAATTTGTTTTTTCTTTGAAGAAAAGTACCCGAACAAATTAAAGATCTCAGTTGTAAAACCATTATTTAAAAAAAAAAACAAACATGATCTAGACAATTATCGTCCAGTGACCTTAATACCTATAATTTCAAAAATATACGAAAAAGCAATGTATAATCGAATTGTCTCATTTGTGTCCAAATACAATGTAATAAGTACGGAACAAAATGGTTTTCAAAGAGGAAAGTCAACCGCACTAGCTTGTTATCAACTAATAAAATCGATCACGGAGAATATAGATAAGAAGATACCGGTCACTGCAATATTTTTCGACATGACCAAAGCATTTGACTTTGTAAATCATGATATACTGTTAGAAAAGTGTGAGAGTTACGGAATAAGAGGAAAAGCGTTAAATTGGCTAAAAGATTACTTAACGAATAGACAACAACGGGTTGAAATTTTAGGCGTTAACAAAGACAGAGAAGTGATAACGTATAAATCTCAATACAGGACCAATACATATGGTGTGCCTCAAGGTAGTATTTTGGGGCCATTGCTTTTTCTTCTTTACATTAATGATTTGCCAACAGTGACGAGTAATAAGTGCGTGTTGTTTGCAGATGACATCTCGATGATAGTAAATAAAGATAGTGAAAATGAACAATTTGAGGATAAAATTAATGCTGCAATAGAAGCTGTAATAGAATGGCTTGAACAAAATAATTTATGTGTGAATGTTTCCAAAACAAAATATATTAATTTCTCTAATTACAAAATGACAAATGAAGCAATGAAAATTATTGGAGATGATAATGAAATTGAAGAAGTTGACCATACGAAATTTTTAGGCATAGTAATTGACAAAAATTGTAATTGGAAAAAACATGTGGAAAATATATGCAATAGGCTAAACAGTTTTGCATTTGCACTACGAAATCTTAGGAAAACTGTTGGACGTAATGCCGCGCTGTTAGCCTATCATGGATATGTCTCATCTGTGTTAAGATACGGCTTAATTATATGGGGTAATTCCACTGACATCAATAAGGCATTTATTGTGCAAAAAAAATGTTTACGAGCTGTGTTTGGTGCAGACCCATTAGATTCTTGCAAACCTATTTTTAAAAAACACAGTTTATTAACATTAGCATGCTTATACATATTGGAAATGGGAGTATTTGTAAAAAAACATCCTCACCTATTCAGTAAAGCCGATAGCCTCAATAATTATAAGGTGGGCAAAATGTCAAGGGATCCAACAAAATTAGCAATGCCAAGATGTAGAACAGCGTACTGCCATAAAAACACTAGTCGAATGGCAATACAGATATTTAATAATATTCCGAAGGATATTAGAGAACTGCGAACCAGTCTATTTCAAAAGCATCTCAAAGCATGGCTGATAGAAAACTGTTTTTATAGTATTAAAGAATTTATGAATTCTAGAACAAATAGGAAAATTGCAGGACATGTAAATTACATTTGACATTTTTATTTTAAGCTGTTGACATAATATTTTGTAATTTAATTTTCAATTTATTTTTATTATTTATTTTTGTAATTCGATTTATAGAAAATTTGTAATTGAATTATTTTTATTTGACATTTGTAATTTGATAATTTAGGCAATTCTTGATTTAGTACTTATTTTTTCTGACATTGGAATTTAATTATTTTGTTAAATTAGAATCATTGTTATTGTCACAAAATTTGCATGCCGAATTTAGTTGGCGGAATATGTAGAACTATTGTGTATTTGTTATAAAATCTGTAAAATACCATATTTCAGGCAAATAAATGAATCTATCTATCTATCTATCTAATGTCCCTTCCTCGTAGTACAAGTACCGGAGGCGAGCTCGCACCGTCTCCCGCCACAGGGCACTGACCTCCTGCCACGGACCAGCTGAAGGACTTGACAGCTGCTCTAATGCTGACGCTACGTCCTCCACTTCACCTGACAACAAAAATTAAAACGATTAATAATTAGTACAATGACAATAACGGTTCTTAGATTCAGATATTTTGTAATTTGTAACGAAAATTTATACTAATTCAGATATTTTTCTCAATAATTTTGTTCTTGATAATTTAATTCAATCTGAAAACATAAAATTTCTTGAAAAGGAGTTACCTTCTTTAAGTCCGGTCAGGTCGATTCCAGCGAGTGGAGGGGTGTCTAGCCTAGGACTGGACTTGGAGCGAGAACGTGACTTGGGCTTTTCAATAAGGCCCAACGAAACTAAATGCTGCCGTCGAGCCCTTCTGGCGGTGACTAACCAGCCAGAGATATTGCGCTTAGCCTGGTAAGCATCAGCCGGCAGGTACGGCGCGTAGTATAGGGGTGGTGACTCCTCTTTAAATAATCTGCCAATGTCGTAGGATAGAGCAAGCAGCTGCGAATCTGTCAGAAGTACCGGGTTTTCGGCCGTAATGAGCTTCTCCATAAGCAGCTTGCATAAACGCCCACGCACGTTTGAGGGTAAGGTGCCCGTTTTCTGCCCAATTGCTATTATTTGTTTTCCCTCGACTGATGAATTCAGTATGGTATTCACCTGAAACACAAATAGTATAAGTATGGCATTACAAACTAAATATGCAAGGTAAAAGTTAAAAAAAAAAGTCACTAAAATGTTGAAAATACAGGTTCAATACCTACCTTCCATTCAGTATAATGATCAGTTGGAGTCGGTGCCAGTCTAGGCATCATGCATTTAGTTGTTAGTTATAGCTGTCACCAACTCCAAATATATTACTGATCTTTGTGACATATAGTATAGCTCCTAAACGGCCGTCCGTACATACAGGACAGGACAGGTACAGACGTTAAACTTATCTGTTTACGCCGGGGGTTAACAATATTGAATGTCAATTTAAATTCCTTATCAAAAGTACAGGATAATAGGCAATAACTTACTAAATTGCTCCCGGTGGACTCTTGTCTAACTGCTTCACCCACTGACGACGACGAGTCCAGTGGTATCACCAGTATGTCACCATCCTAAAATAATATTTACTTTGAGACAATGTTATAATAGTACATGTAACAAAAAGGTGTGATAATATGAGTATGTACGGTCAATTAACCTCAATAATCGTTGAAATAATCACTAAATGTGTCCGAGTGCGACCGTTAACTAACAGGCTATAGCTAGCCCTAGCCGGAGATAACTCAAGGGAAGTGTTATATTTTTTTACTAGTAATCGGTTCAGCATTGCAGGTGTGAACGGTCCTGCCCTCGTCCCTTGATCCGGCCCTGATAAAAACTAATCGATCAAGATCAGGACTGATCCTGGTCTCAAAGAATGTCTATACCAAATTTTGCATCGGTTCAGTGTCTTAGGTATGAAAATGTGAAAAGGTCCTGCCCCAGCCGACAGATAGACAGACAAACTTACTTTCGCATTTATAATATTAGTATGGATGTAATTACAAATTAATACATATTGCTCTTGAACCAAAAAACAGTAAGTACGAGTACTTTTCTACAATTTTGCAGAACTTACCAAATTTTCCTGGTTAAGTCCTGCTTCGCAGTCTTGGTTGAGGATTGAGCTTTGCAGTCCTTCACACGGTGGCAGAGGCTCTAAGTTACAAGGTAGACTAGTTAACAAGTCATTCCTCAGGACCTCTTCAAAGAGTGATGAATTGTAGGAATTATCCTGAAATTTAACAAGAAATTTAAAAAGGTAATAATAATGTACTTAGTTGGTAAACTAACAAGACTGATGAAAAGTTATGATTTTATTCCACTTTTTAAATAAATACTGCACCGGTTAAATTGTTAGGTATCTTAAGAAGACTTTAAAATAATAAAAGTTAATAAGTAGGTACCTACCTACATGCAAGTAGGAGAATGTGCATTTAAGCGACGCAGGGCATGTGTAAGCAAAAAGTTTAAAACAAAATTTACTTTTTTGAAATACAATTTAACATGAAAACAAACCATATCTTTTGGTTGGTCGCTTTTTAACATGGCCAGAGCTGCTTCAAACCGGAGTCTGTCCCCTATTTGAGGGAACATACTATGTATGTCTTGTTTACTAAGCATCTGCATTGTTGCGATATCAATTCTTTCAGCTGAAAAAAAAGGTAAATTTAACAGCGCCCTGATTGCAGCTGTGAAATGCACTACGTCGCATCGACTTTATAAAATGTAGGTTGGTAGAGCTCGTCTAAGCTGAAATGACGCGCCCCACTACTTAAATTTGTATACGTACACTACGGTAAATGCGGTAGTGGGGCGCGTCATTTTAGTTTAGACGCACTCTACCTATTTGTTTTTTTTTGGGTTGCAGTTGCACATCGAATCTAGTGTATAATATAAATATGAACGTATATCTAGGTAGGTGGGTAGGTACCATACGACAAGACTATTCTTGGTTGGAGTGTACAGCGGCCAAAAAAGTGTTATTTTCGCAAATCGTTTATTTTCTCGATTCTATAGTATGTAACACCTAGAAAGGCTAAAAGTGTCTGGGTGTTTTTTGTCTCCGACCAACCGTTTGTCGTAAAAACGATGTCGAAGGGATCCATAGGTAAGGTTATGTTAGAACTGTGACCTTGAAATTGGTCGCGAAATTTTTTTAAGTATTTTTTCATAGTGCCTCTAAGACGACACTCTGACCCTATTCTTGCTAGAAATTAGAATGTGTGAATGTAATGTGTGAGCTCATGCTAGCAACTTACTAGGTAGGTTTGTCAACTTACTTTCAAAACGATCGATGTAGCGTTCCAAATTCCACTTCTTCAAAAGATCACGCGTAGCCATATCCATTTTTGCACTGATCAAACACGTTCACTGGCACTAATGGAATTGTTATTGCTATTAATTAAACGAGTCGTGAGTCGTGACTTGCCGGCTGTAGCGGTGAAATACAAATGGCCGACCGAAATGGCGCGGCGGCGGAATGAAGTGAGAGAGGGAGACCTCATTATATAATGCCGTCACCTTAAATTTGTAGGACATCATTCAAATGCTACTCATAAATGGGTCTCTGTAATAATAATTTAGTAGGATACACATAAAATAATATGACTATATTATTGAACTTTGATGCTTACTCTAAAAATATGAGATTATTTAATCGTATTATCATAGGATTCACATAAAATAATATGACTGTAATATTAAAAAATGATGCTTACTTTAAAAATATAAGTTTAAAGCATTATAATTTAATATAGTACGTTAGGGGGAGGTCATCGTATTTTTAGAGATACTTCTTCATATTAAACTATGAAATCTATTTATATTACGGTGACTGTCATTGTGTTTTTTAATTAGAATCTTATTTATAATTATCATACTAATTTATGGGACAGTGGACCATTTTCTATTACATTGTGTTATTATTTGAAGAAGACAATGTTATTTCATAATTACAAATTTTTACGATGACAAGTATCATAATATTGCATTATTTACCCAAAAAATTCGATTCCATCTTAACACATTTCAGTTCTAGCGTAATATTTACTTATTATCAACATATTATAAGACAACGCATCTATTTTAAACCAACGTCACGATATTTTAAGATTATGCCAAAATGACATTTTTCTCAGTGTAGGTTCGGTTATGGGCCTGTGTCAATTTTTATTTATTTTTAATTTTTAATAAAACGTTGCCCCACACTAGGAATTTCTCCTGTATCGTGGGTGCGTTTACAAACATTTAAACTCACATAAACAAACAGCCAGACCCGGAACAACTACTTGTAGGTCATACAAATATTTGTTCCGTGCGGGAATCGAACCCACGACACGCAGTGCAGCAGTCAATCGCTTAACCAAACGCACCAACCGTGCCGTTTTTATTATAATTTCTATGTCTATGTAGAGATTAATAATAATAATAATCAATTATTTATTAATTAGTCTTCTTTCGGGCGGAAACAAGGTGCGCGCCTTCAACGGTTGGGTAATGCCGGTTTTGATGTACTCTTTCGGCATACTCAAATGGACTCAGACCGAACTTTACGCCCTGGACAGGAGGGTCCGTACACTCCTGACCGCAAACCGGATGCATCACCCACGTTCATCGGTGATGAGACTGTACATCCCGCGGAAATGCGGGGGTCGAGGCTTTTTAAATGCGAAGACCCTCCATAACCGCGAGGTGTGCAGCCTCAGGGAATATTTTTTAAAAGCCGAAATGGTTATGCACCGTGATGTGGTCGCAGTGGACAAGGGGCTCACCCCGCTCTCCATGGCTAAAGAGAACTGGCGCAAACCTGTTGTACTTACTACAGATGACCGCAAGGAAGTATGGCAAAGCAAGGAGCTTCATGGGCGCTTCTACCGGGCTCTTCACGAGCCTGGTGTAGATTTCCTAGCGTCCGTATCCTGGCTACGTTTTGGTGGCCTTTTAGAGGAAACTGAAGGTTTCGTCTGTGCAATTATGGACGAAGTTATCTTTACAAATAACTACCGGAGACATATTATGAAGGACGGGACGGTTGACGTGTGTCGGGCGGGCATGCCACCGTCCGGGTGAGTCCATCAGACATATTATCTCTGGTTGTTCTCGTCTGGCTAACGGCGAGTACTTGCACAGGCATAACCAAGTGGCCAGGATTATTCACCAGCAACTTGCTTTGAAATATAAACTTGTGGATTCTGAGGTACCGTACTACAAGTATGAGCCCGACCCAGTTCTCGAAAATGACCATGTCACGTTGTACTGGGATCGGTCTATCATTACTGACAGGACTATTGTTGCCAATAAGCCTGATATAGTGGTGATAGACCGATTAACGCGCCGCGCAATGATAGTTGATGTTACCATTCCACATGACGAGAACCTCGTGAAAGCTGAGAAAGAGAAACAAATAAAATATCTCGACTTAGCACACGAGGTTGTCGACATGTGGAATGTGAGCTCGGCTATCATTGTGCCGATTGTCGAAATGGCCAATGGCCTGATGGCCGAAAGCCTCAACTAACATCTCTCGAGGCTCTCGTTAGGCGGTTGGATCAAGGGCCTGATCCAGCAGGCAGTACTTCTCGATACGGCTCGTATTGTGAGGAGGTTCCTATCTCTGCAGCCCCAACCACCGGTAGCTTGGACCCTGCTCCCGACACCGGCGGAACACTATTTTTTATATTAAAAATATAAAAAATTTGAATGTTTTTTTTACCTTTAAAAAAAAAAGTATTTATATGTTAGAAAAATGAATAAACGAAATAATCCATTTATTTTAGGCGACACAGGCCCATAACCGAAACATAATAGCTTTTATAAACAAACTTGTGTTAATAAATAAGGCAAGACTATATTAGTAGCATTTCACTGTGCACTTGATTAGGTACCGCCTGAAGCTTTCGATTGAGATTTTAGTAAGTTAACATAGTCTAGTGGTCTAAAATAACAAATAGTATGAACTTGACATAGATGTCTCGGTGCTAGGTTTTTAACCCTGCATTGATAAGTTTTTAATCTTCTGTATAACGTGAGCAGGCGAGAATACGACAAGGGTTCATTTTTGGACCATTCTTAATATATTTGTTCGGTCACGTCATGCTGTTTGCTAGAGACTGTTATTTCTGAAAATCAAAAAAAAAAAAACTAGTTTGGTAGGATTTTCCTGTTATATGGACACATACCCAGAATTAATGGTCATGTACCTGGAAAGCAGCTGATATTATATGTAGGCATCACAAAATTATAGGAAAGTAACGAATTCTTATAAAAATAGTGTTTTTAATAGTTCATTCACATCAATAGTTACAATATTGCCGTTATAATCAAATATAAAAGCTTCTAAAACAGAAGGTCTAGACTTTAGAACAAGTGATTGACCTCTAAATGTCCGATACAGTTAAGTATGACATCACATAATTGTCAAAAAAATCCGTATTACATAAATATGTATAATATTAAGTAAAGACTGGTTATATTGTATAATATGTATTTATTAGGTGGTAAGGAAAATACGGTATCTTTTGGGAAGTTCGTTCGAGGCGGTCAATAAACACAATTTTAGAACATTAATCAATGGTGTCCGAGTTGAAAAAATAGTGCCTATAATTGAGAATGTTTTCGACTTTATTACTTTTTTGCGTATTTATCCTGTTGACGATATTTTAAAATTTAATGTGTAGGAGCATAATCTAAAAATAAAGAATATAGGTATCGATCAAAATGAAGTCAAACATTTAACCGGTTAATTAACTTTCTTATAACATACCTACATATACATATACGTATGCCAAAGTTTATCCAAATCCGTTCAGCCGTTTTAGCGTATAAGCGTAACAAACAAACAAACTTACTTTCGCATTTGTAATAGTAGTTAGGATTATATATGTCCGAAATACTAGGAAATTTCTAGTATGATTAATTTGATAGTAAATTATTATGTGATCTGAACTGCAAACGGATTTTCTATTGCGCAATAAACAACCCTACCCACAGTAAGCCCACAGTAGTTAAAATATGGCTGATAATAACGAATGAGACA
Organism: Xanthia togata; assembly: GCA_963853775.1. Taxonomy (NCBI): domain Eukaryota; kingdom Metazoa; phylum Arthropoda; class Insecta; order Lepidoptera; family Noctuidae; genus Xanthia; species Xanthia togata. The sequence continues at coordinate 13,844,076 of OY970809.1, forward strand.
CACACCCTCCTCCGTCATATTTATATCCTATCATAATATCCTACCTAATATTATAAATGTGAAAGTTTGTATGTTTGTTACTCAATCACGCAAAACGGCTGAACGGGTTTGGCTAAAATTTGGCACAAAGGTAGACCATGACCTGGATTAGGATATAGGATACTTTTATCCCGATATTCCCACAAATCGAGACTTATGCGGATGACACCGCGGGGCGCAGAGTCTGTGATATCAAGATATCATTATCTTAATGTTTAAAATTCATACCTGCCAACGTACCAGACCTATTAACTCTATTTTCCTGAAAACTTCAGCGTTTGCATGTATGTAAGTACACATTCATTATGTACTAGCTGCGCCCCGCGGTTTCACCCGCATAAGTTTCGATCCCGTGGGAATATCGGGATAAAAAGTATCCTTTGTGTTAATCCAGGTTATAAACTATCTGTGTGCCGAATTTTATCCAAATCCGTTCAGTAGTTTTAGCGTGAAGAAGAGAAAAACATACACACTCACAAACTTTCGCCTTTGTATTATTAGTGTGATTTACAATTTTGCATACATACAAACGCTTTTCCGCCTCATTGATAATACTGAGAATTAATTTGATTACCCCTATATGATTGTAGTTTGAGAACTTATAACCATCATGTTGCATACCAACTTAGAAAACTTACAACATTGTAATGTGTAAGATACTATCCTTCCAGTTGCTGAGTTCTAAGCTGACCTCCTAGTTGAGCAAGTGGGAATATTTGCTGCATTTTAGCCATGGCAATGGCCATCATTGACCCACCCAGACAGATTCAAGCATTCTTCAATAAAGTCCTTTTCTTAAATCGATATAGAATTATTGAGGGACAACATTTTTCCAGAATTAAATACTTTACATAGTTTATTTGGTGTTCCTACGAAAAGATATTGGGAAAAAAGGACAATGACCGCTATTCTCAAGCCGTGGCCACGGCCATATGACCGGTTTCCATTTTAATATCGACCAGCACCTAAAGTAATATATTCGAAAATTGGCTAGCAAGTTCAAGGCAAGGCATCTTGTCATAACCCGTGTATTGTACACGAGAAGCCGGCTCAATGCCAGCCAAGTTCAACAGCAAGGACAGCAAGGGCGAGTTCAAGACGATGCCGATGTGCTTCTCCACAACGCATCGGAAATAGATGTACCTTCCTATCTACTTAAGATAATTATTATTCTGCTATGCTAGTTATTGCGGAGAAGACATCTAGTATCTTTGCAGGCATCATATTTTATGGCAGGCAGAGTAAAGCTTCGTGTAGACTAGCGCGACGCGACACCGGTTATTGTTATACCGTGAAGTTTTCTCAGAAATTGTATTGTTCGAGTCGCGTAGTGACGTCGCGTCGCGCTGGCCTGCACAAGCCTTTAATTTGTTTAGTTTGCTTTAACATAAAACGGAACAGGGGAAGACAATACAAACGATGGGAAGGCGAATTAAAACTCACAGCGGCACCCAAATTGCGTAACACACGATCGATCGTAACATGCATTGCGTTATTTACGTTGTTGAGCACACACATTTTTCGAACATATTATGAAGCAATGGATTAGCAATATCCTACAAAACTATTCAGATTATATTGATCGAAATTGGAGAGGGAGATAGGAATCAGTGTAAGTTGTTAGAGGAGGTCAGGCACACTGAACTAAGACACATTCTGTACACTACTAGGTCCTGAAAATACCATAACGCAAAATGTTCAGAATAATTTAAAAGAGGTCAAAACGGTTGTCAGCCCCTTCATACTCTCATATCGCAGAACTGTAAAAATACTGACGTCGTCGTGTGTCGTGTAGTCGTCTTCCATTCGTCCACGAACACATCACAGGCAAACTTGAGATTCCCGTGTAGTCGTGGTTTTTCCTTGCTTCGACCAACTTGGGTCCGGAGTATGTTTACTTTTATTGTATTTTTGTGTTTAATATCAGGGGAATATTGATAGAGATTTATGGAAGAAAAATAACGTTTCCTACGCCGCCGCGCCGGCTCCTGCGAATAGAGTGGCCGGTATTGGTACCTAATTAACAATCATCGACCATTCCCATCACCGACCGACATAAGGTAATGAAAACCCTTTTGTTTTATATGACGCTCTGCCACAGTTTCGTAGCTCAGTTAGGTATAGATCACAGAGTACTTTTGAATGTATAGATTCCAAATCGATAAAGCGACCGATGTCGACTCAAATGGAAAACTCCAATGTAATTACTTTAGTACTAGTGCAAGAGCCCAAGAAGCGAGCGCATCAAGAAAGCAAATAAATGCAAAATGAACAACTAACCTGTTATTTCCTACCGTTTACAAGATAAAATTACTGGTCGATTGTTCTTCGTTGCCGGGAGATTGAATTATTTAATAAAAGCTCTTTAGATAATTATACCGTTTGCCCAGCGCGTCGTAACACACATAAAATGACAATTGATCGCAATGGGTTTCATTTTGACAGTTCACCCATGTTCATTGCGTTATTGTTGAGCGAGTTGGGTAATTTCTAGTGGTTTATATGTAGATCAAATTCTCAATTATAATTAATAACTCAATTTAACTCAGTGCTTAATGCCGCTGCGCTGGTCGGATACTGGACTTAGTTTTATCAACCTACCTATTATGTAATGTCATCGAGAGTATGAACCCACTATCCAACGTTGATCAGCAGCATCCAACATTAGACATAATCATAGCTTTTAATGAAAGTGCAAGATTACCGTATAGTATTATATATATACACAGTTGAAAACTAATTTTAAAAATGCAAATTATACATGTATATAAGAATTTCTTTTAGAGTTCAACTGGATGGAATTGTTTAAAGGACTAGATGGAGTGTATGAGATGCTTGATTCCTTTTACGAGACGCTACATATGGCCATTCAGAAATGTATACCGCCGCGCGTTCCAAAAACTCGTAAATATCCGCTGTGGTTTAGCCGAAATTTGATAAAGTTATTAAATGTAAAGTATAAGTTAAGAAAGCGATATTATAAGTATAAAAATCCTTTAGATGCAATTGAATTGAAAGTTATTAGTAAACGTTGTGACAGTTTGGCATCTGCTTGCTATAATGAAAAAAGTACTCTGTGCTATAATGCTTACATCAAGGATATAGAAGAAAAATAAAAATAAATAATAAGTAACCCGAGAATGTTCTGGACATATGTAAAAGCCAAGCGCGGAGGAACTAGTGCATATCCTATGACTATGACAGACGGAATAAATACAACATCCAATGGCACCGAGATATGCGAGTTGTTCGCTAACTATTTCTCCTCTGTTTACATAACTGATCCCAACACTGGAAATAAATACAAGACTTCCGACTATTTAATTCTGTTAGAGATTAACAGCCAAAGCTTAACAAGCCCTCATATAAACCCTGAAATGCTGATTAGAATGTTACAAAATCTAGACTAATAAAGGTGCAGGTCCAGACGGAATACCACCCATTTTTATAAAAGAATGCGCGTCAGCGTTAGTCTGTCCACTCATGCAAATTTTTGAAAGATCACTGGTTTCTGGCGTGTTTCCGTCAAAATGGAAGTTAGCGAAGGTAGTGCCCATACATAAATCTGATACCGATGATATAGTATCACATTATAGACCGATCTCAATTCTTTCCACATGTGCCAAAGTGTTTGAGTCCCTTGTCTGCCCACACATTCAAAACCATCTGAAGTTATATATAAGCGATGATCAACACGGATTTGTAGGCGCACGCTCCACGAGCACAAACCTAGTGCCGTTTACTGAAGTATTAATTAAAGCAATCGATGCGGGTCACCAAGCAGATGTTATTTACACCGCAAGGCGTTCGATAAAATTTGTCACAAAATATTGATACAAAAGTTGAGCGCTTACGGCATTACTGGCAGTTTGCTGAATTGGTTGAGTTCGTACTTAACAGATAGAACTTTTTTCGTAGTAGTTAACGGTTTTCAATCTTCTGTTTATAAAATTTCTTCAGGTGTTCCCCAGGGTTCACACCTTGGGCCAATTTTATCTAATTATTTTATAAATGACATACCTGTGTGCTTTCAAAACTCCGAGATTTTTATGTATGCGGATGACTTAAAATTTGTCAGAATAGTGAATTGTGAAAAAGACGCAATGTATCTACAGATGGATCTTAATAGGCTTAATTCAATGGTGTAATAATAATGAAATGTGTTTAAATTCGGGAAAATGTTACCATGTTAAATACACAAGAAAAAGTCGCATAATACATTCTAAATATCAAATCAATTTAGAAATAATACAGGAAGTGGATACTATACGAGATCTTGGAGTCCTGTTCGATAGAAAATTAACTTTCCTTCCTCATTTGGACAACATCATAAAATCATCGTCCAAAATGCTAGGCCTTGTAATAAGAAATTGTAGAACATTTCGTAAACTCAAAACAAAATTAATTTTATATAACAGTTTAGTTAGGAGCAGATTAGAGTACTGTAGTGTGGTTTGGCGACCCCACTATGCGATATATAGCTTGCGCGTTGAACGTGTCCAAAAGCGCTTCCTTTGGCACTTAGCATTTTCGGTTGGTATAGCTAGAAAAAAGCCATCTTACAGAGAGAGACTGAAACACTTTACCATGTGCAGTTTAGATAAGCGGAGGCAATTTAATGACGCTTTATTCATGTGCAAAATCTTGAAAAATAATATTCAGTGCCCTAGGCTGCTAGAACTTTGTAACTTACGTGCTCCTTCAAGAATCCCACGCAACTCCATCACTCCAATCTGTCCTCCACTTAGACGAACTGTTTTGGGATCTAACTCACCCTACGCCCGATTTTGCAAGGTCATAAACAGTAGTAGTGATTTGGTTGACTTACATCATGACTCCCTAGCAAAGCTAAAGTCTAAGTTCATGAAATCCTTGATTGATCTGTAATAAGATACTTAACTTACCAGCTTTCTCTTTTTAGTCGTTTTTTTATTTTATTTTAATTTTGTTAACCTATTATAGTTACTTTAAAATATGTTATCCTGTCACTAAAATTTGATAAGTTATTATAATGGTTAGACTACTAGAAATATATTAATGTTGCGCTTGTGGTGTTTACCTATAAGTGAGTGTTACACTGTTACCTTTGTTTGAAAATAGTTAAGTAATATTAAGTTTATTTTTAGTGTAAACAGTCGTTGGTGAACCAAATAAATAAATAAATAAATTTGCAAACCTTATATTCGTTATTAGCAAACCTAGTATATAAAAAAACATTATAGATAGGTACCTACTATTACTATTTGCTATTCTTTCTTCTTTTCTTCTAGATATTTTTTTTTAATGTAAGTAAAAGAGATTATGAAAGTGCCATCGACACTTTTAAGATACAGAACTAGGTATGTAGGTACAATACATAATATTTTTAGTTGGGCAGGTTGCGCTACAATATACGGTTCTTTGCCCCCAATCCTAGTGACCAGACGGGCCCAAAAGACGCCAAAAGCTTTCCAGTAGCCGGTTCCAAACCAACCAACCAGCAGACAAACCAACCAACAAAAAAACCAACCAACTCAACCAACAAACCTCTCAACAAAAAACCAACTTAAAAATCATTTTTAAATTAAGTACTTGTGGCGGTATGTACATCGCCAAATGCGAGCTACGCATCAAAGACCTGACGTCACACAAAATCCTGACGTAACAAACATGAAATAGCCGTTTGCGTCCATAGTGTAGCAGTGATTAAACTAATGTGACTAAAGCATTTAATGCGACGCGAGACGGGCCTACGGAATTGAGCGTTCCAAACTATTCTGTACGTTCATTGCGACCGTACCTACTCGTACTTACTGACAGGCCTAGCTAGCGGGTGACAATCTATTGTTTTAATACCCTGGCCACCTAATCGCGTCCGATACCGCGCCTCACTCACTCTGGTCGAGGCCTAAACTCTCCCACAAACAGGCGCGACGGAACAGCGCGACGCGGCTGAAAAAACAATTTCTAAGAAAACTTCACGATAGAACAATTACCGGTGTCGCGGTCGCGTTGCGCGACTGTCGCGCCAGTCTGCACGAGCTTTAAAGCGGGTTGATTTATTAAGCCTGAACATTCTGCTTCGTAGGTTTAATAATGGCATAAGGTCCTGGGTTCGATGAAATTGTTATTAGGTTTTTCCATCAAGAATTTGTCAGTAGCAGCGAGTATGGACTCGTGCCCGGTTGTTAGCAATAGGTTCGCCCCTTGTGCCCCTTGTTACATGGGACTTAAGCGTAACTGGCGAAAGGTGGGTCCACCGCGTAATAATAAGACATGATTATGTTATTATTGGAGCCGTCATAAATAAAGACCTCAAATCAGTAGTAGACGCAGATGGACCGTATGTAAGTAGTAAGTACTTACTACAGTCAACATATAAAAAGTTAAACTAAGGCATAGATATTCAATGCTTAAGGTATATTCTGTTTAATCAAGTAGATACTAGAAATTGTTATTGTTTCGACAACATAACTAGGTACAATACGACACTACTTATACAGGCAGAATTTTTAGTCACCGTCCAATTTTTTTCTAGGCATTAGGTATGATTCACTAACTCCATTTTTGAAAAAAAAAATCGATACGTAAAATTTTCATATTAAATAATTTTCTCGAAAGAATAATAAGTTTGTGATGTGATATCTCAATATTTTTGTATTGAGTGATACTAAAAGAAAAAACACGTTTTCAATGATTTTCGCCAAAGATTAATATATCAAAATTTGGACGGGGACTAAAAATTCAGGGTTTATGTAGCATCGACAAAATCTACGCATAAATTTTACGAATGTAAATTATATGACTTTATGGTTATTTTACAAGTTATTGCATTTGCGTTAAGATCATTTTCGCCTAAAGCAGTAATAAAGATTGGTGACATTGATTATTGACCGAAGATTTTGAAGGAGCACTCAGTTCGGAAGTGATCGGTTTACGAATTTTGTCGATGCTACATCTAAGTTGTTCCATACTGTACTGCCTATACGTTGAGAACACTGTGCAATTGGCAGTACGAAGAGGTGCTATGCTTGTCATGCACCTGCTGTGGATATAAAGAATTTCTGAAACTGTCTAACATTTTTGCTCTTTGGCTGTAAGTCAAAGACATAGTACACACACACACAGTACACACACAGCACACACACTGTACAGTAGTATAGTCACTTAAATACAGACAAAGAGTACTCTAATTTAGCGGGTACTATAAGTACTTATTTATATGTAGTTCCATTAGCACAAAATAAACAGATAAATAGTGTAAGTATTCACCGTTATTTATTATGTCATAAAAATATAACAGCTTTATGTGAGCGTATTTCGAACTTTTTAAGGGAGGAAATTATTTTATGGTGCGTCCAGACAGTTCACACTATCCACATCGTAAGTGTCTCCGGTAAGGTTTTTTGAGCAGGAACCAAATGAACAAGGCCAGTATGCCTAGAAATGCATACACCTTGGATGCCGAGCTCCAAGTCGCCCCTGCTCCCGCCCCCGCCTTCAATCCTCCGCAGCCTCTTATCCTTTTCCATGATGAGGTTGAGGTTATGGAGTCGAGGCTACCGCGTATGGCGCTGTGGGGAGCCTGTATAGCGACGGGGGACGTGCCTATGGCATGCCGGACAGCGGAGATAAAACTAATTTTCTCTTTAACGTAAATGTTTTTAAAAAAAGTTTTGGTTTTAGTGATTTTCGATGCTTTTGACCCAGTTTTTAAGAGGCAAGGTTTAAGATTTGGTGTTGGATGCATTTTTCTTATGTTCTACCGCTTAACCCATGACCTCATGACATCTTCATTGCTTTCGCACCATTTCCACAACTACTGTTTGGTCTTCGTGTTTCGTTACTTCAATTACTTTTCTTTAATTTTGGGTCTTTCTAATAAAATTGAAATATCGCTAATTAATTATTTGGATTAAACGTGTTTACTAGCCATCTTTCAGCTTTGTTTTGACACACAGACTAATTAGTGTTTTGACATTACAAGCTCACAAATCGTTCTTCGTTATCTGTGCTCAGAATGTCATCAATTTTTTTTTTCATTCTATGGAGTTCTGTATCTTCTTTAGTGAGGCTATGTTTATTTTCTTTTACAATTATAAATAAAAATTAAAACCCATTTATTTCGGGTTCTCCCATGTTAAAAAAATCACAAATTACGACACACGAGATAAATACAAAACACAATATAAAAATAAATAAAATGTCATCAAATTATAACAATGTCAAAATCAATGTCAAATAGAAATTGAAAAATTAAAATTAATTGGAATTTAATAATATAGAATACAAATAAAAATAAAAGTTTAGGGCAAATTATACCTACATATACTTATTTCCAAGGTCTGGCTCGCTGTCACAATCGTCTTCTCCAGTTCCAAAAGGAGCTATCACCCCTGATTATGTGCAGATAATACCCGTGCGCAATTTACGATGGCCATTGACCATACAATATTATTCCACTATGGCCTTGCGTTGAGCCCATATAAAAACAATAATTTATGGGTCGGACCGTAAATAATAATGCTATGGTAAACCTAGAAAGCGGTTTTATTTTATGAAAATACTTGTCTTATTAACTGGTTTGGAAGAATGGGATTTTTTATATTATTTTAGTTTTCGGAACTGCAGTGGGCTAGAAAAAAACATGCGGGGCTGTCTTTAGAGACTGCCGATAGAAGTGAAAACAGTACCAATACCTTCATATTGCTCATGGGAAGCGTGCGGTGACGATGACGCGAGTTTCACGCTTTTTGTTCACCCAAAAAGTACACATACGAGATAGCTCATGGAAAGCGTTCGGTGACGATGACGCGAGTTCCATGATCTTTGTTCACCCAAAAATTGCTCAACGCGCCTAAAGAAGTTTTCACTTCAAAAGTTGCGCGCCTGGCTCGCGTACTAAGGGTTTCGTATCTTGAAAACCTTAATACATAACATATAATCAAGCTTTGTTTCCCCGAAGGGTTAGGCAGAGGTATACCCCCTTAGAGATACACCCACATTTCGCCAGTTATGTTTAAGTTCCATGTAATGGGGGGCGGGCCTATTGCCACCATATCGGGCACAAATTCCAGACTATGAACTGCTACTGAGTAAAACTTTATAATAGTATGAATAGGTGGATCGATGATCTTCGCAGGGTGGCTGGTAGCAGCTGGATGTGAGCTGCCGTGAAGCGACCGCGACCGTAAAACACATTTCAAAACGTTTTTTTGCTGGTTGAATACGGGGCTTTTGGCTACTTTTGTATTTTTGTATATTTTTTTTCTTCTTTTCTTATAATGTGCGTTTCGTTTGTGCAGAATAAACATATTTTCTTTCTTTCTTTTCTTTACGAATGCCGATTGGTATTATTTTATTGGTAACTAGCTATTGCCCGCGGCTTCGCTCGCGTGAATGTCATGTCCCAAGGCAACGTACATAATTGTACTACTGGGATTAAAATTACCCTATGTGTTAATTCAGGTTAGAAACTATATGTGGGCCAAAAGACCACGGGCAACTTTGTACGGAGTCTGGTCCCAACTCTCAACAGTGATGAAACTTATGCCGTGTGAAAGCTTTTTGGGTAATATTTAATTTATACTATGGCAGCTAAATCTAAATCGAGCGTGAACATGATGTTTTGAAACATCCAAAAAAAAGTTAGGTTAGGTTACATTCCCGGCCGTTGTCGACTCGATGGTCGGCAGCGAGAAGTTCTGGGACGCGGTGGTATCCTTCTGCGAAACCATAGTTAATATTTCTATGTGCGAAACAGTCATTTCGCAGAAGGAGGCTGCGGAAAGGGACAGGGAGATTGCTTCCGCTAACTCGATCCGCAACAGATGCACCGGGCGTCGGCGGAGGGCGGATAACGCCCTCTTCCAGCCCCCCTAAATGGGTCCAGGGGCGACGGATCTGTGGAAATCCGTCGCCCCCCGCTTCTTAGGACCAGAGACAAAAAGGGTACCTACCTACCCTACCTACTTACATACCTACCTACCTACCTACCCTATCTACCAACATACCTACCTACCCCAACCTTTTGTGTTCCAAAACACCACATTCGCGCTCGATTTCGACTTAGCTGCCATAGTATAAATTAAATAATAGTTCGCGTACTGCATTTTTATACTCGTGATAACTTCGAAATGTAATGTCCGATTCGAATGAATTAAAAAGTACCTATTTTGCTACTACATAAATACTCTTGCAGATAAAGCTATTTATTTGAATAAGAATTAATACTACGATACGAATGTAACCAACTTTTGTTTCTACTGGATCTAATTAAATTTTAGAACACAAAAGCTGCTATTGTGATATATATATATGATAGTTAGATATAATATTCTGTCGCTGAATTTTTTGTAGGTAATAATGAGTACTCTAATCATGTAGTAAGTGGTACATTATTTTGATGTATCATTAATAGTTTTCTCAGCGCACGCCAAATAATTAATTTTATAGGCAACATTTTGCTACTTTGGGTTGCCGCAATACTGCAGTTTTCTTAAGGATCTCTATTTTTTTTAATTCAATTTATATTTTGTTTATTTGATAATTTAATTTGACTTAATTTTATATAATTTAATTTCATTTCATTTAATCTGATTTAATTTTATATAAGTACTTAATTTTATTTTATTTCATTTCATTTGATTTGATTTAAATTTTATTTAGTTTGATTTAATTTCGTATCTTTTATAAATTCTATTTTATTTGTATTTTTATTTTAATGGGACATTACTAACGTAGTTTATAAGTGTTACTAACAACAATATGAATCATTTGTGTTTGAATCAAATAAATAAATAAAATATATATATTATAGCCTTTGTTACTTCCTGATAATTTTGCTTTCTATTGGTGAGAAAATGGTCAAAATCGGTCCATTAGTTTCGGACCTATTCGGTACAATCAAACAAACAAACAAATCTTTCCTCTTTATAATATAAGTATAGACAAAAAAAAATAACAGCATAAGCACTAATCAGCCTATAATGTTTCCACTGCCACTGCTGGACACAGGCCTCCTCTTACTGAGAGGGAGTGGGCCGTAATCCACCACGCGGGCCCAGTGCGGGTTGGTAGATGTCACATGTTTTTGAGTTTTTGGTTCTAGGACGTGCCGGTTTCCTCACGATGTTTTCCTTCACCGTTTTGTGAGCAGTGGTGATGAAATAATTTACACAAAGTAAAGCGTCTGTCAGGGTTTGACACCATTGACATAGATCCGCATGACAATCCGACGCATTGGTATCACCGTGAATAATTTTAGAGGCTGTTTTCATTTGGTCAACAACTCCCCTAACTTTAAGTGAATTAAAATTCAAAAATCCTAGAAGAAACTAGTGAAAAATAAACGGGTAGTATACAAACACATTATAGATAGTGCAATCCACGACGACGCGCCCCACTCCGCTCCGCTCCGTACTAAACTACAGCTTACAGTACAGTCATCGTGGAGTGGGACGCGTCGTCGCGGATTGCACTATCTGTACCTATTAATGAACCCTCCTAAGTTTCGTTTCGCTAGTGCTGGGCATGAGGTCCTGGGTTCGATTCCCAGGTCGGGCAAAGTGTTATTAGGTTTTTCCACCAGCAATTTCCCAGTAACAGTCCGGAGTCTAAATTTTTTCCTGGTTGATGGCAATAGACTCGCTCCCAATAACATGGGACTTAAAAATAACTGGCGAAATGTAGGTACACCTCTGCCTAACCCTTCGGAGATTACCTATAGGTATGTATGTATCAAAACACACGCTTTTATTGGTACCTGAGAAACGCTTCCTGCACTTGGTCGTCTGGACGTTATAGCTATTATAACGTCCAGTAGACAAAGTGAAAGGTCCTTGGCTAGATCAGCCTAGATACGTCACTCGCATTGTCATCAATCTAAGGGCCCGTTACACTCGAGTGCCAACTCCGTCAGCTGTGTCTTGCAGTTCCGTTCCACTGGAACAAGTCCAACTGATAACTGTTGTAGGTACACTTTATAGCATAAACTAGCGACCCAACCCTGCTTCGTTCAGGTGCAATGGCGACATGTCAGAACATCGAGATTTCTGTTCTATATCTAAGTTAAATAATTAATCTATTTTATATAAAATCTTTCGGAATAAATTATCTGAGCGATTGTGATCCGCATCAAAATCCGTTGCGTAGTTTAGATGAACTACGCGATCACACAGACAGACACGAAAAGCGAATTTATTTATTCTATTTAGCGAGCCGCCCCCGTTTTGCACATTTTTACGACTTGACAAAACATGGAGATTTCTTTATTAAATGTATTTTTTTAGAGGCATAAGGAACAGGGAGTAAAGGTCACTCATCCTCTATAGAAAAGGGAGGATCCTCCGACCAGACGGGTGTCGTGTCTGGTGGGCAACTGCTCAACGATTAATTTCGCATAGTCTTATATTTATGTCGTTCGCGCGGTAAATTCTAATTGCGCGATGCAGGATTTGTGTGACGTCTTTGATGCGTAGTTCGCATATGGTGATTTAGATGCCGCCACAGTTTCACGCTAATGTATTATACGTATAAACTACCGGAATAAATTATCTAAGCGATGGTGAAAACTGCATCAAAATCGGTTGCATAGTTAATGTAGTTTAAATATAGATAAGTACCTACAACGCGGTCACGCATGCAAACACGAATACGTACGCTTCTATTCCATATCTATATGTATGTGTATGGATTCGTCTCTACGACGATCGCAATCTAGCGAGACTTTTTCCAAAACTTTATTATAATATTAATAACAATTATTATTAAGTAGGCTGCACGTCAGTGGTAACAACACCAGTAGGTATAAGCTCAAATTTCGTTTACAGTTTTCTGCAACTTTCGGCGAAACCGAAAATTTGGAATTATTTTCGGCTGTGGCCAAACGAAATTAAGCTTCGACAAATCAATATTTACATTTCATTTATTCAAAGAAAACCCATAGTTCAACATTTTTTCGTAGCATCGTCGTAGGACTGTTGTAGCGGCCTCGTAGCGACGTCGTAGCATTGTCGTAGCGAAAGCGTCGTCGTAGCGTTGTCGTAGCGCTATCGTAGCGGGGTCGTAGTATTCTCGTAGCGACGTCGTAGCGGCGTCGTAGCATTGTCGTAGCGATAGCGTCGTCGTAACGTTGTCTTAACGGCATCGTAGCTTTGTCGTAACGTTGTCCTAGCGGCATCGTAGCGGGGTCGTATTGTTGTCGTAGCGTCGTCGTATACATAATAAAACTTACACTACGAGTATCGAGTGTTATAAATAGAGATCGGACATTCGGATGCATATTTACCTAAAGTTGAGGTGTTGGCTACTATGGAATGCACTTTTGTATCAAAAAATCCCGTGTTTCCGGGATCGACAAATTTAGAGTTCTGATTATAGAATCGAATGTAAATTTACTCACGTTCACGTGTTGGCTAATAAAATGGAATGCTAAAAGTGCATCGATCACAAAAATCTTGCGTTTAAGGAATTGAACAATTTAGTACTTTTTGACAATAGAATTGCTAGCTAATGTTTTAAAGTAGGTTGCTAAATTGGCATAGCACATAGCGACAAACAACTCGACGAAAATTGTACAGTAGGTATATACATTTTTATGTTAACACCGCAAAAGTAACCTTCATAAGAGGGCTGATGATTCGATTCCATACCATGTATCCGATTATTTCAGAATTCAGTTTTTTCGGAATTCCATAAAATCCGGGAATGCACAACTCATTCCCGGATTTTATGGAATACCGGTATTTATAAAAAAAAATACAATTAAAAAGCCACTTCCATAATTTCTTAGCCACAAGTTTACTTTAGGTTAATATGCATCCGAATATCCGGTTATAAAGCAGTCGGAATGTGAAAATTCGATATTTTACGCGATGCGATGTACTCTTGATTAGACAAACATCCGATACACAAGCTAGTAGGAACTTCAATAGAGGAAAAATCAGATTGAAGTGTTATCATTTTCCATTTTCATCTGGCGCCATCATACGGTCTATATCGTTTATCAATCCTTCTAGCAGCAAATCTTCGTATACATACAAGAATGTCTACCAGATTCCAGACATTTATAAAGGCATGCAGGTACCTACTTGTGTAAGTGAGATCCATTAGTCGACAATTATTACCCTCGCTAATTATACCGTGCAATATTAAGATTTACATTAACACATTTTACAAATTATCCGCTGCAGTCCTTTAAAAGGAAAATAACAGACTATCCTGTCAAGAACAAAGAAAAAAAAATATTTTAAATATATTTTTGGATAAACCAAGTTTGTCTGTTCTGACCAGAGTTAGAAATAGGTAAAAGAAGGAAAGAAAGAAAGAAAATAAATTTATTTGACTCAGGTTAAGGCACACAATATTCACACAAAAAAAAACAAAAAAAAATTGAGGTAGAGTTAAAGAGTATATTTGATTTTAGAGGAGGCATTATCCACTCTATGTTACTTGCTCCCGCGAAGTTTAGGTAACTATATTCTACCTATTCCGATCTCTGCTCCAGACACTACAGTTTACCTCTAATTTTGCATCACTTTCAAAATCACATAAAGAATAAAGATCGTTCTTTATTCTTATTACTTTAAGGTTGCTGTTGGGTTGCTGCTGGAGGTCACTGTAAAAGGACTGTGGGTATTGCCGATCACTGCAACTCCTGTCAGATAGAATCTAAGGAAGTGACAGGCGAAAACCCGTAAATACTTGCAACCATGCAAGGAAGGCGTTTGCGCAGGACTTGGTTACATGTAGAAAAAACTCATATAGCTGTTCCGCATCAATCTGTAGCGAGCGCAACTAAATCGCCACTCATAAATCTACACAAGACATCTGACGTCACAAAAATCCTGCATCGCGCAAGCAAAGTTTACTGAAATCTTTCTGCATTGTTCAATAGCCCGACATCAATTTAGACACAACATTTCTTCAATTTGTTGACCATTTTCTATTTTGTTAAGTACCTAGTACTTGTTGACAGGCCTACAATTATGTCCTCCCATAACGATTAACAGAGTAATTTGAAAACATTGTAAAAGCCAATTATTTTAAAAGAGTTTTACCGTGGAGTTTCTCGCCGGCTCTTCTCCATAGGAAATGACCAATTGGAAATGTCCACCTAGCTTCTGACGTTTCATAAGTGCCCATGTAGGTATAAGTGAAATAAAATATTTTGAATTTGAACATCCTCCCTATTCAATGGAGGAACTTTCCACCCTGTTCCTCCATGCCTCCAAATGTCATTGGTGACTTGTCCTAGCGATATTATCACCACGGTAAATAAGTACGTACCTACCTAAAATATACTACTTCTGTTATGCAACGTCTGGTATCGTAAATATATTCATGTTGCCAAAAAAACATTCCCAGAGATGGGAAGTTACTTCAAGTTCGAGCAATTATTATAATAAATAAAATACAATGACATGTTAAACTAGCAGTTCGGGTTCCGTACTCATTTAGTTAATTTTAACTACAACAAGGTAACGAGAATTCTTAATTGTAGGCTTGTATTGTTTAGCCACGAAGCCTGCCTCTCTGCTATAAAAAAAATGTATTGATAGGTACCTAATTAGATATTTCATGCTGGTGCTATTTGAAAACAAAAAGCATATCAATGTTCCTAGCCTTTACCCAACTATGTTGGGGTCAGCTCCCAGTCTAACCAGATGCAGCTGAACACCAGTAGTTTATATGGAGCATTGCCTATTTGAGCTCCACAACCCAACTACTGGGTAACACGATACCCCTTTTAGCATTTCTCAAAGAATGCGTTGAAATATACAGCAGAAACATTGGTTTTGTTCGTGACCTTCCATTTTTGCCTTCACCTTCATTTTTTCTTGGGATGGCACTGTGTTGTATGTCACGAAGTTTATGTCTCGGATGTCTCAATTTCACACCAAGTCTGCGTCATTGTATGTAATTAACTCATTAAATAACACTACGTTACCAACTTCCCTAGTCTTGGAAAACTCCACAAGAACCTCTCATCTCAACTTTCTACAGGTAACGATGGAATCTTTAAAAATATGTAGAAGTTGTAACATAAACGCTCTTTTAGCACTGTTTGCTCAATCACTATTACCTAAGTGCTGTTAGGACGAAACCACAATTCAAAGCCATGCGTGTTAGCAGCAACACGCTACTTTATTTAAGTATTCCATAACTGCTGCAGGTCATATTTTTGTTTTTTTTTTTTTTTCAAGAAAATGTATAGTAACTCAAGTTTGTTTTGTTTATCTTTTGCATCACTTTGTGGATACCGATTATTTGAAAGTTTTTTCCGATTAAGTTACTTACGGCGGTTCTTACCGGCAAGCACAGTGTAGGACGTCCACCCACAAGGTGGACAGACGACCTAATAAAGGTCACAGGAAGCCGCTGGATGCAGGTCGCTTCCAAGTTCCAACCGGCCAATTTGAAAATCATTGAGGGAGGCCTATGTTCAGCAGTGGACGTCCTATGGCTGAAATGATGATGATGATGATGTAGTTACTTACGGCACCTATTTAAACCTATTTAATTAATAAGTAATCACGTTTTAATTCCTCTGGCATTGAAAACAATCTCAAAGCCTACAAAAAAAATTATAAGTCGGATGGAGGCCTATTAATTTCAGTTAAGAACTCTTAAATACGAGTCAACTTATCATTGATAGATAATATTCCATCCCACGCCCTACCATTTTGTTTCTAGAGGCTGTACGGACGGCTGCCTTCAGTCGTTTACCGTTTGGCGCGAAAAAAACATACGCACTCCGTGGTCCGCACATTGGGTATTTTACATTGTCGTTTTGTATAAATAGGTTGTTTATAAGGTGTGTGGGGCATCTCTTCGCGTTGTTTACGGTGAATCGCACGGGAGTATCGACGTTGTCCGAAGACCGACACTATGTACCGGTTAGTGCACATTTTAAATTTTATTTAAGTTTATGTTATCAGTGATTTTTTTATTGATTGATTGATTTCAAGTTCAAAGTATGGTGTTTTATCAGTGACAGTTGTTTTTTGTTTTTTCTCATTTTTGGACATCGGAAAATATACGTTAAAAATCACATGCTTCACTCATAATATAAGTAAATAATAAAATAATCATTTTACCAGTAGATAGGTACAGGAAGGTAGGTAGGTATATATTATTTCCTTTCATTTTTTTTGTGTATCTAGTTATCAAAGGATTTGGAAAAATGGTACACCCATGACAAACCCCAACCAGTTTTGTGTTAATAGTAAAACCTAAGCGATGGGTGTTCGGTTATGAATTACAAATGTATAATGAATACAGATTATCATAAGTAATTGCGTAGTAATTTACATTAGTATTCTGCAAATAATATAATTTACTTACCTATATAAATAGGTAAAGTTTTAAGTTAACCATTGTAGTTAATTAGTTTACCTAAGCTGATATTTATCTTAATTTAAAATACTGGGTACGTACGATAGCAGGAATTCGATTTAATTATACCTACCTAATTATATATGTATTTTGTATAATTGTGACTACCTCGTTGGTCTAGTGGTCGCAAGCTCTACTGCTGAGCATGAAGTCCTGGGTTCGGATCCCAGATCGGGCAGTTTTATTGGTTCTTTCTATCTGGAATATCTTAGTGGCAACCCGTAGTCTGGATTTGTGCCCGGTTGATGGCAATAGGCTCGCCCCCTACTAATGGGAGTTGAACATAACTGGCGAAATGTGCCCGCATACTTACCATAGGTAAGTACACCCCTGCCTAAGCCGACGCGCAACGTTCGCCCGGACGTAATAATATCGTGGCGGGATTTTATCACGCACTGGATAGAAATTGTATTTAGCTACTTCGGGTCGGGTTAGACTGAAAACCGACCCCAAAATAGTTGGGAAAAGGCTAAGCAGTTTTTTTAAAACAATACCGGCATTTAAAACCTATATAAAAAAGGTAGGTATCAAGAATGCGATCGTATTTAATGGTATATAAATACTCCATTTATTTGAAATAAGATTACACATTTAAGTAAACCTTTTTTATAGTCCGTTCAACCGATTTTGACTTCTATACCGTAGGCATAAGGATGGCATTAAAAGCAAAAAAGTGGTTACAATACCAACTGTACTGTACTGTAGCTGCCATTTGTCATGCGTCCAACGCAATAGAAGTCAAAATCGGTTAAACGGACTGTAAAAAAGGTTTAGTTAAATGTCTAATCTTATTTCAAATGGAGTATAGGTACCTAACTAAACTTAATACCTACACATTTCCTATTTTCTTTTAAAAACGATTTCCCAGGATTTACAGTAGGCTTGTACGTACTGTACATCCTGGGAAATCGTTTTTCAATCGTTTGTCAATCCGATCTATCACATACAGATAAAGCGAAGCAGAAAAGCGACGTGCCTGCGTTGTCCTTTCTGTATGTTTTACGCCAGATCGCGTTAATACATTTTGTATGAATAATAATGATGATACGTAAAAAGAACGCGGCGCCTGTGTCCCGTTCGCGTCTTACGTTTCTTCTGTGTGGCCCGCGCCTAAGTTTTAACCCAAATGTTTTTTATTTCACAAGATCTTCTTAGACAATACATTTAACAAATTTGGCCAAACATCTTGCACATTATCAAATTTGGCCAAATATCTCGGAAAAATATCAAACATAACTTGGCCAAACATCTCGGACAAATATCAAACTTGGGCGTAACGTAACAGGGTTTTGGGCACTGACATCACAAAGAAAACTTGAGACTCAGCGTCAGTTTAAAAAACAAAAAACCATCACTGGTATCCCAGACGGAAGCTGCTTGTCTTGGTCTTGTGGCATCACGCGCTCATATAAAAATTGCTCATGCTTTAGTGTAAAGGTAGGTAGTACCTTTACACTAAAGCATCACCATTGGCTTAGAGCAGGTCATTGGGTCTCCAAACGCACGCCTTTCAACTCCATTCTGGGCAACTCTCGCATCCAGCTATAAGGTATGGTTGGTTACTTGAGTTATTTTGATCTGAGTTCTATAATGTAATCCACATGAGAGAAACACTGGTCCTTCAATTTACAGTCCGATTTGAAGATCAGCAGTTATTTACAAACATTCCATACGTTTCCGTAGGAGTCCTTTTAACGCTGTTACAAAATCCGATACACGAGAATTTTAACAGCTTAAACCAAATAGACGACCACTATTCTTCCGACAACTATTTGCTGTACTAGGCAAACATGGTAACCGAAAATGTGTCAGTTTCAATTCGGAAGCCTCCCGAAAGGTTGTGAATAGCTACGCAGGCTGGAATAACTCCCATACTTTGGCCACTACGCAGCATCCTATAAAATACTGCCTAACTTCTCTGCTGACCTCTAATCAGTTTCCCTACACGTACTTTTGTACAGCACAATAATTAAAAACACACATTCACTGCTTAGAAGCGATAAAACCCAAAATGATTGTATTAGTAAAAACTATTCATTGTTATTCAGACAATACAAGGGGAATGGCATTATGCGGCAATTAATTACAGACGGAATGATTAACTTACTGATTTTTAGATACAACTTCATGGTTCGAGCGGCACTGGGTGGTAGAAACAGTTTTAAGGCTCCCGCAGATAGGCGCGACGCGATGGTGCGACGCGATTTTGGTAGAACAATTTCTATAAAGTTTTCATAGAAATTGTTCTATTAGAGTCGTGTCACATCTTTCTACGGGAGTCTTTATTTCGATCCTGATTAACAGACGTAAGTTACAGGAGCAGTGGTGGCCCAGTGGTAACCGTGACTTACGAGTTGTAGGTCGTAGGTTCGAACCCCCTGACAGGCGCTTTGTGTAAATTATTTCATCACCACTGCTCTCAAAACGGTGAAGAAAAACATCGTGAGTAAAACGGCATGTCCTAGAACCAAAAAAATCGAAGACATGTGACATATACCAACCCGCACTGGGCCAGCGTGGTGGGTTACGGCCCAGTCCCTCTCACTGAGAAGAGGCCTGTGTCCCACTTCCTAGCAGTAGGAACATTACAGGTTGATAATGCTTATGCTAACATGATCGGTAATTTACTGTAATTGAATGCAGACTTACATACCCCCGCTAAAACTCCGCTTTTGAAGCTCATAATTGATACCTACTGATAAAGATACTTGCCAGTCTATTCTGTAAAATCTGTGAAAATTAGGTCTAGGACTAGGTCTAGGGCTAGGGCTAGGTCTAGGGCTAGGACTAGGGGAGAAGGGCTAGGGCTAGGGCTAGGACTAGGGGAGAAGGGCTAGGGATTGACAGCTCATTTCAAAGTCATTTTAAATACCTACAGTCAAGCCGTCATCGAGAGAATATCCGTTCCTGACACCTGTCAGTTGAACACCGATCTGAAAAATGAAAAGAAAAAGGAACTGACCTATCAGAAAGGATCAACCACTAAATTGTAAACATATATGTACCTACACCTAAGTATTCAGATAGGCCAGTTTTTTTTTCATTTCATTCCTTCTGACTGAAAAATTCGACGGTAAATAAAAAAGCAGCGGTGTTTTACTACTCTAGAACGTATTTAATACATAAAATATAGCTTGATCTCTGCGACATATGTCAAACTGACATTCCTAGGGTAGGAATTAATTCAATAGGTTGGCCCATAAAGTATGACATTGACAGTTACTGTCTGTATTATGAATTTCAGGACTTCATAGGCGGTGATTTTAGTGACAGCTTCACAGAGAATCAAGCTATATTTTATGAAGTATAACATAAAACACAACCTTAAAGTAATATCAATTTGCTGTAGCAACTAGTATACTATTAAAATACGATCGCATTCTTGATACCTACCTTTTTTAATAGGTTTTAAAGTTTTAAACCCGTAGTACCATAGTTTTTTTCCCCAACTGTTTTGGGGTCGGCTTTCAGTCTAACCCGATGCAGTTAAATACAATTTTACATGGTGCGGCAGCCTATCTGACCTCCACAACCCAGTTACTGGGTAATATGTTACTCCTTGTTAAGACTGGTTGTCTGACTTTTAAGCTTCTGGCTACCCGTAACGACTGTCAAAGATGTACGAATGACAGCCGGGACCAACCGCTTAACGTGTTGTTCGAGACACGGACGGGTCTCGATCTCTAATGGATGGTCACCCATCCACAAACCGATTGCGGTAAGCGTAGCTTAACCTGCGATCGACCAATGCGGCGGTATTGTTTTAAATGTACGTAAAATAATGAATGCACTTCATTGAATATTTTCTTGAACTATTGTATAATCTGTTACGATCACGTCTCACATGAATGCTGCAGATTTTGTGGACAATGCAAGGTTAAGTAGGTAAGATAAAAATGTTTTAAGACTACTGTAGCCTCAATTGTTGTTAAATATTACATAAAACTATGTTAAATTTGCCACGTTGTGGACCAGCATGAGCAAACACTTCAAGTAACGTCGGAAAATAAATATAATTATAATAATGGGACCTTCAATAAACCTATGATATAATATAACACTAATTATTTCAGCACGTTACGCCGCGCCGCCGCCGTTCTGTCCTTTGAAGATCCTTGACAGTCGTTACGGGTACTCGGAAGCCAGAAAGTCTGACAACCAGTCTTAACAAGGAGTAATATAGTTTACCCAGTAACTGGGTTTTAGTGGTCAGATAGGCTGGTATTCAACTGCATTCGGTTAGACTGGACGATATATTTTAGTCCTACCAATGTTTCTTAACATTTCATATTTGTTGAAGTTGTGCCAAAGTCTTCAAAGATTTTTTAATTATACCTGACCTTGACACCTTGTACATTATTACTTTACTTTGTTTACACTAACGTCACTAAAATAAAAACTTTTTGTGTCTTTGGTTCTGTATTTTCGTTTAATGCTGCGACTTTCGAAATTCAAGTTATTTTGCACTTTTTTGTGTTTTTTTTTTTTTAAGCCGGTTCAATTTTTTTGGAAAAAGTTTTTATTTTTCAATTTTTTGTTGTGGTAAGACCTACCCCACACAAATTCGAACACCACTACCTATTATGTAAATAACAGTGACAGGAACTTATTATAACATCATCCACATAGACTAAACTCGGAAACATACGTATTATTGAAGCTAACTCAAAAACTACACAAGAAAAATTAATAAAATTTATATGAGACCACCTCTGAAATAAGACCTACCAAACAAATAAAGAATCATCAAAATTATTTAATAATTGGCGTGAGTAATCGCGTCACAAACATAGAAGAAAAAAAACCAGTCGAATAGAGAACCTTCTCCTTTTTGAAGTCGGCTATAGGTAAATACATAAATACATACATAAACTCACTTCCCATACGGGTAAGCAGCAACTACAGAACTCCACCTACTACGATCGTTACGTACTCCTTTTGCTTCATTAGAATAGGTATATTAATCTGCCATCTAATTACGCAACACATTTTCGCAAACGATTACGACTATTCCGTTTCATTTTGACAGTTCAACAACATTCATTGCGTTATTTACGTTGTCGAGCAGATTTTTTTATCGGACTTGTGAAGCAATGGATTAGCAATTTGATTCAAAACGATTAAGATTCTGAATGATCGTGTATTAGGTAATTATTAGGTTACTGGACAATCTACAGCGGCAATGCACAGACTGCGGCCCGCTGCCGGTATCCCAGCGGCACGCCAACCAATTACAAAAATGCGAAAAATAAAATAAAATTGTAAAATAAAGAATTAAGTAATTGTAAAAATTGTTGTACAGGTTGTCGGTAAAAGATCGCTTTAAACGATGAGACCGCCCATTGTGTCACCCTATGTAAAATTTCAAAATATATGTCTGTAATTTTTATGGTGTACAATAAAGAGTAGGTATTCTATACAGGGTGTTTGGCGCATGGACCGACACAATTTTTTCAGGGATTTGGGAGGTCATTAGCTAGGTTCTACCCATACACCCTTTGTCCCAAATGTCACGGTTGGTTACATATGATTATTTTTTTTAAATGAAAAAAAATCCAAAATGTGTCCTTTAATTTGAAATAACTTTTTTGTTTGTGGGTGTAGTGGCACAAATAAAAAATGTTGCATTCTCCAAAGTCCTTTAAATCTAAAAACATCTTTGTTTTATACAACTGGTTTCAAGAAAATTCCTTACAAGCTTCCAAAGTTAATTTTTGTATTTAATGAATGAAATTTTACAATTTCTAAATTAATTATAAAAAAAACTAAAAGCTATTTTGAACTTAGCTAGAACCTAGCTAATGACCTCCCAAATCCCTGAAAAAATTGTGTCGGTCCATGCGCCAAACACCCTGTATATCTATCTAAAATAAACTTTGACAATATTGTATATCTAAACCACTTAGGCCGGTATTGTGATAGACATGCAAAATGATGATTACGTAACAAATTTAATGAAGGTAACTTAGTCAACTTCTACCGCTGCGTTGATAAAAATACGTATAAAAAATTGCTAACAACTTGCACTAAAATGCGCAAACTTATTTGGATCGACGGCGACGTATACTTGTTAACAAACGTTTTCAGTTATGAATCGTAACAATATTTACTGAAAATCGAAACCGCCTAGCAGATGAAAATTTGAAAGCAATATTACGTCTGGCGACAATTGTATTAATCTGGAACCAAATCTATAAAAAAACATGCGGGACTGTCTTTGGGGACTGCCGATAGAAGTGAAAACTAATTAACTTGTTAATTGTATAGTCGAGCTGAAGCGTGCGGTGACGATGACCCGAGTTTCACGTTTTTTGTTCACCCAAAAAGTACACTTATAAGTAGGTATACACAGTATACATATAGCCCATGGAAAGCGTTCGGTGACGATGACGCGAGTTCCATGATTTTTGTTCACCCAAAAAGTGCCCAACGCGCCTAATGAAGTTTTCACTTCAAAAAGATCAATGCAATGTTATCCATCAAAGTAAATATTGTAAGTTATATAAAGAAGGCACCTAATTAAATCCTTTTAAAACGTTTACCTTGTTATTTGTCTTGCCGCCAGGTCATAATGTGCCCGACTGGCCCCTATTCCCTATAAGTCTGTGCACCCCTGCTCTACAGCGTGTACCAGGAGTGCGGTACAGACCATAAAATTGAACAACTGTCTCCATGGTACCAACATGATAATCGCGGAAAAATTATCAACTGACCCATACATTGGTCGAGTAGGTATTGAAGTTTTGTACAAGAGAATTGATAAATTCTTATTTATCAACTCTCCCGTATTTACTTTATATTACTGTACCATACCCTTAAATATGATCACACCTTTCTGATACTTACTTGCTGTAGCTATAGCCATTAATTCGTAGAAGACTTCCATCAATCTAGTCCATCTGCAGTCGTTGAAGCGAGTCCGACAGCAGCCATTGTTTCAGGAGATACCCACCTACACCGAGGTAATTTCTCAACAGAAACAAGAACTGTCATTCATTAAATTTCGTTCATTGAGGCGTTGATTCAGTTGATTGTGCAAGGAGTACATATGATGGAGTTCCTTGAAACATTCGCCCCAGAGAGCATTATCTAGCCTACAATGTTCCCAGTACCTACTGGGACTCAGTTCTTTATAGGTATCTATTCTAATATCTACATCTAAATATATCATAAATTAATTTCGCTTTTCGTGTTTGTCTGTGTGATGCGTTTTTCACCATCATTTATATAAATTTATTCCGAAAAGTTGATGTGTAGGCAGTGTAGGTCATATTATTATTAAACTTATATTCAGTGATGGATAGTTATATACAATAGTGACATTCATTTAATACACGTACGGGGTTTTCTTTTTATGAAGATATTTTAATTTCATCAAACGTTATTATTTACCTACTCATTTATTTAAATTTTTCTTAAATATCATCTTGCAAACTATGCTTAACAAACAAACTGCACTCACAAACTGTACTCCAAAATGTATAGGAAAAGTTTTTTACGATTTCTGACTTTTCTAGTACTCAAACCTCAGTTCGTCCAATAGAGTTTTTGATCCTTATAAAAAACAGCATCGATTGGCATCAAATAAAGTTTTTGTGAAAACTGCCCATTTTCTTCCGGACTGTATTTTTTTTTCATAATCTGTTACTTCAGATCTACTTAAATGTCTCAAAAAGTTAAGGACAGTCTCCTAAGACCGTTTTCCGGTAGCTATACAAAGGTTAAGGTACCAACCCATACTGCCCCGTCTCAAAAATCCACCCTGTATAATAAAAAAATCAAGATGTTTTGTCACGTCGTAAAAACCGTGCGAAGCCGGGGCGGGTCGCTAGTCCGGTATGTATTCTATTCGAATTATACACGTAGGTAGTTCAGACCAAATGTAGATCTAGATATAGTTGTCCACTATGAAATTTTCAGTTTGGACAAGCTATACGTAAAATGCGGTAGTGGGGCGCGGCATTTCAGAGTGGACAAGCTAACTAAAGCTTGTCCACTCTGAAATGCCGCGCCTATTTTACACATGAGATACGATTTTGTGCTCTAATTTTGACAACATAAGTTACTGACGAATACTGGATAGTAAAACTGGCAATTTAGCCCGGTGCTAAGTTGTCAGTTTTGCAGTAGTCGTTTAGGGGTACGAGGAACAGGGTGTAAAGTTCACTCATCCACCATAGAAAAGGGAGGATCCTCAGACCAGACGGGTGTTGTGTCTGGCGGGCAACTGCCCAACTGTTGAAGTCGGATAGTCTTATATATGTCGTTCGCGCGGTAAACTCTAATTGCGCGATGCAGAATTTGTGTGACGTCATGTCTTTGATGCGTAGTTCAGTCGTAACAAAGTTCGAAATTCAAAAATGGTTTGTAATACGACGCAATTCCGTCGTTAAAAAATATTATTTAAAACAAGCCTTTTTATGGAATTTGTCTCGTGTCAGCTCCTTATATTTGACTTGAAACCATTCGACATGGCGTACACTATGCGACATGCAACTGCGACAGCTCGGCGACTAGACGCAACGACAGGCTGCGGCCGACATTTTTCATATAAATTTTTGTTCAAAACACTTGGCGTCGAGTTGCAGTGCTGTGAGCGCTGAGGAAGGTGCACGTGTGTTTGTATGACAAATCTCAAAATCGATACGTTGTCGAAGCGCGTCGAATACTCAAAGAAAATGATCGCATCCTGCACATGTCTGTCGTAATGATTAGTCGCAGATGCAAACGACACCTCTGCGTCTAGTCGCAGCGTCAAGACGCACAGTTTGCGCTGGCACTTATGATTATAATTTACATGAAACCTTGAACATTATATAATTTACTTATATCATTGTCAATGTTATTCAAATTTTCCAATGCTGAAACTCGACGTCTTGAAATTACATCAGGTACCTACCTACGGTTAGACATCAATAATAATAATAATTTTACATAACCTTTAGTAAACAGGTGTAAATCAATTATCGGTCTTAATACCTGTGTGTTAACAGATTTGTGACCAGTATCATGGTACATGTACTAGGTACATAAACAGCCGGTCTATTCTGTAATAATCTCACGGTGAAAACTTAGGTGAAGTGAATGTGAAGTGAGCTGTCATTCCACCTGCTGCTAGGGACTGACAGCTCACTCCGAGCTCACTTCACCTAAGTTTTCACGGTCAGATGGTTACAGAATAGCACTGCAGGTGTAAAATGTCCAGTGACTAGGTACTGAATTTCTAAGGGACATAAAGGTCACGGGGTCGGCAACACCTCACCACATCGGCTCGTCGTCAATCAAGCGTCAGCCCAACACATAATATGCAATCGATTGCAATGCTTTTCATACTGACATCCGTTGCTTCTTAAAAAGTTCGTCTGCTCAACACAGTGAAGAACGCAGTGAACGTGGCTGAACTGTCAACATGAAAGGTATTGCCATTTTATGTGTGTTACGCAATTACCCAGCAGATCGGTTCGGCACCCGAGGCACAGTATAAATATACGGAAAGTACAGAAACTACGTAGTAAACGTTCGAAACGGCACTCAACAGACGCGCTCATTGACAAAACCACAAGCGATTGTCGCGGTGCCGTGTCGAGACGAGTGGCCGCCGCGATCTAAGTTATCATTTCAACAAATAGGCCTAGTTTCCATACTGTCTACATTTATATTGTGCCCGAGGGGTCACCACGCTTAGCCCTCGTACCCACGGGCGATTTTTTATCGCGAACTTGATTTTTAACGCACTATGCAGTGCGTTGAAAATCGCCTAGAGTTGAAAATTCAACCGTGTTTTTTTGACGCGCTGGGATGCACTCTGTTGGCTTCTCAATGCTTGGTTCAACACCGAAAGTTGACAATTATGTGCACAGTAAAAAATTGTCCTTGCGTAGCTGGGCTTACGGGCGGGCCGACCACCCGCTAAAGCCACAGTATAGTCCTACCGTACCGTCGTACTATCGAAGAACTTCATATCTAAGCAGTTTGAAAACAAAATCCCGTGAACATGATGACCACATCTCTTACCACCCCGGTGCTATAGCGGCCGAGCGCTGCAAGCAGAAATAGTCCTTACGGTGTATAGATATGAACTTCTTCGATGGTACCTAGTTGACCGAAATTTCGGCCATGGCGGCCAATCTCGATCAGTCTTCGGCGCGGCAGATATTATAGTGCACAAGCGTGAGCGCAGACACAGGTGCTCTCACTCTCTCTCATAGTACGATAGGATGGCAATCCGACACGACCGGAGAGAGATCAGGCGGAGGACCAACGGCTAACGGGCGGTGGCTTACCCCCGTTCCTTGAAGCCACAGTAATAATAAAATAACAGTATTACGTCTCGGCAGTGACCTTGAAATAATTACCTACGGCCGCCAGGTAGATACACCTTCCGCGTACACTATACACACTGAGATTTCGAAGCGCGTCGTTTCGGCCGTTTTCAATGAATACGTAATACTGTTACTTATTTATACTGTGTTGTGCTTAAGATTCGGTTTAATAGAGAAGCGGTGGCCGCCATTTACCGGAGAATAACGTCACGAAACGTTATTTATGAAAGTAAGTTGGTGTGCTTTCCTTGGGACCGTTTTGAGACCGTAGAGTCAAACCCCGCTGCCATCATTTTCATGACAGCTGTCACTGCGGCCGTTATGTGGCGGCCACCACAACCAGGAACAGACATGGATGTAGGTCTGTAGGACGAATAGGTGACGGAAGGTAAAAAAAAATGTACTTAAATGTATTTTATTTGTGCCTTGTAGGTAGGGTAGGTATTCGATAATGCCATTGGCCATGTAAATACTCATTGCATATCACCATAAATGCTCTTCGATCGACCAGCCATAGACTAAAGGCCAGGCACTGTAAAAAAAAAACAATAAACTGTAAAGAACTTTTACGACATTCTTCTTTCCGGCAAAAACAATTAATTATTTCGCGATTAGGCAGTCTGCGGGATAGCGAAGCTGACTGTGCGCATGCGCAGGACGGTTGACCTCGGAATTGCTTTACCACTTTTGTCAAACTCCCAGTGCAACTGACATACAATCTTAAGGTGTGAAGGCCGCTTTGGGAGGTACAAATTATGAACGATTACCTAGTTAATTCTCAATAGGCGCTAAAGCAACTCGCGAAATTCAAATTTTCTGACGCTTTTTGCAATTTGCTGATCAGTGTCAGAATGTATTGATCAAAATAAGATTCGTAACCGTAATATAATGTATTTACAAAATTACAATTATCTAGTTCAAATTACCCTGTCTAATTAAACAGTCTAGTAAACCGCCGCGCCGCCGCGAGTAGTAAGTAGGTAGTGGTAGTTTTTGTCTAAATTATGTGGTCGATGATTTTGGTGCACGGTAAAACTCTAATGAGTTTTTTATTATTAGATATTTTAAATTTATTTAATTTGCAACATTGGTCCACCACTGGTTAGTACAACAAACTTATCAACTAGGGTTAGTATTTATTAACAATTTACACACATAATTATTATTTCATTATTATTACACATTATTATTATTATTCTCATTAATTCTCATCCCTGCCGCACTAGCAACCGGAGAGAGTGTCTTAGCAGTGGACGGTGCATCGTGCTGTTAGCTAGCTAGGGTTTTCAAGATGCTGTTGCTGCTAGCCTTCAGTCTGCTTATTAACGATGTGGCCTTCTTCCTCATAATGGCATAAAAGTCGTCAGTTCGCGCTACAGCATACATGCCAGACGCGCTGCAGAACCGGGGCAACCTCAACAGTACCCTGAAGCCATTATTATATTGCACACGCAGAGCATTTAGAGCCCTCCGCGTACCGTTGACCCACAAACTGCCAGTGTAGAAACCTTGACAATAAGCTTTAAACAGAGTTATTTTGGCCTCGTACTACAACGAGCGAATCTGTGAGCCAACATGTTGCATTTGGCTGCTAGCGCCCTGCGCTCACGATCCATATCTACCTGATCCTTGAGGTCCTCGGTGACACAGTGTCCCAAGTAAGTATTTAAATTGGGCGACCCTTTTAAGTGCTCGTCGTAGAGGGATATTAAGGGCTCATAATTTAGATGTTTCCCGGGGGCAGCAAAGAACAGGTATACACTTTTAGTCACATTGTATACCATGCCGTGGACTGCCGCATATCTTTCACAGACGTTCAGCGTCTCCCTGATTGAGCCAACCGTTGGACCCAGCAGCATCATGTCATCAGCGTAACTCAAATTATTGACGCTAGCACCATCTATTTTGCACCCAACTGGTCTACTGGTCTGGTTTGCACCAATTTATTATGTATAAAGATGTATACGTATTATACTACTAAATGAATAGATATTTGAGGTCAATTCTAACTCAGAGAGATTATTGATGATTCTAATTATTATAATTAGAGTAAATAAATATAGAGTCTGGCTAACGAAAGTTGGCCCCAGAATATTGGCGGCAAATTTAAAAAATACATGCATGACAACACTAAAATTATACTATGAAAATTGGAATAACCTACTTTGATACTTGGTAATTCATTATTAAAAATATCATATATATAGTTTTTCAATAAGGACGCTCGAACTTTAGCAGCGCATAGCGGCCATTTCGGTAATGCGATTGCTACCAAATTTGGCATGAATATATATTTTGTCGTGACATTTCACCATGGAACGCTACACGCTTCAACAACGCGTAGAAATTGTGTAAAATTTATTATCAAAACCAGTTGTCT
The DNA here is from genome assembly GCA_963853775.1 of Xanthia togata. Classification (NCBI taxonomy): domain Eukaryota; kingdom Metazoa; phylum Arthropoda; class Insecta; order Lepidoptera; family Noctuidae; genus Xanthia; species Xanthia togata. The sequence goes on from OY970809.1 coordinate 13,874,193, forward strand.
ATTCCCCTACGTTCTGTGCGTTGTGTTCAAGTTATGGCGTTCATCGTGTGAGTTAACACCGCTCGATTACTTTCTGTGGGGTTACATGAAATCTTTAGTGTACGCAGATAAACCACAGTCAATTGTTGCCCTAAAGGCCAACATAACTCGCGTTCTTCGTGAAATTGACCATTTATGCGAAGACGTCCTCCAAGATTAGTCCACCAGAATACGCCATCTACAGCGGAGTCGCAGTGGCCATTTGGCTGATATTATTTTCCACACATAATGTCATTGAATATTCTTTAAAATGTTATAAAAATTGTAGTAATATCACTTATACAGGTTGTTTTATTTCATTTCAAAGTTCGAGCGCTCTTAATGAAAAACCCTATATATAGACAGTATAAGAACATTTACGATTAACGGGATTTTAAGGATTTATTGATCTGGTATAGGTGTTAGTATATGAGGTAAATATGAGCGGAATCCGAAAATAAATAGACAAATAAAATACGATAATATTCCATACATAATAACTTAGTTTTATTCATCGTAATCAAAATCAGATTCTAACACTTCAATGCCAAAAGATTCATCACTGTCACTAGTATCGCTGTCTCCAACATTTATAATAAAACTTTCTAAATTTTCTTCTGTTATTTTATCACGTTCTTTATATTTATTTGCAACATGTATTACATGATCAGTAATTTTCTTCCAATCCTGTGAACTTACGTTTTCAAATGAATCTTTAATTATTTCTTCTAATGCAGCTGTAGTAACTGCAATATTTTTGCTAGCCACTTTACGTTTTGCCAAACTCCACACAAGCTCGATCGCATTTAAATCATAATGGTAGGGTCGAAGTCTCCCCGGGGTACTCCAGACACCTTCATTTACTGCACCTTCCCTTTTTACTCTCTTTAGTGTTCTGACACTCACTTCTGCAAAGAAGATATACAAAATATGTAATTAATTCTTGGTTTACGTAAATGCAAAGGTTTTTTTCGGCATAATTTCAAAACACCAGTGTATAGTAAAAACTTACCAGTCATTGAAGTTATTTCTTCTAAGTACTGATTCTGGGTTATTATCCTATCTTTCTGCTCTAATTCAGTGAGATTTTCAATAGTTCTTACTATTTCATCAACTCCTTCGACATCTTGCAGATTCTCTGTTAAAGAAAGTTAATCGTTTTAAAATTACCATTGTATGTATTTTTTCCTCTGTTATATATCGTTTTGTATGTACAATAAAGCATATAATAAATAATAAATTACCAACAAAAATACAGCAAAAAATCATTATGAGTATATACGTAAAACATAGGTGATGTTATTAAAATAAATACGTTAACTGATGCGATGTACGAATGAATATAATTAGTTTTATTCAATACGAAAAAGCGAAAGTAACTTATTTGTAAGGATACGTAACTTATAAATCAAAATTTTATTAAGACGACTGGATAGGTAGGTGTTCAAAGTATCAAAATAATATTGTCTACTAACCTATGAAATTCAACACCACACGTAGACAATCTTGTTTTTGTTTAAACGCGGCATCACGCTGTTGTTGTTTTTCGTTGAACTTGCCAATCATGCAAAACAACATCTTTCGTACACCACTTTTGATAGATTTGTTCATTTTAAACCGTAATTAGAATCACAATTTACACAAACGCATACAATTTGACACCAGAGATACCGAACGACAACCTTGTCAAATTGACGTTGACGTTCATACAGAGTTGCTATATAAAAAGTTCGCAAATAATTCCAAGGCCTACTTTCGTTAGCCAGACTCTATGGTACGGTTGCCCGATACTGACCAGCAAATTGCAAAAAAACGTAAAAAATATATTGAATGTCATATAAAATAATATGACGTTTGACGAAGTTTCTAAGAAGAGCGGTGCCCACCGCTCTTCTTAGAAACCTAGCCTAAGCACAGATTACAGATGGTTCTCTCCGCAAAATCATTTAAATGAAAACCAGCCAAGTGCGTGTCGGAACGCGCACAATGAAGGGTTCCGTAGTTGGAATGAATGAATCGTAAGAACAAACTTAACTTTGTATTGAAAAACATACAATACGGAATATATGTGAGAACATGTTTTTGTAACCGCAAATTTAAGTTGGTCGATTATTACTCGTAAACTTTTAAAGCCCACTTAAGTGTGATAGTTTTCCTTTAAACTTCGTTATATATAGGTACTACTCCCGTGACATTTGAATTTCTAACTACAACCGTTTAGTCGGTAGAGGGGGAGGGGGGGACACACTTGACTCTAACGAAAATTGGTACTTTAAAGCTTGATAAGTCACGAACGGTTTTACTTAATCAAAAAACGGTCTTCGCAAACCCCTAATATTTTTGAAAGACCTATCCAACGATATCCCACACTATGGGAAGGACGAAAAAAAATAATATCATCCCCACTTTACATGTAGGGGAGGTACTTACCCTAAATAATTGTTTTTTTCAAAATTTTATTTTACTACTTTTTTGGCGTCGTTAACATACTAAATTACAACTTTCTAGTGCCTATAGTTTTTGAGCTAAACCGCGGACAGACAGAAAGACGGACATGGCGAAACTATAAGGGTTCCTTGTTGACTACGGAACCCTAAAAAGAGACACCTCTACGCACAAAGTGAAATTCAGGTCGTACAGTGTGCCGACCTCCCTAGCGGAGTCAGCGTCGTTTGTTACGCTGACGACACGTTGGTCCTGGCGCAGGAGAGGTCGCACCAGGCGACGGCCGAACTAGCGACACGCGGGGTTGCGACAATCGTCGACAGAATCTGGCAATTGGGACTCGAGATGGCCCTGCACAAGTGCGAGGCCATGTGTTTTCATGGTCCTCGGGACGCGCCACCGTCGGGTTCCCAAATAACGGTATGAGGAGTTCACATAGGCGTCGAGTCGACGATGAAGTATTTAGGACTCGTCCTCGACAGCCGATGGAACTTCGTGGAGCATTTCCGACGTTTGGCTCCCAGACTGGAGCGGGCCGGGGCTGCCTTGCAGTGGCTCCCTGCCCAATCTAGGGGGTTCAAACGCCTCCTGCCGGAAGTTCTACGCGGGGGTCATGCGGTCCATGGCCCTTTACGGGCCACCGGTGTGGGCGCGTTCCAGCGTTAGGCGGCGACCAGCCCACCAACGTCCCAGAGGGTCATGGCCAGCCGGCTGGTCCGGGGATACCGCACGGTTTCCAGTGGGGCGCCGAGCCTCCTTGCCGGATCGCTGCCGCGAGAAATCACGGCACAGCGGACAGAGCTCCGGCGGGATCTCATGGCGTCATGGAGAGTACGATTGTCGCAACCCAGTGCTGGGCACGCCACAATTGCGGCGATAAGTACCTCTTTGGGGAGTTGCTAGAGAGGCGCTACGGCGTCCTCACCTTCCACCTGACGCAGGTCCTCACTGGACACGGTTGTTTTGAGAGGTTCCTGTTCCGGATAAGGTGGAAGGAAACGCCCGGGTGTCATTATTGCGTGGATCGCCCGGACGACACGGTGGAGCATACGGCGAAGGTCTGTCCGGCTTGGGCAGAGCATCGCCGTGTCCTCGTGGAGCCATCGGTGGTAGTGATCTCTCGCATCCGGCCCTGTTCCAGGCCATGGTACGAGAGGGCATGGGGGGCCTCACCTCCTTCTGCAAAGCAGTAATGCTCGCGAAGGCGGAGGCGGAACGCGTGAGGGAGAGGCAAATTTCGCGCCCTCACCGTGCCTGCCGGGATCGCGGGAAAGTCCGAAAGGGATACCGTGGCCCCAGGCAACGTACAGGCAACTGAAGGAACACGGGTGGATTTTAGTCAGTAATAGTCTGACACGCCCTCTCGCTCCGCCCAGAGCGGGAGAAATAATTTGGATAACTCCCAACACAAAAAAATATAAGGTCGCACAGTGCTAATTAAATTACCTATTTATTATGTTCACTTAGGAGTTGCCTCTCTTTCTATCGCGTAACTCCTTCTGATTACGTTAGGTACCCTCTTTGAATTGGCCCGACAAGACGAGCCTGCTGCGTACTAGCTTTATACCTAAAATGCGAAGTGCGCCATCTGAACTATTCTGTGGCTTAAGCCAGACATTGTTCGTAATACAAAAAAGTGTGAACAGAGCGGGCGTAAATGAGTGCATGGCTACTCACCGGACCCTGGGTCTCCTGTCCGGAGTAGTTGCGACCGTGTCAAGGTTCAACTTGTTGTTTCTGGCCTTTTTCCTTTCTTTTCTCGCTGCCCTCTGGACCTTCCGCAGCTGTTTCTCGTATAACGCTAATCGCTTGGCTACTGAAGCCTCGTGACCTGCTTCTGCGGCGACTAATTTTGAACCTAAACATGTTTTGTATTTAAATCACTTTAAATTTTATAGTTACTAAGCTGCTTTTTGCTAAGCTGTACATTGGCTTATCCCCGTTGACATAAACTAGGCGCCTCTTCTTATATGAATGCCTAGTGTTAGGGAAAACGGGCATTGGACCAAAGTCAACATGAGACGAGAAACCAATAAAGTAATACAATAATATAAAACTAAGACCAGCTATCTAATTACGCAACACATTTTCGTAAACGATTACTACTAATCTGTTTCATTTTGACAGTTCAACAACATTCATTGCGTTATTTACGTTGTTGAGCAGATTGTTCCTTCGAACTTATGAAGCAATGGATTAGCATTTTTTTTCAAAACGATTCAAATTCCGATTGATCGTGTATTACGTAATTAGGGTACAGACATAGGTGAAACTAATGGTTAACTGTGTAATAGAAAATGCGAATAAATAGCAGGTAGGCGCTACGGTGGAACATACGTAAATACAAACATAGATACACACACGCTAAAAGCATTTATCACTTCCTTGGCTTCGCCGCTTTTTCATGGGACAATTTTTGGTTAATCTGGCATATACCTAAAAACGCCGACGATGACGCCGTCGGTCGCATCGTGGAATGTCACAATGCGCGTTGCGTCAACTTGCGTCATGTAACGTCTCCGACCGCGTCTTATGGCGGAAACCCGGAAAGCGTCCTCTGTCGGCGCGACCACGCGTTCACGTTCGCCGAACAAAAAGATAGAACGCTCATGTATTCGCGCGAATATGGCTTTTTAAATACACCGCGGGGTCTAACTATATTAATCAGTATTAATTTTACCAACTCACTTTTCTTCGCGTCGTAATCGTCGAAGCCTGTCTTATTGACCGGGATAAACTTATACTTATCTTCGATCACATTAAGCATATTACACAGATGTGTTATGGTCGTTCCCAATTCCAATACGTTCGTGTACAAATACAGAACGTAGGGAGAAAGAGCGTATGATTTTTCTTGATGTTTGAAATAATATTGTGTTGCCATGTCGTAAATTTCTAACATTTTTTGATATTTGAAAACTATATCGCTTACTAAATATCCGACTTCGTACTCTAAGATATCTTGATAAAAATATTTTAGCGAGTAATATCGTTTATAATCTGCAAGCCTGTAAAATAAGGGTTAATAGGTACATGTGGTGTGACCGTGTGATTAGCGGTTAGACGCGGGCCAAACAGAAGAGACGTGAGACGAAGGCGGCCGGACGCAGACGCGGCAATAATATGCAGATGGTAAAAATGACGCGCCTGCGTCTTGTCCTTTCTGTATGTTTTATGCTAAGCCGCGTCAAGTTTCGTGCAGACTAGCGCGACGCGATACGGGTTATGGTTATAGGAACCGTGAAGTATTCTTATTGTTCGAGTCGCGTCGCGCCGTCGCGTTGCGCTAGTCTGCACGAGACTTTAGGAAGGCGCCCAACGGTACAATAGCGCCGCCGCTGCTCCGCTCCTTTAAAAAAATATTATCTCGTGACTGAGTAGGAATTATGAATAGCGGCTAATAAGAACCCTCGGTAAGTGTGTCTAGTATTTTCTTATACCTTAAACAGGGTTTCATAATGAGACACGAAGCAACAAAATACGATTTAGAGTATTATAAAGGAATGTGGCCGAGATTTGTTCCCTAAGAGGTTTATTATTATGGAACAAATCTATAGAGAGATGTATTAATGATTATAATTCTGTAAATACATAGGTATCTGTTATAGTCGCAAATCATATTTTGATCAAGATACAACTTGACGCTGGCCTGCTAAACGTAAGAAAATTTAAAATTATACGGGTTATAACTCCGGAAGTCCGGATACATTATGTTTGAAGAATAATGAAGATACGTGAAAGGGACGCCGCCGCCGCGTCTGACGCCGCGCAGCGCTAGAGGTTGTACGCACGGGCGGCGCGTACCAGTTTTCTTTACCCCGTTCCGTTAGTACCTAGGTACTTACTGAATTTTCAAGACTTGACTCAATAGCCGTGTTGGCCCCACACTTCCATAGTAATAAGTAGTTGTTGATAAACTCTGTCTATTCTATATAGGTAATAAAAACAAAAAGCTGTTCGTAGGTAAGAGCATCATTTGAGAACGGCTAGACCGATTTGGCTATTTTTTGCATTAAAATGCTCGTAATAATCCAAATTAGGTTTCATGGAAATAGAAACTGTGTTTACGGAAATATAATCATTCGGGTATCCGGTAAACAAAATATAATTTTAAGGATGTCAATTATGTAATGCTCACGCGCTGATGTATGTAGTTGCAATAATGTGGCAAGCCCTGGTTGTTAGAAAAGTGTGTCCTGTAGGCCTCGTCTCGTGTATCTGACCCATCTGAGTCATCAGAATGTCCCAGAAGTCAAGATAATATGGATCGAGTTTCTCTTCTTTCTTGTTGCTGTGGTCTGAAACAATTGTAAGCTTAAGCTATGCATGCCTCATAAATTCATAATCTATATAAAATAAAGTCGTGTTAGTTACACTATTTATAACTCAAGAACGGCTGAACCGATTTGGCTGAAAATTGGTGGGGAGGTAGCTTAGAACCAGGAGACGGATATATAGATACTTAGATAATTTTCATCCCGGTGGGGTAGGTAGGGTAGGTAGGGTTGGTAGGGTGGGTAGGTAGGTAGGGTAGGTAGGTAGGGTAGGTAGGTAGGGTAGGTAGGTAGGGTAGGTAGGTAGTGTAGATAGGTAGAGTAGGTAGGGTAGGTAGGGTAGGTAGGTGGGTAGGTAGGCTAGGTAGGTAGGTAGGTAGGGTAGGTAGGTAGGTAGGTTGGGTAGGTAGAGGTAGGTGCACCGTAGATAAGTACTTAGTGCTACCCGTGCGAAGCCGGGGCGGACAGCTAGTAGGTACCTATATTATATATTTACAACTTAACAAAACAATCAATAAAAATTAGAAACCCGGCTGTAGTTTGCACTGAAAAGGCTGAAACAGGACAAACCAATCAATAATAAATATTTCATTGCAATCGGCTTTAACTAATTGCGTAACACATTTTCGTAATGTTTCATTTTGAAAGTTCAACCACATTCTTTACGTTATTTACGTTGTGGAGCAGTTTTTTTTTCGAACTTATGAAGCAATGGATTAGCAATCTGTTTCAAAATTGTCTGATTGTAATTGATCGTGTATTACGCAGTTAGGGTGTTGGACTCACATTAGTTACAATATAATTATCACCTATAAACGGAGGACCCGCCGAGTCCTGACTTTAAAAATGTTTCATGTAAAGATTGCAAGTAGGTACCTACCACCTGTGTTTAATAACAAAGACCGCTCCCTTTAACCGGTAATACAAATACTACAGCGTCCTATGTAAACCCGGCAAAGTGCGCGTCGGACCACGCACAGTTAAAGCTTCGTTCAGACAAGCGCGACGCGACACCGGCTATTGTTATACCGTGAAGTTTTCTTAGAAATTGTATTGTTCGAGGCGCGTGGCGCCGTCGCGTCGCGCTGGTCTGCACGAGCCTTCAGGGTTCCGTAATTGGGATGAATATTTACGCATGCACGGTATCCATTTTATTGACCGCAAAAATAGATTTGTATTTCATAGTATTTCTCGAAAAAAGTTATATTTGCGGTTGTAACCGAAAGCAGCCCATATCTCAAAAACTATTGACTCATAGAAACATCACAACGACGGACATGAGGACATTATAAGGATTCAGTTTTTCCCATTTGACTCTATTCAGAACCTTAAAAAAGATTCCCACCGAAAATAAAAAGGTAAAAATGAAAGTGTTGTATAGATAGCATGACCACATTAACCACAGTGGCCACCGTAGTCCGAAAATGAAAGGTTGTAGAAATATGTATTTCTACGGCGCGATGTCAAAAATGCCCAAAAGAACGCTGAATTTGCATGTGCTTTGTGTAGAAGTCTATTATTCGTAGAGAAGAGATAGAAGCGGTCATGTTACTATTTAACCAGGCGATGTAATAAACTAAAAACAACACACCACAAACACCCCTCGCACACCTCATTTACATTCACCCATTAACTCACCGTCAAAATACATCCCAAATCATAATATGAAAATAAACATTACCTACAGGAGCATGTTTATTTTCTGAAACTAAGATTGCAAAATTCAGTGCTACCAATCGCATCACGCACGCGTCAAGTTATAAATTTATAATGAACGAACTGTACTTAACTACCTATGGACGCCATGTCAACCGCCATTCAGGTAGGTACCTAAGCGAAACGATGAAGCAGACTAGATTGTCCGAAGACGGGCGTACTCAACCCCGTTCATTTACACTTGGTCGTTTGCCTGAATTACATAGGCAATTAGGCAATCGAATTCGAGAGATCAACCAAGTGAAATTGCACCATTGCAATATGCATCTGTGATGTTTAAAGCAGCCCCTACAGCTACAATAAGTTTGCACTTATATTGCGCTATATATTATGATCGAATCAGCCCTTGCCCTCAATCGATGCATTGATCGCCTATAAGCTTCAATGTTTTCGCGTAAGCAAGACCTGTGCCATACTTAACTTACACGGCACAATTTAAATATGGTGCAATAAAATATAACTGGCTCAAACTTTTGTTAAATCATTGCGCAATCTTCAATATTAACCCTAAACGGTCAAAAACTTTGAGCAATTCGTGATATTGTGCAACATAATTGATCGTTTAGGACCTACCTATCTTCTGGAAGAGATTCTTGCTGTTTTGCCGTGCGATGCGGGGCTGGTAAGGTTTGTCATTTTGAGTTCTGCTGGCATTTATCATGTTTTGGTTACTCTCATCTATAATTCTACTAGCGTTTTGCACTTTTAAATCATTTTGTCTTGTTCTATCATTCTGCATTCTTACATTTAGCACTCTTCTGCCATCTTGAACTGTTTTATCTGTTTGCATATTTGTGTTTTGCGTTAAACTGTCAATTTTCCTTTGTAACTCATTTTCGTTTAATCGGTCATTTTCCAATATTCTGTTTATTCTTATTCTTCTGTCTTCCGGCATGATTCCATCAGTTGGAATTGTTTTTGTGTCTCTTTCGTTATATTGCATTAATCTGTCATTTTCTATTTCTCCGTCAGGATGCAATTTTCTGCCATTTTGTATTAATTTGCCAGTTGGAATTCTTTTGTCATTTTGCAATGTTTTATCAATGTGTTTTTCTATTGTTTTGCCAGGTGGAGTTCTTCCGTCCTTTTGCGATGTTCTGTCAATGGGAAATTTTCTGTTATTTTCAATTCCCGGTTTCCATTTGCCGTTTTTTGCATCGGCGAAGTCTATACTCAATATTAATGTAACTGTAAACAACGAATTAGGTAACTGCGGTATTTTTTTTCCATATAAACAATTTAAGAAGCCGGCCAAGTGCGAGTCCGACTCGCGCACGACGGGTTCCGTACCATTATCTATAAAAACGGCAAAAAAATCATGTCTGCTGTATGGGAGCCCCCTTAAATATTTATTTTATTCTGTTTTTAGTATTTTTTGTTATAGCGGCAATAGAAATACATCATCTATGAGAATTTCAACTGTCTAACTATCACGGTTCATGAGATACAGCCTGGTGACAGACGGACAGACAGATGGACAGTGGAGTCTTTTTACAGTTTTTACGTTTTACAGTGTTTTATAACACTGTTTGAAACAATATGCCCTTGACCGTCCGTTTGAATTTATTTTTTTGATGGTTCACTTTAGGGCAAACGTAATGCCGGTAACCCTCCCGGAGGGTTCACTTCCAATATGTATGGCGGCATGGCGCATGAATTCTATGAAAAGTAGGTGGAGTCGAAAGTGTTAATAGAAGTCAAAGCCAAATAATTTATTTCAATTATGCACATGAACGGCACTTAAGAAAGTCAAAATTAACAAAAAACAAAAAAAAGATTCTAGTCGCCCCTTCCAAAAGGTAGTTTTCGTATGGAGAAGAATAGGGAAGAAACTTCAATATTACTGTTTTAAAATGTCTTACAATATTTTGTAAACATTAATTATATGGTCGTTATTGTATTATTACTAGGATTAATACAAAAACGCTTTTTCCCAAAAATATTCAATGTAAGTACATTTTGAGTTCGTTACTATTTTATATAGATAGATGATTGCAATATTCACATGCCTGTAAATGGTTTGAAATAGATGATTGCAATATTCACATGCCTGTAAATGGTTTGAAATAAATGCTTTGAGTTATGAGTTTAAAAAGTGGCAAATAATTATTATTTTACTCACTTACCCAATATTAAAGATAGTATAATAATATATTTTTTTATCTTCTGGCGCCCTTGCATCATCTTGCATCTTTCTTAAGCCTATACATATCTACCATATTGTGCTATTTCTCAAAGTTTAGAATGCTATAAATAATTTATTACCTACATTCTAATACCCTAAGTGCGTATTAGAATGTAGGTAATAAATTATTTATTACGATTTAATTAAGATAAAAACTTTGTTATTTCAATTTGCTATTATTAGCTAATGCTTTCGGAACGGGCACAGATTATTACAGATGGACACTCGGCAAAATCATTTAAATAAAAAACACAACAGCCCTGCCAAAAGACGAACTAAAATTTAAAAAGCAAGTTCTATTAGTTAAAACTAAACAGATAAATAAAATTGTCATTGCTGTCGGGGTACCGTTGTGTCGGTCGACCCCTTTTTAATTTAAGAGGACCAAGCACGATGAAGGGTTCCGTAGTTGGGATTTTATCCTAAAAATAAACTTAACTTTGTAGTTGATGAAAAAAATGGGGTGTGGCTGAGTAGTGAACACGGCCGTGTGTTTAACGTGAACGTTAAGAGTAATATTTCCATGGGAGAATTCTTTGATCCTTTAGCAATCGAGTGGTGTAATTTAATAAAACAGCATCAATCTGTATCCCCCGATTTTTTTATCATCAGTTTTTTTAATTGCCTCCCACTATACATGTTAAGACGTATTTACGTCTAAACATGTTCTCCCAAACATCGATATACGTTACGGTAAATTCTCCAACTGCAAATGTAAGTTTGTAATCGCAAAAAAAAAAAATTTAATATTATGATAATATTACAAATTTTTGAAATTTTTCCTTTACTTGTGCTGAGACCTTGCTTTCTGCCAAATTTCTTGATTCTAGGTTGTAGTACCCTGTAGGTTTAAATTTATTTGCGAGTATCAAAATACAATATGTAAAAAAAACCCTGTCCGATCCGAAAGGTATCTACTGCAACATTACCAACATGTATCATTATTAAATGAGAACAAAAAGTTATTGGTATTTAAAATTCAAATTGTTGTACCAAAATTACCCCAAATCCATTAAAAAAATTGCAAATTTTCAACATGGGACATAAGTTATGACTTGTAGACATCCGCTAAAAGACAGCCGCCCGCGCCCAATGTAAAATTTGCCCGGTAAAATTCGCCATTGAAAAAAAAAGATGAGAATTTATTTTATCTTTTTTCCTGAATATTACCACATAAATAGACTCTCGGTACAATACCTAACAACAACCTCACAGATCGGACAGGGTTTTTATTACATGTATGTAATAACTGTATTTTTTAATGCGTTTACTTAGAAGCTTGATTTTGTTAGAGCTCCAAGGGACAGATCTACGTATCTGATATTAATTTCAACTTTCTTGAAACCAGTTGTATAAAACAAAGATGTTTTTAGATTTAAAGGACTTTGGAGAATGCAACAAAATTTGTTTTGTGCCACTACACCCACAAACAAAAAAGTTATTTCAAATTAAAGGACACATTTTGGGAATTTTTTTCATTTTAAAAAAATAATCATATGTAACCAACCGTGACATTTGGGACAAAGGGTGTATGGGTAGAACCTAGCTAATGACCTCCCAAATCCCTGAAAAAATTGTGTCGGTCCATGCGCCAAACACCCTGTATACTTATATTATAAATTACATTTTTAAATATCAGAATATAACAAATATATGAAAACATTTAAAAATAGTAGCCCACCGGTATCGGGAACAGGGTCCAAGCTACCGGCGGCGGCGGCGATCAGGGCTCCAGAGAGGAATCTCCTGACAATGTGAGCCGTTTCCCGTTTGTCGTTTGCCGTTTGATCTAGCTGCCTATTGAGAGCCTCCTTAGGTGTTGGTCCGAGGCAATTAAGCCATTGGCTGATACGACTATAGGCACAATGATCGCCGCGATAAAAACACGCCCGTGCGAACGAGGGCTTACTTTCATTGCCTTATCCTTCGCAACTTATTAATGATCGGAAATCATACCAAAATTGAAGAAATCTATAAAAGGAAAACCTACTTATAAACATAATTAATATTTTGCCGAAGTATTAGGTACATACTACTATAATTACCTATTATAACTTACATAGATACCTACCTAATTACTGACATAGATTCTTCACCCAACTGTATGATCTACAGGGTTATTGATTATATTATTATTTTCGGAAATCCATTAAGGGGATGTAGGATCGACCATTTACAACCAAATTACCCCTTTTGACTCCTATGCAAATGTCATCAATTTTCGAGTCATTTGACATTTTATATCAATTTCATACATTTTAAAATAAAAAAAATGACAAAATATTCTAAAATGCTTGACATTGGCATAGGGGTCATCAGGGGTTATCAAGTGGCCAAGGAAGTGACGTGAACGTGAGATCTGATGAATGAAAGTTCATTAATAACTTTAGAACTTCCTAGTACCTACTTACCGCCGGAATAACTTCCAAAACTAAATCCAATATTTTACCGAATGTAATGAATATAACGGATGACTTTAGCCAAAATGTTATTTACCCAAGAATTATATTTTTGTCGATAACTAATGGCAAACAGAAAGACAACCAGTTGTTTGAATACATTAGCTGGTCACCCAACCGACACGATGTGCCACTAGATTAGTAACAAATTGATGTGTTCAATATAATGCAGCATTTAAATCACGGTGATCATCCTGTCCGGTTAATGCTCTCAAGTAATGTTAATGAAGTATCTGTTATTTCATTCAAAGGTGAACCGCCTGACAAAGGAAGACACACACCTACAATCTAAGCCAAAAAAATAAATACACGCAATCTTTACTAAACTGCATAGCTAAAACTAGATAACACAAAATAGTACCTACATAATGAATTTATGATACAAGTGTGTAATGAATGATTAATGCACGCGCGTTTCATACGTTTTTCAACACACTAGCGAGGAAAAAATCAGACTCGTTGTAAGAACATAATGCTACAATAACGTAACTTTAAAGATGATACATTTAGATTTATAAGGTTCAAATTCAAATTCAAATTCTTTATTGCTAACTAAGTGTACAATCTTATAGGTGTTATCAGTAGGTAGGTTCTTAGAACTTAGTTGCCTGATTAGGCATTGCAATTTAAATGGTTTATAATTTAAAAAATCAACAAAACAGAATATACACACTCATTCAACTCAACTGACCTTTGTTGCCAGGTACTAATTATCTGGAGCTTCTTTTAAAAACTTTTTTACGTCGGTTGGTGCCAATACTTTAGATTTCATAATTTTGATAATAATTAAAACGAAAACAAATATTTTAAGAAAAATGGCACACTGGTTTTGTTCTAGCCACTTTACGAGCAAATGTGTTGAAAACTTAATAAAATATTTCCCTTCTGTTTTTCAGAACTTTGATTCCGTTGCTACTGTGCGCAAGCGCAGTACTGCCAGCGCCTCAGCAGAACAGTAACATCACATATGTCACGCGGCAACTCGCTCTGGAATACTCACAGCCCGAACTGAAGCCCGTAGAGAGGGAATCTAGAATAGAAAAGATACCGCTCGTCATACCGGGCAATCTCGACAAAGAACCTACTGTAAACACTAACAGAACGAAGACTGCACAGACAAATAACAGCCAACCTACTTACAACTACTCGGACAGAATATATTCTATAAAGACCAAACCTAAAACTAATACCAGCACAGAAAAGTACTCATCAACCGAAGAAGTTCAAGAAACTCAAAGCAATAATTCAGACGACATCCTTCCTGAAACTAATCATTCTGAAATTGTGCCCGCAGAAAGCGTCCAAAATGATAGAGTCGCAACAAATGATAACACAGGACTTAATTCTGAAGCAGACGCCACACAGAGCGACGAGCTTGTGACAGAGAAATACGAGGAAGAGACGACAGTGACTACCGTAGCTGATGAGGAAACCACGAAAGCGCCGACCCCGACGCAATTGGCGAAACTAAGTTACTTCGAAAAGTCTACCATCGGATCATTTTCGCAAAATCTAATCGCTCACCCCGGAAAGAGAAGGTTCCGATCTCGGTGTCGATGTGCAAAGATACAGAACTGTGCGAAGCTACAAATAAGTGTACCAAGATGTCCAGAGGAGATGTTCATGTGTTGTTTATAGACAAAATGAGTGCACTATGAATGTCCATAGTTTTGGAAATTAAGTGATAAACCCACCGAACTTTTTAGCAATATTTGCTAATTCGATAAAATCAGCATCGTCTACAGGCGTTCCCTCTTATAGCATTCGCCTGTAATGTAACAGTTCAGATTCGAGCATTACATCAGTGAGTGAGGAGAACCGAAGTACTAGAAAAATAAATAGTTACAGAACAGAAACCAAAAGTTATCAAAAACTGCAACTAAACAGTTCAAAATAAATTCACGTTTCAAGCAAACTGACTGACGGAGTTGGTATCAGATAGATTTTGTTTTGAACTTTTATGTTGCATTTTTTTTTTAACATTTTAGTGTGGTGTATTTTTGTCGTCTCCTCAATCCATTTATTTTGATACCGTCTTTGCTGTCGCGCAGTCGAATAATAAAGAAGTTAACAATTGTGGTTGCCTACTTGTATGCTTGTTAGAGCTACTAAATGCATTGTTGTTACTCATGGAATATAAGGTCCTGCAGACAGGCCCGACGCGACTCTGGTACATCAATTATCTTAAAGTTTGCATAGAAATTGTTACACCAGTCGCGTTGCACCTTTCTGCGGGATACAATATTTTTAGAATTAATCATATATGTATCGAATTAATACTGCACAACTCAACAGAAATTCTCTTTACTAAAATGTTTTCAAATATTTCGCGTCCTTATTTCAAGCTTTTTTATAAACTTGTTTATTTTAATTGCTACGGAACAAGCAGCTTATTTGTTTAAAAATCAGTGTAAATTAACGAACAATCACTTTGTAACTTATTATATAAATGTGGAAGCTTGTAATTAGATTTTTTTACCCATGTATGCTACTTAAGTTGTTATTAGTTTGTAAGTTTTCTTTAATAAAATTAATTATTTAAAGTCGATGCAGGTATTTTATCAAATATAATATTTACGAATTCGATTATTTATTGGATAGGTACCTACTAGCGCCTACTTGCCCTCCCCTAGACGCGGGACCAGTAGTGAGGTGAGACGAGGACGAGACGCAGACAGGTAATAGCCCTCACGTCTCTTCTGTGTGAACCGCCCTACTACTACTATTAGATTTGAATTTGGAATGTGGATATTGTTAGTAAAAGTTGAGTTGATGACCAAAGAGATCAATCACGAACATTGTATGAACAAGTAACAGGCTGGCAAGAAAGAGAAAGTGTGAATTATTTGGTCAAAATAAAAATGAGGTGGCGGCAACGACACCCATGACGAAAATTTTCAAACTTTTCGTCCTTGGTGTCGTTTTCATAGTTTTCGAGGGCGCAAATGCCGGTAATGAGTTCAAAATGACAATCCAAGATGGCGGCTGTAAAAAAAAACAAATTTTTCGTCATGGGTGTCGTTTTCAGTTTTTGAGGGTTCTAAAGCCGATAGTGAGGTCAAAATGTAAATCCAAGATGGCGGCTACGAAAATTTTCAAATTTTTCATCATTCAGGTATCTTTTTATAGTGTTTAAAGGTGCTAAAGTCGATAAAGAGGTCAAAACGTAAATCCAAAACAGCGGTTGCAAAAAAATTGTTTTGGTTTTATCATACGTGAGAGATGAGGTCGGACCGCATACGTTATGAAAAGTATAGTGTTCACCTCGGGATCGACACTATTTTAAGCTCGAGTGACGTACTTTGAATCCCTCGCTGCGTTCAGGATTCTACTTTAGAATCACTCGCTCCGCTCTGGATTCAAAGAAACACTCGCCTTAAAAATAGTTGTTTGTTCCCTAGGCAAACAATCTACTATTACGACATTGTTTACCTACTATTTATTAGTAATTTATAAATAGTTAAAATCAAATTCGATTCGATTGAATATGATTGATATTTTGAGATGGATACCTATGTATGCAATACCTAGATGAACAAAAACACATGTCACCTCGTTAGAATAATAAATTAATGTAGGTACAGTCGAACAAGCTAGGTAGGTATGCAGACAGCTAACTTGAAACTGCTTTCCGTTATGCTCCCCAGAAACCCCAACACCTGTTTTTCCATTTTTAAGTTTATAATATTTCTGGACCCCTTATGTACCTATTCAATTTGTAAATAGGTACTTACACTTTATTACGCCGCAGAGCATCTCTCCAGCAACTGTGCTCAGTTAAAATATGAGGAAACTTAATACGTCGATGCGTAGTGTACTTAATAACAAAGAAGTGTCTGAAAATAAATGTACTTACTGCTGTTTTTACCAAGGCAAGCTGTGACAAGTTATGTCAAGTAATTTTTTTTCGGGCTATTGATATAAGCGCCTGAGCAAAAATACATAACAAAGATAGGTGGTAGAAGAAAGTACTGTTTTTTTGTAACTACGCGGGGAGGGGCAGGTGGGGGCTGCCCCTCCGGATGTTGTATGCCTAAGTACCTACTGTTGTCGATAAAAGTTGTTAGTCACTTACTTACTGTGCAATTACAATATTATTATGCAGTTGTTAGTCACTTTAAGACTTACTGTGCAATTACAATATTATTATGCAGTTGTTGGTCACTTACTGTACAATTTTTAGAAAAAACCGCGCTGCGCGGTTGTTCATGTTGTTGTATCATACAAAATACGCTCACGAAACAAACAAGCACACAGTTTATTTATTTTACTACCTATATCTTAGGATCTCCTGCAGGTGTTTCTCCTACACACATGTAGTGTAAAACATGTGCTCCGGCTTTAGAAATTTCTTCCCCTCTGGGCCAAAAGCTGGGAGCAGGAACATTTGCATTGTAGTGGAAAGATGATTTTTTTTGAAAAGTTCGTTTCTTGTGTTTTCCGAGTGAAATAAATTCGTTCATATTAATGGGTTGTTTCATTTATCTGGTCATAATGAACCAGCACTCGCAATTGCGTTTGAGTTTGCACTTTCAATCACAATCTGAAGGATATTTGATTACTAATCCTATAATGCATAGGTACTTTTGAAAAATTGGTGTGAAAATGATGCAATGATTGTTGTTGAATTAACCAGACGACACAGGATAACTCAATTCTCAACCTCTGAATTTCATTCGAACTTAAATTATACACCACGCGATTAACTATTCGAAAATAATCGTGGAAATTACGCTCGTTTGGACTAGGTAGGTAGGTTAGTTTTAAAAGATTTTGTTTAATATCAGTCCTCATTGTATTCTGCGGAAACCTACCGCAGTCGCGGAACCTGTAATAATTTTTCTTTGACCCCACATGTCAAAACTCAGACTCAAAGCATTTATTTCAATTAAACCAAACAGGCACTTTTGAACTGTCAAGGAGTCGGTCAGTCAGAAAGATGAAGCTAAGTTGCCCATTCCAAAGCGTAGTAGGTACCTATGGAGAAGAACGGGCAAGAAACTCAGTTTTTCAAAGTCACTACAATCCGTGGTAAAATAAAACATTCTTCATTCATTAGTTTACCGAACGAATAAATGAAGAATTTTGATAACATGTAAAATAAGACCAAATTCAGAATTTACACAATTTAATTCGTCATAGTAGATATATAGAATTACGAGTTATCACAAAAATATACAACGTTACATAAACAGTCATTGTCCTAGAAGAATATAAACATCCACTATCAACTAAGCATGCTTACTATTATACTCCGTTCATTTTAAGATGCCACATCTTTTGAAGAATCAGTAATCGATTAGGTAACCAACACTCAATGTAAGTATATTATAACATAATAATAATTCACCATTCATCAAAGAAAAGTTGGATGGATTGTGTGAGGAATGATATCAAAGAAAAGGAAGTGAATGATAGCGTGACGGTTGACAGGAGAGTGGAAAAAGAAAACCAACACGCAAGTAACATGGAACAACTGACAAGGGCAGGAAGATGATCATTCGTTCTGTTCAAATTGGCAAGCATGAAGCAAACAAATATTATTCTTCCTCCAAGTGCTATCACATTAGCTTCGGAGTTACAACTTAAAATCTTCAGCCATAATTAATCAGGAATGGCATAATCTTTACAAAAATAATGAATATTATGTAAACATTCCTGATAGAAAATCCATGCAAACATTGAAGGATATGTGACATTTGACATTTCGGAGACGTCAAGCTACACTAGCGCCTCTAGCGGCGAATTCTTAAGCGATAGCCGCCATTGCTTTGAGTCGGCTTTATTGTTCAACAAGTACTATTGCCAAAAACTAAAACAAAATAGGTACAGGGTTCTGAACATCAGTTATTTTTCTTATGATAGCAGCTCCTAAGTTACTTTAGGATAGTTTGACTTTTTGTCAGAGTTTGTCACTTGTTCGGCGCAGTGCTTTGGCTGAAACTGGCACACGGTGACAAAATTTTAAGGCCGAAGCCACACAGGCCGGGGGGACTTCGTTAGCTGCTGTTAGCATTCATTATTTTAGATTTATGGAATATACCTTACTGTACACCAACATTATGCACACAATGCCACTATGTAATTACATGTGGCTTCGGCTGAAAATAATATACAGAGTGTAACGGACATCGACGCGAAAACTGATACCATGGATTCAGTACATGATTCTGAAGACCCTATGTAAAAATTTTCGTCGGTTATTTAAAAAATCTGCTGTTCCATACATTTTGACCGCGTAGGTATTGAACTTTTCTATGAAACTGCTGTTTTTTTTTAATAACCGACGGAAAATTTCAACGGAAGGGGTTTCAGAATCATGTACTGAATCCATGGTATCAGTTTTCGCGTCGATGTCCCTTCCACCCTGTATATATATACAGTATGGAAACCACTAAAATAAATGAAATTACATACTTGTTACCGCCTTTTCTGACGATACACAAAAAATTGACGAAATCGGTCCAGCAATTAGGTCAAAAAGTAAAGTTCTAATTTTTATCATATTTGAACACTCTGTAGAATTGGATCACTAGGTCAATGATTCAATGAACTTGAATCCTTGAACATTGAAAAACAACTTCGAAATTTTGATTTCGTCGAAAATTGTCAAAACAGGTATCAAAGCGCCAGCACCGACAAAAATGCCGCGCACGTGCATAGTAGTCTAAACAGTGTTTACTTTTATAGAATTTATTTTATTTGTTTTTTTTTTTTTTAATTTACGGTTTTTAATTTAATATTTAATTTTGCTATACTTCTGTGGACTAGTATTACTTGTGGTTTCAATTATTGCATTTATGTGGTTTCCATACTGTTTAAATATGTATGGCTATGAGTAATGGCAAATGCTTTAGACTTCGGTACGCTTCCTTTAGGCTAACACATAAATTCACATAATACAATAATACCTATACTATTTTATTTTCTTCTTATTTTATTTATTTTTAACATCGATATTTCTATTAACATTGAGACTAAAATCATGTATTAACTTCGTATGACATGTATTATAATAATTTAACAAATAAAATTTCAGAGATTATAAAATAAAATAAAAAAATAGATAAACGTATGCGATGCCAATAACATATTCGAGCTTGATAAAAATAAAATTATCACTCATTTTTTACATAGGATGAATTTTACATACATTTTCGAAAATATTTTTAAATGCGCTCATAGCTTTAAAAAATTAAAATCCATTAATCTAACACCTAACGTTCAGACATTAAAGTTTTACATGTATAAAAGGTATTTATAAAGCCTACACATTTACCATAGAAGGTGCCACTTCAACTGTCTATGGTTAATACAAATAAATTAAACGGCAAACCTTCACACGCGATGGATATCCATATCTAAAATAATAAAGCAATAACATGACATTTAAAGTATTGTTAATTTCGCATAAAATATTATAATATACAACCTCATCCCAAATTTCGTTCAAAGCTCCTAGATTTTTCGAACAGGCAAAATATGAGCATTACATGACTTTTGCTCCTATTCAAGAGTGGCACCTTGAGCGCCTGCGCAACCGATCAATTAAAACTGCTTTACATAATATAAGACGCCAATTGTAGGCCACAGATTATTTTAGATTTCGATGTTTTGCGCAGGCGCATTGGACATTTACGAAACTAATTACATCAAACAGCCTATTGTTTGGCGAAATATCAATTACGTATCTTATATGTAGTTCATTACACAACAAACATTGTATGAGCTTTAGCTCAATGTAACATTAGAGAGTCGATTTAATATAGTTTCATACGAATAAAAAAAGAACAATAATAGATCTAAATTTGAGCTTTGCTTTATTGTCAAACTTAATAATACTATCAACTCCTAAGAAAAATCAAATAATACTCGTCATCAGCAGTTTTGGCACTAACATCTTAGCACTTCAACATGTTACGTCTGTAAAAAACAAGACTTATCTTCGGAACCAGGGTAGAACCTTGGAGCCATTTTTGTATTTGGAACTTTAATCCATCAACGGTAAAGTTCTTAAAAAAAACTGACAGCTTAGTACCGAACCAAGTTGTCAGTTTTGAATTTAGAACTGTACAATACGGCCGATTTTGCGCAGAAGGCTGCGCAATAAAAATGATTGGGAACCAAATGGTGACATGAGGTGAGTGTGAGTGAGAGAACTTGCGCGAAATCGGAGGACCTTTAGTCAGACCGGCCATTATTCATCGGTCGTATTGGACCTATTTAAATCACAGTTTACGTTTTTATTTAAAAAAAACTGACTCGATGGTCTAACTACGTCATGTTAAAATAAAAACCTTATTTTGTATTAAGACCTTGTTTTGTTTCTTACCTAGCGTGGTAACATATTGAACGTGTTCTAACAGCTACTGAAACGCTACTGCCGATCACAGTTGCCAAATCATCTCTCATCACTCTTAAACAGTTGTCAAATGTTGGTATACTCCATTAGGTTAGGTAATTAACTAAAGGTAAACAAATCGTAAAAAGGGTTTTTATAGATTACACTTTCTTGTTCAAAAGTACGTTATAGAGAGACGTTAGAGTAGGCTAAGAATAAAATATGATAAAGTTGAACTTAAATTAATAAAAGAGGAATAAAAGAATCGTAAAAATCGAAATTAAATTAAATTTGGTAATTATAACCAAATTTAATTTAATTTCGATTTTTACGATAATTTCCTCTTTTATTAATTTAAGTTCAACTTTATCATATTTTATTCTTAGCCTACTCTACGTAGATGTGTTATGCTTGAGCACAATTTTTTAATTAGATTTATAATAATAATATAATATTTGGTAATGTCTATTGTAAAGGGGCAACTCTAAATGTCAACGAATTATAACGTTGCTGATTTGAAGAGTACAACTATGACAACTGAAGTGACAGGGTATGACGTTTAGAGTCGGCGCCACCACTGAAGTTGGAAAATTGTGGAACTACATTATTTATTATGCAATTTGATAGCGCTGCGTCAATCGGACTTGAGTCATGGCGCGGACTCTAGTATGTTACTTGACAGCTTTCTCGTCACTTTTTTTGTGTACCTTTAGTTGACTACCTTAACCAACGGAGCATAGGTACCTGTATGATCCTTGCGAATTTTTAGGGTTGACGTTATTAACTAAGTTTTTGGCGTTAAGCTCGTAAATTCTACAGAAAACATTAAATACATCTTTCACATTTCCCTTTTTTCTCAGTAAGGTTATGCTCAGTATACCTAGTGCAAGAAATTCTTTTATAACCACCAGGGTCGTATACTTAGCCATTCTTAAGAGCATTATAATAAGTCACTTCTTTTTAGTCTATGTATTCACTCTTATTATTCACTTCATTCTTTCATTGTTTATTCTTATCTATAGGACGTCCAATTGTTTACTTCCTATTCTAACTACCTCGATTCCTTTCAAATAAATTTTTAGAGATCAAATGGTCTTTGTACAGGAAAACTCAATTTCAAAATAGAATCAATACTTGCGCAGATACAGATGCGATTTGATTGGCTCGCGACGTAGCCAATAGAAATGCAGTTTTTGAATCGAATTAGAAACAGCTATACACGAAAATTAATTCTAAAAGTATTTTAAAGGAATATTATGAAATGTACAAGTATTCGATTCTAGGACTCGGTCTGCAACCGAGACAAATGCTAAAATATAACTGTATTTTTCTATACAAAGACAAAATAATTTACTGAAACTTTGGCTGTCAACAATAAATATCAGAAGTGCAGCACATATTTGGCGAACAGAACATTGGCAATGGAGACAATTTAATAAAATTGTCGTAAGAATGAATTAAAAGTGAGTATAGCTAGTTTATAAAAATGGTTAATACTTTAGGAAGACTAGTTCAGTCGGGGTACAGCAGATTGGTCTCCCTGCCGCAGCGCTCCTGAAAAACATTAAGACATTAGGAAAGCATGACCTTACTCCATAGGTTTAGGTAGTTATATAAAGGTAACCAAAAAAAACCACGTGACGAGACAGCTATCCAATAACCGACTAAACGTTATACCTGTCACTTCAGTTGTCATTGTACGTTGCACTCTTCAATTCAGCAACGTTTTATTAGGGATGATGATTAAAAATATGTTTTTTGTCCGTAATGTAGACTATGAAAAAATAACGTACACGTATTTTTCTATTTTTACGTTTTCAAAAGACTACGGCGATACATTGAGTTATAATGTGCCATGACGTCACTTATACGTAGATTTTATACATACTTGTGACGTATCAACCCCCACTCCCCAACTTTAATGCGTTGTATCTAAGTCATTTTTTATTAATATGATAAAGCAAAAAATACGTGTCTAATATTTTTTTATTATCTGACTGACGGACTAAATATAATTTCTTTTTTTTGACCCAGGCATCATCCCTATTCGTTGATGTTTAGAGTTTGGGCTCTTTACAATAGACAGATTACAAAATATTATATTATTATTATTATAAATCTAACAAAAAAATTGTGCTCAAGCAGTTACATCTAAGAAGAGTAGTTTATGATTAAATTATTAAAGTTTCACATACATGAATAAAAGAGGAAACTATTGGAAAATTTAGTTTGGTTTATCGTATTTTTAAACAAGAGAGTGTCCATTTATAAAAAAAACCCTTTTTACGATTTGATTACCTTTATTTAACTACCTAAACCAATGGAGTATAGATTAACCTAGTGCCGCAACCACGAGTTTGTCTTCTAAATGGTAGGTCATATGCTTTGTTTAATTCTTGCTTTGTTGTTAGTTACCTGATGCTCGCTGATGAGGTAGACGGGCAGCGACTGCGCACAGAACTCGCACGGGATGACGGGCTCGGGCGGCTCGGGCGGCGCGGGCGCCAGCGCGGCGGCGCCGGCCGGCGACGTGCTGCGCGGCCGCAGCTGCGCCAGGTCGGGCCGGCAGCCGGTCTGCCGAAGGAGTAGGGTCCAATGGGTCATGCTAGATATACGCGATGGAATCGACATTGTCACGAAAACATTAATGAATGAACAAAAGTGGTCCTAACGTCCATCACTAATAAGACTGACTAATGAGCTGAAACCGCCAGGGTAGGTCGTGAAATTTAATTTTTCTTACGATTTTTGTAATGTGCAGGTCAGAATTAGAATATGTTCAACAAATATGATTCGCAACCGAAACATATATCTATTTATAGAATTACTAGCTTTTACCCACGGCTTCGCCCGCGTGGAGGTCAGAAATTACCCTACGGGAAGGTAATATCGGGATGACATTCCTAAGAGCCGAGGAAATAGTAGATTGTTTGCCTAGGGAGCAAACAACTATTTTTAAGGCGAGAGTGTTTCTTTGAATCCAGTGCGGAGCGAAGGATTCTAGAGTAGAATCCTGAACGCAGCGAGGGATTCAAAGTACGTCACTCAAGCTTAAAATAGTGTTGCTCCCGAGGTTGAACACTTGTACTTTTCATCACCCTCTACGAGAAAAAAAAAACGTGTTCGGTCCGACCCACGGATATCGAGGGATATGCCTTGGAGGCGTGGCACGTGGCGCCTCGACATTGCTAAATTGGGCTTATGTTCGAACGGCGGCTGTACGCTTCATTTATTCGCTTTGCAACTGCGTACAGTGTACTATTGATGCGTAAAAAACCAAAATGCCGAGCTGTGCAGTAATAATTTGTAAAAATAGGTCTAGTACCATCAACCTGAAGACAAATGTCGTGTTCTACGACCGGTAAGTAAACATTTAAGTCACTGTTTAATATTTTAAATCAATTTTTAAATCATTTACTAACTTACGTCCGGAGCGATACGAACTAGCCCGAACTAGCCCGAATCTTTCCGAACGGAACGAACGTTTTGGATTTAGAGAGGTGCAATCGAGTGCGTGCGGCTGATTTTATCGACATGCGTAATTATTGCAGTCGAATCTTTTTTTACAGAAGTCAATGGATATTCTCGTATTACATGTATAGTATAAGAGTTAAATTTGTTATTAATTTAATTTTGTTTGAAGCAAATAAAGACATTGTTATTTCAATACAGTCACTCGTGTATAGCATAATATTTAACAGAGAGGGTTCCCTTTACCCGGTAATACAATATTTAAAAAAAAAAACTCATTTTATTTTTAGTAAAAATTACCTAGATTTTCGGATAGGTATATAAAAACAAAATAAATTATATAAAGAAAATTAAACGAAGTTATAATAATACAAGAATGTGCTAAAGTAAATATCGATAAAAATTATCGACCATCGCTTTCGACTCCCTAATTGCATTCGTGTGCATTGAATGTTCGCAAATAGCAAGTGTTTACAAGTGAATGCCCCGCCCATTCTATGTATGTGTGCTATTAGAAATTGATTTTGTGTAGCTGCTTTCTTCTTAGTGTGCGAGTTCAAATTTTAAGTGTGTGTCGTAAGTACACTATTTGTTAATGTTGTAATTATTTTGGTGGGAGATAAGCGGCCGCACTAGGATTCCTTACTATTCCGCATTGAAGGCATATCTCTGGATATCTATGGTCCGACCTCATCTCTCACGTATGATTTAAAACCATAACAAAATGTTTGCAGCCGCCATCTTGGATGGCGCCGTTTTGACCTGTTTATCGACTTTAGCAGCTTTAAAAACTATAAAAACGATACATGAATGATGAAAAATTTTTAAATTTGCATCATGTGTCATTGCCGCCATCTTGGATTTTCATTTTGACCAAATAATTCACACTTTCTCTCTTTCTTGCCAACCTGTTACTTGTTCAAACAATGGTGCCGATTCTCTTGTCACAAATGCGTCTAAACTAGACTTAAAATCACCAAAATTTAGTTTACTTCTGTCAAACGATGATTTCCCATTCTGAAATAGACTAAAGTGGCACAACTTTACTATATTTTAGTTTGACAGCACTAAGATTGTACTGAGATTTTAACTTAGTGAAAATGTCAATTTTGCTATTCTGAATTTGACGTTTTTCACCTAAAAATTTTATTGTCTAACTAATTCTGACCATTTTTAATCGCCACTGAAAATGGTGTGGAATATTATTAGTTGTCTTGAACTAAAATTCACACGAACATCTCGACTTCGGGTGCAAAAACAGAACTGTACTGGATTTTTTTCTTTTCTTTTGCTTATATCTCGAAAATGGTGTGTCCTATCGCAAAAATAATGAAAATTTCGACCCCCTTTAAGAAACCCTTATACCCCTAATGCTCAACACGTAGGTAATATTTTTCTGTTTTTCCATACAAAAAGTGAACAATTCCATATAAAACACGTCGAGGCTCCAAAAAAATTCACGTGGTAGGTCAAACAAGTATGTATCACGTGGAGTCGCAATTGTCAAATTCGATTTAGTTGTGTCAAAATAATTTTTAAATTTAGACCTTTTACTACAGAATAGCTTTATGATTCTCATAGCCAAAAGTAAGGAATTTTAGTGATAGTTTAGTTCGGTGTACAAGAGAATCGGCACCAATGTTCGAGATTGATCTCTGGTGATTGAAACTATACTAACAATATCCACATTCCAAATTCAAATCTATTTTGCTCCCTAGGGGTCAAAGAGCTATTTTGGTACCTGTTTACGAATAACAAACTAGCTCTTTTTGAATAGATGTGATGAAAAGGTCATTTAACTCCAGAAATAAGGACAAAGTACGAGCTCCATTCCACCGCGGCTTCATAAGGTTCATAACTGATTTGTTGGGCTTGGTATAACCTTCTACAACAAGTTACCCTCTTCTTTGCTAGATTTGCTTAGAAGGCCAATGCGTTTAAAGCTAAATTAAAATCCAACCTTTGTTCAAAGGCATACTATTCTATCAACGTCTACTTAAACGAAAAGAATAGTTGGTCGCTGTGATTAATGCAAAACAATGTTTGTTCTTCCTCCAGGAACTTTACTGACGTAGGTAAGCTAATTCTAATAATGGTTATATGAGTTATACAATGTGGATCTGGACTTACGACATTAAATTAGAACGAGCACAGTACTAGTCCATAGAAACATTTTAAAATACGAAGATTAGTAGTTAATGGAAAATTGAAAAATTGCAATTTTCAAACAAAATTAATAGCAGAATCGACTGCATAAAAAGTAAACACGCTTTATCTACGAAAAGTCACTAACCTGTTGCGCGGCCCGATGCGGGACGCGGCGGGGGGCGGCGCCTGCGCTGCGGTGCGGGGCGTAGGTGGACGTGGGTAGGTAGTTTAGTCGGAGAACAACAAATTAGCGGCATAAACTCACTAAGTTGCGCGTTGTTAATTAAAAGATCACTGGTTGAATAATTAATCACATAATAACACATCACAATCAGAATTTACATCAATAGTCAAATTTATAAATTTTCAAGGTTTCCACCGTCGTTGTTCATTATACACAAGCGACATCGATACCTAATTAACTAACTAATATTAAACTAACACTGAACAATAAGTCACACTAAATCGTCTTTAATCACAAATAACAACAATTTTTTTTCGCAAAATATATAATAAATAATAATAATAATAATAAACCCGCAGGGCAGCATGTGGCGAGCTGTTGGGCAGTAGCGACCCCACGGACCCTATCTCCCGGGAGAAATCTTGTTCCTCATCTCTGGCTTGCCTTTATTGGCCGGCTGGAGTGAACACTGACGAGGAATAGAGCTCCCACCTCTTTCTTGCCTTTATTGGCCGGCTTGAGTGGAGATTCGCAAGAGCAAATGTGCTCGGGGGAAGGAAGTATTCCAGTAAGATGCTGGTAGGGATCTTGACCGTACTTCCGGGATTGTCCCGATAGCCGTGGAATACCGCTCCACTCCTTATAAGCACCTCAGGACATGTTGCCCCCTTTTCGCTTCGACACTTTGTGCTAGCGACCGTTTTCGGGGGCCCATTACTGAGTGTGCAAGTCACCCCCTGCCATTTTACCTGTCTATTTTATATAAGATATTGGTCAGGCAGGGGCCATAGTCTTTCCATAGTTCTAGATAACCAGTTCACTTAGCCACCCACACCCATAATCCAATATCATTGTTTCCATATCTTGCAATAGTCCTGCACTAACCGGGGGTTGCCCTTGGGTGCACTAGATTAGTGCGTATAGGGATAATCATCGGTTAGTGCCTCGTTTCATTAGACACGTCTAACGGGCCTCTGCGAGTTGGCTTCGGCCCCTCGTACGCCTTCCAAAGGTCCGGGACCCTAGGGTTCCGAGAAATTTCAAAGAAAATAATAATAAAAACGTTTATTTTCTCCACCACATAATGAAAAATTGGTATACTCGTAATAATAATACAAAAAAAATATACATTGATGTTGTGGAGACTGGAGCCTGTACTAGGAAAACCTGTGTTACAGGTCTCCAGGCCTCCAAACTACACGGACAAGTCACACAGATAGAAATGTATACTAACAGATGATAATGTTAATGGGGTGAACAATAAAAAATACAAAAATTATATAAAACAAAGAAAATACACAGCAAATAATTAATTAATTAGACAACAAAAAAAGGGTCTGTGGAAGTGGGTGTGAGTGAGTGAGTGAGTGTGTGGGTGTGGGTGTGTGGGTGTGGGTGCGTAGTGAATGTGTGTGTGGTATTCAAAACTTGTCTATAAGTATATGGTATACCTGTTGAGGACATGTTGAGCTGCTTTTATGGGATGACTTCCAAGAGTCTCTCAGTGGCTTCATAATCGTGAGATTGAAGCCAATTTTAGACTAGTTTTGCAATTGAATATGGATAAGGAGTAGATGGAAATGGCTTTATTGACTTTATTGTACAGGTAATCTCCTAGGAAACAAAAGAATCTACGACTGAAGCAGGTTTTGAAGGACTGATTTACAAACGGTGTGTTTGCGTCTATTGGTAAGGATTTCGACAGGATTGTATGGAAGTTGAGAATGCCTACGAATGATTGTACTTAAAATGAATAATTGGCGAACTGTCAGTACTTTACACTGCTGGTAAAGTTCTTTCGTTGGAAAGAGAAAGGGAAGTTTACGACTGACTTTAAGAACAGCTCTCTGAGCTCTTTCCAACCTTAGCAAGGATGTTTTTGGGGCTCCACCCCATGCCGTTATGCAATATGATAAGATTGACTGAACTAGTGCATAGTATACGGTGTTGATGGTGCTAGTTTCTGCCACATGACGTAGCTTTTTGAAAACATATATCAATTTTCGCGTTCTCGCTGTGAGTGCGTCTATGTGCGGCTGAAAACTAAGATGGTCGTCAATCTGAATACCCAAATATTTGATAATAGCCGTTTTTTTAAGAGAAGGACATGAGCAAGGAATGTTTTGTTGGAAAGAGCAAGTGTGCGATGTTATAGAAAGACTTGTATGAGATGGGATTGCGTGATTTTTCATGGTAAAGGGAATATACATAGATTTAGACACGTTAAGAGTGAGTTTGTTATTTTTTAACCACTCTGCGACCATGTCAAAACCGAGCTGAGCATTTGAAAAGACTTCTTCCCATGAGTCCGCGTGAAAAAGCAGAGCTGTGTCATCCGCAAATGTGATGATCTTACCACCATGTAATTTGAGGTTACAAAGGTCGTTGATATACGTCAACAATAATGTGGGACCAAGTATACTGCCCTGTCGTACCCCATATGTAATGTCAAGATCATCACTGCACATATCACCAAGCCTTACTCTCTGCATGCGGTTTGTGAGGTAATCAGAAAATAATTTAAGTTGCGTGCCTCTCACTCCATACGCCTCCAGCTTCTCGAGGAGTAGCGGGGCAGAAACTGTGTCAAAAGCTTTTGCTAAGTCCAGAAAGATCGCCAGCACCTTTTGCTTACCATCAAGATTTGTGGAAACAAAGTTCACTAGTTCTTGGACGGCATCACTAGTTGACTTTCCGGATCGGAAACCAAACTGAGAAGGTGATAACAGTTTGTTTGACTCGAGGTATTTAGTTAATCGTTTATTTATTAACCTTTCGAGAATCTTGGATACCGTTGGCAAAATAGAAATAGGTCTAAAGTTGTTGACACATCCCCTGTCCCCCCCTTTATGTATAGGGTGAATTTCAGCAAGTTTCAGAGAGTTTGGGAAAGCGCCAGTTGAAAAGGCAAGATTACAAATGTAAGTCAAAGGTGGAAGTATAATCTCTCTATAACGCTTTAGGAAGATAGCAGGGATGTTGTCGCGACCAACCGCACAGTTGTTTTTAAGGCCTAGGATGATTTGTTCAACCTCAGCTATATCGGTGGGAAGTAAAACAAAAGATTGTGTGAACGAGTTTTTTGTGTGTATCTCAGGGAATCGATTATTTCTAGGTACAATTTTTTCAGCAAGGTCCTTGCCCATGCTTGCAAAAAATGAATTTATATTGTTCAAGTCGTCGCGGGGATTGCTTTTAGTTATTAGTTCAGTAGGGACGTCCTTGTATTTTTTTGTATTTGTGACTGTCTTTACGGCTTCCCACAGCTTTTTGTTGCTGATAGCGGCAGCCTTGCTGATTTCGGATCTCTCATATTCTGTTCTTATGTTTTTTAAAAGATCATTGCAGAAATTCCGATATCTCTTGTACGTTACCTCTAGCGTTTCGTTGTGTTGGTCTTTTTTTTAAGTTCTTTAAGTTTTTGATGCATATTGTCACGGTTCCTCATACATTAAACAAACCCGTGGTGTTCCAAGGTTTTTTTATAATTTTCTTATTAGAGGTCTTTATCGTAGAAGTATTATTTTTAATTGCGTGATTCAGGGTGGAAATAAAACAATTTGTAGCTGCGTTGACATCACCGTCGCTAAATATTGAAGAAAGGTCGATTAAGCTCATGTCATTGTCCAAGGTACTATAGTTTATTTTTTTAGTTACTTTCGAACAAGGAATATGGTTTCGAGAATTTAGTTCAATAGCTAAAAATATACAATCATGGTCAGTTATAGCACTTTCCGCTATGTAACAATAAGCAGGTAGACTTGTCTTAAGCATGACATGGTCTAGACATGTCAGGCTATGTGTGGGGAGTGTATGTGCTGGTAACATACCATGGAAAGCTAACAAGTTTAAGTACGAGGACGAGTTGGAGTCAGTATTATGGGGTGTAATGTCGACATTAATATCTCCTAGAAGTATGATGTTTGAATAAGCGGAATATTTAATTAAAAGTGTATTAAGTGACTCAATAAATCTGGCTATATTTCTAAAACCAGCCGGTCTGTATATTGCAAGAACAATGGTATTTTTATTAATTTCTAACAGGAGGCAGTTGGCGTCCATAAGTATAGGCTCCTCAGATTTTAAACGTAATGATGGCTTGTAGTAGACCACCACTCCTTCATTCTGTGTCAAATTATTAAGTGTACTAAAGTATTCGTAGTCCTGTAGCTGGGGAATGGAATGAGTGCGGGGAAGCCAACAAAATCACAACAATGCGCGCGCGGATCGTCTCGTGATAAAATAAGTAGCCGTGTGCGCTCCTCAAAGGGCGCCGCTGCACTGACTGTGACCGAGTCCCGAGACTGCCGAAAAAATTCCGCTCACACACACACTTGCAATTGTCTATGCACCACTAATGCATAATTTGCGTAAGTAATATTTCTTTTTCTTTCTAATTGTAGTATTATTTTGTGGGACTGGGCGGGGCGCGTCAGAGTGGAATCGTATGACACCTTTCTCTGTCTCTCAAGCATATTGAGACGTAGAGGATAGAATCGTACGTTTTGCACAGGTTCTTGACCTTACAATGTTTACCTATTATTACGGACTCAGATCTACATCATGTTGAAAAATAAGAAAATGAAAAATAATTTCCTGTGGCTAAAGTATTCATTGGATTTGATTGATTTTTTGTATACGGGTAAAGAACATGACACTCTATAAGTGGTTTTGAGGAATGTCAAGCGTCCTGCTCCACATTGTATAATTGTTTATTTTATTTGGCTGTATGTCAATTTATTTTAATTTATTATTGACATAATCTACTCATTACAAAGTTATTTTATGAGTTGTATTGCAATATTGAAAACTGGTGCCCGATAAAATTGGCACGAAGTCTAATTGTGCGGAGGGGCGTGACTTGCGAGTGAGACGGAACTAACAGCTGCAGTGTATTATGAACCTTATAGTAGTGATCTAAGGTTGATTGTAAGTTTTAAGCATTCTTTCGTTAATCTTCGGGGCCATACTTTCTTTTCTGTGCGAACGAAGATTCAAGACGCTCCTTATCAGTTGGGTACCACTGTACAGCTTTATTAGCTATAATGTAAGCGGGCACGACCTTTATTCCTGGAGGTTTTTGTTCGGGTATTAAGTTCTGTTTACGTTTTTAGTTTTTATTTTTGCTTGTGTATAGATTTCGATGTTTTTGTTGGTGTATTGGCGTGTGCTAGCTGTCATTATGGCAAATCATTTTATTTTCATCACATCTATTCAAAAAGTTTGTTCTTCGTAAACAGGGACCAAAATAGCTCTTTAATCCCAAGGGAGTATATTTGAATTTGGAATGTGGTTATTGATAGTAAAAGTTCCAATCACCAAAGAGTCAATCACGAACATTGTATGAACAATAAACAGGCTGACAAGAAAGAGAGAGAAAGTGTGAATTATTTGGTCAAAACGTTAATCCAAGATGGCGGCTGCGAAAATTTTGTTTTGGTTTTAAATCATACGTGAGGATAGGATCACACACGTTTATTTTTCTCAGAGTGTGATGAAAAGTAGAGTGTTCACCTCGAGAGCAACACTATTTTAAGCTCGAGTGACGTCCTTTGAATCCATCGCTTCGTTCAGGATTCTACTTTAGAATCCTTCACTCCGCTCTGGATTCAAAGAAACATTCGCCTTAAAAATAGTTGCTTGGTCCCTAGGCAAACAATCTACTATTAATGTTTTATGTTGAGTAATGTAATTTATTTTGCATACTATTGTATAGAATCAAACTTGATTCTATACAATGGTGTGCATTTTTTTTTAACTGATCAGACAGCTGTGGTGCTGGGGGGTTTGTTCCGCCACCTCTTCTTACCAGCTAAAGCACTAGGAAGTGCTGAGGACGGGCGTTTTTTGGGGACTTTCATAAGTAATTTTGACGTTCGAAAAGTGCTGATTCGCAGTCTAGTTTAAATAAATGACTTTTTAATTCGACTCCTAGCGTTGCGCCCGCCGCCATCAACTGTAATACGAATGATGCCTGGGTCAAAAAAAAAAAAAAACAATTTTTAACTAAATCGGTTTGATTGTGGAATGTGGATAATGTTAGTAAAAGTTACAATCACCAAACAGATCAATCACGAACATTGTAAGAACAAGTAACAGGCTGGCAAGAGAGAAAGTGTGAATTTGGTCGAATGAAAATCCAACAGGGCGGCTGCGAAAATTTTCAAATGTTTCGTCATTGGTGTCGTTTTCATAGTTTTCGAGGGCGCTAAAGCCGATAGTGAGGTCAAAATGTGTATCCAAGATGGCCGCTCTGAAAATTTTCAAATTTATCACCATGGGTATCGTTTTCATGATTTTCAAGGGTGCTAAAGCCGATAGTGGGGTCAAAATGAAAATCCAAGATGGCAACTGCGAAAATTTTCAAATTTTTCGTCATGGTTGTCGTTTTCATAGTTTTCGGGATTGCTACAGCCGATAGTGAGGTCAAAATGTAAATCCAAGATGGTGGCTGCAAAAAATTCTAATTTTTTCGTCATGGGTGTCGTTTTCATAGTTTTCGAGGGTTCTAAAGCCGATAGTGAGGTCAAAACGTAAATCCAAGATGTCGGCTAAGAAAATTTTGTTTTGGTTTTAAATCATACGTGAGAGATGGGAGTCAGAACGCACATGTATTTTTTTCTCATATAAAGTTTAGGTGTATAATTCGTTAAAGTTTTGTGAAAGTAAGCTGAAAACTTTCACAAAACCTTAATGAATTATATACCTAAACTTTCCTCGTGCAAACTGTTTGAAAATTCTTTCGGTAATTTTTGAGTTTATCGCGTAGGACAGACGCCGCGGGGGACTTTGTTTTATAATATGAAAGGATTTATGAAGTGAAACTTCTTAGGCGGCGATTCGATAATTTGACGAGAATTGACAGTGGAATTTTAAGGACGCGTCATGTTTAGGCACATTTCGTTACATGACAGAGAAGAAAAATATAACTGTCTGTCACTCACACAAAATCTGTCTTATTCTTTATTTTTAAGAAGTTTCACTTTTATCACGTTAAATCACGTGTAGGTACGATGCGGCAAGCGCAATATTTTTATTTTTCTAATTCTTAAAGCAGGGTCAAGACAAAGTGCCTCATTTGTTAAAATCAATCAAGGCGTACCTACGCTCAAATTATTTAGAAAAATCTCAACGCTGAGTGATCTAAGAATCAAATACTGAATCCTCGGTGAAATTTTTCATTTCGATTCCACCGTGTATTTTTTATTTGAATTCAGAATCTGAGATAATATCAACTTTTAGGACAGCTAACTCAATTTCATACATTTCAAAGTACAAACAAAATTCAATTGCATCCAAAGCAAATCGGATCTTTTTATTAAGAATGGTCACTCAAAAATAGATTT
This sequence comes from Xanthia togata, assembly GCA_963853775.1. NCBI lineage: Eukaryota > Metazoa > Arthropoda > Insecta > Lepidoptera > Noctuidae > Xanthia > Xanthia togata. The sequence goes on from OY970809.1 coordinate 13,908,780, forward strand.
AGAATACATAAAGCTAAAGTACCTAGCGGGTGTAAAAATACCCTTATCAAAGCCGAGTCACTATTTTTTTATTTCCGGTTTCGTACTGTAACATACCTTCGACCCAACCATCTTCTGGTTACGCAGATATTGAAGGTTGCAATTTTTTTTATTTTTTTTACGAAAAGAAGTAAATACTCCCACGATTCCTGTACCGTTGCATGCACCCATAAACACAATGTTTGCACTACCGTAAACAGCGAATTTTCACACCAAATATAAAAATCGTTTCCCGGCATTATTTTTCATACAATGTTACTAAATGCGTTGATGACGGCTTCGTGAAGGGTGTTGTTATGCCATGTACATGGTTGAGTTATTGGTGAGATAAAATTATGTATTAAAGTATTACCTGATGCTGCACAAGGTTGTGTGCCGGTATAAGTGAGTTACAGAACTCACATGGAAGTGGCACGTCTTCGTTAGCGGGAGAATCACGGCCGGCGCGTTCGTTCCTGAAATACGTATTAATATATCTTTGAATATCTTAAGTCTGACCACCAGTCTTACCCAGGAGTATCGTTTTACCGAGTAACTGGGTTTTGGAGGTCAGTTACACAAAGCCACAATTCTCAAGCCGTTTTATTGTAAGCCACGAAACAGTGGGAAATAGGCTGCTTGAATATGAGTTACGAGCACGACGCCCAATTAGGTGCCCACCTATACGACATGGGAATCGCGCCCGTCGAGACGAATGGTGTGGGGAACACTTGACATGGACCCAGGAGCAATGGGATAAAAATTTATTTTGCGATGAGTCCCGGTTTGGATTTAGGCCTGATACGAGAACGGTAACAGTGTATCGTCTTCCCGGAAATGTTGAACGGCTGAGATGCGTCTAGGAAGTGCACCCTTACAGTGGCTCCACAGTGATGGTATGGGCGGCTATTATGAAGAACAAACGAACTGAGCTCGTTTATGTAGATGGCAATACGAACGCTGAAAGTTACGTTGAAGATGTCCTCGGGCCTTATGTTCACCCATTTGCACCAAGTCTTGGCTCAGATTTCACGCTGGTGCATGACAATGCGCGTTCGCACACAGCTCGGAGGACCAGAGAGTACTTGGCAATGGGAAACATCCGGGTATTGCCGTGGCCTGCACAATTGCCAGACTTCAATCCCATTGAGCACGTATGGGACATGCTCCAGAGACGTCTTCTAGAGAACCCGGACGGAGTGTCAACAACCCAAGAACTGAAAGACTTGTTAAAATTCCATTGGGAGCGATTGCCGCAGTATCAAATAAACAATCTTATAAATTCAATGAAAAATCATTGCCGACAAGTTTTAAACAACAGAGGCGGTCACACTATATAATTTAAAAAAAAAAGTTATTTAATTTTGTAAAACTTTTATTTCGTTTTAACGTTATTTTATACTACGTAAGTACGTATGTTATTGAAAAGTTCAAAACCGTACATGTTGCTTAGACTTTTTTATGTGTGTAGTATAAGAAATATTAATGCCATCAGGATTTCGTTGCGAAAAAGGGATGGTGCTATCTATCATGTTTAGCTGCCCCTCTCTCTTGCGTTGGAAAAATTTGGCATTACTACTTCAAGACTCGGGTATTGTAATACCCAGTGACTGGGTTGTAGAGGCCAGATACGCAGTCGGTCCATGTAAAAAAATACTGGTATTCAGCTGTACTGTATCCGGTTAAACTGTAAGCCGACCCCAACATGGTTGGGAAAAAGCTAGGCAGGCAGATATCACAATCTGCCTAAAATTTTCCGTTTATGTACGCCAAAAAAATAGACTTCTCGGAACTTTGAGCCATTGAGTTTACCAAACTGCGTTTTTTAACAAACACTTACCCGTTGTTATTGTTGTTGTTGTTTGTATTGGGGCTGATGTTCGGATTCGAGTGGTACGGAGCAGTCACCTGAAAGACATGCATAAAGAGCGTTATTTAAAAAATATATCTAACTTTAACACCCGGTTTTTGCAAGGCAACAAAAAAAAAAAACATTTCGCTGTCAAAGGTCATAAAAAATGTGATTGGAATTGGACCGAAATAATAACAGTCATTTGACGTGATAGAAAACAGACTCAAATATCACCGGCTCTCAGAAACCGATGGTACTGCTCCTTACTCATACATATGGTAGCTAAATCATTGCCATGAGAATGACAAGGACGTATCGTATTCACAAACTGGTAAGTAAGGCTAGTATTTGTGATACTAGCAACCCGCCCCTGATTATTGACTCAACAACATCTCTAAAAAATCAGTTGACAACCAGCTCACCTCATTCAATCCCCTCCTCAACTCCCTGAGCGAAGACTTGATCTCACTGAACCGATCCCCGCTCTTCCTCCCCAACTCCTGCCCGCTGCTCCGCCTCATATCCTCGTCCTTCCTCAGTTGCATCTCATTGAATCTCTCCAGGAATTCTTGAGGAGTCATCGGCTTCAAGTTTTTGAACTCCTCTCGTTGCCTCTCAGGGTCTTCATTCGCTACAGAGCCTAGCACGTGACCAGGTTCGACTTGGTTCTCCGGGCTTCTGCTCATGCGACCCTGAACACGATTCTTGTAGTCTACGAAGGATTCAGGGTTTTGGAGAGCGTCCATCTTGCGTAGTTTCTCGACCTTCGCTGCTGCGCTTAAGACTGGTGGTAGACCTGGAATGGACATGACGAAATCGTAAAGCTAAGATTAAACGAAATACTGTCTCATTATAGAACTTTACTCCGGCAAGCGTAAGGTTTTTAATACAAAACTGACAACTTAGACTCGTTTAAAACTTCAGTTATTGTAATTATAGCTTTAATTTTGTCCTAAATTTCGAAATTCAAAAATGGTTCGATGGTTTAAACCTGGTTCTTAAGATAATCCTAGTTTTGTAATAAAGCCGTTTGGGTTTTAAAACTTAGCCATCAATCTGCAAATAATACAACGTCACAAATATCCTTTAAATAATATGTTAAGACATTAATATACAAAACAAGAATAAGAATGGACCCAGTATTTAGCCTTAAGGTACACCTAACTGACTGATGATAATCCTAGTTTTGTAATAAGGCCATTTGTGTTTTAAAACTTAGCCATCAATCTACAAACAATACAACGTCACAAATATCCTTTAAATAATATGTTAAGACATTAATATACAAAACAAGAATAAGAATGGACCCAGTATTTAGCCTTAAGGTACACCTAACTGACCTGGTATCCCGTAAGATTACTCGCCAATTATATGCACACATTGAAACCGATTATATAAATAAGAATCAATTACGTTAGTTTTATCGTTTTGGACACTATTATGACGTAGGTCACGTAAAAGCGTGTCATGATGTATACAATTAAAGGCTTTGGAAAAATACTTCAATTACCTTTTGTGGTAGGTATACTGAGGCGGTGATAAATAAACATTAATTAGGTAGCATGTGCTCTTGCAATTTTAAAGTTGTGTGACAGTGACACACAATTTCAAATTGCAAAATACATATTGCTTAGCTATAGCATGTTGGCTGTGAATCTCAGCCTGTGATGGCCCAGTTGTTAAGGCCTCGCCCCTCATGCACGCGGTTTAGGGTTCAAATTCGGGCAAGTAACAAGGTGACTTTTTCAATTCATAAGGACTTTTCTAAGTTTGTCTTGGACATCACTGACATCGGTAAAGGAAAAAATCGTGAGGAAACCTGGAATTATTGTTAATAGAGGACTGAAATCGTCAACCCGTCTTGAGTAAGCTGGTGATCAATGCTCGTGCCTTCTCTGTTTGAGAAGAGTCCTTTGCCCCGCAGGTACAGATAGTGCAATCCACGACGACGCGCCCCACACCGCGATTACTGTACTGTAAGCTGTACTTTAGTACGGAGCGGAGCGGAGTGAGGCGCGTCGTCGTGGATTGCGCTATCTTTATTAAGGTATTAAGTAACGTTTAGAGGCAGCTTTACCTATAGTACAGGGTGGTGCGGGGTATGCAGCGCACACGGGCGCAGGGTCTTAGGGGGCGCCGAAATCCACTCGCGACACCAACAAAGAGCATTCGTCAAGACAAGACCCTGCGCCCGTGTTATGACCGACGCCGGGCGCGGTAGCACAGCAAGGAGTGCTACGAGCGGCTCCTTTACTTTTTACTCTTTTACGAGTACCTAACCCAACATAATTTAAATTTGCTCCCGAATTTCCGTTCACTGACGTAAATATAATTGCAAGTATTCCATTTTGACCGAACGCCTACTAGAGGCAATGGCGGACTTAGGGGGGGGCGGCAGGTGCGGTCCGCCCAGGCCTGGGGGACCCAAAGCTCGAGAAATACTTTACACTTTTATACTTTTTATCAAATCCCATAAGGCCTCTGCCTCGAATTTTGCGGGCAGCGGGGCGGCGGCGGCGGCGGCGCGGGAGCGGCAGGATCCTATGCGTAAAATCAAATGGACCGGTTCTCGAAAACAGCGGCGCGGGGGCGGGCAGCGAGCGGTGCACTCCAGTCAAGCGGTGACCGCCCGCGCCGCCGCCGCCGCCGCCCCGCTGCCCGCAAAATTCGAGGCAGAGGCCTAAAAGACCTAAACATTTTCAGTAAGTAAAAGGCAGTCCGTAATTAGTAACTACGCATGCTAAATATAAACGTATGGTGCTAAAAACTACCTACCCGGGGTGGAGTGCGAAAATTTTTCGAGCTCGCTTCGCTCGCTCTATCATCCTACATTTTCTAACTATTCTGTAGAGGTTGACGAAGTCATTCCTATTTCTGAACTAATGTTCAAAAGAAAGTGTAAACTATGCGGGGTGCAAAATTTTTCTCTCTGTATCATCTTTTATTCGTATAAATGCTCTAGCTATACTGTTGTCGATAAAGTATTTCGTATTTCTGTAAGTACCAATAGTCAAACAAAACCTAACCTTATTATATATATATTTCGACGTTTCCCCCCCGATGATCTCATTTAGTTTTTCCGCCCCGCGCCCGCGACAGACATAGTCCGTCACTGACTAGAGGGCGCTACTTGGGCTAGAGCCGTCTCTGGTAACGTTTTTTTTTTTTATCTCAGAATAAAACGATTCTGTACGGGTGACTCACCCACAGACAAGTTATAAGCGGTCTGTTCCTGTCTCGCTCGCTCCTCTCTCTGTTGCCGCTGTAGCGCGCTATAGTACGGCAGGTCGCGCTGCGGGGACGCGGGCGGCGGGTCGCGGCTCGGCGGTTTGGGAGCCGGCCGCTTCTTCACAGCGCCACGGGAAATGCTCCTGCAGGAAAAAAAAGGTCCATTGAAGGTTATGGTGAAAAATAATAATTAGAAGATATGACAGCTTTGAGCCCAATCACCTAAAATTCCACAAAATGAAATTAACAAATAAATACTATACTTGGACAACCTATAAATAGGAACCCACTCTACCCGGTTAATTTAAGCCGAAGCCGTGGGTCCAGCTAGTAACAATATACTCACAAATCCTTCTCCACTTTGTTAGTAGCTGCCACGTTGGTGTTAATCTGCGGCTGGTCATTGGTTCTCTTCCTCGATCCACTGGCTAACGCGGCCTGGGCATGCCTCCAATCAGTGGACGCGCCCTCACCGCCCAGTGAGGAAGAAGATGCGCTTGAACTTCCACTGTTGAAGTAGCTTTAAATAAATAATTATGGGTGTATGTATTGGCAGTATTAGGTATATTGTATCTTATATTTATACTAGTCACCCGTACCCGCTTCGCAGGATTTCTACGACTTGACAAAACATGTTTTATTTTATTTATTTTTTTAAATTTAATCATTAACAGTGTGGCGATTAGGTTCTCACATTATTTGAAACCACGTTTTCTACATTACGTATTTTATACATACACAATTAAAATAATTAATAAAAATTAACATTCTAGCCGTGGGACATTTTTTTTGTTTTAGTATTTTAACAACATCATGTATTGCATGAAGAAAATCACCTGACCAATCCTGGTAGGTCAAATCCCAGTGGCCGGCGAAGATAGGTAGTTAAAAACGATGCCATTCCGAATTACTTGGAATAACTAACAATTACAATAAACGTAAACCAATCAAGCGGAAAATGTCTCTTTAGTCCATCAACTGTACAGCAGGCTAAATATTCATCATGGCCACCCGGCTGGTCCGGGGATACCGCACGGTCTCCGGTGAGGCGGCGAGCCTCCTTGCCGGATTGCCGCCATGGGATCTGGAGGCAAAAGTCCTCGCGCATATTTGGGAGTGGCGCGAGGAGGCGAAACGCCGGGGCTTGACTCCGATGCCGCGAGAAATCGCGGCACAGCGGACAGAGCTCCGACGGGATCTCATGGCAGCATGGAGAGTGCGATTGTCGCAACCCAGTGCTGGGCACGCCACTATTGCGGCGATAAGTCCCCTCTTTGAGGAGTGGCTGGAGAGGCGCCACGGCGTCCTCACCTTCCGCCTGACGCAGGTCCTCACCGGACACGGCTGTTTCGGGAGGTACCTGTTTCGGATAAGGCGGGAGGAAACGCCCGGGTGTCATCACTGCGTGGATCGCCCGGAGGACACGGTGGAGCATACGGTGGAGGTATGCCCGGCTTGGGCAGAGCACCGCCGTGTCCTCGTGGAGGCGATCGGTGGCGGGGATCTCTCGCGTCCGGCCCTGGTCCAGGCCATGGTACGGAGCGAGAGGGCATGGGAGGCCGTCACCTCCTTCTGCGAAGCAGTAATGCTCGCAAAGGAGGAGGCGGAGCGCGTGAGGGAGAGGCAAATTTCGCGCCCTCACGCCCCTAGCCGCCGCAGAAGGAGACGCCCCGGGCGTCGGGAATCGATCGCGGATTCCCGGCCACCGTAGGCGCGGGCTTGCGGACGGTGAGCAATGGGTAGCTCGCCGTCCGGTAAGGACCAAGCCCGGGTCGACGGCGCGTTGTGTTCCACGCGCGCCTCAAAGAGATGTCAGCGAATGAAGGGGTCCGATGAGACCATTGCCTGCCGGGGTTGCGGGAAAGTCCGAAAGGGATACCGTGGCCCCCTGGCATTGCACAGGCAAGAGAAGGAACACGGGTGGGTTTTAGTCAGTAAGAGTCTGACACGCCCTCCCGCTCCACCCAGAGCTAAATATTATTTTGCAAATGGAGAAAAAAGTAATAGGTGTTAGGAATCCGGGACTGTAAAGTATTAATACTGGACATGGGACAAGACGCAAAATTCCGGGACATTCCCGGATTTCCCAGCCATCTGACAACCCTACTTACGAACATACCGAGAGAGGTTTAATACCACACGTGTAGGTATGTCCTACAGATTTAAGGCTCGTGCAGACCAGCGCGACGCGACTCCAACAATACAATTTCTAAGAAAACTTCACGGTATAACAATAGCCGGTGTCGCGTCGCGCTAGTCTGCACGAAGCTTTACGGATATTTCTACGGGCAGTCCAAAGATTACGCGATAAAAAAAACTTAATTTGTGATTATTTGGTATCAATACCATAAAGTTTGTGTTGAATGTTTTCTATTTTTAGGAAAAGTTTATTTAATTATTTTAACAGACTGACAACAAATTATAATAACCGCTGTAATATTTAATGTGATAACTTAATCGCTCTGTATACACATAAAACTTTCTTAATAAATTATTTAAATGATAGTGAAATCAACATCGAAACCGTTGCGTATGCAATCGGATAATTGTCGTCAATTAGAATCAAATTAAATTTTCATGCAAATAAGGATCTTCAATTCTAATGTAAGTTACTTACCTTGTATCTACAGGGCCAGTCCTAGGCGCATCACTCCTGGGCAAGTTAATATTCTTCAATCCATTAGGTCTATTACTGATGTTGGAGGTGGTTGGCCGAGAGAAACCGTTGTTAACGTTGGAAGTGGTTGGTCTCGAGAAACCGTTGTTACTTGTGGAAGGCATGTTGGTATTCAATGCGACAGCGTTGATGTTGGTCATCTTGCTGACCATCGGCTTTGCTGGGCTCTTTGGTAGCTCCTTCTTTGGTGCAGGGGCGGGATCTGAAACGGTTTTTCTCAAAGTCAAATCATTTATTTCGAACGTAAACGTAGATCTCTATGGAGAAGATAGTTCAAAAATCTCCATCGACATCCTGCTTACCGTCGTCCAGCCTAATGAAGCCGTGGTTGGAGTCGACGTGCAGCTGCCGGTACTTGATCATGACCCACTCACGGCAGTCCGCACACTGCTCCGTGCGCACTCCGCAATAGTTCTCGTGAGCCGGCAGGTCGCGGCGTGGCAGTTCCAGCTCGCAGAACCTTTGTATAGTAACAAGCGGGAATTAAACCACTGCACTGTTCAAATTATGCCTAAAATTGCCAACATTTTAATGCGAGTTTCTCATAGATTGATCGGTTTTGATGTTGAAATATGACACATTCGTAATATTCTGTTCCAAAAATATATATAATGGTAGTGTAAACCAGTGATTCCCAAAGTTGTATATATCGACCCCCTGGGGTCGACGACGACCTGCAAGGGGTCCATGTCAGCGGGGAAAAAAATGGGGGTCCATGAGATATAAAGGGGGGTCCACGATAGTGGATATAAAAACAACATTGACTGACCGTATGGCTGGTTTTGAATCATTTTCCATAGCATTAGACAAGAGCACCGATTTGTCTGACACAGCTCAACTGGCTATATTTATTCGAGGTGTAGATAAGGAGTTCACTGTTACTGAGGAATTGCTTGCTTTACAGCCGCTTAAAGGAACCACTACAGGAGAGGATATTTTTATTAAGTTCAAAAGGTACTACTCGTATTCACAAGTTTTGGCTTGCCATGGTCAAAATTAATTGGAGTATGCACTGATGGTGCACCTTCTATGGTCGGTTTACGTAAAGGTTTCATCGGAATGTTGAATGAAAAAGCCTTCATTGCATTATCCACCAACAGAACTTGTGTTCTAAGTCCATTCGACTCCAGAATGTTATGAATGTGGTAGTAAAAACCATCAACTTTATTCGATCCCGAGGGCTTAACCATCGTCAGTTCAAGGCGTTTTTGGATGAAATATCAGCTGAATATAACGACGTAACATATTATTGTGAAGTCAGATGGCTGAGCAAAGGAAAAATGTTGAAACGGTTTTACGAGCTTAGAAATGAGATAGCAGACTTTATGAAAATAAAAGATAAACCACTATCTGAATTAAGTGACCCAAAATGGATATGTGACTTATTTCTTGTCGATCTTACAGGCTATTTGAATGATTTAAATTTGAAACTTCAAAAACAAGGACAGTTAGTAAATGATTTGTACAGCCATTTGAAAGCGTTTCAAATCACACTACGCTTGTGGGAGTCACAGATGCGTCTGGTAACAGTTACCATTTCAACACGCTCTCTGCGTATGATAATATTGCTTATGCTCAATATGCTGAAGAACTCAAGTTACTGTCGGAACAATTTTCGAACAGATTTAGCGACTTCAAAAACATGGAAGACTGTTTCAGTTTATTTGCTACTCCTACAAAATGTAATGTACAAAATGCTCCAATACACTTACAAATAGAGTTGATCGAGATTCAAGAAAACTCACTCCTAAAATCCAAATTTGAAGACGTAGAGTTGTGCGATTTCTACAAAAAATACCTAGAAGAAGACCATTTTCCGCAGTTTAGAAAATTCGCAAGAAGATTGATTTGTGCGTTTGGCAGTACTTATAAATGCGAACAATTCTTTTCATTGATGAAAGTTAATTAATCAACACATCGTACAAGACTGACTGACGATAACTTGGAAAATTCTTTACGTCTTTGTATCAGTGGAATTAATCCAAATATCGATGGATTAGTTTCCCAAATTCAAGCTCAGGTGTCTCATTGATTTCGGCGTATTTAACTTTCGTAGTTTGTAACAATTGCAAATTTAACAATTTAATTATAATGTACCATTTTTTTAAATTTCATTTTGTTATTTTAATAAATTGTACTATAATAACATTGTCGTATTATTTCATGTCTAATATCTATCGCAAAAAATACTATCACTACTTTAAAATGCACTAAATACTTTTAAACGCGGCCCGCGAACGTACTTGCACGCTAAAGTTTGGCCCTCAACATGTCAAAGGTTGCCGCCCATACCTGACCTAAATTGTCAAATGAAAAATATCTGGTGATTCAAAATTAGAATATCCGGTTTTAAGCTAAAGTATTCAAATAATCAAATCTAAGATCTCAGCCGACCCCAACAATGTTGGGGTCGGCTGAGATCTTAGATTTGATCTTCCTGTCTAATCAGATGCAGCTGATTACCAGTATTTTACATGGAGCGACTGCCTATCTGACCTCCTCAACCCAGTAACTGGGTAATACGATACCCCTGGGTAAGACTGGTTGTGAGACTTTTGAGCTTCTGACGACCAGTGGCGGCTTTGCCTTAGGCGCGCTCGTGCGCCGCACTACCATTTTAAACCTTCTAATATACAGCTACCTTCTACCCATACCATACTATCTATACAGTATAAACCTAAGGTATAAACTTACAAAACAATACATAACAATCCATAATACTACCTAGCCTACACAGAAATTACGTTTCTGATAACATGGTATTGTTATTAGAGTTGAGTAAATCAAGCTGACCTGTTTTGATTTCTACTGCAAAAGAATTAAATTTTATTTTTGCTTGAATGTAAACGGCCCGTGCGCTCGGAAAAGTGCACGCAGCTAGCTCTAACAACTTCTATGAAACAAGATGTAAACCGCCGGGCGCGTGAGACGGAAGATGCTTAGAACAAAATGTATGCATTTTTAGGATAGCTACGTGCGCCGCACGCGACCGGAAATTGCCGAAAGAATACGAAAGATTCTCGGGCGGCGGGGGTAGCGGGGGACACCTCGCTTTCGCATGCATGACCCGAGGCCTTGACCTACGCAGTACAGTAGTACCCAACTGATATGGCTTACCGATGTACCTGCGCAGAAGATGAATTTTCAAAGCGCGGGAAATGCTATTGACCAATCGGCACGCTCCACGCGCCGCGCTTCTTTTTCCTGTACCGCTATTGGTCGGCAGCTGCCGCCATGTTAGCGCGCGCCGCGTGGCATGTTAGTCAGCCGCCATACTTCTGATCGAGTGCACGCGCAGCAGGCGAAAGTACACGTAGTGGCAACAAAAGTGTTTTCTTTTTTATTATTTAAAATGAGTTCTTTTAAAAGGGGGAAACCGCTTAAAAGTCAAGCTCGGGAAATTATTTTCAATGTCCACGAGTTTATGAAGAAAGAAGCTCAGGAGTCTAAAAACACAACATTTATAAAAGATCGATTTTTGAAAATTATTGACCGAACGGCCGAAGCTACACAAATTTCAAAACGAACAATAACGAGAATTCTTAAAGAGAAGGATCAACATACAGGTGAAAACACTGCGGGGCCTTCTTTTAGAACGCCGAAAAAGGGTAAAGTGAAAAAAACTTATCGTAAGGAATTGGACGATTTTTCATACCAAGCCATACGCAGGAAAATTTATGACTTTCACCGCGAAGAAAAACAGGTAGTCACAATGAGAGCGCTATTGGAGAAATTAAAAAGAGATATCGACTTCGAAGGGGGCAGAGAAACTCTGCGCCGAATTGTAAAAGAGATAGGATTTAAGTTTAGGAAAACGCAAACGAACCGTAAGTTGCTGGCGGAAAAACACGAAGTAAGGCTATTAAGAATACGATTTTTAAGAAAAATAAAAAAGTATCGGCATGAAGGCAGACCTATTGTGTATGGCGACGAGACCTATGTTCATTCGACCCACACCAAGGAACAAGCCTGGTCTGACGGTCAAGGCAAAGGCATAAAAAAACCAATTTCGCAGGGACCGAGGTTAATTATAGTGCATGCTGGGGGTGCTAATGGATTCATACCAAATGCTTTGCTCATGTACAAATCGGCTCAGACCACAGGAGACTATCACAGTGAGATGAACAAAGAAAATTACGAGAAATGGTTGCAAGAGAAATTAATTCCCAACCTCCAACCGAATTCTGTGTTTGTCATTGACAATGCGTCATACCATAGCACTTTAGAGGACAGGGCACCGAACAGTAACTCTGTAAAAAAGATTATGCAGGATTGGTTAAAGGATAAAAACATACCTTTCAATATCAAAGCGTATAAACCGGAGTTGTACGATATAATTAAACGCCATAAGCATCTCTATGTAAAGTACTCGCTTGACACCATAATGGAAGCTCACGGCCACACAGTGTTAAGGCTCCCTCCATATCATCCGGACTTCAATCCAATAGAAAACATTTGGTCGCAGGTGAAAGGTCACGTAAGCAAATTCAATATTGCCATGAATTTGACCGAAGTGCAGCGTCTTTTGTCTGAAAAATTCGCATCCATCGGGCCAGACGAGTGGCAAAAAGTTGTAGATCATGCTATCAAATGTGAAGATAAATTTATGACATTGGAAGAGGCCATCGACGATAGATTGGACCACTTTGTAATAAACACCAACGAAGATACATCATCCTCATCGGATAGTTTGAATCGTGATAGTGATGGTAATAGTAGCGACGCTCAGAGTGATATTGGGATAGCAGGAGTGCGGCCTTTAGATTAAGTTTTTTCTATTGTTTACTAAATAAATACCTATTTGTTTATTAAATAAATCGTACATTTTTAATAGCCTGTATTTTTAATTGAATATACTTATATTTGGTGAAAACTGATGGCCCGATAAAATTGGCACGAAGTGTAATTGTGCGGAGGGGCGTGACTTGCGAGTGAGACGGAACTAACGGCTGCAGTGTATTATGAACCTTATATTAGTGATCTAAGGTTGATTGTAACTTTTAAGCATTCTTTCGTTAATCTTCGGGGCCATACTTTCTTTTCTGTGCGAACGAAGATTCACGACGCGCCTTATAAGTTGGGTACTACTGTACGCACTTGTTATTGTTTCTTTTCGCGCGCGATTGTAGAGTAATTTTGTACCTGCGTAATTAATTACTTAATGGTGCCGATTCTGTGGTTCACAAACTAAACTAAATTTAAGTTCAGTGCATCTTTTTCTTTCTATTTCATTAAGAAAAGGACAGAAGATACATTTTAGTTTAGTCCTGTCAAATTAATCAGCCCCTGACATTAATCCATACAAGTTTTGACGTGATTAAAAACTTGCCCACTAAAATTACGTCAATTTACGTCAGGCGCTGATTAATTTGACAGGACTAAACTAAAATGTATCTTCTATCCTTTTCTTAATGAAATAGAAAGAAAAAGATGCACTGAACTTAAATTTAGTTTAGTTTGTGAACAACAGAATCGGCACCATTATCTATGAAAATTGTAAAAAATTTGTGAGTAAAAATGAGTGTAAAATACAATATTGACTACATTAAAAGCAACAGGACTTATCAAAACAAATTAGACATTAAATCAGCAAGCAGTACAACGAACAAGTTGACAAAAATAGGTATATATTATCGCGCCTAATCGACAAGTTTTGTGGTGCATTTGAGTTAGCTTTGTGTGTAGTGAATCTATGAATGCTGGTGTGTTTCGTGGGCTTGTGGATTTTGTGTCCGAGTTGGATGGAGTCATGAAGGAGCATCTTGCAGCATCTACAGTATTCAAAGGTACGTCGAAAACAATTCAAAACGATATTTTGGATTCGATTTTGGCTGTGTACCACTCAGAATTATCCGAAAAAGTAAAAAAAAATGTGATTACCTAGCAATTCAAGCTGACGAAACTACCGATGTATCCACCGTTATGCAGATGGTATTGATTATAAGGTACGAAGACAATGGACAGGTACATGAACGATTTTGGAAGTACCTAACACCAAAATATTCACTAAACCAATGCAGTGCACCACCGGTTTTCTGAGGCACCAGCCGCCACTGCTGACGACCCGTAACGACTGTCAAAGATTCACGAATGACAGCCGGGAACAACGGCATAACGTGTTTTTCAAGGCACGGATGAGTCGGTAGGTATGTAAAGATAGTCACCCACACCTATCCTCTGACCAACCCCGGCAAGCGTAGCTTAACCTGATGGATCGACCAGTGCGGCTGTTATCACTTAGTCACGAGCTCTCTCATCTCAATTTGTAAGTGGTACTACAAATTGACATTCACAAGTACGTTTTCGGAACCATTTGTTTACGACCATACACAAAAATATGTGTATTAAGATGTATAAATAAATATGTCGCATTAAACCGCTGCCGCTGTTTCACAAAACAGCTGATGTATAAATAAATATTTCGCATCAAACCACTGTTTTACAAAACAGCTACGTTTGTAAAACAGCTGAACGACGTTTAGCAAGTTTACATAAATACTAAACTTTAACAAGCACAATTGCATAAACGTTTTGCATTTATCAATGCAGCGGGTCAACGATTAGAGGTTATGTAAAACAGCGTCAGAATGTAGTCCTAAATTTTGTCGCTCGTAGCTCTGTGTGTCACAACAATAAACAGAAATTAATAAACCGAGTAATAATAAATAAATAAAATCTGTTTATTTCTCAGACAACTACAATCCACTCCACTAACAGGTTAGTAACATAAATCTTATAAACTATGTAATATGAGTGAAAATTACCCTAACTCAATTCAAAACAGTGATTTTAGGGACAACATTCATAAAACTCTGGTAACTTACATTAAAATTATTATAAATAAGTTATCAGAGTTTTATGAAAGTCATTCCTAAAAATATTAAGCTAGGGCATTGCGACCAAATTGGAATTAGCTATCGTCGTCAGCTGCCGACTGCTGCACCGCTCGCTCAGCTCGCGCGGGTAGTCACAGTTCTAACCAAAACCAAATGGTCAGGGTGCCCTAGCTTAGTTACTGCGACCCCAAACGCTTATTGTGACTGCAGATAAGCTATTCTGCATAACGTCTAAACGTGGGTAGCAGTTTTGTTAAGCGTTCGCAATGGCAATCCAGCTGAACTGAACAGCTAGCGGTTAAGTACGAGTAAAACAGCTAATTAAGCAATCCATCTGCGAAAGATACACAACATACACATATTATTGTCATGAGAAAATCGTAGTTGAATTTCACTTGACTAAGTTTAAAATTAGGTGCATAATATTTTAATTCTTGACGTATTTACCTACAATAGGGACAAGGAACAAAAAATATTTTGATGGCCTTCATCAGGTCCTGATAAGTTTCGATAAACTAATCTAGCGATTAATTTTACACAAATTTTGTTTCCTTTTTAAGTTAAAAAACGGCATGTATTTAACGCGGCGACAAACTAATCTGATTTATGGTTTTAACAATAATTAAAATGGGTAGCAAAAATAATAGGTTGGCAGTTATAGAGAAGTAGCATTTTAAGAATAAAATGAGGTTGTTTATAGAATTTATTGTTAAGCGAACATTAGACACTGGCGTTGTGTGGTCACAGTTCTAACCTAACCTACCTTTCAGTCATTTACTACTTCATTTTTAGCCAAGGGGTTACGGGTACTAAAATGAAAGAAATTAACATTAGCCTCTCCTCAAAAATAAACGTACAAAAGTGTTTTTTATATGGAAGCCTATAGTTGCCTATAATACAATGGTGCCGATTCTCTTGTCACAAATGCCTCTAAACTAGACCAAAAATCACCAAAATTTAGTTTATTCCTGTCAAACGATGATTTCCCATTCTGAAATAGACTAAAGTGGCACAACTTAACTATATTTTAGTTTGACAGCACTAAGATGGTACTGAGATTTTAATTTAGTGAAAATGACAATATTTTGCTATTCTGAATTTGACGTTTTTAACCCAAAATTTGAATTGTCTAACTAAATCTGCCCATTTTTTATCGCGATTAAAAATAGTGTGAACATGAACTAAAATTCACACGAACAGCTCGACTTCTGGTGCAAAAACAGTACTGTACTGGATTGTTTTCTTTTCTTTTGCTTATATCTCGAAAATGGTGTGTCCTATCGCAAAAATAATGAAAATTTCGACCCCCTTTAAAAACGCTTATACCCAAACCAACTTTATACCCCTAATACTCAACACGTCGGTAATATTTTTATTATTCAAATTTTCTATTCCATATGTGAAAAATTTCATATAAAACACGTCGAGGCTGCTCCCACAACGCGCGTCCGGCTCTAAAAAAATTCACGGGGCATGGCAAACAAGTACCTATGTACCGCGAGGAGTCATGTCCGTCTGCCTGTCTGTCTGTACGCGGCTTATCTCAGAGACTCCTTGTAATAGAAAGCTGTTATTTAGCATGGTTATACATATTCACGCCGGCAAGGTGATAAAATTTTTTTTTTTTTTTTTTTGGAACCATTTTAGTATTCAGCAGGCCTAACATGACACACACGACAATTACTCGCTCTCGCGTGAGTAATTTTTGTCTATTTCGGTCACTTTCTCGTTTTCTGACAGCGCTTCCATACAAAATAGTCGACTCCTTCTGTCAAAATTGATGTTTTCTCGACAAACCTTAACATGGCACCTTAGTTATCTCGATTTTTGACAATTCAACACGAGATAATCTCCGATTTTTCTATCATTTAGTCGTATTTACTCGTCGTCAATTTTGACGAATAGAAGAGTAGACAAAATTTTGATACAAATAAAAACTCCAAAATAACATGGCAGTTTCATAATTGTACTTTAGTCATCATTTTATTTTACAATATATTAATAATGAAAATACTTAGTTTTAAACTACTATTTATATTGGAACGACGTGTTTTATATGGAATTTTACGTTTTTTGTATGGAAAATATGAAAAAATATTACCTACATATTGAGTGTTAGGGGTTTATGGGCTAAAAAGGGGGTCGAAATTTTCATTATTTTTGCGATAGGACACACCATTTTCGAGATATAAGCAAGAGAAAAGAAAAAAAGACAGTACCTATTGTTTTTGCACCGTCGTCGTCGAGGTGTTGGTGTGAATTTTAGTTCATTTTTTAATCGCGATGAAATACATAGACATAGACAAACAAAATTTTAGGTGAAGAACGTAAAATTCTGAACAGCAAAATTGCCATTTTCACTAAATTAATAGCTCAGTGCCATCAAACTAAAATATAGTTAAGTTGTGTTACTTTAGTCTATTTCAGAATGGAAAATCGTCAGTTGACAAGAATAATCTAAATTTTGGTGATTTTTTGTCTAGTTTAGAGGCATTTGTGACAAGAGAATTGGCACCATTGAATTAATGAAACGGAATCTCAAGCCGATGTTGCTATCATAAAAATAATTTGTTTTTAATAACTTGCAACATCGGTTTCTCGTCGCGAAATATAAAACGAGAAAAAGAGCTTTCTCGCGCTTGTTATGTTAGCCCTGCAGGGATCGGTTAGCGAAATATTAAGCTCAAAGTGTTTAGATGTCATCAAAAGGTGGTCTGATAGTTTTGGGGTCTCAGTAAACCCTTCAAAGTGTCAGGCCATTGTAATTGGGAGCTCACGCATGATAGGTAGGGTGACGCTTAGTTCTCTTCCTCCTCTTATTTTCAATGGTATCGTCATACCCTTTACCTCTACTGTGAAAGATCTCGGTTTGCATCTTGACTCAACGCTTAGCTGGCAACGCCAGGTCTCTAGTGTTAGTCAAAGGGTCAACGGTACTCTGCGATCCCTGTATCGTCTGAGAAACTTTTTACCCGCTAAGACGAAAACTATGCTTGTGCAGACTTTGATTTTCCCTATCATCGACTATGGTGACGTGTGCTACTTTGACTTGAATTCGGTTTTGCTGGATAAGCTCGACAGACTGCTCAACAATTGTATCCGGTTCATATTCAACCTCAGGAAATATGATCATGTGTCGAGCTATAGTTCTGAGCTCAAATGGATGTCCATTCGCCAAAGAAGAAGTATGCGCGCTTTGACCACGCTTTTCTCCCTTCTCAACTCTCCCACTCCTCCTTCTTATCTTACGTCTCACTTCCAATATCTATGTTCTTCACACACTAAGAATCTGCGTTCTTCTAACAATCTTCTCCTACTTTGTCCTTCTCATACTTCTGACTTTGTTCATTCTTCCTTTCATATTCAGTCCATTCTTCTATGGAATGCGCTTCCTCTTGATATCAGGACGGCCACCAGCCGGTATGCATTTAAGCGGAAATTGCAGAGTTTTTTGTCAAATTAAATAGAGTAATCTCAACACCTCTCTCCCTTGAATTTGTTTATAGGTATATATATATATATATATATATATAATATAGGTATATATTTTATTAAATATGTATGTATGTGTATTATAACTACTTCTAATGATATATTTTAATAAAAACTGTTTTTCTTTGTTCCTCTCAAACAGAGCACCTGCCATCTAATCTCTTCACCACCCTTGGTTGACTGGTAGAGAATGCCTAAGGCATTAAGTCCGCTTTTGTACTTTCTTTTTGAGTGTGAAAAGTTTAAATAAATAAATAAATAAAGTGCAATTTTTTTGGAGGGACCCCCCCCCTCCTTGCCGGCTAAATGAAAACTATCACAGCTTTACAAGTAAGAGTAATATACGACCAACTTACATTTGCGGTTGCAAAGACATGTTCTCCAATACATTCCGTATGGGAGAACATGTTTTTCAACTATAAAGTTAAGTTTGTTCTTGCGATAAAATCATCCCAACTACAGAACGCTTCATTGTGCGTGGTCCGACATTCACTTGGTTTTTTATTTAAGTATTGGTAGATAGTGCTTATCCAGCCATCTTGCTGGCTGAATGGCTAATATTTTTAGTAGGTATGTATGGAATTCCGAACACATATGAGCCCCGCTATAAAGAACACAATGAACAGTACAGTACACTGTTGTTAAAATTATAATAGTTGCATTCATGTTTCATAATAATAGGTATTCGTACAATCCTGATAGCAAACAATCTTGCAGAGTAGCAAAATGCTCTAACAAATGTTTTTCGGGCATTTAGTGTTTTATGACCCATATCCATAGATATATTTCTATGCCCATATCTCTTTAGAGATTTGTTCCATCGAATGATCTCACTTAGAGAGCTTCATGTCGATTCCCGTAACCACTTCACCGTGAAAACACGTGAAGTGAGCGTGGAGTGAGCTGTCAGTGTCATCTCACCCTGTTGGAATGACAACTCACTTCACCTAAGTTTTCACGGTGAGCTGGTTACAGAATAGCACTGCTGCAGTGCTATTCTGTAACCATCTCACCGTGAAAACTTTGGTGAAGTGAGCGTGGAGTGAGCTGTCAATAGTGTCAATTCCAAGCAAAAACAAACTCACTTCACCTAAGTTTTCACGGTGAGATTTTTACAGAATCGACCGGCTGTATTAATGATTCTAATGATTGTAATTCTACATAAAAATTATTGTAATACATATTACAATACATATAATACATATTTTTATGTTATAATACATATTTTTTATGATCGCGAATCATTTTTTCATCAAGATACCTGCAAATTGCAAAAAACGTAAGAATATTTGAATTTCGCGTGGCTAATTTTTAGATCTTTAAATAAAACCCTATCTGAATGAGGAATACGTAAATAATAATATGACAGTTTATCAGCTTTTGTGCAGAAAATATGTCAAACCGCAATTTTTATTCTTCAAATATAAGTTATCTGGCGATTGAAAAATCGGCCCGATGTTCAACAATTAATCAATGTAGTGTGCAGCAACTGATTTAATTTCATCAAAACATAAACAAAACACTTGCGAACCTTCTCCTCAAATAAGAATACTGAACTGACCTGCATGACTTGATAGTATGTGCGCAAGAGTCCCGGATGTGATCCTCCAAGTCAGTGCCGCACACACTCTCCCCGCATTTCTGACATGGTTCTGGTGACAAAAAAACATACACTTAGTCCCCATACCTCGAACCAACTAATAACAGCGCTTGTTCACAGCTTCCGAATCCAGATCTATATAATTATCGTGGATCTCACTATGCCATCCCTTGGAGACCAGGGGGCCTACCTCAAACTCAAAGCATTTATTTCAATTAAACCATTTACAGGCACTTTTGAATTGTCAAGGAGTCGGTCAGTCAGAAATATGAAGCTATAGTTGCCCATTCCAAAGCGTAGTAGGTACCTATGGAGAAGAACGGGCAAGAAACTCCACGGACAGTCTTCTACCAGCCTTTCACCCCCTCTTGTAGCAGTAGGTATTATTTTAATTTTACTTCAGTGTGAGAAAGAGTAGGAGTGGTTGATAGCTTCATCACACTGAAGCAATGAGTGAAGTACGAGTAACCGGGCACAGGCCTCTCTTTTGTCCTATCCACTCCTCTCTGTCTTGAGCTAGCGTGAATCAACCCTGTCCGTAGATGTGATATAGAGCAAAAAAAAAAACTACGATTACCTGCAGGACATCGGGCCCTTCCTTCTAAAATGTGTTCCTTATAAAGTCCAAAAACGGATCTGAGGTATTTCTCTGACAGGATCAGGTCTCTTCCCTAAATCAAAAGCCAGTGAAATATTTTGTTCTAGAAGCCGCAAATAGCTCCGTTAGTGTTGCCAAACGAAAGATTGAATCATGTGCGTACTCTGAGTCTAGATAATTATAACGGTAATATCACCTGTTTTGATTACACTTGTTATTTTGACGACACGGCGACGGACGGACCGTCATGCCTTTGTGCTAGTGCTGGAAGATCACGCCTGTATTATCTAAAGAGGTGGGCAGAGGAGGTGTAATGTACACCTGCATTTCGATACTTATGTTACAACAGCTTTACCGCGTTCAAGAGAATGTCTGTGTCAATATTGCGTAACAATGATGACTCTTGTTTTAGATGTGTTGATCGCATTCAGTTTCATTGGTGCAAATTCACCCAAAGTCCATGTTATAGAAGCAAGTTTATAGCGAGTGAGTAGATACCGGGAACACAACTACACAAGCGATGCCTAAAATTGGCGGACATAATCATCGTGTCGTGACACATGGACAACGTAGCGTGACGGTGCGACACGGTGCATCCGTACTTCAGGGACGTCCTATCGCTATCAGTAATTGCGTCTTAATCTTAGATTAGATGCAATCGTTCGACTTTGTGACATACAATTTTCGTTTTATTTTCGTTGTAGTTTATTGACATTCCTCGCCCTCGTGTTCTATTGATTTATTAAGAGCAAATGTTTCATCCTGCCCAATTAAATTTAAATTCAAGCATGTAAACCCCTTATCAGTACTAAAAGCTTTCAAGCAAATCAAGATCAAATTAACCGAACATCTATGGGGAATGTCAATCAAAGTTTGTACTTCCATTATTGAGACTATAGCGGCCTTAATATTTAATTTGTGTGTGGATCAAGGAGTCTTCCCTGATCTAATGAAATATAGTAAGGTAATACCACTTTTCAAATCGGGGGGCAGTAAGACACCAATAATTATAGACCCGTATCCGTGTTGCCGGTTTTTAGCAAGGTGTTTGAAAAGGTAATGCTTAATCAAATGCTCGATCATTTTAAAACCCATAAAATCTTACATGATCAACAGTATGGTTTCACCAAGGGACGTTATACGACTGATGCCAGTGTCACCTTATTAAAACACATATTTACGGCGTGGGAAGAAGCTCAAGACGCCATAGGAATTTTATGTGACCTCTCCAAGGCATTTGACTGCGTCGACCATGAAACCTTAATCTTGAAACTTGAGCATTACGGAATTGGAAAACTTGCGCTCAGTTTAGTAAAATCTTATTTAAATGATATGCAACAGCAAATTCAAATAAATGGTGTCAATTCACTCGGTTTAAAAGTAAAAATGGGTGTACCACAAGGATCAATATTGGGACCTTTCCTCTTTTTAGTATATATTAATATTCTACCCCATTTGTTAAAAACACAACCACAAATTGTATTATTTTCTGACACATCCTTAATTTTTTAAATTAATAGACGTGCATCAAATCTTGACAACGCGACGTAAATAACGCCCTACAACAGGTCTAAAATTGGTTCACCGCTAATAATTTAGTATTAAATGGGAAAAAAACTAAGTGCACAAGACTTTCTATAATAAACGTCAAAAGTAGTAATTGTGAGATAGTATTGAATCAAGAGAAACTAGAATTCGTCGATAAAACTGTTTTCCTGGGGATCACGCTCGAATCAAGGCTTCCATGGGGTCCTCATTTAACATACCTTTCAGGCCGGCTAAGTTCAGCAGCCTAAGCTGTGAAAAAAATCCGTCAATTTACTGATGTAGATACCGCGAGGCTTGTCTATTTTAGTTACCTTCATAGTATTATGTCGTACAGTATTCTACTATGGGGTCAGGCTGCAGACATCGAGTCTATTTTTATTCTGCAGAAAAGAGCCATTAGAGCCATATATGGCCTCCGCAGGCGCGACTCTATGTTCTATGTTATGGGGTTTGGTTTCCGCACTTAGTCCGTCAGGTGGACCATTGTGCGTGGGCCATGGCGGCCATTTGGGGGGTTATTCCAACCAGCCCACCTCCCTCCAGAAGGTAATTAGGTCTCCTGGTTTATTGAAAACATCTGTGTATGATCTGGGTGACCCGAGGGTGTCTGTTCTGATCTGGGTGACGCCTGTGCATTCAAAGAGCACGTGCGCAACGGTCTCCTCAGCCTCGATGCACGCCCTGCATAGAGGACTGTCCGTTATGCCTATTGTGTGGAAGTGTTTGTTTAGCGAGCAGTGTCCCGTGATGGTCCCTGTCACCAGGCGCAGGCCGTTCCTGTCCAGGCGTAAAAGACGCCTGGTCAGCTTGCCATCCAAGGATGACATGGCTTCCTTTGACTGCCGGCAGCCCGTTGTCGAGGACCACCATTGTCCTGCTTGTGTGAGGGTGATTTCCTGTAACCACCTACGTATTTGGTTGAAGGGGATGGGTACGATAGGCTCGGGTCCACAGACTGCTGTGCTGGATCCTCGTCTAGCAAGCTCGTCAGCTGCGTCATTACCTAGCGACCCGCTGTGTCCTTTTATCCATTGCAGTGTCACTGTGTTGCGGCTAGAGACCGTTATTTGTTCTAATATCTTGTGACATTCTAGTGTTAGCTTTGAGGTAATAATTTTTTTCCGTAATGATTGGAGAACTCAAACTCAAACTCAAACTCAAATCATTTATTCCAAATAAACCAATTACAGGTACTTTTGAATTGTCAAGGGGTCGGTCAGTCAGAAAGATGAAGCTAGTTGCCCATTCCAAAGCGTAGTAGGTTCCTATGGAGAAGAACGGGCAAGAAACTCCATGGACACTCTTTTAAATTAGAATATTGTTACAAAACATTGGTTACATCATTCATGTTGAAATTATATATGTGAGAACAATGTAGTAAATCGTGCACGTTAAAAGCGACCATAATAAAAATATAAAAACAAAAATAATTAAAATAAACCATGGCAGCTAAGAGATGACCAGTCCCCACTGACGGCGCCCGTTCACGAACATGACGCATGGATCAGCATCATTTAGCTCAACCATTTTGAAGGGAACTTAATGATCCAACACACACGCCACCACCAGCGAGACATTTGAGTGAGCATGACATACTCTCAGCCGCCAGGGTACATTCAAGTCAATGAAAGACGTACTCAGTAAATGTTAAAGTAGGTAAACAGTGCTCACATATGTGCAATGCAATTATATAATTCTAAGAGATTGAATTTATACAATGTAAATATAGTTTTTCAATCTTCAGCAGCTCCAACAATATTTTCCAATGCTAATCAATTAGTTTATGCGCCCTTGTGGAGCTGGACCAGCGTTGAGCCAAGCATTTTTGTCAGCGATGTAATCCCCCAACTTATAATATGCTTGGCAGCATAGTGTGCGTTTTATGCAAGATTTAAATTTCGTTTCATTCAATTGGAGTATGTGGGGAGGTATTTTATTGTAACATTTTACACAGTACCCCATGAAAGATGAGTCTACTTTAGCCAGTCTGAAACCCGGTTGAACTAATTGGTCCCTATTTCTAGTCCCATAATTGTGTCTATCACCTATTTTACTGAAAATACTTAAATTTTTCCTTACGTACATGATGTTCTCGTATATATATTGACAAGGTACCGTCATAATGTTAATATCTTTAAATAGTTCCCTTAGGGAATCGCGTCTGCGGAGGCCATATATTGCTCTGATGGCTCTTTTCTGCAGAATAAAAATCGATTCGATATCTGCAGCCCGTCCCCATAGTAAAATACCGTAAGACATGATACTATGAAAGTAACTGAAATAGACTAGCCTCGCGGTATCTACATCAGTAAATTGACGGATTTTTCTCACAGCATATGCTGCTGAACTTAGCCGTCCTGCAAGAGATGTTAAATGAGGACCCCATTGCAGCCTTGAGTCGAGCGTGATCCCCAAGAAAACAGTTTTATCGACGAATTCTAGTTTCTCCTTATTCAATACTATTTCACAAACACTACTTTTAACATTCGGCAAAGCAAATCTTATGCATTTAGTTTTTTTCCCATTTAATACTAAATTGTTAGCAGTGAACCAATTTTGGACCTGCAGTAGGGCGTTATTTACGTCGTCAAGATTTGATTCACGTCTATTTATCTTAAAAATTAGAGAAGTATCGTCAGCAAATAACACCATTTGTGGTTTGTTTTTTAATAAATGGGGTAGATCATTAATATATACTAAAAAGAGGAAAGGACCCAATATTGAGCCTTGTGGAACACCCATTTTTACTTTTAGACCGAGTGAATTGACACCGTTAATTTGAACTTGCTGTTGTCTATCATTTAAATAAGAGTTTACCAAACTGAGCGCAAGCTTACCTAGTCCGTAATGCTCAAGTTTCAAGAGCAAGGTTTCGTGATTTACGCAGTCAAATGCCTTGGAAAGGTCACAAAAGATTCCTATGGCATCTTGGGCCGCCTCCCATGCTGTAAATATATGTTTTAATAAGGCGACACCGGCGTCAGTCGTACAACGTCCCTTGGTGAACCCATATTGTTGTTCGTGTAAGATTTGGTTGGTGTTAAAATGATTAAGCATTTGATTGAGCATTACCTTTTCGAACACCTTGCTGAATACCGGCAGCACGGATACTGGTCTAAAATTGTTGGTGTCTTTACTGTCCCCAGATTTAAAAAGTGGTATAACCTTACTGTATTTCATTAAATCCGGGAAAACTCCTTGATCCACGCACAAATTAAATATTAAAGCTAAATATGGTGCTATAGTCTCGATTATGGATGTACAAACTTTGATAGATAATCCCCATAGATCTTCAGTCAATTTGATTTTGATTTGCCGAAAAGCTTTTACAACTATCATAGGGTTTATATGTTTAAATTGAAATTCAACCGGGCAGCCTGTAACGTTCGCTTTTAATAAATCAATTGAGACATCGGGTGAGGAATTTAAAGCTTCCGTCGTTTTTGATGGTATATTAGTAAAGAAATTTACAAATTCTTGAGCTACTTCTAAGTTAGTGCTTATGGGACCACGTTCAGTCTCCAATGTGTACTCAGTGTTTCGTATTTTTTCCCTGTTAGTTTCATTATTTATTACTTTCCAAACCGTTTTTATTTTATTTTCTGCTGATTTGATCTTGTTGCTAATATACAGAGCTTTAGCTGTCTTGCAGGTATTTCTAAATATTTTCGAATATGTAGCAACATACTTGTTGAAAGTTTCTGTGTTAATGTAAGGCTTAAGGCCATACAGCTCGAACAGTCTTTCCCTACTTATCCTGAAACTGAGGCGCTGTCGGAGAGTATACGAATATGTGTATCCGTAACCTTCCTGGCTTCTAGGGCGTGGACCGCATGTATGATGCCCACACATTCCGCCTGATAGACGGTGTTGAACCTTCCCAGCGGTCTGGATATATTTATGTTAAGTTCGTGTGAGAAGACTCCGATTTCGGTACCGGAGTCGGTCTTGGAATGGAACCGTCGGTGTATACTCTCATTTCCCTGGGGCCTGAGTAGTCACACTGTTCTTCTGTAAGTAATATGTTGTAGTGCCTTTGAAAATGGGTTGTTTTCGGGACTTTGTCGCTTGGTGATGCCATCATTAGCTTTCGTTTGATCGCATCCTCCATGCGTGTGTGCTTAATTCTGGAATCATTACTTAGGGTTCCCGATAAATGGAGCCTAAAGGCGGCCAGGGCCGCTTCCTCCCGCACGATTAGGTGTAGAAGCGGCAGTCCTAGTATTGCCTGTAGGGCAGCGGTCGGTGTAGTTCTCATACAGCTAGTGATTGCGACACAAGCAAACCGCTGCAGTTTCTCGAGATCTCTCTGGGCTGTGCTCAGGTCCGTCCTGGGCCACCAGACCAGTGAGCCGTATGTGATAATTGGTCGGATGACTGTGGTGTATAGCCAGTAGGTGGCTTTGGGGCTGATCCCCCAATTCCTGCCAAGCACACTGCCACAGGGATATGCTGGCTTTTGTAATAGTATAGTTCGTGTGTTTTGCAAAGTTCAGTTGTTTGGCCAAATAGATGCCCAGGTATTTGGTTTCAGTTGAGAGGCTTAGGGTTGTTCCAAAGAATCGTGGTAATTGTAGTGTCATCAGTTTTCTCTTTTTTGTAAAGAGAATCCGTTCGGTTTTTGGTGGGTTCACTGAGAGTTGGTGCTTGTTGCACCATTCCTCTACTATTTTCAGGGCTTGACGCATAAGGTTGCATAGGGTGTTTTCGTGGGTCTCGTTCATTATTATGGTTATGTCATCGGCGTAGCCTACGGTGAAATAACCTTTGTCATTGAGTCTTTTGATGAGGCTGTCTACTACTAAATTCCACAGAAGCGGCGAGAGGACGCCCCCTTGCGGGCAGCCTTTCGCAACGATGGCTCTCGTGGTGTCATTTACTGTGACTTGTACAGCCCTTAGTTTGAGCATATTGGTGATCCAGCCACTCAGGGTCGGGTCTACGTTGTGTCCGTCGAGGGCCATATTTATACTCTTCAGGTGCGACTCTCTAAGGGAACTGTTTAAAGATATTAACATCATGACGGTACCTTGTCAATATATCTATGAAAACATTATGTACGTAAGGAAAAATCTACATCTTTTTAGTAAAAGAGGTGCAAGACACAATTATATCACTAGAAATAGGGACGAATTAGTTCAACCGGGTTTAAGGCTGGCTAAAGTGGACTCATATTTCATGGGGTACTGTTTAAAATGTTACAGTAAAATACCTCCAAACATACTTCAAGTGAATGAAACGAAATTTAAATCTTATATTAAGCGCACACTATGCAGCCAAGCATATTATAAGTTGGGGGATTACATCGCTGATAAAAATGCTTGGCTCAATGCTGGACCTGCTCCACAAGGGCGCATAAACTAATTGATTAGCATTTGAAAACACCGTTGGGGCTGCTGAAGATTTTGAAAAAACTATATTTGCATTGTATACATTCAATCTCTTAGCATTGTATAATTGCATAGCACATTGTGTGAGTACTATGTACCGACTATAAAGCTACCATTTAAGTACTGGGTAAGTCTTTCATTGACTTGAATATGCCCTGGCGGCAGAGAGTATGTCATTCTCACTCTAATATCTCGCTGACGGTGGCGCGTGTGTTGGATCTTCAAAATGGTTGAGATGGAGTTGTGCTAATCCATCCTTCATGTTCGTAAACGGGCGCCGTCATTAGCGACTGGTCATCTCTTAGCTGCCACGGCGATTTTAAATTAATTTAATTTTTGAATTGTTTTTATTTTTATTTCTATTACGGACGCTTTTAATGTTTTGCATCGTTCTCACATATATAACATCAACGTGAATGATGTAACCAATATTTTGTAACCATATTTTGATTTAAAAGTGTGTCGTGGAGTTTCTTGCCCGTTCTTCTCCATAGGTACCTACTACGCTTTGGAATGGGTAACTAGCTTTATATTTCTGACTGACCGACCCCTTGACAGTTCAAAAGTGTCTGTAATTGGTTTATTTGAAATAAATGATTTTAGTTTGAGTTTGATTAAATCCCCGATTTCAATAACAGGGTCGGACTTTTGAGAAATTTGACTGCCTAGAACTGAGTTCACAGCAATTTATTTATGACTTAGCAGATGTTTCATTGCTATAGATCGTAAACCATGCAGTACCTATCTTTATCGGTTTGGTACTTAGTTAGTCCTATTCACACAAAAAAACAGAAAAACTTAAAACTTTTGTATAAGATACTGTGATGGGTTGGTACTTACGCAATTTGTGCAGCTTCTCGTGGTGTTTCTTGAGTTCAGCGTACAGCACGGGCTCCTTACAGACGGGGCACACGCGGATGTTGCGGGCACAATGCACATTGTGGATCGTGAAGTTCACCGTCGGGATCTCGCGTTTACTGCGCAAGGAAACAAAAATGGCGTAAAATAAAAGGGCAGTAAACTTTTATCAAGGTGTTTTTGCTCTTTACGGGTACGCTAGTCGGTCATTCTTCCATACAAACGTAGTATGGTGATTACTCGTCTGTTGTACGTTCGAAAATAAAAATTATATCAATTTGTCTTGTCATTATGTAGCCCTGCATGGAAGCAGAATAAACTTCCATATTTCAACACAAATTTTAACTCGTCTTTGGGCGTAAATAAATAATTTATTTAGAAAGAAAATGGCAAAATAGAAACCGTACAGGGATAGATAACACGAGACCCTGTGCCCCCCCCCCCCCCCCCGATCTGCCCTTGCGTGGATGTAATTTATTCATTTCATCACTCTCATCAGCATCACTCTATCTCTGCTCTCAAAACGGTGAAGAAGAAAATTATGAGGAAACAAATCTCCTAGACCCAAAAATTCGAAGAAGTGTGTGACATCTACCAATCCGCACTGGGCCCGTGGTGGATTACAGCCCAATCCCTCTAACCGAGAGGAGGCCTGTGTGCTGTGGTACACACTGCTACATATCAAGCTATACATTTCCAGTCTAAGCTGATCTCGTATTGTATAGGATTTCTGTACAATGAGAGGTCAGCTTCTACTGGAAATTTATAGTTTCATATCAAGCTATATATTTCCAGTATAAGCTGACCGCAGTGTGTACAAGCACATTATAGGTGGTAGTGGGAACATTATAGGCTGATTATAATACTAATAATAAATAATAATAAAAATCTTTATTACAGACCACATGATCCATAAAAAACACATAAATTTAAAATAACAAAATCAAGAAAAAAAAATTGGAATTAAAAATAAAAACATTTACGCGGCTATTTGTAGCCACCGTTTGTAGGTCTCGGTGGCATAGATCCTATCAGCAAGCATTATGCTATGCTTATATAAGCAAGCCGCTCATCTGATGGTAAGAAGATTTCCATATAAATTAAAGGAAATTTCATACAAATTCTGCCCGATTCACGAATTTTCTGGAAATGCCCATATGATAATAAACGAATGAAGACGGAGAAGAGGCTTGTGAAAAGAAGTTGTGTCGTAGTTTATACCACATTATTTTCTACTTGCGAAATTATCAGAAAACTTAATACCTGCTAAATATCATCATCATCATTTCACCCAAAAGACGTCCACTGCTGGACATAAGCCTCCCCCAAGCACCGCCACTTCAACCGATAAATATAGCACTGCCTTTTTGACATTCACGGTCGGCTAGGCGACAGCGCGCTCTGTCCTACAGAAATCAGGCTAGTATACCGAAATAAAACAAATTGAACTGCCGATAAGGTCGAATGTTAGGCAAGTTATGTTACTTTTAGGTCAGTCGTTCAGGGCCTCAAGTCTGCTATTACAATAGTGTCAGAATGGTCTATCATTGATTTCTTAATTGTTGATTTTGACAAGTTTGGTAATCTACTAATACATTGGCGTCATTATGACTTTCCAATGGTCAGCCACTGACACTCCATTGAAAGAAATGGCATCTATTGGTAATCTCGTACATAATGACAAATTAATGACTGACTTAGACGGTAATCTGCTAAAATTTTGACAGATGTTCCTTTGATCAGTGACCTACCATTAGAACGTCTTTGTGCAGTCATTGCTTTTAATTCGTTACGAGTAAGTTTTGTGGAATACAATGATCAACCAATGATCGACCATTATGAATTTAGCAGATTACGAACTTTTAGCAAAATGACAGTGGGATCGTGTTGGAATGACGAATTTATAAAAATAGCAGACTTAGGCCCCAGGACAGCACCGGATACAAATAGATTATCTATCAAATGGGAAATTAGAACTTAAGAACACCTGAGAGCGTTGATCGCAGATGACGTAGCAAAAACACCCTAGCAAAGGTCTTGGAATTGATGGATCTTGACTAGGCTGTTCAGAACTGGTAATTATAATCATTACCGGTATGATGGACCGCTCGTCTCACTAGTTCGAAATGCCTCAACTTTTAGGTATGATCTTAATGGGTTAATTTTGAGAGAATCAAACCTTCGATTACCAGAGGCGATTTTATAACAAGACCCAACTTTAGGAATCTTGATAGTGTTGATCCTTCGCCACTGGAAGAACCTAAACGTCTGTGCACCGATGTGTGCAGTTGTGGAGAAGCCGATCATTTGGAAACGATTCCCGTACACATTTATTTTGCGTACTGTCAAGGAATCTGATTCCTGATTCGTCATTCTGAAGGACGCGAGCAAGTCGTCCTTGGGCAAAAAACAGAATCGGTACGTCCATTTTATATGACGTTTTTCAAACACGTTCTTGTAATTATCGGCTCCGTAAATATCACCAAAAGGTCACGGCCCACCCACGTCTCTGACACGGCACGGATGTGCGCAGAACTAGGCGTAAATACAATGTCACGATGCTACTCCTGGCTGATGGTTCACGGTACCTATATCCTTTAGATATTTATTTATTTGTTTACAGGTCTTAGCCTAATGCGATAGCCAAGTCACACACACCAAATTATATACCGCGGTCATGCAGTAGCAGTATCTTATTGGTTTCGTATCAATATCATCTAATGTTTGGTCTTAGTCGCGGAATAGAAAAAACAGGTAGTAGGCACGTTTAAGGATGATTCATGAAAGATCCATGCCGTGGCGCGGATACATTATGTCACGTACAATTTTGCTCGTCCGGGCCGGGATGCAAGACGCCGATTGGCGAAAAAATAGGTAGATGACCTACGCTATATCTATAAATTCATACATAAATGTCCGTACCCCACGCTGATGGTCCATACTGGTGAAAATTAAAAATTTCCGTACCCAAAGGCTGAAACGGGACCCTATTACTAAGACTCCGCTGTCCGTCTGTCTGTCCGTCAGTTACCAGGCTGTATCTCATGAACCGTGATAGTTAGACAGTTAAAATGTTCACAGATGACGTATTTCTGTTGCCGCTATAACAACAAATACTAAAAAGAAAAACCGAATAAAATACTTAAATATTTAAGTGGGGCTCCCGCACAACAGACATTACTTTTTTGCCGTTTTTATAGATAATGGTACGGAACCCTTCGTGCGCGAGTCCGACTCGCACTTGGCCGGTTTTTTATTTTTTATTTCTCAGTATAATGGTACATTGAGATCTTACATTAAACACTGTTTCACACATACTACCATTGCTGGTGTAGAAATATTAAATAATAAGCTAGGCACATGCAAATCAGAACTAGGCACATTATAAGAATATTTTATACAATTATGAAATCTTGTATTATATTTATGAATTTATAATTTTTATGACAAATTAATAGGCTGGATTCATCAAAAATGCTTAAGATATATAATGTCAAAAATATGCTGTCATTCTCACGTCAGTCACCGTCCGCGATAAATGGAGCACGACGTGTTAGTTTATACCGATCTCGCATTGAATAGGATTTCCGTACAATGCGAGGTCTTTTTTATTTTTTTTAAACTATGGCATCTCGCAGGTATACCACTAAGGTATTTACTGCTTAACCGAACAATCCTGTGGCTGCCTTAAGCACTACACTCAAAGCCTCCAGCCAGGAGCAACTATTCTACATTAAAATTAGGCGAACGCTCGCTAAGGGCACCCCCTGTGGGGTACGAACCTCGGCTTAGGGCGTCGCTGAGGGGAGGACAGCAAGATGGGACAGGCTGGATCAAGGATATTTCATGATTATTATGCGGGGAATTTAAAGCTACGCGCTCAGCTGCGGCGCGGGCTGGCGCTTCATCGGACAAGGGTCGGGGGGGAGTATTATTTACTCGTGAGGGTCGCGCGCGCGGAGGACCTCGGCGGCGAGGTCGGTACGACGGGTGTCGGGTGTGTTTGTGCACTGTACTGGTGGCCCTATTGCTCTCCTGGAGGAGAGTGGTTGGATCATCTGGATCGGAGAGGACAATGCGAGGTCAGCTTATACTGGAAATGTATAGCTTGATGTGTAGCCATGGACAAACAAAAGTTACACCATCATTTCAGGTTATAGGTTTGTCCCCGCCTGCAATAATAAAATTCTATAGATAATGCTTGTTATTCTCATTTCAGTTTTGTGTTATTGCAGTCGGGTTTTTTGTTTTTTTTAAATAATTTGCTTTATATTAAACTTAGTTTTATATATACAATGTCATAAAGGACAGGGAGTTTCATATCCCTTACAACTTAGTACTTGTACAATTTGACATAGGTAATTATTTATTTCAAGTAGCTACCTACTTTCTTTCTATTAAATTTAAGTACTAATTTCGCTTAGCGAATTAATGATGTGTCGATTTTTTTTACTAATACGTTATTACGTTTACGATTATCAAACAAACCAAATGACGTAAAAAATGTTATAATTTGGATAGTTATTAATTATTATGCTAAGGTGGGTAGCTGGTTCTGGGCACGCCACTATTGCGGCGATAAGTCCCCTCTTTGAGGAGTGGTTAGAGAGGCGCCACGGCGTCCTCACCTTCCGCCTGACGCAGGTCCTCACCGGACACGGCTGTTTCGGGAGGTTCCTGTTCGGTATCAGGCGGGAGGAAACGCCCGGGTGTCATCACTGCGTGGATCACCCTGAGGACAGGGTGGAGCATACGGTGGAGGTCTGCCCGGCTTGGTCAGAGCACCGCCGTGTCCTCGTGGAGGCGATCGGTGGCGGGGATCTCTCGCGTCCGGCCCTGGTCCAGGCCATGGTACGGAGCGAGAGGGTATGGGATGCCGTCACCTCCTTCTGCGAAGCAGTAATGCTCGCGAAGGAGGAGGCAGAACGCGTGAGGGAGTGGCAAAATTCGCGCCCTCACGCACCTAGCCACCGCAAGAGGAGACGCCCTGGGCGTCGGGAATTGCAGGCCGATTCCCGGCCACCGTAGGCGCGGGCTTGCGGACGGTGAGCAATGGGTAGCTCGCCGTCCGGTAAGGACCAGGCCGGGTCGACGGCGCGTTGTATTCCACGCGCGCCTCAAAGAGATGTCAGCGAGTGAAGGGATCCGATGGGCCCATTGCCAGCCGGGGTTGCGGGCAAATCCGAAAGAGATACTGTGGCCCCCTGGCATTGCACAGGCAACAGAAGGAACACGGGTGGGTTTTAGTCAGTAAGAGTCTGACACGCCCCCCTCATCCCGCTCCGCCCAGAGCGGGAGCAGTCATTTGATGATTTCCCACCCAAAAAAAAAAAGGCGGGTAGCTAGCTATAAAATAAATTTACCCTAGTAAAATATATGTATACGTTCATGCACTACCGTCGTCGAACATAGGCACTTTGTTCGAAGACACTATTTTATTATTATTCATTTATTTCAGAAAAAAAATATTCCATACATTGTTAGTAATCATACTTATAACTATGTTAGTATATTATTATTCACATGTCAGCATTACTTATTATAAATGATTAATTTATTACATTAATCTGTCGCGCGCGCAATTAGCAGACACAATAGAATTTTATTGTTATCTGTCTCCAATATGAGACACCAGTATTATAAAGGTTAAACTTATTTTACATTAAAAAGGACCCCTCCAGATCCGTGAATGGCATTCCAGTGCCTAACAACCGGACAATCAACCCTTCCCAATATGGTATTCAGAAGGCCATTGGTGCTGCCCCGCACGCGGCGCATCAGGGAGGCCACTCTTTTCCGTACTATAGACCTAAAGCAGTCAGTACTGGCCTTAGCAAACATACCCGATGCACTGCAAAAGCGAGGCAACCCCAACAGCATCCTAAAGCCATTATTGTACAGGACCCGCAGGGCATTGAAAGATCTACGCGTATAGCTGACCCACAGGCTGCAGGTATAAAATGTCTGGCAGTATGCTTTGAAAAGAGCGATTTTAACCTCTTGCACCGTGCAAACCTGCGCGCCAGCATATTGCATCGCACTGCCAACGCCCTACGTTCCCGCTCAATATCCAACTCATCTGAGAGGTCCTCGGTGACCCAGTGCCCCAGGTACTCAAACTCAAAGCATTTATTTCAATTAAACCCTTTACAGGCACTTTTGAATTGTCAAAGAGTCAGTTAGTCAGAAAGTTGAAGCTAGTTGCCCATTCCAAAACGTAGATCTCTATGGAGAAGAACGGGCAAGAAACTCCAAGGACACTCTTTTAAATATAGAAATTACAAAATCCTGGGTACATTACTCTTGTTGATTCTATAAGTGAGAACAATGTAAAAAATATATAAATCAAAAACGATTAAAAATACGTACTTAAATTTGGTGACCCTACTGAGTGGCATACCTCCAAGCCTGACCGGTGGAACGGTTTTCGGACTCTTATTACCCGCCTTGAAAATAAGTAGTTCACTCATTTTACAGTGATACCTGAGGCCATGAGACCCCGCGTACCTCTCACAGATCCCTATGAGGTAGTTAAGGGCTGTGACAGATGGGCTCAGCAGCACCATGTCGTCGGCATAACTAATGTTGTTCATACAAACACCATCAACTGAACAGCCGACACCGGCCCCGCTGAGCTCACCTATCAGTTCGTTAACGTACAGGTTGAAGAGCCGTGGTGAAGTCAGGCCTCCCTGCCTCACTCCACACTCCAACCTGTACTCCGACGAACATGAACCCGCCCACCTAACATTATTTGTCTGGTGGCCGTACCAATACTTTAGCATATTTATGTCTCTGGGTGTGTTGGTTCCTCCTTGGAGCTTATCCCACAGCACGTCATAAGACACCAGGTCAAATGCCTTCGACAGGTCCAAAAAACAACCGTATACAGGCGTCTTCCTCGTCACATAGTACTGGACAGTAGGCTTGAGCCGCAGTATCGCAGTTTCAGTCGATTGCCCAGCCCTGAAACCAAACTGAGCTTCGTGGAGATCTATATGCTCACTTAGCTGACTATCAAGCAAACCATCCAGAACCTTGGCGATCACTGTAGCCAATGAGATAGGTCTGTAGTTTTCCCTGTCGGAGGCATCACCCGTCTTGTTTTTAAGAACTGGTATAACAGTGGTCTTCATAAGCTCCCCAGGTAAATATGAATGGCCTACACACAAATTGAAAAACATGACCAACACCCTAGGTAAATGAACACCTGCGAACTGCAAGTGCTCGATGCTAAGGTCATCATGTCCTGGAGACTTACCTCTAGTCATATTTTGGATAATATGGGCGACTTCTTTCGTCTTAAATCTGAACCGCTCACAATCTGCAACCTCAGCATCGAGCACCTGCTGCACACATCCTAGGGGAGACACTACCCTAAAATGATCCTTAAATAATTCAGCTATTTGCCGGGGGTCACTCCTATCCTCAACACTCACAGGGACACACGAACCAGCTTCCAGTTTCTTGGTGTGCTTCCAAAAGTTTTTGAAATCCTTCTCTTTGTGGTGTGTTGCTAAGATATCCATTTTAATTTTATCCTCATTGTCTTGACACCATTTCAACTTAGATTTAAAACGCTTACGGG
The DNA here is from genome assembly GCA_963853775.1 of Xanthia togata. Taxonomy (NCBI): domain Eukaryota; kingdom Metazoa; phylum Arthropoda; class Insecta; order Lepidoptera; family Noctuidae; genus Xanthia; species Xanthia togata. Next base: position 13,944,465 of record OY970809.1, read on the forward strand.
TTTCACGCATAGTATTGTATATATCACCAGACTCAGGTTTGCCATGAAGCAACCAATCCTGAAAGCTGCTTCGTCTGCGTCTACGTGAAACTTTCGTACATGCTTGTTCCACCCAATAACATATTTTTGCTTTGTCCTTTTCTTTACACCATGGCTCCTTCGCGAAGCTTCCGTCAAACAACTAACAATACTATTATACAACTTATCTATAGTTACATGATGCAAATTATTAGAACAAACATTATCAGCACACAGACCAAGTTCCACCGGGAAATCAATGTCTCTTAATGTAGCTGTACACAGTTCCCTATACAATCTTATCTGTTCAACGTCCCTCTCACCCCATCTCACTTCACTGTAAATATTTCCAGTATATTGCGCTTTACATGGTAATATGCCCAAATTGCAATACACTTCCAGTGGAAAATGGTCCGACCAGAAAACATCATAACATACCTTAATATTAGCCACACATTGCCAAGCTGCCTCCGTTGTCAGACAGTGATCAAGCCATCGCTTACAATTAACATGACTTTCACTTACAAAAGTGTGTGTGTCTGACATCACTTCCAACTTCATCACGTCCGCACAGAGCCAGCTTCGCTCCTCACAAAAGTTGGCTAATTCCTTAAAGAATAACTCCCTTGGATGAGCATTAAAGTCCCCGAGAATAATAGCGGATTCAATATCACAACTTTCAATTACCGCATGTATTTCACTTAACACATCCGTGAATTCTAATAAGTTATCTGTACTATCTGTTGGCATATACACTGAAAACACTATACCTTCCGCCTCGCTGCTTCCCTACGACTAGGAGCTCCTTGTTGTTCTCCACATCGCTGTCACTGTGGCGACAGCCTTGGACATCATGGCCTGTCTTGCAGCCGAAGTGCGGGTCGCTAAGCGGCACGCGAACATTAACGACATCATCCGACGAGCTCTTGTCACCGCCGCCGGCGTTCCAGCTTTATTAGAAATGGCCAAATTGCTTGGCAGTGAATGGCTTGGCACGCGACGATGGCAAGCAGGGACTGAATTACCGAAAAAATAAGGTACCTTTAAATTTCAGTATGACGTCATTCCGTTAAATAAAGGTTACCGAAATATTTCGATACCGTTAATTTTTTCAGTAGCGGAATTTTGAGGTTGGATATGCATACCGGTATATTTCGGTAGAAGTACTATAACCTTTATAAATGTTTCGGTAGCAGTACCTAAACCTTAATAAATAGGGGTTTTCTTTGACACACCTCCTCGCTACTCTGTCTGTCGTTCACTTGCCGATTGTTACAAAATAGGTACACAAGTTCTAAAGTGTTCGACGCCGCGCCGTCTCGCATGTTTTTGATACCGAAATCGTGTAAAGGTTAAATAACGGTTTAGCCCAACCTTTATTTTTAAAGGTATCGGTATAGCACAACCTGTATTTTAAACCGGTACCGGTATATTTTTGAGGTATCTTAACCTTTAACCGTAACCGCTTTCAGTCCCTGATGGCAAGAGACCGGACGGCATGTCTTTATCTCCATGGAAGGTGGGTAGGCCTTTAGTGTGGGATGCAACCTGTGTCGACACTCTTGCGCCATCCCATCTTCCTAGCTCGGCGTGCTGTGCTGGTACTACAGCTGCGTCTGCAGAAAACCTCAAGCGGCGTAAGTATAATAACCTTACAGGTAATTATATTTTCGAGCCATTTGGGGTTGAAACCCTCGGGCCGTGGGGTTCGAGAATGATATCTCAAAACGGCTATTTGACACTTCCCGTGACCCAAGGGCTGGTTTTTTCCTTGGGCAGAGGCTAAGCATTGCCATGCAACGTGACAATGCGGCCAGTCTCTTGGTTACATTACCAGTCGACAGCGATGCGGATGAATTTTTCGATGCTAGGTATATTTTAATTTTTCAATCGTTTTAGTTAAGTTAGTATATAATTTTGATAATTTTATTAATTATTAGTAGGGATGGGCCGAATATTCGTTTTATATTCGGTATTCGGCAGGTTTACCGAATATTTGTATTCGGCCTATGTCTCGCTGGTGGTGGCGTGTGTGTTGGATCGTCGAGTTCCCTTCAAAATGGTTGAGCTAAACGGTGCTGATCCATGCGTCATGTTCGTGAACGGGCGCCATCAGTAGGGACTGGTCATCTCTTATCTGCCACGGCTTATTTTAATTTTTGAATTGTTTTTTTTATTTTTTATTACGGACGCTTTTTACGTACACGTCTTTCTACATTGTTCTCACATGTATAATTTCAACATGAATGATGTAAACAATATTTTGTAAGAATATAATTTTTTTTAAAGAGTGTCCGTGGAGTTTCTTGCCCGTTCTCCTCCATAGGAACCTACGCTTTGGAATGGGCAACTAGCTTCATATTTCTGACTGACTGACTCCTTGACAATTCAAAAGTGCCTGTAAATGGTTTAATTGAAATAAATGCTTTGAGTTTGAGTTTGAGGCCGAATATTCGGCTATATCACCGAATGTTCGGCAAAGTGATACTCATATTTTTTACTGTATTGAGCCGTGTATGATTGATCATGAGTCGAGTGTTAAATGTGTAATTTTTATGAGGTTAAGTAATTTACAGTGCAGGTTTATGTTTTTGTCGACATTGTAGCTTTATTTCCAATAACCGATAAACTCGACCAAAAGGATCGAAGACTAGAAGACTATTCTTCGATAAACCGATAAAGCCTTGGTCTCAGACAGCTCACCTTGAATAGTCTTTTTCAATTTTTCATAAAATTGAGGAATAACAGTTTCACCTACGTGTTTTCGGCTGGGTATTTGGTATTTGGGCTTTACCAACTGCATAAGACGAATAAACCCTTTATTTTCGACAACAGAAATTGGTCGGTTGTCTACTGCTATCATTTCAGAAATTTCATTCGTAATCGGAACTGATCTGGGGTCGTCTATTTTCCATTTGGAAATAAATGAATCTTCTAGTGTGCTTTGAGTTGTTGCAAAAGTTTTAGGGTTTGAAGGTTGAGCACCACTGGTAGACGGTTGGATGACATGTGCAGCCACAGGCTCCTGCTGCATCGTCTCGTCAATTGGAGAATTTTGGGTTACCTGACGCACAGGTCTGTCAAGACTAATAATTTCCGTATGGTGCTTCAATTTTATGTGATTGCTCAAAGCTGAGGATGAAACTTTTCGGCCGCTGCCTCCCCGCGAAAGAATTTTCCGCAAATCGTACATTTCACTTTGCTGCGGTTCTTCACTTTCCCGAAAACAAGTCCATATAGTTGATCTCCTTCTTCCGCTCATTTTTAGATACACAACAATTAAACCAAGCAAAAAAAACTCAATGAAGTACTTTTCTAATAAAAAATAACCATAACAACCGCATGTGGCGAAGTTTTACTCCTTACTAGAATGATGATGCAATAACAACACGGGTACTGTACAGCGGGGGTAGTGGGCGAGAGGGTCCGGCGCGAATCCACGCGCCCTGCGTAAACAAGTTCAAACCTGTATTGTTTACGTAAGGGATTCAAATATGCCGAATATTCGGCCGTATATTCGGTTCGGTAATATGGTAATATGGTTAATATACAGGGTGGAAGGGACATCGACGCGAAAACTGATACCTACCATGGATTCAGTACATGATTCTGAACCCCCATCTGCTGAAATTTTTCGTCTGTTATTTAAAAAAAAAAAAAATCCTCATCTATCCCATAGCGTGGGGTGTCGTTGGAAACGTTGTTCAAAAATATTGTGGGTTTGTGAAGACCATTTTTGGATTCAGGGATCAGTTTGCAAAATATTAAGCTTTATAGTGCAAATTTTTGGTAGAGAAGTCCCCCCTCCCCCTGCCAGCAAAATCGTTGGTTCTGGATATTATGTGGAAAAATTCAGAGCAGTATTTTATACAGTGTCCCTGGACGTACGAAAATGGGTGAAACTAGACAATTATTCAACGTCAAAAAAAAACGTAATTATTATTAGATATCGATTTTTTTACTTTTTTTACTTTTTATTATTTCTTTAAATAAAAACGATAATGATGGCTGATAGAATGACAAAATAATACAAAGAAAACCTTTAAAAACGGTCATCAAGTAAAAAAAGACGTTTCTTGGAAGTCATTTTGAAATTTTTGACAGATTTTTTTTTTACTATTTACGAGTATTTTTTTATTTTTTTCCAATTTTTTGTCGATGAATTTTGGTCTAGTTTCACCCATTTTCGTTTGTGCAGTTTATCCAGACACACTGGGCTCCACTGTAGGTATAATGAAATGAAAAGGAAAACTATCACTCACACACAGCTAAGTAGGCTCTACAAGTTAAAGCCTCACAAACATAGCTCACAAAGCGCAGACAGACATTTCCTGGAATTCATCCCCCACCGAGTGCTTAATGGATTTTCTAGCTTGTAATTTAGGTCGTCAAAGGCAAAATAGGTCATAAAGATCATCGACCCTAACCGCTACACAGGTAAAAACGAAATTTTATACAATAAGTACAATAAAATACCAATAACAACAAAATAATAATTATTTTTCACACTCAATTCTATGCCTACAAGATCTCCCTCGAGGCTAAACAAATAAACAATAAGTTAAAAGGAAGTTTTTCATAACAATAATTCCGATGTAAGGTAAACAACAAGCGATCTTGAGACAGCTGCGATGTTCGCAATGCTCCAAATAATCTAAAAATAGCCGGCTAACGTGTGTACTCTGAAATAGAACTAATATTGACAACATACACGCATAATGCACATACAACTTACCAATTCTCACACAGTTTTGTTTCGACGTCTTCCATTTCGCGATTCATCCTTTAGTTTTATATCTATTTAGACTTACATAGGCACTGTAACAAATTGTAATTTTAACCTATTTCACGATAAGATTTTTGTTATTTCGTGCTATTGCGGTGGTAGTTAGGCCTCAACTGTTGAATGTTAAATAATTTATTATTCAACCCTAGCTACTGATTTGAAATAAAAACATTTTTTGTGAACACTTTTCGGTGAATCCCATAACCACAGACTATACGAATTAACTATTAGAATAATAAATTAATAGCGAGCGTTGCCAACTTCACTCATTTCTTTGACAGCAGGACTGACAGAGACAGATGATAGCTGTTCAGCGCTGTTCAGAGTGATAGTGATGTCCAATCATAATGTTGGTGGTGTAAAAACGATAGCATTATAAAGCTCTCCCACACACAGTTCACATTGAGTTGATTATTAAAGGCGGCAACTACACGATAATTACTCACCATTCTGCTAAAACTAGTAATCATTCCATAATGCTTGTATTTTACGTAGCTTTATGTGGTGCTGCTGTACCTGTATTGGTTTTACAGCCGCATTTTATGTTTTTAGCAGAGAGAAGAGACTTTCTCTTACTTTTCAGGAGAAATATAGTCTTTGACTTTTGATCCTTGTCTGCCCAGGAATCGTGGGATGCTTTCAAATATATATGGATGAGATGATTGTTGCTCCACAACCGTACTGAATAATTTAAAACAATGAGGATTTTAGGTATTTCGGCTATCAGACCGTTATGTATGACAGTTACTATGTTATTTTTTAAGACTGAATACGGTCTCCGCGACTTCATCATCCTAAATGATATTGGGAATGTTATGCTGGCCACTGACCACTCCCATTACGCAAGTCGGCAGCTATAGTATAGCAGGCATTTACTGCCTCTTTTTGTTTATTCCTACAAGGACATGAAGTGATCTGTTTGTAATTCTAGCTCTAGCGAAACCGAAGCGAATCCCGAGCGGCATACGGACGATATTCGGTAGCACCGATTGTGAAAACTTGTATTGTATGGAGGATGGAGGCGTTCAATCTGGCTCTGGCTTTCAAAGTCACGTGACTTTCTAATCGTTGAAAAAATGTTGAAGGCAACTGTCAAAATGGCGCTGTCGTAGCTAGGGAGTGGGGTATTTATGTTCTGTGGTAGCTACTACTACTACTAGTTCTGTGCTGTATTGCTGTATTATCCACTGCACAGAACATTAATACTCAAGAGATCCACTGACTTAGAATCTCAATGGCTCTAACATTGTATGGAAAACTGACAGAATATAGATATTTCAACATGTAGTATAGATGTGAATGTTTCGCCAGTGCAAACGCACAATATTAAGTAATAATAAACAAGGCGTGAAGTGGTTCTATATTATTTTTGTGAAAATCAATAGTACTTGTGTTTCTAAATAATTCCTATAAGATTTAATCGTCAAAAGGTCATACAATTACCTTGCCTTTCTATTAAGTCTGCCTGTTTACTTAGTAATGAAGCAACACATTTCTTACAACCAGTTTTTATTTCTGGCTCTTTCCATGTCGAATACAAAATATTGAAATCACCGAAAATATCGAAATAGTGAAATCAAACCAAATCTAGAGTCCGCGCCACCAATGAAGTCGATTAAAAAAAAAATACAATTTGATGAAATGTCATAGACATTAGCGCCGCGCTACAACCATTGATTCATAAAACTTTAAATTAGGTTGGGGAAAAACTCGGAAAGAGTCTTTTCGCAATATTATACTATGTATGAACTTGTAATAAAATCTCTTTGGCAAAAATCTAAAATGTATTTGTATCTGGCTGGTTTTGGTATCATTGAAAGTTTAAATTTTAAAGAACATAATTCCAAATTCAAATTAGAATTAGGAAAATGTGTGATTTTCATTTGTTTTTCGTACCGTCAAGATTAGTGAATCTAATGAAGAAATTCGATACATTTTAAAATGTTACTACAAAAAAGGTAAAAATGCAACGCAAGCCGCGAAAAAAATTTGTCCTAGTCTCAGACCTAGTGCAGTGTCTGTGAGAGTAGCACAAATTTGGTTTAATTATGCGTTTTCAATCTGGAAATTTTGATGTCAAAGATGCACGTCACTCTGGTAGCTGAAGAACTTATAAAATGGATGCCATTTTTGAAAAAGTGGAGCAAGATCGGCATATCAGTAGTTACGACGTAGCTGAAGAACTGATAAAATGGATGCCATTTTTGAAAAAGTGGAGCAAGATCGGCATATCAGTAGTTACGACGTAGCTGAAGAACTAGGAATTGACCACAAAACAGTTTTGTCGCATTTGAAAAAAACTGGGTACCTACTTTCATAGACATAGGGTACTTTACTTTAATGCATTGCATGTAATGTAATGCATTTATGAAAATAATATGAAATGGTTATCTGAGGGTGATAGACGAATATTCGGTTAGGTTAGGTTAGGGTTAGTAACAGACCAAAAACATCAATATGCAATATTATTATTGGACGTATGGTGTTATGGGATACCAATTACCTTGGGACAGTGCAGTGAAAGCTTGTGTTAAATTAGTCACGCCATCTAGTATTAGCTTTGACCGGCCTTCCCGCGCGGGATTTGGCGCAGTGTAGCTAGTTTAAAACACATACATAATTAATGGCAAATAAAGCATCATACAATTCAAAAGGATATGATAGATTTCATTTCACCAATAATTACAATAAAAGGGACTGAACCCTTTTATTGTAATTAAGCTGGTTATATTCTATTGCCATTAATCAGGCACAAATCCAGACTCCAGGCAGCTATAACTAATGAAAATGTTTTGGTTCGGCCAACATGTATTTTTCTTTCTTATTTCTCTGTTAGTCGTCATCTCGGTAGTCACCCCCATAATTCCTGGTCAATTAGGGGAAAACCCAATGAAAAAATAAAAATCCCATTATTTTAGTAATCTTTTATTACTTAAACAACAACAAAAATAATAAACATTGTATGGATAATTTACTACAAAAGAACACTATTCTACTTACTTGCAATCTATTTCAATAAAACTTAGGAACATAGAGGAAGATCTCAATGGATAAAATGTTTTCCACACATTATTCATTATTTTCATCATAACTAGTTAATTGAATAACATTATATCACACATAGCAGTATAACTAGAACTTATTATAAGAATTATTGAGTTCTATAGCTATTTGAAACCACTATGAGAATGTTTCTTCAAATATCTCAGATCAAAGCTGTTGCAATATTTGAAATGGTAACAAAAAAAAACTCTGCCTATCCTTTTTCCAACTATGTTGGGGTCAGCTTCTAACCTAACCGGATGCAGCTGAATAGCAGTATTTTACATGGAGCAATTGCCTATCTGACCTCCACAACCCAATTACTGGGTAAAACAATACTCCTTGGTAAGACTGGTTGTCAGACTTTCGGGGTTCTGACCCATAACGACTGTCAGCCAGGACCAACAGCTTAACGTGCTTTCCGAGGCACGGAGGGGTCTCGGTATGTGAAGATGGTCACACATCCACGGACTGACCACAGCAAGTCTATATTGAGATCGACCCGTGCGGCTGTTATTGTCAGTGTGACTCAAGTGATGCGACTGTACTTACAAGTAATTACAGTCACATCACTTGATTTGTGATTTAAAAACAGATTAAATTCCATTACAAAATGGGGATTTACTTATACCAATTTTACAATAATCAATTCTCTATCATATCAAAATAAAGTGGCAGCCTGATTACACAGCCTTTTACAAAGATAGCATTTTATTTTTATCCTATAAATCTATATAAATAAAAAATAATTGCCGCATGTATGAAAGACCATCGCTTGAGAACAGCTCAACCAAAATTTTTTTTTTTTTGCTGTTTTAATTTTCAGGACAAACTAGGTTTTGATGGCTCAATACAACTGAAGATAGAGACATGAAATTCACCTGGACCGCCCGGCCCCGGCCTGTACCCTAATTACGTAATACATGATCAATCGGAAATTTGAATCGTTTTGAAAGAAATTTCTAATCCATTGCTTCTTAAGTTCTTAAAAAATCTACTCGACAACGTAAATGACGCAATGAATGTTGTTGGACTGTCAAAATGAAACAAATTTCTCGTAATCGTTTACGAAAATGTGTTGCGTAATTAGATAGCTGGTCCGGCCACAGAACCGTGCAGAAGGCGCACTCCGCAATTTAGGTATGAAGCTACAGTACGCGGTGTGCTCGTCTTGTCGGGCCAATTATGTGAGCTTAACGTAGTCAGAAGTTATAAGAGTTACGCGATAGAATGCGATGCAACTTCTAGGTGAATATAACTAGATAATTAGCGGTGTGCGACCTGAATTGCAGTTTATTGTGTGTGCAAGTCGCTTTTTATTTAAATGAAATTTTGCGAAGTGAACCATCCGTATTAATCTATGGCCGGGCACGAACAGCTAATCTATGGCCGGGCACGAACAGCTAGTCTATAGTACAGTATTTATGGTTTCAGGAGTAGCTATAGAACTTCACATTACATTTTGTAATTCTCCACCCACTCACAAAACCCACGGGATTGCGTGACGCATTTCCAAATTTACTTTGAAAATATAATTCATCTTGATAAATGATACTCTTTGCAAGTTTTATAATTTGAGACCGCTTACTCTCAATACCATGTCATGGCTATTTACAATTTTCAATTCATATAACTAATAATTCCAATGCCAGATCAGCTCAATATTTAGTTTAATTTATTTTTTTGGACATTTCTTCTGTTTTTGTCAATATAATTTACATATTTTTCGTGTAAGTATTAAAGCTATATATAGGTCAAAATATGATATTTTTGATGTAGCTTTTTAATTCCAAGACCCACTGCTTACATTTGATTGTTCCCAATCTATTGCTACATTGATTACAGAATCCTTAACTGCTTGCAGCCTTTCTAATCTCTAGTTAGTGCAATCCAGTACCCTAATATTTTACAAACTACAACAATTCTTTTAAATACATCCAGGGCTCGGATAACAGTGTATTTTTCGAAACGGTTTCATCTTAAAAACCCAAGGAACTATTTGTTTCAGTTACGTTTGAACGGAACATTATTAAAACGTTTTTGAAGATCAAAATTTAAATCTTTCTTGGTTAATAAAACGATTTTTAACTATTTTTGGGTTGATTGATAGGAAACTCGCAACACAACCCTAATCAATCCGTAAGCGGCAAGAGCATTGGAATCAATAATGTAATTAAATGAAGTTAAGTTACAATTTAACTACATAAGTTCCTCCTGCCGTCCTGCAGAATAAACTGGTTTTTGAAAACGTTGTAATTTCGTTTTCATTCCAAACAAAATGTTGTACAAAGAAGAACGAAAACTGTTAGAAATGTTTTAAATAACGTTTCCAAGCCCTGCATACATCCTCTTTTCTGATTGCTCTAGCCAAACATCCCTAAATATGAAATACAAACATACATAAGTATGAACATTCATAAGATCAATTGCATATGAGCTCTCTAAAGAGACATAGCTAAGGTGAGTACCAATGGTAGTAACATAATTTTCTTTAGGAAACAGACACAATCTACGCAAACAGAATTAACTCAAAAAGCACTGTTGAAATGGTAAACCAGTTCTATTACAAATGCATGTCACTAATAACATATATTGAAGACAGAGCTCATATGATAATCTATTGCTTATTACGGTACAATTTAGGTAGAAAATCAACATAATCTATGACAAAACACTAGCTCATCTGCGGAGCTCACTATAACACCACTGCACTGTTCCATTCTGCATTCCATCGCACTAGGCACACTCAGGTCGAACATTATGACGTCACAACACTAGGCACTATCACTATGAAGTTAGTTATTAGACAGTAATGGAGTCTAGTACTGTCCCCGTTGGAAGCCTAGTCCTACGCCGCGCATGGTGTGGGTAGTCGCTCTGGCGACTTCGTACTGTGCTTGCATTGCTTGAAAAAGTTCCTCTTGCTTTTTGATTGGGTCTACCGCCTTTTCCGGAGGCTCAGGCTTGACTGCGGCTGTTGGAATAGAGATATTTATTACTTCTTGTTTGTCAGAATCTTAGATTAAAATGAAAATTTCATGACTTCTAGTATGGCAGGGATTTATGAACTAAACCAGCAGTTAAAAAATTTGCTTATTATTACTGATGTATGCCATCTGCCACCTTATCCAGGTATTTTATATTACATTTTAATTAAACAATACAAAGGATGGGAGGGTTGTTTTCGGTACCCAGTCTGACCTAGCCGCCTTTACGGGGCATCCATTTACTTTCAGATAACGGGATGATTCTTGGAAAGAGCAAACTAAGAGATACATAGGAAATAGGTTGAGTTGATTGACGGAGAGACCTGGTTTCATAGCCTGCGTTGAACCAGGCCCTATAAAACGATAAAACATGGCAATCACCTGGCTCCTTGATGCCCATAAGCCTCATGAACTTGGACACCTGCTTGCCGTCGTTGTCCTGCGCGAACCGTGTGCCGCTCCACTTGGCAGCCTCCTCAGCTTCCGACTTTTTCTTGTTCGACCACAACAACTTACGCTTTTGTACCTGTAGAAAGACAATTAACTCAGGAAAATTATGTAAAACTAAAACGAAATACGGTTTGATTTGAATAATCGGCCGAAACCTTTGGTTGTTTTGCAATAAGTTTACTTCGGTAAAAGTAAAAGAAATGCAGCTTTAATCTTTTGAACAGTTTAAACTTAAATCACAGTATCAAGAAACTTTGTACTTTTATTTAAATTAATTGAAAGTATTGATTTGCGGGCAGGTCTTAAGTTTTTCGGCAGAAAATATATTTATTTAACAAAAACTGAAAACGAAATTCGGTCAGATTATCTATTATGAGTTCAACTGCTACTTATGAGACACAATAGAATTTTAATTGTTATCGATCTCCTGGGGTCTTTGTAACGGACGGGAGAATATAATGAATTGCCCATAATCACGGTGGCTGAGAGGATTCATGTTTCGAAAAAAAAAAAAAAAGTTTTTTTTATTTAAGTTTCATTGCAATACAGCTATAATTCAGACGACATCGTGTGTTGTGTACACAGATACATAACTGGAGCTCGGGGGGGTCTGGGTCGCTCCAACGCGAATGTATACGTACATCCGTGGTGGGGCGACCTGAACTGCCAGGCACTTCTTCTCCTGCAACCGAGCGGGTGGGCAGGTTGCGGATAGCCCAACTCCGGCTGCGGGACCGACCACTGACGGCAACCTTGGGCCGTTAGTGAGCGGTCCCGCACTCGGAGCATCTCCCCTAGGGGATCCCGGACAAGAGAAGTTCCCGAAAGCCAAATCGCAAGCTTAGGGTAACCCATACACCCCTTCCCGTGAACCCACAACCTGACTAAGCCATCCCTCCCTATCCATACAGATCCCATCGATCCTAAAATCCCTAGGCCAACTCCCAGGCCTAGGGTGACCCCCCCAGGAAACCACACCCTCAATCCACAAAATGCCTTCCCTCCCATTCCTTTACTCCTGTCGGTCCCAGAGGACGGGTAACCTCGATTCCAAAAAAGCCCACCCCCACTACCATGAACATGAAGCAGCAAGATAATGAAACTACCCAGGTGGGTCCCGGCCAAGCCGGGGAATCCCACACCGCTCCGGCGGTTAGCCCCCATCGTATTATGGGGGGGGCGTCAAACTGCTCAATAATGGACACATTAATGCCGCACTTCTCAGCGCGGCCGGCTGCTGACATAGCGCCCACATCACAGGCTGCGACAAACGCGCCCACATCACAGGCTGCGACTAACGCGCCACTGCACCTAACCCCGGCTGCGATACACGCGCCAATACCCACGACAGAGTATGTGCCTCCCACAAACCTCTGGCAACAGAGCATTGTGCGGAGCAGCACCACTTACCCAGACAGCGACCAAGATGAACACAGACAGACCGATACGGGGAAGGACACTGAACCGGGCAGCTCTACCACTCTCCCGGTCGTTGTTGGTGAAGTACGCCCGCTGATAAAGCGCGGAAAAGCCTCAGCCCGGGAGAAGAAGGAAGTAGGCGACCGAAAGCGTACTACCCGCGAAGGCACTGGCCAGCGCGAAGCGCGATCGGACGCCGAAGAGATGGTACGCGACCGGTCACGAGTACGCGCAGGGGCAACCCAGCGCGCAAAGTTACCGGACGCGGAGCCACGCGCCCAGCCGCAAGTACGCGAAGGGGAAACCCAGCGCGGAAAGCGGCCGGACGTGGAACCAAGCGGGCGGGGGCAGGTACGCGAAGGGGCAACCCAGCGCGAAGCGCCTCCGCACGCTGTGGAGTCTGCCGGGCCAGCAAACCGACCCCAAGACACCAAGACAACCCACGACCGACCTCGACCTAGACGTGCTAGGGGTAAGCGGTCTGGAGCCTCACACAAGGCGTTGCCGGCAACGACCACCCTGCCAGGCACCTCTGAGCCGCAGCCTGGACCGAGCGGTACAGGGCCGGCGAAGAGGGATCGACCTGACGACACGGCTTCGCCAAGTACGATTCAGGGGGACGCCAAACGTGTGAGGGTCCACTCTGCTCAGGGGGGGCAGAGAACCTACGCGCGGGCCACCCAGGATATTCCGGCGCGGCTGGCCGTAGCGATCTGCTTTCCCCACCCCGGCAGGGAGCTGACCAAGGTAGAGGCAGACTACACAAAGACGGACCTTGAGAACCTAGTGATGGACACAGACTTGTCGGCACCACTCCCGGCCTTCCGCGGTTACCCACGGGTGGCGGAAGGCACAGTGCAGATGTGGTGTGAAGACGACTATGCCCTGACCTGGCTGACCCAGAATGTGCCCAAAATCAGACTCCCAGACACTAACCAGAGACTTACCGTAATGAAACAGACCGACGTGCCCACCCGTGTCCGAGCCTCGCTTTTCGTCCCTCGTTACAGAGGTGACGTGGCCAAGCTCCAGAGTGTTCTGATCCGTCAGAACACTTGGTACGACATATCGCGGTGGTCGTTATACAGGGCAACTACCGTCGGTGGCGACCACTGTGGGACTTATCTGACCCTAGGGCTGCCACCGGAGGAAGCTGAAAAGGTCCTGGGACGGGAGCGACGGATATCGTACATGCTTGGGTCGATATACGTACGCTTCTGGCCCACGACCCGACCCTCTGACACCCAGACCGACAGCACAGACGGGAAGACGACAGTACCGACGACGACACAGACTACGACACAGACGACAGACACGGACATGGCACAACTTGAGGAGGTCATGGCCCGAGCGGCAATGGCCGATGATACCGACACGTTGCCCCCTGCATCACCTGGCTGGAACGAGCTATTACTTACCTCGTCGCCGGGCGATGGAAACGACGCCCAAATCAGAGTGGAGGAGACGGAGAGACTGTCCAATGGATCAATCTCCGACTAACTCCACTCCACCGCCGCCACCAGCCTTAAATATAATCCAAACCAACCTCCAACATAGCCAGGCTGCCACGGCTAGTTTACGCAGGGCACTGGAGGTAAAGCCCCGAACCATCGCACTGATCCAAGAGCCGTGGATCAGAAATAACAAAATATGTGGCCTCGGTAACATCGGAGGTAAGATAATCCTCAACACTCACACATTAGACAAACCAAGAACCTGCGTCTATATACCCAAAGAAATCCCTACCACACCACTCACCCAATTCTGTTCCAGAGACCTGACAGCTGTCAGGCTCCAGACCGAAGGTAGCGCCCCAGATGTTGTACTGGCCTCGGTGTACATGCCTGGCGAGGACGCAGACTGTCCACCAAAACAGATGGCCGACCTAGTGCAACACTGCGAGTGCACCAATCTGGACCTGATCATCTGCACTGACTCGAACGCCCACCACCCGCTCTGGGGCAGCGACGCACCGAACTCCAGGGGAGAGGTACTATCCACCTATTTATTCTCTACTAACCTTAACATCGTTAACCGCGGCTCGGAACCCACTTGGGTCACGGTCCGAGGACAGACGATTATAGACCTAACACTTGCTACAGAAAACGCGACAAACCTGATTACAAACTGGCACGTGTCAGACGAGCCTTCTTGCTCAGATCACAGAAGGATCCGCTTTACACTAATGACCAAATGTAGGGAACCCGAGCCGAAGCGAAACCCGAGGCGCACTAATGTCCCCGGATACAGACGCCTCTTGGCCTCCCTACTAACTAGACACCTAACACAAGTAACCATAAAAGACCAGACACAACTAGAATACACCGTGACAAAACTTTCAGAATACCTAACCGAAGCATACCACGCATGCTGCAAACTGAGAGCACCACGAAACAGGAACGAGAGGAACCCCTGGTGGAATGCTGAACTTAGTAAACTCAGAGATGCGCTGCGTAAGCAATTCAACAGAGCCAAAAACACCAGACTTCCGGACGACTGGGAGATATACAAAAAGACGCAATACACATACAAAAAGCAGATCAGAAACGCCAGGAGGACAGCATGGCGTAAATTCTGCGAATCCATCGAGACTAATAATGAAGCCGCAAGGGTAAGGAAGATCCTATCAACGGATCAGGACCGAACTCTAGGCGCGCTTAGGAAACCCGACAACTCATACACAGCATCTGACTATGAAACCAGTAAGGTCCTTCTCGAAACTCACTTCCCAGGTTGTAGAGTCCTAGAGGACAGGACGTGGGAAGCGGAACCAGAATGGGCCCCAACGGATCAGGACTGGTCAAGCGCCCGCAACATAGTAACAGAAGATCGAGTAAGGTGGGCTATTAACACCTTTCAGCCTTACAAGTCAGCAGGGCTGGATGGCATCTTCCCCGCCTTACTGCAGTGGGCGGTAGATTGTCTGACACCATGGCTGGTGGAGATTTACCGAACCTGTATAGCACTCAGACACATACCTCTTGCATGGCGCGAGGTGAAAGTCATATTCATACCCAAACCTGGCAAGACTGATTATACACAACCCAAAGCTTACAGACCCATAAGCCTCACATCCTTTCTACTAAAAACCCTAGAGAGACTCTGTGACAGGCACATCTGAGACGGACCTCTTCGGGTAAAACCACTTCATAAACAACAACATGCGTACTCCACAGGCAAGTCAACAGAATCAGCGCTGCACAGCGTGGTCTCTAAGATCGAATGTGCAGTGGACCACAAAGGCTCAGCACTGGCTGCCTTCATCGACATCGAGGGTGCCTTTGACAAAACAACGTTCAACAGCATAAATATGGCCCTCGACAGACACAACGTAGACCCGACCCTGAGTGGCTGGATCACCAATATGCTCAAACTAAGGGCTGTACAAGTCACAGTAAATGACACCACGAGAGCCATTGTTGCGAAAGGCTGCCCGCAAGGGGGCGTCCTCTCGCCGCTTCTGTGGAACTTAGTGGTAGACAGCCTCATCAAAACACTCAATGGCAAAGGTTATTTCACCGTAGGCTACGCCGATGACATAACCATAATAATCAACGGGACCCACGAAAACACCCTATGCAACCTTATGCGTCAAGCCCTGAAAATAGTAGAGGAATGGTGCAACAAGCACCAACTCTCAGTGAACCCAACGAAAACCGAACTGATTCTCTTCACAAAAAAGAGGAAACTGATGACACTACAATTACCACGATTCTTTGGAACAACCCTAAGCCTCTCAACTGAAACCAAATACCTGGGCATCTATTTGGACAAACAACTGAATTGGGCAAAACACACGAACTACACTATCACAAAAGCCAGCATATCCCTGTGGCAATGCAAGCGACTGCTTGGCAGGAATTGGGGGATTAGCCCCAAAGTCACCTACTGGCTATACACTACAGTCATACGACCAACAATCACATACGGCTCACTGGTCTGGTGGCCCAGAACAGACCTGAGCACAGCCCAGAGAGATCTCGAGAAACTGCAGCGGTTTGCGTGTGTCGCAATCACTAGCTGTATGAGAACTACACCGACCGCTGCCCTACAGGCACTGCTGGGGCTGCCGCCTCTACACCTAATCGTGCGGGAGGAAGCGGCCCTGGCCGCCTTTAGGCTCCATTTATCGGGAACCCTAAGTAATGACTCCAGAATTAAGCACACACGCATAAAGGAGGATGTGATCAAACGACAGCCAATGATGGCATCACCCTGCGACAAAGCCCCGAAAACAACCCATTTTCAAAGGCACTACAAAATAATACTCACAGAAGAACAGTGTGACTACTCAGGCCCCAATGAAATGAGGGTATACACCGACGGCTCGAAGACCGACTCCGGTACCGGAGTTGGAGTCTTCTCACACGAACTCAACATAAATATATCCAGACCGCTGGGAAGGTTCAACACCGTCTATCAGGCGGAGTGTGTGGGCATAATACAAGCGGTCCACGCCCTAGAAGCCAGGAGGATTACGGATACACACATACGTATACTCTCCGACAGCGCCTCAGTCCTCCAATCATTACAGAAAAAAATCATTACCTCAAAACTAACACTAGAATGTCACAAGGCATTAGAACAAATAACGGTCCTTAACCGCAACACTGTGACACTGCAATGGATAAAAGGACACAGCGGGTCTCTAGGTAATGACGCAGCTGACGAACTTGCTAGACGAGGATCCAGCACGGCATTCTGTGGACCCGAGCCTGCCATACCCATCCCCTTCAACCAAATACGTAGGTGGTTACAGGAAATCACCCACACACAAGCAGAACAATGGTGGTCCTCGACACCGGGCTGCCGGCAGTCAAAGGAAGCTATGCCATCCTTGGATAGCAAGCTGACCAGGCGTCTTTTACGCCTGGACAGGAACTGCCTGCGCCTGGTGACAGGGACCATCACGGGACACTGCTCGCTAAACAAACACTTCCACACAATAGGCATAACGGACAGTCCTCTGTGCAGGGCGTGCATGGAGGCTGAGGAGACCGTTGCGCACGTGCTCTTTGAATGCACGGGCGTCACCCAGATCAGAATAAACACCCTCGGGTCACCCAGATCATACACAGATGTTCTAAGCAAACCAGGAGACCTAATCAACTTCTGGAGGGAGGTGGGCTGGTTGGAATAACCCCCCAAACGGCCGCTATGGCCCACGCACAATGGTCCACCTGACGGACTGAGTGCGGAAACCAAACCCCATAACATAGAACATAGAACTGGAGTATGTCTTGGAAGAAATATTATTTATTAGACATAATAATATAAGTCTAATAAATAATATTCCCTTCTCTTTCAGTATTGTAACATTAATAACATACCTGGTCCATAATCTTGTTAGCATTGACAGCGGTGGGGTTGTAGTAAGAAGGGAGGTGTGACCCCGGAGGCGGCACTTCGCAGGCCGCCGCGCGGAGTTGCTGCGCTGTGGCCATCGAGCCGTCTGGTGTCTTGATCTGAAGACCTATGGAACAGATATTAAGATTAAGACATGTATTAAAGGGCATTTTCAAAAATAATTTAGAAGTAATTCTATATGATTTGAATAAAAATAAATGTTTTATGTCTATGGAACATAAACGGTTAGCGCCTAGCATGATCAGTCAATAATGGGCCTGTGTGCCACTGTTGGGACACAGGCCTCTCTGTGACAGGGAGTGCGCCATAATCCAGCCCGCGGGCCCAGTGTGGGTTCGTGGCTTATACGCTTGTTGAAGATAAATGATGGGGTGCATTAAAATATACTCCACTAGTGGCGATTCTTATACGTTTGGCGTATTCTGCACAGTCAACTTTGCTGCAACTTACTGACTAATAACTGACAGGCTGATACTTTTGCATAAGCTATTCTTATCTATCTACCAATATAGTTCGTGCCGATAAGAAAGATGATCATTTTACATCATAAATCTGAAGTATGACATGAATCATCAGAAATGAAAGAAGTGGCGCTAAACAGCGCCAGTTCTACATATCCAAATTCAAACTATTTATTTCAATTAAACCATTTACAGGGACTTTTGTACTGTCAAGGGGTGAGTCAGTCAGAAACTTGAAGCTAGTTGCCCATTCCAAAAAACAGTTAGTAGGTTCCTATGGAGAAGAACAGGCTAGAAACTCCACGGACACTCTTTTAAATCATAATATTGTTACAAAATATTGGTTACAACATTCATGTTTAAATAATACATGTGAGAACAATGTAGAAATACGTGCACGTAAAAAGCGTCCGTAATAAAAAAAAACAAAAATTAAAATAGAATGTGGCAGCTAAGAGATGACCAGTCCCTACTGACGGCGCCCGTTCACGAACATGACGCGTGGATTAGCACCGTTTAGCTCAACTATTTTGAAGGGAACTTAACGATCCAACACACGCCTCTACCAGCGAGACATTTGAGTGAGCAATTTCGTTTCATTTAGTTGCGAGTATGTGGGGAGGTATTTTATTGTAACATTTTAAACAGTACCCCATGAAGGATGAGTCTACTTTAGCCAGTCTGAAACCATGTTGAACTAATTGGTCCCTATTTCTAGTACTATAATTGTGTCTATCACCTCTTTTACCGAAAAGAATCAAGATTTTTCCTTATGTACATGATGTTTTGATAGATATATTGACAAGGTACCGTCATGATGTTAATATTTTAAAACAGTTTCCTTAGAGAATCGCGTCTGCGGAGGCCATATATTGCATATATAACTCTTTTCTGCAGAATAATAATACAGTCGATATCACATGATACTATGAAAGTCACTGAAATAGACAAACCTCGCGGTATCTATATCAGTTAATTGACAGATTTTTCATACAGCATATGCTGCTGAACTTAGCCGTCCTGCAAGAGATGTTAAATGAGGACCCCATTGCAGCCTTGAGTCGAGCGAGATCCCCAGGAAAACAGTTTTATCTACGAATTCTGGTTTCTCCTTATTCAATACTATATCACAATCACTAATTTTAACATTCGGTAAAGCAAGCAAATCTTATGTGTTTAGTTTTTTCCCATTTAATACTAAATTATTAGCATTGAACCAATTTTGGACCTGCAGTAGGGCGTTATTTACGTCGTAAAGATTTGATGCACGTCCAAATAACACCATTTGTGGTTGTGTATTTTAAAAAATAGGGTAGATCATTAATATGTACTAAAAATAGGAAAGAACCCAATATCGAGCCTTGTGGAACACCCATTTTTACTTTTAGACCGAGTGAATTGACACCATTAATCTGAACTTGCTGTTGTATATCATTTAAATAAGATTTTACTAAAATGAGCGCAAGTTTACCTAGTCCGTATTGCTCAAGTTTCAAGAGTAAGGTTTCATGATTTACGCAGTCAAATGCGGTCATAAAAGATTCCGATGGCATCTTGGGCCTCCTCCCACGCTGTAAATATGTGTTTAATAAGGTGACACCGGCGTCAGTCGTACAACGTCCTTTGGTGAAACCATATTGCTGATCGTGTAAGATTTTGTTGGTTTTTAAATGATTAAGCATTTGATTGAGCATTACCTTTTCAAACACCTTGCTGAATACCGGTAGCACGGATACTGGTAATTATTTTTTGGTATCTTTGTGTGGGGAATTTATAACCTTAATGTATTTCTATAAATCCGGGAAGACTACTTGATCCACACACAAATTAAATATTAAAGCTAAGTATAGATAGTGCAATCCACGAAGACGCGCCCCACTCCACGATTACTGTACTATAAGCTGTACTTTAGTACGGAGCGGAGCGGTGTGGGGCGCGTCGTCGTGGATTGCACTATCTATATGGTGCTATCCCATCTTACAAAACAATATTACTATACTAACCCATCTTCTCCATAACCTCTAGTTTCTTGTTAACCTTGTAGGACGACGGACGGTAGTCGGCCGAGGGCGGGGAGGCGCGGCGCTCGGCCGCGTGGCCGGCCGGGTAGGGCGCGCCGCGGGACTTGGAGCGCGAGCGCGAGCGGCGCTCGTGGCGGTGGCTTGATGATCTAAGACAGTGTAAATAGGATGATTTTAGTATCTAATATTTTGTCTGTTCCAAAAGTATCTAATGATAGTGTAAACAAACCATGCATTCTAATTGCATAACAAACGATCAATCACAATCTGAATCATTACACACATTGTCGTTGTTAAACATAATGTTCACTTTACACTTTTTTTTATGGGGTTTGTATTTCACGAACTGTGTCCATTTAAATGTTATCCTTGCTTTCTTTATTATTCTTTCCAAAGAGTGGAGCAGAGGTTCCTTGCCATGCTTTCTTTCTTTTAATTTAAAAGGTGTGGAGATTATGCTCACCGTTTTTCCTCGGAGCGTCTGCCATGGCGATCTCTGTCACGTTCGCGTTCTCTGTCCTTTTCCTTATCGCGACGCTCGCGGTCTATGAATCTAAAACAAAATAAAGGCTATGATAAAAACGAGGTTATTAAATTATATATTTAGCAGACACGGATAAGTACTGGGGATTCGGTCATCACATCACGAGACGCACGTCAGAGCACGGACGCTCACAATTGTGCTCCGCTAAAGTTTTATTATAAGTTTAGTGAAATGTACACCCCAGATGTTGCGTTACAAGCCGGGCATCGAAATCGAAGTTTTTTTTTGTGTTTTGCTGTGGTTGTAACTTTATATCGCCAAAAATACATTCAAATAGTACAAAAGTGGGTGGAATAAGCGTTTATGATCTCAGGCGAGCGGTGTAGTGCCTAAGTACGAGGGAATAACTGCCGCAGGACCCAGTTGCAAAGTTCCTGGTGAGACCTTTCCATATATTTCAGGAATCCGTTAAAGAGATCCGCCTTAAGTCTAGAGTCAGTCTCATTATAAATACATAGATCTTTTATGCTGTATTTACAATTTATTCGAGTAACTTTAAACTATAATACGCGTGTGATATTTGTGTAGCGCAAGTGTTCCAAAATGGTATGTTTTTTGCGAGTGCGCATTCTTTTGTTAGACATTTGGTGTGAGTCGAGGGTAGCAGGTAGCTAGCTTGTTGACAAACAAAGAAATCTTTTTAGTTTTTAGTGCTCTCGACTGAAATTGGATTTTGAAACCTATAACTTCGAAGGCGTGTTGTTTTGTGTTTAGTTGGTTGGTAGTTTAAGGGGCCTGCGGAGCATGCGTTGTTCATACAAACGTAATACCAAAATAATTTGTAAATCAAACACATTCTTAAGGTAGTGTGTATTTATTCCGATTGGATTACAGAATATCTAGGCTTCCAAATATATATTTTGAATGGACACTGATATAAAGACGAGATATGAGGAATTTAAAATTTCTATAGAAAACTTATTTTTTTCATAACTCGAATTTAAATCAGTGTCCATTAAAAATATATATTTGGAAGCATAGATATTCTGTAATCCAATCGGAATAAACACACACTACCTTAAGAATATGTTTGATTTACAAATTATTTTGGTATTACGTTTGTATGAACCACGCATGCTCCGCCGGCCCGTTAAGTTTACATATTTTAATAATTGTGAAGTTCAAGACGGCTGAAGACTGAAATAAGATTAAGAAGGCCGCTAGCGAGATTTACAAGAAACCTGCAGATAGTAACCAGAAGAAGACAATGGAAACAGCAATGTGTAACACAGCATAGCAGTGACATAGAAAAGAGTCGAAAAAGCAGTTAACCCCGACAAAATATGCACCGGTGAAGCTGGACATAAACCAATCTGGCGGCGACGTCGTTAAAAGATGCCAATAACATAGATAACTATACGCATACTACATAGATTGCCATAGATAACTATCACCCGTCTTTCCACTAGTCCATTGCCTACTCAAGAATGCATATCCGGTATGGCTCGAATAGGTTTAAAGAAACTTTATTCATAATCCTTCCATATCCTTTTGGCACGGTCTTCCTTACCATTACCGCGCTCCCCGGTCTACTCCCTGATATGTAATGGCCTCTGTAGCACCATGCAACATGAGGCTCCAAGGGCTAGTGCAAAACTACTTTTATTTTTATTTCAATAACAAATGGCGAAATGATCGCAATATAACCAATATTAATCTCATAAAAGCTGAATTAATGGTATTTTGTAACCTTAATTTAGTGTAATGTATGCATTTACAAAATAAACGTTTTTCAAATATACTATATATATTTTCGCCATCCGCAACCCTACATGGGAGGTGTTTTAGGTAACCCTTGGAGAAAGGCTTCTGAACTTTGAACTATGTTTCGTGGCCCACCCTGTTTATGTACATAATTATAATGAATTTAAACAAAATATTTTAAAACATTTTAAAAGAGTAACTATGTAGTTTCTTCCTTATCTTCTCCATATGAAACTACTTTTTGGAAGGCATCTAGAATCAATTCTATTTTTTTGTAAATTTTGACGTTCAAAATTGCCTACTTGAAATAAATTGTTTGACTTTATTATTTAATACAGTACCTGGGCGACACGGCATCCCTAGCATCTTGGGACCTCTTATCAGCTGGTGGAGGAACCTCACTGGCGTAAGGCTTGAGGTCCATCAGCGCGGGCACTTTCTCGCGGTCATCGGGCCGGTCGCCTAGCAGACCGCGGCGAACGGGCTCGTGTGCGCGCCCGCGGTCACGGTCTCGTTCTGATCTGTGGTAGAAAACACGGTGTTAAATGAATCTCTGGAATGAAATGACATTTATTCTGCAGGCAGATCTTTTACGGAATATTAGAAAACTAGATGGCGCCACCATTTCCTAACTGAGTGATCTTTGAGAAGAAATGCCGAAACAAGCTCAGAGGTCATGGTCTCTTTATGCCTACATAAACAGTTAGATATAGCATGTAGCTGTATCTGCGATGAATCTGGTGTTACACATGTCCATATGCGGTGGTAACTACTTAGCATTACGTAGAGCGTCTTCTCGTCACTTGTACATTAGTAAGGCATGGGGTGTCACACCGCCAACTTCCTAAACCAATCCGTGTTTCATGACCAGCAGCCGTATAAGCTTGCCACAAGACCAACGAAGAAATAGTCATCTTTACGTGCCTTAGACGTCCACCTCGCAAAGAACAAGGAGAAATATTTGGAGTTCATGAACAACCTTCAGTAATTGGAGAGGCACTAAAAGAAGAAGTTTAAAAATGAAGAGAAATTCAACAGTACAGACCTATATTTGACATCCCTGCGTGGTGACCGTTTATCGGAGCGGTCTCTATCGCTGCGTGCACGCACAGGCGAGTCGCGGCGTTTATCGCGCCGGTCGAAGTCGCGGTCACCACGGTCGCGGTCGCGGTCGCGGTCGCGCTCCCGCTCGCGGTCACGTTCACGACTGTCATCTGTGAACAAAAAATAGTTTTGAAATATACTATTTTTTTTTATCAAGTTTATGCATCACTACATTGTATGAAACAAATTCGCTTGCCGCTGTCTGTCTGTCCCTATGTATGCTTAGATCTTTAAAACTACTCAACGGATTTTGATGCGGTTTTCACCAATGTACTGAGTGATTCATGCGGAAGGTTTTTGTGTATAATTCATTAAGGTTTTGTGTAAATTGGCTGAAATATGACGATTATTGTCGAAGATGTCGGAAAAAATCATCGAGACTGGGAACTTTAGATAGGAGATACATAACATTTATGTTCTACAGAACAGACAAAGTGCAACAAAAAAGTCCGCGATAGCATATTATGTCTATCTTCTAAGGATGACCTACAGTAACCATTAAAATCTTTCAGAATTTGATAAAAACATTATTTCCGAAGCTATTTTGACCGGTATTATATTTATCGTTAACCAATAAAATATATTATTTAAATTAGACATTGAATTTAGATTATTATATAATATGACTTGACATCATATCATTAAAATTAATACTTTAAAAGATATTCTATAGCTTCAAAATTACGCGTAACAAGATAATTGTGGTTGACGACAACGCGGGCGCAGCGGTAGGAGTCAGTGTCCTTTTCCTCGGCTATATACAGTATACTATATACCAGTAGTACGCACCCGTGGGATATTTTCCGACATCCACGCGGGCGTAGCCGCGGGAAAAAGCTAGTAAAGAATAAAGGGTATTTTATTTTTAAATTTGGATTTTAGGGCCGTGACTCAGATTATTTTGATAACAAACCTAATCATTTAAATAAATGACTGTCATGATAAAATACTTATGTTCTAACTTCGTAGTTCCTACAGCAGTAACTTCGATCCTAATCATAAACTTCAATTCAACATGCAACATTTTACGACTCGTTGATAATTTAATGCATTCAACTGTTGTGAATTCAATTAGATTACAAAGTAGTGTGCCTAACCGATTAGAACATGGAATGAAAAATTATCGTGACGTTTCGGCTTGGGCGGTTCGCCTCGAAAGTAATGCTACTAATTGCGTTTTTTCTACTATCTTAAAATATAATATATATGCCAGGTAGTAAAGTACAAATTTAAATGGAGGCTAATTAGCATTTTCACTAAGCACTAATAGTCTAAGTAATAAATAAATAACAAACTTTATTGCAGACCACATGATCCATAAAAAACACACACAAATTTAAAATAACGAACCTGAGCAAAAGATTCTTAGCAATAAGTTTATTTATATAAACCGCCCCGTGAGTTGATGGAGAATAATGTCTAAAAATCAATAATTAGGTAAGCATTTGTGACGTAAAGCACTAAAATTTAATCTTGACATATTTATGGATCCTTATGAGCGTTTATTCTGAAAGTGGGCAATGTCGCAAATAGACGTCAAATATTTCGCTGTTTTTATTAATTTGGCAATATTACTGTATGGAAATATAAAATGTGGCTAGCGAACTAGAATACCCCATCAGTTCGCTCAAAGTTCTCGGCAAGGTTTATGAGAGACTTATTTATAAGCGCCTCAGAGACTACGCTGAGACTAAGGGCCTTATCCCCGACGAACAGTTCGGCTTTCGAGCCCAGCACAGTAGCGTGCATCAGGTCCACCGCATCATCGAGGACATTAGTGCTGGGTTCCAGCGCGGCTCGATGACGGGTGCTATCTATTCAGGCAAAAGCCCCATAGCGATAGCTCACACTCTCCAATCCGAAGCCAACCAGCTCGGCTCCTGGTTCAGGAAGTGGAGAATCGAAGTAAACCCCGATAAGAGTCAAGCGGTCCTTTTCAGGAAACCGAGACTCCGAAGAAAAATCCCCCTCCCCCGACCAATCACCTTGTTTGACAAGCCGATCCCCTGGGAGAAGCAAGCCAAATACCTAGGTGTGGTCCTAGACGAAAAACTGTCATTTTCAGAGCACATAAAGAAGGTCCGCTCGCGAGCCACTTTCGCTCTAGGAAGACTCCACTCCATGCTAAATGCGCGTAGCAAGCTGTCACTTAGGTGCAAATTGCGAACGTACTTAGCGTGCATCCGCCCTATCATGACCTATGCGTGCGCCGCCTGGGTACAAGCCAAACCCCGACACGTGCATAGAATGCAAACTCTTCAAAACCGTTTCCTACGAATGGCAACGGGAGCCCCCTGGTACGTTAGGAACGAGATCCTCCATCTCGACCTAAAAATCCCCACTATAGCCCAATTTCTAAAACGCAATTCAAAGCGTTTCTTTGATAAAGCCGCCCTCACCGCAACCCTCTGATTGTTAAAGCGGCCAGTTATGTCCCCTCTAAAATCAGTAAGATTCGCCGTCCGAGGCATGTTCTCTCCGACCCAGATGACCCTATAACCCTCCTTCAGGAAAGCAATAGGGACACCAGCACGTTACAAAACAATAAAAAAAGACCCGCATTCCGACCTCGCCGAGGAGGTCCATTGCGCGCGACACTCCCGAATAAATAATACTCCCCCCCGACCCTTGCTCGCAGAAGCGCCAGCCTGTGTTACGTTGAGAAATGTAGATTTAATTTCCCCGATCAATAATAATGAAAATTTGATCCAGCCTGTTCCACCTTGCTGTCCTCCCGCCAGCGACGCCCTAAGTCGAGGTTCGTACCCCACAGGGGGTGCCCTTAGCGAGCGTTCGCTTAATTTAACATAGAATAGTTTATGCCCTTGGCTGGAGGCTTTAAGTTAGTAGCTTAAGGCATCCACAGGATAGTCCGGTTAAGCAGCTGCGACCTCAATCTGAGAGTCAACTGCGAGATGCCATATCAAAAAAAAAAAAAAAAAGAACTAGAATATTATTAATGAATTGCAATTATTACACTGAATCGCCATTAGCTAAGCCATTAGCTTATTTCTAGCCATTTTAGGTGTAAAAAGGCATTTGAAAAGTTTCCAAATACTTTTTTTACATCTAAAACTAAATATTCGGAGGCATTATTCGGGAAGATAAAAGGGGAATACATTTGTATGGAGAATTGCAGGCCCTGTTCCCTCTTAACAATGTATTCGAGCATCAATTTAAGCGTTAAATTCAAGTGGGTAGACAGAAAAAGTGTGAAGTACTTGAAAAAACCAGTCAAGTGCGTGTCGGACCACGCACAATGAAGGGTTCCGTAGTTGGGATGAATTTATCGCAAGAACCTAACATTGTAGTTGATAAACATGTTTTGCCATACATTCCAACTGCAATTGTAAATTTGTACGCACAATATTGAGAGATTTACCATGCTATTTTAAAACCGTAGACTTCTTATAGGTTTTCCTGTAATCTATGAGTAAAGAACCATTCTCTGTATTTAAAAAAAAAGATGTCTAAGAGATTTCGGAGATAAGGGGGAGGGGGGAACGGTCACTTTTCTTAAATATCTTTAAAAGTATTCATTTTAAAATTATTTAAAAAAAAATGAGATCCTCGCAACAAGCTCTTTCATTTGATATGTCACACGAGAGCTTGCAAAACTTTTTTTTTTTTGCTCCCCAAAATTGTCCCCATGTTCAAAATTCATTTATTTACGTTACACGTCCGTGTTTAGGTCACAAAAATACATGTGTGTAACAAATTTCAGCTTAATCGGTCCTTTAGATTCGGAGCAAATTGGCTGTGCTGTGACAGACAGACACACGAGTGATCATAAAAAGGTTGCGTTTTTTCCATTTGAGGTACGGAACCCTAAAAACTAAAACAATTTTTAATAAGAAAATGCGATTATAGTTTATACGAATATTTAAACGACATAATATAAAAACTAACATCGTACCTAATATTAAAAATGCGAAAGTGAGTTTGTTCGTTCGTTACGCTTTCACGCTAAAACGGCTGAACGGATTTGGATGGGTAGACCATGACCTGGATTATGACACAGATACCTTTTATCCCGATATTCCCTCGGGATCAAGACTTATGCGGGTGAAACCGCGGGGCGGGGCGCGAGCTAGTATATTATAAATCCGAAAGTGAGTTTGTTACGCTCTCACGCTAAAACGGCTGAACGGATTTGGAGGCAACTAGACCATGTCCTAGAGAAGGACATAGGATACCTTTTACCCCGATAATGCTACGGGATCGAGACATAATATATGCGAGTGGAACCGCGGGGTGCAGCTATTATCTAATAAGTATTAGTACAGTTAATTATATGTATACAACACCCTAATATAATAATATTAGATTTAGTTCAGTATACTGATAAGCTAAGTTTTTCAAAGCTTCCCCTCTCCTATTACTTTGCTGTGCCCGACAGGGTCCATAACGACCACATATAGTTTAAAGTTAAGTACCGCCTAAGTACACATTGTAGAATGCAAATAAAGAATTGAGGCACTTGGAAGCATTTCAACTTTTTCTCTGGTCTGGGATTGCAATGCCATGGTGATTTCTCTGGTATCGCAGATATTTATAAGCGGCGTGTTGCCAGAAATGACATGGCACTGGAACGTGGTCGCTTAGAATGGTAAGGCCCATTCATTCATTATAGAAGGCTCAGAATCAGGAATGAAGAAGAAGCAGAAGCACCAAGGTAAACGACATAGCCCGAAGAATTGCTAAACTTAAGTGGCAATGGGCAGGGCACATTGCTCGCAGAACAGATGGCCGATGCAGCCGAAAGGTTCTGGAGTGGCGCCCGCGTGCCCGAAGACATAGCGTTGGAAAGCCACAAACAAGGTGGACCGATGACTTTGTGAAGGCAGCTGGAATCCGACTTCGACCGGCGCAGAACCGGTCGAAGTCGCGGTGCTTGGGGGGGGCCTGTGTCCAGCAGTGGACGTCTTTCGGATGAAATGATAATAGTTAGTCGGTTTGATTGCCAATCTATACATATTATAAATTAAAGCCACTTATCTCTCTATGTGACCACGTTGTTCTTCTTAACCACGCAACGTATCTTGATTCGGTTTTTACCATCTTCTAGAGAATTTATTCCAGAAGTTTTATAAGCGTATAATACATTAATATTAAAGTTACATACAATAGAGAAATACGGATGTTTTGTTGTTGAAGCAGGAGCGGGGCGCTAGTAAGCATGTAATAAAAAACTTACTAGATCTGCGGTCGTCCCGCGATGACTGTGGCGGGGGAGTAGGCTCCGCCGGCGGCAATTCGGGCTCCGACTCGGCCTGCGAATCCTGCGACAAGAAACACAACACTTACACTACATTATCACTTTTAAATATTTATAGTATTTTGTACCATACATGACGGTATCACGAAATGTGAAGTGTTTCCAATTAGTTTTCGATAAATTGAAACAGTCATATTTCAATCATGTAGTATTGGTTTACGCCTTGAGTAAAAGATAAGGAAACTTAGAAGTTTTATTTCCCTTGAGATTGTTTTTCCACAAAAAATGTTTTGAAACTCCAGATAGAGTGCAGTTTCAAAATATTATTATTTTCAGTCTTTCTAAACCATATTTATTGTGGTGCAGTACGGGTGAATTATCCAATTTTAATGAGATAATTTGGTTTGGTTTACTGCTTATTTTTTCTAGGTTACGATTACCAAATAATTATATTCCCGTTTGGTATAGATTTCAGATTCTGGTAAACAGAGTGTGATGAAGCATTGCGTAGTTTCTGCCTGCCCCTCTGGGGACAAACGAGATATTATGTCTGCAATACATATTAAGGGAGGAATGTAGCTGTAGTGATATAAAAACAGCAAGGCCCGTCTGAGAGATTCTTCGGACTTTTCGACTGCTGTTCCAATTGGGCCATGAAGCTAGCAGTACAATCGTTGACAACACCTTTATTTCTATAGCTTGTTGCAAACTTCTGCTTCAAAACAGTCAGTTTGTTTCAAAACAGCATTCAAAACTATGTTTTGAAATTTATAATTTGTGTAGTATGTATCTGAAAATTAAATGCTGCTTGTTTTAAGTTAGGGTTCTCTTTAACCACTCATGGATTTTATTTGTGTTTTTTGTTATGACAATTTGTTTCAAGCGTTGTTTTAGAAATTTAAAATGCTAAATATTGGCTTTGATGTTATGACCTACATAATTATTATCTTGCCCTTATTCTGTTCTTATTCCATAAGTTACTAAAACAATGTTATGGCCTTATTAAGTAAAAATATAAATAAACCCCCATATTAATAAATTCAGAGTAATATAACAAACTTTCAACACAAAAATTGTATAATAAAAATATCATTACTCTTGGGTATTTTCTGCTATAGTTCCATATTTTAATAATAAGGGGGGAAAATGTATGTAGGAAAGTTATTATCTCGATTACTATAATAGATTTATACTGTGATGACTTCTCACTTCATTGCCATAAATATGAAAAAATAATGGAATAGGAAAGCAGAGAACCTATATTATGTTTTATTGATTATTTAGATTTTATATAAGTTAAAAATTCCATAGAAAGTATATGACATAATACACAAAATAAATATGATGAAACAATTCATAATCGGTATTGTTCAGTAAAATCACATACTTCTTTATTAAATTTTGAAACTGTTCTATAAGAAAAAAATAATCATGGATATGAGTAAATCATGATGCCAAATAGTTTGGGTTATCTTACAGCTATGTACTCACGTGAGCTTGTAGTTAAAGGGTCGCTGTGTGCATGGACTCGGTCGGACATCTTGAAGCCTCGGCACGTACTCAAGGGGTATTTGACTTTTGTTTTGTGTCAATTTACAAATGGGTAACATATAAAATAATAAAAGTGTTAATATCATCGTTGAAAACAGCATAATGCAAAGTTGCTTGTTTATTTGACTCTATTTATAAAAAGTGTACTATTATAATCATTATTTAGTTACTTTTATGAGAAATTAAGACTATTTTGAATGCTGTGAAGGATTTTGGCTTTATGCCCGAATATAGATGAAGAATAGACTACTTAGTTAACAATATTTCTACTGTTTAGCTTCATCACATATAAACAAGGAGAGTATATAACAGTGAAGGACCCCATCAGGTGGACTGTTACCAAGTGGACTGACTGGGGCTCTCACTGTGCTAGCATATATGTGATGGTGGTCGACGTACATATGGGACAGTTACCTCGCTCATGTCCATGTTGACGTCATCGTAGTTGGTATCGCTGTCTCTGCGGCGGCCTCCAGCGCCACCCGCTGCCACCTATAATATCATTCTATTGTCAAGCAGAGAACGCAGGTTAATATCCATGATTCTCATACAAATTGCATCATAATATACTAAAAATACACGCAAAACACTAAAGCAATAAAAAAATTACATTTAGAAAAATATTGTCAAGGACGCCAAAACTTACCGAAGATTGTTGGCTTCCATAGCGCTCCGATTCATTTTCATCTTCGCTACCGTAACCAACAAGACAATCCATGGCTATTCCTTGTTGATTCTGGCACTATATGTTGTGTGAATTAATCACCCAAATCCGTATTTTGTGGCCAAATCACAGTATTTAGCAAGTTAAAAATTTACTTTGGCTTCCGAAGTGAAATAAAATAATTGACAATGTTTGTTCTATCATTCTTTGCCTATGACCACAGCATAGATAATACACTTATGACCACAGAGCATGTAACTCATGTACTCTGTGATGTAACTTTACTTGAACTTTACACTTTTTGTACTAAAAAATATTTCGTATTATGTAGAAGACAAATCGATAGTTCCTATAGTACATATCTCCGGAATACCGCAATAGATTTCTTTAGGAATGTACCTCACTGCCGGAATAGAGGCTGGAAAAAGACCAAAATAATATTTTGGTTTTTAGGATTTGATTAGAACGTATTCCTTTTTGATTAAAAAAATCGAGTAAGCCATTTAGTAGTCGCGATGTGTAACATCATAGTATCCCTATGTAGTCTGTGGTAACATCAGACATGTCACCTTGGTTTTACTTGTCAAGGTCAACACCAGTACCGCGCCATTTACCGCGCGGGCCCATAGGTCAAATCAAATAGGCCGCGCTTCCCCGGCTTCCTGTTACACTCTTCCGTCTCTTTTCATGAAATCACTCTCACAAATTGCAGGAACAGCGAGAGGAAATATTACACATTTAAACAGACTTCTCATAGGTTTTCCAGTAATTTGTATGTATATGGATATGTAAAATCTTTCCTCTCGCTTTTCTGCATACAAATCTTTAATCAAATCTGTGGGAGTGATTTCGTGAAGAGGGACGGAAATGTGTCACAGGAAGCCGAGCATCGTGTAAATAGAGACAGTCCACCAGTCCACTGCATTGGATCGTCCTCAAGCCATTTTGCCTTTTATCTTAGTGGATTGTCTTGGGGGTTGGCCTCGTATAAAAAATATGGTCCATAAAGAGTGGTTTAAAAAAAAATTGTCATTGATGATTGTACTGCATACGTACACGCACGTACACCTATACAGCCAAATCTATACTTAAAAAGAGGTAAAAGTTTTTATTTATGGGGTAATCTCCGGAACTACCAGTCGGATAGAATAATGACCACATTACAAGCATTTTTGAGTCAAAACTTGATTAGAAAAGTGTTAGGCTTCCTGTGACGCCGCGGCGCCGGACCGCATATTTGTGTATACGGATGAATATCGCCCATGCGTAGATTTCACCTTTTCATTCTGAGCTGTTCTGATTTTTTTTCCATCTTGCGTTCCGGTACGGCTTCGGTGTCTTGTACCTACAGGAAACCGTAGGCCTCGTCCTAACAAACGCGGTCGCGACTAACCAATAGTCTTGTTTTTGCATCTATGCGGGCAAAAATGGGGCTCAGCGTTAATTTTATAATAGGGATGATGCCTGGGTCAAAAAAAAGAAATTCTATTTAGTCCGTCAGTCAGATAATAAAAATATATTAGACACGTATTTTTTGCTTTATCATATTAGTAAAAAATGACTCAAATACAACGCATTAAAGTTGGGGAGTGGGGGTTGATACGTCACAAGTATGGATAAAATCTACATACAAGTGACGTCATGGCACATTATAACTCAATGTATCGCCGTAATCTTTTGATAACGTAAAAAAAGTAAAAATACGTGTACGTTATTTTTTCATAATCTACATTAAGTACGGACTAAAAACATTTTTTTAGTCATCATCCCTATTAATTACAGGTAAAAAAAAAAAATTGATTGTAGTATATTTTTTTAATCTACATCATCACATTATATCTACAACTTACTGTGGTTTTTGCATAAATAATTTATGTACATTATATACAATACATTATGAAAAAATATAGTTGAATATTTGAATGGTACAATACACCACAAAAATTTATTTTCTTATGCTAACTGAATTTTCTAATAAATTACAAGCAGTTATCTCAGACAAAACTGCTTTAATAATTATAATAATTATCTCTAGTCTTTCGGTTGTGTTTGAGTGTCTGATTCATTGTGTTTTAGTCCAGTTTTGTCTAAATCATAATTGTCGGTGCCTTTAGCTATCAAAAATAGAAACAGGCCTGCTAGACCCATCATACAGTAGACGAAAATTTCTTGTCTATTTGCATGCTCCACATCTTTTTGCTTCTCACGTTGTCTCCTCAGAAATTCTTTTTCATATTTAGCTTTTTCAAATAAATCTCCATAGTGGCTCTTAGACCTAAAACATGAAATATCTGATATTAGTTAATTAATCTATACTAATAATATGAGGAAAAATGTGTTTGCTTGTATGTTTGTTTGTAATATAGGGGGGTAATCTCCAGAACTACCAGTATGATTAGTTTTTTTTTTTGCATTGGTTAGCCCAATTCTTGAGGAAGGGTATAGGCTCGCGGACGATGTCGCGGGCAGAAGCTTGTATCTGATAATTATTATCATAACATTAGTGGCTTGTGGCTAAGTAATAACAGCCACACGGGTCGATCGATCAGGTTAAGCAACGCTTGCCGCGGTCGGCCGGGTTTAAAAAGTTGCTAAAAAACCTATAAAAGTGCTGCAGATTTAGAATTTAATAGAAAGTTATATAACTGGTTGTGTGAGTGATGGTTTTTGGTTTTAATCCATCAATGAATATTATGAGTGTAAAATGTAAAACGTATTTATTATAATTAATACGACATCTACTTATGACATTAAGTACTTAAATAATATTGAAACATTTTCATTATTCTTGCTACTTTTTATTGACATGACCTCATTATTATTGATTGTTATTTTTAATATAAATTATTATTTTATAAATTTTATTAGAATTGTATTTAATTTTATTAATTGCATTGTTTTCAAAATTTAAATTATGAAACTATTATTAGTATTTTTATGTTATTGCTAATGACTAAATGTGTACTGCATGCTATAAGTATAACCAAGATGTAAAATCTGTATATTTGCATGGCTGAAATGCCGAATATAGTGAAACCCATAGATCATAAGAACTTAAGTTAGCTACCTATATTCTTGCAAATAAATATATATCATGTCACGTGATTAATGGACGACCCACTAAGTACAGTGAGGGAAATATAGCGATGTAAATCTTTGAGTTTAACTTTACGGTGTCAAAAACGATTCTCTAGGAAATCACACCAACTTACTGTTATTTTTTAGTCATTGTAACAGCAATAAATTTTCACGGCCCCTTTTAAGATCTAGGCCTATTTTTTTATATTATTCGACTAATTAAAAAGTTATACAAAAAGTCGCGAAATTTCGTGGGTATTCTGTGTTTCAGTGGAAACGCAGAATACCCACGAAATTTCGCGACTCTACACCGACAGTATATTGCAGACACTATGGGGTGGCCACCGTTCTTCTAGGAAACCATAGCTTTAACAATAAGACTGACAATAATAATTTTAATGTCCGATGTAAATTAAAAGTTTTAAATTGTAATTATTTTTGTGTAAAAAAAAAAAATATTGAAAACCTTTACCTCTTTCTATCTTTTATAGACATTAATCGACAAAATTTTAGTGATCTCGCTCACTAAACGGCCACAACTGCTCCAAGGTAAAGTATAGAAACCGAATCTCACACTTGGTTGCAATGGCCAATTAGCCGGCCACCATACAATACCACTAGACGGCCACGACTCTGGCCATCTAGTGTGCAAGATGTCTTATTGTTATTAAGGGTGGTTAGTGTCCCTCACAAGTGTTTAGTGATAAAATTACTGACAACCCAAAACTGTAAATTGCATGACTATGCAATTTACAGTTTTGTGTACAAAAAATACCATGTATCAAAGTCATAAATAGGTTGTCTGCCATCCATGGTTGGCACAACCTTGCGGTGTGTGCGAGACTTGTAGAACCTCAGTGTAGGGTCTGTTGGCTCGGGCTCTGGCTGATATTCTACTCTTGACCTAATAACCCCTCCTCCTAGCAACCCTGGAATAGACAAGGATGAATGTTGTATTAAGGCTATCTATACTTTTTCTGTTATGTAATGTAATGAATTTTTTGGCAATGGCAATTATTTTTCACAAGTCTAGTCCAGAAATATTTCATATTATTATTGCTTCAAAGGCAAAATTTCACTACATTGAAGCTGGCTGACTATAATTACTAGTGTCTTAAAAATATAATCACATTTTATTATAATTAACCAATTAAGTTCCTAATAAAAACCAACCTTTATCATACATCTTTTTTAATTGTATATTTCCTAACACCTCATAAGCTTCAGAAATGGCTCTGAACTTTTTTGCTGCTGCTTCATCCTGAAAAAGCAAGTTTTCAATGTTACTATGGAATCAGTTTCAAATAAATAAAATAACTTTAATACAATAATATCATGCCTGCTACTTCC
Organism: Xanthia togata; assembly: GCA_963853775.1. Lineage (NCBI taxonomy): Eukaryota > Metazoa > Arthropoda > Insecta > Lepidoptera > Noctuidae > Xanthia > Xanthia togata. The sequence continues at coordinate 13,980,229 of OY970809.1, forward strand.
TTATGTAAGGAAGTATAATCCACTCTATGTGAGGACTAAGAGCTTACGTTATTAGATTTATCCGGGTGGTAAATCTTTGATAATTTGTAATAAGCAGATTTGATATCGCCTTGTGTCGCTTTAGGAGTGATTCCAAGTACGTCATAGTGGTTGGAGCCATATCGAGGCGGCGACGTGCTTAGCGACCGAACTACGCCAGTTACGCCACACACCAGGCTCGATGAGTTATAGAAGCGCATCTAAAAAATACATCGATTAAACTGAAGTTCAAGTCTACCGCCCAGTACAGTAAAATGACAGAAAAAAAAAATACTTACTGGCTCAACTACAATTGATTTTAATAAATCTTTGGAAAGCACTAAAAGGAATTAAATTTGATAAATGAGGGGAAATAATTTATGTGAAATGTAAATTGACAAGAACGTAAACAGAAAAATATCTTCAGTCAAATTTAGGTGGTCACAGACTACAATTATTTATGTGGTCAATTCACAGGGTCAATTAGCCCACGTACACACGGACGTAATAAAAGCGCGCGGGATTGAATCGCGTGCAGCGAGCGCTTGGTGGAACAAATAGAAAGCGGTACACACGCCTACACATCCAGCTATACATTTCCAGTATAAGCTGACTTCACATTGTACAAAAATCCTATACAATGCGAGATCAGTATAAGCTGGAATTGAATAGCTTGATATGTAGCCGTGTTTACATCTGTTCGCACGGCCGCGGTTTTCAACGCTCGGCGTTGAGCGTTGAATGAATTCGACATACGAAGTTTTATTTTATTTATTCGGTAGAACAAACAATTACACATTATATATTACAAGTAAATATTACAGGAGATACAAATCTACAACCAAACCAACAACGTTCTCCCATAGATACACAAAAAGACAAAGACAATGTTGATAAAGTTAAGGTAGGACAGAATAGATAAGAACACAAAATAAGATACACATATATTATAGATACCTAATTACGTAATACACGATCAATTGGAATTTGAATCGTTTTGAAACAAATGACTAATCCATTGCATCTGCTCCAAAACGTAAATACTGCAATGAATGTTTTTGAACTGTCAAAATAAAACAAATTTGTCGTAATCGTGTCGGAAAAAAACGCGTTAGGCGTTTTTATTCCGCCGCGATTTTAATACGTCCGTGCGTACGTGGGCTTTGGCTTATGTTCAAACAAAAATGTCAATATGTCATCAACTCAGTCAGGTTATAAAAAAAATATGTAATCTGTTTACAAAAAAATACTTGCTAGTATTTATTTCTAATTAAATTATTATTTAATAAAAATGTAAGTTTTTTTATATTTATCTACAATCGTTTGTGTTACCTGAGACAATAAAAAATAAAAACTGCCAGTTGCTCACATATAGATGTCGCTACTATCACAAAACCCTAGTAAAATATACCCTAGCGGCTAACTTGGGCTACCTTTCAGTTTTTTTTACAGACGTCATGTCAAGTTTTAGTCAACTGGCAATTCAAAATATGCGTTCCAAACACATTATAAAAAATACTATAACTTAAATCCAGCTCAATGCCGATCGATAGTTTTTTCGTTTAATGAGTATTTATAATTTCATACAGTTACCACATTATTGCGCAAAGAAAGGAAAAATATATTATAGAAAATTTATTTCTGACGACTTTTTGTCATTTTCAAACTAAGCATGTTGTTTTTTTTTAAAATTTTTATTAAGTTTTTGAAAGCACCTATCTGACGTCAAATAAATTAGTCACCGTGTAAAATATACGCTAAAATCGTATTAATTCACCGTTGAACCGTTGTTTCCTGTTGTGTGTAGTCTAAAAATATAGGTAAGTTTAATTTTAAAGTAAAACAGTTCATATTATAGCGTATTTTCAAGCAGATGTTATGTAGAAAATGCATGTCCATGTATGGAAGTCCTTACCTCCTTGGTGTTGACACCGTGTGCCCTAGATAAACTTCGTTACTAATACTGGAAGGCGGTTTTGGCAATGAGTCACTTTCTCGTTAGCGCAAGAAACTGACGAATTAACGTTAAGCTGAGTGACACCTCAACTTCATTAAAATATATTTATAAACTTATTATTCTTTGGTGGATGAAAAGGGTTGGGTCGGCAGTCGAGCGTTCGCTAACCTGACTTATCAGCGTTTACGTTACAAAAGGAAGTGTATTCTCGTATCTAAATAGGTAAGTATAACTTATTGGGTTTTGTAACAATTTCTCTTTAGGGTCGAAATAGTGTGAATCATGCCCAATCTTTTAAAAGCTTGACCTTCTGTTTCCATATTCACTTTATTATTCATATTTATATTTTTAGATATCAAAATGTCGTCCCGCAAGACAGCTGGTCGCCGTGGCACCAACAAGAAGCGTGCCCAGCGTGCGACTTCCAATGTTTTCGCTATGTTCGACCAGGCCCAGATTGCAGAGTTTAAGGAGGCCTTCAACATGATAGATCAGAACAGAGATGGATTTGTGGACAAAGATGATCTTCATGATATGTTAGCTTCCCTTGGTGAGTAGATGTTTTTATATTTTTGTTCTGTTTGTGATTTTTATGTGAATTAAAAAAAAATCCCATCACTGAATTTGCCAAACAGATACTTTCCTTTAAAAATATATACTTACAAATAAATAAAATGGGAGTGTTTGTAATTTCAAAATTAAAGCTTTTACTAAATAAATATAAGTACCTACGTACATATTTATGGTATTTATAAAAAAATATTAATTTTCCAAATTTCTGCCTATCTGTCTGTCTGATTGTTTATTCTGGCTAGTCTCCAAAATGGCTGGACTGATTTTGACGAGACTTACAAGGATCTATGTTGTTAGGTGTAACATGCTTCTGTTATTTATTTTAGAAAAAGAATTACACCCAGTAACAATAATGAAATGAATGTTTACATCAAAGATTTTAAATTATCCTGTTTTATGTACAAACATCAAATTTACTATAAAAATAACTATGAACTTAAAATAATAATAACATTATTTCTCAGTGTTATGAGTTTCATAAAACTTGTTCAACAAAGGTGTGTTGTTTGAATGACAAATCCTTATTTGACTGACTTGTAAATCTCAAAAGGAGGGTAATGTTTTTAAATACCATCTTTTCCCTTACCAGTATTATTTTAATTGCTTTAGGTAAAAACCCAACGGAGGACTACTTGGAGGGTATGATGAATGAAGCTCCCGGTCCTATCAACTTTACAATGTTCCTCACCCTCTTTGGTGAGCGTTTGCAAGGAACAGACCCAGAGGATGTCATCAAGAATGCATTTGGGTGAGTACACCAATTACTTATTCACTGATTAGTCAACAATTAAAATTGAATGATTTATTATTGTCATATTACACATACTCGTATGTTGTTGCACTGCACTACCTTCTCTCCCTCCATTTTTTCCCGGTATATTGCAATGGTGACATAGAATGTTTTGCTGCAAAATACTTTATGTAAAGCCATGACATAATCTATGATAATTTATTTTTGTCCTTGTTGTTGAGTAGATAACAATGGTGTAGCTATGCTAGTGGGACAGTCAAACATTTATTTATTCAACACAGCCTGTTTTAACAACTCATTAATGTTAAATTATTGCTTCAAGTTTAACACAGAGTAGCATGTGTATGGAATTACCATTATTATCAGTTCTGCCAATAGTTGTTATTATTACAGCTTTATTTCTCACACAACTATAATATATAAATTGATATTTGAAAAGACAATGATTAAAAGTGGTACCAAAAAGTCTCATACATCAAGATCAAAATTTTATAGTAATTATTATCATAATTTTTGGGTTGGGTTTAGAAACGTGCTGCCTCGCTGGACGAAAAGTGAGGATATTAGGGGGTTCTAGGGGGTTTTCTGATACCTATGCAACAAACTTTTCTTGCCGGAGACGCCGTCAAAAAAAAAAAAAAAAAACTTACGAAAATCCTAATTTTTAGGTTAGGTTAGTGTAGGAACACAACTGCTTTTTTTTTAATACATAACACATTATTGTTTACAAATAATGTAAATCCTAATTTGGAAAAAGAAAACACCACAAAGGTAAATATAGTGTAGGTTAAGATTTTTTTTATTCTACTTATTACCTACGTAGACAGAACTTAGCCTCAGAATCGACACGGGGCACCCCGACCCCACGTAGTCTTTTGGTCCCTACCCCTAGAGTGTTTTTATAAAGGCGGGAGCCAGAAGCTGGAGGGAGCTCCTGAGTGGAGCAAGCCACACAAGGCCGAGCAGAGCGAAGGGGGGAGGTGGCGAGCAAAGCGAGCCGGCGACCTCCATAGCGATGCGAAGGTCGAGTGTGTTGTAGCGACACTCAGGGGTGACCGAGAGCTTTTGGCGGGAGCACACCCGGAGTCCGACTCAGTACACAGTACAAAATCATACAAACAAAATAATTTCCAGTATGGAAAATGATGCGGGACTACATCTCCCATCCACATTTGCCCTCCCCCTCTCTCTTGTACCCCCCAGAACCTTCAGAATACACATTTTCTATGACAAGACTGGTATATTAAAAAAAAACTATACGTTTCCGGCGGGGGGAATGAGGGGGGATGGCATACACCCTACCCCCCACCCCCTCCCCCCCAACCCCCACCCCCTATCGAGGCAGCACGTTTCTAAACTTTAACCTTTTGATGAATCAATTAACCAGTCATTCCAATTGTTTCTTTTGTACAAAAGAAGATATAATGTTAGCTTCAAAAACATTATACAAATTAAATGTATTTTTTTTTGCTTTTTTTATTGTTGAATAATAACAGTATCAAATAACAGTAAAACCAAAACACCAAATCGATTTGGTATTGCTAATTGAGACAAAATCGATTTTCTTACTAAAGATTTTGATTTATCGATCACATCCCTCCCGGCAGGCACATTTCTGACATTTGATCATGTTAATCCGTATTATCTTTGCGCTAGCCGTAGTAGTGTCCGTTTGTGTTTTAAGAGTTGAGATTAAATAATTATTGTATTGTGTATTAATTAATTGTTGTATTGTTAACTCGTAATTCTTACTAAATGCGGATTATTGAAATGAAATGAAATTGTTTATTCTGTAAATAGGTTATAGGAATCACTTTTACACGTCATCATAAAAAAATTTAGCTAAGTTAGTTCGGCGTTTCCTATCTGACTACTCTGAGAAGAAAGGCCGAAACAAACTCTAGAGGTCACAGTCTCTTTTAAAGTCCAGACATAATCTTGGTCAGGCCATATGAGGACCATGTAGATTAGTCACAAATGGTCTTTTGAGAAAAGAACCACACAGATTTGAGTGGACCTGTCCTGTCAGTACAAGCATTTGTCAGTAATCGTGGAGCTCAACTTAGAACTGAAGGAGCTCAACTCGACGAACAATACCAAAGAAAGGACATTTGGGTAAGCCGCATAAACTACTCAAACTGCCAGACCATCATTAAAACTTACCGAGAAAGAAAAAAAATTATGAGGAAAAAAAAAACCACATAGTCCTCTCATTCACAATCATTAAAACAATATAATACTATACGAAGTAATCATGTAATTTTGTATTATAATTTTCAACAATGTCAATAGGTATGTATATAAAACTGGTATATTTAATGATTTTATATAATAATAAAATAAAAATGGTTTTATCACAAGGCTTAGCAGAGTGAGCACCTCAATCCTATGCTTTGTTATCTTCTAAATAATCTGAAATTTTATAGTACCCTTTTTCACAAAGTTTGGTTTTAATACATTTGGGAAGTTTGTTGTAAAGGCGTATACATTGACCCAAGAACGAGTTGCCTACTCTGTGGAGACGAGTGCGATGTACAGCTAGGTTGTGTTTCTGGTATTTAAACTATGAATATCGGAAATCTTCTTAAAATTGGATATATTTTTGTGAACATACAATAGGTTTTCAAAAATATATTGTGAGGCTACAGTCAGAATATTAATTTCTTTGAATTTTTCTCGAAGGGAATCTCTCGGACCTAGGTTGTAAATGGCTCGAACAGCCCTTTTCTGTAGAACAAAGATAGTATTAATGTCCGAACAGGTAACCCCAGAGAATAATTCCATATGACATAAGACTATGAAAATAACTAAAATAAACAATTCTGGCTGTGTCTACGTCAGTTATCTGTCTAATTTTTTTAACAGCATAGGCGGCCGAACTTAGCCTTCCTGACAATTTTTCTATGTGTGGGTCCCATTGTAATTTACCGTCAATAGTGATTCCAGGAAAAACTGTCTCAACAGGGTCCAGCTCTATTCCATTAACTTTAACTTTGGTGCGTGACATTTGGCGTTGAAAATTTAATAAGTTTAGTCTTTTTTCATTCAAGAGAAGATTATTTACATTAAACCAGTGCACAACTTAGAGAGCGCATCGTTCACTTGTTCAAAGTTGACTAACTGACGTTTGATTTAAAAAATAAGGGAAGTGTCATCTGCGAATAATACGATCTTGTGATTATCCCTTAAGTGCTGAGGTAAGTCATTTAAATATAATCAAAAACAAGAAAGGACATAGAATTGAACCCTGCGGAACGCCCATGGTGACCACAGATCCTGCAGATCTCTTGCCATTTACATCGACCCTCTGAATTCTGTTGTTCAGATAAGAAGTCAGAAGGTCGAAAGCCTTGTCCCTCATACCATAGTGGTACAGTTTCCTGATTTGTGTGTCAGATGCACGCAATCGAAGGCCTTGGACAAGTCGCAGAAAATGCCAAGAGCATATTGCGACTCCTCCCAGGCCTCGAATATGCTATTCAGTAATTCCACGCCCGCGTCTGTAGTCGAATGACCCTTTGTAAAACCAAACTGTTTCAGATGTAGTAAATTATGTGCATTGAAATGTCCTAAAATTTGTTTCAAAATTATTTTTTCAAAGATTTTGCTCAAAGTAGGTAATATCGAGATAGGCCGAAAATTCGTAGGATCAGTTGTGCTGCCAGACTTGAACAGTGGAATCACTTTGCTAAGTTTCATCAAATCAGGAAATACACCAGATGCAATACAAGAGTTAAAATAAAAACAATTGCTAAAAAGGGTGAAATAACATCAATTAATGAAGATATGGTATGTACTGACAATCCCAAAAGGTCAGCAGTTTTTTTTTACATCTAGATCTTTAAAAGATTCTATAATGTCTTTAGCAGTAGCAATTGTAAATTCAAAAAGTTTGTCACATTCAGGTACACATTCTTATAGTATTGAGTAAGCAGAAGTGGAGGATGACGATGACAGAGTTTTGGTTGTTAAAATGGGAATATTAGTGAAGACATTTTCAAACTCAGTTGCTACCTCCACGTCTGCCTTAATATCTACATCATTGATTTTTAGATGGAAGTCACGATTTCGTACTGTCGTTTTTCCCGTTTCTGAATGAATAATATTCCAAGTTGTTTTAATTTTATTTCCAGAAGTTATTATTTTATTTTTAATGTGTATGGCTTTTGCTGAGCTCTTTTAAAAGTTTTAGAATATTTCTTAACAAATTCTTTAAAAGTTTCATCATGGTTATATGTTTTTTCATGATACAATTCAAATAACCTTTGCCTACTTTTGTAAATGCCTGGTGTTGCCCAATCACTAAATATAAGGCGGTCACAAACAGGCAATGTTTTTGAGATTAAAATCTTCCTAAACTCATAATTGATGAGGTTATAAAGTAAAGTATAAGCTCGATCCGGGTTCTTGTGTTTAGCCCTGAAAGTCATGTCCCGAGCTACTAACAATGGCGACGTATGCAGCTCTCGGGCTCGACCTACCCGCTCCTCGCCCCTCACACCCCGCACGATTGCCCTGTCTAGACGGCTTCGTCGAATGACTGTATTGGTTTATAGACTGTGGTAGTGCAGTGCAACAACATAGGAGTTTGTGTTATATTAACTAGCTGACCCGTCAGACGCTGTCCTGTCAAAAATTCAATTTTTCGGCTGTTCCTTTGGGTTTTTCCATTTTTTTTTCCTGTATTGAAGCGAACTAACCTCAACAATCAAACAAAATAACAAGTGACAATGACAATGCAATGCTTACGGCACTTTAGCTGGGTCGAGGTAGCGCTACTTTATTTAATAGGGAAAAAGTGCAAAGTGAAAGCAAGTTAAAGCATTTTCAATTAAGTATAACGCTAATTTACAAACTTGTACCCTCCAGATGTTTCGACGAAGAAAACCAAGGCGTCATCAATGAGGAACGTCTCCGTGAGCTCCTGACCACGATGGGAGACCGGTTCACAGACGATGACGTCGACGAGATGTTACGCGAAGCACCCATCCGAGGCGGGCTCTTCGACTATGTCGAGTTCACACGCATTCTTAAACATGGAGCCAAGGATAAGGATGAGCAGTAAGAAATGAAACATTGGGTGGGTTGCAACATTAGAGAGTGATTGTTAATCATATAGCAAGTGTAGAAACTATATTGGATTAACGAAATCATTATATCATCCCATTTAGTCGGTCTGTTAAATTGGCTTCCAGTTTCAAATGTAGTTAAGTATTGGTATACTTTTGTAGGTACTGTACTGTAGTGAATATTATAGTAAACTTTGAGATGAAAGTACCCGTTAGGATTACTTATCAGATACATCTTTGACTTGACTCAAGAGCAGTAGCGTTTCATACGAAAATGAACCTTAAATGTATAAACTTAATGTTCATATAAAACGCTTAATAACAGTGGCTTATACCTGTAAGAATCTAATTATTCAAGCAATAATGTAGAATAAAGATTTGAAATTTTAATAACTGGTTGACAATATTAAGCTGAGACTACACTTTCGTATATACTAAAAAAAAATTAAAGCCCCAAATTTAGGACTACATTATTCATAGATTTTCTCTAATGTCAGTCAGAGATATATGAAGTAGGTTCTTATGATTGGTCCTTATTCTCTGACTGAAGTACGATACCCGCCTTACCAGACGCCATTTTAAATAATTATATTATATAAAAAAAAAAAAAAATGGTAATATAAAATCAGTAGATTAATAAGTTAGATTCATATGGATTTCAGAATAATCTCTTAAAGATACTGAGGTGCTACATATACCCTAGTTCTTACGAATTTTGCATTTCCAATAGCGCATTTTATAATGAAAATTGTAATTCCATATTATTGGACCATCGTAAGTTTAAGTTTGGCTTGTGTTTATTTTTCTTATACTTTATTCACTTATTCAGAATTTAGTTTTAATTAAAATTGTTAGTATTTCTGGCAACACTGTTATTTGTCATCTTTAAAAAAAAAATGCATGACAAGCAAAAAATTGTACTTAAAGATTGGTTCATAAATGTGAATTAGGTATTAAATCTCTTGAGTGCAATATTATTCCATGTTTGCATTTATTGAATGTATTATATTATAATTTGTGTTAAATTAAATACTTAGAACAAATAACAACGGTACATACATACACTAAAAGAGAAGAATAATAATTGTTTGTTAATGTTTTCTATGTGTGACCAGCTTTTATTACAGTCAGTGTTGCCATTTCAAATTTTATTGGCGAAGTATTAATATATCATTCCCTGAATTAGATACTAACACTTCTTCTTTCAAAAATGAAGTTTTTTTTAAGTTTAAATGACAAAGCTATTTGTTTTTAAATTATGAATTGTTTAGTCTTAGGTTTCAATAAAATTAACTTATAGTATTAACATAATGTGTGTATAAGTTTTGTAATCATGTAAGTATGTATTTGTTTTCATTTATTTACATTATAAATTTTTATTATCTCTCATTTTTAGTTTTCATTCATAGACCTACCTTTTTTTTTTTATCCCGATTAAATCCTCATGGATGTCCTCCACCCGGGGTCGGGTGGAGGGGTCTGTCAGACTCCTACTGACTAAAACCACACGGTGTCCTGCTGCTACCTTTAGCCGGAGTGCTGGAGTGCTTGCGCATTTCATCACGCTCCCCCGGCTAGGTATTGACCCGCATGAATTCATGCGGACCCCGTCACCCTCAGCGGCCACATAAGGTCGCAATTCCTCTAAAGAGAGGCGCGCGCGGAACACGACGCGCCGCCGTCTCGGGCCTTTGACTGTTCAGGCAACAAACTCCCCAAGTCTGTTGCCTGCAGGCCTCACCCTAAGGCGGCCGGAGATCGTTCCGCGCCCTCCGGCGCCCGGTGCGTCTGCTGCGGATTGGAAGGGAGGTTGTATCCTCCCTCTCCCTTTCCGCCGCCTCCTTCGCGACCATCACTTCCTCGCAGAAGGAGGCGACGGCGTCCCACGCGCTCTCACTTCCGACCATGGACTGGACCATGTCCGGAAGCGAAAGAGCATCCGCAGCACCAACCGCCGCGACGAGGATTTTTTTTTATTCATAGACCTACCTACCATCCAATATGAACATTGATTTAATTAATAAGGATTCTATTGGTCTAAAATAAAAAGATGAGAAAGGAATTTCTTAGTGAGTAATTGTTTGTTACCATAATCAGTACCGGTACCTATTACCTATTGCTCTATCTGTTTATAAACTTTTATAAATGCGCAGAAACATTCGCTTTTGCAAGGATTGAATGCCGTCCCGAACTTTGCCTGTAAGGTTGGCAAACTCTTGGTGTTGCAAGTATTAAACAGAAGTTATAACCAATCGTTCGATTATAAAAATAGGGGAGTCCCAATAAAAAACAAACGGCAAAAATAAATTCATGAATATTCCACATTTTATTCACAAAGTTAGAAGTAACAATATGCTCTATGAACGTATTATTTAATGAGATAAAGTTACATAACATAAAATCAGGTAAATCGGTAGCTATTGGTTTATTGCCATCTTTCTTTGATGAGGTGTGCGCATCTTTCGGCGACCGCCATGATGGCGCCTTGAGGGTTGCCGGTCGGTTGTGAGGGCATGGAGCCACCGTCACATACTCGTATATCTGGAAGAACGAAATCAATAATAACTTGGTGGTTCCGTGAGTTTAGTGACTAACGGGCAGACAATCAGACAGCGCACAGCTTGACTGAAGATAGAAAGATATTGCATACTATGTTCTAAACCCCGATGAGATGGTTTGAGATAAAAATATTTGAAACTGCTTTAATTAACAGGAGATATCTGCTAACGCTTCGGAGACTACAGGCGTCATGTTGTATTTTAAGACTTGGAGAGTTGGTGCCTTGGAGAGTTGTTATAAGCTAATGTTATATGTAATTATATACTCATTTATATGCTGTTGGTGTACCTACTTCTAAACTAATATTACTTATAAAGAGAAAAGATTTGAATTTTTGTATGTTTGTTTGTAATGAATAAATTCAAAAACTACTGGACCGATTTAAAAAATTATTTCACCAGTATAATGCTATAGTACCTATCACTGAGAGTTACATAGGCTATAATTTGTAAAGATACCACGCGGGAGAAGCCGATGGCGAAAGCTAGTTAATAAATAAGTTTCATAGACCAAGAGAGGCCCTCCCTTTGAGTGATACTTCTGCAGAATTGCTCCAAGCAAGGGTAAATAATTTAGCTATGAACTTACCCGTAAGGTTGTACACCCTAAGCTGTGGGTCGATGACCTTGCCAATGGCACAGGTAGCGAGCTGGTGGTTCTGCGGGTCCGTGTGCACTCGAATCATGCACTCCATCCACTCGTCAGACCAGGCTTCCGCTTTCTTATCGCATTGCTTCGTGTATTCCGGGTCTAACTCCACTTTGTATTTGTTTTGTAGTATCTGTTACATAGAAATATAGTATTGAGTGGATAATGTTATTTTATTCATATGTATCTACTTCTAATAGTTCCATGAGGTCAAGGTCAATGCACAGCCCTAGCCAGAAAAATTACTTTACTATATAGACTAGAGGCTGTTGAAGTGCTTAAAGAGCAAAGATTATATTTCAAAAGCTAACGTAAGCACTATTATGGGTGATACTACTGCACCGCTTAATCGTGTTTTTTTATTTGTTTGGGTAATCACCAATCAGCGGCCTCTATCCATCACGCCGCGCCGCCCGCGCCGGCCCAGTGCGGATTGATGGCTGTCACATCAAGTTTTCGAATTTGTGGCTCTACGACATGCCGGTTTCCTCACGATGTTTTAGTTTATCTACAACTTGAAGGTCGGGGTCTTTACTACTGCTCAACGATTAAAGCTTAACTCTAGTTTCGATCACGTAGATGTACCTACCTAGTAGCTTAGAATCGTCAACGGATCAAATCGAGGTTGCAAGTTGCAACGTTGTTCGAAGAATAAACTGTTTATTTATTTTTTCACACAAACATCAAACATCAATATAAGGTACCTTAAGGCGCTACCCCGAGCTAAGTGGCGCCCTCATTGAATAAAAAATCGTAGCATAGCATAGAAAATAAATTTAAAAAAATGGATTCTTGGAGTTTGTTACAAAGAGGATAAAGTATTTTTCATCCCACCATCTCGGAAAGAGTATTTTTAATCTTCAGTATCTGAGTGGAAAAGCCGTTTTTATTCTCTAGAGGATAAAGTAAATTGAATTTAGAACATCGTGTGCACTAAGTTTGTGAATTAAAAAAAACATTAAACCTATTTACTGCTACCTCTATGGTGCCGAATATATCATACAACTTTTTTTTAATTTGTTAAAAACTCAGACTCGGAACCTTCTTGGTGTTCTTTTTTCAATTTGCTTTGTACGCGGTTCTTTACGCGGCATTTTTTCACGTCATTGTTAAACCTTAGGTATATTAAAAACAAGAAACTTGAAAACAAGTGAAAAAACTAAAATGAGTGATTCTAGCGACGAGGAAGTTTGCTTGACGCCAACAGAATTGACTGAAACTGTTAATAATGCGCAAATGAGCTTTCTCCCTCAACAATCACGCGAGAAGTATTTAAAACAGTACGATATGTTCAACACGTGGCGACTAGCAAAAGGAGCCAAAACTTTCTCAGAAAACGTTTTGCTGGCATATTTTATAGAATTATCCGAGAACAAGAAAGCAAGCACTCTATGGAGTACGTATTCGATGCTAAAAGCAACAATAAAGATGAAAAAAGACAAACATATCGATACCTATCCTAAATTAGTGGCATTTTTAAAAAGAGCCTCATCTGGTCATCAACCAAAAAAATCGAAGGTTTTCACAGTATCTGATATTGAAAAGTTTCTTAACGAAGCACCCGATTCCGTATATTTGGCGGCAAAAGTAAGTCAGTTGCACATTCAGTATCTACTTAAGTATATTAATCTCAATTAAATAGTATACTTAGTAGATGTTGATAGGCATAATTATGCGTTCATATCAATTTTATTCATTTATCTACTACAATACTCTTTACGTTACAGGTTGTTCTTATTATTGGAATAAACGGAGCATGTCGAACTAATGAACTAACACAACTTAATGTCAAAAACATTGAGAAACATTCAGATGACTTACTATTAATTAATTTACCTAATACAAAGACAAAAAGAGACCGCAACTTCGTCATTCGCAAGGAATACGTAACGATTGTTGAGAAATATCAAGCCTTACGCCCGCCTAACACTCCAATCAATCGATTTTTTCTACAGTATCGCAATGGAAAGTGTGTTAGACAGCCTATGGGTACTAATAAAATTGGCAGTATCCCACGAGAAATAGCAACATTTCTTGAACTTCCAGAACCCCTGTTGTACACGGGTCATTGTTTCCGACGAACTTCAGCCACACTTTTGGCTGATTCCGGAGCTGATCTGCTGTCCCTTAAGCGCCACGGAGGCTGGAAGTCCAATGCAGTTGTAGAGGGATACATAGAGGATTCCATCCAAAATAAGTCTAAAATATGTGAAGGCATCGTAGGAGCCATTACACTGAAAGAGCCTCAATCGGATCCTTGTACTGGCCCTTCTACATCAAAAATAAGCCGTTATGAAACACCTAACCATCTCCCTCTCTCTCCAACATTCACGCCAAGGGAATCCGATGAATCGGTACAACTATTAAGTATGACAGATATTTTACCGAAAAAAGTGACTAACACCAATATTACAGTACCAAACAAAAATATTACACTCAATTTAAATAACTGTAGCAACGTTACTTTAAAATTTTCTTAATTATACCTTAGTATTATTTTGTTATAATTTAAAGATTATTCTGTAATACTTACCTGTCATAATGTAGTAATTAATACCTAAACTGAAATAAAAGTGTACCTATCTTGTGATTGTAAACGTTTTTTTTTTTGCATTTAGTCATTTCCTCGCTGAGGTGGAATGAAAAGTTACGTGTTGCACTCGAGTGCAAAGATTTTTCACCTCGTGCTCTTTTGATTCCCTCGCTAACGCTCAGGATTCTAATTTTGAATCACTCGCTGCGCTCGTGATTCAATTTTAGAATCCTTCGCTTGCTCGGTCATCAAAATTGAACACGCGGTTAAAAAGCAACTTTGCACTCTTGTATAACAAATAACTATTTACGTTGTTAAAACAGGACTCAAAGTGTTTCGTATCCAAAGTAGATAGCAAAAGTGTCAAAAACGGCCACTTTTTTTTCTATGCTATGCTATGATTTTTTATTCAATGAGGGCGCCACCTAGCTCGGGGTAGCGCCTTAACCGACGCGACGTCCAAAAATTCTTGTAAAAGGTATCTTTGGTTTTTGTATTTTTGTTTTGAATACCGAAATTTAAGTTATTTTTCACTTTGTAGTGTTTTTTTGTTGGAAGTCGCTGGCATTTTTTTTTTTAATTTTCTCTTGATGTGTATCACGCTAAACAAAGTTGTATAAGTAGATACCACCATTTGCTAATTTTGCTATGTAAAAAATATTGACAGGAAGTTTTATAACAATATTTTAATCAAAAAGCTAACAAAACAAAGTTATGAAATAAAATTTATATGGGACCACTGCGTGAGTTTCCTCTACCAAACGAAAAAGAACTACGTAAATCGGTCCAGTAATCACGGAGAAATCGAAGAACATACATAAAAAAGCCATTCTACAGATGAACATAGAACCTCTTCATTTTTCGACGTCGGTTAAAAAGTCAAAAGGAAATGGTGATATTTACCTCACTATCAAATATCTTGCGCAAGTTTTGGAGGCCCTCCTTGACCATCTCCATGTCTTCAGGGTGTGCGAAGAAGTTAGGGTAGAATAGTGCCTGCTCGAAGGGGTCGGTGGAGTTGATCGTCATCCAGCCCGTACTGCGCGGGAGTAGGGCCACTGCGTTTGCTCTGAAAACGAGAATTATATAGCTTTATAACGTGCCGAAGATAAGATCGCAACGCACTGCCGTTTTTAGGGTTCCGTTACTCAAAAGGAAAAAACGGAACGCTTATAGGATCACTTTGATTTCCGTCCCGCTCAGTCTTGTGCGTGGTCCAGAACGCACTTGGCCGGTTTTTTTCTGTAGAAATCCTTATGAAGGATTTTCGGACTTGTATTAACTTAAACCCCACGTTGTTCTCCTGTTGTTACCAAAGAGAATTAAAAGTATATAGTCTATAGATATATAGTCATTGGTTGTTACCATAAGTGACGACTGCGGAATTAGCTTGCGAATGCTACGTGTCCTCCTGACTACAGTCTGCCGTGTCTTTTGATAAGTATTTGAAGAGGATCTCCAGCTTTTCTGCGCCCACTTTCAATCACAATCTGAATGAACAATATTGCTAATCCATTGCTTAAAGTGTTCGAAAAATGTGTCTGTTCAGCAACGTAAATAATGCAATGAATCTTGTTGAACTGTCAATATGAAAGCCATTGCTCGAATCAAACGCGTTTCAGCGCATGTGATCTGAACGGTGTGGTGTTAAAAGGCACTACTTTAACAAAACGAGCGAGCCTAAGTCTTTCAACGAACTACCAGCTAGCCGCAAAGCGGCGCCTCGGTGCGACATGCCGCATGTCTATTTCATATGAAGTCGGATAATTCCAACGCACTGACTTGCGGCTGGCCGTCAACCGCTCCGGTTGACTAGAGACTGCGGTGCACCGTGCCGCAAGACCGGCACGCCACATTGCGGCTAGCCGGTAGTGCGTTGAATGACTTGAATGTCTTACAGTACAGTAGTCACATAAGATGGGAACATAAAAGGGGCGGGGCGTCGTTTTAAATAAGCTTTATAAACAATTTACTTACGAAACGTTGTAGCCAGAGTTAGGACAGTCTCCAGCTAGCTCACCCACGACACCAGTTTTGGAGCATTCAGCATAGAGTCCGTTGAAGAAGAACTGTAGGTCGGGCTGCTTGAGACTCTTATCGGCGTAGCTTGAGTACAGGAGGCCCGTGAGCTGAGAATTGGGAAACATTGTGTTAGTTCATGTTCATCTACTTACGTCGTAACGAACGATGATACCCAATTGCCTAATTATGTTGGTTTGTACCTACTACGAAAAATGCTAGGAATAACAGCTAGGGGTTACTTGGTGAACAAGGTCTTTGCATATAATTAAATATGTGGAGGAAGGAAGGGAAGTTCTTCCGGCGCAAGTTTCTTGTCAAACTTTGCGTCGTCTGGGAATCTGTGACTCAGTATTTACGTGGTGTCAAACGGTTTTCAACGTCTTTTTTTTAAACAGCTTCTCGCAGGTCAACCTTGAATGTTGTCAGCTCATATAATTCCAGCCAGAGCAAACAAATAAACTAAAGGGATACACGCTAAGGCCTCTCAAGCCTCGGCATAAGGTATCGCTGGTTGGAGGACACCAATAGATAGGCTGGATTAGATTAGGTAATTGTTCACAGTCTGCCTTTGCGTTACCTAAAATGTATAATTAGATATGTGTGCTATAAGTACGTCAAAAGAGTTACCTGAGTAAGTCCAGTAGAAGTCATAGGCCCCTCATTCGACAACAGGAATTGAGTCAAGGCATTCCAGTCCAGGGCTTCGGTGTTATTCACTGCGGTCAGTATGAAGTACAATGTGGCTCCGCAGTGGTTTTTCAGGCTCTTGCCAACGGGAAGGTCGGCTAACACAGGGATCCCTAATGGCTCCAGGACCTCTTTCGGTCCTACTCCGGAGTGCATCAGGATTTTGGGGCTGGTTAAGGGTCCTGCGCTGAGGATTACCTTAAAATTCAAATCAGATCAGAATTAATTTTAATCCTTGTATAATACCTTTTGTAAATGGTAATAAGTGCAGTCAAATGCCAATTTATTCAGGGAGGCTGTAAGAAAGAAGAAATTTCCCAAAGGTCCTTCAGTAATCACGTAGCGTCAACGTAACTTACATAGATACCATACTCATATACCTAATAATACCTATGTAATTGTACCTACTTGTGTAATTTTAAGAATGACATTTGAATACTTGTACACCATCATGTAGTGTGTGGAAAAATGTACTTACAGAACTTAAAAAAATATTAACATACTATGTAAAAAAGCTACATTCTTACAAATACATAAATTCAAATTCTAAGTACCTAGATATACAGCGCAGTAAAATGCAAATTTAATAAATTATTTTGATTGATTCATGTAGGGGCAAGTGCTGTTCCTATGGACGCTTGTACCTGTGGACACAATCGATTCCGACGAAACTAGTAAACCTAAAATTCAAATTTACACGCGACCGTAAAGCTTTGTCTATGGTTGACAGTTTTGACGTGTCGCCATCTTTGTTTTCTGTGTGGTTGTCAATATGCCGGCTATGGAAGTTTTTTGCGCCAAAAAGTAAGTTATTTTGCTTAATTTAAATGAGTTTTACCGTGAAAATACTTACTAGATTATCGGTTTGAACGTGTTTGCAGTATGATCTATGTTGCTTATTGTTTAGTTAGTGCTTTTTTCTCTGTCTGTAAGTCAGTTTATCTTTAAAGTTAAATTAGTTTTAATTTCTGTCTGAATTTGTACCTGTGGACGTAAATATGTGTGTACCTGTGGACTGTCCACAGGTACAAAAGTGTACTACAAAAGTGTAGTGTTTAGGTATAAAGTGTAAAACTTTTTCCAAAGACAAAAACCAAATGCTCAAATGTGGTTTTTGCAATCATAGCTAGCTATCATATTTGTTGTGTTCCGGAATCACACAGAGAAAACTTTAAGTCTGATGATGAGGGTGAAGGTTTCGTGTGCGTGGCATGCTTCGTATTAGACAGTGATGACGATAGTGATGAATCTACTCAAAACTTGTATGAAGAGTGTCGTAACGCATACAAATAAGTATAATGGAGTATGTTTACGTTTGTTTCATGTTGTTTTTAGAAGTCTATAATTGTTTTTATTTTTTTATTTTATTATTAATGTGAACCGTCCCTAGGTACAACACCGTCTCTACAGGTACAATTTTACTGTACATAGGTACAATCGCCTGTTGAACCTGTGGACACATATGGTGTTTTTAAAAATAGTTGATTACCTATTTTCGTAAGTATAAGTGAAATTGAAACTAGAATTTTAGCTTAAGAAACACTGATTAACCCTTAAGACATGTGATGTAAAATATAAATAAAACTTAACTATTTCAGATATAAAAAATGTTTTATTCCGAATTCTGGAAAGTGTCCACATGTTCCGCACTTGCCCCTACTGAATGCAGTTGAAACGTTATATCTAACTTACGAATATGTGTCTTAATCAGCAGAGTAATTATGTTACACACTTACAATGGCAATGCCTTTCATTTTGACAACAACATTGTCGAGAAGACGATGTTTGTCATTGTGAGAGAAAGAGAATTGCAGAGCCAAGAGTGGTGGGTCAGGGTGGCCCTGATTTTCATCAAAAAACAATATGCCTCTTACCTCTTTAGTAGCGTTAACAGTCTTGGTGTTGCCTTTAGCGTCCACGTACTCAACTCCATAGGCTCTTGTGCCGTCGAAAAGGACCTTAGTCACGTGGGCAAACAGCTTAACGTTAAGGTTGGGTCGCTCTGACTTCGGAGGTAGGTAGACACGAGCTGTTGTGTAACGTTGGCCATTGCTAAAGGGTAGAAGATAGGATAATTAGAATTGACGGTTTTGGTGACCAGAAGAAATAAATTAAGGTACCTAAGAGCTTTCGTAGCGGGATGATCCTTTTTTTACCTCTGGTCTGTATACCTACATTATAAGCCAAATATAATAAATGATTTCTCTTTCTATTCTGTTCGGGAATCTTACAGAATCTAACTTATTTAAGGTGTTTGTTTTAAACAAATATGAAATTGAAGACCATAAATAGGCGCCATCTCTACGGACGAGAAGATCGCAGCGACAGTTTCGCCGTCAAATTCAATAGAAAGTATTCATTTTACTATATGTGGAGGTATGTTATTAGCAATTTTTTTATATTATATTCTTTTTATCAGAAGATCAGCAAAAGAAGGCGTTTGTACAGACTAACAAACCAATTGCTAGTCTGTACAAAAGCCTTCTTTAAAATAAATACCTAAATAAATATATGAATCAATCTCCTCACGGCGGCGATATCATCGCGGCGATATTGCTTTGAAGGCACAGGATAGTATAACCACGCATAACTATGCTATCGTCGTGATTCTCTCATCTGTGAGGTGGTGCCAGGTTTTTTCTGCTAGGATTATCAAAAAGCTTCCAAAAAGTGTTAAAATCGAAATAATTGCATAAAACGGATTATGTAATAGTAGGTGTCCTGCTGGGTTGCAGGCAGGGATTGGAACCGGTACCGAAGGTAAAGGTTTTGTATCGGTACCTACCCGTTCCAGACGGGTACCTACCGGTACTCCACATAACAAGTATCAGTACCTACCAAATTCAGGTAGGCACGCGCCGGGTACACCGGCGCGTGCCACAAATCTCATAATTGTACGAGGAGCGATGGCCGTTTTGCGTGGATGTGACGCATATTTTCCCCCAAATTGTTAATTTCGCGTTTATTTGTTTTTTTCTCTTTGCTTGCGTCATATATATTGTACCGCAAATAAACGTATAGTAAATTATTGTATTTAGGAACCTCGTACAGTATTGGCAACCTTGAAGTTATTTTTCTAATGCCTATTAACTGTCCATTTTACTATAAAATATATTTTTTCACACTAACTTACGGAAATGTTTGTTTGGTATCGGTACAATACCCAATAGTACGGGTACTACGTCTGGTACCGGTAGTATATAAAGTACTACGTCGAGTACCGGTATCACACCAAGGCCATGGTACCGGTTCCCAAAAATACCGGTATTTCAAGCCCTGTGCAGGTACATTATACTGATGATGAAATAAACAGCATTGTGCTTTGGTGAAACAATTTTATTTACCGCTAAGTTTTGAGATGTATCTAACGTAGGTTTAATCACCGCAGGAAACAATTCCTCGATATCGATTGACTAGAGCAGTATAGTACCTAAGTAAGTAGTTGAGCTATTAGCGTCTATTCTAGTCGCGGCGCGGGTTCGACTACCGCTAGTAAATTAACAGGTTGTTGTTCTAAGTCTGTAAATACTCCTAAGCAACCGGAGAAATGGTGGTGTGGAAAACGATAAAAATAAATAGTTAATTCGGGCAAATTCTGAATCGTAGCAGATGAATCTATGACGTAGGTAGTTCTCGTTTTTCTATGGACCATGTTTAAAGGGTAGGTTTTTGATGTGTTTGATCTTTGTTATAGTTTTGATAGATTTTTTAAATAAACTTTTAATACACAAAGAAAACTGCGGTTAAGTGATGAAACAACAATAAAATAAACTTTCAAAACAAGTGACGCCGTAGGTAAATAAGAGTTCAAATTATATCGTAGATTTAGTCAAATAAGACTAGGTATGCAAATAATTATGATATTAAAGATAAATTGTTATCGAATCAGACAAAAATCTACAGACAGTTTTATTTCCTTATCTTTTTGTAGCTATGGTAATATACTTAATCTATTATTATTGTCTGAGCTCTATTTGTGTGTTATTATCTTATTATGGATTACATAATACGTAAATACGAGGTCACACATAAAAAAACTATGATGTGATGTGATTTCTAACTAAGATATCATAATATTATTGTAGAGTCGTTGTAATCTACTTTCCTAAAGCAGGTAAAAATAGCAGTGATAGCCTAGTCGTGTGATCGTCGGACTGCCAAGTCATAGGTCTCGAGTTCGAACCCAAGGCACACCTAACTTTTCAGATTCATGTGCGTATTGTAGGTATAATTATCACTTGCTTCAAAGACGGTTAAGGAAAACATCGTGAGGAAACCGGCATGCCTGAAAGATATTTCTCGACGGCATGTGACGCCAAGCCAGAGGCCCATGGACGGCATATAAACTCTGACACCAGCACGCGTAGCATAACAACCATAGAAACGGGTTTTCTACGGGTTTTGTCGACGGAAGAATAGACAAAATGACAGATTGTGATTGTTTATCTGTCATTTTGTCTATTCTTCCGTCGAAAAACCCCGTTTCTATTGTGCTCATGCTGAGCGTGCGGGTTATTCACCAAACACACGAAAAGGAAAGTAATAAAGATCGCAGGTATGTTGAGAGAGATCTCTTTTGAAATAAGCATCACCTTCATGCGTATTTTTCTTTTCTATTCTTTTTTGTGTATATGTGTGTCCTATAAAGGGTCGTGCAGACTAGCGCAGCCTAACTTTTTACTAGCGCAACATATCGCGCGACGCGACACCGGCGGCATCGGCACCGATATATTGTTCTACCGTGAAGTTTTCTTAGAAATTGTTTTGTTAGAGTCACGTCGCGCCGGTCTGCACGACGCTTAATGGTTAAATAAATAAATAAGATTTTCACATAGGTGTCACTGGCTCCTATTTGAGTCAGAAAAGAGCATTCAACAAAAAAAGCTTTGATGGAAAACTTGACACGCTCTACCCCATGTCTGGTTTTTCACTGGAAATATGCTCGCCCCCTATAACATGGGACTTATAGCGTTTGGGGAATACATCGAATCCAAGTTAAAAAAATTACAGTCTGATCAGAAGTAACCGTAGTTTAGATATTTGTATGACTGGTTGCGTATTTACTAGCTGAAGTTCATCCATCCCTACCTACTGTTAGAGCCTGTTCACACGATGCGTTGCGGCACCGCATCGCAAAGATTTCGCCGCATTGGCGGTAAAAAGGGCGTTGCTACGCCGCAGCGGCGCCGCACTGCGAAGACTTCGCCGCAATGGCGGTCACACATTGAGACTGAGCGGTGTCGCTCCGGCATCGCACCGCGTACACTCCTCCGTCGTCCTCGTCCTCGTCTCGCGGGTTGCAAGTCAGGTGTACGTATGGTACGACGCCGGAACGCACCATGTGCAATACCATGGACATTTGTATGTAGGTCGCCGCAGCGACACCGCTTCGGCGCCGCGCCGCCGCCGCGCCGCCGCAACGCATCGTGTCTTATCTATTTCCTAACCGTTTACTTCATTGTCAAATGTAACATAGATTATGTTCCATTCTAAGCCTTGAAAACTAATAAATCTAGCTGCGTCCCTCGGTTTCACCCGCGTAAGTCTCGATCCTGTGGGAATATCGGGATAAAAGTATCCTTTGTCCTAATTCAGGTCATGGTCTAGGACAAAGGATACTATTACCAATGTGCCAAATTTAATCAAAATCTGTTCTGCTGTTTTAGCGTAGCGTAACAAACAAACACAATTTCGCATTTATAATATTAGTTAAGGATATACGAGTAGGTAATATTAGTTAGGATAGGTACTCACTCATTGAAAGTTTGTGCTATGGTGAACCCGTCGGGAGTGCGTGGGTCGTTCATGTCCGTTATGATCGGGAAGCCTGTCTGGTTGATAGCTTCTATCAGATCATTTAGCGGCTCGGGCTGGTAGCGGAACTGTATGAGAAAGTACACATTGTTATCTCATTGGTCTCTAATTTTACCATGTAGGTACATTATTGAAAAATCTTTAAAGTATAAGTAACGCGTCATAGTAGATACTTCCAATACCATAATGGCATGCATCGACAGCTTTACCTTGACCGCTTTTGTACCCATGTCTAGATTTCTGTCTGAAATATTTTCTTGTTTCATATTTTTTAGAGCGTGATTTTTTAGTAGTCGGTTTTTAATTTTGGCAGTGTATAGAGTGCCACTAGCGACACACTGATAAAAGTACACTGTTGGATTTTCAACGCTAAGCTTAGCGCTGAGAGTTGAAAATCCAACAGTGCACTTTAATTGAGGGATTCATTTCAGTGTCACTTAGTAGTCGATGAAAACGGGCATAAACCTCTCATTAGACTCCTAAATGAAAAAGAAAAACTTAGAAAATCTGTAATTTTCTCTAGCATTTGACATTAAGCTGTCAAAAAACGCACTGTATTTGGAAATCCTTCATTGTGTGACCTATATAGTAGTCTATGGTGTGACCGTTCACACACCGCTTTCATACGAAACCTTACCTTGAAGCTTTAGAGTGTAACAGGGCCCCTCTACCCCCAGGGCAGAGAAGCTCCATGAGGAGCTGGGCTGAAGTGCTTTCAACACTGAACTACTACTTACCCTTTGGATAGGCATTTTTCCAGTATCCGAGTGGTATTCCGCACTCACGAGTGTCCCAACTTGCTTGTTGCCTTCTGCCATGTCCATGAAAGGCCGCACTTCGTCCCAGGACCACCCCTCGGCTCCTGCTGCCACCCAATCGTCGTAGTCTGCGGCGTGGCCTCGGTGGTACATCATGCCGTTCAGTTGACTTGTACCTCCTAACATGAATAAATGGGAGTGTGTTTTAAGACCGCAATTCTAGGGGTTTTTGACAGCCAGCTGTAGTTTGCTATCTATTTGTGACTATCGTGGTTGTAATGTGTTTGAACAGAATGGAATGGAGAAGGTATTTATACTATCTTCTGTAGGTACAGGTAACAGGGATTGGTTCCTGGGACTACTTTAAATAAGGCCGGAAACGTAAATAGGGCCATTTATTTAGAAAAGTCGATCATTGTTAGAAGACCAAATAGATTTTAAAAGTTAAAAAAAAAAAGGCAATCGCCATTAGAAGATCAATACATTTTTAGAGGAACCAAGGTCCATCAAATCAAAAAAGTAATAGTAAATAATACTTCTGTTGTCGAATTAATTCACAAGGAATCCTTAAAGGCTCCCACAGACAGGCGCGACGCGAAGGTATGAGGTGTTTCTGGTAGAACAAATTCCATGAAGTTTTCATAAAAATTGTTCTACTACAGTAGTAGCGTTGCGCCTGTCAGCGGGAGCCTTAATTCCCTTAAGTCATCCTGATATCTTACCTAAGCCTTTTCCAAGCGGCCATTGGCATCCTTGTCCGTCTTGATCGAGGCAGTAATCGGCAGGTACGGTGCGAATGCGCCAGTCTACTGCTTCGTTACCCCAGAACGATCTGTAGAATCCCGGGATTCGCCCTCCTATTGGTTCTGGTCCACCTGCTTCTAGTAATAGTACCTGAAATAAATAATCTGCTGTATTCTGTCCACCCGAAAATAAGTCTCTTAAAAAAAAATATTCTCTTTGAAAATAAGTATCGTTGAGCGGCGATGCCTTCTCAAATTGAATAATGAAACTACATCTTATTTTAAATATTACTTCCTCACACACTGACTTTAAATTAATTGTAACATTTTAGGAAAATCGTCTACTTTTACAATATTTGTAAATTATGTGAGCACCGTTTATCTATCATATAATTAATTTATCTGTTGTTGCTTCATTTTCATTTTCATTTTTTTATCTGTTGTGGTACCTACTTTACCTATAGTAATTTTATTCTAGGTGCATCGTCCTCACATATAATCACATAACTGAGGTACCTACCTATACAAAATATTGTAAAACATTTTAAAAGAGTAACGGTGGAGTTTCCGGCCCATTCTTCTCCATGCGAAAACTACCTTTTGGAAGGGGCGACTAGTTTTTTTTTTTTTTTGTTGTAAATTTTGATATTCAAAAGTGCCTTACAAGGGCCTATTTGAAATAAGTAAATGATTTGACTTTATTAAAATTTCATAAAAATATTATATTTTTATTATTAAATGTGAAGTTAGAGTTTGTATGTTTGAAATGTTTGTTACTCAATGACGCAAAAACGGCTGAACGGATTTCGATGAAATTTGGCACACAGATCGTTTATAATCTGGATAATATATGTGTTAATATAATACTTTTTATCCCGGTAAATGACATGGCATATTGTCCACACAGACAATGTCTATCACGGCATCGATTAATCCACATAGTTAGTATAAATAGAGTCGCCATTCGTGTTTGTCTGTGTGACCACCCAGTTCTCCTTCACTAGGTACACAATGGATTTTGATGCGTTTTCACCATCATTTAGAGAATTTATTACGCATTATAATGCTTTAATTAACTTACCTACATAAATATAACTAATAAATCTCGATGGTTTGTCAAGTCGTAGAAACCGTGCGAAGCAGGGTCGCTAGTAAATTATAAAAACTTCTGTAAGACCCTATTATTGATCGAAGGTAAAACCACAGACCACGCGGTGGAGACGGCTCGGCGACTCTGTGCTGTGTTTTAAACCTATCCTGTCAGTATCTAGATGCGTTCACAAACCTACCTACACATACAGGTATATCCAGAAAAACTTTTTGGTTTGCGGTAATCGAACCCGTACCACGTAGTGCAGCAACCTATCGCACAGCTACTGCTTCAACGTGGCCACACAGACAGACACAAAAAGCGACTTTAATTTATAATATGTGGTCGCAGTGGAATCAAGGACATCAGAATTGGACAACACCAGGGCAGTGCAATTTTTTTTTTTTTTGAAATTTCGTCGTAATATTTGAGATAGGGGCCTGTTTGGCCTCGCACGGGTCGTTATTATTTTTATAGGCTCCTTTTTTATTTATTTTTTATAATATTTTTTTTAAAATTATTATTTCTGTTTGTATTTTCTGTGCGTGTCCCAAATAAAATATTTTTTTCTTTCTTTCTTTAAGTGTAAATTTATGTTTATGTGATATAAATATAGAAGAAAAAAACCGACTAAATGCGAGTGAGTCGAACACGAAAGGTTCCTTTTTTCTTGTATTTTACAACATTAAATTTTTTAATTTAATATTTTTTTTATTATTTACTGTTATAGCGGCAATAGAAATACACAATCTGTGAAAATTTCAACTGTTTAACTAAGTATTACGGTTCATGAGATACAGCCCGCTGACAGACAGACGGACGGACCTAATAAAAAAGTAATTCACTTACATTATAAGTAGTGTTTTCAGTGAGTCTTCCGGCCACAATGGAGCCCGCGGATCCAGCGCCCACTACGATGAAGTCGTATTCATCATTTGTTTCGTCCACCGACTCGATCCTCTTGCATGGCGTGGAGACATCGCATCGTCCCCACAGGTACCTCTGCAGGAGTACCATGAACAGGAAGTTACCGCTGCATACCGGGGAGTTGACTAGACTCGGTCCTTCTTCTATGATCGGGCACCCACATTCCTGGTTAAAATAAATGGGCTTGTATTAGGTAAGTTATTTATTGAGGAAGAGCTTGCACTACCTGCATGGTTTTCAGCCGGCATCGGTAGTAATGTTATGGCCACTGAGAATTTGCTTGTGAATCGTTGGCTAGTGCATACAATGTTTGTTCTCGACAGAAATATACTCAGGAAAATAATTAAATAGGTATTAGCACAAAAGCTTCATACTAAGTATTTTTACCTATAGGTAGCTTTCATAGCTACGAGTAGGTACCTACTAATGATTTAAATTGAAACTCAGAACGGTACCCTAATTACGTAATACACAATCAATCGAAATTTGAATCGTTCTGAAACAAATTGCTAATCCATTGCTTCGTATGTTAGAAAAAAGAATCTGCTCAACAACGTAAATAACGCAATGAATGTTATTGAACTGTCAAAATTAAACTAATTCATCGTAATCGTTTACGAAAATATGTTGCGTAATTAGATAGCCGGTCGCGATAGTAGGTACCTGGCGTTAAGACTGTCGTTGTACCTACCCTGAATATTAATGGTTTTGTAATAGAGCTTTGTTTAAAATTTTGGTGTAAGTACACTCAAGCATGTTATAGTGGTGCCGATTCTGTTGTTCACAAACTAAACTAAATTTAAGTTCAGTGCATCTTTTTCTTTCTATTTCATTAAGAAAAGGACAGAAGATACATTTTAGTTTAGTCCTGTCAAATTAATCAGCGCCTGACGTAAATTGACGTAATTTTAGTGGGCAAGTTTTTAATCATGTCAAAACTTGTATGGATTAGTATCAGGGGCTGATTAATTTGACAGGACTAAACTAAAATGTATCCACTGTCCTTTTCTTAATGAAATAGAAAGAAAAAGATGCACTGAACTTAAATTTAGTTTAGTTTGTGAACAACAGAATCGGCACCATTATCTGTCTATCTATCTTCAACGCTTTTTGTTTTGTCATTTTGGCAGATCGAGAGATCTTCTTTTCGCGTGGTTAGTGACTAAGCCGCCCATGGGTCTCTGACTTGCCTTCACATGCCGTCGAGAAATTAGTTTCCCCACGATGAGTATCTCTCAGGCAGTTTCCTCACGATGTTTTCCTTCACCGTTTTTGAAGCAAGTGATGATTATACAATACGCACATGAATCTGAAAAGTCAGAGGTGCGTGCCTTGGGTTCGAACTCGAGACCTATGACTTGGCGGTCTGACGGCCACACACTGCTCGACGAGAGAGATCGAGAGATGATAAACTCAATTATTTGTTTTACAAATCGACCGGCGCGCCCAGAGCTTAAAATATGGCACTGAACCTAATAATGATTCTGTTGTTTTCCCTTTAGCGGAAGAAACGAACTTTTGACGTTCAAAAGTGCCTTTTTTTGCCTAATAAATGAAATAAATTATTTGACCATAGTCAAATACCCACCCCCGAACCCAACCAACCCTCATCCTAAATCCACACGGTTGCTAGTTCCTTACATAATTGTCCCACTGCTGGGACGCAGTCAGCAATCCACCACACGGGCCCAGTGCGGGTTGGTAGACGTATGTGACATCTACCAACCCGCAGTGGGCCCGTGTCTTCGAATTTTTGGTTTTCAGGAGATGTCGGTTTCCTCACGATGGTTTCCTTCTCCGTTTCGAGAGCAGTGGTGATGAAATAATTTACACTAAGTAAAGCGCCTGT
Organism: Xanthia togata; assembly: GCA_963853775.1. NCBI lineage: Eukaryota > Metazoa > Arthropoda > Insecta > Lepidoptera > Noctuidae > Xanthia > Xanthia togata. Next base: position 14,008,227 of record OY970809.1, read on the forward strand.
GGGTTCGAACCATAGAAATATAAATTTTTAATTCTACGGTTCGAACCTACGACCTACAACTCGGTACCTCTTGGCCATAACTTCTATGCTATTTACGTTACTTTTACTAAAAATTTGAGGGGAATCTACCCCGGAAATATCCAGGGTCTTCCCTTGAAAAAACATAATAAGCAGAAAAATAAAATATGTTAAAAACTTTCACTCACCTGGGGGGCTAAAACCATGTTGGTATTTACAATGTTGGTGTTGCTCCAGAAAACCTAGACAATAAAAGTTTAATAATTAAAAAAATAATCCACCTGAACTACTTGCGGTAGAACTAAAAATAATAATTGAAGAGAGTAATTTTTATAATAATTGCCACCAAAATGTTATGTTGCAGGTCCGCAATGAATACAGGCAAATTGTAAAATGACCAGGAAATTCTACATAATCGTAACGGATCGTTAACAGCTGATATGATATCGATTAAATGACTCGGATAGACAAAAAACCGATTTGGTTTGTCTACTATTATCGGCGGATAAAGGACTGTTTGTTATTTGCTTTTTTAGTTTCTGAACTAAGTAATTCAGTACTTTGGGGGTGCAAATGTACCCTTGGGCAGTTAGCTTCGTTACCATTCTGCTGACTGGATAAGCCTCGAGCATGAGCAAATTTCATGTCACAGATAAGTAGCTCATGTTGTTTTCGTGTGGTTAGTAACTAACCTGGTGTCAGAGTTTTAAAGCCACCCACGGGCCTCTGACTTGGCTTCACATGCCGTCGAGAAATATCGCTCAGGCATGCCGGTTTCCTCACGATGTTTTCCTTCACCGTTTTTTGAGCAAGTGATAATTATATAATACGCACATGAATCCGAAAAGTCAGAGGTGCGTGCCTTGGATTCGAACTCGAGACCTACGCCAGCAGAACAGTAGAGAGAGAGTAGAGCAGAGAGAGTAGCTCATGAAGCCACGGGAAGCATAGGTAAGCCCAGTTTAGCCCAGGTACGCACAGGTAATTTTTTAGCGCGCCCTGAATTTTCAACTTCTGGTGTTGAGCTGAGCATTGTGAATCCTACAGAGTGTATAACATAATCAGCCTATAATGTTACTACTGCTAGGAAATAGGCCTCCTCTCTGTGATAGGGAGTGCGCCATATTCCATCACGCGGGCCCAGTGCGGGTTGGTAGATGTCACATGACTTCGAATTGTTGGTTCTAGGACTTGCCGGTTTCCTCACGATGTTTTCCTTCACCGTTTTGAGAGCATGGTGATCATATAGTTTATAGTAAGTAAAGCCCCTATTTGGTTTCCATTACCGTTAGCCATTACCACTGGGCCACCACTGCTCATCCACCACAGTGTATACCAGCGCGTAAAAAAAATACACTGTTGGATTTTCCACTCTCGGCACTAAACAATGCGTTGAAAATTAAGTGCGCGATAAAAAATCGGCCGAGGCTGTTATTTGTGCTCACAAACGTTTGTAGAAAGATCGCAGGTCCAACTTGACATTGCACTATGAACTAATAATTAACATTCTGCTAGCTATCCACAAAATATTCTACCAATTACTTGCAAACTCGTAAAAATCTATCCTATTTACGAACAGTCGAATTTATTATCTGAACTGCAACATTTCTTCTTCCTTAACTTTTTTTTTTAACAAAAAAGTAGTCTTTTCACCTGAGTTAAACTATTAGTCAAAATGAGGAAATACTAATAATGAACAAATAAAGTTAAATTTTATTTTAGGTTGGTTATATTTTTTTATTTCAATTGCGATTTGTCATAGCTATAAATTCCGCCTGGGATTGGCTTAGGTAGGGCCATACCAGGTTGAACTCTGACCAACTAAAACTATCTACCTACCTATCTATTTAATCTGTGTCCCACTGCTGGGCCAAGGTCTCCCTTTCCCTTTTCTACGACTCCTACCGAAAGGACTGGCCTGCAATGGCAGTGGACTAAAACTATAAGTAGGAAGGTTATTTTCACAAAAATCCTCATGAAAAAGGAATCAGCCTAAGAGTTCTAAATAAATATTCTAAATAAGAGTTCTAATCTATGAAGGGATAAAATGCCTATAACTAATTACAAAATAAGATAATTATAAAATCACCTTTTCCTTAAAATATTAAGAATCTTGAACTCAAATTCCACTTTTGAATTTTCACTTTTTGATTCTGACGGTGTAGGTACCCACCGTGTACCTACTTACTCAAAATGATTCTATTTCTCCTTGTTTGGCTCCTTTATACAAACTATAAGAGTGCAAAATAAAATGACTTGAAGAAAATTGCGACAAATGATAAAAAAAAAACTATTAGTACGATAAAGTTAAGATAGGTTAATTATGATAAATCTTGTGTAATCCGGGATATCTTTCAAAATAATCGTAAAAACTAGCAAATAATCATAAATAAAAAATACACACGGTTTGTCTTAATGACTAGCTAATCATATACATAATAAATACAGATACGAGTTGGTACTACCAATAAGCAGTACATATAGGTACATTGATAGCATGTCTGACTAATTTTCTTTTCTTTTTCGTTTTTCATTTATATCCGACTTCTTAAAAAAGGAACAAGTTCTCAATTCGTCTTTTTGTGTATTTTTTTTCTTTATTATTATTCATCGATATTTTCGTCAATTGTGGACTGATTTCGTATAAGTATTCTTTTACATTTGGTAAAGGAAGCTTGCGCGGTAGATACTTTGCTTGGGTAATTTTTGAGTTAGCTTCAATAATATATTTTTTAGACTATATGGATGATGTTTTAGTAAAAAAATAACTTCCTGTCACTGTCTTTTACATATCAGGTAGTGGTATTCAAATTTGTGTGGGGTACCTAGGTACCACAAATCAAAAGTGAAACATAAAAAAGACGGCGGCAAAAATCGAAAAAACAAATTCTAAAACACTGACTTCCGAAATTAAAATTACATTTCACTTTGTAGTGTTTTTTTTTTTTTGAGTCGTATGTATTTTTTTAGGTAAAAGTTTTTGTTTTCTATTCAGTCGGACATAGATTTCCACCGATGGATTGCAACGATGCGATGTTCAAGGCTCTGAAACGTTGTGTCAACCAATGTATCGTTTTAAATGAGCCCTTGCGTCATCGCAGATTCATCCCAAAGATGAAAGAGCCACCTTTAAATAGGTACACGACTGAACTTGCGCTTGATTAAGGTTGAGCAGCCGACCTACGCTCTTAAAATCTCAATTAGGTGAAAGTGAGCATGAAGTCAGTCAATAATGTTTATCCCTAACCACAGATTACCCGATAAATCACTCCATACAAAATGTTCAATACCTACTGGAGTAGACCACGACCTTCGAGTCGTTAGACGCTGCGAAAATGTACCTAATCTTATAAGCGTAAAGTGAGTTTTACTTTGTAGCTGCGCGCCGCACAGCGGATCGAAAATCGGCTGTAGAAGACATAGGATCTCGATTTCTTAAATGTTATTTTTTTTGCTGGAAATGACTTCTGCTGATCATTACTGTTCTATAAAATGTCATATGAAGTAATTGTGTGCACAAATGGAAGAGTTATATTTTTTATAAGAAAAAAATGTATGGAACTGACATGAAAAATGAGGATATCTCTGGAATCAAAAGGTTGGCCGTTATATTCTTGCACACTGTTATGGTACTATTTATTTGTGAATTTTTGTCATACTTATTAATATCGCGGCATCACTTGCGATTTTTTTTTTTAAATCTTCAAAATTAAAAAAGCAAAACAAAACAAGCAGTGATAGCCTAGTGGTGTGACCGTCAGACTGACAAGTCGTAGGTCTCGAGTTCGAACCCAAGGCACGCACCTCTGACTTTTCGGATTCATGTGCGTATTATATGATTATTACTTGCTCAAAAAACGGTGAAGGAAAACATCGTGAGGAAACCGGCATGCCTGAGAGATATTTCTCGACGGCATGTGAAGCCAAGTCAGAGGCCCGTGGGCGGCTTTAAAACTCTGACACCAGGTTAGTTTACTAACCACACGAAAAGAAGAAGAATTAAAAAATTAAAAATGTTTATGATATGTACATTTTAATGCTTAATTATGGCTATACCAAGTGTAACTTACAATATTTTTTATGCTTAGACCAAAACATTCTAAGAAATCACAAAGTCGTATTACCTACTTATTTGAAATGACATGGTAATTATGAATTACATAATATGTAATCTTGTCTAATGCCTCAAGTCCACATTAGCTAATGATTAATAAAACTTAATACCTATATAGGTCTGTTAAAAGGATACGTAACATAATGAGGGTAATTAGATAAACGTGATCATTATAACAATAAATGGTAAACTATTGTATGATTAAAAATAAAAGCAAATTATTAAAAAAAAATATTAACTTAACCTAACCTAACATAAACAATAAAAGTTAACTTATTTTATACTTCGTCACCATCAGAATCCACTTCAGAATCAGGCTCTACAATAGATATAACTTCTAAGAACTCTGTCGGAGCTTCCTGATCCTGAAGTTTCAGTAGTTCTACTGTTTCCTTAAAGTATGTCTTCCTCTTGTGAGCATTTAATTTTAGTCTTGTCGAAGAAATTAGAGGATCAGAAGAGACGATAAGCATATTGAGGATATCCTCGTTTGATGCTTGTCTACTCTTTTTCCTCGAATGGTGTTCTCTGAACCTCCTAGTCTTTGTTTCGGGCCTCTGAAGCTTCTTCCGAAAGACTTCCAATTGGTACAATAGCATTTTCTGCAATTATGTCCCCTCCGTGAATCAACAATTTGTGGACGGTTGATGACATGTAGTACCAATCGTACAGTTCCACGTATTTTTTTTAGACGGCATAGGGTGTATGCCATCTCACCCAATTAGGTGGTCATAAAACTACATTTAATACAGAACTCGAAAGGCGAATATTATTTAGCATTTACAAGAGCTGGAGATGCGTTTTTTTGGAATAACAAGGACTGATTTGAGAAAACTTGCTTATCAAGTAGCTGTTTCTAAGAAACATCCCGAGCTCCCAGGATCACAATTCAAGTCAAGTCTAACAATAACAGATATTTCACCTTTGCCTAAATCTTCACAAATAAAACGATCAGCCGGTGTATTCTGTAACCTGAGCTTGAAGTGGTCTGTCATTCCACCTGCTGCTAGGGACTGACAGCTCACTCCGAGCTCACTTCACCAAGTTTTCACGGTGAGACGGTTACAGAATAGCACTACCATTCATATGAAAGGTAAATTCGGGATGCTGAATGCATTACTGAAAGCTGTCGTTGCTGACAAAGAAGCAGCCAATAAGAGAAAATCTGCCCGACAAGTGAAGAAAAGAATCGTGTTGGCAGTTTCCAGTGATGAGGAAGAACCGGTCGCCTCAGACGATGAAGACCCATCCAGCATATATATTGCAATGAGCCCTGGAGTCATTCTCGCTCCAGGGAATGGTGGCTCCAATGTCAAGTCTGTCGCCAGTGGTGCCACGCAGAATGCATTGGGTTACCAAAAACGGCTAAAAATGTTATCTGCGATGTTTGCAAATAAATTAGCGCCTCCAGTTTGGTGTTGCCATCTTACCTACAGGGGTTGGGTGAGACGGATTTTCAAAATATTTTTATATTTAATTATTATCCAAAGAAAAAATTGTTTTATTTCGTTTTGTTGATTGTTTTTATGATGATAATAAACCACTTTTTAATACAAAATTGCTATTTATTTCTATTTGGTTACTAGTTTCTCAAAAATCAAACTTTTCAAAATCTATGCCATCTCAGACCACCTTCACCTAGTCCTTGCGGTGTATAGATAAGAACTTCTTCGATGGTACGTACGGGCCTCGCAGCTGTCGGCAAACCACTGAGAAATGGTTGGTGTGCGAACCGGCGGCGGCCGGTAGGTAGTTAGCGTGCGGAAGTAAGGCGATTAAGGGGACGGGGAGCTCGGCTCGAAACTGGAATTCGAGATGTGCGCAAACTTCGTTAGGAATATTGCTATCTCTGTTTGACAAAAGAAGGCGGGGCGGACACGCTGCGTAGCCGTGTGGGTTTGTGTGAGTGGATAGATACTATAGCTTTTATTAGCAGTACTTTCCGTTCATTCATAACGAGTCGACAGCGTTTATATTTATTATTAGTAAGTAGGTATGTTCATTATTTGTTTTATTTTTGTTGACTTCTTTGGGGAATCGTTAGTGAATGTACAGACTAGTAATGGGTTTTTTGGAAATTTCTTTACCATGCCGATATCTCAACATAATGGGGATATCTCGACTAATCTCGAGATCTAGGATTTGTAGAGCAAACCTATCTAGTAGATACGTCATATTTTACACGTTATACGTATCGAGCGTGGCCTTGGGGGCAAATCCCGACAAACGGTGCTAGAGTTGTCACACACGTCGCGTAAATATAAATTATTGGGATATTTATTATTATTGTCTTTATTTATTTTAATCTGTTTATGTTTATTTATTTCCTTCAGGGTTGTCTCATATTTAAAAAAAAACTAAGGCTTTTTTGTCTTATTTCAGTAAGTACCTATTCCTTTTTACTGAACTTCAAATATTGTTATTACTAAATAATGAATACAAGTCAAATAATAAAAGTGTTATGCAAAGTACCTATTAGTAAAACACAAATATTCCAATTAGGTTTACGCAATGTCCGTAAATTCAGATAAATAACAGCGTTCCCAGCGATATTAGCATGCTGGGATACCGAAAACATACCGCGTCGCCTGCACTTACGTAGTAGGTACATGTCGGTAAAAAGTTATGCAGAGCTACTTGTGCCGTTGCATTCTGCCGAGTCACAAGTGTAACAAGCTAAAGTATCTTCATCACTCGAACTAGAAGACGACATTATTTCGCGACGGCTAAGCGGCGCTGCATAATTTTTTACCGACATGTGCGTAGGTGCAGGCGACGCGGTATATTTTCGGCATCCGAACATGCTGATGTCGCACAGCTGCTGCGCCAACAAATCAGCAAAGGCCCTAGAGCGAGCAATGTTCTCAGTAGTGTCCTTGAGATAATTATAATTACGCCCGCTCTGTCACAAAAGTAAAGAATCGGAACAGTGACATGACAAAGCTTCATACAAGTGCGCTATGATAGGTAGGTAGAGGTACACTACTACAACCATCACGTGGCGGCTTCGTCGCGTAGGTACGTAGAGTAACTAGCTTATACCGGCTCGGCCAATACTCACGCTAAGGCTCAATTTACTTTGCCACGGAACGGAATAAAAGCGAGTTTTTGTCACGAAATTGGGTCAAAGTATAATGAACTTTATGTCAATTGTATAACGTACAAACTACAAAATACTCGCTGAGGCCACAGCTGACACTCTTTAGACACATAAGTAGGTAGGTACTTATCGAATAATATTAGTAATGAAACGGATTACGGATATCTACTCGTTTGTCCGTAGGTATACAGATGTAAACACACTTCAATTTAGATCTAAATGTTATCTAAATATAGGTAGGTAAATACTCATTTATACAAAATATAGGTACTTAGGTACTATCGAAAAACTTCATATCTAAGCAGTTTGAAAACAAAATCCCGTGAACACAACGACTACATCTATTCCCGCCCCGGTTGTATAGCGGCCGAGCGCTGCAAGCCAAAATAGTCCTTATGGTGTATAGATATGAACTTCTTCGATGGTACCTACTAGTATAAAACTCGGGCCAAGAAAACAACGTCTTTGTTTTCTTGGGCTGGGTTTAAAATAATTTTAACAATTAGTAGCTAAAAAATAGTAGATAGGTAGGTACTCGTAATTTATAAAGTTATAATATCATTGAGTAATACTTACTGTGAGATACATCCCAACGTTCAGAGTCCATGTCTTCAACCAAATCAAAATCGAACCTAAATAATATTCCAGGTCCGTAAACAAAACAAAGGTCGTAAAATGTAAGTTACTCGATACCAAATCAAAAGGCAAATCAAAATCCAAGTTCATAGCATAGGTCAATAGTGTCAGAAATATTACAATTTAGCAAACAAATAAGTACGCACGCACAGCAGTGTAAAGTAATTGTCTAACACTGACAACAACAACAAACACCTGATGAAATATCCTGAACGAACCCCACCCAACCCCCGGCGCCCGGCGCGTGTTCAAGCACGTTGCGTTAGTGTGAGCACACACGGCTACCGTGAGCATAACGACCACCCATGCACACATTGACAATCGCTTGACGCGATAGCACTACTAGCCATTGAAAATGTATGATAAATTTGGATGTGTTCCGTAATACCCAAAATGATGAATGAAAACTTAATGTTTTTCCTTTTTTTTTTCGATAATTTGTAATTTGACAATATAAGCTATGCCTATGCTGAAACAATATAACAAATATTGTTGTTTATAATACAGAAAAAACAATATGAAAACATGTCATTTACGCAGTAAAAATTTGCGAAATTCAATTCACTTAAACTTCTTTTTAGGTAAGGTTTTTGAAAAAAAAAAGACGTACAAGCCTAGATAAATACTGTCTAAATCCGAATATCAATATAATATGGTAGAAATATGCTCAAATTGTAAATGATTTGGGTATTACGTTTGTATGGACAATTCATGCGTCGCCCCGCTCTTAACACACTGCCACGCACCACGCAGCGTAGCGCGTGAATGCGTGTTTTAACGTTGCTTGTAAGTATCTCCGTTTGTATAGAAAACACGCACAGTCCAACACACAGGAAATGCATCCACGCGCGTTTCATTCAGATCACAGACACGCAACATGCAGCGTGACGCGGTGCAGTGTGATAATCGCCTAAGTGTGAGTGATTTATCTGGTAATCTGTGCCCACAACCCCCCACACCACACACACACCACACATGGTATGTGTATGGTGTGGGGGGCTGTGGCTGTGTGTGATAAAGATAAAGATATTTTATTTTGCAAATACAGGTACAAGTCATGGTGGTACATAATATAAATACAGAAACAGCCATATTTTGCCAATTACAGGGCATGCAAAAGTATAGAGATTACAATTAAAATTAAATATTTACTATTCCATTACATAATACAATTTTAGTTCATCATTCACTAATAATTATCAATTCATTCAATAGGTACCTACATAAAATAATTCTGATTCATCGGTCAATAATAAAATTAATGTCACAATTTCTAATAGTTAATACAATATATAAAATAGTCAAACAATTTCTTTTTTCAATAAATAATCTTCAACCCTATAATAAACTTTGTCTACTAAAAAGTTCCTAAGTCTTTTTTTGAATAGTGTAAAATTATAGTCCTTCCAACAACTTGGTATTTTATTATATATCACCGGTGCCATGCAGCAGACACCCTTGCGCATCAGAGTTGTTCTAGCACTAGGGATACATAGGCTACTATTGTCACGCCTATTCCGTGGAAATACGCCAGCCATTCGTGCGAAGCGATCCGGGTTTAATTTTACGAACACTGCCAATTCTAAAATGTACAAACTTGGTAGGGTTAATAATTTATATTGTTTAAAATATGGCACGCAGCTATCCGTGCTTTTCAATTTAATGTTTGTGATGTTGTGTGTGTGGCTTACTTCAAGTTCACTTCACCTAAGTTTCCACGATGAGATTTTTTAAATAATAAATCGGGTAATAAGTAGTGTGAGTGAAGTACTGTTCCATCTTCGAGATAATGGCGATTTTTAGGCAGCTAGCAGATCCTCAAAATGTTCAGTGCCGGGAGCCCTCCTGTAGGGCTCGCTTTAGTCGCATATGGGATGCCGGGAGCCCTCACGGAGGGCTCATTTTAATTCTAGGTTTTTCTTAGTGAATAAAGCATTATAAACTATAAAAATAAAATCTGTTGTATTTTTTTTTTAAATCTTCATTTATTTAGAGGCTTTTACCTTACTAAGGTACGTCAGCCTCATCATAACCTAATCTAATTAATTATTACACGTAATTATAATATTATTAGTACTATTATTGCGTAAGCGAGGGAGATTGTGATGCGGCAACCATTTCATAAATTAGTTTCGCTTCTCCCGAATTAGGTGTAGATAATTTTCTAATGAAACCCCCAACATCAAACATATTAACTTTTAACTCCCGCATCACTATCTCCCTCTCTTTTCTATTCCTATTTTTTTTAAAGATTAATGAGTCTTGTTAAAAAATACAACAGATTGTAAAACTAACGCACATACTAATAAGTAATGCAACGCACATATTACATAAATATTATTCTTGGACCTTAAAACCAACGCACATACTTATTAGTATGTGCGTTGGTTTTAAGGTCCAAGAATAATATTTTCAAAAAAATAATTGCGCTAGGAACGTTTCTCACGTTTACAAAATATATTCACAAAAAAATTAAAATGTTGGATACCCCTGTCTCGAGCGCTAGCGCTACAGCTTTTTAGCTCGTATACAATGTGGATCTGGCCTTACGACATTAAATTAAAACGAGCACAGTACTAGTCCATAGGAACATTTTAAAATACGAAGATTAGTAGTTAATGGAAAATTGAAAAATTGCAATTTTCAAACAAAATAAATGGCAGAATCGACTGCATAAAAAGTAAACACGCTTTATCTACGAAAGGTCACTAACCTGTTGCGCGGCCCGATTCGGGTCGCGGCGGGGGGCGGCGCCTGCGCTGCAGTGCGGGGCGTAGGTGGACGTGGGTAGGTAGTTTAGTCGGAGAACAACAAATTAGCGGCATAAACTCACTAAGTTGCGCGTTGTTAATTAAAAGATCACTGGTTGAATAATTAATCACATAATATCACATCACAATCAGAATTTACATCAATAGTCAAATTTATAAATTTTCAAGGTTTCCACCGTTGTTCATTATGCACAAGCGACATCGATACCTAATTAACTAACTAATATTAAACTAACACTGAACAATAAGTCACACTAAATCGTCTTTAATCACAAATAACAACTAATTTTTTTCGCAAAATCACAACAATGCGCGCGCGGCTCGTTTCGTGATAAAAAAGTAGTAGTGTGCGCTCCTCAAAGGACGCCGCTGCACTGACTGTAACCGAGTCCCGAGACTGCCGAAAAAATTCCGCTCACACACACACACTCGCAATTGTCTATGCACCACTAATGCATAATTTGCGTAAGTAATATTTCTTTTTCTTTCTAATTGTAGTATTATTTTGTGGGACTGGGCGGGGCGCGTCAGAGTGGAATCGTATGACACCTTTCTCTGTCTCTCAAGCATATTGAGACGTAGAGGATAGAATCGTACGTTTTGCACAGGTTCTTGACCTTACAATGTTTACCTATTATTACGGACTCAGATCTACATGATGTTGAAAAATAAGAAAATGAAAAATAATTTCCTGTGGCTAAAGTATTCATTGGATTTGATTGATTTTTAGTATACGGGTAAAGAACATGACACTCTTTATGTGGTTTTGAGGAATGTCAAGCGTCCTGCTCCACATTGTATGTTTTTTTCACGTCCCCCACCTCACTAATACATGAAAATACCCCAGAGATACTACGTACAGCGACAAGACCCCCTGAAAACACTATTTTACTTCGTTTTACAGTGTTTTATACCACGGTTTCAAACCTAATGCCGTTGAACGTCCGCGATGGAAAACTTTAACGCAAAGGGTTGGGTAGGGTTCACTTCCAATACGAGTATGTATGGTGACATGGCGTATGAGCTCGATAAAAATAAGTGGACTAGAAAGTGTTAATGTGGATGCTAATATTACCCAAAGAAGCTTAAGATTATCGATTACAAAATCAAATAGGTAGGTACATCTAGGTAGGTATATACTGTGTTTAAAAGATTTATGATAAGTAGGAGTAAATTTTTTACAATCTGATCTTTATTTGTACTTGGCTATAAAATATAGTTATCTACTATATGGTATCAGAATTATGATAATATTAATGAGTAGGTACACCATGATTATAACTGTTTATATGCGGACTAAATGGCTTTTGTTTCTAAGTCGTTATTTGTTTTGCACACAGAAAATGTAGGTACCTACATAGTAACGTGGGCCCATGATGTAGCAAAAATTGTGTAACGTTTTTTACCAAGGTGGACGGAACAGGAACTACGATATGCAGCAATGGATTGGGAACAGTAATAGGCGCAATGGACAATTTGTCCGCGGAATATTTGAAATCGTAATCTAACGTGCACGTAGGATGAAATGCCGGGATTTTCATACGATTCCAAATTGTCTTGTCTGCTCAGCGCCAGGCGCCAATAATAGGTACCTAGATTGACCGTGCTTCCACATACAAAGTAAGTTATGTACATGAATTCAGTACTACATGATTGTAGACCCACCACCACCGTTGACATTTTTCGTCGGTTATGGCTGATTTACACAGTGCCAGCTGCTGACTAGATGGTAGACAGCTGCTGACTAGACGGTAGACAGCTGCTCGCACTACTCGCATGTCAGTAGCTCGGCTTGCCTTGGCTGTTTTCATTATGAGAGTAGTGAGTCTCTTGCGAGTTGCGTGCTGGAGTAGTACTGGGGTCGTGCAATGTCGAGTCAAGAGTCAACGTGATTTAAGAAATAAAACCGTGAATATACGTAAATGACCACAATTTTAATTGAATTTGAAAATGCTTATAATAAAAGGATTTGGATTAGATAGGTATTGGATCGCACGATCTTCCGAGGCAACATGTACCATTTTTAATGAGCTGTGTCAAGAAAATCCCCGTGATGAAGACCAGAGTGATGGGGGAAGTCGAGCAGGCAAGTGAAATCAAAACATGTTGAAGTTAGTCGGCTGCAAGCTACTGTCCAACTCGCAAGTGCGAGTAACTCGTATGATACGTCCACACAGTGCGAGTTGCTGCATTGCAGCTGCTCGGCAGGCTGACTCCTAGTTCACACTGTGTAAACTAGCCATTAGGTTTAAGATTGTAGCGAAAAGTATTTTTTTTATAAAAACCGATGAAACATTTCAAGATGGTAGGGTTAGAATCGTGTGAGGTGAACAGTATCGAAATCGTATTAAATGCGAAAAACTGCTCAAAAGTGTTAAAGAGATACTTTCTAGATTGCAATGCGACCTAGGAAAATAAATATATACATACATGACATCTGTGATGATCTGTGTACCCAAATGGTTAATTAATTAATATGTAGTGGCACCGAGTTGCCGTATCCGGCCATAACCCGCGATGGTTTGTGTGGTATGTTTAATTTAAAAGTTACATGTAAACTGATTTTAATTAATAAAAATTAAAAAAAAAGGTGGCATTCTTTAGTTTCTGCCTACCCCGATGGGAAGAAGGCGTGAGTTTATGTATGTATGTATGTACGATATTGTAATGCTCAAAATCGAATCTGAAATGTTACATTACAAGTGAATGCTCTCGGTGAGGGAGCACCTTATGTGGCTCAAATATACACAACAACACGCCTATATTTTACCGAAGGGTTAGGCAGAGGTGTACCTATAGTACACCTAAATTTCGCCAGTAATGTATACAAGTCCCATTTGTAGTACGGCGAGCCTATTGCCATCAACCGGGCACAAACCAGACACCGGGCTGCTAATAAAATGTTTACGATATTAGAGTACAGCCGGTCTATTTTGTAAAAATCTCACCGTGAAAACTTGGTAAAGTGAGCTGTCATTGCACCCGATGCTATGCAATGGGATTGACAGTACATTGATAGCTCACTTACGAGCTCACTTTACCTAAGTTTTGATTGTGAGATGGTTACAGAATAGCACTGCTGGACTGATATTGCTTTGGTATCTCCGCAAGAAAATATTTAACAATAAGAGTAAGTATAATAACGGATTCCGGACTCATCCGCATGCAGTGCATTAAAGTATAACAACGGATTCCGGACTCATCCGCATGCAGTGCTTTAAAGTATAACAACGGATTCCGGACGTATCCGCATGCAGTGCATTAAAGTATAACAACGGATTCCGGACTCATCCGCATGCAGTGCATTAAAGTATAACAACGGATTCCGGACTCATCCGCATGCAGTGCATTAAAGTATAACAACGGATTCCGGACTCATCCGCATGCAGTGCATTAAAGTATAACAACGGATTCCGGACTCATCCGCATGCAGTGCATTAAAGTATAACAACGGATTCCGGACGTATCCGCATGCAGTGCATTAAAGTATAACAATGGATTCCGGACTCATCCGCATGCAGTGCATTAAAGTATAACAACGGATTCCGGACTCATCCGCATGCAGTGCATTAAAGTATAACAACGGATTCCGGACTCATCCGCATGCAGTGCATTAAAGTATAACAACGGATTCCGGACGTATCCGCATGCAGTGCATTAAAGTATAACAATGGATTCCGGACTCATCCGCATGCAGTGCATTAATGTATAACAACGGATTCCGGACTCATCCGCATGCAGTGCATTAAAGTATAACAACGGATTCCGGACTCATCGGCATGTGACCAATGTTGTAGCCTTATAATATTCCCACTGCTGGGACACAGTCCTCTGTTCTAGAGGAGTGGGCTGTAATCTACCACGCGGTAGATGCCACATATCTTCGATTTTTTGGTTCTAGGATATGCCGGTTTCCTCACGATGTTTTCCTTCACCGTTTTGAGAGCAGTGGTGATGAAATTATTTACACAAAGTGAAGCGCCTGTTTGGGTTCGAATCCACGACCACTCGTAAGCCGCGACCGCTACCACTGGGACTGGGCCACCACTGTGCTCCGAAATTGACCAATGTCGAGGCAATTACAATAGCTTCTAGCTAGAATCAACCCGTCAGCCATCTTGTTGACTGGCATGAGCTATGTTAACATATTCCTAGCCTATATGTTAAATACGATTTGAGAGAAGAGACTTTCCACATAACATATTCTTAGTTAAAATCAAGGAAGTGCCTCGTGGGTCCAGTGGTCGCAACACGAGACTGCTGAGTGTGGGTTCAATCCCCAGGTCGGGTATTGTTATTGAGTTTTATGTCAAGCCTGGGGCAGGTCTGTCAGTTCTGGAGGCCTGACTTACCTACCTGCTTTATAGGTAAGCGTTTTTTTCAATGATTTGATTGTATGTCATCTGACCTACGACGGCGACGATTAGATAAGTACTTAATTAAAACAAATGGTCATTAGGACTTAACTTTTCTTTACACACGTGACTGCTACATTTATGTGATGATAAGTTAGATTTTGATGTAGGTACTTAAGAGTCACAACATGAGAAAGAAAGGTCAATACATACACTACAGAATCCAATGTACTGGGACGCACTCTCGTCCCGCGCGTTGAAAAAACACAATTGTATTTTCTACCCTTGCGGCCTCGGCGCTAAGTAGAGCGTTGAAAATCAGTGAACGATAAAATATCGCCGCGGGAAAAAATCGCCCGTGCGAACCTGGGCTTAAGGGTAGTAATTGCCTACAATTATTGTTCCATAATTTTGTATTCATGTGTAGTCACAAAATAAATTACACACACATAGCTGCCGCCCGCGGCTTCACCTGCGTGGACCCTAATCTTAAAAAATAAATATAAGTAGTCGGTGAAAGTCCCGTCAAAATCGGTCCAGCCGTTTCAGACAGACATATAGCCAAAAGTTTCTTTTTTGTTATAAGTAGACCGTATAAATATAATATCTATGCATTTAGTTAGTAAAAAGCAATTCAATTTTGAAATGACAAACATACACTTCAATTTTATTTATTTGTACCTATAGATGTATATACTTATAGAAAGGAAAGAAGGAAAGAAAGAAAACAAAGAAAAATGCGTTTATTTGGCATATTACAATAGAAAAATACACCATAAAACTATAAAAAACTGAAAACAATTATTATAATGCCAAAAGGGCCTCAGCGAAAGATAGCCTAAGATAGATTGTAGCTACACACACATTGATACAATATTATGGAACACAAATTAATGTAGACAATCAAATGATTTTTTGTCAATTGTCATCAAACTCAAAGGAAATACATCATCCATCAGGTTAAGCTACGGTTGCCGGGGTTGGTCTCCTCCGTGCCTCGGAAGGCACGTTAAGCCGTTGGTTCCGGCTATCATTCGTGGATCTTTGACAGTCGTTACGGCTCGTTGGAAGTCCGAGTCTCAAATTTTTTTTCAGAGTTTAATTGAAATAAATGCTTTGAGTTTGACTCAAAGCATTTATTTCAATTAAACCATTAACAGGCACTTTTGAATTGTCAAGGGGTCAGTCAGTCAGAAATATGAAGCTAGTTGCCCATTCCAAAGCGTAGGTTCCTATGGAGAAGAACGGGCAAGAAACTCCACGGACACTCTTTTAAATCATAATTGGTGCCGATTCTCTTGTCACAAATGCGTCTAAACTAGACTAAAAATCACTTAAATTTAGTTTACTCCTGTCAAACGATGATTTCCCATTCTGAAATAGACTAAAGTGGCACAACTTAACTATATTTTAGTTTGACAGCACTAAGATTGTACTGAGATTTTAATTTAGTGAAAATGACAATTTTGCTATTCTGAATTTGACGTTTTTAACCTAAAATTTTAATTTTCTAACTAATTCTGACCATTTTTAATCGCCACTGAAAATGGTGTGGAATATTATTAGTTGTCATGAACTAAATTCACACGAACATCTCGACTTCGGGTGCAAAAACAGTACTGTACTGGATTTTTTTCTTTTCTTTTGCTTATATCTCGAAAATGGTGTGTCCTATCGCAAAAATAATGTAAATTTCGACCCCCTTTATAAAACCCTTATACCCCTAATACTCAACACGTAGGTAATTTTTTTTTTTCCATACAAAAAGTGAAAAATTCCATAAAAAACACGTCGCGGCTGCCCCCACTGCGCGCCTCCGGCTCTAAAAAAACTCACGGGGTAGGGCAAACAAGTACATCCACGTGGAGTCGCAATTGTCAAATTCGATTTAGTTGTGTCAAAATATTTTTTAAATTTAGAGACTTTTTACTACAGAATAGCGTTAAGATTCTCATAGCCAAAAGTAAGGAATTTTAGTGATAGTTTAGTTAGTTTAGTCCGGTGTACAAGAGAATCGGCACCAATACCTATTGTTACAAAATATTGGTCATTCATATTGAAATTATACATGTGAGAACAATGTAGAAAGATGTGCACGTAAAAAGCGTCCGTAATAAAAAGATAAAACCAATTCAAAAATTAAAATAAGCCGAGGCAGATAAGATATGACCAGTCCCTACTGACGGCGCCCGTTCACGAACATGACGCATGGATCAGCACCGTTTAGCTCAACCATTTTGAAGGGAATTTACCGATCCAACACACACGCCACCACCAGTGAGACATTCGAGTGAGCATGACATAGGTACTCTCAGCCGCCAGGGCACATCAAGTCAATGAAAGACGTACCCAGTAAATGGTAGCTTTAAATAAGGTACATGGTCACAATGCTCACACATGTGCTATGCAATTATACAATTCATCTTTTTGAGGCTGACTGTTCATTTAGTATCACTTATAAGCTCAGTGGCCTACTGCGCTGCCTGTCGGGAGTTCCCGCACGACACAAATATTTTTATGGTCTACGGTTAGAAAAAATGAAAGAAAGAAAGAAAAAAAAATTGACTCAGGTTAAGTCACACAATATACCTTCACAAAAAAAAAACCGGCTTGGTTGTTTAGGTTACTTATGTGAAATTTTGTGTTTGTAAACACAGCCACGTTACAGAAGAAATTCCAAGAGGGCAGGAGATGGGCAAAGTTTAAGAAAAATATAAGTTATAAAAAGTAGTTAACTGAGATTTCGAGGCCTTAGTAGTATAGGTACCACCTGTTACATAAAAATAAATATAAAAAATATAAATAAAAAAACTTTCAGCTTAAAAAATACTTCAGGTTTAGTACATACCTAACGTTTACGTATATCTTTATTCCTCCTGTCCATAGAACATTGCACTATTTTATTAATTTATACTTATTATAGGGTAATTTATCTAAGCAAGTAGTAGAGGTGCTGAATGCACAGATACTTAACTTTTATGAGAACGGACTGAAACAGGTAATTAAATACGGTGCGAATCGCTTGACCATTCATAATCTGAATTACGAGTGTGTGTGTGGAATTAAGGTTTTATGGTTCCTTCAATGAAAAGTTTAGTATCTGTGGGTAAAATTGATGGATCTATCTATCAATGATTTGCTGTAAAGCTACGGTGTCCTAGAAGAGCGGTGACCGCGTCCGTAGCGTCCGCAATTTACCGGCGAAGGACGTCACTGAAACGTTGATTATGAAATGATGTGATTTACTAGAGAGCGTTGTTGACACCGTAAAGCAAATCCGGCCCACCAAAGATTTAAATCGCATGATTTGAATTAGTAACTCATAAAAGTTTCCTGGAGCGGTGGTCGCACTTGACAGCCGTAGTGATGGCTGTCAAATAGTTATCTGCTGCAAAGATTTTTAAATCGCATGATTTGCCCTCACCGTAACTACTCAGTCACAAGACTCACAAGAAAAAGTGTCCATACTTAGAAGAGTGAGCTCACACATAAGTAGCGTTTCCATGACAAACAAGTGTAGTCACTGCGTCATTGTGAGTAAGAGATGTCAAAACAGTAACGATCTAAGCGAATCTAACGATTTTAATCTTTGCAGCAGTTATCTTTTTATGACAGCCGTCACTGCGGCCGTTAGGTGCGACCACCTTAAGATAATAATTTGATGAGTTACTGCAACATACTGCCGATGTTGTGCTGTAGTAATTAAAGAGAAGTGCATCTAGAGAATTTTAACAAAAAATATGTTATCTGTGCTGTGCCTATCAGATCGTTCTAATGAAGTTTAGAAATTTGAAGAACTTCGAAAAACTTAACGCTTCCGGCCATGCGAACATTGGGAGTAAAAGGAATTATGCCATTTTATTAAGATAACATCACACCTGCAATCCCCGAAGCCCCATTTCGCCATTTTACTAAGCTGTAACCATGAGATAGGCACGAAACTGTTCAGTATTCAATAACAGAAATAAAAAGGTAAGAACGGGGAAGGGAAGGGGAAATAAGCATAATTTTATTAGCCTATAATGTTCCTACAGCTGAGAGCACAGGCCTCCTCTGGCTCCTCTCTTCGAGAGGGAATGGGCTGTAATCCACCACGCGGGCCCAGTGCGGATTGGTAGATGTCACATGTCTTCGATATTTTGGTTTCAGGACATCCTGTTTTCCTCACGATGTTTTCCTTCACCGTTTTTAGAGCATTGGTGATGAAATAATCTTCACAAAGGAAAGCGACTGCTTGCCTGGGTTTGACCCCACGACCTTAAACTCGTAAGCCGAGGCCGTTACCACTACTGCTCCAGAGGGGGGAGGATAAGTTGTATCAAATGTTAAAAAAACAAAGAGTAAATACGGAATCCTATTTAACATAAAAATAGTTACGATAATTCACGCAGGGGTATCTGCTCTTCGTTATTTCATAAAAATAAAAAAAGCCTTTTTATTCCCACTAAATCGAAGCTAAATAAGGGGGTTACACATCATCTGCTTAACCTTTTCCCAACATGTTGGGGTCAGCTTCCAGTCTAACTGGATGCGACAATACCAATATTTTACATGGAGCGACTGCATAACTGAACTCGACAGCACAGTAAGCCTGTTTGTCAGGCTTTTGGCCTTCTGACCACCCATAAGGACTGTCAATGATCTACGAATGACAGCTGGGACCAACGGCTTGACGTGCTTTCCAAGCAGAGAGGAGGTGCTGGATGTGTAGATCACCTATCCACAAACCGACCGCGGCAAGCGCAGCTTATAATAGTTTTTTTTTAAATTCAAAACATGGAAGCTCTTGGCCTGCTCTTGCTGATGGTAAGGGATGATCAGGCCAAAGGTGGAAGAGCTTCACCCAGTATCTTCAATCACAGAGGAACGGGCTATCTACCTCTATCTGACAAAACACAACATTGTTGTTATGGCGACAGACAGATAAGATGGTGGTGGCTAGTCAGGTGGACTTATGACAAGCCCTACCACGAACTAAATCGAGCAGAAAATTTTACCTCCACTGGAAATCGAACCTCTGGGTCTGAGACAGGTGGTCTAATCACAGAGACGAAAGCCTTCGATTGACCCTGCGGCTGTTACTACGTAGCCACGAGCCCCACGCCAGAAGAAGATACTATATCTACCAAATACGATCATGGAACAGCTGCAGAACCCAAAGTTACTCTATGTGAAACATGCATTTATTCGTTTAATCATCACGTGTAGGTACATGTACACTGATGAGTGTATAATTAACCAAATTAATCATTTTACTTTGCCACAATAGAAGTTAATCAGAATTCGAAACGTTTCAATCATGTTAGTTCATCTGATAAAAAACGTTTTTTTTTTTTTTTTTTTTACGTCTCTTATTTCTCGATTCGACGGATATATTTTATTGATTCACACATCTTACCATCGCATTTAAAAAAATATTATTATGTTTTAATTAAAAGAACAAAAGATTACTTTTCGGACGCAAGAATTTTGTATAATAAAATCGGTCAGGAACAAAAAAGGATGCTGAGATTTTTTTCAAGGCTTTTTGAACGGGGGCGCTCCTTTGATTCGATTTTTAACTGACCTTCAAAAAGGAGGAGGTTCTATGTTCGACATTATGATGTTTTTTTTTTCATATAGATGAAAAATATAGATTCTCGAATATAGATTCTCGTCAATTGTGGACCAATTTTGAACATTATTTTTTCATTTGGTAGAGAAAGCTTGCGCGGTGGTCTCATATAAATATGATTAACTTTTCTCGGGTAGTTTTTGAGTTAGCTTTAATAATACGTATTTTGCCCACTTAGTCTATGTGGATGATGGTAAAATAAGTTCCTATAACTGTTATTTATTTAAACTTTTCACACTTATAAAAGTACAAAGGCGGACTTAATGCCTTAGGCATTCTCTACCAGTCAACCAAGGGTAGTGAAGAGATTAGATGGCAGGTGCTCTGTTTGAGAGGAACAAAGAAAAATCATTTTTTATTAAAATATATCATTATAAATAATTATATTACACACACATACATAAATATTTAATAAAATATATACCTATATTATATATATACATTATACAAATTCAAGGGAGAGGTGTTGAGATGACTCTACTCTATTTATTTTGATAAAAACTCTGTAGTTTCCGCTTAAATGCATACCGACTGGTCGCCGTCCTGATATCAAGAGGAAGCGCATTCCATAGAAGAATGGACTGAATATGAAAGGAAGAATGAACAAAGTCAGAAGTATGAGAAGGACAAAGTAAGAGAAGATTGTTAGAAGAACGCAGATTCTTAGTGTGTGACGAACATAGATATTGGAAGTGAGACATGAGATAAGAAGGAGGAGTGGGAGAGTTAAGAAGGGAGAAAAGCGTGGTCAAAGCGCGCAAACTCCTTCTTTGGCGAATAGACATCCATTTGAGCTCAGACCTATAGCTCGACACATGATCATATTTCCTGAGGTTGAATATGAACCGGATACAATTGTTGAGCAGTCTGTCGAGCTTATCCAGCAAAACTGAATTCAAGTCAAAGTAGCATACGTCACCATAGTCGATTACATCGAAAATCAAAGTCTGCACAAGCATAGTTTTCGTCTTAGCAGGTAAAAAGTTTCTCAGACGATACAGAGATCGCAGAGTACCGTTGACCCTTTGACTAACACTAGAGACCTGGCGTTGCCAGCCAAGCGTCAAGTCAAGATGCAAACCGAGATCTTTCACAGTAGAGGTAAAGGGTATGAGGTTACCATTGAAAATAAGAGGAGGAAGAGAGCTAAGCGTCACCCTACCTATCATGCGTGAGCTCCCAATTACAATGGCCTGACACTTTGAGGGGTTTACTGACACCCCAAAACTATCAGACCACGTTTTGATGGCATCTAAATCTCTGTTTACATCAGCTATAGCTTCCGACAAATCTTCAACCCGCCCAGCTGTATATAATTGAAGATCATCGGCATAAAGATGATACGAACACCGAAGACAATGAGTTATAAAAATAATGAAGATGGAAAATAACAATTTACATAGTAGGTAGTGGTATTCGAATTTGTGGGGGGTAGGTACCACAATAAAAAAAAACTTTTTCACAAAAAATAAAACCGACTTCCAAAAAAAAACACTACAAAGTGTAAAATAACTTTGATTTCGTAAGTCGGTGTCTTGGGTTTTTTATTTTAGTTTTTTTTGTCACCGACTTCCGAAATCAAAGTTATTTTCCACTTTGTAGTGTTTTTTTTTGGAAGTCAGTTTTATTTTTTGTGAAAAAGTTTTTATTTTTCACTTTTTAGTTGTGGTACCTATACAAAACCCCCACAAAAATTTAAATACCAAGTAAATTACAGTGACAGGAACTATTAGAATATCATCCACATATGCTAGGTGGGAAAAATATGTATTATTGAAGCTAACTCAAAAACCCTTCATCAGATCTTGACCAAATTTATATGGGACCATTTCTGAAGTATGCCCTACCAAACAAAAAAAGAATCATTAAAATCAATTCATAATTGGCGGAGTAATCGCGTAACAAACATACAAAAAAAAAAAAAAAAACATACCGTCGAATTGAGAACCTCCTCCTTTTTTTGAAGTCGGTTAAAAATAAAAACTTTTTACACAAACAAAAACAAACGATAAAAAAAAAAAAAATTTTCGGGTATAGTGTCCTTGGCTTTGAATTTTCGTTTTTTGCCAACGACTTGGCGGTTGTTTGTTTTGTAAAAAGTTTTTTTTAAATTATTATTTACGAGTCAACTATAGTTAAAGCTACGCTTTCCTAGAAGAGCGCTGGCCAGCCTCATGTGTCCGCAATTTACGGGCGACTGACGTCACCGAAATATTGTTCATGAAAGTAAGTTGATGTGTTTTCCTAGAGAGCGTTATTGATACCGTAGAGTCAAACCCCGCTGCCCAAAGATTTAAATCGCTAGATTTGCCCTCATTGTACTCAATCTCGCGAAAAAGTGTCCATACTGAGAAGAGTGAAACCACATAACATTATTAAATAGATTTTTCATGATAATCAAGTCAAGTTACTGTTTCATTGTGTGTCAGAGGTGACAAAACGAAACAGAAATGCGACTACCTATCTTTTGACGCGGTATTAGGACGAATCTAAGGATTTAAATCCTTGCTGCTGCCATCATTTTCATGACAGACGTCACGGCGGCCGTTATGTGCGGCCAGCGCTCTTCTAGGAAACCATACAGACGGCGGCGTAGTCAGGCCTAGCATACATGATTATAGGATCGTTGGCATTTTTGGTACGAAACCCTAAAAACGATGCAAACTAATAATTTGCAGTGCAGTGGTACCCCGCCGCTTAACATGCATCTTATAAATACATAATACATTTTTTATTTTAATTAGCGCACTAAAACATTTGTAATACAAGAAACATTTTTTTTTTTCATTGAAACAAGATTATTTTTCATTGTTCCTTTTTGTAACTTACCAATGCATTGGTAAGTTACAAATGTTTAGTGCGCTAATAAAAATAAAAATGTATTATTACCAATACATTTTTATTTGGTCATGCTTACTACGCTATTCTACGACGTGCTACGCTTTTCAAGGCTACGCGCTGTTCTACACAATGCTACGCCCGTTCAAGGCTACGATGTTCTACGACGCGCTACGCTTTCAAGGCCATGCTGTACTACGTCGTCGTGTCGTGCGTGCTACGCTGTTTTATAAAGAATGAAAGAAAAAGTATTTTCACTTCTCATGCTCTGAAAGTGCTTATTTGTGCAGGATATAGGCTGCACAAAATCGAATTTTGTGCACAAGTGCATTAACGTATCTACTCATTAATTTAAAGAAAATGAGCCATACAGCCAAACACAATAAGAAGTTCATAGATAGAATTTGTTATTTTATAATATTTACTTTAATTTAGTTGCCTTAAGTGTTTTTTAAGACATAAAAGATATTAACATTTAAATTCAAGTACGGTAGGTTATTTAATTAATTTAAGAAAATTATTATTACAAAATTAATTTAATAGTAGGCTGTATAGGTCTGCAGCCCAAACCTTATATCAATGCCGGGAAAAACAATTTCCTTCAGTATTAAAAACTGTACTAATTTTACTTTGAATTTTAATTAAAGAAATGTTATGTTATACTATTGTTTTATTTCCTCGCAATCGAAGTGAAAAGCAGAGTTTTAACTCGTACACAAAACCATTTTTATTAAATCCTCGACATTACTATCAGCCCTCGCCTTCGTCTCGGGCTGCTAAAAGTCTCGGATAAAAATGATCCGTTTTGTGCACTCGTTGTAAAATCTACTATTATTGCCGTGCTACGCTACTCTACGACGTGCTACGATATCTACAACACGCTACGCTGTCATCACCGTGCTACGCTGTTCATCGCAACGCGCTGTTCTACACTATTCTCAAACTTAAAGCATATTTATTTAAATTAGACCTTTTACAGGCACTTTTGAGTTGTCAAAGGAGTCGGTAATTCAGAAAGATGAAGCTGTTGCCTGTACTAAAGCGTAGTAGGTACCTATGGAGAAGAACGGATTCAGTACATGATTCTGAACACCCCTCCGTTGAAATTTTACGTAGGTTTTTAAAAAAAAAAAACTGCTTTTCCATACATTTTGACCGCGTAGGTATTGAACTTTTCTATGAAACAGCAGATTTTTTTTTTATAACCGACGAAAAATTTCTACGGAGGATTTGAAAATTTGTTCAGAATCATGTACTGAATCCATCTTTTCAATTTTCGCGTCGATTTCCACCCTGTATATATTTTTTTATTTGGGTTCATTAACTGCAGTAGTGTAGTCACTTGAAAAACCGGCCAAGTGCGTGTCGGACCACGCACAATAAAGGAAGGGTTCCGTAGTTTGGTTGAATTTATCCCAGAAACAAACTTAACATTGTAGTTGAAAAACATGTTCAACTGCAAATGTAAGTTTGTAATCGCAATATTTTTATTTTTATTTGATAAATCTATAATGAACTATTTTTGGACTTTCCTTTACATGTGCTGTAAGAATAAAAAAATCTTCTAAGGCAGGAAGAAAGCTGCCTTAGAAGCTTGAGTTTTTTAGAGCACCAAGGGACTATAGACCTACGTATTTGATTCAACTTGATACCTCTACGAGTTCCTGAGAAAAAAAGGACTTGACAAACTGATGGGCGTACAACGAAGGGTTCAAAATACAAAATAAGGGTTCCATTTTTTCCTATATATCTATGAGAACATCATGTACGTAAGGAAAAATCTAAGTATTTTCAGTAAAATAGGTGATAGACACAATTATGGGACTAGAAATAGGGACCAATTAGTTCAACCGGGTTTCAGACTGGCTAAAGTAGACTCATCTTTCATGGGGTACTGTGTAAAATGTTACAATAAAATACCTCCCCACATACTCCAATTGAATGAAACGAAATTTAAATCTTGCATAAAACGCACACTATGCTGCCAAGCATATTATAAGTTGGGGGATTACATCGCTGACAAAAATGCTTGGCTCAACGCTGGTCCAGCTCCACAAGGGCGCATAAACTAATTGATTAGCATTGGAAAATATTGTTGGAGCTGTTGAAGATTGAAAAACTATATTTACATTGTATAAATTCAATCTCTTAGTATTATATAATTGCATTGCACATGTGTGAGCACTGTTTACCTACTTTAAATCTACCATTTACTGAGTACGTCTTTCATTGACTTGAATGTGCCCTGGCGGCTGAGAGTATACATGTCATGCTCACTCAAATGTCTCGCTGGTGTTGGCGTGTGTGTTGGATCATTAAGTTCCCTTCAAAATGGTTGAGCTAAATGATGCTGATCCATGCGTCATGTTCGTGAACGGGCGCCGTCAGTGGGGACTGCTCATCTCTTAGCTGCCATGGCTTATTTGAATTATTTTTGTTTTTATATTTTTATTATGGTCGCTTTTAACGTGCACGATTTACTACATTGTTCTCACATGTATAATTTCAACATGAATGATGTAACCAATGTTTTGTAACAATATTCTAATTTAAAAGAGTGTCCATGGAGTTTCTTGCCCGTTCTTCTCCATAGGAACCTACTACGCTTTGGAATGGGCAACTAGCTTCATCTTTCTGACTGACCGACCCCTTGACAATTCAAAAGTACCTGTAATTGGTTTATTTGGAATAAATGATTTGAGTTCCTTTTGAGGTAAGGAACCCTAAAAACGTTAACGTAGATATCGATAGATACTCATCACGTCTGTGGAGTTTTGCTAAGTAAATTTCGACACTGAATAAGCTATATTGTAAGCTATTATAAAACTTGTGCTTTAAAAATATTACTCACATTAATACAAATTCTTCTGTAGCCTTCAAATTAAAATATAGCACAACTTTTTTAATTGAAAATGGTACGCGCATGTAACGCACTGTCTTCTAGATTAAAAGGGTCCAAATGCGTAAATTAACCGCCACATCGAGCCACATTATTTATGCCGCCTCGATTAGATAATTATTCCTTGTTCTACATGCTCGAGTTTTTTCGAACATGTAAATATCTGTTTGAAACTGTGTATGCATATCTTTCAGCGATAAAATGAATAAGCATTTTTCGTAAGCATTTGTTGTCATATCGATTGGGTACAACAGTGAGCAGTTGTGGCCCAGTAACGGCCGCGACTTACGAGTTGTTGTAGGTCGTGGGTTCGAACCCAGACAGGTGTCAATTATTTCATCACCACTACTCTCAAAACGGGTGAAGGAAAAAATCGTAAGGAAACCGACATGTCCTAGAACCAAAATATCTACCCATCAATCCTTCATGGGTACTGTTTAAAATGTTACAATAAAATACCTCCCCACATAATCCAACTAAATGTAAACGAAATTTAAATCTTATATAAAACGCACACTATGCTGCCAAGCATATTATAGGCTGCGGGATTATATCACCGACAAAAATGCTTGACTCAATGCTGGTCCAGCTCCACAAGGGCGCGTATACTAGTTGATTAGCATTCGAAAATATTGTTGGAGCTGCTGAAGATTGCAAAAACTATCTTTGAATTGTATAAATTCAATGTCTTAGTAGTATGGATCACCGTTTAGCGTTGAGCTATATTTGAAGATCTACTTTAGTTGCAGTATATGTATATCATTAGCTGTCATGTTCGTGAACGGGCGCCGCCAGTAAGGACTGGTCATCTCTTAGCTGCCACGGATCATTTTAATTTTTGAATTGTTTTTTATCTTATTTTTACGGTCGTTTTTTACGTGCACGTATTTCCACATTGTTCTCACATGTATAATTTCAACATTAATGATGTAACCAATATTTTGTAACAATATTATGATTTAAAAGAGTGTCCGTGGAGTTTCTAGCCCGTTCTTCTCCATAGGAACCTACTAACTGCGCTTTGGAATGGGTAACTAGCTTCATGTTTCTGACTGACTGACCCTTTGTCAGTTCAAAAGTCTGTTAAATGCTTTTGAGTTTGACTAACCCGCATTGGGCCCGCGTGGTGGATTACGGCCCGCTCCCAGCAGTGGGAACTTAATAGGCTGCATAGGCGATGGAGTACTCCTAGAGCTGTAAAACTTGATATTCAATAATTATCCTCATTCGAGCAAAGCTTCGGTTTCCTCAGAAATCAGTGATCGGTCACACAATAATGGCAGTCCAACCAAATACAGAGCGTTTTCTGACACATTAGTATCAATTACTGGAGTAAATTACAGATTTTCATGATGGCCGTTAACATAATATGAGGGGACCGTGACTATAATTTACTTTGCGGTGCCCAGTTAATGGCAATAAGCTCGTCCCTACAGCCCCTACTAAGCATAATCAGCCTATAACGTTGACACAGGCCTCTTCTCTGTGACAGGGACCGTAATCCACCACGCGGGCCCAGCGCGGAGATGTCACATGTCTTCGAAGTTTTTGTTTCTCGGACATGCCGGTTTCCTCATGATGTTTTCCTTCACCGTTTTGAATGCAGCAGTGGTGATGAAATAATTTACACAAAGTATAGTACATGTCAGGGTACTACTGTATACTCGTACGACTTAAACAAAAAAACATCACGGCTGTTTTGAGGATCATTTTAAGATCTACTTTATATCATTAGCTGAAGTTAAGCATTAGGTAATAGGTAGACAAAATGTAGGTATGCAATATTATAGTTAGATGCCACGTATGCAACAACAGTCGTTTAACACTTCAGTTTTTTTAAACATCGTTTTAGAGCACAATTTAAAAGAAGACATAGGGACAAACATTAAAAGAGTAAGTATGCTTAAATGTGAGAATGAAAGGCGACTAACGAAAGTATTTACAAGGCAGAATGTACCTAAATGGAAACGCCGGGAGTCTAGGAGTCAAGAAAAGGTTGGGAACGACTGCCCTAGAAGGACATAAATTATACTGACTTATTGGTAATGTTCTTCAGAAAGATACGGGTGTGTAACCTGGCGTATGTGTGTGATATGTAAGGATCGTAGCAGGTGGTGTTCTGTAGTTTCTGCCTCCCCCCATGGGAAGAAGGCGTAATGTATCGAATAATTTTGGGTCTATTTAGATCACATGTAAAAGAAAGAGTGTTAATCTACTTCTGTTGCTTACTTCACATACTTACATAGCTGGTAAGCTGTCATGTAACTAATTGGTTTCCGAATAATTAACTACTGAACACTGACACCAAACCTATAGGTACAATCGTTGATAGCTTACCGTTTAGCGTAGTTCCTGAAAGATACCTTATCCGGAATTACAGAGGAAATTATGTAGGCTTACAAGTGTATTATGCGTACGACTAACAGTACTTTCCTGAAAGAATATTAGTAATGGTAATTTTCTTACTAAACCGATTTAATTCTGTAGTTCAATATAATTCTGTATTGTAAAAGACAATTATTTTAAAAAGAGTAACCAATTAAAAAACTCCACTGTTTCTTGCCGGCTCTACTCCATAGGAAACGACCAATTGGAACCTTCGGACGTTTAATAAGTGCTCTTGTTTGTTTGATAAGGGAAATAAAATATGTATCCTAAAAGTTGGCAACGTCGCAAATAGCTTTAAAATATTTACCTGTTTTTATTAATTTGGTAATTTAGGGGCATGAGGAACAGGGTGTAAAGTTCACTCATCCACCATAGAAAAGGGAGGATCCTCCAACCAGACGGGTGTTGTGTCTGGCGGGTTAAAATTATTAGTGTTGAATTTTATAGAAGTAACGATGCTCATAACTTCCAAACAAATATTTTTTCCAACTGTGCTTCCATACAGGGCTAGATAATGACAAGACAAATTGATATATTTTTAGTTTTGATCGTACACCGTCAAACAGACGAGTAGTCACCATACTACGTTTGTATGGAAGAATGACCGACTAGTACAGACGCCTGCACATCAACCTACTACAATCTGTCAAATTTATTTAATATATTTTCAACTTTAATATTAAAGCATAAGGTTCAAAATTGATCGGGAAAATTTGACAGTTTTGGGTAGGTTGACGTGCTGGCGTCTGTACCTCGTGGTCTACCTTAAGTCCGCAACAATTGTAAGATTTGGGATTTTAATTTTTTCTGCAATATAAAAGACGGCGCAAAGAAGTTTTTAGATACTGTTGATGGTATGGTTATAGGGATTAAATAAATGAAACAAAAAAAAACACAAATAATTTAATTTAAAAAAACTTGTTATGGGAGACTTTAATAACTTGTCGATACATCAGGGATTATACTGTTGTCCATGTAGACAGTTGTTTGATTGAATTATAAGAAGGTATCTTCTACAATGACGATCTTCTACAAATCTTGAGGGATCTACGAGTAACATACACTCATCATTCCGTCGCTGGACAGCCCAGCCCATTCAAACACGTGGTACAGACGCATATGAGGATTCTCGTTTTTAACTGAAAAATAAACAATACAGTTAATATGATCCCGGATCGAATTTCGGTCACGGGGGCCAATCCCAACAAAGACTAGCCAAATAGTAATAAGATGATAATAAAGTGCACGGCGTCGACCAATGGCAGCGCAGAGGTCACTTTGGCTGCATGTTTTGAGGGACAGAAGGCAGGATAAGGGATAGAACGCAGTTTGCGGCACAACTCCACATCCATACCCCCTTTTTGAGCGAAGTTTTGGGCCAACATTTAAGGCGAGCTAAGTGGCGCCCTCATTGAATAAAAAATCGTAGCATAGCACAGATTAAAAAAAAAAAAAATGGATTCTTGGAGTTAGCTCGGGGTAGCGCCTTAATACACTATCCTGACATTGACACGACGAAGTAGATGTAGATTATAATGCACTAGTGTGTGCGCCAACATAGCTGCGCAGTGAGGTTACAGTCCCTCACTCTCATGATCCGACGGAACAGCTATCCCACATGTGTGTGTAACTATTGTCTGGGCTGTGCTAAGCCAATCACGGCACGGATTATACTTCCAGGCTTACTGTTACGTCGCGACCAGGCGCATCGCGTTGCAGGTGTGACTGCGTCCTAACCGACAGCGACTGGGTCGTGAATACGCGATTACGCGATCATTTACATGAATAGTAAATAATGACGTACATATGCGACTTGATTGATCGCCCGAGTATGTAATATTCATAAAAATTTAGGCGACGATCGTGTACTCGCCCAACATGAAGGCGTGTACGCACGAACAAACAAGAACATGGTGAACATCAAACACGGAACATTTGGTTAGTACGAGTACGTGTGGTCGTAAATTAGCATAGCCAACACAAACATTTTTGACGAACACAGGGTTTGGTGTTCGTTTGTGGCACATGCGAACAAAGTGTTCGATGTTCGTTTTCTTATTGTTCGTTAGTGCGTACACGTCTTTAGCTTAGGACGCGGCCTCAGTGTCGCTTCTTTACGTTGTAATAGTTTTCGCTGCTGTAAGAGATTTCTTACCTACAACCCTCACGAACTGCTTGGTAGGCCGATCTAGGATGGTCCACTTGGGCCGTCCATGCTTAAAATGAGTAGTTGATGATATGCCCTTGTGAAATTCCTGTTACAAAATAGTTAATGTATAAAAATTGATATATTATATCAATGTGTATAAATAATAATAAAAACATATTGAACTACAGCCTAAATAACTATTACAATGGTATAGTAGAAGTACATACATTGAGAGGCGTAGGCTAGGTAGTAATACCACGGTAATACATTGAAACCCTGGCCTCTAAACTAGGTTACCTGTATCTTAGAAGATCAGTCACTGATCTTTTAAGATACAGGTACTAAATGTGTCCCTCCGCAACAATGTTACAAGCCAAAAATGTTTACAGCACTAGGACAGCTACGAAACATCGCAAAAATAAAAAATGAAGGTTATTATACTTTTACAAATTAAAAGAAGTGATGTGTGATTGAGGTGTGTATGAGTGTGTTGTATGTGATGGTGTGTGTATGAATGTGAGTGTGTGTTGTGTGTGGAAAATTGGAATTAGTTTTACATTTAACTTTAAAGGTTGGATAAAAGACGATCCTCTGTGTGTTAATGAGTCAATGTTAATAGAGACAAAATCAAAATTTTGGACCATTTCATATTAATACCATATTATTCTCCCTCAAAAAACCTGTGTCCAACTATCGATTTCAATGTTTCAAACCGATAAAACGTCGAAAAGAGTTTTATTTATTCAAAATAGTATTTATGATCTTAACCAGCCTAATGGTGCGTAAAATCACTCAATATCTAGTCAACATAATTATATATATTATTAATAATAAAAATACAAAAACAATACCTCTCAAAATGAGTTCATTTATGTTATTTCATCTAAGTAACGCATTATTGAATATAATAAAGTGCTTTTTTATCTATTTAAGAACCTACTACTTTAACATTGACGGAAATGTTACACCATTACACCACCAATCACTGTGCGGCAGTCATATTGTTGTATGTCAAGCAAGTCAAAGGTGTTGTGTGCGGAGCGAAAAAAACCATTTATTGGATTTTCGGTAATAATTCCTAAAAAAACAACATGTAAATAAGTTTGATTTATATCCTATTATCGGAAAACCGTTTTGTTTGTGCTATTCAGTCACTTACGAGCTGTAATCATTAAGTGAATATAGTGTGTCTTGAATTCAAATGATATACTTCAAAAACATCGTCCATGTTTCCGTTATGTCACATTTATGTTACATTTTTATGTTACGTTACATACAAATTGCATTAAGGTGTATTCACAAACACAGGCATGTACTTTTTAATAAGATATTATACGGTTAGTAAATATTTTTATCTATTCAATGACATGTTTGTTTACCGGTTACCGATAATTTATTTATATGTATAAGTAAGTAAGATACACTTTTAAATTAAAGACAAATCTAATTTTATAAAAGTTGTTAATATTCATGACCACGGTATTCTTTAAAAGTAACATGCTTCCAATTGCACCCTGTATGAACATACCGGGTGTTTTTTCGATTACATCAAAATGATTGATTTCAGTTCCGTACTTCGTCAAGTGCCTAATTAAAATGATTGTCGCTCTAGAATGTCAAAAATTCAATATGATTATTTTTATTTTTTCGAAGTGAAACCTTTTTTGAGCGGGTTGAGTGCTGTCTAAGTGGCGATAACCTTGTAGTCACCAACATAGACATACAAATGTTAACAGTAAATCCAGGTAGCTATGAGTATGTCGTGTGCGCCTTTTTATAGTTTCTTAGGCAATTATGACACTGCGCCGCGCGCTACGTACGGACCGCAGAGCAGTGTGGCAATCAGCGTAAAAGTTTTCACTTCTATCGGCAGTCCCCATTGACTACCTGTTATTCTAAAATTAATATCATAAAAGCTTAGAAGAAAAACTTAAATGCTTTTGACGGCATTTCAGTTATTATTTTAAGCGTCGAAGTGAGTTTTTTTAATCTTTCAGAATGTTAAATTTTTATTAAATAAAAATTATTATAAAATATTTGACTGTTTTTCGCTTACATCATGAACAACCTTATTTTCCTTTATGTTACTTTTATGTTATTGTTACATAAAAATAACATAAATGAAATGGTACAACATTTTGGTTTTGACCCAATAGTTTAGTAACGTGTGTTTGCATTCATATTTTGATTTTGTGGATAATTTTAATACTTTGTTTAAAGTGTTATATAATTTTGTGCTGGTGATGTTATACTGGCGCCTGGCAAACGTTGTTCTGTGATATTCTTGTGGAAAGATGTGCTTATTTCTGCCTGTAGGTTCTTTGTGGGGACGGGAAGAGTGTTTACGGATTATCGTATGGAGAACATAGAGCTTCCTAACGGTTAACACTTCACATTCAGCATGTAATTGTATAGTATAAAGTTGACAAATGACACGTAAGAGTGCAGTGCCCAAGCTGAACGATCCACCGGATGGTCAGTGATTATGTCGGCACGAATAAACATATTTTCGACCTAATCACCACCGCATATAAACATATGTACCTAATATCAGAGGTTACATCGCAGATACGTTGCTGTCCCAGAGACATAACATAGGTACAAAATGTGGGTGGTCGCTCTCCTAACCCTTTGGAGAATACAGGGGGCCAACCACCACCTCTTTAAGCAGTATTATTTTGATGTTACTTCAGTGCGAGAAAGAAGTGGAGCTATACATGACGTCTAGCTCCATCTCTTTCCCACGCTCAAGTAAGATTAAAATAAAAAGAGGTGGGCTGATGTTATGTTTTATTTTCGGGGTCTCGTGGCTAAATGATAACAGCCGCACGGGTCGATCGAAAGCTACGCTTGCCGCGGTCGGTTCGTGAATGGGTGACCATCCATGACATATCGAGAATTCGAGACTCTTCCACCACGTTAAGCCGTTGGACCCGGCTATAATTCGTAGATCTTTGACAGTCGTTAGTTTGTTGCCAGTGAGAAGCACAAAAGTCTGACAGTCTTACTAAGGACGATCGTGTTACCCAGTGACTGGGTTGTGGACTTCAGATAGGCAGTCGCTCCATAAAAATTCTGCTGCCTCCGGATAGACTGGAAGCCGACCGCAAAAGAGTTGGGAAAAGGCTAGGCAGATTGCTATCTTGTTTATAAAATACGCCGTGAGAACAAAGACTATGATGAATTGATGATTGATGAAGACACATTGTAGCGGTTACACCGCGACATACGAACTACGCATCAAAGACATGACGTCACACAAATCCTGCATCGCGCAATTAGAGTTTACCGCGCGAACAACATATATAAGACTATCCGACATCAACAGTCGTTGCGCGATGCAGGATTTGTGTGACGTCATGTCTTTGATGCGTAGTTCGTATGTGGTGGTGTAACCGCTACACTATCAACCATAGCAAATTAGACCCTGTCTTATTATAAACAAAGATTGAAATTACTTGGTCCCAAATATTCTGTCGAATGATCTGCGGCTGCTGTCGATCAGTGCGCGCAGCCTTGGGGTTATAGTCAGGGGGGTGGTATAGCATGTCGTAGGCACATAGAGGAGCTGCCTTTGCCTTCCACTGGGTATTAAAATACGTTCCTTTCGACACCGGGATTACCATGCCTGTTCTCACCCTTTCCGGCAGTTTTATCGACGTCGTCAGCGTCTTCTCGTCAATTACCTCACACATTTTCCTTTATTTACTGTATTCCACTTAGAATGTCGAACAGTAAAGTTTCGATATCATGAAGTTTGGTTGATGGTACCAAAGTAATTGTTGAGATACTCATTTGATTTGAACACGGATGTTTTAAATAAACTGATTTGTGTCTAAGATTTAATAAGCATGTTTGGTTGGGTTGATCGAAACCAGCAGTCTCCTTATAGTTCCGGTACTCTTTGCCAGCAGTGGAAATCAGTAATCACAGACTACATAGGGATACTATGTCAGTAATCGATATTGATAATAAATGCCATTCCATGACAGTACGTGACACTAAGCATCGAGGTATTTTCAATAAAACCTTCGGACATTCTCCGACATAAATTATTGTCAAAAACGAGAACAACTAATGCTAGATGGGTTGTCAAAGGTTCATTGTCAAAATTTTATTCCTGAAAAATGTTGTTTAGTAGCGATATTTGTAATTAATTTTAATTAATAATTAATGCAGCCTCGAAATTCATTATGGACTGCTACAGCGCAGAGTCTGAATTTATCGGTTTGATTTAATTTTTATTTTATTCGATTCAAAATTATTCGTATTTTGTTTTGAACTTTTATTTTAAATATTTTTTATTTGTTTAGAATCACTGGACTTTTTAAGTCCACCAGTGAAAAGGATCAGCAGCAGCAGGCTGGCGCTTGGTACTTCATATAATACCGACGCAAATGACGTGCACTTGTTACGGGGTTTCCGCAATAAGTTCGCCAGACTAGCAATTGACACTACAAAAAACTCTAAGCCTACAGCTGCCAAATATTCAGAATCTTCTACGTCGTTGGTACTGAAGAAAGCATCAGAGGGAGGGGGGGTAAGTCAGACTACCACTTTATCATTAGTGAAATTATGGATAACTTCAATATGTTCATAATCAGATTTTAACTATTTATTTCCTTCCTATTTCCAACAGATTCTAGGACAGAAGTATTCATTTGTAAGTATCCCGAGCTTACATCAACCGGAGAAAAATATTTCCCCAATACTAAAATCAGAAAAAAAGTCATATACTTCTGAGAAACCACTCATAAAAGTTACAGTCATACCGAAAACAGATCCAGTACAAGCGGCAAACTTACTCCGAAGACGGAGATATATGCCAAAAAGAGTTCAGAGTACTACGTCAAATCACGAGAATTCCATACAAACGAAGAACGTTTATTTAATAGTTGCGGGACGAAGAAGAGAGAAAATTTATGAGATCAAGACCACAGGCAGCGCAAAACTTTCCACAGACCACGATAGTTACACGAAAAATGAAGAGATACCCCTAACAGAACTGTCAAATATAAAACATCTGATCCAGTCTCTGAACATGGAAAGTAAGAAGAAGAAAGAGAAGAAGGCACCGGTGGCGGCGGACTCCTCGGACGTGCAGCAGAGGAGTGGAGTGGACTGGAATTATTTTCCAAACTCTAACAAATGCATCTGTGTGAATGAACAAAAGGAGGCGCCTAAAAAAAGTCGCGTCCGAATTTTTGGCCAGTTTGGTATTTCCGAAGACAATAAATATGTACTGAGATATGGAGCGACTGTAAGCGAAAAACAAGGTATAAAACAAAGCACAAAAAAATGTTTAATTGTTACTCATGTTTAAATCGGACCTTTATCCTTCAACCCATTTAAACTAAATAGATTTATTGGTCAAAAAACATCTTGCATAAGAGCGTTTGTTGATCGCCGCGCCGTCACCGCGTCATCGTTGCCGAGAAACGAGATCGG
This sequence comes from Xanthia togata, assembly GCA_963853775.1. Taxonomy (NCBI): domain Eukaryota; kingdom Metazoa; phylum Arthropoda; class Insecta; order Lepidoptera; family Noctuidae; genus Xanthia; species Xanthia togata. The sequence goes on from OY970809.1 coordinate 14,044,557, forward strand.
TATTCGAAACGTCTCGGCGGCTAGGATAGTGGCGTTCGGGTACTTCAGCGCCGTCATCTCGTTCTCAGTGACGTCGGTGGTGCACAAATGCCCTTAAGCAACGTGATCTGCTTATTGCCCACAGGCGTTAACAAGCGTATTCTGATTCAGAGCAATTATGTTTTCAGCTGGCCTCGCGATAATTTTATAATTGATTCCCTCCCCAACTTCTAGCCAGTTTTACAATATGCACACTTTTACAGTTATGTCAGATGTCGCTCAGTTGACCCGCGACTTTTCACCTGTTATTGCCGAAACTTCATACGGGACTACTAAAGAACAGCCAGCGTAATATTACACTATATTATTATATAATTTAGTAGTTAGAAACTTTTCATTGTGTCCTTTGCGCGATCAAAAGTCATTTTTATTCAAACTAGGCTGAGAATCAGCACTTTTGAACGTTAAAATTTCTTAAGACAGTCCGCCAAACCATGCCCGTCACCTATCACCGTCTTCCTAGTGCTTTTGCTGGGAAGCGCAACAAACTCTTCAGCAGCACAGCTTTCTGTTAGAATAATAAGATGGAGCAATGGTGGCCCAGTGGTAGATAACGATCGCGGTCGTAGGTTCGGACCCTCACAGTCGATTTACTTTGTGTAAATTATTTCATCACCACTACTCTCAAAACGGTGAAGGAAAACATGTTCAAAAACAGAAAACTTCTAAGGCCTCATTTACGGAGACGCGTTACGTCGCGCGTCGCACTGAATTCAAACGTATGGCGTTGTATGAGTGCGTTTACGGAGAAGAGATTTTAGACGCGTTTGCTTGAAATGGAGCGTTTCTTGCGGCCGAGCCCGCGGCTGGCACCGCCGCGTTTCACGCGGCGTTTATCGCGGCGGCGGACCGAGCGGCAATTCTCGATCAAGCGATGCCCGCGGCGGAATATTCTGCCAGTCAAACTGGTCGGTTTGATTGAGAATCCCGCTTCCGCGGCCGCCGCGTGCTTTACTACACGCTTGAGGATTCGCCGCGGGCGCAGCGGCGGCCACCGACGCGCTTCCCGCCCCGCATCTCTATGGACAACGTCTTATATTTTCATACGTTTACGCGTGCGATGATATTGTGCCGCTTGACACGCCGCCGCTCCGTAAACAGAACAATTGTACGACGCGCCGCGAAACGCCACGCCGCACGCGACGCGCGACGCCCCGCGTCTCCGTAAATGAGGCCTCAGACATGTGACATCTACCAACCCGCACTGGTCCCGCGCGATGGATTACGGCCCACTCCCTCTCACAGAGAAGAGACCTGTGTCCAGCAGTGGGGACATTATAGACTGATTATGAAATAAGATGTCGATGCATGTTTTTTATGTATGTACAGACGCCAGCACATCAACCTACTACAGTCAATTTTTTTTAATGGATTTTCAACTATATCACTATAATATAAGGTTCAAAGTTGATCGGTAAAATTTGACAGTTTCGAGTAGGTTGACCTGCTGGCGTCTGTACACCGATCAATCAATTGTGGACAGATTTTGTTTTTTTTTTGTTTGAAATGGTATGCTCTCGAGGTGTATTTTTTTTTTAAACTAGAAAAAAAAATTACAAGCTTTATAATTTAACAACATAACATCACGCCTTCTTTCCCCGAAGGTTTGGGCAGAGGTGTATCAACCTGTAGCAGTTACACCAATATTTCGCCAGTTATGTTTACATCCCATGTAATAGGGGGCGAGCCAATTACTATCAGCCTTTATCATTTATTTCGATTAATATTCGTGCCAAGTTTCAAGTTTATTATCTCAAGGAATGAGATTTTTCATACAAACAAAATCCCCCCTTTTCACCCCCTTAAAGGTCGAATTTCTAAAAATCCCTTCTTAGTGCTCCCCTAGATTACAAAAGGAAGCCGTGTGCGACTAGTGTGGCGGCATCTCAAATCCTGCAATTATACGAGGGCGGGATGATAAGTAACTAGCCTCTGCTATTTAAAAAGTTAAAATTAAAAAAAAAAAATATGTCGTTTTTAAATCTAGCCACCTGTGTTCTAAATTTGGTGGCGTGAAAATGTTATTGATTTTTTGTCATTTGAAAGAGCGGTGATAAAGTTTCTTCATATGAAGGGCATGAAGGGGAAAGATATCTATGACGAGTTAAAGAATGTTTTGGGTGAATGTGCTCCTTGTTATGCCACAGTAAAAAACTGGGTGGCTGAGTTTAAGCGCGGTCGTACATGTGTCCAAGATGAAGCCCGCCCCGGACGTCCAAAAAGCGTCACGACTCCGGAAATGGTCGTGAAAGTACATGATATGGTTTTAGCAGATCGACGATTGAAGTTATCTGAAATAGCTGACACTACAGGTATCTCAAAAGAACGGGTACATCATATCCTAAGTGAGGAATTAAATATGAAAAAGTTATCGGCACGTTGGGTGCCGTGATTGCTTACGCACGATCAAAAAAGGATTCGGGTGCAAAACTCAAAAGAATGTCTGGACCGTTTTCAGAGTAATAAGGCCGATTTTTACGTCGATTTGTAACAACAGATGAAACATGAGTTCATCATTACTCGCCAGAATCAAAAATTCAATCAAAACAGTGGACTCAATCGGGATGCCCGGCTCCAAAAAAAGCCATGGCTGTAAAGTCGCCTGGAAAAGTGATGGCTTCCGTCTTTTGGGATGCAGATGGGATCTTGATGATAGATTACCTTCCTAAAGGTCAAACAATTAATGGAGAATACTACGCTAATCTTCTAGATAAGTTTCATCAATTCAGCAAAAACGACCAGGTTTGGCGAAAAAAAAAACATTTTCCACCAAGACAACGCTAGGGTTCACACATGTGTTAAAGCTATGGCAAAAATCAACGAATTGAAGTATGATTTGCTGCCCCACCCACCTTATTCGCCTGATCTAGCGCCATCAGACTTCCACTTATTCCCTAAGCTCAAAACTTTTTTGGGCGGACAGAAATTTGCCACAAATGATGAAGTCATAGCCGCTGTAGAGGAGTATTTTGCAGGCCTCGAAAGAAATCATTTTATGGAAGGCATTACTGCTTTAGAACGAAGATGGAATAAGTACAGCGTACAGGTTCACGGAGACTATGTCGAAAAATAAAATTCATTTTATCACGGAAAGTTGTGTTTTCTTATTAGGCTAGTTACTTATCATCCCGCCCTCGTACTACCGCGCGAACGAAATCTATATGACAGTTGCCCACCAGACACGACACCCGTCTGGTCGGAGGATTTTCCGATTTTTATAGTGGATGAGTGAACTTTACACCCTGTTCCTCATACCTCTAAATTTTTTACCCCGAGTGTGAACTTCAGCGCAGCCTTCGTGCATCTACTACAGCGTGACGTCATCATCATCATCTTCGCTATCGCAAGCTTTCGTTAGGCGAGTCACATAGCCAGCCAGCACTCACGGCTTCAGCAGGTATCCTGACCACCAGCATGCAGCGAACACGCATTCCTGGTCATCACCCTCGGCCTCATCAGGAACCTTGTCACAGCACCTTCAGTTTCGGCCGGTCTCACAAGCAGAGCCCATTCTACCCTCTCCTGTTCCGACTCGAACACCGCGATGTTCACCGCGAACTATGCAGCACCCAGTTCTGACTCACTGGAGCCTCAGCTGAAGATACAAGACTCAGCCCACTATCAGCCTTCGGTCTTCGCAGGGGAGTGATGTGGCATAAACATCGCCACATGCGAACCGCTAAAGACCTGACGTCACACAAAAATCCTGACGTCACACAAATCCTGCATCGCGCAATTAGAGTTTACCGCGCGAACGACATATACAGCGTGTAACAAAAACCTTGTACGATCCGTGAGGGTGTTGTTAAGAATCACACTGAGAGTCTATTTACCTGGAAGTTTTCATGCATGATGCCTATTAAAGGATTTTTTAAGGTTCCGTTCTAATAAAAAATAAAGCGGGTACAAGTAACGTAATTTTTTTTCGGCGTTTTTTCTAAATACAGGGCGCCAACCACCAACCACCACCTCTTTAAGCAGTATTATTTTGATATTACTTCAGTGCGAGAAAGAAGTGGAGCTATACAGGACGTCTAGCTCCATCTCTTTCTCACGCTCAAGTAAGATTAAAATAATACTGCTAAAAGAGGTGGTGGTAGGGCCCCTGTACGGTGCTACGGAACCCTTTTTTATTAATTACTTCTACAGGCTACAACAAGACTCTGGTCTACAAGCTGTCTATAACTATGACCTCGACATAGAAAAGCCACCAGTAAAGGAAGTAGTAAGGTAAAAATATAATTCCTAGTTTATAGTATATACCATAAGTATTGAGTTATGTCAAAATTGCGTTTGATTCCAGCAAAGAATCACAAGGAACTCAAGTCAACTTTAATATCCAAGTTGGTGCGAGCAAAGGGAGGTGTGCTACATTTTCAGACAAGAAGGTTCAGTGCAGTTGTTGTCACAACAGGTCGGAACATGACACCCTTAAAGATTGTCAAAGCCCTATGGTCATCATATCTGTTTACCCTAAATCAAGTCCGGATGGTTTAATGAAATCTATTCATTATCCTGCCATAAATGTACGAAGTACGTCACCGGTGGGACTAATCACAAATAAGAGTAACCACGTTCCAAAAGCAGAGAAAGTTACAAATAAAAGTGATACAAGAAGAAACTACAAAAGTCCCCGAATCAGTCGTTCACCATCACCTGTAAAAAAGGTATCAAAATCAAAAATGCCAGACTCGCTGAAGCCTCCAGTCAGCGAAAAGCGAAGTCCTGATCATCAAAAAGCGCTAAGAGCTATTAAAGAAAAGATACGAGAAAAAGATAAATTGAAGCAGGACGCTAGTTCACGAAAACTACCATTAAAATTGAATACTCGTATGCCTAGTGCAACACAGGTCTCTAAAAACCTTAAGAATCTAACTGTATCGAATGCAACACAACTATCTAAAAGAAAGCAAGGTACTGCGTCTCATGCTACACAAATGGCTAACGCAACGCAATGTGAGGATGCTCTTGATAGTCTGCAGGAAATAGCTCCTATTAAATATTCGATTAATGAAGCGATGGCGTCTCAAAAATATCCACAACACAAGTCTCCGCCTGTTAAAGGTCTCAGGACTCAGGTGTCTCTAGCAACGCAGGTACCTAAAATTAAAAAATTCTATTCGGATCATGCAACGCAAGTAACTAAAAGTGATGGTGATCCTTTTATGATTTCTTGTGAGACACAGGTCTCAAAAAATCAACCAAATGTTATTAGACCGCGGATGGCTAAAAACCAAGAAACTTTTATTGCTAATCCTGCCCAAGCTTTCAAAAACGAACAAACCACGAGACTTATTTCAAAAACAAAGGCCGAATCGGGAACTAATACAGATCATGCTCTGGCAAAAAAAGCCTTAGTAGACACTTATATAAAGAAACTCACTGAACAAATGAATCAGAGACAATATATTCCTGCCAGGCTTAACAATTCTAAGGTCACTATAAACATAGACGGCGACAGAGATTACTACGATGTGTTGTTTAATCGAGATAAAGTGTCAACTGACTTGACGATTCGGAAGACATTAAAGGATATGGGCTCCCAAAAGTTTATCGATGAACCATCGTTGGGAAGTTTGTTGCGTTTACCCGATTGCCTGCTAGAAAGAGGAGGATTTGAGTCTGAAATTCAATCGCCGAGAAGTCCGTCAATTGTGCTTTATAACGTAAGTATTCATAAGTTGGAAGACAGATCCATAAGATGTTCGTATGAATCTGTACGTACTGTGCGTAATATCGTCTACTTGTAGCATCAAATAACCGACCGCGTCGGTTCGTGAGTCGTCGGTCGCGTTTATATTTGAAAGCTCCCGCAGACTAGAATTTTCATAAAAATTCTTCCACCGGTCGTGTCGCGCCTGTCTGCGGGAACCTTTATATGGAACATTATTGACGGTTACAGTGCTACACTGACTGTATGCGAGGGCACGATGCTGCGCACTGCGTACGAGGACCGTCGCGGTCGGTCGAGCGCTTTCGCATGCAGTACGTCGAACAAACGACGTGCTATGAAAATAATGAGTGCTATCAGTGCTGTACCTACCGGTGATCTGACCGTACGTATGCGTCCATAGTGTACATGAGTGTACCAGTTCCACTATTTGTCGGTCAGGAGAACACTGAATGCTACAAACCGACGGTCGGTCAATGCGTGTCGTCAGGACGGCCGCTACGTACCGACAACGTCGGTGAAGCGCTGTAACCGGCCATAACAAAACTTCAAGCGTTTCATGCCAATTCTTTCCAAACCTCTTGCTTTTTGGTTTCAGCCTTCAGAAGATGAGTTACCAATAATGAAACATGGTTCAAGAGTTACCATACGAGATAGTCTAGAGATTTTTCACAGGTAGTTTATTTTTTATTGTTTTTCGCGTGTTCTCCTAACCTCACCATTTGTCAAATCAAACTTATTTGTATTAGTACTATAGTTTGACCTGGACTGCGTTCCGCGCTTTAGGTATGTGCGCGGTGAGAGGGGGGGAGGGCAGTATAGGCCGCTCATTCATCAACGCTCAGGGCGCACGGCGCGCGGCGTCCCGCCTCGCCGCGCATTCCTAAGTGTGCTTCCACAGTGAATGCGCGGTGACTAGGGCCTGCGGCGGGCGCGACGGCGCGGGGGGCCTGCGGTGGCCACAGTGACGTGCAAGCTGTTTCAGCGCTAAAGACGTATTTCAGGTGTTACAAACCATGGACGAGGATTTGGTATTTTACTAGATAGCCCGATCCTGAGATGGGAGGTGTTGAACACAAGAGATGGTGTGCATAAAAAAAAATAACAGAGAAATAAATGTTGAATTTTTTCATTTGTATGAAGTACTTATTGAAATTGTACCCTACAAAATTATTTGTGTGGATATTTGTTTATTTAGCCATAGAGCTAGTTTCTATAGACTGACTTGCTAAAACCACTATTTTACACAAAACATTTTTGCAGATGTGCTAACGCCAGTGTTAAGTATGAACTGCTATCTAATAACGCAACACATTTTCGCAAACGATTACGACTAGTCTGTTTCATTTTGACAGTTCAACAACATTCATTGCGTTATTGACGTTGTTGAGCAGTTTTTTTTTTTCCTTCTTATGATGAAGCAATTGATTAACAATCTGTTTCAAAACGATTCAGATTCTGATTGATCGTGTATTACGCAATAAGGGTACTGGTTTGATACCTCCGCCACCGGCGCATTAGATCGTTTGAATATTACGAGCACGATGCTGCGCAGTGCGTAGCTCGGAACCGTCGCGCTAGGCGCCCGCCATAGTCACTACACTATGGACGCAAACGGCGCGGCAGCGGTTTCATATGTTTGATACTTCGCGCCCGTCACGTCGTCGCAACCGCGCTAGGCTGGCAATGTTTTTTTTTTGTGTGTTTTTCTATTTTCAATCGGTCGTCAGACCATAAGCGAATTCGTTCCATGTCAAATGGCGTTGTGCTGGAGCAGCCAGTGCGGCGGCGCCTCCCACTTATAGAAGGTGGTTCCTTGTCAGCCTTATTACCACCGCTGTCGGGTTTAACCACCTTAATACCCACCCGTGTTCCTTCAGTTGCCTGTGCATTGCCCCTGGCAATGAAAAAGATGATGATAATGGGAAACAACGCAACCAAGGCATCGGTCTCATCGGACCCCTTCACCGGCTGACATCTCTTTGAGGCGCACGTGGAATACAACGCGCCGTCGACCCGGGCCTGGTCCTTACCGGACGGCGAGCTGCCCATTGCTCACCGTCAGCAAGCCCGCGCCTACGGTGGCTGGGAATCGGCCTGCGATTCCCGACGCCCAGGGCGTCTCCTCCTGCAGCGGCTAGGGGCGTGAGGACGCAAATTTTGCCTCTCCCTCACGCGTTTCGCCTCCTCCTTCGTGAGCATTACTGCTTCGCAGGAGGTGACGGCCTCCCATGCCCTCTCGCTCCGTACCATGGCCTAGACCAAGGCGGTCGCGAGAGATCCCCGCCACCGATCGCCTAAACGAGGACACGGCGGTTCTCTGCCCAAGGCGGGCAGACCTCCACCGTATGCTCCACCAAGTCCTCTGGGCGATCCACGCAGTGACGACACCCGGGCGTTTCCTTCCGCCTTATCCGAAACAGGAACCTCCCTAAACAACCATATCCGGTGAGGACCTGTGTCAGGTGGAAGATGAGGACGCCGTGGCGCCTCTCTAGCCACTCCTCAAAGAGGACAATTATCGCCGCAATAGTGGCGTGCCCAGCACTGGGTTGGAACAATCGCACTCTCCATGACGCCATGAGATCCCGTCGAAGCTCTGTCCGCTGTGCCGCTATTTCTCGCGGCAGCGGAGTTACGCCCCGGCGTTTCGCCTCCTCGCGCCACTCCCGGATGTGCGCGAGGACTTTTGTCTCCAGATCCCACGGTGGCAATCCGGCAAGGAGGCTCGCCGCCTCACCGGAAACCGTGCCGGCCATGACCCTCTGGGACGCGTTCAACCGGTGGGCTGGCCACCGCCTCAACGAACGTGCCCACACCGGTACCCCGTAAAGGGCCATGAACCGCACGACCCCCGCGTATTGCCTCCGGCAGGAGGCGTTTGATCCCCTAAATTGAGCAGGAGCTGCTTTAAGGCAGCCCCGGCCCGCCCCAGTCTGGGAGCCAAACGTACCACGAAGTTCCACCGACTGTCGAGGACGAGTCCTAGGTACTTCATCGTCGACTCGACGCCGATGTGAACCGAGGGTTCACTACCGTTATTTGGGAACCCGACGGTGGCACGTTCCGAGGACCATGAAAACACATGGCCTCGGACTTGTGCAGGGCCACCTCAAGTCCCAACTGCCGGATTCTGGCCACGATTGTCGAAACCCCGTGTGTTGCTAGTTCAGCTGACGCCTGGTGCGACCTCCCCTGCGCCAGGACCAACGTGTCGTCAGCGTAACAAACGACGCTGACGCCTCTAGGGAGGTTGGCGCAGCACCCAGTCGTAACCGATGTCCCACAGATGCGGCCCCAGGACCGATCCCTGTGGGACACCGCACGACATCTCTCGCCGGTTCCATTCTCCCTTGTGACCCGGGTAGATGACGGCCCTGTCCGTCAAATAGGCCTCGACCACACGACAGAGGTAGGTCGGCATCTGGTGTTACTGGAGTGCCTCCCTGTTGCAACTTCAGGGCAGGGTATTGAAGGCATTGGCGATCTCTAGAGACACCACCACGACGACCCCACCCCGGGCCACAGCATCCCCCGTCGTGAGGGTTCGCTCGCGCATGATGGCGTCCACCGTAGAGCGCCCCCTGTGGAAACCAAACTGACTCAAACTCAAACTCAAAGCATTTATTTCAATTAAACCATTTACAACTTTTGAATTGCAAGAGGTCAGTCAGTCAGAAATATGAAGCTAGTCGCCCGTCTTCCAACGAAGTGGAAACTGGCCCCTCTCCAAATATTTGCTTAGGAGCCCCCTTAGTTGAGGCCCGAGAGCCTCCAAGGCCAGGACCCAGGCTTTGCCAGGTAAGCCGTCGGGTCCTAGGGCGGTATTTTTGGCATTCAGCCTGCGTACCACCACTCTCACCTCAACCTCAGTCACCTCCGGATCCGGAGCATCGTCGTCGTCGTCGGCGGTGTGCTCCACATCGGGCACCGCAATAAGCGGAGCCATGGGCGGACAGAGCGCTCACCACGTCCCCCACAAGCTGCGGCCGGAGACTCTGCGTCAGCGGGGGAGCCCATGGGCGGCGTTTCTCCCGCACCATCTTGTATGGGCGTCCCCACGGGTCCCTGTTCAGAGTCTCCAGCGACTCCTCGCGTGGCCTGCAAGAGTCCCCTGGCCCGCATAGTTTGGCGTGCCTTGTGTTGTTTTTTGTATCGCTCGATTTCAGAGTTTACTGATGGCATTTGTAGATAGTCGTGGATTTCGTCGTTCCTAGCGAACCAATGTGCATTTGCTATAGATCTTAGGATTCTTTGCAGGCAGAGTATGTTGGTTTTGCTGGCAACGCCCCACAATTGGATCCTGGTAGGTCCATATTGGCTTAAGGACCGAATTATAGATGAGGAGTTTGTTGTCTACAGAGAGCACAGAGTTTCTTCCCATGAGCTAATACAGGTTGCGGAAGTTGTGGTTTATTTCGTCCATTTTATTTTTGATGTGATACTTCCAAGTTAGGCGCCTATCCAAGTGGAAGCCAAGCTACTTTACACAAATGTGTGGTAGGGTATCAGGACCAAGTCTAACAGGAGGGGTGTTTCCATGCCTGAGCGTGAATGTAATATGGTGAGACTTGGATGCACTGGCACGAATCTGCTACTTACAGCGAGCCATTTATGAGCATTGTCTAGCTGTTTCTGGAGTCTATTGCTGGCCATTTCTGGGTTATCATCAACTGATAAATAAATGGGCTATGTCGTCGGCCGATAAATGTTGCTATTGTTATGCCATCCAGTGTGGGTAGATCTGATGTAAATATGTTGTACAATACTGGGCCAAGAACAGATCCCTGTGGTACATCTGCTTTTACTTCAAACAATCTTGATCTTGCTTCGCCCTGTTTGAACCCTGGAAGTAGCGCTCGGATAAATACGACTGGATGAGTAGGAACATTAAATGGAAGTTTTTCTTATACTTCAGCTTTTTCCCAGTCAGTTCTTGCCCAGGCAGCTTGTGATCTGATCGGAAAATAAGATAGTTGAGGCTTATCTAAGTTTTAAGTGGTCTTCCAAAGCGAGTTTGCGCCAACCCCCTGCTGGTGACATCATCGGTTTTTTTTTTTTTGGCTGGTCGGGCGTGTCCGACTTGCTGACTAAAACCCACCCGTGTTCCTTGTTGGAATGGATGAGTTGCCTGTACGTTGCCAGGGACCACAGTGTCCCTTTCGGACTTTTCCGCAACCCCGGATTATCTGTAAAAGAAAAAAGAAAGAAAGAAAATACATTTATTTGGCACAACAAGCAAAGAAGCTGTAGGCTCATTGTCAACGTTGAGTTAGTAGAATCCTGGATATAGCCTTTAACTCCTTTGCTTGCTTTGTTGTAATAGAGTTTATCAAGAGGATGACGGGATTGATGCCTTATTCTTCTAAGTCAGCGCTTTTCTAGGATTTTTCGCACTTTATTCTGGTGGATGAGAAGGGTTGGTGAAACCTTTGGGCCGAACCATTGAGCGACTTGAATGGCGTTAGTGAGATATTTGCAGGCGTCGTTATCTACATCATTTTGGTTCTTTAGTGGTATAGCAGCAGTAGAGTTTTCATTGAGGTAGGTCTTGAAGCCGTCCCAGTCAGTCGGTTATTTCCCTAGTAAGCTCACTATTGCTAATTGTGAGGATCGCCGGTGTGTGATCTGATGACCCGTCTAGACTCGATTCGATAGTAGTGTAGCTATCTATACCCTTATTTAGTCTAATAAGTCCAAGAGATCCGGGAGTTTACTTGGGTCGCTATGCCAGTAAGTAGCCTCACCCGTGGATATCGGTTTTTTTATGTACCTACGTGTTTTTCATCAACAAAGTGTTTCAAATCGCGTCCCCGAGTGCTGGTACAGCGGGATCCCCAAAATGTATGTTTGTCATTCCAGTCACCACCTGAAATAAACCTATGGCCAAGAGTATTGAAGTAGGTTTTGAACATGTCTGCAGTTATTTTGTGTCTTAGTAGACATTAGATTGAGGATAGAATAATTGGGCCTGCTCGGTTCTCCAATCTAACAGAAGTAGTTTGTAAATGCACTGTAGAATATGGTTCTATCAGTGAGTGTTTCGGGTTCGATCGAATGGCCAACGCTGAGCCAGCATGCGCATTACCATCGGGATGTGGAGAATGGTAAATGTTATAGACTTAAATGTGGAACGAGCTTCTGGACGTCCCGTGCAACTCTAAAATTATATTGCGTCTAGTTTGCTAGCTTTCATTACAGTCTCCAACACTTGGATATTGGGAGCCAATCCATTGATGTTCCAGATGGCGATTCGAAGAAGAGTTATTTATGGTGTTAGTTTAGTAATGACTGTAGTCAGTAAACCCAAAGGTACTGATTTGTTGCAGGAGTGGGCAGATTTTTTCATTTTGTTTTATTATGAGTTGTTCCATAACCGTTAGATACGTTTTGTTGAGGGTTTTCTATGTGACTAGTTGTAGCGACGTTGTCTCGTGGAGGAACCTTGGGGCGTCCAGCGGCAATATCCGAGTATCTTTGGTCCGATCTGCGATAGGAGTTTCGTTGGCGTAGGGCAGAGCTTTCTGAAATTGTATCTAAGATGCGGATTATCTCAGTAGGAAAGTACCCGGTACCGGTACCGGTTGGAATATTTCTTGGTTTCATTTTTCTTGACAGTATTTCTTTGTAAACTTTACAACCTTTGTAATTTGCAGGATGATCGCAGGAGCAGACAGCGCATTTGGCGGGAGTATTTCTATCTTTTTTGGGGCAAATATGAGGATTTGTGGCACTCCCCACATTTGACACATCTGTAAGGCCTCATGCAATTGTTTTTGTAGTGGCCATATTGTTGGCATCTTTGACATTATACGATTGTCTTAGTTTTGCGTGGGTCTTCAATTTTGATGCGTTGGTGATGGATATATTGGATGTTTATAACTAGTTTGTTATTTGGACTAGGTTCCACATTAACAAAAAATGTGGAAGTAGGTGTTTTGTCTGGTCCATTGATGATTTCTCTTGACCTTTTTACCAGATTTCTCCAGCTCTTGTACATAAATGCTGGCATCATATGGTGTAGTAAGATGGAGGTCTTTTATTACTACACGGCAGCATTTCAAATCTTTACGAGAGAAGGTCGCCGATCAATCCCTTCTGTCGTATCAGATCAATAAATTGCTTGTAATCATCAGTAGTGCTAAAAACTACCTACTCGTAAGAGGTTTTTATTTATTATTTTATACTGAGACTCTTTCGGGCGAATTACGGTCTCAATTAGTTTGGTGAGCTCGTTTAGATCCTCAATCCCATACAGAACAATAGGAGGGGACTTATTTTGTGGTTTAGCTTCAGTATCTATGTCCTCTGTTAAGTCAATCGGCAGGTATGAGAATCGATTTTCTGAGTTTTGGTGGAGTCTGATTGGTGGAGGCGAATTGTCGCATATTTTTCTTTTCTTAGATGTAGAAACTCGTTGCCATGGTGGAGGTTGTGTTACATCTGAAGATGGCTGTGCGGGTGGTATTGGTTCTGTGGCTTCATCTGAGTCTTTATCCCAGGTGAATAAGATGGAATTGTTGAAAAAACCCGACTGCTTAGATGAAATTTCACTTAGCGAGTTAGATCGTTGTCTATTGAAAAGGCTTGGATGAAAGATTTGTTGAGTTTCTTAGGCGAGGTTTGATTTCCCACTCGATTCAAATTCCTAAAAATTTTGTAACTCATGGTGGTTATTATTTTCTAACAATGGCAACACTTTTCAAAATGTCAGATGACATTTTGACATACTGATTTGAAAATAATGAAAAAGTTGGGGATGGGTTGAAAAACATTTTGGAAACTTAGATTGTCACTTTTTTCGGTCACTGGTTTTTGTTTAAATCACTTATTATTTAAAGCTACAAATGATTGTTCATAGTTTTCACAGTTAAAAGTTCACTTTAACAATGTTTTTAGGTATGCGGTCGCGGCTCGCAGTCTAACACACGAGTCACTTAGTGCTCCAACAGTGCGCCTACGCATGTTGACAGTTGACAGATGACCTGAGGCTGGCAATCTGGACGCACACTTGGCGCGGAACAGCGGTCTCAGTCAAACTATAATAACATAACTTACCTATTGTCTGAATTCTGACCCTATTTTTCCAGGCGTGAAGATAATAAAAGTAATAATAATCTAAAGAACACACAAACTCGTTTGAGGGCTAAGCTCGCCAATATCGGTCCAGGTGAATCGGAATTCCTAGGTGATATTAATTTTTCGTAGAATGAATTACCTATTTGTACAGACGCCAGCACATCAACCTACCCGAAACTGTCAAATTTTCCCAATCAACTTTGAACCTTAAACCTGAATGATAAAGTTGAAAATCTATTAAAGAAATTTGACAGATTGTAGCAGGTTGATGTGCTGGCGTCTGTACATAGCCGTATTTTAGATAAGATCGGATAGGAACATTCATTATAACTTGATGATCCAACAGAGGATACTTTGATCTTTGATCGATTTGATCTTTCCTCGCGTTTTCCTGCAATGTGTGCACAGAACATATTATATTACCCTAAAAATCTGTGGGAGTGATTTCGTGAAGCCGGGGAAGTGCGCGCTATTTGATTTGACCAATGGGCGCGCGCGGTGCTATAGTTTGTCGTCAGAAACGACCTTGACGTGGCCCCGCCCCTTTAATGTTGCTTATAACCAAAGTGAGATGTCAGATGTCACACATCATATGCAACTACCGACTTCAAAAAGGAGGAGGTTCTCAATTCGTTTTTTTTTTTGTATGTTTGTTACGCGATTCCTCCGCCAATTATGAATTGATTTTGATGATTCTTTTTTGTTTGGTAGGGCATACTTCAGAAGTGGTCCCATATAAATTTAGTCAAGATCTGATGAGGGATTTTTGAGTTAGCTTCTATAATACGTATTTTCCCCACCTAGTATATGTGGATGATGTTCTAATAGTTCCTGTCACTGTAATTTACATAGCAGTTATATAGTGGTATTCAAATTTTTGTTGGGGTTTTGTGTACGTACCACAACTAAAAAGTGGAAAATAAAAACATTTTTTCAAAAAAGAAAACAGACTCCCAAAAAAAAAAGCACTAGTACCTACATAGTGAATAATAACTTTGATAACGGAAGTCTGTGTCTGGTTTTTTACTTTCGTTTTTAAAACGTAGGGGAGACCGAGGGGTTTTGACACAGAGGTGATTTAAAACAGCACTGATTTCGCGGGATTTAAAACCGTTAGCGAGCTGGCACCGACAAAAATCAGCCGCTCCCCACCACCCGCCGGGCTCCGCAGGTCGCGTCCGTGCCTCTGACCCGCGGTTGTGTCGTTGTAGCTGCCACGTCGCAAAAATCGTGAAAAGTAAGTTTTAAACGTTTTTTTATGATACCTGTATTTTGATAATTCGTTTGTATTTTAGCTTGGGTTTTATATGTTTCGAAAGCTCATCAACTAACGATTGAAACCATAGCGCTGGTAAAACTAATTTCTTTGTGTTTAGCTTCTGGATTTTTGTTTGTGTACAGATTGGGAGGATTTTTCTCACTGAGGGGATTTGAAACAGACTGTTTCAACTCACCTCGCTTAAGTTTTGTATGGGTGATTGCTAATACGGTGTGGTTTATGTTTTTTTTTTTGCAAATTTTGTTTCAGTGTGCCTACTGATTATAAAAAAGGAAGACTGATAGAGGTATGGGGGGTCGCGAAATTTACGATCTCGCCGTAGAGAAGTTACATTGCGTCAGAAAAGTCTTGCGTGATACGGTTTCGAGCTACAACCTCAACCACACCTCACTCTACAGGTATATTTAAAAAAAGACGGCTTATGAAGCTAATGAAACTCCGCGACACTGCGAAACAGCGACTCCTCCGTCAAAAGACTGTCTTTTCATCTTCAGAGGAGAACATACTTCGTGACTATTTCTTAAGCTGCGCTGCTGCTAACAAATTCAGTACAAAATATTGTAAAATATGTTAGAATGTTTTATTTGAATAAATACATTCAAATTGTATCGTCGTTTTTACCTTACAACCCTTAATTCTACTCAAATATCAATTGTTTCAACTCACCTAGACCCCTGTTTCAACATACTTCGGTATGAGGGGAGTTGAAACAAAATTACTTGTTACATTCGAATTCATTTTTCACCACAAAATTCATACTTACACGTTGTTTGTGACAGGTGTTTGAAAGTGTAAGAAATAAACTATCGATTGGCACTAAACTCATACGATTAGTGTTTGTAGAATTTTGTGTATGAAATTGTTTCAACTCCCCTCGGTCTCCCCTATCTAATGTCCTAGTCGGGTAATACTTTCCAAAGAAATGGTACCGTGGCAGACGTATTGTTGGGCCCCAGTAAGTTTTTGGCTAACAACAGACTGCAGAAATCAGACAAGAAGTTTGCATACGTGAATGAGATAAATAAATAAAATATACTTGTCTCGTTTACTCTTGTGTGTCTCATTATTATGATTATTTAGTGACTTGTCTGCGTGCAAAGCTTATTAATTTATACGGTACAATTAAATAGTATATATGATTATTTTGCAGCTCCAATCAAGCACTTCACTGGTGATGATTGTTCCATAGTTGATCCTATTGAGAGAGACAAACAGATCCGGGAACTTCTTGGTGTGGACCAAATCAAAGCCAATTACTGTAAAACAAGTCAGGTCAGTAAATAGTTTCTGTAAAAAACTGACACAGAAATAAACAGAATAATAAAATTATGAGGAGTAATCGGGGATGCGCTAAGGTAGCCCACAAAGTTCAAATGTCCTTACGTTTTTTTGCAATTTGCAAGTCAGTGACAGGTCACTCTTGATTATATTTTAATCATATTATTTAGATCAACATACAACCTGATACTGACCTGTAAATTGCAAAAAAAAGTTTAAAACTTTTAATTTCGCGGACTTCCCTGACGCTTTCGTAAATTATAGTAAAAATAATAAAATAATGTACTGACCTTTATATATTTTACAGACAGCTAGTGTAGACTATTAATTACTTGGTGTTTTAGTACAGAACCCTAAAATCGTGCCTTACAAGCTTTGGTACAGCACGATTCAAACTTAATGGCGGCTCGGAACATGAGGCGAGTCGCTGCGCAGTAACGAATTCATGGGTCAGCGGGGGTGAGGGGTGCGGTACTGCGCAGCGAGCAACTAACTTCCGAGCCGCCATTAAGTTTGAATCGAACTATACGGCACGATTTTAGGGTTCCGTAGCCAAGTAGCAAAAATGGAATTCTAATAATTCCGAAATTTCTATCTCCGTCCGTCCGGCCTGTCGCGTCGGAAGTCAGACAGCAATTTCTTTTTTTTTGGCTCTATTTCTGTGAAATTTGGAAAGAAGATTTATTCTGTGTACTGCTAAACAATGGTGTAGTGAAATTACGAAAAATACAATATGAGGTTGCACCCCATAGGAGCCCCCTAAACCCGAGGTGGTGGCCGGGTACCAAAAGCTATAACACTGAACTTGTCTACTGGTCTTGTCTTGTCTTGTATTCCCAAATAGAACACGGTATCCATGCGTCGCTTATTAAATACGCGCCTACTAGCATAAGTACCTACATATATTATTGCAATCACTTATTCATCCTATGGATCATCACAAAACTAATTTTTTTTCATCAATAATAGCGAAAACATGAGAAGATTTTTGAATTCGTCCAAAATTTCAAACGACTGACATCATGACATCCATTTTGTCTCGTCAAAATTTTTGTCATTGAAATAAATGTGAAGTGACATTATAATTAGGGAGTGCCTCCGCTGCCGGTACAGGCACCCAAAACTAACGTCGTTGAGAACCGGGCAGTACACACACGGTAGTACGACAGCCGAGATTAAGAACATCGGTTGCCGGCTCCCATAGCCCATAATGGACACCGGTTGCGCGGTGTTTATGGAAACCATTGCAGTATTCAGAACCCCAACTAACCCTAATGTATATTTTTCGCTATATTCTAGGTTCTAATATAACCTAACCTTTTTTGCGAATAAAAATATTTAACCTAATATCTAACTAGTTCGGTTCCGAGTAGTATGTACAGACGCCAGCACATAAACCTACCAAAATCTGTTATTTTTTTAAAATTGATTTTCAACTTAAACCACTAAAATATAAGGTTCAAAGTTGATTGGGAAGATTTGACAGTTTCGGGTAGGTTGACCTGCTGGCGTATGTACTTGTTATTTTAAATATGCCTACTCCGCCTATCTAACTACTGCATAATTATGCCAAATTGCCAACCCCCATTTCTTTTCCAAAGTCAGCAACCGGCACTGGCAGCCAATTTGGGACACGGCGCTGGCAACTGAGGCACTTCCTAATAAATTATCGACATTATGTGCAAAGCAAAGAGTATTATAAGACACATTTATTGGAAAAAATATAATGTAATAAGTCTTGTATACGAAATACTATTTTAGCGTCTGAAAAAAGATGCTAAAAGGAGGAAAGAAGGTATACGCTAAAGAAGAACGGAGAAGTCATTACGTAAACGTTAAAGCAGTTTTAAATTTAATTTTTCCTAACAATATTGTTTTTACATAAAAAAAAACTACTAATTTAAAGTAAACTTATCATCGTAAAATAATAAAAACAAACGGAAAACAATCAAAATTTAAATACATCCACTCTATGCGCGGAAATTTTATTCTAGTTCGATAATATGATGTTTTCAGTTACAACCTCAGAAAACCTAACTTTGTTTTTCATAGCTTTTTCGAGAAATACGTTCTACGAGACAAACTTATTTTTGCGGTCGGTAACATCAATACTGTGCATGCTTAATAACTATTCATCCTAACTACGGAATCCGTCACTGTGCGTGGTCCGACACGTACTTGGCCGGTTTTTTATTTTTAGTTTTTATAAAGCTTTCTAGTATAATCTCTTTTTTTTTAGGGGCGTTTTTGTGAAAACGCTGTCGGAATTCCGTATCAGTATATCTACCGGCAAAGATGGTTTCAAACTTTTTTTTTGATATTGCAATGTTTTTGTTTGTTCAATAAATAATACTTGCTTTTTTTTTAGTAAGGAAAGCCAAGTTACAGAAATTAATTATGAGTTTCATAAACTATGGCCCTTGTTTCATAACGAGTCCTTCAAACGATAAGGCTTGCGGTGTGTCCATACAGGTTAAAAAGAAAATATCTCGCCAAAAAACCCTAAAAGAAGGATGTTTACATTGTGTCATGAATACTGTAGGAGAAATGAAAGACGAAAATAAATCTGCTATCTATCAACAATTAATACTAAACCGAAACATTCAAGTGTTCCTACAAGTGGAGCAGTTCTCGAAGCAAAAGCCTATCATCCTTTCTCGCCAACAATACGACAAGGTAAAAAAAACGATCCAAAAGACCATATGTATGAAGAAAAGTGCTCACAATAAACGAAATCCATTGTTCACAAAGCAAGAGAGTAGTGAAATATCTATCGGAGAAGTAAGAACCAAAAAGCTTAAGGACCCCACCGTTGAGCCGCATCAACAAAGGGTTAAGAACACTGAGTCGCCTCAGCAAAAGTCTAAATGTCCTGGAATGCCTCGAAAAAAGGCCGAGGACCAGTGTACAGCAACAACAGAAACAAAACAGGAATTGAAACATGAAAAAGGAGCACAAACTGAGCCCCTTTCCTGCAGTGAAACAAATTGTAAACATATGGCTAAAATTGAACGAAGAAACAAAAGTCGGAAGCCAAAATCAAATATCTATACAACATGCGGCTGCTCCTCAGACCAAAGCTCCAATAGTGATAGGGCTAAGTCAAAGAAAACAAAGAAAGATAGGAAAAAACAAGACACAAAACTACAAACTAAACATCATCCGGAAATTGACATAGAGTGTGATGTAAGAGTAGGTGACGGAAAGGTGGAGAACATAAGACGATTAAGTCCAACGAAAGACAGTTCTGCACGTTGCGTATGCCAAGATGTCGAGAAACGGAACGAGACTGAAGTTAAAACTTATGTTTTGTTTAATGCTGAAAATACCAGAGACAATTTAAAAAACGCTGAAGAAGCAGAGCATATAGCCCATACTAGAAAAACAATGTCTTCGGTGGAGATACGTTACGCGAGTGGTGCTTTTATGAAGCAGGTAGCATATTCGTCGACGGATATAGCAGCCCTGTCCGACTCGAGTATTGGTCATTTGAACTCATTTCATACTTTATTCAGAGGTGCGTATAAAAAATTTGGCATTCGGACAAAGGCCCTCCTAACAGCATTTGTTCAGCTCCTAACACACTAGCGATTTTCTGCGCGTATAAGCACGTTTTTGTGTTTAAACGCGCGCATTTGTCATATGCTCATCTAGTGCGAGCTAGATGCACTTATAAGCTTGTATTGTATTGAAACTATATTGATATTAAGAGGAGGAGAGGGGGGGGGAGGTTAATTTAACTATCTCGACTTTACGCATCGACCGCGTTCGGCGCTCCGATTGGCCCTACACTGGCCTTCACTGGTGAAGGCCGGCCGGCTGCCAATCGGAGCGCTGAACGCGGTCGATACTTACGTAAACTCGAGATGGTTAAGAGAAACTCACACTTGGTCCTTTGCTCATTTATGCGAAACCGCGGTATACACGCGTTCGGTATTTTGAAGTATGAAATGAAGCGTGGTCATAAAGCTAGTGACCCGCCATTTGCCTTGGAAGGACATCTTACTAGATTTGTCTAATCATTACGTTAGACGATTGAGAAAATTGGATTGATCACCCCTTTGTACCTACTTTTTTCATAAATCAATAAATATTCTCAAAATTTTTACGATAATTTTTCAAACTTATTCCCATTTTTTGCTCTCTTTCAGGACACAGAAAATGTGCAACGCCAAATCTAGGAACTTCAGCCTACTCATTATATTCAGAAGACGTGCACAACTCGGAAAATAATTGTGCTAAGTTGGAGCCGCAAGATTCGAAACCCAAGAAGCCGTTTTTGAGGAGGCTTATGTCTTGCTTAGTCATGAGATCAACCAGAAACTCTGAACTAAAACTACTGACTGGACAGGGCCCACCTGATCTGACTAGCGTCAATAGTTCTATTGATTCATATCACATCAGTACTTCACTTGGTGTGAGTATTTATAGGGTGTATTAAAGGGGTGATACACGTGCGAGCAAGTACGCGTACTTATGTCTCGGCGACTTGTCTCGCCTGTGTGTCATACTGCGTAAGCGTACCTACTTTAAAACCGCTGACGAGTAAGTTCGTCGGCGATCCAACAGGTTTGAAATTTTGCCGGTAGCCCACCTAGGTTTGTACGTTTACGCAATTTTGTTTCGACGTTTGTGTAATGTTTATTTAGTTCGGTTCAGAAAATTCGACAACTTCGCGATACAGTGTGAGCAAGTTTCACGTGTGTCACAGACGGCGAGCCGAGTAAGTTCCCACGTGTATCACCCACTTTATAGTCTTCCGGATCGTATTTCGGCAACGGCGACCAATCTCAACTGAGACTAGCCTTCAGCGCTGGAGATATTGTAGTGCACAAGTGTGTGCGCAGACACAGGTGCACTCTCTTTTCCCTCACTCTCATAGTCCGATGGACCGGCTCATAATCCGACACGGGAGAGGCCTTAACGTGCTTTCACGCCACCTACCAAACTCCGAGCTGTTAATAAAAAAATCCTAATGGAAAAACCCAATAATTTTTGCCCGAACTGGAAATCGGACCCCGACACAGCAGTCGCGTTTGCTGTTACGAGACCGTCGGGGCAGTCGTACAATTTGATATCTACTTATAAAATATAATTGTGTCAAATTACTAAAATTAGCTGCAGGAAATCGGCTTTATTGTATTAGCGCTTTAAAGGCACACTACGCGGCTACGATACCCAGTGACCGCAGCGTCGCAAGTTGATTATCGTTATGAATAGATATGCACCGTGCACTTTGTCGCCATTGCGACCAAGTGTTCCCACGACATGTCGTCCGACTATGTAGTTGCGGCTAAACTTTGTCGGATCTTCTACGACCAAGAGCACAAATACTGGTCGTGTCGTAGTGCGCGAGGTCGCTTACTCTTTACCTCTCTCTGCCAAGCCATCCCATTTCATTTGGGGTCAACTCTCTTCGTTATTCTTCGCCAGAAGTTCTGACAAATAGCCGGCCATTTGCGCAAAAGCCGGGCTTCTTATTTTTTGTATTTGCTTTTTCAGTTGCACCT
This sequence comes from Xanthia togata, assembly GCA_963853775.1. Classification (NCBI taxonomy): domain Eukaryota; kingdom Metazoa; phylum Arthropoda; class Insecta; order Lepidoptera; family Noctuidae; genus Xanthia; species Xanthia togata. The sequence continues at coordinate 14,066,413 of OY970809.1, forward strand.
ATAGTAAAAACACATGCCTTCCAAAATATGCCGAAATTTCCAGACAAATCCAGACGGATAGTAACCCTAATTGGTATTTTGTAAAAAACCATCTCTAATAACTCTTTCAGAGTAGGTACTATTTGTTTCTTTCAGGCTATGGAAGTAAGTTCATCGATCTACGACACGTCAGCGTCCTTCTACAGCAACCACACAATCATTCCAGTAAACAGCAAAATAAAAAGAGGATTTTTTAGCTCAGTAAGAGGTTTCCTCACCAACCGGAAAAGCTGATGATGTAATGTTTTTATGATTTGTTGTTTGATACATTGTTACCTACACATTAATGAACTCGTATTCTTCAATGTGATTGTCTACTGTTTTATTATAAAAAAGTATATTTAAAGACTTAAGCTATTGCATTGTTTTCATAAACTTAAATTAAGTTAAGAATCAGCTGGTTAAGGCCTCAGCTGCTTACGAGTCGTAGGTTCGTGGTTTACCCAGGAAAATTTAAAAACATGTTATGATGTTCAGCACTGACCTGGTGGCCTCCCTTTTCACAGAGAGACCTGTCCATAAAGTATAATTTACTTCCAGCAGTGGGGATATTGTGGGCTGAGTGTTAGGTTTCTCACCCAGAGCCTAGAGAAGTTAGTGGACAGAAATTAAGTAGAAAGTCCCTGCAAATTCACCAAAAGCTATTGAAACGTAACGTGTCTAAATCAACCACTCGAATGACAACATTGACTCTATAGTCAGATAGAATTAGCTTTTTGGCTCATGAAATTCCTATGGTACCGGTTTTTTTTTTTTTGTGAAGATTCAAGTGTCTGGCATTGATTCCAATAAAAAATTTAGGTGATAGGGAGGCAGCAGCAGCAGGTGTCAAAAAAATATAATATGATAAAAATGGTAAAAACCAGTTTTTCGCTTCTAGAGCAAAAACTACAGCTCGGACAAAAAAAAGTTAAATGTATAAAAAGTGCACAATAAAAAACAAAGAGAATAAGCCCTGGTAGACAAAATCGGTCCAGAGGATCGTCCGCAATTTGCAAAAAAACGTTTATTTTTGCAAATCTTGTAAATTTAATAACTCGCGTTCCGGAATTGATAGAGAGCTGAAATTCTGTTAGGATGTAATTTTTATGGCCCTCTAACAATTTTCAGATCAAAATGTTGCAAGCTTTTTGCAAACCGTCGACTTTTGCAAAAAGGGATCTTTTTTTAACCTCTATTCACCTAACCCCTCTATTCACCTATAATTTTTATTGGAATCAATTCCTGACACTTGAATCTGCACAAAAAAAAAATACGGTCCAATAGGAATTTCATAGGCTTTTCAAGATTTTTTCGCTAATTCTATCTGACTCGTATCCATAGAATTTATACTTTACCCCTGTGGAGGGACCATCACTCACTCACGCTCGCTTATGTCCAGCAATACTCCCGGTAAAAAGTATTGGAAACTAAGAAACCATAAGGGCTTCTTCACATGCACCACAATCACACCACGACCACAACCACACCTCAACCACACCACGTGGCCGGGCGTATATTTCGTATTGAAAATGAATAGGACTATTCACACGTACCACATTTTGCAGTCGTTATCGACCGTGTGTGATACCGACCACATCGCGACCACAACGCAACCACCAGCGACACTGCGAACTAGTGGCCGACCACATTGCAAAACCATGAGTTTGGTCAGTCAACACGTGTTTCCGCTATGAAAACCGGAGTCGAACTGTGTCTGCACACCATGTAACCGCATCGCAACTACTGGCGACAGCGCAACCACATCGACATTTTGTCGGAACCACAACGCAACTACAAAAAGCTGCAGCGACACTATTCACACACACGTAACCACTGCTTGACTGCATTTTGTCGTTGCGACGTGGTGTGGTTGTGGTACATGTGAAGAAGCCCTAAAACCGATATGAAACCTATCGCTACCTAGCTGGCCGAAAACAATAGTAGAATGAACATCAGAATTGTAACGTTTTTCTACCAAATATCAAGTCGTTGGAGCTAGCAACCCTAACCTAAAAAAAACTAACTAACCTCAAAAATCTGACGTTTGTTTTCTGTTTTGTGAATCTTGCTTGCGATGTTTTGAATTTAAATATTTTGAGATATATTGATAATTCATTATAAATAAATATGGCTCTTATAAGACGTTGGGTGCCGCTTTTAGCGAAAGTTGTTAAAATTCATGCCGTAACCACGCAAGGTAAGTTTTGTTTTACATTGTAAGTTCGTGTTACTTAACAGTTATTATCAGTATATTAACAGTATCATATAATTTATTGATGTCTTTTAGCTCAAAAGATACATCGATGGGTGGCTCCAACATTGATGGACCTCAAACGTCGTGAAGACAGGCTTGGTGGGAAGAAGATCAACCCAAGAAATACTTTTCTTGAATGGAACTTAGAAGCTGAACTATACGCATTTGCGCAGCGATTGAATGAAGATTTTGATTCGGACTTGCTACTGCAGGCATTCACAGACAGATCCTACGTTATAAAAGAAGAGATGAAACAAAAAGAAATGGAGTTTGATTTAAAAATGAAGGACAACAGGGAGCTAGTAGAGATAGGTAAAATGATCTTTTAAAATTTTACTATAAACAGATATAATGTCCAGAATGAAATATATAATGTCCTGCTGTTACTATTTGTGAGACTTTAACTCTACCATAGTTGTGAAAGTGATTTCTTTTTCTTGAATATACTAAACATGGTAATTGTGATGTTTTCTATTGCCATAGTCACATGCAATAATTACAATACGAGGCTCCATTTAAAAAAATATATATTTTCAGGAGACCAGTTCTTAAATGCCTACATTCAGAACTACCTAGAGACAGTGCTGCCAAAATTCCCCATAGAAGGCGTGAAGGGAGTCCGAAGGTTCCTTACCAGCGAGGCCACACTAGCAAATATATCCCTACATTTAGGCACCAAAGATATTATTCTAGCTGCGGTAAGTATTTAGAGAGTTGACACTATTATTAACCTGGTTAGAAAGGTGGTAATTAGGCTGAGGACTTTTTCATCATCGTTATCACTGGTAGAATGTAACTTAATCTAGGTCCTCTGATAATATTAGCAGATGGATAGAAAGCAAAATCACTGCATAGATAACCGGTAAAAACAGATGTTGAAGTAATAGTAACAATTACATCTTTCTAGCTTTTCTTGAAGAATTTGTAATTTTAATGTTAGCCATACACGTTATGATATACTTGCACAAGTCTGCATGACACCGAATGGCTCAGATACTTGCTTTTGCTAATTCATCCCACACACGTTAATGTATACTTGTGCAAGACCAATTTTGCACAAGTATATTGAAATTTGGTGCAGTTATATAAAAATAAACAAAATATAATAAGTGTGTATGTAGGTATAGTAAATTTTAAAAGAACAAACAAAGTCTATGTTTGAGAATAAATAAAAAATAACTATTTTACAATGGAACAATGATGTCACTTATGGCCCCAGCTGTGTCCACTGGCCCAATCTGTTTAACATACATACAATACAATGGATACAATTGTTTGGCATACAATACAATTGGAGCAATAAAATAATGCAAAAGTTGCATCTAAACAGTGTGTTTAGATGGTGCTAATTTTAAACCATCGACACATTACTTTCGTATTGTGTCGTGATGGGATTTCCTTTGATACACCAATCAAACGAATCTGTTCAGGACTACGTCAAATCACAACCGAGTTTAGAGAGTAACCTAACACTCAGAAGGCGTCACGACACGACACAACCAATCCGGTTTTACAGTTGGTTCTACTAAACTTATGCTATGCCACAGGCAATTCAATCGTATCATGTAAATCAGTTTATTGTAGACATATTATGACTAATTATATTTATTTTGTTTCTAGGAATATCCAGTAGATAATTTTATTTTAGCAAATACATTCAAGGCTGTGGTTGGTGCCTTGCTGGACTCCTCCGGAGAAGAGAGAGCTGCATACTTTGTTAGAGATTTTGTCATAACACAGTTACAAGGTTTGCTCAAATGCATATTTAAAGGTCGATTTAGACTATAAGAACATAGAACTATAGTAAAGGTACCATTCCCTAGCCGACCGCAGGGGACAGCAGCAGGCGACGTGAAATACCTTTCATAGCTAGGGACACATCACGTCACGACACGTCGCCTACGATTGGCTACGGAATTGTACCTTAAGGGTAAAAGCATTCTCTTTTTTAAGCATTAAAAGGTCTTAAGATTGTGATGTATGATAACAACGAGCATGCTTCTAGGGAAGAGAATTTAAATCAATAATATGTTTATAAAAAACCACAGCTCATAATTTGACTGCCAATGTTGCAGGTCAAGACGTCAATGAGTACCTGCCAATAGAGGATCCTTGGTCAATACTTACAAGAATAGTACAGAAGGATGGTGGTCAAATAGAACCCCGGCTGATTGGCGAGACTGGCAAGAACACCTTGCTGGCTTGTTACAGAGTTGGGCTCTATGTAGACAAGAAAATGGTGTCTTCAGGTGAGGGATAGACTTGTTTTTATTATATTCTTGTGTAGCTTAGAAAAACAGTCCTTTTTAATTATTATTTTAAATGGGGTAAACATTAAAATAGCTTCTAAAAGTGGCATTACCTTAGCCTATCCAACCCCTACTAAAGAAACACAATTCGTTCTTGAAAGATTATACTTCCTTGGGCTAAGGATGCAAAAAGTGTCAAAAGGTATCGATATATATATCGTATCGATATTTAAAAAAAAAATTATATAAAAAAAACATGATATCGAAAAATTAATTCTGTTAAAAAACATCGGCCATACGGGTGAAATTTTCAAACAAATATTATACTTTACGAAATTCTGTTGTGTTTCATTTTAATCATATAAATACCAACCTCTAGTCCATAGGTTTAGGTAGTTAAATAAAGGTAAACAAAAAAAACACGTGACGAGAAAGCTATCCAGTAACCGACTAAACGTAATACCTGTCACTTCAGTCGACATGGACTAGAGGAACATCTTTTCTGATGTGAAATGTTAAATTAATGAAACATTGATAAAAATAAGTCACTTTTTCGTCACGGAATTCCAGCGGTTTTAGTCAGTGGCGACAACGGTGTTGCTATTGGAAGTATATCGTATTTGATACATTTTCGATACTTGATATTTTATACAGGGTGTAAGGGACAGCCCTCCGCAGACTGATGGGGTGAATCCAGTATATCATACTAAGATGACCGGTACATTAAATTATTTCAGGAACGTTATGGGAATCCAACAAACTGATTTGTTTGATTACCCTACAGGCAATGTATCGCTACCGCGGCAAAACGCACGTAGCGAACGTCAGCGCAGCGAGCTTTCGGACGCCCTCCCCGCCACCCCGCGGTGGCGAGGGCAGCCGCCGAGCGCGGCGCTCCCGCGTCACGTAATTTATTACGGCATAAAAAAAAAAATAAGTTTAAGAAAATGTATCCTAATACCTTAGAATCGCTACGGTCGTATGAGAACTATGAGATACGGCTCGAATTGACCTCCACCGAGGCGTTCGCATACATTGGCACGACGCAGGGTCGCGAGTAAGCAAGTTGGTATCTTCGATGCAGCAGCGCAGCTGCTGGAACGTGTTTGTGATGCGATCTCGCATTTCCTCCTCACTCGCACATGCACTGACCAACACTTTTCCCTTTACGTAACCTAGATTTACCCGAGCTTCCCCGTAACACATTAGCATTTCTCCATACTCCCGGGGAGTTAAATTTACCCATTTCTCACACCAAACACCACAACAAAAAATAAATCCAAAACCGTAACGTAACTTATGTTTTATTTAGCTGTTTTATTTACATTAATGGAGTACTGCGTACCTAGAATGTAATTTTACATTGAATTATAGGAATAGTAACTGAAAACTCGATTTTTCAGTGGAATATGATTCAAAATAATAAGCTGAATGCACCCTGTTAGTTTACGCAGGGCTGTCCCTTACACCCTGTATATCGAAATAATAAATGTCGCAAAAAAATATCGATAGGTATATCAAACAAAAGAATATCGATGTATCGATACATCGATATTTTTTCTACAAGCCTACCTAAGGCAGCCTAGCCCACTTCCACCTTGCTGACTGGATAATATTTTTATCATTGCATGACCTTTTTAACAATTTTTATTCAGTTCCAATACAGAACTGAATCAATTCCTTGTTTTGTTTTTCAGGTTTTTACTCCTTCATTCGTTATTAACGAAAATCACTTTTCTCCAGCATTAAATTCTCTCAACAATAATTCCAGGTTTCGGCGAATCAGTAGCGATCGCAAAGGAGATGGCTGCAAGAGAAGCACTCAAGAAGATCTTCGGAACCGAAGACAACATGAAACCAATCAACTTCAAACTAGAGGGCATACCCAATCCAAACTCGCAAACGCGCTACCAGATATCTGCCAGTTAAATTAGAACTTTATTGTAATGTAGAATTAGGATTAAAGTTGTATATTATTTAATTTGATTGTTTCATTTCTTGATAAGTTACTGTTAGATGCTCCATAGCTTGAGTTTCGACAGTTCAAAAATAAGTAATTATGCTATGAAACTACAAATACGTAAAAATATAACATTCTTTATTAAATCCGACATTTTCCTTACAAAAGATATGATTACAAACATTTACAACTTAAATAAAATTTCCCTATAAACAACATTTAACACTGATCATTTAAAAGTAATCATATAAACAAGCTGTAGCTATTTATCAACAATTAAACTGTTAAAAATTACACTCGCACCATAAAGTGTACTACAGAATATTGAAATCAAACTTAGAATGGAATAGAGGTTTCTGAACAAGAAATAAAAGATTTCATACACTACCTATAAAATAAGCCTATAGATCAGAAAAGAAAGAAACAAAAGGTCCAGAAATGTGACAAAAATTACTTAAATATAAGAATCGATTTCATCCAAACTTTAGTTCATTCTATAGTGCTAGAAGTTCAACATCAAGGCACTTCATTACAATATCAACATTAATCAACAGTCAATAAGGTACAAATTCACCTAACTTCATCCGGGGGCCGAGTCCATGATCAAGTTGCCATGTTTGTCCTTAATACGCACTCGTCCAGATGCATACCGTGTTTCAGACGTCCCGTCGTTGTAGACTAGCTTCACTGTGCCGTCGGGGAACTCGCGACGCTGAAAAGAAATTATAAATAAAATTGTGATTATGACATTCAAAGGTAGTGGTGAATTTATTATTCAAGTGAGGAGAATAGTTTCCATCTAAGATCTTAACGACCCATCCCAGCTTCGCACGGTTTTGACTTGACAAAACATTGTGATTTCTTTATTATAATATGTTAGTATAATATTTATGTATACAAATATAAACCTTCCGGTATAAATTATCTAAATGATGGTGATAAATGAATCTAAATCCATTGCGTAGTTCAGAAGAACAACGCAATTTCAAAAGTCATTTATCAAACTAGGCTGAGAATCAGCACTTTTCGAACGTCAAAGTTACATAATACAGTCCCCCAAAACCATAGACTACTATTCATAGTATATACATAGACTTAGGACTTGCAGCCTATAAGAGACGCACTGGTCATTTTTTAACTGATAATTTAAAAAATAATAGGGTGGTAAAATCGAAACAACTACTGAAGCGGTACGCAAAGGGAGGTCGCAGATTTTTTTTGTTTACGGATGAGAAAATCTTTACAATTGAGCAACATTTTAACAAACAAAATGACCGTATTTATGCCCAAAGCTCTAAGGAAGCTTCCCAATTAGTCGACAGAGTGCAACGTGGGCATTATCCGACTTCAGTGATGGTTTGGTGGGGTGTTAGCTATGAAGGAGTGACAGAACCATATTTTTGTGCAAAAGGTATCAAAACATCGGCACAAGTGTATCAAGATACCATTCTTGAGAAGGTAGTTAAGCCCCTTAACAACACCATATTCAATAACCAAGTATGGTCCTTCCAACAAGACTCATCGTCACAAAGACAAGACTCGTCATAAAGCTCGGTCCACGCAGTCTTGGTTGGAAGTGAACGTTTCGGACTTCATCAGAGCTGAAGACTGGCCGTCGTCTAGTCCCGATCTTAATCCGCTGGATTATGATTTATGGTCGGTACGCCATGATAATTTGGAGTCCCCAAAACAATCCATACGATTGGCAGTGAAGAATTTTCCCATGGAAAGAGTGCGTGCTTCTATTGATAACTGGCCTAAACGTTTAAAGGACTGTATTGTAGCCAACGGAGACCACTTCGAATAAGCTTTTTATATTTTAAATTGTTTTATATTTATACAGGGTGATTGGAAGATGGGTGCAAAGCTTTAAGGCGAAGATAGTACAGACCATTTGGAACCATTTAAGCTATGGTTGTCTCAGACGAAGTCTTACCAATTTTTTTAACCTAATATTTTGTTTTTTTTTTCGGAAATTACTGCATAATTATGGCAAAATTGAATGATATATGAGTTCATTTTTTATTTATTTAATCAAAGTAATGTGTAAGCAATCAAGCAAAACATTTTTTAGGCTTCTGTGAACATTAGACATATTTCCGAAAAAAAACTTAAAAATTAAGTTTTAAAAAATTGGTAAGACTTCGTCTAAGACAACCATGGCTTAAATGGTTCTAAATTGTCTATACTATCTTCGCCTTAAAGCTTTGCACCCATCTTCCAATCACCCTGTATAAATATAAAACCTAAAAAATATTTATTACTTTTACAGTGTGTTAGGTTAGTATAAAGGATATTAACCTAACACACTGTAAAAGTAATAAATATTTTTTGCAATAAAAAAAAAAACTACGTGACAATATTTATGGCAAGACTATAGGTATATAAGATGTTGGTGAAGATGATAGTGATGCCACTGTGAGAATACCAATATCTTTGAAAAAAACTCTCAGACAATGGATTATCGCACTATAATTTATAATTATAATACAGGCTGGCCCGAGTAACGTCCAAAGAATTTTTTTAGAAGCCTCTCTTCAAGGGCTTCCCGAAACACACCCATGTATTTCCGCGATTATTTATGAGTGAGTGAAGTTTCAAGGACGCGTCACGTTTTGGCACATAAAATATACCTGTCTGTCTTTTTAGGAATTTTCACATACTTATATCCATTGGTATACTAAAAAACCCAAGACACACACAGCGTCCCAAAACCGAATTGATAATTGCACAAATAGTCACAATTGAAAATTTTGCGCTCATTTCAAATAGTATCACGTCGTCGCTCGCGTCACTGACCGCAACCTAAAAATGCCGAAGTGTTGCTTGAAATATTGTAAAAAATATTACGTCGTAAAAGAGTTTGAGTATTGATTTGTTTTTGTTGTTTATATGACTAAATATAGGGAGAAATAGGTGATTTTAATTTAATTTGTCTTAAAACTTCACCCAACAGTCCAAGCCGTTTACGGCAAATTTCAATAGCCGCATTTTCAGTGTACCTACTTACAACCTACCTTTAATTTAGTCGAATAATACAAATTGACCCTGTTCTTTTTTGAGTCTATTTTTTTGTATATTTTTTTTTTTTTTTGTTATGTATAAAAAACTTTTAAACTTTTTCGTATTTAGTTTTAAATTAATATGTATATAATTAAATATAGTTTTTAACCAACTTCCAAAAGTAGAAGAGGTCCTCAACTAGAAGATTTTTTTATATGTGTATCGATTACATACTTATTTTAGTTTCGATAGCAACAATGTCTATTATTATTAAAGTATAAATATGTATTTAGAACATATTCATATAAATTTAAAAAACACTTAAAAAAACTCTAAAACAATGTATAAAAAAACTACACTTTATGCCTCTTCCTACCGGTAAACTTCGGTCCTAAAATTTTATTGCTTTATAAACATTGCTTTGTAAAAACAACTTAAAAACATGCGCGTAAGGTTGAATTTTCAAAAAAGTATGTTTATTATATCATGACTACATTTATGTATAGTTGGAGACAGTGTTGACAGTTTTGTTCGAGACTGAGCATCTTGGGTTTTTATACAGGGTGTTTGGCGCATGGACCGACACAATTTTTTCAGGGATTTGGGAGGTCATTAGCTAGGTTCTAGCTAAGTTCAAAATAGCTTTTAGTTTTTTTTATAATTAATTTAGAAGTTGTAAAATTTCATTCATTAAATACAAAAATTAACTTTGGAAGCTTGTAAGGAATTTTCTTGAAACCAGTTGTATAAAACAAAGATGTTTTTAGATTTAAAGGACTTTGGAGAATGCAACAAAATTTGTTTTGTGCCACTACACCCACAAACAAAAAAGTTATTTCAAATTAAAGGACACATTTTGGGAATTTTTTTCATTTTAAAAAAATAATCATATGTAACCAACCGTGACATTTGGGACAAAGGGTGTATGGGTAGAACCTAGCTAATGACCTCCCAAATCCCTGAAAAAAATGTGTCGGTCCATGCGCCAAACACCCTGTATATCAATGCTTCTATCACTTGTACGATGCTGCATGCGCAATATATTATGATGAGATAAATTATGATCTACGATCGATAAAAATTACTATCTATCTATACATCACCCAAAGTAACTAAATCCTTGCTTAAAGGGAAAATAAAGCTGATTTTTGTATCGATTGTAGACCCTTTATAGGGCAGAAACGGTAGTTTTATCAATCAAAAATAGACCTTAAAGTGAGATTAGTCGGGGTAATTTTTGAATTAGAGAAAGAAAAAGAAAAATAAATCATTTAGATTTCTCAAAAAAGTATTGAAAACCCTAGGCTAAACTGAAATATAAAAAGTCGCGGAACACACATGGGGGTGTTTCGGGAAGCCCTTGAACAGAAGCTTAGGTCAGCCTTTATGTATAGGTGGCACAAACGGACTCGAAAATTTTAATGACCGCCTTGTTGGTGTAGTGTTCAGTGAAACTGCCCGACCTAAGAATCGAACCCGGGACCGCACGGGTTCGATTCCTAGGTCGGGCAATTCAATTTCAAATTCAATCCAATTGGCCCTCCCCGTTCCAGACAATAAATTTCTTTGGGTATACCTCTAGCTACATACCCTCTTTGAAGAATACAGGCGTAATGTTTAAATAAAAATAATCATTTCTTCACCTTATGATCCTTAGCGTGCACTTCAACCTGCCCATTACTGAACACAATGCGCTGTTCGCCACTGGCCGCCACGGTGAGCGCCGCGCCGTCCGGAAACCGCCACTCTTCGCGAACGTGCTCGTTCTTGGGATCGAAGTACCGGACGCTGCCGTTCGGTAACCGGATCTCCGACGAACCATCTTTGTAGCGCTTTTCTACTTGGCCACTGTGAAAGGCGATGGTCATAATGATGATAAGTAATACTAATTTCTGAAAATTGGTTAGAAAAAAATACTTTTACCCTCTTAAAATAAATTATGTTTGAAAACTAGATATGAGGTCGGCGTTTTCTATCCGACTGCCCTGAGAAGACACAGTCACAGTCTCTTTTAATGTCCAGACATAATCTTGGTCAGGCCATATGAAGACCATGCAGATCAGTGTCTGAGATGGACTTTTGATTATGTGTTTAGCTGTGTGTTTAGTAAGTTAACAAAAATAATTATAACTATAGAGGGCAGGATGTAAAGATCATTGGGAGTTTCATAGAAAAAGGCGTCAGATTATGTTTGAATGTATAGAGAGCACATATTGCCTGGTAAACCATAAACAGGGTTGCTAAGCAATATTATTATGTGAACTACTATTCAGATATGTTTTTTGCCGTATCATGCATGATCAAGCCTTGCCAAATCTTCAGTGTATTAGAAGAGACAAAAAAATAAACATGAATAGGCCAAAGGCGAAAAGATGTTGTTAAAATTGGATACTTACTCAGGAAACTCCAAAACTTCCAATCCATCGGCATGAGTAGTGTGGTAAGTTTTAGTATCAGCATAAAAATACTTTATTCTACCCTCACTGTAAAAGTTCTCCTTTATGTCTCCATTATAGTACACAAACTTGCTATACTTTCCATCCGAAGATATGTACTTTATGTTCCCATTTGGAAACCTCAATTCTCTAGAACCGTCCGGTTTCTTGACTTCTGTAGGATTCAGACTGGTTCTAGTAAAACTAGTCTTACTAACAGAAGGTTCTGGACTCAAAGTCAGCAGTTTATCTCTATATCGTTCATTGTGGATGACAGTTACAGATTTTAGAGAGGAATGGTTGGAGGCAGATGTTGGAGACTTGGATCTGTTCTGGGACATGTTAGATCCAGAATGATTGGATAAGTACTCCATAGAATTTCGCGAAGGAGGTGATTTGTTGGTAGTTGTTCTGTTGCTCAGTATAGAAACTGGAGACTTAGATCTATTTACATTTGTCTCATTATTATTGAAAAAAGGCGATATGGTTCTTTTCGGAGATTTAGAGTTTCTTGACGATCCTGAGCAAGAATTTTGAATGAAGAAGCCTCTAGCATTCTCATTCATAATTGGTTTATCATTTAAATTAAGTTCGAAGTTGAAGCTTGAACCACTAGACCTGCTAGATCTACTGCTTTTGGGTGATGTTTTTCTAAATCTTTCAATGTATATCTTTTCTAAATGATTGTTATCTTCATTTCTATCATCATCGTCAATTAGGGATTCATTTGAAATAGTGTCATTGTCTGCTCCCAAGTTCCCTTGATCAGAATGATCAAACCTTTCCACATTTGCCAGTTTGTTGTGTTCCATATGGCTGATAGTGTCTCTTTGGCTAAAATATTTAGCATATCTAGAAGTGACATTCAGATTGGGAACACTCTTTGCTCTTGGTCTTATGATGCCTTTATTAACAGGCTCAACTCTTCTGCTTCTGCTCTGTCTTTCAATCTCATAAGCTTTATATTTCACGTCGCGGTCTACGCTTACTTCCGCCAATGAGTCTTTGTTGGACATATTAGTTAACTTTTTATTTATTTCTTCAAGATACTTTATGTTTGTCAGTCTTCTTGTAACTTCATTGCTGTGTTGGATTCGTCTGTTTTGCTTCTTTAGTTTCTCAACCTCCTCCTGCAAGTCTTTCTTCTCTTTTTCCATAATTTTGATTTGGTTCCGAAGTCTGGCTATTGTGGAGGTCGACTTTGCGTCTTTGAGTCTTATCTCATCTTTAAGGTCATTTATTTCCTTCTTCAAATTAACAACTTCATCTTTATCTTTCTTGTTCAGTCTGCCTCTCATTTCCCTCACGTATCGTTCGTACATTTGCTTCTGCTTATTTAGTTTCTCTTTTTCTTCTGCTAGATAGTATTCTGAAAGCACTTTTTCTTCATTGAACTTCTGTTCGAAAACTGACTTTTCTTCATAAAACTTTTGTCTGTCTTGATCAATTTCTGCACGTAATTTGGCCAAACTGGCATTTTCTTTTCTAAATGTTTCTATTTCGTCTTCTAATTCACATAATCTATCTTTTAACAGTTCACTTGTGGAAATTAGCTTGGCATTCATTTCTGCAATATTCGCTTTCATGGCATCAGTTTCTGTCATTGTGTCATCTTGACATTCTGTGTTATCAACCTCCTTTTGATTTATTTTGACTACTTTACTCTTTGGGTCAAAACTCTTTCTTTTCTTCTCTTTAGAAGTATTCCGATTTTTTGGCGTATCCTTGGTTTGTTCAGCAGTTTTGCAGGAACAGCATGACACTGAAGAGCATGCGTCACTGCAGCAGTCAGTATAGTTACTGCAACAAGTTTCAGCATCACTGTGAGAATTCTCATTTCTGACTTTACTCTTGTATCCAGGTAAAATATTTCTCAAATCAGGATTTTGGGAAATACACTTTTGCAATACCAAAGGAGTGCTTTCCCCAGAGCATTCTAAGTTACTACGAAGGAAGCGGTTGAAAAATGAGTTCTCTAAATTAAAGCTTTCATGAGTGACTTTGTTTTCTAGCAGGTCGAACATGTTTTGTTCAGCTGTTTCTCTCTCAGACCTTAACCTCTTCATTGTCTCATCACAGCTAACGTCCGAAACTACACTTTTTGAAGGTGAAGCAAAGTTTTTGTAATATTCACTCTGTTTCAGTTGGCTGAGAAAGTCATTTTGTTCTTTAGTTAAGACTGCGGCCCATGATTTACCTTTGTTGACTACTAATGGGTGTTTATTTTTCGGGAATTCGGATTTTCGTGCTGGTTTATTTGCAGTTAGAATATTACTACTGTTTGTGTTTACAGTATCAAAAGTTTGTTGTTTTTCTGTATTATTGCTGACAGTTTCGGAGGGTTCATCATAATTATCTGAAACCCTGTGTGTAGGTTGACTCTTTCTGGTTAATTTTGCTTGCCTTATATCATTTGTTATCAATGAAGTTTCAGACATCTGCGCATCAGTAATTGTAATCTTTTGTACCTTATTGGAATCATTCTTTTGAACATGATTAGTATCGTCCTTCTGAACATTATTTGTATTGTTCTTCTGAACACTATCAGTTTTGACCTCAATATCATTGTTTTTTTCCTTAAGGTTTTTTAGGTTTAATTTTAAAGGTGATTCAGTTTTATTATTGAAAGTTTTCTTCTTCCATGGCAGAGCTTTAGTGCTCTGTATTACAAGATCATTTTTTTTTAGTCCGAATCGGGCTATTCCTTCACCTCGTCTTAGAAAAGGTCTTTTATTATGAGCTTTGATAGAATTATTGCACTCTGGGCTTTTCAGTTTAGAAACATTCTTTTCATTTTGTAATTTTTCTAACAGCAATGTCTCAAAATCTCTTTTAGGAGATAAAATAGGCATTTCATCAAGTGATATTTGTTTTTTAAGTAATGATTTTTTGTTCATAGAAGAGTTTACAGACGTTTTGTTACTTGCATTTAGAGATGGTTCTGATGGGGGTGTTCCATCAAGTTCTTGAATAACTACTTGGTTCTTGGATGGAGCTGATGCTCTGCTTCTGCTTGATAAAGGAGAGCTGGCAATAAACTCCGCTTCCTGAGAAAGGTTTAGCACTGAAACACCTTCTAATAGGTCCCTTTCATGCACTTTATGCGATAAATCGCTGGTGTTGGGTCGCGGTGTACCCTCATTCGAAATATCATTAGATGACTGCAACAAACTACGAAATGTGTTGTAACTAGTGTTGTTACTGAAATGGCTGACAATTTCAGTGATACTTGAAGAAGTTTCAGAGGTTTCTTTATACTCCAATCGTTGTTTTTGTAGCTTCCCGCGCTGCAGTAATTGAAGTTGTCGTAACACTTGCAATCGTTCCAATATTTGTGAGGGAGAGAGCGACACGTCACTCTCTGAGTATGTTTCATCCATAATTGTTAGTTTGTTAATACATCATTAGAAACACAGAAGTTTTTAAAAGACAACAAAAACACCCAACGTTACAAAGTTTTTGAAAACTGACTGACTGAACTTTGCTTTGACAGCTACTAAACTAATAACAAAAGGAGTGTTACCAACATAATAATGATGAAAGTTGACGGCAGATAAAACAACGAAGCTAATTTCCGGCTGTAGTCAAAAAATAAAGCTGGCTAAACACGACAGGCACTTATACGACAAACCCACAAATGAGTTGATGCATCGCAAGCGTTTCAAGTTTCCCTATGCTAGATACACACGCAGCTACTTTTATCCCTGGCGCGACGCATTGGCGATTTCAAAATCTTTTGTCCACTTAATTTGTTACTGACGACAAATCGGGTGTCGGGTGTATGTGGATGTATCTTTTTCACAGATCATTATTTATTCATTAAGATGTTCTTTGGTATTGTTCGTTGAGTCGTTGAGTTCCTAACTGTGCGTTTGCACTGGCGAAACATCACAACAAAACATGTTGAAATCTCTAGTTCCTGTCATTTCAACATGTTTTGTTGTGATTGTGAATGTTTCGCCAGTGCAAACCAATGACTTATAAATAGTGCAAACGCACAGTAAGTTCTGCGTTGAGCTACACGATTACTGAAAAATGCATGCACTGATTTGCATTTTTCCACTCAAATCTATTTGTTTCTTTCCTCAAGAGACTATTAAAATTTCAGACACTACAATAATCTACATGGACCTCACATGATCTGACTAAGATTATGTCTAGACTGTGACCTATTTATTTATTTATTTTATTATAATTATGTACACACAGAAAAATAGATACAGACATAATCATAATTATGAGTACAAAGGTACTGCTTATTTCTTAAGAAATTTGTTCCAGCAGACCTGCGACAGAAGA
The DNA here is from genome assembly GCA_963853775.1 of Xanthia togata. Classification (NCBI taxonomy): domain Eukaryota; kingdom Metazoa; phylum Arthropoda; class Insecta; order Lepidoptera; family Noctuidae; genus Xanthia; species Xanthia togata. The sequence goes on from OY970809.1 coordinate 14,082,634, forward strand.
AATGAGAAAGAAATGTAGACATGTAGTGTGTAATATAGACATGTAGAATGTAGACATGTGATGTAGAAATGTAGTGTGTGAACAAGAAGAGAAAAAATGTATAAATATGCGAAGTCTTAAACTAAAATATTCAAATAAACCTACACGTATAACGTAATAAATTAACATATACATAAATAAATACATATAGCTTAAATATATAAATATACATACGATAGGTATATTAATACTCACAGTTGAGAGGCAAGGTAAGAATGCTCTTGTAATCGATATTTGAATTGTGAAATTTTAATAGTTTTTAAATCACGAATGCTAGGCGGAAGTGAGTTCCACAATCTTACCGCATGGACAGAGAAGAAATAGGAATAGTAGCTTGTTTTATGAGGATGAGATTTACGGAGGGATCTAAGATGTGATCGACACGGTGCGTCGCTAGGGCGAGCATAAGAAAAACGCTCACGCAGGTAGGAAGGAGAGGACCTATGATATGACTCCTCTGGGTTTGTTTTGGTGTTTCTTCTCAGAGTAGTCGGATAGGAAACAGCAACCTCGTCAATTTTTTAAATATAATATTTACGAGAATTTGTGATGGTGTGTAAAGTTTCTACCATCTAAAATAGCAGTACGGCGTCAATTGGTAGTTTTTTGAAAAGATATCTTGTAAGTAGTAACACCAGCACATGCGCCAATAAATGTCAAAATTCTTGTCCATTTTTATTCAAAAAACATCTGGTTATCTGGGCACAAATCACATAGTACTTGCGATGTCTAAAAGAAGTAGTTTCCACAAAACTCCTAAGTTTAAGCCCGAAGTGAAGGTGATCAATAATAAACCTAAAACAGCGATGAACATGGCGCTACGACCGGAGAAAGCTGATGTGTTGCCTGAACCTATCAAATCAGATGCTGATAAAAAGCTTTACAAGTGAGTAGCATTTATTAATTAAACAAAAAATAATATTTTAAACTCACTTTTATGTATGGGCCGTGGGGTATAAATAAATACGTGCTACGTTTATTTACCAAATGATAGTCAAATTTAAAAAAAAATGTAACGTTTCTGCAGGACTATACGCTTGCAGAATGGTCTAACAGCGCTTCTGATATCAGACCCGAGCCGTCCTGCGGTGGGCAACGAGACTAGCTCCAGTGAGGAGGAGACCAGTAGTGGCTCTGACGAGACCAGCACAGACCCTGAGAGTGCGAGTGGGAAGTCGACACATTCTGCGGCCAGCGACCACCATGCCTCGAAGAGACGCGGCGAATACGACGAGGAGAAACTGGTCAGTATTATGATTTGAAATCACAAATCATTAACATAGATTTTTTCCTCGGGTTTCACCTGCAACATTCCCATAAATAATGTTAAAAAGGTATATTTCGTAAAACGAATGTTTGGGTCAGGAATGCTTGCAGTTATGTAAGTTCAAAATAATGGCCAGTTACAAGAATCTATGAGGCAAAACAATATAAGTTATTAAGTTTCACTATATTTGTGACTCATTATTTGTTGGTTTTTCTGCAACATAAACAGCATATTTTAACATGCTTTTTCTTTACTACCTATCTGAATAAGTGAAACTTTTTTGTGAAAAAAAAAACTTACTTTTCCCTTCTGACAAACAAAGGTTAATAAATCTATAATGGTTTATATCACTATCATGACACAATTTTTCTTTTGTTTTAGTTCAAAAGATAAATTGTAATTTCAACAATTTTGAAGTAGGTATCTGAATTTCACCTCCACATGAGTTGAAATTCAGATACCTACTTCGAAACATAACTGGTATAAAATAACTCAATCTAATTAGAATCTTGTTTGGGTCTAGTATATCTTTAAGAAATACTCAGTTATGAACAGGGAAAATAGAAAATAAAATAAGTAAAGCTAAAAATAACATTTAGAAATTAAACATAATTTATCTTACATTTGCTTTGTTATAATCTCATTAATAGTAAACTACTTTACAGGAAAATAAATCTTAATAAACAAAAACAGGTCAATACACTACAAACTTAATAGGTGCTGTCTGCACTGCAACAAAACTCATTGAACACTTCTTCTTTTTCTATTAAATACTTATCAATTTTTTTAAAATTTTAATTGTATTAATGTTACATGTTCAAAAAGCTAAAAAGCATTTTATCAAATCATTTTGTGTCAATTTTGATCAAATGTAAATTACCTAAATTAAATAAAAAAAATACATTTAAAAAAAAGTCCAATAACACTGTGAATGGAATTGTGACTCGACTAAGACGGAGCAAAAAGGAGGGTTATGGCTTTGACCAGGTCATCTGTTCCCTCATAACTTCAAAACTACACATAAAACGACAAATGAAAAAAAAATGCTAATTAAGCCATTTTATTTGATACCCAATCAATTGAAAGGGCTCAATTAGCACATTTTATATTTTACATTTAAAATATTTATATTATTTTATAACCACAAAATATAAAAATCCAGAGTCACACGTAATCTGTTCGACTTAGGCCATATCACGACGGATTTTTAATTAGTCTGTGATGTTTAGGTATATCTTTTTAGTTGGCGTTTTTATCGTAGTTGCGTTTAAGTTCTTATAACTTTTATTGCCGACTGTGTTTAGCCACAATACCTATTGCTAACTTAAAAACGGCCAAATGCGAGTCAGACGCGCACTCGAAGTGTTCCGTACCACCGTACAATATTTAGCACAAAACTCCGAAAAAAAAACACGTTTGTGTATGGAGACCCCTTAAATTTTCAACTTTATTTTATTTTTTCTTATAATGGCAATAGAAATACAGAATCAGTGAAAATTTCAACTGTCTACCAATTATGGTTCATCAGATACAGGCTGCTGACAGTCAGACGGACGGACGGACAGCGGAGGCATAGTATTAGGGTTCCGTTTGGCATCCTTCGGGTACGGAACCCTAAAAAATAAATTAAAAAAACTCGCTATTTTAAAGTCATGTAAGGTATAATTATAAATAACATTTGATTGTAGTGTTATGTATAAAAATAAACTCACGTTACGACCTTGGCTTCAGACCTTGATTTGGAAACTTGCATCATAATACGGCGCCGTTGTTTGGCCTTGATTCAGATCAATTATTTTATTATATTAGCATAACGTGTGTCCTTAGCATTATTATATTTTTTTAAATGGAAAGCTGGAAAGTTTCACTAAACTTGAATAAAAAGTACAGGGTTTTATGCAGTAGGTATAGAAATTACTATTTTGTTCCTAGTTTTTTTAAGTACCTATGATATTCTGAACAGATGCCTACATTATTTTTTACGTTTTAAAATAGCATTCTTGCATATAAAATAACTACCTTTTCCCGCGGCTTCGCCCGTGTGGAGGTCTGTAACTATGCCACGGGAATGTACTACTGAGATAAAAAGTATCCTATGTCCTAACCCAGCTATATAAGTGTATTTTTTCAACGCGCTGGGACGAGAGTGCGTCTCAACGCGTTGGATTCAATAAATAATCGCCGCGAAAAAAACACGTCCGTGCGAACCTAGGCTTATCCTTCATCTTCAACGCCAGATAAGTATTCTTGACAATATCTGTGATTACCGTGTCTTGACACTAGTTAGGTACCTACTTCTCGTAATATTTCCGCTATCCGTAATTTATTGTAGTGTCGTTCAGTCCGGCCGTCGAGACAATTGAACAGTTTTTTGTAGTAATATAGATCAATTTCTTAAAACACATATTCGTTAGTATGAACCTGAGAGGTGTCAAGACCGCATGCTCTCGATGACTGGACTGTAATAAGGCCTCTGCCTCGAATTTTGCGGGCAGCGGGGCGGCGGCGGCGGCGGCGCGGGCGGTCACCGCTTGACTGGAGTGCACCGCTCGTTGCCCGCCCCCGCGCCGCTGCCACGCCGCTGTTTTCGAGAACCGGTCCATTTGATTTTACGCATAAGATCCTGCCGCTCCCGCGCCGCTGCCGCCGCCGCCCCGCTGCCCGCAAAATTCGAGGCAGAGGCCTAAGAAAGCGGTGAACGGCCACACAATAACGCGAGCCATCCACCGCGAGTTGAACTAAGTTAGTTTAGTTCGCCAGTTTTTCATACATGTGGGTGGACTCACATATGTATATGAAAAACTGACGAGCTAAACTAAACTAAGTGCAAACTAACTTAGTTTAGCTGGCGGTGGACGGCTCGCTGGCTGTCCAAATAGGTACGTTTTTGACATGTTATAATATTATATATTATGTATGGTCGGCAGTTATAATATGACGGAACCGCTCGCTAGTAAACCGTAGCTTTACCTACTCAAGCCACTTACAAACTCATAAGGAAAAGATCGCTGAGATTATTTCATCAAACTCCTTCCATCAGTGACCACGCCACCCACGACAAAAATGCATTTCTGTGAACCTTGTCATGACTTCTTCAATTAATTCTGTGTCAAGTGCGAAATAAATTGTCAATTGCATTGAAGCACATGCTACGTTTCTGAATAGGACTACATTTGTCAGCGATTTAAATGACACGGTCAAATGACATGGGTCTTTTTGGGATGAGTAATCCCCATTAGGATAAAGACGTCCTGTCTTTAAATAAAAGAAGATTTTACTGTCCAGTTTTTTTACTCTACGATCTATTAGAGAAAAGACAGGGGCTTGTGGTAAAATAGCAACAGCTGCACGGGTTGATCTTCAAAGTTGCCGTTTTTCCCGGATTGCAACGCTTGCCGGTTCATGGATGGGTAACATCCTTATCATACCGAGACCCCTCCGTGAATCGGAAAGCACATTAAGCAATGGATCCCAGTTGTTATTCGTAGATCTTTGACAGTCTTTCGGGTAGTCAGAAACCAGAAAGTCTGATAACCAGTCTTGCCAAGCGATATCATGCTACCCAGTAACTAGGTCCGGTCGTGGAGGTCAGATAGGCAGTCGCTCCATGTAAAATACTGGTATTCAGCTGTATCTGGTTAAACAGAAGTCGACCCCATCATAGTTTGGAAAAAGCAGATGATGGTAGACGATGATCTACTCAAGAAAAGAAAAACTTGGTAGTCAGCAAGTTTGTAAAAAGGTTGATTTTCCAAGGCATACCATAAGCAACTACCTGTGTGTTACCAACCTTCCTAGCTTGTGCATTACGAGTGCGGGTCTATGAACGTCATTTTTTGAAGATCTCTATGAGGTCTGATAATCCGATAAATTCGTCTTTGACTTGATCCATACAACTTCTGAATAATTGGATACCTGGGTTTTACGTCTGTTAACATACAATTAGGTTGTCATAACGTAGGTAGATTATTTACGGCAGCAACAGTAATGATGTACAACGTACCTAAATGTTTACTTCAGCAGAGAGATGTGATTACTCGCGATCGTAATGAACCGCACGGTTCACGGCTGAGCGAACAGTTAACACGTGAATTGCGTTCTTTTTATGTTGCCTATGTTGAATTATCAACAAAATAACTGACTGCCAGCGAAAGTATATGCTGTCAAGTTTGCTAAACTCAAGGATGGATCAACCGTTGGGCAGTAGTCTACCAGACACAACACCAGCATCGTAACTGCGTAATACACTTTCAATCACAATCTGAATAATTTTGTAGGATATTGCTAATCCATTGCTTAAGAGGGAACAGGGCCTGCGAGGAATTTGAAAAATAAGTACCTATTTGAAGAAACTATTGCCGTCGTGTTACCTTGTAAGTCTGACACGTCCCTGTTGTAAGTCTGCCCCCGTAGAGTGCGATAGGAACAGCTGCAGCTCAGACCGATTATATCACAAAAAAAATTAACGAGATTGACGTTTCGTATTCTCCTTTTTTCTCCTCGAAATTTGAGCCGATTCAATTCTTTTTACATTTAAAATAAGAGTATGTCTATGTTCCTATCATTTTCTTTTATGTTAAAAACTTTTCGAATTTGTCTGGTAGTCCTGTATTTACGGCCGTAAAAATTGGGCATTTTTGTAATTTTTGGAGGGTCATATTTTCTTTACCAATAAGTTGCTGAAAAAAAGGAAAATTTTTGGAGGGTCATATTTTCTGTACCAATAAGTTGCTGAAAAAAAGGAAATAACAGGGACGTGTCTACAGACCTCGATTTATGAAAAAAAAAAGTTGCTCTAAAGCCATTATTCAGGAAGAAAAAAGGGGAATACATTTGTATGGAGAATCACAGCCCCTGTTCCCTCTTAATATGTTCGAAAAAAAATCATCGCCCCGGCACAATACTTACTTAGCAGTCTAGTGAAGTTTTTAAACTAGTCTAGTTTAGAAGCACTTTCCGGGTGAGTTTTTTTTTTTAATTATTATTTTCGACGTGAAAATACGCCTGTATGTGCGGAAACTCAATGCTTTGAACCGGTTCAATAGTCAACGACCAATGACCTACAATCCTACATTGTTGAATATACACTCAGGGGCACATTTAACCGGCCACCTACATTTTGTCGATTATTTCAAAATTGTATCGGATTTTAACTAATTTTGTTATAAAATTACTTTGGGTGAATCTTTGAGAACACAAATAAAACATGTGTAAGTTGTGAAATGGTTTAATCAAGACAAAAAATTTCAAAATGCGAATATGCAGTCTTCTGACCAAAAACGACGTTTAGCAAAATTTTAATTTAAAAAAAGTATGCTCTTAATTATCGCACTAATAATGTGTATTTCCTCCTCTGGCCCTAATCACCTCTTGTAATCGATTTGTAAGCCCGTCCATTATGTCTTGGATGTCGCTTTGTGGAATGTTCCTCCACTCCTCAACAGCTGCAGTTTTCAGCTCACTGATGGTCCTAGGAGCTGGTGTTCGACTCCGAATTCGTCTTTTTAGGTTGTCCCATACATGCTCTATCGGGTTCAGGTCAGGACTCCGAGCTGGCATTGGTAATCTCTGAATATTGATGGCGTCCAAGTACTCTGTGACAATTCTCGCGGTGTGTGCACGAGCGTTGTCGTGCATTAAAACAAAATTATCGCCAATGAATGGAGCAAATGGCATCACATGTGGTTCTAGGACTTCTGTCACGTACCTATGAGCATTTACGCTGCCTCTATCGAAGACCACCAACTCTGTACGGGCCTCGTAACAAATGCCACCCCACACCATAATCGAGCCTCCTTCGTAGCCCACTGTTTCAACCACAGCACATTCAGCAAACCTTTCACCACGGCGTCTATACACCCGCTGACGTCCATCAGGACCTCGTAAAGCGATTCTTGATTCATCAGAGAAGAGAACTGCTTTCCATTGCTCTGACGTCCAATTTAAATGTTCTCGAGCAAAAACAAGTCTCGCTCTTCTGTGAGTTGTCGTTAGCTGTGGTCCTCGAGCCGGTCGAAATGATCCCAGATCCCTCTCTGCTAACCTTCTTCTTATTGTTCTTAGGCTCACACTTACATTTCGTACCTCAAATAAGCGGTTACGAGCCTCAGAAGCCGTTGTGAACCGATTTCGAAGAACGTTCGAGACGATGTAACGGTCATCTCTCTCTGACGTACACCGTCTACGACCTTGTCCTGGTCTCCTTCTGTAGGAACCGGTCTCTCTGAAACGCCGGATAGCATCTTGGATAGTGCTTCGTGGGTATCCAAGCATTCGTCCAATCCGACGCTGGCTGAACCCAGCGTCTGCAAGTGCCACAGCCCTAGCTGCTCCAGCTACGTCTAGTGGCATTATTTTAGTGTAAATAAGGTCACAGTACTTCAATACCTCGGTTTTGTTCGAAACAATGGTAAGACAACGTTAACAAGGCAAGGCAACAAATTTATCCTTCACACAAAACGAGAGGCGAGACTGTCAAATTTCTACTGAACTGATTATTGTTGAATAAAAACCACAAAAGTAAAAAAAAACGCGGGTATATGTGTTTTCTTTATGTCAGATATACCCACTTATAAAGTTACGCCTAGTAGTCAAAGCCCAAGTTAACATAAACAAACGATATGGAATTTCGAATGAGTGGACGGTTAAATGTGCCCCTGAGTGTAGGTCAGGAACTCAGGAGTTAAACTATTGTAAAGGGGAACTTATCTTGTCTCGGATTCAGCATCGAAAGCAATAAGTAGGATTAAATGCTAGAGATCTCCGGCACCGGTCTACGGCCTTGTGTCTGTTAGAAAGTGAATCGTAAGACAAGATTCTTACTGGTAAGTATGTACCCAGTAGCTGTTCTCAAGGAGAAAACATTAAAAAGAACCTACAGAATCTTAAAATGTTTGCAGTATTTTTATAGCTCTACTGTCGAAGCATAAATCCATTGTTCTATACTATTATTTTAATATGTATTTTTATGCGAAAGGTGACCTGTCTGTCTGTCTGTCTACTATACCTTTTCAAGCCTTAACGGTTGAACGGATTTTGATAAAATTTGCACACAGGTAGACATGAACTGGGTTAGGACAAAGAATACCTTTATCCTGTTAATATTACTTTCCCGTGGAATAATTATATGTGTGTGTGTGAATAATATTATATGGGATAAAAAATAAAAATAATAATAATAATCACTTTGGTTGACTTCTATGTTGCAAAGAAAGTTACTTTAGTACTTACGTTTTACTAATTAAATTAAGTAGGTACCATAATTATCATTTTCCGTAATACAAATTATTTAAAATTCAAAAATCGATTCAAAACATCGATTGTAATCGATTGACTTTGATGTGACTAGAAAACGTAAAAACTATCTAACCACGCATAGTTTTTACGTTTTCAATGGACAATAACATTTTCTCACGATACGGTTCTATTGTGTAATAAATAAATAATGTTTTGTGTGCGATAAAGAGGCCAATTTTTTATGAAGGTATACAAAGGATAATTAAGTAACCATGAAGTGCATATATTTGCACAACTGCTTTACAATGACTGTATGTATATTGAGTAAATTGTCTGGTCCATTGAACATATTGAGGCCATTGGCTGGAACCACAGATTATTACGGATGGGGTCACTCCGTAAAATCATTTAAATAAAAACCGGCCAAGCGCGAGTCGGACTCGCGCACGAAGGGTTCCGTACCATTATCTATAAAAACGGCAAAAAAATCATGTCTGTTGTATGGGAGCCCCACTTAAATATTTATTGTATTCTGTTTTTAGTATTTGTTGTTATAGCGGCAACAGAAATACATCGTCTGTGAAAATTTCAACTGTCTAACTATCACGGTTCATGAGATACAGCCTGGTGACAGATGGACGGACGGACGGACGGACAGTGAAGTCTTAGTATAGGGTCCCGTTTTTTACCCTTTGGGACCGGAACCTTTAAAAGCGACTCTTGCGACATAATAAACTGCTATTTAGGTCGCACAGCGCTAATTACCTACAGTTATATTCACCTAGAAGTTGCCTCTCTTTCTATCGCGTAACTCTTATATCTTCTGACTACGTTACGACTGAATTCGACAAGTCGAGCACGCCGCGTACACACCTACTTGGAGCTTCATACCTAAATTGCGGAGTGACCCATCATGTATTCATTTGTGCTGGAACCAAAACATGCACTCAATACAATTTTCAGCTTAGCTCAATCACTCTACACCCTTAGTCAGTAGCCCAAATCTCTTTCACAGTGATTCCCTACTGTGGACATAAGATTTTTGGTATGGAGTATGAAAGTTTCTGAGCTTCTTCAAAGCTTACTCAAATATTATGTCAAGTCTATAGCTATCTGTAGACTTAAGCCAACTTTAGCCATAATATTTGAGACAAGAATTTGCTAATACGATCATTAAGAGGGAACAGGGCCCGCGATTCTCCATACAAACGTATTCCCCGTTTTTCTTCCTGAATAATACATCTAGAGCTGTCATTTTTATTTTATAAAATCAGGGTCTCTATAGGCATGTCCCTGTCATTTCCTTTTTTTCAGCAATTAATAAGTAAGGAAACTATGAACCTCCAAAAATTACAAAAATGCCCCATTTTTACCGCCGTGATTAGAGGACTACCAGACTAATTCGGAAAAGTTTTTAGCATAAAAGAAAATAATAGGAACCTCTTTCTTAAAATTTTAATGTAAAAGATTATTAAATCGGCTTAGTTTTAGAGGAGAAAAAAGGAGAATTCCAAACGTCGTTTTCGTCAAAAAATTTGTGATATAATCGGTCTGAGCTGCAGTTGTCCCTATCGCACTTTACGGGGTTTAATTTAGTTTTTCGGGCGCAGCGCGACGGCATTAGTTTCTTCAAATACCAATTTTTCAAATTCCTCGCAGCCCCTGTTCCCTCTTAAGTTTATTTTAGATGTCACTGATATCGGTGAAGAAAAACATGAGGGAAACTGGACTTACTTTTTTTAATATAAAGGTATAAGTCCGTAGCCTTACAGGCAGCAGCAAATACGGAAGGTATTTCATAGAAATACATGATCGGCTACGGATTTGAACCTTAAGGTGACAATAACCGACTTTTAATGATTTTATACTGAAGCTCACGTCTAAATGAGTAGTGTTAATGATTTGGAAAAAATATATGTTAAATTAGAGCATTTTCTTAATAAATTTTATGAATATTTTAAGTTATGTTTAAGTATTAGAAATTAATTTGTAAAGTTATGTCTAACGCAGATAAAAAACTGAGAATCACGCACAATCTTCAAGCGTATTTTTCTGAAACCTTCACCATTTTAAAGATAATTTAAATATTTATTTTAGTATACGTGTTTTATTAACTCTTAAAATGTCGATTGCACCCCGTGTGTGCAAAGAACAATAAAATTCTATTGTGTCGCTAATTGCGCGCGCGGCGGGTTTAATACCTTTTGTTTTATGTATGATCAATTAATAATGCATCAAATTGGTGCAGGTGGTGCGATAATAGGATGGTATCCTAACTATTTCATAATATACATAATTATATTATAAGTATATAATAAGATTATAAATGCGAAATTGTGTTTGTTTGTTTGTTACGCTTCCACGCTAAAACGGCTGAACAGATTTGGATGAAAACTTTTTATCCGGATATTCCCACGGGATCGAGACTTACGCAGGTTAAAACCGTATTTTGTTTACGCTGGTAATTATTTTAACCGCAAAATCAATACTTAGATGTAATTGTAACAATATTGATTTTTAAATGTTTTAGTTTTTTTTTTTTAAACGGTGCCTTACACTAGGAGTTTCTCCTGTATCGTGGGTGCGTTTACACACATTTAAACTCACATACACAAACAGCCAGACCCGGAACAACTACTTGTAGGTCATACAAATATTTGTTCCGTGCGGGAATCGAACCTGCGACGCGCAGTGCAGCAGTCAATTGCTTAACCACTGCGCCAACCGTGCCGTATTATCTACAGTAGCCACTATTGGCAAAGGTAAACTCATTATTTTACATAGAATGTGTAACCAATTTATTATAACTAATATATGCAGTTGTCTTTTTAAATTGTTTTATGCCAATAGGTCATTCATTCACGTACTCATATTAGTCAAAACGTACGTGATTACATTTTAACAATTATTTTATAGTTTTATAATATTTAATTTACTTCAACAGACCTACTTACACATTCGATAATCCGATTAAACTGTGTACATGTACCTTTTGATTCTGATGACAATTTATTATTAAGGGAGATACGCTAAGTTAGCCCGCGAAATTTAAATGCAGAGAGTAGTATTGGTGAGTGTAATGATTATAATACTGACTATAAATACATGTTGGTTACGGTGGCGAAACATGTATTTTGATCAACATACAACCTGATAACGACCTGCAATTGCAAAAAAAATGCAATATAATAGCTTAAAACCACTGCAAAGGCTATTTTTAACAATGCACGTCTGTGCATCAAATTATCTCTGAATTACTTGAATGCTTTGAAACCATGAATAGCAGCCACATAAACGACAATAGCTTTGATTGTAACAGAAAAAGTATAGAGACCTTGAAAACGTGAGTAATTCAACGTTTTGGTGACAATTGACATGCCATAATTTGCATGAATATTTCATATTTTGGATTTAAATATGCCTTGTCGAACAATTGTATACACCTAGAGGCATAAAGTATATCTGTTAATATCAGAAAAAATAACGTTTTAACGGAGGATGTCAGTTGGAGATCTTTGTTAAAGCCTACTAGGCTTCATCACACATCCTCCATCATCATGTACAGCCTTGTCCCACCCGCTGCTTAGTATTCCCCGCGATCTTCTGTAAGTCGTCCAACCATCCGACTGTTGGCCTGCCAATGCTCCTTCAACCGTGTCTCGGCAACAATTCCATTAGGCTTTGGTCTCCTATTATGGGTTATATGCGACATCCGACGTCAGCGTCAACGTTCCTATCGACGACTGAACGCAACCAGACGCTGATGTCGACGTGTGAAAGAGACCACTACAGTAAATTTCTATAGTAAGCATCGTGGCGCGGCGCGGCGGCGTACGGCGTGACGCTGTAAGCCTCTAATCCACCTAATATCACCACGTCTAGCCAAGTCTCTACTGTAACTTACAAAATTCTCTGTTCAGCTATCAGACTCTAAAAAGAAAAGACCTTCCTCAATTTAAGATGCATAAAACTTCGTATACTTTTCAATTAGTAAAACAAACAGATAGTGCAGACGACCTTGCCTCAATAGCATTGTCCAAGTGAATCTACGGTCAAATCATAGTCCCCACAGTATTTATTAAGTCTTGCATCAATTCAATTGCGTCAGTCTGTCGAAATTATATTCACGATAGAACAGTTGAATAGTTTTACACTCTGTTTGCGATGTAGAACGTAGAACGATACTATTATTTAATACTTGCTTACTGAACTCATCAAGTCACCTGTTCGTTATGAATTCATGAAGTTTCCTGAAAAACCACTTTACAAATAACAAATCAAAGTTATTGATACAGAAATAATTATGGTTAGATACAGTCAGCGTCGAAAATATATTGACGAATTGTTCAACTAAGGAAACTGTCTGTCAATTTTGAACAGTCTGTTCTTCTCTATTTCTTTGACGTTGACCGTTCTTTGACGAAGACGTGACAAATCGCTGTGACTCTGACTCGACTCCTCACATTCTATGAGTGAATGATGTCGTTTGGCACGTTTCAAATTAAAATTAATCCATCACAATCTACAGTTCCACAAGTGAATATAAAAGTATATCTATTTCATATCTATTATTTAATAAACAAATTAAAAATAAAAGTCGCTTCTCGTGTCTGCCTGTTTCACCGCGTTGTTCACTATCATTTAGAGAAATTGCTCCAAAAGGTTTATGTGTATATATATATTAATATTAAACTAATATACTAATATTAGCTTTGCGTGGATGTGACGCATATTTTCCGCCAAATGGTTTTTTCGTGTTTTTTCCTTTGCTTGCGTCATATGTACCGCAAATAAACGTATTTTCTTTCTTTTCTTTAAACTTACTTTTAATAAAGAAATTTCGATGTGTCATGTCAATTGGGAAAAAGGAGAAGCGAAGGGGTCGCTTGTACATAAATTAAAATTTAAATAACGCTCAGATAAAACCGAAGATGCTTATTGTATGTAGTATTCGAAGGAATAATATGGTTTTCTATTTATTTGTCCCCTGAGAAGAAATCGCTTTTTCTAGCAGTGGATTACGATAGAGAGAGACGTACCTATTCATTCCAGAAAAGCTTCCTTGTCCTGATTTTTTTCTATTCAACTGATGCTATCTCTTTCCGGCCCATGAAAGAAAACTCAAACTCAAAACATTTACTTAAATTCAACCATTTAGAGGCACTTGACCAAGGCGTCGCGCGTCGGTCAGACAGAAAGGAAACTAGTTGCCCATCCCAAAGTGTATTAGGTTCCTATGGGGAGAAAGGACAAGAAACTTCAGGATACTCTATTAAATCATAGTACTAGTACAAACATAGAAAAAAAAAGAAAAGAAAGAAAGGAAATATGTTTATGCTGCACAAACAAAACGCACATTAAATGAAAAGAAAAAAGAAATACAAAAGTAGCCAAAAGCCTCGTATTCAACCAACAAAAAAACGTTTTGAAATGTTGTTCATTGGTTCATAGTACTTACTAATACAATGTACTTTCGACAGGACATCGGTCACAACAAACGAAATTTGCTTAGAATGTTGAAGAACGCGTACGAGAAAATAGCTTTAAGAAAGCGATGCAAGATTTTTATGAATGAACTTTCACTCGAAACGGTACGATATGCCTAGTAACAAGTTGTATATTTGAATAAAATGTATCGCTTTCTAATAGTTTGTAGGACATATCAGTATTCAGTAGTTAGGCGGGTAGAATTCCAGCTCCAGTAGGTAGTGTACCTAGGCACAGGTGAATACAGCTGGATCACTTCGCATTTTAAGTATGAAGCTACAAGTAGGTTCGAGGCGTGCTCGACTTGTCGAATTCAGTGGACGTACCGTGGTCAGAAGATATAAGAGTTACGCGATAGAAAGAGAGGCAACTTCTAGGTGAATATAACTGTAGGTAATTAGCGCTGTGCGACCTGAATTAAATTGTATTGTATCGAAGCAAGAGTCGCTTTTTATTTAAATGATTTTGCGGAGTGAACCATCTTTACTAATCTGTGGTATAGGTAGGTCAGGAGTTAGTCTAAAGACTGATTCATACGGAGCAATTTAATTGTGTTGCCGTATCATGAAGCAACCATAAAAGTTGCATTGCACTGTTTAGACGGTGCTAGTCATTTGTTGTTTAATTTTTATTGTATGCCACGGGCAAGAAGCTTGTGCAAATTCAAAATATTTTATTTCAAATAAACCTACAAGGGCACTTATGAAACGTCAGAAGCTAGGTGCACGGTTCCAATTGGTCGTTTCCTATGGAGAAGAACCGGCATGAAACTCCACGGTTACTCTTTTAAAAGTAAATGGTATTTACAATATTTTCAAGTTACAGTGTTAATAGGTATGAGAGGACACTGAAGGCCTATCAACAGGTACCAGGTACTTAGCAAGATAGAAAATGATCGACAGATCTACAAGTGGGTTAAGCCTACAACGTTCTCACATTCACAAAATCTAAAAGAAGAGAATCTATATTTAAAAAAAAATCGATTTAAACCAAATGACATGACTGCCACCAAAGCTGTAACAAATCTAATTTAATAAAAAATATAGTATATTGAAGTTTGTATATAATGTCAAATAACGAAAAGATTATGTCAAAGAAGTATGTAAAAGAAAAAAAAATGATGCAGTCAAATGAGGCTTAATAGTAAGAAGAACAAAATAGATGTGAAGCTAAACATTTACTAAATTATGAACAGTTGCTATTTTGTTTGAATGTATCCTGAAATCCTGGCTATATAATAATATAGCCAGGATTTCCAGGATCCACAGAGTTCTGCTCAGTATGGGCAGAATTTCATTTCCAGTTGAAACTGCCTCGTTGCTCTAGTGTACGGGCAAAGACAGTGTTATTGGGTTTTCCCATTACATTTTTTTTCAGTAGCAGGCCGTACTCTGTGTTTGTGCCCAGTTTATGGCAATAGGCTCGCTCCGTATTACATGGGACTGAAACAGAATTGGAACTACACCTCTGCTCAACCGTTCGGGGAATACCTACAGTGTGATGTTGTTTTGTGATTTCCATAATGCTGGGACCCTATGCGAGACAGCCCCAGCGCCCGACGGTGGCTGGCATATTGATTGATCATACTTAGAGAGTTTGTAATCGACGATTTATCGACATTGCTTAAAGCTGATTCTCGAGGCATATCGTTTTATTTACACGTACGAATACAAAACATCAAATCGGACATCTTAGATTGTCGCGAGTGTGATGATTTCTACGTGCTTACTTTATTAATACCTAAACCGGTTTGGTTACTTATGTTATTAACTGGATCGAGACTGTTATGGTTAAACATTTCGTAACAAAATCCTCTCTCTTGTTCGCGTCAAAGGAGAAAGTACGAGTTCAAAATGTCATTTCAATTTTATTGAAAAATAAATTTTTCATTCACCTGTGAGTCCTGTGACTGTAACGTATTTTAAGAGACTAGGTATGCTAATTAATACCAATACGTATGTCTGATGAAACCACAAGTATGCACTTAGCAAGTGAGATTTCAAAGGTTCTACCGCGGGTTGTGCCTACCCGGGTCCAAGGGAAAAAGGCGTAATTTTATTTATGAATCTATACAGGGTGTTTGGTAGCAAGACCGACACAATTTTCTTAGGGATAGGGAGCGTCGTATCCAAGTTTTTAACCATAAACCCTGTGCCACGGTAGGTAATTGCTTTTTTATTTTTTATATTTGTGGTTGTAACAGAACGCTTTTTGCGTTCTGTTTTTGATGTTATCGGCAATGAAATTTATGTATACTTTGATTTTGTGCTTCTTACGCCTTAAAATTGTGTAAGTAAAGTTACGAAAAATTTCAACTTTTAACCTAATTTTAAAAACGAAAAACAAAACAATTTTGTGCTAGAAAATAATACCACCAATCCTTAAAAAAAAAATTGTCGGTCCTTCTACCAAACATCCTTTATAATATGTATGTATTACGTACATACATTAATGACCATAGGCGTTAAATAAATTAAGGTATAAAGAAGACGTGTTGCACCAACCACAAATATGTATATTGGGATAACGACAGGAAGTTGCCAAGGCTTGGGCCAAACTCGCCATATCATTAAACCTCCTTATTTCCTTGGCACAGGCTGCGTGCGCGTTATGCGTCGGTGTGGGCAGCTACAGCGACCCCGCGGACATACAGGGACTAGCGCACTTCGTCGAACACATGGTCTTCATGGGCAGCGAGAAATACCCCAAGGAGAATGAATTTGATTCTTTTATCAAGGTAAGATTAATGAAGATCGTAAAACTGTAACAGATAAAGCAGTAGGAAAATTATAGATTGATTCCGTTGTAGATATCTTACACTTCTTTGGAAGGGGTTATCCCACTATATTAAAGGTAGTTATGTCGTGTATAGGCCAAAAGCCTACGCTAAATCCGATCCAGCCGAGGTCCGTAGGTACCCCACAGGTGGTACACTTAGCGTGTAGTCGCTTAGTTTGTAAGTTTTATGCTCTGACTGGAGGCCTTAATTTATTGTGGCACCCATAGGACAGCCGACAACCGCCTAGGTTGACCTGCGAGATGGCATTCCCAAAAATGAAAAAAAAGGAGAGCTTAGGCGATGGCCTCAATTTATGTTAAGCGCACAGTTGAGGAGCCCGCTGTGGTATGAGATTTGAAAACTGCTCGACATCGATGCCAACTGTAAGATAACCACAATACAACGTTTCTGAAAGTGGTGAAAGTGGAACATTTGCGCAATATGTTGGTGTGTTTGAAAGTTTTCTTGTTTTCATTTTCATCTGAAGTTATTCTAAAGATGTAACAAGTATTGTTTTGTTAGTGGACCGGCACAACACAAATAAGCAATTATTTGTATAGTAAATAATGTTGCATGTCGCGACAATCATTGCACGCCAAAGTGCGCAGTAATCGAAAGTAAACAAAACAATTATTATTCGGACTTCGTATGTTATTCGATGTAATACTGCTAAGGGTTGGATCAGACTTACGCACACGGATAGACATGTTCTCGTAACTATATCCCCTTTCTGTTATAAGGACGTTTTAAAGCGACAAAAAGGGATGAGTAACCATAAAATGCAAATACGGGCGTATCCGCCCGTATTTGCATTTTATGGTTACTCATCCCGGTCTGGCTCAGCCCTAACTGAACATGGGATGCCTAATGAAATGACATGATCACTAAGCTTGGCAGACGACATCGGATTCTTCTCCACAATAGTCCCCATCTTGCAACCATGGGGTGGGTTTTTACAGAACTATAACTAATTTAAAAAATCCCCACGTAAAAATAACCAAGGCCTTTTTCTTTACACTAGAGAAAAGTTAGAAATTTTGTAACAGATTGCTAGCCTCTAAGATTTAGCATGGTGTAGCATAATGATATCAGATTTATATAATCTTACAACTCAAACATGTATATCTTATCCAGAAAAAAGGTGGTTCCGACAACGCGTCAACGGACTGCGAGGTGACCACGTTCTACTTCGAGATCCAGGAGAAGCATCTACCTAAGGCCATGGATATGTTCAGTCAGTTCTTCGTCAGTCCCCTCATGAACAAGGAGGCCATGCAGAGAGAACGGGAGGCTATTGAGTCAGGTCAGTTTTAACACTTCGAATCCTGGGAATCAAACCCAAGACCGCTCAGCAGTACCGTTTGCAACCACTAGGCAGTCCTCAAAATACATAGGCAACCTTTTTCACGAAAAAATAATATTTGCTCTTTTTACCTACCTACATGATCAAAATTTATGGGACAGCAAATTTTCTATGTCGTAGATAAAATCATTAAAGCAATTACAATTTACAACTACCTATAAAAATTGGGGATTTTATTTCTACATAATTAAATAATTTATTTTAATAACCGACACAGCTGCGTTTTATTTGATGAAGCTGTGTTTGTAGTCACTGTCAATAAAAAAAAATGTAGTCTATATTTATGAACAAATACTAAATAATAAAATAAAATTAAAGCCTAAAAACATGCGAATTTCAGCTCTAAGTCCTATGAATTATGGAACGGGAAATTAATAGTCTGCCTTTTGAAGCTAAACTAAGTCGCAACGATACGTGTTCCGTCAAAGAAACCCAGAATTACTTGATACTAACATAACTATTAGATCATTTCCTAGTACCATCAGCTGTTCGACCACAAAAATGAGCTAATTATGATATATCGCATAATTTTCACATCACTTCAACACGTTCCGGTTTTTTGAACAATCTAAAAACAACTTTATTACGTATCTTTAAAGTACATTATTTCTTTATTACGTACAGGAAAGGTAATTATTTTCTATATTACGTACTGGTAAAACTTTATTAAATTCTACACACATAGATGCTCGGGTATTGTTGTTGTTTTCGTTGCTATGGTAAATGATGATATGTGGGTAGAATATATCTTTTTGTGTAATGGTGAGTAGTACATTACACCGTGACGATTAATCAAAAATCGATTGAATAGGTCACTTGCAAGTAAAAGTGTATTTATTTATAAAATAGTACTTTGAAAATTATTATCAACTAGATTTAGCCCGCGGCTTCGGCTTCGGAAATTATCCCACGGGAACGTACTATCGGGATAAAAACTATGCTATGTTCTAACTTCTAACCCAGGTCATGAACGGATTTGTATGAAATTTGGCACATGGTAGACATGTGCCAAATTTCATACAAATCCGTTCAGCCGTTTAAGCGTGAGAGCTTAACAAACAAAACAAACTCATTCGTAGTGTTTGATAAGTAACCCCCGAACTCTCCTAGATATTTCGAGAAAATACATGGCATAATGCCTTTATTCCACGAAGGGGTTGGCAGTGGTGTACCAATACTACACCCACATTTCGCTAGTTATATTTAAGGCACATGTATGGGGACCAATAGACCAACGGCAACGCGGCAATCAATTTATGCGTTTTCTTATATCGAATGGTTTTCCACAGAACACAACGTATCGGTCTTCTTAAATTTCGGCCACCGACAGAGTGCGTTGCTGTCATCTGACAGTTGGACAAGATTAGGAAATAATAAAGTTTAAATTCGTAAAACACGTATTCACGTACAGGTTTCAGGAACGCATTTTCTCACCGGCCGGAGTGTAGTTCAATGAAACTAAATAATTCTGGAAATATTAGACTTCCTTTAACATGTTTCTCATTTTACCGATTACTTATAAACCAATAAGACGTTGAGCACAGCTGGTTTACAGACGGATTAGGTGATCAGACGATAGTAATCTACTTACACTAACAGCCCAAATTATTGACGCATCAACAGGTAATTTACATGCTACTAAGTGTTTGGTCAGTTTTGTTCAACTGTCTTGAAAGAAGAAAAAGAAAGCCATATTCACCGAAAATAGAGTAAATAATGACGTACGTAGTAATGAGGTACGTCTTTAAATACACTGGGTCGAGCCTCATAATTAGGTAAGGCTTTTGCCGAGTAAGGGGATATAGATAGTGCAATCCACACGACGCCGCGCCCCACTCCGCTCCGCTCCGTACTAAAGTACAGCTTACAGTACAGTAATCGCGGAGTGGGGCGCGTCGTCGTGGATTGCACTATCTGTAGTATGGGCTAAAGAAAAAAGATATAGAATATAGATGGTTATTTTCCCCCTTATTTATAAACGTTCGTTAAAGTTACGTTATGATTAGAGTCTGCTTAACCATACTTTTTTGACGTTTAAACGTTTCTTAACTTTATGCAACGTATACAAGAGGGTTTATAACAGAAGTGTTGAACAGTGTTTTTGATGGAGCACTGTTTATAAAACGTTTATTATTTATTTATCTCTTTATACACATAGTGATTCGCACTTGAATGGTTGCGCCGATTATGTTCTAAAGAATACTTATAAGTTATTATAAATCAAATAGATAAGTGAAGGGTCATATCCACACGCGATTGAGCTTATATTGGTGCCGATTCTGTTGTTCACAAACTAAACTAAATTTAAGTTCAGTGCATCTTTTTCTTTCTATTTCATTAAGAAAAGGACAGAAGATAAATTTTAATTTAGTCCTGTCAAATTAATCAGCCCCAGTGTCTTTGGGGTTTTATTTTTGTTTTTTTGCCACCGACTTCTGAAATCAAAGTTATTTTTCACTTTGTAGTGTTTTTTTTAGAAGTCGGTTTTATTTTCAACCGACTTCAAAAAGGAGGAGGTTCTCAATTCGGTTGTATGTTTTTTTTTTTTGTATGTTTGTTACGCGATTATTCCGCCAATTATGAATTGATTTTGATGATTCTTTTTTTGTTTGGTAGGGCATACTTCAGAAGTGGTCCCATATAAATTTGGTCAAGATCTGATGAGGGGTTTTTGAGTTAGCTTCAATAATACGTATTTTTCCCACCTAGTATATGTGGATGATATTCTAATAGTTCCTGTCACTGTAATTTACCACAACTAAAAAGTGAAAAATAAAAACTTTTTCACAAAAAATAAAACCGACTTCCAAAAAAAACACTACAAAGTGAAAAATAACTTTGATTTCGGAAGTCGGTGGCAAAAAAACGAAAATAAAACCCCAAAGACACCAAGGAAGTCGGTTTTATTTTTTGTGAAAAAGTTTTTATTTGTGAAAAAGTTTTTCATCAGATCTTGACCAAATTTATGTGGGACCACTTCTGAAGTATGCCCTAGCAAACAAAAAAAGAATCATCAAAATCAATTCATAATTGGCGGAGTAATCGCGTAACAAACATACAAAATACAACCGAATTGAGAACCTCCTCCTTTTTGAAGTCGGTTGAAAATAAGCCTCACTGAAATTATAAACAGTTGTTCTAGTCCAGGAAGACTTCTGTGTACACTATATTCCAAGTATTTGGTAACATTTCTGCATTGATATCCGATACTGACAGTTGGTCAGCACTGCGGTTTTCCTTACTGATTTCATTATGAAAGAATGATGGTACTCATCACCGCGTGCCATTTGCAATGAATTGTTGTGTAGGTAAATACTATTTGAGCATCTTTACTTCTTGTTAAGGATTGTTGCGGTTCCAAGTCATTAATACTTTCTTAACTTTCTGTCTGTTTTGTGGGATTTATTTATAATCGTTGCTTCATGTTATGGCATGATTAACGTCTGATTAACAATTCTTTTATTTATTTTAACCCCTCCGTTTGCTTAGCGGACAATCAAAGTGTTAGCATAAATTATGAGTAAAATACAGGTTGCCGGAATCGATAAGAATATTATGAATATTTGAGACGAACCTTTATACAATAGCGAAAAATAAACAACTTTACCAAACAAAAATCTATTTGTAAGCTCCTCACGTAACTATGCATATGGCTAGAAACGCTTCATCAATAGTAATGAATGAGTAAACTAACTAACCATTTATTGCTTGTGGTTTTAGTTTCATACGGTCTACCAGATTACTTCCTGCTTGTGGTATAATACTCAACAAGTATATTAGAGTCTAGACTCGTAACATTAAAAGAAAACATCGTGATGAAACCGGCATGTCCTAGAACCAAAATTTTAAAGAATTTTGAAATCCACCAATCCGCACTGGGCCCGTGTGGTGGATTTTGGTTCGCACCCTCGCACAAAGAGGAGCAGAAACCCAGCGGTGGAAACATTATGAGCTGAATACGTACCACTGAAGTGTCGTGATTGTTTATGCGATAACCGTTTCTGTTCCTCTTTATTTTTCGTCTGGTTATGGACTAACTTGGTGTCAGACTTTTAATGCTGCCCATGGGTCTCTGACTTGGCTTCACATGCCGTCGAGAAATATGTCTCAGGTATGGCGGTTTCCTCACAATGTTTTCCATCACCTTTTTTGAAGCAAGTGATAATGAATGATGAATCTGAAAAGTTACAGGTTTGTATCTTGGGTTTGAACTCGAGACCTATGACTTGGCACTCCGATGGTCACACCACTGGGCTATCACTGCTACACGGTTTCTGTTAAGAGCGTCGATTCTAAAAGTTGGCAGCGTTGCAAAATATTAATTATGAATATGCACTTATTAATATCGTAACACTGAATATTTAGTTTTAAATGTAAAAAATGCATATAGTAACTTTCCAAATGCCCTTTTTACACCTAAGACTGTTACACTTACAACACCTAATTTAGTGTTATCAATGCATTTTTAGGGGCATGAGGAACTGTGTAAAGTTCACTCATCCACTATAGAAAAGGGAGGATCCTCCAACCAGACGGGTGTTGTGTCTGGCGGGCAACTGCCCAACTGTTGATGTCGGATAGTCTTATATATTTCGTTCGCGCGGTAAACTCTAATTGCGCGATGCAGGATTTGTGTGATGTCATGTCTTTTGATGCGTAGTTCGTATGTGGCGGTGTAACCGCTACACATTCATGATTTTTAGTGCATTACAGAGTGATAAATTCATAATACAATATTAAAAACAGGTAAATATTTGACAGCCATTTGTGACGTTCCTAACTTTTAGAATACACGCTCTTAAGCCTTATCCGATCACACACACTGTCTTTATCTGCTTCTAGTTGGAAGGTTAGCCTCTAACCAACAAACAATTACTCTTGGTCACAGAATTCGCAATCGCCTCTCCATCGGACTCGAACCGTAAGGACCAGCTGCTCTCCAGCCTGTTCCCCGAAGGTCACCCCGCGCGCACCTTCACGTGGGGCAACCTGCGCAGTCTAAAGGACGATATAGATGACGATGAGCGACTGCACCGCGCCGCGCATGCCTTTAGGAAGAGGCATTACAGCGCACATAGGATGACTGTTGCTGTGCAGGTAAATATATAACATCATGCCTTGAGTTCCCGCTGGGATAGCCACAGGTGTTAGTGCACTAACTTTTAGGCAGTTATGTTGAAGTCCCATGTAATAGGAGACGAGCCTTGTCTTGAGGGCAATCCCTCAAACGGGCACAAATACGAACTCCAGGCTGAAACTGAAAGGATCTTGTTTGAAAACCTAATAACAGCTTAGCCGAATGAGAATTGTTTATGGTTTTGTCATGATAATAAGATGAATCATAGGCGAACAGAAATGATAAAAAATATTCATGCTAGTAGAAACGCCAGAAGGGCCTTTTAAAATATAAACTGACTCCGACCTTGTGGGTAATGTCCTTCAACAAAGTTAAGAACTCGCAAACGGCGTGCGTGTATGACCTAGGCCTATTTAATAAAAGCGACAGGTTAATCCGACAATTTTACAAGTTTCTTTCAAGTATTGAACAGCACCTGTCGTGAAAATGTGACTGTTATGTCAAATATGTCGCATTGCCAGATACATAAAATAGGGCCTGGATATATTGGTATGTTTGATGTATGAACGTAAATGAAGCAAAAGGAGCATTCAACATTTGTAGCATAAGGCGTTAGTCTGTTATTTCTGCCTACCCCATAGGGAAATGCGTTGTTTATCTTTTAGCAATCTACTGTGTGTTAGCAATCATGATAACAACTGTATTATAGAGAAACCGATCTGTTTCAAATAACACAATTCTTATTGCCGATAGTTCTGAGATAAAAAAAACAATAATATGTGTTAGATCATTCAAGAATATTACGTTACTAGTTTGATAATATTTCATTATAGCATGACGTACAACAATACGATAGAAAAATAAAGGAGGAGTAGGAGGCATTATTTCATTAGAAAAATAAATAAATCTATATATATATATTTTTTTTATCAGACTGGTGAATATACAAACTATTTTCTTGAAAATAATAAGTGGGTACACTCACTAGTTATGTTTTTTTTTTTTATAATATAGTCGGGCGGTGCTATTTCGACTGTGGGGAAATTCTAACTAATGAGAACTGAGTAGAATAACAGTTATTCTCATTAGTTAGATTACCAGTCGAAATAGCCCTGTTCGACTATAACACCTTTTCCAACCAAAATACAAAATAAATCCAATGCTTGATGTGCTTGAAAAACTCGTCTGCTCGACGGTCAAGAATATTTTTGAATTGTCAACATGAAAATTAAGGTTTTTCCCAGTGTGTTAAACCCCATATAAACTGGGACCAACGTTTCGCAACATTGTTTCAAAAAAAAAAAATTACAATAATCCTACGTTCCTCCCCAGGCGCGGATGGACCTATCTGCCCTCGAAGAGTACGTGACCAACACCTTTGGCCACATTCCTACCAACAAACTGCCTTCCGAAGACTTCAGTCAGTTCAGCTTCAAGGCCGACACCGTCACCCCAGAGTTCAGGAGCATCTACTACGTCAAGCCTGTAGGCGATACCACTGAGGTTAGTATTCATATTATCATCATACATTAGACAAAAAATCGAGAGAGAAACTCTCTGATTGAAAGAAATTACCCAAAAGAAACTCGGCTGGACCAGTAATGCAAAATCAATCCGAATCTGAATCGTTTTAAAACAGATTGCTAATCCATAGCTCCGTAAGTTCGAAAAAAAAAACGAGCAACGTAAATAACGCAATGAATGTTGTTGAACTGTCAAAATGAAACAGATTTGTCTTTATCGTTTACGAAAATATGTTGCGTAATTAGAAACCAGTTTTGTCTACTTAGAATTTTGTGATTAGGCTATGATTGTCGAGGCGCATAACTTAAGTCTACGACTTAAGTTATGCGCCTCGAAATTTACAGTACTACGTACTGTAAATTTCGACAAAATAGTGAAGATATGGTCGACCTCGTAACCACCCTACGGTTGTATGTCACATGCACGTCATAAAACGCCAAGGATTATTTTTGCTTTAAAAACAAAGAACGAAAGAAAGAAATATAGGCTTATTTGTCACAAAAATACGTGCATAGAAAAAGATAAGAGTAATCAGAAAAATTAAAGAAAATAGATCGACGTAAATATCCAGCGTGTAACTAAAAATCTATACAAATAAAATTTGAATTTTAAAACCCTGTCGGATCCGTGGGTGTTGTTAAGAATCATACTGTCTATTCATGTGGTATTTTTTTGGAAAAAAGAAGAAATCTATCGCCAATTTTGTTTTCAATGAGGAATTTTACCGTGTTATTATTACATGGGGCGCGGGCGGGCCATCGTCGTTTAGCGGGTGTCTACAAGTCATAACTTTGACCTCTGTAGAAAATTTGCTAAACGTGAATTTGAAATAGCAATAACTTTTTTATTATGCCAAAAATATATTTTGTATAACTTTTTGGTAATGTTATTGCGGTACCTGTGCGCACACTTTCAGATTAGTCAGGGTTTTCGTTACATACTGTATAATCACTAGCATAAAACAGAAATAGTCGGCAGATGCCAAGTGACAGATAGTTTCAACCTGAGAAAAGTATCAAATTACTGAGTTTTGTCATAAGTGATAAAGAAATTACGAGGTCCACTTGATTCTCGAATCAAATCAGAAAAATTGTTAGATTTTCTGATGTGGTGTCATTATGATAATACTGTTGTATTCCCCAGGTTCATTTGACATGGTGCATGAGGTCTTTGCTGTCTGAATACGAGTCCAAGCCGCATCAGTACATCTCATACCTGCTGGGTCACGAGGGAAAAGGCAGTCTGCTGTCCTATCTCAGGAAAAAGTCAGTTACCTATTATTTGTATTTTTAAATTGTAAGCGATACACAATGTTGGATGTCGTCGTACACCGAAACAAAAACACATCTGAAGTTATTTTGTTATGAAAACGTCGACTCTTTCGCTATTGGAATGTTGTCATTGTAATGGCCGCATACGATTGAAATTTGAACTTTATATCGAGTGGTATAGAGATTTTTTTTGACTGAGTTGACAGTAGTTGCTGATGACTGAACGACGCGTTGTCATACACTAAGGCCATTCTCACACGGTGTGACGGCAACTCAACCTAAACTGGTTGGCAACTGACGTTGCCAACTTCGATGCAACTCGTACAGTCTGTTGTCAACATTATCTGACCCACCCTAAAAACAAACGAATTTGGACCCTGTGTTTGTAACATTAAGGTTTATTCAATTTATATGAGCATATCAGACTAGTTAGTACTTGAGGACTCGATGAACAAATACAATAATAATACAGACACGCAATTTGATCTTTAACACGTAACGTTAAGGTAAACCCACCCAACATTGTCGGAGCCACCGGCATTTATAAATCATTTTGTTATGCTATTTTAATCATTATCTCGTTGACATTAAAGTTGAAAAGCTTATAAGTCACACTACATGATTACAACCCAATCTTTAATTTCGCTTATTCTTATAAGTTCTTGTGGCTTAGCGGTTTGATGCTGGATTGGCGACGAACAACATGTGGGTTCGAAAACACAGTCCACCTATTATCAGTTCCTTTTTTAATAAATAAAAACACGTGATAATAAAAAAAACTACCTATAAAACAGAAAATAAAAAATTGTAAAGAGACGTTGTTTTTGCAATTTAGTAAGGCAAGGTGAAATATGTTTGCGCGTAGTCACTGCATACCCTTAGGTTTTATAATGAATACGAATATTTATTTTTCAACTACCCACTTATTACAAATTATGCGAAAATATTACCATTTTAGAAAGTTTATATTTGAAGGTTATCCGCTTAAACTTCTTCTTTACAATATACAAGAAATGGTTTTGGAATAAATTCTAAATTGAAAGCAAAACAACTATTTTGTCGCAGGATTTGATCTCGCAACTTGTTTTTCTCAGTCTTATGTGGTCTGAATAGACCACGAGACCAGAATTACTTGAAGATAGGTATTAAAATAAGTTATTACACTAATTATATTATAACAAGTAGTTATAACATATAACCTAACGCTAACGTTTTAAAGATCAAATTTGCGTGTCTGTATTATTATTCTATTTGTTCATCAAGCCGTCGAGCTTGTCTGATAAACTCATTTAAATTGAATAAACCTTATTGTTAATGTCAGAGGGTCGAAATTCGTTTGTTTTTAGGGTGGGTCAGATAATGTTGACAACAGACTGTACTTTCACATGGCTATAATTTTTTTGCTCTGAAGACGTGACACACGACAACGCGCCAATTTTATGACAAAAAAATGACATTGGCAACGACTGAGCGACCTGCACTGCCAGTCGCGCGTGACTGGTTCCGTCGCCGTTGAAATCTAGTTTCCGACAAGTTGTGTCGTGTGAGAACTGCCATAGAAATGTATGTGCTAACGCGATTACTTGCGTTAGCGTTGAAAAGCGGTTTTATTTTGTTCACCTCGTATGTGAATGGCCTAAGTCACACGATATAAAGTTCTCCTTGTTGCCGAGTTGGTGTTTGACAACAGTCTGTTTCGCTTATTTCCCTATAAACTATAGATGAATAATGCAAATCTTTGTTAATGTACAGGGTGTGGGCTCTCGGCATATACACGGGTAACTCAGAAAGCGGCATCGACTACACTTCCATGTACAGTCTTTTCTCCACGCAAGTTGTGCTCACTAAGGAGGGATTGGATCATGTAGATGAGGTGAGTTTGAAATGCTCTTAGGCTTAAGGTAAAGAACCAAAAAAATAGATAAAGGGGATTGTCCAATTTCTATGGGACTGTGGCCACTCATAAACAAACAGTTCAGCTAATAGTATGCGATTGATTGATATCAGTAAGAATGACGATATAAAGCTAGTTTTGAATCAAGATGACATCTTGATACAAAACTAGCTTTATATCGTCATTCGTATATGTTACATATTTTTTAACATTTAATTGAAACAGGTTATGTATGAAATAAAACTTTTTTATATAAAATTATATTTATTCATCAGATTCATATGTTATGAGAACATGATCAAGGAACTGGGCAGGTGGATTAATATGTTCCTGATACCTTGCCCAACTAAACCAAATAATGGTCATAATATGTGCACTGCAACCTACACCACACAGTTGCAGCAATATTGTTTTATTGCTGCCCTCCCTTCAGTGTTATTTTCATATAATATATACACAAAATATGTTTTTCTACTAATGTGTCTGCTCTGTATTTTCCCATTATAAAAAAACCAAAATGTTCAATATAAAACTCACAAAAACAACACTCACGATGCAAAGAAACAAAGCGAATGACAACTGTCATTTTGACTGAAAGACACAACATTTTTTCAGCATCGTGTTGCCACATAAAAAAACATTATATAGGTATATCGATCCATTTGAAATCGATCAAAATGATGCAATTACTCCAGAAATAATGTATAAAACCTCAGTTTTATAACTTTTGAAGTCTTAAACCATTTATATAATTTATTAGCATTTTTAGTTATGATGAAACTATATTGAAACTATTTATATGAAAACTATATTAAATACAGTGGAGAGATTGCACTGTATTTTAAATCGATTTGAATTTGTTGGTTTATAAAGATTTGAGTTGGCAACACTGGATCCAAATCCGAAGCCGGTGCATGTCTAGCATCAAATCAGATACTAAAAAAAGGGTTTTTTTACAATGCCAATTGATACAAAGTTATTTGCATCAGATGTTTACTAAAATAGATTTTAAAATATTGGTAAATTATTTTTTTGTATAGCATCGTGTTTAAAAATGGCCAAGTTTAGGCAATGCCCTTTGACTGCGTTTTTTTTTTTGCACAATTCTGTTATCTTCAAAAAAACTCACTATAAAGTATTGGGATCTGTATTATATTTTCATAAAATACTGGCATAAACCTATAGAAAATGTATGGGGACCAATGTGTAGTGACGCGGCAGAACTGCTGCGGAAGCACTGCCGCGTGCAGCGGAGATCGGAATCATACCACCTGTCTCAGACTCAGAGGTCCCGGGTTCGATTCCCAGTGGGGGCAAAATTTTCTGCTCAGTTTGGTTGGTGGTAGGGCTTGTTCTAAGTCCGCCTGGTTAACTACCACCATTTTATCTAAGTCTGTCGCCATAACAACAACAGTATTGTTGTGTTTTGGCAGTTAGAAGTAAGATAGCCTGGTCCAATGTGGTTGAGGATTTTGGGTGTGGCTCGCTTCCTCATCATCACTTACCATCAGGTGCGATGCAGGTGAAGACGTTACCCGAGGTGGTTAGAAAAAAACGTAAAACTCAACAGCAGTTTGCATAAAAACATAACAAAAAAATCACTCAGTATCCTGTGTGGCTTGACTCTACTTATTTGCGGCTCTTTTACTTTGAGGATTTATATAACAATGTGAATAATGTTTGTTTCCAGGTGCTAGAAGCCATTTTTTCATACATAAACATGCTCAAACAAATTGGACCTTCAGAAAGAATATTCAAAGAAATAAAGGTAAATTACATTAAATTTTATCTACTTTTACCCTGCCCTTTGACGAACAATTTGGTATTAAATTGAAAGTTACTGGCGATCAAAGGTTTACAATACCTGGGAATACAGATGGTTGACTCCGCAAAATCATTTAAATAAAAAGCGACTCTTGCTGAGACACAATAAAGTGCAATTCAAGTCGCACAGCGCTAATTACCTACAGCTATATTCACCTAGAAGTTGCCTCTTTTTCTATAGCGTAACTCTTATATCTTCTGATACGTTACACTCACTGAACTGGCCCGACAAGACGGGCTCGCCGCGTACTTGTAGCTTTATACCTAAAATGCGGAGTGAGTGAACCATCTATATTCACCTGTGCTATGAGTGACAGAGATGACGCTCTTCAGATCCAAACTGCCTCTAAAACTCGGTAAAAACATATCTATACTAATTATACAGGGTGACTTTGAAAACCATCGACAAAATTTAAGAGGGTGTACTACCCATCAAATATTTAAAAAAAAACTTTTACTATGACGCCAAACGAGTTCGCAAAGTTATTGCGGTGATGTTATTAAAAATGGGCCAATCAGGTGGGTACCTTTATAGGTCGTTTTTTTTTGCGAATTTGTCGGTTTCATGGTATAAGTTGTTTATATTTGATGGGTAGTACACCCGCTTAAATATTGTAGATTATTTTCACAGTCGACCTGTATAATAAAGTTGAAGAGTTTGTTTGAACGCGCTAATCTCTGGAACTACTAAGGCAAATTTGATAAATTCTTTGGCTATTTAATTCACTTCGATCCTTAAGAGCTAAGCAAAAAGAAACACAGTCAAAAAGCTAAGCGAAAATGAAGTCGGGCGGGCGATGCGATGCGACGCGGTGGGCAGAAGCTAGTACATTTCGACTTATTTCTTTCAACAGACAATAGAAGAAACAAGTTTCCGCTTCGAGGAAGAGTCTCAGCCGGCGGAGTATGTAGAGACGTTATCAGAGAACATGCACTTCTACCCGCCAAAGCACTACATAACCGGCGACCGACTCTACTACAAGTACGATCCTAAGGTAACAGTCACTGGATTTTTATAAGTATAAAAATATACACAACTACAATTTGGTCCAATGAGGGATTTCTGAAATGACGTTTACTAGGTTGGCAGCACTGAGACGTCAGGTTCGGACACCTGTCAAAAGTGTCTATGCGCCTATATTTTCTTAAGTCGTGACTGAATGAAACGAATGATGAACGTCATCATATATTTTTTTTTCCGTTTTGGCAACTGAGCCGATGTCGACTATTCTGCCAGTGTCATGTAGTGACGGCAGCACAGCAAAATGAGCCGTCGAACTTTGCACTTCGTGGTAGTTGTTAGTAGTTAATGGTATTAGCTGAAAGGACGAGACAAGTTTTGTTAGATATAACAAATAAGTTTTTTTTTGTTGTTAGTTATTAGTTAATCTAATAGAAATCGACACATATTTACACACCAGACTACATTTTTATATCATTGTCATTTAAAAATTTTGCTAGGACTTGAATCAGTTTAGGGGAAAAGTTAGTCAAGAGGGAATTGAAGTTAGTAGGAAGGGTAATTTTAATTTTAGGGAGCTTATGGTACAAATCAAAAGATTGTGAATTTGAAGGACATGAAAATAAGATATGGTCCAGGGTACCCTCATCAAGACCGCACTCGCACAGAGAATTGTCACGAACACGAATCTTATGAAGAAATACTGGGCTGCAGCAGTGACCGAGTCTCAGTCTACACAAGGATGAAACAGTTCTTTTAGATAATTTAGTGCATTTAAAAAACCAAGGTTTTCGTTGGATGTCGGGTTGGATACTGGCGTAGTACGCCCCCTTCAGCTTTGAGCTTATCTGCCACCCTGCTGACCATGAGTTATGCATTTTAAATTTGGTGTCAGACCGTAAGTCGTAACTATGAACGACATAATGTTTTTGGTCAACAGGGTTGGATGTTGCAAATTTAGCCAACGAGTCGGCGCACTCGTTGCCACCTATCCCCGAGTGACTCGGAACCCAAGCTATTTCAATGTTCAAACCGTTGTTAGAGCAAATGAATAGTAAATTTTGAATGTCTTTATTGATTTTACTATGAATTTTTGATTTTAATTGATTTTGACTTAAAGCCTGAATGCTACTGCGAGAATCTGAAAAAATTACCGAATTTTGAATATTATGACTTTTAATGAAATTAATTGCTTCTAAAATGCCAATACATTCCCCTGTAAATACCGAAACTTCTGGAGGGCACTGAAAGAGGAGAGCAATTCTGGAATTCTGGAAGTAGGTTGCAATTCCTGTACATCCTGTTGGTGATAATTTAGACGGAGAAGGTACTGGAGGGGTTGGAATTTATTCTACACAGATGGTAGAATAAATTCCAACCCCTCCAGTACCTTTCAATGACTCGATCAAAGTCACCCTTTACGTCATCGGAGCTCCTTGAAATACCAAGATTCAAAACGACTTTTGGCTTAAAGTGGACCACCTCATATGCGGAAGAAAATACTGGTAAGGTAGGATACTGACAAACAGGTGAGGAGAGGTTTTTAAGTTCTCTGTACCTATTCATCAGCGGGGGAAACGACTTATGTTTCCAATAAGGTGATACTTCTAAAGATAGATGGATTTTTTCTAAAATGGGAAGTAAGGGATGGGACGAAAGGGCGAAAACTTTTGACAGGAAGCGATCTGCTAAGTATTTTCGTCGAAGGTTAAGGGGAGGCTCTGCACATTCTACCTGAAGGGCATTTGTAGGTGAGGATTTCATTGCTCCTACAACAATCCTAAGGCATTTGGCTTGAATGGCGTCTAATTTACGAAGCGCCTCTTTATTACACAGCTCAAGTAAGAAGCAGCAATAATCCATCACGCTTCTGACCAGAGCATTGTACACTAATTTTAGAGTGTATGGGTGAGCTCCCCACCAGACTCCAGATAAAGCCTTTAGGACTGATACTGAGCGTTCACATTTTTTTACAACATTGTTGATGTGGTCCACACCCGACATTTTGGAATCCAGGGTAACTCCCAGAAACCTGGCCTTTTCCTTAGTCGGGATAGCTTGACCATCTATGTTAATATGAACCTGGGGGATAAGACGTTTGCGAGTAAAAATAACTGCTGTACTCTTAGGAGCGCTCAAAGACAACCCATGATCGAGTAGCCATTGGTTTAATGAAGATAAAGAGACATTCAAAGATAGGGCGGCATCCTCTATGGAACTGCCAGAGACCAATAATGCAATATCGTCCGCATATTGAAGGATTTTACAATTAAAATTTAAGCATGAAGGGAGATCTGAAGTGTAAATATTATATAGTATGGGACTAATTACGGATCCCTGAGGTAAAGTCAAAGTCAAAGTCAAATAATTTATTTCATTTAGGCACAAAAAAGGCACTTATGAACGTCAACATTTACAAAAAAAAAGATATAATAATTGATTCTAGTCGCCCATTCCAAAAGGTCGTTTTCGTATGGAGAAGAATGGGCAAGAAACTCCACCGTTACTCTTTTAAAATATTTTCACAATATTCTGTATACATTAATTATATAATTATATGTGAAGACGATGCACCTAGAATAAGATTACTATACCACGATAGGTAAAAAGAATGAAAAATGAAGGAATGACATAAATTAATTATGTGATAGATGCATGGTGCTCACATATTTACAAACATTGTAAAATTATACGATATTCTTAACATTTTAACAAGTACTACTAATAATAAGTCAGTGAGTTCAAGAAATCACAGAATATAAAATTAATGTTTAAAAAAAATATATTATACAATTAAATTGGCAACCAGTTTGATTTTGTCTAGATTCTAAATTGTCCTATGGAGCAGGACCAGCATGTTTCCAAGCATTTTTATCTTGGATATAATCCTCTAATTTGTAATATGCTTGTTTACAAAGTGTACTTTTTATATGAGTTTTAAATTTTCTTTCATTTAATTCTAATATATCACAAGGTATTCTATTGTAACATTTAACACAGTACCCCATAAAAGATGTATTTACTTTAGATAGTCTGAAAAATGGTTGATCTATTTTATCTTTATTTCTAGTATTAAAATTATGTCTTTCACTTATTTTATTAAAAAGACGTAGATTTTTTCTCACATACATAATATTTTCATAAATGAATTGGCAAGGTACCGTCATAATATTAATCTTTTTAAATAGTTCCCTGAGAGATTCGCGACGACTTAGATTTATAAATGACTCTGACAGCTCTCTTTTGTAAAATAAAAATGGATTCAATGTCAGCAGCCCGACCCCATAGTAAAATGCCATACGACATAATACTGTGGAAGTAACTAAAATAGAACAAACGCGCGGTTTCTACATCTGTTAACTGTCTTATCTTTCTAACAGCATAAGCGGCCGAGCTTAGCCGCCCCGCGAGAGATGTTATATGGGGGACCCCATTGTAATTTCTCGTCTAGCGTGATTCCTAGGAAAACTGTTTGATTAATAAATTCCAGTTTTTCTCCATTCAATATGATGTCACATTCGCTGCTTCTAACATTTGGTAATTTAAATCTAATGCATTTTGTTTTTTTATTATTTAGTACCAAATTATTTACCGTAAACCAATCTTGGACCTGAACAATACAGCTATTCACGTCGTCAAGATTTTGTGACCGTCGGTTTATTTTAAATATCAATGATGTGTCATCTGCAAATAACACCATCTTTGGTTGATTTTGAAATAATTGGGGTAAATCATTTATATAAGCTAAAAAGAGGAATGGACCCAATATCGAACCTTGAGGAACGCCCATTACCATTTCAGACCCTAATGAGTTTGTGCCGTTGACTTGAACTTTAACCTTTCTATCTTTCAGGTATGATCTTAGTAAATCAAGAGCTGTATTCCTAATCCCATAGTGCTCCAGTTTCAGCAGAAGTGTCTCATGGTCTACGCAATCGAAAGCCTTCGAGAGGTCGCAAAAAATTCCAATGGCATCCTGTGCTTCTTCCCAGGCATTAAAAATGTTCTTTATTAGGGCGACACCGGAGTCAGTGGTACAACGCCCTTTGGTGAAACCGTACTGTTGATCATGAAAGATGGAATTTTTATTAAAGTGCCGTAACATTTGATTGAGAATCAACTTTTCAAACACCTTACTGAGAACTGGCAGAATTGACACAGGCCTATAATTGTTGGGTTCCTTACTATCACCGGATTTGAACAAGGAACTACTTTACTATGTTTCATGAGATCCGGAAAGACGCCTTGGTCTACACTAGTGTTAAATATGAAAGCTAAATAAGGCGCAATGGTTTCGATGACAGATCTACAGACTTTTACAGACATTCCCCACAGATCTTCTGTTGATTTAATTTTAAGATCTTTAAAAGCTTTTATAACAGCCTGGGGGTCTGTATGCTGAAACCTAAACTCCAAAGGGCATGCCTTTACATTCTTTCTAAGTAAGGCAGCAGAAAGCGCGGGTGAGGAATTTAAAGCTTCAGTGGTTTTGTGGGGAATATTAACAAAAAAGTTTTCAAATTCCTGAGCTATTTCTACATCTGAGTTGATGGGACCATGAGCAGTCTCTAAATTAAATTCAGTATTACGCTGTTTTTTCCTACCGGTTTCATTATTTATTATTTGCCAGGTAGTTTTTATTTTATCATCAGCTGATTTTATTTTATTGCTAATGTGAAGAGCTTTAGCTATTTTGCACACACTTTTAAAAGTTTTAGAATATTTTGCAACATACTGATGAAAGCTTGTATTATTCATGTGTTGCTTTAGGCCATAAAGTTCAAAAAGTTTTTCCCTGCTTTTGCGAATACCTGGAGTCGCCCAATCACTAAAAAAGAAAGTAAGCCTCGCCAGGTCACCCTCTGCTCAGAGTTTTCCCCAGGAATTCTCAGCTGAAGAGTGCGCCTTGAAAGAATGACGCAGATGATCTGAATAATCCTAGCCGGTATTCTCAGCTCGTGCATCTTTTGCCTGAGAACGGGGAGGAGGACAGAATCATAAGCAGCTGATATAAAATAAAATTAAAAAAATACAGTGCTAGCAATCGCGTCACGGGTCAACTTATAATGAACGCACTGTAATCTGATGTGCAGAATGCGTAGATGACGGCTTTGTGCTGGGGCTTTTTACACCCTGTTTTGACTGTTCAAGGAGTCAACTATCCTTAGGTCAAGTTTTATTAGCTACTAATGCTACCTTATTTCCTCTGTCAGGGTATAACAGAGCTATTGGACTGCATGCGCGCCGACACAGTGAACATCATGATCCTATCCAACAAACATTCCACGCCTATCAACTATGACTCCAAAGAAAAATGGTTCGGAACCGAATACAAGAAAATGGGTGAGTTTTGTTAAAACAAGATAAAATAAACCTTATGCTGTTGTTTATAAGGTTGATTATCGAAATATAACTGGTTGTCGTCACCATTATTTATTGGCATTTCAGAAACAGTAAGTTATTCATATTAATTTTTGAAGTGAACATTACTGTGTCTTTATTGTGCTTTTCTCAAAACAAATTGTATTTATTTCTACCTATAAATTAAAAATATTTATCTTTACCTTTAGAAATATACAACATTAATTGGGGCAAGTACCGTCAAGTTTATCTAAAGAGCGGTTAATCTAGAATACGGAGAATTTCATTCCCTGGCTTATCATTACCTACTTGTCCAAATCAATTGAGCTCCTTAAGTTCTGAGTTGAGCTCCACGATTACTGACAAATGCTTGCACTGACAGGACAGGTCCACTCAAATCTGTGTGGTTCTTTTCTCAAAAGACCATTTCAGACTAATCTACATGGTCCTCATATGGCCTGACCAAGATTATGTCTGAAATTTTCTTTTAAATTCCAACCATAATCTGACTGTCTCCTCTGACTGTGACCTCTGAGTTTGTTTCGGCCTTTCTTCTCAGAGTAGTCAGATAGGAAACGCCGAACTCATCTAGGTAATTTTTAATTATTTTTTTAAGATGACGTGTAAAAGTGATTCCTGTATCCTATTTACAGAATAAACAATTTCATTTCATTTCAATTAAATTCTCCGTATTTCGCGATTGCGCTTTATAAAATTCCCTTACTATACAGCCACACTAACCACCTTTTCACTTCCACAGAAATCCCCGGCAAATGGCTTGACCGTTGGCTCAACGTGGGCCCTTACACCAATTTCTTCCTTCCGGAGAAGAACGTCTACATAACCACAGACTTCAGCTTGATCCAACCACACCCCGCATATACAGAGACCGCGCATGAACTGGGCATAGATCTTAGCAGCTCTCCTAAAGATATTCATAGGAAAGTCGAAGCTGCCAATAAGAATTCTACCAAGATATTGAGCCACGGTGACCTTATTGCTACTGTCAATCATTTTCGGTATGTTTTTGTCTATATTTGATATATTTTATACCTACCAGATCCAGCTAATAAGGTCAAACAAAACAGGCTACAAGGTCAAATTAAATTACCTAGTTAAACCCCGTGATGAGTTTCAAAATAGAAAAATGAAAAAACACAAAAAAAAATTGGAGATGATTTGAAGTATGAATTTAGGTGATCATGTTTAAATAGCGATAGTCATACCCATCACTTCTGGAGTTTTGCTAGCTTATTTAATTAGACAGTGTATAGAGACAGCCCATGAGGTGGCATAGATCTTAGGAGCTCTCCTAACTAGCATAAAATATGCCAGTAAGATATTGAGCCACGGTGACCTTTGTCAATAATTTTACGTATATTTTGGTTTATTTTTGGGTATATTTTATCAGTTCATCAAATTTAACCTATTCACTGCCAGTCGGATTAATACGACAAATGTTTTCGTGCCCGCGCTGCATCAGTCGTATTTAATGCAATTTTCTTTCTTTCTTTCTTCTTTCCTAGAAGAGAGAACCTATGTTCGTTTTTTGTTTGTATTTCTTTGCACGACCCTATTCATCGTAGGTATTTATTTATTTGTAGATTTATGAGTATTGGGTATTGGGGGCACGGCAATTGATATAAAACTAAGCGGTCAATAGGTTAATTGACGGTATTATCTGCAACTCGACGGTATTACAGATAGATATACAGAATACTCTGTATTGTATAGCTGTATTGTGTAACTTTTCACAGCTTCAGATTATGTTATAATAGGCGGCCTTATAGGTCTACAAGTGTATGCATATCTAATCAATCCTATAACTTCCACAGACTAGACCAGCCTAACCTGATCCGTAAGAACCGCCACATGGAGCTATGGTACAAACCAGATTTCAAGTTCCGTTTCCCCACCGCGTTGCTGTACTTCTACTTCATCTCGCCGCTAAGTCTCAAGTCGCCCAGAGAGTGAGTATACTTACATCCAGTTTTATAGACGGGCTTAACTTAGCGATTGAGGACTTTAATGAAAATTCACGCCACTAGTTGGCGCCACTTTAACAAGAGGTCTTCCATTCCGACAATGAATATAAAATATTTGACGACGTTCATCATTCGTTTCATTCATTCGTTCGTCATTCAGTCACGACTAAATTAAATATAGGCGCTTTGATAATTCTGATAGGTGCCTGGATCTGTCGTCTCAGTGCTGCCACCTAACGTAATTTCATAAAACTCTCATTCGCGCAGATTGGTCATATAAGTTGAAAAATAACACGTGTTGTCTTAACATAATACTAATCATTACTAAGAGGAGAGCTTAAATTATCACCGAATAGGTAATTTAAAAAAGACGAATTTCCCAAGAGACGCCTTGCGATGATCAACTGGCGAGTATTTCCTAGGAGACTCACACGGACAGACATTCTCGCCCCTCGACGGTCTAAGAACGATCCTCTAGTAAATGAACCAAATAATATTACGTTTAAATCTTAAGGGTCACCTGTATCAAGAATGTACGCCTTCTAATAACAGTACCAATCTGCCAAATAAATCTCAAATTTACCGAAATGTTTGACAAGTTTTTTACATTGATTGTTGCTGCGATAAGATTGCGACTTGAATTAATACGAGAATTGGCCTTCTGTATGGCTAATACGGTAATATAATATAACATCATTATTATTGGTTAATGTTTTGAAACTAAAATACAGGGTGTATCAGAAAGGTGTGGTACCACAGACAGAGCTGGGCAAAATACATGCTTGGCTTTCATCTATCTCGCGCAATTTTAAAATACGAATTACAAAATATTTTTAAGTCGTGTATTTGAAATACAAAATACAGTATTTTAACCATTTTTGTTTAAAATACAAAATACAGAAATTTTTCTGCAGAACGCACCCATTCATACGATCACTAAATGTATTTATGTTCAGATGTATTTTGGCACCTTATGTATTTAAAA
The DNA here is from genome assembly GCA_963853775.1 of Xanthia togata. Taxonomy (NCBI): domain Eukaryota; kingdom Metazoa; phylum Arthropoda; class Insecta; order Lepidoptera; family Noctuidae; genus Xanthia; species Xanthia togata. The sequence goes on from OY970809.1 coordinate 14,121,687, forward strand.
TACTAACTACAAAATACCCCAGCGTCAGGTATTTGAAATACCAATTACAAATTCCATTTTTAAGAAGTAATTGAATTACAAATACTAAATATGTATTTGTATTTCAATTACGTATTTTAATTACAAGTAATTCAAATACTGCCCAACCCTGGGTACAGACTATCAAACTGAAGAACTTTCACCATGGGACCAAAATCGTAATGGAGAAAAAAAAATCCCATCTAGGTAGAGTAGGTACTAAAAGCTTTGTACGGGACAGCTAATATTTTTTTTAAATTTTATCACACCTATCTGATACACCCTGTATAAAGTTTTGTAACAATAAAAACAATTCAGTGCTTGGTTCACAGTTCGTGTCTTCTCGATCTTTGGACGGACGTGTTACAACAAGGGCTAAAGGTAATAATCGATCAAATACTTTTATGTTTACAAAGCCCAATGAAATATCAACTTTGCGTACGTTAATATAAAGTCTAAAATAAATGAGCATTAAATAATAATAATATAAATAAAATGTTTATTTTTTCTTCCACAAATAACACTTATTAACTAAACTTAATAATAATTATAATGATAACGTAGGACGTAATAAACCTTGTTTACAGGAAGAAGTCTACCCTGCTAACATGGCGGACCTGTCTCACTCATTGTATGTTGGCGACAAAGGACTCACAATGAAAGTGACTGGCTATAGTCAGAATTTACACGTGAGTACACATACCATTTAATACAATATGTAAAAAAAACCGTCCGCTCCGCAAGGGGCACATGGGTACTGCAATAACATTACCAAAAAGTAATAAAGAATCTTATTATTATTGAAAAAAAAAAGTTATTGCGTTTTTAGCCCCAAAATTACCCCAAATCCATTAAAAATTTGCAAATTTTCAACAGGGGTCTTATGTTATTACTTGTAGATACCCGCTAAACGGCCGCCCGCGCCCTATGTAATAAACCCTGTTAAATTGCACATAGTTTTTTTTTTAGTTTTTCCTGAATTTTACTACATAAATAGACTCTAACAACGGTAGTACGATACCTACCCACACTAGGAATTACTCCTGTATTATGGGTGCGTTTACAAACATTTAAACTCACATACACAAACAGTCAGACCCGGAACAACTACATGTAGGTCATACAAATATTTGTTCCGTGCGGGAATCGAACCCGCGACACGCAGCGCAGCAGTCAATCGCGTAACCACTGCGCCAACCGTGCCGACAAAGTTACTCTCGCATCATAGGGAAATTTATTCACATTTGGAGCATTTGATAATAAAGAGAAGTTAGTAAGTCATCTTTATCGCTAAAGCATTAGGTTCAAAGTTGATTGGGAAAATTTTACAGTTTCGGGTTAGCTTGACCTGCTGGCGTCTGTACAGTCACGAGCAGTAATATTTAAGCACTTGGCAAAATGCAAAAGCGATTTACTCGGGGAATTACGATTGCAAATTTGAAATACGACCTATTCCATAATATGATATGGGTACCAATATACTATGTTCGTAATAACACAAAATTACAATCAACACAGGAGGAGAAAATCACTTTTAAAAGTTGCTAGGTGTATGCATGTTGGTGCTCGCGACTGTACCTAGGTAATGTTAACATAATTAGAAGAAATATGTTGTGAGCGTGTTTGCTTCCTCCTCCTTTTCACATAAACCTTTAAAGGTCTTTAGAGAAGGTGTTATTTTGTTTATTATAATATGTAACCAAAATTGTACTGAAAATAATAAAAAAAACTTTATCAAGCACATCTTTTTCTTCACATGGCAGCACCAACCTGACGATCTTTAGTTCCTGGATTTAAAACATAGGTAGGATACTTTTTATACAGGCTCAATCTAATTATAATAAACGAAAGTCGTGTTAGTTACACTATTTATAACTCAAGAACGGCTAAACCGATTTGGCTGAAAATTGGTGGGTAGGTACTTTTTATCCCGGTAGGGGGGTGGTATGTAGGTAGGGTAGGTAGGTAGGTAGGGTAAGTAGGTAGGTAGGTAGTTAGGGTAGGTTGGTGCGCCGTAGATAAGTACTTAATGCTACCCGTGCGAAGCTGGGGCGGACAGCTAGTGTTTTATATTTTTATGAATTTTAAATAGATTACTTTGTATGTTTCACACTACTTTTGTTTCCACAGTTACTAGTGGAGCTAATCACTCGGGAGATGCGGTCTTCAACACAGAACCTAACGAGTGCGATGTTCGAGGCCGTGCGCGAAGTGCGCGCGCGGACGTACCACAACGTGCTTATTAAACCGCACAAACTCGCCAAGTGAGTGTCGTATCATCATATTCATGAAAATGTGAATCTAAAACTATCTCGTAATACAAGCTAAGCATAACCGTCCCTTTCTTGAATTTAGAATCTTAATTCATTTACATTCGTTACCAGTTCTGCTTTATGACCTGCGCACACTGGCGGACGGGATGGCATATGATTTTAAATTTATCAAATGATTTTAATACTTATCCAATGGAAATATATTTAAATTCTCGATGCTCCAGAGAAAACTGTGTTGCGTGGCTATAAGGTCGATCACCAAGCATTGAAATATATACCTTATTTTGATTGCATAAGTATTAAATTAAATTGATAAATTTAAAATCAGATGCCATCCCGTCCGCCAGTCTGCGCAGGCCATTAGCGTTCTGTATTCCAAGTTGATTTTTGCGAGACCATAAAAATATAAAATACATTTAGTTACGATGGAACTTGAACTTTATCATGTCACATGTGTGACACTGAGTTTGATTCCAAAACTTGATAATAATTAACCAAGATTTTCAGTTTAGTTTATTTCTGCTCTTACTCTTGGCAGAGACGTCCGGATGAACATCCTGCTGACGCCGTACATCTCTCCCCGCGAGAAGGCCGCCGCCATCCACAACATCACGCTGGCCGAGCTGCAGCAGTACAGCGACCGGCTGCTCAGCAAGATGTACTGTGAGGTTGGTGACGTCATCATCATCATCATTCAGCCAAAGATTCCGGGTTTCAATGATTGCCGCGACTTTCACCACCACCCAAATCTCATAACATACTTTATCTACCTACACCCACGCTATAAATCCTCTTTATAAGTTTCTGAAACAGTTAGCTTATTGCCAACATTAAAACAACCAGTGTCATAGTAACCATAATGTCATCCAAACGAGTGTTATAATGTTGTACTGAATTTCATTTTACAACTCCAATTTCAAAAAAAGAACATCGTCATGCACACGCGTTTTGAATTTACATAATATATAGCTCTTACAACACTGTACAACACCGTATGGATTCAGAACCTTGTATAGAGCATTCACATCATGGGTGTAGATAAAGTCTTGTATGCAACTGTACATAATTAGGTATTAAAACACTCATGTGATACTATTAACCCACATTCGTGTTTTAATACCCCTTATTATACAACAGTTGCATAAATAACTATTCTCTGAAGGAAATTCCTTTATGGATTAGGAATTTTCTTCAAAGTATTAGTAGATTGTTTGCCTAGGGAGCAAACAACTATTTTTAAGGCGAGAGTGTTTCTTTGAATCCAGAGCGGAGCGAAGGATTCTAGAGTAGAATCCCCAGCGTAGCGAGAGATTCTAAAGTAGAATCCTGAACGCAGCGAGGGATTCAAAGTACGTCACTAGAGCTTAAAATAGTGTTGCTCCCGAGGTGAACACTACTTTTCATCACCCTCTATGAGAAAAAAAAACATGTGCGGTCCGACCTCATCTCTCACGTATGATTTAAAACCAAAATAAAGTTTTCGCAGCCGCCATCTTGGATTTACGTTATGACCTCTTTATCGACTTTAGCAGCTTTAAAAACTATAAAAACGATACCTGAATGACGGAAAATTTATAATTTTCGTAGCCGCCATCTTGGTTTTACATTTTGACCTCACTATCGACTTTAGAACCCTCGAAAACTATGAAAACGACACCCATGACGAAAAATTTGAAAATTTTCACAGCCTAATTTTTTAAAATTAAATTAATATTGTTTGTTTTTGTTGCCAGATACTGATGCAAGGTAACCTGCCGTGGCACGAGGCTATCAGAATAGCGGAGAACGTGCACGCTAACCTCAAGTGGGAAGCGCTCACCGAAGACGAGTTCCCTGATGTAAGTATCGTTATTAACGTGTATTATTTACATTATTTTTCACTGTTGTTTCAGGTAATATTGTTATTTATTTATTTCTGTATATTTGTAACGATTATTGTTTAGTTATTACAATCATATGAGAGTTTATATGTTATTTTTAGGTTAAAGTTAGGCTTACAATTAACACACACTTGTGGTAACATTTACATTTTTAAACAGTGTTGGGAGGGGGACACGCCTGGCGTGTTCATTTATTTAAGCGTTCAAAAATTCAAAAGTCATTTATACAAACTAGGCTGAGAATCAGCACTTTTTGAACGTCAAAATTACATAAGACAGTCCCCCGGCACGCCCACCCTTCACCACTTCCCAGTGCTTTTGCTGGGAAGAAATGCCGCAACAAACTCCCCAGCAGCACAGCTGTCTGTTCAGTTAAGAAAAAAATGATTCTATACAATGATTCTATACAATAGTATACAAGATAATTTACATTACGCAAAACACAATTTAAATTATAAATTAATAACTATATGACAGCTAGCACACGCCAATATACCAACCAAAAATATCGAGAACACAAGCAGAAATAAAAATAACTAAACGTAAACAATATCTAAAAAAGAAAATCAAGCCTCCAGGCATAAAGGGCGTGCCCGCTTACATATAGCTGTAACTAGAAGTTATAATTGATAAACTAGGACCATCGAGGTAAAATAAATAATTGTCGAGGTCGCTAGCTAACCACATATTGCAATACAACTCATAAAAAAAACATTGTAATGAGTAGATTATGTCAACAATAAATAAAAATAAAATTAAAATAAATTGACATAAAAAGTAAAACTATAAACAATTATATAAACTCATATAACCTGACCTAACCTAACCTGTTCAGTGTCAACGCGATATTTATGCTAAATAGGTGCCGTAAAGCTTGGGTTTCCTAAGAATGTGGTGCTGCATGTATACACGGGCTGCTAAAATAACGGCAGTCATAAAAATATACGGTGGGCGTTTAATACCAAATTAAAATAAACGCTCTCTATATCAACGCCGTCAAGACCTTATGTGACGGTTTCGCTTTCTTATGAAATCCAATTATTAAGCATCGAATGTGTTAAGCAACCGTCCTAACAAATACAGGTGAAAGTCCACCAGCTGCCTCTGGGCGAGCGCAAGATCCGCGTGCTGAGCCTGAACGACGCTTCCACAAACAGCATCATCACCAACTACTACCAGGGAGAAGCTACCAACTCCAAGGATACCGCCACGCTTGAAGTGCTTATGGTAAGGACATACATTCTATTTTGTTCCTTATTGTATTGTTAATAAGACATGTAGAATTTTTAAATTCTGCAATCTGCATATTCCTGGAAGGGAACCGTTGTAGCTATAGGAAAACGGTCTTAGGAGACTGTCCTTAACTTTTTGAGACATTTCGATCTGCAGATGATTCACTGTCATTTCTTACGGGAAATGAAATTCCTTAAATGTAAGTGAATAGTTATTTATCCAACATGTGAGGAAAGTTCGTTTTACTCAACAAAACGAATAGCAAATGAACTTGCTCACATGTTGCATACAAAACTTTTCACCACAACCAGCAAGAAAGTATTCAGTCATCATAGGTAAATAAATTAAATAGACACAAAGCAAATCAAAATAATTCTTTATTTTTTTAAATATCTTTAAAACTTAACATAAAAAAATCAGGCAAGGTTAGTTTCTGAACGGGATCATTACTTTCCTCACTGTTCAAACAGTGAGGAAAAACCAACTTTCCTCACTGTTCAAGCAGTGAGGAAAAACGAACTTTCCTCACTGTTTTCGTAGAGGAAAGACACTTCTTTCGTGCGGGAGTGGTGAAAAAGTTTTTTTTTGCGATTTCTGACTTTTCTAGTACTCAAACCTCAGTGTTTGAGAGAGAGATAGAGTTTTTTGATCCTTATAAGAAACGGGATCGATTGGCATCAAGTGTTTGTTTTTAAATCTGTGAATGCAGATCAAAATGTTTAAAAATTTTAAGGTCAGTCTCCTAAGACCGTTTTCCTGTAGCTACAACGGTTCAGGTAGCTGCCCTTACTGCCCCATCTCAAAAATCCACCCTGTATATACGTCGACTTCCAGTCTGAATAATTATGGCTTATTGAGAAGGTTATTATCAAAACTTAACTATTCCACTTTCGACAGTTTTTTTTTTTGTAGCAATTAATTTTACATGCAGAGAAAACAGGAGTTTGTCAAAACGTGATTGATCCAGCAGAAAAGAAAAAAAACGAATGGAATGAAATCCACTTCGGAATTCGTTCCTAAAAACCTATTTTCTAAAATTCTGAACAAAATTATTAAGTGGAAAAGTTTTGAAAAGAACCTCCTCAATGATTAGTTCCAATATTTCACGGACTGCTACGTTATCATATCAATCTGTAATTTATGTTATAGTTACTGATGGAAGAGCCGGTATTCGATAACCTGCGCACTAAGGAGCAGCTGGGCTACAGCGTGTTCAGTATGATGCGCTACACGTTCGGCGTGCTAGGCTTCTCCATCACCGTCAACACGCAGGTGGACAAGTTCAGGTATAGTATTTCATATTTATTTTAAAAACTAGCTGCGCCCCGCGGTATCACCCGCGTAAGTCTCGATGCCGTGGGAAAGAGTAACAAACACTTTCGCATTTATAATATTAGTTAGGATAATCAACCCACAGTAAACATGTGAGACACGAAGAAATTAAAGTACAAGATGCTCGTATCGCGCGCTGTCTATGGCGGCAGTACGGTAACGTCAACTAAATCTTTTGTCAAATTACCTATCGAACAAATCGCCTGCGGCGCCTCATTATGTCATAATCGTATTCAAGTTAAGTACACATAAGTAAGGTCCGTATTACAGAACGATACTCACACTGTAAATTACTTAAAAGTCGATTCAACTAAACGCCCGCCAGCCCGCAGTCTGGATTCGCGCCAGGTTAACAATGGCCACAGACTCGCCCCCTATTACATGGTACTGAAATATAAATGGCGCACACCTTGGTACTCCTCTGCTTAGCCCTGCTGGGTAGTCAGGCTTGATTAGCTCCCTTTCACCGGCTTCATAAGGTTCCTAACTCATTTGTTGGACTTGGTCACAGTAATATTATCATACAGTATTCCAACTTCGCGCCTACGCGCCTCGATCTTGGCATCCGTTCGGCATGCAGACAGTCGCGAACGGACGGTGTGTTGTTTTTTTAACAATAACCGCGCGATTTTTTAATGGATATGTATATCCTTTTATCTCCAGAAAAAAAAGATGTCTGGATTAATAAATAAAGTGAATAGAGAAAAGGAAAGTGATTGACACGAGTGAAATAGGTAGTTATAGGCGGATCATGAATCATGATACGGTAGGTACGCTTGTGTTAAAACCTCGGGGCATGTGTGTTTTGTTAGTTTGTATAATTCAAAGTAAAGACGTGGTATTTTATTATTAATAATAGTTGTTTATTGTACTGTGTGTATGAAAAATACTAGAAAAAATAAATTTGACCGTCTGTCAGTCACGAGATAGTTGAAATTTTCTCAGATTAATATCTTTAATAATAAAGCATTTCGTACGTCTCAGTCGAGGCGCAAATATTTTTCGCTCGCAAATTTATAAAACTGATTTGTTATTCAAACATCAACATGGTTTTTTAATTAAATCTTCCAATCAAAAAACAACACGCATTTTTATTGAACACTTCCTATTCAATTCACAAAGTATTTTATTTGTTTATATAAAAAAAGTATATTTACAATCACAAAACTAAATGGAAACACAAAGTAGGCAAATTTTAAATGCTGGAGGCGGGCAGCCCTATCGCATGTTTACGTACCGCGCAGCTGTAGGCATTTATTTCCAAGATACGGCCGAGTTACCATACTGTATGATAATATTACCGTGGCTTGGTATAACCTTTTACAACTAGCTACCCTCTTCTTTGCTAGATTTGCCTTTTAATGCGTTTAAAACTAAAGTAAAATCCAACCTTTGTTCAAACTATTCTTATCATTTAAGTAGTCGTTGAGAGAGTAGTATGCATTTTTTTTTTTTTTGAGAAAAGTTTCCCCACTCTAGGAATTTCTCCTGTATTGTGAGCGCGTTTACATTCATTTAAACTCGTTATCCTGCCTTTTCGCCGAAAATTGTTTGGCAGATTATCACTTGCCAAACAACGTTTCGCCGATGTTTCACTTTGACAACTCACGATTAGTAATTTTTTGTATGACAACGTTTCATTTGGTAGAATTATTGTTAAGCTGATTATTATAATGACACAAAACGTTTGGTACATTTATCATTTGTCAAACATTTCACTAGGCCACACAACTATTAGACGAATGACGTTTTGTCAGTGTAACAGTTCCCTTTTCATACATTGATATAATGATAATATGATAGGATAATGATAGGTTAGGTTAGAGTTTGACAAACAACGCACGAGCCGAGCGAGCGAAACGAGCGTGCCGCGGCAGCGGCCGGCGATGTGCCAGAAGCGAATCGCTTTTGTAAGAGGAAACAGTTAGGTTAGGTTAGGTCACATTAAAGATAAAGTAAATATATATATATATATATATATATAACGAAACCCTACTAGATTTGGTAAACAATAAACAACTAAATGAATATTACGCAAACTAAAACATTCTGCTACTTGAAAGTTGGCATTTAAAAAAATGTCATTATGAAAAGCAGAGCAAACGTACAGTTGGGAACTGTGAGGTTGGGAAATAAAACAAATTATATGATAAGTTGGCAAACAAAGCAGTGATAGCCTAGTGGTGTGACCGTCAGACTGACAAGTCATAGGTCTCGAGTTCGAACCCAAGGCACGCACCTCTGACTTTTCGGATTCATGTGCGTATTATATAATTATCACTTGCTCAATAAACGGTGAAGGAAAACATCGTGAGGAAACCGGCATGCCGGAGAGATATTTCTCGACGGCATGTGAAGCCAAGTCAGAGGCCCGTGGGCGGCTTTAAAACTCTGACACCAGGTTAGTTTACTAACCACACGAAAAGAAGAAGTTGGCAAACGATTATTCGGCGAAATAAAATTCTGCGAAACGTTAGTTGGCAAGTGAAAATCTGGCAAACAATTTTCGGCGAAAAGGCAGAGAACCGTTAAACTCACATACACAAACAGCCAGACCCGGAACAAATAATTATTGTAGGTCATACAAATATTTGTTCCGTGCGGGAATCGAACCTTCGACACGCAGTGCAGTCAATCGCTTAACCACTGCGCCAACCGTGCCGTCAAACTAGACAACAAGATCTTCTGACCACGTTACACTCACTGAATTGGCCCAGCAAGACGCCCGCCGCGTACTTGTAGCTTTATACCTAAACTGCGGAGTGTCTGAGATCATTTTCACAGGTTGGAACTAACCTCGTTCGGGCAGGTCGCTACCTCACATTCTCATTCCGAACTATCATTACTTACACCTGTAATAAATATATTTTAGTTGGCACTAATAAACCAATGTATGGGAAATATTACTACTGTGGCTAAATATACAATTTTTGTAAACGTTTTTAAATAATCATTATCATTCCATCGACATTTACTCAACTATCTACTTTAGCGTTATGTATTCTAAGTCTATTTTAAGTCAACATTCGAACAGCTCCAAAAAAGCAGCTCCAAATTTCTAGGAATCTTAATTGATAGCCAGTTAACATGGAAGCCGCAAGCAGAAGATATCTGTAAACGTCTGAGCACAGCCGCGTTTATGTTATACAACCTATCCAAAAAAGTAAATCGGTCAACAATACTAGTGGCCTGGGTCTCCCTTGTTTCATCGAAAAGAAATTGCCAAATTATCACTTCCCAAACAATTTTTCGCATAATTTAATTTGCCAAATTATTACTTAGCAAAAAATCTCTTTACAAATAATTGTAACGCAAACCTAATGTTTAGCATGTGAACGTTTATACAATAACTTGTTTACCAACTAGAACTTTTACCAATTTTTATGTAGTCAAATATTTCACTTGGAATTACTCATTTTACGCAAAAAAAAACTGCCAAATATTTAGTAGATTTTTTTAAAATAATTAATTTCGTGTAACTAGTTCAGTTTCGGGTAGCCTGTTTTTTCCATAGTTTCTTTCTATATAATCTAGTCGTTTTTGGCACTCGCCGGCCGCTGCCGCGGCACCGCTCGCTTCGCTCGCTCGGCTCGTGCGTAGGTCACAGTTTTAACCTAACCTAACCTTTATATTTTTGTCATACCAAATCGTATGACGAAACGTTTATTGTCTAAAGATTGTTTGCTGTAATAAATAATTATATTAAAGACCAAATGCTTAAATGACATTATCCTTGATAATATTCTGCCAAGTAAAAATTTGACCAAATGAAAATGTGCGTACTAAAATAATTCCAAACATTGCATTGGTATAAAAAAAGGTTGCAAAAATTTGTTTGGGTAGTGATTTTTTGGCAAAATCTTTTCGGCAAAACGGCAGGATCCCTAGTGGCCTACCATGGTCTTGTAATTTCTATTTTAAGATTTGGTGTTATATTTTGGGGTTATTGTAGTGAACGAGAAAGCATTTTTAAAGCTCAAAAGCGCTGTTTGAGAGCTATATTTGGCCTCAAAGTTACTGACAGTTGTGTGCCTATATTTAAGTCTCAGAAACTATTAACTTTTCCATGCCTCTATATCCTCGAATTAGCAATATTTGTTAAAACAAACCGTAATTTATTTCCCACATTAACAGAAACCAGAAAACGGAGTACATCATTAAGATCACAATATCAGAATTTACTTCACACAGGCACTTTTAAAACGAGTTTATTAAAAAATAATGTAATTTGTATGGCTCCTGTTGTCTTTAATAAAATTCCCGATCATATGAAAACCTTGCCCTTGATGAAATTTAAAAAATGTTTTACTGAATTACTTGTAGATAAATGCTATTATTCTGTTCAGGATTTCCTAAATGATACATCTTAATAACCTATTTTGATAACTTGTATAATAATTATTGTGTTTGCATGCCAACAAGGCAGAATGTACACGGTTCTTTATTATGTTATTTACGATCCTATTTGTATGTACCTGCATTCAAAGCAAATAAAGTATACTCTATTCAAAAAAAAATAAAAAAATATTTGGTTGCAATTTAATTTGAGCTCAATCATGTATGACATTGAGGTTTTTGTTTAAAACTTGATAATTATTTCAAATTCTAATGACACATATGTCCTTTCCTCAGCGTATCACACGTAGACGCGCGCGTTGAAGAATTCCTTAAGAAGTTCACGCGAGATATGAAGCGCCTTACGGAGAAGACGTTGTCTGCGACCAAGCTGTCGCTCGTACAGCTCAAATACACCACTGACTACGAGCTCAAAGAGGAGGTGAGTGACCTATAAACAGTACCTGTTGTGCTATTTTGTAAAAATCTGCTGTCAGTAGAGTCAACACTTATCAAACGGTGAAATAACAGCTCAGCTCATCTACGTTTTCAGTGAGATTTTGACAGGATAGACCGGCTGGCCTTAAGCACGCGATAAGGTAGCCCGTAAAATTCAAATTTTCTTTAGTTTTTGCACTGGTCTTCACAGTGCCATGTTGAAAAAAATATGATTCGCGGCCGTAACAAATATGGCTTTACAGAATTATAATCATTAGAATCAGCAATACAACTTCTTAAGTTAGCATAATCCTTAAATGTCATGACTTCATTAAATTGTTATAGATAGTGCAATCCATGACGACGCGCCCCACTCCGCTCCGCTCTGCACTAAAGCACAGCTTACAGTACGACGAGTGGGGCGCGTCGTCGTGGATTACACTATCCGTATTCAATAGGATTACATGAACTTAGAGAGTATTTACATGATTAAAAACTAACAGACTTAAAATAATAATAATATGTGCAAGTATTATATATATAAAGGGGGAGGGATGGGGGGGATTAATAACTTAGAGAGTTGTATTGATCATTTTTATGATTCTAATTCTATAAATAAACATTTGATACGGTCACGAATCATAATTATTTAGATCATCATACAACCTGACACTGAACTGCAAATTGCAAAAAAGTAAGAAAAATTGAATTTCGCGGGTACCCTGACGCTTTCGCCTTAAACAAGTTATGTTTTTGCAGTCAGACAGCAAAAATACGTGAAACTCAAACTCAAAGCATTTATTTCAATTAAACCATTTACAGGCACTTTTGAATTGTCAAGGAGTCAGTCAGTCAGAAATATGAAGCTAGTTGCCCATTCCAAAGCGTAGGTTCCTATGGAGAAGAACGGGCAAGAAACTCCACGGACACTCTTTAAAAAAAATTATATTCTTACAAAATATTGTTTACATCATTCATGTTGAAATTATACATGTGAGAACAATGTAGAAAGACGTGTACGTAAAAAGCGTCCGTAATAAAAAATAAAAACAATTCAAAAATTAAAATAAGCCGTGGCAGATAAGAGATGACCAGTCCCTACTGATGGCGCCCGTTCACGAACATGACGCATGGATCAGCACCGTTTAGCTCAACTATTTTGAAGGGAACTCAACGATCCAACACACACTCCACCACCAGCGAGACATTTGAGTGAGCATGACATACTCTTAGCCGCCAGGGCATATCAAGTCAATGAAAGACGTACCCAGTAAATGGTAGCTTTACTGTACTTGTGACTGAAAAGAGAATAAAAACAAGCATTATATAACTTCTGACTAATAAATTTGAACTAACCTCAACAATCAAACAAAATAACAAGTGACAGTGACAAAGCAATGAATACTTTAGCCGGGCCGAGGCAGCGCCACAATTATGCCGCAAATAGCGGCACTTTATCCGATAAGGATAGAAAGCCGCTTGCGGCACTCTCTACACTTCCATTTTAATATATCCAGTGACACTCGCGCAATTAAGACGAATCTAACGACATATCATTCATCAAAATCGATTCAGCCGTTTAGTAGTTATGATGGAACATAGAGACGGACATACATAAATACATACAGGTCAAACTCATGACCCTCCTTTTTTGGCTTCGCCGCAGCCGGGTAATAAACTTGACTACAAAATATGTTACAGGTTGAGAGGAACTGGCGAGAGATCACAAGCAGGGAATACATGTTCCACCGGCTGTTCTTAGAGGTAAGACGCCATATTGTTACATCATTTTCACAACTAAGTCTTTTGTTTTTAGCGTATTGCGAGAGGCTGACATCCAACTTGAAATTATAAAGAGCAGTGGTGGCCTTTGTAACACCGCCTTACGAATTGCATGCACTTGCCATTTATCTCATCACTACTGCTTTCAAAACGGCGCGGTGAAGGAAAACATCGCGGGGAATAGGGATGATGCCTGGGTCAAAAAAAAGAAATTCTATTTAGTCCGTCAGTCAGATAATAAAAAAATATTAGACACGTATATTTTGCTTTATCATACACTCAGGGGCACATTTAACCGGCCACCTACATTTTGTCGATTATTTCAAAATTGTATCGGATTTTAACTAATTTTGTTATAAAATTACTTTGGGTGAATCTTTGAGAACACAAATAAAACATGTGTAAGTTGTGAAATGGTTTAATCAAGACAAAAAATTTCAAAATGCGAATATGCAGTCTTCTGACCAAAAACGACATTTAGCAAAATTTTAATTTAAAAAAAGTATGCTCTTAATTATCGCACTAATAATGTGTATTTCCTCCTCTGGCCCTAATCACCTCTTGTAATCGATTTGTAAGCCCGTCCATTATGTCTTGGATGTCGCTTTGTGGAATGTTCCTCCACTCCTCAACAGCTGCAGTTTTCAGCTCACTGATGGTCCTAGGAGCTGGTGTTCGACTCCGAATTCGTCTTTTTAGGTTGTCCCATACATGCTCTATCGGGTTCAGGTCAGGACTCCGAGCTGGCCATGGTAATCTCTGAATATTGATGGCGTCCAAGTACTCTGTGACAATTCTCGCGGTGTGTGCACGAGCGTTGTCGTGCATTAAAACAAAATTATCGCCAATGAATGGAGCAAATGGCATCACATGTGGTTCTAGGACTTCTGTCACGTACCTATGAGCATTTACGCTGCCTCTATCGAAGACCACCAACTCTGTACGGGCCTCGTAACAAATGCCACCCCACACCATAATCGAGCCTCCTTCGTAGCCCACTGTTTCAACCACAGCACATTCAGCAAACCTTTCACCACGGCGTCTATACACCCGCTGACGTCCATCAGGACCTCGTAAAGCGATTCTTGATTCATCAGAGAAGAGAACTGCTTTCCATTGCTCTGACGTCCAATTTAAATGTTCTCGAGCAAAAACAAGTCTCGCTCTTCTGTGAGTTGTCGTTAGCTGTGGTACTCGAGCCGGTCGAAATTATCCCAGATCCCTCTCTGCTAACCTTCTTCTTATTGTTCTTAGGCTCACACTTACATTTCGTACCTCAAATAAGCGGTTACGAGCCTCAGAAGCCGTTGTGAACCGATTTCGAAGAACGTTCGAGACGATGTAACGGTCATCTCTCTCTGACGTACACCGTCTACGACCTTGTCCTGGTCTCCTTGTGTAGGAACCGGTCTCTCTGAAACGCCGGATAGCATCTTGGATAGTGCTTCGTGGGTATCCAAGCATTCGTCCAATCCGACGCTGGCTGAACCCAGCGTCTGCAAGTGCCACAGCCCTAGCTGCTCCAGCTACGTCTAGTGGCATTATTTTAGTGTAAATAAGGTCACAGTACTTCAATACCTCGGTTTTGTTCGAAACAATGGTAAGACAACGTTGTAAAACAAATTTATCCTTCACACAAAACGAGAGGCGAGACTGTCAAATTTCTACTGAACTGATTATTGTTGAATAAAAACCACAAAAGTAAAAAAAAACGCGGGTAAATGTGTTTTCTTTATGTCAGATATACCCACTAATAAAGTTACGCCTAGTAGTCAAAGCCCAAGTTAACATAAACAAACGATATGGAATTTCGAATGAGTGGACGGTTAAATGTGCCCCTGAGTGTATTAATAAAAAATGACTTAGATACAACGCATTAAAGTTGGGGAGTGGGGGTTGATACGTCACAAGTATGTATAAAATCTACATACAAGTGACGTCATGGAACGTTATAACTCAATGTATCGCTGTAATCTTTTGATAACGTAAAAAAATAAAAAAATACGTGTACGTTATTTTTTCATAGTCTTCATGACGGACAAAAAACATTTTTTTGGTCATCATCCTTATTGGCACGTGATAGAACCAAAAAATGGAAGACATCGAGTTATTCACCAACCCGCACTGAGCCCGCGCGGTGGATGCCTAAGTCCCAACAGTGGGAATATATTATATATATAAAAATAAACTAAAATGACATTAATCAATCAATTCATTATTAAGCCAACAACAACCTTTATCTGAAGAACGCAATTGTATTTAATATTTCTTGAAACTATGTATGAAAGAAAGAAATGAGAGTATCTGAGGGAGAGAAGGATAATATTATTTAAAATAGATGTAAGTGGCTGCTAGTATGAATTGAATAATATTGAATTGGTAGCACGTAAAAACTTTTTTTTTTTTTGTTAATAATTTTTCTGGTACTTTCTGAGTTTATCTTGGACATTACTGGCATCAGTGAAGGAAAAACTTGGTGCGGAAACCTGCACTTATAGTTTAAAAAGTCATAAATCGCCAACCCGTCACCGAGCAAGCTTGGTGATCAAAGCAATCGGACACAATAGGCTGGTATTACAACTGTGATACCGTTTACAGGCTGGCGCGATCGAGAAGATCAAGCTAGCGGACATCAAGAGTTGGGTCGAAGACCACTTCCCGACCGGCAACAAGTCCAAGTTCAGGAAACTGTCTGTACAGGTATGTAACGAATTTTGTGTGGACTCACACTCATCATCTGCCTAGCCTTTCTCCCAACTATGTTGGGGTCAGCTTCCAGTCTAACCGGATACCTGTATTTTACATGGAGTGACTGCCTATCTGACCTCCATAACCCAGTTACGGTAAGACTGGTTGTCAGATTTTCGGGCTTCTGACTACCCTTAACACAGCCGACAGCCGGGATAAAACGTGCTTTTCGAGGCACGGAAAGCACGCGGTGTTCGTGCGGACTTACCGTACAGTACACGGTCGTAAATATACGTGGTATGCCACTGAGCAAATATTTTTTCACCACTCCCGCACGAAAGAAGTGTCTTTCCTCTACGAAAACAGTGAGGAAAGTTGGTTTTTCCTCACTGCTTGAACAGTGAGGAAAGTTGGTTTTTCCTCACTGTTTGAACAGTGAGGAAAGTAATACTCCCGTTCAGAAACTAACCTTGCCTGATTTTTTTAAGTTAAGTTTTAAAGATATTTTAAAATATAAAGAATTATTTTGATTTGCTTTGTGTCTATTTAATTTATTTACCTATGATGACTGAATACTTTCTTGCTGGGAGTGGTGAAAATGTTTTGTATGCAACTTGTGAGCAAGTTCATTTGCTATTCGTTTTGTTGAGTCTTTCGCTTACTCAGGATTGAAATTTATAATCACTCGCTGCGCTCGTGATTCTATTTTTCAATCCTTCGTTCGCTCAAGACTCAAAATCAAAACTCATAGGAAAAACGAACTTTCCTCACATGTTGGATAAATAACTATTGTCTAATGTGACTGAGCAAAGAAATTGGCAAATTTCAAGTGGGCTGTAGGGCTAACAACATTCTGACAAAATCTCTGTTTTTTTTTTTTTTTAAATCTTAGATAAATATATTTGGCGGCTGACTACAAAGCCGAACTTTTTTCAAAACTCGTGTGTCAAAACGGCCGCGTACCGTAAATATTGGTTTATTCAAGGACTTTCTTTGAATGGTCTCACCTACACCATTTTACAAGCTTTCCTGACCTCTTCACAAGAACATAGCAATGCTAAGAAGAAGAAAGAACTATGACCCCGCGTTCTATCCAAAAGGTATCGTCGCGTGCATGGCACATTTTATTCGGAAAACTGGAAAACGCCCTCTGTCGGCGGGACCACGCGTTCAGGTTCACGAACAAAAAGTATCATATTCGCGCGACCATCGCTTTTAAATAGGACGAGGTATGATTGTATTAGTTTACTACACGAACATTTTCCCATCTACCCTACCCCAATCACCTGATAATTTGATATTTTCTCTTCCTCAGATAATGGGCCACAAATCAAGCAACGTGGCTTCCCCAGACACTGTCGCGAAGAAACCCTACGAACTGACTTACTTAGACGCGAGCCAGCCAATCGGAGACACTAGCGAGAATAACGCGGACTTTGTTCACGATATCAACACGTTCAAGGGCGAGCTGCCGTACATACACGTTCCTAAGGTCAATTTACGACAATGCTGAGGCACTAACTCCCGGTTACGAAGAGCGTCTATTTAATCTGTCGTCATATTCCACTGATTTTATTGTCTGTTTGGTTCCCCAATCACAACAGCGATGAGTTTTAACTCATGATCGCCAGGATTCGTGTGAGTGGAGGTCATAAAACGTGCGAGGAGGACGGTGAATATTGAAAACTATAAGTCTTGTGTCAACTCGGTCTCAAGTTTTATGACCTAGCCTGAAACGAACGTAGGCGTTTATTATAAGAGGCTTTTAGAAACCGGGTGCTATTGACCACCAAGATGTAAGTACTTCAGGAAAACTCCTGAAAAGAAAACTTGGCCTAAAGGGATGAACAATAAACATGATTGAGTCGGATTATAAAGTCAACTGAAATTATTTTGGCATCCGATGTATATCGCAATAAATATCAACCCCTGTTTTGATCACATTGTGTGTGTCTTGACCATACACAGTCACCGCTTTTGTAGATGTGTAAGAGATCGTCTCTCATTGGACGATCGGCAACGTCACGTCATAAAGCGTATTACTGATTGGAGTTTACTTATTTGCGTTTATGATCGAGGCTTAGGAGATTATCATTATATTCTTACTACTTTATTACGTTTATATACAACCACTTGACGTATATCGATATTTAAGATTTTATTGTTTCAATTTTTTTTTCTAATTTAATTCCGTCCAATGTCTCAGTTTTCTCACATTTTATCGCTCGACTTTATTTTTTCTTTTTCACTTCGCCGGGTTTTAAGAAAGATAACAAATCCCGTTTTAATTTAGACTTTTATACCTATACTTAATTAATTACTTTTAAAAGTTTTGTGTATGTATGGGTCTTACAGAGATATTTACATGACAATTAGTGACGATATGCGTCCAGTGGATGTTTCTAGAGAAAGTAGTTATTCGAGTCTCTTTCCACTTATTTTGACATCGTCCACCAACCAGCTTCACGTAATAAAGCCAGTTAAAGGCGCTGTCCTAATAGATCGCGATTACTCGATCATCCATTATGAATTATAACAAAATATTATTATTATTATATTGAACATTTATTTAAAAAAAGAAAAGAATAAGTACGCCTATTCGACGACGGTTGTACATTTAATCACGTTTTCGTATGAACGAAACACGCGCTCACTCGCGATAGTCGCGTAATCACGTTCTATGAGGACATCGCCTAAGTGAAACTATTCGAAGCTGTGTGTGTGTGCCTAGATACCAGAGAACAATCAAATACACGCGGAAAACATAGTTGAAATAGTTATATAGATAGCATAATAATGTTTCCAATGATATTATTTGGCATACTTGGCTTGTAACATCTGTACCAAAGCTATGTACAGAATACTGTATTGTTAATATTATTCCTATCCTTCATACAGGGTCCAAGAAAATTAGCTAACGAAACTCCGCAGACGACGCGTGATGGGTAACGATATTTAAGCATGATAAAGCAAAAAAGAAATGAATTTTATGATGTTTTGTTTTTGGGGTCCTCAACAGTCACTAGTGTTCGAAAACCATTTTTTTTAAATGTAAACTTCACAGACATCAGTATGTCTATATCTACTCTCTTTTTATCTAGAATTTCCATCAATTATGTTTATTATGTTTAACTTTTTTGTATTGCACAAAAAAGTTTTGATTCTAATTTTTACTTGTCTGTGGCCGCGCCCACTTTAACGCATGCGCAGTGATGTGTTGGGTTTTAGCGCCATTCATACGTTTTGTTGTTCTGAATTTCGTGGGAATTTTATTCTTAACTTTGTTCTTTTATTTGTTAGGTTCAATCCCAATGTATGAGAGTAGATAAAGTAGCGTATGAAACTACACATAACTAGATATTAAAACA
The DNA here is from genome assembly GCA_963853775.1 of Xanthia togata. NCBI lineage: Eukaryota > Metazoa > Arthropoda > Insecta > Lepidoptera > Noctuidae > Xanthia > Xanthia togata. Next base: position 14,141,034 of record OY970809.1, read on the forward strand.
CTCGTGTGATACTATTAAAAACCTCGCCGTGTTTTAATACCCCTCATTATGCAACAGTTTAGTCAAACTACAATTAACAACTCACACTTCATAACAGCAGTACCAGCGGTGATTGACCCAAAATAAAAACTTCTTTTGGTTTTGTTCGTTTCGTTTCGCTAGCTTATTAAGTTTGACCTTGTATAGGTTACTTTATTGTATTAAAAATAACAGTGTAATTAAGGCGTTAGGTACTGTTACCTAAATTGTATATATAAAAAATAGATACGTAATAAAAACAAAAAAAAAACAGCAAAGTATATAAAATATGTAACTGATTGTAAATATTGTACTTAAACTTCTGCTCACCACCGCGGAAACAAAACTACAATATCTTGCGTTTCGTAAAGTAATTATGAAATAAAGAATGACTGTTATGTGTAAATTGATTAATAGTTAAATAAATATTCTCCATAGGACACAAATGTTTGTATTTTACTTGACACCCTATACTCAATTTTGTTTTATTTTATTTAGAGCGTCTACTTTTCTCATCGGTCGTTTTATATTTTCATCATCATCATTTCAGCCATGGGACGTCCACATGTGACTCAGGTTGGCTGGACAAATCTTCAAAATAGCTTGCATTTAACTAGGTCAATAGGTCACTTTATGTGACGGCTAAACACCCTTATTTCAGAATTTGTGACGCTACAGAATCTTAGATAATCGATCGAAAACGTGTCCAGCCATCTTGAAAAACCACTTTTCGCTGGTCTCTCAATCTCGGTAACGGAAGTGATTTTGACGACTTTTTGCACATCAACGGGCGTCACATAAATTTGTGACGGGCACCGAGCTAAAAGTTTTGTGATAAGTACAGTGGTTTAGTAGAAAAATGCAAAAATCTGTGTCCAGCCATCTTGAATTTACCTATAAAACTTATGGCTGGCACTTCCGAATCTCAATAACGGGGGCGTTTTCGAATATGGTTCCCTTACTAATACTTGGTGACGCAATGTGTGACAGTAATAACGTTTGATTTATGGCGTCACATGTAAGGGTTTACGAGAAATCAATAAAAACTTAATGTCCAGCCAACCTGAGTTCAAGATGGCTGGACACATGTATCTCCACTGCCTGATGATCTACGACCTTCGAAATGTGTTCAAAATGTTGTGACGGGGACGATAATGATAACCTGAAATTGTGACGGAGAAACTTTGCGTAGTTTCAAAGATATTGACCATTTAAATTTTTCCATACAAACATCCATTAATATTGTGAGGTGACATAATTTTACATAAATAAAGGATTTCTTTTTAATCGATTAATTGGCCGGTAGCATCCACGCCTGCTTTGTATTTGATTTCCCCGTGGGAATAAAAGGTTTTCCGGCAGTGAATAGAGTATGTGTTAATTCAAAATAATTAATAATAATAACTGGGCGCCATTGAGTTCATAGAAGGAGCAACATTAGGACATTATAAATGTCATTTCTACTCCAATGGGTGGTTTTGTTATGATGACAATGATAAAAGAATTAGAAAAAGTTTAATATTTTTGTTCATTGTTTGACTTACATAAAACAGACGATAACATTTTACTAACTTAAAAAAAAAAGATTTTGTGTTATACAATACAACAGCGTAACATAAACACAAAATGACTCGAATAAAATCTAAAAAATCTAAAAAAAAATTCATACAAATTGACTCGGCCAGCGGATTAGTTTGTATGAAAACTCAATTGACGTTTGCAAATTTCTTATATATATTTCAGCAAATTTCTTAAAATAAAGTTGCATTGTTTGAGCCAGCAACCGAGAGGTTTTACGTTATATAAATAACATGTTGTAGGTTCATGTTACGCTGGAATATGTTCCTTATTTTTTTAAATCGAGTAAGTGTTTTTATTCTGTATGTTTTCTCTTTTATAAATAGGTATTGAAGAAAATTTTAGTATATTCAGCTATTTATACGATTAAAATGACGACCACCAACTTCATTTGCGCTTCAAACACTTAGGCTGCAAACTGAACGGCTGCGGGCGCGGGCGCGGCGGCGGGCGATCACGCGTGTAAACTGGCTTGTTCTCGGTTTCGCTCAGTTTGTCGCGGTGAAGAGATGTACCAAATGTACGAACGGGCCAGTTTACGCGTGTCGCCGCCCGCCGCCGCGCCCGCGCCCGCCGTCGTCCGGTACGCGGCCTTAGGACGGCGGTAAAACAACGTTGTGGTACAAGGCGGGGGTTACGGACGTGCAAATGCGAGTTGATCATCGTCATTTTCGCCATTTGAAACGCTGTATAAGTACAAATAAATAAATGTGATTTTATTTACAGCAAACATTATTTTTTCATTTAAATACCTTCAGAGCATTAGTTTAGTTCTCCTGACATAATATATACCTACTAAAAAGAATAGATATCTGCACGTAAATAATCAATAACATTTAAAAATTACACCCCCCCCTTTTCCTCACTTCTAAATTTTTGTCTTCTATTGATTTAAATATCTACAGTTGTTCGTATTAGTATCACCAATACACGGATTTTCGTCCATTAAAGAAAACACCTTAAAATATACTTGTCCTACATAAAACCTACAATATTGGTTACCCTACTGCAGTGTTTGCATGGGGAAATTTAAATGATCAATATCTTTGAAACTACGCAAAGTTTCTCCGTCACAATTTCAGGTTATCAGTATCGTCCCCGTCACAACATTTTGAACACATTCCGAAGGTCGTAGATCATCAGGCAGTGGAGATACATGTGTCCAGCCATCTTGAACTCAGGTTGGCTGGACATTAAGTTTTTATTGATTTCTCGTAAACCCTTACATGTGACGCCATAAATCAAACGTTATTACTGTCACACATTGCGTCACCAAGTATTAGTAAGGGAACCATATTCGAAAACGCCCCCGTTATTGAGATTCGGAAGTGCCAGCCATAAGTTTTATAGGTAAATTCAAGATGGCTGGACACAGATTTTTGCATTTTTCTACTAAACCACTGTACTTATCACAAAACTTTTAGCTCGGTGCCCGTCACAAATTTATGTGACGCCCGTTGATGTGCAAAAAGTCGTCAAAATCACTTCCGTTACCGAGATTGAGAGACCAGCGAAAAGTGGTTTTTCAAGATGGCTGGACACGTTTTCGATCGATTATCTAAGATTCTGTAGCGTCACAAATTCTGAAATAAGGGTGTTTAGCCGTCACATAAAGTGACCTATTGACCTAGTTAAATGCAAGCTATTTTGAAGATTTGTCCAGCCAACCTGAGTCACATACGTCCACTGCTGAACAAGCCTCCCCCAATGATTTCCAATTTGGCCGATTGGAAGCGACCTGCATCCATTTTATATTTTACTTGATAAAAATCTTTAATTCACTGACAAACAGCGCACAAACTACCGCTGCCACATTTAAATAAGAAGCGACACAATATAGTGCAACTCAGGTCGCACAGCGCTAATTACCTGCAGTTATATTCACCTAGAAGTTGCCTCTCTTTCTATCGCGAAACTCATATCTTCTGACTACGTTAAGGTCACTGAATTCGACGAGCCCGTCGCGTGCCTACTTGTAGCGTGATACCTAAAATGCCTAGTGAACTATCTGTAGACCCAGCGGCACAGATGAATATAGGGTGTAGAAGCATAAAATTTTGCACAAGAGTACCTTTTGTAACGAAGGTAAGCACAGAAGGCATGAGTTGTAGGTACTCAAATTTGTTGTAGTACTCTTTATACCCATTTTTGGTAAGCGCCTGATTTACTGAAATAGTTATCTGCTTTACCTCTCCTCATATAAAATAAAAAAAAACGATTGCTCTTTACATTTTATTAAGAAATACATATATGAAATATAAAAGTCTCAGTAAACTATTTGTATTCTTCCGTCGAGATCCTGAGTGACTACGCGTTGTCTCCGCATGTAATTTTGTAGCATCACGTAGTCTACTTCATAACTTTCCAAGTTCTCTCTGTTGTCAGATATCATCTGAAAAAAATATGTAGCACATTAATATACGAAATATTTAACTGATCTTCTAAGGACATATGGGCCTTCTGATGCACTAGCATAATCAACCTTTGATGTTAGCACTGCTGGCACACACTGGGCATCCTCTTTGTAAGAGGTAGTGGGCCATAATCCACCACGCAGGTACACCAACCCGCACCACCCAGTGCGGGTTGGTGGACGTCACATGTCTTGGAATTTTTGGTTCTAGGTCATGCCGGTTTCCTCACGATATTTTTCATCCACCGTTTTGAGAGCAGTGGTGATGAAATAAATTACACAAAGTCAAGTGCCTGCTCGGGTTGGAACCCACGACCTACAACCGTCAAAGTCGGGGCCGATACCACTGCTCTCTGTCTCCTAATGATGGACACTTTTTTAGAATAATGAACCTCTCAAAACTTCTTGCGCTTCGAGCGGTGCCGCGTCAGCGCCCGGCAAGTTGGTCGCATTTACTTGGCTATTAAGTATTTATAGGACCCCAAAATAGGAATTAAATGAGCTCCACAAAAAGAGTAAGTAATCATTATAATTAGATTGGTCAATAATATTTTTAGTAGCGCATTAATGGGGACAATACAGTGCACTGTCGACGCGATATAAGGTAGAACGAAACCGACACCAAAATACAAAACACTGCGGTTAAAAATCGGTCGCCGAGAAAAAAATATTACCCTCCCTTGCGTCGTGCAGTTGGGTTAAAAGTAGTTCTGCTTTCTTGTTTCAGTTCAGATTCCAATAATTTAGTTGAGTCGAGTTGGTGTTACTTTTTTTCGGTGTATAACTAATAGTGTACCACTGCCATGTCTGGCACTCCACTGGCTCCACTGCTTTAGTGTCCAAAGCTCTAGAAGCCAAAAGGGTTCCAAGCAGCGCCCATAATTTCTAAGACTAGGCCGTAAACATTGTACATCGCGTTTTAGAAAAACTACGCCTTTGTGAAGCGGAAGATTTTCGATGTCGATTTTCGGATACTGTAGCTTCGATCAGTTTGATTATCAGTCTATACTTTAAAATGTAAACAGTATATGGCCCTCGACAGACACAACGTAGACCCGACCCTGAGTGGCTGGATCACCAATATGCTCAAACTAAGGGCTGTACAAGTCACAGTAAATGACACCACGAGAGCCATTGTTGCGAAAGGCTGCCCGCAAGGGGGCGTCCTCTCGCCGCTTCTGTGGAACTTAGTGGTAGACAGCCTCATCAAAACACTCAATGGCAAAGGTTATTTCACCGTAGGCTACGCCGATGACATAACCATAATAATCAACGGGACCCACGAAAACACCCTATGCAACCTTATGCGTCAAGCCCTGAAAATAGTAGAGGAATGGTGCAACAAGCACCAACTCTCAGTGAACCCAACGAAAACCGAACTGATTCTCTTCACAAAAAAGAGGAAACTGATGACACTACAATTACCACGATTCTTTGGAACAACCCTAAGCCTCTCAACTGAAACCAAATACCGGGGCATCTATTTGGACAAACAACTGAACTGCGCAAAACACACGAACTACACTATTACAAAAGCCAGCATATCCCTGTGGCAATGCAAGCGACTGCTTGGCAGGAATTGGGGGATTAGCCCCAAAGTCACCTACTGGCTATACACTACAGTCATCCGACCAACAATCACATACGGCTCACTGGTCTGGTGGCCCAGGACGGACCTGAGCACAGCCCAGAGAGATCTCGAGAAACTGCAGCGGTTTGCGTGTGTCGCAATCACTAGCTGTATGTAACTACACCGACCGCTGCCCTACAGGCACTGCTGGGGCTGCCGCCTCTACACCTAATCGTGCGGGAGGAAGCGGCCCTGGCCGCCTTTAGGCTCCATTTATCGGGAACCCTAAGTAATGACTCCAGAATTAAGCACACACGCATAAAGGAGGATGTGATCAAACGACAGCCAATGATGGCATCACCCTGCGACAAAGCCCCGAAAACAACCCATTTTCAAAGGCACTACAAAATAATACTTTACAGAAGAACAGTGTGACTACTCAGGCCCCAATGAAATGCGGGTATACACCGACGGCTCGAAGACCGACTCCGGTACCGGAGTTGGAGTCTTCTCACACGAACTCAACATAAATATATCCAGACCGCTGGGAAGGTTCAACACCGTCTATCAGGCGGAGTGTGTGGGCATCATACATGCGGTCCACGCCCTAGAAGCCAGGAGGGTTACGGATACACACATGATACGTATACTCGCCGACAGCGCCTCAGTCCTCCAATCATTACAGAAAAGAATCATTACCTCAAAACTAACACTAGAATGTCACAAGGCATTAGAACAAATAACGGTCCTTAACCGCAACACTGTGACAATGCAATGGATAAAAGGACACAGCGGGTCTCTAGGTAATGACGCAGCTGACGAACTTGCTAGACGAGGATCCAGCACGGCAGTCTGTGGACCCGAGCCTGTCGTACCCATCCCCTTCAACCAAATACGTAGGTGGTTACAGGAAATCACCCACACACAAGCAGAACAATGGTGGTCCTCGACACCGGGCTGCCGGCAGTCAAAGGAAGCTATGCCATCCTTGGATAGCAAGCTGACCAGGCGTCTTTTACGCCTGGACAGGAACTGCCTGCGCCTGGTGACAGGGACCATCACGGGACACTGCTCGCTAAACAAACACTTCCACACAATAGGCATAACGGACAGTCCTCTGTGCAGGGCGTGCATGGAGGCTGAGGAGACCGTTGCGCACGTGCTCTTTGAATGCACGGGCGTCACCCAGATCAGAATAAACACCCTCGGGTCACCCAGATCATACACAGATGTTCTAAGCAAACCAGGAGACCTAATCAACTTCTGGAGGGAGGTGGGCTGGTTGGAATAACCCCCCAAACGGCCGCTATGGCCCACGCACAATGGTCCACCTGACGGACTGAGTGCGGAAACCAAACCCCATAACATAGAACATAGATAGATGTAAACAGTCATACCGTGTATCCGCCGCCGCCGTCGCCGATGTAGTTCTGCGACATCACGCGGTAGGTGGCGCTGACGTCGAGCGGCACGTAGCGCGGCACGTCGCACTCGATGCAGCGCACCGTGGCCGTCACGCGGGAGCCTACTGGCTGCGACGCGTTATATGTGTTGCGCATACCTGTTCATAGAAACACAAAACATAACTCTATCTTTTCTTCACCTCACTATAAACCACTTCACCGTCACTTTTTTTGTCAGAAACTGGTATCCCTCCAACTGTCAAGTCACTGAATACGATTAAGGCGAAATGGGTCCCAAAGTTTTTGACGCCTTTCGGCTGCACGCAAAATCAATTTTTGTCCTCAAAAACTACAAATTTGCCTTATTTTATTTTCATGATTATTAAAATTGAAGATATTTTTTAGTGAATTATGAGGGCCAAAACACGATTGACATAATTTGGCTCGATACAAAAAAATCGCAAAGTTTCCTCAAAATGTAGAGTTTTTATGAGAAAAAATGGTTTTATTCGATTGTAATTAAAGCAATTTCAATAAAATTTCGTCTATACGTTCACCATAAAAGACTTTAGGGGATTATGGATTTATTTTAATGTAACAGCAAATAGAATCTTAAAATAAACCCAAATATAGTAAATCGGGCTAAATCCGCTCGCGCTCAGAGTCCTGCGGGACGTCATCGAGGGTGGATCTATGTCAAAATTTTAAAAAATACGCTCTCTCTGCAGTTGTTAAAAAAAAAAACAAATAAAAGAAGAACACATTAGATATGAAATTGCGACAACTCAGAAAAAATATTTCGTAATTTTAATATAGTTTTAATTCATAATATTGTTTTCGAAAGTGTGATTATTTCTATGCGATATGATGACGTTTAATTGTCATCTTACAAGACACATTACAAATTATTATCGATAAAATTAGATTCAAGTGCAAGTCTTATATATTTTTTATCGTCGTATATGAAGAAGTTTTTTTAAAGGATTTTTTATCAGATTCTTCCATGTTACTATATTTACTCTCCATCGAGCTGTCTTTGCTAATATCATATTCTATATCAATAAACATAATATACAATTGGTCCGGTTGTCGGTTGTATAAAAAATATTTAAAACAACTTTCACTCTGGCAAGAACAATTAAAATGAGAAAAAAAATGCTGTTTCGAACAAAAGTGCTATACTAACATGACCAAATGAACACGATAAAAATCGTAATTATATTTTTCGAATAGCTGAGCCAGCAACACAATTTTTTCTTGAATCCGTGATTGTATCGTATTGGCTCAGTATGAACCATTTTCAGTTTTGAATACAAAAAGTCATTGGTTACGATATCGTATACGACACTCTGTATACGATAAAATGTCGTTCTAAAATGTCGATGTCCTAAAATAATAGATTCGATAAATTATAGCCGTAGCAGTAGGTACGTCACTTGGCAATAAAGTACGGCAATTGTTACTTCATATAGAGCTGTCAATATTTACGAATCTTCATGAGTGGTGGGAAACATCCAAAACAAAAAATTATGGTCACAGTATAAGCGAAACAGTAAGACCATTTTTAGCCCATTCAACTTAATAAAAATCCTGAAGAAATAAAGATGAAAGTTTGTATGGTTTTGTTTCTTAAATTCACTTACTTGATAAAATTCTTAAATTCACTTAATACAATGCACAACCTAAACCACGCTGGGTATAGAAGCATGCAATTTTGCAGATGATTTCCTTTTATAACGAACGAAATGAAATTATGACTGATATTTTCTATCAAAATTACATTTTGCGGGACCGTTGAGATACGCAGTAAAACCATTGCAATTTTAAACTTTCACCTTACTACCGCAAAGCCATGTTTATCTAAAACTAGTTTCTGTCCGCGTCGTCTTCATTCACGTGGCAGTCGTAAGATACCACAATATATTAAAATAACAGGCATATTTTATAAATCTTCACTGTAAGTAGAATAGGTTTGTAGTTTTGGTCTCGCCGACCAAAATATACAGAGAGTTAGGACTGGTGAAGCGACTGGCTGGCTGGCTGGACTAGCGAGAAAGCGACAGAGTTGTCCGTGTGATACGATATCGGAGGTCAGATGATCGGATACGTTTAGTGCCTACCAAACGCTTTTACATAGTCTTGCTATTGTCACCTATATTGTCGCAGACAGATAGGTACGATATCTATCGGCGAAGACACAGTGCGGTGAGAGTAGCGGCATTTTATCACTTGAACACACTTTTTTGCACTGCCGACTTCAAGACGTCGATACTTAGTAGGTAACCATAGCGACGCATTAAACAACCACATTGTTTGGTGCGTCGCGATGGTTACCAATATCATTGGGCCGATAATAATTATATCGATGGCGGTGTAATAGCTGCCGACATCTCGGTATCGGGCTGGTGTCGTTATCTGCTAATGTGAAAACGCCCATTAGGCACACAGGACATTTTAAGTAATCATTTTAGTTCACTACACCGTACCTAAATCCCATAAAATGTAAACTTATTGAAAAAAATCGAACCTAAGAAAAACTACTTCAGTTGGTCAACTGCAAATATTTTATGCTGTGGCATGGATTTTTCGCGAAATGATCGGCAGTGAATCGTTAATAAATACGTCACTCTGCATTTGGGGGAGGCGGAGGTAGCGTTTCAAAGGCCCACAGGCCCGGAAAACGTCGCCTTAAGTCCAAGTATAGTCAATACTCATCTATACTAATAGTAATATAGGTCCTAATACTAATAATAATATACTTATACTACTAATAATATTATAAAGTTTTGTTTGTTTGCAAGTTTGTATGTAGGGGGTAATCTCCGGAACTACCAGTCGGATTTGAAAATTCTTTTGCATTTGATAGCGCCCAATTGTTGAGGAAGGTTATAGGCCAAGGCAGAAGCTAGTAATAAGCGGCATCGCCGCTCGATGGGCTTAAAATAAACGGAGTTAAAAATAAATACGTGACTTCCTCGTAAATTAAACGATTTTGCTTTATCTAAAATAAAAGTCCCTTTAAGCAGACTCACAACTTCTGGTCCGCCAACTTTTGGGCCTGAGTAGTAGGACTCATAGCCTGTAGCCTGTATAGCATATATTAGTAGTACCGTACCTCCGATCTGCAGCATCCGTCCGCTAGAGAAGCTTTCACTCCAGGATACGCCGACGGAGAACTCGAGCGCCTCTAATAGGTGCTGCCCCGAGAGATCATACACCTGCACGTAGTTCTCGAACGGCATCGCCATTAATAGGGCTTCTGTTGTCACTTCTGTAATATAGATGGAACAGAGAATTAATAATAGTAAGTACTTAGCTATAGTAGGTACCTACGTGGCCGTTTATATCGTCGATGCGTCTTTAAGACCTCTTAAGCCCTTTTTGGTGAATAAGGGCGGCCTTAGCGGCCTTTAGCGGGCCTTGGCGGGACGTACAGCAAGATGAATGGTGATCCATCTTGCTGTACGTCCCGCCAAGCCCCGCACTATGCCCGACGCCAAACGACAGTGAATAGTCTTGACGTACGTCAATTATTATTATTAATTCCTTTGCTTGCTGGATCTGCACGACGAATTTTCGCATCCAGCAAGCTCCCCCACCACCGCGAGCGTCGTGCATTGTGCGTCATATGCTTCGAGCGTGTATACGCTTGCTGTACAGCATACTCAGCCAGTATTTTCAGAGGATACAACGCTTAATATTATGCATGGCATAAGGCTATTTTATTTTGACAGGGATCTAGAGATTTTTGTGGTAAAATCGCGAAAAAATACCTTCAATCTGGCAACATTAACCGCGGCCTCGCGGACGTACAGCACGCTGGATGGTAAATAAGGCGCTTTAGGTGACACTTTTGTCAAAAATGCCTGTTTACACAAGTTGATTACATTTTTGAGATCTACCGAATTCAAAAACTCTCGCGTGTAAGTAGGTATACGTTTCAATCGTAATTTTATTAGAAAAAATTGGTACTTCAATATCATAAAGCACTTATACCATAGCTTATAGCACTTAAATCTTATTAAAAAACGAGTTTTAAGTTTATTCCAAGCCTTCGAGCTCGTTATCTTTTTCCTTACATATTATAAAACAAACTCTCCCCGCCGCGCGTCTGTCTGTCTGAACGCAATAAACGCAAAACTGCTGAACGGATTATAAAACGGTTTTCAGCAATTCATGAGAAAGGTTTAGGTTTAAATACAAATTGAATTAACGCTTTGTGTAAATTGGCTGAAATATGACGATTATTGTTAACGATGTCGGAAAAAATCATGCCGACTGGGAGCTGCCTACATAAAATTAATGTTCTACAGGATTGTGTATCTTAAAATCTTCTAAGGATGACCGACCATTTTTATTTTTATCTAAAATCTTTCAGAATTTGATAAAAATTTCAATGTTAATTCCGAAGCTATTTTGATATTAATTATACAAAGGATTCCAAAGCTATTTTGATGTATGAAAAAAAATGTTACAATATATGTATATTTTTTTAATGAATATATCCTAAGTGGTATTAGTTATTGGAGACATGAAGTGGGCTGCTTTTGTAAGACGACTAAAATGTCACGGAGTATAGGTAGTGGTAGCACACCCATAATTATTTGTAGTAATCGTTAGATATTTTTAAAATAATTAATTAGGTACTTAACAACTAAATTATTATTATAACAGAAGTAAGCTCACCTCCCGGATTGATTTGCACTCTCAGTCCTCCGGTGTTGATCAGACAAACTTGCGCGTTGTTCCAGGCTGTGCCTTTTGCTAGAGGTACCATCTGCAATGCAACGTTCATCTTACAAACACGTTCACGAGGTATTTTATTTATCTTATTACTTTAATCCATCTTAACACACCTTTAGGCTATACCGCGAACAGGTAACTTTGGTAAGCTTTATTTAAATCTTTTTATTTAAGACGCGTTGGTTTAAACCACAAATGCCATCGGCTAGGCTAGCTATAGTTTGACCGAAACCGCAGTGCCGCCCCTCAGAGCCCTATTAGACTACCTCTACCTATCATAGAAATAGGATCAGAGATGTACGAGTAATTTATTTACGAAAAACCTATGACGGTATAATAACTACATTTATGATTAATATTGTATGATCATAGTTATGGGATCCTATTTGATAGCAATCATATCCGTTTAACCTCACTGATAAGTTGTTATCCATTTTGATAGAGTATGACATTTATATGATCATTTATGTGTAATATGTAAAAATTAAGAACAGCACCATTTAACTGTGATCATAGAATTTCACAGATATGAAATTATATTTGTATGAAAAATATATGATAGTGTAATTGAGGCCTTAGGTACGTGCGCGGCTCACGGGGGGCAGTGCAGGCCGCTCATTCGTCAACGCTCACGGCGTCCCGCCCCCCGCCTCGCCGAGCACTCCTAAGGCGCGTTACAGCGGTATCGGTGAAACTATAGTGAGCTACATAAGCTAAAGCGTTCCTATAGTTTAGGTATCGTCGTTCGTGGAGGTTATTTTGATATGCCTGACTTATCTAAGATCTATAAGGAAAGCCACACATTTGGACGGACGCGACGGCACAAGGAACGCTTCTCTTCGTAAATCTTCCTACCTAGGACATTTCGTATGACACATCGAACCTTTATTGTTTTAGAATGCGATTAGCTGCAGCCCGGTAGTTAGTGGTGGTTAATCAAACGTATAGCGCCATATAACACGTTATGCGTACAAAGCATCTAGCGTTAGCTAGATCGACTGAGTTCGCGCTACAATATAACACTTCAACAAACTAAACGTCTAAAGGTCGATTTAGACCAAACGAGCGAATGCACATTCTATCCCCACTCTACCAAATTCATTTTGTGTAAACAGGGACAGAACATTCGTTCGTTGGTCTCACCCTACTAAAATGTCAAGAATATCAACAAAAGAATGCTCTAGCTCGTGTTCTAGTTCTATGTTCGTTTGGTCTAAACCCACCTTAAGAGACTTAACGGGCACAGTGGAGCCAGAACGAGATAGCATCATAGTTTTATAGTCTTACGCGCGTAGGGTGAAATCGGGCGGCAGTCGGCCCGCGTCGTATGTTATTACGTAACGCGTATGATGTAAATAGTTATTTTTTTGTAAATACAATCAATGAACTTTTCATACGAATATAATTAAGTAGTTATCATGAACTAAAATTCACACCAACTCCCCGACTTCAGGTGCAAAAACAGTACTGTATTTTTGTTTCTTTACTTTTGCTTATATTTCGAAAATGGTGTCTTATCGCAAAAATAATGAAAATTTCGACCCCTTTTAGGTAACCCCTAAAACAAAACATGTAGGTAATCATTTTTCATATTTTCCATACAAAAAGTGAAAAATTCCATATAAAACTCGTCGAGGAAGCCAGCAGAGCGCCGCCGGCATAAAAAAAAAATTCATGGGTTAGGGCAAACAAGTACAATGTGACTAATTTAAAATCTAAATTTTAATTAGTTTAATTGAGTCAAAATTATTTTTAATTTTAGTTTTTTTTTTGCAGGTCTCATAGCCAAAAGTAAAGAATTTTAGTGAAAGTTTAGTTCGGTGCACAAGAGAATCGTCACAAATGTCTCACAAAACTTTTTTAATAACATTTAATCTATTTTATTCCAGATTTTATTAATCTAAGCCCGGAAAGTATGAAGGAAAGTTCATTGATTTCTAAGGCTTCAAGAGATATTATTATATTCTTTCGTGTACAGCGCGTTGTGAGATAACATTTACCGCGCATCATTAAGTTTAAGAAGAAAAGAGAAGTTATTTTTTAGTTTAAGTTTTGTTGTAGTTTTTTCCGCGTTTAGACTGCGGCACAGTTTTGTAACAACGTTTTATAATTATAGCGTATAAAACAACGTGCTAGAGAAATATATTTTATAGTCTAGGTATAACACCTCTATAATTTTATTTATAGCGGATTTGAACATCACTACCGGTAATATGCGCTACCCTTTAGGCCCACTTGCACTACAAATGACTTAATGCGTTTAGCGCTAAACGTATTGAAAACATTGATCTGTTTCTGTCAATCGTTTAAAGATGACAGACACAGAATGATACTTTAAAGAAGTTAGTCATCGATATTTATTTCTTACCTCATCAAGGAATCCGTCGCAGGCCCAGCTGCCCAAGTTGCACTCTCCGCGCGAGCACCACGAGCGGTTGAGAGTGACGCGCGACACGCCCAGCACCTCCTTACCCACTGCGTCCACTTCCTCTCGCCATGGTTCTAATAGCGCCATTATCCTGGGGTCTGTAATTAATGGAAAATCTCTTTATGGCGCTTTCTAAATGGCAAGGTTTCTTTGCAGAGGGGTCGACGGATGGATAATCTTGTTTTCTGATCTATAATCATGACTAGTGAAATAAATTAAAACAAAACGCGTCGAGTCGTCCCTCTCCCACGTGAAACAACAACAGAATATTCGAGTAATATTTTCACCCTACTCTGGCCATATGAAATATTGAGAATATTGCTGGCAATTTATTTACAAAAATATAGCCCGTGGTCAACACTGTAACTTTCAAATAATTTTAGGCCCCTGTGCTACCGCGGTCACGGCAACTCGACATACTTCGAGCATGAATGTGACCCTGTGGACACGCAGGTACACGCTGTTTAAATCTCTATTATAAAATAAGGGCTAATATAGTCTTTGAATAATTTTACTTTATGGGCCTGAGGTATAGAATAATCGAAACTAAATCATTCAAACTAAAGTATGTCGTTGCCGTGACCGCGGTAGCACAGGGGCCTCTACCTCTTAAGGGGACACACATGTTCGGGTCGGCACATTCAATCCGGCAGTATTTGTCGAACATCAAATCCAACCCGAAAAAATTACTACACATATTCGGCTTTCATTCAGCTCGCAAAATTCGTTCGGCATCTACTCTCGCTAAATCATATTCGGGTCGGCTAAACACAATTCGTACTAAGCCGAGCGACTTTTTCCCGAACATAATCTACATATCGATTTTGCCGCACTGCTGTGCTGAATCATGCCAACCGGAACATGTGTCATTCCCTTAAATCACATGGAATTTTCACCACCACCACCTATTATGCAGTTATTACCTTGCACAATAGAACTGCCTAAGAAGACGGGCTCTCCCCTCCAGTCCTCCACCACGCCCTGGTCGTTGATGTAGAACTTGATGTTGCCGAGGTACCGCGTGTAGCACGACGCTTGCACTATCGGAATCTGTGGGTTTTTATATTTATTTGTCACTAGCCGTGAGCCCGTTGAATTATATTAATGATTAAATATATTAAAAGAAAAAAAAATGTGACCCGTTAGGGGCGAATTTTCATTAAAAAATCTTATAATTTTACTCTATCTATTATAAGTACCTGGTCGACCAAGCTCTGCTCGGCTGAAAATATATAAACATATCGTCCAGGTCTACCAACAGATCACAGGCCACACATCACAGGCATCACATCGGTGTATCACATTCCCGAGGTTGTGAAAATAGAGAAAACTTATTTTCCCAGATATGAGACCTAGCTAGATCGATTTTTCGCCCCCGTAAACCCCTATATTGCAACTTTCATCGAAATCGTTAGAGCCTACGGTTTTCCTTTCATTTAATTTATCATGTTTGTTAGAGATTTGATCCAACTGATTGATTTGATCCTATTATCGATTGATCATTGCGTATAACTATTTTCGGATTTTAGCCGCTTTTCCCAAGTGTGGCTAGCGAATTTTTGAAAATATTTGTATGCAGATTTATTTCTTAAAAAAAATAGAGGAATGTTTCCTTTGAATAAAATTTGCTATCTAGTATTACCTGTATTTAGAGTACTTTCCCGCCAGGTGAGGTTAAAAAATTCCACCCTGTATAAAAATATTGCTCATAAGAATAACTCGTATTTCTGACTGACCGACTCCTTGGCAATTCTAAAGTGCCTGTAAAAGGTTTAATATAAAAAAAAAACTACTTTCGAGTTTGAGTTTTTAACATGACAAAAGTGGCCCACCAATGGCCACCAAGGAATATCTTATTACCATTTAAAAGAATAATTTCAGCTGATTCCTTTCTAAAATTAACTTAAATTCTTGAATGAGTTTAGATTCTATTGGTTAAAATTGGCACATTTCTCTGCTCCGCTGCCTCGCTTCGCTCCTGTGGACAGGCAGCCTTACAGCATAAAATTGAATGATAACATTTCTTCAACATCGATATCAGCCTTCTGGTCTGAAGATACGTACCAATGTATGGATCTTCGTGATTTGTCACCAACTGAACCAATTTGGATGCACAGTTCACGTAATCTACATAGTTTTATGAAGGTTCTTGCACTGTTTGTCCATCGCACAACGTCAACTGGACCTCAACGAGAAACAGAAACGAGATTATTCGAACCGAACTGTGGTGGTGTGCGGTGGTCACGCGGCCATAGTACAGGTGCGGTCCCAGGGGGGTCCCCAATCTTTCTGTATAATGGTCAAAAGAAAACAAAACCTATTCAAGGCTCGCTCGTTTGTCTTGATTCTCGAGCTTTTCTAGTCGATAAATCAAGTAATTCTTAGTTCTTTTGGAATTATCAAAAGAAAATCTAACTTATCCGAGGCGGGGTACTAAAATTATCGAGTTAGCTTCACTCGCACTATTCACCCTACATAATCTACTGTCTAATACCTATTATTTATCAAATAGTTGGCGACCAATTTGGCAGCATCAAATAGTAACCCCGCCCACCGTGTATAAACTATCGCTGCGTCCCTGAATAGCATAAAAAATATCAAGTTGGAGATGCAGCTCCCTAAAAATATGGCATGTATTTAAACGAACTCCAAATAATTCCTATTTAGGAGTTCTTAAAATACTAAATAGCCAACTAATTAGCCCCCCTATCGCATTTTACGCACACGGTAATGTGATAACGCGGTCGCGTCATTTTAGAGTAGACAAGCTATAGCGCTCGCGGTACCGCTCGTTTCGCTCGCTCGGTCACTGTTTTAACCTGACCTAACCCGTTTGGTCAGGGTACCCTAACTTAGTTACTGCAACCAACTATGAGAAAAGATCAGAAAGTTAAATGGCTATCTAAAAAGTGTGCATCATTAAAAAGAAGGTCAAAAAGTTATTAGAGTATCGATTAAATATTTCCCTAAAAATATCCCTTGGCACCCATGGTGACTCCCCCACCCAAAATCTTGGGCTGCGACCTCGCCTGCCATAGTAAATGTGTGTATCGCTACTTCAGTGCCGTTATCTCGTTCTCGTTGACGTCCCGTTGACATGGCGGTGGACAAACGGTCTTACCCTATGTCCGTCCGCGCGTGTGACAACAGTGGGGTACTCTCCGAGCGCGGTGTCTCCATTGGGCGTCTCTCCGGTGAACAGCAGCGTGTGGGAGTGAGCGCCTACTATTATGTCCACTGTCGGGGAAACGCGCTGTGCTAGTTGCCTGAAAACAATTTATAAAGTCAAAGTCAAATAATTTATTTCAATTAGGCACAAAAAAGGCACTTTTGAACGTCAAACTTTACAAAAAATAATAAATAAAACTGATTCTAGTCGCCCATTCCAAAAGGTAGTTTTCGTATGGAGAAGAATGGGCAAGAAACTCCACCGTTACTCTTTTAAAAAAATCATTATATCTTGTATACACTTATTATATAATTATATGTGAAGACAATGCACCTAGAATAAGATTACTATACCACGATAGGTAAAAATAATGAAAAATGAAGGAATGACATAATTATGTGATAGATGCATGGTGCTCACATACTTACAAACATTGTAAAATTATACTATATTTCTAACATTATAATAAGTAACTAATACTAATAATAATAAGTCAGTGTGTGAGTTCAAGTAATCACAAAAAATAAAATAAAATAAATGTTTAAAAAAATAATAAAAAAAAAAATTATACAATTAAATTAGCAACCAGTTCGATTTTGTCTAGATTCTGAATTGTCCTATGGAGCAGGACCAGCATGTTTCCAAGCATTTTTATCTTGGATATAATCCTCTAATTTGTAATATGCTTGTTTACAAAGTGTACTTTTTATATGATTTTTAAATTTTCTTTCATTTAATTCTAATATATCACAAGGTATTCTGTTGTAACATTTAACACAGTACCCCATAAAAGATGTATTTACTTTAGATAGTCTGAAAAATGGTTGATCTATTTTATCTTTATTTCTAGTATTAAAATTATGTCTATCACTTATTTTATTAAAAAGATGTAGATTTTTTCTCATATACATAATATTTGAATAAATGAATTGGCAAGGTACCGTCATAATATTAATCTTTTTAAATAGTTCCCTGAGAGATTCGCGACGACGTAGATTATAAATGGCTCTGACAGCTCTTTTTTGTAAAACAAAGATGGATTCAATGTCAGCAGCCCGACCCCACAGTAAAATGCCATACGACATAATACTGTGGAAGTAGCTAAAATAAACAAAACGCGCGGTTTCTACATCTGTTAACTGTCT
This sequence comes from Xanthia togata, assembly GCA_963853775.1. Lineage (NCBI taxonomy): Eukaryota > Metazoa > Arthropoda > Insecta > Lepidoptera > Noctuidae > Xanthia > Xanthia togata. The sequence continues at coordinate 14,159,501 of OY970809.1, forward strand.
TATCTTTCTAACAGCATAAGCGGCCGAGCTTAGCCGCCCCGCGAGAGATGTTATATGGGGTCCCCATTGTAATTTCTCGTCTAGCGTGATTCCAAGGAAAACTGTTTGATTAATAAATTCCAGTTATTCTCCATTCAATATGATGTCACATTCGCTACTTCTAACATTTGGTAATTTAAATCTAATGCATTTGGTTTTTTTATTATTTAGTACCAAATTATTTACCGTAAACCAATCTTGGACCTGAACAATAGAGCTATTCACGTCGTCAAGATTTGGTGACCGTCGGTTTATTTTAAAGATCAATGATGTGTCATCTGCAAATAACACCATCTTTGGCTGATTTAGAAATATTTGAGGTAAATCATTAATATAAACTAAAAAGAGGAATGGACCCAATATCGAACCTTGAGGAACGCCCATTACCATTTCAGACCCTAATGAGTTTGTGCCGTTGACTTGAACTTTAACCTTTCTATCTTTCAGGTATGATCTTAACAAATCATGAGCTGTATTCCTAATCCCATAGTGGTCAAGTTTCAGCAGAAGTGTCTCATGGTGTACGCAATCGAACGCCTTCGAGAGGTCGCAGAAGATTCCAATGGCATCTTGTGCTTCTTCCCAAGCGTTAAAAATGTTCTTTATTAGGGTGACACCGGCATCAGTGGTACAGCGCCCTTTGGTGAAACCGTACTGTTGGTCATGAAAGATGGAATTTTTATTAAAGTGACGTAACATTTGATTGAGTATCAACTTTTCAAACACCTTACTGAGAACTGGCAGAATTGACACAGGCCTATAATTGTTGGGTTCCTTACTATCACCGGATTTGAACAAAGGAACTACTTTACTGTGTTTCATGAGATCCGGAAAGACGCCTTGGTCTACACTAGTGTTAAATATGAAAGCTAAATAAGGCGCAATGGTTTCGATGACTGATCTACATACTTTTACCGACATTCCCCACAGATCTTCTGTTGATTTAATTTTAAGATCTTTAAAAGCTTTTATAACAGCCTGGGGGTCTGTATGCAGAAACCTAAACTCCAAAGGGCATGCCTTTACATTCTTTATAAGTAAGGCAGCAGCAAGCGCGGGTGAGGAATTTAAAGCTTCAGTGGTTTTATGGGGAATATTAGCAAAAAAGTTTTCAAATTCCTGAGCTATTTCTACATCTGAGTTGATGGGACCATGTGCCGTCTCTAAATTAAATTCAGTATTACGCTGTTTTTTCCTACCGGTTTCATTATTAATTATTTGCCAGGTAGTTTTTATTTTATCATCAGCTGATTTTATTTTATTGCTAATGTGAAGAGCCTTAGCCATTTTGCACACACTTTTAAAAGTTTTAGAATATTTTGCAACATACTGATGAAAGCTTGTATTATTCATATGTTGCTTTAGGCCATAAAGTTCAAAAAGTTTTTCCCTGCTTTTACGAATACCTGGAGTCGCCCAATCACTAAATAAGAATTTTGTGTAAATAGTTTTAGTTTTTAGTGGAAAAGTGTCAATGAATTGTTTGTTTAATAGTGAAAAGAACTCTGTGTAGAACTCATTTGGGTCACATATATTATCAAAACTCTGAATACATAATTTACTTGCCAAAACATTATTTAATTTCTCTAGATTTCTACATGTAATTGGCCTAAACCTTATTTGAATTTTTTGTAAAGGCATGTAGGAGCAAAATGTTATTGTTTGTCCACTGTGATCAGATGGCAACTTATTTACAATTTGTTTATGTAAGTAATCACAATTACAGAAAATATTATCTATACAAGTGGCAGAAGAAGCTGTCACTCGGGTTGGTTCATTAAAAACATTTCACAAGTCAAATGACCTGAAAAGACTTAATAGTTTGACAGTATTAACGTTATTTTCTAATATATTAATATTAAAATCACCACATATGATTATTGACTTACTACTACCATTTAGTTTATTTAACACATCTTCCATTACAGAATCAAACATAGATAGATTCTGGTAACTTGGAGGTCTGTATACACATACTATAACATGCTTATCTAGCTCAACACAGGACAATTCAATGGTGTGTTCAACAGACAGCCCGATTATGTCTTTTCGTTCTTTCGATTTAATAGAATTTTTTACTAATATTAATGATCCACCATGTATCATATGTTTTCGGCTGAAATGGCTAACTACATAATAATTATCATAGTTAATTGACATTACTTGATGATCTTTTAACCAATGTTCTGTTATACAAACAACATCAAACTTAGTATTTTCTAAAAACAATTCTATTTCCAGTAATTTGGAAGAGCAACCTTGGATATTTTGATTGAATAATTTTAAAGTATGCTGCCCCCCTTTTGGTTTTTTCTTATGTGTAATATTGCCAGAAGATACCTTTTTATTATTCTCTAATAATAATTGGTTATTTGAAGGGGTAACTTCTGTTGTCTTACTAACTAGTTTAAAAAGTTATCCGGAGTGACCTCCACAACTACAATGGAAGAGTCTAGAATGTCTGTATGAATTCCAGCAGGAAGAGAATACCCTATCTGACTGGTAGTGGCCTCCAAAGATGTTGGTATTATAGGTGGATCCTCCTTCGTACATGATGACTCATAATTAATCACTATGTTGTTAGTATAGCTAGACAACACAGACTCGTCACTAATACTACAATTTGTTATATTAGCTATAACCTCGTTAATATTATATGCTATTAGCATAGCAATCATATGTCTACATTCCCAAGACAGAGATAAAGTTCTCTGAGTTAACTTAAAACCACTAACAAACTTGTTAGTGTCAAAAAACAATAATTTGTCACTATGACAACATGTCAGCCTGTGAATAGTACTATTCAACTTATAAATATAATTATTTTCATAAACTGATAAAGTATCAGAGTAAGGTAAAGCACACAACATTAGCTTTCCTATATTTAACTTTAATAAGGTGTTCACACCATCCACTATGTCCTTTCTGGTAATACCAGTACTATTACCTAATAGCAAAACCATTGTAGAATAATTATCTAGGTTTGTGTTTGCAATTCTTTTAATCATTTGTTTAAAAGTTATGTTATGATAACTATGATTGGTAAAACTATGGCTAAGGTAATTGAGTAACATTTTTCCAAAGCCCGAACCTAATTCGTCACAGAAAAATATAGATTTATTATTAGTTTGAGTATTAACACAGTTCTCTGCTGTAAGAGCCAACACCGGAGGAGGCAAGTCAGGCTGAGGCTGAGGAGGTGGTGGTTCATAGGCACAGCTGCATGAGATATTCTTAGTCAAAGACTCATACCTCTCAGCATTGCACTTCACCAAATCCAGTAGTTCCCCAGCCTCAAACAAGCGCTCACTTAGTTGTAGTTGTGAATTCTCATATTTCTGAAAAATATCCTTCAGCAACTGCTCCTTGTGTAGTATATCATTATAAAGGAGCTTAGTAAATTAGGTAAATTTCACGCCTAGAAAAACATAACACTCCATTTTTGGCAGTCGTTTAAAAAGAAACAATGCTTTGTCGCTTAATGATAAAATCGAACTATCAAAAAACCCTTTAATAAAAAAATAAGTACCTTGTTTAAAAAAACAAACAACACGCTTTTATCACGCACTAAATAATTAAATTTACTTGTATTAGTTACGATAATAATATGAGTCTTGTACCAATACACCATTCTTTTATATCCAATGATTAATTCAAAACGCGTAGAATACTTTTTGGTTGTGTGTACTTTTAATTAATTTAAACAAAGCGTTCCACACTTCCGGCGACTCGCTACTAAGCCCAATATATTGGAGGGGTTTACTAGTACCCACTGAAAAATTCCACTATCCACCTCCTGGCACCATCATTAGAACCTCGTTACCAAGCCCAATCTATTGGAATCATCACTAGTAGCCACTGAAGGGTTCCACTATCCACCTCCTGGCTCCATCATCAGACCCTCGATACCAAGTGCAATATATTGGACTCAACAAAACGATTCATATGACCCAAGGGGTTTACTAGTAGCCACTGAAGAGTTCCACTATCCACCTCCTGGCTCGATCATCAGATCAGCTCCAAATTATACGAACTACATATACATCCAGTTTCATTTTGATACTACAATAAGAAGTTGGTGAAAATTACGTTGAAAGATTCCGTTACATAAAAGCGTGTTAAAAAAAGCGTGTGTAATAAAAGCGTGTTAAGGCGAAATGGGTCCCAAAGAAGAGGTTTTGACGCATTTCGGCTGCACGCAAAATCAATTTTTGTCCTCAAAAACTACTAATTTGCCTTATTTTTTTTCATGATTATTTAATAATCATGAAAAAAAATAAGGCAAATAGATAGATACAAAAAAATCGCAGTTTCCTCAAAATGTAGATTTTTTATGAGAAAAAATGGTTTTATTCGATTATAATTAAAGCAATTTCAATCAAATTTCGTCTATACGCATAAAAGACTAGGGGATTATGGATTTATTTTAATGTAACAGCAAATAAAATCTTAAAAAAAACCCAAATATAGTAAATCGGGCTAAATCGGCTCGCGCTCAGTCCTGCGGGACGTCATCGAGGGTGGACCTGTGTCAAAAATTTTAAAAATACGCTCTGCAGTTGTTAAAAAAAAATCAAATAAATGAAGAACACATTAGATATGAAATTGCGACAACTCAGAAAAAATATTTCGTAATTTTAATATAGTTTTAATTCATAATATTGTTTTCGAAAGTGTGATTATTTCTATGCGATATGATGACGTTTAATTGTCATCTTACAATAGTGTTAGACACATTACAAATTATTATCGATAAAATTATAGTCAAGTGCGAGTCTTATAATTTTTTTTATAGTCGTTTAAGAAGTTTTTTTAAAGTTTTTTTTATCAGATTCATCCATGTTACAATATTTACTCTCCACCGAACTGTCTTTGCTAATATCATATTCTATATTAATAAATATACAATTGGTCCGGTTGTAGGTTGTATAAAAAATATTTAAAACAATTTTCACTCTGTCAAGAACAATTAAAATTAGAAAAAAAAATGCTGTTTCGAACAAAAGTGCTATACTAACATGACCAAATGTATAGAACACGATAAAAATCGTAATTATATTTTTCGAATAGCTGAGCCAGCAACACAATTTTTTCTTGAATCCGTGATTGTATCGTATTGGCTCAGTATGAACAATTTTCAGTTTTGAATACAAAAAGTCACTGGTTACGATATCGTATACGACACTTCTGTATACGATAAAAAGTCGTTCTAAAATGTCGATGTCCTAAAATAATAGATTCGATAAATTATAGCTGTAGCAGTAGGTACGTCACTTGGCAATAAAGTACGGCAATTGTTACTTCATGTATAGCTGTCAATATTTACGAATCTTCATGAGTGGTGGGAAACATCCAAAATAAAAAAATATGGTCACAGTATAAGCGAAACAGTACGACCATTTTTAGCCCATTCAACTTAATTAAAATCCTGAAGAAATAAAGATGAAAGTTTGTTTATATTGGAACGACGTGTTTTATATGGAATTTTTCGTTTTTTGTATGGAAAATATGAAAAAATATTACCTACATGTTGAGTGTTAGGGGTTTATGGGTTTCATAAAGGGGGTCGAATTTTTCATTATTTTTGCGATAGGACACACCATTTTCGAGATATAAGCAAGAGAAAAGAAAAAAAGACATTATTGTTTTTGCGCCGTCGAGGTGTTGGTGTGAATTTTAGTTCATTTTTTAATCGCGATTAAATACTTAGACAATCTAAACTTTAGGTGAAGAACGTAAAATTCTGAACAGCAAAATTGCCATTTTCACTAAATTAATAGCTCAGTGCCGTCAAACTAAAATATAGTTAAGTTGTGTCACTTAGTCTATTTCAGAATGGAAAATTGTCGGTTGACAAGAATAATCTAAATTTTGGTGATTTTTAGTCTAGTTTAGAGGCATTTGTGACAAGAGAATCGGCACCATTGAATGAATGAAACGGAATCTCAAGCCGATGTTGCTATCATAAAAATAATTTGTTTTTAATAACTTGCAATATCGGTTTCTCGTCGCGACATATAGAAGTGTCAAAGTGCCTTTTTCGAGAAATCTCGTCGTTTACGGTCATGTTAGGGATTAGAATGACGTCAGAATCGTAGACAAATTTCGACAAAACGAGAAAAAGAGCTTTCTCGCGCTTGTCATGTTAGCCCTGCAGAGGTCTAAACGCGCAGCCTTCAGTAGAAATTTCCCATTGCTTGCAAGTTTTTCATTTTAAGTGAATTATTAAACGCCTGCGTTCCTTCATATAATACCTAATGTCACAACACTGATACACTTATGGATTCTTACAGATTATTCATGACTACCTAACTATCACTAAAAAAATCCCGTGTGCAGTTTGTACATGGGATTTCTCATTAACAGTCACCTAACCATAGATATTGATTTTTATTAAAACTATAGATGACAGAAGAGGCCTAAACTTCATGTTTTTCTGTGTACGTTCTACGAACTATCCCATAACACTATATCAAAAGGTAAAAATGTTGTTTCTTTAATTAATAAAATGAATTGACTGTCACAACACAGCACATTAGCCGATAACGACACCGACCCGACATCGACACTATATCGGAGGTCAGATGATCGGATACGTTTAGTGCCTACCAAACGCTTTTACATTGTCTTGCTATTGTCACCTATATCGTCGCAGACAGCGACCGACACCGATATAGGTACGATATCTATCGGCGAAGACACAGTGCGGTGAGAGTAGCGGCATTTTGTCACCTGAACACTTTTTCGCACTGCCGACTTCAAGACGTCGATACTTAGCAATATCATTGGGCCGATAATAATTGTATCGATGTCGGTATAATAGCTGCCGACATATCGGTATCGGGCTGGTGTCGTTATCTATTAATGTGAAAACGCCCATTAGGTACACAGGACATTTTAAGTAATTATTTTAGTTCACTACACCGTACCTTAGTCCCATAAAATGTAAACTTATTGAAAAAAATCGAACCTAAGAAAAACTAGTTCAGTTGGTCAACTGCAAATATTTTATGCTGTGGCATGTATTTTTCGCGAAATGATCGGCAGTGAATCGTAAATAAATACGTCATTCCCCCTTAGGGGGAGGCGGAGGTAGCGTTTCAAAGGCCCACAGGCCCGGAAAATGTCGCCTTAAGAGCGTTTATCCTAAAAGTTGGTAACGTTGCAAATAGCTGTCAAATATTTACCTGTTTCGATTAATTTGGCAATATTACTGTATCGACTGTATGGAATTATGAAATGTGGCTAACTCGTGAACTTAAATATTGATTATGAAATACAATCATTAATATCGTAACACCGAATATTTAATTTTAGATGTAAAAAAGGTATTTGGAATCTTTACAAATGCCTTTTTTACACCTAAAACGGTTACAACGTCAAATTCAATGTTATAATAAATTGCTATTCATTAATATTCTAGTTCGCTAATTAGCCACATTTCTTATTTTCTCACAGTAGGTAATATTGCCAAATTAATCAAAAACAGCGAAATATTTGACGTCTATTTGCGAGGTTGCCCACTTTCAGAATAACACATAATCAAGGTTGTATTCTCTGAAGGGTAAGTGTTAGTAGATACCAGTAGAAAACAGGACACTTAGCAGCCCAGCCACACTTGCAGCCGCTAAACCACCGCATAGAGTTAGTCATCGTTCTCCCCTTCCAATCAAGAAAATTGTTGATACAAAAAAACTTTTTCACAAAAAATAAAACCGACTTCCAAGAAAAACACTACAAAGTGACAAATAACTTTGATTTCGGAAGTCGGTGTCTTGGTTTTTTAATTTTAGTTTTTTTTGCCACCGACTTCCGAAATCAAAGTTATTTGTCACTTTGTAGTGTTTTTCTTGGAAGTCGGTTTTATTTTTTGTGAAAAAGTTTTTATTTTTCACTTTTTAGTTGTGGTACCTACACAAAACCCCCACAAAAATTTGAATACCAAGTAAATTACAGTGACAGGAACTATTACAATATCATACACATAATGCTAGGTGGGAAAAATATGTATTATTGAAGCTAACTCAAAAATCCTTCTGCAGATCTTGACCAAATTTATATGGACCACTTCTGAAGTATGCCAACAAAAAAGAATCATCAAAATCAATTCATAATTGGCGGAGTAATCGCGTAACAAACATACAAAAAAAAAAAAAAAACATACCGTCGAATTGAGAACCTCCTCCTTTTTTTGAAGTCGGTTAAAAACTGATTTTACATCCGAGTCCTTGTTGTCAATTTTGTATTAAGAACTGTACGCTCGTGAGATTAAAGTTCAAAATATAATAACTGGTTGAAGGTTTGGGCTTGGACTAAAGTTAGAACTCTTTTTATAATAAGACGGAATAAGTAGCTACTCACAAATCACTGGTGTACCCGATGTGGGACAGCACTATGATGATGTCGACGCCCATAGACGTCAGTAGCGCCGCCTCGCGGTTCACTGCCTCCAACTCATCTTCCATTATCACTTGACCGATTGGCGCAGAAAACTGAAACAATTATAGTAATTACACTGTCTCGTTGACGTAGGTGGGCCTCGTGGGTCTAATGGTTGTGTGGGGTCCTGGGTTCGACTCCCAGGTGGGATATAGCGGTGCTGGGTTCTTCATCAGGAATTTCTCAGTCACAGCCCCCACCTATGCTAATATATTTTAATACTTATTTTATTGTATGGTGTATTGTCAACTAAACAATAGCTGTTTGAATCAAACTCTATTATTTACGACAAGGCCAGTCACAATCGAGTCTGGATGTGTGCCCCTGCCCTGTTACATAGGACTTAGCCATACTTGGCCAAAATGGAGTTCACTATAGGTAGGTACATCTCCAGCCTTTCCCTTTGGGGATTACATTTGTGTTATGTTTATGATAGTGTACATATATGATAAGTTATAGGATATCTTACCGTTCTCAGTAGCACACCAATGATCCCGATCCTCCGGCCCTGCCGCGTCACGATGGTGTGGTTCTTGATGTAGGGCGTCATGCTGGGCTCGAAGGTGGTGTTGACGTTAGCGCCCAGCATGGGCGACTCCAGACGGGTCAGATATGGCAACAGGCCGGCCACGCCGTGATCGAACTCGTGGTTACCAAGCACCTGGAGAGAATAACGAAAAGATTAATGCTCTAAGGCAAAAATAAAAACATTCTCTTGCCATTATTTACATTGTTTAGGGTCGGCGCGTTTCGTACTTCGTAAACGGCTCAAATCTCGGATTTAGGTTTGATACAAACTCGGCAGTTAGTCCACGCCATAATCACATTGGGAACCACTTTTAAACAGGATTACAAAACAGTTGCGCGTTTTCGCTAACACGTACGACCCACGACACTCGGCGACACGCACGCTGTTGGATTTTCGACTCTCGGCGCTGAGTTTAGCTTTGAAAATCCAATAGAGCACTTTTATTTCAGCATTAATTTAGGTGTTATCTAGTGTTAGTGAAAAAGGGTATATCTCTGTCTTGAGGTCACTTACATGAGCATCATGCCGCAGCATATTCATGAAGTGTTGACTGACGTTCCACCGCAGGAAGTTGTACCAGATGGTGCCCTGGAAGGTGTCCCCACCATTCAGCAGTATGGATTCAGGTTCCGCTTCAAAGGCCTGTTCGATAGCCGTGTACAGGCGGGCGAAGCCCCCGATGCAGGGGTTCTCTGCGGGGACGCATACTGTGCCTTGTGGACTCACCTCGTCGAAACTGGGGAAAAGGTAGATTATTTTGTAACTAAGCATTCTCTTGTGCATTACCTCAATATATTTTAATTCTTAAGCCTGTAAATATACTTTGTGCAGGTGCCTAATAACAGCGTGCCAGGTATGAACAGGTGAGTTAGGTTAGAATAATATAGGTACCCAGTCTTGCCATAAATATTGTCACGAAGATTTTTTTATTGCAAATAATATAAAAATCTTATTAATATTTATTAATTTTACAGTGTGTTAGTTTAATACATAAATATAAAACAATATAAAATATAAAAAGCTTATTCGAAGTGGTCTCCATTGACTGCAATACAGTCCTTTAAACGTTGAGGCCAGTTATCAATAGAAGCACGCACTCTTTCCATGGGAAAATTCTTCACTGTCAATCGTATGGATTGTTTTAGGGACTCTCATGGCGTTTAGAGCAAGCCGTACTCTCTAAAACTGACCATGAATCATAATCCAGCTGATTAAGATCGGGACTAGACGACGGCCAGTCTTCAGCTCTGATGAAGTCCAAAACGTTCACTTCCAACCTAGACTGCGTGGACCGAGCTTTATGACTCGGCGCCGAGTCTTGTTGGAAGGACTTGGACTTGGTTATTGAATATGGTGTTGGGGCTTAACTACCTTCTCAAGAATGGTATCTTGATACACTTGTGCCGATGTTTTGATACATTTTTCACAATAATATGGCTCTGTCACTCCTTTATAGCTAACACCCCACCAAACCATCACTGAAGTCGGATAATGCCCACGTAGCACTCTGTCGACTAATTGGGAAGCTACCTTAGAGCTTTGAGCATAATACGGTCATTTTGTTTGTTAAAATGTTGCTCAATTGTAAAGATTTTCTCATCGGTAAACAAAAAAAATCTGTGACCTCCCTTTGCGTACCGCTTCAGTAGTTTTTTCGATTTTACCACCCTAATCTTTTTTAAATTATCAGTTAAAAAATGACCAGTGCGTCTCTTATAGTCTGCAAGTCCTAAGTCATCTTTTAAAATACGCGACATGGTTCTGGGTGCTATCTTCATCTCCAGAGATAAAATCTTTTGCTTTCGGACAGGATTTCTTTGAATTCTTTCCCTTACTGCTTTGACCACCTTTTTCGTACGAACACTACGTGGACGGCCAGATCTTTTTCTGTCACAAACAGAGGAGGTCTCATTGTACCTATTAATAGCCCGGTAAACAAACATTTGACTAATGTCAAGCGTATGGAGAGTTTAAAAAATTGCATTTGGCTCCATACCAACTTTGTGTAATGCAATCACAGCGATTCGGTTCTCTTTAACACCTCACTTCATTTTATTAACGCAAAATATTGTACAATGTATTGGCGCCAAAATTAGAAAACTCAATGAACAAAAACAATCGTATAAAACTGACAGATTCCAAATTCAAATGTAATATCTTTTTTATTTTTAATTGTAACAGTATTTATGGCCAGACTAATAATATATTAAATTTATTTCAGACTTGTCTATAAATTCATTAGTAACAAAGTTCTTAGCCTAGTGTTAATAAAAGTAACAAGTGTAGTAACGATAGGATAGGTAATTAGGCGCCTGTCCATGTCCTAGAACAATGTAGGCAACCTATTTGTTAGATGTTCTGTATGATTTATACTAACTTTCAATAGCAGTCAGAAAAATATATTTATTAAATTATTTACAGTATTTTTTATTAATTATAGCCATGAGCATATAACCTAAGTAGGTATTCGCAATATATACATAATTATTTTTAAAAAAAAATATTTTAATAAAAAATATTTTTCATCCGGAAAATAGATGGGTGAAGGTCCGTCTTACTTACCTTCGGATCATAATAGCATTGATTAAGTTTTCTCTTTAATACAATAGACGACGAATGTTTAGTAACTTAAAAAGTCATGAAGAACCCTGTTAGAAAGGGACACGTGTTTCACCTCTCAACGAGGCATCCTCAGGATGACGATGACTTGTTGTTAACCCGGACTTGACCTGTAAAAATTCTCAGCTTCTAGTGCAATACCTTTTTTTTTTTTTTGGGTGGGAAATCATCAAATGGCTTCTCCCGCTCTGGGTGGAGCGGGAGGGCGTGTCAGACTCTTACTGACTAAAACCCACCCGTGTTCCTTCTCTTGCCTGTGCAATGCCAGGGGACCACGGTATCCCTTTCGGACTTTCCCGCAACCCCGGCAGGCAATGGTCTCATCGGACCCCTTCACTCGGTGACACTCTTTGAGGCGCGCGTGGCAACGCGCATCGACCCGGGCTTGGTCCTTGCCGGACGGCGAGCTACCCATTGCACACCGTCCGCAGCCCGCGCCTATGGTGGCCGGGAATCGGCTATGGATTCCCGACGCCCAGGGCGTCTCCTCCTGCGGCGGCTAGGGGCGTGAGGGCGCGAAATTTGCCTCTCCCTCACGCGCTCCGCCTCCTCCTTTGCAAGCATTACTGCTTCGCAGAAGGAGGTGACGGCCTCCCATGCCCTCTCGCTCCGTACCATGGCCTGGACCAGGGCCGGACGCGAGAGATCCCCGCCACCGATCGCCTCCACGAGGACACGGCGGTGCTCTGCCCAAGCCGGGCATACCTCCACCGTATGCTCCACCGTGTCCTCCGGGTCTAGTGCAATACCTACGTTATCTTTAATGTCACGATTAGATTCAACTACTAATCAAAAGTCATAAAACAATTTAAATGCTACTGATATCAGTAGGTAAGTAATAGCGGATTTCCAGATTATTACGACGTATTGTTAACACATCAAACATAATTCATAACCCTGCTAAGGTCGCTTTGGTTATGGCACGCAAATATTATCTTTAAATAAGTACCTACCTACTAGGCATATTTAAAGGAAGAGAACTGAGGTCCTGAATGGTGGGCTAAGTGTTATTGAATGTTTCCATCTGGAATTTCTCAGTAGCAGCCCGGAGTCTGGATTTGTTCCCGGTTGATGGCAAAAAGTTGGCGCGGACGCAATATGGCAGAAAAAATATAAAATACGAAGGTGTACAACTTTATAACAATCTACCCACAGATATTAGGAGCACATCCTCTTTTAACATATTTAAAGCCAAACTCAAACAGTAGGTAGGTACTTACGTCACTAATAACATCAAACTCTTATGATTAGGACTTCGCTAGTCTTGCACACAAAATACGACATCGTACCTACCTACATTAAGAAAAAAACAAAATTACTAGCTACTGGACTACACTTACCTTATTTATGTATTTATTCGCTAAGTTAATAATGTACCTATGTTCCTTTAGAATAAATAAAGAATCTATAAACCTAAGTTCGCCCACTGCTGCACGGGACTTAAACATAACTGGTGAAATGTGGGTGTACTATGTAGACAGGTAAACCTCTGGATAATTATCCCTTCAGCCCGAAGTCGCCTGACGCTTCGGGAATACCTACAGCCAATACAGGCGTGAGACATCACGCCAAATATATCGGGAAATATGTACTTAATTGAACTAATGATGAACACTTTTACAAATTATTGAAGCTCAAAAACTTTTTGATTTGTAATGATACAATTTTTTAAATAAATGAGCCTATTTTAAAATTTCTGGGCTTTTCTCACAGATGGTCGCAGCAACTAAGCCGGGATACCCGTCCAAACGGGTTAGGTTAGAACTGTGACCGTGTGTGTTTTTCGCAGTTACCTACTCGACTATTTCGTATTTTTAGGGCTCCAAAATAGAAAAGGTTCACAAAGAGCGTCACGGCCAGCGTCTAGTGTTCGCTTAACAATAAATTCACTAAATTTAAACAAAGCTTACAACTCAATATAAAGCTGCTACTTTATACTTAAAATGCTACTTGCTTGTAGCTGCCAACCTATTATTTTTGCTACTCATTTTAATTATTTTTAAAACCCTAAATCAGATTAGTTTGTCGCCGCGTTAAATACATGCCATAAAGAAATAAAGCAGAGCCAAAACGATTACAACCGAAAATATTCAAACTTTGTTTAGGAAATAAATAACATACCTAGCTGAAATTACTTTTATTGAACCCCTTTTTACTACCAAGTCTCTAAAATAATAATAAAAAAGTACTCACTGCGCGTGGAAGTCATTGTAATGCACTATATTAAGCTCGAACAGTCCACTGTCCTGAGCCAGCACTGAGCTGGTCAGCAACGTCAGCACCCACAGAATTTGCACCATGTTGGGCCAGCTGTCACAGCACACCTTACCAGTGGCCGAGCGGCTATCACGCCAAGTTGCGTATCAAATAATACCAGCATAATATATTGATAACATTATCTTAACGTTAAAGATTGTCGAATTTCCTGATGGCTTTTTATTTTTTTTAATATATCGATTCGATTGATTTCTTGAGTGCCTCTGTCGACTATTTGATGAAATTATGATATTTGAAGACTAATTCTAACAGAGAGAGTTGTACAGACGCCAGCACGTCAACCTACTACAATCTGTCAAATTTCTTTAATAGATTTTCAACTTTATCAAGAAAATATAAGGCTCAAAGTTGATCGGGAAAATTTGACAGTTTCGGGTAGGTTGACCACCTGGCGTCTGTACCATATTAAAAATTCTAATGATTATAATTCTGGAAATAAATATTTATTAGGATACAGCACTCGCGGTAGATATTTGGCAACCAGCACGGGTGACTAAATCGTCTGTTGACGAAGGCACTATCTAATTTTTTTATTCTATAGTCTGTCTAAAATTGAATAGGTATCCTTGAATCGTCAATATTTGGAGGTACACAACTGCCATTAGGTACTTATTAACTACAACCATAATGTTTGTTATACTGTCGTAGGTAGGTACCGTGTGCGTTACCCCAGCCAGATAATGTCGAAAATCGTCATCTAAGTGCAATAGATAATTAGAAATACAGCTTCTGTAATTGGTAAGCAGATTTTTAAATTTGGTAAGCTGATAGTTTTTTTAATTATTTGATAAAAAACAGTTCCGGCTGGAGTAACGTTACCCCAGCCAGATCTTTTGTTTTCTAATGGATATTTTGAAATAAATTTTATCTAAATAATTAGAAATCAATTTGAAATAAAAGGTACAACTTAATTTGTGTTTGTATTTGCTATGGTTGCGAAGATATTTAAAATCCTGCTGGAGTAACGTTTGCACGATTGTTGTATCTCGGAATTGACTATACTATACTGATGATTGTAATATTTGTACATGAGATCTGGCTAATTTGTTACGCAATAAACTACCAACCTTCTAAAATAATTTTAGAAGGTTGGTATAATGTATTGCGCGCCCGCTTTATTATAACATTCTAGATTTGGTCGGGTTACCACGCATACATCATTTTTTTCGATTAACTCGTTAATTAATTAGTGTACAAGTCTGAAATTTCACATGTATATAATTGAACTGAGCTTAAGGCAGCCACAGGACAGTCCGGTTAAGCAGTAACTACCTTAGTGGTATATCTGTGAGATGCCCTAGTTAAAAAAAAAAAAAAAAAAAAAAAAAAAAAAAAAACTAATTAGTGATGTAAAATTCAGTTACCACTACTACAGTAAACTCGGTTAATCGGTGGTCAAATAACTCAGCTGCGCGCCGTGGCCGGAAAATCATCTTATCTTTTTAATTACGTATAGGATACTAATGAAACTTCAGTACCATTTAAAGACAGTAATTATCAATATAATAACGTTTAAGTTTAGTCTTTGGGGCGCATAATGGAAGTGCTAGGACCTATTAAAGCAATTTTCTATTTACTAAAATAACTTCAAAACTGTGCATTATAGTGGATTCGTTTATTGCGTAACAAATTATAACAAATTAGCCAGATCTCATGTACAAATATTACAATCATCCGTACCTATAGTCAATTCCGAGATACAGCAATCGTGCAAACGTTACTCCAGCAGGATTTTAAATATCTTCGCAACCATAGCAAATACAAACACAAATTAAGTTGTACCTTTTATTTCAAATTGATTTCTAATTATTTAGATAAAATTTATTTCAAAATATCCATTAGAAAACAAAAGATCTGGCTGGGGTAACGTTACTCCAGCCGGAAGTGTTTTTATCAAATAATTAAAAAACTATCAACTTACCAAATTTAAAAATATGCTTACTAATTACAGAAGCTGCATTTCTAATTATCTATTGCACTTAGATGACGATTTTCGACATTATCTGGCTGGGGTAACGCACACGTAGGTACCTACAACCGTAAAAATAGCACCTGAAAACTATTATCTTTGGTAGTATCCCAACTAGCAAAGTATAAAGAAAGATTATAAGTCTGTCACTACTAATAACGTTCTTATAAAGGCATGCGGTAGACAATTTAACTTATAACAGAATTTGCCAAGCCTTAACATACTCAAGCGCATTAGTTTTTATATCTCGGTCTTATAGTTTGCTACAAGACTGACCTATAAAACATGTATAGGACACTTTTACTAGTAATAGCATTTGCTTTTATATCTCTGTCTTATAGTTAGCTACAAGATTATCTTTTAAGACACTTTTAAGAATAAGTCTCTTATAATTGTTTACAGTAAAACTAAATAATCCTGAATAACATTTTGATCCTATAGTAGATCCTGTAGTATTTTGTGAGAGAATAAGATATTATAACATACTTGGCTGAGATCACTATAAGTTTACGCCGTTATAGTTTTGCTCGAGACTCTTTTAAATCTACTAGTACTTGATAAGAGCGCTATATAATCAAAAAAGCTTATAAGCTACTAGATCAATAACTTTATTAGTAAACCTCAGCCATTTTGTTGAGATTCAGTTGTTCCTCTTCGTCTTGAGGAAATTGAACATGAATTTAACCGATTGGAAACGATTGAAAAGGAGTGGTGGTTACAGGAGAAAAGTGACAAATAGGTATAAAGAATTAATGAAGTCAAGTTCTTCAGAAATAAAATCAACAGGATCAGGAAATAAATCAAACGCGTCAAGTGCAAACACAGGTGAAGTCAATGAGGGTTCTGTGACCGAAAATATTTTTTCACCCCTAGCCCACCACTCAGAAAGTGAAGAAGTTGAAAATTGGGAAGAAGAATACGATTTACATATCGAACAAACCACTGACTATGAAAAAAATCATGAATTGCTTAAAGATATGCAAAGCTGGGCTATAAAATTTAATATACCTCATCTAGCCCTGAATGAACTATCTACTATTTTGAACAAAAGATTAAGTAATGTTTTACCTAAAGATTCACGGACTTTATTACATACCAACAAAGAAAAGTTGCATATTACAATCTCGGATCCAGGACAGTATTGGCACAACGGATTGATTAAATGTCTAAAAAATACGCTACTAGGGGCTGGATTTGAATAGTTTAACAAATACGATTTCATTAAATATAAACATAGATGGGTTGCCAGTATACAAAAGTTCAAGATATCAACTCTGGCCTATTTTGTGTAACATCTTTAAAATATCTCACATCCCTCCCTTTGTGATTGGTAATTATACACTATTTCAATATCGTAGGTGCTTAGTTAAGTTGTATACATACGAGGGTCATTCAATAAATACTTAGCCTACAAAAAGTAAACGAAAATTTTGGAAAAGTGGCAATTTATTTTTCAACATAGTCTCCTTTTAGTTCGATACACTTAGCCCAGCGATGCTCCAACTTTTTTAACCCGTCCGAAAAATAGTTTTTGTCAAACTCTGCAAAATAGGCCTCCGTGGCGGCGATGACCTCCTCATTCGATCCATATCTATTCCCGGCGAGTGATTTTTTCAGATTAGGAAACAGAAAGAAGTCACAAGGGGCCAAATCTGGAGAATACGGTGGATGGGGCAGCAATTCGTAGCGTAATTCGACCAATTTGGCCATGGCAACGGCAGACGTGTGAACCGGTGCGTTGTCGTGGTGAAACAGCACTTTTTTCTTCGCCAGATGGGGTCGTTTTTTCTTTAATTCGGCGTCGAATCGGCCCAATAAATCGGCATAGTAAAGCCCTGTAATTGTTTTACCCTTCTCGAGGTAATCGATGTAGATCACACCTTGTGAATCCCAGAAAACGGTGGCCATAACTTTTCCGGCCGAGTTTTCGCCTTCTTTGGAGCACGTTCCCCGGTCTGGATCCATTGTTTTGATTGCTCCTTGGTCTCTGGTGTGTACCAGTGGATCCAGGTTTCATCGACGGTCACAAAAAGACGCGAAAACTCCGCTGGATTCTGCTTAAACAGCGCCAAACACGTCTCCGATGTGGTCTCACGGTTGCACTTGTTTTCTGGTGTGAGTAAACGCGGCACCCATCGCGCCGACAGCTTTCTCATGCCGAGTTCCTCGTGAAGAATATGATGCACTGTTCCTTCTGAAATGTGTAACAAATTGTGCATTCATCTTCGATGTAATGGTCATATATGCTGTACTAGGAGCAAGTCGGGCACCAAAAAAAGATTTGATGCAATAAAAGCATTATGTTTTCTTGACTACAAATGAAATGAGTAGGTCTATACATATTGTTTAAAGAAACTGGAAATCCACACCCATTGCAGCTTTCGGATAACACAAAATGTGTATTGGTCCAAGGCCATCTCATATTTGTCAGTAAAATCAGTGAATATTTTGTCAAAAAACAGTCAACATCAAGAAATACAACCATCTTGTTAATTAAATCCTAAAAAAAAGTAAATTAAAAAATTAGCAGGCATATTTCAAGGGAACCCTAATTTGTTTTAAAATGGAGGCGAGTTATCTGGACTGAAGCTGCTACAAGTACTTATTTACCTACAATGGTTCTATAAAGTACTTAATGAAGAGCAATTTCAAAACATGGCGAATATTCATCAGAATTGATGAAATATTTTATTTACAACAATATACTAATGTGCTATTTTTCGGAGGGGATTGTGAAACTAACTAAATTGCGGTACACATTTACAGTAAAAATGACTTCCCCACGAGTTCATACACTATATTTACAATATATATTACTAATTAATGTTCTACAATAATACAAAATAATAGTAATAGAAACTTACGTTTTTATTAAGTATTTACCACAAAACAACCGGAACCACCAGCCGCGCAACAACAATGAAAACCTCTATTAAAATATACTTATAACTAATAACTAAGTATGTTACTAGTGCATTATAAACAAGATTGCTTTAGTAAGATACTTATGTCAGATACTAACAAGAGCGTTTGTGCTTGTAATTGTGTAGTCTCATATCATTATAGAAGCTATTGCGCTTCGTCAAGTATATTATAGGGCTTAGTAACATTTAATAAGTTGATTATAAGATACTTATAGAAATAAACTCTCCAATAACTGCGCCCAAATCCAGCTTTGTAGCATAATACAAGTTTTTTATAAGTGAAAATAAAAGTAGTCTTGAGATCGTTTTAAGTGCTGATTTTGCTAGTTGGGATGGAAACCTTGCCTTCCTTACTTGGCACAAAGCAGTTAAAGCTTCGTGCAGACTAGCGCGACGCGACACCGGTTATTGTTATACCGTGAAGTTTTCTTAGAAATGGAAGAGTCGCGTCGCGCTGCCTTAATACACTGCTTCTTAATCGCGATCATCCGATAGTGTCTCAATTATTACCTACTTAGATTATAATGAATGCGCTAACAACTACTTTGAAGCGTACCTATCTATAGTTAAGTTCCTTTTGACATGCGAATTACCTTAGATAAGGCTCTTACCCTTCGCAGTTGTCATAATAGATTACCAGCAGAACACATTCAATTATTAACTTTGTGTAGTGTTTGGGTCACCAAGATACAGGCTGTGCCTAGCTTGACACCCACTATTATTCTAAGGCTAAATTCCCATGTAACTCGCATTAACGCACGATCAAATTTAAAAGAGAGTTCAGATGACGCGCGTTCCGAGGGTACTCGTCACTACGCGTCAGTCTGGTTTCAAGCCGTCAACGCGCGATCAATCGCCACGTCTAGAGACCTTTTCTCTGAGTGCTGCGTTAACGCTTGCGCATGTGATCAGTTGTTAGGTAAATATCAGCGGCCCAAGTCTGCTATTTTTATAAATTCGTCATTCCAACACGATCCCACTGTCATTTTTCGTAATCTGCTAAATTCATAATGGTCGATCATTGGTTGATCATTGTATTCCACAAACACGATACTCGTAACGAATTAAAAGAAATGACTGCACAATAACGTTCTCATGGTAGGTCACTGATTAAAGGAACTGTCAAAATTTTAGCAGATTACCGCCTAAGTCAGTCATTAATTTGTCATTATGTAGGTACATAGACTACTATTATGATTATGTATGAGATTACCAATAGATGCCATTTCTTTCAATGGAGTGCCAGTGGCTGTCCATTGGAAAGTCATAATGACGCCAATATATTAGTAGATTACCAAACTTGTCCAAATCAACAATTATAAAATCAATGATAGACCATTCTGACACTATTGTAATAGCAGACTTGAGGCCCAGGATGTACAGACGCGCCATTTGAAAACGCGCGTCCAAATTTTGCCATCTGAACATAGCCTTGGTCTTTTGTTAGTTACTATTTACTGTGAAGTTTAATTTTTATTTGAATTGAATTTATATATCTACTGCATTTTAGATAGCAAAATCATGTAAAATAAAAGGGCTCTTGCGGCCGTTAATTTGTCTAGCTCTTCCCGCTCTAGGATGCATCTTCGACTTTGATCGGCTTCTTACCTTACCAGATGAAGACTTTTGAGACTACTTAAAATAAGTATGGACTTAGAGACTATAGTATAAATAATTATTATGTTATTGTAAATGCAGAAATAAACAGAAAAACATTCAAAATATTAAAATCTCCTATTAGCTTTAAATTAATTATCATTTAATTTAACATACAATCATTATTCATCACATAAGGCGTGTAATTATAGGTAGGAGAACATACTTTACCTACGAAGGATTACATTATCTAAGTTAAGCGCGTGGATCGATGTGATAACGATAATACGAATAATACATTCAATATTTCACGATATAATTAACAATCTTACAACAGTATCGACTAATCTTAGTAGCAGTTTTAAATTAATAATCATTGGCTATTAAGAAAATATTACGGGCAATTCACATAGGAACAATGTCCTCCAACCCGCACTGGGCCCGCGTGGTGGGTTATGAACTTATGGTCCACTGCCTCGCACAGAAAGAGGAGGTCTGTGCCCATCTGTGAGATCATTATAGGCTAATTATGCTACAGAGAAAACAAACAATTATTATTTTAAACATTTATTTAACTAGATGTCTAGATTCACATTTAAAAATTTCGTGCTCTCATACAAATTATGATCTATTTCTCTAAAATACTTATTATATAAACAAATGAATATAGATAGATAAGATAATTAAATGCAATGTTAATAATTATACAAGCATAAGAAGATGGTATTCTTAGTGCAACACCTACTGCACATTTCTTTTTCAATTAAGTACTTTTTTTTAATTAATCGGAGCGGTATTAACTCCTCCCGGTCTGTTTTGTAAAAATCTCAGTATGATAACTTAGGTGAAGTGACTGTCATTGCTGGCTGATGCTGCGATGCGATGATTGACAATTTGACACTATTGACAGCTCACAGCTCACTTCACCTCAGTTTACACGGTGAGACTGATGTCGTGTACCGCAGCGGTATCTAAGCCATGGTATGCTCACAGCCTAAGGCCATTTATTTCTCCTGTCGTGCTAAAATTTAGCACTGTTATAACCAACCTAGACCGAGGTTAATAAACGTTACTTAATACGTGGTTTCACTCAGACATGTTCCCGTCTCTATCTTGCACTTGTAGATTGACAGTTGTGCGACAGTGACAGGAATAATGCGAAGTCAAAGGGCATGAGTCTAAGTAACGTTTAACTCGAGTCATTTAAGAAAAATGTTCTCTAGAAAAAATTGCAGTGGCTTCTGATATATTTTGTTTAAAATTAACTCGAATGTGTAGCGGCTGCGCAAACGTTTCGTTGTATAAAAACATGTTCCTAATGTAAATATGTTTTATTAGACACTAGCTGACCCGACAGACGTAACTCTGCCCAAATTCCAACTCCCACAAAAAAGCACTTTCAGTTTTTCCCGAATTTTCGAACTTTCCGGGCCACTTTTCCCTTTTTTTTTGTTTCCTAATATCCTTATTCGGACTATTACGAAATTTTGAAGACAAAAAATATCCAAATCGCTTCAGCCGTTCTCAAGTGATGTACTTACCAACGAACAGGATTTCATTTTTATTGATTTTGAAGGTGACTTATAAAAGTAATTTTGATGCGCAATTTTTTTTAAACAAAAGCGTTGACGCAGCGCAGGCCCTTACAATAATAAATAGCATAATACTTAAGTGAGATAATATTAAATACTTTAAAGTAGCGACAACGAGATACAAAAGCGTCTAATTATTCATATAAAGGCACTTTGTTAATGATAAAACTACCAGTTCGCACATGCGCACATGTGTCCTTAGAATTCCATTACTAGCAATAAAGTTTTAGGTTTTACCTGCAACTAGGACTATATTTTAATTACTTCGCCCATTTACAGACCAGCATTCAAGCAGAATATTGAAAAATGGACCTAGTTAAAGCTATAAAGTATACTGTGTGCATACACAGAAATATTTAAAAATATATACTTATATCTCGACTGGCCTTCCTAATCCTTATCAACAGAAATTAGCAGATAAAAAAAATCTTTAAGACGGTTAGCTTAAAGTACACTTTTCAATACTCCATTGTCAAGCTAGGCCATGCTGAGTATCAAGACGATGTCCTTTATAGTGCTATATAGACAAAATTTACATGAAGAAACACATCCAAAACATTGAATTGTATTTTGGAGTAAAAAAAACGGAGTTCTGCTATTTGGCGTTAGTTTAATTAGGAAGAAAGGAGATATTAATCGTAATGCACAGATTTCGTAGAATAAAACCTAAATTAATATTCTCGTGTCCTAAATAGAACATGATTAAAAATCATTTGGAAAATTATTATTTCGAGATCTGTTTCGTTTTTATGCTAAACTTTTTAACTGCAGAGGTATCACATCCATTAGTTATTTTTAATACTAATTAATCATTCCAGCTCAACAACGTTTACCTTAAAATTGTTGAATGTTAAAGAGCGAATATACTGAAAGTGGACAACGTCGAAAATACCTAGTCCTTAATTAATTAATTAAGGTGATTAATTTGGCAATAATACAGTATGGAAATAAGAAATATAACTAGTGAACTAGAATATTAATAATGAATTGCAATTATAGCATTGAATTTGATGTTGTAACCGTTTTAGGTGCAAAAAAGGCATTTGGAAAGTTCCCAAATACTTTTTTTACATCTAAAACTAAATATTTGGTGTTAGGATATAAATTATTGCAGCCATATTTCTTATTTCTATACAGTAATATTGCCAAATTAATCAAAACAGCGAAATATTTGACAGCTATTTGCGACGTTGCCCACTTTCAGTATATCAACGCTCTTAATATGAAATAAAGTAATCACTCGATGAATGATCCGTGCTCGTTATCAATTAATGTGTCGATCGAATCGCGCAGAACTATTGATAATGAGTTGATTTATTGATGTAAAAACAACAAGCATTCGCAAACAGAATGCCTCTATCATGGAGGTGTGTTATATACGCCTACAATTGATTTCCTCAAGTTAGTGATACGGTCATAAGGATGAATGAATACTTATTCAATAGGATAAGACGCTGAAATTGTTTTGTAATGTTCGTTTAGACGTCTTTTTTTTAATTATGTTAAAAACGAATAAGTTTTAAGGCATTTAAACAAATGAATACAT
This sequence comes from Xanthia togata, assembly GCA_963853775.1. Lineage (NCBI taxonomy): Eukaryota > Metazoa > Arthropoda > Insecta > Lepidoptera > Noctuidae > Xanthia > Xanthia togata. The sequence goes on from OY970809.1 coordinate 14,183,031, forward strand.
AAAATAAAAACATTTTATACTTAGTTACACTTTGTAAAATTGTTTTATTTTTGACATGAGTAAAGTATACTTTTCTCTTGAATATTTTTGGTTTCACATTTTGTATCTTTGTTCAAAGCAATGAAGGTATTTAAAAAAATACTTGAGAAATAATAATAATATTCAAAAGTATGTAGTTCAATACTATCTCTACGAATTGTGTTATTCACCACAACACAGCTAAAGATTTTGAAATTAAATAACATTAAAACATAATACAACGGAATAATAAACAATATTTTATCACAATAAAACCATTCTACCTCATTCTACATAGACTCGATTTAGGCAAGTTATATAAATATTAATATCTAATAACTTTGATTCGACTACATAGCAAGTCATTTGCAATGTAGTCCGAGCATTCCTTTTCTTATCGACAGCAAATAGGTTGTAAAAAACATATTAAAATAAAAGTTAATAGCGTGGTGGACTTTTAAACAATTTTAAAGCCACAAATACTATCTGCAGAAATACGACGAAACAAAACCTGCGTTCCTTTTTAAAACGAAAATCATAACTTTTTCCTGCAAAGTATTTAGTTGTCGCATAGCACGGAGACGCCACGGCGCGGCGTCCGTTCATTGTATCATGCCCGTGACGCAATTGGTAGAACTGTTCTGTCAGTCGCCATTTTGAACTCTATAAGTATTGAAACTAAGTTGCTTGACAAGCAATGGTGCCAACATGACGGCAAGGGTCAAGTTATAGTGAACGGTCTGTACTTTGTACACTATGACAAAAATGACGGCTTTGAATGACGTCAGTTACAGAAGTTGTGCTCCCAAAACACTTTCGTGACCACGAATTTTATTAGTACTGGCGTTTCTAGACGCTGCCGGCGCAGCGATTCCGTGCTCTGTGGTCGACAACAACAAAATATCATAAACATAAGTAATCTCATAACTAGTAAGTGTCGTATTCGCCGTAACGTCACTGCTTAAGAGTAGGGCGTGCGAGGGTTCACGTTGATCATCTCGGTAGTGCTGAAATATAAGTCAAAAATTACAAACGAATTATATAAAATGGTGGCACTAGATACGTTTCAACTGAAACACAATTTGGGTGCAACTAAATTGCGTCGAATTCAGTCGATATTGATCGCTTCAAAACAGTAAATTAGTTGTTTGAACCTTCACCAGATACTTTTGGAACATACTGTATGGTTTGGTCAATGCCACACCATCGATCAGCGTCGAGTAAAAGCCTTACACCATATACCTCCGCAATTTAGTTGCACCGTTACACAAATCACGTAGAAAATTATAGTAGTACAAGGACTATCTTGTTTTCTCAGTAAATTTCACAAAACAATTGCTCAAATATTTACTGACAGCGCCCCCCTGTCAACGTCATCGGAACGCCAAATTATCATTGTGGCACTGTATTTTATTCATATCAATCACGGATGTCAGTGATGGAAGGAAAAGGAGGGACCAAAAAGAGAGCCCTGTAGAAAAAAAAAATGAAGACCATAAAGTCGTACGTACACGTTGTTCTCGATTTTCATTCGTTCTTCGTTCGAACTACTGACCGCAACCTGATCCGAGTACTGTTTCCACATCTCGCTACAACAATTTGATTCAAGTGTTGATGCACTATTACCTACTCTTCTATATGCTCGGGCCAGCAACTCACTTTCCTAAAAACAGGGATCGAAAGTGCTATGACATTTCATAGTTGAAATTTCTATGCCATCACTATTCTGTTTCGAAAAAGGGATGGTGCTATACGTCCTTTGTACGGTGTAGCTCTATCTCTCTCACACAGAAACTACGACAGCTCACACGCGTCACGGTACGGCCGTAGTGATGACTTGTATGCCGCAATGTTATCGATAAAAACAATATAATCATCGATAGCACTATTGCGCTTCACTATCTTATCGCAGTCTATGACATAGATGCACACTATACCCTGTCTCGCACCCACATTATATTAAATCGCAAAAATGAATGAGTTTTTAGCCCGAGTATAACTCGAATGTACAGGACTTAAAAGATCGTTTAGGTAAAAATGCTATGGCGACGTGAGTCTCCCTTGTTTCATCGAAAATAAATTGCCAAATTATCACTTCCCAAACAATTTTTCGCGTAATTTTATTTGCCAGAGAGAAACGAATTTGAGAGAGACGAGAGATTGAGAGAGCTTTTTTGGTAAGTAATAATTTACTTAGCAAAAAATCTCTTCACAAATAATTGTAACGCAAGCCTAATGTTTGGCAAGTGAACAATAACTTGTTTACCAACTAATACTTTTACCAACTTTTATGTAGTCAAATATTTCAGTTGGGATTACATGAGAATTTACAAAATTAAATTTGCCAAATATTTAGTAGCGTTTCTGGCACTCGCCGGCCGCTGCTGCGGGACCGCTCGCTTCGCTCGCTCGGCTCGTGCGTAGGAGGTCACAGTTTTAACCTAATCTAACCTTTATATTTTTTGTCATAACAAATCATTTGGCCAAACGTTTACTGTCTAAATATTTTTTGCTGCAATAAATCAATTGATTAAAGACCAAATGCCTAAATGACATTATCCTTGATGATAATCTGCCAAGTAAAAATTTTACCAAATGAAAATGTGCGTACTAAAATCATTCCAAACATTGCATTGGTATAAAAAAGGTTGTTAACATTTGTTTGGGTATCTAGTGAAATTTTAGCAAAATCTTTTCGGTAAAACGGCAGGATCCCGGCGACTTCGCCCGCAGCTACGCGACTGAGAGTTGCCAGCCTATTCTATATTTCCTAGTAACGGTGACACAACCAGAACCATGCCTCGGGGAGCACATTACAGAGAGAAACGAATCTATAAAAGTTGTTACGGGTAGTCACAGCCGTAGTCTGCCAACTGGTTTAAATTTTGGCATTGCATAGCGTTTTTAATGGACGTAACTAAAACTCGAATAGAGTTCAAAATAGCGTGCAAGAGATGATTCCCTTTGGCGTGTGACAGTAAAAAACACGCTCGACTAACAGGTTTACTCCGATCGTGCCGACCCAAATTTCTTACTGTAGAGGTCAGATGGAATCGTATTACTTAAAATAATGATTTCATATTATTTGGCAGCATCTGGTTTGCTTGTCATTTTCAAAATTATCAGTGCTCTTAATTTTATACTCATGAAACAAAGGGGTAATTCTGGCCTGGCGACCGGAGCTTCCATATTGGCGACCGCGCCAGATACTTGTCGTATAATTTTATTCGATCAGTGTGGCTGCTGGCGACTTCGCCATGACATCTTAGTGGGATAAAAAACCTATATTCTTATATATTATAGATTTAAACAAAATACGTAAAATAAAGACTTACGGAATGGGCGCTTCTACCACGGGCTCCCCGTGTAGGAAGTATGTGGATTGGATAGGAGGGATGTGTCTGATGTCACATGCAAGTAGGTACAGTACGCCGCCGTTAATATGGCACATAGGGGTCAAGACAAAGCTCGGTTTTGTTACGTGTCGGCTCGGCACGCACTCTTAAGAGTCCTATTACATTTTTGACGCAAATTCATGATTTTTGACGTTGTAATTTTCAGCAGCAGTAAGATATTTGAATTATTTGATTATGAATAACGATAGTGCCATTCTCTTTATTGTAAGTTGGAGTTGCACATTTTAACTTTTCTTGTCGTGTAATTTACTATGAATATTTTACGAACTCAGTTTACAAGGAAAAACGTCGGCAATGGAACTTTGACGCTCAAATTCACATTGTTTCATTCAGTTCTAATAAAAGCGAAAGTTACTAAACGATAACTTGAATGTTTTACTTGTTTATTGGAGTTCTAGAATTTCTTTAAATTCCTTGAGTTTTCAGGGAAAAGTCGTAAAGAAAACCAATAAATGTCTTGATTTTCATGTCCATTATATTCCAAATAAACACAATTAAATCAAATAAACTAATATGATATAAAACTTCGATCTACAGTGAATACGTTTCATTAGTTTTTGTTTCTCAATATAATAAGACAAAATTACAATAAATTAAATTAAAGTACTATATATTCCGCGTCAATTCAGCAAATTACACGAAAATAATGAGTAACTCCAACTTACAAGAAAGAGAATGGCACTATAGTTATTATAATCAAATAATTAAAATATCTTACTGCTGCTGAAAATTACATGGTCAAAAATCATGAATTTCCGTAAAAAAATGTAATAGGACTCTTAAGAGCGTTTATACTGAAAGTGGGCAACGTCGCAAATAGCTGTCAAATATTCCGCTGTATTGATTAATTTGGCAATATTACTGTACAGAAATATGAAATGTGGCTAACTAGTGAACTAGAATATTAATAATGAATTGCAATAGGGATGATGCCTGGGTCAAAAAAAAGAAATTCTATTTAGTCCGTCAGTCAGATAATAAAAAAAATATTAGACACGTATTTTTTGCTTTATCATATTAATAAAAAATGACTCAAATACAACGCATTAAAGTTGGGGAGTGGGGGTTGATACGTCACAAGTATGGATAAAATCTACATACAAGTGACGTCATGGCACATTATAACTTAATGTATCGCCGTAATCTTTTGATAACGTAAAAAAAGTAAAAATATGTGTACGTTATTTTTTCATAGTCTACATTACGGACTAAAAACATTTTTTTAGTCATCATCCCTATTATAACACTGAATTTGATGTTGTAACCGTTTTAGGTGCAAAAAAGGCATTTGGAAGGTTTCCAAATATTTTTTTTACATCTTAAATTAAATATTCCGATACGATATAAATTATTTAATTTCATAATCAATATTTTAGTTCACTAGTTAGCCATATTTCTTATATCCATACAGTAATATTGCCAAATTAATCAAAACAGCGAAATATTTGATAGCTATTTGCGACGTTGCCCACTTTCAGTATAAACGCTCTTAACCCGTCGCACGCGCAATTAGCGACACAATAGAATTTTATTGTTATTTGCACACATGGGGTGCAATCGACATTTTAAGAGTTAAGCTACGGTTTCCTAGAAGGGCGCTGGCCGCACTTAACGGCCGCAGTGACGGCTGTCATGAAAATGATGACCGTGGCAAAGATTTAAATTGTTAGATTCGTCCTACCCCTTTAAAAGATAGTTGCGTTTCTGTTTCGTTTTGACACCTCTGACAAAGTACAATGACGCAGTGACTTGATTGACCAGGGGCAAATGACGCATAATGACGTATTAATGCCATCATTTGTCCAGTGTGAGTTAGACGGAACTATACAAGGCCGATAGCACCATCCTTTTTTCGCAGTGGAATAATGATGCAAATTTTTCATTATACGGCCCCTGGAAACGCTATTTAATCATTTGTAAGTTCACTCTGCTCAGTAAGGCAGTTTTTCGCGTGACTAAGGCCCGTATTACAGAACCTCGCTCAAAACTCAAGCATTACTTAAAACTCGTTTAAAGACTCTTTTATTGGTTGTAACTACACTCGGCATAAAAACAATCGCACCTCTTTAAAAAAATCCTTCAAAGTCATTTTAGCCCTATTAATCAATGGTAGACATATGACTATAATAATAAATATAGGTATCATTGGAAAGGCAATTTATTTACATTTCAGAATAAAGCAATAGATTTGGATTTTGTTTACCAGGGAATAAAAAAAAACAAGCTAATGCAAATGATTAAAACGAAACTTTTTATTTTAACAGAAAAAATACAGCAGTCCTTAAAAATCATTTAAAACCAGGGTAACACTAGGTTTTAAATTGCCCCTAGCCCTGATGACTGCTTCCATGCGTTCCCTCATGGACCTTATTAAGGTAACAATAGTCTCTTGAGGAATTTTGTCCCATTGTGCAACAACGGCATCTTGGAGGTCTTGGAGAGTGGTAGGGGTAGGATCACGTGCCCGTACTAACCGTTACAGGTCATCCCAAAGGTGCTCAATAGGATTCAGGTCTGAACTTCGCGCAGGCCAACGCATAACAGGGATCCCAACTTCTTGCAGGTAGTCCCTTACAATTAATGCGGTGTGACAGCGGGCGTATCATGCATTAACATGAACCCACTGCCAACAAAACCCGCATAAGAGCACGTGGTTCCTCGTGCTCCTCTAAGATCTCGGTTATGTACCGAGGAGCAGTCAGCGACCCTTGTCCACGAGCACCTCCAGTCCGAGAACCACAGACAAGGTTGGTTTTGCCGTCGATTGACGGCGTATTCAACTGTCTCTTGAATACAGGCTTGTGCGAATCGTTCCCCTTGCCTCCTATTCACTCTTTTACGCCTGTCATTGCAGTAAAGACGAACCCTCGTCTCATCCGAAAAGAGCACAGCCCTCCATTGATCGATTGTCCAATCAACATGTTCTCGGGCAAATTCCAGCCGGTCTCGCTATGCTGTGCAGTCAATTTTGGCCCTGTAGCAGCCCTGCAAGCTGGAATTTTCTTCTCCCGTAATCTTCCTTTGACCGTGGAGACTGACGTGGACTTCTGCTGATCGGAGTTGTTGCTGCAGCTCAACAGCATTGGAGAACCGATTACGTAAAGACGTCGAAACAATGAAGTGATCGTCTCTTTCAGATGTGCAGCGTTGTCTTCCAGATCCACGTCTTCGAATGTAGCCACCAGTCTCTTGGAAGCGTTGGAACACTCGTCGAACGGAAAAACGACTCAAGTTTAGTTGCCGAGCAACATTTCATTGCCGCATCCCTGATTCCAGTAGTGCAATGACTTGAGTGGCTTCATCTGCAGTGGTATCCATCTTCAGGGGTATTTTTCTTGCTGTAGCTGTTCACGTGTGTCACCCATTTTCCCAGGGTTACCCGTTTTATACCCTTGTAGGTTGGTGCCATTAGTGGCTATTGTAATGCGTTTTTAAACAACTTTTTTTTAACGTTACGTGCTAATGAGATGTGTTGTCTTTAGGAATTCTAACTACTGTTAATTTAAATGTCATTAAACATACTTTTAATTGATACCGATTTTAACTGTGTTTAATGTATTCGTTAATGGCAGGACATGCTTGAAACTTATTTTCGGAGAGGTGCGATTTTTGTGACGCCGAGTGTAGTTTTAAGTAATGCTTGAGTCTAAGTGCGGTGTCTAAGTACGGTGAGGGCAAATCTAGCGATTTAATTCTTTGTGCAGCGGGGTTTGAAACACATAAACTTACTTTCATAAAAAAAGCTCCAGTGACGTCATACGCCCGTGAATTGCGGACACTATGTGGCGGCCACCGCTCTTCTAAGACACCGTAGCTTTACTATGTGTCACTGATTGACGGTCTCTAACTTAACCGGATGTGCCATATTAACGCCCGGATAGTGTAATTACGTGATTGTTAGACGTTCTAACATGTACAGTCGGGGAATGAAAACGTTAAGCACCTTCTTATTGTTATTTGTACAATGCGTGAGTTTTTTTTTTAGTACTGCTGCCAACACCTTGAATAAAAATGTCAGCTATGCAGGAGATGAATAAATTTATTAGAAAACTAGCTGCGCACCGCGGTTTCACCCGCTTATGTCTCCCGTGGGAATAACCGGATAAAAAGTATCCTATATCCTAAACCAGGTCATGGTCTACCCATGTGCCAAATTTCATCGAATCTATTCAGCCGTTTTAGCGTGAAAGCATAACAAACAAACAAACAAACTCACCTCCGCAAATTATAATATTAGTTAGGATAGGATTGGTTAACCATTTCGTTTCGCGATTGTAAAATAGGAAATATGCACGTAATTCAAAATGTATTCATTAATTAAATATAGATTTTATAGGATATTTCATTTTTAATGCATTAGTTATTTTACAATTAATCTATACATATTATACATTAAAGTCGCTTTTCGTGTTTGTCTGTATGACCGCGTTGTTTTTCTAAACCACCCAACAGATATTGATGAGGTTTCCACCTTCGTTTAGACAATTTATTCCGGAAGAAACCGGAAAATAACTGTTCAATTCATTTTAATTCAAGTTAATTTTATGTACTTATAAAAGATAAATTATATTATGGTTCTAATTGCATTGCTAGCCATCTTTATATTGATTATTATTGTACAGCATGCAATTCTATTGTATTTGTTAATGATATGTACTTTGAATGTCCTTGTGTGTATTTAGTTGGTTTGCCTAAATAAATAAATCAAATAAAATAAAAAACTGTAGAGATGTCACGAATAGTTGCTATACCGAATAGTCGAATACCGATTAATCGCCATTCCCTATGGCGAATAGTCGAATACTCGCCATTATTATTAGACATAAAACAAGTGTATTTATTCTCAAATAATAATATAGTTTATTTATTATCTGAGGCAGGTTTGATTTATGACAGAAAGCGCAACCGACTTGATCCCAATCTTGCAGAAAACCTAGTTTTTTTGCATTGTGCACAATCTGCCCCTTTTGGATTTTAAATACTAATTAAAAAGCGTAAATACAACATGGCTGATTTTCGGCTAACTTTTTATATTATTGATAATAATACTAAATGTGTTTTGTTGTTAAAGATAAAAAGTTCAATTATTAGTCTAAAGTCAAAGTCTTTAGTTTTTCTGTTCATTAAAAGTTTATTTTTATTTGGACAACTATTCGCCGAATGTCGAATAATATACACTATTATTCGGTATATGAAGAATAACAACAAAAATACGAGTAATGCCGAATATTGAATAATAACTAGTATTCGCGGCATCTCTAATAATAAGTTAATATTAAAGTTACGTATAACTAAGAAATCTCGATGTATTGTCAAGTCGTATAAACCGTGCGAAGCAGGAGCTGGTCGCTAGTTATTTTATAAAATACAATAGACGTACAAAAGTAACCAATTCCGCTTAACTATTCCTAAAGAGTCATAAAAACCCCTGTAAGAAATCTCGCCCCGTAGGTCACCTGTAGATTACTAAATACGAGGTGCATTCAATAAGTACCTAGCCTCATCGCCAGAGGGCGCTGTAGTTTCAAAAGAGTTTTACCACAGTGTAGCACATTCCTTTTTAATTTTAAATTTTCATTCCAATCCCTTCATTTGTTTTAATTTGACAACTTATGGAAGCGAACGTGTTTTTACAAAAATGGAAAAAGAGCAATATCGTTCGGTGATTCGATTCCTATTTTTGGAAGGGAAAACGCGCATCGAAATCAAAGAGCGCTTGGATGCTGTGTACGGTGACTCTTCTCCATCGATGGCCACCGTCAAGAATTAGTTCAACGAGTTTGCACGTGGCCGTACGTCGGTTTTTGTTAAACCACGTCCAGGTGCACCGAAAACAGCTGCTACGGAGGAAAACATTAAAAAAATCCATGATCTCGTATTGGCAGATCGCCGATTGAAGGTTCGGGAGCTAGCTGAGACTGTAGGCATTTCAGAAGGAACAGTGCATCATATTCTTCACGAGGAACTCGGCATGAGAAAGCTGTCGGCGCGATGGGTGCCGCGTTTACTCACACCAGAAAACAAGCGCAACCGTGAGACCACATCGGAGACGTGTTTGGCGCTGTTTAAGCGGAATCCAGCGGAGTTTTTGCGTCGTTTTGTGACCGTCGATGAAACCTGGATCCACTGGTACACACCAGAGACCAAGGAGCAATCAAAACAATGGATCCAGACCGGGGAACGTGCTCCAAAGAAGGCGAAAACTGTAAAATCGGCCGGAAATTTATGGCCACCGTTTTCTGGGATTCACAAGGTGTGATCTACATCGATTACCTCGAGAAGGGTAAAACAATTACAGGGCTTTACTATGCCGATTTATTGGGCCGATTCGACGCCGAATTAAAGAAAAAACGACCCCATCTGGCGAAGAAAAAAGTGCTGTTTCACCACGACAACGCACCGGTTCACACGTCTGCCGTTGCCATGGCCAAATTGGTCGAATTACGCTACGAATTGCTGCCCCATCCACCGTATTCTCCAGATTTGGCCCCTTGTGACTTCTTTCTGTTTCCTAATCTGAAAAAATCACTCGCCGGGAATAGATATGGATCGAATGAGGAGGTCATCGCCGCCACGGAGGCCTATTTTGCAGAGTTTGACAAAAACTAATTTTTCGGACGGGTTAAAAAAGTTGGAGCATCGCTGGGCTAAGTGTATCGAACTAAAAGGAGACTATGTTGAAAAATAAATTGCCACTTTTCCAAAATTTTCGTTTACTTTTTGTAGGCTAAGTATTTATTGAATGACCCTCGTATATCTACGTCTATTGTATTTTATAATGGATTTATGATAACGCCTGAATCAATTAACTATCATTATTTTATGTTGCATTTTTTTTGGTGGAACGGAACGCATATTCAAAACGCGTCAATGATGGAAGTGACGTAAAAAACTATGTAAGTAATTAAAAAAATATCCTTTGCAAAGTGCTTCAAAACTCACTAGGTAAGTAAGTTGCGATTTCTGCTTAAATAAAGCACAAGAAATAATTTTATTTATATAATTTGGGGCTAAAGATCCTCAAAAAACAGATGTAAACAAAGCAGTCACATGGTAAATGACGTCACACCATGACCGCGACAGAAACGGACGTTTTAACTGTAGTAGAAAATTGTTGGAGTTTCATAATTTTTTGAGCAACAATAATTAGTAGTTGATTTTAACTTTATATACTTTTCTTGAATTTATATTATTGTCGCATTATGAATTTAGTGAAAAAATAAATTACTTGCATATTCCCTATTGTCTTGTGACATTACCTTTAAACTTTGTCACATAAAACTATCAACGGCGCAACTGTCGTCTTAATACCACAACATTCAGAACAGTACCCGATCGTCACGTCGACACAACGAGCAGTAGAAAGAGATCGTCCGTCACATAGGTATGAGTGAAAGAGAGAACGCTCTACAAAGCCGTACCTACTTTAATTGTAGTTTCTTTTTTACGGCCGGGTACTGTATCTGTGATTAGTTGATTACTCCACTGCAGGGTAAAAAGAGTTGCCTTTGTCATTATATTCACCTTTCGAAACAACTCAACTCAAATAAAGTATTGCAATATGAGCTTTATATTGTGTCACGTACAGTGACTATTCCATAATAGGGATGATACCTGGGTATTTTTTTTAAATAATTTGTTCCGTCAATTAGGTAATAAAACAATATTAGACACGTAGTTTTTGCCTTATCATAATTATTAATAACAAATTACTTAGATAAAACGCGTTAAAGTTGGGGGGAGTGGGGGCTCGCTATCAAACCTAAGTATAAAATCTACATAGACGTGACGTCATGCCACATTTTAACTCAATTTATCGCCGCCGTAGTCATTTAATTACGTAAAAAAAAATACTTGTCCAATATTTATTTATAACATGCCTGACGGAGAAAAAAAAAATTTTGTTATCATCCCTATTCAGTGATAGTGACTGCCAAGTCATAGGTCTCGAGTTCGAACCCAAGGCACGCACCTCTGACTTTTCGGATTCATGTGCGTATTGTGTTATTATCACTTGCTTCAAAAACGGTGAAGGAAAACATCGTGAGGAAACGCGGAGGGATATTTCTCTTGCCTGAGAGATATTTCTCGACGGCATGTGAAGTCAAGTCAGAGGCCCATGGGCGGCTTTAAAACTCACTCCAGGTTAGTCAATAACCACACGAAAAGAAGAAGTGACAGTGATCGATGAGTTGATGACGCATTGTCAGCGTGTCATCGTAGAAACTTGAATACAGAACCTTAGACAATTATCAACTGGAACCACCAACTTAATGTCATACACGACAACGTTCAAATTTCAATGCAACCAAAATGTATATAAGACCTATTATAACAAATTTTCACTTAAAAATCAACTTGGACGACATAATTCTTAAGTAAATAGTCTCGTAATAACGTCGAACAAGTGGTTAAAGGTTAAATAACCTAAGGCTCTGAATTTAATTATAGAAATATTACTTAACTAGCTTTCGTCCGCAGCTTCGCCCGCTTGGATGTCGGAAATTATCCCACGGGAACGTGCCACCGGGATAAGAAGTATCCTATATATTAATCCAGGTTATAATCTATCTTTGTGTCAAATTCGTTCAGCCGTTTTTGCGTGATTGATTAACAAACATTTAAATTTTCACATTTATAAACAATGTAATATAATATAGTAGGATATCACACAATATGAACCTTATATTTCAATGCTTTACTTTGAGTCGAGCGAGCTGTTGTACATAGTCTTATAGCCGCTTGTATAGATAGTGCAATCCACGGCTACGCGCCCCACTCCGCTCCGCTCCGTACTAAAGTACAGTAATCGCGGAGTGGGGCGCGTCGTCGTGGATTGCACTATCTGTAGAGTCCGTTTTTTCATCTCACATACGTATTTTCACACAGGTCGTGCGTACGTACTTCTATTATAACCTAAACACGATGGCAAATCCGGTGAAAAACAAGGTCCATTATCCGATGAAAAATCTGACGGATACAAGCGGGCTTAAGGTGTGCGATGGCCAGACGCATTGCAGATTCAACAGCAATAACGACATGGCTTATGCTACTACCGCGCATTTCCGCGATAGCATCAATTATACTCTAACTAACGATTAACACAAGTTTTCTAAAGCCATACGTACCTCTTGGAGCACTTGACATGTATGACAAGCAGCACAATTCCGAGTAAAAGGCACAGAGTGCCGACCACCACGTAGGCCACTCCTAAGAAGGGATTCTTGCCACCCAACAGCGATGTCGTCGATATTACGAATGACTTGGTACCGTCGAAGTCAGTTACGGGGTAGTCTGTGGAGTAATTTTGTTGTAAGGTGGGGTACAAATTATTGTTTTGTTCTAGGCCTTGTTTTAGAGCGTTTACACCAAGGTTGTTCAAAAAGTAATGATATCATATTTTCAATACTAATAATAAAGCTGAAGAGTTTTTTTTGTATGTTTGAACATGCTAATCTCTGGAAGTACCAGTCGGTTTTGTAAAAATCTTTGAGGAAGGCTACAGGCTACTTAACATCACGCTAGGACCCAAAGGCGCCGAGCAAAAAGAAAAATAACCGATAATCAATACTTTTTGAACAGTCTAGTATAAATTAAATGAAAACACTGTTTTCGTTTACGCCTCAAACAAGTTGTAAAGACTAAATCTATCCAAAACATTTAGAAAACTGGTCAAAAATGTAGAAGATGCTCAGCAAAATAGTTAACAAAACATGGATGAAAAAACGTTGATACAAATATGATAATCGTCCACCAGATATATTCAAAATTATGTGTCCATAATTTACTCTGGTATGTGTACAGGCGGCGATGAGGACTTACCACATGGTTGGACGCGTGCTTATTTACTACTCAGTAAAATTAAATAAACCTGTGTAATATCGAATTAACGATAAGCTCCAAGACCTGCTACTCGCGGTCATAAATCGGCGAGTTCCACGAATGGGGCTCATAAGTTCAGTTTTTTTACTAGGGCAGATTGGTCGCCTACTTGTTTGCCCTCAATAACATTTAAAAAAACTTAAATTTGTCCTACAAATGATATCATCATCATTTCAGCCGAACCACGACAACTGCGTCCAAGCTTCGCCATATCGACCGGTCCTGTGGTTCTCGTATGGAGTGGATTCCACAACCTTCACCAGGTCATCGGACTACTTTGTTGGGAGGCCAACGTTGTCAAAAAATTAAATAGGTCGCTAAAATACTCACTATATTCCACAGTGAGAATGTAGGGTCCCTTGACGAGTCCGGTACTAAAGCCGACCTGCGTGTGATCCACTCGGCGGTACAGCTTGCGGAAGGTAGGCAGCGCGGCCGTGCGCATCCATACTATGAGGTCTTCGTTCTGAAAGTGGAGGCGAGTCACTCTTATTTGGTTGAAATAAGGTTTAATTTGCTATGACTGACGCGCGGTAATTATACCTGTATTTGAATTCAGAATCTCAGAGAATTATCAAGTTTTGGGAAAACAAACCCAATGTCTACATGACAATGTTCACATCCCATTGCAATTTCAAATTGTATTACAAACGGTAAATCAAAAATCAACTTAAACTTCATAAGGCTAAAGTAGATAGTTGATTAAGTGGCAATACATTTTAATCATCTAAGATTGGGTATTCAAGTATACATACTATGAACAGTTTATATGTATTTGGAAGGGCATCATACAATAAGATTTTCTTTACCAAATGTCAAAAGTAGTAACTGTGAGATAGTATTAAATCAAGAGAAACTAGAATTTGTCGATAAAACTGTTTTCCTGGGGATCACGCTCGACTCAAGGCTGCAAGTTCAGCAGCATATGCTATCAGAAAAATCATTCAATTTACTGATATAAATACCGCGAGGCTACTCTATTTCAGTTATTTTCATAGTATCATGTCTTACGGTATTTTAATGTGGGGACGGGCACAGTATTTTCTGCAGAAAAGAGCGAAATTTTTTATTTTAAAAGAGTGTCCGTGGAGTTTCTTGCCCGTTCTTCTCCATAGGTAGGTACTACGTTTGGAGTGGGCAACTAGCTTCATATTTCTGCCTGACTCCTTGACGATTCAAAAGTGCCTGTAAATGGTTTAATTGAAATAAATGCTTTGAGTTTGATCAATCTGATCCGACGAACCTGCGCCAGACCGGTCTGAACGCGTGCGTTAATGTTCCCGAAACAATCTCATTTGAAGGCCAATTCTTTTATTTAATAAAAAACCGTTAAAATTCAAGTCGCAATGTCATCACGGCAACAATCATGTCCAAAACTTGTCAAAAATGTAGGAATATTGGGGGATTTTTGACAGATTGAGACTAGGAATAGAATGCGAACATTCCTTAAAAATACGGGAATTCTCCTCAGTTCAAACTTTAAGAGAGAAATAGTACCTATATTAAAGTATGCAATTAGTGAATAAAGGACGGATTTAAAACGAGGGCCATAGATGAATCACGAGCCAGTGCAGGATTCTAAGATTCATGATGATTAGAATCCTGAGCGACGCGAGTGATTCATGGCCCTCGATATAAATCCGTTTTATTCAAGAGTTGCATACTATACTTTATACCATGACTACGAGAAAAAGAAAGATTTAAGCGAAAATAGACATAACAGAAGAAAAGTGGAAGGTTAAATTCATTAAAATGTACAACATTATCCGACAATTGGAACAATTTGTGTTCGTACAACTTACAGTATTCAAAATAGCGCCAATTTACTAATGACAGCAAAGAACACAAACATTTTTTATTCTAATGCTAAACTCATTGTCAAAAATGGTGCCGATTCTCTTTTCTTGTCACAAATGCCTCTAAGCTAGACTAAAAATCACCCAAATTAAGTTTACTCCCGTCAAACTATGATTTCCCATTCTGAAATAGACTAAAGTGGCACAACTTAACTATATTTTTGTTTGACATTACTGAGATTTTAATTTAGTGATTATGACAATTTTGCTACTCTGAATTTGACGTTTTTCACCTAAAATTTTAATTGTGTAACTAAATCTGACCATTTTTAATCGCGATTAAAAATGGTGTAATTGGTGTATTGCTGTGGAACACTTTATTCGTTGTCATGAACTAAAATTCACACAAACATCTCGACTTCAGGTGCAAAAACAGTACCGTACTGCATATATTTTTCTTTTGCTTGTATCTCGAAAATGGTGTCCTATCGCAAAAACAAATGAAAAAAAAATGGTGTGTTCTAAATTAAAACACCAAAATAGTGATTAAAAGCAGGGACCATTTTGGTTACCCATTGAAAGGGTTATCGATAGGGTTTTTCTAAGCAGTTAGTTAAAAACCCATACGATGTGGGTAACCCATTTGAACGGCTTAATGGTTTTCGATAGGGTTTTTCTAAGCAGTTAATCTAAAACCCATACGATGTGGGTAACCCTTTTGAATGGCTTAATGTAAGCCGTTCAAAAGGGTTATACTTTCAACTCACTTAAAAATAACAGCGTAACATTCCGACTCGGAGCAATGTAATATGATCTCTCGATGATGGGCATAGGTTGCAAAATGAAATAGCACGCGTTAAGCTTCGTGCAGACTAGCGCAACGCGACAGCGCGACGTGACACCGGTTATTGTTATACCGTGAAGTTTTCTAACAAACCGTATTGTTCAAGTCGCGTCATGCCGGTGCGTCGCGCTAGTCTGCACGAGGCTTTAAGCGGCCGCGGCGGCGCCTTTGTGGCTACTTACCGAGCGGCTTCTAAACAGGGATCTATGATGTAATATAGAGTTAATTTAAGCTTTGCTGGCCGGATATTGAAATTACATAATATTAAGATTTTTTCATGTCTGTACTTCATTATACTTTATTGCAGGCATTTGCAGGGACCGTACAATTGTCATTATTGCTGCTTGATTTTTTCAACCGGGACGTCTTTTGCGATATTATTAGTCAATCCAAATTTGTGAATTATGAACAATCTATAAAATGCCAAAACCAAAACGAGATGTACAGCATCTCGTTTTGGTTTCGCTATTATTTATATGTTTTCCTTTTGTCCTAGGGTTCAACAATAGGATGGACCCTAATCTTATTACAATCTAGCTTTATAAATATATATACTTAATCATTTATTTTAGGAACATAAAGCTTCGTTCAGACAAGCGCGACGCGACACCGGTTATTGTTATACCGTGAAGTTTTCGAGTTCGAGTCGCGTACTCGCGTCGCGCTAGTCTGCACGAGGCTTAAACGTTTTGAAGTACCTACACACCACCTTACTATGTACTATGTAGGCATATAAATCTGAAATGTAGGTAGCACGCGTAGACGAAATCTACAAACCTACGATGTCTAGTTAAATAAAGGCAATGTACGCCAGCGATGGTGGATGGTGCGTAGTGTTCGCTCCACCCAACCCATCACCTACTTAGCAAAATTTTATTGAATAACTTTAAGGTAACCCTAACAAAACCCTTATTATATAGGTTATCATAATGAAGGGGTAACCCTTTCACTGGGTTTCAAGTATAAAACCCATTCAATGGGTTATCCATATTGAAGAGATAACCCTTTTACTGGGTTTCAAGCATAGAACCCATTCAAGGGGATACATCATTTAAAGGTAACCTCATAAACGGCTTATCCCTTCGAAAAGCTTAACTCTTAACCGGGGTTGTACGGTCCCTGATTAAAAGTACTTGTTACTCACTGTATTCATGAATGAATGAACGAATGAAATGCACCGATCCCAGCGTGGTTTAACCAGACTCCCAAGATTTGCACTAGCCCATGAAGCCTCATATTTCATGGTGCTACAAAGAGTCCCATGATCCCGTGAGATAATTTCCGACCTCCAAGCGAGTAATGCCGCGGGCAGCCAGTCCTCTCTATGTTTTTGACGGTGGCTGTACTAAATGCCTACCCATTTAGGGAATGTAGAGGTGATGGTATTTTTACTACGGATCAATTACCTGAAAGCCGTTGTTTTCTGCGTTTTCAGGATCTAACTCCCAAACATGGAGCCGCCAGTTCTCTGGTTTCGTGAAGTTTGCGAATGCTGCAATAAAATGTTTAAATGAGTAATTATGCCATTTGTAAAGCATCGCGAAAACTAAAGCCATAGATGTGAATTTTGTGATACATACATAATTTATGGCAACATGGTGACAGGTGACAGAAAGGGTTTTATTTAATTTACTACAGTTATTACTGACTCCGTATTATGTACAAAATCTGTATGTAGGTACGGATCATAGTCGTAAAATACAGAATCAGTAAAAACAAGTAAATTATAATATATTTTACCCTTTCTGTCACCCGCACCATGCTGCACCGCAAACAGTTTAGTGATGGTAAATTCCCGAGAATACGAGTATTTTCCTAGCGAAATGTTGAATTCTCGAGAATATTCTTATGGAAGAGAATTTACGAGAGTTAAAAATTGGATGTCTCCATTGTATCGATCCATTTTTTTATAGTAATAGTTTTGATCAAAGCTCGGAACCGGTTTAAAAAATACCGGTTTATTACGGTTTTCCTCCGAACTTTTCTTAAAAACGTAAACGTTTTAAGAACCTTATTTCAACCTAAATAAACATATTTATTTGACGAGTGGCATGTCGGTAAACGCGTTGCAACTTGTGACTACTTGTAAGGATGCCGCGCATAGCGGTGCGCTACGTAGATGTACCGATTAACCGGTGTTTATTGCTCTAAGCTGTTTAATCCGAAAAAACCTTTATGTAAGCGCTCTTTCAAAAACCGGTAAAAAAAACAGTTTATGCGAACGAAACCGAATGTAAAGGTTTTGCGTCAAGTACATAATAACGGTTTGAAAATTTAACCGGTATCCGAGCCTTGGTTTTGATTGCACCTGAACGTTTTAACAGACGCGTTTCAACGTACGAACATTAAAGTAAAAGATAAATATTTAAAAACAAAAAATAACAATCACGATTTCTTCGGAGCAGACTTTGATCTTTTAATTAACACGTGTTTTGGTTGTTACCTGCAGTGCTATTCTGTAACCATCTCACCGTGAAAACTTAGGTGAAGTGAGCTCGGAGTGAGCTGTCAGCCCCTAGCAGCAGGTGGAATGACAGCTCACTTCACCTAAGTTTTCACCGTGAGATGGTTACAGAATAGCACTGCTGTTACTTATTGGCAGTTATTATTGGTAAGACTATGACCGTGAGCTGCCCTAGCGTAGTACGTAGTTTCAACAGATTAAGAGGCCAGCTAACACTGGTTTTGTTACCACTTACGTGCCGTCTGCCGTACACCGTACAGTCAAGGAGTGGAATTTTTTTCTATTTTTATTACTTTCCCTTATAGCGGGCGCACGTCACCTTTTTAAACTAAATACGTAGCCGGAAAAATAAAAAAGGAGCCAGTGAAAATTAACCTTAAGGTGGAACTAGTTGATATTATTTTCCATAAAAAAATTTGGGGTGTTTTATTCCACTGTTTGACATTGTACATCCAAAGTTAAACATGATATCGTTTTGTCTCAATATTCATTTTGTTTGTGCAGAAACAGAATACTAAAGTTAGGAGCCAACAAAGATTCGTTTTTCTTGCTAATTTTAACGCAACTGGGCGTAAATAAGTAATAAAAATAAAAGAAGTGTAAAATATCCAAAACAAAGTCGGTACCGACAAAGCTCAATTATCGAAGAGTTCATCAAACTTTATTTGTAATTGATTTATGCAGTGGTTTTTTCATAAAACTCGATTATACAAAGGATTTTTCGTAATTTTTTACGCGCTTGTTTTTTAAAATAGTTTGTGTTTTGTGCGTGCGAACTAGACGTTTTGCATGTAGACCAGCGTCTCACTGCTCATCACTGATACTTTCTCTATCGGACACGATGCCAGGTGAGACAGCGTGCTTTTTGGCCCACCAGAGTTCGAGCCCGCGACTAGTTCAACCTTAAGGTGGTCTGATATAATTACAAAATCAGCCCTATCTGCTACAAACCTACGAAAAACGATGGGTCTCATAAAATAATTTCAATTTAACTAATTTTAACTTATTTTCATAAGTTTCTGTTACGGTTTCAGCCAAAACTAGAAGAGGAGCCGAATGTTCGGTTTAGGGTTCGGATGCAAATCGTGTTTCAGCCGGACACTATTTGAATCAGTACATACCAGCCTTGAGGTCTCCAGGTGGATTTCTAAACTTGATTTCCTTGTCCGAGTCCCATGCAATCCCGGTGCGAATTACGGGCACATCCTTGTTCAGATCTTGTGAGCGAACTGTCAATGTATCTGGTGAAACAAATAATCATGTATTAGCTTTATTTATATATTATAAATTAAAGTCGCCTTTTGTATCTGTCTCAAAAAAAACTCAACTCAAAACTCAAAGCATTTATTTCAATTAAACCATTTACAGGCACTTTTAGTAGGGGTCGGTCAGTCAAAAATATGAAGCTAGTTGCCCATTCCAAAGCGTAGTAGGTACCTATGGAGAAGAACGGGCAAGAAATTCCACGGACACTCTTTTAAATAAATAAAAATTGATACAAAATATTGGTTACCTCATTCATTTTGAAATTATGCATGTGAGAACAATGTAATAAGACGTGCACGTTCGTAAAAGCGTCCGTAATAAAAAGAAAAAAAAAGAATCATTCAAAAACTTAAAATAAATTAAAATAAGCCATGGCAGCTAAGAGATGACCAGTCCCAACTGACGGCGCCCGTTCACGAACATGACGCATGGATCAGCACCATTCAGCTTAACCATTTTGAAGGGAGCTAAATGATCCAATGTCTGTGTGACCGTGTTGTTCTTCTAAACTACGCAACGGCTTTGGTTGCGGTTTTCAGCATCATTTATTGAATTTACTCCCGAAGGTTTACTTTTAAGGTCTATTTATAACCTTGTTTCCAATTGATGTTATTTCCACTTTAAAAAAACATCAACTTTATGCAAGTGGAAATAGAGTGAGAAAAAAACATGAAGTTGTAGTAAAAACTGAACCTTATGTGTAGGCATTACAGTCGTTTTTCCTAAAACTCCTGTTTGTTTACATGTTTGGCAAATAAATTGCGAACGTAGATTAGGTATATATACATTAATGTCACGGCCTGCAACAGGGGCCTTGATGGACGAACGTGAAAATGTGGGCCGAGGCGAAACCGAGGCACACATACGTGAGTCGAAAAGTCAAAAAGGCCGAACACGTTTTATTTATAAAAGGTTAGCACGGTTGACAGAAATTCAAAATTGATGTCAATAGAATAGTGAAACTGTGAATATTTAATTCAATAGCTACTCAGAGAAGTAGTAAGCCACAATTTTTTGGTCCATGAACGTTATTTAAAACAAGCTCTTATTTGTGTTTATTTTTTATGTGATTATTCCAACTATACTATTTAACACTAACACTCTGTCCTCCTACATAATTTCGCCATTCTTACGGGTCTAATATTGTTCTTTATTTCTGATCTGTACAGTAAAGGCCGGTTTCGGCCTCTCCCTCCTCCCCACCGCCTTAAGCCTACTCTGCCAGGGCTCTGCGCATCGCCTGTTCCTGCGCTATCGCCTACTGCGCGGATTCGGGTGCCGCACCAAACGACCAGTGGTGTCGCTGTTGGTCCCACAGGCGTGTTCAAGTCTACAACATCAACTAGCACCTCCCAACGTCTTCCAGCTGCGCTCCATCGTATCGTCCCGTTCTAACATCTAACAGTTTCACCCGCATAGGTTTCGATCCCGTGGGAATCTCGGGATAAAAAGTCCTATATGTTAATCCAGGTTATAAACTATCTGCGTGCCAAATTTTATCTAAATCCGTTCAGTAGGTTTAGCGTGAAGAAGAGACAAACATACACACTCACAAACTTTCTCCTTTATAATATTAAAATATAGTATATCGGGATAAAAAGTATCCTATGTTCGTCTCGTGGTTCTAAGCTACCTCCCCACCAATTTTCAGCCGAACCGGTTCAGCCGTTCTTCAGTTATAAATAGTGTAACTAAGACGGCTTTCTTGTATATAAATATAGATGATAAAGCCACGCATTCACTGGACAAAGGTCCCGCGGCACCACCAGTCGCTTGAAATGTTTGATGTTAACCAACCAACCAACGTCTCTAGATATCTTGCCTCACGACCTTAGGGACACGTGTCGTGGGAAGCTTTATGCGTCGCAGCCTGTCCGGCCGTGTAGGTACGGTGTACGATGCACGACGCAAAGCAATAGCGAGTTGGTTTACAGTTGCAGGACAACCATCATCCATATTATATTTTGGACGTATCCCTAGGTCGCATTCTTGGTTCTCTTCATCCAAAAGCGTTGTTTTCGTTGATTAGCATTTATATTATAGGTACTATTAATGACCCGCAAGTTCGTCTGCCATTCAGGATATAAATTATAGCATATTATGTCCTTACCCAGGACATGGTTTATATGACAGTGTGCCATCCAAATCCGTTCAGCCGTTTTAGCGTGAAAGCGTAACAAACATCCAAACTCACTTTCGCATATAAGATAGTAGTTAGGAGGACGTCCACATTAGTAGTAATAATAAAAGAGCTTTTTTCAATCATAACGTAATTATGTCTGTTTGCTTTGCATAGAAGTGTATAGAGTACAATAAGACGTGACGCTCTTCTAAAGGTCCAGTGTGTAGAGGGCTTAATATACAAAGTCAGCTACACTTTTCCCTTCAGTAGGTAGTTATTATTGAAACTATTAATTTACGCCATCTTTGAACGTCATATAATTATACTGTTTACTCGTTGGTTTACTGCTTAATGACTCTTTGGTCTACTGTCATGTTTATAAGGGGCCACTTGCTTTTTAAACAACGTCTTTCTGGCGAAACCCAATATTAAAAAAATATGCTGTGATTACCTTTTATCTTAATTTGACTGAGATCTATCTTTTGAAACTATTTTTACGAATGTACGCGAAGTCTAAGTGCGACACCCAAATTACATGGAGTGTTGCCTTTCTTCTTTTATTATATGTGCGTGTTTTTGACCTGGAATTCTGTTTCATTTTTGTACTAAGTCGTCGCGTGTTCGAGTCCCAGCCGACCTAATCTAATCGTAGCGATACTTTTTTTTTTTCGCTTCTGTATTTAATCCCCGGTAGTCAATGATTTCAAAAGGAAGGATACGCCCATCAGAACATTTCACATAAACCTTCTTCATACAAGAAAAAACTAGCGCCATCTGTGACAACTCATACGAACTACGTGAATGCCGCTTTGCATAGGTCCACGACGTAACCTTGTACACACGGCTACATTTATTTAATCCTACACAATTCGAAACTGGAAATTATAGCTTGATATTTAGCCGTGTGTACGTGCGAACATGATTTTTTAATCACATTTTATCGGAAATAAGTTAAGGCAAAAGCTTCAGAGTAGCCCGCGAGATTAAAATTTTCTTACACAATTTGCATGTCAGTAACAGGTTGTATGTTGATCTATGATTCGCGGTCGTAACAAATATGGCTACCTTAGCGCTTCCCCCTTAAATTCCATTGGGATCATAGGGAGGTTGCGAATTACATACCTAGAAATTAAACTTATTAATCTCCGTCATAAAAATGAGCTGAGCATACTCTTGTTTTTATGAGGCTTTAAATAAGGCTCCTCGTTGTTTCCTAATAATGCGACTCCAAATCTCTTTACGCGTTGAATCATTTGCAAATCTGTAATTTAAAATTATTTGAATCCTAATTCGCCATCGCATATTTGTATTTTTATAAATCTCCTCCTATACATTTTTGCCAGAAGCAAACTTCCGGTAAAAATGGCGCAAGCTGAGCGAAGCTACTACCGTCATTGATGAGAGCAGTAGCTTTGCTCAGTTTGCGTGAATAAATGAAAACAGCATTTCCAAATATTTTAAGAATTCGATTTTCATATCAGTTCTAAACTTCCTCTTAAATGTTTGTACTCTTTTTGTTTCACTCTTATGTTGAATATAAAACATATTAGGTACGTAAAAAAATTCATAATTACTTACTAAGTTCCTAAGACAAAAATAAAACACAAATAAAAAATTACGTCCGTACAAGTTTACTTCACGCGCTGCCGACAGCGCGCGACATGGCCGCCATTGTGTATTTCAGTAGTAAAATTATCACTTTAAAAATATGTTTATTTAATAATTTAATTGCAACAAAAGTAATGTAAGATTACTTTCCGATGATACGATATCCCATGTTCCTTTTTAACCTTAATATCATAATTTTTGCTGCCTTTTACTACATTTTAATGATAATACTGTGCCGACTAACTCATCCGCGTGCGGACCGCGTTCGACTGAGTCGCGCTGGCTGGCCCTAAACTAATATTTTAGGGCCAGCGCGTTGGTGCCATTTCGTCGCGCGTTTAGCCTGGTCCTTACTATATATGTCTATGCCGGTAGTACGTTCCCGTGAGATATTTCCCGAAGCTGCGGGCAAAAGCTAGTTAATTATAAATTCCAGAATCGATGACACAAGGATAATTGTTCACGCGCCAAGATGTTCATTTGTTTCTTCTTCACTTTAAACAGCTCTATTTGCAAGCCAAATCGAAATATTAATAAAATAAAATATTTGCCATGTGTCAAAGTAAAAAGCTGGTTCCATTTTCAAATTACACTAGAGATATGAGTTTTCATAGTGACATTTCCGGCCGCCTACTCGCATATTTTGTACCAGTACAACATTTTAGATTTATCTCGAAGAATGTCAAAATAACGAATTTCCAAGCATATTTAACAAAATACAACTTCATACAATAAAGAAATCTCGATAAAATATCGAGATTTCTTTATTGTATGTAAGTTGTAAACACTGTACAATGCACAGGTCTCTAGTTTTCTTATAATTCGATCTTCTTTATAACATTTTATTGGTTTCAGAGTAACACTGACATTTAGCATATATTGTTTTATTACCGTATAGAGGAAAGTTGAACGTGAACATTGGTAAAATCTTTGCAGTCTTAAACTTAAATAATGTGTTACAGTTTCCTCAAATTATTTGTCGGTTGATTAGAGCCTGAAATTCAGAGAAAAAAAATGAAAGACTTAAAAAAGGCTTACCATTGAATAAAGAGTTAGCTATAGCCCCACATGGCGCCACAGGTTTTTGCTTTCCATCTTCGACTGCAAAAGCGAATGGCAAGCAGTCAGATGAAGGTGTCAACGACAGGCGACCAAGAAGTTGACTGTCATCCCTGAAAAAAAAAAGAATAGAACAAAATAATTAAACTAGATATTTCTCATTCTTTCATGGCTAAATTAAAACAGCCACATTAGCCGATGTTTAAGCTACTCTTGCCAAGGTCGGTCCTTGGATGGGTGACAATCCACTAATCAAGACAGTGAGTGAGACACTGTCTCGATATGTAGTGGAGTAAGCACATTCAGGCTTTGGTTCCGGCTATCATTTATAGATCCTTGACAGTTGTTACATCAGAAGCCAAAAAGTAGACAACCAGTCTTACCAAGGAGTATTGTGTTACCCAATAACTGTTTTGTAGGTCAGACAGGCAGTTGCTCTGTGTAAAATACTGGTATTTAGCTGCATCCAGTCAGACTGGAAGTCGACCCCAATACAGTTAGGAAAAGGCTAGGCGGATTGATTGCTTTCTCATTATTGAGTGTATGTCTAGCATTATAAAGGTATCGGCCTTACCTAGACTTGACATATCGTCGATGGTTCTGGTAGTAGTTGCTGAGTCCATAGTAGAAGTACACGTCTCCTTTGAAATCTTCAGTCAAGTTGAAGGTGAGACGGCAAATGCATTTATCCATGGAATTCCGTTTGATGTAGTCAGCACAAGTGGTGTTTTCACCCTCTTTCATGCAGTTTGTGTAGTTTATGACATGTTCTTTGACCTAAAAGAACACAGATAAATAATATTTCAGTGCTTAATCATTATTTTTGGTTACTCGCAACACAACATAGCAGATAAGGATAATAAGGAAACTAGGTAATAGGTAATACGGGCTGGTTTCCGCAACTCCACGTCAAAGCGCGTATTTTGCGTACGGGTGGGAAAAATCGGTCATTCAATCCACCCCAGCTCTTCAAAGAATGCCAGCAACGCCTTATTAAGGAAACTAAAAAAGCTAAAAGCCAGTAAGACGGAAGTTAATAACAATGATATAAGCAACTTGTTAGTTATTCACTAATATTTAAAAAAAATCCTTAGCCCTTTTTGACATTCAAATGCCTATTGAAATAAATTATTTTACTTTTCTTTTACTGCAGCTCTTTGTAATAAATCATAGCTACAAAGACTGGTCATTTATTAGATATTAGGTGAGTAATTCGACGAGTAATTATTACATTAGTCAACTTATGGGCGCACCTCATCAGAGAAGTATAGTAGGCCTATACCGACAGGTATGAAAGCAATGCCAATGACGAAGAATGTCGGCAGGACTGTCCCCGCAGTCAGGATCGGCTGCCAAGCAGGCAGGCGCTGCTGCTTGAACGCAGACTCTACAATCAAAACAGTAATTGGATCACTCAAATTCCCCAATCGATACCACAAGGCCATTTTATAGGTGTGCCAAATAAATCCTTACCAGCAGGACGCCTGGATTTCACATTTTGATCGGACGCTTCGCTGGACGTCGCCATCGTATCCAACTTTAGGTTTTCGTAAGTAATCCAAGCTAAAATTAAAAATTACGAACACATCACACAATCAAATCACTGTATCACAGAGTACTTTTTAATATTTCTGTATATTCCCGTAGTGTTACCAACGAATACAGACATATTTCCCAGTCCAGGAAGGAATAAAACCCAAATGGCAACATCCACTGAAATGTCTCGGATTTTTAAAACATTACGAGTTACTTTCAACAAAGGCTGAGAATATTATCAAATTAATATATTTTAACATTTTTAACTTTGCTGTTGACAAAATAATAGTTACCAACTTTAGCGGGTAATGTTAAAAAACTAAGGTGGCAACATCAATTTCGTTGTGTCATTGTGGAAATGTCACAACCTAGTGTAGCAAATAGTAAAAATTAAATCACATCGAATAAGTGACGTTAGTAGTCGACTACATGCAAAAAGTTTACGAATTGGTATTGGTATTGTTAGATTTCATTATTATCATTGGCTTATTTACTAGCGTATGAAATCATTGATTATTATATTTTTTATTGAATCATACACTGCCTGCGAGACAATGGTAAAAACATTTCTGTGACTTCAAAGTTGCTCGCAGAAATGTTTTCACCATTGTCTATTAACCAGGTTTTCGCGAAAATTAGAATGATCAAATCATCCTACAAATGATGCACCGTAGATAGAGAATAGCTAAAATGTCCCTTCATAGATTGCCAATATGATTAGGCCTATTAGCCTCCAGACAGGGGCAAAAACTATTCAAATTAAAACTAGGCGAGCGCTCGCTAAGGGCACCCCCTGTGGTATACGGACCTCGGCTTAGAGCGTCGCTGGGGGGAGGACAGCAAGTTGGAACAGGCTGGATCAAGGATCTGTCGGGAGTTCACGGCTCGGCACACGCTGGCAGTGTGCTGCTTGGGAGGAGCCGCACCGTGCCCTCATCTCAGGTGTCGGCAGTGACCTGTCGCTGTCTCTCCTATTTGTACCTACTTATTTATTTCTTCGCGGCGAATAGTGCCGCATGCCGTGTGCAACTCAGCGCCCGCACCACACGAGCGGCTAGCCCTACGGCGCATCGCTATTGGTCGATGATTTCATTATGAATGTATAAAGTATAGGGTGTTTTGAAAATAAACAGTCCAGTTCAGACTTCGGTCAGCCAAGGTAGTCTTATTTTACGACACTAACCGTACCTACCAATACACTCCACACTAACAATGATATCCCCTAATGGGTCACGTCTGCAGTTTCGCTAACTAATATAAAAATCGTCTCTATGCAAACATTCGGTCCTTTTCAACAGTCCTAGGATTTTTGGGATATTTCCAGGATCATTCATGATGCAATCTTTATAGCCATAACATATGCACGCGGACCCGCCCGCACGGGGGACGGCCACGGTTAGCCACGCACCGCAGACCAAAGGTTTCCATCCCACGGAACGTAATATTGCGGACGGATGCAGACCACCCCGTTAAGATTGGATCAGTTTTGTCATTCCGAAATGCAAAGTGAAAGAGAAGCTCATGTACCTAATTTGATGATTTATGTCCAGCTGTATTAGCCTACTGGGGATCGAACCCAAATCCCACGTTTAGCAGCCGCGCTTGCAACTTATTAGTCGCAGATTAAAACAACGAGGCTGGCAATTGCTATCCGTGCTATACAATAGCAGCCGAGTATTGTAATAAATGCGTCCCTTAGGATGTGTTCACATTGGCGAATACTCCGAAATGCGCTGCACGCGTGCAGTTACTTTACTACAACTTCTATAAATGCGCGTTTACTTCGATGTGCATCTCTTTTGAGCGCAACTCCAGAAAGGCTCGCAAAATACACAACTTTAATGATGATGTGCACACATCAAGCTATACATTTTCAGTTTAAGCTGACCTCGCATTAAGCTTCGTGCAGACTAGCGCGACGCGACAGCGTGACGCGGCTAATGTTATATACCTAGTGAAGTTTTCTTAGAAATTTTATTGTTCGAGTCGCGTCGCGCCGTCACGTCGCGCTGGTCTGCACGAGCCTTTAAACGGAAATCCTACACAATGCTATGCCTATAGATTGATGTGTTGTGTTGTGTTGTAACGGTGAGGTTTTACCATCACCTCCTACCACCACCTCATAATAACATTTTTTTTTCCACATTCAGATACAAAACAAAAAAATTCTTGCTATAAACATTTATTTAAGTATAATTATCATGTATTTTGTTTTACAATCATTAATATATAATTATATATAATTTTTTGGGTATCTGTATAATTATTCTAGAGTTGGTACAAAAATATATAAAACGACGCAAAACTAATCTAATATCAGAGGTAGATACTATTATGTGGTATTGGTTGTAGTTATCACCGCGTCCGTTCCATAGTAATTACGTATAGCTTCAGCACAGTATAAATAAGTAACAGCCGGTCTATTCTGTAATAATCTCACGGTGAACACTTAGGTGAAGTGAGCTGTCATTCCACCTGCTGCTAGGGACTGACAGCTGACCGTGAAAACTTAGGTGAAGTGTCACCTAAGTTTTCATTCACGGTGAGACGGTTACAGAATAGCACTGCAGTAGTATGTCTTCATAGAAATCGGAAAAAGATCAATATTATTAGGTATGATGATAATAATAAGTTTAAATATTTTTTATCTAAATATATAATTTTTAATTATTGTTCATCCTATTTCCACATTAAATAATATTTGGTATAATTTGAATGAGAATCCCTCTGTTGGGTAAAGGCCTCCATTTTTATCCATTGATTTCGATCTCTCGCTTTTGTTTGCCATATAACTCCCGCTTTATCTATGATATCTTCGACTCCACTCATCTTCTTGGTGGCCTTCCTCGCTTTATTTTTCCCTTGGGTCCCTCCCATACTACGGCACGACTCGTCCACCGCTCATCTTCCATTCTAGCTAGATGATATAATATAGATTTATTACCTACAGTTTCTTTATTATTATACTGTCTGTGGCTTTAGCCAGGACTGGTAGGTGGATTACTATAACCGGCGCGCGGCGGACGGATTATGAATTAATGATAGACTCCTCGCTACCGAAGCAGGTACAAAAATCGAAACAATCAAAACTTGAAACAGAGATCACTAATTCGATATTATTTTGGCGCCGATAAAATAAGGTCATTACTTTTACTATATTATCATAACTAACAGTTACAGTATTGACAAAAAATATTTGTACTCTGGTTTTAATTGGTTCTTATTCACGAAATGTGAGTTTTATAACATTACAAATCTGACATGTCATGTATAATTTGTGAAAATATGATTAAAAGCACGACACAACACTAACACACAAGCACTCAGTCAGTACTTTTCTACAATATAACTTTGTACGGCTCAGGTGAGAATGCGAAAAGTGGACGGCTTTTTGTGCAATGAAATGGAGATGATGCCAGCTGGAAGGTGGCCAAAGGAACTCCTCAAGTAACCAAGATAGCCCCGTTGTGTTCGAGCTCGTTGATTATGTCTTGACAAATACTATAGCCCAAGGTGGAGGGCTCCTGATGAAGGCAGAAGCTTATGAAAAAAAAATACAGACAAAGTTACCGTACACAGAAGTACCAACACACCACACAAGTTACAAACAAAAATCGTATATTGATACAAAATAATATGATTATATATTATATACCTACTAACAACAATATCCAGCTTTAAGTTATAATAAATAGGTAATACTTTTATATTAAAATTACATCATGCATAAGCTTATCAGGTACTATAAACACAGTATTCAGAAAATCAGTAAAGAAAGGTTGCATAGTTATGCAAACTATAGTTAATAATATATAGTGGTGGTGGTTAGTAGTTATGGTAGTTAGTCGTATAGTTTAGTTGTTTTACATAAGTTATGCGAATTCACTTCACTTTAGTCTTAAGTGAACAAACAGTGCGAGCGGCGCGGGTGGCGGGAGCGGATGCGGGAAGGGCGGAAAACTCATATTCCTACTTGTGAACACAATACGTAATAAGCAAGATTAAAATTTTATGAAGAATTTTTTTAGGCTAGGTACTTAAGTACACGAATATCCTCAAGTAATTTCGACTAAATATTGAAAAATATACGAGCACAATTAATGACAACTTCTACTAATTTCGTTAAACTATTTAAAGTTGTCAATAATTCTCCTCGTATATTTTCCAATAATAATAAGTAGTAAATACATTCTTTATTGAGAGTAACCATGAGACTCGTAGTGTTATAGATAACAATAAAATAAACTTACAACTATGTTAGTGATACAATTACAACAACAATACACAAACCCACAACAAAATAATCAAAATAATAACCGCTGATTTGTAGTCGAAAGTAATTATGGACATTCGCGTGTACTCATTTTTTTTTTTAAAGTGAAAGCCTCTTTAGGCACTTTGAGCACTTTTTGTTTGAACAAAAAGCGTGAAACTCGCGTAATTGTCACCGCACGCTTCCCATGAGCCATTATGTATACTGTTTTCACTTCTATCAGCAGTCTCCAAAGACTGCCCGCTTGTTTTTTTTTTTATCTTTCTTTGTTTAGTCATGACACAACTGCTTTTAGAAAAAAAAAAAAAATCTACAAGCTCAGACATGATAATGCTACGTTTATCCTGGTTTAGGACATAGGATACTTTTTATGGGTAGTTCCACTGCACTCCAAAACCCATTGTTCTCATAATTTTAATGTTCCACTGCGCTTCCAGAATTTTTTAGCAATAAAATATTTCAATATTTTAGTTCCACCGCGGTCCAAGATATTTTGAGTAGTTAAATGAAATGAAATGAAATTTATTTGCAAGAATTGTAGTACATTACAGTTGGTCGGGTTATTTATCAGTTTCTAAAACAATTCGCTAAAACTAGCATGCAAACATTATATGAATTAATTAAATGAAGCTAATAAAGTTGGAAAAATACATCTTATAAAGTATATTAAGAATACGAATGTCAATCATTTGTCAAATTATTAAAGTAAAATGTCAGTGTGAGTGTTTAAAGTTTAGGTACTCATTCACAGAATAAAATGATTTATCTATAAGCCATTTGAATAACGCTGTTTTGAAACGATTAATTGGCAGTTCCCTATATGATTTTGGTAATTTATTATATATCCTTATAACCATTGGAAAGCAACTTCTGTGATATAAGTGGCTTTTCATTGGAGGAATCATTAGTCTCTCAGGATACCTTGTGTTAAACGTAACAGTGTCTCCAAGACGTTGAAATAATTCGGAGTGCATTTTAACAAACTTACAACATTCAAATATGTACATACCGGGAACAGTTAATATCTTTAAATCTTTAAAAAGAGGTTTACATGAAGTCAATGGTGGCACATCACAAAGAGCACGGATACATTGTTTTTGGGCTATAAATACCCTATTTATAAGAACAGAATTTCCCCATAGCACAATGCCGTATCTAATGTTAGACGCTACGTAACCATGATACGCTAAGAGGGCGGTTCTGAGGTTAGTTATTTTACACAATCTCCATAAGGCGAAAGCGAAACGATTAATCTTATTTGTAACCTTTAAGCACTGAGCTTTCCATGTGCAGCCACTGTCCACTGTTATACCAAGAAAAACGGCTTCGTGTGCTTCGTTAATTCTCTGATCGGAATAAGTAATCATAAGGTCAAAATTTGATTTTCTATTGTGGAACTGAACGAAGGAGGTTTTATCAATATTTACTTTTAAATTATTATTATTAAGCCATGTTATGATAGCATTAACTGCTTCATTAACCTCTGTATTATAATTAAGCATTTTATTCTCCGTGATAACCACCGCAATATCATCAGCAAAAAGTGAGTAGAAATGTTTAGTCACATTTGGTAGGTCGTTAATATATAACAGAAAGAACAATGACCCTGTAACACTACCTTGCGGCACTCCTGTATTGTGTATTGGTTAGCAAAAAAAAT
This sequence comes from Xanthia togata, assembly GCA_963853775.1. NCBI lineage: Eukaryota > Metazoa > Arthropoda > Insecta > Lepidoptera > Noctuidae > Xanthia > Xanthia togata. The sequence goes on from OY970809.1 coordinate 14,214,975, forward strand.
TTTTTTGCATGAAACATTATATTAAATATAATAAAAAAATAATATCAAATAAGTATGTTTATTCATTACAAACAACTTATGGCTTTTATGCTGACTCTACTTATTCTATTTTGGAGCGTTGTAGAACCATTTTGGTAGTTATAATTTTTGAAATAATATAGGTGATAAAAACTTGGAGCGCAGTGGAGCTACCCGTTTTTATTCCGGTATTACGTTCCCGTGGTATAATTTCCGACCTCCACGCGGGCGACGTCGCGGACAAAAGCTATTAATTTTTTTTTGGCATTTTTTCGCTGGGCAAAGGTCTTTATTATAATTAAAATATATTTTTATAATTTAGAAGAAGGAAGAAAAATTGTTTATTCTACACTAACAAGACGCACATGTTCATGTTCATTTATTTTTGCCTGACTGCGGCGAAGCAAAATTGAGGGTTATGATTTACGTCACATAGCCTATAACTAGTGGACGATCAAGACGCTTCCAACGATACCTTATTTGTCAAATTAGGCTGAACAGTTTAAAAGTTATGAGAGAACAGATGAACATACATACCTACTAGACAAAATCATAACCCTCCACCATAGTCGGGTAAAAACAACTCACGTCTTTCATAAATTAGAGAATTATTGATCGTTCTTAATCGGTAGATGGTCAATTGGACAGTGAGAGACAATGAGACACTATATAATTTTTATTGTGATTACGTCTGAGGGCGTTTAGTGTCCCGCAACGTGTTACCACTTCGAGAAATCATTTCGAGTATAAGTTTCATTAATAATCAGAGTTTCTATCAAAGGAAAATGCAACACAACATCGATTACTTATTATTAATTATCGATACCCAATATTTAAATTAGTGTAAATCGACAAAATTACTAACCAATACGGTAGAGTTCAAATTATGAATCCGCCAAAACGTCCTTTACGCCAATAGGGTATTTACACCCATTTTTTAAAAGTGTCTCAATAAGATGATATAGTGCTAATGAACCACTAAAATAAAAAATAAAAATTTATTCAATCGATAAGTGCCATAAAAATGCATTTAAATTTTGCATTTTCAAATTTCGTGCGTAATCTGACGAAATCGCTGGACGCAGTGGACGCCATATTGCTCTGTGGTCATGACGTCAGTTGGCTGTGTAAACAAATGCAGTGATATTTTTTAAGTTATAAATTTGTGTTGTCTCCTTTTACAAAACAGTCCTCCATGGTATTATTTCAATAAAAATTACGTTGGTTACGAAAATAATAAAAAGCCTTTATAGATTAAAGGTACGCTGATAGTTGACAGTTAACACTTTCTAAGTTTACATAGCCATATGACGTAATAACATGGCGACTACTATCTAATGGTGATATGAAACAGATTAAAAAAGCTTAAACCTTTGAATTGAATTTTAAAATTTAGTTTGCTATTTTATGAACTAAAACTAACGTTTTCCGGCTGCTTTTTGCCTAAGATATCTCAATAAAATATTTTTAGATTTTTCCTCATATAGAGTAAAACACCCTATTGAAATTACGGGTATTGTGTTTGAGGCTGATTTTATAGACAAGAAAAACCGCGCGTGTGTACGGTGCGGTGCGGTGCGGTGAGCCAACCCGAGTAAAACCAAAGTAGACTGCCGACCTATTTTGTAAAATTCTCAGCGTGAAAACTCAGGTGAAGTGAGCTGTCATTAGGCTCACTTCACCTAAGTTTAAATGCTGAGATTTTCATAGAATAAATCGGCGGCAGTTTAAAGGCCCCCATTCCGCAGAAAGGCGCGACGCGAGTCTGGTGGAACCATTTCTATAAATAGTTCTCGGAAATTGTTGTATCGGTGACGCGCCGGTTTGCGGGACCCGGGTACCCTTTAGGCCTCTGCCTCGAATTTCGCGGGCAGCGGGGCGGCGGCGGCGGCGGCGCGGGCGGTCACCGCTTGACTGGAGTGCACCGCTCGCTGCCCGCCCCCGCGCCGCTGCCACGCCGCTGTTTTCGAGAACCGGTCCATTTGATTTTACGCATAAGATCCTGCCGCTCCCGCGCCGCCGCCACCGCAGCCCCGCTGCCCGTAAAATTCGAGGCAGAGGCCTTAAACATCCACGCCTTTAAATGGCGCCCGTGCAGGTGCAGCTAAGCGAACTAGTGCAATGTATACCTAAATAGTTTAATGACGTCACCACTCGTGTGACCACTTAGTTCTTCTAGACTTCACCATCATTTAGAAAATTTGTTCCGGAAGGTTTATGTGTGTTATAAATTTACTTATATTAAAGATAAATACTTACTTATACCTAATTACGCGTAAAAACCATGCGAAGCAGAGGACTTCGTCGGAATAAAGTTCGAAATACAAAAACTGAAAGGTTTAAGCTTAGACACAAAGTTAGAACTCGTTTAGTAAAACATAGAAAGTGTTGGAAAAGATAAAATGACTTTTGTTTTTATGATCGGAGTGAAACTTTGAGGATTCCTGTACACGACGCCGGAGCCGCACCGGGGCGCCGCAGCGGGCATCTTGCGGTGCTGCGCCGGCGTCATGTACAGGAAGCAGTGGTTCTCGGGTCTCGATGGCAGCGGGGCGGGGAGCGAGAACAGTTCCATATAAATCTATGCATTTGAACGAGCCGCCGCCGCCGCCCCGCTGCCGCCGAGTATACGGCCTTAGGGTTAACCCTTGAGTTAGTTCGTTTCGAGATGAATAGGAACAATACAAACTATATACTAGTTAGTATTCCAGCGGGGCAATAGCATAATATATTCATTGCGTTATTTACGTTGTCGTATTGCGCTGTCCTTAATTGATGAAATCTCTACGACCGCCAGCTGATAGTAGATCTTCTCATAAATAATAATACTCCAGCAAAAACTAAACATGGCAGGCCGAGGACCAACAAGGCGACCCCAAACCCATATTTTACTGGATTAACGATCTCATGAACAGAGCTAATAATAAATTTCCGTGGACCGTCGTAGCGCGATGGCGGGTATCCTGTAAACAATGGATAAAATTAGACACATGACAACAAAATATACAAGTTTTAACAAAAAAAAGAGGAAGAATCTATTTAGGCTCATCATGAGTTAACACCGGAGGAGGAGTATGTAAGGATCGTAGCTGGTGGCGTTCTGTAGTTTCTGCCTACCCCCGTGGGAAGAAGGTGTTTACGTACTCATACAAGTACAGACAGTCAGCCCCAAACAGATGTATACACGGACAAGGAACCATTTCACCGTCTACAACTATTGTTTCATAACATTGTATCCACCGTACAGGTACAAAACATAGTATAAGATTTTACCAAAACTATGTAAATATTTTGTCCTAAAACATCTATACAACCTGTGACCAAAACAAGGTAATCTACATAAGTCTCACAAATAAGTATACAGTAATCATTCAATTCAAAAGTTCAAGCTCGAGAGGAGGTGTTAGAAATAAGTATTTAGTTGAAAATGCGATGTCATAAAAATTTAGCATTTACTCTACCGCGTCAGACTGACATATTATTACTGTCATGACAACGATCTCATCTTGAGGTAGATACTCACCATTAACCTATTTGTATTTCAAATCCAAAACAAATGACACGTCTATGACGTCATGCATGAAATGAAAAGGACAAAAGTAAAATTCTTGTTCTTTTATTAAATGAAGCTAAAGACGTGTCATTCGATATAGTTATAAGTCGTTGTCTTGTTTACGTTGTTCTGGAACTATCACTATGAACATTGTTTTGGTCATAGGGTGTATATATATGGGTTTGGTAAATTAATTTTATAATATACATACTATGTTTTGTACCTACACGGTGGATACAAAAATACAAAAATGTTTATTTCTTGACCATAGGTTGTTAACATTTTGTTGGTGAATGGCGCCTGCTTTTAAGCAGATAATGCCTGTGTTAGAAGACGTTATGGATACAATTTTGTGGAACAAATGTTAATGGTTCCTTGTCCGTATATACGTCTCTTTGGGCTGACTGTACCTACATACAATGTATGACTACAAAAACCCCAAAACAATGTGCCAAGTGCATGTGAATCGTGTATTGATGACTTTACTGGCTACGATACTAAATAGTGTCAATTAGTTTGCCCTCGCCCTCGATAGTATGCGGTAAACCAATTATAGGCACTTTTGAATTGTCAAAGGAGTCGGTCAGTCAGAAAGATGAAACTAGTTTCCCATTCCAATGCATAGTAGGTTCCTATGGAGAAAGAAGAACAGGCAAAGAACTCCATGGAATTGGCCACTCTTTTAAAATTGGTTACTTACATCACGTTCGCATTAAAAATAACATGTGTAGGTGTAGAATCGTGCAGCACACTTGTATTTTTACAGGATTCGTCCCTGAGGAGGGTTATTCCACTAATACCAATCGGTTATTATTCAGGGTGTCCGGTAAATAATGGATAACCTTGAAATAGCATTATATAATAGGTCTTATGACCGTTCTAAAAAAAATACAAAAACCTAAAAATCCCTAGTAGTACCTAAGATTTTTAAATAACTTTTTTTACCTTATTTTACATTCTTCTTCACCACAACCACAAATGAATTAATTCCATCAGTTATTTTGCTGTTGTAATTTACATTGACTATGCCGACAGAGAAGCAGTAAATAATGTGACTAGAAACAGAACAAGATTTAAAAAAAAAAAATCTTATCTTCGGTACTTACTTGAGTTTTTTTTTTAGAACGGACGTCATGTCTATTTGTTGCTATTTCAAGGTTATCCATTATTTACCGGACACCCTGTATGGAATCACAGTCTTTATTTCTTACAGAGGTAAGGACTCATTGATTATTTTTATATTCAAACAAATTCAAAAACCTAAGAATATCTAGTGGTGCACCTTTTATTAAAAAAAATATCTCGTGAATAAAGATGCTCATTAAATCAAAATATATTATTACATTCACTAAGTGAGACATCCAAATACGTAGGCTGTAATGATGAAAAATAGTGACGCAAACACCTACAGCAAAAAGCTATTACGAATGTCTTAGAAAGAAAAAAAGAAAGAATAATATTTATTTGGACACCGGTCGTGAAACACAATAAACAAAACAATAAAATGAAAATAATCTTAAAGCAATAATAGTAATATATGTATATGTGTGCCTCACGGCTGCGCCAAAAAGGTTCATTTCAGCATGCCAGACAGATGCTGTCTGACGCTGGTTTTCTAATGAACCCTTATGGACAAGTGACGGGGAGCACCAACAAACAGCCTCAACATACCTAATAAATATTTTTATGCATCTAAATAAATAAATAAACTACATATGGTCTAATTAAATAATTGTTTCCAATTGATGTTATTACCACTTAAATAAACATTAATTTTAAGCTAGTGTAAATAAAAATTGATTTTAGACTGACTAGTACCATTGAAAAAGTCATAAAAAATATGAAATTGTACCGGAAAACATAACCCCATGTGTAAGCATTACAGTTGTTTTTCCTAAGACTCGTGCTCGTTTACATGTTTGGCAAATAACAAATAACTGTCAAGCAAAAACCTGTTTTTAGCGATGAGCTAAATAGTGCACCGTGCACTCACAAAGCGCAACAGGCCGCCAACCGCGGCGGACAGATACACTGACTGTCTGTTCAAATATGTGTATCTGGATGATTCAAGAAGTGGAAGAGATGTTTTAAACACAAACAACTATCACACTTATATTCTTCTTCACGCTAAAACTACTCAACGGATTTGGATAAAAATTGGCACACAGATAGTTTAAAATATATACTATCTGTGTGCCAAAATGATACTTTTTATCCCAATATTCCCACGGGATCAAAACTTATGCGGGTGAAAGCGCGGGGGCAGCTAGTTTTATCATAAAGCTGTTATGAGCGTCTTAAAACTTACGTATTTGGATGTCTCATTTAAGTGAATGTAATAAATTATGATTTAATAAGCATCATTATTCACAAGATATATTTTTTTACAAAAAGGGCACCAGTAGACTTAGATTAAGACTCAACTAAACAATATGTAAACAAAAGTTCTAAAATAATTAATCACAAAGTAACCATAAAGAAATTTAAAAGTTGATCTCTAAAAGATAATATTTTGTAGTAAAGTTTAGACTGTTACTACACGACAGAAATATTTTACACTTATGCTATTAATTTAGCCATTATTTTAATTTGTTAGATTATAAAAATAATCAATGAGTCCTTACTTACCTCCATATTATAAGTAGGTATAATATGTTCGTTGTATTTTATTCTTAAACCGATTGGGATTTGTGAACTCTTGTCCTGAAATCCCCATTAATGGGTATTTATGTGGACAAGAAAGTTCACAAATCAAGATTCTTCCAACGATATAATTTTGTCAAATTAAGATGAGTAGTGTAGAAGTTATGAGAGAACAGACGAACATGTAATACATACATCCCGGTCAAAATCATAACCCTCCTTTTTGCTTCACCGTAGTCGGGTAAAAGAAAAATAAATTTAAAAATTAAATGTATTTGCCATACCTACAAAAAACGTGTTTTTCGGCGTGTTTTGCTCGATTTAAATAATGTAAAATATTGTACGGTGGTACGGAACTCAGAACCCTTCGTGTGCGAGGCCGATTCGCAGTTGGCCGCTTATTTTTATTATTTTTGGGTATTAAAAAAAAAAAAACCTACATATACCTACACTTTATTAATCTCTATTAAAGTGTTTGGCTTAAAGCAGGATGCTATGAGATATTTCTTAAAAGAGTTTTAAATGTTAATGTAGATTTCAGAAGAGTTGCAGAGAGGTTTAGAGATTTTTGATCTTAATTTCATGAAGTCCTTATTTTCACCGGCATAGCTATTCACAACCATTCGATGCGCTTTCTTTTGAATCGAATATCCATCAATGTTATCGAAAGAGTCTTCTAAACGTTGTTCACACATCAGAAACCCGAAAATGTTGACAGTTTAAACCAAATAGACGACCGCAATTCTTTCGTCACCTGTTTGCTGTCACAAGGCAAATCAGGTAACCAAAAATGTGTCATTTTCAAATCGGAAACCGGTCGAATTAAGAGGAAACAGGGCCCGCGATTCTCCATACAAACGTATTCCCCGTTTTTCTTCCTGAATAATGCCTCTAGAGCTGTCATTTTTTTTTGTATAAAATCAGGGTCTCTATAGGCATTGTCATTTCCTTTTTTTCAGCAATTAATAAGTAAGGTAACTATGACCCTCCAAAAATTACAAAAATGCCCCATTTTTACCGCCGTGATTAGAGGACTACCAGACTAATTCGGAAAAGTTTTTAGCACAAAAGAAAATAATAGGAACCTAAACATACTCTTTCTTAAAATTTTAATGTAAAAAAATATTAAATCGGCTAAGTTTTCGAGGAGAAAAAAGGAGAATGCCAAACATCGTTTTCGTCAAAAAAAATGTGATATAATCGGTCTGAGCTGCAGTTGTCCCTATCGCACTTTACGTGGTTTAACTCGGTTTTTCGGGCGCAGCGCGACGGCAATAGTTTCTTCAAATACCTATTTTTCAAATTCCTCGCAGCCCCTTTTCCTTCTGTGAATATTATTAATTCAATTGTGTATATTATTTCACTTGTACGTTGGTACGGGAAAATAAATTTTATAAATTAAAAAGTAACAATGCGTAACATGACCTAAAATAGGTACATACCTAGTAAGTTTTAACCCGTCGCGCGCGCAATTAGCGACACAATAGAATTTTATTGTTGCACACATGGGGTGCAATCGATATTTTAAGAGTTAAGGAAAATACACAAGCGTAAAACTCTAAATGAAGAATTCATTTACCATAATGGCCTTTATTTATTTTCTGTGGCAGTTGAATTGTGGTTTGATGTTATGAATAATAATAGGTAGGTATTACATTATGTTATCACTCGCTACGACTCTTTCGGTATGCTTTCATATCGGTATTTAGGTACTATGTCAGAATAGCTCATCAAATGCTAAAAAATTACTGAGTGACCTTGGTGTCTGCTACTTTTAAATTGGTCACCTAGGCGAGGCTACCCAGATACCGTGATGAAAGGTCCTGGCTTTTAATTAATGGAGTATCAAGATACATTGCCCGTACATATTGGCAAAACTTCATACACCTTATCTATAAACAATAATACACGATTGCGTAAAGTCCTGTTTTTTTTGGTATAGCAACACCAGCTGATAACGGGGTCAAGCGTTGAAATGAATTACTATGATCTATGATATTTCTTGTTTAATGAAAAAAACGAAAAGAAATATCGTTTCTTTGGGACACGCACAGAATTTTTATTGCTACTATAGATGTGGATTCCTATAAAACAAAGCTCATTTTTTTGCCAAACGTGGGGAAAAATAAAGATAGGGTTGTAAGTACAACAGCTATTAAAAAAAAAACCCGACTGCAAAAATACATAACTGAAAAGAGAAAAACAAGCAATAAAATCAATAGAATTTTGGTATTGCAGTGCGCAGGAACAAACAAAAGATACACCATATTTCAGTTATTGGCTTGCGCCTGCAATACCAAAATTCTATTGATTATAATGCTTCTTCTTACCCGATTACGGCAAAGCCAAAAAAGGAGGGTATAGGGGAGGGGATACAGGTCAAACACATACCTGAGTGTTTGACCCCTACCTAAGTGTTTGTTCCCTAGTAACTACTAAACGTAAGTTAATTTTTTTTATAACTTTTTTTTTTTTTTTTTATCATTTCGCATTCCAAATTACATTTTAACACATAATTTGTGTATATATATTTGTAATCACCTTTTAAAGCCCTTCGTTTTGATACCCCACTCGATAGGTTTGGAAGTATTTTTTTAAACATACATTTTGGCGCCAAAAATCCGCCATTTTGATTTTTTATAATTGTATTATTCTCAGTGACACTCGTGCAATTAAGAAGAATCTAACGACTTCTAAGTATCTAAGTAGTAAAGAATATAAGTATTTTAGCACATCAAAATATGAATTAGTATTCATATTTTGTTGTGCTAAAATACTTAATAGCCAATCTGTGACCACCTTCGATGTAGCTCTCGCCGGCAGCTGCCGCGGCACGCATATAGAATCACATACACGCAAAACGGCTATCGCTCAGCATAATGCTGGACTACATGCGAGACAGAGCCACAGCGTTAGTTTTCAGCGACAGGCAGTAGGCGGAAGATTAGTCTTACACCAACCCCCAAAAAAAAACGTGTTGCTGTATTTACGCTTGCAACAACTTTTATTTACAAGTGCACACTAGAAAAAAAAGTTGAAACTGACAGTTCTCGTACGCGAGAACACGTTCTCGTTTTCGTGTACGAGTGCGCGCTTGGTAAAGAATTTCGGTATTTTTTCATTGTTTTTGTGTGTAAATAGACGGTGGTGTTATTTCGCTTATTAAGTAGTTTTTACGTAGTTTTTTAAGTAGTTTGTAGTATTATCTTTGCGCTAGCGAATATCTACGTCCATTTATGTTTTGAGAGTTGATTGTAATTCTTGCTAATATAAGCGGATTACTAATGGGATTACTCTGTTTTTAGAGCAATAATGTTCGTATTGATGTGTCGATAAATTATAACTACTTGCCTGGTTTTAGATTTTGTAAAATTACTCCGAAATACGGGTTTTGTTTATAAAAATAACTTTTGCAGGAGTGAGTGGAGTTATTATTATGATAAGCGTAGACTATAAAAAACAGTTTGATTTTGATGCAGCATGGTACGGATTCCATACTTCCATGAGCATTGTCCTTTTAAGTGAATTAGTGAAATCTTCGAAACAGTGAACAAAATAAATCCCGATAACAATGTTAATTTAACAACACAAGCGTTTGCACACGAATATTATAAATATTCTATAGTATGCTTTGTCTAAGCTTGTGCCCAAATCAATTAACTTTAACACGGTAGTCGTATTAAAAAACCCGAGTGTTTTGTTTATTTGAGTGCGGTCATAAATCTGTTACGACGCGCGGCCATTGCGGGGCACGGCGATCGGCGCGCGTGGGGGGCGCGCAATCCTAAACCGCGGAATAAAATGACGCTTTCAACGATACCTCGTGTGTCAAGAAACGGCAAGTAGTTTAGGAGTTATGAGGGAACAGATGAACATACATAAAAAGCTTGTTAAAATAATTAGCCTCCTTTGGCTTTGCCGTAGTCGGGTGAAAAGTAACTATATACACGTACCATAAGTAACTCGTAGGATGTATTTGGCTGGGAAAACTCCGTCTTTGTACAAGCCCGTGTGATTGACACGCCAAGCAGGTTTCCGTTTCAAATCCGTTTTCATCCATATTATAAACGCCTCATTCTGTAATAGCATTAATTTTAAATTATCGTAGTTTATTTATTTATTTAAACTTTTCGCACTCAAAAAGGTACAAATGCGGACTTAATGCTCTAGGCATGCTCTACCGGTCTACCAAGGGTGGTGAAGAGATTAGATGGCAGGTGCTCTGTTTGAGAGGAAGAAAGATTTTTTAAAATTAAAAATATACCATAATGCATTATAACTAAAATAGGTAGGTACAACAGTTGTTGTGATTAAAACCTCATTGTCTAAGTCAAGTAGACTTTTTGTTCTTTTTAAACAGTTGTCAATAAACTGATGTCTTATCATGTGCAAAAATGTCCGAATAAAAATTAATTTCTTTTCTCCATTTGTATATATTGAACACCCTCTCATATCAGGTTATGGGCCCAGCAGACCTACTCAAGTAAGGTTTTTTGATTCATTTCGAGACAAAAGTTATTTTTAGTAAGAAGAAAAAAAAAAAACGATCGGCAGACCGGCACATTTTTTTTTTCTTTTCCATGAGTTTTTTCTATCTGGTTTAAACTAATTAAAAATGACCAGCGAAGCACATAGTTCGACAGGAATTCCAATCGAAAAGCTGCAGGGCATGGAAAATTATAATAACTGGAAATTTTCCATGAAGATGCTCCTGATGCACGAGGACCTACTTGAATGTATCGAGTCCACCGACGGAAGCAAAGATATTAGAAAGAATCAGCGCGCGCTTGCTAAAATTTGTCTATCAGTGAAAACCAATGCTTTTTCGCTTGTGCGTAACGCAAAATCAGCTTATGAAGCATGGACAAGTTTACAAAAGGCTTATGAGGACAAGGGTCTGTGCAGACGCTTAGGATTACTGCGATTGCTTTTTGGAACTAAGCTCGAAGAGAATGCTTGTAACATGGAAACTTACATTACGAAAATAACAGAAATTGCACAACAATTGAATGACATAGGTTCTCCACTAGACGATGACTTCATAGCAGTCATCATGTTGAGCGGACTGACATCCGATTACGACCCGCTCATTATGGCGTTGGAGAATTCCAGTGACAAGCTTGTAAGTGAAACAGTAAAAACGAAATTATTACAGGAGTTTTACAGAAGAGATGATAAGACAGAGACTGCATCGGCTTTGACTACCATTAAGAAGATCAAATGTTACCGATGTAAGAAACCAGGACACACAAAGAAGAATTGCCCGAAGAATGCTGCTTCTACGACTCCAGTGAGTAATGTCAAGGATAAGAAGAAGGTGTTATTGTCAGCATTGTCGGTAAATCTCAAGAAGGATGTCTGGTACGTGGACTCTGGTGCAACCAACCATATGTGCAACGACAAGAGTGTTATGTTGGAGTTCAAATCAACTAAGGACCTCTCTGTGAACATTGCAAATGGTGATCAATTATGTACTGCAGGATTAGGTAAAGTTAGAATTAAGTTAGACGGCGTAACTAATGTTTATTTGGTTCCTCAACTGTCAACTAACCTTTTATCAGTGAGTGAGTTAACAAGGAAAGGTTATAAAGTCAATTTTAATTCTAAAACCTGTAGAATAATGGACGGGCATGAAATCATAGCTACTGCTAGTTATGTGAATGGTATTTTTCAATTAGATTCTTTAGGGAATAGCAGCAGAGCTGATGTTGGAGTGCAGCCTCAATGCATGGTGTCTGACAGCAGCAGTAAAACACTACTGGACTGTGATGTGTCAGAGCAAGAGCAGAGCAGTTTGGTGTCACAGGAAGTATGGCATCGCAGGCTGGGGCACCTCAACGCTAGGAGCATGAATGTCATGAGACAAGGTATGGTCTTTGGTATTAAATATGATAGTACTCGTTTTCAATCATGTATTGCCTGTATTAAAGGAAAACTTACAAAATTAGCTTTTCCAAAAGTGTCTCATAGTAGGTCTAAGGAGATTTTAGGCTTAATACATACAGATTTATGTGGTCCAATGCAAAATAAGTCATTTGGTGGTGCTTGTTATTTTCTTACTTTCATTGATGACTGTTGAAAACAAAGAGTGAAGTTTTTGAAAAGTTTAAAATATTCAAAAAGCTTGTTGAAAATGAAACTGATAAGAAAATAAAATGTATTCGTTGCGACAACGGTGGCGAATATATTAATAAAAAATTTCAGCAGTTTCTGCAACAGCAAGGAATCCGTCACCAAACGACTGTCCCGCATTGTAGTCAACAGAATGGTGTGGCAGAAAGAGTAAACCGTACCATCATGGACAAAGCTCGCTGCATGTTGGAAGATGCTGGTCTTGACAAACGTTTTTGGGCAGAGGCCGTAAACACTTCAGTGTATTTGAAGAACCGCTCACCCACAAAAGCTGTCATGGGCATGACACCACTGGAGAAATGGACTAACACAAAGACAAACGTAAGTCATCTTCGTACATTTGGTTGTTTGGCTTATGCTTTGACTTCAAATCACAAGAAACTGGATTCGAGGGCAAAGGAATATATATTTGTAGGTTACTGCAACGATACAAAGGGTTACAGACTCATTGATCCGGAGAACCCTGAGCATTGCATTAGAGCACGCCATGTGAGGTTCTTAGAAGATCGTTTCTGGAAAAAGGATCTGTCAGATGATGATGCTAACCAAGTGGTTCATGTTGTTTCGCATACAGAACAGACATGTAGATCAGACGAAAACACTGGGGATGAAAGTCCACAGGGTGTGTCTGAAAATTGTCCTTCTGATGACAGAAATAGGAACAGGGACACAGTATTTAGTATCAATGACAGTAGAATTTCATCTGAAGCAGATAACTCGTCGGATGAAACCTATATTCCAGGGAGTTCAAGTGAAGACTCGACGTCTACAGACTTCACTGATGCTGTAAATGAAGATCTTTATGCACATCTGGTAGGTCAACAGTACAGGGATCTTGGCGATCCGGAGACTGTTAAGGAAGCACTTGGTGGCAATGAAGCTAAAGAATGGAAGGAAGCCATGGAAGATGAGTATAAATCGTTTATCACCAATAAAGTCTGGCGCCTTGTGGATCTACCTAAAGATCAAAAAAGCAATAAAATGCAAATGGATCTTTAAGAAAAAGAGGAATTTAGATGGCAGTCTCCTCAAATACAAGGCACGGCTGGTGGCTAAGGGATTCACTCAAAGGTATGGCATTGACTATGATGAAACTTTTTCGCCTGTCGTCCGTTACTCTACTATCCGTTTGTTGTTAGCACTAGCTGCAGAATATGATCTGGAAATAAATCACCTAGACGTCAAAACAGCCTTTTTGAATGGTGATCTTAAAGAGCATGTGCTAATAGAACAACCACAAGGTTTCGTAAAGAAAGGACAAGAACATAAGGTATATAAGTTGGAAAAAGCCGTTTATGGATTAAAACAGGCTGCAAAGTCATGGTATGAAAAGATTAATGGAGTATTAATAAACAAACTCCATTTCAATAGGATGCCTTCAGAACCATGTGTCTATTATAAAGGACAAAGGGGGGAAATGGTTATAATTGCTCTTTATGTCGACGACATTATGTTATTTTCTTCACCAATATCCAAAGAAAGAGATATAATGAAAGAAAAACTCATGTCAGAGTTTGAGATGAAGGATTTGGGACCTGCTCATCAAATATTAGGCATGAGAGTATGCAGGAATAAGGAATCGATTACTTTAGATCAGTCACATTATATTGAAACTGTTCTACGTAAATTTAATATGACTGAATGCAAATCGTCTCCGACCCCTATGGAAGTAGGATCGAAACTGAAGAAAAGTGAAGTCAAGGATACTCGTTTCGACTACAGAAATCTCATAGGATGCTTAATGTATATTTCAGTTTGTTCCAGACCAGATATCTCGCATGCAATAGGTGCTTTGAGCCAATTTAACGAATGTTTCGATGAAACACATTGGAAAGCTGCGAAAAGGGTCCTGCGATACCTCAAAGGTACAAGTCATTACTTTCTTAAGTATGTTAAGAGCGGATTGGTCATAAATGGCTACACGGATGCTGATTGGGCATCCAATGAGGTTGACCGTCGTTCATATACAGGGTATGTATTTAAATTAGGTGATTCTATTATATCTTGGGAAAGCCGTAAGCAGAGGACTGTGGCTCTCTCGAGTACTGAAGCAGAGTACATGGCTATTTCAGATGCTTGCAAAGAAGCGTTGTTTTTACGTACTTTCTTGAATGAATGTCTTCAAGTTCATTGTAAGGTAAATTTATACAATGACAATCAGTCGGCACAAAAACTATGCTCTAACTCAATGTTTCATGCTCGTACCAAGCATATAGATATAAGACACCATTTTATAAGGGATATTGTAATTAATCAACTAATTAATGTCTGTTATATGCCTACAGGTGACATGGTAGCTGACTTGCTCACTAAACCGCTGAATAAAGATAAACATGTTAAGTTCTGTTTGTCTCTTTTATCAGTGTAATATTGTTATTCTAATTATTACTATGTAATGTAATATTTCTCATAATATTTTAGTAATAATTAACTAGTTACATTTGTGTTTTTATAAGACAATAGTTTAAGGGGTAGTGTTGTGATTAAAACCTCATTGTCTAAGTCAAGTAGACTTTTTGTTCTTTTTAAACAGTTGTCAATAAACTGATGTCTTAGCATGTGCAAAAATGTCCGAATAAAAATTAATTTCTTTTCTCCATTTGTATATATTGAACACCCTCTCATATCAACAGTACATAAATAGGTTATAAACTACATACACATAAGTATTTATACAGATCAAAACTATCTAGGGATCAAGTACAGACGCCAGCAGGTCAACCAACCCGAAACTGTCAAATTTTCCCATTCAAATTTGAACCTTATGTTTTAGTGATAAAGTTGAAAATATATTAAAGAAATTTGACAGATTGTAGTAGGTTGATGTGCTGGCGTCTGTACGTTTTAGAGTATTCCTTATTTTAACTTTTAAGTTCGTGATTCTTTTCAGTGAATTTCACTATTTCAATTAAGAATTTTCTTTAAATTTTGATTATAAATAGAAAATCAAATGTCAATCAGGGTTCCTATAAAAGTGTGTAATAGCGTTGCAATTGCGTGCGTTTCAATTTCTGGCACCGGAACTGAAAAAAATTGCATCTATATGGAGCGACGACACCATTTGACACGAGAAGAGATGATGAGAGCCGTCGGAATGTTGCAAGCTGGTTCCAGGCAACGTACTGTGGCTGTCACTTTTGGCACTACACAGAGCGTCATAAGCCGCTTCGCGTGAAATGGCGGACAATCTCGCATCACCACTCGCAGACAGGACCGGTACATCCAAAATACTGTTCGACGGAATCGTACCATGACCATGACCACCATGATGTTGGCTACGAGGGTCCACAGCTCTTCAGGCTTGCTGATAAGCGACCAAACCATCCGAAATCGTTTACGTGAAGTGGGTCTGCGTTCCCGAAGGCCGCTGAGAATTTCACTTATAATAGCCATGCTACTAATTAGAAACATTACATCAATTTTGAAGATAATCTCAAGCAATCCATATTAAAATGTACTAAAATGTACTATTACCACACATGGTCTAAGACGCTGATACCAAGTTTACATTAAGGTTAAGGTTTAAGTCGTCACACACTTTGAAGATAATATAAAATATATATTATCTTCGACGTATCGCTCGCCGTGCAATTTATAGGATCACCACACACAAGGAAGATGATTTTACCTTTAAAGGATTTTTACCTAAGAGGCGCGGCGCGGTAAATTTTTGTCACAGGCTTGTTTGCAGGTCGGCGGACGAAGTCTCACGTCGTAACGTGCACGCATCTCCATACATATCCGCAGACCAGGCAAGAGTGACAAAACAGTCACGGTGACAAAAATCAACTCTCATTTCTTTGTTTGACTGCGTTGGTCTAGTGGTCCCAAGCGCTACTGTTGAGCATGAGGTCTTGGGTTCGATCCCAGGTGGGCAAAGTGATACTGGGTTTTTCCATCAGGAATTTCTCAGTAGCAGCCCGGTGTCTGGATTTGTGGCCGATTGATAGCAATACCCCGCGTTAAAAACATAACTGGCGAAATGTACTATAGGTCACCTCTGCCTAATCTTTCGGGGAACACAGGCTTGAATAGAAGTTATGGTTTTAATTTCGTTGCGGGTTCCAAAAACGTTGAAACGTTTCTCCGTGACTTCATTGCCTCGGCGCTTTTCTGGTGGTCGCCAATGTAGATTTTGTCTTTCAGGATTTAATCAGAAAAGAACAGCGGAGGAGTAAGAAATACCATGATTTCCATTTCCTCCATACCAAGCAGGAATCAGGATAGAGCTAGACACAAAAGGACGTCAACTATCAACTACGTCGCCATCATCTACCTGGCTATTTTCCAACTATAATCGGGTCGGCTTTTAGTCTAACCGGGTGCAGCAGAATACCAGTAATACATAGAGCGACTGACCTCCACAGCCCTGGGTAACACGATACCCCTTGGTAAGAGTATGTCAGATGTTCGGGCTCCTGATTATATGCTCGAATGATAGCTGGCTAATACCAACGGCTGAACGTGCTTCCCGAGGCACGGAGTAGTCTTGGCATGAAAGGAATGGTCACCCGTCCACGGACCGACCTTGGCACGCGTTGTTTAACCATTATCGATCGACCTGTGCGGCTGTTACTTAATATCTAACAACAACACAACCGTACGACCATCAAATAGTGCTGTCTGTTAGAGTCCACGATAAACATACCTGAAATCCATTATTTTCAGGATTCTTAATATCCAACTCCCACACATTCTTCCTCCAGTTTATTGGCTTCGAGAAATCTTTAAACGCTAAAACAAAAAATAAATATTTTAAATGTTATTGTAAACCGGTCCTAGCTCGAAGTCTCAAAAATATAATCACTCGTTTATTTTCAAGTATCAAGATAATAAATCCTTGTAGGTAGTGTTTGTAACAATTAAATTACTTCAAGCTATTCTAGTAAATTAAAAAAAAACTTTCATTCAGCCGAAAGACGTCCACTGCTGGACATAGGCCTCCCCCAAACACCGCCACTTCGACCGATTCTGTGCTTCCCACATCCAGCGGATTCCTGCGGCCTTCACAAGGTACACCTTGTAGAAGGCCGAACGCTACGACTTCGGGTACGCGGTCGCCACTCCAGAACCGTTTCGGCCCCATCGGCCATCTGTTCTGCGAACAATGTGCCCAGCCCATTGCCTTACCTTGGTTCGTTTGCGGATCTCTTCAGTTCTGATCGATCACGTAGGGAAACGTCAAGCATAGCCCTCTAAAAGTAACCCAAAGGGCAATCCTTTGGGTGACTTTTAGCCTTCTAATAAGGTCCATTGTGAGTGGCAATGTTTCCGTGCCATAGGTCATCACTGGCAACACGCAATGGTCAAAGACTTTTGTCTTGAGACACTGCGGTATGTGGGACGACAAGATATTGCGTAGCTTCCCGAACGCTGCCGAGTCGGATTCGACAATCGACCTCTTTCTCGAAGTTGGACCTACCTAACTGGACAGTTTGTCCTAGGTAAACATACTCGTCCACAATTTCGAGTGTAGCGTCTCCGATCTTCATGAGAGTGGGTGTTAAGGTACCATTCCGTACCCGACCGCAGGCGGCAGCAGCACGTATTCCAGTCGGTAGAAACAAGATAGAAAAACGTGTTATCGCGCGAGTGTTGGCGGCACTACTGGTCTGCGGTCGGGCTACACGTGTCGCCTGTCGCTTTCCCGTAGCTGCCAACGACGTGTCGCTAGCTACGGGAGGTATTTCATAGAAATTCATAGAAACCAGTCGTGTCGCTGCGACACGTCACCTGCAGTTGCCTTCTGCGGTCGGGTTGGAATGGTACCTTAACATGAGCATTTGACATGTCCTTTGTCTTTCGTTCATTTATAGCCACTCTTTCGAAAGTTCTACTGAGGTCATCTACTTAAATGTCTGATAAAAAATATGTATTTTTTATCAGACATTTGAAGTTGAAATTCTGAATAATCGTATATAGTCATTTACTATACGAAATTGTAGATAATTGCGCATTTATTATTAATCAATTAAAATCGCTAAATGCATTTTTTTCACCCAACTTTACAAAACATCTTATAACACTGAAACTAAATGCCGAGAACTGGACCCTTTATGCTTGGACGCCAACATATTTCCAACTTCGAACTTTTTCCGTTGCCTAGCAACCAACAAAGCAAATCTAAATAGTCTTTGCCAGTACGTAAAGATGAGAAATCTATAGAGGTGAGAAATTTTACCCATATTGATGGGTAAAAAAGCAGTCAAAACATACTTCATGAACACTTAAGTTCAGTAAAAGTTGTTCATAATGATGAGCAGATACAAAGAGCAGCACCCTAATTGCGTAACACACTATCAATAACAATCTGAATGATTTTGAAGGAGGTATATTAAATTAAAATTGATTTATTTCAGACACAATGATCCATACTGTTTAGACGATCAGACAAGAAAATATGCTTTCCTACCTGAGCAGCCTCCGCACAAAATGTCTCATAGGTATTTTGAGCGTCCAGCGTGAAATCCAGCGATCTATTGGTGTACATAGATTGCTCGTGTAAAAGCTCTGACAGTAGGTGTTGAAATACTTGGTCAGATCACCGAGCAAATCTACGGGCCAACATGTTGCCTCTGACCGCTAGTGCCCTACGCTCCCTCTCAATGTCTATATAAACCCTAAGGTCGCCGGTGATGAAATGCCCAAGATACTTAAATTTAGACACTCTGTTGAACGGGAGCCCATTCAGCCTTATTATTTCCGGAACAGAGTCCGGACACCTACCAGCGGCCTTTATGATCATAAATATTTACTCTTGGTGACATTATAAATGAGTCCGTGTGAGGCAGCATAAGTCTCTCAAAATTTGAGCAATTCTCTGATTTCCCCAGCAGCATCATATCGTCCACGTAGTTGATGTTATTGACGCTCACTCCATTTGCACGACATCCAATACTCATGCTACTGAGCTCAGTGATGAGGCTAATCAACATACAGATTGAAAAGCCTAGGGGATATCAAATAACCTTGTTTCACACCGCATTCCAATCTATATGCTGAAGAGAGAGTGTTAGACCACTTTACCCGGTTCTTTTGTTTGGCACACCAGTACTGGAAGATTGTAAGTATTTCAGCATTCCCTTGACCCTCAACTTGTACCAAAGCACATCATAGGAAACAAGATCCAAGGCCTTTGAGAGGTCGAGGAAACAGGCGTACACAGGCGTCTTACGATCAGTATAGTATTAAACAGTATGCTTGAGATTCAAGATAGCAGTTTCATTTGATAGTCCAGGCTGAAACCAGAACTGTACTTCATGAAGATTTAAAATATTTTTCAAATATGCGTCAAGCATACTATCCAACTTACACCTTAGCCATGATCGTTGCCAAGGAAATCGGGCGATAATTCCCTTCACTTGATATGTACCCTGTTCTTAACGATGGGAACCATAATAGTTTAGTTAGGCTAACACACATAATACAGAACAGTGACCAGACCCTCGGCACGTGGACCCGTGCATATTTCAAGTGCTCAATGCTGAGTACATCATGTCCAGGAGACTTGCCCCTGCTCATTCCTTGTATGACTCCTTTGGCATGCTTGGCAGAGAATTGCATAAGTGTCTCCTTCTCCAGACAACAATACTCAGCGCGCAACAGAACTGAGGAAAGGAACTGAGGGACCAAAGGAAGATTGCACCTGGAAATGTTTCATAAACAGGTTTGCAATATTCCCATGATCACTCCTCCCCTCCACACTCACCGTGAGGCCAGGCCTAGTAACCAATATACCTGTGGAGATCCAGAATTTGCCAAAGTTCTTAATAACTCGTTGTTCTGTTATTATGTCCATTTTAATTTGTTCTTGACTCTTTTGGCACCATTCCAATTTTTGGCGATTTTTAAATATTTTACGAGCTTCTCGAATTGGCTCACAAATTTAACCTTGAGTCGGGCGTTATGTTCTATCCAGGTACATGTTTATTCCAGCCATACAGAAACCGATATTGTCTGTGCGACCTATAGTAACTCGTCTCCTTATTGATTGTTCAGCTGCTCACGCAGAACGTTCATAATCTGATCATACAACTTATCAGCTAGGCTGCATGAAACATGACTGCATTCCGTAAATTCTTGGGAGAAATCAATGTCTCGCAACTTACTATTGCATAAAAACCGGTACCTGTCCATTTCACCCCGAATAATCGCGCTACGGAAAACTGTCTGAGTCACACACACACACTCAGTTTTGACCTTACTATACTCAAATCACATCAAAAATAATCAAGATAATAATCCATTGCTTCATATGTTCGAAAAATTTGTCTCTACATTGTAAATAATGCAATGAATGTTGTAGAACTGTCGAAATGAAAGCCATTGCTACTGTTAGTGTGTTACGCAATTACCCCTTCCTTTTCTGGTTTGCATTTAATTTAATTAAGTGTACCTACACCTTGTTTACATTGTAGATAAAGAACCTAAACCTGGACCTTACGTTTCGAGTGACGATGTTAATCTACCACTTTTTTGTCTTATGGTAGATTAACATCGACACTCGTAACATAAGGTCCATCATTAATTTACAGTTCAGCTCGGTCGAATCACTGTCTCCTAAGATACAGGCCATCCCTAGTTTAGGAGACAGGATTTAATTTTTGTTGATATAGACAATCGGTTTTTTTTCTCCCCTTGTGTCCATTGTTAGTTGACTAAGTCTTAGCATGTAACTAGTGTACAACCTATGTCTATGTATGTATATGTTTGGATCAATAAACTTATTTAAGTAAGTAAGTTTTGTGTTTCCTTTATATTACTATACACACATAAATTATATTTTTAAATATTAGAATAAGAAAAATATAAAACATTTAAAAATATATAAAAAATAGTAGCCCACCGGCATCGGGAACAGGGTTCAAGCTACCGGTCAGGGCTCCAGGAGTACCGCTTTCTGAATCAAGCCCTTAATCCAGCTGCCCAACGAGAGCCTCCTTAGGTGTTGGTCGAGGCTCTTGGCAATTAAGCCATTGGCTGATACGACTATCGGCACAATGGTCGCTGAGTCCACATCCCACATGTTGACAACCTCGCGAGGCAAGTCAAGCTACTTGATTTGTTTATATTTCTCGGCTTTCACGAGGTTTCCGTCATGCGGGACCGTTATGTCAATAATCATTGCGCGCCGCTCTCCTCGATCCACCACCACTCTATCAGGCTTATTGGCAACAATAGTCCTGTCAGTGATGATGGATCGATCCCAGTACAATGTGATATTTCTATTTTCGAGAACTGGGTCGAACATATACCAGCAGTGCTATTAGTGAATAGACTGGCTGTAGTGCGGTACTTCCGATTCCACAAGGCTGTATTTATCAGAGCAAGTTGCTGATGGATAATCCTGGCTACAAGGTTATGTCTATGCAAGTACTCTTCGTTAGCTAGCTAGCTAGCGATAACACCCGGAGATAATGTGTCGGATTGATTCTCCCGGATGGTGGCATACCCGACAGATGTCAACCGTGCCGTCCTTCACAATTAGTCTCCGGTAATCGTTCTTCATCATAAATTTGTCCATTTATTGTTATTATTAAAGAATACCAACCTTGTGAGAGGTTTCCAGACGGATTATGAAACTGTTTCTTATCATCTTCTGATATTAAACCACTGTGGTAATTTAAAATATACTTGTTGTCAGTTTGTAAAGTAAACGTATCTGTAATAAAAAACAATAACCATTTTAAATCATCGTAGGTACTAGGTACATACACAGCTACATTATAAATTTTTCCAATGTTAAACTTTTAATAATAGCTTGTTGTTGCGAATTTCCTGCTGGAAATTCCGATATGAGTGACACATGGCAACCCCAATAGGCGTTAAATGGGTGTTGCAGTTTGTCGCGGAAGTCTGAAATCCACACGTCGCGGGCAAAAGTTAGCCACTCATAAAGCGTACACCATAGATATCCGTGGCGTACACCTACCTATGAAAGTTAGGTATTTTAGTTTGCAATTTATTATGATTAATAACTCTTAAGATTAATTGGGGTCTCCCTTGTTTCATCAAAAAGAAATTACCAAATTATCACTACCCAACCAATTTTCCGCATAATTTCATTTGCCAAATTATTAATTAGCAAAAAATCTCTTCACAAATAATTGAACGCTTGGCAAGTGAACGTTCAAACAATAACTTGTTTACCAACTAGTACTTTTAGGTACCAATTTTTACCTATGTAGTCAAATATTGCAGTTGGAATAACTCATTTTACGCAAAATAAAATTTGCCAAATATTATGTAGCATTTTTTTAAATAATTAATCTTGTCTAACTAGTTCAGTTTGGGTAGCCTGTTTCTTTTTTCATATTTTTATATAATTTAGTCCGCTACCGCGGCACCGTTCGCTCGGCTCGTGCGTAGGAGGTCACAGTTTTAACCTAACCTAATCTTTATCGTTTTTTGTCATAACAAATCATTTGACCAAACGTTTATTGTCTAAAGATTGTTTGCTGTAATAAATCATTTGATTAAAGACCAAATGCCTAAATGAAATTATCCTTGATAATATTCCGCCAAGTAAAAATTTGACCAAATGAAAATGTGCGTACTAAAATCATTCCAAACATTGCATTGGTATAAAAAAGGTTGCTAAAATTTGTTTGGGTAGTGAAATTTTGGCAAAATCTTTTCGGCAAAGCGGCAGGATCCCGATTAATTGTTTTCAATTTTATTATAGGAGACGCAGTGTTAATTTTTTCGCAGGGTAAACCTCGCTTCGTCAGCGGATCCACCATTAGCGCTAGCCGTGACAAAAAGTTGGCATATCAACATCATCATAAATTCCTGCGCGTGGAATGAAGGAGTTGAGTCACTGCTGTCACTATGAAGATTCAGTATATTTCTTGCGCTCGAGTGCACTCTGAGGCCCTAGCACGCGCAACATAAACATTACGTAAATTAGAACGATAAAAAAAAACGACTATTCTATAACTTTTTTTTTATAAAGTGTCACTTTAGATATGAATATAGAGCGAAACGATTATTTTCAAATATGAAATCGTTCGAATTCACATTACGTTTAGTCCGCGCGTTCGTGCTAGGCTCACAGAATCAAAAACGTGTTAGCGAACGCACGTACTACTTTGCCTTAGCCACTCCTATAAATGACCAATTTTTGGATTTTCCTCTTTACTTGACCTTGCTTTTCGCCAAACTTCATGCTGCTGGGTCAACAGGAAGTACCAAATAGACTGGTTTATATGCGAGTTTTAAAATATGTGACATAAATGGCCGTGTTTTATTATTGCGTTGACTTGAAAGTTTGATTTTCGTTACAGCTTCAAGAGACCGTAGTACTAAGTTTTTGATATCTATTTCAACTTAATGCCTCCACGCGTTCCCGAGAAAAAGGGTCTTGACAGATAAGGAAGTCATCCTTTAAGGGTTTCAACTTTTCATTTTGAACCCTACAAACAAATTTATTATCTGCCTGTTTCCTTTTCATGCCGTAACGGCTGAACGGACGAAAGGGTATACGGATAGGCCATGACCTAAGTTAGGACATAGGATACTCTGAATCCCATCAGTAGCACGTCCCTGTGGGATATTTTCTGACATCCACGCGGGCAAAAGCTAGTATGACATAATTATGAATTCCGCTTCTTCCGAGCTAGGAAGTGGAGAAAGGCGAGCGTTTTGGGGGACTGTCTTGCTCGTAGGTCTTGCTTGTGTAATTTTGACGTTCAAAAAGTGCTGATTCAGAGCCGAATTTAAATAAATGACTATTGTTTTTGGATATTCATAGGTCCCGTACCTTTGTCTGCTTCCCCCAAGTACTGCCTCTCAATAATCGACCGCTTCAGAGACCTGAGGCACACTCGCGGTCATCACGGTCACACGCCCCAGACGGCAGGAGTCTCCGATTTTAAGTGATCTCTTCATCCCTGGCTGGGTCGCGCGGTGCGGCTGTCCCGAACGTATCACCATCGATATCGGCCAACAATTCGAGTTGCTTCTTTCAAGTCCATCGCAGATTCGCGGCACTAATAACCATTAGAGGTTTGGAGAACCTAAAGAAGTTACTGTACCATTAAACATAGCGTCAGCGAGCTGTCCGCATGGGGCTATGGGCTTGTTCTCCGTGGTGTTTGTGTAAGTGTATGCACCGCAGCTATCCGAAGGTTGCAGGGAGAGATGGCCTGCTAGCTGATTGTCGTCCCTGCCAGAGGAAATTTTGGATTAAGTAAGGTAAGGTAGGATATTCAAGATCGACGTAAAAAAAACCATTAGTAAGTCATTGTAATATAGCTCAGTAACTCTTATCTCGATAAGCATATAACATAACATATCATGACGCCTATATTCCCCAAAGGGTTGGGCAGAGGTGTACCTATTTTTAGCACGCCAGTTATGTTTAACAAGACTAGACTAACTAAGACTCCGGGCTGCTACTGAGAAATTCCAGACACAAAAAACCCAATAACACTTTGCCCGACCCGGGAATCGAACCCAGGCGTCAGTGCTCAGCAGTAGCACTTGCTACTACTAAACCAATGAGGCGGTCAGGTATCTCGTTATGTATAAATCAGAATGATTGTTGAGAGATTTTATCAAACTCATGGCAATAATTCTAATGTATACTTTATAATAATGAGATAAGAGTTACATTGCAATGACTTATTAATGGTTTTACGTCATTAACATTTGATCGTGAATGCGCTGCTTGACTAATTTACACCTTCGTAAATATCAAGGTTTATCTCATCGAAATAATATCCTATAATTGCAATGCAGGGTAAAGGCCTCTGCTCATTCGACGAAGACGAAGAAGAGAGTATCACCACACCCGCTCTGTGGATAACGGATAGAACAGGCGTGGTGAGGTGAGGTTCCTATACCACGGGTACAGGAGTACGTGACGCCGGAGCCGGACCGCATGATTCTTTGGCAATGCTTTACTGAACCAATGCCATGGTTCAGTTACAAACATTTGTTACACGCGGTTCCGGTGCGGCGGCGGCGCCCAGTGCAGTGCATTGCGATATTCATTCGTATTCAAAAGTTGCGATCCGGCGGCGCCGAGCCCCGCCCGCTGCGGTTCCGGCTTCATGTACAGGAGGAAGCCTAACGGGTTATCGAAGTTGTAGCGGTTACACCGCCACATACGAACTACGCATCAAAGAAATGACGTCACACAAATCCTGCATCGCGCAATTAGAGTTACGAACAACATATAATAAGACTATCCGACATCAACAGTCGGGCAGTCGGCCCGCCAGACACAACACCCGTCTGGTTGGAGGATCCTCCCTTTTCTATGGTGGATGAGTGAACTTTACACCCTGTTCCTCATACCCCTAAATTGGTGACCGATTACTCACAGTACAATGATAACGGAACCACGTAAAATACACATAAATAAGTAACAGTTTTATGTCTTCATAGAAAACGGCGCGCATCGAAATCTCAGTGTGTGTGTACGCAACAGTCTCGAGTGCGCGGCAGTTACGCACAGACGCGGAATGTTTATCTACAGAGCTGCCGTAGGTACTTAATTATTTCAAGGCCAAAAAATGATACTCTTTCTTTATTATACTGTGACAGGACAAAGGCGAAATGTATGCGCTTAAATTACAAATGAGCAGAATTTATTGTTCACTAAGTAGTAGGTAGGTACTTCGCAACCGGCGTCCGTGTAAGTGTATGACCCGCGCGTAGCATGACTACCATTGAAACGGGTTGAAGAATAGATAAAATGACAGATTGTGATTGGTTATCTGTCATTTTGTTTATTCTTACGTTGACAAAACCCGTATGTATTGCGCTCATGCTAGGCGTGCAGCACCCAAACTGCGTAACAGACTTTCATCAATCACAATCTGAATGATTTTTAAGGATATTGCCTTAAAAAATTCTGCTGGACAACGTTAATAACGCAATTAATGTTTTAACTGTCAAAATGAAAAGCCATTGCATACTGTAAGTGTGTTACGCTATAGGGTATTACACCCATTTTTGAAAAGTGTCTCAATTAGATTCGATAGTGCTATTGAATCACAAAAAAAATAAAAAAAAAGTTAAGTGCCATAAAAATGCATTGAAATTTTGCATTTTCAAATTTCGCGCGTAATTTGACGAAAACGCTGGACGCAGTGGACGCCATATTGCTCTGTGGTCATGTCGTCAGTTGGCTGTGTAAACAAATGCAGTGATATTTTTTAAGTTATACATTTGTGTTGTCTCCTTTTACAAAACCGTCCTCCATGGTATTATTTCAATAAAAATTACGTTGGTTACGAAAATAATAAAAAGCCTTTATAGATTAAAGGTACGCTGATAGTTGACAGTTAACACTTTCTAAGTTTACATAGCCGTATGACGTATTAACATGGCGACTATTATCTAATGGTGTTATGAAACAGATTAAAAAAGCTGAAACCTTTGAATTGAATTTTAAAATTTAGTTTGCTAATTTATGAACAAAAACTAACGTTTTCAGACTGCTTTTTGCAGCTATCTCAATAATATATTTTTAGATTTTTTCTCATATAGAGTAAAACACCCTATTACAAACAAATAAAAAGAGGAGGTAGGTAGGTACCTATCTAAGAATCGTAGCAGATGGCGTTCTATAGTTTCTGCCTACTCCCATGGGAAGAAGGCGTGAGACGTGAGTTTATGTATGTGTATGTACCAGAAGTATTATCGCCGTGCAGTGAAAACCTCGTGATTGCAATAAAGATAATAAATATACAGGAAACGATAAAAATTGTCTAAAAATGGCCGTCATTGGTGCCGATTCTCTTGTACACCGAACTAAACTATCACTAAAAATCCTTACTTTTGGCTATGAGAATCAGCTATAAAAAGTCTCTAAATTTAAAAATTATTTTGGCACAACTAAATTGAATTTGACAATTGCGACTCCTCGTGGTACAGACGCCAGCACATCAACCTACCCGAAACTGTCAAATTTTCCCAATCAACTTTGAACCTTATCCTCTAGTATAAAAGTTGAAAATCTATTAAAGAAATTTGACAGATGTAGGTTGTTGTGATGGCGTCTGTACATACTCGTTTGCCGAACCCCGTGAATTTTTATAGAGCCGGAGGCGCGCATGAGGGCCTCGACTCTCGACGTGTTTTATATGGAATTTTTCACTTTTTGTATGGAAAATAAGGAGGAGTTTGAGGAGCTCGTGGCTAAGTAATAACTGTCGCACGGGTAGATCCATCAGGTTAAGCTACGCTTGCCGGGGTTGGTCTGTGGATGGGTGACCATTTTTACATACCGACACTCCTCCGTGCCTCGGAAAGCACGTTAAGGCGTTGGTCCCGGCTGTCATTCGTGGATCTTTGACAGTCGTTGCGGGTCGTCAGAAGCCCGAAAGTCTGACAACCAGTCTTACCAAGGGGTATTGTATTACCCAGTTACTGGGTTGTGGAGGTCAGATAGGCAGTCGCTCCATGTGAAATACTGGTAATAAGCTGCATCCCGTTAGACTGGAAGCTGACCCCAATATAGTTGGGAAAAGGCTAGGCACATTGATTTTTTTCTTGTATGGAAAAAAAGAATACCTACGTGTAGAGTATTAGGGGTATAAGGGTTTCATAAAGGGGGTCGAAATTTTCATAATTTTGTGATGAGCACACCATTTTCGAGATTTATGCAAAAGAAAAGAAAGAAATCCAGTACAGTACTGTTTTTGCACCTGAAGTCGAGATGTTCGTGTGAATTTTAGTTCATGACAACTAATAATATTCCACAACATTTTCGATCGCGATTAAAAATGGTCAGATTTAGGTAGAAAATTAAAATTTTAGGTGAAAAACGTCCAATTCAGAATAGCAAAATTGTCATTTTCACTAAATTAAAATCTCAATACAATCTTAGTGCTGTCAAACTAAAGTATAGTTAAGTTGTGCCACTTTAGTCTATTTCAGAATGGGAAATCATCGTTTGACAGGAGTAAAAAAATTTGGTGATTTTTAGTCTAGTTTAGAGGCATTTGTGACAAGAGAATCGGCACCATTGATGTGTCCCGAGGTTCTCAATAAAAATGAGTCATTTAGCATCTGCTGTCGCTGTTAATGTCAAATTATTACCACTGATGGGCAGTTCACTGTACTAGGCGACTACAAAGTTATCAATTTCTATTGGTACCGGTCAACTGCCCTAACTACGCCAGGCGTCCTATGTTTGCATATAATGAAAAAGTTGCAATATCTTTTTAATTTTACTTGTATGGCAATCGAAACTGAGAATCGAAGTTTTGATTGCCATTACAAGTAAAATTAAAAAGATATTGCAACTTTTTCATTATATGCAAACATAGATATTTGAAAAAATAAAAAAATGCCGTTACTCACTACTAAGTGAGTAACGGCATTTAGTTATTCAAATATGTAATGTATGGTAATGAGTCACTACCAAACATTACATATTTGAATGCGTAATTAGATATCGAAATAATATTATCCTCATGTTTGCGTCATACTCGAGGAAAATTATTTAAATTAAATGCAAAGGAGAATGCTGAAAAATGTATGGGCGAAAACCCACAGTCGATAAAAAAAAACTTAAGGCGAAATGGATCCCAAATAAGAGGTTTTGTCGCATTTCGGCTGCACGCAAAATCAATATTTGTCCTCAAAAACTACAAATTTACCTTTTTTTTTTTCATGGTTATTAAAATTGAAGATATTTTTTAGTGAATTATGAGGGGCAAAACACGATTGACATAATTTGGCTCGATACAAAAAAAAAACGCAGATTCCTCAAAATGTGTTTTTATGAGAAAAAATGGTTTTATTTGAGTTTTTATTTCAATTTCAATAAAAACTCGTCTATACGTTCACCATTAAAGACTTTAGGGGATTAAGGGTTTATTTTAATGTAACAGCAAATCTAATTTTAAAATAAACCCAAATATAGTAAATCGGGCGAAATCGGCTCGCGCTCAGTCCTGCGGGACGTCATCGAGGGTGAATCTGTGTCAAAAATTTTAAAAATACGCTCTCTCTGCTGTTGTTAACAAAAATCAAATAAAAAAGCACACATTATTGAAATTGCGACAACTCAGAAAAAATATTTCGTAATTTTAATATACACTCATAGACAAATTTAGAGGAACGCAAAAAAAAGTGTATCTAAGACAAAATAACTTGGATATTTGTGACAATTAAGTTTATTAATTTGCAGTTTGTTTATTATTCGTTAATTTAAAATTGCAAACATCGAAAACATAAATGATCAAATGACAAAAATTAACCAAATCAAGAAAAAAGAAAAAAAATCAGGAAAGTAACATTTTTGTACTTAACATTTAATTCATTTATTTTTTTTCATAAATGCTTACGAAAGGCTGTAACGTGAGCTTTATTCAGTAGTTGGCGTTGCTCCCTCTAGCTCTTCGATCTGGTTCCAGTCTACTTGGCATACCTACTCCTAATCAAGTTATCGATCAAATTTTGAGAGATTGCGTTCCATTTTTCCTGTACTGCGTTTTTAAAATCTCTCGTATTAGCAGGGGCAGGATTTCATTTCTTAATTTGTCTTTCAATCTTATCCCATACATGCTATATGGAGTTTAAGTGGGGTGAGTTCGGTGGCCACCCCATTACATTGATTTAAAACTTATCGAAAGTATTCGACAACTACGGCCGCAGTATGGGGGCGTGCATTATCATGCATAAAAACAAATCTATCTCCTATAAAAGTGGCACTGCAATTTCTTCCAAAATCTCAGTTACATATCGCGCCGCTGTTAGTGACCCATTCTCCATGACGCGGAGTTCCGTGCGTGCTCCTATACAAATACCTTCCCATATCATAAACTGACCCTCCACCATATGCCTCTTTTCCAATGATGTTGCACTGAGCGTACCTCTCTCCTGGGCGTCTCTACACTTTAATCCTTCCATCATCTGGCTCCAGGCAAAATCTGGACTCATCTGAGAATAGAACTTGACTCCAAGCTTCGTCATTCTAATATTCGTGAATGCGAGCAAAATTAACTCGAGCTAGTCGATGGCATGTGGCAAGAAGGGGGCCTTTGGCAGGCAATTGTGAATTTATTCCGGCCGATTTCAGTCTTCTTCTCACAGTTTTTGTGCTTACTGTAACCCCTCGAACTTCTCGAAGCTTCTTTCTTACCTCAGAAGAAGTTGAGGTCTGGTTTCTAAGCCCGCTAGTAACAATGAACCAGTCATCTCTGGCCACAGTTTTCCGTTTACGTCCCTGTCCTGCGAGTCTCGTATACTGTTCGATACCTCTTGACAACTCGGGTGTACCACCGATTTTAATACTCGCAATGTTTGGGGCACAAGTTTGTAGATGGACCCTGTTTTAATTAAATATAATTATACATTGCGTGTAAGTTAATAAAACAAATCAGGTTTATTGCATTCCCTTATCGTTCCTGAAATAATTTCATGTACCGGTCATCTTAGTATGATATACTGAATTCACCCCATCAGTCTGCGGAGGGCTGTCCCTTACAACCTGTATAGCTGTCAATATTTACGAATCTTCATGAGAGGTGGGAAACATAAAAAAAAAAAATGGTCACAGTACCAGCGAAACAGTAAGACCATTTTTAGGCCATTCAACTTAATAAAAATTCTGATGAAATAAAGATGAAAGTTTGTACGCAAATTTTTCTTAAATTCACATTGATAAAATTCTTAAATTCACCGACAGACAATGCACAACCTCAACCACGCTGGGTCTAGAAGCATGCAATTTTGCACAAGATTTCCTTTTATAACGAACGAAATTACGACTTTGATATTTTCTATCAAAATTACATTTTGCGGGACCGTTGAGATAACCAGTAGAACCATTGCAATTTTAAACTTTCACCTTACTATTGCAAAGCCAAATTAAAATAACAGCCATATTTTATAAATCTTCACTATAATACACTATGTTTGTAGTTTTGGTCTTGGCGACCAAAATATATAGAGAGTTAGGACTGGTGACGCGACTGGCTGGCTGGCTCGACTAGCGAGAAAGCGACAGAGTTATCCGTGTGAGAAGCAGCTCCTCCTGAGGTCTAAACGCGCAGCCTTCAGTAGCAATTTCCCATTGCTTGCGAAGTTTTTCATTTTAAGTGAATTATTAAACGCCTGCGTTCCTTCATATACAGAATACCTAATGGCACAACACTGATACACTAAATGATTCTTACAGATTATTCATGACTACCTCGGCTATCACTAAAAAAAACCCGTGAGCAGTTTGTACACGGGATTTCTCATTAACAGTCACCTAACCATAGATATTGATTTTTAGGGTTCCGTAGACAACAAGGAACCCTTATAGTTTCGCCATGTCCGTCTGTCTGTCAGTCCGCGGTTTAGCTCAAAAACGGTAGGGTGTATGCAATCCCCCCCATTCCCCCGCCGGAAACGTATAGTTTTTTTTAAATATATTTTTTTGTATGCAGTAGTCTTGTCATAGAAAATGTGTATTCTGAAGGTTCTGGGGGGTTTAGGAAAGAGGGGGAGGGCAAATGTGGATGGGAGATGTGTTCCGCATCATTTTCCATACCTACTGGAAATTATTTTGTTTGTATGATTTTGTACTGTGTCGGACTCCGGGTGTGCTCCCGCCAAAAAGCTCTCGGTCACCCCTGAGTGTCGCTACAACACACTCGACCTTCACATCGCTATGAAGGTCACCGGCTCGCTTCGCTCGCCACCTCCGCCCTTCGCTCTGCTCGGCATCGTGTGGCTTGCTCCACTCAGGAGCTCCCTCCAGCTTCTGGCTCCTGCCTTTATAAAAACACTCTAGGGGTAGGGACCAAAAGACTATGTGGGGTCGGGGTGCCCCGTGTCGGTTCTGAGGCTAAGTTCTGGTTACGTAGTAAGTAAAATAAAATCTTGACCTACACTGTAGTCACCTTTGTTGTATTTTCTTTTTCCAAATTTAGATTCACATTATTTGTAAACAATAATGTATTATGTATTTAAAAAAAGCAGTTCGTGGTTTCTACACTAACCTAACCTAAAAATTTGGATTTTTGTAAGTTTTTTTTATTTTATAAATTGGGTCTCCGGCAAGAAAAGAATGTTGCATAGGTATCAGAAAACCCCCTAGAACCCCCTAATATCCTCACTTTTCGTCCAGCGAGGCAGCACGTATCTATACCCAACCTATTTTTAAAAACATGATTGGTTATTGCCCTTTCTTTTAAGGTACTATTTACGCAGATGTCTCATCAACTCTTAGAATTATGCTGCTGCATTTATAGAATTAGTCCAGCTGACCACTGATATCATTGAGGCTGTAATCTTACACACTAAAAAAAACAGATCTTAATACTTCTTACCTCGATTGAGCATAATTGCTGCTAATCTGATCATAAGAATCCAACTCATAGAAAACAGTCACAGGCGCTTTCATTAGTTTTTTTACTTCTATTTCTATAAAACAAATGCAATTTTCCCCCGTAGAGTTCAAAGAGTCCTTACATTTTATTAGATTAAGTGTTGTCTCTGCGGATGTGCAGTCAGTGTAATCATTGACAATTTCATAGCCATCATACTGAAAAAAAAGCCTAATTTTAGAATTCATTATATTTAATCCTATCAGATAATCTTAATATGGATTGTCTGTTAAATCCAGAAGACAGTATAATACAGAGTGATTGGAAGATGGGTGCAAAGCTTTAAGGCGAAGATAGTACAGACCATTTGGAACCATTTAAGCCATGGTTGTCTCAGACGAAGTCTTACCAATTTTTTTAACTTAATATATTTTTTTGTTTCGGAAATTCCCAAAATTCTATGTAAACTGCATAATTATGGCCAAATTGAATGATTTATATGAGTTCATTTTTTATTTATTTAATCAAAGTAGGTAGGTAATGTGTAAGCAATCAAGCAAAACATTTTTTAGGCTTCTGTGAACATTAGACTTTTTTACAGACATTTCGAAAAAAAACTTAAAATTAAGTTTTAAAAAACTGGTAAGACTTCGTCTAAGACAACCATGGCTATAGTTCTAAATTGTCTGTATTATCTTCGCCTTAAAGCTTTGCACCCATCTTCAAATCATCCTTTAAATATTGTTCTAATAAAAATTAATATATAACATTGCTTACCGAAATATAATTAGACAGTAATATTATTCCCACTATAGAAAATAATAGACCAAATATTGCTGTGCCTAGCAATACAGCATTTATGCGATTGTCCTTCCTTTTACCTAAAAAATATGAAAATGATGTAGGGCGGTTTCAATATTTTCAACCCATCATTAAAAAGTAAAGTGGTTACCGTATGTTTCTTGCGGCGAATTCATTGTTAGTTATTTTTAAAACTTAGTTTTAATTTGTAGAAAAATAAAAATAGACTCTAAGGATAGAACCACAGGATAGGACCTCTTCCATAGAGTATAGTAATACCTCTTCACAGACTACATCATAGGGATCACAGAAGTCTGTCTGTGACACAGACAGACTACATAGGGATCACAGACAGACTACATAGGGACGATAGGGACGTATAGGAGCGGTTTTCAAAAAAAATGACCGTTGTAAAAGTATGCTGTCCACTAACTTCGGAAATTAATTACTCAGCAAAAAAAAACTTTATAGGTGTCGTTTAAGTCATATTCATTAAAAAAACTAATACTGAATATGTTGAAAAATAAAAAAAGTACGTAATTTTGCCAAAAATTTAAATAAAATAGAATTAAACTTGGATGAAACACATGATTTTATATGTCCACCCTATACCATGCCAACTGAAAAGTCCGATTACAACCACAACATTACATTTAATATGTACAATTTGCCAATTATTGTAAAATAAATATATTGAAAGGCACAAGTAAACGTATAATTTAATGTTTTATATAAGAAAACAAGTTAAATTAATTAATTTAATCTTGTCCTCTAATATCACGAGAGGCGGAAATTCCGGCTAAGTAACGAGGATTTCAGGTACTTGTAAAATAAAAACATACCATATTACTATATTTTTAGACTTCTGGCGACATTCTTAATGTAAACGTCAAAAACCTAAGAGAATTCCATAACACACTTTTACGCTGTCCGTTACGAAATGTTCTCGAGGATAAGTGTGTGAAAAATAATTCCACTTAAGCAACTGTATTTTCTCAGGTAAGAATGTTTTTATGATCATTTTATGTTTCTGGATTTGTTCTTTATTAATCAAATATTGATTATTTGTGCATTAAAGGTGAATATCTAATGTGTATCATACAAAAACGTTGATTCGATTAGCTCAAGCTAGTACTTCGTAACGACCATTACGTAACGTTATGTATATACGGAACGTTTATTGTTACGTAATGGAATTGTAAGGCTGTGTCTAGCTTTGAATTTGACTAGTGGGTGCCTGCGGGTATACTTGCATTAATTTTAAAGAATCACGGCGAGTCGCATGTACATTGATTTGTAAAATAAAGAATTTTAGAGAAGTTGTAATGGCCTTA
The DNA here is from genome assembly GCA_963853775.1 of Xanthia togata. NCBI lineage: Eukaryota > Metazoa > Arthropoda > Insecta > Lepidoptera > Noctuidae > Xanthia > Xanthia togata. The sequence goes on from OY970809.1 coordinate 14,249,735, forward strand.
TAATTATTGATCTTTGGTAGTTTGGTGCCTAAAGAATAACTTTGGACATCTAGAGTAAATTTGTTCTTTGGACCAAGGATCTATTTCAACTTCTCCAAAAATCTTGATTTTTTTATGTACAAATCCTGTCATGATTATTTGCTTTTAATGACTGGCTTTTTGCTTACGATCATGTTTTTGAAATTTCTCAGACACGGTACTGAAAACGCCACTCACAGGGGCAGAGCGGAAAGAATAAAAAGTGATTATAATTTTAAGCCATGTCACAAATACAGGTTATTTTATTATAAATTCTTAATGTGATGACTTTATAAGACTGAATAAAGACTGTATTAAAACTTAGTTATTTTGATATTTAATTTAGTTGTAGTAAATGCGCCCTAAGGAGTTCCTTTTCGTAACGCTAGGTTCCATTAACGTAACTGTCTTACGGTAAGCCAGATTCTTTTTTTCGATTATCTTAAAAATAGACTAACCTAAAGCGTTTTGAGTAGTATATTTTAATGTTATATTTTTAACTTTATATTTCTTCAATAGATTACATTGTCAAATGTGGAACAGATATTGCGCAAAAATATGTTTTCTGGAGGTACAACTATGCATAAGTTATGTAATGGAGCTCTCTTGGGAAAATACTCGCAAACCGCTGTGAAACTTTCATGTTAAGTTTTATTTTTAAGAAGTTTTATGATATATTGAATTAAGGCAATTAAAGAAATGCGATTTTTTTTATTATTATTTAACCAAAATTAAGAATGAAAACGTTACTAAATGGATTAAAATTTCCAGCTCATAGACACAAAAAATACTTTTTTATTGATTTAATTCATATTTCCCTACATATGTTATATAAAATGAGATCATTTATTAAACATACTACACGATCATCATTGTTTGAATGCAAGTTGTTTATTATAAAAATAAGGTATTCCGCCTGCGTAACGGTTATTTTATTTGAAATCCGCTCATAGCTAGGGGGGATACTAGCACACTGCACAGACTATATTAGGGATATGGATACTAGTTAACTGCGATTATTTACTCTTTGAATGTCCAAAGAGCAAATAATATATGTTCCTCTTCCTCATTGACTTAAAAATTTAAAAGTCAATGCTCTCCTATATCTTTTAGGTCAATAATATATTTTTTTTTTGTTTTTTTATTCATGACCTGACATGATATGTCAAACAGTATCATCAGTGTTGCCATGTCCAAAATCTGGTCGGTGGTAAATGCATTATGTTATGTCAATAAATGCGAGTGAGTGTCAGTCTGTGACGTCTGACGTCTGTGATGAATTCTCAAATCCAGTAAAATCCTATAAAAAAAAGGTTATGGTGTATTTAGGACATGTTGATTGCCATTCCATACAAAAATAAAAGTAAATAACTAAGCTGAAGGAAAAGTGCAGGAAATACCTATAACGCTATTCTTGCACTGAAAGCAGTAAAATGTCGAGTGAAACAGCTAACAAGAACGTAAGTAATGGTTTTCGTATTATCATGACAAAGCGTAGTCAAATAATTGTTGTGATTTTTACCGAAGGAAACGAGCTTGTTATGAATTTTATAACGTGTATTTGCAACCATATCCTGTTTGTGTTGATTTTCATGCAATTTTAAAGCAGTTGGTGTTGATAATTATGTCGTGAAAGTGTGTCGGTGAGAATGCGAACTGAATATTTAACTTGTGACTTTCTGTGAATGTGTCACAGTGCGTTTTATATCTATCTAATATTTGTGCCTATTCGAAGTAACGATTTGTTGATGTTAGAGCGGCGTCTTTTGCTTATCAAGTCCTGTGATTAGGGAAAATGTTGGTATGGGAGAATGTTGGTATGAGACTAAAACTTAAGTATATATGTATATATATATATATATACTTATCTTTTAGTCTCCTTCCTCAGTTATTCAGGCTACTGTTATTACTTGTGTAGTAGTCTTAAACATTAGTGTAAATTTTAGAACACAGATTGACTTTGGCGATGTTATAGATTTTGGATTTAAAGTATGTCATTTATATAAGTTTTATTTATTTATATAAGTATGACATGAAGTACAGTTAGCCCAGGTTCGCACTTACGTGTTTTTATCGTGGCAATTTTTTTTCGTACACTGGATTTTCAATTCTGTGTTGAGCCGAGCGTTCAAAAGTCATTTATTCAAACTACGCTGAGAATCAGCACTTTTCGAACGTCAAAGTTACATAAGACAGTCCCACAAAACGCCCACCCTTCACCACTTCCTAGTGCTTTAGCTGGGAAGAAGAAGTGGCACAACAAACTCCCCAGCAGCACAGCTGTCTGTTTAATTAGAAAGAAAAAAAAAAGATTCTATATAATAGTATGCAAAATTATTTACATTACGCAATACTAAACATAATTAAAATTATAAATCAATAGCCATAATTATGTCATCTAGCACACGCCAATATACCAACCTAAAATATTGAGAACTGTACTCAAGCAGAAATAAAACTAAAATAAAGACTAAACGTAAACAATATCTAATTAAAAGCCTCCAGTCATAAAGGGCGTGCCCGCTTACATATAGCTATTTTAAGCTGTAACTGGAAGTTATCAATTGTAAACTAGGACCATTGAGGTAAAATAAATAAACAGTTAATTACTAATAACAATAACAAAACCCTGATCAACAAGACGACCTGTCACCACAAGCAGCACCTGTTCATGAGCATAACACAAAGATCAGCCATTACCCCCCTCGCCATATTTGAGGGAAGTAGGCAACCTGACCTCCGATTCTACCGCAAGCAGTGACATCTAAGGGAGCATGACGAACTTGCTGCTGGTTGGTCAGGCAAAAAATAATATGATCAATTGTCGAGGTCGCTCACTAACCACATATTGCAATACAACTCATGAAAATCATTCAAATGAGTAGATTATGTCAACAAAAAAATAAAATAAAATACAACTAAAATAAATTGACTAATAAAGTCAAATGAAATAAACAATTATATAACCTGTCAATAGGTAAACTAATTCTGGAGAAAAAACATAAACATTGTCTTGAGTTAATCACCTTAAGTTATAATTGAGAATCCAACGCATTTGGATGCACTCTCGTCCCAGCACGTTGAAAAACACACTGTTGGATTTCCAACTCTCGGCTCTAACCAAAGCTTTGAAAATCCAGTGCACGAAAAAAAATTGCCGTTATTTTATTGACCTTCTTAAATGAATTAAGATTTAACAGCCAATTTAACAATTTTTGAATGAGTGTCTATTCTTTAATAACTTTTTACAATCTTTACATTATCTATCCATATTGTTAGGGAAAATAAAACTCAACTCAATACTGAAGTATAGAAAAACAAATGATCATTTAGAACATTAAAGTAAAACCTTACTAAGGTTTTTTTTTTTTTGATATTTCATCTCACAGTTGACTCTCAGATTGAGGTTGCAGCTGCATAACCAGACTATCCTGTGGATGCCTTAAGCTTCTAACTTAAAGCCTCCAGCCAGGGGTTACGGAGGTCAAAACTATCTAATTGTTAAATAGATAAATAGACTGTGTTGTTTTATGACTTGCAAGTAGCATTCAATGTTTTGGTGCAAAGAAATTACAAGGTAACTATACATCTAACTGTCAATCATCTTCTCTTTTGTTTCAGTTTTCCAACCTGGAAACTCCAGGGTATGTTGGGTTCGCCAACCTACCCAACCAGGTGCACCGTAAATCAGTGAAGAAAGGCTTTGAATTTACTCTAATGGTGGTTGGTGAGAGTGGACTGGGCAAGTCTACGCTTGTCAATTCTTTGTTCCTGACTGACTTGTATCCTGAACGTGTTATACCTGATGCTATTGGTAAGTTTACCATTAGATTAAATAGTTACATGAAAGAGAAAGACAAACACTTAAAAAGATGGCAGCATGACTTGTTGAGGATGGCTGGAAAGACAGACTAACAAGGAACAGCGAGAATTGGAAAGGGTTGGAGGAGGCCTTTGCTATCCAGCCGATCCTGGACAAATGGGTACGGAGGCGCCACGGAACGTTGTCCTTCCGTCTGGTGCAGGTGTTGTCAGGACACGGCTGCTTTGGCAAATTCCTGCACAAAGTGGCTAGACGGGAGGCGACTCCCGTGTGTCACCAGTGCGGCTGTGGCGAGGACACGGCGCTTCACACCCTCGAGCATTGTCCTGCTTGGGTGGTGCAGCGCCGTGCTCTCGCAGCAGCAATCGGGGCAGACCTCTCCTTGCCGGCCGTGGCCAAGGCCATGGTCAACGGCATGGGAGGCGATAGCGTCCTTCTGCGAGGACGTTATCTCGCAGAAAGAGGCGGCGGAACGCGTCAGGGAGGAAGATTCCTTCGCTGACGCGATTCGTCGCAGGAGGACGGCGGCGGAGAAGGCGCCATGGCGACCTGATGCCGCCCTAGGAGGTGCCAGCGGGCGATAGATCGGGGAGTCTATCGCCGTCGCGTTGCACGGCCCTCACGAGTGGTGGCGATGTCTCAGGTGAGCCCGGACATTGCCAAAGGAGTTGGTGCCCGGAGGCGGGCGGCGCTGGATGGGTCGCGACCGTCATGCGTAGCAGTTCTCGCGGCCCATCTGCAAAGGCGACAGTAGGCTCACGGCGGTGTTTTTTTAGTGGTTGCAAGCCCCACATAACCAAACCGTCTCCCTGGACGATGCGGTATGCGTCAGGCATTTTTGACCGCTTAATAAAAAATAAAAAAAAGGCCACACAGAGAGTCAGAACTGATGAACTGATATTAATAGTTATTTGTTATACAAGAGTGCAAAGTTGCTTTTTAACCGCGTGTTCAATTTTGATGACCGAGCAAGCGAAGGATTCTAAAATTGAATCACGAGCGCAGCGAGTGATTCAAAATTAGAATCCTGAGCGTTAGCGAGGGAATCAAAAGAGCACGAGGTGAAAAATCTTTGCACTCGAGTGCAACACGTAACTTTTCATTCCACCTCAGCGAGGAAATGACTAAATGCAAAAAAAAAAACGTTTGCGCATTATTAACAGTTTCAGTCAATTCTGTTGGCGTCAAGCAAACTTCCTCGTCGCTAGAATCACTCATTTTAGTTTTTTCACTTGTTTTCAAGTTTCTTGTTTTTAATATACCTAAGGTTTAACAATGACGTGAAAAAATGCCGCGTAAAGAACCGCGTACAAAGCAAATTGAAAAAAGAACACCAAGAAGGTTCCGAGTCTGAGTTTTTAACAAATTAAAAAAAAGTTGTATGATATATTCGGCACCATAGAGGTAGCAGTAAATAGGTTTAATGTTTTTTTTAATTCACAAACTTAGTGCACACGATGTTCTAAATTCAATTTACTTTATCCTCTAGAGAATAAAAACGGCTTTTCCACTCAGATACTGAAGATTAAAAATACTCTTTCCGAGATGGTGGGATGAAAATGTGTTTTATACTACAACTATAACTTTGAAATAAGGTTATATATAAAATAGTTACGCCATGCTCACATTGGAGTGGATTGTTGGGTTTAGATACGTGCTGCCTCGCTGGACGAAAAGTGAGGATATTAGGGGGTCCTAGGGGGTTTTCTGATACCTATGCAACATACTTTTCTTGTCGAAAACGCCGTTTTATAAAAAATAAAAAAACTATTACAAAAATCCAAATTTTTAGGTTAGGTTAGTGTATGAACGCAACTGCTTTTTTTTTTAATGCATAACACTACAAATAATGTGAATCCAAATTTGGAAAAAGAAAATACAACAAAGATAAATATAGTGTAGGTTAAGATTTTATTTTACTTACTACGTAGACATAATTTAGCCTCAGAACCGACACGGGGCACCCCGGGGTCGGGGTGCCCCGTGTCGGTTCTGAGGCTAAATAGGCGTAGTCTTTTGGTCCCTACCCCTAGTGTTTTTATAAAGGCGGGAGCCTCTTGAGTGAAGCAAGCCCAGCGAACTCTTGAGTGTTGTAGCGACACTCAGGGGTGACCGACAGCTTTTGGCGGGAGCACATACGGAGTCCGACTCAGTACACAGTACAAAATCATACAAACAAAATAATTCCCAGTATGGAAAATGATGCGGGACTACATTTCCCATCCACATTTGCCCTCCCCCTCTCCTGAACCCCCCAGAACCTTCTGAATACACATTTTCTATGACAAGACTACTGCATACAAAAAAAAATATTTAAAAAAATCTATACGTTTCCGGCGGGGGAATGAGGGGGGATCGCATACACCTATCGAGGCAGCACGTTTCTAAACTTTAACCGAAACAGGCTCCGTTAGCATGGCATGCTTAACACCAAAGACATAGTATACTGCTTAACACTTTCGACTCCACCCACTTTTCATAGACCATGCCACCATACATTGGAAGTGAACCCCCTGGGAGGGTTGCCGGCATTACATTTGCGTTAAAGTAAACCATCGCGGATGGTTAATGGCATTTTAAAACCGTGTTATAAAACATTGTAAAACGAAGTATAAAAGTAAAATAGTGTTTTCAGGGGGTCTTGTCGCTTTATGTAGTTTTACAACCTTTTAATTTTATTGTAAGTTTTGTAACCGTGAACAAAAAAAAAATGCCTATGTCATCGGCGCAGTAATCACGGAGAAATCAATGTACTTAAAGTCAGGCCATTTTAATAGGTAACATTTGACGTCTGTCAGTTTTATCTTCATACTCTTCATAGTGAGGTGACCTGCTTAAAAATATCGATTAAAGTGAATGAATCGATACGGACATGAAACATATGTGAATTTAAAAAATCATCAGGCGAATCCCTGTCCCATTATTATTTTTTCTTTCGTAAATTTGGAGCAAAATAAGACAAGTACATAATTTAACAAAAAAAAAATGCATTTATTCAGTTGAACTATCAGAACTGTTATTAGTTTTGTCATCTTCATCACTGCTGTCAGCACTCAGAGATATTATTAATTAATTTTCTATAATATTGTCTATTCTCACATCTCGTTCAAAATCTTGTAAAATTATTTTCTTTGTTTTCTCTATGACTTTTCTCCAAGTCTTCGGTTGTGAGTTCTGCACACGCAGTTTGTAGCAGAGTCATCATTTTAGCAGTACTGAAGGGTGGTTCAGTATTGTTCCGCGCTGCATGACCCTTTATTTGTGCCCAAATAATCTCGTTGGCGTTATACTGGCAATGGTAGGGAGGCAATCGAATAACTTCGTGTCCATGCTCTAAAGCTAGTTCATCGATTATATAGCGGAGCTTGGACGGCTTAGTTGCTTTTACCAGATTTAACAACTCAACTTTTAATAAAGTTGAACTTGCATCCACACCATTTCTTACCAGCCACGAGACAATTTCTTGCTTTTTATTTGCTTGAGTTGGTGGTTTATCAACTTGTACAGAATGATACGGTGCATTGTCCATTATAATTTTCGATGGGTTTTCTGAACTGACTAGCAGCTTCTTAAACCACTCTTTAAAAACCTCATAGTTAATTTCCTTATGGTAATCACTTGTAGTTTTAGAGGCCAATGCGATGAGGCAGCCTGGAATTAAACCTTGAGAAGCTGATCCCGCGTGACATATAATAAGTCGGGCTCCTTTTTCCGATGGAGCGTTTGAGGTGGAGGCCGCTGTATCATCGGTCCATGTCCGAGAAACCGTATGGTTCGCATTCAACCATGTTTCGTCAAGAAACACTGCATTGTCCCAATCTGTAATTTTATTTACTTGACGTAAGAATGTTACTCTCTTCAAAATAATATCGTAGCGTTCTAGCAGGATTTTCCACTTGTCAGATTTTTAAAATCTAAAGCCCATCGATTTCAAAACCTTTGATAGAGACGATTTACCGCCAAAAAATAAGCCTGCGTCTTTTAACGAGCTCATTAGCTTTGCCCGTGTAGGATATTCTTTTCTCGAGTAATATCCATAAATGTGGTTGCGAATTGCAGCAGCGTCAAAATTATCAACGTCCTTCTTTCTTTTTTTCGGTGTACGTAAAGCCTTCTGAGCCTGATGGTCCGTATTTCTCTTTCAGAGTTTGAGTTACTGTCCTTTTCCCTATTCCCATGACATGGCGTCATCGACAGGCACTGGTGTTGCCAGCAACATCCCACCTAAATTGTACCTAACATCAATGATTTTTCTGTTTAGTTATTTTTTGTAATTTTATAGTTAGTTAAAAGAATACTAAATATAATTATGTTTTATTATAATCACAACGTGGTTATTAATTTATGGTGATATTTCTTCACAAGTAATCATTGCATTCGATTCAACTTATCAGCTTTCGATTTTTAGAGTAACATCCCTAGTGTTTAAAAAGAAAAAGCGTTAACTGACGCAACATTGTAACGACGTTCAGTTCTTTAGATCAGAAATTGTTTAATATGTTTAGAATGGTTTATTAGTGAAAGCAAATCGTAAAATTACTCGTATCGGTCATTATTACAATAAATATTTGTAATCGTAATTGAAAAAAGTTAAGCAATTGTGCAGTTCTAACAAAACGAAAAAATATATTATTTTATGCCCGCCGTTACAAGGCTACGTTGTTGAATTGTCAAATGTTACCTATTAAAATGGCATTACTTTAGCTACCTCCATACTTGAAAAAAAAACTCGCCAAATGCAAAACCTTTTATTTGAAGTCGATTAAATCATTATTTGAGCACAGATAATAATATAAGGCTCACACAGCATGTTCTACAAATAAAAACAAATATTTTTTTAAAGCAATATTACTTTTACAGAGAAGACCAATCAGACGGTGAAACTGGACGCGTCAACGGTGGAGATCGAAGAGCGCGGTGTGAAGCTGCGCCTGACCGTGGTCGACACTCCCGGCTACGGAGACGCTATTGATAACACCGACTGTTTTCGGGTAAGTTTACAATACCAATTACTATTATTGCCCGCGGCGAATCGGAAATTTTCCCATGGGAAAGAACTACCGGGAGAAAAGTATCTTATATCTTAACCCAGGTCTACCTGTGGGCCACATTTCGTCCAAATCCGTTCAGTCGTTAAGACTAGACGTGAAAAGGTCACAGAGAGTTACTTTTGCATTTTATAATATTAGGTACCTAGTATGGATTTTTGTTTCGGACTCTGCTAACAATTTTAAATATATAAATATAAATTTTAGTTGAGTTATAAATAGCGCCACCTGTGTCAACAAATAGAAACTAAAACAGTTTTACGTTTACATATTTTGGGTTGCCATGTTTGAAATTATTCAGAATTCATCGTAATTCTTAATAAACGGTCTTGCCCTACAGACGGTCTTTGCCCCATTGACCTTACAGATCAAAATGTGGAAAATTGTTTGTTTGTTTACAGTCGATAATTCAATATATCGACGAACAATTCGAGCGGTTCCTGCGTGACGAGAGCGGTCTCAACCGACGTAACATTGTAGATAACCGTATACATTGCTGTTTCTACTTCATATCGCCGTTCGGACATGGGTAATTATTTAATTTTAATTAATTTCCTATTTTCTTTTAGAACTTTAGTTACTTAGGTTTTGATTTAACCAACAAAGTAAGTTTAAATGCAACGAAGCTTCAGCACGAGCTTGACTCTTCTTCACTTAGGAGTGTTAATTTACTAATGAGTGAAAGATTATAAGAGTTACATTAGTTGGTGACCAAAATAAGACAAAAAAAAAAAAAAAACGTGCGGTCGGGGGACCCCGTCAAGAACGAAGTTCCTTACGCGATACTCCCACGCACACACACTCCTATTAATAAGAAGAGACGGAGACAGATAGAGAGAAAGCCGCATGGAGGGGGCATAATAGCATAACGCTTTTTCCTTACGTGACGATTTCTACCAATCCTACCGCAAGCTTCGTTCCAACAAAGTTGAAAAAATAACACGTAGAAGTAACTATGCATCGTAATGAATGTAGCTGTTGTAACACATAATGTAAACTGAGTTACACTTTCATACATTTTTTTTTAACTGCGCCGTTAGTATTGCTAATTGTTACCTTCCACCTGCCAGGTTGAAACCTCTGGATATTGAGTTCATGAAGCAACTGCACAACAAAGTGAACATCGTGCCTGTCATCGCTAAAGCCGACTGTCTCACTAAGAAGGAAGTGCAGAGGTTGAAGACCAGGGTAAGTAGAAACGAACTACATAGCATCACGCCTGTATTCTGAATCTGCAATTTGACGCACAGGTGTTTAGTACTGTCGACTTAGGAAAAACTTAACCTTATTTAGAACTGTCATGTTATTCGATGAAAATGGCGTCGTCAAAAATGTGACCCGTGAGCGTGGCGACGGTGTGCCGCGGGCGTTGCGCCGCCCGTTTCATATTTAATACAAAATCTATAAGATTGACGTGACACGGAACATACAACGCCCGCGCAGTACGCCTCTTGTATATGTTACGCGCCTAATGTAGCGACGTCCAAGAGATGTAGTCTCCATTAGGTCTCTGCAACCGAATTCGGTCGTAAAGAGATCGCTATATCATGACTGCAGCACCAAAAGAGATTAACATTTTCGTATGGTGATCGTACACCCATATTTCGCTAGATATGTTAAAAAGTACCATCCAGACTGGATGCTACTAAATAACTTTAATGAAAACATAAAATAAACGAAAACACCATTTTATTACAGTAGACAACGTTATCATGACGTCATCCGATGCTAAATTGTAGCTTGCAAGTATCTTCTGTAAATTTTACAAGTGAAAACAAAGCTGCGAGTAAGTAACAACTTACTGATTAAGTGAATGACGTATCAAATCATACGTTACATTCGTTTAATATTACGTCAATATCACTCGTCAAACGTTATTGTAGTTGTCATGTATATTTTTGTGTCTCGTTGAAATAAATGAATTAATTATTTTTAAATTTCTTCTTATTTACTTATTATCATGGATAAAGTAATAAGAAGAGATAGAATTGTAAACTTTTCTTTACATGAGGGACATTTTGGTATCTCTTGCACAGAAATACAAGCTAGAAAACAAACAAAAGCGATGCTTCAACGTGGAAAAATACACGAATCCTCGGTATTCGTTGCACCGTACAATGTTCTAATTATTCATCAAATTGATGATCAATTAAATCAAATAAATCCATTTTATTAATCGTTAGAAAAATGTGCACAAAATGACAACAGACAACTTTTAAGTATTTAACCGTCAAGTAAACATGCTAATTGGCGAACGACAAAGCTACCGGTCAGTTAAACTTATGAGAAGTGCTACTCGAACATCGTGGAATTCGTACAGCTCGATTCAAACTCAATGGCGGCTCGGAACATGAGGCGAGTCGCTGCGCAGTAACGTGTTTATGGGTCAGCGGGGGTGAGGGGCGGGGTACTGCGCAGCGAGTAACTAACTTCCGAGCCGCCATTAAGTTTGAATCGAACTATACGTGAAGTTACACTGGCGATTAGCCTACTCGACATTATATTTGAGTATGGAAAGAGGCCCCAAGAATTGAAATGATAACTGAATTGAATATTTCAGAAATGTTGTAGCACTTTGAATGCAGTAAATCCGATGTTTTTATGCTAAATTGTAAAAGTAATTTTATTCTAAAGGTTATGGAAGAAATCGAGCGCGAAGGGATCAAGATCTACCCTCTTCCTGACTGTGACAGCGATGAAGACGAAGATTATAAAGAACAGGTAGGTTATAAATGTTATAATAGACTTTACGGAATCTTCTTTTTTTCATCTAATCACTGAAATAGGAGCGTGCAATCTGAAAGTTGGCAACGTCGCAAATATATATGTAAAATAATTCGCTGTTTTGATTAATTAGGCAATATTACAATAGGCTAACTAGTGAACTAAAATATTGATTATGAAATGCAATAATTAATATCGTAACACTGAATATTTAGTTTTACATGTAAAAAAAAAGTATTTGGATTTTTTTTACACCTAAAACGGTAAAAAAATCAAATTCAGTGTTATAATTGCAATTCATTATTAATATTCTAGTTCACTAGTTACCTGTATTTCATATTTCCATACAGTACTATTGCCAAATTAATCAAAACAAGTAAATATTTGACAGCTATTTGCGACGTTGCCAACTTTTAGAATGAACGCTCTTAATGCAACTCGCTTTTGAACTGACGAGTTTCTTCTTTTTTCTCAAAAACATTTCAGGCCCGTTTGCACCTCATTTGACTAAATGCGTTTAGCTCTAAACATTTTGTCTTCTTTAAACAATTGAAAGAAACTGAACGATGTTTAAAATTATTTTGGCTTTACGCTTAGCAAAAAAAATGCAGGCTGTTTTTGGGACCCTATTACCACAGTCTATAAATCAATACAGTCATTCGACGAAGCCGTCTAGACAGGGCAATCGTGCGGGGTGTGAGGGGCGAGGGGCGTGTAGGGCGAGCCCGAGCTGCATACGGCGCCATTGTTAGTAGCTCGGGACATGACTTTCAGGGCTAATGCGTGTCTTGTTTTAAATGTTTTGATTTGTACACAATTAAAATGGTGTATACGACATGTGCTGTGCGATAATGCATATGTGTATATTAGTAATACCTAGTACCCAATCTGTAGATGAATATGAATTAATGAATGATTCATGAGAAAACGGAAACTGATTCAATAGGTAAAGTATTAAACTGAATAATAAAATAGTATTTTATTTATATTGTTAACAAGCTCTTTTTCCCAAATAAAATACAAGACAGCCATGCAAAAAATAAAAAAAAACCAGCGTCACTCGGGACGATGTAAAAATTGTAACGATACCCCATATGTTCAAACTGTTGAGGCATTTAAAAGTTATGGCGGAACAAAGAAACGTACATACATTTATACATACATGCGTACATAACATACATGAAACCCTAAAAACATTACCCTCCTTTTCTGGGCAGTTGTGTAAACTCTGTGACAACCCTAGGTAAGTACTGTGGCTTTGTGCGGTGTCGGCATTTACGCAAACATCAAAGGCGTCGGTCCACTGTTACTCTGTACACTGTGCTATTACTACGACTCCGCTGTCCGTCTGTCTGTCTGTCCGTCTGTCACCAGGCTGTATCTTACGAACCGTGATAGTTAGACAGTTGACATTTTCACAGATGATGTTGATATTTTTGTTGCCGCTATAACAACAAATACTAAAAACAGGATAAAATAAATGTTTAAGGGGGTTCCCAAACAACAGACATAATTTTTTTGTTCATCTGTTTTTATATGTGAGTTTAAATGTTTGTAAACGCACCCACAATACAGGAGAAATTCATAAAGTGGGGCGATGATTTAAAAAAAATGCTTTTTAGGAAACGAAGTTGTTAATATTTTATTCATTTATTATTATAAATTACAACGGTTATACACCAGTAACATCCAGTTTAATGTAAGTACTTGAATAAAAATAAGGAATCCTATACTAATCCGGGTCATAGTACACCTGTGTGCGAAGTTTTACCCAATCGGCAGACGTTAGGCGCGCTAAACGGCGTGCATGTTCGGGTCGGTATGATTCGGCACATCCGACCCGAACATGTGTACCACCCCTGATTGAGTAACAAACATCCAAACTTTTACATTTATTCATAGATTTAAATCATTAGATTCGCGCTACCGCGTGGAAAGTTGGTCGTGTTTCAGGGGGCCAACCACCATCTCTTTAAGCAGTATTATTTTGATATTACTTCAGTGCGAGAAAGAAGTGGAGCTATACAGGACGTCTAGCTCCATCTCTTTCCCACGCTCAAGTAAGATTAAAATAATACTGCTAAAAGATGTGGTGGTAGGGCCCCACAGTGTGTGTAGTGTTTTGTTTTGACACGCTGACACATAATGTCGCAGTCGCCATGGAAACGTCATACGGAATGTGTGAGCTCACTCTTTTCAGTGTGGACGTTTTTTTCGCGACATTAGTACGGTGCGCGGTGTGGGCAAATCTAACGATTTAAACCTTTGTATTTATACTATTAATAGGATGTTGATCTAAGTGTAACCACATGTGTAAGTAGGAACAGTGAGTCAACTCAGCGATTAGTATGCATCTGCTATATCTCAGCTTGGTGAGCTCATGTAGGATTAGTGTGAAACAGATAGGAAATTGACTCACATTTACTACTTTATTTTTAAGTAAAATTAGCCCCACGTCCGACTTCAAAAAAGAAGGAGGTTATGCATTTGAATGACATAGCGATTTCTCCATGTACTGGGCTGATTTGCGTGATTCTTGAAATCACGTAAATAGAGTCGGTAATAGAATCGGCCCAGTAATCAAGGAGAAATTGGTGTCAAATGAAAAACGTTTTTCATTTGTGTCCAAATAAACGTATTATTTCTTTTCTAAAATAAGATAAACAGCCGTATGCATAACCTTCTTTTTTGGAGTCGATTATAAGTAGCCTATGTCATTCATCAGGTCCCCCTATCTGACAAATTTCATAACGATATGCTCAGTGGTTTAGGCGTGAAAAGGTAACAGACAGACAGACGAAGTTACTTTCGCATTTCTATTATTGTATGGATAGTATGGATTGAAGAACGACTCTCCTCGGTATACTAAACCTTGTATGTGTCGCCTAGGTCCGTCAATTAAAAGCAGCGGTACCATTTGCCGTGTGCGGCGCGGGACAACAGCTGGAGGTGCGCGGGCGCCGAGTGCGCGGCCGCCTGTACCCCTGGGGGGTCGTTGAAGTTGAGAACCCCGAGCACTGCGACTTTATCAAGCTCAGGACTATGCTCATGTGAGTTTTATTTACTTACGTATGGCCAAAGCGCCAGGGTAGCCGCAGTTTATATTGTAATTTCCAGGTTAGTATCAGGTATTTTGTTGATCAAAAATTGATTCGCGACCGATACAATTGATGTATTGACAGAATTCTAATTATTAAATCATTAATACAACTCACAAAGTGCAAATTACTTATCCTATAGTCCTAGAATAGAACACTATTTATTATGTACACCATATAAATTCAACATAATTGTCATCCATATTTATTCTAACTTTGATAGTTGTAATCAATGATATTAGAAGTAAAAAGACGTAGATAGGTTACCTACCTAACATTCTATCTTCAAAAACGGCACTATGTCACACTATTATATGACACGTGGGAGTAGGATGGCATGTCGTAATTATCGGGAGCGAAAAAGAGACAAAACGAAGAAAATGTGGCTAGTTAGCCAACTTTTGACGTGCCACTTGCGGAACGTTTATAACCTATCTACCTCTTTTTACATATAATATCATTGGGTGTAATGATGATTCTAAACACAAAAACAAACAAAATACAGAGTAATTCCCACATTTTAAGAGGTTTATTTAAACTGAGTAACTATGTGATCTTATTCTAAAGACATTTAATTTCTATTTCAATCTTTTGTCGTCAGGAATATTATATATTATGGAGAAACAATCTATTTGTGCCTAATGTTAGGATAAGTTTATTATATAGACTGACATTACTGTTCAAACAGTATAATGTACAGATAGCGGCCGTTCACACAAACGCTGTACTGTACTTACAATATTTTACGATATATTTTTTGGACTGCCTCGTTGGTCTAGTGGTCGCAAGCGCTACTGCTGAGCATGAGGTCCTGGGTTCGGTTCCCGGGTCGGGCAAAGTGTTATTGGGTTTTTCTATCTGGAATTTCTCAGTAGCAGCCCGGAGTCTGGATTTGTGCCCGTTATATGGCAATAGGCTCGCCCCCTATTACATGGGACTTAAACATAACTGGCGAAATGTGGGTGTACCTACTTCAGGTACACCTCTGCCTAACCCTTCGGGGAAACAAGGCGTGATGTTATGTTATGTTTATATTTTTTGGTTTCACCCGTCAACACCCCACTGTTTATACGGTTCGAAATAAATGCAGTATGAAACTGCCATGTGATCCCAAAATGATACAAAAGATATGTGAATATCGTACTGATTATCCTTTTGTAAACGTGGCCATAAGAAAATAGCTTTATTTGCGGTAAAACATGACGCAAAGACAACAGAAACAGAGAAAAGAACAAGATAGTTAGTGTAAAAGTTAACTATTTTAACATATTAGTATTATGATTCACTACACGTAATAAATGGGTGCTAGCAAACAATGAAGTCATGACAAACGGTAAATAACGGAATAACTTTCCTACTTAGGCTGTTGGCGTGTTTAAAATGATTACTGCATAGCAACAATTTGACCGATATTTACAGCGACTGCATTTACAGATAAAAATGGCACATGCTGGTATTATTTTGTTTCATGCAGTAATTGCTACTCTTATGCCCGCTTACACTAATGTTAGGTGACACATAAATGTTAGCCTAGCATTCTTTATAGGCGTCGTCTAGTGTAAGTGAAAAGGGGCGCAGGAACCAATAATTTAGGTGCAAGAGGATCCTTAGCCATGGAAAAGAAGTAATTTTTCGTACGGGCGCAAAACTGGGCGCAACATACGCCCCCAAAGTTAATAGAGCGCTTTTTTATTTATATATTTACTATTAAGTACCACTTGCATTTGCTTCTACAGGTGGGAACCCAATACAACAATGTAGTCAAAATTTATTAATTCAGTGACGTCACCCCAAAAACCAATTGACTTATTCATCATCTACATAACCTTTTCATAATAATGTTATGATCGGCTTCCACTTACCGGATGCAGCTGAATACCAGGGCACTAGATCGCAAAACTTAACAAGTCTACAATTCTACATAATGGTTAAATTGTCGAAAAAATTGCGTACCTAACACAAAAATTACAAATGTGTAAATTGTAGACTTGTCATTACAATTTACATAATTGTAAGGTTTTTCCGGTACAATATTGTAAGGCAAGGATTAGAGTTTTGTGGTATAGTTCGATTCACACTTATTGGCGGCTCGGAAGTTAGTTACTCGCTGCGCAGTACCACACCCCTCACCCCCGCTGACACATAAATTCGTTACTGCGCAGCGACTCGCCTCATGTTCCGAGCCGCCATTAAGTTTGAATCGAGCTGTACACGCACTTGTAAGATTCACACATTTTTAAATTGTAACTTGTAAGTGTAAAGTTTTGTGGTATGGGGCCCTGTTGTTTACATGGTGCGACTGCCTATCTGACCTCCACAGCCTAGTTACTGGGTATCACGATACTCCTTGGTTAGACGCGTTGTCAGACTAGGAAAAGCGCAGCTGCGTAGAGTGTTGTCTCTGTCACTCATAGTTGTGTGACTGTCTCTTTCTACAATGTGTCATATTTACATCTGAGTACTGATGTTCTTACCAAAATAGACCAACGAAAGTGGAGATGGACAGGCCACATGTTAAGAGGCATTCAAGACAAGTAGAGTAAAGATGTGACAGAATGGTACCCCAGAGATGGCAAAAGGAACAAGGGAAGACAATATAAAAGATTTGAAGATGAATTGAAGCTCACAGCGGGTCCAAATTTGGAGAAGAGTTGCGAGAGATAGGACTCAGTGGAAGTTGTTAGAGGAGGCCGTTGCCAAAAAGCACACTTAACAAAGAGACATTCTGTAATACGCGATTGCAAATACTGCAGCAAAAAAAGTGGGCTTATTATACTATAACCTGAGTATTGTTTACAGCACCCACATGCAAGACCTGCAAGAGGTGACTCAAGAGGTCCACTACGAGAACTACAGATCCGAGCGACTCGCGCGCAGCGGGCAAGTACCCAAGCGACACACGTGAGTATACCCTTCACAGGATTTACTTGAACATGAGGAATGGATCTTTGAGATAGTCATAACCTGGGAGTCTCGGAGTGAATAGGTTTTAGCATGTTCAGTTAAGAGCATTAATATAAGTAAAAAACAACTTTTAAAAACTTCACTTTGTAGTTTTTTTTTTGGGAGACGGTTTTTTTTTTTTTTGTGAACTAGTTTTTTATTGTTCACTTTTTCGTTATGGTACCTACCCCACACTAATTCGTATACCACTACTTGATATGTAAACAGAATTGGCAGGAAGTGTTATAACATTATCAAGATACACAAAGTGCATTAAATACGTATTATATTTTTACGTATAAATTTTTTTTTAAATAGATTCTCTTCTTTTATATTTTTTTTGAATGTGAGAACGTTGTAGGCATAACCGACTTGTAGATCTGTCGATCATTTTCTATCTTGCTAAGTACCTGGTACTTGTTGATAGGCCTACAGTGTCCTCTCATACCTATAAACACTGTAACTTGAAAATATTGTACATACCATTTACTTTTAAAAGAGTAACCGTGGAGTTTCTTGCCGGCTCTTCTCCATAGGAAACGACCAATTGGAACCGTGCACCTAGCTTCTGACGTTTCATAAGTGCCCTTGTAGGTTTATGTGAAATAAAATAACTCCACGGTTACTCTTTTAAAAGTAAATGGTATTTACAATGTTTTCAAGTTACAGTTTTAATAGGTATGAGAGGACAGTAGTAATAAATCTATTAAAAAAAAAAAAAAAGAATATTGAAGTTATATAATGTCAAATAACGAAAAGATTATGTCAAGGAAGTATGTAAAAGAAAAAAGAAATAGGTAAAATAAAATGTGAAGCATCAATCCTCAGTTGTAAACCTGTAACTTATACGGAAAATGGGTATCAGGTATCAGCTGTTAAATTGTACTCATAGCCGAAGGTAAAGACACAATTCATACACATTACAGACATCATTGAACATCTCAAACGCGTGTATGGCCAAACAAATCTCACTATCTCGCCAGATTTTTACTCAGATGATTATCAATTTGCAAATGCATGAATGGTTCGTAAAAGGAATGCAATGCAGAGAAAGTTAATCGAAGCACCATTCCTTGGAATTAGCGTGCATTGTATTTGTGTACAGTCGAACCAGCTAGTTGGTTTATAGGCTAAAAATATTCATCTTTCCACTACACTGCTAATATTCTTGTTTATTGTGTGTGTAATATTTTTTTAACTTATGGCATACTTTGAGTGATGTAAGAATAGTAATGTAATAATAATAAAATATAGTAATGTAAAGAATTGACTACCCAGCATAAAAGTAGCTGCAAAAAAAGTGAACTTGTTTTGAACTTTTTAGTTGCAGTCGGGATTTTTGATTTTAATTTCCAACCTTTTAGTGTGTTTTATTTTCCTTTTAGTCTCCTCAAGCCCTTTATTTTGATACTTCACATGGTCATGGCACATTTCTTTTTCTAGTGTTTTTTATTGACATCTAAATCCGCCATTTTATTTTTATAGAAACAAAACCTAGTCTAGACGAGTCAATAGACATTGTATGAAAGTGCATCCAACTCTTAGGATGCTTCAGGGTATAAAGAATCCCACATACAAAAATACGCGTGAAAAACATAACCCTCTTTGCTGACGCGCCGTCGGGTAGTTACCTGCCTGTATACTAAATTGCTTGTTCAACTGTACATTGTTTCTGAGTACATCGTTGTTGTTCTCTTATTGAATTAATTTAACTGCTAATTGAGTTAAATTGGTGCCAAGGTGATGATGTAAAGTATCCTTGCCTTGTCCGCGTAAATTGTAAATGAGATGTTGATGAAAATGTACGATTTTAATGTTAATCAAATTCGTAGATTTTCTGCAGTATAGGGAATAGGACCATATTAATTTATAAAAATAAGCTGCTTAATTACGCTTATGAATCTTAGCATTCTTAGGCAATTCTTCAGAATAAACTACTTTTAAGGCTCCCGCGGACAGGGCGATGTGACGGCACCGGTAGAACTATATCCGTGAAGTTTAAATAGAAATTGGTCCACTAGTCGCGACGCGCTGTCTGCCTTTGATTGCTTTTGGAAATAAGAAGAAAGAAAGAAAATATGTTTATTCTGCACAATCAAAACGCACATTATAATAAAAATAAAAAATATAAAAGTAGCCAAAAGCCTCATAGTCAACCAACAAAAAAAAACGATTGGAATGTTGTTCATTGGTCAAGGCCTCGGACCAAAGAAAATATTGCGTAATTACATTAATAAGAACTCTCTTCTATATTACTGTGTTTGTTTACCATTTTCTCTGGTCCTACTTTTACACTAAAGAATACTCTATATGTCTATAGGTCGAATGAGAGCGGACTGGCCGAGGTTGACTCCAACGGAATGATGAACGGATCTGAAGCCGCGGGAGACCGCGATCGCGTGCTCCGTGAAAAGGTAAGTCCATTACTGAATAAATTTTAATCAGAGTTAGGCCTTTTGTACACGGTACGGTTTCTGTACGGTACGGCTTATAAACCGCCCCGTAGAAAAAACGTGTCCGTCAACAAGCTTCCATAGAGATCCATAGAACACTGACGACCGTGCCTACATACGACGAATAAACCGTAGTTTTTCACCGCAACAAAAACGTGCGTGTATTAAGGGCCTTATGGTTTGTCTCGAATAACAACTCCAGTTAAATCTACACCACTCAAACTAGAAACATTTATTTTAAATACACTGTAGCGGTTACACCGCCACATACGAATTACGCATCAAAGACATGACGTCACACAAATCTTGCATCGCGCAATTAGAGTTTACGTTAAGAGTCCTATTACATTTTTGACGCAAATTCGTGATTTTTGACGTTGTAATTTTCAGCAGAAGTAAGATATTTGAATTATCTGATTATGAATAACGATAGTGCCATTCTCTATATTGTAAGTTGGAGTTACACATTTTAACTTTTCTTGTCGTGTAATTTACTATGAATATTTTACGAACTCAGTTTACAAGGAAAAACGTCGGCAATGGAACTTTGACGCTCAAATTCACATTGTTTCATTCAGTTCTAATAAAAGCGAAAGTTACTAAACGATAATTTGAATGTTTTACTTGTTTATTGGAGTTCTAGAATTTCTTTAAATTCCTTGAGTTTTCAGGGAAAAGTCGTAAAGAAAGCCAATAAATGTCTTGATTTTCATGTCCATTATATTCCAAATAAACACAATTAAATCAAATAAACTAATACGATATAAAACTTCGATCTACAGTGAATACGTTTCATTAGTTTTTGTTTCTCAATATAATAAGACAAAATTACAATAAATTAAATTAAAGTACTATATATTCCGCGTCAATTCAGCAAATTACACGAAAATAATGTGTAACTCCAACTTACAAGAAAGAGAATGGCACTATAGTTATTATAATCAAAAAATTAAAATATCTTACTGCTGCTGAAAATTGCATGGTCAAAAATCATGAATTTCCGTAAAAAAATGTAATAGGACTCTTAAGACATCAACAGTTGGGCAGTCGGCCCGCCAGACACAACACCCGTCTGGTTGGAGGATCCTCCCTTTTCTATGGTGGATGAGTGAACTTTACACCCTGTTCCTCATACCCCTAAATTGGTGACCCCGGTACGAACGTCAACGTAGCCTTCGTGCAACTACTTCAGCGTGACGTCATCATCATCACTCCCGCAAGCTTTCGTGAGGCGAGTCACACAGACAGCCAGCACCCTCGGCTTCAACGGGTATCCTGACCACCAGCATGCAGCGAACGCGCATTCCTGGTCATCACCCTCAGCCACATCACCCCGACTCACTGGGGAAGCACCGCAATCATCTCAATCAGCGCAATCACCGCTATCACCTCAATCACCACTTCCGTCGCAATCACCGCAGACAGTTCCGACTCACCGCGAACTGTGCGGCACCCGGTTCCGACTCACTGGAACCTTAGCTGGCATTTTGAAGCATCGTAAGATACAAGACTCAGCCCACTATCGACCTCCGGTCTCCGGAGGGGAGTGATGTAGCGGTTACACCGCCACATACGAACTACGCATGAAAGACATGACGTCACACAAATCTTGCATCGCGCAATTAGAGTTTACCGCGCGAACGACATATATAAGACTATCTGACATCAACAGTCGGGCAGTCGGCCCGCCAGACACAACACCCGTCTGGTTGGAGGATCCTCCCTTTTCTATGGTGGATGAGTGAACTTTACACCCTGTTCCTCATACCCCTAAAAAACTATTCACCTGTAAAGGTGGCACTTTTTAACTGTCAAGGAATTGGTCAGTTATAAAATTGAAGCTAGTTGCCTGTTCCAAATAGTAGGTTCTTATGGAGAAGAACGGGCAAGAAACATCCTTTATAACCAAAATATATTACAAATTAAGGTTACGTCATTAATTTTTGATCTATAGATACATTATGAGAACAATGTAATGAGCCGTGCACGATAAAAGAGGTCCGGAGAAAAAATAAGAACGTACAATAAGTGATAGCCTAGTGGTGTGATCTTTGGACTGCCAAGTCATAGGTTTTGAGTTCGAACCCAAGACACGCACCTCTGACTTTTCGGATTCATGTATTGTTTAATTATCACTTGCTTCAAAATCGGTGAAGGAAAACATCGTGAGGAAACGGCACGTGAAGCCAAGTCAGAGACCCATGGGCAGCATAAAAACTCTGACACCAGGTTAGTCACTAACCACACGAAAAAAGAAAAAACCAGGGTAATGATAGATTACAGTCTTAGTAGCCCGAAGAATTTCCAAATTGAAGTGGCAGTGGGCAGGGCACATTGCTTGCAGAAAAGATGGCTAGGGGGCCGAAATGTTCTGTAGTGGCAACCGTGTGAAGACCGCCAGAATCCGCTGGATGCGGGAAACCCAGAACCGGTCGAGGTGGTGATGCTAGGGGGATGCCTATGCTGCAGTGGACGTCTTTCGGCTGAAATTATGAAGTGTTATCATGTAAAAATCAAAGGAGATATACATAAATTATAGTTTAGGACTACTGCTGCCTGATCGCGATTATGGTGCTTCTGGTCAAAAATACTTCACATCACTTCACGTCTTCACATATAATTATATAATTAATGTATACAAGATATTGTGAAAATATTTTAAAAGAGTAACGGTCGAGTTTCTTGCCCATTCTTCTCCATACGAAAACTACCTTTTGGAATGGGCGACTAGAATCAATTATTATATTTTTTTGTTCTAAATGTTGACGTTTATAAGTGCCTTTTTTGTGCCTAATTGAAATAAATTATTTGACTTTGACTTTACTAATTCCCTTATTAAACCCGGACTAAATATTGAGGACTAGACTTTGTCCCGGTTTCTGAAAGCAGGCTTTAGCATCAAAGCAGTAAATCCTGAACCGCATGCTTACATTGCAGGAGGCTGAACTGCGTCGCATGCAAGAGATGCTGGACCAGATGCAGCGCCAGATGAACCTGCAGGCCGCCGGCGGGGCCAGCGCCACCAGCCCCGCATAGTGCACGCGCACCGCACAGGTAACCTCCAATCTTGACATTCCCTGCACTCGCAGGGATATGTCCCTGGTACAGTCAAGTCTTTTATATTTTCGTCACTTTTGAAAGAAAGAAAGAAAAGAAAGAAAATACGTTTATTTGCGGTAAACATGACGCAAAAAAGAGCTTACACAAAAAAATAGAAAAGGTTGGGGGAAACATGCGTCACATCCACGCAAAACTTTTCAAATTCTTTCCTTTATCTGGTCGGGTACATAATACCTTTGGAAGCTACGTCACTGAACAGACTATTGCATAGAAAACTATATTTAATAACTTGATAACAAAGATCAAAATAACATACACCTTTGACGAATGTCGAGTTGACCTTTTTAATGGCCTGACCATTTTTTTTTGTCAGGTTCTGTCAGTGTCACATTGTTACTTCGGTCTGACCTGTAAAGAAGATGGCTACGATGAACGCAATATATAATACTGAGTCGGTAAATCAGACTCAATCGTGCAATGAGCAGACAAAATAAAAATAGCGGTGACGAACATATTTTGGCTGTGACTGTACACTTTTTCCATGTTTTGACTGACAGTGTCGATATTATGATCACGCTGTCAATATTGGAGGCAATAATTGATAATGTGTTTGTTACTATAATATATTTTTTTCATTCCATAGTTGGACATTAGTACGACTGTTCAACTGCCGGCTACGTGTGACTTCGTCAACTCGATACTTCACGCCATCCCCTATTGCGTTACTTCCAACTAGATGTAACTGATGTAACTGTCGTACGTCCTGTAACGTTCATACAAATATATCGCTCGCAATTAACATTTAAAAAAAGAAACTCGTGAAATGATATTAGATGTGTTGAAATTATTGTTATAAAATCGCCTAAATAGACTTTAGCTTAGTCGTAGTAGCCGTTCCCATCACTAGAAATGAGTGTTGCCATGTAAACTATTAGTTAATTAGGGTGTTTTCCCACTAGCGTTCTGCCAGTCTCGGCGATCGTATTTCGTGAGCCTGGACGAACTTAAGTGCGATATCATCCTTAGGTTAATAAACCATGTGAGGTCTCCTAGGAATTCCGTCAGTTATAGTTTAGTATACAATAGTTACATGCAATACTCATAGAGCATTCGTAGCTATGTATTTTTGTGAACATTACAGAATTAAGTATTATCTTTGTAACTCAAATATTATTTTCCTTTTCACATTATTTTATAGGACAATTTTATTATAGGGTTATCCATATCTATAGACAATATAATGTTTTATCTCTCTATACTAGTATTAAGATAAATGCAATATTTACAGTGAAGAAATATTCCATTCTTATTTTTTAAGAAAGTGCACATTAATCGAAATGTATACGTAATAGAGATCAAATGGACCACTATAAATCGACTACAGAATTATTAGATGAATAGTCGATTGAACGCCTGATAATTACTATGGAACACTTTGCAGAATCTCACTATGTCTACGGCTGCGTGTAGGTAATTATATCTTTAGGAATTCCAAGACACATTTAAACTATTAAAGTGATGCAATGTTAAATGCACAACATGACATGTATGTAGTCGATTTAGGGTCGAACTTTCAATCGTCGGTTATCTTTCTTTATGGGCGATGCGCCCGCGAAATGCAAATTTTCTTAAGATTTTTTTGCGATTTACAGGTCAGTTTCAGGTTCTATGTTGATCAAAATACGATTCGCGGCCATAAAAAATGTGTATTTATAGAATTAAAATAATTAAACTCATCGATACAACTCAAGTTAGAATTGGCCTAAAATTTCACGATTTCATTAAATAGTCATTCAATAGAGTAATCTGAATAGGTTGTATTGATGATTTTAATAACTGTACAGATAGTGCAATCCACGACGACGCGCCCCACTCTGCGATTACTGTACTGTAAGCTGCATTGCTATTCTGTAAACATCTCACCGTGAAAACTTAGGTGAAGTGAGTTGTCATTCCAACAGGGTGAGATGACACTGACAGCTCACTCCACGCTCACTTCACGCGTTTTCACGGTGAAGTGGTTACGGGAATCGACATGCTGTACTTTAGTACGGAGCTGAGTGGAGTGGGTCGCGTCGTCGTGGATTGCACTATCTATAAATATATATTTTTTACGGTCGCAAATCATATTTTGATCAACATTAAACGTGATAGTGACCTGCAAATTGAAATTCAAACAAGAATATTTGAATTTCGCGGGCTTCCCTGTAGCTTTCACCTTAAATCTGAAGAATAACTATGGTGATTTGAGATATGTTCTGTAGTATACTATAAAGCTGGCAATCTGCAATTATTATTTCTCAGATAAAAGTTAAAAATCGGCTCTCATAATAACTTTTACGCAGTTTCGGTCTATTACGATACTAATGCCCAACGTCGAATATGTAATTATAGGTTGTCAATAATGGCCTCAAGATTGATCTGACATGCATTTATTATTATTACTCTGTGCCATTTCGTTCTTAATATGATTTAATACACTTTGTTAAGTAAATCCCGTACTATTCAGTTGTGCCTATTAACAAACTGTCCGAAGTTAGTCTAATATACCTAAGAGTCTTGTGTTTTAAACTATAGATTCAGTGGTTTAATACCAGTAATACTATGTTTGAAAAAACATTGAAATTACGAGATTTTCTTATTGAGAAGTTGATACTGTCCATGCATTTCTCACTCATGACAAAAGTATTATTTTTACTTTGATGACTGACATTTTATGTATTTTATTTGAGTATTCCATTTTTTGTATTGTCAATTTACTCTTTAATATTATGAGATTAGAATAGTATATCCTACTAGATAGTTGCATGAAAATATATTATTATTTTTAAGGAATTATTGGAATTATTGTATCGAATAGAAGGCTGACAATGCTTCTTGGAAAGTAACTGAATTGAATGATCAAATTATTACTTTAGTAGGTACTTAAAATTCTTAGTATCTCGTATATTTAGAATTTATTCCCACGTTGCCGTTGGTGCATTTATTTTGTACTTTAATGATATTGATAACTACCCAGTAGTGTAAACTAATTGATGAATCGAATATAAATCTATTAAATCCTAGAAGTTAAATTGGTGCCAAAGTTTCGAAATATTATATTAAAAATCATTAATTTAAAAGGTAATAGTTTCTGGATTATTTGATTGTGAGTTATTACTAGGTACCCGTGTAATTTTCATGTAAAAGAAACTTCTATGTAATCATATTTTTTATAGTAAATATAAACGAATCATACCAACCTATGTTTATTTCATACCACCTGCACCTTTGATTCCTTTTCAGAAGATTGCCAGACTTGTTTAACAAAAGCAGGGCAATTTTTTTTTATTTTTTTTTAACTAGGGCATCTCGCAGTTTTGCCACTAAGGTAGCTACTGCTTAACAGGACTTTTAGCAGGGCAATGCAGCTGCTGGGATTGTATCTGCCTGTCTCCTAGTGTTGCCACGTATGCTGTGGACAAAGTTTTTCTATGGGATTAGTGACATTTGATGGTTACTTCAAAAAGTTTCTTTTTTTTATTTACTCTGGCCGGCTTACCGCTCACGTTCGCGCCAAGGAGTCAACAGATTTTAGCAGTTGACTGCCGCTACGACGCGCTCCGGCGCAACCTTGCCAGCCGTTGAAAGTCGTACTTATAGTCACATGATTCTTTATACTGTCCGAATCAGTAGGCAATGACCATACAATAAATACATTCTTGTAACAAGAGCGATTAGAAAAGTTTGTGACCAGCGTACATCTTCCATATTAACATTCTTCTATTATTATTATAACATTACCTTGGGCCTAAATTGATTAGCAGGTGATAACCTACCAAATAGAACCATCGTAACTCGTACCCGTGGCGTTCTCCGTTTTCAATATAATTATAGCCAATAGCATCCTTGAATAATAATAATTTATTTGCAGAAAATAGAAGTGTTACCAGTTGTAAAAGTTGCTGGGTTTTAAGTACATTTTAATTTCCATATTTTGCCCGTTAGGCCATGCAAATTACTTTTACAGTATACTTAGTACTTTACATAAATATACAGAATATACACAAGAACAAAACCAATTTAATTACTATTATTTATAGGCGATTGATGATTGAATAAAAATAAACTTCCTTTACTTTTTTATTTTACTTTTAGTCGATTTTATCCATTCATCGATTAAAACAACCTTGCATGACATCCCTAAAAAAGTTTGACAGACAACTGGCAAGCTAATGCTTTCGTCCGCCATAATCGTTTGCAAAATTTGTTATCAAACAGCAGGCGAACAAAATCCGAGTGTTTATAGTTTTGTAGTGAATAATGGCTATCGTGGAGGACGAAGTAAGAAATGAATCGGAAGAGGAAAACGAAATAGAAGTTGTAGTGGAGGAGGACGAGGCTGATGTACCGGAAGATACCGACGACTCTGATGTATGCACGCCCGTACGATCCAACATTTGGCACATATCTTACATATTTTTCTAGAAAATATTAATTATTAATTCGCTGTTTATTGATGGTGGGTTGAGCTAATTCTAATTAGACAGTCGAATGTTATCATTTCACGAGTGAATTGCGTATAATATTATGGGATCCTTTGTAACATTTGCAGTTTGGCCAAACAGGGTTTTTTAGATTTCGCTGAATTATTTAAACCGTAGCGGTTGCGTATAGTTATATTGGTCAAGAAATGTCTTTTATGTTTGAGATTATCAAAGTTACCCACCCATTTTGGTATTAAAAATAATAATAGTCATTTGTTATTGTTTGATACAATGTGAAATGTTTGCGAATATAAATAATACAGAGTAAACATTTTATAAATAAACTTACTAAACTTGAACGCAACTTCTTAATAATGAAAGAAACATACACATTCAGGTGTAACTGGTGGTGATAAAGATATTAATTTCAGTTTCCAAATTGACCTTTGAAACTATAAATAAATAAAAACTGAAATCGACTGTCTTAAGATCAATAATCTTAATCCTATTAAGCCATACTCCTTCGTCTGTAGGGAGTAACAGTTCAATTCAATAGTAAGATATTGTCAATATGTACTTTTTATTTATGTATTTTAATTTTAAGTAAGTCATATTCATCCAGCTATATTGGCATCAAATCAAAGTAACCGTTAGTAGTTTTAAAAGTTTTTTCATGAGTTTTGTTATTTCAATAATTTTGATTTTTGAAGAGGTTGTTTTTTAATGATATTTAATCCGGCAAATGTTGTATGAATCAGCACTTGTTCATAAGAAAAATACTTTTGAAACAACAATAAATATAGTTGTGAAAACTGTTGAGCGCTTACATGCATACGGCTTCCAGTAGGTGACTGTTTGACAGGTTAAACACAAGACATGAAGAACTCACAGTACATTTAACTGTTCTTATTTATCTTTTGTGCCTTAATGGTTAAAAGATTTGACCATTCACAGATCATTCATAAAACTCTATAATAAGTTCCACAAAGTAGATAGTTTTCATTCGCTTCTTTTTGTTTGTAACTCAAGAAAGACAGGGTCATACAAAGAACATAAAATTTTGTTATCAGGATGAAGATGACGATATGATCTTGGAGAGGAAAGTGACAGAACTGGAACGGCGTATTGCGGAAGATCCTTACAATTATGATGAACATATTGACCTTATTCAAGCTTTGTGGTAAGCCTACCTTAGCTTTATAAAATACTAATGCTAAGCCTACAATTATGTGGGTTAAAGAGTATCCCACACACACACTTCAACCGTTTTACCACTTTAAGAAACCACTCAGGGTTCCAGGTAGCACTATACTCATTTTGTTCAAAATTGGCTGAGCAAGTTTAACAAATTGTAAAAATCTTTAATAGCACACCACATGATCCTTATGGAAAAACAAAATTTTAAAAATAATAAATAGACTAAAAATACAATAAAATAGCTTTAGCTTCTCATGGACACCTAAAAAACAGATAGAATCTCTCAGTACACTTATAATTATAATTGTATGATTTTTGTTTTTGGTAACTATAATTTTAGGACACCATTGATACGGCATTGTTTAAAACTGTTACGACAAACAAAAATACTGTAAAGTTTAAGAATCTAAAAGATACCTATAAAATTCTCAAGTTATATTAAAATAGTATCAATGCAATACATAGCATTCTCATTAAAAAAACTTGACGTTATAGGGGCCTATCCTCACTGGAGCGCTGGCGCTCCGCCTACGAGCGCCTACAGCAGTTGTCTTCTCTGCGGGCGGAGCACTGGCTGCTTCGTCTGCAGACTGAAGTGTCTCTGGCACATACGGAAATATCACGCGAACGTGTGGCGAAACTGTTTCAAAAAGCTGCACTGGATTGTTACTGTAAGTAGTACCATTAGCCTAGTCAATAACAACATCAAACATCGCAAACGCTCATGTAACTACGATTTTTTTATATGTTGTTAGGTCCCCTTTTTTTTTTTTTTTTTTTTTCTGGGTGGGAAATCATCAAATGACGTCTCCCGCTCTGGGTGGAGCGGGAGGGCGTGTCAGACTTTTACTGACTAAAACCCACCCGTGTTCCTTCTCTTGCCTGTGCAATGCCAGGGGGCCACGGTATCCCTTTCGGACTTTCCCGCAACCCCGGCAGGCAATGGTCTCATCGGACCCCTTCACTCGCTGACACTCTTTGAGGCGCGCGTGGAACACAACGCGCCGTCGACCCGGGCCTGGTCCTTACCGGACGGCGAGCTACCCATTGCTCACCGTCCGTAAGCCCGCGCCTACGGTGGCCGGGTATCCGCGATCGATTCCCGACGCCCGGGGCGTCTCCTCCTGCGGCGGCTAGGGGCGTGAGGGCGTGAGGGCGCGAAATTTGCCTCTCCCTCACGCGCTCCGCCTCCTCCTTCGCGAGCATTACTGCTTCGCAGAAGGAGGTGACGGCCTCCCATGCCCTCTCGCTCCGTACCATGGCCTGGACCAGGGCCGGACGCGAGAGATCCCCGCCACCGATCGCCTCCACGAGGACACGGCGGTGCTCTGCCCAAGCCGGGCATACCTCCACCGTATGCTCCACCGTGTCCTCCGGGCGATCCACGCAGTGATGACACCCGGGCGTTTCCTCCCGCCTTATCCGAAACAGGTACCTCCCGAAACAGCCGTGTCCGGTGAGGACCTGCGTCAGGCGGAAGGTGAGGACGCCGTGGCGCCTCTCCAGCCACTCCTCAAAGAGGGGACTTATTGCCGCAATAGTGGCGTGCCCAGCACTGGGTTGCGACAATCGCACTCTCCATGCCGCCATGAGATCCCGTCGGAGCTCTGTCCGCTGTGCCGCGATTTCTCGCGGCATCGGAGTCAAGCCCCGGCGTTTCGCCTCCTCGCGCCACTCCCAAATATGCGCGAGGACTTTTGCCTCCAGATCCCATGGCGGCAATCCGGCAAGGAGGCTCGCCGCCTCACCGGAGACCGTGTGGTATCCCCGGACCAGCCGGGTGGCCATGACCCTCTGGGACGCGTTCAACCTGCGGGCAGGCCGCCGCCTCAACGAACGCGCCCACACCGGTGCCCCGTACAGGGCCATGGACCGCACGATCCCCGCGTATAGCCTCCGGCAGGAGGCGTTTGGACCCCCTAGATTGGGCAGGAGCCGCTTCAAGGCAGCCCCGGCCCGCTCCAGTCTGGGAGCCAAACGTCGGAAATGCTCCACGAAGTTCCACCGACTGTCGAGGACGAGTCCCAGGTACTTCATCGTCGACTCGACGCCGATGTGAACTCCTCCTACCGTTATTTGGGACCCCGGCGGTGGCGCGTTCCGAGGACCATGAAAACACATGGCCTCGGACTTGTGCAAGGCCACCTCGAGTCCCAACTGCCGGATTCTGGCCACGATTGTCGCAACCCCGTGTGTCGCTAGTTCGGCCGCCGCCTGGTGCGACCTCCCCTGCGCCAGGACCAACGTGTCGTCAGCGTAACAAACGACGCTGACGCCATACGGGAGGTCTGCGCGCAGCACCCAGTCGTATCCGATGTCCCACAGATGCGGCCCCAGGACCGATCCCTGTGGGACACCGCACGACATCTCTCGCCGGTTCCACTCTCCCTGGTGACCAGGGTAGATGATGGCCCTGTCCGCCAAATAGGCCTCGACCACACGACAGAGGTAGGTCGGCATCCGGTGATACCGGAGTGCCTCCCTGATGCAACTCCAGGGCAGGGTATTGAAGGCGTTGGCGATGTCTAGAGACACCGCCAAGACGACCCCACCCCGAGCCACCGCATCCCCCGTCGTGAGGGCTCGCACGCGCATGATGGCGCCCACCGTGGAGCGCCCCCTGCGGAAACCAAACTGGCTCTCCGCCAAATCCGGCCCCACCCGCACCAGCCGCCCGACAAGGCGGTCTGCAATTACTCTTTCAAAGAGCTTGCCCACCTCGTCGAGCAGCACGATGGGCCGGTAAGCGGACGGAGAGTCCGCAGGGCGCCCCGGCTTCTTGATTAGGACCAGTTTCCCCGTCTTCCAACGAAGTGGAAACTGGCCCCTCTCCATACATGCGCTTAAGAGCCCCCTTAGTCGAGGCCCGAGAGCCTCTGAGGCCAGGACCCAGGCTTTCCCAGGTAAGCTGTCGGGTCCTGGGGCGGTATTTCTGGCATTCAGCCTACGTACCGCCACCCTCATCTCTACCTCGGTCACCTCCGGAACATCGTCGTCGTCGTCGTCGGCGGTGTGGTCCGCATCAGGCACCGCAGTAGGCGGAGCCATGGGCGGGGAGGCGTGTTCCCCTCTCGAAGGGAACAGTGCGCTCACCACGTTCCCCACAAGCTGTGGCCGGAGACTCTGCGTCAGCGGGGAGCCCATGGGCGGAGTTTCTCCCGCACCATCTTGTATGGGCGTCCCCACGGGTCTCTGTTCAGAGTCTCCAGCGACTCCTCGCGGGCCAGTGCCCTGGCCCGCAGGATCTCCGCTTGGAGGGCGGTCTTCGCCGCTCTGTACCCCTCGTACAGCTCCGCCTGAATGGCCTCCGTATCCGGAGGTCGAATACGGAGCCTGCGGTGCCTAGTGTACCGGCGTCGCGCAGTAACGCACGCATTGCGCAGTGTCGTCAGCTGACGCGACCACCAGTACACCTGGCGCGAAGCACGTCCGGGCTGGACCCGGGGCATTGCCACGTCGCATATCTCGGACATGGCCTCCCGGAACCACTCCGCCTCGTCATTGATGTCGGCAGGCCTGTCCGGTGATGAAACCCAGGCCTGCACGATCGAGGCTTCCAGGAGGAGCTCCCGGTCCAGCTGCTTCAGCGCCCACCGCGGACCACTCGGGGCCTGTCGGACTGGCGCGCTCGAGGTCTGGGCGGAGACGTCAAACCGGATGTACCGGTGATCGGAATACGTCTCCACCCCCTCCATGACGCGCCAGTCAATGACACGCGGCGACAGAGCGGGGCTAGCGAACGAGATGTCCACCACTGATTCACCCCGCATCCGCACACACGTCGGGACAGAACCCCGATTGAGGACGACCAGGCCTGTCTCCAGCGCCCAGTCTTCCACCATCCTGCCCCGTGTGTCCGTATACCGGGAACCCCAAGCCACATTCTTGGCATTGAAGTCCCCGCGGACGAGCACGGGGAGGGAACAGAATCCGACGACGACGACTCTCAACTCCGCAAGGGAGTTGTGGAACTCGGCGAGAGTTCGGTTCGGGGAGAAGTATGCGCCTACCACGACAATCTCCCTGAACCGTGCTGCAACGCAACCCCGTCCTCTCTTAACAGCCTCGAGGGACGGGGTACCGGCGGCGGCCGACGAAATTAGGGCCACTGAGCCGCTCAGTTCCTCCACCCAGTCATCCCTGGGTGGGAAAAAGTACGGCTCAGCGACCACGGCGACGTTAATCGACCACTGCGCCATGCTCTGGAGCAACAGATGCTGAGCTGCGGCGCAGTGATTGATGTTCGCCTGGAGGAGGCGAAATGGGGCCATTATTGGCACTCCATGTCAGCCCCCTCCTTAGCCCCCTGTGAGGGCCCTGCCGCGGCGGCTGCGGCGGCGACGACGACGGCTGTTGAGGCGGCAACGGCGACGGTGGCGGCGGTTGCGGCTGTGACGGCGGTGGCAGATGGTTTGCCTCTAGCCTTGGTGGGTGGAGCGCAGGCCTTGCTGCCAATCCGGTGGCCGGCTGGTTTGCCAGCCGCCGCACATACGACACAATGCGGCGTGGCTTCGCACGAGCCGGCCTTGTGACCGGGCTGACCACAGCGGTAACAATGACTGCTGCGGTCCACCTCCGAGGTGCATTTAGCTCCCACGTGGTTACCCACATGGCAGCGGAAACACCTCAGAGGTCTGGGTTCCAGCAGTTTTACCTGCGCCGAAACCCAGCCCACCAATAGCCTTTGGCCCTCACCGGCAATTTTTTTGGCCGCCGACACGGGGCAGCTCACCGTAACGGCTCACATCCCCGTGAAGTCAGGACGGATGGCGCCTGCCCTAACCTGCTCGGCAGAGCACCCCCCAGTCCTAACGACAGCGGCCACCACCTGTCCCTCCGTCACTGAGTCTTGTTAGGTCCCCTGAGAGTAGTTTATAAACAAGTGCCAGAATTTCGCAGTTTTTCTAGAACCATGGTAGTAGCGCAACGTTTTCAGGGTTGCAAACTTGGGTATACTCTCAGGGTCCCCTGAGAGTATACCGATAGAGTATACCCTACTAGTATTTGAGAGTATACCACTCTAACAACTTATAAAAAAATCGTAGTTACATGCGCGTTACCGACGTTTGCCTTTTTTGTTTCAATCAAGACTGCACATGCAGCATAACAACCATACAAACGGGTTTTATCGATAGTTCAACTCATCTGTGCGCGCGGCGCCATGTGTGCGTGCGCTTGTAATTATACAGCTTTTATTTGTGTTGCGCTCGGACGACGACTGCCGCGTCACTGCCGCACAAATTAAAGCTGTATAATTACAGCGCACGCACACATGGCGCCGTGCGCACAGATGAGTTGAACTATCTATAGCATGTTGTTATATTATTAGATCAATTTTTTTAAAATACTACTGATGTCAGAGGGTAAATGATTATGATTATCATTTATTTTTCCATCTCTTATTAATTATGTCACTTACTGAGTAGAAATTCTTTTCCATTATCCATACTTTAGACACCTTGTAAATTTATTAACTGGTAAGATTTTAACACTGTTAGGTATAGCATTAAATATGCGACCACACATTGCATAGCTATTCTTACTATATAATGCTGTCCTAAGAATTATGGGGTAAACTATTCTATTTCTGTGCCTCATACTATTTATTTATTTAGACATCCACATCCGCATTAATCGGATGTGGGTGGAAAAGGGTGAATATTTATGTAAGAACACAATCAATAAAATGGAAATTATAATCATTTAAATCATTAATACGGCTCTAAACCGTCACCTTTTCACGAAATAGTAGTAAATCCATCAAACAAATAAAATTTCGACAGTTTTATAGATTTTAAAATGATTATAATTTAGTTATTATTTTATTTTAATTGCCGCGAATTGAATTATGATCAACATACAACAAAGCAGCGCTACAATTTGCAAAAAACGTAAGAAATTTTGAATTTTCCCTTGCCGCCTAGACGGATTCCTTACAAAAACTTGAGCATCCGCGTCCGCGGATGTGAGCCACCAAAAATCCGCGTCCGCGTATGTTAAAAAATCTGCATAGTGCAACATTCCTGACACAAAATAATAAGTAGGAAAAGTTATTGTTAGGTATTGATAGCCACCAGTTCTGAAATTTCGCCTGGTAATTTAATTTGACTTTGTTTAGTAGCTGCTGGTGGACTAACTGCCCCGCCCATTGCCAATTTGCAACGCATTGATACAAGCTTGCCGAATATACGGTTCCCGTGAGATGATTGACGCATCGAGATTTGCAACAAATTCAGACAGAACTTCACCTTGCTTGACCTATATTTGAATTTATCTTTCTTTACAATGAAACAGATCTCATCTACACAAATTGAATTAATTGTAATGATATATTATTCTGTCTCATATGTAAATTATTCCGCCTCTATGGCATACACATGAAAATAAAAACAAAATTTGTTTATTTCTCAGCTATCCCAATCCTAAGCGAGTGGTGTTCATTCTCACTGACGCTGGGTGACGCTGATAAGGCGCGCGCGCAGCTCGACGAAGTGCTCCGACGCGCAGGCCCAGACCCCTTTAGCGGCAAGATCTTCTGGGACGCTAAGTACGAGTTGGAGAAGGCGCATCTAGAGACTATCAGGTTTGCAGAATAATATAGAATATTTTGTATTAAGTACACCACATAAGTTAAAGATATTAATGTAGACGAGACGACGGTATGTGTTTGTTTTATTTGTGCAGAATAAACAATTTTTCTTTCTTTTCGTTATTTTTTAGACAATTATATAGGATAGAATGACAAAATGGGCGATTTTATCGCTAAAAGCGATCTTTTAAAGACGACCTTGGTCCTTGAGTTTACTTTGTAGTTATCTCCTTTCTTTTTCCGAGGTATTCCGCGCATTTTGTAATGTCCAGGAAACAGAGAAAAATCCAGAAAAGATCTAACTTGTTTTTTTACTATTATATCACCCCATAAAGTAAAACGCCTGTCGATTCTGCTGTAAAAGTCTCACTGTGAAAACTAAGGTGCTCCCTCACGGGATGCATTCACTTGTAATGTAACAATTCAGATTCGATTTTGAGCATTTCGTTACAATACTGCCTCCCTGACTGACGATTATTCGCTTGTAATGTAACATTTCAGATTCGGTTTCGAGTATTATTGCGAACTTTAATGCTCGGTTCGCCGCACTGACTGATGTAATGCTCGATTGTATCGTTACAGGTTGCGCACTGTAATGCTCGGTTCTCCTCACTCACTGATGTCATGCTTGAATTGGTCTCATCACAGGTTGCGCACTGTAATGCTCGGTTCTCCTCCCTCACTGATGTAATGCTTGAATTGTATCATTACAGGTTGCGCACTGTAATGCTCGGTTCTCCCCCCTTACTGATGTAATGCTTGAATTGTATCATTACAGGTTGCGCACTGTAATGCTCGGTTCTCCTCCCTCACTGATGTAATGCTTGAATTGCATCATTACAGGTTGCGCACTGTAATGCTCGGTTCACTCACTGATGTCATGCCCGCATATGAACTGTTACATTACAGGCGAATGCTCGCGGTGAGACCTTTAGGTGAAGTGAGGTGACATCCCACCTGATGATAGGGATTGACATTATTGATGCTCATTTCACCTAAGTTTTCACGGTGAGATTTTTACAGTATAGACCTCAAAACGGTGAAGGAAAACATCGTGAGGAAACCGGCATGTTCTAGAACCAAACATTTGGAGACATGTGAAATCTACTAACCTACACTGGGCCCGTGTGGTGGGTTACGGGAGAGAAGAGGCCTGTGTCCCAGCAGTGGGATTAATGTATGTTATGTATACGAGACTGATAATGTCAATCTGCTTAGCCTTTTCCCAACTATCTTGGGGTAGGCTTCCAGTCAGCCGGGGATCGCGGAAGTCGCATTAGATCCCGTGATCTCCGGCGCAAGTGTGAGACGGAACACCGGGGTGGTTTTAGTCAGCAAGAGTCTGACGGACCCCTCCGCCCTCCCCAGGGCGGAGGACATCCATGAGGATTTCCCCCCGTAATCAAAAAAAAAAAGGCTTCCAGTCTAACCGGATGCAGCTGAATACCAATATTTTACATGGAGCGACTGCCTATCTGACTCCAATCCAGTTAGTATTAAGGAATTTATGAATTCTAGGACAAATGGGAAAATTGCAGGGCATGTAAATTTTGTTCATTTGACTTTTTTTTTTACATAATATTTTGTAATTTAATTTCTTTGGTTATCATTTGTACGTTGATTGTTAGAAAATATAATTTATATTTGACATTTGTAATTTGATAATTTAGACAATTCTTGATGTCTACTTTTTTTTTGACATTGGAATTATATTATTTCGTTAAATTAGAATCATTGTTATTGTTACAAAATTTGCACTAATTTAGCTGGCGGAATATGAAGAACTATTGTGTATTTGTTATAAAATCTGTGAAATACCATATTTCAGGCAAATAAATGAATCTATCTATCTAAGACTGGTTGTCAGACTTTGGGCTTCTGACTACCTGTAATGACTGTCAAAGATCCATGAATGACAGCCGGGATCAACGGCTTAAGGTGCTTTCCCAGGCATGGAGCTTAGGGGTCTTCATATGTAATGGATGGTCACCCATCCACAAACCGACCGCGGCAAGCGTAGCTTAACCTTCGATCGATCCATGCGGCTGTTATTATTTCATGAGACGGATAATGTTATATTGAAATAACTATTTGTTCATCAGGGAGGAAGACACCGAATTATACAAGGCACAGAAAGAACGCGTTCTTTGGTGCCTCGAGGAAACAGTGTCGCGGCCATTACTGAGAGGAGAGAATGCGTTACAGCAGATGGAGAAACTCGCACTAACGATGCATGATCAAGAGTATGTGGATAAGGTATACAACCTCTTTACAACTAGCTTCAACTTATGCCATACTCCTTGATAGTTCAAAAGCGTCTGTAAATTATTTTTAGCTTATTGATATTATTAGTCTTTATTTGCTCTAAGATGATTTATTTGCTCGAAGTGTCTCATTAGTTAGGGTATATGAAATGAAAAAATAAATTAAATCTTTCAATGTCAACGCCAACTGTAACTAGTTTTTTGCATCCTTTGGTTCCTTTTTACAAGCTGGACACGTCTTTGCTGTGAACCCTAACTTTCCACATTTGAAACATTTTGTTTCCTTTGGTTTATCTTTACAACTTGGACAATTTTTAATAGTAAACCCTTTATTTCCACACCTAAAACATTTTATCTCCTTCCCGGAAGATTGTGGTCAAATCCACATACAACTTTCAATAAATACACACATAGATAACGTAATAAACATACAGTACCACATTCACATGACACACACACGCCAACCCTAGGGGTGCGATAAACGTTGCCTCAGACTCTTAAAGGCACTACTAGACTATTACAGAACCTCACTCAAAACTCAAGCATTAATAATTAAAACTCGTTTAAAGACTTGATTGGTTGTCTTGAGAAAGGTTCTGTAATACGGGCCTTAGACAACACATAACGGCCGCAGTTTAAGGCTGTCATGAAAACGATGGCAGCGGGGTTTGACCTTACGGACTTTACTTTCATAAATAAGAATTCAGAGACGTCATTCGACAGTAAATTGCGGTCGCTTTGTGGCGGCCACCGCAGTCCTAGGGTGTAGCGGTTAAACCGCCACATACGAACTACGCATCAAAGACATTACGTCACACAAATCCTGCATCGCGCAATTAGAGTTTACCGCGCGAACGACATAAGACTATCCGACATCAACAGTCGGGCAGTCGGCCAGCCAGACATAACACCCGTCTGGTCGGAGGATCCTCCCTTTTCTATGGTGGATGAGTGAACTTTACACCCTGTTCCTCATGCTCCTAAAAGGGAACCGCAGCTTTAGTTTAGTAAGGGCTTACTGAAGTAATATTATTTTTGTTTTAGGTAAAGAAGCAACATGAGTCGGCAGCAGACTTCTTACACAAAATAACACCGTTTGAGGACAAGTTGTTGACATTAGAGTAAGTTGAATAACTAACGTTTTTCTTTTAATATAAAATACTGTGTGTGCTTTATTTTAAAACAAGCGAACCGCCCTGCTTTGCACGAGACATCGAGATTTTTTTATTCTATCAGTTTAACATGAATGCATTATAATTATAAATCATAAACTTTACTGAATGAATTCTCTAAATGATAATTTAATTGAATTTTTGGATTTTTTTTTGTTTGTTTATATTACGGACGCTTTTAATGTTTTGCATCGTTCTCACATGTATAACTTCAACATGAATGATGTAACCAATTTTTTGTAAACATATTTTGATTTAAAAGAGAGTCCGTGGAGTTTCTTGCCCGTTCTTCTCCATAGGAACCTACGCTTTGGAATGGGCAACTAGCTTCATATTTCTGACTGACTGACTTCTTGACAGTTCAAAAGTGCCTGTAATTGGTTTATTTGAAATAAATGCTTTGAGTTTGAGTTTGATAGTGAAAACCGCATCAAAATCCGTTGCGTATTTTAGAAAAACAACATGTCACACTGGCAGATGCAAAAAATGCCAATAATCTATACAATAAACATATATAAAATTGAAGTGTCTGCTTGTAATGTCAAAATAACAGCTTTTCACTAAATGCATATGAAAGTAAATGGTACTTCTAATAAAAAAAAAAACAATTTTTAAAATTGTTGTCCGTCTGTTTCGTCTAATCTCTGAAACGGTTGTACCGATTTTGACGGGACTTAGCTCTGCAGAGCACTGGCAGATAGATAGCTGATGTTTTATGGAGTAACTTATGCTACTTTTATTTTAGAAAAAGAATAAGGAGCAGTTAGTGTATAATATGTATACATTAATTATAGATTGATTATTTATAATATTGGCGACAATGGCGACGTATTGCAAATATGTAAATTTCTTGACTCGTTAATTATATTTTTTTACTTATATTCAATGTATTGCATCACTCCATACTGCAAATTAATACTTACGATATTTTAATATTACGTTTATGTGTTCAGGGATCCAGTTCTTAAATGTCAAGTGTACCAGGAGTACATAGATATGGTGAAGGATCTGTCTCAAGAGGAAAAGTATGCTGAATGCGATGCTAATGGTATATTAAGGGTAAGTGTTTAAATAAATGCATATAATTATGTACTATCGAAGAACTTCATATCTAAGCAGTATGAAAACAAAATTCCGTGAACACGATGAACACATCTGTTACCGCCACGGTTCTATAGCGGCCGAGCGCTGCAAGCAGAAATAGTCCTTACGGTGTATAGATATGAACTTCTTCGATGGTACATCGGCACATGCGACCTACGCATCTCACTACCGTTACGCAAAATCCTGCAAGCAGAGTTTACCGCGCGAGCAGCATATATACAACGTCCCGGCATCAATCGTCGTGCAGTTGCCCACCTGACACGACACAACACCCGTCTGGTTGGAAATCCTCCGTTTTCTATGGCGGATGAGTGAACTTTACACCCTGTTCCTCATACCTCTATAATTTAATTAAAGTATTGATTTGGGGCTATTAAATTCGTAGTGTAGAATTAAAACAAAACATCAAGAATCAAACAGTTGTTCTGTGAATGACTGATGACTAGTGATGACAGTTTGGTTCTGAAGAACACGTTACGACAATAGGGATATAAAATAAACTGCTATTTGCTCACTTCAGATGTCGCTACTACCCAGCGCAGCGTCTACGAATTTGACAGCTAGCTGTCACTATCCATACATTTTTGGTAAACAAGCGACTTCTTTTACGCATAATTATTCATATGCCCCGTTTGCGGAGCTGTGTAACTGCAAAAATACGGGGACCCATGTATTTGCCAAAGATGTTAGAAGACGAAAACTGTGGAAAAAAGCTCCGAAAAAATTGGAAACCCGATATTTCGGCGTTAACTTTTAAAATATTTTGAAACCTGAATACTTTTACAGGTGATGCTCCCAAGAGAACTAAGTGTTTATTTTACCTACAGGCACTTGTGATGTGTTATGTAAATTATAGTGTAAAGGTGTGGTTGTTTTGTACTATCATATTAGAGCAGTGCTCTGAAGTACTTCAGTCAGGAAGATCATCCCGACGGTGGGGGTGGTTCTGTGGTTTTCAACTCTGATCAGGTTATTTCTGTCGTACACCTCCAGTCTATAACAAAAATAGAACTTAAAGTCAACAAACACAAAATAACCTGTAGTCCAGTAGCCAGAAGACTATGCCCTTCGATAATTCTAAAGTTTTTTATTTTCGCCGAGTGGATAACTTTAGTGAATTCATTGCTATGTACAAAAATGCTAACAGTTTAGAGTTATGCAATAGGTATTAAGTAGGTATTTCCTATTATTTCGTGTTATAACAATATTAGAAAATTTAAATTAAAATACTATACTGGTTCTTTGTAAGTACTATCTAAAGGATATATTAGTGAAAATGCTAACAGGTAGGTACTGTGGAACAATAGAAATCTGAAAATGTCCCGTAACTCATTCAATAAAAAAATTAAGTTTTTCAAATCATTTCGTATATACTTAAAGGGATTAATTATACCTTACAACAAAAGTTCTAACAACTAAGTAATATGGCTGCACAAGTAATTGTATTTTTACTTTGCGATTAGCGAAATATTGAATTTAAGTTTATAAATTTTGCGCCTACATATTCCTAATAATATACTCTGCTACCATACAAAAGTTTCAACAAATGCATATTATGGCTTTTGTTTAAATTGCAAATAACTATTTTAGCTAACGAGCCGCGTAGGTACGACGCGTGCGAGCGCTACTGAGTAGCAACACTCCCCCGCCCGCTCGCCCGCTCCGATCGGGGTGGTACCTAACGCCGCATACTGACCGCTCTTGTTTAAATTTTTTCCCTGGCGCTTACTAATGCACGTCACAGCGCGTTGGATTATTGTTTTTAATTGTTCTGTGTTGAAATTTTTACTTTTACATTATATTGTAATGATTATACAGCATTGAGCACGGGTAACTTTTAAAATGAGTGAAAAATGTGCTATATGTGACCATTTCCTAAATGCCGACGTAGTGACTGAAACTACGGGCGCTACAGACACTTATTACCGCTAGCCATGAGCGAGAAGACGGGAAGCATGTTCTATTCCAAGAAAAAGAAGAACTTCAATTGCATAGAAAGTGCCGAATGATGTATATCAATGATAAATGTATCACAGCCCACAAGAAGCGTAAAGCGGTACAGATAGAAACAAATGACCCCACCAGTAGAACATACGTTTCTGGAAATTGCATTTTTTGCAATGAAACTGCGGACCAAGAGTTTATTAACTCGCAACAAAAATACTCCGCTGACAAAAGAATTACGGTTTCTCAAGTTAGAAGATCAGAGACACAAGTGACCATATTAAGGGCTGCAGAAATACATAACGACGATTGGAGCCAACAAGTAAGTTCTAGTTCTATTTATAAATTCCTATTATCTGTACTCCATCTATTCTATTACCTATACTTTTCCTCTATGGCGATAGTGCCGAGGTCGAAAATTCTGATGTGTTATGAGAAAACATCGGTTTAGATACCTAACTAACTAAAGGTAAACAAAAAAACCACGTGACGTGGTTAACCGACTAAACGTAATATCTGTCACTTCAGTTGTCTTGTACGTCACAGTTGTACCTAATCTTCAATTTAGCAACGTTAAAATTCGTTGCACGCACGGGTACACATCAAGCTATACATTTCCAGTATAAGCTGACCTCGCATTGTACGGAAATCCTATACAATGCGAGATCAGCTTATACTGGAAATGTATAGCTTGATGTGTAGCCGTGTGTACAATACCTATCTTTTTGAGCTCTTTACAATAGACAGATTAGAAAATATTTTATTAGTATTAATAGCCAACACCTCAACTTTAGGTAAATATGCGTCCGAACAACGGAATAGGTAGACCATTATTTATTTTTATCTACACTTCAAGGAACGGAGACAAAAAGTGGAGACTTCCTTATGACAAATTTTTTCTCGGGATCAATATTCTCCCGGGTTTTGGGACATTACATTATTAAACAATAATAATATTATTACGGTGAAATAATTGAATTCATGTTTTTGTTTGTCGCAAGGAAGTCTCCACTTAATAAAGGTGAGTTTGTTTGTTTGTAACGCTTTCATGCTAAAACGGCTGAACGGATTTGGATGAAATTTGGCACACGGGTAGACCATGACCTGGAAAAGGACATAGGCTACTTGAGAGCGAAGCCGCAGGCGGATGCTAGTTGTAAATATTTTCAACCGACTCAAAACAGGATGGTTGTCAATTTGACTGAACGTACTTGTGTACTTAGCTACTTACATAATAATATATTATTGAATTAGGCGAAATATCATTAAGAAATGATTATTAGAGACATAAATGGTAAATTTAAGTATTTTTATTTTAGTTTAGGCTTAGGTACCCAGTAAGATTTACATTAAATTTACTTTTTTAAGTCAGATTTCGTAGTGGGTAGTGAGGTTTTGATTTCTGTACCTAGGTAGCGCACACGCGATGAGGTGGTAACGTTTGCAGCGGTTCGACATCGTATGGGTGGCTAAAAAATAGTTATTTCGAGTTACTCCGTGCTGTAGGTAAAAGGGACGTGAATAAGCTAGAACGAAAATCAAGTAGGTTGATGAAATTAAAATACTGCAGTAGGCGTGCATCCCTATTACGCGTGCTTACGTACCGCGCGGCTGCAGGTAATTAATTCTAGAACAGGGCCCAGTCATAGTACTGATCATCTTTATACTGTGGTAGGGTCCTCAGGGATAATACGTGTATAGCGTGGTCTATCGTGTATATTTACAAAAAATATGCTTTACCCTTTCGACATATTTCTGACTTCATATTAGTTTTCCATTTCCGAATTTGTCACTGTAATTTTTTGTTTTTGTTTTAGGTTCTACTTCGTATTGCGGATATTAATCTGCTGGAAGTAAATGCAGTATATCATAACCATTGTTATGTCAAGTTTTGTCACCCTTATCGAGCGGCTGGAGAAAAGCGAGGGCGACATTTATCTATACAGAATACCAACGCTATGGATCAAGTATATAGTTTCTTGGAAACAAATACCGACGATTGCCAATTCTCTTTATCTGACATAAGAAATGCTCTGTGTGATGTCGATCTTCCGAGTGATCAAGTTATAAAGTATAACTTGAAGCAACGATACGGTGACAATATTATCATAACATCTGGAAATCCATCTGTCGTGTGCTTTTTATCAAACTGTGTTCAAGTTATTCAGAATAGTTGGTACGAGGCGCGAGAGAAAAATGATCATATGGAAAAACAACGTATTGTCGACATGGCAGCAAAAATAATTTTGGAAGAAATACGTTCACGTGTTTACGAAACTGAAATGTATCCCCCTCCAACTGGGTTTATGATGGGTGCAAAGGATGATTGCCCATTAAGTTTACTAAGATTGTTAAAAACAGTTATTGTTAACAACAAAAGTAACTGCGAACCATATGAGCGGAAATGCATTGCTATTGCACATGCTATAGTCAGTGCTGCTAGACCACGATCGTTTAGGTCACCAGTCCTTCTTGGACTGTCATCACTTATTCATCATAAATATGCATCCCGCTATTTAATTGATTTGCTTAATGGAATTGGATTTTGTGCCAGTTATGATGAAACACTGAAGTTTCAGATTTCGGCTATTGCGTCCTATGTACCGAAACCGACGGTACCACATTTCATGCAGTTTGTTTTTGACAATGCGGACGTTAATGTGCAAACTATGGATGGACACAATACGTTCCATACAATGGGTGGCATTCAATGCTTAAATCCACCTCAAACTCCCGCCTTGAATGAGCAAATTCCCAGGTTGAAATATGTTCCACAAAGCTTTGTGAAGCGCTTTGACCAGATTCCAATGCAAATATATCAAAAACCAATAATTTCTGGTCTTAGCAATATTATTTTTCACCCACCACATGAAGATGAAGATTTATTCACAATTACACAATATGATTTACTGTGGATGTATGGAAAA
The DNA here is from genome assembly GCA_963853775.1 of Xanthia togata. Classification (NCBI taxonomy): domain Eukaryota; kingdom Metazoa; phylum Arthropoda; class Insecta; order Lepidoptera; family Noctuidae; genus Xanthia; species Xanthia togata. The sequence goes on from OY970809.1 coordinate 14,294,565, forward strand.
ACTCAGAGATTTCCAGATATGCCAGGCTGGAATTCTTTTATGCGTTTGGCACACAAAGACCACATAAGCGAACAGCTCATGACCGAAATTAAACCAGTCCCTTTCATTAATGCACCAGCATCTAGCTCTGACACAATCCTCACAGCGTTGCATCATGCAGTAGAACAGTGCAAACAATCGAATACTGAATGCTGCATAGTCACTTTCGACCAGCCGTTGTTTCAAAAGGCTCAAGAAATTGTGAAATCCTCTCAAGACCCACAAATTAGTAAAATAATTTTGAGGTTGGGAGGGTTTCACCTCGTCATGTCGTACATGGGAGCAGTGGGACATATTATGAGCGGAAGTGGACTGAAAGAGTTATGGGCTAGCATTTACGCAATGGGATCTTTAGATAAAATGATCTCAGGCCATCACTATGAGCGCTGTGTTCGAGCTCATTTACTGACCAGCTTAGCTCTTTTTGAAATTATCATGAAGACAGTAATCTTGAGTATGGACGAAAAACTTGAAATTGAGAATTCAATTTATGCACTCCTAGATTCCAAAGACATTGAAATAGAGACAAGTGCACCTATCTTACAGTCAGTTGTAAAAAAGTTTACCACTTCTTTACAGGAGCTCGTAAAAAGAGGCCCTACAGCTGAGCTTTGGGTTTCTTATTTTAAAATGTCAATTTTGATTCAAAATTTTATTAGAGCTGAAAGAACCGGAGATTGGGCTCTCCATATTAAAACAGTAAAAGAAATGATGCCTTACTTCCATTCAGCGGGTCATTTCAATTATGCCAAGTCGGCAAGTCTGTATTTGCAAGACATGGAAAATTTACAGCTGACTATGAGCCCGGAATATTTTGAACGGTTCGTCAATCAAAAACTTTTTACCATCCGCAGAACGGACAACCCTTGCTCCGGTACCTGGAGCGATATGGTTATAGAACAGAGCTTGATGCGGACGATGAAAACTTCAGGAGGTGTCACTCAAGGTAGAGGTTTATCTGACAATGTGTTGGGAAAGTGGGTTCTGGGTTTGCCAGTATTACATAGTATTACTGAACAAGTAGATTCGTTTTGTGATGACACAGACACTGTTGCGAAGAAACACAAAGACGGCCTTAAATCAAGGATTGCTAGAGATGAAAAAGATTTGAATAGCTTTTCAAAATGGTTCGAGGAACACAACCCTTTTCCTGATGTTCAAAAAATAATGTCAATAAGCACAGGACTGGTTGGCGGTACAAGTGTGAACCCGCACCTTGCAAGGACAGTCGGCAAAGATATGATGTTAAAAAGAGATGGCAGCTCTTTTGCAGACATCAAATATTCAAGAAAAGAAACTATGAAATCGCTTGCCACTGTAAATTCTGGCATAACCATTGAGGAAACAAACGTGTCAATAGACCCAGACCTGATTTTTAAAAGGATTTCCTTCTTGAAAAAGTCTCAAGAAGAACTGAAAACCTATTTGAAATATGAACTTTCGCCATACCCCCTGTCTATATTTGACCAGCACGGTATGCGAAAAACAACTAAATCAACATTTTACGAAATGTTTACACCTGTCTCCACGGAAGAGTCTACACAATGCACAGGTAGCAAAGCTTATGTTGTTGATGGTGGTTTTTTGTTACACAGAGTGGTTTGGCAGACTGGTCTTAAAATCAAAGCCATTTGCACAAAGTACGTGGACTACGTAAAAAAATTTTCTAATCCTACTGTAGTATTTGATGGGTACGAGAACAAAATGTGCGTAAAAAACCAAGAAAGACAGCGACGTACTAAGGGAAAACTATACCCTGACGTAATTTTTGACGAGGATACAGAAATTACCATGTCCCAGGAAAAATTCCTGTCAAATGACAGAAATAAAAGCAAACTTATTGATATTTTGATAAAAACTTTTGATTTGGAAAGCATTTCTGTTTTGCAGAGTGCTGATGATGCAGACACTTTAATAGTATCAACGGCTGTCAGAATAGCGGACTCAAAAGAATATAACGAAATTGTCATCGTTGGCGAAGATATTGACCTCGTTATTCTGACAGCAAAACAGGCTCCAAACGTATCACTGTTGAAACTCGGCAGGGGCAATACGAAGACAAAACTATTCAATGCCATGAGTTTCAACGGTGATCCGAAAATTGCGTTACTCACCCATGCGTTCACCGGATGTGATACCACGTCGGCCATTTTTAAGCAGGGCAAAAAAAAGGCTTTTAATAAACTTATTAAAACTGGCGATTTTAAAGAAACAATCGAAATTTTTAACTGCCCGACTGCTGCACCAGATGACGTAGCTAAAGCCGGTGAAATTATTTTTTGTGAATTATACGGCGGTAAAACGGCAGATATAAATATCTTAAGATACGAAAAGTTTGCGCAGACTATCACAAAAAGTTCTGTTGATCTAGCTAGTCTCCCACCAACGTCTTCTGCTGCGAGACAACATTCATTACGGGTGTACCATCAAGTGCAAAAATGGTCGGACAACGAATTAAATCCACTGGACTGGGGCTGGGAGAGTGTCGATGGAAATTTAGTTCCCATCAAAACACTTGACCAACCCGCACCGGACGATATACTGAAAGTTATATCTTGCAAGTGCAAGTTAACCTGCAAAGGCACTTGTACGTGTATTAAGGCCGGATTGAAATGTTCTGCTTTGTGCGTCTACTGCATAGATAAACCATGCAGCACAGCACACATAATTACAAGCGAGCCTGATTTAGACTCAGAAACTGAGGTTCAAATTAGTCATCTAAACGAATGCACAGATGATGAAGCGAGCTGCAACCTCATAGAAGAGGTATCTTCAGCATCAAACACAACGTCTAGTAAAAGACGAAAGCTTTTATAAAGTTTATTAGGTTTCTCAATAACAGAGGTTTTTTAAGGCATTCTTTGTAGCTGCTGCGAAACCTTCTATATCTATAGCTTCCATAATAATGCGCTTTATAATCTTCTTAAATATTTTTTATGTTTCATAGTAAAAGTTGCACTTTTTTATTTCATTCTGTCATATTAGATTAAGTTGATCTTCTTAATTCGTATACGAAGTTGATTTATATTCCGGTGTTGTGCATTACGTCTTAGTTATTAACGATATTGACGACATGCTGCTGTTTAATTTTTTAATTTGATTTTTTTCTACAGTTTTTGATTACAATAAAAATGAACAAAATAATTATTGTTTTATTGCTACTTATTTAGGAACTTGATTCATACTATCAACATTGCCGCCGTCACACTTTCCCCTGTTTAGTATTATATTTATCGTCAACTAGTTATGGAGTATATCGCAGGTCGCAGGGAGGTAGGTAGATGCCACAATGTACGGTACGTAATACTTCAGACCAATAGATACTAACAACATAGTGATGGCCGCCATACTAGAAAGTGCAACTGTAAATTAGTCACAAATGCACCCAAACGAGCTATACTCGATTTACAATAGAAAAAAAGAAAGAAAATATTTTATTTGGGACACGCAAAGGAAATACAAACAGCAATATATATTTTTTTTAATTCACCGGAATTATATAAAATAAAGTATAAAAGGAGCATAAAAACAAAAAAACTAACAAAAATAACAATAAGATTAGACCTATAAACAAAACTTTTTACAGTCGTTTCAACCGATTTTTACTTCTATTCCGTAGGCATAAGGATGGCATTAAAAGCAAAAACGTGATTATAATACCAACTGTTTACTACAGCTGCCATTTGCCATGCCACCAACGCAATAGAAGTCAAAATCGGTTGAACGGACTGTAAAAAAGATTTATTTCCATGTCTAATCTTTTTGTGAATGGGCCATAAAGTGTTCGATGAAAATTTAAAAGCACCATCTGTTTGACAGATCGGAATAGGTAGACAGCTACTATGGAAGTCACTTTTTGTCTCTGATACTATAACAATTATACATAGTATCAGAGACAAAAAGTGACTACCAAAGACAACTTTTTTTTCGGGAAATTATTTCGGGTTTCGTACATTAAAAATAATGAAACAAAAACAGGTACCTACTTATTGAATCCAATTATGTTATTGCTTTGATATAAATAATTTTGTACCTGCTTATGTGATGTCCCAAAACCCGGGACAACTATCCCGGAAAAAAATGTTGTAATGGAATCTCCACTTTCTGTCTCTGTTCCTCTATCACTATAAAAAGTAGCTACATATTATAATAAAATTATACCTAGTCTACATTTATTACGATCTTGGTACGAGTAGGTAGGTATTAAATTCTTTGAAATAAGGTATCAACAACGTATTTTCAAAACAGATTTTTTAAACTGGAGTGACTGGATTTTGATAATTAGACGTGGGCGAAGTTACGGACTGAAAATTAAACAAGAGCGGTCAGTATGCGGCGTTAGGTACCACCCCGATCGGAGCGGGCGAGCGGGCGGGGGAGTGTTGCTACTCAGTAGCGCTCGCACGCGTCGTACCTACGCGGCTCGTTAGCTAAAATAGTTATTTGCAATTTAAACAAAAGCCATAATATGCATTTGTTGAAACTTTTGTATGGTAGCAGAGTATATTATTAGGAATATGTAGGCGGAAAATTTATAAACTTAAATTCAATATTTCGCTAATCGCAAAGTAAAAATACAATTACTTGTGCAGCCATATTACTTAGTTGTTAGAACTTTTGTTGTAAGGTATAACTAATCCCTTTAAGTATATACGAAATGATTTGAAAAACTTAAATTTTTTATTGAATGAGTTACGGGACATTTTCAGATTTCTATTGTTCCACAGTACCTACCTGTTAGCATTTTCACTAATATATCCTTTAGATAGTACTTACAAAGAACCAGTATAGTATTTTAATTTAAATTTTCTAATATTGTTATAACACGAAATAATAGGAAATACCTACTTAATACCTATTGCATAACTCTAAACTGTTAGCATTTTTGTACATAGCAATGAATTCACTAAAGTTATCCACTCGGCGAAAATAAAAAACTTTAGAATTATCGAAGGAATTGTGGAAAAAATATTATATTCCTACTGGACTACTGTAAATTATAAATCATTCATAATTTGCTTTTTTACCGTCTTTTAATATCGATTTTAACATTTACATAATAGTTATTTATGCAACTGTTGTATAATAAGGGGTATTAAAACACGAATGTGGGTTTATCAGATGAGTGTTTTAATACCTAATTATGTACAGTTGCATACGAGACTTTATCTACACCCATGTTATGAATCCTCTATAAAACGTTCTGAAACCATAGGGTGTGGTACAGCATTGTAAGAAGTTATGTAAATTCATGGAAAGTTTAATTGCTGAGTATCTAATACCTACAAAAAAACTACTTAGTCTGGCCATAAATACTGTTACAATTAAAAATAAGAAAGATATTACATTTGAATTTGGAATCTGTTATTTTTATACGATTGTTCATTGAGTTTTCTAATTTTGGCGCCAATACATTGTACAATATTTTGCGATATTAAAATGGAGTGGGGTGATAAAGAGAACCGAATCGCTGTGATTTCATTACTCAAAGTTGGTATGGAGCCAATTTTTAAAACTCTCCATACGCTTGGTATTAGTCAAATGTTTGTGTACCGGGCTATTAATAGGTAAGTACAATGAGACCTCCTCTGTTTGTGACAGAAAAAGATCTGGCCGTCCACGTAGTGTTCGTACGAAAAAGGTGGTCAAAGCAGTAAGGGAAAGAATTCGAAGAAATCCTGTCCCAAAGCAAAAGATTTTATCTCGGGAGTTGAAGATAGCACCCAGAACCATGTCGCGTATTTTAAAATATGACTTAGGACTTGCAGCCTTTATGAGACGCACTGGTTATTTATTAACTGATAATTTAAAAAAGAATAGGGTGGTAAAATCGAAACAACTACTGAAGCGGTACGCATAGGGAGGTCACAGAATTTTTTTGTTTGGATGAGAAAATCTTTACAATTGAACAACATTTTAACAAACAAAATTACCGTTTTTATGCTCAAAGCTCTTAAGGAAGCTTCCCAATTAGTCGACAGAGTGCAACGTGGGCATTATCCGACTTCAGTGATGGTTTCGTGGGGTGTTAGCTATGAAGGAGTGACAGAGCCATATTTTTGTGAAAAAGGTATCAAAACATTGGCACAAGTGTATCAAGATACCATTCTTGAGAAGGTAGTTAAGCCCCTTAACAACACCATATTCAATAACCAAGTATGGTCCTTCCAACAAGACTCGGCGCCGGGTCATAAAGCTCGGTCCACGCAGTCTTGGTTGGAAGTGAACGTTTCGGACTTCAACAGAGCTGAAGACTGGCCGTCGTCTAGTCCCGATCTTAATCCGCTGGATTATGATTTATGGTCAGCTTTAGAGAGTACGGCTTGCTCTAAACGCCATGATAATTTGGAATCCCTAAAACAATCCATACGATTGGCAGTGAAGAATTTTCCCATGGAAAGTGTGCGTGCTTCTATTGATAACTGGCCTCAACGTTTAAAGGACTGTATTGCAGCCAATGGAGACCACTTCGAATAAGCTTTTTATATTTTAAATTGTTTTATATTTATGTATTAAACTAACACACTGTAAAAGTAATAAATATTATTTGCAATAAAAAAAAAAAAAAACTGAGTTACAATATTTATGGCAAGACTAGGTATATAGATACTTAAAGGTAATAATAGAATAATTTATTGTAATAATTATTTACATTTTGGATCATACAATTGTTGAAATGCACTTGAATATTTGCACCTTGTTGAATGTTAGCAGATCCTGATGTACTCGGAATATTTATATTCAACACTTCATTTTTATTTTCTATCGAATTTGAAATTTGATTCGACACATGGATTTTGTTGGCTATATAGTCATCAATGAAGCCTTCAGCCACAGATGTCGACTTCCATCCACCGTGCCGTTTTAAACTTGTTAGAAATGTCCTTTGCTGCGTTAGAAATATCTGGTGGTGTGTTGTCAAAGCTTGAATCACAATTTTTTTGTAAATAACAAAGTACTTAAAAAAATTGCAATTTGAACACAAATGGCGGGATACGACGTTAATTCGAATAACCAATAAGTTTTTTTTTAAATTATGGCTCTATGGTAGTGAAGCGCGAGGGCATGACAATGTTGTTTTTTTGAAAAGGAGATGCATAATGAAATTCAGGGGTCCATATTGCCTCAACTAAAGTTCTTTACCCGAAATTGTTCTTCCTAACGATTTGTAATCCGAATGATCACTCTTCCTAAAATATTTCATCCTAAAGTTTTCATTCATACTATTTGTAGTGCTACCGGCGATGTTCATAACACTCATGTTTCCGAAAATTATAATTAATAATATCATTGATGTAAATATATTTAAACTCCTACTGTTTTTTATCATAACGCTTTTATCCCTAAACATAATTACCATAATATTTTCACTCATACTCAGAAATAAACATTTAATATTGTCAGAGTGTCGTCTTGGGGGCACTATGAAAAAAATACTCAGAAAAATTTCGCGACCAATTTCGGGGTAGCACAGGTCAGTCACAGTTCTAACCTAACCTAACCTATGCATCCCTTCCACATCGTTTTTACGACAAACGGTTAGTCGGAGACAAAAAAGACCAAGACACTTTTAGCTTTAGCTATTTAGGTGTTTTATACGATAGAATCGAAAAAATAAACGATTTGCAAAAATAACACATTTTTGGCAAAAAAAAATCTAAGTCTTCGCTTCGTAGCGCCCCCAATGCTACACTCCAACCGAAAATCATAAAACACGACTCATTTACGGTTATGTTTATAGCCTGGGAGTTTATACCGCAGTTTTAACCGTACCTAAACCAATAACTATAGGACTGATTCGGTTCTGGCACTTCGCCGGCCGCTCCCGCGGCACGCTCGCTTCGCTCGCTCGGCTCGTGCGTTGTGGTCACAGTTCTAACCTAACCTAAACCAATAATTATGAATAAGACCGATTCGTTTCTGGAACTTGACTGAATGACTGGAGCGTGACTCTGGCTTCAATTCAATTTTTTTCAATTCATTTATTCACTAACAATTTACATTGTGTCTGAATTTCTATAACTACAATACACTAAAATCATACATGCAATCCATATTTAAATCATCACAATAAACCATTATACATAACAAATTGAATGTCGACTCATATTTAAAGCATCAAAATGCTCGAAATCAAATTAAAATCAGAAAGATATAAATACGAATAAAATACAAAAAACAACAAAAACAAAACAAATTAAGAAAGTCATAAAATTATTTTCAAATGTCAATTCATAAAATACAATAAAATGTCCATTTCTATTAAATTATAATTCATCAGCAGAATATAGACACTTGTTTAACAAGAACAGTTTAAGCTTGCTCCGAAACTCACTTTTATATACCAAACCCTTTATTTCTGTCGGCAGTTTATTGAACACTTTAATCGACTTGTGGTAGGCACTATGCTTTGCAACATTAAGGTAACACACTTGTTTTAACTGGAGATCTTTTCTTCTTGTATTCTCCCTTTTTTGCCTTTCATCTTCAGTCTCATATTCAAAGATGTACTTCCAAAAATACACCAATAAAAGTGATTATTTGAAAGCTATAGCCGCTAATATTAAACTAATTTATTTGAAAAGTGTATATGAAAACATGTATTTAACTACTTGTACCATGGTACTATTATTCTTATTGTATGTTATGTGACAATAAAGTTACGCAAAAATAATGTATATAATACTGATTATTATGAATAAAAAGAAATCTAAACAAAAAGATATGACTTTGAATAATAGTGTAAAAGATGGTTATGTTGAGAAAATATAGGAAAACAAATAAAAGTATAATAGATGTTTATTGCTATTGACATTATGAAGTTGAATGCTTCGGAATTATGAACATTAGAGACAGAGTAGTTAGGAATTGTGATTGTTAGGATGAAAAATGTTAGGAAGAACATTTTCGGATTTCCAATTATCGGAGTTGAAAATTTAGGTGAACTTTGGCGCACCCGAAATTCAGTACAACATTATAACTTCCGTTTGGATGCTATTATGGTTACTATGACACTGGGTGTTTTAATGTTGGCAATAAGCTAACTGTTTCAGAAACTTTTATATAGGATTTATAGCATGGGCGTAGATAAATATAAATTATCTAGTTTTCGTATAATTTGTGATCGACACAAAAGTAAACATAAACACAACAATGGTTGGAAGACCGATAACTGTGATGAGCTTTCAGTTTTTAACACTTATTTATTTGAGACAGTGTTTCATGCGTAGACAGAGAATGCTATAGACACCTACAAACCGTGTCGCAGAAAGAGACCAAAAAATATATGTCACAATATTTAGGGTTACCGTGTGCGGAAAAATTTACCCCACGATTTGTGATTCTAAATACAAAGTTTTTCCGAGAATGGATAGAATTAGAAATTGGTATGTAAGAGAAAGCCTGAAAGTGACACTGATAAATCGGAAATCGTCATCGGAATAGATAAAGGCGTGTGATGCCAAGGAATAATAAAGGTGTATGGAAGAAGACATGCTGGCGAACTCAAATAAATTGCGATGAGGGCAGGAGTGTGCCGATAAATGATGATGATGTGATTCTAAATACCTACCATTTGTTATGTGATAATAGGTTCTGGCTTTGTGAGTAAATAATACGACATGTTTATTTTTAATTAGCTTTTATTGATTTTACACGAAATCCAAAAATTCAAAAGTCATTTATTCAAACTAGGCTGAGAATCAGCACTTTTTGAACGTCAAAATTACATAAGACAGTCCCCCAAAACGCCCAGCCTTCACCACTTCCTAGTGCTATAGCTGGGAAGAAGAAGTGGCGCAAAAAACTCCCCAGCAGCACAGCTGCCTGTTCTGGCTTTTGACCACTAGTCGACGGCAGTACGGCAACAGCAGGATCAATTTGGAATAATGCGATTTGTACGTTGTTAAAATCTGCCACACTTTTGGTTTCTCTCTCTTGATCAAACGCATAATTAATTAATGTACCAAGATTATTACGAAGGTAATTTATCTCTGTAGAATACATATACAATACAAAATACTGTATTGATTCATAGGAAAATAGTATTATGTTCCCCCGAATCAGTACAGCATTTCAATCTGTATATTATGCTTATTATGCTTCGACTCATGGGTCAGGTAGGGGGCGAGTAGCTTAATGTTGTATTACTAACACTAGTTATATTGTACTACTAACAAATTGGATCTTAGTTATCTTAAATAAACGTTTATTTATTTATTATAGTAATTATGGCTTCACTGTACTTTGTAACCCAATCGTGAGAAGCTACATATTATTTTTGTGTACAGATATCTTCATGTAAAACACTTCTGTAGAATGACACTTAGCAAACACATAGTTTTCGAGAAAAAAATTGTAGTTTTTATTTACGAAATAAAATTGACAGTTTACCATAGATAATTTACGTATTTGTAGACATGAGACGTATTTACTAGAACTGGTACGCGCATTATGTATGGCGCGTAAATTACTAAGTGCATCGAATATTTTTTGGCAAAGCGAGAATCGCGTCCGCAAATTATTTTCAATATCCATTATTGGTTCTTCATGTAAACTGAAGGAGGAAGATGATGGAATACAGGCCTTTGTTTCCTAAAAGTTAATTATCTATAAGAAGATAATAATACAAAATAGGTGTAGGAAGATAACTTTTTCACAAAAAATTAAATCGACTTCCAAAAAAAAACACTACAAAGTGAAAAATAACTTTGATTTCGGAAGTCGGTGGCAAAAAAAACCAAAGACACCGACTTCCGAAATCAAAGTTATTTTTCACTTCGTAGTGTTTTTTTTTGGAAGTCGGTTTTATTTTTTGTGATTAAAATTTTATTCATGTTTAATATTGATTAATTCTGGCCACCAGGTGCTGTACGACCGCGCCACCACCGACTGCATCACCTGCGAGGCGTCCTACGCGCTGCTGCAGGCGGGCGCGCGCCACGCGCAGCGCCACGCCTCGCGCCGCGCCGCCGCGCGCGTGCTGCACGCCTGCGCGCGCCGCTGCCCGCGCCGCGCCGCCTTCTGGCTGCTCAGCATGCAGCAGGCGGAGCACGACGGGAAGGACTTTGAGGAGGTATACCTGCATAAGTTTAGACTTCCTGTACGCGACGCCGCAGCCGGACCGCATGTTTGTGTATACGAATGAATATCGCCCAGACCTTTCACTCATTCTGAGATATACTGATTTTTTTTCAGCTTGCTGCTCCGGCATTGTGTTTAGGAAGCCTTAGGGATGATCATCAGTTTATTTTTTATTTTTACAAAGCAGCGCTCGTCGAAACCTTTATCAGAAAAATAAATAATTGATGTGCATAGAATGTTGACAAATCTTTTAACCGACCTAACTAATTCGCTGTACAAAATTAATATCTGAATGGTTGTCAAAGGAGGAAAAGCAACGCCATGAAACACCCAGGCATAGATTACGCAACAAAATATAGTCGTGAAAAGTGGTAAGGAGTCTTTGCCCTGGCTATATACAATATTAATAATGAAATTATGATGTGTTCGGGGAAAACAAGGAAAAAAAGAAAATTAGGTTTATTTGTCACAGAAACACGTGCATACAAAAAAAACAACAATATAAACGTAACAAATATTTGGCAGCTGCACGCCTGTGACAAGAAAGCTTCCACTCAGCATAATGCTGTGCTATGGGTCCCCCACAGCACAGCGCAGATTTTCAGTGGTCACCCGAAAAACACGTACGGAAATCAAGCCAGTAAATAAATACTCTGTGTTGTATGGCATATCAAATTACAAATAAGAACTTTTCACAGTTTCATAGGGGTGGCCTTATAGGTCTACAAGTGTATGCACATCTAATCAATCCTATAACTTCCACAGACTTGACCAGCCTAACCTGATCCGTAAGAACCGCCACTAGGCGTGATGTTATGTTATTATGTGTTTTACAAATCCAAATATCCACCTCTTGTATCGCTCTTCCTATTAATAGGATTTACTCGGTCGCGCTCGGCTCAGCGCCCAAAATTGAAAAACCAACAGCGCGCTTTAATTTACCACTAGCTGCACCCATGCGTTGCAATACCACTTTTTATATAGATTTTTAGGCCAGTAATCCTCGCGGGCGTCCTCGGAACACCCTACCAAAGTTTCATTAAAATCGGTCCAGCCCTTTCGGAGTCCATAGAGGACAAACAAACAAACATTGAATTATATATTTCAGGTTTCAGGTAGTGTTCGTGAAAACGCGCATTAATGTCTAATAGTAATACTAATTTACATTTCCAGGTCAAGTCAATATTCGAGACGGCGCTATCCAAAGGCATGGAGACGTACAAACAGAACGAGGCCCTATGGATGGGCTACCTCGAGTACACTCGACGCCGCACCGAGTTGGATAATGAAGATGACGTGGAGAAACTTAGGCGCACCTTCAGACTCGCTTGGGATTCACTTGCTGAGGTACGAAACCACCGGTTGGTTATTCGAAATTATAATTCGTTTTTTTTTTGTTTTGTTTTATTATCATTAGATATCGTCTGTTTCGCAGTCAATTTTATTTGACCTTGTTTATCTCTAAGATACAAAGAGAGCATGTTGCATAAAATTAAACTAAAATGTAATAGGACAGTAAGACTGTTATTTATTTCCGATTAAAAGTCCACTTACTGTATTTTGTTCTAAAACTATCTGTTAAAAATGTAAATAAATTGATTAGAAAACGTACTTTTGGATGCCGATTTAATAATAATATAATACAGGGTGTCTGGCGGCAGATTTACATGAAAAAAATCGAATATTTCAAAAAGTTATAAACGGTGCGGGGGGGAGGGTGGTGTCATTAGAACCACTGATCGTGCGGATTTCTCAGTCACGATGTCGCAGTGGTCGGGTGAGCATCGCGCATTCGCTATCGAAGCGTTTTTCAAGAGCCACGATTCTTACGTACTCGCTCGCCGGCAGTTTTGTTCACATTTCAATATTCGACGGATAAGCGATGGACCGAGTGTGAATTTAATTCGTTCGTGGGTGGAGAGGTTCCGCGCAACTGCTTCGGCTATGAACACATCACGGCCAGGGCCTAGTCGATCGTCAAGGACCCCGGAAAACATCGCACTGGTGGAACGGAGTTTACGTGAAAATGCACGACTTTCAATACGGAAAAGGGCAGCTTCACTGGGACTTCCAAGAGCGATTGTTCATGAAATTTTGAAAAAGGACATGAAGTTCCATCCTTTTAAAATTCAAATCATTCAAGAATTAAAAGAAAATGACTTTGTGTCACGCAATTTTTTGTGAAACCATGTTGGAGCGTTTTCGCACTGCGAATTCAATTTTTTGGAATGACGAGGCTCATTTCCATCTAACGGACACGTTAACAAGCAAAACTGTCGTTACTGGGCTCCAAGAACTCGCAATCCTCGATTGAAACACCAAAAACCATTACATTGCCCAAGGGTAACTGTTTGGTGCGCTTTATCTGCGAGTGGGATGATATATATATGGAGTGGTGAGAATTATCAACACATGATTTCGAATTTCTTTTTGCCGAGCCTGCGAGCTCATCCATCGTTCTCATCACACACGTGGTTTCAACAGGATGGTGCGACTGCACACACGGCCAGAGCTTCAATGGATTTGTTGCGCGAAAATTTCCCTGAAAAACTGATTAGTCGCTTTGGGGACATCCCGTGGCCACCAAGGTCCCCCGACCTAACCCCAATGGATTTTTTTTTTGTGGGGCTACCTCAAAGCGCGAGTCTACACCAACAATCCGCGAACTGTTGTGGACTTAAAAGAAAATATTCGGCGAAAAATCGGCGCAATTGAACCGAGTTTACTGCAGCGTGTGGCGCGGAATACGAGGCTCCGTTTTGAACAGTGTGTGCAACAAGATGGAAGACATTTGGCTGACATCATATTTAAAAAATAAAATCCGCATTATGACTCTGTATTTTAACACTTTTATTAAAACTATACGTATAAAGGTATTTATTTTATTTTAAAAACCTAAATCTGCCACCAGACACCCTGTATAATAATCCAGACGACACAGGCCCCCCATAGATTAGACCCTTAACCTAAACATTCTTATTATAATAACAACAAATAATTATTGTACACGAAGTACTGCACTAGCACTCGATTTGTAGTGCCACTTACAAATTGTGTGCTTTGATTTGATTATTTGAATAGAATACTTAAACTTAGAATGTTTGACGATTGAGTTTCTTAAAACCTCAATTTTCGTCAATGATTTTTAAATAACAATTTCATAATGTTTTTTTTTTTTTAAACATTGCCCCTCACCAGGAATTTCTCCTGTATTGTGGGTGCGTTTACAAACATTTAAACTCACATACACAAACAGCCAGACCCGGAACAAATACTTGTAGGTCATACAAATATTTATTCCGTTCGGGAATCGAACCCGCGACACGCATTGCAGAAGTCAATTGCGCCAAGCGTGCCGTCAAACAATAATTGTTGGAAAAGCAGTGAGATACAGCTGCAAGTTTCTAAATGCAGATGAATGTGTTACTAATTCGTTAATGAGTGATTGCGTAAGAATTTAACCTGAACAGGGTTTGTTTAGACTTTTATCAGATAGTTTTGGAACAAATTATTATTATGATACGTAATATCATTATTAATCGTGCTACTGACATCCAAGTTAATATAACTCTGTCTGTAACATTGTAACAGGCTTGGGGTGAAGAGGCGAATGATTGTGAAGTACCCCTGTATTGGGCTCGACTCGAGTACAAGGTCTTGAACGATCCCAAGCAAGGCAAAATGATCTTCGAGGAAATATTCAGTAAGTTATCACTAGATTTTTACATAAGAAAAAACTGATTAGCCTTTTTTTATGAATTGAGAAATAAGTTCTATTAGCATTTAAAAATACCTTAATTTTTTTTCTACCATATTTTTTTTAAATACTTTTCTAAACGCCAAGCCAGTTGCGGTAATAAAACGTGCTAGTGGGACGGCAAATATTAATACTGAGACTCGTGTCATTTCGCTCTAACATTTTATGACCGCGGCTACTTCGAATCTTGGCGTTTCGATGAATACACTCAACATTTAACTGTTCCACAGAATACGGTGACAACAAAACGATGTCAAAATACTGGGAAGCTCTCATAACGTTAGAAAGCAACCGTTCTCCTCCGCCATCTGAGAACAAACTGCGGGATCTGATGCGCCGCGCCCTGCGCGCCGTGAAGGACTACCCGCCGGCCGTCGCGCGCCTGTGGACCGACTACGAGCGCGACCATGGCCACCTGGCCACGCTGCGGGAGTGCATCGACGCGTGTGAGGTATGTACGAAGAGTTATAGAGCAATCTCATTTATTTTTGTTGTAAGTCCCATGTATTAGGGGTAAGCCGATCACTGGCGATATGTGGATCTACTGTCGGTACACCTCTGCATAAAACTTCGGGGATTACAAGCGTGATGTTATGTTGTGTTTTTTATGTCTTTTTAGGGGCTAGACATGTGTATTAGGTCATACAAAACGGCCGCGAAAATCACGGTTTTTATATTATACGCCAAGACGACGTCCTTTGCGGACTAGCAGCCGCAGTCATTGAACGTGAAAGCGAGATGACACGTATCAAGAAACAAATCCCGTATAATAATTTTATCTCAGGAACAGACGCGCGCTTTACTTGTGCTAACCAAGTGTACAAACAAGCTGTGAATGTGTGCGTGAAGACTCGAGTAGCGTCAGTACATAATCCACACACTTCCCACTTCGCCCATGTCTTCGAGGCACCGAGAATTTCTGCGCTTACACACATTCACAGCGTGTTACACATATTACCATAAGAAAAGCACGCGTCGCTTCGTGAGGTAAAAATACTATACTAAATATTTAGTGTCCTAGTCTCAGTTTTTATTATGGCCGCGACTGCCACTAGCGTTGGCGTTAAATATTTATTTATTTATTTACTATTACCACTTACATTTGTTTTTACAGGTCGGAACCCAATACAACAATGTAGTCACAATTTCCACACTCAGAGACGTCACCCAAAAACCGATTAGACAACACCACCAACTAAAATGAAGTCTTTTTAAATTTTTATATAGTTATTAGTTATTCTTTTAGTTCGATTTATGCCAAAAATATTAGAACACTGGCTGTTGCCCGCGAATTCGTCTGCGATCCAGAATAAATTAGCCTGTCTCCTTCTCCAGGTCAAGGTCTACCCCTGTGCCAAACAAAAAAACTCACTTTCGCATTTATAATATTAGTTAGGATAATATTTTCTAATTAGTTATGACTGTGACCCCAGTGACCTTGGTTGCCAAAATTATGATACTTACTATTTTTATTTTTCAATTCTCAGTCGAAAACAAAAGAATGGCGCGACAGCTACCAAGCGATGAAAGACAAAATGATCGGTAACAAGAAACAAAAAGGCAAGCAAGAAAACAAAAAGTCCAAATTCGACAAGAAAAAGACTAAAGAGGATGCCAAAGATAAGAGCAAAGGGAAGCGCAAGTCGGACGGAAGTGACGAGGGGACTAAGGGGAAGCGGAAGAAGGATGTCGAGATGGAAGTCGACCAAAAGGAAGAAGATAGTGCGGGAGGAGTTAAGAGGACTCATGATGATGGAGAGGATGATGGTATGTTAGAGTTTTTTTAGAAGGGTTGAGTAACATTTTGATATTGTAGTTTTTTGGGTTCCGACCCCGAAGGGTGCCAAACGGAACCCTAGTCCGTCTGTGTCCAAATATAAAATTAAAATAAAGTAAAAAATTCTAGGGGACACACGAGAATCGGTGGTATGCAACCCTTCGGGTGCATATACAGGATGTCCAGTAAATAGCACGACATACTGCAGGGGGTGATAGCTTGGGTCACTACCTATCAATACAACACAATATATGTTCAGCAAAATCTTACGGATTTACAGTTTTACAAAATTTTCCGAAGTACCGAAAAATCTCTACCTTGAAACAAATTTTTAAGCATCTCTTAATGAAAAAATCCTTTTCTAGTACTTTTTTTTACATCAAATTATTCGTGAATAGTTACTTTACTCATTGATAAGTCTTTTTTCTATCAAAGACAAGAATGTTTTCAAGAAATACTATTTTTTGTTTAAATTTTCACAGAACTATTTTCTTATCTCTTAAGTTTAACCTACAGTGGTGAAAAAAAAAGTAAGATTTTGCTGAACATATATTGTGTTGTATTGATAGGTAGTGACCCAAGCTATCACCCCCTGCAGTATGTCGTGCTATTTACTGGACACCCTGTATATTATTATATTCCAATTACCAAAGAGATCAATCACGAAGATTATATGAACAAGTAACAGGCTGGCAAAAAAGAGAGAGAAAGTGTGAATTATTTGGTTAAAATGAAAATCCAAGATGGCGGCAAAGACACATGACGAAAATTTTCAAGCTTTTCGTCATTGGTATCGTTTTCATAGTTTTCGAGGTTGCTAAAGCCGATAGTGAGGTCAAAATGTAAATCCAAAATGGCGCCTGCAAAAATTTTCAAGTTTTTCGTCATTTAGGTATCGTTTTTATAGTTTTAAAAGCTGCTCGTCGATAAAGAGGTCAAAACGTAAATCCAAGATGGCGGCTGTGAAAATTTTGTTTTGGTTTTAAATCATACGTGATGAGGTCGGACCGCTCACGTTTTTTTTTTCTCATAAAGGGTGATGAAAAGTATAGTGTATACTGTATAGTGTTCACTGTATAGTGTTCACCTCGGGAGCAACACTATTTTAAGCTCGAGTGACGTACTTTGAATCCTTCGCTGCGTTCAGGATTCTACTTTAGAATCCCTCGCTACGCTCAGGATTCTACTCTAGAATCCTTCGCTCCGCTCTGGATTCAAAGAAGCACTCGCCTTAAAAATTGTTGTTTGCTCCCTAGGCAACCAATCTACTATTATTTTTGATTTCGGATTTTGTTATTTCACTATATGCTGCACCGGTTGACGTCATCACGTCAACGCCGGCTGTCGCTGAAAACCAGCGCTGGCGCTCTGTCTCGCACAGGGTCGCAGCATTATGTTGAGCGACGGCCGTGGATGACGCATATTTTCCCCCAATTTGTTATTCTCGTGTTTTTTTCTTTCTTTGCGTCATGTTTACCGCAAATAAACGTATTTTCTTTCTTTCTTTCTAATCCGACTCGTACTAGGCCGGTTTCTTTGTAATTTGTGTGGGCTTTTGGAAGTACTAAACAATTTTAGATTGTGGATTGATCAAATATTAGCCCTTGGCAAAATGCATCGCTGAAATGGTTAGAAGAACATCCAAAAGATATGAACTAAGCAAAAAAGTTGGGGCGCAAAATATTAAGCAAGAAAAAAAAAACACGTAAACCTACATGGACCGTGCAGCTAGCTTCTAACGTTTCGTACGTCAGAAGCTAGCTGCACGGTTCCAATTGGTTGTTACCTATGGAGAAGAGCAGGCAAGAAACTCCACGGTTACTCTTTTAAAATTAATTGGCATTTACAATATTTTCAAATAACAGTGTTAATAGGTATGGGAGGACAGCGTAGGTCTTTCAATAAGTACCAGGTACTTAACGAAAAATAGAAAATGGTCAACAAATCCTCTTTCCCCACTTTTGTTACGACCCTTTCAACAAGCTAGTGATTTGTAACCAATCATCATTTTGTTATACATGTGATGGCAATTAATTATGTTTGTGTAATAATAATGAATGTTTACGTACAGTTGGAGAGAGCAAGCGTCAGCGCACACATAGTACGAGCCCGCACCGGCTCGGCACGCGCGATGCCTGCACGCTCTTCATCAGCAACTTAGAATTCAAGTGAGCCTGGTCCTAATCAACGCACATACTTATTTATTCAATCATTTCTTTTCGTTACTCTTAAGTCTAAAATAATCAGTTGAAAACATACTAAGGTTAAGCACGTAATGCTATTTAAAAATCATAAGCATATTATGTGAAATAATTTTGCAGAGCGATATTTATTATCGCATACTCTTTTTCGAATCAATTTTGAAGTGAAAACTTCTTTAGGCTCGTTGAGCGATTTTTGGTAAGTAGGGGTCAATTTATGGATTCGCGTCACCGCGCGCTGTAACCTTGAATACAGATGGCGCTAATACCAGTTTTAAGTTTTCACTTCTGTCGGTAGTCCTGACACACAGTCAGACTGGTTAGGTTATTTTTTGGTGTGTGGGCTTACTTTCGCCATAGTCTCCTCATTTTTATAACCCGCTCTCATCGTTACTTGTGTGGATAACAAGCAGAAGATAAATTGATAAACTATTAATCCCAAGCTTTCTGATTAATCTGTGGCCAAATGATTTGATACCAACACATGAACTGTAACAGCAGATTTGTTAATTATAATCGCAGAAAAATAAATAACATAAAATCACGCCTTGTTTCCCCGAAGGGTTGGGCAGAGGTGTACCAGTAATACACCCACATTTCGCCAGTTATGTTTTAAGTCCCATGTAATAGGGGGCGAGCCTATTGCCATCAACCGGGCACAAAGCCAGACTCCGGGTTGCTACTGAGAAATTCCTGTTGGAAAAACCCAGTAATACTTTGCCCGACCTGGGAATCGAACCCAGGACCTCATATTCAGCAGTAGCGCTTACGACCACTAGACCAACGAGTCAAAAAAAAACACGAAGTAGGTACGATACTACCCAACAGTTTCAGGGCGTATGGTATGCCCTGTATCTATTAAAGTAGTAGTATCATTTCTTTTCCAATGTCTGTGTCTACAAAGTTCTTCCCATTATTATAGAGTGGACGAACAGAATCTTCGCGACAAGATGTCACGATACGGCGATATCATCTCACTGCGGGTCCGCAAGGGCATCAAAGCGTTCGGAGGATCCATCTGTTATTGTCAGTATAAAACTCCGGTAAGTATATTGTTTTAAAAACAGCTTTATGCGAATGAAACGTGTTTTAGTAAAAATAATAGCTAGTTAATAATAATAGGGGTTAAAGTATGAAATCGCCGGTTTATTGTAATAGGTACTGACATAGGAGAATTGACATAGAACCTTCATGGTTTGAGATTTTATAGTAAATCTTTTTTCACATGGTACCTATGAAGTTCTTCTTTTAAAAAATGTGCAACATTCGATTATCGACTTTCAGTTGTTTTTTTTATTCAGCTTAGACAAGAAAGATGGATACTTCGAAAATTAGAATAATTTTTGAATACGAATTCCGACGCGGAACTAACGCGGCAGAAACAGCTCGCAATATCAATGTTGCGTTTCAAGAGGGGACTGCTAATGAACGCACCGTGCGATTTTGGTTTAAACGCTTTCGTGAAGGTAACTTTGATTTGATGTGATTCGAACCACGTGTAAGACACAGGTGAATAATAATGAATTGAAAGAGATGGTGGAAGCCGATCCGAGCCAAACTACCCAGGAATTAGCGGCACGGTTTAACGTTACCTTAACAACAATATTGACTCATTTGCGTTAGATCAATAAAATAACATAAATATGAGAAATG
Organism: Xanthia togata; assembly: GCA_963853775.1. NCBI lineage: Eukaryota > Metazoa > Arthropoda > Insecta > Lepidoptera > Noctuidae > Xanthia > Xanthia togata. Next base: position 14,315,074 of record OY970809.1, read on the forward strand.
GGTGCCTCATGATTTGACTGATCTGCAGAAAGAAACGCGTGTTGAAACTTGTGTTGCCTTGTTGAATCGATACAGAAATGAAGGAATATTGGATCGAATTCATAATTCGATCCAATATTCCTTAATTTCTGTGATGAATGAACATGTGATGAAAAGTGGATTCTTTACGATAACCGTAAGCCAAAAATGCAATGGCTGACCCCAGGTCAAACCCCGCAACAGTGTCCTAAAGCAAAGCTTACCAATAAAAAGGTAATGTTAACTGTTTCGTGGTCTCAGCCTGGTGTTATTCACTATAACTTTCTTCGATCTGGTCAAGCAATAACAGCAGATGTCTACTGTGCCGAACTCCGAACAATGATAGCAAAACTAGCAGTGAAACAGCCCCGACTGAATCGATCTTCACCATTATTGCTCTATGATAACGCGAGACCTATGCTGTATAACAGCACGAGAAACCGTTTTAACTCTACAGGAACTGCAATTAGAAACCATTCGTCACCCTCCGTATTCGTCAGACCTTGATTATTTTTTCGTGATTTGGACAATTTTCTACGTGATAAAAAGTTATTTTCTCAGGAGGCAGTACAAAATGCTTTCACACAGTTTGTCGAATCTAGATCACGAGAGTTCTATCGCAAAGGCATAAATGACCTTCCTATTAAATGGCAGCAATGTATAGATAATAATGGTAATTATTTTGATTCAATAAATAATGTTAAATAAAAAAAAAAAACAATTTCAATTTTTCAGTACAAATCGGCAATTTCATTACTTTAACCCCTAATACAATGTTGTTTAGCTAACTGTCTAGCGGGGTGATTGCGTAACACACTAACAGTAGCAATGGCATTCATTTTGACAGTTCAAGAATATTCATTGCGTTATCTACGTAGCTCGTGGCTAAGTAATAACTGCCGCATGGGACGATACATCAGGTTAAGGTACGCTTGGGGTTGGTATGTGGATGCGTGACCATCTTTACATATCGAGACTACTCCGTGCCTCGGAACGTTGGTCCCAGTTGTCATTCGTGGATCTTTGACAGTCGTTACGGGTCGTCAGAAGCCCGTAAGTCTACCAACCAGTCTTACCAAGGAGTATATTACCCAGTTACTGGGTTGTGGAGGTCAGATAGGCAGTCGCTCCATGTAAAATACTGGTATTCAGCTGCATCCGGTTGAACTGCAAGCCGCTCCCAATATAGTTGGGAAAAGGCTACACAGATTGGTTTTATTTACTTAGTGAAGCAGACAAATATTTCGAACATATGAAGCTATAAATTTGCAAAAAATATCCTTCAAAATCATTCAGATTGAGATTGAAAGGGTTTTACCCAGTTAGGTTGCTGGATAGGGATATTTAAAACGTCACTTGTGGTGGTTTCTTTACACGCATAATTCTGTAATAAGATAACCAAATAAAATGAGCTTCAAGTAAATAAATTTGTTAATAGAAACAGTATGATGTCGACAGCGTTATTATTTCGTAAGCATTCAAAGCGGTTTTTGTTATTCAAGTGTTTTTACTAACATGCAATTGATTAATTATTGATGAATTATTTTAATCATAATTTGTAGTGGCCTAAATATTTTAATTTTATATTATTTTAGGAAGCAGTAGACGAAGCCATAAAACACGACAGGATGCCTTTAGACGGTCGTCCAATGTTCCTCTCACGATATTCAGCCAAGAAGTCCAAGCCTACCTTCAAATACTCAACGGAAGCGGAGAAGAACAAGCTGTTCGTGAAGAACTTGCCTTTCGCGCACTGCACCAAGGACGCTCTGGCCGAAGTGTTCGATAAGTACGGGAAGCTGAAGGATGTACGGGTTGTGACTCATAAGTAAGTGATTATGGATTATTTTTTAACTTTAAATAATACATAACAACAGACCTGATATAACACTAGTTGATAAAGTAAGCAAACACACATTTATAATATATATAGCAGTCCCAAACACAAATAACATACAAAAACCTTTCACAGAAAAAAATTGGAAGTGTACAGAATTACAAGAGGAAATTACCAGAGTATAGAAAGTGAATAGACTCAATAGTAATATCAACAACAGGTGTTGAAAAAAATATTCAATAGGTTTAATGCAGTCAATCTATCCAAATACACATACCTAACACTATAATAAGCTGCCATATTAAACACTTGCCGCATAGTAAGAAAATGTTTACAACTAGAATTAGATAATAATTTCACTGCAGTACAGAGCAATTTACCTTCTCAGAATAATAACTAGAATCTCACCTTGGTTCACACCCGTGAGATTCTGAAAATACCAGGAACTAACCTGAGAAAATTAAGTTTGTAGGATTATTTTCTTCTCAGGGGTGTGTGTTGGGTCTAAAAATGAGGTTGAACGCACGTTTACAGTAAAGGTCGTATAATTAGAAACACAGTATATAGGGCACAAACAGGTAAAACAATCATATATCTAAAACTATCACGAACGTTTCGCGAGCGTGACGTACGCTATCATGTTCCTTTGTCCACTGTCGGTTGGCGGGGGTATCGTCTCCCGTCGCCGCGGTTAAGGGTGAGTCCGTTCACAAACGTTAAGGCTAAGGCGCTGCTACAAGTTTAAAAACCAAATAAAAATAATATTTTTTAGCTCGGACTTAAAAAGTATTCATTATTAATAACATGGTGTTGGTACAAAGAATTGTTGGGTGAATCGCTGCTGCCCTAGCTAGATCGCTGATTAATCTGTATCTAGGAGAGAGTTTCGACTCAATTTGAGTATCACAATAATCATGATTTTATGAAAACATTTTCGCTCAGTGTAAAGCTTGTCCACTCTGAAATGATCCGCCCCACTACCGCATTACCGTGTACGTAAAATGCGGTAGTCGTATACTGGTGGTCAGTTTTTTTTTGTTACTGGCTTTTGCCCGCTATTTCTCTCGTACCCTAAGAAAACTGCTACATGGACGGGAGTAAAAGTATCCTATTTGTTAACATAACATCTTGCCTGTATGTAAACTCCGAAGGGGTAGCCATATTTATAGAGGATACATTTTCCCAGTTATGTTAGGCCCTTTTGTAATAGGGCGAGCTGCTGCTGAGATCTAAACCAGGACCCACTATTTTGGTATTTTTTACACCTGTCTTTGTGCTGCGATTTTCACTGCCCAACAAATCAAAATTGCGGATGTTTCAAAATCGAACTACTTCATTAATCTAGTAGCTGCAATAATAACCTAACTTCCGTTCACAGAGACGGTAAACCAAAAGGCCTAGCCTACATAGAATACGAGGATGAGTCGGCTGCTTCAGAAGCAGTGTCCAAGGTGCACGGCATGATGCTAGCAGACAGGAAGCTGGACGTCGCGCTCAGTGCGCCGCCGCCGCGACCGACCACGTCCGCGGACATGCCGGCGCTGGGGCTTGGCAAGAGGGACACGGGGGGTGGCATGTAAGTTAACAGATGTTTTTTTACTGACATTAATAGCTACTCATAATCTTCAGTTTGCGCTACAACTTCAGAAAAAAATTATGACGTTTTCAATAGAACCAACCAATTCTGGAATCAACTTAATTTTATCAACTCGCACTGGGCCCACGTGGAGTACAGCCCACTCCCTCACACAGACATGAAGCATATGTCCCAACAGTGGAATCATAATAGGACAACCTGACCTACCTACCTGTAACCTGATTTACACTTTCATAAAGTTAATATTTGACTAAGTAAAAAAAAAACATATGGAAACAATGATTTGATTAACCTTATACATTTATTATAAAATAAAGTCTCCCGCCGCGTCTGTCTGTCTGAACGTGATAAACTCAAAAACTACCGAACGGATTTTCAAACGGTTTTCAGTTATGGACGGATAGATAGATAGAATACTCTTTATTGTACGGACAGCTGCAGAGAAATTTCACCCCCTAGCAATGTATCAATACGTATTGATGAATACTGCAAATAATACAAACTTTCAATGTATGAATACTGCTAACATCAGAAATGTAATGTAACATTTTCTCTGCAGCTGACTGTACACCATAAAAATTACAGCCATAAATTTAGAAATTTTACATAGGGTGACACAATGGGCGGTCTTATCGCTTAAAGCGATCTAGAAGTGATTCATGAGGAAGGTTTTGGTGTATAATTCATTAAGGTGATTAAATTGGCTGAAATATGACGATTATTGTTGAAGATGTCGGAAAAAATCATGCCGACTGGGAGCTTTACTGGCGTGCGCCGCGAAAACCTTTACAGATACATAAAATGTATGTTGTATAGGTTTGTACATCTTAAAAAGTTCAACTAAAAAGTCCGCGATGGATCTTCGAAGGATGACACACAGTAACCATTATCTTTCAGAACTTAATAAAAATTTCACCGAACCGCGTCTACATTGAGATTATGCATACAGATGCCTAGATAAATAGTAAAGCAACGATCTCAGTTCAGTAAAGCATTTCCAACGAAACATGCAGTCCGGCGTCGGTGCGGCTTCGGCGTCATTAACAGGAAGCCTTTAGGCATTCAGAAACTGGCTGTCCGTGCAAAAATACTAAACATTTTCTTTTTATTACCTTTTCAGGCGACGAACACAACTCAGCAGTTTCATCCCGAGTGTCCTTCAAAGGGCGTCGACTAGCGCAGCGCGACCAACCACAAGCGAAGCCAAGGGCTCCTCAGCCAGTAGCGACAAGACCAACGGTGACCACAGCAACGGCGATGACAAGCGACCACTCAGCAACAGCGACTTCAGGAGCCTCTTGCTCAAGAAACAATAGATTGTCAAGTCCAGTTAGTCCTTGTAAATAGAGTCGAAAGTCGGTCGCGTTAGGTTACAGTGGAACTTCAAGCTCATAAGTGTCGATATTTCTCATTTTAGAGATGTACCGACTATTTTGAGGAAAACTATGGGCATTTTCTAATATTAGAAAAAACACTCAACAGAATGGCTTCTAAAACCATTCTACCTCAAATACATTACTGATAAAATGACCATCCAATTTCTAAAATCTCTACTACTTGATTTATCGAATTGAAGAATAATTCAGTACATCTCTAAAAGCCGCCATATATTACTCTCTTACTACAATATTTGGAATTCCTTCGAAGAATTATTGTCAGCAGGATGAATTTACTACCTAGTGCTAGATTAAGGTAATTGCTTATCCGGATCAAAAATAATCCTCTTTGTATGGTGGCCTCAATAGTCTATAAAGCTAGTACATACGTACCCTATATTTCACGGCAACGAGCCTTATATAAAATTCTTCAAGGATTTTTTGGCGCTCGAATGACGTTGACAGGGCGGCGCTCTTAGTAAACATTGTTTTGCTAAATGTATTGAAAAAACAAGATGGCCGTGTAGTTCAGATTTTGGCCATACGCCAAAAGATTCTTGCACAGTTAGCGTCAAATAACTTTGCCGCTCTGAAGTGGACTACAAATGAATGCGCAGTAGTCAAACTTACTTATAAAACAGTAGCGCGCATGCCAGCACGCATGCGCAACCTAATTTCAGAGCGGCAAAATTATTTGACGCGAACTGTACAGTTTTACTTATAATATTAAAACACTGTATAAAACCCGGGTATATTAGAAAGGGGACTTTGAGACCGAAAATGGTACTTATTTGTGAGAAAATATCACAATAAATATATAATCACCATGCTTCTCCATATTTTTGTTAGAGTATTTTATTGTACAAATTAAAATTACAGTTTTTGATTTTTAATTGTTAATTCGATCTGTGTCTGTTTTTGAGCATATATTGGGAATTGACGTGTCTTTGCAGCGATTGATTTGTATAGAAGAAAGTCATTCTTATGTTATGTATGATCACTAAATGCCTGTCATATAGACAGGATTTTATATAAAAAAAAAACTGTTTCTTATTACTGAAGGTTCCTTCAATGATTTTCCGGGTACTACCCTACGATTTGATATAAGGATATAGGAGAAGTCATTCGTTGATGAAGTCAGAGGCCTGTGGGCAGCATACAAACTCGGACACCAGGGTTAGTCACACAGACAAGAAAGAAAGAGAATTGATGTTTGGAAGCAGGGTCTTGTATTCATTCGAATTTATTAGTATTGCAAGGACACGTCAATTTTAAACAAGCTCCGCAATTGATTTTTATCGCCTACCTTTTTTTAATAGGAAACCATTCAGATTTTATAATATCCAACATCGAATTGTTCAATTTTGTGTTTGCAAATGCGCATTCATTCCATTAGTGATGTTATTTGATTCAATCATAGTCACAACTTCATAATAATATAGCGATAGTTTACTTCACTTATAATATCTAAAATGATGATGTATCAACAATGTTTGTAGCGATATTTACTCAGGCACCTTGTGACACCGTAACATCTAAATAACTTTTGTTTTTATTAAACTGATTTGTTTTGTATTCGGAATTTTACTTTGCAGTGTGATTGCGGACGAAGAATGATTCAGAATAAATGCGTTTTGTTGTATACAGTTGTTTTACTGGTTTATCAACGTTTATTTATTTATTAAAACTTTATGCACAAGTAGTAGTATACTGTAAACTTTATGCCCGAGGCGTTTTCTACCAGTCAACCTTAGGGTGATGCAGAGACAAAACGTGGCAGGCGCAACGTACACGGGATAGATAGCTCGGAAATAATTATATAATTCAAGAATACGTAGATACATACATACATTTACACAAAATAAGCTTTGTCAGGAGAAATAACGATCGATAAAGGAGAAAACGAATTAAATGTTATGCCCTTATAGAGTTTCCACTGCATGTATGGACCTCTTAAGCCCGGGTGTCGACATTGCGTCCGAGCCGTCAAGCCACGACAGCTTTGCCCGCGGCTTCACCCGCGTGGATGTCGCCTAATAGCGGAGGAAAAGACATTGACTCCTGTTAGATGCGAGAACGGGAGTAACGGGGCACAAGTAAAGCACAGGCCTGCTGTGAACGCACTAACGCTTTATTTTAAACACGTGCGTGAGCCCGCGGGCGTGGGGCGCTGGCAGTCCACAAGGATCGCGCGTCGCTACTTCGCTACACACATTTACTTATACACAACATCTCCCAACCATAATTCGAAAGATACAATAGCATAGCATAATAGTAGCATTTATTACATAATAAACAATACTGCAGTTCTTAAACATACCACTACATACATTACACACTACATTAAGCCATCCACTGGTCACTTGCAAGGCTTCTATAGTCCACCTTTGGGAGCTGGCGCCACGCCCTACCGGGACGGGCGGGCGGCTTACTTGCACCTTACCCCCCTCCCCCGCGGCGTCAGCTTGAGACGCCGGTTAGGAGCTCTGTGGAGCCAGTGATGATATTTCCCTGTCACCATCATACTCGATAACACAATACTTAAAAGCTATGTTAGTAACAAATGTATATAACATTTTAATTCAAAAATCTGTTGCACTCACCAGACGCACCTTTATTACATTAAATGATCGTTAATCAAATACACAACTTGACCACTTTTGTCTAATATCGTCCCTCTGCACCATGTGAACTTTTTTTGTATAAAAATTCGCCCCGTTTTTAAAAAAATGTGTATTTTTGCCGCCATTGTTTATACTTACTGCAAATACTGTTTTGATTTTACTGTGCTGTCCAGTGTCCCGTTTGAGGGTGGCGATAGCGGTTTTGGCGACAATAGATCCAACCTTCATCTTAGCTTGTATCCAAAACTAATTGAGCCGGAGAGAACCCTGTAACTGAATGTACTGAATTCCGATAATCAAAAAGATATTTTAAGTTTGATCCTAGTGTCTTTTTGGCTGTTACTAGATAAAAAAACACGATTTTATACCCTTTTTTGCGATCAAATCTAAAATCTAAAAATAAATGACAAGTCAGTGACGTCGTGCATGGAATGAAGAAGACAACAATAAAATTCTTGTTCTTCTATGAAACGAAGTTACGAGTAAGTTGAATCACTATAACAAGTAGCTACCTAATAAACTACTAGCCGATGGGAACGTTCCTGACGCAAAATATAGCGAAAGTAACGCCAATCTATAAACCAGGAAATACCACAGATCCTGGAAATTATCGACCGATTTCAGTGTTGCCTGAAATGTCGAAAATACTAGGAAAATAATCCACAACCGATTAGAAAAATATTTAAGTATCTACTATAAATTACATCACCGATCGGCAATATGGATTCAGATCAAAAAGTAATGCAGCTATTATTGATCTCATTACTAAAATTAAAACAAAATATAGATAGTATCAATATAGTCCTGCGTATTTTTATCGACCTAAAAAAGGCATTCGATACAGTCTGTCACAAACTGCTCCTAAAGAAACTGGAATCCATCAATATCACTGACAATGCTCTAAAAATGTTCTAGTCTTACCTAAAAAATCGTTCGCAAGTGGTTAAACTTGGCAGTCACCATAGTGATGCATTACCTATTAGGTGTGGTGTCCCACAAGGATCTATTCTAGGTCACTTGCTCTTTTTAATATATATAAATAACATTCACGGAATTAAACTACATGGTCACCTTATCCTATACGCTGATGACACTTGTTTATTCTACTTCTGATCCTCCATCCAATCTTCTGATCCATCAAATTATTTCATAAGCCCAAAATGATTTAAATCCTTTACTAGCATGGTTTCAATTCAATCTCCTAACAATAAATATCTCCAAAACATGTTAATTTACGGCAAAAATTTTAAAAAAAATCCCCTATTTAACCCACTAACAATTATTAATAATGTGCCTATATATAGGAAAAAACCTGTGAACAATATCTCGGTTTAAGAATTGACAGCTCACTAACATGGAATGCTCACATTTAACATATAAAAAACAAGCTCTCAGCACTTGCCGGGTCACTGAGTCACTAAGTCGGTTACAGAACTTAGCGATGGGAAGTTCAAAACCCACATTAAACGCGTTCTTATCAAGAATGCATATTATAAAATTAAAGACTACGTTGAAGACAAGGAAGTTTGGCAATAATTCCTTCTGCGCATGTGGCTTCCCTGGTAGCTCATTAAAGGCAAATTATGTAAGAGTCTATTAACTGCTCCCAAATTACCATGTTTATATAAATATATATTTTTTACATTTTTATTTTTACATTCTTCCTTGACATAATCACGCTATTATTTGACATTATATACCTACAATTTAACTTCAAATCTTTATTAGTGGCTTTTGTGAACATGATAATTATTCAGAATTGTAATAGCAATCACGTCATTTCGTTAACGTTTTTATTTTTAATAATTTATTCATCTTTTTATAGATTATTTTCTATTTTGTGAATGTGAGAACGCTGTAGGCTTAGTGGACTGTATATTTGCTGACCATAATTATTTTGTTAAGTACCTGGTACTTGTTGAAAGACCTACACTGTCCTCCCATACCTAATAACACTCTTATTTGAAAATATTGTAAAAACCAATTATTTTTAATAGAGTAACCGTGGAGTTTCTTGCCGGCTCTTCTCCATAGGAAACGACCAATTGGAACCGTGCACCTAGCTTCTGACGTTTTACATAAGTGCCCATGTAGGTTTATGTGAAATAAAATATTTTGATTTTTTTTGAACTGCGTAACATAGTTCGTTGCATCCCATCAAAATTGTGGTACACCATCTATAATTCCCTAGTGAAACCGCATCTACTTTATTTGATCAAATTTTGGGGTAGTGCTGCAAAACAAAATTAGCAGAACTTCAAATTACCCAAAATAAACTCATAAAAATACTCTTCAACTATCCATGTAACATCAACTAGTAAAATCTATAGAGATACAAAAATAATGAATATAATGTATGGTTAGTTTACTAACCACACGAAAAGAAGAATGAATATCAAACAACTATGCTTACATATATTTACAATACATGTCATAACATCAGAAAAAATCTTACCAAGAGCATTCTAACAACGTAGCACAAGGCGAGCTAGCTTGTTAGTTTTTCCCAAAACTAGAACTAACTTGGTAAAAAAATGCTTACGTTTGAAGGAGCACAGCTTTATAATAGAATACACTCTAGGATAAGAAATCTACACTCGTTCATGAACTCAACTTGGTCAGTTGATAGGTGTATCATTGCGGATCAATCACTTTTGGAGAAATAAAAGCATTGGATGGGTAGGTATCTAGTGTGTAGCTGATGACGACGAACTTTGTGTAATGTTTTAGTCTATGGAGAATATGTCTCTAAGGAGAATAAAGTTTCTTTAAACCTAAATATACCTACCTGACGCCGATGCCGATATTCGGCTGAATCCCTGCAGTGACGGACGTCGAGTCGATGAAATAATGCGAGATAATGGTGTTGTGAAAAGTGGAATGTGCGGAGTGAAATTATGTAAGTAGGTAACTATACTTATATAAGCCATTTAAATAATATATTCTACAGTAAAGTTTAGCATTTGGAAACGTTCCTGTTCGATGATGATTGTGTATTCGATTACTTGATTATTACCTATGATTAATCATAATAAGATAATAGTGGCAAAGGTGTGAATAAAATAAACGATTTGACTGAATTAAAATGTGATTGCAATAAATAATGACCTAAAGGTAAATAAGCATATGTCTTATAACCATTATCTAACAATAGATCCACAATTAATGGTTACATTATTAAATTCCTTTCTTTGTTCACAGATTTGTGACCAAGAGTTGCACTAAAAAAGAAGAACGACTCGGGAAGAACACGGCAGCCAGATAAACATACAGGTGACATTTTTTACAGTCTAGAAAAACATTGGGTATGTACTTATAATAGGTGAACAGAGTAGAATCCTATGGCATAAAAATTTTAGTCTTTTTAATTTTTCAATAACCTTGAAAGAAATTGATCTATCGATACCTAAGTACCGCTCATTAGAAGTAAACTTTTTAGAACAATAAAAACATAAATCACACTAATATTATAAATGCGAAAGTTTGTGAGTGTGTTTGTCTCTTCTTCACGCTAAAACTACTAAACGGATTTGGATAAAATTTGGCACACAGATAGTTTATAACCTGGATTAACACATAGGATAATTTTATTTTATATCCCGATATTCCCACGGGATCGAAACTTATGCGGGTGAAACCGCGGGGCGCAGCTAGTTTAAAATAACATAATAATTCGATAAAAAATATCGAAATTCAAATCATACGCACCCTACCTACTAAATGCGCGGAATTTATGAGATAACTACCTACTTGCAATTTACATTCCATGAAAATATTTTCGCAAAAACGTTTCAAGGTTTTGTGAATCATTACAGCAAAATGATTCAAATTAATAAAGATCTAAATAAAAACGTTTCTGAGAGATAACATATTTGTAGCTAGAAACAATTAAAAACACATCAGTTTTTTTATTATCTACAAATGTGAGACGCGTTGTGGGTTGGAACATTGGAAATCAAAGAATAATAATAACTTATGGACTGAAATGTTTTTACATTGATGTTTTAAAAAGTAGCCTAGTGCAATAAACCCAATTTTCACAGACTTGTGGGTTGGAACGTTTTTGCTTATACCTACTAGGTACGTCCCACTTTTACAGAAAATTAAAAAATCAAATACTTATATACCTACGGCGAGGTATCTATTTGATTTTGCGGCGAGAATGCCAATATTTCGTTAAGGGTGCAATTTTCATGGTTGTACCAGCACCCCTGGTGCTGATGACGAAAATGAGGTCGCAATCAAAATCCAAGAAGGCCATATAATTTGCTTATTTTTTCATTCTTATTCTTTACTAGCTTTACCCGGCCCGGCTTCGCGGGTAGCACTAAGTACTTATCTACCTACGTACCTCCTTACCTACCCCACCTACCGTACCTACCTTACATAGCTACCTACCTGGGTAGGTTAGGTTAGGTTACCTACCTACCTACCCTACCTACCTACCTACCTAATCAAGTCAATCAAACTACGAGATATAAAAACTCATGAGACAGCCAGACAGCAAATGATTATTTTCTAATGTTATGTCTCAGATGAAAGGGCGATGAACCACAGTTTGCACCTATAGGTACTTTCTTATTAAAGTTTATTTCTTGATGTTTCCACCTCGAACTAATCTTCTCCCCTCCCAGCCTTCGCGTTCCGTCACCTTCAGCATGATACCCTGGTCCTTAGGTTTTATGGATATGGTCCTAGGATCGAAGGTCAGGGTCTCTGGCATGCCATCAGCCAGGTCCACTCTGTACTTCTTCAGGAACGTAATGAGACCAGACAGCATTTGCATCTTCGCGAAACGCATTCCTGAAAATAAACAAAATAAATTTAACACGTTCAGTGCCCTCTTGGAGGGTCGCATATGGAATGCCGGGCTCACGGGCCTCGCGGAGGGCTCATTTTAAACGTAGGTTTTTCTTAGCGAATACAGCATTACACCGTGAATATACAATCTGATCTGACCAGACTTGTACATCACAGCTTCTTACCGAATGGCACAACAGTGACGGCAGATGTCTATTGCCAAGAATTGCAAACATTGATGGAGAAGCTCGTAATTCAACAACCAAGACTAGTCAATCGCTCTTCGCCATTGCTTCTCCACGACAACGCGCGAGCTCACACTTCATGACAGACCATCACAAAGCTACAAGAGCTACAGCTGGAAGCTCTCCGTCACCCACCGTACTCACCGGACATTGCCCCATCAGATTTCTACTTTTTTCAAAATTTAGACAATTATTAAGTGGGAAAAAATTCAAAACCCGAGAGGCAGTACAAAACGCTTTCGCTGACTTCATCGCCTCCCGTCCGGCAGACTTCTACAGTAAAGGGATAAACAAACTGCCATCAAAATGGCAAAATTGTATGGATAATTTGGGCCAGTACCTACCTACTTTGATTAGCTGAAATAATTAAAATAACCTAAATTTTTATATTTTACAATTATCATACAAATCTCCAATTACATAGGTAAAGACCTATTATATTTTAATTTTGTTGGCGTTGGTTTTAACATCCAAGATTTTAAAATGTTTTACTCACGGTTACAAATATTCACAAATTCACGAAGTAAAATTGTGTTTTCAGGGGATCTTGTAGCTCTCGCGCATATTTGGGAGTGGCGCGGGGAGGCGAAACGCCGGGGCTTGACTCCGATGCCGCGAGAAATCGCGGCACAGCGGACAGAGCTCCGACGGGATCTCATGGCGTCATGGAGAGTGCGATTGTCGCAACCCAGTGCTGGGCACGCCACTATTGCGGCGGTAAGTCCCCTCTTTGAGGAGTGGCTGGAGAGGCGCCACGGCGTCCTCACCTTTCGCCTGACCCAGGTCCTCACCGGACACGGCTGTTTCGGGAGGTACCTGTTTCGGATAAGGCGGGAGGAAACGCCCGGGTGTCATCACTGCGTGGATCGCCCGGAGGACACGGTGGAGCATACGGTGGAGGTATGCCCGGCTTGGGCAGAGCACCGCCGTGTCCTCGTGGAGGCGATCGGTGGCGGGGATCTCTCGCGTCCGGCCCTGGTCCAGGCCATGGTACGGAGCGAGAGGGCATGGGAGGCCGTCACCTCCTTCTGCGAAGCAGTAATGCTCGCGAAGGAGGAGGCGGAGTGCGTGAGGGAGAGGCAAATTTCGCGCCCTCACGCCCCTAGCCACCGCAGGAGGAGACGCCCCGGGCGTCGGGAATCCATCGCGGATTCCCGGCCACCGTAGGCGCGGGCTTGCGGACGGTGAGCAATGGGTAGCTCGCCGTCCGGTAAGGACCAAGCCCGGGTCGACGGCGCGTTGCGTTCCACGCGCGCCTCAAAGAGTGTCAGCGAGTGAAGGGGTCCGATGAGACCATTGCCTGCCGGGGTTGCGGGAAAGTCCGAAAGGGATACCGTGGCCCCCTGGCATTGCACAGGCAAGAGAAGGAACACGGGTGGGTTTTAGTCAGTAAGAGTCTGACACGCCCTCCCGCTCCACCCAGAGCGGGAGACGTCATTTGATGATTTCCCACCCAAAAAAAAAAAAAAAAAAAGGGGATCTTGTAGCTATAATTATGTAATTTAACCTTTTAAAATAGGTTGGCGACTACTTATAGCGACAATGTTGTTAACCGACCGCGATGGTTAACATTAGCGCAAACTTAATGCCGTTAACCCTCCCGGAGTCGAATGTGAAGAACTAAATCGGCACTTTTTTTAAGGTCAATGTCACAAAAGAGCACCCCCGAAAACACAAGGAAGTGGCAAGAGTCAATAGACCGAAAGAAAAAAAATGGCATAGGTAACAAACTAGGTGAGTTTTTCAACAGTAGTAGTCAGTCTAAAATCAATTTTATTTAAACTGTTATAAAGTTGATGTTTGTTTAAATGGAAATAACATCAATTGGAAACACAAGTCATAGATCTTAGTGTAAAAAAAAAAAATTACCTATACAGAGCCTGGGTCCGGATCCGAACGGTAAAAACGTGTAAGGTTTAACTTCGTCTTTATTTTCAGGAAGGAACCGTTCTGGCTTGTAAATCTGCGGCTCCGGGAAGTTTTCAGGATTGTGGTGCAAGTGGTAGACTGGAATATGGACTCGGACCCCTACGTCTAGTTTCAGACCCGTAGGGAGGACGTAGTCGTCCATGACCTCACGGGTAATATTGCCTAGAACTGGGTATTTTCGAAGAGTCTCATACATACAAGCCTCCAAGTAAGGCAGCTCATTCAAGCACTCATATTTCAGTTTGTTCCCGTGACGTCGCAGAAACTCGTCCACCTCCTCGGCCGCTCGTTGCTGCACCTCCTGTTGCTTCGCCATCTCAAACAATAATAAGCTCATAGTGGAAGCTGACGTTTCGAATCCCGCCGCAAAGAACATGACGCACTGCGACACCATCAAGTCATCATCCACCTTCAAATGTATCTTCTTGTCAGCCCCAGTCTTTGCGTTACTTAAACTGTCCCCAGATATGTAATCCTCACTACATAAAGTCAGGACCAGGTCCACGAAATCGTTTCTCGAAGATGGCTTGTAGTCTCGACTTTTGAACACTTCTTTCAGCAATTTTGTGAAGAATTGATCTATAGTTGAAGGGAAAACTTGGAGTCCCAAACGGTAGAAAATGGCAGGCCATATGGACCTGCTTATGAGTTTGAAACCACGATAGTTTGTAGCTTTGAATATTTCGTTTGCCATCATCATATAGGGGTTATTATTGTCTGGTCCCATGGTGTTGGAATCCACACCCAAAGCGCAGGAGCTTATGCAGTCCATGGTGTACCTCACACTAATATGCCTTGCTTCAATGACGTCTGACATGCCAATTTCATAGTCCAGCATATCTTCGAAGACGATAACACGCTGTTCTATCAAATAGTACATCTTCTTCATTTTTGCGGAAGAAAACATTGGAGTTAGATTTTGTCGGACTGTTTTCCATCTATCACCGCCACTGAAGAATAGGTTTTGTGTAACAACTTCACGTGTAGCGTAGTCGGTTATTTCTCTGCCGTTGAAGTAGTAGAAATCTTTAGCTATCACTTGTTTGATGATCTCGGGGCTAAGCACCACGAGAACAGGCTCCGTGCCGAAGAAAGCTCCGAAGTAAGGTTGATCGATGAACTTCTCACATAGTTTTTGTACCAACTGACCAGAATACTCTTTAAGCAAGATAAGTCTTCCGTAGTTGCCCAAAAGAGGCAGTGGTTTAACGTAAGGCACATCCTTCTTTTCCCAGTAACCAAATTTCTTTGTCGATATATAATATAATAAATAAAATATGATTGTTGACAAGGACGCGACAACGAGCAGGGCGATCATTATGATAACTGCGGTGCTGACAACTGTGGCCCGAGAGATAGATGTTCCATAATATAAATATTTTGTGACAGTGTAACTCCCGAGTGCGCTAAGAACTGACAAGAATAAATTGTGCAACAATAATTGTATGCAATAAATTGCGTAACAATAATTGTATGCAATAAATTGTATGCCAGTTGAGAGCTAATTTTTCAATCGCGAGTTAAGTTTTATCTGAAGATAAAATATTTGTTTGGTAGCAGCCCAAAACAGAGACAGCATGGTCACGATACATGGCAATGCCATGCCAATCTCCCAAGCCATGTTAAAGAACTGAGCCTCAATAAATTTAAATCATTTATTAAACAAACTATGTCAAAAAGGTTTCTATAAAGTTAAAGATTACCTAGACTACAAAAAGTCTTGGGCTAACTCCATACTATAGGTACTACTCCATAGATACTAATTTAATTTATTTGACTGTTTGCTTTCTTTTATTATTGACTTAATCGACTCATTACACTGTTGTTGTATTTTTTAATGAGTTGTATTGTAATATTTGGTCAGCTAGCGACCTCGAAAATTGATCATATTATTCTTGCCTGAGCAACCGGCAGCAAGTTCGTCATGCTCCCTTAGATGTCACTGCTTGCGCTAGCGTCGGGGGTCGGGTTGCCTCCTTCCCTCAAATATGGCGAGGGGGGTAACGGCTGATCTTTGCGTTATGCTCGTGAACGGCTGCTGCTTGCGGTGACTGGTCGTCTTGCTGACCATGGTTTTTGTTGCTGTTATTAGTAATTAACTGTTTATTTATTTTTACTTCGATAGTCCTAGTTTATCGTTATATGTAAACGAGCACGCCCTTTATGCCTGGCATTTATTCGGGTATTTACTTTTCACTTTTTTTGTTGGTACATTGGTGTGTGCTAGGTGACATATAGAAAATAATTTCATATAATGTAATGTTCTATGTTGCGTAATATAAATTATTTTGCATAAGTACTTTTGTATAGAATCAAGTTTTTCTAACTATTCAGACAGCTGTGCAGCTGGGGAGTTTGTCGCGCCACTTCTTCTTCCCAGCTAAAACACACTAGGAAGTGGTGAAGGGCGGGCGTTTTTGGGGGAGTGTCATGTAATTTTTTCGTTCGAAAAGTACTGATTTCTCAGCCTATTTTGAATAAATCACTAAAATATAAGGTTCAAAGTTGATTGGGAAAATTTGACAGTTTTGGGTAGGTTGACCTGCTGGCGTCTGTACATATGTATAACGTGTCATGTAGTATACTACCTTTATAGGGGTTTATTTATAAACGTTGCTTAAAGTTAAGTAATGAGTAGCGACTGCTTAACCATACATATTTGACGTTTGAACGTCATTTAACTTTAAGCAACGTTTATAAATAAACTCCGTCTCCAGTCTTAAAATTTTCATTATGAAGTGAGATAGCATAAAAAACAACACTGAGTATAAGTTTTTTAATTAATTATTATTTAAGAAATTTACTTAAACAACAATTAATTATTCCTGTGAGAGGAACTGTCGTTCTTGTTATTGTGTGCTCAAGAACAATATAGTACATTATCTAACATTTGTCAGAGTGAACTTCGTATTCGGTTACAAAAGTAGCCAGCACACAAAAATACTCCCTCGCTATCGACACTCGTTGGTAGAATGCATAAAATATACATAAAGCTAAGTTTAAGTAAATTTCTTAAATAATAATTAATTAAAAAACTTATACTCAGTGTTGTTTTTTATGCTATCTCACTTCATAATGAAAATTTTAAGACTGGAGACGGAGTTTATTTATAAATAAATATATATATAGCTTCTGTCAGATACAATACACGCCTCGGCCTCCTCCGTTATCCTTATCATACATAGCTTTTTAAATTTTACAAAGCCTACGAGCTCGAAATTAGTTGGGAGTGGGAGATTTTTGCAGATTTTACACACACATTTATCTATTTATTTATCGAGCTGCTTTTGTAGGTTTGGTGCATTATTTGTAACGTCAATAACAGGATAATCTGCTTCGGAGGGCTGTGCAGTCGACGTGCTCGCTAGTTTTGAAATCTCAGAAATTTCTTCATTATTGGGTTAAAATGAATACCAAAATATCATAAATTTATGAATATCGGAATTACGAGATTACTCCTCTCAACTCCGGAATTGAAATATCAGAAAAATGGTTACGGAAATCCGGAATTACGAAATTCCGGAATTCCGGAATGCGTGTGAATCGAAAAAAGGCTCTCGAAGACATTGGAGCTTAAATTTAAAAGTGTCGGTTTTTTACTTGAAATGACTTCTAATAGCCAATAATCTATCATAGAATACAATCTGGTAGGCAAATTGGCAACTTATATTGTTTTTGCAAAAAAAAAAATGTATGGAGCTAACGCTTATCTCCGGAAACGACCCTGGCGACCGGGGTAGATGACGGCCCTCTCCATCAAATAGGCCTCAACCACACGACAAAGGTTGGCATCCGGTGATACCGGAGTGCCTCCCTGATGCAACTCCAGGGCAGGGTATTGAAGGCGTTGGCGATGACGACCCCACCCCGAGCCACCGCATCCCCCGTCGTGAGGGCTCGCACGCGCATGATAGCATCCACCGTAGAGCACCCCCTGCGTCGCTATACGTAGTTTCTTACCATTTAATTTTTTTTGTGAAAATGTGACCGTGAAAAAAAATTCTTTGATTTTAAAACTAAATCACGCACGCTCACACAGCGTCAAGACATTTATCCATAGTTCCAAAACTCCATCCATATTGAGCACATTATTTGTGATTTTTTAGACCTAATTAATTATTTTAAACAAATACATTTAAATTGAAAAACGGTATATTTTGGTGAACCCTCCAGGAGGGCTCCCGGCACAGAACGTGTTAAACCCGTGATCAAAATTGATTGATTCAATTACGTTGCAAAAAAACAAAGATTTTATAATAAAAACATTTATTTATAAAAATACAATTTACTCTTTACAATCTCAATAGAGAAATATATAATTTCTTCTTATATACATCGAGAATCGTCTACAATAAATAACTATAAAAGCATTGCATAACTGGAAATTATACTCTAAACAATACACTCAAAAATTAACTTTGTACTTTTTTTCTAACATACAAGAAGCTGTGATATGTCTAACATAGCGCCTTAGATCCTTAGAAGGGTCTTAAGGCAATGGTTACTGTCATATACATTCTCAGTCTGCCAATGCGGATATTATGCCTATCTTTTGAACGCCACGGTATAAACACATTGGCGTGGCCTATATGCAGTACGACATAATAAAGTCAGTAGGTATAAGATATACCTACATTTTCAATATAAGCTTTTCTCTCATTGTACGGAACGCCTATACAATTCGAGGTCAGCTTATACTAGAAATCGTATAGCTTAATTTATATCGCGAATAAGCCCATAAGGCCATTAACTTCATAATAATTATTATGTATCACATATTACTCGTTCGTTACTCAAATATTTTGAATGTTCGAAGATCTATCACTACGACTCCTACTTCAAATAAAAGTTAAGAAGTGTCGAGTTTCAGAGGTTTGCTCCTATTTGTAAAGTTTGTGCTAAATACATACAATACAATAATGGCACTGTCATTTTTAGAAAATGTTTTTTTTACATAATTTTAAAAATATATATATATATGAAAAGTATTAAGTAGTAATATTTTTTGATAATACCTTTGACAAAACATAACAGAGTGGATCTAGAGGGTGGGCACTTTGGATATGAGCCCCCTTGAACTAGCTCGAGGTCAACATGACCTGAGTAGCCACATGAGCTGATGGCTTGTCTTATAAAGACAGCCGTTTTTCATCCGTTGAGTTTATACTTTGAGTATCTTAATGTAAAGGAACGTCATACTAGTGCTACAATAAAAGCTATTGTCAGTAAATATGTGCGCCGTCCTTCCACCGCTTCTTTGAGCGCTCGAATGCTTCTTTGATGCAGGCCCTAGGGAAAAAGAATTAATATAGAATTATCGTATTGCTATAAGTTAATGCATATTTTTTTCGGACTTGTACTGGCTCTCTGTATTTCTTCTCCATTGTCGATGGAACGAGTATAATTTTGCAAGCACAAAATAGAGTTCAAAACACCTTGCAGGAAACCTTGCACGCGTATATTTTGATATAAGACTTGAATGATGTTTGAGAATTTTGCTGCTCTGTCTGTGCTGATCCTTTGAGTGAAATACACTTATAGCAGGTTTAGAGTATTAGATGAAAAGTGGCCGAGCGCTTACCTAAACAACGACTGGTGCAGTATGTAGGCGGACACGTGTCCCGCGTCCACGTAGCGCACCTCCGCGCCGGGCCAGATCTCCTCCAGCGTGCCGACGTCGTCGCGCGGCACGTACGCGTCGTGCTTCGCGCATACCGCTGTTGAATGAAAGGTATAATCATCAGATATTTCATTATAACAGCCCGAAGTATGGGGTTCTGTCCCAGTAATGACATAAACGCCCATCATGTTATGGGACTTGAAAATAACTGGCGAAAAGTGGATGTACCGTCGAAGAAGTTCATATCTATACACCGTAAGGACTAATTCTGCTTGCAGCGTTCGCTACAGAACCCAACAGATGTGGGCGTCGATCGTCTTCACGGGATTTTGTTATCAAACTGCTTAGATATGAAGTTCTTCGATGGTACTTACTATACATCCCAGCCAACCGGTACCCTAATTACGTAATACACGATCAATCGGAATTTGAATCGTTTTGATACATATTGCTAATCCATTGCTTCATATGTTCGAAAAATAAATCTACTCAGCAACGTAAATAATGCAATGAATGTTGTTGAACTGTCAACATGAAATAAATTTGTCGTAATCGTTTACGAAAATCTCTATTTCGTATTATTCTATCAGCTCAGTTTGTCACTGCCAATAATCGGTCAATCATCTTAACACTGGATAGTCGTTAAAATGATTCCTACATAACTCATTGCATTTGGCAAACGGCTTTGATTCCGGGATAACGCTGCCTATCCACTTCAAATTATCGACTTAATAAATCTACTTCACTTTTCCATAATAAATACGTTCTGAAGCCACCAGAAATCACACTTGAAAGTTGAAAGATTGATCACACATGCACACGTTACTTTCATACAATGCTAATCATGTGAAGGAGTTGCCAAAGCATGTCTTAGTTATAAATATAACTTAGAACGTCATGTAAAACTAAGACTACTACACTACAGGGCGATATTGAAATTATAGGCATCCTTTTTTTTGGGATTAAAGTACTTTATAACAGAAATTACTGTGACTATGGGGCCAATAATGATAAATCGAAAAAGAAAAATTGTTCATATAAAAATGCAATACCTATCAAAACGTATGAAAGACATGGTTCCTTCGTTTTTTCAGTTTGTATCGTAGAAAAATTTCATATTCATAAATATTTTCTGCCCCCTAGAAGGATGCCAATGATTTCTGAGACACCCTGTATTGTATATTGCACATGCAGGTGTGACTAAAATGTTATACCTACTGTAAGCACAAATCTGGGGGCACGGTAGTGCCCCCGCCAAGACGAGCCAAGCGAAGCGCAAGGGCACTACCTACCTTTTCTTGAAGCGCTTCGTCGTTTTTTTGCACCCTCATAACTTGGGTTTGGATTATACCAGATAATCAAAATTCTCGGGATATGATGTCAATAGTGGACTTATTAAACATTTAAACTTTCAATTTCATGGCTCTTATACTTAAGATTTTATTGATATCTAAAAAACCCCGATTTCGTCACTGACTCACTGATGATCATCAAAATTCTTACGGTACTTGCTGAAGTCCCAGAAAGCTGAAATTTGGTATGTAAGCTAGTATTAGTACACAAACAACAAACAAATTCGAAAACTTGGAACTTTTATCCCCCAACCCCTTAAACTAGGGGATGGAAGTTTGTATGAGACTTCCGCAAATTTTGATGTTAGAGGTCTGATAATTTATATTCCCTATATACATTTTCAGACTGCCTCGTTTGGTCTAGTGGTCGCATGCGCTACTGCTGAGCATGAGGTCCTGGGTTCGATTCCCGGGTCGGGCAAAATGTTATTTGATTTTTCTACCTGAAATTTCTCAGTAGCAGCCCGGAGTCTGGATTTGTGCCCGGTTGATGGCAATAGGCTCGCCCTTTATTACATGGGACCTAAACATAACTGGCGAAATGTGGTTGTACCTGTTACAGGTACACCTCTGCCCAACCCTTCGGGGAAACAAGGCGTGATTTTATGTTATGTTATGAAAAATTTTCAGACCTCTAGCATCCTTGTTATAAATAATAAAATACATATTTCAGGATTTTTAGTATATCACCCTTTATATTAAGGGATGGAAGTTTGTATGGGTTTTATCAAAAGAGCATTCGTTCACCGTGACCAGTTTCCCATCTGTGTCGCGTATGGTATCACTATTCATAATGTAGTATATTTTGACTAAGGTATAGAGTTTGTGTAGTTAGGGCTTGTAGAGTTAGAAGCTTGGCTCTACTGAGATCTGATAACTTTTTGACAGTGCGAGCCATATGGTCTCGTCTTGGCAAAATTTTACATGAAAATGTTTTTGGTGGGATAGTAATAATTATATCTAGGCTACTCTTGTTACACGTGTATTTGACAGATGTCAACATGTGCCACCCTATAAATCTTTTTTTGAGAAACTATTTTTATATCCTTTCCTACATTAATTCTTCATTGGTGCCGATTCTCTTGTCACAAATGCCTCTAAACTAAACTAAAAATCACTAAAATTTAGTTTATTCCTGTCAAACGTGATTTCCCATTCTGAAATAGACTAAAGTGACACAACTTAACTATATTTTAGTTTGACAGCACTAAGATTGCAGTGAGATTTTAATTTAGTGAAAATGACAATTTTGCTATTCTGAATTTGACGTTTTTCACCTAAAATTTTAATTGTCTAACTAAATCCGACCATTTTTAATCCTGCTTAAAAATGGTGTGGAATACTATTAGTTGTCATGAACTAAAATCCACACGAACAGCTCGACTTCAGGTGCAAAAACAGTACTGTACTGATTTTTTTTCTTTTCTTTTGCTTATATCTCATAAATGGTGTGTCCTATCGCAAAACTAATGAAAATTTCGATCCCCTTTATAAAAACCCTAATACTCAACACGTAGGTAATTTTTTTTCATATTTTCCATACAAAAAGTGAAAAATTCCATATAAAACACGTCGACGCTGCCCAACCTGCGCGCCTACGGCTCTAAAAAATTCACGGAGTAGGGCAAACAAGTATGTACCACGTGGAGTCACGATTGTCAAATTCTATTTTAGTTGTGTCAAAATATTTTTTAAATTTAGTGAACTTTTATTGCAGAATAGCTTTAAGATTTTCATAGCCAAAAGTAAGGAATTTTAGTGATAGTTTAGTTAGTTTAGGTCGGTTTACAAGAGAATCGGCACCATTGTAGGGTATTTAACATTGTGTTAGAAGGCCCTTAGTTTAGCGTGCATTCTGAAAGTGGGCAGTCAGAAATAGATGTCAAATAGTTCGCTGTTTTGAATAATTTGGAAATATGAAATATGGGTAACTAGTGAACTAAAATGTTGATTATGAAATGAAATAATTAATATCGTAACACCGAATATTTAGTTTTAGTAAAAAAAAAAAAAAATGGGTACTTTCCAAACGGTTTCAACATCAAATTCAGTGTTATACCTAGTTGCAATTCATTATTAATATTCTGGTTCACTAGTTAGCCACATTTCATATTTCCATACAGTAATATTGCCAAATTAATCAAAACAGATAAATATTTGACAGCAATTTGCGACGTTGCCAACTTTTATAATGAACGCTATTACAAACTTGTTTATATATGATGGGTAAATTATGTTCATATTTACATGTACATTTGGTGCCCATACTGTCTACCACCATTGATGTTTAAGATTTGCTCAGTAAACGCATATGAATTTGATAGCTCTCTTTTTTAACGTACTAACGTACCTTAAAAATTCGGGCCAAAAATAAAACTCGCCTATTATAAACTTACGTCTCTGAAGGAAAACATCGTGAGGCAGCCGTAAGATACGATCAATCGGAATTTGAATCGTTTTGAAATACATTGCCAATCTATTGCTTCATAAGTTCGAAGAAAAAATCTGTTCAACGACGTAAAAAACGCAATGAATGTTGTTGAATTGTCAAAATGAAACTGTCGTAATCGTTTACGATAATAACTATAAGTCTGAAATCGTCAATCTGCCTTGAGCAAGTGTGGTAATGCTAGTGCCTCCTCTAAATGAAGAGGCTTGTTGCCCTGCAGTGGGACAGTTCCACGCTGGTATTAGTGATGGATTAATTAGCATTCGCATTCATTGTTAGCATGCGATTGCTCATTTAGCATATAGCAAATGAAAACTAGTTGCGAAATTCTGTGAAATGCTAAATGAATTAATCGCTTCGTATTTTTTGATACTATCATACGTCAGAGCGTCGACGCACGCAGCGGTAGCGTGCGCTCTCCGTCGCACCCACGGGAAGTCGGGAATACTAAATCTATCGGTTTCACTTGACCGTTTCTCGTGAATTCGCAAGTGAAATTTATTAGCAGGTTCTGCGAATTTAAGAATGGGTTATGCAATTGTTATCTTAATAACTTTGATTTGCGCGTACTTAGGGTTGTATATTGAGTGAATGCTTGTGATTGTATTATTATATTTAAATTATTAGCATTAGCAGATTTAGCAGGGCGGTGCGAAGATTTCTGTTTAGCAATTATTAAATTACCTTATTGTCTTTGATTTGTTCGTACTTAAGGTCGTGTATTGATTTAATTAATTCGTGATTATTTAATCATATTTGGTGTGACACGCGCTTGGCGCGCGTCGTTTGTGCCAAAGTTCAGTACGTTTTGGCAAGTGATAGTGAGAGTTTAGTTTACGTATTCGTTAATTTAGTTATACAGTAATTAAATTCTTTCGTCTTGTGCTTATTATTGTACTTAAATAGATAATAGTGTGAACTTAATATCTACCTATAAACAATAGGAGGTAATAGTAGAAGTATTAACAAAATTCGCATACTTCATTAATATCAATTATCGTCATATTAGCAAATAGCATAGCAATAGCAACGAGCATGCTATGACTCAAGAATTCACATGCTAATGAAATTATTGCGAAATCGCAATAATTGACATTACTAGCTGGTATTATCATAAAAAACTTACCAATAATTAAAGAAGTGTCAAACGGCAACGAGAAATTACTAAGATGTGTGCATTCATCCATGATGCCTCTCATAAACTGTAGCGTTTCTCTATCCCTCCAGTGAATTTTAGTTATATCTAGCTTCTTGCCACTTTTCGCACTCGATCTCAAGAAGGGCAGGTTCACCCATAGATCTGAAGTAAACTCTGATATGTTCCATGATTTCTCTTTTCTTATTATAATTTTCTTTGGCACCTCTACGACTTTTGTTAGGTCTTTGTAAGGTGTCGGACTGTCTGTGTGAGGATTCGGTCTGTTTATCACTAAAGGCTGTTTGCTGACACATTGTTCTATGTGGTCTTTGGTTGCTGAAGTCTTTTCTCCGGCCTGTTTCCGTATCGTTACTAATAAGTCTTGCAGGTCGGCTGGAAGAAAGATATTGTTTTTTTAATTTACAGGTGTGACTGTATGTATTATTTATACAGATAGTGCAATCCACGACGACGCGCCCCACTCCGCCATGACTGTACTGTGCTGTACTTTAGTACGGAGCGGAGCGGAGTGGGGCGCGTCGTCATGGATTGCACTATCTATAAACAGCTTTATCCTATACCATTAACTGGGCAATATTTGTATTTATATATAATCACGTTGTGTTTGTAATCACGTTCTCGAAAACGGCTCGATTAAGCAATTTCGATGAAAGTTACATTACAGGGGTTTACGAGAGCTAAAAATCGATCTAGGTAGGTTTACATTTCTGGGAAAATTAGTTTTCTCCATTTTCACCGAGCAGAGCTGTGTCGCCTAGGTACTTGAAATAAATTTTTGAATTCTCCTGTCATATTAACTTCATATTACATTGTTTACAAGAGTTAAAACATTTGCAACGGATTGGCGGTTTTATTTTTTATAATAAGTGGGACAGGAAGGAGTCATTTGAAATAAACTCTTATCCGATAACTGTAGCGTTACGCCTGCAATGCAATAGTTCATGTTTATCAAGCATGTCCCATCGTAGAAGTTCATATCTATACACCGTAAGGACTATTTCTGCTTGCAGCGCTCGCCGAACCTGGGCAAATGTGGTCATCGTCTTCATGGGATTTTGTTTTCACACTGCTTAGATATGAAGTTCTTCGATAGTACCCTACGCTTTATTGCCCGGCATCAAAGAGAAAGTGGATAAGTTTAACGAGCCTGTACTTTAAAGGTGGCAAAAACGGTGCGGTAGCATTGCTATACCAGGGGACCAACCACCACCTCTTTAAGCAGTATTATTTTGATGTTACTTCAGTGCGAGAAAGAAATGGAGCTATACAGGACGTCTAGCTCTATCTCTTTCAAGTCAAGTCAAGTTAAATAATTTATTTCAATTTGGCACAAAAACGGCACTTTTGAACGTCAAAATTTACAAAAATATAATAATAATTGATTCTAGTCGCCCCTTCCAAAATGTAGTTTTCGTATGGAGAAGAATGCGCAAGAAACTCCACCGTTACTCTTTTAAAATGTTTTTACAATATCTTGTATACACTAATTATATAATTTATTATATGTGAAGACGATGGACCTAGAATAAGATGCATTATTTTTACCATGATAGGTAAAAATAATGAAAAATGAAGGAAAGACATAAATTAATTATGCGATAGATGCATAGTGCTCAAATATTTATAAACATTGTAAAATTATAACGATATTCCTAACATCAACTTACTTCACACGCTTATGTAAGATTAAAATAATACTGCTAAGAGAGGTGGTGGTAGGGCCCCAGTTAGCTTTAAGAAAGACTAGGCTTTTTGTCTGATTCTTTTTATAACTTTGAGTAGTAGAAATGATCTACCAGCCTAGATCTTTCAGACTGTGTCGGGCCAATTCAGTGAGCGTAACGTGTATGAAGATATAAGAGTTACGCGATAGAAAGAGAGGATTTTGTTGACATAATCCACTCATTACAATGTTTTTTTTATGAGTTGTATTGCAATATGTGGTTAGCTAGCGACCTCGACAATTATTTATTTTACCTCGATAGTCCTAGTTTATCAATTATAACTTCTAGTTACAGCTATATGTAAGCGGGCACGCCCTTTATGCCTGGAGGCTTTTTTTCTTTTTTAGATATTGTTTACGTTTAGTTATTTTTATTTCTGCTTGAGTTATTACTTACTTATTTGTTCTCGATGTTTTTGGTTGGTTTATTGGCGTGTGCTAGCTGTCATATGGCTATTAATTTATAATTTAAATTATGTTTTGAGTAATGTTAATTATCTTGCATATTATTATATAGAATCAATTTTTGCTAACTGAACAGACAGCTGTGCTGCTAGATAGTTTGCTGCGCCACTTCTCCCCAGCTATAGCACTAGGAAGTGGTGAATTGCGGGCGTTTTGTGGGACTGTCTTATGTAATTATGACGTTCGAAAAGTGCTGATTGCTTTTGAATTTAGAGGCAACTTCTAGGTGAATATAACTGTAGGTAATTAGCGCTGTGCGGCGTGAATTGAACTTTATTCTGTCGTAGCAAGAGTAGCTTTTTATCTAAATGATTTTGCGGAGTGTATTCATCTGTGTGGTCGCATTGTCCCAAGGGGAGGCAGAGAATGGACTGATCCAGCGGAGAACATGAAGGGGATGTCTCACATTTTGACTCACCACAATTTTGCCAAATGAAGTTTCAAGCACTGTTATCTGTTATTGTCACTTACCTGTAACGGTGGATGTTGCATTCACGCATCTTAAACTAATCCAATAAAGCGTACCTTAAAATTCGGATTAAGATTCAACTGTTCGAATTTTTCTTTACAAAAAACCATAGTTTTTAATTCGTGGTTTCGTGGCTTCAAAGGCACAGTTGTAGATGCGCGAAGGCCATTTATTTTTCACCGACGTTTTTAGTATGACCGATTTTTTCTATTCACACCGATTTTCGATAAGTTACGGTCGTTCGCGTTCTCCCTTAGGACATCCAACAATGATTAATGACAAAAGAATGTAGACTAACCAACTTTACATTGCAGCAACAGTTCCTTGATCCTCTGTTCACTCAAGTTGTTGATGTCGTCGATGTCTTCCGGCTCCAGCACGAACTTCTCGTTCGAAGTCAGCTTATTGTACAACTCGACACTAATTTTATTTTCCTCCAACAACTTTCTCAACTCTTTGTGTAAATTCTTGATTTGAGCTAAAGTTTCAGTCTTAACAATATTTTTAGGCACTTCGTTTTGTATTTCTAGTATATTTCTATTTACGTCTATTATGTTTTCTGGACTTCCGGCACCATTTTCTTTGTACGTTATGTCCAATTTTTTTTTCGTTTCACTGCTGTTGGTTTCTATTGTTTTTTTAGTTGGTGGTATCTCGATGGTTTCTGAGTAGGTGCGTGCGAACTTCTTACCGGCGAGGAATGCTTCGTCCACTATGGTCACCATTTTGGACAGTTTCTCTCTGTACTCGCCGTCAGATAGGTACTGGTCCTCTAGCAAGTCCCAGTTTATTGAATGCGACATTACGCCCTGGAATTTCAGGATAAATTGTAGGATTAATAGCATTCGATATTGTACCTTAAACATAGGGATATAGAGTTCATAATTGTTTTTAAGGTAAGACATATTTTGAGCTTCTTATTGCTGAAGTAATATTATCAGTGACTTACCTGTAAAAACACCGCAGAGGCTGTCGACCACGAAAGGCACGGGACTAGTACTAGAGGCTTCGGCCAGTTTGTAGCTGCCAGTGACGCCATCTGTCGAACAGTTGTAGAATCAAAAAATTACCTTACTAATGTTTGGTGGTTTTGGTGTTCCCCAGGGAAGTATTCTGGGCCCTACGCTATTCCTGATTTATATTAATGACTTGTGTAATCTGAATATTAATGAAGGAAAAATAATATCCTATGCCGACGACACGGCGTTATTATTTACCGCTAAAACCAGTAGCGAACTGTTCCAAATTGCTCAACTAGGTTTTAATACTGTGACTAATTGGCTACAAAGCAATTTACTAACGTTAAATGCTGACAAGACAAAATACATTCACTTCTCCATGCGCAAGCCTCAACTTTACATTACTAACCCTCATCTATATGCCCATCAATGTGGAAATCGTTCAGTCATGTGTAATTGCCCTTTTATCCTCAAAACGAGCAGCATAAAATACCTCGGGGTAATAATGGATGAAACACTGTCTTTCAGAAAACATATTGAAAGTCTAGTTAAAAGAGTGCGCAAATTAATATATGTTTTTAAAAAATTGCGAACATTTGCAGATTCAAAATTAATCACACAAGTTTATTTGGCCCTATGTCAATCTATAATCCAATACTGCATCACTTCATGGGGTGGCGCACCAAAAACCAATCTACTTCCTCTTGAAAGAGCTCAGAGATCAATTTTAAAGGTAGCAAACTTCCATCCCTTTTTCTTTCCCACAGATCTGCTATATAAATCCTGCAACGTGCTGACTGTTCGCCAACTTTTCATTATGCACTTAGTATTAAAACAGCACACCATGCTTACTTACACCGC
Source organism: Xanthia togata (assembly GCA_963853775.1). Lineage (NCBI taxonomy): Eukaryota > Metazoa > Arthropoda > Insecta > Lepidoptera > Noctuidae > Xanthia > Xanthia togata. The sequence goes on from OY970809.1 coordinate 14,344,557, forward strand.
TGAGAATACTAACAAGAGACGGAATGATATAGTATGCACATCAAATGCAACCTCAAAACATGTCTTTGTAGAAAGATTTTTTACATTCTTAGGCCCATTTCTGTACAATAGATTAAATAGAAAACTTAGTATTTATAATTTAAATTACTTTAGCTGTAAAAAAATTATACTAGAATATTTACTAACCATAGATTATGCACAGACAGAAGATCTACTTGTTGTCTGCAAATAGAATCGCTAACATGCCATTTTACTTTGATTGACCTAATTTTATTTTAGTTTATATAGGTACTTTAAACTCCTTGTTAATTTATTACATAAAGTATTGCACTTCCTAGCCTGAAGCACAGGTTCAACCTAGTTCAGGCAATTAAACAAATGTGCTCTATTTTAATTATTAAGATACTTATTGTAAATGTGCCCCTTTTTATAAATAAACGATTTATTATTATTATTATTATTATTATTTTATCGATGTGCTTGAGAAGTGACCACGGATTTTGTTTTCCATAATAATTACATTTGCAAAGTCAACCACCAATTTATATTCTGCCAAATAAAATGCTGGCTAATTATAAAGAAGACTTCTGTTCCGATTTTGATTAAATATTTAGCTGTAGATTTGTAAATTGTGTTGGATCGTTCGGTTCCCTACAAAATGGTTGAGCTGGATGGTGCTGATCCACGCGTCATGTTCGTGAACGGGCGCCGTCAGTTGAGACTGGTCATCTCTTATCTGCCAGGGCTTATTTTAAATCTTATATTTTTATCGTTTTTGTTTTTTTTTTACATTGTTCTCACATAGAAGCAACAAGAGTAAAGTACCCAGGATTTTGTAATTTCTATGTTTAAAAGAGTGTCCTTGGAGTTTCTTGTCCGTTCTTCTCCATAGAGATCTACGTTTTGGAAAGGGCAACTAGCTTCAACTTTTTGCCTAACTGAAAGACTCTTTTACAGTTAAAAAGTGCCTCTAAATGGTTTAATTGAAATAAATGCTTTGAGTTTGAGTTTAAAAGTAGTACTGTTAGGCCTAGCGCACATTAGAGTTGCAACAGGCCGCAGCGAAACGTATTTTCAGACAAAAATTGCGGTGCGGCGCGCCTGTAGTGTTCGTTAGTTCATAGAAATTGTACGAAAGTGATGAACAAGGATGTTTGCAACGTGGCCGCTCTAATCTGCGCTAGCCTTAATAATACTGAAAAGGTAAAACCGTTGGTTGATACTAACATGTCCGCCCATAGACAGTCCGGTGACGCCGAGCGGGCCGAGTCCGTTGCGCTCGCACCAGTGGAACAGGACCAGCGACTCCAGGATCAGGCAGCCGCCCATCACGAAGATATCCGACACGTTGTGTAGGGACGAACGACTGACGTAATGAATATTAAAACATGACACACGGTTTAAAAAAAGACTATTAGTTAGTCTAATAGAGTAGGTATAGAAATAGATGTACAGTGGTGTGCACTTGACCACACAAAAGCTTAAGCAATAGTCAAATAGATTGCTTTTTTTAGGTGCTTATCTTTTTCATTCCCCGACCGAACGTCTGTATGTCCCATGGGTTACCATTTCTAAATTTGAAAAGTCCTGATAAACAGCCGGACATTTCCAAAAAAGTCCGGACCATTTAACTTTTAATTTCTGTTTTCAGTATTCAAATCAATAAGTTTTTAATTTCTAAAAATATCCCTGTTACCCCACGTTGATGTTTGATTGGTTAATGTTTTAACTATGGCAATAGCATTAGCTCATAACAGAAAAGTTAAGCTTTAAGGTGAATCCGCAGTTGTATCCCGCGAAATTCAAATCTTCTTACGATTTTTGCAATTTGCAGGTCAAGTGTATATTGTATAATGATCAAAATATGATTCGCGACTATAACAGATATATATATTTACAGAATCATTGGAATCATTAATACATCTCTCTAATTTAGATTTGTTACATATGAACTTTTTCACAAGAAATTTGTTCTCATGTAACAAATCTAATTCGCAACAAAATTTGAATTGCGCGGGCTACTCTCGCGCAGCGGATGCGTTCAAATTTACTTACGTTTTTTGAAATTTGCAAGCCAGTGTCAGCTTGTATGTTGATTTTAAAATATAATTCGCGACGGTAACTGGCTTTACAAAATTATAATCATTAGAATCAGCAATACAACTCCATAAGTTAGAATAATCCTCAGATGTCATGATTTCATGAAATAGTCATTGAATTTGGGATTATATGAACTTAGAGAGTTGTACTGAAAGAAAAGAAAAGAAAGAAAATATGTTTATTCTGCACAAACGAAACGCATATTAAAAGAAAAGAAAAATAATACTACAAAAATACAGAAGTAGCCAAAAGCCTCGTATTCAACCAACAAAAAAAATTTATGATTTTTGTGATTATAATTCTATAAATAAATATTTGATACGGCCGCGTATCATATTTAGATATTGCAAAAACTTAAGAAAATTTGAATTTCGCGGGCTACCCTGACGCTTGCGCTTTGAGCTGATCTGAGGCCGTATTCTGACGTGCCACCATTATTCCAGTGTGTGAGAGACGGAGCTATATGAGGCCGCTAGCACCATCCTTTTTTCGCAGTGGAATAATGATGGCATTAATACTTCATAATAAGGCCCCTGACCGGATCCGCCTACCTTTGATTCGATTACTATGCTAGATTAATCTCAGAGTTCTCAAGCTCTATTTTTCTACACGAGGCAGTGTTAATATACCTAATAAATAACGTGTGTTTTTCGTGAACAAGTTGGTGTCGAAACATGTATTTGGGTCACCTGCGCATCCCAGCTTACGTAAGCCCGATATATGATCGACAAGGGGGCGATACAATGATTATTAATATCACTGTCCTTCATGACGAGAACTTTATAAAAGCCGGTTATGTAATTAAGTACTCGTACTTACACTTGGTCAGTCGGCTTACGTAGTCCGTAGAATGGGTTCTCCAGGATGATTCCACCGATACCGGCTTCCTTCAACAGTGGTTTTACCATGAGGTTCCGGCGCCGCCAGAAAAACTGTGAAAACAATAGAAATATTTTAAAACAAAATTAATAGGAACAAAATTAATAGTACAGTGACCTTCCTATAAATATAACATTGATCACATCAGTACCCTAATTACGTAATACACGATCAATCGGAATTTGAATCGTTTTGAAACAAACTGCTAATCCTTTGCTTCATAAGTTCGAAAAAAATAATCTGCTCAACAACGTAAATAACGCAATGAATGTTGTTGAACTGTCAAAATGAAACAAATTTGTCGTAATCGTTTACGAAAATGTGTTGCGTAATTGGATAGCTACTTAGTTTTTATGTCATTATTGCACTGTTAGAAATTTATTAGGTACTGTATTCCATGGAGTTTCTTGCCCGTTCTTCACCATAGGAACCTACCGAGGTAAAACGCTTTGGAATGGGCAACTTGCTTCATCTTTCTGAATGACCGACTCCTTTGACAATTAACCCTTGCATTTTTTTAAATTGAAATAAATTCTTTTGATTTCGAGCACAGAACAATTCACACTCCGCAGTTTAGGTATGAAGCTACAAGCACGCGGCGGGCCCGTCTTGTTGGGCCAATTCAGTGAGTGTAACGTAGTCAGAAGATCTAAGAGTTACGCGATAGAAAGAGAGGCAACTTCTAGGTGAATAAACTGTATTATGTAACTGAATTGCACTTTATTGTGTCGTAGCAAGCGCCGCTTTTTATTTAAATGATTTTGCGGAGTGAACCATCTGTTATAGATTAATCTGTGGTTCGAGTTTATTGTTTACTAATAATAACGTAGGTAAAGCTGGTAGGTACAGACGCCAGCACATCAACCTACCCGAAACTGTCAATCAACTTCAAACCATATGCTTTAGTGATATAGTTGAAAATCTATTAAAGAAATTTGACAGATTTGAGTAGGTTGATCTGCTGGCTTCTGTATGTACAGCGCATTGTTGGAGAAGAATTGCTACGCCGCGGGCCGTGAAGAGCCAGGCACGACTCATTTGTATGAATTAACAAGTATAGTGTAGGGAGTGAGTGCTACGTTGCACTATAAGTGTAAGGTATTCATTCACGTCTTTAACGTTCAAAAATGAACGTAATATTGTGCATTAGGTACGCATCCGCGCATCGGTTTGGGCCAGACACGGTCTAGCATACATCATCTTTAATAGTAACAGACTAGTCCCAATATAACAGACGTAGGCGCGTGTCTTAATAAATAATCTTCGGGCACATTTCCAACATTTTAAACCCCCCACACGAAAAACTTATAAGACGTTTAACATGTCAACAAAAACAAGGCTTGAGTAGTGTTTGTTGGCCCGAAGCCAGAAAGACGAATACCTAAATTAATGATGATTTTTCAAGTCTTCAATTTTTGTCTACAACATTGACGAAATTTATAGGTCAGTAACCGGTCATCATTGATAAAAAAAAAGTCGATATTGTCATCTATCGTCGGGTTATCTCGGAATTACATGTTCTGATACACTGATAGATAAGATATTATAGGTATATAAATAAAATGAAGTATTTTTATATTTTAGACTTTGGATTTACGAACAAAGGAAAAATAAATCGCATTTAGTTGCGTTGCTTTACAGTAGGTAAAACAAATAAGTAATTAGGTAGGTACTAATTGTGTACAAAGTTATGTAAATTGTAGCTATAAATGCCTCGTGCCTTTTCGTCGTGATATTATTTTATATTTTGGTTTTGGAGAGGAGAATGCAGCGGAGTTATTACGAAACCGTACCGCGAATGCCCCAGTTCCCGCTACGTTTTCCGGATTTCTATGCAGATTGTTTGGAAAAACTTTTCGTCGGCTTGAATAGATTGAGTTGAGTAGTAACAGATTCATTTTCAGCGCGCTAGATAAGAAAAAGAAAGCGGTTCCTGTACCCTAATTACGTAATACACGATCAATCGGAATTTGAATTGTTTTGCAACAAATTGCTAATCCATAAGTTCGAAAAAAAAAACTGTCATCAACGTAAATAACACAATGAATTTTGTTGAACTGTCAAAATGAAATAAATTTGTCGTAATCGTTACGAAAATGTGGTGCGTAATTAGATAGCAGCTCGACAGAACAAAAACCAGTGGTCCACATTAGCCCTGGACCGATAGAGCTGGGACTCACGAAAAGAGTTCTTTGCCCAGCGAGTGCGATGATCTAAGCTAACAGTATTGTATTATAAATCGGACTGGTGTTTTCAACTCCACGTCCAAAGCGCGTATTGTGCTTACGGCAGCGAGCGTAACAGACAGCTCAGCTATCTAATTACGCAACACATTTTCGTAAACGATTACGACAAATTTGTTTAATTTTGACAGTTCAACAACATTCATTGCGTTATTAACGTTGTTGAGCAATTTTTTTTTTTGATCTTAAGAAGCAATGGATTAGCAATTTGTTTCAAAACGATTCAAATTCCGATTGATCATGTATTACGTAATTAGGGTACAGTAAGCGTTAAGACGACAGTTATTAGAATTTAGGGCTGCTGTCTGTATCGTCTTGTCTATTGTAGACCTGGGGCGGCAGTCTCGATACAGATAGCGGTCGCTATACGACTGAATTCGGTCGCAGTCTTAATGGCGTCCCTACGAAAAAATCCCGTGCTTGTGAAGCACGTCGAGTGACGCCACTACAACTTTGCGACCGAATTCGGTCGTATAGCGATCGCTATATGTCGTAACTGCCGGGGCCTGGTCTTTTGCCAACTATGTAGGGGTCAACTTCCGCATCGTGTAGCTAAATATCTAAGTATATTGATTATTGAGTCACGCGAATGTCTTGACCTCTGGCAATGCTATTGTTTGCTGAACACTTCTCAAGACTGGCTGTCGGTCTTTCTAGCTATGACCCGTACCGACTGCATTAGGTACTATCGAAGAACTTCATATCTATGCAGATTGAAAACAAAATCCCATGAACACGATGATTACATCTGTTTAACGCCCTTATTTGCGTCGACCAATGAAACAAAATAATACATAGTATTTTGTCGTTTTTGTTGTTTTGTTGTTCGTGTGTTTTGTAGGCTCTGCTACAATGATCACAGATGTCTGACCCTTTTTCGACCACTAGGAACAGAACAAAAGAAACAAAGATGAGAAAGTTTTAATTTTAATGTTTACTGTCCTTATTTTTCATTTACAAAAACAAGGGACTCAACAAAAATCTGATGCTGCGATACTATTGGTTGATGAGATTTCTATGGACGGCCAAGCACTGCAAGCAGTAATAGTCTTTACGGTGCTTAGATATGAAGTTCTTCGATAGTACATGATAACCTTGTTTAACATAACATAACATCACGCCTGTACCTGCCCGATAGGATATTGGCAGTTATGTGTCCCACGTAATAGGAGGCGAGTCTGTTGCCCCTAACCGCACAAAATCTAGACTGGGCTGTTACTGACGAATTCCTGGGGCCTTATTATGAAGTATTAATGCCATCATTATTCCACTGTGAAAAAAGGATGGTGCTAGTGGCCTTGTATAGCTTCGTCTCTCACTCACACTGGAAAAATGGTGGGATTAATACATCATAATACGGCCCCTGGTGGAAAAACCAACACTTTTTCCAATTTACAAATCTTACGGCCCAGCATTCGCCTCCTCAGGTCTCTTCATTTTGTAATGTATTGTACCTACACCTAAATAATACCACTTGCTAGACCAGCTCTGTCAGCCCTCCTACAAAGTGTCCGTGACAAGATTTTTGGTGATCTTTGAGTTGAGCATGTCTCCCCCAGTATAACATAATATAACATCACGCTTTTTCCCCCGAAGGATTAGGGCGCGTTCCCACTATGTCGTGACGACAGATTATCGTGTCGTTTAAAGAGACGTGACTTGTGTATTTAAATGGACTTGTTCACAACAGGACGACACGATTAACTGTCGTCCACGACTTTCGTCTACAATTTACCAACGATAAATTAATCGTCACGACATAGTGGGAACCCTTAGGCAGTACACCTCGGTCATGTTTGACATATTATTATGGGTACAGTCTATGAGATACAGTGTCTTTCCTTTCAAAGCCTCAGATCAATCTCCCTAATCTACAAAATTTTATCGTACGATGATAATCTTTGAACGGCATCGCAAACACATGACGTATAGGTACATCACATTCATTATCGTGCCAACGCCTTCGGAATAAATACTTGTTATTGTTTACATCGTAAGCACTAGTTTGGGCGAGAATAGTGATATATCAATGTCCAATTATGAATAGTAATCTCTGATAGCATAGGATTTTATCATCCGTTTTGCGACACGTAGAGAGAGTGGATTATTAATATCTTTTACAGCATTAATTTACAGGTTACAGTACTCATGAATATGTTGTTTATAGCAGTATTCATGAATAAAAAATAAATTATATACTACTATACTAATAAATATTATTAGGTATTTTGTTTAGACCATACACAAGGTGTTAAGATAACATAAGACATAAGATAACTTGATGTGAGTATCTAAGTTTCATAGATAAGTACGAGTAAATCATTTTCATTCAAACCAATCATTCATATTTAAAGCTAAGAAAAACAATGTTGAATTATTTTTTTAATGAACAATAATAATCTGATTTCAATGTTTTTATTTTTATTATTTCCCATACGGGTGTTTTACATAAATAATCGTGACTTTGCTGAATTACTTTGAAGGAAAAATGAAAAACATATTTATTTGTCAGTTGATTCTTTAACATGGTCTCATTAATACCCTAGAGTTATGGGATATCAAAAGGCATAAATATGGCTTTATGTATTTCATTGTAGGTACCTATAGCTTGATTGCAAAATGCAATACTGGCAACATACATACTTAATCTAGAAATTATAAAATGTTTGCTTATGTACTTTTAAAACAAAGCGATTTAATTTTTATGTCAAATTCATTCAAATAACAAACAATAAGTTAGGAGTCAATTGTTAAAAGTTATTTATTGAAGAAAGTTGTCACACAGTTGACTAATTAGCAGAATAATTAGGATATACTTACATGGTCACCGGTACCAGCTAGATGTAAACACACAGGCTTGCAATTCTTATCAGGCCAGTGGAGCGGCAGCAATGCTTGGAAATGAGCTGTACGGGCTATCTTGGGCACTATGCCGGGTAAGTACCGCTCCAAAGGAGTTATGAAGTAGCCTTCGTAAAGCTTGCAGTCTGATAGTGTTTGTTGCTGCAATGATTAAAGTTATGCATAGTTATATATTTTGAGTGGGCATTAAAAAATATTTCTAATATGGATAGATAATAATTTACTTAATAATACCTAAGAAATGAATTCTTTTGGTAATTATGTTAGAGCGCAATTTATTGTATACATTTCTAGACCTTTGCATGACCGTAACAATAGTAAATAACAACTAAAAAACAGAAATAAATATTTTTTTACACAAATGTTTCAAATGTTTTCAGTTTTTAATTCCTTTCACCTTCAATGACCTCACTTCTGACCAGTATTTTTCTTGGAGGTATGACAACAATAAATTCAAAGTAAGGTTATGACTCATGCTGCACTATCTCTATATTTATCACTTAAAAAGTATCAAAACAAAAATATCCATCAAGGAAAATATTATCAAAAGCACCATTTACCTTGGTAATCGTAACAGGATAGTCTCTTTCCACTAATTTGAAGCATTCATCCCGGTTCGATACAACTTTCCTGAACTCGAATAACCTTAAAACATAACATTGATACAGTTTGTAAACAAACACAAAATATCACAGAACCACACCACTTTACAGTTTGGCGGGAAACTTATTACACAACAGATAAACCACATGTACTATCATAATAACTGACCTTCGTAAGTTCTCTGGTTTACCCCATCCTTTAGTAAAGAACTTGGTCAGAAGTATACTTCTGTACACAGCATCTAACCTACTAGCCGACATGTTTTGTGACCCGGACGGCTATGGCCTGTTTCACTGACAAGTTTTATTTATGAAATCGTTTTTGATTTACTCTGGTAAGATTACTCGTTGTCAATACATTTTGGTTGAATTGGTTGAGAATGACTGAGACTGAATGAGAAATGTCAACAACGATTTTTCGGGATGGTCAGCTGTTTGCTGTCACATTGACAGCACAGGTTGACAGTGACAGACGTGTTAGTTTCAGGGTTACAACAAAAATAAAATTTTGCTTATAACATTTTAATAATTGTTTTAAATTATGTCTAGAGTAATACAGCATTCGAAATATAATATTGAAAATGATCGGCTTGTGCAACGATTCCTAATGTGTTTTTCGTAGTTAATCCATTTTTTTTAAACGCTTTGAGTGCGATTCGTCGAATGCAGTGAACGAAACGCGTAGAGGCACGTTCCAAAACTACATAGTTCAAAATTGAATAATACAAAATGTAATTAATATTTATACGAATGGTATTATTTTACTCTTATCAGAAGAAATAAAACGTGAAATCTTGTCAGATTCTAAATAGAAATCATTATAAATAGTTTGATGAAAAAATGTAATGAATGTTTGGAATAAGAACTTTGACTAAGATTTCGAACGGATTCGTTTCCACTATATCCCTATGTAGTCTGTGGTTTCCACCATGAAACTGCCGGACGAAATGATTGGCGGGAAATAAAAGTTATTTTGTCTTCTATTATAACGACGCAAAAATAGAACCCCAGTCGGAAGCGGTCTATGCTTCTGACTGGGGTTGTATTTTTATATAAGTTCACTACAGAATAGACTTGCCATAGGTTGTGCTTGTTGTCTCATAGACACCACAGACTACATAGTGATAGACACCGAATTATTCGCAACTTATGCTACCTCAGATTATCTAGGTAATCCAGGGAAACTATTTTCAGCTTTTGGTAGACTAGATGGGTTAGGTACTTGAGCAATGTTTCTATCCTATAATTATCCAGAATTCCAAATTCCATACAAATATTATAAATGCTGGTCTTTCTGTTACCTTTTCACGCCTTTACGGCTACGGCTGCACGGCACGGATATTGATGAAAGGCACACAGGTAGACTATGGCCTGGGTTAGGACAGAGGATAATTATGTAAGTACTTTTTTTATCACGGTAGTATGCTACTCAGAAGGTTGGGCACAAAAGATGGATGTAACTGAGATGAGAATGTAATAGGGAGGTGTGGTGTTACGTGAATGGATAGAATAAGAAATGAGTAGATACTTAGAGGAAGTCCGAAAGTGGCACCGAAGCTGAAAAGTTGTGTGGAAATCGGCTGTCATAGTACGGGGCGTGTGATGCAGAGGAATGAGGAAAATCTTTAGTATTAATGTGGATGGATATCAGATTAGGAGAAGACCAAAGAAACGATGGATGGACTTTGTGAAATATGATATGGCTAAGAAACGGAGTGACTATCGAGATGACGACTAAATTGGGATATGGACAGGGCAGGAGAATCATGAGTAGATACGACCACCTACCACCTCCTCCTACGTTACCGACGTCCGCGCGGGCGAAGTCGCGGGATAAGCTAGTTTATCAATAACTTACAATAATGACTGTTGATTGGGGGACTGTTTAGTTATTGTATTATTTCTAATTTTGTTATCCACACCTAATGCGGATGGCTAATACGGATATGTCATGTCATTACCGCATATTTAATGAAAACTGTGTAGGTAATGATACGTAATCCCACATACATAGGTAATTATGATAATTAAATACGAATAACTTGGAAGTACTTGAATGAACAAAAGGACTATAATAAAAATGACAGTCAATAGATGTATTGTGGTCTCCAAAAAAGGAGTGCTCCCATTCCTTTACAGATGTAATAGATTAGGTATTTTATATGTTAATTTTAACGTAGGATGATATAATCCGTGATGGTCCTTGTTAATGAGAATCATTTCTTTTATAAGGTAACGTGAAGTAGTTTATTATATTAATTTATTTGAAGATTGTTTATCAAAATAATATGAGGAGTTGGAGATACCTATTCTTAAATTAAAATGTTTTTATTGAGTTACTACCTACAGTTCCACTCGATAAAATTTAGCGTATCTGGAAAAAAAGTGATGAATCCGTAGAGACTACAAACTCTGATAACTGAGTACCTACCTATGTCGCACTTCGCGCTTTTTCTATGCCTACCAGCTTTCATAACTTATAACATAATAGCACAACAAAGCCTATAAAACTCCTCCTCTGCCAGCGTCTGTTTTCATCACCTTCAAATCTTCACCACTGTCAGCCACCGTGAAAGTGAATCGTCTTCTGGAGCGCTCGTTTGATCCAACGTAAGTAGACCTCATACAACTGGTGAGATCGCAGTTGCAATTTTATAGATAAAACAATAGCCAGACTTACCTATATGCAAACAACTTCTAGTAAATCAATCTGCCTAGCCTTTTCCCAACTATATTGGGGTCGGCTTCTAGTCTAACCGGATGCAGCTGAATACCAGTATTTTACATGGAGCGACTGCCTATCTGACCTCCACAACCCAGTAACTGGGTAATACGATACCCCTTGGTAAGACTGGTTGTCAGACTTTCGGGCTTCTGACGACCCGTAACGACTGTCAAAGATCCACGAATGACAACCTGGACCAACGGCTTAACGTGCTTTCCGAGGCACCGAATGTAAAGATCTCTCGGTATGTAAAGATGGTCACCCATCCACAGACCAACCCCGGCAAGCGTAGCTTAACCTGACGGATCGACCCGTGCGGCAGTTACTACTTAGCCAAGAGCTCCTCTCAAACAACTTCTAGTAAATAAATAAATAAAAAAGCTATAATGACACAAAAATAATTTACAAAAATGATTTTGGTAAACAGTTACAATTATTCTGCATTTGAACACAATTCGAATGACCTAAACACCTAAACTAGGCCGAGCCTGTACCTTAGGCGTTAGATCTTTCCCGGGTAACTATCTACAGACGTGTAGGTAGGTACATTAAGATCCAATTGTATATTGTAAACAGCTTTTGCACATTAAACCAATACAAAACATAATAGGTATCTATTTTTATTTATTTATATTTATATATACTTTATTGTACACCACAAAAACACATAACAAAAAGAAAAAAATAACACTACAAAATATACAATGGGCGGCCTTATCGCTTTCCGCGATCTCTTCCAGGCAACCTTGGAATGGACAGTGATTTGCCTGGACATAAAATGGGGCTGTCGTTGGTGCAAATAAAAAGTATACAATATACTAGAATAGATACATATCCTAAATAATAGATACATAAATACATACATACTTACTAAATATATAAACAACGAAAATAAATGAAGACTATACATAATTACAGTTACGAGAACAAGATCACAACGACAAGTAATGTTCCTTCACGAGTCTCTTAAATATTGGTAGCGATTGCGCGCGTTTAATTTGAACTGGCAATGCATTCCACAAACGAGCGGCCTGGACAGTAAAAGACTTGTCGAGGAAAGTTGTGGAATGCATAGGCATTTTAAGCTTCAAATTATCCGATGACCTTAAAAATTTCGTGTGGGAGTTGCAAAGAAACTGGAAACGTTTCTTGAGATAGAGAGGGGTGGAAGGGGAAAAAAGCACATTATACAAAAGAGAAAGAATATGAACATTCCGGCGAAGGCGAATTGGTAACCACTTGAGCTTCACACAAAATTCGGAAACATGGTCATATTTGCGCAAACCGAATATGAACCTTATACAAACATTTTGAAGCCGCTCAAGTTTATCGAGTTGGTCTTGGGTAAGGTCAAGATAGCTGACATCAGCATAGTCAAGAATGGGAAGAAGTAGCGATTGTGCAAGCGCAATCTTGGTGGCAGTCGGTAGAAAATTACGTAATCTCCTCAAAGATGCAGCGGATGCAAATAGTTTGCGGCTAACTTCCTGTAGCTGGGCAGTCCAAGAAAAGTTTTTATCGATGAAGATCCCCAAGTTTTTAACTTTCTCACTGAAGGGAACAACTGAATCGTCAAAAGAAACTTGGGGAAGAGTCGTCCAGTCGATCCTTGAGACCGTCCTAGAACTGCCTACCACCAAAACCTGCGTCTTTATGGGGTTGACCATAAGTCCATATCGCTTACTCCAATCGCATATACGGGCCAGATCACGATTAATCGTTGTGATAGCCTCGGATAGACTTCCAAGAGGAGCTCGCGAGTAAATTTGTAAATCATCTGCATATAGATGGTAGAAAGAAGTTAGTTCGTCGGAGATTGAGTTAATAAAAACTGCGAAAAGTAATGGAGATAGAACGCCACCCTGAGGTACACCGGCAGAAGTATTACTCCAGGAAGACAAGGTCTCTCCAATGCAAATACGTTGCCGGCGGCCGAACAGGTAAGTACGAAACCAGTCAATTACCGATGGAGATATGTTATGAGAGCATAAAATGCCGAGCAAAATATCAAAATCAACGGTATTAAAAGCATTACTGAAATCTAGCAAAGCTAAGACCGTTAGATTTCCGTTTTCCATGGCTGACCTTATATCATCCGTAATGTTCAGAAGCGCTGTGGTGGTGCTATGACCAGGACGGAAGCCAGACTGGAAGGGGTTGAGGAGATTATTTTTAGAAAGGAAAGTACTTATTTGGTTGTGAATTAACCGTTCAAGGACTTTGGATAGGAATGGTAGGACGGATATTGGACGGTATTCAGAAAAGGATGAGGGATTAGACTTTTTAGGTAAAGGAATTATTTGAGCATCTTTCCATGAGGATGGAAAGACACCACTAGATGCAGAAAAATTGAGGATATGACAAATGACGGGAAGGATAAAATCCAGCACAGGTACTAACATATTACGGCTGATACAGTCACTTCCTACTGCATTGGAAGTAATCGATAGTATGCTCTTCTTAACATCACATGCGGAGAACTGACTAAAAACAAATGGAGAATAACTGGGAGTCGGAAGTGAAGAAAGATAATTCAGTGTATTTAATTTTATTGTCCTATTAAAATTGGACGAGGCAGTAAAATGAGTATTCATTGCATCAATGTCTATGTCTTTTGGAATTGTGTCTTGACGTGTTTTACCGACCCCCAATGATCTAAGAAATTTCCAAACTTTGGATGCGTCCCCATTTTGGACAGAAGTATGAATGTGGTGACGATTAGCATTCCTACACACCTTATTACAGTGATTACGTATAGAGAAGTATCTTTCCCTGTTAGCGTCATTAGCCCTACGCTTAAATTTAGACTTTGCCGTAACTTTTTTCTGCATAATCTCATTTGTGAGCCACGGCGCCGGCAAATGTCTAACCTTAACAGCTCGAACAGTATCTACTACGAATAGTATCTACTAACTAATATAATAAAATACAGATTAAACTACGGGCACTCTTACTGCGGGTATAATGTAGTAAAAAGTTTACCTTAAATGTGACATAATTGACCTCAAATAGACAGGGCCTTTAAGTACCTACGTACGTACCTACCTACATGACACGAACATTTTCAGATTTATTAAAAACCCATAGGATCGTGTATGAGGTAAAACTAAACAATATTATATCATCGTGTGGGCTGAAACTGACTCAGTTACCTACGGACTAAAGAAGTCCGTTGCCAAAAATATATGCAAAAGTTGGTATTTAAATCTTATTATGTTTTCCGAATCTTCAGGATATAGCTGATAATTGAGAAGATTTTATTAAGTATTTAATGTTTGTTATGGTTCGCCATTATTGGAACTTAATCTTTTTATTTTGTTACTAGGCGTATCTACCTATTTACGTAGGTTTGACGTTAATTAACCCATGTTTTATGGTGCTTTTGTTAGTTCTTGATATTTAGCTTTTATAAAAAAAAAAACATTATAAGAAAACATTGCGGATAAATTTATGGGTAGGAATCCAAAGAAAGAAGTTGACGAGTAAGATCAAACCAAAAGAGAGAAGAAAAAGTGTAAGAGGTGAAAAAGATATTAAGTAGAATATAATAGAACAATGTCTGTAGTGCATAAAATTTGGTACATAATTTAAAATAAAATGTCTTACCTTTTTATATAGTTTAACATAATAATATTTTGCTTACCTACTTATATTTCATCATGCAAAAAATACCTGAATATAAAATTATAAACACTTCAATTACGTGTAAGTACATATGTGTGTGATCAAAAAATACTTTAAAATTAAATTTTATTACTAGACTAGATAAACATAATTATCAAGTGCATAAAATAAGGAGTAGGTAGACTAGAAAGCCATAAACCCTAGTCCAGAGACCATTATTAACAAATATTTCTTAATACTTATGTAGGTGCTTACTTAGTATTTTAGTAAGTTAGTAGAATGTAGAAATGACATCATTGCTCTGGTGATTTGTAGCACTCACGATCATGACCGTCGAAGTTCGCGCGAACCAAATATGGCGCGAAAGAAAAGTCGTTGGAAACAATATAGACTAGATTTTATTCCACGTTCCGCTTGCTGGATTTATAGGTTCATAGTTTTATCATTTGAATCAGAATTGGGCTCTTTCACTGTGAAAAAGGGCGTGGAGTTTGGTACAAAGACATGGATCGATATGCTCTGATAATTTCATTTATAACAGCCCAAAAAGTCCACGTCTACACATTAGGCATATATTGTAGTGCCATTTGGGAATGGGAGCAATTATTTTCCGACAGAATTTATGTTTTAAAAAATAAATATAGAAAATATTTTAGGATCCTCGAAAATTTATTAAAAGATAGAAACTCAAGTTATTCCTCGAAAAATAAGAACTTTAAACTTATAATAAAATTATTTGATAGGAATACCACGATACTAGGTACTGGCTTAATACTTCATAGGATATTTAAAACGCTTCTGCTCTTTGGTTTCCATTACCCTAAAAACAAATAAGAAATTAGAAAGGAAAGTACGGGAGTACACCTATTACCGGACTAACCCAGCAAACATGGTAACTAAATTGTCCTAGTATATTTTTCAACACACTTGCTCGTAAAGTGGCTCTTATTGAACCGCTTTTAGGTTTATTATACGGTGTATGTACACACGTGTTATTAATTTATATTACCGCACTATGTGTTAACATGGCAGTATGGAATCAGTAAATACTATCGTGGCAGCATGGAATTAGTATGAGCTATTAGTTAGTGCTTGTTCGCTAGTTAGCCACATTTCATATTTCCATAGAGTAATATTGTTAAATTAATCAAAGAGGTAAATATTTGACAGCTATTTACGACTATTCCAACTTTTAGGATAAACGCACTTAATAAAATGAGCATTCTCTATTTTCACCCGAGCTGAGATCTATGTGCACTTTTTTATCTCATCAAAGAGACTTCATGCCTTTTTATGCCTACTGTGTAAATAAATAAAATATGATAAATGCACAGGTAATATTTTATCAAATTATATATTTTTCGCTACTTAACCTTATTTTGCGTATTTAATACATTATTTTGTGTTTATTATATTTTTTATAAAGGCAGCGGCTTTTCCACTGCCTACAATAACACCTGCACGCGTTCGCGTATCGCTAGCGGAAAAAAACAAAACCGGCGCACCATTTTCCATAAATATTTGTTAACATTGTTCTCATTTTGTGGTTAATTATATAAAAAATACGAAATCTAAAGTATTGTCACCAACCATAGATATCCGTGTCACCAACCGATGTGGCAAGTTTTTAAAGCAACAAAGGTCAGTTGAACTTTATAAATCGAAAATCATCTCTATAGTTACATATACTTATTAGCTTAAATGTTCTTACAACAAGACAGTATTTTTCCTCGCAAGTGTGTTGAAAAACGTACGAAACGCCTATGCATTGATCATTGCACACTAGTATTATAATGTACTGATTATAGTTACCTAGATTGTATATTATAGGGTTACCCTTTCATTTTCATACGTAGATAATATTAAAGTAGGTATTACTATTGTCTTTTAATTAATTCTTACGTCTATAATAAGACAATGACAATCTCAGTTTGGAGATCGCAAATAAACCACTCATTTTTGTTGAAACTACGTGCATGGGCCATTCTTTAAAGAGAAGGGCCTGACGGCCTAAGAACTGCCTCTTTGTTTTAGTCCGTTTAATGGTCGGAGGGGCGGAGCTGCTGAGGTGTCTGGGTTCAATTGGCAACCCGAAACCTGGATTTGTCCCCAGTTGATAATGTTAATAGGAATACGTTCGCCCCTATTGCATAACGGGACTTTAATCTATAGGTCTAAAATTCCAAAAGACGATGACTGCATTGACATTTGGAATTTTACAATGCTGTTTATGCTAGAATATACCTACACCCCTGCCTATCCTTTCGGAATATACAGGCGTGAAGTTATGTTATGTTACTTACGTTTCCTATACATAAGTGCAAGTTAAGAAGTAGGTACCTAAGTTAAGAATTAAGTACTTACTTACCTAAGTTCGTTAATGAGCCCACATTGATCGCTCATTGTTGTAATTTGGTCTCTAGGTACGGAATGCGCGAACTTGTCATAATTTAACATGCAGTAGGCTGTCCGGAAGTTCGTAGATTTTTTCGCGTGCGTAGTTTTGTTTCAATTAGTGTGACGTCATTGAAATCCATGGCACCAACAAATGGAAGGGGTTAAACTGGCGCCATTGCCATAGAGAGAAGCCAGGGGAGGGATGCAGGATTTACATTTTCGGTATTTCCCTAGATTGGTCGTGGGAATCAGCTGGTTGCTCGAAGTAACTCTGACTATAGGGCATAGTGACGTGAATCTGGATGTAAAACAGCAGCCATGATACTTTCAAAGGCGCAACACTTGCCACTGTATTAACTTTTAAAATACATAAACAGAAACAACACAACGACTTTAGAACGTTGTTCTATCTTCACAACAATCTTCTTAACGAGTCTTCTTCTTCTCGTTCACAGAAGTGGGAAAGAGTGGAAATTGATGAAACTCGTTCAGGAAAAGATCAATGGAAAGAAAGCTTCGTCAGGAGCCGTGGGCTGGAGTACTTGAATTCCAAAGTCGTGTAATAATAGTGTCCAGCAGGGGACGTCTTCAGCCGTCAGCGGAATGACGATAATGATCATGGGGGGCCCCAAAACAGAACTACTGAGCCAGCAGGACCAACTTCCTCCCTATAGCCGGGTTCAACGGCTGGCTATAGTCCGTCACACCTTCATTATGCATAATTTTACATCTGTATAAGAAGTTCGCACCTACAAGCGGTGGCGTAGGCGCTTCCAACAGTATAAGGTCAGTCCACACGCCAGTCGGACTGTTATCTCACCGCGAGAAAATACACGATACAGACGTAAGTGTCAGCTGTGGCGGGGCTTTATAAAAAATAATAGTGAAAAAAAAAGTTTTATTAAAAAAATATTAATTTATATTAATAATTTTCGACAGTGCAGTGAGTGATACTAGATTGTTAATAACAATGCTGGATACTAACATTTTTGGTAATGGTTATGTAAAGTTGGTGTAATGTAAACATAATATTATTTGTTCGTGAATCATAAATTCATAAGTTTTGCGTGTCCGTAGTTGTTCCTACTCAATTATCCAAGTGCTTACTTACTCTATGCCTGCCTAGTAATCTTTAGTAACGACTTACGTTTGATTTAATAAGATAAAAACAAGTATTCTTCTAGGTACAACCCTGGGTCATTTTAAACCATGGACGAACAAAAGAGTTATTAAACATTTTTTTTTTTAAAATAAAATAAGGGGTTTATCTATAAACTTTGCTTAAAGTTAAGATACGTTAAAACGTTTAAAATGTCATTACTTAACTTTAAGCAACATTTTTATATAAAGGGGGAAAAACCAACTTCGTCGTCGCAATTTCTTAAATTAAAGAAACAACTAGGTAGATAATTATTTACTATTAATGCACGAACTCCAGTAAGCCATACAAGTAACTTCAAGTTACATTCGGTTTAGTAAACTGCATCATTTTAATTTTGGTGAATGAGAAGTAAATTGCACAAGATTGTAACCGTCTCGTCGTTTTACCATAAGTAGAATAAAATGTGGGGGTCACTCATTCGTACTTATTTATATTTACTTTATGACTCAGCAGTGAACCACATGCAACCTTCAATGAGGTAGTAACTCATTCATTAATCTTTTTTTCACTACAATGATAGGATGACGAAGTTTTACGATGTATTTATATTTGGAACACCGTAAAGTTTGGAAGATAACTTGAGACTAACTTCAAATTATAGTTTATTATTTAATTTAATACTAATAATCTTAGTAACGCTTTAATAGGTAGTGTAGGTACCTATGCCTCTCTGCCCATAAATAAGCGTCTACGTAAGTTTCATCATATTTTAACTTGGGGTTGCTGGAGAGATGCTCTGCAGCGTAATAAAATTGAGTTGTCTGTACTTTTTTTAAGTATATACAAATTGAGTACCCATTTGGTATTATAAACTTTTAATGGAAAAACAGGTGATGGGATTGCTCGGGAGCATGACGTAATAATGATCAAGGA
This sequence comes from Xanthia togata, assembly GCA_963853775.1. NCBI lineage: Eukaryota > Metazoa > Arthropoda > Insecta > Lepidoptera > Noctuidae > Xanthia > Xanthia togata. The sequence continues at coordinate 14,364,024 of OY970809.1, forward strand.
ATGAAGATGCGGAGGGATAATTAATAATAGATATGTAATAAATTCTAAACATAAAGGTATCTACTTACCTACATTTCTAAGTTGTAAATCAAAGAGGATTTTAATAGCCTGCCAGCAAAACTCTACAAAAACTCTGGTGTATTTATTGACAAATTAAAAGCAACTAATAATGTTTCCGTAAATTGTAGTGGTTATAAAATTATTAATACTAATACAGCTAATATAAAAAGTGGTGTTAACAATAATAATGAAATACAGTTAATGTGAGATCCTGTAATTCTTCTAGATGGGCGAGAAGGTGTTGCTTTTGGCGCCGCTGGTGCTGCTCGTTTTAGGAAGCGTTGAAGGTAAGATCACCAATAGGATTATTATGAAAATATTAAAGCCCGTTCCGTTAGAATATCACAGTCTACTGTTGGACTGACCTCTATCCCAAGTGGCGCCATAACACGCGGTTCTATGCGTTCCGCATTCATTTGGTCTCAGTCCCGGTCCATCAAGCCGCAGGGTTGCGGGTTCCTTGTGAAGGGGGTGCAAAAATAGTGACCTGTCTAATACATAGGTACACCTACACTTCCTGACCTCTTGGTTCTTGTAGGGCAGTCACTGTTTTCCTTAAAGTGTACTTTCGAATATTACAATAGCATGCCCTGTCCCAAGTGCAGAACAAAAGCAATCCCTAAATTTTTTCGTGTTTCCAATAATCGAAATATTTCACCTTAATAAAGTAAAATATCAAACAAAATGATGACTGCCAATAAATATTGCGAAAGTTGGGGAGCCAAGTGTGCTGCAATCAGGACATTGTTTGACATTCAACCCATTCAAGACGACCTCCGACCAATGTGACCTTTGATTTCGAGTACCAGTCGCTGAAGATGAATCTTACATAGTATATCTACTTACCTACACAGCAGTTCAAAAGTGATTATAGTAAAGTAACCTACCTTTATAATACACATTCTTGGTTGCTAGTACGATTATCATCATCTTCCTGAATGAATATTCACTGTCTTGTTCTAATATCTTGTAAAATGTTTTGTGAAAGTCATAGTTACTAAAGTTGCCATTCTTTTCTTTATTATTTCGTGATACAACTTTTTTACCATTTGCTTTGGTCATTAACAAATTTGGACCATCCCTGCTTCATTATCTTCTATACTTACTTAATTGAGCTTTATCCTTCTTCGTTAAATCTGTGAAACCTGTTTTGATCTTGGTGTTTTGTGCTCTATCGTGACCGCCATTTAAGGAAGTTCGTAGAATCGTAACATAATATTTTGGAAATTGGCTAACGCAAGGCCATTTAAAAGGAAATATGTTTTATACATATTTGATATTGGCGCGCGTTTTTTCCCACAATGAGGTAAAAAGACCGAGGAACGCTGACAGAATTCTTTAAAGTTATTTGGGGTTTAAAAATATATTTGGCATAATAATAATGACGACAAATGGAGAAAGAGGATAATATCTAAAAATATGGTAATATTTTGAATTAATTTAAATAGTGTGAAGTTTGTTATAAGAGATAAAATTAATAAAATTGAGAGTCTGTAGGTCTGTATCCTAGGCTCCAAATTCGGGCCGTGTCCAAAATTAATTCAAGATGCAATGACTCATAAGCCGCAGTCGTACATAACTATTATAAAAATAATAATCTATAATGAATCTATTGTTATGTCATCGAGTCCATGAAGGTTAGCAGTTCGAGACTAACTTACCACGCGGAATAGTACACCCACAGCCCTCTTCAATATGCATCATAACTTAACTAGCTAGGAGATGTATTCGATTCTGTTTAGCGAAGCTAGCCCTTAGCGAAATTTAATAGCGGTTATCTATCGACAGCAGGGAGTTGCTGTTCCCATCAGCCTGCATCATCCCACACTGTTGGGCAAAGGTGTCTCCCATGACTTCCAGCTAACACACTTTCAATCACAATTTGAGAGGTTTTTGTAGGAAATTGCTAATTCATTGCTTTGAATGTTTGAAAAGTTCCTCTGCTCAACAACGAAAATAACGCAATGAATGTTATGGATCTGTCAAAATGAAAAGGATTGCAATAAAATTGTAAGTTTGTTATGCAGTTGCCCAGAGCTAAGTAGGATTGGTTGGACTAAAATCGTGTTTTACATTTTTTACCTTCTAGATCTAGCAAATACCGAGGTAGAGGTACTAATAGACATGGTCTGTATGCTATTCCGATTTTTCAATCAATGTCTGGAATTTGCTGTTATATTTTGCTAATTGTGTACTTGGGTACATTACCTACACGTATCAGCACCGTGTAATTTACGTTCTGATAAAAATCCAATCAGCTGTGACATGTTTTACCTCGTACTAATTATGATCATTCATCTCATGATGGCCTTTTGGTACGGACTTAATTTTAAGAAGCACAGGTAAATTCTTAACAACCAGTACCTATCGTGGGTAAACTTGAGAATACATTTTCAATTCAGTAGAAGTTTAATTACTGCACGAGTGCAATATGTAACAGCCAATTTTCCATACCTGTCAAAAATACAATGCGTGCGAAATTGCAGAATTTAATTAAAGGTGACGAACAAAAAGACAGGCACTTAGTTTAGCATTCTTAACATGAGCTGGGTCTAAGTATAACAATGTAGGTAATGTAAATCCGTCATTGCGCGTTGGCAAGGACGATAGGTCTCGTGTAGGCGGAGTCTTCCACTCATATGGATCGTTGCCAAGGCCCCTCTATGTTTTTTTATTGGTCCTAATGATAATTTTGCTTGATTGCCAGCATCATGCAAATTGATTAGGTACGCGTGGGGGGTTAAATACTTTTTGCTCTATATGTTTGTTTTGTTTCTTAATCATGTTGTTGTTAGAAACTCTGTGATCTATTTGTGAGCCTACTTCCTTAATGACACATTTTCGTATAATTTTAACATTAATCATTCTTTCGACGTGTAGTTTGACACGAATAGATTCTTAATTCAAGCAAATTACGTCATTTACCTTTTCTGGTTTTTCATTGTTATTGTTTTGGAACTAGTTCACCGATAATGGGCGTTACAGGTGCCTAATTTGATATACGCTTCGCACATCTTTTAAATGCCAAAATGGTATTGATAGCTTTAGTAAGCCACTATGTTCCCAAAAGCGAAAATTGATCCTTTTGTCCGAGATATTTTGGAACATTAATATTATGTAATATATGTTATAAAAAGTCTTCACATAACAATGTTATTTCTTCCAGGTCAACGCTACCACAACTACTATGCCCGGAACTACCTGGGCCGCGACCTGTATGAGCACGGGCGCTCGATCTCCGACAACCAGGTGACCTGCGGGCCCCACACCTGCGGCGTAGGAGCCCACTGCATCCACGGCAGTGTGCGGCCCGTCTGCGCTTGCCTGCCAGGCTACTCCGGAGATGCGCTGACACAGTGCGTCAAAATAGAGTGCATTGGTAAGTAACGTTGATCCATTGAAGGTAGAATTAGACAATTACTATTGGCTATAACCGTGTCCTTGGATTCTCGATTCTCCAGCAAATGTTGAGCACTCATCCTCAAGTTATTTCTACCTAGTTCCCTAAATGTTTTAGAAGCAGCTCCATCTAATTGCTCAATATGTAATCAATTCTGTTCTTATTAGACAACAGCGAGTGCCGCAGCCACCAGAGCTGTGTGAACCAGCACTGTATCGACCCCTGCGCCGGAGCATGCGGCGCCAACGCTAACTGCGATGTAAGATAATATACGCCCATTTTCATTGAATCAACCATTTTGTACCCGAATCATTCGAATACCTAGTTTCGATACATATCTTCCTCAAATATACTTATTAACAAAATTATAGACTCTTTACATTATAGTCAACCATATCCATATTAGGGTCTTAAAAATAAATAACGTTTCCATATATTTTGTTCAACAGGTCCGTAACCACATTCCGGTGTGTTCGTGCCCACCTGGCTACACTGGCAGTCCTTTCAGCTCTTGCAGAGTCGCAGACCCAGGTATGATTACTACAATATTCTTCACTATCAACATTTAACTGATTCTTCACTATCGTAATGTTCTGTATTAGATCTTTCTTCATTATTGTTTGTTATTGTCCACAGAGGAGGCTTGCCACCCATCCCCCTGCGGTGCTAACACTAAGTGCCACGTCGCCAACAACCAGGCTATTTGTACTTGTCTACCAGGATACAGGGTATTTAACAATCGCCTATAATATTGTTTCTTTAGATTCTCGTGATCGTTACTGGCAACAGCCTACATCACCCAACTACTAGGTCAAGGCATGATTACTTTTATAGAAGTTGTTTATCAATGATACACATAACATAACATCATGTTTAAGTCCCATGTAATAGGGGCTGAGCCTATTGCCATCAACCGGACGCAAATCCAGACTCCGGGCTGCTACTGAAAAATTCCAGATAGAAAACCCCAATAACACTTGGCCCGACCCGGGAATCGAACCCAGGACCTCGTGCTCAGCAGTAGCGCTTGCGACCACTAGACCAACGAGGCAGTCAATCAGTGATAAGATTAGTGTCAGTTTATCAATGATAGTTCCGATTATATGGTTTGGGTTCTGTAAAAACACAAATTAGAAAAAAAAAACTAGACGCTGTCGTTTCTGACAGAATTTGGACCGAGCTCGAAATATGATTCATGTGTTTACAAAATGAATAATTATCACACTTGAAATGGAACTCTGATTCATTTCAATAGTGAAAATTATTATTTTCTAGGCTACTAATTAATTTGGGTTGTTCAATCAGATCTCTATCTTTCCAGCGCTTTCTTTCTCATTCTTTACCAGTGTCAGACAGAATCTGTCTGGCATTCATGCTGAAATGAAACTTTTTGGCGCAGCCGTGTGGCACACATTGTTGTATAAAAAGCATTTCACTTTTTTTTTTGTATTTCATGAACTGTTGCCAATTAAATGTGATTCTTTCTTTACTCTATTGTTTCGTACAGGGTAGTCCTCTGACCGGCTGCCACCACGAATGTGAGACTGACGGCGAGTGCAACGTCCAGCAGTCGTGTCGGGACTTCAAGTGCACCAGTCCGTGTGGAGACTGCGGAGTCAACGCTGACTGCGAGACTGTTGCCGCTCATCGTGCTGTCTGCAAGTGCCCAAGAGTAAGTACCGTTTAACAGCCTTCATGATACCTATTAGAGTTGGATGGCTTATTGCCTTTTCCACCCAACACTACAGAAGTGTTGAAGTCATCATTGATTCAGTGCGACCAATGCGAGTAATCAATCATTCTGGATAGCTTGTATGCTCTTTCTCGCACTGGAACAAGGATGACTTTAACACTTTCAAATTCGTCCACAGTTTACCCCAAAGTGTTTGAATAGAATGTACTAAATTTGTTAAAGTGTAAAGATTTAACATGTCCAGTTTCATCAAGCCTTGATGATTTCAAAATCTCATAATATTTACTTTTATCACCAACAGGGTTATTATGGCGATCCCTACAGGATCTGCTCCGCTGAATGCACATCTGACGGCGAGTGCCCCAGTTACAAGCCAGCTTGCGTCTACAACGCGTGCATCGACCCTTGCATCAACGCCTGCGGAACCAACGCCGAGTGCCACCTCCGCGGTCTTACACCCGTCTGCTCTTGCCCCAGAAACATGACCGGAGATCCCTTCTCCTACTGTAGACCTTTCGAAGCCCGTAAGTATTTCAAATAATAAATTGATGATTTGGCTAAAGCATTTGACATGTTTGCCTAGGTTTCTCCATAGTGAATGTGCTTATTGTATGAAAGGACATGAATGCTAGATAAACGGTATATTTTAAGAAAATATTTTTCATGAAATTGTTAACTTTTGAGTAAAAATATGTTAGGAACATGACTGGTGTCCCTCAAGGCACCATATTCGGTCCTATAATTTTCAATCCTACATTTATATTATTTTATTGTCAGGTGACCTTTGCGAGCCCAACCCTTGCGGTGCTAACGCTAAGTGCACTCCCGGGCACGACCGCACCGGTGCCGAGCGTCCCGTCTGCACCTGCCCCACTGGATACATCGGCAACGCTCTCGTATCTTGCGAACGTGTAAGTTATTGATAGCTACTTCTTTGACATTAGTGTTATTTGTAATATTTTCACAGAATATTCATCTCGAAAAAGTATTATTTATGTTGTTAAAGTTATTTATGCTATCCGGGCGTTTATTAAATAGTTTATGAATTTTACACACGCTTTTTACGACATACTTTTTATTATTCTTCATGTGCCATATAAACGGTCGCGTAAGCCTTAACTGTCAGTATTTTTTGTACTTCTTTTGTTAATCGTTCATACATAAAAATTAAATTATGTTTGTCTTACGCAGGGTGAATGCGAGCTGGACTCCCAGTGTTCCGACCACTTGGCCTGCGTCGGCTACAATTGCGTGGACCCCTGTCTCGGCAACACTCAGTGCGGCTCTGGAGCCGTGTGCATGGCCCGCAGACATATTGCTGTCTGCACATGTCAAAATGGTACGGAATTTTAATCTTTTTGTCTAATTTTACTTAGATACTAAATACTTAAAGCATTATTTTATTTTATTATGTATCAATTTAATGTGATTGCAAATATTGTAATAATTTAAATAATTAAAACTTAATCCATTAATTGTTTGCTTTTTATAAGAATATTGTGCATTTATGAGACGTAGGTATTTACACATTAATGTAATTCGGGATTTTCTATTTTTACTATCCTTGTAAATATGGCGTTGGTTTGCCTTGCTTGATAAATAAATGAAAGCATCGGCGTGCACAACTCGTGCAAGAATACTTGAGATTACTAATCTAACCAAAATATGAATTTGCTCGATTATTTTAACACCCTTTAATTATTTTTTATCAGGACGCAACGGTGATGCTCTAGTGAACTGCTACGACTCTCAGTCAGTTGTAGCTACTGGCCGTTCCTACTACAGATTTAAACGCGACGGTAACTACTCCAGCCAGCCTGAACCCGAAGCACCCAAAAACCCCGAAGCTCCCGCCGTTGTCATCACAGAGCTCAAGGAAGCAAAAACTGAAACGAAAGTAGAAGAGAAGAAAGAATGAAAAAACCGAACAATTGATTAAAAAGTATCGTAATAAAAGCGCGGACTGATAATAGTATATTATCACTCATTTCATATTGACAGGATGTTTGTTGTAGTGCCAGTGCCATGGAATAATAAATTAATAAAAAATGTTCTCGCCCGCGCTTTCATTGTGAATTTAAATGAATGGATTTTCTGAAATTATTAATTTAAACTTTCAATTTGATAATGTCAAACTTGTTAATAATAAATATACAGCTTATTTTTATAAGTTATAAATTGTTTTATCAGAAAGAATTAAATCAACGGAAGAAACAAGTGTTCTAATAAGCACAATGCTCTCTTTTTCTATCCTTCAATGAAACAAAAAGAAGAGGCAATAATATTGTGCTTATATTGAATTGAAAGTTTGAACTAGGCTTTCTAATGTTTTACCAGTTAACTCCGACTGTTGAACAATCATGCTCTCTTTTTATTTTATGTCGAAATCTAATCGATAAAGATGATAAAAGCTGTTATGTTTATGGTTACTAATAAGTAAATACTGCCAATTCAAATAAAATTGTCGCTATTATTTTTGCGCTTTTCTTTTTACTTTTTTTTTTTTTTTTTTAACTATGGCATCTCGCAGGTATACCACTAAGGTATTTACTGCTCAACCGAACAATCCTGTGGCTGCCTTAAGCACTACACTCAAAGCCTCCAGCCAGGAGCAACTATTCTAAATTAAAATTAGGCGAACGCTCGCTAAGGGCACCCCCTGTGGGGTACGAACCTCGGCTTAGGGCGTCGCTGAGGGGAGGACAGCAAGATGGGACAGGCTGGATCAAGGATATATTATTATTATTCGGGGAATTTAAAGCTACGCGCTCAGCTGCGGCGCGGGCTGGCGCTTCATCGGACAAGTTCTTTTTACTTATGATTCGATCAGTTTATGTAGTCCTAGTCTCGTTCCCCTCTATGACTTTTCTAATGCCTTTGATACCGTTTAGCATCATACCTAATTTCTTTGGATAATTACTCTTGCTTCTTAATTGATGCAAGAGATCGGCCTGGAACTTGCCAGTCTCTATTGTAGGAACTATCTATTTTAACGACGATGGGAGAAGAGCTACGAGTAACTATTGTAAAATAACGTGGTGTACCTCAAGGGTGTATTCTTGAGCCCGATCAATATCAAATACGAAAAGATGCTCTATCGTATGCATGTTGTATGTAGGTACTACATTCAGCCTTTTTTTTTTTGGGTGGGAAATCATCAAATTTCGTCTCCCGCTCTGGGTGGAGCGGGAGGGCGTGTCAGACTCTTACTGACTAAAACCCACCCGTGTTCCTTCTGTTGCCTGTGCAATGCCAGGGGGCCACGGTATCCCTTTCGGACTTTCCCGCAACCCCGGCAGGCAATGGTCTTATCGGACCCCTTCACTTGCTGACACTCTTTGAGGCGCGCGTGGAACACAACGCGCCGTCGACCCGGGCTTGGTCCTTACCGGACGGCGAGCTACCCATTGCTCACCGTCCGCAAGCCCGCGCCTACGGTGGCCGGGAATCCGCGATCGATTCCCGACGCCCGGGGCGTCTCCTCCTGCGGCGGCTAGGGGCGTGAGGGCGCGAAATTTTCCTCTCCCTCACCCGCTCCGCCTCCTCCTTCGCGAGCATTACTGCTTCGCAGAAGGAGGTGACGGCCTCCCATGCCCTCTCGCTCCGTACCATGGCCTGGACCAGGGCCGGACGCGAGAGATCCCCGCCACCGATCGCCTCCACGAGGACACGGCGGTGCTCTGCCCAAGCCGGGCATACCTCCACCGTATGCTCCACCGTGTCCTCCGGGCGATCCACGCAGTGATGACACCCGGGCGTTTCCTCCCGCCTTATCCGAAACAGGTACCTCCCGAAACAGCCGTGTCCGGTGAGGACCTGCGTCAGGCGGAAGGTGAGGACGCCGTGGCGCCTCTCCAGCCACTCCTCAAAGAGGGGACTTATCGGCGCAATAGTGGCGTGCCCACTACATACAGCCTATAGTGGTCCCAGTGCTGGGACACAGGCCTCCTCTCTTCGAGAGGGAGTGGGCTGTAATCTACCACGCAGGCCCAGTGCGGGCCACACGTCTTTGAAATTTTGGTAAAAGGACATGCTTCCTCACTATGTTTTCCTTAACCGTTTTGACAGCAGTGGTGATGAAATTATTTGAAAAGACCGCCTGCCTTGGTTTGAACCCACGACCTACAACTCGTAAGTTGGGGTCGTACCTAACCATGGACCACTACAGTCGGCAAAAATTAAAATGTGACGTTAAATCCTGTGCCGTAGGTCGGAATTTGCACAGATACGTAAAAAAAAGAATCATTAAAAATGTGGCATCTTCAATATCTTCCGATGTCGATGGCAAAAATAACAAACAAAAATTGAATTCTAGGGATTACCGAAGTGAATTTAATACGAATAACAGTTATTAGAAATAATTTCAAAATATGAAGCAGTAGGTTTAAAGATTCAACTTCCGTGATATTATTCGTCGATTTATCATTCTTTAACGCCTACGACAACAATATAAATGCGCAAAAAATTGTATGGTAAAATAGCTACCTGTTACAGCAGGGTAATTAGGACTTGATATTTCTCGGGACCCTGCTATCTAATTACGCAACACATTTTCGTAAACGATTACGATAAATTTAATTCATGTTGACAGTTCAACAACATTCATTGCGTTATTTTCGAACTTATTATTCAATAGATTAGCAATTTGTTTCAAAACGATTCAAATTCCGATTGACCGTGTATTACGTAATTAGGGTACTGGGGTCCCAAATCTTTGGAAGGCGTACAAAGGATTATTAGGGCTTGACCGCGTTCTCTCCAATAGCGACGCCGTCTTTCTCCTCACCATTGCGTGGAAGTCATGAACATGCGCCTGCGCGAACGCCGCCGGAAGCACTACAAAAGCGCGGAGCCCCAAAAGCATTCTGAAGCTGTTATTGTATTGGACCTTGAGGGCGTTCATTGTTTTCGCGTGTAGCTGGCCCACAGGCTGCTCGTGTAGAAGGTCTGGCAGTAAGCCTTGAATAATGTTATCTTTACCTCCTTACTACAACAAACAAACCTGCGAACCTGCATATTGCTTCTCACAGCAAGAGCCTGCGTTCGATATCATCATGACCTTTAAGGTCCTCCGTTACGTAATGCTCCAGATATTTAGTTTGTTTCACCCTTTGCAGGGGCTGGCCATTGAGTGTGATAATTGGCGTGTATGACTGCTTCCTACCGGGGGCCTTAAAGATCATGAAAATGCTCTTCTTACAATTATAAACTAGACCGTGGTTAGCAGCGTACCTTTCACAGGATTCTAAAAGCTCCCTTTAAGGAGCCGGCCGTTGGACCCAGCAGCACCATATCATCCGCGTAGCTGAGGTTATTGACGCAAATGTTGTAAATCCAACATCCGATCCGTTTGCTGCTGAGTCTAGCGATCAGCTCATTGACGTAAAGGTTGAAAAGCTTCGGTGAGGTCAGCCCCCCCTGCCTCACCCCACAATCCAACACATACGCAGCAGAGAGTGAATTATTCCACTTCACATAGTTCACTTGATTACCATACCAGTTCTGAAAAAGACGTATAATTTCATCTCAGTGGCGTAGCGTGCCTTGGCGGGCCCCGTATAAAAATTTGTTTGTGGGACCTTAGGAAGGGTAAAGATTTCTTACAAAAGAAAAAAAAAAGTTTGCATAAAATTATTTATTCATCATATATTTCTGTCACTTCATTATATATATGTCACTTTTTCAAAAAAATTACAAACAATTCAAATTAAATACACTCTCTTTGCCTTTTTTTCGTTTTTTAAAGCATTTACAGGCACTTTTGAATTGTCAAGGGGTCAGTCAGTCAGAAATATGAAGCTGGTTGCCCATTCCAAAGCGTAGGTTTCTATGGAGAAGATCGGGCGGGAAGAAACTCCACGGACACTCTTTTAAATCATAATATTGTTACAAAATATTGAATGGTTACATCATTCATGTTGAAATTATATGTGAGAACAATGTAGAAAGATGTGCTCGTAAAAAGCGTCCGTAATAAAAAAAATACAAACAATTCAAAAATTTAAATAAGTCGAGGCAATAAGAGATGACCACAATGACCAGTCCCTAGTGACGGCGCCCGTTCACGAACATGACGCATGGATCAGCACCGTTTAGCTCAACCATTTTGAAGGGAACTCAACGATCCAACACACACGCCACCACCAGCGAGACATTTGAGTGAGCATGACATACTGTCAACCGCCAGGGCTCATCAAGTCAATGAAAGACGTACTCCTACCCAGTAAATGGTAGCTTTATACTCGTATAAGGTACATGGTCATAGTGCTCACACATGTGCTTTGCAATTATATAATACTAAGAGATTGAAGTCATACAATTCAAAGATAGTTTTTGCAATCTTCAGCAGCTCCAACAATAATTTCAAATACTAATTAATCAATTAGTTTATGCGCCCGTGTGGAGCTGGACCAGCGTTGAGCCAAGCATTTTTGTCAGCGATATAATCCCTCAGCTTATAATATGCTTGGCAGCATAGTGTGCGTTTTATACAAGATTTAAATTTCGTTTCATTTAGTTGTAGTATGTGGGGAGGTATTTTATTGTAACATTTTAAACAGTACCCCATGAAGGATGAGTCTACTTTAGCCAGTCTGAATCCCTGTTGATCTAATTGGTCCCTATTTCTAGTACTATAATTGTGTCTTTCACCTCTTTTACTGAAAAGATCAAGATTTTTCCTGACGTACATGATGTTTTCATAATTAAATTGACAAGGTACCGTCATGATGTTACTATTTTTAAACATTTCCCTTAGAGAATCGCGCCTGCGGAGGCAATGTATTGCTCTAATGGCTCTTTTCTGCAGAATAAAAATAGAGTCGATATCTGCAGCCCGTCCCCATAGTAAAATTCCGAAGGACATGATACTATGAAAGTAACTGAAATAGACTAGCCTTGCTGTATCTACATCAGTAAACTGACGGATTTTTCTTACAGCATAATATGCTGCTGAACTTAGCCGTCCTGCGAGAAATGTTAAATGAGGGCCCCATTGCAGCCTTGAGTCGAGCGTGATCCCCAGAAAAACAGTTTTATTTACGAATTCTAGTTTCTCCTTATTCAATACTATATCACAATCACTACTTTTAACATTCGGTAAAGCAAATCTTATGCATTTAGTTTTTTCCCACTAAATTATTAGCAGTAAACCAATTTTGGACCTGCAGTAGGGCGTTATTTACATCGTCAAGATTTGATGCACGTCTATTTATCTTAAAAATTAGGGAAGTATCGTCAGCAAATAACACCATTTGTGGTTGGTTTTTTAATAAATTGGGTAGATCATTAATATATACAAAAAAGAGGAAAGGACCCAATATCGAGCCTTGTGGAACACCCATTTTTACTTTTAGACCGAGTGAATTGACACCGTTAATTTGAACTTGCTATTGTCTATAATTTAAATAAGATTTTTACATTGAAACTGAGCGTAAGTTTACCTAGTCCGTAATGCTCAAGTTTCAAGAGTAAGGTTTTATGATTTACGCATTCAAATGCTTTGGAGAGGTCACAAAAGATTCCTATGGCATCTTGAGCCTCCTCCCACGCTGTAAATATGTGTTTTAATAAGGTGACACCGGCGTCAGTCGTACAACGTCCTTTGGTGAAACCATATTGCTGATCGTGTAAGATTTGGTTGGTGTTAAAATGATTAAGCATTTGATTTAGCATTACCTTTTCGAACACTTTGCTTAATACCGGCAGCACGGATACTGGTCTATAATTGTTGGTGTCTTTACTGTCCCCAGATTAAAAAAGTGGTATAACCTTACTGTATTTCATTGATTCCGGGAAGACTCCTTGATCCACACACAAATTAAATATTAAGGCTAAGTATAGTGATATAGTCTCGATTATGGATGCACAAACTTTGATAGATAATAGGCCATAGATCCTCGGTCAATTTGATTTTAATGTGCCGAAAAGCATAACTATCATAGGGTTTATATGTTTAAATTGAAATTCAACCGGAACCCTGGAACGTTCGCTCTTAATAAATCAATTGAGACATCAAGTGAAGAATTTAAAGCTTCCGTCGTTTTAGATGGTATATTTGTAAAGAAATGTACAAATTCTTGAGCTACTTCTAAGTTAGAGCTTATTGCACCACGTGAAGTCTCCAATGTGTAATCAGTGTTTCGTTTTTTCCTACTAGTTTCATTATTTATAACTTTCCAAAATGTTTTAATTTTTTTTCTGCTGATTTGATCTTATTGCTAATGTACAGGGCTTTAGCTATACCGCAGGTATTTCTAAAAAAAATGGATTATGTAGCAACATAATGTGTTAATGTAAGGCTTAAGGCCATATAGCTCGAAAAGCCTTTCCCTACTTATCCTAATAACTCAAACTCAAAGCATTTATTTCAATTAAACCATTTACAGGCACTTTTGAATTGTCAAGGAGTCAGTCAGTCAGAAATATGAAGCTAGTTGCCCATTCCAAAGCGTAGGTTCCTATGGAGAAGAACGGGCAAGAAACTCCACGGACACTCTTTAAAAAAAAAAAATTCTTACAAAATATTGTTTACATCATTCATGTTCATTCATGTATACATGTGAGAACAATGTAGAAAGACGTGTACGTAAAAAGCGTCCGTAATAAAAAAAAAAAAAAACAATTCAAAAATTAAAATAAGCCGTGGCAGATAAGAGATGACCAGTCCCTACTGATGGGGCGCCCGTTCACGAACATGACGCATGGATCATCACCGTTTAGCTCAACCATTTCACAATGGTTGAGCTAAACGGTTGAGCTAAAGGGAACTCAACGATCCAACACACACGCCACCACCAGCGAGACATAATACAAGAGACGCAATACCTCTAGTTGCCCAGTCACTAAATATAAAATTAGAGCAAATATTTTTTGTTTTCTTTTCAATAGTTTTATTGAATTCAGTGTGAACTACTGAAAAGAAATCCTCATACAATTTATTTGCATCGTCCATATTATGGCACAGAACATATAACTCATTATTTAGGATACTATTGAATCTAATTAATTTGCCATTTGCAAAGGTGTTTTAAACTTAAAAGTTACCGTTTTTCCACTATGAACAGACGGGAAATAATTTACGATGGCTTTAGCTAAATAATCACAATCGCAGAAGACATTATCGATACAAGTAGCAGAAGTTGAAGTTACTAGCTAGTCGGTTCTGTAAAAATATTAGATAAATTGAACGATTTCAAAAGGCTTAGTAATCGATTGCTATTTAAAGTATTTTCCAGAATATTAATAATTAAATCACCACAAATAATTGCGGTTTTGTTACTGGATGCAAGTTTCGCTAGGACGTCTTCCATTACTGACTCAATTAAAGAAGAGTTCTGATAATTAGGGGGCCTGTACACGCACACTATAGGTGCTTATCCAGCTCAACACAGGACAGTTCGACGATGCAATGTTCAACTGATAAACCAACTATGTCATTACGTTCCTTAGTTTTTAAACAATTTTAATCAAGATTAGAGAACCTCCACGTAGTATAGATTTATACGGTTAAAACAACTGCCCATCCTTTAGTTCTCATAATTAATTAGCATTTGGTAATCCTTTAACCAATGCTTAGTAAAACAAACTGTCAAACTTTGTTTTGTCTAAAAACATTTCAATTTCTAATAATTTGGAAGAAATACCTTGAATATTTTGATGAAATAATTTCAAGGCATTCTGCTGATCTCCTTTTTGGTAAATATAAATACTTATTTTAGAGCCAGAAGATACCTTGTTGTTGTTAGTTATAAGAATATTCTTACTTGTACCTCCTGTTGTCTTACAAACTACACTGGTCAGCAAATAAACCGAGCCACCCGCTACCTAGGAACTCTGATTCGATTTTCTCAAAAAGTATAAAACTTACAACTATCAAAGTTATACCTACAAAAATTGCGTTTCATGGTGATTAAAATGATTACAAATTAATTCGAAAGTACCGTCAACTCACATTGTAATCAAGCAACAAACACAATGCTATTTGCTCTGTTTTCACCAGAGTTTGAAATTAGCGTTCTTTTTCTCTACGATGAGGGTAGTCGGATATTTCTTATCATTTCTTTAGTTTTTGTCCATCGTTTGCTCAGACGCGTGTGTTTTTGCTACTTTTTTCGATTAATAATGGATACAACACCTCAGGAAGCAGCTCAAGCTGTAGCATTACTTCAAGCAGGCATTGCGCAACGTGAAGTCGCTCGAAGGCTTCGAATCAGCAGATCTTCGGTGCAACGAGTTTACAGACGATACCTAGAGACTGGAGCATTCGATCGCCGTCCAGGTAAGGGCAGACCTAGGGCTACATCAGCAGTAGATGATCATTATATATCCACCTTACTGTTCTGCGAAACCGCCACCTCAACGCAGTTCAAGTCCAACAAAGTCTGCGTGACGAACGCCAAGTGGTCATAAGTTCAGATACCGTCAGAAGGAGACTTGTTGAACGGAACCTGATCCCAAAAAGAGCTGCAACAGGCCCAGCATTAACGGTAGCACACCGTCGAGCACGACTTGAATTTGCTCGAGAGCATAGGGATTGGACATTAGAGCAATGGAGTAATATACTCTTCACTGATAAGACCAGGGTGAGTCTACATGGAAGTGATCGACGTCAGAGAGTATATCGTCGCCCTGGAGAACGTTATTCTCAGTGTTGCATCGAGGAAACTGTTGCTTATGGAGGAGGATCTGTAATGGTCTGGGGCGGCATCTCGTTAACAGCACATACAGCGTTAGTTTTCATCGAACCGACGGGCCGTACACGTGGACTGACTTCTCATCGCTACATTACTGAAATCCTCGCAGACCATGTGGGCCCTTACGCAGGATATATCGGACAGGATATGCAATTGATGCATGATAATGCACGGCCTCATGTTGCTCATGTGGTGATCCAGTATCTACGCGACGTCAGCATTCGTACGATGGACTGGCCAGCTCGAAGCCCGGACTTGAATCCGATAGAACACTTATGGGATGAGCTGAAACGTCGAGTTCGAGCCCGGGTACCTGCTCCAACAAGGCTTCCAGAGCTGCGAATCGCAATTGAAGAGGAGTGGAATTGATATGTTTCTAACTGAGGGTGCGGAGATAATGAAACGAGTGTCTTCATTGAACGCTGGTTTATTACTGACTTGACATGGGTTCACTCACACATTCACAATATAAGAACTATGTGTGAGTGGCAAGCGCATACACATTATTCCTCCACACTAATTTTGAAACCTGTTGACAAATAAACATAATAATATTAAACTTAACAGTATGTGTAAGTACCAATTAAAACCTTTAATAACATAACTTAATACCTATATCTATTATTTGTAGAATACAGAATAGTCTACGTCTTGCCTTGCACGCTTAGAACGTGCACGTATATCTTGCATGGCTATTGGATTCTGCGCGGCGGCCGAGGCTTGAGGAGCCTGGGTTTCTGATGCGTCCCCTACAGACTGCTGTGCATTTTCTCGGCTCACAATATCTACTATTACAGACTGATTTTTGTTTGCTGTAACGCTAGTTTCAGCCATAGTGACCGGTGCTAGACTCGCTTCCACCTCCACCGGTTTATTTGAAACAGCACTCATTCCGGCGTTTACTGAATTTATATCACCAGTCGGACCGGGCATTATTGGTGAAATGATCGGAACCGGTGAAGTTGAAGGACAAGGAACAAGCTGAGCATCCGAGGGTATTGATTGGGCACAATCAATTGTCTTGTGTGTATTAATACCTTTTTCACTCTTACAGTTTAACAGCTGATCAATATGTCTGACACAAAATAAACCTTGATCTACAACTAAGACCCTATACATTCTTTTTCCTATGACATCCTTTATTACTCCTAACTTCCAAGTCTCTTTTCTACCACTGTACCACCGGACCCAAACCCTGTCACCTACTTTGAAAACCTTTTTGCAACTCTCATTCTCCCTTGATGTTTTGCGTGATTTATCTATTTTTGGCAGTATTAATTCAAGTCGTGATTTTAAATCTCTACCAAACATTAACTTAGCGGGTGAATGGCCAGTAGAACAATGTACTGTGTTTCTATATTCAAACAAATATACTAATAATTTATCATTTTGTTGCGTACTTTCTCTTATTATACTCTTTAGCATCTTTTTACATGTCCTCACTGAGTTTTCTGCTTGTCCGTTGCTACAAGGGTGGTAAATCGGTGAAGTCATGTAGTTAATACCATTATTGGAACAGAACAAATTGAACTCCTTTGAATTTATCTTAACGTCATTATCAGAGACTAAGGTAGCAGGTAAACCAAATATGGAAAAAAAATGCTTCAACTTTTTGATTAAGGATTGTGTGGTTACATCATTCCGCATATAAATACACTCTAACCATTTAGAGTAGGCATCAATTACTACTAAGTAAGTTTGCTGCCCTACAGATAAATAGTCGATATGAATTCGTTCCCACGGTGCCGCTGGACTGGGCCACGGCGACGACGGTGCGACTCGAGGTGGAGCGGGCCTCAAGCTCGCGCATATATCGCATGCACTGATCCACCTCTCAATATCCTCATCTATTCCGGGCCACCACATCCTACTACGCGCATTACATTTCATTTTAACGATGCCTAAATGCGTGCTATGTAGTTCCCGCAACATTCGTTCACGCAATGTCATCGGAATTACCACCTTATGACCTCGCATTAATATTCCATTTTCATATTGCAAATCCGTACGACATAAGAAATATGGGCGAATAGACTCGCAAACAATTTTTCGCGGCCAACCTATATTTGTATATTTAACAACAGTTTGTATTGTCTTATCACAACAAGTAGCATTCATCACATCTGTGAACAAAACAGCTGGCGCAGTCGTAGGTATCTAAAAAATTTTGTGAGCAATATGCGTCATACTCGCCATCTCTTTCACACACAGTCTCAGGTACAGGTGCACGGGAAAAATAATCGGCGACCAGGTTATTCTCGCTAGATATATACTGAACAATATAATTATATGCAGATAATATAATAGCGTATCTTTGCAAACGTAACGCTGTGGTTGTCGATATACCCGTTTTATTATTAAATATTGACACTAAGGGACGGTGATCGGTTTTAAGAACAAATGGTTCACTTCTGCCGTATAGGTATTGATGGAAATGTTTGACTCCGAAAATTATTGCCGTCGCCTCCTTCTGAATTTGACTGTAATTGCGTTCACTCGCCGAAAGCGAGCGTGAGGCATATGCTAGTGGTCGTTCGCAGCTATCGCTACCCCGCTGAGTCAAAACTGCTCCGAGACCGTGAGGACCCGCGTCCACCGACAGCACTAGCTGTGCACTGGGCTCGAAGTGTGCCAGCACACGCTCGGAGGCGAGCTCAGCGCACACGCGGCGCACTGCGCGACGCTGTCGCGGGCCCCACTCCCACCGTGTGCCGCCACGCAGCAGCTCGTGGAGCGGGCTCATAATACTTGACGCATTTGGAATAAAATTTCTGTAGTAGTTGACAACCCCAAGGAACCTTTTTACTTCTGTTATGTTCGTTGGTTCCGGAGCGTTTAATATGGCCTTAACTTTATTGGGGTTAGTACGTAATCCGTTCTTATCTATAACATAACCCAAGTAAGTTACGTTCTCCTTAAAAAACTCACATTTTTCCTTTTGAAGTCGCAGACCTGCTTCATTCAACCTGCTTAAAACCTGAGCTAACCTCGTCTTATGAAGCTTTTTTGTTGGCGCAGTTAAACAAATATCGTCTAACCATATACTAACACCCTCAATACCAGACAGCAGTACTTCCATCGCCTTTTGGAACAAAGCTGGAGCATTTGCAAGACCGTAGACTAGGCGTGTATATTTAAATAAACCTTTCGGTGTGTTAATGGTAGTCAGCTCTTGGGAGTCCTCAGAGAGTGTAAATTGATTATACGCATTTTTTTAATCAATTTTTGAGTAATGTTTACCGCCGCCTAGTTTCGCAAACACTTCTTCAATTCTTGGTAATGGATACTTATCTATAACCATATCCCTATTAAGTGTGACTGAAAAATCACCTGCAATCTTAACCGTGCCATTATCTTTCAGGACCGGTACTATGGGTGTTGCATAGCGAGAATTACTAACAGGAATTAGTATTCCTAAACTGACTAATCTATTTAATTCTGTTTCTACTTTGTCTTTCAATGCAAACGGTATTGGTCGAGCCTTAAAAAAATTTGGTACTGCATTTTCCTTTAATTGCAAATGGACTTCAAATCTATTAAAACAACCAAGTTCATCCTTCCATAAATTCGGATACTGTTCCAATAATGTATTAACGTCATCGTCTTGGCTTATTTTATAAATATTGGTTAAAATCAAACCGAAAGTGGACATAAAATCGCGACCGAGAAGAGGTGGGCCATTTGAATCTACTACAAATAGTTTAATGTTCTTCTTAACGTCATTAAATTCGACGGTAGGCTGGAAATACCCCAACGGTGATATTTTATGTCCGTTATACAAACACATTTTGATTTTGCAATCTTTTAATTCGTAATGTGCAAATAGTTCAGAGTACAATTTTTTCGACATAACCGAAATACCCGACCCTGAATCTAACTCCATAGTTACCGTCACATCACCCACTTTAATCATTAAGTTCAACGGTTTATCAGTTACATACCTTAAATTGAAATTATTACATTCATCACAGCTGCCATCCGTGTCCTCACTGTTATCACTGCCGATATTATTAACGCGAACACGACCGTTTTCATTATTTTTATTACACACTTTCTTCAAATTTCCTACGTTTCCACATTTTTGGCACCTATAGTTTTTGTAGCGACACTTGTCCTTATTGTGACTTTTTAAACCGCATACCGAACAACGGAAATCTTCGTAACGCTGATCACGATAGACATTCGACGTTAATTCGCGCCCATCTCGCGAGCCCGTACGAGCGCCGCCACCACCAGCACCACCATTGCCTCCACGTTTACCGCTTCCATTGTTCGACCGTTTGCATCCACCTTTGCATGATATATTGTTTACTGCTTCCTCTTTGGTCACAATCATATCCGTGGATGGTACGTTCCTGGCTTCTCTAGCGCTTTCCGCTCGTTCTGCTATTTCCTGTGCTCTCGACAAACTTAAGGTAGAAGCATTCTGCTCAAACAATTTGTCACGCTCGAGCCCCGCTCCTAGGCCGAGGACGAAACGATCCGTAAGGTTCGTATCTAAGGCGGTGCCAAAGTCACAGTAGCTTGCCAATCCTCGCAGTCGTGCAGCCCAATCGCTCAACGATTCGCCTGAGTTCCTTTTCGCCCCGTAAAATTTTGCCTTGTCCGAAAATGAGCATTGCTTCTGTTTAAAATGAGTATCAAGCAACTGCACTAGCTTCTTATAGTCCAGTACCTCCAAATCAACTGGATATGCTAAATTACGCACCAACCGATACGAATCATCTGATAGATGTGTTATTAAAATTGCACTTCTATTCTCTTCTTTCACATCGTTGACTTTGAAGAATTGAGTCAACCGGCCTTTATAAATTAACCACTCACATGATTTATAATCAAACGTAGTTAAATTTCCTAAAAACGACTTCGCCATTTTTTTTTTGTTTTCGCGGGTAAGATCGTCCTCGTCGCCAATGATATGTTTCTAACTGAGGGTGCGGAGATAATGAAACGAGTGTCTTCATTGAACGCTGGTTTATTACTGACTTGACATGGGTTCACTCACACATTCACAATATAAGAACTATGTGTGAGTGGCAAGCGCATACACATCAGGAATACAATTCCTCAAGATTTTATCGTCAGGCTCGTAAGGTCGATGAATACAAGGATGCTGGCAGTTATCCGAGCAAGGGGAGGGAATACGGAATATTGATCAAAAACTTTTTTTTGATTTTATCTTTGTTTTTGGT
Organism: Xanthia togata; assembly: GCA_963853775.1. Lineage (NCBI taxonomy): Eukaryota > Metazoa > Arthropoda > Insecta > Lepidoptera > Noctuidae > Xanthia > Xanthia togata. Next base: position 14,385,063 of record OY970809.1, read on the forward strand.
TTTTTTTTTCACTTTATCATTACTAACGATTGTCACGACTGGAAAACGACTCTTCTTTGTAAAATCCTTAATAAACACAGAATTATTGATTAAACCCAATGAGTTTCCTTTCATTTTAATCACCATGAAACGCACTTTCATGTAGGTACAATTTTGATAATTGTAGGTTTTTTAGTTTTTGAGAAAATCGAATTAGAGTGCCTAGGTAGCGGGTGGCTCGGTTTATTTGCTGTCCAGTGTAGTTTAAATGACAAACTCGGTAAACTGATTTATTAAATCTATGATTTAATAAATCAGTTTACCGAGTTTGTCATTCTGATGATGACTTTAGTTTTTCTAAAGTTTCTGCCTCTATGGACAATAGTGACAGGTCTGATTACGCACGTTGGGGCCCCGTGGCCCGGGGACCCCGTATAATTGATACGCAGATACGGCGGTAGCTACGCCCCTGTTACAGCTGGTACGCATGCTTCCCCGAGCTTTTTCCATATTATATCATAGGAGACGAGGTCGAAAGCTATAGAGAGGTCGAGGAAATAAGCATACACAGGCGTGCTTCTGTCAGTATAATATTGGACTGTCTGTGTAAAACTGAATATTGCGCTTTCAGTGGAAAGTCCAGGCCTGAACCCGAACTGTGCGTCGTTTAATTTCAACCATTTGTTGAGAGTTTCATCTAACACACTGTCCAATACTTTAGCTAGTACAGTGGCAAGTGATATGGGTCTGTTCTTTACGATTTGGACAACTAATGTGTGCATTATCTCGGGAGGAAGATAAGAGTGACTCAAACATAAATAATAAAACATGGATAACACTCTTGGACAGTGTATACCCCACAGATATCTATACCTGTGGTACACCCGCATGTTTCAAGTGCTCGATGCTGAGACTGTCATGCCCTGGAGACTTGTCTCTGGCCATTTTCTGTATTGCAGATGCTATCTGCTTGACTGTAAAACGACTGAGAGGGCTATCGTGACAGATCTCAGCATCGATCATTGAAGAAGGCCCCAGCGGCGAGGAAACGTGGAAGTTGTTCAGGAAAGTGTTCGCTATTTCCTCTGGTGTACTACAGCCCGTCACTGTCGCTGGCAAGCCGGGATGTCGACTTCCAAAACCAGCTAAAGGTTTTGGTCGATCTTTGAGATGTTATGATGTCCATTTTTATTTGATGTTGATGATTTGGCACCATTTAAGCTTGCCTTTAAAAATCCTTTGACTTTCTCGCATTTCTTCCCAAACTCTGCCGGAATTGGGTTTATTGAAAGACAACCATGACTGATACTTACCTAAGCCTCGCCTCCACGTAAGCAGCGCGAACATGCTTATTCCACCCAATAATATGCCTTTTTCCTCGCGACCGAACACCTTCATAGGTCTGTATGGCAGCCCTAGACCAAAAAAAAATTACAATAAGTACCTTGGTACGTCGTCTGCAAGCCACGTCTATGTTCTGCGTTATCGCAGACTTTGTCAGCACAATTGGAAAGAAGTTCCGGAAAAAGCATATTCTTAACTTGTCTGGGTACCAACTGTGTCAATTCGAGTTTTTCTGGGATTGTATGCAAATTGCATTCTATAGCTAGGGGAAGGTGATTAGACCAGAAAACATCATACTGTATGTTAACAGTCAGCACGGAGTGCCAGGCTGTTTGAGTAACAAAACAGTGGTCCAACCAACGCTTGCTGCCATTCGTATTGCTTACATACGTATGACTGACGGATGCTAAAGGCAAGCCAGAAATGAGGAACAAGACTTGTCCCAGGAGATAGGGTCCGTGGGGTCGCTACTGCTCAACAGCTCGCCACATGCTGCCCTGGGGGTTTCACTATCCTTATGTTTCACCTGCCATGTTTTGTCTTTATATCTCTCTGGTTGACTGGTAGAAAAATGCCTCAGACATTTTTATTTTTACTTGTGCATAAAGTTTTAATAATTAAATAAACTCTAGACCTAGAGTTTGGAGCGCGCAAGCCACACCACGACATCAACGTAGAGATACGGTTGTGGGGTAGTTAGGATTATTATTGTTATAATATTACCTGGGTCCAATCTGAGGTAAAATGGTAAGTCAGTAGGTACAATAAGATATAAGATAAGATATAAGATATATATATTGTATAACATAATAAATTATCTTAATTTTCCATCACACAAATTGCAAAATATTTGCGGATCTATAAGATTGAAAAATATTAACTGATAACATGAGAAATAATCACTGATTAATATTAAACATAATTAAATTTGACTATAAAATAAAATGACTTACAACAATTTTTAAACGGAGTTTCTCATCATAAACGTGCGCATAATAACTAAACGTTTAATTATGTAAACGCCTAAAATAGCTTTCAGAAGTAACGGAACGCAAATTTGACATTTGAATTTGATGGGTTGATACGTCCTGTCGTTCGATTATCGAATGATGAGTGAGCCAGTGTTTTTAACTATTAATTACGAGTAGAAACTGTAAATACTATATTATTGCGATGTCCGATATCAACATGGAGAAGTTCGCAGTGCCAGAGTTTGTGCCCGAGCGTTACGTGAAGGAGCTGGCTAAGTCCTGTGTCGGAGGGGAGGAGCTCCAACAACAGAAGGATAAGATACAGTCGTTAGCTGAAGAGACTGCCAGTGCCCTCAAGAAGAATGTGTACGAGAACTATATGCAGTTCATCGAGACGGCGACGGAGATATCCCACCTAGAAGCTGAGATGTACAAGCTGTCCCACCTGCTGAGCGAGCAGCGAACTGTGCTCACGACTCTCTCCCACGCGTCAGTTCTAGGTAACGAAAACGCGATATCCCGCGAATCACTCGACAACCACGACGTCGAAGCGGAGCGGGCCGAGGAACAACGCAAGAATAAGCTCAACCTTATATCTGAGAAAGTCGAAGGTTGCATGAATTTATTAGACGTCCCAGATCGAACTTTGCTTCACGAAGGCGACCTATTAGAGATAGATGCCGAGGAGAACACTGCCCTGCAAAGAATGCATGTATATTTATTCAATGACTGCCTTATGTTGACATCTTGGATATCAAACCGTAGAGGTCCTAATAGATATAAGTTTCAAGCTAGCTATCCTATTAGTACTCTAGCAGTAGTGAACGTAAGAGACTTGGGAAGTGTGAAACAAGCTTTCAAAGTGTTAGCCTTCCCAGATACAAGAGTGTTTCAGTGCAATAGTTTTGCAATCAAGAAAGATTGGCTAGATAAGTTTGATGTTGCAAAAAAATTGTACATTGAAAAGGAGAATTCTAAGCAGAAGAAAAAAGATAGTCTAGATAAGCCTAAGCCAGAGTTACTTGAGTCCCCCAGTCTATCTGTTGAAGAATTACCTTCCCCCCAAGTGGCTCCCCTGCCGGAGTGGTTGGCTGATGTCACGGAGGAGTTAGATGTGCTAATTGTTGAAAGACATTTTCAAAAAACTTATGAACTGATGGTGTCGGCCCAAAAGACACTAGACACTGAAGAAAATAAAAGCCATCCACTGAGAACTGATTTATTGAAGAGAATTGAACTGAAACAGAAAGTGTTGATTGAAATATTGTTGAAAGAACTTGATGTTACTCATAATTGGAGTCCAAGGGGCGGACTGCAGTCATCTAGACAGCCTGTACACATACTCAATAAGTTTAACATGACCAGTCAGGCATGTGAGTTATTTCTAGCAATATGCAGTCATACCGTAAAGGTTCATGTGAAGGGGGTCCAACTAGAAGGATCCATCAATACTTATGTAAAGCAAGTAGGTGAGGTGTTCTTCTGCTCTCTCAGTGATGCCTTAACAGAGTTCATTACATTATTTCCTAAGAATAAAGTAAGTGCTTTCGTAGTGTGGGCTAGCATGCAACTTAGAATGTTAATGAGTCAAATTATTAAACAAGTGTTCACTCCACAGTGTGCGTTAGATTCTGTGTTAGACTGTGTGCAGAGTTTGAGGGATCAGTGTACTCTATTCTGTGACTTTGGTCTTGATTTGAGATTTCAAATGAACAGCTGTTTAAGAGCTCCTATAGTAAAAGCTCTGAGAGAGTACAGGGAGAAGATTATGGATTCTATGAAGACTAAAGTGACAGAAGACAAGTGGACCCCTGTGAATATGCACACTAAAGCTGGAGTCAATAAATTCTTAATACAGATGGAAAAATTGGGCCTTATCTTAGCTAAGTACATAATAAATGAAACATGGGTGGACTTATCAAGTAGTACAATATGGTTTGCGCAGTCTGTCATAACAATACAGAAGGTTGGATTGCAGCTGGTCACTAAGGACATGATGGAGGTGCTGGATGAGTGCATCCATGCTGTATTCAACTCTCGCCTTATGCTCTCCTTAGGCAACGACTCTAGTTACGCTCAGAAGAATTTTAAGTTTATTTTAGACACAGTGATGCCTTTAATGCTCAGATGTTACAAGGAGGATCTCGGCTACGATAACGAGAAGCTGGTGAGTCTAGCCAAGAAGTTTGGTGTCTACATAGCACCGCCAAAGAAATCCAACATCACAAAATACACGAGTAACGAATATTTATGAGAATAGTCATTAGATTACACTTGTATGTATGTTGGTGTACGAAATTATTTTTATTATGCTGAAAGCTTTAAAATTGTAATATATAGATGGTAAGCGTGCAGGATTTTGTAAGTTTATTTAATGAAAAAACTGATCAAATTGAAGTTTATATTATATGCAAGTTATGAATATGAAATTTTAATAAACCAAGATTTATGGTTCATGTTTAATTTTATTCCGTATTCATGAAATGTGTGGAGTCATGAGAATTAAAAGATTATTTAAACTATTATTTTGCTTTTATTAAATACAATAATATACAAAGATACACACAAACTCAAATAACAGATGGAATAATAATATTGTATAATGAGATATACACAGTATTTTGATACAAGATTAATTTATTCGTTTTCCATCAAAGATTCTATGAATGTAGTTCCATTGATCAGTTTAGTGGTCAATATAACAAATTCTACATTTGAGTCTTCTTGCTGACTGATGGTCCTTAGTGCTGATATCTCTTGATACGTGCATCCTCCAATGAAGAAGACGAGGATAACACGGGGGTTCTCCAAGGAGGATGAGTTTTCGCTCGATATCGAGTTGCGACGCGCCATGCGCGGTTGTAAAGTTTGTAGTTCGTCTACTGTAGGCCCTGGGAGGCCTAAGACGTCTTGGATACCTGTAATAGATGTAGAATTTGTCTTATTAGAATTGATTTCACTATGCCTGCTCATGCAATTGGTGAGTTAATTGATTGATATTGCTTGTAATGATTTGTCATTGACCAATATATGTGTTTGTAAGTGGGGCAATTGGGGCAGGACTTAGTTCAGGAACTTTGACTGATGTATTTATCAGCTTGTGGCTGCCAACCATGTATCCATATGAACGTTTGTTGACACTGAACAGTCATAAGGAAATAACACATATAAAATTAAATGGACAACAGAACTGATAACATGACTGTATAAACATTAAAAAATTTGTTCGTTTTATTTAGAAGAAGTCTATTAACTAGTGCAGCCTAAAAAAATTCTAAATCTAAATTAATACTTCGCCCAAATATCTATAAAATCGATTAGAATCTCGAATTATATTCACAAATCATGCGATCAGAGAGCATTCGTTACGGCAATCATTCATTTACTATGCAAAAATCTATCCGAATGTAGCATAGCATTGTTGGACCAAAAATAGCAAAGTATGGAAGTTGATTATGTCAGGCTAATTGGCTCAATGGCGGATTGTTAATATGGGAGGTATGTACTATCTACATTATTAGCATACGTAGCGCGTAGCCTGCGTGGCTGATAAATAAATGTGTTTTTGTTATCGAAAAATGATTCATTCTGACGGGAGTGGGTTTTTTGATTAGGTATTATGATTTGTGTGATTCTGTTAACTAATATTTATATTTTATGTTCGGCTGTTATTGTAATTTTTAAGTGGGTACGTAGGTTTATGCTGCATTCAATTAGCTGTAAAAGGACGAGAATCAATAATCATTATCATAGTGGATGAAATTAATAATATGCGTATGCCCATTTACTTAGTTTACTGAAAAAATGGGCATAGGTACTTACATTAACTGAGTTTTTTTAAAATATTTTTACAATTAAACTAGAATTTTGATCTTAATTATAACTATGTCGACAAAGTGACTACTACTTCTGTATGTATGGTCAAAAGAAAATCTATCCTACGTGAGGCGGGGTGCTGAAATTGCATATTTTTTTTTGTAGTTATTCTTATGGATGATTTCCACCAAACGGCTCGCATCGCATCGGATCGGGAAGGATGCGGCGACAGCCGATCGCGTCCGGCAGGATGTTGACGCATACGATCGGCTTCGCTTGCGAACGTATCGATCTGTATCTGCGCCTACTCAAATAGTTTCATTTCTACCGTGTTGACGTGTTCTAATTTTTTATTTTTTTTCCCTTACTCTAGCCACACTTGAAATATCCTTGTAGGTATGTCCTTGATTCGACGTATAGAGTCGACACCCCCTGGTGGTGCGGGCTTTGAGCGCACGCGACGACAGCCGAAAGGATACGACGACAGGCGAACTGAGCCGATCGCGTGTTGCGGAAGACGCCCGCGGTCAAGCTGCTGTGCGCGGCTTGGTAATATAGACTTTAAATACTGTTGTACACGATTTAATATCGTTTAAAGATTGTAAAATCCGTTCCGATCCGATGCGATGCGAGCCGTTTGGTGGAAATAATCCTAAAAATGGCATTGAAAATGAATACTAGATATGGGACACTTCTTAACGTCTGGCCCATGTGCCCCTCCCATAAATAAATTCTGGATCCGCCGTTGAACTCTGCAGCCACCACTAAATAAGCCTACATAATAAGATATAATGTTCCCACATTATACGTCTCCCACAGGGAATGGCAGTCACTTGTCTTGGATTTTTTACCCTTTTTGGTTTCCAGGACATGTCGGCTTCATCACGCCGATTTAGAGAAGCGGTCAGTGGTGAATAATAGTAACATATGATGGCTGTAAAGTAGGTATCTCACCCGTCCATCCCTTGTTCTTAGCGATATGTTCGCTGAGGCGCACGGTGAGTGGCGTGTACTTGTTACACAGGTAGCCCTTATCCTTGGCATTCAATTCAGACTCATCCATAGTAAGGTGCAGCGTCTGAGGATTTATGATTTGAATTACTATTGATTGAAGGCTGGTATTGTTAAGTTATAGACATAATGACAACAAGACAAGACACATTATATTTTCTTTATAATATGGCATTCACGGTCATAAAACGTGTGAATATGGTGGTGAATCTCAGTACGGGGTCTCAAAAAATTAAGTCGTTTCATCTCACTCGCATTTTATGCCTAAAGCATAAGGTTCAAAGTTGATTGGGAAAATTTGTCAGTTTCGGGTAAGTTGATGTGCTGGCGTCTGTACCACCGAAGAAGTTCATATCTATACACCGTAAGGACTATTTCGCTTTGCAGCGATCAGCCGCTATAGATCCGGGGCGGTAACAGATGTGGTCATCGTGTTCACGGGATTTTGTTTTCAAACTGCTTAGATATGAAGTTCTTCGATGGTACATATAAATGGGCAAGTTATATCTGACCTTCCGAAGCACGGCATACTGCCTGGTTCCCTGCTGCGGTTTGAGCAGGCCACACTTCTCCAGGTTACACAGAGTAAGCCAGGTGTTCAGACCGTAAACTTGAACTAACTCTTTCTTGTAGTATTCTAGAACTTTCGGCTTCAGACCAGATCCTGTCACGCATTGGAGGCAGATCAGGCGGAGGACCTATGGGGAAAAAATATTTAGTTATTTTTACAATCATTGTGTATTTTGTGAGACATTCACGTTAGTTATTTATTATTTTATTGTTTTATCTTTTTTGTAATCCCTTAAAGTGGGATTTATATAAGTCCGTAGGTGTGTCCGTGGCATCACAGTGAGGGCCCACTGTGATGCCACGGACAGAATACTAGCGCGGTGGTATTTAATTATTATTTTTTAAATATCGCCGTATTATGCTGAGATAGGGGCATTTTTTCCCTTTTTATTTTATATATTTTTTTTAAATATTACTGTTTTTATTTCCTGTGCGTGTCCCAAATAAAATATTTTTCTTTAGTTTATGTTTTTCATTCGCGTATTTTACGACATTTTTAGGTCGACTTGTGACTGCCGCATGAGGAGCACGTGACTGAGAAGAAACGAAATAAATACGTAAACATACTTACTTGTTGTTCGGGACACTAGTATAGATTAAATGGCGTAATAAGTTTAAGACTGTTATTTAAACACTAACTTTTGCCATTGGCTTCACTACATACGGAACGTAGGTACTACTACCGAGATAAAAAGACAAACAGACAGACACCAGCAGTGCTATTCTGTAACCATCTAACCGTGAAAACTTAGGTGAAGTGAGCTCGGAGTGAGCTGTCAGTCCCTAGCAGCAGGTGGAATGACAGCTCACTTCACGTTCACTTCACCTAAGTTTTCACGGTGAGATGGTTACAGAATAGACTGGCAGATTCTGCCGTTTTATTATAATAAGAGCATTTTTTTTATGTACTCAAAATAAACTAAACTTGAATTCATGCAAACCTTTACATACAAACAAACCGATTTTCCATCCGATTTGAATGAAACAATATTCTGATTAAAAACAATAATCTGATTTGAATGAAACTATGCCTATATTCTGCTCCAAATTAATCTCTGTCTACCTGTGAAAACTACATGAAAATCCGTTCAGTAGTTCCGGAGATGTGCGCGAACAAACCAACAGACAGACATACAGACATCGGATTCTACTGTTTTATTATATGTATAGTTTAGGGAGGTTATTATGATCAGTTGAAAAATGAACGGGCAGTCATTTTATTTTTCGGCGGTTGGTAAATTTAGTGTAACAGTAAAACGTGCACTAATAAAAAGAAAATTGGTCGTTTATTTCATTCTATAATGTCAGTATTAAAAATACTCGAGTAATGTAATAAATGAATGGCCAGTAAAATTTGGAATGGACAGATAGGTAAATAATTGGGCCGTTCATAGGTTAGGGTGGAACTGTGACCAACCGCGCGCGAGCCGAGCGAGCGAACCGAGCGGTGCCGCGGCAGCGGCCGGCGAGCGCTACTTCCAAGTTAGATTTCTTACCGACAAATTCCGACCGATTTGTTAACTGCCCACACGTAACTGACTTTAAGCCATTTTACTGCTTAATATTTATTTCACCCATTTTTAGGGTTCCATACTTCAAAAAGAAAAAACGGAACCCTTATAGGGATCACTTCGTTGTCCGTCTGTCCGTCAGTCTGTCAAGACCCTTTTTCTCAGGAACGCGTGGAGGAAGTTGAAATTAATATTAAATTATGTATATCTACGGCCCCTGCAGCTCTAAAAAAAATAAGCTTCCAAGTCAACACAATAAAAAAATAACGGCCATTTATTCGACATTTGATACTCGCAAATAAATCAAAACCTATACGGTACTTCCCGTTGACCTAGAATCATAAAAATTGACCGAGACGTATATCGATATGGCAGAACATTTTTTCAACTACAAAGTTAAGTTTGTTCTTCAACACAATTAACGGTTCCGTAGTTGGGATGAATGTACATCCCAAGTACGGAACCGTTATTGTGCGTGGTCCGACACGCATTTGGCCGGTTTTTTAATTACTACAATAAATCAGTGCCGATTCAATGTGTTTAATGCACAGACTTACATTTCGGCGAGCAATGAATATTTATGCAAAAGCAATTTTTCTTGGTTAGCAACAAAAAAGAAAAAAAAAAACTGCGTATTTCAAATGTTCATTTAGCCACACGTTGGCGAGTAGTTTTTTTTAAAAGACATACCTTGGTAAGTGGTTCTTTCTGTGCGATGAGATCTTCGATGTAGGGGCACACTTTCTCATTGTCTACGCAGTTAAGAAAGTCCTCCTCACACTGGATCATGTCGTGAAACTCGAAACCGTCTGTTGTCTGAAACAATAATCATTTAGATAAAAGGTCCATTTACAAGGGGAGAGTTTTTCGACCATTGTCGGGTGAGAATGTATTGCAATCGTGTGTTTACCCTCAGTCGAGAAACCTGTGATTATCTCAGAGACACGTCAAGGCAGATCCACACCAGCGCACGCGCACGAACCGTGCACGCTAGGCGCCACGAATGGCTACGCGTTACATTCTACTCGCGCGCGCATGTACGAACGGTTTGCGTGCAAGGATCCACACACCTGCGCAATTGGAGCTCACGCGCACGAACCGTGCACACTACGTGATATATTCGCTAACAGCTCGCGAACATGTCCAAAGGTGTCCATACTATGTTGCTAAGATACACGCAAACCGCACTGTACGTGCGCGTGCGCAGGTGTGAACCCGCCTTCAGGCAATTTCTAACTCGAACTGGGATTTGAAAACTCTAAATACGATTATTGTTTTCACAGATGCTAACAATTTGAAACCCTAGGCGCTTGCCACCTTAATAAACTATTCGCAAAAAAAAACTATATTTTTGTCTCTTTTCGATAAACTTCTTCGAGGCGAGAAAACACGTGTAGCTATGTTAGTTTACCTCTTTGATATACTCAGCGATACCGGTATGTGTAGCCAGCGACTGTTTGTTGGCCAACATCTGCGGCAGACGCGACACAAACAGCTTGATCTCCTGCACTGACTTGTCACGGTGCCGCTCGTCTAGCTGCGTCTTGATCACGCGCGCTTTTTTTGAGAGGGCTGCTCCCACCTGAAGTTATAATATTGATTAGGGAAGCGGAAGACTTGATGTCTATGCCTTATAGAAACAGGTACTATCGAAGAATTTCATATCTAAGCAGTTTGAAATCAAAATCCCGTGAACACGATGACCATATCTGTTACCGCCCCGGTTCGAAAGCGGCCGAACTCTGCAAGCAGAAATAGTCCTTACGGTGTAAAGATATGAGGTACATCAACAATACGTCAATCACAAGTCAGTTGGCAGTTAAAATACGAAAACCGACCCTACATCTTACGAAATATTTTATTTATTTATATTTATATATACTTTATTGTACACCACAAAAACACATAACAAAAAAAACAAAATTAACACTACAAAATATACAATGGGCGGCCTTATCGCTTTCCGCGATCTCTTCCAGGCAACCTTGGAATGGACAGTGATTTGCCTGGACATAAAATGGGGCTGTCGTTGGTGCAAATAAAAACTATACAATATACTAGAATAGATACACAGATATATACATATCCTAAATAATAGATACATAAAAAATACATACATACTTACTAAATATATAAACAACAAAAATAAATGAAGACTATAGATAATTACAGTTACGAGAACAAGATCACAACGACAAGTAATGTTCCTTCACGAGTCTCTTAAATATTGGTAGCGATTGCGCGCGTTTAATTTGAACTGGCAATGCATTCCACAAACGAGCGGCCTGGACAGTAAAAGACTTGTCGAGGAAAGTTGTGGAATGCATAGGCATTTTAAGACCTTAAAACTTACCTTAAAAATTTCGTGTGGGAGTTGCAAAGAAACTGGAAACGTTTCTTGAGATAGAGAGGGGTGGAATGGGAAATAAAGACTCTGTCAACTTTCATACCGATATACGTGCGGTCTACGGTACAACTCGCTTTTGAAATAGTTATTTTGTTTTGAGTTAGAGAAGACAAGTATTTTTTAAACTAAGGCTCCATCTCCACGGACGAGAGAACCGCTGCGATAGTCCCGCTGTATCTTCAAATTATCGCTGCCATGATATCGCCGTGTGGAGATAGATTCACACATAACATCACGCCTGTAATCCCCCAAGGGTTAGGTACAGGTGTACCTATAGTACACCCACATTTGGCCAGTTATGTTTAAGTCCCATGCAATAGGGGGCGAGCCAAGAATGGATAAAATAAGGTATGAGTATATTAGAGGAAGTCTGAAAGTTGCGCAACTTACAGAAAAGTTAAATGGGAACCGACTGTCTTGGTATGGGCATGTGATGAGGAGGGAAGAATCGCATGTGACTAAAAGAGTGATGAATATAAATGTTGAGGGATGGAGAGGGAGAGGAAGACCAAAGAAACGATGGATGGATTGTGTGAGGAGTGATATGAAGGAAAAAGGTGTAGATGATTGCGTGACGGTTGACAGGGGAGAATGGAAGAAGAAAACGTGTTGCGTCTACCCCAAGTAACATGGGATAAGGGTAGGAAGATGATGATGATGATGCAATAGGGGGCGAGCCTATTGCCATCAACCGGGCACAAATCCAGACTCCGGGCGGCTACTGATGAATTCCCGATGACAAAACCCAATAACACTTTGCCCGACCCGGGAATCGAACCCAGGACCTCATGCTCAGCAGTAGCGCTTGCGACCACTAAACCAACGAGGTAGTTAGATAGATTCAAAGAGTTTCTATTGAATTTGATGGCAAGGCGAGACCTTCGCCCTGATTTGACTACCAATAAATTATAATTATCGCTTGAATTGAATCTTTCTACGCGAAATATCTGGGGTAGCAGCAACTGTTCTACATTGTAGGTATAATATAATTTACATAAATATTTTGTAACTTCAACGTTCGAATCTACGAGTTACGTGTCGTAGGCACTAGGCAGTGTGTTCTAACCACGGAATAGAAAAACTGTTTTTTCTATTCCGTAGTTCTAACACTTCTAACCCAGGCAGGCATTTTGTGTAATACATATAATACGTATATTTCATCACTACTGCGTTTTTTGTTTATTTGCATAAAAATAGTAAAATAGAGTTAAACAAGTATTTATAAGTACTACTAATTAATACATGGAAGAGTGGATTCTCATAATACAGGGTTTATACGCTTAAAAGGAGGCTCCAATCACCACTGATGTGATATGAAATCTTGTTGATTCCAATAAATCTTTTTTCATTTCATTTTTCACTGCGATCAAAACGGTGAAGGAAATCATCGTAAGGAAAACGGCAGGTACCTATGTAGGTACTAGAACCAAAAATTCGAAAACATCTGACATCTACCAATTCGCACTGGGCCCGCGTGGTGGACTATGGCCCGCGTGGTGGAATACGGCCCGCGTGGTGGAATACGGCCCGCGTGGTGGACTATGACCCGCGTGGTGTACTATGGCTCGCGTGGTGTACTATGGCCCACGTGGCGGAATACGGCCCGCGTGGTGGACTATGACCCGCGTGGTGTACTATGACCCGCGTGGTGGAATACGGCCCGCGTGGTGGACTGTGACCCGCCTGGTGTACTATGGCCCGCGTGGCGGAATACGGCCCGCGTGGTGGACTATGACCCGCGTGGTGTACTATGACCCGCGTGGTGGAATACGGCCCGCGTGGTGTACTATGGCTCGCGTGGTGTACTAATGGCCCACGTGGCGGAATACGGCCCGCGTGGTGGACTATGACCCGCGTGGTGGAATACGGCCCGCGTGGTGGACTGTGACTCGCCTGGTGTACTATGGCCCACGTGGCGGAATACGGCCCGCGTGGTGGACTATGACCCGCGTGGTGTACTATGTACCGCGTGGTGGAATACGGCCCGCGTGGTGGACTATGGCCCACGTGGTGGACTATGGCCCGCGTGGTGGACTATGGCCCGCTCCCTCTCATTGGTGGAGCCGAGGGAACGTTATAGGCTGATTGAATATGCTTTGCTGATGATCTCGCCGATTCTCTGCTGATGGAGGAGCTCGCGGCTAAGTAATAGCAGCCGCACGGGTCGATCCATCAGTTAAAGCTACGCTTGCTGGGGTTGGTCCGTGGATGGGTGACCATCTTTACATACCAAGACTCCTCTCTCGGAAAGCACGTTACGCCATTGATCACGGCTGTCATTCTTGGATCTTTTACTGTGTTGTGGAGGTTAGATAGGCAGTCCGTCCATGTAAAATACTGGTATTCAGCTTCATCCGGTTAGACTGGAAGCTGACCCCAATATAGTTGGAAAAAGGCTAGGCAGATTAATTTGTATGCTTTGCTGATGCTATGGCTGATGCTGCTCACCGTCGTAAAGCTACAGTCCCTGATCTCTGCGAACAGCTCCTCGCTAGAGTTGAGAATGATGCGTTTCTTCTCGCGCGCGGTGACCTCGGGGCTCGCGTCGTCGGGGCTCACGAACTTGTGTCCCGGGAATGTGGCGGTCGAGCTCTTTATGCCGTAGATTTCGTCTGTAATGTTTGAGAGAGATGGTGTGGAAGTATCGTTGAGTTTAAGCCCCAATTTCCAAATATTTGGGGCAAGACATTGATAAAATGCTCAAAAAAAAAAAAAAAAACTACACTTAAAATTAAGTTTATTCGGTTTATATGTATGTATCGATGTATTAGTAGGTATTAATTTTCAAGTTATCTATCACATGTTGCACCTGTCATTTTTGTCCCTGCATTACCCTTTTTTTTGGGTGGGAAATTATCAAATGACTTCTCCCGCTCTGGGCGGAGCGGGAGGTCGTGTCAGACTCTTACTGAGTAAAACCCACCCGTGTTCCTTCAGTTGCCTGTACATTGCCAGGGGCCACGGTATCCCTTTCGGACTTTCCCGCAACCCGAGTGAGTGAGTGACTATAGCACCATATTTAGATGGACCAAGGAGTTTTCCCGGATTTAATGAAATACAGTAAGGTTATACCACTTTTTAAATCTGGGGACAGTAAAGAATCAATCAAATGCTTAATCATTTGAACACCAACCAAATCTTACACGAACAACAATATAGGTTCACCAAGGGACGTTGTACGACTGACGCCGGTGTCGCCTTATTAAAACACATATTTACAGCATGGGAGGCGGCCCAAGATGCCATAGGAATCTTTTGTGACCTTTCCAAGGCATTTGACTGCGTAAATCACGAAACCTTGCTCTTGAAACTTGAGCATTACGGACTAGGTAAGCTTGCGCTCAGTTTGGTAAACTCTTATTTAAATGATAGACAACAGCAAGTTCAAATTAACGGTGTCAATTCACTCGGTCTAAAAGTAAAAATGGGTGTTCCACAAGGCTCAATATTGGGTCCTTTCCTCTTTTTAGTATATATTAATGATCTACCCCATTTATTAAAAAACAAACCACAAATGGTGTTATTTGCTGACGATACTTCTCTAATTTTTAAGATAAATAGACGTGAATCAAATCTTGACGACGTAAATAACGCCCTACTGCAGGTCCAAAATTGGTTCACTGCTAACAATTTAGTATTAAATGGGAAAAAAACTAAATGCATAAGATTTGCTTTGCCGAATGTTAAAAGTAGTGTTTGTGAAATAGTATTGAATAAGGAGAAACTAGAATTCGTCGATAAAACTGTTTTCTGTAATGGGGTCCTCATTTAACATCTCTTGCAGGACGGCTAAGTTCAGCAGCATATGCTGTGTGAAAAATCCGTCAATTTACTGATGTAGATACCGCGAGGCTAGCCTATTTCAGTTACTTTCATAGTATCATGTCTTACGGTATTTTACTATGGGGACGGGCTGCAGATATCGAATCGATTTTTATTCTGCAGAAAAGAGCCATCAGAGCAATATATGGCCTCCGCAGACGCGATTCCCTAAGGGAACTATTTAAAGATATTAACATTATGACGGTACCTTGTCAATATATCTATGAGAACATCATGTACGTAAGGAAAAATTTAAGTATTTTCAGTAAAATAGGTGATAGACACAATTATGGGACTAGAAATAGGGACCAATTAGTTCAACCGGGTTTCAGACTGGCTAAAGTAGACTCATCTTTCATGGGGTACTGTGTAAAATGTTACAATAAAATACCTCCCCACATACTCCAATTGAATGAAACGAAATTTAAATCTTGCATAAAACGCACACTATGCTGCCAAGCATATTATAAGTTGGGGGATTACATCGCTGACAAAAATGCTTGGCTCAACGCTGCTGGTCCAGCTCCACAAGGGCGCATAAACTAATTGATTAGCATTGGAAAATATTGTTGGAGCTGCTGAAGATTGAAAAACTATATTTACATTGTATAAATTCAATCTCTTAGTATTATATAATTGCATTGCACATATGTGAGCACTGTTTACCTACTTTAACATTTACTGAGTACGTCTTTCATTGACTTGAATGTACCCTGGCGGCTGAGAGTATGTCATGCTCACTCAAATGTCTCGCTGGTGGTGGCGTGTGTGTTGGATCATTAAGTTCCCTTCAAAATGGTTGAGCTAAATGATGCTGATCCATGCGTCATGTTCGTGAACGGGCGCCGTCAGTGGGGACTGGTCATCTCTTAGCTGCCATGGCTTATTTTAATTATTTTTGTTTTTATATTTTTATTATGGTCGCTTTTAACGTGCACGATTTACTACATTGTTCTCACATGTATAATTTCAACATGAATGATGTAACCAATGTTTTGTAACAATATTCTAATTTAAAAGAGTGTCCATGGAGTTTCTTGCCCGTTCTTCTCCATAGGAACCTACTACGCTTTGGAATGGGCAACTAGCTTCATCTTTCTGACTGACCGACCCCTTGACAATTCAAAAGTACCTGTAATTGGTTTATTTGGAATAAATGATTTGAGTTTGAGTTTGACCCCGGCTGGCATCAGTCCCATCGGACCCCTTCACCCGCTGACATCTCTTTGAGGCGCGCGTGGAACACAACGCGCCGTCGACCCGGGCCTGGTCCTTACCGGACGGCGAGCTACCCATTGCTCACCGTCCGCAAGCCCGCGCCTACGGTGGCTAGGAATCAGTTCTCTGCACTACCCTAAGGTTGACTGGTAGAAACTGCCTCAGGCACTAAGCCCGCCTTTGTACAAATTTTTTTTACCTGTGCATAAAGTATTAATAAATAAATAAAATTAATTATTCCTCAATATAGGCCTGTAGCGACTAAAATTGTTTACCTTGTAAAGTTCGATAGGTTTTTGTGAAAAGTTTTTTACAACTGGTTTTTGAACAAAATTGGCTAACAAACTATCGAACGTCAGCAGGTTAAATACTTTAACTAAAGCTAGTAATAATCTCATTTACCAATAAGTCCCTCATAGGTGAGTTGTGTGACCATGACGCTGGTGAAGTCTACCGCCCTGTCGAGCAGTAGCAGCTGGTCTATGCACGACGTCGCGGCTCCCTTCGGGCCCTGGCCTTGCTCCTCTTTGTTCAAGCGACATAGGAGGTCCCACACCTGGTAAGAAAAACAAGAAGGATTTTAATAAGACTTGTGGTATGGACAGAATTAATAAAAGTAAATCAAGTTCGCTGTTAGGCTGTTAAATAAGGATTTCATCTCAGCTAAGTTGTATGTTTGTAACTCCATCACGCTTTAACGGCTGAACCGTTTTGGATGCAATTTGGCACTCGGGCATATTATGACCAGAATTAAAATATAGAATACTTATATTTTAAAGAAGAATAACATGTAGAAGTTAACAGATTAGTTCAAACAAACCTTTCCATACTAAAGTTTCAATGCATGAAATATACAGGATTCATAAGCATCATCATCACTTTAGCCGAAAGTCGTCCACTGCTGGACATTGACCTCCCCTGAATACCGCCACTTCGACCAGTTCTGTGCTTAATTTTTTTTTTTTTATCTTTATTTATTTAAAGGATTTTTGTACACCTATGCAGCGATGAATAATTCTTAATTTTGCGTATTCATAATACCACATATATTTACCTGCTTGGCAGCGACTCCTTTACCGAATACCCTTGGTATGATCCCGTACATTTGTTGTATAGACCGCAGCGCCTGCGCCGCATTGTACACGCACGTAGGGTCGCCTTCTAGATAGTTCTCTCTGTAATAATAAATAGTCCCTTAAGCATTAAGGGTACTCTAGTCGGTCATTCTTCCATACAAACGTAGTATGGTGACTACTCGTCTGTTTGACGATGTACATTCAAAACTAAAAATTATATGAATTTGTCTTGTTATTATTTAGTCCTGAATGGAAGCAGAATCGGAAAAAAAATATTGGTTTGGAAGTTATGAGCGTCAAAACTTCCAAATTTCAACACTAATTTTAACTCGTCTTTGGGCGTAAATAAATAACTTATGTAGTTAAAAAATTGCAGAAAACCGTACAGGAATAGATACCTAATTTATTCAATAGCTAAAATAATGTTATTTTGAGTAAATATATCCAGTAGCTTTTTCATAATATCAATACGCCAAAGGACTGTTCATTAAATTTTACGCGCTCGTATTCGTAGTAAAATATCGTCTATTTCACTAAATAAATTAACACAAGTAAAAAAAAGTAAGAAAATAGATTATTTTTTGCAACTTTTTTAAATTATCGCGATAGAATACCAGGAATTATAAATATTGCGAGAATACTCGTGGTTTTGCGACAGAATTCGTATCGCAAGTCCCGACATGATACTCGTGAGGTTCCTGTCACTCTTACTGACTGAAACCACACTATGTTCTTCCAACAACGTCTAGTCAGGGTGCATTCATTTTAGTTCCCCCGGCAGACCTTTGAAATACCTAGTAAAAACCTTAGTTTATACAAAACTTCAGAACTTGAGAAGCTTACCTACTAGGTAAGTTCCTTCATAACATAAAATCACGCTTTGTTTCCCCGAAGGTTTAGGCAGTGGCACTGCGGTCTAAGGGGGATGGCAGGTTCCTTTCGCCCCGGGCCCTCGGTCCTAGGGGCCCCCCAAAACACAGAAACTTTTTTAATCAAATCCCAAACATGACAAAATATGTTTAGTAAGTAAAAGGCAGTTTGTAGTTGGGGCCCCCCAACGCATGCTAAATATACATAAAGGCGCTAATATTTTCGAGTTCGCTACGCTCACTCTTAGAACCGTCATTCTCAGTTTTTCCAGACTCCTCTGCGTAAGTCGACAAAGTAACTTCTATGTATGTAACAAAACATTACGTAGATTCCCGAGGTGGGGTACAACATTTTTCGAGTTCGCTTCGCTCAATCTTGCATCCTACGTTTCACACTTTATCTACTGTATAATGTTGACAAAGCAGTTGCTAATTTTGAATAAATTTTCCAAAGAAAATTTAACCATGCGGGGTGCAAAATATTCGAGCTGACAAAGTAGTTCCTATGTCTGTATCAATATTCACAAGAAAATCTAACCTTGTGCTAAATATTTCGACGTTAATTCCTGGGCAGAGTGGCCCCCGACAATCTTAGTCTGTACCTAAAGTAGGTACAACCACATTTCGCCAGTTATGTTTAAGTCCCATGTAATAGGGGGCAAGCCTATTGCCATCAATCCGGCACAATTCCGGAGGAATTCCTGATAGAAAATCCCAATGACACTGCTCGAACAGGGAATCGAAACCAAGACCTCATGCGCAGCAGTAGCGCTTGAAACTACTACTATACCAACGAGGCAATTCCTTGAATTGAAGGATCAAAATCTAACAAATATAATCCTAGTTATTTTTCACCGATTTATTTATGATATCGCGTCATAATGTAGGTAATCGGACCTAATCTAAGTGTACTACGCCCACGATTACATTAGTAGGTATTGATAAGCGTCATTAGTACATACTATCGTAAGTGCACAATAAATGATGAATTTTGTATTTTGCAACTCAGATTCCGACCAAACCCTATAATATTATTACAAGAGGATATAAGACCAAGGTCACAAAATGGCTATTGACACTGAGTTACGATAAGACTGAAGATTTTCTACATGTATCGATACACAAGTTTTCACCATATTTAACTCTCTCTCAATACATACACATACCCCCACATCGGTACTTCAATAGGCCACATCATTGTATGCATTTACTAGTAAGTAGATAACTAACTTGATAATAGTACTGTGCTCGTCCTACAACTACAATGATATATGTTCAAATTATAGGCGCGGATGCTGGCACCCTAAACACAAGTTAAATCTTACGTTGGGTGTCAGAGTTCATCGAAAACACTCTTTCTCATAGTTGTAACGCTGCATAGTGTAAGTGTTTATGTACAACTGAAGGTATTTAATATTTTTTTTATAAAAATCGAACTTAAGTTTTTCTTTTTTTAAGCGGACAATGGTGCCGATTCTCTTGTCACAAATGCGTCTAAACTAACAAAGTGGCACAACTTAACTATATTTTAGTTTGACAGCACTTTGTTTTTTTTTTTTTTTTTTTTTTTTTTGGGTGGGAAATCATCAAATGACACCTCCCGCTCTGGGTGGAGCGGGAGGGCGTGTCAGACTCTTACTGACTAAAACCCACCCGTGTTCCTTCTCTTGCCTGTGCAATGCCAGGGGGCCACGGTATCCCTTTCGGACTTTCCCGCAACCCCGGCAGGCAATGGTCTCATCGGACCCCTTCATTCGCAGACATCTCTTTGAGGGCGCGTGGAACACAACGCGCCGTCGACCCGGGCTTGGTCCTTACCGGACGGCGAGCTACCCATTGCTCACCGTCCGCAAGCCCGCGCCTACGGTGGCCGGGAATCCGCGATCGATTCCCGACGCCCGGGGCGTCTCCTCCTGCGGCGGCTAGGGGCGTGAGGGCGCGAAATTTGCCTCTCCCTCACGCGCTCCGCCTCCTCCTTTGCGAGCATTACTGCTTCGCAGAAGGAGGTGACGGCCTCCCATGCCCTCTCGCTCCGTACCATGGCCTGGACCAGGGCCGGACGCGAGAGATCCCCGCCACCGATCGCCTCAAAGAGGACACGGCGGTGCTCTGCCCAAGCCGGGCATACCTCCACCGTATGCTCCACCGTGTCCTCCGGGCGATCCACGCAGTGATGACACCCGGGCGTTTCCTCCCGCCTTATCCGAAACAGGTACCTCCCGAAACAGCCGTGTCCGGTGAGGACCTGCGTCAGGCGGAAGGTGAGGACGCCGTGGCGCCTCTCCAGCCACTCCTCAAAGAGGGGACTTATCGCCGCAATAGTGGCGCCCAAAAATAGAGAGAGAAACTGGTGCCGATTCTCTTGTCAAAAATGCGTCTAAACTAGACTAAAAATCACCAAAATTTAGTTTACTCCTGTCAAACGATGATTTCCTATTCTGAAATAGACTTAAGTGGCACAACTATATTTTAGTTTGACAGCACTAAGATTGTACTGAGATTTTAATTTAGTGAAAATTACAATTTTGCTATTCTGAATTTGACGTTTTTCACCTAAAATTTAAATTTTCTAACTAATTCTGACCATTTTTAATCGCCACTGAAAATGGTGTGGAATATTATTAGTTGTCATGAACTATTCACACGAACATCTCGACTTCGGGTGCAAAAACAGTACTGTACTGGATTTTTTTCTTTTCTTTTGCTTATATCTCGAAAATGGTGTGTCCTATGGCAAAAATAATGTAAATTTCGACCCCCTTTATGAAACCCTTATATCCCTAATCCTCAACACGTAGGTAATATTTTTTTTATTTTCCATACAAAAAGTGAAAAATTCCATTTAAAACACGTCGAGGATGCCCCGACTGCGCGCCTCCGGCTCTGTAAAAATTCACGGGGCAGGGCAAACAAGTATGTACCACGTGGAGTCCCAACTGTCAAATTCGATTTATAGTGTCAAAATATTTTTTAAATTTAGACTTTTTACTACAGAATAGCGTTAAGATTCTCAGTCAAAAGTAAGGAATTTTAGTGATAGTTTAGTTAGTTTAGTCCGGTGTACAAGAGAATCGGCACCAATGGCTGTCACAAACTGTAACAACTCAAAACCAACTTAACTAAAAGTAAGGCATCGAAAAGTGAGCTTTATTTAGTGTTCCATACGGTAACATTTAAAGGAAGAAAAAGACAAGTTGCGCCTACCCGAAATAAATTGAGATAAGCGTAAGCTCACGTACGCATGGATGTAAAAATATCGCAGCGGGATTTTATCGCGTACTGCATTTTAAACTCTCGGTGATGAGCCGAGCGTTGAGAAGGCAACGCGTTGGGACGCACTCTCGTCCCAGCGCGTTGAAAAAACGCTCTGTTGGATTTACAACTCTCGGCGCTAAGCAGAGCGTTGAAAATGGGCTTAGGGCAGAGAATGGTGAAGATGATGAGTGATGACAGTAACATTTAAAGTGTTCGACGGCGACTATGCGTCGTCCACCCGCCGCCAACTACTGTCACGCAAGCAAGAGTTTATTATTTTATTAGAATATAATCCTATTAATACTCGTAACATTATAAATGTGAGTTTGTATGTTTGTTACTCAATCACGCAAAAACGGCTGAACGTATTTGGATGTAATTTGGCACACAGATAGTTTATAACCTGGATTGACACATAAGATACTTTTTATTCCGGTAGCACATTCCCGTGGAATATTTTCCGGTAATTCACGCGGGCGAAGGCGCTGACAAAAGTGAATTACTAAAATAATAATAGTTAGAATTTTTACCTGAAATCATTCTGCAGCTCTAAAGACATGACATCACTCTCGAAGGGAAAGATGTCACACTTGAACTCTTGGATGGTCAGGTTGGCTATCACCCCTCGGTTGGTCAGGATGTTCTTGCAGAACTCACTCTTGCGAGGCACAAAGAATAGGTGGAACTCCACTGGTGTGGTCTGCTTGGATCTGTTAATAAAAAAGAAGAAAAAAATGACAACTCACGCAATACAATTTTTGAAGTGAAAACTTTTTTAGGCGCGTTGAGCACTTTTTGGGTGAACAAAAATCAAGGAACTCGCGTCATCGTCACCGAACGCTTTCCATGAGCTATATGTAGGATACTGTGTATATGTATATACACAGTATCCTACATATAGCTCACACACTTTTTTTTTCACACTTTTTCGGTGAAAAAAAAGCGTGAAACTCGTGTCATCGTCACCGCACGCTTCCCATGAGCTATATGTATACTGTGTATACATGTACATAGATATACCTCCGTACGTTATTAGTGTATTTATCGTTATTAGTGTATGTACAAGTTAATTAGTTTTCACTTCTATCGGCAGTCCCCAAAGACTGCCCCACATGTTTTTTTTTCTTTATTGAAAATGAAGTTAAGGGCTGAGTTTTATTGTATTGTATTCAAGTCATTTTAATCTTTAATAATAACATCTAAATTGTTTATTTTTATGTATTCCTAATTTAATTATGTATTCAGAGCATGTGTACTCTATAATGTGGAAGCTGTGGTTACATGTGACTGAGTGTGCATAACCCGATAATGTATATATATTTTATGTGTACAACTAAATTTTGTAGAAGATAATTGTAATGTATCGCACGTTGGTAATCCTAACAATAATAATCGTAATCCTAACTAATATTATAAATGTGAAAGTGAGTTTATTTATTTGTTCGTCACGCTATCCCGCTAAAACGGCTGAACGGATTTGGATGAAATTTGGCACATGGGTAGAACATGACCTGGATTTTCCGTGGGATAATTTCCAGCCGCGGTCAAATTCAAAATATTTTATATCACATAAAATAATTCAATAATATAATATTATATAATATTTAATATAAAAAATATATTTAATATATTTTGCTTCATAACCTACAAGGGCACTTATGAAACGTCAGAAGCTAGCTGCACGGTTCCAATTGGTCGTTTCCTAAGGAGAAGAGCCGGCAAGAAACTCCACGGTTACTCTTTTAAAAGGGAGTCCTTAAGTAAATCATCATACTCTTGCCCTTTTTCCAATTTATTTCAGGTCGGTGCAACATATTATTCTTCCCTACTCCTCTATTAGTCGTCATCTCGGTAGTCACTCTCTTTCTAACCATAACATCTTTCAATCATCATCACACACATCATCATCATCATCTTTCACACAGTCCATCCATCATTTATTTGTAGTTAGTATAACTACTCGTACAACCATCCAAATTCATACTAAAACCTTTCCTGATGACATTTTATCCTTAATTCCTCCGCATCACATGCCATGACAATTGATTACCACACAAATTTTCAGTCACTGGTATCTCTTTCAGACTTCCTCTTATACAGGGTAGATTTTTGAGATTGGTAATTAAGGGTAGGTACCTTAATCATTGTTCCTACAGGAAAACATTCTAAGAGACTGTCCTTATTTTTTTGAGAAAATTTGTTTTGACTTCGCAGATTTTGAAAAAAATGTGCAGCAAATGGGCCATTTTCACAAAAACTTTTTTTTGATGCCAATCAATACTGTTTTTTACAAAGATCAAAAAATGCTACAGGACCTGAGGTTTGAGTACTAGAACAGCAAAAAACTTTTCCCATACATTTAGACCTCAACAATTTTTTTTATGATGAATAGACTGCACTCAAATTGTTTTCTAGAGTTGCATAAAATGTTGTGAGTAAGATAACATTTGTAAAACTGGGTTTTCCTGGCATTATTGTGGAGTTAAGTTTTTATAAAACTATTTGTAACTTTAATTAAGAGCCTTTATGTGTTGTTGTTTGTTCAGAAATAAGTAAGTTCTACTGTATTAGAGCTACAGAGAGTTATAAGAGAAATTAATCTCATGTGGAAGTGATGCTTATGAAAACACATTATTTTCACAACAATGACAAAAACTTATTACCTATTTCAGTTACCGGCTTAGCTACTAACCTAAGTGACAGAACATAATCAGCTACTAAGTCCATTAGAGCTGGTTTAGGTCTTGCTATAAACACTATATGCTTCACCGAGATGGTAGGCAGACTGCCAGGCTTCAGCGGGAACATCTCCGTCACTCCATGTTCTTCTAGCAGAGAGTACTGGGCCACTAACCCTACTGGACCAGCTAGCCATTCGTCCCATATAGTGACCTAATGAGGAAATAATTTAATACAGTATACTATATTTTAAGACTGATATTTTCTTCTGATGCATAAATAATGAGAATGAAATGGTGTTTCTATTGTATATGACCTGTAAAGATTTAACTGTAGTAATTGCATAGACATTCATTCAACGGGATTAAAATGTTACGCTAAATCAGGGATCATGATTATAGTTTAAATTCGCCTCATGCCACAAAGTACAGAAGAGAAGGAAAGGCAAGTGCCCTTGTTTACAATTTAATTTTAATTTGCTTTATCTTGAGGAAAACCAATGTTTGAAAATGTGTGTAGAATCAATAGAAGCATACATACTTTAGGACCTTTGTAAGGTTGTAGTAAATTTAATAGTTCAGTCCTCATTGATTCTTGGACTAATGCTACGTTTAGTCTGCCACCAGACAAATGCGTACTAATCTTTGTTTCACGCATTTTGCTGTATTTTTGTTTAATTTTCTTCTGAATCACAAACGGGCAGACAACTTTGTTGTTATTTTCCTGTCAACTGTCACTATCATACCATGTCATGTCATACTGTCAATGTCAAACACGAACTTTAGTTTCACTGAATTACATCTTTAGCATGAAAATAAAGTAGGAAAGGGTTTTTCTCCGTTGTCAGGCAGTGAAAGAGAATCGTAAAGGGGAGGGTTATGGAACGCAAAGTATTTTTTTTTACTGCAGTTTGATTAGTGAAGCAAAGATAAATAAATGGAACATTCTCATGTCCTGCGTAGAGATTGATTGATTTGGGGACGGAGTTTCTGGATTCTGGATAGCCAGGTACTTATAAGTTTATCACTGTTCCGAAATAATGTTTTAAGTTTAGGACTGAAAAAACCTCTAGAAAAAAACAACAAATGGGAACAGCTTATAAGCGGCAAGATTTGAAACCACGCAGTTTTTTTTCGCTACTTGTTTGATGGAAAGTTTATTGATTAATTAATTAATTTATATTCAGTGGTAGATAGATACCTAGTCTGTTACATTATTTATCAGCGTTAGAATCGCTTAGAAGAAATAGCCAGATTTTATAATTAGGTAGCTACCTCTGAAAGGCTGTTGCAAAGTAAGTACGTACTGTTAAATCACTAAAACAAATACTTTAGGTAGATATCTACTTCAACAGCAATAGTACGTAATTTACAGAAAATTACTTTCGTATAACATTTTCACGAATTAACGATAAATACGCGCAGCTATCCTCATATCTCTCGAATCAGCTGGTATTAAATATAACCATAAAGAAACTTCAATAAGTACATAGCTATTAAAGCCTGTAAGTATGTATGTAGACAGGACAGGATAGCTACGAGGCTGTGGCTGGCGCGGCTCTTGCCTGTTATCATTCGTGTGTAGCGGCTCACTGCGCGCGGCGTCGCATCGATTTTTCCACCAAACAAGCCATTTCCAACCATCAGTTGTATTGTAAACACGTTTCATAAACAAGTGACGCTCGCAGACGTGGTAATACGAATGATTATCGTTGTGAAATGTGAAAGTTTTGAAGCAAAATAATGAGCCACTCCCCGTGGGCAGAAAACTACAATGGCCGCCCAAAATAAAGGTAGGCATGTTTCACGCAGGTTTTTCCCGAAAAATAAATTTAATACGTGTCTTTAGAAATATTTATTTTATATTGTGATTACTGAAGATACTTTTAAGCTGTTGTGATGGGTGATTTCGCTTGTTTACACAAATATTTAGTTCGGCGTTGAATTTATTGATATTGTCGTTTTGAAGTTAGTTACGATAACACAGAGCGTAGGCGAATATCGGCCATGTGAGTTGTTTGCAATCTTGTTTTTATAGCGGGTGGAGATAAGGGCGGGTTTCGAAGTTTCAGGGTCGAACCTGTAGGCATCTATTCATGAAAAAGATCGAACTAAGTAGGTATATAAGACATGTGACCTGATGAATGATAACGTGGAAGTTTTCCACCCGTGACCGAGAGGTGGAAAATTTTGTCTGAAAAAAATTGCCTACCTACTTAAAATTAAAATACAGAAATTGACCGTAAATGCTAGTTAATCGTTTTATCTAAATTATAGCCTCAAATAGTTATAATAGAGTTCTTTACGGACCTATAAAAATAAATGTATGATGGTCACAAACAACACGATTTTCAGGTTTAAATTAAACTGAATATTAGTAAGTAGCAAATGAATTATAATTATTGTTCATAAAAGGTACATTGAGGATGTACAGAATAGAAGATTTTAATCCATTTTATGTAAGAAAGGAATATACTGTGCCTATTCTGTCATGCTCTGTGGATGACCGTGAAAGTATCCAATCAATGTTTTATTATTATACCTATACCGTAGTACCTATGTACGTACTTACCTACACAGCTATCTGTGCTTTCACGATAGGTAGGTTGGTACTTATCTATCTTGTACTCTTAATGGTGTTTTTAAACTGAGTACCTACTATGGGAAATAATAATTAAATTATCGACTTACCTACATATCTTCAGGATAGTTCTAGTGAAGCTAAAAATAACTATTTAATATTTATGGTACTTACCTACTAGATCTTCGACAGTCGTTACGGGTAGTCAGAAGCCCGAAAGTCTGACAACGAGTCTTACCAAGGGGTATCGTATTACCTAGTAATGGGTTGTGGAGGTCAGATAGACCTTCAACTGTCATTAACAAGACACAATACAATTTCTAATTGATAAGGCCTTCTAAAGGCCAATCGACAGATGATTGGATATACAGTCCCTCCATGTGAAATACAGCTCAGCTGCATCCGGTTAGACTGGAAGCCGACCCCAACATATTTGGGAAATGGCTAGGCAGATGATGAAAGAAAGAAAGAAATAGTAGATTATTAACCAAGAGGATAAAGCAGTGTCTTCTGTCACGGGTGACGATTTAAGTTCACCCAAGACTAAGACAGCTTTATCACCGAGGAAAATACTCTACTTTTCGTACCATTTGCGAAAAAATTAACACAATAATAATATGAGATAAGCATTTATTAAAAATAATGACAATTAAAAGTAAAATAAACTTAAAGTTTATGTATTTGAAGAAAACAAAAAAGCGGCAAATTCCTAGACTAATATTTTTTTGTCGGAAAAGCAAAGGCATCAAGCTCATACGGCCTCGTCGGTTGTCGTAATTTTATTTAATAATCATAACTGCATAATAAATGCGCATTACTTTTTCAAAAAGATGTATAATGCTTTATATACAAACTCAATGGTGTAAACACAGATGTAGTTCAGTATAAATTTCGGTAAGTATTCCAAATTTAAATCACATTCTCCCCCTAGAGATGAATGAAATTCAGTACAATTTTCTTCCCCTGTTTTTAACAGATTAAAAATGACTATTGTTATGTTCGCTTTGTGTGGCATAGAATGTCACTTTTTTGAGCAAGTGGTACGAAAATACATTTATTTGGCACAGACTAAAAGGCACACATAAGTAGAAAGAAAAAAATAGGAAAGAATACAAAAAAAAGTGGAAAACTGCGTTGCATGATACCAGCAGGAATGTGTGCCTCGCAGCTACGCCAAATAGGCCCAGTTCAGCATAAATGCCAGACAACTAGTGCCTGACGCTGGTTTTCAACTGGACCTGAAAGTGTGAGGTGAGTGACGGATGTAAATCAGTTTTATACTGCAATGTGTGTATGTATACTTAAATAAAATAAATTTGTGTAAGATAATAATAATAAATAATATTTCAATAGTTAGATCCTAGGTATTAAATATAATTGCAAGACAACAAAACAAATTCAAATTGACAAATAACTGAGATGATCATCATTTAGTTAGCATTATTTTGTTATCTGTTTGGCAGTTGTATTTTTGAACCAGCAACCAGCCGGTACTATTAGAATTGTTGAAAAATCGAAGTGGTCAGTGAAAAGCCGTAATGGAAGTTTTCCATTGCTCTACATTTTCTAGAAACGCATTAGTGTCAGTGCAATAACTGGCATCATCGGCACTAATTTTCTTTTAACGTTTAACCTAATATTTCTCGTATTTTCAATAAGATTATTGCTGTATCTTTGTCAATAAACATTATGGTGCACTTAAAGTGCCGCCTTCCTTTTTATTTTTTAATGTCTATTAAATTCGGGAAGAGGTTCCTAAAACGTCTTTTTATGACGATCTGCCTAGTCTTTTCCCAACTTTATTGGAAACGACTTCCAGTCTTAACGGGATGCAGCTGAATACCAGTATTTTTAAATGGAGCGCTTGCGTATCTGACCTCCACAACCCAGTTACTGGGTAACATAGTACTCCTTGGTAAGACTCGTTCTCAGACTTTCGGGATTCTGACTACCCGTTACGACTGTCGAAGATCTAGTAGGTAGTAGGTACCATAAATATTAAATAGTTATTTTTTATCTTCACTAGAACTTTCCTGAAGATACGTAGGTAAGTCGATAACTAAATTATTATGTCCTATAGTAGGTACTGTGAGGGTTTAACCTCACAGGGGGTTGGTAGCTATACAATAAAATATGCGGAGGTACTTTAAGAGGTCCAGAGGACCGTTATATTATAAGCTCACAAGTAAATACAATATTAGAAGCACGCTTGTACGAGACGGGGCCCTAGCACGATCTGTCACAAGACAAATGCTAGACACGTAAATATCAAAAAGTAATTCTATGTTTAAATGTTGGAATGTTGCTGCCAGTCATACAAACTGCCAGCCAGTAAAGCACTACATCAGCTACGCCTCCCTTGAATAAAAGGAACATCGTACTCCGGAACACAAGTGACTTTTTTTCAAATCAAGACATTCCAACACTCAAAACATCCCTGCCTAAACCTAAGATAATAATTACCTAACGCCGGGAAAATACATTGACAATATGGGGTCATGTTCTGCAAGAACAGGCTTAGCTCAGGACAAACGAATCGCGTAAGCTTGACACTAATTTAAGTGTCATGTAAGTTGAAACCTTAAGGCGCGCCAGTGTGCACTCAACAAATAATGCATTCGTCCTTACTAAACCTCGTAAATCAAAACCGGAGGAAAAGATTAACGAGCCCCTTAAGCGCAAACAATGATGTGATAATCTACATCAGCCCGGATGGGGTTGAATGAGCTAAAGAGTTCAACATCGTGATTCATAAATCCAACGGACGCTATTGAGCCAGAGGGAGAGATGTTTCAGGAAGCTAAAATTCTCATGTACCTAACTCATGTTCAAACTCCAGAAAAATTATAAATATTACGCGTAATGTCAACCTAGAGAGCCAACACATTAAATACCGATCCACATTGACCAAACTGTGGGACCCTTGTCATCGCCTGCACCAATTGTGTCAACCTGACACTCTTCACAAGAACTATGTTCTGTAAGCGAAGCTGGTTACAGTCTACAACAAAAGTTATCCTCCCCCTCCAGGAGGAACCGCAGTTATTCAAAACTCTCATAATACGTCTTAACTAAATTCTGGAGGATGTACATGCTAACTTCCACTATCGACGCAGTAAATATTAAAAAAAAAACGTCGTAGTTGCACTCCCTCTTGCTCTTCGGCGTTGCGAGGTATGATGACCTCACACGCCAGCCATCTCGGCCGCGTCCAATGTGGTATGCCGCATTATCATGAAAAATTAACACATAGCACATATTAATATATTATATCCAAGAATTCAAACTAAAATAATGAACTACTATATGAAGTTTACATCTATTTGTCATTGACAAAATCGCCATAATAATAAAATTGATATTAAAAGAGGAACAATCCACATGCAAAGGTAATAAAAATCTACAACCTAATATGAAAGGTCTTTAATCTATTTATATGTACAATATCCCGAAATCTTCTATTATTTAATTTTCTAATAGCATAATTTACATCCGATAAACGTCTTATTATTTGATAAGGTCCTTTATATAATCTACATAATTTTATACTCCTATCAGATACACGCCTAGGTGTATAGACCATAACCAATTGATCGGGCATAAAGTTTCTTATTTTAGCGTTTTTATCATACATAGCTTTTTGCTTGGTTTGTGCTTTCTTTATATTAGTAATAGCACAATTAATTAGAGTATTATGATGATTATGTCGTTCTGTATCATTAATTATGCGATCACGACCATCATTGTTGACAATCTTATCAGTCCGGAACAAACGTTCCCTAGCATATAATAACATGTACGGTGAGAATCTACTGCTTTTTTGTTTACTGGAATTATATGCATAACACACTACTGGTACATAACTACACCAGTTTCGATAATCTACACAAAATCGCCAGGTTTCATCTGGTTTCTGCACCAACACAACTGGTGGTGGTAACATTTCCTCCACTTGGGAATTAATAATGTCAAGACATTTTGGTGACACCCTATAAGGTGGTCGATGAACTGGTATATCATCGATCGATTTAATATCTACTTCTACTAAATTACAGCTACCTAAATCTGAGGCCTTAAAAGCAAAATTTTCTCTATATGAACAAAGAAGTTCTCTTATTGGTTTCTTTTCAAGAGTATCCAAGTCTGGACTGATGTTAATTTCATCCATTGGAACTTTAATTTTTGAAAGTGATGAAACATACTTTTCATCATGTTCTTGAATTAGATTTGCAAAATAAAGATAATCAATTTTTGAAATTGATTTCGAACCTCTTTCTTCTACAGATACATGGTCACATAGGACATTATTATTTTTAATTATTTTGTCATCGTGACGTTGACATGCTAAAGTACTAGACATTGACGTAACATTATGATCAGAAACTTCACAAAAATCTGCACGAAAAAGCCCTTTTATCATTAAACAATTATTATGAAAATCGATGACGGCACCGTATTTATAGAAAAAGTCCTGACCGAGGACCAGTTTCTGGTTTATATCTTTAATTACCACAAAACTGTTAATAAATACAGATGAGTCCACTATGAAGTTGATCTCCGTTTTTCCAATAACTTTCAAACATGAACCCGAAATTGATTTCACAAGATGCTTCGTATCGTCATTAGTACATTTAAGCTTCAACTCCAACATAAGTTGCTCTGATATGCACGAAATTGAAGCTCCGGTGTCTATCAGCGCAGTATAGGCCTTTTTAGCTATAATAATTTTAATAAATGGACTGAACATACTCTGTTTAATATGTTCTGGGAGTTCAACACTCCTGGACACAGACTGCAACTCCCCATCGTGATTCAACGTCTGTGTCTCTGCTCGTTTAAATGCTCGGAAGGCTGTGGGCTTCTTGTACTGGGGACAATTGGTGACCTATAATCCCTGTTTGTATAACGGTATCTGGGCCGAAAATTATACCTCGGGGTATGAAAGGTTTCCGCATCTCTATCGCCGGCTGACCGCGTGGGAGTCCTGGCAGAAGGTGACGGTGCAGGGCTTGGCGATCTAGTAGACATTGGTGATCTTTGGCTATCTATCGATAAGGGATGATTTATCCTTACTTTAGATAAGATACCTTTAGGAGGTAGTAAAGGTAAGTTCACCATCTCATGCTGACGTTCTCCAAATATCTCATTTATTTGCTCAAGTGTGGCTTGTAATTCGGCCTTTGAGGTATAAATTTTGGTGCCCAATTTTAACTTGTATTCATACGAAATACCTTTCAAAAATTTTTTAATAAAGATTTTCTCATCTGTGATGCCTGCTTTACGAGCAATATCTGCCAAAGTGTGGAAGAATACCATAACGTCTTCATTGGCTTCTTGACATGCACTATAAAATTTCTCAATGTAATCAATGTTTGTGGAGAATTCCGCTTTTAATAGGTCACAAACCCTTTTGAAATCTAAGTCATCTCTATAAACAAATTTATAATAGGCAAGAGCTGGACCTTGCAAATAAGCCCCTAGTATGAGCGCTAAGCTGCTCTCCGGCCATTGGTTTATAGCCGCAACTAGCCGAAATTGCGTAATAAAATCCTCGAAGCAATATGCACCCGTGCCTGAGAACTGTATTTGTGACATGGTGCAATTCTTTCGTATAACCACTTAGCTATTTTTCCTTAGGTATGTAGAGAAGCTCCACTGCCGTCGTCGAATCGTCTGGCGGTATAACTTCTTCGCCCAACGAGTTTCACTTAGCTGAAACAGATATAAAATCGCCGCAGCACTCCGGTGCACAAATACACGTTACTTTACCCTTTACTTTACTTATACTTTTACTTGTACTTTTACTTATAGCTTATGGCTTTATACCCGGCGCCTCCACCAAAATGTGAGGGTTTAACCTCACAGGGGGTTGGTAGCTATACAATAAAATATGCGGAGGTACTTTAAGAGGTCCAGAGGACCGTTATATTATAAGCTCACAAGTAAATACAATATTAGAAGCACGCTTGTACGAGACGGGGCCCTAGCACGATCTGTCACAAGACAAATGCTAGACACGTAAATATCAAAAAGTAATTCTATGTTTAAATGTTGGAATGTTGCTGCCAGTCATACAAACTGCCAGCCAGTAAAGCACTACAGTACATAGGTCTCTTCAATCAAAGTTAATAAAAAAAACACCATTAAGAGTATAAGATAGATAAGTACCAACCTACCTATCGTGAAAAGTACCATTAATATTAAATAGATATTTTTTAGCTTCACTAGAAACAACCGAGGCCAACGGTTTAACGTGATTTCCGAGGCACAGAGGAGTCTCGATATGTAATGGATGGTCCATCCACGAATCGACCGCAGCAAGCGTGGCTTAACCTTCGAGATCGGATTATTTAGCCACTAACCCCAAATGATAAATCATCATCATCATCATCATCATCATCATCATTTCAGCCATAGGACGTCCACTGCTGAACATAGGCCTCCCCCAATGATTTCCAAATCGGCCGGTTGGAAGCGACCTGCATCCAGCAGCTTCCTGCGACCTTTATTAGGTCGTCTGTCCACCTTGTGGGTGGACGTCCTACGCTGCGCTTGCCGGTAAATGATAAATGATGATGATAAATTATATTTATTTATGTAAGTAGGTTTGTAGAAACTACAAACACTTTTACACGTCAATCATGTTTAAAAAAAACTAGATGAAGTCTGTTTTCCTATCCGACTACTCTGAGAAGAAATGCCGAAACAAACTCGCGAGGTCACAGTCTCTTTTAAAGTCCAGACAAACATAATCTTGGTCAGGCCATATGAGGACCATGTAGATTAATGTCGGATATGGTCTTTAGTAGGACGTACATTCTGGTCGTGGGCTAGAAAATATATCTGCAAAACAGTTAAGAAGAACAATAGTCAATAGAAAGCTACTTTTGACGAATTAAATTAATAATTTGTACCGACACCATTAGTTAGCTAATCCAGAAGTCCTTAGAATATTATAGAAATAGAACAGAATTGAAACTAGAGAAATAGTGAACAGGCATCTTCTGGGCGCGCTCATTCCATCATAGACGTAAGCCAGCGCCATTGAGAATTTCGTTCCAGGTATAGGTATTCTACCAGTTGGCATGCAACAATTTGTACCTACATATAACTTAGGGTGGCATGAACATCATCGAAGCGCAACCTATTAGGAATCCATGGTGGATTCAGTACAATACCATGATTCTGGCCCCCCTGCGTTAAAATATTTCGTCAGTTATTTAAAAAAAAAAATGCAGTTCCATAGATTTTGACCGCGTAGGTATTGCACTTTTGTAAGAAACAGCAATTTTTTTAATTGTGATAACTGGCGATTTTCTACTCTAGGGGGTCTAGAGTTGTGTGCTGAATATTCACGTCGAAGTCCCCTGCCACCCTGTATTTTATTGATATTCATGTGTAGATTCAATATCTATGCATTTGATATGATTTCATCACAGGATTTGATCAATACTGTTCATCCTCAAGGCACTGCCACATTGCAAAATTTTTATATAGGTAGGTAGGTATACAAAATATAGCTGGCCAGGAGTTTAGAGTTGCCAAATATTTTAGAACCACGAAAAAATCTGCATGGTGTTCGAAATTGGAATGTATTCATACATTCCAATTTCGAACACCATGCAGATTTTTTCTAACTGAATTTTCCGTTACCCTTTCAAGACTCGTGACACAAATATTAGGGTAAGGCTACATGATTGATGTCTTCAGGCAATTTGGTAGGCTTTCTGCCAACTGTGCGCCACAAAATTGCTCGTAGCCTGTCGTCCGCCGGTTTGAGACAATTAATCTTGCCTCTTTCAAGTACTTACAGTTCTATACTACCTATGTTTTTTTGAACGTAAGCGTTTTTTTCTTGCTAGCCACTCGTCTAAAAGTGTTAATAGGTGGCTTTCTTTTCATGACAACTAGGATAAATAGTTTCCTAGTATTTGCCCCGGCCAACGTATTTATGCAGCCGTACATAATATGGATTTTTAGGGAAACATTAGGATTTGGAAGCCTTTTAAACTGTCGGAGAAACTGAAGATTTTTGGATTTTCCATTTCAACCCTTTTTTTTTTCTTTTTTTTTTTTAAATCATTGCCCCACACTATGATTTCTCCTGTATCGTGGGTGCGTTTAAAAACATTTATAGGTACTCACATACACAAACAGCCCTTCTTTTATATGCATGACCTTCTTAGCGGGTTTCAAGTTTAATCCCTACAGAAGATATTGATGAAACAAACATTTAAAGTAAACAAGGTACAGCGTAGTAAGAGGTAGGTAGGTATAGTACAGTCACGAGCTTTAATTTGGGACCCATTTCCGTTAAATGTTGTTAGAACAATCATAATGCAATAAGGTCGAAACTTTGAATCTTTGCTTTAAGGTTGAAATGTTGAATGTCAAGTTAAGACATAAAATGTCTTATCTAATCGACCTATTAAATGATAACCTCGTTGCAAAAAGCTATCATTACGATTTTCTAATTACGAACATGTGTCGTGTCAGTGTCATTTAAGAAAATAGTTTAATGTGATATTTTCACAAAATATAATTTACCAATTAATAAAATGCTTGCGGCTGGCTAATCGTGACCAAATAAGGCTCCAAATTATTGATTTGCACGAACAAGGAGTAGGCATTCACGAGATATCGCGACGAATAAATGTGACAAGAAACACAGTTCGCCGCTGGGTTCGACGCCACGGGAACGAGGAAAATATTATTGACTTACGACGAAACAACCATCACCCGCAAGTTATAACACAAGAGCAGAGCCGCTTGATGCAAAGGCAATATCTGATGAATGGATTTACGCCAACGAGGCATTTTGCGGAAGCGTTTGAAGTCCACCCTTCAACAGTTAGAAGGCATCTTAAAGCTATGGGACTGCATCACAGGCGGCCTGCAAAAAAAATTGCGTTGACGGATGCCCATAAAGCTGCTCGACTTATTTTCGCACGTCAGTATCTAAATTTTGATTGGACGACGACGGCTTTCATCGATGATAAGACTTTTCAATCTTCCCAAACGGGCAGACTACATTTGTGGCGAATT
The DNA here is from genome assembly GCA_963853775.1 of Xanthia togata. Lineage (NCBI taxonomy): Eukaryota > Metazoa > Arthropoda > Insecta > Lepidoptera > Noctuidae > Xanthia > Xanthia togata. The sequence continues at coordinate 14,421,216 of OY970809.1, forward strand.
GACAGGACGCGATACACGGAAGACCACGTCATAGCTAACAACGCGTCTGGTCGCATTACAGTTAACATGTCTGGCTGGATTAGTTCAGCCGGCATTGGAGAACTAATAAATTTACCACCCAGGGCCACTGCTCAAGATTATGTCGATTTATTAGACGAGAGTGTCCTTCCGACATTGCAACTATATTATCCACAAGAAGATGTTGCTCCAATAAACTTTGTTCAAGATAATGCAACAATTCATACGGCAAGAATCGTTAGAACTTGGTTCGACAATAATAGAGCAAATTTAAATCGTATTCCGTGGCCTGCAAAGTGTGCCGATTTAAATCCTATAGAAAATTTAGGGGGCTTAATGGTTCAAAAATGGTCAAATAGAAACGAAAGAACTAGAGAAGCACTTATGGATCACTGCCTCACAGTCTGGGAAAGTTTAAGGGGTACTGACATATGTGACAAATTGATTGGATCCATGCGTAACCGGCTCCAGGCTGTGATTGACAATGAAGGTGGATATACGCGGTTTTGAATATTTATGATAAAAAAATTACTGGAGAGATTTAAATTAATTTAGTCGTAGCCTTCGGTGATAAGTGTTTATTGTGTGCACCGCTAACCATGCTTTCTATATAATTGTGTTAAGATTGAGGTTTGTGTCATAAATGTCTTAATAAATTTATAGAATAAATAACTTTGTTTTTCTAAAGATTTTATTAATCAATATTTTAGCTGAAATCTTCTAAGCCCCCATAATCATAAACGGCCTTTAAACCTATTTTATTTAAATATGTTGTTTTGGTCCGTCACTTTGATATTTATGTTTGAGAAAGAGACAAAACTTTTTAACTAATATAGGTTTGAAGAATAAGCGGGTTAGTTGACTAGCTATCATATATTGACAATATAATTTTGTTCTTTTTTATTTGTTTCTTTTTTCTTATGGGACCACAGGACCAAAAAGTAATTATTACTCGGAAATCGGTAATGATCGTTTGCCCTCGCTCCAGTTGACGTTAGCCCCTAGAAAAGTAAAGTTGTCGATGGTAAACATTATGACGTTTATTGTTTGTGCAGTGACAGCGTTAACATAATAGCTCTAAATGGCGAAAGTTTGCTACACGATATTCAACCTTAGGTGGGTCCCAAATTAAAGCTCGTGACTGTACCTACAATTTATCCCGTCGCGTACTAAGTTTAATATCCTTTAATAGGAAGCAGACTGAATACCTACCTATTCAAACTAACTTGGAGTAGGTAGACTAAGCTGTAAACGTCGCGTTGACTTCTATTTTAAAGCCGTAAATATGCAGAGCCTCATATTACTGTGAGTCTCCATATTCGGCTTCTAGGCCTTTGAGCAAGGCACAAAGCAATTCTGAAAATATTCCACGATGCTAGAATTTACATAGGGTTACTTTACCAGCAATACAAACAGAAAAATCACAGATTCACAATAAATATTGCAAGCATGGAAGTGTAACTGAAAAGAAATAAAAACAGCTTCGGCATTATCGATTGATATTTAAAAGCTTTTGCCTGCGTAAATGTAGATAAAAAAAAACAAACGACCAGAGTTTGCTGGGTTCGATTTTTAAATATAGTGCCAAGCCGAATTTAATCTTGAGAATGACAGCTCTGAATTTTATTTTACTTGATCGAATGACGTAATTAAATTGGGTGATGAGATTGGAGGTAGATAGAGTGAGTAATTATTTATTTTGGCATTTCTCCAAATAAATAATTTATCTACTTAGCTGTACCAACTGCGTTCGTACTTACTTTCTACTTAGTTATTCCTCGGGGTGTTCTTTCGGCGCAGAGAACAAAGTGAAATCGATTAGTTATTGAGTGTTGGTAGATAGAGAATTGAGCAGTTGAATTTATATATTTTGTATATAGGCAAAAATATTCTTGTTTCTATTACACTTACACTGCCAATATTAGTTTTTATTGTATGAACAATATGTTTATAAGCTTATGGCCATATGCAAGAAAGTGCTGTATAATAACTGACTGCTCAGCACATTCACAACATTGTTTAAAAGAAGTTGCAAGTTATATGTACACCCAAACTGGCTGCAGCCCGCGGCTTCCCGAATTCTTTTCTAAAATAAAAGTAGTATAACATCAGCTATCTGCCAGTGAAACTCCCGCCAAAATAGGTCCAGCCATTTCGGAGATTAGCCGGAATAAACAGACAGACAGATAGAAAAAATTAAAAAAGAAGTTTTCATCCCACCATCTCGGAAAGAGTATTTTTAATCTTCAGTATCTGAGTGGAAAAGCCGTTTTTATTCTCTAGAGGATAAAGTAAATTGAATTTAGAACATCGTGTGCACTAAGTTTGTGAATTAAAAAAAACATTAAACCTATTTACTGCTACCTCTATGGTGCCGAATATATCATACAACTTTTTTTTAATTTGTTAAAAACTCAGACTCGGAACCTTCTTGGTGTTCTTTTTTCAATTTGCTTTGTACGCGGTTCTTTACGCGGCATTTTTTCACGTCATTGTTAAACCTTAGGTATATTAAAAACAAGAAACTTGAAAACAAGTGAAAAAACTAAAATGAGTGATTCTAGCGACGAGGAAGTTTGCTTGACGCCAACAGAATTGACTGAAACTGTTAATAATGCGCAAATGAGCTTTCTCCCTCAACAATCACGCGAGAAGTATTTAAAACAGTACGATATGTTCAACACGTGGCGACTAGCAAAAGGAGCCAAAACTTTCTCAGAAAACGTTTTGCTGGCATATTTTATAGAATTATCCGAGAACAAGAAAGCAAGCACTCTATGGAGTACGTATTCGATGCTAAAAGCAACAATAAAGATGAAAAAAGACAAACATATCGATACCTATCCTAAATTAGTGGCATTTTTAAAAAGAGCCTCATCTGGTCATCAACCAAAAAAATCGAAGGTTTTCACAGTATCTGATATTGAAAAGTTTCTTAACGAAGCACCCGATTCCGTATATTTGGCGGCAAAAGTAAGTCAGTTGCACATTCAGTATCTACTTAAGTATATTAATCTCAATTAAATAGTATACTTAGTAGATGTTGATAGGCATAATTATGCGTTCATATCAATTTTATTCATTTATCTACTACAATACTCTTTACGTTACAGGTTGTTCTTATTATTGGAATAAACGGAGCATGTCGAACTAATGAACTAACACAACTTAATGTCAAAAACATTGAGAAACATTCAGATGACTTACTATTAATTAATTTACCTAATACAAAGACAAAAAGAGACCGCAACTTCGTCATTCGCAAGGAATACGTAACGATTGTTGAAAAATATCAAGCCTTACGCCCGCCTAACACTCCAATCAATCGATTTTTTCTACAGTATCGCAATGGAAAGTGTGTTAGACAGCCTATGGGTACTAATAAAATTGGCAGTATCCCACGAGAAATAGCAACATTTCTTGAACTTCCAGAACCCCTGTTGTACACGGGTCATTGTTTCCGACGAACTTCAGCCACACTTTTGGCTGATTCCGGAGCTGATCTGCTGTCCCTTAAGCGCCACGGAGGCTGGAAGTCCAATGCAGTTGTAGAGGGATACATAGAGGATTCCATCCAAAATAAGTCTAAAATATGTGAAGGCATCGTAGGAGCCATTACACTGAAAGAGCCTCAATCGGATCCTTGTACTGGCCCTTCTACATCAAAAATAAGCCGTTATGAAACACCTAACCATCTCCCTCTCTCTCCAACATTCACGCCAAGGGAATCCGATGAATCGGTACAACTATTAAGTATGACAGATAGTTTACCGAAAAACAGTACACAAGTGACTAACACCAATATTACAGTACCAAACAAAAATATTACACTCAATTTAAATAACTGTAGCAACGTTACTTTAAAATTTTCTTAATTATACCTTAGTATTATTTTGTTATAATTTAAAGATTATTCTGTAATACTTACCTGTCATAATGTAGTAATTAATACCTAAACTGAAATAAAAGTGTACCTATCTTGTGATTGTAAACGTTTTTTTTTTGCATTTAGTTATCAAAATTGGTACAACCACAGCGATAATCGCTATTTATAGGTCCCCTTCGGGTGGAAACTTGGATTCTTTTCACAATTCCTTAAACCAGATTTTTCAAGCGCTAACCTCGTTTAAGAATGTTATACTAACAGGTGATTTAAATATAAATATTGGTTCCGAAAACTGTGACACAAGAACCCAAGATTATCTTAATATCTGCTCATTCCATGGCTTTCTCCCCACTCACGTATTGCCTACTCATCAGAGCGGTTCCTGTCTCGATCATATGATGATTAAAACCAGCCTATCATATATTACGCTTGTTACTAACGCAACAATTACTGACCATCATGCTGTCCTACTTACCGTAAATTTAACGCTGCCTAAGCTAAATCGTCCCCAGACCAAAAGCAAATTAAATACAAATAAACTCGAATATGATTTATGCAACCTAGATTTTAGCCAAGTTTACAATAGTGCTGACGCTAATTTCGCTTTATCGTACTTTATAAAACATGTCCAACAAGCAATATTACGTAGCACGACAGTTTCTACAGTGAATAAGAAACTTTATAATATTAAACCTTGGATTACTCCTGGACTAATTCGCTGTATAAGACACAGAGATAAACTTCATCAGAGAACTAAGAGATACCCTGATAATCTAATAATTCAAACCACTTATAAAAGATACAGGAACTTCTGCAACAATCTCCTAAAGAATTTAAAAAATAATTACGATAAAAATGAATTAAATAGAGCAGGTAGCAATAGTAAGCAACTTTGGAAACATATTAAAAACGTCACCAATATGTCTAAACAGCGTGAATCAAATTCGAGTTTACTGCTTACTAATCCTTCACCACTCTTGTCAGCTAACAACGTTAATAACTTCTTTGTCAATGTTGGGAAAACTCTTGCTGAACAGATTCCGAAACACCAACCACCTTTCCAAAAATCAAGCAATACCTGTAACCTGAAATCTTTTGCTATGCTGGACACTGACGAAGACGAAATAACCAGAATTATTTCTGGACTAAAAGATGACTGTGCAATTGGATGGGATAATATAAGTAATAAGATCCTTAAACTTTTTAAGCATATTTTAGTACCTCCCTTAACGCATATATTTCGAATCTGTATATCCAAAGGAATTTTCCCTAGCTGTCTTAAAAAGGCAATTGTAATCCCTGTCTTTAAATCTGGTAGTAAAGACTTAGTAAATAATTATAGGCCAATATCGTTACTCCCCTCAATATCAAAAATATTAGAGAAAATTATAAACAGTAGACTAGTTAACTATCTAGAAAAAAATAATTTCTTATCCCCTGCACAATTTGGTTTTAGAGCCAAATTATCCACAGCCGATGCGGTGCATACCCTCACCGATTATATTTCAGAAGAACTCGGCAAAGGTAACCAGACCCTGGGAGTCTTCCTTGATTTTGCCAAGGCCTTCGACACGGTGTCTGTTTCCGTTCTTCTAAACAAATTAGAGGCCATAGGAATAAGGGGAACGCCGTTGAAACTATTTACGGACTACTTAGTTGACCGATACCAATGTGTTAGAATAGACAATATTACGAGCGATGAGCAGAAAAGTTCTGGTTTTGGTGTTCCCCAGGGAAGTATTCTGGGCCCTACGCTATTCCTGATTTATATTAATGACTTGTGTAATCTGAATATTAAAGAAGGCAAAATAATATCCTATGCCGACGACACGGCGTTATTATTTACCGCTAAAACCAGTAGCGAACTGTTCCAAATTGCTCAACTAGGTTTTAATACTGTGACTAATTGGCTACAAAGCAATTTACTAACGTTAAATGCTGACAAGACAAAATACATTCACTTCTCCATGCGCAAGCCTCAACTTTACATTACTAACCCTCATCTATATGCCCATCAATGTGGAAATCGTTCAGTCATGTGTAATTGCCCTTTTATCCTCAAAACGAGCAGCATAAAATACCTCGGGGTAATAATGGATGAAACACTGTCTTTCAGAAAACATATTGAAAGTCTAGTTAAAAGAGTGCGCAAATTAATATATGTTTTTAAAAAATTGCGAACATTTGCAGATTCAAAATTAATCACACAAGTTTATTTGGCCCTATGTCAATCTATAATCCAATACTGCATCACTTCATGGGGTGGCGCACCAAAAACCAATCTACTTCCTCTTGAAAGAGCTCAGAGATCAATTTTAAAGGTAGCAAACTTCCATCCCTTTTTCTTTCCCACAGATCTGCTATATAAATCCTGCAACGTGCTGACTGTTCGCCAACTTTTCATTATGCACTTAGTATTAAAACAGCACACCATGCTTACTTACACCGCTGAGAATACTAACAAGAGACGGAATGATATAGTATGCACATCAAATGCAACCTCAAAACATGTCTTTGTAGAAAGATTTTTTACATTCTTAGGCCCATTTTTGTACAATAGATTAAATAGAAAACTTAGTATTTATAATTTAAATTACTTTAGCTGTAAAAAAATTATACTAGAATATTTACTAACCATAGATTATGCACAGACAGAAGATCTACTTGTTGTCTGCAAATAGAATCGCTAACATGCCATTTTACTTTGATTGACCTAATTTTATTTTAGTTTATATAGGTACTTTAAACTCCTTGTTAATTTATTACATAAAGTATTGCACTTCCTAGCCTGAAGCACAGGTTCAACCTAGTTCAGGCAATTAAACAAATGTGCTCTATTTTAATTATTAAGATACTTATTGTAAATGTGTACCTTTTTATAAATAAACGATTTATTATATATTATTATTATTATTATTTATTTCCTCGCTGAGGTGGAATGAAAAGTTACGTGTTGCACTCGAGTGCAAAGATTTTTCACCTCGTGCTCTTTTGATTCCCTCGCTAACGCTCAGGATTCTAATTTTGAATCACTCGCTGCGCTCGTGATTCAATTTTAGAATCCTTCGCTTGCTCGGTCATCAAAATTGAACACGCGGTTAAAAAGCAACTTTGCACTCTTGTATAACAAATAACTATTTTTTGTTTAAAGTGCTGTACTTATATACTTTCATAATTATGCATTTAGTAAAAAGCTGTTATTTTTACATACAACCAGCCACTTCAATTTTATTATTTGTATGTTTGTCTGTACTTAGGTAATTTGAGAATGATAATTGGTTCCTGTGTGACTGTATCTTTTTAAGCTCGATTTGCATATTTAATTTACGTCCAAGTAGGTACTGTAAAAGCTAGGTAGGTATGACATCAAAAACTACACGTGGCCTTGCCAAATTTTCATTCTGTCGGATTATGAGATGTATGTGAAAATTAGATAGCAAAATTCGACTGTTTGTTTTATAGTTTTAAAAAGATGACGAAAAAAAGTCATTAAGTTTTCACAACTTTTTGACCTTTTTTCAAAATTATATTATTTAAAGATAAAGATAATTTTATTTGTCTAAACATGCGTATACTCGTACATGCAAATTAAGCATGCAGGATGTCACAAAATTTCGTACGTACATGTTTCACCTGAACGGGCGCCGTCAGTGGGGACTGGTCATCTCTTAGCTGCCATGGCTTATTTTAATTTTTTAATTATTTTTGTTTCTATATTTTAATTATGGACGCTTTTAACGTGCACGTTTTTCTACATTGTTCTCACATGTATAATTTCTACATGAATGATGTAACCAATATTTTGTAACAATATTCTGATTTAAAAGAGTGTCCCATGGAGTTTCTTGCCCGTTCTTCTCCATAGGAACCTACTACACTTTGGAATGGGCAACTAGCTTCATCTTTCTGACTGACCGACCCCTTGACAATTCAAAAGTAAGATGGTTTATTTGGAATAAATGATTTGAGTTTGAACCCGTAAGGCGTACAAATTTATAAAATTTACAAAAGTTAAAATTTAGGAAACTAAATTAAAAACTAAAACTAAATTATTAAAGGCACTTTAATCATAGTGCCTATTAATAGCGTCATTCAAAAAGTCGCTTATATTATAATAACATTTGTCTGATAATAAATTTCGCATCTTTTTTTTAAACAAATTTACTGGCAATGCTTTATAATATGACTGTGGTATTTTATTTAAAAAATTTGGAGCCATACAGTAAATGCTTTTTCCCATTAATACCTACCGTCTTTGACGTATGCGAACACAGTTGATTTTTGTCACGTCTGTTACGGGGGAAGGTGTCAACTAGTCGTGGAAATAGAGCTTGATGTACCCTAACAAGTGCCGCAATTTCAAAAACATACAGAGATGGTAGAGTTAACAGCTTGTGTTTTTTAAATAATGGCATACAGATGTCGGTCAACTTCAACACAAGCACAATTACCCAAAAAACCATTAAGTACCTATTGGTATAGCTTATCCACTTCGAAATGACGCGCCCCACTAACGCATTACCCACTTCATGTACAAAAAAACGGTACTGGGGCGCGACATTTCAGAGTGGACAACTGGACAAGCCATATCTATGGTAGTCTATGGAAAATCCGGATTAAAATGAGTTTGTCAGACCTACATGTTTATTTTGACCCAACCCTCATTAGCGTCATAAAAAGGATATCCCAGGGACAGGTGTTGTGATTCTTTCAGCATAGTCCAATTTTACGGACCATAATATGAGGTCCAGTTAGTAAATCTGTCTAAATAAAGAGTGTATGTAAGATCAGACTCATATAACAGGTAGGTTTTTCTTCCTCTACGCTTACGTAATACAATGGAGGAAAATTCTCGGGTTTTCTTGCGACACCTGCCCTTCTAATGCAAAAAAGGTCGGTTTATTGCAGTGATACATAAGACTCAAGTTTATTTAGGCGTGTTTTCCTGGCTGTTCGTGCCCGGCGTCACCCGAGTGAATTTTATGTTTCTTTCTCCCCATCCAAATCGAATTTTCCGGTAGGCTCTCCAAAAATATCTTTCTTACTTTAGGAGCATGAGGAACAGGGTGTAAAGTTCACTCATCCACCATAGAAAAGGGAGGATCCTCCAACCAGACGGGTGTTGTGTCTGGCGGGCAACTGCCCGACTGTTTTTTTTTTTTTTTTTTTTTTTTTTTTTGATATTGCATCTCGCAGTTGACTCTCAGATTGAGGTCGCAGCTGCTTAACCGGACTATCCTGTGGATGCCTTAAGCTACTAACTTAAAGCCTCCAGCCAGGGGCATAAACTATTCTATGTTAAATTAAGCGAACCCTCGCTAAGGGCACCCCCTGTGGGGTACGAACCTCGGCTTAGGGCGTCGCTGGCGGGGGGACAGCAAGGTGGGACAGGCCGGATCAAATTTTCATTATTATTGATCGGGGAATTTAAATCTACGTTTCTCAGCGTAACGCGGGCTGGCGCTTCTGCGAGCAAGGGTCGGGTGGGAGTATTATTTATTCGAGAGTGTCGCGGGCGCAATGGACCTCGTCGGCGAGGTCGGAATGCGGGTCTTTTTTTATTGTTTTGTACCGTGCTGGTGTCCATGTCGGATAGTCTTATATATGTCGTTCGCGCGGTAAACTCTAATTGCGCGATGCAGGATTTGTGTGACGTCATGTCTTTGATGCGTAGTTCGTATGTGGCGGTGTAACCGCTACAATACAAACCTTGTTCTACAATTACGAAAAAAAAAAAAAAACAATTTGTCGACCGATTTTGGAGTTTTTGCGAGACTAATGCAAGACAATTGATTTTGATTACTAGCCGCGCCCCGCGGTTTCACCCGCATAAGTCTCGATCCCGTGGAGCCGGTCAGCGTTTTTGTAGTAAGGTATTTTTCCGATTTCTTTTTGCGACATAATCGTCTGGAATGTTACTTTCATACGTAATATAATAAACTTCGTAAAGTTCCTGGAAGTTGCTTAAAAAAGTGTTGACAGAAGGGATTAAAGTTTTTAGTAGGTTAGACTGAAATTCTGTGGGATAGACAGGAAACTAAAAAAATACAAAAAAATTATAACTCGAAACTTCAAAAAATCGCGGAACACAGGGGGTATTTTCGGATACTCACGGCATGAGCAATCTATTTTTTTTTCTTATGACGTCACTCTTTGGACCCTGTATGAGACTCAACTTTATTTAGATAAAGATAGTGCAATCCACGACGACGCGCCCCACTCCGCTCCGCTCCGTAGTAAAGTACAGCTTACAGTTCAGTAATCGCGGTGGGGCGCGTCGTCGTGGATTGCACTATCTTTATGTTTAAACGTGTACACCCTTAAATGGAATTTTATGTAATTCCTTTGAGATGGAATTAACGTTAACTTAACGTCTAAAGACACAGTTAAAGATTTGTATTATTAACCGTTAAAATAATAAATGTAAAGCTTTATCTAGTCTCTTTTTATGTTATCAAAGACCAGAAAGATTGTTGATAGTTCTACTACTTATTTATTTATTTTCAAGAATCTAATTGAAAAGAGATTTTATTTTAGTTTAATAAAAAATTAAGAACATTTTTTTTCGTCTTCGATGCTCACGAGGTAGGTATATTTTCTTACCATAATTAAAAATCTTGCAAAACATGAAAAAATTGTATAAAAGGAGTATTTTCTTTTCATTACAGAGAAGTATATCTTCAGGTTTATAATCCAATAAGAAAATGCCAGCGGAAAATGTAATTTTATTTAATTTTTAATCAACAAAATACTCGCAAAAATGTCTCATCATCTTATCTTGCAAAACCGACATTAATTAAAAACGCGGCCAAGTGCGAGTCGGACTCGCATACGAAAGGTTACGAATACAGTAAGGGTTCAATTTTAACACAATTGTTTTATATGAATACCTCAAAACACGTTTCTTGTATGAGGTGGGCGACCCGCTTTTGTGTTTTCATGGGTCACTGATAATGTGCCATTTCACATGGGTTGCCACAACAGTGATCCAATACAATTTGTTTGTTTTTGTGAACCGTCAGTTCTTACTAATATAGTAATTGTATGACTCATGATACTTGAATAAAGATAATTCTATTTTATTCTATTCTATTTAATTTTTCACTTTTTATTTATATTTATTGTTACAGCGGCCATAGTAGTGCGCACTCTATGAAAAAAATTCAAGTGTCTTCCTATACCATATCAAATGCGGATTATATCGGAATTTTTAAATGAACGCAATTAATTAAATAGATTCCTATAATTACGACATTTTCACAATTTGATCCTCAAATCTGTAAAAACAAAACTCACCCCTCTTTTTAAATTAGCGTTAGGATAAGTTATTAATTTTATAGTTTGTTGTGTATGTAGACTCAAATCTTTGGTTTATTTTATACCAAAAAAAAGTTGTTTTGTACGCCATAAATGGCAAAACATGCAGATCTACCCGTTATTTTATGACCTTACACATATTATTTGATGTATACTCGTGTTTTACAATAAATATATTCTATTCTATTCTATAACGGTTCAAAAGATACACCCTGTGACAGACGGACGGACGGACGGACGGAGACTAAGTAACATGGTCCCGATGGTACCCTTTGAGTACGGAACCCTAAAAATGATCTTGATAGCCTTTGATTTCCGCGATCGGATAGGGTTAGTGTTTTTACTTCAAAGTAAAGGCGGAACTGTGTTTAGGACTGATCTGATCGGATTCTTCTTGGTCTATTAATTACAAACAAGTCTAGACTGCCTCGTTGGTCTAGTGATCACAAGCGCTACTGTTGAGTATGAGGTAGGGTTGCCCCCTATTACATGGGACTTAAACGTAACTGGCGAAATGTGGGTGTACCTACTGTAGGTACTATCGGCCTAACTTCTGCATACTCACCTTAAAGGCGATAATCGCATAGCACGACTCACGACTCGATCGCACAATGCACGAGTTTTGACCAATAGGATGCACAAAGCGTATTTTAGTGGTGTTCGTATTAGTATAATCATGTATAGAATGTGTGACACTCACACTAGGAGCGTACTATGCTCACTTGTTTCTGATAAGAGACGAGTTTTTAATGGGCACGGCCAGCGCGGCGAGAGCTCTTTGTTATTGAATTGAATTGTTATTTTATTATTGACAAGAATTAATTTTAGTCCTTCGTAGCTTCTGTTTGTTTGGTTTAGAAAATACATTATTGGTATTGCAGTATTTACAAAAATAATTTGTAATAACTAATAACAAATATGTCAAACTACAATTTATATGTATTAATCCACTTTAATATTTTCCTCTCTCTATCGGGTCTATAGATATAGGTTATTTATGAACACTTTCACTGCCTCTCCAATTTTCACCATATCCTATGTGATGCCGCATGCCGCAGCGACCGCACCATATTCCATTCACAATAAGATGAGACATTGAAACTAACCGTTTTACTACAGTCCGTTCCACCGATTTTGACTTCTATTCCGTAGGCTTATTGATGGCATTAAAGGCAAAAAAGTGGTTACAATACCAACTGTTTACTGCAGCTGCCATTTGTCATGGCACCAACGCAATAGAATTCAAAATCGATTGAACGGACATTTATGGTTTGTTTACCTTTTATCACACGGCTCCCTGAATACGGTAGGTATAGGTGCGTTTACCGGCACTGCATGAAGGTATCAAATGTTTATATTATTATTTTTTTGTGTATAATCGACTTTATTAAAAGTAAATAACTATCTAAATTTCTATGTGTTTGTTTATACTTGGGCAATTTGGGAATACTTGGAAATTACAGTAATATTTGAACCAATACTCTGCGCAGTTCATACAATGCTATCAGAGCTTTATGTTTATAGCTGCCGCAAGGCCGCAAGCCGCACAACTCTTGCAACTGCAATAAAAATAATTTCAATAATTGTTATTTAGTGGGAATGTCTGGAAATTCAGTTAAACAATAGAGGACGGCTTAATACAACGGCCATACGTTTTTTTATTACCTTAGGATTCTCTCAAATGTTTTGCAGTTGTTCCTTGTACTTGGTTTAATACTTATAATTTTATGTTACTCGTTCATTACTCACACTAATGCATATTGTCTCTAATTGGGGGAAACTAGGAAGGGGTGTGGTTTGTCACTAGCTGCGCTCTCGCAGGAATATTTTCTTAAGTGAGCATGCTTATCTTTGTTTAATAGTACACCTCTGCCCAGACCTCCGGGGAATCAAGGCGTGATGTTATGTGTATACCTAGACGTAACATAAAAGATTTGATGAAAACGTTAAATCTTGATTATTTTGCAATCCTTGGAAATCCTAACTACGAGTATATAATTATAAATGCGAAAGTGAGTTTGTTTATTTGTTACGCTAAAACGGCTGAACGGATTTGGATGAAATTTGGCACTTAGGTAGACCATGACTTGGAGAAGGAGGATTATACTTTGAATAGTCGATATCAATACAATTCGGATAGACTGGATGCGGAAAGTGGAGAATGTCTAGTCTGTTGTGGCTGCATTGATGGTTGGTTGGTTGTTTGGGTTTATATCGGATTTAAAATTTTCACTCTTTAACATTGACTGAACTAAAACCAAATTAGGTAATATAGGTAAATTTGTTTGTTAGTATGTTTGTATAGGTAAATTATATCTCTGGAACTACTGATCCAATTACAAAAAAATGTTTACCGATAGAAAGCTACACTATGCTGAGTGTCATAGAATACATTTTATGTTGAATCAAGAAGTTTCACGCGGACCAAATCGTGGGTGGAACTTAAAAGCTTTCATTTAAAAGCTTCAATTTTGCAAATAGCTGTTCGTCTACTGTACCGTTTTAGGCGAAAAAGGTATTTGGAAACTTTCCAAATACTTTTTTTACATCTAAAACTAAATATTCGGTGTTGCGATATTTTATTGCATTTCATAATCAATATTTTTTCCATACAGTAATATTACCAAATTAATACACAGGACAGGTCCACTCAAATCTGTGTGTTTCTTTTCTCAAAAGACCATTTCAGACCAATCTACATGGTCCTCATATGGCCTGACCAAGATTATGTCTGGACTTAAAAGAGACTGCGACCTCTGAGTTTGTTTCGGCCTTTCTTCTCAGAGTAGTCAGATAGGAAACGCCGAACTAATCCAACTTTTTTTTTTTTTTTTAAGATCACGTGTAAAAGTGATTCCAATATTCTATTTACAGAATAAACAATTTCATTTCATTTAATCAAAAAAGTGAAATATTTAAAAAATACACTTTCAGAATTATCGCTCATAAATATGTAGTTGTTATTATAATGGACTAGCTACTGCCCGTGGCTTCACCCGCGTGGACCCTAATTTCTAAAATAAAAGTCATCTGCCAGTGAAAGTCCCGTCAAAATCAGTCCAGCCGTTTTGGAGATAAGCCGGAACCAACCGACAGACAGACAGACTGCACTCCGGGAGTGCCGGCAGAAGTGAAAACTTGAATATTAACAGAGAGTTGTGCATTTTTGATATTTTTTTTCTATGCTGACACCGGATGTCATCTTGACTTTTGCAGTTTGAATTTCCTATATTTATTAAACACAATGAACGATGCTATAATACAAATCTATGCCTTGCTTTGCCTTTAATATTCCTTGAGAACCGATAACTAACAGAAACAGAACATAAATATGTAGGTACCTACATTTTGTATCTACATGTGTATTATGAGTCACATTTCACCCGAGCGAAGCCGGGTTTTCATCTAGTATATTTATAAAGTACTCACTCATTTTCTTTCGCTATTTCTTCGTCACTTTTTTAATAGATGCACTTTGTTCGATTTCCATATTTTAAACACTTTATATACACGAATTTTACGAGTACACAGCACGTAACGTAAAAGGTATGTAAAGTGGGGGTATCTTTTGCCCACGATCTGGCCACTACATAGACGGTCGAGCCATCAGCAGACACCATCCATGGATGCGCGTGCCGCTGTAACACAAACACACACGAACATTCGCGCAAGCGCCCTGCATACATTTTCGCCGCACGGTAGAAAGAGAGGGGCATAATTCCTCTCCTACGCTGAGCCGGCGGTCTACTCTCCCCTTGTCTTACGAATTGTCGATCAGGTCAGGTGTCCTGACGCGAGTTTAACATTTTTTAACCAGCACAAAAAAAGTGCACAACGCCGCTAAAGAAGTTTTCACTTCAAAAAAGTTTTTTGTTATAATGTGGTGGCATCCTCATCGCCACATGCGAACTATGTATCAAAGACATGACGTCACACAAATCCTGCATCGCGCAATTAGAGTTTACCGCGCGAACGACATACATTTATACGACTATCCGACACCAATCGTCGGGCAGTTGCCCGCCGGACACAACACCCGTCTGGGCGGAGGATCCTCTCTTTCTATGGAGGATTGGTGAACTTTACACTCTGTTCCTCATACCTCTAAATAAGTACCGTATAAACGAAACATATGGATTTAGTAAAAAGCTGTTAATTTGACATTACAAACAGACAGTTCAATTTTATTTATTTGTATATGTAGCCGCGGAGTTATTATTGACTAAATCCAACGAACTCTTCTATCCTATCCTTTAGCGCTTAAATATTATAATTTCCAACGACGTAGGTATTACAAACACAAAACTCACAAACACCTAAACTTGGAACTAATATCTGTTGGGCATACAAATATTAATATTAGATCCAAAGGGGATTGAAACGTGCTGTTTACTTAGTCGGAATTAGATTATACGGTTATTCGTAGTTCAATTCTTAGTTGAAAATTCTCTATTAAATAACATAATTATGTAATATTAAGTTTTTATAATAATTTCTAGCTGCGCCTGGGGGGTCACTCACACAAGTCTTGATCTCGTGGGAATATATTTGAAATTCTTTGGAATGAGCTCCCTCTGAACATCAGGATGGCAACCAGTCGGTTATCTTTCAAACTGAAGGCACGTGCACATATTCGTTAAAAGTTGGCATAATCTTTGCAGCGCTGATTTGCTGGATTTGTTTTCTCCTGACAAAGTTTATTCGGTATATGTTTGTATGTATTAGTAGGTATTCATTTTCAAGTTATCTATCACTTATGTTGCACCTGCCATGTTTTGTCCCTGCACCACCCTAAGGTTGACTGGTAGAAAACGCCTCAGTCCGCCTTTGTACAGTAATTTTACTTGTGCATAATAAATTACTAAATAAATATCGGGATAAAAAGTTTCCTATGTCATAACCTAGAACATGGTCTACCCCTGTGCCAAATTTTATTCAAATCCGTTCAGCCGTTTTAGCGTGAAAGGGTAACAAACAAACAAATAAACTCACTTTCGCATTTCTATTGTTATAGTTAGGTTGTTTGGGTCTTGAGTTGGGGTAAAAATAGGGACTGATTAGAACGACACACCTCATTTTATTTCATTTACATGAACAGGATTCATAAAGCCTCTATAAAGCCACTATAGCGACCTGCTCAAGCTTCGCTGGGGTACAATCTATAGAGGCATGAGGAACAGGGTGTAAAGTTCACTCATCATCCGTAGAAAAGGGAGGATCCTCCAATCAGACGGGTGTTGTGTCTGTCGGGCCGACGAGTGATGTCGTGACGTCGTATATATGCTAGTCGCGCGGTAACCTCTGCTTGCGCGATGCAGAATTTTGCGTGACGTCAGTGTGATGTGTAGTTCGCATGTGGCGATTTAAATGCCGCCACAAATCTATTGATGTCGCGACACATCAAAATGTCGAGATTTCTGTGCTAATACGAATTTTATACACATAAACCTTTCGAGACTAAATTCGTATAGAAGAACAGGCAGACACGACAAGGGACTTTGTTATAATATGTATATACCTAGTCTTGCCATAAACATTGTCACGAAGAATTTTTTATTTTTTTATTGCAAATAATATTTATTACTTTTACAGTGTGTTAGTTTAATACATAAATATAAAACAATTTAAAATATAAAAAGCTTATTCGAAGTGGTCTCCATTGGCTGCAATACAGTCCTTTAAACGTTGAGGTCAGTTATCAATAGAAGCACGCACTCTTTCAATGGGAAAATTCTTCACTGCCAATCATATGGATTGTTTTAGGGACTCCAAATTATCATGGCGTTTAGAGCAAGCCGTACTCTCTCAAACTGACCATAAATCACAATCCAGCGGATTAAGATCGGGACTAGACGACGGCCAGTCTTCAGCTCTGATTAAGTCCGAAACGTTCACTTCCAACCAAGATTGTGTGGACCGAGCTTTATGACCCGGCGCCGAGTCTTGTTGGAAGGACTATACTTGATTATTGAATATGGTGTTGTTAAGGGGCTTTTAACTACCTTCTCAAGAATGGTATCTTGATACACTTGTGCCGATGTTTTGATACCTTTTTCACAAAATTATGGCTCTGTCACTCCTTCATAGCTAACACCCCACCAAACCATCACTGAAGTCGGATAATGCCCACGTTGCACTCTGTCGACTAATTGGGAAGCTTCCTTAGACCTTTGAGCATAAATACAGTCATTTTTTTTGTTAAAATGTTGCTCAATTGTAAAGATTTAATCATCCGTAAACAAAAAAAAACTGTGACCTCCCTTTGCATACCGCTTCAGTAGTAGTTTCGATTTTACCACCCTATTTTTTTTTAAATTACCTGAAAAAAAATGACCAGTACGTCTCTTATAGGCTGCAAGTCCTAAGTCATCTTTTAAAATACACGACATGGTTCTGGGTGCTATCTGCATCTCCCGAGATAAAATCTTTTGCTTTCGGACAGGATTTCTTCGAATTCTTTCCGTTACTGCTTTGACCACCTTTTTCGTACGAACACTACGTGGACGGCCAGATCTTTTTCTGTCACAAACAGAGAAGGTCTCATTGTACCTATTAATAGCCCGGTACACAAACATTTGACTAATACCAAGCGTGTGGAGAGTTTTAAAAATTGCATTTGGCTCCATACCAACTTTGTGTAATGCAATCACAGCGATTCAGTTCTCTTTATCACCCCACTCCATTTTAATATTGCAAAATATTGTACAATGTATTGGCGCCAAAATTAGAAAACTCAATGAACAATCGTATAAAAATGACAGATTCCAAATTCAAATGTAATATCTTTCTTATTTTTAATTGTAAGAGTATTTATGGCCAGTAGAATTTAGTGATCTGGGGACAATGATATTTGAGCCAATAATCTGCTCAGTTGAATAGCAGTCTTTTACACGATATTTCACACGTAAAAGTAAGCAAAATTTTGGCACCAATTCTGGAAAAACAGGCAGTAAAAGTAGTATAAAACTAGCAACACTTCCCATAAGTGACCATGTTCCACGCTGCACGGTGCTTTTCATACTGAATTACAGGTCAAGGGTGCGGCAAAAGTACTCAGCCTGACGTTAAAACGCTTGCCTGAAAACTGCTCTTAACCCAAGAATTTATGTAAATAATCCTCACGTAACATCACGCTTGTACTCCACAAATGGTTAGCCCACGTTTGTACGGACGTAAAAATATTGTGGCGGGATTTTATCACGCACAGGATTTTCAACTCTCGGTGTTGTTTAACCGAGCGTTGAAAATCCAATGCGTAGGGACGCACTCTCATCCCAGCGCGCTGGATTTTCAACACTTGGTGCTAAGCAGAGCGTTAAAAATCCAGTGCAAGAATAAAATCGCCACAGGGCGAGTCTGTTGCCATTTGCCATTATCCAGCGGGGTAAGTGAGTAAGACACTTACAATGCCTCTCATTTTGACAATTCGATCATCCGAATTATTCAAACTTATCAAATCAAATCATTTATTTTTTGCCAACATGGGTAGATGTTACATATGTTTTGACAAGGTTCTCCATGCTCTACCGTCACTTGGGCATGCACATAAATTATAATTTAATATCAAATTATCTAAATATTACAAAATTATTAAATTGAAAATTCATTTTAACCATTTTATTTTTCAATGTCAAGAAGTATCTATAATTCATAGTTATTAATAGTGAATGAATAAATAAAAGTCCTAGATAAATAATTACTGTGAGTTATGTACACATGTAATTTCTATTATTGAATATGTGATTAATATAATTGGCCATAAGGATTCCCTTTTAGATACTCCTTCATAATGTAATACACTTTCACTTAGAAATACCTTTAGCTTCCGCTTAAATTTGTGCAAGTTGTCAATGTCTGTGATACAACTTGGCAATTTATTATAAATCTTGGATGTCATGCAATATACACTGGAATCCATTAAATAAAGTTCGTTACTTGCTACCACCAGACCAAAGAAGCAGTCATTCCGTTATAAAAGTTCCATTTATTTATATTTATCGCTTCATTACACGCCACATTTCTCGGACTTCGCCAAACGAGGTGCCTCTTAATAGAAAAGTTCTTACAAAACCTTACCTGACGTTGACAACAAAGACAAATTAAATTAGTTCTTTTGTGCTAGGTGTCGAGTATTGTTTTCATTAATTAATGAGTTAATTACAAGCTTTTATGTTAGTGAAAGAGCATTGTTGTAAAGATTTTTCTGAAACATTCAAAGAGAAAAATTGCAAGTATTTTACCGTTTATAAAAAAAGCCGAGATATTAACTTATATACTTATATAGGGGATATTTACTTTAATTGGTGGAGGCCACAGCGTTATGGTTGGTGTATGTTTAATATATATAAAAAATTAAAACGAATATATTATTATACAAACTAAAATATAGCGTCGAAAAATTCATCCGCATCGCTGTCGACTGGTAGTGTGCACAAGAGACTGGCCGCATTGCCACGTTGTATGGCAATGCTTAGCCTCTGGCCAAGGTAAAAACCAGCCCTTGGGTCACGGGAAGTGTCAACCAGTCGTTTAGAGAATTTAGTGAATAGACCATGAGCACTCGGACCCCACGCTAGGGCCGTGGGGTCCGAGTGCTCATGGTTTCAACCCCAAACGACTCGAAAATATAGTTGCCTATAAGGTTATTATACTTTCGCCGCTTGAGGTTTTCTGCAGCCGCAGCGGCAGCGCCAGCACAGCACGCTGAGCCAGGAAGATGGGATGGCGCAAGAGTATCGACACACGTTGCGTCCCACACTAAAGGCCTACCCACCTTCCATGGAAATAAAGACATGCCGTCCGGTCTCTTGCCACCATCGCGTGCCCAACCATTAGGTTCTAGCACAGCTGGAACGCCGACGGTGACAAGAGCTCGTCGGATGATGTCATTAATGTTCGCGTGCCGCGCTTAGCGACCAGCCCTTCGGCTGCAAGATAAGCCGTGGTGTCCGAGGCTGTTGACAACTTCGGCACAGTGACAGCGATGAGGAGAACAACAAGGAGCTCCTAGTCGCAGGAAAGCAGCGATGCGGAAGGTAGTGTTGGTTGGTTAGTTATTGATAGAATTAAATGCGTATACTTTAAGGAAATTCAGTATTATTAGATGTCGTTCATGGAGTTCGTGACAGCTTATTGATATTTTTTTTTTTTTTGTGTTCGCAAGCGCTACTGCTGAGCATGAGGTCCTGGGTTCGATCCCCAAGCTGGTTAAAGTATTATTGGGTTTTTCCAACAGGGATTTCTCAGTAGTAGCCCGGAGTCTGGAATTGTGCACGGTTGATGGCAATAGGCTCGCTCCCTATTACATGGGACTTAAAAAACATAACTGGCGAAATGTGGGTGTACTACATGTACACCTCTGCCCAACCTTTCGGGGAAACAAGGCGTGATGTTATGTTATGTGTTGTTAAAATGCTTGGAATATCGTATAATTTTACAATGTTTGTAAATATGTGAGCACCATGCGTCTATAACAAAATTAATTTATCTGTCTTTGCTTCATTTTTCATTATTTTTACCTATCGTGGTTTAGTAATCTTATTCTAGGTGCATAGTCTTCAAATAAATTAATGTATATAAGATATTGTGAAAACATGTTAAAAGAGTAACGGTGGTATTTCTTGCCCATTCGTCTCCATACGAAAACTACCTTTTGGAAGGGTCGACTAGAAATAATCAATTTTTTATTTATTTTTGTAAATTTTGTCGTTCAAAAGTGTCTTTTATGTGCCTTATAATTGATATAAATTGTTTGACTTTGACTTAACAGATTAAGGTATCTAAAATATATAATCTATTTTTAATTTCCAATTGTCTACCTATTGAGATACAGCCCGCTGACAGACAGACGGACAGACAGTGGAGGCTTAGTAATAGGGTTTCGTTTGGCACCCTTCGGGTACAGTGATAATCTTGTTCTTTATCGCATTATAATGTTGTATGAACCTGTAGCACCCGCTACGACGTAGCGCTACGCTGCTACGAAGGTGTAACACTGACACCGACAAGACAGTTCAATAAGGATCATGTCTAGTATATCGTAAGACATTTTTCTTTGAATACAAAGTCCAAGGTAAACCCGGGCTTCTCTTAGATAATGACTATACCGTATGGCTTTATTCGATCAAAACTGTAGCTAGTATAAATTAATCGATTAGGTATTTATGTAAATCAATCCCTCTATTCAGAAAGGAAATGAAATGAAATGAAATCAATGGGATAGACGATATACTAGACATGATCCTTATTGAACTGTCTTGTCTTGTTAAACCATTTCAAGGACGTCCGCGGAGGGTTCTAGGAAGGGATTTTTTCGATAGCTAAGTTTTTTTTTGTATTATGATATGGGTCGAATACCGTAGCAGGTTTTAATAAGGGATATGCTTTCATAGCTGTTGTTTTTCAGTGTTGGTTATAATGTTTTAATTTATCGTTATGTAATATATATAACATAGATAGCATTTATAGAAAAAAAAACTGAATTTTATGTATAATGGGTTTTTTGATGAACAAACAATTTTATTTGTAAACTACACTCGCGAGCAAAAGTATGGAATCACTTACTTGAAATTTGCTTCGCGCAATCTGAGTACTAAATTATTCTGCTAATATTAATAAAAATGGTACCATTTTAAAGATTAAACTGTTACCTTTAAATTGATACCAAATTCATTAAAATCACACCAGTATTTAAGGAGGTATCCTGGATTAAGTGAAGGAGTTAAGGAAAACCTAAGGATAATGAAAAAATAATGAATGAAGAAAACAACAAAAATTGTGTAACAAAAACTTTAATTGGCTTTAAAATTAATTTTCAATATTTTGTGTTCCCTCCCCTTGCCCTTATAACTGCTCGAAGACGGTTCTTCATTGATCGAATCAGCTTCCGAATTGATTCTTGCGGGATACCTTCCCACTCCTCTATCAAAGCCGATTTCAGCTCATCTACACTTGAAGGAGCAGGATTTCTTGATCGGACCCTCCTCTTCAATTCATCCCACATGTGCTCAATGGGATTTAAGTCCGGGCTGAGCGCTGGCCAGTCCATTGTGGCGATACCGACTTCTTCGAGGTATTCAGTTGTGGCACGGGCAGTGTGACAACGAGCGTTATCGTGCATAAGGAGGAAGTCATCACCGATATATCCCGCGTAAGAAAGGACATGGTCCTGCAGAATATCGGTAATGTAGCGGTCTGAAGTTAGACCGCCTCCTCTTCCCCCGCCAGGCACGAAAACCAGCTCCGTTTTACCGTCGAAGGAAATGCCGGCCCACATCATACAAGAACCACCGCCATACGCCACTGTCTCAGCAAAACAACACTGTGCATATCGTTCCCCAGGCCGCCTGTAGACCCGACCTCTTCGGTCGCTGCCATGCAAACACATTCTGCTCTCGTCGGAGAACAGGACACGCTTCCATTGCTCAACCTCCCAATCAAGATGAGAGCGAGCAAATTGAAGACGTGCTTGTCGGTGGCTTGCCGTCAGTTTCGGGCCTGTGGCTGGCCTTTTTGGAGTTAAATCAGCTTGCTTAAGTCTTCGACGAACTGTCCACTCGCTGGCAGCTACTCCACGAACATTTCGGAGCTCCTGTTGGACGTCGACACCAGTCAAATGTCGATTTCGAAGAGAGGTTGACACGATAAAACGATCATCCCTCTCCGATGTGCACCGGCGCCGTCCAGATCTTGGTCTCGAGATAAAGCCACCAGTCTCCCGAAAGCGTTTATAAACTTTTGAGACACAGGACTGGCTTATGTGGAGCTGTCGTGCGACAGCCCTCTGGCTGAGCCCTTCTCGCAATAGGGCGACGATTTGGGCGGCTTCTGTAGGTGTAGTATCCATTGTCGTCCAAATTCAAGGGTCAAAATTAGCGGAGATGTGTACCGGTCAACGTTTGAAAGCAGACTGATAAAGAAAATCCGATAACACGTGCTTTTATAGGGGGTCAATAGGGCGCAAGTCGTGATCTATCAAACATATCTTTTTCCTTACTTCTTGACATAATCCAGGATAGCTCCTTAAATACTGGTGTGATTTTAATGAATTTGGTATCAATTTAAAGGTAACAGTATAAACTTTAAAATGGTACCATTTTTATTAATATTAGCAGAATAATTTAGTACTCAGATTGCGCGACGCAAATTTCAAGTAAGTGATTCCATACTTTTGCTCGCGAGTGTAGATGATCCGGTGAACTTGAGACAATATTTATATTTTCGATTTTGCTGCTGTTCCTTTGGGTTTTGATACCGATAAAACTAAAAAAAAAGTTCCTATTTAAATCAGCCAAGCCATTTTTGAGTTTTTGAGAGACTAATGAACGGCAATTGATTTTTATATATATTAGTTAGATAGATTAAAATTGTTAGTTAGTGCTTAAAACGAATTTTACAATTTCATTATCGTTTATTTGAGTACATCAATCCACTAGTCAACGAACCCTTGATCTCAAAAGCAGCGTAGGTACATGTCAATAACCTAAGTATTCAATCTAGAAAGTCCTATTTATTCTATAGAAATAGAATGGATATTGATAATCCCATCGGCTGGTCCCTTGACAACACTAAACATTTCATCGATATATCAGACAGTGGTATGTGAATACACAATCATAGGAAAATTTCTTTCCCGTATATTCCCTTCCCTTTTGACGTATATTCATAATAATGTATTAATTAATCTATCAAACAAATGAAGATGAATAGGCAAGTTATTATGAAAGGAAGGAATGAAAACAGAAATTGAGCACAAAAAAGAAATGTTATGAACGATTTCTAGAGATTATTTTGTCCTTTCATGGAGATGTTTGCTAGCCCTTATACGTTTATGGGCTTGAACACACGAATACTTTTACTTTACTTTTAATACGATTGGTCAGTGTTATATTAGTAATACTAACTCCTGAACAGGCTCTCGTTAGGCAGCTGGCTTGATCCAGAAAGCGTTACTTCTGGACAAGGCGCGTATCGTTTTGAGGTTTCTCTTTCAGGAGCCCTGACCGCCGGTAGCTTGGACCCTGTTCCCGATAGCCCTCTTGGGGCTACAATGTTCTATAAAAAAATATATACAGGCTGTCCAGTAAATAGTACGACATAATATTGCAGGGTGTGATAGCTTGGGTCAATACATTCCAAAAAAATCCAATATATGTTCAGCAATATGTTACTTTTTTTTTCACCACTGTAGGTTAAAGTTAAGCGATAAGAAAACGGTGTTTTTTTTAAAGTGGTATTTCTTGAATACATTCTTGTTTTTGATAGAAAAAAGACTTATCATTTATCAATGTGTAGAGTACGAATGATTTGATATAAAAAAAAATACTAGAAAATAATTTTTTCACTACGAAATGCAAAAAAAATCTGTTTTAAGAGAAAGATTTTTCGATATTTTGAAAAATTTCGTATGACTAAATCCGTAACATATTGCTGAACATATATTGTTTTTTTTTGGAAGGTATTGACCCAAGCTGTCACCCCCTGCAATATGTCGTATTTACTGGACACCCTGTATATACAAATGTAAATGAATTAAAGGAAATAATAATACCAGCCTGTTAATGCACGGCAAAGGCTTTTTCTCATACAGAGAAGCTTAGGCATGGTCACCACGATACCGCGACCGGTGATCATGCTCATGACCATACGGTCGAGGTAGATTGGCGATTTCAGACTTGTATTATTTATAAGTTCAGCGGGGTAATAACGTTACACACATAAAATTATAATTGATCGATTTTTTTTTCATTTTGACAGTTCTTTCACATTTATTGCGTTATTCACTTTGTTGTGCTGACAAATTTTTCAAACATGTGAAGCAATGGATTAGGAATATCCTTCAAGACTCTCGGATTGTGATTGAAAATGTTTTACGCAGTTAGGGTACAGGTTTCCTCCCAATGTTTTTCGTTCACTGATGTCAGTGATGTTCAAGATACGAGTAAGCTTAGTTTTTGCCCGGATTTATATCGTATGATACGCCATCAATCGGAATCGTACACTTTTTTATTGACTCTTGAGAAAACGTCTGGACAATAAAAGAGTGACCTTGACCCCTGAATTGGTTTCGTGGTTGCTGTTCAGAGGTAGCCAGATATAAATCTCTACACCACGAAGTGAAAAACGGTGAAGGAAAACATCGTGAGGAAACCGGCATGCCTGAGAGGTATTTCTCGACGGCATGTGAAGCCAAGTCAGAGGCCCGTGCTGCCCTCAATAGCATAGTTACAGTAAGTCGGATTTTGTCAAAAATTAGTTAGATATACAGCCGTGATCACGATACCGAGATCTACATTTTTATCTTACCCATTCGTTTGAATCGCTTTTTAAACCAAATTTAACAATTAAAAATTTGCAGTAAGTTGGGCATTTTTTTTACATCACAAAGCATGATTACAGTGGGTACACTTACTGCAGAAGTTCTTATTCAGAGTCTCTCGGCCAAAGTACAGTATGACATCTGTACCACTAATATGTTAAGTCATTTACTGTATAAAAATTGGATATAAGCCTAGCAAATAGACATTAAGAAGATGTACTGTTTTAATCCTAAGCAGTTTCCCAACATTTACTTAATGAGTGATCTAGTCGTAAAAACAGTATGCTGCGATACTGCATGTATGCTTAGTAACGATCCTAAGCGTAGCTTCCAGATTACTTACCACAAAGACAGTTCGATGCGATATTGCGTTTATGTTAAGTAACGTAATCAGATCTTACATAAGGTTACTTATTATACTGAGAGCATGTAGCCATCCTGTGTTCATGTTTAGACAGCAGTTGTAGCAATAACGGTCAGGTGTACTTACCATGGGAGCAGTAAATTAGCTATACTGTACTCATGTTTAAGATGTACGTACGTATAATATGATGTTATAACTTATTATAAGAATTGTAAGTCGTTTTTACTGCATATCTAAGTTGCTGCCATATAATGCTACGTCATAAATACAGTGCAGTAAAGTTGCTTCACTGTGAACATAATAAGTCATTGTAACTAAAAGTCATTCAATTTGTCTTATAATACAAGCAGTAACTTGAGGTCCGAGAAAGAATAATTTCAATTATGTCTGTTCCTCGAATATCTACGTAAAATTGTCGACTACTTATGCTAGACGATTTGCAGCAGTGTGCGGAAAAAAAAAGGTATGATAGAAAAACTTTTCCTGAAAGACACCCTGTAAACCTACATGTAAGAAGCTCTGTACCAAAAACATTAGTATGAAACAACGTTAGGTGATTAATTCAAGTTACTTGGCCCTAGATGCAGCAGGAAAAGGCATGTTCATCAAAAACAATGTCAGCGTCGCGAATGTCAAATCTCGGAAAAATATAAATAAAGAGCCAAAACGAAACCAAACCTTTAATTACTTATTTACTGTTCGTGGTCATGAAAGTCCAGTGCAGGTATGCAAGACGTTTTTTTTAGCGACATTAAGTTACAATCCTAAGAATGACACAAAAGTTTTTCGAGTTCTTCATACAAGTGAAAACGATGACCTCAATGACAAACGTGGACACTATGACAGGTCGTCGCTGTCAAAGGATAAAACCTTGATAACTTCACACATAATGACTTATAACCCTGCAATATCGCATTACCGCCGTGAACACGCCCCGCATCGTTTGTATTTACCCAGCGATATCACTGTCACAAGGATGCATGCCGATTTTAACAAATTATACCCAGACTCTGCATGCTCTTACGAAGTTTACCGAGGAGTCGTAAAGAGCCACAACATTTCCTTCGCCGTACTGGGCAATGAAGAGTGTGAACTTTGTGCTGTATACGACATACACGCTTGCGAATTCAATAAAGCTCCTAATACAACTTGTGCAACATGTAAGAATTATGTTGAACATCGCCAATGCTATACAGACAGCAGGAAGGCGTACAAATTAGACAAGAAAAACGTAGAAGAACATAAAGATAATGACACCGTTTATGTTTGTGTGGATCTTCAAAAGGTGGTAATGCTGCCTCGCATGGACAGCTACAAAGTAGCAATATTCTGTCCTCGAATTATCGCATTCAACGAGACTTTTGCTCCTTTAGGTAAATCTACTAAAGAAAATACTCCTTACGCTGTGTTATGGCACGAAGCCATTTCAGGCCGAAATGGTCATGACATTGTTTCAACATTTAGAGCTTTTTTAATACACCACCGAAACAAAAGTCATTTAGTGATTTGGGCAGATAATTGTTCGTCACAAAACAAGAACTGGACACTCTTTTCGTTTCTTGTGAATGTTGTCAACAGTGATTTAATTGAAGCACTCTCTATCACTATAAAATATCTAGAACCAGGACATACATTCAATTCAGCTGACAGCTTCCACCACCAAGTGGAGCAATCTCTCCAAAAAATGAAAAATGTTTGCGACTTTAATGACTATGTAGAAGCCGTTCGAACCTCTAACTCAGGATTAAATATTCTAAAATTAATGGATGTCCATGATTTTTACAAATTTTGTGACTTTCATTCTGAACAGAAAATGTGTGCATTGAAAGACCGGGAATACGTTAAGAATTTCACTGTGGTCAAAGTTGTCCGTGGAGAGTACAATATGTTGTACAAAAAATTTCAAGCTGATGAGGAATTCAGGACCTTAAACTTTTTACAAGCCAACATTTTAAAAAACAAACAATTCCCTTGTACTGAACAGAGAGGTTCACCAAGGGGTATCGCCTCTTCACGAAAGCAGAGAATTGTCAAAGATCTCGTTCCCTTGATGTTACCCAGCCGAAGGCAATTCTGGTTTGACTTGCCAGTTGACGATGCATCCTTGAATCTTTCCAAGGAATTTGACGATTAGTTCTCGTCTTCTTGTTTTCGTAGGACTGAGGTGATTCCTAATTCATTGAATATTTTAATTTAGTTTCAATGTTAAAGAAGAAAGTTTTTTTTTATCCTAAATGGTTATAATTTTTGTTATTTACGGCTTAAGTATCTATAAGATCCATAAGTGTTGTTAGATAAATCTATAAGTTTTGATTTGATACCGAAGAAAGGATTTTATAGTTTATTTGAAATGTAAAGCTACTTTAGATAATTCTTTTTGCCTTATAATAGCATCTGTGATTCTAAAATAATTAGTATTGAGAAGACTGAATAATACATAAGTTAACTTGAGTTGGGTGATTAATGTAAGAAAATTAAATTCTTAGTTGTGTCATTTTTTACTGAAAAGACTGATTCAATTAAGTAAAATTAAGAAACGTTATTTTGATTATGAGATCAAGCGCAGGCCACACCGCCAGCTAACGAGCGAGCGAGCAAGCCGAGCGGGCATCGGTTCACCCCTTTTCATCCTTCGGTTCACACCGCAAACTACAGAGATAAGCTACGTCAGCGAAACAAATGCTGCGAATGAAATATACGACGATGCAGCTAGCTCGCTCGCTCGCTCGCTAGCTGGCGGTGTGGCCTGCGCTTAATTGTAAGAAAGAAGTTCGATTTAAACAAAATGTCAATTTCTTAGACTAAACGTATCATGATTTGTCAAATTTTATTGCTAGGTTACTTTCAGCAGCAGTTAATAACAGTATATCTAAAACAAGATTATATTTTTTTTTCAAATACATTAATTAAGCCAAAAAACTAATTGTTTTATTATCACTTAAAAGCCTGATAAAATAAAACCTATAAACCATATAAATTTAATCATAAATTTATATGGTTACTTAGCATAAATACAGTAAAAAACACACTTACTGTGTTTATGCTAAGTGTTACCTATCAGAGAGCCTCTAGGAGATACTTAGTATAACTAAGATAATGAATTTATTTTGTCTTTCAATTACTCAGTATTGGTTTCCAATTATGTAATAGATAGGTGCTGAGGTCCTCTTTCATTTAAGGTATCAACCATCATGATCTGATTACAAACAAAGGATTTATGGAAGATTTTCTCACCAAAACTTTTACCGCGTTTTTCTCGAAACCGTCTAGAGCGTACATACTGCAACTATGCTATTGACGGCAGCGTGGGCGGCTTTAAAACTCTGGCACCAGGTTAGTTTACTAACCACACGAAAAGAAGAAGACCACGAAGTTTGTAAAATACTATTATCTCGTGGTCCTTATATGTGCTATAGTTAGGAAATTAAATGAAAAATGGTTTTGAAATCGACACGGTTTTCGATTATTTTTTTCATCGATCTAATAACAATTTATTGTGTTTTGAAAACTTCCTAGCAAGCATGTATCTATGACACTTTTATTTTTATGAAAGTGAAACACTAATTTGACTATTTTAAATTGATTATAAAACAGACAACCCCCTGTTAATAAAGAGCTACAACAATATGTTTTAATAAAGAAAATTGTTTGGTAATTGACACCCTTTTTTTGCACAGTTAGAGAACAGAGGGTGTATTTAGTTTACAACAGCCTTTTTTCTCCTAGGATTGTCTCAGGTAACAAACATTTAGGTATGTTTATGTTTCTCCCTTTTAAGTCATTTGATAATTGGATCCAGACTTTAGTGTAGTCTGAAATTTAATATGACCCACGAAGATATCTTAACAATTTTCATGAAATAAAACCAGACGAGTAATAGGTACCTATTTTACATGGTAAAATATGTAAACAAGTAATATTATCCCAAAAAACCTTCCCATCTATCTAATAAAAAAGAGAGAGAGCGAATTTTGTGAGTTTGTGTATAACTAACTACACTTTGGAATGGGTAACTAGCTTCATATTTCTGACTGACCGACCCCTTGACAATTCAAAAGTGCCTGTAAATGGTTTAATTGAAATAAATGCTTTGAGTTTGAGTTAAGAGGAGGGTAATCTCTGGAACCACATCTCATATTTGGAATATTTTCTTTTACCATTTTAAAGCTACATTATTCCAGATGGACATAGGCTATAAATATTATGTAAATAGGAAAAACAAGTACTTAATAATACTAATGAATTACTGCTCAGAATTTGTGCACAACGTGTCGTGAACCAAATACCGTCTTCACATGTAAATTACACCCGAGAGAAGAGGGGTGCATGATCACGTTGTTCTTCTAAACCACGCAACAGATTTTGATGAGGTTTGGACCATCGTCGTTTAGAAAATTTATTCCGGAAGGTGTAGTTCCAAATATGATATTATTATGGAAAGCGATCAACTTGGAAGTAGCGCACGCCGCCCGCTGCTGCGGCGTGAAATGAAACATACTCGTAGCACTTAACATTAGTATTTCAAAATAATAAAAAATACGCCGCTTAAGTGGCACAAATGGGTTAGGTTAGGTTGGAACTGTGATCAAACGCGCGTGAGCCGAGCGAGCGCAGCGAGCGGAGCCGCGGCAGCGGCCGGCGAACGCTACTTCCAAGTTGGTTGCAGTTACTTGGCCATTTTAACTACACCTTACACCATGGATACCCTACATTAATGATATGGCCAAACGTCGACTCACATATCATTAAACGTTGACGTTTTAACGATATGGCCAATGTTAGCTGGCCTTTTCATGAAATGGTTAATTCTAAGATTTGGCCACGACATGTACAATACGTTAATATTAAAGTTACATATAACTAAGAAATCTCGATGTTATGTAAAGTCGTAAAAACCGTGCGAAGCAGGAGCTGGCCGCTAGTATTATAATAAAGAATAAACCCCACATTGTTACTGAAGTCACGAACCTCTCTTTAGAGTCCCAAGAATGTCTATTATAAAACATACCCTTTGCTGCTTTATGTAGTAAATATTCCTGAGGTCATACCTCTGAAAAGCTCCTTGACTGGAAAATTATATCAAGATTATATGAAAATTCCAGAGCAAAAGTAACCAGACGTCCTTTAGGAATGGTTTTCTATATGAAGATGGCTATATGTAACTTTTTTCTGAATAATATTGTTTATTGTTCATAACGTCAAAGTAGGTACCTACATAACAAACAACATCAGCCTTGTTTCCCCGAAGGGTTGGGCAGAGGTGTACCTGTACACCCACATTTCGCCAGTTATGTTTAAGTCCCATGTAATAGGGGGCGAGCCTAGCTATCATACGGGCACAATTCCAGACTCCGGGCTACTACTGAGAAATTCTTGTTGGAAAAACCTAATAATACTTTGCCCGACCTGGAATCGAACCTAGGACCTCATGCTCAGCAGTAGCGCTTGCGACCACTAGACCAACAAGGCAGTCAAAGAAGGTAGTTACTAGATAATTAGACATACTGCGCATGAATTTGTTAGTAGAAAAGTAATCAATGTAAGTGATATGAATTTTTCAGTAAATTGGTTTTATATACATATAACATTTAAAACTGGTTATTTACCTAGCCAAGCCGAAGTTAGGGATTTAGAACTTTAAACATGTTTTAAATAGAGAACCATAGAGTTTCTTTGGCCATTCTCCATAAGAGACTACTTACGTTCCGAGTTTTGGAACGGGCCAACTAGCTTAAACTTTCTGATTAATTGACTGACTCTTACAGTAATAGGTATTATACCTACTTACACAATAATAACAGTCATCACGCCAGTAGCATCTCCGCCGCGAAACCGTAGCAGCGAAACCGCAGTAGTAGTTCAGTTCAACTGGCTCGCGTCATGTTCCGCTACTCGAATTTCGAATAGCGGAACATGACGCGAGTCAGGTACTACTTTATCCCGGTAGGCTAGGAATGTAGGTAGGGTACCTACCCTATCTACATTCCTAGCCACATTCACACCACATACATTCCTACCTACTTAGGTAGCTAGGGTAAGTAGGTAGGCATGTAAGGTATGTAGGTTGGGTATGTAGGTGGGGTAGGTAGGTAGGGTAGGGTAGGTAGGTAGGGTAGGCATGTAAGGTATGAGGTTGGGTAGGTAGGTGGGGTAGGTAGGTAGGTAGGGTAGGTAGGTGGGGTAGGTAGGTAGGGTAGGTAGGGTAGGGTAGGTAGGGTAGGGTAGGTAGGCATGTAAGGTAGGTAGGTAGGGTAGGTAGGTAGGGTTGGTAGGTATGATAGGTAGGGTGGGGTAGGTAGGTAGGGTAGGTAGGTAGGGTAGGCATGTAGGTAGGGTAGGGTAGGTAGGAGGGTAGGCATGTAAGGTAGGCATGTAAGGTAGGTAGGTAGGGTAGGTAGGTAGGGTTGGTAGGTATGGTAGGTAGGTAGGGTAGGTAGGTAGGGTAGGTAGGGTAGGTAGGGTAGATAGGGTAGGTAGGGTAGGTAGGGTAGATAGGGTAGGTAGGGTAGGTAGGGTAGGTAGGTGCGCCGTAGATAAGTAGTTAGGGCTACCCGTGCGGAGCCGGGGCGGACAGCTAGTATAAATATGACTTTATTAACTACATTAGGTTAAGCGATCGATACTCAAACTCAAACTCAACTCAAAGCATTTATTTCAATTAAACCATTTACAGGCACTTTTGAATTGTCAAGGAGTCAGTCAGTCAGAAATATGAAGCTAGTTGCCCATTCCAAAGCGTAGGTTCCTATGGAGAAGAACGGGCAAGAAACTCCACGGCCACTCTTTTAAAAAAATTATATTCTTACAAAATATTGTTTACATCATTCATGTTGAAATTATACATGTGAGAACAATGTAGAAAGACGTGTACGTAAAAAGCGTCCGTAATAAAAAATAAAAATAAAAAAAACAATTCAAAAATTAAAATAAGCCGTGGCAGATAAGAGATGACCAGTCCCTACTGATGGCGCCCGTTCACGAACATGACGCATGGATCAGCACCGTTTAGCTCAACCATTTTGAAGGGAACTCGACGATCCAACACACACGCCACCACCAGCGAGACATTTGAGTGAGCATGACATACTCTTAGCCGCCAGGGCATATCTTGTCAATGAAAGACGTACCCAGCAAATGGCAGCTTTATAGAAGGTACATGGTCACAGTGCTCACACATGTGCTATGCAATTATACAATAAAAAAAAGAGATTGAAGCTATACAATTCAAAGATAGTTTTTGCAATCTTCAGCAATTCCAACAATATTTTTGAATGCTAATCAATTAGTTTATGCGCCCTTGTGGAGCTGGACCAGCGTTAAGCCAAGCATTTTTGTCAGCGATATAATCCCCAAGCTTATAATATGCTTGGCAGCATAGTGTGCGTTTTATACAAGATTTAAATTTCGTTTCATTTAGTTGTAGTATATGGGAAGGTATTTTATTGTAACATTTTAAACAGTACCCCATGAAAGATGAGTCTACTTTAGCCAGTCTGAAACCCGGTTGAACTAATTGGTCCCTATTTCTAGTACAATAATTGTGTCTTTCACCTCTTTTACTGAAAAGATTAAGATTTTGCCTGACGTACATGATGTTTTCATAAATATATTGACAAGGTACCGTCATGATGTTAATATTTTTAAACAGTTCCCTTAGAGAATCGCGCCTACGGAGGCAATATCTAATGGCTCTTTTCTGCAGAATAAAAATAGAATCGATATCTGCAGCCCGTCCCCAAAGTAAAATACCGTAAGACATGATACTATGAAAATAACTGAAATAGACTAGCCTCGCGGTATCTACATCAGTAAATTGACGGATTTTTCTGACAGCATATGCTGCTGAACTTAGCCGTCCTGCAAGAGATGTTAAATGAGGACCCCATTGCAGCCTTGAATCGAGCGTGATCCCCAGGAAAACAGTTTTATCTACAAATTCTAGCATACAAATTCTAGATACATGAAGTAAAACTTCATGTATCTTGCACCTATCCAAATTTATTTGAATTCGGCTCAACATGTATTTTTACTTCCACACTTCTTATGCCCGTTTTCACTGCCAACTAAGTGATACTTAAATTAATCCCTAAATAAAAGATTTTCAACTCTCAGTTTTGAGCCTAGCGTTGAAAATCCAGCAGTGCACTATTACTTAGGGATTAATTTAAGTGTTACTTAGTGAAGGTGAAAACGGGCATTATTCGCTTATATTATAAGGTTTATATTCACATGAAACGCTAACTTTAGTTATCAAAGTTTGTATTAACAAATAAGGCACACAGACTTCGACAAGTAGAGTTAGCCGGGTATACAGTAAATAACGGTTGCTTTTGGAAGTAGACGGTTGCTTTTAGTAGTAGGTCTCGAGTCTCGAAAGGCTTATTGAAATGAATGCTTTAAGTTTGAATTAAATTGTAGGTGTTAATAAAAGCAATAGTACTGTTGTTGTAGCCGAGGGAGGGTCGGAGGAGATGCCGGCGGCGGCTACCGCGACGGACCCCAGCGCCGAGCAGAAGGAACGGCTCATCGCGGCCGTCAAGAAGGAGGTCAAGCAGTTGATGGAAGAGGTAACTAACTAACATAATTATTCTTCGTCATTAGATTAGTATTCATTACCTACAGGGGGTTAAAAGACCCATCAAATTGCCGTTATTCACGTATTCAACCTACGTAACATTGAACCAAACATAATTGCTGGGAAACGACTTTTATTTTTGGTGTGTGAAGTCGCTTTTTACGGCAGTGCGCAATTAAACGCACGCAAAACATTGTGCTTATGGGTGCATACAACAGTACAGGAGTTGTGGGGGCATTTAAAGTTATGTTATATACATATTATAACATTTAAAAATGGCTTTTGTTAAAATAAGTAAAACAGAGTTGGAACTTTGACCTTCAATATCTGCGTAACCAGAAAGTTGCCAGCATGAAAATCAGGCCCTATCTAACTACTACTACTGTTAGTGTTGCTCATATTACATTCTTTCTCTCTCATATCATAAAACTTTATTTCTAGACAGGAGGCGTCTAGCAGTTGTTAAGGGTCATCAGAAGCCCGAAAGTCTGACAACCAGTCTTATCGTATTACCCAGTAAGTGGGTTGTGGAAGTCAGATAAGCAGTAGCTCCCTGTAAAATACTGGTATTCAGCTGCATCGGTTAGACTGAAAGCCGACCGCAACATAGTTGGGAAAAGGCTGGACAGATGATTATGAGCAGGCGTCTAGGCGTACCTCTTGGTTTAGAAAAAATTATAAACGAGAGTGTAGACCCTACTTAACGCCTTCATAACAAGAGAATATGACTATATTCAAGTATGGCTGAGTGGTAAAATCTTGTAGACATACATATTTGACACTAATGAAGGTAGACAAAGTCTTGAGCACAGTCATGTTATCATACAGTATTCCAACTTCATACAAACGGACGAAGCGCGAGCTATGCCTACGCGCCTCGATCTTGGCATCCGTTCGGCATGCAGACAGTCGCGACTGTGCCGCAGTGACGAACGGACGGTGTGTTGTTTTTTTAACAATAACCGCGCGATTTTTTCACAAAAAATAAGTTCAAGTACATATTTAATATGACGAGTAGGATATATTGTGCTTTTTGGTTGCATGAATTCGTCAATAACGCATCCAGAGATAACTTTTTTTAGATTACCTGGAAACTGAAAAGCAAGACTATAAAATAATGCTACTTACTAGTAAGTAGCATTATTTAAGGAAGGTACATAATGTGTGTCTTTTTAATGGATAAGTATTTCCTTTTATATCCCGAAAAAAAAGATGTCTGGATTAATAAATAAAGTGAATAGAGAATAGGAAAGTGATTGACACGAGTGAAATAGGTAGTTATAGGCGGATCATGAGTCATGATACGGTAGGTACGCTTATGTTAAAACCTCGGGGCATGTGTGTTTTGTTTTGTTACTTTGTATAATTCAAAGTAAAGACGTGGTATTTTATTATTAATAATAGTTGTTTATTGTACTGTGTGTATGAATAATACTAGAAAAAATAAATTTGACCGTCTGTCAGTCACTAGATAGTTGAAATTTTCTCAGATTAAGTATTTCAGATTAATATCTTTAATAATAAAGCATTTCGTACGTCTCAGTCGAGGCGCAAATATTTTTCGGTCGCTAATTTATAAGACTGATTTGTTATTCAAACATAAACATGTTTTTTTAATTAAATCACCCAATCAAAAAACAACACGCATTTTTATTGAACACTTCCTATTCAATTCACAAAGTATTTTATTTGTTTATATGAAAAAGTATATTTACAATCACAAAACTAAATGGAAACACAAAGTTGGCAAATTTGAAAATGATTATCAAATGAAAATGATAATCGAAGATTTCAAAATGCTGGAGGCGGGCAGCCCCATCGCATATTTACGTACCGCGCGGCTGTAGGCATTTATTTCCAAGATACGGCCGAGTTACCATACTGTATGATAATATTACCGTGTCTTGAGTAAGCAGCATTTAGTTACAGCTTCAATTTACAAAATAAATTCCCACGACCTTGGAATAATATTCAATCCTAAATAATTTTAACGTTCTAAAAACTAAGAATGTTTCAATAGTAACAGTTTATTTAACGTTAAGTAAAATCCTTTTGTTCTACTTATTAATTCAAGCCTTATGAAATTTGGGGGTAAAACATTAATATTCTGTTGAAGTCCGATCTGCAGACCTATATTTTATAATGTTAATTTAATCTAATTACAGGTTTCTTTATGTAAGAGTCAATTAAATATACTTAAACAACTTAGAAGGTTCGTTTTAGACTTAAATTACGTAGTGTTAAGGTTTAAATAAGTGACCTCTCGTACTTTGCTAAAAAGGGCTCAGAGCTCTGGAGATGTGTAAGTGGAAAAACGATGGAAAAATTTCTCCTTATTCTACCAATCGTGGTGAGTTCTGTATTTCATTAGGGTCCATTTTCTGTGCCTAATTTTCCTACTTGATAATGAGTACTACTATTACAACTATCCCAAGTCAACCCAACTATGTTGGGGTTGGCTTCCAGTCTGACTGGATGCAGCTGAATACCAGTATTTTACATCGAGGGACTGCCATCTGACCTCCACAACCCAGTTACTGGGTAACAAAATACCTTGGTAAGACTGGTTGTCAGACTTTCGGGTTTTGACGACCCGTAACGACTGTCAAAGATTCAGGAATTACTGCCGAGACCAACGGCTTAACTTGCTTACCGAGACACGGAGGGGTCTCGGTATGTTAAGATTGTCACCCATCCACGGACTGACCGTGGCAAGCTTAGTTTAACCTGATCGATTGACCTATGTGGCTTACTGAGCCACAAGCCAACAACGATCCTAAGTTCTCATGCAAAAGAGAACATCAGTTTAACTATTTCCAATAATTAAAGACAAGTTTCTTCCGTTGTATGTCTTGAGAAACTCGGTCAATTTACAAAACATTTAGGTATTTACAAGTACATCCGAAATTATCGAAAGTTTCAAACCACCCGACACTACCGTTACCACATTATGTAATGACTTCATAGTTGCCTGAGTGTTACTATACCTACGACGCGCGACGTAAATAATAAGTTTGACAAAATCTTGACAAAATCTTTTTACTTCTCTTTCCGACAAAGTCAGCTGAAAATTACTTTTCAATTTCAACAGAATTTTCTTTCTAAGCTCTGATATCGGCTTTAATTTGCGAGACATTCATCTTTTTTGATCGGGCTTCAGCAACTTTTGTTCCCTTTCTGCTCATCATAAAAAGCTCAGTCATTTAGCGCGAGATATGGAAAGGGGGAGTTTTTCTCCTTAAGTCTCTTTATTAATATTGCCGCTGAAGGTTCAAGTTTCAAGTGATTTATTCTGAAACTTGCTAATCCTTAGTATCGGTCTTTGGAACTAAGTTTGAGCGATCCAAATATTAAATTATGTGAACTGCCAGCGGCTACAGTTGCAAAACAATTAGCTGAAGGGGACTGTTTGATGGAAACTTGAAAACTGTTAATCATTTCTTGGTATCGTAGGTGCTACGTAGGATTTGTTTTGATGGTTTGATGTTGTGGTTTGTGAATATGTAGGTACGAGTAGAGTAGTGCGTTATGTTTCACAAAATAATATACTAAGTAACTTTTCCTTTGTTTGGTTTTGTGGTTAGATTGTTCTCGACTTGGAATAGGAGCTAGTTTGTG
Source organism: Xanthia togata (assembly GCA_963853775.1). Classification (NCBI taxonomy): domain Eukaryota; kingdom Metazoa; phylum Arthropoda; class Insecta; order Lepidoptera; family Noctuidae; genus Xanthia; species Xanthia togata. The sequence goes on from OY970809.1 coordinate 14,459,311, forward strand.
TCATTAGATACTTGTTGAGATCGTAATTTGGTTATCGTTGTTTTGCGGGCCCCGATATAACTGTTCTACTTTAATTTTTACGAATAAGACGAACAACTGAAATATAGGACATCCTTAGATGAATGTTTGGTCTCGCTGCGCAACGAGACCAATCATTCATTTAGGAAGACATCATTGACAGCCAAAGATATAAATATGTCTAGATAGACAGTTGACTGTCAAAAGCACAATGACGTGGCGCGAGTTTAAGACGTAGCTGTCACGTACGCAAACATAACAAACATTGACTTGTTTGATTTAGTTCTTCTGCAGCGCGATACTATAACTAGACCTAAAAATAATCAAAGTTGACACTGACAGCCTATCAAATGAGTTCGTCATATCATTAATAGTACCTACATTGTTTTTCTTTTAATTTTGTCTCTTATTTTTTTTTTTTTCTTCATGCACACTTGTTTTTCCAATGCACTTTAGACATTGGCTGAATAGTCGACATCGGCTTTGCTTGCCATTTAATAAAAATAGAATAGAATAGTACCTACAAATTCCGTGGATATCACTTTCCATATCCAAGCATGTCTCCGTTTTCCCGCACTACGACGACACAAGAAACTGGTGGGTTTGACGCGACAGAAGTTGTGCGCTAAACGGACTATTGGCGCCACGAATTTTATTTGTACTGGTACTGCCGTGTCTAGATGTTTCCAGCGCAGCGATTCCATGTCTTTAACAGTTGTAACATATTTAAACTTAATCACTTTTGTCCAGGCTGTTACGCGAAAATTCGTGCATGAAGAAAGTGGTGGCGTGACTGCTCTCTGTGGCGCTGTGGAGTCGTGCCTCGGACAAGGCCTGAGACGCAGAGCCCTAGGACTCTTCAAGACAAGCTCCACTACTGCTCTGCTGCATAAAATTGCAAAGGTAAGTGCTTAGGATAAATTATGATGTAAGATTAGAAACTTAATGTGTGGCATGGCTGCAATTTTGTGGCTGTTTCGGGTGTGTGGAAAGACAAAATCCGTGCAGGTGACAAGCGGCAATCTGAAAATCCGACAATTGATAAGACTGTTTCATACTTTTCTGTTTTATTAAATAGCACTGTGTCGTTAAAATGAGACAATTTCGTAAGTAGTTAACAAATATGGTGATTGTCTGTTATATTAATAGGGCCCTGGATTCCTCACGATTTATCTTCTGGATTCTTCATGTTACCACCGCGGATTCACCCCACGACACTGTTCGAATTTAGAAATGATTTTTGGAGAAAAAAATTACCGTAGCTAAACGTAGTGAATAAAATCAACATTACCCAGGCAGCCTTTGCATTTGCGTGGACGTGTCTGCCCCATCATTCCGTTGGTTTCGACTATAATGGAGAATAATGGTTCCGGTTCTCTTGTACACCGAACTAAACTATCACTAAAATTCCTGACCTTTGGCTATGAGAATCTTAGCTATCTGCAAAAATAAATCTCTAAATTTAAAAATAATTTTCACACAACTAAAATCGAATTTGACAATCGCGACTCCGCAGCACTTGTATGCCCTTTTTTTTTTTTTTTTTTTTGGGTGGGAAATCATCAAATGACGTCTCCCGCTCTGGGTGGAGCGGGAGGGCGTGTCAGACTCTTACTGACTAAAACCCACCCGTGTTCCTTCTGTTGCCTGTGCAATGCCAGGGGGCCACGGTATCCCTTTCGGACTAATCCCGCAACCCCGGCAGGCAATGGTCTCATCGGACCCCTTCACTTGCTGACATCTCTTTGAGGCGCGCGTGGAACACAACGCGCCGTCGACCCGGGCCTGGTCCTTACCGGACGGCGAGCTACCCATTGCTCACCGTCCGCAAGCCCGCGCCTACGGTGGCCGGGAATCGGCAATCGATTCCCGACGCCCAGGGCGTCTCCTCCTGCGGCGGCTAGGGGCGTGAGGGCGCGAAATTTGCCTCTCCCTCACGCGTTCCGCCTCCTCCTTTGCGAGCATTACTGCTTCGCAGAAGGAGGTGACGGCCTCCCATGCCCTCTCGCTCCGTACCATGGCCTGGACCAGGGCCGGACGCGAGAGATCCCCGCCACCGATCGCCTCCACGAGAGCACTTGTATGCCCTAACTCGTAATTTTTTTTTAGAGCCGGATTTGTGCATGGGGGTCATCCTCGGCGTGTTTGATATGGAATTTTTCATTTATTACCTACATGTTGAGTTTTAGGGGTTTGTGAGCTGTATTAAAGAGGTCCCAATTTTCATTATTTTTGCGATAGGACACACCATTTTCGAGATACAAGAAAAAGAAAAAAAGATAACCGTTTTTGCACCTGAAGTCGAGGTTTTGGTGTGAATTTTAGTTCATGACAACTTATTTTATACCACAACTTTGCAAACCGCGTTTAAAAAAAAAACAGGTTTAGCTAGACAATCAAAATAATTTTAGGTGAAAAACGTAAAATTCAGAATAGCAAAATTGCCTTTTTCACTAAATTAATAACTCAGTGCCAGCTTAGTGCTGTCAAACTAAAATATAGTTATGTCGTGTCACTTTAGTCTATTTCAGAATGGGAAATCGTCATTTGACAGGAATAACTTCATTTTGGTGATTTTTAGTCCAGTTTAGAGGTGTCGTACGTTCTATCTATTTAGCTAAGTGGACCGTTGAGAAAATGGACGTAACGGAAAGGACGGGGACGTGAAGGACCATCGAAGGATGTTTCGAGAAGTTTCGTGTGTTTATATTATTTTGCGGTTACAAATGTACGCACTGTACTAGTTTCGTGATGTTGCTCTGTTAAATTATAGTGTATTGAAATATATCTTTATTTATTACTTAGAACATTGGAAACGCGACCGCGTAAATCATAAATTCAAAGTCACTTTTAGACGTCACACGGTTTATTTTTCGTTTGTTAAGGTGTGTCTAGACAGTGCGAATCATGTGATAAAAAGTATCTTATGTCCTAACCCAGGTCATGATCTATCAGTGTGTTATCGCACTCGTAGTGTCAAAATGTAATTAAAATGTAGTACCAATACGTTTCAGATTACCCTCCTCTTATTGATAGACTCGGAAAAAAGTTATGGCGGAAAGAAGCCTGTCGTAACATTTTTCCAAATTTATTATTAGAGTCTTCATTATACGGAACTGCTTAGTCAAGGACTTTAATATAATGAGCCTACATGAAAAACTCGTTTGAAACCTACGAAAAATCTGTGCTGAAAACAAAAAAAAAATATCTGCCTCCTAAAATATTTTTTCATCAGCAACATTTTCCTAGACCCAGCAGTTTAATCACTTGACTAAATAAAACATATAAAAACTTTATTTCAGACTTTTCCGTCCTTATGATGTTACTAATACACGAGACTTCTTCGCTACGTTTACTAACGTAGCGTAATTATGTATTCAGATTTTGTATTAGATACATTTGTAGTACAAATGTAATACAACATTTTAATTCATAAATCTGTTGCACTCACCAGACGCCCCGGGTACATGCATGGGTAAATAGCACCAAAATAACCCTACAAAATAAAAACAAAAAAATTAACAAATCTAAAATGGCGTCCAAAGCTAGACAAATGGCCTGGCTTTTCCTGTGCTTAACGAAACGTATAGCTACCGTTTACAACTGTAATATAAACGAAACCAGTATTCCGAGCGCGCGTACTAGCCGTACATAATAGCGGTGTAGGTACCGCTATTTGTCTGCAAACGACTGTGTTTCATATACGTATTGTGCGTACTTTAAATCCGTTGAGTACACTGTACAGTGGAGGAATGAAAAGGTCATCTACACTTCATCTACACTTTAGGGCAATGCTTAATTGAAAAGTGCTTGTGACTTCCGAATACATGACTTTTTTACCTACAGACTCATGTATTCGGATAAGTGAAACTACATGTGTGTTAACGCTAATATCGAGAGCGAAGCTTGAGATTAATATTGCACAGAGCTTGTGACCGACTATTTGCTACCATGATGAATTTAAATGTAATGTGACAGCTATGCGGGATTGGACTGAATTTGTAATTGACCAAGCCTTTTCATTCCCCGATTGTAGCTACTCATTACGAATGGTAAATGTCAGCGAATAATGACACAATTGATGTTCGCCTAAGGCTTCCTACACATGACGCAAGAGCCGCACCGGCTCCGGACCGCATCTTTGTGTATACGAATGAATATCGCCCATGCGCCGCAACCATCGCCGCACCGCCCGGACCGGTGCCGCGTAGATTTAACACTCATTCTGAGATATTCTGTAACTTTTTCATCTTGCGGTCCGACGCCCCGCCGGTGCACGCCGCTCTGCTCCGGCGCAGCGCAGCAGAGCAGGTTTTTATAGATAATGATGATAGATACGAATGTCAATGGAATAAAAGTTACCCTCCTATGAAGTAGAGCCCGCATGACAAAACTCTTTCTAGATGTGGTATCAGTATGATTGGTCATAATGTGTCAATTGTTACAAACTGTTGTAATTGTTGCAAACATTGTTACCTGTGTGTTGTTCAAGAAGGACAAGATTATGCTGCTTATGTTTAGCTACTAGCACCAAATCTACTAGGACTTCGTCTCTTAGACGATGCATATGAACCAAGTACGTATTTTATAGTATTTGACTGTTGCCCTTTTGTCAAAATTACGGTTTATTCGGCTTGTGTAGGCACGGCCGTCAGTGTTCTATGGTTCACTATGGAAGCTTGTTGACAGACACGTTTTTTCTACGGCGCGGTTTATTCACCGTGCCGTGTACAAAGGGCCTTAGGATTTTTGTATATATGTGTGATGCTGCATTGCATCAGCCTGTACATATTGCGTTTGATCTTTATCTATTTGTTATCATTACATGACGTGTTACGAAAACATAATTGGAAATATGGTAGCAGGATTAACTACGATTAAGAATTATATAATGTTAACATAAATTTTTCTTAATTTCTCCACACAAAACACCACCGTATGGTTAACACACATAATGTATGTATGACATTTGCTAAACGTCGGTACATTTTCGTACATTACTGGTACCAACAAACATTGTCCAATCTTCTCTCAGTGAGCAGAGTATTAAATTAATTCAAAATGACCAGCCAAGTGGCGCTTTCAGCGGGTTTCAGCGAGTTTCAGAGAAATTGTCGAGCTTTCAGTTAGGGCTGTCCTACCTACTCTTGATTATAGCCTGCTAGAGAATATTATACTGAAATGTCGGGCTAAGCATAATAGAATTAGGTGTGTGGATTCTTTGTAAAATTATGTTCGGATCTTCTAATGAATACTAGCGAGGCGTTCCGTGTTGAAACTTGATACATATATAAGTAGTTATTCTCTGTTACATAAATTTCACTTCACTTTTTTCGTATAACAGAACCATAAACTTTACTCATATAATTTATTTTTGACATTATCCACTTTTCCCACACAACACACCAACATGTGATTTACTCACTTATCTCGTATAATTTTACAATGTTTGTAAAATGTGAGCACCATGCATCTATCACATAATAAATTTATGTCATTCCTTCATTTTTTATTCTTTTTACTTATCGTGGTATAGTAATCTTATTCTAGGTGCATCGTCTTCACATATAATTATATAATTAATGTATACAAGATATTCAGAAAATATTTTAAAAGAGTAACGGTGGAGTTTCTTGCCCATTCTTCTCCATACGAAAACTACCTTTTGGAATGGGCGACTAGAATCAATTATTATATTTTTTTTTTGTAAATTTTGACGTTCATAAGTGCGTTTTTTGTGCCTAATTGAAATAAATAATTTGACTTTTTTAATTTTCACACGTATGTTTAATATATATAAAAATTAAAACTAATATATTATCATACAAACTAAAATATAGCGTCGAAAAATTCATCCGCATTGATGTCGACTGATAGTGTACCCAAGAGACTGGCCGCATTGCCACGTTGTATGGCAATGGTTAGCCTCTGGCCAAGGTAAAAACCAGCCCTTGGGTCACGGGAAGTGTCAACCAGTCGTTTAGAGATTGACTTTGAATGTAACATGACATTTCCTAAATGTCGGTAAATTTTCGCACATTACTGGTACCAACAAACATTGTCCAATCTGCTCTCAGTGAGAACAGTATTAAATTCAATTCAATTTTGTTCAGGAACAATTCATATTGTGTTTGAAATCATAAATAAAAAAATAAAAACACGTTCATCAAAACTATAAAACTAACACATTCATAGATAATACAATCAATTATAGAAAAAAACAGAAAAAAAAAAAAAACAATAACATTACAAGCTACTTATAAAGATACTAATATTACCAAGTTTCACATTAACTAATATCATTTTTTTTTAAGTGGATATGTCTCTGAGCTCTTGTGAATTATAGATTTTAAGTCCAATGGCAACCTGTTAAAAATCCGCACTGCTTGATATTGAGGACTACGAGTATGTTGAACAATCCTAAGTTGGGGTATTAATTTTGCTTTTAAAAACTTTCCTTTTAAAATGTCCGGCAATGTGCCGTTTTCAGAGAAATTGTCGGGCTTTCAGTTAGGGCTGCCATACTCTCCACTATATGATGCTAGAGAATAGACTGAAATGTCTGGCTAAGGTACCTGTCGCATCTCCGATGAGGAAGTGACGAGCTATCAACGATTTTCTCGCTCAAGAAATGTACAAAAGATTGTAAGTCCCGTGTAAGTCGCCGGTAGCATTCCTCCGACGCGAAACCATATCAGCGAACCCGCAATAGTTCAATTCAATAGACTCGCGTCATGTTCCGCTACTAGAATCGGATGCGAGTAGCGCAAAATGACGCGAGTCTATTGAATTTAACTACAGCGGTTTCGCTGCTATGGTTTCGCAGCGGAGGTGTGCTACCGGGGTTTATGTTCACACCGCCGCCGAGTGCTCGTTTGTCGTAGCGACAATATTAAAGTAAACGCAGTGGAATTTGGTTTTTAAAATATATATATTGCGTGCGATATCAAAGGTAATAGTGAAGTGTCGCCTAGCAACCAACAACTTCAGAAATAACCCTGGAAATGCTTTCCTAACATTCCCTCTTCTTATTCAAACCGAAGTCTTCGCAAAGCTTTACCAGTCTTGGTTTGAATAATGGCTTTGTAAATATCAGAAAATTGTTCTTGCGACACACATTTCCTTACATAGAAAAGCCTAAGCTTGATGTGCTTTGTCTTGCGATGATATTCCTAAGGCGGATTATGAGCTAGTTTTATTGCAGACTCATTATAAATGTGCAGTACTGGGTTTTCTAATTTATCACAATTTCTCACTGGCAGCTACTATTTCCGCATACCAGCTAGTAATCGCTCCTCGCCGTCGGGCACTCGCTGCTCGTTGCTCACCAACTCGTTTTTAGTTGCTAGCTCTAAGTACTCGCTTTACGTTATCGCCGGGGGTGGGTGACTTGCCTTAACGTAATAGGATTGGGTGTGTTTTATGTGGAATTATGTTCGAATTTTCAAATGAATTTATTACAGCGACGCGCTCAGAGTTGGAAATTGATATAAATAGGCATTTTCTAACAAGGCTAAGTTAGGTAAAGCGTGTCAGGCTTAAAGCGGATTGGGCGAACTCTAATTAAGACGTTATTGTACATTTTATTTGTGAGGATTTTATATAATATTTGTATACAATACTAGCGACCCGCTCCTACTTCGCACGGTTTTTACGACTTGACAAAACATCGAGATTTCTTAGGTAAACGTGACCTTACTATTAACGTATTATACACATAAACCTTACGGAATAAATTCTCTAAATGATGGTGAAAACATCATCAAAATCTGTTGCGTGGTTTAGAAGAACAACGTGGACATACAGACAAACGCGAAAAGCGACTTTGTTTTGTAATATGTATAGATCTAACACTACTAATTATTTACACTAAGTACTTAATTAAATGAACCATACAAATAAACACATAATATTTTAATTGGATTCAAAAATATTTTTGTATTTTTTTTTACCGTCTAAATAAGCTCATTAAAATATACCTAGGCGCTCGGTGAGTTTAGCTTTTTTATGGAAAGGGCCTTGGTTATAAATTTTCCTTTATAAATACCTTTGAAGTTACCCCCTTTACGGAACCCAGTCTCCTTTAATTTTAATAAGTAGCTTTTTACGTTTCTTGATTCATTAGCACTGAAGCGTTCTCAATATTTTATCATCAGACTGACGTAATTTTCCTCGAATTTCTGAGAGTTTCCAAACGATTCTGAAGAGGTTATTAACCAGGAGTATTGTACTTGAAATTTAAGTGGTAATATCAGAGTATCAAGTATCCAATTCAGGATTAATAAAAAAAATTATAACAGTTAAGATTGATTTATTTTTATTAGTATTGAAGTACTTTTATTATGAAAATTGTTACCATATTATCTCCTTTAAACCAAATCTTGATATATAAAGTCTTTTTACATTTATTTTAACTTCTGATTATGCATCACTGTCAAAGTTACAATTATCTTGATTGTCATTGCAATAAGGCAGCAAGCGGGTTGCTGTCAGAGGTAAAATAATAACTGTATTAAAAGTAGGTTCAAAAACTAAAGCCCGCGGCTATTGAAAAATCAATCCAACTTACATAATATAGTATATATTAAATAATAATGTATTAAATACATGTTTATAGTGATGTTCCCCCTGAACATCATACCGTGGTCATAATATGCCACTTAGCCCTAAAGATTATGATCGCTTATTACTGTTAGAATGTATTATTTTGTTAGGTTAAGCAGGTGGCTATCCTCTGAACACTTGACCGAACGATCAAGACGCTTCCAACGATACCTCACTTGTCAAGTTATGATATGTAGTTTAGAAGTTATGAGGGAACAGATGAACATACATACATACAGGTCAAAATCATAACCCTCCTTTTTGCTTCGCCGTAGTCGGGAAAAAAGGACTGTGTAGGAAATATTATTTCAAATCTAATAAAATAATAAAAATATTCCATATTTAGAAGTGATATGGAATATTTTTATATGCTAACTATAATGGCCAGACGTTTAACAAAAGCAAAAACCGACCAAGTGCTTGTTGGACCACGCATAATGAAGGGTTCCGTAGATGGGATGAATTTATCCCAAGAACAAACTTAACATTGTAGTTGAAAAACATGTTCTCCCATACATTCCAACTGCCAGAGTGAGTTTGTACGCACAATATTGAGAGATTTACCATTTAAGATCATATATTTCTTATAGGTTTTCCAGTCTATGAGTAAACTTTTTTTTGATATGGCATCTCGCAGTTGACTCTCAGATTGAGGTCGCAGCTGCGGTTAACCGGACTATCCTGTGGGTGCCTTAAGCTACTAACTTAAAGCCTCCAGCCAGGGGCATTTATGAGTAAACATTATATATGAACTGACTGAACTCAAGTCATCATTATATATGAGAAAGATAAGGTGTGAATGGTCAATTTTCATCTATGTTCTTAATATACTTTTAAAATAAAAAAAATAGTAATTGAGAGCCGTACAACAAGCCCTTTCATTTGGTATGTCACACAGTGTGACATACCAAATGAAAGGGCTAAAGGGTTAAAGGTTGAAAACAGTGTGACTCACACTATTTGCAACCTTTAAAAAAAAAAAAACCTTGGGTAGCCCCCAAATCTAAACGCCTGTTTTAAAATTAATTTATTTACGTAACGCGTTTGTTTGGGTTAGAGTTGCTAAATGTGTATACGAGTATACCTAATTTTAAACTAATCTGTCCAGTAGATTCGGAGCTAAATAAACAACGAGTGATCCTATTTATAAGGGCTCCGTGTTTTCATTCGAACGTACGGATCTCTAAAAAGAACATAAGTCACTGTTTGATTAAAACTTTTTTCTCTACCAACAGCAGACGGCAACAGCGTAGTACGTCACAGTCTCCCTGTTTTTATTTTAATAAAGTTTTCTAATAATTCTGTGCTGAGTTAATACCCTCCCCGAGGGACCAGAGCAGTTAGATTTGTTTCTGTCGAGGGAGTCATGGCCCGATGGCCGCAGATTGAAGTTCAGACGTACCTAGTTCAAGATATTTTTTTATTCTAGGGGTGAGATGGATGATGGGAATAATGAGGACAGGGATGTAAAAGTGGACTTTGTAGATGAGGAAGAAGATGCGGATAGTAGTTTTATTAAAGTTAGTAGAATTTCGTCTGATAGATGTGAAGATTGCTTAAGTAAATGCTGTCGGTTTTCAAGTAGATGAAACTCAAAGTTCCACCGTCGTCGTAAAGAAATCCGTTGTAATGGAGATCTTTTACAACCCTAGCTTCGGTCCTCCTACCAGCCATTAAAAACGAATCAAACTGTCTACTCCGGCTAGTTTAAAGTCTTGGATTTCGTTTAGCCTTTGATTTTTATTTCCGTTTCTTTTTGTAATGCCAATTTGGAAGAGAGATTCGTAATTGGCTAAAATAAATTAGGCTCGAAAAGTCCATGGATTGATTTATTTAGTAAAGGGAAAACGTTCCGTTCTCTCGTTTTTACTTTTCCGGGTTCGGCTATATTTGGGTTTGAATTTAGTGGATATAAAAAAAAAAAAAGTTTAAACTTTTGTTTTTAATATCCACTAAATTTTAATTGTATAAAAAAAAGTTTAAATAGTGTAGTTAAAATACGACGTATTTTGCTGCCGCCCCTAAGGCCTCTGCCTCGAATTTTGCGGGCAGCGGGGCGGTGGCGGCGGCGGCGGCGCGGGCGGTCACCGCTTGACTGGAGTGCACCGCTCGTTGCCCGCCCACGCGCCGCTGTTTTCGAGAACCGGTCCATTTGATTTTACGCATAAGATCTTGCCGCTCCCGCGCCGCCGCCGTCGCCGCCCCGCTGCCCGCAAAATTCGAGGCAGAGGCCTAAAACGACCCACCGACCTATAATTATGTTTCCTTTTTGTATACAATGACATGATGTACAATGAAGTATTTAATAAATAGGTAAATATCTAGCTACCTATACTGATCCAAACATTATAATATTGACAGTTTGCTACTATTAACAATGTATGTATGCCATTGGATTGCCATCGAGAAACGATTTATAATAATAAATAATAGTACACTCACTTTTTCTTGTTACCCACAAAACAATATTTTTGTGTACCTATCTATTTACGAGTACCTACTGTTCTTCATAAGCTCGTGTAAGTACATATTCAGATTAACTTGTATTTCTCATGAATTGTATTCTTTTTGAGAAAAAAATGTGTTAAACCGTATAAAAGGACTGTGTTACGACTTGTGTCAGTATTTTCCATAAAACATTATGTACATCAGGTGTTAGTGCCAGAAGAACTTGTCTGTCTGTTCGCTCGTCACAATCTTGAAGAGCTTGAAAGTCCCTTCGAGACATGCTTCGTTTTTCTACGTCAATAGATTTTGTGATCTTCTCTTGTATCTGTTCGAACTATTGGAGAATAGTTCACGTTTAGTGAGCTTTCGGCGCACCACCGGCGTTGAAAAAATGTGTGTGGAGGATTTTTTCAACGCCATAATTTAGTTACACATACGAACTACGCATCAAAGTCATGACGTCACACAAATCCTGCATCGCGCAATTAGAGTTTACCGCGCGAACGACATTTAAAAGACTATCCGACATCAACAATCATCAATCAATCAACATCTTGAAGACAAGGAAGTTTGGCAATAAATCCTTCTGCACATGTGGCTTCCCTGGTACCTCAATAACGGCATTACTATGTAAATGTCTATTAACTGCTCCCAAATTAAGATGATTATTTTATTTTACCTGTTTTTTTTTTTACGTAGTTTTTTGACATAATCTTTTCGTTATTTGACATTATATAACTTCAATATACTATATTTTTTATTAAATTAGATTTCTTACAGCTTTAGTGGCAGTCATGTCATTTGGTTTAAATAGGTTTTCAATTTGTTTATTTTTTATATAGATTCTCTTCTTTTATATTTTGTGAATGTGAGAACGTTGTTGGCATAACCGACTTGTAGATCTGTCTATCAGATCGCTAAGTACCTGGTACTTGTTGATAGGCCTACAGTGTCCTCTCATACCTATAAACACTGTAACTTGAAAAGATTGTAAATACCATTTACTTTTAAAAGAGTAACCATGGAGTTTCTTGCCGGCTCTTCTCCATAGGAAACGACCAATTGGAACCGTGCACCTAGCTTCTGACGTTTCATAAGTGCCTTTGTAGGTTTATGTGAAATAAAAATATTTTGAATATTTTGAATTTGAATTTGAACAGTTGGGCAGTCGGCCCGCCAGATACAACACCCGTCTGGTCGGAGGATCCTCCGTTTTCTATGGTGGATGAGTGAACTTTACACCCTGTTCCTCATGCCCCTAAAAGTTTGTTGTTAGATTTTATTAAATTAGGGCAATATATATGATTGTTATTTTTAAAATGTTTATATTAATGTTTGTGGTTAATGGGAGATACTATGGTTGAAACTCAATTCACGTTTGGACTTCATGTCTGATCAACATGTGAAAAACCTGACTAAGTAAGAGTTGTTATAATTTTTCTTACTAAATATCAACTATGTTGATTAGTTAAGAATGAAATACTTAGTCGTGTCCTGACCTTCCAGTTGTGGATATTTGCTTATTTTTACTTCAGTAGTTCTGCCAGAAACTTATCCATGTTATCATTCATGTTGACCATTCCTATACACCCTGTAAAACCATTTTCAAAAATAGCCTCACCTAATATTTTCTAATATAACACGGTTTGGGTGCGAGATGGATATTTAAATAGCTCTTAACTTCATGCAAACTCGTTTAGAGGTTGGCGGCATTTGCTTTTATTATATTCCTTTTTGTAAAAGAAAAACTAGCTTGAGAAAATGGAATTCCCATAAAGAAGTTTTTGGTTTACTTCTAGATTTCGTGATTGCTTTGGCACTGTTATTTTTTACGTACGTACATCATGACCATAAATGATTGCGGTCATTGCTAATGTTTGCAAGAAGATTGATAATTGCCAAGATGGTAAACATCTTTTTGAGTAAAATAATTTGCTCGTACAAAGTTCTGCCTTTGAGTTCTGACATCACAGTTTAATAACTGTCAGTTCAATAATTCCTCGTTACTAGATGAAATTTGCAAAGTCGTCTTTCCAACTTGCTGGAGGTAAGACGCTAAACCTAGGAGGCTAAGGCCTGTATTATAGAACGTCACTCAAAATTCAAGCATTACTAAAGTCTGATTAGTTGCAACTACTTTTAAGTAATGCGAATCTTGAGTGAGGTTCTGTAATACGGGCCTAAGTCTGCCTATATTTTTACAGCACACCCATTAAGTTTCATGCTGTGAATGAAATCACATACTTTCTGTGAATGAAGAGAATCGTCGTAATTGTTTCCAGTCACGCACAAAAGGCCGGGTTTAAATGGGGTCCATATTGGCTCAACTAAAGTTCTTTACCCGAAATTGTTCTTCCTAACGATTTGTAATCCGAATGATCACTCTTCCTAAAATTTTTCATCCTAAAGATTTCATTCATACTACATATTTGTAGTGCTACCGGCGATGTTCATAACACTCATGTTTCCGAAAATTGTAATTAATAATATCATTAATGTATATATATATATATATTTAAACTCCTACTGTTTTTTATCATAACGCTTTTATCCCTAAACATAATTACCATAATATTTTCACTCATACTCAGAAATAAACATTTAACATTGTCAGAGTGTCGTCTTGGGGGCACTATGAAAAAAATACTCAGAAAAATTTCGCGACCAATTTCGGGGTAGCACAGGTCAGAGTCACAGTTCTAACCTAACCTAACCTATGCATCCCTTCCACATCGTTTTTACGACAAACGGTTAGTCGGAGACAAAAAAGACCAAGACACTTTTAGCTTTAGCTATTTAGGTGTTTTATACGATAGAATCGAAAAAATAAACGATTTGCAAAAATAACACTTTTTTGGCAAAAAAATTCTAAGTCTTCGCTTCGTAGCGCCCCCAATGCTACACTCCAACCGAAAATCATAAAACACGACTCATTTACGGTTATGTTTATGGCCTGGGAGTTTATACCGCAGTTTTAACCGTACCTAAACCAATAACTATAGGACTGATTCGGTTCTGGCACTTCGCCGGCCGCTGCCGCGGCACGCTCGCTTCGCTCGCTCGGCTCGTGCGTTGTGGTCACAGTTCTAACCTAACCTAAACCAATAATTATGAATAAGACCGATTCGTTTCTGAAACTTGACTGAATGACTGGAGCGTGACTCTGGCTTCCAAAAATACACCAATAAAAGTGATTATTTGAAAGCTATAGCCGCTAATATTAAACTTGTACCATGGTACTATTATTCTTATTGTATGTTATGTCACAATAAAGTTACGCAAAATTAATGTATATAATACTGATTATTATGAATAAAAAGAAATCTAAACAAAAAGATATGACTTTGAATAATAGTGTAAAAGATGGTTATGTTGAGAAAATATAGGAAAACAAATAAAAGTATACCTAATAGATGCTACTGACATTATGAAGTTGAATGCTTCGGAATTATGAACATTAGAGACAGAGTAGTTAGGAATTGTGATTGTTAGGATGAAAAATGTTAGGAAGAACATTTTCGGATTTCCAATTATCGGAGTTGAAAATTTAGGTGAACTTTGGCGCACCCGTTTAAATGATTTAAAGCCAAAACATGAGGTCTTTCTCACGCACTGTTCCAGCTGAATTTGGACTAAAGTCGCATCACTATCACGATCTGGCTGGTTCGTTTTGATTGAATTATTAATTGTTAGTAGCTATGTTTATGTCCCAGTGTATTCCTCTGCAACTTCTATGGAAAAAAGAGCTCACGGAGACCGCTTGAAGATAATATTAAATTGGAGGGGTGTTTCAGGATGTATTTTGCAGTGCTGTAGATTACAGGAGAGTCACTGTGTGTTGTGATTTGTCGCATTTTAGTCAGGCAGTTTAACGTGCTTTTCAGGGGCCTTATTATGATGTATTAATGCCATCATTATTCCACTGCGAAAAAAGGATGGTGCTAGCGGCCTTATATAGCTCCGTCTGTCACTCGCACTGGAATAATGATGGCATTAATACGTCATAATACGGCCCCTGGGCCCGAAATGATCTCGATGTGAAAATAAATTATCACCCTTGTAGGATCTCTTTGTGCTGCTAATAGCCGTGTTATAACAACTTCACCGCCGTCTTCCCTTTTGACGAGTCCATGGGTGATTTTATATTGTGTTACTATCGCGTTAGTACTCATAGGTATTGGTAACAAGTTTGACTGCGATAGTCTGTTCCACTTTGTTCACTATCCGCCATTACGTAGACTTCCGTTGTGGACTGTTATCAATAGTTTCATTGTCATGCATACTTATGTAAGTCAAGCAATTTTTCGGATCAAGGACAAATCGATTTACCGGTTAGTGGGTAATTCTTTTCACATGAAATATTAAAAAGTTGTAAGTGTAACGCATGACAACTAAAAGAGTGATGAATATAAATGTTGAAGAGGGTGAGTATGACCGAAGAAAAGATGGATGGTGTGATATCATCCCTATTTGAATGAAAAAAATGAAAGAAAGAGTGACGACTGATAGCTTAGAATGGAAGAAAAATTCTGTGTCACCAATCCCGAGTAACATGGGACAAGGGGCAGGAAGAGGATGATATGGAATTGTAGTTTAGTGGGATATTTTTGGGGTTTCATAGCAACTGTTACTTTACTACACTCTCTTTCTGCCTAACCTTACCCCATTTCATTTGGGGTCGGCTCTCCTCGTAATTCTTCGCCAGGCATGTCAGTCGTGCCGCCATGGGATCTGGAGGCAAAAGTTCTCGCGCACATCTGGGAGAGGCGCGAGGAGGCGAAACGCCGGGGTGTAACTCAGCTGCCGCGAGAAATCGCGGTACAGCCGGCGGGATCTCATTGCGTGATGGAGAGTGCAATTATCGCAACCCAATGCTGGGCACGCCACTATTGCGGCAATAAGTCCCCTCTTTGAGGAGTAGCTAGAGAGTGCCACGGCGTCCTCACCTTCCGCCTGACGCAGGTACTCACCGGACACGGTTGTTTCGGGAGGTTCCTGTTTCGGATGGTTCCTGTTTCGGATGGCTTGCGGACGGGTGAGCAATGGTTAGCTCGCCATCCGATAAGTGAAGGGGTCCGATGGGACCGATGCCTACCGGGGTTGCGGGAAAGTCCGAAAAGGATATCGTGGCCCCTGGCAACGTACAGGCAACTGAAGGAACACGGGTGGGTTTTAGTCAGTAAGAGTCTGACACGCCCTCCCGCTCCGCCCAGAGCGGGAGAAGTTATTTGATGATTTCCCACCCAAAAAAAAGAAGAAATCTGCTTGAGTTTTCTTCAGTAACCTTACTACAGACTGTGGTATAGTAATGTATTTCTTAGAATAGAGTAGACCACGTCTCTTTGATCAAGAACGTCAAGGGAATAGGCAACATTGCTTTGCAGTAACGAATTAAAAAGAAAATATATATTATATTGTCAAAGAAACGCATACATATAAAAAAACAGAAGTTCCATATGAGGATGTCAAGTAGAACATCAGTTGTATTTCCTAAAAAAAAAAAAAACTCAACTAATATTATTAAAGAGAAAATATTTGATTTTTTGTATGTTGGTTTGTCATGGATAAACTCAAAAAATACTTAACAGATTTTAAAAAAATGACCTATAGAAAGCTAAACTATCAGCGAGTAACATGAGCAGTATTTTTTCGACTTTCACGCGAACGTAGTCGCGGGCAGTATAATATAAAGCACGGAAAGAAAAAATCATCGGCATCTGCACGACTTCACGTCGTGACTGTGACAAAAAGGCTTCTACTCAGTATGATGCTGTGCTATACCTACAACACAGCGCTGATGTTCAGTGGTCACCTAAAAACCACCGATCCATCCCGTCATCCCGTAATTACAGTACCTACTGCCGAAAATCCATTTAAATCGCTGCAGAGAGAACATTAAATTCATATTGGAATATGGATTCACATGATTATTTGCACGTAGTTTCACAAGTTTCCAGTTTAAAGCGTTGAACGTTCTGCGGTAAACTCGGTTCAGTTCGCCTCGTCTCAGTGGATATTAAATTAACTGAGATAGATGGTTTTGAGTTGATACATAGTTGTCTGTAAGTATAAATAATAAGTAATGTAAGTATAACTAATAAGTATTACCTTACATCATCATACCATGTATCTTTTATTCAAGTTTTTTTTTTTATAACACTTGTTTCTGTGACAAGGAAACTAATTATTATACCTTAAAACGTAAGATTGATGCTTATTATACAGGTTGTTAAAGTAATTGCGTGCCATAGCTTAGGGGTAGGTTCAGTATCGATAAAGGAAGCGAGAAAAAAAAAATTGTAAATGTTTATTTTGCCATATAGCTGGTTAGGACTGCTGGTTAAGGTTAGGTCTGTGTCCTTAGTGCTGGAACCTAAACTGTTAAGGCGCTATTAACCGACTTTTAATGATTTTGTACTGAAGATCACGTCTAAACGGGTAGTGTTAATGATTTGGAAAAAATATATGTTAAATTAGAGCATTTTATTGATAACTTAATCTATGAATATTTTAGATTTTGTTTATATTACATAGTGTAATTGATTTGTAAAGTTATATCTAACGCGGGTAAAAAACTGAGAATCACGCAAAAACTATTAAGAATTGTGTCTAAAAATTGTGTCCACGAGAACACTGCCGACAAACTGTCCTGCAGTTTGGCAGAAGATTTGTGAAATACACCTATGTAACTTTTGTTGAAATAAATAAATAAAAAAAAAAAAAAAAAAAAAATTGCACTTACAAACACTTCAGTATTTACCACAATTTTACCACCGAAAAAAAAAACTGTTCAACAACGTAAATAACGCAATGAATGTTGTTGAACTGTCAAAATGAAACAAATTTGTCGTAATCGTTTACGATGAAATGTGTTGCGTAATTAGATAGCTGGTTTGATACCCCCGCCACCCGCGCATTAGGTCGCTTGCTGACTAGGCACGTAGTGCGGCCATAACGTGCGGATAGGAACGTTTGAAATCTACGCGCGGACCCGCGCGGTAACTCGCTCATGCCGCTCGCGCTAGGCGCCCGCCTGTGTCACTACACTATGGACGCAAGCGGCGCGGGCGGTTTCATATGTTTGATACTTCGCTGGCTTCCAGTGTGGACGCACACTAAGGCATTGCACAGGCTTATGTCCAGTCGTAGACGTCTTTCAGCGTTGTTGTCACCATGTTGATGATGATGAATTATACTATCTAGTCGTATAATTTAAACACTTTAACTATTCGTATGTTAAGCAGATTAAATCCTATTAGTTTCGTGGTTACGCATAAGCGAGGTATAATAATTATATCTTCAGTGAAATGTTAGGGCCACACATGAGACGACACGGCGTTTTTTTTATACGCGCGTTCCATGGAACGTGCGTCACCAGCGTTACAGCGTGTCGACGGCGCGTTTTCAGCCTTGAAAAAGCAGCGTTTGCAGCGCGTAGACGCGCGTCGACGGCACGGGAATGCCGTGTGCATAGACCTTTATGGTTACGTCAAAGCAGCTTATAAGAGGAGCTTAAACTAAACGACTGTTATAATAGAATTGTGAGTGTACAACGCAAAAATATGAGAAAACAATCATAAAATAAATACTTGATAGTCGTAAACCATTCTTTAGTACGTTATACCAAGTCCAATATCGAAATACTTTATAGTTTCTAGTAAAGTAGTTTCAGAGTGGATTTTCGACTTGATATTGAATTTCCAGTAACTAAGGATTATAGTTGAGTCCCACCGATTATTACTATGGAGAAAGTTTTGCTATCTTCTATAAGTAGATATTTAATAAACTCCGGGAAATTTATCGGGCGAAGTTTTAGTGTTGGCGAGGTATAAACAAATATTTGAACAATTTTCGAACGATCAGATAGGTATTAATTGGTATTCTAACTCCCGGATATAAGTTTGGCGTACCACAATGGGTTTGTGGGTGGCTGATTTTATTGTAGATATTATTGCTATTACAAATCCGTTTGTAAACCGTGTCGTGATAATTTGCTTTCGTCATATTTATCAATACAATACTATTGCGAACTAATACATTTCAAATTTCAAATTTATTTATTTATCGATATAACTCGATCATAACTTACTTAACTGTTAATAGCGCGTTGATCAAATCTCAGGCCATGGCATGCTAAGACAGACCCCAGAGGTCTAATTGTGTGCTTTGTTTAAGTGTAAGGAACTTGTAATGTGTAAAAAAAAAAAAAAAAACTTGTACATTAACAGATTGGACGGTGACCCCCAAACTAGACATATGACTGTATCTTGGGGGTCAGGATTGATACATAACATCACGCCTGTGGTCCAAGGGTTGGGCAGATGTGTACCCTATTGTACAGTACATTTCGGCACTAATGTTTCGAAACTAACCACCTAATATAATCTCCCGAAGAGTGTTTTATAAAACGGAGTACAAGATTTACAAATTGATTGATTGATTTGTTGTTTTTTTTTGGGACTTAAAAACATAACTGGTGAAATGTGGGTGTACTACAGGTACACCTCTGCCCAACCCTTTGGGGAAACAAGGCGTGATGTTATGTTAGTACAAGTTTTATTTTTAGGTATACTAGCTGCACCCCACGGTTTCTATCCGCATAAGTCTCAATCCCGTGGGAATATCGGGATAAAAATATCCTATGTCCGAACCCAGATCACGGTCTACCCATGTGCTAAATTTCATCCAAATTAGTTCAGCCGTTTTAGCGTAAGAGCGTAAAAACAAAAAAACTCACTTTCGAATTTATAATATTAAAAGTTAGGATTAAGATTATAAGCTTTGCCTTGTGACACAAGTAGACAAGTTTTGCGTTGACAAGCCATTGTTTTGTTGTGGAACCAAAAAGCAAAAATCATTGTTTTCATGAAGCGATAGCAGACTAACTAAGAAACAAAGAATTATACGATATAATATAAGATAATTAATTTATATGTAAAAAAAAGGAAAGTGACAAGAATCAGCATAATGCTAGGCCACTTGGCCTGTTCAAGGCTGTAGAAGTACTCAAAACACGAACTTAAACCCGTCAATTTCACCCAGCAAACGCATTGAGCCACTATATCCTTGAGAGGATCCCTCTATTTTACCGGCTTTAATCAATACGGTTCAGCACCCAAGTCGATACACAAACAGGGTAACGTCAAAGTACACAGCCAAGGTAACGTACGGTATTTGTACAGGTAGGTGATGAAATGGGGTCTGCGAGGGAATGGGAAAAATAAATAAAGATGGGGAAAATGGGTTTACAGCTTTCAGTGTAATTGCGAGCTTAGAAAGCGGTTTGATACCTAAAGAGGATTTTTTTATTTGGATGTAATTATACCTAATGTATACTGTTATAAAGTTCATAATTGAAAATGTTTTTAGACATATTGCACACTGGAACTTTCTTTCATACTCCCAGTACGAGTTCGAGTTGTCGAAGAACCCAATAGTTCTACAATGATCAGTTTGAGAAATATGAAGTTTCTGTTTCCTTGCTTTTAAAGTTCGAGAATTTACCATGGATGGAAAGTTTTAACATTAGTACGGGTGCGTGTTTGTATAGTAGGTACGTCAAAATATTTCTCAGTGAATGCCACTGCATAATATAACGTTCAATATGAACGATTTTCAAATATCTACAGTCCTTTCCCCATTAATTACTTTGTGTAGTTCCGCACTGGAATTTTCTTTCAAACTCCCAGTACGAGTGCGAGTTGTCGAAGAACCCAGTAGTTCTACAATGATCAGTTTGGGAAATATGAAGTTTCTGCTTCCTTGCTTTTAAAGTTGGAGAATTTGTGTATGGAAAGTTTTAATAATAGTTAGTACGGGTGCGTGTTTGTAATAGTATGTCATAATATTTCTCAGTGAATGCCATTGCATAAAACTTTTAATATGACCGATTTTCAAATATCTACATACAGTCCTTTCCTCTTAAATTGGGTATTTGAATCTTTCACTGTAATTTTAATTTTGCACAATGTTTGCAGTAGTTATGTATATAGGTAGTAGCTATTTATTTTACGAATATCGAAAAAATCATGCACTTGTTCACGTGAAAATGGTTCTGATGTAACATTTTATATTTGGTTCTTAATATTTCATTCCTCATCTATGCCTACGCACTACAGGAATGAATTTTGAATTTGAATTTTTATTAGAAAGAAAAGAAGAAAGAAAGAAAATACGTTTATTTGCGGTAAAATATGACGCAAGCAAGGAAAAAAAACAAATAAAACACGAAAATAACAAATTGGAGGAAAATATGCGTCACATCCACGCAAAACGGCCATCGCTCAGCATAATGCTGGGACCCTATGCGAGACAAAGCCCCAGCGCTGGTTGTCAGCGACAACCGGCGTTGACGTGATGACGTCAACCGGTGCAGCATAATATAGAGAAATAACAAAATAAGACAAAAAAAAAAAAATACAATTTACACAATAGTTCTAACTACAATAAAATATAATATTTAAAGTGGCAACATTTCATAGCGTCGGCGACTCACGTATTACCACATTTTACGTTTTATTTTCATCCTAACCTAACCTAACCTAACGAAAACCCTTGGTTAACCCGGCACAGCTCAAAAGTATTAACAACATAGGTAGGTACCTATCGCGGTCTGCGGTAAAGAGAATTAACATTAATTAAATATGGTCTCATTAGCACTTTCTGCCGTGTTCGTTGGCTTCGACTGTGACCGCAGCTACTATAATAATAGAAAAACAGAACATAACAGAAGTTGTCGGCAGCTGCACGTCATGACTGTGACAAGAAGGCTGCAACCACGCAGCATAATGCTGTGCTATGGGACCCACAGCACAGCGCTGATTTTCAGTGGTCACCCGAAAAATACGTACGGAAATGAAGTCAGGTTCAGTGATTAGAAAAGTATAGCATTGGAGAAGGCTCTTTTGAGCTGAGGACGTCCGGCGTAAGGTTTCAGTGAGGAACCTCAAACATTACTAAACCTGAGGATGTATTTGAAGATGTCCACACGAGAAAAAGAATTGTTCCAAACTCCTCGCTACCTACCTTAAAAAAATATGTTTTTTTGCGGTAAACGTGACACAAAAAAAGAAAAAAAAAAGTTTAGGAAAAATATGCGTCACATCCACGCAAAACGGCCATCGCTCAGCATAATGCTGCGACCCTATGCAAGACAGAGCCCCAGCGACAGCCGGCGGCCAGCGACCTGCATCTACTATCTATTATTCTAAATGAGCATACGTAAGGAGAGACCTAAACCCTCCATACCTATATTTCTAACTCTGTCGGCCATCTATATTGCGTTAGTTGTGACCGGCTATTTAAAACTAAATTCGGTCTGGTGATTCATATTAGGGCACACGCTAGTCAAAGAGTCACCGTTATCGAAATCGATAAGGAAGACTATATTATTTAAAAAAGAAAAATGAAGTCTGTTTGTCTGTCTGTTACCTTTTCACGCCTTAACGTCTGAAAGGTTTTAATGTTTGGCAGACAGGTAGACCATGGGTATTGGACAGGTTAAGATAGAATACTTTTGGTCCCAGCAGTAGGTACCTACGTTCCCATGATATAAAATAACATTTAGTTCTAGCAGTCTCATAAAAGTTATTCTCAATTAGATGATGATAAATCGTCGGCGACAGCGAATAACTGAATCACTTCAATAGATCCAATTAAATCAATAAGGCACCGAATTTTACTCTATATTGGATTAAAGCCAACTTCCAAAACTGTTTGACCTATAACATCACCTATTCTACAAACACAACATCACGCCTGTATTCCCCGAAGGGTTAGGCAGAGGTGTACCTATGTAGCGGTTACACCGCCACATACAACTACGCATCAAAGACATGACGTCACACAAATCCTGCATCGCGCAATTAGAGTTTACCGCGCGAACGACATAGATAAGGCCCGCCAGACACAACACCCGTCTGATTGGAGGATCCTCCCTTTTCTATGGTGGATGAGTGAACTTTACACCCTGTTCCTCATACTCCTAAACCTATATAGAGCATCCACATTTTTCCAATTATGTTTAAGTCCCATGTAATAGGGACTTAAACCTTTTACTACGAACCGGGCACAAATTCGGAATCCGGGCTGCTACTAAAAACTTCTAAATGGAAAAACCCAATAACATTGCCCGACCCGGGAATCGAGCTCAAGACCTCATGTTCAGCAGTAGCGCTTGTGACCGAGGCAGTCCACATTACCTATTCTATTTAAACGAAAAGCGTATATAAACTGCTATCCAACTATACTGGTGTTAGTAAATGCATAGGACTGTAGACAGCTTTCCAACTTCTACTGAGTACGAACTACTATCTCCCATCTAGACCGACATCGTTACTCGTACAATAGATGGAATAACAAAGTGCTAACAAGCGAGTATCGGAGTGTCGACTCAGAATATCAACTGGTTGTTCTTATGTTTATTGTTCGTGTAGCAGTGAGAGGCAAGGCTAACGACGATGGACACTTGATTGTTTTGTGCTGTGAAGCTATACGAAATAAATAAATAACGTAAATATTATGATAAATGATTTTATTTCTCTAAGTGGGTTTGTACTAACTCTATAACACGCCAAACATATTTTTAAACTTGATGAGGTCGGCGCTTCATATCTGACTACTCTGAGAAGAAAGGCCGAAACGAACTTGGAGGTCTCTTTTAAAGTCCAGACATAATCTTGGTCAGATCATGTTAAGACCATGTAGATCAGTGTCTGAAATGGTATTTTGATGAAAGAACCACACAGATTGAGTGGGCTTGTCCAGTCAGTGGACTTTTTTTTTTTTTCTTAAAAATTAATACAGGGTTTTTATCCACATGGATACGCCAACCCCATTGTACCTTATCACTACTCTTGCACCACTAAAATTAACATATAATAGCAATATTTTTTATAATCCTTATTATTTAACAAATTTAGCTATTCATTGATCAAGCTGTTGTACTAGACCACACAATTTTTTGCAACATTTGATCTAGGATTCGCTAAAATAGTGAAAATAAGCCCAAGATCTGAAACATTTAAACCAAACTCCCTAATCAATGAATCTCTTTCATTTTTGTTCTTAACGCATTCCATCAGCAAGTGTTGCACGTCTTCTACTTTGTTGCATACTTCGCAGTTTGGAGATGCTGTCTTACGCATTAGGAAAGCAAATTTTGCTGATGTAAAGTGCCCAGAACGCAGTCTTAAAGCTACTTTGACGTAACTCCTCAGTCAGTGGACGCTTTTGTCAGTAATCGTGCAGTTCAACTCAATACCAAAGAAAGGACATTTGGGTAGGCCGCATAAATTATGCGTTAAGAATATAAGTACTATGTTATGAACTGCGTACGTGTATGCTAAGTGTCTATGCGCTGTGTTATTTACTTGATTTCATTGGCAGGCAACGCCAACAGTCTAAACCGCTGGGTCTGAAGAACAGATTACATTTTGCACAAGAGTTCCTTTTGAACGGAATGAACATTTGTATGGAAGTTCTAAAAATTTTGACGATGGTCCATCGGGCACATGGCTTGTAAATTTATGAAAGTTTATGTCAAGTGCTACGAACTTGAATGTATTGCGCTACGAAAATATCGTAGCGTCGTCGTAGCAGCTACGCCATTCGGAAAAGTTGGTCCTTTTCGCAATATGGTTTTAACTTCACTTTACCACTTCGTTCGCGGATTTTGCCAGTTAAAGAAACAGAATATTATTCCAACTGTCCCGTGTTTTAACTTAGTCTCTAAGTTTGCCATAGAATAGTTCCAATACCGAGATATTTATCCCTGTTAGCAAATCAAGTAAGGTAGAGTGGATTCCCTGTCAGCCGATCGTACGTTATTCAGAATGGGTTTTCTGCCTTGTCTATACACAGTATCGCTGGGTATCGATTTTGTGTACCACATGGCGTGCGGGTGACGTCCACTATACGTTGCGAAAGTGTTAACTTGTTCCTTTTGTATCATCGAGCATAGTTTAATTAAATTTTATCCCGCACACGTTTAGGTATTAGAGCGGTTCAGAATCTGTGGTAACTCGAGGATTTTTGGTATTTAGAGTTACTAAAAATGTGTTTACTAAAGGTTAATATTCGAGATAATAATTTAGGTTACTAATTTAAATTGTTTAAACTAGCTGCTAAACTAATATCGGAATAAAAAGTATTATTTGTCCTCATCCAGGTCATGGTCTACCTATGTGCCAAATTTCATCCAAATCAGTTCAGCCGTTTTAGCGTGAAAGCGTAACAAACAAATGAACAAACAAACTTACTTTCGCATTTTATTATATTACTTAGGATGTGCTATTGTACGTTTAAGTACATAAGTACTTAAACATACATATAGGTTAGGTTCACTAACGCATTTTTGTTGCCCACCATGTGGGTGTATAGAGACTTGTGCAACAAATCTTTTGCTTCAATATTTTCCAAGCGCGCCGGTTTAGAGTAGTACCGCACCTGAGTTTTTTCAAGGACAAAACCAATAAGATAGGTGTGTACTATCTTGTGTTTCTACTAGAGTGAATTTCTCAGGCGAATAATTTACGCGTCTAGGCTGAAAACGCAGTGCTGCTTTACAGCTATTGCAAAATTTTTTTTTGCTCAGTATTAGAGAGACGTGAATCTAAATGAAGCCACATAAATTATATTTTTATGACTATTACTTTTTAAGAAATACATCAGTAAATGACTAATTATCAATTTCTGTGTCTTGTCCACAATCACTTTCATACACAGCATTTGCCTCTCAGGAAGATAATCTCCAACATAAATAGGAAAAAATATTTTAATTGCGTTAAGTAACAATTGACCTGCAAGAAGATAATTATTTTTGAATGTTTAGACTCATAGTTAATGAGTACATGTCAACGGTAGTTTTGTCCGAGCAAAATTACTAATTTCTATGGTCATTTTGTTTCGCCGTCCTGAGCTTCCACCAATGAGTTTAAACGAATGATAAATCCCTTCCCGGCAAGAGACAGTCGTGCGCTTACGCGTAGTGAGAACGGTAGTGCATCATATCGCCACGTCTTCCCGCCCAAAATGTAAGTACATGATTTCAGTTTACTCGGAACGAAATTTTGCAATTTCGGTGATCAGGTTTTAAAAGGATTTTTTCAAGGAATAAAGGTTTCACTTTTATGCATGCTAAGTAGACTTTGGTATACATTTAATATTATAGAAAACAATAGTCATAGCCATGTGGGATTCTTGTAATTAAAAAAAAATAGCCACGTTTCCAATTTCTGTGGGCCAATTTCTGTGGTTTCCGTGGCATCTGGGTGTCCACGGAAATTATACTACTCCACAGAAATTGTGCCTATCAATTATTGTATTAATGTTAATTATGATTTTTGAAAAGAAACAATATTTGTTATTCCGAAATTACTCTATCAGAACTCATTTAACAAAATTGCGATGCACATTACTGCGAAAGACCATCTCTGCGAAGCCACTACACTTCGATGCACATTACCGCGATAGATCTTCACTGCTGACAAGGATTTTGGGGAAAAGTCTGAAAGGTAGGTTAGGTTAGGTTAGAACTGTGACCACACAACGCACGAGCCGAGCGAACGAAGCGAGCGGTGCCGCGGCAGCGGCCGGCGAGTGCTAGGGTCCGTTTGGGCACAATAAGAATGTAGTTAATAATTGAATAATTTTAGGAGGTGAAGATCTATCGCGGTAACGTGCATCGAAGTGTAGTGGCTTCGCAGAGACGGTCTTTCGCAGTAACGTGCATCGCAATTTTGTAGCATAGTATTAGCATTTATCTATATTTTGTGCGTCGAAATTCCGTATTCTACTTATGGAAAAATTGTTTGTTTTTATGTCTTTATTGTAAATGGAGTATCTACAGTTTGGAATTTATCCAATTCATTACAGTCTGATAAGTCTCATTATTTTGCTCATGCCTCCTTTCATAATCAAATGTGAGAGTTAAAATTTGACGCAACGGTTTTTTTTTTTTTAGGAATCCCAAAAAGAATAAATATAGCCAAGAAAGGTTAAAAAAGAAGAGGATTGCAGAGCAAAAAAGGAGATAAAAAATTAAAAGCGACCCTGTCAAAGCTGAGGAGTGCGTAGGAAAGATTGAGAACGTTATCATCGGAAAAAAGCAGAAGGAAACATTTAACCTCTAAGTGAGATGCCAGCTCGAGCTCGTAGATTTACACAAAAAAAAAAAAAATGGATTTTAGAAATTACTATAAAAAGGAGCACCTGACCTGACGGTGAAAAAGAGAACTGCAGATCGTCTGGTTACCTTTGACAAAGACATCAACGATATTAACGCTTTAGTGGAAGGTCTTCAAACAACCGTCACAGGTGTGAAAATAAAGATTGTTACCGAGTATGAAGTAAATGAAAAGGATTGGCTTTTGCCAAAAGTCCTAAAATGTTTCCCGGGGTCTATGAAGATCCATTAGATCGTTTGGGCAAAAACATCCAAAGCTCTTGCAATGCGATCACTGTCATGCACTGATGAAAACCGTCTTTACAATCCTATAAAATGCATTCACGGAAAACATTTAAGTTTCTATGAATTGCCTATTGAAATCCTGAATAATGTAACGGTCGTTCCACCTGCATCACAATCAGATTCCAGTTTTAAGCCATCAACAATTCACAGATTTAAAGGATCTGAATTATTTTACTTTAAAACCAAGAACATAATACCTCAAGATACGACCATCAAATCAGCTGACGCTTCACACGACTTGGACAATATAGACTACGATCTAGTTCCATCAGCCTTATTTTTCCAAAATATTAACAGTGATATAATGTCGAAATATGAAAAAGCCACTGAGACAATGATAATGATGCTCACAATGAATATTCCAAAGAATTAGTTACAAGAATAATTTTAATATTTTTGATAGTGATGATGAAAATATTTTCTGAAGATTTTCGCCATGTTAGTGATTATTTGTTTAAATAATATTTCTTAATATCTTAGTTACCTAAAAGTTGATTGATGTCTATCATCATTTTTTTTTATAGTTTGTCTTCAGAGCGATTGCTTTTATTGAGCTGCTCAAATTATTTGTTAATTTGTCATTTTGATACGTACAAGGTATCAAAATTAATGCTAACTGACTGACTGTTTAGAGCAATAATTACTTATTTAGTTTTAAGATTCTGACAATAAGAAAATATAAAAAGTGTTGTTTAATTTTGAGAAGTAAACTGCATTATGTCCACAAATATTTAAGTACTTAATTTGTTTTTTTTTTTTTATTAGTTTCAAATTAATTTAAGCTAATCAGAATTTGTTAAGTATTTCATTCATAGGATTTGACATTAGTTCTGTTATTAATATTATTAAGTTAAAACTGTACTGTTTTTGCAGTGATAATAATTTATTTATTTAGTTTGGTTACAATTTGTGTAGTTTGTAATATAAGTTTGATAAATAATTATAAGTAAATTTTACTACATCATAGGAGTAAAAAACATAATCAGTTCCTTGGTTGCTAATTTTGTAAGACTGATTGCAATAGTACCACGTTGTATTTTTATAAATACTTATTAAAATGATTCGTATTATACCTATCAGTTTTTTTCATTATACCTTATCTCCTTACATAATACTAAAAATCAATTTTTAGTCATTCACAATTTCAGTGCACACGCATAATTTCTGTCACCAATACAATTTCGGTGGTAATACTAAAATTTCTGTGGCTCGCCAATTTCGATGACCCAAATAACTTTCTAAGTAATATATAATTATATAATCCCCTGTCAGAAAATGTATATAAAATGTGGATATGTTGCGCTTTTTTTTCTTTTTTTTTTAATAAACCTGAAAATGAAAATGTCCATGGAAATTAGGTAAAAAATCGAGTTGTTGAAATTGACTCACTAGATTGTTGGTATTTTAAATGACATCAGTGTCATGACAGAATCTATAAACGGCGGGATCAATAACGGGTTTAAAAATCTAATAGTAGATTTTACAACAAGTGCACAAAACGAACCATTTTCATCCGAGACTTTTAGCAGCCCGAGACGAAGGCTAGGGCTGATAGTAATGTCGAGGATAAAATGGTTTTGTGGACGAGTTATAAAATCTGCTTTTCACTTCGATTGGGAGGAAATAAAACAGTTGTATAACATAACATTTCTTTAATTAAAATTCAAAGTAAAATGAGTACAGTTTTGAATACTGAAGGAAATTGTTTTTCCCTGCATTGATTGTTTGGGGTTGGGCTGCAGACCTATACATACATAACATACAGCCTACAATTAAATTAATATTGTAATAATAATTTTCTTAAATTAAATAACCTACCGTACTTGAATTTCAATTTTAATATCTTTTATGTCTTAAAAAATATATAAGGCAAATAAATTAAAGTAAATATTATAAAATAACAAATTCTATCTATGAACTTCTTATTGTTTTGGCTGTATGGCTCATTTTCTTTGCCTTGATATTGATACATTTATGAGTAGACGCGTTAATGCACTAGTGCACAAAATACGATTTTGTACCTACAGCCTATATCCTGCACAAATAAGCACTTTCAGAGCATGAGAAGTGAAAAATATGTTTCTAATGTTAAATGTTGTTTAATAAAATGTAAAAAATAATTTTCATGCCATAACAGGAAAAATAAAATTATGAATTTATGAATAAATAGGAAATAGACACATATTGTGTGTAATTTCAATTCAATGACCTCTCTTTTAATGTTTTCATTTTCCCTAGAACTGAATATTACTCCTAGAATATTACGTTGAAATCAACTAACTTTTATATATTATTATATATAAAAGTTAGTTGATTTCAACGTATAACACCAAAGAGTAGCAACCTATCAAAGAGATTTCTAAGACTCTTCTATAGATTACGATCGGTACTTTTATGGCACAAGTTCAAGAGTTCGACGATCATAGCAACAGGTTGATCCCATTGTAGACTCTGTTGCCTTTTTAGGGTTTCGTAGTAAACAAGGAACTCTTATAGTTTCGCCATGTCCGTCTGGCTGTCTGTCTGTCTGTCCGCCCGCGGCTAAGCTCAGAGACGGTTAGTACTAGAAAGCTATACTTTGGCATGGGTATATATACTTATATATACATATTAATCACGCCGACAAAGTGGATAAATAAAATAAAAATAAATTTGATGATACCTCCCCTGCACGTAAAGTGGGATGCTTTTTTGTTCTCGTCTTTTCCATGGTGTGGTTGGAAAGGTCGTTTAAAAATATTGTAAGTGTGTGTAAACCATTTTTTAATTCAGGGATCCGTTTGCAAAATATTAAGCTTTAAAGTGCAAATGTTTGCTAGAGTCAAGTGCCCCAGCCAGCTAAATAACTGTACTTGGATTTGTGAAAAAATTCAGAGCAATAGTATATGTAATGAAGTTAAAAGGAAAACTATCACAGCTAAGTAGGCTTTACAGATTAACGAGTAATAATCGACCAACTTAAATTTGCAGTTTGAAAAACATGTTCTCCCGTACATTCCGTATGGCAGAACATGTTTTTCAACTACAATGTTAAGTTTGTTATTGGGATAAATTCATCCCAATTACGGAATCCTTCTATGTGCGTGGTCCGACAAGCACTTGGTCAGTTTTTTTTTATAAAATAGCCAAGTTAAGTATAATGAAATTCCTACGTTAAGTTGGATGGTTATTACATTATCTGCTTCATATTTTCGAAATGGAAGCTTCAAAAAGTTTCCTTTCGGGAGTTTACCAACCTTTTAAATGGAGGACCGGCCTCGAGAGATCAAAGATAATCATTGACCCGGAAAATAAACAGTATTCGTAGCAATCAAATAATAAGTAAAAAGAGTTAAATAGATTACCTATACAACATGTTGTCTTCAAACACGTGACACTATCGCAAACATAACGTATCTATCTAACATTGTAGTGCGCGTTGTCGTTGTCGCCACCCGGCGCGACGCGGAGATAACTAGCCAATTTTTAACGTGCCTTTATAAACCTTTTATAAATGATTCATAGTCATTTTCGTATTTAGAGTTTTGTCGTCGGTCCCCTTGGAACCTTCTCTCGGACCCCACGTAGGTGTCCTCCGTCGTACATCATAACCAGTCCGTTTAGCAAAGACGAAAGACAGTGACAGAAAGAATAATCCCAAACCACTGATAAGGGAATGCAATGTGTGGTCATCAGTTCGTTGGACGTCGTGTTAGGGGTAACCTGCCCCGCTTTTAATATACGAGTATACAAGTTGTGGTACTTGTTTTCGACAATTCTTGTAAAATTCCTGTCCAAAACATATATCGCGTATAAAACATGTGTCTGTTTTACATAACCACTAGCTTTTTTACAAAACATCTCCGTTATGTGTAACAGCACAGCGTTCAGATTCGCGTTCAGATGGATTGACATTGCTTTACGTTTAACAATACTGCTACCCACGTTTACACGTACATAATGCAGAATGGGTTATCTGTAGTCACAATAAGGATTTGGTGTGGCTTCTAACGCCGAATCGGTCGGAGTAACTAAACTAGGCCACCTTGACCAATTGGTTTAGGTTAGGTTAGAAGTGCGACAAACCACGCGCGAGCTGAGCGAGTGAAGCGAGCGGTACCGCGGCAGCGGTAGCGAGCGCTAGTTCCAAGTTGGTCACAGTTATTAAGCTATTTAGTATTTTTAGGACTTTTTCTCATAAAACTTTGATAAGTTTGTATTAAAATTGTCTTTAAACTTGAGTTAGTAATTTTCACTCGTACTTACTCGTTTTATTTACTTCTTTTACGGACGCCATTATTATTGTTATTAGGGACAAAGCCACGAGCTATAAAATTTAGAACTAAAATCTACAAGCTGACTTTTCATTTCACGTTGTTTTACGTATCGTCTAATCGTTGACCCGTTGCATCAATAATGCAATCCGTTTATACAATTAACGAAAGAAAAGAAAGAAAGAATAGTATTTATTTTGACACAGTTCGTGAAACACAATAACAAAATAAAAAGGTAAAATAATCATAAAGCAATAGTGTGTACCTCACGGCTGGGCCAAAAAGGTTCATTTCAGCATTAATGCCCGACAAATGCTGTCTGACGCTGGTTTTCTAATAAACCCCTATTTAAAAAATCCTAATTCTGTGAGCTAACGTTCAATAATTATCGAAAATCGCTAAACATCTTTCAGCTGTTAAACATAACCGAGCTGTTTTGTAAAACAGCGGAATCGACAATTATCTGCGACATATTCACGTTTTTCAGTCATGTGTGCTACTTATTTGGTTTACCTATTTGTTTTTTTTATAAGTTTCCTAAAAGGTTTTTTACAACTCGTTTTTAGGTGTAAGCGATAAACGAAACTTGTACTCAACATGTAGTGTATACATGTTTAATAAATTTGTGTAAACATGGGATAATGGCCAATAACTACCTTAATCAGGATAAGACTAATAAAGCTTCAAGGTCTACCTTGACGTTTCTCTGTTTAATTTAATAATAGGGTTAACAGCACATACTAGTGTTCTTTCGTATAAATGTGTTCCATTAGATGGAAGAGATACAAATGGTTGGTATCGGTTACGAGGTGCCTACTTTCTCCGCCTACGTGTATGTCATGCATATAGGTTTGCGGCCTGTTTATAGGTCAGTTGGTTGGCCGGAAGAGATGGCTTGGCAGGTTATTTATTACCTATTGTAGTTTATAGTTAAAGGAGTTTGCCTAGTACACCGTATCATACCATGACCATTCTAGGAACGTGTCAGGCAGAAAACAATTCTTGGTACGACCAACACCGTCTTGTGCCATGCACGGAGCGTCAACAATTCTCGGCGCGAATATTTATAGCGAGCGGGTATGATACGCTGTCGATACGTTCTAGTGGGCACAGTAGCTCGAACCATGTTTCTTTCCGCGCCTGATACGTTCATAGCACGGTCACGGTATGGTACAGTGTAATGGGTTCTTGCCCATTCTTCACCATACAAAAAAACTACCTTTTGGAAGGGGTGACTAGAATCAATTATTATTTCTTTTTTTGTAAATTTTGACGTTTAAAAGTGCCTTTTGTGTGCCTAATTGAAATAAATTATTTGGCTTTGACTTTGGACAGACTCCTTAAACTCATACGGTAGTAAATTATTTTACAAAAAAATATTAAGACGAAAATATCGCGTATAATTCGTATCGCGCCTATATTTTCGTCATAATACTTTTATTTTTCTTATGTCATTTTGATAATTACTTTTAAAAGTACCTACCTAAAGTGCTACAAGGATCTGATGGAACCTGAATGACACTTTCAGGGGGCGTTGTTGGTAAGCATTTTTAAATAATCTCGCGAAATTGTATTGAAAAAACAAGATGGCGGCGTTAGAACTACTCGTAGCTTCAGCTTTCCGACTAACTGACCGACTCTTTGACAATTCTCTACTCAGTGCCTGTAAATGGTTTAATTGAAATAAATGCTTAGAGTTTGAGTTTCAATTTTGGACAAGACAAAGATTCTTGTACAGATATAGTCATATTTTATTCGAGAAATTGGATAACATCCTGTTTTGGAAAATGGTAACCGTAGCACATAGACATTCTGCAATGAGGATTGCGATTGGTTTTCTGATGCGTTGTCAACCTTAAAGTCGACACTGTATAGTCTCAGGTCGAGATCTATAAATGTTAATTAGCACGAAGTTTGGCTAGGTAAGCGTTATTCCTGCTACTGCCACTGTGCCACACTACAAGTGCAAGATAGAGACGGGATCATATCTAACTCAAAGCACGTGCTACGTAACGTTTATAGATCTCGGTCTTAAAGTTAAGCTTCAGTCGTTAAAGTAAAAACATAGTAGGTAGGTATACTTGCCAATAAAAATCATATTAGTTGTAACGCTAGAACATTTCCAGACTCAAAAGGAATGGCAATTTATTTACTCCGTTATTCAGTCGATTTAACAAGCCATCGAAGCAATGGTATGCGTTTGCTTGCAGCGAAATGTCAAAGGTAACAATATATTGTAGCACAGAATATGTTTTAAATATTTTGCAGTCATGAAAATTATTTGCTCAAGATTGTAAAGCACGTTAAGCTGTTGGGCCGGCTGTCATTCGTAGATCTTTGACAGTCGTTACGGGTCGTCAGAAGCCCAAAAGTCTGACAACCAGTTAAGGTTACAGGTTACAGTTAGGGGTTACTAAGGGGTAAGTATCGTGTTATCCAGAAACTAGGTTGTAGAGATCAGATAGGCAGTCGCTCCATGTAAAATTCAGGTGCATTCGCTTAGACTGGAAGCCGACCCCAACATACCTAGTTGGGAAAAGGCTAGGCAGATTGATTTGAGTCAAGAATATTCTTGGCGAAGATGGTGGGGGTGACTCGGCACGATATTGATTTCTTCACAACGGTAATAATCGTAGATGAATCTTCAGTGTTTTCATCATACTGATTGGAAGAAACTCAAACTCACACGTACGTAAAAACGTTCATCTATCACTCTAAAATTTTAGGGACGTGTAAAAATGTTTGTTGTTCAATCTTCATAAAAATATCTCGTTCGTCGTTTGTTTGCAAATGCTCTAAATGCGTGAATTTTTCGATATCACACTGTGAAGTGGAAGTATGCAGAATGTTATCGCTGCGGGCGACCGACATCGCTGCTCTGCAAATATTCGAATTGGCGCGCACTACACAGCGTGCATATCGGAATCTTATGCAGTAGGTACCTACCGTGGAATGTTTTGTAAAGTCAGAACATGTTTAGTACACGATCAATCAGAATCTCAATCATTTTGAAACGGATTGCTAATCCATTGCTACATAAGTTCGAAAAAAAATCTGCTCAACAACGTAAATAACGCAATGAATGTTATTAAACTGTCACAATGAAACAGATTAGACGTAATCGTGTACGAAAATGTGTTACGTAATTAGATAGCTGGTTCTCAGTTGCTATAAAATGCTAACGTGTACTCGTACAAACAGTACAATTGTAGAAAGTATGGGAGTGAATAAGCTTATTAACGAGTTGTTATAGTATACACAGTAGACAAGAATAATGAAAATTAATGAGTAGGTATTCAATTAATCACTATTTTCACTGTAAGCAACATTCAGCTTGTTAAAGTACTTCGCCATCAAAAGATGCTCCATTTTAAAATGATAGCATCAAAACTTTTTATGCCATTTCCTTTCCAAATTGAATATAATAAAGCGGCCGGTTCTCAGTAATCAAGCTTCCAGGAATTTCTTCACTTGTAATGATAAAAGCGGTTAAGAAAATATTTATTCCATATGTTCTTGTTCTCGAGATAACACAGTAGGTACTATTAAGTTTCGCTACAGGCTTCACACTTGGATCGCAAGGCTTCACAAGCCATGTCGGTTCCACTCTACTTCACACGGAATTTTCCTTCGCGTGAAAGCCTTGGTTAACTTTGAGCGAACATAACTTGAGAATTCCAAGATAATTTGGAGTTTAATTTAATAAGTAGTGATATTTATATATCCTTCATTTTACTTATATATCTTCACATAAATCTTAATATACAATCTAAAACAAAATTACAAACGAAATAAAAAATAAGAAAATAAGATTAACCCCCGAATACTGAAACGTCACTCAAAATTTAAGTAGCACTTATATTTAACAGATACTCAAAAGTGACGTTTGACAATACGAAATCTAAAGTTTAGGAGCTGCTCAAATGTTAAGCAGCACTTAAATTTTGAGTGACATTTCAGTATTCGGGGGTAAGAGAAGAAATAACGCAAGCAGTCGACTCTATTCACAAGAAAGCGGGCTTCGTGCTGAGTGGGTGGACATCAAACGACACGAGAACAATAGAAGAGTTTGGTCTACCAGAAGAAGGCAACTAAGCTACAGTAAGCCTGGGAGGAAAAGAGATACCTAGAGAAGACGCTTGGCTTGCTATGGCACGTGAAAGAAGACTGCATAGGGTTCAACACAAACTCTATGAAAATACATAAAGAATTGGAAGAAAATCGACGAACTCCATCAAAAAGAGAAGCATTGAGCGTCATAATGACACTCTTCGACCCATTGGGATTGATCTCACCAATCACTACGCCAGCTAAGAGAATATTTCAATATTTCGTTGCTCATTGGGCATAAAAAATTCGTCCGCATCGCTGTCAGCGGGAAAAGTGCCCAAAAGGCTGGCAGCATTGCCACGTTGGATGGCAATACTGATTCTTTGTCCTAAGAATTGGCCAGCCCTCTGGTCACGTGAAGAGTCGAGCAACATACGAAAACTACCATTTGGAAGGGGCAACTAAAATCAATTATTATATTTTTTTTGTAATTTTGACGTTCAAAAGTGCCTTTTTTGTGCCTAATTGAAATAAATTATTTGACTTTGACAACCGCTTGGCGATGTCCTAAAATATTCGATGAGCACTTGGACCCATACGTAGTTGGGTTATAATTTGACAGTAAACGGAGTTGTTAGATAATCTTAAATCTTCAAGAGCTTATACAGACGTACATAATCCGATCTCTTTATATTTAATTAGGTAGTGTTTGTTAGTTGTACCTACTAAAGTGAAAAGCAAATCAGCTAAAAACTTGTTGACATTCTAAAGATGCACAGTTTTTAAAATTAATGAACCTCTAATTTTGGTCATCTGATAAAACATTTTAATAGAGTAATGGTGGAGCTTCTTGCCCATTCTTCACCATACGAAAACTACCTTTTGGAAGGGGCGACTAGAATCAATATATTTTTGCAAATTTTGACGTTTATGGGTGCCTTTTATGTGCCTATTTGAAATAAATTATTTGACTTTGACGCTTTTTAAAATAATTGAGTCTTTTTTAATTTCAAGCCTTTTCTCACAGTTGGTCGTAGTTATTTGGCTATTTAGTATTTTTAGGACCCCAAAGTAAGAATTATTTGAGGTTCACAAAAAGAGATTCAATAAAATATTAGTGTTCCATAATTCGCTTTTTGCTTTTTCATTACGAATACCTACCGAATACGTATGTACGAGTAGGTACTATGCTCGTGCGTATAACTACACCCCTATGTAAAGAGTTTCATTGACCCCGCAAATTTCTTTCGGAGTGCGTTGCCGTTTCGCGATGAATTCTCATTAGTTCATTACGAGTCACTCAGTTCAGTAGTGACGTCATCTATTACGTCATTTTGAGTGTATCGCTTCAGGAGGTGATTTTCCGAGGCGATGTTGGTATTCTGTTTTCTTAGGAGCTATGTGTTGTTCTTTTATCAAATCATAGTTTTTTTGTTATTAAAGAAAAGAAAGAAAGAAAATAAATTTATTTGAGTCAGATCAAGGCACACAATATTCACACAAAAACAAAAAAGATAGAAAAAAAATATAACTTAGAATAGTACCTACCTAATGTGTGCCTCACGGCTGCGCCAAATAGGGCCAGTTCAGGATAAATGCCAGACAGCTAGTGAGTGAGTATTAAGTAGATTTCCATTCGATTTGTAGCTGAATCTGATATTTATACGAAACCTGATACCATAGAATCAGTAAATACATGATTCTGGAACCCCCTGCGTTGAAATTTTTCGTCAGTTTTTTTTTTTTTATCTGCTGTTCCATACATTTTGACCGCGTAAATATTGCAGTTTTCTATGACACAGCTCTTTTTTTTAATAACCGACGAAAAATTTCAATTCAGCTAGCGGCTTCAGAATCATGTACTGAATCCACAGTAACAGTTTTCTCGTCAATTTCCCTGCCACCTGTATACAGGGGCCCAAGTCTGCTATTTTTATAAATTCGTCATTCCAACACGATCCCATTGTCATTTTGCTAAAAGTTCGTAATCTGCTAAATTCATAATGGTCGATCATTGGTTGATCATTGTATTCCACAAACACGATACTCGTAACGAATTAAAAGAAATGACTGCATAGTGACGTTCTCATGGTAGGTCACTGATCAAAGGAACTGTCAAAGTTTTAGCAAATTACCGCCTAAGTCAGTCATTCATTATTCATTATATACGAGATTACCAATAGATGCCATTTCTTTCAATGGAGTGTCAGTGGCTGACCATTGGAAAGTCATAATGACGCCAATATGTTAGTAGATTACCAAACTTGTCAAAATCAACAATTATGAAATCAATGATAGACCATTCTGACACTATTGTAATAGCAGACTTGAGGCCCTGATTGGGTGTATTATTTCAAACATAGTTAGCTTTTACGATTTTATTTTGGAAGTCTCTTATTTTTGATTTTGTTTTACATATATTTTTTAAACGGTAATAAATAAATTTATATTTCAGTATTGCCCTGAAGCTTCAATCTGTTTAAAACTCTTTCACGAGACAGGCACGACCTAGTGTGATTCCATAAGTATCTATTAAAATTATGTTTCTTTTGTAAAAAAAATATTAGGACTAATTTACATGTATAAGTTTTAAGGAAATGTAAAAATATTTTAATTATGTAGTTATTAAACGATTTTAATAAAAAAAAAAAAAAAAAAACTTGTAATTACAGCGTGTATCAGAAATGTGTGGTCATATTTAAGGGTGGTAGTACCTACAGACGATCAAATTGAACTTCCTCTACAAAACTAATATAAGAAAAAAATAAAAAAACAAAATACGTTTATTTGCGGTACACATGACGCTAGCAAAGAAAAAAAACACGAAAATAACAATTTGGGGGAAAATATGCGTCATATCCACGCAAATTCATCAATCAGCTGTCGCATAAAAATCTTCAATACTACAAACTGATTATGTTATCACAATTACGATGTTGGTCCCGTTGGATGGTCAGTACCACACTTAAAATATGAGCACACATTTCTGATACTTGTTGTATGGCGGGTGGACTCTTTCTACTCTTAAAGAAGTTGTTAAATTGATTAATTAGAAACAAAATTGACCTTGCACAGCATTGAATTGTTGTACAACATAGATCAACATTTCATAACTCATTATCTAGAAAAACTACGCGCTGCTATTGTTAGCAACTCGAAACTTTGAGGGTTACCAACATAACAGCAAAAATCTGTGCCTTTACTACTCAAACTTATTTTCATGATGTTTTCCAGTAAAACAACATGATAATAATTCATATGGATAGCATAATGTTGGGTCTAGTTAGTCACGACAACCACTTAACGAGTCTTGGTACGGCTTCCGCATTTAATTAAGAATTTTCACGACGAAGAGATGTGATACAGAAACCATTGCTTGTAACATAACTGATTGCTAATACCATGACCTTTCATGTAATTGGTTTTCAAATTAAACACTAACCTTACTACCGCAAAACCATGCTTATCAGTTTCGGCTAAACACGTTTTATGGAGTTTGACGCAAGATTAAGTTTTTATAAGTAAGCCCCTAATTGTATACAGACTATCTGTCTAGTTTGGGGTTTACTGGTATATAATATTTTGTAACCTAGCTGTAGATAGTTACAGATAGTGCAATCCACGACGACGCGCCCCACTCCGCGATTACTGTACCGTAAGCTGTACTTTACTACGGAGCGGAGCGGAGTGAGGCGCGTCGTCGTGGATTGCACTATCTTATACTTGGTGTTAACCTGTAAAACCTGTTTACTCTATGTAATACACATACTGGACAGTAAACAATTTTCTATTTCTATGTTTTTTTTTTAAATATAAAAGGCATGTATTTAACGCGGCGACCAACTAATCTGATTTAGGGTTTTAAAGATAATTAAAATGGGTAGCAAAAATAATAGGTTGGCAGCTACAAGCAAGTAGCCTTTTAAGTATAAAGTAGCAGCTTTTTATTGAGTTGTAAGCTTTGTTTAAATTTAGTGAATTTACTGTTAAGTGAACACTAGACACTGGCCACAGTTCTAACCTAACCTATCCTACCTTTCAGTCATTTTCATTTTTAGCCAAGGTTTTATGTGGAGGCCTATAGTTGCCTATCCCACTGTTAATATTAGTCGCCATGCCATTATTTATAGAACCTAATAGTTAGTCGCCCTTTAAGTTGTTAGTCGCCTGGAAAATAATTTGCCGATATAAAATAGCATAGGGTAATAGTTAGGCATAGGTTATTTTGCGTACATCGGCAAGTGATGTCTTCAGAATATTTACATATAATGTTAAATTACCAGAATACCCGCGAAATTTCACTTTGTTGCAAAACTTTTTAATTACTCGAGATTTTTAATTCGTATTATATATTATTATATATGGCACCATGAGCTATCCGAATATTATACATATTTATTTATTTATTTATTTATTTATTTATTAACTCATCATCACTATCATTACAGGAAAATCCTAATTCAATAGTGTGGCTATACTTACAGTTTTATTATTTAAGTATCATAACATATTCTGTACATCGTGATTTTTGTGAACTCACCCAGAGAACAAGTAAAAATATCTATGCTGTCTGCTACGTCATTAAGTATACGCAAGGTACGCGTTATAGGGGCTTTACTCAATAGATTGGTCTTACTACTGGGAACCGCCAATAGACGTGGCCGTCGCCTTCGCAATACATAATTGTCGGGCACACACAGGTTTATTTCTTTTAATATACCTGGGTTTGAAGTCTTGCCACGCAATACTTTAAAAATATAGGTAGCAAGAGCTATGTCCCTCCTTGTTTCCAATTTATTGTATCCCACCATGCCTATAACAAACAAGGTTGGATACATCAATGGATAAAATGGATATACACCATACAACCTTAAGTACAGAAACCTAGTAAATTTATTTTGTATACGCTCCAGCATGAGACTGTATTTAGCTTCATGCGGAGCCCATATGATTGCGTTACATTCGAGCTGACTTCTTACCAATGCATTGTACAAAGAAGTTAGCGCAGCAATGCTTGTAAAACCCTCTGCTCTTCTGAGGACGAACCCTAGGCTCCTATAGGCTTTTTTACAAACATTTACGATGTGATTACGAAATGCCAGGCCCGAGTCAAGGCGAACTCCTAAATCACGCACCGTTTATTATATATTTGGTCTAGGTCTTACAGGGGAAGCGTGAAAAATGATTCGCTGTTGCAATATTACATATATTGCAACAGCGAATCATTTTTCACGCTTTTAGTAGATTTTATTTCTGTAAGTACGTTTGTACAAACGTCAAAAATATATTATGGTTTTAAAATTACATGAGTTTGTTGTTTCCTATCCAACTTCTTTGAGAAACAAGGCCGAAACAAACTCAGACACAGTAACAGTCTCTTTTTCAGATCTGTGAGGACCATGTAGATTATAGAGTGCTGTGTTAAAACAACTTATTCTGAAACGAAGTTCTAAGAAATCTAAGTATACTTATAATTTAAGAAAAATGTTCGATACTCTTAAAAGCCATTGGCACTCATTTTTTAATTTAAACTGAACGAAACTACAGTAACACTCCGCTTTACGCGACTCCGCTTTACGCGACCCCGCTTTACGCGACCCCGCTTTACGTGACCCCGCTTTACTCGACCCCGCTTTACGCGACCCCGCTTTATGCGACCCTGCTTTACGTGACCCCGCTTTACGCGACCCCGTTAGGCGTGGTTCTGATTTTACGCGAATTTCAAATTTCGCTATAAAATGCCTCGCTTTACACTGATGCATGCCTTGGTCCATTATCGGGCTGTGATATTAATCACATTATCTATAAGTGTTCGGCAAGCAATACAAATCTTTGCTACGAAAGAAATTTTCAAGAACGCAAACATTATGCTACTCAAAAAACGGGGGGGTCAGTCGTCAAGCTGGTTTAAATTGACGATCATTCAGATGTACTTAACCCGTCAGTGTAAATAAACACACAGAAACGTTAGATAAATATATTTCATATAATTCTATCCCTTACATAAAGCACTGTATAACATATTATGTTCAACATTGTTTCACTATAAATTCACACCTTTACTTACTGTAAAATACCAGCATCGTATAATGTGTGGAAAACCCTTTCGAAGGCTGTAATCTAGTTAGAAGATAGAGGAGTTCCAACTAACCTACTTACTAAGCCGTAAAAGAAAAGGTAATATCGAAATGTTCCCATAAGCCAATGCGATCACAGTTCCCGGTATAAAACGGTAACTTTCACTGAGTTAGGGTTCGTGCACAATGGCGGACGGCACGGCAGGGATATTATCTTAAACATATCAATGTATGTGATCGAAATACAGAATACAATATCTAGATGGTTTATTAAGGCTTACGAGCTCCTTCAACAAAATAACATTATACTTAGGCATAATTTTTTTGAAGCTCGTCGTCCGGGTAAGCATTCCCTTCATACATATTTCTGCCGTCAAGTAGCCTTTCTGTATCTGATTTGAAGTGTATTTGTGCTGGCGTATTACAGGCAAATAAGGCACATGAGACATTTCAGCTTTGTCTCTGGGATGGCAACGCATCTCCAAAGCCTCTGTTAATGTAAATGCCCAAAGGAGGTAATTACTTCTGATCATCAGATGGGCAGTGTCGTTGTATGCAGTCTAAAA
The DNA here is from genome assembly GCA_963853775.1 of Xanthia togata. Lineage (NCBI taxonomy): Eukaryota > Metazoa > Arthropoda > Insecta > Lepidoptera > Noctuidae > Xanthia > Xanthia togata. Next base: position 14,501,795 of record OY970809.1, read on the forward strand.
AAAACGTAAAAAAAGTACTCTTAGAGTTAGGCACTATGCTTCAAGATAGTCCGATTCCAAGGTCTATCTGCTCGAGTATATATCACAAATATTTTATTTCCATAAGTAGGTTTAGACAAACATTTACCCGTCAAAAATAAAATAGAAATAATTTCCTCTGCCGTGCCGTCCGGCTGTGTACGCTAGCCTTACTGTGTGAACGGTAATGGCGGCCAGTTGCTTGGGCTGAGTGTGAAGTGTCACTAGATAAAATGCGACCCCTTTTCCTTATCGATTATCTTCGACGCAACTTTGTGTTGTTGTGTGTAAAGTTATTTAGAACAGGGAAAAGTTAAGAGTATTAGGTATGGGAATTAAATAAGGAAAAGTGATTATAGCAATAACAGTTGATTTATCTCTAAGTCCCTGAAGTGGGTATGAATATGCTACATTTTATTAAACAGTCGTATTTTTCAACACTAGAATTTAAATATAGGTAAATACTAAACTTTGTCATTTAAGGGGAGTTATACACAGATTATTTTTCGCGCGTTTTTAAAATCCCCTCTGTCGTACCGAACAATAGACTACGTATCCATTGTTTGTAAATTCCGTTATCTCGTTTGCTCATCCGATTTGACATGTAACACGTGGAAATCTTATCAACTGTTGTGTTTTCATCCCATGTGAAGCTCCGTTTTTGGTTAACGTCCAGAGTCCAGATCCCTTTGTTGTGTCCTAGGCTTTTGTGCAAAATATCAGGTGTCGAAAAATGCTTTCACACTTAATTGGATTTGTTGACATTTTGTTTGGTAGAATTTTCCTACCGTGTTGGTGACAGGGGAAAATAATGTTTGGTATTTATTTCAGTAGCAGTGTTAAAGGTCAGCTTGACAAAAGTCTATTATTCTGACTAAACCAATTTCCTGTTGGTGACAGTGCAAAAATTGGTCTATAGATATTTTTGGCGCACATCCAATAGGTATTATTTTTTGTCGATTTTTACCAAATTACTCGACTCAATATTTCATTCTACTGCCCATATCACAATTTATGTGGTCGGTGCAATGTTATATGTAGGTATTTTTCTCCCATACTTACTTCTCTATAGTCATCATCTCGCTAGGTCACCCCCTTTCTAGCCCATCAAAATATTTATTTTTTGTTTGATTCCCTATTTGAAACACAAAAGCGCGCTCAAGAAAAAACCGTTATAAAAACTGGCACAAAAGGAAAAACACAGCAGTTGAAACTCTATTCTATATTCAAAGTGCACACAAGCCGGATAGACAAAAGACTATCTCAAGTCTCCAGTCTGTGACTAAAATGACAGAGAATAAATAACTGCATTGTGGGGTGCATTCATTAATTTTAAATAACGAGAATGAAATATTAGTATTTGTTGCACGTGCTTTATTCCGCTAGTGTTTTAAAATAAAAAGTATAAAAGGTTTTGCCCCATTTTGATTCCGTAATTTTATTTATTCCTTTCTTAAAATTGGCAACGCGGCAAGCCCAGGATGAGATGGCGGGACGAAGTCGACTCTTTTCTAAAAGATTGGTCACAAACAGCAATAGACATGAATAAGTAGTAGGAGGAAAAGAAGGTCATTGCCCTGCAGCTGAGCCACAAACGGGTGATAATAATAGTACTTATACTTAACCCCACTGATGGACACTTGGCCGTGCCGTCAGTTCTACCCGGCTAGGCCGAGTAAAACAAAATGTTGAAACAAAAATAATAATAATATTAAGGGTTTAATTAGAAGATTGACACTCATAAACATCTAGTTTTATAGCTCTGTGAGTAAGTGATAATGGCGATTGGCAATCCGGCTGGCACGCGGCGTGATTATGGCAATACGGGTTTACCATAAACTGTCTTTATTAGAGCCGTTTATAGGGAAGACCTTATGGTAGGGAAAGGGCTGGGCTACTTAATGAAACGTACATATTATTTATAATTACACACATATCTAAACTAATATCCTAAGTAATATAGTATTATAAATGCGAAAGTGAGTTTGCTTGTTTGTTTGTTTGTTAAACTATCACGCTAAAACTACTGAACAGATTTGGATGTAATTTGGCACATGGGTAGACCATGACCCGGATTAGGACATAGGATACTTTTTATCGCACGGGATCGAGACTCATGTGGGTGAAAACGCGGGGCGCTAGCTAGTAATTTATAATTTTCTGCTCGGATTGGTAGGGCCTTTTCTAAGTCCATCTGGCTAGTTACCAGTACCACAATCTTATCTAAGTCTGTCTCCATAACAACAATGTTAACAGTATTGTTGTGTTTAGGGAGTTAGAGGTACGATAGCCAGTTCGTCTGAGGTTGAGGATTCTGGGTGAAGCTCGCTTCCACCTTTGGCCTAATTATCACTTACCATCAGGTGAGATGAAGGACAAGAGCTTCCCCGCTGTGGTAAATATAAAAACTTAACATAACATCACGCCTGTATTCCCCCAAGGGTTAGGCAGAGGTGTACCTATAGTACACCCACAATTAGTTAGTTATGTGCTTATTTATGAAAACCTAATCATAAAAATGAATAAAACCGGTGAATAGGTCTACGATTGAATGCATAATTATACCTTTGATTTCAGCCCACTCCTCTAAGAGAGGAATCTGAATCCCAGTAGTCGGATACTTAGGCTGCTTATGTCATTTGTGAGAAATCATTATTGGTACAACTGGAATTCACGAGCCAAATCCAATGCTATAGGTACGAGATTATGGAGCTCTCTTAGTGGTCCAGTCGGGTGAGGATTACCTTAAATCACAACTTGTGACAAACGGGTCCAAGTGAGATAATCCCTTACATTACACGCTTTAAGGGATTATGAACCTTCGACTAATTACGACACATCTAGGTATCTAGAGGAAGAGATGAGGTGCTCAGAAATGAAACACGTTTTTCATATTAAATGAATCTGCGAAGTCTTTTCCCAACTATTTTGGGGTCAGCTTCCAGTTTAACCGGATGCAGTTGAATTCCAGTTTGGAGTGAGTGCCCATCTGACCTCCACAACCAACCACTGGGTAACACGACATCCTCGGTAAGACTGGTTGTCAGACTTTTGGCCTTCTGGCTACCCGTTACTATTGAGGGGCATGAGGAACAGGGTGTAAAGTTCAGTCATCCAGCATAGAAAAGGGAGGATCCTCCAACGTGTTGTGTCTGGCGGGCCGACTGCCCAACTGTTGATGTCGGATAGTCTTATATAATGTCGTTCGCGCGGTAAACTCTAATTGCGCGATGCAGGATTTGTGTGACGTCATGTCTTTGATGCGTAGTTCGTATGTGGCGGTGTAACCGCTACAAATATGTACAATAAAACGTCATAAATCATTTAATACTCTGAATATTATGCATAATATCAGCTCGTCAAAAAGAGACACAAAAGGTCGCGAGTATCGATATGAAAAACGCGCCTGTCGCAAATTATAGGTAACATTCGTAAATACAATGTTGGAAAACGATTTTCATTAAAAGCCAGACTTAAAAGATTTCAAAACGTACAACCCTAAGTAGGTACATTTAACTACTTTACGTAAACTAGCGATGCCCTTGCTTTGCATGGTTTTCACGACTTGAACAAACAGATTTCTTTAATAAATGTAAGTTGAACCATTCGGAATACTTTCTCTAAGTGAAGGGGAAAACTGCCTCAAAATCCGTTATGTAGTTCAGAAGAATGCGGTCACAAAAAAGTGACTTTAATTATTATTTATAGATTATAGAATTTAACTCTCGACTCTATGAGATGGGGACAGTAACGGATTTATTATTATGTCTTTGAAATTTCTCGGGACCCGGGGCCCGGATCTTTGGAAGGCGTACGAGGGGCCGAAGCCAACTCGCAGAGGCCCGTTAGACGTGTTTAATTAAACGGGGCACTTTAATTATTATTATTAGGTACTTTTTTTTTCAGATAATCTTAATCCTTATACAATGTGGAGCAGGACGATTGACATTCCTTAAAACTATATAAAGAGTGTCATGTTCTTTACCCGTATACAAAAAATCAATCAAATCCAATGAATACTTTAGCCACAGGAAATTATTTTTCATTTTCTTATTTTTAAACATGATGTAGATCTGAGTCCGTAATAATAGGTAAACATTGTAAGGTCAAGAACCTGTGCAAAACGTACGATTCTATCCTCTACGTCTCAATATGCTTGAGAGAGAGAGAAAGGTGTCATACGATTCCACTCTGACGCGCCCCGCCCAGTCCCACAAAACAGTACTACAATTAGAAAGAAAAAGAAATATTACTTACGCAAATTATGCATTAGTGGTGCATAGACAATTGCGAGTGTGTGTGTGAGCGGAATTTTTTCGGCAAAAAGTCTCGGGACTCGGTCCCTGTGTCAGTCAGTGCATAGCGGCGCCCTTTGAGGAGCGCACACGGCTACTTTTTTTATCACGAGACTAGCCGCGCGCGCATAGTCGTGATTTTGTGAAAAAAATTCGTTGTTATTTGTGATTAAAGACTATTTAGTGTGACTTATTGTTCAGTGTTAGTTTAATATTAGTTAGTTAATTAGGTATCGATGTCGCTTGTGCATAATGAACAACGGTGGAAACCTTGAAAATTTAAAAAATTGACTATTGATGTAAATTCTGATTGTGATGTGATATTATGTGATTAATTATTCAATCAGTGATCTTTTAATTAATAACACTCAACTTAGTGAGTTTATGCCGCTAATTTGTTGTTCTTCGACTAAACTACCTACCCACGTCCACCTACGCCCCGCACCGCAGCGCAGGCGCCGCCCCCCGCCGCGACCCGCATCGGGCCCCGCAACAGGTTAGTGAGTAGATAAAGCGTGTTTACTTTTTATGCAGTTGATTCTGCTATATATTTTGTTTGAAAATTGCAATTTTTCAATTTTCCATTAACTACTAATCTTCGTCTTTTAAAATGTTTCTATGGACTAGTACTGTGCTTGTTTTAATTTAATGTCGTAAGTCCAGATCCACATTGTATAAAATTAAATTAAAATCAATTTACACAATACTAACATTACATTAAATTAAATAATTTACACTAAAATCAAAATCAAAATTGTGTAGCGCCCATAACAATGCGCAATGCACATCCATTTGTTTTGGATAGGGCAAACTAGAAAAGGCTGCGCACAGGCCATACATTATTATTGTTTGAGTATTCCACTCAGAGCACTGATTTCAACGGCACTTGACCGAACGGCACCTAAGCTGTTCTACTATTATATCCGAACTTAAACAAAATTTGGTAAGTGCGGTTTGGTGGAACAGTTTATTAATGTGTCGTGTTAAAAAATACGAACTTCCATACTTACTTGATGATGAAAGAGAGAGGCTGAGCAGAGAGAAACAGAGGAGAGAGAGGCAGAGGGAAAAAAAAGAGAGAAAGAATGCATGCATTTTGATTAATTAGATAATTATGAAACAGATTATGCAATAATTTTGTGTATTAATTTAGTGGATTTGTGCCCGGTTGATGGCAATAGGCTCGCCCCCTTTACATGGGACTTAAAACGTAACTGACGACATGTGGATTACACCTCTGCTTATCCCTTTGGAGAAATAAGGCGTTAAATTATGTTAGAAATGAAATGGATATTATAGGTATGGATTATAGCGTAGATATATGATATTTTTAATCTCGTTAAGGGATGAGTTCTTTACGACGTTACTTCTTTCATCTTGATTGTATTACACGTTTCATGCATTCATTTGATCTAGGTTTATGATAGCGGCAGGAATATAAGATTTTTTTTTATCCTATTGTTACCGGGATTAGCACTTAGCATAGCAGTTTTTTACGAAACTGCACACGTTCGTCGCAATAATCAACGTTACATACTATAATTACAGCGACGCGTAAAAAAAAACCGCGGTTCAAGTCCTACTTAGTAATGCTCGCCAAGGAGGAGGCGGAACGCGTGAGGGAGTGGCACATTTCGCGCCCTCACGCCCCTAGTCGCCGCAGGAGGCGCCCCGGGCGTCGGGAATCGCAGACCGATTCCCGGCCACCGTAGGCGCGGGCTTATAATGACCAGGCGAGGGTCGACGGCGCGTTAAGTTCCACGCGCGCCTCAAAGGATGTCAGTAGAACTGGCGGGGTCCGCTAGGACCGATGCCTGCCGCGGTCGCGGGAAAGTCCGAAAGGGATACCGTGGCCCCTGGCAACGTACAGGCAACTGCAGGAGCACTGGTGGGTTTTAGTCAGTAAGAGTCCGACACGCTCTCTCGCTCCGCCCAGAGCGGTAGAAGTTATTTGATATTAAATATCTCAACCAAAAAAAAAGTTATAACAAAAAATAAACATTTTCGAGATTTTATTTTACATTTTTGCAGGCATGATTAATAATGTAAATAAAAAAATACCTACGTATAACCAGTTAAACATGCCAAATTACAGCCTTTTAGTTCATCATCATCATTTCAGCCATAGGACGTCCACTGCTGAACATAGGCCTCCCCCAATGATTTCCGAATCGGCCGGTTGGAAGCGACCTGCATCCAGCGGCTTCCTGCGACCTTTATTAGGTCTTCTGTCCACCTTGTGGGTGGACGTCCTACGCTGCGCTTGCCGGTACGTGGCCTCCATGCCAGAACCTTTCTGCCCCATCGGCCGTCAGTTCTGCGCGCCTTTTAGTTACAAAGAGTTAAATCTTAGACATACAGACTTGGCGAAACTTTAAGGGTTGTTTTACTATGGAAGTACGGAACCCTAAAAAGTAGGTACATAAGTTAACATGTTTCATTTTTCGAATTAAAGCTCACTACCTAATTCGAAATACGAAATATTTATGCTTGAATGAAGTCAGGGGCCTTTGCAACTGTGTATATATATGTAATTATAAGTTGAAGTTTTATAGCCATTAAATGCACTGAAGCAAATTAAACTAAAGATTACTAAGTGTACCTCAGTTAATGAGTTAAGTTTTCTTACTTAAAATCTTAATTTGTGGATTAGTGACTTTTGATGTATTTAAAAGTAATAAGTGCAGTGTAAGGAGTTTGTAAAGACTTCGCTCACGGCGTTATTATTGAGGGACTAAATGAAACGCTCTAGAAACGTTTAGCCTGATTGCATTAGTTTCGTCTGTGCACTTTCAGTCCTGATTTAGAGGCGAATCTCAACAAAAGGACAATAGAGCTAGAATGAAATGATCTATATACCCATTAATTAAAAGTTATAAATACTAGTCTATATTTAACTAAATTGTGCGCAAAACCAGAAAGAAAATGAACATTTATCGTCACGCTAGCTTTTTCTTCTTAGTTTTCGTGTCGATGGCAAAATAACCCTACTTGTTAGGGTTCAGTATCCGAAGGGTGCCAAATGGAACCCTATTACTAAGTTACTAAGCCTCCGCTGTCCGTCCGTCTGTCTGTCAGCGGGCTGTATCTCATGAACCGTAATAGGTAGACAGTTGAAATTTTCAGATTTTTCAGTTTGTGTATTTCTATTGTCGCTATAACAAAAAATAACAATTGTAACTTGTTTTTTCGGCGTTGTTTGTTCAACATTAATACGGTACGGTCGTGTGCGAGTCCGACTAGCATTTGGTTAGTTTTTTTTTGTTTGTCAAGTTTTACGTACGTAATTCATTGGAGTTAAGTATCATTTTAAGGCTCCGTGCACGAAAAAAGAACCTTTTTCGTCAATAACTTATCTAATTGTAAGAAAGCTTGAAATAATTGAATCATTAAGCCTGTGTTAGTATAAAAGTACAGTTTTCGTGGTGCTAAACCATCCGTGTCAGTCACAGCACCTGTTACATGAAATAAACCATATTTTCGAGACCGCAAAAGTTATGCTATAGTCTGAGCGCAAGTGCTAGTCACCACCTGAGGTATGTGAGCGGTGAGACGGGGGAGGGAGCCATTGACAAAATTGTCCGACTGAGTTAGCTTGGCCTTTGTCTCCCTCCCCCGTCTCACCGCTCACATAGGTACCTCAGGCGGTGACTAGCACTAGCGCTCAGACTGTAGCATAACTTTTGCGGTCTCGAAAATATGGTTTATTTCACCTTTGTCTGACATAGGTAATGAAGATAATGGTGTCGATTCTCTTGTTCACAAATTAAACTAAATTTAAGTTCATTGCATCTTTTTCTTTCTATTTAATTAAGAAAAGGACAGAAGATACATTTTAGTTTAGTCCTGTCAAATTAATCAGCCCCTGACACTAATCCATACAAGTTTTGACGTGATTAAAAACCTTGCCCACTAAAATTACGTCAATTTACTTCAGGCGCTGATTAATTTGACAAGACTAAACTCAAATGTATCTTCTTTCCTTTTCTAAATGAAATAGAAAGAAAAATATGCACTGAACTTAAATTTAGTTTATTTTGTGAACAACAGAATCGGCACCATTGTATACCTAATCATAAAATAAAATATTGATTTTATTTCAAGGATAGCTGAAGACTAATTTGTGATTTTTAAATTGCTTGACATGGTTTGCTAAATAATAGGAAAAATACATGTAAATGTTTTTCAGCATTATTTTTCTGCTATATTTGGTATGGAAGTTGAAAAAAGTGGTTCAGCCACAAAGTAGACCATATAACGATGTTGATGATATTTTTATATGTTTAAAATCAAAAGTAGTTTCTTGTAAAAAGTGATCAAACGTCAGTCTCGCGTTGTTTTTCGGAAAACTTGTTGCATGAATACATAACTTATTTGAAAAATCCCTTTCACCCACATGAAAACAAAAAGCTCGACTTTTCAAATCATTGAGTCTTTAAATTCTTTTACCCTTTCTCACAACGAATGATCAAAGTTGATAAAAATCTGTCGATTTCATGCACGGCCTCTTAAGAGTTATATTATACATATACAATATTGCAGATAAAGCTCTCTAGTACCAAAATGCTCACCCTGCGGTGATCAATCCATTAAGTACTTTGAAACAATTAACTAAGCACCTAAATTTGATCACTTGATTGCTTCTGACCGAGTGGAGTAGGTACTCAATGTTCGATACAGTTCGACGTTTATTTAATGAAAGTAATCTCAAATATGCGTGTTGTTCTAAGTATTAACATAAACTCAAAGAAATGTTATAATGTTTGTTGTACATATTGCACATACATAATAATGTGTAGGTACATTGTAAGCTGAGCATAATAGTCGTTAGTATTATGAGCTTGACTCAGTTATTAAATGCTTTTGTCTCAGGAAAAGCAGATATACAGCGTGTCCCAGATATGTGTGGTCATAATATTTCTTACCATCAAAGTGAACATCTTTATCCAGGGGACCAATATCGCGAAAAAATAATTAGCTGTCCCATAGATTTGGGTCGAGTAGGTATTGAACTTTTGAATGGGGCAGCTGATTACGATGTTCATCCCATGGAGAGTGTGGTTCCGTTTGATGGTCACCCACCACACGGGGTTTTTCCATCTGGTATTTCTCAGTAGCAGCCCGAAGTCTGGATTTGTGGCCGGTTGATGGCAATCGTCTGACACTTAAACATATCTGGCGAAATGTGGGTGTACTATGCCCCTGCCTAACAGTGTTATTAATTTTGTAAGGTACCTATCACTGCAAGACCTTCTGAAATCGACATCTTCAAGGCAAAACTGTTCATATTTAACGCTTGCATTTAACATTGTCCCAACAATAAAAACTCATTATGCTTTCACTCGACTTTCAAATTGAATTCCAGGCCATAAGATGCAAATAAAGTGCAAAATCCTTGCAACATTAATTTAATCTGGCTCAGGTCATATTTCAGAGCTGCATGCAGTCTTGCAAGCTACTCGAAGCAAGGTTTAGTTAATAAAGCGGAAAAAGACTTTCTAGACTTAAAGGAGCATCCACGCCCCGGTTAATCTTTGTCAAGCAACGTTTTACAACACCAAAACTATTAAAACACCATCAGTAAAATAATTGTTTATTAACTTGAGCTAGCAGTGAGCATGATGCTTAACTATCAAAGGTGACATTTTTCGACGACGCACCCGGAAAAAGCGCGGTAATCGATCTACTGTCACAAACGTCAATGTCATCCTGACGGATGCGTTCCGTATCCTACATCACTATTTAGTAGAATAATAACGTTCACAAACAACAATAACTAAGAAAGTCTTATAACATTGCTACTTGATGATGTTTAATTAAATATCGTCTTCAAGCAATAAATACTCAAAGTGAGAAAAATAAAACTTTTGTGGTGATGTTGAACTGTTAGAACCTGTAGCAAATGTTAGCAAGTTACAAAGGTTAGGCAATGTTAGTTCAACTAGGTAATCAGATTAACAATACCTGCATAACTTTCTGTATCAAACAATAACCACTTTTACTTGAAAATGTTGTTCTACAAAAATTTACAGTGGTGTGGTATATTTTACTCCTAAGTCTTTCCTGTCATTGTTTTGTAGTGTTTCCCTCGTCACAAAGCAATTAAAGAGGTTTACCGAGCAATCGGATGCGGTAACAAAGAGAGAAAGAAAGAATTGTAGCAGGAAATGAGGACTTTATTATACAGAGAGTAGATGGTTTTATTGTCAACAGTTCTTAGTTTTTATATATTAAACTGAAAGTCTTAATTAAGTGGTTGGCTCTTTGAAGAAGCCAGGCAAGACTTCATTAAAGCTTCATTTTTCCGGTTTCTTAGGTCCTCAGATAAACTCTCAATCTTTGATTATTTATATGTCTAGGTGAGTGTCGCGCTGCAAAAGAACTAAAACAAACAACCCAACTTTGTTAGGACAGCTACGTCTTAAGCTTCGTGCAGACTACCGCGACGCGACAGCGCGACGTGACACCGGCTATTGTTATACCGTGAAGTTTACTTGGAATTTGTATTGTTCGAGTCACGTTGTGCCATCGCGTCGCGCTGGTCTGAATGAGGCTTTACACTCGCGCCACGTCAGTGTGCTGTCATTGTGCTTTTATAGTGTGCGTTCAAAGTTTTGACTGTCTATCTAGACTTATTTATATCGTTACCTATTGAAGAAGAAAACGTGTTCTGCCGTCTCTAAGTAACATAGGACAAGGGCAGGAAGATGATGACGTTGAGTTACCGATCGATTTGATGAAATTAAATAAGTGTTGCTGTTCAGAAACGCTATGTGTCAACTTTCAATATAGGTATCATAGATACAACTTCATTTAAGAGCACCTCAAGGACAGAATATGGCCGCGATCTCATGACTAAACTTTTATAAAACCTGTATTTATTTTACAAAAGACTGTAGGTACTTAAAACCCAGTGCTAGCACCTCAGTTTACAGTGCTCATTGCGTTTAGTGTCATTAAGTTACCTAGTATGTATATGTATCTTCTCTCATGTACTGCTATCCTGAACTTTGACATCCAAGAACCTGTACAGTACCAGAATTTTGTTTTATATTTATCTTATTTTATTCGATAACCTGTTATACCCTTTTTATTATATGCCTAAGGCTTAATTTGTTAAAAAATGCTTAGTTGCCTACATTTTCACTAGTGGAAAATTCATAAAGGGTGAAGTAGTTCCTATAGCAACTGCACCTAATAAAACATTTTATTATTACAGCTGCTATATTTCATGAACACGAGAGATGGCCTAGTTAAATACGTAGGTATACAATGGAGATATTTCTGACTCTGTTTTAAAATAATGTTTTCTGTCCGAGTAGGCACTCGACAGTATGAGTGGGGGATGAAATTCATACCGGTTTCGTATGAAAGTGAAAGATTTTTAATTAGAACACGAAATTGAATTTATAATTCAATGTTTTGTTGACTTATTTTAGCGAGTCAACGCTTGATGTAGAAAAGGAGGTACCTAAAGTTCGTTTTTTAATCCCAAATAGTAATTTGACATTTCAAATCTTTGTTGTTTGTTTTTTTCAAATTGGAGTTTGACATTGCCATCTGTCAAATTACAATCTGGGATTAAAAAACGAAAGGAGTGGAACGTGTAGCTTAAGCTTATACCTAATTTAAACAAATATATTACGTAGGTCTATATTTTATTAAGTTTCTTTATTTAGGACAGGATACAACGTTATAACAACATTAGAGAAACGACTATGCTAGAATAGTATTATATATTTTAGGTCACGTATGAGAAAACGCAAAACAGTGAAGGAAAACATCTTATGGCCATCCATCCTAAGAAAATTGCGTTGGATTCTCAACGCTCGGCTCAACACCGAGAGTTGAAAATGCAGTGCACGTCCGTGCGAACGTGGGCTTAGTGATTTTATACTGAAGATCACGTCTAAACGAGTAGTGTTAATGATTTGGAAAAAATATAAGATAAATTAAATAATTTTTTTAATAACTTATCCTGTGAATTTTTTTATATTATGTTTATGTTACAGTGTAATTCATTTGTAAAGTTATGTCAAAATTGTATTACAATAGTTTATCCCATAATCAAACGGAAAGCTTTTTATGAGATAAATAAAAACTGAGAAGGCGTGAGTTTATGTATGTATGTATGTAAAAACTGAGACTTGTGTTTAGGTAAGTTTTGTCTGTAGATTTCCAAAATTTTGATAAAATTTTGGAAAAGGGTGGGGAAAGGGGGGTTTTACGGTCGGAAATAATTTCCCGTTATTTGTTACTGCATATCAAAATATTATCAAGTGAAAAAATAATTCCAAGTGGGAAATAATTTCCCAATATTTGATTAAGAGTTATACGAGTAAGTATCTACCTACTAACATAATATAGACTCGTACCAATTACTGTGTGCTTGGTCTGAAATAAATATTTTCAATTTTTTATTTATATTTCTAAAGCGGATAAAAAACTGAGAATCACGCAAAAACTATCGAGGGTATTTTTCCGAAACCTTCAGCATTTTAAAGATTAAATCAAATCTGCCTGCCTTTTCCCAACTATATTGGGATCGGCTTCCAGTCTAACCGGATGCAGCTGAATACCAGTATCTTACATGAGGCGACTGCCTATCTGACCTCCACAACCCAGTAACTGGGTAATACTATACCCCTTGGTAAGACTGGTTGTCAGATTTCGGGCTTCTGGCGACCCGTAACGACTGTCAAAGATCCACGACTGACAGCTGGGACCAACGGCTTAACGTGCTTTCCGAGGCAGGGAGGAATCTCGGTATGTAAAGATAGTCACCCATCCACAGACCAACCCCGGCAAGCGTAGCTTAAACTGGTGGATCGACCCATGCGGCAGTTATTACTTAGCCACGAGCACCTCCTGAACGGGTTTGAATGAAGGCACATACATAGTTTATAACCCGGATTAACACATAGGGTACTTTTAATCCTGGAAAGTGTACGTTCCCGTGGGATATTTTCGACTTATAGTATTACTCAGTTACTGGGTTGTGGAGGTCAGATAGGCAGTCGCTCCATGTAAAATACTGGTATTCAGCTGCATCCGGTTAGACTGGAAGCTGACCCCAATATAGTTGGGAAAAGGCTAGGCAGATTGATTCAAACCCGTTCAGCCGTTTTTGCTCCAATCCGGAACTTACATCCAGACAAAAGGACAAACATTCTAAAAACTATACATTCAGCATCTGACTTGTTCCACCACCTCGTAGCAATTACTTTTTTTTTTTAAATATTTCTATGTACAGTTTGACTTCATTACTATTTTATTATATGTATACATATAGCAGATCGTACGGACACCGATACCGGTCAAACGGTCGGGTATCGAGATCGCCTTGCGGTTGCTTCAAAAGCCGGGCAATCCGGTAATGTGAAACTTCGATTTTCGCTTATGGTAACACTAAGCGATATTTTCTATATATTTGACCCGCATTCAGGATTTGTGGTGGCTATTCGATATTCTGACGGCGAAATGATATTGCTTTACCGGTTTATTAGTTTGTGTACAGGCTGGCCAGAAAGTAGACGCAATTCATCAATGTTTGAAACAAAAATTACATATACCTATTGATCCAATACTTAAATGTATTGCATTCTTCAGAATAATAATTAACGAAATCGAAATTTATTTTATTATTTTTAATACTTTCGACTCGCGATATAATATGATACAAGATGTCGTTAGTCTTCCAATATATGGGCGGTTATGTAGTTCGTCTTCCAATAAGACGTTTTCGCTAAAGTTAACCATCGCGGACGGTCAACGGCATTAGGTTTTAAACCGTGTTATAAAACAATGTAAAACGAAGTAAAATAGTGGATATTTACGTAGGTAGTCTCCAATCTTTTAAATTTCTTGTGAATATTTTTAAATATGAAAAAAAATAAAGCTAGGATTTTAAAACCAACTCATATATTATACTTATACCTAGGTACCTATAAATCTAATATTGCACTAATAAGTCTTGTTAAAATATACATCAGATTTTATTTTCACGGTTTATAATGCGGTATTCGCTAAGAAAAAACCTACATTTAAAATGAGCACTCCGCGAGGGCTCGTGGCATCCCATAAGCGACTAGGTGAGCCCTTCCGGAGGGCTCCCAACACTGAACGTGTTAAACTTTTAAGAAGACTCGTACCTATTACTAGTACCGTACGTGTATCATTATGTAGTTTTAAAAGTCGGAGTTTCCCAAGCAGGCACGAAGAGGTCTTGGTATGTAAAGATGGTCACCCATTCACGGGCCAATGGAGGCAACGTGCGGCTGTTATTACTTAGTCACAAGCCTCTCATGTAGTTTTAAAAGGGTTTTCCCTCTATCTGGCAGAATCTTGATGCTCCGAAATTTATTTGGCATAACACACTAGGCATAATCTTCTTTAAACGAATATTTGAAAGGCATCAAAATGATTTAATATAATGATTGTTTGGCTGAATGTTTGTATGTCCGAGTGTTACAATGGCATACTTTTAAGATGGCAGAATTTTATTCGGAATAATTTTATTAGGCATATTGCGATTTCTGTAAAATGGTATTTTAAATCTTAAATTAAACTAAAATATTGCCGTAAAAAGTATATGTCTACAAAAATTAGTGACAGAAACGAATCGCTGTAAATGACTCCACGTAGTCTTGTCTACTCTACCCCTAGAGTGTAATTTAAAATCGCGTAGGCGCGGAGAGGCTAGGCGATCCGCGAGTTGAGGAGCAGGTGGTTGTAACACTCGCCGCCGTGGCTGAGGATAGCCGAAGCTGATGAGCGTTAAAACCATCTGCGACGATAAGCTCGCGTGGGACCGCCGGAGCCCCGCAGCGCCGGAGCCGTGACAGAAACCATGCCTGCTGCATGTTGCATGCTCGCTTGCATGCTGCATGCTTTCTGCATGCATGGTGTATGCTTGCTTGCATGTTTGCATGTTTGTGTGAACTTCTTGCGATAAGATGGTCCTGCTTTTTAATTATTATGAGTATGAAATTTATACCTAAAGATGATTCTGACTTACAAAATTATGAGTCTGGAATTATGATAAATGAGTGTATGTTAAAAGATTTTATGCGAAATGAAGTTTATGCTATCTGCTGTTATGCAAAATAATTTTATGACATAAAAAGTTCTGCGATAAAGGGTAGACCCGTTTTAAAAGTGTAGAAAAATAATGAAAAGGTTGGTCTATGATTGAATAGACCTCGGGCTTTAAAACCGTGAAGCTCTTGCCATGACCACACCGTCTCACCGGGCTCTCCATTCCAATGTTATGAAAATATGGACATAACAGGCGTCTGAAAGGCTTTTTATTTTTTTTATAAAAAAAATAACAAACTTAATTCCAAACTAACATTTTATCCGTGGAGGTCGGATAATATCCCTCAGATACCAAGATTAAAAGCACTCTTAAGTGTTAATCCAGGTTATAAAGTATCAGCCAGTGCCAAATTTCATCCTAATCCGTTCAGCTGTTTTTGCGCCAATCCGGAACCTCAGACCAAATAAACACCAAGACGAAGCGCTATCAACATGTGTGCACGTAGTGTGGTGTAGTTTGATTGTAAATGGTTGTAAATGTGTGCGTATGACCGTGTACTCATGTGGAGGTGTAGTTTTGGCATGCTTCACTGTATAGTTCGTGGCGCTATGTCTTGATTTTTTATTTGGTCTGAGTCCGGAACTACATCCAGACAAACTGATTATCGGACAAAAATTAAAGTTACTATTTTTTTTATTATTTGTTTTAAATACTTTTCATAAAATATTCAGAGATCATATTTTTCGAGAGTTATTTTGGGATTTGTATAAAATGTTTATTTAATACAAATTTATTTTGGAGAGACGTCCAATATCCATTACTTTCTTAAATTTGTTCATGTATGTTTAGGACCGTATGGACGTTATTATATTTGACATGGGTTTGAGATTGATATTTTTTAAAGCCGTTTACGCGTAATGGAAAACACTCGTTCAATTTTCAAGCAAGTTATTTTCTAAAAATATTTTGTGTTTATATTTTCTCAAATGAGCATTAGTGTTTTCAGACAACATTATTACCTCAACACTTAGTTTTTTTTTAATTTATACTCCCGCAAAGTGTTGGCTAAATTATAATTCTACGAAAAAAATGCAACGAATCAATCATTTTAATAAATATTATCACTCAAAGGAAAACAAATAAACATTGACATAACACAAAAAAAGCGTTTCTAGAGTACTCAACATAATTTTTATTCATTTAAAGACGTCTGCGATTTTGTTAGTTTGCTTTGCTGAGAACAACAAATAAATATAAATAATACCCAGTATTCCTATACAGGGTGACGGGGGACATCGAACCGCAATCTGATACCATGGATTCAGTACATGATTCTGAATCCCCCTGCGTTGATTTTATAGCCTATTACTCAGTGATGATATAACATTCTACTGGTGAAAGAATTGTTTAAATCGTGTCCGTAGTTTTGGAGTTTATTGATTACAAACAAACATACATACAAACATAAGTACGAAAAATCAAATATTTTCTCTTTAAAATATTAGTTTAGATAAATTAGCTGTTCCATATGTATATGTTTGTAGGTACTGCACTTTTCTACGAAACAGCTGTTTTTTTTCATGACCGACGAAAATTTCTATGAGGTCTAGATTCATGTGCTGATTTCATGGTTACAAGATGTCTAAACATATTTTTTTTGTCCATCAGTTGTATTATTAACGAAATATTACACGTATTTTTTCTTTATTACTTTGTCAAAAGATTATGGCGATACATTAAAATGTGCCATGACGTCACGAGTACCTATATAGATTTTGTACTTACTTGTGACGTAACTTTAATGCGTTTTAAATAAGTATTTTTTTTATTAATAAATACAACAAAAAAAAAAACGTGTCTAATTGTTTTATATTATTTGACTGACGGACTAAATAGAAGTGCTTTTTTTTTGAGCCAGTTATCATCCCTATTTGCGCGTCGATGTCCTGCTACCCTGTATATTGTATTTAATTTAGGCACAATATCGTATTAGTACCCAACTGAAAAACCAGGTTATAAAAGTAAATTAACACTTAATGACACCGTAATAACTTGCTAGAATGAAGGTGGCAGAAAGTAATTTCCCAAGACTGGTACCGTTGGTACCGAAAAACCAACCCGAGGCTAGGTATATCCGGGAACAGTAGTGGAATAAAAAAGTATAGAATAGTAGGTACAGTCAGCCTCTAAAATATAGAATTTTAGTTTTCTACTTTATTTCCATAATATTGTATCACTAGTGTAGCCACAAAACATATTACACATTGGGTACTTAATTGTAGCTATACGTTGCTACAGTATTATGGAACTCAAACTGTAGACAATCAAATGACTTATTTTTGACGTATCTATATTTCACCGTATACGATTGTGAGAACTATTAGTTTATAATCTATGGCCGGGTTCCCATCACGCCGGACCGGCGGATTTGCCGGGCCGGTAAAACTGCCGGAAGGGCTAGTGGCTGTACCATTTATATGAAGGTATTCACACTATCCCGGGTCCGGCAAAAATACCGAGCCCGGCATTTTTATGCGCACTGGTTCGAATTCAACTGAGGTGAGTACTAGGCTGCCCAGTTTTCTTGTGGGATCCGGTGTAATGTGAACACTATTGACCGGGAGCCGGTTTCCGGCAAATACACCGATCCGGCACAGTGGGAAAAATCCCTATCGGGATCATTTCCATTACATTATAAACTGTTGAAAAATTGTGAACTGGGTGAAATGGGTTACGTTAGGTGCCGCGCGAGCGCTATTTCCAAGTTGCTCGCAGAAAAGCAGGCTATTTATTATTAGCTCAAGGTTCGTTACGTCGCAAGTAAGTTTGATACCAGTTCACAATTTGTCAGTTTCCCACGGATAGATTAGTTGCAGTTCCCAATTTCATCAGACAGAAATAATACCGATAGAATATAAACTAACGAAGTCCATAATTATACGGTGACATATACATCTTTTTGAAGCTGACTGTACCTACCTATCGTACCTACATCAAATCAATAATAGTTGTCTACCCTCTTTCATGGTGATTGTAGCACCACGAGGCAGTTTGTTTGTCACCATTTCGTTTACCAAAAGGTACCTTTCGGTCCCTTGATAATTGATTATTGCTACCAATCTTTTGTAGGTCGTTACATTTACTTTATCGAGTGAACCTACGGGTGCCATCTTGAAGGTGACACGTTTTTCTTCAGCAAGCTGTTTTTTTATAGACTTAAGCCTTTTAAGAGCTTCTCCTCCGATACAGAGCTTTAAGGCTCAATTTACATTGCCACAGAACGGAATGGAAGTGACTTACATATATCTGTGGTAAATTGTGTAACCTACAAACTAGATACGACCTTGTAACTGCGGGAATTACCGAGAATGCGCGAGAATTCTCTGTTATTTGGCTGGTATCTAGTTTCTACGTTACACTGTTGACATAAAGTTCACTATGCTTTGTACAAAAAATATCCGCCATCCATTCTGTTCCGCGGCAATATAGGTACATTGAGCCTTTAGTGTTTTGATCCTTGAGTAAAAGCACAGATGGGTCACTCCGAATTTTAGGTATGAAGCTACAAGTAGGTACGTGGTAAACTCAACTTGTCGAATTATGAGAGTTATGCGATAGGGAGGCAACTTCTAGGTGAATATAACTGAAGGTTATTAGCGCTGTGCGACCTGAATTGCACTTTATTGTGTAGCAGATTCGATTTTTATTTATATGATTTTGCGGAGTGAACCATCTGTACTTATTTGTGGTAAAAGGAAATTATTTATTTATTGCGCTTTGAAAGATTTTAATTGAATAGATATGCTTTGATGCTTGGCATGGAAGGAAAAATGAATAAAGTATAATGAAAAAGGAGTACCTGCATTCTAATAATTTGCTGTCGCATAAAGAAAGAAAATACACACACATAAACACAAATACAATAATACATAATACATTTATTTGGCACAGACTAAAAGGCACACAAGTAAAACGAAAAAATAAAATATATAGAAAGAATACAAAATAAAAAGTGTAAAGGCTCGTGCAGACCAGCGCGACGCGAACAATACAATTTCTAAGAAAACTTTGCAGTATGGGTATAACAATAGCCAGTGTCGCGTCGCGCTGTCGCGTCGCGCTAGTCTGCACGAAGCTTAAAAGTGCGTTGCATGCTGCGTGGTTGTTATCTAGTAGGTATCTGTACGGTAGTTGGAAAGAGAATAACCATGTATTGTCTGAAAAGGGCAGTAAGTACCTATCAATTTTAATTTTTTTATTCAGTTTAAAATTTCTGACGAGGGTTTTGTATTTCCGTTCAAAATTAAGATCACCGTACTGCTGGAAGGACCAGACAGCAGCAGGACTCACGGAAGTCTTCCAGCAGGACACAAACTCGTTCTTCCGGAAGAGCTTCTAGCAGGACAAGTTTTCGGACGATCTATCATTAATGTCAAATACGGGTGAACATGACAGCAGATGTTCATGACGGCCAAAATATAACGGAACCGCTCTTCTGGGAATTATTATTATTGCCAGCTTTTCGCGTTTATCCCAGATATAAACTTTTCTGTTGATTTTCTCATACAAACTTTAGTTCCCGGGAGCTTCTAAGCTTCTAACATTCTTTTGAAGTGCACTTCTACATCCTCTAAGGAATATTATCTTCTATCGTGTTTCTATCTTCAATGGCTAGATTGTGGTTTGTCCGTCTGTCACGCAGTTACTCTGAGACTACACATGAGAAATATGGGATATTTGTGAGTTTGTTACTCCAAACACGTAAACGGTTGAACGGATTTAGCTAAAAGACACACAGATAGTTTTTTTTTTTTTTTGATATGGTGTCTCGCAGCTTACTCTCAGATTGAGGTTGCAGCTGCTTAACCGGACTATCCTGTGGGTGCCTTAAGCTACTAACTTAAAGCCAGGGGCATAAACTATTCTACGTTAAAATTAAGTGAACGCTCGCTAAGGGCACCCCCTGTGGGGTACGAACCTCGGCTTAGGGCGTCGCTGGCGGTAGGACAGCAAGATCAAAGGGACAGGCTGGATCAAACATTTATTAATATTATTATTAATTGGAGAATTTAAAGCTACATTTCTCAGCATTACGCGGGCTGGCGCTTCTGCGAGCAAGGGTCGGGGCGAGTATTATTTACTCGGGAGGGTCGCGATCGCGGAGGACCACGACGGCGAGGTCGGAATGCGGATCTATTTTTATTGTGGTGTATTGTGCTGGTGTCCCTATTGCTTTCCTGGAGGAGGGTTATAGGGTCATCTGGGTACACACAGATAGACTACCTATAGTCTTGTATATATATATGTATAGTGGGGTTTTTGTATGAACCCCATCCCCACCCCACAACAGTCAAGGGATACGTGTCAATTTGTTCATTGGGACCCAAAAAAGCCTAAAGTACCTGTATTAGTTGCAAAAACTATTGAGTTTATTTTATAATTAACAAATACTTTTCGGCAAAAATGTATTTATTATTTAACAAAAATCATTTTTTCCACAAACAAAAAAAGCATATTTCACGTAAACAAATGACAAAATAATATTAATATTAATTTTAATAGTGTTTTTATTTTCAAGGGTTTTGAGCGTCGTAAACAAGCCAATAATTATGACCGCGGGAGTAGCAAATAATGAACGAGTGACGACTGGGACTATATTCGTGAAAATCTAAGAAGTCAGATTTGACAGCTTTATAAATACTTATTTGTGTGAGGTTAAGAGGGCGTAACCTAAAAGTTGGCAACGTCGCAAATAGCTGTCAAATATTTACCTGTTTTGATTAATTTGGCAATAATACTGCATGGAAATATGAAATGTGGCTAACTAGCGAACTAAAATATTGTTAATGAAATGCAATCATTAATATCGTAACATTTACTTTTATAATATGTAAAAAAAAGTATTTGGAAACTTCCCAAATGCCTTTTTTACACCTAAAACGGTTACAACATCAAATTCAGTGTTATAATTGCAATTCATTATTAATATTCTAGTTCGCTAGTTAGCCAAATTTCATATTTCCGTACATTAATATTGACAAATTAATCAAAACAGCGAAATATTTGACATCTATTTCCGACGTTGCCAACTTTCAGAATAAACGCCCTTATGGAAAAAAAACAATCGGTTGCTTTAAAAACCGTTACCGTATATGAAAAAATGATCGCGATGTTCTAATCCTTTTTATTGCACACTAAGTAAATGTGCTAGTATAAAAGAAAAAAACGTCGCCTTAATAAAAAATCTATCCTACTAGACGCTTCAAATGACACTTATTACTAAATTTGGGGTCCATATTGGCTCAACTAAAGTTCTTTACCCGAAATTGTTCTTCCTAACGATTTGTAATCCGAATGATCACTCTTCCTAAAATTTTTCATCCTAAAGTTTTCATTCATACTATTTGTAGTGCTACCGGCGATGTTCCTCATGTTTCCGAAAATTGTAATTAATAATATCATTAATGTAAATATATTTAAACTCCTACTGTTTTTTATCATAACGCTTTTATCCCTAAACATAAAGTTTATACCGCAGTTTTAACCGTACCTAAACCAATAACTATAGGACTGATTCGGTTCTGGCACTTCGCCGGCCGCTGCCGCGGCACGCCCGCTTTGCTCGCTCGGCTCGTGCGTTGTGGTCACAGTTCTAACCTAACCTAAACCAATAATTATGAATAAGACCGATTCGTTTCTGGAACTTGACTGAATGACTGGAGCGTGACTCTGGCTTCCAAAAATACACCAATAAAAGTGATTATTTGAAAGCTATAGCCGCTAATATTAAACTAATTTAATTGAAAAGTGTATTATGAAAACATGTATTTAACTACTTGTACCATGGTACTATTATTCTTATTGTATGTTATGTGACAACAAAGTTACGCAAAATTAGTGTATATAATACTGATTATTATGAATAAAAAGAAATCTAAACAAAAAGATATGACTTTGAATAATAGTGTAAAAGATGGTTATGTTGAGAAAATATAGGAAAACAAATAAAAGTATAATAGATGTTTATTGCTACTGACATTATGAAGTTGAATGCTTCGGAATTATGAACATTAGAGACAGAGTAGTTAGGAATTGTGATTGTTAGGATGAAAAATGTTAGGAAGAACATTTTCGGATTTCCAATTATCGGAGTTGAAAATTTAGGTGAACCCCTGGCGCACCCCTAAATTTGTTGGATAGTGGGGACGTTTCTTCTCATCATCCTTTAGTAAGTAAGAATGCGAGTGAAACCGTGAGTATCCGGTAGTATTGTTATAAAGTCTCGCAGCTTTTCTAGAATGTATAGCTTATTAAATTTTCCTTCACAATGATAACGCCTTGTATATTCTGTATAGGGATTTTTATTGGAGAAAAATTAATTAAGCGGAAAATTAACAGATCATAATATATTTAAAAGATTATCCGCGTCGGCTGCGTGATAAATTGATAATTCCACTTTATATATTATATTGAATTTCATGCCAGTGTGCTGTGATCTCATTTACAGGGATCAGACAGGATTAATAACTCTTGAAATAGGAATATTAATTGAGTATTTCGAATTCGCTCGACACGCACGCCGTTTTATAAAATTGTTTTCTCCTTCATTTTCATATTTAATCTGTTTATTTATGTAGGATTTTGACTATGAAACAAAGAACCTTTTTGTTGAATAATTTTTCACCAAAACGATTTTTCAAGCTTGGAATGTCTTAAAGATATTTCAATAACTTTTCCTCTGTGGAGAAAACGTGTTGTGTTGACCCCATGTGACATGGAAAAAGCGCAGGGGAGGATGATAATTACTCATATTGTGTTCGGAGGAGCTCGTTGCTAAGTAATAACAGCTGCAAGGGTCAGCCATCAGGTTAAGTTACGCTTGCCGGGGTTGGTCTGTGAATCGGTGACCATTTTCAACCGACTTCAAAAAAGAAGGAGGTTCTCAATTCGGTTGTATGTTTTTTTTTTTTTTTGTATTTTTGTTACGCTATTAGGTACTCCGCCAATTATGAATTGATTTTGATGATTCTTTTTTTGTTTGGTAGGGCATACATCAGAAGTGGTCCCATATAAATTTGGTCAAGATCTGATGAGGGATTTTTGAGTTAGCTTCAATAATATGTATTTTTCCCACCTAGTGGATGATATTCTAATAGTTCCTGTCACTGTAATTTACATAGCAGGTAGTGGTATTCAAATGTATGTGGGTGTTTTGTGTAGGTAGCACAACTAAAATGTGAAAAATAAAAACTTTTTCCCAGAATATTAAAACCGCCTCCAAAAAAAAAAACACTACAAAGTGAAAAATAACTTTGATTTCGGAAACCGGTGTCTTTGGTTTTTTTATTTTCGTTTTTTGCCACCGAATTTTTTTTTATATACCGAGACTCCTCCGTGTCTGGGAAAGCACGTTAAGCCGTTGGTCCCGGCTGTCATTCGTGGATCTTTCACAGTCGTTACGGGTCGTCAGAAGCCCGAAAGTCTGACAACCAGTCTTACCAAGGGGTATCGTATTAACCTGTCACTGGGTCATGGAGGTCAGATAGGCAGTCGCTCCATGTAAAGTATTAGTATTGCATCTGGTTAGACTGGAAGCCGACCCAACATAATTGGGAAAAGGCTGGGCAGATTGATTGTTTTCGGAGCACACTTTATATTGAGAAAAGAAGAGCCTTGTGATACTCAATTTATGGGTTAGACCATTTTCTGATTAGATATACACTCATCAAAAGTGTCTAGGGATTGTCACAATTGAGGATTATTATTTTAACTTTTTTGGATCGTTATTGATTATTTTGAATGAATTTCACAATTTGATAGAATTTTTATTAAAAAAAGAAAATCAAATGTCAATCAGGATTCCTATAAAAGTGTGTAATAGCGTTTTTACCAAACCATTACAATTTCAGCATTTGAAATGAAAAATAAAAGTATCGTGTTTGTGGAATACAATGATCAACACATGATCGACCATTATGAATTTAGCAGATTACAAACTTTTAGCAAAATGACAGTGGGATCGTGTTGGAATGACTTGGGCCCCTGATGCTAGGGATAGTGTGAACTATTGACAGCTCTCACAGCTCAATAAAAACTTACCTCACTTGAATGATCTACAATATTCTAGGATTTTTTTTTAATAAATTAGATTTGTTACAGCTGTAGTGGCAATAATTCTTTATTTAAATTATCTTTTATATAGATTATTTTCTTTTAGATTTTGTGAATGTGAGAACGTTGTAGGCTTAACATACTGTA
This sequence comes from Xanthia togata, assembly GCA_963853775.1. Lineage (NCBI taxonomy): Eukaryota > Metazoa > Arthropoda > Insecta > Lepidoptera > Noctuidae > Xanthia > Xanthia togata. The sequence continues at coordinate 14,526,404 of OY970809.1, forward strand.
GATCTGTCGACCATTTTCCATTTTGCTAAGTACCTACCTGGTACTTGTTGATAGGCCTACACTGTCCTCTCATACCTATTATCACTGTAATTTGAAAACATTGTAAAAACCATTTACTTTTAAAAGAGTAACCGTGGAGTTTCTTGCCGGCTCTTCTTCATAGGAAACGACCAATTGGAACCGTGCATTTCGCTTCTGACGTTTTATAAGTGCCCTTGTAGAATTATGTGAAATAATAGTTATTTGTTATACAAGAGTGCAAAGTTGCTTTTTAACCGCGTGTTCAATTTTGATGACCGAGCAAGCGAAGGATTCTAAAATTGAATCACGAGCGCAGCGAGTGATTCAAAATTAGAATCCTGAGCGTTAGCGAGGGAATCAAAAGAGCACGAGGTGAAAAATCTTTGCACTCGAGTGCAACACGTAACTTTTCATTCCACCTCAGCGAGGAAATGACTAAATGCAAAAAAAAAAACGTTTACAATCACAAGATAGGTACACTTTTATTTCAGTTTAGGTATTAATTACTACATTATGACAGGTAAGTATTACAGAATAATCTTTAAATTATAACAAAATAATACTAAGGTATAATTAAGAAAATTTTAAAGTAACGTTGCTACAGTTATTTAAATTGAGTGTAATATTTTTGTTTGGTACTGTAATATTGGTGTTAGTCACTTGTGTACTGTTTTTCGGTAAACTATCTGTCATACTTAATAGTTGTACCGATTCATCGGATTCCCTTGGCGTGAATGTTGGAGAGAGAGGGAGATGGTTAGGTGTTTCATAACGGCTTATTTTTGATGTAGAAGGGCCAGTACAAGGATCCGATTGAGGCTCTTTCAGTGTAATGGCTCCTACGATGCCTTCACATATTTTAGACTTATTTTGGATGGAATCCTCTATGTATCCCTCTACAACTGCATTGGACTTCCAGCCTCCGTGGCGCTTAAGGGACAGCAGATCAGCTCCGGAATCAGCCAAAAGTGTGGCTGAAGTTCGTCGGAAACAATGACCCGTGTACAACAGGGGTTCTGGAAGTTCAAGAAATGTTGCTATTTCTCGTGGGATACTGCCAATTTTATTAGTACCCATAGGCTGTCTAACACACTTTCCATTGCGATACTGTAGAAAAAATCGATTGATTGGAGTGTTAGGCGGGCGTAAGGCTTGATATTTCTCAACAATCGTTACGTATTCCTTGAGAATGACGAAGTTGCGGTCTCTTTTTGTCTTTGTATTAGGTAAATTAATTAATAGTAAGTCATCTGAATGTTTCTCAATGTTTTTGACATTAAGTTGTGTTAGTTCATTAGTTCGACATGCTCCGTTTATTCCAATAATAAGAACAACCTGTAACGTAAAGAGTATTGTAGTAGATAAATGAATAAAATTGATATGAACGCATAATTATGCCTATCAACATCTACTAAGTATACTATTTAATTGAGATTAATATACTTAAGTAGATACTGAATGTGCAACTGACTTTTGCCGCCAAATATACGGAATCGGGTGCTTCGTTAAGAAACTTTTCAATATCAGATACTATGAAAACCTTCGATTTTTTTGGTTGATGACCAGATGAGGCTCTTTTTAAAAATGCCACTAATTTAGGATAGGTATCGATATGTTTGTCTTTTTTTCATCTTTATTGTTGCTTTTAGCATCGAATACGTACTCCATAGAGTGCTTGCTTTCTTGTTCTCGGATAATTCTATAAAATATGCCAGCAAAACGTTTTCTGAGAAAGTTTTGGCTCCTTTTGCTAGTCGCCACGTGTTGAACATATCGTACTGTTTTAAATACTTCTCGCGTGATTGTTGAGGGAGAAAGCTCATTTGCGCATTATTAACAGTTTCAGTCAATTCTGTTGGCGTCAAGCAAACTTCCTCGTCGCTAGAATCACTCATTTTAGTTTTTTCACTTGTTTTCAAGTTTCTTGTTTTTAATATACCTAAGGTTTAACAATGACGTGAAAAAATGCCGCGTAAAGAACCGCGTACAAAGCAAATTGAAAAAAGAACACCAAGAAGGTTCCGAGTCTGAGTTTTTAACAAATTAAAAAAAAGTTGTATGATATATTCGGCACCATAGAGGTAGCAGTAAATAGGTTTAATGTTTTTTTTAATTCACAAACTTAGTGCACACGATGTTCTAAATTCAATTTACTTTATCCTCTAGAGAATAAAAACGGCTTTTCCACTCAGATACTGAAGATTAAAAATACTCTTTCCGAGATGGTGGGATGAAAAATATTTTGAATTGAATGTAATTGATCTGAAATCGTATATTGAACAAGTGTGGTGAGCAATGTCCGTTTGAATTTCTGAATGATACTTGAACCGTTTGCCTAACAGTAGGATAACTGGCTTTTATCTGTACAAATCCATCCAGATTCACACTGTTATTATGTTTTCATTTTTAAGAATTTATAATTTAATAGTTTATAATATGGTAAAATGTTTTGTATTTTGTAATACTTTCTATTCATGCGTGATAGTTAGAATTACTTAATTGTTTCATTGATCTTTTCAATACTCTTGATTAATATTGTACCTACTTAGCTGAAGCACAAAAAGCAAATAAACCTTTTACTTAAACAAATTTCTGCATTTTCATTGAAATATTGAATATGTATTTCTTTTTAATAGACACGTATCTATTAAATTATTGAAAATATGCAAGATTTAGGCGGCCTGAATTTCACAAGCAGCTTAAAACTATCACATAGACAAGCAACAAAAAAACCGGTTTAACCGAAACCCGGATTTTTTAATACGAAACCCGAAAAAAAAACGGACTTTTATTTTGGCCCGTTTTGCATTCCGTAATCCAGAGTGACTAATATTTAAATAAAAAGTACGACTGTCTGTCTACTCGTCTGTTACCTTTTTGCGCCTTAACGGCTGACCGAATTTGGATGTAATATGCCCTCTGGCATAGACCGTGGCCGTTGGAGGGCTAGACCGTGGCCGAGGTTTGGACAAAATATACTTTGTTTATCCCGGTAGTAAGTTCCCGTGGGATAATTTTCAGCCTACACGCGGGCGAAGCCACCAGCAAATGATACTCATATTTGTCATTTATAGTTCAAACAAAAACCTCTGTAAAACTTTATGCACAATATGTATTCATCCACATGACTAGACACCACGTTGACTCTTTAATCCAACAAAGGGTAATAATCCCCCGCATTTGTCACCTTGTTTTCTAGGGGTATTTTCCAGCGTTACATCCAGACGAGTTAACTTTATCTCCAGGGATTTACCTGGCTGGCTGTAAAGAGGATTTCGCTTTTGTCAGACGGCCAGTCTGTCTGTTTTGCAGTTTAGTAAATTGTTTATTATAATCTGGAATAGGGTTGCTGGTGTTTTTTATAACAAAACATAACATCACGCCTCGTTTCCCCGAAGGCTTAGGTTAGAGGTGTACCTGTAGGTAGTACACGCATATTTCGCCAGTTTTGATTAAGTCCCATAGGGGACCATAGCCTATTGCCATCAACCGGGCACAAAAGTGCTGAGCAAAAGGTCCTCGTTTTGGTCTTCAAAGATCAACCAAAGTGTTATTGGGTACTGGCTCTGCCCTGGACTTCACCGACGTGAAATTTCTTCTTTTAACATTAAATATTTCCTATAAAACTCAGCAATACTGTTGCGAATCAGATCAGTAGTTCTGAAGCATAATAGCATAATCATCCTATAATGTTTTTACTGCTAGGACACTGGCCTTCTCGTGTGAGATTATGTGGTATGGGAGATAGCAGCCCACTCCCTCTCACCTCTGTGACATGGAGTGATCTATAATCTCCCACGCGGGCCCTGTGAAACATCCTGTTAGATGTCACATGTCTTCGAATTTTTTGTTCTACGACATGCAAGTTTCTCCACGATGTTTTCCTTCATCGTTTTGAGAGCAGTGGTGATAAAATAATTTACACTAAATAAAGTGCCTGCTTGGGTTTGACCTCACGACCACAACTCGTTAGGCGTGGTCATTACCACTGGGCACCACTGCTCCCATAGTTCCAAAGATTATCCTATACATACAAACTTAGGAACCGATCTCTTTATAATATTAGTAGTATTTCTAAGTAGCAGCCTGGTATCTGGATTTGTGTTCGGTTGATGGTAATATCTGAAATGGTAGTGTACCCATACGCCTCTGCTTGCTCCTTTTGGGAATACACGCGTAATGTTATGTTATTCAGTAGTAATTTATATTCCTGTTGGCATGCATATTATAATAGCCAATCTGTTAGCTCAGAGATTGCATGGTATCTATGGTACACCGAGTGTAAACGTCAGGCTGCAGTAGATGGTAATTACTGTGCTCTTAATTAAACTAAAGCTCGAAAACTGACCGATGACTTTTTAATATTTTATTTTACGATATTGTATGAATATTTGATTTAATTATATCGAACTAGCACTTTCCCGCGGCTTCGTCCGCGTGGATGTCGCAAAATATCCCACGGGTACGTACTATTGGGACTGCATACTTCATAGCCGAGGAAAAGGTCATTGACTCCTACCGCTGCGCCCGCGTAGCCATCAACCATAATTATTTTGCTGCGCGTAATTTTGAATCTGTGATATCCAGTGATCGGATAGTCGGGCGCTTATATACCTAAACTTCACTTTTATTCTATTCTATTGCTAAAAATTTTTTGGTCAAATCTCAAAGAATCAGCATCGCCATACAACGTGGCAATGCTGCCAATTGCCACGTTGTATGGCGATTCTGTATCTTTGGCCAAAAAATAGGCCAGCTCTCTGGTCACGTGAAGTCAACCAACCGCTTGGCGTTGTCCTGAAAAACCATAAGGTTATCGAAAAAGATCGCTCAAAGGTTTAATTAAAAGACAAGTTGTGAGCGCCATTGCCTCACATAAGCCCATGGGTCAATTTTTTAGTCGGGTGGAATGTAATTGGGGTTTTTCCATCAGAAATTTTCAGAAGTAACTCTTAGCCTGGATTACTGACCGGTTGATGGCAATAGGTTTGCTCCATACTTAATTAGCGAGGTATTATTCTAGACCTCCGCCTTCTTTCGGGGATTTTTAAGATTCCGTACTCAAAGGATGCCAACGGGACCCTATTATTATTGCTCCGCTGTCCGTCCGTCCGTCTGTCCGTGTGTCGCAGAGCTGTATCTTTCAATCACAGAAGGTGTACTACTATTGTGGCCGCTATAACACAACAAATAATAAAAGAATACTTATAAATTAAAGGAAGTCCGTCACCTTTAAGCACTTCATGTATTCAACGACTACAAAACATTCATTTAAAAAAAAAATATAGATATATTTATGAACATTTGAATAATTAAAAAAGAAAATATATTATTTATTATTATGAAGTAGTTCGAAACACCCTGTTGCGAGCGCGGTCCGATTCTTGCGTTCAAGGGCAGCGCGAATTCGAGGAATAATGGAGCGGCGACATCTTTAACAGAGTTCATTCACCCGAGGCGAGGCTTGGTTTGCGCCGCACTACTAAAAGGATAGTGTTAGAGCATCTCATTGGATGAAAGTCCACGTGGAATAGTATGCTAGAATGGCTTACGATATTTTGTCTCATAGAAAATGGAGATGGAATGATCTACTCGCCGTGCGTTGGATAGGTATAGTCTACCGTCTGATACGTAAACATTACGATTATTAACAGAATGTTTCATCATTCTAATTCATTATTTATTTTTCTTTGTACTTATGTTCTTAATTAACGGTAACAATTTTTTTAAATCGTTCCTAGAGGTATTTTATGTCGATTAAATTGAGTAGATCCTCTATTTATGACGACTAAAATGTCACGATGAATAGTGTACGGTACAAATATTGTACGACGGTATGGAACCCTTCGTGTGCGACTCCGACTTGCACTTGACTGCTTTTTATTAATTTAAAAGGTTGAATAGGAATGGTTTTGTGAATGTTCTCTATTTTCAAAACAAAAAATACCAAATTCTATTGTCGAAACGCTTTGTTAATGTAAACATTTTGTATAGGATCGTTTACCTATATCTCTCGCTTGATATCCCCAGTACACATAATATACACAATCGATACTTGTACTAGACACTCGACCTTGAGCATCGCGTCTTTGTATTACCAAGCTTCGTTTTTAATTAACGTTTTACATAAGTATTTTAGGATCCATAGTAGTTATTGTATGTCTACTTATGACATATTATGTCAACTATGTGTGCTTTCATGAAAGCATGAGCGCACACATAGTTGTAATTTGCTTGATAAACTATAAAGGTTCGTAATTTTATGAAACTTGAACGAGCAAAAAGTTCTTAATTTATAAGCACTTATTCCGTCAGTTAATTATGTCGATCCATTTGGATTGATTGAAATACGTACGCACACAGACGTATGCACAGATTAAAGATCAAATGATTTTTTAGAGGCATGAGGAACAGGGTGTAAAGGTCACTCATCCACCATAGAAAAGGGAGGATCCTCCAACCAGACGGGTGTTGTGTCTGGCGGGCCGACTGCCCGAATGTTGATGTCGGATAGTCTTATAATATGTCATTCGCGCGGTAAACTCTTATTGCGCGATGCAGGATTTGTGTGACGTACTAACGTACTACATACTAACTACGTCTTTGATGCGTAGTTAGTATGTGGCGGTGTAACCGCTACAATTTTATTTCATCCTGTGCATACGTTAATGACCTGTCCAGATAAAAAAAAATGCAAAATGGGTCTGCTCGTGGCGTCGATCTTGCCTGATGAAAAGCGATAGATGAGTTCTATGATAGAGCGAGCGTGAAATGATGACGAATTACAATAATTATAACGCTTTCGTTCCTTCATCGATACTTCAAAACAGTCTCCACGAGATTGAACATTCTTCCCCACTTACACCTTGCTGGGTGGCTAATAAAATAATGAGCTATTTTAGTGAAGTTTGTGTCGATACGAGAGAATAGGATCAACACTTCAAAGTAGTACTACCAAACACTCCAAAGTATATTAGATATGTTATAATCATAATACAGGGTGTCCAGTGGCAGATTTCAAAGTTTGAACAAACATAGTTTCTGAACGCAATACGTGAGAGGGGCGCGGGGGGCGTCGTTCAAAGCGCAAGCGGTGCGGATTTTTTAGTAGCCATGGAACAGTGGAGCGGAGAGCACCGCGCTTTTGCCGTCGAGGCGTATATTTCGAGTGGGTTTTCGCTGTCTGAAGCACGCCGTCGATTTAATAATCGTTACGGTATTCGTCGATTACGTGATGGACCATCGATCAACCTCATTCAGTCATGGGTAGCAAAGTTCAGAGCTACAGGATCAACATTAAATAGACCCAGACCAGGACCTATACCAACGGTAGCCACAGACGAAAATGTTGAACGTGTTATGGTTTCTGTCACTGAAAATCCCCGTTTATCACTTCGTGCACGTTATATTGGGAATTACGAAATCAACTTTACAGATTATAATGCGAAAAAAACTCAAGTTCCATCCGTATAAAATTCGAAAAAAACTCAAGTTCCATCCGTATAAAATTCAAATCGTTCAAGATTTGCACGATTCTGACTTTGAATTAAGAAAAACTTACGCGGAGGTGATGTTGTTGAGATTTCGTACTGCTACTCGGATGGGTAACATATTCTTTAGTGACGAAGCCCACTTTCACATCGGAGGATATGTCAATAAGCAAAATTTCCGCTACTGGGATGTCTGCAACCCAAGACACAAGAGCCAAGCATCAAGAGCCTTTACATAAACCTAAAGTTACAGTCTGGTGTGCAATGTCTGCATCTGCCATCATAGGGCCTTATTTCTTTGAAAACCAAAGTGGTCAAACTGTAACTGTGAATTCGGAGAGATATACCGAGATGATAAATGACTTTTTTGGACTAGAACTACAGAATAGTCCATACTTCAACCGAAACACGTGGTTCCAGCAGGACGGGGCCACAGCTCATACTGCTAATGTGTCCATGAATGCAGTGCGGCAGTTATTTCCAGAAAAAAACATATCCCGAAACGGCACCATACCGTGGCCACCCAGGTCACCAGATTTAAGCCCGTGTGACTTTTTCTTACTTAAAATCCGTTGTTTACAAAACAAATCCGTGTACTGTGACACAGCTTAAAGAAAATATTCGAGCCGAAATCAGCAGGATTCCCCAGTCGCTCTGTAAACGCGTTTTTGAAAACATGCGTGCTAGACTCGAAGAGTGTGTCAGGCTCGATGGCCGCCATTTGGAGAACGTGATTTTCAAAAAATGAAATCCGCATTTGTTATTTTTAAATTACAATAAACATACTTTTTATTAGAGGTGTAGTTTTTTTTTTACAATTTTTCAAACTTTGAAATCTGCCGCTGGACACCCTGTACATACACCGAATTTGTATTATTATGTATTAGACATTGTATATTTATTAAATTAGTTTTAAGTACACCCACGGAATAGAAAAAACAGTTTTTTCAATTCCGTGAGTACACCCACATTTCGCCAGTTATGTTTAAGTCTAATGTGGGCAGAGGTGTACCTACTAGGTACAGGTACACCTCTGCCCAACCCTTCGGGGAAACAAGGCGTGATGTTATGTTGATATTATGTGTAGTTATGAGTACTGATTGTAGAAGAAAATTGTGGTCACAATACAAATCTATAAAGGCTCGTGTAGACCAGCGCGACGTGATGGCGCGACGCGACTCGAACAATACAATTTCTAAGAAAACTTCACGGTCTATCAATAGCCGGTGTCGCGTCGCGCTGTCGCGTCGCGCTAGTCTGCACGAAGCTTAATACGCACGCACAGTCACACACGTTTATGGGTCTAGCGTAGTAGGTAGGTACCTACTTCGTCCATTTTGGTTTGTTTAGACTGTACAGAGGAAGTGAAAGGAAGTGACTGTAATATTAATTTTGAAATAATTAATTACTGAATGTGAAATGAAATGTGTAACTGAAAGTTAAAGTGAGTTATTAAGGAAATTGACAAACTTTTTTTTGTCAGTCAGGTAGATTATAAAAAAATGGACACGTATTTTTTCTTTTTTTACGTAATCAAAAGATTACGGCAATAGATTGAGTAGGTACGTTAAAATGTGGCATGACGTCATTCCCCGGTAGATTTTATACTAACTTGTAACGTAGCGAGCCCCCACTCCCCAACTTTAATGCGTTTTATCTAAACCAATTTTTATTAATATGATAAAGCAAAAAATACGTGTCTAATATTTTTTTGTCATCTGACTGACGAACTAATTAGTTTTTTTTCCCAGTCAATATCCCTATTCTGTGGCCCATAGTAGGTAGGTACAGTTTTCCCTCTATTTCTCATTTGCCCGCTTCTTTATCAACAATTAAATAAAAGAACTGCTCTCCGGATTTTGAGGGCACTGATGTACTGTCGCAAAGCAGCGACGTCGCGGGAAATTACATGGAATTTAAATTCTTGTTCATTTCTAAATGCCAAGGTCAAATCTAGTACAAGCTTCGAAATTAAGCTTATGTTTACCTTTGTTTAAGTCGCTTGTAGTTGACAACGCCTCCGAGCTAGATACACAACGTCGTACCAGTCTATATTCCTACATTTATATAGGTATTATTATTTTCCTTTAATTCCCTTGTTACAAGGCCTAGTAAACAAAGGACTAGATTTCAAATATGAAAGGTGAAGGTCTCAGTTTATTTATTAGGAATTTAATTGGAAAATAATTCAAAGGCGATGATTAGGATTTTGGTTGTTGAATATTGATTATTGTTACAAGACGATGTTTAACGAGTCTGCCTAATGTTTCGTGAAGGTCCCAGTAGATTAAAGGTATTGATCGTTTTCGAACGTGTTTCACAAAAATAAACGAGGAGCAAATGAAAAAGTTTTAATTGCGAACTTGACAATAGTGACAGAATTAAATGAATTCGAATTTGGAGAATTCCAAATTACGAAAGTTAGGAATAAATTTATTTTTGGCAACGAAAAGTTCGAATAATAAAAATACTGTGTACAAAGAAAGGCATTTTTACGCGATCATTAAAATTACATAAAAAACGTTTTTAAAAGGAAATTCTTTTATGCGATTTCTCTCGGCGCCGCCCGCGTCGTATCAATTGGAGAAGTCTGTGAAGAAAATGTGAATAAGCGAACATTTCGAGTTGTTGGCGATTACAGTTTGATAAATAGCATTTGTTGTTGAATTACTTAACATATTTTAAGGAGCGCATATTGATTACCGTGAACTACTTAAATCCTTATCGTAATCCAAACCAGACTTGTTAGTTTGTAATTTGAATTATTACAACCGATGTAATCTCTGGAGGAGCTCGAGGCTATGTAATAACTGCCGCACGGGTCGATCCATCAGGTTAAGCTACGCTTGCCGGGGTTGATCTGTGGATGGGTGACCATCTTTACATACCGAGACTCTTCCGTACCTCGGAAAGCACGTTAAGCCGTTGGTCCCGACTTTCATTCGTGGATCTTTGACAGTCGTTACGGGTCGTCAGAAGCCCGAAAGTCTGACAACCTAGTCTTACCAAGGGGTATCGTATTACCCAGTTACTGGGTTGTAGAGGTCAGATAGGCAGTCGCTCCATGTTAAATACTGGTATTCAGCTGCATCTGGTTAGACTGGAAGCCGACCCCAACATAGTTGGGAAAAGACTAGGCAGATTGACAACCGATGAAATCTCTCCGAGTTTAATTACGAGTGTATTTCGTATTTGCTTGGGACGCAATATTGTAAGCTACGTCTGCTATCGGTTGGTAGCTGAATGTGAATTAATTATTGTTAGACGATGCATAAACTCATATCCATTAATATGTCGGGAGCCTTCAATTATTCCTAATGGGGATACCTGTCAGTTTGAGGTTTAATCATACAATAGTTGTGTAAACAGCATAATTCTATCTTAGGAAAGGTGTGTGGTCAATAATCAGTACGTTTGGGTCGAGTAGGTATTATTATTTTGTATGGGTCTGTTGATTTTTTTCCGATTACGATGTTAGAGATTTTTTTTCACTTTGATGGTCGGCACATAGCCACAGTATAAATATGGACAGTACATAAACCAGGGATGTTACTGAGCTTCGGTTCCGATAGTTTTGAATCGGAGTTATAACGAAGGTCGAAAGTACAATTTGCCACTTTTATTGTCACTGGATTTGATTTAAATTAAGTTTATTCAATTGCCGCATGTTAAATTATCACCTCTTATACGTATTACTTAGGTATCCACTTTCAGAATAAACTCTCTCAATAAGGAAAATACTACGCTTCTGCCACTTTCTTTTTTAAGTCTTTTCTTTTCCTTTGGTTGACTTCTATGGATTTCACGAGAAAAGAGCAGCCGGTCTATTCTGTAATAATCTCACGGTGAAAACTTAGGTGAAGTGAGCTGTCGTTCCACCTGCTGCTAGGGACTGACAGCTCACTCCGAGCTCACTTCACCTAAGTTTTCACGGTGAGATGGTTACAGAATAGCACTGCAGGTGTCGATCCGAAATCTTCATAAATAAAACAAGAATATAATTATTTTAAATGTTTTAAACAGATCTGATAATTTACTTCTATAATATTTCTTTAAAAAAAAATCTTAGCCGACATCGGAACTTAGCAATTTCTCGATATTAATGAATTTTCGGCTAGCCAGACCATAATACCCATTAGCTAATTTGTAGCACATCGGTCATATTACCTTACATTTAAGTAATACGTCGAATTATAAAAGTCATCCTTTGTGCTTTCGTTTCGTTCTTCTTCCATTGCAGATTAACCCACAGCTGTTTATTTCTAGGTATATCTCATACTGATATAAGAACCTCTTTGCAGCACTGCCCTGAGGCAGCACTGGTGTCAGCGAGGGTGTTAGCGGCTGAAGGTGCCCCGGCTACCCGCTCCGCGTCAGGAGTGGAACGAAGACCGTCGGCTCCCAGACCTCCACTGTGCAAGAGGGGGTCAGGATCCCTGCTGTCAGGGTCACCGCCTACGTCCAGGTAAGTTTCTTGCCCGTTCTTCTCCATATAGTAGATTTTTTTATCTTTATATCTTACTACCTGACCGAACAGACGTTGTCCTGACCTTTGAATATTTAGTAGATTTTTTTGTGATCGTCTTGAGTTCATACATAAATCTCATAGAAAAAGAACGTTCGGTTCTTCACGAATTTGAAAATTTTCCAAGTTTTCTTTCCATAAAAACATAATTCGGACTATTTATTACAAACATTTTAAAACAAAAAAAATGCCAAATCAGTGCAGCCATTCGTATGTGATCCGCTTACCACCAAACAGCATTTCATTTTTTTTTCTTTCTAAAGAGATAGTTCCTAGTAGGTATAGCATAAGTACAAATAAATTCAAACAATTTATTTTCTCTTTACGCACAATAATATTTAAAGCAAGTTTTTAAAACTACGTGACAGTGAAAAAACGAGTTAAAAAGCGGTTTAATGTTTCTCATTACTATATTCAAATGAAAATCCCAGTATTTCCTCGAAAAGTGTAAACCTTGTTGCCTTTAAAACTAGCATTCATAATCTAGGTATTATGAATGCTAGTTTTAAAGGCAACAAGGTTTCACTAACGAGACTACGCCGTAGCATTTCGTAGACAAAACCAGCAAGATAGATGTTCACATTCCAATCTCATTAGATTCTACAGAAAACACTAGCAACTCTATGAAAGTTATAACCACGTAGCCGTTTTATCTACAACACTCGTAGCTTCGTAGACTTGTAGCTCACTAGCGAGACTACGCCGTAGCGTTTTGTAGACAAACCTACACACACTTGTAGGTACTTGTAAAGCTTCTGTATGTGTGTTGACGCAGACTAGCAAGAAGTTCTGCGTACTCCTAGTGCTCTAGAAGTCTATCTACATTACCTGAAGGAGTTTAATGTGCGAAGTTTTAAACATGGTTAGTTTTCCAGTCTAGATTGAAAAGTTTGTTCGGGAACGTTTTATACAGGATGTTGCTCGAAGTAATTTTCGCACTTCGTATAGAGATTGCTTGACGATGTCCTAATTGTAGAAGGAACGTGCCTAATTGTGGCTTGGAGTGTATGTGCGTTCAGGAGAAAATATTATTGAAAAAGTCGGGGTCGTGTCGTGGGACGACCTGTTGGACGAAGTTCTTTTCGGTGTATTTTATGTAAACACAGATTCATCTAGTATGATCTTAAGTTTCAAATGAGGGTCAACAGGGCAAAACGGTTTTTCGTTAAGGCAACTGCAGGCGACACGACTGGTTTCTATGAATTTCTATGAAATACCTTCCGTAGCTAGCGACACGTCGTTGGCAGCTACGGGCGAGTGACAGGCGACACGTGCAGCCCGACCGCAGACCTGTAGTGTCGCCCACGCTCGAGCGATAAAACGGGTTTCTATCTTCTATCTACCGACTGGAATACGGGCAGATGCTGCCTGCGGTCAGGTTCAGAATCATGACTGCAGCGACATGACGCTGCGACATGTCGCCTGAAGTTGCCGCTTGCGGTCGGGTACGAAATGGTACCTATACGTGACGCTTTCTGTCAGGTTACTCCTACCGCTTCGTTCCAATAATAAATATCCGAGACAGCGGAACAACTGTCACTCAGAATGCTATAATATTTTTATCAGATTATTTTGGACTAGGCATACGTTAATAAAAATGCTTTTCACAATCTTGTATAGTGACTTCCTAGGTAATAGGTACCATCATCAGAGTAAACACGTTTTTTTTTTTTGTTTAAAAACCGTTGAATATTTGGAGTATTTTAACTTGATCATCATTGCCATGATTTTAGTAAAAGTTATTGGTACATAAAGGCACACCACTGCCCATCCCCTTTTTTTGGCAGGGGGGCGTGTGAGACTCTCACTGACTAAAACCCACCCGTGTTCCTTCAGTTGCCGGTATGTTGCCAGGGGCCACGGTATTCCTTTCGGACTGTCCCGCAACCCCGGCAGGCACCGGTCCCATCGGACCTCTTCATTTGCTGACATCTCTCTTTGAGGCGCGCGTGGAACACAACGTGCCGTCGACCCGGGCCTGGTCCTTATCGGCCGGCGAGCTACCCATTGCTCACCGTCTGCAAGCCCGCGTCTACGGTGGTCGGGAATCAGATTGTGATTCCAGACGCCCAGGGCGTGTTCTGCGGCGGCTAGGAGCGAGAGGGCGCGAAATTTGCCTCTCCCTCACGCGTTTATAGCATTACTGCTTCGCAGAAGGAGGTGACGGCCTCCCATCCCCTCTCGCTCCGTACCATGGCCTGGACCAGGGCCGGACGCGAAAGATCCCCGCCACAAATCGGCTCCACGAGGACACGGCGGTGCTCTGCCCAAGCCGGGCAGACCTTCACCGTATGCTCCACCACGTCCTCCACTAACCATCCCCTTAGGATCATCTACTAGCCTCGTAAAACCGTTTAGATATACAGTCTTTTCTTTCGTTTTGTTGGTTACTGACGTGGTGTCAGAGTTTTTTTACCGCCCATTTGAGAAATATCGCTCAGGCATCTAACGATTTCTTCACCGGTTTTGGACCAAGTGATAAATATACAATAACCACATGAATCCGAAAAGTCAGAGGTGCGTGGCTTCGGTTCGAACTCGAGACCTATGACTTGGTGGTCCGACGGTCACAATATATACAGTTAATAAAAAAAACATGTTTTTAAGAACGGATTGTTCAAACAGTTATCAACTTTGCTTATCCCGTAGAGAATTATAAACATATTCATGTACAACGGATTCAAATTAACTGACTCGCAACTGTTTCGCTACTAAATTACATTATAAAAAACCACCAGTTTGCACTATACAATGTAATTGTACGATTTTTACACGAGCGATAGCAAATGGTGTTAGACAATATTTTATTTCTTGGTTATCTGCTCGACTAGGAACGGGATCGGTTTTCATACGACGACTTGGAAAAGTATCCTATTTGTGTGGCGTATCAATATCTCGTGTCAGGTTGCTTGAATGCATCAAGGCTAGACGATAAAATGAATGAAATATACAAAAAACAAATGAAAAACGAATGTCTTCGACCAGTGCGTGTTGCCAGTGATCACCTATGGCACTGAACCGTGGTCGCTCACAATGGGCCTCATTAGAAGACTGAAAGTCAGTCAACAACGGGTATTAGACAGGGCTATGTTTGAAAAAGTTTTATTTAATTTTTATTTATTTCCTGTTATTATTTAGATGGATGAGGAGCTCGTGGCTAAGTAATAACTGCCGCAGGGGTCGATCCATCAGGTTAAGCTACGCTTGCCGGGGTTGGTCTGTGGATGGGTGACCATCTTTACATACCGAGACTCCTCCGTGCCTCGGAAAGCACGTTAAGCTGTTGGTCCCGGCTGTCATTCGTGGATCTTTGACAGTCGTTACGGGTCGTCAGAAGCCCGAAAGTCTGACAACCAGTCTTACCAAGGGGTATCGTATTACCCAGTTACTGGGTTGTGGAGGTCAGATAGGCAGTCGCTTCATGTAAAATTGACTGGAAGACTGGAAGCCGACCCCAATATAGTTGGGAAAAGGCTAGGCAGATTGATTATTATTTAGATGGATTTATTTCATACTTCAAGCACACAATTGTACGGCGAAGGCGGGTATTTTTAGATCTTTAAGTATTAATAATGATTTTAAACTCGTTCAGAGTCACATAGAAAGTAATTTTAACAATTTTGTTGTTACTTGAATCTGTCTCAGATTCGCTTAAAAAATATTATCAGTCCCCTACATACTCAATTATTTATCTCTTCAATATCCGAGAAAAACAAATCCCCAGAACAATTACTGCACCCGTCAAATTATAATAATAAGCAACAGCTGAATGACAGAGCAAACAACAGCCCATGTTTAATATTATAATATTTTAATTCGTTTATATTTGACGTTCATCTCTGATCAGGAAGAATTAAGAAGAATTAAATTGTTACCGAGACCGAGACGTGGCGATGGCGCTCGGAAAAATCCGTCACCATTATATTTCCTGGCTTACTGTTAGGTTAGGGCTGCCAGAGGGAAATTAAATAAATAATTAAATTAACGCTAGGATGGAATTGATATACTCAAACTCAAAGCATTTATTTCAATTAAACCATTTACAGGCACTTTTGAATTGTCAAGGGGTCGGTCAGTCAAAAATATGAAGCTAGTTGCCCATTCCAAAGCGTAGTAGGTACCTATGGAGAAGAACGGGCAAGAAACTCCACGGACCAAAAATTTGATACAACGTATTGGTTACATCATTCATTTTGAAATCATGCATGCGAGAACAATCAAGAAAGACGTGCACGTTTGTAAAAGCGTCCGTACTTTAACAATTCAAAGATTTACATGTATGTATTATTGTCTAAAATCATTACCAAATCTAAGTTATACAACTAACTATTGACACAGATTGTTAGTTGTGTAAGTTAGATTTGTTAATGATTAATATTAGTAATTAAATAACATAACATCACGCCTTGATTCACCGAAGGGTTGGGCAGAGGTGTACCTGTAGTACACCCACATTTCTCCAGTTATGTTTTTAAGTCCCATGTAATAGGGTGCGAGCCTATTGCCATCAACCGGTCACAATTCCAGACTCCGGGCTATTACGGAGAAATTCCTGTTGGAAAAACCCAATAATACTTTGTCCGACTTGGCAATCGAACCCAGGACCTCATGCTCAGCAGTAGCGCTTGCGACCACTAGACCAACGAGGCAGTCATAAATATATAATAATATTAATAAAATATGATTTTTATAATTTACTATTGTATCTTACTGATTAAATACTTACTTAAACAAAAATATGTGCAACTATAGATCCACATATAGGTACGAGTGTTGAAAAAACAGAAAAGACAGTAATTGTTTGCAATAAACGGACGCGTATTAAAAACGTTGCTCCACTGGATTCCTAAGGAAACCCTAACGAAATACCCTAGTGGAGCAAGGGTTTTAACACGTTCTCATGGTCATGTATTTAATGCAATTATTCAAATTATAGTTCCAAGAGTTCTACCGATAACACGAACATGTACTAGCAAGTTAAAAACACCTGCTTCGCTGATCTATCCCCAGTTACGTGACAGCCCTGCACTCCCGCGTTATCTGCCGCAACGCTACCCGCTCTTCTAATGGCATTAATTTAAATGAATAATAGTCCTCCATATATTCATTCGTTGGCAATATTTTGCAACAAGTGCGCGCGGTATAATCATAAAAACGAATGCAGAAAAGCAGCGCGCAAATGCTTACATAACAGTTCCTCCACGAAGTACTAGGATCGTATAAACACAAACAGATATAAATTCACTACAACACAGTC
Organism: Xanthia togata; assembly: GCA_963853775.1. Taxonomy (NCBI): domain Eukaryota; kingdom Metazoa; phylum Arthropoda; class Insecta; order Lepidoptera; family Noctuidae; genus Xanthia; species Xanthia togata. The sequence goes on from OY970809.1 coordinate 14,543,697, forward strand.
AGATGTCGCTGTTTCGTTCTGAGCAATGCACATACACACATTTCCTGAATTCTTTATAACCAACTAATGTGCCGCCTCTGCGGTACCTACGCTTTATTTTACACCCGTCCATTTCAACGCCCGAGGGTAAATGCGAGGATATTAACTATAGTACTTGTGACTGAGGGGTGCTACATACATGTTCGGGTCGGCACATTCGGTTCGACATTATTTGCTATACGTCAAAGCCGACCCGAAGCAATTACTACACATATTCGGATTTCATTTGACTCGTGTCTATCTGCAAATTCGTTCGGTATCTACTCTCCCGTAATCATGTTCAGGTCGGCTCGGCACAATTCGAGCTAAGCCGAGCGGCTTTTTTCCGAACACAGATCTACATAGTCATGTATATTCAATATTTCCGCCCAGCTGTGCCGAATCATCCTTAGGACCATTTTTATTATTTTGATGTAGTTACTGTAGCTGATTGAGAGAAATGGGTTAGGTAGGTAAAGCTTGCACTTTTTTGTTGGTTTTTGAGAGAGGTACTTTGGTTAATATATTAGGGATAGTTAGTTACGTCTCACGGTGCTATAATTAGCTAATCCTTAGACTCTAAGGAGCCAACCCTCTAAGGCTTAGAGGGTGGGTCCTTGTTAGAGTGTGTTCATAAATTACAATGTTCATAATTAATTAATATCATATTACAAACATTTTACTTTTGAACAAAGGGTTTAAGAACAAGGTAGCGCTGCTAACACAACATTAAGCGTATATTCTCTGAAGGGAGAGGCGGAGGTTATATTACAGTAATACGAGGCGTGCCTATTGCCTTAATCAGGCACATTCTAGATTCCATGCTGCTGCTGAAAAATTGATGATGGATAAACCCAAACCTTTTGGAAAATATTTTTGACACACGTATTTACAAGATTTAAAAATTAACAGACTTAAAATACTAATAATATACTTACTTAAATTTGTTTTAAATGAGGTGTGGGGAGAAATAATGATAGGGCATCAAAAAATTCGTCTGCATCGCTGTCAACAGGAAAAGAGCCCAAAAAGCTGGCAGCATTGCCACGTAAAGTGGAAAGTCTGGTCAGGAGATTATCTTACACAGATTGAAAGTAGGCTAAAATGGCGCCATATAAGTTTTAATTTAAAAAGAAGAAGATCTAGTTATTCTTCATAGTGATAAAACTGCATGTCGATTCCCGTAACCACTTCACCGTGAAAACATGTGAAGTGAGCGTGGAGTGAGCTGTCAGTGTCATCTCACCCTTTTGGAATGACAACTCACTTCACCTAAGTTTTCACGGTGAGATGGTTACTGAATAGCACTGCTGATCTAATAACATTGGTTCCCCACACGCCTAGCATTCATGTTTGCGACTAATAGAAGAAATAGGAGGCAATCGAGAGAGATACTTACAAGCGATTCTTATCGTAACAGTTCTTCCTCAAAACACAGAAATGTAACACAAACATACCTTCATCAAGTTAAACGCAGTAATTGTTGAACTGGTCGGTCGGTATTTATGAAGTTATCGAGCAAGCAGTTAACTTAGTTACCGGCGCGGGCGCGGCTACTACTGATCTGTCAATTTGCGCTAACTTAGTTATGTCAGTTATAGCCAGTCCGTAATGATTTCTGAGGGTTCACTCTGACATTTACGGGTTTAGCATTTAATATTGCTGTTCATATGTTCTCGATTTTATCGAAAATATTAGCCCAACGCCCATTATTTGGAGTACCAAATTGCACTAATGTCCTGCTTCATGCTGCTTGCGCCCTTCTGTATTTAGAATAATCAATCCGCTCACTATAGTTAAAGCTTCGTGCAGACTAGCGCGACGCGACACCGGTTATTGTTATACCGTGAAGTTTAGTTATTGTATTGTTCGAGTCGCGACGCGCTAGACTGACCGAGGCTTAAAGTACAATCTTCCCCTCACAGCCAACTGATGCAATGACATACGAAACCCCCCCGGAACCTCTGAAATATTCAGTAGTGACTAATAATTTAACAAAAAAGTTGTATTTTTCATCAAAGTTTCTAGCTCATTTTGATTTGTATTTCAAAACGCTTTGGAATAACCAAGTAGACACGTGTACGCATAGTGCAAGTAAAAGTTAGTTTTGTACTAAAAGCACACAGGATAACAATGAGGTCTAGCACAAAGGGTGGCTTACGTCAGAAACAATAGGAGTCACTTCTACACGAGTGCACGTGAACGATGCTGCAGTGCAGCAAGTTAGAGGGCTCGTATGGCTGACCGTGTTAAAACGACATATATGTACTTTAGACAAGCTGCCAATTTATTCATGCGTTTTGTATGGATTTAAATCTGTGCCTATAATTATGTTCTCGAGATCCCTTTGTGCCTAATGGAGTAATTAAACGTTGATCTAATGAGATCTTCTACGACTCAGCCATTACTAATGGTAATGATCCCGGATTAAGTAATAACAGCCACACGGGTCGATCCATCAGGTTAAGCTATGCTTGCTGAGGTTGGTCGGCGGATGGAAAGCACGTTAGCCGTTGGTCCCGGCTGTCATTCGTGGATCTTTGACAGTCTTTTACGGGTCGTCAGTAGCCCGAAAGTCTGAAAACCAGTCTTACCAAGTTTATTCTATTACTCAGTTACTGGGTTGTGGAGGTCAGATAGGCAGTCGCTACATGTAAAATATTGGTATTCAGCTGGATCCGCTTAGACTGGAAGCTGACCCCAACATCGTTGGGAAAAGGCTAGGCAGATTGTTTACCATGTCTTGGAGATTTAGAGTGGCATCAGAATCAAATCTCGCTCATTATCTATGCCGTCCCTACCAAATACTTTTGCAACACAGCGTTATTCCAGCTCCCCAGTCCTGTCAGATGTAGCCAATTTGAGATTTGAATTAATTTGCGTAACAATTGTCCCATTTTGTGGACTAACGTATTATAGCTACTTAGCTGGTTTGCGGTGATTCTTATATAAATAACTCCCACAGGGACACGAATAATAGTCCCGTTTCTATCTCGGAAACCTCATTAATTCCATTCAGCCAACCATACCACAGACTTCTAGCTAGAGACACCTTTAAGTTTTTATGAATTGTTGTAAAAGCAAAGATATCTTCAAAGATGTGAGATTTGTATTGATAGAAACATAATAGTTATTTGTGCAACAAGAGAGCAAAGTCGTTTTTTGCTGCGAGTGTTGATTTTGAATCCCGAGTAAGCGAAGGATTCTATAATTGAATCACGAGCGTAGCGAGTGATTCTAGGTTAGAATCCTGAGCGCTGCGAGAGATTCAAAGACACGAGATGCAAATAACTTTGCTCTCGTGTAACACATACAACTTTTCACCTCAGCAGCGAGAACATAAAACATGTAAAAAAAAAACCCTGTCCGATCCGTGAGGGTGTTGGTAGGTATCGTACTGTTAGCATATTTATGTGAAAATTTTCAGGAAAAAAGAAAAAATAATCCCTACATTTTTTTTCAATGCTGAATTTGACCGAATTTTACATTTGGTGCGGGCGTCGGCCGTTACATTTTACATTTTTTTATGGATTTGGGGTAATTTTGGAACTAAAAATGTGAATTTTAAATACCAATAACTTTTTTACTATCAATAACATAACATCACGCCTTGTTTCCCCGGAGGGTTGGGCAGAGGTGTACCTGTAGTAGGTAAACCCACATTTCGCCAGTTATGTTTAAGTCCCATGTAATAGGGGGCGAGCCTATTGCCATCAACCGGGCACAAATCCAGACTCCGGGCTGCTACTGAGAAATCAATAATAATCAAAAAAATACTATTTTGTAATGTTACTGCAGTACCCTACGCCCATTTTCCCCAGATTTTCGGATCGGACAAGGTTTTTTTTTACATAAGCTTCATCACCTCGTATTTTGCAGCCACCTTCTTGGATTTATATTTTGACCTCACTTTCGACTTTAGCACCCTCGAAAACTATGAAAACGACACCCATGACGAAAAAAGTGAAAATTCTCGCAGCCGCCATCTTGGATTTTTATTTTGACTTCACTATCGGCTTAAGCAACCTTGAAAACCATAGAAACGATACCCATGAAGAAAACTTTGAAAATTTTCGCAGCGGCCATCTTGGATTTACATTTTGACTTCACTATCGGCTTTAGCAACCTTGAAAACCATAGAAACGATACCCATGTAGAAAAATTTGAAATTTTTTGCAGCCGCCATCTTGGATTTACATTTTGACCTCAGGGTCGGCTTTGGCACCCTTGAAAACTATGAAAACGACACCCATTATGAAATATGTGAAAATATTCACAACCGCCATCTTGGATTTTCATTTCGACCAAATTCACACTTACTATCTCTCTCTTTCTCTTTGAATTAGAAGAAGACAGTCGCAAACGCCTTTTCGCGTAACGATATCTGCCACTGCACTCTTACCGCAAGCCGCTTCAGAACTTCGTTCCAAAAATTTAATAAAACAGAATTTATATAAAACCTCAGATGATTTGCAATTTTAATGTTCTACGTATAACCGAACGTTTTATTGTTTGTTTCTTTTTTGGGCCTAGTAGGTAGATGTGGAATTTTGAAATCGAACTTCGAATCGATTTGTTTCTATCTCTCGCTTTTTTCGTATCGAAGTGAAAGTGACAAAACTAATTGAAGTTCAAATCTTTAGAATTTTGTGAGTAGACCCAACACTGCTATCGGCATTTAAAAAAAATAATTAAAAAGTTACTTTGTCTCACGCTCGCAGCAAAATCGAATTTTGCTCACTGTTTTTTGACAGCAAAACCTGCTTGTTTGAGGTGCTGAGGTGAAATAGTTATTTGTTATACAAGAGTGCAAAGTTGCTTTTTAACCGCGTGTTCAATTTTGATGACCGAGCAAGCGAAGGATTCTAAAATTGAATCACGAGCGCAGCGAGTGATTCAAAATTAGAATCCTGAGCGTTAGCGAGGGAATCAAAAGAGCACGAGGTGAAAAATCTTTGCACTCGAGTGCAACACGTAACTTTTCATTCCACCTCAGCGAGGAAATGACTAAATGCAAAAAAAAAAACGTTTGCGCATTATTAACAGTTTCAGTCAATTCTGTTGGCGTCAAGCAAACTTCCTCGTCGCTAGAATCACTCATTTTAGTTTTTTCACTTGTTTTCAAGTTTCTTGTTTTTAATATACCTAAGGTTTAACAATGACGTGAAAAAATGCCGCGTAAAGAACCGCGTACAAAGCAAATTGAAAAAAGAACACCAAGAAGGTTCCGAGTCTGAGTTTTTAACAAATTAAAAAAAAGTTGTATGATATATTCGGCACCATAGAGGTAGCAAAAAATAGGTTTAATGTTTTTTTTAATTCACAAACTTAGTGCACACGATGTTCTAAATTCAATTTACTTTATCCTCTAGAGAATAAAAACGGCTTTTCCACTCAGATACTGAAGATTAAAAATACTCTTTCCGAGATGGTGGGATGAAAAATATATTTTTTTATTATAAGTTTGTGTTTCCTGCAAAAGTCGACTTATCTCTGGTTTCTTTTTTCGTAAATAAACCGTTTTATTTACCAGTAATTAGAGGTGCCTGATAAACTTGGTGTTCTGAAGTCTGAATTTGATTGCTCTGGAGCCCTACCATTATTTCTTACTTGACCGTGGGAAAGAGATGGAGCTGGACGTCCTGTATAGCTCCAGTTCTTTCTCGCACTGAAGTAACATCAAAATAATACTGCTTGAAGAGGTGGTGGTTGGCCCCGAGGTCTGGAGTTCTGTACCCCCTTTGTTAGAATTATTTTAAAGGCAACCAATGAATGAAGGCTAAGATATTCCAATACAATCACTTTTCCACCCGGTGAGTCTCGATGAAAGAAACTGCCATACTTTCAATGTTTATTATTTTATGACAATGATTTATAACTTCGAAAGAAAAAGTTGAAAGTTGTTTCATCCCTAGGTATTATGCTACGCTTGTTTACTTTCTAAAGTTTCGGAAGGTACTTACATAATAATATGCGTTGAGGAAGGAAAAGTTTGCCCATTATTAGAAGCATTTTCTCATGATATTATTAGGTTTAAAAAGGTTCCTACTATACTCAAGAGAGTTCACGCAATTAAATGATTCTGACTGCGTTTGCACTGCCGAAACATTTACAACAAAACATGTTGAAATCTTTACTTTCTGTCAATGTTCCATACTAGGTATGTTTGACAGGAACTAGAGATGTTGTGTTGTGAATGTTTAACAACATGTTTTGTTGTGAATGTTTCGCCAGTGCAAACGCACAGTGATGTGAGAGTGAACATAAAACATGACATCCAAGCTTGTACTTATTCTCCGCTAAGGTGACCAGCTTTCTAATTACGCAACATATTTTCGTAAACGATAAAGACAAATCTGTTTCATTTTGACAGCTCAACAACATTCATTGCGTCATTTACGTTGCTCTGCAGTTTTTTTTTTTCGAACTTACGGAGCTATGGATTAGCAATCTGTTTCAAAACGATTCAGATTCGGATTGATTTTGCATTACGTAATTAGGGTACTGTTTCCAGTTTCATGTTTACGTCTCGTGTTATAATATTGCTACTAATGATTATCTGGGAACATTACTAGTCTCCCTAGGTTACTACTTAAAAATTCCGGTAATATTAATCAAATATTAAAAATTCCGGATCATACCTACATTTATTAATCAACGTATTACTTATGAGTAATGTGGGGTCATGGCTAAGTAATAACAGCCACACGGATCGATCGATCAGGTTAAGCTACGCTTGCCGTGGTCATTCTGTGGATGGTTGACCATCGTAACATACCGAGACTCCTCCAACCAAGGGGTTAAGGCGTTGGTCCCGGCTGTCATTCTTGGATCTTTGACAGTCGTTATTGGTATAGGCATACTCTGGACGACTGGAAGCCGACCCATAGTTGGGAAAATGCTAGGCAAATTGATTTTAACGTTAATTTATTAACAGTGTAACGTTAAATTTGATGATGCACAAATTGTGTCAAACCTCTGTTTTTTGACTTTTCAAAAGGTACATAAGAGTTTTAAATGTAAACTGAAGTTCTTTGTTTACATAAATAGATTAGCACAAAACAGGCCACCGATTAATTGGAAGCAGTGGATTCCGAGAAATTCTTGTTGTTGTGTGTTCGAAATGTTCGAAGGATAATCATCTTGAGAATTGAATTGAAAGTTTTGCAATTGGTTTTGTAGTTCTAGAAAATTATTTGATGAGAAACACAACAATTAAAAGCCTACGGTTTATCCTGTACCCTAATTACGTAATTAATACACGATCGTTTTGAAACAAATTGCTAATCCTTTGCTTCATAAGTTCGAAAAAAATCTGCTCAACAACGTAAATAACGCAATGAATGTTGTTGAACTGTCAAAATGAAACAAATTTGTCGTAATCGTGTACGAAAATGTGTTGCGTAAAATTAGATAGCTGGTGTTAAACAATTTTTGTTTGAAAGAAAAACATGTTGATTTTTCGAATGAAAATGTACCTAATACCTACCTACTAGGTAAGTGCACTCTTTTTTAGGCGTAAAAGTTCAACTTTCAATAAAATTCGTAAATAAATTGAGTTAATGGACCTGACGTTGAAGCTTGAAGGCAAAATAGGAGCTAACGTAACATCCTCTTGTCTGGTAGCGCAAGGTAAAGCCGTAGTCGCTTGCCATTATAATTGTTTAGGCATGCGACGACTTTTACCTTGACCATTTTTGTACCTGCCTTGATTTCTGTCTGAAATATCTTCTTGTTTGATACTTTTTAGAGCGTGATTTTTCAGTAGTCGGGTTTTGAACTTATAATATTTTAGTTTATCATATATATTTTGTAGTCTTCGCATATTCATAATTTTATATCTTCTTGTTATCACACACTATTGTCTACATTTCTTTCTCATTTCTCGTTTCGTAGGTCTGCTAGAAGATTTTTTTAAAGAAATAAGCAGTACCTTTGTACTCAAAATTATAATTATGTTGTATCTCTATGTATTTTACTGTGTGCACATAAGTAATAATATATATAAATAAATTCAATATATTTTGAGAATGAAGATTGTAGCAACCTCAGCGAGCTCGAAAATTAAAGCACCCTACATTTATATTTGCATACGTAATTTGGAGCAATTTAGAGCTGGAAGCCCGCCCGGGCTTCCAGCTCTAAATTGCTTCATACTGAATATATTTTGACCGTGTTTGGGATATCATTAAAAAGTACTACTTAAGATTTGGGGTGCCGCCAGGACCGAATAGTGTCTCGACAAACTGCCTATTTAATTTCATACGTCTAGTTGCTAGCTTCACATAAACCTACATGGGCACTGATGAAACGTCAGAACTTAGGAACACGGATCCATTTGGTCGTTTCTTATGGAGAAGAGCTGGCAAGAAACTCCACGGTCTTAACAGTACATACCTAGTCTTAATATGCGTGTCGTTCGCGCATGTGTGGCAAACACATAGGTACATCATACATATATTATAAAGTATTTATTTGATTTAATTTATCAATGAATGTGAAATGAAATTTAATTAGAAAAATTATCTGTGGTTGATCTAGACTCAGCCCAGGTGGGGTGGGGGTGGGGGGCAAACATTATATTTTGAAGGGAGGAAAAAAAAGTTGTAAAATATAATTCATTTATGATAAGGAACCCATGACAAACCCATCCCATACCAATTAACTCTGTTATTTGAATAATATTCTAAAAGCCGGCTCTTCTCCGTAGGAAACGACAATTTATTCAAGCTAGACTGAGAATCAGCACTTTTTGAACGTCAAAATTACATAAGACAGTCCCCCAAAACGCCCACCCTTCACCACTTCCTAGTGTTTTAGCTGGGAAGAAGAAGTGACGCAACAAACTCCCCAGCAGCTGAGCTGTCTGTTCAGGTATATAAAAATGATTCTATATAATAGTATGCAAGATAATCGAGGTAAAATAAATAACTGTCGAGGTCGCTAGCTAACCACATATTGCAAAACAACTCATAAAAAAACATTGTAATGAGTAGATTATGTCAACATTCATTCCTACCTATTTTATTCGCAAAGCTTTTGCACAGAAAATCGACTTATTGTACCTATATTAATGTGAAAACTTTTTAAAAAGCTAAGAAAATATATTCAATACCTAATTAGGTACAACAACGAAAAATAGCTTTTTTTCCAGTATCTTATAGTTTTTTAAATTTCTTTTCATGTTATGATTCAAATAAAGCTTTTGTTATTGTTATACCGTGAAGTTTTCTTAGAAATTGTATTGTTCGAGTCGCGTTGCGCCGTCGCGTCGCGCTGGTCTGCACGAGCCTTTATAAGAAGCCCGTCTTTTCATAAGCAAATCTCTGACTTTGCTGACCTAGTCTATAATGCCCACTGCTGTACACAGGCCTCCTGGCATCGAGAGGGAGTGGGGCTGTGGCCCACCACGCGGGCCCAGTGCGGATTAGTGGATGTCATATTCATGTCTTCGGCTTTTGGTGCTATGTCGGTTTCTTCACGATGTTTTCCTTCACCGTTTTGTGAGCACTGACAAAAACACTCAATGCTATTAAAATGCAAATCTTCATAATAATATGCAATCCTATTATTTCATAATTGCATTAGGTACTACCGGTTCTCCGCTACGGATTACGTTCCAATGAATCGAAAAATACATTACGATTACGTAATCGAATAATGTTATTCCGAGTGGAATCTGTTGTTGGGAATCGAAAGATTGGGTATTATTATGGTTTCGGCTTTAATTCGGAAGCCGTCTTAAATATGTCCTTCTATTATATAATGTAAATTATTCGAGACAATCTTTTGCATAATGTTTAGGTGTATAGATTATTCATTGTTGTTTGTGGAAAAATAAGTTATTTACTTATAAAAATATGTCTATTGGAGATGGTGTGTTATCATTATCACTGTCCTTTATTTCCTACATATTATTACATCAAATTATATTTTTAAATATAAGAATAAAGAAATATAAAAACATTCAAAAACATAAAAAATAGTAGCCCACCGGTATCACAAACAGGGTCCAAGCTATCAGCGGTCAGTGCTCCAGAGAGAGGAAACTCCTAACAATGCGAGTTTTGTCCAGGAGTACCGCTTTCTGAATCAAGCCCTTAATACAGCCGCCCCTCGATAGCCTCCTTAGGTGTTGGTCGAGCACGCCACTATTGCGGCGATAAGTCCCCTCTTTGAGGAGTGGCTGGAGAGGCGCCACGGCGTCCTCACCTTCCGCCTGACGCAGGTCCTCACCGGACACGGCTGTTTCGGGAGGTACCTGTTTCGGATAAGGCGGGAGGAAACGCCCGGGTGTCATCACTGCGTGGATCGCCCGGAGGACACGGTGGAGGTATGCCCGGCTTGGGCAGAGCACCGCCGTGTCCTCGTGGAGGCGATTGGTGGCGGGGATCTCTCGCGTCCGGCCCTGGTCCAGGCCGTGGTACGGAGCGAGAGGGCATGGGAGGCCGTCACCTCCTTCTGCGAAGCAGTAATGCTCGCGAAGGAGGAGGCGGAGCGCGTGAGGGAGATGCAAATTTCGCGCCCTCTCGCCCCTAGCAGCCGCAGGAGGAGACGCCCTGGGCGTCGGGAATCAATCGCTGATTCCCGGCCACCGTAGGCGCGGGCTTGCGGACGGTGAGCAATGGGTAGCTCGCCGTCCGGTAAGGACCAAGCCCGGGTCGACGGCGCGTTGTGTTCCACGCGCGCCTCAAAGAGTGTCAGCGAGTGAAGGGGTCCGATGAGATCATTGCCTGCCGGGGTTGCGGGAAAGTCCGAAAGGGATACCGTGGCCCCCTGGCATTGCACAGGCAACAGAAGGAACACGGGTGGGTGGCGGGTGGTGGGTGGGTGTCAGTAAGAGTCTGACACGCCCTCCCGCTCCACCCAGAGCGGGAGACGTCATTTGATGATTTCCCACCCAAAAAAAGAAAAAAAAAAGAAGGTGTTGGTCGAGGCTCTTGGCATTTAAGCCATTGGCTGAGACGACTATCGGCACAATGATCGCTGAGTCCACATCCCACATGTCGACAACCTCGCGAGAAGATACGCAATTTGTTTATCTTTCTCGGCTTTCACGAGGTTCCTGTCATGGGGGACCATTATGTCAATAATCATTGCGCGCCACTCTCCTCGATCCACCACCACCTGTCATTGAAGATGTATCGTTCCCAGTACAATGTGATATTTCCATTTTCAAGAACTGGGTCGGACACATACCTACCTGTAGTACAGCACTTCCGATTCCACAAGGCATTGGTATTAAGAGCAAGTTCCTGATGTATAATCCAGGCTACAAGGTTGTGTCTGTGCAATTACTCTTCGTTAGCTAGATGAGAACACCCGGAGATAATGTGTCGGATTGATTCTCCCGGACGGTGGCATACCCGACAGATGTCAACCGTGCCGTCCTTCACAATGAATCGCCAGTAATTGTTCGTCATCATAACTTCGTCCATAATTGCACAGACAAAAATTTCGGTCTCCTCAAAGAGGACACCAAAACGCAGCCAGGCTACGAACCCTAGTAAATCTACATAGAGTTCATGTAGGTCCCGGAGGTAGCGTCCATGAAGCTCCTTACTCTGTCATACCTCCTTACGATGGATAATGTCAAACACTACAGGCTTGCTTGCACCAGTTCTCTTTAGCCGAGGAGAGCGGGGTAAGGTACTTGTCCACCGCGACCACATATCGATGCATCCCCACGTTGGCTTCTATAAAATATTCCCTGAGACTGCATATCTCACGATTGTGGAGTGACAAGGGCATATACAAAGAGTACATCAAAACCGGCATGACCCAACCGTTGAACCTTGTTTCTGCCTGATAGAAGACTATTAAATACTTTCTTCAGGCGGCCAAAGAAGCGCTGCTTCAACGATTGCTTCATGTCAGTAGTCAGTAACATTGATGCCAACGCTTCCGACATACCCAAATACTTATAGGTCTCGGATGCGGAGAGGGCTCTAAGGGTGGAATCCGAGTGTTGGGTTCCCGCGGATTCCACAATCTCCCCTCGCTTTACATGCATGACCGTACATTTATCCACATCAAATTCCATCTTCATGACGCTGCTGAAAGTTTCCATTACTTTCAGTAGCTCCATCAGTTGAAAATTGTTGGGGGCAAAGAGGTTGACCACGTAGAGAAGGTGATATATAACTAGACCACCTCTGCTCAACCGATAGTCAAGACCTGAATCTTCCAGCAGTGTTATTATTTTAAAAATTGAGATACATTTGCGGCAGTAAAAATCTCATATCGATATTAGCTGGACTCTCATACATAGAATTAAATGTTACTATATGTTGTGAAAATACCCACCATTAAAAAAAATACTTAGTTGAATTTATCAACCCTCCAACTTAATAAGTGAATAGAACCAGCTACACCTCCAATTTCAAGTTTAAAAAGCTCTTGGAGTAGTTGTAAAATGTGTGTATAAAAGGTTTTCGGTTTGAAACTGACACGAGTAAGCTCGTTCACGTTAATGACTTTAGTACTTACATTACATAATTGTTAGTTGTGTCATGTGTGTTGATGTGTTGTGTTTTATTTTGTAAACAAACATTCAAGAGATGAGCCGCGATGTTTATCTTGTACGAAAGTGTAACTGAATTAAATCTAACCAAATTGTAGCAAAGTTGTCGACGTAGCTCACAGAATAACCAAACTGAAGTATCAGTGGGTCGGCCATATTAGCGGTAGAACCAATGACCGTTGAGTAGACGTGTTCTTGAGTGGAGGCCGCGAAACGGTGCAATACGGCCGATATAACTTGGCTGTTCTGAACATAGGCACTACGTACTTTCGCGCAAGTTCTCTCAGTCACACTTGCGTCATGTCACCATTTGGTTCCTAAAAAATGTTATTGCGCAGCCTTCTGCGTGAAGTTCGGAACTGCCAAGTTATATCGGCCGTATTGTAAGGTAGGGTGGCCTCGGGCTAGCTGGAACAACGATCTTCGTAGGATGGCTGGTAGCAGCTGGATGAGAGTTGCCGAAAATAGAGCTGAATGGAGAGGCCTATGTCCAGCAGTGGAGTGGTGTAGGATGATGATGAAATAGGGCTAATGACAAAAAAAATATTGTATCCGTCAGATAGGTTATTCAAAAATATTGGACACATATTTTTTCTTTTGACACATATTTAAAATGTAGCATGACAACACTCTTCGGTAGATTTTATACCGACTTGTGACGTAGCGAGCCCCCCACTCCCCAACTTTTTTTTTGCGTTTTATCTACATCATTTTTATTAATACGATGAAGCAAAAAACACGTGTCTAATATTTTTTTATTATCTGACTGACGGACTAAATATATTTATTTTTGCCCAGTCAACATCCCTATTGTAGCAGTAGTGGACCGTCTTGTAAAATGGTATGTCCTCGGAATATCGCCACCATTCCTATTTCTGTAACTGCCGTGTTTAAGGTTATAAACCTTTCAGTTCAGTGATGCTACGGACACGTTAAATAATTTAAATGTAGGCATATTTTCCCAGTGGCTTCATTACCTTCTACCCGCGACTTTCGAGTTAAATTTCGGCCCCTGACCCATCGCGTCGCATCGCATCGCCCGCCCGCGCTATTACCTACTTAGTTTTCGCTTAGCGTTCTTTCTGACGTTTATCTTTTTGCTCAGCTCCTTAATGTCGTAGATTGATGATAAATAGCCTATAACCTTCCTCAAGGATGGGGCTATCAAATGCAAAAATAATTATCAATAATAATAATATTAATTCAAATCTGATGGGTAGTTCCAGAGATTAGCGCGTTCAAAGAAATGAAACTCTTCAGCGTTATTATGAGTATAGATTAATTTACACGGCGTAAAAATAGCCATCATATTCGCCGTTGTCTATGCACTACTACACATCTAACTTTGAATCATTGTACAAAAATAATTACTGCTGGGAACTAGTTTTACTTTTGGTCTGAAAAACCGCTGTTTACGAAAAGGCGCAATGTAACGCACGCCAAACATTGTGCTTATGGGTGCATGCAAAGGGTCTCGTATCTTTCGTAAAAAAAAAAACAAACATCTAGTTGGAACTTTGACCTTCAATATCTCCGTAACAAGAAGGTTCCCAGTATGGTTTCGTACAAAAAAAAAACATCGATGGGAAGAACAAGTTACTTTCATTAAGCCTTTTTTACCATATATACGATTACCACCGTTATTTCCAGATAATGAATATCATTTTGGTACATACCTATATTAATAATATATTTCGTAGTTTCTTGTTTTAAAAAACAAAAGATAATTGGTTAAAAAGGAATGCATTGTCTTTGGAACTAAACCAACATCTAAATTATCAACTACGTAGGATAAGAGGAAGTGGTTTTAATTCAGCTTGCAAGATTTGGCCTAAACAAACAAACATTGCAAGTTAAATAAAAGCTTGTAAAAAAAGAACTACCGACTGATGGGTCCCACTAAACGCACGACGATATCGAGGCAGGCCAAGGCAAAGACGACGAGACAAACTTGATTCCTACCGAAAGGACTGGCCGGATTAGCAAAAGACAGAATCGTGTGGAGACGGCAGAGGGAGGCCTTTGCCCTGCAGCGGGTGGGACAATATAGGCTAGTTAGATAGACTGAATATTGGCTGAGATTGTGAACCAGCAAATTAAAATTGACCCCAAATATCCATCTCAAATAACTCAAGCCTGTGGGCATCAATTGATTAGTATGAAGTTTATTAATATTGATCATAGATGTATTATTTCGTTATCTATGGTATCGAGTTATGTATAATTGAATACCCATTACGAGTCTACTGGGAGCCGACCTTTAGAAAAGGTAATTTCGGGACTCATTAGTGAGGTAAAATTATTAAGCAGTAGATTTTACAGGTCATGAATTCAATGATTGGATTTTCCACTGTAAATTTCTCAGTAGCAGGCTTTGAACCCGGTTAATGACAATCTGTGATGACAATAGACTCGCACCCTATATATGGGACTTAAGACGGAACAGAGCCTGCGAGGAATTAGAAAAATAGGTATTTGAAGAAACTGTTGCCGTCGTCTTACCTCAAGTCTGCCTCCGTAAAGTGCGATAGGGACAGCTGCAGCTCAGACCGATTATATCACAAAATGAAATTGACGAGATCGACGTTTCGTATTCCCCTTTTTTCTCCTCGAAAACTGAGCCGATTCAATTATTTTTTACAAATTTAATAAAATTCTAAGAAAGAGTATCTCTAGGTTTCATTATTTTATGTTAAAAACGGTCTTCTTATCACGGCGGTAGAAATGGGGCATTTTTGTAATTTTTTGAGGTTTATATTTTCTTTACCAATAAGTTGCTGAGTTGAAATAACAGGGACGTGTCTACAACAGACCTTGATTTTATGGAAAAAATGGTTGCTCTAGCTAGAGGCATTATTCAGGAAGAAAAAATAGGATTGTATGGAGAATCGCAGGCCCTGTTCCCGCTTAAACACTACTGGCTACACATCAAGCTATACAATTCCAGTATAAGCTGATCTCGCATTGTATAGGATTTCTACAAAGGGAGGTCACCCCCACACAAATGCACACATACTCACGCCAACACGCACATACACGAACACTCACTCACATACTCAATACACTATGTAAGTAACCTATCTAAATTTATTTCATAGAATAACCTTAGCATAAGTAGCATCGACACAGTTTCACTTGTTACATAATGTCAAAATTATTTACTGAACCCCTAAGGCTGAACCCTATTTCTTAAGATACAGGCTAGACCTAGTTTAAGGGATAGAGTCTATATAATTGTGCTTATAGTGTGACAAATGTAAATTTATAATCTACAATATATACATTATACAGTGCAATGTGTTCTTGTTTTATGAAATAAATATTTTTATTTAGCTACATAAACAGGGTCAAATTAAATTATCTAGTGAAACTCCACAGACGTGATGGGTATAGATATCTAAACATGATGAAACAAAAAATAATTTAATATGATGTTATTTTTTGTAGTGTCATCGACCGCAGTTAGTGTAGTCATTTGAAACATCAGTCAACATCAGTCTAAAATCAGTTTCTTTTCTGTAAACTTCAAAGATGTTAATGGATATCAATATTTAAACACAATAAAACAAAAGAAAACAGATTTTCTCAACTCATACTTCGAGTAACTAAACTTTTTTAGAAATCGATTTTAATCATGACTGCAAAGTTTCGCTAATCATATCTACTAGGTATAGATACACCTACTCCAAATGCAGTTGCAATGTAATGTTATTTAAATTCTATCAAAACATTAGTGGTTTTATATAACAAGCCATTAGTGGTTTTTCGGTCTCTTTGATTAAAAACGTAAAAAATCAAACGTCTTTTATCGGCCTGTGAGATTTTTCACATGAGGGACTAATTAAACACTCGTTTTATACCGGACAGCCACCTTTCTGTGTGGCCTTAAATGTAACGTAATTAATATTTGTGTTAATTCTTCATTATTTACAGTTTCTCGTAGCCCACGTTTGATTCAAAACGATACGATTTAGGTAGAAGTGGTGAAATGGTGTCATCAAGTGTTTGATTAATGTAACTCTTTGTAGTAAAAAATATTATTTAGTAGTGTTTTTTTTCCCTTTATAGTTCTTTAATGTTAATAGTGTCATACCACAAAAGTAGATTGATGTTAATATAAGTCGCAAATTTTAGCAAAACTACTTGGAAAGAATATTATGTAAGTAGGTTACGGATAGTGCAATCCACGACGACGCACCCCACTCTGCGATTACTGTACTGTAAGCTGTACTTTAGTACGGAGCGGAGCGGAGTGGGGCGCGTCAACGTGGATTGCACTATCTATACTTACTGGATTGCACTCTTTACTATATTATTATTGTCAATAAATATGAGAAGCTCATAAGCTCTTCACTCCACGATAAAAACCACTTACGAAGCGTGCGATCATTGAAATAAGCGGGTGTAAAATTATATTTATTTCATGTTACGCTTGAGAACTGTTTAACTTCAAAACACAGGCTGCCAATTTACCATGCGAAACATTCAGATACGTGCCTTGAATTTATTCTGACCAAAACTGTGGACATTTTATAATGTTGGCAGACAATTTCGTTTGAAGTTAATGAGACTGCCACAAGACCTGATCCCACTATTCCTCTTTCACTAGGTACTTGACTAGCAGACGTACCATCGACACTTGTTGGATATACCGACCAGTTGTAGTCAGCGCTTCTCATTCACTTTTATTATACGCACAGCCAAAGTGTGACACTGCCAGCTTCTGTGTTCCCTTCCAAGTATAACCCGTCAGTCTTCAAAGCAAGAGTGAATCTTCTGGGCACGCTCGTTCCATCGTAGACTTTCTCTAGTGAGTAGAGCAATCGATTATAAATTTATAACTATACCTAACAAAAATATTGCCTCTAATCAAACTATACTACTCAAAAATCCAATAAAAATTCTCATTATAGTCTTAGTTACGAGCTAACATAAACCGCCTATAAAAATGGTTTGTCTAGGAAAACCATACTTTTTACGACAGTGAAAAAGCCACTTTATCACCCCGATATAAGACTTAAAGCTACAACAAAATAATTATGTACATCTATAGGATATAAAATGACGTCATAAACCAGAAACAATCTCGTAAAGAAGGAACATTACTAAGGTACACAGTTTTTATAACGTTACAAATAAATTTTGCCCTTCAGAAGGTTGTTCAGGTGCTTAAGTTATGAGGTTTTATTATTTTGTTTTCAACCAACTGGGTCTGTTAAGAGGTTTAGGGGTATGAGGAACAGGGTGTAAAGTTCACTCATCCACCATAGAAAAGGGAGGATCCTCCGACCAGACGGGTCTGTCTGGCGGGCAACTGCTCGAGTGTTTTTTTTTTTTTTTTGACTTGGTCATCTCGCAGTAAGTTGACCTCAGAGGGAGGGTCGTAGCTGCTTAACCGGACTTTCCTGTGGCTGCCTTAAGCTGCTAAACTCAAAGCCTCCAGCCAGGGGCTGCCCGAGGGTTGATGTCGGATAGTATTATATGTCGTTTGCGCGGTAAACTCTAATTGCGCGATGCAGGATTTGTGTGACGTCATGTCTTCGATATGTAGTTCCTATGTGGCAGTGTAACCGCTACAGAGGCTACAAAACAAAGGAATTATATTAATTATGCTACATTTAGTGTCTGGTCCTTTATTAACTTTAATAAATTGGTGTTTTTATCTGAAAGTTGTAGAAAGTTGGATATAAAATATCAGTATATTACCAACATTTAGGCAGTTCTTTTTTTCAGATAAATCGGTTTATTCTTTAGATTTATAGATACGATTTCTGCAAATAGGTATCTAAATATGTATAAGTTAGAAGCTAAAGTCGAATTAAACTATCAATAAATAAATAACATAAGTTTGAGCAAGCAGTTTCGTAATGTAAATTCGGATTAAGCGGTGGGTACTAGCTACTGCGGACTTATTTTTACGGTCTCGACATAAATCTATTCACGAAGCCTAGATCCTATTTTATTCAGCTTAGGTACTGCTTTACAGATACCATAATTAGACATTTACATTATATTTAATTAGTTACATTTTTATGTACTGACGCCAGCACGTCAACCTACCCGAAACTGTCAAATTTTCCCAATTAACTTTTAAGCTTATGTTTTAGTGATAAAGTTGAAAATCTATTAAAGAAATTTGACAGCCAATTTCACTTGACCCCTTGCAAAAAGGGGTAAAACACACAATTTCCCTAAAACAGCACGGCTTACACGTGGCAGGGGTCAAAACAACACGAAAAACGGCCTAAAACAAAAAAAAAACACCTAGGGAAAATTCACAGATGTGTCAAAACCTCGCCTGCCAACAACTCCCGGCCAGTATTGCATATGGAGCTGAAGCCCCACATCAAGTAATAAAATCGCGGCGATGTTTTTTCGTGCACTGGATTTTCGACTCTCTGTGTAAAGCCGAGTGTTGAGAATCCAAGGCGTTGGAACGCCCTCTCGTCCCAGCGCTTTGAAAAAACACGCTGTTGGATTTTTAACTCTCGGCGCTAAACAGAGCGTTGAAAGCCCAGTGAACGAAAAAAATCGCCGCGATATTATTACGTCCGGGTTTGGTAAAACTTTAGCTTTGTGGAGCGCCATCTTTGTCACTCGTACAAACTTCAGTATTTAATTTTTTGTTATTCTGCCTGCTCTTGACCTCAATCTCGCCTGGTGGAAAGCGATGGATGAAGTCTATGATGGAACGAGACACAACAACACACACCGAATTCTCAAATGTTTCTCTAGAAACGTCGTTGTAATTTTCCTCGATAAATAATAATAGGCTCGTGCCGTCCCATATTGGACCTAAATAAACAAAGGTTAGATGTACTGTTAGCCTATTAGGTTTGAGCAAAGTAGGTCCTACATCTCTGGTAGACCGTCATGGATTATGCGGGTCAATTTTCAAAATCTCCTTTAAAACACACACATTGAAGGTGTAATGTGGCTGGCCTTATTGCTTATTGGTAAGCTGCATTTGATATACCTAGTGCTTTTGTACTATGTTAAATCCTACCTGTTTTCAAATCGAAATAAAATATTAATGCCAGACTGCGGGGCAAAGGCCTGTTCTTACACGCAGAAGGCACGAGCATTGATCAACACGCTTACTGAAGACGGGATGGCGATTTCAGACTTACCTATCTGAACTTAAGGTCCAGGTTTCCTTAAGATGTTTAAATCGAAATAGTTTTTTTAAAGATAATGATGAAGAATGAAAGTATGAGAAGAATGTTTTCGCATCATATCAAGGAAATGCTAAACCATCAAATTTTAATCTAAGGCAGAATAAAGAAAATTATTTACAAAAAAGAATCTCTGAAACACCACGGAATTGGGACTACAGATAAATGTTCAATTGGATTGCTCGCGTATTCGAAGTTTTGTGGGTGTTGGTGATACATTAACATAACATTACCCTAGTCCTTTGGCCTTTGTTTGTTTGTTGGTTTTCATAAAGGACTCCAAGTCCATTATAATAAAAACGTAAGATAATCGATTTAGTTACTCAGACATTTAAAACTTCGGCAATAAAGATGCAAGCACCTTTTTAAAAAGACATTCAATAGTAAAGCTACTCGTAAAGAAATCGAACAACGCGATCGTTCGTTTTCTTTGTTTTATGAGTATATTTATATGCCATTTTGAAGCATCGTAAAAGGCGTCTAAGACTGCGCATCTGCGTTCACCTGTTTGCTATCAAACAAAATGGTTACGGCATCTACATATTTGCGTGTTCAGGAAAATAATGTTTTCCAAAACTGTGTTAGCACAGTTTTGCATCTACCTAGGTAGGTAGGCCTTTGGTGTGTTATGCAACGTGCGTCGATACCCTTGCGCCATCTCATCTTCCTAGCACGGCGGGCTGTGTTGGGGCTGCTGCAGGTGCGGAAAACCTCAAACGGCGCAAATACTTCAATCTTATTGGGACTTATATGTTTGAGCCGTTTGGGGTTGAAACACTAGGGCCGTGGTATCCGAGTGCCCATATAGTTTTTCAAGACATCGCCAAGCGGCTGGTAGACTCTTCACGTGACCAGAGGACATTTTTTTGTTTGTTTGGGAAATCATCAAATGACTTCTCCCGCTGTGGGAACACGGGTGGGTTTTAACCCGAACACGGATGGGTTTTAACCCACCCGTGTTCCTTCGTTGTCTTTACGTTGCCAGGGGCCACGATATCCCTTTCGGACTTTCCCGCAACCCCGGCAGGCAATGGTTCTATCGGACCCCTTCACTTGCCGACATATTTTTGAGATGCCGCAGGAGGAGACGTCCAGGGCGTCTCCTCCTGCTGCTAGGGGCAAGAGGGCGCGAATTTTGCCTCTCCCTCACGCGTTCCGCCTCCTCCTTCGTGAGCATTACTGCTTCGCGGAAGGAGGTGACGGCCTCCCATGCCCTCTCGCTCCGTACCATGGCCTGGACCAGGGCCGGATGCGAGAGATCCCCGCCACCGATCGCCTCCACGAGGACACGGCGGTACTCTGCCCGGACGAATTTTTTGATGCCCTCTAATTACCCCCCCCCCCCCCCCCTTTATATATACTTGTACATATTATTATTATAATTTTAAGTCTGTTAGTTTTTAAATCATGTATAACTGTGCTACTTGAATATCCTGTTATATTGACAAATATTAAATAGATGCTAGTCATATTCATCCTCCCGCCCGTATATCGATTTATTTGTGGTCGGAGCTGTACCCACGTCTTTTTACTCCTTCCTCGTTATCCATGTTCACTCCTTCTTAGCCGTATTATTTATCACACAAGTCATTCATCTTTTCTTTTGTCTGTCTCTTTTATTATAAATATTATCACCAAATTATTATAAAAACTTTTGATTTCCATTTAAGACTACTCAAAGACGATAGATAAGAAAATTCTGACAGAATTTAAAGCAAAAAAAAAGAAGAATATATTGATGAGTCAGTGTTTCTTAGCGATCTTTATTAATGGCTGCCTCCTGAGGCTTAGGACGGACACTGAAAGGTTCCATTTTTCTCTCATATTTCTTTGATTTTTCCGTCGCAAAAGAAAAGAAATATATTACCATTTCTTGTGAGAGTTTACGCTTAGGAATATGTGACAAGATGTATGTGTTCTGCTCTTGTTCGTTTACCTAATACATAATATATTAAAAGTACTTAGAATTCAGGGTAACGACGGTTGACGGGTGTTGTACCTAACCTCCTTCTTTGTTTAAAAATTCAATACTTGGCAGCGTTGCTTATATTTTTTGTACAATGGTTTTTAGCTACATAATATATCTACTTACAATGTACATGGGATTTAATTAAAACAAAGATACTACATGAATTTGACGTGACGTACGAATATCGAAGCAAGACTAGTGTGCTCCCACCACCCATGTAAAAATCATGTCTTGTCAATCGAACTTTATTTTGTCCACAGATACCTTTGGATTCGCATATCGTTATTCGAGCGTCAGCTGGCGAAGATCATCGAGCATCTGGTCAGCAACGCGAACCGCTACTACGAACGAGACGCATTGGTTGCAGACCCAGATTACGGAAGCATTCTAAGCTCCTTATTGGTTGGTCCTTGTGCCTTGGAGTACTCCAAGGCTAAACCACCAGCTTGTTTCTGGACGGATCCACCTGCAGACGAACTTGTGAGTATATTTTTGTTAGAATTTGAACGAAGCGAATTACCGATGTGCTGTTCAAGTAGCTACTTAAGGGTCTGACAAAGTAAGACACGGCGGAGCATACGGTGGAGGTCTGCCTGCCCCTAGCCGCCGTAGGAGGAGACGACCTGGGCGTCGGGAATCTATAATAGCTGATTCCCGGCCACTGTAGGCGCGGGCTTGCGGACGGTGAGCAATGGGTAGCTCGCCGTCCGATAAGGACCAGGCCCGGGTCGACGGCGTGTTGTATTCCTCGAGTGCCTCAAAGAGATGTCAGCGACTGTCCGGTGGGACCAATGCCTGCCGGGGTTGCGGGAAAGTCCGAAAGGGATACCGTGGGCTCTGGCAACGTACAGGCAACTGAAGGAACACGGGTGGGTTTTAGTCAGTAAGAGTCTGACACGCCCTCCCGCTCCACCCAGAGCGGGAGGAGTCATTTGATGATTTCCCACCCAAAAAAGAAAAGGCTCGGACAAAGTAGGACACAAAAAGAAAAATAAGTTTGTCCCCAGTGTCGAAAACCGTACCTATTTTTTCCATTAAAACTATTACCAGGCCGACTAATATCGTTGTAATACCTATGTCATTTTTACAGTGGCTAGTGGATAATTTTTAATGAACATGGCATTTCCCCGTTGTTTATTTTAGCCTTAGTTCAAAGTAATTATGAATTATTAAAATAACAGGTGCAAAGACACAGAATGTCTGCGGGAACCACAACTCCGCCTTCCGTTCGAAGGCCAATATTGAATTTTAAGAGAAGTTTGAACGCTTCATCCGATGATGGGAGCTCAAATAATCCAGGTAAACTTATCTAATTTTAATACAAGATACTTGAAAAAAAATACATCATACTTACTGATGAATAAATAATACGCCTCTTTATTTTCATCCAAGTTTTTCCTGCAAAACACGTCCCTACATTTTTGTATCTACTTTTCTTTCAAGAGAAGCTTAAATAGTGAAACTTTTATCTTAGGTACAGGCAAAACGGCTGGTTCGAGTGCCAAAGACTACGTTGAGAGCTTACACCAGAACTCTACGGCCACGCTTTTGTACGGAAAAAACAATGTTAGGGTTCAACCGGTGAGAATAAAACCTTTTTTCTTCTGATTTATTTGCTCTTGTTTATTATGTGTGTTGAGTATTATTAAATTTGGGAAACGGATCGGATCCGCTGGTCCTTCGGGAACGGGCCAATCATACGAGCGGCTACTTGGAATTACTCGTACGTTCTGGATTTCGAATAGTTTATTCGGTTTGTGTAAATATTGTGCGGCGTAATTTCGTCGTATGAGTTCGTCGCATAATTTAACTGGCAGAATTGTAATCTCGCTTTTGATTGGTGGAACGGAAAATGTTTGTAATTTTTGTATTTACAAGGTCACTTACAAAGATAAATTGACTATCTTTTAAGCCCGTTATATTTTGTCATCTTCATAATTCGGTATTATTTTACAGCCGAGCCACCTCTGATAAATGTCCCTAACTTTAAATTAATTTAGTCAGACGTAATTTAAATTTAAGTATTGATAAAATTTGACGTTGAAGAATTTGGAACTGTTATTATTATAGAAGGACGTTGAGGAGCCAATGCCTGGGTACTTGAGTCTACATCAGACAGCTGCAGGGCTGGTCATTAAATGGACCCCGAACCAGCTCATGAATGGATATGCGGAGAGCGAGGGAATTGACAAAAGGTACTAGATTTGATGCAACTGGATAAAGCCAGTCGGTAATTTGCATTTAGATGTTGTTCGTAGTTTTTTTGTATTGTTTTTAATTTTTATTAAGTAACAACACAATATATAAACAGAAACATCATCATCAAACTTAATAGGTTTGTCCAGATATTGACAACACTTTGAAACACTTTTAAGTAATCTTAATACTGACGAAATATCATTATTTATTATGGTTAAAACATAGTTTATATAAAAACTTTTTCACAAAAAATAAAACCGACTTCCAAAACAAACACCACAAAGTGAAAAATAACTTTGATTTCGGAAGTCGGTGTCTTTGGGGTTTTATTTTCGTTTTTTTGCCACCGACTTCCGAAATCAAAGTTATTTTTCACTTTGTGGTGTTTTTTTTGGAAGTCGGTATTATTTTTTGTGAAAAAGTTTTTATTTTTTACTTTTTAGTTGTGTTAACTACACAAAACCCCCACAAAAATTTGAATACCCATTACCTGCTATGTAAATTACAGTGACAGGAACTATTAGAATATCGTCCACATATACTAGATGGGAAAAATACGTATTATTGAAGCTAACTCAAAAACCCCTCATCAGATCTTGACCAAATTTATATAGGACCACTTCTGAAGTATGCCCTACCAAACAAAAAAAGAATCATCAAAATCAATTCATAATTGGCGGAGTAATCGCGTAACAAACATACAAAAAAAAAATACAACCGAATTGAGAACCTCCTCCTTTTTGAAGTCTGTTGAAAACATTGTGAGGTACTTAAAATGGTCACTGACATAACATATCTTCTCGCGCCTGCTAGCTTTCCGAAGGGCTCCTAACCCGCGCGCCGCCATTTGGTGACTCCTTCACCAAATGGCGGCGCGCGGTCCGAATCCGGACCCGTACCCTAATTACGTAATGCAAAATCAATCCGAATCTGAATCGTTTTGAAACAGATTGCTAATCCATTGCTCCGTAAGTTCGAAAAAAAAAACTGCGGAGCAACGTAAATAACGCAATGAATGTTGTTGAACTGTCAAAATGAAACAGATTTGTCTTTATCGTTTACGAAAATATGTTGCGTAATTAGAAAGCTGATTTATTTTGTGCGGACCAGTAAAAGTAACAGTCAAAATAAATTTCGACCTCGACTTACCGATGAATTTCCAGGATTTACCAATTCCATCGCACCATCTTTACTCCAGACTTCAGACAAAGTAAAAACAGTAATTTTTCACATAAATAATTAGGTACTTAATACTTGTTTATTTTTATTTATTTTAAACAGGTTTCTTTTCGTTTTTTATTAGGGTTCCGTACCTCAAAAGGAATAAACGGACCCTTATAGGATCACTTCGTTATCTGTCTGTCAGTCTGTCAAGACCTTTTTCTCAGGAACTCTTGGAGGTATCAAGTTGAAATGAATATCAAATACGTAGGTCTTAGAAGAAGGTCGTATACGTAGGTCGAATTAATTAATTAATTTTCGTAGCTTCTGAGTCAACGCAAAAAAAAAATATGCAGCCATTTATGCGAAATATTTTGATACTCGCAAATAAATCAGAAACCTACAAGGTACTTCCCGTTGACATAGAATCATGAAACCGTGTCGTGTACTCGTTACTTCACCCATTATTACCGAAGAGGCGTAACCTCTCAAAATAACCCTTTCCAAGTAAAAGTTATGTGTGCGTGCAAAGTAAAAGTTTACTGTAGCTGTTTTTATCGCCAAAGTGTTGAACTTTCCCAACTTTATTTATACTTCCATTGTATGTAAAACGTTTGTTTTTGATATAACCAAGCATTTTCCTTTATCTTTACTTAGAACACCTTCCAGCTTTTGCTCAACTTGTCTGTTTTCTCATTCTTAAGATTCCGTCCGTCTGTCTGTCAGCGAGATGTAGAGCCGTAATAGATAGACAGTTGAAATTTTTACGGATTGTTTTTCTATTGCCGCTATAACAACAAATAATGCAAATTAAATAAAGTAAAAAATTACAAGAAACTGAGAAACGTGATTTTTTCGGTGTTTTTGCTCGATCTTATTATGATACGGAACCCTTCGTGTGCGACCTTGTCCGGTTTTTATGCAGTTGTCGTAAGTTTTTTTTTCTGAGAACTGTGATTGAAGTTTGTTTACGCGAAAGGTATAAGAATATCTACTGGTTATCGAGAAGTCGGTGTTTTGTTAAATATTTTTCTTTTGTTTTCCCGATTTTTCTTTCACGGGAATTAACACTTGAATCTATGTTCTCATCTGATCTTTTTCATTTTAATGTTTCATTGAGAGTTAGCTACTAGCACGAATCATTTTGACGTTGATGTATGAAAATGTTATACCGAACATATTCGTTATGCATACCTATCCCACCTACTAAATATTTATTAATTGTGTCCGTCTACCAAATGATGTATTCTGTATAATATTGAAACATAACGTGGCAGTGGCGAGGCGTGGTAAAACGAGAGGCGAAGCTGGAGTAAAAAAAAAAAATGGTTAATTGTTATAACGTCATTTCAACTTTCATCGTGGCCGCGTTACTTCTTGCTTACCTAACAAAATAACGGTGTCAATAAACCGTTTAATTAAATTCCTATGTATTTCGATCTACTCTTACTCTACTCTAAATAAGTAATGTCAACTTATATAAACTATCTACTTACCCCAAATTACAACGTACTTTTCTTTCACTAAACTCAAAACAAATAAACTCTATCTTAATCACTGTTCTACATATACCTACAATAATAAAATTCAGTTTATACTGAGCGAACAAAATGCAAATTAACTTAAACAAAATTATATTGTTCTAATGTGATTATGTCAAAAAACAACCACACATTGTCAATCTAATGATAAATGTTATGATGTCCGAACTTCGAGCCGAACGCATTACGAAATTCAATGAAAACAACCGAATATCAGCAATAGCTCTTTTTCTTTCACACTCGTCATCACACGCCGATTGTAACTCGGTACAGAGCGGCTTACCCGGTGTCACGTGACCAAAGTGACATCAAGACTGACTTTATTTTCTATAGAAATTGAATTCACGATAAGCCGGATGCGCCTACAAGTTATTTTAAAGTGAAATGTTTTGTTGTTGGGACATATAGACAAAAAATTTAATGTAGGCGTTTTGTAATGTTTTAATTGTATGGTGTATCAAATACTTAAAGCGTGATTCTTCAATGACTATAGAGTGGATGTGTTCCGAATTTGTGAAGGGAAGTCGGTAGGAATCGGGTTGTCTGAACCCGACGCCCCTGTAACGTGGTCGAACTGATGTATTTTCGAATTATTTGTCAAAATGATTGGTGCTTCTGTTTTATTTATTCTTTTGCACGTTTATTATTTGTTGTGTCGCTTCGTAGACTGTGTTATCGATGTAGTGCCTATGTGTAGTGCTCTCCGCTGTCACCTAGTGCATGCCTCCGCGTGCCAACACACGAATGTTCTGTGCAGCTTGGCGCCGACCTGCACAGTGTACAGGCGCCGCTGTGCCGGCCCTCTGTGCATTGATTGGTATGTGTTTGTATTTACTCTGTGCTTGTGTATAGTGAGCTTAGTGTATGTAGTTTTAAGTTCTTTATTTATGATTTATAGTACTCAATATATTTATTGCTTTCTACAATGTGAACTTAGGTGGAGGGACTAAAAAGTCATGATCATTGTGGACCCCTGTCGGGCCTGTGTTTAATTTGACAGCTTAGTTATTATACTTTTTTATTATTAAAGTATAATATAATCATTTAAACAAAAACATATCATTTAAAATAGTAACTAGTAAATCTGTACCTGCTTCAACAACCACGTTTGCCTCACTTGCCTAACGTGAAGCTAGAAACACACTACTGTGTCGTGTTGTGTCGTGGAAGCATATCGACACAACATACTCTGATCATGTGTTTCTAACCATACTAAATGTAATGAATCGATATGCTGCTGACGCGACACGACACAATACGACACAGTAATGTATTTCTATCTTCATAATGTTGACGGGATTTCGCACATAAATGTACCTACGAAGATACTAAAAGGTTAAAATGGCTCTCAGTTGGTCTATTTAACGGGAATTTATTTCTGCTAAATTGCTGGATAGCGATGGGAGTCCAGTAACGACCCATTTAATTGGGAGAATTCTGTTTTAGTAGCCAATCACTGATATCACTTCGGATATAAAGATTTGTTGCTCTTATTGAATAGCTTTCTTCGGAAACAAGGTCTTTAGGGTTTCGGCTTCAAGGTCTAGCTCATAAGTGAAACTTGGTTTGGTCAAAAATATGTTTTTACCTCAAAGATCGTAAAATGGTAAAATAAACGATCTGTATTACATATAGTAAGTAGGGTTTATTTTGATCATAAATGCTCCCACAGACAGGCCCGACGCAACAGAGTGACGCGACTCTAGTAGAACAATTTCTTTGAAAACATCATGGAAATAGTTGTACCACAATCGCGTCGCGCCTGTGTGTGTGCGGGGGGAGCTTAGGGTGGGAAATCATCAAATGACGTCTCCCGCTCTGGGTGGAGCGGGAGGGCGTGTCAGACTCTTACTGACTAAAACCCACCCGTGTTCCTTCTGTTGCCTGTGCAATGCCAGGGGGCCACGGTATCCCTTTCGGACTAATCCCGCAACCCCGGCAGGCAATGGTCTCATCGGACCCCTTCACTTGCTGACATCTCTTTGAGGCGCGCGTGGAACACAACGCGCCGTCGACCCGGGCCTGGTCCTTACCGGACGGCGAGCTACCCATTGCTCACCGTCCGCAAGCCCGCGCCTACGGTGGCCGGGAATCGGCAATCGATTCCCGACGCCCAGGGCGTCTCCTCCTGCGGCGGCTAGGGGCGTGAGGGCGCGAAATTTGCCTCTCCCTCACGCGTTCCGCCTCCTCCTTTGCGAGCATTACTGCTTCGCAGAAGGAGGTGACGGCCTCCCATGCCCTATCGCTCCGTACCATGGCCTGGACCAGGGCCGGACGCGAGAGATCCCTGCCACCGATCGCCTCCACGAGGACACGGCGGTGCTCTGCCCAAGCCGGGCATACCTCCACCGTATGCTCCACCGTGTCCTCCGGGCGATCCACGCAGTGATGACACCCGGGCGTTTCCTCCCGCCTTATCCGAAACAGGTACCTCCCGAAACAGCCGTGTCCGGTGAGGACCTGCGTCAGGCGGAAGGTGAGGACGCCGTGGCGCCTCTCCAGCCACTCCTCAAAGAGGGGACTTATCGCCGCAATAGTGGCGTGCCCAGCACTGGGTTGCGACAATCGCACTCTCCATGCCGCCATGAGATCCCGTCGGAGCTCTGTCCGCTGTGCCGCGATTTCTCGCGGCATCGGAGTCAAGCCCCGGCGTTTCGCCTCCTCGCGCCACTCCCAAATATGCGCGAGGACTTTTGCCTCCAGATCCCATGGCGGCAATCCAGCAAGGAGGCTTGCCGCCTCACCGGAGACCGTGCGGTATCCCCGAACCAGCCGGGTGGCCATGACCCTCTGGGACGCGTTCAACCTGCGGGCAGGCCGCCGCCTCAACGAACGCGCCCACACCGGTGCCCCGTACAGGGCCATGGACTGCACGATCCCCGCGTATAGCCTCCGGCAGGAGGCGTTTGGACCCCCTAGATTGGGCAGGAGCCGCTTCAATGCATCCCCGGCCCGCTCCAGTCTGGGAGCCAAACGTCGGAAATGCTCCACGAAGTTCCACCGACTGTCGAGGACGAGTCCCAGGTACTTCATCGTCGACTCGACGCCGATGTGAACCCCTCCTACCGTTATTTGGGAACCCGACGGTGGCGCGTTCCGAGGACCATGAAAACACATGGCCTCGGACTTGTGCAAGGCCACCTCGAGTCCCAACTGCCGGATTCTGGCCACGATTGTCGCAACCCCGTGTGTCGCTAGTTCGGCCGCCGCCTGGTGCGACCTCCCCTGCGCCAGGACCAACGTGTCGTCAGCGTAACAAACGACGCTGACGCCATTGGGGAGGTCTGCGCGCAGCACCCAGTCGTATCCGATGTCCCACAGATGCGGCCCCAGGACCGATCCCTGTGGGACACCGCACGACATCTCTCGCCGGTTCCACTCTCCCTGGTGACCGGGGTAGATGATGGCCCTGTCCGTCAAATAGGCCTCGACCACACGACAGAGGTAGGTCGGCATCCGGTGATACCGGAGTGCCTCCCTGATGCAACTCCAGGGCAGGGTATTGAAGGCGTTGGCGATGTCTAGAGACACCGCCAAGACGACCCCACCCCGAGCCACCGCATCCCCCGTCGTGAGGGCTCGCACGCGCATGATGGCGCCCACCGTGGAGCGCCCCCTGCGGAAACCAAACTGGCTCTCCGCCAAATCCGGCCCCACCCGCACCAGCCGCCCGACAAGGCGGTCTGCAATTACTCTTTCAAAGAGCTTGCCCACCTCGTCGAGCAGCACGATGGGCCGGTAAGCGGACGGAGAGTCCGCAGGGCGCCCCGGCTTCTTGATGAGGACCAGTTTCCCCGTCTTCCAACGAAGTGGGAACTGGCCCCTCTCCATGCATGCGCTTAAGAGCCCCCTTAGTCGAGGCCCGAGAGCCTCTGAGGCCAGGACCCAGGCTTTCCCAGGTAAGCCGTCGGGTCCTGGGGCGGTATTTCTGGCATTCAGCCTACGTACCGCCACCCTCATCTCTACCTCGGTCACGCATTGGGCACCGCAATAGGCGGAGCCATGGGCGGGGAGGCATGTTCCCCTCGTGAAGGGAACAGAGCGCTCACCACATCCCCCACAAGCTGCGGCCGGAGACTCTGCGTAAGCGGGGGAGCCCATGGGCGGAGTTTCTCTCGCACCATTTTGTATGGGCGTCCCCACGGGTCTCTGTTCAGAGTCTCCAGCGACTCCTCGCGGGCCACTGCCCTGGCCCGCAGGATTTCCGCTTGGAGGGCGGTCTTCGCCACTCTGTACCCCTCGTACAGCTCCGCCTGAATGGCTTCCGTATCCGGAGGTCGAATACGGAGCCGGCGGTGCCTGGTGTACCGACGGCGCGCAGCAACGCATGCATTTCGCAGTGTCGTCAGCTGTCGCGACCACCAGTACACCTGGTGCGAAGCACGTCCGGGCTGGACCCGGGGCATTGCCACGTCACATATCTCGGACATGGCCTCCCGGAACCACTCCGCCTCGTCATTGATGTCGGCAGGCCTGTCCGGTGATGACACCCAGGCCTGCACGATTGAGGCTTCCAGGAGGAGCTCCCGGTCCAGCTGCTTCAGCGCCCACCGCGGACCACTCGGGGCCTGTCGGACCGGCGCGCTCGAGGTCTGGGCGGAGACGTCAAACCGGATGTACCGGTGATCGGAATACGTCTCCACCCCCTCCATGACGCGCCAGTCAATGACTCGTGGCGACAGAGCGGGGCTGGCGAACGAGATGTCCACCACTGATTCACCCCGCATCCGCACACACGTGGGGACAGAACCCCGGTTAAGGACGACCAGGCCTGTCTCCAGCGCCCAGTCCTCCACCATCCTGCCCCGTGTGTCCGTATACCGGGAACCCCAAGCCACATTCTTGGCATTGAAGTCCCCGAGGACGAGCACGGGGAGGGAACGGAACCCGACGACGACGACTCTCAACTCCGCAAGGGAGTTGTGGAACTCGGCGAGAGTTCGGTTCGGGGAGAAGTATGCCCCTACCACGACAATCTCCCCGAACCGTGCTGCAACGCAACCCCGTCCTCTCTTAACAGCCTCGAGGGACGGGGTACCGGCGGCGGCCGACGAAATTAGGGCCACTGAGCCGCTCAGGTCCTCCACCCAGTCATCCCTGGGCGGGACAAAGTACGGCTCAGCGACCACGGCGATGTTAATCGACCACTGCGCCATGCTCTGGAGCAACAAATGCTGAGCTGCGGCGCAGTGGTTGATGTTCGCCTGGAGGAGGCGAAATGGGGCCATTATTGGCACTCCATGTCAGCCCCCTCCTTAGCCCCCTGTGAGGGCCCTGCCGCGACGGCTGCGGCGACGGCGACGGTTGTGGAGGCGGCAACGGCGGCGGTGGCGGCGGTTGCGGCTGTGACAGCGGTGGCAGATGGCTTGCCTCTAGCCTTGGTGGGTGGAGCGCAGGCCTTGCTCCCAATCCGGTGGCCGGCTGGCTTACCTGCCGCTGCACAGACGACGCAATGCGGCGTGGCTTTGCACGAGCCGCCCTTGTGACCGGGCTGACCACAGCGGTAGCAGTGACTGCTGCGGTCCACCTCCGAGGTGCATTTAGCTCCCACGTGGTTTCCCACATGACAGCGGAAGCACCTCAGAGGTCTGGGTTCCAGCAGTTTGACCTGCGCGGAAACCCAGCCCACCAATAATCTTTGGCCCTCCCCGGCTATCTTCTTGGCCGCCGACACGGGGCAGCTCACCGTTATGGCTCGCAATCCCGTGAAGTCAGGTCGGAGGGCGCCTGCCCTAACCTGCTCGGCAGAGCACCCCCCAGCCCTAACAACAGCGGCCACCACCTGTCCCTCCGTCACTGAGTCGTCCAGGCCCAGAATACGCATGTCTGCGCATTTGGTGGGCCTGGACACTCGGGCCTCGTCCGCATTTAGGGACGCCCTAAGCCTTTCGGCCAGAGCGTCACTGGGACATCCTAAAGAGGACTCTAAGAAAAAAAAATTAAGCAGTGGCAATCGATGATGTTTTCAGTACTTTTTGAACGAATTCCATACATTTAAGTATAATTTCCATATTCCAGTGTGTACTGGGCGATGTCCCTACAAGTATGCGTCTGGGAGGTGGTGTACGTGCATGTGCACCGATCGCAGGCCAGCGATGCTCTCATACTGGTCGGACAAGATGGAGTCCAGAGACCACCCATACATTTTCCAAAAGGTAAGTAAATACCCACGGTATCACTATGTGCTAAACGCTAACACACCAGTAATAAAATTGAATATCGCTTGGGCTCTTTGATCGAGTTCGAGCACGGAACTAAATGGCGTAAGTCTCAATTCTTACTTCGTTTATAACCAAAGTAATAATTGATCTTAACTTAATTCTTATGAACTTAACTTTTAGTTTGATTTTATTAATAACCACCGTGTACGATCTTTTTAGATAATTATAACGAAAATTTACAACTCTGATCCCCAAATTCAGACTAACGTCTAGTTTGGGTATCACCGTTCAAATTGATATTTAAGATGTACTTGATTATTAATAAATAATTTCAATCTAGAGAAAAAATATCTTGTGGCTGAAATATATCTTCTTACTGTTAGTACTTATTTTAGACATAAAATCCGACTAATCTTGATAAAGATATTTTTTATTAAAGACACGGTTTTCGAGTAAAAAATGAATCGAGCGAAAATGTTACATTTACGTAACTGAAATATAAATTACTGTACATGAAAAAGATCCAATAAATCATATTATTATACTAAAGTTCAATTTTGATTGTACCTACGCGTGACTGTTTCAGAATATTAATGCAAACCCTCTTAAAGGTCCCTTTGTAAGCAAAATTTCGACTCTGATATGTGTGCAGAAATTCTTTGAATATGACATGGGTTATGTCCATAGTAATGTTAGATTTATGCTGAAAGAAAACGCGGTGTATATTACTAGACTCTTACTGAGTTTAATTAAACCCTAGTGTTCCTCTTTAATAGAAGTAGGTAAGTAATAAGTAAGTCATAAGTTTAATAATACATAAAAAACAACAACACAGTACATAGCGTATGAAAGCAGTGAGTTGTACTACCAAGTTCAAATTATTGACAGCTTTCCGGGCTCCTAAACTAGGTACGCAGACCTGTATCTTAGGAGTCGGAGATTTTGCGGCTTCGATTTATATATAATACAACCGTGACTTTTCAATAGAAAGTCGTGTTTAGCTTGAATGTTTCAATGTAGTTGGATAATGTAAAGGTTACATGCAAAAGGCGACCTTATGTCGTACAGGCTGATAGAAAAATAACTCTGGTTGCATTCAGGTGAATTTGAAATTAATTTGAAATAAAAATTAATAGATTATTGTTTAGTTTAGAAAAAACGTGTGTTAAAATAGACGCGTAAGAAGAGTGCATGTTTCTCTGAGACAAGAAACAACAATTATATAAATTTATTGATCATCTATTTCCACACAATATCTCTACAAGCTAGCGAGCTACAAGTGCTACAATACCTACAGCACAAAATTTCACTTGAACTTAATTATATCCACCACAAAGTAAATCGAAACTTACACGATGTCCATACGTAAGTATGGACATCGTGTAAGTTTGAAACTTATCCAATTCAAAATTCAAAATTCAAAAGTCATTTATTCAAACTAGGCTGAAAATCAGCACTTTTAAACGTCAAAATTACATAAGACAGTCCCCCAAAACGCCCACCCTTCACTATCAATATTCGAAGTATTCATAAAGTAGATAATCTCTTATCTTGTTCCATCTGGATAGGATTTCAGAGATATTTTAGAGCTAACGGCTTCAATATCAATCAAAGTTACTTTCAAGATTGCCAAGTTACGTTTTAATTTAAGAGTATTATAATGAAAGTTTGGAAATAAAATCATGAATTATTCGCGCTCGAGTTCCAAGTAATAAATGGTGGCAATGTCGACTGAAGTAGGCCGGAAATTTTCTTAATTATGTGCTTTTCAAAGTCAAGACTTGCTATTATTTTTAAATTGGACCGATTCCCTCATTTCAAGAAATTCAATTCAAGTACTTCTTTATGAACGTTGATTCTGAAAGTGGGCAACGTCGCAAATAGATGTCAAATATTTCGCTGTTTTGATTAATTTGGCAATATTTACTGTATGGAAATAAGAAATGTGGCTAACTAGCGAACTAGAATATTAATAATGAATTGCAATTATAGCATCAATTATAACAATTTAATGTTGTAACCGTTTTAGGTGTAAAAAAATGGCATTTAGAAATTTTCTAAATACTTTTTGTACACCTAAGACTAAATATTCGGTGTTAAATATTAATTATTGCATTTCATAATCAATATTTTAGTTCCCTAGTTAGCCACATTTCATATTTCCATACAGTAATATTGCCATAATCAAAACAGGTAAATATTGGACAGCAATTTGCGAAATTGCGAACTTTTAGGATAATCGCTCATAGGAGGGAGGAAACTTATTTAACAGTGTATACGTTTGTATGTTGGTGCTACTTTAAAGCTTTTATTAACACAAATACCAAGCTGAAAATCGTTGTCTTTTGTTTTAGGAGGACATCTACTCTCGTTTTTGAGCAACTTAGAAACAGGACTTCTACCACATGGTCAACTAGACCCTCCACTCTGGTCACAAAGAGGCACAGGAAAGGTACAGGACCAAACTTTTTAATCCTATTTTCTGCTTATAACGGCACCAGTATTGTGAAATATTTTCAACTTTGAATTTTGAAAGTATTTTTCATGCTGGTGGTGACGTAGGGTCAACTACGCGACACTACTTTGTTCAATTCATATGAATGAGCGTTTACTTAGGTTTTTTATATGTTACTTTTCATTTTTGTGAAGGTATTTGGTCGTGGTAAATCGAGACGGCGGCCGCTACCAAGTCTATGTGAGAGTGGTGAAACAGAAGAGCCAGAGTGGGAAGAAACTGCCGGAGACTACGTGTTCCGGATTGTGAACAATGCTATAGCTGATAGAGAAGGTATATTAGTTTATTTCTTTTTAGATAGTGCTTTTTCAGTCTTCATAATCTGAAAGACTGTAAAGTCAACTTTCAGGCGGCTTAAAGGGGGGCATTTAATTGACCGTCTTTAGATGCCTAGTACTGCAATATTCACAGATGTTCATTTAACTTTTAAATTGTATTCATTATTATTTTTAGCGATGCGGCATTCACTACTAGAACGTGCAGTACAGTCACCTCCACGAACGCCGCGTCGCCCACTAGCTTCTACATCCACTACATCATCAGATTCCTCGACGATGTCTGTAGACTGTCCACCATCAGCCGGAATCAATGGAGTCCCACCACCGCCACTGACGCCGATCCCACATCAACCCATAGAACAGGTATAACATAGTAGTTGCGATTATATTTAATCCTTGTTTTAGTTTAGTAATGTGAATTGGCGGCCGACGCGGTACCAAGAAGAATATTTAGTTCCATGTTGGGGCGCCAATATGATTTATTGGCGCCCAACTGGGATTCATAAAGTTTTAATTAGTCCCAGGTGGGCGCCAATGCTTGTTAACAATTTTCAATAACATCTTAAATATTTTGACAGTAGGTTTGTCCAATTCTGAACTTAAATTAAGATTTTCAATTTAAATTTAAATAATTTTCAGTTTATTTAGATATTATAAAAAAAATGGAATGACAAAAATATGGCACCCAGCATGGGACTCTCAATTATTCTTAATAATATAGTAATTAATTAAAAACAACGTTGTACAGGAAATTACCTACTACTAAATTATCCGTATGCTTCCAGTCGGCTTCAATCGAGTTAGTGTGCAGTACAATGCGTCGTCAGATAATTTCCCGCGCGTTTTACGGCTGGCTGGCTTACTGTCGCCACTTGTCTACAGTGCGGACACATCTTAGCGGCCTCATTCATCCTAATATTATTCCTAGAGGTATGTACGACACGATAAACGACTTTTGAGACCCGATAAATATGCAATAGTTACACTTTATGCCCCATATAATTTAACTTTTAAAATCACTGCCATTGAAAATGTATTTAATTTAACTTACTGTTGTCAAATTAATAATTTCTCAATATGTATCAATAACTTTGCAGAGAATGCAGATGGTGGACTTACGGATGAACGATGGCTAGCAATGACAGATGAAAAAGGCGCGATTCACGATAAAGACGAAGTGTACCGGCTTGTGTACTACGGAGGAGTACAACATGACATTAGGCGACATGTGTGGCCTTATCTTCTCGGATACTATGAGTAAGTATACATAGCTTTGTTGATAGACGAAGAAAATACCCTGTGTCATAAGTGCTTGGCAACATTTTTACTGAACAAATCAATATAATTGAGAGAGAAAGCTGAATAAGTACTTTTTCTCCTACAGACTCTCTGGTATTCTGAATAGTATGTTAACGCCATTCGATCTGATTGCACCAAAATTAGGATTCCGTATAAATCGGTTTTCTAGTCCTACTTTCATCAATTACTTTTATAGAATACTCTTGATACAACCTCTATATATCCATGTCGGCTTCAATTAAAAGTTAACATAAATTCTCTTTTATTAGATTCGGTTCTACAGCCGAAGAGCGAGCGGAACAAGACACAGCCTGTCGTAGACAGTACGAGACGACCATGTCGGAGTGGTTGTGCGTGGAAGCCATTGTGCGACAACGTGACCGGGAGGCAACGGCCGCGTCCATCGCGAGGCTGAGCGAGGCGTCCGGGAAACTGAAGCCGACAGACAATAATGATACTAGTGAGGTATGTGAAATGTAGTTTGTTGTGTATGATTCAAACGAGCACATTATACCGAACCTGCTAGTCCACAAATATTCTTCGCTGGTTTTTACAGCATTTTTACTGATACAACTGGTGTTAGACCTCTCATTTTATAGTATTCGTTGTTCAGCACTGAACTATAACGTACGCAATGTACGTTCAACAATACGTCGAACACTTGAACTAAAACGACCGCTCTATTCTCCATACGTTTAGGTAGTTAAATAAAGGTAAACAAAAAAACCACGTGACGAGGCAGGCGTCTAGTAACCGACTAAACGTTATACCTGTCACTTTAGTTGTCATGCTCATTCATGGCACAGTTGTACTCTTCAATTCAGCAACGTTATAATTTGTTGACGTTTAGAGTTTGGGCTCTTTACAATAAACAGATGACAAAATATTATATTATTATTATAAATCTAACAAAAAAAAATGTGCTCAAGCAGTTACATCTACGAAAAGTAGTTTATGAATAAATGATAAAGTTTAACATACAGGAATATAAGAGGAAACTATTGTAAAAAACTAAAATAATTTTAGTTTTGTTTATCGTATTTTTAAACATGAAAGTGTCATGTATAAAAACCCTTTTTACGATTTGTTACATTTTTTCAACTAAGTACCTAAACCTATGGAGTATAACTGCTACGACATAATGGCGAGGTTAACTGTACAATTAGGAGGATATAATATGCACTTCAAATAAATATCATAATTAAAATGCAATTATTTCGGACAAAAAGATCCATTTGTGGGTTGACAAGAAACTTAGTGATACATTTAAATTAAGTTACATTACATTCTTATATACATCCCTTTAATTTTTACAGGTATTCGAAGATGACTGCAGCGTAATCTCGGACAACCCACCCGTCGTGTCGCCAGAACCGAGCGATACCGAACAGAAGCGGCCGGACAAGCCCATCTTATCACGAGCTCCCAGCATAGACGAGGTCGACAACATCGAACTGGACTCTGAAAGAGACAAAGAATCGAAACAGAACGGAGAGACTGAGAACGGTGATAGTAGGGATGTAGATGTAGACAGTCTGAAAGACTTAGAAGACGAGGATGTGCATTTGAAGAGCGTTGTCGAAAACCCTGATATGCGGAGAGAAAGCATAGCAGAGATAAAGAGACTAGCTGAAGAGATAGTGCAGAAAGGCGATGGTCGAGGGTTATTGTGCAGTGTTGATAGTGGCCAATTGAATGGGAGTGAATTCAGGACATCGATGGAAGAGAGTCAGCCGAGTCCTCACCAGCAGCACACGAGTGTTATCATAACGAATCCGTCTGTTGACCTAGCGGCTGGCAACTCTCCT
This sequence comes from Xanthia togata, assembly GCA_963853775.1. Lineage (NCBI taxonomy): Eukaryota > Metazoa > Arthropoda > Insecta > Lepidoptera > Noctuidae > Xanthia > Xanthia togata. Next base: position 14,582,344 of record OY970809.1, read on the forward strand.
GTCTCTGGAGGGACCACTGGTGAGTAAGATCTTGAGAAACTGTTACCGATAACACAGAATGCTTTATATACATGTGAGCTACATATAAATGTGTTTTAACGTTAAGACAAGCTTAAAGCTACGGTCTCCTAAGACTGCGGTGGTCGCCACATAACGGAGGCCACCACAGTCGTAAGAAACTAAAACTTTAGCGCCAAAGAAATATGTTTAAACTATCGTCAAACATTACTTAACTTTCAGCAACTTTTATAAGTAAAGCGGTTAATAAATGCCAAGAGTGTGCATACAATTGTGATTAAAGACTATCCAGTCTTTAATCACAAATAATAACTTCCTGATAGGTTATTATTAACTATACTAAACACACCCAGCGGTTTCAACCGCATTAGTCTTGATCCCGTGGGAACATCGGGATAAAAAGTAGTCCTATGTTCTAACTCAGGTCATTTGTAATATTAGTTAGGATTAATAGAGAAACCATAATATTATTGTCAAAGCTTTGGTGACTAAGAAAAGAAGGATATCAAAGACTTTTGTGAATAGATAAAAGGTAATCTAGATATTTGTCTCAGCAACAGTGAGTCCTGCCCGGAGCCCCCTCGGCGTGGTGCGTGAAGAGTCGCAGTCAGCTGGTGCGAGTTTTGACACCTTGGAGCCGGCTGATAGGAATGCACCTGATAATCGATCGAATTGTGTGTCACCTGCTAGCTCAAATGGTGGAGTTTACTCGGTAAGTTTTATTAAATTTTAAGCTCCATTTGTACGATCATTTATCAAGGTAAATCTGATTCAAATGCCAATTTATTTTTTGTTTGGATTGGGTTAACTATTTGAATTTGTTTTGCATTAAATCACCATTTTCTTTGTTTTTTTTTTTAAGTAAACGTTTCCCCTCATTAGGTATTTCTCCTGTATCGTGGGTGCGTTTACAAACATTTAAACTCACATACACAAACAGCCAGACCCGAAACAACTACTTGTAGGTCATACAAATATATGTTCCGTGCGGGAATCGAACCCGCGACACGCAGCGCAGCAGTCAATCGCTTAACTACTGCGCCAACCGTGCCGTCGTTTTTTTTAAATAATTAGACTGTTGCGCTCCGTTTGGTAGACGATTACTAGCAACCAAATTTTTTTTTTTTTTTGGAGTAAGTGACAACGAAGACCCAAGAGATATTGTATTAAGGATCCACTGCAGGAGTCACCAAACTTTACTCCACGCTTCAGATAGATAGTACCAAGTAAAAAATGAAATTTTGCACATTATTATTAAAGTCAAAGTCAACGGCTTCTCCATAGGAAACAACCAACTGGAACCGTGCACCTAGCTTCTGACGTTTCATAAGTGCCCATGTAGGTTTATGTGAAATAAAATATTTTGATTTTTTTTTAAAGTAGGTAAAAACGTTTATTGCGAACTATGTAAGTTTACAATGTTGGTGTTATGTTAAGTTAGTACTTATGACTTAGCAGCCATTTACAAACATTGCAATTATCATAATTACTTACTTATTTTCCTTTATTTTTGTTGTTTCTGTACAAAAATAACAAAGCAAGTAATTAATAATAATGTGTTTTTTTTAAAGACAATATTTGAGTCTTCGTCAAGGTCATTAAATGCACGTACTCAAAATGAAAATATATAAATAACTCATTCGATCTATGTATTTGACATCCTTATATTTATTTACTCTGTCATCCTGATGCTGGCTCTCAATGCACAATCAAGACCTGTTTATCTACTTATCAATTTTCACTCTCCGATATTCCAGAATGAATTGGTGGAATCATTCGCTCTAAATCTACATCGCATAGAGAAGGACGTTCAGAGATGTGATAGGAACTATCCCTTCTTCACAGACGAGAATTTGGACAAACTAAGGAATATTATGTGCACGTAAGTAATCTTACCTACTTAATTAGTATATTAATATTTACCCGTTTTGATTAATTTGGCAATATTACTTTATATGAAATTTCTGTACTAAAAAAAATATAATGAATTGCACTTACAACACTGAATTTGAAGTTGTAAAAAATCTTTTTTTACATCTAAGACTAAATATTCAATGTTACGATATTAATTATTGCATTTCATAATCAATATTTTAGTTCACTAATATTACTTATTGCCAAATAGTCAAAACTGCGAAATATTTGACAGCTATTTGCGACGTTGCCAACTTTCAAAATGCACGATCATAAACAAATCACATTATCAAAGGTATTTATTTGTTCATTTAATATTCTAGTTACGTATGGGAGCACCTAGAAACAGGTTACATGCAAGGCATGTGTGACCTGGCGGCGCCACTACTGGTGATGATGAGAGAGGAGGCGTCTGCGCATGCGCTGTTCAACAGTCTCATGCGACGCGCCACTGACAACTTCCCTTCAGGACAGGCCATGGATGCGCACTTTGCTGACATGAGGTAAGATTAATACTGACACGGAAAATAGTAAAGGGAAATAGTAGACTGTTTGCCCAGGGAGCAAACAATTTTTAAGGAGAGTGTTTCTTAGATTCTAGAGTGGAGCGAAGGATTCATAGAACGTCACTCGAGCTTATGTTAGAGTCAATAAAAAAAAATAGATAAACAAATAGTGTTTATCTACTTTTTGTCACACTTTATGAGAAAAAAAACGTGTGCGGTCCGATCCCCACCAGGAAGGAAGTTCCTTCTAACGTATGATTTAAAACAAAAAAATAATTTCGTAGCTGCCATTGAATTAGCACCCTCGAAAACTATGAAAACGACACCCATGACGAAAAATTTGAAAATTTTCGCAGCCGCTATCTTGGATTTTCATTTTGACCAAATTAATGCTTTCTCTCTCTCTATCTTTTTGGTGATTGGAACTTTTACTAAAAAAATCCATATACCAAATTCAAATCACTTTTCAACCCTAGGGATTAAAAAGCGATTGTGGTCATGTTTACGAAGAATAAACTAGCTCTTTTTGAATACTCGTAGATGTGATAAAAAATACCCTTGATCTTTGGTTGGTAGTTTTAAAAGTGAGAGTTTTCTTACAGTAGAAAGAAAGAAAAATATTTTATTTGTGACACGCACAGGAAATACAAACAGTAATAAAAAGTAAAATAAAATAACATATTTATGGAATAAACTAAAAAAGAAAAATACCTGTGCAAGGCCAAAAAGTCTCCTATATCTCAGCATCATGCTGCGATATTTAAAAAATAAGTACCGAAGTTCTGTTTTTACTAAGTCTTGTAACTAATGGGATTGCTTCCTTGACTTCAAAATCTACTAGACCAATTAAACGAAGTAGGCACTTATTCAAGATTTACCAAGAAAAATAGACTTTGAAAAGTACAGTCACGAGCACCAACATGCATACACTTAGCAACTTTCAAAAGTGATTTTCTCCTCCTGTGTTGATTGTAATTTTGTGATATTACGAACATAGTATATTGGAACCCATACCATATTATGGAATAGGTCGTATTTCAAAGTTGCAATCGTAATTCCCCGAGTAAATCGCTTTTGCATTTTGCCAATTGCCTACATATTAACGCTCGCGACTGTACATTACGCGCCACCATTATCTATAAAAAACGGCAAAAAAATCATGACTGTTGCCCCCGTTAAATATTTATTTTATTCTGTTTTAGGAGTATTTGTTGTTATAGCGGCAACAGAAATACATCATCTGTGCAAATTTCAACTGTCTAACTATCACGGTTCATGAGATACAGCCTGGTGACAGACGGACGGACGGACAGCGAACTCTTAGTAATAGGGTTCCGTTTTTACCCTTTGGGTACGGAACCCTAAAAACTGGCCAAGTGCGTGTCGGATTCGCACACGAAGGGTTCCGTACCACCTTACATTATTTAGCAATTAAATGAAAATACTAAACGAAGAATATTATTATTTTTCATCTTAATCGCATCGCAAAGATTATTTTGTATTTCATAATGATACTAAGAATTACAAAGTTATTTTTTCAGTTGCAGAAAATACTTTATGAATCAGCGTTTTTAGTATTTGTTTTTTACATGTTAAACAGAAGTTTCAAATTCCTAACGTCATTAGTTGTTGAGATAGAGCCCGTACAAAAATGGTCTATAACTGACAATTTCTACGACTATTTCATCAAGATAAAAAATTAATTGTTCTCTACTCGATGAGCTCTAAACAATGACACCCCTTAACCGGGTTATTTTTTTTTTTTAATCATTGTGTTTTTGTATTTAGACCGCCCTTTAATTTTTATTATTTGTTATAGCACCACTAGAAATGCATAATCTGTGAAATGTTCAACTGTCTTCCTTTTACGGTTTATGAGATACAGCTCGCTAACCCGGGTTCCGTTTGGCACACTTCGGGTACGGGAACCCTATAATAGTATATTTTACAACAAGTGCACAAAACAAACCATTTTCATCCGAGACTTTTAGCAGCCCACGGATATCGAGGGATATGCCTTGGAGGCGTGGCACGTGGCGCCTCGACATTGCTAAATTGGGCTTATGTTCGAACGGCGGCTGTACGCTTCATTCAGTCGCTTTGCAACTGCGTACAGTGTACTATTGATGCGTAAAAAACCAAAATGCCGAGCTGTGCAGTAATAATTTGTAAAAATAGGTCTAGTACCATCAACCTGAAGACAAATTTCGTGTTCTACGACCGGTATGTAAACATTTAAGTCACTGTTTAATATTTTAAATAAATTTTTAAATCATTTACTAACTTACGTCCAAAGCGATACGAACTAGCCCGAACTAGCCCGAATCTTTACGAACGGAACGAACGTTTTGGATTTAGAGAGGTGCAATCGAGTGCGTACAGCTGATTTTATCGACATGCGTATTATTGCAGTCGAATCTTTTTTTTACAGAATTCAATGGATATTCTCGTATTACATGTATATTATATGAGTTAAATTTGTTATTAATTTAATTTTGTTTGAAGCAAATAAAGACATTGTTATTTCAATACAGTTGCTCGTGTATAGCATAATATTTAACAGAGAGGGTTCCCTTTACCCGGTAACACAATATTTAAAAAAAAAAAACTCATTTAATTTTAGTAAAAATAACCCATATTTTCGAATAGGTATATAAAAACAAAATAAATTATGTAAAGAAAATTAAACGAAGTTATAATAATACAAGAATGTGCTACAGTAAATATCGATAAAAATTATCGATCATCGCTTTCGACTCCCTAATTGCATGCGTGTGCATTGAATGTTCGCAAATAGCAAGTGTTTACAAGTGAATGCCCCGCCCATTGTATGTATGTGTGCTATTAGAAATTGATTTAGTGTAGCTGCTTTCTTCTTAGTGTGCGAGTTCAAATTTTAAGTGTGTGTCATAAGTACACTATTTGTTAATGTTGTAATTATTTTGGTGGGGAGATAAGCGGTCGCACTAGGATTCCTTACTATTCCGCAATGAAGGCATATCTCTGGATATCTATGTAGCAGCCCGAGACGAAGGCGAGGGCTGATAGTAATGTCGAGGATAAAATGGTTTTGTGGACGAGTTATAAACTCTGCTTTTCACTTCGTTTGCGAGCAATTAAAACAGTGGTATAACATAACATTTCTTTAATTAAAATTATTACAGTTTTGAATACTGAAGGAAATTGTTTTTCCCGGCATTGATATTAAGCTTGGGCTGCAGACCTATACAGCCTACTATTAAATTAATTTTGTAATAATAATTAACCTACCATCGTCTTAAAAAACACATAAGGCAAATAAATTAAAGTAAATATTATAAAATAACAAATTCTATCTGTGAACTTCTTATTGTATTTGGCTGTATGGCTCATTTTCTTGTCTGCCTTAATTAGATACATTTATGAGTAGATACGTTAATGCACTAGTGCACAAAATTCGATTTTTGCAGCATACATCCTGCACAAATAAGTACTTTCAGAGCATGAGAAGTGAAATAGTTATTTATCCAACATGTGAGGAAAGTTCGTTTTTCCTATGAGTTTTGATTTTGAGTCTTGAGCGAACGAAGGATTGAAAAATAGAATCACGAGCGCAGCGAGTGATTATAAATTTCAATCCTGAGTAAGCGAAAGACTCAACAAAACGAATAGCAAATGAACTTGCTCACAAGTTGCATAAAAAACTTTTCACCACTCCCATCAAGAAAGTATTCAGTCATCATAGGTAAATAAATTAAATAGACACAAAGCAAATCAAAATAATTCTTTACATTTTAAAATATCTTTAAAACTTAACTTTAAAAAATCAGGCAAGGTTAGTTCCTGAACGGGAGCATTACTTTCCTCACTGTTCAAACAGTGAGGAAAAACCAACTTTCCTCACTGTTCAAGCAGTGAGGAAAAACTAACTTTCCTCACTGTTTTCGTAGAGGAAAGACACTTCTTTCGTGCGGGAGTGGTGAAAAGAGTATTTTCAACACCACGGGCCTTTAATAGAGAGCAGTGGTGGCCGAATGGTAGCGGCCGCGACTTGCGAGTAAGTCGTAGGTTCGAATCCTGACAGGTGCTTTACTTTGTGAACATTATTATCAGGGGCCGTATTATGACGTATTAATGCCACCATTACTCTAGTGCGAGTGAAACACGGAGCTATACCAGGCCGCTAGCACCATCCTTTTTCGCAGTGGAATAATGATGGCATTAATACTTTATAATAAGGCCAGAGCACTGCTCTCCTAACGGTGTAGGAAAACATCGTGAGGAATGTCCGAGAACCAATAATTCGAAGACATGTGACATCTACTAACCCGCACTGGGCCTGCGTGGTGGATTACGGTCCATTCCCTCTACATTCACTACATTATTGTTACAGGTCCCTCATCCAGATCCTAGACTGTGAACTGTACGAGCTGATGCACGCTCACGGCGACTACACACACTTCTACTTCTGCTACCGGTGGTTCCTGCTGGACTTCAAAAGGGAACTGCTTTATCAGGACGTGAGTATACCTTGGACAACAGTTAGCTTCCAGATTCAGCGTTACTATGGTATAAGTGCTGTGCCAGCACGAGCTTACAGCTAACCGCTAATGATGTACGAGCTAGCAGCTAACGAGCTAACAGCAAAGGAGCTAGCAGCTGCGTGGAACACAACGCGCCGTCGACCCGGGCCTAGTCCTTACCGGACGGCGAGCTACCCATTGCTCACCGGCCGCAAGCTCGCGCCTACGGTGGTCGGGAATCAGCAATTGATTCCCGACGCCCAGGCCAAAATTTGAATTCTAATGGAAATTTGCCTCTCCCTCACGCGTTCCGCCTCCTCCTTCGCGAGCATTACTGCTAGGCAGAAGGAGGAGACGGCCTCCCATGCCCTCTCGCTCCGTACCATGGCCTGGACCAGGGCCGGACGCGAGAGATCCCCGCCAACGATCGCCTCCACGAGGACACGGCGGTGCTCTGCCCAAGCCAGGCATACTAGCAGCTGCCTGAGAGATATTTCTTGACGGCATGTGAAGCCAAGTCAGAGGCCCATAAATGCATGGCATAAAAACTGACACCAGGTTAGTCACTAAACTAACCTGGTGTCAGAGTTTTTATGCCCCCCATGAGCCTCTGACTCCTCTGATGTCGTCGAGAAATATGTCTCAGGCAGCCGGTTTTCTCACGATGTTTTCCTTCAACGTTTTTGAAGCAAGTAGTACAATACGCACTTGAATCCGAAAAGTCAGAGGGCCTTGGGTTCGAACTCGAGACCTATGACTTGGCAGTCCGACGGTCGCACCACTCACATCACGCTATCACTGCTGTTGCTAGTAGTGAGCTAAACCACGGGCCCGCGCAGTGAATTTATCGGATACATTATATACTCTTTTTGCAGGTTTTCTCAGCCTGGGAGTTGATCTGGGCAGCTCGCCACGTCTCATCAGAACACATGGTGCTGTTCATAGCGCTGGCTCTACTCGAGACCTACCGTGACGTCATCCTCGCCAACACCATGGACTTTACGGATATCATCAAGTTTTTCAACGGTCAGTTTTACTTATATCAACATTTAAGTTCTCTCTGTTTCACATAAAGGTGCACCTTCACCCGGGAGCATTCACCTGTAATATAACGTTCAGAGTCGAGCATTACATCAGTGAGGGAGGAGAACCGAGCATTACAGTGCGCGACCTATAATGAGACAATTCGAGCATTACATCAGCGAGGGAGGAGAACCGAGCATTACAGTGCGCAACCTGTAATGAGCCAATTCGAGCATTACATCAGTGAGGGAGAAGAACCGAGCATTACAGTGCGCGACCTGTAATGAGACCATTCGAGCATTAGATAGATAGATAGAATACTCTTTATTGTACACCATAAAAGTCACAGACATAAATTTAGAAATTTTACATAGGGTGACACAATGGGCGGTCTTATCGCTTAAAGCGATCTTTTACAGACAACCTTTGGATGGATTAAAGGTAATAGGAGAGACAATACTGCAGGTAGCATTACATCAGTGAGGGAGGAGAACAGAGCATTACAGTGCGCAACCTGTAATGCGACAATTCGAGCATTACATCAGTGAGGGAAAGAACCGAGCATTACAGTGCGCAACCTGTAATGAGACAATTCGAGCATTACATCAGTGAGGGGAAAGAACCAAGCATTACAGTGCGCGACCTGTAATGAGACAATTCGAGCATTACATCAGTGAGGGAGGAGAACCGAGCATTACATCAGTGAGGGAGGAGAACCGAGCATTACAGTGCGCGACCTGTAATGAGACAATTCGAGCATTACATCAGTGAGGGAGGAGAACCGAGCATTACAGTGCGCAACCTGTAATGAGACAATTCGAGCATTACATCAGTGAGGGGGAAGAACCGAGCATAACAGTGCGCGACCTGTAATGAGACAGAGCATTACATCAGTGAGGGGGAAGAACCGAGCATTACAGTGCGTAATGTCTGTAATATTTAATCCAAAACGTTACATTCAGGGGAATGTTCATCAGTCAGGGAGGTAGTATTGTAACGTAATGCTCAAAATCGAATCTGTAACGTCACATTACAGGCAAATGCTCAAAACTAAAAAAAAACTATACTTATTTATTCAAACTAGACTGAGAATCAGCACTTTTCGAACGTCAAAATTACATATTGACAGTCCCACAAAACGCCCACCCTTCACCACTTCCTAGTGCGTTAGCTGGGAAGAAGAAGTGGCGCAACAAACTCCCCAGCAACACAGCTGTCTGTTCAGTAAGAAAAAAAAACTTCATTCTATAGAATAGTATGCAAAACATTAAATAAAATTTTAATCAAATTTGTCATAATAAATTTGATTAAAATTTTATTTAAACAGTGTAACAGAACAGCGTAAACAGAACTTAATACCCGAACAAAAAACCTCCAGGAATAAAGGGCGTGCCCGCTTACATAAACCTAGTCTTGCCATAAATATTGTCACGAAGATTTTTTTTTAATTGCAAATAATATTTATTACTTTTACAGTGTGTTAGTTTAATACATAAATATAAAACAATTTAAAATATAAAAAGCTTATTCGAAGTGGTCTCCATTGGCTGCAATACAGTCCTTTAAACGTTGAGGCCAGTTATCAATAAAAGCACGCACTCTTTCTATGGGAAAATTCTTCACTGCCAATCGTATGGGTTGTTTTAGGGACTCCAAATTATCATGGCGTTTAGAGCAAGCCGTACTCTCTAAAACTGACCATAAATCATAATCCAGCGGATTAAGATCGGGACTAGACGACGCGACGGCGAGTCTTCAGCTCTGATGAAGTCCGAAACGTTCACTTCCAACCAAGACTGCGTGGACCGAGCTTTATGACCCGGCGCCGAGTCTTGTTGGAAGGACCATACTCGGTTATTGAATATGGTGTTTTTAAGGGGCTTAACTACCTTCTCAAGAATGGTATCTTGATACACTTGTGCCGATGATTTGATACCTTTTTCTCGAAAATTTGGCTCTGTCACTCCTTCATAGCTAACACCCCACCAAACCATCACTGAAGTCGGATAATGCCCACGTTGCACTGTCGACTAATTGGGAAGCTTCCTTAAAGGTTTGAGCATAAATACGGTCATTTTGTTTGTTAAAATGTTGCTCAATTGTAAAGATTTTCAATGTTTCGATTTTACCACCCTATTCTTTTTTAAATTATCAGTTAAAAAATAACCAGTGCGTCTTTTATAGGCTGCAAGTCCTAAGTCATCTTTTAAAATACGCGACATGGTTCTGGGTGCTATCTTCATCTCCCGAGATAAAATCTTTTGCTTTCGGACAGGATTTCTTCGAATTCTTTCCCTTACTGCTTTGACCACCTTTTTCGTACGAACACTACGTGGACGGTCAGAACTTTTGCTGTCACAAACAGAGGAGGTCTCATTGTACTTATTAATATCCCGGTACACAAACATTTGACTAATACCAAGCGTATGGAGAGTTTTAAAAATTGCATTTGGCTCCATACCAACTTTGTGTAATGCAATCACAGCGATTTGATTCTCTTTATCACCCCACTCCATTTTAATATTGTACAATGTGTTGGCGCCAAAATTCCAAATTCAAATGTGTATATGATCAATTATAGAGGTCGCTAGCTAACCATAATATTGCAATACAACTCATTAAAAAAAACATTGTAATGAGTAGGTTATGTCAATACCTATGAGAGTGTGTACTTGGGTGCGTTTAAGCTATTTGCAAAGTCCTAATTATGCTATTTACAAGTTATACCAATAATTTTGTTCCAAATCAGAATGGAAGCGCGCCATGTTGCAAAATAACAAAAACTTTGTAGGGATGTTGCAGTTGTTCCTCATCTGTTGTGGTTTTGAAAATAGTATCAATAAAGTGTTTAACCTTCTCTGGCCCAAAGAAGACCAATTTTTGGACTTTAAGTTTAATCCTTTTTTTGTTCACAGAAATGGCAGAGCGACACGACGCATCAGCAGTGTTATCCCTCGCGAGGGACCTCGTTCTACAAGTTCAGACCCTAATAGAGAACAAATAAGTATCACTTTAGAACAATACATCTATGTAAACTATGATAATCTCTCTGACCGGCCTACTGGTAGAATATGCAAGACCGTACGATAAAATAGTTTTAAAAGTTTTAAACAGCGTTTTTAATAATAATCAGTCTTCTGGAAGTTTTGCCACCAAAAAGCCTTGAATGACAGGAATTCAACTATTTAGTTTGTTTCTCTTGCATTTTCTATCAGTTAGACAGTCGATAGCACTTTGAGCGTCTATCAGAAATGTAGGCATAAGTAGTGTAATAGAAAAAATATTTTTAAATTTATAAAGTAGACAAAATATTTAATATTGGCTATATATTAAAATAAATAGTATCGATATCGTCAAAATAGACCGAAAGAATTTAAATAACGTTGAAATAAAAATTATTTACCTATGTGAATCAATTTATTTAATAAATAATAAGATCTGTCTCGTATTTTTAGATCGTTACAGAATAATTAATATCAAACATATAATCAAAGAGGCTTTAATAAAACATAAAAAAACAATTTGAAATAATTTTATCGATGTTATTACACAGATAATTATAATTCTTGCCTACAAAAGTACATACACAATGAGAGGCCAAAATATTTAAGACCTGCACATTTTAAATGTGCTCAAAAATTATGTAGATTTACTTCGCGTGAAAATCTGAGAACAAAAATCTTGACGAATGTCAACTATACTTACAAATAACAAAAATACGACGTGTTGGTAGAAAACTTAGCATGACTTAGAGGCGCTCCCTCACCTAGCATTCGCCTTTAATGTAACAGTTCATATTCGAGCATTACATCAGTGAGTGAGGAGAACCGAGCATTACAGTGCGCAACCTGTAATGATACAATCTGTAACATTACAGTAGTGACTGGGAGAACCCGTGATACAATTTGTAACACTTGTAATGACCGTGTCACGGCGCAGGCTCAGTGACCGAGATGGCAGCGACGAATGCTCGTCAGTCAATGACGTAGTATTGTAACAAAATACTCAAAATAGAATCGTAGATTGTTACATTACAGGCAAATGCTCCCGGTGAGGCAGCACCGTAAATTGTAAATAGAACCAGCCCCTTTATATCGTTCCGAGCGAAAAACTGGGACTAGAAGGTACTTATACCATATCACTTCAACAAAAACAACGTTACTATGGGAACACTTTTCAATTGTCAATACAACACCTCTTCCCATTCTTTAAAAAAATAAGTACAAAAGGGGCAGATTGTGGTGCACGATTGGGATCAAGTCGGTTGCGCTTTTTTTCATAAATCAAGCCTGCCTCAGAAAATAAATAAACTATATTGTTATTTGAAAATAAATAAACCTTTTTTATATCGAGTAATAATGGCAAGTATTCGACTATTCACCATAGGGATGGCGATGAATCGGTATTCGAGTATTCGCTGTAACAACTATTCGCGGCATCTCTAATATTTATAACTATTTTAAAATGAAATCAGTGACCTATTCAGCACAATATTATTTTCACACATAATATAAAGCTATTCTTAGGCAATCTATACTAATAATGAAGCTGGAGAATTAGTTTTTTTGTTAGTTTGATCGCGCTGATCTCTGGAACTACCAAAAGAAATTGAAAATAGTTATTTGTTATACAAGAGTGCAAAGTTGCTTTTTAACCGCGTGTTCAATTTTGATGACCGAGCAAGCGAAGGATTCTAAAATTGAATCACGAGCGCAGCGAGTGATTCAAAATTAGAATCCTGAGCGTTAGCGAGGGAATCGAAAGAGCACGAGGTGAAAAATCTTTGCACTCGAGTGCAACACGTAACTTTTCATTCCACCTCAGCGAGGAAATGACTAAATGCAAAAAAAAAAAACGTTGAAAAAAGAACACCAAGAAGGTTCCGAGTCTGAGTTTTTAACAAATTAAAAAAAAGTTGTATGATATATTCGGCACCATAGAGGTAGCAGTAAATAGGTTTAATGTTTTTTTTAATTCACAAACTTAGTGCACACGATGTTCTAAATTCAATTTACTTTATCCTCTAGAGAATAAAAACGGCTTTTCCACTCAGATACTGAAGATTAAAAATACTCTTTCCGAGATGGTGGGATGAAAAAAAAATTGCACGCATAGGGGAATTTAATATCACGCTAGAACCCATATGAGCTGAGGCCAAAAAAAAAGTTAGTATGCTAAACGAAAACGAAATAATAGCGCGGGTAGGCGATGCGATGCGACGCGGTGGTTCGGGGGAACTAGAAATTTCACACGTACGAAGTCGCGGTATAGATGAAGAGATTGGTCGCGGGCAGACGCAGCTGGTTATGGTACAGTTGGTTATACAGGCTGGTGTACGTAACTCCACGTCACGCCTCGTATTTTACGTAAGCTATTCGTATTAAATGTAGCTCTATCTATACCTATTTTACTGGTTTTAAAATTCATCCTTTTTATACACTTCCTCCTGTGCCTTCTTCGTATCACAAATAACCCTAGGTACTAGTTGTTTTATAATGCGTAATCAAATTATTATTATTAATCCTTCAACATAATTATCTAAACATACATAGGTATTCAATGTATCTATGTTAATGGAAAATAATCTTGAGGTATTTCCTGTTGTATCAAATCTTAGAAATCAGTCTACTCTCTTGAATAGACATGAGGCGTATTATTAACTAGAACAGGTATCTACACTAAGTATTTAGCTTGTCCACTCTGAAATGACGCTTCCCACTACCCTATTTTACGCACATGGTAATGCGGTAGTGGGGCGCGTCACTTCAGAGTGGACAAACTATACATCGAGTGTTTTCTATCAAAGCGAGAAATGTATCAAATATAAAATTCAAATAAGTTTTAATTCAAGAATACACCAATATAAAATTAACAAGAGATTAAGCAGTGATAGCCTAGTGGTGAGACCGTCAGACTGACAAGTCGTAGGACTCGAGTTCCAACCCAAGGCACGCACCTCTGACTTTTCGGATTCATGTGCGTATTATACAATTATCACTAGCTCAAAAAACGGTGAAGGAAAACATCGTGAGGAAACCGGCATGCCTTTTTTTTTTTTTTTTTTTTGGGTGGGAAATCATCAAATTACGTCTCCCGCTCTGGGTGGAGCGGGAGGGCGTGTCAGACTCTTACTGACTAAAACCCACCCGTGTTCCTTCTGTTGCCTGTGCAATGCCAGGGGGCCACGGTATCCCTTTCGGACTTTCCCGCAACCCCGGCAGGCAATGGTCTCATCGGACCCCTTCACTCGCTGACACTCTTTGAGGCGCGCGTGGAACACAACGCGCCGTCGACCCGGGCCTGGTCCTTACCGGACGGCGAGCTACCCATTGCTCACCGTCCGCAAGCCCGCGCCTACGGTGGCCGGGAATCCGCGATCAATTCCCGACGCCCAGGGCGTCCCCTCCTGCGGCGGCTAGGGGCGTGAGGGCGCGAAATTTGCCTCTCCCTCACGCGCTCCGCCTCCTCCTTCGCGAGCATTACTGCTTCGCAGAAGGAGGTGACGGCCTCCCATGCCCTCTCGCTCCGTACCATGGCCTGGACCAGGGCCGGACGCGAGAGATCCCCGCCACCGATCGCCTCCACAAGGACACGGCGGTGCTCTGCCCAAGCCGGGCATACCTCCACCGTATGCTCCACCGTGTCCTCCGGGCGATCCACGCAGTGATGACACCCAGGCGTTTCCTCCCGCCTTATCCGAAACAGGTACCTCCCGAAACAGCCGTGTCCGGTGAAGACCTGCGTCAGGCGGAAGGTGAGGACGCCGTGGCGCCTCTCCAGCCACTCCTCAAAGAGGGGACTTATCGCCGCAATAGTGGCGTGCCCAGCACTGGGTTGCGACAATCGCACTCTCCATGACGCCATGAGATCCCGTCGGAGCTCTGTCCGCTGTGCCGCGATTTCTCGCGGCATCGGAGTCAAGCCCCGGCGTTTCGCCTCCCCGCGCCACTCCCAAATATGCGCGAGGACTTTTGCCTCCAGATCCCATGGCGGCAATCCGGCAAGGAGGCTCGCCGCCTCACCGGAGACCGTACGGTATCCCCGGACCAGCCGGGTGGCCATGACCCTCTGGGACGCGTTCAACCGGCGGGCAGGCCGCCGCCTCAACGAACGCGCCCACACCGGTGCCCCGTACAGGGCCATGGACCGCACGATCCCCGCGTACAGCCTCCGGCAAGAGGCGTTTGGACCCCCTAGATTGGGCAGGAGCCGCTTCAAGGCAGCCCCGGCCCGGTCCAGTCTGGGAACCAAACGTTGGAAATGCTCCACGAAGTTCCACCGACTGTCGAGGACGAGTCCCAGGTACTTCATCGTCGACTCGACGCCGATGTGAACCCCTCCTACCGTTATTTGGGATCCCGACGGTGGCGCGTTCCGAGGACCATGAAAACACATGGCCTCAGACTTGTGCAAGGCCACCTCGAGTCCCAACTGCCGGATTCTGGCCACGATTGTCGCAACCCCGTGTGTCGCTAGTTCGACCGCCGCCTGGTGCGACCTCCCCTGCGCCAGGACCAACGTATCGTCAGCGTAACAAACGACGCTGACGCCATTGGGGAGGTCGGCGCGCAGCACCCAGTCGTATCCGATGTCCCACAGATGCGGCCCCAGGACCGATCCCTGTGGGACACCGCACGACATCTCTCGCCGGTTCCACTCTCCCTGGTGACCGGGGAAACCGGCATGCCTGAGAGATATTTCTCGACGGCATGTGAAGCCAAGTCAGAGGGCCATGGGCGGCTTTAAAACTCTGACACCAGGTTGGTTTACTAACCACATGAAAAGAAGAATAACAGATTACAAATTACAAATTCATTCATTCAATTAATTAATTATAAACTATTACACAACAATCAATATAGGTACAACAAAGAAATTACTATTTTAGCAGGAATATTAATTTCCATACGCGAAGAAATAATTAACTTCGTTTATGGCCATCAATATTCCACTGTCAGATACCTACATGTATTCGGTTCGTATAGGAGGCCTGCGATCAATAGTGACTATTATTTGTACCATTTATGATGTTAATAGCTCTTCACAATGTCAACCCTCAAACATCACACAATTTTCGTGCATAAAATACCCAATTTTACATAAAAACTATCCTGATTTAATATTTTTCCGCAGTGGACGTTGTAAGTTTTGACAAGTAAAGGTAAAAAAACTTGTTTGGAATTATTTATACTTATTTAAAACAAATACGGAAATTAAAGGATCTGTGATAGTCAGAGGCATGGACGAAATTAACCAGTTATGAGGACACCGTCATACATAGGTATGTCCTACGAAAATACATACCTACATAAGTCAACTTGAAACAAATACTAAAATATTTTTGGATTTTTCACACGATCTCTTTATAGGATAGGACGTCGATGAAATTTGAGTTTCATAAGCTCATTTCCAAAATTCCCGAGGATTTTATTTAAAAAAAAAAACATTCTTAGTCTAAATTCACTAATCGGTACCCATGCATGCAAATAATAAAATAAATAAAATAATGGAAATTATAGATTATTCAACTGATATGAGTGTAACAAAAACTCGATATTACGTCGATGCGACATCAAGTTAAGCCCATCATAATGATTCGACAATCAAGATTAGGTCGAAATCTGTTGACTTTACGTAATATGTAGGTATTATTGGCTTTCGCGCAACAGATTGGACATTGACCGCAGTCCTTTTGCAGTGGTGGGAAGTCCCTTATCTGACTTACGTCCTATATCTACCCCATATACTGAGGAATTATCAATAGATTATGTCTAAAATGCGGGCATTGCCTTGTAGCCTTTTGATTTATGCTGTTGTTTTGGTCCCAATGAATGAGTGATTATTGAATTCGATTTTAAGAACAATAGGTAGGTGCAAAAGTAGGTACGTATCGTTTGATGAAAATGAAAAGCAATCTTAAACAAACTGTGTTTTCATTCAAGTTGTGCAAGGATCAGCTTACCTGTTTTTTTTTTCTTTTAATAATCATGAAAGATGATATGGCTAGAAAAGGTACTACTGAGATATCGACGCCTAGAGAAGTATGGAAGAAACAGAATATTGCGCCCACCCCATAAATGTGATAAGGGCAAAACAGGTGAGAACATCCATATTTGTAGATACGGGCGAGCTCGTATGTTTTAAATACTTGTCCAAAATTTTAATTTGTTGAGGTTGCGGTAAAGACATCTGAGGTGTTCTAAACCAAATACGTATCAATGGAAAAAACGAACTTATTTATTAGATAAATCTGAGAAGATTATAAACTCGAAGTTTCAATTATTTAACCAGTAGTTTTTATTTTTATAGGAACAGTGTTACATGAATGAATATTGTAAATTACAACTACTGACATTGCAAAATTTGAAATGGCGTTAAAATATACGACGAGAGAACTTAAAAAATAAACTATTTTAGGGAAAAAAAAAGACGGAAAATGTGACCGAAAAATTCGTCGTTCGAAAATATGTTAAAATAAACTAAAAGGGCACTTTAGATAGTCAAAGACTACAATATAGAATAGAATTATTTGTTATTATAAGCTAATGTTTATTATGTCTGCGCTTTTTGTATTTCGTCCGTATTACAAGTACAAGCTCACAAACTAGTAATCTTTATTAATTTACCCTAATCCAAATGTTAGGTTTAATCGTAAAAATATAGTTAGCGCTTCCAAAGTTGGTTTATTGTTAAGTAATATTTAATAGATTACTCCACGAAAATTATAAAAAGCACGTTTTCTATTGCCGTCGAGTTTTCCATTAAATAATTTGTTAAGAATTCTAGAATATTTTCTGAATTATAAACACTAATGTAAGCGAGAACAAAGCGTATTTATTTAATGTTTCTATTGGGTGTAACTACTATATTCTGATATTGTCTTTATAAATAAATTTCTATGTATACTGTAATTTTACTGTTAAGGCTTCTTAGATGTTTTGTGCTGTTATTAATATCGATGTCTATCAAATCAGATTATTGTGATTATCATACGCTTAATATATCCCTTTATGGTTCACACCAGGGACAAAAACATACAGGGCTTTTTTTTTACGAAAAATCATAAAAAAATTATCCAAAAAATTATACATACCTACCTACTTACAACTTTTTTTTTCGGTATGTTTTTTTGTAGTACCTAACGACAATGTGGCACACAGCGTTATGTTTTTTTTTTTTACTGTCAAAACTTTTGCCTTGGTGTGAACGTACAAACCTAGAGGTACTATATGACTGGCCTAAGTCCAAACTAAGCCAAGCTTTACATTCAGATCTGTGTTATGAACACGATTAGTGTCAAATGTAGTTGAATATTAAATTATGTCTACACCTTTAGAGTGAAGAACTTTTAGGAGGATTTTTAGCACAAAAAATTCTTTGTATTTACTGTTGAGTAAGTACAGAATTACTAGATTTTTTGGTGTATAGTTAATTGTTGAAATCTACAACATCAGTTTTTAAACAAAAAAAAAAGAAAGAAAAGCTAAGCAAATTATTAAAAAAAAAAAAAAAAATGCTCCTGAAGTTCTAATATTAAGTAATATATGTTTGTACGAATCTATGTAATAACCATTTTTAATAGTTTGTAACTGAGAAGTTTTATTTACAAAAAATATTAAATGTACAGTCGTTGTAGCATTTAGTGGAAATCCGTAAGGACTTGTAACTTTAAATGTAATCGTTTTCATCTCCATTGTAAAACTAATGTGAACCTTAAGCTAATGATTTTAACAAAAAAAAATCCAATCCGATGCAATGTTTTTATGTTCCCCTTGAAAACTGAAAAATAATAATAACTTACATATTGCCAGTACTGGTTCTTGATTTTTTGAAAAACGAATTCGTCGGACATTTTATAAGAATAAAAATAAAACTATTTATTACGTAACCACTGTAAAAAAAAATCCACAGTTAAAAATCTAAATGTGTAATAAATTATGAAATTCTATGAATAAATAAAATGAATACCTAATCATTAAAGCGTAGTTAAGAACGATTTATAGTAAACAATTATTTTTGTGAAAGTCATCTTTGTCATTAAAATGTGTTTCCATTTTAAATTGTTGTTTTTTTTTTGTTTTTTTACGGTTAAGTCCCTTTGCGTAATAACTTGCAAATGATCGTAATTTGAGGAAAAAATTACAGATACATATAAAGCAGCGGAAATAAAATGATTCTGCCTTTAAATTTATAAAGAATTATGTTGAATTGTCTGTGGTTGCTTGAAAGTGAAGAGTTATGCCATGTCAGTACGTATTACCTATTTTATTTTACCTAGAATGTTTAGGTTTTCCTATTAAATTATAAATAGATTCAAGTTAGAAATTTTCACGGTCCTAAATCCATTAAATATTAAGGAAATCAATGAATGATGTCTAATTTGTCACCAGTTTATTATTCAAGATATTTCCACCACACAAGGATTACCTATCGCGAACCAAATTGACATAGGCGTTTTTTGGAAATTTAAAAAAAATTGTGATCCTTCAGTCTTTTTCAGCATTTTCGCAGCAGTTTTACTAAATAGCATCCAATATTGACATGTCTATGTAAGGGCAAACATAGATTGCTTATCTCTGGCCATGACCACATAACGATTAACGAACAGTCGCAATGACCACGATGCACATAAGTGCGAGCCGCTTACAATCATTGCACCTAATGTCACGATCATCAACCAGTGCTAGTGCCAATTACTCTTGTTATATATAGTTTATACACCTATGTGTAGAATATACTCGTACCTGTTCTTTTCTTGTTTACTAACGCATACCAACGTCGACCAGTGCTTGGAACCGGTACCAAAGGTACAGGTATCGGTACTTAGCACTTCTTGCCATTACACTACCTGGGTACCGGTACTCCACCTAACAAGAACCGGTACAGAATTCAGGTACCCAGCACGTACCACAGATCCCATATTTGTACGGGTAACCTCGTACGGTTGGCAGTCAAGTTATTTTTCTAATGCCTATTAAATATTATATGCTTTGTACTTAATAATATCTGTTTTGTCACTCAAGATACTCGTATTATATAAACAGGAAAGTATGAGTATTTTAACTTACGGAAATATTTGTTTGGTGCCGGTCAGTACAGTACCTACTGATAGTGATTAGAAAGACCAGTAGTACAGGTATTACGTCTGAAATGAAATGAAATTTATTTGCAAGAATTGTAGTACATTACAGTTGGTCGGGTTATTTATCAGTTTCTAAAACAATTCGCTAAAACTGGTACCGGTATCGCACCAAGGCTAATGGTACCTGCATGTCGATTCCCGTAACCACTTCACCGTGAAAACATGTGAAGTGAGCGTGGAGTGAGCTGTCAGTGTCATCTCACCCTGTTGGAATGACAACTCACTTCACCTAAGTTTTCACGGTGAGATGGTTACAGAATAGCACTGCTGTTCTTAAAAATACCGGTATTTCAAGCCCCGACATCGACTATTCGTTTAATCAGCTCAGCAGTGAAGTTTGAAGGAATTCATTCCCAGTAAGGAGATATTAGCCGCATTTCATGTTCTTTTCAGGGCTCCCTACGCTAGGACCGTAGCAGTGGAGCATATTGGTGTCTGGTAATAACACTACACTCGCCCCCAAGGTTTATATTTCGACATCATTCGTCATTTTTTATTGAATGGGTATTGCTGTGATTTTCAGACTTTATAATTTATATAATAATAAATATAATAATATAATAAATATTTAATCATAATAAAAAATTTTGAAAACTTGTAGTTAGGTTATTAACTTGTATTAAGGATGTTGACTAACATTTTTTTTGTCCGTCAGGTAGATTATATTAAAAAAATTGGACACGTATTTTTTATTTTTAGGCCATTATCGCATTGGATCGTAGATCAGTAATGGCAGTTGTAGGTAAGATTAGCGTAAATAAATAAATAAATATATTTTTTAAGTAATCAAAAGATTACGGCAATACATTGAGTTAAATGTGGCATGACGTCACTCTTCGGTAGATTTTATACTGACTTGTGACGTAGCGAGCCCCCACTCCCCAACTTTAATGCGTTTTATCTAAACCAATTTTTATTAATATGATAAAGCGAAAAATACGTGTCTAATATTTTTTTATTATCTGACTGAGGGACTTATTGAAATCAAGAGGCAATTTGGATCGAACATATTTACTAACACCACAATTATTATAATAAACAACGACTTTTCTCCTTGATGAAACAGTTTGCAGTGACATATTCTAAACAATTTTACTCGAATCTAAAAACACTGTCATTTATGTATACAACCTCCATCAGGACAAAATAGTTTTTTTTCCCCCCCTGTCAACATCCGTAATGGCTACAGACAGTGCAATCCACGACGACGCGTCCTACTCCGCGATTACTGTACTGTAAGCTGTACTTTAGTACGGAGCGGAGTGGGGCGCGTCATCGTGGATTGCACTATCTATAACACACTTGGTATAAACAAAGATATCTGGAAAAATGAGGGTGTATGATACGGTACAGGCATACCTCTGCTCACCCCTACGGGGAATACAGGCGAGATGTTATGCAATGAGCCAAAGGCCTTGTCTATCATAATAATAACAGAATTAATTTTAATATGTATAAATTTGATAGGGTTAGAAGAAAGATTGGCTCGGATGACTGATTAGGGTATTCACACAGCGAGCGCCTCAACGTCATCATCGCATAACATTATGACAGTTCGGAGAATATCTATAGATAAAAAATACATAATAATCTGTATTTATCCGTCCATTAACGAAGTTTACACGCGTCAGTTATCATTAATAAAAATTAATACCTGCATTGATAAAATTACTGCACCAGCTACCTACTGATAATGTGGTTTATCAATTATGCGGTCCATTAATAATTTGGAGTGTTATTGTTATTGAAAGTTAATGAAGCCTGAAAAGGCCCTATAGGTACATATTAAGAAGAACTTTTTGTAAAAACGAATATACATTTATTTCCGTCACTGGCAAATTTAAGACCACGTAATGGGCCCTTGAGATCCCAATACAAGAACTTGCTACATTCGGGTCATTACAAAACAGCACGGTTAAGGAAAAGTAATAAGACAATGAGACCTGTCATTTATAATAAAATACCTCACGGTTATAAGGATTTGTCTGTAAACATGTTTAAATCTAAGGTAACTGCACTTCTTTTAGGCAGATGTTATTACACTGTGAAAGACTTTCTAAATGATATTATGAATTTGTCCAGATTATGATTGTTATAATTAATTGTAATTTGACACTGTAAGACTTATCTACCTGACTATAATATTATTAATTAACTTCCCTATAATTTCTGTTTTGTTTTGTTGACATTGTTTTGTATGTATTGATATTTTCATTAATGTAGGTAATAATTTGCACGCCGTAAGGTAGACTGTAGCCGATCTTATTAATTTATGAACATCTTATACCTGTGCCTACATTCATAGCAAATAAAGTTCTGATTCTGATTCTGAAGACCCTTTTGTTAATGTACATATTATGGTGAAGACAGAAGTGTTACCCCTTTGACGTCCAAATCCTGACGTTGGTCCATAAGGATCCGAGCCATTTCCAACTGTAAGCTTGCTGCTTGAGCAGACCATGTTGTTATTAGTAATTATCTATTTTTGTTTATTTATTTTTACTTCGATGGTCCTAGTTTATCATTTGTGATTTCCGAGTTACAGCTTTAATAGCTATATGACGGGCGCGCCCTTTATGCCTGGAGGCTTTCATTCTGGTATTAAGTTCTTTTTACTTTTTTTGTTGGTATATTGGCGTGTGCTAGGTGACTTAAAGATTTATTTTTTTAAATTATTTATCATAAGTACTATTGTATAGAATCAAGTTTTTCTATCTATTCAGACAGCTGTGCAGCAGCTAAAGCACTAGGAAGTGGTGTAGGGTGGGCGTTTTTGGGGGACTGTCATAAGTAATATTGACGTTCAAAAAGTGTTGATTACTCAGCTTAGTTTGAATAAATGACTTTTGAATTTGAATAAGAACAATTCCTTTACAATTTGATCTTACAGACCTGAGGAGCATTCTGCTGGGCCATTAGAGGGATCTAACCACACTGGGCCCGCGTGGTAGACTGTGGCCCATTCCCTCTCACAGAGGAGACCTGTGTCCCAGCATCAGTGGGACCAGTATAGGCTGATTGTGTATTGTACAGACGCCATCACGTCAACCTACTAAAATCTGTCAAATTTCTTTAATAGATTTTCAACTTTATCACAAAAGGATAAGGTTCAAAATCGATTGGGAAAATTTGACAGTTAAGGTAGATTGATGTGCTGGCGTCTGTACCTATTCGAGGGAAGCAACAAATCTACACTTGTTTGAAATATTTACTTTCTTTATTACAAGTACGGGTACGAGTATATGGCCTAAAGTAAAAATATATGTATTAGTAGCATGTACTCGTATATTTTCAGTCAGGCAGGATTAGGCCCCTTAAACACGCTATTGAGCATGACCACAAGAAGAATAGACAAAATGATAGATAAACATCACAATCTGTCATTTTGCCTATTCTTCCGTCAACAAAACCCGTAGAGAGCCCGTTTCTATGGTTGTCATACTACGCGTGGTGGGAAACGAAGTTGCACAACATTGTTTCAACAACATATTTTCGTGTTGCGGGGAAGAAAACGTGATGATGTGTTATGTAGGTACACAATATTTGTTTACTTATCCATTTATCTAGTGGGTAACTAAACTTTTCGGATAATACTGTAGGTAAAAGAATGATTTTATCAATAAATGCCTATGATTTTGTATTGACAATGAATTTAACAACAATCTTTCTATTGTTTTTCCCCGGAGCGGGATAAATGATAACAACGTTATCAATCAATTTAGCATGAGTCAGACGATACGTTTATACGTGACGATGATGGGTAAAAAATGTTAAACTCGCGTCAGGACACGTGACCTGATCGAAAATTCGTAAGACAGAAAAATGCAGAACGTTCAAGTTTTCACTTCTGCCGGGACTCCCGGAGTGCAACCAGTTTTTTTTCTACCTTTTGTTCCACTGCTAATAGGTCTCCCCACAGCTTTCCACTTTTCCCTGTGTATTGCCTTCTCTGGCCAATCTCCCATAAATGCCTCTCTAACTTATCAAGCCAGCGTTTCCACGGCCTCCCTCAGCGAGGACACCCGTTTTCTGGCTCCCATTGCTAGTCGACTCCGGCCCGTATGTCCTGCTTCCGATGCATCCGTTTATTGTCTTATTACTTAATTGTTTTGACCGTAATCTCATCATGACTAGCCTATTTATTCTCGTTGATTAAGCAAAATACTCCGCATATTTTGTACAGTTTTGTTCACATCTTTCAAATACCTTGCTTTAATCCCTAGGGACTAAAAGTGATTTGAATTTGAAATTTGGATATTGTTAGTGAAAGTTCCAATCAACAATCACGAACAAGAACGATTGTATGAACAAGTAACAGGCTGGCAAGAGAGAAAGTGTGTATTTGGTCAAAATGTAAATCCATGACGGTGGCTGCGAAAATTTACAAATATTTCTTCATTGGTGTCGTTTTCATAGTTTTCGAGGGTGCTATAGAGTCGATAGTGAGATAAAGTTGTAAATTTAAGATGGCGGCTGCGAATATTTTTTATTTTTTCGTCATGGCAGTCGTTTTCTTGGGTGTTATAGCCGATAGTGAGGTCTAAATGTAAATCCAAGATGGCGGCTACCAAAAATATTCAAATTTTTCGTCATGGGTGTCGTTTTCATAGTTTTCAAAGGTGTTAAAGTCGATATTGAGGTCAAAATGTAAATCCAAGATGGTGTTTGCGAAAATTCTGTTTTTGTTTTAAATCATAAGTGAGAAGGAACTTCGTTCCTGACGGTGGTCGGACCGTACACGTATTTTTATCTCATAAAGGGTGATAAAAAGGAGAGTGTTTACCTCGGGAGCAACACTATTTTAAGCTCGAGTGAGGTACCTTGAATCTCTCTGCGCTCAGGATTCAAAGAAACACTCTCGCCTTAAAAATAGGTGTTTGCTCCCTAAGCAAACAATCTACTATTATCTGTGTGCGTTACCTAATCATGAGGAAATGGCTACCGAACGATAAAAAAATTATATCTATAATTTAAGTGTTTATCAGTCACTGACATTCGACCGACTAGGCGTTACCAAATGGATCCATTGTTGTCTACTTTTTTATTTCAAAAGAAATAACGCGTTAATTACTCCTCTAATACCAACCCTTTAGACACACCAGCAACATATTTTTTAAAGGACCACATTATCAAGATTTCACGATGTTGCGAAGCGAGGGATTTAAGACGAGTCCTGAGTGTAGCGAGGGATTTAAGTTCACCCAAGACTAAGACAGCTTTATCACCGAGGAAAATACTCTATTTTTCGTACCATTTGCGAAAAAAATTACACAATCATAATATGAGATAAGCATTAATTAAAAATAAACTTAACGTTTATGTATTTGAAGAAAACAAAAACGCGGAAAATTCCTAGACTAATATTTTTTTGTCGGAAAAGCAAAGGCATCAAGCTCATACGGCCTCGTCGGTTTTCGTAATTTAATTGAATAATCATAACTGCATAATAAATGCGTATTCCTTTTTCAAAAAGATGTATAATGCTTTATATACAAACTCAATGGTGTAAACAAAGATGTAGTTCAGTATAAACTTCGGTAAGTATTCCAAATTTCATTCTCCCCATAGAGGATGAATGAAATTCAGTACAATTTTCTTTCCCTGTTTTTAACAGATTAAAAATGACTATTATTATGTTCACTTTTTGTGGCATAGAATGTCACTTTTTTGAGCAAGTGGTACGAAAAGAAGAGTTTTTCAGTTTGCTAGAAAGATTTGAATATAAAATACTTCAGGAAAATTAAACTTTTTACTTTTTAAAGGCTTTTTATCACTCAATATTCATTCATCACCCAATTTTTCCACTCTCCACCTCATCAGTAGCAGCCTAAAGGTACATTTCTATAAAATAACTTCCGTAGCTAGCGACACGTCCATTTCATAGAAATTCATAGAAACCAGTAGTGTCGCGGCGACACGTCGTCTGCCACTGCCGCCTGCGGTCGGCTACAAAATGGTACCTTAAGGCTGGCTACTGTCACCAAAGGAAAGTTTCGGAAGTAGTTCTACCGAAACCTCAGTCTGCTAGTAATAAAAATAATAAAAGCCGCACGGGTCGATCAAAGTTTAAGGTCGGTTGCTGAAGTAGATTCATGGATCCCGGACTATCCATTACATACCGAGACTCCTTCCGGCCAGCCACATGGGTCAATCCATCAGGTTAAACTACGCTTTCCGGGGTTGGTCCGTGGATGGGTTACCATCTTTACATACCGAGACTCCTCCTTGCCTCGGAAAGCACGTTAAGCCGTTGGTCCCGGCTGTCAGTCGTGGATCTTTGACAGTCGTTACGAGTCGTCAGAAGCTCGAAAGTCTGACAGCCCAGTTTGACCCAGTTACTGGGTTGTAGAGGTCAGATACGCAGCCGCTCCATGTAAAATACTGGTGTTCAGCTGCATCTGGTTAGACTGGAAGCCACGACTAACAGCCTGGAAAAGGCTGGCGAGCTAACAGGCTAGTCATTTTTCGATAGGATTGCTTCAAGCCAGCTATGTACTGTCGAGGAACTTCATATCTAAACAGTTTGTAATCAAAATCCCATGAACACGATGACCACATCTGTTACCGCCCGGTTCTATAGCAGCCGAGCGCTGCAACCAGAAATAATCCCTACGATGTAAAGATATGAACTTCTGCGGTAGTACCTTACTTGAAGGGCTTAGTTTTTATGCCACTTGACGTCGTATCATAATCATGACCTGCCACAATTTCCGCAGTCTAATCTATTATATCTATGTTTGCAGATCACTTCACGATAAAAAACATTCGTCCTAATTTTTTTTTAAGTACCTGTGATTGTTGATAGGTACTAAGGTTCCAAATAGTTTTGTTGTCATGTTTACGTAGACTTTTTTATCTATGCGTGTTATCATGGACAACAGTTTGAATGTTGGCCTATTCCCGGGTTTTGTACTCAATGATATTTCTTATCGGACATGACCTATAGTGATGGTTTTTCGGTTACATCCCGGTCAATATAATTATTATATGTTTTAGACATCAAAGTTAGAGGTAACGTTTAGGATATTTAAGGTTTTCAGGCAAATAAAGGGAGATAAGCAGTACCTAGCTTATGTGAATCTGGAAATAAAATCACGGTTTTGTTAAACATAATTTATTTGGGTAATTTCTTTAACTTGATTTAGTTTAGACCAAACTCTATCCTTCCATAGAAAATAAATCTCATAAAAACAAAGTTGGTAGACACTTAGTGTCCAAATCCAAATGCAAAAAATAGGTACCTACTGTCAGGTCTTTTCCAAAGCAAACTGTGAATAACTTTTTCTAAGATTTTCATTTTCATATAGGTACCCTAGTTTCAGTAATCACGCAATCATTTGATCATGTTTTGGAGTGCTTCTAGCCCCGCATTTACACCCATATACAAGATGATGTCAGTGTGATACTTGTTTTCAACAAATCTCGTAAATGACTTGTCAAAAACATGTCGTGTATAAAACATAATTGTTTCATACATTGTATGGACGTTGTTTCAGGCATGCTTTTTCGTTCAGGCTCAGAATGTCCCTTTCCCAAAATGTCCCTTGGTTTCAAATTGTCCCTTTCCCAGAATGTCCCTTTCTCGAAACGTCCCTTTCCCAGAATGTCCCTTTCCCGAAACGTCCTTTTCTCAAAATCTCCCTTTCCCGAAAAGTGCCTTGAAACACGCCTGCCTAGAGGTAACCAATTCATGATTCATTTCCACGATATTTTACGAACATACAGTTCAGTTTCACAATCATGTTTTCACAACAACATAACACCGTAAAATGGCTTACAACAACTTACGGCTGAATACCCAGCTGAATTTTAGCAAATTTTACCTGTGATAGCTACTTCTATATGGGAGGGTCTACTGTGCAAAGCTCTGTGATATGGTAGGTCAGGTTTGTAGCGACAACTTTTACGACATGAAATTGAAATAATAAGATTTATGTTCGTAAAATATCGTGGTAATGAATCATGAATAGGTTACCTCTAGGCGTGTTTCAACGCACATTTCGAGAAAGGGACATTTTGAGAAAGGGACGTTTCGGGAAAGGGACATTCTGGGAAAGGAACGTTTCGGAAAAAGGACATTCTGGGACAGGGTCGTTTCGGGAAAGGGACATTCTGGGAAAGGGACAATTTGAAACCAAGGGACATTTTGGGAAAGACAACACATTCTGAGCCTGAACGGTTTTTTTTACTGTTTTGCTCACATTTTTTACATTTGTAGCAGTTTTTTATAAGTCATCTTTACAGCTTGTTTTAGGTGTTAATGATAAACGGAAACAGAAGAAAAAACATGTAGAAAACATGTTTTTTACTGTCGTGTTCGTAAACGCGGGATTAGCCCCAAATTTTGTTCAAGTTAATAATGAGACCAAGTCTGAATCTGTCTATATAACGCATCTCCAGGACATTGGGTGTCCCTCACATCACGGTGGCCGAAGAGTTGACGTTCTGGAGGCACTTCAACTGGAAACAATACAAGACTTCGTAGTTGCGAACGCAGCAATATAAGTGAACAAATAAAGTTCAGTTTGCGCTACAAATTCAAACATAAACTAAGTTTTAATTATTTAAAGCTTTTTCGATAGTATTCGTTATTCTGAAATAAACTCTATATTACTTCGAGTAGAAATAACATCAATTGGAATACCATCAATGGATATTTGAATAGTAGATATAATTATGGATTAGAATGATCAAGATTTATAAAACCATGTGATATTCTATAAAAAAAAAACTAACTATACTCCATCAAAGCGTCGCTTATGACATATCATAATTGTACTGAACTTCTAAATTCATTTTACAAATTCGATAAGTAAACTACTCGTACTTATATCTAACACTCACTTTTAATTTGACTATCGATAGGTACTGTCCGAAATACATGAAATGTGACTGTGGAATATTATTTTAGTTTTATTTAATCAAGGCCGCGATTTGATCATTTGGACAGCCGGGGTCTGCATTTGCAATTATTACGTTGCCGTTGCTAAAATATATTGGTATAATAGTTTATGCTTTTTTAACACGCTTTTATTAGGTCGACCTGTAACTAACTATGTGATGGAATCTAAGGTAACTAATTTAACCATCTTCCAAGGGTCGTAGCGTAATGAAAATTGGCAGCTGTATGTTGTTCTGGTGACAGTACAATAATATGGTACTGTCGATCTGATCTGATGATGGAGCCGGAAGATATGAACTGGAACTTCATGATGGAAAATCGTATCATAGCTGTTTTGGAATTCTTAGAAAAGTCTTGTAATGAACTTTGACCACGATTAGGTTTCAAGGTCTGATGATGAAGCCGGAAAATAGGCACTGGCATTCCATGATGGAATATCGTATCATAGTCGTGTTTGCACTCTTTTATTGTTTTTACGTGAATTTATAAAAGCGTGTTTTTCTAGTGTTTTTAAACTATTATTTTATTTTACACTGATGTTCCCTGATAACGAATTAGTAACTGCGCTCGCCAACGATTAATGTAGGTTACCCATTGTCGTTGAAAGTTTTTGATTGCGATAACCCATGGGCAATTCATAGGATAGCGAAGTGTTCAGTGACAAGTGAGACCTCAGGCAGTCATCATGTCATGTGGTGGTCATCCGGTGGGCGTGGTGTTGGAACCATAACTGGACAAGGACAATTTCGTGAGTACCCTTTTATGCTTGCTTACACACTTGTCAGTTGGACAATTTCTAGTAATAATAAGGATCAAATTCGCAAAACAAATATTCGTTAGTATGAAACTGACAGCTGGTGTTAAAAACGCATTCTGTCGACGCGACGACGGCTGGACTGTATTATAGTGTAGAACATATTCTCACTGGGTTACCCTTTTTTTGTTTTTTTTATTGGTTGGGATATTATCAAATGACTTCTCCCGCTCTAGTCGTAGCCGGAGGGCGTGTCAGACTCTCAGGTTTAAAGAGCTTTATTTCTCTCAACAACCTCTAGGGTGTTGGAGACATTATGTTGTATTCCTCTGTTTTAGACTAAAACAATTTCTAGATACTTATTTATTCTCTTACTGACTAAAACTCACCCGTGTTCCTTCGGTTGCCTTTACGTTGCCAGGGGCTACGGTATCCCTTTCAGACTTTCCCGCAACCCCGGCCTCACTGGGTTACCCTTAATCCGTAATCTGCTGAGATAGATTTACGTTGATAGGCTTGCCTATAGCTGTTGCACCCGCACGCAGTTTGGCTGTTTGTATTCTGAGTAGAATCATTCTGATTATGTTAAGAAGGGGTGATTTTCCCAGTCAGATATCTTTTAACCGTTGAATAAAATTGACGTCTGACAATTTTTGTATATTTATTCGTAGGATGTCCAGAGCCACGATCGTACGTTTACGTACGAATTTCACTTGTGCGTACACGTTTACGTATGAATTGATTGCGCACACCAGATTCGTTTTTCTCCGTCAAATAGGTAGTGTTCCGGTGATACCTATCACATTGAACGCACGAAAAATCCCAACAAGGTCGGATTGTTTTCGGACGTCAGAACTATACGTACGTATATGTATGACAAAGTCGCACCCAGTCTGCGCGCTGCCTTTGTAAGGAAGGTCGGAATCGTTCGTGCGTGTTCGTATGTAGGTACGTACGAGTGAAAAAAAAGCATCCAAAGCAAAAAGTTAAAATTTGGTCGAATTCGCCCTAAGTCGAAAATATGAAGGTACATCAGACTTCTTGATAAGCCTACTCAAGCCTATACTGTCCAGCTTTTAACATTGTTATTTGAAAATATTGTAAAAGCCTATTATTATTAAAAGATTTTAGGGGCATGAGGAACAGGGTGTAAAGTTCACTCATCCATCAAAAGGGAGGATCCTCCGACCAGACGGGTGTTGTGTCTGGCGGCACTATGGCATCTCGCAGGTATACCACTAAGGTATTTACTGCTCAACCGAACAATCCTGTGGCTGCCTTAAGCACTACACTCAAAGCCTCCAGCCAGGAGCAACTATTCTAAATTAAAATTAGGCGAACGCTCGCTAAGGGCACCCCCTGTGGGGTACGAACCTCGGCTTAGGGCGTCGCTGAGGGGAGGACAGCAAGATGGGACAGGCTGGATCAAGGATATATTATTATTATGCGGGGAATTTAAAGCTACGCGCTCAGCTGCGGCGCGGGCTGGCGCTTCACCGGACAAGGGTCGGGGGGGAGTATTATTTACTCGTGAGGGTCGCGATCGCGGAGGACCTCGACGGCGAGGTCGGTACGACGGGTGTCGGGTGTATTTGTGCACTGTACTGGTGGCCCTATTGCTCTCCTGGAGGAGAGTGGTGGGATCATCTGGATCGAAGAGGGCCCGACTGTTGATATCGGATAGTCTTATATATGTCTTTCGCGCGGTAAACTCTAATTGCGCGATGCAGGATTTGTGTGACGTCATGTCTTTGATGCGTAGTTCGTATGTGGCGGTGTAACCACTACAATATGAAGACTAATATTATTATTATGTATCGTAACATTTCAAACCAACTGTACGGTATTACTTATAAAGTAATCACATAAAACGTGAAAGTACTTCTCGAGGCCAGAAATGTTTGATTTAGGTACAGTACCTTCAAGAAGACTCGACAAGAATTAATTTCATTGTCTGCCATTTGTGTTCGAGATATTCAGAATACTTTATCAATGTGTGGCTACAATTAAGTGCCCAATGTGTATGTTTTGTAGCTACACATTAATAAGGTAAAATAATATTATAGAACATGTTTGTAGGTTCATTGATAGGTTAGTACAATATTAGAGAACAAAGATTCACAACCGTTGTGCGTGTATGACAACACCCTAATTGCGGAACACACGATCAACCATGATATGAATAATTTTGAAGGATATTGCTAATCCATTGCTTCATAAGTTCGAAAAAAAAAACTGTCGACAACATAAATAACGCAATGAATGTTGTTGAACTGTCAAATTGAAACAGATTGCGATTGATCGTGTGTTTCGCAATTAGGGTGCTTTTCTTGGTTCATTATTGGAATGTACACACGGCTACACATCAAGCTAAGTATACATTTCCAGTATAAGCTGACCTCTCATTGTACGGAAATCCTATACAATGCGAGATCATCTTATAGTGGAAATGTATAGCTTGTTAAGTGACCTATATGAGTAGGTAGGTAGGTAATCCAATCAAGAATATTATGGTATAGTAGTATAAATAAAACCATTCATGCGTTTCATAATACACCAGTATCAGACACTGATTGAGGATATTTAAAAGTACGTCAAAAGATTGTGAGTAGGTACAGGATCAGATTACAGACCACATAAAAAGTCACCTCTCTATAAACAACTGAAATGTCTGTAAGAATTTTAAAGCTGCCAGTAAACGTTTAAAAATTAAACAAGAGATTATCTTAACATATTTTTTTATTTACATTTATCATCTATTATTTACAATCAATTATATTTTATTAAACATCTTGTGATTGGTTGGATCTCTGAAGGATAAGATTCTATATTCAAATCTCGTATCATTGATTTATCACTCCTCACAACAATCTATGAATCTATACCTAATTCCCGTTTTGACTAAAACTAGGCGATAACAAAATTAAAGCCCATGTTAGTGAAAATGAGATAAGTGTAATGCCATAAAAAAGAAAAACTTATTATAGTCACAGCCTTATCTGATAGTTTCTAATATAAACTAAAATAAGAATATAAATATACAGTTAGCGTCAAATAACTTTGCCGCTCTAAAGTGAACTACAAATGACTGCGCAGTACCTACATCTTACTTATAAAACTTTAGCGCGCATGCCAGCACGCATGCGCAACCATTTTTATAAACACCGTTTTATATCACGTTTTGCAAATTACATAAATCATGTATAAACATCCATTTGTTTGTTATTTTAATTAAAACTTCCAATAATGATCATTAATTTCAAATAAAAATGCAATATATAATCTCAAAAACCAGTTCATTCAATAATCTTTAAAAGCACAGGTTATACAGTCTTAGAATAATTAGGTATTAAAATTATGATTTTGTCAGCAAAATATGTAAATTACCATGTTGGAAAAACCAATAAATTAATAATCTATTTTTAAAGGAACTTGAGTGTGTAAAAAACATGATCATTCATATCGAGTTTCTCGTTATGTAGGAAATAACAGTTTTGACTAAGTATTTAAAATTAAACTAAAACACAAAAATTTAAAACATCGTTGTGTTTCTGACAATCGCTTGACAGAACTGTGTTTTAAATACGTTTAGCGTTAATTGTATTTAGTCATTGATGGTGCACGCAGGCGCAGGCTCAAATCTCTATGGTTTGCACTAGACATTATCGTTCACTCATTTAGATGAAATCACTGCGCAAAATACCAGTACCCAAATTACGTTGTTTCGCAATTTGGGTACTGGTATTTTGCGATGTTATCAATCACAATCCGAGGGTTTTGAAGGTTATCCATTGCTTCATGAGTTCGAAAAATTTGTCTGCTCACCAACGTGGATAACACAATGTACGTGACTGAAGTGTCAAAATCAAATGCATTCATCTATCGTCATTTTATGTGTGTTACACAACTACCTCACTGGTCTGTTATAGAAGCAACGAGCTACATAATCGCATTGTAAAAAATGTCTATTAGTCCCTGTCATCAAACACTATACATAAACACGGAACACCCGTTCCCATTAGACTGGTATCGTGGTACCATTCCCTCTAATAAGATCTTTCACTGAATCCGGTATCTCCTCCACATCTACCAAATCTAAGTGCGAATTTGGGAAGGGTGAGTAGTGGTCCCAGGTCTTGATTTCGTTGAAGAGAGCGTCTCCGGGACATTCTGTGGCCCTCACTTGGCGGTGACCAACTAGTTTGTAATCTGATTTAATGTAACCAAGCTCTACACCAGCTGCTATTAAAGCCATTGTTGTCTTTCTTTGTGACGCTGGTGGTAATTCATCTGGAAATAATGAAAGTACATTAGAAATTGAGTTTAGATTATAGACAAGAAAGATTTATTCCATGTAGAGCGTTAGGTGAGAAGCACGTACAGGACTAGTCGATGTGGTGACGTTTAGGGACCTATGTCCAACAGTGGTTGTAATGTAAAGTAAGAGCGGCGGTCTACCTATGAGCCTAATTATGTTGTGGTCCGCGTAAAAAAATCGTCTATACAAGGTTTTTTACCTCTATCGTGGACAAAGAATTCAAGAAGAAGTCAAAATGGTATGGCGTTTGCCAAATTACCAAAATATTCTCGTACACTCTACGTCAAATTCATTCTGAAGACGATACATGGCTTTATCGCGAGGAAGGTTCTCCTACTAGGCAATAGGAAAATCCTTGTAACAAATTCTCTTATTTGAACTTATTCAAAAAAGGTCAAACTTTTTTTACGATTAATTCAGACCTTATAAAAGGAATTGAAAGCCTACAGTAATTAAAAATATATAAACACTTACATCTCCAATCACCAATGAGACAGATGCCGATGCTGACAGAGTTGAAGTGCAGTGAATGAGCACCTAGAGTCTCCCAGCCTCGGCCCTCGTATGCTGCACCGTCGCTACCCACGCCAAAACTGATGAAAGATTAACGATAAATACAATGTCGTAAGCACGGTCATTGCCGATGGTTGGAAGGTCAAAAATTTGACAAATAGGGCTTGAGGTGGGTGGGAATGGGCTCGCCTCCTGTTACTACTCTATTCTGCCTAGTCTTTTCCCAACTATGTTGGGGTCGGCTTCCAGTCTAACCGGATGCAGCTGAATACCAGTATTTTACATGGAGCGACTGCCTATAACCCAGTAACTGGGTCAAACTGGGCTGTCAGACTTTCGGGCTTCTGACGACTCGTAACGACTGTCAAAGATCCACGAATGACAGCCGGGACCAACGGCTTAACGTGCTTTCCGAGGCAAGGAGGAGTCTCGGTATATAAAGATGGTCACCCATCCACGGACCAACCCTGGAAAGCGTAGTTTAACCTGATGGATTGACCCATGTGGCTGTTATTACTTAGCCACGAGTTCCTCCTTGCCCCCCTGTTACATGGGACTTAGTTATCTGATGATCTGACTGGCGAAATGTAGGTGTACCTCTATAGGTACACCTCTGCCTAGTCTTTCGGGGAACACAGGCGTGATGTTACGATGGTATGTGTGACATAAGATTTACGGTTGTTTATTTATGTCAGTGTCATAAATTTTTGACTTTTCTATATCGTTATCGCCGATAAAATGTCGAATCTAAAGTAAGGCTATTTTAATAGGTAACATTTGACAATTCATCAAAATTCAACAACGTAATCTTGTAACGGCGGGCATAGAATAATATATTTTTTCGTTTTGTTAGAACTGCACAATTGCTTAACTTTTTTCAATTACGATTACATATTTATTGTATTAATGACCGATACGAGTAATTTTACGATTTGATTTCACTAAACTGACAGACGTCAAATGTTACCTATTAAAATGGCCTGACTTTAGGCCCGCTGGTCCCTGGACTGGGTATCCCAGTCATTCCACCTCAAACGTTGACAAATGGGTAATTGTAATTGGCTGGTAATTGGCGGCGGTAAATTTTTTTTTGGTGCCGTTTAGCTTTTTAAGCGAAGCGGCACCTAACCAAATACCTATTACATAAAATGCAAAAACACTCACTGGTATCCAACATCCCACCAGCCCCGGTCATCCATGTGGTAGTCTTGCATGTGCCTCATAGCGGAACAGCACTTTTCCTTATCATAGCAGGCTGCAGGTGTGTACGAGTGGTGGATGACCACGAAAGGCACCGGGGTGACGAGTGGGGTCGTCTTCTTGGGGGTCCGGGCCTGCCATTCCTCACGGGACACAAACGGAAAGTTGTAGGTGTGGACCTCGTTCTCTATGGATTCGGCTGGAATTAATTATTGTTATTGTTAGGATGGTATTTTTTTGACAGGTTTTAATAACTTTTTCAAGTTATGTACATAACAGAAATAAATTCTTAGCAGTTGTATTAACTTATGCTATCCACACACGTAACGATTTACTTGCGCTAACGTGTCGTGTGTTCGAAGTAATTTGCGCAAATTTCTTCCAACAAACGTAACGATTTACTTGCGCAAGTAAATCTTTACGTGTGTGGCTAGCATTACATTATGAAATACTTTACATTACATTAGTAAATGAAGCAATTATTATTTAACAAATAAGTAGTTTAATCTAAAGTTTTATATGTTTTATTAATATCACATGTTAGTTATAAATAACGATAGGTACCTACGCTGTTGAGAATCGCATTACAAAAATGAACCGTACTTATGTGATTGTCATAAAAACATATTAAAAAATATTTTTTTATTAAAAAATAAAAAAAATATGTTTTTATTATTTTATTAAAAATATGTTTTTCGGGGTTGAAGATGGTTAATTTTAACGATTCTAAGTAGTTGAAGAAATATACAAAACGAAAAATGAATATCCTCACCTGTATTAGAAATACTCGGCATGGCTTCAACACTTGCGTACACGCAACTCAACACTAGCACACAAAACATCATCATCACCTTAAGTAGGGATGGATACTACACCCATCAGACCGCCGTGCACACTGAAACAAACGACACGGCAAGTTCGTTATCTCTGTTTATATACTTTAGTACATAGTACGTTGATCGTAGGTTGTTTTTCATGTAGCTATTCCAATGCTTCCTTATCTAAAGCATGTCGCTGATGACGCTTAATCAATATAATTAATTGCGAGGGAATGTAGTTTTGTTTGTAAGAAAATTAAGAGCAGTATCTTTCTAAGCCCGATTTTCTATTTTATCCGTATATTTAGATCGTAGAAGCAGGTTAGGACTACAAATAGGATTTGAAAAATTTAAGCAGATTCATTCTGCCTAGCCTTTTCCCAACTATATTGGGGTCGGCTTCCAGTCTAACCGGATGCAGCTGAATACCAGTATTTTACATGGAGCGACTGCCTATCTGACCTCCACAACCCAGTAACTGGGTAATACGATACCCCTTGGTAAGACTGTTTGTCAGATTTTTGGGCTTCTGACGACCCGTAACGACTGTCAAAGATCCACGAATGACAGCCGGGACCAACGGCTTAACGTGCTTTCCGAGGCACGGAGGAGTCTCGCTATGTAAAGATGGTCACCCATCCACAGACCAACCCCGGCAAGCATAGCTTAACCTGATAAATCGACCCGTGTGGCAGTTATTACTTAGCCACGAGCTCCTCCAAAAATTTAAGCAGATTACCAGGTAGAATAAATTAAATCAAATACATGGCAAGTTTGACAACCAAATTAATTGGTAATTGTACCTACTCTGTTTTGCAAATAGGAGCGTCCATTGGTAGCAGTCGTGACTTATGAGTTGTAGGTCTTAGGTTTGAACCCAGACAGCCACTTTAAATGTGTACATTATTATCATTATCACTGCTCTCAAAACGGTGAAGGAAAATATCGTGAGAAAACCGGCATGTCCTAGAACCAAAAATTCGAAGACATGTGACATCTACTAACCCGTAGGTTCTGGGTGGATTACGGTTTCTGTCCCAGTAGTGGGAACATTATAGATTGGTTATATAGGCTGATTATGCCTATGCTTGCAAAATTACGAAAGTCTGCCTCGTTGGTCTAGTGGTCGCAAGCGCTACTACTGAGCATGAGGTCCTGGGTTCGATTCCCGGGTCGGGCAAAGTGTTATTGGGTTTTTCTATCTGGAATTTCTCAGTAGCAGCCCGGAGTCTGGATTTGTGCCCGGTTGATGGCAATAGGCTCGCCCCCTATTACATGGGACTTAAACATAACTGGCGAAATGTGGGTGTACTACAGGTACACCTCTGCCCAACCCTTCGGGGAAACAAGGCGTGATGTTATGTTATCTTTTTATATTTCTTTCGCGCGGTAAACTCTAATTGCGCGATGCAGGATTTGTGTGACGTCATGTCCTTGATGCGTAGTTCGTATGTGGCGGTGTAACCGCTACAACCTAAAGAGACTCATCAAGTTTTTGAAAAGGTACAGCTTTGTAGAGCGTCACGTTATCTCTGACACATACAGGCCTGCAGGCCTAACATGACACACGCGACAATTACTCGCTCTCGCGTGAGTAATTTTTGTCGATTCCGGTGTCTTTCTCGTTTTCTGACAGCGCTTCCATACAAAATAGTCGACTCCTTCTGTCAAAATTGATGTTTTCTCGACAAACCCTAACATAGCACCTTAGTTATCTCGATTTTTGACAATTCAACACGAGATAATCTCCGATTTTTTTTATCATTTAGTCGTATTTACTCGTCGATTTTGACGACGAGAAGAGTAGACAAAATTATGATACAAAAAAAACTCCAAAATAACATGGCAGTTTCATAATTGTACTTATTTTTGTCATCATTTTATTTTACAATATATTAATAATGAAAATTTTTAAACTACTATTTATATTGGAACGACGTGTTTTATATGGAATTTTTTGTTTTTTGTATGGAAAATATGAAAAAATATTACCTACATCTTGTGTGTTAGGGGTTTATGGGTCTCATAAAGGGGGTCGAAATTTTCATTATTTTTGCGATTGGACTGGATATCTATGGATTGGACCACGGATATCGAGGGATATGCCTTGGAGGCGTGGCACGTGGCGCCTCGACATTGCTAAATTGGGCTTATGTTCGAACGACGGCTGTACGCTTCATTCAGTCGCTTTGCAACTGCGTACAGTGTACTATTGATGCGTAAAAAACCAAAATGCCGAGCTGTGCAATAATAATTGGTAAAAATAGGTCTAGTACCATCAACCTGAAGACAAATGGCGTGTCCTACCACCGGTAAGTAAACATTTAAGTCACTGTTTAATATTTTAAATCAATTTTTAAATAATTTACTAACTTACGTCCGGAGCGATACGAACTAGCCCGAATCTTTCCGAACGGAACGAACGTTTTGGATTTAAAGAGGTGCAATCGAGTGCGTGCGGCTGATTTTATCGACATGCGTATTATTGCAGTCGAATCTTTTTTTACAGAACTCAATGGATATTCTCGTATTACCTGTAAGAGTTAAATTTGTTATTAATTTAATATTGTTTGAAGCAAGTAAAGACATTGTTATTTCAATACAGTTACTCGTGCATAGCATAATATTTAACAGAGAGGGTTCCCTTTACCCGGTAAAACAATATTTGAAAAAAAAAAAAACATTTTATTTTAGTAAAAATAACCCATATTTTCGGATAGGTATACAATGTGGAGCAGGACGATTGACATTCCTTAAAACCACATAAAGAGTGTCATGTTCTTTACCATACCATATAAAAAATCAATCAAATCCAATGAATACTTTAGCCACAGGAAATTATTTTTCATTTTCTTATTTTTCAACATGATGTAGATCTGAGTCCGTAATAATAGGTAAACATTGTAAGGTCAAGAACCTGTGCAAAACGTACGATTCTATCCTCTACGTCTCAATATGCTTGAGAGACAGAGAAAGGTGTCATACGATTCCACTCTGACGCGCCCCGCCCAGTCCCACAAAATAATACTACAATTAGAAAGAAAAAGAAATATTACTTACGCAAATTATGCATTAGTGGTGCATAGACAATTGCGAGTGTGTGTGAGCGAAATTTTTTGGGCAAAAAATTTCGGGACTGGGTCACTATGTCAGTCACTAGTCAGTGCATAGCGGCGCCCTTTGAGGAGCGCACACGGCTACTTTTTTTATTACGAGACGAGCCGCGCGCGCATTGTCGTGATTTTGTGAAAAAAAATAGTTGTTATTTGTGATTAAAGACGATTTAGTGTGACTTATTGTTCAGTGTTAGTTTAATATTAGTTAGTTAATTAGATATCGATGTCGCTTGTGCATAATGAACAACGGTGGAAACCTTGAAAATGTAAAAATTTGACTATTAATGTAAATTCTGATTGTGATGTGATATTATGTGATTAATTATTCATTCAGTGATCTTTTAATTAACAACGCGCAACTTAGTGAGTTTATGCCGCTTATTTGTTGTTCTCCGACTAAACTACCTACCCACGTCCACCTACGCCCCGCACCGCAGCGCAGGCGCCGCCCCCCGCCGCGACCCGCATCGGGCCGCGCAACAGGTTAGTGACTTTTCGTAGATAAAGCGTGTTTACTTTTTATGCAGTTGATTCTGCTATTTATTTTGTTTGAAAATTGCAATTTTTCAATTTTCCATTAACTACTAATCTTTGTCTTTTAAAATGTTTCTATGGACTAGTACTGTGATTGTTTTAATTTAATGTCGTAAGTCCAGATCCACATTGTATAAAAACAAAATAAATTTTATAAAGAAAATTAAACGAAGTTATAATAATACAAGAATGTGCTAAAATAAAAATCGATAAAAATTATCGACCATCGCTTTCGACTCCCTAATTGCATGCGTGTGCATTAAATGTTCGCAAATAGCAAGTGTTTACAAGTGAAAGCCCCGCCCATTCTATGTGTGTGTGCTATTAGAAATTGATTTAGTGTAGCTGCTTTCTTCTTAGTGTATGAGCTCAAATTTTAAGTGTGTGTCGTAAGTACACTATTTGTTAATGTTGTAATTATTTTGGTGGGAGATAAGCGGTCGCACTAGGATTCCTTACTATTCCGCAATCAAGGCATATCTCTGGATATCTATGGATTGGACACACCATTTTCGAGATATAAGCAAGAGAAAAGATCATTCATTCATTTTTTAATCGCGAATAAATACTTAGACATTCAAAAATTTAAGTGAAGAACGTAAAATTCTGAACGGCAAAATTGCCATTTTCACTAAATTAATAGCTCAATGGTGCCGATTCTCTTGTCACAAATGCGTCTAAACTAGACTTAAAATCACCAAAATTTAGTTTACTCCTGTCAAACGATGATTTCCCATTCTGAAATAGACTAAAGTGGCACAACTTAACTATATTTTAGTTTGACAGCACTAAGATTGTACTGAGATTTTAATTTAGTGAAAATGACAATTTTGCTATTCTGAATTTGACGTTTTTCACCTAAAATTTTAATTCTTACTAATTCTGACTATTTTTAATCGCCACTGAAAATGGTGTGGAATATTATTAGTTGTCATGAACTAAAATTCACACGAACATCTCGACTTCGGGAGCAAAAACAGTACTGTACTGGATTTTTTTCTTTTCTTTTGCTTATGTCTCGAAAATGGTGTGTCCTATCGCAAAAATAATG
Source organism: Xanthia togata (assembly GCA_963853775.1). Classification (NCBI taxonomy): domain Eukaryota; kingdom Metazoa; phylum Arthropoda; class Insecta; order Lepidoptera; family Noctuidae; genus Xanthia; species Xanthia togata. Next base: position 14,623,655 of record OY970809.1, read on the forward strand.
AAAATTTCGACCCCCTTTATGAAATTCTTAAACCCCTAATACTGAACACGTAGGTAATATTTTTTTTTAATTTCCATACAAAAAGTAAAAAAATCCATATAAAACACGTCGAGGCTGCCCCCACTGCGCGCCTCCGGCTCTAAAAAAAATCACAAACAAGTATGTACCTCGTGGAGTCGCAATTGTCAAATTCGATTTAGTTCTGTCAAAATAATTTTTAAATTTAGAGACTTTTTACTACAGAATAGCTTTAAGATTCTCATAGCCAAAAGTAAGGAATTTTAGTGATAGTTTAGTTCGGTATACAAGAGAATCGGCACCAGTACAAAATAAAATATAGTTAAAAGTTGTGTCACTTTAGTCTATTTCAGAATGGAAAATCGTCGGTTGACAAGAATAATCTAAATTTTGGTGATTTTTAGTCTAGTTTATAGGCATTTGTGACAAGAGAATCGGCACCAATGAATGAATGAAACGGAATCTCAAGCCGATGTTGCTATCATAAAAATAATTTGTTTTTAATAACTTGCAACATCGGTATCTCGTTGCGAAATATAGAAGTGTCAAAGTGCCTTTAACGAGATATCTCGTCGTTTACGGTCATGTTAGGGATTAGAATGACGTCAGAATCGTAGACAAATTTCGACAAAACGAGAAAAAGAGCTTTCTCGCGCTTGGCATGTTAGCCCTGCAGGGGCTGCTGTCTCGACATAAGTAGCGATCACAGTACGACCGAATTCTGTCACAAAATCCTAACAGCGTCCCTAGACGCGAGAGACGTGCTTGTCCAAGCACCAAAAAATCCCGTACTTGTAAAACACGTCGCGCGCGTTTAGGGACGTCGTTACGACTTTGCGACCGAATTCGGTCGTATATCGATCGCTATCTACATATGTCGAGACTGCCGCCGCACAGTGTTCGGAATTATTATACAATGTGGATCTGGACTTACGACATTAAATTAAAACAAGCACAGTACTAGTCCATAGAAACATTTTAAAAGACGAAGATTAGTAGTTAATGAAAAATTGAAAAATTGCAATTTTCAAACAAAATAAATAGCAGAATCAACTGCATAAAAAGTAAACACGCTTTATCTACGAAAAGTCACTAACCTGTTGCGCGGCCCGATGCGGGTCGCGGCGGGGGGCGGCGCCTGCGCTGCGGTGCGGGGCGTAGGTGGACGTGGGTAGGTAGTTTAGTCGGAGAACAACAAATAAGCGGCATAAACTCACTAAGTTGCGCGTTGTTAATTAAAAGATCACTGAATGAATAATTAATCACATAATATCACATCACAATCAGAATTTACATTAATAGTCAAATTTTTACATTTTCAAGGTTTCCACCGTTGTTCATTATGCACAAGCGACATCGATATCTAATTAACTAACTAATATTAAACTAACACTGAACAATAAGTCACACTAAATCGTCTTTAATCACAAATAACAACTTTTTTTTTTCACAAAATCACGACAATGCGCGCGCGGCTCGTCTCGTAATAAACACAGTAGCCATGTGCGGTCCTCAAAGGGTGCCGCTGCACTGACACTGACCGACCGAGTCCCGAGACTTTTTGCCGAAAAAATTCCGCTCACACACACACTCGCAATTGTCTATGCACCACTAATGCATAATTTGCGTAAGTAATATTTCTTTTTCTTTCTAATTGTAGTATTATTTTGTGGGACTGGGCGGGGCGCGTCAGAGTGGAATCGTATGACACCTTTCTCTGTCTCTCAAGCATATTGAGACGTAGAGGATAGAATCGTACGTTTTGCACAGGTTCTTGACCTTACAATGTTTACCTATTATTACGGACTCAGATCTACATCATGTTGAAAACTAAGAAAATGAAAAATAATTTCCTGTGGCTAAAGTATTCATTGGATTTGATTGATTTTTTGTATACGGGTAAAGAACATGACACTCTTTACGTGGTTTTAAGAAATGTCAAGCGTCCTGCTCCACGTAGTATTACGAGCTACTTTAGGTACAAACATCATGGCAATATAAATTGAAATTTGCAAGTGATTAAGGTACATTATTAGTCGTACAACTCGTACCCACACCAAATTTTCCGATTCCGGGAAATGTTCACCGCTCAGCACTGCACTAATCCCACGCGATAACAATACCGGTCAGTCGCTTTTGTTAGCCGCTAATCATAGCATGTGTTTACGCTCTGTTCTTACAACTGTTTTTGAGTTTTTTAATAAAAAAATTGTTTCATCATGGGTTCCACATCCACAGGTAAGATATACACCAATTTTTTAATCATATATACATTCGTATTCTGAGAAAATAAATAAAATATGAATTGAAAAAAATTACGAAATTTGCAAAAAGTTTAAAAGTTTAATAGATTCCAACTTTTTCCCAGCCAATTCCAGCCATCTATGTTTTTTTGTGAAACTCGAGTATTTATCTAGCTTTCGAATGAATCTAGTCTCAATATTCGACTCGCCGCGACTTTTGAGTAATTTAATTTTTTCGTTTACTAGGTGATACCCGAGGAATAACTCGCCTTCACCTTTTCGACCTTTTATGTCGTTATAAACTGGTCAATCAAGCGAATAAGGAATATTCTGTTGCTCGGATGGTGGACTATGTCTCTTCAGATATTCCAGGACATCGAGTAGAAGTTATTAAAAATAAAATAAAGGTGTTTTCTGCTGTGCTAACCAAGAAATGGAGTGCTATCAGGAACAAAAAGAAGTTTGTTTTAAAATGCAACGACTGGCTGCAAGAAGAGCTTTGGTCAGTACAAAATCAAGGTGATGGACAATCTGAATGTACACTTGCTCGATCTGCTGTAGCTCGAAGGATGGATTTTGTGGGCTTAAGTGCATCAGCAAAGAAAAACCGGACGAAGATGTTGGTGGCGGGCCATTCTCCGAAGGAGTCAACAATTTCACAAAAATTGGTAAGCGGAATATGACCACTGTTATAAAGGCAGTATCTGTGTCGTCACCTAAATCACTTCGGATGATTAAAAGAAGGAAAATGACGCAGAGATTTATACGTCCATATACTCCCGATGAAGCATTAGCTCTGATAACAAATTCCAAACTGAGCGTGGACCAGTATAAACAGATTCGCAGAGGAGCTAAAGAGAGAGGATGTGATATATACCAATCATATGATAGAGTTCTCAAAGTCCGAAAAGAGTGTTACCCGAACGACATAATAATAACTGAGACGAAAGGCGAAGTTAAGCTGCAACGTTTGCTTGATCATACAGCACAAAGACTAGCTAAAGTTCAGCTAGATGTAATAGCAGGTGTAGTGATCAAAGCTGGAAACAGCAAATTCTACCTTAAATCAAAGTGGGGATCTGACGGAAGCAGCAGCCAGTCAGAATATGCGACAATTCTTTGACAAAACCCGAGATCTTCCTCCACTCGCTTCTGCCGCCCGATACGTTATGATTGTTATGATAGTTATGATACATCAGACCATTGCCTAAGAGAAAATCGAGTACTTTGGCGCCAGAAGTATTACAATTATTGAAAGCTCCTGAAGCGCCTGAAAGGACGCACTCATCCGATGTAGAGGCAAACAGCGAGTAGACAAAGGCCTTTTTCAGGGCCGCCCATTTAAATGTCTTAAACGTAAAAAAACTTTTTTTATTTAAAGACTATATTTATATGTACACACACTATAAATACAACATATACTTAGTAATATATGTGTTTTTTATCGAATAAGTCCACAAACATGTACCTACCTACATTTAAATTAAAAATTTCATATAAAAATCAAAGTGGCTCGTAATATAATCATTCCGAACACTGTGCGCCGGGGCCTGTACGACAGACTGTTTCTAAAGCTCACCAAATACATTTAAATAATATTTAATCTCTATCTTAACAGTCGTTACGAGTAGTCAGAAGCACGAAAGTTTGACAACCAGTCTTACCAATGGGCATCGTGTTACCCAGTAAATGAGCTGTGGAAGTCAGATAGGCAGTCGCGCCATTGGAAATGGCTAGCTAGATAATGATGATCTTAAATCTCTTTGGGCCACACTGAGGTGAATCTCGCGCGCAACGCGGAACGCGACTGCGCGTGTCAATTGTTATAATGATTAGGAAGTCACGCGATTAGTTGTGCCAGTTTAAAAATTAGCTCCACACAAGTTACTTGACACAATCGACGCGTGAGCTAATTTGCATCCCGCGTGGGTTTCCATCCATTACATATTGAGACCCGTGCCTCGGAAAGCCCGTTAGGCTGGCTGTGATTCACAGATCTTTTTCCTCGGAAAGGCCGTAAGCCGGCTGTCATTCGCAGATCTTTCTAAGAAGCTCAAAAGTCTGACAACCAGTCTTATCAAGGGGTACCATCCCTTCGGGGAATACTGGCGTGATCGCGCGCCAATCGTAAAGCGCAGGCAACACCGCCACCTAGCTTGAAGGCGGGCTAGGCGAGTGGGCGAAGCGAACGAAGGAAACTATACAAACTGCGCGAAATATTGGCGAGCGCGGTGTGAACCGAAGTATGTAAAGAGGTGAAACGATGTTCGCCCGCCTAGCCCGCCCACCCGCTAGCTGGCGGTGTGGCCTGCGCTTTAGGGACCGGTGACGCCTCCAGCCGTCGCGCGCGGGCACCCGGAGGTGCCACCCGGTCCCTAAAGGTTTGCGCGGTAACCGACCCCTCCGGGTGCCGCTTAGGACTGAACCGACGATACCCTACTTATCGACTGCCCATCCGACCTCCACAAACCAGTTACTGGGTAATCCTAGTAACAGCAGGCAGCGCTACATGTAAAATACTGGTATGCAGCTGCGTCCAGTGAGACCTGAAGCCGACCCCAACATATTTGGGAAAAGGCTTGGCAGGTTGATTGATCCCGTGAGCGTTTCGCCTCTGTTTGGCCAGAATATGATGTCCGAGCCATTGAAATATAAAAAATGAAAATTCCTAATACCCATTTTTTAAGACATTCTTCGAACCCAAATTACTGTCATCAACAATATCTACGCAAACAAAGCCGCGCGCGCAGCTAGTAATTAAAATTAATTTTGTAGTTACGCATGAGTCTTACTCACGACATAGTGACGCGGGATCAATTATTATCTATACTTACGTACTTATCTATTATCAAGTCGAAGTTTTCGCGTCATTGGCAGGAGGTCAGACTTAGAGGTCAATATCGCCATCTATACGTTCAGAGGAGGGCAATAATAATATTATGTCTACCTAGAGCCGATGTAATTTTTCTGTTTTGCACCTAAATAGGTAAAATTATCACCATCTTTTTGGGCTTTGCCGTAGACGCGGGTACCTATAAGGCATAAAGGCTCGCACAGGCCGGCGCAACGCGATTCTGGTGGTTCCAAGGAGTGATGTAAAATAATGATGATGTTATGAACATAACATAACATCACGCCTTGTTTCCCCGAAAGGTTGGGCAGAGGTGTACCTATAGCAGGTACACCCACATTTCGCCAGTTATGTTTAGTCACATGTAATAAGGGACGAGCCTATTGCCATCAACAAGGCACCAATCCAGACCCAGTGCTGCTAATAAGAAATTTCAGATAGAAAAATCCAATAACATTTTGCCTGACCCGGGAATTGAACCCAGGACCTCATGCTCAGATTTAGCGCTTGCAACCACTAGACCAACGAGTCTGGTGGAACAATTTGTATGAAAACTGTATGGAAATTATTACTACACATTAAGGCTTAGGGTAGGTACAGTCAGGAAAATAAATTGTTAAGCAAATTGTCACCCTGCGTCAATTTGCCGTTTAATAGCCATTTCAGACAACTGTCAAAGAATGACAGTCGTGATTTGAATACGGACTATTTTAGTTCAATTTGCTTCACAATAAATTTCCCGACTTAACCCTTCACTCCGATGTCTATCTAACTGTCTGTCTGTGGCGGTTCTGTCTAATACTATTTTGACTTAAAGAAATTAAGCACGTACCTATATAACGGGCAAATATGATGGTCCAGCAGCTAAGGCCTCGCCTCTCATGCATGAGGGTTCAAATCCGAGCAAGTACCAATGTGACTTTGTCAATTCCTATGTACTTTCAGAGTTTATCTTGGATATTATTGACATCGGTGAAGGAAAACATCGTGAGGAAACACGGACCTATAGTTAATAACTGAAAAGAACTCTCAAAATGCTATTGGAGTTTTCTGTGATCTCTCCAAAGCCTTTGATTGTGTTCACCATGACACGCTTTTGCGTAAACTGCGTCATTATGGTGTGCTAAACGAAGCTCTCAACGTTTTAAATTCATATTTAAATAATAGGTCGCAATGTGTAGATGTTGATGGTGTAAAATCTTCCGGGCTACCAGTTCAGTTAGGTGTACCTCAAGGCTCAATACTGGGTCCATTCTTGTTCTTAGTATATATCAATGACTTACCATTCTATTTAAAGGGTATCTGTGAAGTTGTACTGTTTGCAGATGATACCTCTCTTATTTTTAAAGTAGACAGGAATAGACAAGATTTTGACGATGTAAACAGTGCACTATCAATGGTTACGGATTGGTTTACGACAAATAACCTAGTTCTCAATGCCAAAAAAACGAAATGTGTAAAGTTTGCCCTTCCAAATGTTAGAAATCTAGGACCCAACATCGTCTTAGATAAAGAGGTGCTTGAAACTGTAAACTCGGCAGTTTTTCTGGGCATAACAGTAGATGCCAAACTTCAGTGGGGCCAACATATATCAAGCCTAGCGGGAAGGCTCAGTTCGGCCGCCTACGCCGTCAGAAAAGTAAGACAATACACTGACGTTGATACAGCTCGGTTAGTCTATTTTAGTTATTTTCATAGCGTTATGTCCTATGGTATTCTGCTGTGGGGCAAAGCTGCAGATATTAAAAATATATTTGTCCTCCAAAAACGAGCTATTCGAGCAATTTACCAGCTAGGTGCCAGAGTTTCTCTAAGAGATTTTTTCAAAGATATCGGTATTCTCACAGTGACATCACAATTCATCTTCGCCAACATCTTATATATTAGGCAAAATATACACTTATACACTAAAAACAGTGATATTCACAATGTTAATACAAGAAGTAAGGATAAACTACGTGCTCCCTTTCACCGGCTTCATAAGGTTCATAACTCATTTGTTGGGCTTGGTATAACCTTTTATAACAAGCTACCCTCTTCTTTGCTAGATTTGCCTTTTAATGCGTTTAAAACTAAATTAAAGTCCAACCTTTGTTCAAAGGCATACTATTCTATCAACGACTACTTAAATGATAAGAATAGATGGTCGCTGTGATTAACTCAAGACAATGTTTAAATGTTCTTTCTCCAGAATTAGTTTACCTACTGACAGGTTATATGAGTTTATATAATTGTTTATAATTTTACTTTATAAGTCAATTTATTTTAATTTTATTTTAATTTAGTGCTGACATAATCTACTCATTACAATGTTTTTTTTATGAGTTGTATTGCAATATGTGGTTAGCTAGCGACCTCGACAATTATTTATTTTACCTCGATGGTCCTAGTTTATCAATTGTAACTGCTAGTTACAGCTATATGTAAGCGGGCACGCCCTTTATGCCTGGAGGCTTTTTCTTTTTTTTTTAGATATTGTTTACTTTTAGTAATTTTTATTTCTGCTTGAGTATAGTTCTCGATGCTTTTGGTTGGTATATTGGCGTGTGCTAGCTGTCATATGGCTATTAATTATACCTATTTAATTTAAATTACTTTTTGCATATTGTAAATTGTCTTGCATACTGTTGTATAGAATCATTTTTTATTTTTTTCTAACTGAACAGACAGCTGTGCTGCTGGGGAGTTTGTTGCGCCACTTCTTCTTCCCAGCAAAAGCACTAGGAAGTGGTGAAGGGTGGGCGTTTTGGGGGACTGTCTTATGTAATTTTGACGTTCGAAAAGTGCTGATTCTCAGCCTAGTTTGAATAAATGACTTTTGAATTTTGAATTTTGAATATAGGTCTGAAATCACCAGCCCGTCTTGAGCAATCGAGGTGATCAGTGCTCGTGCATGAAAAGAGGCCTTTGCCGTGCAGTGGGACAGTAATAGGCTGGTATTATTATCATTTATATAACGGGCCACACGTATAGGATCCATCAGGACATATGGGCCAGGGTCGTCACGCAGAGGCTTCCTGAAGACGGGCGTCGTTACCGAGGCAGGCCTAAGAACCGCTGGCGCGACGACCTAGACTCTTTCTTGACTGATTGGACGGAAAAGGCAGCAGACAAAGGTGAATGCTGAAGTATGGGGGAGACCTTTGGTCAGCAGTGGGAAAATAGGTTACAAAAAAAAAAACATAGGTAACGGTGATGTCGTAAAAAGTGTAAGTGAGATTTTTATAAAATGGTGGTTTTTTTAAATTTTTTCTGAAGATTCATGACCTATGTTTGAAGTGATGCTTTTCCATTCAATAATGACTCATTATAACAGCTCAACCCATAGATAATTTAAATCTACGTATAACACCTCATCGGTCATACGGGCGGGATTTTCCCGTAAGTATACGACACTGAACTTTATCAATTAAAATCATTCAAGCAATGAAATGAATGGTTTTTTGATGAATGGAATACTGATTAATTTATTTGCTTATAAATGAAAGATGATATAAATGGTAGAATGTTTGCGGTTCTGTTCTGTGTGATGAATTAGTGACAGGATTTACTTAATTTAGGTAGCGTTAATAGCTTCTGTCTTAAGTAAATAAATCGATCTTAGTTTTGCTGGCATAATCCTGTAGATATAAGTAGTAGGTATAGTCGGGTCGTTGAGCTCCATCCTATAGCTAGCTCCCTGTAGCTCAACCTTATTTTAGGGAGCTCTACGACACGAACCTTGTTTATAAAACGAATACTTTAAATCTTTGACGTGAGTACAAAATTGTCATGTCATTTGTGGGGCTCAATAAAGACGACCGCACGGTTCAATCGATCAGGTTAAGCTACGCTTGCCGCGGTTGGTCCATGGATGGGTGGCCATCTTTACATACGAAGACCCCTCCCTGCCTCGGAAAGCACGTTAATTTTTTATTATATATTATATTATATCTTTGACAGTCGTTACGGGTCGTCAGAAGCCCGAAAGTCTGACAACCAGTACAGTTACTAAGGGGTATTGTATTACCCAGTTAATGGGTTGTGGAGTTCAGGTAGGCAGTCGCTCCATGTAAGATACTGGTATTCAGCTGAATCCGGTTAGACTGGAAGCAAACCACAACATAGTTGGGAACAGGCTACGCAGATGAAAATGTCATGTCATTTCGGGATAGTTATCAAAGTATCCCAGGGATCCCATATAAACACATTTTTTCAACAGGATAACTAGAACAATAAATTATAAGTACTCGTATTGTTATATCGTTGCCTCGTATAAAGACTATGTACATTACGAGTACCTACAACAGTAATTATTTGTGTTGACGATAAGCTAACTAGTAATGTGAATACCGTACATTGACAACTAATAGGTATGTGTATTTATGATTCATTTTATGTAACAATTACTAAATTGATTCATTCATGTTTCGTTTTACCGGGTTATTTTTAGGGTTCCGTACCTGAAGGGTACCAAACGGAACCCTATTACTAAGCCTCCGCTGTCCGTCTGTCTGTCTGTCAGCGGGCAGTATCTCATGAACCGTAATAGGTAGACAGTTGAAATTTTCACAGATTGTGTATTTCTGTTACCGGTATAACAAAACTTAATAAAATTTTAATAAAGTTACAAATTAAAGGGGGTCGGTTTTTGTTCTAAATATTGTACGGTGTCCGTCCGTCTGTCTGTCTGTCAGCGGGCAGTATCTCATGAACTGTAATAGGTAAACTGTTGAAATTTTCACAGATTGTATATTTCTATTACCGCTATAATAAAACTTAATTTTTTTTTAAAGTTACAAATTATAGGGGGTCCACATACAAGAAACGGGTTTTTTTTGCTAAATATTGTACGGTGGTACCTACGGAACCCTTTTTGTGCGAATACGACTTGCACTTGGCCGGTTTTTACTATAGAAACAAGGTAAACTGTAATTTAGGTAGGTACGTAGGTACAGTCACCTGTAATAAGATATAGGTATTAGGTACGTAGAGAACTTCACAACTGACTTTTTCCTACAAAACTAACGAGGGTCATTATACCTAACCTACCTTGAACCTTAATAAATCCCTAATGAGTACAACGCTATATTCACAAGTTCACAACTTCTTAAAAAACGGTATCAAAACATGATCAAAATTTAGGGTTCTGTAGCGGTTACACCGCCACATACGAACTACGCATCAAAGACATGACGTCACACAAATTCTGCATCGCGCAATTAGAGTTTACCGCGCGAACGACATATATAAGACTATCCGACATCAACAGTCGGGCAGTCGGCCCGCCAGACACAACACCCGTCTGGTTGGAGGATCCTCCCTTTTCTATGGTGGATAAGTGAACTTTACACCCTGTTCCTCAAGCCCCCAAAGTTCCAAGAATATTCTTGTGCCGTGGAGTTTGTAAGCAACTTCGACGTAATACGTTCAGTAGGTAAAGGGTTACTTAAACTCAAAGCATTTATTTTAATTGGTACAGGGTTTGAGTCTGGAGATCTCTCATACAGCTCTATGTTCTATGTTATGGGGTTTGGTTTCCGCACTCAGTCCGTCAGGAGGACCATTGTGCGTGGGCAATATGTCATACAGCTCTACAAAGGATAAACTTTAAAATGTAACTTGATTCTATTAATAAAATTGTACCTGTTTACAGACACTTTGAATTGTCAAGGAGTCGGTCAGTTAGTCAGAAAATAAAAGCTAATTGCCCATTCCAAAACGTAGATCTGTCCTTACAGATCCTTCTCTTTAGAAGATCAGGTAATAAACTCCGTAGACACTCTTGTAAATCAAGATATTACAAAATTCTCTCTGTGTAAATTAATCTTGTGCTTACTTATGTGAGAAAAATTTAAAAAAAAACTGTGATAGCCTTGTGGTGTGACCGTCAGACTACCAAGTCATAAGTCTCGAGTTCAATCCCAAGCCACGCACCTCTGACTTTTCGGATTCATGTGCGTATTGTATAAAACCGGTAAAAGAAAACATCGTGAGGAAACCGGCATGCCTGAGAGATATTTCTCGACGGCATGTGAATCCAAGGAGGCTTTAAAACTCTGACACCAGGTTAGTCACTAAGCCGCACGAAAAGAAGAAGGTTAAAAACAACGAATAAACGATATTAATAATAATGTTTAGTAGGTCTCCATAGAACCATTGGTATGCGAACTATACTTAAGAGGGAACAGGGCCCGCCATTCTCCATACAAACGTATTCCCCGTCTTCCTGAATAATGCCTCTAGAGCTGTAATTTTTTTATTATAAAATCAGGGTCTCTATAGCCATGTCCCTGTTATTTCCTTTTTTTCAGCAATTAATAAGTAAGGAAACTATGACCCTCCAAAAATTACAAAAATGCCCCATTTTTACCGCCGTGATTACAGGACTACAAGACTAATTCGGAAAAGTTTTTAGCATACAAAAAATTTATAGGAACCTAGACATACTCTTTCTTAAAATTTTAATGTAAAAAAATATTAAATCGGCTTAGTTTTCGAGGAGAAAAATGGAGAATGCCAAACGTCGTTTTCGTCAAAAATTTTGTGATATAATCGGTCTGAGCTGCAGTTGTCCCTATCGCACTTTACGGGGTTTAACTTGGTTTTTCGGGCGCAGCGCGACAGCAATAGTTTCTTCAAATACCTATTTTTCAAATTCCTCGCAGCCCCTGTTCCCTCTTAAGCCAAAAGTCAATATTGTGTCTCTCTTTTTTAAATCATCCAAATTCTTACTTGAAAAAAGAAAGCAAGAATAGTTATTTGTTATACAAGAGTGCAAAGTTGCTTTTTAACCGCGTGTTCAATTTTGATGACCGAGCAAGCGAAGGATTCTAAAATTGAATCACGAGCGCAGCGAGTGATTCAAAATTAGAATCCTGAGCGTTAGCGAGGGAATCAAAAGAGCACGAGGTGAAAAATCTTTGCACTCGAGTGCAACACGTAACTTTTCATTCCACCTCAGCGAGGAAATGACTAAATGCAAAAAAAAAACGTTTACAATCACAAGATAGGTACACTTTTATTTCAGTTTAGGTATTAATTACTACATTATGACAGGTAAGTATTACAGAATAATCTTTAAATTATAACAAAATAATACTAAGGTATAATTAAGAAAATTTTAAAGTAACGTTGCTACAGTTATTTAAATTGAGTGTAATATTTTTGTTTGGTACTGTAATATTGGTGTTAGTCACTTGTGTACTGTTTTTCGGTAAACTATCTGTCATACTTAATAGTTGTACCGATTCATCGGATTCCCTTGGCGTGAATGTTGGAGAGAGAGGGAGATGGTTAGGTGTTTCATAACGGCTTATTTTTGATGTAGAAGGGCCAGTACAAGGATCCGATTGAGGCTCTTTCAGTGTAATGGCTCCTACGATGCCTTCACATATTTTAGACTTATTTTGGATGGAATCCTCTATGTATCCCTCTACAACTGCATTGGACTTCCAGCCTCCGTGGCGCTTAAGGGACAGCAGATCAGCTCCGGAATCAGCCAAAAGTGTGGCTGAAGTTCGTCGGAAACAATGACCCGTGTACAACAGGGGTTCTGGAAGTTCAAGAAATGTTGCTATTTCTCGTGGGATACTGCCAATTTTATTAGTACCCATAGGCTGTCTAACACACTTTCCATTGCGATACTGTAGAAAAAATCGATTGATTGGAGTGTTAGGCGGGCGTAAGGCTTGATATTTCTCAACAATCGTTACGTATTCCTTGCGAATGACGAAGTTGCGGTCTCTTTTTGTCTTTGTATTAGGTAAATTAATTAATAGTAAGTCATCTGAATGTTTCTCAATGTTTTTGACATTAAGTTGTGTTAGTTCATTAGTTCGACATGCTCCGTTTATTCCAATAATAAGAACAACCTGTAACGTAAAGAGTATTGTAGTAGATAAATGAATAAAATTGATATGAACGCATAATTATGCCTATCAACATCTACTAAGTATACTATTTAATTGAGATTAATATACTTAAGTAGATACTGAATGTGCAACTGACTTACTTTTGCCGCCAAATATACGGAATCGGGTGCTTCGTTAAGAAACTTTTCAATATCAGATACTGTGAAAACCTTCGATTTTTTTGGTTGATGACCAGATGAGGCTCTTTTTAAAAATGCCACTAATTTAGGATAGGTATCGATATGTTTGTCTTTTTTCATCTTTATTGTTGCTTTTAGCATCGAATACGTACTCCATAGAGTGCTTGCTTTCTTGTTCTCGGATAATTCTATAAAATATGCCAGCAAAACGTTTTCTGAGAAAGTTTTGGCTCCTTTTGCTAGTCGCCACGTGTTGAACATATCGTACTGTTTTAAATACTTCTCGCGTGATTGTTGAGGGAGAAAGCTCATTTGCGCATTATTAACAGTTTCAGTCAATTCTGTTGGCGTCAAGCAAACTTCCTCGTCGCTAGAATCACTCATTTTAGTTTTTTCACTTGTTTTCAAGTTTCTTGTTTTTAATATACCTAAGGTTTAACAATGACGTGAAAAAATGCCGCGTAAAGAACCGCGTACAAAGCAAATTGAAAAAAGAACACCAAGAAGGTTCCGAGTCTGAGTTTTTAACAAATTAAAAAAAAGTTGTATGATATATTCGGCACCATAGAGGTAGCAGTAAATAGGTTTAATGTTTTTTTTAATTCACAAACTTAGTGCACACGATGTTCTAAATTCAATTTACTTTATCCTCTAGAGAATAAAAACGGCTTTTCCACTCAGATACTGAAGATTAAAAATACTCTTTCCGAGATGGTGGGATGAAAAAACTATTTATTGAGACAAGCACAGCACTCACTTGCGCTCGACTTATCAAAATGATCCGAACTCATAGGAATGTCTCAATTCATTCAACTACATAATATTAGGAACGACGAAATAGTATACAACATGCAGGTATAAAAAAAGAAACGACTCACCTTTGGCAAATCGTAACACTAATGCAATAAACACTTTTGACCACAAATTATCCTTATAGTAAAACTAGTTTTATTTTTTAATACGGCACACGTATTCATAAGTTCACAACACAACGTTAGAGCGCTGAATAAATGTATTAATTCACCCTACACTGTGTTTTATATAGCTATTTCCTTGCGCGGACGCAGCGCAGGTGAATCCCCTGAGCGCGTTGAGAAACAGCGGTCAAGTTTAGCGTATGGTTCCGCTTCTTTTGGGTAAAAGTGTTAATTTTAGGATTTTAGGACGTTTTATTTTAACCGACTTCAAAAAAAGAAGGAGGTTACGCATTCGGTGAGTTTCTTTTTTACACCTGAACACCGATTTCTCCGTGATTCCTGGGCCGTTTTACTTGATTCATTTTTATCTTAATGATTATAGTCTTTTTTATTCATCAAAATATTAGGAGAGAGCAAATAGTTTGTCTGATATTTAGTGACCTGGTTTGAAGAGCTGTCGTTAGGTAAATTGTCGTGGTTGTCTTATTTAAATGGATGGAGATTAGGTAGATACAAACCTACCTAATTTAGCACCTCATTACATTTAATCACCGGTGTTTGTACTTATAATCTTTTGTAATTTTCTCCGTTGTAATGTTTTACAATAATGGTAGGTACCTTAGGTCCTTGCCTTAAATTTGACCGTCTTTTTTACGGCGAACAAATTGTAGAAACACCGAAAGCCAGAAATTTTGCACTGTCCTCCCGAGTAAGTTCTGGGCACGTGCAGCTTCTATCCAGAGATGAGCAGACATCAGCTTTAACAAAGAAGTCTTGTGGAGGAGAGGTGTTTTTCCTGATGGAGAAGGTCACACTATGACATGCATTTATTTAAGTATTTATTGTCTTTACCCATTTATTAGGTTTATGTAGGTGGACGAGGACTTTCTTTTCCTCAATTCCTCTTTGTCATTGAAATTTAAAACTCGGAAGTTTTGATAACCGGGCTTACAATTGGGGATAGGGTATTTCCCAGTAATTACCTACCGGAGATCATAAGTATGACATGATATGTCAAAGCTATATAAAACTAACTAGTCCATGAACACATTCCAGGGTTGGTGTGCAAGATGATGAGAGAGACCCAGCACTCCAGCAGTGCGTAAGGATCGCTGGAAAAAATCCCTAGTTGCAAAGACGTTATCCTGTTAATGAAATACCTGTTAACCTTAAATAAAAAACAGAGGAAGAATAATGAAGGTCTTGTGGTTGTTTTCCAAAAGGTTAGGTTGTTATAAATGATAATGATACTTAAATGATTTTATTTTTGTAAGTGGGTTTTAACAAACACTTTAACACTTCAAAAAAAATGTATGTTTTAAAACTAGTTGAGTTTGGCGTTTCATAACCGACTACTTTGTAAAGAAAGACCAAAACCCTTGGGCAGATCATGTGGAGTGGTTTGGACTAGAGGACGTACCTTATCTTGGTCGGATCATGTGTTAAATGGTAACTAATAAGAAGTTATCACGGAAGCCGCCCCCATCCTTTACTTAATCAGGGTCTTTGAAATCCTCTAAGGGTTTGGTAAAGAGTCCCAACAATTTGTAATATGAATCACAATTAAGTCGTAGCCTTTTTATGTTTACCTACCTAGTTTAAAGAAACTACCATACTACGCCCGCCATTCTCACAGCACAGGGTAATAGGAGTTCAGTAAAAATAATCTAAGATATTACATTCTTAACGTTCGATTTACTCTATAATGTGTCAGATCCGATGCACGGCGGAAGTTTGTGTACTCCTTAATACGATTGACTTTGAATATGTAATATGGGCAAAGACAGTTAATAAACGCAACTCAAAAAAAACTAAAAAAAAACGGCTGAAATATCTAGATCGAAGTGTGAAATACGTACCAATAATTATGTTTTTTTCAAACATTTAATCCGTGTTGTTTACGAATAAAACTAGTGTTAGGCTTGTATAAACACTGTTCATAAAGGGGGGGAGGGGGGGCTTAACTCTGAAAATCTGCTGTTTCCTACCAAATTGCAATACCTACGCGGTAAAATTGTATAATAATCGACGAGTTTCAACACAGAGTTGAGAATCATGTACTCATGGTAACGGGTCGCACGTCGACGTTCCTGCCACCGCCTATGAGATACCTACTTACCAAATTCATTGGCCAACTTACATAATTTAGAACACGTCGCTTAAATATTTTTTACGGAATTCTAAAAAGCTGTAACACCAGCAAAACAAATTTGGATATAATAATAAGTAGGTACTTGATCATACAAACTGGTTTCGTAACGTAAAGGCTCGCACAGAAAGGCGCGACGCGACTCGTGTATAACAATTTCTATGAAAACATGGAAACTGTTCTACTGGAGTCGCGTCGCGTCTGTCTTTTGGGAGCCTTAAAGCCCCGTGCAGACTAGCGCGACGCGACACCGGTTATTGTTATACCGTGAAGTTTTCTTAGAAGATGTATTGTTCGTGTCGCGTCGCGCTAGTCTGCACGGGGCTTTAATCAACGATACGATTTGTACCGCCCAATTAAAAACGAATTAATGAGTTTATCTAAACTGGATTTGCAAAAAGCAATAACATTGAACTTGACTGGGAATTGAACGCGATATTGTATGTCACTGATTAAATACGCACTTTTATATCCTGTGCGTGTTTCCAAACTTTTAAATACACTATTATATCTATTAATAAAAGCGAAAACTGGGATGGATTTTGAATATTTTCAAACGTCCAACGACCTTCAATCTTTTTTATCTCGTCCGATATATTACTTTCCTCTTTGATCTCGTCTAAGTTTATCTTGTAATTGAAATTCTAGTGATTGACATAGTAAATATCGACTATTTGTACAAGGCGTATTTAATATCTTTTCGTTTAGGATCTTTAAGATGCTGTTGAAACTAGCCCGCGTTCTACTTAATAAAGACGCGGTCAGCTTATCATCGACATTATATTATCATCACTGACAGGAAGTTATTATAACATCATCCACATAGAGTATGTGGAAAAAAGAAGAATTATTGAAGTTTATTCAAAAACTACCTATGCAAAGTTAATATCATAATATGGGACCACCGCGCAAGCTTCATCTACCAAATGAAAAAAGAATCACTTATAGCGGCCCAGTATCACGGAGAAATCGATGAGCAGGTATACTTACATTAAAAATACATACAGATAAAGAACCTTTTTTGAAGTTGGTTAAAATACAAAAAGTTGTTATTTAGTGTCGAATTTGAACTTGCATGTCTTTTGCGTACCTAAAATATTACCTTAGTCTGTTCAGTTAGAAAAAAAAATGATTCTATACAATAGTATGCAAGATTTTTACATTACGCAAAACATAATTTAAAATATAAATTAATTGCCATATACACTCGAGAGCAATGAATCCGGGTCACTTAAAGAATCCTAAAAATCTCGGAAACTAAAAATGCTAGGTTAATGCAATAAATTGTATTTAATAGACAATGTAATACTCCTTAAATGAAGGTATTAAAACTTCTTAGTTATTGTAAAGTTATATCATAAAAAAATCAAATTTGAAAAAGGGCCACTTTCGAAGATGGAACTACGAAATTACAGCATTTGGTTTTGCTTTTGTTTGTAATCTGTCATTTATGTGGGTACATAAACCATGTTGATAGTGCTCTATATTCATTATTCAAGTTGAAATTATGTCGCTTACGCCTGAAGAATGCACTGTCGGTGTGTCGCTGTCAACAGTACAAAGAGTTCTCCGACGTTACGAAGAAACTGGTTCTAACCTACGCAGACCAGGAACGGGCAGAACCAGGTGTACCACAGCACGAGAATACCGATACTTGGTGAACACCATGCTTCGAAATCGCTTTCTTACAGGAACTGAACTCACAAATCAGTTTCGACGCCTCGGAGGAAGTAACCCAAGTGCATGGACAGTAAGACGTCGGCTTGCTGAATCTAACTTAAAACCCCTTAGACCTGCAAACGGCCCTAAACTGGAGCGTGGGCATCGTATTTCAAGACTAAGATATGCCCAGAGCCACGTAAATTGGAGTATTGAAGATTGGTCAAAAGTTATGTTCTCCGACGAATCAAAATTTATGCTCTACAAGCACGATGGAAGACACAGAGTGTATCGAAGACCAGGGAAGACCAAGGAAATATACCAACCAAAAACATCGAGAACTATACTCAAGCAGAAATAAAAATAACTAAACGTAAACAATATTTTAAAAAGAAAATAAAGCCTCCAGGCATAAAGGGCGTGCCCGCTTACATATAGCTGCTCTGTAACTAGAAGTTATAATTGATAAACTAGGAACATCGAGGTAAAATCAATAATTGTCGAGGTTGCTAGCTTATACAACTCATAAAAAAAAAACATTGTAATGAGTAGATTATGTCAACAATAAATTAGAATAAAATTAAAATAAATTGACTTAGAAAGTAAAATTATAAACAAAAACAGGCTGATTAAGCGAAATGTAGGCAGGCAAGCTTATCAAAACCAGATCAAAGATACGAAAAAAGCTTGAATGTTATCATACCGGATTTCAAGGGGTTTTTTTTGCTAATGATCTGTCTCAATCATTTGAGATTTAATAATATTCGTCATGTCATAATAGATAAAATATATTGATTCTAATAGGTACTATCCTGGGCGATAAGATATTTAATAATCATCATTCTTAGTAATGGTGATTCCTATAATTTATGGAACGTTATTGGTTTAAATTAATACTTGTATCCTTTACCAATAATGAAGCAAAGACCTCATAGCGTTGCATAGTACCTAGACTCTCCCATGGGGAAGTAGCTATCACAGGTTCCATCGAAGAAGTTCATATCTATACACCGTAAGGACTATTTCTGCTTGCAGCACTCGGCCGCTATAGAACCGCGGTTACAGATGTGGTTATAGTGTTCACGGGATTTTGTTTTCAAACTGCTTAGATATGAAGTTCTTCAATAGTACGATAGCTATCACGGGCTGCATCATGCTGAGATAGGAGCATTTTGGCCTCGCACAGGACTTCCTGCTTTAACTTTAATTTTACAGTGTTTTTAATTTTTTTATTGGAATGGGCAACTAGCTTCATATTTCTGACTGACTGACCCCTTGAAAATTCAAAAGTGCCTGTAAATGGTTTAATTGAAATAAATGCCTCGAGTTTGAGTTTGTGTTTTTAGTTTATTTGTGATTTCCTGTGCGAGTCTCAATAAATACTTTTCTTTCTTTCTTTAGGTAAAATTAGCTTACTAATCTATTTTTTATTATGCCCAGTTTGGAAATAGAAAAATCTACCATTTGTAAGCAATACGATTCGTTTTTGGTTTATAGGAGCCGAGCATTAGGAATCATACGTATTACAAATATTGGGTCCCCACCTATGAAATTGGCGTTTTTTTCACACAAATAGAGAACCACGTCACTTCTATGATTTAAAATATTCATCAATTTGCTTGATATTATATCGAATAATGACCATCATAGAAAACTACCTACCAATAGTAAAAACCTTATTACTTATAGTTTTCTAAACTAAAATACCTTAAAAATGACTCCACTTTTTGCTAGCAGAAATGACCACTATTTGTTTTAAACTGATTTTTGTCGCGTCTAAGTGGCATACCTAAGTTATCTTAGTTTTTAGACATTAGTTCATAAAAGTTTTAAAACATTAGTGTTCATGGTTGTTAAATAAATTAAGAAAATGTTACTAGTATGAAAAATGCAACTTCTTTAAAATTCTCCATACAAAACGCTGATTTCATAGGTGGAGACCTAATACTTACTTATGTGTTACGAAAACAACAGAGTTATCCAAAACGTCTTTGTAATAGCTAATAGATTTGTCCGCACGGTTTCTGAATACAGTGCCGTGCCGTGTTGGTATAGTAATGTAAACTTTGAAACGATGCCGTGACCATACCGCGTGATGTAGGTAACCGAGCAGATTCGCACGAACGCTCGAACGCGGTTCCGCCCCGGCTGTCTGGCCGAACGACTAGTGGTGCTTACCTACACCACGTACCCAATATCTATATTACGTGAAACTGAATTTTTCATACACAGAATGGACACGTCACGGTCGGGAGTACTTTGAAAAATACTCGAAGGTAGGAACGGACTTTGACCGAATATGGTCCAAGGTTAGGGCATAGTAGAGGGTGCTGGTACCCTAATTACGTAATATCGTGTATTCACAATCTGAATTATTTTGAAAGAGATTGCTAATACATTGGGTTCATAAGTTCGAAAAAAATCTGTTCTACAACGTAAATAACGAAATGAATGTTGTTGAACTGTCAATAATCATTTACGAAAATGTGTTACGCAATTAGATAGCTGGGGCGGCAGTCTCGACATAGATAACGATCGCTATACGACCGAATTCGGTCACAAAGTCCTAATGGCGTCCCTAGACGGTAAAAATTGCTTGACAAGCACGAAAACATCACGTTCTTGTGAAGCACCTGGATGAGGCCCCTTGGAATGGAATCGGGAAGTATGGCGGAAGAAAGGGGAGGCCTGTTCCCAGCAGTGGGTGATTCCGGAGTAAAATGATGATGACGATTGATGATGGTTAGGGACGGGTAACTGTAGCGTGTGCGTATTCAAAAGGTCTGTCTTATAAACTAGTAACTTCTGGCCGCGAATTGTACGCGTGTTTCTTGGTCCCCAACCCACCGCGTCGCATCGCATCGCCCTCCCGCGCTATTACTTCGTTTTCGCTTAGCGTTCTTTCTGACTATTATTTATTTTTGCTCGGCTCCCAAGGGTACTAGCGTGATGTTTACCTAGAGCCTTCGTCAAGAATTGGGCTACAAAATTGCAAAAATATTTTTTCAAATCCAACTGGTAGATTCAGAGATTAGCGCGTTCGAACAACAAACAAAAAAATGTACCTACCTACTCTTCAGCTTTATTATTAACTAGCTTTTTCCCGCGGCCCGTGTGGATATCGGAAAATATCTCACGGGAACATAGGTACTACCGGGAGTATATACCTAATAGCCGAGGAAAAGGTCATTGACTCCTACCGCCTGCGTCCGCGTTGCCGTCAACCATAATTATTTTGATGCGTAATTTTGAATCTGATAAATCTTTTAAACAATTTTTTTAAATGATATGATGTGAAGGCATATTTTAAATTAAATGCCCAATTTAAATAAAATATTAAAACCTGTTCGGGGTTAGGGTGAGATTAAGATAAACTAAGATTAAAGATTATAAAGATAGCATGATAGTTAGCATGGTCAAAATAGCTTCGGAAATAACAATGAAATTATCAAACTCTGAAAGATACTCGTAGTAATGGTTACTGTGATTTTTTCCGACATCTTCAACAATAATCTTCATATTTCAATCAATTTACACAAAACTCTAATGAATTATACACCAAAAGTTTACTCAGGAATCACTCCGTTCAATGGTCAAAACCGTTTAAAAATCCGTTTGGTAGTTTTTGAGTTTATCGCATTCAGACAGACAGACAGACGCAGTGGGGGAATTTGTTTTTATAAAATGTAAGGATGTAAGGATATCATGTAGAAGACCGTTTGTGTGTGAAGAGAACCTTAATCAGAAAAAGTCTATTTTATTGTTTTCAAGTAGAATTGCCTTAATGATTCCACTTGAAAGAGATTAATTATTAATTAATTAACAGGTACTTATTATTCAACGCTGAAGTTACTTATATGATGTAATCTGTGATTACATTATTTTAATCAATTAATTATAATTATGATAAGAAAGGTATTATAATTTATTTGATTTTCTTCGATATGGTGATTCCCTGAGACTACCTGAAGCTTCTACCGGATAAGCTCAAAACGGTTATTAATGAAGCGTAGGTATTATCAGTAATTCCCATAGAAATATATAAAAAAAACAGATTTCATTCCATTAAATCTGTAATTTTGAAATAATATCTAATAATGGAAACGACCGCGCAGAGAGATCAGGCGCAGGGCCAACGGCTTAACGTGCTTTCCGAGGCACGGAAAACTAGGTACTTATATAATAATTTCCTTGCTAGGCACTCCATTGAAATGATTGACCGGAAACGTTTTAGTGTTTATAGTTAATGGCGATGATGTCAATGTTATGCATTTCTGTATCATTGTATACTTACTGATTCCATGCGTCTAGTTTTCCCCGAGATGACACGAGGCAGAATAATTACAATCGATAGGAATGTCTGATATTCACTGCATTTTATGACGAAAGCATATTGGATGAAAATTCAAACTGCTTATGTAATTAGGCTTTAATTATGGTCCGCTACATCCGTCAACGGGTGTAGTACTACTCATACTTTAACCGATTCGTAAAAAAAAAAATTTTCATACAAGCTTCTTTTTTTTTTTTTTTTTTTTTTTGTCTAGGGCATCTCGTAGCTCACCTCTGAGGTGATGACTACTTAACCGGTCAATCCTGCGGCTGCCTTAAGCTACTAACTTAAAGCCTCCAGCCAGGGGCAAAACTATTCTAAATTAAAACTAGGCGAACGCTCGCTAAGGGCACCCCCTGTGGGGTACGGACCTCGGCTTAGGGCGTCGTATAAATAATCGGGGAATTTAAGACTACATTTCTCAGCAAAACGCGGGCTGGCGCTTCTGCGAGCAAGGGTCGGTGGGGAGTATTATTTACACGGGCGGGTCGCGATCGCGGAGGACCTCGGCGGCGAGGTCGGAATGCGGGTCGGTGTCTGTGTTTCTTGTGCACTGTACTTGTGGCCCTATTGCTCTCCTGGAGGAGGGTTATGGGGTCGTCTGGGTCGGTAAGGATTTGCCTTGGGCGGCGGGTCTGACTGATTCTACTCGTGACATAATTGGCGGCCTCGACAACCAGAGGGTTGCGGTGTTTGGCGGCGGACTCAAAGAAACGCTTGGAATTGCGTTTGAGAAATTGGTGGATTGTGGGGATCTTTAGGTCGAGATGGAGGATCTCGTTCCTAACGTACCAGGGGGCACCGGTGATTTTCCGGAGAAATCTATTTTGGAGCGTTTGCATCCTATGAATATGGCGGGGTTTTGCGTGTGCAAATACGGCTCCCGCATAGGTCATGATGGGACGAACGCACGCCGTGTACGTACGCAATTTGCACTTAAGTGACATTTTGCTACGTGCATTCAGGACAGAGTGGAGTCTACCGAGGACGAAAGCGGCTCGCGAGCGGACCTGCTTTATGTGCTCACTGAAGGTGAGATGCTGATCTAGGACGACACCTAGGTATTTGGCTCGCTTCTCCCAAGGGATAGGCTTGCCGAACATGGTGATGGGTCGGGGGGGTTTGAACCTTTTGCGCGGTTTTCTAAAGAGAATCGCTTGGCTTTTATCCGGGTTAACTTCGATCCTCCACTTTCTAAACCAGGTGCCGAGCATGTCGACTGAGGTCTGGAGAGTGTGGGCTATCGAGTCAGTGCTGGTACCCATGTAGTAAATGGCCGTATCGTCTGCGAACAGAGCCAACTGCGCCCTTTTACTCTTTGGGATATCGCTGGTGAAAAGCGTGAAGATTAGGGGGGAGAGCACAGAGCCTTGAGGGACTCCTGCGCGGATAGGACGAGGGGAGGATATCGCTCCTTCGATACGGTAGCGGAAGGTGCGGTTTGACAAAAAATCCCGTAAGATGAGCACGAGACGATCCGGCACACCGAGTTTGTAGAGCTTATATAATAAGCCGTTGTGCCAGACTTTGTCGAACGCTTTCGCTATATCGAAGAATATTGCACCGGTTATCAAGCCGCGCTGGAAGCCCGCGCATATGCTTTCAATAATCCGGTGGGCCTGATGCACGCTAGAGTGCTGGGTCCGGAACCCAAACTGTTCGTTGGGGATGAGGCCCTTGGTTTCGGCATAATCTCTGAGGCGCTTATAAATAAGCCTCTCATAGACTTTGCCGAGTACCTTGAGCAAACTGATGGGGCGGTAACTCGACGGCTCGGTCTTGGGCTTGCCGGGCTTCGGTATGCCGATGACCGTGGCTTCTTTCCATGCTTGGGGAAAGATGTTATTGCTTAGGGCACCATTGAAGATGGTGGCCAATAGCATTATCAGGTGGGCAGGGAATAGCTGGATCACCCTATTGGTGATTCCATCAGAGCCGGGGGCTTTGCGGGTTTTCAGACCTTTGATGATGTCATGCACTTCGTCAGGAGTGACGGGAGGCAGAGGGCTATCAGGATCTTCAACGGGAGGGAGAGAGGATCTACGTTCGACCTCGGCGTCGACCTCTAGGAGGTGAGCTTGGTCTACCGGTTGGGAGCTAGGGGAGCATTGAGCTTCTAGACTGTCTGCTAGGCATTCAGCCTTTTCTAAGTCCTCGAACGCGATGGTCTTGTCGGGACGGGTCAGGGGGGGCATGGAGGCCACTTGCTGGGACTTGAGTTTCCTCTGGAGTTCCCAGAATGCCAGGTGGGTGGGCTCTAGTTCGCTGAGCATCTTGTCCCAGCCCGTGTCACGCAACTCCTGTATGCGTGTCTTTACAGTTCTCTGTAAATAGCGCATATGGGCTTTGTTAGCGGAGCAGGGAAAATTGCTGTAGGCACGAACGGCCGCGTTCTTCTCAGTCAGCAGCGCGCGTACATCATCCGGCAGGCTCCAGCGAGGGTCGGCCGACGCTGAAACCTCCCTAGAGCAGTCGCTCAGGACTGATTGTACGTGCTCCGTGAGTGAGTCGATCGCGGCCGTCGTGTCCGCGATAGAGTCGAATTTGTCGGGGATGGCGTCCAATTGGGGGGACGTGTTGGATTTCAGCTGGGTGCTTACTTTCTTCCAGTCCGTTACCCTTTTGGTGAGAGCGGGTTGAGAGGGGTCGGGGAGACCTATGCGGGGGGCCATTTTTATGACTACTGGGCGGTGGTCAGAGTAAAGCTCTTGCACCGTTTCTATGGATTCTAACCTTAGAGCGACGTTCTTAAGGAGCGCCACGTCTATGACGTCAGGGTTATGATGGGTAACGTGGGGAAAGTGAGTCGGGGTCATCGGGGCGATGACGTCAAAATTGAGAGAATTTGAGAGGTCGAACAAGTGTCGCCCTCTGGTACAGGTTCTGGAACTATTCCAGGCGGGATGCTTGGCATTGAAATCGCCCGCTAAGATAGCAGAGTCATTCATGCCGAGTAGGATAGAGAGGTCGTCAGAGAGGAGTTGGAAGTTCTCCGAAGTATTGAGGGGTGGGATGTAGACCGATACTAGTGAGATCGGCTGATGGCCGGTCATGCCTAAGCGGCAGATTGAGACTTCTAATCGTGAGAGGGGAGGAGGGTCTATTGGGATGCAATATAGATCCTTTTTATAGTAAATAAGGGTGCCGCCCAAGTGACATCGCGTCCTGTCGTTGCGAACTATGCGATAGTTGGCAATTGACGGGTCGCGGTTGCATGGCTTGAGAAAAGACTCTTGGATAAGGAGGATGTCAATTTGATGGTCGCGAAGGAAAGTCGCGATCTCATCCCGTTGGCCTCTAATGCCATTGGCGTTGAAAAAACCTAACTTGAGGGATCGGGGTTTGAACCTAGTATTGATGGTGTTATACATTATGGGTTCTAGTAGGGGTGCTGAGGGAGGTCAGGGCTTGCGTGATCTCGGGATACGCATTGTAGATGGCCTGCAACCTGAAGAGGTCGCCAGCGGCCTGAGCGGCCAGGATTTCCTGGGCCATTTGGATAGCGCGAGGGGAGAGGAAGGCTATAAAAGTCGAACTGATGATATTATAGGCCATGCTAGGGCCGACTGTGGGGGGGGCTGAGGTTGGGGGACGCGATGCTACTGGAGCAGGTGCGGGTTTGACGAGGGGCGCGGTGATGCGAATGCGGGGGTCCATGAGACGGGGGATGGTGGTGGTTTGGGGGGGGGTAGGGGCAATGGGTTGGGAGGGGGGTATGGGTTGAGAGGGGGGTATGGGTTGAGAGGAGGGTATGGGTTGAGAGGGGCCTATGGGTTGAGAGGGGGCCAGGGCTGAGAAAGCTTGCTGGTGGTGGAGGTAATTCCACGGACTTGGCCTCTGAGGGCTTAGTCGCTGGGGCATCTGAGCTGAGGGTACTTTAAACCCTGAAGGAGCTTCCCTTTGCTGACGAGCGTCGAAACGTTTGGTCAGCTTGGGGGACGTGGATTTGGGGGCTTTTGGGCAGCCGCGGTAATTAGCCGGGTGACCTACTTGCCCGCAGAGGACACAGCTGGGTGGGTCGGGACATAAGGAGTGGTCCTTTGGCCGGGTGCACTCGGGAGTGCCGTGCTCGCCCAAGCACTTGACGCACCTGGGTTTTGCGTGGCAGTTCCGTTGTGAATGGCCGTAAAGCTGGCACTGGTGGCATTGGCCAATAGCACCGCTTTTCCAGGGCTTCTCAATAGAGAAACCCACGAGGGAACAAAGGGACTTAAGTTGGAATATCGGGTGGTGACCCTCTACCGGAGAGCAAACAACGAGGATCATGTCGTATGCCTCACCGCGTTTGCCGCGGTGCATACGGTGGACCTCATCGACGGGGATCTTCTGCGACTGAAGGTCGGCTAGAATATCCGAAGGGGAGATTTCCTTCGGGATCCTTTTTATGACGACGCGGATCTGACGTTCTTCTGGGAGGGAGAAGGAGTGGTATGACACTCGTCTCTCTCTCAGTAGCGTTGTGAAAGCCCTATAGTCACGGGACGTAGGGACGGTAACTTTAATACCCTGCTGGGTGTTCCTGGCGCTGGTGTATGCGATCTTTTGATCGCAACACCACTTTGAAATGTCCGTCCATTTCCCCTTGTCCTGTACGAACACGGGTGGTGGCGGAGGGACCTTTTTTGGCCCAGAAGTAGGTGGGGTGGGGGCAACCTGCGCGGAGGTTGACGCTATCGGGCGGGGGGCGGGGGAGGGGGAAGCTACGGGGGCACAAGTAGCGGGTAGGGCTAGGGAAGGGAGGGGCGACTCAGAGTCCTCTACCGCAACGACCTTGCTGGCCTGGGTGGAGCTCTGCTTCTTGATCTTCCTTTTCATCCCTTTTCCTTGGACGGGGATGAAACCGTCGTCGTCGGAATGGGAGGAAGAGGAAGAAGAGAATTTAGCCTCTTCATCTGACGGGTAAGGGGAAACGGGGCGCTTTGAAGCGGAGGGGATGGGCTCGTCTGTGTCCATGGACACTGACGGGCTGAGCGGGCTATCCCGCGCGACGGCAGGGATGTCTAATGCGTCACTAAACGTAGAGACGCTTCGGTCAGAGGGACCAGAGAGGGATCGCTGTAAGGCAGCGAATCGGTTGCCCCATTTGGCTTTAAGTCGGGGGTCATCTTCAAAGACGCCCTGAAAGATTTCGACGAACTCTTTCAGGATGTCCTTCATAGTATCTAGCGGGGGATTAAATTGGGGAATATAACTCCTATCTTTCCCTATGCCTAACTCCCCGGGCGGACTACCGGGGATGTGTAAAACCCTCCCTGCCGGGTATAGGCAGGGAGGTTGTGTGCCTAAGGGTGAGCCCTAAGCTTGATTTTTGCCCGTTGCCTATCTTAATGTGCAACAGGGTCCTACAAGTCTAGTGCGAAGGGTGTAGACACACCCAACCGACACTAGGTGTGTAGCTGTTGAAGGAAAACTGTCACCAATGCCGACTAGGAGACCCCCCAAGGCCGAACACTGGGACCCGTCCAACTGACTGCCTAGCCCTGAAGGGGTTCGGCGGGTGTGATTGGGTCAACACCCCCTCGGCTTCGTTGGCACCGTATGGTATCCACCGAGGACCACGAAACTGTGGTTTTACCCAGAAGGGGCCAATGACGCGCTACGTTTTGACTTATCTCTGTTAACAGAAAAACTTTATTAATTGTGTCTTGAAAAAGACAGACAATTAATAGCGGTCGGTAGTCCTTGACTACGTAGCTCGTCGCTCTGCACGACGATATCAGGATTCCACAAGCAGGAACCACAATCAGGAACACAGGAACACACCGCAGCGCACGTCCGTCCGCGACCGGTGCCGAGCGTAGAATGATACAAGCTTCGATATAGTCGTCTACTTTTGTATTGAAATTTGTTTTTTTTTTTACAATTCGGATATGAGTTTAATAGTGAAAGTTTTTTAATATTAGTGTTTATATACATGAGTGGCACGCGCCAATGACAGAGGAACTGCAGTCGTCGTTGTGTCTACGGCTGCCGCAGACGAGTGTCGACGGCTGCAGTTGCCGCATACAATGGATCATTTAGCTCCCTTCAAAATGGTTGAGCTGAATGGTGCTGATCCATGCGTCATATTCGTGAACGGGCGCCGTCAGTTAGGTCTGGTCATCTCTTAGCTGCCATGGCTTATTTTAATTTATTGTAAGTTTTTGAATGATTCACGTCTTTCTACATTGTTCTCACATGCATAATTTCAAAATGAATGATGTAACCAATATTTTGTATTAAATTTTTGATTTAAAAGAGTATCCGTAGAGTTTGTTGCCCGTTCTTCCCCATAGGTACCTACTACGGTTTGGAATGGGCAACTAGCTTCATATTTTTGACTGACCGACCCCTTGACAATTCAAAAGTGCCTGTAAATGGTTTAATTGAAATAAATGCTTTGAGTTGAGTTTGAGTTTGACACGAGCGGCGACGTGTCGACGGCAGCCGTAGACGCGTCGACGGCTGCAGTTGGCTCTGCCGTCCACGCGTCCACAGCTGCAGTTGCCTATACCGTTGGCGCGTGCCACTCGTGTTTATGAGCACTTACTACTGGTAGAATCAACCTTTCATGTGTCTCCTAGTGTTATTGAACACGTACCTATATTAGTCTATAATATCTACGGAGTGGCGATTTAGTCACCTGTATGTGTGAAGAGGGTGATTCTACCCGTCATACTAAAGAACTTTCTCTATGAATCTCATACCTGATTTGTAAAAAACCCCGTATGAGCGCAGTTGCAAATCAGCTTGACTCTGGTCACGTCAGTCTTACTAACTGACCTAAGTTTAGGCTTAGGTTTAGGCATCTGCCCTATGAGGTTTATTAATATTAATTAAATAAAAATCTAAATATTCTTTTCTAAACCGCTTACAGAACGAGGGAAAACAAGTCGGTTTTTTGTGAGATATTTGCCTTGAGCTATGTGTTATTTATTTTGCGGTTTGTTGGTGAACCATAGACTTGTAGAATAGAGAAAATTAAACACATTTTTCTTAAGTTGTACTTTTATGGAAAAGGGAAAAGAGATAAAGATAAAGAAACCACGCAAAAATCAATATGATATTATTTACAATTTATTTAAAAAAAAACATCACATTTAATAATAAAAAAATATCAATTTAATGATAAAACATTTTTTGTTTGTTTAGCGCACCACTTTAAATAGTTTTGTAGCGCACCTTTCAGTGGTCATGTTTTAGAGCAAAGGTCAATCATAAATTGGAGATCAGACTTATGAAATCAGTCACAGTTTGAATCATGATCCAAAACCAACCATCGTTCTTAAATACAAACTAACAATAGTCCGTTCAAAGAGGCAAGAGACAAAGTGTAGGTAAACATTACAGGTAGAAATCCGACTTTAAAAAATTACAAGTAATATTGAACCAAGAACATCAACAATATTTTGAAAAGTTTCAACCTTAATTGTTTACATTTTGTGTTCTGCTTCTTTAAATAGACTATACACAGTCGATAAAAACTTATCACCGACTGAACTCAAAATCAAACATTGAAATCGAAAAGCAATCTTTAAGGTGACAAATGGAAATTAAGTTGCCAAAAAATCATTCTTTTAAATCGTCAGCTGTCGATACTGCAAGTAAACGTTCAGGGAAATCAGGCTTTCCAGGTGCGAAGTGATCCCAGGTGGAGAACTCAGCGGAGAGAGCTCCTCCTGGACACTCGGTGGCGCTGACCTGGTTGTGTCCTATCAGTTTGTAGTCAGAACTGATTTTGCCTAGCTTTACTCCTTCCGCGATGAGAGCTTTCGTCGTTTCCAGCTGTTGTGGAGTAGGTGCTTCCACTGGAAAGAAATAGAATATGTTATTATGTGCTGGATACAATATCAACTCAAATGGTCTGCCTGATACCAACTCACATTGAGCCCGCGTGGTGGATTATGGCCCACTACCTCTTAGATAGAGGAGGCCTGTGTCCCCAGTAGTGATAGGGCTCGACAGGCTAGGATAACCTCTGAGTGCAGATTTACTTAACTCTAAAATCGATTTCTTATTTCCTTGAACTTCTAATGGTTTTGAATTGAACACGGATGACGCCGAGTGTGATAATAGTATCTCATGAGTGTTTTAATATCTAATTATGTACAGTTGCATACAAGACTTTATCTACCATCCATCTCTCCATGCTATGAATCTTCTATAAAACATTCCTCCTCTATAATCATTCCTCTATGAAACCATAGGGTGTTGTACAGTGTTGTAAGAACTCTATGTAAATTCATGGAAAGTTTAATTCCGGAGTATCTAATACCTACAAACAAACTATGTATAGGACAAACAAACAGAACAACAAAGTACTTTAAAAAAATTGCAGTATTAATATTGAACACAAATGGCGGGATACGACGTTAATTCGAATAACCAATAAGTTCTTTTTATTTTTTTATTATGGCGCTATGGTAGTGAAATGCGCGGGCATGACAATGTTCTTTTTTTGAAAAGGAGAAATTCAGTACAACATTATAACTCCCGTTTGGATGCTATGTGCTATTATCACAGTGTAGGTTTATAGACTGTGCTATTATGGTTACTATAACACTGGGTGTTTTAATGTTGGCAATAAGCTAACTGTTTCAGAAACTTTTATAGAGGATTTATAGCATGGGCGTAGATAAAACAATTATAAGGAGTACCTATAGGTATAGACTTGTTTTCAGTCCATATAATTAAGGCTTTAATTAGAGAGTAAGAATAATTAGTTACAAACAAAGATAATTAATTATGGAATTTTATCTGTTGGAATGACGAGTGTAATGTTGCATAACTTACATAATAATTTGTGAATTTACCTGCCAAGCATTGTGTTTAAAGCATTTCGTTTTAGTACGTTCAACACAGCATTCATGCGATATTCTATTTATGGGGTCATTTTCAGGAATAAGGAAAAAAAACCGCCATTTTTTTCTCAATGAGGAATTTTACCGGGTTTATTAGGTACATCGGTCGCGGGCGACCGTCATTTAGCGGGTGTCTACAAGTTATAACTTATGACTGAAAATTTACCAATTTTGAATTGAATTGGGATAATTTTGGTACTAGACACGTGAGTTTTAAATAACAATAACTTTTTTATTTTCAGTAATACTAAGATTTTTTCATACCTTTTGGTAATGTTATTGCATTAATGGCCTTTTCGGACTGGACAGGGTTTTTGTTTGTAACACATTGTATACACATCTCATATCATGGCTATAAGAGTAAAAACTAAACTGCCATTATTATTATCATTGCTGGCTTATTTTAATTTATTTATTTTAAGTTTTTGAATGGTTCTTTATTTATTTTTTCTTTTTATTACGGACGCTTTTACGAACGTGCACGTCTTTCTACATTGTTCTCACATGCATAATTTCAAAATGAACGATGTAACCAATATTTTGTATCAAAGTTTTTTATTTAGGTGTCCGTGGAGTTTCTTGCCCGTTCTTCTCCATAGGTACCTACTACGCTTTGGAATGGGCAACTAGCTTCATATTTCTGACTGACCGAATTCTTGACCGTTCAAAAGTGCCTGTAAATGGTCTAATTGAAATAAATGCTTTGAGTTTGAGTAGGGGAAAACCAAAGAAACGAAGGATGGACACAGATGACGACTATAGAGAAGTATGGAAGAAAATACATGTTTCGACGACCCCGAATAAAATGAGCTAAGGGCCTATATCTATGATGATAAGGGAATGATGACCTATACATCTTATTTTGGGTATTTTCTTAGTGGTTTCAAGTGCATAGACATTTTAGTTGAAAAAATATCGAATGGATAATAATTATGAGTGCATATTCTTACCTCTCCAGTCTCCAATAAGACAGATGCCGATGCTATGTCTGTTGGCAATAGTTGCGTGGATGCCCAAGGTGTCCCAGCCGCGACCCTCATACGCGCCGCCTTCGCTGCCCACGCAGAAACTAAAGACAAAGAGAGAGATAGATAGATAGATAGAATACTCTTAATTGTAATCCATAAAAATTACAGTCATAAATTTAGAAATTTTACAGTGGGCGGTCTTATCGCTTATAGCGATCTTTTACAGACAACCTTTGCCTGGATTCAAGGTAACAGGAGAGACAATACTGCAGGTAGTCAGTGGTGTACCATTTACGTATACAATAAATACATACATACATAAAGCATAAAAATATTAATTATTATTCATATAAATATAATTATATGTAAACATAGATATCATAGGTTCTATTTTAATGAAAAATATCAAAAAACGTTTGTATTTCCCGAACAGGGTATTTCACCTGTATAGGTACAGAACCTACACAGGGACCTTAATCCTTAACAGAAGACTGTCCATAACTTTTTGAGTAGTTGCTCTCTGCGGTACAGTCAGCTAGAAAAACTAAATTTTACACTTTTTTTATGTTTTTTTTATTCAGTTTTGTATAAGTAAGGATTGAATGATTCGTCTAGAATACTAGAAAAGACACAAATCGCAAAAAAACTCTTCCACCCTGTATAGTACACTCATAATTTCACCATTGATGGTAAAAGTCCCAAAGGTGGCGAGCCAGTTGCCAAAACATAAAATATTTGATAAAGGATTCAAAAACCAGAAGCTATCAACCTATTTGAGATGATCCAAGATTCCAAGGTTTTCCGCTCAACCAGCAACCCAGTTAAAGGTTTTGTTTAGTTTTTATTACCTTATACACAGACAATATAAAAAACGGACAGCCTGTGGCCTTTTCATGTCACCTTTTTTGGTTTATCACTAGGAAATGATCAGTTAGAATCATTGCATTGAACTTGCATGTTTACACGAAAATATTAATCGAAAATACAACGATACCAGTTAGTTATATAGGTCTACTTATTAAAGTTATTAAAAGAATATGAACAAACATAAACATTGTCATACACAATGATATTATATGTAAAAAGAGGTGGATAGGTTATAAACGTTCCACAAGTGGCACGTCAAAAGTTGGCTAACTAGCCACATTTTCTTCGTTTTGTCTCTTTTTTGCTCCCGATAATTACGACATGCCATCCTACTTCAACGTGTCATATAATAGTGTGACATAGTGCCGTTTTTGAAGATAGAATGTTAGGTAGGTCACCTATCTACGTCTTTTTACTTCTAATATCATTGGTCCTATACGCAGCTGGCAGCCTGTCCTTGCTTTGCGGTTTTAAAGAGTTGACAAAACATTGAGATCTCTATAATGAATATAAGTTTAATAAATGAATTTGAATAAATCTTTCTACATGATGGTGAATATCGCATCAAAATCCGTTGCGTATTAGAAAAACAACGTAGTCACACAGACAGACACGCAAAGCGACTTTATTTTATAAATATGTACAGACGCCAGTACATCAACCAACCCGAAAATGTATTTTTTTCCCAATCAACTTTGAACCTTATAATTTGGTGATGAAGTTAAAAATCTATTAAAGTAATTTGTCAGATTGTAGCAATGATATTAGAAGTAAAAAAATATAACATCATTGGATTATTGTAGTAGGTTGACGTGTACTGAACTGGTGCAAACTGCAAATGCGGTCGGAATATGATAGGTAGTCAATCCTTTTATAGTCTTTACAGACTAATTATTATTATTTACCAGTCACTACTTTTGTTCCTAAAGAAAAATTCTTATTACCTCAATCTGCCAAGCCTTTTCCCAACTATATTGGGGTCGGCTTCCAGTCTAACCGGATGCAGCTGAATACCAGTATTTTACATGGAGCGACTGCCTATCTGACCTCCACAACCCAGTAACTGGGTAATACGATACCCCTTGGTAAGACTGGTTGTCAGACTTTCGGGCTTCTGACGACCCGTAACGACTGTCAAAGATCCACGAATGACAACCGGGACCAACGGCTTAACGTGCTTTCCGAGGCACGGAGGAGTCTTGGTATGTAAAGATGGTCACCCATCCACAGACCAACCCCGGCAAGCGTAGCTTAACCTGACGGATCGACCCGTGCGGCAGTTACTACTTAGCCACGAGCTCCCTTATTACCTATCATTTCTTTTTACGTAAAATTAATTTTGGTCTGACCAAAATTAAAGACCCCTAATTTTGTGTAATAGATAACCGTGTTTGACACCCTTGCATTGAGGATTCAAGTGCCAACGAGACAGTTGAAGATGAGGATTGAACATAGAAGAAGCAAGAAGTCGAGTACTTAGGTACTGTAGAGGTTTTTGTTCGGTTGGCTTTGATAACCAACCTTCACGATAGATTTGTATTTTTGTTGGTAGTGAAATAAACTCAAAACTACTGGACCGATTGTAAAAATTCTTTCGCCAGTAGAATTTTATATTATCACTGAGTAATAAAGCCTATAATTTATAATGACATCTTGCGGGCAAAGCCGCTGGCGGAAACTATAAGTTGAACGTATGAATAGTGAGATAAACAGTATTTCATAATTAGAAGATCAGAAAAAAAAGATACTCAGCTTGGACAGCTGACAGGATGCGTACTCATGAAAATTATACAGGGTTGCATCGACGCGAAAACTGTTACCATGGATTCAGTAGGTACGTGATTCTGAACCTTTTTTTTTTTTTTGGGTGGGAAATCATCAAATGACGTCTCCCGCTCTGGGTGGAGCGGGAGGGCGTGTCAGACTCTTACTGACTAAAACCCACCCGTGTTCCTTCTGTTGCCTGTGCAATGCCAGGGGGCCACGGTATCCCTTTCGGACTAATCCCGCAACCCCGGCAGGCAATGGTCTCATCGGACCCCTTCACTTGCTGACATCTCTTTGAGGCGCGCGTGGAACACAACGCGCCGTCGACCCGGGCCTGGTCCTTACCGGACGGCGAGCTACCCATTGCTCACCGTCCGCAAGCCCGCGCCTACGGTGGCCGGGAATCGGCAATCGATTCCCGACGCCCAGGGCGTCTCCTCCTGCGGCGGCTAGGGGCGTGAGGGCGCGAAATTTGCCTCTCCCTCACGCGTTCCGCCTCCTCCTTTGCGAGCATTACTGCTTCGCAGAAGGAGGTGACGGCCTCCCATGCCCTCTCGCTCCGTACCATGGCCTGGACCAGGGCCGGACGCGAGAGATCCCCGCCACCGATCGCCTCCACGAGGACACGGCGGTGCTCTGCCCAAGCCGGGCAAACCTCCACCGTATGCTCCACCGTGTCCTCCGGGCGATCCACGCAGTGATGACACCCGGGGTGATTCTGAACCTGCTGAATACATTTTAACCGCGTAAATATTTCACTTTTCTATGAAACAACAGATGATGAGAAAAAGGAATATGATTATAAAATTTAAAAAAATATCAAACATGACATCACACATCTTTAAATCTAGATTCGTTTTTAATTTACATCTGCGCGTACGCAAATCACCGTCCTTTTTTTCGTCTACAAGAGTTTAAAAATAGAACTAATTTGACTGAACATAATATGGCCAATGTCAGTAACCGCTTTTTATCGACGGAACCGGATTTAGCATAATAATGTATGTTTTTATAATCGTTTGGCAATAAATACTTGCAGCTGTGCCGGTGGTTCCCCTTGGTACCTAATAGTTTTAGCAAGTATTTGACATTTTAATGGTCTAAGTTTATTTATTTTATAATTGATGTGCATTCATTCACACATCTCAAGTTTCATAATGAACTATGTAACGATCTACACGTGGTTAATTTAGCTGGCTTATGTTTACAATAATAGTTCGAAATGGAATGATGAAACGAGTAGAATTGCGTTCTTTAGGGATCTCTACAATGATTCGGGCTTCCGTTTTTGCGTGTAGCTTATCAGGATCCTGAACTGGAGCTTAACACTGTTCGTCCACCCCCCACCGTCAACGAGACTTCAACACCGGACGGTTCAAGTAATCTCGTTTCTCGTTGAAGTCTCGTTGACGGTGGACGAACAGTGTCCAAGACACATACATATTTATCGCTACTTCGGCGGCGTCACCTCGTTCTCATTGACGTAGCGGTGGACAAACGGTCTAATTAGGGAATTTGCCTGCCTACAAGTCATCACGTGCTGCCTAGCTCTCTTTTCATGAATCCCTCTCCTTTGCCATAATGGGAGGGAGGATCATCTTTTACTAGGTCGTAACCTTTTATTTGGGCTATAACACAATCGTAGAAGGACTCTCTCTGGGTTTTTTTTCTGAGCCCGACAGGGTCCACAATAACC
This sequence comes from Xanthia togata, assembly GCA_963853775.1. Taxonomy (NCBI): domain Eukaryota; kingdom Metazoa; phylum Arthropoda; class Insecta; order Lepidoptera; family Noctuidae; genus Xanthia; species Xanthia togata. Next base: position 14,659,995 of record OY970809.1, read on the forward strand.
ACATAAAAAAATATTAAGTTACTTGGCACCTAAGTACTGTAGAGGCTGTAACACAATATGGTAAAGCATGAAACCTCCGCGAGTTAATTGTAAATAATAAATGGCATGGATATATGGCAAGTATTTATTTGTATTTAAAGTAGAAGAAAAGATTTGAGCTCCAGGTTTACTGACATATGCTTGCAGTGACTGGACAGCTCCACTCAAATCTGTGTGGTTCTTTCCTCAAAATACCATTTCAGACACTAATCTATGTAGATTTTTGTCTGGAATGGGATCTTGGTCCTCATATGGCCTGACCAAGATTATGTCTGGACTTTAAAAGAGACTGTGACCTCTGAGTTTGTTTCGGCCTTTCTTCTCAGAGTAGTCAGATAGGAAACGCTGACAGATTATTTTTAAAAAATTTAACACTCACTGTCCATGCATTACATGTCATTCATTGAAGACTTAGCCCTTTATGTCCATGCATGACATGTAATGCACTAATAGTTTTTTTAAATCCAATTTTCCAGCAAAATTAACCTGAATTAAATAAAAGAATTGTATGACATCTACCAAACCGCACTGGGCCTGCGTTATCGATTATTATAGCCCACTCGAAAGTGAGGACTTTCGAGTGGGCTATAATAATCGACCACGCAGGCCCAGTGCGGTTTGGTAGATGTCATACAATTCTTTTATTGTTCCAGTTCTATTATTTGTTTCAACGTTTTTGAAGTGAAGCTCGTACATCCGTGCATTGCATGTAATGTAATGCATTTTTGAAAATAATATGTAACGGTTATCTGAGGATGATAGACGAATTTTCGGTGTCATAGATTTAGTAACCGACCTTATAAAACATCATTAAGCAATATTATTATTGGCCTTATGATGATAAGGGATTACCAATTACCTTGGGAGAGTGAAGGTGTTAACATGACCTGTCAAAGTGATTCCGTCCTATTTACAGAATTAACAATTTCATTTCAATTTATTCCGCTCACCGAGCTGACAAGCGCATGTTTTTGTTTTCAAAACTTTAACAACCAGAATGAATATAATCTGCATTCACAATTTATTTGCCTAAACTCAACTTTATTTACACGGCCATAAAGTTGATGTTTGCGTGTGGAAGTAACATCAATTGGAAACAACGATTTAAATAGACCTTAGTTATGTACTGTAATATACTTTACTCCTCCGCAAATTTTTGCTATTGGTCTAAGATTCGCAGAGGAACGACCTTCACCCATCTGTATGAATGAAAAGTATTTTATATCAAAGTATATACTATATACTATTTGTAAGTACCCATAACCGCGCCATTCAATATCAATGTACCTACACATACACAGTAGGCATTGTCTCTAGAACTTATCAGAAATACCTACAGGACTCTGTGGGGCGTGGTTTTCCGCGATGACGTCACATTTATGCTCAGTGTTCAATTCTCATTGGTTGTTCATGAACATTTATAAATACTAAATACATAATAATTATAACCTATACCTCATTGCAGTTTCGCGAAAAAATGGGCTCCAATGTGATGGAGTCATGACTATTGAGTTCAGTCTTTCAATAATACATAGCGTGGCTTATAAGCTCTGCGCTACGGACGATTTCTTTGACGAATTGGTCATTTTAATCTAAATCAACGGAATAAACCAGCTAAAATGACAGTACCTACGGCTAGTATATACCAAACGTCAATGGTAAGCCAGTAGCTACTAGGTGGCGCATAAGTAACATCACGTCTTTTGAAAATGCTCTCATTTTTGAATATGGAATGTTTAGTCATTGCGAATTTGACATTTGTGAAGGACAAATTATTTTCCAGGCGAGTAACAACTTAAAGGGCCATTATCTATGAGGTACTATAAATAATGATATGGCGACTAATATTAACAGTGGGATAGCAAATATTGTATTAGAGGCAACTATAGTCTTCCATATAAAAAACACTTTTGTAAGCGTTTATTTTTGAGGAGAAACGAAATCAAAAAACGGCTAAACTTAAGTGTAGCCGTAACCCTTTGGCTAAAAATGAAGTAGTAAATGAAAATGACTAAAAGGTAGGTTAGGTTAGAACTGTGACCACACAACGCCAGTGTCTAATGTTCGCTTAACATTAAATTCTACAAACAAACTCATTTTATACTTAAAATGCTACTCCACTGTAGCTGCCAACCTATTATTTTTGCTACCCATTTTATTATTTTTAAAACCCTATAATCATATTAGTTTGTCGCCGCGTTAAATACATGTCTTTGTGACGTACACATCGTGAAATCATGATGCGCTTTATAGGTACTCTACAAGAAGAGAACATCTTAGAAGAAGTGGCGAATCTATCGCCAGAAGTACTGAGAAAAGAAATGGAAAATGCAAGTGGCATTTGAAACTTATCTACAGAGAGGGACTAGATGGAAGCTGAATAATCGGAAAACTTTGCAATCGTAAAAAAATAACCCGACATACAGGGTAAATCAAAAAGCGAAATACAGAGGAGAGTGCGTCATTAAATAAGGATGGATATTCTCAAAACTATTTTAAATTAAAAAAGACGTCACAAGGATTTGAGATGAGTCAAGCTACTTAACATAATCTCGAATACCTCATTAAAGGTGATTTACATAATTATTTATGTTTATAACCGCCACGGGTCCCAAACTTGATCACGACTATTTCACTTCTTCTTCTAGATAAAGTTATCATCAATATTGTAAATTAAAGTCGCTTTTAGTGTCTGTCTGTGTCACCACTTGGTTCTTCTAAAGTCTAAACTATGCAACGGATTATAATGTGGTTTTCGCCATCTTTTATAGGTAGGTATAGAATTTATTCCGAAAAGTTTACATACTCGTACATTTATATTTTACTTAAATATAATAATTACCTACTTAATTCAAAATCTTCATGTTTATCGAGTCGTGATAACCATGCGAAACAGGGGCGGATCGCTAGTCAGTATAAATCCGCCACAGCACAGGTCCAAAACTTGATCGCGAGTGTACGACAGTTCACTTGGCGAATTTCACCAATGAAACTGATTGCGCATAAACCACGTTTAGGTACGGGCTGTCAGTGTCATTATTTTCTTTGGAATATTGACACTGACAGCTCTTGAACGCGGTTTAGATGTGCTGATTGGTGAAATTCGCACTTAATTGCATAAATCAACGAATCTGCGCATCCCACAATGTTCGCTGCTTCCTTAGCCGACCTCCCGACCTTCCTGACCTCTGATAGCAAAAGAGAGCAGTTTTATAAACAAAACATTTAATTCACTTTCAAGATCAGATTGCGTAGTGCCAAGTTCAGTAGTATTGTGACCTTTGATGAGCAAGTACTGCACGCAAAAGAATGTAGTGTGTATGCAAAATGGACAAAGCTCCAATCTGCCCCAAAGATAGTTGGATTCGCCCGACCGCGCCAATAAGTTGCGTTTCTGTTTCGTTTTGACACAGGAATACACACAATGATGCAGTGACTTGACTTAATAGTTATAAAAACGCCATTAATAATGTGTGAGCTCACTTTTCTCAGTATGCACACTTTTTTGCGCGACTAAGTACGGTGAGGGCAAATCTAACGATTTAAATCTTTGATCTGCCCCACCCACCCCCTACTAATGGCAAAAGGTACCTAGTCACACACAGTCCGGGTGCTTTATCTCTATTCCCGGTAAACTAAGTACCTATATCGAATGTTTATGTTGTTGGTGTTCTAAATAAAATAAAACGAGTCCCCTTGTTAATCTCATATGAGGAAAACACTTTGAAAAACGTTGCCGTTTAATCTTGGAAATTACGAATCAATAGAAATGTAAAAGTCTATAAAATATGCATTTACCTAAAGTAAGATATAAAAATAGTTCGTTTATTATTGCATTTCCAACTCAACTGTTTTGCGATGTGTACGCAGTGTAGGTACATATGTATGTAGGTATTAGCCGGGACTTATATGCTGTTTATCTACTCGAATGAGGGAGGACAACTTCAATCATTTGGCCTCGTAAATATAGGAAAATATATATTTTTCCTGTATTTTTAACTTGAAGTCTTTGAAAAACAAGAATAGTTATGCAAAATAATGTACACATGAGTAGGTTAATTACGGAAATGAAGAAAACCCGTAGGTAGATTGGTTTTTTAGTTTTTAAGGATAACCTAAATCAAAAATCGTGTGAGCCCGTCGTGTCAACATTCAAACAATTACCTTCCAGTGTGAATATATTGTTTCGTATACACTATAGCATTATTATATTATTAAGTATTAGAATAAGAGTAGGAGAAGACCAAACCTACTATATAATATAGTACATAGTATCCTACTGTATTAGAGGCCTAAGTACTATATTTGTAAAGAAAAAATTTAGCCTACCTACCTACTTTTTTTTCAATACAAAATGGCGAGATGATCACAATAGGGTCAGTATTTATTTATTTATTAACTATGGATGACTCACAGCTAAAACAAACAGAATTTTAAAAAAAACCCAGTACCTACCCGAGTAATAATCCAACAAAAGCTAAATTAATAGTACTACGTAACCTTAATTTAGAGTGTAAAAATAGTTTCAAAGTCAAAGTCACAGTCAAATAATTTATTTCAATAAAAGGCTCTTTTGAACGTCAAAATTTACAAAAACAAAGAATTGATTCTAGTCGCCCCTTCCAAAAGATAGTTTTCGTATGGAGGAGAAAGTTATGATACTTAAAAAAAAAACCTGTTAATAAAGGTTCATATAGTAGCAAAAATATACATTTACTTAAGGAATAAAATCTGAAAGGGATACCGTGGCCCCTGGCAAGTACAGGCAACTGAAGGAACACGGGTGAGTTTTAGTCAGTAAGAGTCTGACACGCCCTCCCGCTCCGCCCAGAGCGGGAGTAATTATTTGCTAATTTCCCAAGCAAAACAAAAAAATGTTTTTGAAAAGTACCTTTACAGGCAATGACTTCGAAAATATGAAAATGTGGGTGGATAATAGTGGGTTTTAAAACACTCCCATGAGTGTTTTAATACCTAATTATGTACAGTTACAATACAAGACTATCTATATGATGAAAATGAAATGAAACCATACGGTGTTGTACATTGTTGTAAGAACTCATGTAAATTCAAAACGCGTGTGCATGACTACTATGTTCTTTTTTTGAAATTGGAGTTGCAAAATGAAATTTAGTTCGCGTTTGGATGATTATGGTTGTATGACACTGGTTGTTTTAATGTTGGCAATAAGCTAACTGTTTCGTATACTAAATTATCAATGATGGGTGTAAATAACAACTTACTATAACAACAATTATTTTCTATTATTTATAGTTACTTCGTTGATATAAATCACTACGGGGATGCACCTATATGAACGTCATGAAACATTTTAAGTGGGGGACAGAAATAAAACAATAAGTGAACACCACGATAGTATTACGAATGAAACAAGTGAAAGTACTGGAATAGGTATAAGTAAATACTTTTTCACACCACCTGCTTGAAAATGTCAAATTATATGTCAAGCAACCTTAACCTAAAGTGAGTCATTAGTGGCCGGGGGCAGAGCCGGTCAATAATGTTGTACTGGATTTCATTATGACCCGCTGGTCAATAATGTGATTTGAATTTGGAATCTCACATGCTCAGCTAAATTGGCAGTATAGTACTAAGAAACACCCTTTGGTACCAGAAACAGGAAAGCTATTCTCGATACCCTTACTACGCGTGGATGATATTCTCGATTTCCTACAAAATCATAACGACTGCTTCTTCATATCGTTGCCATGTTTTCGAAAACATAATATTGTAAGAATAATTAGATAACTACGAACCATTTTTTAAAAGGAATGGAATAACATTAAGACTGGCATTAATAATAATTGATTAATATTATTAATTGAATTGTTTTTTTTTACCATTAACTTCAATTAATATGTAAGTGCATATAACTAACTAGTTCTAAATATGTTATTCTTACTGTTTGTTTATTTAATAAATACTTTGTTTTTCGTACTATGGCTATTATTTTCTCACAGTAGGTGTAAAAAGTAGAGTATCCTCCTCTGGGCTAAAGGTGTTTTTGCCTTGGGCTAGCTTGAATCCCTCGCTGCATTCAGGATTCTTGTATTAACTCCCTCGCTTCGCTCGTGAGTTAAATCCCGAATCCTTCATCGCGCTTGAGATTCAATAAGACGCCCGTGACATAAGACACAACTTTAGCCCCTCGGTGCATAATCTACTATTAAGCTACAGATAGTGCAATCCACGACGACGCGCCCCACTTCGCGATTACTGTACTGTAAGCTGTACTTTAGTACGGAGACGGGCGGAGTGGGGCGCGTCGTCGTGGATTGCACTATCTATACCGGGTTACTTCTTTCATATCGGTATGATACGAAGTCCTTATATACATTTAATTCGCGAACTCCAATTATGTAGCTTCATACTGATTGCTAGACCGATCGAAGTATCAGCAGACTGAAATTCCAGAGTAAAAGATGAATATATGGGTATATGTACAATATATACACTATGGGTCACTCCGCATTTTAGGTATGAAGCTACAAGTAGGTACGCGGCGGGCACGACTTGTCGATTTCAGTGAGCGTACCGTGGTCAGAAGATATAAGAGTTACGCGATAGTAAGAGAGACAACTTCTAGCTGAATATGACTGTAGGTAATTAGCGCTGTCCGACCTGAATTGCACTTTATTGTGTCGTAACAAGAGGTGCTTTTTATTTAAATGATTTTGTGGAGTGACTCATCTGTACCAATCTGTGGTTGAGTCTCCAAATGCCAGTTCGTTAAAGCCTCGTTCAGACCAGCGCGACGCGACGGCGCGACGCGACTCGAACAATACAAATTCCAAGAAAACTTCACGGTATAACAATAGCCGGTGTCGCGTCGCGCTGTCGCGTCGCGCTGTCGCGTCGCGCTGTCGCGTCGCGCTGTCGCGTCGCGCTGTCGCGTCGTGCTAGTCTGCACGAAGCTTAATACATCGCTAGCTAGACATTTAGACAATATTGTGATACCTACAACGTTTAGTGTTTTTTTTTCCTTTTACAAATGTGAGATAGAACAGAAATTTTACGCAGCACAAGTATACAGGATTCAATTAAATTAATGAAACTCCGCAGACATGATGGGTTTCGATCTAAACAGGATAAAAATAAAGAATAATATTCGATGATTGATTTCGCTTGTTGAGAATATCTGTTTTTTTTGTTAAGTACATACTTACATCGTGTTAAGACATGGAAACCGAAAACGAAAAAAAACATTTTTAAACAGATATTTCAAGTGACTACACTACCTGCGGTTGATGAAACCGAAATATCAGAAAATCGTATTTTGTTTCGTTTTACTATAGTATTTAAGAACTTTATTATTCCATAATAAGAATTAACAAATAATTCACTTATTGAGAAATTAAATTTACATAAAATGTTAATAATAAAATAGGAAGGTAGTGACAAAAAGTGATAAAATAAAGTTTATATCAACTAATCACCAACCGAGTACATACGGATCTAAAGTAGAAGTAGATGTATTACAAGATTACGCTACATGGCAGATATGGCATGATTATGTAATGTATCGATATCGCGTCAGCTGAGTTTAGCTAGCAAATTTATTTGACCCTGTGGCCCTAGGAAGAACACGTGGAGAAAACGTAACGATAATAAAATTTAAAATATTTGTTTCATATGTACCTACGTAATATTTACTTAGTTTTAAACTTTATTTTGTGCTTGTCGCAGAAAATAAAAAAATGTTTAATGATTTTTGCCAAAGATAAATATGTCTAATTAGACAGTCAAAGCTGTGAACTCGTCGAAATAAATTTCGTCCAACTGTTGGCCGCTAAATGCACGCACACTAGAAAAGCACAATGACGTGGAGCGAGTGTAAGAAGAAGCTGTCTCGCACAGCAGCAAAAAAAAAAAAACAAAGGTTTTTTTGCTTATGTTATGACGTCATAATCTGCGGCGTCGAAGAGATGAAACCGATTGATTAGAACACAAAAAAAACTCAATATGCGGTTTAGGTACTAAAATCCGGGTGCTGTGAACCACGATAGGGTCAGTAATCACCTCGATAAGAGTTATAATCTCTTGGCTATCGTCATATAGACACGTGTAATCTTAGGACGTTACAGAGCCAAAACCATTGACAACTATCTTCCAAGGGACATTTGAAAGAAAGTAAATGTTACTATCACTAGATGTTGGTTAATTTGTGTTCTGTAAGTAAATGAATGGTCGAAATTGCTCCATATTGGTCCGAATGAGATACAGATTGGTCTAAATGATATACAGATCGATCCAAAAGAGTTTCAAATATTTGAATTTTTATTTTTATCATGAGAATGTTATGTGCCCTTTCACTTCAACTCGTTACATGGGACCCAATCATAACTGGCGAAATGTGGGTTTATCATTAATTGGCACGCCTCTGCCTAACCCTTCGGAGAAATAGGCGTGATAATATAGTATGTGTTGTATTGTAAAACATTAAAAAAAACTTACTGGTAACCAATATCGCCCCAGCCCAGACTGTTGTGGTATCTCTGCATGGACCTCATACTAGCTGAACAGTCTTCCACCGTATAGCAGGCTGCTGGGATGTATGTGTGGTGGATCACCACGTAAGGTACGGGTAACTTCAGAGGTTGAGCTCCAGCGGTTGGGAGGCCAAGCCAATTGGATTTGCTGTAGAAGGGGAAGGAGTGAGGACCTGGAATTAAGAAGTAGGTTAATACAGGTGTACGTACACCTTCTTTTAAATTATTTCGGTTTGGTTAATTCATAAACTAACAGAGGCTTGATTAATAATTGATTCATTATCTTCTTATATATAAAATTCTCGTGTCACAATGTTCGTTCCCGTACTCCTCCGAAACGGCTTGACCGATTCTCATGAAATTTTGTGATCATATTGAGTAGGTCTGAGAATCGGCTAACATCTATTTTTCATACCCCTTAGTACTATGGGTTGTAAAAAAAAAAAAAAAAAAGTTGCAAAACAACGTTTGCCGGGTCAGCTAGTTATTTTATATGTTTTAGACATTTAAAATAATAATGAATCAAATTATGAAGCAAGTATGATTAGTGAATTTGAATGCAGAGTCTTTGTCATTTCGAATGATTCTGCAAAAATATTCTTAATAAAAACTTTTAAACACTTATGCACTTGAAACTGTTAAAAAAGCCTATCAAACAATGTCAAAACGACCTCAACCTCCAGATAACAAAAATTTAAAAAAAAACTCACTTTTCAACTCAAATGTCGGCGACGCGTACGCAGATAAGAAACTCATCAAAACAAAAGAGACTAACACTTTGAATGACGTCATTATTAGCGAATTTAATTAATCAATAAATTTACGATGTGCTATGTATAAGCGAGCTAGGCTGATTGACCAGTGAGCTGCGTTTGCGCAACCCCGTTCTTTATATGAAGATACGTCTTGATCCCGCGGTACTTTCCCAACGAACGGTTCACCGATAAGAGCTTGGTCATACGAAGAGTCATGTATTTGTGGGCTGTTGGAAACACACTTGACTCTTTTAAGAATTAGGGACTCGAAATGGTTATTTGTCAACAAAATGAATCGGTGTTCGGAGAAAGAGTTATCGGCTATTGGTTGGATGAGGAAAATGTCAATTGTAATTTGAATTAGGCCGCTTCCGTGATTTTATTGGCCCTTTTAGACAGACCTACCTCGTTGGTTTAGTGGTCGCAAGCGCAACTGCTGAGCATGAGGTCCTGGGTTCGATTCCCAGGCCGATCAAAGTGTTATTGGGTTTTTTTTATCTGGAATTTCTCAGTAAAAGCGGTAAGTCGGTGTCTTTGGTTTTTTATTTTGGTTTTTTGCCACCGACTTCCGAAATCAAAGTTATTTTTCACTTTGTAGTCTTTTTTTTTTGAAGTCGGTTTTATTTTTTGTGAAAAAGTTTTTATTTTTCCATTTTTAGTTGTGGTAGATAGATAGATAGATAGAATACTCTTAACCTACACAAAACCCCTACAAAAATTTTAATACCACTACCTGCTATGTAAAGTACAGTGACAGGAACTATTAGAATATCATCCACATAATAATAGGTAGGAAAAATACGTATTATTGAAGCTAACTCAAAAACCCCTCATCAGATCTTGACCAAATTTATATGGGACCACTTCTGAAGTATGCCCTACCAAACAAAAAAAGAATCATCAAAATCAATTCATAATTGGCGGGGTAATCGCGTATCAAACATACAAAAAAAAAATACAACCGAATTGAGAACCTCCTCCTTTTTGAAGTCGGTTGAAAATGATATATTATACAACATGTAAAAATAACCGCCAGGTCCGTGAGGGTGTTGTTAGGTATCAAACTGAGAGTATATACGGGGTTAATTTTCAGGAAAAAACAAAAAAAAAACGCTATTTCTTTTTCAATGGGTTATTTTTTGCCGGGTATATTACATCGGGCGCGGGCGGCCATCGTTTAGCGGGATTAACGGCTACTAGTCTGAAACTATGATAAACTGTTGACAATGTTTTTATTTTGAATGGATTTGGGGTAATTGTGGAACTAAAAATGTGAATTTTAAATATCAATAAATTATTTATTTTCCATAATAAGTAATAAAAATACATTTTGGTAATGTTATTGCAGTACCTACTTACCTATATGAACGGGGTTTTTTTTACATAGTGTATATATATTTCTATACCTACATGGTTAAATAAAATAACTAGAGAAACACGATAAAAAAAAATAAAAAAAAATGTTGTTTGTTTGGGGGGGTCAACGACCGCTGGCATTGTTCTTAATTAAAGTGTGAATTGAGAAAATCTGTTTTCATTTGTTTTATCGTGATTAGATACCGACACCAATCACGTCTGTGAAGTTTAAACAAAGAAAACTATTTTTTTTAACTTATATTCCAAATGACTGCACTAATTAGGTACTACGGTCGATGATCCCACAAAAAAAACATCATTTTTTTAAATCATTTTGAATATCGATACGTCTGCGGAGTTTCGCTAGATAATTTAATGTGACCCTGTATATCTACTTAGACACCTATAAGTATATTATATTATAAATTAAAGTCGCTATTGGTGTCTGCCGATGTGAGCGCGTCGTTGTTCTTCTAAACTGCGCTACGGATTTTGATGCAGTTTCCACCATCATTTAGAGAATTTATTCCGAAAGGTTTATGTGTAAAATACAAATTCTCTAAAAAACAATCTGAAATCTGGTTGAATCTGCTATTTGATTGAATGACTAGCGCGTTCATTGAATGACGACATTTAATTGAATGACTAGCGCGTTCATTGAATGACGACATTTAATTGAATGACTAAAGGACAACTCATCAAGTCGTTGAGCACAACATTTAACCAGATGGCTGAATTTAGTTTAACAGGGTGAAATTGGTTAGGTTAGGTTAGAACTGTGACCAACCGCGCGCAAGCCGAGAGAGCGCTATTTCCAAGTTGCTCGCAGAGATTTTTTCACCACTTGAATCACTTGGCTGAGTCTTGGTCAGTCATCTTCAAAGGGCTGACTTTCAATACGCCAAGTTGTTAAATGTTGAATGAATTTATTAAAATCCTAGGCATTCATTTGGATCGGGGCGTTTAATGAACTGCCTAGGCGTCCAATTAGCTGGCTAATTTAACCAGATGGCTGCGACATAATATATATATTAAACTTACGTTAAGGAAATGTTTATGTTCTGTTTAGTCGTAAATAGCAGGGACGGGTCTAAACTTATACCTATAATAATATTATAAAGAGAAAATATTAGATTTTTTGTACGTTTTTTTGTTTGATACGCGTTCACGCTAAAAGGGCAAAATGGATTTGGATGAAATTTGGCACATGGGTAGACCATAACCTGGATTAGGACATAGGATACTTTTCATCCCGATATTCCCTCGGGATAGAGACCTATGCGGGTGAAACCGCGGGGCGCAGCTATAGTTTTTTTTGTTTTTGCGCAAGTGGAGTTATGTCTAACTTATAGTCTAGACTAAGCTTTCAAGTGTTTACAGTTTATGGCTAAATAAGCATCTTTATACTTAGTTCTTTGTCTTTCTCTATTTTGATCGAAAAATATCATTTTTTGATGAGTCATCAAATAAGTAGGCACTAAACTTATTGGTTCTTTCAGCTAGATATGTTTGTTTACTTTCCGCCAACGGCTTCACCCGCGTGATATCTTTATGAATTATAGCCTATGTTACTCAGTGATAATATAGCATTCTAGAGCTGAAAGATTTTTTTAAATCGATCGAGTAGTTTTGAGTTTATTCATTACAAACAAAAATACAAATCTTTTCTCTTTATAATATTAGTGTAGACATGTCAAGAGCGCGACACCTATTGTAACGTTTTTTTTTTTTGGTATACTGTACCTACTAGCCAGTTTCTTGATGGGGCCTCCAGGTTTGCGCAACTCATAGAAAGAAATAATTAAAATAAAGAAAAATTGGTTTATTTGACCCAGAAACACGTGCATACAAAAAGACAAGAGTAGGTAAGTTGAAAACAAAATAGATCAGTAATATAAAATATTAATAAACATAGCAGAAATAGTCGGCAGCTGCACGTCATGACTGTGACCAGAAGGCAACCACTAAGCATAATGCTGTGATATGGGGGACTCACACCCCCATAGCACAGCATGCTATGCGGGGTGTGAGTCCCCCATATCACAGCATTATGCTGAGTGGTTGAAACAGCTGTTTCATAGAAAGGTTCAATACCTACGCGGTCAAAATGTATGAAACAGCAGATTTTTTAAAAATAACCGGCGAGAAATTTCAACGGAGGGGGGTTCAGAATCATGTACTGAATCGTGGTATCAGTTTTCGCGTCGATGTCCCCTTCCACCCTGTATATGTAACAATATAAAATAAAACTTTACTAAGAAGTTACGAATTTGCAGCTGCGTGTCAATCAGCTTTTTGAAATTTGTATTTATAAACTCTCCGTTTCCCAAAAGGCGGGTTTCCTATTTACTGAGAATGTTATTTTTCCGTACAATTTTAGTCTTACCAGAGTTACTAAGCAGTGAAAACACCGATAGTACGGCAAAAATTAACCCGTGTAAACACATCATTTTACTTCATGGCGATCTGAAATATAATTATTAACAGAGTAGTATTCCCTAATACACACCGTCTAACATCGCGTTTTTTTAGAGATAAAATATTGCAGATATTTTTTTTAAACAGAATTATCTCCGTCGATGGCAACACATGAAATGTCACTTTTCTTTTCGCGCGCATTCTGACATCGCAAGAAAAATTCTCTCTCGTCAAAATATTAATTTAAAATAAGTTTAAGATACTCTTTACTAACGTACTACTGCTAAATAACTATGCTATGTGATAGAAAGTGTATAAAGTGCATCGTTACGGGAAATCTGAGACGCACTAAGTCCATCGTTAGTGGAAATCCGAGACGGCCGCGGCGCTCATCAACGACACGAAGTACTCAGTCCTGACCAACATTGGAAGTACTTAGATTCTGAGGCCTCCCACAACCTTAATGTGTGAGAGTGCCTGGCCTCAACTGACCACCTTGTACGTGATAATGACATTGTTTTATATAATTAATATGAGCACTATGGTGGACAGTAACACTGCTTATTGCACGTGTGCTGCAATCTTATTATTCAGCCCAAAACGACCCCTACTGGACATAAGTAGGCGCCTCCCAAGCATCGCCACAACTACCGCTCTAGGGTTCCCACCTTCACCTTTCATCTTTATTTCACCCCTTAAGCCATTATTTTTACTATTCCATTGTATAAAACTTTAATTGTATTTTGTACCGACAAATATGTAATTGGACCGCAGTAAATAATCGTATGTACATATTTTCTGCACCTCAAGTGTCTGGCACAAAAAGTTGAACGCGCTTCACTGCTCTGGGGAAGAACATGGCAATTACAGTGGAGGCCGAGATTAATGTCCACACATGACTGTACCACTCGTACGACGTACCTGTCGTCGATGCCAAAAACTATCAGCTGAAAATGTAAACAAATGGATTAGAAAATTTAGATACCTGTGGATGACAATTTGTAGTGACACTTACAATTTGAATGCTTAGATTTGATCCAGTTAATAATGTTAATCAAAGAATCATTTTATTGTTGGAAAAAGTGGTGAGATATGAATTTAAACGACAATACATATAAAATGAAAACCTTCTATTATCATATGAATGTGTTACTAATTCCATTTAGTGAGCTATTTCGTAAGAATTTAACAAGAACAACGTCGACCTGAAATAATTTTGGAACAGACTATAAGTACAGTGTCTGGTTCTGAGTTCATGCAAGCAATAACAATTGGAATATCCTATAATATTCTTATTGCTGGGACAGGACAGGCCTCCTCTGTGAGAGCGAGTGGGCCGTAATCTCCCACGCGGGCCCAGGGTGGGTTGGTAGATGTCACAAGTCTTCGAATTTTTGGTTCAAGTACATGCCGGTTTCCTCATGCCGGTTTTCAGAGCAGTGGTGATGAAATCATTTACCAAGTCTCTTATACTACAGAGTATTTTATAGAGGCGCTAATTAGACATGCGAATACACAATACAACTATACATGGTACTAAATATACAACACCTTATATAACTTCTTAGTGCTTAGTAGTACTAACTACTATATACCTACTTGAACTCACACACTGACTTATTATTAGTATTATTACTTGTCAAAATGTTAGGAATATCGTATAATTTTACAATGTTTATAAATATGTGAGCACCATGCATCTAGCACATAATTAATTTATCTGTCATTCCTTGATATATCATTCTTTTTACCTATCGTGGTATAGTAATCTTATTCTAGGTGCATCGTCTTCACATATAATTATAGGTACAATTAATGTCAAGATATTGTAAAACATTTTAAAAGAGTAACGGTGGAGTTTCTTGCCGATTCTTCTCCATAAAAAAACTACCTTTTGGAAGGGGCGAGCGACTAGTTTTTATTTTTTATTTTTAATAATGACTTTCAAAAGTAGGCACTTTTTTGTGCTTAACTGAAATAAATTATTTGACTTTGACTGATAAATTGTGATTTTTATTTGTGCCACAGTTCAATGTCGGTCAAAAGTAATATGAGTAAATATTTTAAATAAGTAAAGTCCTGTCGAATCTAAACTTCGTTTGACATTGAATAAAATAATTACTTGGCTAAATAATAATAATCTTGTCATAAATCTAGAAAAGACTAAACTAATGCACTTTTATCAAAGGATTCCTAATATAAAACTTGACATTGACTATTTGGGGACTAAAATAGAGTCAGCAAGTATGACTAGATTCCTTGGTGTTAATATAGACAACAACTTGTCCTGGAAACCGCAAACGGACGATATTTGTAAAAAAGCTAATAAATTTGCATATGCCCTCTATAAACTGGCTAAAATTGTAAGCTTAGAATCACTTTTAATGGCCTACCATGGCTATGTTGCATCCACACTAAGATATGGCATTATATATTGGGGCAATTCAGTAAATAAAGAGTATGCTTTCAAAGCCCAAAAAAGATGCATCAGAGCTATGTGTGGTTTACAAAGTACTGACAGCTGTCAACCTCTATTTAAAAGCCTCAAAATATAACCTTGCCTTCTCTGTATATTTATGAAGTGAACGTATTTGTTAAAACAAACATCACCCTATATGAAATAGCTTTTAAAAGCCATTATAGGAAACTACGTGATAAAAATAAGTTAGAGCTTAAAGTACCACATGCGGTACGGCTTTAATGAGGAAAAGCTTTTTTTGTATGGCCCAAAGAATATTTAATAAGTTACCTTGCTCAATAAAAAGTCTAAATTTAGTAAATTTCAGCATAAATTAAGTACTATATTAATACAGAAATGTTACTATTCTCTCAGTGAATATTTTGATGACAACTCGTTGACAATATAATAATATTTGTTTCGTATTATGCATGTCGACTCTAATAGTAATTCTATGGACGATGTCAATTTTAAACATTTTTCTTATCATCATTTAACTTATTGACATTTTAATTATTTAACATTGACATTATCGCATTTCGTTATATAATGACATTACCAAATACCTACTACCTATTGCATTTTATTAAATTACATAATATTTATATAAATTGACATTGATACTAGAATTATTATAAATGAAGATACATTGGCAAAAGCCTCCCATAAATGTATATTTGATTATTTGTACGCAAAATGGCAAAACGTAGAGAAACTATAATTATAACAATCGTAACATCTTGCACACTTTTGGAACCTATGTTTACAAATAAAGACTATTGATTGATTGAAAAAAAATTGGAAAGCTGCAAGAATAGATAGATTAGCAGCGCTAAGCTGTTTTTTTTAGTTCCGTAGTCAACAAGGAACCCTCTGTCTGTCTGTCTGGCTTAGCTCAGAGACTCTTAATACTCGAAAGCTGTAATTTGGCATCGGTATGCATATTCATCACGCCGACAAAGTTAAGGTAGGTACCTACCTCCCCCCTACACACGAAAAGGAAGGGTGTTTTTTTAATTCTAGTCTATCCCATGGTGTGTCGGTTTCGGTGGAAGGTCGTTTAAAATATAGGTGTGAAAACTGTTTTTCGATTCAGGGATCCGTTTGCGAAATATTAAGTGTTCAAGTCAAGTGTGTGCCCCCCCCCCCCCCCCCCACAAACTTTAAAAAAATCGCTGTTTATGGATATGTGAAAAAATCACAGCAGCAGTATCTACATAACGAATTTAAAAGGAAAACTGTCACAGCTAAGTATGCTTTACAAGATAATAAGTAATAATCGACCACCTTACATTTGCAGTTGGAATGTAGTTGAAAAACAAGTTCTCGCGTGAACTTGTTTTTCAACTACAATGTTAATTTTATTCTTGGGAGAAAGTCATCCCAACTACACAACCCTTCATTGTGCGTGGTCCGACACGCACTTGGCCGGTTTTACTATATTATGCATATAAAAGTAGATAATATATAAAAGACCGGTACTTATACTTATTAATAAAAAATAAATGAAATTTTTCTGTCTCGCTGTTTGTTCCGCGGCTAATCTCTGATACGGCTGGACCGGTTTTGACGGGACTTTCGCTGGCAGATGGGTCTACCTTTTATAGCAGAACTTTTTATGTCATAATATTATTTTGCATAACAGCGGATAGAATAAACTGA
The DNA here is from genome assembly GCA_963853775.1 of Xanthia togata. Taxonomy (NCBI): domain Eukaryota; kingdom Metazoa; phylum Arthropoda; class Insecta; order Lepidoptera; family Noctuidae; genus Xanthia; species Xanthia togata. Next base: position 14,677,193 of record OY970809.1, read on the forward strand.
ATTTCGCAGAAAACCGTTTGGCATACACTGATTTAGCATACATTCAAAACTCATAATTTTGTACACCTAATAAAATTACTCCAAATAAAATTCAAGTACCTATGCCATTGTAAAGTCGGACATAATATAAACATTCGGCCAAACAATAATTAAGATATTAAATAATTTTTATGCCTTTAAAATATTCGTTTAAAGAAGATTACCTATGCCAATTGTGTTATGCCAAAAAAAAAAACGACGCATCAAGATTCTGCCAGATAGCGGGAACCCCTGGCGCATAGCTGATGTTATGACTTAGGCAACCTTTATTTTAAAAAAAGAACTGGGTTCCATGCGGGCGCAGCCGCGGGGTGCAGTTAGTATAACATTTAAAACTTGTTTTTGTAAAAAAAAAAAGTATTGAAATATTGACCTTCAATATCTCCGTAACCAGAAGGTTATGTTAGGTATGGTAAAGTACAATAAAATGATCACAATGACGGGGAATACCTACAAAAGAATCCTGCGCACACGCTGCCTTTTCACTATTTCCCCACAAGCATGGGCTCGTGCTGGCAATCAGACATGAGAAGAGGGAAAGTACATAGTGGAAATAGTTAACCTACAATACATACTAACAAAGTACATACTTAAAATTAAGTAAATGGCAACGCTGAAGTAAGTAAATAAGTTTCTTCCATAACAAAAGAAAAGTAATTAATCGTTGTTATTAATCTGTGTACCGTATATTTACCTCTTCACTCAATGTACAGTGTCCATTCATGACTAATTTTATGGAAAACAGTAAAAACATGTTTTTTTAGTAAGTACAGGTATGATGAATCAATCCATAACAATATTATATTCTATTTTTTTCGTGTGGTTAGTGCCAAGCCTGCACCCTATTCGCGTAAGACACAATCAATCAAAATCATTTTTTTTTTCACAATATTAAAGTTTCACGTTTGTTCCGTTTCACTTTATGATCGAATCATCGGTAATAACATCATCGGCTATAACATTGTGTATCAGCACTTTAAAATAATAATTTAATTAATGAATTAACTAATTAATTGTATAGTTTTTTTTTTCTAACTGAACATACCGCTTTGCTGCTGGGGAGTTTGTTGCGCCACTTCTTCTTCCCAAGCACTAGGAAGTGGTGAAGGGTGGGCGTTTTGGGGGACTGTCTTATGACTTTCGAAAAGTGCTTATTCTCAGCCTAGTTTGAATAAATGACTTTTGAATTTGAAAAAACTTTTTTAATTTGAAATAATTAACAAAAAAAAAACAGGCAAAACCCATATTATATAAAATATTTTTTTCACTATACTCCAACAGAATAAATCAAAATAGAATAAAATATGAATGCAATTAAAATGGGTACTAATTATAAAGGTCACAGAATTCAAATTAAACTAAAATGTCAAATGCAATTAAAATAAACGAATGAGTAATACAAATTATACGGGTCACAGGATCGAAATTACCGGCGAAATACATCTGTCTCGTATGCGGGTCACCGCATGCGTCATCGCGCGTCAGGCGTCGATCGCGGCCGACCCGTATACGTGACGGGTGACTCACGCGGCTTATAACTCTATTTTACTACTAAATAAAGGTTAATATCATTTGAACGCAGTTTTAGTCTATGGCCTGACGGATATTCTCGTCAACAAAAGCATTTAAATACAAAAATATCAATAGGCAACATTAGAATAAAAGTTGAAACTGCAGTTCTCGTTCTTGTTCTCGCTACTTCTCGCGCCATCTTGTTTTCGTGTGGTCGAGTGCGCGCTTGGTAAAGAATTTCGGTATTTTTTAATTGTTTTTGTGTGTAAATCGACGGGAAGTGGTGTTATTTCGCTTATTAAGTAGTTTTTACATCGTGATAGATAATATTTGGACTAAATAATATCGTATTATACCAGTTTTGAACCAACCAAAAAAATGTAAACAAACCATTAGTGAAAAAAGTGAATATTGTGAATAAAAGAGTTTAGTGTGTGTTTTGTGCGTGTAATCGGAAGGTAAGTCAGTGTTTATTACTTTTAATTAATTAATGAATACTATTATATAGTATTATCACGAAATAGTAAAATAAAAACTATAAAACGAACAAAGTTATGTTCGACAAAAACCGGTATTCAAAGTCGTACAATTTTCGACAATCATATTATGAAAATGTTACGTAGGACTCTCAAAAAAACGCTGTTTTTAGATAGTTTATCTATTCCCATTGCTATTTACAAAATTTCGTGTACATTGATCAAGTAGTTTTATCAGAACAAGAAAAAACAGACACAAAAACATTTTCAGCCAGTTATCTGATAACATCATTTTATTATAAATACAATTCTCATAACACGAGCTTAGCTTACACTTCATAATATGGTCTGTTCATTCACGAACCCAAAAAATATTTACAATCGTAACAAGAACTCATAAAAACAAGCTGACGAGTGTTTTTTTGTTATCGCGATCGTAAAAACGTCACCCTGTCGGCGACCGGTACTTGACATAATTGATTTATGTGATTGACGTCATAGGCGCGCCTGGCTTAACCGGTTAAAATGATATGTCAAATTTTAAGGGTCACAGAAATAATATAAAATAAAAAAATCTCAAACAAGTCATTATTAAAAATATAGGTCCAGTGTCAAACAGATTAATTTGATAATGCCCTGGCTATACATGTCCTAATACAACTATAATTTAATATTATCACTTTCCGAATTTACAAAATACACTATACATGTACTAAACCACATAAAAACTGTTTCGAAACCCAAATCCGAAACCGAAATAGTAGATTGTTTGCCTAGGGAGCAAACAACTATTTTTAAGGTGAGAATGTTACTTTGAGCGCAGCGAGGTTTTTCCTGAGCGCAGCGAGGTTTTTCCTGAGCGCAGCGAGGGATTCAAAGTACGTCAGTCGAGGTTAAAATAGTGTTGCTCCCGAGGTAAACACTACTTTTAATCACCCTCTATGAGAAAAAAAAAATACATGTGCGGTCCGACCCCCGTCTCTCACGTATGATCACTAAAACAAAATTTTCGCAGCCGCCATCTTGGATTTACGTTTTGACCTCTTTTTCGACTTAAGCACCTTTATAAACTATGAAAACGTTTCCCATGAAGAATAATTTGAAAACTTTCGCAGCTGCCATCTTTAATTTAAATTTTGACTTTACTATTGGCTTTAGCACCCTCGAAAACTATGAAAACGATACCCATGATTAAAAACTTGAAAATGTTCGCAGCCGCCATTTCGGATTTGCATTTTGACCTCACTATCGACTTTAGCACCCTCGAAAACTATGGAAACGACAGCCATGACAAAAAATTTGAAAATTTTCTTAGCCGTCATCTTGGATTTTCATTTTGACCAAATTCACATTTTCTCTCTCTCTCTCATGCCAGCCTGTTACTTGTTCATACAATGTTCGTGATTGATCTCTGGTGATTGGAACTTTTACTAACAATATCCACATTCCAAATTCAAATCACTTTTAGTCCCTAGGCAATAAGAAGCTATTTTATTTAGTCTCTGTTTACGGAGAATTAATTAGGTATTTTTGAATATATGTGATAAAAAGTTTTGTTTTTCTATTATCTAGTCGTTTTTGGCACCCGCCAGCTAATGCCGTGGCACCGCTCGCTTCGCTCGCTCGGCTCGTGCGTATTAGGTCACAGTTCTAACCTTTTTTTTTTTTTTTTTTTATTACGGGGTGAAATCCTCATAGATGTCCTCCGCCCTGAGGAGGGCGGAGGGGTCTGTCAGACTCTTACTGACTAAAACCACCCCGGTGTTCCGTCTCACACTTGCGCCGGAGATCACGGGATCTAATGCGACTTCCGCGATCCGCGGCTGGTGCCGGCCCGCCTCTGCGGGCCACCTCGAGTTTGGGGGGAGTGAGGTGTTAAACTCCCCCCTTACATCATAGAGAGGCGCGCGTGGAACACTACGCGCCGCCATCTCGAGTCCTAAGGAGTAGGGGGCGATGGATTTCCCCAGATCCGTCGCCCCTGGACCCATTTAGGGGGGCTGGAAGAGGGCGTTATCCGCCCTCCGCCGACGCCCGGTGCGCCTGCTGCGGATCGGGTTAGCGGAAGCAATCTCCCGCTCCCTTTCCGCAGTCTCCTTCTGCGAAATGACTGTTTCGCAGAAGGATACCACCGCGTCCCAGGACTGCTCGCTGCCGACCATCGAGTCGACAACGGCCGGCAGCGACAGGTCACTGCCGACACCTGAGATGAGGGCACGGCGAGGCTCCTCCCAAGCAACACACTCTGCCAGCGTGTGCCGAGCCGTGTCCTCCAGGTCACAGTTCTTTCTATCCTAACCTAACCTTTTTTTGCGAGTTAGTTCATTAATTAATTTTAAAGCTAAGCATATTTATAGTGGAAAACATTATTTGCTAGGCATTTTAAAGTGTGAATCATTATTTTTAGAGTGCGTTTACATATTCCCCTACCTTAATAAGCCTCCACAATGTGATAAACACCCAATTTTATGACAAGTTCATTTTGAGGACTTTAACTTACCAAGGGGTATCGTATTACCTAGTAACTGGGTTGTGGAGGTCAGATAGGCAGTCACTCCATGTAAAATACTGGTATTCAGCTGCATGCGGTTAGACTGGAAGCTGACCCCAACATAGTTGGAAAAGACTAGGTAAAAGATGATGATGAATTGTGGGTAATTTTGTAAAGATAAATAATAAAACAACAAAATATAACAACAGTTATTTACTACTAAGAATCACAGTATTTTGTACGATTTGGTCCGAAATTAATATTTACAAATTTTTCTTCGGAGTCCGCAAACAAAAGTTATTGGTGAATTCGACCTCTTAATTGCACGTACCTTCTGGTTGAATGTTGCTTGCACGCTATGAAACGACAAGGTCTATTTGTCTATGTGACTGTTACTTATTTTCAACCTCATTAAAGTTTCACTTGACTAGGAATTGATGTCAAAAGTGGTAAATAAGTAAATCAATATCGAGGTCGCTTATACAGAAGTAGGCATCGATCACAGCTATGGCGCGAGTTAGGTCTGCTTGCACCACAAATCAACACATATAAGTACGAATTTAAATCATCGTTTTAGCTCTGTCATCTACATACGATCGACTGAAACAGAACGATTATTTATAAACAATAGAACATATTATAGCTAAGGTTTCCAAAGACTGCGGTGGCCGCCACAAAGCGTCCGCAATTTACCGTCCAGACCGTCCCATGTAAAACTAAAACGTTATTTATGAAAGAAGTTGGTGTTTAGATCTTTTTTGACACCATAAAACCCCGGTGCCATCATTTCTATGACAGCCGTCACAGTGGCCGTTATGTGGCGGCCACCGTTCCTCTAGGAAACTGAAGCTTTAGTGATTTGTGATACAAGTGGGTCTTAGTCCTCAATCTTTATGAGGGTGCAAAATGATCCCAGGTGGAGATTTCATTGAAGAGCGCTTCGCCTGGACATTCGGTCGCGGAGGCCTGGCGATGGCCGATCAGCTTGTAGTCAGGACTGATGTAGCCTAGTTCCACTCCAGAGGCTATCAGATCCTTGAGGGACTTAATTTGAGTGTCTGGGGGAAGGTTTTCTGGAAAAAAAATAAGAGAAATATTCGCTTTGGAGATAGATATTAACCAGCTTTACTCTCAGCCATTACTGTGGCAAATATAGTTTTAAAATAGTCCGATTGAGTAGAATGACGTCACTCATTACCATAATTGACAGTCTATGTCTAAAATTTGACAGATTTTGTATTAAGAACTAGTTCGAAATTCAAACATGGCTTGATGATTTAAACCCTATGGTTAAACTCCCTAAAGACACACACACACAGCACTATTCTACTTTTTTTTGTTGTGTTTTGTGATTATTGTGTGCCTTTACCCGAGTCATTTTTTTTTCTTTCCTAAAAGACTATTTTGTAATAAAGCCGAAAGTGTCTTATTAGCCAGGGACTTATTTTCGGGGGTTTATTATGATAACACTAGAACATAATGTCAATTTCTTTTGATTTTATGTAACCTTGCGTCTCTTGGTAGCCATGAGCCAATTCATTGGGAATTTATTATTATCAAGCTTTTAATGTTTCATTATGTTTTATAAATTAGGTATGAAGTTCCCCCCCTAATGACTTGATACGATAAAAAGTAGGTATATCCGCGCAATAAAAGCAGATTATAAGTACCTACATATTTGAATGTTGTAAATTTGTTAAAATTCACTCCGAATTATTTCAACGTCTTGGAGACACTGTTGCGTTTAACACAAGGTATCCTGAGAGACTAATGATTCCTCCAATGAAAAGCCACTTATATCACAGAAGTTGCTTTCCAATGGTTATAAGGATATATAATAAATTACCAAAATCATATAGGGAACTGCCAATTAATCGTTTTAAAACAGCGTTATTCAAATGGCCTATAGATAAATCATTTTATTCTGTGAATGAGTAGGTACCTAAACTTTAAACACTCACACTGACATTTTACTTTAATGCTTACACTTTGACAAATGATTGACATTCGTATTCTTAATATATTTTATAAGATGTATTTTTCCAACTTTATTAGCTTCATTTAATTAATTCATATAATGTTTACATTTGTATGCTAGTTTTAGCGAATTGTTTTAGAAACTGATAAATAACCCGACCAACTGTAATGTACTACAATTCTTGCAAATAAATTTCATTTCATTTCATTTCTACTTGAATTAATATGGCATAAAAGATTTCTTAGGAAAAGTTTCGCTTTGTCTATGGCGTTGTTTCTGTTACTCATACATAGGTACGTGATAGTTTATTTTAAACTGTACCAACGCTCCGGGGTATTTTTCAGACAGGGAAATTAATTGTTAAGCAAATGGACACCCTCCGTCAATTTGCCGTTCTTTAGCTATTTCATACAACTGTCCTAATGACAGTTGTGATTTCATGTATCCAATGACTACTAAACATTCTATTTTTTTTTTTTTTGTTATTTTGTAAAAAAAAAATGATATTATATTGTAAAAAAAAGTTTTTTCTCTTCTTGTTCTCACACACTATGTCTACATTTCTTTCTCATTTCTCCTGTCGCGGGTCTGCTGGAAGAAATTTCTTAAGCAGTACCTTTGTACTCATAATTATGATTATGTCATAACTTTATCTTTTTTTCTGTGTGTAAGTACATAAATAATAAAATAAATAAATAAATAAAAAAATTATATAATTTAAAAAAAAAACTTGCTCCAAGAGGCATTTTATGTCGGGTACATTGAGTGGCCCTTTGTAAGACGACAAAAATGTCACGAAGCATATCTTTTTTTTTTTTAAATGAATGTTTTTTAGTCATTGGATACATGAAGAGGGCTGCTTTTGTAAGACGACTAAAATTCCACGGTGTATATATTTTTTTTCTTTAGTAATCTGAGACGGACGAAAGACACTTACCTACAAAGTCACCAATCATACAAATGCCGATACTCTTCACGTTGTATGACACTGTATGTGCGCCGACTGCGTCCCAACCGCGGCCCTCATATACTGAGCCTTCCCCGCCTACTGCGAAACTACAAAGAATAAGAAACATGAGTACCCAGTCACGGAAACTGACTGTCTCGCGGTAGGTGCTCTAATATTCTTAACAAGTTTTTTTTAACCAAATGGTTAGTACATCCACATTTCTCCAGACCCAGAAACCTCTTATTCATAAACGTTGCTTAAAGTTAAAAATGTATGGTTATACAGGCGCTAATCATTACCTACTATTTAGGCAGCGTTTATGAATAAGGGGGTTTATGTTTAAGTCTCATGTACCTAATAGGCATGTAAAAGAGGCTTGATGTTATGTACCTACCTAAAGATTTTTAATTTAAAAAAGTAATGACTTATCTAGATAACTAAATATTGATTCTTTGAGTTACTTAAGCTATCAAAAACTACGAGCTTTTATTCTTCCTTGATTGCCTGAAACATTTTATCTACTAGGCACTTCAATAGTAAATAAACTACAAACATCCAATTATGGTGATGATAATAAGTGAAATACTGAGGCCCTAGTGTGAGTTTCATTTAACCATCTCGATTTTACGCATCGACCGCGTTCGGCGCTCCGACTGGCAGCCGGCCGACCTTCACCAGTGAAGGGCAAATAGGAGCACCGAACGCGGTCGATGCGTAAGTTCGAGATGGTTAAAAGGAACTCACACTAGGGCCTCTGAAGTGCCTCTCAAGACTGTCGTGTAAACTCACGCGCACAGTACATGCGGTGAATAACATGACACTCTCCATTCGTATCGTTTGAACAACGTTCTATCAATTGACTGTAATTACTACTACTAGTTTATAAAACGATAGTAGGTTATCTATCACCTCGAGACGGTAGCATCTAAGGACTGGCGATAAGAACACTGATTCTACTATGACTATCTACTATTATGAGTAAACTATTGCCGCTATTACTAATAAACTATCAATCTATTTTATCTACATAATATTATCGGTTTTCACCTGCTTAAGCCAAGCGCACATTACAGACGCAATGGGACTTTTTTTTTTTTTGACTAGGGCATCTCGTAGCTCACCTCTGAGGTGATGACTACTTAACCGGACAATCCTGCGGCTACCTTAAGCTACTAAACTCAAAGCCTTCAGCCAGGGGCAAAACTATTCTAATTAAGGGGATATGTTGAAAAAAATGTGGTTTTTCTATTTCGTGTAAATTGTTGAGTATGTGGAATAGGGATTTAACATTTTGGTATATGTTTTTTGACTCTTTGTTCTAGTATCGTGCAAAAGGAATACACGACTACATGATTTTTTTTCGATACAAAAAAATTGCAAAGTTACATCTATTTTTTTACTTTTTTCAACATCACGGCGTAACGTTTAAAAGTACTTCAATGAAATTTACTTTAAAACATAGAAAATTATCATATCAAAGTTTACTCAAAGTAATTTTAAATTGTATTTATTTATTTTGTTAAAAATGGAGTATATTCGTTTTGGCACATACGTCGTTTTATTCTGAGCGCACGCATATTATAGCCATCTCTTCTTTTGCGTTTCAAAAGTAATTGCATCACTTTCGCTCGCGTCATAGATCAGTCCAATGTAGTCTGTGGATCAGTCGCCCGGTGCGCTTCATCGACGACGAACCTATGACGTTTGTCTGCAGATCGGTGCTATCGGATTTTCGTGATTATAATAATTGTTTATATATTAAAAGTTAGTAGATTGTTAGTTAATTTGTGTTGAATAGGTATATAAAGACTATTCTTGCGATTTAACAGTACCTATAACGTATCGTTTTCTATTTGTGACGAGTTTTTATTTAATTATAAATAAAAATGGGAAGAAATACGAAATCAAAACTAAATAAAATACAACGTTTGAAGTACCTGAGCATGAGGGCTCAGAAAATGAGAGAGAGTAAAAAGTAAGTATATAGTTATGTACAATAATTAGTTCCTATTGTATCAGTTATGAGCACGTTCTTGACTGCAATCATGCCCGATGGAAGACAACGATGACAACGAAAATAAATAATGAGTTGCGCTCGAGAGTTTACTTCTTTTGTAATTTTTTTCTGTTGTTAGATCCTAACTCAACCAATTGACCGGTTTTTATCAATGGACTCATTTTACAGGAAAACAGTATCAATAGCTAATAAAAAAGAATCCAAGTCGCCACCTCGCTCATAAATTTAGATAATCAGCTACAACCTGTCCTTGCCTCGCAAAGTAATAATGGGTAAGCATTATATTTGCTAGAACAAAATATTTATGAAATAAATATAAAAAAGGCTAAAATGTAGTATCTACTTTTTACTTTTTTAGGTTAGAAATATGTCAACAGTACATCAATAATACTTCAAATACTATTACCGCGTGTGACAGACTAAGAGCACAAAAACGAATGGAGTCGCATTTGAATTGCAAAAAAAGGTGAGTTTAATCGAAATTATTTTTTGATTTTTATTGAGGTATGAATTATTGTGTGTGATTTAATATAATAAGTTAATTTCAGTTGTTTAATAATTTTAGTATTCATGCCAAGCAGAGTAGTTTTTTTTGCGGTTTTCAAAAGTCGTAGATTTTTTTTTATCAAAAACAAAAAACAATCAGAATGAATTTGATTATGCTCCACTTGAATTTAGATGAACGTTTTTATTCCAGAAATAAAAGAAAGCAACAACATGATGTCGATAACGAAGATGAGGAAGAAGAACCATTGCCATACGGAATCGAACTTGAAGAAAATGTGAGTTCTCTCATTTTATTTACTATGTACTTTCCATTATAGAGCTTGGCATAAATAGCATTTTACAAATTTGACTTATACTTTTCTTGCAGGAGTCCAAAACTGCCGACATCAGCGGCCACAGAGTTGTTGATGTAAATTACTTTTTTAATGAATTATTTAAAATATCAAGTCCCGAATCAATGTTCCAATGCGGCCTTACAAACATCAAATTAGAATTCGAGAAAGTTTCTGGCCTTACATCTGAGTTCACATTTTCTTGTACATTTTGTAACACAAAGTTTAAAGTACAAAACTTAACACAAAGGTTAAATATAATGGCAGTGGCCGGGATGATAGCAGCTGGTTGTAGTAACGCTCAACTTAAACAGTTTTCGGCAGCTGTCAATTTACCATCTATGTCGGAATACAGGTACAAGGTGAAGTATGTGACGAATGGGAAGTGGTGGCATGGGAAGAGATGAGAAAAGCGGGGGCAAGAGAGAGAGAAGCGGCGGTCAATGAAGGAAAGGTTACTAAAGATGGCATACCAATAATAGATGTAATCTTAGATGGTTGTTGGGCTACCTGGCGCTGCGACAATTATAGGTAGACGATTTCGTCAAGTTCTTTTTATGGCAGTTAAAAACAAATACTGTTGTATTTGTGCTAGAGCGGAAAAAGGAAATGAATTAGTAAAACAACATGAGTGTTTTAAAAATTATAGCGGATCTTCAACAGCTATGGAATCTATTATTATCACCGAAGGATTTAAACAGTCCATAGAAATGCATGGCATTATGTATGGAAGACACATAGCTGATGGAGACAGTAGCACTTATGCAAAAATACTTGACTCTCGACCTATCATATCTATATCCCTCAATCACGGTCGAAAAGATTGGTTGCAAAAATCACATATTATGAAATTTTTGTAATAAATTCCAAAATTTAAAAATATATTAAAATATCCTAAAACAGAAAGGAATATACTAACCACAAATAAGATTTTAAAGATACGAAAGTATATATGTAGTGCCATCAAATACTATGGCTTAAAAAATCTGCAGCAATCAGACATCATAAAAAATCTGCACCAAGATATTACGAATGCCATTTATCATGCATTTGAGCACCATGATTCTTGTAATAAAAATATTTGTGGTGAAAATTCAAATGAAGAAAGAACTTACAAAATGCACTTATGGGGTTGTGATAAAAAAAACAAGAGAAAAGCTGAAATCGCGAAAAAAAATCGTCTGTTCCCTACATTTTGACGAGTTATCAATCAATCTGCCTAGACTTTTCCCAACTATATTGTGGTCGGCTTCCAGTCTAATCGGATGCAGCTGAATACCAGTATTTTACATGGAGCGACTGCCTATCTGACCTCCACAACCCAGCAACTGGGTAATACGAAACCCCTTGGTACATTTTGACGAGTTATGCGAACATAAATGACCAAGCTGATTTTTTTTCGCGATTTCAGGTTTGGTCCCATAGTAAAAGTTGTTCATAATGATGAGTACAATGACCCCTCAAGAGGTTGGCAAATAAGTTTATAGCACCTTAAACATTATTCTTAGAATGAATGTGTTCTTATAGTAAAAACGTGGTGCATGTAGCACCACGTTTTTACTATAAGAACACATTAGAAAAGAAATAAACATTTGTAATATACCTTAATTACCTAATTAATTTTTATTACATGGTACGTACTAAATAAAAAAAATGGTTGAAAATTCAATATTTGTATTATTTGTCTACTCCATACCTCCTGTGTGCTAATATTTCAGGAATTTCAAGAAATGCGAACTCGGCTCTCCCGATGTCTACCGCGTAAACTGCATTCGCCGCTCCCCGCGTGGGGGGCTAAGCCACGCCCATCGAGCTACGATTTATTTTCAACATAGCACCTTAAAACTAGGCGAACGCTCGCTAAGGGCACCCCCTGTGGGGTACGGACCTCGGCTTAGGGCGTCGCTGGGGGGAGGACAGCAAGTTGGGACAGGCTGGATCAAAGATAATTAATTATTATTAATCGGGGAATGCGCAACGGGACGCAGCTCAACACACTTAAATACAAAAAAAGTGCGGGGCGGTCCGCCTGTAGACGTGTGCGTTGGTTCATAGAAAATGTACGAAAGTAATGAAGGACGATTTCCGCAATGCGTTGCGTTGCGGTGCGGCGCGGCTCGCCCCAGTCATACTTTTTTTCTTGCTCGGAATTTATTGCGTTCATTAAAATTATACTTCAAGCATCCAACGTACAGAGGCGGACTTACTGCCATAGTATTTTTTAACCAGTCAACGTTTGGGTGGCGCAAAGACAAACAGTTGTAGGTAGGTGCACCAAGGCGTTGCTGGCCTTTTTGAGGAGCTGGGGTGGATCGAATGACCGATTTTCCGACCCGTACGCAAAATACGCGCTTTGACGTTGGAGTTGCGGAAACCAGCCCGTATTACCTATTACCTAGGTAGGTGCAATTATGAAAATTGGACAATACGGAATGTTGTTGAAACCTAGCCTGACAGAAATGTGCTAAAACATTCTATGAAGATATACCACTGCCCATTCCAAGGTTGCCTGGAAGTGATCGCAGAAAAATATTAGGCCGCATTGTATGTTTTGTGTTGTTTAATTTATTTTTCATCCCACCATCTCGGAAAGAGTATTTTTAATCTTCAGTATCTGAGTGGAAAAGCCGTTTTTATTCTCTAGAGGATAAAGTAAATTGAATTTAGAACATCGTGTGCACTAAGTTTGTGAATTAAAAAAAACATTAAACCTATTTACTGCTACCTCTATGGTGCCGAATATATCATACAACTTTTTTTTAATTTGTTAAAAACTCAGACTCGGAACCTTCTTGGTGTTCTTTTTTCAATTTGCTTTGTACGCGGTTCTTTACGCGGCATTTTTTCACGTCATTGTTAAACCTTAGGTATATTAAAAACAAGAAACTTGAAAACAAGTGAAAAAACTAAAATGAGTGATTCTAGCGACGAGGAAGTTTGCTTGACGCCAACAGAATTGACTGAAACTGTTAATAATGCGCAAATGAGCTTTCTCCCTCAACAATCACGCGAGAAGTATTTAAAACAGTACGATATGTTCAACACGTGGCGACTAGCAAAAGGAGCCAAAACTTTCTCAGAAAACGTTTTGCTGGCATATTTTATAGAATTATCCGAGAACAAGAAAGCAAGCACTCTATGGAGTACGTATTCGATGCTAAAAGCAACAATAAAGATGAAAAAAGACAAACATATCGATACCTATCCTAAATTAGTGGCATTTTTAAAAAGAGCCTCATCTGGTTGGTTGTCACAGTATCTGATATTGAAAAGTTTCTTAACGAAGCACCCGATTCCGTATATTTGGCGGCAAAAGTAAGTCAGTTGCACATTCAGTATCTACTTAAGTATATTAATCTCAATTAAATAGTATACTTAGTAGATGTTGATAGGCATAATTATGCGTTCATATCAATTTTATTCATTTATCTACTACAATACTCTTTACGTTACAGGTTGTTCTTATTATTGGAATAAACGGAGCATGTCGAACTAATGAACTAACACAACTTAATGTCAAAAACATTGAGAAACATTCAGATGACTTACTATTAATTAATTTACCTAATACAAAGACAAAAAGAGACCGCAACTTCGTCATTCGCAAGGAATACGTAACGATTGTTGAGAAATATCAAGCCTTACGCCCGCCTAACACTCCAATCAATCGATTTTTTCTACAGTATCGCAATGGAAAGTGTGTTAGACAGCCTATGGGTACTAATAAAATTGGCAGTATCCCACGAGAAATAGCAACATTTCTTGAACTTCCAGAACCCCTGTTGTACACGGGTCATTGTTTCCGACGAACTTCAGCCACACTTTTGGCTGATTCCGGAGCTGATCTGCTGTCCCTTAAGCGCCACGGAGGCTGGAAGTCCAATGCAGTTGTAGAGGGATACATAGAGGATTCCATCCAAAATAAGTCTAAAATATGTGAAGGCATCGTAGGAGCCATTACACTGAAAGAGCCTCAATCGGATCCTTGTACTGGCCCTTCTACATCAAAAATAAGCCGTTATGAAACACCTAACCATCTCCCTCTCTCTCCAACATTCACGCCAAGGGAATCCGATGAATCGGTACAACTATTAAGTATGACAGATAGTTTACCGAAAAACAGTACACAAGTGACTAACACCAATATTACAGTACCAAACAAAAATATTACACTCAATTTAAATAACTGTAGCAACGTTACTTTAAAATTTTCTTAATTATACCTTAGTATTATTTTGTTATAATTTAAAGATTATTCTGTAATACTTACCTGTCATAATGTAGTAATTAATACCTAAACTGAAATAAAAGTGTACCTATCTTGTGATTGTAAACGTTTTTTTTTTTGCATTTAGTCATTTCCTCGCTGAGGTGGAATGAAAAGTTACGTGTTGCACTCGAGTGCAAAGATTTTTCACCTCGTGCTCTTTTGATTCCCTCGCTAACGCTCAGGATTCTAATTTTGAATCACTCGCTGCGCTCGTGATTCAATTTTAGAATCCTTCGCTTGCTCGGTCATCAAAATTGAACACGCGGTTAAAAAGCAACTTTGCACTCTTGTATAACAAATAACTATTTTGTTACGTATTTTTCTGACGTACCTACATTATTGAATTAGATACTTAAATAAATAAATAAACCGCAGGCCTTTTTTTGCAAACAAGAATTGTCGTGAGTGAGTTTTTGACTACATAATTTTACTGATATAGTGGTGCCGATTCTGTTGTTCACAAACTAAACTAAATTTAAGTTTAGTGCATCTTTTTCTTTCTATTTCATTAAGAAAAGGACAGAAGATACATTTTAGTTTAGTCCTGTCAAATTAATCAGCGCCTGACGTAAATTGACGTAATTTTAGTGGGCAAGTTTTTAATCACGTCAAAACTTGTATGGATTAGTTATTACTAAAATGTATCTTCTGTCCTTTTCTTAATGAAATAGAAAGAAAATGATGCAATGAACTTAAATTTAGTTTAGTTTGTGAATAACAGAATCGGCACCAGTGTCGACTGTAATAATGGGTGTGGGTTTGCTACTGTTATTTGATCCTATTATTTAACTACTTAGTGATATAATTATTATAGTTGATTAGATTTAGGTAAAATGAAACACACGGTGCAATGACAGCCGATTGATAGGAGGCAGGCAATGATAATGTAAAAAGAGGTAAGTAGATAGGTTACATACGTTCCGCAAGTGGCACGTCAAAAGTTGGCTAACTAGCCACATTTTCTTCGTTTTGTCTCTTTTTCGCTCCCGATAATTACGACATGCCCTCCTACTTCCACGTGTCATATAATAGTGTGACATAGTGCCGTTTTTGAAGATAGAATGTTAGGTAGGTAACCTATCTACGTCTTTTTACTTCTAATATCATTGGAGACAGGTATATTGCAAAGATAAGTAAACTCTATTACTTATTATAAAAATGATTTGCGATTAACTTATTTTAACAGCTACAAATCTATATGTATTAAGAGAGAACAGGGCCTGCGAGGAATTTGAAAGGTGGGTATTTGAAGAAACTATTGCCATCTTGTTACCTCAAGTCTGCCTCCGTAGAGTGCGATAATAGGGACAGCTGCAGCTCAGACCGATTATATCATAAATAATTTGACAAGATTGACGTTTCGTATTCGTCTTTTTTCTCCTCGAGAACCTTAAAATTTTCAGAAAAAGGTTAGGTTCCTATCATTTTCTTTAGTGTTAAAAACTTTTAGAGTTAATGTGGTAATACTCTAGTCATGGCGGTAAAAATGGGACATTTTTGTAATATTTTGAGATTCATATTTTTTTTACCAATAAGTTGCTGAAAAAAAGCAAATAACAGGGACGTGTCTACAGCAGACCTTGATTTTATGAAAAAAATAATATGATTGCTCTATAGGCATTATTCAGGAAGAAAACAGGGGAATACATTTGTATGGAGAATCGCAGGCCCTGTTCCCTCTAAGTTATGTGTGACATTTATGTGCAGGTGCACTTTTGATAGTCTTCACCTTAGTAATTATTTGGCAACATCTCGCTCGGTAGTAAGATCTATTTAGGGCACAGGTAGGTGACTCATACTACTGGCACTGATTCGATATGCATCCTGTTTACTGTCTAATACCTATCTATCGGCTTTCAAAGTATCAATGATAACATCTTATCAGCTGCCATCTGCATAGACTGTTAATAGATTCGTATTATGGAAGGTAATTATATTGCAATGAAATAGTCTTGAAAAAAACTTTTTTTACAAATAATAAAACCGACTTCCAAAAAAACACTACAAAGTGAAAAATAACTTTGATTTCGGAAGTCGGTGTCTTCGGTTTTGTATTTTTGTTTTTTTTGACACCGACTTCCGAAATCAAAGTTGCTTTTCACTTTGTAGTGTTTTTTTTTTGGAAGTCGGTTTTTTTTTGTAAAATAAGGTTTTACTTTTCACTTTTTTGTCGTGGTACCTACACAAACCCACCACAAAAATTTGAATACCACTACCTGCTGTGCTGTGTAAATTACAGTGACACGAACAATTAGAACACCATCCACTTATACTATTACACTTGTATTATTGAAACTAACTCAAAAACTCCTCATCAGAACATGATCAAACTTATATGGGACCACTTATGAACTATGCCCTACCAAAAACAAAAAGAATCATCAAAATCAATCCATAATTGGCGGAGTAATCGAGTAACAAACATACGAAAAAAAAAAAACATACAACCGAATTGAGAACCTCCTTGGAAGTCGGTTGAAAATTTGTTGAATATCGGTGTCTTTTCGCAAATAAAACTTTGTGATAAATAGTACAGGGTTACAAGGACATAGGTGAGCAACCTGTTACAATGGATTCAGTAGGTACATGTTTCTGAACCCCACACACAAAAAATAAATAGCAGTTCCATACATTTTGACCGCGTAGGTATTGTATGAAACAGTTGTTTTTTTTTTTGATAACCGACGAAAAGTTTCTATGCAATGGGGTGCAGAATCAATGTGCTGAATTCATGTCCCTGCCAACCTGTATATCTCCATCTGATAGGCCACCTGGGTTGCCCAAGCCGTTATTGTTTTCAAAAACAGAGTGACATATTTGTGAGGAGGAATAGAGTGACATATTATTTTTGTAAGCATATTTGTATTGCAATAATTTTAATTTAGGAACCGCCCATTTAAATGCTAACTACGTAAATTGATTCAGGGAACTGGAATTATTACGTGTATTAAATAGTATTTGCAAAAAGAATCGCCCCTAAGAGGACTCACTGACCGAAAGCTGGACTCAGCCAAGGGAAGCGAGCCGCCGTCCCGCGTCCTGCGCAGGATTCGAGTGAATCTGTTTGAACCAGAACATTTAGAACTGCATTTCAACTCACTTATATCCAATATCCTGCCACCCATTGTGGATTTGGTGCATGTCTTGCATAAGCCTCATATTTCTCTTGCAGGCGTCCTTGGTCTCGCAGTCCGGGGGAATGTAGCTGTGGTGCACGATGACGTATGGCACTGGCAGGTTCAAGCTAGTGACTCCATTAGGGGGACGCGCGCCCCAGGTTTCTCGAGCCACGAAGTTGAAGGGGTAATCTGTTAAAATTACATTTTTGTTAATGTCAAGGAATGAAAAGGTTATGCAACTTTAGGGCCATTTTTAAGTTCCGTGCTGTACGTTTTGGACCTTAAGAGGGCGCAGACTGTACTGCACTTTCTTTTATCGGCCCACCGATCACGCTACGCGTAACTACTATCAAGCCAACAGTGGCACATAAATAGTAAGACACGAATAGTAAGTTTACCTACCTCCAGTTTGCTGAAACTTCAGTCTGACTTCCCTAGTCCACTCCATGATAAAATCTGTGACAAAAGTACCTATACGTACAAATAATGTTTTCGCTCCGGCAGCGGAAGTGAGAATGAGTGGCGAAAGAACGTACGTGATCGCTTTTACGAGTTTAGCTCTTCAAGAACACAAGTGCGTGCTCAAGAGTTCGCCGTTGTGAGCGAATATTATGACAGAATCTGTTCAATCGCTTGAGTCCACCGAAATTAACATTAGGCCTTACACCGGGGGAAATGGGTCTTCAGATTTGACCGCGATCAAAGATTAATTGATCAGAGGGCCTACCACCTGGTCCTCTTAAAACAACATTATTTTAATCTTACTCCAGTGTGGGGGAAAAAGACGGAGCTATACAGGACATATTGCTCCATCATGGTAGGCGTCCAGGCTAATAAGGTAATTTTGATAGCTTTGCAATAAACCGTTATGATAAAAACAAATAAATAGATTTTGTTATATGTAAATTCGGTAGGAACTTACCGTAAGAACTCCGTATTTTTTGGGATGAGGGGTGAGCCGCAACACTGGCAAGCAAGCAGGCGAAGACAATGTAGACTAAACACGCCATGGTTTCTAGAAATAAAAATAAGAATAGATTAGAAAATAATATCCAAACGACAACTAATACAAAAAAATAAAGACGCAATCATGCAAATAAAACTATAAGTTTCAATAAGTAAAAATAAAAAAAGTTTTATGAAAATTGTAGGTACCGTGACGTAGTCGACTATTGTGTCTGGTCACTTAACCTTCTAAATTCAAATTACTATATTGATCCTTAGCAGATTCAAATTAATCAATAGTTTTTTTTTTTACAATCAGGTTTTCGCTTAATTGATTTGAATTACGAACTGTTTAAAGACCTCACAAACTCACAACTTGTACACGGATTCGCGCCAAAACTTGTCTTGTATTGATATCGGTGGGAATGCAAACTGTTCAATGAAGCTAAGTTTGTAAGCTCAAGTTTATATACTCGTAGGCAGTAAAACTCACGAATTCCCCGAACTTAATTTACTTTATGACTACTAAAGACTTCTGCTATACTTTGGACATAATGGATATTGTATGTAATCATTAAGCTCATTTTAAAACCCTTTTTAATTATCCGTAAATTACTGAAAAATTAAGAGAAATGCTCTGTAACCTACTTTCTTTTTTTTTCTAGGAAATTAAAGTCAAAATGTATTTCTTAAAAGGTCGAATATTTGTTATTTAAATTATCTCTGGTTAGAGCTGCCATCCGCTTAACCCCGATGCACAAAAAAAACAGCGAGTCGGGCGAGTCATTTTTTTTTTTGGTATGCAGATGTCATGTCAACCTAGGAGGTTGTCGGCTGCTTAACCGGACTTTCCTGTGCGTGCAGGTCAATAAATTAATGCCTCCAGCCAGGGCATTAAATTTAAAAACTAAGCGACTACACGCTAAGGGCGCCCCCTGTAGGCAACGCTGGGGTAAGACAGCAAGAGGGACAGGCTGGATTGTATAAAAACGGGCGTGTCTAAATATGACAAGTACTTTTAAAGCCGAGACGCGCGTGCCAATAAATTAATGATAAAAGTAACAATCACGTTATAAGCAGTGATAGCCTAGTGGTGTGACCGTCAGACTGACAAGTCATAGGTCTCGAGTTCGAACCCAAGGCACGCACCTCTGACTTTTCGGATTCATGTGCGTATTATATAATTATCATTTTCTCAAAAAACGGTGAAGGAAAACATCGTGAGGAAACCGCATGCCTGAGAGATATTTCTCGACGGCATGTGAAGCCAAGTCAGAGGCCCGTGGGCGGCTTTAAAACTCTGACACCAGCTTTCTAATTACGCAACATATTTTCGTAAACGATAGAGACAAATCTGTTTCATTTTGACAGTTCAACAACATTCATTGCGTTATTTACGTTGCTCTGCAGTTTTTTTTTTCGAACTTACAGAGCAATGGATTAGCAATCTGTTTCAAAACGATTCAGATTCGGATTGATTTTGCATTACGTAATTAGGATACAGGTTAGTTTACTAACCACATGAAAAGAAGAACAATCACGTTGCATTCAAAGTTGCCTTCATTTGAGTAGGTACTCGTACTCAAGTAACGAAAGTGACAGATGGGCCACTTGAGTTCAGGACCTTTGCCTAATATCTTAGATAACATAATGATATGGCTTTATTCTCCGGAGGGATAGGTAGAGGTATAAAAATAGTACACCCATTCGATTGTCCTATGGGGCGAATCTAGTGCCAACAAAGCACTATCAGAAAATGCAAATGCTTGGTCAGCAGAAGTAGGTACTATCGAAGAACTTCAAATCTAAGCAGTTTGAAAACTAAATCCCGTGTACACGATGACCATATCTGTTACCGCCCCGGTTCTATAGCCGCCGAGTGTTGCAAGCAGAAATAGTCCTTACTGTGTATAAATATGAACTTCTTCGATGATGTGTGGTTTTAGACAAAATCCAAATCCTAAATAATATTATAAATGCGAAAGTGAGTTTTTTTTTTGTCTTACGTTTCACGCTAAAACAACTGAACGGATTTAGATGAAGATTTGACAAATGGGTAGACCTTGATCTGGGATAGGACATAGTCTTTTTATTCCGATATTCCCATTGGATTTCGACATATGGGGGTGAAACCGCGGGATGCAGCTAGTAAGTATTTTTTAAGGATTTCTATACCACTATATAATAGGTATTACTCAGAGGCCCATGTGCGGCATAAAAATGACACCAAGTTAGTCAGTAACCACACGAAAAAGAAACATAGAAGACCACTAGTTATACGTGCATTGTGAATGTTTTCTTTGGAATAGGTGCCTAATACTGTAGCTTCTTGAATAAACATATTACTAATAAACGTTAAATCCGCAGAAAGAGCAACGATTAAGTTATGAAATAGGAAATAGAGTGCTACAAAGATCTTTAGGCGCGTGAATGACATTGACAAGGGGCGTTATTGGTAAACATTTGTGCAAATGTCACAGAAATTCTAAGATGGTGGCGTTTTAGTTCCGATTCTTGCCACGCGCCAAAAGAACCTTGTAGCGTTGTAGATATTGTGACTGTTTTATCATTGCCATTGAATCAAGCACACTTCTGACCACGTGCCAATGTCAACCTTAAAACGCAATCAAGGATAAGTAGATAACGTATCTATAAAAGGAATATTCACAAATACCCAGAGCTATCTAATCTAATAGTAGAAAATTTGTAAATTTGAAGAGGGGCATGGAAAATCAACTTGGCCCACCTAAGTAGGTGCTATTAAAAGCTTACTTGAAACTTAGGTGAAGTAAGCTGTCAATAGTGTCAATCTCTAGCATCAGGTGGAAATTACAGCTCACTTTAAGTGCCCATAGTACTTCAGCTAAAATCCACTTTTTATCTCGCTCGCACCATATTGCTTGCGGTCTGAGTGAGAGCGAGAGTGGGAAGCTCGCAACTCCAAGACGCCAATACTAATTTCTTTTTACGGCGAAAATAATGGAAAAAACCGGCCAAGTGCGTGTCGGACCACGCACAATGAAGGGTTCCGTAGTTGGAATGAATTTATCGTAAGAACAAACATAACTTTGTAATTGAAAAACATGTTCTCCCATACGGAATATATAGGAGAACATGTTTTTGCAACCGCAAATTTAAGTTGGTCGATTATTACTCGTTAACTTGTAAAGCCCACTTAAGTGTGATAGTTTTCCTTTAAACTTCGTTATATATAAGTACTAATGCCGTGACATTTGAATTTCTAACTACAACCGTTTAGTTGGTAGAGGGGGGAGACACTTGACTCTAACGAAAATTGGTACTTTAAAGCTTGACGAGCGTCAAGAACAGTTTACTTAATCAAAAACGGTCTTCACAAACCCCTAATATTTTTGAAAGACCTATCCAACGATATCCCACAATAGAGAAAGGACGAAAAAAAAAAATATCATCCCCACTTTACATGTAGGGGAGGTACCCTAAATAATTGTTTTTTTCAATTTTTTATTTTACCACTTTTTTGGCGTCATTAGTTTGTATACTCATGCCAAATTACAACTTTCTAGTACCAATAGTTTTTGAGCTAAACCACGGACAGACAGACAGACAGACGGACATGGCGAAACTATAAGGGTTCCTTGTTCACTACGGAACCCTAAAAACATAGTATTTGCTATAAAGTTGGTTCAGTTATTATGCAAAGCTTCATGATCTATGTTGAAGTATTTTTTGAATACCAGCGATTTATTCTTCGGTTTGGAGGTAACTGGTTTTTTTTTTTTTTGTAGAGAATTTTTTATGGATTTGTGTTTTCGAATTATTCCACTTTGCCCAACCAAGCCGCCCCACTGGTGGGGCAAAGTGGAATGCCTAAAATTGTGCAGTGGAATCTGCTGCACTAGTTCGACTTGGTTGGGCATATTTCACTAGTCTAAAATCTTGTTGATTCTGCCCCGCTAGGGTTGGCAACTTAGAATTTGTGTAGGTAGGTATGGTCGTATTTGATATTTGTTTGGAAAAGTAAGAAATGTTTATCTAAGTAAAATGTTACTAGGGCTGGTAACGTTGGATAGCCGTCGTGGTCCCTAAGCAGGCTCTTCACTTCACCTAAGTTTTCACAGTGAGATTTTTACAGAAAAGACCGTCTTGATGAGTCATATGCGTGACCGCGTAAAGGAAAGTAACCGTTCCCCTTTGTTACGGGTTTCGGGTATTTTACCAATATGTAACGTTACACAATGAAATCAATATGACAATAGAATTCTATGAATTATAGCCGGTTTTATGGCACGCCCGCACGCAGGTATGACTAATCTACGGGTCGGACCGAATCTCTTCGGAAAGCACATTAAAAGCTGTTGGTCCCGGTAGTCATTCGTGGATCCTTGACAGCCAGTGTGACAACCAGTCTTATTAAGAAGTGTCGTATTACCCAGTAATTGCAGGGTTGCGGAGGTCAGATAAACAATCGTTCTTGGATCTTTGACAGCCAGTCTGACAACCAGTCTTACTAACGGGTATCGTATTACCCAGTAACTGGGTTGTGGAGGTCAAATATCCATTATCTCCATGTAAAATCCTGCTAATCAGCTGCATCCGGTTAGACTGGAAACCGACCCCAATATAGTTGGAAAAAGTTACCCAATATAGACGGAATCTAATGTTATGTGAAGCAAAGTAAATTCAATCCGGGAAATTAATTGTTTATCAATTTGGTACTCGCCAATATTTGCCTTAATAACCGCCGTGTTTATAGCCTTAAGTGCAGAGTTCAGCTCCACGATTACTGACAAATGCTTGCACTGATCTTTGTTGTTCTTTTCTCAAGATACCATTTCAGACTAATCTACATGGTCCTCATATGGCTTGACCAAGATTATGTCTGGACTTGAAAAGAGACTGTGACCTCTGAGTTTGTTTCGGCCTTTGTTCATACTGTGCGTTTGCACTGGCGAAACATTCACAACAAAACATGTTAAAAACTTTAGTTTCTGTCAAAGTTCCATACAATATTTGACAGGAACTAGAGATTTCAACATGTTTTGTTGTGATGTTTCGCCAGTGCAAACGCACGGTTAGAGTAGTCAGATAGGAAACGCCGACCTCACCTAGCTTATTTTTTTGTTTTGTATGACGTGTAAAAATTATTCCGATGTCCTATTTACAGAATAAACAATTTCATTTCATACAACTGCCAAACTATGACAGTTACGATTTGAATATTTGTACGTATGGACAATTTCGTTTGGTAGCCACAATTAGCTATACACAATAATTATTTATGTCCCTGAATTAATATAGGTAAATAAAAAAGTTTTACCTCATAGAGCCTCGTAGCCTCTAGCTACGTACGTTTCAGGTTAACACTTTTACTAACCGACTTCTAAAAGGAGGAGGTTATCAATTCGGATGTTTATATACAGGGTGTCCAGTAAATAGCACGACATACTGCAGGGGGTGATAGCTTGGGTCACTACCTATTAATACAACACAATATTATGTTCAGCAAAATCTTTAATTTTTTTTTCACCACTGTAGGTTAAACTTAAGTGATAAGAAAATAGTTCTGTGAAAATTTAAACAAAAAATAGTATTTCTTGAAAACACTCTTGTCTTTGATAGAAAAAAGACTTATCAATGAGTAAAGTAACTATTCACGAATAATTTGATGTAAAAAAAAGTACTAGAAAAGGATTTTTTCATTACGAGATGCTTAAAAATCTGTTTCAAGGTAGAGATTTTTCGGTATTTCGGAAAATTTTGTAAAACTGTAAATCCGTAAGATTTTGCTGAACATATATTGTGTTGTATTGATAGGTAGTGACCCTAGCTATCACCCCCTGCAGTATGTCGTGCTATTTACTGGACACCCTGTATATATTTTTAATGTTCGTCCATAACTCCGACATGCAAATACAGATTAGCAAAATTATTTTATGTTTGAAAGGGTAAACTTCCGAGGTGGTCACATTGTCATCAGGTCAGGATCTGATGATGGGATCCAAGAGAAATCAAGGGAACTCTTCAAAAACTATAGGCACACTTAAAGCGATTTGGGTATTTTTTATAGTAACAGTAATATTTTGTAAAGGTAGTGAGCAGTTGACATTAGGCTATTGTAACTTAGATAAATATTACAAACTGACCCAAAATAAAAAGCGAGGAATAAAAACTTTTTACAAATAAAAACCAAACAACCGACTTCCAAAAAAACACTACAGAGTGAAACATAATTTAAATTTCGGAAGTCGTATACTATAAAGTAAGGAGCTCGTGGCTAAGTAGTAACTGCCGCACGGGTCGATCCGTCAGGTTAAGCTACGCTTGCCGGGGTTGGTCTGTGGATGGGTGACCATCTTTACATACCGAGACTCCTCCGTGCCTCGGAAAGCACGTTAAGCCGTTGGTCCCGGTTGTCATTCGTGGATCTTTGACAGTCGTTACGGGTCGTCAGAAGCCTGAAAGTCTGACAACCAGTCTTACCAAGGGGTATCGTATTACCCAGTTACTGGGTTGTGGAGGTCAGATAGGCAGTCGCTCCATGTAAAATACTGGTATTCAGCTGCATCCGGTTAGACTGGTAGCCGACCCCAATATGGTTGGGAAAAGGCTAGGCAGATTGAAGTCGTATACTATAAAAAACACCCAATTCACTGTACCTAGGTGTGCTTATAATATTTGAAGAGTTCTCTTTATTTATCCAGGATCTCATCATCAGATCCTGACCTGATGACAATGGGACCATCTCGAAAGTATACCCTTAAAAAAAAAGCTATGCCAGAACATACATAAAAAAATATAAATATCCGAATTGATACCCTCCACCTTTTTTTGAAGTTGGTTAAAAACTGAAAATTCAGAAAAAAATCCAAAAACAATATAGGTATTTAACCCAGGGTATTTTAAATATAAAATACCCAATCGGTACCTATGCAGCAAGTTTCGACTTAAAATTTTCACTAAAAAAATGTTTCATTTAAAAAAAAAAACAACTATAGAAACGAACAAACACACAAGGAGACTTACCTAATTAAAATAATTAATTTTCTATTTAAAAATTCACAAAATTAATTTTAACAAAACACTAAACGACTGTGATCTATCAATGAAACACTGTAGTATTTATATGAATAATAGTACATATATAATATGTATTGTTGATAATAATCGGAGTCATACAAGATAAGTACCTAATTCGGTGATATTCTTATCAGCTGTGATTTGTCACGTAATAATATTTGTTGTTTATTATTAAATGAGACTTAGGCCGGGTATTAACCTTTATGAATTTACTAGCTTCTGCCCGCAACTTCATCCTTGTTCCCTCGACCCACCGCGTCGCATCGCATCGTCCGACCGCGCTAGTTCTTCGTTTTCGTTAACGTTGTTTCCTACTTTTTTATCTGCTCCCAAGGTTCGTAGCGTGATGTTAAATAGCCTGTAAAAGTCCTCAAGAATTAAGCTATCAAATGCAAAAAAAAAACAAATACAACTCTACCAGTTGGATTTGAAAAAATATTTTTTCAAATCCAACCTTCCAAAGATTAACGCGTTCGAACAAACAAACAAAAAAACAAACTACATATTAGGTTGTTCAAGATTATGAGAAAATGACGTTTCTAGATTCAGGTAGATGTAGGATTTGGGTAGGTGCTTTTTAATGATAAGAATTTAGTACACACGGCTACACATCAAGCTGTAAATTTCCAGAATAAGCTGACCTCGCATTGTACGAAAATCTTATACAATGCAAGATCAGCTTATACTGGAAACGTAGGTATAGCTTGATATGTAGCCGTGTGTTACCTAATAAATGTATTGATATTTAATCTCTACCACAGCTTTTATTTGGACCACACCTTTCTAATAGTCACCCTGTATAAAGTTGTATTCGCTCGTAAGTCGAGGAATGAAAAGGTTGAGCACAATAAGGACATTCACAGTGCATGACTGAGAATTTTGTTCCCACAAACCAGCATCATCAATAAAAAAAAAAACAACTTTCAACATTTGTACTTAATAAAGAATATTCTATTCTTCTTTTATTAGGTACATTGTGGTGTTCGAAGTGAACTTTACTTCTTAGACAACATCCATAGATCAGAAACCTACAACTGCCACTGATAACCTATTTCTTAGAATATCACATGTTATTGTTATAGTCAATAACAGTACACAATGGTTTGTTAGGGGACTCACAGAAGTGTCACGACCTGACACTAATTAGTTCTTTGAATAAGGGACTTATTTGTGACAAATAATAATGTTCAATGAAATAGGTAGGTTTATGTCATTCCATTCAATTTATAGGTGAATTACATGATGTTTGCCTACAACTTGCCTGCCAGATAGTATCTTGTAGGTAGGCCGGGTAAAAGGTGGCGAAAATCCGAAAATCTGAACATTTTGTAATGTTTTTTCATACTTAGTTTTCTGGTTTATTAAAGAGCACCCTGTAAAGTCAAAGGCAAATAATTTATTTCATAAAGGCACTTTTGAACGTCAAAATTTACAAAATAAAGTGAATTGATTCTAGTCGCCCTTTCAAAAGGTAGTTTTTGCATGGAGAAGAATGAAAATAAACTCCAGCGTTACTCTTTTAAAATGTTTTACAATATTTTGTATAAGTAGATACATTAATTATTTAATTATGTGTGCATACGATGCACCTAGAATACAATTACTATACAACTAGCGGTAAAAACAATTAAAAATTAAGGAACGACAGATAAATTAACTACCTATGTGATGGTGCTCACATATTTACAAACATTTTAAAAGTTAAAACATTTAAAAACATGTTAAAACATTTTGCTAAAATTTTACAATGAATAAGTCAGTGTGTTTGAGGAACTAATCACAGAATGTAAAATCAATGTAATAAAAATTATACCTACAATTAAATTAGGAACCAGTTTGATTTCGTCTAGATTTTGTGTAGTCGTGAAAATGTTACAATTAAGTAATCTCTTGACAAATATGTCGCATTATCAGTTAATATAAAGTATGGCTCTGGTGAAGGAATCAGGAGCGGTCGTAGTAACGATGTTTGGAGGTGGCTTATGTTCAACAGTGGATGTTTTTCGGCTGAGAAGATGACGAAGGTTAGTTTGAATCGATGGATTTTGCAAGGATTGCAAAAGATCATGTAAATGTAGTTGACGCCTTGTTTCGTCCTTAAATTTTTCGTATTGTTAATATTTGTTGTACAATAAAGTCAAATGTATTGCATTGTGAGTCCTTTGCATGTTTACATTCCTGAGGCCTTCACAGTCTAGGAATCCGCTGGAAGCACGGAACCGGTCGAAGTGCCGGTGCTTGGGGCTGGCCTATATCCAGCAGTGGACGTCTTTCGGCTGATAATTAATGATGATGATATTTACATTTTAGTTAAAAATATCTACAAAAGGAAAAGATGAGCTCATCCATTCAAAATGGTTAAATAATGAATTCTCGTTGACTCCGGCTACTTTAGGGACTTTATTTTATTGATGACATCACGATAAAACTTTTTCTTAAAAAAGTACCTATTATCTTTTGTAATTAAGATAAACTAATCTTGATTTTGTAAAGTCCCCTTACAAAGACAGTTTAATTTTATGCAAAGAGTATATAAGCATAATCAGCTATAATGTCCCCACTGTTGGGACTTAGGCCGCCTTTCTGTGAAAGGGAGTGGGCCGTAATCCATTGAACCACGCGGACCCAATGCGGGTTGGTAGATGTCACATGTCTTCGAATTTTTGGTTCTAGAACATTTCCTCACAATGTTTTCCTTCACCGTTTTGAGAGTAGCGGTGATCAAATAATTTACACAAAGTAAAACGTCATTGTAACGGGTTTGAAATATTTTTTTCATTTCTTATAATGAATTACTCTCCTACACTACTGGACTTTGTACAGCTCCCTTGGCATTAATAGCTGGCTTTGCTTTGTTTTCCCTTACAGCCAGATCACTGCAAAGCCTTCGGGTAAGTGACTGAGCTTCATTTAGATTTAGATTTAAAACGACCTGAGGGCTAGATAAGTGGTCATCGCTTTCAACGCGTTTCGTATTTCATAAACGACTTTCAACAGAGTTGACATACCTACCGATTGAAGATTTTCGGTAACTGTCAATCAAATCTATTTTTCTCTATTCTATTTTATTTTTCTTTATGGCAATGGTGCCGATGTCGACAATTCTGCCAATGTCAGATGTGTTAACTCAGTCAGATGTGAAAACGTGCGGAGGGAAACAAAAAAAAAATGGTTTGAAATTCGAGCATTATTTTGACAACCTTCTTCGAGATAAATCGAAAATGCTGTAAGTACTGGTTAAATACATGTAGTTAAGCAGGCGGCCGGCAATGTTTGTATAAAAATCCATATCTGTCGTGTTTAGCGGCCGAATAAATTACTATGAAAACTGTCGTGTAATTTAAATATGTTAAGAACTTTTTACTTCGACCAAGGAGCTGTTTAAAGTCAAAAACAAATGTACATATTGGCGCGTAAAAAATTATCGTTGTTCGTCATTGATCCTGGAGTTTATAATTTATTTTTGAGCTTCCGCACAATATTTGAGAAAAATATTATACAAGCCGTGACCGCAACCAGGAATTGATGGACTCACGTGTGTGTACATTTCCGCATTCGTTCATCAATGCCCCTTTTGCAGGCCGCGGCAGTAATGTACACCGCCACATACGAACTACGCATAAAAGACATGACGTCACACAAATCCTGCATCGCGCACTTAGAGTTTACCGCGCGAACGACATTATATAAGACTATCCGACATCATTCCAGAACCTTTCTTCCCCATCGGCCGTCAGTTCTGCGCGCTATGGGCCCCGCCCACTGCCACTTCAGCTTGCTAATCCGTCATCCGCAGGCCGCTTCCAAACGGCCAATTTGGAAATAATTGAGGGAGGCCTATGTTCAGCAGTGGACGTGCTATGGCTGAAATGATGATGATGATGTTGATGATCCGACATCAACAGTTGGGCAGTCGGCCCGCCAGACACAACACCCGTCTGGTTGGAGGATCCTCCCTTTTCTATGGTGGGTGAGTGAACTTTACACCCTGTTTCTCATGCCACTAAAGTAATGTACTATTTTATTATTCTGTCATCGCTATTGCTGACAGAATGTCAATTTATCTAGGCCCGCAGCTTATTTTTTTTTTCTAAGAACGATTTCATCTTGGAGTCAGCTCGGCGCCTCCTTCCCGGTCCACTGATGCCCTTGTAACATACATATAATAATTTCACACTTGACCTAACATCTGGGAGCGGCGCTTACGCAACCAAGGCGCGTCGTCCGGAAGGCAGGCGCCGCGCCACCATTGTCAGGAATACACTCTTGCGCATTAATTTATGCTCGTATTCAAATATAGAGCGATAAATTATAAACAATTTGGCTGTTTTTTTTTTATTTATTGGCCTCGGTACATTGTTTTAGTTTTGATTAATTTCGTTCGGGTTTGGGACAGCTAAATGCGATTTTTGGGTAGATCTGTTGTAGAGCCTAACTCATGGTTTCAATATTTATAACAGCATAATCCGATTGGAAATAAGGTTACACAATACCTATGGACTTATAGACTTTTCGTTCTTTCCCAAACTGAAAACTATGTTGAAGTAAAAATCGTTTATTTCAACATTCAAATTACAATATGGAGATAGCGTTGGTCCCAAACTAGGCACTCCCTGTATTTTGGGTTATGTAAAACATTTAACCTACAGCCTACACTTGAACTCCCTCAAACACCCACAAATACACTCACACTCCACATCCACACACTACATTTTCAATACCCTAAAGTACTATTGTAATTTGTGCATGCTCAAAGGTTATCATGTTCATTAAAAATATAAATTGGTATTATTTACCAATTAAGTTTTTAATGAACATGATAATTAATAAATATAATGTAATTGGGAGAAGGCGCTGAAATCTGACATACAGGTTTTTACCTTGTTTGGGTTTCAGAGGCTTCATAGGATTTCAATAATGATCTTATTTAGGTATTTATTTATTTAACTTGCACCTACACCTAAAATTATACTAGCTGCGCCTTCCGGTTTCACCCGCATAGGTCTCGATCCCATGGGAGTTTCGGGATGGAAGTAGCCTGAGTCCTAACCCAAGGCATGCCTTGATCCTACAAAGTGCCAAATCTCATTCAGATTTATTCAGCCGTTTTGGCGTCAAAGCGTAACAAGCAAACAAACAAATAAATAAATAAACACATTTTCGTATGTATAATGTTGGATAGGATATTAATTAGGATAGGGGAACTAAATATGCTAACTATAACTCACACACTACACACCCTCACTCTTCACACTCTCACCCATACTCACACATATCACACGTTTTAGGCGCGCGATTTGGGCCTTTTCTATGCAAAACGCTCATTCATTTACAAATCATTCACTCATTTTTTTAAATATAATTTTAAGTTAAGTACCCATTTGTTTTTATTTTTGCATGTTTACATTTCAATAATTGCATAAGATAATCTTATGTGGAAGCGCGGAGTCTCCTAACACAAGCAATGGTGATCTCCAATAACATGTATTGAAAGGGATCCCTTCTTTTCGCATAATATTCTTTGTCCTAATATACTTCGGCATAACGATTTTGGCACAATTTATTTTGGCATAATAATACTTCGGCATAATTTTTTTAGGCATACATTTTATGTTGGCATAATCATCTTAAAGACTAATTTGTTTTGGCATAAATTTGATTCGCATAACGTTAGTAGGCCTAATGACTATTAGCATAATAATAATATATATATATTTTCCTTTTCTAGTAGATACGTACTCCAGACTTTGGGTGGAAATGGTGGTGGTGAACTTGTAGTGCCCCATACATAATTCTGATCAAACCAATTTGCTATAGTTTCTGTAACAATTAAATAATATTGTTGGTTAAAAATTTAATATGCTGTGCAACAAAAGTTAGTGACAGAACCGAATTGCTGCAAAACCGACTCCACGTAGTCTTGTTTGTCCGGTTCCCTATCCATTTGCATAAAATTTTAAGACCTAATATAACTTAGCATAATTTTGTTTGGCATAATTATATTTTCGCATAATATAATTACGCATAACAGCTTACGCATAATTTTTTTAAGCATTATTTCTCAAACCATAATAATGATTAAGCATAATATTCAAAAGCATAACTTTCTTAAGCATAATATCCTAAAGCATAAATTTATTTACGCATATTAAAACATATTTTTATTGAACAATTTTGTGGGTTTTTTTTTCGCTGTAGGAAGCATGAAGCAAGCAAGCATACAGCATGCAAGCAAGCAGGCAAGCAAGCATGCAGCAAACAAGCACGCATGCAGCATGCAAGCAAGCATGCAGCATGCTGCATTCAAGCGAGCATGCAACATGCAGCAGGCAGGGTTTCTGTCACGGCTCCGGCGCTGCGGGCCTCCGGCGGCCCCACGCATGCTAATCGTCGCAGACGGCTTTCGCTCACCACCGCAGCTTCGGCTTGTTGGCCGGCTTTGCCGGCCAGCCTCAACCGCGGGGGCTCGCTCGCAGCTGCCTGCTCCTCAGCCCGCGGGCCGCCTTGCACCTACGCGCCTACGCGATTTTAAATTACACTCTAGGGGTAGGACAAACAAGACTACGTGGAGTCGGTTTTGCAGCAATTCGGTTCTGTCACTAACTTTTGTTGCACAGCATATTAAATTTTTAACCAACAATATTATTTAATTGTTACAGAAACTATAGCAAATTGGTTTGATCAGAATTATGTATGGGGCACTACAAGTTCACCACCACCATTTCCACCCAAAGTCGTACGTACGAGTACGTATCTACTAGAAAAGGAAAATATATATATTATTATTATGCTAATAGTCATTAGGCCTACTAACGTTATGCGAATCAAATTTATGCCAAAACAAATTAGTCTTTAAGATGATCATGCCAACATAAAATGTATGCCTAAAAAAATCATGCCGAAGTTTTATTATGCCAAAACAAATTGTGCCAAAATCGTTATGCCGAAGTATATTAGGACAAAGAACATTATGCGAAAAGAAGGGATCCCTGTTTGTCCTACCCCTAGAGTGTAATTTTAAATCGCGTAGGCGCGTAGGTGCAAGGCGGCCCGCGGGCTGAGGAGCAGGCGGCTGCGAGCGAGCCGCCGCGTCTGAGGCTGGCCGGCGAAGCCGGCCAACAAGCCGAAGCTGCGGTGGTGAGCGAAAGCCGTCTGTGACGATTAGCACGCGTGGGGCCGCCGGAGGCCCGCAGCGCCGGAGCCGTGACAGAAAACCTGCCTGCTGCATGTTGCATGCTCACTTGAATGCAGCATGCTGCATACTTGCTTGCATGCTGCATGCTTGCTTGTTTGCTGCATGCTTGCTTGCATGCTTGCTTGCATGCTTGCTTGCATGCTTGCTTGCATGCTTGCTTGCATGCTTGCTTGCATGCTGTATGCTTGCTTGCATGCTGTATGCTTGCTTGCTTCATGCTTCCTACAGCAAAACAAAAACCCACAAAATTATTCAATAAAAATATGTTTTAATATCATTATTATATAAATGTATGCTTTAGGATATTATGCTTAAGAAAGTTATGCTTTAGAACTTTATGCTTAATCATTATTATGGTTAAAGAAATTATGCCTAAAAAATTATGCGTAAGCTGTTATGCGTAATTATATTATGCGAAAATATAATTACGCCAAACAAAATTATTCTAAGTTATATTAGGTCTTACAATTTTATGCAAATGGATAGGGAACCGTATTGAAATGCCCTTTGTAATAGAAATAAACTTTTACTTTTAAGTAGTTTATTTTTATATAAAAGTTGAAATTCGTGACGGTTAAAACTAGTTAGTCTCTTAGAGTCTGCAAAATTAAAACAAAAAAAAAACAGGCGGCGGTAATATCCAATCCATAACAATTCCAATTCAAACGTGTGAGCGATCTTCGGTGTCCAGTGCGAAAGCAAGGGTCGTAGGTACAGGTAGGCAGGGGCAGAATCCGTAAAAGACAAAGCAGCGGTCGTGGAAAATGTAATAATAATCGGGAAAGCACTCTATTTTATTCTATTTTTTGATATGGCAAGCAAAGCCGATGTCGACTATTCTGCCAATGTCAAAGTGAATTGGAAAAGCAAGTGTGTATTGCTAAAAAAATAAAGAAAATATATATATAATAAGAAATCTTCAATGATCAGCTGAACTTAATGTAGGACTTGACTAGTTAGTACTAGGAAAAGCACTCAAAACGCTTCGGAAAATATGAAACGAGTGAGCAACCAAGAAACAGTCGGCAACTGTCTAGTGTCAATGTCAGTGAGCTTTCATGCCAGTGACTTAGACTAAAATGTATGAGTGATTTTAATGGTTATGAAATTGATAATTGAGTGCTACATTGACTTAACTAGTTTAAATTGTTTTTTTCTATTCGAAGAATCCACAGAACATCGAAAGATTTGAAATTGTTCTGTGAAAGAAGAAGTAATTTAAACCATCCTATAGACCGTTTCTGTACAGCGGTGGCCTAGTAGAAACGGCTGCGACTTACAAATTGTAGGTCAAGGTTCGAACCAAGGCAGATACGTAATTTTGTATAAATTATTTCATCACCACTGCTCTCAAAACGGTTAAGGAAAACCTCATCAGGCCCTCACGATATTAAGTAGGATAGGGGTACTAAATATGCTAATTATAACTCACACACTACACACCCTCACTCTTCACACTCACCCATACTCACACATGTCATACGTTTTGGGCGCGCGATTTGGGCCTGTCCACCAATCCGCACAGAGCCCGTGTGGTGGATTATGGCCCACTCCCTCTCACAGGGAGGCCAGTGTCCCAGCAGTGGGACATTATAGGCTAATTATGTTATACCGTTTATGGCAGGAATAGGTATTATAAACTTCTTACCTAACTTATTACCGACGTTAGCAGAATTAAGTTGTTTTTGTTACTGTAACGTAAACATACATAAAGATGTATAGGTATCGAATAGATGTGGCGGCGCCACATAGTAAGGTCAGCTGTCAAATACATCCATTTATAGGCCATCAAAGACAGCTGTTAAATGTTACAACAAATACCTTGTGATTATTGTAATAAAATGAAAGAAAATGTGAAACTCGCTTAAAACAAATTAGAGGATTATATCCAAGATAAGAATGCTTGGAAACATGCTGGTCCTGCTTTATAGGACAATCTAAAGTCTAGACAAAATCAAATTGTTGCTAATTTAAATGTATAATTTATTAATTTTATGACATTAATTTTATATTCTGTGATTACTTTAACTCACACGCTGACTTATTACAGGAAAATCGTAAACCAACTTGTACAATGTTTGCAAATATGTGAGCATCATGTACCTATCTTCAACATAATAACATTAATTTATCTGTCATTGGTTTCTTTTTTTTTACTGTGTTATAGTACTTTTATTCTTCGTGCATCGTCTTCACATAAAATTATAAAATTAATGTATACAAAATATTGTAAAAAAGTATTGGTGGACTTTCTTGCCCATTCTTCTCCATACGAAAGTTACCTGTTGGAAAGGGCGAAAAGACTAAAGACTTTGACACCAGTGGGAATCATTCCGTCCTTCTGTTCTCACATCTGTAGGTTGCCCATAAAACAGTAACCACAGATCAGGGAGCAAGCCGAAAAAACTGGTCACTATGCCGACCATTTATAATAAGTTTATTGTTAAATGATTCATTAATATCTAGGTACTTTTCTGAATGGCTTAATAATGGCGTCAAGTTGTGATACAATCTCACTAATGATTGATGTGATGTTGATAAGCATCTGGCAATTATGCTTGATTATCTGAGAGGTTACCAATGGCCTAAGATTACAGTAAAAGAACCTGAGATTGTTACCTTTCATATCGCTTAATTCAAATGTAAGGGATTCGTGGCTGGCAACACAAAGGCAACTGAAGGAACACGGGTTTTAGTCAGTAAGAGTCTGACACGCCCTCCCGCTTTACCCAGAGCAGGAGAAGTTATTTGATAATTTACCATCCAAGAAAAAAAATAAAGTGGTGACTCGTCCGGGGAAGTACCTACGAAGTAGATACTGCCACCAGATCTACTTACACTTAATGTTATCAAGCAGATGCAGTGTTCCGGTTTCAAGGGTATGGATGCCGGTGGAATTGCAAAGCTTCCAAAAACTGCGGTAGCCGTCACATAGCGTCCGCTATTCACCTTCGAATGACTTCACTGAAACGTTATTTATGCAAGCAGTAGGTGTGTTTTTCTAGACAGCGTTTTTGGACACCGTAGGTCAATTCAAACCCCGGTGCCATCATGTTTATGACGGCCGTCACTACGGCCGTATTATGGCGGCCACCATTCTACGAGGAAACTGTAGTTTAACTGACACATTTATATTATGATATTTCAGATACCTAACTATCCCGTTATTCCTCTAATATTGCACAAACCATATAGGCGCCCGTAGCAGTTTTCTTTCAGGCGCCTGCTTGTTTGCCTTCATCCAAGGCGGATACTAATGGCCTAAGATTAGATACAGTAAAAGAACCTGAGTATTATCATCACTTATAATCTATAGGGCTCGTATTTGGTCCGGGGAAGTACTTACTACCACCATACCTACCTGTTTCTGTTGCCGAGCGGGGCGGTATTCCGGTTTGGAAGACATGGGCACGTTTGGCACATGAGATGTTATAGCAGTTTTATTATTTATATAGGCGTCCGTGATCATTTACTATCAGTAGGTTTTTTCCCGTAAAGCTATTTGGACGGAGCGGTAAACAATTCAAAACTTTCACTTAAATGACGTATGGGGTTCTTAGCTAATACACGGAAACGTTGTCCTGACGTTGTTTGTACTTATGGACAGATAACTTCTAGTTACAACTAATGTAAGGGGCACGCCCTTTATGCCTGGAGGCTTTATTTTCGTTTTTAGATATTGTTTACGTTTAATTATTTTTATTTCTGCTTGAGTATAGTTCTCCATGTTTTTGGTTGGTATATTGGCGTGTGCTAGCTGTCATATGGCTATTAATTTATAATTTAAATTGAGTTTTGCGTAATGTATATTATCTTGCATACTATTGTATAGTTTTTTTTTTCTAACTGAACAGACAACTGTGCGTCTGGGGAGTTTGTTGCACCACTTCTTCTTCCCAGCAAAAGCACTAGGAAGTGGTGAAGGGTGGGCATTTTGGGGGACTGTCATAAGTAATTTTGACGTTCGAAAAGTGCTGATTCTCAGCCTAGTTTGAATAAATGACTTGAATTTGAATTTGGACACTACGATAAGCTCGCCGGCAAGATTCTTACATACCTACTGCTGCGTAGTGTAGTGCTATTTATTTGATACTAGTTATAAATTTGTTATGAGAGTAACCTTGGAGTTTCTTGCTGGCTCTTCTCCATAGGAAACCACAATTTGGAATCGGGCACCTTTTGCTTCTGACGATTCATAAGTGCCCATGTAGGTAGGCCAGAAAATATCATCAATTTACCCAAAAAATTAAATATTATTATTGTCTTCAACGTATAATATCTTGGAAAAACCTTCAGCTTTTGAAAATCCTCTATAATAGGTGTGTTTCCCTTATTATAGGATGGCGGATAGTTCTACAAATCTAGAGGCCTATCTCCGACATGTGGCGACATGTCTAATAAATATATACACCTATGTTAATAAATTAAATAAATTCTCTAAATGATGGTGGAAATTGCATCAAAATCTAATGTGTAGTTTAGAAGAACCAAGCGGTCACACAGACAGACATGAAAAGCGACTTTGTTTTATATCCGAATAGATGTATTACCTACCACTGTAATAAAAGTACTTAAAAAATCAGTATTATTTCTCGATTTTCACTATCCATAATGAGCCCTCATGCTGCCAAGAAAACTCAGCACCCGCCAACGATACAACACGAAAAAAGCATCATTAGGCCCGCGTGCTATTAAAAAAAAGAACATCCGCTTCTGGCCACCGAAACTAAATAATTTGAAAAAAAAAGGAACGACTAAAAAGTATGGACGATTGATTTTCCCGCTAATCAATGGAGCGCATCAAAATCCGCGTGCACCTCACATCTAAGACAGTGTGTACATGTACGTTAACTAAAACTCATGGTACACGTCGTCGCTTCGACTCAACTATTTATAAGTTCCAGAGGAATTGTTCACAGATGAAATTCCGATGCTAGTCGCGAGCTATACGCGCTCCCGGTTTCGCGTCCCCGAAATATCCGAGGCAAACTGTATTAATTAAAAAAATATGATCAGTTGATTGAGTGTTCGGTGTTCGAATTTTAAAGTGCGTATATTTGTGATTAGAGTAACATTACACACACACGGAGTTTATATTATAATGTAAGACAAAATCATGATTTTGATGAAATTATTATTAATCTATTCTATTTGAAGAACAGATAGAAATAGGGATTTGCGTAGATAACTAGAATAGAAGTGATAAAGCTCTGTAGGATTGTTAGGGCTCGATGCTTGGAAAATTTTAAGTGAACTTGAAGCTTTCTTTTCAAAGCTTCCAAACTTCTGTCGCGATGGAAAGCTGTTCTTCATACCTAAAACAATTAGATCAATGCCTAAAAACTGTTATAAGATTGTCAAATGAAAGTTCGAATACCCTAAAACTTTTGTCACAGACGTATAAAACTTTTTAAGTTTCCATAATCTCACAGCTTTATCACAACTAAGTTAACTCGATTTTCTTTTGAATGAAAATTAATTACTTCATTGAAGGAATATTACTAATGACGACAACTCAGGGAATTCACAGCAGTTATCGTAATTTATGATTGATTCCGATTCATTGTTTATTACGTAAATAAGATATACTCGTAGGAATCACTTACAAGTCATACACAAAAAATCCTATCTGATATTATTATTTGGTTGGATACTCTAGCAGCTAATTAGCTGATGCGTGTGTATCAAATAGCTTGGAGATATTTTAATCTATCCAGTCGATTCGTGAAGCAGTTGTTCAGTAAGGGAGACGTCACAACATTTCCCGGGAGACCATTCCATGCTGCTACAACTGCCCAACAATAAGCAGTTATAGCCTAGTGGTGTGACCATCGGACTGCCAAGTCATAGGTCTCAAGTTCGAACCCATAGCACGCACCTCTGACATTTCGGATTGCTTGCACTTGCTTGAAAAACGGTGAAGGAAAACATCGTGAGGAAACCGGCATGCCTGAGAGATATTTCTTGACGGCATGTAAAGCCAAGTCAGAGGCCCATGGGCGGCTTTAAAACTCTGACTCCAGGTTAGTCACTAACCACACGAAAAGAAGATGAACAACGCGGTTAGACAAGAATTATTTCAGGCTTTTTTTTTAATGAATTTTACCATCACTTTAGGGATACCCCTGCAAGGAAAAGGTGAAACAAACTCAGAGGCCACAGTCTCTTTTAAAGTCCAGACATAATGTGCGTCTGTAGAAAAGTTTTGTTCTAAAACAATTGAATAACAGACTGAAAGGCATAACTAATACAGTACTAAATTGATAAGCAGGATTACCTAAATATTGTTTACCATTAAAGCGATTAGTACATGGGCTTATCAGCCTATAATTGTCTCACTACTGGGACACACGCCTCTTCTGAGTGAGAGGGAGCAGGTCGCAATCCACCACGCAGGCCCAGTGCGGGTTGGTCACTTATCTTCGATATTTTTGATTCTAGGACTTCGCCGTTTTGAGAGCAGTGGTGATGAAATAATTTACACAAAGTAAAGTGACTGTCCGGGTTCGAACCTACGATCAGTTCTCGTAAGCTGTACATAGGCACTGAAACTGAATCTAAGTTTTTCACTTACGTTTTCAACCCCTGATAGGTTTTCCCTCTTGTTGTCATTTGACATTTCAAGGCAACTGATGCTTTCATTAAATGTTTTCATTCATGACACCTTCAAAAGAAAGTGCAAAATTCCAAAATATTTGTGTAACATGTGCAACTGACACGAGCAGCGCACGTTAACAAGACATCCTCGACTACTCGAATCGAAAAACGTGACATTTCGAATTAAAAATAAGTCGAAAAGTTGTTAAAATATTTCATAAAGTGTGTTCATAAAGTGGACTAAACAAGAAGTCACCTCGTTCCGTGAATGTGACTCTAATTTATCACTACTAAAAGGTTACGACTCTATGCCAAGACACCCACTAAATTTCAAATATCGCGTTGAAATAAAAATGGTATAGCTTAGCGGGATTATGTATGTGTACTCGTAGAAAAAAATGTTATTTAAATTACAATTTTTTTTAAAAACGGGTTGCCGTCCGGGAGTGCCGGCAGAAGTGAAAACTTGAATATTAACGTTGTGCATTTGTGATATTTTGGAATGGTTAGGGAATAATTTTGCATCGGTCTACTCTCCCTCCGTCTTACGAATTTTCGATCAGGTCACGTGTCCTGCCGCGAGTTTAACATTTTTTACCCATCACAAAAAAATGAACAACGCCGCTAAAGAAGTTTTCACTTCAAAAATATTGTAATTCTTGACTGTCTCATTAGTGTAATGAGGTCCTCGATTCGATTACCAGGTCGGAGTGTTATTGGGTTTTTCCATCTAGTCGGATTTGTGCTCGATTGATAGCTTTGCCAACCGGGCACAAATCCAGACTCCGGACTGCTACTGAGAAATTCCATATGGAAAACCCAATAACACTTTACCCGACCTGGGAATCGAACCCAGGACCTCGTGCACAGCAGTAATGCTTGCGACCTCTAGACCAACGAGGCAGACATATCGCAAAATAGTGTAGTTAAATTAAATAGACACCTATAATTTACTGTACTATTGAAGACACACAGTATGGCAGGCAGTCACATTTTGCAACAGTCAGCTGTTTAAAAGTTGTTACTGAATTTCCGTATTTCTATTATTTTCGATTTCTTAAATCTAGTTTGTCGCTTGTCAAAAATCTACTTCACGCACGTGACGATTTGAAAATTTGCCCATTTTTTTGCTTCACTGTTGCACTTTTCACTCGACTGCGGCGGAGCCCAAAAGGAGGGTAATGTTTTTCAGCTTAATAAATGTTTAGTACGCATTATGTTTTGCACAGCTGTGGATTTCAATCCAAGGTGTTGAAATCTTAAAACCATTTATCTTATTCTGTTGACACTTCGAATTTCAAAATAAATATCCATTGATATACCTATCTACTTATTAATAACAATAATTTCTGAACACACCAAATTCTTGTACTTACTATATATTTTTATTTCATACAAAAGCGGTACCATCGTAAATTTCAATGTTCGCCAAATACTAGATATCACTCAACTAGCTTCTGTTTAGCTAATACTCTAAACAAATAGGTGCCCGAAATAGAGCTCAATGACTCAACAGTCGTGGCATCCACATAAACCAACGTATAAAATAATAACAGAAACAATAATAATGTAGATTTAATATTAACAAGTGTTCCGATAAGGGCCTGTTCAGACGAACCACTTTTAAACGTCAGAGAAAACACGAAGACACGATGGAAAGAAAGAAAAATTGTTTTATTTGTCACAGAAAGAGAAACACATGCATTTAAAAAGATAAGTAGGTAAGTTAATTCAAATAAAAATAAAAACCAACAAAAGCAAATATTAAATATTAGAGTTTTGATGCATAGTTCTGTAATAATTATAAATGTGAAAGTTTGTATGTTTGGATGTGTGTTACTCAATTATGAAAAAACGGCTGAATGGGTTTAGATGAAATTTGGCACACAGATAGTTTATAACCTGGATTAACACATAGGATATTTTTTTATGCCAGTAGTACGTTCCCGTGGGATGATTTTTAATCTCCGCGAGGGCGAAAGCTAGTTTTTAATAAATATATGCGTTGCCTTCTAATATACTTTTTCATTGGTTCACTAACATAGTGCTTGAACTTCAAGAAATTTTAATGGTAAAAGTAACATTTAATTATAATGATACTAGCCATGCTCCGCGGTTTCACCCGCACAAATCTCGATCCCTTGGGAATATTGAGAAGAAAGGTATCCTATGTCCTTCTTCTGGTCTACTCATGTGCCAAATTGTATCTAAATCCGTTAAGCCGTTTTAGCGTGTAAGCGTAACAAACAAACAAGCAAATAAACAAACTAACAAACTCACTTTCGCATTTATAATATTAAAGTTATAATATTCCCATGTTATCACGAACTGGTCCCAAGATAGAAAGGAAATATGAAATTATTTCATTAAAAAATAAACAATTTAGTGTGCATCGCGGATCCACTAGTTCGTAAAATTAATTGAGAGACGTGAAAGAAAGAAATAAATTATTATTAGAATATTAAATGCACAAAAAGGGTTTTCTGTTTAGAGGCTAACTTTTTTCAAGCAAATATTGCACGTATTAAGGGACTGCACTCTTCCATAGTACAACATAATTAAATATCTACTTAATCTAGTAACAAAAAGGTACTTAGTATATCAAATAGAAATATAGATTTTTATGAGAGTATGATTCGGGTGTGAATATCTGTGCAAAGTATGTCTGTATGAGAGTGTTAGTGGAAGTGTATCTGCAACAGTATGTGCTCCAAAAGTGCCTCCGTGTCATGTTACCTACACATGACACGGAGGTACTTTTGGAGCACATACTAGTACACATAGTGTCTTTATCCAATAGGATAAAGACCAGTACCCTAATTACGTAATGCAAAATCAATCCGAATCTGAATCGTTTTGAAACAGATTGCTAATGTATTGCTCCGTAAGTTCGAAAAAAAAACTGTAGAGCAACGTAAATGACGCAATGAATGTTGTTGAACTGTCAAAATGAAACAGATTTGTCTTTAACGTTTACGAAAATATGTTGCGTAATTAGGAAGCTGATCTGAAATTGGTTTGCGTACATTCATTATTTTCTTACGATTACCATTTTTACGATTACCATTTATACCTTTTAACCGTATTATTATATGGTCTACCAGAAATTACAGTCATAACATTTTTAAGATTAGCTAGGGGAGCGGCTGTCCAAGGTGCAGCTCAGATAGGATACTCGTGGAAGTGTACGATTTGATTGATTTAAATCAATAAATTAGAAATATCAGATAATTTTGCATGATATCTTATACACGGGACAATTTTATCAACTAGGATGGCTATCTCAAGGTGAGAAGTGTTGTTATTGGTGATTGAGATGATGGATGTGTAGATACACACCTTCGCCTAACGCAATTTCGTCACACCGTGCACCGGTCACACCCTGTTAAATCAGAACACCAAATTATTAAACTGGATATTTACTATATTTTGAGAGAGACGTTGCCTTGTGATTGCGGACGAAGAATGTCGACACTTGAGCGAAAAGCCATTCGCGTGACCAACACGCAAGTTTTAAATTAAGAAGTTTATTAATTTTATGACCATAAAAATCCAAAATATAAATATCCACTGTAAATAATGTTTAATCGTTTTTATGTATATCTGCCGCCAAGCAGCGTAGCTGTATTCCAGTTCGAAGGGTTGTGGGTACCAGAGTAGTTGCAGGCACATAAAACATTTCCTCTGCCCAACCCTTTGGGGAATACAGGCGTGATGTTATGTTATGTGTATTAAACATTTTAGTTTTGTCTCTGCGAATTAACATCGCAGAGACAAAACTAAAATGTTGCCGCAATGGCTCTGGTATATATTGCAAGGTCCATATGCGACGGTCAACACTTATCATCAGGTAGGCCGTTGGGTTAATATTATACAAAAATACCTTATCATGAGCGTATTACATAAGTCGGTCGCAATTAAAATAAAATGCGTTTTATTTAGTGTTGTACTCTGGTGAAGCTCTAAAGTGGTTCGTCTACACCGGCCCTAAGTCTACTAGAGATTGTGACGGGCGCGTTAAAAATATCTAGTCTTGTTCAATGAATGGATGCGATGTTTGGCTCGTTACAGCAGCTGCTAACATTCGTTATAGCTCTCAGCAATGTATTATAAGTACGATTTATTTTATGAAACAATTTGTAGGTACATGATTAGGGATTGTGCAGTAGTAAACACAACCTTGCTGTACATCGCACACGTCTCCATAGAGTAGGCAACTCGTTCATGGGTCAATGTATACGCTTTTACAACAAACTTCCCATCGACATTCGAAACGATTTAAAAGTTGTTTTAAAACCAAGCTTTGTAAAAAAGGGTACTATAAAAAGTTTCAGATTATTTAGAAGATAAAAAAGCATGGGATTGAGGTGCTCGCTCTGCTAAGCCTTGTGATAAAACCATAAAATTTGATATTTTTTATTATTATGTAAAATCATTAAAATATACCAGTTTTATATACATACCTACATATATGACATTGTAGAAAATTATAATACAAAATGACATGATTACTTTGTAAAGTATTATATTGTTTTAATTTTTGTGAATGTGAGGACTACTCGTATGTGGATATTTTTATGTATATTTTTTCTCTCATTTTTTTTTTCTTTCTCGGTTAGTTTTAATGATGGTCTGGCAGTTTGAGTAGTTTATGTGGCCTACCCAAATGTCCTTTCTTTGGTATTGTTCGTCGAGTTGAGTTCTGAGTTGAGCTACACGATCACTGACAAATGCTTACACTGACAGCACAGGTCCACTCAAATCTGTGTGGTTCTTTTCTCAAAAGACCATTTCAGACTAATCTACATGGTCCTCATATGGCCTGACCAAGATTATGTCTGGACTTTAAAAGAGACTGTGACCTCTGAGACCTTTCTTCTCAGAGTAGTCAGATAGGAAACGCCGAACTCATCTAGCTAATATTTTTTTTTTTTTATATGACGTGTAAAAGTGATTCCAATATCCTATTTACAGAATAAACAATTTCATTTCATTTCATTAGGCTCTTGGGATAAACTGAGTCGGTATTTTATTTGACCATGGGACCGGTTGATATTATGATTTAATTTAAAAGATGAGTTTCATTGCAAACAGATTACTTACCTTGCTAATAGCTTTCCGAAAGGCGAACGAATTGTATGTCAATTAAATTCATATAAGATTCTTTAAAAACTCATGGTCATGATATGTTTAAAAAATTTGTAAGTATTTATGATCCCGCCGATACGCAAACAAAATAAATATGGTAGAACAAAAATATTTTAAATATTATTACTTTAGACACAGCTTTGGGCTACAATCTAATACCGTTGGTCAGTAGCCAGGTTAAATGAAGTAGGTTGAGGCAGTAAGATACAGCTTCCTAATTATGTTCATAATAAATAATTCAGTGTAATCGTGAATTCTTGCATGGCTTAATTTAAGTAGGTATTCTAAATGAGTTCTCTGGCAGGCTATC
The DNA here is from genome assembly GCA_963853775.1 of Xanthia togata. Lineage (NCBI taxonomy): Eukaryota > Metazoa > Arthropoda > Insecta > Lepidoptera > Noctuidae > Xanthia > Xanthia togata. The sequence continues at coordinate 14,722,137 of OY970809.1, forward strand.
AAAGCTTCTAATCACCCTTCTATTTCAACTATGAATGCTACTGGTCCCTATAATTATAAACATTGCTAAGAATAGATCTTTCCTTATGGATGTTTAGTCACTCACTTGGCAAGTACCTAGTGATCGGTTATGGAAAGTGTCTTTCAAGATGACATAACTCTAAATACAGCTATGATTTGTGACTAATGGTCTAGGATGGGATGGCGAATCTCTTAAGCGGATCATTTTACTTAAAAATGTTGTGGCCAAGATTTAACAAATATAACAACATAAACATAACATCACGCCTAGTTTCTCCGACGGGTTCGGCAGAGGTGTAAGTATCTATAGTACACCCACATTTCGCCAGTTATGTTTAAGTCCCATGTAATAGGGGGCGAGCCTATTGCCATCAACTGGGCACAAATCCAGACTCCGGGCTGCTACTGAGAAATTCCAGAAAGAAAAACTCAAAAACAAAAACTAACAAAAATAAAAAACAATTATAGAAATAAAAATATCAAAAAGAAATGAAAATTGAGTAAAACGTATTTCAATTGAATGCTCCAATCAATACCGTGCCCAGAGGTTCGGTGGCGAAAAACGAAAATTAAAAACCAAAGACCGTTTTTTTTGGAAGTCGGTTGTTTATTTTTGTTAAAGATTTTTTGATTTTTTTTCTTTTAATGAAAGTTCTCATTCTAATCCGTCTGTCAGTATCAATCTGTCAAAAATTCATTAGATTTTTGACATTTAATTGTCGTTGAAACGTGGAGATGAGATACCTACAAATTGAATTGTAAGACGAGAATTTGCCTTCTGTTTCGTCGCGTGCCCTCCGTGGCACGTGCGCCATAGGTTCGCTATCTCTGGTCTAGGAAATATTATAAGCCCACGTTCGTCCGGACGTAAAAATATCGCAGCAAGATTTTCAACTATCGGTGTTGAGCCGAGCGTTGAGAATCCAACGCACTCTTCTCCCAGCTCGTCAAAAAAACACACTGTTGGATTTTCAACTCTCGGTGTTGAGCCGAGCAAAAATCCAGTGCGCGATAAAATCCCGCCGCGATATTTTAACGTCCGTGCAAACTTGGGCTAAAGAGTCATGGATTATCCTTAAAATAAGTGCACTTGAAGGTACAGGACATGTAGAAATAATTATATAAAGATAAGTATACAGGGTGGAAGGGACATCGATGCGAAAACTGATACCATGGATTCAGTACATGATTCTGAACGTCACCTTGTGTTGAAATTTTTCGTCGGTTATTAAAAAAAAACTTTTTCACAAAAAATAAAACCGACTTCCAAAAAAAAACACAAGTCGGTGGCAAAAAAATTAAAATAAAAAACCCAAGACACCGACTTCCGAAATCAAAGTTATTTTTCACTTTGTAGTGTTTTTTTTTTGGAAGTCGGTTTTATTTTTTGTGAAAAAGTATTTTTTTAATAACCGACGAAAAATTTCAACACAAGGTGACGTTCAGAATCATGTACTGAATCCATGGTATCAGTTTTCGCATCAGTTTTCGAAAAAGTTTTTATTTTTCACTTTTTAGTTGTGGTACCTACACAAAACCCCCACAAAAATTTGAACACCAAGTAAATTACAGTGACAGGAACTATTAGAATATCATCCACATATACTAGGTGGGAAAAATATGTATTATTGAAGCTAACTCAAAAACCCCTCTTCAGATCTTGACCAAATTTATATGGGACCAATTCTGAAGTATGCCCTACCAAATAAAAAAAGAATCATCAAAATCAATTCATAATTGGCGGAGTAATCGCGAAACAAACATACAAAAAAAAAAAACAAAAAAAAAAACATACAACCGAATTGAGAACCTCCTCCTTTTTGAAGTCGGTTGAAAAAGTCCCGCTGAAGTGGGAACGGGAAATTATATTATTTTATCAGTCATGTCTTGAATATCGTATTGTACCACTATCGCCCATATCTGATGAGTGAGTGACCGCACGTATTACAAAAGAAGCTTTGTGTTATACCTATATTTTATCATAATTTTAAACATTTCATAACATTACTTGATCGAAGGTTAAGCTACGCTTGCCGCGGACGGTTGGTGGATGGGTTACCATCCATTACATATCGAGAGGGTTCCATCTGTACCTCGGAAAGCACGTTGAGCCGTTCGTTCCGGCTGTCATTCGTAGATTTCTGACAGTCGTTACGTGTAGTCAGAAGTCTAAAAGACCAAGGGGTTTCGTGTAACCTACTTATCTGGGTTTTCGAGTTCAGATAGGCAATCCCTCCATATAAAATACTGATATTCAGCTGCATCCAGTTAGACTGGTGGCCGACCTCAACATATTTGGGAAAAGGCTAGGCAGATTGATAGAGTGACCGCACGTGTAGATAGTGTCATCCACGACGACGCGCCCCACTCCGCTCCGCTCCGTACTAAAGTACAGCTTACAGTACAGTCATCGCGGAGTGGGGCGCGTCGTCGTGGATGACACTATCTGTATTAGTAAGGAAACTTTGTGTTATGCCTACCTATTTCACGATAATTTTAAAGATTTTATACTTAGCATTACGTAATAAGCCTACAAATTGTTGTTAATTTAAATATCTGAAAACCTGAAAAGGGTTAATTGTAAAACAACAACAACATAAACAAGAATTGTCTATCAACAACTGTTACAATGAGACCAACTTTTTGATTATGACTTCTCCCGCTCTGGGTGGAGCGGGAGGGCGTGTCCGACTCTTACTGACTAAAACCCACCCGTGTTCCTTCAGTTGCCTGTGCATAGCCAGGGGCCACGTATCCCTTTCGGACTTTAACGCGACCCCGGCAGGCATCGGTCCCACCGGACCCCTTCAATTTTTGACATCTCTTTGAGGCGCGCGTGGAACACAACGCGCCGTCGACCCAGGCCTGGTCCTTATCGGACGGCGAGCTACCCATTGCTCACCGTCCGCAAGCCCGCGCCTACGGTGGCCGGGAATCGACCTGCGATTACCGACGCCCAGGGCGTCTCCTCCTGCGGCGAATAGGGGCGTGAGGGCGCGAAATTTGCCTCTCCCTCACGCTTTCCGCATCCTCCTTCGCGAGCATTACTGCTTCGCAGAAGGATGTGACGCCCTCGCATGCCCTCTCGCTCCGTACCATAGCCTGGGACCAGGGCCGGACGCGAGAAATCCCCGCCACCGATCGCCTCCATGAGGACACGGCGGCGCTCTGCCCAAGCCGGGCAGACCTCCACCGTATGTTCCACCGTGTCCTCCCGGCGATCCACGCAGTGATGACACCCGGGCGTTAACTCCCACCTTATCCGAAACAGGAACCTCCCGAAACAGCCGTGTCCGGTGAGGACCTGCGTTAGGCGGTAAGTGAGGACGCCGTGGCGCCTTTCTAGCCACTCCTCAAAGAGGGGACTTATAGCCGCAATAGTGGCGAGCACAGCACTGCGACAATTGCACTTACCATGGCGCCATGAGATATATATGCGCGAGTACTTTTGCCTCCAGATCCCATGGCGGCAATCCGGCAAGGAGGCTCGCCGCCTCAGCGGAGACCGTGCGGTATCCCCGGACTAGCCGGGTGGCCATGACCCTCTGGGCCGCATTCAACCGGTGGGCTGGCCGCCCGCCTCAACGAACGCGCCCAGACCGGTGCCCCGTAAAAGTCCATGGACCGCACGACCCCCGCGTATAGCCTCCGTCGGTACTCATGCGATCATAAATATAAGAAGCATCTGATGTTTTTTCATTCGATTTCAGGGCTGGTCCGCATAGAGCGTGCTCGAGTAAGCAATCGCGGGCCCTGTAGCAAAGTACAAAATTCTCCTTTGTAGGACATATTATCATAACATAACATAACGGCTGTATTCCCCAAAGGGTTAGGCAGAGGTGTACCAACAATACACCCACATTTAGCCAGTTATTTAACAGGGGGCGATCATATAGCTATCAACCGCGCTTTGTAGAACTAGGTTTGAATTAGGTTCTAAAGTTTAGGAGATAAAATAAAACAACTAGTCAAATCAATGTTTCCAAAGAAAGACGTTCTTTTCCTCCTTGAACCAAATTATTATAATCAAACAATGCTAATAGTGGGTACTTTTGTAAACACCAACATGATTACTTTCTCGTAGGTATAGCTGGTGCCGGCAATGGTTTAACGGTGAATTTTCTAAGACAACCTTGGATGCAAGAAGAAGAGCAAGCAAAGCGAGGTCGAAAATATTAAAAATATCTTCTCTTAATATATTTTTTCTTTAGAAATATAGTAGATAGGCCTCTAATATAGTAGGATACTATATATTATATAGTAGGGTTGGCAACTCTAACTGCAACACCAACGTACTCAACTGTATTAAACGTTAATGCTTAAGTTCAGTAATCCTTAATGATTGTTAAATGTTTTAATCTAAAAATAAAATAGGTATATGTAATCTCTAAATACAATTTTGTTTTCGATTAAATCATTGAATATTCTCACGTAGATAGATAAAATTTTCATGAATAAAGAAAGTCAGAATGAGAATTCAATACCACTTTCTTTATTTATAAACTAAAAAATTAATTAATACATTTACAATGTAATCTAATAATTCAGATAGAAATCATTTCGAGAATGCATACGTTTTTCAACAAGCTTGGTACTCGTAATGTCCCTTATCTCCCATAGGTACTATCGTCAATATTGATTGATCAAGTAATTACCTAATTATGAATCTCGACTTCAGATCTGCTTGCTTTCTTTTGTAATTGGCTCATTTTTATTATTATTTTTTATCTTACGGAAGGTGTCATTAATGCTTTAGGTAGCAATTAATATTATACCTACCTATCTAATCGAAACAAGTGTTTTTATAATTTTAATGGTTGACAAAAAATGTCATTGACTGCCTACTCTAACACATGTTTTGATATAGTACCCCGCGATTTAAATAGGATGCAGCCATACACGTCAGGCAGATACTACCAGCCAACCAAACTTAAACCTACCCAGGGGGCCTATTACGAACTTTTAAAAAACCAGGCAAGTTCCAGGCAATTCATTTCACTGGCTGGATATATTTCGTATTATGACATCGGTAATTCTGACCGACTTCACGCTGGCTAGTTTGTCTGTGGCTGGCTTGAAATTCTCTGCCGTAACGTTCAGAAACACAAATAAATATTTATCGGTAAGTTACGGTTTTATTTAGATCACGTATTTTATGTTAAAAATAATAAATATACCTTAATATAGTTACTAAAAGTAGGTGAAAATATGAACGCAATGTTTATTGTGCTATACAATTAATTTTTATTTAATTTTTCCGTGTTTGTAAATTGTATCGCGATATTTTCCTAACAATAACTTTTCCGAACGTATTCCACTTGATGTTCAACGGGGAATTTGACAACTTCATTCTTGGACAATGTTTATTGTTGCAATTAATAAAATAATACTATCGTATTGTTTGTATAATACTCTCTATAAAAAGTACCGACCACGAAAGTTATGCTGATAGTTTTCTTAGATTACCGCGGTGTAGTGCACAACGATTTTTTTCCAGAGGGATAAACAGTGATTATAGAGTATTATTTAGGCATTATGAGGCGTTTGCGAGAGAATATCCGCTGAAAACGGCCCAGATTTGTGGAACGACTTGTGGACAATTCATAGATTTTGCACCATGATGATGCATCATCACACAAAGCCATCATTGTGCAAGAGTTCTTAGCCAAAAATTCAGCAAATGTCATCGACCAAGCGCCGTATTCACATGATATGGCTCCGTCTGACTTTTTCCTGTTCCCGAGGCTAAAATTACCTCTTCGAGGAAGACGTTTCGAGTCGATTGAAGCTTTAAAAGAAAATTCGCTGAAGGAGTTTTAGACCATACCTCAATCAGCTTACCAAAAATGTATGGAGGACTGGGTCAAGCGCTGGCGTAGCTGTATTGCAAGGGAAAGGGCCTACTTTGGAGCCGACAAAATAAATTTTGACGAATAAATTACTTAATGGTTTTATTTAACAATTCCCAGTACTTTTTACACAGAATGTATTATGTCCCTTCGCAAGAAGTACCTACTAGTTTCAGAGTATAAACAAAAATATGGATAATGAATGGTTATGGTGGTGTGGTGTTTTTGAGTGTTTTTACTAAATATCCAGTTTTCAACATGTTATATTTACCTATAACCATAGCCGCGAGGCACACATTCCTGCTGGTATCATGCAACGCAGTTTTACACTTTTTATTTTGTATTCTTTCCTTTTATCTTATTTTTTTTTCTCTTTCTACATGTGTGCCTTTTAGTCTGTGCCAAATAAATGTATTTTCTTTCTTTCTTTCTATCATGGTAATATTATGTAATTATCATGGTGCACCATTTATTAGGCTGTTGAAATTATTATAGTTCAATGGATGAGAGTTATCGCCCTCGGCTGAGCCTAACTTATTTTTAGTTTGAAACATTGTAGGAGTTTTTAATTTTACCGTTATTTTGGTATTTTGATCAGAAGTGCCACTTTCCGGAGTTTCCAGAAACTCGAACGGTACATATTCGTCACACGTGATATTTTCTCTGAATAATTTCGCCAAAAATATCCAAAACCATTCAATAAAAACTGCTATGAAGTAGCGGAAATTGACTGGATTGTGAGGTTACTTAATAACAGTTTTAATATGTCAAGAAATGTCAAACGAACGTTCATAATACGGTATTTCCAGCCAATAGTCGGGCAGAAGCCGGCCAGGGTGTCACGTGACCACTGACTGGCTTGTTTGACGAGTTCATAATACGAAATTGCAAGGCAGTTCTGTTTACGCCGTAAACTGCCTGGAAATAAGAGTTCATAATAGGGCCCCAGAGAACACAAAATATATAGAATCTATGAATGAAAATATCGCTCGATCGAAATGTAGTGTTCAACTCTCGAGTTTGTTCATTTTAGTTTGTTTGTTCATTGAACGTACTATGGAAAAGACAGTCAGATGGCGAAGTGTTATTGTTATGGTTCCGTACCCAAAGGGTTCCAAACCGCTTCATCACTGCGTGGATCGCCTGGAGGACACGGTGGAGCATACGGTGGAGGTCTGCTCGGCTTGGGCAGAGCATCGCCGTGACCTCATGGAGGCGATCGGTGGCGCGATCTCTCGTCCGGCCCTGGTCCAGGCCATGGAACGGAGTCAGAGGGCATGGGAGACCGTCACCGCCATCTGCAAAGCAGTAATGCTCGCGAAGGAGGAGGCGGAACGCGTGAGGGAGAGGCAAATTTCACGCCCTCACGCCACTAACCGCTGCAGGAGACGCCCTGGGCCTCGGGAATCACAGGCCGATTCCCGAGGCCACCGTATATAGGCGCGGGCTTGCGGACGGTGAGAAATGGGTAGCTCGCCGTCCGATAAGGACCAGGTCGACGGTGCGTAGTGTTCCACGCGAGCCTCAAAGTCATGTCAGCAGAACTGAAGGGGTCTGAAAGGACCATATTCCTGCTGGAGTTGAGGGGAAAATCCGGAACGGATACCGTGGCCCCTGGCAACGTAAAGGCAACCGAAGGAACACGGGTGGGTTTAGTCAGTAAGAGTCTGACACGCCCTCCTGGTCCGCCCAGGGCGGGAGAAATTATTTGATAATTTCTCACCCAAACAAAAAATCACTCCACTGTCCGTCCATCTGTCTGTCAGCGGGCTGTATCTCATGAACCTTAAGAGGTAGACGTTGAAATTTTCACAGATTGTATTTATGCCGCTATAACAACAAATAATCAAAATTTAATAAAGGTAATAATTAATTGGGGTCCCCACAAGATGTGTTTGTTCGGTAATATGGTTAATTCGGTACGGAACCCTTCGTGTCCAACTTGCAATTGGCCGTTTTTTTTTAAATACTTATATTATAATTTTACCAGTTATGACGGTTGACAAACATTTCACATCAGAAGGTTGTGTGTTCAGATCACGTCGGGGTCACTAATTTAGAGGCATGAGGAACAGGCTGTAAAGTTCACTCATCCTCTTTAGAAAATGGAGGATCCTCCGACCAGACGGGTGTCGTTTCTGGCCGGCAACTGCCCAATGGTTGAAGTCGGGAGCTTGTATATACGTTGATCGCGCGGTAAACTCTAATTGCGCGATGCAGGATTTGTGTGATGTCGGGATTTTGTGCGTCCGGTCTTTAATGCGTTCGCATGTGGCGATGTAAATGCCACCACATTTCAAACATTTAAGATTTGATTAAAGAATCTAAGTTATTTATTAATGGAGCTAGGAGTCACCTTCACACCATAATTTATCTTCCATTTTCATAAACCAATAGTAAATACTAACATAAGAAACGGGAAATATCGACAGACTAGGACTACTTAAAAGTAGGTAGATATTAGGTTTCAATTTCTTCCAAAACACACATACAAACACACTCACAATTCAGGAAAAAATCCTAATATCTAAAATAAAAACCATCCCTTTCAGCTCACAATGCCGATCGGTAACGTCACTAAAGACAGCGGGGCTCGCCGAGACTCCTTCAGGCCTCCCTGGGTGAAGGACAAAGATGTGGAGGCGCCGCCCTCTTGGATGCAGAAGAAACTCAAGCCAGTGGAAGGCACCACTAAGACGATGTCCGTGGATGCTGAGCCGGCCGCTGCGGTGACACCTGCTAAGCCGTTGAAGCGTGAGTTGGTTATTTGATTTAAAGGTTTAAGCAAAACGTTCCACACCACACTGCCAAAAATGTCATCAGGCGGTGGTCCCATAATTGCAGCTGCCTGGAATTTGATTGTTGCAGTCGTAATGACCACAACTGACTACAAGTCGTACTTTTCGTACGTGATCGGGGCGCATTAACACTTGAGTTTTCATCGCGATTCCTTGCACACAGCTGCGTTTTTATCGTCTGCGTGTTACCTACACTGCAGGCCCCGCCCGCCTACACCTTACTAGCGTTATTAACGCAGGTGTGTGTAAAATTGCATGCGTCCTAATACAAAATGTTCTAACACAAGCTTCCGACTTCTATTGCGTCGTTATTATCGCAGCAGTGTGTAATTTCGTGGCCGTCCTAATACATAATGTACTGAAAACAGATATCGCAATAACGCTTGCGTTTTAATCGGTCATGGAAAAAAAAGTTTGGTCTTAAATACATAATTAAAATTTTATCATTTAATTCAAGCAACAAGACTCATAGTGTTAGTAAGAATTAAACTTACAACATATTTTAGTAAAACATTAACACGGAAATTCTGTTGCACAAGCTTGAAGTCATAGGTATCAGAGGCACGCAGCTGAAACTATTCATGAGCTATCTAGAAGACCGCACCCAATGTCTACGGATTGGTAATGTTCTCATCGGTAGTAACAAAAAAACACGTCCTTCGGGGTTCCCCAAGGAAGTATTTTAGGGCCTACACTATTTTCAATATACATAAACGATCTTTGTAACCTAAATCTAGATTTGGTTATTTTTATTTAAATTCTGACATCACTGCTGCAAGGTGACCGTCCCAGCCGATACCTTGCAGCAGTGACTCACAAACGCCAAATCTAGCCTGGTTGCTACCAAAGACAGGATGCTGTTGGTGCTGCCCCGCACCCTTCTACACCTAACCAGGGATGCGCACCACTTCCGCATCACAGTGTAGAAGCAGTCAACGTGAGCTTCAGCAAACATCCCTAATGCGCTGCAGTATCGAGGCAACCCCATCAGCACTCTGAATGCGTTATTATATTGAACGCGAAGCGCGCCGTATTATTTCTGAGTATGTGAGCCCACAGACTGCAAGAGTAAAAAGACGTGCAGTAAGCACTAAATATAGTGCGGCTGACCTCTTTTGAGGTACGCCTGAATCTGCGGGCAATCATGTTAGCTCTCACACAGCACCCTCCGCTCCCTGTCAATTTCCTCATCATGTTTGAGGCCAGTGGTCAATAAGTGACCCAGATATTTCACTGAAGGTTCAGCTTCTTGGTACCTGCCAGTCTTTGTAATAGCCTGGCTTTACCTTACGATTATGATACTTAATTAGAAAAACGCTAAATATAAAACAAACTCATTCTCGACTTTTCCTTTTTAATTATTTGGGAGTAAGGGAATCAGAGAAAATTTATACGAAGGATCTAAAATATTGTAGCGCTTGCTGAAATGTTGCTCGTATTTTAAAATCTCTCATTATCGATTTATGTGACGTTAACTTCTTGTTCATGCCAAGTCTAACTGCAAAATGAGCGTAACGCACTACAAGCCAATTGTAAATGAGGCATAATAATTTATTCTTACGTTAATACCGAAAGCCTGTCTCATTAATTTTATGCAATTTCGGTGTTATTATAAAGTTTTAGTTTAGCTAACCTGCAGTTGACGCATTTTCATGAAATGAAGAATAATTAATTAGGTACTTTGTAGCGTAGCAGATAAAAACAGAGACGCACCATTTTTTCAGGTTTTTTCATATACTCAATTATTAGTGACCGTATCGCATCGTCATTATTTCAGCCGTAAGACGTCCACTGAAGGCTCCCCCAAGTACCAAAACTTCGACCGATTCTGTGCCTCCCGCGTCCAGCGGATTCCTGCGGTCTTTACAAGGTCATCGGTCCATCTTGTGGGAGGCCTTCCAACGCTACATCTTCGAACTCAACGTATCACATCGTAAACGTTCTGTAATTTTTATTCTTCATACAAGTCCCAGTGAATGCGACGAGAAGCACAGGACCGATCAATGAGGTAGTCTTACTTCGGCTGAAATAATGATGACGAAAGTTTCATGAATGAAATCGAGGGAAGTGATCATCTATTATTTATATTCACGTAATTCATAAAAATGCATAAGGCCTATCACGCACTGCGAAATCGCACCGCGCGATTATATGCGCGCGGTTTATATTCAGTGTACGGTCTATGTTTCAGCTCGAATTTCAAACCGCCAGTGCGTGTACGAATAGATACATAAGATTTTTTATCGCAGTGCGGGCTGGGCCTAAGCAAATCACTCATAAGAATGCGCCAGCTGAACAAGAAGTTAAGGCGCCGCTCCACGGTATCCCACGGCGGTACAGCGGCACGTGTACTTAGCTACAATGAGTATGAAAATATAGACGGGGTGGTTCATTACGACCTATAAAATATAAAAAAATATTATTTTTAACTATGATTGCGATCCGCATCCGTGCGGAGCGTGTCCGTCCGCAGGGATGCGAGGCTTGCAAACAATTTTTATATTTTATTTATTTAATTATAGTTAATTAAAATGGCACAACATCAATTACATGAATTAACATTAGAAACATAAAAAAACATTCATAGTCACATTTGAAAAATATAATATATAATTTTATTTAAACTAACATGGTACAGTGGACTCGATGTCCCTAGCATACATTCTCTCACAGAATCACAGAACACCAGACATACAGTACGCATAATTTTACTCCATTCATCCGTAAACACATGACATTCAGGCTTGGCAATCATTTCAGAAAGGCGTAGAGCATTTTCAAAGTACGACGACACATAGGGAAACCGGGCCGCTAAAAGACCCTCTCCATGCACATTCTACGTAGCAGTGGACAGTCGACTTTAAGGTGTTTTACGTTGGTTCTGCGTCAGTGGCTCGTATCTACCCACCTAATTACGCACGTGCCGAATTGAGCTAATTCATGTCTGTCTCAGACCTTACTATAACCTCCAAACATCATAGACATCGTAATAATGCTCCAGTTCCTTCCATGAATGACGTTACCGAATGAAAAATACAACAACATACGCTGAAAACTACGTAATGTTCTCAACCCACGCCGTGATGAAGTTATTATCAATACCTAATAATAGGATACATCCCGTGACTGTCATATTTTTCTTGAAAGCTACAGTTTTTAAGGACGGTGAGTAGATTTTATGAGAAGTTCTGAGTAGTCTTTATTAGTGTTATATTCATCATCATTCAGGCAAAAGACGTCCACTGCTGGACAAAGATCTCCATCAAGCATCGCCATAACGAGCGATCCTGTGATTCTCACATCCAGCGGATAGCTCCGCGACCTTTACCAGGTTGTCGGTTCACCCAGCCTTTCCACATCTTCCAAACAGAAAATTTTATAAGGGAATGTTAAGTCGTTCCTACTGATACTGCTAATCTTCTTGATCAAATTACTCTAATAGCTAATTAAGATCTCAGTAACTCATAATGCTTCCTAAAGACACAGAGGTACGTGCAGGTTGCCGAAATTATAATATTTCGTTGAGTCATCCTCTATAATTTACAAATGTATTTAAAGATTACGTTGAAAACTTAAAACATAAACAAATTAATTCCGAAAACTACTTTGGAAAAAAATATTCATACATTTGTATCAGTGGCCTACGCCGCCGTGCCGTGGTCGTGTGTAGGCAAAGTTCCAAACAGATTGGACGCGAAGTCTGGACACACTACACTTGGTACCAGCAGCGGAACAAATTACGACTAAGAGCTGGTTCAGATGGAGCGATTACGCAAATCGTATACAAGGTGGAGGCGACACTACGACCATAAATTAAACTTCGTATATCTAATGACGTTCCCAGTCTGTATAAAATTCAACCAAATATATCACGTCACTCTATAGACACTCACTCTCTGTAGTCACTCTATAGATTGGTAAAACCCATAGTCGGACCATCACTATTATTTAATTGTCCGAAAAAAACTTTTTTATCTCGATGTTAAAACTTATTTGTCACTTTCAAAATACTGCTATGCATACTACCAATAGGTATTTTCATTTATTGTCGTATTCTCGTCTCCACATGGTATAAAAATATGTTTTATGTTTCCATGACATAACGTAAACGCGTGGCTGTGCCGAACTAAAATACTAAAACAGACAAATATAAAATACTAGAGTACCTATATCGTTTAAATTAAATAGTTAAAATCAAGCAGAGGCTAACGGGCTAATGTTACTGTCTGTAATAATTTAAGTGTATGTACATCTCTATCATAAAGTAGCAGAGCACCATTTAATTTGACAGAAAAATACTTACTGAATCACCGCAGCGGGTATTTGTAGCAACAGATTCGAGTACCCTCCTCTAATTTGGCTGGCAATATTGATAATTTTTTGCCATTCCATAATTCCATCAGTCCTAAGCAGATGGTGCATTTGTGGAAGCTGGCTTAGATGATGATGAGATCGAAAATCAGCAAAATTACAGTTAAAGAGCAACACATATCATCCAGATATTGTCGCACATCGTCGTATCCTGTCGGACGTCTGAACTTCGCCTTAGTTTTGCACTCGGATATAATAGAGACGTATTGCAGCCGTCACAACCTACAAATCGCAGTCAGGGTCGAGACTTTGAACGTGCGACTTCTTGCCCAGACAAACAATTGTAGGACAACGTCCAGAATGTCATTTGTTTTTGTGACTTTGACAATCTGACCGTGAAAACTTACGTGGATTGAGCTGTCAATAGTGTCAATAGAATCAGGTGCAATGACGGCTCACTTCGGATTTTTACTGAATATAGACCGGCTGTTTTTACTGATGATAAACAGACCTCGATCGAAGTAAAGTACCTATCTAAAAGAATAAAGTAGATAGAACAATATCAACATTTTTTAGAACTATATTTCTACACACAAAACCTTCATTTGACTTTAAACATGCATGAAAAGCAGCTCATACATCAGTATTTTTCTCGTTTTATCCCGAATCTTACGTAAAAATCAATATATTTGGCAAAACTATTATAATAAATTAAAATACTTATACAAATATTTTCATTTTTACGTCTGCAAAACATGGAAAATCTCTTCCGTTCTTTTCTGTCAGAATCTGTATTTGGCGCCTTATGTCGCGTCACATCCCGTGTATATGTGTGGGTGTGGTAGCGTCTGCAAACAAAATAATGTGGGTTAGAAGATTTGTATTTATTTTGTTTCGTTCTGCTGGATGTTAGCAGCTGATTATGTTTATTTAACTTCTTTCAATACAATAAACAAAGATGCCTATTCAAACTCAATGATGGAACTGCTGGTTTTGTCTGGGAACTCTGACATTTTCACTTTTCCGAACTTGCTCATATTCATGCGTGTTTTATGTCATCTTTAAAAATAGATTTTACCTTACACAATTTTGTACCGGAGAGACAAATATTTTATTAAGGTAGGCATCAAACAAACATAAAAAATTATGATTATCATTCAGTATGACTGCAACATAAAAATTATATTCAGAGATAGCAGTCACCTCATCATGTGCATGCTTGTGCAAAATTAGGTCATACAGTTCGACCCAAAAACCCAATAATGTTCCCATACATTATTGGGTTTTTGGGTCGAACTGTATGTGCATAATTTCTCATCATACATTGAAAGTAGGTACCTTCCTAAATAAAAGATTCAGGATGACGTTATCCTATATAATTTACACTTGAACTTCCTGACAGGAAGCGCCGATGAGCATCGTCAACATTAACCGTGACACGAAAAAGATCCAATCTTTTAAAAAGAATCTCCCATTTCCGCCACAACGTTTTTACTGACGCTACGCAAGAAAGCAATATTTCACAGTGCATAATATTTGTGACTGTTTATTTGTGGGTAGGCTACATATGTGTAAGTATATGATGACGTCAGCCACCTGACCGAAACTTTGGCAGGAGACACGGGTTCTGAATAATTGACTCTCCGAAACCGTTCACAAGTTTGTTAGTCTGGAGTTCGGAACCGAATGACGTGATCGTTCGATGAGAACCACGCGCTTCACAACAGTATATTTCCGAATTTCGCCCGAATATTACTACTGTATGACTAGTGAAAACTGTGCTTGAAAAGTGATCTTACGAATCCTCCAGTTTTTATAGTGTCCAGTGCAGTTAAAACGGTAAATCAAAATCTGCATTTAGCGTCTCTTATGCAAAAATTTTCATATGTTTACATGACCGTGCAATAAATATCGTGCCATTGAAAATAAAAACGTTTCAGTATTGGACGGAGCTATAAATCGGGAATTACGTTTTAATGATCCGAATATTTCCTGCCAAGCTTTTAGTTAAAGAAACGTGACTAGACAACGTCATATAAACAATCGGTTTTCTTTGAAAATAGAGCTCTTGTGTGATCTGCTTATTGTTAATGAAAATAGAATAAAATCTAAACATTTTGTAGATGAATTTCTTGATGATGACGACACTGAAAAAGTTTTCAATGGAAAAGAGGATAGCTTTGAGTTTTTGCAACAAAATTAAGTAAATGTATTTAAAAACAAAACGATTAATCACAAAAGTTTAAATAAAAATGGAATTGAAAAAGCTTGCGCGGTCGTTTGTCGTGACGTGTTCGTCGACGATGTTTAGGAGATATTTCGAGCGCACGCGCCGCCATCCGCGATATTTTTAGAGACGAGAGACTTTTTACAAAATAAACGGAGATGTTGGGGTTAGCGGCTGATTTATAAGAACATTACGGTTATCAGAACGTTATTTAAAACCATGAGAGCACTAATTTTGAAATGATGCGAGGGAAAATGCGTCAACAGTGCAGCATAGGTACAGAATATTGAAAAGATCTGAATTGCTGATGATTTTTCGATCTTGCTAGGTTTTGGTACCTCTGACAAAGACGAATCTGCAAGTTCGTAGATAAATGTTACCTACTATAAACAATTAGCACGACCTTGGTAACCTATGTAGCTGGCGCCAACGCAACGTTGGCAGCTGTGATAAACAATGAAACAGGTGTTATATCCTGTGGATTTAAGAGTATTTAGTTAAATCTTATGCCTATGAAAAATTTTCCGTATTCGCTTGGCCATCTAATAGGGGAATTTGACATGTAATCGCGCTAAAATAGCGAAGGCCGGCCATCTTGGCAAACGCCGTGTTTATTTACGTCCCCGAATGCCATCAAACTGCAGCGCGTCGGGGCCGAAACACGTGCTACAATCAATTTCACTGTTCTTACTTCATGTTTTAGTTTTCAGCCTTTCAACATTTTGTTTTCAGTCATAGTTCATTATGTCGTAGGTGTTTATCTATGGCAATCATACGCTGATGACTATGAAACCAATCACTTATCTTGAATAACTGCTGTTATGTCATTTAAGGAGCAAGGGAATGAAAAATACCTAATTATTTTTAATTATTACAATTTAGAAAGTTTTATGCGGGTAATTTTTGGATTAAATCCATGCAAGAGGACATCTCTAAAGATTAGTGTTATTTCAAAACATAAATAAATCATTGCAGATGAAAATAATTAGTTAATTTTAATATTGTTTGATGAATATACAATAACACGAGTATTTATTAAAATTTCAGCCACATTGAAGAAACAGTCGACCATCAAAGATAAGGCACCAAACGGAGTGTCAGCGCCTGTAGAAGAAAAGCTAGTCAAGCCTTCGGCAGCAAAGCAGGCTGATCAAGCCACAAAGCCAGCAGACGAAAAACCAAGATTCACTAAATCTGCACTAAAAAGTGCCTTAAAATCTGAAGATAAAGGCATTGACAAAGTAGACAAACCACCACTAAGAAGTGTCAGGACTATCGACGATAAAGTCAAAGAGAAATCTGTAACTATAGTAGACAAGAGACCAGAGAAAAATGGTCCCACTAAAGCAAATAGCACGGTAAATGACAAATCTGATAATAAGAATACAGTTTCAAGTAAAGATACTAAGCCCGCGACAAAAGTACTCAACGATAAACCTGCGTCTAAGACTGCAGCCGAGAAACCGGCTCCTAAAACTCCTGAAAAGGTAGAAATAAAGCCTATTGAAAAAGTTGAAACTAAACCAACACCGACGAAAGCGGAAGCTAAGCCTTCAGCTGCTACTAAAGCTGAACCCAAAACCACTGCAACTGAGAAAACAGTTGAAAAATCAGAAAGCACAGAAATGGCTACAAAACCGCCTCCTTCAAAGGTACCTACTGCTTATGATATAGATTCTAATTAATTTAACTAACTTACCTTATCTAATTCAGTTATTCATAATATTGAATTAATTCCTTTTCCTATAGAATTTCTTATAACTCTTAACATGGTCTTGTTTCCAGCTCCCGCCACGCAAACCACCGATTCAAAAGCAACCGTCAAAGGATGACGTGCCAGTTAAGAAATGGCGAGACCCCCTGCATGAGCGAGTCAAGGAGAACATCGACAAAACCCTGAATGAAGTGCCTAAGGGTCACACGCTGACTAAAAATGAGAGCTTGAGAAGTGAGTACTATAAATTGCACTACCGTTTTATTAAACAATCTTGTAGTCAGTAGAACTAAAGCTACCGTGAGCGTAGAATTTTAAATCATGTTCCTAGCATATCGATGGCAATCTAAATGGAGTTAGCCCAAATTCAGACGACATCAGTAGCATCCATCGTTTCAATTTGAGTCTTGGAATAATTTAATTGATAGCACTGCAGGAAAAATACGCAAGTGCTACTGATAGCCAAAATAAGATCAGAAGATAAATTTAAATACCTACTAGAATTTACTTAACAAAATATTACTCTTAATTAGGCTATCATACAACCTTATCGGTCAGCCGTAGACTACGTAATTAAAATTCTGAATTTCCGCCTATTTTAAATCTTGTCTCAGTGACAATATAAAAATTACTAGAGACTTCCTCCACTCTATCAAAAATAGTTGATAAGTGACTAGTTCATGAGTCAATTAAATCAAGAATAGAATATACAAAGAGTTTTCTATTTGCTTAGTTGTGACATCAACATTGACACTGTGGCACTTTCTTGAGTATTATTAGAGAGTTGGATCGCATTCGATCGCAAACGCGGTGACATCAATCTATATCGATTTTGGCACTGCGCATTGTCTGATACTAAAGAGATTATTGTTTTCAGATATCATTTTAATAGTCTTAAGGATTATTATAAAACGTCCCCTTTTTTTTCTTTGGAAAAACAACAAAAACACGTAGATTTTATTATTATTAATGCTGTAAATTACCATTCATACTTTCTTCGGCGATGATTTATCCAATCAATAATAATTGTCTGGAAGAAATTGCTTAAAATGATAAGACAGCCGTTTGTATCATTTTTATCTTTCTGTAATTCTTTATTATCCAAATAAAGTACTTATATAGTTTTGGGTGTACCTATACCAGTTGGAAAACTTTTTAACTTTCCAGTTTCTTTTTACTTATTCCTTACTGAATTGTTTCGGCAGTACGCCAGTCAGAAACGTTTATAACTCCTCAACGCCAAACCAAACCAAACCTTAAGTCCTGATAATTTTCCAAGCTCAATAATATTGCTCAAATGACTATTTCTGTTTTATTTTCTACAGTTATCACATCTTTTAGAGTTTTCTGTAATCTTTACTTCTTTTCTAAGTCTTCTATAAGCTTCAATTACTTTACCAAATGTCGGTTATTCTCACTACCTACTTAAAATATACATTTATGAAACCTTTTGAACTAATCAGTGTCGTTTGCATTTCAGAGTTGATTCCTATAATTTGCTTTTCCTATATATTTATTATTTTTATTATACATATTTGCTATTCCTATAATTTGCTTTACAACATGTTCTTGATTATCTTTCTCGTCGTCTATTTAATTAGGTCTACAGCCTTTAACGATCCCATCTCAATCTCCCCTTTTATTAATACCCACATTAATGTCTCTTTCAAGTGTTGCTTCTAACAACATCGTTACCTTTTGATCTCTTGTGCGCTAGACTATTTTGTGGTCTAAATGCGACCCAAAATAGTACCGCACAGTTCCGCATGCGTCGCCTGCGCAGATCAGGTGTAAATGCACCCATACCTCAGTTAACATGCACACTTACTGCAACACAAGTCTATTCCGAACTATCCTGACAAATTGTGAACGGTGTTGAGGAAAATTGTGATATTTGTGAGGCGATTCTGCCTAGTGTTTTATTTTTAAATTAAGTGATTAGTGAATTTATTGATTAGAATGGCTGACTCAGAAGGTATTTACTGATTAGTTGCACTCGACAATTTGATGCCTATTTTGATTTTGAATAACGCGCTGCGTAGCTGAATTGCGTATAGTCAAGTACCTAGATTATTTTGCAGTCATCAAAATAATGACTAGATAAAATTGTTTAGTCACTGTTAAGAGTTGTTATTCTAATTTATTACTTAGAAATTGATTGATTACTAGAAAATTTAATTAAAGTCGTCGGAGATTATGTCTCTTTTGTTTACGATCTATATTTATCGATTTTGTTTAAATCAGTGACTCTTCTGAACTCTATTGCACAATATATATATATATATAAGTAAAACAGTTATGATTCAATTAATTAACCAGCCTCCAGCCGCAGTCCTGTGCTGTACATTGGTTTCTCCTAACTTGGACGACGACTGCGTCAAACTATATTACATTATACAAAAAAAAACACAAAAAAATGCTATCAACTTTATTGGCGTTTTGAACCGATACTAACAAATCAATCAACATGATAGGATCTAAATAAAATTTTCAAAATGCACCCAAAATCGGCAAAACAATAATTGAGAAACAATTAAACGATAGAGAGTGAGAAGAGCCAGTGACAAGCATTAAGCTGATACTGATGGCAGGTTCTTAAATATCTTCTAAACTCAGGTTTGCTGAAGCCCACACCACCGCCAATGCCGCCGCCTCTACCACCAAAGATGCCCCCTCCCCCTGAGTTCAAGAAGGCCCCGGTAGACCCTGCTAAGCTAAAGAGGCTGGAATCGCTTCGCAGCAGGCCCAGGAGGAGACCAGACTGGACTGACATGATGAAGGAGGTGGAAGAAGGAAAGAAGCTGAAACATGTTGTTTGTAATGACAGGTACGTGACCTTTTTACTCGAATGCGGCCTGCGGCTACGGGAAGCCCAAAAGGAGAGTAATATACCTAGCTGGTACAGGACGATAATATTACTGAATTCGCTATGGGTACAGAACATAGCGACAAAAACAATAATACAAAAAACTACGGTATTTCAGATCAAGCCCTATCATAACAACATCAACAGTAGTAAAGAACAAGGGTCAGTTCATATTCGAGTCAGAAAAGCCAAACTCCCACAACGCATTGCTAAAAGAGATCAACAAGGGAATTAGGCTGAAGAAGACGAAGACTAATGACAGGAGTAAACCGAATCTGGAAGGTTTGAGGAAGTTCAGGAGACAAATGACGATTGAGGAGCAGGTGCAGAAGAGCATGTCGCAGGCGAACTTGGCGGCGTCGCCCTCAGGAGTCGGCTTGGCCTCGGCAGAGGCGAGTAGTTCTCATGTATGTATTGCACTGCACACTTTTTTTTACACTTACATTAATTGACTAAGAGAAGGTCACCGTTCCATTAAGAAAGGAAACATAATTAATTGGATAAAAGTAAGGCAGTGTATAGAGTGCCGCTAGCGGTACTCTATCCCTCTCAGATAAAGTGCTGCTAGCGGCATAATAGTGGCGCTGCCTTGGCCCGGCTAAAGTGCCGTAAGCATTGCATTATCATTGTCACTGTCACTTGTTATTTTGTTTGATTGTTGAGGTCGCTGTTAAACACCACATTCTCAAAACATTACTTTCTCTTGTGCCTAAACGGACCCTGGCGTTTTGTGGTTACAGTTCTAACCTAACCTAACCTAGCTTTCAGCCATTTTCATTTGCTAATTCATTTTTCGTAAATTCAGTCTGTAGTGACTTTTGATATAATTATCTAAAATAAATACCATCAATCAATACAAAGGGCGGGCGGAACTAACTTCATCAATCAAACAAATAACAAGTGACAGTGACAATGACATTGCAATGCTTACGGGACTTTAGGCGGACCAATACAGCACCACTATTATTCCGCAAATAGAGGCACTGTGTCCGATAGGGATAAAGTGCCGCTAGCGGCACTCTATACACTTCCTAAAAGGAACTATTTTATGCTCGCAATAATATCTAAATCTCTCGACGCCCTTTAAACTTCTGGCTAAAATGTGAGCCTAAATGTGAAACTTTTTATTTCTTAATCCACTGTTTCTTAATCCTCTTCTAACTTAACAGACAGCTGTGCTTCTGGGGAGTTGGTCGCACCACTTCTTCTTCCCAACTAAAGCACTATGACGTGGTGAAGGGCGGGCGTTTTGGGAGACAGTCTTATTTAATTTTGATGTTCAAAAAGTGCTGATTCTCAACCTTATTTGAATAAGTGACTTTGTGTTGCGAATGACCACTTTACTTTTACACTGAAAACTAAAAAGCAAACACATAATTAATGATCACTTCTTCAAATAATTATTGTAACATAATACTTAGATTAGAATAAAATACCATATCAATGCAATTAAAATAAACGAACAACCAATTATCATAATAACACTAAAGATAAATGATGGAAGAACAAAATTTCATAAACTTAAAATCTATCTAATCATATAAAAAATTGCCTATAACGATAATTTGCCGAAATGTTTCAGATACCTGGTGCTATACCGCCGGAAGACGAAGAAATCGATGAAATGGACGACATTGACAAGGTCAGAGATGATCTGCAATCTACAAAGCAGTTACTGGCTATTGAACTAAGGTACGATAATATCAAACAAATTTTATATATTGAAGTAGAGAAAGGTCAGATAGTCAGTCGCTCCTAAAATACTGGTATTCAGCTGCAACCAGCTAGACTGGAAGCCGACCCCGACGACGATAATGATGTAGGTAAGTGGTGGACTGAAAATGTAGTGACAATGTAGTGACAGTCAATGAGTGTCAGACTCTTACTTACTAAAACCCACCCGTGTTCCTTAAGTTGCCTGTACGTTGCCAGGGGCCACAGTTTCCTTTTTGGAGTTTCCCGCAACCCCGGCAGACAATACCCCCCCTAAGCAGATATTAATAGGTGTAGTCCGTACAAGACAGGAGCCAGGAGGAGCTCGTGGCTAAGTAGTAACTGCCGCACGGGTCGATCCGTCAGGTTAAGCTACGCTTGCCGGGGTTGGTCTGTGGATGGGTGACCATCTTTACACACCGAGACTCCTCCGTGCCTCGGAAAGCACGTTAAGCCATTGGTCCCGGTTGTCATTCGTGGATCTTTGAGAGTCGTTACGGGTCGTCAGAAGCCCGAAAGTCTGACAACCAGTCATACCAAGGGGTATCGTATTACCCAGTTACTGGGTTGTGGAGGTCAGATAGGCAGTCGCTCCATGTAAAATACTGGTATTCAGCTGCATCCGGTTAGACTGGAAGCCGACCCCAATATAGTTGGGAAAAGGCTAGGCAGATTGATTGAGTCCGTACAAGACAGCCCCCAGCGTACGCCACTGAATAAAAGGAAGCAGTGTCAAGTTCGTGAATAGGCGCCGTCAGTAGGGCTGGTCATCTCATAACTACGGCTTATTTAATAAACGGCGGATTAGATATACTCGTACTTACCTGAATGAGTGTCGAAACCTTTATTGTAATGAATATTCAATCAAACTAACCAACTAACTGGAGAAAAAGTTCAATGCAGATAGGATAGCTGGCCTAGCAATTTCGGCAATAATATTTTCAGTATTCATTATTTCGCGGCGAATATAACTAAGTTTGGTTTCTGTACTATTCGCCGCGTCTGCCGCAAGACACCGTGGCATGCGCCGAACTGATTCATACGTTTATTTGTTTCCGTCGCCCGCCGCACCGCTAGACGCTCGTCCGCTTCGCTCGCAAATTGCCGGTCACCACTTCGCACCACCGTTCACCGCTAAACGTGGCATGATTAAGTCCATGTCTATAGATTTGTTTTAGTCGTTGGACGCTCCGCCGTTCGCATCGCGCGAATATTCGCTGCAGCGAATGTCCAGTGGTCAGGCGGTTAGATAAGATTTGCACGATCATGATCGGATTTAATTATACGAGCAAGACGGCCTTCCTAGCGGAATTATACCTACTTATGCATTACCAATGAAAGTATCAAGACAATTGATTGCAAATTTTATGAATCAGAACTTAATAATAATATATTTTCCTCAAATTAATAAAGCAATTAAGCACAATACTCACTCTCTTTAAAAAAAGTGCATCCTTTTTACGTCTGACACAATAACGAAAAAATATGAGATCAATGCAATAATACTCTCCCTAACATAATTCCACAGAAACAAAGAAGCTCAAGAGAGAGAAAACAAACGACTTTTAACAAGGATAGCGAACTTAGAAGCTGAGTTAGCAAGAGAAAGGGCTTTCATCAGACAAGAACAGCACAAGACTGTCATATCAGTTACTGACGCTTACGACGAAAGACTAGTGAACAGTCTTAAGAGTGAGGTAGAGAAGACCAAGCAAAACGCCGACGATTTGGAGAAACAATACCTAGATGCTGCAGAAGATAGGGACACGGCACTTACAGAGTTGGAAGAAGTAAAGAGAAGGAATACTGAGTTAGAGAAGAAATTAGAACAGGCTATGTCGGTGAGTAATAGTCATTGAAATTAATTAACAAGCTTCAAGTTGATCATCATAGAAACCTGCTGATTTGCTTGCATGATAAATATAATAACGGGCTAGTTTTAATTTTCTTTATTGAAAATAAAAATAAAAAATTAATATTCTTGGTTAATACTTTTAAATTCAACAAAGCTTTGCTTGATAACTGCTTCACTAACAATTTGCAGGACGAAGAAGAGGAATCTCAGGAACCTTTGTCATTTTTCCAAAAGCGTCAACTTGATTTCGCTAAGGAATGCAGGTTGTTGAATATTGAAGTTAACTCGCCTGAAGCCGACAAGTTAAAGAAACAGAAAATTGACGCTAACAATGAGCTTGCTAGAGCAAATGAAACTCAAGCTAAAGAAGCTAAGACTAATAACGCTAAAGCTAATGACGTTAAAACTAACGACACTAAAACGAATGACGCTTCTAATACTAACGTACCTGCTGATGAGGTATGGCTTTATCATTTAATAACAATCACAAATAAACATTTATTACCACACACCTTTTCGTAAATTAATAAATGACTTGTAAGACTTTGCACTGAGCGAGCTCGCTTTGGTGGATTACAGCCCTTCTTCCTTCAGATAGGAGGCTCTAACCTCTATACCGGGCACATTATTAGCTTTTCATGTGTGTTTATTCAGATAGGCAGTCTTTCAATGTAAAATACTAGGTAATATTCAGCTGCATCCGGTAAGACTGGAAGCCGACCCCAATATAGTTAAATATAGGAAAAAAGCTAGGCAAATGATGATTTGTGTTTCTTTACGATGTTTCTTATTTGACATTTGGCTGTTAACATTTTTTTTTTTCAAACGTGATTACATAGACATTGTTTATATTTTCCTTCATTTTATTCTTTATTTATGCCTCTCTTTCTTTCTCATACCATTGGTTTTATCAACTACTCACTCAAATTCATTCCTCCACCGTATGATAAAATAACCTATTGATTTCCCAAATAACACTTGTCCTCTCTAGCATTCCAATCGATTACATTCTAGCTTCGTGCATTGTTCCGTACCGTATTTTTAACTATGACTCAGAAAATACTTTCGTTACCCAATATAACCCTGTATATACACATTACAGGGCATCATGCCAACGAGCATGGGTTCGCGACGCTCGAGCCACGCCATCAAGCAGCTCTCCGTCACCAAGGATGATAGCTTTGAAGAGGAGGAGGACTCTGATGACGAAGAGGTATTGAAATATTTATCATAAAGTTTTTTAATAAGATAGCATGATAGAATCTATGGAATAATCATTATCGCACACCGAAGGAAAAATTACATCATTATTTTATAAAATAGGCGGTCTATTAGCTGTTAGTCATCTTGGCCATACAATCTTAAGATGGACAAAATAAGAACATTGAAAGAGACGAGAGGTGCGGCTGGATTCAAATGTGGAGCCAAATGTGTGTATCTTGTGTGGCAATAATTGATGAAGTATGTTTGTAGGTATTCTGTGGCAGTAAACATGGTATTTCAAAGTGGTCGGAATTGGATAAATCCTACGTTTACTGCCAAATAAAATTTTATTAGAGTCCAATATATAGAGCCTATCGCAATGTTGACGCACTTGATATAGTTGGAAAGAGGTCTTCTAATCACAAACAAAAGTCCTTGCATATTTTTAACAACTCTACCTAATGTTTCAGGAGGAAAGCGAAGAGAAGAAGCTGAAGCGAATGGAGAAGGAGGTGCGCAACATGAGGAACAAGATCCGGTACTTGAAGGAAAAGCAAGACCAAATGAAACGGGAGCGCATGGGCTTCAAGATGTCACTGAAGAACCAACAAGCAGCGCTCAAGTTAGTTATAATTAATAACTTTAATCATGTCTTAAAACATAAAATTACGTCTTTAGATCACATTTTTCTGGTTATGTGATGAACAGGTATTTCTAGTGCAGACTCACAAACTAACGTCACGTAGTTTTTATGCATGTTTCATAAAGATAATGTCATTGATATGAAAAGAAATTAAAAATTATTTGAATTATTTGAAGGCATCACATTTCACCAGTTATGTTTAAGTCCCATGTAATAGGGGCAAGCGTTTTGCTTGCCATAAGCCGGACACAAATCCAGACTCCGGGCATAGAATGAATGCTACCTACTGACACTTTCCTGTTGGAAAAACCCAATTGGACTTTTTCCGACCTTCGGATCGAACCTAGATGTAGCGATCTCAGCAGTAGCGATTGTGGCCACTAGACCAACGAGCCAGTCATTTACTAATTCATGGCTATTAAACAAGATTATGACCTTAAAAAATATTTTCATAGTTCATAACCCAACAATCCTTCAAGTAATTTGCTAATTCGTTGCATTGCATGTGAATTTGCTAATACAATAACAATGCGTTTATATTATCCACACCTTATGGTATAAACATTTCTTAAACGCTACTGCTGAGCATGAAGTCCTGATTTCGTTCCCCGGGTCGGGCAAAGTATTATTGGGGAATTTCTCAGTATCAGCTCGTAGTCTGAATTTGTGCCCAGTTGATGGCAATAGGCTCGCGCCCTGTTACATGGGATTTAAACATAACTGGCGAAATGTGGGTGTACTATAGGTGCACCTCTGTCTAACCCTTCGGGGATCACAGGCGTGATGTTCAGAAATGCATCGGTCACTGTCAGTACTTTAAAATGAATCAAAACTTTATCTTTGTGTTTAATTACCTCAATCACGATTATTTGCTAATCATCAATCACTTTTATTTTTATAACAAATAATATATAGGTACTGCTAATTGGTTGCTTTGGTTTTTTTTCTTTGATATTTCATTAGGTATCATCTTATTTAATTTGGTAGGTAGTAGGTAGTCTTAGCGGCCATGGTAGCTATTTCTTATTTATTTCTTACCTATTGATACCTCAGCATCATCAGTCATCATTATCAAGCCGAAACACTTCCACGGCTGGACATGGGCCGCCCCCAAGCATAGCAACACTGACCTCACAATATGAACACAACCACACATTTTGAAATTCGACAATATTCATTGCGTTATTAACGTTGTTGAACAGACGAATATTAGCATAAATATAAAGCTATTGGATTTGGAATTACCTACTTTCATAATCTTTCAAATTGTGATTAAGTGTGTTACGTGGGTACCTACATGGAGTGCTGGTGAAGGTCACGGGAATCCACTGGATGCGAAAAGCGTAGACCATTAACTCGCGTCGTTTTCCTAGAGGTAGAAACTACAGAATGCCATATTTATGATATCCATTACGTAGATACTCTTATGCCTTATTAATACATAAACCTGTTCCCAAATTATAAATTTCAGGGAGGCAAAAAGAAAATACAAGGAACTAAAACGCGAGGTCGACAAGATGGCAGCCATGATGAAGGAATGCGGTTCAGATGATGAAGATGACGAGGAAGAAGAGGAATCCGAGGAGGAAAAGAAGTCAGAGACAGAGGAAGAAGAATCTGAGACTGAGACAGAGCAGGACACGGAGAGTGAGACAGAAAGTGAAAGTGAACCTGAGGTGAGTTGAAACAACAAAATAAGTAGGCACTGTACTGTCAAATACCGGTTTCAAAAACCGCTGCTAAAAAAGGCGCTGTCATGTATTTTTTTACTATGGAAGTGTTAGTACCTAAGTGTGAGATACTGGCTGGTGACTGTCCTACTGCAGGGTAAAAGACTCGTCTCTCAAAATATGACACAACCTTCTCGAACCAATTACCTATCTACCCGTTATCGACCTAGATGATGGGTCTGTCCATCGCATAGGTTACCTGACCAATAATGCGGTGGAGGTAGACAGCCTATATAGGTAGGAAAGTTTTGAATATGAATGTAGGCTATACGACTAGGGTAAGACCAAAGAAACGATGGATGAACTGCGTGAAAGATGATATAACTAGAAAGGGAGTGACTACCAAGATGGCGACTAATAGAGAAGTATGGAATAAAAAGACATGTTGCACCGACCGCGAATAAATTGGGATCTTTATACCAATTTGTTTGGGGTGGGCGCAACATGTCTTTTGCAGGAAAATGATGATGATGAAGTAGACACCCTATGATATAGAAATGCCTCCCTAATGGCGTTATAGGTGACAGGGCAAGGAGTTAAACGAATTGCTATATCAATGCCCTCATACTGTACCTAGGTACCTATCGTTCGCGCCAAAACATTCATCTTAATAAAAATATCGCTCTAACTCAAACTCAAAGCATTTATTTCCATTAAACCATTTACAGGCACTTTCGAATTGTCAAGGGGTTGGTCAGTCAAAAATATGAAGCTAGTTGCCCATTCCAAAGCGTAGTAGGTACCTATGGAGAAGAACGGGCAAGAAACTCCACGGACACTCTTATAAATAAAATATAAAATTGATACAAAATATTGGTTACATTATTCATTTTGAAATTATGCATGTGAGAACAATGTAATAAGACGTGCACGTTCGTAAAAGCGCCCGTAATAAAAAGAAAAAAAGAATCATTCAAAAACTTAAAATAAATTAAAATAAGCCATGGCAGCTAAGAGATGACCAGTCCCAACTGACGGCGCCCGTTCACGAACATGACGCATGGATCAGCACCATTCAGCTCAACCATTTTGAAGGGAGCTAAATGATCCAACACACACGCCACCATCAGCGAGACATTTGAGTGAGCATGACATACTCGCAGCCGCCAGGGCACATTCAAGTCAATGAAATACTACATATTACCCGGTAAATGGTAGCTCTTTAGTACATAGTACTCACACCTGTGCTATGCAATTATATAATACAAAGGAAATTGAATTTATGCAATACAAAAATGGTCTTACAATCTTCAGCAGCTCCATCAGTATTTTCAAAATGTTAATCAGTGTGTATGTCAATTTAGTTGTGGAGCAGGACCAGCACTGAGCCAAGCATTTTTATCAGTGATGTAATCCCCCAACTTATAATATGCCTGCCTACATAGTGCTTTCTACTTTTCAGGATGCTCCCCTCCCCAACAAGAAAGAGAACCTCACAAAGAGGATGAAGCGACACGAGACCAGGGTCAACGCGCTGAAGAAGGGCAACGCACTCCTCATGGCTAACGTTGATCGTTTGAAAGACGATGTATTGAAGCAAAGGGAAGAATCTGTCGCCTTACAGAAGGAACTCGACTCTCTCATTGATGATCTTGAGTAATTGAATGCTCTTGATACTTTAAACGCTACTCTACTAACAATAGATAATAGTAATGGGGTTATGAATCTCTTCTTTTTTTGAACAGTAGGACAGCAGTTCTGTGGGCTCAGAAATAAATAACTTGAATTTTTACAGTAGGTAGGTACAGTTCGATTCAAACTTAATTAATGGCGGCTCGGAAGTGCGCTACTCACTGCGCAGTACCCCACCCCTCACCCCCGCTGATCCATGAATACTACGCACGTACGTTACTGCGCAGCGACTCGCCTCATGTTCCGAGCCGCCATTAAGTTTGAATGGAACTGTTCCAGTCCCGAGCAACAAAAAAACCTGAGGCATACTTAAGATCAAAAACGATTTTCTCCTAAAGTTTTGATATAAATTGATGGCATTACGAACATAGTATTTTCTAAACCATAACTATAATGAAATACCTAGGTCTTTTCTCAAATATGCAATTATTATTTCACGTGAAAATGCCCTACGTGACTGACTTTAGCCTATAAACTATCTCTTACAGCTGTATTTGATGATGGTAACACTATCACTTTTTTTGTAATTTTGGAGTTACTATTGTTTACTTCTGAGAGACCCAGACAGAATTAAGTTTTTGGTTTTCTAAGATAGCCCTTTCTATGGTCTGTCAAAATTCCCATGTGTCGATCAAAAACTATTCGTACTTCAGACTCCTATAATTATTAATAAAATAATCAACAAATTGCCTCAGGTCGAACTTATCTGATCTCTGTCAATCTCTGATCATAGGTAATTTGTAATTGATTTTGATAAGATTGTCCGATTAAATTGACTGTGTCCAGTACCTACGATACGTAATCAATGGCAATGTCTGGTATTGTCAATTAACCTGAAAAACACTTGATTTTTTATTAATATAATCTTATCTATCTTGATCTTGAACGAGAAGTTAATTATATAAATAGGTACAGGAAAACTGGCAACTGTATCTAGGTGCGTATTACTTTACAACAGTTACACAACTACTTAGATAGTTCAATGAATATAACTTTCATATTATATTTATGTAGATAGTCGAAGTTAAAAATTATATATAAATTGATGATTCCTTATCATTATTTATAATATTTTTATTAAGGCTTTTAATCATTAATATTATCTGCAAAATAATGACTGCTGATGTTTTTCTGCCAAAATATTTGTAATATTATTAAAAAAATAACCATTGCTCCTAAATACTCTCTTCCTATATTATTAATGTTTTTATTTATAATGAATTTTACCACCTTAAAAATCTACCTATCCACTTATTTTTCACTCATTTTTGCTATCATGTGATTTGTACATAATATTTTTAAGTTAATTATTATTTATAAAGTATACTATTGTATTACAAAACGACACAATAAACTTTTACACAATAATACATATTTTGTTTTTTATTATTTGTAACGAATCTGATATTTTTTGGTTTTGCCGATTTTGTGTTGATCATTTGATTGCCTTATCTCCTTTATTTAATTATTATACGTACAAATTAAGTACTTACATATTTAATATTAGAATATAAAATCATTTAAAAATGTGTAGTATTATATAGTAGCCCTCCCGTATCGGGAACAGGGTCCAAGCTATCGGCGCGGCGGTCAGGGCACCAGGGAAAGGAAGGTCCTAACGATGCGAGCCGTGTCCAGAAGTACCACTTTCTGAATCAAGCCCTTAATCCTGCTGCCCAACGAGAACCTCCTTAGGTGTTGGTCGAAGCTCTTGGCTATTAAGCCATTGGCCGTCTCGAATTTCGGCACAATGATCGCCGAGTCCACATTCCACAATTTCCACATGTCGATAAGGTACCTACTACATGGTTTGTTTAGCTTTTTCGGCTTTCACTAGGTTCCCGTCATGCGGGACCGATAACTCAACAATCAGGCCTATTGGCACATTAATCCTGTTAGTGACGATGCCAGTACCTACCTACAATGTGATGCTAGGGTGTATGCCATCCCCCCTCATTCCTCCCGCCGGAAACGTATAGTTTTTTTTTAATTTATTTTTTTGTATACCAGTCTTGCAAGTCATAGAAAATGTTTATTCTGAAGATTCTGGGGGGTTCAAGAGAGAGGGGGAGGGTAAATGTGGATGGGAGATGTAGTCCCGCATCATTTTCCATACTGGAAATTATTTGTAAGTAAGTTTTTTCTTTTTAAACGGCGTCTCCGGCATGAAAAGTATTTTATTTTATTTATTTATGTTGCATAGGTATCAGAAAACCGCCTAGAACACCCTAATATCCTCACTTTTCGTCCAGCGAGGCAGCACGTTTCTAAATCCAACCCCAAACAAATATCCAATTTTTTTTTTTTTTCGACCAAAACAATTTTATTTTTTTGCCTTTTTTCTACTGGCAGCATCGAGAACAACTGTCATTCTACCAGTGTTGCCAATTTGGAGGAGCTTCCACTAAACTTGGTGGTTTGGAGTTTGAATACTTTTTGTGGCGGTGAAATTATGTTTTTAGTAGCTGGTGGTTTTGTCTAATGGTTTACTTCAGTTATTGAAAAACAATATTATATTCAAGTTTAATCAACCACTCACTGAATTGAGAAGAATCTGGCATGCTCTATTGTTTGTATAGGTAAAAGCTCCAACAAGTAATTCCAACGCCAGTCATTGTGAATTCCAACGCTGATTTGGAGAATGCAGTGTTAAAGGAGGTTTTCTCTTAATCTTTTCTTTTTATAATATTTTATTGTTTCTTTTCTGTAACTCCTTTTTTTTTTTTTTTTTTTTTTTGGGTGGGAAATCATCAAATTACGTCTCCCGCTCTGGGTGGAGCGGGAGGGCGTGTCAGACTCTTACTGACTAAAACCCACCCGTGTTCCTTCTCTTGCCTGTGCAATGCCAGGGTATCCCTTTCGGACTTTCCCGCAACCCCGGCAGGCAATGGTCTCATCGGACCCCTTCACTCGCTGACACTCTTTGAGGCGCGCGTGGAACACAACGCGCCGTCGACCCGGGCCTGGTCCTTACCAGACGGCGAGCTACCCATTGCTCACCGTCCGCAAGCCCGCGCCTACGGTGGCCGGGAATCAACGATTGATTCCCGACGCCCAGGGCTTCTCCTCCTGCGGCGGCTAGGGGCGTGAGGGCGCGAAATTTGCCTCTCCCTCACGCGTTCCGCCTCCTCCTTTGTGAGCATTACTGCTTCGCAGAAGGAGGTGACGGCCTCCCATGCCCTCTCGCTCCGTACCATGGCCTGGACCAGGGCCGGACGCGAGAGATCCCCGCCACCGATCGCCTCCGATCGATCGACACGGCGGTGCTCTGCCCAAGCCGGGCATACCTCCACCGTATGCTCCACCGTGTCCTCCGGGCGATCCACGCAGTGATGACACCCGGGCGTTTCCTCCCGTCTTATCCGAAACAGGTACCTCCCGAAACAGCCGTGTCCGGTGAGGACCTGCGTCAGGCGGAAGGTGAGGACGCCGTGGCGCCTCTCCAGCCACTCCTCAAAGAGGGGACTTATCGCCGCAATAGTGGCGTGCCCAGCACTGGGTTGCGACAATCGCACTCTCCATGCCACCATGAGATCCCGTCGGAGCTCTGTCCGCTGTGCCGCGATTTCTCGCGGCATCGGAGTCAAGCCCCGGCGTTTCGCCTCCTCGCGCCACTCCCAAATATGCGCGAGGACTTTTGCCTCCAGATCCCATGGCGGCAATCCAGCAAGGAGGCTTGCCGCCTCACCGGAGACCGTGCGGTATCCCCGGACCAGCCGGGTGGCCATGACCCTCTGGGACGCGTTCAACCTGCGGGCAGGCCGCCGCCTCAACGAACGCGCCCACACCGGTGCCCCGTACAGGGCCATGGACCGCACGATCCCCGCGTATAGCCTCCGGCAGGAGGCGTTTGGGCCCCCTAGATTGGGCAGGAGCCGCTTCAATGCAGCCCCGGCCCGCTCCAGTCTGGGAGCCAAACGTCGGAAATGCTCCACGAAGTTCCACCGACTGTCGAGGACGAGTCCCAGGTACTTCATCGTCGACTCGACGCCGATGTGAACCCCTCCTACCGTTATTTGGGAACCCGATGGTGGCGCGTTCCGAGGACCATGAAAACACATGGCCTCGGACTTGTGCAAGGCCACCTCGAGTCCCAACTGCCGGATTCTGGCCACGATTGTCGCAACCCCGTGTGTCGCTAGTTCGGCCGCCGCCTGGTGCGACCTCCCCTGCGCCAGGACCAACGTGTCGTCAGCGTAACAAACGACGCTGACGCCATTGGGGAGGTCTGCGCGCAGCACCCAGTCGTATCCGATGTCCCACAGATGCGGCCCCAGGACCGAGCCCTGTGGGACACCGCACGACATCTCTCGCCGGTTCCACTCTCCCTGGTGACCGGGGTAGATGATGGCCCTGTCCGTCAAATAGGCCTCGACCACACGACAGAGGTAGGTCGGCATCCGGTGATACCGGAGTGCCTCCCTGATGCAACTCCAGGGCAGGGTATTGAAGGCGTTGGCGATGTCTAGAGACACCGCCAAGACGACCCCACCCCTTTCTGTAACTCCTGATAAGTCAATTTACTTCTAAATGAACATTTTCCAATGAATAGGTAAGTGTTATGATTTTCATCCACAAAAATACTTCTCAACATGCTAGCAGAGCGTGGTTACATTGGAAACGACTGTTTGATTAATCAAGTAAGGTTTTTAATAAATAATTTGCAAAATAAAATACATTATTCAAGTAAATTCTAACGGAGGCCTGTCAAAATGTCGACTTCATCTACGAGTTGCAAAATTGATATCGGTTGTTTAGAAAGTAAAGAAAATTGGTCAACATGGCGCTGCAAAGTACTATTGCTTCTAAGGGGTACTCCTCGCGGGTTGGATGCTATAAATGGAAAACTTATAGAACCTATACAACCAGCTACTACAGCAACTGCAGACGTTAAAGCAAATTATGAAAAGTCTTTTGAAGCATATCATAAGATAGATAGTACGGCGATGCTTATTTTGATGGCTAACATGTCGGATGCCACTTTACAAAAGGTCATGAGATTCTCAACCGCCAAACAAGCTTAGGATGAATTGCACACTTTGTTCAATGGAACATCAGAAGACAAAAGCTATTTACTATGCTACAGTTTCTTTGGCTATAAAAAAGATCCCTCACGTGACATGTCAATGCATATTATCCAAACTGAAAAATATATGGCACGAATTGAAAGTGGAACTTCAAAAAGGTGAAACGAAATATGATCTTCCAGAAATGTTACTAATCTGTAAGATCTTGGAAACTTTACCCGACGAGAATTACTTTTCGTTCAAGTCCAGTTGGATGTTGATGTCAAGAAAAGATCAATAAAAACAACAAATATAGACAATCTCACAGCACAAGTATGTGCTTACGAACGTTCACTTTTAACCAAAGAAGGTAATACTGAAGCACAAGCTCTAGTTGTGCAAAATAAGTATATGAAAAAGAAAAAGTGTGGATATTGCGGACTATATGGACACAAATTTAAAAAAAAAACCTCATAAAGCACCTGGGCCACTGACAAGTCAAGCTAACAATACTAATCTGACTCTGTCATTAATGGAAGTTAATACAAATGAGGTTGTAAATATTATTGAAGAAGATCTTGATAGTCACCTGTCGAAACGACATATTTTCCAGCTTTCAACATTTCGACAATAATCAAATAGTAATAACTGCAAATGGCTCAACAATTCAAGCTATTGGTAAGGGTACAGTTGATTTAATAGCTGACGTTCGAGATCAGACACAAAACATTAGACTGTGTGACGTATGGTATGTTCCAGCAATAAAGAATAACTTATTTTCCGTACTTGCTGCTCAAAATAAACTTGAGAAAAGTGTCTTCACATCTGAAAGAGAGTTTTGTCAATTGATAGTTGATGGAAAAATAAATTTAATTGGCACAAGATTCAAGAATGGAGGACTTTATAAATTAAATGTAAAGACTATTATTTTATCTCCTGAATTGAACTCACTGTCAACAAAAAACATTTTACAACTCTATCATGAAAGATTTGCTCACCAGAACAAAAGACACGTGAAACAATTGATTGAAAAGGAACTTGGTATAAAAGTAAAACTCGATTCTGAATTATGTACAGGATGTGTATATGGTAAAACACATAGATATAAATTTGGAACAAAGAGTGGGCTAAAACGCCAGGAAAGATCATTCACACAGATGTACATACATCTGTGTGAATAATCTTTCCTGGCGTTTACAAAATAACGAAACTTTTTGAATGAATTTGGAAATGGACCACTTATTATTTAAAGATGATTTCAGTAAGTATCGTCATGTTTACTTCATCAAGCATAAGTCTGAAGTGAAGAATAAACTTGTAGAAATGATAAACGAGACAAAGACTACTGGTCATATTATACAGACAATTCTCAGCGATAATGGAGGAGAATTTCAAAATGAAGCTGTGAAGAAGATCTTGACTGATCATGGCATCCAACACCGTTTGACAATGCCTTATACGCCGGAACAAAACGGGTGTAGTGAGAGAGAAAACAGAACTTTGGTAGAAGCTGCGCGAACTATGAAGCACGCTCATGAAGAACTTCCACTCTCCTGTTGGTCTAAGCTTGTCAACACAGGTGACTTCTATAGAAGGAAAATCACCATTTGAGTTATGGTTTACCAAGAAGCCCTCAATCAAACATTTGAGAATCATTGGAACTGAATGTTATGCTCATGTTCCAAAAGAAAAGAGAACGAAAATGTCCAGAAAGGCTAAAAAATGTATTCTCATTGGGTATGATGGTGATCACGGTTATCGGTTACTGAACTTACACAATAAATTGAACCTGAAATTGATACGATCAAGAGACTTAATATTTAACGAGTCAATCATCAGATCTATTGGATTGGAGTCAGATGTCTCTGAAACAAAACAACAAAGTCCAATGCTTGAGATGGAGGTTCATTTCCCTAAAACTAGAGAGAATCATCCAATGTTAGATGCAAGGGAGGATATTTTACAAGATGCAACTATTTCAGGTGTTCCTCAAACATTGAATGATACTGCTGCTAGTTTTGAAGAAACAATTCCCAAGTTGCCTACAATGTCGGATGAACCTAGTGGAAATGAAGAAGAATCCAATGAGTCCTATATTACGCCTGAATCATAAGAAGTTCATTCGAATGATGATGATGATGATGACGACCATGAAAATTCTGTGACACGGATACTAAGAGATAGATCGACATTGCGACCACCACAACGATTTGAAGATTTTATCATGTCTACTATTGTTAGTGATTTTGATGAACCCAAATCATACAAAGAAGCAATAAAAAGTCAGAGCCTCAGAAAGCGGAATGGTTAAAAGCAATGGAAAGTGAACTAAAATCTCTACAAGAGAATAAAACTTGGATTTTGGTTGATAAACCAAAAGACAGAAAACTGATTTCTTGTAAGTGGGTGTTCAAAGTAAAAACTAATGCTGATGGAAGCCTTGACAAATATAAGGCTAGATTAGTAGCTAGAGGTTACACACAAAACAAAGGAGTTGATTATTATAGTGACACATTTAGTCCTGTTGCTAGAATAGCCACAATAAGATTGATTCTTAGCATCGCTGCAAATGAAGGACTATCCCTTAAACAGTTTGATGTAGCAACTGCATTTTTGAATGGTTCATTATATGAAGATATCTACATGAATCAACATGAAGGATACAGTGATAATACGACTAAAGTATGTAAGTTGAAGAGAAGTTTATATGGTCTGAAACAAGCTCGTAGATGTTGGAATCAATGTATTGTTGATTATTTGAAAGTTTTAGGATTCAAACAATGTGACACAGATACATGTTTGTTCAGTAGAAACCGACTAAACAACAAGATAATTCTTGGACTCTGTGTTGATGATGGTCTAATAGCTTCAACGAACCCAAAGGAATCTGAAAAGTTTTTGGCAGATTTGAAACGGAAGTTCAAGATAACCACAAAACCAGCCTCTTACTTTCTGGGTTTAGAAATCTTCAATAACAATGATGGTTCCATCAAAGTCTCTCAAAAACATTATGCTATAAGGCTACTGGAACGTTTTGGAATGAGTGAGTGTAAAGCCGTTAGTACTCCAATCATCAATGAAGCACAACCAAGCTCAGTAAAGGAGGATGAGATTAAATTTCCTTATCGTGAAGCAGTTGGTGCGCTAGCTTATTTAATGACAGGAACTAGACCGGACATATCATACGCTATTAGTGTCGTATCCAGAAACCTTACAAATCCCTCTTTAGAAGATGTTAACAAGGTTAAACGCATACTTCGTTACATTCAGGGAACCCTAGATACAGCAATTGTATACAAAAAAGGATACAAAATTGGAATTTTGGAATGCTTTAGTGATTCTGATCATGGTGGAGATTTTGATACAGGAGTTTACAGGACGCTCTACTTCTGGAATCATAAGCGTGTATGTGGGAGGCGTAATCTCTTGGACAAGTCGTAAAGAGACTTCTGTAGCTATCTCAAGTACCGAAGCAGAACTTGTTGCGGCTAGTGAAGCGGCTCGTGAGATTGTTTGGCTGAAGAGACTTTTCAATGAAATTACTACTTAGACAGAAGTCCATAAATTACAAGTTGACAACGAGGCTGCTATAAAGCTTTCACATAACCCAGAGCTACATCGTCGAACAAAGCAAATTTCTATTAGACATTTTTATGTTAGGGAATTAGTGACTGGAAAAGAACTTCAAGTGAAGTATGTTCCTACAGACTATCAGTGTGCTGATATTTTGACTAAGGCTGTGCATAAACCTAGACTGGAACTAATTTCAGGAATGGTGGGACTTATACGATAAAGATTATCGATAAAGGGGGGATGTTAAAGGTTTTCTCTTAATATTTTATTTTTATAATATTTTACTGTTTCTTTTCTGTCACTCCTGATAACTCAATTTATCTAATCTAAATGAATATTTTCTAATGAATATGTGTTATGCAGTGTTATGATTTTCATCCACAAAAATACTTCTCAACATGCAGCATGACGAATATCGTGAAGTCCAAAGTCGACAAACAACATGAAGAGTACCTACAGGGAAAGAATAATCAGTCACTTCGAGGAGAACTGGGAGAAAAATGTTTTTTTTAAACTTTGAAGACATAAAAATTGTTTAGACAAGTGACAAACCACACAAAATAATGCTGTCTAATATAAAATCATTGCTTATTATTTATAACATTATTATAACATTAAAAAAAAAACGTACGTATTGTAATAATCTTATTTAGCCGTTAAAGTGACTTTGTATAGAATAATACACGTCTAACTTTAAAAAAATATTGTCCAATTTAATATTGTAGAATTCATTTTATCTGTAATATTTCATCTTAAATCACATTTCTGAACGTTTTTTTCTAAGTTGACTTAACTTTTTTTAAATTAATTTTATTTGTTTTCATCACAGAGCATAAATATAGTTTTCATTAACAAAAATGTAATCATCATGCGACTCTAAGGGTTAAGATTTTCTTCATTAAGTTCAAAATAAAAAAGAATGTAATGATCAGTCACCTAATTTTGTTGAGAATGAATTGATTAGTAATTATATATCAGCAAAAAGACGAGATTTACAGCTTGATTTACCGACAAAAATACACAAAGTTGGTAACCTACCTCAAAGAGAAAAACATTGACATATAAAACATGGACTTGGCATACCTACAAGAAAAACGTGCCATACCTACACTTTACTGAGAGGATAAAATGGCGTCTACTAGGGCAGCCCTTATCGATATTTCTATGTTATAAATATCGATAAAAGATTGTGAGAATGTTTTCATAATGTCACAGTACAGACGCCAGCACGTCAACCTACTACAATCTGTCAAATTTATTTTATCGATTTTCAACTTTATCTCTAAAGCATAAGGTTCAAAGTTGATTGGGAAAATTTGACAGTTTCGGGTAGGTTGACCTGCTGGCGTCACAATATTTACGGGTAAAAATACCCCAATTTATCTAACTGATGCCTTTCATTTGTTTGTTTAATTTAATTGCTTCGTCATTATTTCGCGGCTAAACAGTAGAACTTATTT
Source organism: Xanthia togata (assembly GCA_963853775.1). Lineage (NCBI taxonomy): Eukaryota > Metazoa > Arthropoda > Insecta > Lepidoptera > Noctuidae > Xanthia > Xanthia togata. The sequence goes on from OY970809.1 coordinate 14,760,737, forward strand.
TGATGTTTCCCATTATAATAGGTTGAAACCGGACAGATATTATATACTTACAGCTTTTTATCGAACTAGTATTCTGTAACTGATTTCAGTCCATTGTATACCATGCAACAAGTTCATCTCATTGCCGATATATCTATGTACATATTATATACTCAGTATACATATAGCTCATAGGAAGTGTGCGATGACGATGACACGAGTTTCACGCTTTTTATTCACCCAAAAAGTACACATATATACACAGTATACATATAGCTCTTGGAAAACGTCCGGTGAAGATGACGGGACTTCCATTATTTTTGCTCACCCAAAAAGTGCTCAACGCGCCTAAAGAAGTTTTCACTTCAAAAAATCTATCGAACAGTTGCCCGCCAGACACGACACCCGTCGGTCGGAGGGTCCTCCCTTTTCTATAGAGGATGAATGAATTTTACACCCTGTTCCTCATACCTCTAAAAGGTGGCTCCGTCAATGGCCCGCAGATGGTAATTTTTATATGAAATATTGTAATTTATATTATTATTATTTTATCTATGTGTATCTCATTTTAATCAACATAAAGATTTGAATTTCACGGATAACCAGTGAAAAATAAATTTTGAAAATTGGCGGAGCCACCATAATTAATATTTTGATGCTAAGTTTCTAACAAGCAAATGATTGTGGGTTTTAATTAAAAGTCAACACTAATTATTATTATAATAAAGTTATATTTAAAGAAATCAATCTCATTCAGTTCTGAACAATACAATTTTGTTCAGGTAATTTCTATGTGATATGCTTTCAGTAGATTTCTTCCCATAATATTTGTATCTCAAATTCATATATAAGTAACTCACAATGTAAAAATTGTGAGTTTGTCTGATTTTGATCATTCTCATTTAAAATGCCAGATATTGCCACATATTTGTTCAAATCGTAGGCTGTAAACAAGCAAAAAAATTATTAGTATTTTTATTGTTTCTTGATTTTATTAATAGAATTTTTAATTGATCTTTGGTCTTAAGACCAAACTCAAACACATTCTTTACATCACTCTTTGCTACCAAACAAACAAATATTGCAAATGAGGACATCACCATCATTTTTAACACCAGCCACTACAGAATCATGTTGGACAAATTTGTAACATGTTACTTACCAATAAGGTTCGTGAAGGTAAAGTATCGTCACATAATGTTACTTTATTGAGTATCCGGTTGAAACATTATTCTTCAAAGTGAAAAGAACAAAAATATGTGGCCTTCTTTAAACTTTCCACACCAATAGTTTTTCTTTTTTCGTTTATTAGCAGGCAACCTTGAAAGTAAAACATAAAACCAATAAAAAAAAAACATAAAATAGCATTATCGATAGATAAAATGTCTAAATGCACTACTCTATCCGTGCTCTATCCCTTCAATAACAAGAAAATTATTTCGTGAAGTAAAACTGTTGAAAATAATGGCAAAAGGTAAAATATGAATGCTTTACTGTTGAAGCTCTTCAACGAATGCAGAATCTTTTGTTTATCGTCTAACTGCCTTACTAATAAACGCATTATAACAGGTGAATAGTTACACACCGTTTTCTCTCTTTCAGTCGTCAGTAATTTGACTTTCGAAAGAAGAAGACAAAGCGTTGTGTAACTACACAGACGCTATACAACGTTTATTAGTAAGGAGGTAAATCTAAAGATATTTCAGCTGAAATGTATGTACATACTGGTGCAAAGTTATTTTCGGGTGATGTCCGCTTCTTTTGATGCCACATCCGATTATAATGCAATTGGGCATCTTGTTAGGCAAATTTATTAAAGTTAAAAAGAGATAGCAGTATTTTTTTGATTTTGGCGTCGATATGCCTCGTATTTGTTTAAGATTATTTATTTTATTTTTTATAATCATTCTCAAACCTTCGAATGAAACTCTTCAACCTCAAATCTCAAACAGTGACAAAGTGAGCAAAAAAAGAATTAAAGTTTATTTATCACAGAGTACTTTTTTATATATAAAATATGTATTTAGTGGATTTGAAAAACCGCCGCGCGTGCCCGTCGCGACGGGCACGCGCGGCGGTTTTTCAAATCCACTCGCGTCGCGCCGTTTTTTAGAGGTCTCGGGAAAAAAATGTTGGCAACACTGCGTTCGAAGTTGAAGTTGTCAAAATAAGTATCAAATATTCGAAAACAAAACGGTTGTGAACGCGAAGTGTACGTTTTTGTGATATTGCTGTTCATCCTTTGTGAAATTATTATATACGCCTGTTATTTTATTATAATTAATTTTGTTGCAATAGTTCTGGACTCATAGTATTCATTGCTAACATGCCTCCAACGGACGCCGAAGTGCCGCAGCCAGTGTCCGCGGTAAAACCAAACCCTCGGAACAATCCAACAATGTTCAAAATATTTCAAAACGTACAATACAATGTGGTTCAACACAAGAAATATGTGAAGGAAATGATTAAATTGTTTAAAAAGGTAAGTTTGCCAAATTTTTCATTCGAATAACAAGATGTTAGGCTGTTGATGCTGATGCTGACTTTAAAAAAATCAAATTGTGGCCAACAACACGATAGTTTGTATACATTCCCCAAAGAAATGATAAAACAGTTGGTTTATCATTAGATAAAGTTGGAATAACTATACTAGTATATTTTAACTATATAATAATAAGTGCAGAGCAGTAGTTTTTACATGTAAATGGATTATGAATAGCTTACCGCCCCTAAGACGACTATTAGTATGGTAGGTAGCCAGGGCAGACACCCTGCTAGTGTGGGTGATGCAAACCGGGCCCGTTCTGTTTTAGTTATTAAGTACTAGTAGTATATGGTAAGCCATTTTGTTACTAACACTAAACCATTGTAGTCTAAATAAATAAAGAGAAATAAATAAATACTGATAGTTTTGTCATTCAAAATATAGTATCTGAATAATGGATTTACATTTCTCTAACATTACCATAAAATTAAAAATACATTCACCTATCAATCTCAAGCATTTGATGGTCTAATTCATCTCCATTATTAATTTCGATTCACAGCTTGACGAGGACAGCTTTCGTGAGAGCTTCAAGAATGCTCTACAATACTTGTTCACGTTTGGAGACACCAGTGCTAATGTGGACCGTGTTGTACAGTTTGTGGCAACATTCTGCACATCTCTTGATGACGAAGAAGAATTCTTACTGTTCATATTTGATATTATTTTTGATGTAAGTATCTTTATAAAGCTTTTGGAGAAAATGTACAACTTAGAATAGAATATTATTTATTGGTGCTGTAGGGTAGCATAATCAGCCCTGTATTGTTCCCACTGCTGGGACAGAGGCCTTCTCTTTGCGAGAGGGAGTAGGCCATAATCCACCACACCATGCATTTCCTTAGGTCTTTTACAGCTCCCTTTAATTATTATGTTTATTTTTAGTGTCAATGTGTATCCGGTCAGTCAGTGAGGTACCGAGCCAGTCAGCTGCTGGCGGCTGTACTGTCTGCTCTCGGAGATGATGCCTCATTGGATGACGATCTTTGTGACAAGTTACTGGCATCACAGGTAAGATGTACAGACGCTTTCTTAATAGTCTATTGTTACAAGAAACTGATTTTCATGTTGGATTAAGATCCAACATGAAAATCAGTTTCTTGCACATGAATATAAGTTCACCTTTTTTACTTGGGAGTTATACACTTGGGAGTTGTACTATTAATAAGCTTTTGCCAAACCCTTTGGGGAATACAGGCCTTTTTTTTTTGATGATTGATGAAGTTCTGCTACACTTGTTACTATTGTGACAATACATTATGCAGTTGGCAGAATTATTATTCTTTGATTACCTGGGTGGTTATCTTGTCTGTTATCCACATTTGTATGGTTTGATATGTATGTTGTACTAATAGTTACCTGATTATGATACCTACATGTAGATTATGAGAGTAATTATCTGCCTAGCATTCTCAACTATGTTAGCTTCGGCTTCCAATCTAACTGGAATAAGCTGCCGCTGAATATCAGTAGTACATAAGGTTTATTACAGGTACGCTATCGAAACTCTGGGATTTGGTCATAGCATGCCAAGGTAGATTACTCGTTACCATAACAAATTAAAAATAAGAACTTTTAAAACAGTAGCCATTTTACAATATTTTACATGGCTTATCTAACACATTTCTAGCCAAGCTGGGGACAAGGAAAGGAAATATTAATCGCATTATTTTTTCCACCACCAGATGCAAAGACTACAAGATACACGTGGAGCGGTACGTTGTCGCGCCGCCCTCGCTCTGCAACGACTGCAGAACCCAATGGAACAAGACGACGAAGTCACTCGAGCTTATCGTTTTCACATGAGCTGTGACCCTAGCTCTTCTGTTAGGAGGTAATAACTGAATATTTTATTTCGAAAATATCTGAAATAATTTTTCTACTCTTTTTTTTACCTACCAGAACCAAGTCTAGCTTGTGGGATAACCACCCAATCTAGGGCAAACCCTCGATACTAGTTAGGCTAGTATCTAACCAGTATCTAGGGATAGAGTAGTATCTAATTAGACTGGTGCTAGACCAGCAAAATGTTTCCAGCTCCAGTTTTGAACCTGCTATCTACCTGCCTACCTGCTATCGACAATTTTTTTTTTAATTTGGAAACTTCAGCAACATTCACATAACATAACATCACGCCTTGTTTCCCCGAAGGGTTGGGCAGAGGTGTACCTGTAGTAGGTACACGCTCATTTCGCCAGTTATGTTTAAAGTCTGAGCCTATTGCCATCAACCGGGTACTAATCCAGACTCCGGGCTACTACTGAGAAATTCTAGATAGAAAAACCCAATAACACTTTGCCCAACCCGGGAATCGCTCAGCAGCAGGTCTTCACTTTGTTTACTATGTTCTACTTTATATTATTTTTTATAAATTTTTTAGGGTTCCGTACCCAAAGGGTAAAAACGGGACCCTATTACTAAGACTTCGCGGTCCGTCCGTCCGTCTGTCACCAGGCTCATGTTCTCATGAACCATGATAGTTAAACAGTTGAAAATTTCACAGATGATGTATTTCTGTTGCCGCTATAACAACAAATACTAAAAACAGAATAAAATAAACATTTAAGGGGGGCTCCCATACAACAAACATTATTTTTTTGCTGTTTTTATAGATAATGGTATGGAACGGAACTTGACCGGTTTTTGTATCTTGTAAAGACTGGTATATGGAAGTCTGTTATGTTGAAATAAGATAAATTTCAACATAATTATGTTACCATTATCCGCACACAGTAAGCATGCTCAAATGCAATTTCTATTTTTATTTTTTTTAAGTTTAGCAATGTAATTAAAGACCTTATTTACAGAGCCATAGTGATGTCAATCGCTAAATGCAGCCGAAACGTTCCTTTCGTGCTGGAGCGGCTGTGTGACGTGGACGAGGCAGTGCGTCGGGCAGCCTTCTTGTACATCGCTGCCATCAATGTGACTCAGCTCAGAGTCAGGCAGAGAGTGCTCACGCTCAAGGTACCTTATTGCTAGCTATACCCATGTAGAGCCATGGGTATAGCTCGCGTGTTATATTTATTACTAGCACTTTGCCCGCGGCTTCTCTCCCGTGGTCTTTCCCGCGGGACCCGTTATTTTTCCCGGGATAAAAAGTAGTCTATGTTACTCCCTGAAAACTAAGCTTTCTAATGGTAAAACAATTTTTCAAATGGGTCCAGCAGTTCAAACAAACAGACAATCAAATCTTTCCTCTTTATAATATTATTAAAAGCAAAAATCGCGTTAATTCGTATTTGGTAGACATCTTTGAAAAAGGTATGTTATGCTTTACATGAATCCACATTTATCTGGTTTTGGTAGGCTTGACTAATCTCTTGTCTACTGGCAACTTAAAGCTAGGTTTAAATCATTTATTCTCATAAAAGACAAAAAGCCACTTACATGAGAACAGACAAGAAACATTAAGTAAACTTATTTTAGGTAACCGTCACCAAAGTATATGTATAGAAGAAAAAATATTAGTAAATAAAAATTAGTTACTATTATATAAAATTATTCTATACTCATTCTCATGTTTCAATTCTCAACCACCAAAGTACATTTGAGGATGCTAGTGAAGGCAAATTTTCAAAAATTTGTTTGGATAGCCGAGACTTAAAACTGCTGAGAGAGCTAACACTTTTTATACACTCGGCGTCACAAAAATCGCACCTCTTTAAGAATTCCCTTCAAAGTCATTTTAACCCCATTAATCAATGGTACACATATGACTATAAGTATCATTGGAAAGGCAATTTATTTAAATTTCAGAATAAATCAATAAATTTGGTTTTTTGTTTGCCAGGGAATAAAAAAAACACGCTAATGCAAATGATTAAAAACTTAAATTTTATTTTATCAGTGAAAATTTTAAAAAAGTCCATAAAATCAACTTAAAACCTAGTGGTACCCCCCCTAGCTCTGATGACAGCTTCCATGCGTTCTCTCATGGACCTAATTAATGTGACAACAGTCTCTTGAGGAATGTTGTCCCATTCTGCAACGACTGCATCTTGGAGGTCTTGGAGAGTGGTAGGGGTAGGATCACGTGCCCGTACTCGCCGTTTCAGTTCATCCCAAAGGTGCTCGATAGGGTTCAGGTCTGGACTTCGCGCCGGCCAGCGCATAACAGGGATCCCAACTTCTTGCAGGTAGTCTCTTACAATTAATGCGGTGTGACAGAGGGCGTTATCGTGCATTAACGTGAACCCACTGCCAACAAAACCCGCATAAGGGACAACCTGCTCCTCTAAGATCTCTGTTATGTACCGAGGAGCAGTCAGCGACCCTTGCCCGCGAGCACTTCCAGTCCGAGAAACACACACAAGGTTCGTTTTGCCTTCGATTGACATGCCGCCCCAGAACATGCACGAGCCACCCCCGTATTCCACTGTCTCTTGAATACAGGCTTGTGCGAATCGTTCCCCTTGCCTCCTGTACACTCTTCTACGCCTGTCGTTGCAGAAAAGACACACCCTCGTCTCATCCGAGAAGAGTACAGCCCTCCATTGGTCTATTGTCCAATCCACATGGTCACGGGCAAATTGCAACCGGTCTCTCCTATGCTGTGCAGTCAATTTTGGCCCTGTAGCAGATCTGTGAGCTGCAATTTTCTTCTCCTTCATTCTTCTTCTAATCGTGGAGACGCTGACAGAAGTTCTGCGAGCTGATCGCAGTTGTTGTTGCAGCTCAACAGCATTGGAGAACCGATTACGTAAAGACGTTGAAACAATGAAGCGATCGTCTCTTTCGGATGTGCACCGTTGTCTTCCAGATCCACGTCTTCGGATATAGCCACCAGTCTCTTGGAAGCGTTGGAAAACTCGTCGAACGGAAAAACGACTCAAGTTCAGTTGCCGAGCAACATCACATTGCCGCATCCCTGATTGCAGTAGTGCAATGACTTGAGCGGCTTCATCTGCAGTGGTATCCATCTTCTGGGGTATTTTTCTTGCTGCAGCTGTTCACGTGTGTTCACTTCAAAGGTTGGATAGCGAATGACTCACATTTTTTTTTTTTTTTTTTTTTTTTTTGATATGGCATCTCGCAGTTGACTCTCAGATTGAGGTCGCAGCTGCTTAACCGGACTATCCTGTGGATGCCTTAAGCTACTAACTTAAAGCCTCCAGCCAGGGGCATAAACTATTCTATATTATACTAAGCGAACGCTCGCTAAGGGCACCCCCTGTGGGGTACGAACCTCGGCTTAGGGCGTCGCTGGCGGGGGGACAGCAAGGTGGGACAGGCTGGATCAAATTTTCATTATTATTGATCGGGGAATTTAAATCTACTTTTCTCAGCGTAACGCGGGCTGGCGCTTCTGCGAGCAAGGGTCGGGTGGGAGTATTATTTATTCGGGAGTGTCGCGGGCGCAATGGACCTCGTCGGCGAGGTCGGAATGCGGGTCTTTTTTTATTGTTTTGTACCGTGCTGGTGTCCCTATTGCTTTCCTGAAGGAGGGTTATAGGGTCATCTGGGTCGGAGAGAACATGCCTCGGACGGCGAATCTTACTGATTTTAGAGGGGACATAACTGGCCGCTTTTACAATCAGAGGGTTGCGGTGAAGGGCGGCTTTATCAAAGAAACGCTTATCGGGTCGCCCGTTTTATACCCTTGTAGGGAGGTGCAATTAGTGGCCGTTGTAATGCGTATTTTGACAACATTTTCTTTAACGTTACGCGCTAATGAGATCTGTGGTGTTTAGGAATTCTAACTGTTGTTAATTTAAAGGTCGTTAAACATACTTTCAATTGATACCAATATTAATAGGGTTTAATGTATACGTTGATGGCGGGACTTGCTTGAAACTTATTTTCGGAGAGGTGCGATTTTTGTGACGCTGAGTGTATATTTTGTGGGTAGATTATTAAACAGTTGTGCTCCTTCATATGCAATATTCTTTCTAGCGTAATTAGTGCGAATTCTTGGTAAAACAAGTAGACTTGGATCATACATTGTGGTTTTTCTCTCGAATCATTGTCCATCTAGCGAGCTCTAAACAATGAAAACGGATTACCGCCCGGTAGTTTAACTTGTAAATAAAGAAATAGTAACAATCGCTTTCATTTATCTTCAATCCTCAGGTCGGTCTTACAGAGCGTAGTCTCCGCGTCCGCCGCGTGGTCGAAGAGATCCTGATTCCTGGTTGGCTAAGCACGTTCCAGGGTAACATCGTGGACCTGCTGAAGGCGATACGATTGGACAACGCGCACGATGCTAAGGACTCGCAGTATGTCGCTGGGAAACTGTTGGAGTCGCTGTTTAAGTGAGTTTTTTAAAAACTCCCAGTTTTGGTTTTAATTAACTGACTTCCTTTTGATTGTTGTAATTAAACTAATATACGTACTAGTTAGTGGTATTCCAAAGGCTAATTTCGTATAATGATGGAAGTCTTCACTACATAGATAGAACTTTGTTTTTGCACCAAATCGTATGTGGTGAACCACTTTTTGTGACACTATTTGATTGATAGAAAAACTACACTTTAGTTCAACCCACTGTTTGGCTTAACCACAGACATGAATTACGCATTTAAAATACTTGTCTTACCTTGCTAATGATGTGACTACGCATCAACAACTTTTTCGTTTAATAGTTAAAGCCATGGCACGTACAATTTAATTGGAGAGGCAACCGGATGGCGAGTGGTAATCTGGGTCTTGAAGTGGTACCGAACTCCTCCGTACCTTCCGATGAGGCAACCGGATAAAAATGCGTTTGATTTATATATTATAATTTAAAAATGTAAGCTCACCAATTTTGTGGAAAGGTTGCCGCATATATATATATATATATATTTTTTCTAAATTCCCGAGTGCGACAACGGCCCGTGTGTTTGGGATGGCAATTTTTCAAATTATATAAATAGGGTATAAATCAAAGCAACCGTAATTTCATCCGGTTGCCTCATTAACAAAGATTATGTTTTGCCCCGCCCCATATATCCGCCCCCGTTCATTTGGGGCCCATTCGGACGGTACGGAGGGTCCGGTATCACTTCAAGATCCAGATTACCAATCGCCAACCGGTTGCCTCCGATTAAATTTTACGTGCCATTGCTTTGAATATAATGAGTCAGCTTGCAACCAGCACGCTTAGCATAACCACAATAGAAACGGGTTTCTATTCTTCCGTCGACAAAACCCGTAGAAAACCCATTTCTAAGGTTGTCGTGCACGTGTTCGTGCTGAAGTGGCCAAATAGATACAGCAAACGTTTATTCAAACTTTTTCTGTTATTTCTTCAAAACAACCAATGTAAAACCAATGAGTAATTTTGTTTTAAAACTATATTCACTCATATCTTCCTCTTACAGACGCCTCCCTATATCCGAGCTGCTAGAATGGCTGCCCACCGACAAGTCCCTTCGCCTCATGCCTGCTGAGAAGCTGAACAAGGAGACCGCGTGGTACTGGCGCCATCTAGCGGAGCATTTGCAAAAGATCGACGATGATGAAACGTTGGAGACTATTCTGCCAGACTTGATTGTGCTTACCGGATATATTAGAGCGTGAGTTTGTGATTTATAATTTTATTTATGCACTCAAATTTCGAATTTATTTATTTGATTTAAACGGCTTAAGAAACCAATTACATAAATCAAAGTATATAATTATATATACTTTGATTTATGTAATTGGTTTATGTATTGGTTGGGTTTGGTTGGTTGGTTGTACTTATTAAAGTACAAAAATAACATTACTAAATTACGTCTAGCGCACTGTCGAGGGTTGTCCATTTTGACTGTAATTAGTTCTACTTCTGACCTGATTTATCTTTACAACCTGACATTAACAGGTCTAACGAAAACAATGTTTCTGCAGTATTGAACGCTTTCGCATAAACGCAGTCTTTACCTAGGTCCTAGTGTTAAACCCTGTAGTTGAATAATCTCGCGTTTAAATCAGTCTAAGATTTACGCCGTGTACCATGAAAAGTGACTTTTTCTTTGATCTTATGCTTGCATAATGCGTTACCTTAACTGTATCTTATTCGTACCCATTTTTAGCTTCTCTTCATAATTCTTGTAAAAGCGCACTTTGCTAGCAACTTTAATAAACTTTTCTGTCAACAGCATTGTGGAATCCCCTTGTCCATCAGAGACTGAAGACCCAGTAGGCTTCAGTACCCGTCAATATGTACTGCACGAGCTGGGCACTATGTTGCGAGTGTACGACGCTACTGACCCCGCGGGCAGGAGCGCGTTACAAGCGCTTATCACTGATGTTCTTACTGGTAAGTGTTGATTAAAATATGATTCATATAAGTAAGTTATCGATGAAAATATAAACGAAGAAAACTTACCATATTAACAGTAGTCGGCTTGGAAAAATGCAAATGCCGACGGAAACAAACTTAATACGTCATGCTATGCGATGTCAATATAGCTTGCTTATAGCCACATTTTATCTCGTGAAGCCACGTTTCGTCTTTTGTGCACTAATCAAGCTCAGTCTAAAATTCTCCCCTGTTACATAGGACATATATAACTTCACCAAACATATCGCGTGTTGTTTCACGGCTATACATATATTTCTTGTAATTCACAAGTGTGATATTTTAAAATACTTTTCTTTCCTCGATCAGGTGATTACGGCCTTCTAAACTCGGATGTGATCCGTGCCTTCGTGTCGGCTCTAGAACTAGTCGTCCCCGAGGTGTCGGGCCGCATGGAAGTGATCAACGGCGTCATCCAGTCCCTGCGCGACCCGCCCGAGCCCGACCAGCCGCCGCCCCCGCCGCTACCGCAAGTTGATTGTACTGAGGCTAAGTTACAGGTTAATATTATGACCAATTTCTTATCATCAATTATTATATTCTACAAGCAACGCTCCGCGGTTTCACCCGCATAAGTCTCGATCCCGTGGGAATATCGGGATAAAATGTATCATATGTGATAATCCAGGTTATAAACTATCTGTGTGCCAAATTTCATCCCAATCTGTTCAGTAGTTTTTACATGAAAGAGGAACAAACATCAATCCATCCAACCTCAAAAAATTTCGCTTTTATAATATTAGTAGGATTCTGGAAGGAAGGGTTTTGCACGACACCTGCTAAACGAATTTGCAAGATGTGCTAAAGTTTTTTTTTTCAACCGACTTCAAAAAGGAGGAGGTTCTCAATTCGGTTGTATGTTTTTTTTTTTTTTGTATGTTTGTTACGCGATTACTCCGCCAATTATGAATTGATTTTAATGATTCTTTTTTTTTTTGGTAGGCCATACTTCAGAAGTGGTCCCATATAAATTTGGTCAAGATCTGATGAGGGGTTTTTGAGTTAGCTTCAATAATACATATTTTTCCCACCTAGTATATGTGGATGATATACGTCACTGTAATTTACTTGGTATTCAAATTTTTGTGGGGGTTTTGTGTAGGTACCACAACTAAAAAATGAAAAATAAAAACCTTTTCAAAAAACATAAAACCGACTACCAAAAAAAAAACACTACAAAGTGAAAAATAACTTTGATTTCGGAAGTCGGTGAAAAAAAAACGAAAATAAAAAACCCAAGACACCGACTTCCGAAATCAAAGTTATTTTTCACTTTGTAGTGTTTTTTTTTGGAAGTCGGTTTTATTTTTTGTGAAAAGGAATTTTTGAGTTTTTTGTGGACCACAAAGCTGCTGCACAGCTCTCAAAACTGTGAAGGAAAACATCATGAGGAAACCGGCATGTCCTAGAACCAAAAAATCAAAGATATATGGCATCTACCTACCCCCACTGGGCCTGCGTGGTGGATTACAGCCCACTCGGTCTCTCAGGTCTATGTCCTAGCCGTGGGTACACTTTAGGCTGATTATGATTATTGTGGAATGTGTTCTCTTTTTATTAATTTAAATGTTATCAGAAATCGACATGAACTTTTTAATTTTTAATATGAATTCTGATAATTATTTATTTATTTAATCACAAAATCCACAGCTCTTTAACAATTTCACTTAGGATAATATAAACTAAACTTACAGCCAATTACGGATTTACAATTTAATAACTACACATGCATCAGAAACAAACAGGATGTCATGCTAGCACCTTCTAAGCATATCTAAGTGTGCAGTGAGAGTGGGTGTGTAGGAGTGTATGAGTGGGTGTGTAGGAGTGTGTGGGTGTGTGTGAGGACTTGTTTCGGATTTTCGGATTATTTTATACAGTTCTATTTAGAATTATTAGTCAATTCGTCGCATACAGAAGTCACTAAAATATAATATACATAATAATAATAATAAATAATAGAAAATAATAATAATATATATAATAGTCTATACATTCTAAGATAATTTGTTTGGGTTTATTGCGGAGTGTATTTTGATTGTATTTTTAGTTAATCTGATAACAGAATTCGTATTTAAAATAAAAATCGGTTATGTCGTTAAAAAAATTGTGACGTCGAATCTTGGAACCATCCTATCGTGAGTATTCGACCTAAATAATCACATTCGCTAGTCAGGAGTTGCAGACAAAACAAGGCGGGTTTTACTACAATTGAGTTAAACAGTTGTGTTATTATTTCGCAGAGGGCCCGACTACGCGTGTCACTGAACGTCGCCATTGAAGCGCAAGAGGAAGCCGTCAGGGATCAAAACTACGCTCTAGCGGCGGAATGCAAAGCTAAGGTAACAATACAATGCTCTTCATCGATCTATCTTAACATATTAAATTGACATGTATTTAACGCGGCGACAAACGTATGTGATTTAGGGTTTTAAAAATAATTAAAATGGGTGGCAAAAATAATAGGTTGGCAGCTACACGCGGCGACAAACTAATCTGATTTAGGGTTTTAAAAATAATTAAAATAGGTAGCAAAAATAATAGGTTGGCAGCTACAAGCAATTAGCATTTTAAGTATAAAGTAGCAGCTTTTAGTTGTAAGCTTTGTTTAAATTTAGTGAATTTATTGTTAAGCGAACACTAGACACTGGCACTCGCCGGCCGCTGCCGCGGCACCGCTCGCTTCGCTCGCTCGGCTCGTGCGTTGTGTGGTCACAGTTCTAACCTAACCTGCCTTTCAGTCATTTTCATTTTTAGCCAAGGTTTTATATGGAGGACTATAGTTGACTATAATACAATGTTCAATGTTTGTTATCCCACTGTTATTATTAGTCGCCATGTGATTATTTATAGGACCTAATAGTTAGGCGCCCTTTAAGTTGTTAGTCGCCTGGGAAATAATTTGCCTATTAATTTTTACAATACAGCTCTTATCGTAGATTAAAACGACACACTATGATTGTCTAATGGTATAATTCTCTGAGAAAGACAAATAAATCTTTTAATATGTCTACATCTGGGATGACGAGTCGTCATCATTGTGCCATCGAGGTCATTTTCGGCAAAATAATCAGATATTCTGAATAATTATTGTGCAAAAAATATTAAGGTGCTCTCAAGGAGCTCAAAAATATATTTTTACTGAAAATGTGATGTTATATTTAGGTGAAAGACATTCAAAAGAAGTTAGATGAGTTGTCAATTCAACCAGCAGCACCTGTACCAGCTCCAGTACCCGTTCCGGTAAGTTTATATAATCATTTGTTAAAAAAAAAAAAAATAGTCACACCAAGGAGGCTGAACTGTCAAAAACAGAAAATGTTTTTTGTCATGTTGGGACTGAATGAAGGGCAATTAAATAAATAAACTTTGTTAATAAAACAGATGTTAGTGGAAACGCCGAGAAAAATAACTCACCTGCTTAAATGTTAGTATGCAACAGACATGTTATAAAACTGTTTTTATCATTCTCTAGCCCATATCCAGTTATCCCAATTTATTTGGGGTGGCGCATCGTCTTTCTTCCATACTTCTCTATTAATCGTCATCTGGATAGTCCCGCTATGGGCGGAGTGGAAGGGCGTGTCAGACTTACTGGCTTAAACCCACCCGTGTTCCTTCAGTTGCCTGTACGTTGCCAGGGGCCACGGTATCCCTTTCGGACTTACCCGCAACCCCGGCAGGCATCGGTCCCATCGGACCCCTTTAATTGCTAACATCTCTTTGAGGCGCGCATGGAACACAACGCGCCGTCGACCCGGGCCTGGTCCTTACCGGACGGCGAGCTACCCATTGCTCACCGACCGCAGATCCGCGCCTACGGTGGCCGGGAATCGGATAGTCACCCCTTACTAGCCATAATCATCTTTCGCACAGTCCATCCATCATTTCATTGGTCTTATTCTATTCTTATAGCCATGCACATTCATACCCAAAACGTTCAAACATTATAAAACTCTTTTCCAGACAATAAAAGAGAAGCTATCGGATGCAGCGACCCTCACCAAGTGTTTGACAATACTAAACTCTGCATTAGACACACCACAACTAAAGAGCGTAACTCCAATTATGCAGATGATATTCAACGAGTTAGAGGTATGTTGAGTTTACTATAAATATGTAATAATTTGAAGATATTGATCGACCGCCTCGTTGAACTAGTGGTTGCAAGCGCTACTACTGAGCATGAGGTCTTGGGTCCACTCCCAGGTCGGACAGTGTCATTGGGTTTTCCATCAGGAATTTCTCAGTAACAGCCAGGAGTCTGGATTTGTGACCAGTCTATGGCAATTGGCTCGCCCCCTATAACATTGGACTTAAAAAAACATAACTGGTGAAATGTGGGTGTACTATTGGTACTCCTCTGCCTAACCCTTCAGGGATTACAGGCGTGATGTTATGATATGTTGAAGCTGTTGACATATAACCTAGAACTAAAAGTTCAAAGACCAGATATCCACCAAACCATTCATTACAACTCCCTTAGGCGCGGGACATACACAAATGGCGAATAGAGGCGAAACAAGCGAAAGGCGCGGGCGTTGCGCCGCCGCCGCCCGTTTCTTATTTCATACAAAATGTATAGAAACGACGTAGCGCGGAACATATAATCAACGCCCGCGCCGCATCGCGCCACGCCTCTTGTGTATGTTCCGCTCCATGTCGTTCCTAACTTTTGTATGAAAATTTATATAAACGGGTGGCGCCACGCTCGCGCCCTAGCTACTTGTGTATGACTCGTGCCTCAGGAAGGACGCCGATTCCCTGTTAGTGGCCATCTTTTATTCAGGTTTGGTTTTAAAGCCACTTAAATCTTTAGCTACCCTCCTCCCCCTTTCCTCCCAACATCACGTGTAATGGTTACTATTAAAAACATAACAGATATTTTTAGAATGTTTTATTATTAATAAAAAATAAATCCTGCCCTCTGAAGACATTATTATATGCTGACTTTATTTCTTGTTTATCACAGTACTTAAAAGTGTGTGTAGTGTGTTTTAGCTGTAGCATTACAAATTATTATTTGATTTTAGGTGGACATATTCCAAAACCCAGAAATAATTGAGTCAGCCCTGGAAACTGTGGCCCTATTTGGAATGTTGGACAAAGAATTCGCTAAAGAAAACAAAGCCTTTTTATTCGCTAATGTGAGTATACTAAACATAATAGTGATACTTTATACATACTTTTTTATTTACTTACAAGCAGTGTGCCTGATGGGATTCTCCTTCGACAAAAATGACCAACATCCATACAAGATTTTATCCCTTGAGGGGATGAACTTTCAGAAATTCTTCCTTAGTGCGCACCTTCGTTAAAGGAAATCTTGTGCATAAATTTATGCTTCTAGGCCCACCGGTTCCTTGTCTGTCAGTGAATAAATGAATGGATTTAGGATTTTTATTTGTAGGTACAGACGCCAGCACATTAACCTACTACAATCTGTCAAATTTATTTAATAGATTTTCAACTTTATCACTAAAGTATAAGGTTCAAAGTTGATTGGGAAAATTTGACAGTTTCGGGTAGGTTGACCTGCTGGCGTCTGTACATATATTATTATTTGATGGGGTCATACAAGAATACCTTTCTCACTAAATGCAGTCCAATCCTGTGGGTTTTATGACATGGAATGTTAATAAAAGCCATTGAAAATTGTAACACCATCTTAATATTGACAGTATGCTTGTGAAAATCTATTGTTTAAAAAAAAGCATTGTAATGAATATAATTATTATTATTTTCTTTCCTATCGGAATTGACAGGGAGTGCACCGAATGTCCTACCGACACTCAAGGTATCATAAGACTTTGAAGTGAGAGGGACAGTCATTAATTTAACCCGACTTCGGCAAAGCCAAAAAAATTGTTACCACACCTATTCAAAAATACCTAATTTATTCTCCGTAAACAGGGACTAAAATAGTTCTTTAATCCCTAGGGGCTAAAAGTGATTTGAATTTGGAATGTGGATATTGCAAGTAAAAGTTCCAATCACCAAAGAGATCAATCACGACCATTGTATGGATAAGTAACAGGCTGGCAAGAGAGAGAGAGAGAAAGTGTGAATTTGGTCAAAATAAAAATCCATGGTGGCTCAGAAAATTCTAAAAATTTTCGTCATTGGTCTCGTTTTCATAATTTTTGAGAGTGCTAAAGCCGATAGAAAAGTCAAAATGTAAATCCAAGATGACAGCTGTGAAAATTTACAATCCTTCGCTCCGCTCTGGATTCAAAGAAACACTCTCGCCTTAAAAATAGTTGTTTGCTCCCTAGGCAAACAATCTACTATTAACAGGCTATTTATGTATGTTCATCTATTCCCATATGTCCTGAACTACTCGACGTGTTTTGACAAACGAGGTATCGTTGGTGGCTTATGACTCCCGTTATACGGAAACTGATGTTATTTCTAATTTGTCTGTCTGTGATGTCTTGTTTATCATTTTTAGTTGGAGTTTTAGTTTTTTGGGTTTTAAACTTTCTTTTTTTCCAGCTTATCGACACATCAAACGAACGCACAGTATCGACGGTGCTCCGCTGTATAGGTGACTTACTATGTGTGCACGGCGCGCGTCTTTTCGAAGACGAGAACAATCAAGAGGATACCACAGTCAACACGACGAAGAAACACAGCACTTTTCATAGCGTTATAGATGATGATGGTTAGTAAATTAAAAACTACAGTATTATTTCGTTATAAGAAGAACAGAGCCGCATTATTAACCACTTATCCAGCTGGTTATTGTTAGTGACCAACCGAAGCTTCGTTTTCGGCTATTTCTGCCAAAAAATCTAAATCGGTCATATTTTCGTTTTTGCCTATATAATAGCGCCGAACCTTCGGCCAAGTTTCGGCTTGGCGAAAGAAGAATCTGAAGTTCGTGAATTGTCACGCGTCATTCTGATCAATCAATACAACAAGAAATACGACATTTTGTATCCTCTAATGGAATTATCATGTTTTATTTCTTAAAGCCTTTTTAGGTTACTTCCCCCACGTAAAGTGGGGATGTTGTTTTTTTCTCATCTATCCCATGGTGTGGGGTGTCGTTGGAAAGGTCGTTCAAAACTATTTTTGGATTCAGGGATCCGTTTGCGAAATATTAAGCTTTAAAGTGCTTATTAATGTTAGTCATGTCGCTGTTGTTTTTTTTTTTTTTTGTAGCAATGAAAACAGCTCAGCTTTAATTTAAGTTATCTCATCAAAACTCATCCGAAACTGCGAGTAAATAAAAAAAAAACTCGATCGCTGATGTCACTAATTTTGGGTAGGAAGGATAGCAGATGAGCCCTTCAGTCGACCATTATAATTTGGCACACGATGCACCAAACCCTATAGCGAAATTAAAAGGAAAACTATCACAGCTAGCTAAGTAGGCTTTACAAGTTAACGAGTAATAGTCGACAACTTACATTTGTGGTTGCAAAAACATGCTCTCCCATACATTTCGTATGGGAGAACATGTTTTTCAACTACAACGTTAAGTTTGTTCTTGCGATAAATCCACCCCAACTACGGAACCCTTTATTGTGCGTGGTCCGAGCCGACACGCACATGGCCGATTTTTTAAATTAAATTGTTAGAAGTTTTATTCGGGACGTTAAATTACTTAGTGATCAGTGATGGCAACTTCATAAATATTATTCTGTATTGTTTGTTTTTGACAGGTAATATTTCGGAGTCGGCTATATCAATGTCGCCAACTCACAGCACGGTCATCGAACTGCTCCTCAAGATTATGGATAGCACTGTAAGTATACTACTACGACTGCAAACGATTCTCGACGTTAATAGTACTAAAGTCTGGCTCAAAATAACCTACCTTTATTTATCTGTTATGCTTTGTTTCTAGTGTTCAGCATACAGACTAATAATAGTGGAAGGTCTGTGTCGCCTTCTACACTTAGGACATCTCGAGTCTCCCGCCATACTCAGCAGACTACTGCTTCTCTGGTTCAACCCAGCCACAGGTATGCTAAATTGAACCTTATGTACAAACAGTATTAAGGTTAAAATAATTGGATACTTCCCGCTGGTTAATACTCCGTGGTTAACACTATTAACTACTGGGAATGATGCGTTCTACTGGTTAACATTTTTTCCCCAATACTTAATACCCTCGTCTCGCGTATAGTTCAGGAGTCAGGTTAAAGAAAAGTAAAAAGCAATAAAAATATAACACAGGTTAAAGAAGAAGTACTTTAAATATTGGGAAAAAAATGTCGCCTTCGTCAACACTGTTAACCAGTAGAACGTATCATTCCCAGTAGTTAATAGTGTTAACCATGGAGTATTAACCAGCGGGAAGTACCCAAATAATTTTATCACACACTAATCTGAAAAAGATCGGAATTTGAACTTTATGATTGAGAAGTTAAAGTGAATGAATGTTCATTGTCCGTACAGTTGATGAAGATATGCTGAGACAAACTATTGGCGTTTTCTTCCAAACTTTCCCTATAAGCGTGGATGGCGCCCAAGAACAGATACAGGTACGTTTTCTAACATTTTAATGATGCTTTCGATTCTAATTTAATAGAAATAAATGTGATGACGTGAATTTAACAAATGATAGATCTGTCAAAAACACTCAATCGAGAAAACTGCTGTGTCGAATAGACACCCCCTAGTTCAAAATTGCAATGGTCACGTAGCTGTAAACATTAAATTCAAAATATGATTTTTAGGATTTTCAAACTGAAATAGCAGCGGAAGGGTTAATTGTATACTCTCGTTGTTATAGTAAAATATGTTGTGGGTGTTAACGGGCCGGTGAAGCATGCGTTGTTCATACAAACGTAATACCAAAATAATTTGTAAATTAAACATATTCTTAAGGTAGTGTGTATTTATTCCGATTGGGTTACAGAATATCTAGGCCCCCAAATATATATTTTGAATGGACACTGATTTAAATATTTGGGGGCCTAGATATTCTGTAACACTACTTTAATACACACTACCTTAAGAATATGTTTGATTTACAAATTATTTTGGTATTACGTTTGTATGAACTACGCATGCTCCGCAGGCCCCTTAATCCCCTTGTGTTTTTTTATTACCTTTGATTACGAAATGATTTGAAAAAAAACTTAAATCACAACTATCTATCGTGGACAGGCACAGTAGTCTTTTATGCAGGAGATATAAGCCAGAGAATGCTATCCTCAAAATATATATCCTACATGTCATACTAATTAAAAACTAAAAATCTTTGTATACAGAAAGCAACGTTACCTACTCTCCGCGCGCTCGCCAACGCTCCGTCTAGTTCGCCGCTAGCCGAGATCGATCAAGAGGCTGTCGTCAAATTTATTGTGTCACTAACCAGAGTCAATCATGAGGTAAGTTATGCTTTAATATAGCCTCCTCTAATTTAAATAAAGAACTTTATTCTTTATTATTACAAGGTGTATTATTTACATAGTAATTATATAAGCTAATATATTTAAAATACAATAGTAATATGTACATGTACACAGGGTGGATTTATGAGATGGGACAATAAGGGCAGCTACCGGAACCGTGGTAGCTATAGGGAAACGGTCTCAGGAGACTGTCCTTAACTTTTCACTTAACAGACATCTGCAGCAGATAATGTGCAGTTTTCACGAAAACTTTTTTGTTGCTATAAATATGGGTCAAAAAACTATCGGGGTTGAGTACTGAGGGTTGAGTACTAGAAAAGTCAGAAATTGCAAAAAAACTTTTCCCTTACATTTTGTAGGAATTGAGACCAACCTACTTTTTACGATGGTTAACCGGACCGAAATAAAAATGGAATTACAAATTTCGAACGAATACTTGTTATAATATTATTTTATTTGAGAACAAAATTTAGATTGTTACTTATAAAAAATCTTTTTCCATACAAAGGTTTTTTTGCGATTTCAGTTTTTTTTTGCGGACGGTCTTTAACGTTTCCCATACAAGTTCTAAATTCAAACCTGACTACTCTGAAAAGAAAGGCCGACACAAACTCAGTCTCTTTTAAAGTCCAGACATAATCTTGGTCAGGCCATATGAGGACCATGTAGATTAGTCTGAAATGGTCTTTTGAGAAAAGAACCACACATATTTGAGTGGCCTGTCCTGTCAGTGCAAGCATTTGTGCGTAATCGTGGAGCTCAACTCTGAACTTAAAGAGCTCAACTCGACGAACAATACCAAAGAAAGGACATTTTGGTTGGCCGCATAAACTAATCAATCTACCAAATCATCATTAAAACTAACCGAGAAAGAAAAAAATAATGAGAGGAAAAAATAACATAAAAATATCCACATAGTCCTCACATTCACAATCAATCAATTTGCCTAGCCTTTTCCCAACTATATTGGGGTCGGCTTCCAGTCTAACCGGATGCAGCTGAATACCAGTATTTTACATGGAGCGACTGCCTATCTGACCTCCATAACCCAGTAACTGGGTAATACGATACCCCTTGGTAAGAGTGGTTGTCAGATTTTCGTGCTTCTGACGACCCGTAACGACTGTCAAAGATCCACGAATGACAGCCGGGACCAACGGCTTAACGTGCTTACCGAGGCACGGAGGAGTCTCGTTATGTAAAGATGGTCACCCATCCACAGACCAACCCCGGCAAGCATAGCTTAACCTGATGGATCGACCCGTGCGGCAGTTATTACTTAGCCACGAGCTCCTCCTCACATTCACAATAATTAAAACAATATAATACTTTACAAAGTAATCATGTCATTTTGTATTATAATTTTCAACAATTTAACTACCAGGAATAAACACAACCTTGCTGTACATCGTTATGTATATAAAACTGATATATTTTAATGATTTTTTATAATTTTCAACAATTTAAATACCAGGAATAAACACAACCTTGCTGTACATCGTTAACAATCAAATTTTATGGTTTTATCACAAGGCTTAGCAGAGCGAGCACCCCAATCCCATGCTTTTTTATCTTCTAAATAATCTGAAATTTTATAGTACCTGTTTTTTACAAAGTTTGGATTTAATACAGCCTTTAAATTGTTTAATGGGTAAGTTGCGAATGTCAAGTTTGTTGTAAAAGCGAATACATTGCATATACATACACCCATGAACGAGTTGCCTATTCTGTGGAGACGAGTGCGATGTACAGCAAGGTGGTGTTTATTTCTGGTATTTAAACTATGAATATCGGAAATCTTCTTATAATTTGATATATATTTGTGCACATACTCGTACAATAGGTTTTCAAAAATATATTGTGAGGCTACAATCAGAATATTTATTTCTTTGAATTTTGCTCGAAGGGAATCTCTCTGATCTAGGTTGTAAATGGCTCGAACAGCCCTTTTCTGTAGAACAAAGATAGTATTAATGTCCGAACAGGTTCCCCAGAGAAGAATTCCATATGATATAAGATTATGAATATATCCAAAATAAACAATTCTGGCTGTGTCTACGTCAGTTATCTGTCTATTTTTTTAACAGCCTAGACAGCTGAACTTAGCCTTTCTGACAATTTTTCTATGTGTGGGCCCCATTGTAATTTACCGTCAATAGTGATTCCAAGAAAAACTGGCGACTCAACAGGGTCCAGCTCTATTCCATTAACTTTAACATTGGTAGTTAGCAGCCTGACATTAGGCGTTGAAAATTTAATGAGTTTAGTCATTTTTGCATTCACGAGAAGATGATTCACATTAAACCAATGCACAACTTTAGAGAGCGCATCGTTCACTTGTTCAAAGTTGACTAACAGACGTTTGATTTTAAAAATAAGGGAAGTATCATCTGCGAATAATACGATCTTGTGATTATCCCAAGTCATTTATATAAATTAAAAACAAGAAAGGGCCTAGAATTGAACCCTGCGGAACGCCCATGGTGACCGCAGATCCTGCAGATATCTTGCCATTAACATCGACCCTCTGAATTCTGTTGTTCAGCTAAGAAGTTAGAAGGTCGAGAGCCCTGTCCCTCATACCATAGTGGTACAGTTTCCTGATGAGTGTGTCATGATGTACGTAATCGAAGGCCTTGGACAACTCGCAGAAAATGCCAAGAGCATCTTGCGACTCCTCCCAGGCCTCGTATATGCTCTTCAGTAATTAAACGCCCGCGTCTGTAGTTGAACGACCCTTTGTAAAACCAAACTTTTTTTATTTAAGAAAATTAACATCATGACGGTACGTTGTCAGTATACTAGAAAACATTACGTATGTTCGAAAAAATCTACATCTTTTTAGTAAGATAAGTGACAGGCATAATTTTAACCCTTCAAAACAACAAATTAGATCAACCACGTTTCAGATCTAAAGTACACACTTCTTTTATGGGTTACTGTGTAAAATGTTATAATAAAATATCTAGTAGCTACTCGATATTCTTCAACTAAATGACAAGAAAATAAAAACATGCATTAAGATGATTATATCGTAGATATAAATGCTTGGTTTAATGCTAGTCCTGCTCCACAGCCACTTGGGCTCACTAGTTAAGATTTTTACATTATTTTGGAAAATTTGCTTTCGCTTTTATTTTGTCTGACAGTACGAACTTAATGTTTATTTTTTATTTTTGTTTAACCAAGTTTTAATTTTTGAATATTCCAATAGATGTTTCTTTCTTTTTGGTAGTAAAATTAATTTAATCTCACAAATACATTGCAAACTATAGTTTTGGATAATTTAGAACCTTTATTTTTGTAAATTTGAGTACCGTGGAGCCGTTTATTATGTAATTATGTTGCATGTTGACTTGAAAGAGCAATGGCTGTTGAGAGTATGTCATGCTCACTTAAATGTCTCGCTGATGGAGGCGAGTGTGTTAGATCATTCGGTTCCCTAATGGTTGATGAAGCTGGATGGTGCTGATCCTCGAGTCATATTCGTGAATGGGCGCCGTCAGTTGAGACTGGTCATATCTATCTGCGAGGGCTTATTTTTAATATTATATTTTTAAAATGTTTTTGGTTTTTTTAATTGTTGTCACTTAAACAAGCACCAAGAATTTTGAAAAACTATATTTAAAAGAATGTCCTTGGAGTTTCTTGCCCGTTCTTCTCCATAGAGATCTACGTTTTGGAATGGACTGGCTGGAACTAGCTTCAACTTTCTGACTAACTGACCGACTCTTTGACAGTTCAAAGGGCTAATGAAATGGTTTAATTGAAATAAATGCTTCGAGTTTGAGTTTTACGAACTGTCAAATAATGGTTATTTCTTTGGAGCGACGAAGTTTTCAACCAAGTTAATTATTTTTCTTGAAATAAAAATGCTTTGAGTTTGAGTTTAATCACGAACATTATATGAAAAAATAACAGGCTGGCAAGAGAGAGAAAGTGTGAAAAAAGTGTGTGTACAAATTTTTCGTCATTGGTGTCGTTTTCATAGTTTTCGAGGGTGCTAAAGCCGATAGTGAGGTCAAAATGTAAATCCAAGATGACGTCTAGGTCTGAGAAAATTTTGTTGTTGTTTTAAATCATACGTGAGAAGGAACTTCGTTCCTGACGGGGACCGCAAACGTTTTTTTTCCCATAATGGGTGATACAAACAGTTTAACTTGGGACCAACACTATTTTAAGCTTGAGTGACGTACGTAGAGTATTCTCTTCGGGGATAAAGGTGTCTTTCATCTTGGGTGAGTTTCAATCCCTCACTGCACTCAGGATTCTAGAACTCCCGAGCGTAGCGACTGTGCGAGTTGCGAGTTCTGAGTTAACTCCTGGGCGAAGCGAGGGAGTTCAGAGTTAACACCTGAGCGAAACGAGGGAGTTAAGGCTAGAATCCTGAGTGCAGCGAGGCATTAAAGCTCACCGTTACGCTTGGGATTTAAAGTAGTGCCCGCGACATAAGACACTGCTTTATCCCCTTTGTGAATAATGTACCATTGTCACCTCATCTTTTTATCTCCATTTATTCTTTCCCAGCTGTCTGATAGTCAAGGAGGCATGGCTCTGGTCCTGTGCCAGTACATAGTGCGGCGCCCGGGCGCGCCGGAGGTGGCGATGGCGTGCCGCGTACTGGCGCTACTGGCCAGCCCGCGCGACGCGCACCTCGCGCACGAGCTGGCGCACATGCTGAGGGAGCTGTGTCTAGTGAGTATATCTATACACAAGGCGGCATGGCGCTACGTGCCGCGTGCTGGCGCTACTGGCCAGCCCGCGCGACGCGCACCTTGCGCACGAGCTGGCGCACATGCTGAGGGAGCTGTGTCTAGTGAGTATATCTATACACAAGGCGGCATGGCGCTACGTGCCGCGTGCTGGCGCTACTGGCCAGCCCGCGCGACGCGCACCTCGCGCACGAGCTGGCGCACATGCTGAGGGAGCTGTGTCTAGTGAGTATATCTATACACAAGGCGGCATGGCGCTACGTGCCGCGTGCTGGCGCTACTGGCCAGCCCGCGCGACGCGCACCTCGCGCACGAGCTGGCGCACATGCTGAGGGAGCTGTGTCTAGTGAGTATATCTATACACAAGGCGGCATGGCGCTACGTGCCGCGTGCTGGCGCTACTGGCCAGCCCGCGCGACGCGCACCTCGCGCACGAGCTGGCGCACATGCTGAGGGAGCTGTGTCTAGTGAGTATATCTATACACAAGGCGGCATGGCGCTACGTGCCGCGTGCTGGCGCTACTGGCCAGCCCGCGCGACGCGCACCTCGCGCACGAGCTGGCGCACATGCTGAGGGAGCTGTGTCTAGTGAGTATATCTATACACAAGGCGGCATGGCGCTACGTGCCGCGTGCTGGCGCTACTGGCCAGCCCGCGCGACGCGCACCTCGCGCACGAGCTGGCGCACATGCTGAGGGAGCTGTGTCTAGTGAGTATATCTATACACAAGGCGGCATGGCGCTACGTGCCGCGTGCTGGCGCTACTGGCCAGCCCGCGCGACGCGCACCTCGCGCACGAGCTGGCGCACATGCTGAGGGAGCTGTGTCTAGTGAGTATATCTATACACAAGGCGGCATGGCGCTACGTGCCGCGTGCTGGCGCTACTGGCCAGCCCGCGCGACGCGCACCTCGCGCACGAGCTGGCGCACATGCTGAGGGAGCTGTGTCTAGTGAGTATATCTATACACAAGGCGGCATGGCGCTACGTGCCGCGTGCTGGCGCTACTGGCCAGCCCGCGCGACGCGCACCTCGCGCACGAGCTGGCGCACATGCTGAGGGAGCTGTGTCTAGTGAGTATATCTATACACAAGGCGGCATGGCGCTACGTGCCGCGTGCTGGCGCTACTGGCCAGCCCGCGCGACGCGCACCTCGCGCACGAGCTGGCGCACATGCTGAGGGAGCTGTGTCTAGTGAGTATATCTATACACAAGGCGGCATGGCGCTACGTGCCGCGTGCTGGCGCTACTGGCCAGCCCGCGCGACGCGCACCTCGCGCACGAGCTGGCGCTCATGCTGAGGGAGCTGTGTCTAGTGAGTATATCTATACACAAGGCGGCATGGCGCTACGTGCCGCGTGCTGGCGCTACTGGCCAGCCCGCGCGACGCGCACCTCGCGCACGAGCTGGCGCACATGCTGAGGGAGCTGTGTCTAGTGAGTATATCTATACACAAGGCGGCATGGCGCTACGTGCCGCGTGCTGGCGCTACTGGCCAGCCCGCGCGACGCGCACCTCGCGCACGAGCTGGCGCACATGCTGAGGGAGCTGTGTCTAGTGAGTATATCTATACACAAGGCGGCATGGCGCTACGTGCCGCGTGCTGGCGCTACTGGCCAGCCCGCGCGACGCGCACCTCGCGCACGAGCTGGCGCACATGCTGAGGGAGCTGTGTCTAGTGAGTATATCTATACACAAGGCGGCATGGCGCTACGTGCCGCGTGCTGGCGCTACTGGCCAGCCCGCGCGACGCGCACCTCGCGCACGAGCTGGCGCACATGCTGAGGGAGCTGTGTCTAGTGAGTATATCTATACACAAGGCGGCATGGCGCTACGTGCCGCGTGCTGGCGCTACTGGCCAGCCCGCGCGACGCGCACCTCGCGCACGAGCTGGCGCACATGCTGAGGGAGCTGTGTCTAGTGAGTATATCTATACACAAGGCGGCATGGCGCTACGTGCCGCGTGCTGGCGCTATTGGCCAGCCCGCGCGACGCGCACCTCGCGCACGAGCTGGCGCACATGCTGAGGGAGCTGTGTCTAGTGAGTATATCTATACACAAGGCGGCATGGCGCTACGTGCCGCGTGCTGGCGCTACTGGCCAGCCCGCGCGACGCGCACCTCGCGCACGAGCTGGCGCTCATGCTGTGGGAGCTGTGTCTAGTGAGTATATCTATACACAAGGCGGCATGGCGCTACGTGCCGCGTGCTGGCGCTACTGGCCAGCCCGCGCGACGCGCACCTCGCGCACGAGCTGGCGCACATACTGAGGGAGCTGTGTCTAGTGAGTATATCTATACACAAGGCGGCATGGCGCTACGTGCCGCGTGCTGGCGCTACTGGCCAGCCCGCGCGACGCGCACCTCGCGCACGAGCTGGCGCACATGCTGAGGGAGCTGTGTCTAGTGAGTATATCTATACACAAGGCGGCATGGCGCTACGTGCCGCGTGCTGGCGCTACTGGCCAGCCCGCGCGACGCGCACCTCGCGCACGAGCTGGCGCACATGCTGAGGGAGCTGTGTCTAGTGAGTATATCTATACACAAGGCGGCATGGCGCTACGTGCCGCGTGCTGGCGCTACTGGCCAGCCCGCGCGACGCGCACCTCGCGCACGAGTTGGCGCACATGCTGAGGGAGCTGTGTCTAGTGAGTATATCTATACACAAGGCGGCATGGCGCTACGTGCCGCGTGCTGGCGCTACTGGCCAGCCCGCGCGACGCGCACCTCGCGCACGAGCTGGCGCACATGCTGAGGGAGCTGTGTCTAGTGAGTATATCTATACACAAGGCGGCATGGCGCTACGTGCCGCGTGCTGGCGCTACTGGTCAGCCCGCGCGACGCGCACCTCGCGCACGAGCTGGCGCACATGCTGAGGGAGCTGTGTCTAGTGAGTATATCTATACACAAGGCGGCATGGCGCTACGTGCCGCGTGCTGGCGCTACTGGCCAGCCCGCGCGACGCGCACCTCGCGCACGAGCTGGCGCACATGCTGAGGGAGCTGTGTCTAGTGAGTATAGCTATACACAAGGCGGCATGGCGCTACGTGCCGCGTGCTGGCGCTACTGGCCAGCCCGCGCGACGCGCACCTCGCGCACGAGCTGGCGCACATGCTGAGGGAGCTGTGTCTAGTGAGTATATCTATACACAAGGCGGCATGGCGCTACGTGCCGCGTGCTGGCGCTACTGGTCAGCCCGCGCGACGCGCACCTCGCGCACGAGCTGGCGCACATGCTGAGGGAGCTGTGTCTAGTGAGTATATCTATACACAAGGCGGCATGGCGCTACGTGCCGCGTGCTGGCGCTACTGGCCAGCCCGCGCGACGCGCACCTCGCGCACGAGCTGGCGCACATGCTGAGGGAGCTGTGTCTAGTGAGTATAGCTATACACAAGGCGGCATGGCGCTACGTGCCGCGTGCTGGCGCTACTGGCCAGCCCGCGCGACGCGCACCTCGCGCACGAGCTGGCGCACATGCTGAGGGAGCTGTGTCTAGTGAGTATATCTATACACAAGGCGGCATGGCGCTACGTGCCGCGTGCTGGCGCTACTGGCCAGCCCGCGCGACGCGCACCTCGCGCACGAGCTGGCGCACATGCTGAGGGAGCTGTGTCTAGTGAGTATATCTATACACAAGGCGGCATGGCGCTACGTGCCGCGTGCTGGCGCTACTGGCCAGCCCGCGCGACGCGCACCTCGCGCACGAGCTGGCGCACATGCTGAGGGAGCTGTGTCTAGTGAGTATATCTATACACAAGGCGGCATGGCGCTACGTGCCGCGTGCTGGCGCTACTGGCCAGCCCGCGCGACGCGCACCTCGCGCACGAGCTGGCGCACATGCTGAGGGAGCTGTGTCTAGTGAGTATATCTATACACAAGGCGGCATGGCGCTACGTGCCGCGTGCTGGCGCTACTGGCCAGCCCGCGCGACGCGCACCTCGCGCACGAGCTGGCGCACATGCTGATGGAGCTGTGTCTAGTGAGTATATCTATACACAAGGCGGCATGGCGCTACGTGCCGCGTGCTGGCGCTACTGGCCAGCCCGCGCGACGCGCACCTCGCGCACGAGCTGGCGCACATGCTGAGGGAGCTGTCTAGTGAGTATATCTATACACAAGGCGGCATGGCGCTACGTGCCGCGTGCTGGCGCTACTGGCCAGCCCGCGCGACGCGCACCTCGCGCACGAGCTGGCGCACATGCTGAGGGAGCTGTGTCTAGTGAGTATATCTATACACAAGGCGGCATGGCGCTACGTGCCGCGTGCTGGCGCTACTGGCCAGCCCGCGCGACGCGCACCTCGCGCACGAGCTGGCGCACATTTATTTATTTATTTATTTATTTATTTAGTACATGGAGGACTTACAGCTAATAAAAACAAACAAAAAAGCAAAGCATAGTCACCAGAGAGCCAATTACAAATCCTCACGTATAAATATTGAATAATATTCATTGTGTGAGTACAAAAAAAGAACAAAAAAGAACAATTCGTCAAAATAAAAGTAAAAGTAAAAATAAAAGTAAAAGCTTATAAACATTGGGTTTGCAATAAATCACACACAAATGCACATAAATGTGACTGAAATAAAAGAGAACTTAATGAAAACAAGAAAATAATATAGACTACCGCTACTTGAAAAATTTTAGGCTTAAGCTCCTTCTGGCCGAATTCACACTGATTGTGAATGGATCAAAATCGTATTCCTTGCATATCTCATTGAAATTCTTGCTTGCGCGCACAATATAACTGTTCTGCCTATAATTCGAAGATGTATGAGGTACACGCATTGGCGGATTAAAACGAAGCGCTTTACTTGGCACATTAAAATAAAATTTTGACAATAACTCGGGGTTATCAATATTGTTGTTGAGGATTTTCAACAAGTACAAACAGTCCGCAATTTTACGTCGATCTACCAGTGGTAGCAAATGATACTTTCTGCAGAGTCCAAGATAATCGGTTGACCGATATGGTATCTTTTGATGGAAGCAAAGATATTTTATGAACCGTCTTTGGATGTTTTCCATGCGGTCAATGTATTTAAGATAACGTGGATTCCATATCTGAGACGCATACTCCAGCTGACTTCTTACAAAAGTGCAATACAATATTTTTAGTGTTTTAGCTTCAGTAAAACACTTAGAGAGACGTATTATAAATCCAAGCAGTTTAGAAGCTTTTTTGACAATAGCATCAATATGTGTGTCAAAAACTAACTTACTGTCTTGATGGACGCCTAAGTCACGAATGGTATTGCACCTCGGCAAGATATGGCCAGCCAAAGCATAAGTAGTGGCTAGGACTGCACGTTTTCTAGTGTAAGTGATCACCGAACACTTGGATGGGTTGAGATCTAGTTTATTAGCCCGACAATACTCTTCCAGCCGATACAAGTCAGCCTGTAGTGCTAGTCTATCTTCGAGCGTTGAAATAGTGGCAAAGATTTTCATGTCATCGGCAAAGCATAAAAGTTTGGACGAATGGAGGCACTGATCGATGTCGTTCACATAGATTACAAATAACAAAGGACCGAGCAACGAACCCTGAGGCACTCCGCTGGGCACGTTTACCCAACTAGATATATAATTATTGAGTACTACTGCTTGTGACCTGTTATCAATGTAAGAAGCGAACCACCTCAAAAGGTCCCCGCGAATGCCCATGTAGCTTAGTTTCTTTAACAGGGTATCGTGGTCGATCCGATCAAAAGCCTTGCTATAATCTGTGTAAACTACATCGACCTGCTTACCATTATCCATAGCATCCGTAATGAAATCATTAAATAAAATTAAGTTGAAGTGGTAGACCGTCCTTTCAAAAATCCGTGCTGAAAGGAGCTGAATGAGCTAGCAAGGGCGGAATATAACTGGTTATAGACAATCCTCTCAAATATTTTTGCTATAATGCACAGCTTGGATATAGGCCTATAATTGGTAATCTCGGTTTTAGACCCCTTTTTATGTACGGGTGTAATAAAAGCCGATTTCCATACTTTGGGGACAGCACCTTGAGTCAAAGACTTGGAAAACAATATTGAAATAGGTACGGCAATAGAAGGCGCGCATTTAATTAGAACTTTAGATGATATGTTATCAGGGCCCGCACCTTTAGCTGGATCCAGGTTACGAAGTAAACCGGTCACAACATCAACATTTACTTCTATGTGACTAATGTCAGATGAAGTTCTGTTAGTATCGAAAGGGAAAACAGGAGGTGGACTGGGAGTGTTAGATGAAGTGGGGGTGAGGAAAGTCGACATGAAATAAGATGAAAAAGCCTCACAAATGGAATCTCCCGTGACTAATGATTCATCGTTATAATTTAATGTATTAGGTATAGAATTAGAGTTGTAGCGATTTTTTACAAAGGTCCAAAAGTGTTTAGGGTTAGCTTTAATGGAATTTTCGGTTTGATTGAGATAACATTTATAACAAGAAGCTTCCATAGTTTTGACTCTGTCACGCAAGTATTTAAAAGTTAACTCGTCAGATTTATTGCCGTAAATCTTGTATTTTTTTAGATATTTAAATTTTTCTTTAATTGTTTTGATTAGTGATGAGCTGAACCAGACTGGGTATTTATTATTACATACTAGCTTTTGTGGTATATACTTGTTTTGAAACTGTTTAATAGTTTCTATAAAGTACTCAACCGACTCATCAAGTGATCGGATTGTAAACTCATGTTCCCAATTAGTGCCAGAAATCGCGCTGTTTATAGAATCAAAATCACCTTTACTATAGATATATCGCAACCGCGGCGCACGGTCAAGGGGAGGTATTTCAAAGATGTCAATGTTGATTAACAACGCAGGATGATAGGGATCAATAGGCACTAGAGGGTCAACACACTCGCTAACACAGGCTAAATTATTTGAGAGGACTAAGTCCAACAGTTTCCCGTACCCGTTAGCTACCCCATTATACTGTCCAAAGTCCAGCGTACTTATCTCGTCCGCGAACAAACATTCATCACTAGTGGCGGGGTTCACGGGAACTAACGAAAGGTTATTAGATGGAGACCACGTGATCCCACTCATATTAAAATCACCTAACACTAAAAACACATCTGAAGTTTTATTCAGAGCAGCATGGTTCAATTTGGACAGGAAGTTATTAAGTTGTTCCGAAAACGAAAACCCTTTGTTTTGTTTGCACAAGTAAACAGTGCAAATATATAGGTTCACGTATTGTCGTGACTTCGAATTTTTAAGCCGTAAGTTGATCCAGAGATCCTCCGCCGAGGAGTGCAGGAGCGGTTGCGGAGTGACAGGTAACTCCTTACGCGTCGCTATAAGCACACCACCACCTCTCGTTTGACCCGTCATAGCATAATCCCGGTCACGGCGCCACACTAAGTAACGATCATCAAACAGCTCAGAGTTTAACACGCCATCTAATAACCACGTCTCTGTTAAAACAATAACATCGTAGGAATTCTGTAGAACCTGACGGTAGAACGAGTCGGTCTTAGTTCGCAATCCCCGTACGTTCTGATAAAAGACAGTAAGACACTGTTCACTGCTGTCAGCCATCGCACATACATCCAACAATAATCGAATAGGCATCAACAACATTATAATATAATAAAATTTGCCAATTCATTTCATAACAGTTAATATTAGTTACGCATAAAAGAGGTATAAATTTATAATGTGGGTAAAAATAAGTAATATCGGCAAGAATGCATAAATCGTCCGATGCCAGGCAGGACAAGACAGTGCGAGCAAGCAAGCAGCAATATGTCAGACGCACATGCGTGAGGGAGACAAATGTGTAGTTAAGTATTGGAACTCGAAAACAAACAGCGCGATAAGGAATACAATGGAAGCTCATTAGCAGTGCTGAGGCGCTCAACCTTTTACAAACTTTTACAAGCAAATAATAATTAATGTGCGAACGTCGATACATTTTAAAAGTAGAAAAGCAGAAAATTGTTGTATGAAAAAGTAGAAAATTGTTAGAAAAGTAGCAATTGAAATGTGAATAAAACCTGTTTAAACAATTTTGTTTAAATCAATTTCCCTTCTTACTATAAAGGTTTTGCAATTAACATCCTTGCGCACGTGAATTTTACCATGTTTCACCCAGACAAATTCGTAGTGCTTCTCTCTAGCGGCAATTTTAGTTAAATTCAGTAGTTTTTTGGATTCCACACTTAGATGGTCGTTGACATAAATACGTTGTGGCTCTCCTTGAAAACCTATGTCCGAGGTGGAGAGATCCTTATCAGCACGAGCAGCCGCAACAAAATCCTCTTTTATATATCTGTTGAGGAAGCTCACTATCACTAATTTTTCCTTGGAGTTATGTATAGGCACCCTCGAAATGTAATTAATCTGAGTCTTTGAACACTTGTAATTGATTTTGCTGCTAATGGCGTCAACGATTGAGAATAAGTTCTCATCCTTCTTTAGGGGGACACCCTTAATCTCCACATTGTTTAGCCTGGATCGCTGATCAAACGAAGAAAGCTCAAGCTTAGTTGCGGCTAATTCTGTTTGCAATGAAGAGACAGTGTCCTGAAGCTTGTCAAACTCACAGCTTTTTTTTTCTAGTTCAGCAAGTCTGGTATCGAAGTCATCGAGTCTACCACTAGAGAAATCACAACTTTTCTTAAGCTCAGTCAACTCATCTTTGATCGATCTTATGTCGCTGACTAAGGTTGGCAAGCTCAGCAGATGCTGCTTCAACTCGCGAATCTCACCCAGTACTGTATCCAATGAAGCGGAAGGTTCCGGTGAAAGAAGAGCAGGCGACGATTTACAAGCAGAACATTTCCATTGCGCTCTTCGGTCGGGTCCCAGTTTTCTCCATCCCGCTTCAGACACACTTGCACAAGAGAAATCCAAGAATTTCTTGCAGCTTCCACATTGCACCCCGTCGTTAAACTGATCTTTGCAAATTGCACACGTCTTCATAGTGACTAAAATATGTAATTATTAGGAGATATTTATAAGTTAAACTTTATGGAATCGTAAAAAAGGTTGACGATCTATTTTTTTGAACATAAGCGTACTGTGCTGGTGCGTGCTCACACGGAACTGAGCATATCTATACACAAGGCGGCATGGCGCTACGTGCCGCGTGCTGGCGCTACTGGCCAGCCCGCGCGACGCGCACCTCGCGCACGAGCTGGCGCACATGCTGAGGGAGCTGTGTCTAGTGAGTATATCTATACACAAGGCGGCATGGCGCTACGTGCCGCGTGCTGGCGCTACTGGCCAGCCCGCGCGACGCGCACCTCGCGCACGAGCTGGCGCACATGCTGAGGGAGCTGTGTCTAGTGAGTATATCTATACACAAGGCGGCATGGCGCTACGTGCCGCGTGCTGGCGCTACTGGCCAGCCCGCGCGACGCGCACCTCGCGCACGAGCTGGCGCACATGCTGAGGGAGCTGTGTCTAGTGAGTATATCTATACACAAGGCGGCATGGCGCTACGTGCCGCGTGCTGGCGCTACTGGCCAGCCCGCGCGACGCGCACCTCGCGCACGAGCTGGCGCACATGCTGAGGGAGCTGTGTCTAGTGAGTATATCTATACACAAGGCGGCATGGCGCTACGTGCCGCGTGCTGGCGCTACTGGCCAGCCCGCGCGACGCGCACCTCGCGCACGAGCTGGCGCACATGCTGAGGGAGCTGTGTCTAGTGAGTATATCTATACACAAGGCGGCATGGCGCTACGTGCCGCGTGCTGGCGCTACTGGCCAGCCCGCGCGACGCGCACCTCGCGCACGAGCTGGCGCACATGCTGAGGGAGCTGTGTCTAGTGAGTATATCTATACACAAGGCGGCATGGCGCTACGTGCCGCGTGCTGGCGCTACTGGCCAGCCCGCGCGACGCGCACCTCGCGCACGAGCTGGCGCACATGCTGAGGGAGCTGTGTCTAGTGAGTATATCTATACACAAGGCGGCATGGCGCTACGTGCCGCGTGCTGGCGCTACTGGCCAGCCCGCGCGACGCCCACCTCGCGCACGAGCTGGCGCACATGCTGAGGGAGCTGTGTCTAGTGAGTATATCTATACACAAGGCGGCATGGCGCTACGTGCCGCGTGCTGGCGCTACTGGCCAGCCCGCGCGACGCGCACCTCGCGCACGAGCTGGCGCACATGCTGAGGGAGCTGTGTCTAGTGAGTATATCTATACACAAGGCGGCATGGCGCTACGTGCCGCGTGCTGGCGCTACTGGCCAGCCCGCGCGACGCGCACCTCGCGCACGAGCTGGCGCACAATCATGCTGAGGGAGCTGTGTCTAGTGAGTATATCTATACACAAGGCGGCATGGCGCTACGTGCCGCGTGCTGGCGCTACTGGCCAGCCCGCGCGACGCGCACCTCGCGCACGAGCTGGCGCACATGCTGAGGGAGCTGTGTCTAGTGAGTATATCTATACACAAGGCGGCATGGCGCTACGTGCCGCGTGCTGGCGCTACTGGCCAGCCCGCGCGACGCGCACCTCGCGCACGAGCTGGCGCACATGCTGAGGGAGCTGTGTCTAGTGAGTATATCTATACACAAGGCGGCATGGCGCTACGTGCCGCGTGCTGGCGCTACTGGCCAGCCCGCGCGACGCGCACCTCGCGCACGAGCTGGCGCACAATCATGCTGAGGGAGCTGTGTCTAGTGAGTATATCTATACACAAGGCGGCATGGCGCTACGTGCCGCGTGCTGGCGCTACTGGCCAGCCCGCGCGACGTGCACCTCGCGCACGCAGGCAACTAGTAGTAGATCAATACTTTTGATATAATGTAATTCGAGGCTGATAATATTATTTTCAATTACAGAAACTGCCAGACAAGCAATCATGTCGTAACCTGACGAGGTACTTAGGCGCTTTGGAAGCGGCCGAGCGAGCCAGTCTCAACAAAATGTCACATACAGGTATATATCAAATGCCTTCTCACTAGCTTTTATCCGCGGCTCCGCTCGAGTGGAAGTCGGAAATTATCCCACGGAATAGTACGACCGTAACGCGCACGCCAGTAATGCTCTCAGTCAGCATGATTATTTTCGACATCTTCGACAATCATCGTCATATTTCAGCCAATCTACACAAAACCTTAATGAATTATACACCTCAACCTTCCTCATGAATCACTCCGTCCAGTCGTGAAAACCGTATGAAAATCCGTTCGGTCGTTTTAATATAATCGCATTCATACAGACAGACTCGGCGGGGGACTTTTTTATAATATTGTAGTGATGATTCTGTACTGCGATTTTATCTATCACGTTGTTCGCGATATTGCATAACTCCTGGCTTTTATAGGTCTAATCAAGTCAAAATAACAACCTTTCAAAATTAAACTCAAGCCAATCTGATTAACTGTTGATCATTCAGTTATGATGAATATACAGTTGAGGAACCGTAAAGTTCACTCATCCTCCATAGAAAAGGGAGGATCGTCCGACCAGACGGGTGTTGTGTCTGGTCAGCTATGGCTCGACGGTTGATGTCGAGACATTGTTTAAATACTAGTCGCGCGGTAAACCCTGCTTGCGCGATGCAGGATTTTACGTGACGTTAGTGTGTTGCGTTGTTTGCATGTAGATGCAAACTACGCAAACGTCAACATAAAAAAAAACCTAGGCAAACGTCACACAGCCCACAGCCCACCAATCACAACAGTTAACGGAAGTTTGACAATTAGCTAGCAAATATTTCCGTTGTTTTTCGTTGCTGAATCCAGACTTTAGTTCAGTAAATCTAAAAAATATTTCTTGTTTCTTTATTCAGGTGTAACTGAAGGTGCGACAATGCAAGAAGACTCACTGGCCACTCTAGGAAGAATTACGTCTTCTTTGCGTAAGTAAACTTGTATTTAACAAGAATTTTCTTTTTTGACGAGGTCCTATTGACTAAAGTGCGAGTTTGGGTTGCTGAATACCGAATGTAGGATGTTAAAACATTTTTACTAATAATTTTATTTAGTTTAAGAAGGCCGTCTAAATAGAAAAATATGAAACTTGCTTTTTATTTGTTTTCTAAGAAGAAAAAAAATCTTAACTAGCTTTAGCTCGCGACGCGCGACGTCGAACACGTTGAAGAAATATATTATCGTATTACACTTGGTAATAGTTTAGGATCCTATAAGTGGAAGAATTGCTGAAATCTAATCAGAACTTCCAGAGATCCTCTTATACATAAATCATTTTACGGCAGTGTATAGAGTGCCGTTAGCAGCACTCTATCCCTATTGGATATAGTGCCGTTAGCGGCATGATAGTGGCGCTGCCTCGGCCCGGGTAAAGTGCCGTAAGTTATTAAGTAGCCGTAAGTGCATTTTCATATTCACTGTCACTTGTTATTTTGTTTGATTGTTGAGGTTAGTTCCCTCTTACACCACATTCCCAAAACATTACATTTTCTTGTGCCTAAACGGTGGTCACAGTTCTAACCTAACCTACCTTTCAGCCATTTTCATTTGCTTCACTTCATTTTTCGTAAATTCAGTCAATGTAGTGACTTTTGATATAATTATCTAAAACAAATACGATCAATCAATACAAAGGGCGGCGAGCTTAACCTCAACAATCAAACAAAATAACAAGTGACAGTGACTGTCAATGCAATGCTTACGGCACTTTAGCCGGGCCGATGCAGTGCCACTAGTATGCCGCACTAGCTTCTGGCCGCGGCTCCGCCCGCGTGTTATGTCAGTAAAAAGTAGCATATGTCCTTCACCAGGGTTCAAAGTAACCCCATACCAAATTACATCAAAATCGGTTCAGCCGTTTGCCATGAAAGCGTAACAAACAAACTTACAAAAAATCAAATCAACCTTTGTAATATTAATTTAAACAAGCTGTGAGCTCGATTGGATTACTCACCAGCAAAAATTACAAACTTTCATGCCCCATTTATTAGTTAAAAATTCTTCATTAGAGCTCACTTTCGCTATATAAAGTCAAATTAAATTACCTAGCGTCTTACGCAGACGCGAGACGTGACGGGAATCGTTATCTAAACATGGTGAAACATAAAATAAATTAATTTAAAAAAAGAACAGTTTTTTTTTTGTGTAAACTACACAGAACTGATGGGTATTGATTAGAGATGGGCCGAATGTGGTTTGAACCGAATCCGAACTTCGGTTCGATTTCAAGCACTCTCGAGAGCGACACGTCGTGACTTGTTTACGCATTTACTTCTATATTATTGCTAGATGTACCCCGCCCCCACACCGCGCTCCCACCGCGTGGCCCGAAGCCATATTTGTTGTGACCACAATAAATATAGCTTTACAGAATAGAGATGATGACTAAAAAAATGTTTTTATTTTCATATAAATTATGAAAAAATAACGTAAACGTATTTTTTTCTGTTTTTACGTTATCAAAAGATTAAGGCGATACATTGAGTTAAAATGTGCCATGACGTCACGAGTATGTAGATTTTATACTTACTTGTGACGTAGCAACCCCCACTCCACAACTTAAATGCTTTATCTAACTAATTTTATATTAATATGATAAAGCAAAAAATACGAGTCTAATATTTTTTTATTATCTGACTGATGGAATGAATAGTTTTTTTTTTGACCCAGGCATCGTCCCTATTATAATCATTGGAATCAGCATACTAGGCTACCCTGACGCTTTGGCCTCAAGTAGATTTTAGATTTACAAGTTTAGTTTGTAGTTGACATTGAAGATGTATATAAGTTCCAATTGCTCAATTTCAAACCTTATATATTTTTCAGCTCAACCAATAGCTCGGAGCACACACGTGGTCGTTAATGAAACGGTGGAAGAGGAGCCGGAAATAGATGAAACTTCCCCTACTGACGGCATATCAAGGATCTCAGAAGGTAAGAAGTAAAACATGATGGTAATCTTTACCCTGCTGATAAACCCTAACTTTACCTAAGAATGATTTTGATTCACAAAGAAAGAAATAAAAATTGTTTATTCTGCACAAACAAAACACACATTACAAAAAAAAAACATAAAATACACACACAAACTAGCCAAAAGCCTCGTATTCAAGCAGTAGAAGTTTGACAATTTTAACTATTGCTTGACGTCAGGGCCAGGGACCAAAGACAATTTACATTGCGTAATTACTCTGTGTTATGACACTGGCACATGACAACAAACAAACAATCAAAACAATAACAAAATGCCGATTGCAGAGTGGAAAAATAGGGATCCTGCCGTTTTGCCGAAAAGATTTTGCCAAAAAATCACTACCCAAACAAATTTTTGCAACCTTTTTTTATACCAATGCAATGTTTGGAATTATTTTAGTACGCACATTTTCATTTGGTCAAATTTTTACTTGGCAGAATATTATCAAGGATAATGTCATTTAGGCATTTGGTCTTTAATATAATTATTTATTACAGCAAACAATATTTAGACAATAAACGTTTCGTCATACGATTTGGTATGACAAAAATATAAAGGTTAGGTTAGGTTAGGTTAAAACTGTGACCTACGCACGAGCCGAGCGAGCGAAGCGAGCGGTGCCGCGGCAGCGGCCGGCGAGTGCCAAAAACGACTAGATTATATAGAACGAAACTATGGAAAAAAACAGGCTACCCGAAACTGAACTAGTTACACGAAATTAATTATTTAAAAAAAATCTACTAAATATTTTGCAATTTTTTTTTTGCGTAAAATGACAAATTCCAACTGAAATATTTGACTACATAAAAATTGGTAAAAGTTCTAGTTGGTAAACAAGTTATTGTATAAACGTTCACATGCTAAACATTAGGTTTGCGTTACAATTATTTGTAAAGAGATTTTTTGCTAAGTAATAATTTGGCAAATGAAATTATGCGAAAAATTGTTTGGGAAGTGATAATTTGGCAATTTCTTTTCGATGAAACAAGGGAGACCCGGAAAAATAACTACTTTTTAACAAACAATCAACAAGAACAATAAAAATGTGTCGCATCAGAGCAAGACAGGTCGTTGTTCAGTAAAATGTGGTGACTTAGGACAAACCTATCGTCAACAGCGCTGATTTTCAGCGACTACCTCTCAAAGCGGACGGCACGGTTGGCGCAGTGGTTAAGCGATTGTCTGCTGCATTGCGTGTCGCGGGTTCGATTCCCGCACGGAACAAATATTTGTATGACCTATTAGTAGTTGTTCCGGGTCTGGCTGTTTGTGTATGTGAGTTTAAATGTTTGTAAACGCATCCACCATACCATACAGGAGAAATTACTAGAGTAGGCAACGTTTTTAAAATAAAAATAACGGGTTGCACTCCGGGAGTGCCGGCAGAAGTGAAAACTTTAATATTAACGTTGTGCATTTTTCCGTCTTAAGAATTTTCGATCAGGTCACGTGTCCTGACGCGAGTTTAACATTTTTTACCCATCACAAAAAAGTGCACAACGCCGCTAAAGAAGTTTTCACTTCAAAAATGCGAATTGAAGCAAAGACTCCTGGGAGTTGGCTCCCAGTAGATAGTTAATTGTGTCTCATTTATTAGTTGACGCTACTACTATAGACTTAACAGGAACCACACATTAATACAGATGGGACACTCCGCAGTTTAGGTATGAAGCTACAAGTATGCAGCGGGCCCGTCTTACTGTGCCTAATCAGTAGGGCTGCCGCGCGCCGCCGGGTCGCACGTCAAATCAATACCCACGCGCCGCGTCGCGTCGTCCGTTCGTCGCAAGATATTAAAACTAAAAATATTAAAATGAAGCCAACAGTATAATGCATTGCATTTGGCTGATAAAATAATAATAAGGATCCGAATCTCACGTTTTCGTTCCTTGCAAAGGACACCAAAAGGTAAAGAAATACACGTCTACCTACAAGTAATTAGGTAGATACCTACCTACCAAATGTTTACATTAATTGTTATTCTTATATTTAAAGTCACCCGTATTTACGTAGTTAGAATATTAATTATTATTATTATACTTATTATAGTTAGGTACAGACGCCAGCACATCAACCTACTAAAATCTGTCAAATTTCTTTAATTGATTTTCAACTTTATCACTGAAGTATAAGGTTCAAAATTGATTAGGAAAATTTGTCAGTTTCGGGTAGGTTGACCTGCTGGCGTCTGTACTTACAAGTTCTGTTTTCAAGGTCAGGTCCAGACTGATAAGTGTAGGTAGGAAAGTGCCTATTTCAATAGTATTTTTGTTTTGGTCGGTACCTACCTCGGACTAATGCTGCGCCTCGCCTGCGGTCGGTTACTGAATGGTACCTTTAAAAATATAATAGACCAAGAGCTGATACTTAATTAACAAATATTCTTTAAAAGATGACAACCCTAACGTGATCAGAAGGTATAAGAGTTACGCGATAAAAAGAGAGGCAAGTTGTAGGTGAGTATAACTGTAGGTAATTAGCGTTGTGCTTGTGCGACCTGAGCACACTCCCACAGACGCGCTCATTGACTCACCCCAAGCGATTGTCGCGGTGCTGTCAATTGCGGGTGCCGTGTCGAGAGAATGGAGCGTAGGTAATTATTTCAACAAATAGGGTAGTTTTCATACTGCCTATATTTATATAGTAAATATTTTTAAGTTATCTTTTAAAGATTAATCGGCTCATTATGTTAATTATATTGAAAGCTTTACTCTTTGTTTTGTTTATCAGCACAACCACAAGCAGAAAGTAGTAGAGCAGTGCGGGAATCCTCAGACACCAACACGGGTCCAACTGCAGAACCGTCTGACATTCCATCGGACACCAGCAGTGGTGTGTCGCCCGTCAAGAAAGCTAAGTTAACTAAGGGTATGTTTTTTGTATTCCGCACATCTTTTATAACTATTAGCACATACACGCACGTATTGGAACGAAAATACTGCATACCGATATTAAAAAAAGACGATTATTCGATCGTTTTTCTTTACTTGTTCTGTGAGACCTTGCTTGTTACCAAATTTAATTTTTCTAGGTCAACGGAAAGTTCCCTAGTTTTGATTTATTTGCGAGTATCAATATATTTCTTATAAATGATCGTATTTTTTTACTGCGTTGACTTAGAAGCTTGATTTTTTTGGAGCTCGTAGGGACCGTAAACGACGGGACGTATTTGATATAAATTTCAACTTGATACCTAAACTAACTTGTTCCTGAGAAAAGGTGTCTTGACAGACATCCTACAAAGGTTTCGTTTTTCCTTTTGAGGCACGGAAACCTAAAAAGGGGGCTTTTCCACAAACATTGAAGAGCTAGTATTACTTCTCAGGAATGGATTGTTGTTGTTTCGTTCACAAAAAAATTGCATTTGCAGTATGCCTCTAGTTAGTTTTATAACAGTAATCAACCGAAAGATGTCCACTGCTGGTCACAGAGCTCCCCACAACGCCACAAATTCCATCTTTTCTGGTGTACAGTTTTTTTTAAAGTTTTTTTTAACAACTTTCCCCTTTTTCAGGCAAAAAGAAAAAACTATCAATAACGCGACAAACCAGTGGCTCAGACTCCAGCAAGCCTGATAAGGAGAAGACTGGGAGAGGCAAAAAAGAAGCTAAAGAAGACAATGAAAAGGGCGTGAAGAGAAGTAGGTCGCAGCGCTCCCTAGTCGATGTTGAGAGAGGTAAGATAGTGTTAATAACTTAGCACTTGGTGAGAGGGAAGTTCATCGGAGTAACTGCCTATTTGTTAGTGTAACCGAAAATAGGTTTCTGATAATTATATTCAGCTGTACGTGCTTATGTGATTCACCACCATTATGTTCATTATTCTCTTGCCGGTAATTGCAATTATTAAACAGTTCAAAAACCTCTTAGAGCCATATCACACTGACGATACACCAGTGTGTTACCGGCGAGGCGCTTGTTTAACACGCTCGCTGCGTGTGCTAAGCGAGCACACCACGTGTGCGCAACGTGTTCGCCGCGTTTTCGGAACGAGAGCAATTGACGTGAGGGTACAAGATAGAGACGGCAAGAGAA
Source organism: Xanthia togata (assembly GCA_963853775.1). Classification (NCBI taxonomy): domain Eukaryota; kingdom Metazoa; phylum Arthropoda; class Insecta; order Lepidoptera; family Noctuidae; genus Xanthia; species Xanthia togata. The sequence continues at coordinate 14,803,494 of OY970809.1, forward strand.
TGTACAATATTGTGAAAACGCAGAGAACACGTCGCGTGATCGCGACTAGCTCGCTTCGCACCCGCGGAGAGCGCGATCACAAATCGCCCAGCTGGAAAAATGCTATGTAATAAACGAATGAATGGTGTTAGGAAATACATAACATTGCATGGTAATGTTTTAGCAGAGATGTTGGCCGTTTTAGACTGGCAGAACTGGAAGTGTATATAAGTATTACTTTAGGAATGTAGATTACTCTTCAAAATCCTGTTTTTTTACCATCCTGTTTACAGTATTTTTTTTAGGATATCTCATTGTTTTTCACACTGATACTACTTCTTTTTGTATTTTAACAGAATAATAAAAACATCCCTGAATAAGCTGTTAATAAATCTTATATCCCCACCAGCTAAATTCAACGCCGAAGAGAAGGCCTCCAAAGAAAAAGCCTCAAAAGAAAAAGTCCGCTCAACTAAATCCAAGAAACCAGCCAGCCAGTCACCACAGAAACCAGCTTCTCCTCAAGAGTTTACATCGCCCCCTTCAGACCTGGACGTGTCCAATGTAACCGTTCGTAGATCTGTGAGAGGTCTTCAGTCTGGATCGAGTACGGACTCTAACGGGTCTACCAAGGGAAAAGGAAAGGGAAAGAGTAAGAAGGCACAAGACAAAGAGAAGCCAGGTTAGTTTCTGCAAATGTCTTTTTGAAAGGGCTGTTTTAGCACAGATTTGTACAGATGGTCCACTCCGCAAAATAATTTAAACAAAAAGCGACTCTTTCAATTCAGGTCGCACAGCGCTAATTACCAAAAATACAAAAAAAACAACATTGAAATAGTTATTTATCCAACATGTGAGGAAAGTTCGTTTTTCCTATGAGTTTTGATTTTGAGTCTTGAGCGAACGAAGGATTGAAAAATAGAATCACGAGCGCAGCGAGTGATTATAAATTTCAATCCTGAGTAAGCGAAAGACTCAACAAAACGAATAGCAAATGAACTTGCTCACATGTTGCATACAAAACTTTTCACCACGACCAGCAAGAAAGTATTCAGTCATCATAGGTAAATAAATTAAATAGACACAAAGCAAATCAAAATAATTCTTTATTTTTTAATATATCTGTTAAACTTAACATAAAAAAATCAGGCAAGGTTAGTTTCTGAACGGGATCATTACTTTCCTCACTGTTCAAACAGTGAGGAAAAACCAACTTTCCTCACTGTTTAAGCAGTGAGGAAAAACCAACTTTCCTCACTGTTTTCGTAGAGGAAAGACACTTCTTTCGTGCGGGAGTGGTGAAAAGTCATTTATTCAAACTAGGCTGAGAATCAGCACTTTTCGAACGTCAAAATTACATAAGACAATCCCACGCCTACCTTTCATCACTTCCCAGTGCTTTATCTGGGAAGAAGTGGCGCAACTAACTCCCCAGCTGCACACCTACCGACAGCTATATTCACCAAGAAGTTGCCTCTCTTTCTATCGCGTAACTCTTACTTACCCGGAGGTGACTTTCCAAAAATAAAAACTGGAAAATATGCGCCCAAAGATGCTCTATCAAAATATATTTATATATAATAAATATCTCGTACAGTTACGTTTTCAGATTTTTTTATTTTTTTAATATATAGGTCAACTAAACTTCATCACTAAAAATAAAAAAAGTATTTATAATGGACACGTAGGTGTTTTACTCGTGCATTATAAATGCATCCCTTGATAGATAAATACCATAATTAAGCAGTAGAGGTTTTTTTTAAAAATCAAATGGAACACTGTGCAGTGCAACAAACTCCCCAGCAGCACACCTACCTACATACAGCTACACTACTACACTCATTTATTCAAACTAGGCTGAGAATCAGCACTTTTCGAACGTCAAAATTACATAAGACAGGCCCCCGGCACACCCACCCTTCACCACTTCCCAGTGCTTTAGCTGGGAGGAAGTGGCGCAACTAACTCCCCAGCTGCACACCTACCGACAGCTATATTCACCAAGAAGTTGCCTCTCTTTCTATCGCATAACTCTTATATCTTCTGACCACGGTACGCTCACTGAAATCGACAAGTCGTGCCCGCCGCGTACCTGTCTACTTGTAGCTTCATACCTAAAATGTGGAGTGAAGCATCTGTATTCCTCTGTGGTTTTAGATATTTTTTTGTGGTAAAGCTGTAAAACCCAAATTGGTAGAGTATGGTTGAATACTTTTGTACAGAAGGAAAAGAGGCCTTTGAAGTGCAGTGGGAATAATAGGCTGATATAATTTTTCCAGAAAGGCATACCGATTGGTCGTTGTTTGTTTGGATATCTTGCCCACTTTGTAACATTTTTAATAGGAAATAAATATTTTAAATCTTCATCATCATCTTCCTGCCCTCTTCTCATGTCACTTGCGTGTCGGCGCAATACGTTTTCTTCCACTCTCCCCTGTCAACCGTCACGCTGTCATTCACTCCTCTTTCATATCATTCCTCACACAATCCATCCATATTTTCTTTGGCCTCCCTTTCCCGCTCCATCCATCAACATCTATATTCATCACTCTTTTAGTCACATGCGATTTCTCCCTGTACATCACATGCCCATACCAGGCCAAACGATTTCCTTTCAACTTTTCTGTCACTGGCGCCACTTTTAAACTTCCCCTTATATACTCATTTCTTACTTTATCCATTTTCGCCACTCCACACATCCATCTCTACATTCAAATAAAGAAATACTGTAAGTACCCGGTTTTTAATAATTATGACACAACGACCTTTAAAAGGAGACAGGTATGAGACCGTTATAAAACTCGTACATAGGCGAAAATTTTCTATAACTCGATGAACCATATTGTTTTTGTACAGATTTCCAAATGGCTTATTTAATATTTGTATGGTTTTTCAGCACCCAGTAAGGCGGTCCGCACGACACGTTCTTCAGCAGGATCACAACGCAGCAGCGCCGGGTCCTCACGATCAGTGCTCGACGATTCAGACGACACCATGCTACATACCATCGTTTATGAACAGGAGTTTGTGAGTATACATACTATCTTTCTAACTTGTTACTTTGTAGCACATCGTTATTAGATATTATTTTCGGAAGGTAGAAAGGATCGAAAAGAGCAATTTCCGTATTTTTAAGAACGTCAAAATTCTAATCTAAGTCTCAATCTGCCCAAAAAAAAATCAATTGACAGTGTGTTCATTATAACTTGACTCGTGACGCGATTGTTAGCACTGATCACTGAATTTTGCAGTCTTAGGCCGCTTTCCGAATTAGAAGATAATCGATAAATTTGCGTTCCGATTAAAATATCACGATTATGACAGCTGAGGGCTGTCAACAATTCGGAAGGCTTGTGAACGCGCTCACAGTACTCGCTCAACGTCAAAACTTGCATATCATATTTCTTTGTGTTTATACCACAAATGTCTTCTTCTTTAGTTAGGTGGCGAACGGTAGCCAGAAGCACAATTTCGAAAATGCCAAGTTAGTTTAAAAATATGATGCGAGTGAAAACAAAACAACTGTCATTTTTGACAGCGCTCACGGTGATATTAGTAAAAGGCATGGTGGGCGTTATTGCAAGATAGCGCATGTCATGACGTCATCTATGACGATTCAAGGCACATCGTTATTGCGCGCACGTTAATTCGGTACGGGTGTTAGCACGCTCAAATCGATCACGGCGTAACTCTGAATGCACCCGTAGTTTCAATACTAATAGAGTTCAAAATGGCGACTGACAGTACTACCAATCACATGACTGCAAAATTCAGTGCTACCAATCGCGTCACGGGTCAACTTATAATGAACGCCATTTGAACATTTATTTTCGCTGAGACGAGATTGCGACTTGAATTAAAACGTTTTTCTAAAAAAAGAAAACGGCGTACTTATACTAGATTTGGCTTTTCAGTAAACGCAATTTGTGTCATTTATTAAAATGAGTCGTAGCTCGTTACACTCCCTATCGTAATCGCACTTATTTTGCGAAAATAAGTGCGATTACGCGTGTGGCGAAAACCACAATATTTTGTGAAACCGAATGCATATTTTCCGGGACTTTTAAAGTACTAGGTCCACTGCTCTCGATAGCTTTAGTGTAAGATAGGTAAACGTGCCGCAGATCCATCGTCACGAAACAAAGAATTGGTTCTTAGTTTCTGCCACTTTGATCAAATGTTTTTCATTTCAGGTACAATCCGTATTGAACGACTCGAGCGAGCTGACGGAAACCAGGCGCGATTCTAAAGCTAACGTCACCATTCCTGAGTCACCTGACTCTAGCGAAGAGTAAGCCATTTATGTCTAACTTTAAATATGTTGTGTTCCCTTCTCTAGGCATAGGGAAAGAAATAAAACATGAATAATAATTAGTATTCGTCGAGTTCATATGTTTTAATTTTTTGTAGAGGTGGCATAGCTACATAATTATTATAAGTTATCGCGTAGACTTGTATCTTACAATATCTTCTCTTTCTTACAGATCAGAACCCGAACCAGAAATACCAAAAAAGGGCAAACGAAACGGCAAAAAGAAATAAGCTAGCATTAATAAATTAAATTAGAAAATAAACTACCAATTTTCGTATCTTTTTTTGTTTTTTTTCCCTTCTATTTATAAAGTATCACAGTTGCTGATACTTTATTTTCATTACAATCTAGCCAATAACTAAACTGCTAAGTAACTATAAAATTAAGAAATCCTACAATAAATCCTTTCCTATTTACTTTATCAGGAAGATACTTGCTTCGCTTGTTCTTTATAATCAGCACTTGCACTGCAGTTCAAGTTCACTGACACTGCAATAAACTAACTCAAAAGGTTTTACCCTTTTTAGTTTTCGCACTAATTCAGTATTGTCAAGAAGTTGGATCGCCTTGACATTCACGTGATGATGAAGTCTGTATTTATGAGCGTGTTTTGAAAACGTTCAACACTAAATGTTAATAAATACTAAATAATACGAACATCACTAGCGTGCGCTATCGATAGCTATTTTTATTATTAGAATGTTCGTCGAGTCCACTTCCTCACGGATCGGGTCCGCGACAGGTGACATTTCGACAACGTGCTCTTGCCTAGTCCTACTATTGATGGTGATTGAAATATATCTCCGTAAAAGAACTGGTTATATTTATTTACTGGAAGGTACCTACATCCAATAACACAACTCCCCATATTATGTTTGACATTTGCTTTGGCTGGTGGAGCCCCACAGCTGAATACCGTAAGGTCTACGGTATTCACAGGTAGGGTTGTAGGGTCAGCTAAGGTTGACCATATACATTCTTTACAACTTTTTATGTAACAAAAATTTGTTAGATATTGACAATGGCGACTGTCTACCAAGGTAATAGGTAATACGGCCGGGCTGGTTTCCGCAACTCCACGTCAAAGCGCGTATTTTGCGTATGGGTGGGCAAAATCGATCATTCGATCCACCCCAGCTCCTCAAAGAAGGCCAGCAACGCCTTGGTGTTACTGGCAATCTCGCGTAGGGGATGTCGGGCAAAGTACTTCGGTAACCCAGGTAGTGTTACCGAAGTACTTTGCCCGACTGTCTATCAAATAGCCAATACATTTTTTGTATCGAATATCTAATTCGGCTATATTCTTTTTGACTACTCTTATCAGCGCAGTTTTGCATCCAGGGTCATGCCGAGATACTTGGCATTATTCGCGCATGATATTTGTTGATTATTTATGAATACTGGGAAATATTTTGGCTATTTATTAGTGAAGTCAATGTGGATAGAATTGCTTTTATTCAGTTCCATACGCCATATTGTAGTCCACTCATAGACACGATTCATGGGCCTCTTTTCTACAGCTCCCTCGTGACCAATTCCAACAGCCATGGTACCTGTGCCGTCAGCAAAGGTTGCAATGAAATTATTTTCTAGCTCAGGAATATCGCAAGTGTATAGTAGATACAGAAGCTGACCAAGTACACTCCCTTGTAGAACTCCAGCTTGTATCTGCCTAAGGTCTAAATAGGCGTTTCTTTATCTTATCCTTAACAATCTGTTCGAAATAATCTAGCATAAATAATTGAATTTGCAAATAAAACAGAAATTTTCTTAACATAATCTTTATTTTATTAATAAAAACTACCGCGATTGGTGCTTATCGTTCTGTGGCCAGTTTTTATGCCAGTCTTGGTTCTTGTTCTGCCACTCGGGGTTCCAGTTTTTGTCCCAAGGCTTCCATCTATGCTCCCACCGGTAGTTCTTGTTTGTTTGGTTCTCTGGCTGCTTTGGAGTGGGGCCGTGGTAGCCGTTGTAGACGCCGTGGTTCCAACTGAAAAGAGAAATAGGTAGTAAGTTTTAATATTACTTGTATTAGCATTGGCAGGGCTTCACCGAATATGGATGCAGTGCGTGTAGTGAACATATAGACTATATGAAACTAGTGCCACACCAAATGCAGTACAATACAGTGCATGTGAAGGAGGAGGCGGAACGCGTGAGAGAGGAGCCGCAGGAGACGCCCTGGGCGTCGGGATTTCCCAGACCGATTCCCGGCCACCGTAGGCGCGGAGCTGAGGTCGGCGAGCAATGGGTAGCTCGCCGTCCGATAAGGAATAAGGACCAGGCCCGGGTCGACGGCGTGTTGTGTTCCACGCGCGCCATAAAGAGATGTCAGTACAACTGACGGGGTCCGCTAGGGCCGATGCCTGCCGAGGTCGCGGGAAACTCCGAAAGGGATATCGTGGCCCCTGGCAATATACAGGCAACTGAAGGAACACGGGTGGGTTTTAGTCATTCAGAGTCTGACACGAAAGAGCGGGAGAAGTTACTTGATAATTTCCAAACAAACAAAAACAAAAAAACAGTGCATGTAGTAAGTACGGTGGATTTGGTGCGTCGTCCCTCAAAGCGTTTCATACATTACAAGACCTTCTGCTCGCTGTATGTAATGCTTGCGCATTGCATTTGCATCCGGTGTGGCTCCACCTTGAATAAATTCAGCTTTTTTACAGTCGCGGGTGTAAGCGCAGTCCTAGCTTAAGGGGGATGCTCTGAGGTCGCCCGCGAAATTCTTACTTTTTTGCAATTTGCAGGTCAGTGAGTCCGATTCTCTTATATACCGAACTAAAGTAACTAAACTATCACTAAAATTCCTTACTTTTGGCTATGAGAATCTTAGAGCTATTCTGCACAAAAAAAACAGCTAACCCTCGACGTGTTTTATATGGAATTTTTCACTTTTTGTATGGAAAATATGAAAAATTATTGAATGGTTTCTTTGTGGGGGTTGAAATTTTCATTATTTTTGCGATAGGAGCTTTCGAGATATAAGCAAAAGAAAAGGAAAAAAGATACAGTACTGTTTTTTCAATTTGAAGTCGAGTTGTTGGTGTGAATTTCAGTTCATGACAACTAATAGTATTCCACACCTGGTCAGATTTAGTTAGACTTAAATCAAAATTTTAGATGAAAAACGTCAAATATGGAATAGCAAAATTGACATTTTCACTAAATTAAAATCTCAGTGCCATCTTAGTGCTGTCAAACTAAAATATAGTTAAGTTGTGTCACTTTAGTCTATTTCAGAATCGGAAATCGCTGTTTGACAGGAATAAACTAAATAAATAAATTTTGGTGATTTTTAGTCTAGTTTAGAGGTATTTGTGATGAGAGAATCGGCACCATTGTCAGGTTGTATCTTGATTAAAATTTGATTACAGAATTATAATAATTAGAATCAGCAATATATAAGGACTTGTAGACGTTAGAATAATACTAAAATGTAATTTCATGAAATAGTCATTCAATAGGATTACATGAACTTACGAGTCATGTTGATGATTTTTATGATTATAATTCTATAAATAAATGTATGATACTGTCGCGAATCATATTTAAATCAACATACAACCTGATACTGACCTGAAAATTGCAAAAACGAAGGAAAATTTGAATTTCGCGGACTACCCTGACGCTTTCGCCTTCAAACTACTACCTACAAAATATCATATTTTTTCACAGTTAACCGTTTAAGTGACTCCACATAGGCTCCCTAGACCCTGGACATTCGCGACCGCTAATAGTGGTCTTTGCTAACCACTATTTATGTTCGCCAGTAGTTCCGTCCGTTTACCACTAGTGGGGTCCGCTGGCCAATAGTGGTGACAGCTGGTCATTAGTGGCGGTCGCTGACCACTCATCAGTCGCTGGCCACTAGTGGCAGCCGCGTGTGGTACATTGGCTGATACACCACAACCGTATACGCAAGAAACTTACAACAATAACACTTACTCATGATGTCCATGCTCCTGACCGTCTGGTCCTTCATGACTGGCATAGTTTCCACTAACGTCTTCTGAATGCTGCGAGTCTTGTCCAAACCTGTCGCCCAGCTGTCCGGAAGACGTCTTGGATAGCTGGTGACGAGTTATTATGAACTCTGCGCCCCGCTCTGCTATCATTATTATGGGGGCCATTGTGTTACCTGAAGTAGGAAAAAAAAATGGTTAAGTTACTGTTAGCTGTTCGCAACTCGAAAAATTTGATCAGTGAAAACTTGTAATTGGCCTTCTTTTCCACGTTTTTTTTTACTACCTATCTGTAGAGTTTGTTTCGGCCTTTCTTCTCAGAGAGTTGGATATGAAACGCCGACAGTCATATTTTTTTAAAACTATATGGTTTAATAAAAGCGGATTAGGTTACTAAATATTCGTCGTCTATTGAATTTTATAATGGATATCCGCAGTCACGCCAGTCAATAACTATCTGAAATGAAATGAAATAGGTAAAAAATAGTATGACACACTTACCAGAAGGCACTGCTGGCATTATAGATCCGTCTGCGACACGGAGACCTGCAAATAAGAATAAACGTTAGTACGTTAGTAAAACTAAACTTGGACAGTATTTTAGAAGAGACTAACAGTAACAAAGAGTACAGAAATCTGGTGCAAAAAGAAGTTATATGAAGAAATTTTCTCTATTTTCTTATTACATTTTGTGACTGTATTCAATTTTTGCTTCAGAACATTGGTAATTTGGCCATGAATATGGCGACTAACTTTGAAAGTTAAGAAATATAGATATAGTGGTAAATAATACGATAACTTCTATCTTTACATTAAAACAAAAAAAATACCTTGTATCCCGTGAACCTTGAGCTGCATATCCACAACCGCCATAGGGTCGGAGTCGGGCCCCATCTTGGCCGTCCCCACCTGGTGGTTCTCGGGCGCCGTGTGCTTCTGCGCCAGACATTTGAAGAACTCGTCAGTGGGGTCCCGGCCTCCGCCCTCACACTCCTTGCCATGCCCTATTGTGGGTATCATGCCGTATTTTTCTCGGAGGATCTGAAATTAAAACTAGTTTGTTAGTATATCATGTACTTAATCTGTTTAAAAAAGGGTAGGTAGTTGAAATAGCAGACACATGCAACCATTGATGTATTAAAAGAGGTAGATACGGGACTTAGTCACAGCGCCTGGTCCTACTCAACTACGGGATTGCCCGTAGTTGGCACTCAGTCGCGCACGGAACATCGTAGATCACACAGCTCAATAATTTCAGTTTTTTTGTAATAAATACGCATCAAAATGACTTCTTGTGCAGCTAAACGGTGCTTTAATAATGCAAGAAAGAAACATAAGACACATGGGATTACCTACCACTCGTAAGTACAGCCAAAAATGATAATTTGTTGAAAATTACAATAATATTTTGACGTTTGCTTCGCCATATTTGTGAGAGCGAGATAGATATTAAAAACATGCGTGAAAGACACGATACGCACACAATGCGCGAGGTGCTAACGCGATTTCACTCGCACGTCACCGTCGTCTTCTATCTCTATCCTCTTCTATCGGTAACTGTAGCGTTGCGACTGTTAGTGAGTTTCGGTGCAGTGAGTGCGGTGTAGTCGTGCGTCGAGCCCAAGTTTAAAGATTGCGATGTTAGCGCGTACCTAACATATCTTCCTCCTTGTAATACATCAATGCATGCAACATTTTTAGATTTCGTATTTGTAAAAATAATCGCGTTACATCGCTAATACAAAAACTTCATGTGATTTAAATATGGTATCTACCTATATTTATGGTCGTTCAAATATTGTCTAAATATGCCAATTATAGTGCCAACATAACCTAGGCTACAACAATTTAGTAAAAAAACTAATTGTCGTACGTCTAAACTTCAAGCCTTTTTATGGAATAGGTACAAAGTGCAAGTGTAATCTTATTCATATTTTGGCCAACTCCTGCGTAACCACAACTCTTGGAAAAGTGGCTCTTAGGACAAAAGAAAATAACCAACGACAAACGTACTGTAGTATTAGCTAATCTGTAAGCGATTCTCGCGGCGTCAACGATCACGTTGAGCTCATGGTCCTCGTAGAAGTAGTTGGGCTGCATCACTGGCGGCTGCGTCGGGTCCACCGACCGGATGGAGACGTAGCCTCGGCTGCGCGGCTGTAGCGCTATCGCTGAGATCCTGGGTGGTAAAGAAACAATATTTATTATGTAACTTTATTATGATCTAAAGGAGCTCGTGGCTAAGTAATAACTGCCGCACGGGTCGATCCATCAGGTTAAGCTACGCTTGCCGGGGTTGGTCTGTGGATGGGTGACCATCTTTACATACCGAGACTCCTCCGTGCCTCGGAAAGCACGTTAAGCTGTTAGTCCCGGCTGTCATTCGTGGATCTTTGATAGTCGTTACGGGTCGTCAGAAGCCCGAAAATCTGACAACCAGTCTTACCAAGGGGTATCGTATTTTCCAGTTACTGGGTTGTGGAGGTCAGATAGGCAGTCGCTCCATTTAAAATACTGGTATTCAGCTGCATCCGGTTAGACTGGAAGCCGACCCCAATATAGTTGGGAAAAGGCTAGGCAGATGATGATTATGATCTAAAAGAGTGTCCATAGTTTCTTGGCCGTAGAAATACTCTGTGAGTCATTCCGTGAAAAATTAACCCTAAGGAAAAAGTACTGTCACAAACACAATTTACAAGACATTCTTATTCTGTATAAGAATGTAGTTTTTTTTAATTATTTTAATGTACTACTTAGTTCTTATGTTTAAAAAAAAATGTATATATCGGAGTCAATTGATGCTAATTTATCCGACAAAAAATTGAAAATAAGAAACAAAACAGGCAATTTTAGCGTGTCATACCTCCTGTCGCTAACTTTAACTAACCGATGTTCATGGTTTTAAAGAAATTGTCCATTTTGACCCGTATAGTCCGTGTAGTATAATTTATCCTACTATGCTTTAGAATTGGCAACTAACTTCCTCTTTCGGACTGACCGACTCCTTGACCATTAAAAAGTGGTTGTATTTAAATGTTTGTTTAATGTTTAATTGAAATAAATAGTTAACTTATGGAAAGTTAACTTAAAAAAGTTGCATACAAAAAGTAAAACTCACGTGATATGCCTCTTTTCTGCGCTATCGTCTAATGTCTGAGGTTCGACAATGATTCCATTACCGCATGACGCGTAGTATCCTCCGAAGAAGAACTGCACGTCGGGGTGACGACCTCCGGCTGATGCCAACCGAGAGTTCACTTTACCTGTCAACTGTAGATAGAAAATATTAATAAGGTGATGGCTGAGATAGAATCAAATTGCCACAGTAACCGTAATACTTTACTGAGCCAGAGCAGAGGTTAAAATTAAGACCAACAGATGGCCAATTCCTGTATTTTTGGGAACGTTCGCCTTCTCCCTCAATCTCAAGCTGCCAAAAATACCTCTAATTTACATACTTTTTCGACAAGTTTGTCACATTTATTGTCGCTGAGATGAGATTGCGACTAGATTTTGAACGTTTTTAATTATCGGCCTTCAGGTTTTCACCGTAACGATAGCGTGATGACAAAAACGCGCTGCGTCATGGTAGCCCACCATCCAAAACTGGAACGCGTACTTCGTTTTGAGGTGTCGCAAAACTGGGTTGAATCCAGATTTAAATATTTGTTTGGAACAATTCTTAATAATTTTGTCATATCTACACACAGTGCACTTTATGCACCTCAACTCACACTCACCAAGGATGAGCCTCTACAGGACAGATATAATGAAACTCATCATCTGGTCGGTTTCTATTCCGACCGGATGCCGCTGAATACCAGTATTTTACATGGAGCGACTGCCACAACCCATGTTGTTACCCTGGGTAACAACAGATAATAACAGATAATGAAAGTTGGTACAAGAAATAATAAAGATCTTCAATCTTACCTGAGACATCCCAGTACTAGATAAAGGACCGGTTCTGCTCAACAAGTACTCGGTAGCCACATCCCAGTTCAAGTCCGGAATCATGGGTTCCTTAGTAAGAGTGAAGTCCAGGGTGACACCCACGTGGTTCTGAAGGTTCTGGCCCACGCCTGGCAAGTTCTTGATAGTAGGAATATTGAACTTATCTAGGGTCTCTTTGGGCCCGATGCCGGAGAGCAGCAGAATTTGAGGAGTGTTCAGAGTACCTGCGGTGAGGATTGCCTGGAAAAATAGAAACGTGTTTTTGTCAGAAACAGTAGGTACAGACTGAGATAATTATGGTAAAATATAAATTGAAATTAATGTTAGCGAATACATTGGTATGGCACATTGGTAGGCATACCATAAGTTTAAGTAAAAACAGTCTAACCATGCAAATCATTTGTTGGTTAAATTTTATTTTATGCCACAGGTAAGAAACTTGCAGCTTCGTCTAAATGGGGCCTTATAGTTGTTCTTGTAGTTACCTCTTTATTAACTCCCACGGTCTTCGTAACACCATCCTTCAGGTATTCTACGGCGGTAACTTTCTTGGAGACAGGGTCTACAATGACGCGGGATCCGAGTGTATTGAGCATTACGTGCAGGTTGGCTCGCTTCGAAGCGGGCCGGAGGTAGGCTCGGGCTGTTGTGTAGCGGGTACCACCTCTGTGGAGGGAAAGATGGTTAGGCTTATACTTGAATAAGTTTTGTGTTTCAACAGTTACCTACAGACTGCTTGCATACACCAGAAAGCTTTAGAATGGGCAAATATTAAGTAGGCAAAGTTAACCTCATCAAAAACCGTTACCATAGAGAGTTAAGAGGGAACAGGGGCTGCGAGGAATTTGAAAAATAGGTATTTGAAGAAACTATTGCCGTCGCGCTGCGCCCGAAAAACCGAGTTAAACCCCGTAAAGTGCGATAGGGACAACTGCAGCTCAGACCGATTATATCACAATTTTTTTGACGAAAACGACGTTTGGCATTCTCCTTTTTTCTCCTCGAAAACTAAACCGATTTAATAATTTTTTACATTAAAATTTTAAGAAAGAGTATGTCTAGGTTCCTATTATTTTCTTTTATGCTAAAAACTTTTCCGAATTAGTCTGGTAGTCCTCTAATCACGGCGGTAAAAATGGAGCATTTTTGTAATTTTTGAAGGGTCATAGTTTCCTTACTTATTAATTTCTGAAAAAAAGGAAATGACAGGGACATGCCTATAGAGACCGAGATTTTATACAAAAAATTTATGGAGAATAGCGCGCCCTGTTCCCTCTTAACACGTTATCATTCCATAATTTTGACTTTGCAGCTACTCCATCAAAGAATAAATTTACATACCTACTACTAAAAAAAGTCGTTTATAAAAAGTCGCTACTAGAATCTAAAAGACCATCCACGAGTAAAGACACAAAGTTTTGTACTTAGGTCCGTCACATACTGGGTGTTTCACACAATCAAACGACATTTTTTTTTTTGGGTGGGAAATCATCAAATGACTTCTCCCGCTCTGGGCGGAGCGGGAGGGCGTGTCAGTCTCTTACTGACTAAAACCCACCCGTGTTCCTTCTGTTGCCTGAGCAATGCCAGGGGGCCACGGTATCCCTTTCGGGCTTTCCCGCAACCCCGGCAGCACACCACTTACCACTACATTTTCTAACTTGACAACAACATTCCCTATACCTATTCTCTCGTAACGTAGGTACATAAAAATAACAGAAGATCTTTCAATACTTACTCATTCAAAGTCTGAGCGATAGTGAAGCCGGTGTTGGTCTCTCCGTTCAGGTCGCTGGTCGGTGGGTAACCCAACTCGATGGCTCCTGACACCACGTCGTGGGCAAACTGAGGCGCGTGACGGAACTGAACACAAAAAAAACAGAAATAATGTTCATAAAATTCCTAAATAGTGCAATCCACGACGACGCGCCCCACTCCGCTCCGCTTCGTACTAAAGTACAGCTTTATACAGTACAGTCATCGCGGAGTGGGGCGCGTCGTCGTGGATTGCACTATCTGTACTATTGAGGTTAAGCTTTGTTTTGTTTTGAGGAGCATCTTACAAAATGCTTATCTCTAGTGGGTAAAGCACGATGGACTGTGCATAGATGGGTACCTACCTAATTCCGAAGGTAAATAATCATGAATCATCAAGGTCTTGCAAAGCTTAGATTTAATACTATTCAAAATTCAAAAGTCATTTACTCAAACTAGGCTAAGAATCAGCACTTTTCGAACGTCAAAATTACTTATGACAGTCCCCCAAAACGCCCACCCTTCACCACTTCCTAGTGTATTGCTGGGAAGAAGAAGTGGCGCAACATGCTCCCCAGATGTTAGGGGAAGGTGGAGGAGCAGATGAGTCATCATAATTATACTAACTGAATGATTACGACCTGAAGATATTATTAAAATAAAGATACCTTCTGCACTGGCAGTGGTCCTCCCCGACTATGATACTGCGCCGACACTCCGTTCCCGATCTCCTTGTTATCCTCGCTCCTCAGGAAGTAAGGCAGCACTTCGTACCAGGACCAGCCCGTGGCGCCGTTGACTGCCCAGCCGTCGTAGTCAGCTGGCTGGCCTCGCATGTACATCATGCCGTTGATCACTGAGCATCCACCTGGGGGGAAGTTGGTGTTTTGTAGAGGGTATTTAACTATCACTGCGTATAGTCAAAGGATTGAGTGTTCGCAGGTTATATTTGGAATTAGAAATGATTAAAAAAGTTAATTTAAAAAATCGGCTACCCGACCGCGTACCTACTTATTACTGTAAACAATCTCATGCAGTCGGAGGCAATAGGTCTTTATTGTTAAATTTAAGAAGACGCCTCCGACTGCATGAAATGTTATTAACTGGTATTGGAGACAGAAATAGGTCATCTTGTTTTCATCTTTTTCAAAGTTCACTTTTTACGCAGTCAGGTTTTTACGAGTATTATGGAAGTGACACTCAGCCATACGGTGGATAATTAGTTAAGAGGTCGATCGCCTATACAGGGTGTGTCAGAAGGGTGTGGTACAGACCATCAAACTGAACACTCCTTGGGTCCAACATCGGCAGCCCCATTCATTTGGGTCGAGTAGGTATTGAAGCTTTGTACTAGCTGTCACTCAAGTAGTGCAGGTTCCTCTCAACTAGAAGAAACCTTTGTCCCATAGTCCCATGCAATGGGAACATTAAAGCTGATTATAAAATGAAGCGGCTATAAAAGTAGGTCATATGTCCCAAAACTGGACACGGTCTATCCATCTTTTTTAACCTGAGTCCTTTCTTTCGCGAAATTTCATCGGAATTCGTTCAGACGTTAAGGCGTAAAAAGATAATAGAGAGATACTTTCGCATTTAAATATAAGTACCTGGGTCTCGTGAAAACAGAGAATGCTCATTGGTATGGGAAAGTTCATACTAATTCTATGTATAGTACATACCAATTCCATGCTGTCATAATAGTAGGTACTTACAAATTCCATGCTGCCATGGTAGTAGGTACTTACTAATTCCATGCTGCTATGTCATTATTCTAAGGTAGCCATCTTGTTTTAAACTTTGGGCGACCGAGTTCTGCGGGGGTAAAAATACGGAGAAAACAAATTTTCCCAGTTATGAGACCTAGCTAGATCGATTTTTCGCCCCCGAAAACCAATATATTGTAACTTTAATCGAAATCGTTAGAGCCGTTTTCGAGAACATGATTACAAATATCCATACTAATATTATAATAAATTCGAAACTGTCTGTACGTCTGTCTGTCTAAGGCCCGTATTACAGAACGTCACTCAAAACTCAAGCATTGCTTAAAACTCGTTTAAAGCCCTTTGATTGGTTGAAACTAGTTTTAAGTAATGCTTGAGTGTTGAGTGAGGTTCTGTAATACGGGCCTAAGATATGTTACCTTTCCACGGCTAAATCACTGAACGGATTTCGATAGTCGAGTGTGGATTTTCGTTACAGATCCAAGAGACCGTAGATCTAAGTTTTTGATATCTATTGCAACTTGAGCCTCCACGCGTTCCTAAGAAAAAGGGTTTTGACAGACAACGAAGTCAGCCTATAAGGGTTTCAATTTTTCATCCTGAGGTACGGAACCCTAAAACAGGTTTGATATCTACCTGTTACCTTCGTGTCGTAACGGCTGAACGGATTTAGATGAAAGGCATACGGATAGGCCATGACCTGGGTTAGGACATAGGGTACTCTGAATCCCAGTAGCACGTCCCTGTGGGATATTTTCTGACATGCACTCGGAGCCGCTGGCAAAAGCTAGTACTTATTTAAATATATACAAATACTGCTCATTTAATAGTATAGGATATTAGTTTAGGTAATTATAGCTTTAGTCTTATTTCTATTCTATGAGAGAAGACAGTAGATATAGGTCTGATCAGAGCTATCTTACCCAACATCTTCGCCCTAGGCCAGTAGCACTTTCCGCCGCTATCGAGACAGGCCTTGTCCTGCTTCTCCGTGTGGTACTGCCAGTCCGTGTCATCTCGCTCCCAGTACGCGGTCACCCAGGATGGCACTCCTGACTGCGTCGGTTCGTCGCCACCTGCTTCTAACAGGAGCACCTGGAGCGAAGGATACGGTGTTGTTATCAAGTAGGTATAGGTACGCACCTAGGTCGTGATGATTTTTAGGTAGGTACTGACTTTAAATTCAATAGATAATGAGGATTAACTTTGATGGGTAGCAGGGGCATAGTTACCGCCGTATTGGCCGAATCAGTGACACGGAGCCCCCAAGCTTCAGGGCGTAAAAAATCGTAAAATATCCAGAACCAAACTTTCTTATTGATGAGAGGCCGGTAATTATTGAATACAGCTATAGAAAATAACTACACTAATGGCGGGGATGTCCGCCATTGCTCCCACTTGGTGGCGCTGGTGTGTTTGGCGGTCATAACAGTTCAGTTTCTCGAAGCGAATTTGAAACTTTTTCGTGTGTTGATTTTTTTACGGGAATTTCGTGATTTACTGATGAAAAAATGACATAGATACGGTGGTTGGAATGTAAAAGAGTTGAAGAATGAAATTTGAAAAAATAATGCTAAAGTATTTTGAAGAAATTAAGATTTGGTAGAGAGGTAAATAACCACTCCAAAATAATATTCATTTCCAACAAAATAGCCTTCAAAATGTATCTAAATCGATATGATGATGAGTAACACATTATGTTTTATTTCATATTGGCAGCGTACATGACAGAAACAACAACTTTGAGAGCTCTCAGCTCTGTTGAAGAAAGATTCATGATAGGCGCCTCTGACAATATTCAATCGCCAACTGATGACACATTCAAGAGTATTCAAGTCACTTCTACAGTGCCTCCAATAGATATAGTCATCAGAATAGAAAGTTTAGGTATAGACCATACGATATCGGCCGACAACGACGAACTTTCACCTCCAACATCAGGAGAAGCCAGAAAACCTATCTGTCGTCTGTAACAATAACATTGTATTTAATTTGTTATTGATTAGCATCAGGAAAGACCTTTATTTCCGGATGCTAATCAAAATTGCTACTTCCTGATGCTTTATTTTTTCATCTTATTATAATTAATTAATTTAAAGTATAATAATAATTTAAAAATAAATGTCATGGATGTTTAAACTTGTTTTATTTTTTTTAACATTAACCGTTATTCACAAAAAGTACGTGTATCTCACCAAATTTTAAGGGATTACGTTTCTTCCTAAATTAAATCCTTCATAAATTAACTTTTAGTATTTATTTAATTAAAATCGGCCCATTGTCAAAAGTTATTAAAATAAGTCATAAACTAACCTTTCTAACATGTACCTCATTGATATATAAAAAAAGCCATATCAATGATGTACCTGTTAAAGGTATTAGGTATGTGTTCAAAGGCGGCAGTAGATTAGGTATTACAAATTAATGGTGATAATAACTGTCAAATGAATAATTTGTATTCTAAGTAAGGCATTTAGAATCATTTATGCCTGTTTTATTTATTTTTCTAAACCGGACATGTGTGTGGCTTTATCTACATAGCCACGTGCAAACTACGCATCAAAGACCTGACCTCACACAAAATCCTGACGTCACACATATCCTGCATCGCGCAATTAGACTTTACCGCGCGAACAATATATATGGCCTGAATTTTTAGTCACCGTCCAAATTTTGATATTATAAATTTTTGGCGAAAATCATTGATTATGTACATGTTTTTTCTTTTAGTACCTATCACTCCATACAAAAAAGTTGAGATATAACATCACAAAGTTATTATATACCACGCAGACCGGATAATTCTTTCGAGAAAATGATTTAATATGAAAATTTTAGTACGTATCGATTTTCAAAAATGGAGTTAGTGAATCATAATACCTAATGCCTAGAAAAAATATGGACAGTGGCAAAAAATTCAGCCTGTATATAACATTCCCATCATCAATCGTTGGGCAGTTGCCCGCCAGACACGACTCCCGTCTCGTGGTCGGAGCATCCTCCCTTTTCTATAGAGGATGAGTAAACTTAACACCCTGTTCCTCATGCCTCTAAAAGTGTGAGTAGGACCTGCGCCCTGAGGGTTCCATCTCAAAGCTGAGCTTGCTCGGCTGAATTTCCAAATCTGTGTTGACGAACAAACTTAACTTTTCAATTAAAAAAGAAGTTTTAAGTAATAAAATACAGATTAAATAAATACAGATTAAAAATGTTACTTCAAGACACGGCCCATATTGAAGAACAAACTTAACTTAGCGGTTATAAATACCAATTTTCCATTTTCCTCTTTACCTGACCTTGCTTCTCGCCAAACTTCATTCTGCTGGGCCAACAGGAAATAAACCAAATATAGTACCAAATAGACTGGTTTATTTGCGAATGTTAAAATATGCGGCATAAATTGCCGTATTTTTTTAATGCGTTAACTTTGGAGTTTGATTTTAGTTACAGTTTTAGGACTCCGTAGATCTAATTTTTGATATCTTTTTCGATTTGATGCCGCCACTCGTTCCTGATAAAAAGGGTTTTGACAGACAACGAAGTCATCCTTTAAAGGTTTCAATTTTTCATTTTGAGGTAAGGAGCTCTAAAACTGATTTATTAACTGCCTGTTACCTTTTCATACCATTTGGCTGAACGGTTTTAGATGAAAGGCATACGGATAGGCCATGACCTGGGTTAGGAAATAGGGTACTGTGAGGATGTAGACCTCACTGAGGGCTTGTAACTATAAATAACAAACTGCGGAGGTACTTTAAGGGGTCCAGAGGACCGCTGTATTTCAAACTCTTAAGTAACAACAACATAAAGAAGAACGCTTGCTCGACACGGAGCCCTAAACCCACAGACTACTTAGAGATACTCCTAAACCAAACTGTCTCCTAGAAGAAATGCTAGAGCTGTTTCTATTCAAAAGGAATTCTATATTTGAATGTTAGAATAGTCTTAATAATACGTAGCCAGCTGTAAAACCTCTACAGTAGGCTCTGAATCTTGATAGCGTGTTCCTGTGGGATAAGTATTTTTTGACATCCACGCAGGCGGAGCCGCGGACTAAAGCTAGTCTTATATAAGTATCCCAGTTAGGATGCTCAAATTTTCATGATCGCTTCGCTCGCTCTTGTATTCCGTTAGTAAGATATCAACAAAGGTAGGTTTAGGTATTGCCTTAGTTGAAAAACGGCTCGAAGCAAGAGCCACCAAGCTAATTAAGCTTCATTTAGTCACTCCCTTGTAGCAATTACCAATGCCATTATTACTATCGTTTATTCATTATTTTCCATATAAAATATATATTTAATTATTTATTTAAAAAAAAGATATAAAATAAATATTACAAGTTGTGTAAAGTGTAAGTGTGTTGTGTAGTTGTGAAAAGAGTGTCCGTGGAGTTTCTTGCCCGTTCTTCTCCATAGGTACCTACTACGCTTTGGAATGGGCAACTAGCTTCATATTTCTGACTGACTGACCCCTTGACAATTCAAAAGTGCCTGTAAATGGTTTAATTGAAATAAATGCTTTGAGTTTGAGTTTGAGTTTGTAAAAGTTGTCGGGAGCAAGCTGCTGGCTCCAGAGACAGGAACCTCCTCACGATGCGAGCCGTATCGAGGAGTGCTGCCTTCTGAATCAGGCTCTTGATCGACGTTGATCGAGGCTCAGGATATTGGCCGTTACGACAATCGGCACAATGACAGCCGAGCTCACATTTCACAAGTCAACAACCTCGATTTTTTATTTGTTTCTCTTCTCAGCTTTTACGAGCTTCTTCATGCGGAATGGTAACATCGACAATCATTGCGCGGCGTGCTAATCGATCCATCACCATTTTATCAGGCTTATTGTCATTTTTATTTTTTGGCTTAGAAAATCCCTTTTTAGTGGTATGTGTATTTTATTTTTTATGAGGGGGTGTAAAGTTCACTCATCCACCATAGAAAAGAGATGATCCCCTGACCAGACGGGTGTCATGTCTGGCGGGCAACTGCCCGACTGTTGATGTCGGATAGTCTTATATATGTCGTTCGCGCGGTAAACTCTAATTGCGGGATGCAGGATTTGTGTGACGTCATGTCTTTGATGCGTATGTGGCGGAGTAACCGCTACACCATTTCAATTTCATACAAAAGCTGTTATTCAATAGCAAAATGAACTGTGTGGAACATGTTTGACGATTACTTCTAGTAAGTAATCTTTTCTAGTACCTAATTTGATACATTTTGTTTCGGTTTATTGTCCAAAGCTTCCCACATAGACAGACCCAAGTTTAATTAATAATTTTACGCTAAATTAAAAACTTTAATTAACGTAACGTAGTTATGTAAAACAAGTTATTATATAATAAAGATTGTAAATGTTTTGTTTCCCTAATGTATAATGACGTCAATTTGGTAACCGCCCAAGTAACAAACGAAGAGATCATGAAATCGCTCACATTCATGAACACCAATTTCGAGGATATAAAAAGAGAAGTTGAGGACCTAAGAAGGGAACGGCAGGAACAACAGGTGTATATTGAAAATTTAAAGAGAAAAATTCACGACGTGCAACTCATGTCACGCTCTTCGGGTATCGAAATTCGAAACGTTCCAGCAGAAAATGATGAGAACAACGCAAGTCTTATAACAACCGTTTGTAACATAGGCAAAAAAATTGGAGTTGACCTAGCTGAACCCGCGTTTCGCGACATCTACCGTCTACCAGGGAAATCGACCAATTCTGCAACACCACGTCCAATTATTGCCGAATTTACCTCAGTTCAATCCAAACAGACATTATTATCAGCTGTCCAATCTTACAACAAAGATAAACAAAAAGAGGATAAGTTAAACACAGCACTTATTGGTATTTCGGGAAAATGTCAGCCTATTTACATCACCGAACAATTACCTGCCAACACCAAAAAACTGTTTTATCTATCCCGGGAGTTTGCCAAAAAGTACGACTATAAATATTGCTGGATTGCCAATGGAAATATCTTCCTGCGAAAAGTACAGGGAGATAAACATATTTTAATTCGTTCAGAAAAAGGTCTTCAGGCTCTACCCACCACCAGTATGTGACTAGTTATTAAGCTCCTTATTATTATTATTATTTCTTTCATTACTTTCAATTTATTTTCAAGCCAAAAATTTTTTGAATGTATACACAACCAACAGCAAATCTCACACACATACAAACTCAAACTCACTAACTCCCAATTCTCCAATAGCCCTATTTCACAAATAACATACATCAAACACGTACATAAGAACATCCATAAAATCCATCCAAGAATATCCATATTTTCATCACATACACCAAAGTGCGCCGTCCCTGATATATTAGTGGATCATAGGAACCCTAACGAAACTAGCAACATTAAACCTATTAATAACTTTAATCTCAATTCCAATGGCTACTATAGATAACATTAATGAAGAGCAAGACAGGCTTCACCTAGGAAATTCATTTTTAATTAATCCAGAGGACTGCGTTAAATTCTCAAAACATAATAACATTAAAATACTCCACATCAATATACGCAGTATAAGTAAAAACTTCGATAGTCTTCAAACACTTGTCAATACCACTAAAGTTGATTTCGATGTTATGGTCCTCACAGAGTGTTGGCTGAGAAAAGTGAGTAACATACCGATAATTGACGGATATCAATCACACTATTCCTCAAATAACTGTAATCAAAACGAAGGCGTCGTAATCTACCTAAAAACCCAATCTTCCGCCACTGTATACGAACCCAACATTGTAAATGCAAACTGTCTTATATGCAAAATAGAACCGGGTCTTGCGATTGTGGCAGTTTACAGGTCTCCCTCGTACAACACCAGAGATCAATTTGATAGTTTTCTGAATAGCTTAAATGATGCCTACATTGATCTTTCTAACTACCAGAACGTCGTCCTTGTTGGTGATCTGAATATCGATATCAAGGACGACAACAGAAACGACCGTAGCTTGGACTATCTTATCCTAAACGCATCTCATGGACTATCACCTACCCATCTACTACCAACCAGATTAGAAAACTGTATTGACCACTTTCTTATAAAGACAAAATTAGACACTACCACCTTAATTCTGGAATCACACATTACTGACCACAAACCGATAGTGCTATTACTTAAATACACAAACCCTACAAGAAACAAGAAAACCACTGTATCTCGCACAAACTACGACGCTATGAAAGACGAATTGGAGAATACAAGTTTTGCAGATATCTACAAGACTCATGACGGTAACGAAGCTATGAACATACTTGTAAAAATTATCTCTACAGTTACAACTAAACATACAATACAAGTCACCCTTCCGAGGAAACTACGAACCTTAAAGCCATGGATCACCCCAGGTCTACTAAAATGCATTAAGAATCGAGACACCATGCATCTAAAATCAAAAAATACTCCAAATAACTTAATCTTAAAAATCACATACACGCGCTATAGAAATTTTTGTAACGAATTGCTTAGAAAACTAAAACAAACACACGAACACAATGAGCTACAAAAGAGTAAAAGTAACCCTAAATCCCTATGGAAAACAATCAAAGAAATCACCAACACTCGCCCAATACGAACTAGTCCAGACTTATTGTTGAAATTATGTGACACTCAAACTTCTTCCATTAATAATGTGTGCACTTTTTTCACCAATGTAGGTAAAAACTTGGCCTCCAAGATACTTCAAAATCAAACCACATCCACCAGCAGTCATTCCCCCGAAAATTTAACAAAAAGCCAGCCCTGTAATTCGCTAGTCATCACAGAAGTAGACGAAACGGAAGTGGAAGCGACTATACTTCAGCTACGCAGTGACTGTGCTGTAGGTTGGGACGGTATCACGTCATCTTTGCTCAAAACGCATCGTCATATCCTGGTTCCACATATAGCCTACATATTTAACCTCTGCATTCAATCAGGAGTTTTCCCGAATGCTCTTAAAAAAGCTATTCTGCACCCAATTTTCAAGGGAGGGGACAGAAACTGTGTTAACAATTACAGACCCATATCTGTACTCACTTCACTGTCGAAAATTTTTGAGAAGATTCTCAATAAACAGCTTAGAAGATTCCTAGACAAATTTCATCTTATAGCTGACAACCAATACGGTTTTCGTTCAGGGGTATCAACAGAAGACGCGGTACTAGATCTTACGCAATTAGTTGCTAAAAAACTCGATGAAAAGACGAAATGCCTGGGAGTTTTCTTAGATCTTTCTAAGGCGTTTGACACGGTTTCTGTGCCCAAACTTATCTCCAAGTTGGAATCCTTGGGTGTTCGTGGCAGAGCTCTTGAAATTTTCATAGATTACCTTAAAAACCGTAGTCAACAAGTCAAAATTGGTTCTAATTTGAGTAACCAGGAGCTAGTGACTTACGGCGTACCACAAGGTAGCATACTAGGGCCGACACTGTTTCAAATTTACATAAACGATCTCTGCAATATGACGCTCCTAAACTGCAACATATACACCTATGCAGATGACACCGCAATTATCGCCCACGGTCCATCTTGGGAAGCCGTTAAAAGCAACGCTGAGTCTGCCCTAAGTAGAATCATGCACTGGTTTAACTCTAACCTACTGACATTAAATCTGGCCAAAACTTCATATGTCCCTTTCGCCATCCGCTACAATATGAAACCACCAAGTACTTTCTCCATAACGGCACACTCATGTACAAGTCCTTCAACACATTGCTCCTGTCCAAAGTTAAGGAAAGATGACAGCGTAAAATACCTCGGCATCCATATATACAAAGGGCTAAGATGGGACAAACACCTAGACACACTTACCACCCGAACAATGCGTCTTATCCCAATCTTTAAATCACTCAGGGGGTCAGCTGACCTTGATATTCTTAAAATGGTGTATTTTGCGCTGTGCCAATCGGTACTAGGGTACTGTATTAATGTGTGGGGTGGAGCCAATAAGACACGTCTCCTGAGGGCTGAGAGAGCACAAAGAGCAGTCCTTAAAGTTATGACGAAGAAACCACGCAGATATCCAACAGCACAACTTTATGCAGACTGTAAGGTTTTAACTGTTCGACAGCTATTTGTGCTTCAATCAATTCTTAGGATACATGGCAGTTTGGCTTCCCCTGACCCCAAAAAACGTAAACATATTATTCCCAGCATTCAACATAAAACGAAGTTTGCAAGGCACCAATTTTACGTAATAAGTACCCACATTTATAACAAAGCCCATAAAAAGCTAAATATTCTCGGTCTCCCCAGGTTTAAACTAAAACGTACAGTAATTGAATGGCTGCTAAAACAGGACTATCATGGAACGGAATCTCTTTTAACCTACATAACCTAATAAACACCTATTTATGTATAATAATCCTATTTTTCGCACACGCGCTAATCACTCGCACATCCCTAACACTCTACGAACATACACTCACTTCCCTAACTACAAAACACCCCATCCATTTCCTCACACAACCATCAAACATTTACTCTAATGCAATACTATTCACTTTTCAGTATCTCACTCTCACATTTTTAAAGTTTACCACAAGATCAATAAAAATGCACCCACTTGACAAAGTCCACTGGCACGTCTGCCAAATAACATCATAGAATAGAATCATATAAGCATACCCTATAGCCGGGTACTGCCCCCTAAGATACAGGCCTAGCCTAGTTTAGGGGACAGGGTTGAACCTATTGTACTTACTTACCTAATGCTAAATTTAAGATCTTTAATCTGTATCAGTGCAATGTACTTGAAACTTGTGGTAATAAACAATTTTTATTTTTATTTTTTATTTTTATTTTTAACGTTTCATCGTGTAAAGAAACATAAATAATATGTTCAGAAGTTAAGAACGCAAGGAAAAATATAATGGGTCTAGGGGCGGGGAGGACGAGCTGTTTTATAATTATCATGATAAATTATCTAGGTAGGTACATATTCCCTGAAGGGTTCAGGAGAGGTTTTTTTATCCATAACGTGGGAGCTCTTGGCCTGCATCTCACCTGATGGTAAGTGATGATCAGGCCGAAAGTGGAAGCGAGCTTCACCCGGAATCCTCAACCACAGAGGACCTCCCGGAACGCGAAATAATTGCGACAAACAAAAGACGGTGGTAGCTAGCCAGGCGCTCCTGCCAACTAAACCTAGTAGAAAATTTTGCCTCCACCTGGGAATCGAGCCTGGGACTTCTGGGTCTGAGACAGACAGACAGAGAGTTTACACTCACCAGTCACTCACTTCATCAGTTATGTTTAGTTCCAGTACCATTTAATGGGGGCGAGCTTATAGCCCTTGCAGATGTCACAAAAATGTATTCCCATGTTGCCACATTTCATTAGTTTGTAGTAACGTGACAATTTTTTTTTTTGTTTTATTTATCATGAATAGTTTATTTCTGGCAGCGGTTGCCCAGTGGTGGCGGCCCCGACTTACGAACAGTAAGTCGTGGGTTCGAACCCAGACAGGCGCATTACTTTGTGTAATTTATTTCATCACCACTGCTCTCAAAACGGTGAAGGAAAACATCGTGAGGAAACCGGCATGTCCTAGAACCAAAAATTCGAAGACGTGTGACATCTACCAATCCGCACTGGGCCCGCGTGGTGGATTATAGCCCACTCCCTCTCATTGAGAGGAGGCAGTGTCCCTGCAGTGGGAACGTTATAGGCTGATGATGATGATGATGATGAACAGTTTATAAACAAAACCTTAACTTAATAAATATGCCCCGCAAAACCGTTTTCACGGTTTCTCTGTGGGAACAGAACAAGACATAACATGACACCTGTTTCCATGAAGGGTTAGGCAGAGGTGTACATACATAGGACCTACACCCACATTTCCCGTTATGTTTAAATTCTATAAAAGGTGGCAAGCCTATTACCATCAATCGGCCATTAATCCACACTCCGGGTTGCTACTGAGAAATTCCAGATGGAATATCCCAATAACACTTAGCCGGATCTGAGAATCGAACCCAAGACTTCTTGCTCAGCAGTAGCGCTTGCGACCAATAACTGGACCAACGAGGTAGGTAGTAGCCGTCAGTCTACCGTAGTAGGTACATATACAGGTGGTTTTATAAACAGGGATGTTGTCTAAAAAAATCACAGAGTATATTATTAAAAAATATTGGACACGTATTATTTTTTTTTACGTATCCAAAAGATTACGGCAATACATTGAGTTAAAATGTGGCATGACGTCACTGCCCGGTAGATTTTATACTGACTTGTGACGTAGCGAGCCCCCCACTCCCCAACTTTAATGCGTTTTATCTAAACCTAATTAATGTAAAATTAATTTGCATACCTTAAACAAGCAAAATAAGGACTGTACATTAAACCATCAACTTTTACAACGGTATTTTCTGCAAATAAATTATTCTTATTCTAAACCATTTTTATATGTTAAAGCAAAAAATACTAGACACGATTTTTTAAATATATATTTTTTCCCAGTCAATATCCCTATTGTTCGTATGTTAATAATACCTAATCCTTCTGCTGTATTTATTTACTGTGTGTCTTATGTAAATTATATTATTTACCGCCTTATAATTGCCCATATACAAGTTGATAAGGTTTTTGCTACATTTTTTCTAATGATCGCCGTTGTGCTCAACAGGTTTTGAAGAATTTCCATTGAAGATGGTGAGAAACCCGGTAGTTGATATTTCAAGTTTTAAAATGGTTTTAGATATTATGATGATACCTCTATCACATTCCGGTTGTAAAACCGTGATAATACGTTTGGAGACATTCACCGGGCTAAACTATCTTTAGAGACTCCATCGAAATGCTACAAGCTAGTAGGTTCTTTACTCTTTCCAGAGCTCTTTCTGAGTAGGTAACGTTATAAATAACCCTCACTTTTATAATTAGTTATAGCTTGTGGCTTCGCCCGCGTGGACGTCGGAAATTATCCCACGGTAATGTAATTCCGAGATAAGAAGTATCCTATGCCCTAACTTAGGTTATGGTCTACCCATGTGCCAAATTTTATCCAATTCCGTTCAGCCGTTTTAGCGTAAACGCGTAACAAACAAACAAACTCACTTTCGCTTTTTATATTAGTTAGGATTCTGCTAGGGACCTATTTAGAGGTATGAGAAACAGTGTGTAAAGTTCACTCATCCTCTATAGAAATGGGAGGATCCTCCGACCAGACGGGTGTCGTGTCTGACGGGCAACTGCCCAACTTTCCGAGATCAATCATTGGGCAGTTGCCCATCGATCGCGCGGTAAACTCTAATTGCGCGATGCAGGATTTTATGTGACGTCAGGTCTTTGATGCGTAGTTCGCATGGGGCAATGTAGATACTTCCACACCTACATCGGTGTATATCGAGTACCTAGAGGCACCAAGATCTTAGTAGGTTACGTCAGTGATGGTACGCCTGTCTCTACCTACCTACAAGATGTTGGTAGCAAGTAGGTACCTAGTTTAATAAATTACTAGGCCATCCTAATCGAAGGACTTAATCTGTATGACTGTACCCAAAGCATGGTAATCGAGGAAGACGCAGTTTTAGACAAAGATCGGCGACCTTGCATTGAAAGTCCACGGTACTCACAACAATGCATGGTGGCAAGTCATGGGCTCTAGCGTGAAATCGACGCGACTGTCTGTCTATTGTTCTGATCCTAAAGGCCTAGAAACTCGATTTGGTGCAGATGAATGATTCACCGGTTTCATAGAAGCGGACGCTTTATTTTTATTATGTATTCTAACTAAACCTAGGTTGCGCATACCAAATTGGTACCTAAGGGCAAACTGCACGTTATTAGGTATGTTGGTGGTGTTTTTCAGATTCATGTGCGTATTGTATAACTATCATTTGCAAAAACGGTGAAGGAAAACATCGTGAGGAAACCGGCATGCCTGAGAGATATTTCTCGACGGCATGTGAAGCCAAGTCAGAGGCCCATGGGCGGCTTTAAAACTCTGACACCAGGTTAGTTACTTACTAATCACACGAAAAGAAGAAGATTAGGTATGGTAGCACTCCGAAAAACCTTTGAAGAGTTGTTACGGTACCCATTTGTCTGCCCCGTTGGTCTCGTGGTTGCAAGCACGACTGCTGAGCGCCCTGGGTTCGATTCCCGGGTCGGGCAAAGTGTTATTGGGGTTTTTCATTAGAAATTTCTTAGTAACAGCCCGGAGTTTGGAAGTTGGCGGTGTGATGCCCCCGTGCCTCGGAAAGCACGTTAAGCCGTTGGTCCTACGCCTGATCTCTCTTCAGTCGTGTCGGATTGCCGTCCCATCGGACTATGAGAGTGAGGGAAGAGAGAGTGCACCTGTGTGTGGCCGCTGTGGCCGAAATACGGTCTGGAGGACTATACGGTACCCATAAGACACAAAGACAGGGGGCTAACCACCACCTCTTTAAGCAGTATTATTTTGATATTACTTCAGTGCGAGAAAGAAGTGGAGTTATACAGGACGTCTAGCTCCAACTCTTTCCCGCGCTCAAGTAAGATAAAAATAATACTGCTAAAGAGGTGATGGTAGGGCCCCAGAAGATTTTAAACTTAAAGTTCCATACCTTCCACTGAGGATTCTCCGACAGCCTCGCAGCCATGACAGACCCCGCAGTCCCTCCACCAACCACCACAAAGTCATAGTTCTCATCAGGCTGGTCCCTGCTGGTGACCCGGTTGCAGGGGTCGGCCAGGTCGCAGCGTCCATTGACGTACGCCTCCAAGATTGTCATGAACAGCAGGAACTGGTTCGGACAGGTCGATACCATAGAAGGACCTACTTCCCGTATGGGGCAGCCGCATGCCTGAGAAAGAGATAAACAAAAAATAAGTCTAACGAACTATTGATGTTATTTCCTCTTAGAAGATTATGAACTTTATAAAAGTGTAAATTAAGTTGATTTCAGATTTATTAAAACCTAGCTGCGCCCCGCGGTTTCACCCCCATAAGTTTCGATCCCGTGGGAATATCAGGATAAAAAGTATTCTATGTGTTAATCCAGGTTATAAACTATCTGTGCGCCAAATTTTATCCAAATACGTTCAGTAGTTTTAGCGTGAAGAACAGACAAACATACACACTCACAAACTTTCGCCTTTATAATAGTTTCTTTTCTTTTTCTAGCCAGTGAAACTAAGAAGGTATCTAAACACTGAGGAGTTATGTCAAGAGGGAACAGTGTTGAACATTTCTTTTTGGTAATAATTATGCTGCGGTCATCAATAATCCGCCTAAAAGCGTGGCAGATTTTGCTATACCTAGGTGACTTTAGGTCTGTCAGTTATACAATACAAGGTCGAATAAAGAGGCAGTTAAGTAAGGGCAGTTAGGTACCATTAACTTTTTTGAGAGCAATTCCTACGTCTCATCAACATAGGTACTATCGTGGTCACGCATATCTAACCACTTTGAAAACAAAATCCCATGCACCCAACCCTTTTTTTTCAGAGCGCTGCAAGCAGGAATAGTCCTGATAGTTCAGATATGCGTGTCCGCGATAGTACATCTATGACCTTGACCACTCAAAAAAATACGGAAATCGGTGTACAAATGAGGAGTCAGATAGACACGCAACGGAAGAATTTAGTGTCGTAATGAAAACAAAGGGTTATGTGAGAGTTAATTGTATATAATGACATCTACTGGTTGTCTGGTAATCGAGGATTACCATCGAGTAGGTAGGCACTGACATAAGACGCCAATTATTGAATGATTAAATAGGTATAACAGTTATAAAAACGTTGGCATCTCCATTGTATCTGCTGTTAGGTGAAGGAGTTGAACCGCTAACTTTTTCTAAAGGAAACTGTTTTTTGTCGACAGAGGATGGAACCTGGAACTCGATATTTCCAAAAGCATGAAGTTGAAACGATGTATGTTAAAGATTGGGTCAATTCTTAAGGAGACTGTGCACGAAATCGACTAATTTTGATAAATTTTGTTCATTAGTTGTGAGAAAGGGAAAAAGAATTTATACAAAACTATTTGTGATTTCAGTCGGGTTTTTCTTTTTAATTTCGAGTTCGGCTGAAACGGATTTTTCAAATATGTTAAGTATTCATGGAAAATCACAAAAATTCGCAACAAGGTTTTCAAAAAATTAACCTTAATACAGGTTACCATGTAACCTAGCGAGGACGCCAGATTCAACCCTGTAAATTGTTACTCTTTATGATTTGTCCCTGAATGCTGTAAAATACCTATATTTATTGTAACAGACTGTATACCACTTTTTGAAATAAATAAACATATTTTTTTTTGAAATAAATAAAATTACGCGAGTCGACGTTTCATCACTTTTTTACAATAGATACTACTTTTAATTTTGAACATTTAAAAATACCGTCAACATCGTTACCTCTAAGGTCTACTTGAATGTGGCTGAACCACTAATAATGAAGAACACTATTATTTGGCAAACCTTATCAAGAAATTTAAAAATCACATATTAGTCTTTAACTATCCTTGAAATGAAAATCAATATTTAATTTTATGATTACATATACAAAATCTTCATTAAAAAATCAAAGGCGAAATAAACCATATTTTCCAGAGCGCAAAAGTGATGCAGCTATTAATAGGTGCTGTGATTGACACGAGTGAATGGTTGAGCACCACGAAAACTATACCTACTTTTATACTTACACAGTGTTTTAATTATTTCAAGCTTTCTGACAATTAGATAAGTTATCGACGAAAAAGGTTCTTTTTCGTGCACGGAGCCTTAATCTACCAGAAAACGGGATTGTACGGTTTCCTGCCATCTTTTACCTTTAGTAGTCAGTAGGTATAAGCAGGCATAGGACGGGCAAATGTTCATGAAAACCGGGCGTAGGTGGACTAATTCGGTGCAATTTTTAAGTTTACAACTGCAAGAAAAACCTCTACTTATTGCCGTGTTAAAAAAAAAACATAGTTGGTACTGCAATAACCTTACCAAAAAGTGATAAATAGACTTATTATTATTGAAAATAAAAAGAACGTAGGTACAGACGCCAGCAGGTCAACCTACCCGAAACTGTAAAATTTTCCCAATCAACTTTGAACCGTATACTATAGTGATAAAATTAAAAATATGTTAAAGAAATTTGACAGATTGTAGTACGTTGACGTGCTGGCGTCTGTACCTAATTGCTATTTAAAATTCACGTTTTTAGTACCAAAATTACCCCAATTTCATTCAAATCAAAATCAGTATAGTTTCATTAAACATAGAACACAAAGTGATAGTTTCATTAAACATAGAACATAAGGAAATAGCACACATATCGACTCGGAAAGGGATCGTCACCGTATCAACTCGAGCCATTCAGTATTCTTTGTATGAACGCACACTAATCGGAATCGTAACGTAATCGCCTCGCCTCGGGACAAGCTCACGAACCGCGGCGATACGGTGACGATCCCTCTCTGAGTTGATTTGTGCTATGATCTTCATAGACAGCGGCTACACGATAACCGAATACAAAGAATTTGGAAAACCCCACCATTAAAAAAAAAGTAAGGATATTTTTTTTTTTTTTTTCTGAAAACGATCTAGCACTATATTTAACAATGCCCGTAAAGACTATGTTTTTTATATCAAATCAAAATGGACGGGATGTTTTTTACATCTTGTATAATATTGAATGGATAGATGTAGGTATATAAGTCTATATGGATAGGTACGGTCTACACAAAGTTTTATATTTCCGAACAGTTACTATTGGTAGAAGCGTAGATACTCGTATATAATATTTCTATGGTAGTAATTAAGCTATCATTATGTGCAGACTACTCTTTTTGCTACTCGGTATCGAGGCAATTAGGTAGTAGGTACCTTATAGATTGACTACAGACCATGGCGATGAAAAGTGCTAATCCATTGCTTCATATGTTCGAAAAAATTGTCTGCTCAGCAATGTTAATAACGCAATGAAAGAAAAGTAAGAAAATACGTTTATTCTGCACAAACAAAACGCACGTTAAAAGAAAAAAAAAAAGAAAAATAGCCAAAAGCCTCATAATCAACCAACATAAAAACGTTTGGAAATGTTGTTCATTGGTTGATGTCAAGGCCTCGGACCAAAGAAAATATTACGTAATTACTGTTGCGACATGAAATGAAATGTTGTTGATAATGTACGTTGTTGAACTGCCAAAACGAAATAGATTGTGATTTATCATGTGTTAAGTAATTAGGATGCTGGTCTGCAAAAACGCAAACCTCCGGACCCCCTGCTTTAAAATCAATATTGTTCAATCACTGATTAATCATTTTCCGTAACGAAACGTTAGCAACTGCGCTTTCTAGTGGAAATCGTGATGATGAGCTGTTGATACCACAAGTTCCCATCGTGATAAGTTTATAATTACCTACGTATCTTTGTTTATTATATCTCACCACTAGGAACAAATCACTTAGCATGTAATACATTCGTTTTTTACCACCTTCTTCGTGATGAATGAGGATGAGGAGCTCGTGGCTAAATAATAATAGTCGCACGAGTCGATTTTCAAGGTGACGTAACGCTTGCCAAGGTCGTTCCGTAGGATAGGTGACCATCCATAACATACCGAGTGTGCCCCGGAAAGCATGTTATGCATTAAGAATTAAATGAAATAATTGATTTAAAAAAAGCTTTATTTATAACAAGGTTTCATACTCTGTTGATGAGTACCTAGATGACAGGTATTTTAATCTATTGTAATCGTAATTAGTTCCAGTTTTTTTTATAAATTTTTTTTAGTTGAATAGCTGTTAATAATCACTTTATTAATTATTATTATATTGTTATATATTGTTTTAAATATTAACAAATTATTGACTACTATATCAATTAATTCAATTAAATTATTGACTCTTTTAAATTAGTTATTGATTATTGACTAATTATATTAATACTAAATTAGTGACTACTGATAAAATGATGCAAATTGTATGCCTAAAGGCGGGTCATAGATGTACAGACGCCAGCACATAAACCTACTACAATCTGTCAAATTTCTTTAACAGATTTTCAAATTTATATCTAGAGTATAAGGTTCAAAGTTGATTGGGAAAATTTGACAGTTTCGGGTAGGTTGACGTGCTGGCGTCTGCACTTCACTTTATAAAATAAACTATAAACACCATAATTTTACATGTGTACTACAATAAACGATTTGAATTTAAGCATTTTTCCCGGCTGTCATTCATAGATCTGTGGCAGTCATTACGGGTCAAGGAGTCAGACGTCCGAAAGTCTGTCCACCAGTCTTGCCAAGGGGTAATATCTTGTTACCCAGTAACTGGGTTGTGGAGGTCAACCTTTTCCAAACTATGTTGAGGTTTTCTTCCAATCTAACCGAATGCAGGTGGATACCAGTTTTTTCCATGGAGCGATCTGACCTCCACAACCGAGCTAGTGGGTAACACGGAAACCATTGGTAAGACTGGTTGTCAGACTTTCGGGCTTCTGACGACCCGTAACAACTGTCAAAATCTACCAACGGCTTTTCGAGCCACGGAGGGTTCTTGGTGTGTAAAGATCCCATCCATGGACCAACCGCGGCAAGCGTAGCTTAACCTGATCGATCGACCCGTGCGGCTGTTATTACTTAGCTAAAAGATTTGTATTTTTGTTTGTAATGAATAAACTCAAAAACTCCTGGACCGATTTGAAAAAATATTTTACCAGTAGAATGCTATAATATCACTGAGTAACAAAGGCTATCATTTATAAAGTTAACACGCGGGCGAAGCCACTGGCAGAAACTAGAACTTAATACTACTGACGATACGTAATAATTTTCAGCAGAACAAAAAAAAGTTACTTTTATGGTTTCCAACTCACCTCTGGATCCCTAATCATGTTGCTGACTTCTATATAATTGTGCACTGTAACAAAAAAATAACATTAATTATATAACATCCATGATTGAGCTGTGCATAAGTACATCACATGGAAAATCTACTTATTTATTTGTACCTATTTTTCCAGATGACCATGTTAATTATATGGTGGTTTTAAACAAACAAATGCATGCTGGTGAAATAGGTAGATGTCTAAGGGATCTCGCACCCTAGACGGCCACGACTCCGGCCAGTCGTATTCCGCGGTCCGTGGCCCGTAGCGACCAAGTGCGCGATTCGTATCGGTTTTTACAGTTTGCCTGGTCGCTGTGACCACTGGTCGTGGTTGTGGCCGACTACTCTGCAAGATCCCTAACAGGTGTAATAAGACGGTTAACGAATCCGAGAGTCGTCAGTTCTTCGCCTCATTGTGATATTTTTGTTCTACTGGACCATACCTGGAACCTGGTTATGGAGATATTGAAGATCAAAGTTACAACATTTTCTAACGTTTTTTACGCAAACAAGGTTTGACTTAACTCTAAATACCCCGCGACCCGTTTACCGTTTCATGCTCCCATGAGCACAATATTTTGCGTGCTTTTCCCAGTAATTATTTTTGTGAAATTTTATTTAGTTTGATGTACAGAATGCGTAGATACCGGCTGTGTTGGGTTGTGGTTGGATCTTGTTACACCCTTCGGCGATTCAGAGGAAAACAGCACCTAAGTATACATGGTTAGATGCTGTTTTTCTCTGAATCGTAAGTTGGAACCCCTCCGCCGTTGCTCTGTTATCGTTGGAGTGGAGGAATCATAGCCTCAGTTCTTGAAAAAGTGGTTTGTAGGAGAATTTGAAACCAACATGCTTACATCGCGGCGACCACTCATCTCGATACGGCACCCGTAACTGACAGCACCGCGACAATCGCTTTGGGGTCTAGTCAATGAGCGCGTCTGTGTGAGTGTGCCGTTTCGATCGTTTACTACGTAGTTTCCGTACTGTCCATATTTATACTGTGCCTTGGCTTAGAAAAAGTGATTAGTAGGAGAATTTGGAACCTATATTACTAGCTTACATAGGAATTTAAGAATGTAAAGTAAAGCCATAACCAATAGGAATGTCGGTCACAGTCGGTGTTGTCATGTTGGTTGTGTTCGCAAACGGGAACGGTAGATTTGTAGAGTACCTACATTTCCCCAAGTTTGTTTAGACATAACATAACATAACATCACGCCTTGTTTCCCCAGAGGGTTGGGCAGATGTGTACCTGTAGAGGTACACCCACATTTCGCCAGTTATGTTTAAGTCCCATGTAATAGGGGGCGAGCCTATTGCCATCTACCGGGCACAAATCCAGACTCCGGGCTGCTACTGAGAAATTCCAGATAGAAAAACCCAATAACACTTTGCTCGACCCGGGAATCGAACCCAGGAACTCATGCAGTAGCGCTTACGACCACTAGACCAACGAGGCAGTTTGTTTAGACCTATGTAATAAGGGGCTTTTGCCATTATCGGGGCATAAATCCACAGTTTCAGACTGTTTCTTCCACTTTTTCATAAAACACTGAAGCAGGACCACAAGATCAGCACTGCAGAGTCGCAAACTAAGTAAAGTCTGTTTTATAATCTCGTAGACTAATTTGACAGGTGCAAATGTCAAACTACAAATTTAAAAAAAAAACAAATAAAAATCACATGAAATGTCAAATTAGTCAACGAGTTTATAAAACAGACTTTCTTTAGTCAGAACTGAAATTTGAGGTCCTGAGGACTCGACAATGTTGTAGTCTCTTAACTATGTCATGTGACCAATTTTCCGAAAAGTGTCAACTAACGGATTGCGTATCTAAATGACTTATGATCTGCCCACAAAGCCCTGGCCGTGTCGACCACGATACGTAACTTTTCTCTGACCAATAACGGTGCTCCCGTTGCGGTCAGCCTTAGTAGGTAGGTACAATAATATCATTGGTGTGGTATTAGCCATTCATTCTCCTACTCTTGGCTAGTTACAGTCAAGCTTTTTTTTTAAGTGAACTTTTAATACTGCATAGCTTATTTGTTTAAGATTACGGAAAAAGTTCATCTATTTTATAATTTTAGTTCATAAAAGTTGACATTGGTGCCGATTCTCTTGTCACCAATGCGTCTAAACTAGACTAAAAATCACCAAAATTTAGTTTACTCCTGTCAAACGATGATTTCTCATTCTGAAATAGAGTAAAGTGGCACAACTGAACTAGGTATATTTTAGTTTGACAGAACTAAGATTGTACTGAGATTTAAATTTAGTGAAAATGACAAATTTGCTATTCTGAATTTGACGTTTTAAATTTTAGGTGAAAACACCTAAAATTTTAATTGTGTAACTAAATCTGACTCTGACTTAATCGCGATAAAAAATGGTGTGGAGTAATATTAGTTGTCATAATTCACACGAACATCTCGACTCGGGTGCAAAAACCAGTACCGTTTTTGCACTTACTGGATTTATTTTCTTTTCTTTTGCTTTTAGTCGAAAATGGTGTGTCCTATCGCAAAAATAATGAAAATATCGACCCCCTTTATAAAACCCTTATAATACTCTACCCTAATACTCAACACGTAGGTAATATTTTATTTTATTTTCCATACAAAAAGTGAAAAATTCCACATAATACACGTCGAGGCTGTCCCCTCTACGCGAATCTGGCTCTAAAAAAATTCACGGGGTAGGGCAAATAAGTACGTACCACGTGGAGTCGCGATTGTCAAATTCGATTTAGTTGTGTCAATTTTTTTTTTAAATTTAGAGACTTTTTACTACAGAATAGCTTTAAGATTCTCGTAACCAAAAGTGAGGAATTTTAGTGATAGTTTAGTTAGTTTAGTTCGGTGTACAAGAGAATCAGCACCATTATTATGTTTAAGGTACTTATTCTGTTTCTGGTCCGTCAGGACATCGATTAAATTAATGATTAATTTATAAGTAGATAACTACAATAATTTAAGTTCCTAGCACAAAAATGATATTATTGGCAACCACTAGTCAAAACAAATTATCACTTAGTAAGTAGGTTACGAAACAACGGCGGAAGGACAAACCTTACCACCTGGTACAGATGGGATACTCCGCAAAATCGTTTAAATAAAAAGCGACCCTTGCTACGATACAATAAAATTCATTTCAGGTTTCATAGCGCTAATCACCTACAGTTATATTTACCTAGAAGTTGCCTCTCTTTTCTATCGCATGACTCTTAGATCTTCTACGTTACACTCACTAAATTGCTCATAGCTTCAAACCTAAACTGCGGGGTGTTTCATCTGTGCCACTGGGCACAAATCTAGGGATACTATTGAGAAATTCGTGATGGAAAAACC
This sequence comes from Xanthia togata, assembly GCA_963853775.1. Taxonomy (NCBI): domain Eukaryota; kingdom Metazoa; phylum Arthropoda; class Insecta; order Lepidoptera; family Noctuidae; genus Xanthia; species Xanthia togata. The sequence continues at coordinate 14,841,339 of OY970809.1, forward strand.
ATTACAAATAACATTTTTTACCGACTACGGAACTGAGCACAGGACTGACATTCAGCAGTCGCGCTGGCGACCAACTATTGTGTTATATGACTTGACTAGCCACGAGGTAGTCAACCGGTACTTTTATAATGTCATTTTGCCACTATAGGTTATTATTATGACTGCTGACATACTTATGCCTTGGTTCATTGTCCCCTCAGTAATATTGTTAAAGCACATATTATTTAAATTAATGTAAACATAACAGTATTAAAAAAACCACGAAAGCCTTGGTATTTTCAAATAACCATCAAGTTAATAAAAATAACCAGTTTTAAATTAGAACGTCAAATTATGGGGTTGTTTTAAAAGTCCTATTATATATTTTTACAGAAATTCATGATTTCTTACGCTGTAATTTTCAGCAGCAGTAAGATATTTTCATTATTTGATTAAAATAACGATAGTGCCATTCTCTTTCTTGAAAGCCAGAGTTTAGAATTACACATTACTTTCGTGTAATTTGCTGAATTGACGCGGAATACTTAAAATACTATGTACTTTAAATTTATTTATTGTAATATTGTCTTATTATATTTAGAAACGAAAACTAATGAAACTTATTCATTGTAGATAGAAGTTTTATTAAATATCATATTAGCTTATTTGATAAAATTGTGTTTATTTGGAATATAATGGACACTGAATCAAGACATTTAATGCATTTCTTTACGATTTATTCCGTGAAAACTCAATTTTTTTAAGAAATTCTAGAACTCCTCATAAGCAAGTAAAATATTCAACTTATCTTTAAGTAATTTTAGCTTTTATTAAAATTGAAAGAAACAATGTGAATTTGAGCGTCAAAGTTCTATCGCCGACGGTTTTCTCGTGAACTGAGTTCGTAATTTTTTTAATAAATTACACGAAATGAAAAATTAAAATGTGTAACTCCAAATTACAAGAAAGAGAATCAGCACTATCGTTATTCATAATCTAATATTTAAAATATCTTAGTGCTGCTGAAAATTATAGCGTCTTTAATTTGCGTAAAAGATGTAATGGACCTCTTAAGTCAGAACAAGTCAAGTTCAATGTCTTCAAGACAACGTAACATTACGGAAACAGGTCCAAGATTATTGCTTAGAAACCAGCTGTTATTATTGAAGAGAAATATAATATTAAATATCCGGTCGGAATCTGAGGAAACGGTAAATATTTATTTGCTACCAATGTGAGAATAAATAACTGTAACAATAATTTTGCAAAACTTGTAAGGCATAAGCGGACTAAAAACACCTAAATACCTACTTAGTTAATCCTAATAACGTGTTTGACTATGTAGGTACACCTATTATCATTTTTAGGGTTCCGTACCTCAAAGGAAAAATGGAACCCTTTATAGGATCACTTCGTTGTCCTTGCGTCCATCTGTCTGTCAAGATACTTTTTCTAAGGAATGCGTGGAGGTATGAAGTTGAAATTAATATCAAATACGTAGGTGTAACGGTCCTTTGGAGCTCTAAAAAATCAAGCTTCCAAGTCAATGCACGGCATTTGTGATGTAGGTAAAACTTTGCCAACTGTAACTGTTCTGTGCGTTTGCACAGGCGAAAGATCACAACAAAACATGTTAAAATCTCAAGTTCCCGTCAAATATTGTATGGAACTTTGACAGAAACTAATGATTTCAACATGTTTTGTTGTGAATTTTTCGCCAGTGCAAACGCACAGTAAGAGAATAACTAATTACTCTTTATCGAGCTGCTGCAACATCAAACCAAGACCACGCCAAGTGCCTGGGTTCGTTTCCTAGTCCGGGCAATGTTACCTGTAAGTACAGTTTTTGCCATTAAGATTTTTTTACCACTACGGGGAAGCTTTCGGCCTGCATCTAACTTGTACGCTTAACATGACTATAATAGAAACGGGTTGTTGTCGACGGAAGAATAGACGAAATTACATAAACAATCACAATCTGTCATTTTGTCTATTCTTCCGTCGACAAAACCCGTAGAAAACCCGTTTCTATGTTTGTCGTGCTACATACGTGCTGATGGTAAGTGATGATCTGACCGAAGCTGGCTAGTGAGCTTCACCCGGAATTTTCAACCACAGAAGAACTGGCTGTCTTACCTCTATTATTTACCTATAAATGTGTTTTTAAAATTGAGGTGAGGGCCCGTGGCAAAATAATAACAGCCACACGGTCGATCGAAGGTTAAGCTACGCTTGCCGCGCTCGGTTCGTTGATGGGTGACCATCCATTACATATTGGCGAGACCACTCCGTGCCTCGGAAAGCACGTTAAACCGTTGGTCCCGGCTGTCATTCGTAGAACTTGACTGTCGTAACGGGTAGACAGAAGACCGAAATTCTGACCACCAGTGTTGCCAAGGCGTATCGTGTTAGCCGACCCCAACATAGTTGGGAATAGTCTAGGCAGATAAATATATACATATGTACTATCGGAGAACTTCATATCTAAGCAGTTTGAAAACAAAATCCCGTAAACACGATGACCGAATCTGTTACCACCCCGGTTCAATAGCGGCCGAACACTGCAAGCAGAAATAGCCCTTACGGTGTATAGATATGAACTTCTTCGATGGTATATTTGCATTCCTTGCGAAGCATGTGTGGTCTAACTATAAATAAACAACGGTGTGAGTTAAAAGAAGATGTAGTGTTCAAAACTTGAAAAGGGTATGCTGAGATGGTTTGGTCATGTTGAGAGGATGAATGAAAGGAGACTGTATTTACAAGGCAGATGTGACTGGAAACGCCGGTGATGGGTGATGTTTTTCAGAAAGGACAGGTGCGTAGTTCTCGTTACCGGCGTGCATGTATGACCAGATGTATGAACGTAAACGAGGCAAAAGGAGTATGTAAGGATTGTCACATGTGGCGCCACCTACGCCACAGGTGGCAATGGTGGTGGTGTTCCTATGGGAAGAAGGCGTGAATTTATGTATGCATGTGTATATTTAGGATGAATATGCATTTTCTAGGGTTTTCCTAGTCGGTAGTTTAGTGAGGAAATAAACTCGTTACATTAGGAAACTGAGATAACAGTAAAAAAACAAACGTCTGAAAACCTGTCTTATTATACCAAGGGATATCGTGTTACCCAGTAACTGGGTTGTGGAGCTCAGATAGGCAGTCGCTCCATGAAAAACACTGGTAGGTACGAAGCCGACCCCAGCATATTTGGGAAAAATCTGCGCAGAGTTAAGAGGGAACATGGCCTGCAACGAAATTGAAAAATAGGTATTTCAAGAAACTATTGCCGTCGTCTTACCTGAAGTCTGCCTCGGCAGAGTGTGATAGGGACAGCTCAGACCGATAATATCACAAAAAAAATTAACGACATCGACGTTACGTATTCCCCTTTTTTCTCCTCGGAAACTGAGCTGATTCAATTATTTTTTACATTAAAATTTTAATAAAGAGTATCTCTAGGTTCCTATCATTTTCTTTTATATTAAAAACTTTTCGAATTTGTTTGGTAGTCCTTTAATCACACCGGTGAAAATGGGGCATTTTTGTAATTTTTAGAGGGTCATATTTTCTTTCCCAATAAGTTGCTGAAAAAAAGGAAATAACAGGGACATGTCTACACAGAACTTAATTTTTTGAAAAAAAAAAAACGATTGCTCTAGAGGCATTATTCAGGAAGAAAAGAGGGGAATACATTTGTATGGAGATTCGCAGGCACTGTTCCCTCTTAAAACCGTTTCATTTTCAATGGATATCTAGATACTTATTATTATTGGCTGACCACTATGCTTTAGTACAATAGTAACTTTCGCTTACACGATTCTACTCAGGTATGACACTTTCCATGTTTTCTTTATTTTCGTACGAAAGGAAAGAAAACATGGAAAGTGGCTATTAGTACTTGTATAAGTGAATTATTCATCAACGCAGGAAAGTTTGTTTTTTCTGTGACCATTTTTAGCTTTTAAAGGAATTTACTGCATTAGTTTAGTAGCGAGTTAAGTCCGTATACAGGGTGGATTTTTGAGATGGGGCGGTAAGGGCAGCTACCTTAACTGTTGTAGCTAAGTAGAGGAAAACGGTCTTAGGAGACTGTCCTTAACTTTTTGGGATATTTTGATCTGCATTCACAGATAAAGAAAAAAAAAAAGTTAGCAATATTTTTTTTTATCGTTCTTGTTTCTTATAAGGAACAAAAAGCATTTTTTCTCCCAAATTCTATTGGAACAACTGAGGTTTGAGTAGAAAAAGTCGGAAATAGCAGAAACCAAAGACAAAGGCGTACCTCCTGTATTACCTTTGGGAAATACAGGCGTAATGTTGTGTGTTTCCATTTATAAAAATAACTTTATAATTTATGTTAATTTATTATTGTTAGTTTGTTTGTTAGTTTATATTTAATGTAACATTTTAGTGAATAAGTCGTTGGTGTGTCAATAAATAAATTATCATCACGCTGACTAACTTGAGCATCAGACCCAAACCACCTTTAAACTGAATTTAACCAAATATTTTTTAATCATCATAATCAATTTAAATGGCCTAATTAATTTAAAATTTTAATTGTAAATATTAATATTCACCTTAAATATCCTATCACTATATCACAAGAACACTATCACAAAATTCACGAATAAATAAATAAATATTTTTATGGTGCGTATAGATGCGCGCACGTGAGATGATGCGCGGTTGACAACGCGCACTGCGCCCGCGCACGGTTTGTTTATATGGAGAAGAGCCGCTTGGACTGAGGGCTGATACACACTGGTGATACATAACGTTGTAAACCGGTGTTAATAAAAAAAGGATGTTGTCAGTAAGGCTGAAAGAATAAGCTTTACTTAGGCAGCTTACCCAGCTTATCGATAATAATTAAATCTTGTAGTTAAGATTTAAATAGTATCGATATGCTGGGTGAGATTCCCATAGGTCCCCAAGATACCGGCACCACCTAGTTTCGTGACCACCGCCGCATATTATAATAAATAAAGACCACCAACATTTTCTGACAGATAATATATTTATATATTTTTTTTATAATTTCATTGAAACAATGTTTAAATAAAATTTATGATTTACTTATTTAAATTTATATTTTCATTATATAGAACAGATTAAATAGGTAGGTCTCTGAAGAATTTTGTTACGCACCTTGAAAGATGCAATAATGTGTTCAACAGGCCACACGTCAGTGGTAACAACACCAGAGTAACCTGGCCTCGTATTGTATTGAAACTCCGTACTACGCTAGGCCAGCTCAAGGTGTTAGCACACGTTCGCACGGTCGTAAAAATATCGCGGGTGGATTTTATCGCGCACTGGATTTTCAACTCTCGGTGTTTAGCCGAGCGTTGAGAATCCAACCCTGTCGTCCCAGCGCGTTGAATAAACACACTGTTGGATTTTCAACTCTCGGCGCAAAGTAGAGCGTTGAAAATCCATAAAAATCGCCCGTGCGAACCTAGGCTTACCCCCGACGACGTGCGGTCGTCGCCGACTCAAAAAAAAAAAAAAAGATTGAGGTGGGTGGCGGTGGTGGAGATGCTAGTGTTCAATCTACTTATCACCCATATAATTAACAATCGTCTAGGACAACGTTTTGATAAGTATGAATTCAGGTTAATTCATTTCACCTCTCACAGAGGCCTGAGGCCTGCCTGTGTCCCAGCAGAGGGAAGATTATAGGCTGATTATGCTTATTATATGCATTTCACTACCAACTGCACATTACGCGGAGTTTACATTATGACACTAGTGTCGTAAAACAGTAGCTTGACTGTTCTATGTCGCGAGTACGTAGCTAACTAACGCCCGGTTTTTTAAAAGCTGATAAATTCAATATCTCATTTTAACTGATCAGCTATCTAATTACGTAACACATTTTCGTAAACGATTACGACAAATTTGTTTCATTTTGACAGCCCAACAACATTCATTGCGTTATTTACGTTGTTGAGCAGATTTTTTATTTCGAACTTACGAAGCAACGGATTAGCAATTTGTTTCAAAACGATTCAAAGTCCGATTGATCGATCAATCGGAATTATTTGTTGGCTGAAATTACGAAAACATTTTATTTATTAGACATTCTTATTTATTTTCAATAGGGCAATACAATATATTTTTGAATACCTTGATCTCTAGACACTTTTGATGTGGGTAGATGACAGCGTGTTAGTTAGATAGTTCAAAAACTGCTGGTGTTAGTTAGCCTGAAACAGAACAGTCAAGCTACTGTTTTACCGCACTAATTTCATAATGTAAACCTCGCTTAAGTCACAATAAAAGGGCATAAAAAAAAAGATGTCTTTGCAGGCACAGTAAACCCATGAACATCCACGGACGCTTACAGGCAAGCAGGCCGTTATGAAGGGAAAATCCTAGGGAAAATTCTATCGGCATTTTCAGTGTGAATCACACTTTACAACAGCGCCTTGGACTCTACGTGCCCCCATAACTTCACAAGCCACAAGCCTTGCTACATATATACATTAAACCCACTTATGATAACAGAAGATTTCCCGCATTAGACATGACAGAAAAAGCTTATTTGCATATTTTATTTAGCTAAATATTCATAAATACTTTCCTGGTTATACTTATGACTTATCTTGTTAATGATCTGGGTTGGAGTCCAAGGTTGAAAGATTCGAATATAAAATAGAATAGAGTATATTTATTTGCTTTAAAACAGGTCTTATTAATAGAATAATAATCGTCCATATTTCGGCATGGACTGGCATACAAATATTTTAAAAAGTTAAATGTAATAAATTGAAACGACACATTAATTTGTTAAAGTTATAATTCTAACATGATATTAAGATTCTCAGTGGTGAAATCTTAACAGTAATAGATAGGTAGGTAAAGTAATAATATAATGAGAATTCAGTAACCATATTTAAGAGGAGGCTCCCTAAATTGTCTGTTAATTTGCATTAATATTCTGAAACAGTCATGCATACAATCAAAAAGGAACTTTAGTATACTATATATTGGATCTTTTTATTTCCATGTACAAGACAGTTACGTAATTGTAACATTTTTGCTCGATTTATTTTTACTCGAAAATCATGTATTTTTTAAAGATTATCTTTATCTAGATTACTCGGCTATTATGTCTAAAATAATTATTCACAGTACGAAAATATAGTTTATTATCAAGATATAGGATATTTTTTCTCTAGAGTAATTATTACTTTAGTTATAAACGAAATAAGAATTGAGACTTACGAAATTAAGTTCCGTGGTCGAACACGATCAAAGATCGCAAGCGATATTCAACTTTATTACTGATGTGGTAGCGTTTAGTACATAGTGGAGTGGCGGGTGCATGGGAATTGTCTTTGGAGTGCATGGTCTTAACTATCTGTTACTTTTTTAACAAAAAAATATTTCACACTATAAAAACAGTTACCAATAAGCCATTTCGTGTTTAAGAGGGAGTTCCCTTATTTCTTTTGGAATATTATTGAATAATATTTTACGTACAGACGTCAGCACATCAACTTTATCACTAAAGTATAAGGTTCAAAGTTGATTGGGAAAATTTGACAGTTTCGGGTAGGTTGACGTGCTAGCGTCTGTACAATAATAATATAATATTTCAAACAAATAAATTATTATGTGAGTATCATTCCAACGATACGAGTTTGAGATAAATTTTTGCTGATATGTAGTGCCGATGTTGTACAATATGTTTTTCGGAAAAGAAAGTAAAGTCAGGGAAAAATTTTTAAGCAAATTGACTACTATTTCAAAGTGTCCGTATATTGAAATCACATCCGTATAATATGACATTAATTGACGTAGCGTGTAAATTTGCTTACCCATTAATTTCTCTAACCGCTCAACTGTCGATTTGTCGACTTTAAAAATCGATAACAATAAAAATTCTATTGTCTCGTTGACTGAGTAGACTCGAAAAATGAGCTTACGGAACTACGTCTAGAGACATCGTATCTAATAAAGAAAATGGTGCCGATTCTCTTGTACACCGAACTAAACTAACTAAACTATCACTAAAATTCCTAACTCTTGGCTATGAGAATCTTAAAACTATTCTGCAATAAAAGGTTTCTAAATTTAAAAAATATTTTGACATAACTAAAATCGAATTTCACAATTGCGACTCCACGTGATACATTATTTGTTTGCCCAACCCCGTGAATTTTTTTAGAGCCAGAGGCGCGGAGGGGTCAACCTCGTCGTGTTTTATATGGAGTTTTTCACTTTTTGTATAGAAAATATTAAAAAAATATTACCAACGTGTTGAGTATTAGGGGTATAAGGATTTTATAAAAGAGGTCGAAATTTTCATTATTTTTGCGATAGGACACACCATTTTCGAGATATAAGCAAAAGAAAAGGAAAAAATCCAGTAGAGTACTGTTTTTGCCCCTGAAGTCGAGGTGTTCGTGTGAATTTTAGTTCATGACAACTAATAGTATTCCACACCATTTTTAATCGCGATTAAAAATGGGCAGATTTAGTAAGACAATTAAAATTTTAGGTGAAAAACGTCAAATTCAGAATAGCAAAAATGACATTTTCACTAAATTAAAATCTCAGTACCATCTTAGTGCTGTCAAACTAAAATATAGTTAAGTTGTGCCACTTTAGAAAGAAAGAAAGAAAAATTGGTTTATCTGTCACAGAAACACGTGCATACAAAAAAAAGACAACAATATTCGGCAGCTGCACAACCATGCTGCCACTTTAGTCCATTTCAGAATGGGAAATCATCGTTTGACAGGAGTAAACTAAATTTTTGTGATTTTTAGTCTAGTTTTGAGACATTTCTGACAAGAGAATCGTTACCAATAGCTTACGTTAGAGGGCTTCCAAACTTGAACCATTTTTAAAACGTTGGAATTTTTCTGAGATTTTCTTCGAAGTCAAAGTCAAATAATTTATTTCAAATAGACACATAAAAGTCATTTTAAAACGTCAAAATGTACATAAAAATAGAATTGATATTAGTCGCCCCTTACAAAAGGTATTTTCAAGTAGGTATAGTATCTTGGGAGCATTTACAGCCACAAAACATAGCATAAACAAACAAGATTTGTTAAATTAGGTTAGCGTGGGAATTAAACCTGCGAACCGTACGATATTTAAAGCTTCTAAGCCAATACGCTAATTGTGCCTTTTAGTTATAACGCCAAAATCAAGGTGTATACGAGTTTCCAACTTATTATCTCTCATTCCGAAGTGAAACGCTAATTTGACTGGACGCTAATGATCCATACTTATAAATGCGAAAGTCTGTCTGTCTGTCTGTCACCTATCTGTATCTAGAAAAATGTGGCACATAGGTAAACCATGACCTGGGTTAGGACATAGGATACTTTTTATCCCCATAATACGTTCCCCGTGGGATATACCTAGTACGCGTCAAAGTTTACGACGGGTCTGAAGTGCGCTTCCCGCTGCGCAGTACCCCACCCCTCACGCTCGCTGACCCATGAATTTGTTACTGCGCAGCGACTCGCTTCATGTTCTGAGCCGCCATAAAGTTTGAATCGGGCTGCAATTTCCTTCACGGGAGCGAAGCCACGGGCAAAAGCTGGTTGAAAATATATTATCAGATAGAACTAGAACCAAGAACAAAAGCATACTTCATGAAATCGCAACTGTCAAACTCAAACTCAAACTCAAAGCATTTATTTCAATTAAACCATTTACAGGCACTTTTGAATTGTCAAGGGGTCGGTCAGTCAAAAATATGAAGCTAGTGGCCCATTCCAAAGCGTAGTAGGTACCTATGGAGAAGAACGGGCAAGAAACTCCACGGACACTCTTTTAAATAAAATAAAAAATTGATACAAAATATTGGTTACATCATTCATTTTGAAATTATGCATGTGAGAACAATGTAATAAGACGTGCACGTTTGTAAAAGCGTCCGTAATAAAAAGAAGAAAAAAAGAATCATTCAAAAACTTAAAATAAATTAAAATAAGCCATGGCAGCTAAGAGATGACCAGTTCCAACTGACGGCGCCCGTTCACGGACATGACGCATGGATCAGCATCATTCAGCTCAACCATTTTGAAGGGAGCTAAATGATCCAACACACACGCCACCATCAGCGAGACATTTGAGTGAGCATGACATACTCACAGCCGCCAGGGCACATTCAAGTCGAGACTCTGAACAGAGACCCGTGGGGACGCCCATATAAAATGGTGCGGGAGAAACTCCGCCCATGGGCTCCCCCGCTGACGCAGAGTCTCCGGCCGCAGCTTGTGAGGGACGTGGTGAGCGCTCTGTTCCCTTCGAGAGGGGAACACGCCTCCCCCGCCCATGGCTCCGCCTACTGCGGTGCCTGATGCGGACCACACCGCCGACGACGACGACGATGCTCTGGAGGTGACCGAGGTAGAGATGAGGGTGGCGGTACGTAGGCTGAATGCCAGAAATACCGCCCCAGGACCCGACGGCTTACCTGGGAAAGCCTGGGTCCTGGCCTCAGAGGCTCTCGGGCCTCGACTAAGGGGGCTCCTAAGCGCATGCTTGGAGAGGAGCCAGTTCTCGCTTCGTTGGAAGACGGGGAAACTGGTCCTCATCAAGAAGCCGGGGCGCCCTGCGGACTCTCCGTCCGCTTACCGGCCCATAGTGCTGCTCGACGAGGTGGGCAAGCTCTTTGAAAGAGTCATTGCAGACCGCCTCGTCGGGCGGCTGGTGCGGGTGGGGCCGGATTTGGCGGAGAGCCAGTTTGGTTTCCGCAGGGGGCGCTCCACGGTGGACGCCATCATGCGCGTGCGAGCCCTCACGACGGGGGATGCGGTGGCTCGGGGTGGGGTCGTCTTGGCGGTGTCTCTAGACATCGCCAACGCCTTCAATACCCTGCCCTGGAGTTGCATCAGGGAGGCACTCCGGTATCACCGGATGCCGACCTACCTCTGTCGTGTGGTCGAGGCCTATCTGACGGACAGGGCCATCATCTACCCCGGTCACCAGGGAGAGTGGAACAGGCGAGAGATGTCGTGCGGTGTCCCACAGGGATCGGTCCTGGGGCCGCATCTGTGGGACATCGGATACGACTGGGTGCTGCGCGCCGACCTCCCCAATGGCGTCAGCGTCGTTTGTTACGCTGACGACACGTTGGTCCTGGCGCAGGGGAGGTCGCACCAGGCGGCGGCCGAACTAGCGACACACGGGGTTGCGACAATCGTGGCCAGAATCCGGCAGTTGGGACTCGAGGTGGCCTTGCACAAGTCTGAGGCCATGTGTTTTCATGGTCCTCGGAACGCGCCACCGTCGGGTTCCCAAATAACGGTAGGAGGGGTTCACATCGGCGTCGAGTCGACGATGAAGTACCTGGGACTCGTCCTCGACAGTCGGTGGAGCTTCGTGGAGCATTTCCGACGTTTGGCTCCCAGACTGGACCGGGCTGGGGCTGCCTTGAAGCGGCTCCTGCCCAATCTAGGGGGTCCAAACGCCTCCTGCCGGAGGCTATACGCGGGGATCGTGCGGTCCATGGCCCTGTACGGGGCACCGGTGTGGGCGCGTTCGTTGAGGCGGTGGCCTGCCCGCCGGTTGAACGCGTCCCAGAGGGTCATGGCCACCCGGCTGGTCCGGGGATACCGTATGGTCTCCGGTGAGGCGGCGAGCCTCCTTGCCGGATTGCCGCCATGGGATCTGGAGGCAAAAGTCCTCGCGCATATTTGGGAGTGGCGCGGGGAGGCGAAACGCCGGGGCTTGACTCCGATGCCGCGAGAAATCGCGGCACAGCGGACAGAGCTCCGACGGGATCTCATGGCGTCATGGAGAGTGCGATTGTCGCAACCCAGTGCTGGGCACGCCACTATTGCGGCGATAAGTCCCCTCTTTGAGGAGTGGCTGGAGAGGCGCCACGGCGTCCTCACCTTCCGCCTGACGCAGGTCCTCACCGGACACGGCTGTTTCGGGAGGTACCTGTTTCGAATAAGGCGGGAGGAAACGCCCGGGTGTCATCACTGCGTGGATCGCCCGGAGGACACGGTGGAGCATACGGTGGAGGTATGCCCGGCTTGGGCAGAGCACCGCCGTGTCCTCGTGGAGGCGATCGGTGGCGGGGATCTCTCGCGTCCGGCCCTGGTCCAGGCCATGGTACGGAGCGAGAGGGCATGGGAGGCCGTCACCTCCTTCTGCGAAGCAGTAATGCTCGCGAAGGAGGAGGCGGAGCGCGTGAGGGAGAGGCAAATTTCGCGCCCTCACGCCCCTAGCCGCCGCAGGAGGAGACGCCCTGGGCGTCGGGAATCGATCGCGGATTCCCGGCCACCGTAGGCGCGGGCTTGCGGACGGTGAGCAATGGGTAGCTCGCCGTCCGGTAAGGACCAAGCCCGGGTCGACGGCGCGTTGTGTTCCACGCACGCCTCAAAGAGTGTCAGCGAGTGAAGGGGTCCGATGAGACCATTGCCTGCCGGGGTTGCGGGAAAGTCCGAAAGGGATACCGAGGCCCCCTGGCATTGCACAGGCAACAGAAGGAACACGGGTGGGTTTTAGTCAGTAAGAGTCTGACACGCCCTCCCGCTCCACCCAGAGCGGGAGACGTCATTTGATGATTTCCCACCCAAAAAAAAAAAAAAAAAGGGCACATTCAAGTCAATGAAATACTACATATTACCCGGTAAATGGCAGCTCTTTAGTACATAGTACTCACACCTGTGCTATGCAATTATATAACACAAAGGTAATTGAGTTTATACAATACAAAAATGGTCTTACAATCTTCAGTAGCTCCATCAGTATTTTCAAAATGTTAATCAGTGTGTATGTCAATTAGTTGTGGAGCAGGACCAGCAATGAGCCAAGCATTTTTATCAGTGATGTAATCCCCCAACTTATAATATGCCTGCCTACATAGTGTGCGTTTTATACAAGATTTGAATTTCGTCTCATTAAGTTGAAGTATGTGGGGAGGAATTTTATTATAACATTTTAAACAGTACCCCATGAAAGATGATTCTACCTTAGCCAGTCTGAAACCTGGTTGTACTAATAGGTCCCTATTTCTTGTATTATAATTATGTCTATCACCTCTTTTACTAAAAAGATGTAATTTTTTTTTACGTACATGATGTTTTCATAGATATATTGACAAGGTACCGTCATGATGTTAATATCCTTAAACAGTTCCCTAAGAGAGCCACGCCTGCGGAGATAATAAATGGCTCTGATCGCTCTTTTCTGCAGAATAAAAATAGACTCGATGTCTGCAGCCCGTCCCCAAAGTAAAATACCGTAAGACATGATACTATGAAAATAACTGAAATAGACTAGCCTCGCGGTATCTACATCAGTAAATTGACGGATTTTTCTGACAGCATATGCTGCTGAACTTAGCCGTCCTGCAAGAGATGTTAAATGAGGACCCCATTGTAGCCTTGAGTCGAGCGTGATCCCCAGGAAAACAGTTTTATCGACAAATTCTAGTTTCTCTTGATTCAATACTATCTCACAATTACTACTTTTGACATTTGGTAAAGAAAATTTTATGCACTTAGTTTTTTTTCCATTTAATACTAAATTATTAGCAGTGTTGCTAATGAAACCGATGACGAACTATCATGATCACAGACATGAAGTATTGTTTACTTATTCAACTACAGCGTGATCTGACATAAAAATATGTTAATGAGATTAGAGTCACCTATGCGTAAGACCATTTTTTTTGTCATTACTATGACAGTCGCGTCATCTTCCTTAGACTTATTAAAATTCATCTGATTACGTAGTAATAACAGCATGACTTGCAATGTTGGGTTTTCCCAGTTTCCAAAAATATGTTAATCGTTTATTCTTGTTTCTGACACGTTTTCTCACAGACTGTAGTTCAGACACATAGGTACATACACTCATCCCTTCTTCACACGGGGGTAGGCTGCTACGATCCTTACATATTCGTTTTGCTTTGTTTACCTGGTCATACACGCACATATGCGCTGTAGGTCAAGTTTTCCGAAAAATAAGTCTGTTTGTATGTTTGTCTGTTTACCAAACAAATAAATCTGTGTTTGGAGGACATCATTTAAGAGCAGATGGACTGAAACCACAGATTAATATAGATGGGACTACTCCGCAAAGTCTTTTAAATAAAAAGCGACTCTTGTAACGACACAATAAAGTGCTATTCAGGTCGCACAGCGCTAATCACCTACAGTTATATTCACCTAGAAGTTGCCTCTCTGTATATCGCGTGACTCTTAGATCTTCTGACCACGTTACACTCACTGCATTGGCCCAGCAAGACGGGCCTGCCGCGTGCTTGTAAAGCGATTTTCAAATAATAATACTCCATCAGACCGAATTTTGCCTAGCTATAGCGAACAATCTCAGCGGTGCGAGAGATATTATATTATGTACAATTAAGTGTGTGCGCATACACAGTTAAGGTGTACTCTCTCTTCCCTCACTCTCATAGTCAGATGGGACGGTAATCCGACACGATCGGAGAGAGATCAGGCGCAGGGGAGGCACGGGGGTATCACACACCCGGCTTCCAAACTCCAAGCTGTTTCTTAAAAATTCCTATTGGAAAAACCTAATAACACTTTGCCCGACCCGGGAATCGAACTCGGTCGCGCTTGCGACCTTCAAATAAAAAAAACTAAATAGAGCGCGTAATTACTTACTATTTACATGAAACCGTACAGTAATAGATAATTATAGAACCTATGTAGTAACGAATTTCAGTTGAAAATATTGTGTCCGAGGTCGTGTCATCACAGGTCTATTACAGGTTTATTAATAGGTACCTAAGCTAGTAGATTTGTTCACCATCATTATTCTATTAAGTACCTAGAACTTGTTGAAAGACTTACACTGTCCTCCCATACCTAATAACACTGATATCTGAAAATATTTTAAAAGCCAATTATTTTTAAAAGAGTAATTATGGAGTTTCTTGACGGCTCTTCTCCATAGGAAACGACCTATTGGAACCGTGCACCTAGCTTCTGACGTTTCATAAGTGCCCATGTGAAATAAAATTATTTGAATTAGAGTTGTACCCACACACGGCTTCGCTTACGTATAATAGGATAAACCCGGGGACATTTTAATCGGATTTTAGGTAAAATTATTGTTTAAAAAAAAAGTAGCCTATTTTTATTTAGAAAAATGTTGGTGTTAAATGTTTTATTTACTCCTTACAATATCAGCTATCTGCCAGTGAAACTCCGGTCAAAATTGGTCCAGCTGTTTCGGAGATTAGCTGGAACAAACAGACAAAAATAATAATGTTATAAGTACCGTATATACTTTCATATGCATTTACGAGTAGTAAAAAGCTGTTATTCTGAAATTATAAACAGACTTCAGTTTTATTTATTTGTATGTATGCAACATGTAAAAAAACCCTGTCCGATCCGTGAGGGTGTAGTTAAGTATCGTACTGAGTCTATACTATATTTATGAGGAAATTTTCTAGAAAAACGAAAAGAAAAATCTCCACTTATTTTATCAATGGGGAATTTTACCAGATTATTACATGGGGTACGGGTGGCCATCGTTTAGCGATTTGTTTAGCCCCTGTTGAAAATTTAATTCAAGATACGGACTATGACTATATTTCCGATCCCATAAATCTCGTGAAACGAAGACACAAAACAATAAAATATTACATGTGAATTTTAAAATTAACCCCCTATTTTACCCCTTTGGGGATGATTTTACAAAAACGCTGAAATATGTAATTTATATTTCTTACCTAAAGCATAAATTTGAATTTTCATACCCTTAACTTAAGAAATGCTGGATTTCTCATACAAAACTTTCATCCCCTATATTAGATTATTTTTGAGACAAAAAGTACCCTATGTCCTTTTCGAGGATGTCATCTATGTCCTTGCCAAATTTAATCGAAATCAGTGGTTTAGCCATGAAAAGGTAACATACTCGTACAGACAGACATACAGAGTTACTTTCGAATTTATAATATTAGTATGGATGTATAGATTACGCGCGAATGCACAGACATACCGTCAAGAGAAGTTAATATTTATGAATAAACAAGTGAGTCCAATGAGAATAACCAACGGATTTTTTTAGTTTGTGTTGAATTGGGGTGCATTCAATAATTAAGGTCATATATTTTATTCGAACCCTGACCGGCGCATTACTTTGTGTAAATTATTTCATCACCACTACTCTCAAAAGGGTGAAGGAAAACATCGTGAAGAAACGATGTCCTAGAACCAAACAAAAAAACGAAGACATGTGACATCTACCATCCTGCACTGAGCCTGCGAGGTGGATTACGGCCCACTCCGTCTCGTAAAGAGGAGCTCGTGTCCTAGCAGTGCAGTGGGAACATTATGGCTGACTATGATTATGCTTATCCAAGAAGTAAGTATTCAGGTAAGTTTGAACGTCTTTCGCACCCTAAACAGTCACTCTCTACGAAACTTGCTAACTGGCTATAATAATCCTACCACCAACAAAAGAAGAAGTAGATTGACGTTGAATTTCTACTATAATAAAATAATTATTAAAATGGTTAGTTTTCAATTTTTCTCACACGTATTTTTATATTTTATTCTCGCCAAGGTTGTGGTAGAACCAAGTTACATCAACATTATATTTAGATTTAGTCAAAACATTAGTACAAAAGACAGATTATCTATTAAGGTAACAATAATTTACTAACCAAAATTGTTGCTTTGTGGTTTAATCGCTAATGTAATTTAATGTTCATTAATACGAGTATGATAAGAATTATATAGGTACATAACAACTTATAAATAAATAAAAAGGTATATAGAGTGCCGTTAGGGGCACTTTATCCCTATCGCATAAAGTGCCACTATTAGTTAGTCTGGAGTTGGTGCGTGGTGCGTTAGTTTGCTGCCCGTTAAAATGGCTGAATTCACGTCATTATAGGACTTAGTGTCATATATTGCAGAGTATGAAAATCAACATTTCATACAGTTGTGGAAGCGTGATACACGTAACATAGCATCAATGAAAAAAGTATGTCCACATAAAATTGATCAATTACAGAAACAATACACAGTAATGCAGAATTACAGTACTATAGTGTAACATTTGCGTGTTCAAGAGGTGGTCGAAAATTTGAGACAAAAGGTCACACTGCGTAAACACTTAGTTTTTGAGAAAAAATCTAAAAGTATATGAAAATGGCTGAAAGGTAGGTTATTAGAACTGTGACCACACAACGCACGAGTCGAGCGAGCGAAGCGAGCGGTGCCGCGGCAGCATCCGGCAAGTGCCAGGGTCCGTTTAGGCACAATAAGAATGTAATGTTTTGGGAATGTGGTGTTTTCCATTCTCTTGTGTCTATACGGACCCTCGTGCGTTGTGTGGTCACAGTTCTAACTTAACCTGACCTACCTTTCAGCCATTTTCATTTGCTACTGTGTTTTTAGCCAAGGCGTTACGGCTACACTTAATTTAGCCGGATAAAGATGTATCGAAAATGCACATTATGTCGAACATTACTCTCTCCTCAAAAATAAACGTCTAAAAGTAGTCGTACCATACTATGTTACAACTTGCATCTTTTTAAAATAATGTAGGTAGTAGCTAGTATGTCGCAAATTGACGGCACTTTATCTTGGCAGTGTAAGCGCTTAAGTGCCGTTAGCGGCTCTTAAGACTGCCGTGATAAAGTGCCTGTAGCGGCACTCTATACACTACCAAATAAAAATAACAAAATTATATAAATACTAACTTAACTTAAACTCCCTCCCCTCTCGCTCCGTACCTTGGCTTGGACCAGGGCCGGACGCGAGAGATCCCTCCCACCAATCGCCTCCACGAGGACACGGCGGTGCTCTGCCCAAGCTAGGCAGACCTCCACCGTATGCTCCACCGTGTCCTCCGGACGATCCACGCAGTGATGACACCCGGGCGTTTCCTCCCGCCTTATACGAAACAGGAACCTCCCGAAACAACCGTGTCCGGTGAGGACCTGCGTCAGGCGGAAGGTGAGGACGCCGTGGCGCCTCTCTAGCCATTTCTCATAGAGGGGACTTATCGCCGCAATAGTGGCGTGCCCAGCACTGGGTTGCGACAATTGCACTCTCCATGACGCCATGAAATTCCGCCGGAGCCACCGCGATTTCTCGCGGCATTGGAGTCAAGCCCCGGCGTTTCGCCTCCCCGCGCCACTCCCAAATATGCGTGAGAACTTTTGCCTCCGGATCCCATGGCGGCAATCCAGCAAGGTCTGCAATGACTCTTTCAAAGAGCTTGCCCACCTCGTCAAGCAGCACGATGGGTCGATAAGCGGACGGAGAGTCCGCAGGGCGCCCCAGCTTCTTGACGAGGACCAGTTTCCCCGTCTTCCAACGAAGTAGGAACTGGCCCCTCTCCAAACATGCGCTTAGGAGCCCTCTTAGTCGAGGCCCGAGAGCCTCCAAGGTCAGGACCCAGGCTTTCCCAGGTAAGCCGTCGGGTCCTGGGGCGGTATTTTTGGCATTTTGCCTACGTACCGCCACTCTCATCTCTACCTTGGTCACCTCCGGTACGAAACCCTTCATTGTGGGTGGTCCAACACGCACTTGGCCGGTTTTTGTCTTTAAGGACTTTAGGTTGATCCTGTATACGCTTTTAAGGACGGTGAAAAGGATGTAGGTAAACTAAATGCCTACTGAAAAAAAAATGAAAAAAAGGTTACAATTTGTGTTATGGAAAACGACAAATGAAATTAATCTTTTATTAATAGGTATTATTGTTATGTATAGGTACTATATCTACCTACTATTATAATACTTCTCCAAATGTCATCCAATAAATCATACATAGGTACATAACCCACTTTTAATGTATATTCCAAGATTAATTTCGTTCCTCATTTCTAACTTGATTGCGTAACCTATAGGTATTTTATAGTTTTTACGACTCATCCGATCTAAGGAAGTAATTATTGTACATGTAACTACCAATTTCCACGGTATTATCCTAATAAATATGGATTCGTATGCTAGACAATAAAAACCTGATATTTTTTACATAAAAACACAAAGCGATTACAAAGCAAAGCATCTGTTTTCCTTAACCACGACTGAGTGACCTTCTGACCTTGAACTAATGCTAGGTACACACGCAGCGACTGACCGCAAGTGACTCGCTGGCGATTTAAAAATCACACAACTTTTTGGCATCGCTAGCGTTCAATCGTCTGTAGCCATGGTGATCAAAGTCGTTGCGTGTGTGCGTGTGTACCTAGCACATAGAAATAGCGAATGGACTGAGCGTTCCGTATTCAGTTTTGCAGTGAATACAGACCGAAAAGTACGAGAGAGACAAAGTGAATGTGCGACCATTATACTGATTGCGGTGTAGCATGTTACGGGTGACAGGTGACATAAAGGCTAAAATATATTATAATTTACTTGTTTTTACTGATTCTGTATTTTACTATGATCCGTACCTACATACAGATTGTGTACATAATACGGACTCAGTAATAACTGTACTCAGACCAAATAAAAAAGGTAGACGGAGCGTACGCCAACAATAGCATTCAAATAAGTGAAGCGTCGTGTACAGAGTTGTGTGCGTGACCTCGTGTCGCAACACGTGCCATGCGTCTGTGTGCTAGGAAAAAAATGTTGCCACTAAAAACTTTTTATCCCAATTCTGATTGAATAATTATGATTATTCATGAAAAATAAATTCTTATAAATAAAACACTTTTTTACTGTTAGGTACCTTTAATCAAAAATAAAAGAGACAAATTGCGGTTCATGCATTTTGCGTTGCGTACACCTTTGTGTTGCGTTAGTTTCCGGTAGTACTGTCTTTTTGTATCCCGCAAAATGTGTGGAACACACAACACTAAATTTGGATGGCAACCAATTTTCTTGATTTCTTCAAGAAAATTGGTTGCCATCCAAATTTAGTGTAAGCTTAACCTAATAACCTCAATCCACTTTTGTTTCCAATTAAGGTCTCTTGGGAATCTAAAATTAAAACAGTTTGTTTTCAGTCGAAGTTGAGAAATAAATGAATCCAAAAATGTCTTTTACATAAAACTGTAATGTTGTAAGTACTTGTTTATAGAAATAATAATAATAATCACGCGCTATCTAATGCTATCGTATCATATTGTATTCACGTTATACTATAACATATTTAAACCCGAGTTATTTATTAGGGATACCTATGTTTGATATTCAAAATAGATATATTTTCGTCATAGTTAAAAGCATTCAACCATTACGAAAAGTAATATTAAAATTAATAATCCCAAACACTCCCAAACATTGCCCGCGTTTCGGGGAATTTGTATGCGGATATACTGGTCACACCGACGACACTATGGGAGGTTTTGTGTTCCAAAAACGCTTTATGAAATATTTTTGTATTTTTATATCAAATTAAATCAAATGAAACACTTACTTGTGAAATGTAATCTCAGATGGTTTTTTAATTTATTACGGAATTGTTTTTACAAGCTTTTACGACACAGGAAGGCATTTTACAACAATTTGCGATTTCAATGTTATGACGTCTAGTGCGTTCGGTGTCGCGCGTCGCTCTGGAACACGGTCGGCTTCCTATTTCAAATTTGGCTTCCTTTACCCTGCTTCACTCTGAGAGCGCCGCGCTCCGTCTACCTTTTTTATTTGGTCTGAGTAACTGTAGTAAATTAAATAAATTTACCCTTTCTGTCACCTGTCACCCGCACCTTGCTACACCGCAAACAGTATAGTTGTGTCTTTAGTAGTACTAAGGTATTGGCCGCCTAGTCGCTTTGTCTCTTTCTAGAGAGTGGGCACTTTTGCGAGGTCAAATTCTCTATGTCTATGACTTAGCATGAGCCGCAGCAGTTTAGGTTTCAGAAGATTAAACAATCCAAATAGTACCAAGTTCTTTTTTTAAACTTAGGTAGGTACATCATAAAAACTAACCCGGCTCCGTTTGTGTGTACTTTGGTTTGTGATTTTGTGCTTAGCATCCACCCGTTAGTTACGTAGTTTACGTTAGTTTAGTCTAGGCAGAGCCAATCTGATGTAGACATTGTATTGTAGGTTTCACGGTAAATTGAAAGATAAATTATTTCCGGTACTGTAGATACTAAGTTTACTGAGTGTGCCATTCAATGTTTTTTTTTTATTTAATTGAAGGAGAAAAAGAGTAAGCCACGCAAATGAATATGGTGGGGTACGACACAAGAAATCATAACAGACGGGATCAGAAGAAAAAGACCTAAAATCAATCATTTTATATATACCTACCTAGTTTTCATGAGTTGAGTAAACGTGTCCAACGTGTGGACAAATCGTGAACGCTGGCGCCGATTTCCTTTGATGCAACCGACACGGAATGACAACTACCAACGGTCGTCCTAACGTTGGGCCAATGCTATTTTCTCGATCCATATATGGACGAGTGGCGTTTAGTTGGAACCAACGTGTGGAGCAGGCCTAAATGCTAGCTTTGTATCGGAGCGAAAGCGCGAAAAAAAAAAGAAAAGAAAGAATAATATTTATTTGGGCACAGTTTGTGAAACACAATAACAAAATAAAAAGGTAACATAAAGCAATAATAGTGTGTGCCTCACGGCTATGCCAAAAAGGTTCTTTTCAGCATGCCCGATAAATGCTGAAATATTTAATAAAAAATAATAAGGTAAGATTTTCTTTTCATATCCGCTATAAGTTATTACTTATTACAAATTGTAGCGGTTACACCGCCACATACGAACTACGCATCTAAGACATGACGTCACACAAATCCTGCATCGCGCAATTAGAGTTTACCGCGCGAACGACATACATATGTAAGACAATCCGACATCAACAGTCGGGCAGTCGGCCCGCCAGACACAACACTCGTCTGGTCGGAGAATCTTCCTTTTTCTACGGTGGATGAGTGAACTTTACACCCTCTTCCTCATGCCCCTAAAAAATCAACAGAATCAATTAAAAACTTTACAATGTTCAGGAAATCACACGGAACAACTCCATTTAATGTCCGTCATACTTTTGTATAAACGCGGAAGCCAGGCATCCCACAAAACGAAATAGGCTAACAATACAGCACCATTACTAATGGCTGTTACGACTATCATAGCGTATCACCGTGGTGGTTGTACCCTGAATGTGGTGTTCAAATGCTGTGTCATTTCTACATTTTTGTAAAGGGTATTGATTGATTTTCGTATAGGTTAGTTTAATGAAAATTTCATGGGTTCGGTTCATTGATTTACATGTATTCATAGGCAAGCAAGACCAAAAAAAAATCCCGTCTGCGGAGTTTCGCTAACTAATTTAATTTGACCCTGTATTATAGTGCCCGCAATTTATCGGCGAATGACGTCACTGAAACGATATTTATGAAAGTAATTTGATGTGTTTTCCTGCAGAGCGTTGATGACACGATAAAAAACAAAATGTCCAGGTTTTTGTCCGGACTTTTCAAATGGTAACCGTAAATGCATCGTTCTCTTGTTTGCTAAAGTTACCTGTAGGAGAGGAACACCTGAGAGATGCCAAGATTATTAATTTATAATTTAAATTATGTTTAGTGTTGCGTAATGTAAATAATTTTGCATACCCTGAATTTTTAGTCACCGTCCAAATTTTGATATAATAATCTTTGGCGAAAATCATTGAATACGTGTTTTAACTTTTTTCAAAAATATTGAGATATCACATCACAAAGTTATTATATACCACGCAGAGCGGTAATTCTTTCGAGAAAATGATTTAATATGAAAATTTTACGTATCGATTTTTTTTTCAAAAATGGAGATAGTGAATCATACCTAATGCCTAGAAAAAATTTGGACTGTGTCTAAAAATTCAGCCTGTATAGAATCATTTTTTTTTTTCTAATTGAACAGACAGCTGTGCTGCTGTGGAGTTTGTTGCGCCACTTCTTCTTCCCAGCTAAAGCACTAGGAAGTGGTGAAAGGTGGACGTTTTGTGGGACTGTCTTATGTAACATTGACGTTCGAAAAGTGCTGATTCTCAGCCTAGTTTGAATAAATGACTTTTGAATTTTTGAACTTTTTAAGTGCTACTAGCTCGGCACTTATCCTCTCCTATCCACTCCAATGGGCAGGCAGCTTTAGTCAACAAACGCTTACCAATTCGTCTCTATCTTAGTATGGTAGGTATCATGATTCTTCATCTAGGGGCAGACTGTTCGATCAGAAGAGGTCTATTTCAAGTGTAGGAGGTACTATATTTTACTGATGATTTTGATGATATCAGCTGTTGAGATAATATCCTGTGAATTTATCATCATATCAATCAAATCATTGTCATGAATCATATCACGCGGGAAACAACAGAGTAATCATGTAACAGTGATTTTGCTCAAAATTAGCACCTCGTGAGAATAATTATGTAAATTATTCATCATTCATACGTAAAATAGCCTTGAACCAAGCTTATGCAATCTTATAGCTGTCAAGTTCAAGTTCAATAATAATAGCTTACAAAAAATACTTGGAAAAAACACATTGATTTTTAAATATCGATTCCAATATCGATTCTTTGCGTATTTGTATTCGTAAAAACTGAATATTCAATATACAAAGAGGAGACGTGACTCGAATAGATTTGCATTCGAATGGTTTTCCAAATTATTTTACGATAGGTAAAACCTACTACTATTGGTTTTAGAACGTTTGGAATAGAAGTTTCATTTAAATTAAGAACTGTCAAACTTCAAAATAGGCACAGCGAAAAAAAAACGAAGTTCGAAATTGGCAATGTGGTGGAAGATGATCAAAACACGATTCCGATTTCAAATAATACTGAGGTACATTTTTTTTTTTCAAAAGTACAAGCTGTCTCTAGGTTCTGATTTTGTAGGTATTATATATATCCAAAAAATAAATCTGCAATTATGAAAAAAATGTTACCAGTTTTGTTTGTTCGAGAACCACTAGTTATTTTGAAGTCAATGTCTCTAATGTTACGGTAACATTTGCTCGAAGCAAAAGAATTCCTGTCGTGAGCTGTAACGGTAAAAGTATTGTAGGACACACCGTACGTAAAATAAAACATTTTACATGTTAACGTCGTTATTTGAGAGAAAGTTAATATTTCTCTTCTGAAGTATTGAGATTGGGACCTTTAAAAATAATCGTAAAATGCAATGAAATTAATAATAATATAATAATAATAATAATATGCTTTATTTCCAGGTTTACAATTTAGCAGAATAGCACTATGTAGAGCAGAATTTAAAACCTAAACAATTGTAAAAATACCACTGAGTTTTAACCTCTGGCACCCAAGCTAAGATTAAACTTGTGTTATGGGTGACAGGGCTCTCTCTATAAACATTTACCAGATAATTTATACAAGTTCGGAGTTACATAGTGGTTACTGTCACTAGCGATTGCCGGAGCAAGCTGCATGGTTATTATAGTTTAATACAAAACAAAAGAATAGAATAAAAATTATATAAAATAAAACTTAAAACTATAAACTGTAGCCATTCTCTAAGTGTATATATGTGTGTGTGTGTGTGTGTGTGCGTGTGTGTGTGCGTGTGTGTGTATGTGTGCGTGTTTGTGTGTGCGCGGGCCTACTGTATAAGTTTGCGCTATTAAAAGGATTTTATAATATGGAGTGCAAGAATAAATAAGTCGGTTTTTTTAATTTTTAATTTTATTTTTTTAGAGTAACTTTCCTAATAGGTTTTCTGTTTCCTCATACGTATGAGTCATGATCCATTTACTCACTAACTTTTTACACTCAAATTTATTCATTTTATAGATGCCACAATGTTTGTTAACTGCATTGTACAAGCGGCTTCCCAGAATTCGGAAATTTCTTTCAGCAAATTTGGTTCTATGTCTTTCTATGGGACAGACATCAGTCGATCTTCGTTTTGCCAGATGATCGCCACCATATTCCAAAGATACATGTTTGCGCAAAATGGTATTGAGCACAAAGAGCTGTCTAACGGTCATGACTTGACAGTCTTTATACAATTGCTTAGTGCTATACCGAAAGTGTTTAAACGTCATAACTTTAAGGACAGCTCGTTGCGCTCTTTCTAATGGTAAAATGTTTGTTTTTGGAGCGCCACCCCAAACCGTCACACCAAACGATAGCACTGACTGGCACAGTGAGAAATAAACCATTCGCAGGGTATCAAAATCTGCGCTACATCGTAGATTTTTAAAGATTGAGATAAGCTTCCTCACTCTGCCAGATAACGCCTTCATCTGCATACTCCACGACATAAGATAGTCAATAACGATGCCTAGGTATCTGACGTTGGTTGCTCTGGTCAGGGGAAGGCAGGAGCATTGGTCTAATTGTTGACTACAGATATGTGCCCTGATGGCAAACGACTCATCGGGTTGCGAAGATTGTTTAATTGAGAAGGGGATAAAACTTGTCTTATCAACATTTAAAGTTAAGGTGTTTGCAGATAGCCAAGCCATGACGACGCCTAGAGCTGATTCAGCTCGCTCATGGACTTCCTTCCAGTCTAGACCATATACGAGTAGAGCCGTATCGTCCGCGTATGTGTATATGTTACTATTTGGGATGGTCAGATTACAAAGACTGTTTACATAGATTAAAAAGAGAGTGGGTCCTAAAATGGAGCCCTGAGGAACTTCAAAAGACAACATGTGTTCATCACTAACATATGTGCCAATTTTGACACATTGTGTCCTCTCAGAAAGGTAGCTCTCAAAGATTGCAAGTGCAGAACCCCTCACTCCTATCCTCTCCAATTTTAATACAAGAGTAGGGACAGAGACAGTGTCAAATGCTTTAGACAAGTCCAAGAAAATACCCAGACATTTATATTTTATATCAAGCATCCTAACGGCCTTGTCAACAAAGGCAGCAACAGCGTCCTCACAAGATTTTCCTCTGCGGAAGCCATATTGATTATCCGATAATATATTATGGGCTTCCATGAAGTTGATGAGGCGATTGTTAAGGACCTTTTCTAAAATTTTTGACAAAGCCGGAAGTACCGATATTGGTCTATAATTATTTACACTGCCTCTGTCTCCACCCTTGTGTATTGGATGCACAACCGCTCTCTTTAAAACCCTTGGAAAGACGCCCTTCGAGAAACATAGTTCACATATGTATGTAATTGGGGGGACTAAGGTCTGTTTGCTCATCTTTATCATTCTGGTTGTAATTCCATCCCAACCCGCGGCAGAGTCAGTACGAAGATTCATTATAGTTCTATCGACTTCAGCTTCATCAGGAGTCAGGAGCACGAGAGAGTTTGATTGTGCTACGTCTTGGAGATGGGGAACATGTTTAGTGGGTGTACTTGTGTGTTTGTCCGCGAGATTTTTGCCAATATTAGCGAAAAAATTATTTACCAAATTAACTGAGCTCTTGTCGTCGACACCAGAAGTGGATAACAGGTCTGTGGGAGGAGTTTTAGAATTTTGTTTACTCAGTATATCATTAATTACTTTCCAAGTCGCTTTGGGATTATTTTTTGCTTTAATTAATTCATTTCTCTCATATTCTGTTTTAAGTCTGCTTAGGAGTTTATTACAAAAATTACGGTACCGGATGTAAGTGATTTTAAGATTATAATTATCCGGTGATTTATTATGGTCACTATGCATAATATCCCTATTTCGGATACATCTCAATAGACCCTGTGTGATCCATGGCTTAATAATTCTCAACTTAGAGGGAACATGAATAATTTTAGTGTTGATTTGGATAATAGAGGTAATTGTATTTATTAACCGTTCTGTAGCCTCGTTTGGATTGTCAGTTAGCATGACGGGACTAAAATCCGCTTTGGCTATATCTGTGGCTATTTTACATTGATCAATTTTTGTAACTACCTTAGGGATACTTTGTGAACTGGAGTAATTTTTAACACAAGTAAGTATTGGTGCATGATCTGTAATGTGAGTTTCTAATATGATGGAAGCTACTGGGTTTTTAACTTTGATCATGGTGTGGTCTAAACAGTTTTTTTCTCTAGTAGGGGATGTGTAAGCAGGTAATAGTCCATGTGATGCTGTTAAGTTCATATACTCATTGTAATGTGGATCATTATTTGTAGGGCTTATATTAATGTTTATGTCACCTACCAGAAATATAGTTTTATACTCCGATACTGATGTTAATATGTTATTAAGGCTAGTTAAAAAGTTATCAGTATGTTTAAAAGATGGCGGTCGATACACAGCTATTATGACTACATCGGAACTGAGTTTACAAACAAGACTGTTTGCGTCCGCGAATTGTGGCTCTGAGACTTTATGTTGTAGATCCGAACGTACGTAAGCAACTAAGCC
The DNA here is from genome assembly GCA_963853775.1 of Xanthia togata. Lineage (NCBI taxonomy): Eukaryota > Metazoa > Arthropoda > Insecta > Lepidoptera > Noctuidae > Xanthia > Xanthia togata. Next base: position 14,868,544 of record OY970809.1, read on the forward strand.
ATCATTTTGGTTATAAGTGTTTCTTGTAGAATAAGCCGAATAGCCTTGAAGTAGTGGAATAGTTAAATTTTTGTTTAACCAACATTCTGAAAAAATTATAACATCACACCTAATTTGTATTTGAGTTAATAGTACTAAGACATTATTGAAGTTTTTGTTGATACTACGTATATTAAAATGCAGCAAGTTAAGAGTTTTACTGTGTTTACCTAACAACTGAACGCATTTGTCAGGCGGGCAGACAAAAACTTCATTGGATCCGTACGAATCTAGATTTTCGATAATTTCATGAGTGCTATTCATTTTTAATAATTAATAAAATAATAAGAACACCTTGCTGTAAATCACGTTCGAACATTGTACATAAATAAAAAAAAAAAACCAGAGGTAACCATTTACACCAGGTAAATGAGAAAAAGAATGGCACAACATTCCCGCGTAATAAAATAGACTTATGTATTGGTGGATGATTGTCGATAAGCGCAGATATTTGTGTGTTATGTATTTGTAGAATGCGATGTGTGTTATTTGTCTGTAGAATAATCTGTTTTTTGTGCGTTTGTTGCTATGTAAGAAGACTAAGGTGCTACAAAAACTGTTAAAAATTATATTAAAACTATAGAAATAATACTGAGGTATAACTAGAAAAACAAACAATAGTTCAGAGAAAAAAATAAAATTACTCTGGTACATGCAGTATCTTGTGAAAACAATTTTCTGATTGAATACGAATAGACTTTTCTCCTTCTTTTTTGCGCAGAAAAATTTTCCCATTGGACGACCAGCAGTATTGAAACTCGTTATTTTTTGCAAAATTACGCGCTTCATAAAAAAGTTGTCGTGTGCTAGATGGGAGACGGTCGGCGATATAGATAGGAATGCGCTCACCTATGAAGCCAATGTGTTCACTATTTAGTTTTCCCGTGGTGGCCTTCCCTTTATTGAAGTCACGTAGGGCTTTGAGAATATTATTTTTCTTCGTTACTGAGTGTAGTTCTGCGACAATTTGTTTTGATGGGCCTTGCTTATTTTGCACTCGATATATGTCACGTATCTCTGTTGGTTCCACGTGTACTTGTAATGGTTTACAGACATCGACAAAAAATTTAATCAAATCATTGTCATCTTCTTTTTCCTTTGGTGGAATATTTCTTAATTCAATAACGGCAGGCCGACGACATTCTTGGACATCCTGAAGTTGCTTTTCCAATTTATCAATGTATTTACGCTGTTCAGACCGCTCATTTTCTAATTTTCCCATTTTTGACTTCATTTCTTCATATTTTTCATTCATAAGACTCGCAGATTCCTCGATTTCTGACCTAATATTTTGTAATTTTTCATTTTGTAATTTTAGTTCGGCCAACTCTGTTGTTATTTTAGACGTAAAGTTTTTTAAAATGGCTTCCTGGTCTGCACTCCACTTTGTGAGCATTGCTCTTATTTCCTCCTTAAATGCTCCGAGTTCATTTGTGGGGCTGGACTCTGAACGCGGTCGCTTTGATCGTTGTTGTACATTAACGAACTCAGTTTCCATTGGAGTACTAGTGATGTTAGGATTAGACAATGCCCGCTGTACTTCTATTGTTGGAGTTGACGGCGGCGTGCGAGTTGTTTTAGGCATGATTTACTTGTATATAAGAAATCACGTTCTACGACGTATTGCGCTGCGTAGCCGATCTCACGTTTTCTCGTAGCAGTGCTAATACTCGTAGCACACCTTATAAGCGCGTAGCTGGCTCGGTGTGACGTATGTTGTCGCTCGTAGCTACGTAGCAGAACCAGATTGAGAAATTAGCGCCCTGACATCTACGTCGATTTGGCGTAGCGGCTAGCTGCGTTGACACGCGTGCACGGCGACTATGGTTCAAATCCAGGCGCCGACAACGACTTTTCGAGATTCAAAAATAATATATTGTTGATTTAGTTGCACTCACCGATGGCCAGCCCCTCTCACCGCACCCACCCAAGAGCGAGACGTCCGACACAAACAAGTATGTCTGCCGTGCCTTATGGGTAAAGCTCCAAGATGAAACAGGAGGGTCCGAGTTTCGGAAACAATTTAATTATTAAAATATTTAAATTAGAAATTGCGATAGACTCGCTCAACTTAAAACACGTCTACTCCGTACACGCGCCAGAGAGAGAGGAATTATTTTATTGGTGTCCCATTAAAAACACATGACCAATATGAACTTGTTTTTATTTTATTTTTTTACTTGGATCAGCTGTGTAGGTCTTATCAGCCAATAAGTCCATTGAGGCAGTCATAACGTTCTTTGTTTTAAAAATATCTGGGTACATAAGTCTGGTTTTTTGAACTAATATTATAGAGAAAAAAAAGATTTGATTTTTTGTATGTTTGTTTGTTACGCATTCACCCTAAAACGGCTGAACGGATTTGAATGAAATTTGGCACATGAGTAGACCATGACCTGGATTAGGACACTTTTTATCCCGATATTCTCACGGGATCAAAACTAATTACTAATATTTTATTAGATAGCATTGTAGGTAGTAGAGGTAGGGCAGGCCTCCTAAAAGCGAATTGTTGCAAGCAGGTGCCTAAGTTTCTGATGCGGGTGGGGCCGGATTTGGCGGAGAGCCAGTTTGGTTTCCGCAGGGGGCGCTCCACGGTGGACGCCATCATGCGCGTGCGAGCCTTCACGACGGGGGATGCGGTGGCTCGGGGTGGGGTCGTCTTGGCGGTGTCTCTAGACATCGCCAACGCCTTCAATACCCTGCCCTGGAGTTGCATCAGGGAGGCACTCCGGTATCACCGGATGCCGACCTACCTCTGTCGTGTGGTCGAGGCCTATCTGGCAGACAGGGCCATCATCTACCCCGGTCACCAGGGAGAGTGGAACCGGCGAGAGATGTCGTGCGGTGTCCCACAGGGATCGGTCCTGGGGCCGCATCTGTGGGACATCGGATACGACTGGGTGCTGCGCGCCGACCTCCCCAATGGCGTCAGCGTCGTTTGTTACGCTGACGATACGTTGGTCCTGGCGCAGGGGAGGTCGCACCAGGCGGCGGTCGAACTAGCGACACACGGGGTTGCGACAATCGTGGCCAGAATCCGGCAGTTGGGACTCGAGGTGGCCTTGCACAAGTCCGAGGCCATGTGTTTTCATGGTCCTCGGAACGCGCCACCGTCGGGTTCCCAAATAACGGTAGGAGGGGTTCACATCGGCGTCGAGTCGACGATGAAGTACCTGGGACTCGTCCTCGACAGTCGGTGGAACTTCGTGGAGCATTTCCGACGTTTGGCTCCCAGGCTGGACCGTGCCGGGGCTGCCTTGAAGCGGCTCCTGCCCAATCTAGGGGGTCCAAACGCCTCCTGCCGGAGGCTATACGCGGGGATCGTGCGGTCCATGGCCCTGTACGGGGCACCGGTGTGGGCGCGTTCCTTGAGGCGGCGGCCTGCCCGCCGGTTGAACGCGTCCCAGAGGGTCATGGCCACCCGGCTGGTCCGGGGATACCGCACGGTCTCCGGAGAGGCGGCCAGCCTCCTTGCCGGATTGCCGCCATGGGATCTGGAGGCAAAAGTCCTCGCGCATATTTGGGAGTGGCGCGAGGAGGCGAAACGCCGGGGCTTGACTCCGATGCCGCGAGAAATCGCGGCACAGCGGACAGAGCTCCGACGGGATCTCATGGCGTCATGGAGAGTGCGATTGTCGCAACCCAGTGCTGGGCACGCCACTATTGCGGCGATAAGTCCCCTCTTTGAGGAGTGGCTGGAGAGGCGCCACGGCGTCCTCACCTTCCGCCTGACGCAGGTCCTCACCGGACACGGCTGTTTCGGGAGGTACCTGTTTCGGATAAGGCGGGAGGAAACGCCCGGGTGTCATCACTGCGTGGATCGCCCGGAGGACACGGTGGAGCATACGGTGGAGGTATGCCCGGCTTGGGCAGAGCACCGCCGTGTCCTCGTGGAGGCGATCGGTGGCGGGGATCTCTCGCGTCCGGCCCTGGTCCAGGCCATGGTACGGAGCGAGAGGGCATGGGAGGCCGTCACCTCCTTCTGCGAAGCAGTAATGCTCGCGAAGGAGGAGGCGGAGCGCGTGAGGGAAAGGCAAATTTCGCGCCCTCACGCCCCTAGCCGCCGCAGGAGGAGACGCCCTGGGCGTCGGGAATCAATTGCTGATTCCCGGCCACCGTAGGCGCGGGCTTGCGGACGGTGAGCAATGGGTAGCTCAACGTCCGGTAAGGACCAAGCCCGTGTCGACGGCGCGTTGTGTTCCACGCGCGCCTCAAAGAGATGTCAGCGAATGAAGGGGTCCGATGAGACCATTGCCTGCCGGGGTTGCGGGAAAGTCCGAAAGGGATACCGTGGCCCCCTGGCATTGCACAGGCAACAGAAGGAACACGGGTGGGTTTTAGTCAGTAAGAGTCTGACACGCCCTCCCGCTCCACCCAGAGCGGGAGACGTCATTTGATGATTTCCCACCCAAAAAAAAAAAAAAAAAAAAAAGGTGCCTAAGTTTCTCCAACTATTTAAACAGGAACCAGATTATAAAACGAGTTATTAGACAGCGGTTGGTGGCAATAGGCTCGCCCCCTATTACATGGGACTTAAAAAACATAACTGGCAAAATGTGGGTGTGCCACAGGTACACCTCTGCCCAACCCTTCGGGGAAACAAGGCGTGATGTTATGTTATTGCTATTAGACAGCAATTCAATCCATTTACCTACTTTTTCTGTACTTCGATGTGGAGGAGCTATTGAGAAAATCCAAGAGTATAATATTATTATATTATTATTTATATATAGTCAGTTGTAATATAAGCTACGTTAAACTGTTATTCTAGATTTTTCTATGACCAGTCGATGAAACGGAAGCAAGCAATATTGTTAGGACTGGTAACCTAATGATTTTGTTTGTTTGTTTTATTGACCAAAAAATACAAACAGCTAATCTAATCCGTCTAATTCATTCACAGTCGGACAAAGACTCATTAAATAACGTTATGACATGTGACGAGCATACGAGTACCTTCATTTGTTATTCAAATTGCACGGAAGTTTGGACAAAAAGTGTGATAAAATATCTGTAGGGTCACCATGAACTTCTGCATCAAATAAAACTAATAATCATTTTAATGGTGTTCCTTCGTGTTACAGTATTTTAGAAATTTTCGTAATTTTAGTTTTCGTAATCGTCATCATCAGGAGCTCGTGGCTAAGTAATAACTGCCACACGGGTCGATCCATCAGGTTAAGCTACGCTTGCCGGGGTTGGTCTGTGGATGGGTGACCATCTTTACATACCGAGACTCCTCCGTGCCTCGGAAAGCACGTTAAGCCGTTGGTCCCGGCTGTCATTCGTGGATCTTTGATAGTCGTTACGGGTCGTCAGAAGCCCGAAAATCTGACAACCAGTCTTACCAAGGGGAATCGTAGTACCCAGTTAATGGGTTGTGGAGGTCAGATAGGCAGTCGCTCCATGTAAAATACTGGTATTCAGCTGCATCCGGTTAGACTGGAAGCCGACCCCAATATATGTAGTTGGGAAAAGGCTAGACAGATGATGATCAGTTCAGTCGGGCGACATTCACAGCCACCCAATGATTGCCTCAAGGATCAAAAACGTATCTTTCACTAAATAAATTAGAAGAAGTGATACAATAAGGTGCACACACCATTGTAATGAAGGAACAATTGCTTTGAAATTTATTAATTAACATTTACCAACGTTCGTATACACAACATAGATTACAGGAAGCAACAGAAAACAAAGAACTAAATGGAACAAACAATTATGGGTATGTACAAGTCTTACTATCACCTACTAGGTGAGCAATCTTAAAGGAGAGCAGCCACGCGGTTTCACTCGCATAAGTCTCGATAAATAATAAATAATAAGTTCTTTATTTCTCCTCACTTTTATTTCGATCCCGTGGGAATATCGAGATGAAAAGTATCTTATGTCCCAATCCAGGTCATGGTCTACCCATGTGTCAAATTTCATTCAAATCCGTTCAGCCGTTTTAAATATATCCAATAGTTTAAACACCATAGCTAGCCAAAGATTGGCAAAACCCATAGTCAGCCAATCACTACTATTTATTTTATATACTTCGAAAAAACTACTTTTTTTATTTCGGTGTCAGGATTAATTTGATAGTTCCAAATTACTCCTATGCATTAGTATTTCCAGTGTGTGTAATATTTATTGTACTGGCGGCGCCCCGCGGTATCACCCGCATAAGTCTCGATTCCGTAAGAATATCGGGATAAAAAGTATCTTATGTCCCAATCAATTTCATGGTCTACCCATGCACCTAATTTCATTCAAATCCGTTCAGCGGTTTTAGCGTGAAAGCGTAACAAACATACTCACTTTCGCATTTATAATATTAGTTACATATTGTATTAAAGATACGATACAGCTGTCTCATCATCATCTTCCTGCCCTCTTCCCATGTCACTTGCATGTCGGCCCAACACGTTTTCTTCTTCCACTCTCCCCTGTCAACCGTCACGCTGTCATTCACTCCCTCCTCTTTCATATCATTCCTCACACAATCCATCCAATTTTCTTTGGCCTCCTTTTCCCGCTCCATCCATCAACATCTATATTCATCACTCAGTCTCAAGCGTTTCGTCTCTCCTCATCACCAGGCCAAACGATTTCCTTTCAACTTTTCTGTCACTGGTGCCACTTTTAAACTTCCCCATATATACTCATTTCTTACTTTATCCATTTTCGTCACTCCACACATCCATCTCAACGTTCTCATCTCCGCTACATGCAATATTTTTTCATCCGTCTTCTTCACGGCCCAGCGTTCCGATCCATACCTACAGTACGACAGTCCACGCAACTGTAGATTTACCCCTTTATACGGCAACGGCTGTATATTTATTAAATAGCCATCTCATATCAAAATAAATAACAAGAAATAATGAGCGCACTGATATTATTATTGCAATCTGCAAATTGAAAATTTACTCGTGAGAAAGTTCCTAAAAATCCTATTTTCGAATATTATAATGTTTAGTCTGGTAAAATGGTTACCCTACTGACATTTGATGCATGTTCCGCTCGATTCACAAGTTTTCAAATTGTAGCTAGGTAGTAGGTACAACTCGTTACATGTGGTCTTACAGACACCTAGCCAAAACTAGATGCAATTTATTAAAACCACAACTTCCTTGACCAGATTTAAGGTAACAATTTTACACAAATCTTCAAGGTCACCACCAAGAACTTAATATACAGGTCCTATCTCAGGTTACAATAAACATTTAAAAGTATTATGCAGCCTATTTACGAGTCCAATACTGTACACAGCTGAGCTACACATCAAGCTATACATTTCCAGTTAATGCTGATCTCGCATTTTATAGGATTTCTGTACAATGCGAGGTCAGCTTACACTGGCAATTATAGCTTGATGTGTATTTATTTATTTATTATTTATTTATTAGTTCGGGAAAACAAACAATTACACACTAGAAATAAACATAATAGTAGGTAGACATAGTACATATTATAAGTGTGTAACTCACTACGTTATCCACAGTTTATATATGACATACAATTTTGGGAACGTCTACAAGTGAGACATAATTTGAGTTTCTTAATAACTTATTCTACAAGTCTTTGATTTTGTTGTTCAGAGTATTTCGAAATTTACTAGCAGACAGAGAGAATATGTCTACATCTGAGAAGTGTATATTATAATTTTGTGCCAAGCGACGAAGAGGTGCACGGACACCAGCGTTTGTGCGACAAGAAGACACTGCAAACAGGGGACGCGCGCGCACCTCTCGTCTCACTACAGTTCTAGGTACAATATAAGACAAGCTGTTTGTTAAATCCGTACAGTCGTATCTATTAGCGCAAAGGTCATAAAGAAACATAGTTTCCAGAAAAGTGCGCCTGGACTCCAATTTTGTTAACCTGTAATGAGTGAGTAATTCTTTATAGGTTAGGGTTCTACGACAGCATCGGTAGTGTGTTGCTTTCAAAAATTTGTACTGTACTTTCTCTAGGTTGTATGTATATTTCTTATATAAAGGGTTCCATATCATGACTGCATATTCCAACTGTGACCTTACCAAAGATTTATATAAGAGTGTGCATGTGTTTGTGCGTTTAAAATCAGTGGTCGCTCTCATTACGAATCCATACATTCGGAATGCGTTGCCAATAATCTTATCAATATGCTGATCCAAATGAAGCTTACTGTCCAACAGTACTCCGAGGTCTCGAATCGAAGATTCTTTTCTCAAAGCGGTGTTGTTTAAGTAATAGGTATGAGAAAAAATATTTTTGTTTTTTGTAAATGTTATAGATAGGCATTTAGGAATGCTTAGTTGAAGCTTATTATTATTGCAGTAAGTTGATAATCTATTAAGATCGTCTTGAAATGGAATACAATCATCAGCACAATTTATCTTCCTAAAAACTTTAAGGTCATCAGCATAAAGTAAAAATTTTGAGTGCTTAAAACAACTGTTAATGTCATTTATAAATAGGACAAAGAGTAGGGGACCAAGGATTGATCCTTGAGGCACACCAGAAGTTACATTAATGGATTCAGACTCATGACCCTGTATCACCACCTTCTGAGTTCTATTTGTAACATAAGATGAGAACCATCTCAATAAGTCGCCTCGTATGCCGTTGTATGCAATCTTTGCAAGAAGAAGTTCGTGATCTACCTTGTCGAAGGCTTTTCGAAAGTCTGTATACACAGCATCTACTTGTGACCGTTGATCCATGTTATTAAACAAGTAATCCGTAAAAACTAACAAATTTGTGGTTGTAGATCTTTTTTTGACGAATCCATGCTGCTGTTTAATTATTATGTTATGCAAGATAGGATTGATCTCATCATGGACAAGTCTCTCGAAAAGCTTCGACAAGGCAGACAAAATAGAAATTGGACGATAGTTTTCCACTTCACGTTTAGAACCAGATTTATGCACCGGCGTAATATTAGCCTTTTTCCAGATGTCTGGAAAAGTACCCTCTGTGATACATTTATTGTAAATAATATGTAGGGGCGTGCATATTGTACTGGCGGCATGTTTAAGATAATACGCTGGAACACCATCCGGTCCAGGACCTTTGGTAGTATCCAGAGATTTTAATGCTTTTATAATTTTATCCATGGTTAGATTAATATGATTAATTATAGCAGCACCCTCGCAGTATGCCTCGGGAGGAGACCAGGCATCCCTCACAAATGTGGACGGTTCATATACAGAGTGAAAAAAAATTGAAAATAAATCGCAAACTTCTTTGGGGTTATTGGCGCTCTGGTTTTTATATGTCATTGAGCAAGGGATACCCGCATTTGATTTACGATTTGAGATATAACTCCATAAATATTTGATATTTTTATGTATGTTATCTTCCACAGAATCAATGTATTTGTTATAACCCGTTTTACACTCCACATAGAATCTGCTCCTTAGAAAAGAAAATTGTTCATAGTCAGAGACGTTTTTATATGTCTTCCATTTGATCCAAGCTTTATTTTTGTTTTTAAATATTCGTATTAATGACTTTGAGAACCAAATGGGGAATTTACGAGATCGTGGGGCTGACCTAGGAACATATTTTTTTATTGTTTTGAAAATATAATCATAGAAAATGTTTAAAGAGTTCTCAGCAGACTCACCCCTAAAGATTTCGACCCAATCTATAGTAGCTAAATCTTCGTTAATTAGATCAAAATTGGCTTTGTAAAAGTTATATTTTATAGATTGTGCACGGGGTAACATTTTAAGTTTGGCTTTATAACTAATGAAAGAACAGTAAGGAGGGTGATAATTGTCAGGAGGTATCAAAGAAGAAGGAGGCGCATGGACATTACAGCTCCCGTTACTAATCAATAAATCCAAAATACGTCCCCTATAATTTTTTATGGAATTATATTGATAACCGTTTATTAAGGATATAAAGTTATCCATTAGTCTATATAACGATGAGTTGCCATAACAGTTAAGCGCTCCGGTAGGATTGTCAGCAGAGGGGAGCCATTCTATGTCAGGCAAATTGTAGTCACCGAATAAGAGGAAAGTAGTTGGATTCACCGATCCCAGACTATTTTGCAATGTTTCAAAGTGAGCCAGATAAACGTCTTCAGGGGCTTTTGGTGGAATGTATGCCGCACTTATGTAATATTTTTCCTGACCAAGACCAGGAATTTGGATAACGACATGCTCTATTGACGGAATAATTGGCAACTCGGCCTGCAAATGAACGGCATTCAAGTTTTTCAGTACGGCGATGAGCACTCCCCCTCCATCTTTTTTGTTTGTGGTAATTCGATTACGATCGCATCTGTAAGCTACGTATCGCTCATCTATAAATTCACCGTCCATTATGTGAGGAGTGAGCCAGGTCTCCGTTAAAATTATCACATCATAACAATTGGATAAGATATTCATATGTAAGGTGTTCAGCTTAGTACGTAAACCCCTACAGTTCTGATAATATAATGAAAGGCTATCCGACATTTTGTGAATCCAAGAATAAATTAGTATATACTGATACGTGCAGTGTCAACAAGATATAAACAACAAGTAACATTACAAGTGAAACGTATTTGGAGTCCAGGTCGAACTGAGCGATATATAATACTAACGACATAACCACGCTTAAATACAAACAAAAATAATAACAATTAGAGAGAAACATAATTCTGGAATTGTTGTTTAAAATAATAACAGAGCAAGAATAACTAGCTTGTAGGTTAAAGTAATCTATAAAACAGAATAGTAGCTTAAAACTTATAATAACAAGTAACATGCAGTTATCAAAATTTAAAAGTAGCCTAAAATAAATATTGGTGAGTAGCATGCAGTTTACAAAACAAAAAGGTAGCCTTAAACTAATATTGACGACAAACATGCAAAGACTTAAAATCGCTAATATAAAATTATTGTGAGCAAATCTTAGATTAATAGCATTGCTATTTATTTGCAACAGGGGCAGAGTTTTTGGCAGGTATAATTTTCTGAATGTCATGTGTCGATCGTATGGCCAAAGCAGCAGAACCATCAATCTCTCGAACGAGGATGGTGGCATTTTTGACCCACACGTATTTAAAGTTGTTCTTTTTAGCCGCCTCCTTACACTCACGAAATAGATGTTTTTTTTTCAAAGTCAGATGCTCGTGTATGTAAATAGGTTGCGAATTTCCAGCAAGTCCTAATTGATCAGTACGCACGCCTTTTGCCAGGCGAAATGTGCTCAGGAAATTATCTCGTAGTATGCGTGAGTTCAACTTGACTATGATGTTCTTAGGTTTATTATTGTGTAGCCGACACAATCCCCTTTAATTATAAACGTTGCTTAAAGTTTAGAGGCGTTAAAACGTCAAAAAAGTATGGTTAAAAAGTCGCTAATCATTAGTTAACTTTTAACAACGTTTATAAATCTCCTGGGCCTCTCATAAGACAACAATAAATTAAAATTCGTATATCTATTGACGTTTCCAGTCTTAATACAAAAAACCAATCAATTATATCCAATAGTTTAGTCACTATAGCTAGTCAAAGATTGGCAAAACCCATCCCGTCAGCCTATCACTACTATTTAGTTTAAATACTTCGAAAAAACTACTTTATTTCTTTCGGTGTAAGGACTAATTTGATAGTTCCAAATTACTCCTATGCATTAGTATTTCCAGTGTTTTTATTTACTGTCGTACTAGCTCGGTTTCACCCGCCTAAGTCTCGATCCCGTGGGAATATCGAGATAACAAGTATTCTATGTCCTAATCCAGGTCATGGTCTACCCATGTGCCAAATTTCATCCAAATCTGTGTAGCCGTTTTAGCGTGGAAGTGTAACAAAAAAACACACTCGCTTTAGCAACTATTATATTAAGTCAGGATTAAAGTAAGTTAGGATTGTCATCTCCACATTGAACCTATATCTCCACAACACCTTACAGATCGCGTCAATTAACTTTGCCGCTCTGAAGTAGGCTACAAATGACTGCGCAGTAGATAGTCAATCTTACTTATAAAACAGTAGCGCGCATGCTAGCGCGCCTGCCCGAGTAAATAATACTCCCCCCCGACCCTTGCTCGCAGAAGCGCCAGCCCGCGTTTTGCTGAGAAATGTAGGTTTAAATTCCCTGATTAATAATAATGAATTAATTATCTTTGATCCAGCCTGTCCCAACTTGCTGTCCTCCCCCCAGCGACGCCCTAAGCCGAGGTCCGTACCCCACAGGGGGTGCCCTTAGCGAGCGCTCGCCTAGTTTTAATTATAATAGTTTTGCCCCTGGCTGGAGGCTTTGAGTTTAGTAGCTTAAGGCAGCCGCAGGATTGTCCGGTTAAGTAGTCATCACCTCAGAGGTGAGCTACGAGATGCCCTAGTCAAAAAAAAACTAGCGCGCATGCGCAACCTAACTTCAGAACAGCAAAGTTATTTGATGCGAACTGTAGAACTTACTACTGTATGTAAGTATTTATGAACTTGTTGTACTTTGTTGCTCTCGTCTGAAATAATGATGATAATGACGGCCGCCATGAATTATCTCTTCGGGCAATATAATTACAATCGTGACGAAAAAACTAGAATTACGATTGTTTATGATCATCTTCCGCTAATAAACAATAAATCTAATTATCTCGTCTGTTTTTGTACTTATTTGTAGAGCATGTTAGTTAGTTATTAGCCCATAAACGTTGCTTAAAATTAAATAATGATTAGCGACTGTTTATTGATTAACCAAACATTATTGACGTTTAAACATCTTTAAAATATAAGCAACTTTTATAAATAAACCCTTTAATTTTGTACCTTGTGTAAATAGTTACTTGTGTAACTAATAATTGTTTATAATCATTTCAATGTTAATAATAAAAATATTATCTCATCTAGCGTTACGACATGAAACATGTTTGACTAAACCCAAGCGGAAGTGCAAAAAACTGGGAAAACCACACAAGTTTTCTCTTTCGTTGGAATAACCAGCACGAATGAACGTGACACTTACAAACATCAATCACGAGGAAAAATCCTGATGTATCATCGTATTTAAACTTACGAGTAACTGTAAGTGATGTCTCAGATGAATACAGATGCTTCACTCCGCATTTTAGGTACTATCGAAGAACTTCATATCTAAGCAGTTTGAAAACAAAATCCCGTGAACACGGTGACCACATCTGTTACCGCCCCGGTTCTATAGCCGCCGATCGCTGCAAGCAGAAATAGTTCTTACGGTGCTTAGATGCCTATTAAGCTACAAGTACGCGGCGTGCTCGTCTTGTCGGGCAAATTCAGTGAGCGAAACGTAGCCAGATATGAGCTACGCGATAGAAAGAGAGGCAAGTTCTAGGTAAATTTAACTGTAGGTAACGATAGCTGTGCAACTTGAATTGCATTTTATTGTGTTGTAGCAAGAATCGCTTTTCATTAAAATGAATTTGCGAAGTGAACCATCTGTATTATTCATCTGTGGTGATGTAAGCAATAATAACACATTGTTATCTTCCATCGATAATGAACCACACGATGTCTTACGATTGTGATCTAATTTTTAATGGAGTTTTAGGTTTAATAAAGAGTAATTCTCTATTTAAATATATAATTAAATAGTAAGTAACTGTTCAGGGTGTTTAGATATCGATACCCATCACGTCTGTGGAGTTTCGCTAGATAATTTAATTTGATTAATTTAATTTGGTAAAAATCTACTTGCGTAGTCTTTTCTCAACTATGTTGTGGTCGGCTTCCCGTCTAACCGGATGCAGCTGAATTCCAGTATTTTACATGGAGCGACTGCCTGTCAGACCTGGTAATACGATACCCCTAGGGGTATCGGGCGACTGCCTATCTGACCTCCACAACCCAGTAATTGGGTGATACGATACCCCTTGGTAAGACTGGTTATCAGACTTTCGGGCTTCTGACGACCCGTAACGACTGTCAAAGATCCACGACTGACAGCCGGGACCAACGGCTTAACGTGCTTTCCGAGGCACGGAGGGGTCTTGGCATGTAAAGATGGTCACCCATCCACGGACCAACCGCGGCAAGTGTAACTTAACCTGAAGGATCGACCCATGCGGTTGTCATTACTTAGTCACGAGCTTCTATAATTTAATTTAATAATAAGTAGGACTGAACGTATATTTTATCCGCACACTTTATATTTCTGCAGGTTTTATTGCAATGTTCGTACCGTTGCACATTGGAATCGAGTACACTTTCGGAGTTCAGCGACAAAAGTGAAATCAACCTGTTTTCATTCTGAAACAGGTCTCTGGGTAACTGTTTCTTTGGTCCTTGTTTATCGAACGATTTGTCGAATTCCTATAGCATCTGTGTGCGTCTAGAGCCATTGATTGATGCACGGTTTTGAGGCATTCGCTTGATTGTCTATTCAAATGAAAAATACCTGTTCAGAATTAAGTCAAATGAAGAGCTATTGAGGTTATTTTGAGGATCCGTAAAATCCAGACATTAGTCCCAAATTAGCTAAGGACACTGTCAGAAAACCTTAAATTTTTTCCTTCAACAAAAGAGTTAAGTATACCTACTTAACTCTTTTGTTGTCCAAGAAGTTTCTTAGACAATGTAGGTGTAGGTTTGGACCCAGGATGAGCCGGACGTACATTTATGGATCGTGACTCTTGTAGGCCTTTTTTAAATACATCTTAGGTTACTTTATTTTATTTTTCCTCGGGCAAATGCAAAATGAATCACTTCTAACACCCACATTTAAAATCACTAATTCGCACAAAAAAGTTACTTAATTGCAAATCGCTCTCCGATCTGATCTGACATTAGAATGGGCCTCTTAGAGCGCACTTAAGTGCATCGCCAGACACCAATACATCATTGTAAGCCCAGATTAGATACGATACTACCTAAAGGCATTAGCCAAATTGTGGTTTATCCAGAAAATTAGATCACCGTAAAGGCTATTAGAGGCAAGGTAGGTACGTATAAAAAGTAGATGTCTCATTTAAATGTAGAGATACTAATAGGTATCTCTAAATTCAAATGAGACTTGATGATGTAGGAATACCTAAATTACCTGTAAGTAGGTATGTAGGTACTCCTCGAGGATGGCCAAGTGGTTAAGGAGCACGCCTGTCATGTACGAGGTTGTAGACTCCACAACGCGGCGGGCAAGCAGATAACAATGTGACTTTTCAATTCATAAGTATGTACTTTCTAAGGTTATCTTAGACATCATTGTTAGTGGTAGGGCTTTATCTATGTCCGCCTGGCTACCTACCACCATCTTATCTAAGTCTGTCGCCATAACAACAATGTTAACAGCATTATTGTGTTTCGGCAGTTTCCCTGTGGTTGAGGATTCCTAGTGAAGCTCGCTTCCACCTTCGGCCTGATCATCACTTACCATCAGGTGAGATGCAGGCCATAATCTTCCCCGTTACGAATATACACCGTCATAATTTAGTCGTCTTTCAAAACCAGCCCACTTCAAGTATCTAAAGACTACTTCTTAAAAAAAAAAAACAATTCATTCAAATTATAAATTCAACTCATAAAAAAAAAATTGCTCCTAGAGGTATTTTATGTCGGGTACATTGAGTGGCCCTTTCTACGACGACTAAAATGTCTCTGTGTATAAACCTGGACTTATAGTATAAAGGGGCACATAACAACTTATAACTAATAATTAATACAAATAGCAAAATTATACTTATACTAAAACTATTGAAAAACTAAAATATAGCATCGAAAAATTCATCCGCATCGCTGTCGACTGGCAACGTACCCAAGAGACTGGCCGCATTGTCACGTTGTATGGCAATACTTACCCTCTGGTCAAGGTAAAAACCAGGCCTTGGGTCACGGGAACTTATAGTTGATATGAGTCTGAAATCACTAAAAAGCCTTGAGGAAGCGTGGTGATTACGTATGATTAGATAACTGCCTGCGATAGTTACAGGGTGGTACATTTCATTGTACTGCTGGAAGCTCATTAATTATAAATGAATATAAAATAGATATTTCCTGATTCAATCAATCACACCTGTCTTGATTTATCAGAGCAGTCAATTTTATCTTTATATCTATCTCCGCCGTTGAGTAATTGCGTAACACAGCGTTTTGACAGTTCAACAACATTAATTGCGTTATTTACGTTGATAAGCAGACAAATTTGCGAACTTTTAAGAAGTAATGGATTAGCAATATCCTTCAAATAAATTCAGATTGCTGGTGCCTACAGAATCGGAGATTAGTTTGTAGTAGGTTAGGTAACACAATTAACCTTAATAAATATCGATTGATATAACTATCAACCTAATAGTTATATAATGTCAATAATAGTCAAAGCCAAGTCGTACAGCATTGCATTTTTTATGTGCACATTATGCAATAACAGTTTATTTACATTTTCTTTAGTCTTTTTATAGGGTCAAATATAATGAACTAGCGAAACTCCTTAGACATGATGGGGTATGGATATCTATACAACATAATGAGCATCTAAACATGACAAAACGAAAAAAAATTAACGGTGTTTTTTTTTTGGGTTCACGACTGCAGTTTTTATAGTGTTTAGATATTGATAATAATCACGAATGTGAAGTTTACACAAAAAATACTGATAACTACACTACAAGCGGTCATTGACTCCAAAAAATATTCATCAAATCATATTTGTTTTCATTTTATAATGTTTAGATATCGTCACGTCCAATTCTGCGGAGTTTTGCTAGCTTATTTAATCTGACCCTGAAGAATGGCGATACTTTAGAGGTATGAGGAACAGGGTGTAAAGTTCACTCATCCACCATAGAAAAGGGAGGATCCTCCAACCAGACGGGTGTTGTGTCTGGCGGGCCGACTGCCCGACTGTTGATGTCGGATAGTCTTATCTATGTCGTTCGCGCGGTAAACTCTAATTGCGCGATGCAGGATTTGTGTGACGTCATGTCTTTGATGCGTAGTTAGTATGTGGCGGTGTAACCGCTACATCACTCCCCTCCGGAGACCAGAGGTCGATAGTGGGCTGAGTCTTGTATCTTGCGATGCTTCAGTGCCAGCTAAAGTTCCAGTGAGTCGGAACCGGGTGCCGCACAGTTCGCGGTGAGTCGGAACTGTCTGCGGTGATTGCGGCGGTTGTGGTGATTGAGGTGATTGCGGTGATTGAGGTGATTGCGGTGATTGAGATGATAGCGGTGATTGCGCTGATTGAGATGATTGCGGTGATTCCCCAGTGAGTCGGGGTGATGAGGCTGAGGGTGATGACCAGGAATACGCGTTCGCTGCATGCTGGTGGTCAGGATACCCGTTGAAGTCGAGGGTGCTGGCTGTCTGTGTGACTCGCCTCATGAAAGCTTGCGAGAGTGATGATGATGACGTCACGCTGAAGTAGTTGCATGAAGGCTGCGTTGACGTTCATACTCGGGGTCACCAATTTAGAGGTATGAGGAACAGGGTGTAAAGTTCACTCATCCACCATAGAAAAGGGAGGATCCTCCAACCAGACGGGTGTTGTGTCTGGCGGGCCGACTGCCCGACTGTTGATGTCGGATAGTCTTATCTATGTCGTTCGCGCGGTAAACTCTAATTGCGCGATGCAGGATTTGTGTGACGTCATGTCTTTGATGCGTAGTTAGTATGTGGCGGTGTAACCGCTACAATACTATGACTTAATGTCCTCTAAGTGTAAGGACAAAATACGATTCACAACAATAAGGAAACAAACTAAAATTATAGATGTGAAATACCAAATTTAACAATTAGGCCACTACACGTTTGCAGGCACACACTGGATTTTCAACTCTCGGTTTCAACAGCCGAGCGTTGAGAATCCAACGCGTTGGAACGCACTCGCGTCCCAGCGCGTTGAAAAAACACACTGTTTGATTTTCAACTCTCGGTGAAAGTACCGAGAGTTGAAAATCAAACAGTGTGTTTGATTTACAAAGGCAAAGGCAGAGCGTTGAAAATCCAGTGCACGAAATTAAATCGCCGCGATTTTATTACGCCCGTGCGATCGTGGGCCTAAAATGGAAATGGGCAGGCCATTTAATAAGAAGTAGGACAGAGAAATGGGTTAAAGAAGTGATAAATGGTGTCCTAAATATAAAACAAGAAGAAAAGGCGGACAGTATCGTAGATGGGAAGATGACATCAAAAAGGCGGCAGGGACGACTTGGACGAGGAAAGCAAGAGATCGATGCTTGTGGGAACTCTTGGGGAGGCCTATGCTGAAAAGCATTTGTTTTTGTGATTGTCTATCAAGGAATCGGGGTCGAATAAGAAAAAAACCTAAATGTAAAAAAAAAGTAAAATGTTTTGAGTGCACGCTGGCCCTAGACACGGTAATATTATCATTACTGTGCCCTAGACCAGTAGCAAGTCTATAGGTACCAGTCAAGATAAAAAATGTATCATAGAATCGTCTATGCATCTCAGGTAGGGTTGCCAACTTTTTGTACAAGAAATAAAGCCTATTACGGTCTTAGTGGGAAAATAAACAGTGTCTCGGAAAAATAAACAGTATTTTAAGACTATTTTTATTGATACAGAATTGATTAGTGCTACTCGCCCAACTAATCAATTTAGCACCAATTTTGAAGGCTTCGTAAACCTCACCAAATAGACAAGGAGATTTTTTTATATATTTCAGCTCTATTTATTTCATCCCAACACTTTGCATTCATTACTGTAAACACTTATTTGGTGAATACTGAGGTGGCAGTACAAACTACGAGTACCTATCTATCTAAAAGGTATTCTGATAACAATTATCTATTTACTTTGACCCTAAAAATTCGTTACATTAACAGTTTCGTTCCCAAATTAACGCCCAGGTGCACGCACAATGGTATAAGTGTTTTTTTTTTTTTTAGTTATCTGCCTACTTTTTTATATTTAGGTATACTCTGGATATCAGTAAAAACAGTATATTCATATACTTTAATTTTGTTGAACAGTAAACAGTATTTTAGAGTGAAAAACATTATAAGACATATGGTTGGCAACCCTAATTTCAGGTGTAGTCTACACCAGCGCCCTAGTATACATGTGGGTGACACCAGTGGGAATGGTGGTCGTGTAACCGACACCCTACCTAGATAATAGACACCCACTTAGATATTATTTTGTAATATTACAGGTATTTAGGCTAGCGGCTAGACAGACAGATGGATTTGTCCTTTATGTCAGGTCTCTTTATATTATGCGGGCAAGTGTATTATTAGGGCAAATACAAAATGTGAATCATGCCATGGGAAAGGCCACCTTATCTTTACCTCTATTAGAGTGAAACTGCCATAATTAGCATATCATGTTCCCACTGTTGGGTCTCAGCTCTGTGAGAAGGATTGGGCCGTAATCCAGGCCCAGTGCGGGTTGGTAGATGTCACATTTCTTCGAATTTTCGGTTCTGGGTCATGCCGGTTTCCTCGCGATGTTTTCCATCACCGTTTTGAGAGCTGTGGGGTTCGAACCCACTACCTATAACTTGTTCTCGTCGGGTCCGATACTACTAGGCAACCACTGCTCAGCTATTGTAAAATACTTACTTCTGATCCCAATAACAATTACAGGTGTACACGACATTCACATAAAATAAAACGGTATCTTCGTAAATTATATAGGTACAAATAAAAATAGATTCTGAATTCACGACTTCCGTCGGTAAGAATTTTATAAAATACATGGTAGGCAAGGGATAATAGGGTGTTTTACTCTTTATGAGACAAAATCTAAAAATATATTATTGACATAGCTTAGGCAAAAAGCAGTCGGAAAACGTTAGCTTCATAAAATAGCAAACTAAATTTTAAAATATTTTTCAAAGATTTCAGCTTTTTTAATCTGTTTCATAACACCATTAGATAGTAGTCGCCATGTTATTACGTCATACGGCTATGTAAACTTAGGAGTGTTAACTGTCAACTTTCAGCGTACCTTTAATCTATAAATTTGTTTACATAGTAAACTGACGTCATGATCACAGAGCAATATGGCGTCCACTGCGTCCAGCGTTTTCGTCAAATTACGCGCGAAATTTGAAAATGCAAAATTTAAATGCATTTTTATGGAACTTAACACTTATGGATTGAATAAAAAAATTGTGAATTTTTTAGTGGTTCATTAGCACTATAGAATCTAATTGAGACACTTTTCAAAAATGGGTGTAATACCCTATTGATACGATGATTCCTTTTCATTTATATATTTTCTTAGCGAGTCATTAGTATTATGTATAATTAAGTACTTAATAACAAATTATTTATGTACAGACGCCAGCAGGTCAACCTACCCGAAATTGTCAAATTTTCCCAATCAACTTGGAACCTTATGCTTTAGTGATAAAGTTGAAAATCTACTAAAGAAATTTGACTGATTGTAGTAGGTTGATGTGCTGGCGTCTGTACAAACTCTTTTATTTTGTTTACATATGGAAATGTATTAATTAATAATCAAGTCAATCTAGTGATCGCAAGCGCGACTGCTGACCATGATGGTCCTGGGTTCGATTCCCGGGTCGGGCAAAGTGTTATTGGGTTTTTCCATCTG
Organism: Xanthia togata; assembly: GCA_963853775.1. NCBI lineage: Eukaryota > Metazoa > Arthropoda > Insecta > Lepidoptera > Noctuidae > Xanthia > Xanthia togata. The sequence goes on from OY970809.1 coordinate 14,889,045, forward strand.
GGATTTCTCAGTAGCAGCCCATAGTCTGGATTTGTGCCGGTTGATAGCAATAGGCTCGTCCCCTATTACATGGTACTTAAAACATAACTGGCGAAATGTGGGTGTACTACAGGTACCTACACCTCTGCGAAACCCTTCGGGGGTTACAGGCGTGATGTTATGTTATGTATTCAAGTTAAAGAGCGATTAAGATGACAAGTTACAAATAAAGGATATCCGACGGAAACAAGCGAGTTGATAAGGATTCAACATTCAACATACCTTACCTACTTATTTATAAATAAATATAAAATGCACTCATTGCAACAAAACAAGACTTTATCTTTACCAACTCCTCACCTTCTTTTATGATATCTGGTTTTATGCAGGTCATGCTGATGGTCACTAACGTTTGCTGTCCGGCACCACCAGTACAGGGGCCCTACCACCACCTCTTTTAGCAGTATTATTTTAATCTAACTTGAGCGCCGGAAAGAGATGGAGCTAGACGTCCTGTATAGCTCCTCTTCTTTCTCGCACGTCCTTCTTGGTGGTGGTTGGCCCCCAGGGTACCACTTCTTCCCATCACCTCATCACTGGCCTAATACGGTAAGATAAGATTTAAGACAATCTTTAATTTCTCACCACAATATAAAGTACATTTTCAAATGATCATAGGACAATACATAATAGTTTTGTTTATACTGTGGGACACTGGTGCCTAAGATAGGCATCAGGCCTGTATCTCAAGACACCAGGTCTCCACACCTTTGGAAGCAGTTACATTTATTGAGGATTATGCACTCATACACAAATGCGATAAGTTTTATAAAACCAGAAAAAAGAGAGATTGCACTATAGATTACTATAGGTACTTATTCTAGGGTATGTGTGTGAGTGTATGTGGTATGCGTGTGAGTGGGCGCGTATGTATGAAAATATGATAGGAAGGAAAACGACTAAATGCATAGAATAGTGATATAATATACACATCAATTGTAATATTTATTATTTCATTCGTTTTCTAACAAGCTAGTTTTACCGTGGTAGCTAGAAGTTTTCCGTAGCTTCATAATTTAACTCCTGGAGCCAGTTCCTAACTTTCATTTTACACTTAGTTTTGGTAAGGATGCAGCTGAATACCAGTATTTTACATGGAGCGACTGCCTATCTGACCTCCACAACGTTATTGGGTAATACGATACCCCTTCGAAAAGGTACCATTCCGTACCCTACCGCAGGAGGCGACTGCAGGAGACGTGTCGACGCGACACGACAGGTTTCTATGAATTTCTGAAATATCTTCCGTAGCTAGCGAAACGTCGTTTGCAGCTACGGGCGAGTGACAGGCGACCGCAGATCAGTAGTGCCGCCAACGCTCGAGCGATAACACGTTTTTCTATCTTCTATCTACCGACTGGAATACGGGTTGCTGCCGCCTCCGGTCGGGGTCGGAATCATGACTGAAGCGACATGACGCCGCGACACGTCGCGTGCAGTTGCTGCCTTTTTTTTTTTTTTTTTTTTTTTGGGTGGGAAATCATCAAATGACGTCTCCCGCTCTGGGTGGAGCGGGAGGGCGTGTCAGACTCTTACTGACTAAAACCCACCCGTGTTCCTTCTGTTGCCTGTGCAATGCCAGGGGGCCACGGTATCCCTTTCGGACTAATCCCGCAACCCCGGCAGGCAATGGTCTCATCGGACCCCTTCACTTGCTGACATCTCTTTGAGGCGCGCGTGGAACACAACGCGCCGTCGACCCGGGCCTGGTCCTTACCGGACGGCGAGCTACCCATTGCTCACCGTCCGCAAGCCCGCGCCTACGGTGGCCGGGAATCGGCAATCGATTCCCGACGCCCAGGGCGTCTCCTCCTGCGGCGGCTAGGGGCGTGAGGGCGCGAAATTTGCCTCTCCCTCACGCGTTCCGCCTCCTCCTTTGCGAGCATTACTGCTTCGCAGAAGGAGGTGACGGCCTCCCATGCCCTCTCGCTCCGTACCATGGCCTGGACCAGGGCCGGACGCGAGAGATCCCTGCCACCGATCGCCTCCACGAGGACACGGCGGTGCTCTGCCCAAGCCGGGCATACCTCCACCGTATGCTCCACCGTGTCCTCCGGGCGATCCACGCAGTGATGACACCCGGGCGTTTCCTCCCGCCTTATCCGAAACAGGTACCTCCCGAAACAGCCGTGTCCGGTGAGGACCTGCGTCAGGCGGAAGGTGAGGACGCCGTGGCGCCTCTCCAGCCACTCCTCAAAGAGGAGACTTATCGCCGCAATAGTGGCGTGCCCAGCACTGGGTTGCGACAATCGCACTCTCCATGCCGCCATGAGATCCCGTCGGAGCTCTGTCCGCTGTGCCGCGATTTCTCGCGGCATCGGAGTCAAGCCCCGGCGTTTCGCCTCCTCGCGCCACTCCCAAATATGCGCGAGGACTTTTGCCTCCAGATCCCATGGCGGCAATCCAGCAAGGAGGCTTGCCGCCTCACCGGAGACCGTGCGGTATCCCCGGACCAGCCGGGTGGCCATGACCCTCTGGGACGCGTTCAACCTGCGGGCAGGCCGCCGCCTCAACGAACGCGCCCACACCGGTGCCCCGTACAGGGCCATGGACCGCACGATCCCCGCGTATAGCCTCCGGCAGGAGGCGTTTGGACCCCCTAGATTGGGCAGGAGCCGCTTCAATGCAGCCCCGGCCCGCTCCAGTCTGGGAGCCAAACGTCGGAAATGCTCCACGAAGTTCCACCGACTGTCGAGGACGAGTCCCAGGTACTTCATCGTCGACTCGACGCCGATGTGAACCCCTCCTACCGTTATTTGGGAACCCGACGGTGGCGCGTTCCGAGGACCATGAAAACACATGGCCTCGGACTTGTGCAAGGCCACCTCGAGTCCCAACTGCCGGATTCTGGCCACGATTGTCGCAACCCCGTGTGTCGCTAGTTCGGCCGCCGCCTGGTGCGACCTCCCCTGCGCCAGGACCAACGTGTCGTCAGCGTAACAAACGACGCTGACGCCATTGGGGAGGTCTGCGCGCAGCACCCAGTCGTATCCGATGTCCCACAGATGCGGCCCCAGGACCGATCCCTGTGGGACACCGCACGACATCTCTCGCCGGTTCCACTCTCCCTGGTGACCGGGGTAGATGATGGCCCTGTCCGTCAAATAGGCCTCGACCACACGACAGAGGTAGGTCGGCATCCGGTGATACCGGAGTGCCTCCCTGATGCAACTCCAGGGCAGGGTATTGAAGGCGTTGGCGATGTCTAGAGACACCGCCAAGACGACCCCACCCCGAGCCACCGCATCCCCCGTCGTGAGGGCTCGCACGCGCATGATGGCACCCACCGTGGAGCGCCCCCTGCGGAAACCAAACTGGCTCTCCGCCAAATCCGGCCCCACCCGCACCAGCCGCCCGACAAGGCGGTCTGCAATTACTCTTTCAAAGAGCTTGCCCACCTCGTCGAGCAGCACGATGGGCCGGTAAGCGGACGGAGAGTCCGCAGGGCGCCCCGGCTTCTTGATGAGGACCAGTTTCCCCGTCTTCCAACGAAGTGGGAACTGGCCCCTCTCCATCCATGCGCTTAAGAGCCCCCTTAGTCGAGGCCCGAGAGCCTCTGAGGCCAGGACCCAGGCTTTCCCAGGTAAGCCGTCGGGTCCTGGGGCGGTATTTCTGGCATTCAGCCTACGTACCGCCACCCTCATCTCTACCTCGGTCACCTCCGGAGCATCGTCGTCGTCGTCGGCGGTGTGGTCCGCATTGGGCACCGCAGTAGGCGGAGCCATGGGCGGGGAGGCATGTTCCCCTCGTGAAGGGAACAGAGCGCTCACCACATCCCCCACAAGCTGCGGCCGGAGACTCTGCGTAAGCGGGGGAGCCCATGGGCGGAGTTTCTCCCGCACCATTTTGTATGGGCGTCCCCACGGGTCTCTGTTCAGAGTCTCCAGCGACTCCTCGCGGGCCACTGCCCTGGCCCGCAGGATTTCCGCTTTGAGGGCGGTCTTCGCCACTCTGTACCCCTCGTACAGCTCCGCCTGAATGGCTTCCGTATCCGGAGGTCGAATACGGAGCCGGCGGTGCCTGGTGTACCGACGGCGCGCAGCAACGCATGCATTTCGCAGTGTCGTCAGCTGTCGCGACCACCAGTACACCTGGCGCGAAGCACGTCCGGGCTGGACCCGGGGCATTGCCACGTCACATATCTCGGACATGGCCTCCCGGAACCACTCCGCCTCGTCATTGATGTCGGCAGGCCTGTCCGGTGATGACACCCAGGCCTGCACGATTGAGGCTTCCAGGAGGAGCTCCCGGTCCAGCTGCTTCAGCGCCCACCGCGGACCACTCGGGGCCTGTCGGACCGGCGCGCTCGAGGTCTGGGCGGAGACGTCAAACCGGATGTACCGGTGATCGGAATACGTCTCCACCCCCTCCATGACGCGCCAGTCAATGACTCGTGGCGACAGAGCGGGGCTGGCGAACGAGATGTCCACCACTGATTCACCCCGCATCCGCACACACGTGGGGACAGAACCCCGGTTAAGGACGACCAGGCCTGTCTCCAGCGCCCAGTCCTCCACCATCCTGCCCCGTGTGTCCGTATACCGGGAACCCCAAGCCACATTCTTGGCATTGAAGTCCCCGAGGACGAGCACGGGGAGGGAACGGAACCCGACGACGACGACTCTCAACTCCGCAAGGGAGTTGTGGAACTCGGCGAGAGTTCGGTTCGGGGAGAAGTATGCCCCTACCACGACAATCTCCCCGAACCGTGCTGCAACGCAACCCCGTCCTCTCTTAACAGCCTCGAGGGACGGGGTACCGGCGGCGGCCGACGAAATTAGGGCCACTGAGCCGCTCAGGTCCTCCACCCAGTCATCCCTGGGCGGGACAAAGTACGGCTCAGCGACCACGGCGATGTTAATCGACCACTGCGCCATGCTCTGGAGCAACAAATGCTGAGCTGCGGCGCAGTGGTTGATGTTCGCCTGGAGGAGGCGAAATGGGGCCATTATTGGCACTCCATGTCAGCCCCCTCCTTAGCCCCCTGTGAGGGCCCTGCCGCGACGGCTGCGGCGACGGCGACGGTTGTGGAGGCGGCAACGGCGGCGGTGGCGGCGGTTGCGGCTGTGACGGCGGTGGCAGATGGCTTGCCTCTAGCCTTGGTGGGTGGAGCGCAGGCCTTGCTCCCAATCCGGTGGCCGGCTGGCTTACCTGCCGCTGCACAGACGACGCAATGCGGCGTGGCTTTGCACGAGCCGGCCTTGTGACCGGGCTGACCACAGCGGTAGCAGTGACTGCTGCGGTCCACCTCCGAGGTGCATTTAGCTCCCACGTGGTTTCCCACATGACAGCGGAAGCACCTCAGAGGTCTGGGTTCCAGCAGTTTGACCTGCGCGGAAACCCAGCCCACCAATAATCTTTGGCCCTCCCCGGCTATCTTCTTGGCCGCCGACACGGGGCAGCTCACCGTTATGGCTCGCAATCCCGTGAAGTCAGGTCGGAGGGCGCCTGCCCTAACCTGCTCGGCAGAGCACCCCCCAGCCCTAACAACAGCAGCCACCACCTGTCCCTCCGTCACTGAGTCGTCCAGGCCCAGAATACGCATGTCTGCGCATTTGGTGGGCCTGGACACTCGGGCCTCGTCCGCATTTAGGGACGCCCTAAGCCTTTCGGCCAGAGCGTCAGCGGCCGGGCCGCTTGCCGCACCGGGGACCTCCAGCATCCGGGCCCCAGTGGCGGTGACCCTCACCCGGATGCCATCAGCGGCACCAATCTCCTTTAGGTCCACCGCCGCCCCCACCTTGGCGAGCACGTCACGGTAGGACACGCCCTTCTTCTCCGCCTCTGGCTGTAGCGTTATAACTACAGCTGCGGACTTCGGGGCGCGGAGCCTAGCCGCGACGCTTCGCTCCTTGCGCCGCTGCCTCCTCTCTTTTTTTTGGCCGCCCTTTTTGCCTTACCCGCCTTTTCCTTTTCCCCGGCGACTTGCCATTCGGCGCCAGCCGGAGTAGAGTTAGGAGGAGGCGGGGGCGGCTGTTTCGCCGCCTGGGCCGGGGCCTTCGCCGCCTGGGCCGGGGCCTTTGCCGCCTGGGCCGGTGCTTTCGCCGCCTGGGCAGGTGCCTTCGCTGGGGCAGCTACGGTGCCAGCATATGTGGCCTGCTTCCGCTGGCCAAAGGCCGCCGCTAGAGGAGGGCGCAGGACGATGGCTTCTAGCGCGGAAAAACGAGACTGCATAGAAGCCATCTCCTGCCTCACTAGGGTCAGAACCCGGTCCTCCGCAGGCACGGGCCGTCCCTGCCCTTGCTGCTCCCTCCCCTGCGGCACCTCACGGGAGCCGGCACCTCGGAGCCTGGCCAGGTCCGCTCGGAGCTCCTCATTCTCCTTTCGGAGAAGCTCCATGGCGGCTGTCAAGCGGGCGACCTCCGCCCGCATCTCGGACATGCCGTCCGACGGGGGCCTGAAGTGATAGGCCTCCGCTGCCGCCAAAATAGAGGCCATGGCCGCGGGCATGGCCTTGTCTTTAGAGGACTGAGTCCTCTTCAAGACCAATACCTTCATTGCGGCTGCCACGGCCTCCGCAAACCTGGCCGCTCGCTCCGAATTGGAGCCGCCAGCGGCATGCGGCTCACCACCTGCCGACTCTGTAGGGGCCGCCCCAGTGCTGACCCCTACAGGGTATTCTTCCTCCGTAGAGGGCCTCTCCACCTCATCTGGGCTGGCCGGACTCGGCTCGCCTGCCTCCTTAGTGGTGAGTCCTCTACCCACACCTTTTCCCCGGGCCGCACCCCGCCGACTGGAGTGGATCTTCCTCCTGCCTTGGCCTGAGACCCCCTCGTCGGCGGACGACCCCTGGCCATCCCCCGGTTTGGAGCGCTTCCGGAGGAACTTTTGGTTCCTCACGGTCGCGCCCACCACCACTTCGCGCTCCGAGCTCTGACCCGAGCTCATCGCACCAGACGCAGCGTCGGACTCCGACTCCGCATCACTCCTCTCCTTTTCTTTGTTTTTGTTTGTGTTTGCCATATTTGTTCCCACGAGTATAAACTTTGTGTATTGACTCAAAAAAAATATCGGTTCGCACTAGCGACTAATTATCTAATAGCTACCCATTAGTCAAGCTTACAACCTCCCTCACGGTGCGCCGCCGCTTGGAGGTTTGGGGTAATTTTTTATAGAGGATTTCTTCCTCGCGGTCCAGGCGGTTAAGCCAAGACCCTCGACCCCCGTCAAGTGCCAGAGACATGACCTTGACACTCTTCGGGGCTACGAGACCAACGGTGGCAGAAGGCTTCCTCCTGCCTGCCCGACGGCAGTGTAAGTGCACGCCGAGCCCGTACTCCAACGCTGCTCAACGTGTACTCTCTCCGAGTACACGTTAGACCGTTCTTCCGACAGGATATTGGCATACGGACAACGAGACCCCTTAGGCACACAGTACCTAATGGGGAGACATTGCCCGCATCCCAGGGTGCACCGTCCTGAAGACTGGCCTTCCCCCCGGACGCATCCGAAGGGAATTCCAGCCCACAGGCACACGGGGAGGTTTCCTGTCCAAGCACCCCGTGCAGTTGCTGCCTGCGGTCGGATACGGAATCGTACCTTAAGATTGGTTGTCAGATTTTCAGGCTTCTGGCTACCCGTAACGACTATCTAATATCCACGAATGAGAGCCAGGTCCAACGGCTTAACGTGTTTTCCGAGGCTCGGAGGAGTCTCGGTATGTAAAGATGGTCACCCATCCAAGTAACAACCGCGGAAAGAGTAACTTAATCTGATTGACGGATCCGTGCGGCTGTTATTACTTAGCCACATGCCCCTTCCAAGGGCACCACTTCTATCACACCATTAAGAAAAACAAATTTGTACACTTAGAATGGACTGTGGTGTTTATTCTACTCCCAGAAAGAGAACATAATTTAAAATCTTTTAGACAACTATCACTAGTAAAAAAAACTTTTGATTGTTAGTTAGGAGAATATTGCGGGCTTGTCTATTTTAACCGCAAATTATGCGCCTGTGGATGTTCGAAGAATTGATAGTAACACTCCGAGAGATCTCTTGCAGATGATAAAAGAACTAAAGATAAATTGAATTAAAATATCCAAAATTATTTCCAATGTCTTAAATTTATAGAAAAAAAATCGGCTAAGTGTGAGTCAGAATTGTACACGAAGGGTTCCGTACCACCGTACAATACTTAGCAAAAAACGCCGGAAAAAACACGTTTATTGTATGGGGACCCCCTGTCATTTTTATAAACTTTATTTTATACTATCTGCGCCCTGCGGTTTCAGCCGTGTCAGTTTTGATCCTGTGGGAATATAGAAATCCTAATCCAGGTCATTGTCTACCCATGTGCCAAACTTCATCCAAATCTGTTCAGCCGTTTTAACGTGAAAGCGTAAAAAACAAACGAATAAACTCACTTTCACATTTATAATATTAGTTAAGATTCATTATTTGTCGTTATAGCGGCAATAGAAATACACATCATGAGATACAGTCCGCGGACACACAGACGGAGGCTTACTAATAGAGTTTCGTATGGCAACCTTCGGGTTCGGAACCCTAAAAACTGTAAGAACTTACCTGTCTAACATTTTCTCAAAATGTAAAAGAAATCGACAGTGGCAGCAAGTGCCTGGTTTATTACTATTTATTTGCGCTTACGCATTATATTATAAGCACCTGAAAGCGCGAAAGACGAAAGGATCAAAATATAAGGTGAAGGTAAATCTTAAGGTATCTCACATTGAAAATTTCTACACTTTATACAGGTTTGTTCTTAGCCTCTGTAACGTTTCCAACAGAATCACTGGTCATGCAAGTTCCGTAAGAAATGAAACTGCCTCGAGCCTTACTATTTTAGCAGGCGCTACTGCTAGCGCCGAGTTTTACCCACTTAGCAATGTTTTGCCGCTCCATACCAGCAACAAGACAAACCACAGGGGGTTATTTCAATAATATTATAGCTCTTAAGTCAGGTATCTAGTTCAATAGGCAGGTAGCTATGTAAAACTGCTTCACTGCCACGCCCTTTCGGAAAGCTATTTAATGTTACTTAAGACCAGACACTAAACGTAACTGTATCAGATAGCTAACCAGAAAAGTTATTGCATAGAAAATATCTTATAGATAATCTTGTAACTTTGAAGAGACGTGTTAGCAGTTTGTCGTCTTACGCAAAACAATTGAGTAATGTTCTCGTGTCCTTATCTCTCGAAACTAGTCCTCGGCCATAGAGATATCTCTATGGCCGAGGACTAGTTTCGAGAGATAAGGTCGTTTTCGAACTTTACTTATTGCACGGAGAATCTACTTAATAAATATCTTAAATTCACTGTCAGACAACGCACAGTCTAAGCCGCTGGTTGCATGAAATTTTGTCTCGAGTTCTTTATAATTATAATGAAAGTAAGCACACTAAGGAAGAATTTTGAAAAATTGAACCTTGAAAAATAATTAAAATTGGATGAAAATTTGTATGGAAGTTCGTCATTTTTGCCGAAGGGAAATCCCATTGGGCACACTGTTTGTCTACTTATTAAAATTCTAACATTCACAGACAGATAACGCACAGCCTACTACTGCTGGGTCTAGAAGAATATTTAGCACAAGAGTTCCATACAAAACGAAAGTGAAGGATTAAAAAAAAAACATCCCCCTAAGGGGATGTGTTAATACCTATGTTTCACAAATAAATTGATTTGATTTGATTTGATTTGAAGGGGTTAAATAGAGCATGCAAGTTTGTATGGATATTTATAATTTTTGCCAGTGGGAAAACCCATCGGGCGGGCGCACGGCTTATAATCGAATAAAACCTTATAAGCATCAAATAAGTACTCCATCTCCCTCTTTAGAGTTTTGTGGAGCGATATGACGGGAATCTGCTTTAGAGTTTTGTGGAGAGATGTGTCGGGAATCTGCTTTAGAGTGTTCTGGAGAGATGTGGCGGGAATCTGCTTTAGAGTTTTGTGGAAAGATGACTTGTTGAAAGTGACGGGAATCTGCTATAGAGTTTTGTGGAGAGATGTGACGGGAATCTGTTTTAGAGTTGCGTAGAAAGATGACTTGGTAAAAGTGGCGGGAGTCTGCTGGACGCGAGAAGCACAGGACCCGTCGTTGTGGCGATGTTTGAGGCCTGTTCAGCAATGAATGTCTTTCGGTTGATTGATGATGCTGATGAAAGCTAGGTGGAGTTAGGGTTAACAGTGCCAACAGCAATAGTGCAAACACACTGACATTTTGTGAATGGGTCTTGTTGTGTCTCTTCGTATTCAGTAGATAGCTTTCATGATTTTTTTGTTAGGTGCCTTATCAGATTTGGTATTGTTATGAGCCTCTCATGGTACTTGTGTACTCACAAAGCCACTACCAAATAATAATAATGTTATTACGAACACCTAAGAGGCTCTCGTTGGGCTGCTGGATTAAGCTGCTGGATTAATAAGTGACAGGCATAATTTTAACACAAGAAATAGGAACAAATTAGATCAACCACGTTTCAGATTGTCTAAAGTACACACTTCTTTTATGGGGTACTGTGTAAAATGTTATAATAAAATACCACTCGATATTCTTCAACTAAATGAGAAGAAATTTAAAACTTGCATTAAACGCACACTATGTAGACAAGCATACTATATGTTGGATGATTATATCGTAGATAAAAATGCTATGCTAAATGCTGGTCCTGCTCCACAGCCACTTGGGCTCACTAGTTAAAAATGAAAAAATTGGTAGAGTTGCTTCCCCTTTTTTATTTTTTCTGACTACGAACTTATTGTTTATTTTGTTTTTCTTATTAAACTAAGTTTTAATTATTGAATACTCCAATAGATAATATTGATTTTCTTTCTTTTGGTGGTAAAATTCTTGCAAACTATAGTTTTGTATAACTTAGACGCATTTTTATTTTCAATTTTTGTAAATGTGAGTACCATGGAGTCGTTTACTATGTTATTATGTTGATTTTGACTTGAAAGAGCAGGGTAGTTGAGAGTATGTCATGCTCACTTAAATGTCTCGCTGATAGTGGCGAGTGTGTTGGATCATTCAGTTTCCTACAAAATGGTTGAGCTGGATGGTGCTGATCCACGCGTCATGTTCGTGAACGGGCGCCGTCAGTTGAGACTGGTCATCTCTTATCTGCCAGGGCTTATTTTTAATCTTATATTTTTATTCGTTTTTGTTTTTTTTTTACATTGTTCTCACTTATAGAATCAACAAGAGTAATGGACCCAGGATTTTGTAATTTCTATATTTAAAAGAGTGTCCTTGGAGTTTCTTGCCCGTTCTTCTTCATAGAGATCTACGTTTTGGAATGGGCAACTAGCATCAACTTTCTGACTAACTGACTCTTTGACAATTCAAAAGTGCCTGTAAAGGGTTTAATTGAAATAAATGCTTTGAGTTTGAGTTGAGGGCTTGATTTAGAAAGCGGTACTCCTGCACACAGCTCGCATTGTTGGAGGTTCCTCTCTCTGGAGTTCTAACCGCCGCGCCGGTAGCTTGAACCCTGTTCCCGATACTGGTTGGCTACATTTTTTTTTCTATTCTATTATTGAAAAATATAATTTATACCTAGGCAAATAATGAAGCAAAGGAAATAATAATGTTTTCAAAAAAATAACTGTTATTAAAACGTTAAAATACGCCCAGCGTGGATCTTGGGTAAGATCAGCATAATCATTGCAGTGTTGGCAGGGCAATTCATTTTTGACACTAACAGTTGGTGCTCATGTGATAGACAATAGCACGACGCCTCTCATGACACTTCAGTTTCCGTCTCGTTTTGACCTGCTATAGGAGTGTATGGTACCTAAGTTAGTAAGCCCCTGCAGCCAGTTTTGCTACTGGGCTCATGTTTTTACCACAACACAAGCTAATACTCCAGCCTATGCTTTAACACAAAATATTTAATATCACTGGCAGCCTTGTAGCATAATCAGCCTATAATGTTGGGATACAGGCCTCCAATGAGAGGGAGTCTCAGGGTTGGTAAATGTCACATACATGTCTTCAATTTCCCCACTATGTTTTCCTTTACCGTTTTGAGAGCAGTGGTGATGAAATAATTTACACCATGTAAAGCGCCTGTGAGGGTTCGAACTTAGGTCTGCCGGGGTCGCGGGAAAGTCCGAAAGGGATACCGTGGCCCCAGGCAACGTACAGGCAACTGAATGAACACGAGTGGGTTTAAGTCGGTAAGAGTCTAACACGAAAAAAAAGGGGTCGAATTTACGACCTATAACTACAGATTAGCTTTAGACTGTCGATAGAAAATGGCCTTCCGACATTAATCCATAGACTGTGACCTTATCAAATTCATGGCCAACGGGCAGTCATTTCCAATTTGGTGGGAACCACACCGCTATTTTATGTCCCTTAGCTCTAAATCTAGTTATTTATTACCTAGTACCGGATTGATCTAATAAAATAAGATCCGCTTAACTTCTCATTAGGTATGCATAACATTGTAAAGTTTATCGGAACCGACGTAAAGGTGTAGCTTAGCTTGTATTACAAAGTGTTCAGCTATGTTGTTCTGACCAAAATCGTAAGGTTATAAATCCAATCGCAAATTGGAATGAGGATTCGCATATTGTTCCCGTGACCTGTCGCCATAAATAGTCTATATCCTTTTGACCAACCTCCTTAAATCTCAATTTATTTGGGGACGACCCAGCTCAGAAGGCCTTTTTTTTTGGGTGGGAAATCGAGGGCGTGTCAGACTCTTACTGACTAAAACCCACCCATTTTCCTTCAGTTGCCTGTACGTTGCCAGGGGCCACGGTATCCCTTTCGGACTTACCCGCAACCCCGGCAGGCATCGGTCCTATCGGACCTCTTCAGTTGTGCTGACATCTCTTTGAGGCGCGCGTGGAACACAACGCTCCGTCGACCCGGGCCTGGTCCTTATCGGTCGGCGAGCTACCCATTGCTCACCGTCCGCAAGTCCGCGCTTACGGTGGCCAGCAATCGGCCTGCGATTCCCGACGCCCGGGCGTCTCCTGCGGTGGCTAGGGGCGTGAGGGCGTGAAATTTGCCTCTGCCTCACGCGTTCCGTCTCCTCCTTCGCGAGCATTACTGCTTCGCAGAAGGAGGTGATGGCCTCCCACGCCCTCTCACTCCATACCATGGCCTGGACCAGGGCCGGACGCGAGAGATCTCCGCCACCGATCGCCTCCACAAGGACACGGCGATGCTCTGCCTAATCCCGGGCAGACCTCCACCGTATGCTCCACCGTGTCCACCGGGCGAAGCTCAACAGGCCTTTTTACCTATTTTATTTATGTTCATAGTTCTGTAAGTTCTATATTAAATTCGACATTGTTGGTTACGATGGACACATTTTAGTGCGACATCCACCAGTGAAACTGAGTCAATATTCCACCACAATGATGCCACTGACAGCTCTTGAACGCAGTAGTAACGCAGCGGGATGTGCTGAACGCGTTTAGTTTCATTCGAAATAGTTTAATAGTTATGTAATAATTTGATAAACTCAGGTTATTTGTTAAACTATTCATTGTGATTTGGTCGAATTTATGAATACCCAATTAAATTATTTTATAGACTCTGTATTTTAAATAAATCTAAGTATCCTGTTGGTGCTTGACGTAACGCATTAGTTGCATTTGTAATGGAATCGTTACAAGACCAACCCATGTCGTAATGATATCTAGATTTGTAGGTTGTAAAGTAAAATAACTATAATCACGTGACCAGAGGGCTGGCCGATTCTTAGGACAAAAAACCAGTATTGCCATCCAACGTGGCAATGCTGCCAGCCTTTTGGGCACTTTTCAAGCTGACAGCGATGCGGACGAATTTTTTGATGCCCAATGAGTTCTTCTCTTAATTTTATTTTGTTATTTGTTTTGTTAGTAAGTTTTTAATTTAGTGTTAGATTGTACATTAAGATTTTTTAAAATAAAACATTATAATAACTATACCTACCACTTTGGATTTCTCTAACAGTTTTGATTTCGATTGTTTGTACGAGCGTTTGATCATACGATAATGAAGAGCTATTGCTCTTCAATCAATGATGTAAAAGGGATCCGTAATAAAACATCAAAAAGTAAAATTATTAGATTTTTTTATTAATACATTTTCAAGTTCGTTCTACAAGAGTTTGCATTTATAATACACAGTTCACATTCAACTTTATACAGTTTAACATTTTTTTTGGCTTTTTCTGGTCGTTTTGTATAAAAAATAGTGTGTCAGGCAGTGTTTAGCTTGGGTCAGAGGTAGGGTTTAGTGCCAGCCGCCGTGTTGGCCCCAGGGCTCTTCGGGGGATGCGGCCGCGGCGTGGGCCGCGTGCGCGTACTGGGACAGGTGGACCGCGCGGGCGTGTTGGACCTCAGGGGTGTCTACCACGTATTGGCCGTCGTGGGTCAGCTGGATGTGAGCCTGGGGAGAAAAAAGTAGAAATTAGCTGGAGTTGTGGTTTGCATAGGTAGATAGATATTTTAATTGTTGATGGATGTATGCAACATCCTACATCATTATCTGATATCCAGCAGGGAAAACTGCACCCGATGAGATCTTAGGTTATCTTGATGCTTGTGACAGAAGAGGCAGGTCTTGCCATGTCATCTCGCCCAAAAACTTATGTGAATGAATTAATGAGTTTTGTTGCTATTGGTAAGATGCTGCAGCTGCCCAAGGCATCTCCTGCTACACAATTCATCATGTTTCTAAGGTTCAACTTCGACTAGCATGAAGGTTTCATAAATTCCAAATAATCACCTGAGGACCAGTCCATTTTCCGTAACCAGCAGCGTAACCCGCTCCGTGTCCAAGACCGCCGCCGTATGCGAGGGGGGCGAGGGCCGCTCCATGGGCCAGGCCGCCGCCGTATCCGCCGCCGTATCCACCGCCGTATCCGCCGCCGTATGCGCCGTGGGCTGCGCTAGCGTGGGCCGCGCTGTGGGCTGCGATGTGAGCGGCCTTAAGGTGGGCTACCTCGGGAGTGTCTACCACGCGACCATCATGGGCCAGGGGGGCGGGGCCGTATTTCAGAAGACCTGTTAAGAAAAGGTTGTGACAGTTGACGAATTTAGATGGGATGGTAAAGTAAGCATGGAGTACCATGGTGTTGATGGTGTGGTAACATCCATAACTTCACGAAATAATTTAGAAGCTTGTTAATTAAATTATCATCTTTTTTTTCCCGAAACGAAGAATCTACAAATTTATTTGTTAACATGATACTTTTTCATATACAGCTCAGGTTCTAGTACTAGAAACGTCAAATAAAAAAATATATTTACCAGCGGCAGGAGCACCGTAATGCCCGCCGGCACCGTAAGCGGGTCCGGCAATGTATCCTCCGGCGGGCGCCCACGCGCCGTGAGAAGTGGAAGCCTGCGCGTGAGCCGCAGCGTGAGCCGCCTTAGCGTGGGCCACCTCTGGCGTGTCCAGCAGGAACTTGCCGTCGGAGCTCAGTTGAACGTGCGCTGGCGGGCCTGCATAGTATGAAGCCTGGGCCAGGCAGAGGGTGGCTGCGAAGATAATCTGGAAAGATGAGCAGGGTTAAAGATGTTCGGAAAAACATAATTGCTTGATTTATAAGAGCATGGGTTGGTATTGGGCTATGTCCCTTGATTAGTAGATTGATGCACTTTTAATTTGGTAAAACTATGTAAGTACTCCAATTAGTCTACCTTCTTTAATTAGTCTAAAAGACCCAATTGACAAATTGTAGGCTTATCAAACGGCGTGAAACATAGTATAGATAAGAGTTGATTATAGGTGTGGTTTTCCAGTCAGGGATATGATACTAGATTTATTGGTGTATAAAATTAAGGACCAATTAAGGAATTCAGCATTAAACTAGGAATTTCATAAAATATGATATGATAAACTAGTCAATGGTTGGCCAATAAATTATGACAAACCACAGTACCTATATTTCTAGTTTATGAATAAAAAACAAACAGCACTAATTAAGGATAAGAAAATCAACAACTAAAGTGCATCTAATATAATTAAAATGGATCAGTCTGACATTGTCGGTAGATATTTATCGGAGCATAACCAAGAGTTTCGCGGTTTCACGCGGTCGTTCCGAAACCTAGACACTTACGCAGCCACCTGCGCCGGAGTCACTCACACAGTCACACGTGAATGTAATTAGACAGGTTACGACAGCTAATTCACGTTATTAAACTATGGGATTATTGGGCGATAAAAGGGCTATTCGTAGGGGACAGTTTTTGAAAACGGAAGAGATCCTTGCAAGAACAATTGTCTATGTTTTCAGTAGTCACATGTCTTCAGCTTCATACTGCAATCTCTGCTAGAAAGGGATGCTTCCTACGAGTGGGATTTTAACTAAATATCCGTATAGAATAACTTGGTTTGCGCGTCGATAAGTAACTCAAGACACAAATATGTAAAAAAAATGGTACCTATCTCCCAAAATGTTCCTACGAAGAAACTCCTTGTTCTGCAATGTCAACTCATCAAACATTCTTATAGCTCGAATACACTGGAAGTGTAGGTATGTCATAACACGTCTGCTACAGTTCCGGGCACAAATTGCATACAAGCTGACCCATTACAGCTCATGCTTGACTGAGTGAAGCGCAAAAAGTGGCAACAGTCAGTTTGGACATGTCGTTATTATGTCTATTACACGGGCCAGCGACGGCTATCGTAATGTTGCCAAAGGATATTATACTAGTTTCTAATATTAACATGTATTCTTGTAAACAGTCTTTCAAATAGACCCATTGCAGGGACAAGGAAAGTTCGACAAGTGATGCTATAACTGAAAAGTCAATCTTGTCTATGATGAGGATGTAAAACTTTATCCTTGTTTTGATTTTTGGGACCTGAATGTTTGGTTTGCAGCAAGGCTTAGCTTGTACCAATAATTACTGAATGACATTCTAGTGTCTTCAGAAAATCGAAATTATTTTAAATATAAGTGGGTTTGGGCGAGTGATGAAAATTACCCCGGTTTCAGAACCTAGATTAGAAAAGTTTCTAACCATCAATTTACAACTAATATTTCTTAGAAGCTCTTATCAGTACAAAGCGTTATATTAAAACTATGAATAATTTTAAACCACAACAAGATTAAAGATACAACATCCATCATAATCACAAAATTATCTCGCCTAGTTTACGTCGCTAATACTATAGGGCAATTACCAAGCACGATTTCATCAAATTTTAGTCGTATCAAATTAATTCAAGTATTGTTTTACTATCAGATTTCCCACGAGTTTCATATTCTGTATCAGTCACAGAAGTGTCAAGACATCATAATGTTGCATCGTGAACCTAATTTCAAAATAGATGCCGAATTAACGCGTGTGAATTTGTAAATTATTGTGTTACCTAAGTACTTAAGTAATGTCTTAGCAATGCTAACTGTTGTACTATTTAGACGTATAGTAGTAATTCATAAACAGCGTCGTTGAAACTTTTGAAAAGGTTTTGTGTAACTAGATGAACTCAAAAAATCGGAGTAAGTTTGAGGCTATACCGTTGTACCATATGCACTGTCATCGAGGCAATATGTCAATTCACCAATTTCCATTTGTGAATGGTATTGTCAATTTACACCCATAAAATATACTTTACTACGATACGAAATAATTTTAATTGATTCCCAATTAGTTTCCAACATTATTGTAACATCGACGCAAAGCACAAACTCCATTTAATTTTATATAATTCGCTCTGCTCAACATTTCTGGCGCACAGTCGTAAAGTAGCTTACAGAAACCAGGGTGTTTTGCAAAACTATTGCTTGAAGCTAACTAGTTACGCGAAACATTGAAGGTGTGGTACGCACCGGCTATGGCCGCCATTGCAGATGACAGATAAACAAGCTTTAAATTAAACAGACAAGCTATAAATAGCGCTTTACAGAACAGATAGCAATCGAACACTATAGATTACAATACAAAGGGCCGCGCGTGCTGTACTCGTTTTTCAAAAATCGAACGTTGATTTTATGATTTAGACAACAGCCAGTGTTGTTGTTTTTTTTAAGACAAAGGTATCTTACGCTTTATAGACTATAGGTTTTTAATCTTTCTTGAAATCCTTAACATTCTAGAGCTGTATCGTTAGTTGTGATCTATTTCATCCGACAATGTTCGGAATTTTAATGAAATCTCTTGTTCAATTAGTCCCACGGCTGCAGTGATCATTTGTCGAACAAGACATATTAGAGACATAATAGGCAATGGAATTATTACACTGTGTCTATATTTATTAATTACATTCGATAAAGCCGTTAATTTAAGTCTTCCCTTTACCTAATTTAGACATAACAATATAACACATAAAATTAAGCAATTCTTGTATTATCTGGAACTGAAATACCATTTATGGAACACAATGCCTGTAAAGGCAAATGTGAATTAGATCCGAATTTAAACTGGCTGATAGTAAAATATTCCAGATAAATAGGAATGTCTTTTAAACTAATGTAAAGTATTAACTTTGGCTTTAATACTTTAACATTAAAATACCAAATCTATTTGCTCTACAATCAAGTCAGAAGGCTGAATATACTTTAGTTTCAGAAGTAAAATGGGCACATAAATATCAAATTTTGAAATCCGAATACTACTTACCAATAAAATAAATACGTTTACTTATTTTGCAAAGTTTTTAATGTTCTAACCGCAACCCGAAACGCGATCGAATGTGGTTTACTCTGTTGTTACATATCAGTTTCGCGTTTCTACCGATAATAATACCAGTACGCACGTAATACAATATATTGACACCGAATTTGAAACCACAGACAGCTTTAATAACTCGTTATGTCCAAAATATATTTTTTATTCAACGAAATAGTAAGTGGCAAGTGCTCGCGTTACCAAAAACAATAGCGTGTTTTTTTTCTGGTCTTTCGAGCCTATGACATTCTAATTATAAATGGTTATGCAAAATAAATGGCTTGTAGGTAATTAATTGCATTAACTAAGGTCTAAACTAATAATGCAAAGTAGAATTTTAATTTGAAATAGTGTTTAGCGTAATGCCACGCCCTGTTTAGCCAGTTACAAAACACTTTCCTACGATACTTATTATAAACGAATTCATGAATTAATGTACCTACGGCAATTTGATTCCATTTAAGCTAATAATTCCCACATACTTGAATGAATTATAAATTCTAATAGTTCAATTTCACGATTAAGTGCCATTTCCTAAGTGCTAAACGCATAAAATTGCAATTCATATTTAATTACCAACCTTGGTGCTAATTATCCACGTAATAAAAGTTAAACGTAGACGTGTAGACACAGTGTTAAAAGGAACGTTTTTTGTTTTCATTCCATCAAGATACCCAAGGTGTTAGAAGAAAATAAATGTCAATGTAAATGAGAATAGACTGAAGATGATCACGAATCCCGAGACCGAATCCTGTAATTTCAAATTGAGAAGGAATATTCTTTCGACAAACTTCCTCGTCAAATTCGGCACATAACCAGCATTAAGTACGAACACCGATGAATCAATACTAAACTATGACAATAATGAATTATATCGACCCAAACCCGAGATAATAATATGTATGTGGTCATAATTCAGCACTTGTTCGCGCGCGCAACCCAATAGTTGGACAAGTGATCGGCAGTGTAAATAGCTACAACTGTTTGATAAATAATCGTCTCTTGCGCAATGTTGAGCCACAGCCCTCGTGCTGAAAGGTCTAGATTAACAACTATTATTATTTAGATATGCGTCCATTTGTAGGCATGTAGGTATTTGAATTGAGAATGTTTTGGCAGAATGGTTTATTGTCATAATATTTTTTGGTTTTCAAATGAAGTTCGGAATTCAAAAAGTAGTAACAGACATGAGCATTTGTTTTTTAAAAGCAAAGGGATTTAATGATACAGCATTACGTTTCGTCGGAACAGACAAAGGTAATAGCTGGACTAGTTTACGGACAGTCTCTCAGATTCTGTTATTAAAGAAAATTTAAGGACATCAGACAAAGCGAGCGCGGCCGTAATTTGTGGGCGTGGGTCTCATATCGACTCGCCTTTGCATTCTGTTGCAAAAGGCGCCATTTTGCAATAGATCGGAATTATCATTCGACGAACTGGTGCACAACCGGCTGTTGCGAGTTAGATGTTGCAAGAGGAAGCCGTGGGCGTGAGGAAGTGTTATGGTGGTCATTGGTGGTCGAAGGTCATATAAAAACGGGACATTGAATATAGAAATTGGTCGCGCTCGGGTAACTATCGATAACGCACCACTTTTTGTTGCGATTACATGTTTGGGTCAAACTTTTTACTGGTGAACTGTATGGAGTTATGAAATGTTCTCAACATACCTAGCTATTATGGCTTTTTTGTCAGGCCACTTTTGTTAGCGTAACATCGAAAGTGCATTTTGAAATACAATCTTAGAGTACTACATACATTGAAGTCACAGATTTAGCCAATATACCTGACTAGACGATTACCGGTAGTTATACTGCAGCCATAAACATAAGACAGACGCGCTTCCCGCCCACTCATTAGTAAAGCGGAATGAAGACGCGCGCCCGCCCAGAGCGCATGCGCGTCTCTTTGACATTTAATTGGGCGCGAGAACGTCTGTCAGAAGATGCGCTTCTTTTTTGGAGTCAATATTGCTTTTGATCAGTGCTATAGCGAGTTTTTAATCATAGGATTGTCAAACATTTTCATGTTTATGATAACAGTGTACATTAATCGTCTATAATCGTTGAATGATTAAAAACGCTTACAGTGTAACACACCCACCAACAATTACACTTTTACTAATAACTTTACACTTATAATTTTTTATGCGTAAGCATACAATAGTGTAAGCGTGAGTGTTACAATCGGATAACTAATGAAGCAGTGAACAACAAAATAATATTCAAATATTTGACGTAGGCGATTTTAGAAAACGGATACATTGTATTAATCATCACTTACATTGTTTTACATGGTCCTTGACATAATTAAAACTATTTCAAGCACCTCTTTAGTACCAACTATCAAACGAAGAATAAGTTATGGTTCTAGTTCGGTTTTCAAATTGGGCCAAAACTTTAGTGTGATTGTTGTTTGGAACAAATCAAAGGAAGGATCAAATTCAAAAAAGTATTTTTATTTCATTCTGGACAATAGGACCAAATACGAAAATGATCAAAATTATCTTAATGCTCTGAGTATGAGTATAACAGTGACATTGCCATCATAGGTATATAGGAATAGTGCCTTTAAATGATCTAGGAAGGTGAGCCTAATTTTGTTTTACTTCCACAATACGATATTCCATAGTAATTTTAGGGGTCACAGTCGTGATGTTTGTCTGTTTTTAAAAGCCAAGGATTTATCATACATATTGTGGGCAGGACTAAGTCTATTGTTTTGACGTACTACATAATTTTATTAAATGTATTTTTGATATTTGCATACAAATAGAAGGTGAAGTTTGATTGACAAACAGAACATTAAATTGAGTCGATTTTGTTTTTATTACATCGATAAATGAAATAGGTATTGTATTCGTAGGTAAACAGTCTTAGATTGCTTTTTTAAGAACGTGTTATATAGTTATTACCATTATGTATTTCCTCTTTCATTGTGACATTATTGAAGAATGATTTCGTTCAGTTATTTTTTGTCTGTTAAACATCTCAACGCAATTGCACTATTTTCAGTAATAGCTGCAAAAAGTGTTTCGGACTGCACAATAGATATTTTTAATGCAAGTTTATTTTCATTTGAATGCATTTCTATCACAAAGTAAGTTATTTTTTATACTATTCCAAGTTTCTATTCATAGTTTCACTTCTGTTTTCTATATTGTATATATACTGTCCTTATATTTCTACGTGTTACTATAGTATGTTTAATTAATTGTAGATTCGTCATCACTCATGAACAATGGTTTTTCTTCCTTTAGTTAGTCCTTCGATACGAGGAAATTTTCACACCATAGACAATTCAACGTAGAACCAATTGATTTTCCGTTAATTTCAAACTTTCCTTAATTAATTATTGTTTGTAAGGAAATGTCAGCATTACCGGTGTATTGTTCTCAGTAATAACGTATATAAATCTTATATATTACGAAACGAAGGGAAGTCGTATCGAGGGGATATTTAAATGTTCTGAGGGGTGAAAGTGGGTGAGAAATAGTTTCCTTGAATGTATTTATTAGTTTGTTTAAGATTTATAATGGTTGTTTGAGTTATGAAAGAGAAAAGGTATTGAAAATTGAATTGTCAATGAGAAGAGAAATTAGATCGGTGACTATGTTCTACATAGAGTTTTTTTATGGAATATAAAGTGAATGACAGAATTTTATATTTTAAATATTAACGAGGAAGAAATAAGGGATTTGGAAAATGTATTATTGGAAATGTTTAGAATACAATAAGATTTTGAGTAAACTAAGGGGATGATAAATAAAAGGATGAAAAGTTGGTAAAAGGACAACAAAGTAATTTTTTAAGTACAGATAGAGACTAAGTGTTCTACCCTAATACATAGATACAAAATATTTTCGAAAAACCGAGCGAAATTGAACCGCGAAAAATAGAAATATTAAAATTAAAACACTCACCATAGACTGCATGATTACTGTGTGTATTACTAAGGTTTAGAGATCTCAAACGAACTAACTTAAGCGCTACTGTTAGACAGAACTCGCCTAGAAATTTTCGCCTAAGTGAGCGACGTGTGAATGCAACCACCTTCCGAGTCGGAATGCCGATTGGCCACAGTACGCCCCTTTATATATGGAACACCCCGCTTTGGCGGTTCGTAATTGGAAACAATTAAGTTGCGAGCAAGTGCAATGCTGTAATTTTTAATTGTAAGATGGGCATACGTTTTTCCGTCGGAACGCGTTTAAAATATCGAAAAGAAATGGATCAAAGGGTGATATTGAATCCACGTTTTTGGTCAAATGTTGGTCCCAATCATTGGTGTTTCTAAAGCTGCTATTTCAATACATTTGTTCCGTCAATAAAGTATATAATGGAGATAAAGGATGGCTTAAGCACCCGTTGAGTAAGATAATGGGAGTCCCCTATTATATAGCCATTTGTTACTTGTTTATATTGTTGTTGCTACACACAACTAGATACGTTTTGTGGTTAGGAAATGTAGTTAAAACTAATATTTTACATTAAGTGCCTACTGGCCTATATTTCTTATTGATAGAAATACTTTCAAAATTATCGATTTGGTGAGCAAGTATGAAGTTTGGTGAAAAATATGTGAAATTTAGCTATTGCTATCAGGATATCGTAAGTTCTATTTAAGGAAATTATCAGTGGAATTTATCGGCATTAGGCTATTTTACTAGGTAAGGCAAGGTAAACGCGGTAACAATGTAGACGGTAATCGACACATACCTTAAATTAATGGCTAACATTTCAGTCTCTATTAGGTTATGAACGAGAAATTCCGACAAATTACGTCGGAAAAGTTCATAAAAATTTTGTTCTATTATGAATTTGACCTTTTGAAATACTGGTTTTTAATTCTCAAAAAGATACAAAGTCACTTAAATGAGAACAATGCTTAAAATAAATTATAAATATAGTGTTCGTCACAGGACACAGACGTCACCGTAGAAATTATAATACATCCATCCAAGCATTCAGTTTTAAGGAAGGGTGTTATTTGTGATTAAATATTCAGCTAATTGAGTTTTTAATACATTGAATTAGTGTAATTTTTTAACATATGAGGGGTATTTTGTTGTATAGTCGTGCTCAAAAGTTTTTTTTTGCCAAACTTAGTTCTCGTCTTTGATAAACTAGATCGGTATGGTGTACTTGAACTTGAATACCTGGCCAATTACGCGTACTTATGTACTGTGATATGTCATGATATTTAGAACGTAGATACGTATGTATGTATTTAATCATGTTATTATTGCAACAATCTTTAATTAGGTAGTTTGGAGCTTGGATTTGGGCCTATAATGTAGGCTCACCGCGTATTACTTAAAAACTGTCAAAATAAGGCTGTACACCCCTTCCTGCTTATCCCTTCCGGGAAATCAGGCGTGATGTTTTTGTAACTGTTCAGTTAAAATACGTAGAATCTTACTACTATGAAAAAAAAATCATCAAGTTAGTTCTTACAAAGAAACACAATTAGGGATTACGCGTTGATGTCTTTACTATGAAGATGGGACGCGTGATTTTTTAATAGACTTAATTCTCTCTTAACATAACATAATATCACGCCTGTATTCCCGGATGGGTTAGGCAGAGGTGTACCTATAGTACACCCATATTTCGCCAGCTATCCCCATAATAGGGGGCAAGCCTATTGTCATCAACCGGGCACAAATCAAGACTCCAGGATTCTACTGAGAAATTTGAGATCGAAAAACCCTTTGCCCGACCCGGGAATCGAACCCAGGACCTCATGCTCTGCAGTAGCGCTTGCGAACACTAGACCGACGAGGCAGAGTGGTATTTTAGGTAATGCTCGAACTGTCATATTTTTTGAGTCTATTTTGGTCAATCTATTACCCAGTAACTGGCCTGTGGAGGTCAGATAGGCAGTCGCTCCATGTAATTTGTACTCAGCTGCATCTGGTTAGTCTGGAAGCCAACCCCAAAATAGTTGGGAAAACGCTAAGCAGATGATCTCTTTTAACTTTGTTAATGTTATGTTCTTGTAGTCCTTCAGGTGGACCATTGTGCGTCGGTGGTTATTCCAACTAGCCTACCTCTCTCCAGAAGTTAAGTAAGTCTTCTGGCCTGTTCAGAACATCCGTGAAAGATCTGGGTTACCCGAGGGTTGTAATCTGGGTGATACCTGTGCGTTCAAAGAGCACATGCGCAACAGTTTCCTCAGCCCCATGTATGCTCAGCACAGAGAACTGTCCGTTTTGCCTATTGTGTGGACTGTCGAGATGTCGCTTGTCATACTTGTGATTTTTTACGGCTATTTACAATTACAGACGTCATGTTCTAATAAAATCGGCGTGTTGCAAATAAGTCTCGCACTACGAGAGGTATGTATAACTAAATAATACATAGGAAAGTATGATAAAACGACTATTTGCTTATGTAAAAAGTTTAACGGAAATACTTCTACAAAATATCACTTCTTATAAATACCTAGATGACGTTTGTCATTATTATTGAATCTGGTGTGAAATGAGACATTTTCGGACATGCATCAAGAGTTTCTTTTTTGCCTAGAGGTATCTCGAGATACTTAATTAAGAGGAGGCATTCAGAAAGTTGGCGACGTTGTCAATAGCTGTCAAATACACTGACGAGTAATATAAAAAAAGCCTCATGAAATATTTCCCAAACCTATCCGTATTCTGTGTTCTCTTTTTATTCTTTTTTAGGGTTCCGTACCCAAAGTGAAGGGTGGGCGTTTTGTGGGACTGTATTATGTAAGTTTGACGTTCGAAAAGTGCTGATTTTTAGACTAGTTTGAATAAATGACTTTTGAATTTTGAAAGGGTAAAAACGGAACCCTATTACTAAGACTTCGCTGTTTGTCCGTCCGATCGTCTGTCACCAGGCTGTATCTCATGAACCGTGATAGTTAAACAGTTGAAATTTTCACAGAGAATGTATTTTTGTTGCCGCTAAAACAACAAATACTAAAAACAGAATAAAATAAATATTTAAGGGGGGCTCCGATACAACAGACATGATTTTTTTGCCGTCCGTCCGTCTGTCACCAGGCTGTATCTCATGAACCGTAATAGTTAGACAGTTGACATTTTCACAGATGATGTATTTCTGTTGCCGCTATAACAACAAATACTAAAAACAGAATAAAATAAATATTTAAGGGGGGCTCCCATACAACAGACATGTTTTTTTTGACGTTTTTATAGATAATGGTACGCCGTACGTACGTGCGGGAGTCGACTCGCACTTGTTTATTTCATTAATACGTAGTCAATCAGAGCACCTGCCATTCTATCTCTTCACCACCCTTGGTTAACTGGTAGAGAATGCCTAAGGCATTAAGTCCGCCTTTGTACCTTATTGTGCTTGAGAAGTTTGTATAAATCAATAAATAAACTACGCAAGTTAGTTTCTTGAAGTAAAAAGCGAGTAATAGCCATAGGTCTCGAGTTTGAACCCAAGGCACGCATATCTGACTTTTCGGATTCATGTGCGTATTGTATTATCACCACTTGCTTCTAAAACGGTGAAGGAAAACATCGTGAGGAAACCGGCATGCCTGAGAGATATATTTCTCGACGGCATGTGAAGCCAAGTCAGAGGCCCATGGGCGGCTTTAAAACTGTGACACCAGGTTAGTCAATAACCACACGAAAAGAAAAAAAATAAAAGCAACATTCAAGTATGTTTAATAGCGCATAAAAACACCTAATTATTTTTACTTCGTGTTTTTAAACTTATGTGTTTTAGGAGATATTTAGTTTTTTTGGCACTTTGCAAGTGGCTTTTTAATATTGCTCGTTATTTATATATAACTGTTTTATTTATTTAGTAAATTTAACTAAATTAAATTACGAAATATATCTGTGTAGTGCACTAAAATATGGATTACTAGCTGCTGGATATGACTTTGTCTGTGATCCAAGATTATAAAAGTAGCCTTTGTCCTAACCCAGGTCATGGTTCAGCCATGTGCGAAATTTCATCCAAATCCGTTCAGCCATTTTAGCGTGAAAGCGTAACAAAAAAAACAATCAAACTCACTTTCGCATTTAAAATATTAGTTTGGGATTAATTTCAATAATTAATATGGTAACACTGAATACGAGTGGGCTTGACTTATATAAAATTTCCAAATGGTTTTTCCATTTGGAAACTTTCCGAATGCTGTTTTACATCTAAAACTTAAGAAAACAACGAAATATTTGACAGCTATTTGCAATGTTGCCAATTTCAAAGGACGAGATAACTATAAGTATAGTTTCTTAAACCTTAATAATTAGTTTTCTAATAGATAATGGTCAATTGGAGTCCAGAATGAAATTGTGACCTATAGATAGTTGATTGGACCGCCCATTATTACAATGCAAATGGTCTGATACCATCATCAATAGAGTGTAGGTGTATTTAGTATACTCGTACAATCCATTGAATTCTGGTGTTTTATGGGATTCCGGATCATGTTATTTTTATGCTGGGTTGAAGGGCCAATTGTTATTGGAGCAGACAAGTACTTTAGTGGAGACCGTGACTTGACACAGCCAATTAAACCGACGTCCATGAAAAGAACTTATGAATTACAATCTTGCGTTTGCAGAGCACATTGAATTATTTACTTTATGTAGTATTTTGGTCACCAAGTTACAGGTAACATAGCTGTTCAATCAGCCTAGCCTTTTCCCAACTATGTTCGGGTTAGATTCCAGTCTAACTGGATGCAGTTGAATTTCAGTATTTTACTTGAAGACTTGGGACACGCTGTTAAATGTGTCTAAGTTATCTGTTAGTTAGAATTTCATACGATGTTACTTAAACTTCTGTTTCTGTGTGTGTGTGTGTGTCTTCTGTTCTTCTGTTGTGTTCTGTGTTGTTCTTACTTGTGTAGGTTAAATAAATGATTTTGAAAAGGTGGCCGGGATAGACTGGAAGTGGAAAATGGAGAACCAGGTGCTGTAGCGCAGCTCCGGAGAGTCCTATGTCCAACAGTGTATTGTGATAAGCTGAATTGATTGATGGAGCAATAGACCGTTCAAGAAAATCTATGTAGCATCATCATGAATAAATATGATAAGCCTAATGTGTCTTCCTATGTCCCTTTATAATGGAAAGTTGCGAAGGAAAGCCAATATCACCACACTTTTCATTTTTATTGGCAACCAGCTACGCCCGGCGCGGCGGGTTCACCCGCGTAAGTCTTGATCCCAAGGGAATATAGAGATAAAAAGTATCCTGTCCTAATGTGCCTAATTTCAAGTCATGGTCTACCTATGTGCCAAATTTCATCTAAATTCTTTCAGCCGTTTAAACGTGAAAGCGTAACAAACAAACAAACAAAAAATCAAATCTTTTATCTTTTTATTATAATACATATATTAGTTTAGATAAGTTAGTATTAGATTTTTTCTTAGAGTGCACTGTTGACAAACCTCTTGTAATAATCCCTTACACCCAGTTTAGGCCGATTAACTCTTTGTTCAGTAAAATAGTTAGCTGTTATGATTGGCTCTCGGAAATAACAACTACATAGCTGCCAATGAAATTAGTTGACCTGACATTAAACAATAGATTTAATGGAACAGGCTCTCGTTAACCAAGGATTGGTTGCATTCTATGACACCCACCAGAAGAGAGAAGTGTACAGTTATTTTGTTGTGACTAATTTACTTCTAGGTATTATCAACGAAAAGATTCAAATTAATTTTTCCATAAATCAAGATAATTTGTTGTGGAATTTATTTTGGCGGAATCCACAAAACCTTATTTATTTATTTAACAGTTTATGAGTTATAATTTTTACGTGTGTAGGAGTAGAAAAAAAAAAATGAATAACATTAAACTGTTTAACATTAACATTTTTCTATTTTTATTTATTCTATTTTAGTATTTATTTTTTCTAAACATTTTACTAATTTAAAAATAAACATACAATATGAGAATATACGAGTACTTATAGATAGTGCAATCCACGACGACGCGCCCCACTCCGCTCCGCTCCGTACTAAAGTACAGCTTACAGTACAGTAATCGCGGAGTGGGGCGCGTCGTTGTAGATTGCACTATCTATACATACATACTTCTAAAATAAATATCACTAAAATATATATACCAATAATTATAATGTAGTATAATTATAATAATAAATACATGATATGCAGTTATGACGAAGTGAAAAGATAGTGTTCTGTCTCTCTTCTTTTAAAAACCTTATTGCTGTTATTTTCGAAGGAGCAGCGTGGCTATGTTCCTGTTTAAAGGGTATGGAATTATCATCATCAGCTTACAATGTTGCCACTGCTGGGCTGGCACACAGTCCTCCTGTCTTCGAGAGGCTGTAATCTACCACGCCAGCCCAGGGCGGGTTGGTAGATGTCACATGTCTCCGAATATTTGGTTCTAGGACATGCCGGTTTCCTCACGATGTTTCCCTTCACCGTTTTGAGAACTGTCGTGCTGAAATTATTTACATACAGTAAAGCATCTGTCTGGGTTCTAACCTACGACCAATAATTCGTAAGTTTAGGCTGCTACCACTGGCCATCATTGCTCTGCAAGGGTATTTGTACCGATGTGATTACAGGCGCTTGAGATATTTCAGGCTCGCCTCTGATCCCAGAGGCAAGTCATAGCACCTCTAATGTTTCTGGTGTTGCTAATGTCATTAAACCGCCGATAAAATCAGGAATGAAATTATCCGGTAAAGAACAGCAGTCACCGTCATAGCTTGCAGGGTAAGCAAGCTGAAGTGGCAGTGGGCTGGCCATATTTGTTGAAGGACCGATAGCCGGTGGAGCAGACGAGTCTTGGAAACCGCGTATCGGCACAGAAGTGTGTGATGGACCGCCAACCCAGCTAGATGGACCGACAACCTTAAAAAGGTGGCTGGGACAGACTGGATGCAGAAGGCGGAGCACAGGGTGTTGTGGAACAGCCTGGTAGGGGCCTATATAAAGCAGTGGACTGCGATAGGCTCAGTGGATTGATTGATTGACAACTTATCACCAGGTGGACTGCCTCCGTGATTACCACCATTTCTTAATCAACCAAGTCGATGAAGCTACAGCTAACTGTAATATCCATCACTAATTAGTTTCGCGTTACTTAGCAAAACATCGTGTGTTAAACATTCTTAACATTGCATGTACTTAACTCATTAATACTTTCTAATAATTATTAGATAACAAACTCTTTTTTTATCGCCCAGCTTTATTGTCTTTAATTTTTTTTATAACAGGCTTGCCTGTAGCATTGGCAATTAATTTATTTTTAATTAAACGGTTTTATTTTGTAAAAAAAGAAATTAGAATAGTTGACATTAGAAAATATCGACACATTTTTATTTTTGAAACGATAAGACTTGCAGTGAATGGAAGTATTGTTTTTAAGCTATATTACATTTCTAGCAGAGGACTTTTCCCAGCTGAGAGGACAGTTATATTAGGAACAATTCGGAAGGCACCTTTCTCGATGATTAGAACCTAATACAATCCTGGAAACGAAGGGGCTTTTAGGATTGATATTTTAAATTCTTGATGCTGACTTAATAATGTTGTGAATTTGTTTATTCTAGCTGAGATCAAATTATCGATCTAAATGCTCACTGAACATAAAATATGAATGCTTTCGTTAGAAATTAACTATCATAAGACGATTTTGGAAACTATTTACATCTAATTGTGAATGATCTCCGTCTGCCTAGCGTTTTCCAGAAATCGACCTGCCTCGGTTGCCTGTCATGTGATCTGATGTAACTAAATCATTTTTGGTCAGTAAGTTCCCAACTAGGGTTCTTAGCGATATACGCTTTACAAATTCTTTAAATTATATCAAGTAGTGACTATATCAGAACCTAATATAATTCATAGTTTCGCCTGATACAAAATTTTACAAAAATATGAATAATTCATGCTATGATGGTGAATAGAGCCTGCACTGTGAATACATTGCATATCATTACGTGTTAGTATGGCAATTAGAGAAAAATAGAGTCTCAATATTTAGGTGAAGGAAATAGATAATTGTGTCTATGATAATTGATAATTACGAGTACAGGTATGACACCATTCATCGTTGGTTTATTAGGATGGACGTCCCTACATCCCTTTCAATTTCATATCTAAACTCCGGTTTAAAATACTCCATTGTGACTTTTTAATTATGTTTGTTGTTAGCACTCTGGAGGACAACTGTTTAAGACTTATGCTTCTACATAGCCTCTTTGTCAGATGCGAACTGACGATACTATACCACGGCTGACTCATGTCTTACTGATTACTAGCACTACTAGCAGTATTCAGAATAGAACCTTTTCAATCTGCCTAGCCTATTCCCAACTATATTGGGGTCGGCTTCCAGTCTAACCGGATGCAGCTGAATACCAGTATTTTACATGAAGCGACTGCCTATCTGACCTCCACAACCCAGTAACTGGGTAATACGATACCCCTTGGTAAGACTGGTTGTCAGACTTTCGTCATAATAAGTTGGGGACTTTCGGGCTTCTGATGACCCGTAACGACTGTCAAAGATCCAGGAATGACAGCTGGGACCAACGGCTTAACGTGCTTTCCGAGGCACGGAGGAGTCTCGGTATGTAAAGATGGTCACCCATCCACAGACAAACCCCGGCAAGCGTACCTTAACCTGACGGATCGACCCGTGCGGCAGTTATTACTTAGCCACGAGCTCCTCCGAGAATGGAACCTTTTGCTGCAACCAAATTCCGGTCACGAAAGTATGTAACCTCATACAGAAAAGTGTCATATTAGACAGTTATAGACTGATTATGATGAAGCTGATTCTATGAAACTACCGCAAATTTAGTAGGTAGTGAGACACCAAGACCATCACCAGTCTGTTTTATGAACAACCAAGTGACCCATTTACAACCAAAGATTTTCACTGCAGTTGATGTAAACAATTTACTTTACTTCAAGTTATTCCTGATGACTACACGAATTGCGACCACGCCCCATGAGTACGCTTCATAGACAGGCTACAGTGCGACCACGATACGTATCAAGAGTGGGTGGCCCCAAATATTTAGTCTAATTGTCCTGCGTATGCGCCGGTATTCCGCTCTATTGTGCGCGGGATTGACTGACTAGGACCTATCTCGTGCTCGGTATAATCTCGTAATTTTGAGAAATTATTTATTGTATTTGGTGATTGACAGATAAGTAGGTAACGAAAACGATATAATAAGACCTCGTTCACGGGGGACCCGTCATTGACGATTCGTCAAAAAAAAACTATATGTCATAACAGATGCACGTTCACATTGCATACGGAAACGACTTTCTTCACGATTCGTCAAAATATCCGACTAGATGTTCACACTTGATTCGTTATTCAGAGTTCAGTCTAGGACGTAATGCAAATAATTTTGCATACTATTTTAAAGAATCATTTTTTTCTAATTGAACAGACAGCTGTGCTGCTGGGGAGTTTCTTGCGCCACTTCTTCTTCCCAGCTAAAGTACTAGGAAGTGGTGAAGGGTGGGCGTTTTGTGGGACTGTCATATGTAACTTTGACGTTCGAAAAGTGCTGATTCTCAGCCTAGTTTGAATAAATGATTTTTGAATTTTGAATTTTGACGAACTGTACAACACAATCCGTGACAAAAAACAAATTGAGATTCATGTTGTTGTGTGATTTTTAAAAGACGGTACGTCATTTTAGACGTATCCGTAATTTTTCACGATCCGTGATTTGTGTGAATACGGACATTTAAAAACTATTGTCGCCGTAATAAAAAAACACGTATCGTGAAAAATGACGATACGGCAAAAAACACGAATCGTCCTAGTGTGAGTGAGCTGTAACGATGGATGGACTGTGTGAAAGATGATATAGCTAGAAAGGGAGTGACTAGGTACCGAGATGCCGACTAATAGATAATTATTTATAATGATATATTTTAATAAAAAATGATTTTTCTTTGTTCCTCTCAAACAGAGCACCTGCCATCTAATCTCTTCACTACTCTTGGTTGACTGGTAGAGAATGCCTAAGGCATTAAGTCCGCCTTTGTACTTTTTATAAGTGTGAAAAGTTTAAATAAATAAATAAATAGAGAAGTATGGAAGAAAAGAACATGTTGCGCCGACCGCGAATAAATAGAGAAAAAGGGCAGGATAAGTAGGGTTTATAAAATGCTGTTGACAATGTTTTTAAATAGTATTGATAAAATATTGTTTTTAGCGTGAAACAATGAAAACATAAAGAAAGTCAGCGTTTAGGAACGTGGAAAGGAACGCTTTGCGTGAAACGGGTTCGCCTTAATCAAATTAAGCGCTCTTAATTAGACGTCAGGCTGGTAGTAGCATTCCTTTAAAAATTGGAGTGCTACTTTTGATCATAAGATTAAAGAATAATTTTATGATTTAAATTAAAAGCAAAGAAAAGCTGAGCCTAATAGTCAAACTCCCAAGTTTTTGTTTCCAAAACAAATCGAGCAAGAAACTTCAACATAACTACACTCGTGACAATCTAAGTCCGATTTGACGTTTCATACACGAATACGAAACGTCAAATCGGACTTACGTGTAATAAAACGTTATGCCTCAATAATCAATTTCAAGCAATGTAGATAAATCGTCTATTACAAACTCTCTCAGTATAATAAATCGATGTGTCTCGAGAATCGGTTTTTAAAGCAACAGGATTTTTTTTTCCATCTGAGTGACGGAAACAAAAGATTTTTATAACTGTCAAATCGGACTAATTCCATTTGCTCGAGTTTATATCATCGGTTTTCATAGTTATAGATTATCCATTTAACAAATAAATCAATAACATTCCTCTTGCCGATTAACTGTGCCAAAATAATCTCAATCTATATTCGAACCAGTCAGAAATTAAAAGCTTTTATCAGTCTTCCGACTATTTCAATCGGATTGCCTGACAGATGGCCACTCCCCGGCACTCCCTGGCCTTGGTCCACCCACATCCAAAAGTCCATGGTGAATTACTTTGATAACGCTTTTATTTCGTTCGTAGTAAGGGCGGTTTTTGTAGGTCAAGTGTTACAGACGTACAGTTGACCGTACGTCCAACCACGGAGATATCAAGCTTGTGTTGAAGTAAGGTCAATAAGGAGACATGGCAGGTTAATTGATTTATGTTTAATAGTTTTTTGGTGACCAGTGGATCTGTTGTTTACGGAAATGGTCAATCAATCAATCTGCCTAGCCTTTTCCCAACTATGTTTCGGTCGGCTTCCAGTGTAACCAGTTGCAGCTGACCAGTGTTTTACATGGAGCAACTACCTATCTGACCTCCACATCCCAGTAACTGTGTAATACGATACCCCTTGGTAAGACTGGTGGTCAGACTTTCGGGCTTCCGACGACCCGTAACGACTGTCAAAGATCCAACAATGAGAGCCGGTACCAATGGCTTGGCGTGCTTTCCGAAGCACGGAGGAATCTTGATATGTAAAGATGGTCACCCATCCACGGACCAACCCCGGAAAGCGTAGCTTAACCTGATCGATCGACCCGTGTGGCTGTTATTACTTAGCCACCAGCTCCTAAAAAAACAGTAAATAAATAAATAAAATAGTGAATGATATTTAAGGAAGTTATTGAAAAAATTGGGTCAGGTGAACAACACTAATTTGATTTCATATTTGGATGTTATAAACCCAAATTACAAAAAAAAAAAAACTGTTGTTTAAACATAAATTATACCAATATTTCAATTATTTTATTCAGGATTACAATATTATACATAAATAACAACTTATACCTAATTAATTACCAAACATAAAAAAAGAACAGATACTTATCCTTACTAAAACTATAAATTAACAAACTAAAATATGGCGTCGAAAAATTCCTATGCATTTCAAATCGGCTTTTACAAGTATTATTAAAGGTGGATAAAAAATGTTATTCGTTCATTTGCAAACGACACAGCCGTTATGCTCTGCATAATTCAGTCTAGGTATGCCTTGTCATTTCTGAACATTGATCTATCTTTTCTAAATGTATTTTTCCGCTAAGTCAAGTTTTAAGTGTGCAGACAAATAGTTGACCTTTTCGGCTTGATACAAGATGCATTGGCTTGAGCACAGACACTCCACAAAAAACGAACACCTACTTCTTTTACGACGAACTTCGGTAATTAGATCGCTAACCGGAAGATACCCGGAAGGATTGCTGACAAGTACCCACAATTATAAGGAAAACCTGTTTTATTTGACACTCCTTGCAATTCAAATGTCAAATGATAACGATTACCATATAATTCACATTATTAATAGTATTACGGATAATATTTTTTATTGCAAAAGTAATTATTTACGTTTTATTGCGGCCCAACCCTGCGGCGACAGTTTAAGGACTTTATATTGGTATCGTTATCATAACAGTGTAAAATATCTTGAGAAACAGTTATCACGGAAATTCTTAGTCATTCATCTCCATCTCCATCATCATTATCACGCTTTTAAACATGGCAATTGACTTTTCTATTACGACAACTGACTTCTCTTGTATCAATCAATTGACTCAGCCTATCGCAGTTCACTGCTGGACGTAGGTCACTGCCAGGCTGCGCCACAACACCCTGTCCTCCACCTTCCATGTCCAGTCTGTTCCAGCCATGTTTTTAAGGTCGTCGTTCCATCTCGCTGGGGGGCGTCCCACGCTTCTTCTCTATTAGGGACCTGCTAATTGAAATAAATGATTTATATTATTATATTTATTGAAATAAATATAATAATGTAGATTATTTAGAATTGAAATAAAGACGAAATTGCGTTTCTTTGTAAAAATCAAATTCAAATAACGGCTTTGAAAATTCAAGTTTAGTCAGGATCATTTTCAGTCCATTCTAATTTGGTGCTGTCCTAATCCTTTGACACATGAGGGTCTTACTAAAAAAACTGATTACAGTGTCTTACAGTAAGTACCGTGAACACAAAGTTCAACTGTTACAAAGCTAACTAAACACTTAAGGCGTTAAGTTGGTGACTAAAAGGTCGACGGTTCTAATCCTTATTCCGTCATAGAGCTTAAATTATACATACTTTTCCAACTATCCATATGTATGAGGGTTCGTAGAAGGCTGTACAACAGAAATAAAACATTAATTACCTAATTAATGTAATGGCTTAATAATTTCCATAAAAGTGTAATTAAGGACACGCTTTTATGTATCAACGTTCTCTATGTAGAACCAATTAGAATTATGTTCGCCTTACACAAACAAATAAAACCTTTAATAATAACTCGATGTCGAGAGATCACACAATACATTGGCATTCCTCAAATTACCACAAAAAATCAATCAAATAATTAGACAACAATACTAACAGACCCGCGGGCTATTGAACACGACTGCTCTAAATCGAACACGCCCTTGATTTTTCTATTGCATCTACATACGAACGTTCTAGATCTCCACGCAAAATGGCTTCCAAATGTCAAACGTTTTCTCACAAATCGTGACTGTTATGCACCTGATTGTCTAGTAGATAATCTAACTTATCTAGCTGCTAGTGTTAGGAAAAAAAAACACATGTATACACAAGTAATTAGATTATTACCTAATTCTACGCGTTGTCGAAATTATCGCGTAGTTTAAAGTTGCAAAACTACATAAGTAATAGTTTTTGTAATGCCTAAAATTATTAATATGTTTTGTAATGCAATGTATTAAATGTTTACATTTATTTATAGTTCTAAAGTAATTAGATATTGCATGTCTCTTTAAAAATTGCAGCCCACATTGTTGGGTGATTCCTGGCAGAAGAAAGATAACCACTTCTTATAGTTACCGTATCTCAACAATTAACTACCTACAGGTTGATCACCATACCGTTGGTCATGTACCTATTAGGACCTCTACGTCCAAACGATATGGAAGGAGATGAGATTCTTGTTGAAAAAATTGCCTGTTAAATCGACCGGAAAAAAAAGCGATCCTGTCGTTGATATACCATCCTTATCCATAGCCTCAATGCCATCCATTTGTCTTTTTCGGTAAATCATAGAAGAAATTCAGTACGTTTTACATATTTTCAAAGTCTTTTATATTTTTAAAACCTTGTTGAAATCTCCGCTATGTCAGAAATTACGCAACTATATTATGAGTAACTGCTAAAATATAAAATTATTAATAGACGCAAGATTACTGCGATTGTTATCTAAACCGGCGTTTTTTATAAAAATAGAATAAAAAGAGTTCAGTACAATTATGTTATTTTCTTGCTAGTCTATAATAAATCGTTCACTTTACCTTTCTTTTTTGATAGCTAGCCAAGTGAATTAGTTTTGTCGGACGATTGATCGATTATAATGGCCACCAGGGGTCCGACTAATTTCTATAAAGTTTGCTGTCAATGTAGAGACAAATCGATAGCTTAAAGTTGATCGATATATTAAAGTTGATCGATAGATCGTGTAAACATTATTTGAGTTTGTGAAAAACGTTTGTATGAACATTTTGTTAAATAAAAACTTGAAAATGTAGAAACGTAGAATGCAATTTTTTGGGTAGGTACCTACGGTAGCAAAAAGAAATGAGCCCTTTTGTAATGTATCAAGAAACAATAAAATTGTATGTCTTACTACAATGCACATTAACAGAAAGAAAAGCCAACATAAATGACAAAATTAACATCTTTATCTACAAAAAGAAAAGAATCCCGATATCGTCCGAAACGGATAGCCTAAGTAAGATATTAATTTCAACGTTCAACGTTAATCTCAACGTTTATTTATTTCACATAAAGGATATGGTCGGCAGAACAATTGACCGGTGGGTTTCGCCTTCGGTCGGGAGAATGCGCTTGCGGTCCATGAGCCCATGACTGTTGACATTCAGAGCACCTGCCCATCGTGGGACAGACTGAAATGGAGGCAAGTGTCAAGGGTTATCGATTGAAGTGACCGGTTGGAATAATACCTGGAAATAATGAGAAGTACATAAGTAGAGCATTATTTGTTGTGAACAGGAAAACCAGAAAATATTAAAAGTAATAATAATAAAGTTGGTCTTGTAACTAAGCAATCTTTGCAAAAAATGTTTTCTATGGACAAAAAACTTCAATCATTTGTTAGACTCAATTCATAGAATTTTTCGTTCCATTTTTCAATTATTAAATTTGGTTTTGTTTGATCTTTCACCAATGACTTTCGAAAGAATTTCTAATTTCTCATTCGCAGCCCCGGAGTCTGGATTTGTGCCCGGTTGATGGCAATAGGCTCGTCACCTGGGACTTAAACATAACTGGCGAAATGTGGGTGTACTATAGGTACACCTCTGCCTAACTCTTCAGGGAATACAGGCGTGATGTTATGTTGTTGTCGTTGGCTTCCGAAAGTAATTAAATTATTACATTAGTACCTATTTATAATATTATTATTTCATTTTTATACTTATTAAATACACTTTTAAATATTTTTATAATATCATTAAAAATATACCTAATTATTATTTTTATTTATATATAGTATTTTTTAATTATTATTTGTTTTACAACTAAATCATATTAGAAATTTCTTAATAAAATCCTTTCTATATTTTCTGCCGATCAAATTGCTTGTTAATACAAGTTACATCGTTATCTATTTGTTCTCAATCTCGATCACTCGACTTACATTCAATACTACCTAATTTACATATGAGTTAACTGCAGTATTATGTTTGTCATAGGCTAACGACACCATTTTTTTTTTGTTTATGGTGGTAAATCCTCATGGATGTCCTCCGCCCTGGGGAGGGCGGAGGGGTCTCTCAGACTCTTACTGACTAAAATCACCCCGGTGTTCCGTCTCACACTTGCACTGGGGATCACGGGATCTAATGCGACTTCCACGATCCCCGGCCCGCCTCTGCGGGCCACCTTGAGTTAGGGGCGGGGGGGTCCCGAAGGGTTCCCGCATTGTTGTGAAACCGCGGAGCGCAGCTAGTTTCAAATAAACCCTTTACAGGCACTTTTGGATTTCAAGGAGCCGGTCTGTC
This sequence comes from Xanthia togata, assembly GCA_963853775.1. Classification (NCBI taxonomy): domain Eukaryota; kingdom Metazoa; phylum Arthropoda; class Insecta; order Lepidoptera; family Noctuidae; genus Xanthia; species Xanthia togata. Next base: position 14,927,639 of record OY970809.1, read on the forward strand.
AGAAAGATGAAGCTAGTTGCACATTCCAGAGCGTAGTAGTTTCCTATGGAGAAGAACGGGCTAGAAACTCCACGGACACGCTCTTAAGTCAAAGTATTGTTACAAAATATTAATTAAGATCATTCATTTTGCAATTATACATGTGAGAATAATGTAGAAAGACGTGCACGTAAAAACGACCGAAAATTTTTTATTTAATAAGCTGTGGCAGCTAAGAGATGACCTCCAGTCCCTAATGACGGCGCCCGTTCTCGGACATGACGCATGTTTCCCACAGGAACGTACCAGCGGGTCAACTAATAAGTTCTCCCAGGCTTTGATGGCCTCGTTACCCTGTGTGCCAAATTTCATCAGCGTGAAAATGTAACCAACAAAAAGAGTAACCTTTTTATTTATAATTTTAGTATGGATTTTGATTCTCCGGGCCCTAATGAATGAGCTACGAAATTCCGAAGGTAATATGGCAATAATCGGAGGTCAGACGACTTACCGAAATAATTGCACTCCCTTAGAGAGAGCCCTGAGGGCTTATCTGGCAGCAACACGCCAATGTACCCACTGGTCATTCGATATAGGCTTTATGCTTTACTTTTGTATGTACTGACTGCCTCGTTGGTCTCGTGGTCGCAAGCGCGACTGCTGACCGCACGGGTCCGGGGTTCGATTCTCAGGTTGGGCAAAGTGATATTGGGTTTTTCCATTAGGAATTTCTTCGTAATAGCCCGGAGTTTGGAAGTTGGCGGTGTGGTACCCCTGTGCCTCGGAAAGCACGTTAGGCCGTTGGCCCTGCGCCTGATCATCCCGATTGTGTCGGATTGCCGTCCCATCGGACTATGAGAGTGAGAGAAGAGAGAGTTCACCTGTGTCTGCGCACACACTTGTGCACTAATATCGGCGAAGGCTGGTTACGCTGAGATTGGTCGGCATGGCCGAAATTCGGTCTGGAGGTCTATTATTATTAAAAATGATATTATTATTTATTTATTTTTTTAAAAAAACGTTGCCCCACACTAGGATTTCTCCTGTATCGTGGGTGCGTTTACAAACATTTATGCTCACATACAAAAACAGCCAGACCCGAAACAACTACTTGTAGGTCATACAAATATTTGTTTCGTGCGGGAATCGAACCCGCGACACGCAGCGCAGCAGTTAATCGCTTAACCACTGCGCTCAAAACGACGCTACAAAATAAGGTGAAGTAAACAGAGTGGGCTCGCTCAGTGACCTATCTACGTCAGAATAAAGTAATATACATTGCACGAACGAATCCACGGATAAAGCTAGTTATTATTAAATCGATGTTACAATCCAAATAAGGATCGAACACGTCTGCAAGTAGTTTCTCCGCCATACATGATATCCGAAATTATTATTGATACATTAATTTTTCACACTTTATAAACTTACCATCGAATTAAATTGATGACTGAAATTAAGTTGTAATTTTTATCGTGTTCATCTTAGTATTTTCTCAATTAATTTTAATAAGACCTTGTGCTTCTCCTTGCCTTTTCGTAAATATTTTGGGGTCTTGGTCAACAAAGAATCTACTTTGTCCTTAATTGAATCGGAATACTGGTTATTTTATTTACGACAGTTCCAACAAATTATTCAGGAAATGTCTTCCTACGTCTAGTCCCTATGCAATGATAATATAACATCGCACTTGTAATTTCCGAAGGGAGGGGTAGAGGTGTACCTATATTACACTCACATTTCGTAATAGGGAGGCGACCGTATTGCCAACAACCGGGCACAAATCTAGACTGGGCTGCTACTGTGAAATTCTAGATGGAAAAACACAATAACTCTTTGCCCGACCCGGGAATCAAACCCAGGACCTCATGCTCAGCAGTAGCGCTTGCGACCACTAGACCAATGAGGCAGTCAAAGTCAGTTGGTAACTAATCATTCAGGAAATGTTATCAAAATGTCTTCCTACGTCTCGACCCTATGCAATGATAGGTTTCTTAAAAGTGGGGTTTTGGTGCAGTAGAAATATTTTATATAAAGTCATACCTATAGTCGAAGGCAAAGTACTTATTATCATTTATTTCACATATTATAACGTCAAAATTTACAAAAAAATAAAAACCATTCTAGACGTCCCTTCCGATTCGTTTATTTTGTTCCGTCACGTTCGTTTCGGCATTTCTATTCAGCGGAAGTCAGATAGAAAAACCGTCGTCGTTCCTTATGAAACTGATTTGTGTAAAAGTGATTCGAAATCTAACTTGCAAACTAAATAATTCTACGAGTATTTCTCATTCATTAGTACTAGGCCTAGAGTCCTAAACTCTCGCCCAGAACCAGACGATAATTTCTAAAGGCTAGCTCCCACGACAATCTCAGCAGCTATGTAACACGGATATATACTGATAGTGCACGTAATAAGAGCAGTTACGTCACACAATGTCCTATTACCGAGAGGAAATAGTAATTCATAGCACGTTAAAAACCGTACCGTTTACTCCATTGCATTGGTTTTTACGCAACTGGTGGTGCATATGCGAGATAAAACATCTTATGGCTTTGTAGAGCAGAAACTGCAATGTAAGCGGTGCGTAGAAATAATATAAATTTAGAATCAGTGATGATCCTGATGTACACCGGCGAACAATATAACTAAGTATTTATGTAACTCGCAGATGAGATAAGTTCCTGACGAACTGATAGAAAACCAGTCTTCGTCGTTGTTCCGATGATTCCATTTATCCTAAATAATCTTTAACGTAGCGCTGGAAAGCCCCCCACAAGATGGAACTATGACCTTGTAAAGGTCGACCGGAATTCGCTGGATGCAGGAGGCACAGAATCGGTCGAAGTGGCAGTGCTTGGGGGAGGCCTATGTCCAACAGCACGTATTTCGGCTGAAATGATGATGATGATGATGAAGCTTCGACTAGATTCGGCCACTTCGACAACGTTTGCGTTAGCCTCGCAAAGGTCTTCCAACTACCAATGGAGTAAAACTACCCAACGTCCTAGCTCCAACTTACAAAAAGGTCAGAGGTGCAATTCCCGTAATTTTAAGACGTAATCTCAGCCTTAATCTGTGAAAAATATCCCTGATTTTCCTACATTTTTGGCAAGCTTGATTAAAAAAGAAAGAAAGAAAATATGTTTATTTTGCACAAACAAAACACACAGAAATACAAAAGTAGCAGAAAAACATACTAAACTACAAAAGATTGATTGATTGATCTGATTGTCATTGAGATGACATTGCGATGCGATTTTGAACGTTTTTATACACGGGAATTGGTCTTCCGCTTGACGAATACGTTTATGACGATATTACCAACATAATGGGTGAATTAAATCTCTGTAAAATTTCAATTTCTGGTTTTGCATTTAGTTCGGTGTTCAACAGACTCAAAGTCCATCCAAACCTAATCAATCATGCGAAACTATCATTTAATGGCCTGCCAAAACTTTCATGGCATGAGAAAATACGATCGCTGAGTCAGTCTCCTCTTCCTTTCTTTCAGCTCGTACAACCCTGAAAAAAATATCACCTATTACCAAACAAAAATTCCAATATCCACACGTCTAATCGATTATAGTTAAAAAATCTTAATTATAAAGGAACGGTAATTGTATCCATAGGCCACAAATTGCACACCCGACTTACATGCACTTTGGCAACTGTGGCATTGCGTCCGTCATACGTCACAGATCTATTTACCAACCCATTTACATAACCTCCACACGATTCTCAATCTTTTGCAGTTGTTTTAAGAGTGGGGTCCACTGCATGTTTAGTTTGCCTCACGGTCTAGCCGTACCAATCCGTTGTATGCGTGTGAGCACTCTTTGATTTCTCGCTCCATTTATCAAAGAGCTATTAATCAGTTTTAAGCGTTACAACAGTTTTTTTGTTACGTTTTGCAAATAGATATGTTCATATGTCATTGAATGAAAGTGAAGCTGTCATCCGATTTCCTTTTTAAGATTCTTAAAGAAGATGATTTGATGTACAATGGTGTCGATCGTGGATTTAATAGGGGAAGGTCTTGGTCCACCTTAAAACATGCTAAAGGATACGCAGAAAAAGTTTATATGTATATAAAAAAAAACCGACTTCCAAAAAAAACACTAATAGTGAAAAATAACTTTAATTTGAGAAGTAGTTGTCTTTGGTTTTGAATTAGCGCTTTTGCCCCCGACTACTGAAATTAAAGTTATTTTTCACTTTGTAGTGTTTTTTTTTTGGGAGCCGGTTGTTTTTTTTTTTTGTAAAAAGTTTTTATTTTTCACTTGGTACCCACCTCGCGAAAATTTTAATCTAATAGCACTACATGCTATGTAAATAACAGTGACAGGAACTTATCATCATATCATCCACATAGACTAAGTGGAACAAATACGTATTATTGAAGCTAACCCAAAAACTATACAAGTAAAGTTAATAAAATATATATGGGACCACCTCGAGAGCATACTCATATAAACAAAAAAAAAAAAAAAAATAGGCCCACAATCGACAGAAAAATCGGTGGACATACATAAAAAAAAAATACATACGCAGCGAACATAGAACCTCCTTTTAGGAAGTCTGTTAAAAATTACTAATGCTGTTTTGTTTTGCGCCAAAACTGTTCTATTCGGAACTCAAAATCTCCTTAAACCATTCCCCCGCCCTTCTCCCAATGTATCTATTGGTCGGCGCAACACATCTTTTTCTTCCATACTTACTATTAGTCGTCATCTCGGTAATCACCCCTTTCTAGCCATATCATCTTTCACACTGTCCATCAATTACAGCCATACCTACCTATCTGCACATAAAACTGATGTGTCTTATGATTTAGAACTCTTTTGACTGTTAAGGCGACAATAGCAGACTTTTAATGCTTTTATAGGTACTGTGAAGATCATGTCTAAACGAATTAGAAAACTTATATGTTAAATGACAGCATTTTCTTAATAACTTGATATATGAATATTTCAGATTATGTTTATAGTGAAATTAATTTGTAAAGTTATGTCTAACGTGGATGAAAAACTAAGAATCACGCAAAATCTATCAAGCCTATTTTTCTGAAACCATTTAAAAGATAATTTAATTACTGATCTTTTAGTGGTGTTTTATACGTCTAATTTGAGACAGCTCTCCTTAATGGGCGAGTCCTATTACTGGCTGGACGTACGACGCGTTGCTTGAGTTCTGTACAGAACACGCAAGCTAACCACTCAAGGTCACTGGTATATATCTGCGTCATAATTATGATGATATGATGCCAATCTTCAGTCAAGAGTTCTAAATACGAAACAACGCATTCCGGAGTGCAAATTCAAGTAGGTAGAAGTACACAGTTTCCAGTGGTCATTATTAAATGCCGGAACTTCCAATCACGAAATAACAAATACACAAACTAAAAACACTTAGCAGGACAGAACAATAATTACAGAGCACTTACTGAAATTAAACCATTGGTGATAATTACGTACGAATGGCTTATCTGTTTCAATAATCGTCAGTAATTAGCCAATTTTGCTAACTAGACCACAAATATAATCGATCGAAAAAGTAGAAATTATCGAAATTGTCGGCTTGCTACACCCTCAGGTTTCGAAAGACGAAGGAGTTTGTAAAAAAAAGGTTTTGAAAAAAGAATTGGTCATACCATAATGGCCTCAGTGCAAGGTCATAGAATGTTGCCGTACAATGTTTGACATGCAGATTTGTGACAGTATCTTTTTTGCCAATTACCTATTTAGTTTCACTTTTATGTAAACTATCCACAGATAACTATAATCGACTGTCGCATGTCGTCGAGTTGAATATCGACAACTTCCTCTTAGCTTGTGGCGCTGATGATTTTCATCCGTCACAATAACATAACATTATAAAATATTCCCAAATATTCTGTCTGTGTGGATGTGGTATATGTATATTTAATGTTAATATTTATGTAATTTTTTTTTTGTTTCAATCCAGTACTAACCCCAAGTTCTACATTAAGTTCAAGTGTTCATTGAAGATTTTTATTATACATATACATTTTTTTAAGCAATACAAACTTGCTTTTCATATTTACTTAGACATTGGCAGAATAGTCGACATCGGTTTTGCTTACAATAACAAAAAAAAAAAAAAAACATCCCCTTGGCCTAATATCAAGTTGTACCGTTGTACAGGTAAGTACTTCTTCCGTTCTGATTAGAAGACATTAATTTATTCCCTAGAAATGATCAAAGGGTAACAATTCCCGTATTTTTAAGAACGTTCGCATTGTGATCTCATTCTCAATCTGTCAAAAATACCCCTAACCTATGTATTAAAAAACAAAGGGTTCCGTACCATTATCTATAACAAAGGCAAAAAAAACATATCTGTTGTATGGTATAAACTAAAAACAGAATAAAATAAATATTTAAGGGGGGGGTCCCCTTAAATATTTATTTTATTCTGTTTTTAGTATTTGTTGTTATAGCGGCAACACTTGAGAACCGCTGGTCCAATTTGGCTTTATTAAAATGTTCGTTAAACACAGAAGTGTAACGTAAATGAATTTTGAATAGGGGTCACTTTTGGGGGACCAAGAAGAAAATTAAAAAAAATAAGTTTTGCAAATTGTACCGCGTGACATATCAAATGAAAGGGCTTGTTGCGAGGATCTTAGTCCAAATCTGATTCTTACGGAAATAAAAAAATTAAAAGTTGCCGAGAAAACTGGCAAATTCAGGAAAACTGAAATAATTTTCTGTAGGATTTTTGTATGAATTATTGAAATTTGTATAGTCTTTCGGGTCAGTTAGTTAAGGGAACTATATTTTTGAGACACGGTCTTAACATTTATTGACGCTGAGATGAGATTGCTATTAGATTTTGAACATTTTTTAATACAGGATTTGGGTTTCATACACTGCAGCAAAAGTGTCATCCTGACGAATATAATATAACGGTTTAACTGTAACAGTTTTTTTTCTTTGCCTAGAATTGTTACTGTTATCATCTTAAAATACTACAAACAAGTTCTTTAAAATTCTCAGTATTTCTGCTAAGGATGTTGACTGGGGACAAAAAAAAACTATCAGTCAGACATAATAAAATAAATACTAGACACGTATTTTTTGCTTCCTCATATTAATAAAAAATGGTTTAGATAAAACGCATTAAAGTTGGGGGCTCGCTACGTCACCAAGTCAGTATAAAATCTACCGGGGAGTGACCACCAGGAGACCGGCCAGTTTTTAAAGTATTGCCTACTCAATGTATTGCCGTAATGTTTTGATTAGGTACGTAAAAAAAGAAAAAAATACGTGTCCAATATTTTTTTATAACCAACTTGACGTACAAAAAAAAATGTTGTCAACAGCCCTATTCTGTTGAACATAGGCGTCACCTAAGTTGCGCCATAGCACCCAGTACTTACTCACTTTAATTCAATTTTACCGGATCTCAACGTATCCTTATAGGAGCGATTATGCAAATAACTATATAATTATTAAACACCGAGTAATATGCAAAGTGTATACTAGTTCTTTACTTACTAGCTCTAATGTGAGACTGACTTCGTTCTCATTCATTCTTTAAGGCGAAAGCGTCGAGGTAGCCCCAGAAATTCAATATTCTTGCGTTTTTTGCAATTTGCAGGTCACTATCATGTTGTATGTTAATCTAAATTAGATTCGCGGCCGTATCGAATGTTTATTTATATAATTATAATCATAGAAATGATCAATATCTACAACTCTCTAAGTTCACGTAATCATATTAAATGACTATTTCATGAAATCATGACATTTGAGGATTATGAGAATTATACTAAGAGAAATATTCGCAAACAATATAAATATGACATTAATTTACCTGTAATTAATAATATTATTTATTGTAAAAGTACCTATGTAACTGCTATTCGTGTATACAACCAGTTACCGTCAGCTATTATGCAATTAAATGGAATATGTTAAAAACAAAATTAAAAAAAGCTGTTAATTTATAATGTATTTTATAATCTGCATGAGTTTTTTGAGAAAAAATAATGTTCGTACCTATGTAATTTATTTATAATTTGTTTGTAATTTATTTGAAATGTATTTGCCTTGCCTATAGCATATCCGACATGGGTAGACTGTTGAGCCTAAAAATTTCACGTTTAGAATAAGATGTACACAGATATGCAATAAATATATCTTTATCTTTATCCTTATCATAAGCTAACTTAAGAAGTTGTATTGCTGATTGTAATGATTATAATTATGTAAAGCCATATTTGTTACGGTCGCGAATCATATTTGAATCAACATACAACCTGAAAATAACCTGCAAATAGAAAAAAACTAAAGAAATTTTGAATTTTGCGGGCTACCCTGGCGCATCCCCCTTAAGGAAAAAGGAGTTAGGTACTATACAAAGAACTTCATATCTAAGCAATTTGAAAACAAAATCCCGTTGACACGATGACCACATCTGTTACCGCCTCGGTTCTATTGCAGCCGAGCGCTGCAAGCAAAAATAGTCCTTACGATGTATAGATATGAACTTCTTCGATAGTACATCTGCCTCTTCTTTGGTCTATTGCTTCATTTATGCTCAGATTTTGGCTGCCTTTACACTGGAGCGGAGTTTAGATTCCATTGGTTAATACAGGCAGCTGCACTCTTCTCTTCTCTTCCCGCTCCAGTGTACAGCAGCCTTAACCACACTTGTCTACAAATGCGATAGGCTGTCGCTCTGGCTTTCAGCTACAGTCAACGACATGAAAGAAGTAACTAAACCAGTATAAACTGCCCTCGTTTTGTATTGAGACTCCATACGTCACTAAGCCAGCTCGAGGTCAAAGTACAGCTAACGTGCGGTCGGCGGTATCGACGTCTTCGACTAAAGTTTTCATCTCAAAAACTGTAGGGGTTTATTCATAAACAATTACTAAAGTAAAGAGATGTTTTATCGTAAAATGTATGGTTAAAATGTATGCCTCGTTGGTCTAGTGGTCGCAAGCGCTAATGTTGAGCATGAGGTCCTGGGTTCGATTCCCGGGTCAGGCAGTGTTCTTGGGTTTTTCCATCTCAAATTTCTCAGTAGCAGCCCGGAGTCTGGATTTGTGCCCGGTTGATGGCAATAGGCTCGCCCCCTATTTCATGGGACTTAAACATAACTGGCGAAATGTGGGTGTATTATAGGTACACCTCTGCCCAACCCTTCGGGGAATACAGGCGTGATGTTATGTGTATGGTTAAACAGTCGCTAATCATTACTTAACTTTAAGCAATTATGAATAACATTTACAAATAAAATATCTACATATACCCCTTGTATATGTAGATATTTTAAAGGTAGGTAATTACGCGTGGTAGGAAGCCACGGGACACAGCCACTCAAACATAGTTAATTGGATATTGCTACAACTGAGTGCTGTAGCGACCAGCCGAGCCGACGAGCATGGCTCAAATCAATATCGGAAGCAAACTTGAGACGGCTTATAGAGTCAACCACAGCAAGGGTATCTATTTGACATTAATAGCCCCTTTATGTCGTAATAATAAGGGTGATTTACGTGGAAAAAAAAAACAGGCAAGACCCGTACTAGATACATATCTAAAATAAAATTTCCCAATACTGCAACAGAAGAATCACAATAGAATGCAATTAAAATAGGTACAAATTATAAAGAATTAAAATAAAATGTCAAATGCAATTAAAATAAACGAATGAGTAATACAAATTATATGGGCTACAGAATTGAAATTTAAATAAAAATAATAATTTCATCAAACAAGTCATTATAGCTATTAGTACTAGTGTTACCACTCATGATAAGACCCGAGATACAGGATTTTCCTAGTTTGGGGGGCAGGGTGGGTTCCTACTCTTATTGGACTTGGCCTCATTACCTACCTTTTGTATACATCATTCAGGTATAACTTTCCTTTGTCAAAGTTTGTTTTTCGTGAATTCTAATGTATTATTATTTATACAAACCCCAGCACGTCAACCTACCCGAAACTGTCAAATTTTCCCAATCAACTTTGAACCTTATGATTCAGTAATAAACTTGAAAATCTATTAAAGAAATTTGACAGATTGTAGTAGGTTGATGTGCAGGCGTCTGTACCTAAAAAAAAAGATCTATACTAATAATAATATTATAAAAAGTTAATATGTATTTGTGAGTTTGTATGTACGGGGAAATCTTCGGAACTGCTGATCCGATTCCAAAAATTCTTTCACTAATGGGAAGCAACAGTAGTGCCGAGTGTCATAGGATGTATTTTATATTAAAACAAGTCTCACGCAGACGAATTCGGGGCCAGTAGCTAGTCAATCATAAATCAGATGCTTGCTTTGTGCAGTGCAGGTACAGGCATGCGGTAAACTGCAAGTAGGACGTAGATAGAAGTAAGAACTAAGGTCATAGAGTAGTACAGTTCTGCGAGTCAGTGTAATAGTCTGTAATTATGATATTTACCTAAGAGCGAGTCTGTGGGTGTGGCAATAATAACATCTGTAACTGTTGTGTGCCGTTCTGTGACTAATATGAACTAATAATCTAGTTATACAGCGTGTTTGTATGTTTAACTTTTTAAGACAAAGTAAGAGGCTTTTTTAAACATTGAAATTCGTGAACCAATCCGTAACGGCATGCCTATTTCTACTACTAAGCAGTATAGTTGTATTCCAGTTCTGGTGGTGCTGTTCCTCGGTTGGTCCGTGGATGGGTGACCATATTTACATACTAAGACCCCGCGTGCCTCGGAAAGCACGTTCAGCCGTTGATCCGGGCTGTCATTCATGGGTCTTTGGCAGTCGTTACGGATCGTCTGAAACCCGAAAGTCTGACAACCAGTCTTACCAAGGGGTATCGTATTACCCAGCAGCTGGGTTGTGGAGGTCAGATAGGCAGTACGTCCATGTAAAATACTGTTATTCAGCTGCATCCGGTTAGGACTGGAAGCTGACCCCAATATAGCTGTGAAAAGGCTAGGTTTTCTTTATTTCTTTCACGGAGGGGTCTCGATATGTAATGAATGGTCACCCATGTACCTTCGATTAACCCGTGCAACTGTTATTATTTAGCCCCGAGCCCCTCCTTACGTTGTGTCTTGCATAGAGATAATATTTGGAAATGACAATCAATAAAAGTTAAATAGGCCTTACCTGCCAATGTATTAGGATTTCTGTAACGACATGCAATAAGACACCACTATTAGTTCTCGCCCAGAGGCTACATTTGTAACAAAATGTAAAACGAAACACTACCTAGTTATTTGTGGTTTATTTAAGCAAATATCGACCTCATTCAATATTATAGAAAACATTACAAAATTCGAAATTTAATTATACAGTTTACGAAGGTAATTGGGCATCGTTATGGGGTGTTAGTTGCCATTACATTCACCCTTAAAATAAAAAGTGAAATGATTAAAAGATACATACAGACAGAAACAAAACGAGAAATTTATAGATAAGTGCATAAAATTAATTGCTTTCCAAAAATAATCAAAAAGTAACTTATATCATAAATGCGAAAGTAGGTTTGTTTGTATAACTGTTTGTTTGTTACGCTTTCACGCTAAAACGGCTGAACGGATTTAGATGAAATTTGACACATGAGTAGACCATGACCTGGATTAGGACATGGCATACTGTTTATCCTGATATTCTAACGGGATCGAGGTTTACGCGGGTGCAACCGCAGGGTGCAGCTAGTAAATAAATGCGAAATTGGGTTTGTTTGTTGATTCGTCTAATACACTTTCACGCTAAAGCGGCTGAACGGATTTGGTACATGGATAGACAATTACCTGGGTTAGGACATAGGGTACTGTTTATTCTGATATTTTAACGGGATCGAGAATTATGCGCGTGAGACCGCGGGGCGCAGATAGTACACAACAAGATGATGCACTGGAGGCAGTCGCTCCACATAATATAGGTACCTACTCGCATCCAGTTAGTCGGAAGCCGATCCCAATATACCTGGGAAAAGGCTATCGAAATGATGATGCCCTTTTTTTTTTTTTTTTTGGTTTGGAAATCATCAAATGACTCCTCCCGCTCTGGGTGGAGCGGGAGGGCGTGTCAGACTCTTACTGACTAAAACCCACCCGTGTTCCTTCTGTTACCTGTGCAATGCCAGGGGGCCACGGTATCCCTTTCGGATTTTCCCGCAACCCCGGCAGGCAATGGTCTCATCGGACCCCTTCACTCGCTCACATCTCTTTGAGGCGCGCGTGGAACACAACGCGCCGTCGACCCGGGCTTGGTCCTTACCGGACGGCGAGCTACCCATTGCTCACCGTCCGCAAGCCCGCGCCTACGGTGGCCGGGAATCGGCAATCGATTCCCGACGCCCAGGGCGTCTCCTCCTGCGGCGGCTAGGGGCGTGAGGGCGCGAAATTTGCCTCTCCCTCACGCGCTCCGCCTCCTCCTTCGCGAGCATTACTGCTTCGCAGAAGGAGGTGACGGCCTCCAATGCCCTCTCGCTCCGTACCATGGCCTGGACCAGGGCCGGACGCGAGAGATCCCCGCCACCGATCGCCTCCACGAGGACACGGCGGTGCTCTGCCCAAGCCGGGCATACCTCCACCGTATGCTCCACCGTGTCCTCCGGGCGATCCACGCAGTGATGACACCCGGGCGTTTCCTCCCGCCAAATGATGATGCCCTAGGGCTAGATTCTTGCCGTCTCCTTAATACATATATCTCGGTTCATAAAATATCTTTTGCGGTAGCGACAATGTTTCATGACACGCTGTATATCGAATTACCGATTTTAATGAAGCATTAAAACGGCCTCTGCCACTCGTGCGAAAATCCGCTGCAGCATAAATAAACACAATCTTACAGATCAGGTGATTATCAAAACAACATGAATGTTTAATATTTAAGTTATTTAATACATAACAAGCGAGAAAATCGGCTAACTACGCCCAACATTTAATGAGACGTTAAGCTAGTAGCGTGATATTCACTTGTTTGAGAGACTCTTTACATGATACAGGGACGGGAGTCGGAACATGGCAGGCGCCTGCAGTCCGACCGTCGAAAGAAAGGTTACTGACAGCTGTCAGTTGAATTATTTCTAGAACTAATAAGGATCAAGTTCGCAAAACACTTATTCGTTAGTATGAAATTGATAGGTGTCAAGAACGGATTCTCTGTACGACCGGACTGTGCTTCTATCTTTACGCCACGGAGAATAGACATCTATTGCAATACGAGGCTTCATTTTTTTGTTAATTTTTGAAATCGTGTCGTAGAAAGCCTTCTGCATAATCAATCTATAAAAGACTAATCACACCTGGATGCGTTCTGCGTCCTACGGTCCGGTCAAATCGAACATAACATGACATAACAACATATGTATTCAAACTATTACGTGGTAACACCTAATTTCGGTGTTTTGAAGGATATTTGTCTGAATGTGCCAGACAATTAGGAACGTATCGCGGCGCCGCGCCGGAAGCCACAGTTAGTAGCTGTGCCACACGCACGAACCAACTTGCTCAGCAAAGCGCCACTGACGCGCGCCTTGCACGCACTGAATGACACGGCTGACAGGATCGATTTATTTTCCTGCTCTCTGAATGAATGAACAAAAATATTATTGTATGTGTTATTTAGTTATTTAAGATAGTTTAATTAAGGACCACGCTACCGCATTAGAAATTTCCTGTAATGATAGCAGTGTTTGTGATAAATAAATAAATGTTCAATTTGACCGGACAGCAGGAAGCAGATCGCATCCAGTATGAGAAGTCCCTATAAGCGTTCACACTACTGGGTAACAGGCCTGCTCTCTGTTAAAGGGAGTGGGCCGTAATTCACCACACAGGCCTAGGGCGGATTGGTGGGTACCACAAGTCTCTGAAAAGACATGCCGGTTTTCCTCGCGATGTATTCCTTCACCGTTTTGAGAGCAGCGGTGATGAAATAAATTACACTAAGTCAAATGCCTGGCTGGGTTAGAATTTCTTACCAACGACCTACGACACATAAGCCGGGGCAATGGCCCCTGAGACACCCTGCACCGTATGTGCCTATTACGCATACGCAGCACAATTAATTCCATTAGATCTTGATATAAGTTATTTCCTATTTCGTTACTGTAGTGTTAAATACTTCCCTTTCGTCACTATTTCCTCCGACGTTTCGACATAAACAATCGGAGCATGCCCTTTATCATTTAAAAAATATTTTAACTATAACATTTTTTATTCTGTGCCGTCATGGCTATGATTAACGGAGGGATAGGCAGAGAGCACAATAGAGATACATTCGGATACCATCTGTACACAGTACAAAACAAAGTCGTTTTTCGTTTGTGTCTTTTGGATCGCTAACATCTTCTAAACCGCATTGATTTTGATGCAGTCTTCATCACTATCATTCAAAGCATTTATTCGGGAAAGTTTATGTTCATAAAATTACTAGCACTTTGCCCGCAGCTTCGCTCCCATGGTCTTTCCCGCGGGACCAGTTATTTTTCCCGGGATAAAAAGCAACCTATGTTACCCCCTGAAAACTAAGCTTTCTAATGATAATAGAATTTTTCAAATCGGTCCAGTAGTTTCGGAGCCTATTCAATACAAACAAACAAACAATCAAATCTTTCCTCTTTATAATATTATAAGTAAATCTATGTATAGGTTAGTATAGATAACATTTAACATAAAATATAGCAAAAAAACATGGATGTTCTGACATGTCGCCATTGCACCCGTTGTGAAAAAAATTGTTTCCTAAATATTTGTTTAGTAAATAAATAAATAAATTATTTACTGCCATAAACAGATTACAGAAAAAAAAATGAGACCCTGGCTCCAGAGCTAGGTTAGAGACACCTGTCTTTTAGGAGCTAAAAAATAGTGCATAGGTACTTATGCAGTGTATGTTTTGTAGTGCAGTTTGTTTGTTTGTTCGTGGTACCTCTTGCAACTGTTATAATCATGATTACAGCATTGATGCTCAGCACATAAATGACGTATTAAGTATCATGCATGAATTCATAAATTATAACAGAAAAAATAACACTATACCTATTGCCGACCTATTTGCCGTTTGCCAACCGGGTCTAACCCAAGAAACAAATTACGATCTTATCAAACAATTGTAATTTCATTGGGCTAGCAATAAAATGTATTAGGTAACATATAACCACGCTAACTGAGTGGTATGTTGCTATGTTGTTCGCTCAACATTTGACAAGTGCCCCGTCATTGTGTTTGTGGAAGTCGAGCTGGTAACTAGGTCTTCCCACAGTTATGGGTAGGCTTTAAGTGGCTTCATAGTCTACAAAATGCTTACACACATTATATTACACAACTAACTATTTGCAAAAGGTAGGTAGGTGGCGTGGCGATCAATGCTCGTGCCTTCTCTGTATGAGAAGAGGCCTTTGCCCTGCAGTGGGACAGTAATAGGCTGGTATTATTATATTTTACTAAATTAAATGTCTAACTAACTATGCAAAAAAACCGACCAAGTGCGTGTCGCACCACGCACAATGAAGAGTTCCGTAGTTGGTATGACATTATCCCAAAGAATAAATTTTTTATACATTTATAAATAAATTAAAACAATTCCTATTATCTAAATTCTATGACAATATCAATGATTATTTAAATGACAAATTTTTACTTACAAATTTTATAAAATAATAATTACAATAGGTATGTAGAATAACTAATTTATTTATTTATTATTTATTTATTTAGCTACAACGGTTACAACCAATTACAGTAAAAAAAATATAAAACCAAAAGAGACAATTAAAACCCACATTAAAATATACACAATAAAAACATGAAAACAACTAAGAAGTCAAAATAAAAAGAGCTGTTCTTCCTCTCTCCTACTCTGCTGTACCCGACCCTACATTCCAACTGCAAATGTAAGTTTGTACGCACAATATTGAAAGATTTTCCATGTTATTTTAAGACAATATAGGTACTTTGTAGAGGTTTTCCTGTATTCTATGAGTAAAGAACCACTCTCTGTATTTTTTTCAAAATTTTGGGCTCGGAGATAAAGGGATAAATTTTAATCGATTTTCTTAAATATTTAACAATCTTTAAACGTAGGTATATTTATTTTAAAATTATTTAAAAAAAAAAATTGAGATCCTCGCAACAAGCCCTTTCATTTGTCAAACGGTATAGTTCGCAAAATCTTTTTTTTATTTTCTTATATATTATGTCCGCTTACCCCATATTCATAATTCATATATTTACGTTACACGTCCGTGTTTGGGTAACAGAAATACATATTTGTTTCTTTCAACTTAATCGGTTCAGTAGATTCGGAGCAAATTGGCTGTGACAGACGGATAAACAGAGACACAGACACACGAGTGATCCTATAAGGGTTCCGTTTTTTCCTTTTGAGGTACGGAACCCTAAAAAACAAAAGTACACGCGTATGCAGGCAGTGCCTAAGTATTACCACGTTGACTGGCAATGCTAATTCTTTGTGCAAAAATGAATAAGTCCTCAGAGTCACATCTACAAAATGAAGTGCAATTTACTAAGTCCTTGAATTTGGATTCATTGAGACACTTCGTTAATTTGTGTTCCCGAGAATAAATTGACATACAGTGAACCGATTGTCAAGTCAGTGAAACGCTTTTGTACAAGACCTGAAGTTACGGTTTCTTACAATAATGTTTCAGCGATGTCATTGGACTGTGAATTGCGGACGCTATGTGGTGGCTACCGCAGCCTTAGGAAACCGTGTGGCGTCATCTACAACGCCACATGCGAACAACGCATCAAAGACCTGACGTCACACAAGTCCTGCATCGCGCAAATAGAGTTTACCGCGCGAACGACATATATTTATAACTTCCCCGACAGTTGTATTCAGCAAGAACGATAGGTTCTCAAGCATACCTAAATCACGTTTTAAAAAAAGATTTGATGGCAGATTTGTTCGATAGCGGACAGTTGCAAATCGAGATTCATGCTGGAGTATCGATTTAGACCGAGTCTGATATGGTATCGAATCGTTTTCGTCTCGATCCCGTATCGTCATCTATAAAATATCATGCACTATGCGTGCGCCTACGTCTATCCGCCACAGTGCAGACGTCGATCTTGCCGTGCTGCGTTCAAACGCCCGCCCTAGTAACTCGCTCGCATTATAAGCTCGCAACTAGTAAGACACTTGAATGGTATGCGATACAAAAGGTCCTCGTCGATTATCTTGCATTACGTTTTAAATGCCCTAATTTGCTTGACTGCAGTCAAAGTATAGAGAATACGAAATAGCCCGAGGTTATACTTTATTGCTTGTGTCCAAATCTGATTCGTACAAAGAACAATGAGATTGTTCAATAAATAATATAGTTTACTAAATGTTAGCGATACGTAATGTTTGATTAAGAAGTTTTGCAATAAGAACTGGTCCTTGTCTTGGACTGCCTCATTAGTTAACAGTTGCAAGCGCTACTGCTGAGTGAGAGGTCCTGGGTTCGATTTCCAGGTCAGGCAAAGTGTTATTGGTTTTTTCCATTTTGAATTTCTCAGCAGTAGCCCAGATTCTAGATTTGTGCCTGGTTGATGGCAATAGGCTCGCCCCTTATTACATAGTGGCGAAATATGGGTGTACTATTATGTACACTTCTGCCTAACTCTTCGGAGAATACTGGAGTGATATTATGTTATGTCACTGGTCCTTGTAGTCTAGACGATTGAGGTATAATAAAACCAAAGTAGACCATTCATCATTCAATTATGACTGAGTAATAAACAGTTTATGACGAGCCAAAACAGCGCCAGAATAGTTAGGCAAGTAGTCAGTAATTAAAACATAAATTATGAACTTTATAGCTGTCGCACTAGTCGATTCTACATACTAACAAACACTTGGCTTTTTTTTTTTTTTTTAAACTGGCATCTCGCAGTTATACCACTAAGGTATTTACTGCTCAACCGAATAATCCTGTGGCTGCCTTAAGCTACTACACTCAAAGCCTCCAGCCAGGGGCAAAACTATTCTAAATTAAAATTAGGCGAACGCTCGCTAATTGCACCCCCTGTGGGGTACGAACCTCGGCTTAGGGCGTCGCTGAGGGGAGGACAGCAAGATGGGACAGGCTGGATCAAGGATGTATCATTATTATTATGAGGGGAATTTAAAGCTACGCGCTCAGCTGCGGCGCGGGCTGGCGCTTCATCGGACAAGAAACACTTGCCTCGTTGATCCCAGTACTTAAGGATAGTGCAATCCACGACGACGCGCCCCACTCCGCTATGACTGTACTGTAAGCTGTACTTTAGTACGGAGCGAGGCGGAGTGGGGCGCGTCCTCGTGGATTGCACTATCTATGTATAGTTGATGGTTGATGGGGTTCTGGGTCCGGTAATCAGTTTACATATAAAGAGACGTGATTAATTTGGATAGTTCAGCAATATTAATTGCTTCATTGGCTTTGTTAAGCAGACAAATTTTTCAAACATAATATGAAACAATGGATTAGAAAATCCCTTGGACTATGATTTGTTTTAATTATGTATTTATATGTATAAAACTTTATGCACAAGTAAAAAAATACTGTACAAAGGCGGACATAATGACATTTTCTACCACAACCTTTACGCAAGCCGTCCACCGCGAGCTAAACTTTGTAAGTTAGTATGCAGTTAGTTTAGTTTAGCTCGCTAGTTTTTTTATACACGCACATGTATTGTACTTTAGGGTGATGCAAGACAAAACAAGGCAGTGCCAACCTATGAAATAAATAACTTCAAAAACAATAAATACTAATACACAGATACATAATATATACGATTAGGGTGCCGGTCGGTAAAAGTGTCATTATAAAGTTTTTCTACACACTTCTCAGTAGGATTTGTGTTAGATTGATAGCAATAGGCTCACACTCTTTAACATGGCATAAGTATACAGCATAAGCATCATCAGCCTATAATATACCCACTGTTGGGACAAGGGTCTCCTCTCTGTGAGAGGGAGTGGGCCGTAATCCACCACGCAGACGTAGTGCGGGTTGGTAGATGTCACATGTCATGGTTGAGCTGGATGGTGCTGATCCACGCGTCATGTTCGTGAACGGGCGCCGTCAGTTGAGACTAGTCATCTCGTATCTGCCAGGGCTTATTTTTAATCGTTTTTGATTTTTATATTTTTTTTACATTGTTCTCACTTATAGAATCAACAAGAGTAATGTACCCAGGATTTTGTAATAATTTCTATATTCATAAGAGTGTCCTTGGAGTTTCTTGCCCGTTCTTCTCCATAGAGATCTACGTTTTGGAATGGGCAAATAGCTTCAACTTTCTGACTAACTGACCGACTCTTTGACAGTTCAAAAGTGCCTGTAAATGGTTTAATTGAAATAAATACTTTGAGTTTGAGTTTGTCTTCGAATTTTTGTTTCTCGGACATGGCCGGTTCCCTCACGATGTTTTCGTCTACCGTTTCGAGAGCAGTATGTGGTGATGAAATAATTTACACAAAGTAAAGCGTCTGTCAAAGTAAAGGTTTGACACAACTACAACAACAACAACAACAACTTTCTACAACTCGTAAGTCACGGTTGTTACTGGCCACCACTGCTCTCATGGCTACATGACATTGCACTTGACCACATCTGGTAAAATGTGAGGGTAATACATCAACCCCTTCCACTTCGAGTAATAACGTACAATTTATGAATTTTAAGTTAAAACAATTTGTTATCAAAGCAGCGTAAGGACAATAAATTTCTCAAATAGTTACCCTAGATACATTATCAGTGAGTTAATAACAGAGTGTAACGGGTTGTTATCAATCATAATAATCGATCAACGACTGTACCAGCCTCCAACTAATGGTTATAATCAATTTGGTTATCTGTGAGTGCTATCTTAGCGCCTGTCTTTACTTGTAGTTGACGCTGAGGTCGCGAACTTTTGTGACAAATAGGTAGATGTGGCCTGCTTTTTTACCTGGGAAACATTAATGAGGGTTTTCTGAAATGACGTTGACTAGGCGGCAGCACTGAGAAGTCAGGTCCGAGCACCTGTCAAAAGTGTCAAAGCGCCTATATTTTCTTTAGTCGTGACGGTTGTGACTGAATGATGAACGAATGAATGAAGCGAATGATGAACGTCATCATATATTTTATATTCACTGTCGAAATGGAAGACCTCCTGTCAAAGTGGCATTGGCATTACTTACTAAAGGTGAAAGTTAGCGAAATACAGTTTATTTGCAAAAAAAACTAACAAATTTTGAATTGTTCGTTGAAGGAATGTAGAGTTTGACGAGTTCTCAACTTCAAATTATCAATTAAAATTCAAGTTTTTTTTTGTCGTTTCAAAACTACAAAAAAAAAACACATTATAATGAAAGAAACTCAAAGTTTACGCTCTATCCAAAACTATTAAACTTAAGGCCCAGGGTTCCGATTTGCCTTTGTCTCTGTCTTTTTCTTTACGTGTAAAGAGTAAAGAAAATAACTACACTTTTGTACTTTTTCAATGTTTTTCGTTGTTTTTTTTTTATCATATTGCTCATATTACTCATCATAATCCATCACTGAATGCAGGTTGACATTAGACATTTTATGGTATATTTGTAATTATAATTATAATTGTTAGTGAAGGTATAAACTGCTTTTAAAGACAATTAAGAGGTGTGTTTGAAGATTTTTTTGAAGCATTAATGTATGTTTAATTATGATTTGAGTTCCATCACTGTATTAAAATAAGACTTGAAAATATCATTCTTTTTTTTGTCAAAATTATTTACGGTTTAAGAGATACACTGCTTTAAAAAACCCCGTTTTCGGAACCCTGCGCCTTAAGACAGAATCGCAGTTACCTTTAACAGTTTTATTCTGGTGTAGGCACTTTATATTTCTTCGAAGTCGTGTTGATGGCACGACAGTGTATTAAATTTTAGTGGCCAAAACTTCGCCACTTCCACGGCATCGTCGGTGACAGCACAGAGGTCACTATGGCTGCATTTTCCATTTTTGAAAGAAGTATGTTCCACCTGATAATCGAGTCCAACAGCGACGATACCAGGGTACTAAATACTACCATTCAGCCAATGGATAGTGCTCAAGAGAGAGAGAACTACTAATCATGCCGTGCCCAAAAGTAGTTACTGGTTTCTGCGTCAAGTTTGACTATAACAAGTGACAATCTAATTAACGGTAGATTGAAACATTTGATTTCAAATACTCGTGAAGGTAATTTGCGGGTGTCTGTTATGTTATGTTATGACATGTCATAGCATGTAATAATGACTGCCGACTCGCTAAGTCAGAACTAATTGTCGTAAAGAAACATGGCGGTCATATATAACAGGGTTATGCGCATACGCACCATTTTTGAAGCACATGAATCATAAAAGTCAGAGATGCGTGCCTTAGGTTCGAACTTGGGACCTATGACTTGGCAGTCCGACGGTCACACCACTAAGCTGTCACTGCTGTCATATCTTGAGGTTAGAAGCTTGAAGAAGCTTCTAGTAACCAGCAAAAACATCTATTTTATGTCGTTCGAAGTTCTATCTCGTATAGCTTTGATCCGCCCAAGCAAAAATGTGCTTAGCCTCATCCCAGTTACCAACAAGGTGCTGTAAGAGCTAGATCACCACAACATGGACTGAGGTTCGTCTAAACAAGGCATTACAAAAATGCCTTCGCTCTGATTCTTCGGAAAAATCCCAGGGGTTTCGATTTGATTAAAGGTGGACCATTGACCATTCGTTTCAGTATTGTATTTGTTACATTTTTATAAGCAAACATTTGTTAGATCTGAAATAAGTTTGTGTTATTTGTTTTAAAAAGGCGAAAAAAGGGCAAGGTGAGAGTTGGTCGAGCAGTGATCTCCTGAACGATAAACTGCGATAACCATAGCAATGTTTTCTTTCATCGTTTAAAGGCCTTAAATCAGTGTTATGGTAATAACTACTGCCTGGCAGAAGAATCTAAAGGGATTACTAGTATTACTAGAGAACGCCCTACTAAGTAGGTATTAAACAAACACAAAATACATAATGATAGACAAAGCATACATTTTTCATCATCATGATCAGAGGAGCTCGTGGCTAAGTAATAACTGCCGCACGGGTCGATCCATCAGGTTAAGCTACGCTTGCCGGGGTTGGTCTGTGGATGGGTGACCATCTTTACATACCGAGACTCCTCCGTGCCTCGGAAAGCACGCTAAGCCGTTGGTCCCGGCTGTCATTCGTGGATCTTTGACAGTCGTTACGGGTCGTCAGAAGCCCGAAAGTCTGACAACCAGTCTTACCAAGGGGTATCGTATTACCCATATACTGGGTTGTGGGGGTCAGATAGGCAGTCGCTTCATGTAAAATACTGGTATTTAGCTGCATCCGGTTAGACTGGAAGCCGACCCCAATATAGTTGGGAAAAGGCTAGGCAGATTGATCATCATGCGAATGCCGTCCACTGCTGGTCACAGGCCTCCCCCAAATGGGGGGGTCTGCCATCCAGGCTTGGCAGGCGGGATGGCGATCGCAGTGTGGCGATAGAATACATAGAGAACGCTGCTGCCTATTCTCTAGTAAGTCCCTTAGTCGCCTTTTACGACACCCATGGAAAGAAATGGGATGGTACTCTTCTTTACGACACCCATGGAAAGAAATGGGATGGTACTCTTCTTTACGACACCCATGGAAAGAAATGGGATGGTACTCTTCTTTACGACACCCATGGAAAGAAATGGGATGGTACTCTTCTTTACGACACCCATGGAAAGAAATGGGATGGTACTCTTCTTTACGACACCCATGGAAAGAAATGGGATGGTACTCTTCTTTACGACACCCATGGAAAGAAATGGGATGGTACTCTTCTTTACGACACCCATGGAAAGAAATGGGATGGTACTCTTCTTTACGACACCCATGGAAAGAAATGGGATGGTACTCTTCTTTACGTTCGGCACCACACGGAATAGGGATGATGACAAAAAAAATATTTTCACCTCAGCACCTCAAACAAGCAGGTTTTGCTGTCAAAAAACAGTGAGCAAAATTCGATTTTGCTGCGAGCGTGAGACAAAGTAACTTTTTAATTTTTTTTTTAAATGCCGACAGCAGTGTTGGGTCTACTCACAAAATTCTAAAGATTTAAACTTCAATTAGTTTTGCCACTTTCACTTCGATACGAAAAAAGCGAGAGATAGAAACAAATCGATCCGAAGTTCGATTTCAAAATTCCATATCTACTAGGCCCAAAAAAGAAACAAACAATAAAACGTTCGGATATACAAACATTAAAATTGCAAATCATCTGGTTTTATTTAAATTCTGTTTTATTAAATTTTTGGAACGAAGTTCTTAAGCGGCTTGGGGTAAGAGTGCAGTGACAGATATCGTCACGCGAAAAGGTGCTTGCGACTGTCTTCTTCTAATTCAAAGAGAAAGAGAGAGATAGTAAGTGTGAATTTGGTCGAAATGAAAATCCAAGATGGCGGTTGCGAAAATTTTCACATTTTTCATAATGGGTGTCGTTTTCATAGTTTTGAAGGGTGCCAAAGCCGACCGTGAGGTCAAAATGTAAATCCAAGATGGCGGCTGCGAAAATTTTCACATTTTTCATAATGGGACTCGTTTTCATAGTTTTGAAGGGTGCCAAAGCCGACCGTGAGGTCAAAATGTAAATCCAAGATGGCGGCTGCGAAAATTTTCAGATTTTTCTTCATGGGTATCGTTTCTATGGTTTTCAAGGTTGCTAAAGCCGATAGTGAAGTCAAAATGTAAATCCAAGATGGCCGCTGCGAAAATTTACATTTTTTTTTTCTTTTTTTTTATTATTATTGATAGTAAAAAAGTTATTGGTATTTAAAATTCACATTTTTAGTTCCAAAATTACGCCAAATCCATGAAAAAATTGCAAAATGCATAACTTTTAGACACCCGCTAAACGACGGCCGCCGCCCGCACCAAATGTAAAATTCGGTCAAATTCACCATTGAAAAAAAATTTAGGGATTATTTTTTCTTTTTTCCTGAAAATGTCCACATAAATATGCTTACAGTACGATACCTAACAACACCCTCACGGATCGGACAGGGTTTTTTTTTTACTATGTTGTATGTTCTCGCTGCTGAGGTGAAAAGTTGTATGTGTTACACGAGAGCAAAGTTATTTGCATCTCGTGTCTTTGAATCCCTCGCCGCGCTCAGGATTCTAACCTAGAATCACTCGCTACGCTCGTGATTCAATTATAGAATCCTTCGCTTACTCGGGATTCAAAATCAACACTCGCAGCAAAAAACAACTTTGCTCTCTTGTTGCACAAATAACTATTTTTGTCCGAAATGTAGATTATGAAAAAATAACGTACACGTATTTTTTCTTTTTTTACGCTATCAAAAGATTACGGCGATACATTGTTATAATGTGCCATGACGTCACTTGTATGTAGATTTTATACATACTTGTGACGTATCAATCCCCACTCCCCAACTTTAATGCGTTGTATCTAAATCTTTTTATTAATATGATATAGCAAAAAATACGTGTCTACTATTTTTTTATTACCTATCTGACAGACGGACTAAACAGAATTTCTTTTTTTTGACCCAGGCATCATCCCTATTCATTTTTATAGGAACAAAAAAAAATCATATCTACCAAATAGTTGATTATACTTCTATAAAATTACACCGGATACTCTTCATCCTGAGTACAGTAATTGGCACTGTCTGTATGTGTGAATTGAATGATGTATGGATGTTGAACTGTTGTGTAGCCATTAATTACCAGCGTGATTGATTTTGACAAATGTATATTGATTTATTTTTATGGATTGCATGATTGACAGAATGGTGGTATTAACAACTTTGTTTTTCGCTTTTGAAACAGAAGCTGCAGAACTTTTTCCAGAAGTAGGTATTTAAAGTAGGTACCTAAGTTTGATTGACATCTGGCTTTGTAAAAAAGTAAATTTTGCACCGATTTTCTTTTTTTTTGCTAGTTAATACTTAGTACTGTGACAAGACGAATCAAACGGTTCCCGGTTGCACTCAGAACGGATTTTACCAATGAAATCGAACGCGATCAGCACATCAACATTTAGTCAGTGTCAATCTTCCACGAAAATTATGAAAATTACAGCAAATCAATCCGAACGCTACTCAGGCGTCTATGTTCTGCTGTTCCTATTTCATTTTGAAAACGTAGGTATTTTACCTCTGTATAATGGACTTAACATCTGGCTTGCCTTTACCCAAGTTTGTTGGGGTCGGCTTCCAGTCTAACCAGCCTATCTGACCTCCACAACCCAGTTACTGAGTAACACGATACGCCTTGGCAAGACTGGTTGTCAGAATTTCGGGCTTCCGATGACCCGTAACGACTGTCAAAGATCCACGAATGACAGCCGGGACCAACGGCGGCTGGACGTGCTTTCTGAGGCACGGAGGGGTCTTGGTATGTAAAGATGGTCACCCATCCACGGACCAACAGCGGCAAGCGTAGCTTAACCTGATCAATCGACCCGTGCCGCTGTTATTACTTAGCCACAAGCCCCTCAACCCATGTATAATGGAGTACCTGTATTTAACAGATATACTGAAGGAGGAGATTATACAGTCATTTAGCGAGACAAAATACAAATTATTGCTTACTATTTCACAATACAGACCTACAATCGCCATTGGAAATGCAACTGTCAGACGGTAAATACTTCAAATGCCAGTCCGACACTATTGATTAGGTATTATCATTATTTATCTGTCTCGCTGGTCAGCGGTGCGAAAAATGTCTAAGCTGTAGATTAGTTGAGATTATGATTGTTTACCGAGATTGTAGGTAAATTGGAGGCTGTTCTAACACTGTTTGTTTATGATGAAGTTTAGTAAAGGAAAAGTCGAGGTCGAGGTGAAATTAAATTACAGTAGCGCTTGTGCGTACTTAGATAGAAATTAACAGAAATTCAAAAATAAAGTTTGGTTTTTAATTAAGTATAGGTATAGTTTTCCATCAAAGATGGTTTAATATTTTTTTTCCAATTATACTGCTCTTTTATACTTCTCTATGTCGAATGTTTGTGGCCAGCAATCTTTTTAAACAAGCGTCCATGGAGATAATCCCGATCTCTCGTCAGCGTTTCACCAGCCTACTTCATAATATTGCCAGCGTTTTTATTTCAAAGAATAATTTCACCCAGATGCCTAAGACACCCACAGAGCAGCAATCCTTGCTCATTATTCTGGAAATATTTTAAAAGTTTTAGCTTGAGTCAAATCATTTCATGTATTCCTTTGCAAACATGTGTAGGTATAGTACATATGTGTTATTATAATAAAGTTGTCCATATTTTGCCGCCACATGGGCATGCAAAGGTTTACAATTCAAAATCTAAAATAAGCGGAAGATCATTGGAAATTATTAAAAAAATCCTTCTTTGTGTCAGTTTCATAGGCCTTCCTTGGTTGTGCCAGTTTCCACACTCCTTTGCCTGTCTCATCCGGGTTCAACATGCAATGATAACAATGCCGTCCGCCCATCTCGTCGCGAGACGAATTACATTCACATACTTCCAGTCCTTGGACGCCACTTCACTCAGTTACAGGCTGACACATATTAGATTCAAATTTAGACGCAAATGTAGTTTACTCTACCCTTGTAGATACACAATTCTACTAGATTAACTACAATCTTTATCATCAATAAAAACCAGAGCAATTCTATCAAAACAACATTAAAATCATTATAATTACATACATAATAGATGTTTGAAATTAACAAGTCGGCTGCTATTAACGAGGGAATAAATACTCCTTGCGATTAGTATGTGAGTACTTATAGCTACCGCATAAAGCTGCCTTAACATAATTTAAACTTTTAAGAGTCTCATTAATACTGATTTGGCCGCAGGCACACAATTAAACTTGATCTAACATTCTTGTACTATCAATTATGATACCTAAATGTCGACGTGTTTGTTATTAAAAAAATGCTTGAATTATATTTCTGCTCGGAGAATAAACGTAAAACAACAGGTGAAGTTTTCATTTTATAAAAAAAAAAACAATATGTACCTACAAGTAATGTCAACAAATACAGCTTGCCGATTTTTTTGTTGCGCTCGAACGGCATATTTGCGAAATTTAAACCAAATTAAAAAAAAAAAACATTGTACTGTTTGTGTTCTATTGTATAATAGTAGTACACATAGGTAGATATTTTTGGCAATAGCTTAGATTATCGTATTTTAAGAATTTTCGTTAATTGCTCCTCAATTAAAACCGACCTCGAGATGCTATCTATTGTAGACGAAATGTTTCGACAACTAATTAATGCATGTGTACTTACAAGTGTAGATTTACTTGATAATGACAACATAGGAGTTATCAGTAAAGTAAAACAAAGTACAACAAATACAACAGCTTGTCTATTCTGTATAAATCACACCGTGAAAACTTGTAAAGTGAGCTTCAATTGAGCTGTTATTCCACCTACGCAAGGGATTGACAGATCACTTCTTTACACTATCGATCACTAAATTTAAACTTTTTTTAAAAAGCGAACCTACACATTTGTAGAGATCCCTACTTATCAAAAAGATGCGATGCATGAAGGCTTTGATGAAAATTGTGGAATAAACAGCTCAATCAAAAACTTAATTAAAATATGTAATAAAACTTATTTTACAAATTCTTAAGCCATTGTCTCTTTTCCTTTATGGATAGAAATGATTACAAGTGCCTCATTAGTCCAGTGGTCACAAGCGTTAGATTTACCAGGTCAGGCAGAGTGTTATTTTTTTTCAGTGAATTTAACTCACACTACGAGTATTTGATATCCATGCACATCTAAAAACGAGTGTTATTAAGGAGTATTGTTACCCTTGGATTACTGAGAATGTTAAATTCATGATGCATTTGAGGAACAAAGCACATGCAGATATTTAAAAAATAAAAAATCTGATTCACGAAAGATTTATTACAAAGAATTTAAGTCACTTGTTTCTATGTCTCTATTTTACGAAAAATCAGCGTACAAAAAAAACACAAGATCAACAGTCAAATCAATGATTCCAGAGCGCTTTGGCCTGCTCCCATCTAAACATAAGGAATTACCTCTGCACTTTAACGATCCCGACAAAATTTGTGACCATTTTCTGAATGTGGTCAAAGTCAAAGTCAAATAATTTATTTCAATTAGGCACAAAAAAGGCACTTTTGAACGTCAAACTTTACAAAAAATAATAAAACTGATTCTAGTCGCCCATTCCAAAAGGTAGTTTTCGTATGGAGAAGAATGGGCAAGAAACTCCACCGTTACTCTTTTAAAAAAATCATTATATCTTGTATACACTTATTATATAATTATATGTGAAGACAATGCACCTAGAATAAGATTACTATACCACGATAGGTAAAAAGAACGAAAAATGAAGGAATGACATAATTATGTGATAGATGCATGGTGCTCACATACTTACAAACATTGTAAAATTATACTATATTTCTAACATTATAATAAGTAATACTAATAAGTCAGTGTGTGAGTTCAAGTAATCACAAAAAATAAAATAAAATAAATGTTTAAAAAAATAATAATTATACAATTAAATTAGCAACCAGTTCGATTTTGTCTAGATTCTGAATTGTCCTATGGAGCAGGACCAGCATGTTTCCAAGCATTTTTATCTTGGATATAATCCTCTAATTTGTAATATGCTTGTTTACAAAGTGTACTTTTTATATGATTTTTAAATTTTCTTTGAAAAATGGAATCTGGATGTCTGAAAAATGGTTGATCTATTTTATCTTTATTTCTAGTATTAAAATTATGTCTATCACTTATTTTATTAAAAAGATGTAGATTTTTTCTCACATACATAATATTTGAATAAATGAATTGGCGATACGGTTGTGGTGGAGATACGGTTAGTAATTCGTTGCTTGCATATTTTGAATCCGCGCTAAATAATAGTTCCACGTTTAGTTTGAGACCTACAACATGCAAGGAAATAGCGAACACGCTGACTAGTATTAAATCGAACGCTGAAGGTTGCGATGGCTTTAACATGAATATGATATTACTGACACTACCTGTGACTTTGGACGCCGTGACTGCTTTAGTAAATACATCTGTCACATCCTCATCTT
This sequence comes from Xanthia togata, assembly GCA_963853775.1. Classification (NCBI taxonomy): domain Eukaryota; kingdom Metazoa; phylum Arthropoda; class Insecta; order Lepidoptera; family Noctuidae; genus Xanthia; species Xanthia togata. The sequence continues at coordinate 14,956,703 of OY970809.1, forward strand.
TCCCTGAGTTATGGAAAATTGCCAAAGTGCTTCCATTACCGAAAGACTCTTAATGCAGTGGATATGAAGGATCTTAGACCAATTAGTATACCACCGGTACTTTCTAAAGTTTTAGAGAAAGTAGTATGTGCGCAATTGGTTGACTTTTTAGAGACAAATGTAATCCTGCCAGATGTTCAATCAGGGTTTAGGAAGGGCCGTAGTACAGCCACGGCTTTGTTGGATGTGACAGACAATATCTTGTTGGCTCAAGATAATGAGATGTGCACTTTTTTGGTGTTGCTTGATTTTTCACGCTCGTTTGACTGTATTAACATTCCTTTATTATTGTCAAAGATGGCTTTTTATGGATTTGACGAGGATACAATAAAGTGGTTTGAGAGCTATCTTAGCGATAGTACGCAATTCGTTGAAATACGGTGGGCGGATGGCTCAACAGTTGTCTCTAGACATTGCTCAGTTGGAAGGGGGGTTCCACAGGGCTCGATTCTTGGGCCAGTATTGTTTATTTTGTATTGTTCCGATATATAATTTGAAATATAAATAAATGTAAATACCACATTTATGCCGATGATACACAAGTATATATATCATTTAAGCCCGAAGACTATGAAAAAGCATTAAACGATCTTAATACAGATCTTGAAAACATGCAATGGTCCAATGCCAACACGCTTGCCTTGAACCCTACAAACACCAAGTATATGATTTTTGGAACCGACAACCAGTTAGATAAAATTAAACCCTGTGCCAGCTGTGTGACGGTTATGGGAGAGCCTATCGAGCGGGTCTACGAAGCACGTAATTTGGGTCTTATCATGGACACGGAACTTCGTTTTCACAAACACGTATCTGAGTCTATCGGTAATTGCTATTATAGACTTAAGATTTTATACAAAGCTCGTCCCATATCTTAGTGAAGAATTGCGAGTCTTGCTTGTGGAGTCTTTGGGTTGATCGAAGTTGAATTATGCGGACACAGTGTATGGCCAACGACTACTGTCAAAAACTGAAAGCATGATGCAAAGACTTCAAAACGCCTGTGCACGCTTCTGTTTTAAAGTTCCCTTTAGGGGACACGTTACACCTTTCTTCAATGAGCTTAACATTTTAAAAAGCTAGACGTAAACTCCACTTGGCGAGCCTACTCTTTGGTGTTATTAAGTCTCATTCCCCTTCTTATTTATATGACAGACTATCATGGACAAGAAGACACAGAATCGGTGAGGGGAGAAAATGTTCTCAACAGCTTTCCATCCCACGGCATAAGTCGGCGGTTTTTAGAGGCAGTTTTCGCTACGCAGCTACCGAATGCTGGAACAATATCGCTCCACCCATAAAGTACAGTAAAAGTTGCAGACTTTCAAATTTAAATTAAAATAATTTTTATTGAGCCATCAAAAGGATGTTGAAAAGAAAATGTTCGAGCCGACATAGGTATCTGCCATTTAAAAAATGTGTTATAATTTTATTTTATTTTTTATCATTTTTATAATATTTATCAATTTTACCTACATTTTTTTTTAAACAATTTTATCTATTTTATTTTTATTTGTCAATTATTATTATCATATATTGCTCTGAATGAAAATAAAAATCGCATCAACCTGCGTTTTGTAGTTTAGAAGAACAACGCAGTCGCTCGATTTTGCCTAAGGTACTTTCTATTTATTTATGATAGATTTATTATTTTTAATGTAGGAAATACACAGATATTGAGTATTTAGTTTAGCTGCACATTAATCACAACACAACGCACACACACATGTATGTCACAACATTTTATTTGATTTTGTATGAGTTTATTTTATATTACCTTTAAAATGTATTTATTATAACGGACATACACTTTCCTATACTTATTATTCTAGCGTATGGCACTCGTGCGTTGCAGCTTAAAATCAGCGTCAGGTGGTACACTTTGTGTTGTCATCTGACATTATGCTGAGCTAAGGCCCTTTAGGCATTATAATAATTTGTTTTCTGTTTTTATAGTTTTAAGGTGTATTTTTTTGTAATGCATTTATCTTTCTTTCTTTCTCTCTTATTGGGTTTTTTAACAGAATTTTAATTTCTCAGTAGCAGCCTGGAGTGATCGAGAAGAAAAGATTTGGTTTGTACTAACTCTCAGACTAAACATGCTTTCACTAGACGATTTTATTTATTCTTAGGACCCTACTTTTATAACCAGTTCAACAGACTGCTAAAGATTTATAGCTTATGTAATTTACTAGTACAAGAATATTTGGCAAAACTCAATTATACGGACACGGAAAAACTACTAGAAATATTAAAATAGACTTAATATTAATCTCTACCTTATCTACTTTAAGATTATTCGTTAATTAATTTAAACTTAATATAGTATAATTTAGTTTTAAAATAATATACTTACTAGAAATAATATAATTACTCTTACAATCATTTAAAATATTGTATCTTCTTTTTAAATGTTAATTTGTGAAATGCTGGCCTGAAACACAGGTTTTCATAAACCTAGATCAGGCAAGTCTACTTTACATCTAGAATTAATTTTTCCTCAATTGCAATTAATGTAAATCATTATCTTACTTTATACTTGATTTTTTTTTTAAATCCGTGATAAGAATGTCAAGGATAAACTATTCTTGGATGAAACTGTTGCTACCTTCGCCGTCTTCACACAGTGGGTGCCTGAAGACGGGCGTCGTCACCGAGTCAGGCCGAAGAAACGTTGGCGTGTCTATTTGAACTTGTTCCTGACCGATTAGCTGGAAAGGCACCACATATATAGAAAACTTACGGGGGAGAAAAAATACAATGAAATATCTCTGTCTGTTATGAGTCCTATTACATTTTTTTACGGAAATTCATGATTTTTGACCATGTAATTTTCAGCAGCAGTAAGATATTTTAATTATTTGATTATAATAACTATAGTGTCATTCTATTTCTTGTAAGTTGGAGTTACACAAGTTATTTTCGTGTAATTTGCTGAATTGACGCGGAATATATAGTACTTTAATTTAATTTATTGTAATTTTGTCTTATTATATTGAGAAACAAAAACTAATGAAACGTATTCACTGTAGATCGAAGTTTTATATCATATTAGTTTATTTGATTTAATTGTGTTTATTTGGAATATAATGGACATGAAAATCAAGACATTTATTGGTTTTCTTTACGACTTTTCCCTGAAAACTCAAGGAATTTAAAGAAATTCTAGAACTCCAATAAACAAGTAAAACATTCAAGTTATCGTTTAGTAACTTTCGCTTTTATTAGAACTGAATGAAACAATGTGAATTTGAGCGTCAAAGTTCCATTGCCGACGTTTTTCCTTGTAAACTGAGTTCGTAAAATATTCATAGTAAATTACACGACAAGAAAAGTTAAAATGTGCAACTCCAACTTACAATAAAGAGAATGGCACTATCGTTATTCATAATCAAATAATTCAAATATCTTACTGCTGCTGAAAATTACAACATCAAAAATCATGAATTTGCGTCAAAAATGTAATAGGACTCTTAACTGATTGAACCTGACTAAAGGTCCGCAACAATTGACACATATCTCGGTAGGCTTGACACGTGGAAAACGAGTCAAACTAGCAACAGTTTCTTTTTTTATCTAACCTATGTTCTCCAACTGTTGGGCACGATTTGCATTCCTTCCTGACCGGTTGGCCGGTAATGCACAACATAAAGAAAACTTATGGGGTGAACTTTGCCCAGCTCTGGGACAACATAGGTTAGATAAAAATAGAAACTGTGTCTACCTTGACTTGTTTTCCACGTGCCAAGCCTACCTAGCTATGTAATAATTGTTGCGGCACTTTAGTCAGGCTTAAAGCGTTTATTCTGAAAGTGGGCAACAAAATATTTCCCGTTTTGATTCATTTGGCAATATTACTGTATGGAAATAAGAAATGTGGCTAACTGGAATATTAATAATTAATTCCAATTATAACTCTGAATTTGATGTTGTAACCGTTTTAGGTGTAAAAAAGGCATTTAGAAAGTTTCCAAATACATACTTTTTTACATCTAAAACTAAATATTCATAATAATTATTGCATTTCATAATCAATATTTTAGTTCACTAATTAGCCATATTTCATATTTCCATACTTCCGTATTATTACCAAATTTAAAAAACAAAACAGGTAAATATTTTGACAGCTATTTGCGACGTTGCCAACTTTTAGGATAAACGCTCGTAAGTTAGAGTTGACAGAGAGACATTTCATTGTGGTTTTGTAGTGCGGCTTCCGGAAACACCTCATTATTGACTAACGTTTTTATTAATAATAAAAACTTTTATTTAATGAAGCAGAACATTATTTTATATTAATTAGCTTGATATGAATCTAAAGAAAACTGTAGGTAGAGAAAATCTAATACATTACCCTTGTTGTTGGCTTCGCCGTAGTTCCACACAACAGACATATCGGACAGCCTTCTGTGCAGACCATGCATGGAGGCTGAGGAAACCGTACGCTCCTGTGCTCTTTGAATGCAAAGACGCCTCCCAAATTAGAACAGAAACCCTCGGGTCACTCAGATCTTTTGTAATGAAATTGTTTATTCTGTAAATAGGATATTGGAATCACTTTTACACGTCATCTTAAAAATTAAAATTAAAAATTAGCTAGATGAGGTCGGCGTTTCCTATCTGACTACTCTGAGAAGAAAGGCCGAAACAAACTCAGAGGTCACAGTCTCTTTTAAAGTCCAGACATAATCTTGGTCAGGCCATATGAGGACCATGTAGATTAGTCTGAAATGGTCTTTTGAGAAAAGAACCACACAGATTTGAGTGGACCTGTCCTGTCAGTGCAAGCATTTGTCAGTAATCGTGGAGCTCAACTCAGAACTTAAGGAGCACAAGTTCTAAACAGATTAGGAGACCTTATCTGGCTCTGGAGGGAGGTGGGCTGGTGGGAATCACCAACTTCGGCCACTATGGACTAAGTACAATGGCCCACTAGAAGTGCTAAGTGCAGAAACCAATAACGATAACATATAACATACCGTAGTAGTGTAAAAAGTGAATAATTTACCTGACCTTCAATAAACAGAGAATTTCAATATTAATAATCTAACTGACCTACTTTGATATTAAAAATACCTTGAATGGTAATTAGATCATTATTCTACTACTGCAAAAAAATATTAACACGTCCATCTCAACATACCTGAGCTCAGTAGCGCATGAAACAAACTCGTCATGACCGTCGAGGTCGCCGGATCGATTCCCGGATGCGCATTACAACTGTGCGAATAATGAACCGCTTGTTTGTAGGGCTGGTACCTTTGGACTTGATATAAAGCTGTAATTTAAAAAAGGTAAATATCGTGATGGCCCAATGGTTAAGGCCTGGTTCGCTGCTCTCTGAGTATATCTTGGACATTACTAACACCGGTGAAGGAATCATCGTGAGAAAACCTGAACCCCTAATACGTAATACACGATCATTCGGAATTTGAATCGTTTTTAAACAAATTGCTAATCCATTGCTTCATAAGTTCGAAAATAAATATCTGCTCAACAATTTAAATAACGCAATGAATGTTGTTGAACTGTCAAAATGAAACAAATTTGTCGTCACCGTTTACGAAAATGTGTTGCGTTATTAGTTAGCTGGTCTTATAGTTAATATAAGTCTGAAATCGCGTCTTGAGCAAGTGTGGTGATCAATGCTTGCGCCTTATCTGTATGAAAATAGACCTTTGCGTTGCAGTGAGGCAATTACAGGATGGTATAATTATTGTACCATAAAAATTAAGTGCGTCCAATAAATAAAATAAGTGGCCAAAATCCTTTAGCTGCTGAAAATAAACGCTGACAGGGGGGCGGCCTGCGGTTACCGGCGATGTGGCGGACAGTTGAAAATGTACTATCTGCTAAGGAGCTATTCAAACACACGTGGTACACATTACTACTTTCTGCCATCGCCACCGCCTCTGTCTGAATAACGCATTACTCGCAAAATATCCTAAAGGCGAGTTTTTGTAACGCGTTACAGCAGCCAGTGCAGCGAGCCGAGTCGTTCCGATGCGAGCATTGCGAGCGCATGTTTGTAATGGAGCAAAAACAAAAAATGGAGCAGTCTTAAGGCAAGTGCTCGAAGCGAGCGTTCGCCACGTTTTGTGTATCGCCGTTTTGTAACAAGAAATGGTGCGCCCTTGAGCCATGTGCTCGAAGCGAGCGTTGTCCGCATCTTGTGTATTGCCGTTTTGTACCAAGCTCGCCTAGAATAATACTTTACAAACAAACTTTGCAAGACATTGTCCGCCTTAAAAAAAAAACTAAAGGCTTACCTACCTACTTTGTAAAGTTTATAAAATCTTTAGTGCCAGCCCTGTATAACGTACCTACAATACACACATTACCATTGTTATTTTATCAGAGTAACGCGGAACACACGGTAATAGCTGTTCCCTGATGATAATACTAACTATAAACCACATACTTATACACCCATATAGATTATAGCCCATATTTATATACCTACCTTGAATAGCCAGTCATTCGAGTACCAGAAATATCGTTATACTGTCATTAGTTCACACTTTATACTCTGAGATACGGCTGAAATGATTGTAACTAATAATATTTTTAATAATATAAATATACTTAAAGTACGTTTACATATCTTGATATCTAAAGCATTTTAAAACCTGTCTTTTAAATTTATCGTTATATTATTGCTAAGCTCATGCTGGAGTAAAAATCAAAATTCTAGTCATTTATTCAAACTAAACTGAGAACTGAGGGGCAATTCCCGTAATTTTTAAGCATGTTCGCATTCGCATCTCATTCGCAATGTGTCAAAAATACAATCAATTTACCAACAAAATTTTTGACAAGTTTGACAGATTGCGACTAGAATGTGAATGTTTTTCCAATCAATCAGAATCGTTTTAGCACCTGACGTCGCGCCGCCATTATGGCAATCAGCAGTGCTATTCTGTAACCATCTCACCGTGAAAACTTAGGTGAAGTGAGCTCGGAGGGAGCTGTCAGTCCCTAGCAGCAGGTGGAATGACAGCTCACTTCAAGCTCACTTCACCTAAGTTTTCACGGTGAGATGGTTACAGAATAGCACTGCAGTTATCAAAGTGAGCGGACAACAAAGACACGTCGCGTTTTATTGGATTCTGGAAAAAACTGTTTTTTACCAAATAGCTAGTGATTTTTCTAAACTATACATATAGGGCGTGTATTTTCCGTAAATAATAACACCTCGGAATTGATGTTTTCAAATGTGACATTAACTACACTAACAGATAAGAACTTGTTTTTCAAAGATTCGACATACGGGGGCAAGATGGGGTAGGAAGGCAAGCGGCATACAAATGTCTAATTTTACTGTTTATTTTGTTCTAGAATGGTGAGAAATTATTTTAAAAAACTAGTAGATCGGATTGGTCAGATGAAAGTATAAAAGATGCTAAGAAAAATATGGTTGAAGGAAAAATGAGTTACAGGTTAGCAGCAAAATCATTTTCTATCCCACAACTTTAGAAAGAAAAGTGAAGCTAGCTCGAGAAAGTTTAGATAAGAATGATCCAATGATTGTTAAATTTAAGGTACCGTTAGGCCCAAAAGAGCAAGTTTTTACTGATAATGAAGAGGAAGAGCTATGTAAATACATGGGTACCCCATCTTAACCCAGGGGCGGGGCATGATGGGGATGAGGGTGTATTTCTAATTTTTTTATTTTTTTTATTGCCAAATACACATTAAAAATGAAGACTGATTATCAAAGAAGATTATAAAAATAAAACAAATTAATAAAACTCATTACGGTCAATTTTATTTACCATAAAACCTTAAGGAACCCGTCTTACTCCACTCTCCCCTACCTCAAAACGCCCGCCTTTCACCACTTCCTACTGCTTTAGCTGGGAAGAAGAAGTAGCCCAACAAACTCCCCAGCCACACAGCTTTCAGCACAGGCCATACTTATTCTATGTACTCCAAAGAATCTCTTACGAGAGTTCTACTCTTTGGCACAGACTTTCAGTAATGTTTACCATAGACAATACACTTAAACAATGTTCCAATCAAAATATATACACTATCACAAGCAAAAAGTATAAAACTAAAAAGGTCGTATACAAAATCTGTCAGAAATAAATATAATTCGAAAAGTTTTGTTTGTTGTGTGTTGTTTTTTTTCTTAAGTTTTACACTTAAAAAAAAAACACAAGCTGATTTGTAAGAAAACTTTGAATAAAAGCCGTCTACATTAAAGAAAAAAAAATAGGAAATTAATAAAAATAGGAACGACCAAAAAGTCTTGCATTTTCATGAAAATTATGAACTTTCTAGGATAAGACTATTTTATAATAGAATGTGTTGCAGACACTTTAATGTTAACCGAATGGTTTATAAATTAAATTATAATAAAATGACCTACATATTTATGCATGTGTGATTTATTAACTATCATAATAAAAAAAACTAACTGCATTAATTATTTTGTATCTAACATTACCTCATAATGAAGAAACAGATCCGCGTAGAATCTGGGTGCAGCAAATATGTAACAAACCAATCATTATCAAGTTCAATATCTAACTACATGTAATTCGAATCACTTTTAACTCTTAATGACTCTAAAATGTATAATTTTTCACACTTTAATAATACATGTACCTACGAAGTTATTTTTACGACATGCCAGATTGATACTGGTAATTATTGTTACTGGCAACTAATGGTGGTAAGGCGTGGTCGACACTATACCCAAGGTGATGGACAACTTGTCCACATGTCGTTAATCTTTTAATATTAAATATTTCAAGTTTAGCGTCAGACTTTTTATAGTTTGAGTTTTAGAATCGGTCGTTTAAAATCTGCCAATAGGATTTTTTAAAGTAATGAACCTCAATTTTTTTGCGCTTCTACGAGGGCTGCACTAAAAGCATCGGGAATGGAATATTTCTACTGTTTCTGTCATATTAAAATCTTTTTAATTGAAAACTCCTTGGTTTTAAAAATCGAATACCATTTATTTATTTTAAAAAAGATTTTCGGTCTTGTCACAAGGTTTTGTCAAACTTGTTTAGTCTTTGAGAAAATGGAATTGACTCGAGAAAATTCAAGAACGATGATTTATTATGACTTTCGAAGTGGTTTAACACAAAAACAGTGTGTTGACCGGATCATTTCTGCATTTGGTGATGAAGCCCCATCCAAAACCACAATTTATCGCTGGTTTGCTGAATTTCAACGTGGACGTGTCAAGCTCAGTGATGATCCCCGTCAAGGTCGTCCAAAAACTGCAGTTACCCAAGAAAACGTTGATGCTGTGCGTAAGCTGATTGAGGAAGATCGTCATGTGACATACCGCGAAATTCAGGCAACTTTAGACATTGGCATGAGTCAAATACAAATAATCTTGCATGAACAATCAGGTGTAAAAATGTTGTTTTCCCGATGGATACCGCATTCGCTCTGTGAAGAGCAAAAAGTGGCTCGCGTTACTTGGTGCGTCAGAACTCTTGAAAGATTCCACGCAGGATCCTCAAATGCTGTATACAACATCGTATCAGGTGACGAATCCTGGATATATGCGTACGAACCCGAAACAAAAACCAGTCACGGGTTTGGGTGTTCGAAAATGAGTTAAATCCAACAAAAATTGTTCGATCACGGAGTGTTGCAAAAAAAATGGTGGCTACGTTTGTGTCCAAAACCGGCCATGTTACGACTATTCCTCTTGAGGGACAAAGAACAGTTAATGCAGAATGGTATGCTAGCATTTGTTTGCCACAGGTCGTTTCTGACCTCCATAAAGAGAAATGCAACCGCCGCATCATCCTCCATCACGACAATGCGAGTTCTCACACCGCGCACAGAACAAAAGAGTTTTTAGAGCAAGAAAACATAGAATTATTAGACTATCGGCCGTACAGCCCCGACCTAAGCCCTAATGATTTCTATACTTTCCATAAAATAAAGAATAAATTGCGTGGACAGAGATTTTCATCACCTGAAGAAGCTGTGGACGCCTACAAAACGGCCACTTTGGAGACTTGGGGTCTCCAAAATGGCCGTTTTGTAGGCGTCCACAAGGAGGCTTTTTTGTAGGCTTCTGAATGGAATGGTTGATTCAATGATTGGTTCCATCGTATGGAAAAATGTGTCAAATTTCGCGGAGAATACTTCGAAAAGCAATAAATACATTTTTGAATAGTAATTTTGTGTCACTTCCTTGATTCCCGAAATTTTCAGTGCCGCCCTCGTAATAAGGCACACTTTTTAAAATAATGGAGCTTCCAAACTTTCTGTGTTTTTTTCACAGTTGATCGCAATAACTAAGCTAGGCCCGACAAAACGGGTTAGGTTATTTCAAGTTTAGCTTTGGCCACTTTGTTAGTAGGGTAAGTTGATCCCGCTTCGTAAAGTTTTCCGCCTATAATAGGGATGACGACAAAAAAAAAATTTGTCCGTCATGTAGATTATAAAAAAAATACGTACATGTATTTTTTCTTTTTTTAAGTTATCAAAAGATTACGGCTATACATTGAGGTAAAATGTGCCATGACGTCACGAGTATGTAGATTTTATACTTACTTCACCCCCACTCCCCAACTTTAATGCGTTTTATCTAACTCATTTTTTATTAACATGATATAGCATAAAATACGGTTCTAATATATTTTTATTATTTAACTGACGGACTAAATAGAATTTCTTTTTTTTTGACCCAGGCATCATCCATATTACGTTCTATTTTTCTTTGCTAGAATGAAGACAAGTTCGAGTAATATAGTATATAATATCGTCATGGCGGGCCGGGGCTGCATTGAAGCGGCTCCTGCCCAATCTAGGGGGTCCAAATGCCTCCTGCCGGAGGCTATACGCGGGGATCGTGCGGTCCATGGCCCTGTACGGGGCACCGGTGTGGGCGCGTTCGTTGAGGCGGCGGCCTGCCCGCAGGTTGAACGCGTCCCAGAGGGTCATGGCCACCCGGCTGGTCCGGGGATACCGCACGGTCTCCGGTGAGGCGGCAAGCCTCCTTGCTGGATTGCCGCCATGGGAACTGGAGGCAAAAGTCCTCGCGCATATTTGGGAGTGGCGCGAGGAGGCGAAACGCCGGGGCTTGACTCCGATGCCGCGAGAAATCGCGGCACAGCGGACAGAGCTCCGACGGGATCTCATGGCGGCATGGAGAGTGCGATTGTCGCAACCCAGTGCTGGGCACGCCACTATTGTGGCGATAAGTCCCCTCTTTGAGGAGTGGCTGGAGAGGCGCCACGGCGTCCTCACCTTCCGCCTGACGCAGGTCCTCACCGGACATGGCTGTTTCGGGAGGTACCTGTTTCGGATAAGGCGGGAGGTAACGCCCGGGTGTCATCACTGCGTGGATCGCCCGGAGGACACGGTGGAGCATACGGTGGAGGTATGCCCGGCTTGGGCAGAGCACCGCCGTGTCCTCGTGGAGGCGATCGGTGGCGGGGATCTCTCGCGTCCGGCCCTGGTCCAGGCCATGGTACGGAGCGAGAGGGCATGGGAGGCCGTCACCTCCTTCTGCGAAGCAGTAATGCTCGCAAAGGAGGAGGCGGAACGCGTGAGGGAGAGGCAAATTTCGCGCCCTCACGCCCCTAGCCGCCGCAGGAGGAGACGCCCTGGGCGTCGGGAATCGATTGCCGATTCCCGGCCACCGTAGGCGCGGGCTTGCGGATGGTGAGCAATGGGTAGCTCGCCGTCCGGTAAGGACCAGGCCCGGGTCGACGGCGCGTTGTGTTCCACGCGCGCCTCAAAGAGATGTCAGCAAGTGAAGGGGTCCGATGAGACCATTGCCTGCCGGGGTTGCGGGATTAGTCCGAAAGGGATACCGTGGCCCCCTGGCATTGCACAGGCAACAGAAGGAACACGGGTGGGTTTTAGTCAGTAAGAGTCTGACACGCCCTCCCGCTCCACCCAGAGCGGGAGACGTCATTTGATGATTTCCCACCCAAAAAAAAAAAAAAAAAAAAAAAAAAAGGATAATGTTAATTAGATGTACACGTTTTCATAATGTAATGCAAACTTTTCAATTGTAACTTTTTTATGAATTTCAATTTTCACTGGCTATTTGCTGTCATAATTTGCAGAGATGCCATTAAATGTTTTATTTTTTAATTTATTCTACTGTGGAAACAGCTTTTCATCCAATTTTTTTGTGAAAATCAGCTAGTATTTTTTATTGTATTTGAGAGCAACCTTTTTATTCCCTATATTCTTCAAAACATGTTTAGCATGATCGACCTCAGATATTTTTAACCGACGAAAAAAAAGGAGGAGGTGAATTCTGAGGCGGCGCGGGCGGCGGCGGCGCCAAACACATTCAATGAAGATCCATCATGCTACCATTTTACGCTATTAGTAATTAGTTTGTTTGTTTGGCGCCCTCAAAATTTGTTACTTAAATTAGTTTAGAAGCGTAGTTACACCAAAAGGATTATTTTTATTTTTCGCTTTTCCGTTTTTTTATTGTCGGTTGAATTTTTTGTAAAAATGTTTTTTTGTTAAATATAAAACCAGCTGATGGAAGAGTTTCGTTTTTCTCGGTAACCGTATCACACTTATGTACTCTATACACGCATCTACAACTGCAATAAAAAGTAAAAGTTATTATCAAATGTCTTGCGAGAAGCACCCGAGAGTTTTCTAATAAATTCATCATTTCTTTTTCGCAGGGAGTTAAGGTAAGGTTTCCTAAGACTGAGTTAAGGTAAGGTGGCCGCCATACAGCGTCCGCAATTTACCGTCGATTGACGTCACTGAATCGTTTTTTAAGAAAGTAAGGCCACTTTCCGAATTAGAACATAATCGCTCACAGCGCTGACATCGATAATTGGCGTTCCGAGTTAGATATGAAACCAGAAAACCAGCGCTGGGGCTCTGTCTCGCATAGGGTCCCAGCATTATGCTGAGCGATGGCCGTTTTGCGTGGATGTGACGCATATTTTCCCCCAAATTTGTTTTTTTGTGTTTGTTCCTTTGCTTGCGTCATATGTACCGCAAATAAACGTATTTTCTTTCTTTATTTTCTTTCTATATCACGATAATGACAGCTGAGGGATGTCAACAATTCGGAACGCTCGTAAATGCGCTCACAGTACTCGCTCAGCGTCAAAACTTGCCTATCATATTTCTTTGTGTTTATACCACAAATTTCTTCTTCTTCTTTGTTTAGGTAGCGAACGGTAGCCAGAAGCACAATTTCGAAAATGCCACGTTAGTTTAAAGATATGATGCGAGTCAAAACAAAACAGCACAACCGTCATTTTTGACAGCGTTCACGGTGATATTAGTAAAAGGCATGGTCGGCGTTATCGCAGGATGGCGCACGTCATGACGTCATCTATGACGATTCAAGACGCAACGTTATCGCGTCTACGTTAATCCGGTACGGCTGTTAGCACGCTCAAATCGATTACATCGTAACTCGGAATGCGGGGTAAGTTGATGTGTTTTAGGACACCGTAAAGTCCCACCGCACTGCCATCATTTTCATGACGGCCGTCACTGCGGCCATTATGCTTTGGCCACTCTTCTAGGAAACCATAGCTTCAGCATTATTTGCGACAGGCATCCATGGCTACAGGCAACCATCACCTTTTTTGGGGTTAAAAAAATGGTGAAGTCACAAATATTGCCCAAATTATCATATTAGTCCTATGTCATCAAACCGGACACATTTATTTTCATGGTCGTAAAGTTAGAGTTTCCTGAGACTGCGGAGGCCGCCACATATCCTCCGTAATTTACCGTTGAATGACGTCACTGAAATTTGATTTATGAAAGTAAGTTTGTGTGTTTGCCATCATTTTCACGACGGCAGGCGGCCGTCACTTCGGCCGTTATATGGCGGCCACTGCTGTCGTAGGAAGTAGGAAACCGTCGCTTAGTGACAGCTTATAGAATACTGTCTCTTCTATCACCAACCTCGTTGCAAATGTTGGCAAAGATTTTGCCAACTCCGCCAATTTTTTTAACTCTTTGCCCTTCAAATCACCCTGACCATTTACCACACAAATAGATTGCGTCCATATAAAAGACACGTCATTATGGAAATAGATTAACGTAACGTATATCACAATTATAACTCATTTATTTACATATTTCTTGAAATAAATTGCTTCCGCATACTTCGTTCAACTTCCATTGGTTACGCCTCCATAAAACCACAAGTAAAGGTTAATCCGAATAGAAATGTTTGTAGAACTGTGACAAAATAATGCTACCCGATTAGTCAATAACTAACTGTTGAATATTCAAAAGCTGTCTCAGACTGAAAGATTGGTTTATAGATAGAGGTGTGATATGAGAATTAAAGCCAGTGTTTCCTTAATACTAAAGTTATTCGGTTTCTACTGCCTGCAATTGTTGGTTAAATTAACTATTCGCGAAGTAGTAAGAAGTAACGACGCGGTAGTTAAGACTCCAAAGCGTAGCAATAACCCTTTTTAACCGATATAAAAAAGGAGGAGATTTCTCAATTCGACCGTATATTTTTTTATTTGTGTTCACCTTATAGAAATGAATTAAGTCTAAACACAAGGTAGCTACTGTAAATCGTTGAGGAGTTCTCTTGACTGTCCTTCGTATTCAACATCATGGCAGACCCCTAATGATAGTCACAACCCATCTAGGTGTAAAGTCCTCATCAATACAAATTAATCAAGCCCAAACACCAGGTAATTGCTGTAAATCGTTAAGGAGTTGTCTCGACTGTCTTTCGGCTCTATCATCAGATCGACTCCAGACCTTCATTAAATAGAAGTGATTTAAAAAAAATAACGAAAAAAATAACAAACGCACTAGTCGCCACTACGATTTTCGAAGGTTCTCCTTAATTTCTCTAGGATGCCATCATCAGATCCTGTTTTCCTTATCATGGTACCACCCTTGGGATATCTACTTTCCAACAAAAAAAAACATCAAAATCGGTTCATAAAAGACGAAGTTATCCGCGAACACACAAAAAAAAAAATATACGGTCGAATTGAGAAACCTCCTCCTTTTTTTAAGTCGGTTAAAAATAAAACCTTCTTCCAAAAAAAAAACACAACAAAGTGAAAAATAACTTTGATTTCGGTAGTCGGTGGCAAAAAAACGAAAATACAAAACCAAAGACACCGACTTCCGAAATCAAAGTTATTTCTCACCTTGTAGTTTTTTTTTTTTTTGAAGTCGGTTTTATTTTTGTAATAAAGTTTTTTAAGTAAGTTGTAAAGTAAGTACTGTAGCTGGTGTTACTTGCAGGAGGAACCCATACCTCGAGGGAACCATAACCCATAATCCGAAAGGGTGGCAAGCTCTAGGGGAGGCCTTTGTGGGTAACGCAAGACAATCTCAACCGAACCGGTCGAAGTGGCAGTGCTTGGGGGAGGCCTATGTCCTTCATCATCATCTGGATGATGATGATGAAGACAATGTCAAATAATTATTATATTTATGTTTAATTAAATTAGATTTTTGAATAAAGGCTATTATTATTTTTATATTATATTAATTAGGTAAGACAGTAGCATTCGCAAAGAAATCGCTTTCATTGCTTTGTAGTTTCTGACATAGACTGAACCAATGAACACCTTGTTACTAGGAAAGTTTTTGAAGCCATCCTAATGGCTATAGTTTGACTGAGACTGCTGTCCTGTGCCTTAGGAATGCGCTACGAGGCGGGCGGCAGCGTTGACAAATGAGCGGCAAGCGGGACGCCGCGCGCCTTGAGCATTGACGAACGAGCGGCCTGCAGTGGCCCCCATCTCGCAAACTATAGTACGATGTTAGGATGGCTTCAAAAAATTTGCTAGAAACAAGTTGTTCATTGGTTCATTCTATGTCAGTATAATCCTCTATTATTTAAACAAAAATGTAACGATTCCCTATGCTGGGTGCAGACTCAATGATGGTTGCGACAATCGTGGCCAGAATCCGGCAGTTGGGACTCGAGGTGGCCCTGCACAAGTTCGAGGCCATGTGTTTTCATGGTCCTCGCAACGCGCCACCGTCGGGTTCCCAAATATTGGTAGGAGGGGTTCACATCGGCGTCGAGTCGACGATGTGAACCCCTCCTACCAATACCTAGTACTCATCCTCGACAGTCGATGGAACTTCGTGGAACACTTCCGACGTTTGGCTCCCAGACTGGAGCGGGCTGGGGCTGCCTTGGAGCGGCTCCTGCCCAATCTAGGGGGTCCAAACGCCTCCTACCGGAGGCTATACGCGGGGGTCGTACGGTCCATGGCCCTTTACGGGGCACCGGTGTGGGCGCGTTCGTTGAGGCGGCGGCCAACCCGACGGTTGAAAGCGTCCCAGAGGGTCATGGCCACCTGGCTGGTCCGGGGATACTGCACTGTCTCCGGTGAGGCGGCGAGCCTTCATGCCGGATTGCCGCCATGGGATTTGGAGGCAAAAACCTCGCGCATATTTGGTGGCGCGAGGAGGTGAAACGCCGGGGCTTGATAGCGGACAGAGCTCTGGCGGGACCTCATGGCATCATGGAGGGTGTGATTGTCGCAACCCAGTGCTGGGCACGCCACTATTGCGGCGATAAGTCCCCTCTTTGAGGAGTGGCTGGAGAGGCGCCACGGCGTCCTCACCTTCCGCCTGACGCAGGTCCTCACCGAACACGGCTGTTTCGGGAGGTTCCTGTTCGGTATCAGGCGGGAGGAAACGCCCGGGTGTCATCACTGCGTGGATCACCCGGAGGACACGGTGGAGCATACGGTGGAGGTCTGTCCAGCTTGGGCAGAGCACCGCCGTGTCCTCGTGGAGGCAATCGGTGGCGGGGATCTCTCGCGTCCGGCCCTGGTCCAGGCCATGGCCATGGCCAAGCGAGAGGGCATGGGAGGCCGTCACCTCCTTCTGCGGAGCAGTAATGCTCGCGAAGGAGGAGGCGGAATGCGTGAGGGAGAGAGATAGCCGCCGCAGAAGGAGACGCCCTGGGCGTCGGGAATTGATAGCCAATTCCCGGCCACCGCAGGCGCGGGCTTGCGGATAGTGAGCGTCCGGTAAGGACCAGGCCCGGGTCGACGGCGCGTTGTGTTCCACGCACGCCTCAAAGAGATGTCAGCGACTGAAGGGGTCCGATGGGACCGATGCCTGCCGGGGTTGCGGGATAGTCCGAAAGGGATACCGTGGCATTGCACAGGCAACTGAAGGAACACGGGTGGGTTTTAGTCAGTAAGAGTCCGCCCCACCCAGAGCGGGAGAAATCATTTGATGATTTCCCACCCAAAACAAAAAAAAAAAAGATCGTTCATAGGAAACCGTAGATGTTTAGTTAGATGATACCGAATTCTATAGAGTTTGAAAGGTTTCAAACTTTTTTGTTTATTGAAGTAAAAACTTCTTCAGGCGCACTTTGCGCTATTTCTGAACAGTGAACGAAACTGAATTGTTACGCTCGGGTTGGTGACGCCAAATCGGAGATACTCGGTTCGAGTCGGTCGGTGACGCTGAATTGCGTATAGTCGGGTCCAGTCGTAGGTAAGTCTTGTTCTACTTGTATCGTGTGGTCATAAGCACCTCACTCCCCCCTCCTCACTCGCCTCTTTTTTACTTTCTTTTAATATCTCATGATTGTGTTAATGTTTGTGTTTCAGTCGAACAGCCTAAACGCAGGCAGAGAAAGTAACTGAATGCTACATCACGCGAACGACCACGATTGTGCCTATTGGTAGAAATAAAACTAAAAACGAAGGCTCACATAACTATGTAGTTATGCTATTGCATTGATGTTATTTTTAAGGATACTCATGTATAAGCAGCTGGTCGCCGAAGTTTACACATCCACCACCCGTCAGGTTTTCATAAGTATTTATGTCAATTCGAAATCATACTGAAGGTACAAATGAAGTTCAGTATGATTTTGAATTGACTTATGAAAACCTGACGAAAAAACCTGAGAAATTCTTTGTCGAAGGAATTTCTAGAAACGATAGGTAAGGCTTAGATTTGTCAAAAAATTCCAAACCTCAGATAATATGCAGCAGGCTTGCTGTAGCTCTAAAAAACGAAAATGTAGGTAGTACATACCAAAAGACACCGACTTCCGAAATTAAATTTATTTTGCACTTTTATGTTTTTTTTTTTTGGCGGTTCAATTTTATTTGTAAAGAGTTTTTTGGTTCATCTTTTTCTTGGCCTAAATGAGAACAAATTATCTAGTTCCTATCATGTTTGCATCAGTCTATGCTTCTCCTATGCGACATCATACATCAATTCGCCTTCGTCTTCCGATATTTAGGTAGTTAACAAAACAAGTTGTTATGTTGGCACGCGTCGCGTGCACCGCGCTCCACCGCGCATGCTCGGAATTGCGATAATAAGATTAAATCATTAAACTTATTTAATGATTTAATCTTTTTTTTTTTTCAATTTTCAGTATTTTCTTCTTCAATATTGCTATACTAAGTTCCGATTACGATAGCCACCTTATCTATATTGTATCGCACTAATTGCATCTACACATCTTTATTGATTGCACACATGCACGGGCTGCGATCAAAGGCGCTGAGTTAGATGCTTTCATCGTTTGATTGGCTTTTGCAACAACTAGTGTAATCTTCTTATTTTCGTGTGGTTAGTGACTAACCTGGTGTCAGAGTTTTAAAGCCGCCCATGGCCTCTGACTTGGCTTCACATGCCGTCGAGAAATATCTCTCAGGCATGCCGGTTTCCTCACGATGTTTTCCTTCACCGTTTTTCAAGCTAGCGTAATTATACAATACGCACATGAGTCCGAAAAGTCAGAGGTGCGTGCCTTGAGTTCGAACTCGAGACCTGTGACTCGGCAGTCCGTCGGTCACACCACTAGACTATCACTGCTATAACTAGTGTAATTAACAAAGTATTGACAATACGAAAGAAATTGTAGCGTACCTACTGGCTCAACAAACACGGCCCTATTTATAGATGGTTAGTGTATTGGAATGAAGGCCTATAGCAATAGGTACTGGGTTAGTAGCTACAACCGTAAGCCAATTGAAGTAGGCAGTAGTTTTCAGAAGCCAATATTCAAATTTTACGAACAAGACAAACAAAAAAAAAAACAGTATCACTGGGTCTTTGATCTTGATAAGTCGATAGAGTTTTGGCTACTTCGGAATATGTATTTTGACTCATTTAGAGGTATAGTTATGCTTTGTTCTTTAGGGGAATGAGGAACAGGGCGTAAAGTTCACTCATCCACCATAGAAAAGGGAAGGATCCCCCAACCAGACGGGTGTTGTGTCTGGCGGGCCGACTGCCCGACTGTTGATGTCGAATAGTCTTATATATGTCGTTCGCGCGGTAAACTCTAATTGCGCGATGCAGGATTTGTGTGACGTCATGTCTTTGATGCGTAGTTCGTATGTGGCGGTTTAACCGCTACAGTTCCAGTAATGAAATCACTTGGTGCTTTCTAGCTGCTGCATAAATTAACCACAGTTTGCTCATGTACTGCGGCCAACTTTTGATCGTCACAACTCCACTTATAATTTAAATGTGTTGCCCTTGCCGACAGATTTACTGTTTGTTGCCAACTTAACAAACCTCATCAAGTAATCAACAATTCATAGGTACTATTAGAAATTGTTAATGAATCAGATAAAAGAGTTGCATTGCACCAACTTGCTGTAACGTTGCCACATAGTAAATGGACATTAGTATAAATAAGTGTAAGTGTTCAATTCTTCGATCCGAGCCGCGCCCACCGCGCTCGCTGCGTGCGTACTACCGTGGGCGAAAGTGCTCCACAATATTCCGCAGGGCCAAATTGACAGATTTTGAATTATGTTGTTGTTTGAATATGCACCCGGCGGTAGCATAATTGACAGTCTAAACAATAAATATGTACATATTCACACCTTGTTGGAGTATTGACTAATTCAATTTACTGGCTGCAATCTCCGTAATTAAAATTACGTATTGTTCGTTAATTAAGCAGAAACGTTAATTAACATTTTTTGTGTTTTATCGAGTGTTAAACACGTGATGAAGAAAACTTTTATAGAAGTGGTTACCTTCTATAAAAATTTTCTTCATCACCTCAATCATCACATCAGCCAGAGCTCGTAATTAGCTATAGTAGGTAGTGCAGAGATACGCTGCAAACTAAACCTCTTCGCATGGAAAAAGGCTGTGTGTTTTAATTATAAAGTGTTTTCACTTTCGAACACACACACACACCACACACACACACACACTTCACACCTCACTTCACACTTTCTTTCGTGTTGTTTGAATTCGGTTTTGTGGATAGAGAAAAATAAAACATTTTGTTTTTTTTTCTTCGTGAATAGGCACGTTCCAGTTATCGAAGTATTAGTAAAGGTCTCAAATGGTGTTCATCTCGCATCCAGATGGAAAAGGCCACTTTCGGCCGTACCCCAGGGCTACTGCTTGGCCACTGGGCCCTGTTCATCGCCAACCCTACACGTGCGGACCTTGACTGGCGCACCCCGTCGCTTCGGAGGTGACGCAGGCGGTTCAGCTGGGGATCCCGAGGCGGCGAGTAGGTACAGGGAGCGCTTGCCGGGTCTACCTGTAGCACGTCGCCTAGCCCTGGTGCAGGCAGCTCCCAAGTGGTTCCACTACATACCACCTACAGGCAATACCCAAGCGGCCTCCATGACATCCCACCATTTCTTTTATTAAACTTTTGTACTATCACTAGCTAAATATGTTTTTTTTTGCCGTAACGGTGCAGGTTTTCCGTAGACTGCAATCGTTTCCTACTATTGAAAACCGTTCCCGAATACGGACCCTATGGCATGCGTTACAGAAATCCCGCTCCGATCCATAGTATATTTTGGACTCCATTCTACGAAATATATAAACGACGTTTAGAATCAGTGCAGAAAAGATTTCTTTGGCACTTGTCATATCACTGCAATACGGCCAGAAATATAACTAGCTACAGCTCACGCTTGGGGCATTTCAAACTTATGAGTCTGGAAAATCGCCGTGTGTTTCTAGATCATCTGTTCCTATACAAGATAATGAACACTCATATGGATTGTCCGCGGTTGCTGAGTCAAATAAATTTGAATGTGCCTTACAAGCTTGCTCGTGGGTCTAGATATCAGTTGCTCCGCGCTAAGGGCTTTAAAACCAATTTGGGTCATTTTTCCACCATTAACAGAACGCAGATTCAATTTTGTCGCCTGTCACGCTCACCCAGCGTAGATATTGATATGTCTTACTCTTTACATAAAGTCAAGGCTATATTGCTTGGGGCTTTATCATAAAAGTGAACAATTAATATTGTAGTTTCTAATGTCTTTTTAATTTTCACTTAAATCTATTTAAATGAGTATAACATGTTTTGTTTTGTAACTTTATTTTTATTTGTAACTCTTTTGTAACTGCTTTTCCTACTTTTCAATGCATGCCGTGGCAGCCTTTAATTAAGGCAAAAAATAAAAAAAATAAAATGTAAAAATAAGATAGTATTTTATCATGTATTTTTGGTGTATGCTTTGTTGGTTGTCCTTAAATAAATAAATCCACATACGAGCCCAGTCGACCAATGGAAATGAGCCTTACCTTTTCATTCTTCTATGTAACAGAAGAAAGCCAGTTTAAAACCCCATAAACATTTTCGTGGTCGTTGTACACCGGGCCGCTATCAAACACAAAGCGTTGCTGTAAGTCGGCTGGTGGCCGCCGCGAGATAAGGGTTATGTAACACACGCAAGGTAGCTCCACTTTCATTCTTGACCGATACAATTTCACTGTCTTATACAAATAAATATTTATATATAAAGTTCTATTCATAGAGAAATAATTAATATTGTATATTTTTGTATGGTCTTAGAAAGGTAGACGTTTTCTTTTTTGGTATTTGAGAAAAGGTTGTATTTTAATTTGTCCTTTTATAGAAGGAATTTATAAGATATTTTGCATTATTAAGGGCTCCATTAAGAGTCCCCTGGTTGAATTCATGACTTTCGAGAGTAATGGATTTGTTCAGGTCACCTTGATTCGGCAAAGCCGGGCAGAAAAATCTAATATATATATTGTGCCGCCGCGAATCATGCCAACCCGAACAAATGTAAGATCTCATTCTACATATTTTTCACGTTTAAAAGTAATATTTTTCGGAACTGACTGACTGAAGTTTGACTGTGTCATCCATTGCGTTGTGTAGACTGTGACAGGTCGATGCATCATAATAGGTAACTGATTAATAAATAGCAGATACTTCTTTTTTAGTAATTCATCGCTAAATTTGATCGATCGACTAAGAAAAGCCATCCATGTGCCAGACTTGCTATAATCATCGAATCAACGCCTGCAGCCTAATTGCGCAACACATTTAATTTTTGATATCAATTCCGAATCGAAACCAAGTCCAATTTAAATCGCATGCCATAATTGGAATTACGATAAACATTTTTTACCAATCGACCGAAATTGTATAGGGTTGTTCTTATAAAACGGCTATACGTCTTTGATTTATACGTTTTGTTCCACCTTAAAGGCATGATTAATTTCCAAATTATTGTGCTTTAATTTAATTTTGTTTTAATTATAACTGATGCTATAATAGTGCTTATAAATGAAAATGTACAATGATTGCCGAAAAATTTAAAACCATTTTTTAAAACACTTTCTACCAAAAACTACCATAATTGAAATACGTAACAAAACGTTTCCTTTCCCCGGTTTTTTTTATCTGTAGCCAATGACAAAATCGTAGAAAAGCAGTGTTGTCATCTTAGTGGGATTTCCACTAAACCTGGGGGTTTGGACACCCCTACTGGCGAAGAAATTGCTTGAAATTGCGGGTTGCTTTTAGTGGCTGGTGGTTTTGTCTAGTGGTTAGTTTAATTCAATTTGTAGAAAACAATACAATCAATTACTAAAACTGACTCGAGAAAATATTAAAATAACAAGATAATGGCATGTTTTATTGTTTGTCTAAAACCTGTGTCAGTAATTTTACGATGTATTTCTTTCAAATGCCGAAACCACTGCAGATTCGAACGCTGTTTTGGCAAAACTGTTCACCATGATGTGTGAATATGTTGAAACCAATCAGAGGCTCCGCCCGAGTAGTGATCGCAAAACGAAATCATTTCTAAAAATATTTCACGGGAAAATTTAAACTACCGGGGTAAAAAAAATCTGCCGTTATGCCTAAGTTATGTATAGATCTAACAAACATTCAAACATCTTCACTAACTTTTTCATTAATTATTGTAGATTAAGTTGGATGATGTTTAAAAAAATACTTTGACCTTTTGTTTTATTTTCATTCTCAAATTTTCAAATGGACCTCCAAAACAGCGACCGAATGTCAGTAACAGAAAAATAAAATTAAAAAAATTGTGACTAAACTATACTCTATTTGAAATAAGATTACACATTTAAATAAACCGTTTCGTGTTCGGTTGAACATTAAAAGCAAAAAAGTGGTTACAATACCAAGTGTTTACTGAAGCTGCCATTTGTCATGTCACCAACGCAATAGAAGTCAAAATCGGTTGAACGGATTATAAAAAATGTCTCATCTTATTTCTTTTTATAGCACTCGGGGAAAAAAAATGGCAACACTGAGAACAACACAAAATTGTATTATATTTACAAATTATAATTTAATATCCTATATGAAACGTGGGCCTATGTTAGGCAGTTTTGGAACATTTTTCTTGTGGCTTGTGTAAGCCGGATGAACTGGAAAATTCTCTCATTAAATCAATACTGTTTTGCTCAATAGCGAAAAATACGTCGAGATTATCACTACAAGTAAGTAACCCAATATAAATAGGAATAACGTGAGTCCCTCTGTCCGTCAACCTCACATTCTAACTGAAATTGTTAATTGATATTTTTGTACATATGTACCTACATGCTGAAATAAACTATAGTAACCACTAACCTAACTACAAAACATATTCATAATATTTTCACAGACGGTGCTAGAGCTGAAAATACATGAATGGAACACTACCCAACATGAATCTTCTTAATTTCCTAACAAAGAAGTTGGATGGCTAGATGGCAAAAATGCTGTGAATGAAAATTAAGCTTTTAGTCACATAGTTAAGAATCAAGTGAGGGAACTTACTTTATAATAAAGTTGTGAATATTTATTTCCTTGGCCGAACTTTCTACATCATAATTATATTTTATGTATACCTAACTAATGTTTACATAATTTAGTATTACAAAATATCTGGACATGGACTGGACAAAATCAGCCCTAAGTAAAGAAGAAATTATACAAACAGCAGCAATAACTAGGCTAATGGCTTTTGTCCAGCCATGGGCCCAATGAATGCCTACTTTACTTTGCCACAGGGTTTATTTATAAACATTGCTTAAAGTTAAATGACGTTCAAATGTCAAAAATGTATGGTTATACAGTTGCTAATCATTACTTAACTTTAAGTAACGTTTATAAATAAACCCCATAATGTTTAAGTACTTTATTTGAGCAGAAAATAATATGATTTTGTTTTACAACTGTAGAGTTCCTGGGGAGTTTCACCTACGAAGACATGAAGGCAGCATGAATGAAGGCACCTGCTGCGTTGCTACTTAGAAACTGAAGATAGTTCTTGAAATATAATTGTTGTTTTAGAAAACTGTTGAGTCTTGAATGACAGTAATATAAATGTATGTTCCTATTTTGTTAATTGATAATGATAACAGTGTAAACTACAAAAAAAAATAACTTATTATAAAATATGTAAGAATTGAAGTTTTTTTTTTCAACCGGTTAAGCCAGGCGCGCCTATGACGTCAATCACATAAATCAATTATGTCAAGTACCGGTCGCCGACAGGGTGACGTTTTTACGATCGCGATAACAAAAAAACACTCGTCAGCTTGTTTTTATGAGTTCTTGTTACGATTGTAAATATTTTTTGGGTTCGTGAATGAACAGACCATATTATGAAGTGTAAGCTAAGCTCGTGTTATGAGAATTGTATTTATAATAAAATGATGTTATCAGATAACTGGCTGAAAATGTTTTTGTGTCTGTTTTTTCTTGTTCTGATAAAACTACTTGATCAATGTACACGAAATTTTGTAAATAGCAATGGGAATAGATAAACTATCTAAAAACAGCGTTTTTTTGAGAGTCCTACGTAACATTTTCATAATATGATTGTCGAAAATTGTACGACTTTGAATACCGGTTTTTGTCGAACATAACTTTGTTCGTTTTATAGTTTTTATTTTACTATTTCGTGATAATACTATATAATAGTATTCATTAATTAATTAAAAGTAATAAACACTGACTTACCTTCCGATTACACGCACAAAACACACACTAAACTCTTTTATTCACAATATTCACTTTTTTCACTAATGGTTTGTTTACATTTTTTTGGTTGGTTCAAAACTGGTATAATACGATATTATTTAGTCCAAATATTATCTATCACGATGTAAAAACTACTTAATAAGCGAAATAACACCACTTCCCGTCGATTTACACACAAAAACAATTAAAAAATACCGAAATTCTTTACCAAGCGCGCACTCGACCACACGAAAACAAGATGGCGCGAGAAGTAGCGAGAACAAGAACGAGAACTGCAGTTTCAACTTTTATTCTAATGTTGCCTATTGATATTTTTGTATTTAAATGCTTTTGTTGACGAGAATATCCGTCAGGCCATAGACTAAAACTGCGTTCAAATGATATTAACCTTTATTTAGTAGTAAAATAGAGTTATAAGCCGCGTGAGTCACCCGTCACGTATACGGGTCGGCCGCGATCGACGCCTGACGCGCGATGACGCATGCGGTGACCCGCATACGAGACAGATGTATTTCGCCGGTTAACACAACAATTAATAAAATTATGTCTCTTTGGTCTAGGGGTCGCAAGAGCTACTGCTGAGTATGAGGTCCTGGGTTCGATGCCTGGGTTGGGCATAGTGTTATTGGGTTTTTCCACCTGGAATTTCTTAGTAGTGCCCGGTTGATGGCAATAGGCTCGTCCCCTATTACATGGGACTTAAACATAACTGGTGAAATGTGTGTGTACAGGCAAACCTCTGCCCAACTCTTCGGAGAAACAGTGATATTATGTATGTATTTTCATTAGGTTCAGTAAATAGAGCGAAATAAATTATGGTAAACAAAGCAAACAATAACTGACAATAGCCTTTATTCACATTTATGAAATATTAACACATGGGGCAAAAAGAAATTGGAAAATATATTGTATGGATTAGTGAAATTTAATGTATTCCTGTGGAATTCATCATGGATTATGTATGTACTGCTTGCTGTAAGCGCATGAGAGTTTATACTTTTCCTCAATAATGAAGTTGAGCCTGACCACTGAAAAAAAAAAAGAAATTAAGTAAATCTTCTATATTATGTATATTCCAAGATCCATTACATCCATCCACAAAATAAATTCTAATTGGCCTCTCCCTTAAACACTTCAATGAATACAACAATTATTAGGTTCAATGACTTTATTAAATGTATGAAAGTTTATGTTTGATGGTGCATTTCGTAGTCACCAACATATCACGTAAGTATGTATGTTTAAATAAATAAAACATTGTGCTAAACACACATTCAATGTTCAACACTTAGAAATAAAATAATATTGTTATTACTTAAGTACCTTAGATGGTGGTGTGGTATGTTCATTGATGTCCTTCCTTACATAATCCACTGTCTTCTACGCTCAGTACAATGGATAGGTACAGTACGAGGTACGAATTCGTCTTTCATTATAATACCTCGTTTCTGAAATATCATAATAATATATCTTTAGTAGGTTGTAACAGAAGAGAACTTGGTCAGTGGGTCGTCTTATGGGCGGATAATTTTCACAATATTATTAATTTATCGACCGCTTCGATATTATTTTAATATATCACTATTATTGATTTATCATTGAGGTTTTACACAAAAACACATTCACAATTTATTAAAACGATGTTCACTTACATAATTTCGTAATAATTAAGGAGATTATACGAGTAAATCCCAAAAATATTACAAAGAAAATCAAATGCGAGGAGTACATTGCCTTCTATTATAACTGACAGAAGAAACAAATTACTCGTTGATTCTAAACCAATTCAGCGCTGTCAAAATGGTTACGTAATTCCAGTTATAGCCTTTTTAGACGCGTATCGTTCACTCTTTAGCGTCTCATTCAGACTGCAGTTGATATCAAAAATTTTAGAGTTACGTAATACGAAAGCTGTCAAATTTTTCAATTTCCAGTTTAAATGATATCAATTCCACTCGAATTTTATTGAAAATGTGTTGCGTAATTAGATAGCTGGTCCAGACATTGGACAAAGGGGCTTTAGGTAATATAATTTTATTATCTTTGCTGCACAAAACTTGCTTAATAGTAACGTCAGTGGAAGAAGTCACTGGCTCCTGCAATACAAGTAGGCAAGCTAGGTACTTATGGAGTCAGAGTTTCACATTTCTCCTAAAGCTATGCCAATAAAGAATTTATTATCCTAACTAATTTAATAATTTGTTTATTACGCTTTCACGCTAAAACGGCTTAACGGATTTGGATGAAATTTGGCACATGGGTATACCATGACCTGAATTGGGACATAGGATACTCTCTATACTGATATTCCCACGGGATCTAGACTTATGCGGGTGAAATCGTGGGGCACTGATAGTTTATTTTAAAAGGGTACAGCGGTAGTCACGCAAGCGCCATGCCATCAAATTATCGCCGTCGTGCGGAGATTGATTCATAGTTTCTATTAAGTTTGATAGCACGGCGGCGAGACCATCGCCACGAGTCTATGGCCCCTGGATATGGTAGTGAATGTGCGCTTTTAAAATTTCTAACGTGACGATATAATCGTGGACATTCACGTCCACGGTATATCGCTATCGTGGACGGAACATATATATAACCATACATTTTACTTTATAAGTAATAACAGCTGCACGAATCGATCCACCAGGTAAAGCTACGCTTGCCGGGGTTGGTCTGTGGATGGGTGACCATCTTAACATACCAATACTCCTCCGTGCCTCGGAAAGCACGTTAAAAGCCATTGGTCCCGGCTGTCATTCGTGGATCTTTGACAGTCGTTATGCTTATGGGTCGTCAGAAGCCCGAAAGTCTGCCCACCACTCTTACCAAGGGGTATCGTATTACCCAGTTACTGGACTGACTGGGACTGGTCATCTCTTATCTGCCACGGCTTATTTAAATTTATTTAATTTTTTAAATTATTTTTATATTTTTATTACGGGCGCTTTTTACGAGCACGTGTTTCTACATTGTTCTCACATGTATAATTTCAACATCAATGATGTAACCAATATTTTGTAACAATATTATGATTAAAAAGAGTGTCCGTGGTGTTTCTTGCCTGTTCTTCTCCATAGGAACCTACGCTTTGGAATGGGCAACTAGCTTCATATTTCTGATTAACTGACCCCTTGACAATTCAAAAGTGCCAGGAAATGGTTTAATTAAAATAAATGCTTTGAGTTTCAGTTTGACTGGGTTATGGAGGTCAGATAGGCAGTCGCTCCATGTAAAATACTGGTATTCAGCTTCTGGTTAGACTTGAAGCCGACCCCAATATAGTTGGGAAAAGGCTAGGCAGATTGATTTTTGATATCGTGATGCCGTGGACGTCCACGACAATATCGTCAATATTGTCCACGACATCACGTTACAAATCATAAAAGCGTACAATGGCAGATAGTGAAACAACGTAAGTAGTCGCAGAATTGTAACTAGATTCTTTATGAACCCCAATTATAATAACAGTATCAGTATCAGTAGTAAAACTACAATCCTACAAACACAAATAAACGGTGATAAAATAAACTCGCAAAATATCATAAATTCCGACAGATCGAGATATAAACACACATATTAGTGCGTGTTACCCCACGATAAATTAACAAATAGCCCCCGAGCTGGCAACCCAGCCGGTCAAGACAATCCGACAGATATTGGGCCAAACATGCGGTGTTGGGCGTGGGGCCGTGTACTGTGAGTCAATAAGGCGGTATCTTAGTGTTAATGGCAGTACATTGCGTAGTTAGTAATGAGCAATGTAGCTAGCTGGAAAATTCAAAATTCAAAAGGCATTTATTCAAACTAGGCTGGGAATCAGTACTCGTCAAAGTTACATAAGACAGTCCCACAAAACGCCCACCTTTCACCACTTCCTAGTGCTTTAGCTGGGAAGATGAAGTGGCGCAACAAACTCCCCAGCAGCACAGCTGTCTGTTCAATTAGAAAAAAAAAAGATTCTATATAATAGTATGCAAATTATTTGCATTACGCAACAGTAAACATAATTTAAATTATAAATTAATAGACATATGTCAGCTAGCACACGCCAATACGGATTACTGGTAATTCGACGTATATCCGTCAGGGGCTGATAAAGGGGGCCAAATGCAACAAATTGAACCCCCCATATGTATGGCCGAAATTCAATAGTATTCGAGATATTTGAATTTTAAGGGTTTTACGATATTTACCCAAAATTTGACATTTAATTCCAAATAAAAAAAAAACTACACATTTGAATGGGTACCATTAAAAATCATGTTGTAGCTAGCACTTCAATTAAGCTATGGACATAGTTAAAACTACTTAATTTAACAAAATAATTAAAATAATGAACGATATAAGAATAACATCTTACCAATATTTTTATTTTATGCTTCAAAAATGTTGCCTCCTCACAAAAATTTCTATGACATTAATCGTAAAAATAACTAGAAAAACTTGCCTATTCTGTAAGCTTTCCAAAAAGGTATAAAAATCAACTTTAAAATACATAATTCGTGGCATGGCATGTGTTTGAACCGGCGCGGGGAGAGAAATAATGTGTGTTTTAGTTTATGATCCTTGCTAAAACAACCGATTTTACTGGCGGAATTCTTCGTGATGGGGCGGGGTGTGAGGGTGGGGGAGCACACGGCATCTGCTGTGCTCGCGTCGCCTTCCTTAGTAAGTTTCGACTCTACGCCGCGCAAGCACGTGTGTTGTTATCTTGCTATTAACCAATCTCTTCATACAAATACAAATACAAATTCTCTCACCGCGCCGTTTCAAACACATGCCATGCCACGAATTATGTATTTTAAAATTGACTTTTATACCTTTTTGGAAAGCTTACAGAATAGGCAAGTTTTTTTAGTTATTTTTACGATTAATGTCATAGAAATTTTTGTGAGGAGGCAACATTTTTGAAGCGTAAAATAAAAATATTGGTAAGATATTATTCTTATATCATTAATTATTTTAATTATTTTGTTAAATTAAGTAGTTTTAACTATGTCCATAGCTTAATTGAAGTGCTAGCTACAACATGATTTTTAATGGTACCCATTCAAATGTGTAGTGTTTTTTTTATTTGGAATTAAATGTCAAACTTTGGGTAAATATCGAAAAACCCTTAAAATTCAAATATCTCGAATACTATTGAATTTCGGCCATACTTAAGGGGGGTTCAATTTGTTGCATTTGGCCCCCTTTATCAGCCCCTGACGGATATACGTCGAATTACCAGTAATCCTGTATACCAACTAAAAATATCGAGAACTGTACTCAAGCAGAAATTAAAAAAAATAAAGACTAAACGTAAACAATATCTAAATAAAAGCCTCATCATAAAGGACGTGCCCGCTTACATATTATAGCTTTAAAAAGCTGTAACTGGAAGTTACAAATGATAAACTAGGACCATCGAGATAAAATAAATAAACAGTTAATTACTAATAACAATAGTAAAACCATGATCAACTATAGTAGAACTATGTACTATCGAAAAACTTCACATATATGCAGTTTGAAAACAAAATCCCATGAACACGATGACCACATCTGTGACCGCCCCGGTTCTATAGCGGCCGAGCGCTGCAAGCAGAAATAGTCTTTACGGTGTATAGATATGAACTTCTCCGATGGTACCTACTTCCTAGACTCGAAGGGTAATTATCCATTCTAATTTATAGATACTAATATTATACATTATTAAACTAACATACTACTACTAACGGAACGGAATAAATTCTGTAAATGGTAGTGAAAGCCGCATAAAAATCCGTTGTGTAAGTTTACAAGAACAACGCGGTCACATAAACACACGAAAAGCGACTATATTTTATAATAATATATGTTATCTTCAAGTCTAATGTGTTGTGTTTTGTACTGTTTATTAGAGTAAGTAAAGCTAAATAGTATTTTGGTTTTAAACCTATGGTAAATATTCGTATGTCGCTTCTAGCCGCGGATGTCTCCTGAACTTACCTCTACCTACCAATCTTGTACTGGATAACCTACCAAAAATAGTTATTTGTGCAACAAGAGAGCAAAGTTGTTTTTTGCTGCGAGTGTTGATTTTGAATCCCGAGTAAGCGAAGGATTCTATAATTGAATCACGAGCGTAGCGAGTGATTCTAGGTTAGAATCCTGAGCGCTGCGAGGGATTCAAAGACACGAGATGCAAATAACTTTGCTCTCGTGTAACACATACAACTTTTCACCTCAGCAACGAGAACATACAACATGTAAAAAAAAACCCTGTCCGATCCGTGAGGGTGTTGTTAGGTATCGTACTGTTAGCTTATTTATGTGGCAATTTTTAAGAAAAAAGAAAAAAGAATCCCTAATTTTTTTTTCAATGGTGATTTTGACCGAATTTCACATTTGGTGCGGGCTGCGGCCGTCGTTTAGCGGGTGTCTAAAAGTCATAAGTTATGAGCTTTGCAATTTTTTTATGGATTTGGGGTAATTTTGAAACTAAAAATGTGAATAATACCAATAACCATCAATAAGAATAAAAAAATACTGTTTTGTAATGTTATTGCAGTACCTTAAACCCATTTTCCCCAGATTTTCGGATCGGACAGTTTTTTTTTTACATAGTCTTCATCACCTCGTATTTTGCAGATTTTTTTTTTAAATCCAAGATGGGGGATCTTGGATTTATATTTTGACCTCACTATCGACTTTAGCACCCTCGAAAACTATGAAAAGGACACCCATGACGCAAAATGTGAAAATTTTCGCAGCCGCCATCTTGGATTTTTATTTTGACTTCACTATCGGCTTAAGCAACGTTGAAAACCATAGAAACGATACCCATGAAGAAAAATTTGAACATTTTCGCAGCGGCCATCTTGGATTTACATTTTGACTTCACTATCGGCTTTAGCAACCTTGAAAACCATAGAAACGATACCCATGAAGAAAAATTTGAAAATTTTCGCAGCAGCCATCTTGGATTTACATTTTGACCTAATGGTCGGCTTTGGAACCCTTGAAAACTATGAAAACGACACCCATTATGAAATATGTGAATTTTTTTGCAACCGCCATCTTGGATTTTCATTTCGACTAAATTCACACTTACTAGGTATCTCTCTCCGTCTTTCTTTCTCTTTGAATTAGAAGAAGACAGTCGCAAGCGCCTTTTCGCGTGACGATTTCTGCCACTGCACTGTTACCGTAAGCCGCTTAAGAACTTCGTTCCAAAATAAAACAGAATTTAAATAAAACCTTAACAGATGATTTGCAATTTTAATGTTTTATGTACCTATATTCAAACGTTTTATTGTTTGTTTCTTTTTTGGGCTTAGTAGGTAGGTATGGAATTTTGAAATCGAACTTCGAATCGATTTGTTTCGATCTCTCGCTTTTTTCGTATCGAAGTGTAAGTGACAAAACTAATTAAAGTTCAAATCTTTAGAATTTTGTGAGTAGCCCCAACACTGCTCTCGACATTTAAAAAAAAAAATTAAAAAGTTACTTTGTCTCACGCTCGCAGCAAAATCGAATTTTGCTCACTGTTTTTTGACAGCAAAACCTGCTTGTTTGAGGTGCTGAGGTGAAATAGTTATTTGTGCAACAAGAGAGCAAAGTTGTTTTTTGCTGCGAGTGTTGATTTTGAATCCCGAGCAAGCGAAGGATTCTATAATTGAATCACGAGCGTAGCGAGTGATTCTAGGTTAGAATCCTGAGCGCGGCGAGGGATTCAAAGACACGAGATGCAAATAACTTTGCTCTCGTGTAACACATACAACTTTTCACCTCAGCAGCGAGAACATACAACATGTAAAAAAAACATTTCCGATCCGTGAGGGTGTTGTTAGGTATCGTACTGTGAGCATATTTATGTGGAAATTTTCAGGAAAAAATAAATCCGAATCCCCAGTTCTTTTTCAATGGCAAATACCAATTTTTTTTTAGAAAAAAAAAAGTGTGATCGGGGTACCCCCTGTCAGGCACGAAGTTCCTTCTCACGTATGATTTAATTTAAAACAAACAAAATTGTTACAGCCACCATCTTGGATTTACATTTTGACCTCACTATCGACTTAAGCACCCTCAAAAACTATGAAAACGATACCCATGACGAAAAGTTTGAATATTTTTGCAGCCACCATCTTGAATTTATATTTTGATCTGACTATCGGCTTTAGCTCCCTCGAAAACTATGAAAACGACACCCATGACGAAAAATGAAAAAAAAATCGCAGCCGCCATCTTGGATTTTTATTTTGACTTCACTATCGGCTTTAGCAACCTTGAAAACCATAGAAACGACACCCATGAAGATTTTTTTTAAAATTTTCGCAGCCACCATCTTGGATTATTATTTTGACTTCACCATCGGCTTTAGCAACCTTGAAAACCATAGAAACGATACCCATGACGAAAAATGAGAAAATTT
The DNA here is from genome assembly GCA_963853775.1 of Xanthia togata. Taxonomy (NCBI): domain Eukaryota; kingdom Metazoa; phylum Arthropoda; class Insecta; order Lepidoptera; family Noctuidae; genus Xanthia; species Xanthia togata. The sequence goes on from OY970809.1 coordinate 14,990,365, forward strand.
TCGTAGCCGCCATCTTGGATTTTTATTTTGACTTCACCATCGGCTTTAGCAACCTTGAAAACCATAGAAACGATACCCATGACGAAAAATGTGAAAATTTTCGCAACCGCCATCTTGGATTTTCATTTCGACCAAATTCACACTTTCTATCTCTCTCCGTCTTTCTTTCTCTTTGAATTAGAAGAAGACAGTCGCAGCACCTTTTCGCGTGACGAACTCTGCCAGTGCACTCTTACCGCAAGCCGCTTTAATAACTTGGTTCAAAAAAATGTAATAAAACAGATTTTAAATAAAACCATAACAGATGATTTGCTATTTAAAGGTTTTATATGTATCCGAACGTTTTATTGTTTGTTTCTGTTTTGGGCCTACTAGATAAGGAATTTTGAAATCGAACTTCGAATCGACTTGATTCTATCTCTCGCTTTTTTCGTATCGAAGTGAAAGTGACAATACTAAGTGAAATTCAAATCTTTAGAATTTTGTGAGTGACCACCACTGACAATTAAAAAAAAAAAATTAAAAAATTACTTTGTCTCACGCTCGCAGCAAAATTGAATTTTGCACACTGTTTTTTGACAGCAAAACCTGCTTGTTTGAGGTGCTGAGGTGAAAAATATATTTGTATTTAAACATTTTAAATTAAGAATCAATCAATCTGCCTAGCCTTTTCCCAACTATTTTGGGTCGGCTTCCAGTCTAACCAGATGCTACTGAATACCGAATTTGACATAGAGCAACTGCCTATTTGACCTCCACAACCCAGGAACTGAGTAATACGATAACCCTTGGTATGACTGGTTGTCCGACTTTCGGCATTCTTACGACCCGTAACGACTATCAAAGATCCACGAATGACAGCCAGGATCAACGGCTTAACGTGCTTTCCGAGGCACGGAGGAGTCTCGGTATGTTAAGATGGTCACCCATCGACAGACCAACCCCAGCAAGCGTAGCTTAACCTGATGGATCGAACCGTGCGGCTATTATTACTTAGCCACGAGCTCCAACAGAATGATCAACCTAAAAACCGTTTCCGTTTCTATGAACTTTTAAACAGCAATGTACACCAACGCTGTCTTTAGCTCCCATAATCTCCATATAGTTTTTAATGTTGAAACAATTTGTCCCAATATATTACTGACCGCGGCAGCTGTAGGAGCCTTGTCTCATAATAGCTCCTCCACGGCTTCTTAGCTCATTTCTGTGATGGATTACAGCCAGTCTGTTCTGTAAATATCTTACCATGAAAATATAGACCGTGACATGATCCGGCAATAGAGCAATCCCAAGCATCAGCTGGAATGATAGCTCACTTCAAGCTAATTTTATTTTTGATTTTTACAAAATAGATCGGAAGGTAAGTTATGGACTAACTGATGATGCAATGGGTGGGTTGATTGCCTCGCACGAACGACTAACACTACGGAAGGGGCTCGTACCATAACGGTTTTCAGGGCAGTATAAGCGCATGTGAGGTCAATTTGTGAGTATTATGTTGGACTGAACATATGGTTCAAAATCCCTTAACAATTCACGTAGCACCAGACTTTTTTTTCACTTTTTGTCATGCATATGAATGCATGAAGACCCAGTATAACAGGCTATGGTATGGCTCTATAAACATAATAATTATCACCCCTTTGTCCGCCTTCCTCTCCCCTCCCTTTGTAAATATATTACATTCTGTGATTACTACCTCACACACTGACTTATTAATTGTAAAATTTTATGAAAATCGTCTACTCTTACAATGTTTTTAATATGTGAGCACCATTATGTATCTATCTATTACAATTAATTTATCCGTTTGTTGCTTCATTTTTTTTTTTGTTGTAAATTTTGACGTTCAAAAGTGCCTTATGGGTATTTTAAATAAATCACTTTCCAATCGCAGGTATGCTGGAAGAGATTTCTTTAGAAATAAGCATCACCTTTGTACCTACGTATTTTTGTTCCTTTTTTTTTTCTTGTCTGTTTATATGTGTGCGCATAAACGGTTAAATAAATAAATAAATGATTTGACTTTGTCTTAATCACTTCGTAGCCAGTCTATCGGCAATCTTAAGTTAGCCCAGAACTTAGTCACGAGTATTGCATTGTAAGCAGGAAGCAGCGGCTATAAGGTCCTCCAATAGGGTACGCAAGCTAGCTGTAGTACAACTGCAGCAGCTCTGAGGAGGAGCTCGTCTGGGGAAATACCTACCTCCCACCATGCCTGTTTCTGCCGCCAAGCACTATACTGCGATCCAGTTTATAGGGTAAGGGGTGCTTGTGTAATGCAGGCGTATGAGACTATCAGCTTTGATTCTGGGATGGCGCATCTGCGACGTCTCTCGTATTGCATATTATGTCCATAGACAGGTTCATTAGGTCGAAATTAAGTTGAAAAACTTGAACAGGTTTTCATTACTTTGACTAACTAGAGTCCGGTCTGTTTAAAGACCAGCAAAAATGAATACTTAAAAATTGTGAAATGTAATAATAGTTTATTACATTCCACAATGCGTACTTAGGTGGTAACATAAAATTATTATGTGATCATTGTGGACCCTGCCGGGCACAGTAAAAAAATAGGAGAGAGGAAGCTTTGAAAACTTAGCTTATCTAATACACTCGAGAGCAATGAATCCGGGTCACTTAAAGAATGTTAAAAATCTCGGAAACTAAAAATGATAGGTTAATGCAATAAATTGTATTTAATAGACAATGTAATACTCCTTAAATGAAAGTAAAAAAATATGAGTCACCATACATTTTATTAACACAAAATTACATAAAGAAAAAAACTGCTGATCTCTCCTTAAAACAAAAATAGGAAACATGAAATTTTTGAACTTTATTACGATTTTCTTGAATTTTAATACTTCGTATTGCCTCCTCGTGCTTCCATTACTGCGTTTACGCGGTTTGGCATGCTGTACACCAAGTTCCTTATACGATTTTGGGGAATATTCTCCCATTCCTCTGTGAGAGCAATTTTGAGCTCACGAAGCGTGATTGGGGGAGGGTTTCGTTGTTTTACGCATCTGCCTAGCTCGTCCCAAGCATGCTCGATCGGGTTGATATCCGGGCTGCGCGCTGGCCACTCCATACGAGTAATGTTCATCTCTTGAAGGTAGTCATTCACAATCCTACCTGTATGAGGTCGGGCATTGTCATGCATAAATATAGCATCCTCACCTAAATTGACCATAAATGGACCAACGTGATCATTGAGGATTTCTTCCACATATCTTTCGCTAGTTAAAGAGCCGTTTTCTATGATCACCAGCTCTGTGCGACTTTCAGAAGAAATTCCGGCCCACACAAGTACAGACCCACCACCGTAGGCTACTTTTTCTTCGATGCATGCTTGCTTGAATCTTTCCCCTGGTCTTCGATACACTCTGTGTCTTCCATCGTGCTTGTAGAGCATACATTTTGATTCGTCGGAGAACATAACTTTTGACCAATCTTCAATACTCCAATTTACGTGGCTCTGGGCATATCTTAGTCTTGAAATACGATGCCCACGCTCCAGTTTAGGGCCGTTTGCAGGTCTAAGGGGTTTTAAGTTAGATTCAGCAAGCCGACGTCTTACTGTCCATGCACTTGGGTTACTTCCTCCGAGGCGTCGAAACTGATTTGTGAGTTCAGTTCCTGTAAGAAAGCGATTTCGAAGCATGGTGTTCACCAAGTATCGGTCTTCTCGTGCTGTGGTACACCTGGTTCTGCCCGTTCCTGGTCTGCGTAGGTTAGAACCAGTTTCTTCGTAACGTCGGAGAACTCTTTGTACTGTTGACAGCGACACACCGACAGTCCTGGCTGTATCGCGCTGACTCCGGCCGGTTTCCAGCATTGTAAGTATTCTGGTGCATTCTTCAGGCGTAAGCGACATAATTTCAGCTTGAATAATGAATATAGAGCACTATCAACATGGTTTATGTACCCACATAAATGACAGATTACAAACAAAAGCAAAACCAAATGCTGTAATTTCGTAGTTCCATCTTCGAAAGTGGCCCTTTTTCAAATTTGATTTTTTTATGATATAACTTTACAATAACTAAGAAGTTTTAATACCTTCATTTAAGGAGTATTACATTGTCTATTAAATACAATTTATTGCATTAACCTAGCATTTTTAGTTTCCGAGATTTTTAGGATTCTTTAAGTGACCCGGATTCATTGCTCTCGAGTGTATTATAAATGCGAAAGTGAGTTTGTTTGTTTGTTACGCTTTCACGCTAAAACGGCTGAACAGAATTGAATAAAATTAGGCGCATGGGTAGACCATGACCTGGATTAGGACATAGGATATTTTTTATCCCGATATTTTCACGGGGCCGAGACTTATGCTTATGAAACCGCTCGGTGCAGCGACTCTAATTGAAATCTTTAATGCATGATACACATTTTATTGCAAATATTCAAGTTAATTTATATCCTGCTTGTACTTATTTATAATAAAAAAATGTTAATTAAAACATGTGTAACGTAGTTTTAATTCAGTGGATAGGTGTAGTTATATGATGGCTTTATTAAACACCGGAATTGAGTTATTAACATTTAAGATATTTTATACTTTAATATTTTAATTTATACATATATTTAATATTTATATTTTCTTTTTATATTTTAATGACAGAACTGGAATTATTGTTTAAATAATATACATGTGGCGGCATCTAAATCACCACATCCGAACTACGCGTCACGCTGACGTCACGAAAAATCCTGCATCGCGCAAGCAGTGTTTACTGCGCGACTAGCATACATAAAAATTCAAAAAAAACATAATTCAATAGTAATTTATTCAAACTAGGCTGAGTATTAGCACTTTTCGAACGTCAAAACTACATAGGACAGTCCCCAAAAAACATCCACCCTTCACCACTTCCTAGTGTTTTAGCTGGGAAGAAGAAGTGGCGCAATAAACTCCCCAGCAGCAACTACGCAGTATACAACGTCCCGACATCAATCTTCGGGCAGTAGTCAACCAGACACGACATCCGTCTGGTCGGAGGATCCTCCCTTTTCTATGGTGGATGAGTGAACTTTACACCCTGTTCCTCATATACGTACGTATACATAATGTGTAATATAATAATATAAGTACATTAAGTGGTGGAGATGACAATACAATAATAAATTAAACTTCGTATATATCTAATGAAAAAATCATTCAAATATATCCAATAGTTTAGTCACTATAGCTAGTCGGCTGATCGGAACTTACAGTCGGCCCATCACTAATAAGTACTAAAAAAAACTTTTTAGGATTAATTTGTTGGTTTCCAAATACGCTAGTATTGCCAGTGTTTTCATTTATTGACATATTCAATCAATCAATTCATTTATTTCAGTCAACAATTGGATAATAATAATAATAATCAGATGGGTACATTAAATAAAGACAAATAAGACAAAACACAACACACAATTTCATTTTATTGTCACTACATTAAGCATACAGCAATGGTTAATTTAGTGACAGTCAAACCTCTCAGCCATCATCTTCAAGATGGTGTTAGAGCTGGCACGGACCCTTCGCACCAAGGATGTGCACCGTTTCCGCATCGTCGCATAGAAGCAGTCAATGCGCGACTCAGCGAACATGCCTGATGCACTGCAGTACCGAGGCAGCCCCAACAACACCCTGTAGGCATTGTTGAATTGGACTCGTAGGGCGCTGTACTGCTTTTGAGTATAGTTAGCCCACAGGGCGCTCGAATAAAAACAGGTGCAATACGCTCTGAAAATACTGTTTTTTACTTCCTTCGAGCATCGTGCAAACCTGCGAGCTATCATGTTCGCTCTAACAGACAACGCCCTACGTTCCCGTTCTATGTCTGAATCGTCTTTCAAGTCAGAGGTAATCAGATGCCCAAGGTATTTGAAGGTGCCAACCCTATTTAACGGTACATCATTTAACTTGATGCTAGAAATACTATCTAGACATTTACCCCCTTTTTTTTTTTTTTTTGTGTTGAAAATCATCAAATGACTCCTCCCGCTCTGGGTGGAGCGGGAGGGCGTGTCAGACTCTTACTGACTAAAACCCACCCGTGTTCCTTCTCTTGCCTGTGCAATGCCAGGGGGCCACGGTATCCCTTTCGGACTTTCCCGCAACCCCGGCAGGCAATGGTCTCATCGGACCCCTTCATTCGCTGACATCTCTTTGAGGCGCGCGTGGAACACAACACGCCGTCGACCCGGGCTTGGTCCTTACCGGACGGCGAGCTACCCATTGCTCACCGTCCGCAAGCCCGCGCCTACGGTGGCTGGGAATCCGCGATCGATTCCCGACGCCCGGGGCGTCTCCTCCTGCGGCGGCTAGGGGCGTGAGGGCGCGAAATTTGCTCGCGCCCTCACGCCCCTAGCCACCGCCACCTCCACCTCCTCCTTCGCGAGCATTACTGCTTCGCAGAAGGAGGTGACGGCCTCCCATGCCCTCTCGCTCCGTACCATGGCCTGGACCAGGGCCGGACGCGAGAGATGCCCGCCACCGATCACCTCCACGACGACACGGCGGTGCTCTGCCCAAGCCGGGCATACCTCCACCGTATGCTCCACCGTGTCCTCCGGGCGATCCACGCAGTGATGACACCCGGGCGTTTCCTCCCGCCTTATCCGAAACAGGTACCTCCCGAAACAGCCGTGTCCGGTGAGGACCTGCGTCAGGCGGAAGGTGAGGACGCCGTGGCGCCTCTCCAGCCACTCCTCAAAGAGGGGACTTATCGCCGCAATAGTGGCGTGCCCAGCACTGGGTTGCGACAATCGCACTCTCCATGCCGCCATGAGATCCCGTCGGAGCTCTGTCCGCTGTGCCGCGATTTCTCGCGGCATCGGAGTCAAGCCCCGGCGTTTCGCCTCCTCGTGCCACTCCCAAATATGCGCGAGGACTTTTGCCAGATCCAGATCCCATGGCGGCAATCCGGCAAGGAGGCTCGCCACCTCACCGGAGACCGTGCGTTATCCCCGGACCAGCCGGGTGGCCCTCTGGGACGCGTTCAACCGGCGGGCAGGCCGCCGCCTCAACGAATGCGCCCACACCGGTGCCCCGTACAGGGCCATGGACCGCACGATCCCCGCGTATAGCCTCCGGCAGGAGGCGTTTGGACCCCCTAGATTGGGCAGGAGCCGCTTCAAGGCAGCCCCGGCCCAGTCCAGTCTGGGAGCCAAACGACGGTAATGCTCCACGAAGTTCCACCGACTGTCGAGGACGAGTCCCAAGTACTTCATCGTCGACTCGACGCCGATGTGAACCCCTCCTACCGTTATTTGGGAACCCGACGGTGGCGCATTCCGAGGACCATGAAAACACATGGCCTCGGACTTGTGCAAGGCCACCTCGAGTCCCAACTGCCAGATTCTGGCCACGATTGTCGCAACCCCGTGTGTCGCTAGTTCGACCGCCGCCTGGTGCGACCTCCCCTGCGCCAGTACCAACGTGTCGTCAGCGTAACAAACGACGCTGACGCCATTGGGGAGGTCGGCGCGCAGCACCCAGTCGTACCCGATGTCCCACAGATGCGGCCCCAGGACCGATCTCTGTGGGACACCGCACGACATCTCTCGCCGGTTCCACTCTCCCTGGTGACCGGGGTAGATGATGGCCCTGTCCGTCAAATAGGCCTCGACCACGCGACAGAGGTAGGTCAGCATCCGGTGATACCAGAGTGCCTCCCTGATGCAACTCCAGGGCAGGGTATTGAAGGCGTTGGCGATCTCTAGAGACACCGCCAAGACGACCCCACCCCGAGCCACCGCATCCCCCGTCGTGAGGGCTCGCACGCGCATGAAGGCGTCCACCGTGGAGCGCCCCCTGCGGAAACCAAACTGGCTCTCCGCCAAATCCGGCCCCACCCGCACCAGCCGCCCGACGAGGCGGTCTGCAATGACTCTTTCAAAGAGCTTGCCCACCTCGTCGAGCAGCACTATGGGCCGGTAAGCGGACGGAGAACCCCAGGGCGCCCCGGCTTCTTGATGAGGACCAGTTTCCCCGTCTTCCAACGAAGCGGGAACTGGCCCCTCTCCAAGCATGCGCTTAGGAGCCCCCTTAGTCGAGGCCCGAGAGCCTCTGAGGCCAGGACCCAGGCTTTCCCAGGTAAGCCGTCGGGTCCTGGGGCGGTATTTCTGGCATTCAGCCTACGTACCGCCACCCTCATCTCTACCTCGGTCACCTCCAGAGCATCGTCGTCGTCGTCGGCGGTGTGGTCCGCATCAGGCACCGCAGTAGGCGGAGCCATGGGCGGGGAGGCGTGTTCCCCTCTCGAAGGGAACAGAGCGCTCACCACGTCCCCCACAAGCTGCGGCCGGAGACTCTGCGTCAGTGGGGGAGCCCATGGGCGGAGTTTCTCCCGCACCATTTTATAAGGGCGTCCCCACGGGTCTCTGTTCAGAGTCTCCAGCGACTCCTCGCGGGCCAGTGCCCTAGCCCGCAGGATTTCCGCTTGGAGGGCGGTCTTTGCCGCTCTGTACCCCTCGTACAGCTCCGCCTGAATGGCTTCCGTATCCGGAGGTCGAATACGGAGCCTGCGGTGCCTAGTGTACCGGCGTCGCGCAGTAACGCACGCATTGCGCAGTGTCATCAGCTGACGCAACCACCAGTACACCTGTCGCGAAGCACGTCCGGGCTGGACCCGGGGCATTGCCACGTCGCATATCTCGGACATGGCCTCCCGGAACCACTCCGCCTCGTCATTGATGTCGGCAGGCCTGTCCGGTGATGACACCCAGGCCTGCAAGATCGAGGCTTCCAGGAGGAGCTCCCGGTCCAGCTGCTTCAGCGCCCACCGCGGACCACTCGGGGCCTGTCGGACCGGCGCACTCGAGGTCTGGGCGGAGACGTCAAACCGGATGTACCGGTGATCGGAATACGTCTCCACCCCCTCCATGACACGCCAGTCAATGACACGCGGCGACAGAGCGGGGCTAGCGAACAAGATGTCCACCACTGATTCACCCCGCATCCGCACACACGTGGGGACAGAATCCCGATTAAGGACGACCAGGCCTGTCTCCAGCGCCCAGTCTTCCACCATCCTGCCCCGTGTGTCCGTATACCGGGAACCCCAAGCCACGTTCTTGGCATTGAAGTCCCCGAGGACGAGCACGGGGAGGGAACAGAACCCGACGACGACGACTCTCAACTCCGCAAGGGAGTTGTGGAACTCGGCGAGTGTTCGGTTCGGGGAGAAGTACGCGCCTACCTCGACAATCTCCCCGAACCGTGCTGCAACGCAACCCCGTCCTCTCTTAACAGCCTCGAGGGACGGGGTACCGGCGGCGGCCGACGAAATTAGGGCCACTGAGCCGCTCAGGTCCTCCACCCAGTCATCCCTGGGTGGGACAAAGTACGGCTCAGCGACCACGGCGATTTTAATCGACCACTGCGCCATGCTCTGGAGCAACAGATGCTGAGCTGCGGCGCAATGGTTGATGTTCGTCTGGAGGAGGCGAAATGGGGCCATTATTGGCACTCCATGTCAGCCCCCTCCTTAGCCCCCTGTGAGGGCCCTGCCGCGGCGGCTGCGGCGGCGACGACGGCTGTTGAGGTGGCAACGGCGACGGTGGCGGCGGTTGCGGCTGTGACGGCGGTGGCAGGTGGTTTGCCTCTAGCCTTGGTGGGTGGAGCGCAGGCCTTGCTCCCAATCCGGTGGCCAGCTGGCTTGCCAGCCGCCGCACATACGACGCAATGCGGCGTGGCTTCGCACGAGCCGGCCTTGTGACCGGGCTGACCACAGCGGTAACAATGACTGCTGCGGTCCACCTCCGAGGTGCATTTAGCTCCCACGTGGTTACCCACATGGCAGCGGAAGCACCTCAGAGGTCTGGGTTCCAGCAGTTTGACCTGCGCCAAAACCCATCCCACCAATAGCCTTTGGCCCTCCCCGGCTATTTTCTTGGCCGCCGAAACGGGGCAGCTCACCGTAATGGCTCGCAACCCCATGAAGTCAGGACGGAGGGCGCCTGCCCTAACCTGCTCGGCAGAGCACCCCCCAGCCCTAACAACAGCGGCCACCACCTGTCCCTCCGGACGCATCCGAAGGGAATTCCAGCCCACAGGCACACGGGGAGGTTTCCTGTCCAAGCACCCCAAGACAATTTTTTTACCCCTGGCCCGAAATTCCATACGCTCATTTTTCTTGGTGTTATAGAGCAGCCCATGACTGAGAGCATATTCCTCACAAATGCCGAGCAGCTTAGACAGGCCACAGACCGAGGCGCTCAGCAGCACCATGTCGTCCGCATAGCTAATGTTGTTTACACAAACTCCACCAACATGACAGCCGACATGCGTGCCGCTCAGCTTCTCGATGAGTGCGTTTACATAAAGGTTGAAGAGCGTTGGTGAGGTCAACCCCCCTTGCCTCACCCCGCACTCCAATCTGTATGGTTCAGACAGCGTCCCCGCCCATCGAACTACGTTGACCTGGTTCCCGTACCAATATTTGAGAACACGAATGCATTCGCTTGGCAGGGATGTCTCGTTAAGTTTATCCTAGAAGATATCATAGGAAACCAGGTCAAACGCTTTTGTAAGGTCAAGGAAGCAAGCATAGACTGGTGTTTTGCGATCAGTATAGTACTATATTGTCGTATATTGTCGTCTCCATATTGTCTACGGCCTAAATATTAAACGGTAAAAAATAGATGGCATAGGCTTAGTAACCTACTAGGTTCCCGTTAGCACCCAAAAAGAAATAAAACTACATTAGATTTTGAACAATTTTTAACCCAATTTAACCTTCATTTAGCCCTCTACAAGCCTACTAGATTAAGCAGCAATTCCTGTTTAGATAACTTTGCCCACACCTACAGAAAGGACTGCAAAGCACCAATAGTAGATTTAATTCTGTCAGATCATACAGCTCAAATACTAAGTGTACCCATCAATAAATCATGTAAACTGAAATACTGGAAAACTCAAAAGCAAGACATAACAACCGAAAATTTGGAGAAGTTTAAAAACTATTTAAGCAGTTTGTCCTTCAACCAAGTGTATAGCTCAAATGATGTGAACGAGTCGTATGACTTATTTATAGAAGATTTCTTGATGCTTTATAAATTATGTTTTCCAACAAAAACTGTAACAATAAAAACGAACACTAGAACCAAATGGATATCTCGTGGTATAAAGATCTGTAGTAGGAAGCAAAGAAAACTACTTTGGTCATATAGACATAAGCCTGACAGTAAAAGTAAACTTGATTTTAAGAATTATACTAGAATTTACAAAAAAATTATACAACTGACACAGAAAACTCAAAATAACCATTTCATAAACACTTCTCAAAATAAATCAAAAGCTGCATGGCAAGTTATTAATAAGTCTAAATATCGCCTACCACAACAACTAATACCGTCCCTAAAGAAAGATGATGTCACAATCACACATCCCAAGGAGATTGCAAACGAATTTAATAACTTTTTTGTAGATGTCATTGAAAATAATATAAAAGGTAACGTTTCTCCACCAACTAAAAATATTTTTAACAACTTAACTTCGCAATCTTTATATATGCAACCAGTTTTACCCATTGATCTAATCAAAATAATTAATAATCTAAAAAACACAAATACTGTAGGCTATGATGGAATATGCACACAAGTCGTAAAATATACCAAAGATGCTATAGCACCACCACTAACTCATATTATTAATTTGTGCATAACAAATGGTGTTTTTCCTAATAGTCTTAAGAAAGTAATTATCAAGCCCTTATTTAAAAAAGATGATAAATATGATGTTAAAAATTATAGACCCATAGCAAAAATCCCTATTTTTTCAAAGATTTTAGAAAAAGTTATCTACAATTCTATTTATAATTATTTTGAAAAATATAAATTATTTTGCAATGAACAAAAAGGATTTCGCAAAAATATTAATATCAACATGGCACTGTTTGACCTCCTTTCTCATATTATGATGTCTGTCGATGAAAGAGCTCCGGTATGTGCTTTATACACCGACATGACGAAAGCGTTTGACTTCGTGAGTCATAAAATTTTGTTAAAAAAACTAAATGGGTATGGAATACGAGGAAATATTTTGAAACTTTTGGAGTCATATCTGGTAAATAGAACGCAATGCACAGAAGTATCACAACTCTGTCCAAAAAGCAATGTATTAACCATTTACACATCTGAACCAAGAGTTCTAAAATACGGGGTACCTCAAGGTAGCGTGCTAGGGCCGTTGCTTTTTTTAATTTATATCAATGATCTCCCAAAAGTCGTATCTCAAAATATGGTACTGTTTGCTGATGACAGTACGGCTATTGTGAAGTGTAATAATCTTGCCTGTTACGAGAGAGATATTAATGATTGTTTAAGAAAAAATATTGAATGGCTTATTAGCAATAACCTTGTCATTAATTTTAATAAAACTAAAGTAATGCACTTTCATCAAAGGTGTGAAAAACCTCCCGTTTACAATGAATATGATAAGTACAAAATAGAAGAGACAAACGAGGCTAAATTTTTAGGTGTAAGGATTGACAGTAAAATAACATGGAAACCGCATATCGAAGAAATTTGTATAAAATTAAATAAATCTGCCTAAGCACTATTTCAGTTATCAAAAAAAGTAAATACACAAACACTTTTAACAGCATATCACGGATTGGTTGCATCAGTTCTGAGGTATGCTATTATTTTTTGGGGGCAATCTACTGAAAGAGATACTGGTTTTAAAGCGCAAAAACGATGTATTCGGTCCATGTGTGGCTTAAAAACTACTGAATCTTGCGCACCCCATTTTAAATCTTTAAAATTACTAACATTACCAGCTATGTACATCTACGAAACTGCTTTGTTTGTTAAAATGAATTTACACCTTTTCACAAAAATTTCTGATGTAAAAAAAACTCCAATGCGCTCTCAGTACATAAATCAATTGTGCGTTATAAATTGCAGAACCGCTTTGATGAAAAAAAGTTTCTTTGGAATGGCTTCGAAAATTTACAACAAAATACCTGATAGTATTAAAAACATGCCATTAACAAAATTTAAGAAAGTTCTTGCCGCTCAATTAAGAGAAAAATGTTATTATACCGTTCAAGATTTTATAAATGATAATTTTTAATTTAATTTGTTTGTTTAATTTTAGTCTTGTTGTTTATTGATTGTTTTATTTAGCTTTTAAGTATTTTTGTTTTATTTTGATTTTAAAATTTGTATGCCTACACGGCAAAACATAGCGCTCAAATATGTTAAACTAACACCAATATGTAAATACCTATGTTTAACAAATAAAGATTCTGATTCTGATTCTGATTCTGACCTTTTGGGTATATGCCTAAAATTAATAATTAAAAAAAAAATAACGGTATTGTCCAAACATTCATGGTAACGTTCTTTACCATAGATAAAGCTTTTGAAAATAGTGTCAATGCCACTATTCTTCACTATGATAAACTAACTAGCCATTACCCGCGACTTCATCTGCTATCCAGAATGAAAAGTAGGCTATGTCCTTCTCCTGGTCATAGTCTACCCATGTGCAAAATTTCGTACATATCCGTTCAGCCGTTTTAGCGTGAAAGCGTAACAAACAAACATACAAACAAACTCGTAACATAACATCACGCCTTGTTGCCCCGAAGGGTTAGGCAGAGGTGTAAATATAGTAGGTACACCATAATTTCGCCAGTTATGTTTAAGTCCCATGTAATAGGGGGCGAGCCTATAGCCATCAACCGGGCACAAATCCAGACTCCGGACTGCTGCTGAGAAATTCCAGATAGAAAAACACAATAACACTTTGTCCGACCTGGGAATCGAACCCAGGACCTCATGTTCAGCAGTAGTTCTTGTGGTCGCAAGAACTACTGCTGAACAACGAGGCAGTCACAAACTCATTTTTGCATTTATAATATTAGTTAGGATGTGAGTGGAAACCCCAGGACCTGGAAGGACATAGGTACCTATAGTGACTATAGTGGTGATATCGTGTATATGAACGTAAATGAAGCAACAGGAGTATGTAAGCAGTGCCGTCTTTACCATAAAGACAGGGGGCCCGTGCCCAAGGCCCCCGACCTCACAGGGGCCCTGGAAGCCCGATGCAACGCTTGCTCTCAAAAGCGTTTCTCTATTTTTAGGTAGTTACTTACAAATATAATAGTTCCGTCAAAAACGTTACATTTCTAAATTGAAATATTAATCGGGATATTAATCTTTAAAACTTTTTTTTCTGACACACGTTTTAGTTTTTTTACCATCACCCACCCAATACCGTACCGTATCACCCAATTACTGGGTTGTGGAGGTCAGATAGGCAGTCGCTCCATATAAAATACTGGTATTCAGCTGCATCCGGTTAGACTGGAAGCTGACCCCAACGTAGTTGGGAAAAGGCTAGGCAGACACGTTTTAGTTTTTTTCTCAGTTAATAACAATCGATTCTGACCAGTTGACAATAAATGCAAAGATTTTGCAGAAGATATTAATACTTATGAGCTCAAATCAAAATGTTTTCATCAAAGGAATATATTTGAGTATCTCAACCTTACAAAGTCCGATAAATTAGAAGAAACTTTTCCAAATGTTGAAGTCTTTACAAGAACACTACTTCAAATCTGCCTAGCCTTTTCCCAACTATATTGGGGTCAGCTTCCAGTCTAACCGGATGCAGCTGAATACCAGTATTTTACATGGAGCGACTGCCTATTTGACCTCCACAACCCAGTAACTGGGTAATACGATACCCCTTGGTAAGGCTGGTTGTCAGACTTTCGGGCTTCTGACGACCCGTAACGACTGTCAAAGATCCACGAATGACCACTGAGACCAACGGCTTAACGTGCTTTCCGAGGCACGGAGGAGTCTCGGTATGTAAAGATGGTCACCCATCCACAGACCAACCCCGGCAAGCGTAACTTAACCTGACGGATCGACCCGTGCGGCAGTTACTACCGTAGACCGGGGTTACTTTGATCAATATTAAACTTTGAAGGTTCATATCTTTTAAATTTGTGGGTGTAAAAAAATACTAAAAAAATCTAGTGATCGGTGTTTTTATTACTCTCGATTACTGTAATAATTATTATTATAGTAATCGAGAGTAATACTATAATAATAATTATTATGAAATTTATTTCAGACTTTTATCCATAAATGCGTTAGTAACAATGTTCTTAGCCTAGTGTTACTAAAAGTAACAATTTTAATAACGATAGGATATGTAATTAGGCGCTTGTCCTCGCGTGAAGGCCTATCCAGTGCGCCAGCAGTACCGAATCCCATCGGCCGGCGCATGCGGCCAGGATGGCGCTGGGTCTGCCGCGCACCCGCGCCATCACCGAAGCACAGCGCTTACGTATGATCGCGCGGAAGCCGTCTACGTGTGCCTCCGCTAACATGCCACTCGCACTACAGTACCGCGGCAGCCCCATCAACACCCTGAACGCGTTATTATATTGTACACGCAGGGCGTCGTATGTCCTCTGCGTGTATTTGGCCCACAAACTGCACGTGTAAAAGGTCTGGCAGAATGCCCTAAATAGTGTGACCTTCACTTGTTCCGTGCAACGTGCGAATCTGCGAGCCAAAGCATTACAGCGAACAGACAACGCCCTACGTTCCAAGCCATAATAAGTGAAAAAAGTTAGCTTGATTTTGAGAAAAAAAAATTAAACTGCCTGATCAGAGTTATACGTAGGATGGGGTTACTTTGATACCCCTTATTTTATTGCGTAATTACAAAGTAATTATTGCGTAATTGCAAAGTAATTACGCAATTAAATAAACCCAATTACAATGCCAATACAATTTAAATATAATTACCCAATTATAATGCCAATACAATTTAAAAAATAAAAATCTATCAACGAGAAAAATAAATATTGTCGCATGGGGTAACTTTGATCTAACAATTGATTTGATTGTTTGAATGACAATATATTTACCTTTTTCAATAAAAATTGTAAATAAATATTGTCGCATGGGGTAACTTTGATCTAACAATTGATTTGATTGTTTGAATGACAATATATTTACCTTTTTCAATAAAAATTGTAAATAAATATTGTCGCATGGGGTAACTTTGATCTAACAATTGATTTGATTGTTTGGATGACTATATATTTACCTTGTTCAATTAAAATGATTGGTGGTACCCAGCGTGTCCTCATAGCCACGAGCTCCTACAAGAATACTACTTGATGTTTACTAATTGTAGTGGACACCGCTCATTTTCACAACTAAAGAGAACAAAAAATGAATTTCAAACGACATTGTTACAAGAACGACTAACTAATTTGCCAATTAAGTGCATAGAACGTGATATCCTTAAAATAATAATATTCTGAAGATATAATAGAAGATTTCGCAGAACAGAAATCCCGAAAGAAACCGTTTATCGTAAATTCGAAACCAACTCAAACCTGCAGCATTTTATTTAAAAACGAACCTTACAAAATTTCTTAATATTTGATTTGCACCAATTACCCATAGTAAATATAAAATCAATAGTATCACGAAAAATATTTTTTTGTCATTCACTTTTTATTTACTTTTCAAGGGGCCTTGTGTGCCCAGGGGGCAGGGGCAGGGGGCTTGCCCTAAGACGACCTTGTATGTAAGGATCTTCGCAGGTGGCGTTTCATGGAAAGAAGGCGTCTGTTTATGTATGTATGTATAAAGTAAAGAACACTATAAATACATTTGAATGGTATTGAAAGCACTGATCGATATCCGTACTAAACAGAAAGGCACTTCGCTACGAAGCCCAACAGGTATTCATTCAATAACCTATAATTCAGGGCATTCGGCCTTTAAATGTAATTGACCTACATTTTGACCTTTTACACCACACCCTACGCCATTGCCAATTGGTATGTAACCTATATATTTACTAATCTTATACGTAACACGACCAAACATAATTTTCAAATTTTTTAATATGTCGTATTATTAGGTACCTATATATATTATCTGTACATCTATACATATTATAGAATAAAGTCTCTTTCAAAAATCATTTATTCAAACTAGGCTGAGAATCAGCACTTTTCGAACGTCAAAATTACATAAGACAGTCCCACAAAACGCCCACCCTTCACCACTTGCTAGTGCTTTAGCTGGGAAGAAGAAGTGGCGCAACAAACTCAGCAGCAGCAGCACAGCTGTCTGTTCATTTAGAAATAAAAATAGAGTATGCAAGATAATAACATCGAGAATTATACTCAAGCACAAATAAAAATAACTAAACGTAAACAATATCTAAATAAAAGCCTCCAATCATAAAGGGCATGCCCACTTACATATAGCTATAACTGTATGTTTGTCTGTATGTCCGCGTTGTTCTTCTAAACCACGCAACAGATTTTAATGAGGTTTTCACCATCGTTTAGAAAATGTATTCCGGAAGGATTATGTGTATAATACGTTAGTATTAAAGTTATGTTTACCTAAGAATGTCTTGTCAAGTCGTAAAAACTATGCGAAGCAGAAGCTGTCCGCTAGTATTTAATAAAATTAAAGTCACTTTTCGTGTTTCTCTGTATCCGCGTTGTTCTTGTAATCTACCCAACGGATTTTGATACGGTTTTCACCATCATTTAGAGTATTTGCTCCGGAAGATTTATGTGTATACTTAATACAGTATACCTTACACATTTTCTACAACTTCAGGAATACAGATGTGATTAGGGATTGCAAACCGGAAAACTGGATCCGAGAATCTGGCGGATCCGGCGTCATTAAACGTTTACCGGATCTGGTACTAATATACCGGATCCGGTGATAGCAATTTTTGGCAAAATAATCGCGCTGTTGCACGAGTTGATACCTTAAGTGGAATAAAACCGACCACGTGACTACGTGCTCAGTATTATTCCACTCCTCGCTTGGGACACAAATGTGTGTTTTGTTTTTTATTACTTGCTGACTACAAAGTCAGTGTAGAAGCTGAAAGGGCCTTTTCAGCTGCAAGCTATATTTTTAGCTCTATTTGAAGTCGATTGGCAGATGACACAATTAATACTATTTGTTTTCTACGATCCTTTTTTCAAAACCAAAAGTTATTTTTTGATACTGTAAATAATTATTTATCGTAAGTTCATTAAACCAAAGATTTATATTTTATGATACCAACTCATTATTGTAATAATTGTTAAACATTCTCAAATTATTGTGATCCCAGTAAATACTCGTAGTAATGACGCAAGGTTAAATTATTTTAACCTTGCGTCATATAAGTTTTTTTTTTTAAATACACTACTACTACACTACTTTACTATTTAAAACACTTACTCGATTAATTGTCCATATGTCATTTTTGGAATGAAAAGGGAAACTTATCTACTACTGATTTGATCAATCCGATCGGATCGATGAAAATCCAGCCGGATCCGGCCGGATTGGAAATGACGCCGGATTGCAATCCCTAAATGTGATGATAAGTTGTGTTGTTACAAAACTTTTTGATAGTTGATAACAAGCATGTTTTGTTATGTGAGGTATAGAAAAAACTACAGCTTACAGAATGTAATATAGCCTAGGTAATATGATGAATAGTTAACATCTTCTTCTAACACATCTTTTTCTTCCCTACTCCTCTATTTCGGTAGTCACCCCCTTTCTATAGCCAATCATCTTTGACACAGTCCATCCATCGTTTCTTTGGTCTTCCCCCAACAGATAATATAGATATACCTAGACATCACGGGGTCTACTCCCTCCCTGAGTGAGACGGAAAGGGAAGCGCCCGTAACTTCGGCTGAAGCTACGGATTTTGCTTAGGGAGTAGACCCTCTATTAAGTATATAAATACGTTTTACGTAAATGGACTCAGATACCAGAATATTTTAACGATATTTATAACACATTAATTCTACGGCAAATGTCTCTGACACTATGCAAATTTATAATTATTTGTGATAAAATATTGATTTCTAGATAATTTTCAATTAAACTCTAAATACGAAATATATCTGGTCTGGCATGTTCCATTGTAGGTAATTGGTCGTATATTATTTGATATTATGAATTGGAACAGATCATTATTTAATACTAGCGACCCGGCCCTGCTTCAAACCTACGATTTTTACTTGGCAAAATATCGAGATAACTTTATTAGGTATAATTATGTCAATAAGTTAATTATATTACTAATGTATTATACAGGATGGCAGGAACGCAAAAACTTTTACCATGGATTCAGTAGGTACCTACATGATTCTGAACCCCCCTGAAAATGTGTTGTTTCATTGAAAAGTGCAATACCTACGCGGTCAAAATGAACAGCAGATATATTAAAAAAAACGACGAAAAATTTCAACGCAGGGGGGGGGGGGGGTTCAGGATCACGTACTAGCGAATCCATGGGAACAGTTTTCGCGTCGATGTCCCTGCCACCCAGTCAACAGATATAATCCTTCTGGAAAAAATCTCGGATACATAAGGTTGAAATTCCTCCAGATCGAATTTCGGCGATGGCGACCAATCTCAGCGGAGGCCAGCCTTCGGCGCGGGAGATTATGGCATGTATTATTGACGTATTGGATTTTAGATTCTCTGCTTAGCGCCGAGAGTTGAATATCCAACAGTGTATTTTCTTGACGCGCTGGGATACGCGCTGGATGCACTCTGTGGGATTCTCAATGCTTGGCTCAATACCGAGAGTTCAAAATCCAGTATACGAAAAAAAACCGCCGCGATAATAGCACGTCCGTGCAAATCTGTATCCTAATTACGTAATACACGATCAATCGGAATTTGAATCGGTTTGAAATAAATTGTTAATCCATTGCTTTAAAAGTTCGAAAAAAAATCTGCTTTACAACGTAAATAACGAAATGAATGTTGTTGAACTGTCAAAATGAAACAAATTTGTCGTAGTCGTTTACGAAACACGTGTTGCGTAATTAGATAGCTAGGCTTATAGTAGCTGCCGCAGGAGGAGACGCCCTGGGCGTCGGGAATTAATAGCCGATTCCCGGCCACCGTAGGCGCGGGCTTGCGGACGGTGAGCAATAGGTAGCTCTCCGTCCGGTAAGGACCAAGCCCGGGTCGACGGCACGTTGTGTTCCACGCGCGCCTCAAAGAGATGTCAGCAAGTGAAGAGGTCCGATGGGACCGATGCCTGCCGGGGTTGCGGGAAAGTCCGAAAGGGATACCGTGGCCCCTGGCAACTTACAGGCAACTGAAGGAACACGGGTGGGTTTTATATAGTTAGTAAGAGTCTGACACGCCCTCCCGCTTCGCCCAGAGCGGGAGAAGTTATTTAATAATTTCCCACACAAAAAAGGCTTATAGTGCGCAAGTTTGTGCGCAGACACAGGTGCACTCTCTCTTCCCTCACTCTCATAGTCCGATGGGACGGCAATCCGACACGACCAGAGAGAGATCAAGCGCAGGACCAATTTGAACGTGCTTTTCCGAAGCACGGGGGTACCACACCGCCAACTAACTCCGGGCTGTCATTAAGAAATTCCTAATGTAAAAAACCCAATAACACTATTTGTCCGACCCAAATCAAGGGAATCGAACCCAGGACCGACCGCTCAGCAGTCACGCTTGCGACCATGCACGTGACCTACGGGACAGTCATAGACTAGCTACCACACGGCTACACAAAAAAGCTATACATTTCCAGTTTATGCTGATCTCGTATTGTATTGGATTTCCGTACGATGCGAGGTCAGCTTAGACTGGAAATGTATAGCTTGATGTGTAGCCGTGTGTACGACGGAGTGACAAATTACAATTGCAACCATTATCGACCCACGCAGCAAGTAGGTATTCATCAATCATAGAGTTTGTACCTACATATACCTACCTACACTAATTTTCGCTTCGAGTCTATAATGAGCTTGAAAACTGCGGTTTATTAAATATAAACTTAACATAACATCACGCCTGTATTCCCCGAAGAGTTAGGCAGAGGTGAACCTATAATACACCCCTATTTTGGCAGACTTTATGTTTAAGTCCCATGGAATAGGGGGCGAATCTATTGCCATCAACCGGGCACAAATCCAGACTCGGACTGCTACTGAGAAATTCTAGATAGGAAAACACAATTTAAATAGAAAAAAAATCGAACCCAGGACCTCATGCTCAGCAGTAGTTCTTGCGACCACTAGACCAACGAGGCAGTCACAAACTCACTTTCACATTTATAAGACATACAGATAAACACATAATTTGTTAAACTTAATTATGTCCCTAAATAAAAACGCTGTGTTCGATTTTCAACTCTCAGCGTAGCTCTGCCTAGCGTTGCAAATCCAACATTGCACTTTTATTTAGGGATTAATTTAGGTGTAATTTAATACATGGGCATTAGAGTGTCCAAATATCCCATTCAGAATAAAAAAACCGTAAGTAGGTAAATGTCCGACTAAATATGAGGATCGCTACAGGGAAGTACAGACATCAACCTACTAAAATCTGTCAAATGTCTTTAGTAGATTTTCAACTTTATGACTAAAATTTAAGGTTCAAAGTTGATTGGGAAAATTTTACAGTTTCGGGTAGGTTGATGTGCTGGCGTCTGTACCTTCTGACAGTCTAAAGGCTCTAAACTAATACAGTAAGATTAGAAAGTTCCAAAATGTCCATGGAGAACAATGGTTGATTTAACCACAGAACAGATAACCTCTTTTTCATCCCACCATCTCGGAAAGAGTATTTTTAATCTTCAGTATCTGAGTGGAAAAGCCGTTTTTATTCTCTAGAGGATAAAGTAAATTGAATTTAGAACATCGTGTGCACTAAGTTTGTGAATTAAAAAAACATTAAACCTATTTACTGCTACCTCTATGGTGCCGAATATATCATACAACTTTTTTTTAATTTGTTAAAAACTCAGACTCGGAACCTTCTTGGTGTTCTTTTTTCAATTTGCTTTGTACGCGGTTCTTTACGCGGCATTTTTTCACGTCATTGTTAAACCTTAGGTACTTATATTAAAAACAAGAAACTTGAAAACAAGTGAAAAAACTAAAATGAGTGATTCTAGCGACGAGGAAGTTTGCTTGACGCCAACAGAATTGACTGAAACTGTTAATAATGCGCAAATGAGCTTTCTCCCTCAACAATCACGCGAGAAGTATTTAAAACAGTACGATATGTTCAACACGTGGCGACTAGCAAAAGGAGCCAAAACTTTCTCAGAAAACGTTTTGCTGGCATATTTTATAGAATTATCCAAGAACAAGAAAGCAAGCACTCTATGGAGTACGTATTCGATGCTAAAAGCAACAATAAAGATGAAAAAAGACAAACATATCGATACCTATCCTAAATTAGTGGCATTTTTAAAAAGAGCCTCATCTGGTCATTAACCAAAAAAATCGAAGGTTTTCACAGTATCTGATATTGAAAAGTTTCTTAACGAAGCACCCGATTCCGTATATTTGGCGGCAAAAGTAAGTCAGTTGCACATTCAGTATCTACTTAAGTATATTAATCTCAATTAAATAGTATACTTAGTAGATGTTGATAGGCATAATTATGCGTTCATATCAATTTTATTCATTTATCTACTACAATACTCTTTACGTTACAGGTTGTTCTTATTATTGGAATAAACGGAGCATGTCGAACTAATGAACTAACACAACTTAATGTCAAAAACATTGAGAAACATTCAGATGACTTACTATTAATTAATTTACCTAATACAAAGACAAAAAGAGACCGCAACTTCGTCATTCGCAAGGAATACGTAACGATTGTTGAGAAATATCAAGCCTTACGCCCGCCTAACACTCCAATCAATCGATTTTTTCTACAGTATCGCAATGGAAAGTGTGTTAGACAGCCTATGGGTACTAATAAAATTGGCAGTATCTCACGAGAAATAGCAACATTTCTTGAACTTCCAGAACCCCTGTTGTACACGGGTCATTGTTTCCGACGAACTTCAGCCACACTTTTGGCTGATTCCGGAGCTGATCTGCTGTCCCTTAAGCGCCACGGAGGCTGGAAGTCCAATGCAGTTGTAGAGGGATACATAGAGGATTCCATCCAAAATAAGTCTAAAATATGTGAAGGCATCGTAGGAGCCATTACACTGAAAGAGCCTCAATCGGATCCTTGTACTGGCCCTTCTACATCAAAAATAAGCCGTTATGAAACACCTAACCATCTCCCTCTCTCTCCAACATTCACGCCAAGGGAATCCGATGAATCGGTACAACTATTAAGTATGACAGATAGTTTACCGAAAAACAGTACACAAGTGACTAACACCAATATTACAGTACCAAACAAAAATATTACACTCAATTTAAATAACTGTAGCAACGTTACTTTAAAATTTTCTTAATTATACCTTAGTATTATTTTGTTATAATTTAAAGATTATTCTGTAATACTTACCTGTCCTATTGTAGTAATTAATACCTAAACTGAAATAAAAGTGTACCTATCTTGTGATTGTAAACGTTTTTTTTTTTGCATTTAGTCATTTCCTCGCTGAGGTGGAATGAAAAGTTACGTGTTGCACTCGAGTGCAAAGATTTTTCACCTCGTGCTCTTTTGATTCCCTCGCTAACGCTCAGGATTCTAATTTTGAATCACTCGCTGCGCTCGTGATTCAATTTTAGAATCCTTCGCTTGCTCGGTCATCAAAATTGAACACGCGGTTAAAAAGCAACTTTGCACTCTTGTATAACAAATAACTATTATCTGTTCTGTGGATTTAATTAACACTATTGCTATCGGCTACTCTCACTTTTCTGATAAAACAATTCGCCTAAGGCCAAAATGCATCATAGATTAGAATAATTTTGGATAAAATATGATAGATACATTAAAGGCCTTAAATATAAATAGTTTTACATATTTTGCTTACTTATTTCAACATGCAAAACATACCTTAAATGCAAATTATCAACAAAAACACTCTAGGTATATACTCGTACCTTAGGTACGACAACTTAATTATTTGAACTTTGCTTATAAATTGAAGAGCTCAGTTATAGTGTTGACCATATTTAAGAAGAATATTGTATACCTATCTGGACATAGTTCGTGAAACACAGAATACACACAAAATAAAAAAGTGATAATATTACCTATGTATTTTAACAATAATAGGTAGTGTTTGCCTCACGGCTGCGCCAAAAACGTTTTATTTTCATTTTTTTAGGTATCCAGAGGTATCCACAAATTGTAAACTGGCTGCACTAGCGCCTACTATAGCTAGGTAAGCGCCTAGAAGAGCTAAGAAAGTTCCTTTTTTATTCAACTTTGCTAAAAGACGTAGCTACTTGTTGCGCTTAGCACACATTGCTATACATTTTCCTAAAAGACTCACCTGCTGAGTTAGAATTTGTTTTCCATTAGGGAGTTACAGGTTGGCAAAATGGAATAGAAAACTATATGGACGCCACTGTAAAAAACGATTACAACGTTATCTTTATTCAATGATTGAATACATTATCCATTCGGATATCGACAAAGGTAATCTACCTAGCCTTTTCCTAACTATGTTCGGGTCGGCTTCCAGTATAACGGGATGCAGCTGAATACCAGTATTTTACATGAAGCGACTGCCTATCTGACCTCCACAACTCTGATATCGCTGTGCTGTGGGTCTCCCATAGCACAGCATTATGCTGAGTGGAAGCCTTCTTGTCACAGTCATGACGTGCAGCTGCCGAATATGTGTAATGTTTATATTGTTGTCTTTTTTTATATGCACGTGTATCTGTGACAAATAAACCTATTTTTCTTTATTTTCTTTCTTTCTTTCACAACCCACTAACTGGGTAATACGGTAAGACTGACCCGTACCGACTGTCAACGATCCACGAATGACGGCCGGGACCAATGGGTCGTGCTTTCCGAGGCACGGAGGATAGAAGGGAAGGCCATCAGGGGATTTTAGGAATTACTCAAGCGCGGCAGATTAACATAAGGGTGATACCTTGCACCCTGTTGAGTACCTCCACCATATATAAGCCCTCTATACAGGGCCGCGCGTCTAGGAGACCCTTTCAGTTAGTAAAAAAAAAATAGATAGTTAGAAACACTCGAGCGCGTCAGATTAAGTTATGGTAGATTAATTACATACTAAAAAGTGTGCATTTCAATAATCTGACGTTTTGATCGTGACGTAAGAGAGGGTCAAAAACTTGCAAAAAAAAAAAACTAAATAATTCTAGGATAACGGGAAAAATATAATCTGGCGATTTCCACAAGCCGAAGTAACAAAAATCGTCATTAAAGTTTAGAGCATAGGCACATCTGCAGGGAAGCATGTAGTCTTGCCATAAATATTGTCACGAAGATTTTTTTTTTATTGCAAATAATAGATATTTATTACTTTTACAGTAGTTTAATACATAAATATAAAAATTTAAAACATATAAAAAGCTTATTCGAAGTGGTCTCCATTGGCTGCAATACAGTCCTTTAAACTTTGAGGCCAGTTATCAATAGAAGCACGCACTCTTTCCATGGGAAAATTCTTCACTGCCAATCGTATGGATTGTTTTAGGGACTCCAAATTATCGTGGCGTTTAGAGCAAGCCGTACTCTCTAAAACTGACCATAAATCATAATCCAGCGGATTAAGATCGGGACTAGACGACGGCCAGTCTTCAGCTCTGATGAAGTCCGAAACGTTCACTTCCAACCAAGACTGCGTGGACCGAGCTTTATGACCCGGCACCGAGTCTTGTTGGAAGGACCATACTTGGTAATTGAATATGGTGTTGTTATGGGGCGTAACTACCTTCTCAAGAATGGTATCTTGCTACACTTGTGCCGATGTTTTGATACCTTTTTTAAAAAATACTAGTGCGTCTCTTATAGGCTGCAAGTCCTAAGTCATCTTTTAAAATACGCGACTTGGTTCTGGGTGCTATCTTCATCTCCCGAGATAAAATCTTTTGCTTTCGGACAGGATTTCTTCGAATTCTTTCCCTTACTGCTTTGACCACCTTTTTCGTACGAAACCTACGTGGACGGCCAGATCTTTTTCTGTCACAAACAGAGGAGGTCTCATTGTACCTATTAATAGCCCGGTACACAAACATTTGACTAATACCAAGCGTATGGAGAGTTTTAAAAATTGCATTTGGCTCCATACCAACTTTGTGTAATGCAATCACAGCGATTCGGTTCTCATTATCACCCCACTCCATTTTAATATCGCAAAATATTGTACAATGTATTGGCGCCAAAATTAAAAAAACTCAATGAAATCGTATAAAAAATACAGATTCCAAATTCAAATGTAATATCTTTCTTATTTTTAATTGTAACAGTATCATGTATACTTGCTGTATGGTGATTCCACGGTTGAAGATATAGATTAGTAAAATAGTAGATTGTTTGCCTTGGGAGCAAACAACAATTTTTAAGGCGAGAGTTTTTCTTTGAATCGGATAGCGGAGTGAAGGATTCTAAAGTAAAGTAGAATCCTGAGCGCAGCGAGGGATTCAAAGTATGTCGAGTTTAAAAAAGTGTTCCTCCCGAGGTGAACACTCTACTTTTTATCACCCTCTATGAGAAAATAACGTGTGCGGTCCAACCCTCATCTCACGTGACCAAAACAATCTTTACGCAGCCGCCATCTGGATTTACGTTTTGACCTCTTTATCGACTTTAGCACCTTTTTAAAACTAAATAAACCAATACCCGTGCGGCTGTTATTACTTAGCCACGAGCTCCATTCATTCAGATATAGATATCTTTATAAATTTGAATATTATCTGTTCACTTGTCAAGCAGATAAAAAGCTGAAATCTGCGGTTATAATACCTACAGACTGCTAGTTTACGATTAAAACTTTATAATATCAAGGCCAATGAAAAGTAGGTAGGTATTGGAAACACCGGCTTCTGAGTCATCTAATTGTATTGACAGAAGTAGATATATTCATTCATGTTCTTGTTGATAGTGCGCTAAATGGAGGTGTGCAGTCGAATTTGGGAAATTTAAAACAGTAGTTCATAGGGTTCCCCGAAACGAACAATTGCAATTGTCAATTCTTTTATCTACGTGATAATTCGAATTTTCGCGAAAACCCTAGGGGTACCCTAGGAATATTGCGCTCACAAAACCTAGGTATTTCACCCAGTTCAAAATGACGAATCATACAATCTGCAGCAGAAATGTTTTCACCATTGACTAATTATGTAGTCGCTTTGTGGGATATGTTTCCAAATCGATTGGCGAAGATGAAAATAACAATATTATTGATTACTATCAAGAAATACTCTTTTAAGCGCTTTTGTAGCAGCAATCTTAAAATCTGTCAACACATACGTATTGTGGTCTTAGGTCCAGACTATATGGGGTGCTTGGACAGGAAACCTCCCCGTCTGCCTGTGGGCTGGAATTCCCTTCGGATGCGTCCGGGGGGAAGGCCAGTCTTCAGGACGGTGCACCCTGGGATGCGGGCAATGTCTCCCCATTAGGTACTATGTGCCTAAGGGGTCCGTTGTCCGTATGCCAATATCCTGTCGGAGGAACGCTCTAACGTGTACTCGGAGAGAGCACACGTTGAGCAGCGTTCGAGTACGGGCCCGGCGTGCACTAACACCGCCGTCGGGCAGGCAGGAGGAAGCCTTCTGCCACCGTTGGTCTCGTAGTCCCGAAGAGTGTCAAGGTCATGTCTCTGGCACTTGACGGGGGTCGAGGGTCTTGGCTTAACCGCCCGGACCGCGAGGAAGAAATCCTCTATAAAAAATTACCCCAAACCTCCAAGCGGCGGCGCACCGTGAGGGAGGTTGTAAGCTTGATTAATGGGTAGCTATTTGATAATTAATCGCTACTGCGAACCACTATTTTTGAGACGATAGAATGAAATATACTCGTGGGAACAGTTATGAAAAATTTAAAACAAAAAAACCAACCAAAAGGGAGGAGTGATGCGGAGTCGGAATCCGACGCTGCGTCTGGCGTAATGAGCTCTGGTCAGAGCTCGGAGCGCGAAGTGGTGGTGGGCGCGACCGTGAGGAACCGAAAGTTCCTCCGGAAGCGCTCCAAACCGGGGGATGGCCAGGGGTCGTCCGCCGACGAGGGGGTCTCGGGCCAAGGCAGGAGGAAGATCCACTCCAGTCGGCGGGGTGCGGCCCGGGGAAAAGGTGTGGGTAGAGGACTTACCACCAAGGAGGCAGGCGAGCCGAGTCCGGCCAGCCCAGATGAGGTGGAGCGGCCCTCTACGGAGGAAGAATACCCTGTAGGGGTCAGCACTGGGGCGGCCCCTACAGAGTCGGCAGGTGGTGAGCCGCATGCCGCTGGCGGCTCCAATTCGGAGCGAGCGGCCAGGTTTGCGGAGGCCGTGGCAGCCGCAATGAAGGTATTGGTCTTGAAGAGGACTCAGTCCTCTAAAGACAAGGCCATGCCCGCGGCCATGGCCTCTATTTTGGCGGCAGCGGAGGCCTATCACTCCAGGCCCCCGTCGGACGGCATGTCCGAGATGCGGGCGGAGGTCGCCCGCTTGACAGCCGCCATGGAGCTTCTCCGAAAGGAGAATGAGGAGCTCCGAGCGGACCTGGCCAGGCTCCGAGGTGCCGGCTCCCGTTAGGTGCCGCAGGGGAGGGAGCAGCAAGGGCAGGGACGGCCCGTGCCTGCGGAGGACCGGGTTCTGACCCTAGTGAGGCAGGAGATGGCTTCTATGCAGTCTCGTTTTTCCGCGCTAGAAGCCATCGTCCTGCGCCCTCCTCTAGCGGCGGCCTCTGGCCAGCGGAAGCAGGCAACATATGCTGGCACCGTAGCTGCCCCAGCGAAGGCACCTGCCCAGGCGGCGAAAGCACCGGCCCAGGCGGCAAAGGCCCCGGCCCAGGCGGCGAAGGCCCCGGCCCAGGCGGCGAAACAGCCGCCCCCGCCTCCTCCTAACTCTACTCCGGCTGGCGCCGAATGGCAAGTCGCCGGGGAAAAGGAAAAGGCGGGTAAGGCAAAAAGGGCGGCCAAGAAAAAAGAGAGGAGGCAGCGGCGCAAGGAGCGAAGCGTCGCGGCTAGGCTCCGCGCCCCGAAGTCCGCAGCTGTAGTGATTACACTACAGCCAGAGGCGGAGAAGAAGGGCGTGTCCTACCGTGACGTGCTCACCAAGGTGGGGGCGGCGGTGGACCTAAAGGAGATTGGTGCCGCTGATGGCATCCGGGTGAGGGTCACCGCCACTGGGGCCCGGATGCTGGAGGTCCCCGGTGCGGCAAGCGGCCCGGCCGCTGACGCTCTGGCCGAAAGGCTTAGGGCGTCCCTAAATGCGGACGAGGCCCGAATGTCCAGGCCCACCAAATGCGCAGACATGCGTATTCTGGGCCTGGACGACTCAGTGACGGAGGGACAGGTGGTGGCCGCTGTTGTTAGGGCTGGGGGGTGCTCTGCCGAGCAGGTTAGGGCAGGCGCCCTCCGACCTGACTTCACGGGGTTGCGAGCCATAACGGTGAGCTGCCCCGTGTCGGCGGCCAAGAAGATAGCCGGGGAGGGCCAAAGATTATTGGTGGGCTGGGTTTCCGCGCAGGTCAAACTGCTGGAACCCAGACCTCTGAGGTGCTTCCGCTGTCATGTGGGCAACCACGTGGGAGCTAAATGCACCTCGGAGGTGGACCGCAGCAGTCACTGCTACCACTGTGGTCAGCCCGGTCACAAGGCCGGCTCGTGCAAAGCCACGCCGCATTGCGTCGTCTGTGCAGCGGCAGGTAAGCCAGCCGGCCACCG
Organism: Xanthia togata; assembly: GCA_963853775.1. NCBI lineage: Eukaryota > Metazoa > Arthropoda > Insecta > Lepidoptera > Noctuidae > Xanthia > Xanthia togata. The sequence continues at coordinate 15,019,984 of OY970809.1, forward strand.
GATTGGGAGCAAGGCCTGCGCTCCACCCACCAAGGCTAGAGGCAAGCCATCTGCCACCGCCGTCACAGCCGCAACCGCCGCCACCGCCGCCGTTGCCGCCTCCACAGCCGTCATCGTCGCCGCCATCGCGGCAGGGCCCTCACAGAGAGCCCAGGAGGGAGCTGCAATGGAGTGCCAATAATGGCCCCATTTCGCCTCCTCCAGGCGAACATCAACCACTGCGCCGCAGCTCAGCATCTGTTGCTCCAGAGCATGGCGCAGTGGTCGATCAACATCGCCGTGGTCGCTGAGCCGTACTTTGTCCCGCCCAGGGATGACTGGGTGGAGGACCTGAGCGGCTCAGTGGCCCTAATTTCGTCGGCCGCCGCCGGTACCCCGTCCCTCGAGGCTGTTAAGAGAGGACGGGGTTGCGTTGCAGCACGGTTTGGGGAGATTGTCGTAGTAGGGGCATACTTCTCCCCGAACCGAACTCTCGCCGAGTTCCACAACTCCCTTGCGGAGTTGAGAGTCGTCGTCGTCGGGTTCTGTTCCCTCCCCGTGCTCGTCCTCGGGGACTTCAATGCCAAAAATGTGGCTTGGGGTTCCCGGTATACGGACACACGGGGCAGGATGGTGGAGGACTGGGCGCTGGAAACAGGCCTGGTCGTCCTAAACCGGGGTTCTGTCCCCACGTGTGTGCGGATGCGGGGTGAATCAGTGGTGGACATCTCGTTCGCCAGCTCCGCTCTGTCGCCACGAGTCATTGACTGGCGCGTCATGGAGGGGGTGGAGACGTATTCCGATCACCGGTACATCCGGTTTGACGTCTCCGCCCAGACCTCGAGCGCGCCGGTCCGACAGGCCCCGAGTGGTCCGCGGTGGGCGCTGAAGCAGCTGGACCGGGAGCTCCTCCTGGAAGCCTCAATCGTGCAGGCCTGGGTGTCATCACCGGACAGGCCTGCCGACATCAATGACGAGGCAGAGTGGTTCCGGGAGGCCATGTCCGAGATATGTGACGTGGCAATGCCCCGGGTCCAGCCCGGACGTGCTTCGCGCCAGGTGTACTGGTGGTCGCGACAGCTGACGACACTGCGCAATGCATGCGTTGCTGCGCGCCGTCGGTACACCAGGCACCGCCGGCTCCGTATTCGACCTCCGGATACGGAAGCCATTCAGGCGGAGCTGTACGAGGGGTACAGAGCGGCGAAGACCGCCCTCCAAGCGGAAATCCTGCGGGCCAGGGCAGTGGCCCGCGAGGAGTCGCTGGAGACTCTGAACAGAGACCCGTGGGGACGCCCATACAAAATGGTGCGGGAGAAACTCCGCCCATGGGCTCCCCCGCTTACGCAGAGTCTCCGGCCGCAGCTTGTGGGGGATGTGGTGAGCGCTCTGTTCCCTTTACGAGGGGAACATGCCTCCCCGCCCATGGCTCCGCCTACTGCGGTGCCCAATGCGGACCACACCGCCGACGACGCTGACGATGCTCCGGAGGTGACCGAGGTAGAGATGAGGGTGGCGGTACGTAAGCTGAATGCCAGAAATACCGCCCCAGGACCCGACGGCTTACCTGGGAAAGCCTGGGTCCTGGCCTCAGAGGCTCTCGGGCCTCGACTAAGGGGGCTCTTAAGCGCATGCATGGAGAGGGGCCAGTTCCCACTTCGTTGGAAGACGGGGAAACTGGTCCTCATCAAGAAGCCGGGGCGCCCTGCGGACTCTCCGTCCGCTTACCGGCCCATCGTGCTGCTCGACGAGGTGGGCAAGCTCTTTGAAAGAGTAATTGCAGACCGCCTTGTCGGGCGGCTGGTGCGGGTGGGGCCGGATTTGGCGGAGAGCCAGTTTGGTTTCCGCAGGGTGTAACGTTGTACGTTAATTTTATTTATGTGTATTATTAAAATATCTTAACACATTTGAATCTTGGTTGGGAGCGGATAAAAACAAATACCTAATACCTAATTACATACTACTCAATATAATAGTTTACGCTTGCAACTGATGTAATTGCTACCTAAACATTCCAATGAGTCTTGAGATGTTGTCGCGAGCTCCGCGCATGTTTGTGTCAGTGTCTTCCCTCTCCATAACGAGTCGCTAACCTTCCGCGCGCTTCCAGAGGTCGTTGGAACAATCTCGACCGGCGGATTGACTTGTCACTACGGAGCAGCACAGTGACCGTGTCTTGTCATAGACTAAAATTTTCACTATTGTTCGCAACGAACATAAATTAATAATTATTTATCGTCTCCATCTTTTAAAAATTAAATTCAGTGTAACCCCAAATCGGGGTTCATCCGTACCGGATTTGATAATTATCACCGCCGCTGCGAGGGCATTGGCTGGACTACCCTACGAGCTGCCCTTGGTGCCGTTTGAAGACCGATCCACCTACCTAGCTGCCACCAGTCACCTACGTGTTGGGAACTACCAGGATAGTGGTTTTCTTAAGGCGGGCTAGAAATTAACACGCGCTCGATATCGAGAACTCACGCTCTTTATACAATATACAACCTGTACCTTCTGTTGTGTTTTATTTAATTTACCTGCCCTAGCAGGGACGTTACAGTGGCGCCCATACTAGTGGTAGATATCGAGCCGTGTTTAGTTCTCTTCTGCTAGGCATTTCTTTTAGTTTTCTTGGTGTTGGCTGTCTATATCAGTAGTGTTAGTATTTATAATTAGATTACGGGCTGCCAAAGGTGATATTATTCTAGTCTATCGTAATAAATAAATAATTAAACAGTAATAAAAACTACAACCCGCATATTTTTTATATATACACGTTTTGGCATCCCGAGTACCTGATTTTGTAATGTTACTGTGTTAACTATTTTTAATTGTGTATTTTGCAACACACACCTCTCGGGACTATTGAATACTTGTCTTGCTTTACTATTATATATTTATTTACAAAGATGTCCTATCTCATAAAAATGTTATCCTTACAAAAGGCGGAACTGGAATATGAAGTAGCAGTTCGTGGTGGTGTAAGTGCCGATTCTGTCAACGAGCTGCGGAAGCAAATTGTTAAATTGTCTGCAACCCTTCCATCTGAGGATATTTTAGAATCGCATCTTGATCCTTCTGATGACTTAAAAGCTGTCAAAGAATCCCTGTTAAAGTCTCATAATAACATAATAACCCTTAAATCTAAATTTGAAAGAAATTTGTTTTCACGCACCGAAAATTTACTGCACCACATATATCATCGACTTAATCGAATTAATTTCTCAGTCGGTGATGTAGCGGAAGTCTATAAAATTTGTGTGGCTAATTTCAATACCCAATACAAAGATATAACATTGCTTAGGCCACAAACTGCTATATCTACTCAGCCTCAGGTGTCTACTCAAACAGAATCAGATCGTGAAAGGAACCCGGTTAATGTTGCCGTCAGCTGTGAGCGAAGGCTGTTTTCAGAAATAAGCAAACTGAAATACTCCGGAAAAACTTGCGTCCGAGCATTTATTCAGAGGATGGAAGAATTTATTTCGAGCAGAGCAATACCTCGCGAACAAATGGTCTCTTTTGCCTACGAGATATTTACTGACGATGCTCTTCACTGGTTCAGATGTGTTAAAGATCAGGCTAGTACTTGGGATGACATTGTTTCTCTGCTTAAGCAAGATTTTAGCCAAAGTGACTTCGACTACAGATTTTTATCAGAAATAAGAGCACGCACTCAGGGTGAACTAGAAAATATAACTATTTACATTTCTATTATGCGTGGCATGTTTTCTCGTTTGGATAGAAAGTTGACCGAAGAAGATCAATTAGAGATATTGTTGCACAACATTCGACCTTGCTATGCAAGTACGCTTGCGTCGTCTGCGGATATAACCGATATAAGTAGTCTACAAAAATTATGTAGGAACTACGAAAACATACAAACTAAACTTAAACAGTTTCGCGAACCACCTAAAGACAGTGCTGAAACCTTGGCACCGGAATTCGCGTATAAAAGCCAGGCTAGCAGTAGTAATTCCAACAACTCAAAAAATAAAAATACTGGCGATACTAGTTCCAATTTACATGTTAATGAAATAGCACATGTATCTAAAGATAAAAAGAAAAATGTATACTGTCCTAGATGCAGATCTAAATCACATACACTAGGTTCATGTAAACAGCCTCATTTTCTTATCTGCTTTAAATGTGGAAAGAAAGATGTGAAATTTCCAGAATGTCCTGATTGTCACCCTAACGCAACAAAAAACTAGGCGGCGAGGGTTGGAGAAACAGTAATAATACTAATTTTGATAAGGAAGATTGGGATAATTGGCTAGATACTGTTTCAAAATTTTGTTCTTGCTATGCTGTTTCTTCAATCCGTAATAATGGAATAGATCACACGCGGCCTTACGTACCAGTTAGGGTTAATAGTAAACCTGTTACTGGGTTACTTGACACTGGTTCTGCTGTTACAATAATGGGAAATGACCTCCACAAGAGTTTCATTCCATCTAATTACCAACAGAACTTTTGTCAACCTACGACATTTGTTGCAGCGGGTGGGCAGAAGCTTTCATCTTTAGGATTTATTTCACTACCATTCACTTTAGAAAATCAAACACATCACTTAAATGTCCACATCGTTCCGGAAGTAAAAAATTCATTAATCTTAGGCATGGATTTTTGGCGAAAATTCGGTCTATTCCCTAGTCACTTAAACACTGTTCTATTTTTAAATCCATCAGACGCTCAGTTGGCTGAACTGGAGTCAGATTGCTCAGAACATCTACAGTCGTATGATCATTTGTCACAAGATCAGAGGGTTACAGCAGATAATATCATATCGCAGTTCCGAGAAATATCGTACGAAGTACGAGGTCTTGGTCGTACTTCCCTAATAACGCATACCATTGACACTGGAGAAGCTGCCCCCATTCGTCAAAGGTATTATAGAATGTCTCCTGAGAAGCAACGCGTATTAGTGGAGCAACTAGATGAGATGCTGGAGGAAGATGTAGTTGAACCTGCTGAGAGTCCATGGTCATCTCCAGTACTACTTACTCCTAAAAAAACCGGTGAGCTTAGGTTTTGCTTGGACAGCAGAAAATTAAACGCCGTCACAAAAAAAGATGCGTATAATTTGCCTTATATCACTGAGATCCTTGATAATTTACGAGACGCAAAATACTTAACCAGTTTAGATCTTTCTAAAAGTTTTTGGCAAATTATGATCAGTGAGCAGGACAGATGTAAGACCGCGTTCTACATACCAACCCGTGGTACTTACCAGTTCAAATCTATGCCATTTGGTCTTACTAACGCACCAGCCACACAACAACGTTTAGTTGACGTTTTGTTTTATGGACCAGAATTTGAACATCGCGTTTTTGTATTTGTCGACGATATCATCATTGTGTCTTCTACTTTTGAGCAGCATATTTCTCTACTACTTCTTGTGTTGAATAAAATAAAAACAGCAAACTTAACTATAAATTTCAAAAAAAGTCAATTTTTCCGAGACAAACTAAAATATTTGGGTTATGTTGTCGACGTTAATGGTTTACATGCTGACCCGGATAAAGTAGATGCTATTAAAAATTATCCTGTCCCCGTTAATAGAAAAGAAGTTCGTCGATTCTTGGGCGCAGCTTCTTGGTATCGCAGATTTATACCAAATTTTAGTACTTTGGCTTCACCACTGAATAAACTAACCTCACAAAGCAAAAAAGCACCATCATTTGTGTGGTCGAAAGAAGTTGACACAGCTTTTAATAAATTAAAAGAATGCTTAGTTTCTGCCTCAGTACTCTCGTGTCCCGATTATTCAAAACCATTCGAAATTCACACCGATGCAAGTGACTACGGTATTGGTGGTGTGTTGACACAAAATATTAATGGTGAAGAGAGAGTAATAGCCTACATGAGTAAGTCATTGTCCAATCAAGAACGCAACTATAGTGCTACCGAGCGTGAAGCTCTTGCCGTTCTAATAGCGGTTGAGCACTGGCGCTGTTATGTAGAGAATGGCCAAAAATTTATTGTCTACACGGACCATTCTGCCCTTAAATGGTTTTTAAAATTAAACAACCCTACGGGTCGATTAGCTCGCTGGGGAGTACGACTATCTGCGTATAATTTTGAAATCAGACACCGCCGTGGTTCCGAAAACGTAGTTCCAGATTTACTATCACGTTCTGTACCTGTTACCGCCATTGTCGCCGATGGTCTCCCTGTTAATACGCAAACTACTGACGCGTGGTACCTCAATATCTATAATGGTTGCCAGTCTTCTCCAACCTCGTTTCCTAACTATTTAATTAAAAACGGGAAACTATTTAAGTATATGACAACTAAGTGTCCACTGCGTAGAGAATTCGAATGGAAAGAGGTAGTACCTGCGGAACACCGTATTACTGTATTGGAAAAGCAACATTCCGTGCCTTCTGCAGGGCACTTGGGTGTCTTCAAGACATATAAACGGCTTGCTTTATGTTATTACTGGCCAGGCATGTACGCCGATGTACAGAAATTTATTTCAGCTTGCGATGCGTGCATAGCTCATAAGCATCAAAACCATGCCCCTTTAGGCAAAATGGGCGACCCTAAAGTATGTTCTAGGCCATTCCAAGCAATTAGTATAGATCTAGTAGGACCTTTACCTCCTTCAAGAAAACAAAATTGCTACATATTTGTGATTACGTGCTGTTTTAGTAAATATTGCCTTTTATTCCCTATTAGGCGAGCCACTGCGGAAATCGTTACTAGAATCCTCGAAGAAAACGTAATTCTCGTACATGGGATACCCTCTACTATTATACTTGATAACGGAAAACAATTTGTTAGCGCAACTCTCAAACGCATGATTACCAAATATAAAATTCCCAATTTACATTTTACTCCAAAGTATTCACCTCACATCAACACAGTTGAACGTTATAATAAAACTGTTATGACAGCAATTTCAACGTTTATTGCTGACGATCAACGTATCTGGGATCTACTGGTACCAAAGATTCAGTTTGCTGTAAATAGTTCAGTAAACGAAACAACGGGCTATACTCCGTCATTTCTTGTATACGGCCGTGAACTGGTTACTTGTGGTTCACAGTACATCAACTCAGTAAACAATGAAGATCTTGTTTTTGTACCTCGCGATTCATATGCAGAAAACCTAGGCTATTTATCTTCCGTCTTTAACAAGGTGCAAGCAGCGCTTCTCCAAGCTCATGCAAGGAACTGCCAGTCTTACAATTTACGTAGGAAACCAGCAGAGTTTAATATAGGTGATGTTGTATGGAAGCGAACTTTCTATCAAAGTGACAAAGATAAGTATTTTACAAGGAAATTGGCTCCTAAATTTATAAAATGTCAAGTTATTGGAAAAAAATCACCATTAGTATACGAATTGGCTGATACGTCTGGAAAATCTATCGGGCAATGGCATATTAAAGATATCAAATTAATTAATTACAAATACTAAAAGCTTAAACTAAATACATAACAAATTGCTCAGTACAAATCGATGATTACAACTACCTAACTATTTACATTCCAACTGTAGTTTCAGTTACGTGAATCTAACACCTTCAACAAAATAATACATACAAACTAATTGAATGTATTAACAGCCCTAGCGTACATATTACTAAAACCTACATGTCACTAAATTCTAAATGCTATATTATTATTTATTTAAAATTAAAAGTATATAATAATACAAAGAGTAACTATAGGATGATGGTAAATTACATCATTATTTTCTATAGTACTATTTATACTATCGGTCCTACAACCATAGTAAGAAAGCGATCATGGTTCTACCCCATTGATTTCTTTTTCCTATACCAATGGCTCTATACCATAGGTATAATATAGACTTCTTACTTATATATCTTATTATCAATATGGGGTTAGTAATATGAAGACTGCTTTTTACTTTCAGTAAATTTTTTTTAAGCATTTGGTTCTCAGGAGTGTTTTGTGTAGTATTAAAATAAGACACTCTGAATGTCAGTATGCGGTAACACATGAGTTAAGGTGTTACTGCCGATCGAATGATGAATGAAAGAAGAATGATGAATATATGGGATAGGAATGAATGAGTAGCGTTAATCAGATGTCTTCAGAAGCAGTAGCAGCGGATTTTACTCAGGAAAAATCCTACGCTAAAAAGGGGGGTACTGTAACGTTGTACGTTAATTTTATTTATGTGTATTATTAAAATATCTTAACACATTTGAATCTTGGTTGGGAGCGGATAAAAACAAATACCTAATACCTAATTACATACTACTCAATATAATAGTTTACGCTTGCAACTGATGTAATTGCTACCTAAACATTCCAATGAGTCTTGAGATGTTGTCGCGAGCTCCGCGCATGTTTGTGTCAGTGTCTTCCCTCTCCATAACGAGTCGCTAACCTTCCGCGCGCTTCCAGAGGTCGTTGGAACAATCTCGACCGGCGGATTGACTTGTCACTACGGAGCAGCACAGTGACCGTGTCTTGTCATAGACTAAAATTTTCACTATTGTTCGCAACGAACATAAATTAATAATTATTTATCGTCTCCATCTTTTAAAAATTAAATTCAGTGTAACCCCAAATCGGGGTTCATCCGTACCGGATTTGATAATTATCACCGCCGCTGCGAGGGCATTGGCTGGACTACCCTACGAGCTGCCCTTGGTGCCGTTTGAAGACCGATCCACCTACCTAGCTGCCACCAGTCACCTACGTGTTGGGAACTACCAGGATAGTGGTTTTCTTAAGGCGGGCTAGAAATTAACACGCGCTCGATATCGAGAACTCACGCTCTTTATACAATATACAACCTGTACCTTCTGTTGTGTTTTATTTAATTTACCTGCCCTAGCAGGGACGTTACAAGGGGGCGCTCCACGGTGGGCGCCATCATGCGCGTGCGAGCCCTCACGACGGGGAATGCGGTGGCTCGGGGTGGGGTCGTCTTGGCGGTGTCTCTAGACATCGCCAACGCCTTCAATAACCTGCCCTGGAGTTGCATCAGGGAGGCACTCCGGTATCACCGGATGCCGACCTACCTCTGTCGTGTGGTCGAGGCCTATTTGACGGACAGGGCCATCATCTACCCCGGTCACCAGGGAGAGTGGAACCGGCGAGAGATGTCGTGCGGTGTCCCACAGGGATCGGTCCTGGGGCCGCATCTGTGGGACATCGGATACGACTGGGTGCTGCGCGCAGACCTCCCCAATGGCGTCAGCGTCATTTGTTACGCTGACGACACGTTGGTCCTGGCGCAGGGGAGGTCGCACCAGGCGGCGGCCGAACTAGCGACACACGGGGTTGCGACAATCGTGGCCAGAATCCGGCAGTTGGGACTCGAGGTGGCCTTGCACAAGTCCGAGGCCATGTGTTTTCATGGTCCTCGGAACGCGCCACCATCGGGTTCCCAAATAACGGTAGGAGGGGTTCACATCGGCGTCGAGTCGACGATGAAGTACCTGGGACTCGTCCTCGACAGTCGGTGGAACTTCGTGGAGCATTTCCGACGTTTGGCTCCCAGACTGGAGCGGGCCGGGGCTGCATTGAAGCGGCTCCTGCCCAATTAGGGGGTCCAAACGCCTCCTGCCGGAGGCTATACGCGGGGATCGTGCGGTCCATGGCCCTGTACGGGGCACCGGTGTGGGCGCGTTCGTTGAGGCGGCGGCCTGCCCGCAGGTTGAACGCGTCCAAGAGGGTCATGGCCACCCGGCTGGTCCGGGGATACCGCACGGTCTCCGATGAGGCGGCGAGCCTCCTTGCTGGATTGCCGCCATGGGATCTGGAGGCAAAAGTCCTCGCGCATATTTGGGAGTGGCGCGAGGAGGCGAAACGCCGGGGCTTGACTCCGATGCCGCGAGAAATCGCGGCACAGCGGACAGAGCTCCGACGGGATCTCATAGCGGCATGGAGAGTGCGATTGTCGCAACCCAGTGCTGGGCACGCCACTATTGCGGCGATAAGTCCCCTCTTTGAGGAGTGGCTGGAGAGGCGCCACGGCGTCCTCACCTTCCGCCTGACGCAGGTCCTCACCGGACACGGCTGTTTCGGGAGGTACCTGTTTCGGATAAGGCGGGAGGAAACGCCCGGGTGTCATCACTGCGTGGATCGCCCGGAGGACACGGTGGAGCATACGGTGGAGGTATGCCCGGCTTGGGCAGAGCACCGCCGTGTCCTCGTGGAGGCGATCGGTGGCGGGGATCTCTCGCGTCCGGCCCTGGTACAGGCCATGGTACGGAGCGAGAGGGCATGGGAGGCCGTCACCTCCTTCTGCGAAGCAGTAATGCTCGCAAAGGAGGAGGCGGAACGCGTGAGGGAGAGGCAAATTTCGCGCCCTCACGCCCCTAGCCGCCGCAGGAGGAGACGCCCTGGGCGTCGGGAATCAATCGCTGATTCCCGGCCACCGTAGGCGCGGGCTTGCGGACGGTGAGCAATGGGTAGCTCGCCGTCCGGTAAGGACCAGGCCCGGGTCGACGGCGCGTTGTGTTCCACGCGCGCCTCAAAGAGTGTCAGCGAGTGAAGGGGTCCGATGAGACCATTGCCTGCCGGGGTTGCGGGAAAGTCCGAAAGGGATACCGTGGCCCCCTGACATTGCACAGGCAACAGAAGGAAGACGGGTGGGTTTTAGTCAGTAAGAGACTGACACGCCCTCCCGCTCCACCCAGAGCGGGAGACGTCATTTGATGATTTCCCACCCAAAAAAAAAAAAAAAAAAAAAAGGTCCAGACTATATTCATTAAACGCGTGTCGGCGTTATCATCTCAAAGAAAATATTATAACAATTTTCGGTTTTGTTACATAACAGCCCATATACTAACGGTATAAATTTAAAAGCTCTTTCCTTATTACCCACAAATTAAATCCATGTATACACTACATTTGGGTATTGGGGAAACACATATATGTTCCATCTGTAAGCCGATATGAGAAATCGTTAAGCAAGCACAGATTATTTACGGTGCTGAATACGAGGACACTTACATTTTCACAAAAATAATGACAAATTCCCGTGACCCAGGGGCTGGCTTTTGCCTCGGGCAGAGGCTAAGCATTGCCATACAACGTGACAATGCGGCCAGTCTCTTGGGTACATTACCAGCCGACAGCGATGCGGATGAATTTTTCGTCGCTATATTTTAATTTTTCAATAGTTTTAGTTAAGTTAGTATATAACTTTGCTAATTTTATGCCTATACATATATAATGAATTAAAAACCAGCAAATCCGAAATAATGACAAATCAAAAAATTCTTGTTGTTGATTACGTTGTTTATCTAGAACGAGTAATTTACCTACTTCACTTAATTTTTTTGGTATTGATGGGGTTTTTCGTAACCGCGTTCTATTTATTATCATTCGCATAGCGTCATTATTAGGAATGTAAGGAGTTGCATTATGCGATAATTCCTGTTTACATGCCTGGATAATTTGTGGGCTTTCCGTAGATTGTTCCGCTTTTCTCTTCGAATTTACTCCTTACCTCTCCGGTGACGTTATCTTCAGGGCGCGGTGGATGAACGTGGTCTACTAATCCAATTTCAACCGTAGCACTGCATTTTAATGATGTTTTTCCTGTACATGCCCAATGACATTGACATAAACTTTTTTTTAAATAAACGATTCAATAAATTATTGATATATACTTAATAAATTTAAATTCATTGACCAACTCGATACTTTAAAATACTATTATTTTCCAAATAGGTATATGGAAAACATGTTAGAAATAATGTAAGTTATTACAAATAACAGCTTTAATTGACTGTAAACTCTATAATCTTATATGAACGAGGAGGAAATAATTGAACTTCAAAAATAACAATTAGAATGGATTTGTAGATAATTATTTTAAAATATACGATTAATCGTGGTTGGCATCACTATGAATTAATGAAAATGAAAAATGGTTTATTAGTTTCACAAGTAATATATTAACAACTAGTGATTGGAGCCTCCTTTTAAGCAAATAAGCCTGTGTTAGGAGACTCCGCTCTTCCAATATCAATAAGTTCCATTTACTTGTTTTATTTTTGTTTCTATATAGAAGAAATTAATGAAAGTCGAGTACTGTCAATATGGTTAAGAATAAAACAATTCATTAATTAAGGGTTAAATATACACTATTCGTGGGCGCAAGTTGATTTAAAAGTATTGAATAACTATGCGTTTAACAACATTTTATTTATATTTTTGATTAATTTGTTACTTTACGAGCATCGTAATCGTGTGGGCACACGAAGCCGAAAAAGGACAAAGTCCTTTCGTGTCTGTACTGTTGACCTTTGAGGAGTTCCCTCGTCAGGATCCAATCTTGGTTGCAGCAGCCAGGTTATGGTAGACTTTAAAACGGCCTATCTTAATTGAATGCGTATATGAAATTTAATGTACCTATCTGTTGTTGACTGCTGAGGAGTTTCGTCGTCTGGAGCCAATCTTGTGTGCAACAGCCAGGTCATGGTGGACCTTAGAACGCATTATCCTAATTAAATGCGTATATAATATTACGTTTCTGTACTGCTGACCGTTGAGAAGTTTCCTCGTCTGAAGCTGATCCTAGGTGTAGCAGCTACTTTATGGTGGACTTAAGAACGGACTATCATAATGAAATGCGTGTATAAAATTTCGTGTCTGTACTGCTGTCCGTCGAAGAGTTCCCTCATCTGGAGCCAATCCTGTGTGCAACAGCCAGATCATGCTAGATTTTAGAATGGACTATCATAAATAAATGCGTATATACAATTTCGTGTCTGTACTGTTTACTGTTGGCCGTTGAGGAGTTTCCTGGTCTGGAGCCAATCCTGGGTGCCCAATCAGGTCATGCGTTATCAAAAATGCATTATCTTTGAAACTAAATCAATATGTAAAATTTCGACCCCGTAGGACAAGAAGAAGTGGTTTTAATTCAGCATGCAAGATTTGACCCATACACCCCTGCTCAACCCTTTGTAAGAGTACAGGCGTGATGATGATGAATCTCACTACTGCAACTTTTTCGCGCAACTGTCTTTTCACGCAAGTTAATTCGCTCAAGTATGTTTCGCGCGAGTAGATTCGAGCTAGTACTTATGTTTCGCGCAACTGTTTTTCGCGCAAGTGTCTATTTCGCATATGTCTATTCGCGCAAATTACATTCGCGAAAAAGTACCTTCGCGCAAGTGTCCCTTCGCGCAAGTGTCCCTCCCTTCGCGCAAAAGTCCATTCGCGGAAATGACTTTCGCACAAGTTTCCTGCTACCTCTTCAGTGGTCAACTACGAGATGCAATACAAAAAAAAACACAAACACTTTTTTCTTCTATGGTGCAAGGCAGACACTAAAGAACGCCGCTAATATTGATCAGTAATACGCGAACTCATGTGATGTGCTAATAATTGAGTACCCACAAGATCTATTCCAGAATATGTGAGTCCAGAATTAATGTACCTATAACTCAATAAACATGTAGGATGTTAATTCGGAACGCATCATAATTTGAAGAAATAAATAGAAAATGAATGCAGCGATAAGTGAATGAGAGAGTATGTGTGGGAGAGAGAAATAAAATGGATTGCGACTTGGCGAGCGAGTTAGATGAAGTTTAATTATTGCGAGAAGTTTTAAAGATAATAAAAGAAGGTTTCAAGAAGTGAACGTTATTTATTTCGGTCATCAACACCAAGGACGTCCACTGCTGGACATAGGGCTCCTCAAAGCACCGCCATTTCGACCCCATGACATTTAAGCAATAAATTTTACATATGTAAATAATAGTGTTAAATATAAATGTAGCGTCTTCAAAACAATTTCACTTTTCAAGCAGTTGGTGGCAAATATTTTATATTTGATGCCTAGATTTGTAGCTAACTTGTGACGTCACCTTTGGAATGTATAAAAAAACAAGTTGTATATAAGCACGGCAGAATCGTCTGTTGCCTTATCATTGATATTGGTAACTCGTTAGTTGACCTGACTTCGTGATGATTCATTTTGTTATTCACATATTATGCGGTACGTGTGGAGTTTGCTGCCATCGTCAATCCTAATGTTATTTATTTATTAAGTGTGTGAAAAGTTAAAATTGTAGTTGTTAAAGTACCCTGTTGCCTTATCATTGATATTGGTAACTCGTTAGTTGACCTGACTTCGTGATGATTCATTTTGTTATTCACATATTATGCGGTACGTGTGGAGTTTGCTGCCATCGTCAATCCTAATGTTATTTATTTATTAAGTGTGTGAAAAGTTAAAATTGTAGTTGTTAAAGTACCGGCTATTCCTTTAAAAATGGTAAGAATAACAAGTTGTTTTTTTCCTGTAGGTAATAAAATAAGTTTTTAAAATGGTATAGGAGAATGTAAGCGTTGTGACCGGTTTGTTATCAGTAAGCTGCCCTAGGTTACTAGTTATTTATTATGAAACAAACAAGTTAATCGAGGATTTCAAATTATCTAGTACTTACTTATATTTAGAAAGTCTTGTGAAATATGCTTTATTAATAGTGAAATTTAAAGACATAATTTATAAGTTATCTCTAAAATAAAAATATGTTTACATGTATAATAAAGGATGGAGGAAATAATCTTAGGGTATGAAAAAATTCGTCCGCAACACTGTCAACAGGAGAAGTGCTCAAGAGGCAGCATTGCCATTCAACGTGGCAATGCTGTCTCTCTCTACTTGATCGAGGCATTTTCAAATCCTGACTAGCTCCGGTTCTTTCTGGGTTTTTTTTGTTCAACCACCAGTTTTCCACTGAACAGATTGCAGCACAGTGCACTTTCCTGGCGTTGTTAGCAACGCCCATATTAGGGCAGGACTCTCAGGTCCGTGCGCCACCATCGCCATGTCCCACCGTGTTCACATACGACCTGCCCGGACCAGAGCCTGGCTGGTGGTCAGGAGTTATTAACCTGTCCTCAGACTCTCTTCTACACTCAGTGTGGCTCGACATCGTGCTGGATAGCCAAGCATTTAAGCTTCTGGTAAGATTTATTTTATGTCCACAAGAAAATTTAAAAATATATTGCCCCGTGAATTAAAACTGTTTTGAATCACATCAAATAAAACATTTATTTGTTAGAAATACTTTATAACAAAGGTGAGATCTTAAAACTGTACGAACCCTGTATTCTGCCTGCAAGCAAGCGTGCAAATGAGTATTCACTACTATCATATTAGTTACATAATTCTATTAGCATGCATAAAATTACTTGTTAATATTTTTTTTTTAAATCGGCATTCTCTTCACCTCGATAATTTAGTAATTTCCATAAATTAAAGCATCTATGTTATTTAACTTGACTTGCAGGTTAAGCGCACACATTTTCCTCCTTTATTATCAGGTTTTGTCAAATTTAAAAATAGTACAGTACAAAACAAAGTCGCTTATAGATATTAGATAGTGCAATCCACGGCGACGCGCCCCACTCCGCTCCGTACTAAAGTACAGCGGTACTATTCTGTAACCATCTCACCGTGAAAACTTGGGTGAAGTGAGCTCGGAGTGAGCTGTCAGTCCCTAGCAGCAGGTGGAATGACAGCTCACTTCACCTAAGTTTTCACGGTGAGATGTTTACAGAATAGACCGGCAGCTACAGGAGTACAGTAATCGGGGAGTGGGGCGCGTCGTCGTGGATTGCACTATCTGTATCATTCTCTGTATGTTTACCGCTGTTCTTCTAAACTACATAATGGCTTTTGATGGGTTTTTAACATAATTTAGAAAAAATATTCTGGTTGGGTTATATCAGTTATATGCCACATCAGTAGATTGCACCTATGCGAACCAGACGCGTGTCGCTATTAGATATTATACAAAAAACATATTTTTTTAAATTAGTTTTATCTCAGCACAAGATGGTGGAGGCAATCACAGAAAACTTCAAGACCTTTAGGATCGAGAACGAAGATATGCAGATACAACCTGGTATCCCCATATCATTGCGTTTCTCCGTTCAATATAATACGAATTACGAAGTCCCTAGAGTGCAGGCGATAAGACTAAATGGAATAGTCATCTGTAAAGCGCTATCAGCTAAGGAACAAGGAGATCCAATGCTAAAAACTAACATCAACTCAAACACGAGACTATTTACAAATTCGCCTAAGCTGTCTATTAATTCTGTTTCAAACACGAGACCTGACAAATCAGATCCTGTGAACATGTGAGTATATTAAATATATTATTACACTATAGGCATCCAACCCATAGCCCAATATGTTCCCATGTTCTGTAATAGTCCTGCACCAACCGGGGATAGTCCTTGTGTGCACGTGCATACGTGGAATGAGGGATTATTGTCGGTAGGTGCCTCATTCCATTTCAAATGATCTAAGGGGCCTCTACGAGTTGGCTTCAGCCCCTCGTACAGGCCTTCCAAAGGCATGCATGGTCCCGAGATATGTAAAAATATCCTAATAATATATGTATTATATATATATTAGAGCCTCGTTAGCCTAGTGGTCGCAAGCGCTACTGCTGAGCATGAGGTCCTGGGTTCGATTTCCGGGTCGGGCAAAGAATTATTGGGTTTTTTCATCAGAAATTTCTCAGTAGCAGCCCGGAGTTTTGATATGTGCCCGGTTGATGGCAATAGGCTCGCCCCCTATTACATGGGACGTAAACATAACTGGCGAAATGTGGGTGTACTATATAGGTACACCTCTGCCTAACCTTTCGGGGATTACAGGCGTGATGTTCAAATTCAAATAGCCTTTATTGACAAACTTAAAACTAATTTTACAAATTTTGTAAATAAATGTGAAATCAGACATCGGTTGGTTTGTCTTGCTCACCTGTATAGGCCTCCCCCAGACCCTTCCAAAGTACACGCTTTTCTCCTCCACGTGGCGCCTACCGTCGAACTGAGATCATCCTCCCATCTACGTACTGGCCTTTCCCGTTTCCTCATCCCCTCTCTCGGGTACCATTCAGTGACGTCTTTAGCCCACTTCTCTATCCTGCTTCTAATTGTATGACCTGCCCACTGCCATTTTAGTTTTTTTATTATGAATATCACGTCTGTACTTACGTATCGTGTTTCTACACGTGTTTTTTTCCTTATACTCGTACATTTCAATTTTACTTTATCTTTTTTCTTCAGGTTCATTCAGTATGCTACGCTCCATGTTATATTGGCATGTTTCTAATTTTTTTTTTATTTTTATATGTTCTAGCATTTCCTGTAGATGTTTTGGGTTACTTGTAATAAGAATGAGGTCGTCAGCAAAGCGCAGATGGTTAAATGTTGCTCCATTTATTTTAATTCCATATTCGTCCCAGTCCAAATTCCTAAATACCTGTTCCAGAGTGGCAGAAAAGAGTTTCGGTGACAGTGGATCCCCTTGTCTCACACCCTTTTTTATTTCAAAATTTCCTCCCACCCTTTCTGTTTTTACCCTTGCTATCATATTTGTGTAGATTTTTTTTATTATTCTTATGTATTTCTTGTGTACACCTTGATTCAGTAGTGCTTCCCAGATACACGGATGTTTTAGAGAATCAAAAGCCTTGTTGTAATCTACGAATGCAAAGTAATACTTCAAACGGTACTCATTGTATTTCTCAATAACCTGTTTTATCGTATGAATGTGGTCTACCGTAGAGAATCCACTTCGGAATCCTGCCTGTTCTTTTGGTTGGTTCTCGTCTAATACCTTTGTAATTCGGTCCAAAATTACCTTAGCAAATATCTGATACAAGTTCGACATCAAACTTATCGGGCGGTATATACCGATATCGCCCCTACTACCTTTCTTGTGTAGTAAGATAATCGTTGAAGTTGACCACTGAGGAGGTACTTCTTCCTCATATAATACTTTGTTGAACAAGTCCCACAGAGTTTCCAATATGGCGTGAATAGAACCTTGTAAGAGTTCGTTTGAGATACCATCTTCTCCAGGTGATTTGGGAGCACTTTTGAGAATGTATCGCTTTATTTATTTCAGAATCTAAGATTCGAGGGACTTCATCGTCGCCGTGCTTGTCTATTAGGCTGGGTGTTCGAGGTGGGCTTTTGTTATTCTCGCTGTATAGGTCTTTGTAGAAGTTGGTCGCTACCTTTAGTATATCAGCTCTCTTTCTTGCGTCTTTTCTCGTGTAATTTTGGTATCCACTGCGTAAATTCTTTCAATTCTTTCCAAGCCTTCTTCACTCCTCCTGTGATTTTTAAATGGAATATTATTCTTTCAGTTCTTATTTCTTGTCTATGTTTCCTTATACATTTTTAAATTTTCTTGCTTATGTGCGCCTAATTTCCTTTCTGTCTCTTGATATTTGTTGTGGTAATGTTTGGCGTTTTAGCGACAGCTCTCTTGCTTTTTCGCCCGCTTTGTCCATATTAGTTTTGATTGTTGCTAATCTACATCCTGCTTCTTGTAAAAAAAAACCAGGGTATCGTACTCTTGCAGTGATTCTTCCAGCAGGACCAGTGTCTTCTGGTAGCGACAAATGTACTTGTTTCTTTGAGCTCCTTATGTTCTTCCTTGATAGTGTTTGCCGGTTTCCATGGATTTTTCCCTCGTACCATGCGGTGGTCGGTGCTAAAGTTAAGCTGTTTAATGACACTAACGTCCATGAACATTCTACGTTTATTGGTGAGTTGGTCTATTTAATTTCTCACAATGCCATTTGGTGAAATCCATGTCCATCTTTTATGCGCTTTTTTATTGAAGAAGCTGTTCATGGTACAAGTCGTGCTCTTGGACAAAATCTATCAGTCTTTGACCGTTTTTGTTCTGTCATCTGTTTGTGTAAGGTCCCAAGTATTTACATTAAGTACTTGTTTTTTGCCTACTTGGCCGTTTAAATCTCCCAATACAATAAATGTTTTGTGTAAATTCTCCATAGTCAGTGTGAGTTCTTGGTAAAAAGCGTCTTTTATTTCTTCTTTGGTGATATCAGTAGGTGTGTATACTTGGACTATCGATACAGGGTGATTTTACCCAGGTAACTTAATATTTAGAACTGATATTGTATCCGACACTCCGATGAAACTTTCTATCCTGGATTTCAGGTAATATTTTATTAAAAAACCAACACCATATTGTCCCGCGATCGTGTTCTTATAGTAGAATACAAAATTTCTATGTTCTTCTATTTTTCCTTCTGATCGTCGAATTTCGCATAACCCAACGATGTCCCATTTTACTTGTTAAAGAGACTGTTCCAGTTCGTATAGTGATTCATGTGTTTTTAACGATCTTGTATTCCAATATATAGGCTGTGCTTTTTCTTTTAATTCGTAATTTTTATGTTTTTAGTGGTATTTGTTAGGTTTTCATTCGTAGATATTAGGTTTTCATTTGAAGGTTTTGGGTTTTTACTAGTAGTTTTTAGGTTTTTATTCGTAATTGTTTGGTTTACAATTGAAGTTTTTGGGTTTTTATTAGTGGTGTTTAAGATTTTATTCGTAGTTGTTAGGTTTTTATTCATAGTTGTTTTATTTTCTTTTGAAGGTTTTGGATTTTTATTCATAGTTTTTAGGTTTTTATTTGTAGATTTAGGGTTTTCATTCAAAATGTTTGTGTTTTTATTCGTAGTTGTTGTGTTTTTGTTGGAAGTTTTTGTTTTTTGTTCGTAGTTTTTAGGTTGTTATTCGTGGTTTTGTGGTGCTTATTCATAGTTTTTGGATTTACTTTTTTACTTCTTGGTTTTCTATTGTCGATTTTTGTTCATAACGGGTTGAATCTGGGAGGTTTTGATCTTTTACTCCCACTGTGACCAGCCGGCTTGGGGGAGTTTTTTCCAGGGAAAACTTTGTACTATTGTTTATTTTTTGTGGTTTTATGTACGAAGTACTCTTGGCGGGCCTTGCTTGTTGCTATTCTGATTCGTCTGAGGAGAGAGCTGTGTTGCATTTCGGTGTATCCTCATTGCTAGTACCTTGTAAGAAGAAAGTCATAGACCTTTGTACTTTGGCTTTATTCTTGTACTCTTTGGTTCGTCTGGTAGCTTGACCTTTAGGTGAACGAGGTTCGCATTCATATAAATTTGTGTGGTAGTTTGGTAGAGTAATTTCTAACTCTCTTTTATGAGTTTGTTTACTCTAGATCTTAAGTACCTCCTACTTACTGTTATTTGATTTCGTATTTGAAACTGTTTCTTTAACTATAAGGTGATCATAACGACAGAAATGCAATTTTTCCCTCATTTCTCTCTATTTAAACTTGTTTCTGAAGTTCTCGTCTCTTTTCCAGGATTTGTTTAGGGTAATCCTCTTTTATATAAATTGGTTTGTCTTTAAGGTTTTTCTTTTTTTTAGGACTGATAGTTTTTTACCATAAGTAGTGAAGGTTACTGTGAGGGGTCTTTCTTTATTTTCTGTATTTTTCTCCATTCTTCTGACCATTTCTAGTTCTTTGGCAGTGCAATCAATTCTTAAATCTTCTGTAAGAATGTATAAAAAAAATTATATAAATTTTTCCAGTTCACAGCAAAGAAAATGATGTTCCTGAATCTTATGTGCTTTTCTATTTCGAGAATTCTTTGGTTCTGTTAATCACCATTTTTCTTAATGTTTTTTTTTTTTTTTGAATTATATTAAATTTCTGGTCCTAATTCACGTTTATGCTGTGTGTAATTCTATTTTCTAATTGGCATAACACTTCTTTGGAGTTCTTTTTAATGTCAGCTCTCAACCCTCTAAGTAGTAGGCGTGATGTTATGTTATGTTATATATATTATATAATGTATATATATTTTGAAAGTTTGTATGTTTGGATGTTTGTTACACGTCAATCACGCAAAAACGGCTAAATGGATTTGGATTAAATTTGGCACACAGATACTTTATAAACTGGATTAACAAATAGGATACTTATTATCCCGGTAGTACGTTCCCGTGGGATAATTCCTGACATCTACGCGGGCGCAGCCGCGGGTGAAAGCTAGTAAAAAATAATAATATAGTGCCAAATCCTGTTTTGCTGCCGCCTCCCTTATTCTCTATACAATATTTTGTCTAAGGCAGTGCAAAAAAAAAGTGAGAACCTTACAGTAGCCGCATAATACGATGTGTAAAATCTGAAATCTCACCTTGGTAATAAACAAAGGTCTTTTCTGACGGGAAACTCAGCACCGCGCGCGTTCATTGGTACAGACGCCAGCACATCAACCTTCTACAATCTGTCAAATTTCTTTAATTTTTTTCAACTTTATCACTAAAGCATAAGGTTCAAAGTTGATTGGGAAAATTTGACAATTTCGGGTAATATTCGGCTTCCTGTAATACACTTTCGTCTCTTTTTACGAAATCACTCTCCTTCTCGAATTCCCACTCCACAGATTGCAGGAAACCGCGAGCAAAGATGTTATTCATCAAAAAGTAAAATAGACAATAACGATTCACAATTACTTTAATTTTCAGTTCCAACACCAGCGATAACTTCTCAGGACATCGTGAACAGGTGATTAGTCTTGCATTTTTTTTAGACAACGCCTCTTCTTCGATCAGGCCTAAGGCATTTATCAGTTCCAAGTAATGGCATTCGTTCAAGAGCATGATGACTCTAGGATCATTATAGTTCCACTGAACCAATTCTTTTTCTGAAAATTTACTGTAGAGGCCATGAGGCTAAAATAGTGTGTTTTATTTTTATTTTGGCAGACTCTCAAACCAAAAATTACACCAGTCACAAGTCCGCCTAAGCAGTCTATGTATCCTAATTTAAACCAGAAACCTGACAACAGAGCTGATCCTGGAAACATGTGAGTACATAAATATATTATTACTACTCGTATAAAATAATAATGGTCTGCCGGTAGCAGAGTCCAAGCTACCGGTGGTTAGGGCTGCAGAGACTGGAACCTCACAATGCGAGCCGTATCGAAGAGTACTGGCTTCTGAATCAGGCCTTTAATCCAACCGCGTAATGAGAGCCTCCAGAGCTTGAGGCTTTCAGCCATCAGGCCATTGCCCGTTACGATAATCGACACAATGACAGCGGAGTTCACATTCCTCATGTCAACAACCTCTTGTGCTAAGTTCAGATATTTTATTTGTTTCTCTTCCTCAGCTTTCGCAAGGTTCTCGTCATGTGGCATGGTATTATTCACTGAAAACAGTGAATAAAAAGCACTTTTAATCAATATTTTAATGTTTGAATTTAGAACACACCAATATCCAATACCTCTATCTCACTCAATGCCATACTATGTAGGTACTTCCTCGCGACAATATAGTCCATACAAACTCCTTGTGCAAAGAATACTCGACATATAAACTCCTTGTGAAAATAACTCCTCGAGATTTGATTGGTCGACATTTTCGACAAGGAGTTTAGCATTAGAATAAAAACCGTTTTGTGTTCTTTGCTGTCATTTGTAAATTGGCGCTATTTTGAATACTGTCTGTTGTACGAACACAAATTGTTCCAATTTTAATGTGCATTTTAATTCATTTGACCTTATTTTTTCTTCATTTAATGTCTATTTTCGCTTAAATCTTTCTTTTTCTCGTAGCCATGGAATAAAGTATTAAAGTATAATATGCAACTCTTTAATAACACGGGTTTAGATCGAGGCCCACGAATCAATCCCTACAGCCGGGTTTCAGTCATTAGTAATTCGAGTTATGAGAAAAATAAGTTTTCTATAGAAATTTTAAATTCCTCATATCTCGTCTTTATATCAGTGTCCATTCAAAATATATATTTGGAAGCATAGATATTCTGTAATCCAATCGGAATAAATACACACTACCTTAAGAATATGTTTGATTTACAAATTATTTTGGTATTACGTTTGTATGAACAACGCATGCTCCGCAGGCCCCTTAAGCCTTAGTGCAGATAAAAATGTCATTAAAATGGTTTACATGGCACTGTGCCAATCCATTCTAACATATTGTATGACTGTATGGGGTGGCACTTGTAAAACTAACTTAATAAAACTAGAAAGAGCTCAAAGAGCGGTACTAAAAGTAAGCCTGTCGTTACCTTTCTTCTTTCCTACCAAAGATCTGTACTTGCTCTCTGATGTGCTGACAGTAAGACAACTTTATATTCTGTGCTCAGCTCTAAAACAACATTCACTAATAGGGTATGATCCTTTACCAAGAGAGTCAAACACAGGGTTTGCCCAACACTTACTAATCGTAGCACCGCCTTCTCACGCAAATTCTTTGAATTTCTTGGTGGACATCTATTAATAAGATAAATAAGAAGTTAACAGTTTACCCTCTTACAAGAGCTAATTGTATGAGGGTTATTACTGCCTGGCTTAAGTCCCTCAACTACGATGACACTGAAAATCTGCTTATTGTACCATCCTAACCAACTGCGTATGCTGTCACCTCCTTCACCCCGCACACACTCACTCACACACACACTCACTCTCTCCCGGACACACCCACACAGACACATACATGCTCCCACACACTCGCACTCACACTCGCGTACACTTTCTCTCGCACACATACTCAATTACTCACTCATGCAATTTAGTTCCTCTCACCCACTTTGTACCCCCATAACTTCAACAATCTCACTGCACATAGCTTAAGTGTACGAACTGAGTGAAAAGCGTCCAGCGGAGCGTTCAGCGTTGCGTGCAAGCGGCGAAGGCAACCGCTCGGCCGCCACTAAGGACACCTACGTGTTAATATATCTGTTTGACACAAACGCCGCACGCCCCGCCACGCTGGACGCTTGATTTAAGCGGACACTCAGGCCGTACACTTAATTATTACTTCTCACTGATGTTGTATACAGCTGTCACCTATTGTCCGGAGTCTAGAGAGGCTGGTAATCTGTCATACAGGTCTCCTAGTACAGAAACCAGTCTCTCGCATAGATCACAACAACTATCGCTAATGTTTTGTTTGTTTGTTTTTTATATTGTTTGTAAAATTCTATGTGAGAGAAGAACAATAAACTTTTTTTTGAAAAGTAATTAATACGATCAGTAGGATTAGGATGGCGGCATTCATAGTTTTAGATTTTT
This sequence comes from Xanthia togata, assembly GCA_963853775.1. Lineage (NCBI taxonomy): Eukaryota > Metazoa > Arthropoda > Insecta > Lepidoptera > Noctuidae > Xanthia > Xanthia togata. Next base: position 15,043,848 of record OY970809.1, read on the forward strand.
GCTTGTCGACTTATTTACTTTGTGATGAAATATGCATTTGCAAGGTTAAGTTTTGAAAATAAGAACCCAGAAATGACTATAAATTACAAACGTGATGGTTTTTTCAAACATTTAAATGTTTCCCTTTACAATAAATATAAATGACTGACTGGCAGTTGTAAATGAAATAAAATGTAATGTTTTCCGTGTTTACTTTTCTCAGATTCTAGTAGTTTATGGAATAATGTTTTTTTTTTTCCATTTAATCTGACGAATTCATCAAAAATCATGTGCAGACTAAAAAAACCGCTGTTTTATGAGTTCGGGTCTGGTAGGAATAGAATTATTTTCACTAATTTGCATGAAGCATAAAATAGAAAAATAGATCGAATTAATAAACTAGAAGGAATTTAATGAAACGGTTTATTGACACCGTTATTTTGTTAGGTAAATAAGAAGTAACTTTTCACGGCCACGATGAAAGTCCGAATTGACGTCATAACAATAATTAGACAAGATTTTTTTTTTTTTGCTCCGTCTTGCCTCTCTCGTTTGACCAGCCCATTTCCATTTAAGTTTATTGGTGTTCCACGTGAAGTCAGTCACCGTCGTTAACTGTCTTATTTCTTTGTTTTTAATTCGATCTTTTCTTTTTACTCCCATCATGCTTCTTTCTATGGAGGAGCTCGTGGCTAAGTAATAACTGCCGCACGGGTCGATCCATCAGGTTAAGCTACGCTTGCTGGGGTTGGTCTGTGGATGGGTGACCATCTTTACATACCGAGACTCCTCCGTGCCTCGGAAAGCACGCTAAGCCGTTGGTCCCGGCTGTCATTCTTGGATCTTTGACAGTTGTTACGGGTCGTCAGAAGCCCGCAAGTCTGACAACCAGACTTACCAAGGGGTATCGTATTACCCAGTTACTGGGTTGTGGAGGTCAGATAGGCAGTCGCTTCATGTAAAATACTGGTATTCAGCGGCATCCGGTTAGACTGGAAGCCGACCCCAATATAGTTGGGAAAAGGCTAGGCAGATTGATATATGCTTCTTTCTATGCCACGCGGGTTTACAGCTAATTTGTTGGCTTATGATTTTGTCAAAACCCAAGTCTGGCATCATTATGTTAGGACCGGCAGCACGCATGAATCACTATTCGTGCGTGCACAATTACCCTTTTAATTTTAGACTAAAATCAGGACACTTCATATTATCTTTCAGGGACCAATACCTGTTCCATGGTACTCGCTAATCGTCGATCTATTTATTTTACGCTGTGGTTCGTGCTGGAGACTATTTGGTCTAATAATATTTAGACCAAATAGTCTCCAGCACGGAGACTATTTGGTCTAAATATATGTAATCATCTAGATATTCGATGGTTTTGTTATTTACCATGATTTCTTGCTTTTGATACTTAGTTACAAGTTTTATTTTTTGCGGTATTCATAGCAAGTCCAATTTCTTTAGCTAGCTCTACAATCATTTCCTTGAGGATAATTGGTAACTCTGCGAAGTTAACTACGTCATATGCGAATCTAAGGTATGTCAGACTAGCTGCATCGATTGATATCCCTGAGTTGACTCAGTTCAGTCTGCGAAAGACTTTTTTTAAGAACGGCTGAGAACAGTTTTGGGCAGAGTGGATCACCCTGACGTACTCCTCTTTTAATTTTAATGTTTGTATCTTTTTGTCGACTTATATTTTTATTTATATTTTTGCTGAACTTTCTGAGTCATTTTTTTTTTTATTCTTATACTCCTTGACATTTTGTCGAAAATTTAAAATACCTCAAAAAATGGTTAAAATGAATAAAAAATTGGCACAAAGAAAATAAATAATTGTGGTAATAAGGATGTTTCATAATTCTAATGATCAAAATTATGAAACATCCTGATAATAATGTTTTTGTATCAAGTGGTAGAACATACCTACCCAGAGCACGCCGAGTAGATCACTCCAACTCCATTTTCTATGAATAGTCGACGTGGGCTGTCATCCAATGAGAAGCTCTAACGCTATCCTGGATCGGACCGTCATAATATTCCAAGAGATAGCCGTAATTTTGGTAACCATCGCAAGGCTGATTCAGTATTTGGTGGGTGTAGGATCCTCCTCAGGTGAAAATGGTGACGGTCTGCGGACGCATGCGGCTGGTCAAATGACTATGTCTCAACGCTCAAAGACGAGTTATGGTTACAAAATATGAACGATCACTAGGAAGGATAAGTGATACTTATTAAATATAGTATTAAACACGGAATAGATGATTCATCTATTCCGTGGTATATTAGTATGCGCAATACCTATGTGAACAGTATAAACACTGAAATACGAGTATACATACCTACTGTGGCTTGGCTTTTAATGGAAATATAAGGAAACACCACTAGTTTTAATGGGTACTTCTGTATTGCCTTTGGTGCAAAGATAATAACATTATTCTTTACCATTACCTTAATGAAGTTGAAATACACAAAATATGTAATTCTAAATAAGTCTAATATAAAATCGATATAAAAAATATAACAAGAAACATGAAAGTGCCTATAAACATTCAAAATAACTTATACTCGTAGAGCGCCAGTAATAATTCAATCTAAATTAAAATCTGAAACATAATGTTCCCAGTGGAAATATTATAGGCTGATAATGAGAGGAGGCCTGTGTCCCAGCTGTAGGAACTCCCCACTGCTGGTACTATCGAAAAACTTCATATCTAAGCAGTTTGAAAACAAAATCCCGTGAACACAATGACCACATCTGTTACCGCCCCGGTTCTATAGCAGCCGAGCGCTGCAAGCAGAAATAGTTCTTACGATGTATACATATGAACTTCTTGGATGGTACATAGACCTCTCTTTGAGAGGGAGTGAGCTGTAATCTACCACGCGGGTCCAATACGGGTTGATAGATGTCACATGTGATATACGAGTGAATATCCCGATCTGAATCCTGCTTGCTCGAAAGTTAGATTCTCATCCAGTACTCTAGACATTCTGTTTTATGATGGCTTTGGAAAACACCTTGTAAATTTTGGACATCAAGTGACGTTGTAGATAACTATCAACATTTTTGTGAAGAAGGATTATTCTTGATTCAGTTCATTGGGTGGAAATATATTCACTGATCCAATTCTTATTAATCATTTTGGCCGATAATAGATAGGTAGATAGATAGATAGAATACTCTTTATTGTACACCATAAAAATTACAGACATAATTTTAGAAATGTTACATAGGGTGACACAATGGGCGGTCTTATCGCTTAAAGCGATCTTTTACAGACAACTTTTGGATGGATTAAGGGTAACAGGAGAGAAAATACTGCAAGTAGTCAGCGGTGTACCATCTACATATACAATAAATACATACATACATAAAGCATAAACTTAAACAGTTTTGTTTTTGGTAAGATCTCGTTAGTTAAATGATCTGGTCCCGGACATTTTTTTTTCTTTTGGGTTTGGACAGCGTGTTCTACCTCTCTCACTAATATTTCTGGAGTCTGGTCTAAATTGCCTTGGAAGTCAACCACCTATTCTTCTCTTTGGTTTTTGTATAGTGCAATTATATTATTACTATAGTTATTTATATGCCTGGTGAAAATCACCCCGTGTTCTCTCACTACGAAAGTTTTAATATTACCTACCATACCACCTCCAGAAGGAGACTCCTACTAGGAATGGGCTTTAATTGCAAAAGAGAGAAAAATGGAAATGCCGAAGCGAGCCTATTGCCCTAATTGGCGCCTTACTGCTACGTCACTACGTGCTAGTGACAGTTTCCCGGGGACCATTATTAAGTGTGCAAGTAACCCCCTGCCATTTTATCAGCGTATATATGTATAAAACAATAGCTGCACCCCATGGTTTCACCCGCATACTATGTCTCGAACCCGTGAGAATATTGGAATTAAAAGACTAACTAATGCCCTAACCCAGGTTACGGTCTACCCATGTGCCAAATTTTATCCAAGTCTGTTCAGCCATTTTAGCGTATCAAACAAATAAACAAACAAACTCACATTCGCATTTATAATATTTACAATGGTTAAATAGGCACAGCCATAGTCTTTCCCAGTTCTAGGAAACCAATCCACTTTAGACACCCAAACCCATAGTCCAATATCTTTTTTCCATATCCTGCAATTGTGCTACACCAGCCGGGGGTTTTACTTGCATAGTGCATACAGGGATAATCGTCGGTTGGTGCCTCATTTCATTAAAAACGTCTAACGGGCCTCTGCAAGTTGGCTTTGGCCCCCAGGTTCCCGAGAAATGTCAGATACTTAATTATAAATAATAACCCCAACGCCATATCTCTACGTTGACGTCGTGGTCTGTGCCGTGTGTGTAAGTTTACTTTGCTGAAACAGGTCTAGGGTGAAGAGCCAGATCAAAAGAGATACATAAATCCGCCGGACAGCATGTGGCTAGCTGTTGGGCAGTAGTAACCCCATGGATGGCATGGATGGATGGTCCTATCTCCCGGGAGAAGTCTTGTTCCTCACCCCTGGCTTGCCTTTATTGGCTGGCTGGAGTGGAGATTCGCAAGAGCGATGGTGCTTGGAAGAAGGAACTATTCCAGTTAGATGCTGGTAGGGATCATGACCATCTTCCGGGCTTGGGATTGTCCTGATAGCTGTGGAATATGTCTCCACCCCTCAAGCACCTCCGAACAGGTTGCCCCCTTGTCGCTACATCAATATGTGCTAGCTTCAGTTTCCGAGGGTCCATTATTGAGTGAGCAAGTCAGCAGGGGACATAGTTCTTACACTATCAAACCCATAGCCCAATATATTTTGTTCCCATGTTCTGTAATAGTCCTGCACCTTCCGGGGATGGTCCTTGGGTGCACTTGCATAGTGCATACAGGGATTATTGTCGTTTGGTTCCTCATTCAATTTCAAATTGTCTAAGGGGCCTCTTCGAGTTCGCTTCGGTACCTCGTACGCCTTCCAAAGAACCGGGCCCCCTTGCTCCCGAGATATGGAAAAATAGAATAAATAATAATATAGCACCAACTCCTGTTTTTCTGCCGCTTCCCTTATTATCATAAAATATTTTGTCTAAGGCAGTGCAAAAAAAACGATCGAGCCTTGCCGTAGTCGCATAATATGATGTGTAACATCTGACATCTCACCTTGGTAATAAGCAACATTAAAGGGCGGGGCCTCATAAAGGTCGTTTCTGACGGGAAACTAGCACCGCGCGCGCTCCATGGACTAATCAAAATAGCGCGCGCTTCCCCGACTTCTTGTAATACATTTCCTTCCCTTTTCACGAAATCACTCCCACAGATGTAGGTACAGATGTACCACTACACAGATTGTAGGAAAACGAGAGGAAAGATTTGCAGGAAAGCGCGAGCAAAGATGTTACACATCAAAAAGTAAAATGTGCAGTTACGATTCACAAATACTTTAATTTTCAGTTCCAACACCAGCGATAACTCCCCAGGACGTCGTGGACAGGTGATTAGTCTGAATTTATTTTTTAGACGACGCCTCTTCTATCTGTGTTCAGGCGTCAGGCATTTCTGTACTGATCAGTTCCAAGTAATGGCACTCGTTCAAGAGCATTACTCTAGGATCAGTATAGTAACACTGAACCATGTTTTTTTCTGAAAATTTTCTTTAAGCTCAATAGTGATATCTTTTATTTCTTTTTGCAGATGAGCATTACTCTAGGTTCAGTATAGTTACACTGAACCAAATTGTTTTTTCTGAAAATTTACGTTAGTAGGCTGTATAGTGATATTTTTTATTTTATTTGCAGATGGCGTGTGGTACGTCTACGTTAGAGAATCGGTGGCCGTGGGTTGTTGCTCTATACACATTTGTAAGTTTTATTTGTTACAAGCTATATTAATCCTACGTAACAGACGTAGTAAGTATTCCTACGTACGATAATTACGCGTTTGGACGTGGAGTTACGAACACCAGCTTGTTATACTTATACCACTAACTAGCTAATAAATATACTTTTGCCAGTCGTTTTACCTGCCTGAAGTTCGGAATTTCTCCCACAGAACGTACTACCGGAATAAAAACCCTTGTACCAAGGGGAGCTCGTGGCTAAGTAATAACAGCCGCACGATTCGATCCATCAGGTTTAGCTACGTTGGGCAGGGTTGGTCTGTGGATGGGTGACCATCTTAACATACCGAGACTCCTCCGAGCCTCGGAAAGCACACTAAGCCGTTGGTCCCGGCTGTCAATCGTGGATCTTTGACAGTCGTTACGGGTCGTCAGAAGCCCGACAGTCTGACAACCAGTTTTACCAAGGGGTATCGTATTACCCAGCTACTGGGTTTTGAAGGTCAGATAGGCAGTCGCTTCATGTAAAATACCGTATTCAGCTGCATCCGGTTAGACTGGAAGTCGATCCCATCATAGTTGGGAAAAGGCTAGGCAGATTGATTGGTCCTAGTCTAAGTCTTGGTCTACCCGTGTGCCAAATTCCATCCAAATCCACTACTACTAATCAACTCAACCTACCAATCCACTGCTGGGCATGGTCTCTCCCAAGCGGCGCCGCAGCACTGTCCGTCGCCTTCCGCATCCAGTCTGACCTGGACACATTTTTAAGGTCGTCAGTCCATCTACCGGGGGCGTCCCACGCGACGCGGTCACCAATCCAGGACTCGTTTCTTTTTACGTGAATTGCGTACGAACTCAAACTCAAAGCATTTATTTCAATTAAACCATTTACAGGCACTTTTAAATTGTCAAGGGGTCAGTCAGTCAGAAATATGAAGCCAGTTGTAGTTGAACTAGATGTTTTTAGCCAACTCCGTAGTTGTGTGTGTGTTGTAGACTCCGTCAAGCGCCGTTAGGTGGCGCTGGCGTCCCGATTATTCAAATCAGTGACGTTTTTTCCGATACACATTATAATTATTAATAATTAAGCTTAATGTTACAATCTTATATTAATATTGAATAATTAAATAAACCTTACATACACGACAAGACGGCTGCATACTTTAGTTCCGATTTCAGCCGCACGCAGACTTATCTTACGAGCACTCTAGCATCAAATAATAGAAATAATCTGTACCTATGTATGTCGTGGCCAGATCTTAGCATTGATCATTTCATGAAATGAACATCGACCACTGGTCACCTCATGAAGTGGCTTGGCCAGATCATTGAATACTTAACGTTTGACGATATGAACAGTTAAACGCACGCCTACTTCATTTTGCGGCCAAACTTTAGTAATCATATCGTAAAATAATTATGTAGAATATCCATCGGTAGAGGCATTGATGTCAAATTGTTGTTGTTGTTCATCATGGCGGCGACATACAACAAATCAAACAAAGTAGGCGGACCACGCAAAAAAAGTCTATAGACTTTTATTGGGTTTCCAAATATGATATTAAGGAAAGCGATCAACTTGGAAGTAGCGCTCGCCAGCCACTGCCGCGGTGTGAAATGCAACATAGCACTTAAAATTAGTTTTTTTTTTTTAATTCAAAATTTACGTCGCTTATGTGGCACCCCGACCAAATAAATGGGTTAGGTTAGGTTAGAACAGAGACCAACCGCTACTTCCAATTTGGTCGCAGTTACTTGGTATTTTTTACTATACCTTAAACCATGGATACCCCACATTAATGATATGTACAGTCACGAGCAGTAATATGTGAACACTTGGCAAAATGCAAAAGCGATTTACTCGGGGAATTACGATTGCAACTTTGAAATACGACCTATTCCATAATAGTATGGGTTCCAATATACTATGTTCGTAATAACCGAAAATTGCAATCAACACAGGAGGAGAAAATCACTTTTAAAAGTTACTAAGTGTATACATATTGGTGCTCGTGACTGTACTTAAGTCATATCGATCACGATAAACAGAAATACGTAAAAATCGTAATATTTTTTATTGGATCAAGAAAAGGAAAACGACGGTGATGAACTGGTGCAAAGCGCTCTCGCGCTAAACGTTCTCCTGAGCGAAAATTATGTGCAGGGTGATGTTGAAAACGAGTGAATTGATAGCCAAACCCTAGAAGACTTGACAGTCATGCACGTAATGATGAGGGTTTGGCTCAATTTCAATCTTTAGCGTCCTTTAAAAAAATGTTTCTGAGCGTAATTATTATGTTTGTCATCTCTGTCTCTAAATTATGCATTCATGTTATTTTATTTATTTCAAGGTCAATAATATTGCGACTAATTAAAAATGTTTTATATTTTTTGGGTTAAAAAGACTTGGTTTTAGTGAGTTATTATTGAGCTTCGTAACTTCCTAAAAATAATAAAATTGAGTAGGTATACAAATGTATATACAAATACAAAATAATTTTATAAACCGAGAGCTAAACTATAATGTAAAACAATATACTTAGATGCATAAAGTTAAGTAAATGTGTAAAATTTTGTCATTTAAAAACTGTGCGCTTCTGAGACGTAGGTACGGATGTAGCGGTTACACCGCCACATACTAACTACGCATCAAAGACATGACGTCACACAAATCCTACATCGCGCAATTAGAGTTTACCGCACGAACGACATTATAAGACTATCCGACATCAACAGTCGGGCAGTCGGCCCGCCAGACACAACACCCGTCTGGTTGGAGGATCCTCCCTTTTCTATGGTGGATGAGTGAACTTTACACCCTGTTCCTCATGCCCCTAAACGGATATGTTTAACGTACCTTGCAATATGGTTATCTTTCTAAGGTTACTCTGCAAGCTATGAAGGTAACTCCAGTTCCTTTCTGGGACAATTGCATTCCAGTAATAATGCCAAATTAATCAAAACAGGTATAAATTTGACAGCTATTTACGACGTTGCCAACTTTTAGGATAAGCGCTCTTAAACGCACCTTTAACATGGCCTTTTTCGCCATTTTCACTGTTTCGATTATCCTTTCGATGGTTCAAATAAAACGCTGCGTTTATTTTCTAGGTTTCGCCACATGGGTATTTCTGCGGAGGCACTCTAATCAGCCTTCGGCACGTCATTACAGCAGCTCAATGTGTCTACAACTGGCAATGGGCTCCACCAGCTATCATCGACGAGAAGAATCTGGTGGTCCATCTCGGAAAAAACAACCTTAGCTCTATTGTCGGAGCGCAGATTAGGCTTGTAAGTATCCTTGATTAATTTGAAGTACATTTAACCTTGTCATTGCCTTACCAGTTTAAAAAAAAATCCCAGCAAATTGAAACTTCACTAAGGTTGAGATTATCTTAATAACCACATAGACAAATTTACCTTGTCGCTTTATGACAAGCAGATGTCTTTCAACCTTTAGAGTGGCTATGCATTTACGAAGTCGACTATACCTAATGATTAATCTAGAATAATTATTATGTAACGTTTCCTTAAATTGACACATGAGAATATTATAGCTAAATCTGGTCCAGCTACATTTGGCCAGTTATAGCTTATGTCACTAGTTGGGTCACCCCACGTGATTAATCCATAGCTTAGAACAAATGACACGGAACCATGTTAAGCTGCAAGAACAGCTTCTACTGACACATTTTGTCTCAGCTTTATTAAAGCAAACACGAACCTATCTAGTTTCTGATATATATGCTCCACATGGCTTTTCCAATTCAGGTTTTTGTCAACATGATTTCCTAAAAAATTTAATTCATCCACTTTTTGTACCTTTTCACCATCATACAGAATATCCAAAGTAAAAGGTTTGCTATTATAAGAGATAAATTCAATTAATTTTGTCTTGCTAACATTTATATTTAAGTTATTATTTTGCATCCAATTAATTATATCTTTTAGGATCTTTTCGAGTTGCACTAGTCGAAGTTTTTCCATACAAATACTCCACTGTTTGACATTGTACATCCAAAGTTAAACATTATATAGTTTTGTCTCATTATTAGTGTTGTCTGTGCGGAAACAGAATAGTAAAATAAAAATCCATTAAAAAGTTATGAGCCAACAAAAATAAAGTTTTTCTTGTTATTTTTAACGCAACTTTGGGCGTGAATAAGGAAGTGTAAAATCTCCAAAACAAAGTCGACGCCGACAAAGCTCAATTATCTAAGTACATTTTATTTGTAATAGATTTACGTAGTGTTTTTTTCATAAGACTCGATTTTCCAAAGGACTTCTCATATTTTTTTACGCGCTCGTTTTCTCTGAAAGAATTCCGTTAAACAGGCAAATAATGGATACCTAAACTTCAGGAACGGTCGAAGACTACAGCAGAACATCAACGATTTTGCTACAAATTGTTACTGCCAACTGTATGCCAGCCGAACTAAATACAAGAAGGGCTCACAATAGAATCCTTGACAAACAAACTAACGAAGCGAACTCAGAACTTATAGCGAATATCTTATTATGCGAAGTTGAAAAGGCAGTCAAAAGTCAAAACGATGAAGAAATCCGGACCAGACAAAATCACAAATAAATTAATGAGGGCAACAATAGAAGAACTGACTCCAAACCTAACAAAAATGTATAAACAAAGTCGTAATAAGTGGCCAGATCCCAAACAAAATCGCACATCATCCAACTACACAAAAAAGGCGATAAGGATAATGTCACACATATACAATTTTTTTGCAAAGGAATTAGTATAGGTACTGTTAGATGAACAATAAGCAGTCGAACAAGCAGGTTTTAGAAAAGGATTTTCAACTATTGACACACGATTAAACAGGTATTCGGAAAATATAATTAATATAACAGGAAAATTTATGTAGCTTTTATTGACTATGCCAAGGCCTTCAAAAGCTTACTCGTAAATCATGACTATATAGGGCATGTCTTGACCAACAACGAATACCAGGCATCTATACCAAAATCATAAAAAAAAACATGTACTCAAACGGTAAGGTCAGATATTAGTTAGAAGTTTCTAATGAAATGAATTTTGTGTACCTACAAAGGGGTGAGACAGGGAAACCCATTGTCCCCAAAATTGTACTCTGCTGTGTAGTGTGTGTGTGTGTGTGTGTGTATCTTCCGCAAATTAAACTGGGACGAGTACGTCATCGTCGTACATTAATATAAATGGGACAAAACTGCCCCATCTAAGATTAGTCGATGAGAATGCCCCAAAAATCTTGAATATATGATACATAATTTAAACGAAGAGAGCATGAAAGTCGGGCTATAATTGTTTCTTCTAATTGTATTTTAACACCTGTATGTATATGTACATTATGGATTGCAATAAAGAATTTGAATTGAATTGAATTGAATTGAATACCAGCAAGACCAAAATAATGACAAACACCACAAAATTCAACATCAGAATTAAAGGCGATTCTCTAAAACAGCGATTCCTAAAGTGGGTTCCGCGGAACCTAGGGGTTCCAAAATAAAACGGCTTTCCTACTTTCGTAGGAAAGCCGTTTTATTTACCAACTTCAGAAGCTACCTAAGTAACTTCTCAAGTTGGTTGGTTGGGCGGGCTGGGTTTTTTAATGTGAATAGGTGCTAACACGTTTGTAACTTCGTGGAACAACAACATGGTTTGCTCAAAAAGCGATCCACTACGTCCAACTTGGTGTTATCGCATGAGTTTATATCGGATGGTATGGAACAACGCGCGCAAGTGGATATCATTTATACTGACAACAGTAAGTGCTTCGACTGTATTGACCATAGTCTGTTGCTGGAGAAGTTGCTCAAAGCTGGTATACATGGCGACCTTTATAGATGGTGTTCGTCTTACATTGAGAATCGGAGTCAGGCTGTGGTTCTCCAAGGTTACACTTCGGGTGGGACCTCGGTCCCCTCAGGTGTACCACAGGGTTCAGTTTAGGGGACCTTGCTTTTCACTATGTTTATTGCTGATGTTGTAAACTGCTTCAAGCGCTCTTACGTGTTGCTATACGCTGATGACATGAAGGTTCATAAGATTATACATGATATCTCTGATACTAACCAGTTGCAAGCTGATCTAAATAGGTTCGAAGAATATTACAAACATAATTAGCTGCAGTTGAATGTCTCTAAATGTTTTCAAATGACCTTCACGCGCCAGAAGTCTATAGTAAATGCAATCTATAGTCTATAGTAAATGTAGTCTCAACGCCTGCTGTCAACCTTGGGCAAGGTTGACAGCATTAGGGATTTAGGTGATAAACAGGATAGCAAATTACTATTTGATCAACACATTGACACAATCGTGGGCAAGGTCTCGAAAGCACTAGGATTTGTAATCAGGGCCTCAGCCTGTTTCCGTTGTCTGAAGCCGATCAAGGTTTTATACTGTTCGTTCATACGCAGCCACTTAGAGTATGCATCGCAAGTCAATTCGAGCACTGAGGGTATCCAGAAAATCTGTCTGAGATATCTCGATTACAAGGCACAACAAGTATCCATAGATTACAGTCACCATTGCAAGAGGTACCATTTTCTGTCATTGGATCGTAGGCGACTAATGATGTGTGTTTTTGATTAACATAGCGAATGGCTCGATTGACTGCCATGAACTATTCGCAGTTAGCATTTCGCACTAACAATATGGGATTACGTAAAAGGCCGCTTCTAGGTGTGCCTTCAGCCGCTACTAATTATATTATAGGTGTAATGCTTTTCTTATAAGAAGCGCTCGGAGTTTCAATGATGTATCTTCTAAGCATGATATTGACTTATTTTGCACTAAGATAAACACAGCAAGGACGCTTTTAGCCAAATCATTTTTTGTGAATGATATGCTGGCTAGTGGTTCTTAAATGTAACTTACTTAACTCTTAAGTATCAACATAAATATAACTAACCTAATCTACTTACTTATTTACAGACACCAGCACATCGAGACCGAGTTGCTGCAGTCTGTCAATATTCTTTAATGGATTTTCAACTTTGTCACTAAAGTATAAGGTTCAATGTTGATTGGTAAAGTTTGGCGGATTGGAGTGGCTTGATGTGTTGGCGTCTGTACTTTAATACTTTATTTGTTTAATTGCTGATTGTTCGGCTTTAAGTAATCGATATGTTACCAAAATATCTGTGGAGGCTTGTTATTAGCAACTTGATAATAATATAATATATAATAAAAATAGAATATTTTATTCAAAATAATGTTTTGTTGCTACCTATTATTTATTTGTAATCTGTAAGCCTTCTTAAAAGTAATAACTAAATAAACACCTATTCACATAAAAAACCCCATAAAATTTGCGTGTAGCGAATTATGAACAAAAAAACATACCTACCTTACCAGTTACTGTGTCTTATTTTGAAGTAATATGATAATTGCAGTTTATTTTTACAACGACAGGTGCAGAGGATAATAGTCTCTCCAGATTACGTCGTCCAAGAATTTTCATACCGCGGGGACAATGTGGCTCTATTGGTCCTTAGCGAGCCAGTGGCGTATACTGACTGGGTCAGACCTGCCTGTCTCTGGCCGGCCAACGACATAGATCAAGGCATTGTCATCGGGAAGAAGGGATGGGTATGTAAAGTAAGGGAAATTAATTATTTACCAAATTCACTACCAACTTAAATCGTCCGTATATTCAAATCAAAACTATCATTCTTTGGCTGTTGTGATGAAATGGCTATAACACGGCAAATTCACGACGTGTGTCATTTTGAGAAATAAATGTGTTTAACCGTAATTTGATAAATAATTAATTTCCCTGTTTCCCTAACTGTTATTTCCCTTATTGTTTTATTCTGCCCTAGATAGTATCTACTCTGGAGTAGGCTCCTGATTATGCAGTTCTGTGACACATGACCCTTTCAGAACTAATCTTCGTTCGATGTGATTTCAGTTGGTAGGCTGGGGTGTAGATGAAAAAAACGACGTGAAAGAACAGGTAAACGAAGTGGAGATGCCGGTGGTAAGCCAGGAAACTTGCGTTAAGCCACAACTAGGGTCTCATCACGGCATGCCAATTAACTACTATTGCGCTTGGAACAGAGAAGGTGAGATCGACTTTTAAGCCACGTGCACTCAATTCGTACGATCATGGTCATACGTGTACGCACGAGTGAAATTCGTACGAAAACGCATGCAAAGTGCGCGCGGCTTTATGATTACGGAATGAACACTGTTAATGCCTTATTTAGTAAATACTTTGATTTTGCATTTTTGATAATAAGTAGATAAGTTAAGGATCACAGAGCACGGAGACGCCTCGGTGGCCGCTGCTAGAGACGGTATATACCTACTCGTAGAAAACTTTACATAAAAACCACATTATTTACTTTACACATAAAACTTGACCTATAGGTAGGCCTCAGTAGTCAATTCAATAAATTTCCAAAAAAAACTGCCGTCTCGTGACAACCTGACAATGTCTGTGACAGCCGAAACTAGCGCTCAGTGTTAGAACGCTACAGTGCGTTCATTATAACTTGTCCCATGGCGCGATTGTTAGCACTGAAGCACTGTTCTGTCAGTCACCATTTTGAACTCTATTCGTATTGAAACTAAGATTGACAAGCAAGAGTGCCAACATGACGGCAAGGGACAAGTTATAGTGAACGGTCAGTACAAGGATATTGTGGCGCGTGAAAATCGGAACTGACATCGCCATCTTGTTTTCTCAATACAATTTCAGTGATCAACGCCCCCTGTCAAGCCAAGTCAGGGGCCCATGGGTGACGTAAAAACACTGACACCAGGTTAGTTACTAACCACACGAAAAAGAAAGAATGTCATTCACAGGCGCTAAAAGATCCTTGTAGCACTATGATTGCGCGAGCTCGAATATTAGTCTTTTCCTCTGATTTTTCATCACTGTCAAAATCACAGCAATCTTTATTCTCGTTACAATAAGGTTTCTGTTGGGTCGCTGCCACTAACAAGTCTGTGGTAATCACAGTGATCTTTATTCTCGTTAAAATAAGGTTGCTGTTGGGTCGCTGCCACTAACAAGTCTGTGGTAATCACAGTGAACTTTATTCTCGTTACAATAAGGTTGCTGTTGGGTCGCTGCCACTAATAAGTCTGTGGTAATCACAGTGATCTTTATTCTCGTTACAATAAGGTTGCTGTTGGGTCGCTGCCACTAACAAGTCTGTGGTAATCACAGTGATCTTTATTCTCGTTACAATAAGGTTGCTGTTGGGTCGCTGCCACAAACAAGTCTGTGGTAATCTCAGTGATCTTTATTCTCGTTACAATAAGATTGCTGTTGGGTCGCTGCCACTTACAAGTCTGTGGTAATCACAGTGATCTTTATTCTCGTTACAATAAGGTTGCTGTTGGGTCGCTGCCACTTACAAGTCTGTGGTAATCACAGTGATCTTTATTCTCGTTACAATAAGGTTGCTGTTGGGTCGCTGCCACTAACAAGTCTGTGGTAATCACAGTGATCTTTATTCTCGTTACAATAAGGTTGCTGTTGGGTCGCTGCCACTAACAAGTCTGTGGTAATCACAGTGACCTTTATTCTCGTTACAATAAGGTTGCTGTTGGGTCGCTGCCACTAACAAGTCTGTGGTAATCACAGTGATCTTTATTCTCGTTACAATAAGGTTGCTGTTGGGTCGCTGCCACTAACAAGTCTGTGGTAATCACAGTGATCTTTATTCTCGTTACAATAAGGTTGCTGTTGGGTCGCTGCCACTAACAAGTCTGTGGTAATCACAGTGATCTTTATTCTCGTTACAATAAGGTTGCTGTTGGGTCGCTGCCACAAACAAGTCTGTGGTAATCACAGTGATCTTTATTCTCGTTACGATAAGGTTGCTGTTGGGTCACTGCCACTAACAAGTCTGTGGTAATCACAGTGATCTTTATTCTCGTTACAATAAGATTGCTGTTGGGTCGCTGCCACTTACAAGTCTGTGGTAATCACAGTGATCTATATTCTCGTTACAATAAGGTTGCTGTTGGGTCGCTGCCACAAACAAGTCTGTGGTAATCACAGTGATCTTTATTCTCGTTACAATAAGGTTGCTGTTGGGTCGCTGCCACTAACAAGTCTGTGGTAAACACAGTGTTCTTTATTCTCGTTACAATAAGGTTGCTGTTGGGTCGCTGCCACTAACAAGTCTGTGGTAATCACAGTGATCTTTATTCTTCTTATAATAAGGTTTCTATTAGGTTGCTGCCACTAACAAATCTGAGGTAATCACAGCAATTTTTATTCTCGTTACAACAAGGTTGCTGTTGGGTTGCTGCCACTAACAAGTCTGTGGTAATCACAGTGATCTTTATACTCGTTACAATAAGGTTGCTGTTGGGTTGCTGCCACTAACAAGTCTGTGGTAATCACAGTGATCTTTATTCTTCTTATAATAAAGTTGCTGTTGGTTTGTTGCTGTCATAGGCAAAATAAGTGTGAAAGGACTGTAGTACCTACTGGCAACTGTAGTCACTGCAGGCGAGGCGATTCCGAGCTCTGTGGCGAGTTTTGACATTAATGAATTCAAAGTGGTATGCAATTAATTTTGAGGTCACATTCATGATCAATGTCATTCCAAAGTCGCTACTAATCTGACTCATGAAAATTAATTCTTAGTAAAAAATACTCATTCGCACATCTTCTTTTAGCTAACTGGCCTGGTTTGTCGGGCGTGCAACGTGGCAGCGGCATGGTCTTCAGCACGGACAACTCCTGGTACCTACGAGGTCATGTCGCTGTTGTGTATTCTGCTATAGAAGTGTGGGAGATTAACTCGTCCACGGTGCTCGCAGACGTAGCCAAATCCGTTCCATGGATCCACAGCATTGTTTCCAATTATCTTTGATATGGTCGCTTAACTGTGAGTAATATAAACTTTTATTAGCTAGGTACAGATAGTGCGATCCACGACGACGCGCCCCACTCCGCGATGTCTGTACTGTAAGCTGTACTTTAGTTCGGAGCGGAGCGGAGTGGGGCGCGTCGTCGTGGATTGCACTATCTATATGGTTGGCCGCACGGCAGGTACAGCCCGATTCAAACTTAATGGCGGCTCGGAACATGAGGCGAGTCGCTGCGCAGTAACGAATTCATGTATCAGCGGGGGTGAGGGGTGGGGTACTGCGCAACGAGTGGCTAACTTTCGAGCCGCCATTAAGTTTGAATCGAACTATAAAGGTGTGTCTAAACATTGGGCGGCAAAAGCGCGGCTACACGCGGCGTTTGCAGGATACATTTCTGCCGCGCTCTAATTAGGACTAAGCGGACGAATGTTCGCGAAGCAGTCGTCCAATCAAAGATCGTCGCGCACGATTGCCGCTCAATGTTTGGACACACCTTTACACTTTTTACAGTTTGCGTCAAATAACTTTGCCGCTCTGAAGTTAGGTTGCGCATGCGTACCTACTACTGTTTTATAAGTAAGATTTAGTACTGCGCAGTCATGTGTAGTCTACTTCAGAGCGGCAAAGTTATTTGCGCGAACAGTACGTAATATACGATCAATCGGAATTTGAATCGTTTTGAAACAAATTAATAATCCATTTCTACAAAAGTTCGAAAAAAAATCTGCTCTACAACGTAAATAACGCAATGAATGTTGTTGAACTGTCAAAATGAAACAAAGGATGATGCCAGAGTTTCTATGAGATCTGGTCCCACCTTCCAATAGCTATGTGTGTTACATCGTTGGATAGGTATTTTTGAGCTGAATAAAAGTTACTATGGCGCCAAGTTCAAATCTTAGTCCGTTCAGAGTTATTCTTTATTAAACATGGTAGTTTTATCAGTAGCCAAGTAATGCTATTTAAGTAATAATTACATTTCTTTGCTTTATACACGTAGTGTAGATACTAACCTACGGTTATCAATTGCGTCACTGAGTCGCAAACCTTATGACAAAAAGTTAAACAGATGTCAACATTGACAAAATGGTTTTTTTTTACAAATAATACAACGATTGCGGATTTTAAACGTATACATTTATTTAATCATCGTTGTCTACAATGACGTTATTTAAAAATAAGGCTGGGCCTACAAATCCCTCATGCCTGGCGTGCCCTAGGTACCAAACGATTGACACGATATGCGCACAGGTTCCTACAGTACGTCGTCCCGTCATGCAGGTACAATATCTTTGTATAATATCAGTGTTGCGAACTAATAAGTAACAGTATAGTATAGGAAAGACAAGACGTAGTCACACACGTATTGCAAACGAACGACTACCTGCGCTTGCGCGCACCCTCGCCGCCTATCCGTGCCGCTAACCAGTTTCATTGTTCTAAGCATACTTAACGAGTGCGAGTGAGACAGACCGATAAAAAGGTTTGCGTTACCGTCTACACTACGTGTATAAAGCACAAATGCAATTATTACGTAAAAATAGCATTACTTGGCTACTGATAAAACTACCATGTTTATTAAAGAATAACTCTGAACGGACTAAGATTTGGAACTTGGCGCCATAGTAACTTTTATTCTGCTCAAAAATACCTATCCAACGATGTAACACACATAGCTATTGGAAGGTGGGACCAGGATTTGCATCCTCCTTTGTCGTAATCGTTTACGAAAATGTGTTGCGTAATTAGATAGCTGGCCTAGTGTAGTACGGAGTTTAAATAGAATCAGAGTCCAGCTTATCTGGTTTGTTACCAATGACGTGCGCCCTACCGTACGTACTTATCAATCTGTCAAATTGTCAAATCAGCATAACATAACATAACATCACGCTTGTATTCTCCGAAGAGTTAGGCAGAGCTGTATCTATAGTACCACACCCACATTTCGCAAGTTATGTTTAAGTCCCATTCCGGGCACAAATCCAGACTCCGGGCTGCTACTGAGAAATTGCACTTGGAAAATCCCAATAACATTTGTCCGACCTCGAATCGAAACCCAGTACCTCAAATTCCGTAGTAGCGCTAGCGACCACTAGACCAACGAGGCAGTTATTGCTTGGATAAAGTAACACTTGTCTTATGGAATGATGCCATGAGAAACGCAGGTGTTTAGGAAACACGCTACAATCCCACAGGTTACTGCACAAGTGCACAAGTCACAATCCAACAAAACCTTTGAGTTAGAGCGCGCTCAAACGCACGCTGGGATTGGTAGGTAGCTAACTAACGCGGTAGCTAACTAAACGCGGGCAGTTAGTGAGCGGGTCACACACACCCAAGCCAAAAAGCGGTAAGTAATTCAGTAATACCATATTAGTAAAAAAGGGATATCGGTCAGAATCAGAATCAGAACTTTATTTGCTATGAATGTAGGAACAGAAAAGAAAGAAAAAGAAAGAAAATACATTTATTTGGCACAGACTTAAAGACACACAAGTAGAAAGAGAAAAAAAAATAAGGTAAAAGGAAAGAATACAAAAGGACACACAGGTACAAAAACAGGTATAAGATGTTGCACATATATTAATGAGATCGGCTACAGTCTACCTTACGGCGTGCAAATTATTACATAAATTAAAATATCAACACATACAAAACAATGTCAACAAAACAAAACAGAAATTATAGTGAAGTCAATTAATAATATTATAGTCAGTTAAATAAGTCTTACAGTGTCAAATTGCAACTAATTATAACAATCATAATCTGGACAAATTCATATCATTTAGAAAGTCTTTCACAGAGTAATAACATTTGCCTAAAAGAAGTGCAGCTACCTTAAATTTAAACATGTTTACAGACAAATCCTTATAACCGCGATATATTTTATTATAAAAGACAGGTCCCCTTGTCATAATACTTTTCCTTAACGGTGCTGTTTTGTAATGACCCGAATGTAGCAAGTTCTTGTATTGGGACCCAAGGGCTCATTACGTGGTCTTATATTTGCCAGTGTTGCAAAAATTGCCACCTCCAATATGTACAAACATGGAAGAGTCAGTATCCTCAGAGACTGAAACACAGGTTCACAGCTGTCTGTGCTTTTTAGGTTTGACATAGATCTAATAACTACACCGTTTCTGGGCCTTGAAAATCTCTCAATCTCTCAATGATGACTAATTTGAATAAGCGTAAGAGCACATGGTATCCTGGTGGCCAACGCCGAGTTACCGCGGCGCTGCTTAGCTTACTAATCATACTTAGTTTATGGCCCAAATCCTTTATAATCCTAGCTGATATTATAATGCGAAAGTGAGTTTGTTTCTTTGTTTTGCTTTCACGCCAAAACGGCGAAACAGATTTGGTTCAAATTTGACACATGGGTAGCCCGCGACCTGGATTAGGATATAGAATACTTTTTATCCCGATATTCCTACGGGATCGAGACTTATGCGGGTGAAACCGCGGGGCGCAGCTAGTTTAATATAATAATGAGATAAGCATAGTCTTTTTAGTGTTTTTTTTTTCAATATTTCAATAAAGATACAGTTATTTTGATAGATTTTTTTGAGATACTGCTTTTTGGCTTAGAGTATATATTACTATGAAAGAGGCCTAGCCCGCACTGCGATTAAAAATCGCGCGAAAGGTCAATGGGCAATTAGTATGGGAAAAAAACCCACGGCGGACAGAAATGAAATTGTGAAGATATATAGATAAATGTCTCTAGTTTATCATGGTAAGGGTCGCTTTCTTGTGGGTTGTGGGAATTTTGAAAAAAAAAAACTTTTTTACATTTCACATTATTTATTCGGCATGATCAATATCCACTGTGATTTCATCTAAAAATATGGCAGGGGCTTCGATTTGTTGTTGGTGCCTAGCGCTATGCGCGCAGCTCCCGACGGTACGGCGGCCGTGTATACACGAGCAGTAGTAATCTTCAACAATTTGTCTTCCTTGTCTCGCTGGATTTATCAAAATATATGTGTAGTATTGTCGCGCTCTGACATGTTGCGACTGAATTCGTCCTCTTATCAATATTTTATTGTTTATTAAGCCTTGGTGACGATAGAGCTCTATCAAGTAGACACCATTTGGTCTCATGTGTTCATGGCAGTACGACCTTTTTTTTTTTTTTTTTGGTCTCGGGGTGGAAAATCCTCATGGATGTCCTCCGCCCTGTGGCGGGCGGAGGGGTCTGTCAGACTCGTACTGACTAAAAACCACCCCGGTGTTCCATCTCACACCTACGTCGGGGGTCGCGGGAACGCAGATACTTCCGCGACCCTCGGCTGGTGCCGGCCCGCCACTGCGGGCCACCTCGAGTTTGGGGGGAGTGAGGTGTTAAACTCCCCCCTTACATCATAGAGAGGCGCGCGTGGAACACTACGCGCCGCCATCTCGGGTCCTAAGGAGTAGGGGGCGATGGATTTCCCCAGATCCGTCGCCCCTGGACCCATTTAGGGGGGCTGGAAGAGGGCATTATCCGCCCTCCGCCGACGCCCGGTGCGTCTGCTGCGGATCGGGTTAGCAGAAGCAATCTCCCGCTCCCTTTCCGCAGCCTCCTTCTGCGAGATGACTGTCTCGCAGAAGGAAACCACCGCGTCCCAGGACTCCTCGCTGCCGGCCATGGCATTCACGACGGCCGGCAGCGAAAGGTCACTGCCTACTCCAGAGACGAGGGCACGGCGCGGCTCCTCCCAAGCGGCACACTCTGCCAGCGTATGCCGCGCCGTGTCCTCCCGACAGTCGACGCAGTGGTGACACCGGGCGTCCGGCTCGTTTATGCGACACAGGTACTTCCCGAAGCAACCATGCCCCGAGAGCACCTGCGTCACCCGAAACGACAGGGAGCCGTGCCTCCTCCCGAGCCAAGTGTCGAGCACCGGCCGGACCGCCTCAATGGTATTGAGGCCAGCGGTAGGGCGCGAAAGCCTGTCCCGCCATTCCGCCACCAGGACCTCGCGAAGCTGAGACCGATGCAGCCCCACGTGTCGCTGCATCAGTCGCTCGCCCCGCGCCCGCGCTTCCTCGCGCCACCGATACGATGACGCGAGTACTTTCGCCTCCAGGTCCCAGGGCGGGGATCGGGCCAGTGCACAAGCCG
Organism: Xanthia togata; assembly: GCA_963853775.1. NCBI lineage: Eukaryota > Metazoa > Arthropoda > Insecta > Lepidoptera > Noctuidae > Xanthia > Xanthia togata. The sequence goes on from OY970809.1 coordinate 15,065,599, forward strand.
CCTCGTAGGAGATCGTGCGATACCCCCGGATGACTCTGACGGCCATCGCCCTCTGCGGTCTCCGCATGACGGCGATGCTCCCGGCCGTCAGGTCAGCCGCCCAGATCGGGGCCCCGTAAAGGGCCATCGATCGCACGATCCCCACGTATAGCCGCCTACAAGCGGCGCTCGGGCCCCCCAGATTGGGAAGCAGCGTTGAGAGCGCTCCAGCAGCGCCCAGCAACTTGGGCGCCAGCCGTCGGAAGTGGGGCCCGAAGTCCCACCGATGGCAGTACGACCTGGCCAGTCTTAAATGATAGCTGCCCAATGTGAATAATATAAGTTCTTCATAGGTTAGCTGTGGGAAATCTCTAAAATCTGGATTGTTTCCATCTAATGGCATGAATGCAACTCTTTGTCTATTTATGTTGTTTTCAATTACGTATTGCGCCAGTTCGTTCTCTCTATTCATGTTGTCATTTATAATGTTAATAAACTGCTCGACGTATACACTATCTTATCTTCATACGGACGCCTGGTAGCGTTGATAACTGCTGCCGTGATTTTGAAGTCCGCCATCATATTTCGCATAGCTACATTGGAATACGTATGTCGAAATATTTTATAATCTTTTTTAAAACGGCCATTTATGGCCTCGATTACCCATCGACACATTGTAATCAATCGTGACTTATTGGCATCTACCGTCGTCAATTGTTCTCCTCTTCCTGCGGATGGTGGCATATGTGGAACATAACCACATTCTTCAATTAAAGGAATTGAATCTCGAAATCCACGATCTAATATAAAAATGTCATTAGGTCTTAAAAACCAAAGCCAAGGGGATTCTTCACTTTGTAACAGATGACGCAGGATTGAGGCATCTGACGTTGTCGCTGGGTATGGCCCCACTACGTCTATTATATAGCCATCGGTGCAAACGACCAGAAAAGGCTTCACTAAGTTTCTGAATTTGTGAAGACTATAAGTTTTTCTTTGAAATAAAAAATTCGCACTTTTTTGGACATACAAGTACGTTCCGTCCATCACAAAAATTCCATTTTCATTTTGGTTACCACCAAAAATATGGCTCGGGATCGAAAGGTTTCTGGCTACTGTATCTTCTCGAGTTAAATGATCCAAGCCCAAATACCGCGGCACAAAATCTTCAGTTAAGCATTGTCTAGCTATTTGTAGCTTTCTCTCAAATGTTCTTCTAGACATATTGAATTTTGATGCTAAGCGCTCATCCGAATCGCCGGTTCTTATTTTTACCAAATAAACCCCTAAAACGGTGGCAGGATATTCAGATCTGACACGAAGAGATGGAGTTTGTTGTAAAATGGTGTTAAATTGAATTTTAGTTAAAGACGTCCAAAAATGCAGCTCGTCATCATCAAATTCTTCAATATGTTCAAAGTCCATTTGGTTTCGACGCTCATATCCCCATTTGTACAGACTTATTAAGTCTAGCACGTGTGCACTATTAAAGTTTTCATGGGTTATCTGACCATTCGCAAGCATGTCCCAATCATTTGCCATTATATGGGTCTGGCAAGCTCGTGCTAGATCGGGTACATATAAATTGTGATTATGTAATAGATAAAATCTGGCATATAATGGCACACCTCGTGTAACAATGTTCCTGCAGTTTTGAAATATGCAGCGTCGTGCAGTATTTGATGCTCGTAAATATCCAGGAATAGTAAGTAAACCTTGACCCTCGACTGCTATTTCTTGCCTGTTCTCTGCCACACGTTCCTATTACCTGCCACAGCGCGATCAAATCTTTGCCAGCAAGGATGACATAATTATTGATCTAGTACCATCAAACGGAATCTGAAATAAGTTAAAATATAACAGTTAATGTTTGTCAATTACGAGACATTGATTTTTGCAATATGGCTATCCGCTGACTAACGATTGGGACAGACAAAACTGATAAAGCATGCTAATACAAAACTTACCTCGTGTGGTATTATTTCTTGTAACAATAACACTGCGTGATTCCGATATCTTTCTAAAAACAGTTCTATTAGTATGTGTTTTCTGCGACGTAACACGGATCGGTTACACACTACACAATTATTACTTCTATCCATATCAAATAAATTCCAAACAAACAGCAAAAAATCAGGTCCAGTAAACGTACGGAGGTAGTCGATAAAAACAAAAGATAACAAGTAAGCGCACAGATCACAACGAAAGACAACGAAGGACTGCGATGATATGGTCGAAACAATGCGCCAGCGCAACGAGCGAGACGTGACCTAATGTGTGAGAGAGAGGGAGCGAACGTATACCTGCCGATTTGATCACGCGGGACGCACATGCACTCGCCAAAACTCTTAGTAGCTATTGAATAGAACGACAACTTATATTACTTAAATAAAGTATTAGATTTTTTCATAAATATATTTTTGGTTCAAACTTTGTTCTCCCATGGATTCCAAATAAAGTAACCTTATACAATGTTAATTGAATTTATACTCTTTCATTTTATACCATTTTCATTCATGTCCGCGACCGGGTCGGATTCCGCCCAATGACCTTTTTATCGCAATTCTGTAACACATAATATATGGTATCTTATATGTATCTACACGCACCAGCGAATTTCGCGCTGAAACGTACATAAACGGCGCGAATTAAAATCGCGCGGGCGCCCTCTGACGGGCAGGGTGACCGGGCAACCACCCTGAGTTGCCATGACAACATTTAACTGCCGCAGAGACCACTCTTGATTACAACTTCAAAATAAGAAAAAAAAATACATAGTAAAAAATACATAGTGACTCGCCCATGCCTCGCACGGATGTAAGCTACTTAACTGATGTGGCCACATGTTTCAATAAATAGAGATTTCTGTGAAAGAAATAAGAAAAAAAAGCTTTTTTATATTGCCAACCCTATCTTAATAAAATAATAATGTTTAATAATACATATTAACCTTCCGGAATCAATTTTCTAAATGATGGAGGAAACCGCATCAAATAATTCGTTGTGTAGTTTAGAAGAACAACGTATTATTACAATTATAACAATTAAAGTATTTTTCTCCGTCTGCCTGTGTGTGGTCACACAGGCAGACACGAAAAATACTTTAATTTATAATATATACATGTAAGTACATGTATGTAATCGGTAAATAACACAACTCTAAAAAAAAAAGAAATATTTGTCTTAAAATTAATTTTATGATTTTTCTATTCATTATGGTCCAAAATAAAGGAAAAGTACCTACCCATATTCCTTAAAAAAGTTTGCTTTTGTGGTAGTTGTGATAACAATAAAATATGGGTTGCAGAATGTCTCTAAAAGAACATGCATGCTGCATGCTCATTTACATAAATTTGAAAATAACATGGCTGCACTCAGAAGAACAAGGAGAACGTTTTCAGCAAGTCAATACAACGAGAAAATAATATGATGTTGAACTACATTTGGGACTTAGTGAGAGAAAGTAGTTACAAACATGAAAGAAAAAGTAATAATGTTGACTTTTAAACTTTTTTTTTTTTTTGTTTTAAAAAAGTTGATAAAAATTTATATTTATTTGTTTCGATTTATCAATTAATAAAAATTCAAACTATAGATTTTCTTAAATATTGATCAACCAATGTCCTGGATACAAAAGCAAACTTTTTAAGGTAATTTTAATTTTCGTGTAACGTTCGATAAGTATATAGAAGCATACCTACACTCGAAATCACAGTCAAAATTCGTGTCGACCTGTGTAATACACCGATTTGATAAGATGAGCAACCGACAGGCGAATAATTGTTATCTGCTTGAAGAGCTTACTTTCTGATATTTTATTTATTTTCAGGTGACACAACTACCTCGCCCCCGGATTACTTATGATAAAGCATGATCAGCGACCTAGTATTTAAAATCAACATATTAGACTAATAAGAGATTTTTTTGTACATATTTCACTTATTTATTTTAGTTATAAAACAAAAATGTAGATATTATTGAGGCATGTATATCATATCTTTGATTACTAAATAATTTTTAAGTAGGTATACTAACATAATATGGATCTGATTTAAACAAATAAATTAATACTTCGTGTCCAGTATTTACACCTTAGGGCCGCACGCACTTTGGACGCGTTTTCGTACGAATTTTACTCGAGCGAACACATACAAACACGCACCAATGATCCAAACCTTCCAAGTACTAAAGGAGCAGGCCGACTGAGTGCGAGTTAGGCCGTCCGCACTTTAGATGCGTTTTCGTACGAATTTTACTCGTGCAAACACATACGAACAGGCAGCGGCAGGGAGCGGGCAGACTGAGTGCGAGTTAGTCGTACGTATAGTGCCAACGTCCGAAAACAAAAAATATTCTCGCGGCCCTAGTTTTCGTACGATACAAATTCGCGTCAAAAGTGCGCCCGGCCAAAGTAATATTATCGAAGTTAAAACAAAAACAAATCAATCATTCACACTTCCATCACTCATAAAATAAAAATAACCGACGAAAAATTCCATATTCAAATAAATAAAATAAAATGAAAGAATATGGAGCGCAGCAGGAAAACTGTGAGCCCCAAGGAAAATCATTAATATCGCATAACTTAGACTTGTGACTTAGATTTAATGAAGTACCTTTATCAAACAGGTTTTGGTATTGCACTTTTTACACCAAGAGGACGTGTGTCAAGCAAGATGGCAGTGTCGAATCTTTCATGAGTAATCTAACACAAGTGCCTATGTTAGCGTTGTGCGTGGTCTAGGATTGAGTATGGTGTCGAATACAGACCATTGGATTGGAACGACACTATGACAGTGATCGTTCAGACGTTGGTTGGTCGTGACACCACTAGCCTAGGAACTGCTCAGTGTTTCCTTTTGAGTTCAGAGTATTAATTAGTACACTAGTGTTAGTAATTGACTATGTAACAATATATGTAGTATCGGTTTTTGTGAAAACATAATTAATTCTTTAGATTCAAAGGTGACAATAAACGTTACACTCCTTTTTGGGCAGTCGTGTAATTACACTAAACAGAGACCAAGAGATGCAACAAAATGTTTAGTTCGTTTTTGTAATATAACTCTAATGAAAAAGAATCTGTACATATGTGCATTACAATTTTTTATAAATTACCAAAGATCTTATGGGATAGCTCCCATTGAAATATTTTAAAATTAAACTGCGTAGGTATGTAGATGGTTGACAGAAAATTATTTTTTCGTACCACTTGCTCAAAAAAGTGACATTCTATTCCACAAAAAGTGAACATAACAATAGTCATTTTTAATCTGTTAAAAACAGGGAAAGAAAATTGTACTGAATTTCATTCATACTCTAGGGGGAGAATGTGATTTAAATTTGGAATACTTACCGAAATTTATACTGAACTACATCTGTGTTTACACCATTGAGTTTGTATATAAAGCCTTATACATCTTTTTGAAAAAGGAATACGCATTTATTATGCAGTTATGATTATTAAAAAATAAAATACGAAAACCGACGAGGCCGTATGAGCTTGATGCCTTTGCTTTTCCGACAAAAAAATATTAGTCTAGGAATTTGCCGCGTTTTTGTTTTTTTCAAATACATAAACGTTGAGTTTATTTTACTTTTAATTGTCATTATTTTTAATAAATGCTTATCTCATATTATTATTGTGTTAATTTTTTCGCAAATGGTATGAAAAGTAGAGTACTTTCCTCGGTGATAAAGCTGTCTTAGTCTTGGGTGAACTTAAATCCCTCGCTACAGAAGACACTGCTTTATCCCCTTGGTTAATAATCTACTATTATAGTTTACAAGAATTTCTGCAACTTAAAGAAAAAAAAATTAAGTTTCCTATGTTTTTGTGGTGTTTTATTTAGTTTAACTTTAATGAATTCTTGTCACATAAAATGTTATGTTAAGGTTACGATGTGTTAAGTGTGTACTTATCTTTATTGTTACTCAAAATGTATCTTAATTTAAAAATTCTGTTAATCATGTGTATTTTTCTGTATATCTCATTAAAATAAGTAGGTACCTATTAGGTACTAATGTAAAATTAATTTGCTTGCCCTAAACAGGCAAAATATGGACTGTACATTAAAACCACCAAGTTTTACAACTGGTATCATTTGTTTTTTTTTTGCAAACAAATGATTCTTATTTTTATTCACATCTGAATGAGCTTAGGCTTTGACTTAAGAGATTCTGAAAGTTGGCAACGTCGCAAATAGATGTTTAATATTTCACTGTTTGTATTAGTTTGTCAATATTACCTGCTATATGAAATATTGCTAACTAATGAGCTAGAATATTAAGTGCAATTACATATACTTAACACTGAATAAATTTGATGTTGCAACCGTTTTAGGTGTAAAAAAGGCATTTGGAAAGCAAAAAACCCCAAGCAGACACTTTACTTTGTGTAAATTATTTCATCACCGCTGCTCTCAAAACGGTGAAGGAAAACATCGTGAGGAAACCGGCATGTCCTAGACTACGAGTAGAATAAAAAAATCAAGTACATGTGACATCTACCAACCCGCACTGGTCGCGTGTGGTGGATTACGCCCCACTCCTTCTCCAGAGAAGAGGCCTAGTTCCACCAATGGGAACATTACTGATTATGCTTATTATTATTTTGATTTGACCGGTTTATGAATGTGAAAATATGTAAGACACAACCGTTCTATTCTGTAATAATATCACGGTGAAAACTTAGGTGAAGTGAGCGTGAAGTGAGCTGTCATTCCACTTGCGGCTAGGGACTGACAGCTCACTCCGAGCTCACTTCACCTAAGTTTTCACGGTGAGATGTTTGCAGAATAGCACTGGTGCTCTAGGATTTCCGGGAGCAATTCAATCTATGAGTATCCCCTCGACAAAAAGAAACTAAAACACGATCAGGAAACATAAAAAAAATAAAACAACGAATAAAAGAGCTTACAAATTCAGATCGTTCCTCAATTTTTACATGATGAAATCGAAATAAAACGTACCTACAATTAATAGGTACAGGAGTTAAACGGTAAAACTAAGCCGCACTATGAAAGCTTGACAGGTGAATCGCGAGTCTTCGCATTGCGCTGAAATTACAGGAATAGGTACGTGAACATTGATGGTAGATGTCAAAGTGTAAAATACACACAATAGATGCCGCTTACACGGTGTAGTGGGAAGAGGCTTGATACTGTTTAAAAGCAATATTGTCTGTGAAGATAATTTAGAGGATTTGAAATTATCATTTCAGCCAATATAACTAATTGCGAATCGTCGCGTTCACGGATTTTAACAGTCATAGTAAATTGTAAAAATCAGTTGTTAGACTGAGGTCATGGTACGTAGGTGCCTTTTAAAAAAAAAAGGAAAGCTAGGCCGCAGCGTTATAACCTCCGGTTATAAATCTTGATTCGACTCGTATAAACTTTCGCGTAGCTTGGGTTCACTGACCAACAGCCATTGCAATCGCTATACTTATGTATTTCCGAATATACATAGGTATCTAAATTTATTTTAACTGATATTCCAAAAGTCATCACCCGACAACATTTTTTTTACGTTATAACAATTCCGCGACTAACATAACCATTTTTTTTGTTTTTTTTTTTTGATATGATGTTTGTTCATTAAATAATCCATATTATCTTTCGTGAGATATATTAGCGCAGCAAATGCTAATACTGTTTAGGTAAATAGTGCGTCTTACAGTTAAGCATATATGTACTTTGATTATCATTATTAATTAAAAAGAAACAATAGTACTTTCTAGCTATTACATGTCGTGACTGGATGCGTCCACATAAGAGAGCCAAGCATCTTCACTGATCCCGTAATCATGTACATCTTCTAGTGCAAATTCATTGTTAAAATTCGAAAAAAAAAATACATAAAATATATCCTAAATAAATAAAAGCATCAAAATTTGGTGCTAAATAAGGGCTCGTGCAGACCAGCGCGACGCGACTCGAACAATACAATTTCTAAGAAAACTTCACGGTATAACAATAGCCGGTGCCGCGTTGCGCTGTCGTGTCGCGCTAGTCTGCACGAAGCTTAACGGTTCAGCGCTCACGCACGCAGAGAAGCCATCGGTTTGCCGGAATGAGTATGCCATGCGATAGATCGTGTAGATTTTGATCTGTGCTAAATGGATAATTATTAGTGTCCGACTGAAACAGGACTTTCTACCAAAACCGAATCTTTATCTGTCTCAATTTCGGCCGTAACCGAAACTTTTTTAGACGTTAAAATCGATTGTTAACTGAAATTTGGCTTATTTTTTAGACAGATACAGACAGTAATCACGTGTTAAACGAAATAAAAAACAATAATAGAAAATCCTGAAACATTTTTTTTTACTACACATACACATACATAACATCACGCCTTGTTTCCGCGAAGGGTTGGGCAGAGGTGTAGGTACCTGTAGTAAGTACTCCCACATTTCTCCAGTTATGTTTAAGTCCCATGTAATAGGGGGCGAGCCTATTGCCATTGACCGGGCACAAATCCAGATCCCGGGCTGCTACTGAGAAATTTCAGATAGAAAAAAATCACTCGCCCAGTACTGGACCGACGCCTAGGTACTTACGAAATCTGAACAAACTTACTGGACAAAAAGCCGTTATTAAAAGTCTATTTATGCTTCTTCACCAAAATCAAATTATAGAAATGGCAACAAAATATAAACCAGACAATAGAAAAGTGAATTGGGGTAAGACTGACCAGAACGAAATCAGTATTAGGAAAAATATCGCAAAACATTTGCATGTAGCCAGGCCGCTGGTTACCTTAGATACGATTTTGTGGTACCGGTAAACCGGGGTTACTTTGAATCACGGGGTAACTTTGATAGAAACTTCCATTTCATATAAAATCGTGAATTACTTAAAACGAAACGCAAATAGGTAGTTTTTTTTCTGAGTTATGAACACTGAACAACTGTTTAATCCTTTCCTGAGGACACGCTGGGAATCCACCAATCATTTTAATTGAAAAAGGTAAATATATTGTCATTCAAACAATCAAATCAATTTTATTGTTAGATCAAAGTTACCCCATGCGACAATATTTATTTTTCTCGTTGATAGATTTTTATTTTTTAAATTGTATTGGCATTTTAATTGGGTAATTATATTTAAATTGTATTGGCATTGTAATTGGGTTTATTTAAATGCGTAATTACTTTGCAATTACGCAATAATTACTTTGTAATTACGCAATAAAATAAGGGGTATCAAAGTAACCCCATCCTACGTATAACTTTGATCAGGCAGTTTAATTTTTTTTTCTCAAAATCAAGCCAATTTTTTTCACTTATTATTACAGGAATCGAGAGTAATAAAAAAACCGATCACTAGATTTATTTAGTATTTTTTTACACCCACAAATTTAAAAGATATGAACCTTCAAAGTTTAATATTGATCAAAGTAACCCCGGTCTACGGTACGCTAAAGGAGATTACTTACACCATACATTGCCATCACTATGCGCAATATGGACAAATTTGACCGTAACTGAAAGTCGTGAATATTTACCGAAATTATTGGATGCACCAGTGTCCTTACAAACAATTGGACTCAATCTTGCAGTGTCCAAATTGAAATTTGAAGATCTCAAAATATTATTTTCAAAAATTTGGAAAACTTCAAAGAATCTTACAATTCGATCATTGCTTTTTGGGCACACTGAAGCTAATAATCTAACTGTTCAAAAAGATCTAAAGAATGTATTGAGTACATTTATAGACAGTTTAACTGCAGGAGAGAGTGAAAAATGTATTAAAAAAAAAATGCTTCCCCTCATGGTGTTCCTTTCAGTATACGAGCAGAGTTTTTCATGAAGAGTTATGAGTTTTTAACAGCTAGTGCTAATTGTGAAAACAGTGTGAAGCATTTTTAACCGACTTCAAAAAAAGGAGGAGGTGCTCAATTCGACAGTATGTTTTTTTTTTTTTTTTTTTTTTTGTATGTTTGTTACGCGATTACTCCGCCAATTATGAATTGATTTTGATGATTCTTTTTTTGTTTGGTAGGGCATACTTCAGAAGTGGTCCCATATAAATTTGGTCAAGATCTGAAGAAGGGTTTTTGAGTTAGCTTCAATAATACATATTTTTTCCCACCTAGCATATGTGGATGATATTCTAATAGTTCCTGTCACTGTAATTTACTTGGTATTCAAATTTTTGTGGGGGTTTTGTGTAGGTACCACAACTAAAAAGTGAAAAATAAAAACTTTTTTACAAAAAATAAAACCGACTTCCAAGAAAAACACTACAAAGTGACAAATAACTTTGATTTCGGAAGTCGGTGGCAAAAAAAAACTAAAATTAAAAAACCAAGACACCGACTTCCGAAATCAAAGTTATTTGTCACTTTGTAGTGTTTTTCTTGGAAGTCGGTTTTATTTTTTGTGAAAAAGTTTTTTATAGAATATGCACTAACTTTAATGGACTAACTCGACGAGAACTTCGTAACTAACAAAATGCTTTCACCAACAGTAACAAAATTTTGTTCGTATGGAAGCGAAGTTTTAGAAGTATTTGCATGTTACGTATTGTGTGGTAAAAATGAGGAAGATCAGCTTCAGAGATACAGAAGAGTTGTAGAACCAGCGATGGATGAAGCTTTTCAGCTGTGGGACAATACGCATTCAGGCCATTATTACATCAGAGATAACTTCAACATTTTTTTAAGCTCTTTGGGTTGTAGGTTTATAGTGAAAAAACCAATGCCCGTCCAACTATTTGTAGAGATAAAAACTAAAATGGAAAAAGAGTTGCCAGTGTTAGAAAACTATGTACTGTATACTACGTAGTTGGAAACTTGTAACAGAATACGTTAAAGTATTGAACGAACACAATTCTATATTGAGTGAGGTGTATGTGTCAAGCGGTTTTTTAGAATCTAGTTTAATAATATAAGCAGTGATAGCCTAGTGGTGTGACCGTCAGACTGACAAGTCGTAGGTCTCGAGTTCGAACCCAAGGCACGTACGTCTGACTTTTCGGATTCATGTGCATATTATACATATAATTATCACTTGCTCAAAAAACGGTGAAGGAAAACATCGTGAGGAAACCGGCATGCCTGAGAGATATTTCACGACGGCATGTGAAGCCAAGTCAGAGGCCCGTGGGCGGCTTTAAAACTCTGACGCCAGGTTAGTTTACTAACCACACGAAAAGAAGAAGATTATATAAAAAATATTAATTGTAAAATAGCCCCTTCATTGGGTATGGGACCCAATGAAGGGGCTATTTATAGGCATAGGGTTGTGAAGTGCTTAAAAGAAGACACAGAGCAATATAAGAGTAACATACCAACCATTTATTGTCTGTTTACTGAAGCTTTCCAAAAAATTGTTTGAATATTAAAATTTGTCTTTACGAGATCTTTTTTTTTTTTTTTTTTTTTTTTTTTTTTTTTTTTTTTCAACAAAAGTTACATAGGTGTATTTCTTAAATCTTCTGCCAAACTGCAGGACAGTTTGTCGGCAGTGTTCTCGTGGACACAATTTTTAGACACAATTCTTAATAGTTTTTGCGTGATTCTCAGTTTTTTACCCGCGTTAGACATAACTTTACAAATCAATTACACTATGTAATATAAACAAAATCTAAAATATTCATAGATTAAGTTATCAATAAAATGCTCTAATTTAACATATATTTTTTCCAAATCATTATCACTACCCGTTTAGACGTGATCTTCAGTACAAAATCATTAAAAGTCGGTTAATAGCGCCTTAACAGTTTAGGTTCCAGCACTAGGGACACAGACCTAAATAGTGCTTACGCAGGATATTTTTTAAGGCACTTTTAGATACTGTTTCAGTAGAAATTTCCTTAGGCAATTCGTTTAGCAATGTTGGAACTAGCCATTGTCTCGTCCTTTGACCAAAATAATTCTTCACCTTAGGGACCGCGTAATTGTTTCTCTGTGTCGCTTTGCGGATTGGGCGGTTATACACTTTCTTTACTTTGTGTTCCTTTTTGTTGTGCTGTTCTAAAATTATAGTAAGCTTTACTTTTTTCTGTATAGGTAATATACTACAAATTCTAAATAATTTTTCGTACTCCTTATTAATACTATCTTTAGTTGCCCTGTTAACTAGTAATTTTAATAATCGAGTTTGCAATAGTTTAATTTTATTTAAATGTACCGGAAATGTCAGTCCATAACCACCCAAACCGTAGTTTATTGTTGCCTCTGCAAGTGCATGGTAAAGAATATACAGTACCCGCCTACCAACTATATATTTTAAGTTGTTAAGTTTCCCCAAAACGGAGCGCAGTCTGTTACATACAGTGTCTACATGTGCGTCCCAAGTAAAACGTTCATCAATTATTAATCCTAGGTATTTGTATTTCGTCACACGCTCAATACACTCACATTTGCAGTTTACATTGCCATCATGAAGGCATTCGTACGAGTGGCCTTTTATCGAGATACAGGCACTTTTACCTATGCGGTTATACGGGGACGATATCAACATACACTTGGTTTTATTTATATAAATAAGGATACCATTATCGTGCGCCCATTTGACCACACTATCTAAGTCTTCTTGCATTGCCGATTGGATCAGTTCACAGTCCCGACCGCTGTATGTCAAGCACGTATCGTCTGCATACATGTATGCATTACAATTTTTAATGACATTGACCATACTGTTGACGTGCATGATATAATCTATCGGTCCATAAACTGACCCGGTCGGCACTCCGTAATCGACTTTACCGAGGTTACTGTCTACTCCCTTAACCCTAACTTTTAGATACCTATTGTCTAGATACTGCCTGAACCACCCTTTTACAGGGCCCCGTATACCACACTCGTCTATGGCCTGCAGCAAGCCCTCGTGTTCCAAAGTATCAAACGCTTTTTTAAAATCAATAAAGGTTAATAAAACTACCTCTTTTGAATTCAATGAAGCATTTATGTCATCTGTAAACTTACTTAATGCCGTTGCTGTGCTTCTATTTGGCCTAAACCCATGCTGAATATCTGTTATTATATTATTATTTTCTAAAAACTTTGTGATTTGTCCTATAATTACCTTTTCAAAAAAATTATATATTACACTCAATATCGCAATGGGCCTGTAATTTGTGTACTCTTTGTATTTCCCCCCCTTGAAAATTGGTCTAATAGTCGCGGTTTTTAACTCATTAGGGTATACTTGCCGTTCTATACACTTATTAATGAAATGTGCGAGAACCTGGCTGATAGGGAACTTAATAGTTTTTAAATCCTGTACTCGAATGCCATCAGAGCCTGGGGACTTGCCACAGCTTAATTTATCTATTATTTAACATATATCTCTAGGGCAGGCCTTTTTAAATCTAAAACTAACATCACTTTCTTTTACATATTCACATCTTTTATAAAACAAATGGTTACATAAATTCTTCTGTTTTAGCAAACCAATTTCATTAGTAAAAGTATAACAGAAATTATTACATACGCTTTCCAGTTTGTCGTTACTGCTTACAAAATACTTTTGAATCACGTCATCAACATTTAACTTTTTTCTACCAAGCCACTTATTCGCACACTCCCACACTTTTCTCATATCTCCGTTACAGTTCTTCAACTCTTGGCGCCTGTGTGCATTTCTAGCAACATTTACAGCTTTATTTGCTTTATTTCGATATTTCTAGTGTCTGTACTTGAAACTCTTCAACAAATGTTATAGATAGTGCAATCCACGACGACGCGCCCCACTCAGCTCCGCTCCGTACTAAAGTACAGCTTACAGTACAGTAATCGCGGAGTGGGGCGCGTCGTCGTGGATTGCACTATCTATATCTGATTATGATTTTATTCCTAGTTTTTTAGTAGTTTCGAAGATGATGCGCAAATGGCGTCTCGCCAAGTATTTCTTTAGTGGAATGTGAGGAAGCGTGTGGCATAAAAAGCACGACCTCATATTTCTTTTAAATAAGTACAAGCCATTGGCTTGTTCCATAGCTGAGACTTGGCTTACCCCAAGTCTTAGTTTTCGTATGCCACATTTTAACATTTTCAGATGTGACAGATCAGACGGCTATGGAGGGTCAGCTCTCTTGGTCAATAACCGGGTCCCACTTTTGCCCTTTACTTTGCCTCCACTTGCGGGCGATATGAGTATTGCCGCGGGGAGGGTTGAGGGCATCACAGTGTTTTCCATTTATATTGCACATCCTCACCATGATTTTTTAAGAATTTTAAAAGATATTTTTAATACTGGTCATGGGCGACTTTAACTGCCATCATTATAGATGGGGGTCTGAACGCTGTGATGCCTTTGGTGTGGCTCTAGTTGATGTTTTGGATGACTTGGATCTCTGCGTTTTAAACAATGGTTGCTCAACACGACGATCTCTTCCAGGACAGCAAAAGAGTTGTGTAGACCTTACATTTTGTTCGGTTGAGTTAGCAGCATCGACTCACTGGGAATGCACAACTTTGACGCATGGTAGTGATCACTACCCTATAGTCATATCTTTGCTTAATAAATCTTATTTAGAGAAAACTTCCCCTCCACTTCTGAAATACAATCTGTCTAAACCAGATTGGTCAAAATTTGTATCATTACTGGAGGATAAAATAGATGTTCTTCCAAATTGAACTTCAAATTTTTCAGATCCTTGTGGTCACTACCATGCTAAGAGCTGTTATGAGGGTTTTTTAACAGCTAGCGCAGATTCCTGCTTCCCATTAAAAAACAGCGCCCGTAATAAAATCCCTTCATCTCCGTGGTGGGATCCAGAATGCACTTCGGTAGTCAGGGATAGGGACGAGGCTGAGGCTTGCTACAACTCAGATATGAGCACTGAAAACCTGTTGTCATACTGTCAGCTTAATGCCAGAGCCAAACGTTTTCTTCGTAAAAAGAAACGTACGGTTTGGGTTAAGTTTTGCACCTCCTTATCAGCCACCTTCTTGTCTGCTTGCTTCGCCAGTTTCAGTTGTCTGGAAAAATATCAATAGGTTTAGGCGTGGATGTTCCCCGTCAATCTCTTCACCAATCACTAGGAGAACAGCTGAACTTTTTTTTGACAAATTAGCGCCTTCTTATGTTCCACTCTCATCTGAATGTCAAAACGTGCCCCTACATAATGTAGCAGAGGATTCTTTCAATGCGCCATTTACTTTGGAGGAATTAAATGTGGTACTCAAACATGTCCGGGAATCAGCTCCTGGTATTGATGGTGTGCCATATTCTTTTATAACCCATTCTGGCGAAAAGCCTAAATCTTACTTTTTAAATATTTTAAATTTCTGCTATATTAATGGTTGGGTCCCTGATCAGTGGAAATTACAAATTATTATTCCCCTTTTGAAACCAGGTAAACATGCTGATGATCCGAATGGCCTTAGGCCAATTGCTTTATCCTCAGTCCTAGCCAAATTACTGGAGCACCTTATTAAAAATCGTCTCGAGTGGATAGTCGAATCGAGAGACTTGCTGCCGAATCACCAATTTGGATTCAGGAAAGGGCTTAGTACAATGGACAGTGTTGGTATTCTAGTTGCGGATATCCGCTTAGCTTTTTCTAGAAACGAATCCGTTGTTGCCACCTTCCTTGACATCTCCTCTGCGTATGACAATGTACTTCTTCCCTTACTCAGGCAAAAATTGCAACAGCCGAGTCTTCCGGCTAAGATGATACAATGCATAATTATGTGAACTACTGTTGTACCGCTCATTGGTTCTGAGAGTCCAGGGTGAGGAATTCGATGAGAGGCGGACATGGAAGGGACTCCCACAAGGCTATGTCCTCAGTCCCATACTATACAATTTATACACGGCTGATATTGGATCCTGCCTAAATAACAATTGTCAGATGTTACAATATGCCGATGACATTGTTCTTTATGTGACAGATTCCTCCATAGTTGACGCAACATCATCTTTGTGCCTCTCTCTGGATTCTTTGAACCAGTGGCTTTTAAGCCATGGGCTGTCATTATCTGCACCAAAAAGTTCGGCAGTTATTTTCTTTCGCAAAAGACTCATTCCTCATATTTCAGTAAACATTTTAGGCCACAACATTCCTATAGTTAGTAAAGTAAAAATTTTTAGGCGTTATTTTAGATAATAAATTAACTGGCAAACATCACATTAATTTTCTTGTCCAAAAATGTGAAAGAATTATTTCAATTTTAAAAGTTCTTGCGGGTGTTTGGTGGGGTGCTCACCCATACACCATGAAATTAGTTTATAACGCCTTAGTTCGTAGTGTTTTAGACTATGGAACATATCTCCTGATTCCTTGCAATAAAGGTGCTTTGGCTGGACCCGGACAGAGTTCAGTACAAATGCCTTCGAATCATCTCAGGTTGTATGAAGTCCTCTCCCATTAACGCATTGCAGGTCGAATGTGCTGAACCTCCACTAGCCCTTAGACGGCAATATCTGGCCTCCCGTTTTACATCTAGACTAATATGTAGATCCTCCCATCCTCTTATAGGCAGACTGAACGAGTTAGATGCCATATGCAGAAGCTCAAATTACTGGAAAAATAAAGAAATCCCGTTAATCCTAAAATCCTTCCGACTAATTCTAAATTTAGCAAGCCCGATCATCCAGTATCTCAGATTACCCCTTTTTCATTTTGCTTATGAAGTTTTAAGTTATATTCCAATAATTTTATTTAATATCTAAAAAATCTCCCTCAGCAAATTTGGCCTTCCATGTGGTGGTGGGCGAGCGATGGAATGGTTTTCAATTATTTTTTACGGATGCTTCAAAATTAACCGATCTTAATTACACTGGCGCTGCGGTCTATTACCAAAGCTCCAAAATTGTCTTACAGTTTAAATGCCCTAAGGAGTCTTCTGTATTCACTGGTGAGTGTGTGGCTATATTGGAATCTTGTCTTTTCATAGAGTCACACCATAATATTGAGAAAGCCGTTATTTTTACGGATTCCCTTAGCTGTTTGCAAGCCTTAGTCCAAAATCCCTTTAAAAGTAAATTGCACAGTTCGCTTACTTTAAAAATTAAAAACTCTTTATTGTCCTGCGCTAATAATCAAAGAGACGTTCAGCTAGTTTGGATACCTAGTCATTGTGGCATTATGGGTAACGAATGTGTTGATGCTTTGGCTAAAAATGCTTGTTCATCTTTATCGTCAGATCTCACGCACAATAACTATCAGGGTTACGACCTATTGTCCCTACCAAAACTGAATTTGCAATGTTCTTGGCAGGAGCAGTGGAATACGTCCAGCAAAAAGAAAGGCAGTTTTTTTATGCAGTGCAACCAACCATAAAACCAAAGCCGTTTCAGTCACAAAAAAGTATCGAAAACTGTTATTTCTGTTCTTTGTAGAATCCGCTTAGGTTTTTGTTGCACTCCCGTCTTTTTACACAAAATACATGTCCGTGACTCCTCTCTCTGCGAGTGCGGGTTGGAGGAAGGCACCCTGGATCACATATTTTTTTAATGTCCTAACAACATCCCACCTCTAGATTTGTATAGCCGTATCCTTAAATTCAAGATCCCTCTTCCTATTAATTTCGTCTCCCTTTTAACATATTCCTCTCCAGAACTGCTTGTGGCGCTGATGATTTTCATCCGTCACAATAATATAAAATTATAAAACACCCCCTAATATTCTGTCTGTGTGGATGTGGTATATGTAATATGTTCTAACAATTATAATATTTATGTAATTTTTATTTTTTTGTTTGTTTCAGTCCAGTACTAACTAGTCAAGTCCTACATTAAGTTCAGCTGATCATTGAAGATTTCTTATTATATACAGGGTGTTTGGCACATGGACCGACACATTTTTTTCAGGAATTTGGGAGGTCATTAGCTAGGTTCTACCCATACACCCTTTGTCCCAAATGTCACGGTTGGTTACATATGATTATTTTTTTAAAATGAAAAAAATTCCCAAAATGTGTCCTTTAATTTGAAATAACTTTTTGTTTGTGGGTGTAGTGGCACAAAACAAATTTTGTTGCATTCTCCAAAGTCCTTTAAATCTAAAAACATCTTTGTTTTATACAACTGGTTTCAAGAAAATTCCTTACAAGCTTCCAAAGTTAATTTTTGTATTTAATGAATGAAATTTTACAACTTCTAAATTAATTATAAAAAAAACTAAAAGCTATTTTGAACTTAGCTTTATTTAAAAAAGTTCTTTAGTTGATACCCTTTCTAACGGTATGCTACATGTCATAGAAATTATTCATTTATGTTGTAAAAATAAGGGATACTACTATGCCACGGCCGAACCGCACAAAACAATGGAACCAGTTTGAACGATACCGTCGCGTCAATGTAAGCGCAGGTAAAAAGTTCGTCTCTTTCTTGCACATGTAAAATGATTTTTGTCTTTGTCTAACATTGAGTTGGACGTTCGGGATGTGACAGGTACGGTGCAGTCAGTTGAGGTCTGACTATCTCTGCTGTTGGAAGTGCCCGTGTGTTTCACATTCTTCTCTTTTTTTTCATTGAGTTTTGTTTGTTAAATCTTGTTATTGTTATTGTTTTTTCCGCATTTAAACTGTTTTATTGTTGTGTTTATCTTCGGTGTTGATAGTAAAATGCCTACCTTCAGTAACGAAGAGAATGCCGACATGCTACTCGCGTATGGCAGGGCTAACTGCAATGCGCGCGAAGCGCGAAGAATTTATCAGGAGCGATATCCTGATCGACGTATACCACACCACGAAACCTTCTCTACAACCTATCGACGTTTGAGAGAGACAGGAAACCTAAATCATCAAGAACCTCGAGTGAGTGCCGTGCAACATAATGTAGCCGTAGATGAAATGATTCTTCAAGCTTTTGATGAGGAACCTACAACAAGCATACGAACTGTTGCTGCAAGACTTAACTTAACAGTATGGAAAGTCTGGGCGGTTCTTCGGGCAGATGGGAGGCATGCATTTCATTACACCCCTGTTCAAGGTAAATAACACACCAGCCCTTTTTTATTGTAACAAAAAACCCGTTTTAACCTATTTCAATTTTCAATGACTAGTTATTTCGTCAAGTAAAGATACTTTTTTTTTTCGTGGTAAAATCATCAAATGAGTCCTCCCACCCCGGGCAGGGTGGGAGGGACTGTCAGACTTGTACTGACTAAAATCCACAGTGTTCCTTCAATAGCCCTTTACGTTCCGGGGTCACGGTAATAAGTCCCGCGACCAAGTAAAGATACTTAATAAATTTTTAGACGTTTGATTTTCTTTGTTTCACAAGTTATTTATTCATGTTTGAATTTTTTTTAAGTTATTTCCAGAAAAACGAAAATCTTTTGTGGTATTGGCAGTACCTCAAGGATTTTTTTTTGTTTTAGGGCTCGAAGATGGTGATAATGCTAGACGGCTGGATTTCTGCAGATTTATACTGCATACAGACGTCGAAGATGGCAACTTCTTGAAAAGAATTTTGTGGACCGATGAATCAAATTTTAGCCGTGAGGGAATAGTGAATCTCCACAATCTTCACCACTGGAGTCACAAAGACCAAAATCCTCGCGTTAAAAGGCAGAGTTATTTTCAAAGAAAGTTCAGTGTCAACGTTTGGGCTGGTGTTATTGGACGCAATCTCATCGGCCCATATTTTTTGCCAGAAAGGTTGAATGGAGACATTTATTTAAAAATTTTAATCAATGATCTACCCGAACTTGTTGTGCCAGTTTTGGAAGAAGGTGTGCCGATAGTTTTCCAAAATGACGGCTGTCCAGCACACTACCAACTGAACGTGCGAGAGCATTTAGATAATGCCTTTCCAAACGCATGGATTGGTAGAGGCGGCCCTATTCCGTGGCCCGCACGGTCCCCAGACCTTACACCTTTGGATTTTTACGTCTGGGGACGTGCAAAAGAATTGGTTTACCAGACAGAAGTGCCCACTAGGGAAGTTCTGATTGAACAAATAACCGGCGCGTTCCAAACTATGAAAGAAGAAATGCGACTACGTACAACGACAGTTGAAATAAGAAACAGATGTCGTGCATGCATACGAAATCGAGGAGGTCAATTTGAACAAGATTTATAACTTTTTTTTAACTAGCCTATTCTGTCCCACTGCTGGGCAAAGGCCTCCCCCATTACTTTCCACCTTTCCCGGTGTTTTGCCTCCTTTTTTATAACTTTAGTTTAATAAAAACCAAATAACCTTAAAAAGTCTTTTTCTTAACCCTGACTCTCCTAACTAGTATTTTGACTACATAATGAATAATTTCTATGACATGTAGCATACCGTTAGAAAGGGTATCAACTAAAGAACTTTTTAAAATAAAGCTAAGTTCAAAATGGCTTTTAGTTTTTTTTTATAATTAATTTAGAAGTTGTAAAATTTCATTCATTAAATAAAAAAAATAACTTTGGAAGCCTGTAAGGAATTTTCTTGAAACCAGTTGTATAAAACAAAGATGTTTTTAGATTTAAAAGACTTTGGAGAATGCAACAAAATTTGTTTTGTGCCACTACACCCACAAACAAAAAAGTTATTTCAAATTAAAGGACACATTTTGGGTTTTTTTTTCATTTTAAAAAAATAATCATATGTATCCAACCGTGACATTTGGGACAAAGGGTGTATGGGTAGAACCTAGCTAATGAC
Source organism: Xanthia togata (assembly GCA_963853775.1). Taxonomy (NCBI): domain Eukaryota; kingdom Metazoa; phylum Arthropoda; class Insecta; order Lepidoptera; family Noctuidae; genus Xanthia; species Xanthia togata. The sequence goes on from OY970809.1 coordinate 15,086,132, forward strand.
CTCCCAAATCCCTGAAAAAATTGTGTCGGTCCATGCGCCAAACACCCTGTATATATTTTCTTTATTTTTTAACGATACACACTTGCTTTTCCAGTTCACTTTGACATTGGCAGAATAGTCGACATCGGCTTTGCTTGCCATATAAAAAAATAGAATATAATAGAACTAAAAAGGAAATAAACAAAACAAAGGACACAAACAATGAAATTGCATAACAGTGAACTGCATAGTATTTTGTAAACACCGGCTTCTGAGTCATGTTACAGTATTAAATATTACAATCTATTGCACCACTTCACGTAATTTAAGTACCTATTTATTTATTTACACTTCACATACAAATAATGACACGTAAGGACATATGCCACTAGGCATTTCTGTCTATCAAGCACTGTCGAGTCGACGCAACTGTGCAATCTGCAATTCAGTAGGTACTGACCAATCAGCAAAATTGACTAATCCAACGAAACTGTCGAACTAAATAAAATTACGAGTGCGGAAAACTGACCAGTGATACGCGGACTCACTTAATTATTAATAACGTGCTAAAAGGAATCGTTTGTGAATAACTGCAATGCGGGATTTCATCAGCAACTCCCCATAAAAGTGGATGTAAGTGACAAAATCATCAAAATAATATTACTTATTAATACTTACTCATTATCTACCTACATAATGCGTTAAGATTAAACGGCACAGAGTGAGGTCATCTGCAATACAATAGGGATGATGCCTGGGTCAAAAAAAAGAAATTCTATTTAGTCCGTCAGTCAGATAATAAAAAAATATTAGACACGTATTTTTTGCTTTATCATATTATTAAAAAATTACTTAGATACAACGCTTTAAAGTTGGAGAGTGGGGGTTGATACGTCACAAGTATGTATAAAATCTACATACAAGTGACGTCATGTTCGGTTGAGCAGTAAATACCTTAGTGGTATACCTGCGAGATGCCATAGTTAAAAAAAAAAAAAAAAAAAAAAGTGACGTCATGGCACATTATAACTCAATGTATCGACGTAATCTTTTGATAACGTAAAAAAAGAAAAAATACGTGTACCTACGTTATTTTTTCATAATCTACATTACGGACAAAAAACATTTTTTTAGTCATCATCCCTATTCAAGCAATGCGAGCATTAGTCAGTTTTTTTTTTTTTTTTTTTGTCTAGGGCATCTCGTAGCTCACCTCTGAGGTGATGACTACTTAACCGATCAATCCTGCGGCTGCCTTAAGCTACTAACTTAAAGCCTCCAGCCAGGGGGCATTAGTCAGTAATCTTAAGGTAGTATAAATACCTATCGTATTGTGTACCCTACACTTCCAGTTTTACGGTTTTATGTATAATTAACGCCAACACATAGAAAAAGTCTATTGTATAATATTGACATTCTTTATTACTGATTCGATGTTTTTTTTTATAAATAAGAGGGTTTAAATCCTAAAAGTTGCCAACGTTGCAAATATCTGTCAAATTATTGTCTGTTTACCTGTTTTGATTAATTAGACAATATTTCTGTATGGAAATAAGAAATATGGCTAACTAGCGAACTTGAATATTAATAATGAAATGCAATAATTAATATCGTAACACCGAATATTTAGTTTTAGATGTAAAAAAAAGTATTTGGAAACTTTCCAAATACCTTTTTTACACTTAGAACGGTTACAACACCAAATTCATATAATTGCAATTCATTATTTGAAAAAAGAAAGAAAATACGTTTATTTGCGGTATAGTATACATGTCATGACGCAAGCAAAGAAAAAGACATGAAAATAATTATTTCAATTTAATCATTCTAGTTCGCTAGTTAGCCACATTTCTTATTTCCGTACAGTAATATTGCCAAATAATCAAAACAGCGAAATATTTGACAGCTATTTGCGACGTTGCCCACTTTGAGAAACGCTCTTAATAGGTAATGACTTATGTTATGATATCTACTACATTAGTGGGGGTGTAACATTGATAGCAACGTAGATACCTACTTATTTTTATCGAGTAAGGGATGCTTGCAATTAGTATATCTAATCAAATGATTCCTAGGTATTAATGTTTTCCAACAAGAACAAAACATACATAGTAAAGAAAAATGATACATAGATAAATACATAAATGTAATACAAAAACCTTTTCTTGACCAATAAATCTAACAATGGCTAGAACAAATCAATGGCAGCAATCACCTGGCTCCTGCCTACTTACAATATCCCAAATCATAAATAACAAACTTTGTATTAATATTTAACTTCCAGCTCATCACAATGCCGCCCGTGACGCTAGAAGGAGAAACGCTTGGCCAAAAGCGCCAACACTACAACAAGCTTGTCGAAGATGCGATTGCTAATAAACATTATGAATTATGTAACATTAGTGGCGATGACAGCGACATAGACAACCTTCTGAAAATAGACATCGCCAGTAAAGGCAGAAATGTAGACTATATCATCGAAGTAATGAAATCCAACGACATGCTGTATGCAGCGACAGCTATTAAAAAATCAACGTGGCTAATCACCGAGCAGCAGTACGCAAACATCATCAACCCAGAGTACCTACACACACAACTATTACCTAGCATGAACACCAAAACATTTAACAAACTCATGCTTCACATTAGACTCAATCTGAAAGACCAAAGTCGAGTCGAAGCCTTTTATGAATACCTGAAAGAAACGGACAATTCTTACAAATGGTTACAAAACAGCTCCATTGCTTTCATAGAAAATGTTATAAAAAACGAACGCATCATACCTCTATCTTTTTTTAAACGTTTGTGCAGAAAATCTGCACATTTTATTGCATACTATACACGAGTTGACCTCAGGGTAGAGACATGGACCATACACGGCGTAAAAAAAGAAAGTTTATTTCTGTTGAAGTCCCATTCTGCAGAACTTTTAAAAGTACTGGAACATAATAATCATTATTGCTTTCCTAGATTGGGGAAAAAGAAGACGGAGATCCTAATGAAAATTTGCCCGCAAAAAGTTACTGACAATTTTGAAAAATACGTTTACTGTCTTGACCTGTCAGTTGTGGCAAAATTTTTAAACAAGAAAGAAATAAAAGCTTTTCTTTATGAGCAAGCGAAGAAAAGTATTAGATTTTATTTATGTTATTACGAAAATTTGAGCCCATTCCTTCAAAACATGCCAGAAGAAGAAAAATATGAATTTGTAAAGAAAACTTTTATCGATAAAACTGAACTGGCAGCATTCTATCCAAAATACGAAGAAGAGAAGATCAACCAGCATATAAAAATTCACCAGTGGTATGAGTTTGCCCCATTTAATGAAGCATTGCCTGAATTAAGAAAGTTTTTACGTATAGAGAACTCGTCCTCTGAACGATGGGCTATGCTCTCAGTTTTGATCACTTGTGCAAGAAGAAACCCACAGCATATTAAAACGTTGCTTATGTTTGTCAAAGACAAACACATTAATGAACCATTTAAATTCAAAATTCAGTTTGTCAAAAATCTACTTTCACAAATATCTACTCACGAATTTGACGTTGAAACATGGGACGTTTTGAATCAGTTGTTCCACAGTATGGAAGTGTACACCGAATCAGAAAACGACGTACAAATCTGTCTCCGATCTATAGTCCTATATAATGTTTTGCATGATGAACTGGTACCGGAAATCGTAGAACAAAAGATGACAATATTTAATACTTTTAAAGAAATCCAAAGGAAATTAAATCAAGAACAAAAAAACAAAATGTTTACTTATTTAATTAAATCCGTTTTCTCAAAAATTCACATTGAAAACATTGCAAATGAATCCGATTTCACTGAGAATATAGTTCATTTAAAAAATGCCTTGACTTTGCTTAAAGATTGGAACAAGGATATCAGTAACTATCCATTCGTGCTTGAGACAATTCAGGAGCTGAATAAGATAAAACAAGAGAACATGTGGAAAACTGACATGTCCTGTTTGTACAATATGAAGAAATCGTGGCGGAAGCACATGTTTGAGGAGTCGTTGTCCCTGTGTCTGAGCGAGGAAGCGTGCCTGAACGCGCTGAAGCACAAGCCGCAGCTGCTGACGCGTCACGACAAAGAAATAGACACGTTGCGAACTAACGACGCTGTCTCACTGCGACGTCTGCTCTCCAAGCTGCGCATCTACTGGCCGCACTCACTCGCTCAGCACTGGATCGACGCCTACTTACTGAATCTGATCAAATCTCCCGGCCAAAAAGCCTTAATTGAAGGACTCTTCATGCTCCTTACCAACAACCAAATAATAGACATGGCAAAAAAACATGCTCCTCAAAATGATTTTAAGATAAATTGGTGCAAGGCTGACCAGGACAAAATTAGTATACGGAAAAATATTTCAAGAAATTTGCATGTAGCCAGACCACTGATACCTTTAGACACGGTGTTATTGTACGCCAATGGCGATTACTTACAACATGCAGTCCCTTCACTAAATGCAATTTTGTACAATATGAGTGAAGTCGAAAGTCGTGAACATTTGCCAAAATTGTTGGATGCTCCACTCTCCTTACAAAAGTTCGGACTTCATCTTGTATATTTTAAACTTAACTCCGATGATCTCAAATCCATATTTCTGAAAATGTGGAACACATCTAAGAATCTTACAATCAGATCAGTACTTTTTAAATATACATACGCTAAAATATGTAAAGCTAAAAATACAAAAATTGAAAAAGAACTCTGGGAAATATTAAGCATTTTTATTACTTCGGGCGAAAGTGCCGATATCTATAAAAATATTATTAACGTTCAAAATGTTCCTCCCAGTATCCGAGCAGAATATTACATGAAGAATTACGATTTTTTAACCTCTCTTCCTGCTAGTGCTTATTATCGTGAAAAGTGTTTGAAGTATTTAATTCAATATGCACCAAAAATTATGGAATCACTTAGCGAAGACTTCGTAGCCAACAAAATACTTTCACCAGCAGGATCTAAATTTTGTTCGTATGGAAGTGAAGTGTTAGAAGTATTTGCATGTTATGTATTGTGTGGTGAAAGTGAGGAAGATCAGCTTCAGAGATATAGAAGAGTAGTAGAACCAGCAATTGATGAAGTATTTCATTTGTGGGGTAATACGTGTTTAGGCCATTATTATGTTAGAGACAACTTCAACAATTTTTTGAGCTCTTTGGTTTGGCTTTTTAGAATTTATTTTCTTACTTTAAATGAAAAAACAATACCTGTAAAACTGTTTAAAGAAATAAAAACTAAAATAGAAAAAGGGTTGCCATTGTTAGAGAACTATGTTTTGCACACTAGTTGGAAAATTGTAACAGAATACATTATAGTAATGGACGAACTCAGATCTACGTTCAGTGAATTTGACTCCAGCAGGTTTTTAGAATCAGATTTCAAAGACAGATGGATGTCAAATGAAATGGATTCTGTTTGGATAGATATTCATAATAAAATATCACCTGCATTGGGTCCAGTTATAGTGAAGTGTTTAAAAGAAGACACCGAGCAATATCATTTTTCAACAATTTATTGTCTGTTTACCGAAGCACTCACAAAAATGTTTAATGAATTATTTACATTCCAAGGTAGTGAGTTTTTACTAGAAACGCTAAAGCACATGCTAAATGATTATGATTTTGTTCCTAGTTATTTTTTAGTTTCAAAGATGACGCCCAAAGATGGTGTTCATGGGAGTAAATGTGAAATACGTTCAGAAATACGTAAAAAATTAGAATCACATCCATCGAAAGCAGTGCGGATTCATTATTATAATGATTTCCGGGATGTTCCAGAAGACTATGTGATAATGGCTGAATGATTTTGTATTGTGCTTACGTTTCTTTTATCGGTTACCTATAGTTAGCTAACGATATGTAGATACATGTTCTAACCGACTCAAAATTAAAAACAATATCAGCAAATATGAGTTGGCTTTTGTTTAGGTTCGATGTCCACGTTTCGAATCACACATTCTTAATGTTTTAACATTATTTTCTCTCGCTTTCCTTTTTTTTTTTCGTTGGAAATCTTCAAATGACTTCTCCCGCTCTGGGCGGAGCGGGAGGGCGTCTCAGACTCATACTGACTAAAACCCACTCGTGTTCCTTCAGTTGCCTGTGCAATGCCAGGGGCCACGGTATCCCTTTCGGACTTTCCCTCAAAATCTAAAAAAATCTAAATAATCAAATCTGTGGGAGTGATTTCGTCAAAAGGGACGGAAGTGCGTCACAGGAAGCCGAGGAAGCGCGCGCTATTGGTTTGACCAATGAATGCACGTGTGAGAAAAAGATTATTAGATATACTACATTTAGAGGCATTGATATCCACTTAACTATCAACTTTTGAGCGTCAGGATTTTCAGGTTACCTATTAGTTAATTATTTAATAATGTAGGCATTTTAATATGTGGGTGTACCTACTACAGGTGCACCTCTGCCCAACCCCTCGGGGAAACAAGGCGTGATGTTATATTATGTATTTTAATATCTATGAATATGGTGTGTAGGGAAAAGGATTATAAGAAAGCACATGGAGACAAGACTAGGCATTTATTTCAATTAGACTTGTCAATAAATAGGTATTGTTAATGAGAAAGCTAGTTATCCGTTCCAAATCTAGGTCTACGTGGAGAAGAAGGATAAGAAACTCCACGGAAGCTTGTTTTGAAGTATTTTATCAACATATTTTTACATTAGCATTTAGTTTTGTTATTACATTAATCTCTTGGACCATTTCTTAAAGCTAACAACTTTATCAATGACAAATAGAATATGAATATTCCTTAATTCGATTTAACACAGTAGCAATATTAGCAATATTCAATCATAGTTATCAGCAATAATCAAGATATAATGACAATTTAACATACATGAACATTGTAGTTAGTCGATCTTTCATCAGAAGTGATCTGATGATCCTTATTTCAATCCATTTTACAATAAAAGCAGAACTTCTGATGCAACATTATTTCCTTATATTAGCTTTTAGCAACTCAATATTACGGACATGGACATCACTCAGGGTCTGTTCTTAGATGTTAACATAAGCTTTTATATTGTTACCAGTCCAGTGACACGTACAGAAAAGAGAACAAGAATTAAGTTACACGACCTTTTAAAACATTTCAAATGACAGTTGCCTACCTTACCCTATCTAACATGAATATTGCCACAGATAAAATGAACTGAACTATTAGTACAAAACAAATACTTTTAAACTATAAACTGTAATAATACCTTTACAAAAATATAATTTATACGTAAACTAATCTCTTAGATATTCTTAACAAAATAATTTAATAAAACTTGTATCCTCAATCATTTAGTATTTAAATATAGGAACAACAAATAAATCAGTGTGACCCTACTACATAATTCAACCAAGATATTGGAGACAATAACAACAGTTGAGTCAAATCAGTGTTTGACTTATAAAAAATAAGTTTGTTATTAAATTCATTTAGTAAATTAATCATAGATAATAATTACATTTATAGGTATAACAAGTATAATTACATTTATATATCATATTATTTATTTTTAGACACAATAATTACATTTATATAACACACGCGGTGCTAGAGTTGGCTGTCATAAACGACCTTGACGAGGCCTCGCCCCTTTAATGTTGCTTATTACCAAGGTGTGATGTCAGATGTTACACATCATATACGTTTGAGTTATCTGGCGTCAAAGTTCAAAAACGTAGATGATTTTTGAAAATGGCTAATAAATTTCTTCCTTTATTTTTTAACTGTTTGATATTTTATAAAATTTGGTTAAATCGAAAGGTTTATTAAAGTATTAGGTACTCAATGGTTCACAATGAAGGCCATTCAATTTTAGACTTTAGAGAAAAGTGATATGTAGTGACGAAATCTGCAATATTTAAAAAAAAAACATGAAAGTTGGGTTTTCTCGAATCCCATGAATATTCACCTAGGCTTTATGGGGTGCTTAATTGTTGCAAATGGGTCACACTATCACGTCCTAGAAGGAATACGTCAAATTACAATTTACTCTGTATACCTATCAACTTCACATTGCATGGTGTGGTCAATCAAACGTTGATGGAGTTCTATAAATGTTTACGTTTAGTTAATTAAATGTATGTATGGTGTTACCTTACATTTGCTTAGTTTCTGCATGCGATGCGACAGCGCCACGCGACTCTAATAAAATATTTTTTAAGAAAACTTCATGGAAATTGTTCCAACAGAATAGCGTCGCTTCGGGCCTGTCTGCAGAGCCTTAAAGCTATTTCGATGTAACATGCATTAATTTATTGTTCTCCCCAAAGTGTACCTACAAATTGTAAAATAGGTCAATAAACAACTTTAAAATTGCATGTTATTTTAGTTTCCCATGTTTAAAAAAATACCTATAATTATAAAAATACCACAATGTCTTTGGAAAACATTCTCTTTGGTTGGCATTGACCTACGAAAATAATGTTTTTCCCATGGGCAATAATATGTTGGTCTATAGTTGGATCATCCGAAAAGCATATTATTTTGATACCGGAAAATACAACAACTTCAAACATTGTATATTGAGAAGCTTTAAATTAAATAGGTACCTATCTTAAATTTTATATTATTAACTGATGGTTTGTACTTTATATATAGAATACTAGCGACCCGCTCCTGCTTCGCACGGTTTTTTACGACTTGACAAAACATCGAGATTTCTTAGGTAAACGTAACTTTAATATTAACGTATTAGACACATAAACCTTCCGGAATAAATTCTCTAACTCTGATCAAAATCTGTTGCGTGGTTTAGAAGAACAACTTGTTTTGACTTTGACTTTGTTTTATATTTTTTTATATAGAATATAATTATATTATTATCCGTGTGATGGAATAAAAATACATAATGTCATCGCACCATTTTAACCCGAGGGTGTTAAAAAGGCGACTAAAGAGACTAGACCTTGAGCAGACAAGAGCACTTTATTAAAAAGGAAAAATCTAAACAACACCCTAAAACAACTCGTCTGGCCAGCCAGATATACATATTGAGCTAATTTGCCTCCACTATCTTTGGAGTCCCCTGCCTAGCAGTGGGACGTATATGGGCTGTAATCGTATAAGATTAAAATGAAATTAAATGAGCAATGTTTGTATATATGACGGAGCAGGGTATGTGTCCCTTTCGTTATATCAAGCATATTTTAACTACTGTAGGCGTACTAATGGGTAGTATTGGTTATTGCGCAATAGAAAAACCGTTTGCAGTTCAAATCAAATTATAATTTACGATCACATTGATCACACTAGCATTTCACACACTGTAGGTACACGACACAACTATTAGAAACGCGAGACAGTTTCTAAACGTCTTCACTGCTTGACCGCCAGCCATGAAGTCTGCTCAGCTCTAGCCGGTCCGAGCGAGCGTTATGTTGTAGACTCACATGCCGCTAGGCGGCGCTGGCGTCCCGATTAGTCAACTCAGTAACCTATTATAAATTTGTAATCACGTACTTGAAAACGGCTCTAACGTTTTCGATGAAAGTTGCAATATAGGAGTTTACGTGGGCGAAAAATCGACAGTCGAATCTAGCTAGGTCTCTTAACTAGGAAAATTTGTTTTCTCTATTTTCACCCAAGCAGAGCTTGCCCAGGTACTGAACTATAAAGTTGAGCTTTGGTTTGTCTAACATAAGTATAGTATTTTTATTACGAAAAAAGGACACTTCCTGTAAACATTACGCGTATGAAGGAGTGGGCAAAAGCTTATGCGCGAGGGATTCAAAGACACGAGATGCAAATAACTTTGCTCTCGTGTAACACATACAACTTTTCACCTCAGCAGCGAGAACATACAACATGTAAAAAAAACATTTCCGATCCGCGAGAGTGTTGTTAGGTATCGTACTGTGAGCATATTTATTTGGAAATTTTCAGGAAAAAAGAAATCCGAATCCCCAGTTTTTTTTCAATGGTAAAGACCAATTTTTTTTTAGAAAAAGAAAGTGTTATCGGGGGAACCCTGTCAGGCACGAAGTTCCTACTCACGTATGATTTAATTTAAAACATAAACAAAATTGTTACAGCCTCCATCTTGGATTTACATTTTGACCTCACTATCGACTTAAGCACCCTCAAAAACTATGAAAACGATAACCATGACGAAAAGTTTGAATATTTTCGCAGCCACCATCTTGAATTTATATTTTGATCTGACTATCGGCTTTAGCACCCTCGAAAACTATGAAAACGACACCCATGACGAAAAATGTAATAAATTTCGCAGCCGCCATCTTGGATTTTTATTTTGACTTCACTATCGGCTTTAGTAACCTTGAAAACCATAGAAACGACACCCATGAAGAAAAAATTTAAATTTTTTGCAGCCTCCATCTTGGATTTTTATTTCGACTTCACCATCGGCTTTAGCAACCTTTAAAACCATAGAAACGATACCCATGACGAAAAATGTGAAAATTTTCGCAGCCGCCATCTTGAATTTTTATTTTGACTTCACCATCGGCTTTAGCAACCTTGAAAACCATAGAAACGATACCAATGACGAAAAATGTGAAAATTTTCGCAACCGCCATCTTGGATTTTCATTTTGACCAAATTCACACTTTCTATCTCACTCCGTCTTTCTTTCTCTTTGAATTAGAAGAAGACAGTCGCAGCACCTTTTCGCGTGACGATTTCTGCCAGTGCACTCTTACCGCAAGCCACCCATGACGAAAAATGTAATAAATTTGGCAGCCGCCATCTTGGATTTTTATTTTGACTTCACTATCGGCTTTAGTAACCTTGAAAACCATAGAAACGACACCCATGAAGAAAAAAATTAAATTTATTGCAGCCGCCATCTTGGATTTTTATTTTGACTTCACCATCGGCTTTAGCAACCTTTAAAACCATAGAAACGATACCCATGACGAAAAATTAAAATTTTTTGCAGCCGCCATCTTGGATTTCTATTTTGACTTCACCATCGGCTTTAGCAACCTTGAAAACCATAGAAACGATACCCATGACGAAAAATGTGAAAATTTTCGCAACCGCCATCTTGGATTTTCATTTTGACCAAATTCACACTTTCTATCTCACTCCGTCTTTCTTTCTCTTTGAATTAGAAGAAGACAGTCGTAGCACCTTTTCGCGTGACGATTTCTGCCAGTGCACTCTTACCGCAAGCCGCTTTAAGAAGTTCGTTCCAATAAAATTAATAAAACAGATTTTAAATAAAACCTTATCAGATGATTTGCAATTTAAAGGTTTTATATGTATCCGAACGTTTTATTTCTTGTTTCTTGTTTTATTGTTTCTTTTTTGGGCCTACTAGATAAGGAATTTTGAAATCGAACTTCGAATCGATTGATTCTATCTCTCGCTTTTTTCGTATCGAAGTGAAAGTGACAAAACTAAGTGAAATTCAAATCTTTTTGTTGTTTGTTTCTTTTTTGGGCCTAGTAGGTAGGTATGGAATTTTGAAATCGAAATTCGAATCGACTTGTTTCTATCTATCGCTTTTTTCGTATCGAAGTGAGTGACAAAACTAATTGAAGTTCAAATCTTTAGAATTTTGTGAGTAGACCCAACACATCTCTCGGCATTAAAAAATATATTTAAAAAGTTACTTTGTCTCACGCTCGCAGCAAAATTGAATTTTGCACACTGAGCGTGAGACAAAGTGACAAAACTAATTGAAGTTCAAATCTTTAGAATTTTGTGAGTAGACCCAACACGTCTCTCGGCATTAAAAAAAATATTTAAAAAGTTACTTTGTCTCACGCTCGCAGCAAAATTGAATTTTGCACACTGAGCGTGAGACAAAGTAACTTTTTAAATATTTTTTTTAATGCCGAGAGATGTGTTGGGTCTACTCACAAAATTCTAAAGATTTGAACTTCAATTAGTTTTGTCACTTTCACTTCGATACGAAAAAAGATTCGATAGAAACAAGTCGATTCGAAGTTCGATTTCAAAATTCCATACCTACCTACTAGGCCCAAAAAAGAAACAAACAATAAAACGTTTGGATACACATAAAACCTTAAAATTGCAAATCATCTGTTAAGGTTTTATTTAAAATTCAGTTTTTTTTTTTTTTTTGGAACGAAGTTCTATAGGCGGCTTGCGGTAAGAGTGCACTGGCAGAAATCGTCACGCGGAAAGGCCCTTGCGCCTGTCTTCTTCTAATTCAAAGAGAAAGAAAGACGGAGAGAGATAGAAAGTGTGAATTTGGTCAAAATGAAAATCCAAGATGGCGGTTGCGAAAATTTTCACATTTTTCACAATGGATGTCGATTTCATAGTTTTCAAGGGTACCAAAGCCTACCGTGAGGTCAAAATGTAAATCCAAGATGGCGGCTGCGAAAATTTCAATTTTTTTTCGTGGGTATCGTTTCTATGGTTTTCAAGGTTGCTATAGCCGATAGTGAAGTCAAAATGTAAATCCAAGATAGCTGCTTCGAAAATTTTCAAATTTTTCTTCATGGGTATCGTTTCTATGGTTTTCAAGGTTGCTTAAGCTGATAGTGAAGTCAAAATAAAAATCCAAAATGGCGGCTGCGAAAATTTTCAAATTTTTCGTCGTGGGTGTCGTTTTCATAGTATTCGAGGGTGCTAAAGTCGATAGTGAGGTCAAAATATAAATCCAAGATGGTGGCTGCAAAATACGAGGTGATGAAGATTATGTAAAAAAAAACCTTGTCCGATCCGAAAATCTGGGGAAAATGGGCATATGGTACTGCAGTAACTGTACTGCATTACAAAACAGTTTTTTTTTTATTATTATTGATAGTAAAAAAGTTATTGGTATTTAAAATTCACATTTTTAGTTCCAAAATTACCCCAAATCCATAAAAAAATTCATAACAAAACTCATAACTTATGACTTTTAGACACCCGCTAAACGACGGCCGCCGGCCGCACCAAATGTAAATTTCGGTCAAATTCACCATTGAAAAAAAATGCAGGGATTATTTTTTATTCTTTCCTGAAAATTTCCACATAAATATGCTAACAGTACGATACCTAACAACACCCTCACGGATCGGACAGGGTTTTTTTTAATATGTTGTATGTTCTCTCTGCTGAGGTGAAAAGTTGTATGTGTTACACGAGAGCAAAGTTATTTGCATCTCGTGTCTTTGAATCCCTCGCAGCGCTCAGGATTCTAACCTAGAATCACTCGCTACGCTCGTGCTTCAATTATAGAATCCTTCGCTTACTCGGGATTCAAAATCAACACTCGCAGCAAAAAACGACTTTGCTCTCTTGTTGCACAAATAACTATTAAGTACCTATTTAGCACAGACTAAAAGGCACACAATGACACAACACAACATATTGAACGAACGAACACGAACATATATAACGAACTGTGAAAACTATTTGAAGGATTTATTAGAATATTACGCTATTATTCGCGCATAATTCGTTAGTTGATGTTACGTATTGTGTGGTAAAAGTGAGGAAGATCAGCTTCAGAGATTCAGAAGAGTAGGTAGTAGAGCCCGCAATTCGTTCCAGTTGTGGAACAAAACTGGAACGAATCGCGCGAATCGCATGTGTATCGCGCGAATCGCGCGTTTTAACATCGCGGATTTTATCATGAGTTTTACGAGGTGTCCTGCGTGAGCGAAGAATACGACGTGACGCAACACGACACGATGCAATGCGAAACGATACTACAGGCGACAAATGTCCTATCTGATTTTGGTCATTACTTCACGAATCATGGAAAAGTACATTACAATTTTTCTTGAAAGTTAAGTAGTTTGTGGTGTTGCGTCTGGTCGCCCTCAAAACAAGTACGCGTTACGTCGCGTCTCACCACAGACTGCCATAAAGGCCGCAAGCAGGGTTTGCCGTTAATTTAATCGCGTTCGCCGCATTCGCAGCGTTGCGTCGCGTCGTATTCTTCGCTCACGCAGGACACCCCGTTATTTACGCGACAACTTCAAGAAACTACACTCTTTGGTTTGGAATTTTAGCAGCCAAAAATTTGTTACTAAAGCTACAGTCTCATATGGGGTTTACCAATCTGATCACTATCCTGTTTTGTTTGAATGTAATTTAACTAAAACTAGGCAGAGAATATCAGCCCTGAATTCTATAAGTAGGCTGGATGGCTTGTACCCATTGCGCTTTACGACTTTCATCTTTAGAAAAAAGATGTATGCCTTCATTTTTACACAAATCCACGAGGCAAAGACTTCTCTTCTTTTTCTCTTGGGACATTGTCTTTTTGGCGTGCAAAACCCATAAAAATACTGGTAAATATTTTTTTCTTTTTCCTTGTTGTTATTATTTATTTATTTTCAAAACGACATTGTGATGTGATGAGTGTGACAATGACAAGACATTAATTACTTTTTTATGTACGTTTCGTTTTACGTTCTCAAAATGACATCCAAGTGAAATAATCAAAAAATTATGTGACGTTCCGTTCCTTGTAGTAACTTACCAAGTTCAGCGCCATCTATCCAGCGACTAGGGAAGAGCTTAAAAAAAATAAAGTCCCTCGTTACGGGAAGCTCTTGATATAATGTTGCTAGCGTCAGCATAAGGGATTGATTTTTCAGCCATAAGTCTTAATTAATTTATTTATTTTTTATTTATTTATTTTAGTTTAAACAAAGTTCTTAAATATACAATCTAGCATGGTATGAAATTCTCACTAACAGAAGACGTAGAATAGTAGACAGCGGGTCCCAAACTAGGCACAGCCTGTATCTTGGTGACCCAAACACTACTCATAGTTAACAATTTAAGGTGTTCTGCTAGCGCAATATTATTATCAAAGTTCATTACAAAATGTACAATAATTTAAATACGAAGAAAAATAAAAATAACATAGATACAAAAACAGTTGAGTAAGTGTGTGGTGTAAGTGTAAGTGGTGGTGTGAGGGTATGTATTCTTTCAGAGAGTGTGTATTAATATGTGCTGCAAAGTAAACTTTCTGTTTCCTCATAAGTCCGGCCCAACAACCATTCTTTTAGCTTAGTTTTGGCCTCAGAGTAGTTGTTCGGTACACTGAACGTTTTGCTTATAGAATTAAACACCCGTATGGGTAAATACGACGTAAACCGGGTCGCAAAGAGGGTTTTAGATTTTGGAAGGGGGATTCTTTCAGTTATTTTCCTGCCCCTTTTACTGCAGCTAGAGCGTTTTGTATTGACTTTTATGAGGTTTAGAAGTGAGCCTAGGATGAACAACTGACGTACGCGTAAAACCGCAGATTCCGTATATAGTTCGTCTGTAGAGAAACGCCGTGGCTTACCCAGAAGTACCTTGAGGACAGCCCGCTGGGCCCGTTCCAGTTCCAGCATGCTTGTCTTGGCGGCACTGCCCCAGACACTTACGCAATATTGTAGGACAGATTGGCATAAAGAAATGTAAACCTGTAAACATATATTCTTAGGAGCACTGACTCGTAAGAGTTTTGCAATGTAAATGAACTTGCGAGTCTTTTTTGCGAGTGCTCGAATCTGTGCTTTGAAAGACAGGTTCTGATCTATTATGACGCCTAAATATTTTATGTATATCAGAACGTTCGGCCAGTCGAGATAGGGAACTGGCTGCTACTCCAGTTTTTAGTGACGATTATGTGACTCATAAATATGCCAGCCAAAGAATTTGTGACAGAACAGTTCGAAAGTTAGAAGCATTTATTTATGGCCGAACGACCTGATATCAGAACTTTCGGCCAACCTGAATCTCCATAACTGAGGACCTTAGAGAAACTGTTACTGAATAAAGATTTAGTGACGATTTGGTGACAAACAACCAATGCTTTACTTTTACTCGTATTGCCACCGATTAAAAGTAAAATGAATTTTGGTTCCTGGAACATCAGGACGTTCGGCCAACGTAATCTCCATAACTGAGGACCTGAGAGAAACCGTTAATGAATAATGATTTAGTGACGAGACTGAAACGAATTTTTATTGCTTAATTTTTTTTTGTGACGGCCCCTATAGTTAGTAAAATGAAAATTTAACATATAACCTCAAAACATTGGGATTATCGATTCCTCCACAAGGAAGAAGCCCAGAGAAACCGTTAATCAATAAAGATTTAGTGACGACACTGAAACGAACTTTTATTATTTATTTTTATTTTGTGACGGCCCCTAATAAATAGGAAATTGAAAATTTAACATATAACCTCAAAACATTGGGATTATCGATTCCTCCACAACGAAGAAGCCTAGAAGACTCGTAAAACCCCTGATGCGTTATAGGTTTTCAGTGCAATGGTATCAGTATTTTTGTTAATTCAAAATTAATCTATAAAAATGCACTATGGCGGATGGCGACTGAAATAGGGTGACCATGTATTCCAACGAAACAAGTATTTATCGAGTAGGTACCTATTTATCTACTGAATGAAGCCAAACACGTCGAAATAGTTGAAATAAGGTGACGATGTAGGTATTGCAACAAAATAAATAGATACGCGGACGGAGGAATATGAGAAGAAGTGTAGTTATCTAATATTTTATATAATATGCATTCGAATTAAATTGTTATAAAAAAACATTACACACACCACCATGCGTTATGGTGTTGCCTCTTTGCTTTACTTTTCATTATTTTTCTGTGTCTGTCACTGTCACATGAATAAAAATAATTGAAAGTATCGATCGAATTTCGACCGACCAATAGGCCACCACTAGTTTTACTTCATTCAGTTCATTTGTTGTAGTTATTGTATAATCTTACTGTGATTTATCTATAGAACTGTTATTTAATTTTAAAATGTGTAATGTAGTTTATCAAACTAATAATAATACTGTCTGGCCACAAGTTTCAAGTCTAATCACCTAGCAGTAAACACAAGAAGCTGTCAAATCGATATATCTTCTCTCGTGGTGAACCAATTTAACTGTAATTCTAAAAAGTACAAATTATTATGTACACTACCTACCGCTTTTTTGGATGATTGATTACAAATAAAGCATTTTTTAATTTGTGTAGGTACCTATTTATTGAAGTATTCTTGTACTTAGTAAAAATTTCCCGATTCCCAATGTCAGTCACCTTTCCAATTTCGTTTGCTTGCCAAAATAGACTCGATTAATATAACTAAAACTTCACAAGTGCAGTTCACTGGTATGCAGGCATCAGCGCAACGTTGCTTGTACAGCCGCCAGCACATCAACCTACCCGAAACTGTCAAATTTTTCCAATCAAATTTGAACCTTATCTTTTAGTCATAAAGTTGAAAATCTATAAGAAATTTGACATATTGTAGTAAGTTGATGTGCTGGCGTCTGTACCTATATAATTTAATAATACGACGTGTTTTGCTTCATTGTTTAGGTAATGAAGTACTCGATAAATACTTGTTTCGTTGGAATACATGGTCACCCTATTTTAGTCACCATCCGCCATAGCGTATTTTTAAAGATTAATTTTGAATTAACAGAAATACTGATACCATTGCACTGAAAACCTATAACACATCAGGGGTTTTAAGAGTCTTCTAGGCTTCTTCGTTGTGGATTAATCGATAATCCCAATGTTTTGAGGTTATATGTAAAATTTTCAATTTCCTATTTATTAGGGGCCGTCACAAAATAAAAATAAATAATAAAAGTTCGTTTCAGTGTCGTCACTAAATCTTTATTGATTAACGGTTTCTCTGGGCTTCTTCCTTGTGGAGGAATCGATAATCCCAATGTTTTGAGGTTATATGTTAAATTTTCATTTTACTAACTATAGGGGCCGTCACAAAAAAAAATTAAGCAATAAAAATTCGTTTCAGTCTCGTCACTAAATATTTATTCATTAACGGTTTCTCTCAGGTCCTCAGTTATGGAGATTACGTTGGCCGAACGTCCTGATGTTCCAGGAACCAAAATTCATTTTACTTTTAATCGGTGTCAATACGAGTAAAAGTAAAGCATTGGTTGTTTGTCACCAAATCGTCACTAAATCTTTATTCAGTAACAGTTTCTCTAAGGTCCTCAGTTATGGAGATTCAGGTTGGCCGAAAGTTCTGATATCAGGTCGTTCGGCCATAAATAAATGCTTCTAACTTTCGAACTGTTCTGTCACAAATTCTTTGGCTGGCATATTTATGAGTCACATAATCGTCACTAAAAACTGGAGTAGCAGCCAGTTCCCTATCTCGACTGGCCGAACGTTCTGATATACATAATATTTTGTAGTTTCTACTCTGACAATTTCGTTGCAGGTGCAATCGCTAGCGGAGATGGCTGCTGTTGTTAAGCCATTGCATTTGCTCTTTTGTACTTTTAGCGTGTCAATGTTTGTTTACTAAATCGAGTGACGTGAAAGGTCAAGAAATTAGTTTTTTTCAAGTTCAATGTTAAGAGATTTTGCTCTAGCTATGTTGCTATGATACTCATCCCTTTTTCAGATGCATCCAAAGACTCTTCCCAAGTAGCTCCATGAAAAATAATAACAGTATCATCAGCGTAGCAGATGACTTCCGCTTGTGCAATGTTAAGCCTCAGAATGTCATCCATGTACATGATGAAGAGGGTAGGTCCCAAAATACTTCCCTGAGGCACCCCGAGGGCAACTGGAAGACTCCCGCTGAAGCTATCCCCAATTTCGACAAGCTGATGTCTACCAGACAAGTAACTGCTGAACCAATCTAAAGACAGGCCTCTGACACCAAAGGATTCTAGTTTTTTTAGCAGTGTAGGAATTGACACTGTGTCAAAAGCCTTGGCGAGGTCTAGGAAGACACCAGTTGAACGGTGGCCCTTATCGATGATTGAAGATATTATGCCTGTCAGCAGACTCACGGCTTGCTCAGTAGACTTCCCTCGCCGAAAGCCAAACTGCCGCTCTGAGAGTAAAGAGTTTTTCTCTAGAAAGCTTACGAGGCGGTTGTTTATAAGTTTTTCTAGGATTTTAGATGTCACGGGGATGTTAATGGCTCTCTGTCTAACATGCTCGGGGCATGACTTGCTATTTGCAAAGTGATTACCCGAACAGAGTACACAGAAGGCCTCGCCCTCAGAAATGTTGCAACCATCACCTGGGTGACCGTGGCCATATATACTGCAGCGTGGTATAGGTCTGCATATGGTTGCTACATGTCCGAATCTGCAACACTTGCGACATTGGATTATAGGGTACCTATATATATTGCTCAACAGGAAGGGAAGTGTAGCAGAAGTAGATCCTTTGGGGTAAGACTTGACCATCAATAGTGATGAAACAAGTTTCAGTGGTTTACCACTCGTTATTATCTTATCGTCATCCTTATCTTTGGACTTTTCGGTTAATACATTGGATTTTAAGTATTTGCCCACATCCTGCGGGCAAAGATAAATAAGACAACGCCTCTTCTTCTGTAATATCAGAGGGAACCCCAGTAACAACACCCTAGTAATGTTAAATGTGGGGATTGAAGCAGAGTAGCTAGCTATATTTAAATAATAAAGAGTTAGCGTCCTGAGGGGAAGCAAACTACAGAAACACGTTTTCTGCCAACTCTATTAACACCACCACGAATAATGTTCGCAATGTTGTTGTTCAGTAGAAATTCACGCCTGTAAAGTGGTAAAATAAAACCAAGAAAATCATTTGTTAGGGTACCTTCCCCTGGCCCTGTACGGGGCACCGGTGTGGGCGCGTTCGTTGAGGCGGCGGCCTGCCCGCCGGTTGGACGCGTCCCAGAGGGTCATGGCCACCCAGCTGGTCCGGGGGTACCGGTGAGGCGGCGAGCCTTCTTGCTGGATTGCCGCCATAGGATCTGGAGGCAAAGGTATATGCGCATATTTGGGAGTGGCGCGAGGAGGCGAAACGCCGGGGCTTGACTCCGATGCCGCGAGAAATCGCGGCACAGCGGACAGAGCTTCCGCGGGATCTCATGGCGTCATGGAGAGTGCGATTGTCGCAACCCAGTGCTGGGCACGCCACTATTGCGGCGATAAGTCCCCTCTTTGAGGAGTGGCCACCGCCGTTTCCTCGTGGAGGCGATCGGTGGCGGGGGTCTCTCGCGTCCGGACCTGGTCCAGGCCATGGTATGAAGCGAGAGGGCATGGGAGGCCGTCACCTCCTTCTGTGAAGCAGTAATGCTCGCGAAGGAGGAGGCAGAACGCGTGAGGGACAAGCAAAGTTCGCGCTCTCACACCCCTAGCCGCCGCAGGAGGAGACGCCCTGGGCGTCGGGAATCGATTGCCGATTCCCGGCCACCGTAGGCGCAGGCTTGCGGACGGTGAGCAATGAGTAGCTCGCCGTCCGGTAAGGACCAGGCCCTGGTTGACGGAGCGTTGTGTTCCACGCGCGCCTCAAAGAGATGTCTGCAAGTGAAGGGGTCCGATGAGACCATTGCCTGCCGGGGTTGCGGGAAAGTCCGAAAGGGATACCGTGGCCCCCTGGCATTGCACAGGCAACAGAAGGAACATGGGTGGGTTTTAGTCAGTAAAAGTCTGACACGCCCTCCCGCTCCACCCAGAGCGGGAGAAGTCATTTGATGATTTCCCACCCAAAAAAAAAAAGATTAAAAAAAAAGTTACCCCTACACGTAGATACACATAAAGTGAAGATGTTTGATGTGTATTTCCGCTCGGTTTCCTGCAAATCTTTCTTCTCGTTTTCCTGCAATCTGTGGCAGAAATTTCGTGAAAAGGGACGGAAGTGTATAATAGGAACCTGGGGAAGCGCGCGCTATTTGATTTGACCTAAAGATATTTATTCGTCGGCTACGTACAAGATAGTTAGGTACAATTATGTTCAGGAGTATCGGGAAATCCCGGAACTGAAAGTAACGGAAAATCCCGGAAATATGCGTCGTTTTAAAGACCGGGATTTTCAAAACCAAATCTCAGTTCTTTCGGTACTTTCAGGATAAGATACTTCGCGTTTAGAATATTTCTAATTTTATTGCCTAAAACCCTTCTACTGAATTAAAGCGTGGAATTCACAAACACATGCTACCTAATACGAGTAGTACAAGAGCATGCTACTTTCGAGCAAATGCTACTTGAGCATGTACAGGCACAGAGAGAATGCTACTAATTTTAATTGTTAATAATCAAAGTAACGGACGTTAAAGATCGGTCGTTAAAGAGCACGGACGCTCCCAATTGTATTCCGCCAAAGTTTTAATTATAAGTTTAGTGAAATGTGCACTCCAGATGTTGCAAGTTTGAGTTACAAGCCGGGCATCGAAATCGATGTGTTTTTTTTTTGTGTTTTGCTGTGGTTGTAACTTTATGTCGCCAAAAATAAATTTAATAAAAAATACCAAAGTGGGTGGACTAAGCGTTCCTGATCTCAGGCGAGCGGTCTAGTGAATACGAGGGAATAAATTCCGCAGGACCTAGTTGCAAGCTTACCTGGTGAGAACTTTCCATATCTTTCAGGGATCTGTTGAAGAGTGTTTTATTACGGACGCTTTTACGAACGTGCAAACGTGAATTACATTGTTCTCACATGCATAATTTCAAAATGAATGATGTAACCAATATTTTGTTTTTTTTTTTTTTATTATTTAAAAGAGTGTCCGTGGAGTTTCTTGCCCGTTCTTCTCCATAGGTACCTACTACGCTTTGGAATGGGCAACTAGCTTCATATTTTTGACTGACCGACCCCTTGACAATTCAAAAGTGCCTGTAAATGGTTTAATTGAAATAAATGCTTTGAGTTTGAGTTTTGAGGTCCGAGAGTGGATCACATTATAAATCCATACATCTTATATGCTGTATTTACAATTTTTTCGACCAACTTTAAATTATAATACGTGTGATTATTTGTGTAGTGCAGTGTTCCAAAATGGTTTTTTTTTGCGAGAGCTCATTCATTTAGTAGCTGTTTACCAACAAAGCATTCCTTTTAGATTTTATTGCTCTTGACTCTGACATTGGATTTTGAACCCTATAACTTCGAAGCCAAGTGTAGTTTTGTATTTAGTTGGGTGGTAAAGTTATGTTGGTGAAGAAGTGTTTAAGTTTATATATTTAAATATTTGTGAAGTTCAAGACGCCAGAAGACCGAGATAAGATTAAGAAAGCTGCTAGCAAGATTTACAAAAACCTGAAACAGATAGTAGCCAGACGAAGACAATGGACAAAACAACGTGTAACACAGCAAAGCAGTGACATAGAAAAAGAGTCGAAAAAGCAGTTAAGCCCGGCAAAAGATGCACCGTTGAAGCAGGTCATAGACTGGACATAAACCAATCTGGCAGCGAAGTCGTTAAAAGACGCCCATCCATAGATAACTATCACCCACTCAAGGATGCATATCCGGTATGACTCGCAAATCTTGTCTTCCTTACCATTACCGCGCCACCCGGTCTACTGCCTGATATTCAATGGCCTCTATACCCCATGTGACATAAGGCTCCAGGAGCTAGTGCAAATCTTGTGGTTCATTTGATTTATTGAGTCTGGTTAAACCACGCTGGGATCAGTGCATTTCATTCATTCATTCATTTATTCAATAATCAATGTAACACTTCGTCGCACTGACATTATACATCCTGAAGACGTAGTAACTGCGTTCGAAAGGGCTGCGGTAGAGAACCACAGGTCACGATTCCCACCAGGCAAAATCGAAAGATTATTTCTATTGCATTGAGTGGTATAACTTCTCTAAGCGACTCATTATTGCTTTCCGACAGGCACGCGAACAAAGTCGTGGGCACAGCTAGTACTAAATAAAACTGATTTAGTGTCTATAAAACAAGAAAGAAAACGTTATAATTGATTTGGTTTGATTTAAATTTTGTTTATAATTTTTATAATTTTTTTGTTTATAATTTGTCCTGTCACTTCATCTTTCTCTTACTTTCTCCATTTCAACACTTCCAACTCTACAATTTTATAAAGGCTTATTAAAAGTATCGAAAATACCGGGAACTTCGGTTCTTTAGCCAGAAGGTCCTAAAAATTCCGGGTTCTTTAAGACAGAACCGGTTCTGCATTTCCTAATTTGGCCAAAGAGCGCGTGCGGTGCTAATGTTGGCACAGAAACGACACCTTGACGAGGCCCCGCCCCTTTTCAGATTTCACGCTATTTTATTTACTATGAACCCCTTATAAAACAGATCTAATTACGCAACACATTTTCGTAAACAATTACGACAAATTGTTTAATTTTAACATTCATTGCGTTATTTAGGTTTTTAAGCAGTTTTTTTTTTTCTAACTTATGAAGCAATGGATTAGCAATTTGCTTCAAAACAATTCAGATTCCGATTGAGCGTGTATTACGCAATTAAGGCACTAAGGATTTGTAATCTGTATAATATTTCCTATTAGTTCTTATAAGACAGAAGAATTTGGTTTACAATAAAACGATCATGTTAACACTAAAAATAAGTTTTGTTATTTTCATCCATTTTTTTAACGGGTTTTAAATACTTTGAAATCAGAAGTATGTCTCATATTTTAGTTATCATAAGTTTATTGTCACCGCTCTCCCACATTATGAACAAAAAAAAATTGCATTACTCCTAGAAATTTAATTCTTCTTCGTTACGTGTGTCACCTGCCAGCTAAATGGTTGGTTCTGGATATGTGGAAAAAATCACAGCAGTAGTATAGGTATATAACGAAATTAAAAGGAAAACTATCGCAGCTAAGTAGGCTCTACAAGTTAACGAGTAATAATCGACCAACTTACATTTGCAAGGGAAAAAACATGTTGTCCCCATTCCGTATGGGAGAACATGTCAATAGATAATATTTATTTATTTATTATTGATTTTCTTTCTTTTGGTGGTATGTGAGTACCATGGAGTCGTTTACTATGTTATTATGTTGATTTTGACTTGAAAGAGCAGGGTAGTTGAGAGTATGTATGATCACTTAATGTCTCGCTGATGGTGGCGAGTGTGTTGGATCATTCGGTTCCCTACAAAATGGTTGAGAATCATTTCACGCGTCATGTTCGTGAACGGGCGCCGTCAGTTGAGACTGGTCATCTCATATCTGCCAGGGCTTATTTTTAATCGTTTTTTTTTTTACTTTGTTCTCACATGTAGAATCAACAAGAGTAATGTACCCAGGATTTTGTAATTTCTATATTTAAAAGAGTGGCCTTGGAGTTTATGCCCGTTCTTCTCCATAGAAATCTACATTTTGGAATGGACAACTAGCTTTAACTTTCTGACTACGAGTAACTGACTGACTCTTTGACAATTCAAAAGTACCTGTAAATGGTTTAATTGAAATAAATGCTTTGAGTTTGAGCTTGAATTTTTTCAACTACAATGTTAAAGTGCGAAAGTGAGTTTGTTTGTTACGCTTTCACGGTAAAACGGATGTAAATTTGGTACATGGGTTAACCATGACCCGGAGAAGAACTCTTCATCCTGGATCGCAGATGAAGTCGCGGGCAACGGCTAGTATGTCCATAAATGTACAGACGCCAGCACACCAACCTACCCGAAACTGTCAAATTATCCCAATCAACTTTGAACCTTATGCACTAGTGATAAAGTTGAAAATCTATTAAAGAAATTTGACAGATTGTAGTAGGTTGACGTGCTGATAGTTTCTTGGGTTTTTAACCTTCCACATTCGCTCATATGTGTGTTCTGAAAGTGCCTTATACCATTTAAATTGGCTAATGCCTCTTTGCAGGTTGGCTTCGGCTCCTAGTACGCATTCAAAAGGAACGGACCCCATGGTTGCAAAATCGTAAACGTAAAAAAATATTTATTATAATAATCTGAAACCCAACTTATGAATTTATTTCAATAAAACTATTTACAGCCACTTTAGAATTGTCAACGAGTCGGTCACTCAGAAACATTTGGAATGGGTCCAAAGCGTAGCGAGGAGAACGGGCAAGAAACTCCTGGGGAACTCTTTTTAATCGAAGTAGTGTTACAAAATATTGCCATTAAAGCGGAACACACTTACCCGTAGCGACACAATAGAACTTAATTGTTATTTGCACACATGGGGTGCAATCGACATTTTAAGAGTTAATGAGATACAGTAGAAAGAGTACCTAAACTTGACAGAAATATAATTTCAAACTTTATGTCTGGCCCCAGTTGTTAACCAGCACCTGGAGCCCAACGGCTTTTGGGAAAGAATTACCCTACTACACTAATATAGTACCAATTTACAAGTGATTGATAAAGACTAGGTATCCGTTATCTCATAGTCATAAGGTTTATGCTAATAGCTTAACTATAACTTTAATGTACAGACACGGACGAAAGAAAATACGTTTATTTTCGGCTAATTTAATATGACGCAAAACAAAGAACATAATCACAAAAAAGAGCAAGTTGGGGAAAATATGCGTTGCGATGTGTATGGTTTTTCATATCTGGGCTATCATATAATTATACCTACAAAATTATTAAACCTGAAGATATACGTTGAATAACGGCTTTATAACGCTATCAGCAAAATAACGATAATCAGATATCGTATATCTGTTCACCACGATAAAAGTTGCCTTGATAAATAAAAAAAGAAATTTAAAATAAAAAACGAAAATAAAGAATACTTTTTCTTGCCTACGATTGGAAACTTTTAGGAAGGGATGATAAATAAAATAGCCAATCACTAATCAGTGAACTGAAACTGCTGAAGTGAACTTTAATTTTATCTGGGAAGTAGGTTTCAGTAACACCGGCCTCTGAGTCATGTTACTCGTATTGAATAATATTGATTACACCGCTTTGTGTAATAATTTATATTGTGCTGTTTTGCGAGGACTTTCAGTCAGTGCGCTTCGGGAACTCCTCATAGAAACGGAGGTAAGTGTCATAGTATTATTAGTCATTTTTTTATAAAAACCGCAAGGCTTAACGAGCCAAAAGTAGGTATGCACAGACTTCATAGAGATACTATAAAATATTGATTAATAAAATCTTTAGAAAAACAAAGTTATTAATTCTTTATATTTATTAAGACATTTATGACACAAACCCAAAATAAACACTTATCACCGAAGGCTACGACTAAGTCGTAGCCTTCGGTGATAAGTGTTTATTTTGTGCACCGCTAACTATGCTTTCTATATAATTGTGTTAAGATTGAGGTTTGTGTCATAAATGTCTTAATAAATATAAAGAATAAATAACTTTGTTTTTCTAAAGATTTTATTAATCAATATTTTAGCTGAAATCTTCTAAGCCCCCATAATCATAAACGGCCTTTAAACCTATTTTATTTTAAATATGTTGTTTTGGTCCGTCACTTTGATATTTATGTTTGAGAAAGAGACAAAACTTTTTAACTAATATAGGTTTGAAGAATAAGCGGGTTAGTTGACTAGCTATCATATATTGACAATATAATTTTGTTCTTTTTTATTTGTTTCTTTTTTCTTATGGGACCACAGCACCAAAAAGTAATTATTACTCGGAAATCGGTAATGATCGTTTGCCCTCGCTCCAGTTGACGTTAGCCCCTAGAAACGTAAAGTTGTCGATGGTAAACATTATGACGTTTATTGTTTGTGCAGTGACAGCGATAACATAATAGCTCTAAATGGCGAAAGTTTGCTACACGATATTCAACCTTAGGTGGGTCCCAAATTAAAGCTCGTGACTGTACCTACGTATAGTGAAATAAAATATTTCGATTTTGATATATTTATTGTTATATTTTTATAACTAAGTATAAATTTTGTTAACACCTACCCTAATAAGGGTACGTGTACCTATAGTAATATACCTAAGTTACCGACTCGTATTTATAAAAAAAAAACTATTCACTAGGCTAATTGCATAAAAAAATATTCATCCTATTTTAAAGTAGGTAAATATGACTTCACTGCATTCATGTACCTACCTAGTATCTCTATGAAGTCTGTGCATACCTACTTTTGGCTCGTTAAGCCTTGCGGTTTTTATAAATAAATGACTATTAATACTATGACACTTACCTCCGTTTCTATGAGGAGTTCCCGAAGCGCACTGACTGAAAGTCCTCGCAAAACAGCACAATATAAATTATTACACAAAGTGGTGTAATCAATATTATTCAATACGAGTAACATGACTCAGAGGCCGGTGTTACTGAAACCTACTTCCCAGATAAAATTAAAGTTCACTTCAGCAGTTTCAGTTCACTGATTAGTGATTGGCTATTTTATTTATCATCCCATCCTAAAAGTTTCCAATCGTAGGCAAGAAAAAGTATTCTTTATTTTTGTTTTTTATTTTAAATTTCTTTTTTTATTTATCAAGGCAACTTTTATCGTGGTGAACAGATATACGATATCTGATTATCGTTATTTTGCTGATAGCGTTATAAAGCCGTTATTCAACGTATATCTTCAGGTTTAATAATTTTGTAGGTATAATTATATGATAGCCCAGATATGAAAAACCATACACATCGCAACGCATATTTTCCCCAACTTGCTCTTTTTTGTGATTATGTTCTTTGTTTTGCGTCATATTAAATTAGCCGAAAATAAACGTATTTTCTTTCGTCCGTGTCTGTACATTAAAGTTATAGTTAAGCTATTAGCATAAACCTTATGACTATGAGATAACGGATACCTAGTCTTTATCAATCACTTGTAAATTGGTACTATATTAGTGTAGTAGGGTAATTCTTTCCCAAAAGCCGTTGGGCTCCAGGTGCTGGTTAACAACTGGGGCCAGACATAAAGTTTGAAATTATATTTCTGTCAAGTTTAGGTACTCTTTCTACTGTATCTCATTAACTCTTAAAATGTCGATTGCACCCCATGTGTGCAAATAACAATTAAGTTCTATTGTGTCGCTACGGGTAAGTGTGTTCCGCTTTAATGGCAATATTTTGTAACACTACTTCGATTAAAAAGAGTTCCCCAGGAGTTTCTTGCCCGTTCTCCTCGCTACGCTTTGGACCCATTCCAAATGTTTCTGAGTGACCGACTCGTTGACAATTCTAAAGTGGCTGTAAATAGTTTTATTGAAATAAATTCATAAGTTGGGTTTGAGATTATTATAATAAATATTTTTTTACGTTTACGATTTTGCAACCATGGGGTCCGTTCCTTTTGAATGCGTACTAGGAGCCGAAGCCAACCTGCAAAGAGGCATTAGCCAATTTAAATGGTATAAGGCACTTTCAGAACACACATATGAGCGAATGTGGAAGGTTAAAAACCCAAGAAACTATCAGCACGTCAACCTACTACAATCTGTCAAATTTCTTTAATAGATTTTCAACTTTATCACTAGTGCATAAGGTTCAAAGTTGATTGGGATAATTTGACAGTTTCGGGTAGGTTGGTGTGCTGGCGTCTGTACATTTATGGACATACTAGCCGTTGCCCGCGACTTCATCTGCGATCCAGGATGAAGAGTTCTTCTCCGGGTCATGGTTAACCCATGTACCAAATTTACATCCGTTTTACCGTGAAAGCGTAACAAACAAACTCACTTTCGCATTTATATTATTATTATATTACAGTTAGGAAATATTTTCAAGTACAGACGCCAGCACATCAACCTACTACAATCTGTTTTCCATTTTATCACTAAAGTATAAGGTTCAAAGTGAATTGGGAAAATTTGACAGTTTCGGATAGGTTGACCTGCTGGCGTCTGTAGACACGGCTACACATCAAGCTATACATTTCCAGTTTATGCTGATCTCGCATTGTATAGTATTTCCGTACAATGCGAGGTCAGCTTATACTGGAAATGTGTACTACTGTAACAGAGCACTCGGGGGGGTCTGGGTCGCTCCAACGCGAATGTATACGTACAACCGTGGTGGGGCGTCCTAGACTGCCAGGCACTTCTTCTCCTGCAACCGAGCGGGTGGGCAGGTTGCGGATAGCCCAATTCCGGCCACTGATGGCAACTTTGGACCATTAGTGGGCGGTCCCACACTCGGAGCATCTCTCCTAGGGGATCCCGGACAAGAGAAGTTCGCGAAAGCCAAATCCCAAGCTTAGGGGAACCCATACACCCCTTCCCGTGAACCTATCACCTGACTAATCCATCCCTCCCTACCCATACATATCCCATCGATCCTAAAATCCATAGGCCAACTCCCAGGCCTAGGGTTACCCCCCAGGAAACCACACCCTCAATCCATCAAATGCCTTCTCTCCCATTCCTTTACCCCCGTCGGTCCCAGAGGACGGGTAACCTCGATTCCAAAAAAGCCCACCCCCACTACCATGCATATGCAGCAATACAAAAATACTACCCAGTTGGGTCCCGGCCAAAGCCGGGGAATCCCACACCACTCCGACGATTAGCCCCCATCGTATTATGGGGGGAGCATCAAACTGCACTATGGACCCATTAATGCCGCGCTTCTCAGCACGGCCGGCTGCTGTTTTAGCGCCCACACCACAGGCTGCGACTAACGCGCCCACAAACCCAACCGCGGCTGCGACTAACGCGCCACTGCACTTAACCCCGGCTGCGACACAGGCGCCAGTACCCACGACAGAGTGTGTACTTCCCGCGAACCTCTGGCAACAGAGCATTGTGCGGAGCAGCACCACTTACCCAGACAGACCGATACGGGGAAGGATACCGAACCGGGCAGCTCTACCACTCTCCCGGTCGATGTTGATGAAGTACGCCCGCTGGTAAAGCGCGGAAAAATCTCAGCCCGGGAGAAGAAGGAAGTAGGCGACCGAAAGCGTAGTATCCGCGAAGGCACTAACCAGCGCGAAGCGCGATCGGACGCCGAAGAGATGGTACGCGACCGGTCACGAGTACGTTTTTCAATAATTTATTCATCTATACATAGATTATTTTCTATTTTGTGAATGTGAGAACGCTGTATGCTTAGTGGACTGTATATTTGGTGACCATAATTATTTTGGTAAGTACCTGGTACTTGTTGAAAGACTTACACTGTCCTCCCATACCTAATAACACTGTTATTTGAAAATATTGTAAAAAACAATTATTTTTAAAAGAGTAACCGTGGAGTTTCTTGCCGGCTCTTCTCCATAGGAAACAACCAATTGGAACCGTGCACCTAGCTTGACGTTTCATAGATGACATGGCGAAAAGCGGCCGGGCGTCGAACCAAGCGGGCGAGGGCAGGTACGCGAAGGGGCAATCCAGCGCGAAGCGCCTCCGCAGGCGGCGGAAGCTGCTGGGGCAGCCAGCCGACCCCAAGACACCAACAAAACCCACGACTGACCTCGACCTAGACATGCTAGGGGAAAGCGGTCTAGAGCCTCACACAAGGCGTTGCCGGCAACTACCACCTGGCAGGGTGGTAGTTGCCGGCAACGCCTTGTGTGAGGCTCTAGACCGCCTCTGAGCCGCAGCCTGGACCAAGCGGTACAGCGGGAGCGACCTGACGACACGGCTTCGCCAAATACGCTTCAGGGGGACACCAAACGTGTGAGGATCCACTCCACTCAGGGGGAGCAGATAACCTACACGCGGGCCACCAAAGATATTTCGGCGCAGGTTGCCGTAGCAATCTGCTTTCCCCACCCCGGCAGATAGCTGACCAAGGTAGAGGCAGACCACATTAAAACGGACCTTGAGAACCTGGTGATGGACACCACTCCCGGCCTGCCGCGGTTACCCACGGGTGGTGGACGGCACAGTGCAGGTGTGGTGTGAAGACGACAATGCCCTGACTTGGCTGACCCAGAATGTGCCCAAAATAAGACTCCCGAACACTGACCAGACACTTACCGTCACGAAACAGACCAACGTGCCGACCCGTGTCCGAGCCTCGCTTTTCGTCCCTCGTTACAGATGATGATGATGATGGTGATGTGGCCAAGCTCCAGAGTGTTCTGACCCGAAATGTCGTACCAAGTGTTCTGACAACACTTGGTACGACATTTCGAGGTGGTCGTTGTACAGGGCAACTACCGTCGGTGGCGACCACTGTGGGACTTACCTGACCCTAGGGCTGCCACCGGAGGAAGCTGTAAAGACGCTCACCCAAATCTGTTTCAGAGACCTGACAGCTGTCAGGGTCCAGACCGATGGTAGCGTCCTAGATGTTGTACTGGCCTCGGTATACATGCCTGGCGAGGACGCAGACTGCCCACCAAAACAGATGGCCAACAGCACTGCGAGTGCACCAATCTGGACCTGATCATCTGCACCGACTCGAACGCCCACCACCCGCTCTGGGGCAGCGACGCACCGAACTCCAGAGGAGAGGTACGGACAGTACCTCTCCTCTGGAGTTCGGTGCGTCGCCTATTTATTCTCCACTAACCTTAACATCATTAACAGCGGCTCGGAACTCACTTGGGTCACGGTCCGCGGACAAACGATTATAGCTCTAACACTTGCTACAGAAAACGCGCGCGATAAACCTAGACCAAAACTGGCACGTGTCGGACGAGCCTTCTTGCTCAGATCACAGAAGGATCCGCTTTACACTAATGACCAACTGTAGGGAACCCGAGCCGAGGCGAAACCCGAGGCGCACTAATGTTCCCGGATACAGACGCCTCTTGGCCTCCCTATTAACTTGACACCTAACACAAGTAACCATAAAATACCAGGCACAACTAGAATACACCGTGACAAAACTATCAGAATACCTAACCGAAGTATACCACGCATGCTGCAAACTTAGAGCGCCACGAATCAGGAACGAGAGGAACCCCTGGTGGAATGCTGAACTTAGTAAACTCAGAGATGGGCTGCGTAAGCAATTCAAGAGAGCCAAAAACACCAGACTCCCGGACGTGAGATATACAAAAAGACCCAATACACATACAAAAAGCAGATCAGAACCGCCAGGAGGACAGCATGGCGTAAATTCTGAGAATCCATCGAGACTAATAATGAAGCCGCAAGGGTAAGGAAGATCCTATCAACGGATCAGGACCGAACTCTAGGAGCGCTTAGCAAACCCGACAACTCATACACAGTAACTGACTATGAAACCAGTAAGGTCCTTCTCGAAACTCACTTCCCAGGCTGTAGAGTCCTAGAGGACAGAACGTGGGAGGCTGAACCAGAATGGACCCCAACGGATCAGGACTGGTCAAGAGCTCGCAACATAGTAACAGAAGATCGAGTAAAGTAAGCTATCAACACCTTTCAGCCGTACAAGTCAGCAGGGCTTGATGGCATCTTCCCCGCCCTACTGCAGTAGGGGGTAGATTATCTGACACCATGGCTGGTGGAGATTTACCGAACCTGCATAGCACTCAGACACATACCTCTTGCATGGCGCGAGGTGAAAGTCATTTTCATACCCAAACCTGGCTAGACTGATTATACACAACCCAAGGCTTATAGACCCATAAGCCTCACATCCTTCCTACTGAAAACCCTAGAGAGACTCTGTGACAGGTACATCCGAGACGGACCTCTCCGGGTAAAACCACTTCATAAACAACAACATGCGTACTCCACAGGCAAGTCAACAGAATCAGCGCTGCACAGCGTGGTTTCTAAGATCGAATGTGCAGTGGACCACAAAGGCTCAGCACTGGCTGCCTTCATTGACATCGAGGGCGCCTTCAAATCAATGTTCAATAGTATAAATATGGCCCTCGACAGACACAACGTAGACTCGACCCTGAGTGGCTGGATCACCAACATGCTCAAACTAAGGGCTGTACAAGTCACAGTAAATGACACTACGAGAGCCATCGTTGTGAAAGGCTGCCCGCAAGGGGGCGTCCTCTCGCCGCTTCTGTGGAACCTAGTAGTAGACAGCCTCATCAAAATACTCAATGACAAAGGTTATTTCTCCGTAGGCTACGCCGATGACATAACCATAATAATCAACGGGACCCACGAAAACACCCTATGCAACCTTATGCGTCAAGCCCTGAAAATAGTAGAGGAATGGTGCAACAAGCACCAACTCTCAGTAAACCCATCAAAAACCGAACTGATTCTCTTCACAAAAAAGAGAAAACTGATGACACTACAATTACCACGATTCTTTGGAACAACCCTAAGCCTCTCAACTGAAACCAAATATGTACCTGGGCATCTATTAAGACAAACAACTGAACTGGGCAAAACATATCCCTGTGGCACTGCAAGCGACTGCTCAGCTGGGGATCAGCCCCAAAGTCACCTACTGGCTATACACCACAGTCATCCGACCAATTATCAAATACGGCTCACTGGTCTGGTGGCTCAAGACAGACCTGAGCACAGCCCAGAGAGATCTCGAGAAACTGCTGCGGTTTGCTTGTGTCGCAATCACTAACTGTATGAGAACTACACCGACCGCTGCCCTACAGGCTATGCTAGGGCTGCCGCCTCTACACCTAATCGTGCGGGAGGAAGCGGCCCTGGTCGCCTTTGGGCTCCATTTATCGGGAACCCTGAGTAATGACTCCAGAATTAAGCACACACGCATAAAGGAGGATGCGATCTAACGAATGCCAATGATGGCATCACCCTGCGACAAAGCCCCGAAAACAACCCATTTTCAAAGGCACTACAACGTAATACTTACAGAAGAACAGTGTGACACTGCTATGGATAAAAGGACACAGCGGGTCGCTAAGTAATGACGCAGCTGACGAACTTGCTAGACGAGGATCCAGCACGGCAGTCTGTGGACCCGAGCCCATCGTACCCATCCCCTTCAACCAAATACGTAGGTGGTTACAGGATCTCACCCACACACAAGCAGGGCAATGGTGGTCCTCGACACCGGACTGCAGGCAGTCAAAGGAAGCTATGCCATCCTTGGATAGCAGGCTGACCAAGTGTATTTTAGGCCTGGACAGGAACGGCCTGCGCTAAACAAACACTTCCACACAATAGGCATAACGGACAGTCCTCTGTGCAGGGCGTGCATGGAGGCTGAGGAGACCGTTGCGCACGTGCTTTTTGAATGCACGGGCGTCACCCAGATCAGAACAGACACCCTCGGGTCACCCAGATCATACACAGATGTTCTAAACAAACCAGGAGACCTAATTACCTTCTGGAGGGAGGTGGGCTGGTTGGAATAACCCCCAAATGGCCGCTATGGCCCACGCACAATGGTCCACCTGACGGACTGAGTGCGGAAACCAAATCCCATAACATAGAACATACTGTAGCTGAAATATGTAAAAAAATAAAGAAAGTTTAGAATTAGTAACGGTTATTTAATACGCGTTTTAACGGTTACGAGTATAGTTATTTTTATATCATCTGTGCTGCTCAGCAGGTTATATCGGTTATATCATCTGTGTTGTCAATTTAATACGGGTGAGTAATGTCAATGTCATGGTTTATTATTTATTGTACATAGTGCATCATAGAGTTTATTATCATCATAGTGTGATTAGTGAGTAATGTCAAGTCAATCCCGACTAGTGAGTCTCTCTCAATGTCAAGGACTCGAAGCAGTTCCAATTTACACGATCGGAATGGAACTTTAATACAATCTTTGTAAATTATAAAATTGGTAAACCAGTTTAGCAGTCTTAACTGTGTGTGTGTGGTAAACAAGTGGGGGCAAGCAAAGACAACAAGTAATATTATACCCTGTGCCTTCCTGTAAACAGAAACACCGGCCTCGTCTGCTGAGTCATATTTAATGCATTGATTTTCACCAGTTAATAAGTTCATGTAAACTTTGTTATTACGTTGGAACCAAATTGTAGTCTGTGTTTGGAACTATCCACAGTATCCACTTTTTAAGAAGTACGGCGTTCTGAGCGTTTCTTCTAGAGCACACCAAACCGGAGGTGAGTAACACGATTATTAAAATAATAATTATAGTGGCTATGATACCTTTACGTCATGTGTAGGCTGTAGGCAGAACCCCTAAGACGACCCATAAATAGATGGCTGTGATATTTGAAACAACTCAACAAAACAAATGAATAAGTCTTAGTAATAGGAGTTTTTCCTAAGTACTTAATAAAAGCAGTACGAATTATGTTATGAGGTATCTAGTAGGTACCTAAGTTATCATTACAATAATTCTTACATATTTTTCTGGTTGGTTGCTAGGTTGGGTGGGACAAACATAAAAACATAATATAGATTTACACAAAATAAGGGTTGGTGTGTAGCCTTAGATGTCACCAATTGATCTCTTAATGAAACAATGGAATAGATAAAATTTCAGTGTTGTTTAAATTATAAATAGTTGATACTAAGACCCGCTTGCACTCAAATCACTCACTTTGTTTAGCGCTAAACATAACATTCTAAAATTAGGATACTAACAGCTATTCTTCTTGGAACTAACACTTCATTACCTATCTTATTATTATTATTTGGTAAGACGCACTAGCAGCTAATATTAGCTGATGTAGTGTTTCACTACTACATTAGACTACCTATTCCAATTTGAGGATAGCTTGATAAAATTATTTGAGATGTCAGTTAGTAAGAAACAACAAGAAAACGAATACGCATTTCAAATATAAGTAGACCACATAAAAATATTTGAAAACAAGAATTTGTTTTTTAATGGTGGCATTGATTGCTATCGACACACTAAGAAGAAGAATGGTGGCATTGTAAAAGTTTTCATTTGACCAGTCAATACCTACTACCAAAGAATGATTTTGAATGAATTGCTGAAAGATTTCATTTTCTAAAATTGCCTTTAAATAATTTTACTTTCTTACACTTTCTTGAGAAAAATATGAGTAAATATTAAATTTTTGTTTGCTATTGTCAATGCAGAAAATAATATTTATTGTCAGCCTGAGTTATAATACAACAAATATATGATGCCTTCAACTATCTGTGATTTTTGTTGTGTTTGTACCTTGTAGTGTACTGAATATTAGTAGTAAAATCAATACTGTGCATGCGTAAATGCTCATCCCGACTACGGAACCCTTAACTCAGCGTGATCCAACACACACTAGGCTGGTTTTTCGTAAAAATCAAAACAATTAAGTTTGTACCAAAACTGTAATTTTGTTACCTACCTACACGCCATGAGGTCATCTAATAATTAGGTCATTCATCGCTCCTTTAAATTGATGGAATGCACTGTTAGTCAAGCGCAATTATTAGAACAAAAACGCCCAAGTGTGAGTCAATACTGGTATTCGGCTGCATCCGGTTAGACTGGAAGCCGGCCTCAACGTAGTTTTGAAAATGCAGATGATTGTGAAAGCACTAAAGTTACGGCCGCGAATCATATTTTAATCAAGATACAACCTGACACTGAACTGCAAAAAACGTAAGAAAATTTGAATTTTGTGGGCTACCTCAGCGCATCCTTACCCTTAAGTAGGTACCTACATGTATTTTTGGTAACAGTGGGGTCGTCTTACCTTGATCATAAAATAAATATTAGGGGTTAAAGTATGAAATTGCCGATTTGTACGGAAAAATTGAAATTCGTTTTTTTTTTAAATTAAACATTCATTTTTTTATCAAAATAATTACCATTATTGTCTATATGTCTATTGCTGCCATCTAATAGGAAGGTCATTTATGCCTTTGCGATAGAACTCTCGTGATCTAGATTCGACAAACTGTGTGAAAGCATTTTGTACTGCCTCCTGAGAAGAAAACTTTTTATCACGTAGAAAATTGTCCAAATCACGAAAAAAAATGGTAGTCCGTTGGAGCAAGGTCTGGCGAATACGGAGGGTGACGAATGGTTTCTAATTGCAGTTCCTGTAGATCAAAACGGTTTCTCGTGCTGTATGAGGTCTCGCGTTATCATGGAGCAATAATGGTGAAAATCGATTCATGAGTCGGGGCTGTTTCACTGCTACTTTTGTTATCATTGTTCGGAGTTCGGCACAGTAGTCATCTGCCGTTATTGCTTGACCAGGAGAAAGCTATAGTGAATAACATCATGCTGAGACCACCAAACAGTTACCTACCATTCCCTTTTTATTCGTAAGCTTTGCTTTAGGACACTGTTGCGGCGCTTGACCGGGGGTCAGCCATTGCATTTTTCGCTTACGGTTATCGTAAAGAATCCACTTTTTATCAGATGTCACAATTCGATCCAATATTCCTTCATTTCTGTATCGATTCAATAAGGTAAAACAAGTTTCAACACGCATTTCTTTCTGCAGATCAGTCAAATCATGAGGCACCCATTTCTCTTTTTTTTTTATTGATTTGACGCAAATGCCGCTAATTCCTGGGTAGTTTGGCTCGGATCGGCTTCCACCATCTCTTTGAATTCATTGTTATTCACCTGGGTGGGCCGGTCTTTCACGTGGATCGTTCTTCAAATCAAAGTTCATCACTAAAGCGTTTAAACCAAAATCGCACGGTGAGTTCATTAGCAGTCCCCTCTCCAAACGCAACATTGATATTGCGAGCTATTTCCGCCGCGTTAGTTCCGCGTCGGAACTCGTATTCAAAAATAACTCGAACTTTCGAAGTATCCATCTTTCTTGTCTAAGCTGAATAAAAAAAAACAACTGAAAGTCATTAATCTAATGTTGCACATTTTTTAAAAGAAGAACTTCATAGGTACCATGTGAAAAAAGTTTCACTAAAAAATCTCAAACCATGAAGGTTCTATGTCAATTCGAAGTACCTATTACAATAAAACGGCAATTTCATACTTTAACCCCTATTAATACTATTAACTTAAGTCATAAACCTACTTAGTTCATCGTCATTAGTACAAAAATACCTATTGTATATGTAAAAATATGTATCTGGGTAATATTTATTTTCCTCTTACACGAAGATAATGATTATTTTCCTTATGTATGTTAACTTAGCCGAGTAGGCACGTAGAAAAAATTATACGGGCTCAGACCAAATTAAAAACCAAGACAGCGCAGCGAACAATACAGTGAAGCATGCCAAAACTATACCTACGCTCTATGCATCCACGCTGAGACGCACACATTTAAAACCATTTACTATCAAACTACACCTTGCTAAGTGCACACATGTTTACGAAACCGGCCTCACGTCACTTGACAGCGGTATGTCTTGGTTTTTTATTTTGTCTGAGGGTACGGGGTAGGTTTAGCTTCGACCAACAATACCAACATTGTTGATCAAAGAGGTATAGACTCGATACGTGATCCTTAATCTAGGGTTTCCTTTGAAAGCGGTGCTCTCATGAAGCGTCCGCAAAATGCCGCAGTCATAAAAATGACATAGGGTTTAGGACAGCCGTCATTTTACGGTGTTATGACAGCACCGGTATGCTTATTGTATAAATTACGGTCGTCTTTAGTTAAGTTGCGTCGATTGTCGATGTCACTTGTCTGATTAACGTTATTGCGAATTCCGACGTCATGGGACGGTTATGCTATTGTATATGTCGCAGGCAATTTGTATAATTAGTCATTATTATGCATATCGCCGTCCGTTTGCATACCGTCGCTTTTATGTATAATGCCTAAGGCAAAATGTATGACGAGGTAATATGGGTCACTAGTTATCGCTATTTCATATTTCCTTACAGTAATATTGCCAAATAAATCAAAACAGGTAAACATTTGACAGCTATTTGCGAAGTTGCCAACTTTTGAAATTATTATAATATTAGAATTATTATTATTTATTGAAAAATAAGTATTTGAAAGAACTATTGCCATCGTGTTACCTCAAGTCTGCCCCTGTAGAGCAGCTGCAGCAAAGACCGATTATATCACATACATTTTGACAAGATCGACGTTTCGTATTGCCCTTTTTTCTCCTCGATAACTGAGCTGATTCAATATTTTTTTTACATTAAAATTTCAAGAATGAGTATGTTTTGGTTCCTTTTATTATTTTTTTATGTTAAAAACATTTCTAATTTGTCTGGATGTCTTCTAATCATGGCGGTCAAAATGGAGTATTTTTGTAATTTTTGGAGGATCATATTTTCTTTACCAATTAATTGCTGAAATAAAGGAAATAACAGGGACGTGTCTACAGCAGACCTTGTTTTTTTTTTTTTTGTAAATATTGCTCTAGAGGCATTATTCAGGAAGAAAAAACGGGAATACATTTGTATGGAGAATCGCAGGCCCTGTCCCTTATGAAATATTTAAATATGTAAAAAAAGAATAATTTTAAATTATTACCATTTTACACATTAAGACCAGGCACTCCAAAGACAGTTTCCACGCTATGTGCTAAACGCTAACACATCCGTAATAAAGTTGAAAATCGCGTACGCTCTTTGATCGTGTTCGAGCACGAAACTAAATGGCGTAAGTCTCAATCCTTATTTCGTTTATAACTAAAGTCTAGATTTAAAAAAAAACTTGTGGCTGGACAATAAACAATATTTTCTAACTGGGGAGTTTGTTGCGCAACTTCTTCTTCCCAGCTAAAGCACTAGGAAGTGGTGAAGGGCGGGCGTTTTTTGGGGACTGTCTTATGTAATTTAATGTTGACGTTCGAAAAGTGCTGATTTCTCAGCCTATTTTGAACTTACTGTGAATACTTATTTTAGACATAAAAGCCGAGTATTATTTAAAAAACGACATGATTTTTGAATATAAAATGTTCGGGGGAAAATGTTACAGTTACGGAACTATCTTGTACATGGAAAGAAAAAGATCCAATAAATCATATACTACTCGTAAAGTTCCATTTTGATTGTGTGTTGTTTCAGAATATTAATGCAAATTAACATACAAATTAGGGAGCCTCCTCTTAAAACGCAAGGGTCGCATGAGTAGAGTCAAGTGAAATATATGTGAAGGTGATACATAAAGTAACTAACAAATCATTTGCACAGTAGCTAGGTACATACAGGATGGAAAAATGGGGTCATTGGAGGCAAACTACATTAAATTTTGTTGGTTCAATTGATTCCATAGAAAGTAAAAATGTTCAAACGGTTTCTTGTCGTGTAAAACTAGGTGTTAAGTTCCTAGTTTATACTTTGATTGGTTGTCTGACGTTAAGTGGTAAATGAATTTAAATAAATAGTAATATAAAAAAAAAGGAATTAGGGGATTATTTCGTTCAAGTAAATAGTGTCATCAATTAAGGAAGCTTTCCTCCATTGCGCGTGTTTTGCACCCTACATATTAACAATGAATAAATTAATATTTAAAATTAAATTTCCAGGTCATCCATCACAATGCCGCCGGTAAAGTTAGAAGGAGACACACTCGGAAAAAAGCGCCAACACTACAACAAGCTTGTTGAAGATGCGATTGCTAATAAACATTATGAATTATGTAACATAAGTGGCGATGACAGCGACATAGACAACCTTCTGAAAATAGACATCGCCTGTAAAAGCAGAAATGTAGACTATATCATCGAAGTAATGAAATCCAACGACATGCTGTATGCGGCGACAGCTATTAAAAAATCCACGTGGCTAATCACCGAGCAGCAGTACGCAAACATCATCAACC
The DNA here is from genome assembly GCA_963853775.1 of Xanthia togata. Taxonomy (NCBI): domain Eukaryota; kingdom Metazoa; phylum Arthropoda; class Insecta; order Lepidoptera; family Noctuidae; genus Xanthia; species Xanthia togata. The sequence continues at coordinate 15,126,233 of OY970809.1, forward strand.
CAGAGTACCTACACACGCAACTATTACCTAGCATGAACACCAAAACATTTAACAAACTCATGCTTCACATAAGACTCAATCTGAAAGATGAAAGTCGAGTCGAAACCTTTTATGAATACCTGAAAGAAACGGACTGTGCTCACAAATGGTTGCAAAACTGTTCCATTCCTTTCATTGAAAATGTTATAAAAAACCAACGCGTCATACCATTATCTCTTTTTACACGTTTGTGCAGAAGATCTGCTCGTTTTCTTGCTTACTATTCATTGGTTACTTGCAGTAGGTATCAGGTGAAAGAGGAAATTTTATTTTTGTTAAAATCTCATACGACTGAGGTATTAAACGTAGTGGAAGACAAAACAATATTTAATTATGTCCCTGCAATAGGAAAAAAGAAAACGGAGTTCCTTATGAAAAATTGCAGGCAAAGAGTTTTAGACAATTTTGATAAGTACGCTGACTCAATCGACCTGTCCGTAGTGGCTAAATATTTGAATAAGAAAGAAATAAAAACGTTTCTTTATAAGCAAGCAAGAATATTGGGACCCCGTTTATATGATCTTATTACATTAAGACATTTCATTAATAACATGCCAAAAGAAGAGCGATTTGAATTTGCAAGGAAAACATTTATCGATAAAACTGAGATGTCAAAACTATTTTCAAAAAAAGGAAGACGGAATATCGAATTCCATATAAAACCTTACCAGTGGTATGAGTTTGCCCCATTTGATGTTGCATTGGCTGAAATAAAGAAGCTTTTACGTAAGGAGAACTCACCCTCTGAAAGATGTGCCATGCTCTCAGTTTTGGTAAATTGCACACGAAACAGCCCACAGCATATTAAAATTTTGCTTAAATTTTTCAATGAAAAACATATAAATGAACCGTTCAAATTCAAGATTCAGTTCATCAATAGTCTGCTTTCACAAATATCTACTCACGAGATCGACGTTGAAACTTGGAACATTTTAAATCAGTTGTTCCACAGCATGGAAGTGTACACCGAATCAGAAAATAACGTACAACGTTGTCTTCAATCTATAAGTCTATATAAAGTTCTGCAGGATGAACCGGTACCAGAAATCGTTGAAAAAAAGATGTGGTTTAAATCTTTCAAAAAGATTCAGATTAAACTAAATCAAAAACAGAACGACAAATTTTTCACTTATCTTATCAATTCCGAATTGACAAAAATTCAAAATAAAAATATTGCAAATGAATCCGATTTGGATTATACTTTACTCCACTTACATAATGCCCTTATTTTGTTGAGAGATTGGAAAAAAGATATCACTAAGTTCCCGTATGTACTCGAAAAAATCCAGGAACTAATAAAGATAAAAGAAGAAAACATGTGGAAAACTGACATGTCCCGTCTATACTTCATCAAGAAATCGTGGCAGAAGCACATGTTTGAGGAGTCGTTGTCACTTTCTCTGAGCGAGAACTCGTGTCTGAACGCGCTGAAACACAAGCCACAGCTGCTGACGCGTCACGACAAAGAAATTGACAAATTGCGAACTAACGATGCTGTCTCGCTGTGGCGTCTGCTTGCCAAGCTGCGCGTTTACTGGCCGCACTCACTCGCCCAGCACTGGACCGATGCCTACTTACTACATCTGAACAAACCTACTGGACAAAAAGCCGTAGTTAAAGGACTTTTCATGCTTCTGCCCCAAAATCAAATAGTAGATTTGGCAAAAACACATTCTCCCAACAATTTTAAGATAACGTGGGGGGAAACTGACCAGACAGAAATAAGCATACGGAAAAATATTGCAAAACATTTGCACATAGCCAGGCCGCTGATTCCCTTAGATGCGGTTTTGTGGTACGCTAAAGGAGATTACTTACAACATGCAGTCCCTTCACTTAACGCAGTTTTGTACAATATGAGTGAAGTCGAGAGTCATGAGCATTTGTCGAAATTATTGGATGCATCAGTCTCCTTACAAAAGTTTGGACTTCATCTTGCATTGTTCAAACTTAAATCTGATGTTCTAAAATCAATATTTTTGAAAACTTGGAAAACTACTACGAATCTTACAATCCGGTCCGTTCTTTTCAAGCATACATATGATCAAATATGCAAGGTGAAAAATCCAACCGTTGAAAAGGAACTATGGGAATTAATAAGTATATTTATAAATGAGTTAAATTCAGGTGAAAGTGCTGAAATATACAAAAAATTAAGTAGAGTTGAAAAGGTTCCCATCAGTATTCGAGCAGAATATTTTATGAAAAGTTACGAGTTTTTAACTTCATTACCTGATAGCGCCAATTGTGAAAAGTATGTAAAGGATTTAATTCAATATGCTCCAAAAATAATCGAGTCACTCGATGAAGAATTTGTTACTCATAAGTTACTGTCGCGAGCAGGATACAAACTCTGTTTGTATGAAAGTGAATTTATAGAGGTTCTTGCATGTTACGTGTTGTTCGGTAAAAGTGAGGAAGATCAACTTCAGAGATTCAGAAGGGTAGTAGGTCCAGCTATGGAAGAAGCCTTTCAGTGTTGGGGTAGTAAGCAGTCTGAAAATTATTATGTTCAAGACAATTTTGATAATTTTTTAAAACATTTGGTTTGCTCATTAACAATATATGTTACTTTGAATAAAATACCTATACCTGCCAAACTGATTGTAGAAATAAAAACTAAAATTGAACAATATTTGCCAGTGCTAGAAAACTATGTGCTGTATACCAGTTGGAAACTTATAGCAGAATACGTTAAATTAATTCCTGAACAGGCAACATCTATAAGTGCATTTGGGTCGAGTAAGTGGACAGAATCAGATTTTGATAATAGATGGAGAGCAAGTGGAATAGACAACCCTTGGAAAGATATTCATTTGAAAATAGCTCCTTCATTGGGTCCGTTAATAGTTAAGTGTTTAAAGGAAGACACCGAGCAATACAGTTCAGCCATATATTGTCTTTTTGCCGACGCTTTAGAAGCAATGTTCTCTAAGTTATATTTTCAAGATAATCTGTTTGTATTAGAAACCCTGAAAAACATGTTAAATGAAAATGATTTTATTCCTAGTTATTTAGTCGTTTCCAAATCGATCCGTAAATATTGTAATAATGACGAGTTAAAATGTGTACGATCAGAAATACGTAAGAAAGTTGTATCAAATCCAGCTAAGATAGTGCGAGTAAATTATTATAATGATTTTCGCGATATAACGGAAGACTAATTTTGCACTGTTTTTTATCAAAAACATTAGAATGTATGTACTTAATGTATTTTAACTCGCGTTGTGTCTGTAGAATGCTGTTTTGTAAGTATTCATAATTTCATAGTTTATTGTTTTAATCTTAGGTTTTAATAATAACACGTTATATCTCAACAAAGTGATAATGAAAGAGAAGGTAGGTAAGTACATACGTACGTAGGTACTTAAATCTAGAGAGTTGAAATAACAGACACCACATTATTGTAGGAAGCATTCCTAATGAAGATACCTTTTTAATACCTAAGTTATAGGAAAACAAATAAGTACGAAGTTTTATCGAAGGAGCTGGAACGAGGTTCCTCTTTTAAAGGGCTCCATTATTAATACTTGTCATTCTAGATGATATACGTAGCTTATCCTGCATGGTGATCGTTTTTTGATTCATTTGACTTTCTGTAAGTACCTAGTAGGTAGTTTTTAAATTAAGAAATGTTTTTGATCCGTCAACAAGCTAAAATTAACTCGCAGTTGCTTGCCATTTATCAAAAAGGTTAAATATTCTAACCATAACATGCATGGACATAAGTCACTTACATTAATTTGAAACACTGAAGTCGAACCGTCGCAATACCTAAAGAGGTTTGTGCTCTATCATTTTATACAAAACCTTTTTTTGGTATGGCACTCAGAATTTTATAACAAAATACCGAAGCCTTTATCAGAAAAGACCGATTTAAATAATTAGATTTAGAAAAAAAAAAGTAACTACACAACTTCTTAAATCAAAAGCCATAATTATTATTATTCTATTGAATATTTGTTTTTTTAAATAAAGAATTAAATAAGAATTTGCTAGTGAAATGCTGTGAATCTGTGATTATGTTTTTCATTTCTAAATATATTATGAATTTTATACCTACCTATACTTACCTAATACATAACGTTGTTAGAAGAAATGTTTTATTTTTCTAACAATTTAAATGTTCGAAAATAAAACTGTTCGCAATATTGATAACTTTTTTAGAATATAAGTTTAGCGTTGATAGCTTCTCTCGTTATAAAGTAATCAGTTTTGTTACTTTTGTAATTGTAATTTTGTATGTATACTATTATAATATTTGTACGCCGTTAACGGCAAAACATAGGGATCTCTACCGGTAAACCGGGGTTACTTTGATTCGCGGGGTAACTTTGACAGAAACTTTCATTTCATATAAAATCGTGAATTACGTAAAACGAAACGCAATTAGGTAGTTTTTTTTTCTGAGTTATGAACAATGAACAACTGTTTAATCCTTTCCTGAGGACACGCTGGGAATCCACCATTCATTTTAATTGAAAAAGGTAAATATATTGTCATTCAAACAATCAAATTAATTGTTAGATCAAAGTTACCCCATGCGACAATATTTATTTTTCTCGTTGATAGATTTTTATTTTTTAAATTGTATTGGCATTATAATTGGGTAATTATATTTAAACTGTATTGGCATTGTAATTGGGTTTATTTAATTGCGTAATTACTTTGCAATTACGCAATAATTACTTTGTAATTACGCAATAAAATAAGGGGTATCAAAGTAACCCCATCCTACGTATAACTCTGATCAGGCGGTTTTTTTTTTTTTTTCTCAAAATCAAGCCAATTTTTTTCACTTAATATTACAGGAATCGAGAGTAATAAAAAAACCGATCACTAGATTTTTTTAGTATTTTTTTACACCCAAAAATTTAAAAGATATGAACCTTCAACTTTAATATTGTTCAAAGTAACCCCGGTCTACGGTACCTATTTTATTTATAACATCAATTTTAACACCTATGTTTAACAAATAAAAAGCTTTGAGTTTGAAAATGTATTTCACGTTAATTTTTAACTATTAAAGATACACTTAAGCTTCACATTGCATTTTATTTATTTTCACCCAATAGTCTATGATAAAAAAAAAAAAAAAATGATATATATAAATAAATAATTAATCAAAGATTATCCTCCTTGCGACACAAGCACTTTGTAATTATAATGAAGTTAATAAGTACGAAAAAGAATAATCGTGAAATTCCCACAATTTGGCTACAAACGCCACTAGCATGCTCAGATCAGCATTTAGAAAAATGATGAATTGTTCGTTATATGTGATGTCACTTAAAGGCTGGATTTTTGAGATTGGGCAGTAAGGGCAGCTACCTTAACCGTTGTAGTTACAAGAACAGTCTTAGGCGACTGTCCTTATTGTTTTGAGACATCTAGATCTGCATTCACAGATTTTGAAAAAAACATACTGTCAGCAAGAGAATGGGCAGTTTTCACAAAAAAACTTCTTTTGGTGTCAATCGATTCTGTTTATTATAAGGACCAAATAACTATTAGACCAACTGAGGTTTGAGTACTAGAAAAGTCAGAAATCGCAAAAAAACTTTTCTCCTAACATTTCGTCGGAAATAAGACTAACCTACTTTTTACGGTGGTTAAACTGGCTGAAAAAAAGGTGGAAATTCAAATTTCGAACGAATACGCGTTATAATTTTAATTGTTAAGAGAGAAAAAAATGCTTGTTTGAGGTGCTGAGGTGAAAAAGTTTTTTCAATAGCAACAAACTATTTTTGTTGTTTTTGAAAAAACTTTTTCACGGACCTCCGGAAGTCCGGATACGGAAGCCATTCAGGCGTAGCTGTACGAAGAGTACAGAGCGGCGAAGACCGCCCTCCAAGCGGAGATCCTGCGGGCCAGGGGATTGGCCCGCGAAGAGTCGCTGAAGACCCGTGGGGACGCCCATACAAGATGGTGCGGGAGAAACTGCGCCCATGGGCTCCCCCGCTGACGCAGTCTCCGGCCGCAGCTTGTGGGGGACGTGGTGAGCGCTCTGTTCCCTTCGAGAGGGGAACATACCTCCCCACCCATGGCTCCGCCTACTGCGGTGCCCGATGCGGACCACACCGCCGACGACTACGACGATGCTCCGGAGGTGACCGAGGTAGAGATGAGAGTGGCGGTACATAGGCTGAATGCCAAAAATACCGCCTCAGAACCCGACGGCATACCTGGGCTCTCGAGCCTTGACTAAGGGGGCTCCTAAGCGCATGTTTGGAGAGGGGCCAGTTCCCACTTCGTTGGAAGACGGGGAAACTGGTCCTCATCAAAAAGCCGGGGCGCCCTGTGGACTCTCCGTCCGCTTATTGACCCATCGTGCTGCTTGACGAGGTGGGCAAGCTCTTTGAAAGAGTAATTGCAGACCGTCTCGTCGGGCGGCTGGTACGGGTGGGGCCGTATTTGGCGGAGAGCCAGTTTGGTTTCCGCAGGGGGCGCTCTACGGTGGACGCCATCATGCGGGTGCGAGCCCTCACAACGGGGGATGCTGTGGCCTGGGGTCTTGGCGGTGTCTCTAGACATCGCCAACGCCTTCAACACCCTGCCCTGGAGTTGCATCAGGGAGGCCTCCGGTATCACCGGATGCCGAATTGCCGACCTACCTCTGTCGTGTGGTCGAGGCCTATCTGACGGACAGGGCCGTCATCTACCCCGGTCACCAGGGAGAATGGAACCGGAGAGAGATATCGTGCGGTGTCCCACAGGGATCGGTCCTGGGGCCGCATCTGTGGGACATCGGATACGACTGGGTGCTGCGCGCTGACCTCCCCAGCGGTGTCAGCGTCGTTTGTTACGCTGATGACACGTTGGTCCTGGCGCAGGGGAGGTCGCACCAGGCGGCGGCCGATCTAGCAACACACGGGGTTGCGACAATCGTGACCAGAATCCGGCAGTTGTGACTCGACGTGGCCCTGCACAAGTCCGAGGCCATGTGTTTTCGGAACGCGCCACCGTCGGGTTCCCAAATAACGGTAGGAGGGGTTCACATCGGCGTCGCGTCGACGATGAAGTACCTAGGCCTCGTCCTCGACAGTCGGTGGAGCTTAGTGGAGCACTTCCGACGTTTGGCTCCCAGACTAGAGCGGGCAGAGGCTGCCTTGAAGCGGCTCCTGCCCAATCTAGGGGGTCCAAACGTCTCCTACTGGAGGATATACGCGGGGGTCGTGTGGTCCATGGCCATTTACGGGGCACTGGTGTGGGCGCGTTCGTTGAGGCGACGGCCAGCCCGCCGGTTGAACGCGTCCCAGAGGGTCATGGCCACCCGGCTGGTCCGGGGATACCGCACGGTCTCCGGTGAGGCGGCGAGCCTCCTTGCCGGATAGCCGCCATGGGATCTGGAGGCAAAAGTCCTCGCGCACATTTGGGAGTGGCGCGAGGAGGTGAAACGCTGGGGCTTGACTCCGATGCCGCGAGAAATCGTGGCACAGTGGACAGAGCTCCGATGGGATGTCATGGCGTCATGGAGAGTGCGATTGTCGTAACCCAGTGCTGGGCACGCCACTATTGCGGCAATAAGTCCCCTCTTTGAAGAGTGGCTAGAGAGGCGCCACGGCGTCCTCACCTTCCGCCTGAGGATGGTCCTCACCGGACACGGTTGTTTTTGGAGGTTCCTGTTTCGTATCAGGCGGGAGGAAACGCCCGGGTGTCATCACTGCGTGGATCGCCCGTAGGACACGGTGGCGGTCTGCCCAGCTTGTCCTCGTGGAGGCGATCGGTGGCGGGTATCTCTCGCGTCCGGCCATGGTACGGAGCGAGAGGGCATGGGAGGCCGTCACCTCCTTCTGCAAATCAGTAATGCTCGCGAAGGAGGAGGTGGTACGCGTGAGGGAGCGGCAAATTTCGCGCCCTCACGCCCCTAGCCGCCGCAGGACGAGACGCTCTGGGCGTCGGGAATCGCAGGCCGATTCCCACGAGGCCACCGAAGGCGCGGGCTTGCGGACGGTGAGCAATGGCTAGCTAGCCGTCCGATAAGGACCAGGCCCGGGTCGACGGTGCGTTGTGTTCCATGCGCGCCTCAAAGAGATATCAGCAAGTGAAGGGGCCCGATGGGACCGATACCTGCCGGAAAAAAAGTGTCAGCGCCGATGGAGTGAAGGTTTCCGATAATTACGGATAGGGGCGGTGTCTAAATGAGACACATTAGAAATTGTAAAAGTAAAACACAATAATAACGAATAAAAAACATGCAAGTGACGCGCGCGGCTAATGTGTCGGGCTCAGCCGGGCAGAAAAACCTGTCATGGTGTTTTATTCGTTAGTAAAAGAGAGTCAAGTCGTGTATCCGAAACCTACCGAGTACCACATTATTTCTATATCCGTATCCGTATCCAGTTCTGAAAATTCATATACATAACATCCCTATTATCTACTTAGCCTACGTACCTACCTAGTGTTTGTCCTTCGCCGCAATACCCACCGGCTATTCCTGACTCATATTTTCATTGAATTGCACAATATTACACCTTATCTTCGACATTCGCTAGTGTGAGTAAACTTAAATCCAGTTCTATGTGGTGTCTCTTTGGTTAAACATTGAAAAAAAAAAACAGAGGTAAGTAATACGATAATTATTATACTGTATTTTCATTGTTTTGTTTTTATGACGTCGGTGGCACTGCGCACGGTTCGATAGGCATGGGTAACACATATTTCCTAACCTACTTATGGCTATCTAACATAATTTGATAACATTTTGGCTATAGAAAGTAAGTATGTAATGCTGGTGTGATACTATAATTTTTTGTGTTTAATTATCTCGGGCGTACAAGGGGCCGAAGCCAACTAACAAAAGCCCCTTAGACAATCTTAAAGGCACCAACCGACGTTTGTCGCTATAGACTGTACAATTTAGTATTATTAAATTAGTCTATACTGTGTGTTACGAGTACTTACATTATGTAAGAGCTAAATAATAAGGTACCTACCTATACCTATATTTACTGACTCAGTGTTTTCATATTTTATTATCAGTGGCCTTATCTCTATCAGTCTCAATTATAATTTAATCAAGTCAGTGACAGCTCAGCCCGCGTCAACTCAACGCGAATAATAATAGGTAGGTACGAAATGTTTCACTTCCGATGATGGTCAGGCAGAAAATCGATATCTCTAATCTCTATCTCTTCTCTAATCTCTTCTCTTCTCTAATCTATATCTCTAATAAATATTACAAAACAAAGTCGCTTTTCGTGTTTGTTTGTATGTTCGCGTTGTTCTTCTAAAATACACGACGGGTTTTGATGAGGTTTTCAATATCATATTAAACGTAAAGGTAGTAGGTACTGAAGCTTGACGTTTTGTCAAGTCGTAAAAGGGCATTTCTTTGAAGCGCTTAGGACATGGTGTGCGCTGACCAAACCGTAACAGATAGATAAAATGTAGGTATGCTGTATGAAAACTCCGGGATAGCATAATTATGTCTATCTCCTTGGGATGACACACACAGTAACCATTTTTATCTTTCAGAATTTCATTTAAGTATAAAACAATGTTATTTCCGAAGCTATTTTGAACAGTTTAGTATTAATCCATATCCGATAAAAAAGTTATTAAAATTGGCAATTTTAATTAAGATTAAAATATGATGGGACATCACATTATTTAAATGGATACTGTAAAAGATATCACTGATTTAAACTTACGCGCAGCAAAATAATTATGGCTGACGGCGCTGGCGCGGCGTGGCGCTCTGACAGACAGGGGTCAATGAGATTCATAATTTCACCCGAAAGACGTCCACTGCTGGACATAGGCCTCCCCCAAGCACCGCCACTTCCACCGATTCTGTGCTTCCCGCATCCAGCAGTTTCCTGCGGCCTTCACAAGGTCATCGGTACACCTTGTGGGAGGCCTTCCAACGCTACGCCTTCCGTTACGCAGTCACCACTGCATAGAGATTATTGAAATTAATTTATGAATTTAATTAATAAAGTTTAGCGACAGCGTGCTGGTGGTTGAGGCTGAAAAACATTATAACTAAGTATTTGGACGACCAAACTCCACAAATAGAGAAGGACTCTACTAGAAAGAAATAGGGAGTGGGACCATAGGCAAATAATATAGACCACTTTTGTTTTTTTTATTGTAAGGCCCGTTCACACGGCGATGATCAGATCGATATTTTGTTACTGTATAGGTTATATTTGGGATCATCCGGCAGTTTCATACTGCATTCGGTTCCCTACAAAATGGTTGAGCTGGATGGTGCTGATCCACGCGTCATGTTCGTGAACGGGCGCCGTCAGTTGAGACTGGTCATCTCTTATCTGCCAGGGCTTGTTTTTAATCGTTTTTGATTTATATATTTTTTTTATTTATTTTTTTTACATTGTTCTCACATATAGAATCAACAAGAGTAATGTACCCAGGATTTTGTAATTTCTATATTTAAAAGAGTGTCCTTGGAGTTTCTTGCCCGTTCTTCTCCATAGAGATCTACGTTTTGGAATGGGCAACTAGCTTCAACTTTCTGACTAACTGACTCTTTGACAATTCAAAAGTGCCTGTAAAGGGTTTAATTGAAATAAATGGTTTGAGTTTGAGTTTGAGTTTGCATTTTGTTTTTAAGTATATGAACATTGGGATATTGACGTGTGATCCTAACTTTTAACCGTAAATTAAGAGGGAACAGGGCCCGCGATTCTCCATACAAACGTATTCCCCGTTTTTCTTCCTGAATAATGCCTCTAGAGCTGTCACGCACAATGAGGGGTTCCGTACCTTTGAATTTATCCCAAAAACAGGCTAAACTTTGAAGTTGAAAAACATATCCTCGCATACATTCCAACTGCAAATGTAAGTTTGTACGAAAAATATTGAGAGATTTACCATAATACTTTACGTTTTTTTTTTTTTTTTTTGTAATTTCGGAGATACAGGTCAATATTTAACAATTTTCTAAAATATATTTAAAAAGTATTTAGTTCAAAATAATTTTAAAAAAAAATTGAGATCCTGATGTCACACGGTACAGTTTTTTTTTTCTATTTTTCCCCCTAAATGTGACTCCTATATTCAAATTCAGTCCGTATTTGGGTCATTTGTACCATATTTCAACTGAATCGGTCTAGTAGATTCGGAGCAGTGACTGACGGACAGCCAGCGAGCCCGAGATCGAGTGATCTTATAAGGGTTTCATTTTTTCATTTTGAGGTACGGAACCCTAAAAGTAGATAAGCTTTTCACTTTTCCTACGAAATGTTTGGAAAAGGTTTTTTGCGATTTCTGACTTTTTTAGTACTTACCTACTAGAAAAGTCAGAAATCGGAAAAAACCTTTAGCACTAACAGGTGGTCCGATAGAGTTTATTGGGGTGCGCCAAAGTTCACCTAAATTTTCAACTCCGATAATTGGAAATCCGAAAATGTTCTTCCTAACATTTTTCATCCTAACAATCACAATTCCTAACTACTCTGTCTCTAATGTTCATAATTCCGAAGCATTCAACTTCATAATGTCAGTAGCAATAAACATCTATTATACTTTTATTTGTTTTTCTATATTTTCTCAACATAACCATCTTTTACACTATTATTCAAAGTCATATCTTTTTTGTTTATCAGTACGGTACTATGTATAGTCATTGGTTTAAAATAAGTTAGAACTGCGACCATAACGCACGAGCCGAGCGAGCGAAGTCAGAGTCCCGCTCATCATCATCAGTCATTCAGTCAAGTTCCAGAAACGAATCGGTCTTATTCATAATTATTGGTTTAGGTTAGGTTAGAACTGTGACCACAACGCACGAGCCGAGCGAGCGAAGCGAGCGTGCCGCGGTAGCGGCCGGCGAAGTGCCAGAACCGAATCGGTCCTATAGTTATTGGTTTAGGTACGGTTAAAACTGCGGTATAAAATCCCAGGCCATAAACATAACCAGGCCGTAAATGAGTCGTGTTTTATGAATTTCGGTTGGAGTGTAGCCTTGGGGGCGCTACGGCGCGAGGACTCAGAAAAAATTAGTCAAAAGAGTGTTATTTTTGCAAATCGATTATTTTCTTGATTTAGCCTTATATTTAGGTGTTTTATACGATAGACGTATAAAACACCTAAATATAAGGCTAAAAGTGTCTTGGTGTTTTTTGTCTCCGACTAACCGTTTGTCGTCAAAACGATGTGGAAGGGATCCATTGAATAGTATGAATGAATACTTTAGGATAAATTTTTTTAGGAAGTGATCTTTCGGATTACAAATCATTAGGAAGAACAATTTCGGGTAAAGAACTTTAGGTGAGCCAATATGGACCCAGTTTATTGATGCTTATATGAAACAGTATCGTATAAATTGTAAAGGTGATGTTTTCGATCGGCCGTGTCTACCTACCAACATCGTCTTCATATTAGGTACCAACCCTGACCGTTGGTAAACGGCGAAGTCCTGTTTGATATAGAAAATCTTACATTTCTTTGACATTCTTATGCATTCATTTGATTTGCTTGTTTCATGCTGCCCCGAGTAGTAAAAAATAGACTAATTCATAACATTCAGATTAACTATCCTCTCCACTAATCAGGCGTTTCGCCAGAACTTGTAACGAGTGTAAGTAAAAATATACATATTTAATTTCCAGCTCATCACAATGCCGCCCATGACGCTAGAAGGAGAAACGCTTGGCCAAAAGCGCCAACACTACAACAAGCTTGTCGAAGATGCGATTGCTAATAAACATTATGAATTATGTAACATTAGTGGCGATGACAGCGACATAGACAACCTTCTGAAAATAGACATCGCCAGTAAAAGCAGAAATGTGGACTATATCATCGAAGTAATGAAATCCAACGACATGCTGTATGCGGCGACAGCTATTAAAAAATCCACGTGGCTAATCACCGAGCAGCAGTACGCAAACATCATCAACCCAGAGTACCTACACACACAACTATTACCTAACATGAACACCAAAACATTTAACAAACTCATGCTGCACATTAGACTCAACCTAAAAGACGAAAGTCGAGTCGAAGCCTTTTATGAATACCTGAAAGAAACCGACAGTGCTTACAAATGGTTACAAAACTGCTCCATTCCTTTCATCAAAAATGTTATAAAAATTGAACGCCGCATACCACTATCTCTTTTTAGACGTTTGTGTAAAAGATCTGCTCATTTTCTTACATTATTTAAGTGGGTTGAAGCGCGCAGCATGTATGATGTGAATAAGAAAATTTTATTTTTGTTAAAGTCTCACACGGTTGACGTATTAAACGTGGTGGAAGACATAGAGTACAATAGCTTACCTGAATTGGGAAAAAAGAAAACAGAAGTACTTATGAAAACGTGTCCGCAAAGAATATTCGACAATTTTGATAAATACGCTGACATAATTGACCTGTCCGTAGTAGCAAAATATTTGGAAAAGAAAGAAATAAAACCTTTTCTATTTAAACAAATGAAAGAACAGGGCCGATATTTTTGCGAATTTAATAAATTGAGACAATTCGTTAAAAACATGCCGAAAGAAGAAAAGCTAGAATTCATAAAGCAAACTTTTATCGACAGAACTGATCTAACTTTTCTTCGTTCAGAAAATGAAAAAGATACCTACACTATGGACTTAATGTTCTACTATTGGTATGAGTACTTTCCATTTAATGTTGCTTTGCCAGAATTAAAAAAGCTTATACTTGCAGAGAACTCACCCCGTTCACGATTTGCCATGCTCTCAGTTTTGATCACATGTGCAAGAAGAAACCCGCAGCATTTTAAAACGTTGCTCCATTTTTTCTATGAACGACACATTAATGAACCGTTCAAATTCAAGATTCAGTTCGTGAATCATCTGCTTTCACAAATATCTACTCACGAGTTCGATGTAGACACTTGGAACGTTTTGGATCAGTTGTTCCACAGCATGGAAGTGTACATCGAATCAGAAAACGATGTACAAATGTGTCTGGAATCTATAGTCATATATAAAGTTTTGCACGATGAACCTGTTCCCAATATCGTAGAAGAAAAGATGACATTTAATACTTTTGAAAAAGTTCAAAGTAAACTAAATCAAGACCAAAGAAGCAAACTGTTTACTTATTTATTTGATTACGCGTTGACAAAGATTCAAATTGGAAACATTGTAAATGAATCCGACTTCAGAGAGACTATAGTTCAATTAGAGAATGCATTGAGTTTGATAAGAGATTGGAAAAAAGATATAAGTGAATATCCACTCATACTTAAGAAAATCCAGCAGGTAATTAAGTTAAGACAAGAGAACATGTGGAAAACAGACATGTCCTGTTTGTACAACGTAAAGAAATCTTGGCGGAGGCACATGTTTGAGGAGTCGTTGTCACTGTGTCTGAGCGAGGACACGTGCCTGAACGCGCTGAAGCACAACCTGCAGCTGCTGACGCGCCACGACAAAGAAATAGACACGTTGCGAACTAACGACGCTGTCTCGCTGCGACGTCTGCTCGTCAAGCTGCGCGTCTACTGGCCGCACTCACTCGCCCAGCACTGGATCGACGCCTACTTACTCAATCTGAACAAACCTACTGGACAAAAAGCCGTTGTTAAGGGTCTCTTCATGCTTCTTTCCCAAAATCAAATAATTGACATAGCAAAAAAACATGCTCCTGAAGATTTCAAGATAAACTGGGGTGAGACTGACCAGACGGAAATTAGCGTAAGGAAAAATATCGCACAAAATTTACACGTAGCCAGACCACTGATTCCCTTGGAAACAGTTTTATTGTATTCTAAAGGAGATTACTTGCAACATGTGGTACCATCACTTAACGCCATTATGTCCAAATTGAATCAAGTTGAAAGCCGTAAACATGTGTTGAAATTATTAGAAGCGCCTGTCTCTCTTCGGAAGTTAGGAATTCATGTAGCGTTTTCAAAGATGAAACCTAGTGAATTAAAAACACTTATCACGAATATTTGGAACACTACAACTAATTCTACAATCAGAACCGTTATTTTTAGGAACACTTTCGGTTATATATGTAAGGTTAAAAGTACAACCGTTGAAAAAGAACTATGGACATCACTAAGTATGTTTATCGATAAATTACCTTTACGGGCAAATAAAGCAATACTTAAATGTTTAGGTAATGTTGAAAAAGTTCCCCTTAGCGTGCAAGCAGAATTCTACATGAAGAGTTACGCATATTTAACTTCGGTGCCCGTTAACACTATGTGCGATAGTCTTGTGAGTGCATTAGTGTCATACGCACGATATACTCCAAACTTATTAGAATCGTTCGATGACGAGTTTGTTACTGATAAATTGTTGTCACCAGCAGGAACAAAGTTTTGTATGCAGAACAGCGAATTCATAGATATATTTGGGCGATATGTATTATGGGGTAAATCTGAGGAAGATCAGCTTCATCGATTTAGAAGGGTAGTAGATCCAGCAATGGAAGAAGCTTTTCTTTCATGGCGTAAAATAGATCACGATGTTTATTACGTTCAAAACAACTACAGTGAATTTATTCGATATTTGCTTAGTAATTTCAAAGACTTTACTTTGAGTAAAAGAACTGCTCCCGCTAAATTGTTTACAGAGATTATGATTAAAATGGAAAAGAATATGCAATTTTTAGAAAACTATGTTCTATGCACTAGTTGGAAGCTAGCAACAGAATATGCTAAATTAATGGAACAACATGTTTCTGAAATGGGAAACGCGTGGTTGACAGGTGAAAAAGAAAAGATATGGAATGAAATTAATGTTGCAATATCTCCTGCCTTGGGTTCACGAATTGTTAAGTGTTTGAAAGAAGACACGGCGCAAAATTTTCCTTCAATATGTTTACTGTTTACGGACGCTTTACATGAAATGATGAACGGCATATTTTCTTACGAATCAGAGTTTGAACAAGAAATACTAAGACACATGCTGAACGATCCTGATTTCGCACCTAGTTATGTAGTAGTTTCCCGAGCGACTATCAAAAATTTTAATGTTTCAGATTCGTTGAAAAGGATACGAACAGAAATACGTAATAAAATAAAATCACATCCATCTCACGAGGTGCAAATGCATTATTACAATGATTTTAAAGGATTACCCCTAGATGAATAAATTTTGAAACATGAGCATAATATACATATAACATACATAATTATATCCTATAATATGTTTACCGTTCAAGCAGTTTTGTTGAATAGTTTCAAGTTTTATTTAAGTAGGTACCTATTAACCTATTCATTTGTTTTTTCAAAATTATACATTACTGACATACCTATTTTATTTTGAAAAACCTTGTAATTCCTCTACTTTAGGACAAAGGCTGGCAAGGTGTAGGTAAATGAAAATCTGAACAGGAGTAATGACACCTGTTCAGTACTCGTATGAACACTTTACAATGGAACCAAACTTGATATCGCAAAAAAATCAGAGCCCTACATTTTGTAGAGTTATGCGGGCATAATAAATGTATGGAACAGCTGGTTTTTATGCCGCAAACCAATGTGGGGAGTTTGGAAGGAGTTACGGAAGGAATAAGAAAAAATATCTAATCGAGTTTAATATTATATTTTTACACATAAGTGTGATCTATTTTTATTTAAATATAAAACACACACTATACAACTGATTTACATTCGTATTGGTCCGTATTCGTCGACGTATTCGTCCTGAAAACGAACATCAGACACTATAACTTAGGTATGCTGAACTGGGCCTATTTGGCGCAGTCATGAGGCACACAGTACTATTTTATGTTAAGTTTTGTGTGAATATTGTAGTGTCTTGACCAAATAAATTTCATTTCTTTCTTTCTTTCAACTATTCGATCACTCTTGATCAAGACTATTCATGAACGACCATCAAAGACACCTCATTTATTGAGCTGAGGTATAGACGTGAACAAACTTACTCACATACAAACACACAGTCACATAAACAACAATGTTCATAGACCATCACTGCCTTGTTGGGAATAGTCTATGTTTGTTGGGAATAGTCTATGTTGTATGTTCCGTAGTTGGAATGAATTTATCGTAAGAACAAACTTAACTTTGTAATTGAAAAACATATTCTCCCATACGGAATATATGGGAGAACATGTTTTTGCAACCGCAAATTTAAGTTGGTCGATTATTACTGGTAAACTTGTAAAGCCCACTTAAACTTCGTTATATATAAGTACTAGTGCCGTGACATTTGCAGTGCATTTGAATTTCTAACTACAACCGTTTAGTTGGTAGAGGGGGGGGGACACTTGACTCTAACGAAAATTGGTACTTTAATGCTTGATAAGTCACGAACGGTTTACTTAATCAAAAAACGGTCTTCGCAAACCCCTAATATTTTGAAAGACCTATCCAACGATATCCCACACTATGGGAAGGACGAAAAAAAAAAATTATCATCCCCACTTTACATGTAGGTGAGGTACCCTAAATAATTGTTTTTTTCAAAATTTTATTTTACCACTTTTTCGGCGTCATTAACTTGTATATTCATGCCAAATTACAACTTTCTAGTACCAATAGTTTTTGAGCTTAACCGCGGACACAGACAGACAGACGGACATGGTGAAACTATAAGGGTTCCTTGTTGACTACGGAACCCTAAAAATGAAATGCTGTTCGTTCGTAAGCGCATCACTTGAGGTCATTAATCAGGTTTTTATGGAAAGAAAAATTGGAAAGTTTCCCGGAAAACCTTCTAATTCGGGAATCACATAACGTCCTTTTTTGTATGAATTATTGAGGACAGGACAACGTCACGCGTCAGTCGGTAGTGCTAGGGTTGCTAAGTTTTTGTTCAAGACTTTATTTGTACAAGGATTTATGGCCAAAGTGGGAAAATAGACAGTATTTCGGAAAAAATAATTTATATACAAAAAAAAACAGCCAAATTCCAAAAAAGGACTACAAAATTAAAAATAGGTAACTAATTTCGGAAGTTGTGTCTAGTTTTTTATTTTCGTTATATACCTAGGTACCACCGACTTCCTTTTTATTTAAATATAGCTCTGGATGTCAGTGAATACAGTAGATTCATTATATTTTATTTTTGTTAAACAGTAAACAGTATTTTCGAAAACCAATATTATATTATTTTTAACAGTATGGTTGTCATCCCTAGCTAAAATTGCATAATGCTAATGCACAAGACTAGAGACAGAGCCAGTGCGAACCAATTTTTCATTCATCGTAAGTATGTAATAGTTTTGTTGAAACTGTGACTCAAAAGTAATAAACAATATAGGTAGTTATAGTTCGATTCAAAGTTAATGGCGGCTCGGAAGTTAGCTGCTCGCTGCGCAGTACCGCACCCACAGAAATATTAAAAATTATATCTATGACCGCACTCTTCACCCCCGCTGACCCATGAATTTGTTACTGCGCAGCAACTCGCCTCATGTTCCGAGCCGCCATTGGGTTTGAATCGGATCTTACCTACATTGATACGCACAAGTTATTAAAGTTTAAAATGGCGTCGAAAAATTCCTCCGCATCGCTGTCAACTGGTAACGTGCACAAGAGACTGCCACGTTGTATGGCATTGGTTAGCCTCTGGCCAAGGTAAAAGCCAGCCATTGAGGTCACGGGAAGTGTCAAGTAACCGTTTAGAGATTTATTTTAAGTGTGATTGTGTGTTTTTTTATGAATTCATGTTTCAACCCATAACGGCTCGAAAATATAATTTCCCACAAGTTTGGTAACACAGTTGTTATATTTACGCCGCTTGAGGTTCACTGCAGCCGCAGCGGCTACGCCAGCGCCAGCATAGCACGCTGAACTAAGAAGATGGGATGGCGCAAACGTATCGACACACGTTGCGTCTCACTCACACTAAGTTCAGATTTCACCAAACTGAGCGCAATTAGCAATTCTAAGCCGCGTTCTAGAACTGTCAGTGTTAATATTCCAAAGCAATTTTGTGAAATTTGCCCTAAATGCCTACAGACAGTGCAATCCACGACGACGACGCGCCCCACTCCGCGATTACTGTACTGTAAGCTGTACTTTAGTACGGAGTGGGGCGCGTCGTCGTGGGTGCATCAGGTCCACCGCATCATCGAGGACATTAGTGCTGGGTTCCAGCGCGGCTCGATGACGGGTGCTATCTTCTTTGACATAGCGAAAGCATTCGACAAAGTCTGGCACAACGGCTTATTATATAAGCTTTACCAACTAGGCGTGCCAGACCGTCTCGTACTCATCTTACGGGACTTTTTGTCGAACCGCACATTCCGCTATCGCATCGAGGGAGCGCTCTCCTCCCCCCGCCCCATCCGCGCAGGAGTCCCCCAGGGCTCCGTGCTCTCCCCTCTCATTTTCACGCTATTCACTAGCGATATCCCTTCTAGTAAAAAGGCGAAGTTGGCTCTGTTCGCAGACGACACGGCCATTTACTATTCAGGCAAAAGCCCCATAGCGATAGCTCACACTCTCCAATCCGAAGCCAACCAGCTCGGCTCCTGGTTCAGGAAGTGGAGAATAGAAGTAAACCCCGATAAGAGTCAAGCGGTCCTTTTCAGGAAACCGAGACTCAGAAGAAAAATCCCCCTCCCCCGACCAATCACCTTGTTTGACAAGCCGATCCCCTGGGAGAAGCAAGCCAAATACCTAGGTGTGGTCCTAGACGAAAAACTGTCATTTTCAGAGCACATAAAGAAGGTCCGCTCGCGAGCCGCTTTCGCTCTAGGAAGACTCCACTACATGCTGAATGCGCGTAGCAAGCTGTCACTTAGGTGCAAATTGCGAACGTACTTAGCATGCATCCGCCCTATCATGACCTATGCGTGCGCCGCCTGGGCACAAGCCAAACCCCGACACGTGCATAGAATGCAAACCCTTCAAAACCGTTTCCTACGAATGGCAACGGGAGCCCCCTGGTACGTTAGGAACGAGATCCTCCATCTCGACCTAAAAATCCCCACTATAGCCCAATTTCTAAAACGCAATTCAAAGCGTTTCTTTGATAAAGCCGCCCTTCACCGCAACCCTCTGATTGTAAAAGCGGCCAGTTATGTCCCCTCTAAAATCAGTAAGATTCGCCGTCCGAGGCATGTTCTCTCCGACCCAGATGACCCTATAACCCTCCTTCAGGAAAGCAATAGGGACACCAGCACGGTACAAAACAATAAAAAAAGACCCGCATTCCGACCTCGCCGACGAGGTCCATTGCGCCCGCGACACTCCCGAATAAATAATACTCCCACCCGACCCTTGCTCGCAGAAGCGCCAGCCCGCGTTACGCTGAGAAAAGTAGATTTAAATTCCCCGATCAATAATAATGAAAATTTGATCCAGCCTGTCCCACCTTGCTGTCCCCCCGCCAGCGACGCCCTAAGCCGAGGTTCGTACCCCACAGGGGGTGCCCTTAGCGAGCGTTCGCTTAGTATAACATAGAATAGTTTATGCCCCTGGCTGGAGGCTTTAAGTTAGTAGCTTAAGGCATCCACAGGATAGTCCGGTTAAGCAGCTGCGACCTCAATCTGAGAGTCAACTGCGAGATGCCATATCAAAAAAAAAAAAAAAAAAAAAAAGCGTCGTCGTGGATTGCACTATCTATACCCATCTTTCATGGAAAAGGACATATACTTACCTACCATCTGATGTCTTGCCATTGTGGCGATCGCCACATGCGAACTACGCATCACACTGACGTCACGCGAAATCCTGCATCGCGCAAGCAGGGTTACCGCGCGATCAGTATATAGTATAACTTCCGGACATCAATCGTCGGGCAGCTGCCCGACCAGACACGACACCCGTCTGGTCGGAGGATCCTCCCTTTTCTGTGGAGAATGAGTGAACTTTACACCCTGTTCCTCATACCTGTATACCATCGCCGCGTGCCAGGCCATGAGGTTCTAATACAGCTGGAACGCCGACGGTTACAAGAACTCGTCGGATGATGTCGCCGCGGTATCCGCCCGCACTTCGACTGCGTGACAGGCCACGATGTGCGAGTCTGTTCACAACTTCGCCACAGTGACAGCGATGAGAACCTATTATTTAAACGTCACAGGTTGTGAAATTCATAAAATAAATTTATCCACAGTCCACTAGTCACTACCACATGAATCACGGATGTCGTGATTAGTTCATGACTAACAATGTACTCTGTGATGACTAACATGCTAGAATTAGAAACGTTCTACTATTGCTAAGTACCTATCTACCTAAAACACAATACAATAATTAAAAGTTACTGGAAGTTAAGGATAATACTCATACACCGCGTGCTGGCTCTCGCGACGTCTACTGGCCGTACTCACCCAGCGCTGCACCGACGGACGCCTTCTTACATAATTACTTACTTCGAACGAGTGGAGATTTTTGCCTAACAAAATGTGACAATTGTTCCAGCTTCAGACTATGTTCACCATCTCTAAGCTGTAAGGGCACGTAGGTACATAGGTATGACACGAATTTACATAAAATAACATAACATAATCAGCCTATAATGTACCCAATGTTGGAACACAGGCCTCCTCTATATGAGAGAGAACGCACGAATTAACTGACTTATTTTTGTGCTCTAGATTTAATTGATACGGAGGTCTTACAATCTTGTCAACGATAATCTGGATGTTCTCTCGAAATGGTTCGCAGATCTCTTACCTAAGTTCTCGTATCCAAAAGTAGGTTATGAAGAAAAGTACTAAATAAATAAATTCTTTATTTCACCAAAAGCCATCACAGTACTATACAAGTCTTGATCACAACCAGGCCGCAAAGCCCCTTTTGCAGGTTGTGGCAGTAATTGTATTGTACTATACTCGGTCAGTTGTTATAAATTGTTTTGAAAATTGATTTTATTTAATATTTTAAAAACTCTTATTAAAGAAGAAAGAAATGATTGTATTAATTTATAAAATTATTTGTTATGCGATTGATCATGAAATGAACTGTAATCTTTTTGTTATTTTATGCATGCACATTTATGTAATAGGAATCATGATTTAATTTTTTTTTATGGAAATAAAGAGGCTATAATAATAATAATAATACTCGATCAGTTATTCAATATATTTTTTTTTTACATGGAAATAACTTTAAAAAACGCAAAAAAAACTACTCAATAACGGTTCAATAACTGTTACCGACGAACGTAACGAATATCGTTATTTTTTATCTGTAGTCACCTCTTGCCAAAAAGTTCCAATATATGTGACACTTAAACAGAAAAAGTATTAAATAGAAAAAGCAATGCTATTGGAACTTTATGCTGTGAACAATAAATATTAAAATTGGTCAACAGTGAAAAGAAAGACAGTTCATTTTGTTTTTGAGGTAAAATTTTGTGTACTCGGCCGTATACCGGCCGGCCCCGCCTACTTCATCCGTGTTATTCATTGCTTTACCTACTTATTACGTATTACACAGCTACATCAGCTAATCTTCGATAGTACGCAGAGAAGATTCTTAAAAGGAACACAGTGAAGTTTTATTTATTCGGGATAACATCATACAAGTGACGCTAGGTAAGTAACATTTCTTAAAATATTGTTTTGTTTGTATGACGTCATGGCACTGCGCAAAGATGAGGTCATTTATGAAATAATTATTCAAAATTCAAAAAAAAATGGACGGAATGTTCTATTTTTGAGATTCACACTACCTACAGATGCCTAAAAATAATTTAAATAAAGTTCTGCTCTGCCGGGGCAATTAGTGGGTATCCAATAATCGCGGTAAGTAGGTCTAGGTATTTATATTAGGTTTAAACTCAGATTTCTATAATGTGAGGGTTTAAAATATAATTAAGTAGGTATTAAGACGAAAGTCTACAACCAGTGTGTGTTACCAGTGATGACATACGGAACTGAAACGTGGCCTCTCACCATGGGCCTCATAAGAAAGCTCAAGGTCACTCAGCGCACTATGGAAAGGGCTATGCTCGGTGTTTCTTTGCGAGATCGAATCAAAAATGAGGAGATCCGCAAACGAACTAAAGTCGCTGACATAGCCCAACGGATTAGCAAGCTGAAGTGGCAGTGGGCGGGGCACAGCGCGCAGAACTGACGGCCGATGGGGCAGAAAGGTTCTGGAATGGAGGCCACGTACCGGCAAGCGCAGCGTAGGACGTCCGCCCACAAGGTGGACAGATGACCTAATAAAGGTCGCAGGAAGCTGCTGGATGCAGGTCGCTTCCAATCAGCCAAATTGGAAATCATTGGGGGAGGCCTATGTTCAGTAGTGGACGTCCCATGGCTGAAATGATGATGATGATGAAGTAGGTATTTATTATTCGAAATTTGATCATAGGCACCTTCTTAGTGTAGTTACAGACAATGATTAAAAACCGTCTACGCTTGGACAATGTAATGTTCTTCATAATATGAAAGAAATTACGCCAAAATGAACTTAGGTAGGTAGGTACCACATTTTGTAAAACAAATAAAAATAGGAACTTGGTAGGTACTTCGATCACTGAAAATGCCTGGCATGGTAGGTACCTACTTACGTAACTCTCAGTAATGGGTAGGTTCCACTTCCACCTTGAACCAACGACTCGGTGAAGGTTGCGGGAATCCGTTGGATGCGGTCAGCGCCTGGTCGCTCGGTCGTTGTGACGATTGTGGGAGGCGTATGTCCAGTAGACCAGCAGTAGGCATCTTTTGGCCGAGATAATAATGCCACTAGGTATATATATCATAAATATCATATAAATGTATATCACTTTCGTTATGATATTGATGACTAATCTCTTAACCAGTTCTGTACCTCTAATCTATCGGAATTTATTGAAGTACCGTAGGTATACGATTTTGATAAAATAAAATTGTTATCTTATGTTTTGTTTTAATATTTATCTGGCTCATTATTCTGTTTCCTTTGACTACTCGATCGGGTCAAACCGAAGAAGAACAGCTTAATATTCTATATTACCCTGTACACTATTAGATTATAACGTGTTTTTGCAAGCATCTATTTCTGGCAGACAACCTTGGATTGGACTCAGATGCATGCAGCAAGTGTGCCATATAAATATTTTGGATATTAGGGAATGATTGAATTTTATTCTTAAATTTCAATCATCATGAATTGAACTATTTAATGTTTGTAAACTGTACTTACTAACTCATCTGTTAAAGTTGTCATCAATCGGTTTATGTGCGTTTTATTTTTATTTTTTATAAATGAGCTTCAGTAATAGTTTCCTATTCTAAGCAAACCCTACTATCGTTACATTAAACTTTTACAATAACAATTATTTTAGTATATCTTAGGTACCACACTGACGGTAAACCACTTTTCAACCTTATTATTATGGGTGAAAAGTGGTTCACCGCTAATGCCCGCGGTTGTACACACGGCTACACATTTCCAGTATAAGCTGACCTCGCATTGTACGGAAATCCTATTCAATGCGAGATCAGCATAAACTGGAAATGTGCTTGATGTGTAGCCGTGTAGCTAGCTGTTGGACAGTAGCGACACCACGGGAGAAGTCTCGTTTCTCACCTCTGGCTTGCCTTTATTGGTCGGCTGAGGTGAACACTGACAAAGAATCCTGATAGCTGTGGAATATTTCTCCACCCCTATAACACCTCAGACAGGACATGTTGCCCCCATGTCGCTACGACACTATGTGCTAGCTAGCGATCGTTTTCGGGGGCCATTTTATGTGTATTTAAAACATATATTGGTCAGGCAGGGGCCATAGTCTTTCCATATTTTAGATAACCTTCACTTTAGCCAACCAAACCCCTAATCCAATAACTTTCTTTCCATATCCTGCAATAGTCCTACAAAAACCGAAGGTTGTTCTTGGGTGCACTTGCATAGTGCGTACAGGGATAACCGTTTGTGCCTCACTTCATTAAAAACGTCTAACGGGCCTCTGCGAGTTTACTTCGGCACCTCTTACGCCTTCTAGGTACCCTGGGGGTCTCGAGATATGTCAAGGACATTCAAAATAATAATAATGTAGATACATGTATGTAAAAAAGAGGAAAATAATAATAAGGCCTCATAAAATTTGTCCGCATCAGTGTCAACTGGAAAAGTGCCCAAAAGGCTGGCAGCATTGCCACGTTTTGTATGATAATGCTTATACTTTGGCCAAAAAACAGGCCAGCCCTCTGGTCACGTGAAGAGTCGACCAACCGCTTGGCGATGTCTTGAAAAACCAAGTGGGCACTCGGACCCCATGTCCCTCGTGTTTCAACCCCAAACGGCTTGAACATAATATAGCTCCCAATACAAAGATTGGAATATTTTCGCCATTTGAGGTTTTCCCCACACTCGCAGCAGACGCCCCAGCCGCCCCAGCCCGCCGCGCGCCGTACTAAGAAAATGGGATGGCGCAACGGTGTCGACTCAATTACATGATGCATCCTACACCAAACGCCTGCCTAACATCCAAGGCATTATGGAATTCCATTCTTAATAACCTACTTCGTATTTAAATACATATTTTTGAAACTTGTTAATTATTTATTCTGAATTCTGAAACATTAAATTATTCACGAATGATCTACGAGCATTACCTATCTACCTTTAAAGTCTACATGGTCAGTTCTACCTTCAGATTAGGCAGATCTCATCAGCATCTATTCTACACACATCAAAAGTGTCTAGGGACCAAACTTACGTTTTAGAGTATCACCGCAATAAAATTGAGGACTACTTGAACGACGACTTGACGACTATTCGAATGAAAAAAAATCTTTAAATTTTGATTATACATAGATAATCAACTGTCAATCAGGATTCGTATAAAAGTGTGTAATAGCGTTTTTACAAAACCATTCGGTACAATTTCGGCATCGGAACTGAAAAAAATTGCATCGATATGGAGCAACATCGTTTGACACGAGAAGAGATGATGAGAGCCGTCGGAATGTTGCAAGCTGGTTCCAGGCAACGTACTGTGGCTGTCTTCTCTTGGCACTACACAGAGCGTCATAAGCCGCCTCTGGACACGCTATCGTATCACGGACAGCGTGGCCGAGCGACATGGAGGACGATATCGTATTCACTCGCAGACAGGACCAGTACATCTAAAATACTGCTCGACGGGATCGTACCATGACGACCATGATGTTGGCTACGAGGTTCCACAGCTCTTCAGGCTTGCTGATAAGCGACCAAACCATCCGAAATCGTTTACGTGAAGTGGGTCTGCGTTCCCGAAGGCCGCTGAGAATTCCACCTATAGTATCCCGCAATCGGAGGTTCCGTTTACAATGGACTTGCGAACACAGAAATTGGGAGGAAGAAGACTGGCGTTGTGTTTGCCTTTCTGATGAACCTCGTTTCGGTATGACGCCGGTTATAAGACGTACTCGAGTTTGGAGAACCTCTAGACGTCTAGAACGTTTGAAATTTTGTCAGGAAGATCATTCATATGGAGGGGGAACAATAATGGTTTGGGCCGGTATTTGGATCGGTGGAAGAACCGATCTCATTTGGATCAGGGGCAACCTCAGTGCTCAGATTTATGTGGAGAGGATTGTTTCAGACGTTATCATCCCTTTGCGAACTTGGTTGGGTGATTCGTTTCGATTAATGCACGACAATGCACGTCCACACACGGCTAGACTCGTAACACGCACTCTTGCCGATGATCGCATCAACGTTCTGCCGTGGTCTGCTCAATTGCCAGATCTCAATCTAATTGAGCACGTATGGGATATGCTGCAAAGTAGAGCTCTCCCGAGTATGGATGCCGTGCATACCCCACATTTTTTTTGACTTGAAACAACGTGGGCGGCCATTCCTCTAAGTGATTTTGATGAACTGATTTTAAGCATACCAAATCGCTGTGATTGTGGTGGAAACAGTTTTCTTTTTTTTATCTTGACAATAAAAATAAAAAAATACCTCATTTTTGTCTTTCTATGCCATTTAATTGACGATATTTAACTTAATTTTCCGTTAATTTCCCACAATTTGCAAAAATTGCAATTTTCCTTATTTTTTTTTTTTACAAAATATAGGGATAAGTTGTAAACATAAAAATTACATAGAAAGGTGTGCGTTACCCCAGCCAGATAATGTCGAATATCGTCATCTAAGTGCAATCAGCTTCTTTAGTTGGTAAGCTACCCGACCAAATCTAGAATGTTATTTCTAGATTTGGTCGGGTTACCACGCATACATAATTTTTTTCGATTACCTCGTAAGTTAATTAGTGTACAAGTCTGAAATTTCACATGTATACTCGTATAATTGAACTGTATTTCTAATTATTTATGTAAAATTCAGTTACCACTACTACAGTAAACTCGGTTAATCGGTGGTCAAATACTTAACTCAGCTGCGCACCGTGGCCGGAAAATCATCTTATCTTTTTAATTACGTATAGGATACTAATGAAACTTCAGTACCATTTAAAGACAGTAATTATCTATAAAATAACGTTTAAGTTTAGTCTTTGGGGCGCATAATGGAAGTGCTAGGGCCTATTAAAGCAATTATCTATTTACTAAAATAACTTCAAAACGGTGCATTATAGTGGATTCGTTTATTGCGTAACAAATTATAACTAATTAGCCAGATCTCATGTACAAATATTACAATCATCCGTATAGTCAATTCCGAGATACAGCAATCGTACAAACGTTACTTCAGCAGGATTTTAAATATCTACGCAACCATAGCAAATACAAATTAAGTTGTACCATTTATTTCAAATTGATTTCAAATTATTTAGATAAAATTTATTTCAAAATATCCATTAGAAAACAAAAGATCTGGCTGGGGTAACGTTACTCCAGCCGGAAGTGTTTTTATCAAATAATTAAAAAACTATAAGCTTACCAAAAAAAATCTGTTTACCAATTACAGAAGCTGTATTTCTAATTATCTATTGCACTTGAATGACGATTTTCGACATTATCTGGCTGGGGTAACGCACACGAATTAAAGTAAGAAGCCAGTCTGGAAGACTAGATTTGGTAAATATTTACTTAATTGGATATTTTTTTATAGTAAAAAATGTACTTGATCCCTAGACACTTTTGATGTGTGTAGATCTGACTATACATTGTAGCCTTTACAGTCGATCATTGAAATCATCGGATTTTTAATTACTGTAGTTAAAGACTGATGCAAAATTATAAGTTGGTCTTTCTCTTCTATCCCAAAGCCGTGCCTGCAAGGGCAATATCTAAACAAAAAAATGTTTGATTGAGGCCTAATTTTTGTTACAGATATACGACATGGCACCGCTAGACTTGGACGGCGGAACCCTCGGGGAGAGACATCAACATTACAACAACCTACTCAAAACAGCTATTGCCGATCGTCAACCGATTGCAAACTTCACATTAGATGACACCGATGTCGAAAACTTATTGAAAATAGATCTGGCGTGTCACAACAGGGATGTTGATTATATCATCAACGTGTTCAAACGTGGTGATATGCTATGCGTGTCTCGTGCGCTCGCGCGGAGCACCTGGCTGGTCACCGACCCGCAGTACGCACACGTCATCAACCCTAACTATCTGCACACACAATTGCTCCCAAACATGAGCACAAAGGCATTCATCAAGCTTAACAAACACATAAGGCACAATATACAAGATGAAGCACGGGCTGAACAATTCTACCTGCACGAAAAGAAATTAACCGACTCCATAAAATGGTTACCACGCTGTTCAATTACTTTTATTGAGTCAAAGATCGAAAAACATGTTGATCATTGTAAACTTAGAACATTTAAGCGGCTTTGTGAGAAATCTATCAACATCTTCGAGATTGTTATGAAACAAATGCAATATTATGAAAAAACAAGGTACGCTCAAGCAGTTACGTTCCTTTTAAGAGCTGATGTCGATAAATATCTAGATATATTAGAAAAAGACAATAATTACCATAACCTCCCCAAATTTAACGACAAAGCGACAGATATTATTATGAAGAATTCCCCTAAGAGAATTATGGATAATTTTGATCGGTATATAAGCTTTATTGATATACCGACATTTTCTCGATACCTCAAAACAGATGAAATTAAAACTTTTTTATATACGCAAGCTAAAAAAGACGGTGAAAGTCGTTATCATTATAATTTGAGAAGATTGTTTAACTTCGACTCAATGAAATACTTTATAAAAAGGTTACCAAAAACCGAGCAATTTGATTTCGTAAAAAAAATATTCATTGATAAAGAAAATGTGGATGCTATTGAAGAAAATTTGAAGGTTGGTACGGAACCATACGATATGAAAAAGTTATGTATCGCAGTGAAAACACCTGGTTACGTCTGGTATCGTTTTGCAAGTTTTGAAAGAGCATTCGAGGACATCACCAGATTAATATCTAAGGATTTGGATAACAATAACAAAGCTCCTATGCTGAAGGTACTGATTTCATGTGCTGATCACAACTTACAGCACATCCAAACTTTACTGGAGTATTACCTGGACAAACATAAGAAGGAGGAACACCGTTTTACTTTGGATTTTACTACAGAACTGTTACAGCACACGAAAATTCACCAATATGATGAGAAAACTTGGAATTTGGTAAGCGAGCTATTCAAAGCTTTGAAAATTCATGACGAATCGAGCTCTTCTTATTGTGGCAATAACAACGTAATCGTTGAATCCATTATAATATATAATCTGCTTCGTGATCAAAGTGTACCTGCCGTCATACAGCAGCAGTTCTCGTTTCTTTCTGGAACTTTAATATCATATGGAAGTAAACTAAATGAAGACCAAAAAGAAAAGATATTTCGTTACTTATACGAAATTCTGATAGGTAAATTTAAACCTATTACAAAAGAAGAGGACTACTCTGATTCAATTAAAATTATACAGAGTATTTTAAGGTTACTGCGTGATTGGAAAAAGCAACTGACAGATTACCCTTTTGTAACCGACAAGATTAAGGAATGCGTTAAAATAAAAAGGGAAAATGCGTGGAAGGAGACTTTGTTACCTATATACAACTTTAATAAGTCTTGGCGAAAATACATGTTTGAAGAGTCTATTGCAATGAATCCTTGCGAGGAGGTGTGCTTGAACGGCCTAAAGCACGACCCAGAGCTGCTACAGCGGTACAAACAGGACGTAGACACGTTGCGAACTAACGACGCTGTCTCGCTGCGACGTCTGCTCTCCAAGCTGCGCATCTACTGGCCGCACTCACTCGCTCAGCACTGGATCGACGCCTACTTTCTAAATCTGAACAGAACAGATGGCCACAAAGCCACTATTCGAGGTATTTGTACAGCACTAGCACAAAAACAGTTACTCGAATTTATAGAAAAATACAAGCCAGCACAAGCCAAAATTGATTGGAATGGAATTGACGACCGTGTTCTCAGTATTCAACGGTTCATTGCTAAAAACATGCATAGCGCGCGTCCGCAACCTTCCCCCGACGCTATCCTATTGTACGCCAAAGGCGACTACTTGCAATTCGCTCTTCCATCGCTACTGGCCATATTTTATAATTTGAATGTAACCCAAAGTCAGGAACATATTCCGAAACTTTTAGATGCCCCAGTGTCTGTACAAAAACATGGCATCAGACTTGCGTATCAGAAGCTGGATCACGAATCCGTCAAAAAAATATTTTTTGATTGCTGGAAAGCATCTAAAAACGCTAGCATACGAGCTATAATATTTAAATTTACTTTCGAACTCTTATGCCGTGAAAAAGACCCTGTAAACGCTGTGAGTCTGTGGGAATTGATAGAACTGTTCATTGATAACTTAACATTTGAAGAAGATAAGAAGATTTACGATTTAATGTCTGAAGTTGAAAAGGTTCCACTAAATGTTAGAGCAAAATATTTAATGAAAAGTTACAAGTTCATGAAAAGTCTGACTCTAAAAGTAAAACAGGAAGATCGTGAGCATTACAAAGTGCTAAGTGCCCAGCTGGCACAACATTCACGAGAAATAATGGAAGACTTGTGTCCAGACTTTGTAACTGATATAATTCAAGAGTTTATCGACAAAGATTTTTTCGGCTCTGGAGATAATTGCGGATCAGTTTACGCATCTGGTGGAATTTTATCCGTACTCTCTGCGTACTTACTGTGCGCTAAGAATGAAAATATTCAAACGGAAAAATATGAAAAAGTATTTGTGCCCATTATGCAACGTGCTTTCACCAAGTGGGGAGAAAAACGCGGTGGAAATTACGTTACCCGAGTGCATTTTCAGTATTTACTAACACGCCTCTCTGACGACTTAAAAGAATATGCCACCGAAAAAAATATGATTATACCGGTAAAAATGTTTTTAAATATAAAAGACGAAATAGATAAAAACTTGACAATCTCAGAAAACTATATGTTGTTAACAATGTGGAAGTTAACAGTGGCTGCAGCAAAACTGGCTGATAAATCAAATTCTGACAGCAAAGACTGGGGAACCATTACAAATGAAATAGCTCCCGAATTCGGAAAAAATTGCTTGGACTATTTGAAAGAAGATGTTAAGTTGCATTTCCCTTGTATTTACAAACTGTTCGCCAAAGCTTTAAATAAAATGTTTTCAACATTAATTACTGAAGAAAAGGATAAGGTAAAAATTTACGAATGCATGCTGGCTGATACGGATTTTGTTCAAGGTTACCTGACCACGATAGAGAACAGCAGCGGTTCGTACAGTTATGATAAGGAAAACTATGGAGCTCTATGGGATAAAATATTTGAACACCCTTCTGTGGAAGTAAAAATGCATTATTATGATCGAACCCGAGACGAGAGACGCTATTGAATAACAAAAACCCCAAAAAAGGTTTAACGATAATTTTTTTTCTTTTCTTAATTATTGTTTCTGCATGTTGTGTGAACTCAGAAACTAAAGATTTCAACATGTTTTGTTGTGAATGTTTCATCAGTGCAAACGCACAGTAATTCTAACCCGTTTAACAAATCGTGAGATATTATTTACGAACAAGTTATACTTGCGTAAATACTTACTTTTAAATTAACCTTTTGTAGCTTTTTCAAAGTATGAATAAATATTTACTGATACAATCTGCCAATCTGCCTAGCCTTTTTCCAACTATATTGGGGTCGGCTTCCAGTCTATCCGGTTGCAGCTGAATACCAGTATTTTACATGGAGCGACTGCCTGATCTGACCTCCACATCCCAGTAACTGGGTAATACGATACCCCTTGGTAAGACTGGTTGTCAGACTTTCAGGCTTCTGACGACACGTAACGACTGTCAAAGATCCACGAATGACAGCCGGGACTAACGACACATACCTATTATAAAAAGAAAGAAAAATAAATTATTAAAAATTTAATAAAAGGTAATCAACGAATTAAAATATTTGATTCAATATCGAGGTAGTCAGTACAGCTGGTCGATTCTGTAAAAATCTCATCGTGAAAACTTAGGTGAAGCGAGTTTGATTTTGCTTGGAATTGACACTATTGACAGCTCACTCCACGCTCACTTCACCCTTCCACAAGTTTGCACGGTGAGATTTTTACAAAATAGCACCGCTGCTCTCTAAGACCAACTATCATCTACTCGGTAATTGTAAGTAGTTATGTTGTTGCTATTATCAAACAATGCCATGAGGGTAAATTATTTTTAAGTAATTAAAAACATTGTTCACTCTTGGTCAGAAGTCGTAATTAAAACATTTTAACAATCCGTGAAATCTCTTATTGTAATCCCCATTACTGCATTTTGACCCTCGGTCCATAGCGGAACGAGTGGGAAATAAAAAGTTCCAATCGTCACCACTGGGGAGGAACGAAACTTTATATTCCCATTCGAACCCAGTGGGGACGACGACCGGGAATAAACGAGATGGGTAACCAATCTTCAACCCAGGCAAGCGTAGCTTAACCTGATGGATCAACCCGTGCGGCTGTTATTTCTTAGCCACGAACTCCTCAAATATTTACTGATACCTACCTAAAGTAAGGCCATTTTAATAGGTAACATTTGACGTTGTCAGTTTAGTGAAAGCAAATCGTAAAATTACTCGTATCGGTCATTAATACAATAAATATGTAATCGTAATTGAAAATGTTAAGCAATTGTGCAGTTCTAACAAAACGAAAAAATATATTATTTTATGCCCGGCGTTACAAGGTTACGTTGTTGAATGTTGATGAATTGTCAAATGTTACCTATTATAATGGCCTTACTTTATGTATTTACTAGCTGTCCGCCGCGGCTTCGCACGAGTAGCACTAAGTACTTATCTACCTACCCTACCTACCTACATACAACCTACCCTGCCGGGATAAAAAGCTACCTCCCCACCAATTTTCAGCCAATTCGGTTCAGCCGTTCTTGAGTTACAAATAGTTTAACTAACACGACTTTCTTTTATTTATATAGATTTGGTTAAAATATTATTTATAGGTAAGTATGTCCTTTTAGCATGCGATGGCAATATAAATTGATTATGTAGTTAACATACCTGCGGTTACGGTATATTTAGGCAAAACTTACCTAAATTAAATATTTGAATCAAAGTAAACATCACGGTTTTAACACCCGTACCCTAATTACGTAATGCACTATCAATCAGTTTTGAATCGTTTTGAAAGAAATTGCTAATCCATTGCTTTTAATGTTCGAAAAAAAACTGCTCTACAACGTAAATAACGAAATGAATGTTGTTGAAACTGTCAAAATGAAACAAATTTGTCGTAATCGTTTCCGAAAATTTGTTGCGGCAGCTGGTTTCTGGAACAAAAACAAAACTAACAAATTGTAAAACTCGCGTCAACTGCTGTGATTGGTTGACTGAACAACCAGCAGGCAATCGGATCATTTCACATGAGTTTTGACACCGTCGGCGTCGTTGATTTTTGAACCAGAAACCGGCGTGTGCGTTACCCCAGCCAGATAATGTCGAAAATCGTCATTTAAGTGCAATAGATAATTAGAAATACAGCTTCTGTAATTGGTAAGCAGATTTTTAAATTTGGTAAGCTGATAGTTTTTTAATTATTTGATAAAAACACTTCCGGCTGGAGTAACGTTACCCCAGCCAGATCTTTTGTTTTCTAATGGATATTTTGAAATAAATTTTATCTAAATATTTAGAAATGAATTTGAAATAAATGGTACAACTTAATTTGTATTTGCTACGGTTGCGAAGATATTTAAAATCCTGCTGGAGTAACGTTTGCACGATTGCTGTATCTCGGAATTGACTATACGGATGATTGTAATATTTGTACATGAGATCTGGCTAATTAGTTATAATTTGTTACGCAATAAACGAATCCACTATAATGCACCGTTTTGAAGTTATTTTAGTAAATAGAAAATATGCTTTATAGGTCCTAGCACTTCCATTATGCGCCCCAAAGACTAAACTTAAACGTTATTATTTAGATAATTACTGTCTTTAAATGGTACTGAAGTTTCATTAGTATCCTATAAGTAATTAAAAAGCTATGATGAAGTTTCGGCCACGGCGCGCAGCTGAGTTATTTGACCACCGATTAACCGAGTTTACTGTAGTAGTGGTAACTGAATTTTACATCAATAATTAGAAATACACTTCAATTATATACATGTGAAATTTCAGACTTGTACATTAATTAATTAACGAGATAATCGAAAAAAATGATGTTTGCGTGGTAACCCGACCAAATCTAGAATGTTATAAAAAAGCGGGCGCCCAATACATTATACCAACCTTCTAAAACTTACAGGATAATACGTGAGAATAATTACATGTTTAGTACAGACGGGTAAACAAGTGGTAAAGTAAAACATATTTACAATGGTATATTCATTTCACGAAACCGGCTACCAATCTCATTACGCAACACATTTTCGTAAACGATTACGATTGATCGATCGTGTATTACCTACGTAATTAGGTTATAAGGGTACAGGTTTAAATCTTTCATCTGACCTTCACAACCCAGTTGTTGGATTACACCACTGACTTACGAATCATATGGACTTGGCATACCTACCTACAAGAAAAACGTGTAGGTATTCCTACACTTTAGATACGGATATAGAGCGGATAAAAATAGGGCAGCCGAACATAGATAAAATAATGTGAGAATGTTTTCACAATGTCACGGTACAATATCTACGGGTTAAAATACCCCAAGTTTTC
This sequence comes from Xanthia togata, assembly GCA_963853775.1. Lineage (NCBI taxonomy): Eukaryota > Metazoa > Arthropoda > Insecta > Lepidoptera > Noctuidae > Xanthia > Xanthia togata. The sequence continues at coordinate 15,161,239 of OY970809.1, forward strand.
TAACTTAGGCCATTCATTAAATTATTTATTGGTTCGTCCTCCTTTCACGGCTAAACCTTAGAAGTTATTTTGATGTCTCCCATTGCGATAGGTTGAAACCTGGAGGACAGCTGATATATGCTGCTTTTTATCGAGCTAGTATTCTGTAACTGATTTCACTATAACCATTGTACGAGTATGCCTAAACAACAAGTTTATCTCGTTGCTGGCCCGTTGAATAGAGAATTTTCTTTTTAGGAATCGGTTTTTTATTTTTATGCTCTTGGAAATTATGCTTTTAGCTATTACAAGAAATTAAAAGCAGTAAGTAGGTACATCAAATATTTTCTTGTCAATTTAAATGAAAAGTAATAGTGTTAAAGTCTTGCGTTAGGTAGACGTTCGCGACGGAGCGGAGGGAACAAATGAGGACTCCGGGCGCGGCGGCGGCGGCGGCGGCGCGGACGAATTCTTTAGGCCTCCGCTACGTTAGGCGGACGTTCGAGATGGAGGGGGAAAAATTCAAAGAGTTCCTTCATAATTTGTTTTCTTTGAATTTGTTTGCTCGGTCACGGATGTCCGTCTAACGCAGCGGACGCCAAATGATTTTTTTCCTTCCGTCGCGGACGTCCGCCTAAGGGCTCTTGTAGAAGGCGCCGCAGCCGGGCCGACACCGCATCGCGTAACCATGTAGACTGAACACAACATGGCAAAATCAAGCCCTTCGTTTTGGCATAATATCACTACTTTTTTGTAATACATTGCTGGCCACGTTCGTAAGCGGCCAACAATGAATGGACAGCACAAAACAACGAAACAAATACTGTCGGTGTTCTAGCGGCGCAGTGGCGGTGTCGAGAAGGCAACGTCGCGTATAGCTATACAGCTATACAATCCCACTCTAACTTATCGACTTTCTTGCTTGACTTGCTGTCCCCACGGTTTCTTTTTACTGTTAGCTTAGGGTGGTTCCATTAATGGCCCACAGATGGAATTTTTTAAATGAAATATTATAATTTATATTTTTGTCGCGTATCACATTTTGATCAACATACAACCTAATACAGAGGTGCAATTTGCCAAAAACATGAAAATATTAATTTCACGGTTAGCCAGTGAAATTCAAATTTTTTAAATTGACGGAACCACCATTATTCATATTTTTTCTAAGTTTCTAACACACAAATGATTGTGGGATTTAATTAAAAGTCTTCAATAATAATAGAATTATAACTTAAAGTTATAAGAAATCAATCACATTCATTTCTGGACAGTACAATTTTGTTCAGGTGTAAGGAGGATGCATATTTTGGTCCCACCTTTCAATAGCTACCTACGTGCGATAAGCATTATTTTTGGCAATTGTTAAACTGCCATGTTTAATATATAATATAATCTTTATTTATACAAAACAGATTGTAGTACATGTAACAGTTTTCACAAAGTGGGTAGTATAAAATTTCTGGCAATCAAGGTGGTTGACGTGCTGATCTCCTTGGTAGGCTATGAAATAGCCTGTATTAAGGAGTAACAGTGCCGATCCCCTCTAATTGTATTACTACAATTTTATATTTTAATAGTTAACATTTTTACATTTTATTTTTTATATACTTAAATAAATATATATATATAATAGTTTAATAATGCATAACTCTGAACGGATTAAGATTTGGAACTTGGTGCCATAGTAACTTTTGTTTAGCTTAAAAATACCTACCCAACGATGTATCGCACGTAGCTATTGGAGGGTGGGACCAGCATTCACACAAATCCTGGCATTGTCCTTTCTGTGATATTCTTTCAGTAGATTTCTTCCCTAATCATACAATGTTATATGAGTGTCCGGTTGAAACATGATTCTTCAAAGTGAAGATAATGTTTCCAGCCAAATTTTCTTTTTCCCTTTATTAGCAGGCAGCCTTAAAGGTAACCATAAAATAGCATTATCTATAAATATAAAAATGTCATAATGTATCCTTTCAATAACAAGAAAATGATTTCATGAAGTACAAACTGTTGAAAATAAAGGCAAAAGGGAAAATATGAATGCTTTACCTATTGTTGAAACTCTTCAAAGAATGCAGAATCTTTTGTCAAAATATCATTATCATCTAAATATATTTCAGCTGAAATTAAGTCGTACTGGTGCAAAGTTATGTTCGGGTGATTTCCGCTTCCCTGATGCCACATCCGATTATATTGCAATTGCGCATCTTTCTTTTGACGATTTCCAATAAAGGACCGAGTTCCAACGTAATAACACAGCAAATGACTGCAAAACTGACTCGACTGCTACGCCAAAATATAACAATGCTCATGTTTTGGCAGATTTATATTATTTTAAAACGACAAATATTTTGACCGATTTTTCCTCTTTACCCAAATACAAGCGTGGAACTTAATTTATGTATGAGTAATTTTTCTGCTGTCGTGTTGTCAAGATTAATACCAATACTAGTAGCTCTTGATAGTTGAGTGCTGGTTCCATGCTAATGTGTAAGAGATGAAAATGGAAATAATAGTCATCAAGTAGTCCAAACATCATTATAATGTAGGCTTACATATCTTATATCGCACTTAAAATATTGCCAATCTAATATTACCTTAAACTAAGCAAATTAATGTTGGCAGAAGACTTGGCCAATCGTAAAATTTAACTAACTTTCGCTAAAACATTATTATTATATATACTTATATTGTAAAAATAACCATCTGAACATGAAATATGTATATAACAATAATCTTTTAGAGAAAACACAAAGTTTTTCGTCATTTATATTTTTATTATTATACAAATGACGAAAATCACAGAGCGGGCAGTTACAGCTATTAAGTTTATTATAATCACGCGTTAGGCTGGATCACATTCGTCTTATTACGATCAAGCTAGCGAAGTTTAAAATTATTTTTTATTTAAAAAAGAATTCCAGACAACATCGTTCTACATTACAATCAACTATAAAGTCGTAGAATAAGAATGTATGGAAGCGAAACTCCCGTAAGATACTCACCGCAATCAGGATTTTATCGACTTACGTGCGCTCCGTTATTTCTGCAGAATCCGATCATCCGACGAGATACCTGGACCATGAAAATACGGCGTACACGTTTATGGTATTTTTTAAGCTAAAAGCATCTAGTACACCTTTTGCCACTTAAATAAATATGAACTTTACACTTAAGTAAATAAAGTTGATCAGAGCGAAAAACGTAGCATTTTTCCCTGGACCATGGCTAAGAACCATGTTTTGTCGTGAGGAGCGCGGTTTGCAGCAACCCGTGTTGGGAGGCGATCATTTCGGCGAATTCAACGCACACGAGTTGTGCTTCTATACGAATTTCTTAATCTATGATTTTCGTTCATACACGGTAAAACCTGTGTTATGTACATTGTGCATTATTCGAATGTATTCCTGCCAGTATCTTATCCTACTAACTAGGTATGTTGACAAACATAGTTATCTTATCATTAACAATTCTCTCTATTACAACACAGGAGGTCAATTATATCTAATTAATCTTTATGTCAAGTGTTAGTTCCTTCAGTTATGTTATTTTAAGACATAAATGATAAAAGTGGAATCAAACTTAAAAATTAAATTAAATCATAATTCAATGATGATCTTACGATTGAATAACGTTATGTAACATACATACCATTGTTTATACTCAAAAGTAAAAAAATAATCAAGACTCCCAATGATTTATCAATGTTTAGAGTCACATATCTACAATGTTAATTAATCCTATGTCACTAAATTTAAGATAAATGAAGTTACAGACGCTGTGTGGGATGATGAAATGATTGTGAAAAAGAAAGATTCTCAATCTCTTTTAATTTTAAAGTTTTTAACTTCGTGTGTCGAGAAAAAATAATCGCGTGGGAGTGGGATATCTGAAAAGAAAAACCCTTATTGAATCAGCATACAAAATTCAGTGAGTCTATAGTTGGATAGAGTAGAGTAACAACAAAGAATAACTAAATGACTATGCAAAAGAAGAAAAGTATCCATATCATTGTATGTATAGCTGTACAAGGATGCTTTGGCGCGTGGCCAAAATCTAGACAACCGCCAGGATCCACGTTTTTCAATACATTTTTACAAAACAGTGCCCCCTGTTATTCATTCGAGCGCCAAAAAATCCTTGTCTATGTGTAAAAGGTTGCCTACAGTAGTCCCTAGTCTTCGGTGCCTGCCTCATCGGGCGCCGGCGTGTGCCACGTGAGCCTCTCCTCGTAGAACTGTATGACGACCTGCGGGCACCGCACGTTCGCCTGCTTCGCGGGCACCAAGTCCGCCTCGTCGGTCCCCTGCCACTTCATGAGGAACATCAGCTCACCGCTACTGTCCGTAGCACCTGTAACATTTAATATTTGATGTAAGTAATAATTGCGTGGTTGAAAATTGTGGGTTTTAACAACATCTAAAAAAGTTCAAAAATAAAAGTCCGCGATGGCATAATAGTCTATCTTCTAAAGATAAACCCACAGTAACCATTATCTTCTTTCAGAATGTGATAAAAATTTGTGACATTGTTATTTTCGAAGCTATTTTGACAGGTATTATACTAATCTTTATTCAATAAAATATGTTATTTAAATTGGGCATTTAATTTAGGTTAAAATATGCCTTGAAATTATATAATTTAGATGAATAGTTTATAATATATCACAGATTCAAAATTACGCGGAACATAATATTGACGGCTACGCGGGCGCAGCAGTAGGAGTCAATGACCTTTTCCTCGGCTATTAGGTATGTAATCCCAGTAGTACGTTCCCGATATGTTGTGACATCCACGCGGGCAAAAGCTAGTTATTTATAAATGAAAAAGAATTTTGACTAACTATGCGTTTGCACGGGGCAAACATTTACAAAACATGTTGATATCTCTAGTTATTAGTTCCTGTCAAACATTGTATGGAACATTGACAGAAAGTAAAGATTTTAACATGTTTTGTTGTGAATGTTTCGCCAGTGCAAACGCACAGTTACGCCATTTAGTTTCGTGCTCGAAGACGATCGAAGAACGCAAGCGATATTCAACTTTATTACTGATGCATTAGCTTTTATCACATATCGGAGTGGCGGGGTGCATGGGGGCGTAGCTTGCGTGGAAATTGTGTTTTGACTGCCTGTACCCTAATTACGTAATACACGATCAATCGGAATTTGAATCGTTTTGAAACCAATTGGTAATCCATTGCTTCATAATTATATTCTCAGTCACACCTACAGGCTGCACTTTCACTCACAATACACACACAAACATACTTACACCCACACATACACACATTTGATTTAATTTAAGTTATGTAGTTTTAGCATTAAAGTTAAACGTTTTCTCTTTTCATTTAACACGTCTTGCTATGGAAGAGCGGACTCTCCTAATACAGGCCCTACTACCTGCCTAAAAGGATAAATAAAAAAAAAATTGATTATACTTGTACCTACTTGTTTTACCAATAAACAATTTTTATTTTATAATATCGAAAAAAAAAACTTCTCAACAACGTAAATAACGCAATGAATGTTGTTGAACTGTCAAAATGAAACAAATTTCTCGTAATCGTTTACGAAAATGTGTTGTGTAATTAGATATCTGGTCTTAAAGCTTGTATCAATCTTTCAGAAAGCGAATGAATCCCTACTCGCCGATACTAAATGCAGCATAACTGCTAAGAACCTAAATGACTTCTATTTATAAGTAAACACTTTTTTTGGGTATTGTACAAAACGGGTGAAAATGGGACCCCATTAGGGCTTCCTCACACGTCGATGTGGTTGCGATGTCGCCAGTAGTTGCGATGCGGTTACGTGGTGTGCAGACACAAACAAAAACATGCCACTTTACCATTGTAAAATAGTACTAAGATTTTTGGAAAAAAAAAAAAAAAAAAAAAATTAAGGACAATGGACATTTCGGATGAAAAACAGGACGCAGTACAAGAGCAGTATATAGTTAATAGAAACACTCAATTGAATGAAAACAGGTCCAATGAAACTCAATTTTCGCGCACTAGAGCTCTGTCTATCTCACCGTTAGATCTAGTTCGCGAAAATAGTTGTGAGAAAGAGACAAAAAGCTATGTGGCCGTTACATACATCTGTATTTTTAAAATACCCCGCGCCCCGCCTTACCAATCAATAAACGTAAGGTTGAAGGCGCGAAATTTAAAATACAGGACTTTACCAGGATGCTTTATAAAACCCAGGATGTTATTTAAAAACTATCCAGGCCATCCCAGGACATCCCAAAAAGCAGGACATGTCCTGGGAAAACAGGATCGTTGGCAACCCTAGTTATGTTAATTTTTTTAACAAAGAGATACTGTATGGGTCTTTAGTTAGTAGATTTTAACAAGCAAACGAGTACAGGGAGGCCAAAGTCTATAAGTGCATAACCCAAAGAAGCAGTAATTGTATACAGGTTGATATCTAATACATTGAAAAACAGCAGCAAGCATAGACATAACTATAGATATTTATTGTCTTGTCGTCACTAGCTTAGGTGCAAAAAATGATAGTACAGTGCAAGTACTTTAAGCAGTACATGCTTGGCCAAGAGAAAAAGTGCAACTTAAATTCTAACTACAAAAATCACCACTTCTGAAAGTAACTTAGAAAAGATAAATACTAGCACTAAGGCCTGTATTACAGAACGTCACTCAAGACTCAAGCATTACTTAAAACTAGTTTCAACCAATCAAAAGGCTTTAAACGAGTTTTAAGTAATGCTTAAGTTTTGAGTGACGTTCTGTAATACGGGTCTTAGTCTACTCAACTACAGGCTTAGTGCAACTTATCTACAAAAATCGTAACTTAGTCAGAAGGGAGTGCAGTGAATAGGGTATGCAGTGAACTGACTGGTACTTTTTTTTAAAGCACTATTTGCACAATATACATAATCTATTGCAAGCACGAGTTCACAAGGTATATTGAATTTTTAAAATACTAACCAATAATCTTTTCAGGCTCCAGACCGCGATCAAAGCCTGATGCTTTTTTGTCATCACTCTTTGCCTTTTTCGCACCTTTCAAGTCAGGTGTTGGCACAGCAGATTTGCGCTTCTTTGCATCCTTGTCTACTTTCACAGTTTTACCCTCTGTAATTGAATAAAAAAACTTATATTGTTAAAGCAATTTTAGTTAATTACTTGCGCAGCATCTTCAGGCTAATTCTGCAGTTCAAATGGTCAGGTTAAATGATAGCTCAGTTTGCAAATTATTTATAAGTTATGTGTTTTTGAGAATAAAGTGATTAATTTGACTAGACAAAATTATTTGACTCACCAGCTTCCTTCTTTTTCCTAGCCTCTTCAAAGGCTGATATAAGATCTGGACAGTCGAGATTCTCTTCTGGCTCCCAAGTATTGTCCTCATCACTGTAGCCTTTCCATTTGAGGTAATACTCAACCTGCAACATAAAAAAATATTTATTTTTAACTTCTTGTTGTACATTTAAAATAATATTTGTATGATGATGACGTAACAAACAGATTTATAATTTTAATGTTAAGTATTACGGATATTCTTGATTGTTTTACATGGAGCAATTTTAATGTATAGTGTTTAGGAATTACACTACACAATATTTAGGGCCCAATATTTCTGTGATGTGTTTTATTTTATAGGGACCGTTCCTCCGTTACTCTTATAAGACCACCCCGAGTTAGGGACATAATCTAGCATTCCTGAATAACACATAGTGTACTATAAGTATTAAACAAGAATGACAGGAGATCATCTATACCTTTCCATTTCGCACACGACGATCCAGAACTTTCTCGACTGAGAATTCTTCTTCACCCTCAGGCTCGCCTTCCTTCTTCCTTTCAGCCATACTTAGTTCTAATGAACAAACATTCAACTAAATAAACATTGTAGTTACATATTGATATTTTTAATAGGTTCTGCCAACTCGGTGGAACGGCAGATTTAAACAACCGCGGAAATATAGAAAAATAACAAATTATTAAATGTCTAAGTTAGGATGACATTTTCAAAAATACCAGTTTCTCTCACACTTTTATGGTGATCTTGTGTGTATTATTGATCTTGTCCAAAATAATATGTGCATTTTGTAGGAAAAGGCATCATACCAGACACGGATAAGACAGGACAAAATAACCTATGCACTCAAAGTTCCTTCAGTAGAACATGTCATTAGTTTTTCCATGAAAATAAACGAGATTTTATATTTAGAGCTATTATTGGATAGGTTATATTTTAAAGATTATATACAATCAGTTAAAATGTACACAAATCAATTTTAGCATCGTGTCCCGCCATTTTGACTCATGATAAACCAAATTGTTGAGTTGTCGAGTTCATTCTGTAATGAACTATATTTCAATCGCAACTTAAATTATATTCAGTGCATTCTAACACAACAATCGAAAGTAAAAACTTGTTCTCTCCTAAAAATACACACCTTTGTTACAACCAAAAGAATCACGAATTTAGTAAAAATAAAAACCGGCGTCAGTAGATTAGATCGGCGTACCACAGATAATCACACAGTAACACTACACAACACACAGACAAAAAGTACGAGTGACAGATTCGATTCGACCGACACTCCGACAGATTACTGAATGACTGTTTCATTTCATTCATAATTTGTACGAAATGATGAATGAACTGAATGTATTCCATTCTCTCACTCTTTACTCTACAGTCAACCCATAGAGCCGATCTCATCATCTCATGGCCCCATTGACTTATAAAACATATGGACTTGGCATACCTACAAGAAAAACGTGCCATACCTACACTTTACTGAGAGGATAAAATGGCGTCTACTAGGGCAGCCCTTATCGATATTTCTATGTTATAATATCGATAAAAGATTGTGAGAATGTTTTCATAATGTCACAGTACAATATTTACCAGTAAAAATACCTACTCCAAGTTTTATAACATATGCCTTTCATTTGTTTGTTTAATTTAATTGTTTCGTCATTCTTTCGCGGCTAAACCGTAGAACTTATTTTGATGTTTCCCATTGTGATAGGTTGAAACCTGGAGGACAGATATATACTTACTGCTTTTATCGACCTAGTATTCTGTAACTGATTTCACTTCATTGTATACTATAAGCAACAAGTTCATCTCGTTGCCGATATATCTATGTACATATACAATGTGGATCTGGACTTACGACATTAAATTAAAACAAGCACAGTACTAGTCCATAGAAACATTTTAAAAGACGAAAATTAGTAGTTAATGGAAAATTGAAAAATTGCAATTTTCAAACAAAATAAATAGCAGAATCAACTGCATAAAAAGTAAACACGCTTTATCTACGAAATCACTAACCTGTTGCGCGGCCCGATGCGGGTCGCGGCGGGGGGCGGCGCCTAGGTGGACGTGGGTACTGGGTAGGTAGTTTAGTCGGAGAACAACAAATTAGCGGCATAAACTCACTAAGTTGCGCGTTGTTAATTAAAAGATCACTGATTGAATAATAAAATTAATCACATTATATCACATCACAATCAGAATAAATTTTCAAGGTTTCCACCGTTGTTCATTATGCACAAGCGACATCGATACCTAATTAACTAACACTGAACAATAAGTCACACTAAATCGTCTTTAATCACAAATAACAACTATTTTTTTTTTCACAAAATCACGACAATGTGCGCGCGGCTCGTCTCGTAATAAACAAAGTAGCGGTGTGCGCTCCTCAAAGGGCGCCGCTGCACTGACACTGACCGAGTCCCGAGACTTTTTGCCGAAAAAATTCCGCTCACACACACACTCGCAATTGTCTATGCACCACTAATGCATAATTTACGTAAGTAATATTTCTTTTTCTTTCTAATTGTAGTATAATTTTGTGGAACTGGGCGGGGCGCGTCAGAGTGGAATCGTATGACACCTTTCTCTGTCTCTCAAGCATATTGAGACGTAGAGGATAGAATCGTACGTTTTGCACAGGTTCTTGACCTTACAATGTTTACCTATTATTACGGACTCAGATCTACATCATGTTGAAAAATAAGAAAATGAAATATAATTTCCTGTGGCTAAAGTATTCATTGGATTTGATTGATTTTTTGTATACGGGTAAAGAACATGACATTCTTTACGTGGTTTTAAGAAATGTCAAGCGTCCTGCTCCACATAGTATACCCAGTATACATATAGCTCATGGGAAGCGTGCGATGACGATGACGCTGATTTCACGCTTTTTGTTCACCCAAAAAGTACACATATAGTATACCTACACAGTATACATATAGCTCTTGGAAAACGTCCGGTGAAGATGACGGGACTTCCATGATTGATGCTCACCCAAAAAGTGCTCAATGCGCCTAAAGAAGTTTTCACTTCAAAAAAACTATCAGGCAGTTGCCCGGCAGACACGACACCCGTCTGGTCGGAGGGTCCTCCCTTTTCTATAGAGGATGAATGAATTTTACACCCTGTTCCTCATACCTAAAGGTGGCTCCGCCAATGGCATATGGTAATTTTTAAATGATATATTATAATTTATATTATTATTATTTTATCATTTTATCTTTGTATATCTAATTTTGATCAACATATAAATTTGAATTTCACGGATAACCAGTGAAAAAGAAATAAAGAAATTTTGAAAATTGGCGGGGCCATCATAATTAATATTTTTGATGCTAAGTTTCTAACACGCATATGATTGTGGGTTTTAATTAAAAGTCAACACTAATTATAATAAAGTTATATTTAAATAAATCAATCTCATTCAGTTCTGAACAATACAACTTTGTTCAGGTAATTTTTATGTGATATTCTTTCAGTAGATTTCTTCCCATAATATTTGTATCTCTTGTATAGCTCTTTTACATTGTGAGTTTGTCTGATTTTGATCATTCTCATTTAAAATGCCAGACATATTTGTTCAAATCGCAGGCTGTAAACAAGCAAAAAAAATGATTAGTATTTTTATTGTTTCTTGATTTTATTAATAGAATTTTTAATTGATCTTAAGTCTTAAGACCACACTCAAACACATTCTTTACATCACTCTTTGTTTCAATTAAACAAATGTCAATGGCTGTGAATGGACCATTGACTTATAAATGGACCCATTCATGGGCAAACCACAGACTACAAAAAGGGCAAATGATTGATGATTGTAAAACAATAATGTAAATGATAGACGGGCGAGCCTAAAGGTAAATATGTTCCTTGGCCTAAAGTACGCGGTTTTACGTTCGCGAACTTACTCGGCTCTCCGTCGGTGATACACGTAAAGCTTGCTGACACTGTATCGCGATGTTGTCCAATTTTCTGAACCAAAACAAACAAACAACACAAATGTCGAAACAATATGGTGCAATGACCTATATATCATTAATCAATGCTCGCGACTCATGGTGATGACAGACGTATAGACGCCCTGTCAAATTTTCCCAAACCACTTTGAACCTTATATGTTGATAATAAAGTTGAAAATCTATTAAATAAATTTGACAGATTGTAGTAGGTTGATGTGCTGGCGTCTGTACCGTAACTACGGACCATGGTGGGCCACGAGAAAAATTTTAAACCTATTGGATCGCCAACGAACTCAGCGGTTTTAAAGTGCGCGTACTTAGTATGACACACGGGCTAGTAAGGTCGCCGAGCATATTGTACGCGTACTTGGTCGCACGTCTATCACCCCTTTTAGGGTGACGACGCACGCTTTTTGAAGGCAACCCCAGACACTCAGCGCCTACAGGGTCTCTTGGTCTCTAGACTTCTACAGTGACTTCAAAATATCTCGTTCACACACAGACAAACATTTTTGTACCATAGTCATTCTTTTTTGCGATTACATAGAGGACGTGGCAAAACGTCGCAGTACGGCCTCCAGCTCATGGAACTAGTATGTACTACGTACTACAGTACATACTAAATAGTTCCATGCACCAGCTAAAGGTGTCTCAAGCCATTGACATAGAAAACATCTCAAGCTCAATTTGACATTGTCAAAATAACAATAATAATATGAAAATGACACACAGAGTACATTTAATGCATTGACTTTTAATAAGTCAATGATTTTATGACTTTTATTAGATACAGTAGTAAGACGAAACGAGACAGAAATATATTTATTTAATCATTTATTTTCTCTATCTCTTTCATATAATAAATGTTTTGAAACTTTTAGTTTCGATCTAGTTGTTTATTATCAATGACTGTGTTCGGACCCGACAAAAAACGGCTGTCACCAGCTGTGGTACACACGGCTACACATCAAGCTATATTTCCAGTTTATGCTGATCTCGCATTGTATAGGATTTCCGTAAAAAGCGAGGTCAGCTTATACTGGAAATGTATAGCTTGATGTGTATCTTTGGAAAAGAGTGGTTTGTGGCGCGTATTTCAATATTCTGAGAATTTGGTAAGATTGAGATTCTTTACAATTATTATTTGAACAAGATAATACAGTAATCTAAGCAATTTTAGGGGACGTTGTTGTATATTAGTAGAAGTTGCATGAATCGACCTGAGCTGCACAATTGCTTAACTTTTTTCAATTACGATTACATATTTATTGTAATAATGACCGATACGAGTAATTTAACGTTTTGCTTTCACTAAACTGACAGACGTCAAATGTTACCTATTAAAATGGCCTTACTTAACATCTCATAGTTCTTACAAAAAAATATCAGGTTGGGTGAGGGTGGTTGGGTTTCACTGCCCCTGCGGGCATAAAAGCGGGCGCGGCACCAAACATTTATGGGGGTGGTGGGCAAGAAACATTTATGCCTGAAGGCTTTTTCTTTTTTTTTAGATATTGTTTACTTTTAGTTATTTTTATTTCTGCTTGAGTATACTATACTCAAGCATATTGGTTGGTATATTGGCGTGTGCTAGCTGTCATATGACTATTAATTATAGCTATTTAATTTATAATTTAAATTGTTTTTGCATATTGTAAATTGTCTTGCTTATGTTGTATAGAATCATTTTTTATTTTTTTTCTAACTAAACAGACAGCTGTGCTGCTGGGGAGTTTGTTGCGCCACTTCTTCTTCCCAGCAAAAGCACTAGGAAGTGGAGAAGGGTGGGCGTTTTGGGGGACTGTCTTATGTAATTTTGACGTTCGAAAAGTGCTGATTCTTAGCCTAGTTTGAATGAATGACTTTTGAATTTTGAATTTTGAATTGGGGTGATTTTTAGTCAGTAAGTCTGACAGACCCCTTCGCCCACCCCAGGACGGAATCCTCATGGATATCCGTGAGGAATTTCCACGCCGGAAAAAAAATAGGGTGGGTTGGGCTCTTTCTTGAATGCGAAGTATTGTGGGAATATTGCAAAGCCCTTTGACACCCGAAATTAATATCACATGAAATGGATGAAATGAAGCACGTTGCCAGAACATAAAATGTGGTTGTGGTTTTATTTCTTCACATTTTGTTAGTCACACGATTAATTTATTATTAAAGTGTATTTATTTCAATTAAAAATCTACTGTTTTATTGACCAAAAACTATATAATAGCATACCAAGTAATGTAACAGGTTACTAAGTTATTATTAAAAAAGTATCGACTATGATAAAGTGAAACGATATTTTTAAAATAACTCGATTCAGAAATCGCTAATATAAGTAATATATTTATCTGTGTGTCTATGTATGTCTCAATACGGGAAAGTTGTAAATAATTTTCATTAAAATTTTGACGAAGCTCCTTCAATAGAAGCCTAAGATAAATAAAAAGTGACCTAATGATTACAAAGTGAGTTCTGAAAGTGATGGGAAACCGTAAATGGTGTGCCTTATGAAACAAAAAACTATCATTGCGCACGATACCCCAACGCCATTTTGAAGCGAAATTTTGTATGTAAGTGCCAAGTATTTCGCAATATTTTCAATTCTCACCCTTGTAAAGGGGGTGCGTTTGATAATTATCGATAACAGTGAATGTAAAACACACCTGAAGAGGTGCCAGTAAGTGATCAAGTGCAATAACGGATGCCCAGAGTCGGTGGTTGCATCGAGGTGGGTTGCGGCGCCGTTTATCTGGAGCTCGCATTAATTAAATTAATAGTGGTATATTGAACTGACAAATTGTTAGCTGACGAAGTGTACAATAGGCAGTAAAGTGTGCATTATTTCTGTGGGTTTTGAACGTAGTGGTGAGTGCGGAGTGGTGTATTTCGGCGTGACAAGCGTTATCGGTGGCGTTTCCGACTGTTGCAGATAGCGGGTGGCGCGGAGGATGGCCCGGCCCGACGGGAGTGCTCTCAATAACTGACGGACGCTGCCGGCTTCCAGCTGGCGCAAGCAGTAGGTTCAATGCCTTGTGTTTTCATCAATTATACACTAGACAATACATTACTATAACATTGATTTTTTCCATGTCATTTGACCACTAAATGTGACGATTACCCACTTGGTGGGCCACTAAAGCATGGTTCATGTGATCACATTACTATACTCTCCAAGAGATATCATCTGTTTGAAGTTTTCCCAGAGCTACTTCAGTCTGTTCTTAATAATGTGGTCCCTGACATCTGCAATATGATATAAGTTTTCACCAATCTATTTCTACTTTCCAAATAATTTCTTGTTTGTTGTTGGGTAACACTATAGAAGAATAATGTTGAAAAACCTAATTTAGCTTTGGATCACATAAATCTAAATATTTACATTACAAGTCACACCCTTGAATGATTGTATGAACAAAATCATTTATGTGCAAATGTCCCTGTTATATCAAGGGCTTAATAACACTAATGATTGACTTAATTGATCAGATGTAACTGTTGTTATTGTATTGATTACATTAATGGTAATACAGCTAATATGAAGAAGACTTTCAGATAAGGAAAACTACATTGTTACTCAGATTTTGAATTACTCATGTTTAGACATAATTTCTCAGTGTCATATGACCAATTTTTTATCAAGCAGTTTATTGGAATCTTGTGTTGACAAACTTGAGATTTGGAGGCTAATTTCGATCAATAGACTTATAGGTTATGTCACTTACTTGTAAGAACATTAAATATTTAAAACTAGGGCAATAGAATCTAAAATATATTCTTTGCAAAACTACTAACACAGTTATGTTTTTATAGGAATTGTATTTTAGTTCACGATGTAAACAAAACCACATAGTTATTATAGCATTTCTATAGCCTGAAACAAATTAAATGCCTTCTTATCGAATGTACCGTCTGTACTACTATTGCTAAAAAGTTTTTTTTTTTTTTTGCAAATAATTGTTAAGCCTCAACATAAGTATCTAATGATACAAATCTATTCCAGATAAAAATGCCACGACCTGGCAGTCTGAAAGACCCAGACATTGCTGAGTTGTTCAGCAGACATGATCCGGAGAAGATCTTTGAGGACCTTCGTGAGATTGGTCATGGGTCCTTCGGAGCGGTCTACTATGCTCGCTGCAATCTCACTAAAGAGATTGTGGCGATTAAGAAAATGTCATATGTTGGGAAACAAAGTGAGGAGAAATGGCAGGATATCTTGAAAGAAATTAAGTAAGTGATAACTAGTTTTGTGTGAACAGAGTTTTTGCTAGTCCTAAATGTGTCTTGAACCGATTTACATAGACCTTAGTTCACCTACTCTTCCCAGAACAACCAGACCCATGTTAACAAAATATTCAAAGGAACTGATCTATCTGTCTTTCTAAATAATAGGAGTGGATATGAATTTATATATTTCATAATAACATCTGTTGGCTTGTGACAGTAAGCCATATCAGCTTATTACAATCTGGTACAAAATATGATAAGAGACAAATCGTAGAAGTCAAGGAAAGTAGGTGACATTCTTGATTTGTGTAACTAACATTCAATATGTTCAATATGAATTCATTTAACATTCATTAAATTCAATCATGTAAAATATAGTCTTTTATAGGCTACTGTAAAAAAATGAGGAAAATTATTAATTTACTGTTTTCTGTTCTTATTGTAGACTTTTTCACATTATTTTACCAAAAGCTATGTTCCTCAAATTAATACATAGGGACACTATGTGAATCTTTGTTTGTTTAGGTACCTACCAAGTCGTTAAACAAGCATTTTCTTAATCATAAACTCTATTGGTTCCCTACCATATGATAATCCTATTAGAAAAACTTAATAGTGCAGAACCTGGGAGTAGCAGAACCCAAAAAAATATAACATCATGCCTGTATTTCATCCAGGAAAGCCCACATTCAAGTTTAAGTCCCCTGTAACAGGCCAACCTATTGCCAATTTTCCATCAGCTAGGAAGAAATCCTGATTCAAGTCTGCCAATCACTCAATAACGCATTACTTGATCTGGGAATCAAACCCAGCCCGTGCTCAGCAGTTGCGCAACCACATAGCAAATAAAGCAGTACTGACAAATAAATTTCTGTTTTTAGATTCCTGAAACAGCTGGAACATCCGAACACCATAGAATATAAGGGATGCTACAAACGAGAGCATACAGCATGGCTGGTCATGGAGTATTGTGTTGGTTCTGCATCAGACATCATAGAGGTAGTGTGTATTTTTGATGTATGCTAATATTGTTTGTTATTATACACATAGCCTAAAAGATCTACTTGTCGTTCTGAATTCGAACTTTTGTGTTGGTGGAAATACTTGTAAAACTTAGAGTGTAAAATAATTTATTCAAATTAGGGTGAGAATCACCACTTCACCACTGCCTAGTGCTTTAGCTATATAATATAATGCCACGCCACACAATTGATTGACGATAAGGATGTGTATTTGTGCTGCTAATATAAGTATTGCAGTCATAGGGCCCCTCCCGCACCCCTTCCTAGTTCTGTATTACGCCTTGTGCTTATCATAGTCCACTATTGGACGCAACTCTCTTCCTTAAGGCAAGAAAATGTATTAATATGCAGGCAATTGGTACTCTAAGAACCTGGTAGAAGTACTTCATTAATTAGTTCAGTCATTCATCACAATTATCATTTCAATAAAATTGTACCAGGAAAATTATTGTTACATATTAAAATTGTGTACTTGTGTACAATACCATGTGACTTTAGAATTGAATGAAGTATTGTACATAATGCTGTTATTAAGTAGAGCTTCCATTATTTCAGTTTAGGGTTGATAATGCTCTAGATAATTTATTACTAATTAACTAGCTGACTCGACAGACGTCCTGTCAAATTTTCATTTATTCATACAAAATTCCCATTAGTTTTTTTCCCTAAATCTGATTTGGACTATTACGGAAATTTTATAACAAAAATGTACAAAATCGCCTTTCTGAGGTGATGCGCTTACCAACTAACAGCATTTCATTTTTATTATACATATAGAGCTTGTAAATTACATATTATCACATTAATATTATAAAGGCGAAAGTTTGTGAGTGTGTATGTTTGTCTCTTCTTCACGCTAAAACTACTGAACGGATTTGGGTAAAATTTGGCACACAGATAGTTTATAACCTGGATTAACACATAGGTTACTTTGTATCCAAATATTCCTACGGGATCGGTGAAACCGCGGGGCCCAGCTAGTAATTCTTCTTCTTTTCGTGAGGTTAGTGACTAACCTGGTGTCAGAATTTTAAAGCCGCCCATGGGCCTCTGACTTGGCTTCACATGCCGTCGAAAAATATCTCTCAGGCATGCCGGTTTCCTCACGATGTTTTCCTTCACCGTTTTTCAAGCTAGTGATAATTATACAATACGCACATGAATCCGAAAAGTCAGAGGTGCGTGCCTTGGGTTCGAAGTCGAGACCTGTGACTTGGCAGTCCGACAGTCACACCACTAGGCTATCACTGCTACAGCTAGTAATTTATAAATGCGAAACTGGACAGTTTGTCCTTGGTAAAAATAATCGTCCACAACTTCGAATGTAGAGTCTCCGATCTTCGTGAGCAGAAACGAAGGGCATGTCGAATGCCCATGTAACACCCACCGTCTTACATGGGCATTCGACATGCCCTTCATTTTGTCTATGCTAATTTTAAGACCCAGTCTTTCGGAAAGTCTACTCAGGTCATCGAGCATTGTATAGATAGTGCAATTCATGACGACGCGCCCCATTCCGCTTCGCTCCGTACTAAGGTACAGCTTACAGTACAGTCATCGCGGAGTGGGGCGCGTCGTCGTGGATTGCACTATCTGTACTGAGGTCATCGAGCATTGTACTGAGGTCCTGCATAGTCTCAGCCATGACTACTATATACGTAGGTCCAACATCGAGAAAGAGGTCAATCGTCGAATCCGACTCGGCTGGGCAGCGTTCGGGAAGCGGCGTACTATCTTCTCGTCTCATATACCAGTGTCTCAAAACAAAAGTTTTTAACCAGTGCGTGTTGCCAGTGATGACCTATGGCACTGAAACGTGGTCGCTCACAATGTACCTCATTAGATGGCTGATAGTCACTCAAAGGGCAATGGAGAGGCCTATGCTTGGAGTTTCCTTACGTGATCGAATCAGAAATGAGGAGATCTGTAGGAGAACCAAGGTAACCGATAGCCCGAAGTATTGCCAGACTTAAGTGCGCGTGCCGAAAGACGTAGCTTTGGAAGGCCCCCACAAGGTAGACCGATGACCTGGTGAAGGCCGCAGGAATCCGCTATGTGCGAGAAGCACAGAATCAGTGGAAGTGGCGGTGCTTGGGGGAGGCCTATGTCCAGACAAACATAAGCCTCCCCTCTCCCCTCCCGGTGGACGTCTTTCGGCTGAAATGATGATGATGATGAATGCGAAAGTGAGTTTGTTTCTTGGTTTGTTTGTTACGCTTTCACGCTAAAACGGCTGAACGAATTTGGATGAAATTTGGCATACGACTAGACATGACATGCCCTGGAATAGGACATAGGATACTTTTTATCCCGGTATTATGTTCCCGTGGGATGATTTCCGACATGCACGCGAGCGAAGCCGCTGGCGAAAGCTAGTTTAATATAATCGCTTCATGCATGTGCAAAATTACATTCTTACAAGTACCTAATCCACAAATTGTGCCAATCGTTCGTGCTAATCCAGTGTCGTACAGGCTGTTCCATACTAGCTAATATGTAGAAAAGCACTTGGTTTGCAAAAAGGGAACATATTTAAACACATTGATAATAGATTATGTTTTTGTCACATTGATATTATTACATTTATTACAAACTATAATTTAATTTAAAATATATAAAAGGACGAATAAACTCAGTGAATATAATAAATAAAGTGGTAATTCTGCCAATAATATGTATAATAAAATATAAATAAAAGTTTTATGATTATCTGTGGCTGTCTAATGTTCTGATACTAGATTGATTATAAGATGTCAATCGTGTAGTTTCACGACTTGCTGCAGGGCAGCTTGAACGGCCTAGGTAACGACGTTATAAGGTTAGACAATACAAAATCATAAAAATCGGCAAGTAATGTAAATCTCACCAGAATAATCCTGAATGTTCATAAAAGTTGATACGAGAGATAAAAAGATTATAAAATACGTAAATGAGATATAGAAGTCTTCTTAGTCGACTACATCTGCCGCCAATCTTAAATCCAGGAATATTTTATTATTTATAATTACTAGGAATAAAAACACTTAGTGGAATTCCATTTCCAATATCTCACTATACCAATTAGCCAATTACCCTGCCAATAAGGAAAAATATTGCAATAAAGTGACAAGAGTACGTATTTATATTTTTTACTTGTCCTTGACCATTATTAAAAAATATAAAAATGTATTGAATCTCTTTGTACATACCTTCATTACATAAAATACTAGCTCCTGCGCGCCATTTCCGACGTGGGAAATTTCTTGTTTTAACATAAAAGATGTCGTATGGGGGGCTATTATTATCATCATCATTTCACCCGAAAGACGTCCTCTGCTGGACATAGGCCTCCCCCAAGCACCGCCACTTCCACCGATTCTGTGCCTCCCGCATCCAGCGGATTCCTGTGGCCTTCACAAGGTCATCGGTCCATCTAGTGGGAGGCCTTCCAACGCTACGTCTTCCGGTACGCGATCGCGGTCACATGAGGCTATGACACTCGCCAATGTTGTAACTTCACATTAGTGGAAGAATTTTCAGAATCGGATCAGTAGTTCCGAAGATTACCCCCTACATACAAACTCATCAATTTTACCTCTTTATAATATTATATGTGGTATAGATAAGCCTCGAGAACCCAAAACTCATACTAAAAACAACTTCTTAAACAAATCAGATTGAATTTAGATGAGTCAGTCAGGCGGGACACTTGTCTTAATAATATTTCATTGAAATGTTTACATGCGAATTAATGATGCGAGACTAAGTTGTGTTCTATCTGTTTCGTCACTGTGACCTCACGAAGCTTTACACACAATGCACTACTTATGCAGCTTAAAATACAACCTACTTTTTGTAGGTCACCGACAAATTTTCAGGAATCGTGAGCCGATTTCGTTGGGACACTTATAAAAAGTGTCTGTGGTCTCCCTGTTTGTTGCAAATATTTTTTTCTGACGTTGCACACTCGATGTTCTTGGAATCCCGATGACTAACTAAATACATGTGAACAAGTTACATCCGAAAATTGTTATTCTAATGCTCTCGTTGTATGCGCTGTTAGTTATCTTTGATTTCCCAGAAGGAATTCAAAAGTACGCACTGACAATCCGCATTTTGAATCACCTATACTTACGAGTATAATTTAAGTAGGTACATAATTAGCATATTTGGATGATTTTTTTATGGTACATTGATAAGACGTTATGATGCTTTGATTAATCACTCTAAGAAAGTTAAGATATTATTTTCATCTAAAAATGTTATTTTATTTTACTTTTCCTTTAGAAATCTACCTCTTTCCTCAGATTGTTCTATCATTTTCACCACGACACATAGCTGGTACTATACAATAATAATAAACAAAAAAATACTAAAACAAAGATACAAGGTGGAATACCTGCTTATTATTTATCATTGGATTCCACAAAATGTCAAGTGCTGTCGGGTCCCGTCACTAGCCTTTTAATGAATGCAAGCCGCATGCCGACGCGTCCTACATGCTAATTTAATAAAATATCATAATAATATAACGTCATATTGTTTCTGTGTTACATAATGCAATCTGACTTCCGACATCGTGCATTACTTGACACTCATTGCTTTCGTTTTGCTGGTCAATGTTTGTGTAGTTGATAGTAATTGTCGTAGGTATATCATAACGAGGTTATTATGTAATAACAAGACATTGCAATAAATCTCAATTCATTGATACATAGATGAAATTGAAATGCAATTGTCGTCACCTTATAAACATCTCTCGCGGGGCGGCTAAGCTCGGCCGCTTATGCTGTTAGAAAGATAAGACAGTTATCAGGTAGAAACCGCGCGTTCGGTCTACTTTAGCTACTTCCACATTTGAGTATTTTTCTGTGGGGACGAGGCCCCACAGTAAAGTGTCATACGACGTAAGTTGTGGAGGTCACTCCGGATAACTTTTTAAACTAGTTAGTAAGACAACAGAAGTTACCCCTTCAAATAACCAATTATTATTAGAGAATAATAAAAAGGTATCTTCTGGCAATATTACACATAAGAAAAAACCAAAAGGGGGGCAACATACTTTAAAATTATTCAATCAAAATATCCAAGGTTGCTCTTCCAAATTACTGGAAATAGAATTGTTTTTAGAAAATACTAAGTTTGATGTTGTTTGTTTAACAGAACATTGGTTAAAAGATCATCAAGTAATGTCAATTAACTATGATAATTATTATGTAGTTAGCCATTTCAGCCGAAAACGTATGATACATGGCGGATCATTAATATTAGTAAAAAATTCTATTCAATCGAAAGAACGAAAAGACATAATCGGGCTGTCTGTTGAACACACCATTGAATTGTCCTGTGTTGAGCTAGATAAGCATGTTATAGTATGTGTATACAGACCTCCAAGTTACCAGAATCTATCTATGTTTGATTCTGTAATGGAAGATGTGTTAAATAAACTAAATGGTAGTAGTAAGTCAATAATCATATGTGGTGATTTTAATATTAATATATTAGAAAATAACATTAATACTGTCAAACTATTAAGTCTTTTCAGGTCATTTAACTTGTCAAATGTTTTTAATGAACCAACCCGAGTGACAGCTTCTTCTGCCACTTGTATAGATAATATTTTCTGTAATTGTGATTACTTACATAAACAAATTGTAAATAAGTTGCCATCTGATCACAGTGGACAAACAATAACATTTTGCTCCTACATGCCTTTACAAAAAATTCAAATAAGGTTTAGGCCAATTACATGTAGAAATCTAGAGAAATTAAATAATGTTTTGGCAAGTAAATTATGTATTCAGAGTTTTGATAATATATGTGACCCAAATGAGTTCTACACAGAGTTCTTTTCACTATTAAACAAACAATTCATTGACACTTTTCCACTAAAGACTAAAACTATTTACACAAAATTCTTATTTAGTGATTGGGCGACTCCAGGTATTCGTAAAAGCAGGGAAAAACTTTTTGAACTTTATGGCCTAAAGCAACATATGAATAATACAAGCTTTCATCAGTATGTTGCAAAATATTCTAAAACTTTTAAAAGTGTGTGCAAAATGGCTAAAGCTCTTCACATTAGCAATAAAATAAAATCAGCTGATGATAAAATAAAAACTACCTGGCAAATAATTAATAATGAAACCGGTAGGAAAAAACAGCGTAATACTGAATTTAATTTAGAGACTGCACATGGTCCCATCAACTCAGATGTAGAAATAGCTCAGGAATTTGAAAACTTTTTTGCTAATATTCCCCATAAAACCACTGAAGCTTTAAATTCCTCACCCGCGCTTTCTGCTGCCTTACTTAGAAAGAATGTAAAGGCATGCCCTTTGGAGTTTAGGTTTCAGCATACAGACCCCCAGGCTGTTATAAAAGCTTTTAAAGATCTTAAAATTAAATCAACAGAAGATCTGTGGGGAATGTCTGTAAAAGTATGTAGATCAGTAATCGAAACCATTGCGCCTTATCTAGCTTTCATATTTAACACTAGTGTAGACCAAGGCGTCTTTCCGGATCTCATGAAACACAGTAAAGTAGTTCCTTTGTTCAAATCCGGTGATAGTAAGGAACCCAACAATTATAGGCCTGTGTCAATTCTGCCAGTTCTCAGTAAGGTGTTTGAAAAGTTGATACTCAATCAAATGTTACGTCACTTTAATAAAAATTCCATCTTTCATGACCAACAGTACGGTTTCACCAAAGGGCGCTGTACCACTGACGCCGGTGTCACCCTAATAAAGAACATTTTTAACGCTTGGGAAGAAGCACAAGATGCCATTGGAATCTTCTGCGACCTCTCGAAGGCGTTCGATTGCGTACACCATGAGACACTTCTGCTGAAACTGGACCACTATGGGATTAGGAACACAGCTCATGATTTGTTAAGATCATACCTGAAAGATAGAAAGGTTAAAGTTCAAGTCAACGGCACAAACTCATTAGGGTCTGAAATGGTAATGGGCGTTCCTCAAGGTTCGATATTGGGTCCATTCCTCTTTTTAGTTTATATTAATGATTTACCCCAAATATTTCTAAATCAGCCAAAGATGGTGTTATTTGCAGATGACACATCATTGATCTTTAAAATAAACCGACGGTCACCAAATCTTGACGACGTGAATAGCTCTATTGTTCAGGTCCAAGATTGGTTTACGGTAAATAATTTGGTACTAAATAATAAAAAAACCAAATGCATTAGATTTAAATTACCAAATGTTAGAAGTAGCGAATGTGACATCGTATTGAATGGAGAAAAACTGGAATTTATTAATCAAACAGTTTTCCTTGGAATCACGCTAGACGAGAAATTACAATGGGGACCCCATATAACATCTCTCGCGGGGCGGCTAAGCTCGGCCGCTTATGCTGTTAGAAAGATAAGACAGTTAACAGATGTAGAAACCGCGCGTTTGGTCTATTTTAGCTACTTCCACAGTATTATGTCGTATGGCATTTTACTGTGGGGTCGGGCTGCTGACATTGAATCCATCTTTGTTTTACAAAAAAGAGCTGTCAGAGCCATTTATAATCTACGTCGTCGCGAATCTCTCAGGGAACTATTTAAAAAGATTAATATTATGACGGTACCTTGCCAATTCATTTATTCAAATATTATGTATGTGAGAAAAAATCTACATCTTTTTAATAAAATAAGTGATAGACATAATTTTAATACTAGAAATAAAGATAAAATAGATCAACCATTTTTCAGACTATCTAAAGTAAATACATCTTTTATGGGGTACTGTGTTAAATGTTACAACAGAATACCTTGTGATATATTAGAATTAAATGAAAGAAAATTTAAAAATCATATAAAAAGTACACTTTGTAAACAAGCATATTACAAATTAGAGAATTATATCCAAGATAAAAATGCTTGGAAACATGCTGGTCCTGCTCCATAGGACAATTCAGAATCTAGACAAAATCGAACTGGTTGCTAATTTAATTGTATACTTAATTATTATTTTTTATTTTTTTAAACATTTATTTTATTTTATTTTTTGTGATTATTTGAACTCACACACTGACTTATTATTATTAGTATTACTTATTATAATGTTAGAAATATAGTATAATTTTACAATGTTTGTAAGTATGTGAGCACCATGCATCTATCACATAATTATGTCATTCCTTCATTTTTCATTCTTTTTACCTATCGTGGTATAGTAATCTTATTCTAGGTGCATTGTCTTCACATATAAATAAATAATAAGTGTATACAAGATATAATGATTTTTTTAAAAAGAGTAACGGTGGAGTTTCTTGCCCATTCTTCTCCATACGAAAACTACCTTTTGGAATGGGCGACTAGAATCAGTTTTATTATTTTTTGTAAAGTTTGACGTTCAAAAGTGCCTTTTTTGTGCCTAATTGAAATAAATTATTTGACTTTGACTTTGACATAATGCTGACATTGACTCGCATCTTTATTTTGCAAAAGAGAGCTGTCAGAGCCATTAAATAATCGTACGTCGCCGCGAATCTCTCAGGTATCTATTTAAAAGGATTAATATTATGACGGTACCTTGCCAATTCATTTTTGAAAATATTATGTATGTAAGAAAAAAAAAAAAATACATAATTTCAATACTAAAAATAAATATTAGATTATCTAAAGTATATACATCTTTTATGGGGTGCTGTGTTAAATTTTACAACAAAATACCTTGTGATATATTGCAATTAAATGAAAGAAAATTTAAAATTCATTAAAAAGGACACTTTGTTAAAGCATATTACAAATTAGAGGATTATATCCAAGATACTTGGTGGAAACATGCTGGTCCTGCTCCATAGGATAATCTAGAATCTAGACAAAATCAAACTGGTTGCTAATTTAATTGTATATTTTTTTTTATTTTTTATTATATGTCATTTATTTATATTCTGTGATTCTGACTACTTCGTTACACACTGACTTTAATTGTCCACTTTTACAATGTTTGTAAATATGTGAGCACCATGTATCTTAATTTATCTGTTGGTTGCTTCATTTTTAATTCTTTTTACCTATTGTGGTATAGTAATTTTATTATCAGTGCATCGTCTTCACATATAATGTATACAAAATATTGTAAAACATTTTAAAAGAGTAATGGTGGAGTTTCTTGCCCATTTTTTCCATACGAAAACTACCTTCGACTAGAATTTATTCAGTTTTTTTTTTTGTAAATTTTGGCGACAGTGACGCGTAAAAGGAGTCGAGACTAGTCCCAGGAACGAAGATCTTAAAACTTTTACGTCCTAGGTGACGTAAAAGTAGTTAGTAGTCTTACAATGATTCTCAAACTAAGATCCGATATTTCAACAGGTACACAAACGGCCTTTACGCGAGGAAGAGATCGCTGCGATCTGCGAAGGCGTCGTATGCGGTCTGTCATACCTGCACAGTCTGGGGCGCATCCACCGCGACATCAAGGCCGGCAACATACTGCTGACAGAGAACGGTACCGTCAAGCTGGCGGACTTCGGCAGCGCCAGCATCAAGTGCCCCGCCAACAGCTTTGTGGGGACGCCGTACTGGATGGCGCCCGAGGTCATACTCGCTATGGATGAAGGGCAGTATGATGGGAAGGTTAGTCTGAAGTTTTTACACCACGCCTGTTTTCCCCGAAGGGTTAGGTAGAGGTGTAACATTAGTACACCCACATTTCTCCAGTTATGTTTAAGTCCCATGTAATTGGGGGCAAGACCATTTACATCAACCCAGTCTCCGTGCTGTTGCTGAGTGTTTCTAATGGAAAAACCCGACTACGCGACCTGGGAATCGAAGTTTTTCTTACATAAAAATAATCACCAGTACCCTAATTACGTAATACACGATCAATTTGAATTGTTTTGAAACAAATTACTAATCCATTGCTTCATAAGTTCGAAAAAAAATCTGCTCTGCAACGTAAATAACGCAATGAATGTTGTTGAACTGTCAAAATGAAAAAAAATAATCGTAATCGTTTACGAAAATGTGATAGCTGGTATTCCATGGAGGAATAGTATACCAACATTTAGCTAGTTATGTATAAGATCGAGCCTATATTGCTACTAACCGGGCACAAGCTTAGACTCTGGGTTGCTCCCGAGAATTTCAACAGGAAACCCATGCCTGCTTAGACAAGCCCAATTGCCAGTACCGACAACCTAAGGCAGTTCAATTTGGCGCAGAAAAGTTTGGAGACCCGACTCCAAATAACGGGACAAACTCAAGAAGAAGAAGCACCAATATCTTAAATGATGTACCACCTACTAGAGGATGCTTGCGATGCTAATTGCAGGCAATTGCAGTGTTGATTACCAATTCATTTATAGCTGTTGTCATACTACTCATATTGTAGTGACTATGCAAATTGATTCTGATTTTGCACCATATAAATAACATTTATGATGACATAAGTACACTACACCTAAGTTCACTATTTACAGTATCACTGACTAAGGTTCGATTGCACCACAGATTTACGACGTTTAGGGTGCGTTTCCACTGAAGCGGAGATGAGCACAGCTGAGCGGAGACGTGCAGGACAATCACAAACGAGACGAGAGACGCGATGAGAGTATTTCAACCATTGTGATTGGTCGATTCTTACAGGCTCGTCTCAGCTTCAGTGGAAATGCACCCTTAGCGTTAGCACTAAACGTATTTAGTGAAGACAAAATCGAGGTATCTAGCTGCTACACAAAACTTGTTAGTTAAATGCTTGTGTCGTGTTTCCAGGTGGACGTGTGGTCGCTAGGTATAACGTGTATCGAGCTTGCGGAGCGCAAGCCGCCGTACTTCAACATGAATGCAATGTCTGCACTCTATCACATCGCGCAAAACGACTCCCCCACCTTACAGGTAACTATCATCCATGTGTCACTATAGCCCCTAATTTCTCAAACGATACTTGACTTTAAACGTCTTTATAAGTCTTTCTGGCGCTATCATACATCATACGCAGCAAGAGATTACGGCGACTTAAAGTTGAGTTGAATTTGAGTATTCGGTAGTAAGGCTTTTGCTCATTCATTTCTATCTGTTTTCATGCTTATCAGTTGTTTTTTTTTCATAATTATTTTCATATCATTTGTGTTGTTTTTCTATGATTTCTAATCAAAATATTTATACACCAAAAAAGTACGTATTACAGGCGCCAGAATGGACGGACACATTCCGCTACTTCGTCGAAGCTTGCCTACAGAAGAATCCTCAAGATCGTCCGTCGTCGACCAAGCTGCTGTCACACCCGTTCATCACGCGGCCGAGGTCGCCCAACGTGCTCGTGGACCTCATACAAAGAACCAAGGCCGCCGTTCGAGACCTCGACAACCTCAACTACAGGAAGATGAAGAAGATACTAATGGTCGACGCTGATAACGAAAGCGCTATAGGTATGCACTGATATGTTATCTCTTATATTTAGAAACACGACCCAGTTTTATTATTTGACCTTTTTATCGTTCACAAAAGATTGATGCTTGTCATTGATGTTTGCGTATTGTTTCAAATGCGCAGTATTGGTTTTTCAATAACAAGTTATTGAATATTATTTCTGAAGGCCTTTGATGTTTGAGATATTATTGATATAAAGATTTACAATTACCATTTTACAATTCTAATGTTAAACTTAGAAAAAAAATAAAAAGTTTACAAATTATTATTTACCAAGATTATTAGATAATTGAATCCACGATTTGTACCAATAAATGTCTAAAAGTAACGTAAAAAAAAAAAAAATTGTATGTTTTTATAACAACAACAAATTGAGATAAATTACAATGGAAACAATGAATGCTACAAAAGTTAAAAAATAAAAAGTTTACAAATTATTATTTACCAAGATTATTAGATAATTGAATCCACGATTTGTACCAATAAATGTCTAAAAGTAACGTAAAAAAAAAAAAAATTGTATGTTTTTATAACAACAACAAATTGAGATAAATTACAATGGAAACAATGAATGCTACAAAAGTTAAAAAATAAAAAGTTTACAAATTATTATTTACCAAGATTATTAGATAATTGAATCCACGATTTGTACCAATAAATGTCTAAAAGTAACGTAAAAAAAAAAAAAATTGTATGTTTTTATAACAACAACAAATTGAGATAAATTACAATGGAAACAATGAATGCTACAAAAGTTAAAAAATAAAAAGTTTACAAATTATTATTTACCAAGATTATTAGATAATTGAATCCACGATTTGTACCAATAAATGTCTAAAAGTAACGTAAAAAAAAAAAAAATTGTATGTTTTTATAACAACAACAAATTGAGATAAATTACAATGGAAACAATGAATGCTACAAAAGTTAAAAACTGTGTCGTAGCTATCAACGCCAGTCTAAACATAAGATACATATTGTTCCAAACTTAACTGTGCTTTTAACTATAAAAAAACTTTAGCTAACTTTAACTATAAAAAAAAAACATGCAAAAATCGCAAAAAAAAAAACATGCAAGCTTTGTCTGTGTATAGGTGTGATGCAGTGTGGAGGAGTGTCACCTCTCTAACCCTAAAAGGTCATCGGAATCATCAATTCTGAATTAGTTTTACCGTAATTTTGGTTTCTAACCCAAACATAGTTTCTAAAAAGCAAATAGCTACCAAATCTCGTTGTGTGGCAGGCACAGGTCTTTTAGCAAGTGTACACAATTTGAACTAATATTATAATCTTCAAATGATTGAAGAATACGTGGTATAAATATAACATACAAATGATGTGTGCAGGTGACAGTGAAGAGACGGCGGAAGAGCGTTCAGGCGGCGACAGCTCCAAGTCCAACTCCGCGACGTCGGAGCACAGCGCGGCCGGCGCGTCCAGCCAGAGCTCGTCGTCCGGCAGTCTGCGGCGCCGACCGCACCCGGTAACTTACTGATGATTTTACAAGCTTGCTAAATTATGCAAAAACTCGGCAGATTTGTATTATGTCCATTATAAAGGCAAAATCTTGAGGTATTCACCACCTCAAGATTTCGTAAAGGCCCAAGGACACTTGCCTTCCGATCATTAATTGCAATGGGCTATTTGGAAAGCACTGAATCGATTGCGAACCCAAGTAGGCCGCTGCATACAGAATCTGACGAAATGGGATATTATCGATTCATCGAACACCCAGCGCCAGGAGCACCACAAGTATACTGACGCTGTGTTGTCCCGCAGCAGGTGAACGCGAACCACCAGCAGCACCCGCAGCCGCCGCAGTACTCGCACCTCAACCACCAGCACTCCGCGCATTCCGCCAGGTACGCAGCTGCCCGTGCACAGGCATATACAGTGCCATATACAGTATGGCAGACGAACATTACCTACGTACCAGGCCGGAAATGTCTAGCTAGGCACCTGTCCCACCGCCGACGAGGAAGCGATATGGACTATTTTCTCGCTCAAGAAATATACAATAGATGTCGGTCCAGTGTACAAGAGATGTATATAGTAATAGTTTATCGCTCACTATTCACACTATCAGCGATGCTGGCTTGGCGGGCAGAACACTCTCTGACAGAGTCTTGCTTGGTAATTACGCATACTAGCAAGTGTCTGAGCAATAAGGAAGAAGGAAAAAAAAAAGCTTAATGGTGGCAAACATGACGCAAATTAAACACATCCACGCAAAACGGCCATCGCTCAGCATAATGCTGCGACCCTATGCGAGACGAGAGCCCCAGCGCTGGACAATCATTCTAATCATCGCACTCGCTCATAGCCCAGCGAAAAAACTATCCGAACTACTTGCTCTTGTTGTTCCGCAACTCGATTCTAGTTGCTATCGTCGGCTTTGGGAGAGGTGCCTAATAAACAAACTTCGACTAGCTATTAAAGCGTCGCGTCTGTCATACATTCTCTTCGAAAACTCCAAGTGTCATATTAATGGCCGCGTACTGTACATAATTACTTACTATGCAGGTACTGTACTTTATACCGAGTAGCAATATTAGTGCAAAAAAGTTTAGGGTGAAATTACTTGATTATTATAAGCACTAGTTACTTGAATATTAGTAGCTCTAGGCGCTTAAAAAAAAAATTGCTTCCTAAGTGGGCCAAAGAATAAAGGCGTAATAATCATTAGGTTACGGTTAATATAACTCATTATATCTTCTCCTTCTTTCTACGAACGGTAATTCATGAATCAATACATGAATCGCTCCAATTTGTGGGTAACAAATATGGAAAAATGGAATGCACGAGTAGAATACAGTTGCTTATATGTTTGTTGTAGATTAGGCAGGTTTATTTTTAAATGTTGCTTAAAGTTATGAGGCGTTTCAACATTAAAAAAAAATGGTAAACCATACATTTTCTGTTCTTTCGATTAATCATTATTTAACTTTAAGCAACGATTATAAATACTGGGGAAAGTTGATGATAAGTTTAAATGTTCTGTGTTCAGTAGTAAGTTTCTAATTATAAATACGCATGTTGTTTTCACAGTAATTTAGTACCTATCCATAGTGAACAAAATGCATGGTAATTATAATATAATTATGTCATGTAAATATTATGTAGTTATAAGCACGCACACGTAGCGCTTACACTATGCACGTCCCGCACTAGATAGAGCCGCACTTGCCTTTCAGAGTACACAAGAGCTGGCTTTTCTCATGTTGCTGTTTCGTACGCAGAGAGAGCGAGAGCCCTCTGCCGGGCGCGCACGACGACTACGTCAACAGAGATGCGCTGCGGGACTACGCGAATCGGGACTCTCTGTGTGACGACTATGGGGACGACTACGCGAACAGAGAGGCAATACGTGAAGCTCGCGAGAGGGAGCGGGACCGCGAGCGCGAGCGGCAGGCGAGCGACTACCGCGAGTACGTGAACGCGCCCGCAGCCTGGCAGGACGGCGACGACAACCGCAACACGCAGCGCCGACAGACCAACCGCAGTGAGTACCGACACATACACCACACACATACATGCAAACATTTATGCTCCTAATAAACTTAAGCCTCATTTACACGAGTTGACTTTCTTTACCTTTGAGAGACAGACTCCACACCATTTGTCGCACACTCGAATTTGATGTAGGCGATTTTCTTTTTTTTTTTTGTGTTACGAACGCTGCCGCTGTCAATTTTGGTTCTTGCCTGTCGAAATGCGAGTATCGTATCGTAGGAATTGATTACACGAGTTAATTTTGATAATTGCCTATTCGAGTCGCGAAACTATCATCGTGTAAACGATTACAGACGAAAAAAGCTAGGTCAATTCTATTTTCGAACGCGGGCAGTTGGCACTTGATATCACTAGATAACTTTCGAAACTACTCTGTTTATCTTAAGACCCGATTGCAGCAACCATGCTTACTCTTAATATTAATCGAGTCGGGTTGAACTATTGTAAACTCTCTTCAAGTGGGGTTGGGACGGAACTAATGAAAAAACGAGTGATTATAAAAAAAACGCCTATTTTGTGGAGTCCGACTGAAAAATATGTTTTGTTTTCGGCCGAATACGAAAATGGATATTTCGGTCGAAAATTGACGGAACACGAAAACGAATTTCGGTCAAACTCTACTATTTGGTCAGTAAATACTGTTCGCCTTCTAAATATATTTAAATACATATGTAATGTGTGCGTCGCAGGTATAAGCAACAACGTGTCGGCGGCGATGTCGATTGTGTCAGAACACGGCGCGAACAACTTCGCCACGATACGAACCACCAGCATCGTCACCAAGCAGCAGAAGGAGCACAACCAGGTAATTAACGACTCTAATGATAGTAAAAAATACCGCCTATAATAGGGATGATGCCTGGGTCAAAAAAAAGAAATTCTATTTAGTCCGTCAGCGTATTTTTATGACTTAGATACAACGCAGTAAAGTTGGGAGTGCGGGTTGATACGTCACAAGTAAGTATAAAATCTACATACTCTTGACGTCATGGCACATTTTAACTCAATGTATCGCCGCAATCTTTTGATAACGTTAAAAAAGAAAAAAATACGTGTACTTAATTTTTTAAGAATCTACAAGACAGGACAAAAAAAATGTTTTTTTATCGTCATCCCTATTATCCCACTGCATGCCAAAGGCCTCTTCTCATACAGAGACGGCACGAGCATTGACCACCGCGCTTCCTCGAGAAGAGTTGGCGATCTCAGATTTATATTAACGTTCAGGTTTCCTCACGATGTATTCCTATTTCATAATTTTAATGTTTATTTGTTGTGGTTGATACCTCAGTAGAATAACGTGTTGAATATACGCGAGATATTAGTCTCATTATGAAATAGGTATTGATATAATATGCTTCAGTAATTATTGAGTCGCCGATGTGATACGTTGTTTCCCCATTAAATGGGCATTCTCATTTTATGTTTCTGTGTTACTTCCCACTAAATCAACACAGACGCCGCATCCAGTAAAAAATGGCTGAAATAGTTAATGAGACAGGAAAAAGAGACATTTTATTTTTGTGTTTGGTTGCGACGCACATTGTTGCCTCTTCTAATCTGATACTTCTATCCGTTTGCCGGATTCCGCCTCGACAACGCCAGCTGTCGCTGAAAACTAGCGCTGTGGCTCTGTCTCGCATAGTGTCACAGCATTATACTGAGCGATGCCCGTTTTGCGTGGATGTGACGCATATTTCCCTCCAACTGTTTTTTGTTGTTATTTTGTTTTTGCTTGGCGCCATGTTTACCGCAAATAAATGTATTTTCTTTCTTTAATTTTTTCTATAAAAGAGCAGATAAGCAGGTGTTGATTGGTTTCAGGAGATGCACGAGCAGATGTCAGGGTATAAACGCATGAGACGTGAGCACCAGGCGGCGCTGCTGAAGCTGGAGGAGCGCTGCAAGGCCGACGTGGACGCGCACAAGGCGCAGCTCGACCGCGAGTACGAGGCGCTGCTGCAGCAGCTGTCCAGGGAGCTGGAGCGACTGCAGGTATGCCCGCTCGCAGCCTACAGGGACTGGCAGATGTCAGGGTACAGGCACCATCAGATGCGAGGTTACAGTATCTTCGACATCCAACCAAATTTTGTTCAAACAAACAAAATCTTTACGCAACCGTTTGCAGGTTGCAGGGCAATTTAACGTAAGGTAGGTCAGCATAATAGTAATAGTTGCACTGCACATGGTTCAAAATCGCTTGACATTTCACATGACACCTAACGTTTTGCAATATTTTTGTCAAGTATTGGCCTGCTATCCTATTGTGTGTGTGGAATCCTCCAGGTTGACCACAACAGATCCAATCTGGCTTAATATCATCGACCCATCACAAGAGATTGCGAGAGCTGAGCGAGAAGAGAAGATAATTATCGTTACAAACCCAAATACACTAACAAAATGTGAAAAGTATAATATTCAGCGATTTAGTTGAGTTTCGATATATCTTAGACGGTGCAGTGAAAATCTTTTAAAATTATTTAATCCTTTTTCTTTATATGTATTTCTCGTGTGGAAAACCTCGTAATGCAACTTAGAATAAACATTCACAGTTCTAAGATGCTTATAATGCCGTCTATTCGACAACGATGGCCATTTTTCAGTTAATTGTTATCTTCCCCTGTAAAATAACGTTTATTGCAATTACGAGGTTTTCACTGCACATGAATATCCAAAAATCACGTTACTTATCTAAAAATATCATCTCTAACAACATTTCCTTGTCATTCCAGACAAAACACGCACAAGAATTAGAACGCAAGCAGAAGCAGAACGCGGCAGCAGAGAAAAAGTTAATCAAAGACATCACTGCAAGACAGGAGCAAGACCGCAAGGCGTTCGAGACACAGCGCAAGCGCGAGTACAAGGCCAACAAGGAGCGGTGGAAAAAAGAGCTCAGCATGGACGACGCCACACCCAAGAGACAGCGGGATGCTACGCTGCAGTACGTATTTCTTGAATTACAAGTCGTCTGCCCGATGGGAGTTCCCATCGGCAACTTCTCTTCTTGGTGAATTAACTTAAAACTGAACTAACGGTTTTTTGGTAACTTATGCCCTAAGACTAGGAGCCATAGGGGATAAGTTACCAAAAAACAGTGACACAACTAACATTTACTTATAAACAAAAACGTAAAGGAAAATTACCACATTCCTAACTTAAAAAAATTACGAAGTTTCATCCCCTTATTTTTAACCCCTATTAATTAAGGGATGAATTTCTAAAAAGACACAAGAAACTTGTAGTCTAAGTACCAACTTCCACATTTCTAACATGACTGTCTTCCATACAAACTTTCAACCTATAACCCTTCCTGTGTGAGCCTGGTGCTGAGCGCCACAAAAAAAAAGGGTCGCGTGTGAAGGTGGCGCCCGGCGCCACAAATTCCCGCCATAATTTTGGCAGTGATTTCGTTTACAAAAAGCGTTTCTATCTTGACCAAACTCGCACACAGTGTACAAGACAAAACAAGAACGCTACACTGTGGTTGTCAAGTACATTGAATGAATGACGACGCGTAATAGTGGCTATTCGTTCGCCCGATTAGTCGACGCAGCGCGCGCACCACGCGAACATCAAATAAGTCCGCCGAAAATTACATAAATAAAGTGAAAGTGCAGTGAAAGTGGGTGTAACCGTGTATAATATCATGCCTGGGTAGTTAATAAACAGTTTTAATACCTATAAAGTGTAATTTATAAAGATTTCAACAGAAAATAGTGATTTTTGTGAAAATAGTGACCCGTTGCGGCGGCAAAGTGACATCCCGCGCCGGCCGGAACTTATTTCGAGGTAATACTATTAGTAAATATGTGAATGATAGAAACTATCGCTATTACATATATTTATATGTATCGTATTATTGATATTAGGCATTTAATTTAAATATTATCGTATTATACTTGCATAAAATTTAAATGAAAAATACCTACTCGGGCCGCCAAATTCGGTTGCTGTTAGGGCTCCTCGTAGGGCGTTTTTGTCGTTGATTCCCATAATGTTTTTGTAAGGCAGCATGCATTTTTATTGTCCTTATCGATTTATAAATATCTTCAAAATATAGAATGCTAATTTGTATTAAAAAAAAAGGATCCGAATGTAATTTGAGACCCTAAGTTCAAGAGGTAGTTTTTTTACGGCCAAATTAAGGCATTTTTCAAGTGGTTGGGTTGGGTATACGATACATTCTAAATAAATATTTGTAGCAGCCGAAACTCCGTCAGTGATATGCATGTTAAAACCAAACAATAGATTAAAATAGTAACCCAAGCCACTAGGCGTTCAGTTACAAAGGAATTGAACAATGAATAGACCCTTTGTTATCGCTCGGCGCGCACGGGCAAACAAATGAGTTACGATAATGTAAACATGTGTGATAAGAAAAAAATGTTCAAGGAGGTGTGTTCGTTTTATTTATTAATGTGAAATGATGTATATTTATGAAGATAAAACAAATACTTTTTGAAATAATGGTTCTATTTTGTAATTAAAACGACTTTAGTAAAAAAAAAAACAAAAAAAAACTAACTAGATTCTAACTAGAATTGGAATCTTATTAGAAAACAAAAGTGGACCTAATCTATACATAATCTGTTAGCTAATTTAATAACGATTCCTAAAACATAACTTGAAGAGAGCTACCTATCGTAATTTTAGAGATATCGTCGTTTTAATCACCCGGGTCCCGTCGGGCCCGGGACCACCCACGTCGCGTTAACAGACTGTCAAAATTTTGCAAAATGGCCGCCACAGGTGAAGGGATAACCCTATTAAGGTGTGAATGTTCAAATATAATTCCTTAGTGCTCACATTCGTTTTATAAGGAACTCTCGTGCATAATTTCTTGCTTCTAGATGTAGGGGTTAAGGCTGTGCGTTATCTGTCAGTGAATGAATATAAGATTTTAATGTTCATTTTACTTGGAAAATATATTTCTGGACCTTAATAGATTTTTACTGAAATAAAAAAGTATTATTATAATGTGACGTCACACGTACATTACAGATCCCAGAAGGACAACCTGAAGCAAGCGGAGGCCGCGGAGGAGATGCGGCTGGTGCGCTCGCAGCGCGAGTACCTCGAGCTGGAGCTGCGGCGCTTCCGGCGGCGCCGCATGCTGGCGCTGCACCACAAGGAGCAGGAGCTGCTGCGAGAGGTACAAGGGATATTTAACTTAACATTCATACCTATACATCACGCCTACATTACCAAGGAGTTTCGCGCGATCGACTCTCGATGCAGATCACAGCAGGTTGATCTTCGGAAAGGAACAGTTACATGTTTTAACTGTTTCTTTATAATAATATACACATATTATACATATACAAATCATATTATAAATATACACATAGCAAAACATAAATTTAAAAAAATTGAAATAAATCATATTTAATCAAATAGGAAAAGATTAATTGGAAAAGTTGCTCGGAAAATTGGATAATTCCGGAACAGCTGGATGTGCATTTTTCTATGGGATTGTTGTATGAATTATTGAAATTTGGACAGTACGTCTGTCGCGTCCCCTTGTTTAAAATAAAATAGGCTTTGGAAGGATCCACTAAATTGACACAATAACAAAGTTCACAGTACTAAATTCGTGTGTATATCGTTTGCAGGAGCTGAACAAGCGACAGAACCAGCTAGAACAAGCGCACGCCATGTTGTTACGTCATCACGAGAAGACGCAGGAGCTCGAATACAGACAACAGAAGGGGGTGCATGCGCTTAGGTACGTACACACGACACTACAAGTTTATATAGGACGTCTTTATTAATTCGCAAAACTTCATGGACGCGATGGGCATGCGCATCTAATAGCAACAAAAAAGTACATTGAAGTATACTGCTTTCAAAGTCACCATGAGACTGAATCAAAAATCTGATTTGTGACGTGGTCTTTCTAGGGCATTCCTGTCCACTTCTGGCAGAATGTATTATGTGCGTTGTTTTACACCTGATGTGGTACGGCTTGCGTCTCTAATGAGATTTGTTTCATGGGGGAGATTTATTAGCTGACAAGTTGAGTGGTCATCCTGCCACTGTTAAGATTGTGGAGTGGAGAATAGCAATGTGTTGTTGTGACGCAGAGAGGAGCAGTTGTCGAACCAGCACGGCACAGAGCTGGCCAACCAGCGCGAGTACATGCAGCGAGCTGAACATGAGCTGCGCAAGAAACATGCGCTGCAGCTCAAGCAGCAGCCCAAGAGTCTCAAGGTAAATAATAATAACCGCCCCTCTTCACACAACATCATCCCTCCAGATCAAATGCTTTCTGGACACGAACTGATTGGCAGGCTCAGAAGGCCAGCTGCCTTCTGAGTCTGCCAATCGGATCCAATCTGGGCAAACCGGGTATCAGTGTGAGTTTGCTGCACCTTAACAGGATATTTCACTTCTTTTTTCTTTTACATAATACATGCTATTTAATGTGGACGGATACAAAATTACCCTAATAGCTGGCTTAGGCAGGATTGACGCTGAAATAAAGACGAACGAACCTATAAGTAAATTCATTCTGAAGTTTGATTCCATAGGAAGTAACTCTGAAACACGAGCAGCTATGATTGGTATAAATACTAATAAAAGAACGTATATGTTTACAGCAAAAGGAGATGCAAATACGCAAGCAATTTCGCGAGACGTGCAAAATACAGACGCGTCAGTACAAGGCGCTTAAAGCGCAGATACTGCAGATGACCGCTAAGGTAAGCTTTGTCCACTATTATCTCTCGCCTCTGCATAACTTTTCGGGGGTAAAGTCCTGATGTTATGTGTTGTGTTATTCTCTCTAATTGACTACTTGACTAGTCAGTAGAAGGAACTGCTATTAGTAATATTATTACAATAATTTTTAAAATGCTTGATAATATGTTCAAGGATCAAGGCCTATCCTGCTTGGAAGCTTCTCTGCTCTTATCAAATAGGAGAGAATTTTGTATCCCAAACTGATCTGTTGGATTGTCACTGGTTCGTCTTTTTACAAATGCTATGATAGTTGATGCAACTGGGTGGACACCTTTACTCATAGTATATACCGCATTTTCTACATGTGCATATTTTGTGCACGGTGCTGCATTCAAGTCTGGGTCTAGTTAATACTATTTTTTTTAAATTATAATATTATACTGTCGTGGGTCTCGTCAAGGTATCGCCTGATTCCATAACTTATGTTATAGGAGCATCAGAAGGAAGTTATAAAGACGCTGAAGGACGAGAAGCGTCGCAAGTTGGTCCTGCTGGGCGAGCAGTACGATCAGAGCATCACTGAGATGTTACAGAAGCAAACCGTCAGGCTAGACGAGAGTCAGATGGTAAGTGTTCCACTACTAATAAAATCTATATCAACATCTGCCTGGCCTTTTCCCAACTATGTTAGGGTTGGCTTCCAGTCTAACCGGATGCAGCTGAATACCAATATTTTACATGGAGCGACTGCCTATCTGACCTCCACAACCCAGTTACTGAGTAACACGATACCCCTTGGTAAGACTGGTTGTCAGACTTTTGGGTTTCTAACTACCCGTAACGACTGATTAAGATCTACAAATAACTGCCGGGTCCAACAGCTTAAACAAACAATTTATTGACACTTTTCCACTAAAGACCAAAACAATTTACACAAAGTTCTTATTTAGTGATTGGGCGACTCCAGGTATTCGCAAAAGTAGGGAATAACTTTTTGAACTTTATGGCCTAAAGCAACACATGAATAATACAAGCTTTCATCAGTATGTTGCAAAATATTCTAAAACTTTTAAAAGTGTGTGCAAAATAGCTAAAGCTCTTCACATTAGCAATAAAATAAAATCAGCTGATGATAAAATAAAAACTACCTGGCAAATAATAAATAATGAAACCGGTAGGAAAAAACAGCGTAATACTGAATTTAATTTAGAGACTGCTCATGGTCCCATCAACTCAGATGTAGAAATAGCTCAGGAATTTGAAAACTTATTTGTTAATATTCCCCACAAAACCACTGAAGCTTTAAAGTCCTCACCCGCGCTTTCTGCTGCCTTACTTAGAAATAATGTAAAGGCTTGCCCTTTGGAGTTTAGGTTTCAGCATACTAACCCCCAGGCTGTTATAAAAGCTTTTAAAGATCTTAAAATTAAATCAACAGAAGATCTGTGGGGAATGTCTGTAAAAGTCTGTAGATCTGTCATCGAAACCATTGCGCCTTATTTAGCGTTCATATTTAACACTAGTGTAGACCAAGGCGTCTTTCCGGATCTCATGAAACATAGTAAAGTAGTTCCTTTGTTCAAATCCGGTGATAGTAAGGAACCCAACAATTATAGGCCTGTGTCAATTCTGCCAGTTCTCAGTAAGGTGTTTGAAAAGTTGATTCTCAATCAAATGTTACGGCACTTTAATAAAAATTCAATCTTTCATGATCAACAGTACGGTTTCACCAAAGGGCGTTGTACCACTGACGCCGGTGTCACCCTAATAAAGAACATTTTTAACGCCTGGGAAGAAGCACAAGATGCCATTGGAATCTTTTGCGACCTCTCGAAGGCGTTCGATTGCGTAGACCATGAGACACTTCTGCTGAAACTGGAGCACTATGGGATTAGGAATACAGCTCTTGATTTACTAAGATCATACCTGAAAGATAGAAAGGTTAAAGTTCAAGTCAAGGGCACAAACTCATTAGGGTCTGAAATGGTAATGGGCGTTCCTCAAGGTTCGATATTGGGTCCATTCCTCTTTTTAGTATATTAATGATTTACCCCAATTATTTCAAAATCAACCAAAGATGGTGTTATTTGCAGATGACACATCATTGATATTTAAAATAAACCGACGGTCACAAAATCTTGACGACGTGAATAGCTGTATTGTTCAGGTCCAAGATTGGTTTACGGTAAATAATTTGGTACTAAATAATAAAAAAACCTAATGCATTAGATTTAAATTACCAAATGTTAGAAGCAGCGAATGTGACATCATATTGAATGGAGAAAAACTGGAATTTATTAATCAAACAGTTTTCCTAGGAATCACGCTAGACGAGAAATTACAATGGGGACCCCATATAACATCTCTCGCGGGGCGGCTAAGCTCGGCCGCTTATGCTGTTAGAAAGATAAGACAGTTAACAGATGTAGAAACCGCGCGTTTGGTCTATTTTAGTTACTTCCACAGTATTAAGTCGTATGGCATATTACTATGGGGTCGGGCTGCTGACATTGAATCCATTTTTATTTTACAAAAGAGAGCTGTCAGAGCCATTTATAATCTAAGTCGTCGCGAATCTCTCAGGGAAGTATTTAAAAATATTAATATTATGACGGTACCTTGCCAATTCATTTATGAAAATATTATGTATGTGAGAAAAAATCTACATCTTTTTAATAAAATAAGTGATATTTTTCAGACTATCTAAAGTAAATACATCTTTTATGGGGTACTGTGTTAAATGTTACAACAGAATACCTTGTGATATATTAGAATTAAATGAAAGAAAATTTAAAACTCATATAAAAAGTACACTTTGTAAACAAGCATATTACAAATTAGAGGATTATATCCAAGATAAAAATGCTTGGAAACATGCTGGTCCTGCTCCATAGGACAATTTAGAATCTAGACAAAATCTAACTGGTTGCCAATTTAATTGTATAATATTATTTTTTTAAACATTAATTTTATATTCTGTGATTACTTGAACTCACACACTGACTTATTATTAGTAGTACTTGTTAAAATGTTAAGAATATCGTATAATTTTACAATGTTTGTAAGTATGTGAGCACCATGCATCTATCACATAATTAATTTATGTCATTCCTTCATTTTTCATTCTTTTTACCCATCGTGGTATAGTAATCTTATTCTAGGTGCATCGTCTTCACTTAAAACTACATATATAATTAATGTATATAGGATATTGTGAAAATATTTTAAAAGAGTAACGGTGGAGTTTCTTGCCCATTCTTCTCTATACGAAAACGACCTTTTGGAATGGGCGACTAGAATCAATTATTATATTTTTTTGTTGTTGTAACTGTTGACGTTCATAAGTGCCTTTTTTGTGCCTAATTGAAATAAATTATTTGACTTTGACTTTGAAAAATTAATAAATATCTTTAACGAATGTCCTTTGGCCTTTGGCCGTTTTATGTTTAATTAAATAATGGCTAGGATATCAAATAAAATGTAAACACAAACTCAATCGTGACATTATTGTTATCCAGATGGAGTGTCAGCAACTGAAGATGCAGTTGGAGCATGAATTGGACATGCTGACGGCTTACCAGAGCAAGAGCAAGATGCAGGCCGAGGCGCAGCGCAACCGCGAGAGACGCGAGCTGGAGGAGCGCGTCGCCGTCCGGAGGGCACTGCTCGAGCAGAAGGTACGCTTTATATGTAGCACGACACTCAGTTTTTTTTTAAATCCTAAGTAGTGGTTGGATTTGAAACTATAAATTAAAAAAATAAACAAAGAAATCTCGATGTTTTATAAAATCTCGCTAGTATAATATAATATAACGTAACGTAATATTTGTATTTTAGATGGAGTCCGAGTGTGCGCAGTTCGTAGCAGAGCGTGCGGAGCGCACGCGGCTGCTGCACGAAAGACACGAGCGCGAGCTCGAGCACTTCGACAACGAGAGCGCGCGCCTGGGCTTCAGGTCAGTCACGACACTTGCCCTTTTATCAGTCCACAGTTATTTTAACTCTGATACTACATGATTGTCAAAATCTTCAATAGTGTGTACAATAAAGTTGCTTTTGGGTTGCTGCCACTGACAAGTCTGTCGAATTCATCACCTTGCTTAGAATATATGTATAGAAAAAATGGTTTTACAATTAAAACTAGGGTAATTAATTTCACAGACTTTATGGGTATCTAGTATTGATATCTAACAACAAAAAATGATTTTCTAAAGTGCACTCGTGTCCGCGGGCCCTATCAGAATACCAGAGCTGCAACATTTATTAATAAATGCAGCTCAGCATCATGCTGAGATTGGAGCCTTTTGGCCTAGCACAGGACTTTCTGCTTTATTTTAATTTTACTTTTTTAAATGTTTTATTTGATCTTCTGTGCTTGTCCTAATAAATACTTCTTCTTTCTTTCGTTCTATATATTTTTTCTAATTGTTTGATACCGATATACACGACGTCCGTGAAGTTCAACCCTGTATGCTTAGGTGATAATGGCTAACAAGTTGTTATTTTGTTGTGTTCAGCGCGATGGCCATCGCGGAGGGCAGCCGGGAGGGCTACGGCGAGGAGGAGCAGTCGCTGTCGGGCTCCATGCTGTCGCTGGCGCACAGCAACTCGTCGGCCAGCTTCGCGGCCGGCTCGCTGTAACGCGCACGCGCCGCCTAATGCTGATGCCAAATCCAAACCTACGCGCTTGTACACCCTGAGTGTACGCTTCAGTAGATCATTGCTTGCTCGTATTCGTGATGGAAACTGTGACGGGCCCGCGATCGCCGTCCATATTTATGTCTCGAACGCCACTGTGATAAGGCGGAAGACCGAATATTGACGGTGCAGTAATCGTTGTCGACGACGCCAACTATAGAGCGCTACGACGCTCACAAAATTTTGTGGACCCCGGGTGTAAGTATTGTAAATTTTTCATCGCGAATTTTTTTGAAGTGTCATACACTCATTGCGCTCTCTAGTATTCGGAGCGGTTACATACGATTGATTGTTGTTATTATCGTTAGCAATGTTCACGGGCTACCTCATTAGACTTGTTACGAAAATTATATGTGTTGATTGATTGAATCGTGTGAGTATATTGTGGTCCGCAGAAGTATTATTTCGAGTATTGGGCACGGTACAATGTTTTGGCACCAGCATTAGAACTCCACGTCCCATTCTTATTACTGAGACTGTCTGCCCTCCCGCGGTATGTAAATTCATGTTGATTGGCAACATGATTATTTAATATACTGTTGGACACTGATAATATTAGCCTAATTTTTTTATATTTTTTTGTTACGTCTTCCAAAGTGAAAAGTACGGCCATTTGTCAAATGGTTCGGGAGGGCATTTCCTATTTTATTACACTATTAAGTTTATTGCACTCCATAATTAAATAATTATCTCTTAGCTACAGTCGAGTCGAGGAATAAACTGGAAAGTTGCAGCACGCAATAATAGCCATTATTTGTATTGAAATAGGGTTACTATTATCTGTTGTAATCACAAACATTATTCCCGACCGTTAATGCATCACCATGTTTCTGGTGTTTTGGCAAATAACCGCAACTGAATACATCTACATTTGTACATACATAATATTGTGTAGCTTTCAGCTATATATTTAGTTAGACAGACCACTGAGTTAAAGTGAATGATTATTTATTGTATTTTATTATGCATGTTTACTTTTAAAAATAAAAAATATTTTATGAATCAGATGTTTCAGCCAACAATCGAAAAATGTGCCTATCTCTGCCTAAATGCTGTATCAAAATATCGGAAACATGTTGTTACATAATAAGAGTGAAGATAAAACGGTAACAAAGAGGTTATACGCAAGTCTGTCTGCATATGTCTGAGGTTATTTAAATGATGCATCGATGTGAGAATGAGACGCTTCTTTTCTATTAGAGATTTACTCACGGTACGACACTGTTCCGTTGGCTTGCCAGCCGTCACGGCACTAGATAACTTAAACTAAACAAATTAGTTGTAATCTGGGAATACGATAAAATACGTGCTCGAAGTATTCATACTACACCTAACATTGTTGTCACACGAGAATATTGAAATTAACACTTAATATGTAAAACTTAATTTATTCGCGTCTGAATATTCGATCTCTTAGACATAAGAAATTTTATCATCGTCTCTAGAATATTATTAGACCGTCCATCGTTAAACCGCAACACACGTACTACAACGGAACAGTGTCCAGTAGAGGGCATGATTAAATTTTAAAATCTAGTATTCCTGATCCAATCTTGTATAAATATATAGTTTATGGTAAGTTTCCACAGTGGTTCTAGCTGATTTTTCATCTTGATGCTCTAATGAAACAAGATTGAAAAATGTCAATACGGATTACCGCGACCACGTCGAATGATAAGGTAAACTTTGCAGAGAAACCAAGGAATGTTGATCCTCAAAGTGTACGCTTAGCAAGTTTGACAAAAGGCATTAATTAGATGAAGTAGTCAGAGACGAGGCACCGAGCCGCGCGCACCCCGCCCCACCTCACTGTTCACAGAGGATGTTATTATTTACAACATTAGATAGACAAAATTCTAATATTCATATCATTAGTTTTTACTTTAGGAACCATTTTTGCATATATTTAATGTAAGTTCAATTCTTTAAAGAGCGGACTGACGGTATTTGTTTATTGGCCTAGTATTGAGTTTATTAAATGTTTAATTAAAAGGGTTTTGTAACGAAAACGTTTATTATTATGCTTATTTTAGATGAGTTTTAGATTTTATTAAAAAGATTGTAACACGCTTTACTAAAACATAATAACAATGTGCAGGTGGTGCGTATCGCGCTGTGCCACTGCCGGTTGCGTTGTAAATATATAAAGTAATATGTATTAGCGAGCACACGATTTGCCTTACGGGCGAG
Organism: Xanthia togata; assembly: GCA_963853775.1. Classification (NCBI taxonomy): domain Eukaryota; kingdom Metazoa; phylum Arthropoda; class Insecta; order Lepidoptera; family Noctuidae; genus Xanthia; species Xanthia togata. Next base: position 15,206,186 of record OY970809.1, read on the forward strand.
GGGGCGCGCCGGGCTCGGCGTTATGTATATAAAGAACAATAATTTAAATATTATAAATAATTTGTTACTTTTGTAAGGTGCGAGTGCGGTTTTGTGTACATTGGAAGTGCGACGCGGCGGACCCCGTGCGGGGCCCGACTATGTGCTATTTTCTTTATTTAGTGTCCTAATACCCTATCGTATTGTGTACTAAGCTTACCAGTCAAATATGTATAGCAAATGTATTATTTAATTTAAAATGGATTATAGTCATAAACACCCAAATTTAGTTAATACTATTTTTAAAGTATTTTTTATTATTTTTATTAATATTCTTTTCCTAAAGCATCACACGATGTGATCGTATTATTTGAGTTTGTTGGAAGTTTCTTGACGGATTTAAATTATCGATGCCTACCTAAGTGATTTAGGTATAAAATTGTATACAAAGCGTTTGAAAAAAGTTAGCTGTTTTACGTGAATACCTTTACATAAGGTTATTTACCCGAATCATATAATTATAAAATTTGCTTCGATTTCCTAGATAATGCAAGATAATGGGTAAATGGCATTGTGAATAGGTATTACTATTAGTAGACTCCACATTACCCCCTCCTGAACTGACCAAATATATGACAATAATCTCTAGACACAGCCTACCTGGACTTGTCACCCTGTCTGTACATAATAGAAGACTGCGAGCGCGCGGAGTGGACCTAACCGTTGGAAGTACTCAGCTGTACATAACTCACTTTATAAACAATGTGTTAAACGCACATTTTGCGGAAACACTCCCAAAATACTCAAAATAGGTAATTATAATAATATAATAGATAATATTGTTTGTTAAAATGTAAGTTATCTTGATACTAAAACACAGTAGACAGAGAAGCGCTTATCCTGGGATCTGTTATCAATCGGCTATCGGAATGACACTTTTATTTGCGACAAAATAATGCCGGTACTATTCCGCCACGTTTCGTCCACTGTCGATCTCCGCCGAAGTCAGTAGCTATTCGGGAACCGAAGCACTATGGAATTGAACATTAAGCTGTAACTTCGCTTGGGTGCAATAGATGGTCGGTACTTATAGTTAGGCGCGTAGTATTTTGCTCGCTGTCATAGTCCTCTGCCTGAACGCTGGCGTAGTTTCGTGCGACGCGGAACTGTTCCACACTCTGTAGCAGGCCGGAAGGCTCAGGTATAGTGCGTAGGCGCGTGTTTCTACTATTCCAACCTCCCACCACATAGCTGTTCTAGAGTTAGATGTTATCAGTTATCTGTCACCTTTCAACGGTCACGATCTACAGAATAATTATTATGAGATAGAAGTACCAAACTCGTAGTTAGCGGTCACGTATTTTGTAAATTGTAACTATACAATTTTTATATTTTACCATTGTATAGTCTTTTATCACAGATAGGTAGTTAGCAATATTGTGACCGATGTGACAAGGTGCGCACGCGCGGCCGCCGGTTATTGATTATAGTTTGCGATTGTTTGCGGCTCGCTCGGTGCACCGTTGTTTCTTTTATTTTTTGTTACATAATATTTAACAATGAATTTTTAGATTCTAACTATTATCACTAATAATACTGTAATATAATCTGGTTCATGAAAAATCAAACCGAAATAAATTAAATGGAAAGAAAATCACTCTCTTGTATTATTTACTACAATGCCTTCCTCGTCTTAGTTGTCATGGTCTCAAAACACAAATGAAAGTTAAGTCAAACTGTTTAAAAAGTCTATTTCAGAATTATCATAAAATGTGAAACAAAAAAACAAGGATATAAAACAACGTTACAAAGTACATTATTTTCATGATTATCTTGAATTAATCCTAAGGTTGATCTTACATTAATATTACGGTTTCGTTTTTCATAAATGCTATCAAAAATAAGAAAAAAATAAAGACTAATTTCTATACTACAAAACTAAAGCCGTGTCTCCACATTGCGCTGTACAATTATTGTAAAATAGAATAACCACACGGCTTATAAAATAATGCTGTGAAGACGACGGAAAATATTGTGCTTATCATAGTACCCAAACTGGTGCCACGATTAGGACGTCTAGTTAGTAACGAGAGCAAAATATTACAAGTTGCCGAATATATAAAAGATTGCAGAATTGCTCGTCTGATTGCCAATTATTAAAATCTTTTCCCTTTGTTCAACCAACAAATCGAATTATTAATTTTTTGCTAAAATATTTTCTACGTAGCTTTTAGTATACCGTTTCCTAGTTGGATACTTAAAAGGCATCATTGAAGCACAATGCCGCAATACATTTAATGTTTATTCCATTTAAAGTCCTAAAAAACTGTTTGAAAAATCATTACAACAAATTAGATTTTAGGAAAATCTAGCGATTAAAACTGGGGCGTAGTTACGAATGGATAGGTACCCCATTGATTCCTATATAAAAATAAATTTTCGATAATCGATCAAGATAGTTCCTAGAGGATGTAAATGCGGTCGTCGGAAGCAGTTTGCTGAACTGTTCTACTGCGTGGGAGAGAACGACGTGGGTTCGAGGATGCGGCAATGCATCTCGCGGATGAGGGGAACGGTGTAAGCCACGCATTCGTCCCAGCCAGGGTTGCGCCATGTACTCTCACGCGTCTCACGACGAGCTTGCAGATCTTTATAGCCTGGGGAAAGTAGAAAATACGAAAATCAGGTTGGCGAGCGGCTTCGATGCTACGGGTTCAAATGATATTTGTGTGGCACTTAAGTCAGCTACGTATTTATGGCAAACAATTCGCAACATAGTTGCAGCAACACGATTTTGGGTTGCAGGAAACATGCAGTGCACATTTGTATCAAGTGTTGCTGTGTTGCCAGCAACATAATCATATTGCTGCAACTATGTTGCGAAAATTTTGATCATAATTGTAATCAGATTATTGCTTTTATGCTGAAATACTTACACCAAATGTGATGTACATTGTAGAGTCGCCCGATCTGCGAGAAGTATCCGGCGAAGGCTTCGTTTTGAGCGCGGCGGTATGTGAGACCGCGAGCCCAGTTATTGCCCCACTCGATCATCGTGCCAGGCTTCAGACTGATGAAAATATAAGTCACTATTATTAATAGGCTTTATTAGCCACTTCATTAATAAGTATTCGTAATTTTGTCGAGCGTAACTTATTAAGGTTGATGGCCGATGAGGCAAAGTGATACAGATAGTGCAGTCCACGACGACGCGCCCCACTGCGCGATTACTGTACCTGTATTGCTGTACTTTAGTACGGAGCGGAGCGGAGTGGGGCGCTTCGTCGTGGATTGCACTATCTATATAAATCATCGTAATTGAATACTACTTCATTTGTGTTCAATATATTTTTTAATGCTATGTTGCTAAGTAAATGAGGTAAGTATACTTCGTGGTTTATCCATTCAGTCAAATTACATAGTACATTTTTATAGGGTAATAAATTTTTCACCACTCCCGCACGAAAGAAGTGTCTTTCCTCTACGAAAACAGTGAGGAAAGTTGGTTTTTCCTCACTGTTTGAACAGTGAGGAAAGTAATGATCCCGTTCAGAAACTAACTTTGCCTGATTTATATATGTTAAGTTTTACAGATATTTTAAAAAATAAAGAATTGTTTTGATTTGCTTTGTGTCTATTTAATTTATTTACCTATGATGACTGAATACTTTCTTGCTGGTCGTGGTGAAAAGTTTTGTATGCAACATGTGAGCAAGTTCATTTGCTATTCGTTTTGTTGAGTCTTTCGCTTACTCAGGATTGAAATTTATAATCACTTGCTGCGCTCGTGATTCTATTTTTCAATCCTTCGTTCGCTCAAGACTCAAAATCAAAACTCATAGGAAAAACGAACTTTCCTCACATGTTGGATAAATAACTATACCTAACATCTTTGAGGGAGCGGATATAATTCTACTACCTAAAACATCGATTACTGGAGTGCAGATCTTATAACGTAATAAACAAACCTGTAGGAACGAATCTCATAAATGTTACTGGACGTGCGAGGTTCTCCATTGGGCCAGAAGCTGAATGCCAGCAAGTACTGCAAGTGTCGCGACCTCACGAAATTACCGCGTTCCACTTCGAGCGCCCGGTAGTCCTGCATGAGAAAAAAAAAACATGACAAACCAATATTATAATGCAAAAGTAACACTCTCTGTGTTACCTTTTCACGCCTTAATAGCTCAACGGACTTTGATTAAATTTGTCAAAGTCAAATAATTTATTTCAATTAGGCACAAAAAAGGCACTTTTGACGTCAAACTTTACAAAAAATAATAAAACTGATTCTAGTCGCCCATTCAAAAAGGTAGTTTTCGTATGGAGAAGAATGGGCAAGAAACTCCACCGTTTGTCACACAGATTGACCATGGCCAACTATCTAATTACGCAACACATTTTCGTAAACGATTACGACAAATTTGTTTCATTTTGACAGTTCAACCACATTCATTGCGTTATTTACGTTGATGAGCAGATTTTTTTTTCGAACTTATGAAGCAATGTAATAGCAATTTGTTTCAAAACGATTCAAATTTCGATTGTTCGTGTATTTCGAAAATCTGCTTCTCGAAAATCTTTCAAGAACTGTCAAAATGAAACAAATTTGTCGCAATCGTTTACGAAAATGTGTTGCGTAATTAGATAGCTAGTTTAGGAATACTTTTTATCCCGGTAGTACCTTGCCGTGGGATAATTTCAGACCTCCGCGAGCTAAAGCTTATGACTATAATTTAAAAATATATAATCAGACTGAATTCCTAATTTATTATGGAAAATGGCCTTTATGATAGGCAAGTTGTAGTAGTGGGGCCTAAAATTGTTTCTATCTAGACTAGAGGACTAGAGGTCCTGGGTTTAATTCCTAGATATTGTTGGGGAGTTAAACCTTAAACATGCATCACAAAAGTTGTAAATAATATAGAACAAAAGTTTGCGCGTGCAAACGCTCAGCTTAGCGTCGAGAGTTGAATATCCAAGTGTGTTTTTTCAATGCTTTACAACGCGCTGGGACGAGAGTGCGTCCTAACGCGTTGGATTCTCAACGCTCGGCTCAACATGGAGAGTTCAAAATCCAGTGGACGAAAAAATATTGCTGCGAACGTGGGCTAACTTGTGCTTGAATTCCAGGGTTCTATATTTGAACCCAGTTAATAACCATAGGTAATTTATTGTGTCTTTTATATTTTAATTACTGTCAGGTCAAGATCTACAAATCAAGTGGCTGTATCATCTGAATCATAAAATCTTACAACCTTCTGGATGAATGCCATGCCGCGGTGACAATTAAATTTCCCATTGTAAAAACACTGATAACACCCTATCACAAATTGTACACAGTTAGCAATCATTATGATATCTTACAGCATTCTCTTTGAACATAATCTTCGCTTTGTCAATTTTCTCGAAGCCTCCAACATATCTCCACAGGTGCAGGGCCTGGTCCATGTCCCCCACAGACACAGTCCATGACCCCACTAGCTCACAGCCAAGCTCCGCTTTTTGAGAATGCACAAACTCCACTGATGTTTTGCTAAAAGTTAATCAAATGTTACCTTAGTGTAATACAAGTAGCCTAGTTTTAATAATGATAATGAGTACAAAGATTGATTGAATGCAATGTTTGTTTATGATAATAATGTGTTGATCTTTCAACTCTTTCAAAATTCTAATTAGAAACATGTAAAACTTTGTTTTCTAAAACTTAGGTAATCTTATATCACAGCTGCCACTTAATAAAGTTAGCTAAAAGTTTGGAAATAAGTTTTAAGCCTGGAGCAATATTATGTTATGATAGAAACAACACATACTCAGTCATATGACAGATGTAAAGGGTCAAGGTTTAATGATGATAACATTTACAATATAGGAATTCTAATGACTTGTTACAATAGGTAATATGCAGTTCTATTTACAGAACATTGCATAATAGCCAGTCTGCTCACTGCTAGGTCATACTCTAACGTGTAAGCATCGAGATTATGTACTTATGTAAGAATATTTATGCAAACACATACTAATTTTGCAAGTATTTCTCCGTGGAGTCCGGCCTTATGTTATGTGTGTGGAGTGCATAAATTATCTCCTTGTCGCTAAGCATCCGACTGTGGGACTCCTTCGTCGGCTCTATCCTCCGCACCAGCAACTTCGAAAACCATCCATCATCGGCGTTCGATAATCGTGCACTTGTTGAAATCAACCTACAAAAATAACTTGCATTTACGCAAAAGTTCCAAATTCCAAACCGGACACTGTACAAAACAACAATACGAAAAGTACCTCGAATTCTTCGGTATAGCTGAACTTAAACTTAACACTCTATTTAGAGAATTCATATTGAGAACAAAACACGCTTATATACGATTCTAAACTACTAAATAAAAGGTTGATAAAAAGTAATTCTTGTTATCAATATTTGACAAAATCACTTGAAGGTTATCTTGAAAATAGATTTTGCAGACGTAGTGACACCTATTATGAGTGACCGAAACTACCACAATATTTTGCGTCAAGTTAGCCAGCCCGTTTTACCACTTTGTAAATATTATGAACTCATTGATAACTTCGAACTTCTGTCCCTGTCTGTCAAGATTAGTTTGTATTTAGCTATTTCATTTGGATGCTTTGCAGAAGTTTGCGTATCGGACCATTTCAGTATCTGTCAAAATGTCACGAGTATTTCTTTATACGCAAAAAGATATAAATTGTCATAGTACTGCAGTAATTTTTTAAACATTATTTTACCCTCACAAAAATCATATCCAAATTATTGAAATGCTTTGAATGCTAAGAGATTTAAAATAAAATCAAATACGAATGCTCCGTAAGTAATTTTGCGTTGCGGAAAAAAGTAAAACGCAGTCACGTGAAAAGAAATGTTATGTTTATTGACTGACTGATGGCCGACAATTTGCTGACAATAGATAAATTGTCAATTCATAATTTACGAATAAATATTTTTTTATTCAGACAAGTGAATTCAAGGCTTATCTTTTAGATCCTGCATCACACATAAAAAACCTCGTCATGGGTGAGTAGTCACTGCAAATTCAATGTTTTTTGCGTGCCAAACTTGTTTGTAATAGTGGGCGGTGTTGTCGGTGGCAGTCTTGTGACTATGTCGGTTTGTGCAGCTTCCAGCGAGGTGACGAAGCTTCAGCAGCACCTGTCGCTGCTGAAGGAGGAGTATGGGAAGCTGCAGAGCCACTGCGCGGAGGTGGAGCGCAAGTACACGCTTGCGGCCGCGTCGGCCGGTGACCTGAGCGAGACGAGCTTTGTGGCGCGCCTGCTCATGACGGTGGCCACTCTGTACGGCAGGGAGACGTACTCCGACATCACCATCAAGCTGCAGAGCAAGTCCATGCCTGGTCACAAGTTCGTGCTGAACGCACGCTCCGATGAATGGAACGAGGAAGCCCTCAAAAATCTCGAGGAATTAGGTGAGGTTTAGTTTATTTATAATGATGATTAGTTGTCGAGTGTAGTAATCTCATGCCCTTATCTATGGTATGAGAAATCTATTATTATGTTATTTTTGACAAGTTTCTGAATATGCTGTTGCTCATGAATACCATAACGTAATTCAATTTCAGACTGGTCTACCCTACCAGACGATATTGGTGCTGCCCTACTGAAATGGTTGTACACAGATGTGGTAGACTTATCCCGAGGAGACACCTTTGCTCTACAGCTAATGAAATCTGCTGCCAGTTTCAAACTTTACGGATTAGTTGGAAAGTGTGAGCAAGCTCTCATAGCATCAGTTGGAGTAAGGTATGTAATAACATGTAATTAATGAGTAATAATTACTTAAAGATTTTTTCAATAAATGCAGAAATTCAGATGACCTAAAGTCAGGCCATTTTAATAGGTAACATTTGACGTCTGTCAGTTTAGTGAAAGCAAATCGTAAAATTACTCATATTGGTCATTATTACAATAAATATGTAATCTTAATTATTGAAAAAAGTTAAGCAATTGTGCAGTTTTAACAAAACAAATAAATATATTATTTTATGCCTGCCGTTACAAGGTTACGTTGTTGAGTTTTGATGAATTGTCAAATGTTACCTATTAAAATGGCCTTACTCTAATGGGATTTTATCAAATGTTTTTATGTAAATATCAAAAATCCTTTGTACACAACCTAAACCCAGAGGAACACACTATCTTAGATTTATCCAATTTGTTGTATGTTATTTTTCATTATGTACACACAGCTACACATCAAGCTATAAATTTCCAGTATAAGTTGATCTCGCATTGCATAGGATTTCCATACAATGAGAGGTCAGCTTATACTGGAAATATATAGCTTGATATTTAGCTGTGTGTAAGCTGATAGTATAATCCTATATTCCATGCAAGAGTAAACAAAGTATACCCAAATTTTTCTGCTGCTAGTATTCAGTCCAATGCAAACGGGGTCTGTTCAACTGTTTGTTGAGTTCAGCTCCTAAATCCAGGCTGTTGCAGACAATTGCCTAACAAAAGAAATCTTTAAGAATTGCCCATCTCCAGCTGCTCTTACATCTAAACAAGCCCAATGGGATATTTGATTAAAAACATATTTCTGTCTTGTTTTTAGGTCCTGCGTAAAGTTCTACTCTGCAGCTGATGAGATTAGTGCCTCAGCTCTCAAGGAACATTGCTCAGGACTTATATCTGCCCATTGGGATGACCTGACTGGTACGATATTTTATAAATGTATGTGTGTATATGGACGTGTGTGTTGGGGTGTGTGTCTGTGTGTGTGAATACCAATGATTTGTGTTCTTTTTTATATTTAGGTGGATTGCAGTAATTTTTCAGTTGCGATGTAGTCCTGTAGAAATGTAGATTTGGAAAGGTTAAAAATGAGGCGGTTAGATCTTAGCCAATGGCTTACTTTAAGCAGTCCCAGTTCGGCGCTTCGTCGAAGTTTGACCCAGGTAAAAAAAAAACCCCATGAAATATTAATGCCGTATCGTCATCGTAAGTAAAGATTTTACAGTTTATAAGTGGCAGCTGACACAGGTCATTTATGTAAATCAGGAAGAGACTCGGGCCAAGAATATTGCCCTGTGGGACGCCATAGGTAACCCAAGAGAGAAGTGGAAAGAGAGTAGTGAGGCCTTTGCCTTGCGGTGGGACTTACGGGCTTTTAATAATCATTACACCCCGATTCAAACTTGATAACCGCTCGGAACATGAGGCGAGTTGCTGCGCAGTAACGAATTCATGGGTCAGCGGGGGTGAGGGGTGGGGTACTGCGCAGCGAGTAGCGCACTTCCGAGCCGCCATTAAGCAGGAATCGAACTGTACTAAATTGTTTAGACTGTAAAATACTGATTTAATAATATAACTTTACATTTTACAATGTTGTGGTAATTACAAGTTTAATTAGCAGTATAATGTAACAATGTGTATGGATGTGAATATGTGATATAGTATGGTATACTTACTTACATTATGCAAAAGGTATTTAGGGAAAAAAAATTAGCCATACAGAAATATTATTTCTTTAGCATAACAGGGGTTTACATAATTTAGCAGGTTTTTCCCTCAAAAACCAATAAAAGAAAGGAGTATGGTATAACAATTCTCGGGAAGTGATTTGCATAGTAGGTACCACCAACTAAAATTTTTAATGAAGCAAATGGGCTTATCACTTCCCAAAATTGTTATACTGTACTCCTATATTCGGTTTTTACAATGAGTAAAGTTTTGAACATGAATGTGGATCGCTATAAACAGTACGGCCTATAAAACGATGGATGGACTTCATGGACTGTGTGTAAGATGATATGGCTAGAAAGGGGGTGACTATCTAGAAGACGACTATTAAATAAATATGGAAGTAAACACGTTGCTCCGACGCCAAATATAGGATAAGAGCGAGAGAATGATAGTCGTTACGGGTAGCGGAATCCCGAAAGTCTGACAACCAGCAAGCCCCAGCCAATCAGTTGAAACATATGATAGATACACAGACTACCGTTGAAAGGTTGAAGATAATACGAGTATATAACACTCACCTTATTTGTGTTATGTGAAACAGTTGGATCTATAAAACATAAATGCTTGTTTATTGTTCTTTGAAGTTGAACTAGAACTGATTAATATTATTTGTACAGCCTTTGCTATTTCTATAGTTTAGTACTACTTAAATGACTTTCATAAATGACATACATATAGTAAATAAATAGCGGTTGAATCAAGTGTGGGTGCATTTTTTTTTCTTACAATAAATGTCACTTTGAAATGCTTCTAACATGTGATATTTTTTTTAACAATATGTTCGATGGAAAAAAAATCAATAGAACACACATTTTGAGACTACACTTCTAGGGCCATTGATAAAAGGTTTAAATTGCAATGACTGTCGCGCTCATAATATGAACTACCATAATAAAATACGACTGCCATCATAAAATTAGACTCTTAAGAGTTGCGATATAAGTCACGAAAATATTATTAATAATAAAATACTTCTATGCTAGGCGAGGACTTCGCGCACATGTCATCTCCGCTTCTATACCGGATGCTGAAGAGCAAAACGGTACAGCCGCTGCATGGCGCCGTGCGTCTGCTTCGAGAAGACGTCGTGTTCCTGTGCCTGGTCGAGAACCACGCCAACGTGAGTACGCGCATGTTTTTACACTATGGATGATGCTGGCGCACTATTTTTGACGATCGGGGTAACGAAAACCATCCTTCCGGACTACGACTTAAGGCGCTGTCAATATCAAATTGTTACAGTAGTCTTGCAGTCGACTATTCATTTATTTGTACTGATACTAAAGTTACCATGAACAACCTACAGCACAGTTTATCGACTAAGACTATAATCGGATAATTTTTACGTGCAAACTTTAAAGCTCTAGGCAAGCTCATCTTAAAAACTAGTTTTTTTATTCGAAGAGGCTTAAACCTCACCTGCTTTATAAAGATCCTGTAAGTTTCAACTGTTTTAAAGTAGACATCAAGTCGATGTTGGTCCCAAAGTTCAGTTTGATGGTCTGTACCTCACCCTTTCTGATTCATCAACATCATCATCAGCCTATAACGTTCCCACTGCAGGGACACGGCCTCCTCTCAATGAGAGGGAGTGGGCTATAATCTACCACGCGTGCCCAGTGCGGATTGGTAGATGTCTTCGAATTTTTGGTTCTAGGACATGCCGGTTTCCTCACGATGTTTTCCTTCACCGTTTTTGAGAGCAGTGGTGATGAAATAAATTACACAAAGTAATGCGTCTGTCTGGTTTCGAACCCACGACTTACTGTTCGTAAGTCGGGGCCGCCACCACTGGGCCACCGCTGCTCTATTCATGCTGTGTAACAATTTATTGGAAAGCTGATGTGAAGTCTTTGTAAATCTTAGATGTTTGTGTATTCTACTTTGGGTACTAACAATGCCATATCATCAAATTGTATAATAAAGGTCGTCTTAGGTACCTATTTAGACAAGAAAATTTATTAAACTGAACTTAACATAAAGCCATATTGTATAAGTGATTCGTCATCGCCATCAGTTTCATAACACATGTACATACTTACATACACACACGACCCCGTCGGAATCCGATGCACATAATGCCTCATTTACATGGCGCGTGTGCATTCTTCAAACATGCAATTAATACTGCTTTGAGTCGAGAAGTATCGAGTTATCCTTCGTTTGACTCCCAGAGATTTACATCTCTGAAAGTCAGGGCTTTGCAGCAGTAATTTTTCGTTTATGTATTTTTTCGGTCATGAATTTTTTATACAGGGTCAAATTTAACTAGCTAGCGTAATACCGCAGAAATGACGGGTATACGATATCTATTGACGATATATACATAGAGCTGCAGTAAAAAAAAAAACGACGATAGATAAACAAACTTCTGGATAAAATATGCCTCATCTGAACTGCAGCGACCCGTGTCGGAATGTTTAAACATGGAATCCAATTGAGGTTCAAATTTCAAAAGCACAACCCTTAAGCCCACTGCCTTTAAGTCGCTGAAAAGAGCTAAAGCGCGGTGACTGATGGACAGCATAGAAAAGAAATAGAAGCGCGATGACACAACGCTTGTTTCAAAATATGAAGCAAATACCTATTTAATCAAAAATGAGTTGAGTAATCGAAAATAAAATACAACCAAAGTCTGCGTTCAAATAAGACATTCTTGTTATTAATAAAATATGTACCAACGTATGTTGATATTTAATACAGATATTTTGGATTGTAACTCATAAAAGGTTAGTTTGCCGGTAATTTGAATAGAGATTTTTTTTTTCTAAACGTGTTGAACAACCATCCAAGTTCTGAGAAATACGTTCAAGATTAACATATATTTTTCCGCTAACACAAACTATGTACATTTGACCATTTTTTTTAAGACAAGCCCTCCTTAGTAAATTTTCCTCTTGTCAGCGCCTTAAATCTTATAGACTATAGAAAGTAAAAGGCGGCCCTTATAATCAAACAGGTACGGGACAAGTATACGTCGACGCTGCTTAATAAACAGTGTTGTTAACCGGTAGTTGAACTACTTGCAACTGTCAATTACTTATACATGATGATTAGATTACGGGCATCAAAGCTTTAAAGCAGGCGAAGTCAAACAACTCTTTTGAATTGTCAAGAATTCGGTCAGTCAGAAATATGAAGCTAGTTGCCCATTACAAAGCGTAGTAGGTACCTATGGAGAAGAACGGGCAAGAAACTCCACGGACACTCTTTTAAATCATAAATTTGATACAACATATTGGTTACATCATTCATTTTGAAATTATGCATGTAAGAACAATGTAGAAAAACGTGCACGGTAAAAGCCTCCATAATAAAAATATAAAAACAAAAATTATTAAAAAAATAAAATAAGCCATGGCAGCTAAGAGATGACCAGTCCCAACTGACGGCGCCCGTTCTCGAACATGATGCATGGATCAGCACCATTCAGCTCAAATATTTTGAAGGGAGCTAAATAATCCAATCCAACACACGCGCCACCATCAGCGAGACATCTGAGTGAGCATGACATACTCACAGCCGCCAGGGCACATTCAAGTCAATGAAATTCAGTCAATTTGGAGATTAGGGCGAATTAAGCTATCCAATCCTTATCCCGGAGTGGTCAAACAGGCTCTAATGGAATTACTTACGAAAAACGGCTACGTTCGGTAAAACAGAAACAGTATAGGAATGCTTTTATTTGATCAAATTATTACATAACATATAAGAATGAGTATCACGTAGAAAAATTACAAAACAGGACCTAAATTACAATATAAAATACAAAATAAACTTAGCAAATTCCTGGTCTTAATTAGTCATAATCAGGCGAACACTAGGAAGTAATATTAAAATAAAAAATAATGACTAACTAGCTAATTATCTTTTTTACAGTGCATTTTTTCTTACATGTCTTATTTGTTAAACAAACACAAAATGAAAGTTTCGAGGTTTCGCATCGATTACATATTTTAATTTAGGTACTTACTTACGAACAACTTTGTGAGAAACACAAACGGTATGAATTAAATAAAAAATAGGCAGCCATGGCGACAGCCGATAGAAGTAAAATAAAAACTATGAAATAAAAGTGGTCACCCATGAAGCTACATATACACGTTAACATTTGCATGTCGGTGACGGGAACCCCTAAGATTTGCCTCTACCAAACGCGCCTATAAGTTATTTCTTTTTAAACTGCTTCGAAATGATCATATTTAAACACTGTTCTCTCGAAATTAATATTTTAGTAGTATATATTTGTTTACAAATAAGACAAGTAAAAGAAACTACACTTTACATTACATTGACTAGCAATAATGCGTAATATAATAAAGCACCAGTTGAAGCTCTTTGGGACTGTTCATAACTTTGTTCAACTATGTAACTTACTAGTAACTTATCGTTATTGGCAGTAGAGACCCGTATGGAGGTATTAGGGATCTTACAGATAGCCTTAATTACATATTATACTTAAAATACACCGTTATTTTATAGCGGTGAACAAGCAATTTTAAAATAAGAATACCTTACTTATATACTAATTGTGTTCTAAATTATCTTTTAAATGTTATTCATCGTACTAGTCTCTTGTCAAAAATGAATCTTCTGGATTCATCAGCAATAACAAGAAAGGCTTATCTCACAAACCACAATGAATCCGCACTCCATTTAAAACTCACTCAGTGACGCGATACTTGAATTTGCCTTCACGTGACCTTTTATCAAGGTTAAGTTCGAATATAAAATAAAATCTACACAACATACTAAGGCAGTATTAAGAACAGCCTATAACTAGACTGTTAAGCACCTCGTTCACGATATGGTCGATATACTCGAGTTTCTACGTGGACAATCCTAGCCAGAGCACACATGCAGTGTAGGTATTAAGCTACAAGTACGCGGCAGGCCCGTCTTGCTGGGCCAATTTAGTTAGTGTAACGAGGCAACTTCTAGGTGAATATAACTGTAGGTGATTAGCGCTGTGCGACCTGAATTGCACTTTATTGTGCCGTACAGCAAGAGTCGCTTTTTATTGAAATGATTTTGCTTTTGATAGTGATCTAATAGAAACAGACTGCCCTAGGCATACACTAGTGCTTCGTAAGAGACTCCTTACGGGAAGTTCTCGAACAAGTGAACGAGCCGCTTTATGACTAGCCAGTCAGGGCCATTTAGCTGAATTTCTGCCTCTAACTTAAAACAAACAGAATTACTGCCATAGCAGCCACTGCAAAAACATTTCTGAGTATTTTCTGGGCGCCATTGCACCCATCCCCTCTGCAGTAGCAATGAGTCGTCTTCGTGGACCGCTCGGCATTCCCCGGGTCTTCCGAACAAGATTCGTCGTACACCTCGTATATGTCAGTGACGTCATACCATTTGCCGTTGATCTTCTTTTGTTCTCCATCCGTTGTTTGCGGCGCGCAACCGCGTGCTATGCTCAGCGATGTTACTGCAACAATAAAAAAAAAATGGTATTTTTATCACCAGCACAGGAAGGAAAGATTTTTAATAAATGTACCTAGAGCTTTTAATTATATTAAGGAGGTGTTTATATACTAAGTAACTATATTTTTATATATCGAACTGTTTCCTCGAATTTTACCTAAATACCTACCCAGTAATATCCGATAATTATGAAGCAAATAATTGGAATTAATTAAAAAAGTGATTTATGATCAATTCATCATACATTCTCATGAATCACGATTGATTAGTAACGTGTGGTTCGTCACGCTTTTTAACTTTAAACGCAGAAAAAAAAGAACCGGATCTCCAGACGAAGTTCAATAATTTTTTTTACAAAAAAAATGCTGCACGAATTTTATAAGCCTGTAGCGGTTACACCGCCAAATACGAACTACGCATCAAAGACATGACGTCACACAAATCCTGCATCGCGCAATTAGAGTTTACCGCGTGAACGACATATATAAGACTATCCGACATCAACAGTTGGGCAGTCGGCACGCCAGACACAACACCCGTCTGATCGGAGGATCCTCCCTTTTCTATGGTGCATGAGTGAACTTTACACCCTGTTCCTCATACCCCTAAAAACCTATATATTATTAATTAAAAAGAAATCCAATAATGTTTTAGCTTGAACATATTATGTACATTCGTATTGTATTTACATTATGACTTGCAATGTTACATAAATTACATCGGAGGTGACAGACTGACAATGCTTGTTACATGAAATACTTAAACAAATTATGTAATTACACGCAACTAACTATTCCCAACACGATTGTGAAAGTAATGACACACCAATCATTGCATTGTGTGTCCCGTAGCACATGTACTTAGAACTCGATCCATGTGGTAAGTGATTAACCTGGTGTCAGTGTTTTCATGCCTCACATGGCCCTCTGTTTTGGCCTTCACATGTCGAGAAATCTGTCAGGCATGCCGGTTTCCTCACGATGTTTTCCTTCACCGTTTTTGATGCAAGTGATAATTATACAATACGCTCATGAACCCGAAAAGTCAGAGGTGCGTGCGTAAGGGTTACCCAGAGATTTTACAGTATTTTTGAAAATGCAGCGATTTGGGTACCCATTAATATGAGTTTTTTTTTTATACGATGATTTTTGCTCTTGACTCTAGTCTTGGTCAGAGGTGACAGAGACAAAGTCGACGATGGAGTGAGCTTACCCAGAAGAAGCCTGTTCACTCTTACTTTGAATAGATTCGGGTTGTATGCGTTCGGAAACACAGACGCAGGCAGAGAGTTCCACTCCTTTGCTGTGCGCATTATAAAAGATGTTTGAAAACGCTTAGTGCGAGTTGGTGGAATATCAACTAGGTAGGGATGGTAACCTGCAGTGCGTCTAGATGTCCGATGGTAGAAGGGGGACGGTGGAATGAGGTCGTGGAGTTCATGGGCACACTCGCCGAAGTACAATCTGTAGAAGACCGACAAGCAGGCAACCTTGCGGCGATGAGCCAAGCTGTGAAGCTTGGCATACACCAGTTTAACGTCGCCAATGAGCCTCTTAGCTCTACGTTCCACCGAATCAAGCGCAGCAAGTTGGTACTTAGCTGAGCCGTCCCAAAGGTGGCTGCAATACTCCATGCAGCATCGGACTTGTGCTTTGTAAAGGGATAAAAGCTGTCCAGGCGTAAAGTATGGTTTCACTCTATTTAGGACGCCCAGTTTCTTGGCCGCAGTTTGAGCTTTGTACTCGATGGTGGAGCCGAAGTTGAGACCAGATATCAACTCCATGCCTAGGAGCTCGAGCCGATCAGTTACAGGAACAGATGTACCCCGAAAAGTAGGAGTTTGGTCAAAACGACTCCTTTTGGCGGTAGATTTCTTGGTGGGTGGCCTATTATTGTTCCACTGTGGGGCAAAGAGACTCTTGTCATACAGAGAAGACATGAGTATGGATCACCATGATTGCTCAAGGCAGATGCGATTACTGGAGGCATAAGCCTTAAGGTAATACATCTGTATCCATCCATCTAAACCTGAAGTGCTGGGCACTACTCCGTGCAGCAATTTTCATACAGCTGCTTATATGCCTCTACATTTGCTTCGGCCTTGCGTCTTCTAACTGAGGTGTTAATTGATAGTCACAAATGGGTACTATTTACACTGCAAATTAGAGTGATCTCCTTAAAGTTTCGTAGTCCACTGCTGGATATGCTCTGTCAATAAAATACTATTCATAAAAGACCATAAAATAGCTTTCCTTACATTTCATTTTTTTTTGTTAAATTGTGTTAATGAAAGAGTCCCTTTAATATTATAGCATTACAATGTGTACTTATACGCTTATGGTGCAATCTGCACGTTTAACCCTGCTAGTGCGCGTGCGGCTGCCATGCGTGCAGACCTCATTAGCATCGCCGGGTTACAAGAGGAACTGATAATTCGTGACTCACATGTCGATTCACAATTTTGTTTGCGATTCGCACTATATTGTAACAAAATGATACAGGGGAATTTCGATGACAATTAAGTATTATCATTATTGCCATTTGTAATTCCCTGAAACATTTTAGCTGGTCTGTCATATTGCAGTTAATAGCTTTTCTTATTATAGTCGTTGTCCTTATTACTGTCGTTCAAAAAGGGATCTCATTTTACATACATTTTATATTGATCTCATGTTTAAAAGGAAAATGCGGTTTTTCGAATGATATTTTGGTGCTGATTGGATTAACATTGAACCGTCATAGAGTTATACCCAGTATCGTAAATTTTTACCGGTTATGATTAAAGTTAACCACTTCACCATAATTCCGAAACATCATCATCTAATTTAAAAGTATATTTCTCTTCCTACGACTAATTCTGTTTTCTCTCTAGAAGTTCACCATCTCATTCTCTTGTTCATGGATCCCAATTTAATTGAGGTCCGCGCAGCATCTGTCTTCTACCATAATTCTCTAATAGTAGGATTTTGCAAGAAATAATGTTTTAGTATCTGCAAGTATACTAGATGCAGAATTTTGATCTGCAACGAGATACTCAGTCTCATAGGCATAGCCAAGATAGACACATAACTCAAAAAGCACTTTCTTAAGGCATTTTATGGTTAAGCAACGAGTCTTGATATGTTCGTTTTGATGTTAAGTGACATTTTACTGTGCCACATTAAGTTGCGCCACCAACGGGCCACATGACACATATTCCTTTAAAGGAGCATTTCGTAAGGAAGCCGCTTTAACGGTACCGTCTCAACACATTCTTTTATTGTCCGCCACTTCCTTTATGCACATGTTTATCGATTCCTATAAACAGTGTATTGGCTGTTTGAGTAATGACTCTAAGTTACTACTTTTTTATTATTCCGTAATTAAATGTTACAAATTGCTGACTTTCTCCTCTGTTTATAAGTCCTCCTCTTAAATATACAAGCATATAAGCAGCCTCTAATTCCTAATTGTATGTGTGTATTCCTAATTCCTCTAATTCCCACTGGTAAGACACAGGCCACGAGGGCCCAATGCGGATTGGTAGGTGTCACAATGGTTTCTTGGACTTGCCGGTTTCCTCACGATGTTTTCCTTCACCGTTTTGAGAGCAGTGGTGATGAAATAAATTTCACAAAATAAAGTGCTTGCGTGGATTCGAACCCACGACCTTCTACTCGTAAGTCGACCCGTTACCACTGCTCTTTATATACAAAGTAAACAAAAAAACTAATTCAATTTGTGGCAGCGTCAGAGCGTGTATAAAAACAATGACGAACAAGGCAGTAAATCTTCGGTAAACGATAAATGAGTTTTTTTTGTTTAGGCGCGTATCGCTCAATGACTAACAGAGTGGTCGGTCACGGGTCATTGCCACTTAGCCCCACGGGCAGCTGGTGTCTAGCTCTATTAATAACCTTACCTTCGTGAATTAACATTTTGCGGGCATTACCGTATGGCGTATCATTTTATCTTAATAACATAAGTGCTTGACCCGTCGCGTCTTGAGCTTTCCATACGCAAAGCTGATGAACGCTTATCATATTGATGGTGCATGTAAAGCTGCCTATCCTTTTCCCAATTAAGTCGGGGTCGGCTTCCAATCTAACCGGATGCAGCTGAATATCAAGTATTTTACATGGAGCGACTGCCTATCTGACCTCCACAACCCAGTTACTAAAGCTTGTAAGGCTTTAAAGTGTTAATAAAACATATTTCATATAATATTAAGTATGTTTGTCTCAGACACATCACATTCCAAGCTTTCAACAGGGACTGGTATGTGATTAAGGTATTTTGTCTTTGAAGTGTGGTTAATTTACAAATGTCGATATGTGATTCAGAACTTAAAATACTTAGTAGCAGTCTTATAAAGGTGCTGCCTCAACGGGAGCATTCGTCTGTAATGTAACGTTACAAGAGTCGAGTGAGTGAGGCGAACAGCATTACATCAATAAGGGGGGAGAACCGAGCATTACAGCGCGCAATGTCTGTAATATTTTGATACAACTTGTAACATCAATGCACACCACACGTTTCATTACAGGCGAATGCTCGTCAGTTACAGGCCTGCCTCCCTGAGGCAGGCCTGTAACGTAATGCTCAAAATCGAATCTGTAACGCTACATTACAGGCGAATGCTCCCGCTGAGGGAGCACCTTAAAGGCGGAGACTGACTTGTAACGTTTGTTTCTCATTCGAGGCGAGCTTGGTTACAAAACGACGATACACAAGACTTAGCGAACTTTTCCGTTTCAAAGGAATTCACGAAACTGCCGACAGTCGAGCGGCTCGGCTCGCTGCACTGACTACTGTAACACGTTACACAAACTCGATACATTACAAACAAACGTTACAAGTCAGTCTCCGGCTTTAAACGAACTCCTAGTAGTCTTATGGCTGTTGTAGGTACTTGTCTTGAAATATTTATTGTTTTGACGAGCTTGCGTGTGTGGGTTTTATACAAGAAATATTAGTTAAAATTCGATGCTGTGGGTTTGAAAATATTTTCCACCTAAATCTAAATCTGGTGCACATTCATCATCGTTCATGACTTGTGAAGTTGCCATAACTTGCTTTAAACATTATCTCTACGTGGTTTAATCAACCGGGTTCATGATCGCCATAATTCGCAGAGTTGACACTGTTGCGCCAAGTCACCAAAAAGGCTAGCTTTCAAACTTGTTGGTAACCATCTCAGACCCTCATCTGCATGGTCCTCACATGATCTAACCAAGATTGTGCCGGTACTCCGAGTCGTTACTTGGGACTTGTTAATTGATTATCCATATCGACAGATATAAATTTGGACCCTGTCAGTCAAAATAGGAGTTTAAAAAGACTTCATTTTGTTGGTGGTGGTGTCTAATCGGTTTTTGGGTGACGTCTCTGAGTGTGGAAATTGTGACTACATTGTTGTATTGGGTTTCGAACTGTAAAAACAAATCTAAGTGGTAATAGTAAATAAATAAGATAATGTCTGGACTTTAAAAGAGTCTTCTGAGTTTGTCGGTTTTCTTCCTCAGAGTAGTCGGTTAGGAAACGCCGACGTGTGGGTTTCGAACTGTAAAAACAAATGTACCTAAGTGGTAATAGTAAATAAATAAGATAATGTCTGGACTTTAAAAGAGTCTTCTGAGTTTGTCGGTTTTCTTCCTCGGAGTAGTCGGTTAGGAAACGCCGACGTGATCTAGTTTTAAAATATTTTTATTTATTTACCAAAATAACCAATTTTCAGTAACAAAATATCATATCAGTACAGTCCTTTTTAGTTAGTCAGAAGCATTGACTACCAATGCGGTGGCTCTCCAAAGGTCTCTACTGACAGTCGTTAAGAACGGTGCTCTATCTTCAGATAGCCTACTTACATCCGTCACCGAATTCACGCGTAGTTATCCTCTTGAAGCACATGGTGGACTTCTCGCACTGCACCAAGTACTTGCTGCTGCTGTAGCACGGGCATGATTCCCTGCTTTTCTGCATGTCCGGATCTTGACAGCACGTGTAGCACTGTAGGCCCCATGATACTGAAAATAAAATCGTTTTGTTTGATTATAAGACCTGTTTCTGATTGGTTGGCTGTTCAAGTCTCTGAACAGGAAATCAGCTTTCAAACCAAAAATAAAATCTGAACATGAATCTGAATCTGACATGTTTGACAACAGCTGAAATGGAATTGACATCTAGAAATCGAGGGTTAATGTAATACCTACATTCGTAATATTACTAGGAAGATCAAAGTTCCAAGTTATGGCGTTATTTCAACCATAGGCGGCATAACTAACATTCTTCCAGAAAACTTATCAAATATTAACGAATCTTTGAAATCAAACTAATATCAATTGCGATCAGCTGGTTTACTTTTACCTACTACGCTTGATATTTGTGAAGTAATCTATATCTGTATGTCATTAGATTCAGTGATACTGATCCTAGCCCTTAACGATATCTCTTCAAGGATTGATAAACCATGTATCTACCTACGTCCTTACCGCTGCAGATTTTATAAATCCTCTGTGCGATGATTGTCTTATAAAAAACGAAAATCACTCGCCCGACAAACATTTAACTTCTTAATAAAATTTCACCGACTTTTTGTAATGAGATTGCATTCCGAACGAACTGCACCAATGCGCCGCACTGTGGATCGAAAAAACGCTCTCGAAGACATTGGAGATTAAATTTTAGTGTCGATTTTTTGCTTAAAATGGCTTCTAATAGCCAATATTATGCCTCTATATATCATAGGATACAATCTGGTAGGCAAATTGGCAACATATTTTGTTTGTTGGCAAAAAAAAAATGTTTGGAGCTAATGCTTATATCTCCAAAACGGAGAGAATAGCCGTTATATCCTTGCACACGGTGATGTAACTATTTATTGATGATTTTTTGACATACCTACTTCATGTAACGAGATTAAGGGCGATATTTTTTTAAAAACCCGCACCTAGTTTGAAAAAATCAAGTATGTTTTAATTATTGTTTGCAAATAAAAATATAAGTTGCCAATTTGCCTACCCGATCTTTTTTCATCCTTTGATATATTTATGCATAATATTGGCTATTAGGAGCCATTTCAAGCAAAAAACCGACACTTTAAAATTTAAGCACCAATGCTGCATCCAAATAGCACGAAGTGGACATTGACCTCTTTCACTCATCAATACCTGCTGTCTAAAATCTAGTTTTAACCTAATCATAATATACAAAAATTAAATCATATCTAATTAATTCCAATCTATATAATTAATTGTAATCAATTTAGTATTTAATAATTTATTTTTTACTTTTATCTAAACTATGTATTACTTGTTTTAATTAATTAATTGTGTTATTATCCGCGCATAATGTAGTGCATGCTGCGCTTTTCTTTAAGTAATGAGGCGCTTAAGTTTGCAACGTACAAAATGTAAAGTAATAGTGTACTCATTGCTGTAGAGCCTAATAATAAATAAATTAATTTCTTCGAGAGCCTTTTTTCGATCCACAATGCGCCGTTAGAAATTAACAACTTTAACGGCGCTGAATCGAACCTCATAATTGTGGTTTCCATAAATTCGTGGGATCATAAACTGCGCTTCGTAAAATATTTTCTGGGAAATTAATATGAGTGGATTCTTCTATAGTTCAGATTCTGTCTTTGACGTAATCAAACCATGTTCCAAGCTGTAAAATAAAATGACAGGATATTCTAAATATGTAGTCCATTTTACCTAAAATTATTTGCGGTTTGTTTTAATTAATCGCAAACAATGTTTTAGGCATGTGAATGCTTCGAAGATGACAGTATATTTAGTTAATATAATAGAAATTCCATTATTCGATTTTCCTTCTTACTTGCTT
The DNA here is from genome assembly GCA_963853775.1 of Xanthia togata. NCBI lineage: Eukaryota > Metazoa > Arthropoda > Insecta > Lepidoptera > Noctuidae > Xanthia > Xanthia togata. The sequence continues at coordinate 15,228,926 of OY970809.1, forward strand.
TGATAATATTTACATTAAGAACCTATTGCAGTTTCAACTCTACTTGAGCTAGATCTAGTTGCACGCTATCAACGCGTTCGTAATTTTTCATTGTATTCATTCAGGTAAAGGTGACTCTTTGCTGACCTTTATTAGCTTCACTGGTTTTGTCCAGTTTTTTCATAATCTTATGTGTTTTGTCTAAGACGGTCTTAAGAGATTTCATATGACTTAAGGCATAAGAAATGTTTAATATGTTATTTCTGTCAGATGTCTAAGACCACAGGACAATCACCGCTTCACCCGAGTAAACTGCTCTATCCTAAATGTAATGTCTACATATATCAGGAAGTGGAGAGTGGAGACACAAATATCTGGACTATTTATACGTACGTAACATCTAACATACAAAGCTTTAGAACAAAGATGGAATATTTGCAAAATCTTTGAGAGACCCCGTTTGATTAACGAACATCGTCTTAAACAATTAAAGAGCAATTTGAAGAAATATTTTTATTAGTCTGTCTGTATTGTGTTATCAGTAATTGAAGTTAAGCTATCTTGTTGATTCAGCTTGTTAAGGCACAACAGGATTGCCAAATGTCAGTGTGTTAATTTCGCAGTCGTAAACGTGATAATACAATTTGCATTAAAAGATGGTCGTCGTGATCTCGTGTTAAAGGATTACGTCTAACAAGTTGTCGAATATGTTCATAGTGAATGTGGTTTGCACTTGACCTACTACTCTTATTTACTTCTATGGCTTCATTTAATTTATAAATGACCTTTTATGTTCTTGTCTCGCAACTTTGTGAATTAAATTACATGCAGATTTTGTTGCATTCGAGCTTCGCGACTGTAGACTGTCTTATTTTCCTTGTTTGTTTCATTATTTGGAATGGCATCAACAGTTTCGTTTTGTTCTTGATATTTTAATTCTTATTTTTAGTCTCTCATCCGCTTCACAGCTATAATACTAATTATTATCAAGCTTCATCCAAAAAGAATGCCTCTACAAGGCATTGCTCCAATTGAATGAATCCACCATCCAATATGAGAACACACCGCAGTCGCCCTCAGCATTAACGGTCAAGTTGAATGAGAATTTTATCGCACCATCTCTCGTGCGTCAGAACCTTGTTGTTCTGTTCCTTGATGTAATTCGCTTCCACACCCCATGTCCATTAATTTAAGAACCAAAATTTAGGGCACCATAAGACGTCAAATCAAAAATCGAGACGCATTAACATTGCCAATTTAACTCTTATTGCCAATGAAAAACTTTATGGGGTTTTGATGTAAGGAGTATTTCTAAAGAGCAACTCAACAATGCATAATCAGGTTCTTCGTAGTCAACGCACCGGTATAAATTGCATCACAAATAACAATTGACATCCGGGATCCGGGGACTTGAAGAGGACATCCTAGACTTACCTACATTTCCTATTCTTTGCTCGACAGACTCACCGATATACAATCTTTTATATCCCAATACAACCTTAAGAATAGTTTTTGAAAGAGCCTTCATTACGCCTACTTATCACGAGCTGACAGAATAATGAGGTTCGATGCCCACATGATATTAATTTACTGATAAATATGTCCATACTTGGCCACCTCGCATTTTATTACTTATTGTTTTTCGCACTATATGGCACTAATACAATTAAAATGTTTTATTTATAAGTGTTCAACTACGTACTACTATAACGTTTTATTTATTTTTCAAGGTTTTTTCCATGTTGATTGTATGTATGTTCTGAGTAGCGCAAGTATTTAATTCTCAAATATTTGTTTTATTGATTATTGAAGAAGATACCGAAGACTTTTTCGTTGACTTATAATATTTTCCAAGGGACATTTGTAAATTTAATGTTAGGAATTACTACCATCAATATTGACATAAATAAGGAAAGAACAAGAAAGAATGTGGTAATCAAGAGTAAATAATGTTAAATTTAAATTTAAGACAATATTATTGCACAAATAATCTACAATCGTTATAATTCGCAATAAAATAAAAACTGAACAAAATATTATCAAAACCCTTTCACTTACATTTCCAAAACATTGTAAAAGTCAATAAATAAGCCGCTAAATCCATGTTTATTTATAAAACACCACTTAAAATTACGACTACTACACTAAAACTACGAACTGTTATTTTTAAATTACATTTACGTGTTATGTATTTACAATGTATAGATTGCGGCGCATGTGGCCGGCAGGGCTTTACACTGAACTGAAATTGGCACCTCCGTACTCAACTCCATGATTCACAGGAAGGAAGCCCAGTGGCAAAACGGGACATATCCAAAAACTAAGAAATAACACTCTTATGTTCGCGGTAATAACGCTGATTCATGCGATCGATTCTGGCGCCGGCGCGACACTGACCAACATTTGGCGGTCCCGCTCTGTGTTCATTTTGTTTGTCGCTTTGTCCCCGGATTCCGGTGTTTAGTTTTTTTTAGAACTCCAGTAATATAATTTGCAAATTTTTTATTCAGTTCACGACCATCTCCTTCTGAGTCAAAATATTTATGAGTACATGTAGAATCGATCAAATGCCATTATTTTGCCGTTACGATCTTCTATAACAAGTAACAACAAAAGTTAATTAATTAAAACAGTATGCTAAATCAATAATAGTCGGTGTAGATTTTAATTAAATTAGTAGGATAGTCAACTACCGAGCAGCAACAGTAAAATTTAACAATGAATTTTAATTTTCAGTATTTTCTTTGAACATTTTTTTTGCTAATTGTGTCATTGTCGTCAGTGTATAATTATCTAGATGAGAGATTTATCTCCAACTTGACCTATTTAACAGTAATACACTATCTATGAAATTGTATTGTGTGGTCTTCACTTTGATTAATATTTTACAGACTAGTAATAACAAGTAGAACTTTCACGAACGATTTAGTTACTTTAGCGAAAACATAAATGTGTAGGTACACACGGCTACATATCAAGCTATACATTTCTAGTATAAGATGATATCGCATTGTATAGGATATCCGTACAATGAGAGGTTAGCTTATACTGGAAATGTTTATCTTGTATGTAACTGTGTGTACTACAGAACACTACTCACCTTGTTTATTATTCTTTACTAAACGGATGTTGAACCTGCTTTCTGTATAGCTAAAAGTTTTAAAAACTTTGTATAGACCTGTTGACTGGTTAATCTCTATTCTGGGCAAACGTATTCTTTGCACATCATTGCACACTTGATAAGAAGTTTAATCTCTATATCTACGTCATCAGTTATTTTGACATTGACTTTTCTCATATCAGGTGCATATAGTGGCACAGACCACGTTGTGTATCTGAAAATATGAAGTTAGTGACTTACCCCATTCGCTTTAGGTCCCGTTGCGAAACATTTTACTATTGATATGGTCGCCTCGCAACATCCTTTGTTATTAGCGATAAAAATAACATGTGTTAGCAATTTTTATAAAGACTAATGTCAATGTATCACTTGCGCTTTTATCTTTTATGAGGCCAGCACTTGGCAACTACTGGCTATTGGCTTCTTTAAATCTTTTGAAGGAAATTGTGTTCAAAAACGACGACCACCACCACCTCGACCACGACTCAGCGCAATACGTCGCCGACCCAACGTAGTAAATAGATTTTCTAGTGATGTTTTTATTAAATATTAGTTTTTTTTTACGTCTTTGACATTTTCTCGGGACCATAGGGCCCCGGACCTTTGGAAGGCGTACGAGGGGCCGTAGCCAACTCGCAGAGGGCCGTTAGACGTGTTTAATGAAACGAGGCACCAACCGACGATGATACCTATACACACAAAAAAAAAAAATAGTTTACTATTTTGTAAGATTATTTGGTGTATTTTGTCTATGGGGGCCTTAGTTGCCTGAAAATAAAGCAATTATTATTATTTTCGGGATTGTTCTTTTTCTCAGCTCTAAGGCCGATTTTAGCTACTTTTATTATTATGTCGTTTATTCATCTTATGAATTTACATTTCTAAATATTTCTTTAAAAAAACTTTTAAAAATATAAAATAATAGAAATCCGCCGGTTTCGGGAGCAGGGTCCAAGCTACCGGTGGTTAGGGCTGCAGAGACAGGAACCTCCTCACAATGCGAGCCATATCGAGGACTGCCTTTTGAGTCAGGCCCCTGATCGAACCGCCTAACGAGAGCCTGGAGAGATGTTGGTCGAGGCTTTCGGCCATGAGGCCATTGGCCGTTACGACAATCGGCATTATGATAGCCGAGTTCATTATTATTATTATTAAAAAATTAAGGGAGTATCATTTGTATCTCTTTCCAAAATCTTTGGGGGTCTCGTAAGGTTATCCTGTTCCTAGTTCAAAATAAAATTACGTTGTTATCAACGTAATGTTATAACACAATAAGCATTACCATAGAGCTATGACATTATCATGTGTCAGTACTGGAGTAGTTTTCGAGGTTATCATGAATATTGTTCACATTTAGGTCGATGATAGCACAACAGGCGACATTTACTCGTCGATTGTATGATCGAGACGTGGGTGTGTCTCGTGCCGTGTTCTGTCACTATTTGTCTCGCCTTTCTAGAGTTAATTTTTAGGTCGTGGGAAATTTTGTTGAGTATCCACCATTTTTTTTTCTAATATAGTTTTAAAATTAGGCTGGAAATCAGGACTTCTAATGTAAAACGATACCAACTACCGTTCACCACATCTTAGAGTTTTCATGTATTCAGTTTAATCCTGATTCTTCTAGGTATCGTAAACCTAACGTATATGTCTGATATTCATAGTTTAAATACAAGGAATAAAAACAACCTTGCTGTCTCCACAGAGTAGGCAACTCTATATGTAAAATCATTAAAATATACCAGTTTTATATACCCATTGACATTGTTGAAAATTATATACAAAATGACATGATTACTTTGTAAAGTATTATATTGTTTTAATTGTTGTGAATGTGAGGACTATGTGGGTTTTCCTCTTTCATTACTTTTTTCGTTATCAGTTAGTTTTAATGATGGTCTGGCAGTTTGAGTACTTTATGCGGCCTACCCAAATGTTCTTTCTTTGGTATTGTTCGTCGAGTTGAAGTCCTTAAGTTCTGAGTTGAGCTCCACGATAACTCACAAATGCTTGCAGTGACTGGACAGGTCCACTCAAATCTGTGTGGTTCTTACCTCAAAAGACCATTTCAGATACTAATCTACATGGTCCTGATATGGCCTGACCAAGATTATGTCTGGACTTTAAAAGAGACTGTGACCTCTGAGTTTGTTTCGGTCTTTCTTCTCAGAGTAGTCAGATAGGAAACGCCGAAATCATCTAGCATTTTGTTTTTTAATATGACGTGTATAGTTGGTTGCTATATCCTATTTACAGAATAAACAATTTCATTTCACATAACCTTTGGAACTGTTCAGTGCAACTTGTACTTGACCTTTACGGGCTAAAACAAGAGCTTTAGAATGCCTATTGAATGCTGCTAATCATACCATACCACCGACAATCCTTATTGTATTATTATTTAAAGCTCTGCTTTGCTATTTCGGGAGAGATTCTACGACGTATATTTAATGTACAGAAGTTTTCTAAATGTTTTATGGACAAAAATATCCACGATCTGGAAAATCTCATAATGTCGCAGTACTTTCCAAATATATGACTGTACTTTCCTGATCCATGCTATCTATGGGTGATGACCAGCACCTGTCCTGCCGTAGATTGTTGAGCGTTTTTTTGCAATTTGCATGTCAGTTTCAGATAGTCGCCGCCATATATTTAGAATCATTCATACATTTCTCTAAGTTAGATTTGTTCTGAAATATCATGATTTCATGAAAAAGTCATATAATGGAGCAAATCTTAGAGAAATGTATTAATGATTCTAATGATTACAATTCTGTAAATAAATATTATTTGTTATGATCGAGAATCATATTTTGATCAAGATACAACATAACACTGACCAAGAACTGACAGGGCAAAGCCCATTTAACCTGCCTTTGATCATTGTTGATCTCAGCCATGTTTTTACGTGTTTAATTGTTCTGAATGACCATTCAATTGTAGCCGTAGAACAAGGCATTGCTAAAAAAGGCCGCGCAGCGCGGTTTCTTACAAAATTAATGTATAATTGCAAAGTAGGTCTTAACGTGACTCTAACATAACTTTTTTTGACAAAAGTAGGAACTTAAGCATACAAAACCCAGGGGGGGCAGGCTCCCCTGCCCGCCCCTGGGCACGCCCAATGTAAATAACTCATTACATTCTATTTGACGCGTCTTATGCAGTTTTTACACTTTATCGCAGGCTATTTTTGTGCATATTGCCATCATTATTCACACATCATATTTAGTACCTATTATTATACTTATCTCGATTTTTCGGTGATTCACTCACTACATTGCATCCGTGGTTTTAATCATCATCATAGGTTTGAGTTTTTTGCAGTGTCCTTCAAATTATGTCAAAAAAAAATAATTAAAGGTTTTTTTTTTTTTTTCATATGACTACCTAGTCACATTGTTCACCCGCCCCGGTCCCAATTTATTTGGGGATTACCGCGGCAAGTCGTAATTTGTGAGTAAGTCATGAATAATATTCATATAAATAAATAAATATTTTGTATATAAATAAGAGAAAATACATAAGCCATTAGAATTTCTGTATTCCTTATATGAACATTCGCAAGTCGGTGTCGGCCATAATTTATAAAACTTTAATGTGACAGGCGCAAGTAAACCGTTTTCAATACATTCATTCTTATTCAAGTAGTGACTTTTACAATATATAAATAATCACAGCAATCGCTTCTCAGTGGTAGGTACACAACTGGTGAGAAAACTACGAAAAAACAACTAGAAAAATTGTTACCATTAAAAATGAAATTTCTTTTATGCATATATATACCTTAATTGATCTTTGGTCCATCAACAGCTTACGACCTCAATAATTAGATGGCTCAAAATATTGAAGTTATTGGAACAGTCATCAAAAAGTTGATGAAATTCAACATCGATCTTCTCCTGAAGTTATGTTTGAAATTATGAGGTTTTATGCATATACATATAGGTACCATCGAAGAAGTTCATATCTATACATCGTAAGGATTATATCTGCTTGCAGCGCTCGGCCGCTATAGAACCGGGGTGGTAACAGATGTGGTCATAGTGTTCATGGGATTTTGTTTTCAAACTGCTTAGATATGAAGTTCTTCGATAGTACTTAACCTATAACTTCAAACATATAGTAGGGTTCGTTGGACACGACACGGTTTCTTTACGGTACGGCCGCCGTACCGTAACGCCGTAGAAAAATCGTGTGAGCTTGTATAATTATGCGCTACGGCGCGGCACCGGCGCGCCGTGCCGTAGTAGTGCTGCCGTGCCGGTCACCGTTTTATGGCATGAAAAACGTGTCTACAAAAGGCCTTATTAAATACGAATCGATGCTTAATTCGAAGCTTAGGTTTAAAATGCGCCAAGTAAATACGTATTTTTGCACGTGACTGTACGATTTGTGGGTACAAAGCGATTAACCTGCTTAATTAAAGTATTTAGGTACAACTAACAATGATTGTGCTATGTCTGGAACTGTGCTCTTATGAACTTTACCTGTTTACAATGCCTATATTTCCTGTAAGATATGGTAGAGTACCTACATATACCTTATACAGGCTGAAGGTTCTGTTGAGTAAGGAAAATATATTTATTTAATCATTTCTTGATATTAAACATTTATAATACCTTATAATGAGCAAATTTCCAGGAAATATAGGTTACAAGTTAAAATTAATTGCATTTATTTAGTATCATAAATAATATTGCATAGAAGGTTTATTTTGATGGTGCCTAATATTTCTTTAGTAGATCCCTACCTAATACCATTTAAATGTTTTATTTTATTATGTTAATTATTATGCGATGATGTGACATTTACATCGAAATTATGAACAGGAAGGTCAAACAAATGAATACTTAATTTTATGTTTCTAATTTACATATTTCCACTGACCACACCTTCAGTATCCCGCTTCAAATTGACCTAAAGGAAAAGTTAATACTTAAAAAATTTCATTCCCACCTCCCTCCAAAAATACTGAAACTACTACAATTCATCAGTGGGATAAAGTCTATCATTAAAATATGGAAAAAGCAAATACGTTTTTGAAAGTTATAGAAAAAAAATAGGTTGATACTTGTGGATACACATGTGTGAAACGTAATATAAAATGTCACGTACGTCGAAACGAACATTCCGTCCGAACATAATATGCAATAGAAATGTAACACAACAAATTGGCGAATTTCTTTGAACGTGTACCCAACCAAAGGTGCTTGAGTAGGTCAAAAGATGTCGTCAATATTTCTTAACATTATTATGACTGTGAATATCAAATATCCAATTATCATTAACACAACATAGTGATTTAATATATGCGCACGGTTTGCACATAATATTCTTATAAGAATATTTTACAATTCCTCAAATACATATTTGATCGATAAATAACTTCTGTACTGTAACAAAATTCATTTATTAATTAAATACAGATATACAAAGATTATTTTAATGTCTTAAATTAAAAAGTCACTATACCCTTTTATTTATATCACAAAACATTGCGAGCAGTTACACTGTCGCTTGGCACGGAGTAGTAAGTATATGGAATGGTCATTGCTCACACGGATATCTTTCAATAAGATGCCTCCCATCGAATCAGTGAAGAAGCACCTGTAAAGGCTACCTTACATGGTCAGTTCTATCTTCGAATTTGTCTGACCGTTCATTCCGGGCCCGAGATCTGTGTAGATCAAATAGTAACATCGTTATCATCCACAACCCAACTTCGCCCACAGCTGGGCATAGGCCTTTTCTTTGGTCAATCCCATCCATCCAAAAAGAGAGTAGAAATTGCAGATTGCAAATCGTTAAAATAAAACAGTCTCATCGTTTCATGTTTGTACATGCATGAAGCATCCGGGCAGATAGAACAGCACAGCTTTGGCTGTTCAAATTGATATCACCATGTATGTAGCCTTTGGCATTTTTCGGGTTAATGATTCTCTCACTTAAAATGTCCTTCGCTCTACGGCTTTTCGCCCACTCGTACAACATCTTTGCTTACTACTCTGTGTTGCGAGGCAACTTTACGAAATATAATTAATTCCTACGCATTCCTACGACTACTACCTAAGGCTGTTGATGTATTTCATGAGGTTGAACACTACTATGACGCCCATGATGTCCGTGTAGCCTTCGTGGCTTGTGCTCGGTGAGGCGTTGCAAAGGCTATTGCGGCAGTAACAGTATCTGAAATTAAATAAAAACTTTGTAAAGTAATTGGTTAAAATTTTGATATGCAGACATTATATTCATATGAGAGGAAGTGTGAACGAGGGGCGTTTCCTGGGTACGCCCCCATTATTGTCTCGTGATGACTCTGTCTAGTTGGAACGTTTTTGAATAACCCAGCCTATAAATATAAACATAAAATACTATAACTCTATAGAAAGAAGTGCAGACTTAGTTATAGGTAGGTAAGTATATGGGAGGAAAACTAAACAAACCTCATTATAGCTATACGTACTTGCGAAACATTTAATCACTTTAGACTGATTGTGATATTTTAAGGAAAAACGTTAATTCCGAATATCTAGCTAACATGGACCAATACAAAAAAAATATTCTGTTTTTTTATCAACCGGGCACAATACTAAGGCAATTTTATGAAATAATGTTAGCAATATAAAGTTAAGAGTAAATTGCGGAAAGTGACTCGTAATATCGATGGCGTGTCATTATAACACTACGCAGTAAATCGGACAAGTTATTGCTGCTGGTTTAGTACATGTTTACGTACTAAGACTCCATGTATTTGACGACTGCAAGCAATCTGCCCATTTTTGCTCTCTATTTTTACCTTTTCTTTGTCGTATCAAGTTGTTTCGTCACCATCATGATGTTTATTGTCAAAAGAGCCTCCCAAATTTTATCTGTCCTCTAACAAAATATTTCAATAAGCTTATTTTGGTGGAACAACTAACATGAGACTTGACACCAGAACCCAGGTTGTTTGACTTTCTGGGCATCTAAGAATGTTTCGTTGCATAAAAGTATATGTTAATGATTACCTAGTAGGTGTACTCCTCTCTCCCTTGTCGTCGACGTTGATGCAGCCCTCTGTGTAAGGTTCCATTATTTCCATCTTCGGCGACCACCTCCCGTTTTTGTAGTCTTGGTACTCGTGCTTCTGCGGTGCACAGTCTCGGAGTACGCCATTTATTCTTACTGAAAATGCGAACAAGATCATTAATTATAACGATAGTTTGTAGCTTAGAAATTTACCAAGGCAACTGATGATTCTGTTGCAGATGTTCAATACTGCTTTCGTTTGCAGTTGACTGCATTAGGCACAGACTGTTCATGTAATGACGTGCCCATTGTGCAGCCGTAATTACTTACTAAGCAGGTTACTATAGTATTGCTAGTTTATGCAACTTTGCGATTTATAAACATCTGCAGTTTCTTGTACATTAAAATCTACGCTGATTGCAAGTCAAATGCTTAAAGAAGCCATTAAAACACGTGACACGTTTAGTGTTATGGTCTGTAGCGTTTTAATGGTTTACGCCTTCATGTTATGATTTGCAATATCCAAAAACCTTGAAAGCGAAACTCTTAAAGTTATACATTACATAGATTGCATCGCCAGAACTGAATTTAAACCTAAAGCATATATTTTTTTGGAAACAGCTCATATCTTTACAGATAACAATTACACTTAATTAACAATTTTTAATAAGGTGTGCAAACAGTTCGACTTTGATATTTTTGAAACAAGTGTAACCTCGGCAAAAAGTGTTGAGCAATGAATTTCTTTAAAGCTTACATTCTTTAGACTTTGTTTTCTTTTTCTTTTTTAAATTTAATGTTTATCATCTTGGTTCTCATGGGAAATAACCTGTCGCAATTTTATTATATAAGTTTTTACATTATGTTACGTTATGATCTAACCGCAATTTTTTTTTTTTTATATTTCTGTTTATTTTTTGGCATTATTTGGCAGTGTGTATATTATGTTCCACAGTACTTTTATACCAGTCAAGCTCTAGACGTGAAGACCTGTAATTGGCTGTCAGATTATCATACTGTTATTTATCACCATTGTACATATTTAGCTGTAAGTCTTTCAAAGTCTTTGAATAAATAAATTAATGTTAATTCAAGGGCATATTACCCATTTTTTGTTGTTGTTGTAAATATGTTTAATTTCAGTGCTATGCCTAAATCACGTAGTAAACGATGGGTCACTCGTGAGAATATTCCTTGACATGTCCTTAGTTGGCTTTGTATAGTGACGGTGCCGTTTTTGCCAGTAAATTGTCTCCTGTGCTTCACCTTGAACCGTCTCTATCACAGCACAGTCACACTTTACCACCTTGACCGCATATCATATTGTTATCGTCAATACTGAGCTCTTTGCTATGTGTTAGCATTCGATCGCTAATGGCGTGTAAATAAGACTGAGTTTTACTGGCTTAACTTAAATATTTGACGACCAAACCTGTTAACTTACAATGACGACTTGTTTATTATCATCATTAAGTATGGGATATTCAACACAATCCGTGGCATATTCATTTCATTACCAGCACAGCTGACATCAGGCTACCATATAATACACCTTTAAAGCATGTTAATATTAAATAAAAAATTGAATCGCCATGCGAAGTTCATACGATTTTGTACCATGTGCCAACCAACTGTTTTATAACATTAAGCTAGGCCCTGCAAATGATTAAGAAGTAGTCACTAGTTATGTCCTATAAGCACATACCTCCATTCTGTATATCAAGATGGAACTCCTGCTTCATACACATGGTGGAGTAGGGGCACTCCACTATGAACTTGTCGGAGTGGTCGAAGTGCACGCAGAGCCGCTTGGTGGTGTTGTAGTACTGACCCGGCGGCGGGTTGATGAGGCACTGGTAACACTGTAGCGATGATACTCCTGGAAATAATAAGAGGAACAATGTTAATACTCACTCTGCTATTGTGGAGTTTCTTGCCCGTTCTTCTCCATAGGTACCTACTACGCTTTGGAATGGGCAACTAGCTTCATATTTCTGACTGACCGAATTCTTGACGGTTTAAAAGTGCCTGTAAATGGTTTAATTGAAATAAATGGTTTGAGTTTATTTGAAGATTATACGAAAAATATTAATTTTATCTCAAAAAATATATATATTTAAATTGAGGTATCTCCAGTTAGTTGAATTAGTATCTTCAATTATATTAGTGTTTACATATTTTAGGTGATGATCTACCTGCAAAATGTATTTTTTATATTTAAGTATTTCTGTTTTTTTTTTGGCATTGTTTGGCAGTGTGTATATTTTGTTCCACAGTACTTTTATATGAGTCAAGCTCTAGACGTGAAGGCTTATCATACTGTTATTTATCTCCAGTTAGTTGAAACAAGTACTTGTGAACATTCTTCATCATCATCATCACTGCTGGGTATAGGCCTCTTACTGCTCAGGACAACTTCATTTTGACAGTTTTATAAGTGGCTTGGGCTAAGCGCCAAGCGCCATCTTATGTTATGTCCATTGTAGATTAGAGCAGTTTCAACTGATGTTAATGGGTTATGGGCTAAAAATAAATTGTAATTCATTTCTATTTAACTTTCGGGATATGAGTGATGCATTGTTATTCTATTTTACTATTCACGATCGTCTTTTAAACATTTTTGATCAGTTGTTCTTGAAACTATTCTTATCATTCACATCCGAGATATTTTCTAAATTTGCAATGGTCTTTCCTTGCAGTTATTCCTGTCTGTATTAAGTTGCACTGTGATTGACCCTTATTACACGTCGCGTGTTCAACACCAAGTATTTCCTGTCCTTTCAAGAGCTACACTCAGACAAGTACACCCAGGAGGCTATGCACGCATAGTTATGCTAATCCTAGCGTTTACATCGAAAATTACTCTGGTAATTCTTATATCGTGTTTTCGTAATGCATTTCCTTTAACAGCTGAGACTGTGTTTCCTAAAGATTTAACTATAGATCATGATAACTGTTCTCATAGTGACGATGCATTGCAGCATCAAATTTTCTTTTCTGCAAGGTCCACACGCCTACTGCAGTTTTTACTGAATTATCACCTCGAACAATTCACCTTGATGCTTCATTCTGGATAGATAAGGTAATAGAACTTGCATTATCTCTGGTTAACTAAGCTATTTATTTTATATTTTTCAGGCCTGTTCAGTGTTCAATATGTATGGTTGACTTTAACCTTAATGGAAAAGATTAAAAGCCAATATTTTTAGCAAATTCGTTGGAACCTAAGTTACTGAGTCATACTCATAACAGTCATAACATATAGCTAATTATTAAATTCATAAACGTCCCGGTTACACGGAGGATCAAGCTCAAAATGTTAATATTTTGTTTATAATGCTCTGTTAAATATGGCAACGTTGATTGTGTGCAAGGTTAATTTACTTATGTATTTATCGATCAAATCTCACGTGTCTATATTATGTGTTAGTGTGGGTATTCTTAGCGCTAAATTGTTTGAAAACTTCCAATCCTTTGTGTTCTGGTCATTAATTAAACGTAAATTTTGCAAGTACTTGCTAATTTGAACGGATACCTAAGCAAATGTTTTCAAAACATTGATTGGTATTGTATTGATTTGCACAATAGACACAAGTCTGCTTCGGAATGCACTTAATGCAGTGCATTCGGCAAATATGTTGCGTCAGCGCGGATGGCTCGGAGAGATGGTGACTCATCTTCATGTTTCCCGCGTCACTGCAACTCAGCAGTTTATAATCACTCGAGACTCATATAGAATAAAATTCTATATAATTATATATGCATTTTTGTGACTATTTACGCATAAGGGAAAAAAAACCGGCTAAGTTCGTGTCGGACCACGCACAATGAAGGGTTCCGTAGTTGGGATGAATTTATCCCAAGAACAAACTTGACATTGTAGTTGAAAAAGATGTTCTCCCATGCGGAATGTATGGGAGAACATGTTTTTCAAACTGCTAAGTTCGTCGATTATTACTCGTTAATCTGTAAAGCCTACTTAGCTGTGACAGTTTTCCTTTAAACTTATTTATATATAGGTACTATACTGTCGTGACATTTGAATTTCTAACTACAACGGTTTAGTTGGTAGAGGTACTTGGTACTTTAAAGCTTGATAAGTCACGAACGCTTTACTTAATCATAAAACGGTCTTCCCAAACCCCTAATATTTTTGAAAGACCTATCCAAAGATATCTCACACTATGGGAAGGACGAAAAAAAAAAATATCATCCCCACTTTACATGTAGGGGAGGTACCCTAAAATTTTTTTTTTATTTTTTTTAATTACTTAACCACTATTTCGGCGTCATTAACATGTATACTCATGCCAAATTACAACTTTCTAGTACCAATAGTTTTTGAGCTAAACCGCGGACAGACAGACAGACAGACGGACATGGCGAAACTATTAGGGTTCCTTGTTGACTACGGAAACCTAAAAAAGAAGACTCCTATATTAGGTACTTTTAGCAGTAATTTTGAAAAAAAAAAGTTTTTTTATTGTAAGAGATGAACATACTTTTGGATTAACTTGATATTCAAAATTGCTGCATATAGATAATGGTAGCACTATACATTTATAAACGGAACATTCTAGTCACGATCTCAATTGACTTTACTGACTGATCCGTTCGGGTCGTTGACTTCCACACATGTCTCGATTTGGAAACTACGCCTGAAATCATAGCTAGTTAAAATTCGCCAAAAACGTCAACAATTAACATTTATATAAAGTTACATTGTATGCGTCATCATTTTATTTTACGGGAAACTAAGATCAAATAAGTTATTCGAATGTAGTTTTTTATTTGAACAGCGTACATTTTATAATTGTTTGTATTTTGAGTGAGTCACAGAGTTTTGTTATGTCAACTCCCACGCAAGTTCACATTACGCATGCGCCGCCGGTGAATACTCGTTCTAAGACTCGAACCTTGCCTGGTTTGGTCATCAACTAAGTGCGGTTCACCAATGAAATTGATCGCGTTCAGCACATCTAAACGCATTCAAGAGCTGTCAGTGTACAATATTCCATAACAATTTTGACACTGACAGCTCTTCAACACGTTTTAGAAATGCTGATCTCGTTCAGTTTCATTGGTGAAATCAGCCCTAATGATTACTTTTCAAAGCCTGAATACTACCTAACGCTTATTAATAATGAATTATTCTAATCTGTAACATAGTTGTTAGTTAAACAAATCATGTCATAATCAAATGGACTAACTGTTAATACTAAAATATCTACTAGTCACTCTTAGGACAACGATCTCGCGATTTATATTATAATATTTATATTAGATGTAGCACCACACGACCAAACCCATATTATTATGTACACTTTATAACGGCGCTTGCGTATTATTAAAGTAGCTCGCTATTTATTTAAGACAAAACATGCTGTAACCGCTGAAACATTAACAGTTAGGAAAGTACATTAAAATAATTATAAAAAAATGTGATATATTTTTTATATCGTCTTGAACATTGACTCCCTAGATCTTAATTCAAAAGAAAATAGTTTATTCGGCTTCAACAACGTTTTATTAAGGTAAATCTGTTACTCTTTCAATAGGCATATCTATGTATAATAAGTAATAATAACGACTCTTCTTCTTTTCGTGTGGTTAGTGACTAACCTGGTGTCAGAGTTTTAAAGCCGCCCATGGACCTCTGACTTGGCTTCACATGCTGTCGAGAAATATCTCTCAGGCATGCCGGTTCCTCACGATGTTTTACAACGGCGACGACTACGACACGGCAACGACTAATGAGCCATTCAAATGGATTTACTACAATATCTGATCTGATACTGAGTCTAACGTTTTAAAGTCCACCCAGTATAACAATTTCTAAAATCTAGTAGGTTTAATTTTTAATGTGACACGATTTCATGAAAGTAACGAAACGGTTGACACAATGAGATTAACATGGCTCTTATTTATTTGTATGATAGTGGATTGTTATAGTGTTAGTGTGGACTACTACTTCGGAAAACAGGAACCCGAACTTGCAAATAAAAAAGAGCCAAAAGCACTTGAAAATGAACTGCAAACAGCTAGACGAACAAATGCGAACAATTCTTCAGAAAAGGCTACCGAGAATAATGACAAATTAAATTATGACAGTTATGATGAACTTTCTGAAATTGAAGACCAAATGATGAAAAGAACTTCTAAAAATAAGGCACCTATAGAACCAAACGATTTTGACACTGATTCTAGGCAAGCAGAAAGCGGTTACGATACAAATGCTCATTTGCGAAAAGGCGTTGATTACATATCAACACTAAAGTCTTTTGAAGATATTATTAAAGATTATGCCTATCATAATGATGCGACAGGGACAGCATATACAGTGCTTCGTGATCATATTAAAACTACCACAACACCAACAGACATCGATATAAAAAATAATTTGATAATCCTTAAAAATGCAACCACAGATGAAAATGAGTCTGAGAAGTTATCAATCGACTTTAATAATCTAATGCCGGCTTCAAGTGCTAATATTGATTATGATAATTATTTTCTCCCAAATAATGCTAAACCCAACGACATTTGGTATGTCCAAGAAAATAGTCCATGTTGGGACTTACCTATACTGTACGGTGAACAAGGACCAACATTCCGCACTTCGCAGGTTTTTTTTACGTATCCATATATATTAAAGAACGTTGTAGAAACAAAAGAAGAGGAAAGTAAGCCCTCCAAGCCTCTTTATATCCATGCGTCTCAAACTATGAACAAGTGGTGTGCTGCAGGTCCTTGTTACGGCGATCACACTATGTGTCTATTCTCGGACAAGACTTATTCTAAGTTATGCAAAAATGGTTACACAGTTTCTACTCCAACCGTGGTTGAGCAGATAGGATTAGTGAATACTGTAAATTCAATGCGGAACCGCATCGCCAATGGAGACACAATTATATATAAACATTTACCTAAAGCTGCAGATATGAATCAATTAATATATGACTTTGACTTGGAAAGTATGGCCGTGGCATGGCTTCACCAGTGCCTGCCAGGTCCCGCAGCTTGTTCCGCCCTTGACGGAAACTATGTGACGCAACTTGAGTGCACGAAATACACAAAACATTGTTGCATAAATTCTTTCAAAACTGAGAGGGCTTCAAGATGGTATGCTTTCATTTTAGGTACTTTTCGATACCGATTTTGATTAACATTATTATCTCGTTGAAATTGATATAACCTTTAATTTTTCAGCATACCACAATATGAATGCTATGTAGATGCTATTATTGGCTGTATTCACGTGTGGTTTTGGAAAGCTGGAAAAGCACTTACTACGACAGATGTCGAGTGTGGTCATATGACGCCTGACACGTATTACACCGCCCAGTTATTATGGGCGCAAACCACTAAAATAGGTTGTGCATATGGGAAAACACCAGACGGAGATGTACGAGTTGTATGTAACTTTGCACCTGGTGCACCATTCTACATTGACACCAAATTCTACTGTGGTTTCATTACTCAGACGGGAGCTATGGAAAACTTCAGGGAGAACATTACTTCTATAGAATTCTTGGAAAAG
Organism: Xanthia togata; assembly: GCA_963853775.1. Classification (NCBI taxonomy): domain Eukaryota; kingdom Metazoa; phylum Arthropoda; class Insecta; order Lepidoptera; family Noctuidae; genus Xanthia; species Xanthia togata. Next base: position 15,246,577 of record OY970809.1, read on the forward strand.
CTTGGAATATTTTTAACTCCAATGAATAAGTTTAACACTACTGAAACGGAATCCACAAATACCCACGTTAATTACTCCTCAAGATTGTCGGATATAGACATTCTTGGTAAGATTTTTAAGAGAAAATGGATACGAGAGAATTCGAAAGAAAGCATTAACAGAACTGTAGGTCTCGTCGCTCGTTTGGTGACTAAGTATACGTTTGGTGAAGACGGTGGCTCTCAGTGTGTTACGAATGAAGCGATTTACAAGAGAGGTGAACCTGGCTCGAAGTGCGTGGAGCGAGGGCGGCGCTTCCATGCTCTGTGCTATGACTTCCGCGACCCCACGCCCGGTTACAGGCTGGTGGCTGTGGTAGCCCCGGTCGCCTTGTTTTCCCTTATACTTTACGATTTGTTTAGTGGTGTAGTGCGACAAACCAATTATTAATAATGCGTATCAAATTCTGGTTGGAAATGTTTACGTGAGCGTGTGGTGCATGTCAATATGAATTCTAGAAAATTAACAACAACTATACTTGAAGAACAAATTAATACTAAAGAAAATTATATCAGAATCATAATCTCATTGCACAAAGAGTTACATACTTACTAATGTATCGACCGCTTCCTTTCATTGTATGTTCAAATCATTGCTTTGGTCAATAACATTAATCTTGAACACTATTTATAGATTTTAGTCATCGCATTTATACATTATAATATTATAAATTCATGTCTCGTAGTAATACTCCGGTCAAATGTAAATCGAACTAGTTCTGTCACTGAGTCATGAGTGACGAATAAATAGACAGATAACTAGGTGTTGTTCTTTGAGAAAGGTGAACTTTTTGTATTATGCTTTATTTACCAAACTTTACTAGGGGTCTGTGTACTGTTTTCAACATAATTATCAATATGTTCTTTAACTAAGTTCTAACCTAATTCGTTGTGCATTATATTACAGAAAATCCAATTATGTATGTATACCTAATTGAACAATGGCTCCATACTCATGTAATCTACACACGCGTTAGGTTAGTTTCAACAACGTGCAGTCTTTTGCATTTATTCTCTACGTATCAGTTAAAATTAAAGTACAGTTCCATTTGCCAATAAACAGTCCTTTTTCAATATTCGTTTATCGCTTATGTCCTTTATATTGGCAAGACAATAGCAATGCGCGCGGACTAGAATAGGTCATATTATGGACAAGAACTCTCCCACACTGCAAGACTCAAAAAACTGCTCAGTCATTCAAGGATTGCGAATGTTTCGACGACCTCAGCACTCAGCACCGTTGCCTACTTGGTTATTTTATACACTATCAGTGTAGCGTACAATGCAACTCTGACATATAAAGGCCAATCAAAATCAAACATTAATTTGGATCTCATCACCGCAAATTAATAACAAAAGATATTAAAAAAATATGTTGCACTGTAGTCTAAAATTCTCAAACCTCAATATAAAAAGATTCACTCGAGCAGACAGGTAAAAATGATTACTTCCACAATAGTATAGTATTATACATAATCACTGACGAACAAATTATAACACCTATCCGCACGAATACCCTTTACATTTCCCGAGTATTCCGAACTCCGTAACACTTTGAGGTTATCCAACAGGCAGCTATCGGCATTATAAGTATGCAGATCAGATACCAAGCAATTATTGATTGCTTCCATATAGATAATCTCTCAAATATATATTAATCGCCTCGTTGGTCTAGTGGTCGCAAGCACTACTGCTGAGCACGAGGTCTTGGATTCCCGGGTCTGGCAAAGTGTTATTGGGTTTTTCTATCTGAAATTTCTCAGTTCTTCCTCTTTCGGGGAAGCAAGGCGTGATGTTATGTTATATATATTAATATCGTCATTATCCTCCTTCCTGCCCCTATTCTAATTTATTTGAGGTCGTATGTTTTTTCTTTCCATACATGTATCACTGTTAGCAGATATTCATGAAACTAATCTGATCTGATAAATCGCTCCCAAGTCCGGTAAAGCATAACATGGTTAGCTGTCAGAGCCTTCTTTGTCAGAAACTTTGCAATGCTGCTGGATTGGAAAAAAAAATTGAGTTAGGCGCAGTTCGAGCCGCCGTAAAAAATGTGTGGTGAAATAATAACATTATATCTCTTTAGGTCCTTTATCAACTCTTGGTTACGACACCAGAATCACCGTTCTAGCTCAACACGTTTTTGCACTATACTAATTGGAATTTCGACATAATAATGAAAAATAGAAGGTCGCGCGCATGCGCCTGCCCTCGCGATGTGACGTCATATGCAAATTATATCCTGCCTGTTTTTTTTAAATATGACCTATATTTTGCGTTCTCAACCATCACTAGCATTAAAAGTCTTGTAGTTATTAGCGATTGAAATCTTACATGTTTGTGACGGTCAGAAATATTGAACTCACTCCGAGCGAAAAGATGTTTTCACGTCAAAAGAGTGCGTCAATAGACTTGTTTCTCTCGTGAAAAAGTTAATCAGTACGCCTGTAGGACAAGACAAGAAATCAATACAATATCAACAGAGCCTGACAAAACTGGTTAAATTTGATTTATTGATTCAATAGACCCAAATACGCAATCGTGTATCATGTCTACGTGAGGATTTATTTGAGGTTTATAATATTCTTAGCCTGTCAGCAGATTTTGCTTGCGTAATATTTTATAGTGAATTCTGAGGTCCATCTCGTATACATAGAAATCGATGCTACGAACCTGTTGTTATCAAGGCCAGGATTGTGTACACCACGGCTAGCATGCAATAATCCATACTCGTTTCTTTTGCAGCGAAGATACAGTATCTTCCCGATTTTTATTCAAATCGCACTGTCTTATGTATCTGTTGTCTCGACGTTAACGTTCCTGCCATTCAAAAACCTGAAAATAATAAATTAATTGAATTAGAATTCGATTATGTACTCTCAATAAATTTGTGTTTTATTAGGTACACACGGCTACACACCAAGCTATACATTTCCAGTATAAGCTGACCTCGCACTATACGGGAATCCTATACAATGCGAGATCAGCATAAACTAGCCGTGTGTACCTACAAGTTATTTTTAATTAAGTTGTTCGAAAGTCAAATTAGGATATTATGTGTCGTCAACTCAGCACGTTCTCCGTAGCAATCTAGATTTAAAAAAAAACTGATTTTAAAATTCTAGCGCCCGTTCACAGTCCAGTCGGACTGTTAGGTTCAATATCGTTTGATACATAATACCCGGCAACACGTTCGTTACTGTAGCGGTGAATTGGCGCACTTGTGTTGTTTTCAAGGTCTTGAGTCTCTTGACACGCTTGTTTAAGGCCTTTCCCCCGTCTGGGGTTGGCTTTTGACAAATGTTTTTTTTTCTTTGTTATATTTTAAAGTTACTGTATTTAATTATTTCACCGCCGGTGATCAATGCTGCTCATGCCTTCTCTGTATGAGAAGAGGCCTTTCCTCTGCAGTGGGACAATAATAGGCTGGTATTATTTTTACCGCCATATACAAGGTGTTTTTTTTTTATATCCCATAACTCTAGGATATGAATGAGACCATATTATTACCAAAGAATCAACTGACATATGATTTTTTTTTTCATACAAAATAATTCGACAAAGTTAACGATTATTTATGTAAAAAACCCTTATGCAAATATAAAAAATAAAAATTAATTCAGACTATTTTGTTCATAAAAAGAAAATATGAAAACGTCGCATTTTCATAGCTTTAAATATGAATGATTAGTTTGAATGAAAATTACTCGTACTCGTACTTATCAATGAAACTTACATACACACATCGAGAGTCTAGTGGTAAGTTAACAAAAAGTAAAAACAATGAAAATATTTTTTAAGCTAGTAGATTCTTTGACATGGTCTCATTAATACTCTAGAGTTATGGGATATCAAAATAAACACGTTGTAGATCACTCAAACACCTCACTTGGTACGAACACTGTTCTAATCGTGAATAGTTGAATGGCTTTCTTGTTTATAGGGAATATTATTTTACCTGCTTTTAATATTCTTATGGTAATGTTACTCAGAATTTGTTACGATACATCATTTGAAATGTATATACGATCGACATTATTTACGATAATTTTATGTATATCGACTGGCAGAGCATGTTGTATTTACGTAATTAATAATGTTGCATAATTTAAGATCTCGATATTTAATTATATAAGTTGTGCTTAGAGTAGAACTCACCATGGTAATACTTGAACTTACAAAAGTAGTACCCAATTGGTTAATTTAAACGAGTTCGGCCATAGCAAAGAAAAGCGGTGCCAAAGCCGAAAGAGTTTCAACATTCGGCTCACTGTTGCGTATGGGCACTGGTCCAGTGTTCAACCATGAAATAGAATTATCTGAACATTTTGTCTCACCATTGCAGGATTTCGCAATTGTTGAATTGCTTTTCTGTTACAATTGACTCGACTTGCAATGGTTGCGTGTATTTGCAGACAAGTATTCTTCACGGTGACTCCTACCTACCTAACCTACTTAGTCTTCAAAACAATGAGCTCTCTCAAACATTTGGATCTATTGGGTTTTAAAGTTTTGTATGGGACACCTAATTATTTTTTCGTGATAACGATGTTGGTACCATGGAGAAAGTTAAGATTGAAGATGGTCTGTACCACACCCTTTATAAATATGACCACACATTTGTCTGATACACACTGTAGAGATGAATTAAATGTAGAAATGAACGACTGAACTTCAATAATAACTACTCGTATGAATTCAAATAACAAAAGTCAAAAGTCAAGTTCAAAAGTCTTATTGTAGCTATTTCAATTTCTTCCAAGTGCTTAGGCATGGCAGCGGTTTATAAAACTACGTGCTATCATATTCTATTTTGTGTGTTTAGTTCTAGGAATAGAATCTTAATTTATGCATTTAAATGTATATGTATAATCCTAACTAATATTATAAATGCGAAAGTGAGTTTGTTTGCTTTTCACGCTAAAACGGCTGAACGGATTTTTATGAAATTTGGCACATGGGTAAACCATGACCATGACCTGGGTTAGGACACAGGATACTTTTTAACCTGGTAGTACCTACGTCCCCGTGGAATAATTTCCGATCTCCGCAGAAGCTTGTAGATTATAATAAGAATTTAGATATACCACGGAATACACTTTTATTTTATTTACGGAATATTTTGTGTGCCTTTTAGTCTTTGCAAAAAAATGTAGGTATTTTCTTTGTTTCGTTAGTATAATATAACAAATACGTAATCTGTTTCTTAAGCTTACGCTAGATACAATTATACACTATGAAAAGTAACTCAAAATTTTCGTTTTTATTAAATTTTTGGCAAGCAATTTTCGTTTTTCAAGGTGAGCAACACTGTCAGGCTGTTCAATCGTGCCGTGCCTACCTGCCAACCAATCACTGGAGTATAAACCTCAGTGACACTTTGGTATTTCAGACCCGTTCTCAGTACCTACATTTTGGTCTCATGTACCTGTTTTGCACAGAACCATAAGTAAGTGATATTTCATAACAAAAGAATTTCATCAAGATCACGATGCTAACAAAAATAAAAGAAATCATTATATTATCATCGAAGTAGAGCAACTTAGTTTAAAATTCTTAAATAAGTACGTTAAGTATTTTTAATTTTGGAATTGTACAAACTAATTAAAAATCGTTTTTTTTTTTGTGAAAAACCTCTTACTTAATTTAATTAGTCCGTAAAAGCTTCTCTAGGAAATTTATATTGTAATAAAGAGTTAAAAATAATTAATTACGCTTGGTTTAGCAACGAATTATTTTGCACAACTTTTTTATTGTTTTTTACAAATATAGGTATCTCTCAAAATTCCGGTTTTGGATCGTGTATCTTTCGACATTGCACCGCGGCACCCGTGCAAATTCGAATATACTCGTATATGATTCTAAGGCCCACTTACGTCACGACTCACGAAATACATTTAACGCTAAACTAATCGAAAACATCATGTTATTTCATTCAATTGTTTGAAGTTGATCGAGACAGAATGATTTTATTTAATGATTTGTGTTTCATGGGCTTAAAAGTCATAAAAATCACTGCGGTCCACATTTTACTTTATAGAATCTTACGAGTACCTTAAAATTAATCAATTATATTATGCTTAATTAATACAGTCAACTATTCGAAAACATATTATGTATAATTAGAATAATTACCTAACAATAACAGCAAGTCAATGCAGGTTAGACACGTCATTGTTTTGTAATAAACACGTACGTAATACGATGAACAAAAACAATTTAAACAAGTTAACTGGATTCAAGAACAAATAGACTGTCACTGTACATAATTTGCGTAAATTATTGCGTAGCGAAAATAGTTCCTTGAATATTGATTTTAAATGTTGTAAAAATATTTGCACAGCGCATCCTACGTAGTTTGCTGAAACTATTAATCAGGCTTAGGCGTGGTTAATCAATACTCAATCGTTTATTGCAGGCAGTGTGTATACACATAACATAACATCACGCCTGCATTCCCCGAAGGGTTGGGTAGAGGTGTACCTATAGTACCTACACCCACATTTCGCCAGTTATGTTTTATGAGTCCCATGTAATAGGGGGCGAGCCTATTGCCATCAACTGGGCACAAATCTAGACTCCGGGCTGCCACTGAGAAATTCCAGGTGGAAAAACCCAATAACTCTGCCCAATAACACTTGGCTTTGGAATCGTATCTACTTATGTGGTAACTCAAAATTTTATTAGATCATTATGAACCCTGTCGGGCACAGCAAAATAGTAGAAGAAGCTTTGAAAACTTAACTTATCAGTCTTCTAGATGAGATGTATTGCTGCAGTAACTTGTGTTGAATCAAGCGTTTGGCGAAAAAAATATTTCAACTTAAGGTCAGATGTGCCAATGCATTCTACTGTACCGTGCCAAAGTCATTGTGAATCGGTTATAATTTCATTGCCATGGAGCAGTGCAACGCAATCATGTAGTTTTTTTTGCAAAAGAATGTCATGTTATTTATCTTCGTATACCTACAATAGGTGTACTTAGGTGGACCTAAATCCACCAACCCAAAGGTTGTGATAAGTAGGTGTACAAAAAACAAGAATAATTTGCATTTTAGGGTTCGTTCACATACATTAATGCGATGTCTGACTGATCTAAACACTACAAGCTAAGCACCTATGAGATGTTTTTGGGGATGTGAATGCCCTTTTTTTTTTTTGGGTGGGAAATCATCAAATGACGTCTCCCGCTCTGGGTGGAGCGGGAGGGCGTGTCAGACTCTTACTGACTAAAACCCACCCGTGTTCCTTCTGTTGCCTGTGCATTGTGCAATGCCAGGGGGCCACGGTATCCCTTTCGGACTTTCCCGCAACCCCGGCAGGCAATGGTCTCATCGGACCCCTTCACTCGCTGACACTCTTTGAGGTGTGCCCTTAGTCCTGTTTCTATAAAATAAAACAAATCTACTCCGCTTGAGTGAATGAGTTTCCTTTAATTGTTGTTGTCAAGCGAAGTTAATACAAGCTCTATTAAGATGTCAACCGAGATTATAGAGATATCTAGCACATTATCTGACTTTCCACAAACTACCTATTTATAACGGATCTGATACAAGTTATGTAATTTCTTATGTCATTACTTCTATTTGCATAGCTCCAGCTAATGTATCTATAGACAGTATTGTACTGTTTACCTTGTACACAATATCATGACCGGCAAAATTCTAAACGAAAATTGTACTACCAGCATACTACTTCCCGACAATTATCTTCAAGTTCAAGGAATTTGATTGGATAATAACTAAACAATTCATTTACACCGCTGAGTGGCTGACCTTACTGACACTTGGTAACACACAATAATAAGAAATAAAATTTATTCAGGACTGTTGTCGCAAGTACTCTATTAATAGACACGCAAGTGTTAGTAACTCGCGTAAGATAAGTATTCCAGAATTTATAAATCGACTGGCTTTTATCTGCGGCTTCGCCTGGGTTGGAAATGATCCCACGGGGTCGTACTGCCGCCATGCCGGAATAAAAAAATAGCCTTGGTCTTGAAAGAAAAGAAAGAAAATATTTTATTTGGGACACGCACAGGAAATACAAAAAAAATTTTTTTTTTTTTTAAAGAGAACAGAATTATATAAAAGTAAAATAACAAAGGAACATAAAAAAAAAACTAACAAAAACAATAACGACCTGTGCGAGGCCAAAAAGGCCCTTAACTCAGCATAATACGGCGATATTTAATAATTAAATACCACCGCGCTGGTATTCTGATAGGGCCCACTGTGATACCACGGGCACACCTACGGATTTAGATAAATCCCACCAGAGGATTACAAAAAATAAAATAAAACAATAGAAATAATAATTAAAATTAGAAAATATAAATTAAAACCGAAACATGTATGTAACAAAAATTAAATAATCTTTTATTAATCTAATCACGCACGTCTTGGTCTATCCATTTGCCAAATTTCATTCAAATCCGTTGAACCATTAAGGCGTAAAAAGGTACCAACCGAACAGACAGATGACAGCCGTATGTATTATATTAGTATGGATTCCATTCTCGGTGTTTTTTTGGATGGATTGTGCTTCTCAAGTTCAATTCTATCTCGCTCATTTGATATGTTATCAATTCTACCAATTAGCACACTGTCGGCTTGTGTTTGTTGGAAGCAATTTTGTAAATAAGCAAGGTCTCAAGTTTTATATATCCTGGTGATTAAATGATTTAAACATTTCATTGAATAAAAACTCCTGGTCTACTTCCCGGCAGCCTATTTCCCCAGGAAACGATCCAGAACATTTCCGTAACAGAACGCTTTGTCATTCAGATATCAATCGAAAGCTGAACTAATTACAATGCACTTTAGCTTTAATTGGAAACTGACCTTCATTTTTATGAAGGCCGAGAAATATTACACAAAGCCATGTTAATAGAACCATAATATTTGATAATGCAATAACAATCGCAGTTATCGAAACGGTCGTTAAAATCATAGAGTGAATACAAAACTGGAAATCTGCATTTGCATATCACTAACCTAAAAATTTCTTTGGCAGACTATTTTGATTCCGATTACTGCCCTGCGACAGTGTCAAGGACTATTGAACAGAATAGGGTGTTTTACTCTGTAGGAGAAAAAAAAAAATAGGTATATATTATTGCGATAGCTTAGGCAAAAAGCAGTCGGTTAACGTTAGTTTTAGTTCATAAAATTAAAAAAAAACTAAATTTTAAAATTCAATTCAAAGGTTTCAGCTTTTTTAATCTGTTTCATAACACCATTAGATAGTAGTCGCCATGTTATTACGTCATACGGCTATGTAAACATAGAAAGTGTTAATAGTTAACTTTCAGCGTACCTGTAATCGTGTATAGGCTTTTTATTATTTTCGTAACCAACGTATTTATTATTGAAATAATAGCATGGAGGACGGTTTTGTAAAAGCAGACAACACAATTTTATAACTTAAAAAATATCACTGCATTTGTGTACACACCCAACTGACGTCATGACCACAGAGCAATATGGCGTCCACTGCGTCCAGCGTTTTCGTCAAATTACGCCCGAAATTTGAAAATGCTAAATTTAAATGCATTTTTAACATGGCAACGATTGAATAAAAAATTTGTGATTTTTTTTGTGGTTCATTAGCACTATAGAATCTAATTGAGACACTTCAAAAATGGGTGTCATACCCTATTCTGAACTACGTTATGCACAAAACTATTTAGCAAATGTTACATCAGTGTTTATTGTAATTAGCCGTTCTAGATTACGAAAACACGCCCAAACGAATACGTGTTAATGGCAACTACGTGAGAGCTTTTTTTTTATTAAATAAACATAATGAGCAAGATTCTCCAAGATTAAGGTGAAGCAATATTGGGACTGGCACTGAAGTCAAGAAGTGACACAATAATGAATTATCGCATTCTTTATATGAGAAAGACCGGACTGATCATCATTGATTGTAACATAAACTTGTCCTTACTTTAATACTCCAACGAGATTCAGACTTGAATAGATGTTGAATCACAAAGAAACTTGTATTGTTCGTTAAGTAAATGCTTTGGCACAGAGAACATGATAATAACAACAAGCGGGAGACCTATCGGCAAACCAACAATTTGACCACATTTTAATTTATTTGGTTATCGCCTTTAATTTTATACCAGTAGTGTGTATGTAAATTAGAATTACTGCGATTCATGTAATCGAACAAAACAACATAAACTTATATATGTCAGGGAAACTCAACACTAATTAATAGCCCTACGACGAGTGTCCATAATACGTACTTAGATAAATACACAAACAATTTACCAAGTGATGATTATTCATAAGTTAATGGCCTTATAGCTTAATATACAGTCGTTGTAATCTTTGGTATGATTGCCTCACCAAGACTTCGCACGATGAATGAACTATCGTCTTCTGCATAACACTCTGTAACTGGTCTCGTAAAATTTATGTAAGCCAATCCTTGACCTTCCCTGCATAATCTATGCGTGATCATTATTTACGTTTTCAATTGCAAAATTTTGCAATACTTGTTGGCATTGACTTTAATTCTTCAATGATATCATTGCCTGCCAAAATTGACATTAAGTGACGTAGAGCTTCATTTCTCTCAGGTTTGTTCCCGGAATTCGCGGAGCTACTGATATTTGTTGGATTCTGAATGCATGAGATTGTATTACAATCCAGTTTCAATTAATTTGATTACTAACAAACTGTGACAAATTGCTGGGGTACTATTTGTAATCAGAGTAATCTTTACGAATTAACAAACCACTTAATATTACGTCGAACTAATGAACACCACAGCTATAAAGACCTAAAATTAGTTTTTGTTTGCGAGTTTACAACTTGACAGACCGGCTTGGTAGACTTCGGAGGCAGTGCAAAATTCGAAAAATATTTTAATTTTCATACGAACACACATTACTTACTGTTCAATATGTACACATTTACGTAAATTCAACACTGAGGGCAGTCTTTCACAAAGAAAAAATGTATCACACTAGTTTTCACAGCTTCGACTTCGTAATTAAACACGTGTGTTCGTTTATGTTCCGAGGTTGATTAAATATCTGCACGTGTGCCTCCGTACAGAGTCGGCGGCTGACTGGCCGGCCAATGCCAAGACAATAATGTAGACATTTCTCGCGCAAGGACTTGTGACATAGAACGTAACGTAGGGCGCTGACTGCGCAGACGCACACCTAATCAGATCTGCGATTGTCGCGCTGTCGCGCCTGCGCCGGCGCTGGAGTTGAGCAAGACCAACGGAAAGTATCTCAAAACGTGGTTCACAGCCATTGCATAGGTACTGAATGACCCTATGATAAAAAGTTTATTTTTGTGATTTATTTATTTTAAAACACTTGGCAAGAATTGTATTACTAATGAACTAGAGCGAGTTGTGCAGTTCATTGTTTAAATGGAAGAACCACCAAACATTCCTTTTATGTAGCATAATAACCGTTAGGTACTACAAAAATGTTTATCTTCAATAACTTTAGATCTGGCAATCTCATGTACGAGTATACATAATAGTCATGAAAAAAGTAATGTATAGCAGGTACCAATACTAAGGTACTATACTAATACTGCGTGTTAAACTCGGTTCCGTTCAGTGTGACAATTGACCAAGCGTGTTTGCAAGTCTGAATAAAAACCTGATTATTGGCCAATTATTATGTTGATGACATTGAGTCCAGCAATGTGTCAAAAGAATTAAAGACAGACAATCAACGAAGCTTACCATCCCAAACACAAACATGAGATAGAGATAAGTGAGATTATTGTATATTTATTTTATTTTTATATCATAATTATATTTCATTGTATGCTGCACCGGTCGACGTCATAACGTCAACGCCGGCTGTCGCTGAAAACCAGCGCTGGGCTCTGTCTTGAATAGGGTCGCAGCATTATGCTGAGCGATAGCCGTTTTTCGTGGATGTGACGCATATTTTCCCTAAACTTGATTCTTTTTTTATTTTGTGTTCTTTTTTATTTGCGTCATCTTTACCGCAATCAAACGTATTTTCTTTCTTTCTAGATAGATCTAAACTATTCTAAACGAATCAAACGCAGTTACGCTAACGGAGCAACGTGCGCGCTGACACGACACGTCAATTAGATCATTAATCCAAGCGCTATCATCCGGCCGACATCGACAATAGACCAATTGAATCGTCCCTGACACTGCTCTACGTCACTATATCATCATAATGCACGACCCACTGCTGGGCATAGGCCTCTCTTTTCTTGTGCCAATCCCCACGCTTCAGTGCCAGCCTCTTCCAGGTTCTACCTACGATGGCAACAATGTCGTCCGCCCATCTAGTCGCCGGACGACCGACGCCTCGTCTGCCAGTCCGTGGACTCCACTCGGTCACTGCCTTACTCCACTTGTCACCATTGCGCCTTGTTAAGTGAATAAATACATCACGCCAATACCCCAAAGGAGAGGGTAGAGAATTCTCAGGAAAACACCTTCAACGGCCCTTTTGGTCTTCCTTCGTCATCATTAGAAAGCGAACATTTTCGTGAGCATTTGTAATCCAATGTTATTTCTCTATCGATTAATGAAGCTATCGATCGGTTTTTAATTGGAGACCCTCTGATTGTTAGGAATTCCGCACACGATCCAAAGACATTTGCTTGCTCTACATTTAGCGTATCTACCTATACAATGAATTCATAGAACTACTATAATAGGGATGATGCCTGGGTCAAAAAAAAGAAATTCTATTTAGTCCGTCAGTCAGATAATAATAAAATATTAGACACGTATTTTTTGCTTTATCATAATAATGAAAAATGACTTAGATACAACGCATTAAAGTTGGGGAGTGGGGGTTGATACGTCACAAGTATGGATAAAATCTACATACAAGTGACGTCATGGCACATTATAACTCAATGTATCGCCGTAATCTTTTGATAACGTAAAAAAAGAAAAAATACGTGTATGTTATTTTTTCATAATCTACATTACGGACAAAAAAAATTTTTTTTGTCATCTTCCCTATTGCAAATTCTTCATACAGTTGGTCCCTATTTCACTGCATTCCATCTTAAGTCATGCTGATAACATTCCAGATAATTTCATTCACGTCCCTATACTTAATTCTGAATTATTACTATCTCAGCGTTCATGTCACTTCATTCGAACTGTCTGGCGAAGACATTTTTTGTCAAATCGATTTTTTTGTTTGTAATTCAAGTTTAAGGTAGGTTCCTGAAACCCGTTAGTTTTATCTCAGACACGCAGAAACTCGTTTTATGGACATGAAGTTGTAAAATCGTCTTTTCATGGGTTGCCATTTCACTTTTCATAAACCGCACTTGTCATAAAAGCGAGGCCAGTCTATATTATGTATTTCTCGTAATACTTTCTGAGTAATTGTACATGAGTAATGAATAATTAATTGTTTTATAGGTGCATGTACTGCAAAGGTTGAGGTATTTCTGATGACGTCGTCGATCGTAAAGATATAATCCCACGTTCACTGCCTGGTGCAGACGTGTCTTGAATTTAATTACACTTTTTGGCGATCCGTTTCTTCCATTAACATATTATAACGTCAACTAAAAGAGTAGTAATTGACTAGGTAGCAAAGCCTTTGAAGTAATTATTAATATGCAAATGACTATTACTGAAATAATATATTCATATGTTCAAGCTAGATGTGGAAAGCGGAGACCTAGGTGTTGTATGGTGAAATTTAGGGCAGGACTATCTATGTCCTTCAGTTTACTTCAATAGGCGGAATTGATCTGATTCATTTTACTTGTAAACATAAAAAAAAAACAATGACCCTAAAATTAAGCCTTGCGGGGTACTCCAAATATAACATGACGTACCTAAGAGTTATTATCCATTCAAATTATAAATTTAGCTTGATTCCAGTACAGCAAAAAATAAACAAGCAAAGGACCACAATGTCAGAGAATTCGATTCTCGATCATAAATGAATGATCCACCTTGGCAAAGGCGTGAACAAAGTTTGTGCTTGAAATAAGGTAAAAGTTTGTCATATTTTTATTTAATTGAATGTCTGTTGGATATACGGAATTTATTTATTTATTAAACCTTTCTCATTAAAAAAAAAGTACAAAGGCGGACTTAATGCATTTTTTTTGCCTTTTCTTTTTTTTTACCTTTTATTTAAGCTTTGATTAAATGTCTTCGAGCATGGTTATCCTCATTATTTTCAAATTATTGGTAGGTATAGGCAGGCAGTGTCACATTAACATAACAACCACTTTACTAGCGTGAGAAAATCATCAGAAACTAATTCGTTTTATTCATTCATAATACATAATGGAGCTATTTTCGTGTATGATGTTATTCATCGCGACATTTGTAAACAAATTCGGTAAGTACTACATGGACAATGACAAATAGTTACGTAAATCTTCCTACGCTAACAATACCTCGTCATAAAGGATGAAAGAGTACTCGACGCGCTCTTTATAAAGAGCACATGAAACTCGAAAAGCAATACGTAGAAAATATGCTTTATCAGAATATTTCCTACACCATTTCCATGCATTGCAACTTTTCAATATTATATCGCCGTGACAAAACTCCAGTATAACCGGCTATTTACTTTTAATATTGTAATGCAATCTAGTATTTACTGTACAGGACTTGATTGATAGCTGTTAAAAGCCCAAAGAAAGTTTGAAGAGCCAAGAGGACTCAGAAATCCGTTTGAAAGCATAGAGTTACTAAATCGAATTCTTCTTGTGGACACTGCAGCGTCTGCAGCCCATAATCAATTTTGTTTATATTCACAATCATTTGGTTTTCAGTACACCACACTTATTACAGAATCGAATGTTCTACTAAGTTACAAATTGGCACAACATTATGTAATCGTGAAAGTGTATTGTAATTCATCAAGTAATATTAACGCGTGAATATGTGCCACGCATCACTAGCAAGGCACACTCGCTGTATTTTAATTCAGCTCTTCGGCATGTGAAGGTTGGTTCAGATTCTTATTTGTTGGAAGGTGAAGGCCATGCAGTGAGCGGACGAAGGCTTTAGTACGCAGGTGTTCAGCTGTATTGGTCAATTACTTTCTGATTTGCATGTGATATTACAGTCATTATAGTGGCTACTAGGCCTGCTATTTAAAATTCTAACAAAACCAATCTATATTATTTCGAGAAACCTCGACCCCTGTCATATTAGATGTCCTAATTCAGGGGTCGAAATCACATTGATGTTACGTTTTCTTGAAGTTTTAGAAGAAGCAACAATATGAAGTATTCATAATTTGTTAAGATGATTAAACCCTTGACCTGCAACAGTAAACAAACAATAATATGATAAATGACACTAAAAATAACATTAGAGTGACTCATTTCTCGGAATTAGAGTTACCTACTGTAACAGGAAGATACTTTAAAACAATGTTTTCCCTTATTACAGATGACCAATCCAATGAATCACAGTTTTGATGTACAAACAGTTAGTCATGATCGGTTAAAGTCACATAAAAGTACCAGAATAATAGAAAGGATGAAGAAAGAGTAGGTACAGTACCCGGCCATAAAAGGTACAAATTATAGCACATCGAGATAAAAATCGGCTTTGTAGAGTCGTCTGTGTAACTCATACCTGTGTGACAGTCTCCTTCTAAAGTTCGATATGTCATAATACGCCCGGGTACAGTTCGATTCAAGCTTAATGGCGGCTCGGAAGTGTGCTACTCGCTGCGCAGTACCCCACCCCTCACCCCCGCTGACCCATTAATTCGTTACTGCGCAGCGACTCGCCTCATGTTTTGAGCCGCCATATGTTTGAATCGAGGTGTTGGTACTGTAGGTGTAAGTGTCGTGATGGCCCAGTGGTTAAGGCCCCGCTTCTCATGCACGTGGTTGTGTATCAGATCCAGTCAAGAAAAAAATTGACTTTTCAATTCATATAATTATACTTTCTAAGTTTATCTTGGACCAAGTCTGTCTCCAACCCGACTTGCGCATGCGTGGATCAATGCTCGTGTCTTCTCCCTGTGGGACTGCTGCTACTAAATAATAAAACCCAAACTATTAGGCGTGACCATCGGACTGTCAAGTCATAGGTCTCGAGTTCGAACCCAAGGCACGCACGTCTGACTTTTCGGATTCATGTGCGTTTTGTATAATTATCACTTGCTTCAAAAACGGTGAAGGAAAACATCGTGAGGAAACCGGCATGCCTGAGAGATATTTCTCGACGGCATGTGAAGCCAAGTCAGAGGCCCATGGGCGGCATAAAACCAGGTTAGTCACTAACCACACGATAAAGAATAAAGAAAGAAGATTATTCACGACACGTCTATGCTTATCCTCTGCCCGCTGTCTTAGTAGCCCGACCGCAGCTTACAAATCAGTAATGAATGATGACAATTTGTTTAGATTCTTCCGCTACGTGATTGTTTTCCTTACATTGTTACTTAACAACCGCTTAACCATTCTTGTTTATAGATCGATATTGTGATCGATGTTTAAGAATTGACAAGTTAGAAAGGGGAAAATGTATTTTGCAGCTTTGGTTTAGTAAACGTCTATTAGCCAATTAAACTATTGGGAAGACAAATCTTTTCACACTGGTCCTACAAGATTGCACTATGCTGCTGATAAACATCTGCAATAAGGTCATAGTTTTAAAAACATGGTCACTGTGTCGTTTTTTTCTACATTACGTTAGCTAGCCTCTTGCCAGGATTATATGGCAACTGTCTTCTTTTGGCAAATAAATCGCCTTTCACAGTATCATGCCAGCACTTGGGTGAGGTTTAGGTGAAAAACAGAAATCGTTTGTCATAGTTATTGTAATGTGTTCTAATCTACTTAATAAAAATCTTAAATTCATTCACTAAGAAACAAGACCAAACCGCTGGGTTTAGAAGCCTGGAATTTTGTCCAAATGTTCCATAATAACCTTATGGACCTATTTAAATAGGTCTTCACCGGACATGGTTGATTCGGGAGGTTCCTGTTCCGATAAGGCGGGAGGAAACGCCCGGGTGTCATCATTGCGTGGATCGCCCGGAGGACACGGTGGAGCATACGGTGGAGATCTGCCCGGCTTGATCAGAGCATCGCCGTGTCCTCGTGGAGGCGATCGTTGGCGGTGATCTCTCGCGTCCGGCCGTGGTCGAGGCCATGGTATGGAGCGAGAGGGCATGGGAGGCCGTCACCTTCTTCTGTGAAGCAGTAATGTTCGCGATGGAGGAGGCGGAACGCGTGAGGGAGAGGCAAATTTCGCGCCCTCACGCCACTAGCCGCCGTAGGCGACGCCCTGGGCGTCGGAAATCGTAGGCCGATTACCGGCCACCGTAGGCGCGGGCTTGCGGACTGTGAGCAATGGGTAGCTCGCCGTCCGATAAGGACCAGGCCCGGGTCGACGGCGCGTTGTGTTCCACGCGCGACTCAAAGATATGTCAGAACAACAATCGGGGTCCGCTAGGACCGATGCCGGGGTTGCGGGAAAGTCCGAAAGGGATACCGTGGCCCCTGACAACGTACAGGCAACTGAAGGAACACGGGTCAGTAGGAATCTGACACGCCCTCCCGCTCCGCCCAGAGCGGGAGAAGTTATTTCATAATTACACAAAACAATAGGTGATCGAAGTTTGTATCATCGCTTTTTAGAAACTCATCGCAAAAGACTCCTGAGAAGTTGCCAATGGGAAATCCCATCAGACACACGGCTTGTTACCTACTTGAGAAGTCCCGTTACTACGGAACTCCTCAAGTAGGTAACTTTAGGGACTTTAGCAATATAACTAAATCCATTATTTTCCTTTCTTTGTTACAGTTAACAGATATAGTAAACGCAATGTCGACGCGCGGCGAGTTACCCTTAGAGCTAGCGCTCCGAGGGCGAAGCTCCTCGATAGCCACGACGTTGCTGCAACACTGCGCAGATGCAGACGCGAGGGGACCGCGCGGCAGGTCCCTGCTGCATCGAGCTGTTGATTCTAGAGATGCCTTCTCCGCCAAATTCCTTGTCGATAACGGCGCTGATCCCAATTTAACCACGAAGTAAGTCATTGCTTGATATAAATAGTTATCACTACCTACATTAATCGCCCCAAAGAAGTTGGCAAAGGAGTTGTCATGATTATCTTGCATGTTACCGGCTTGCCGATCCCCATTGACAAAAACTAACATGAATAAATTAATAATAAAACTATTTTTAATAAGAGATAATAATAAAACTATTTCTAGCTATCTTGTCATTTGTTTTTCTGATCTGAAATGCATTCAAGATTATGAAAGCTAAATTACACTCATTGCATTTAAACAACCTGATTGTTGATATAGTTCAATAAGAAGATATCATCCAATATGACTTCTTACTACAAAAAGACCTTCTTAATTCTAAGACCTTCATACTGTACTCATGTTTTACAAAATTAATATTATCTTATGTCATCTACATTCTGCTTAGAGAGGAGGGTGACACAGCGCTGCATTTGATAGCGTCACTTACGCCAAGCTCCTGTGATGAAGAGACCATGGAACAGATGGCAGAGATCGCAGACGTCATGGTCCAAAAGAGTGCTGATATTAACCGACAGAACAGAAAGGGATTGTAAGTATTGTGACTATGCTTTCCAGTTTTTTTTTGTGCTTTGAGCAAATATTATTTCAAGTAGGTAGGCCATTAAAACTCGCGTCTGAACTTCAAGAAAATATATTTTACTTGGCCATTCCAAGAGGTAGTTGCGTATGGAGAAGAATGGGCAAGAAACTCCATAATAGTAGTATCAAAATGTTTTACAAAATTTTGCCGCTTAATTTGCTTCAGTGTTTGAGTCTGTCCAGAAGTATTTGAGGCACGTGCATTTGTTTTTATAGTAGAGGCCAATAAATTTCTTCCGTATGCAACTTGCGTATACAAATTACGCGCTAGCGAACGTGTCGCGGATCTTAAGTACTCTTCCTTATTTAAGTTTATTTTGGCCCTTCAATCCGAATCAGTCAAACCACCCAAATGACAGCAAATCTTTTCTTTTATTTAGCCTTTCACCCTTTAAAATCTGTCACCGATAAAAGTCGATGAACACTTCAGATTTTTTATCCAAATTATATAGCTAAATATTTTATTAACATCTGAACAGAAGTAAAATTAAAAGAATATGACTTTTATAAAAATGAATGACTTTCTTCTAGCACACCTCTCCACCAAGCAGTAATAGCGAGAAACCAAAGGATATTCGACCTACTCCTCAAACAGCCAACATTAGACACGAACCTACGGACCCTGACAGACGAACACCCGCCCCTGTACTACGCATTAGTCGACGACAGACGAGCATCGATATCATCCAGCGAGACTTTAGTCATGAACGGATCCAACCCCTTCGATACACCGGTCACGAATAAAAACGCCTTTACCGAAGACCCGGTGGAAGGCAAAACTGAGAATGTTGTCGAAAGAGGTTTCGCTGCTAAGCTGCTAGAGAAGGGATGCCAAGCGAATCCGTTGTATTCGGGAGCTGGAGACAGTTTGCTTCATATTTTGGCGCAGGGGTGGTTTGAGGTAAGACGGCATTTGCTGTGTAAATAAGTGTAGTCTTTCATTATCATCATTTCAGCCATAGGACGTCCACTGCTGAACATGGCCTATGTTCAGCAGAGGACGTCCTTCGGCTCGCTCCCCCAATGATTTCTAAATTGGCCGGTTGGAAGCGACCTGCATGTGTAGCCCTTAGATATGATTAATTTAAGCTCTCTGGTGATATCTTCATCTTCCAGTCCTTAACACAATTAATTTGAAAACGGGTTCCGTACCTCAAAAGGAAAAAACTGAACTTTTATAGGATCACTTCGTTGTTCGTCTGTCTGTATCTGTCTGTCAGTTTGTCAAGACCAAAGAGGTAAGTATAAAGATGAAATTATTTAAAAAAAAAAAGGTCTACGGTAAAAAATATGTCGCTTAAATGGCCGTATTTTTTTTGTTTTAGTTTTTTGTCAACGCAATAAAAACTACGGCCATTTATGCGACATATTTTGATACTCGCAAATAAATCAAAACTTCGGGTACTTCCCGTTGACCTGGAATCATGAAATTTGGCAAAAAGGCCTCTCACAGCTTGTAAAGGAAAACGTCTGAAAATCGTTAATTTATCATAAAATTGTTTTCACACGTTTTTTGTGATTGCCTACTTTTATTTGCAGTTGGATAATTGACCATAACGTTTAGGTGTATGGGAGAACATGTTTAACAATAGGGATGATGCCTGGGTAAAAAAAAAGAAATTCTATTTAGTCCGTCAGTCAGATAATAATAAAATATTAGACACGTATTTTTTGCTTTATTGCTTTTTCATAATAATAAAAAATGACTAAGACACAACGCATTAAAGTTGGGGAGTGGGGGTTGATACGTCACAAGTATGTATAAAATCTACATACAAGTGACATCATGGCACATTATAACTCAATGTATCGCCGTAATCTTTTGATAACGTAACAAAAGAAAAAAATACGTGTACGTTATTTTTTCATAATCTACATTACGGACAAAAAACATTTTTTTAGTCATCATCCCTATTACAATGTTAAGTTAGTTTTGCCAACTACGGAACCTATTTGTGCGCGATCCGACACGCATTTGGCCGGTTTTTTTAATTCAAATCTTTCTTTGGCCTGCCTCTTTTCCTATACCCATCCACATTCCTCAACTTTTTCTATCACATGCTCCTTATCATTAGATTTCATGGTCTCATTATACTTAATCTTGGATATATTTGCAAGGAATCAGCGGTGTTCCTGGTCTCCCACCTGAACGGCGAGCTGAACCACACCAACGAAGCCGGCATGAGTGCGTTACACGCGGCCTGTGCCAACGGACTCGCGCGACTGACTGCGGCCTTACTAGAACATGGAGCCAGGCCTAACTTGCAGACTGCGTATGGAGAACAGGAGGATACTGTTTATAGGTGAGAACAAATAAGCAAATATTTTTAGATTTGGTTCTACGGAAGAAAAATGAGGAGCTCGTGGCTCAGTAATAACCGCCGCACGGGTCGATCCATCAGGTTAAGCTACGCTTGCCGGGGTTGGTCTGTGGATGGGTGACCACCTTTACATACCGAGACTTCTCCGTGCCTCGGAAAGCACGTTAAGCCGTTGGTCCCGACTGTCATTCGTGAATCTTTGACAGTCGTTACGGGTCGTCAGAAGTCCGAAAGTCTGACAACCAGTCTTACCAAGGGGTCTCGTATTACCCAGTTACTGGGTTGTGGAGGTCAGATAGGCAGTCGCTTCATGTAAAATACTGGTATTCAGCTGCATCCGGTTAGACTGGAAGCCGACCCCAATATAGTTGGGAAAAGGCCGGGCAGATTGATTGTTCTACGAAAGAAAAATTTCATTTTTTTTTATCGCTGTCTACCGTGTGCGAAACATCGAGATCATTTGAGAAACTTAACCAAGAATAAACTGCTATTGACTGTATTGATGCCCTTACAGTCAATGGAAGTTGTTGCTTGGTAAAGTTCGGAGTTCTAAAGCTCTTTTATTTACTCATCTTCTCTTGTTTAGCTCATCACTGGCAAAACAAAACTAGAGCTTAAAGATGGAAAAACTATTTCCATATTAGTCATTTATTAGGAGTAAAGTGAATCGTATCCAGCTGAAGTAATTTTTAGGATTCGGTAGTAAACAAGAAACCCTTTATAGTTTCGCCATGTCCGTCTGTCCGCAACTTAGGTCAGAGAGTCTGTGTACTAGAAAGCTGTAATTTGGCATTGGTATACATATTAATCACGCCGACAAAGTGGTAAAAAATATTTTTTTTAGTGTACTTCCCCTTCCTACTCATAAAGTGGGATGTTTATTTAGTTCTCAAGTACCCCATGGTGTGGGGTGTCGTTGGAGAGTATGTTCAAACATATTGAGTTTTTGAAACCCATTTTTGGATTAAGGGATCCGTTTGTGAAATATTAAGGTTTATAGTGCTAACAATAATTTATGTTTGATCCAGTCTGTTCCATCTGGCTGTGCTCCTTCCAGTGACACCCTAAGTCGCGGCTCGTATCCCACAGAGGGTGCCCTTAGCGAGCGCTCGCCTGGTTTTAATTAGTTTAGTTTTGCCCCTGGCTGGAGGCTTTGAGTGTAGAAGCTTAAGGCAGCCACAGGAAAGTCCGGTTAAGCAGTCAGTCGACCACGATGTGTCAAAAAGAAAAGAAAAAAAAAACTATCACAGCTACGCGTTAACTTACATTTGCAGTTGCAAAAACATGTACTCCCATACATTCCGTATGGAGAACATGTTTTTCAACTACAAAGATAAGTTTGCTCTTGCAATAAATTCATCCCAACTACGGAACCCTTGATTGTACGTGCTCCGACACGCACTTGGCCGGTTTTTTTTAAGGGGGTTGGACGTTTTTCCTAATGTAACTATTCCATTAAAAACTAAAATATGTGTACAGACAAACGCCCCTGCACTTGGCAGTACTCAACAACCACGAAGGCGCAGTCCTAGCCATCATAGAACACAAGAAGCTGATAGACAAAGGTGACGTGGAGGCTTCAGACCGCAGCAACACAAGCCTCGCGCCCAACCTTAACTTGAAGAACTCGGACGGAGATACGCCCGTCAGTCAAGCGCTCACTGAAGGTATGTCATTGTGCGGCTACCTAAATTGCTCGTTTAATCGTTTTGATGCATTTAGTACTCGTTTAGTAGATACCAAAATTATATTTGATTAATGCTAATAAATTGACTATATTTTAAAAAAAACAAGAGGATTTCCATTCTGTTTTCTTTTTTTGTAAAAAAAATCTTTTGTTCTGTGTTGTCATCTGAAGGTCATTTATCATATTTTTTGCGCAATCCAATCGGTCGTCAACACATTAGAAAAATTTGCATTTACCTCAGTAAGCTATTATTATGAAAAATTTGCAAAATATAGTGACTTTCACCAAAACTTTCAAAAACATTATCTTATTACCCGACTGCGCGACAGCAAAGACAGTGTTGTATTTTTAACTGAACTTTCGCCTGTAACAGATCATTGTCATAGATTTATTACTACAGGTCACAAGAACCTCGTGGCACCGCTGATCGAAGGTGGTGCGGATCCTAACATACGAAATGGCAAGGGCTTCACGTTATTACATCAGGCTATAGTGGAAGAAGACTCGAGGACAGCCATATACCTGCTCGACCACGGAGCTGATATGAACGCACTGTGAGTACATACATAATTCTTAATAGTAATTTTCTTTAAGAAAAGTTTGTGCCTGGTGAGATTTGCCATGGGCAAAATATCATTCAATCACCAAATTCGCAGCTTTATTTTTATAGAATGTAGGTGTTAAAATAATGGTGTTAGATTCAGATATATTCCCAGTACATTCTGCCTGTTAACATACAAAAATATAGTGGTTAACTTACAGATAATTTAGAAACTAGGTACTTTAATTCAAAATGACATCATGGATCATATAATAATATTGAGGTAAATAAAAATCGGTAACAGAGTAATAACATTTCTCTGTCAACGACGACCGACGACAGGAGTTTTTTGAATTTTATTAAGGGCTGATCCTTTATAAAATTTGGCAATTTATTAAATATAATAGGTGCCATACCAATAATGTTTTTTCAAGCAAAGCAGTGTTATATCTACCAGTACACATTATACTCTGATATTTTGATCTCATGGCAGTAGTTCGCATCCTCGTATCTTTTAATGCAGGAAATAGATGCTCGTTAGTTTTAACGAATATAGCTACTTCGAGAATACTAGGAAAAGTTAGTATTTTGTGTTTCTTGAAAAAAGGAACGCAACTATCTGTAACCTTGAGATTGAAAATGGATCTTATGCACCGTTTTTGGGCTTTAAATATAGACTCCCATTCGGAACAATTCCCCCTAGAATACTACACTAAACCTTAGAACAGAGACCACCAAACCGTGATAAGCGCGTAAGTTTCTTGGACAGATTGTAGAGAGCATACGCAGACGTACTTAATCTTTTGCAAACTTCTTCAGCCTGCGGTTTCCAAGTTAATTTACTCTCAATCAATATACCCAAGAATTTAGCCACGTTAACGCTATCAATGTTTTGTCCTTTTTAATTAATTTTTTGGTTTAGAGGAAGAATTTTTTGATAGATATGTTTTATATTTGTTTTATTCAGGTTTATGATAAGATATTTGTCGTTGAGTCAGTTTATTATTAATTATAGGGAATTATTTATTTCATCTTCATAAAGCTCTTTGTTAAGGCAGTCTATTAGGATCGTACTGTCAAATAATGAACAGCTATACATAATTTCATCCCCTAAAGGATGAATTTACAAAAATCTTTCCTCAGTTGCTCACTTTCGATATACTGGGTGGATTTTTCAGACGGCGCAGTAATAGATATAGGTACCGTATAGTCCGTATAGGTGCCTTAACCATTGTAGCTACAGGAAAACGTTTTTAAGAGATTTTGAATACTATATAGGTTTGTCGTGAACTTCAATATGGCAGTTCGGGACTATGCAGGGTCCACTTGCCCCTTGACTGTCCGTAAGATTTCTCTGCGAAAATGTTGGCTTACGGATTGTGAACTCTACATTGGTATTATTGTCAAATTCGGCTTATAATCACAGTGTAACAACTTACAGAGTTACAGTGGTTCAACGGAGCGTTTTAGCAGAGCAATCGCGCGGAGAGTTGAGGCGGCAAGTGGGGGGAACTTATGTCCCTAACTGCCATATTAAAGTTCACGACAAACCTATATATTATCCAGACTGTGAACGCAGTTAGTAATTACTCAAAAAGAGCTGAACCACTGTAAGTAGTTACACTGTGTAACCGTGTGTCGTCTCAACCAGGACGGAAGCAGGCGAGACCCCGCTGCAGCTGGCCATCCACTGCCGCCTGGGCCTGGTGGTGGAGGCGCTGTGCGTGCGCGGCGTGGACATGAGCCGCCTGGACGCGCACGGCGTGCCGCCGCTCTGGGCCGCGCTCGACTCCGCGCAGGACGAGGTGGCCAGCGTATGTACAGCCAAACTGCATAGGGATCTCGATAGCCTCCAAGTGCTTACGAAATGACAACCATCGCCACTTAACTCCTTTTATAATAAAGGCAGAAGAGATAAGTGGAAAGAGAGTTCCAAAGAGGCTTTTTAGATAATTAGTAGGATAATGCAGGCTAATAAGAATAATAAATAACAATCACTGCATAGTATAAAACAAAGTCGCTTCTCGCTGTCTGCCTGTCCGTATGTATGCTTAGATCTTTAAAACTGCGCAAAGGATTTTGATGCGGTTTTCACAAATGGACGAAGTGATTCATGCGGATTTGTGTAAATTTGCTAAAATATGACGATTATTGTCGAAGATCGAAGAAGAAAAAATCATGCAGACTGGGAACTTTACTGGCGATCGCCGCGTAAGCCGTAAGAGATAAATCAAATTTATGTTCAACAGAATTGTAGATCTTAAAAAGTGCAACAAAAAAGTCCGCGATAGTATAATATGTATATTCTTCTAAGGATGACCTACAGTAACCATTTTTATATTTCAGAATTTGATAAAAACTTCATTGTTATTTCCGAAGCTATTTTGACCAGTATTATGTTTATCCAATAAAATATGTTATTTAAAGTGGACATTGAATTTAGATTATTATATGACTTGACATCATATCATTAAAATTAATACTTTAAAAGATATCACAGACTATGGTTGACGACAACGCGGGCGCAGCGGTAGGAGTCAATGACCTTTTCCTTGGCTATTAGGTATCTAATCCCAGTAGTACCTATGCACCCGTGGGATATTTTCCGACATCCACGCGGACGAAATCGCGGGCAAAAGCTAGTACCTCATAATTCAAATCAGATTATGAGGTAATCTGATTTGAATTCCAAGCAGTAATATACAGGGTGATTGGAAGATGGGTGCAAAGCTTTAAGGCGAAGATAGTACAGACAATTTAGAACCATTTAAGCCATGGTTGTCTTAGACGAAGTCTTACCAATTTTTTTAAAC
Source organism: Xanthia togata (assembly GCA_963853775.1). Classification (NCBI taxonomy): domain Eukaryota; kingdom Metazoa; phylum Arthropoda; class Insecta; order Lepidoptera; family Noctuidae; genus Xanthia; species Xanthia togata. The sequence goes on from OY970809.1 coordinate 15,272,600, forward strand.
TTAATTTTTAAGTATTTTTTCGGAAATATGTCTAATGTTCACAGAAACCTAAAAAATGTTTTGCTTGATTTCTTACACTTTACTTTGATTAAATAAATAAAAAATGAACTCATATATCATTCAATTTGGCCATAATTATGCAGTTTACATAGAATTTTGGGAATTTCCGAAAAAAAAAAAAAAAAATTAGGTTAAAAAAATTGGTAAGACTTCGTCTGAGACAACCATGGCTTAAATGGTTCCAAATTGTCTGTACTATCTTCGCCTTAAAGCTTTGCACCCATCTTCCAATCACCCTGTATAAATAAGTGCATTTTGCGAAAATTGCAGTTGTGTTTTTGGAGTAGCGACATCGATTTGGACTACCATCAATCATGTTCATCACATTCGAAAAAAGTCTCTCGAAGACATAAGAGAGTACTCCAATGTCTTCGAGAGCCTTTATTTGACCCACTGTGCGTCGCAGTCAAGCCTGTGCATCAACTATCCTTAAAACGAATGACATCTTTCTCCCCTATATTATGCATTCTTTACAAGGCAGGTGATATCTAAAGTGACATAAATTTCCTGAAAAAAATTGTTGTCTTTGTTAATTTACATGTTGACTGTCATTTTGATACATTTCAGATCTTGGTCCGAAACGGCGCGGATGCGGATTGTTGGGGCACAGGACCTGATGGATGCTTACAAACCTTGTTACATAAGTAAGAAATTTCTATTTTATTTTTATGCTAGTGGTAATTATTATTATTATATTAGTATTTTATCGGCGGGAAAAAGACTTACGGCGACCCTAAACTGCAGATTAATGTCCGTTATCACCTTCACTAAATAACACTTAATTGAATTCCTAAATAAAAGTGTACTGCTGGATTTTTAAGGCTAGGCGCAGCGCTGAGAGTTGATAATCCTAGTGCACTTTTATTTCTTAGTTGTCGGCGAAAATGGACATTAGACTTTGAGTCTTACAGCGACGTCACAAAATTCTACAGGCGACCCTTATTACATGATATTGTCATCTATAAATAATAAACGACCGTTTATGTTGTATCTATTTACACAACCAAACTATTTTCCCACCAGAGCAATAGACGAGAACAAGGAATCCCTGGCCATGTTCCTGATCCGCTCGGGCTGCGACGTGGAGTCGGCGCGGCGCCTGGGCGCGGGCGGCGAGGGCGCCGACGTGGCCAACGAGAAGCACTCGCCGCTGCATCTGTGTTGCACCTGGGGACTCACGGACGTCATACAGGTACTGTACTCTTATATACAGGGAGTGCCCAATGTTCCTGATCTGCATAGCTACTCACAACCTTTCGACAGGTTGTCTTGCCCCCGACAGCAAACAGCTGTCGGAGGAATAGCGGTTGTCTATTTGATTTAAATGTAAAAAAAAAAACGGGTCTCCGATTTATGAATAGCATTTAAAGGACTCGTTCGATAACATTGATTGATGTTGGATTCGACACAGAAGCGTATCGAATTGTTGTTATTAGCTTTGCGTCGGGCTGCCATCCGCCATCTTGATTTTTAATTTTGCCCTCATTTTATAACATCGTTTTCATCAAACTTAAACTCAAAGCATTTATTTAAATTAAACCCTTTACAGGCACTTTTGAATTGTCAAAGAGTCAGTTAGTCAGAAAGTTGAAGCTAGTTGCCCATTCTAAAACGTAGATCTCTATGGAGAAGAACGGGCAAGAAACTCCAAGGACACTCTTTTAAATATAGAAATTACAATCATCATAATCAGCCTATAATGTTATCACAGCTGGGACAAAGGCCTCCTTTCTTCGAGAGAGAGTGGGCTGTAATCTACCACGCGAGCCCAGTGCGGGTTGTTAGATGTCACATGTCTTAAAATGTTTGGTTCTAGGACATGCCGGTTTTCCCACGATGTTTTCCTTCACCTTTTTGAGAGCGGTGTTGATGAAATTATTTACACAAAGTAAAGTGCCTACTTGGGTTCGAACTCACGACCTACCTTATCTTTTTTTCGGCACCAGCACCCTGTACCGTACTACTAAGATAACGTCAGCGACGAATGTAAACTCGCTTTACTTTAGTCACATGCGTAAATAAAAATAAGTAGGACTTATAGAGGTATGAGGTGAGGTGAGATATGGGTGTAAAGTTCACCCATCCTCTATAGAAAAGAGAGGATCCTCCGACCAGACCGGTGTCATGCCTGGTGGGTAACTGCCCAACGATTGATGTCGGGAAGTTCGGTAAACCCTGCTCGCGCGATGCAGGATTTCGCGTGACGTCAGTGTGATGTAGATCACACCATATCACTCCCCTTCGGAGACTGGAGGTCGATAGTGGGCTTAGTCTTGTATTTATATAAGTTTTTTCCTTGATGACAAAGTGTGATTGAGATTTCCGAAATCTTTTCCCGACAAAATGCAATAAGCCAGTCTTGGACATCAGACTCAATAAAAGTAAACACAGACTTCTTTTTCAACAGACACTCCTAGAACACGGCGCCAACATAAACTCGAAAGACGCTGAAGGCAAGACTCCTCTGCACATAGCGATAGAGAACCAACACGCGGGCATTATCTCGCTGCTACTCTCTCAACCGGGCATCGAACTGTCGGCCAGAGATAATAGAGGTGTGTCGCCCTTCGCGGCTGCACTTACTGCTAGGAATAACAAGGCGGCGCAGGCTATATTGGAGAAGAATCCGTCGGCTGCTGAACAGGTCAGTTTTATAATTAACCAGTACTTCCAATTTGGAAGCTTTTAACCGACTTCTTGAAAAAAGGAGGTTATCAATTCGACACGTATGTATTGTAATATTATTGGAAAAGTTGTCAAAAAATAAAAGGCCTGTTTTGACATTTGAGAAAGACCCTAGAATGTAACTTGGAACGAAACTGAAAGAAACAATAAAATAATAATTAATTAGTGTTTTAAAAAAATATTTTTTTTTTTTTTTGGCGCGTTAAATAATATGATGGAATATAATGCGAGTATTCTTTTCGCACTTACTTTATAGTAGCATGCAATTTCTAATTATTACGAAACGTCTCAAAAACAGTTACGTTCCTGAGAACGTAACTTAAAAAAAAAAAAAAAAAAAAAAAACAGGTGTTATAATTGTGAATAAATAAATAAATAAATAAAAGACTGATCTTTTGTTTTTTTTAATACTAGGGTTGTAACCAATAAATTACTGAATTTCACCAGCTTCATTCGATTTTAATAGTAATTAAATATTGTGCAGTGATCTTTACTGAAAAGAATGAGCTTGGCGCTCAAAGCTGTAAATAAAATTTTGAATTGGTGACACTGGCTTCTATAGAATGGCTTGTCTCTGACCAAGCGGCACGTGACTTCGCAGCATCCACGTCCACGCGCGCACTGCGCAGTCTTTCGTCCGCCATCTTGTGAAGTTGACTGTGCGCTCGTTTATGTTTGACATTTTTTTCTCGACTCGGCTTTGCTTTTGGACTATTTCTGTTTACTATCACGTTGACCTTGGCTCTTCTATTTCGGACATTGATTTAAAGATAGTGATTTGGACTTGATTTTGGTGTTTGTTGTTATATCGTACGACCTGTTTCAACATATAGAAAAGAGGACATACAATCAACAGCCAGTCACGCGAATTGGTTGTGAAGTTAACCGAATGCTTCGAACGCGGTTAATGGTGGACCTTTATTACCCGTAACGCAAGTGCAAGATCGCGTCGCAGAAGCACTTGGAATCGGCAAAAAAACTATTCGAACCATCTTGAAGGAAAAGTATGGGCCCCCCGCTTTCGGTACTGAAGAAAATGTATTACGTACGCCTAAAAAGAGGAAGAAAAGCAAGCCTGTAACAGGTATTGACACATTTGACGTAGACGCTATTCGAAACCACGTGTATGCTTATTACGGGCACGGTATGATTCGAGTCTTCTTGCTCAAAAGTGTCAATGGGAAAAGGTGGACGCCTAATAATCTGCCACGCCGGATCAGCCGGGGGGAGGTTTTGTGAATGATGCCTTACTTCGATTCTAAAAGTACAAAAGAATATCACGAAGAAATGGACGCAAATAAATTCACAGAGTGGTTTACTAACTTGTTAACAAACCTCCCCGAACAGTGCATAATCATTATCGACAATGCATCTTACCATTCAGTTCAAATAGATAAAGCACCTACTCAAGCAAACGAAAAGGCTGATTTAGTGGCATGGCTACAAAGATGTTTACTGCTCCCATGTCTATTCCGCTACCTGTAAAACTTTATTTGTGATATTATGATACGATTAACTCTAATACTATATCCATGTCAATCCATTTATATTGTGACGAATATGTGCTGATATTTGTTGACCAAATAAAGACAGACACATACGAGTTTGGATCCACTTTTATTTCCACCATTACATGCCTTGTCTCATATACATTGTGGCGGCCTGTCGGTCTGCTAAGGAATGCTGACGCTGAATTGAAGACACTGCGCGACGTTTGCTCATCAAAACGTTGAAGCTGACATGAAGATGTTGAAAGCTGAATTGCTGGAACTGGTAAAAGAAAATAAACCTGCGAAACTAAAATATAAACTTCAGCATGGACGCAAAGTGATAAGAACGCCGTCGTAACATTGTCAGTACAATGCTATTGAGTTGATCTGGGCTCAACGGATACGCAGCTCGCCACAATACAAAGCTGCCATTCTCCACTAAGATAATGATGACATTGCTGAAAGAAGATTGTGCCAAAATTACTAAAGAAGACTGGGCAAAAGAGGTAGAAAAAACTCGAAAAATAATAACAGAGACGTCAATATTGATAATAAAATTGAAAAAGAAATAGTGAGAAATTGACTAGTGGAGAGACGGGTGATATTTATCTATGGATGGGCATCTTTTAACGACGTCGCCGCCAGATTGGTTTATGTCCACCTTCACCGGTGCATATTTTGTCGGGGTTAACTGCTTTTTCGACTCTTTTCTATGTCACTGCTATACTGTGTTACACATTGCTGTTTCCATTGTCTTCTTCTGGTTACTATTGGATTCAGGTTTCTTGTAAATCTCGCTAGCAACCTTCTTAAGCTTATCTCAGTCTTCAGCCGTCTTGAACTTCAAAATTATTAAAATATGTAAACTTAAACACTTTATCACAAAAATAACTTGAACACCCAACTAAACACAAAACAGCACTTGCCTTCGAAGTTTAAAATAGAATATAAAACATGTATTCAACACAGACACAACACAACAGCAACAAACACATAAAAAAGAGAACAATAAACATAATAAAATTGCAATAAAATTTTGTTGAGCGTGCGCCCATACCGAAAGGGTTACCATCTCAGCATTTGCTGGGCGTCAGACACCCAGCGCTGGTTTTCAGTTGGCACCCCGCAGTGACACACGAACGTAGGTAAATAAAATAGATACAGACTTGAATATTAATTATAAACAATGCTTAAGAATACGTAAATAAATAATTTAAAAGATTTTTTTGTGTGCCTTAGTTCAGAGATTTTTTTTTATAGTACCTATGAATCACAAGTTATAGGTTTCAAAATCCAATGTCAGAGTCAAAAGCACTAAAAACTAAAAGGATTTCTTTGTTTGTCAACAGCTAGCTACCTGCGACCCTCGACTCACACCAAATGTCTAACAAAAGAATGCGCACTCGCAAAAAACATACCATTTTGGAGCACTGCACTACACAAATATCACACGCGTAGTTTAAAGTTAGTCGAATAAATTGTAAATACAGCATAAAATATGTTTATAATGAGACACACTCTAGACTTTATGCGGACCTCTTTAACGGATTCCTGAAATATATGGAAAGATCTCACCAGGTAAGCTTGCAACTGGGTCCTGCGGCAGTTATTCCTTCGTACTTAGGCACTAGCCTGAGATCATAAACGCTTATTCCACCCACTTTTAGTACTATTTGAATGTGTTTTTGGCGATATAAAGTTACAACCACAGCAAAACGCAACATCTGGAGTGCACATTTCACTAAACTTATAATAAAAACTTTAGCGGAGCACAATTGAGAGCGTCCGTGCTCTTCAACGACTGAATCTTGATTGAGTGAATGTTATTGTAACTAAAAATATTAAATTAAAGACAAATTGACCTTTCGTACCATTGTATCATTTCAAAATACCTACAGTATTAAAGTTTAAGTACATTTTCCTAATCAGAACTTTAATCCAATGCACTTTACAATACATAATCAAATCGATCAAATACTCATACAAACTTGAATCGACTTATCGTGAGTCGTATGGTACTACTTCACTGGTTACGTCGCGATGCTAAATGTCAAAACAGGCCTTTTATTTTTTGACAACTTTAATAATCTATTAGGGCTTCCAAACAAATGTTTCTTTTTATAGGTGTTTGTATGTTTGTCCACGCATTTCTCCGAAACTATTAATCGGATCGTGACCATTTTTATTGGCTTACATTTACTTCAACTTAGGGAACAGTGTAAGTTTAATCAAAATCGGTTCTGCAGTTTTCAAGATATGGAATAATTCGTATAAAGTGTGTGGACTAATACGGCCTGGCTTAGGGATATGAGTTTCGAGTGTGGTGTACAAGGGAAAACATCTTAAAACCTTGGTCAACCACAACAAAAAAGTAAAAAAAAAATACTTTAATTTCGGAAGTAAAAAAGCTTTTTATTGCCCTACATCAAGAAAATTCGTTAATTTTCAATGTCTGTTTTACAAAGCAATAGTGATAAAGAAATTCTTATATCAATGTATAAATTTTATTAACAGGTTGACAAAAAAGGCCGCAACTTCCTCCACGTGGCGATCCAAACCTGCGACGTTGAAAGCGTGATGTTCTTACTATCGGTCGAAGTGGACGTTAACTCGCGCGTACAAGACGCGTCACTAGCGCCACCTTTACACCTGGCGGCTGCGGCAGGACATGAAGTGTTGCTGAGGAGTCTGTTACTAGCAGGAGCCAGGCCCAACGACCGTGATGCACACAAGTATGTACCTCATTTTGTAGGATATAAGATTGCAGGTCAAATGACTTGTCTCTGAATATGATAGACGTCAACTCGTGCGTATATCTCTGCGCAAGGTGTTAATATTTGATTGTTGCGTATAGACGCACCGCTCTGCACGTCGCCGCGGGCGCCGGCCACGAGCCCATCGTGTCGGCGCTGGTGTCGGGCGGCGCGGAGTACGGCGCGCTGGACGCGGCCGGCGACAACGCGCTGCACGTGGCCGCCCGCGAGGGCCACGCGCCCGCCGCGCGCGCGCTGCTGGCGGACACTGACATCGATGCCGCCGCGACCAACCTCAAGGGTAACTAGTAACTACTTCTGACAGACTGAAGACAACGCGCTGCACGTGGCCGCCCGCGAGGGCCACGCGCCCGCCGCGCGCGCGCTGCTGGCGGACACTGACATCGATGCCGCCGCGACCAACCTCAAGGGTAACTAGTAACTACTTCTGACAGACTGAAGACAACGCGCTGCACGTGGCCGCCCGCGAGGGCCACGCGCCCGCCGCGCGCGCGCTGCTGGCGGACACTGACATCGATGCCGCCGCGACCAACCTCAAGGGTAACTAGTAACTACTTCTGACAGACTGAAGACAACGCGCTGCACGTGGCCGCCCGCGAGGGCCACGCGCCCGCCGCGCGCGCGCTGCTGGCGGACACTGACATCGATGCCGCCGCGACCAACCTCAAGGGTAACTAGTAACTACTTCTGACAGACTGAAGACAACGCGCTGCACGTGGCCGCCCGCGAGGGCCACGCGCCCGCCGCGCGCGCGCTGCTGGCGGACACTGACATCGATGCCGCCGCGACCAACCTCAAGGGTAACTAGTAACTACTTCTGACAGACTGAAGACAACGCGCTGCACGTGGCCGCCCGCGAGGGCCACGCGCCCGCCGCGCGCGCGCTGCTGGCGGACACTGACATCGATGCCGCCGCGACCAACCTCAAGGGTAACTAGTAACTACTTCTGACAGACTGAAGACAACGCGCTGCACGTGGCCGCCCGCGAGGGCCACGCGCCCGCCGCGCGCGCGCTGCTGGCGGACACTGACATCGATGCCGCCGCGACCAACCTCAAGGGTAACTAGTAACTACTTCTGACAGACTGAAGACAACGCGCTGCACGTGGCCGCCCGCGAGGGCCACGCGCCCGCCGCGCGCGCGCTGCTGGCGGACACTGACATCGATGCCGCCGCGACCAACCTCAAGGGTAACTAGTAACTACTTCTGACAGACTGAAGACAACGCGCTGCACGTGGCCGCCCGCGAGGGCTATCCAATCTTTAGATGGAGACTGTCACATAACTTGTTTAAAACTAGATGTGCCATATTTACGACAGACTTACATATTCGTGTTATTTTGGATACCGTTGAATGAAGGTGTGAGAAGAGCTCGTGGCTAAGTACTAACAGCCGCACGGGTGGATCCATCAGGTTAAGTTGCCGGGGTTGGTCTCCTCCATGCCTCGGAAGGCACGTTAAGCCGTTGGTCCCGGCTATCATTCGTGGATCTTTGACAGTCGTTACGGCTCGTTGGAAGTCCGAGAATCTCAAACTCAAAGCATTTATTTCAATTAAACCATTTACAGGCACTTTTGAATTGTCAAGGGGTCGATCAATCAAAAATATGAAGCTAGTTGCCAATTCCAAAGCTTGGTAGGTACCTATGGAGAAGTCCATACCTACAACGGGCAAGAAACTCCGCGGACACTTTTAAGTCAATAATTTGATACAAAATATTGGTTACATCATTCATTTTGAAATTATGCATGTGAGAACAATGTAGAAAGACGTGTACGTTCGTAAAAGCGTCCGTAATAAAAATAAAAAATAAAGAATCATTCAAAAACTTAAAATAAGCCAGACAACCAGTCTTACCAAGGAGTATAATATTGTATTACCCAGTAACAAGTAAAGTAGGGTTGTGGAGGTCAGATTGGCAGTCGCTCCATGTAAAATACTGGTTTCAGCTGCATCCGGTTAGACTGGAGCCGACCCTAAAATAGTTGGAAAAAGCTAGGCAGATTCATTGTTGAATGAAGGTGCTGTTATGTATGGGTTTTTTCTGTGAAATTGGTAATGATCCTTTCTTACCACATTTCGTCACCTGTCTCGTTCCCAACGTCAAAAATTAATTTGAACTTTCTTGAGACTTATAGAATTGCTAGAGATTTCATGATACCAAATTATTTTATTTCATCAGGTAGAAATCCACTGCACGAGCTGTGTTGGTGTAAAAAGGACAACGCCGCAACGATCTGCGAAGTATTCCTAGAGTTTATGCCTGACTACCCGATCAATAGGACTGACTTACAGGTACGTTATTGTAAGCCCCATATTCATTGTGAACAAAAGTTGCAAAACATGATTTTGTATTGCTGAAAATATTTTACACACAAACTGTACAATATGCGCCACGAAAGATAGGACTTGACCGCGTCTGCCGTACTCTTTCCGCCGCCCCGATGATGCCTCGACGCAGACCTCATACCGCTAAAGACACCTCGTCTACTGCGCAAGTCAAACCATGTGGTGTGACAAGTCTCATCTTTAGTGGCACGTACTGTAAACACATGCTTACATACTGTAGCCACATGCATAAAACATGCTTTTGTATTGCTGGCAGTGTTGCCAGCAATACAAAAGCATGTTTTGCAACTTTTGTTTACCATGAGAATACTGAACTTAATGACATCTATCTCATCAAGAATTATTTGATTTAAACTCATCCAGTTTCGTAATATCAATGAGATTCATTCAAGTATTTGATATTTTTTTAGGGTAATACTCCGCTCCTACTAGCTTACATGAACGGTCAGGGCGCGATGTGCCGGGTACTGGTGAAGGCCGGCGCGTGTCTCGCTCAAGAGAATAAAGACGGAATATCTATATTTAACTATCAAGTAAGTAACTATCAAGAATTTTAGGCGTTGAGCTGAGACGATGGACAATTTGGAATCGTATGGAAATTGTGTGGAATTATAATTCGTTCGAATTCTATTTACCAACTCCGACTAAGTTCCCGTTAAATTACTGATCGGATAAATTCATACAAACATTATACAATTTTTAATTTATTTGGTGAGTAGTGTAGTGGGCTAGTGGCTATTCGTACAGAGAGAAACAAACAAGCCTAGTTTAAGGACCACTTTTACTAAGTCTGAATAAGGTTCAATTATCTGCCACATAATTTCACAAACTGTTCCTTTTCGAAGTTAGCACACACCATTAAGAGGAAACAGGGCCTGCGATTCTCCATACAAATGTATTTCCCTTTTTTCTTCCTGAATAATGCCTGTAAGGCAATCTTTTTTTTTCTTCTTAAAATCAAGTTCTGCTGTTGACGTCCCTGATATTTTCTTTTTTTTTTCACTAACTTATTGGTAAAGAAAAAATGACATATTTTTTCTTAAAATGTTAATGTAAAAAAATTATTGAATCGACTCAGTTTTCGTGGAGAAAAAAGGGGTATACGAAACGTCGATCTCGTAAATATTTTTTTCACCTCAGCACCTCAAACAAGCAGGTTTTGCTGTCAAAAAACAGTGAGCAAAATTCGATTTTGCTGCGAGCGAGAGACAAAGTAACTTTTTAATAAATTTTTTTAAATGCCGAAAGCAGTGTTGGGTCTACTCACAAAATTCTAAAGATTTGAACTTCAATTAGTTTTGTCACTTTCACTTCGATACGAAAAAAGCGAGAGATAGAAACAAGTCGATTCGAAGTTCGATTTCAAAATACCATTTATTAGGCCCAAAAATGAAACAAACAATAAAACGTTCGGATTCACATAGAACCTAATTGCAAATCATCTGTTAAGGTTTTTTTTTTTTTTTTTGGAACGAAGTTCGACGAATTCTTTAGGCGTCTTGTGGTAAGAGTGCACTGGCAGAAATCGTCACGGGAAAAGGCGTTTGCGACTGTCTTCTTCTAATTCAAAGAGAAAGAAAGACGGAGTGAGACAGTAAGTGTGAATCTGATCAAAATGCAAATCCAAGATGGTGGATGCGAAAATTTTCACATTTTTCATAGTAGGTGTCGTTTTCATAGTTTTCAAGGGTGCTAAAGCCGATTGTGAGGTGAAAATGTAAATCCAAGATGGCGGCTGCGAAAATTTTCAATTTTTTCTTCATGGGTATCGTTTCTATGGTTTTCAAGGTTGCTAAAGCTAATAGTGAAGTCAAAATGTAAATCCAAGATGGCGGCTGCGAAAATTTTCAAATTTTTTTCATGGGTATCGTTTCTATGGTTTTCAGGGTTGCTTAAGCCAATAGTGAAGTCAAAATTAAAATCCAAGATGGCGGCTGCGAAAATTTTCAAATTTTTCTTCATGGGTATCGTTTCTATGGTTTTCAGGGTTGCTTAAGCCAATAGTGAAGTCAAAATAAAAATCCAAGATGGCGGCTGCGAAAATTTTCACATTTTCGTCATGGGTGTCGTTTTCATAATTTTTGGAGGGTACTAAAGCCGAGTGTGGTCAAAATGTAAATCCAAGATGGTGGCTGCAAAATACGAGGTGATGAAGATTATGTAAAAAAAAACCTTGTCCGATCCGAAAAGGGCATATGGTACTGCAGTGAAATTACAAAAGAGTGATTTTTTTACTATTATTTATAGTAAAAAAGTTATTGGTATTTAAAATTCACATCTTTAGTTCCAAAATTACCTCAAATCCATAAAAAATTTGCAAAACTCATACTACGACGGCCGCCGCCCGCACCAAACGTAAAATTCGGTAAAATTCACCATTGATAAAAAATGTGGGGAATCCTTTTTCCTGAAAATTTCCACATAAATATGCTCACAGTATGATACCTAACAACACCGTCACGGATCGGACAGGGTTTTTTTTACATGTTGTAGGTATGTTCTCGCTGCTGAGGTGAAAAGTTGTATGTGTTACACGAGAGCAAAGTTATTTGCATCTCGTGTCTTTGAATCCCTCGCAGCGCTCAGGATTCTAACCTAGAATCACTCGCTACGCTCGTGATTCAAATAAAGAATCCTTCGCTTACTCGGGATTCAAAATCAACACTCGCAGCAAAAAACAACTTTGCTCTCTTGTTGCACAAATAACTATTTTTGTGATATAATCGCTCTGAGCTGCAGCTGTCCCTATCGCACTCTACGAAGGCAGACTTGAGGTAAAACGACGGCAATAGTTTCCTCAAATACCTATTTATCAAATTCCTCGCAAGCCGTGTTCCCTCTTAAATCGGTATTGGACGCTTACACACGCAATTAAGTCTGTGTTTATTCTTGATGTGAAATGAAACTCGTTTGTATCAACAATTCTTAATTTCGAAAGAATACTACTTATTATTTTCATAAATAACACCTTCTTTTTATCTAAGCCTTATAAAGGTAGTGCAATCCACTGAGACGCGCCCCACTCCGCTCCGCTCCGTACTAAAGTATAGCTTACAGTACAGTCATCGCGGAGTGGGGCGCATCGTCGTGGATTGCACTATCTGTACCTAGGTACTCTTTTCTCTACTAATAACAACATACTAGCTATGGACTCTATGCTCATCTTTATGGCCTGTATTTTTTCTTATGTCAGCAAACAATAGTATTTTAACAATAGTTTCTAATGGCCAATTCCTATAATTTTCGTACCTTTATTAGTTAAAATGGCTTGTATCTTTACCAACAATGAAGCACAGACCTCATAGCTTTGCATAGAAGACCCTCTCATATGGAAGTAGCTTTCACTGGTAAAATTAGCCTATTTTACAAGGCAATAAGAATTCTACCATTCGTAAGCAAAACGCTTCGTTTTTGTTTATAGGAACCGGGAATTAATCATGTTTCCGAAATGAAATGACACTGAGATGTGGTTCTACAGGTTGCAACGAAACAATTACTGCATCGTCTGCTAGACGTCCTGCCTGCGGAGGCGCCGTGGGCGGAGTCCGACCTGTGCCAGGAGTGCGGCACCAAGTTCACGCTCACCATGAGGAAACACCACTGGTAACTACTGATGCTTTTGTTTATAACAGCTAAACGGGTACAGGGGATAAATGATGAGTGTCAATTTTATCATAATTGAAGAAAATTTGATACAGACTCATGGACATAGACTCATGGATCTCTTTGACATTAACCTCACACGAAATAAAATGCATGACTGTAGGTTTATATTTTATTGTTATGGTTAGGTTAGTCGTAGTAGTAATCATCATCTGCCTAGCCTTTTCCCAACTACGTTGGGGTCAGCTTCCAGTCTAACCGGATGCAGCTGAATACCAGTATTTTATATGGAGCGACTGCCTATCTGACCTCCACAACCCAGTAATTGGGTGATACGATACCCCTTGGTAAGACTGGTTGTCAGACTTTCGGGCTTCTGACGACCCGTAACGACTGTCAAAGATCCACGAATGACAGCCGGGACCAACGGCTTAACGTGCTTTCCGAGGCACGGAGGAGTCTCGGTACGTAAAGATGGTCACCCATCCACAGACCAACCCCGGCAAGCGTAGCTTAACCTGACGGATCGACCCGTGCGGCAGTTATTACTTAGCCACAGTAATAAAAGTCACAATTATTTGGACACAGATATATAAAAAAAATGACACAATATTCCAAGGGAAAAATTATGTATGTCAATCAAAAAGTGATGAATGTCACCAAACAAAATGAAATTATGCTACTAGCTTACACTATATTTAATTACTCATGCATCTACACTGATATTATTTGTATTGGATAGTAAAAGTTTTTTTTTTTGCCCTATGTGAGCAGAATTTTGCCAAATATTGCATTTGGCTGATATTGTATTTGGCTGCAGATATTGATAGCATTGAATCATGTAAACAAAATACTACGAATTGCAATGCTGCAACAAAGTACTACCAAATTATCATAACTAGTTAAGTTAAATCCCTGCCATACCATAGACAACTTCGTAATATTTTTTACTGACGACTGACATCCATAATTTTTTCGCCGGTATCACACAAACATTCACCGTTTTTAGCCTGTGCCTCAATATTTAACGGTTAATTAATTGGTCACAGCGTAGCGTTTTTAGCGTTTATTCTGATATGAATATTTTCGATGGAATTCGTTTAATTTCGTAGTACATACTAATTCCATGCTGCCATGATAGTTCATACGAATTCCATGCGAATGAATCTTTATCCATATCGTGTGTCAAACGCATGGTAGTGCATGTAATGTTTTTTTTTTCTAATGCCTATTATACAAAAAAAACTGCGCTCCCCCTTAAAAAGATTAACTGGGCCAAATTTCATACTCCTCCGTCCGCGTAATTTTCGTAAAAAGGGGATAATGATCTTACGTCTCCTCTTCAACGTCTTACACAACCCGTCTTATCCTTCCTACCATGCTCTGTGCTTCCTACCTGCGTGAGCGTTTTTCTTATGCTCGCCCTAGCGACGCACCATGTAGATCACACCTTAGATCCCTCCTTAAGGGGCCTGCGGAGCATGCGTTGTTCATACAAACGTCATACCAAAATAATTTGTAAATCAAACATATTCTTAAGGTAGTGTGTATTTATTCCGATTGGATTACAGAATATCTAGGCTTCCAAATATATATTTTGAATGGACACTGATATAAAGACGAGATATGAGGAATTTAAAAACTTATTTTTCTCATAACTCGAATTTAAATCAGTGTCCATTAAAAATATATATTTGGAAGCCTAGATATTCTGTAATCCAATCGGAATAAATACACACTACCTTAAGAATATGTTTGATTTACAAATTATTTTGGTATTACGTTTGTATGAACTACGTATGCTCCGCCGGCCCGTTAAATTAAAACAAGCTAGGTATCATTCCTATTCCTTTTCTGTCCTAAACCGCCTAGCATTCGTCATTTAAAAACTGTTTCACAATTCAAATATCGAGTAAAAGAGCATTACCTTTCCTCTCAACTGTAAGTATTTATATACGTATAGTATGTAAGTTTATATATTTAAGCTCTATGTATTTATTTAAGTATATGTTAATTTATTACGTTATACGTGTAGGTTTATTTCAATATTTTAGTTTAAGACTTCGCATATTTATATTATTTTTTTTCTCTTCTTGTTCTCACCCACTATTGTCTACATTTCTTTCTCATTTCTCCTGTCGTAGGTCTGCTGGAAGAAATTTCTTAAGAAATAAGCAGTACCTTTGTATAATTTTTAAATAATAAAATAATTAAATACAAAGTTTTGCTTCACGTATCAATTTATAGACGCCGTGTACAAATGTACACTCCAAAACAATTTACAGGCGCCTTTAAGAGTCCTATTACATTTTTGACGCAAATTCATGATTTTTGACGTTGTAATTTTCAGCAGCAGTAAGATATTTGAATTATCTGATTATGAATAACGATAGTGCCATTCTCTTTATTGTAAGTTGGAGTTACACATTTTCATTTTTCTTTTCGTGTAATTTACTATAAATATTTTACGAACACAGTTTGCAAGAAAAACCGTTGGCGATGGAACTTTGACGCTCAAATTCACATCGTTACATTCAATTCTTATAAATGCTAAAATTACTAAAAGATACTTTGAATGTTTTACTTGTTTATTGGAGTTCTAGAATTTCTTTAAATTCCTTGTGTTTTCAGGGAAAATTCGTAAAGAAAACCAATAAGATGACAAAAAAATAAAACAGAAAGATGAAGCTAGTTATCTCCTTACTTCACTTGATCTTTATTAACCGCTACCGTTTGGTCTTCTGTCTTCGTTGAATCTTCAAAGCCCGAATGTAGATTTGGAGATTGAGAAGGTTCAAGAGCGCTCATTCTAAAAGTTGGCAGTGCTGCAAATAGCTGTCAATTATTTACCTGTTTTGTTTAATTTGGCAATATTACTGAATGGAAATAAGAAATCTCGTTATCTAGTGAACCAGAATATCTATATATATAAAAGAAAGTCGTGTTAGTTACACTATTTATAACTCAAGAACGCCTGGACCGATTTCGCTAATTCTTTTTTTGTTTTGTTTTTTTATTGTCAGGAGGTTTTAGGTAGGATATGTAGGGGTTAGGGTAGGTAGGGTAGATAGGTGCGCCGTAGATAAGTACTTAGTGCTACCCGTGTGAAGCCGGGCGGGCAGCTAGTTAATAATAAATTGCAATAATAACACTGAATTTGATGTTGTAACTGTTTTAGGTGTAAAAAAGGCATTTGGAAAGTTTCAAGATTATTTTTTTACACCAAAACTAAATATTCGGTGTTACTACACTAACTATTGCATTTCATAATTCATAATCAATATCATACATAATTCACTAGTTAACCATATTTCCTTAAAGTAATATAGCCAAATTAATCAAAACATCGAAATATTTGACAGCTATTTGCGACGTTGCCCAATTTCAAAATGTACGGATTTTTGTAAGCACCGTGCATGGCCCGCCATTCAGAAAAAGTTTTTTTTTTTTTGTAAATTGCTAAGCCTTCTCGTTCCACTACTGTAGGTTTTGATGAGGGATTATGTTTAACTATAAACATTTAAGAAGTAGTTTTCGTATAAGTATAGACTTTAAATTAATGATATTTTCCCCAGTCGTCACTGTGGCCGTATGCTGTGCAACAAATGCTCGAGTCAAGACGTGCCGATCCTCAAGTTCGGCATGAACAAGCCGCAGCGCGTGTGTGAGATCTGCTTCAACGTCCTGCAGGTGGGCGCGAGTTAGTGACGCAGCGCGCACTGTGTCGAGTGCGGTACGCACGGAGGACGCCACTCGGACGAGGGACCGAAGAATTGGAAACGCGTTTGTGCACTGAAGTGATAAAAGCGTGTTCATTGGCCACATCTCATCACGTAATCAAATGTAGCCAATGAACACGCGTGCATCCGCGTCGGGTGTGCTGTTAGAAGTGTGGCAGACTCTTTTAAAGTGGCTCACACACACTATCCGCAATTGTACGCGATTCTTAAGCTCAGTTAGTCGTCCGACTAATCGTGAGATTTTATAGTTTTGTATTGCGTAAATATAACAAGCAATAACTCTTAATTTTGTTGCTAATGAGGCTAGATCATCCCTACCGGTTTATTATTATATTTCCGTAATTTTAAATCGTAGTATGTACACATAATGCCTAGGTATTTCCTTTTTCAGTTATATGATATTTTAACTTAAAGCACAGACTTGAAATGACTGTCTGTGCACAGAACTGTGCGATTTTTTTATTGTGCACTATATTTTCAATTCTCGGTGTTGAGCCGAGCATTGAGAATCCAACAGAGAGTATCCCAGTGCGTCAAAAAAACACACTGTTGGATTTTCAACTCTCGGTGCTAAACAATGCGTTAAAAATACAGTGCGCGAAAAAATCGCCCGTGGGGTTGAGGGCTTAAGGTTTAGATAGCAATATGTTATTCTACTAGGTACAACATTGTTATGAGATACAATGTGATTTAGTTAAGCTTCTAAGGTCACAGTTAACGATTCGATGCGAAGTATACTCTACTAGATAATGCCTAGAATGTAATCTATACAAGCCAAGAGCGCGTCCATTAGATATTAAAATAAGAAACTTAAAATTTGCTTAAAATCGTGCCTCCACTTTTATTACGACACATCTTGGTATTTTCGTTTCGTTCCGCTTCGTAGTTTTGTTTCACTAAATTATGCCAGTTGTCTGTGCTTTTATTTCCAACAATTCTAGCTTTAATATATAAATTGGTTATATTGTATTGTTAGATATTATTGTTAAAATTTTATAATGTTTATGATGTTCACACATTAAATCTCACTGACACATTCTTATGTAAAAATGAATGTATTCATTAGGTTATAAAGCTATCCAGCTTATGGGCGACTGTTTACACATTGCTGTCCTGTGGGATATTTTACGGAAAAAGTTGGGATAACACCTCAACATCCCACTGTATGAAACTGCCATGTGATCTCAAAATTATACTGGAAAATATCGTACTGATCATCGCCGTGTGTAACGGGCCTAAAGCAACGGTATCCTTGAAAAGAGGTGGCCGCGGTGACGACTGTGACGGCAGCGGGGTTTTACGGTGCCAAAAACGCTCTCTAAGAAAACACACCGTGTAATTTCATGTATAACGTTTCAGTGACGTCATTCGTCGGTAAATTGCAGACGATATGTTGCTGCCACTGGTCTTCTAGGAAACAGTAGGTTTAATCGGCAAGGATACAACGATCACACCAACCCTATTGTTAGGGATGTCCACAATGGGAAAGCTCGCCCGGTTTCGACAATTGCTCATACAAGATTTTGTTTTTTTTTGGTTTTGGTGCTTATTCTGTGTGACCATTATAAACAAATTCTTTTATCAAACAACAATGCATTTCGTACTTTTAAAGTCAATTTTCATTACTTTACAAATAGCTGTAGGGATTTTATAGAAAGTGAAATGTATTCTTTTATTGCTTAGGATAAGACACGTATATTATTAATTATTATACAATGTTTACATTTTGTAAAGGTAACATTTATTTTGATGATATATTTGGCATTTGTTTTGACATTCCGATTACTGTGCAGGAGTTTATAAAGTACACTCTGTATATATGTTATTAAAACAACTTTTATACTGCCTCGTTGGTCTAGTGGTCGCTAGCGCTACTGCTATGAGGTCCTGGCTTCGATTCCCAGGTTGGGCATGCTGTTGGGTTTTTCCATCAGGAATTTTTCAGTAGCAGCTCAGTCTGGATTTGTGCCCAGTTGATGGCTCGCCACCTATTACATGGGACTTAACCATAACTGGCGAAATGTGGGTGTACTATAGGAGGTACACCTCTGCCTAACCCTTCGGGGATTACAGGCGTGTTGTTATGTTGATGTTTTTTTTTTATTGAGTGCCATTTTATTTGTGATGTTCCAGAGCAAAATTGTTTTTGAGATTTATTTTTATTTCTACGAAATTATTATTTCTTTTCCAAATTTTATATTTGCTGTAATAAAAAAATTATATGCAAAATGCTTTTTATTGTTAACTAGGTTTATATTGCATTTACTAAATAAAACACGAATATTAACGGCGGTTATTTATTTACAAATAAACAATAAACTTCAACTCCTCGATCTTTACATGTGGTACATAAATAATTTTCTAAAACTATATCTACCCTTTGTACCAGCAAGTTCTATGAAAACAAGTATTATGTAACATAAGATTGTGTATTTTGTATGGCAGATCAGGGTAGGAAATTAAAATTAAGTTACTTTAGCCTTTTGAAAAGGTCCTTGGTTACGCAATGATCGAGGACATGCAGGTAGTCGACGAGTTCCTGCTCGCAGGTCTCAGCAGTTTGGGTGCGGGAGTTGACACGGTCATTGCACTCTTGGTACTTAGCCCAGTGGTTTTGGGCATCAGACTTCTGTGCACATGACTCCTGAAAATACATTGTGCCATATTAGTACTTATGTCTCAAATAGATCATGAATTTATACAACTATATTATTTTTAACAACTAATGACATACTCTAGGACAATATAAAACTTGTTCACAATAGATACATAGGTGCTATGATCACAGCTACAATAGCTAACTAAAATGAGAATAATTACCAACATCAACTTTAGTGAAATCAAGGTTACAGAAATTAATAAATTAAACCTTTAGATTTTTTATAAGCTTGTTCTGAGTATTTAAGGATTGTCTCTAGAAAAAAAAAACAATCATTTATATTCTGCATGTAAATATTGATGGTTCTATGGCATCAAACAGTGGAAAGAGGGTAAGGTTATATTCTAAAAATTACATTGGTACCTATCAATGTAAACTGAATAGAAATTAGATTATTGAAAACTGAGTTGTTTTAACACACAAATACAAGCTTTCTTTCGTCCTTATTGCCAAAGTAAATGTATCCAGACTCAGGTGCAGAATAACAGATGGACAGCTGGTATCCTGTGTTTTAGTATGGAATTAATTTACCCACATTGAAATAACATGTCTTGATAATTTTATGTATCAAACTGTTGCGTTGGGTTGGTGGGATTTCTAATAATGCTCAAAGATATGTAAACAGGAAGATTAACATTCAGTCTCGTTTATAAATCAGGTTTACAATGCAAGGTTAGAGCACAACACAAGACCTAAATAATTGGCATGATAGTCCTCCCTAAACCACCTAACCTGCCACATAAAGGGCAAAGTACTTCGGTAAACCTGGTACCCTATGTGAGATTGTCACTAACACCAAGGCATTGATGGCTTTCTTGGAGGAGCTGAGGTGGATCGAATAACCGACTTCCTACCTGACTCTTAAAACTCATAAACATGGGAGGACTAAGCAATAGGTAAAACGGGCTGGTACTGCAACTCCACAACAATCTGTTTTGGTTTTGAATAGGTAACCTAATTTATAAACTTCGTCAAAAGCTACAGCAGTAAAACGTCATCTGATTTTTGTTTGTCTAAAATGAGAAAATTCGTCAAAGGACGAAGAGTTCTTCAGCAAAACGAGGTTATGTTGTGGTATGATCATTGAAAATGTAGCACACTGTCAAGCATATCTTATATAATAATGTAAGTAACGAATGTGGATAAACGTACCCTTAGTTGGGTCTGAGGGTCAACCAGGTCTTCCTCTTCGGCTGCCTCCTCCTCAGCCTTGACCACAGGAATAATATTTTTCTCGGACATTTTGCCTGAAAATGAAATGCACTGTATAACACAACTTTTAACAGATGACGATATGAAAGTTTTAACAGTAGATCACTTATTTTCAAGGGAGAAACATATATTTTTGGCGAAAAATTACCTAAATCGATGATGCAACGACCGATAGCAAGTAACAATGTTGCCAGTAACTAAATAATACTTTTACTAGTTTTTACAATTAGTGATGATACTGTTTTTCGGGTATGTTGTACTTATAATATAATAATAATATTTAGAAAAAAACTGATTACAAATGATTACACAAATTGAAATTATTGATAGCTAATAATCCTACTGCGTTTATTAGAAGAAATCAGATTTGTTTTATGAAATGGTAATAATGAACTGTAAAAAAATTGTGACAATGACATTAAGCAAGTTGGCAATGTAACGATACCAATATATGTCTATGAAGTATGAAGTTTTTGCTGTAACAATGTGTAGAAATAAAAACGTATACTTTATGAATAAACATTGAGCCAATAGTCAACTGAATATTTTATTTTAATGTTTATTGAAATATAAATAAAAATACAGTCAGTAATCATTTCATTATACTTCTAGTTATTAAATGTGTTGATTGTATCTCATGTAAAAGGATAGAATGTGAGTATGTTTTTATCCACTCGTCAGCTCCGAACTGGTCGTCACCATGGAGAGAGCTTGCTGTAGAAAATTATTTTATAATTCGTTATTGTGGTGTTAAACTAGTGAAATTCTTGTTGCAGCTATGGTGATTGTAATATAGGAATTTGAGTATAAATAAGGTTTAAAATGATATTGCATCATACTCCCAGTATTCGGCAAAAAATTGGAAACTATACGATTTCCTAACATATTGTTTTATAAACATTTCAGGTTCGTTCTAATGGAAAAGAAGTACTTTTTCATTTTTTTCCAGTCGCTGGTACCTTCGGCTATCACCTATTGTTGGTCTTTGCAAAGAGTTGTTGATTTATTGTAAAAGAAGAGGTTATGTTTTATAAAACATTTTTCTGTTTTGTCTTGCAGAATGAATGGAGGAATGGAGCATAAAACTCCAGCTCACAATGTGGTGCTTCACAAAGCGCCTAAAAACTTCAAAATGCTCATGGATCCATTCTTGGTGAAGGGAGGAGCAAAAGTTTATAGATATGATGGCACTGTTCCTGGAGATACAACTTATCCACCTGTACTGTGCCGAGACCCTCGTTCTCAACTCTCAAGAATGTGGAATAGACTAGAACCAGCAGACCTGCCTGTCCCTAGGTACCCAAACACAGATTTGTTGTATTTACAAGCATACATTTGACATACCTACCCAAAATGTCTTATAATCAACATTATATGCATGAAGAAATTATAAAAATCAGTTTATATCATTGTATTGCAATTCATTATTATGTAGAGATTGGTTTTTATATACAAAATTCACTATATTGTAATTTATAACCAGAAATCTTATTGGTGTCTCGGTGTTTATCAAATGTTGTTTACCTACAATTTGTACATGGGATATTCTTTCTTTATATAAAGTTGAGTCTGTAGAGTGATCATCAGTTGAATTAATAAGAAGTATGTAGTAAAATAATGTAATTTTGGTTATATTCTCCTTTGTTTTTATTATAGCTTTAGTCACAGTAGTGCCAACATTACATTTGGTTTGACATGTAATGTGAAGCGGGAATTTCAAAATGTGTGATCATTTAATGTTATTTTCAGGTTCAAAATAGATAAAAATTATGTAGGAATACCTCCACAGCTAGAAATTACTATAGGAAACTTAAATGACAACATTGACAAAGCATTTTTGGCAGACATGATGAATAAAGTTGGTCCGTCTGAGGAATTGACAATATTCTACCATCCAATCACAAACAGGCACTTGGGATTTGCACGAGTAGTGTTTCAAGATGTAAAATATTCAAAGCTATGTGTAGAAAAGTATAATGGAAAATCAGTTATGGGCCAGGTATGTGAAAATATTTTTAATTTCTCAATAAAAAATAATTTTATGAATGCAGTTCTTAAATCTGTAGTAACAAATTGTTTAACTTACTTTATTATTTACTTGCAGGTGCTTGAAGTCTTCCATGATGCTTTTGGCAAGAAATGCCAGGAAATGTTCGAAAATAAGACTGTGGAGAAGAAGCCCCAACCTGTGGCTCCTCCGATCATCACTAAACCACCTCCGGTTATAGTTGAGGAAGTTAGACCCCCGAAGGTAGACCCTACACTCAGCAAGAGATTAGAGGAAACTAAAATTACTGAAAAAGTAAGTAATTTATGTTGTATATTCTTATTTACTGGAGAACAGAAATGAAATGTTCACAAAACTTATTATTATTGCTGAATGTTGCAAAGGCCTAACTAACGTCCATATCCTTTTTTTTTTGGGTGGAGAATCATCATATACCTTCCCCCGCTCTGGGCGGAGCGGGAGGGCGTGTCAGACTCTTACTGACTAAAACCCACCTGTGTTCCTTCAGTTGCCTTTATGTTGCCAGGGGCCACGGTATCCCTTTTGGATTTTCCCGCAATCCCGGCAGTCCCGCAACCCCGGAAGTCCCACAACCCCGGTAGAATGTCCATATCCTCTGTTTCGTTTTGGAAGTCCTAAGCCTTTCCAGAATAAAATCAGATTTTATCAATAAGAAATTAAAAACTAGAGTTAGCGTTTTTGCTAGTCCACCAAGTTGGCCGACTAAGTCTGAAGGTCTTGCCGCTTTCTGTCCCCAGAAAGCATCCTGTTTAGTAATTTGATAAATGCACTTTGTGAAAATATAACTACTATAAAATAACAAAATCCAAAACTAAAAAGCTATGCACTCATTCTATCAAACCTACATATTTGAGTAATAGCTAGTAACTGGGTTGTGGATTTCAGATAAGCAATTGCTCCATGTGAAATAACGGTGTACAGTTCATGCTCACTTAATGTCTCGCTGATGGTGGCGAGCGTGTTGGATCATTCGGTTCCCTACAAAATGGTTGAGCTGGATGGTGATGATCCACGCGTCATGTTCGTGAACGGGCGCCGTCAGTTGAGACTGGTCATCTTTTATTTGCCAGGGCTTATTTTTTATCTTATATTTTTAATAGTTTTTGTTATTTTTTTTTTTTTTTCTACATTGTTCTCACATATAAAATCAACAAGAGTAGTACCCAAAATTTTGTAATTTCTATATTTAAAAGAGTGACCTTGGAGTTTCTTGCCCGTTCTTCTCCATACAGATCTACGTTTTGGAATGGGCAACTGGCTTCAACTTTCTGACTAACCGACTGACTCTTTGACAATTCAAAAGTGCCTGTAAATGGTTTAATTGAAATAAATGCTTTGAGTTTGAGTTGCATCCGGTTAGACTGGAAGCTGACCTCAACATAGTTGGGAAAAGGCTAGGCAGATTGATTGTTGAATGAAGGTGCTGTTGTTATGTATGGGTTTTTCATCAATAGTTTGCTATTTGTTGTTTCTATAAGGGCTAGCGCACATCTGGCGAGGCGCAGCGCAATACGTTTGTCACTGCAAAACAAATATCAACATTACCGCCTTTAAAATAAAGTCGAAAATAAATAACCTGAGATGCGCTCATTTTTCCGCTTAGATACGCTCTCGAACTAATGGAAGTTTATTTATTCTCAACTTTATTTCAACACCAGCAAGGTCGATATTTGTTTGATAGTGACAACCGCGCTGCGCTGTGCCTTGCCAAGTGAACGTCGGGCCCTAATAGTAAACATTTTATTCTTTCAATAATATTTTTACTCAGCCTTGTTGGTCCGAACTAGGATTTACAGTTTTTCGTTCAATAAAAGTAAATTGACTTTTTCCTTCCGTCTAATGTGTCAATAGGTAATCGATTTCCGGTAAGTGGAGGTTTCCACTTAACTTGAATGCTGACACCATCCATTATGTTCACTTCTAACTCCTGTTACAATTTCAAGGAGCCGTACCCTCGCTATAAGGAGCCAGTAGAACATGCAGTAACACAGCACAGTGACAGCAACACTCGGTGGTCGGACGAAGAGCGAGAGTACCGACACCGGCACCGCAGCCGCAGCGAGAGAGAAAGGGACAAAGATAGAGACCGGGAGAGAGGGGGAGAACGGTAATTACGGATTTTATGTGTCTTCATTTCCGTTCAGCAGCAAAACAATGCTAGTAAAGGTATCTGAAAAATTGTTTTTACGTGAGTAAATGATTATGACTGTACTGGTAGTTACAATACATGTTATACTAATTAAATTGTATGTATCTATGTAATCAATACTTTTGGAAGGATTTAAGAGTTGTATCAATTGCGGGGCTTGTTGCTAAGTAATAACAGCCGCACGGGTCGATTGATCAGGTTTAGCTTACACTTTCCGCGGTTGATTCGTGGAAGATTGACCATCTTTACATACCAAGACCCCTAAGTGCATCGCCGTTGGTCCCGGCTGTCATTCGTGAATTTTTGACAGTCGTTACGGGCACGAAATTCTGACCACTCTTCCCAAAGGGGTATCGTATTACCCAGTAACTGGGTTGTGAAGGTCATATAGACAGTTGCTCCATGTAAAATAGTGGTATTGCATCTGGTTGGACTGGAAGCCTACCCCAACAGAGTTGGGAAATGGCTAGGCAGATGATGATTAAGAGTTGTATCAGTTCTTTTTACTGTTAATAAGGCACCTGTGATATACGTGACTTCTGCACGCGTAGCATGACCACAATCACACAGTGCGTTCCGAGTTATGCTGTAATCGATTTGCGCTAACACATGTACCGAATTAGCGTGAGCGCGATATCGATGTTCCGTTTCTGGATCAAAAAAAGGCTTTCGACACCGTTTCTGTTCCAACCCTTGTGACCAAGCTAGAAAGAGCCGGAATAAGAGCAACCCCTAACAATTTTTTCAAAAATTAGCTGTCTAATATAAAGCAGAGGGTTAAGATAGGAGCATATATTAGTGATGATGCAGACGTCTCACACGGCGTGCCCCAGGGAAGCGTACTGGGCCCCACGTTATTTCTAACGTACATTAACGATCTTTGCAACTTAAAAGTCAATGGCGCAAAAATTTTTTCTTACGCCGATGACAACGCTGTTGTCTTTTCCGGGAATGACTGGTCTGATGTCAAGCTCAAAGCTGAATTGGGCATGGTCCAAATAACCAACTGGCTCAATGACAACTTTCTCACACTAAACACAGCTAAGACCAACTACATTTGCTTTACCATCTCGAATCGTTCACAACCAAATGAAGTATTTAGCGTCCATATACACTCATGTTATTAGTTATTTTTTTAAACTGGATCAGTTTAAAAAAATAACTGTAGTTGTCCTGCAATTAGTAAGGTCTCTCAGACTTAGTATTTAGGCGTCCTGACCGACCAAAACCTATCATGGTACGCTCACCTTGAGCACGTAACGGGAAGGGTTAGGAAACTGGGCTGGGTAGTTAAAACACTACGACATGTCCTCCCTACATAAATAAAAAGTAGGCCCTCATAGAAATCTCCTTAATGCAGTTTATGTGGCACTCGTGCAATCAGTTTTAGTTAACTGTACCCCATATGGGGCGGTGCGACAAAATCGAGATTTATAGACGTTGAAAGAGGACAACGAGCACTAATAAAAATTATGTATTTCGAAAAGAAAAGATATCCTACTGACAGTCTATACCAGATTAGTGGACTGCTTTCTGTTAGAAAACTATACATTACATACACGGTCCTAAAAAAAACATAAGACACTTCCTTACGATACAAACATTATATCTGAAAGACGAAAATACATGATTGCTCAAATCCCTCAAACTAAAACGAAATTTGCTGCTATACAATACACATACGATCTGCTCAACTACATATATAATAGAGTAAACAAGGATATATACATATACACTAAACAAGCACATACGTGTAAAAAGATTCTAATGGATTGGATTAAACCATTTTCTTATGAAGATACTGAGGCACTATTGAAACCTTGCAACACATAACTCACTCGTTTAGCTCTTAAAATGTCGATTGCACCCCATGTGTGCAAATAACAATAAAATTCTATTGTGTCGCTAATTGCGCGCGCGACGGGTTAATCAACACACTCACTCACAAAACGCACGCAAACCCACCCTCATCTCCATTTACATATACATATCCACCCGGATATTGTTAGTATTATTACTTTTATAGAATTTCCATTTAAACCTTTACATACATACACACACACACACACACGCACGCACACATACACACACATTTAATTAGTTATTTTTTATTTTATTTTGTATGATTACCTTGAAAGAACGGAGTCTCCTAATGTGTTTTTATTATTATGGTTACGAAATAAAGAATTTTTAATTTAATTTAAAAATAATCCGTGAATTGTCATAGATGACGTCATGACATGCGCCATCTTGCGATAACGCCGACCATTATTATTTTAATATCACCGTGAGCGCTAACAAAAATGACAGTTGTGCTGTTTTGTTTTGAGTCGCATCATAACTTTAAACTAACTTGGCATTTTCGAAATTGTGCTTCTGGCTACCGTTCGCTACCTAACCAAAGAAGAAGAAGAAATTTGTGGTATAAACACAAAGAAATATGATATGCAAGATTTGCCGTTGAGCGAGTACTGTGAGCGCGTTCACGAGCGTTCCGAATTGTTGAAAGCCCTCAGCAGTCATAATCGTGATATCTATAACGGAACGCAAATTATTGATATTAGCACTGTGGGTGATTATGTTGTAATTTGGAAAGCGGCCACAATAGAAATGGCTTTTGTCGACGGAAGAATAGACCAAATGACAGATTCAAATCTGTAATTTTTTCTTTGACAGGTTGTGATTGTTTATCTGTCATTTTGTCTATTCTTCCGTCGACAAAACCCGTTTCTATTGTGGTCATGATAATCGTGTAGGCAAGGAACACCTTTCCAGCACGCTTAGCATGACCACAAAAGAAACGGGTTTTGTCGACGGAAGAATAGACAAAATGATAGATAAACAGTCACAATCTGTCATTTTGTCTATTCTTCCGTCGACAAAACCCGTAGAAAACCCGTTTCTATAGTTGTCTTGCTACGCGTGCTGGTCATCATCATCTTCCTGCCCTTATCCCATGTTACTTGGGGTCGGCGCAACACGTTTTCTTCTTCCATTCTCCCCTGTCAACCGTCACGCAATCATCTACACCTTTTTCCTTCATATCACTCCTCACACAATCCATCCATCGTTTCTTTGGTCTTCCTCTCCCTCTCCATCCTTCAACATTTATATTTATCACTCTTTTAGCCACATGCGATTCTTCCCTCCTCATCACATGCCCATACCAAGACAGTCGATTGCCTTTCAACTTTTCTGTAAGTGGCGCAACTTTCAGACTTCCTCTAATATACTCATTCCTTATTTTATCCATTCTTGTCACACCACACATCCACCTCAACATTCTCATCTCCGCTACATGCAATCTTTTTTCGTCCATCTTCTTCACAGCCCAGCATTCCGATCCATACAATACGACAGGTCTAATCACGGACTTGTATATTGTGCTGGTAGTAGATTAAATTATGTTATAACAATACCTGTCATTGGTCTTGTCATGTCCTATTATTAATGTTTCTTACTATTTCACAAGCAAACGATGCAAGCGGAAATGTAAGCGAAGGTATACGAACATTTTTTTTTTTGTCTTGAGTAAGAGTGTTTTATAGTATTGTTCTATTAAAAGGAGTGAAATTCCTTTGATTCGTTTTTCAGTTTTTTTTTTTTTATCTATATACAGGATTACTGGTAATTCGACGTATATCCGTCAGGGGCTGATAAAGGGGGCCAAATGCAACAAATTGAACCCCCCATATGTATGGCCGAAATTCAATAGTATTCGAGATATTTGAATTTTAAGGGTTTTTCGATATTTACCCAAAATTTGACATTTAATTCCAAATAAAAAAAAAACTACACATTTGAATGGGTACCATTAAAAATCATGTTGTAGCTAGCACTTCAATTAAGCTATGGACATAGTTAAAACTACTTAATTTAACAAAATAATTAAAATAATGAACGATATAAGAATAACATCTTACCAATATTTTTATTTTACGCTTCAAAAATGTTGCCTCCTCACAAAAATTTCTATGACATTAATCGTAAAAATAACTAGAAAAACTTGCCTATTCTGTAAGCTTTCCAAAAAGGTATAAAAATCAACTTTAAAATACATAATTCGTGGCATGGCATGTGTTTGAACCGGCGCGGGGAGAGAAATAATGTGTGTTTTAGTTTATGATCCTTGCTAAAACAACCGATTTTACTGGCGGAATTCTTCGTGATGGGGCGGGGTGTGAGGGTGGGGGAGCACACGGCGTCTGCTGTGCTCGCGTCGCCTTCCTTAGTAAGTTTCGACTCTACGCCGCGCAAGCACGTGTGTTGTTATCTTGCTATTAACCAATCTCTCATCGCGTTAATTTGTTATCGATCATTATTGTTAATTCTTGTTTCTCTTGTTATTATTTTTGTTATCATTGTTATTTCGGATACCATGGCTTCGTATGCTAATAACGAATACGCAGACATTATGTTTTGTTATGGTTTTGCCGATGGAAACGCGGCTGCGGCTCGGCGAGAATACCAACGCCGCTTTCCCGATCGTCGACTTCCCCACGTTACTGTTTTCGGGAGCACCTATCGACGCTTGTCTGAAACTGGCAGTGTTCAGAGAGCACAATTCAACGCTGGCAGACCTCGACGGTATACGGCTGACGAAGAGGACACCATTCTTCAGTGTTTTATTGATGACCCAAACATCTCAACGAACATTGTTGCAAGACAGCTCGGTATGTCCCAGTGGAAAGTGTGGTCGGTAGTACATCTATCAGGTAGACACCCGTACTATTATCAACCTGTACAAACATTGCACGAGGGAGATCCTGCCAGGCGACTCGAATTTTCTCGGTTTATGTTAAACGCTGACGCTGACCAGGAGCATTTCCTAAGAAATATTTTGTGGACTGACGAGTCAAAGTTTGACCGGGATGGTATAACGAATTACCATAACTTACATTTTTGGGCACCTAAAGCAGGCAGGAATCCAAAAAAACTAAAAGAAACTGCGTCGCAAATGAGATTTTCCCTGAACGTATGGATGGGTGTCGTTGATAATTATTTGGTGGGCCCTCATTTCTTGCCCCAAAATTTGAACGGCGAAAATTACGAGGAGTTTTTGAGAAACAACCTAGACGATTTGTTGGCGGATGTTCCCGAAGAAATAAAAAACAACCTCATGTTTCAACATGATGGGTGCCCAGCACATTACCGGATTACTGTCCGACAGTGGCTAGATGAGAGATTTCCAAACCGATGGATTGGGAGGGGAGGGCCAATTCCGTGGCCAGCACGAAGCCCTGATATCACACCACTTGATTTTTACGTCTGGGGTCATATGAAGGAATTAGTTTATGTGACCCCAATAAATTCAGTCGAAGAACTTCGACAGCGAATAATAAACGCGGCGCAACAGATGAGAACAACGTTTTCATCAAGAGTGACGAAAACCGAAGTTAGGAAAAGAATTCGAACTTGCATTCGTAATAGAGGGGCTCATTTTGAACAAGATGTGTAAAATTTTTAATAAAATTTGACGTACATTTTTGAATGCATTTTATTTCATACAAATACAAATTCTCTCCCCGCGCCGTTTCAAACACATGCCATGCCACGAATTATGTATTTTAAAATTGACTTTTATACCTTTTTGGAAAGCTTACAGAATAGGCAAGTTTTTTTAGTTATTTTTACGATTAATGTCATAGAAATTTTTGTGAGGAGGCAACATTTTTGAAGCGTAAAATAAAAATATTGGTAAGATATTATTCTTATATCGTTAATTATTTTAATTATTTTGTTAAATTAAGTAGTTTTAACTATGTCCATAGCTTAATTGAAGTGCTAGCTACAACATGATTTTTAATGGTACCCATTCAAATGTGTAGTTTTTTTTTTATTTGGAATTAAATGTCAAATTTTGGGTAAATATCGAAAAACCCTTAAAATTCAAATATCTCGAATACTATTGAATTTCGGCCATACATATGGGGGGTTCAATTTGTTGCATTTGGCCCCCTTTATCAGCCCCTGACGGATATACGTCGAATTACCAGTAATCCTGGTATAAAGGTTTATTAGATTGCTGTTTTGGTGATGTAGTTTGTATTTTTATTTATTTATTCTATTTGAGTCGGCAGCTTGTATTTGCACTATGATTTTTCTTGCATAAAATATAAACGAATTAGAAAACCAATTATGGCCCAACTTTTTACGCGCTTCTGAGTTTAATTGCATATCTCTTGTTGTTGTTTTTTTTACCCATGTCTTATATTCAAGGATGTTTTACAGAGAGAGGTACCGCGAGCGGTACGCGCGAGGCACTAGCGAGGCAGGCGAGACGCCGTACGCCGGCGCCAGCCACGTGACCGAGGTTCCCTACACGCCACACCCGGCGCACCCTCCCCCTGCTGCTATGCCCTACGACCCTTATTACCAGCAGAGGTAAGACACTCAGGCTGACACAGACAACAACTGGGTTCCGAAAGGCTAATCAACGTGTCCAAATCAAACTAGTCAATAATTTAATTGCGTGTCGTTATTTCAGCCAATCATTTATTTACTTTATTTAAAACGGCTTAAAACCAATTACAATAATTGTAGACACAGTTCGAAAGAAAGAAATATGTTTATTCTGCACAAACAAAACGCACATTTAAAGAAAAAATACAGAAGCAAAATCAGAAGTAAAATGGGACTGTAGTAACAGTATGTTGTCTCCCCAGCTATGGGTACAGCTACACGGCGGGCGCGGCGCCGGGCGGCAGCAGCATGTGGTGGGGAGACTGGCGGCACCCGCACCACACCCCCCACCACCACTCCCATGTGAGTTACCAACCACACCTACTTACCACAAATCACAACATTTATAATTTTAAAGGAAAAAAAAAATCTATAACTGAATTATAATTACCAGCCTTAACAAAATAAAGATCACTGTGATGCAAAACCAGAGATAAAAGAAATGAGAAACAAGTTTTTTTTTTGTTTGTGGCCCCACTAGGAATTCTTCCTGTATTGTGGGTGCGTTTACAAACATTTAAACTCACATACACAAACAGCCAGACCCGGAACAACGACTTAGTAGTAGATCATACAAATATTTAATCCGTGCGGGAAAGGCCGTAAAAACGAGTGTAGTACCTTTCTTAAAAATATTATTATAATTATATTAATATTACGAACATAAATATCAATTTTGTTGACTATCAACAAAATACACAATGATTACAAAAATTATTGCGACTGTGTAAAACTTGTAGATAAAATGTTTTTTTGTCGTTTGATGTCCTCTTAACCGAGTGTTTATGAATACTAACTAAAAACAGCTCCAGGGCTTTGAGCGCGGTTTTCATTGTGCATTATCTTTTATTTGAACATTCCCACATTCATAATCGCTTGTTCATCTCAAGTAGTGTTTCATGATTCATTATAAAATATCATTATTTACATTGTATAATCGCATCATTTAAATATTTTCTGCTATCTATGGGTATCGGAAAATGATTCAAAAGTAATGGCTGAAGCCATGATTTCGGGTGCCTATTTTTTATTTATTTTCAAATTAATATGTTATCAGTGCAACGTCAGTTCTCAGTCGTAGCCACGAAGTAATATTACTCGTCTGATGAGTACAAAGACTGTTTGTGCTGTATTGTATCTATAGTTTAAAATGTTCTATAAAGGCCAGCGTACATTTGGGTGGGCCGTAAGGCAACGCATTGTATACATCCTCTTGTATCACTTTCGTACATTTTGTATTACCATCGCAAACTACTGGCGGGCTGTACGGGGCTTTTTTATTTTGCAATGTGATGCGTTGCGGCCCGATGCGGCTGTAATATGCGCTAGCCTTTAGTCTATGTTAGTGCGTCGTATACAAGTAAAGTCGAACTTGACCGAATATAAAGGAGCGTCGTTCGTCCGCGACGCCGTCGTGGGCGGCGCCCGCCACCCCCGCACACAAGGACCAACACTCGCCCGACCATCGAGACAAGGAGCGCAGAGAGAGGGAGAAGGAAAAGGTCGGATGCCTCACTTGCATAAAACGCTACAAGGGTCTTTTGGCGCGTGGCGTATCGGAACTAACGCCGCCATCTTGTTTTGTCAATACAATATCTGTGACAATTTCACAAAATGTTAACCAACCCTGCGGTATCAGTGTCATGCGCCAAAAGATCATTGTAGCAGTTGACATGCTTAGACCACGGAGTATGTAGTACACGGATGTTTGACTGCCTCCATTTGACATTACTGTTGAGCTCCTTAAGTTCTGAGTTCAGCTCCACGATTACTGACAAATGCTTGCACTGACTGGACAGGTCCACTCAAATCTGTGTGGTTCTTTTCTCAAAATACCATTTCAGACACTAATCTACATGGTCCTCATATGGCCTGACCAA
The DNA here is from genome assembly GCA_963853775.1 of Xanthia togata. NCBI lineage: Eukaryota > Metazoa > Arthropoda > Insecta > Lepidoptera > Noctuidae > Xanthia > Xanthia togata. Next base: position 15,305,693 of record OY970809.1, read on the forward strand.
GATTATGTCTGGACTTTAAAAGAGACTGTGACCTCTGAGTTTGTTTCGGCCTTTCGTCTCAGAGAAGTCAGATAGGAAACGCCGAACTCATCAAGCTATTTTTTTTTTAAGGTGACATGTAATAGTGATTCCAATATCCTATTTATATAATAAACAATTTCATTTCATTGGATCTCTATGGTCTTCAGCCGATCTATTTTCAATAGACAAGTTACCAATATTATTATTAACACTTAAAAAGCCGGTAAATTATAATCGACGCTAGTCTAAAAAAAAAATAGAAATGTATGTTTTACAACTGTACTTTGACGGAGGTATTCTAGCACATCGCAAGTCTATTCTGACACTTTGTGTATGCGTTTGAGCGAAACAACTGTATCAACTTGAGTATCCGTGTACTATGTAATCTGTGCTCACACTAGGTAGTGGGCGTAGGTGTCACTGTAGACATATTTAAGTTTGTTTTGACTGTCAAACTGTTACTTGAACCCACAGAGCACGAAGACGCCTTGGCCTCGGCTGCTGCTAGAGACGGTACTGTCAACACCTTTCTTATAAACCAAGTGTTTTAATGAAGATCTCCGTTTACTCATAGAAACTGCCCGTGACAGATAGCTTGCGTTCAGATGCGCCAAATTCAGTCACGAATATTATTCGTAAAGGGTCGTTCTAGTCGTTGCGGGCGCAGCGATTTCGTGCTCTGTGCTTGAAACGCTAAAGCACTTGTGCTAAATTGATTTTACTCACTGATGGTATTAGATAGATAAAAATGTATGCAAAATTGGTGATATTGGATGAAAAAAAAAAAACTAGATTTTCTTGCATTCTTGTTGGTTACTTTTATTGGTCTTCGAAGTCTAAAGCCTGATTTACACGGTCAGATTAAATTGCATGCCTGTGGCATGCCATAAATTGAAGCAACAATAAAAGTTGCACCGTCTAAACAGTGTTTGAACGATGCAAATCATTTGTTGCTTCAATTTTATTGTATGCTGTCGCATACAATAAAATAAAAAATAAGTAAAAGAAACTTACATCGTGTAAAATGGGCTTTATTTATCTGTAGTTATGTATGCACAAAATGTAACAATAAGTACCTAGTTGTAATTGCACGTAATGCACTAGTATTAAGTTTAGAGATAAGTATGTGTAAACGCACCTTTCACTTTGCATGCTCGCTTGATTATCGCATTTTCTAAATTCATAATTTCACCTGGATGTTGCAATTTCATTAGCTTTAAATTGCATGGGGATATTTGTTTGTAAATACTGCCTTAAAAATATCATTAGCCTTAACTTTTACTTTGACTTGTCACAGAATATATAGCATCGACGCGAAAACTGATACCATAGATTCAGTACTTACATGATTCTGAGCGTTGAAACATTTCGCAGGTTATTTAAAAAAAAAAAATGCTGTTTCATAGAAAAGTGCAATACCTGTTCAGAATCATGTACTGAATAGTCAATGATATCAGTTTTCGCATCGATATCCCTGCCACAATGTAAAAAAATAACGTTTCTTTTAACATAAAAAAAATGTTCCGTAAAATGTATCCATCTTCCAAAAATAATGTATAACAACTTCTTACACAATTATATGAATAGTCTTGGTACCTTAGGAAGTGCTGTTGGAGCCTAAAACCGTGGAGGTAGTGGAACCTCGACCGCCGGAAGACATCACCGACAGTAAGGAACCCGAGCCCAAACCACCTCCACCCGCTGACGAACCGAAGAATGTCGATCTAGATACCAGGTACGCACTAACAGAGGTATGTAGGTTTGAGCTTAGTGTGGGCTGAGATGATAATAAACTTCATAAATTGTCAATTATAACACAGGTGTCATTGAATTTGCATCGTCCGCGTCATTCTAAACATACATCACGTCTTGTTTCCCCAAAGGGTTGGGCAGAGGTGCACCTATAGTACACCCACATTTCGCCAGTTATGTTTAAATCCCTTGTAATATAGGGGGCAAGCCTATTGCCATCAACCGGGCACAAATCCAGACTCCAGACTATAACTGAGAAATTCCAGATGGAAAAACCCAGTAATACTTTGCCCGACCCGGGAACCGAACCAGGATCTCATGCTCAGCTGTGCGTGCATTCTTAAATTCTTAAACTCTAATTTTAGAATTAAAGGAACTTTTGCCAAGATAAAACGAGCGAGTAAGACGGTACTATTAAATATATTATGCGATTTCTAAAAACTTCAAACTTATTCTCGTGTCGTCTCACTTCTACGTTTCATGACCACGACTGCACGAACATTGGCGTATACTATAGTTACATGCGGTTTCTCTCCTACCGTTTTATGTACCCTTATAAAATCATATTAGAAATAAAGAAAAAACATTTATTTGACGCAGTACCATTAGCAAGCAACACATTTGAACAAATTATGAAGCACGAAAACAGTTTTTAATAAGAAGAAAACTTAAAATGAACCTGGTACTAATGGTATTAATGTGCTATATAACTGATTGTAACAAAGCATGTATGTATGTCGCACAGAATAGCGATGTTGCTGAAGGGCGCGAGCACAGGCGGCGGAATGGCGCCGCCCTTCCTCGCGCTCGGCATCTCTTCGGAAGAAGAGGACGAGGACAGACTGCCGCCCAACATACCGGACATCGACACGCACAACCCGCCCTCCGATGATGATGGTAAAATTATCTTTCTTTTATCAGATCTTGTGGGTTAATGCTGTGAGTTCGCAACACACCCGCATAACCCGCACTGGGCCTGCGTGGTAGATTACAGTCCACTCCCTCTCGAAAAGAGGAGACCTGTGTCCCAGCAGTGGGAACATAATATATGCTGTATGTATTGGAAAGCCTTTATATTTAGGTCTTTACCTATGAAATTGGAGATTTGTATGATAAGCTTTCGAATAAATCCACAGATAATTAAATCTGAAAATGCTGGTTATAGAATCTCCAATTACATAGGTAAAGACCTATTATAAAAAAAATAAGCAAAGCGTTAGGAAATAGTATACTTTTTATCCCGATATTCTCACGGGATCGAGAATTATACTGGTTAAACCGCGGGGCGCTACTTCAAAATAACTTGTACCTAATAAAACACTTAAATCTTATTTTTCTCCACAGGTAGCATTAGTGAAGACCGTGAGAGTATAATATCCATGTGTTCGAACAAGGACGTGGACCCCGAGCCGCTATCCTCCACGCCGTCGCCTTTCTTAGCGCGGGAGAACTACCTTGAATGCCTTCAGAATACTATAGAAAGGGTAAGATGATCATTCATCTATACATATTATAAATTAAGGCGCCGTTTTCCTGGCCTGTGGGCCTTTGAAACGCTACCTCCGCCTCCCCCAAATGCAGAAAGACGTATTTATTTACGATTCACTGCCGATCATTTCGCGAAAAATCCATGCCACAGCATAAAATATTTGCAGTTGACCAACTGAACTAGTTTTTCTTAGGTTCGATTTTTTTCAATAAGTTTACATTTTATGGGACTTAGGTACGGTGTAGTGAACTAAAATGATTACTTAAAATGTCCTGTGTACCTAATGGGCGTTTTCACATTAACAGATAACGAAACCAGCCCGATACCGATAATATGTCGGCAGCTATTACACCGACATCGATATAAATATTATCGGCCCAATGATATTGGTAACCATCGCGACGCACCAAACAATGTGGTTGTTTGGTGCATCGCGATGGTTACCTACTAAGTATAGCCGTCTTGAAGTCGGCAGTGCAAAAAAATGTGTTCAAGTGATAAAATGCCGCTACTCTCACCGCACTGTGTCTTCGCCGATAGATATCGTACCTATATCGGTGTCGGTCGCTGTCTGCGACGATATAGGTGACAATAGCAAGACAATGTAAAAGCGTTTGGTAGGCACTAAACGTATCCGATCATCAGACCTCCGATATCGTGTCGATGTCGGGTCGGTGTCGTATTGGCTAATGTGCTGTGTTGTGAACTTGTGAGAGTCAATTCATTTTATTAATTAAAGAAACAACATTTTTACCTTTTGATATAGTGTTATGGGATAGTTCGTAGAACGTAGGTACACAGAAAAACATGAAGTTTAGGCCTCTTCTGTCATCTATGGTTTGAATAAAAATCAATATTTATGGTTAGGTGACTGTTAATGAGAAATCCCGTGTACAAACTGCACACGGGATTTTTTTAGTGATAGTTAGGTAGTCATGAATAATCTGTAAGAATCCATTAGTGTATCAGTGTTGTGCCATTAGGTATTATATGAAGGAATGCAGGCGTTTAATAATACACTTAAAATGAAAAACTTCGCAAGGAATGGGAAATTTCTACTGAAGGCTGCGCGTTTAGACCTCAGGAGGAGCTGCTTCTCACACGGACAACTCTGTCGCTTTCTCGCTAGTCCAGCCAGCCAGCCAGTCGCGTCACCAGTCCTAACTCTCTGTATATTTTGGTGGGCGAGACCAAAACTACATACCTATTGTACTTACAGTGAAGATTTATAAAATATGCCTGTTATTTTAATATATTGTGGTATCTTACGACTGCCACGTGAATGAAGACGACGCGGACAGAAACTAGTTTCAGATAAAAATGGCTTTGCAAGGTGAAAGTTTAAAATTGCAATGGTTCTACTGCGTATCTCAACGGTCCCGCAAAATGTAATTTTGATAGAAAATATCAAAGTCGTAATTTCGTTCGTTATAAAAGGAACGAACATCTGCAAAATTGCATGCTTCTATACCCAGCGTGGTTTAGGTTGTGTATTGTATGTCAGTGAATTTAAGAAAGAAAAAAAAACCATACAAACTTTCATCTTTATTTCTTCAGGATTTTTATTAAGTTGAATGGGCTAAAAATGGTCTTACTGTTTCGCTTATACTGTGACCATATTTTTTTGTTTTGGATGTTTCCCACCACTCATGAAGATTCGTAAATATTGACAGCTCTATATGAAGTAACAATTGCCGTACTTTATTGCCAAGTGACGTACCTACTGCTACAGCTATAAATTATCGAATCTATTATTTTAGGACATCGACATTTTAGAACGACATTTTATCGTATATAGAAGTGTCGTATTCGACATCGTAACCAGTGACTTTTTGTATTCAAAACTGAAAATGATTCATACTGAGTCAATACGATACAATCACGGATTCAAGAAAAAACTGTGTTGCTGGCTCAGCTATTCGAAAAATATAATTACGATTTTTATCGTGTTCTATACATTTGGTCATGTTAGTATAGCACTTTTGTTCGAAACAGCATTTTTTTTTCTAATTTTAATCGTTCTTGCCAGAGTGAAAGTTTTTTTAAATATTTTTTATACAACCGACAACCGGACCAATTGTATATTATATGTTTATTAATATAGAATATGATATTAACAAAGACAGTTCGATGGAGAGTAAATATAGTAACATGGATGAATCTGATAAAAAAATCTTTAAAAAAACTTCTTCATATACGACGATAAAAAATTATATAAGACTCGCACTTGACTATAATTTTATCGATAATAATTTGTAGTGTGTCTAACACTATTGTAAGATGACAATTAAACGTCATCTTATCGGATATAAATAATCACACTTTCGAAAACAATATTATGAATTAAAACTATATTAAAATAACGAAATATTTTTTCTGAGTTGTCGCAATTTTATATCTAATGTGTTCTTCTTTTATTTGATTTTTTTTTAACAACTGCAGAGAGAGCGTATTTAAAAAAAAATTGACACAGGTCCACCTTCGATGACGTCCCGCAGGACTCTGAGCGCGAGCCGATTTAGCCCGATTTACTATATTTGGGTTTATTTTAAGATTTTATTTGCTGTTACATTAAAATAAATCCATAATCCCCTAAAGTCTTTTATGGTGAACGTATAGACGAAATTTTATTGAAATTGCTTTAATTACAATCGAATAAAACCATTTTTTCTCATAAAAACTCAACATTTTTTGGAAACTTTGCGATTTTTTTGTATCGAGCCAAATTATGTTAATCGTGTTTTGGCCCTCATAATTCACTAAAAATATCTTCAATTTTAATAATCATGAAAAAAAATAAGGCAAATTTGTAGTTTTTGAGGACAAAAATTGATTTTGCGTGCAGCCGAAATGCGTCAAAACCTCGTTTTTGGGACCCATTTCGCCTTAAAGTCGTTTTTCGTGTTTATCTGTGTGACTGCGTTGTTCGTCTAAGCTTCGCCACGGATTTTGTTGCGGTTCTCACCATCATTTAGGGAATTTATAAAGTGGTGTATTTAGAGTAGTAAATACCGTGCGAAACGGGCGTGTCGCTAGTCCTAACTATAAATGCGAACGTGAGATTGTTTGATACGCTTTCTCGCTAAAACAGCTGTACGGATTTGGATGAAATTTAACACATGCGTAGAGAATGACATGGCTACTTTTCATCTTGGATCGCAGCCGAAGTCGGCGGTCAACAGGTAGTAGAATATAAAAGGTCTTCGCACTGAGTGTATGTTAGGCGTAGGCGTAGGCGTTGACGCATATGCTGCGATATTGCCGCTGACGTGAATGTAACAAAATTATGTTGCGTTAAGGGCGCGTTTGTTAATCGGACAAAGTTATACAGTTTTTTGGTTCGTTTTGTGACAAAACTAAACCTTAGATTGGTTCTTCATCTTCAAATGATTTTACCTTTATTGTTCAAAATTATAGTTTTTTATATTGTAAAAACGATCTTCGACGAAAGTAGACAGACATACTCAATTCTAAAAATGAGTAAACACATGTTTCAAAATATCACAAATAGATTTATAAATGCCTATCCGTCTTGAGACTTGATAGAGTGACCTGAAGGTGTACCTCGGTGACTGCTACTGGAACTCCTACACGAGTAGAACTAGGTGTGCCGAGTTTGGGCTCATTTAGTTAGTTATGATGAGACCTCATAACTAAAAAATTAGCCCTAACTCGACACACCTATTTCTTCTCATCGAGGAAGTCCAGTAGCAGTCACCGAAGTACAACTTCAGGTTACTGCATCATGTCCGGAGGTAAGGTCTCATCATAACTAACAAAACCAGCCCAAACTCCACTGCCCCTAACTTTCTACTAATAGAGGACTTCCAGTGTCCAGGAGTCACTGCAGTAGGTATTTGTATCTAAGTATTATTTAGTAAAAATATAAACAACAATACGATTTTTTTTGTAGGTGCACAAATAAGAAACTTTCAAAGTATCAAAATTAGTTTTGATTACTATTCCTGTAGGTAACCGTGCGTACACGTGTGTGTGTGACCTTTGTCAATGTAGTAGTTCGATTCTATACCTATCAATTTTGCAAACGCATCCTTAACACGGCGGGCGTTGGTGTAGCGTTTATCCAGCGTATACGTTTAATTAACGTCTACGCTGGAACAAAGTCAGATAAAACTCTTTATCGCAGATTTTTTAACCACTTTTGAATTGTCTTTACCGTATTTTCCGTTGATATACATTTTTATAAAATCTAAGATTAGCATTATCTTAAAATATTGTAACATAACCTATATTTTTGTCTCCTAGGATTCCCAGTTGCCTCAGCCGGCGCCTCGCAAGAAATTCCCTCCAATAGACAAGATCGGCTCGGACATATCCTCGTCAGAGGATGAACTGCTGACCGGCGAGGAACCGAGACGGTCGCCCGAGGAACAGAACCGGGGACAGGACAACTTGGATGATGATCAGGTGAAAATAACCATCAACTTAATGCTCTAATATTTTAATTGTCATCTTTAGTTTGTTGGGATTGTAGACAGAGTATATTAATAGATATTTGTCTTTTGGGCACTTTTCCCGCTGATAGCTATGTGGACGATTTTTTTCATGCCCAATGAGCTCTTCCTTTTTTTTTTCTTTTCCATACTTGTAATCTGTACCCTAATTATGTAATGCAAAATCAATCCGAATCTGAATCGTTTTGAAACAGATTGCTAATCCATTGCTCCGTAAGTTCGAAAAAAAAAACTGCAGAGCAACGTAAATAACGCAATGAATGTTGTTGAACTGTTAAATGAAACAGATTTGTCTTTATCGTTTACGAAAATATGTTGCGTAATTAGAAAGCTGGATTTGGTCGCGACTCGCCCAAAGCAATAACATTGTACTTGACTGGGAATTGAACACGATATCTGCATGTCACTGATTAAATACGCACTAAATAGGAAACACGTATTATCACACCCACTTTTATATCCTGTGCGTGTTTCCAAACCTTTAAGGGCGGCCAACCCGTCATACTTTTCATACAAACGCTCGTACGTGATTATGGCGTTGTAACACATCTTTATTTGTTTTTTTGTAACTAATATGTATCTTGTGTACTATACCTAGGATTCTATGAAAGCAAAATATAGAAAATTTGAGAAACAAATTCAGTATAAGCCTCCAAAAATCTGCTTTTTTGCACAAATTTCACCTGAACTTTGGCCGGTCATAATGTACTCATAAATAGTAAAAGTAAAGAAAACATCTGCATAGAAACCTTGCACATGTAATGGAGATTCTAAATGACAAAAAATTATTTCAAAAGCTTGTAAGGCTTACTCAAAAACACGTATTTCCTGAAACAAATTTTTACACACTATTTTTCGTACAATATTATCGCGTTCTCACTTGCTTGTTAGTAGTTCTCACTTGCGCTCGATGAAACAACAAGCTTTTCGCACATGCTCGCGTTGTCGATAGACGGGCCGGGAAGAGCCCTCTTAAATATACTATTAAATTGTAATGCCAGTGATTGACATAATAAATATCGACTTTATGTTAGTGAGTATTTAATACCCTTATTGAAAAAAAAAACAATTTAATTTATTTGTAATTATTATACTGACAACAATCGTGTTTTTCGGTTAGGATTTTCAAGATGCTGTTGGAGTTAGCCCGCGGTTAAAGATGCGGTCTTTTTTCCTTATTAAATAATCCGACATTATTTAATATGGAATAAAAGACCGCATTGAAACTCCAATCAATCATCGCTTCAAGTAATCTTAAATCCTCTGAGCTAACTAGACGAATACAATATATCGTTACTTGTCGAAATACTCATTATAAAATGTTTTTGTCTTTGACATTTAACATGTCGAGGGAAGAAGTACGAGCAGAGAATATGAGCTACACTAGTGTAGCTAATTGGTGAACCCTAGGGTTCACCCCTTTTTGTCCCTTTTTGGAGGAAGTACCCCTCCAATAAAAAATCCCCGACTGCAAAAAACATCTATAAAGTCGTAAAACCTGTATACCAAGTTTCGTCCAGATCGGTTTTAAAAGACCGTAAACGACCTGTAGAGAAGTACCAACAAACTGACACACGAAAGCAAATTTTGTCAGACTTGAAGAGAGAGACGCTTCGCTCGCTCGGTCAATTGTGTCTTTGTTTCATTATTATGAACAAACGGGACAGAAATATTTTTATTTTATCTCCTTAGCGTATGTTTGGGCCCCTGTTGTTAGCTATAGACTAGCCCAACAAAACTTTTAAAATGAATAATCGACTACAATATATAGTACCAGTGGCGACGGGTGATTTTATGAGAGAGCTAAGCCGGAGCAAAAAAAAAATCGTTGTCGTCACGTCACTTCGGAATTTAATCGTGATCACGAAAAGCTACTTCTTGCTTACCTAACGTAATAACGGTGTCAATAAACCGTTTCATTAAATTCCTATTTCGATCTACTTTTCTATTATAAGCTTCATGCGAATTAACGAAAAATAATTATAGGTATCCCAACTCCAATCCCGAACTCGTGTAAATCCAAACAGCTACGATTTACGAATATGTTTTTAAGTCTGGACGTGTTTTTTTGATGATTTCGTCAGATTATTAATATCTGTAAAAACCCTTTTCACTAAACTCAAAAACACACATAAAAAGAGTCTAAGGATCAAGAACATTTTGTAAATATAAAAAAATATCCAATTAATATAAAATTTACGAAATCTAATCTTCCAGACTGGCTTCTTACTTTAATTCTTATGTTTAAGTTATCAACGTGTCCCTATATTTTGTATGCACGGTATCCATACTCGCTGCTGTTCTTTGGAACAAATCCCATGCGTGCTCAATTGGGTTGAGTTCTGGCTGGCGATTGAGCAGGCTACCACAGAACGTTGATGCGAGCATCGGCAAGAGTGATACGACTCTAGCCGTGTGTGGACCTGCATTGTCGTGCATTAGTCGAAACGAATCAACCAAAAGGCTTCGCAAAGGATTATCCCGTCGTCTGAAACAATCCTCTCCGCATAAATCAGCATTGTTGTTGCCCCTGATCCCAATGAGATCGGTTCATCCATCGATACAAATACAGGCCAAAACCATTCTTGTCCCCCGTCCATAAGAATGAACTTCTTGAGAAAATTTATTTCTCTCCAAACTCGAGTACATCTTGTATCCGGCCTCATACCGAAACGCGATTCATCGGAAAAGCAAAAACAACGCCAGTCTTCTTCCTCCCAATATCTGTGTTCGCGTGCTCATTGTAAACGGGGTGCTATAGGTGGAACTTTCAGCGGCACTTCACGTAAACGATTTCGGATGGTTTGGTCGCTACCAAACCATCCGAATTTGTTTACGTGATGTGGGTTTGCGTTCCCGAAGGCTGCTCCACAGCTCTTCAGGCTTGCTGATAAGCGTATCAGCAAACCTGAAGAGCTGTGGAGTCTCGTAGCCAACATCATGACGGTCATGATACGATTCCGTCGAGTAGTATTTTGTATGTACCGTTCCTGCTGCTAGGGGTGATGCGAGATCGTCCTCTATGTCGCTCGGCCACACTGCCCGTGATACGATAGCGTGTCCAGAAGCGGCTTATGACGTTCTGTGTAGTGCCAAGAGTGACAGCCACAGTACGTTGCCTGGAACCAGCTTGCATTATTCTGACGGCTCTCATCATCTCTTCTCGTGTCAAATGATGTTGCTCCATATCGATGCAACTTTTTTCAGTTCCGATGCAAAAATTGTAATGGTTTTGTAAAAACGCTATTACACACTTTTATAGGAATCCTGATTGACAATTGACTATCTATTTTTAATCAAAATGTAAAGAAAATTCTTCATTCAAATAGAGAAATTTACTAAAAAGAATCAATAACGATCCAAAAAAGTTAAAATAATAATCCTCATTTGCGGCGATACTCTAAAACGTACTTGATCCCTAGACACTTTTGATGTGTGTACTATCTTAATCACTGTTCTATACCTATAAATAAATATTACTATTACTAGTAATATTCAATGAATACAGCGAAAAAAATGCAAATTTACTACTTAATATAAACAAAATAAAAGGTTATAATGCGATTACGTCAAACAACAACCACACATTGTCAATTTTTCACAAATATTTATTGCATTGTATATTAAATAAGACCCATATCGGTTTGTACTAGTCTTAAACGTATTAATACTAATTATAGATGTCGCTATCATCGCTGTCGTCAACGGAAGCCAAGATCGAGGAACAAGTCCCAGCGGAGGCGTACTACTACCCGCCCACCACCGCCCCACCGCCACATCCGCACTACTATCAACCTATGTGGCCGCACACAGGTAAATTTCAGAGGAAAATATTGTACTGTCGGGCAGGTGGTACTTTCTATAATACTGCCATCTGACATTATGCTGAGCCGAGGCCCTTTTCCATGCAGTAATATTGACTAATTAATAAAAATAGATTTGACAGCTATTTGCGACGTTGCCAATTTTACAAATGCACAGCCTTTTACGTCCCTTGTGTGTAACGTGCTATGTGTTCACAGCATACCCTCCGCCGGGCTACGGCGGCGCGGAGCTGGCGAGCGTCATGCCGTACGGCGGCACGTTCGCGGCGCCGCCCACCATGCTGCCGCACTACGCGCCCTACGCCGCCGAGCCCGCGCAGCCCGCACAGGTACCACACTCACTATATACCCACCATGCCGCCGAACTACGCGCCCTACGCCGCCGAGCCCGCGCAGCCCGCACAGGTACCACACTCACTATATACCCACCATGCCGCCGCACTACGCGCCCTACACCGCCGAGCCCGTGCAGCCCGCACAGGTACCACACTCTCTATATACCCACCATGCCGCCGCACTACGCGCCCTACGCCGCCGAGCCCGCGCAGCCCGCACAGGTACCACACACTATATACCCACCATGCCGCCGCACTACAAGCCCTACGCCGCCGAGCCCGCGCAGCCCGCACAGGTACCACACTCACTATATACCCACCATGCCGCCGCACTACGCGCCCTACGCCGCCGAGCCCGCGCAGCCCGCACAGGTACCACACACTCACTATATACCCACCATGCCGCCGCACTACGCGCCCTACACCGCCGAGCCCGTGCAGCCCGCACAGGTACCACACTCTCTATATACCCACCATGCCGCCGCACTACGCGCCCTACGCCGCCGAGCCCGCGCAGCCCGCACAGGTACCACACTCACTATATACCCACCATGCCGCCGCACTACGCGCCCTACACCGCCGAGCCCGTGCAGCCCGCACAGGTACCACACTCTCTATATACCCACCATGCCGCCGCACTACGTGCCCTACGCCGCCGAGCCCGCGCAGCCCGCACAGGTACCACACACTATATACCCACCATGCCGCCGCACTACAAGCCCTACGCCGCCGAGCCCGCGCAGCCCGCACAGGTACCACACTCACAATATACCCACCATGCCGCCGCACTACGCGCCCTACGCCGCCGAGCCCGCGCAGCCCGCACAGGTACCACACTCTCTATATACCCACCATGCCGCCGCACTACGCGCCCTACGCCGCCGAGCCCGCGCAGCCCGCACAGGTACCACACTCACTATATACCCACCATGCCGCCGCACTACGCGCCCTACACCGCCGAGCCCGTGCAGCCCGCACAGGTACCACACTCTCTATATACCCACCATGCCGCCGCACTACGCGCCCTACGCCGCCGAGCCCGCGCAGCCCGCACAGGTACCACACACTATATACCCACCATGCCGCCGCACTACGCGCCCTACGCCGCCGAGCCCGCGCAGCCCGCACAGGTACCACACTCTCTATATACCCACCATGCCGCCGCACTACGCGCCCTACGCCGCCGAGCCCGCGCAGCCCGCACAGGTACCACACACTATATACCCACCATGCCGCCGCACTACGCGCCCTACGCCGCCGAGCCCGCGCAGCCCGCACAGGTACCACACTCTCTATATACCCACCATGCCGCCGCACTACGCGCCCTACGCCGCCGAGCCCGCGCAGCCCGCACAGGTACCACACACTATATACCCACCATGCCGCCGCACTACAAGCCCTACGCCGCCGAGCCCGCGCAGCCCGCACAGGTACCACACTCACTATATACCCACCATGCCGCCGCACTTCGCGAAACATTTTTCACTATCCACTATCCACCAAAAGATAGATAAAGCAGTACAATGAGAGAAGTATAAACGAGATCGTAGCGATCGGATTCAATCCTAAAATATCGCTAACTGTTCACAAGTATTATATGCGTAGAGTTGTTTGATATTCATTAGCATTGTTTCTTTAAAAACTTTAGAAGTTGGTGTTAGGTATGGATAGCGAAATAATATCTTTATGACCTTATTTTGTACTCTTTGTAATTCTTGCAACTTCGTTTTTCCGGCACTTCCCCAAATTTCTATGAGATTAGATTGAGAGAATTATAAATAGTATAACGTATCTTTTTAGGTATGCACTGGTTTATACTATGAAGTGAGCCTGTAAGTGCTGATAGTTTATAATAATAATAATAATATGGTCTATTTGATTATGCCATGTTAAGTAATAATCTATTCTCAGGCCAAGATACTTTTCACAGGTTTTTTGATCTAGTGGGATATTATCAATAATTAGTGTATCGTGATGCGGATTTTTTTTAATTCTTAGATTTAAAGACAACGTAACAAATTTTAGAAATATTTTTGGTTAATAAAGGATATTTGAACCATTCGAATAGAACGTTGAGATCTTCTTGGGCTTTTGAAATAATGTCGTGCATGTTGGGTCCGAAATAAAATAAGCACGTATCATCTGCATATAAAGATAAATGACTATGTAGATTTAGTTCTGTGATGCTATTTATGTAAATCAAGAACAATAGCGGCCCTATTATAGACCCTTGCGGAACGCCGTATGTGATCGGCAATGTAATACTTTTAAATCTGTCTATTTTAACTACCTGAAATCTATTGGTTAGGTAACATTTTAGCATTTTAAGTGCATTGCCCTTGATACTTATGTTTTCTACTTTTTCTAATAGTAGTTTGTGACTTACGGTATCAACGGCCGTTTTGTAGGCGTACAGCTTCTTCAGATGACGAAAATCTCTGTCCACGCAATTTATTCTTTATTTTAGGGAAAGTATAGAAATCATTAGGGCTTAGGTCAGGGCTGTACGGCGGATGGTCTAATAATTCTATGTTTTCTTGCTCTAAAAAGTTTTTTGTTCTGTGCGCGGTGTGAGAACTCGCATTGTCGTGATGGAGGATGATGCGGCGGTAGCCGTTCTCTTTACGGAGTTCAGAAACGACCTGTGGCAAACAAATTCTAGCATACCATTCTGTATTAACCGTTCTTTGTCCCTCAAGAGGAATAGTCGTAAGATGGCCGGTTTTGGAGACAAACGTGGCCACCATTTTTTTTGCAACACTCCGTGAACGAACAATTTTTGTTGGCTATAACTCATTTTCGAACACCCAAACTCGTGACTGGTTTTTTGTTTCGGGTTCGTACGCGTATATCCAGGATTCGTCACCTGATACGATGTTGTATACAGTATTTGAGGATCCTGCGTGTAATCTTTCGAGAGTTCTGACGCACCAAGTAACGCGAACCGCTTTTTGCTCTTCACAGAGCGAATGCGGTATCCATCGGGAAAACAACTTTTTTACACCTAATTGTTCATGCAATGATTATTTGTATTTGACTCATGCCAATGTCTAAAGTTGCCTGAATTTCGCGGTATGTCACATGTCGATCTTCCTCAATCAGCTTACGCACAGCATCAACGTTTTCTTGGGTGACTGCAGTTTTTGGACGACCTTGACAGGGATCATCACTGAGCTTGACACGTCCACGTTGAAATTTAGCAAACCAGCGATAAATTGTGGTTTTGGATGGGGCTTCATCACCAAATGCAGAAATCATCCGGTCAACACACTGTTTTTGTGTTAAACCACTTCGAAAGTCATAATAAATCATCGCTCTTGAATTTTCTCGAGTCAATTCCATTTTCTCAACGACTAAACAAGTTTGACAAAACCTTGTGACAAGACCGAGAATCTTTTTTTAAATAAATAAATGGTATTCGATTTTTAAAACCAAGGAGTTTTCAATATAAAAGATTTTAATATGACAGGAACAGTGGAAATATTCCATTCCCGATACTTTTAGTGCAGCCCTCGTAACTGAAAAGTTTTTTGGTATTTAACAAAAATAGAAAATGGTCAACAAATCAACAGTCTACTACGCATACAACGTTCTCACATTCATAAAATATAAAATAATACTATATAAAAATTAAAAATAAATAAATATTGTCACAACACCGCCGTCGCGCCGGTGAAAATGACGGCGTACCGCTTTTTGAGGAAACCCAAGCTATAATACCTTCGTTATATTCCTATTGAACATTTAGCATCATAGATCAAAATTCCAAACTGAACTTAAAAACCTCTTCAATAAAGCTCCTTTTTCAACTTCACATTTTCAATCCACAGGAGCTAGACAATCCCTACTACCCCACAATAAACAGCGTGATAGAACGAGTAACAGCAGAACTGAAGATGATTCTAAAGAAAGACTTCAACAAGAAGATGATAGAGAGTACTGCGTTCAAGAGCTTCGAGGTGTGGTGGGACGAACAGAGTCGGAAGATCAGACAACCCAAACCGAAGGACGATGCTAGCCAACCGTCACAAGTACAGAACACGCCTGTAAGTACCAGTTTTTTCAAGTTTTTTAGTATGCCCAGCAACTGTTACGGATGTCAACCTTGTGAACGTTAAAATAAAGTGAAAAATTTGTAAACTTAAGCGTATCCGGCTGCCCACTTTAATGTTTTCGTGGACTAAACTTAAGTTCTAAATATTAGACCATCTGCAAGGTTCGCTACCACAAACTGAAGGACATCTATGGCAAACTTCTAAATCCGTCGAAACAAAAAAAATGCCTTTTTACAACTGGTCACTCTAATATTAGCTGAGACTTCATAATTCTAAGGTAGATGGTTGCGTAAGTAGCAATAGAATGTAAATATCTAAAATACTTATTTCAAGTTTAGTCTTGAGTTTATTTATTTGCGAATTTATTTCAACACGTTTTAAGTTTAAATTTCTTTGGCAGTGAAACATCCTAATATACTTTCAGGAAATTTCAATCAAGAAGGAAGAGGCAGTGGACTCAATAAAGTGCATTATGGAGTCTCGCGAGATAGGACTTGAATTAGGCGGCTATAGTTCCGGGATTGGACTGGGACTGAGGGCCACAATACCCAAGATGCCCAGCTTCCGGCGGAAGCGGAAGATACCATCACCTGTGTTCATGGATGACGACTCCTGCAAGAGGCTTAGTGATCAGGTATGGTTTTTGATACTGACTGACTATTGTCACGAATTAGCATTCGATTTTTCACGAAAGAGGTAATGTTTACTAAATATGACACTTATTAAAATAGATTTGACACTAGATTCTAGATTAACTTACCTTTAAATGTTTAATCGAAATCATTGGTTATGGAAAAATCTATAATAGATCACCTTTTCAACTTTAAATGGGTAAATAAGTCATACAAACCAACATCAAATGGACAGTGAGACCCATCACCGTCACAGTACAGTACTGTCTTACCTATGTTCCTGAAGAGCTAATCGACACCGTGTCGCAATCAAACTCTTCGAGTTACTTGACAGTAGTTAATTCAGTCAGCCAATCAGAGCAATCTGCTAGCAAATGTGTATTTAAGAAACCGGTACCCCAATTGCTACTCCATTACCTCATATGTTTGAAAAATTAGTCTGTTCGACAACGTAAATCGTACAATGAATGTTGTTGAATGGTCAAAATGATAGTAATTTCAATTGTAAATGTGTAAGACAACTAACCCGCGGGTGTTAGTTCAGAAACCACTATCATTATGTTATGTTTGCAGGAGGAAATGGTGCAGAACTCAGACGAAGAGAAGGAGTTGCCGACGAGTCCGCGGAACAGGACGACTGGCTCCTACCTGTCACGCAGTCGCCGGCGGCCGTCCAGCAGTTCCTCCAGGTCAGATTTACTACATTTAGTTTTTCAGATTAGCAACGAATCCCATCTCTGTTCAGCGTCACAATCTGGTCAAGGACTGGGACGGAATAAAAGTGGATTCTTGCAGGCGCAACTGGTTTCAACTTTCTTGTCGGCATGAAGAATTCCACCTCTATTCAGAGTTATAAAGAGTATTTAAGCTGGCTAACTATTTTTCAACTATTTGCCGTTCTGTTAGCCAGTTTGTGGTCGAGCTGGGCAGTGTTAAAGTATGCCACTTAATTATTCGATAATTACGATGAGAAATGAACTCTGCATATGGAATGGAAGCTGTTACTAAAACGATGGAGACGCACCCTTCACCAAACGACTAATCCGTAAAATTGTTACGAGAACCTTCAGCCAGAATGAAGAAGGCATTCGTTTCAGACTCGAAGGACCAAAAAAAGTAACATTAACCTACTAACTAACTATACCTTTCTTGATCCAGATCTTCATCATCTTCATCAAGTCGATCGTCTTCGTCTACCGCCTCAGAGCGCAAGGGTCCGGCGCCGCGGATATACTCAGACTCCGACGACGATACAGATCTCGACGAGGCAGAGGTAATTACTTACTGCTTTTGTTTACGAGGCTATGGTTCCATACGAGTCACTGATATCGAGAGAAAGTTGCTTCGAGGTACGGTCTGAAGGCAGTGCAATATTTAGGGCTCAAAAAATTGGTGCGATAAGTTTTCAAGCGGTTTACCCGGCACAATTTTAATTGGTTAAACGTATAAAACATTCAGAACGCGTTTAAAGACGAAACAAGGTGGAATGGGCGTATCATACGCCCTAAAGTTGTAGCTTAGAAAAATACACGTCTCTGCACAATGACAACTGTTTTTTTACACAAGCCGTCTTAAAAATGACCTCTTGGTACCGTTACAGATCTCGTATAGGACCTCAACCTCACATTTACTAAATAACCCTGGACTTTTTAAACAATTAACATTGCATTGCAGCCTAACGAAGTGGCTGAGAACGATAAGCCGCTTTGGACAAAAATGGTAACACACATAATAAATAGCCCTTACATGTACCCTACCCAGCGGGGTAATTGTGTAACACACATAAAATGACAATTAATCGACATCCACCCACGTTCATTGCTTTATTTACGTTGTTGAGCAGATGAATTTTTTAAACCTATGAAGCAATGGATAAGCGATAATCTTCAAAACTCGGATTGTGATTGAAACTGTGTTACGCAATTAGGGTGCTGGCATTGATATGACACTTCGAGCATTAGAAAGAGACTCACACAGGCATGAGTGACAGAGACAACGCTCTACAAAGATGAACTTTTTCTAAAACCCGATGTGCCATATTTTCGGCTGCGTACTGTATCTTAGATGACAGACAGTAGTGTTGGATTTGTAGAGAGTTGTTCAGTGACCTTTAGGTATCTGTTGAAAATATCTAAGGACTGCGACTGCAGAAGGACCTGCTAGTTGTAGAGATGTTGTGTGTTGTCTTAGAACTCCCAGCACGCGTAGCAGTACAACCATAGAAACTGGTTTTCAACGGGTTTTGTCGACAAAAGAATAGACAAAATGACAGATTGTGATTGTTAATCCGTCATTTTGTCTATTCTTCCATCAGCAAAACCCGTTTCTATTGTGGTCATGCTTAGCGTGGTGAGGCCTCGCATTAACAGAAAAGACAAGGCAACAATAATTCGTAGTTGTAGAAAAAACTTGATGGATGAAAGAAACTTGCTCAATACTAATAAGTTATAATCAAGCAACTGAGTTCTTCTTCCGTCCCTCATTTTGTTAGACAATGTGCTTGCAAGATATGCCTCCATAAATTCCATAAAGAAATGCTACACCCTAAGTTGATGACGTCACCTTCGCCGCTTTTTTCTCGTCCTTAGGGCGCGTTCCCACTATGTCGTGACGATTAATTTATCGTTGGAAAACTGCAGACGAAAGTCGTGGACGACAGTTAATCGTGTCGTCCTGTTGTGAACAAGTCCATTTACTCGTAAATACACAAGCCAGCGTCTTTAAACGACACGATACGCGCCCTTAGACCTCATTCTACTATTTGTTTTTTTCTGTGAATGCGGGGTGTTGCTTTAGAACTGTCAGAGTTAAACTCGATTCTGCATGACTATGCACAAAAATAGAAAATGCAACTTTTATGGTGTGTCTTAGAAATGAGAATAAAGACGAAAGAAAAATTAGTAAAAGTATTACTTTCACCCAGCTTGCGTATCTGCGTGCCGATTGGTTGACGCTGCTGAACTGTAAAAATCTCACCATGAAAACTTAAGTAAAATGAGCTGTCATTCCACCTGATGCTAGGAATCGCCAGAAATAGACACTATTGATAGCTCCCTTCAGCCACAGTGCGTTCATTATAACTTGAGCCGTGACGCGATTGGTACCACTGAATTTTGCAGTCTTAGTTTCAATACTAATAGAGTTCAAAATGGTGACTGACAAATCAGTACTACCAATCACAAACTAAAAGCATTTATTTAAAAAAACCAATTACAGGCACTTTTGAATTGTCAACGGGTCGGTCAGTCAGAAAGATAAAGCTAGTTGCCCATTCCAAAGCATAGTAGGTACCTATGGAGAAGAACGTGCAAGAAACTCCACGGACACTTTGAAATCAAAATACGGTTACAAAATATTGGTTACATCGTTCATGTTGAAATTATGCATGTGAGAACGATGCAGAACGTTAAAAGCGTCACTAATAAAAAGATAAAAACGATTCAAAAATTAAATTTGAATAATCCGTGGCAGCTAAAAGATGACCAGTCCCTACTGAGGGCGCCCGTTCATGAACCTGACTGGAAAATTCAGTGCTACCAATCGCGTCACGGGTCTAGTTATAATGAACGCACTGTAAGTTTTCATGGAGAGTTTTGGCAAAGATATTTCCTCCAGTTAGTAGCCATTCAGTTCAGTATTGCATGCAGTAGTATTTCATGTGAGAGTGTACTTTGTTTGCAGCTCAAAGTGGTGTCCAACAAAGAGCGGCTCCGTAGAGTGTACTCGTCGTCCGATAGCGAGGAGGAACAGAGCAGAAGAGGTGAGATTGTGGCAACGTAATGTGTGAAGATTCTAGGATCTCTCAAACAAAAATTGTGGAATATAAGCGTGCAAAATGTCTCAACATGTAAGACATTGTAGGCATCGTGTTGTAAAAACACGTAACGTCAGAAGAAACAGTCGGTTTCTTGACAAATTACAATTGAATTCTGTCATCAGTTTCGCATCAAAGGCGTTATTGAGCTAGTTAGAAGGTTAATTGCTGCAAAGTGTCAGTTGATCACTAGAACTTTTTTCGGTTTTGATTGCACAATGTCATGTTTTGCTTCCAACATTCGCATCAGTCATTTGTTTAACTAAAATCAGAAGACATTTCTCACACATTCATATAACCGCAGAAAAAACCCCAATCCCACAAATGGAACCGTGGGAGGGCGAAGGCTCGGAGGGCGAAGCTGCCGTGGCTGCCAGCCCGCCGCGCGACCTGCTACTCGACCGAGTATATTCCGACTCAGAGGAGGAGAGAGAATACCAGGTAAGAACATATTACTTTGCCATATTATAGAGATCATAATTAGAGTATCGCTAAGGAATGCGTAACCTCACTACAATATGGCATTTTAGTCATTTAATGGCAATTTATTTTTGCATTTAGTTAGTATTGTTTAATGACGTTCAAACGAATTGTAACCTTAAAGTGGTTGGTCTTTTTTGCCTACTCTACAAATAAGTCTGTAGATTTTTTGTCATGCGTTTTGAAAATAGCTAAACAAAATGTTTCACAGGAGAGAAGAAGACGCAACACAGAGTATATGGAGCAAATCGAGCGAGAATTTCTCGAGGAACAGAGACAGAAAACGGAGACAGATACGCACCCGCTGCCTGAAAAACCACCCGATGACAGGTACATAACAAAACTGTTCGTATAACGTTGACTGAAAATAGACTATTCGAAAAAATATTTTGTCAAAATGCTTTGTAGATTTTTAGCTTATATATTTTCTTTCCATTTGTATTTTAAAAGAATATTATATTCTGAACTGTCTCGTTCGTGAAGTGGTTACAAGCGCTAAGCATTAGGTTCTTGATTCAATCGCCAGATCAGGCAGTCTTATTGGATGTTTCCACTTAGAATTTCTCTCTATCAGCCCAGGGACTGGGACAAAGCCAGACCCTGGGCTTGGTTGATATCAGTAGGCTCGCCTCCTATACATGGACTTTAACTGGCGAAATGTGGATGTCATAAAATAATACCTCTGCCAACCCTTTTCGGGGAATACAGGCGTGATTTTAACTTATGTTATTATAATCTACTTTATCAGCAAACCCGACCCACAACCAGAAGAACCTCTATCACCAATCAAGAACCACACAAAGTCCCCGGACAGAGACAAGAGCAAGCACGACACTTCGCTCGAAGACGGAGAGATCAGCGAAGATTCGCAGCCGCTGCAAGCGCGACACAAGCGAGAGCCAGCGGACCCCGACAAGCGACAGCGGGTCGTGTCCTTCAGCGATCACAGTACTACCGAGACCGCGGTCAGTGTTAATGGGGTTAAAGATGTGAGTATATTGTGTGGTGTTGGGGAAAAAAATAACCGTATTGTGTAAAGCCCATATATTAACACAAGCGGACAAGCGATAGTGAATCTTGTTCATTAGCGATCACAGTAGTACTGAGACTGCCTTGAGTGTTAATGTGGTTAAAGAATTATGTATGTACTTATATTTAATTTAGCACCTTTTTTTTATGCGTATGTAAAATTGATTGTGGTTGATCGCTTTGCACCTAAAAAAGACTAAAACAATTTTATGTCACGGGCAAAAACCATCTATTTGGAATATTGTCCATTTGTCGGAAAATTGTTTAATTATCGTTTGTTTATTTTTATATTCTGATTAACTCGCGAGTATTTCTAATGTTGAAATTTGACATAGGGATGTCCACTGACTGTCGTCTTCCGTTTTTTTTTTTTTTTAAATTGTGATATCTTTCTATTTGTTCTGTAACAAAATATATCTCTCATTCCCCAGGCAAGCAGCGCGCTATCAGAGACGTCCTCGCCGCAGTCGCAGGCGTCGCAGGCCTCGCAGGCGTCGCAAGTGGCCCTCGACCACTCGTACTGCCGCCCGCCGCCCGGCCACACGCCCGAGCGCAGGCCCTCCAACCATCTGCAGCACGATCACGGTATGAAAACTAACTTTTCATCACATCTATTCAAAAAGAGCTAGTTTGTTCTTCGTAAACAGGGACCAAAATAGCTCTTTGATCCCTAGGGAGCAAAATAGATTTGAATTTGGAATGTGCATATTGTTAGTAAAAATTCCAATAACCAAAGAGATCAATCACGAACATTGTATGAACAAGTAACAGGCTGGCAAGAAAGAGAGAGAAAGTGTGAATTATTTGGTCAAAATGAAAATACAAGATGGCTTCAACTACACATGACGAAAATTTTCAAACTTTTCGTCATTCAGGTATCGTTTTTATAGTTTTTAAAGCTGCTAAAGTCGATAAACACGTCAAAACGTAAATCCAAGATGGCGGCTGCAATTTTGTTTTTTTGGTTTTAATTAATACGTGAGAGATGAGTCGGACCGAACACGTTTCTTTTCTCATAGAAGGTGATGAAAAGTGGAGTGTTCACCTCGGGAGCAACACTATTTTAAGCTCGAGTGACCTACTTTGAATCCCTCGCTGCGTTCAGGATTCTACTCTAGAATCCTTCGCTCGGCTCTGGATTCAAAAAACACTCTCGCTTTAAGTTGTTTGCTCCCTAGGCAAACATAATACTGGATGTAGGAAACAGAGTTTTCGAGAAGTTATAAGGGGGATTTTTAAACAAGGAACCCCACAGTGATGAATCAATCGATGATTCCAAATAATATTAGTTTCTTTCTCATCATCTGCTCATACGCGTTTAGTACTGGATACAGGCTTCTTCTTTTACATACGAAATAGCACTATTATCTTTAATGACCAACCATACCGCGAAGGGAGCAGTGGTGGCCCAGGGGTAACGGCCTGACGACTTGTCGTAGGTTCGAACCCAGGCAGACGCTTTACTTTGTGTAAATAATTTCATCACCACTGCTCTCAAAACGGTGAAGGAAAACATCATAAGGAAACCGGCATGTCTTAGAACCAAAAATTCAAAAAATTCGATGTGACATCCACCAAACCGCACTGGGCCCGTGTGGTAGATTATAGCCCACTCCGTCTTGAAGAGAGGAGTGTCCTAGCAATAGGAACATTATCGGCTGATTACGCATACCGCAAAGATTGTCGCTCCAAGTAGCCTGAGGGCTGGGCACGCCACTATTGCGGCGATAAGTCCCCTCTTTGAGGAGTGGCTGGAGAGGCGCCACGGCGTCCTCACCTTCCGCCTGACGCAGGTCCTCACCGGACACGGCTGTTTCGGGAGGTACCTGTTTCGGATAAGGCGGGAGGAAACGCCCGGGTGTCATCTCTGCGTGGATCGCCCGGAGGACACGGTGGAGCATACGGTGGAGGTATGCCCGGCTTGGGCAGAGCACCGCCGTGTCCTCGTGGAGGCGATCGGTGGCGGGGATCTCTCGCGTCCGGCCCTGGTCCAGGCCATGGTACGGAGCGAGAGAGCATGGGAGGCCGTCACCTCCTTCTGCGAAGCAGTAATGCTCGCGAAGGAGGAGGCGGAGCGCGTGAGGGAGAGGCAAATTTCGCGCCCTCACGCCCCTAGCCGCCGCAGGAGGAGACGCCCAGGGCGTCGGGAATCGATCGCGGATTCCCGGCCACCGTAGGCGCGGGCTTGCGGATGGTGAGCAATGGGTAGCTCGCCGTCCGGTAAGGACCAAGCCCGGGTCGACGGCGCGTTGTGTTCCACGCGCGTCTCAAAGAGTGTCAGCGAGTGAAGGGGTCCAATGAGACCATTGCCTGCCGGGGTTGCGGGAAAGTCCGAAAGGGATACCGTGGCCCCCTGGCATTGCACAGGCAAGAGAAGGAACACGGGTGGGTTTTAGTCAGTAAGAGTCTGACACGCCCTCCCGCTCCACCCAGAGCGGGAGGAGTCATTTGATGATTTCCCACCCAAAAAAAAAAAAAAAAAAAAAAAAAGTAGCCTGAGGGCGTCCACACTGCATTTTTGCCTTCGTGGGTACCACTCAAGAACACGTTTTTCCTATTGCTCATCTGTTTCACGACCCTAACCTACTCACGTAGTCTAAAATCTACGCCATTACTGATAGAGCAATCCGCGACGACGCGCCCCACTCCGCGATGACTGTACTGTTAACTATACTTTAGTACGGAGCGGAGCGGAGTGGGGCGCGTCGTCGTGGATTGCACTATCTATAACGCTCACTTAACGCTACGGCGTAGGTCACTGCTACGACGGCGTAGTCTCTATAATTCCCGCTCCATGTTAACAGGTTACACGTGGATGGCGGAACCAGAAAGCGCGGTGTCGCCGCCAATGGAGGAAACAGAAAGAGACAAAGATGAAAGGGAAAAAGAAGAGAGAGAGGTGCCGAGAGAGGCCAGCAAGAAGGACGCCAAGCGACCCTACAAGAGAAAACACGAGCCTAAGAAACTGGCCGAGATACAGAACAAGTATGTACTATATACTGGCGTTAGAATATATAGTTAAGCTTTAGACCAAAACTTTTTTTATCCTTTATTAAAGATAACCAAGTCCTTAATAATTAATTACAATCTAGCCTTTAGGACTATTAAGCAATTTAATAATATTATTTTAAAACTTAGAATATTATGTTGATTGTATTTTACTTAAGTCCCGCCCACTTTCAGATTCTAAAGTTTGAAAGTGGAACGGACTTGTGTAAAGTACAATCAACACAGTTCTAGAAATAAACTAGAGTATGATTGATGGATCTATTCATATCCATTGTATCCAATTGATGTTATTTCCACTTAAACAAATACCCAACTTTAATATAATGCGAATAAAGTTGATTTTAGAACGATGATACTTTTGACAAAAACATAAAAAACGAAGTTGTAGCGTTAATTGAACTTTATAAGTTTATATTTAAGAGTTAGTTATTAAAAAAAAAAAATGATTAGATTTTTCAAAACTAGAAACTAGTTGAGAACGCAAATTTTCAAAACGGAACTTTTCTAAAACTTGATGTGCGCTTGTGTGCTTGATAGTTATGACTGGATATACACAATCGCATATCGCTATTCAAAAACAGAACTAACACCTCAACATTTTCCACAGACTGTACGAACCGCGCGAGGCAGACTACGACAAAGCCATGTATCCTAAAGTCACATACAAAGCGCGCGACCTCATGGCAGAGATGCAAGTTATGTACGAATTCCTTACGCGAGGCATCGACCGAGAAGACGTGGAGTATCTACGGAGGGCGTATGAGGCTCTGTTGGCCGAAGACGCGCACGGCTACTGGCTCAACGATACGCATTGGGTTGATCACCCGCCTACAGACGTCTGTTACTCGCCACCGAAGAAGAAGTCTAAAAGACATAATAATATTTATGAGGATTTACAGGTGAGTTGTTGATTTTTGAAGGCTGCAAGTTACTATTTGGTGTAATCATTGTTGTGTCCGACTGAGATCGTCGAAATAGGGATGATGACTAAAAAAATGTTTTTTGTCCGTAATGTAGATTATGAAAAAATAACGTACACGTATTTTTTCTTTTATTACGTTATCAAAAGATAACGGCGATACATTGAGTTATAATTTTATCCATACTTGTGACGTATCAACCCCCACTCCCCAACTTTAATGCGTTGTATCGAAGTCATTTTTTATTAATATGATAAAGCAAAAAATACGTGTCTACTATTTTATTATTATCTGACTGACGGACTAAATAGAATTTCTTTTTTTTGACCCAGGCATCATCCCTATTGATTTTTCAACGACTCGCGATCCACTCATATTAGTACGGTCCAACGCGTCAATAATAACGCTTGATCTAAAAAAGCCTGCTTCGAAGTAAAAGTTAAACTATACTCATACGTTGACGCGTGTATAGTGCTGATAGAAATCAGTTTGACTGCGCCTTTGCAGGAGAATTGATTTATTAGAGCCAGCCTCCCGCACTATTGATCACCATACCTAATCCTCCATGTTTCCTACCAGGGTCATTCAAGTGGTTCAGCGCGAACAGAAGGCTACTACAAGATGGATGCGCGTCTAAAGGCGAAGTACAAATACCACCACGGCCGAAGCTCGGCGACCGCGCTACACGATCAAATCGACGATAAGAAGGCGTCCAAGATGCAGGGCCTGTCCAGGGAAGCCAGGTCCAACCAGAGGAGACTGCTTACTGCCTTTGGTAAGTACTTCTAAGAATTTTTACTATACCAGGTGCGCCCGCGGTTTCACTCGCATGGAAATTCTCACAGACCCGTGCATGTTTCTGGCATAAATTATCGAATACAACTCGTGAATAGTGTAGCTTTCTATCTGTTTTTTTTTTAAATAAATGGATCAGTGTTTCCAGTTATAACCTTCAATCAAATAAAAAATGAGCAAGAAGAATAGAAAGTCAAAGCGCGGGAATATGAAAAGTGGGGAAAGGTTTTTGTCCAGGAGTTAGACAGCATAGGCTACTTGTCCTATCTAAAGTATGGGCTTCTCCATTGCGACAAATCATATAAGATTTAATACTTCTAATAATTATTCTCTTGTGCATCAACAGGTACAGACACCGACTCCGATTTGTTGAAATTCAACCAGCTCAAGTTCAGAAAGAAGCAGCTAAAGTTCGCCAAGTCTGGCATCCACGACTGGGGTCTGTTCGCACAAGTAAGTTACGGTTAATTGCACGCCTCATAACGCAAAGCGTTTGAGGTAGTGCATTACTCTCAACTTGTCTAAAACAAGTACTGTCTTGAACTTTGATTGCCTCTTATTTTATAATTTTTGTCCATGTTACTGAATCCGATCTATGATGGAAGAGCTTATCATAGAAATGTCGCGAATTAAGAGCTGGAGTCTAAAACTTATTTATTGAAGTCAATGTACCTGTACATTCGTAGATCGCAAAGATTAAACAATTTTCAAACACTAATTTTCCGCATAGCTGGTATCGGAATATTAAACCTATACAAACTGGATCGTATCTTTCTTCTTTACTGTGCAAGTTTAAACTGCCGAAAGCAATACAGATGGTTCACTCCGTAAAACTGTTTAAATACAAAGCGACTCTTGATACGACATAATAAAGTGCAATTCAGGTCGCACGGCGCTAATTACCTACTGTTATATTCGCCTAGAAGTTGCCTCTCTTTCTACCGCAAAACTCTTCGCTTTCTGATTACGTTACACTCACTGAATAAGCCCGACAAGACGAATTCGCCGCGTACTTGTAGTTTCATACCTACAATGCGGAGCGAACCATCACAACACCGACCTCATCTAGTTTAAAAAATATTATTATTTCTTTTGACGTATAACACTGCTTTTTACAACAATTAAAAAATATCAATCATCAACCAAACTCGTGTCTCCAGGAGCCGATAGCCGCGGACGAGATGGTGATAGAGTACGTGGGCCAGATGGTGCGACCCATCGTGGCCGACGTGCGGGAGGCGCACTACGAGGCCACGGGCATCGGCAGCTCCTATCTGTTCCGGATAGACCTCGACACTATCATCGATGCCACCAAGTGTGGGAACCTGGCGAGGTTCATCAACCACAGTTGCAATGTAAGTATTATATATTATCTCCTATAGTGAGACGTAATGAGAATTAATCCGATCCAGCCTGTCCCTTGCTGTCCTCGTCCAGCGACGCCCTAAGCCGAGGTCCGAACCCCACAGGGGGAGGCCGTAACGTAAATTCGCTTAGTTTATAAGTTTTATGCCCTGGTTGGAGGCCTTAATTTATTGAGGCACTCACAGGGAAGTCCGGTTAAGCAGCCGACAACCTCCTAGGTTGACCTGCGAGAAGCCATTCCAAAAAAAAAGGAAAAAGTCCCTGAGATTTTTGATAATGACTGTAATAATCATAATGTGTCCTCGAGAAACACTGAGCAAGCTGTTTTTTAGACGAATGA
Source organism: Xanthia togata (assembly GCA_963853775.1). Taxonomy (NCBI): domain Eukaryota; kingdom Metazoa; phylum Arthropoda; class Insecta; order Lepidoptera; family Noctuidae; genus Xanthia; species Xanthia togata. The sequence goes on from OY970809.1 coordinate 15,334,028, forward strand.
TCAGCAGTGGTAAGTGAGATCGGCCCCAACTTACCAAGTTGTTGGTCGTGAATTCGTACCCATCCATCCACCCACTTATTTCATCACCACTGCTCTTTAAAAGGTGAAGAAAAACATCGTGAGAAAACCAGTATATCCTGGAACCAAACAATCAAAGACAGGTCAAATCCACCAACCCGCAATGAGCCAACCAGGTCGATTACGGCGCGGTCATTATCAAAAAGAGGACACCTGAGTCCTTGCAGTGGAATAATTGGCTCGATTATGTTATGATGAATAAACGTTTATAGTGGTGACAGTAACTGACAGTGTCTCTCTTTTCCCCTCTAGCCGAACTGCTACGCGAAAATCATAACAATAGAGTCTCAGAAGAAGATCGTGATATACTCAAAGCAACCAATAGGCGTCGACGAAGAGATTACGTACGACTACAAGTTCCCGCTAGAGGACGAGAAGATCCCCTGTCTGTGTGGCGCACCGCAGTGCCGAGGCTTCCTCAACTGAACGCGAGAAGTCATTGTGACGTGCCTAATACTGTGGGGATAGTACAGGCAAACAAAGATATCGGTATACAGGCAGCTAAATTGCTACTACTTTTAAACAATAATGTTAGTGCGCTGAGTAGTCTTTTATATCACACTTTTGAGGGAATACTGGCAGTGAAGATGAATTTATGTATGTCTGTATGCCTATTTCTTTGGTTGAGTGTGCATACCTCTGTTGCTCAGCTTACAACATCGGACACGACTACAAGAGTCACGAGGTCTATAAGTCTGATAGTCTGAAGCAAGCCTACATCCGTCAGTTTGTTCTCAAGAGTAGAAGTATAATGAATTTAGTTCCTTACAAACAAGCGATCTGAAGTATCTTTAACAATGTGTTCATGGTCATTTATTTGGCGATAAATTGACCGGTGTACGGCAGGCTAAGTTAAAACGTTTTGGAATATTTTCGTTATGTTTGCAATTATAGAATATCGCAATAAAACATCAACAATGAACTGATAAATATATTATTAGGCTATACAATCAATTAACCCGTACTTTGTAAATGAAAAGCGCGACGGCAACGATTGGAATTAACCTTTAGTGTTGTGATTTAGGCCAGGTAAGATAATAGAATATTTTCGATTCTGTCCTTACCTACCTCTCGATGTAGTTCTACAGGATAGTAACGATATGATGTGTGTTCAGGGTTCATTTTCATATCTTCCATTTTATTAAAGTAAGGACTAACATAACAAATTAATTTCGAAGCCCTGGTGGAGCGTGGCTCCGTCGTTACCGTAAATTGTAACAACCGCTGCGCAAGTGTATAGGACCTCTCGTGGTTTTGAAAACTGCCTCAACTTATAACGATTTTTGTCATTTTTATGTAATATATGAGTGTCGGTGTGGCTCTGAAGTGTTTGTTTAATGTATTTAATGTGAGACCCAGTGAACATAAGATGTAATTATTAAATTAGCCGCAGCAACAGATTCTTGTATTATATTATGATATTTTGACTGAGTCTAACTATATGATTCACTAGGCATAGAATGTCTGATAAAACGAGCTGTATAATTATTTGTGTTGTACATTATTTGTGTAAAGAGATCTCCGCTAATACGTCAGATTTGTGTAGTACACTTTTTAAGTACATCATCTTGTTAATAATTTCGAAGACAATTCGTAACCAAATAATGTGGGGTTTAAATGACTACTGTTTACGAATAGATACTGTCTAGCTAGCGTTGTGCGAGTAGTGATTGTGACGAATATAAACGGAATAATAAGGTATTGATGTGAGCTCGCATGAACTTTCCAAATTCCACTTCATATTATGTAAATGTAATAAGATTGTAAATAAAAAATTCCAACAATTGTAAACCTACTTTTATTGAATAAATTCCACAGGCGGCGTAAGTGCCTTTGCACACGTCCCGGTTGCCGGGTAGCCGGTGCCGAAGTCAAAGTCAAATAATTTATTTCAATTAGGCATAAATAAAAGGCACTTTTGAACGACAACATAAAAATAAAAGAATTGATTCTAGTCGCCCCTTCTAAAATATAGTTTTCGTATGGAGAAGAATGGGCGTTACTCTTTTAAAATGTTTTCAAAATATCTTTTATACATTAATTATATAATTATATGTGAAGAAGATGCCTAGAATAAGATAACTATACCACGATAGGTAAAAATAATGATAAAAAGGAAATGGTAAAAAGAATGACAACGAATATCTGTACCGTCGACGCGAGTATAGTCGCGTAGTGACTACGCACCTAATACGTACAGTATTTCATTTTTACCCAACTGCGGCGTAGCGAAAACGAGGTTATGATTTTGACCGGTATGTATGTATGTTCATTTCTGTTCCCACATTACTTCTAAACTACTCATCATCATTTTTGACAAATGATGTAGCATTGGAAGCGTCTTGGTCGTCCGCTGGTTATAGGCTATGTGACGTCAATACGGCACCCTCTAGAGCACAAAAAGCCAAGAACGAAACATTTATTTTTTTAAGTTTGGTATCAAATGAAAGGGCCTCCAAAATAATTTAAATAAAAATATAAGTTATAGAAACTGACTCCGGATCTTGAATTTGTCTGTCTGTGATGTCTTGTTTATACCTTTTTTGTCGACTTTCTTGTCGTAGTTGGGCTTGAGTTTTTATAACTTATATTATGTGTTCCATTGGACGTTCGAAGTTCATTATGAGAGAGAGTGCACGCTTCGTTCCATGAACAGCTGCTAGATGTCCTTCTTTTTCCGCCTCGTAATCGCGCCACTAGCGCCCCCAACGTCATATCTGTGAATTACTTTCAAAAACCGCATACAAGCCGCCATGATTAAGTGTTATGTCATTGTTGCGTCGTTTTCCGAACTGTGCGCAGCTTTGTTAGATTGTCTGTTAAATATCGTATTTTCGATATTCGATATTTTTTATTTTTAGAACTTTTGAGATTAAAGTAGAAAGTTCATTAGATTTGTATTTTTATAACTTAAATTAATTTTCCGTCTCGTGAACTGTGTCTATTTTAAACAAAATGGACGGCGAAACTATCGCGCCAAATGATACTTCACGGAAAAGGACACGGAGTTCGAGTTCTTCATCGTCATCGAAAGGAGGTGATACGGTGTCATCGGAGAGCGATGTAGGTGATCCAGCGCCGTACAATCGCCCCCGTCAGGTACGCGAGCGTTCCCTCTCGCAAGATTCTGAAATGGATCGCAGGTTTGATCTACTATCCCAGCAGTTGGTGAGTCATGTTAATAATATTTTAATAAATTATATGATCGCAAATAGTGCTCCATTTTTGTGCTAATGGAGCACTATTTGCGATCATATAATTTATTAATTGCCTACCCGCCACGCAAAATTATATTGGCACCGCGTTACCTTCAACTTTGTCTGTTCCTACCCTCAATTTACAAGAAAATTTCTTACGTCCGCCGCAGCTTACCCCTTGCTTAGAAAATATTGCAAATCTAGACGTTTCCGTTAATGAACCTAGTGTACCTAAAGCAAATCCAGAACGTGTAACGAAAATAGCAGAAATGTAGAGGTTTGACTCCCCGGACTGGAATGCTGTACGTTACACAGACGTACAGAAAAAATATGTAGCTTTTCCTAGTTTTGTCGAATTGAAAGTGAACGAAGAATTGCAGCGTTTTGAAGATCCATTTTCACAATTAAATGTGGAATGGAACGCAGTTTTGCGGCGTTATCTAATGCTTTCCTAACTCAAAACGAGCATGTGAACGCGGCATTACACACACTAATTGATTGGTCTGCTAATTCGAACGTCCAATTATCTTCTACTAACCTCTATGACAAACTTAGAGTTGTTTGGTGCTGAGTCATCTTATAAAACGGTATCTCATGATATTCTCCAAATTATTTGCGGTAAACGAGCTGAGGTCATAGAGACGCGGCGCCGATCGTTATTGAAAAATGTAAAAAGTAAATACATTTAATAAAATCACCCTCAATCGAATATGTATTTAATCCTCAAAATTTATCACACTACTTACAAAAAATTGGGTGTATAGAAAAACAGAATAATAGTTTAGGAACTAGTCGTCCGATAACTTTAGAGCCTTCGGCGTCTTTTCAAGATAATACTTTTCGTTCCCGACAAAACAAACCGAAGGGGGGGGCGAAAAGATAAGAACGGGAGGCGAGCAGTACATAAATATAAATAACAATTTAATACGAGTATACAGAGTTGATATGACAGAGGGGCATTAAATTACACTACGTATACTATACGTGTTTAGTATTAATTCGATACGGTATAAAAATAAAAAGCATCAAAAACGAGTTTTTTTTTTCAAACAAACTAAATAGCTTACAAATCAGAGCAAAACGCAACCACCCTGTGTAAATAAATTTAACTGACCTTAGATACCTAGGTAACAAAGCGGCAAAGTCGCGCGCGCGTCGGACCGCGGCGTGTGTTATCACTCGTGTCAAGGCGCGCGACCGGGGCGGTGGCGCGAGCGGCGGCTTAGGCCTCCGCTCGGCTTTTATGATAGTTACGGTTTTAAAGTAAGTACGCACACAACAACAATCACAACAAAAACTCCATTCACATGAATGCACAAATTATACCGAATTATAATTAAATCATTGTTCGTTGCTAAGCACTTTAATTTGTGAAATGCTAAAATAATCCTATTTTTTAGTTCAACAATTGTATTTTAATTACACTCACACACAACCAAAGTTTAATTACGTGTCCTATCACAATAAAAAAACAGTCAATCACAAAAAAACACTAACACTAAATAATAATAATCCGATGTTACGTGTGTCCTGTCACAATATAAAAAGAAATATTGTCTTAAACTTATTTGGTGTCATATCACAATAACAAAACAAAATCAATTCCCTTTCATGATCACAAACCCTTTTCATGATCACAAAAAGCAATGGCAAAACTCGAGTGATATTCAACTTAAAAGCACTAAATTTATACATGGAGCCAAAGCATTTCCATCATCAAAAAATGCCTTCGTTTCTGCAACAAGGCGACTGGGTGGTCAAGTTAGACCTATTAGTCCACCAGAACAAGGAAGTACTCAGCATGCATCTAAACATAGCAGTATGCTTCTTGTCCAGTCTGGGCTGGTGTGTAAATCAAGAGAAATCGATAACCAGGCCAACGAGGTCGGTCGAATATCTCGCCATCGATTTGGACACCCAAACAAAGTCCCTACCACCAGAGAAGGTAAGAAAAATTCCACAGATCCTCTCGACCAGACTCGCAGCGGGCAGTTGGACCTTCAAGCTGGCGCAACGCCTCTTAGGGTTTCTCAACTTTGTGTCTTTCATCACCCACCGGGGAAGGATGCACTGCCGTGCGCTGCAATGTCACATCAAAGTACTGCGTCAAAATCCTCTCGGAGCAGTACAGCTGACACAAGACTTTCGCCAAGAAAGAGAGTGGTGGATGGAGAATGTAGGTCAAAAGACAGCAATTCACACAGATGACCCACAAACTTTGTCATCACGGACGTTTCCGACATTCTGTGGGGCGCCCTGGTCAACAACAACAAGGTACAAGGTGCATGGCAACCCGACCAGAAAAAATGGCATTGCAATCTCAAAGAGATGTATGCTGTGATTGCTGTGTTGTCAAAGGAATCCAGAGCCCTCCGGCACTCCAGGATCATTCTACAAACCGACAACAAGACAGTGGTTTCGTACATTCAGAAGGAAGGCGGCACGTAATCATACCGATTGATGGAATTGATGCGAAAATTGTTGACTCTGATAGACGATCTCAATTTTGTACTGATCCCTCACCACCTACCAGGAGTGTACAACACCGAAGCCGACCACTTGTCACAAAATCCCGCCGGCAGCGAGTGGCACCTGCAGGTGGCAGCAACTTCAAAGATTTTTCAGACTTGGGGAAAACCGGACATAGACTTATTCGGGTCACAAACCGCACACGTGATAAATTACGTTTCTCTAGATTCCTCAGACTACAAAGCCTGTTATCGCGACGCGTTCAGCAGATACTGGCGATACGCCCTCGCATGGGTGTTCCCACCGGCGTTGCTTCCACGAGTTCTTCACCACCTCAATTCGGCATCAGGTCGGTACATAATATTAGCACCCAAGTGGAAGAAACACTTTAGACGACCAGACCTGAGGAATCGATCCTTGGCACGGCCGTTAAAGATCAGAGACCTGTAGAAGGCCTTGGTGGACACAATGACCGGCCTACCACTAGCTCATGTCAAAGATCTGCAGTTGGAAGTCTGGCTCATTTCGGCTCGGACACCATGACAAGCAATTTAAAATAAACACAGTGCACGAGACGGAAAATTAATTTAAGTTATAAAAATACAAATCTAATGAACTTTCTACTTTAATCTCAAAAGTTCTAAAAATAAAAAATATCGAAAATACGATATCTAACTGAGAATCTAACAAAGCTGCGCACAGTTCGGAAAACGACTCAACAATGACGTAACACTTCATCATGGCGGCTTGTATGCGGTTTTTGAAAGTAATTCACAGATATGACGTTGGGGGCACTAGTGGCGCGATTATAGATAGGAAGGACATCTAGCAGCTGTTCATGGAACGAAGCGTGCACTCTCTCTCATAATGGACTTCGGACGTCTTAGGAAACATAATACAAATTTTATTTGTATAATAAGGTACCTAAATTTTTTATATTTTCCATCGTTAGTATCGGCTGTCGGTCGTCCTGAATTGCATCTATGATTAATTGATCAGTTATTTGCCCTCTTAGCCATGACGCCGAATCCAAAACCTCACGGTGAATCGCGATAGTTCTCGTGATATAGCACTAATATTCAAGCCAACTTAGCCATTAATTAGTTATTAAATTTCACGCATAATATTTTTGATAAATATTATTGTAACAAATGCAATTACGTCAATGTGTCAACTTTTTATCAGAAATGAATTACATAATTAAAAAACCGGCCAAGTGCGTGTCGGACCACGCACAATGATGGGTTCCGTAGTTGGAATGAATTTATCGTAAGAACAAACTTAACTTTGTAATTGAAAAACATGTTCTCCCATACGGAATATATGGGAGAACATGTTTTTTCAACCGCACATTTATGTTGGTCGATTATTACTCGTAAACTTGTAAAGCCCACTTATGTGTGATAGTTTTCCTTTAAACTTCGTTATATACAATGTGGATCTGGACTTACGACATTAAATTAAAACGAGCACAGTACTAGGCCATAGAAACATTTTAAAATACGAAGATTAGTAGTTAATGGAAAATTGAAAAATTGCAATTTTCAAACAAAATAAATAGCAGAATCGACTGCATAAAAAGTAAACACGCTATATCTACGAAAAGTCACTAACCTGTTGCGCGGCCCGACGCGGGTCGCGGCGGGGGGCGGCGCCTGCGCTGCGGTGCGGGGCGTAGGTGGACGTGGGTAGGTAGTTTAGTCGGAGAACAACAAATTAGCGGCATAAACTCACTGAGTTGCGCGTTGTTAATTAAAAGATCACTGATTGAATAATTAATCACATAATATCACATCACAATCAGAATTTACATCAATAGTCAAATTTATAAATTTTCAAGGTTTCCACCGTTGTTCATTATGCACAAGCGACATCGATACCTAATTAACTAATATTAAACTAACACTGAACAATAAGTCACACTAAATCGTCTTAATCCAAATAACAACTAAATTTTTTCACAAAATCACAACAATACGCGCGCGGCTCGTCTCGTGATAAAAAAAAGTAGCCGTGTACGTTCCTCAAAGGGCGCCGCCTGACTGGACCGAGTCCCGAGACTTTTTGCCGAAAAAATTCCGCTCACACACACACTCGCAATTGTCTATGCACCACTAATGCATAATTTGCGTAAGTAATATTTCTTTTTCTTTCTAATTGTAGTATTATTTTGTGGGACTGGGCGGGGCGCGTCAGAGTGGAATCGTATGACACCTTCCTCTGTCTCTCAAGCATATTGAGACGTAGAGGATAGAATCGTACGTTTTGCACAGGTTCTTGACCTTACAATGTTTACCTATTATTACGGACTCAGATCTACATCATGTAGAAAAATAAGAAAATGAAAAATAATTTCCTGTGGCTAAAGTATTCATTGGATTTGATTGATTTTTTGTATACGGGTAAAGAACATGACACTCTTGATGTGGTTTTATGGAATGTCAATCGTCCTGCTCCACATTGTATAAGTACTAATGCCGTGACATTTGAATTTCTAACTACAACCGTTTAGTTGGTAGAGGGGGGGTCACTTGACTCTAACGATAATTGGTACTTTAAAGCTTGATAAGTCACGAACGGTTTACTTAATCAAAAAACGGTCTTCGCAAACCTCTAATATTTTTGAAAGACCTATCCAACGATATACCACACTATGGGAAGGACGAAAAAAAAAATATCATCCCCACTTTACATGTAGGGGAGGTACCCTAAATAATTGTTTTTTTCAAAAATTTATTTTTCACCACTCCCGCACGAAAGAAGTGTCTTTCCTCTACGAAAACAGTGAGGAAAGTTGGTTTTTCCTCACTGCTTGAACAGTGAGGAAAGTTGGTTTTTCCTCACTGTTTGAACAGTGAGGAAAGTAATGATCCCGTTCAGAAACTAACCTTGCCTGATTTTTTTATGTTAAGTTTTAAAGATATTTTAAAAAATAAAGCATTATTTTGATTTGCTTTGTGTCTATTTAATTTATTTACCTATGATGACTGAATACTTTCTTGCTGGGCGTGGTGAAAAGTTTGGTATGCATCATGTGAGCAAGTTCATTTGCTATTCGTTTTGTTGAGTCTTTCACTTACTCAGGATTGAAATTTATAATCACTCGCTGCGCTCGTGATTCTATTATTCAATCCTTCGTTCGCTCAAAACTCATAGGAAAAACGAACTTTCCTCACATGTTGGATAAATAACTATTACCACTTTTCGGCGTCATTAACTTGTATACTCATGCCAAATTACAACTTTCTAGTACCAATAGTTTTTGAGCTAAACCGCGGACAGACGGACATGGCGAAACTATAAGGGTACCTTGTTGACTACGGAACCCTAAAAAGTCATTAATACTCTTTCTGTTAGAAGTTTAGAACAGATGCTTCCCAACTTTTAAAAAGTAATAAGTACCTAGATATAGCATTTTAGACTTTACTGCACACAGTGTGATAAAGAATTTAATTTGAAAACTGTTAAACATTTTTAGACCGCGACTGTACTTGGGCGACTGACGAATACGACGCGACACGACAGATGCTACACGTGACAAATGCCTTAAGTGATTTGGTCATTACTTCTAGAATCATGCATACAGTACAATTTTCCTTGAAAGTAAAGTAGTTCGTGGTGTCACGTCTGGTCGCTCTTAAAACAAGTACGCGTTACGTACGTCGCGTCTTTCCGCAGACTGCGGTATAGGCCGCAAGCAGGGTATACCGATGAGTTGATCGAGTTCGCCGCGTTCGCAGCGTCGCGTCGCATCGTATTCGTCGCTCACGCAGGACACCCCGTAATTCGAGTCTAACATTTTCAGTTACCGCGTTTATTTGTGAACTATTCCCATCTTGACAACACAATGATGACGTATTTCCGCCCTCGTTCACAAAGTGGCTGCAGTGCAGCGCACCGTATTTTAAAAAGAATAACGCGGTCACACAGTCAGAGATGAAAAGCGAATTTAATTTATAATATTATTTATAGATATACATACATTATAATAATCCTTCTGTATGGTATTTATTTGGGCTCGTGCATGGTTTACAAACCACCGAGCGGATCCTTAGGTTTACAAAGTTAAGCTGCACTTGCCAAGGTCAATCCATAGATGGGTGATCGTTTTCAACCAATAGACGTCACACTGAGTTGCTGTTAGTTCTCTTTACTAATACCGCAGCTGCGGAGTCTAGTGGTCGCAAGCGCTCCTGCTGAGCATGAGGTCCTGGGTCCGATTCCCGGGTCGGGCAGTGCCACAGAACACTTATCCTAGCGGGGCAGTGTTATTGTTTTTTCCATCTGGAATTTCTCAGTAGCAGCCCGGAGTCTGGATTTGTGCCCGGTAGATGGCAATAGTATGTTCCCTTGTCACATTACATGAATAAACATAACTGGCATGTGAATGTACTACAGAGGCCCTAGTGTGAGTTTCTTTTAACCAGCTGGAGTTTCCGCATCGACCGCGTTCGGCGATTGGCCCTACACTACTACAGCCGGCCGGCCTTCACCAGTGAAGGCCGGTCGGCTTGAATCGGAGCGCCGAACGCGGTCGATGCGTAAACTCGAGATGGTTAAAAGAAACTTACACTACGCCCTCTGATACACCTCTGCCGCCTCAGGCGTGATGTTATGTTATCTCAATACCAAGACGAAGACGTTCTCAGTAAAAAAATAAACCTATGTAATTATAAACACCCCCGAGATGTTTGTCTACAAAAAAACAATGGATAATTATTTGCTGTAACAAAAAGGGGTTTCTATCTTGCCAGTGGTTTATTGTTGGGTTTAAGTCGAAATAAAATTTCATATAGGTACTTTACAAAAATATATATTTTGACATGTCAAGTTACATAAACAAAGTTCACTTACATTTAAAACTAATCTAAACAAAACTCAAGTCAGTTATAAAATCACAGTAAAATAAGTAGACAATGCACTAGTAATTATTATATTATAAGGTTTCTTTTATTAAGTTCAATAATCATACCAAAACATATTCATTATCCAATTAATGTTGACTTTAAAGCCACATTATGAGTTCCTTACCATAGAAAATCAAGTTAATTGTAATTGTAATAAATAAAATGTACATAGTACGTAATTAATGTGCTAATACGGTTATAGTTCAAAAGTAAAATTAGGCTGCCAAGGCATGGTATAAATAATTAAATATTACCTATCAAACTTATTAACGCCTAAAATTAAAAATACTAACAATAGATCTACTTGGTTGACTTCACTCCTGCACTAAATATTCATCTCTCAGGTACATTCAAATGTTTTCCTGTATCAGACAAGCTCTATACACTGTGTAAAAGAATACATCACCAAAACGAAATCTACGCCTTCTGTACATCTTACAAAAATAATTGTTGGGAAAAGACTTAAATTTTTTGTATGAATATCCGCTGTCAACTGTAGCGCAGAATGTAAGGCCGCGCGCACTTTGGACACGAATTTGTATCGTACAGACGCCAACCTACTACAATCTGTCAAATTTCTTTAATAGATTTTCAACTTTATCACTAAAGCATAAGGTTCAAAGTTGATTGGGAAAAACTGACAGTTTCGGGTAGGTTGATGTGCTGGCGTCCGGACATAAACGAATTATCGTGGTCATATGAATTGAGTGCGCACACGGAATAAGTTTTTCTCCGTCAAATAGGTAGTGTTCCGGTGATATAGCATTGAATGCACAAAAAATCACAACAATTTCAGATTGTTTTCGGACGTCAGAACTATACGTACGACTAACTCGCACTCAGTCTTTGCGCTCCTTTAGTGCTTGGAAAATCGGGATCGTCCGTGCGTGTTCGTATGTGTTCGCACGAGTAAAACACGTCCAAAGTGCAAGCGCCGCGAATGCATTTTTTTTCTTAGCCAGAGGCATGCGTCTCATGCGTGGCTTGCCATTCGACATAACAAGAAAATGTTTGATATGTACAATAAAAAAAACACCCTCGGTATAATTGGTTATTAAAAATAGATTGAAAAAAAATAATGTAGTTTATGACCTGTCTACATAACAAGTCGATTCCCAGTCACAGAACTGTACAAAAAAAAAACATGCAATGGCGGAAAAGATTACGCGACTCTCGGTTTGGTGATGTGTCTTTTACAACACTTATACTTGGTATACGAGTGTATAATCAGACTAACTACTCTCTGGAGTTTGGCTGGCAATATAAATATCACTGGAAGCGTACTTGTCTCGTGAACATTTCCGCACACAACTCCGACGGGCCCTTCGGCGAGACCGGCTTGTCGTCGCTGTCGTCCGACTCAGAGTCGGAATCAAATTCGGAAATAGTCGCGGGAGACTTCCTGCCGTTCGTCATACGTTTCATACCGACCTCCGTTGTCAATATTTCTTTGATAACATCATCGGGCGTCTGTTCTTTGCGGTGTTTTTTACGTAGTTGACGCGCTCGCTTCCTGATGTCTGCCAGGAAACCTGTCGTCACTTCGACACTTTCTTGCGACACGTCCTGCGGTGTTAAATCTGTCAAGAACTGCGGTGTTAAATCTGTCAAGGACTGCGCTAAGTCAGTGGAGGATCCCTTCGATCCTATCGTGGCTAAGGACTCGACAGACGCTCCAAGACTACGGAAAGCCGCCAGCCCCTCTACGATTGAGACGTTATATTCGTTTTCATGTTTGGAGCGTACGACTATTCCTTTGGGCGCTGTGCCTAGTAGCACGGGCTCGTTAATCTTTAATGTGAATATTTCGGGCAAGCAACAGTCTGAAGCAGTAGACGCTAGCGAGGTGGTGTCACAGGTACAGGGTGGCATTCTATACGCATCGTCGTTCAAATACACGATGGTTATTTTGTCGTCTCCGATCACATATAGGAAGGGGTTGACAAACTCCCAGCTGTACACGGCTGTGCTCCATTTTGGGTCTTCGTTGCGCGTTCGTTTTCCGTTTTCGTCGACGAACACTCCGCACTCGGCGTAACAGAGTAGAATTTCTGTAGGTTTTTCCTTTATAAGAAGGAAGGCTTTGGGTGGGGAGTGCTTTTTAGCAGCGGCGGCTATAGTGGGCTCGTCCATACCGAATGCTACTAGGGCACCCGAGGGTAGGTTCACTTTGAGCGGTTTTTCTCCGGCGATGAACAGGACATTGGTAGTGAGTAGGAGCGAGTTGGCCGGTCGGTCCACGGTGAGCGAGCGCGCGGTCTTGAACTCGGCCGTGGATGCCTCGTACCGCAGCAGGAACACGCGCCGCCCGCACGCGACCGCGGCGCACGGGCCTTCCACGCTGTCACCCGCGATAGTCTGCAAATTACAAATAGTACTGCATATAACGAGAAAAGTTCGATTTGTTGCAAATTAGCTCTAGTATGAAACTGTTTCAAGAAATGTACCCAATTACCTCTGTAGACATACCCGCGTCGTATGTCCACGCGAGACTCGTAGCTAAAATCGTTGGGCGATTCCAGCAGCCTACAGATAGTGCAATCCACGAGGACGCGCCCCACTCCGCGATGACTGTACTGTAAGTTGTACTGTAGTACGGAGCGGAGCGGAGTGGGGCACGTCGTCGTGGATTGCACTATCTATACTAGTTTTGCATGTACATTTTCGCTTCTCGAAGGTCGATACACCAAAGAGTACAAAGCTACAAGGTTATTTTGATGCGTGGCCAAAATCGGAAATAATGCCGCCATCTTGTTTTGGCGTGCAATTGTCTGTAGCAATTTTATAAATGTTTATCGGAATAGATGAATAAAGTTGGAATGGTAATGTGGGCGTGGCGAGCGCGGCACTATTTATTATTATTTTATTTATATTTATTTTACACATTACAAGTTCCTTACACTTAAACAAAGCACACAATTAGACCTCTGGGGTCTGTCTTAGCATGCCATGGCCTGAGATTTGATCAACGCGCTATTAACAGTTAAGTTATGATCGAGTTGATGTAATGTTCTTTCAGCTTACGCTTTATGTTTTTACTATTAATTGAGTCTCTAATGTCCACAGGTATTTGGTTTAGTAAATTGGGTATTGTGAAAGAAGCGGTACTTATGCGGTAATTATGATTCGAAAATCATAACTCGACCGATTAATTCATTCATCGCGTTTAGTGTGCTTGGGACTACTTTGCAGAACAGAGCTCTGCTTTAAAATGCCGTGTTGTGCATTTATAACTTGTGAAACAAAGTCAGACCGCAAGTATAGAGCGAGGAGGTATATCTTTTTTGACGGCACGGTTGGCGCAGTGGTTAAGTAATTGACTGCTGCGCTGCATGTCGCGGGTTCGATCCCCGCACGAAACAAATATTTGTATGACCTACAATTAGTTGTTCCGGGTCTGGCTGTTTGTGTATGTGAGTTTAAATGTTTGTAAACGCATCCACGATACAGGAGAAATTCCTAGAGTGGGGCAACGTTTAAAAAAAAAAAAAAAAAAAAAAAACTTTCGATCGGTAAGTCATTAAATTACGGTAACATTTAATTACAATTTTATTTGTAAAAAACATAAAAATATTCTGATCACTATAAAATTCCAAACATTAACAACATTATTGCAACAAGTTACAAAAAATATACATTGCCCGATCAACTCGCTTAATCAACGCAATGACCAAGTCCGCTTACAATGTACTGCATGCGTCGCGTCTTCAACACTTCAACCACTGACGTTTCGTCCTTTGCCCTGATTGGCCGTGATGCACGGCGCATGTTTATCGATAGTGAGGTGACCATGCGGTTAAATAAAATCATCGATAGAATTCTCCAATAATTTATATTTACGTTTGACAAAGATAATTTTGGAATTATTTAATATTTAATTAATGATAGTATATTTTTAGTTAGACGTATAATGAGTAAATTAAATACATATTATATTAATCATTAAAAGAATGTGACCGAATGATATAAAGGGACATACAGGGTTAAATTGAATTATTGGCAATACTTTAAGAAGTCATTTTACTCATCATTCTCACATTATCATCACAACTTTTACTTTTACCAAACATGAACAGCTGATTTTTTTTCGCGTTTCGCGAATGAGGAGGCGGAACGCGTGAGGGAGGGGCAAAATTCGCGCCCTCATGATCCTAGCCGCCGCAGGAGGAGACGCCCTGGGCGTCGGGAACCACAGGCCGATTCCCGGCCACCGTAGGCGCGGGCTTGTGGACAGTGAGCAATGGGTAACTCGCCGTCCGGTAAGGACCAGGCCTGGGTCGACGGCGCGTAATGTACGCGCGCCTCAAAGAGATGTCAGCGGGTGAAGGGGTCCGATGGGATCGATGCCTGCCGGGGTTGCGGGAAAGTCCGAAAGGGGTACCGTGGCCCCTGGCAACGTATAGGCAACCGAAGGAACACGGGTGGGTTGTAGTCAGTAAGAGTCTGACACGCCCGTCCGGCTCCGCCCAGAGTGGGAGATATCCCATCCAAAAAAAAAAAAGGTTACATTTCTTAATAAATACGTTTTATTCCAAGGACAGTGATTATTTGTAATTAATAAAAGTAAAATAAATATTTCCTAATATTTAATTCATGTTTCATTTTCCTCATACATTCATCAGATAATTTATCGATAAAGAATATGGGCTTTGACAAGCACTAGCGTGTATTAATTTTTTTATTGCTATTTTGTTTGTGTGAGTGTCTATGCCTACGGGAGCTTAGTGTGCGAACGCATATCTGCCCTGGGTGAGATTCATGTGTATGTGATTTGGTTGTGTGCGTATTTGTAAACATAATAATGCGTATGTGTAGAAATTAAAATAGTGGGAGACAAGCGGTGACACTGGTCCTAATACAAAATTGGAGCTAGGGCCTTTCCAACTTTATTCATCTAGTCCGTGTAATCACTATAGGTAAAAAAAAGGAATGCTCACCTTCACAATGTGCGGCGGCGTGTCGTCCGGCAGCTGCACCGGCGCGACGTCGAGCGCGGGCTGCAGCGCGGCGGCCCGGCGGAGCGCCGAGCCCAGCGCCAGCAACCCCGCGTGCGCCAGCGCGCCGCGCCACTGCAGCAGCGCGCGCCCGCACGCGCCCGCCGCCAGCCGCACGCCCGCGCCCTCACCGCCCGGGCCGCCCGGGCCGCCCGCGCCGCCCGCCCACTGCAGCCGCACCGGCCCGCGCAGCGAGTGCAGCCCGTCCGCACAACCTGCACGTGACAAACAAATTATCATTCGATAGGATCATTGTTTTATTGATGATTCTATTTTATTTTATTTACTCTGGCACCAGTAGCGCGGACAAGTGGCCGGGCGAGGCCAGTATCAGCCAGTGAGCGTATGACATACCGATAGCGACGGCGTTGGGCGCCACATAGAGCGCGGCGGCGGGCTCGTTAGCCACTGACGCCAGTAGCGCGGGCGAGTAGCCGGGCAAGGCGAGCTCGGCCAGGCGCAGGCGTGACACCCACTGCGCTCGCTCAGAAATGTTGCCGCATACCACTGCCACTTTCGAGCCACGGTCAGTGTTGTCTAGCTTTACCTATAAAAACAAAGCAGGATTTTCAATCCAATGGAGAAAATAGACAATGGTGCCGATTCTCTTGTACACCGAACTAAAATTCCTTACTTTTGGCTATGAGAATCTTAAAGCTATTCTGTAATAAAAAATCTCTAAATTTAAAAAAATATTTTGACACAACTAAAATCGAATATGACAATCTCGACTCCACGTGGTACATACTTGTTTGCCCCGTGATTTTTTTTACAGCCGGAGGCGCGCAGGCGGTGCAGCCTCGACGTGTTTTATATGGAATTTTTCACTTTTTGTATGGAAAGTATGAAAAATTATTACCTACGTGTTGAGTATTAGGGGTATAAGGGGGTCTATAAAGGGGGTCAAAATTTTCATTATTTTTGCGATAGGACACACCATTTTCGAGATTTGAGCAAAAGAAAAGAAAATATCACTTCTGTTTTTGCACCTGAAGTCGAGGTGTTCGTGTGAATTTTAGTTCATGACAACTAATAGTATGCCACACCATTTTTCCGCATGATTTAAAATGGTCAGATTTACTTAGACAATCAAAATTTTAAGTGATAAACATCAAATTCAGAATAGCAAAATTGTCATTTTCATTAAATAAAAATCTCAGTACCATTTTAGTTCTGTCAAACTAAAATATAGATAAGTTGTGCCACTTTAGTCTGTTGCAGAATGGGAAATCATCGTTTGACAGGAGTAAACTAAATATTCGTGATTTTTAGTCTAGTTTAGAGGCATTTGTGACAAGAGAATCGGCACCACTAATAGCCATCCATTCACAGAGCATAACCAGGAATGGTATATGGCCTGGAAGAGATCCCGGAAAGCGATAAGGCCGTCCATTGTATATTTTGTAGTGTTAATTTTGTTTTTTTTTTTATGTGTGTTTTTGTGGCGTACAATAAAGTATATATAAATAAATAAATATATTAACTATGAACATACAACTACACCGAGGAACCAAGCAGAAACTCGTATGAACACAATACGTCCCCATACTACTCTTGTATTTACATATCTCGTAATTTATAAGCAAATGCACACCATGTAATGGTAGAATGTAAATGGGCCACATTTATAATAAGATCATACTACTTTGTACACCTACATTTTGGCAAATAAAGTATTATTCATTATTCAATGATAAATTAATGCAATTATTCAGGTTACGAAATACTTACAACAAAAGCTCTGTTGGCCTCATTGTGCGGCAAGTTCTTGGCGTCTACAGATAAGAGTCGGCCGCGCAGCTCCCTGTTCCCACTGGCTAGTACCAAGCAGTCGTCGACGCACCGAGCACCCATGCGTTCGCGACTGCCGTCAGACCTGTGGTAGAGACACGTCATTATACCGACTGACTGAAGTTTTCGCCTTCCAGTATAAGTACTCTTAGGTATTATAATATTTTCCTATGGGCACACTCTGAAATAACTGAAGGCGTACACCTACCCAGGCATAATACCGATGTTGCCTATTATTTAAGTGTCGTGTATTGTGTATATCTTTTGTTGGGGATCCTAAATAAATTTAACGTTTTTCTGTGCCTTCATAGTCCAATCAAATTAGCGATCCACCTCAGAATGAGCGATAATAAGCTAACAACTCGTATACGCTTTCATTTTGCCGTTCCAAAAGTTGTCTCAAAAGTCTCATCAAATCTGTTGTCTGCGTTAAAATTGGGTTTTCACGATAATCTAGGTTTCTATAGCTCTAGATGTTAATATCTATTATAAAATTGTAAAACATATTTGCGACAAATTTAGTTTCCAGCATTTTTTCATGCACTCAACTGCTTTCGAGATAGAGGGCGGAGAGCGCGCAGCATGAATAATTTGTATTACATACATAACAGCAGTAGCGATTGCGACCCAGGACCTCATGCTCAGCAGTAGGCGATGCCAAAAACTTGTCAACACACAGCTGGTATATTATATGCAGATTAAGACTGAGATAAAAATACGACATTTCGAACCTCTTTTGGATAAACCTTTAGTGGCATGAGGAACAGGGTGTAAAGTTCACTCATCCACCATAGAAAAGAGAGGATCCTCTGACCAGACGGGTGTTGTGTCTGGCGGGCAACTGCCCAACTGTTGATGTCGGATAGTCTTATATATGTCGTTCGCGCGGTAAACTCTAATTGCGCGATGCAGGATTTGTGTGACGTCATGTCTTTGATGCGTAAATCGTATGTGGCGGTGTAACCGCTACATCACTCCCCTCCGGAGACCGGAGTTTGATAGTGGGCTGAGTCTAGTGCGATGCTTCATAGTGCCAGCTAAGGTTTCAGTGAGTCGGAACTGGGTGCCGTAACACTTCAAACCTAAAGACACATATCACTAGGGTCTGAAGAAACTAGGACGGATGCAAGGATGTTATCCATAGCCCTTATTCTCAAATGATACAAATTACTCAAACATTCAGTGTTTGCACAACAACTTGGCATTTGTTCGCAAATATTCGCAAGTAACATTAAGCTTTAAATAATCTTGTTTGGTAGTTAATATCTATCTGTAAGCTAAGGTCTACTAGAGTACCTAGGTACAGACCTAGTCATAATTGAAAGAGGGTCGGCCGATTGCCCAGTAAGAGTTGAACTTACAGAAGTAGGTATTAATGTCATTCATTTTTACCCGACTACGGCGAAGCAAAAGGAGGGTTATGATTTTGACCGATATGTATGTATGTTCATCTGTAACCTAATAACTTCTAAACTACTGATCATATTTTGACAAATGAGGTATCGTTGGAAGCGTCTTGGTTCTCCACTTAATATATGGGAAAAGTTTTTAGCTATTTCCGGCTTTTCTAGTAGTCAAACATCAGTTGGTCCAATAGTGTTTTGATCCTTATAAGAAACAGGATCGATCTAACGAGAGGAGGTGACGGCCTCCCATGCCCTCTCGCTCCGTACCATGGCCTGGACCAGGGCCGGACGCGAGAGATCTCCGCCACCGATCGCCTCCACGAGGACACGGCGGTGCTCTGCCCGCGCCGGGCAGACCTTCACCGTATGCTCCACTGTGTCCTCCGGGCGATCCACGCAATGATGACACCCGAGCGTTTCCTCCCGCTTTATCCGGAACAGGAACCTCCCGAAACAACCGTGTCCGGTGAGGACCTGCGTCAGGCGAAAGGTGAGGACGCCGTGACGCCTCTCTAGCCACTCCTCAAAGAGGGGATTTATCGCCGCAATTGTGGCGTACCCAGCACTGGGTTGCGACAATCGCACTCTCCATGCCGCCATGACATCCCGCCGGAGCTCTGTCCGCTGTGCCGCGATTTCTCGTGCCAGCGGAGTTACGCCCCGGCGTTTCGCCTCCTCAAGTGTGCGCGAGGACTTTTGCCTCCAGATCCCATGGCGGCAAGGATATGATTATGCATTTTGCAACCTCTACGGAATTTCCCCATAGATCAGCAGTTGTTTTTCAACAATGAGTGTATTAAAACGTTTATTAATATCTCGAGCACAAATACACACATAGTCGAAATTAAATTCATGGTTACAAATATCAACATTTTTTGCAATAGGGACTCGGCAACAGTGGGTAGGAATTTAAAGATTTAGTGGTTGAGACTGGAATATCTGCAAAAAATAAATCAAAAACTGTGGCAACTTCTAAATCCTTTTTAATAACTGTATACATCGCGCAATAACGCCTCGAGACGTGTCCGAAGTATTTGCGAATGCGCGTTTGGACCAGAACAGAAATACGCTTTTTGATGCCGAGTTCTTGGCGTAAGATGGAGAGTGCGAGGCTCGCACTCTCCATCTTACCAACACCTCTATACGCCAAGAACTCGGCACTCGGCTCTCCATCTTACGAAGTAATTCCTCTAGATGACTGGCGCTGTAGCAAATAGCGTGGTGTCATCAGCGTAACGCAGATTTTCTATTTTGTAGCCACCGATTGAGACACCGTCTGTCCAGTCTTCCAGAGTATTGCGCATGATGAGCTCGGAGTAAACATTGAAAAGAAGCGAAGTGATATTATGCAACCTTGACGAACATCTGCACTAGGATGGAAATTGTTCGACAAGATTTCATCGGTTCGAACTGAAGCTGTGTCCGTTTCGTATAGCTTCCATACTTCTCTATGAGTCGTCATTTGGTAGTCACTCCTTTTCAACCAATATTATCCTCTTTCACACAGTCCATCCATCGTTACTTTGGTCATGTAGGGGACTTTATTGCCATCCATATTCATATTCAAAACTTTCCTCACGAACATAAGTTTTTTTTTTTTTGTAAAAATAATATTAATACCAAAATATATAACGAAAATCTTACCAAACTATCAGCAGACCCTTGTCTTGAGATCCATCACACGAGTCGATACTTTTCTTCCTAAAACATTATGAAACCATAAGTTTTTTGCCAATATTGATATGCTGCAAGTAATTTTATACAAATTATATATTTACCCGTTAACTACTGGCTTCGGTTTCTCACGCTTTGGTGTAGAAGGATAGCTGGGAAATGAATTTATATTAAATGTATAAAAATATATAAATGGTCTTATAGGGGCTTCTAAACGGGCCATGTACTTTCACTCAAATATGTCATGATTATCATCATTACAGCCGAAAGACGTCCACTGCTGGACATAGGCCTCCTCCAAGCACCGCCACTTCGACCGATTCTGTGCTTCTCCCATCCAGCGGATTCATGCGGAATTCACAAGGTCATCGTTCCACCTAGTGGAGAGGGTCTTCCAACGCTAGGTCTTCCGTTACGCGGTCGTCACTCCAGAACCTTTCGGTCCCATCGACTATACTATATTTCCACAAATATTTTCAATATGGCCGACTCTGGTGAAATATTTCAAGTATTACTACAATATTTTTGAAACGGGAGATTTGTGTATATTTACCAATTTGTACTACTTCTCTGATTTAACGATTTAAAAAAAAATGTATTGCCGGACGATCGCTCCGCTATCGAAAACATATGGTTTAAGAACTTTATTATTCCTCATTAAGAATTAACAATAATTCACTTACTGAGAAATTTAATTTACATAAAATGTTTATGAGGGTTTTTTTTATTTGTAATTTAGGTATGCTGGAAGAGATTTCTTTAGAAATATGCATCACCTTTGTACGTATTTTTCTGTTCCTTTTTTCTTGTCTGTTTATGTGTGTGTACAGACGCCAGCAGGTCAACTTACCCGAAACTGTCGAATTTTCTTAATCAACTTTGAACCTTATGTTTTAGTGATAAAGTTGAAAATCTATTAAAGAAATTTGACAGATTATAGTAGGTTGATGTGCTGGCGTCTGTACATTGTTAAAAATAAATAAATAGGAAGGTAATGCCGAAAAATAAAGTAAATATCAACTAATCACCAACCGAATAAACACGGATCTACAGTAAAGTAGATGTATTACTAGATATGGCATACATGGCAGCGTACTGACTAAATAAGGATGTTTTAACATCGACAGGCTATTACTGTTTCACTTTTCCTTACATAAAATATTGCTGGCAACTGCGCATACAATAAGCGCATAGCCCGTTCAGAAGCGTAAGAATATTGCATCATAAATTTACCTCGTTTCACTCCCATTGCAAGCTGCCAGCTTAGCGCGTAGTCTATCTACTTCTTCACGTAACTCTCTGGAAGAAAAATAATTCATTTACTAAACTAAAGACAGGCACTATATGCTTAACATTTTAAAGCACCCTTCGCTTCCGGCGAGGACGTTCCAGCACGCGTAGCCTGACCACCATAAAAACAGTTTAAGTCGACGGAAGAACAGACAAAATTACAGATTCACAATCACAATCTGTCATTTTGATTCTTTTGTCGACAAAACCCGTTTATATTGGTCATACTATGCGTACTGGAGCGTATTCGCTGCGGTTTTATTTATTTTTTTAAACGCGACGTTTTTGCAACTTTTCTTCAACCAACGCTAGATGCAAAGGCTAGTAGTACTGTATGACGAGCACTACACAATTTGAACAATATTTTACAAAAGATCACAGAATACAAAAAAAAAATACAAATAAATAAAGTGTTTTACTAATTTGGCTGTAAGCAAATAATTTTGTATTTATGTAATCGTGAAGGTAATTAAGGCGAGGTTTTCCGTGTCTGTAGGCCTTTGAAACGCTACCTCCGCCTCCCCCAAATGCAGAGTGACGTATTTATTTACGATGTACCGCCGACCATTTCGCGGAAAATCCATGCCACAGCATGAAATATTTGCAGTTGATCAACTGAACTAGTTTTTCTTAGATTCTAAATAAATACACGTAGTAAACATGAAATTGTGATACCCACATTTAGGTTAGCTAAAACTAGTAAGTCATTTGTTATAAACAGTATTCGATTTTATAACAAGTTGCCAAAGTCGGTTACAGAACTTAGTGATGGAAAGTTCAAAACCCACATCAAACGTGTCCTTATCAAAAAAGCATATTATAAGATTAAAGACTATGTTGAAGACAAGGAAGTTTGGCAATAATTCCTTCTGCACATGTGGCTTCCCTGGTACCTCAATAACGGCATTACTATGTAATTATGTCTATTAACTGCTCCCAAATTAAGATGATTATTTGATTTTACCTATTTTTCTTTTTTTTCATTTACGTACTTTTTTGACATAATCTTTTCATTATTTGACATTATATAACTTCACTATACTATATTTTTTATAGATTTGTTACAGCTTTAGTGGCAGTCATGCCATTTGGTTTAAATAGGTTTTAAATTGTTTTTTTTTTATATAGATTCTCTTTTATATTTTGTGAATGTGAGAACGTTGTAGGCATAACCGACTTCTAGTTCTGTCGATCGTTTTCTATCTTGCTAAGTACCTGGTACTTGTTGATAGGCCTACAGTGTCCTCTCATACCTATAAACACTGTAACTTGAAAAGATTGTAAATACCATTTACTTTTAAAAGAGTAACCGTGGAGTTTCTTGCCGGCTCTTCTCTATAGGAAACGACCAATTGGAACCGTGCACCTAGCTTCTGACGTTTCATAAGTGCCCTTGTAGGTTTATGTGAAATAAAATATTTTGAATTTGAATTCGGTTTTTTCAATAAGTTTATATTTTATGGGACCTACGGTGTAATGAACTAAAATGATTACTTAAAATGTTCTGTGTAGATAACGACACCAACCCGATACATACCGATACGTCGGCAGCTATTATACCGACATCGATTCGATACCGATACAATTATTATCGGCCCAATGATATTGGTGAATATCGATGGCCATCGCGACGCACCAAACAACCACAGTGCCAACTAAGTATCAACGTCTTGAAGTCGGCAGTGAGAAAAAGTGTGTTCAAGTGAAAGAATGCCGCTACTCTCCCCGCACTGTGTCTTCGCCGGTAGATATCGTGCCTATATCGGTGTCGGTCGCTGTCTGCGACGATATAGGTAACGATAGCAAGACAAGGCACTAAACGTATCCGATCATCTGATCGCCAATATCGTGTCGATGTCGGGTCGGTGTCGTTATCGGCTAATGTATTGTGTGTGTGCGTGCGAGTGTTTGTTTTGTGACAATCAATTCATTTTATTTATAAAATAAACAACATTTTTAACTTTTCATATACCTACTGTTATGGGAGAGTTCGTAGAACGTACAACGACAAACATGAAGTTTAGGCCTCTTCTGTCATCTATGGTTTTAATAAAAATCAATAAAAATATCTCATTAACAGTCACCTAACCATAGCCACCCTTGTACAAACTGCTGATTTTTTTAGTGATAGCTGGGGTAGTCATGAATAATCTGTAAGAAGCAGTTCGTGTATCAGTGTTCTGCCATTAGGTTAGTATATGAAGGAACGCAGACGTTTAATAATTCACTTAAAACGAAAAAATTCGCAAGCAATGGGAAATTGCTACTGACGAGTGTTACTTGCGCGTTTTGACCTCAGGAGGAGCTGCTTCTCACACGGATAACTCTGTCACTTGCTCGCTAGTCCAGCTAGCCAGCCAGTCGCGTCACCAGTCCTAAATCTCTGTATATTTTGGTCGCCGATACCAAAACTACAAACAGTGTACAGTGAAGATTGATATAATGTGGCTGTTATTTTAGTATATTGTGATGTCTTACGACTTTCACGCGAATGAAGTCACGGACAGAAACTAGTTTCAGATAAACATGACTTTGCGGTAGTAAGGTGAAAGTTTAAAATTGCAATAGTGCTACTGGGTATCTCAACGGTCACGCAAAATGTAATTTTGATAGAAAATATCAAAGTCGTAATTTTGTTCGTTATAAAAAGAACTATTGTGCAAAATTGCATGCTTCTAGACCCAGCGGTTTAGGTTGTGCATTGTCTGTCAGTGAATTTAAGAATTTTATCACGTGAATTTAAGAAAAAAAATGGCGAATTTCCATACAAAGTTTCATCTTTATTTCGTCGGGATTTTTGTTAAGTTGGATGGGCTAAAAATGGTCTTACTGTTTCGCTTATACTGTGACCATATTTTTTTGTTTTGGATATTTCCCACCGCTCATGAAGATTCATAAATATTGACAGCTATTTATGAAGTAACAATTGACGTACTTTATTGTCAAGTGACGTACCTAATTTCGATGTCCTAAAATAATAGATTCGATAAATTAAAGCTGTAGCAAGCTATAATTTATCGAATCTATTATTTTAGGACATCGAAATTTTAGAACGACATTTTATCGTATACAGTAGTTTCATATACGATATCGTAAACAGTGACTTTTTGTATTCAAAACTGAAAGTTGTTCATACTGAGCCAATACGATATCATAACGGATTCAAGAAAAAAATTGTGTTGCTGGCTCCGCTATTCGAAAAATATTGTTAAGTATATTTTATTTGCCTTACGTTTAGTATCAGTTTCTCAATTGATTAATAGTGTTATGTTTTATCTGTGTCAGTTTCATATCAGTTGCTAAATTGATTTAAAGTGTTGGTAAAAAGAGTGATTCTGGAAGTTACGCATTTTAATAAATAAAATAGAAATGGCGCCGTTGCAAATTAAACATTATTTAGTAATAATAACAAGTGCAAGTATATTTGTTGAGAAAATACAACGACGAAATAAGAAAAATAAGAAAATTATTTAATATCCTTACTTCCGAATTTATAACAATATAATTACGATTTTTATCGTGTTCCATACATTTGTTCATGTTAGTATAGCACTTTTGTTTGAAACACCATTTCTTTTAAAAAAAATCTTTGTTCTTGCGAGAGTGATAGCTGTTTGAAATATCAATATACAACCGACAACCGGACAATTTGTATATAATGTGTTTATTAATGTAGGACATGATATTAGCAAAGACAATTCCATGGAGAGTGTATATAGTAACATGGATGAATCTGATAAAAAAATCTAAAAAAAACTTCTTCATAAACGACGATAAAAAAATATATAAAACTCGCACTGGACTATAATTTTATCGATGATAATTTATAATGTGTCTAACACTATTTTAAGATGCCAATTAAACGTCATCATATCGCATAGAAATAATCTCACTTTCGAAAACAATATTATGAATTAAAACTATATTAAAAATACCTAATATTTTTTCTGAGCTGTCGCAATTTCATACCTAATGTGTTCTTCTTTTATTAGATTTTTTTTAACAACTGCAGAGAGAGCGTATTTTTAAAAAAATTGACACAGGTCCACCTCCGAGGACGTCCCGCAGGACTCTGAGCGCGAGCCGATTTAGCCCGATTTACTATGTTTGGGTTTATTTTTAAAAAACTACTAAACTTAAAAATCCAATCTTTAAATAACCTCTAAAATACGATTACCTCATCATATATGCAATTTTCATATTGTTTTGTGCTGTAATTAGGAAATGAAACGAAAAATGGTTTTGAAATCGACCCTATTTCGGATTTTTTTTTGATCGAGCAAATTACAATTTATCGTGTTTTGAACCTTTAATTTCCCTCAAACAAGGATGTATCTATGACATATATCTTTTTCAGTACCTAAATACACTAATTTGACCATTTAAAATTGATTTAAAAACAAGCAAATTCGTAAAACCTCCCCTTAAGAAAAAAATTGTTTATTTCAAATTTCAATTAGGATCTCTAGAAAATTATTTGACGAATTTGTACGAATGATAAAAAAAATGGTTCAAATTGTGGTGCGTAATAGCTGACACTGGCAGAGGTGTGCTACTGGGTTCAACTGGCTCGCGTCATGTTCCGCTACTTGAGATTCCTGTAGCGGAACTCGAGTAGTGGAACATGACGCGAGTCTATTGTATTGAACTACTGCGGTTTCGCTGCTACGGCTTCGCGGCGGAGGTATGCTACCGGCATAAATTGAACTATTGCGGTTCCGCTGCTATGGTTTCGCGGCGGAGGTGTGCTACCGGTGTGAATATACGGTGTTTCGACCCCTTAACCCGTCGCGCGCGCAATTATTGACACAATAGAATTTTATTGTTATCTTCACACATGGGGTGGGAAGAGTTAAGGGTAATTTCATACAAATACATGGCGATACATGGCGCAACATGACGCTGCGCGCATTTTTTTACATAGCGACACACTATCGAACTTATTTTAACACAATAAAGCGTGAACGCGTAATAAAGTATTCTTTATTACGCGTTCACGCTGGCACTGAAATGATGTTCGTGTAGAAAATAAGTTCTAAATTTTATCGCAATCTTAAAAAGTGCGCGCAGCGTCGCGTCGCGTTTGGCCCTAACGTTGGACCACTATTTGCGCCACAGCACGTATATGCATAAAAGTAAATGTTACCTGTTGGCTCTCCTGAGCGGCGGCGAGGTAGCGGGCCGTCGTCCCGACCGGCCGAACAACTTGTTACTTAGCGAGCATTTCTTGCGACCAGCTTCCTCTACTTTAGCCTACAACAAAAGGAAATTAAATACAGGACGACTAATTAGATGACATTATAACTAGCTGACTCTCTTGCTTTACCGACATAGCCTCTCGCCTGCAAGTATTTTTCAATTAATGTGCTGTCCTCGGGCTAACAACATGGGTATGTGTGGCAGAGATGACGCTTTTCAAAGTCAGTCTTTTTCTATAATTTGGTGTGCCTTATTAACGACCGGGTACTGTAAAATTCGCGCTATTAAAGAAACGAATTGAAAGTGGCGGCCAACGAAGAAGCTTATCATTCCCCATTCCCTTTCACGAGTGAGAGAGTAT
The DNA here is from genome assembly GCA_963853775.1 of Xanthia togata. Taxonomy (NCBI): domain Eukaryota; kingdom Metazoa; phylum Arthropoda; class Insecta; order Lepidoptera; family Noctuidae; genus Xanthia; species Xanthia togata. The sequence continues at coordinate 15,361,394 of OY970809.1, forward strand.
TATTTTATTTAAGGGTTTATTTGTATTATTATTAGTTATCACGTCGGGGTCACCAATTTAGAGGTATGAGGAACAGGGTGTCATGTCTGGCGGGCAACTGCCCAATGGTTAAAGTCGGGAGCTTGTATTACACGGTGACATTTGAATCAGTTTTGCTAGAACAAACGTGGTTCAGAAAAACTAGGCGTTCTCAAATTAGTCGTATTTTGCTCAAACGTGTTCAAACATTAACCGTAACATCAAAGTACTCATCGTGGTAGCGATATGGCATTCAAAACTGTTATGAGGAGTCCACGTGGACTACAAGGTTGTCCGGCCAATGCGGGCCGAAATGCAAATAAATCATTAGCCAATGACATGCAGTCGCGAGAACCGCTCCGCCCATTTCTTTTTTTTACTGCCGCTCGAGTCGCCCGGGCGGTAGCCATTCTACCGAAATCTCTCGAGTGAGCGACGCATGTGCATCCGATGTACTTACGTCACAGACACGCATTGCACGTTTTTTGTGAAAATGAGTTCTATCTATTTGAATGTGGAGTGGTTGTGGTTGTATATGGTACGTTTTTACGCAATTGCGGGTGAAAATCTGGCGGAAGCTAGGCGCATGTGCTCTTGGAGTCAATGTTGTCTCGGTGCACACGGAGCTAACCCGCAATCCGCCCTAAGACGACCCACCACTGTCCCGGTTTTGTGGTAAGTTTTGTTTTTGTCTTGTTCCTGTAATATACCAATAAATAAATAATACCTAATAATGTCACGTTAGATACAATGGCTACCCGTAAATACTACCTACATTAAATAATTAAAACCATGTCTGATAGTACCAACCGTAAGTTCGCACCTAGAACGAAATGATAACATAAGAGGTCAGCCACCTCGCCCCGCCGTCGTCGGTACGGTGCGTCGCGTCGTGCATTCGTCCATAGCCAGAAAATACCTACCAAAGTTTGCCATTCCAAGCCATAAAAATCTGTTTTAAAATAGCTATCAAAGTTAACTTTTAACTTTGGTATTTTCTAGTAACACGTACAAAAATAAGTGTTTACGCTTACTAAATTTTGTTTATGGAGGTACATTTCCCTGCAGACAATGCTATGTTCCGTGCGTGAGACGCAAGCTCCGCCGCGCCGTGTCTTTCTTGTGTTTTTTCAAAAACACAAGAAAGACAGTGTCTTTTTTGTTTTTTTTTCAAAAACTTTTGAGGTTTTTTTTTTATTGGATGCTATAGAATGGTAGTAGACCATGGTCTGAACAACGTTTGTTCTAGCAAAACTGTGATACAAATGTCAGCGTGTATATATCGATCGTGCGGTAAACTCTAATTGTGTGACGTCAGGTCTTTGATGCGTAGTTCGCATGGGGCAATGTCCACAGCGCCACAGCGGCACCAATTTCAACTCGTTTCTTTAATGGCCGGTTTATATGTCAGTATTGACGATAGTATTGCAACCGCTCGGCCGCCCTACCTGCAGGAAGTCGATGAGCTTGGCCTGCTGGCGCAGCGTGGCGTCGGCCTTGGTCTCGCGCGTGCGCCACCACGCCGCCGCCGCCTCGGCCGCCTCGCGCGCCGCCGCCAGCTCCTCCTGCGGACACAACGCGACACATGTATTAGTAAGAGAAAACTAAATATACAATAAAAAATTATAAAAACTAACTTCTAAAACTAAAACCCGACTAGGTACTGAAAAATCACACTATACAAAGTATGAAACAAGAAAATATTTCAGACATACGAACAAAAATAAAAACGGACGTAGGTCCAAAAATGGTCAGGTATAATTTCTTGTTTCATACTTTTTACAGTGTGATTTTTCAGTAGTCGGGTTTTAGTTTTTGAACACACTTTTTATTTAAATTATTTTGGGGTTATAATTTCGTGATAACGTAAATGCTAATTTTATTGTATAATAGGTACTAATTTTACAGTTGCGCCGTACGTAGCACAGTCTCACTTTTGCTTGTTTTTAACTATTTAAACATATTTATTTACTTAAACCATATGATATATTATATACAATAACCATATGACCATATGATATATTTTTAATGTACTCGTCAAGACGTTTCATTTGATACCAACACGGCACCATTACATTTTTTTTTAATTCGTGACTATGTCTTCTACAGGACAGCGGACGATCAAAACGCTTCCAACGATACCTCATTTGTCGAATTATGATAAGTAGTTTTGAAGTTATGAGGGAACAGATGAACATACATCTTCTTTGTCGGTACACTCTGGACAGAGCGGTCGTGGTCATCACGTCGCAGTGAGATTTCGGACAGCCGTGATTTGCCTCTCGATGCGACCGCCATCCTTCTCTCGGCTATAATTCGTAATGGGTCGGCCACTGCGGATTTAATCTGGTCGGTCCATCGTATGGGCGATCTGCCGCGTGCTCTTGTTCCTTCGACCTTTCCCTGCACTACAAGACGTTCTATATAATAGTTTCCCCGTCTTGACACATGCCAAAAAGTTTTGGAGTATTCGAGCCTGTACTGTGGCCGATAGACGCTGCTTGATGCCGAGTTCTTGGAGTGCAGATTTGTTGGTGAGAAATTCTGTTCACGACACTCCCAAGAATTTTCCTCCAACCCCACATTTCCAAACCGTCTATTTTAGTGTCACGTAAGTGTCCACGTCTCAGCAGAGTTCAGGAACATAGGAAATACTAATGCTCGAAAAAGCCGGGTTTTGTTCGCTTTGGTGATGTTGCGATTCTTCCAGTTTTTTTTCAGCCTGTCCATGGCAGACCTAGTTATGGCCATGTGTCGCTTGATTTCGTCTACGCAGTCACTGTGGCTCGAGAGCAGAGCTCCTCTCCATACATGACTGTACATCGCAGTTTGCAATCTAGGTAACGTCTGGCGAATTATTGTTTGCACGGTCGACAATCATCATCTTCGTCTTACTTCTGTTTGTTCTCCAGCCGAATGCTAAGCTGGCATGTTCCATCTTGGAAAGCAACTGATCCATGTGGCCAATACTAGTTGTGAATAGCGTAGTATCATCAAGATGGGTACCTTGCTACAAAACAAAATTTACTTTTTGGTAAACAAAAAAGGTCAATCACGACTTTTCGCATCAATCACTGTATCAATTTCGGCATGAACGTCGTGTACAGTAGGAATTACATCAAAAACTGCTTAGAAATAACCATTTACACGAAACGTTCATCTACTTAGTTAGTACGCAAGAAAAATAAACAATTTATTTGGAGCATACATCTCGAAGCTACCTATTCTCATCACAACTATAAAATCAATTCTATATCTATGTATTCACCTGCACATCGGCCAAGCTAGCCTGCAGCTGCAGCGCATGCGCGTGGTGCTGGTGCGCTCTAGTGCGCAAGGTGGCACACTCCTCCTGCAGCTCGCGCACTCGCCTCGCAGCACTGGTCAGCGCCGCATCGCTGGACGCACGGTCGCTCTCTAAGGAGGCGTTGCGAGCTTCCAGCTCGGCCACCCTGGTCTCGCGAGCTTCGAGGCGTTCCTGAAATCATAGAATGTGTTAAAGAAGGCTGTATATGTTCACCGCTAAATATTACCGGTAACGTTGCTAAGGTTGCGAGCACGAAACCTTATAGCTGTCAAATATGTACTTGTTTTTATTAATTTGTCAATATTATTATATGGAAATATTAAGTCTCCCTCTCCACTGCCACATGTTCTTACCCTGAGCAGCTGTAGCTCCTCGTGCGCAGTGCGCGCCTGGTCACGCGCCTCGTCGTACTGCTGCGCGGCTCGCGAGGCCGCCGCACCGCGTTCGCATGACGTCGCCTCTGCCTCGCCCAGCCTTGCGCGGCACACCTCTAGCTCGTTGCGCACACCTTTTAGCTGCGTCTGTCACACATCACAGTACATGCTTTAGACTCTGTACATATTATTTCGCCAGAGTAAAGCCCGTTGTACACGGAACGGTTTCTTAACCGTACGTCGCGCTAGCCGCAGCACAGAATAATCGTGTGAGCTTGTATATGACACGGCAAACCACCGGTTCTATGGTATACGGCGACGGCGTCATGCCGTAGTGCAGCCATGTCGTCAACAAACTTCCATAGTGATCCATACAACACTACACACGGCGAATAAACCGTAGTTTTTTACGGCATAAAAGCGTGTGTACAACGAGTCTTACGATACCAATACCGGGTAAGTCTGACACATCGAGCTTTAGGAAACTATTTTATAAAAATGACAGAAACGACGACGCTCTCCCTATCCGATTATATTTCTACCTCGATGTGACTGTTAACTGCCAAGTACTATGCATCAATGTAGGTACCTACAATGATCACACGGAAATTACTCGTCACGGTGAAGTAAATATTGGCTTAAAGATGCTTAAAACTCTTATATTTCGCGACTACAAAAGGGGATTTGTCAATAAAGCAAACAATCGGCATCAATTTACAAGAACATTTGAATAGTATTATCGGCTTGGGCAAAAATGTACAATAATGTAAAATTTACAGTTTTTTTTTTATTAACTAAAACAATTGGAACAACACTTACCACAAGATCTTTGTTCTTCAGTTCGTGAATGTCAGCCAAGTTCTCTAGGTCCGTCAGTTGCTCCTCCAGCATACCGCACGCCTCCTGCAGGGCTTTGTTATTCTGTCAAACAAATAAAAAATGTTCTTGTAATCCCGTGCTTGTAACGGTTACACCGCCACATACGAACTACGCATCAAAGACATGACGTCACACAAATCCTATATAAGACTATCCGACATCAACAGTTGGGCAGTTGCCCGCCAGACACAACACCCGTCTGGTCGGAGGATCCTCCCTTTTCTATGGTGGATGAGTGAACGTTACACCCTGTTCCTCATGCCCCTAAATGCTCAGCCGTAAATAGATCTCTCCCCGCATAAAGAAGCTTCGGGCTATTGGCACGCCTGCATCTCCATAATTTTAGTTTGCTATCCAACCAACTTGCTGACTGCCTAACATTTTAACACAGCATTGAGCTATGCATATCATTCGTATCCATACGAAAGCAGAAGAATACTACACTTGTACTCATCCTACTCCTTAACAGCACACTGCTCAACCGTAGTACCGTAACAAAATGCTTGTTAATGGCCGCGATGGCGGTGTCGGCGGCGCGGCAGCGGCCCTGCAGCAGGTCGGCGGCCAGCGCCAGGCGCACGCGGCGCGCCCAGCCCGCGTCGCGCCGCGCGCCTGGCCCGCCCAGCCCGCCCGGCCCGCCCGGCCCACCCGGCCCACCCGCGCCGCCCGCCAGCAGCTGCAGGAAGGCCGGCTTGGGCCGCAATGGCGGCTTGTCGATGCTCTTGCGCTTGTGGCGGAGCTGTACCTCCGTGCCGCCGGGTACTCTGGCTAAGCACGGTGGAATCGATGGGATTTTGTACGACGCCATAGTTAAGACTTACGCAGAATTTCTAATTGTTTTTTTTTTCAACGATTTTGATATACGGTTTAAAAAGCACTGTATAAACCTTCGACTGCTTTCTGTTACATTACGCGGTATTTAAAAAAAATGATGTGGATGTTATCATACTCCTGTGCCCGACCCATACGAGAATACAGGCGTTAGGTTATTATGTAAGAAAGAAGATGATTGCTTAAATTTTTGATACACGATACGGATCACACGACACTGAATTGGAACACCGAACAAAATACTGTAATATGTAGCACACATATTAATACGAAAAGGGCGCACGTAGTCACCGCGGAATCAAAACTGCGACAAATATGACTCGCGCACAGATCATCGGCCGCCTAAACAATGATGTTTACAGGATGGGCTCAGCGGCATGCAGACAAACACAACAAGAACGTTTAGACAAACGATTGTGAATCTAAAACAAAACCTTCGAGACAAATGAATGCCGAAATGTTGATTACATGACAGGCACAGCAGATGCAGGTATGCTGGAAGAGAATTCTTTAGAAACAAGCATCACCTTTGTACGTATTTTTCTGTTCCTTTTTTATTGTCTGTTCATGTGTGTACATAAACTGTTAAATAAATAAGAGTTTAGATCTCATTGTTCGGGACTGCTGATGACACTAACTGCACTAACTTTTTAACTAGCCGATCCGACAGACGTTAGCATTATCAGCCTATACTAGCCTTCCTCTCTGTGAGGAGTGGGCCGTAATCCACCACGTGAGCCCAGTACGGGTTGATAGATATCATGTCTTGGAATTTTTGGTTCTAGGACATGCCGGTTTCCTTCACCGTTTCGAGAGCAGTGGTGATGAAATAATTTACACAAAGTAAAGCGCCTGTCAGTGTTCGTAAGTAAGTCGCGGATGTTACCTCTAGGCACTGCTCGACAAACGTTGTCCAGTCCAAATAAGATAAAAAATATTCAAGATTCCCATAGAAAAATGCACTTGCAGTTTCCCCGAATTTCATATTTTCCCGGCAATTAAAAAAAAAAAACTTTCCGTAAGAATCTATTATGGACATTTTAAAACAAAAAATTGTAAATATATGATTAATAGATGAAGCCGTTCTCAAGTGATGCAATTACCAACTAACAGCATTTAATTTTTAGTATATACAGGCTGAAATTTAATTCTAGGTAATTAAACTTATATAAAAAAAAAAAAATTGGTTACCTTGTATACATAAAAAAAAAGATATTTAAATGTTTCTTTTCGATATTGTTGGCCTATATGAAGAAGTATCATTGTTGATGTCCAGTTAGTAGCTGAAATATACGTGAACGTCTTCACTTCTATTGGAAACCACAAAACCGTTGGTTCTATGGGAAAACTTCACTAAACCGACCCTTTACAATACGCTACCATCAGCTACTTGGGGTGCAAAAGGCTACAACTGTGTTAGGGCTACAAAAGAAAATACCACCATGACAGATTAACTGTACGATTCATTCGATTTCGAAAACCGAAAGGATTTTCAAACCGTTTTCACCCATGGACGGAGTGGTTCATGAGGAAGGTTTAGTTCTATAATTCATTGAAGTTTTTTTGTAAATTGGCTGAAATATGACGAGTATTGTTGAAGATGTCGGAAAAAAAAATGCAGACTGGAAGCTTTACTGGCGTGCGCTGCGTAAACCGCAAGAGATACATAAAATGTATGCTCTACAGGATTTTACATCTTAAAAAGTTCAACAAAAAAGTCCGTGATACCATAATTATGTCTATCTTCTAAGGGAGAACGAATTTAAAAAAAAAAAGTACGTTCCCTTCGCGGGCAAGCCCTATAGTAATAAATAAGTACAAAGCTTAGTATATAGACATTGCAGCTTAGTTGCCTTACGAGTTACGAGAGAACTAGAGATCGTTCGAAGCATGACTGGGAGATTCGTCTTTGTAATCGCACTCCTACCCATGAACCAGAAGACTTCACTTGAATATCCAATATTTGATAATTTACACATATTGAAAACTTAATCAACTATCTTCTTCAGCGTTATGTAGTCTAAGTTGAATTTTGATTAACCGTTTGTTAAACAAGGGTTTAACATATCGATTTTTAAGGAATTTGAACTTTGACATGTAAGACTGAGTTTGTGGTTCCAAAACTTGATAATGATCTGAGATTCTGAATTCAATCGTAGTGTAGGACAAAGTTTAAAAAAACGTCCTTTCACTGTTATTTTACCTCTGATTTTACGACACTTGCTAAATTCACAGTGATATTTATTCTCGTTAAGATAAGGCTGCTGTTAGATTGCTGTCAGAGGAGAAGTAATGATAATGTTTACCTGTACTAGCTCAGTGTTTTGCCTCCTGACCTCCTGTAGCTCGTCGCGCAGCTGCGCCCTCTCGCGGGAGGATAGCTCCTCCTGTTCCTCCGCGTGTAGTCTTCTTTTCTCACTGTACTGTAGCTCACTCTTTAGCTTTCGGATATCGTTACGAGACCTGAAGAAAATACCAGTTTGTTGGTAAATAGAACCTGTCAAAAAAAACGAGCGGGCCTTACACTAGTCGCCAATAATGTGTAACATCTCACCTTGGTAATAAGCAAAAATAAAGGGGCGGGGCCTCATGTCAACTCTAGCACCGCGCGCGCTCATTGGTCAAATCAAATAGCGCGCGCTTCCCCGGCTTCCTGTTACACACTTCCGTCCCTTTTCAAGAAATCCCTACCACAGATATGTTTTTTTTTTTTTTAGATTTTGTTTGCAGGAAACCGAGAGGAAAGATGTTACACATAAAAAAACAGATGAGAACCAAACAAATTCAAATATTTTATCTCTCATAAACCTACTTGGGCACTTATGAAACGTCAGAAGCTGCACGGTTCCAATAGGTTGTTTCCTATGGTGTAGAGTCGGCCAGAAACTCCACGGCTACTCTTTTAAAAATAATTGGCTTTCACAATATTTCTAAATTACAGAGTTAATAGGCATGAAAGGACAGTCTAGGCCTGTTACTAGTACCACTATCTGCCTAGTCCGCAGAGTTTACCAAGAAGATACAACAGTACACTAAATATAGGCTTTTAAAGAAATAAACTGCGCTCACATAAATCACGGCATCCGGGCCCGTATTATAACCGTTTTCAAGGTAGCTTTAGCCCAGGGAAGGTCAAGGTGATCAAAATGGTTGTACACACACTGTCATTAGTCGTCAAGTACACGAAGAAACATTTTTTGCCGAACAAAAGGAAGAGGTTCCGGACCACGAATAGTTTTATACAGAGTAGTCCAATTTTTTCATGAATTAATGTAGTCTGTTCAAGATTTAGTGAATATTTTACTGCGTACAATGTTTATGTGCCGACACACACTGATGCCCACATTCCCGGTAGAACGTAGACACAATTACAACTGGGCTAAACAATGACATGTGTCTATGTTAGGTATGCACATCCTTAGCATATCTATTTATATCTCTATATTAAATTTTTTATTTCAATTATAAACACATGTTCATGTTGCTAGTCGCATAAATGCACTATAGAATTCTCTCAATTCTAGTAACGGAGACCTCATTACACAGAATATTTTTAAATTAAATTAGTTTTTGATTCTTAGTCGAATGGTTGCGTCGAGTTCCAGTTTTCTAAAAGAAACAAATAATGTGGAGAAAAGTTAAAACAGATAAATATAAATAAAACTTGTAAAATACACACGTCTTGGGTCGTTGCACAGGTGACATCACTATTATTTCTGTAGAAAACACTTCAACTTTATCTTAATCCATTGATTTTAAACTTGACACATTTTTTTTGGTAAAAATAACCACAGTTACACGCATTCTACTGTCATTTCTAACAAACTGGGTTAAAAAGATAAGTCATCTCGAATTCTCAAGTCATTTATCAGAATGTCTCTTATCGCACGGAGAGTGTTTTCAATCAAAACTTAGAATTATGACACAAACATGAGTCTACGTGATTCAAGCTGAATGAAACGGCCATTGTGAAAAATAGTAATGCTTGAAACAATACAACGGGTGAAGAAAGACGTTTAACGAAGTCAAGAGTCACTTCTACTCGTCGTCAATGTGATCATTTTTAGCACTAGACCCTTCACTTCAAGTTCTAACTTTTTTTTCACGAAACAAGATTTGAATTAACCATACCTGACAACTCCTGTACTGTTCGTAAAATAAATGCGCACGCACAACATTGGGCTTTTGGGTGCATGCAACCCAAAAGCCCAATGCTTCGCGTGCGCATTTCTCACATCACAAAAAAAAGTAGTTTCCCAGCAACCACAGAAATATTAAAAACAGGAGAAGTGGCAAGGGGGCGTGTCGCCGACCACGTGGACCTGAGCTTATCGCTCAGCTATTGAAAAAATGGCCGTCACCGCGAGTTAGTGTGTTGTCAACCGCGATTGTAAAAAAAACGATTATGCCGTCTTGTTAAGTGGGTTCGTGCAAAAATAGAAGCCAAAACATAATTTTTAGAAGTCATGGCATCAGTTACCACAGCTAAATACAAGTATTTTACAATATTTGTCTTAAAAATCACGAAAAACAACAAGCCGTAAAATATATCTGAGTTGTACTACTTTATTTTCGTTTTCCTATATTATCCCGACAGTATTATTTTTGCATTAAATACATTGCTCTTTTACAACCACCTCAGTCTGTCACTGAGTGACTGAACAAGCAATGTAAATCTGACATAACGAAACCTCAATAAGCCATAATGTCGCATGGTGCGTCCGCTGCTCTGGTCCGCCGTATTTGAGCGCGAGCTAGTGATGTGCTCGTGGAGGTCTGACAAAGTCTATCGACAAGAAAGTCGACTGCGAATTGTTATATTACAATTTCATTTAATTGATTTTTCTTCAATTTGTTAACTCTACAAGAGTTAACAAATTGAAGAAAAATCAATCCGGTTGGAAGGCCGATGTGGTTCTATGCATTTTTACCCATTTTTATTATTTTACAGCGTAATAGACAAATGCGTAACCAAAGATCGTGAAGTAAGTTCAATAATGTTTAGTTTAGTAATCTATGGAATGTCCTTGGGTTTGAATTATGAGATGTAATGCCTTAGCCTCAAGTTACTTCGTCATTTGTTATGGTTATGGTATTTTACTGAAGTCTTCATAAATGCACCATTAGCTTCGGATGCATTATAATAATCAGCATCATATAGTCATAATTATGTATTATGCCGCAGAATTTCTAAAGAGGGTTTGAAGCCATATTGTGACGTCATGCATGCTCTAAAATAAACAATTATAATATGAAAATTACTTTTAAAGATTTGGCAATGGGTCAACATTCATGCTATTTATTCCTTATGCATGCGTGTGTGTTATTTTCACATAAACCCCTAGTTACTAAAGAAAGAAGAATTTAATTTCTTAAAAATACGGGTTTTTTAAGAGCCTGCAAACTTACAAGTTTATGATTAGCTTCGTATACCTATATAATTCAGTAAGTCACTAACAAATTGTAATTGTACCGTTTCAGTTTCCCAAAAGAAGCAAGTAAAAAATCAATGGATTGATGCCATAGGAAGGTCAGCTAACTGGTTCTCTACAAAAACGAGAATCTCTTTTTTGAACATTTTATGGCATCATAATCATATATAACTACGTGTCGTTTGATTTGTATTTTTTTTTTTATATTTTTATTTTTTAATTAAATAATGTTTTGTTGGTTTCATATCGTTTTTGTTTACTTTATTTCCAAAACCTTTAAAGTAAATTTATCGATATATTTATCGATAACTCTTCGATTTAGTCAAGCACTATGTCGTATCCGCCCCCGAGTCCCGAGAACACACAATGATAATTGTTTTAGTGTGAGTAATTATACGGAAAAAGTACGCTGTGGTTTAAATAATAAGGTTTATATTTAAATGACTGAGTTATCGATGGCGCGTGTGTGCACTTGTTCGTAGTATTGTTTTGACAGAACTGTGTGTGCAATATTAGCGTTATGGAGGGGCAATTGTAGCTTCATCGGTTTTCTATACATTTTGAACTCCACGCCATATCTCCTTCTTTATTATATCTATGCCAGCAACAATGGTTGGACAATGTTATTTATGTAGTTTGATGTACAGAATGAGTATGTGATGGGTCTTTTTACACTCTGAAAAGTTTAGCGGGTAAACGCGAGGTTGTGAGTTCGTGGTCAATCATATGCACATTGTTTAGATGCTTTGCTATTTTGTGTTTTGTGGAGTATAATACAATTTGTTTCATCAACGCTGCTCCACAAAAGTTGAAATAAAACGTCGTGAGAAAACTGGTGTGGCGGCACCTACATGGCCACATGCGAACTACGCATCAAAGACCTGACGTCACACAAATCCTACATCGCGCATTTACAAAAAACTGGCATGTCCCAGAACCGTAAACCCGAAAAATTTGATGTGACGTCCTCAAACCCGCACGGGGCCAGAGTGACGTGTTATTTAGGGGGACTAATCAACATTAAGCAATGCTGCGCGGTGTGCGGGCCCGCACTTACCGCTTCGATGTGCGAGCGAAATAAGCAGACCGAGCGCGGGCACGCAGTATCGCGAAACAAAGCATTACCATTGTAACCATAAACATAGATAATGGACTGAGCGTTCCGTATTCAGCTTGCAGTGAATACAGACCATAACGTACGAGAGAAACAAAGCAAATTACGGCCAATAGTTGTTTGTTTCTAGAATTCAGATTTTGAACAGACTATTGAATTTGACAAATTTAAATTGGATTTGACAAAATTGAACAAACGCTCAGTTCATTCTCTATGTAACCACAAAAAACATCAATGAGGACACAATTACGATGTTTTAATTCGCACCTCATAGGTTTATGATCTTATTTAGATAAATAAGCACAGCGTAGTATAGTTTGATGTTGATTTTTTACGGCTCACTCCCTCCAGTCCCTTACAGAGAAATGCCATAATGAGCAGTGGAATCATTATAGGCTGATTATGTTTTCAAACATACCTATCAACTTCGGCCTGCACAACTTCGTGCGTCTTTGCCAACTTATCCAGCTGCGTACGAAGTCGTTCGGTTTCCTTCGTGGCCAGTTCGTGTTCCGGTCGAAGTTTGCCGATCTCAGTCGATAGCTCGCCGGCCTTCTGTTCGGCCGTCTTGCGCGCTTCAATGGCATGTGCTAGACGCTCTTCCGCGCGTTTTAGATCGCGCGCCGTCGATTTTGATTCGACTGACTGTTCGTTGTATTCACGTTCCTGGTGAGATATGAGATTAGTTACACGATTTCGAATAAAATTGCACTTTTAGAGGTCTAGTTAACTCCGCCTTTTAATCTTCAAGGATGGAATGGGAATCAGAAGGGTAGGCTATTCCCCACATTATGGTGACAGACAATTAAAACAAAATAAAAATTACCTTCCGCCATCTCGCTAAATTAGCAGCCCTAGCTTCTTGGCGTAGAGTTGCCATTTCTTCAGCACGAGCCTAAGAAACAAAACACAATAGTAAAAAGTTTTGCAAATAAAAATAAGTCTTCTGGAGTTGAGAAGATTTTACGGAGTTATCACATACCTGTAGTTGAAGCTCAGCTCGTTCTAACTGTTCCTTCAGCAAGGATACCTGCGCTTGTGCTTGCATGTCTCCAACGCTCTCGGTATCGCTCTGAGTATCCTTGCGCGCTTCGCTCCGAGCGCTCAGTGGCTCGGGAGCGCAGCGGTCGCTCTCGGGCTGAGCGGAAGTGGACGCGGCCGCCGCGCAAGCGACGCATGAACGCTTCTCTAAAGCGCTTACTTCCCTTTCGAGTTGTCGTACTAGTTGCTCTAGTGTGTTCACCTGCGTCAAATAATACAATGACTTAATGGATTCGATTTAAAAAAGAACTGTCCTAAACAGACTTAAAACAGAGATTATCCAAATCCTCCATCAAACGCCTGATACTCGGCTTACTCAGTAGTGCCAGTTGAGGCATATGTATGTACATAGACATACGCACATTTACAACACCTACACCGCACAGATACACACGCACACTCTATAAATATTAAAAATTATCACTCTCTGTATTTCTTATTTTTCTATGTACGTAATTCGTAATTGGAGTAATGTTTAGAATAATAATAATGTTATACGTACTGTCAGCTGTGAAGCTGCCTCATATTAAATAAATAAATAATCTATGCGACGAATATGTATACATGTTATGTTGTAAACAAAGGTTAGTTTCTTCCTTCTTTGTCTGAAAAGCCTATGAAAAGAGTAAGAAATCTCAGAGTGAGGCAAATGTAGTCAACTCGCACATCAGTAATGAAAATTTGATATTGACGGTGTCTTCATGTGATGTGCGGGTACTGTATCATGCTAAAGCTCTCATGCTTATGCTTGCGCTACAAAATGAAAAGGTAGTCACCTTCTCCCGATGGCGCGCGTCCTCGTGCAGCGCACGCGCCGCCCGCTGCTCGGCGTCGCGCAGGCGCTCGGCCAGCCGCGCCTCCGTGCGCGCGCACTGCTCCTCGAGCGCCGCCTCGCGACGGACCGACTCTTCCACACCACGCTCCAATTGCTGTATTACAGATGCATTTCCGAATACATAAATATGTTAATGTGTTATAAGTTTATTATTATATGCCGCTAAATCTAGATATTTATAGCCGCTTTATCAAGAAGGTGAAGGTGGCTGGGCACAAAGTGAAAAAAAAAACAATACTGTCGCTAGCCTCGGCTTTGACACTACTGTCCTGTCCTAGTCTATTTATCGTATCAATAAAAGCGCAACAAAGTATCCACCGGTTTTTGAAAGGTCAAATGTCATGTCAGATGACACGATTGGATAATGAATTTAATAATAATTTGATATTAAGGGTAACCTAAAGCACCGTTTTAATCACGGAATAGAAAAAACAGTGGAAGTGCCCTTAGACTTCCTTTACGGGAACCAGTGTCGCCAAACTCACACATTTGCAAATTAAAATGTACATTGCAATACACAGAAAACGATGATATCATTGGCTACAAATTATAAATGCAACTTTGGCGACAAGTTTATTTATTGTTGTTCAAAATTAAGTCTTATTTCAACTATTGAAAGTTGTTTTTATTTACATGTCAAAATCAATGAAGACCATTTTTCCATCTAACAATCAAATTCGAGCAATTAACAACGAGTTCAGCTACCCAACGCTAGAGGGCACTGTAACCAATTTACTCTATTTAGCAGGCTAACTTGATTTAAATAGATGTCATATTCGAATGCATCTGTTATCTATTTTTCTACTCAGCTAGGGATGCGGACAAGATATAGATAATTTAATGTCGATGTTTGTAAATGTAATAATTTAAATCTTTTAGCTTATGTAATGGGCCAGTCCAATTAGTATAAAAGGTAAAATGGTTAAATGAAACAATAAGTAGTGAATTATAGTTATTTGTTATACAAGAGTGCAAAGTTGCTTTTTAACCGCGTGTTCAATTTTGATGACCGAGCAAGCGAAGGATTCTAAAATTGAATCACGAGCGCAGCGAGTGATTCAAAATTAGAATCCTGAGCGTTAGCGAGGGAATCAAAAGAGCACGAGGTGAAAAATCTTTGCACTCGAGTGCAACACGTAACTTTTCATTCCACCTCAGCGAGGAAATGACTAAATGCAAAAAAATGAGGGAGAAAGCTCATTTGCGCATTATTAACAGTTTCAGTCAATTCTGTTGGCGTCAAGCAAACTTCCTCGTCGCTAGAATCACTCATTTTAGTTTTTTCACTTGTTTTCAAGTTTCTTGTTTTTAATATACCTAAGGTTTAACAATGACGTGAAAAAATGCCGCGTAAAGAACCGCGTACAAAGCAAATTGAAAAAAGAACACCAAGAAGGTTCCGAGTCTGAGTTTTTAACAAATTAAAAAAAAGTTGTATGATATATTCGGCACCATAGAGGTAGCAGTAAATAGGTTTAATGTTTTTTTTAATTCACAAACTTAGTGCACACGATGTTCTAAATTCAATTTACTTTATCCTCTAGAGAATAAAAACGGCTTTTCCACTCAGATACTGAAGATTAAAAATACTCTTTCCGAGATGGTGGGATGAAAAAAATATTAATTGTCCTTGAAATAAAACATATTTGTTTAATAACTGTCGTTTTCACTGTTTTATATTTAATTTGAACAGTGATGCATGCGTATAGTACATATTTTATGATACATATTTTTCCGCTGTGGCTTTAATTAAATCCGTAATGTGATTCGATGTAAGAAATTCAATTAATCGAGAAGAACCACGACGAGTACATAATATGTCATGGTAAGGTATAAGGTTTCACTATATTCGACTTTGGACCTCTATCATTTGCGCATACTTTGATACTCATTTCTCGTAATTTTATTTATTTAAGTTCATTGAAGTTAGTTTAAAAATACACATTTATTATTTTGTCGATACCGAACTATTTGAATGTGTCCCATCCCTAATCGAGTAGCGTCGAAGATTCTAGAATTTATACGATAACTTTCAAGGCAGCGAGCAACTTGATTTAGACTTTGAACAAAGGACATAAGGTAGTATTTAGTTCGCATCAAAGTAATAAATATGGTTTTGTCAACAAAACAATTATATTAAAATATATCATCGTTTTAAACTTACCGGAGATACGATACACCCCCGCAAGATATTTTTTTTGTAATGCTATCATTTTTGCATGTTAAAATTGCACAATATGGCATGTTTGTAATATTTTTCGTTACGTTCGAGACGTCGTATCACAGCAAGTAGCTAATCGCGACTGAGCCGGTGTTGCGAAGCTCCGCATAATTGTGACACACGCGCGATAGCTGCACTTCCACTGTTTTTTCTATTTCGTGGTTATAATAATGCCGTGACGACAATAAAACAATAGACAAGAATAAATACTTACATGCATAACAAAATATACTGTGTCTTGAGGAATAAAATTACGTCGGAGAAAAATGAATTCAATTATTGATGTATTTACCTGTACTTGTGCAAGTAACGTGGATGCTCGCACACGTTCTTGCGCTAGTTGTACTTGTAGCTCTTTCATTTGTTCTGATGACGAGCTAGCCATGCGCTGCTTCTCTCCCAGACGTTCCTGTGTGACGTTAATTGACATTGGATGACAGGTGTTTTAAAGTAATTTATTTGCTAGAAACACGGTTCATACATTCCGAAAAGGTGCACAACTGCACATGTTTAAGAAAAATTTTCGGCTATAGATTACGAAAAACTTTCTTGAAATAATTAGTGAAAAAGTTGAGTAAGTAATAAGATCAAACTTTCACGTGCCATTGCATGAGTCGATTCTGCACCAGCGCTCATAAAATCACCACTAAGTTTACAGAATGTCTTAACCCTTACCTGTGTGGAGGCTAAGCTCCCGGTAGCCTCTTCGAGCTCGGCCCTCAGACTTGTATTCTCGTCCTCCAGCTTGGCTAGTTTCTTCTCCAAGGCTTGCCTGGCGCGCAACTCTTTGGCCGCGTTGGCGTCGGCCGCGGCGATGCGTGCGGCCGCCTCTCGGCTTTCGGCGTCGCCACCGCTGAGGGTTTGGCGACGAATCGCACGCTCTTTGGCTATCGTGTCCTTGAATATAGAACTCGTATCTTAAAGTATGTTTTTTTTTTTGTGTAAATGATATTAGGTGTAGTTTTGAACCCCACTATGATTTTTTTACAATGGGAACGATTTTACAATGAGTTCTACTTTAAAACTAAATACTTAAAGATATTAAAAACACAGTATTAAAATAATACTAATACTACAGGAAGATTCAGACCAATGAATTGGCGCCGAAATATTGCATACCGCTAAAATTAACACAAATAAATAAAATCGCGAATCTCCCAGCGATGCGCTGTTGTTCCAAGCGATGGCTTGCGCTGAGTCAGACTCAACTACAAAGTATTACTTCTATACATCATATATACATACAACAACAAACATAATACATCTACAGTATATTCCCTCACTACTACTACTACATAGGACGGTACATAGTACAGTACACTACATGAACAAAGTCCGCTCACTCACAATGGGGCGCACGTTGATCTCAGTGATCCTCCTGTGTCGCAACTCGTACACATGCTCGATTATATCCTGCCGTTTAATGAACACCTCAGAATTTCGCATCAAATACTAAAGAAAACTGCTCAAAACTTTTGAAAATCAGATGACGTTCTACGACTGGAGTAGGTAACCCGACAGAGAGAAAACTTAGATGCAGATAGTGCAATCCACGACGACGTGCCCCACTCCACTCCGCTCCGTACTAAAGTACAGCTTACAGTACAGTCATCGCGGAGTGGGGCGCGTCGTCGTGGATTGCACTACTACAAAGTAACTACCCCGTTGGTCTCGTGGTTGCACGCGCGACTGCTGAGCGAGGGGTCCTGGGTTCGATTCCCGGGTCGGGCAGTGTTATTGGGGTTTTCTTAGTAATAGCCCAGAGTTTGGAAGTTGGCGTTGGGTGTGATACCCCCGTGCCCGCCGCCGCCTGCGCCTGGTCTCTCCCCGCGAGGGTCGGGTGGCCGTCCCTGAGGACTGTGGGAGTGAGGGAAGAGAGAGTGCACCTGTGTCTACGCACACACGCCTGCACTATAATATCTCCCGCGCCGAAGGATAGTCTCCGTTGAGATTGGCCGCCGTGGCCGAAATACGGTCTGGAGGACTATATACTACAAAGTGTGAAGTTTTGCCTCCGTGGGGCGATGTTCGTGTCAATTAGCAAACACGAAGATAACCGAAGAGCATTTGGTTTACCTGTACAAAATTCGTCAACTACGGGAACTAACCTTGTAGTGCTGTTGCTGCGACCTCGCTGTCTCGGCATCGGCGAGGGCCCGCTTACAATCAGCCTGCAGATGTTCTGCCCTGCTGCCCAGCCGCCTCACGTCGTCCCGCAGCGCGTCCCGCTCGGCCTGCAGCGCCGCAGCGGCTGCGCGCGCACTGCGCAGCTCGGCGCTGTTGCGGTCCGCTATACCGGCGGATAACTCCTGGTTTGTTCGTTGAAGAGCCATGCGCTCTTCGCGTTCTACTTCTACTTGGCGTTCGAGACGTCTGATAGGAAACATTTATATTAGTCTCTTTTAGCAGTGCCCAATAACTTAGTATTTTTAGGGTTCCGTACCTCAAAAAACGGATCCCTTATAGGATCACTGTCCGTTTGTCACAGCCAATTTTCTAATGGACTGATTAAGTTGAAATTTGGTACACATATCAATTTCTGTGACCCGAAAACGAACGTGTAACGAAACTGAATGAATTTTGAATATAGGGGTCACTTTTGAGGGTCAAAAAATAAAATAGTTTTGCTAACTGTACCGTGTGACATATAAAATGAAAGGACTTGCTTTGAGGATCTATTTTTTTTATTTTATAATTTTGAAATAAATACTGTAAGATATTTAAGAAAATAGTCAAAAATTTACCATTCCCCCTTATCTTCGAAAATTATGAGTCGAAATTTTTGAAAAAAAATACAGATATTTGTTCTATTACTTATAGATTACAGGAAAACCTATAAGAAGTCTATGTCTTATAATAACATGGTAAATCTCCCAATATTGTGCGTACACAGTAACATTTGCAGTTGGAATGTATGGGAGAACATGTTTTTCAACTACAATGTTAAGTTTCTTTCTTTATTATTATATTTCTTATTTTTCGTTAATTCTACCTAACTACGGAATTCTTCATTGTGCGTGGTCCGACACGCTCTTGGCCGTTTTTTTTACTAGTGTTGAATTGACCAAAACAAACCTCAAATGCACGATTACCCCAGTTAGAACTACACCGCATAGTTATAAACATTTGTTTCGTACGGGGATCGAACCCGGTAGATGTAGCGCAAGTCAACCATTCAGTCGACGCTCCAACCAAACCGTCCATGTAGACATACGACCAAACCATACGGCAGTTACAGAGATACAAGGCAAGAATGATTTTATAATACTGGTCACCTAGATGCCCGTCGCGCTTACGGTATATGACATTTGTAAGAGCATCGCCACATGAAATGTATTGTTTTAGTCTTTACTTCAACAAGCATTAGCTTATTCGCCGATTACTTGTCTACATTCACTGAACAAGCTATCGCGCCCACCACAAGTCACCTACGTGTCGTGTATATATTTTAATGTTTTTCCTAATATATCTCTCAATCAGTGATTTTATTTCTTGTACAAATCCCGTGTGATTCGTACCCATCTAAAATCTACATCTCAATGTACGGACATACTGCCGGTACAATATTTGTCTATCATTATCTCACATTTGTCTCACATTATTAAACCATTTTATAGATAGTGCAATCCACGACGTACAGTTCTGTAAGCTGTACTTTAGTACGAAGCGGAGCGGAGTGGGGCGCGTCGTCGTGGATTGCACTATCTATATTAACATTTTAAAATATGTGCGTTTAGTAAATGTAATACACGAGGTTCTTGCAGCAACATAATTATCAAATGATGCAAACTTTAACAGTGTTAAATGACCAAGCAGCTAGCTAAATTAATACCTACTTCAAAAATACCGAGTTTCGAAATCCGTTCAATAAAACCATAGAAAACACAAATAACAAAAATAATAATGATGTATTTATCTTGCTCACTTGTTCTGCAGACTGAGTGCGGTGATCTCGGCCTGCAGTCGCACGCGCTGCCTCTCGGCCTCGGCGTCGGCCTCGTGCCTCACGCGCTCCACGTTAACGCCGGCCAGCGCTTCGGCCTCCGCCAGTTTAGTCTGTAGTGACGTGATCTCACGGCTACGCATCGCCGCTAGCTTCTCTGCTGACCTGGTTTACACGATTTTAAATATTTAGGGAGTGAAAATATAGTAGACTAGATTATATTTTGTATAAAAAAATTTCAATGTCAAAATGTTGATTGAAGACTAACATTACAAGTGATCATGGCTCCATAGATCAAGATTCAAGATATTTTATTGAAATTACGTTTGTTTCTATATGTTTCTTGGTAGAAAAGGATGAATAACAAACGAAAGTTTAGGTAATAAAGAGTTGAGTGCAAAATAAAAAGAGAGTCGATCGGCTGGCGACTTGGCCGCACCTCGACAAAGAGCTCCGTTCGAGTTCAGTAAACAATAATACAAATAAAATGTGTAAAAACTCACTTAAAAGTAGCCAAATCTATGGCAGTACAGTCGTGTGACGCGTTGAACCCACCGCTATGATCATCGTTTTCTTCTTGCGCGACAAATGAATAGCCTGCGGTAAATAACCGTCGTTAAACTAATATTAACTCATTTGTGTTACAACTAGTTAGTTGTTGTTGATCCGGGCAAAAACAATGTCACTTATGTACGAATGTCACCAAAACAAGCAGTAATATGAGCGTATTTATCAATTTCATGAAATAAACAACATTGTTGGAGTGTTCAGGTGAAAGTGTGCGTTTCTGCTTAGACCTTTTAACAAAAGTTATATTGGAGTTCACGTTGTCGTAGTCGCAAATTGATTGACAACCGAGCGATGCATCGATAAACCAAACTAGAAATATCTATAATATTTTCCTTCCACAAAAATATAAGTTAGGCCTGTTTCATCACATCGGGATAAATATGGGTTTATTTCATTGTTTTTTTTTTCAATATGTGTTTTAATTTAATCCTAACGCAACTCCGGCCCCCAAGATACAGGCGCGCCGCCTGTATAAATTATTATAGGCGGCAGATTTATATTTCCAAAAATTAATAAAAAAATAACTATTTGACATATCGTTTAATGAAAAGTAACGGTAGATAGTGTCGAAGTGCGGATTTCATTTTTAAAGATAACATCATCCAGATGTCTTCCATCGAGTTGCACGCAATGTTCGAAACGGAGCCTCGTGTTCCACGCCACACGCTGCAGTAAGCTCGGATCAATTGCGCCGATTTCTCGACGAATGTTTTCTTTTAAATCCGCAACAGTTCGCGGATTGTTAGTGTATACTCTCTCTTTGAGGTAGACATCCTTTGGGGTCAAGTCGGGCGATCTCGGTGTCCACAGGATTTCTCCAAAGCGACTAATCAGTTTGTGAGGGAAAGCTTCTCAAAGCAAAATCATCGAAGGCCATGTGTGCGGTCGCACTATCCTGTTGGAACCACGTGTGTAATGAGAACGATGGATGAGCTCGCAGGTTCGGGAAAAAGAAATCCATAATCATGCGTCCATAATTCTCACTATTGACATTAAATTTGTCGCCTGGCCACGGGCATTTAAAAAACATAAGGTCCAATTATCCCATTCGCGGATAAAGCGCACCAACAGTTACTTTGGGGCAGTGCAATGGTTTTTGGTGTTTCGGTCGAGGGTTACGGGTTCTTGGAAACCAGTAACGGCAACATTGTTTGTTAACGTGCCCGTTTAAATGAAAATGAGCCTCGTCGCTCCAAAAAATGGAATTTACCGTGCGAAAAAGCTCCAACATCGTTTCACAAAAAAAAATACGACAAAGAAAGTCACTTTCTTTCAGTTCTTGAACAATCTGAATTTTAAAAGAATGGAACTTCAGATTCATTTTCCATATTTCGTGAATGATGGCTCTTGGAAGTCTCAATGAGGCCGCCCATTTCCGTATTGAGAACCGCCCTTTTCCGCGGAACCTCTGCACCCAGGAACGAATTAAATTTACACTCGGTCCGTCACTTATCCGCCGAATACCGAAGCGTGAACAAAATTGTCGACGAGCAATCACGTAAGAATCGTTATTCTTGAAAAATCTAATCTCGATGGCGAACGCGCGATGGTCACCCGACCACTGCGGCATCGTGACTTAGAAATCCGCACTATCTGTGATTGTATTTCGTAATGACGCCACCACCCCCGCCCGCACCGTTTATTACTTTTTGAAATAATCGTGTTTAAAAATATAAATCTGCCGCCGGTACTGTTTAGCGTCTGTCGTGATGTCTTTTAATGGTGCTTATAATTTTAATAATAATTTTGCATGCCTGAATTGGTGCAACACAGTGGACTGCGGATTCACTTGACATCTAGAAATGTATGATTATGTACTGTGTTGAGCAATAAACATTTGAATTTGAATTTTTCTGCTGTGTCCAATTTCCGATAGGTTACATTTTTCATGCAGAAAAGTTGAAAGCGAGCTCGAAAATTGTTGCGAGCTGCCTCGGATAGTTTCGGTTTTCTTTAGTCCATTCATACAGAAATAGTAGATTGTTTGCCTAGGGAGCAAACAACAATTTTTAAGGCGAGAGTGTTTCTTTGAATCCGGAGCGAATGATCCTAAGAATCCCGAGCGCATTGAAGGATTCAAAGTACGTCACTCGAGGTTAAAATTGTGTTGCTCTACTTTTGATCACCCTCTATGAGAACAAAAAAGCGTGTGCGGTCCGACCCCCATCTCTCACGTATAATTTAAAACTAAATTTTCGCAGCCACCATCTTGGATATAAGTTTTGACCTCTTTATCGGCTTTAGAACCCTAGAAAACTATAAAAACGACATATATGACGACAAATTTGAAAATTTGGCAGCTGACACCTTGGATTTTCTTTTTGACCTCACTATCGGCAAGCACCCTCGAAAACTATGAAAAAAAAACCCATGACGAAAATTTTAAAAATTCTCGCAGCTGCCATCTTGGATTTAAACTTTGACAAAATTCACACTTTCTCTCTCTCTTGCCAGCCTGTTACTTGTTCATACAATTTTCATGGTTGATCTCTTTGGTGATTGGAACTTTTACTAACAATATCCACATTTCAAATTAAAATCACTTTTAGTCCCTAGGGATTAAAAAGCCATTTTGGTCCCTGTTTACGGAGGAAAAAATTGCTCTATGAACCAATAGAATCTAAACTCCGCTTCAGAGCTCCGTTCCTATTGGTTAATATTGGCACATTTCTCCGCTCTGCTGCCTCGCTCCGCTCGAGTAGACAGGCAGCCTAAAGCCGATAGATCGTTTTCATAGTTTTGAAAGGTGTTAAAGTCAATACAGAGGTCAAAACGTAAATCTAAGATGGCGGCTGCGAAAATTTGGTTTTAGTCATAAATCATACGTGACAAATGGAGGTCGAACCGCACACGTTTATTTTTCTCATAGAGAGTGAAAAAAGTAGTGATCACCTCGGGAGCAACACTATTTTAAGTTCGAGTGACATACTTTGAATTCCTCGCTCCGCTCTGGATTCAAAGAAACACTCTCGCCTTAAAAATAGTTGTTTGCTCCCTAGGCAAACAATCTACTATTGTCATTTTACAACACTTAAGTATTATAAATATAAAACCTTTGGGTTTAGGAAACTAGTCTTAACCTTTTATATTACGAAGAACATAAAATTTAATAAATCTATACTTTATTATTGGAGCCGCCGCAGCTCCCCATGCGTCACTCTACGGGGATCCCTGGACGGCATGAACTATGCCTGTTTAGTCCGTGCCGATACTAGATAAGAAGTAGAGTACTCACCAACGAAGGGCAGCTGGCCGGCGAAGGGCGGGCGGGTCCGGAAGGGCGCGGCGCTGGGCGGCTGCGGGCCGCGCGCGCCCACGCTGAAGTACGACGCGTCCTCCGCGCCGCGCACGCACGGCACCCAGGGCGGCGCCTGCGGGGCCACACGCACGTTACTACTGAATACGCATTGATTGCTAAATCGTTCTTGTTTGAGAAAAACAGCTAAAATTTATAATAAGTATGCAAAAAGACCTTGTACTGTCAAGACTATTCTTATATTAAATTAATTTATTCACTGACAGACAACGCACATCCGAATCCGCTGGGTATAGAAATGGTTTCATATGGAACCATACGAAAGTACCATTCTAGGTGCCCGTTGCACCTACAGTTCCATTATCTTGTTAATTTTGACGTTCAAAAGTGGGAGGAAACCTGGACTTATAGTTAATATAAGTCTGAACACCAACACGCCTTGAACAAGCGTGGTAATCAATGCTCGTGCCTTCTCTGCATGAGAAGAGGCCTTTGTCCTGCAGTGGAACAATAATGCACTGGTATTATTATTAAATGTCTTTAGACATACCTCGGGACCCTGGGGTATCAAACCCTTGGAAGCCGTACGAGGGGCCAAAGCCAACTCACAGAGACCCGTTAGACACTTTTAATGATTAATATTTGTATACCTAGTCTTGCCATAAATATTGTCAAGAAGAAAAAAAAAAATTTTTAGTGCAAATATATAATACATAAGTATAAAACAATTTAAAATATAAAAAGCTTATTCGAAGTGGTCTCCATTGGCTGCAATACAGTCCTTTAAACGTTGAGGCCAGTTATCAATAGAAGCACGCACTCTTTCCATGGGAAAATTCTTCACTGCCAGTCATATGGATTGTTTTAGGGACTCCGAATTATCATGGCGTTTAGAGCAAGCCGTACTCTCTAAAACTGACCATAAATCATAATCCAGCGGATTAAGATCGGGACTAGACGACGGCCAGTCTTCAGCTCTGATGAAGCCCGAAACGTTCACTTCCAACCAAGACTGCGTGGACTGAGCTTTATGACCCGGCGCCGAATCTTGTTGGAAGGACCATACTTGGTTATTGAATATGGTGTTGTTAAGGGGCTTAACTAACTTCTCAAGAATGGTATCTTGATACACTTGTGCCGATGTTTTGATACCTTTTTCACAAAAATATGGCTCTGTCACTCCTTCATAGCTAACACCCCACCAAACCATCACTGAAGTCGGATAATACCGACGTTGCACTCTGTCGACTAATTGGGAAGCTTCCTTAGAGCTTTGAGCATAAATACGGTCATTTTGTTTGTTAAAATGTTGCTCAATTGTAAAGATTTTCTCATCCATAAACAATTGTTTTCTGTGACCTCCCTTTGCGTACCGCTTCAGTATTTGTTTCGATTTTACCACCCTATTTTTTTTTTAAATATCAGTAAAAAAATGACCAGTGCGTTTCTTATAGGCTGCAAGGCCTAAGTCATCTTTTAAAATACGCGACATGGTTCTGGGTGCTATCTTCATCTCCCGAGATAAAATCTTTTGCTTTCGGACAGGATTTCTTCGAATTCTTTCCCTTACTGCTTTGACCACTTTTTTCGTACGAACACTACGTGGACGGCCAGATCTTTTTCAGTCACAAAGAGAGGAGGTCTCATTGTACCTATTAATAGCCCGGTACACAAACATTTGACTAATACCAAGCGTATGGAGAGTTTTAAAAATTGCATTTGGCTCCATACCAACTTTGTGTAATGCAATCACAGCGATTCGGTTCTCTTTATCACCCCACTCCATTTTAATATCGCAAAATATTGTACAATGTGTTGGCGCCAAAATTAGAAAACTCAATGAACAATCGCATAAAAATGACATTCCAAATTCAAATGTAATATCTTTCTTATTTTTTATTGTAACAGTATTTATGGCCAGACTAAGTATATAAACTCACGCTTTTTTTTCCATGGGAGTAGGCAGAAACTACAGAATGCCACCAACGATCCTTACATACTCCTTTTGCTGTGTTTCGTTCATACAAGCAAGTACAACGCACCTGGCCGATCTTTTACTTTTCTTTGGAGATATGTACCTGGTCCCGTATGTTGTGCGCGGGCACGTGCGCGAGCGCGGCGTGCTGCAGCGTGTCGAGGTAGGAGTAGCGCTTGCCGGGCAGCACGCGCAGCAGCCCGCCCGCCAGCTGGCGCCACTCGCGGGACGGGCCCGGGCCCAGCGCCTCCCACGGCAGTTGCGGGGATGTCTCGCGTTCGTAGCTAAACGAGACAAACAAAGTTACTAGTGAATTAGGGGTGCTACACACATGGTCGGGTCCGCTCATTCGATTCGGCAGTATTTGTTGTACGACAAAGTCGACCCGAAAAAATTACTACACATACAGATCGCGGCATGTAAGTTGAACCAAAATGGTGGTCGTCCGCGCAGGTAAAACTATGATTATACTTCGATTGAGACCCGAAAATGTGTTACAGATCGCGGCACCGTAAGTTAAATTATGACCTTAAATGCACAGAAAAACATATTCAGGTCTCAATCGAAGTATAATCATAGTTTTACCTGCGCGGTCGACCGCCATTTTGGTTCAACTTATGTGCCGCGATCGGTACCCGGCTTTCTTTCGGCTCGTGTCGATCGGTAAATTTCGGTCGGCATCTACCCTCGTTTATCATGTTCGGGTCGGGTTGGCACAATTCGAGCTAAGCATAGCGTATGTATATCTATATAATATATTCGATTTTGCCACCCGAACATGTGAGCCAAAATTAGAAAAAAATATGACCTATGTACTTGATTGAAGAGACCAACTACGACACAAAGTAATAAAGATGTAAAACTAAAAAGAAAAATAGGTCAGTATATGACGCTGCTTAAATCAAAGTAACCGGTTAAATGTCACAATCATAGACAATAAAATTCCCGTTAGGTCTCGCGTAGATCTATCTATGCTCAACTTACAACAGGATGCGTTCTTACCTTTGTATATTACTAAGTATTTGAGCAATAGAATCGTCCTCCCCCGAAGAGAACGGTCGGCGCAGCGTCACCAGTTCGAACGCGATGACACCGAGCGACCAATAGTCACACGACGACTGGACACATGTAACGAAATATAATATTAATATGGCGTCCCATAGATTTGGTAGATGCAGACTACGGTACTTCATTCAAAATAAGAATCAACTGCCATTTAAAATTAAAAAATTCTCTAAATACTTGTGATAGACTTCATCAGGTGAACTTAATTAGTTACAGTCAAAAGTGCATTTTGTTATTTTTGAGCATACTCAGTTATTTCTACCATGCTATCTATTTGTCATTAACAAAACTATTCAACACTGTCATGCTAAGTTATAAACATTACAATCCCTGCTATCGACCACTACGTTCTACGGCTTTATTTTGTGCTATATGGACGGTTAGCACGGACCGTCCGTACGGCGTACGGTTAACTGTTTAGTGCTCCACGAACCAACGTACGGCTCGGACGTGTATAGTCGCGCACAAATCTGTTTGGTTTTGCGGCCGCACAGCACTGAACGCGTCGATTAGATGCCTAGCGTATGCTGATACGGAACACAGACGCGCTCCACGAACAGTCCTCGTACGGATGGACGGACGGTCCGCGGTCCATGCGCTACTAAACGCAATAGTTGATTTCTATACGAATGCGATAGCTTCGGACGACGCAGAGGACAGTCTTCCGTACGGATCGTCCATATATCACTAAATACAGCCTTAAAAAACTAATCTAAGTACACGTACAGTCTAGTACCAGAGATTCTGCATGTTGTTTTTTTTATTTTGCCTTAGAAAAATTACAATAAAACAAAAATGTAATTGTGTTTAACTCCGAAACTATTCTGAAATTGAAGGCCAGCTAGCGCCAAAAACGACTAAACAAAATTAGCTCTCAACATATTCAAAACATAAATCTTTCTTTGTCATCTTCAAACAATTGGCAGAAATTGTTTTAAATTCAATTAGCACTAAATTTATTTAGTTATTAGTGGTGCAAGCAGGCCAGGTCGGACTTCCATCTCTATAGCTCAACATGCAAAATCAATTCCGTAATGTAAGTATAAGCACATGCATGTGAGCCGACGCACAATGGCAGTGGTAACGATTCTGCCGCAGTACTGTTGACACACAGAGTGCGCGGCGCAGTCCGCGGCCGCCAGCAGCTCGGGCGCCATGTAGTCGGCCGTGGCCGCCGCCGCGCCCGCGCAGCCGCCCTCCGACAGGCGCGCCGAGGAGCCGAAGTCGCCCAGCTTCACGTGGCCGCATCTGTATGGAAGACAATATTGTTTTCATCACATCTATTCAAAAAGAGCTAGTTTGTTCTTCGTAAACAGGGACCAAAATAGCACTTTGATCCCTAGGGAGCAAAGTTGATTTGAATTTGGAATGTGGATATTGTTAGAAAAAGTTCCAATCACCAAGGAGATCAATCACGAACATTTTATGAACAAGTAACAGGCTGGCAAGAAAGAGAGAGAAAGTGTGAATTATTATTCACACTTTGACAAGCCTGGTCAAAATGAAAATCCAAGATGGCGGCAACGACACATTTCTTATTTTCGTGTGGTTAGTAAACTAACCTGGTGTCAGAGTTTTAAAGCCGCCCACGGGCCTCTGAGTTGGCTTGACGACACATGACGAAAATTTTCAAATTTTTCGTCATTGGTGTCGTTTTAATAGTTTTCGAGGGCGCTAAAGCCGATCGTGAGGTCAAAATGAAAATCCAAGATGGCGGCTGTATAAGTTTTCAAATTTTTCGTCATGGGTGTCGTTTTCATACTTTTTGAGGGTTCTAAAGCCGATAGTGAGGTCAACACGTAAATCCAAGATGGCGGCAACGGAAATTTTCAAATTTTTCGTCATGGGTGTCGTTTTCATAGTTTTCGAGGGTTCTAAAGCCGATAGTGAGGTCAAAATGTAAATCCAAGATAGCGGCTGTGAAATTTTTTAAATTTTTCGTCACGGGTGTCATTTTCATAGTTTTCGTGGGTTCTAAAGCCGATAGTGAGGTAAAAACGTAAATCCAAGATGAAGGCTACAAAAAATTTCAAATTTTTCGTCATGGGTGTCGTTATCATAGTTTTTGAGGGTGCCGACGTGAAGGTAGGAGTTTTTAAAGCTGCTAAAGTCGATAAAGAGTTCAAAATGTAAATCCAAGATGGCGGCTGCGATATTTTTGTTTTGGTTTTAAATCATACGTGAGAGATGAGGGTAGGACCGTACACTTTTTTTTTTTCTCATAGAGGGTGATGAAAAGTAGTGTTCACCTCGGGAGCAACACTATTTTAAGCTCGAGTGACGTACCTTGAATCCCTCGCTGCGTTCAGGATTCTACTCTAGAATCCTTCGCTCCACTCTGGATTCAAAAAAACACTCTCGCCTTAAAAATAGTTGTTTGCTCCCTTGGCAAACAATCTACTATTTATTCCAATTTTACACAGGCTTACCAGAAATTCCTAAAGATAGTCCAAAAGTCTTCCATTCATTGATACTTTTGGCTACATTATGAATGTATATCTGTGGAGGCTTGTCATTAGCAATCTACGAGTAGTTGTGTATTATTTTTACTATATTGTAATTAATCTGGAAGCGTACTTAAAAAATATAATTAAATATAAGGAGTACTATAAATCTATCTATTGCAAAATAGTGCACTTCGTTTTTTTTTTTTAAACATTGGCCCACACTAGGTATTTCTCCTGTATCATGGGTGCGTTTACAAACATTTAACTCACATACACCAACAGCCAGACCCGGAACAACTACTTGTAGGTTATACAAATATTTGTTCCGTGCGGGAATCGAACCTGCGACAGCAGTGCAGCAGTCAATTGCTTAACCACTGCGCCAACCGTGCCGTCAATTGTTTGTCATTCATTTTCCAAATTGTTAGTTTGTAAATAAAATTCATTTTATAAAGAGAGTAAGAAGGCCAACACATCTTAAAAAATTCTACACAATAACATCGACTCACCTATCCAACAGTATATTATGCGGCTTAACATCCCTGTGCACGTATCCCATGCCGTGCAGTGCCTTGAGCGCGTGCGCCACCTCTGCCACGTAGAAGGCGGCGTCTCTCTCGGGCAGCGGGTGCGCGCGGCGAGAGAGGAGACCCGACAGGTCGCCGCCGCAACATAGCTCCATTACTAGGTAGAGGTTGTTGCTGTCCTAGTAAAGTAACGAATACGAAAGCAGCATCAGCACAATCAGCCTATAATGTAGGTATCTTTCTGTGAGAGAGTGGGCCGTAATCCACCAGTACAGGTGGGTGGATATCACATCTTCGTTTTTTTTTGGTTCGAGGATATGCCGATTTCCTCATGTTTTCCTTCACCGTTTTGAGAGGAGTGGTGATGAATTCATTTTACACAATGTAAAGTGCCTGCTCGGCAATAGGAAAGTGTTCCTAGTAAATGTAATGTCTTCTTCTCCTTCTTTAAGAAGAAGAATGTAATGTACTAAGTAATGTTTCTTGGTACTCAGGATACAGGGCTTGCCTAGTTTGGGGCCAATGTAAAACCCCCTGTAATCTTTTTGGCAATAGTTTTAATAATTATATTTAAACAAGTAGGAAAGTGTGCATTGTGTAGCAATTTTTTTTTTTTGCAGTTTTAGACACCTAAGTTGTTTTAAAGTGTTTTCAGTCATTATGAAGTAATTAGTAACCCTAGTAATCCAGAGAATCCCTTTGTTACTGCTGCTGCAGTTACTTATACTTAATAATATGTATTGTTTATGTGGAATTTTTAAAATATGACTTACTTG
The DNA here is from genome assembly GCA_963853775.1 of Xanthia togata. NCBI lineage: Eukaryota > Metazoa > Arthropoda > Insecta > Lepidoptera > Noctuidae > Xanthia > Xanthia togata. The sequence continues at coordinate 15,392,005 of OY970809.1, forward strand.
GAATGCATACTGCAGCTTTGGTAGCCATGGTCCAGTGGCTGTGGCGAGCACGTCTCGCTCGTCGTCGGCGCGCTTGCGTGCTTGCTCCTTGCGCAATGTCTTCAATGCATAGACATCACCTGTTTGCTTTTCTCTCACCATCTAATATTGTCAAAAATTATGTAAAAATAAACATTAATACAAGTAAATGACGAGGTCTTACGGTTTCTACATATTCCTCTATTCCTTCATATTCCTGCCATGAAAATACTCAATCAGAAATATGCAATTTCACAAAGCATAGTTAAAAAAAAAAAAGATTTTTCTAGATCATGATGATTATTCTTTTCGATGAAATAACTTTGTTTAAAAAAAATTCAGTTGCCTTTATAACTTAACTTACTTTCCAAACTGTCTTCAAGAATGTTGTGAAGATGTGCTTATTATGTTAACTTAAATACATAGCTAGGTATATAGTATATAGCTACCTACCTAGGTCTAAATGTTAAAACATGATTACCTTCATTCTTACTTCGATGAATACCTTCATATGCCTACCTACCTATATACTTACATTGCTCTACATTCAACACATTACTCATGTTACCCTTTGCATGCATTTTGCAATATTACCAATATATTATCCGATGTTATACTATGACAGCATGTTCTATTGATTTGTAGCATCTGTCTAAAATCAATGATTCAATAATCAATTCCCATGAAAATCCATCATTGCTAATTTAAAACATACACGTATATTGACATCCCAACATATCATAATAGAAACGGAATAAAATAAAAAGTAAACATACATGAACTTCACCAAAATGTCCCCTGCCAATTGTTTGCAGCATCTCAAAGTCAGAGATACATACTCTAGTCCGACGCAGCTCTGCCAGTGTGCTGCGATCTACAAATGAAACAATATTTCTCTAAGTCAGCTTGTACCTTTATACATCAAATGTGAGGTTGGTGTTTCTTATCAGTCCTCAGAGAAAAAACTCCGAAACAAACTCAGAGGTCAGTCTCTTTAAGTCCAGACATTGCCTTGGTCAGATCAGGTGAGGACCATGCAGATCTGAGATGGTAGTTTTAGGAAAGAGCCACTCAGATTTGAGTTATATTACAAGTTAACTTATTATTAGCCATACCACTGCTACATAAGTCAGCTGCTGTATAATGTTTTTGTTTTTTTGTATGTCTTGTAATTACCATCTGAGAAACAGCTGTTTCCGAAAACCACATTTATTACCTAAAAAGCTTTGTTTTGCATATCTCAAATGCTAGGGAAGTCGCATACTTGTAAATCATATTGGTTTACTTTATAATTTCTAAGCATTTACTCAGTATCTGGAGGGTAAGGATAAGACAAAGAAAACTTACACTTGTCCAAGAAAGCTTTGACCAAGTCATCGCTCTTCTTAATCGGGTCATCATTACATTCATCGTAGAGAACTGTGAGAGCATCCAGTAGGGCTTCGCGGTCGACTGTCTTTCTGCTGAATCTTGCAGTCCCACCTGTCACTTTCCCCAATAACAGTCGATTCAACCGCGTGATGCGAACAGCGATTGCCTCCTTTGATGGCTCCATTTTAGATTAAACTATCACATAAACCAAACCTCACTTATGTACAGGCATATTTTGTTTATATTGAATTCCTCAAATGAATCAATATCAACAATGCATTGAGCCCAGTAATTTCGTCGTTATAATTTGAAAATTGAATTTGGCGACCTTCGGGTTGTCAATGAAAATGACATAACCTTTAGGTGCTGCCATTATTTCAAGATGCCCAAAATTTATAAAAGCGCCATCTATTGTCAAATAGACTTATTAAAAACAATTTTATTTCCTGATATTCTCGATAGTTTCACCAAAAACCATGGCTTTTTTGATTTGCCTGTAGTTTTGCTATTCGTCAGTAGAAAGCGGTGAAAGAGCAACTGAAAATCAGAGCATAAAAATAAAAATCTTATCCCTTCTTTACCCTTAGTCGGGTAAAAATTGTTGTTCAAAATGAATAAATTTACACAAACCCAAATAGATGTAAAATATTTTGGTATATAATATAATAATAATTCGCTGCTGTAGGTATCTACCGTTTGCACTCAATGCTCGTGAAGAAAATTAACTATTTAAGTAGGTGTTAGGCGACTAGGCAGTTAATCGCTTCAATCTAAAACCTAACTTTTTTCTGTTCTCAATTCCCAATTATTGGCATATATCATTATTATTAAAACATTTTTTGTGACTCGCACCGTCGTATCTACGTACCTATAAATTATAATTTAAGCTAACCTAGAAATGCTTAATAATTATCAATTGATTTTAATATTTCTTTTATTCAACTAACAGGCCGTCTAACTCATGTTAACTGCTGTCATTGTCTGCTTGAGTCGGAATTATGTATTAAGTAATACTAAAAGTTTTAGTCGAAATGTATCTTCTATACCTATATGTATATAAAAGCGAAAGGTCTCTCACTCACTCACTGCCACGGTCATCGGCAAACCGAAGCCCGGCAAGCCTAAGACCGAGCCGTCGAGTTCCCGCCCCATCAGTCTGCTCAAGGTACTCGGCAAAGTCTATGAGAGGCTTATTTATAAGCGCCTCAGAGATTATGCCGAAACCAAGGGCCTCATCCCCAACGAACAGTTTGGGTTCCGAACCCAGCACTCTAGCGTGCATCAGGCCCACCGGATTATTTAAAACATATGCGCTGGCTTCCAGCGCGGTTTGATAACCGGTGCAATATTCTTCGATATAGCGAAAGCGTTCGACAAAGTCTGGCACAACGGCTTATTATATAAGCTCTACAAACTCGGTGTGCCAGATCGTCTCGTGCTCATCTTACGGGACTTTTTGTCAAACCGCACCTTCCGCTACCGTATCGAAGGAGCGATATCCTCCCCTCGTCCTATCCGCGCAGGAGTCCCTCAAGGCTCTGTGCTCTCCCCCCTAATCTTCACGCTTTTCACCAGCGATATCCCAAAGTGTAAAAGGGCGCAGTTGGCTCTGTTCGCAGACGATACGGCCATCTACTACAAGGGTACCAGCTCTGACTCGATAGCCCGCACTCTCCAGACCTCAGTCGACATGCTCGGCGCCTGGTTTAGAAAGTGGAGGATCGAAGTCAACCCGGATAAAAGCCAAGCGGTTCGCTTTATGAAACCGCGTAAAAGGTTCAAACCCCCCCGACCCATCACCATGTTCGGCAAGCCTATCCCCTGGGAGAAGCGAGCCAAATACCTATGTAGGTGTCGTCCTAGATCAGCATCTCACCTTTAGCGATCACATAAAGCAGGCCCGCTCGCGAGCCGCTTTCGTTCTCGGTAGACTCCACTCTGTCCTGAATGCACGTAGCAAAATGTCACTAAAGTGCAAATTGCGTACGTACACGGCGTGCGTTTGTCCCATCATGACCTATGCGGGAACCGTATTTGCACACTCAAAACCTCGCCATATTCATAGGATGCAAACGCTCCAAAATAGATTCCTCCGTAAAATCACCGTTGCCCCCTGGTACGTTAGGAACGAGATCCTCCATCTCGACCTAAAGATCCCCACAATCCACCAATTTCTTAAACGCAATTATTAATTAAAAATGTGAGGAGTGAGTGTCCTGGGAATTGATTATTGAATCATCGTTAGACCCACTATGCCTATAATTGCGATTTCTTTTAAGTTTGTATTACATTGCATCACTGCCAACAGTCACGTCTTCGTAATGTTATTGAAAAGTACCTACTTAGGTAGTAATTAAAAACAATAACTGATTACATTTCAGTGCATCACTTGGTGGTGACACGTCTGAATCAGCTTATTCTAACTCTCGAGTATTCCAATTTAAATTTTTGTTCTAAGGTTGTTAAGGCAATAGCTCGATCGATATAAAATGGTTTTACTAAAATTCTGTCAGGTGGCCAGACCGCGTCTAAACCGCTTATAGCCGCTTCAAACATATTCCTCAGTTATTATACCTTTTTTAACCGACTTCCCAAAAAGGAGGACGTTATCAATTCGGTTGTTTTTTTTTTGCCTTTTAGTACAGTATATCCAATTTATTGGTTTATGACTCGATGCCATCACTGTAGCAAAGCAACCGAGGACTCGTCAAACAAAACGTCAAATCAGAAAACTTCTACTTAACGGGCACACGACCACGCCAAGGACTTCGCGAAGGAGTATGGGCTAGTTAGCGTATGTGGGCTTGTATGCAAATACTTATTTAACAAAGTATTTGTTATTTTTCTTGTTTTATAAGTAGTTACACATTTATGCAACTTAACACCGTCGTAAATGCGGCTCACGTGCGGTTTTTGCTTACCCATCACATTTCGATGCTCTTGACTTTGCATTGACACACATTCAAGCCAATTTAAACAAAAACTGCATAAAATATCACGTATAGATCTTTTAAAACAAAACAATTAAGACTTAAATAGTACAAAAGAGCTTGATATTAAATATTTCATGTTTCTTTGTTACAAAAAAAATATAAAGTAGACAGATTTATTTTAGCGATAAGGTATCAAATATTATGTTAATTAATTGATGTGATGTTATATTTTTACGTGATACGGCTGGTACCCGATGACGTAGTTAACCTGTATCCGCGGTCAGCAGCCGATGAGCATCACTCGTCCTCACGTTTTCTAATCATCGTCGTCGCGTAGTTTATAAAAGGTGGTGAGTGCCATGCGTCCGCAGTTGTGTCCTTACTCAGCTGGAGTGCGCAATCTTAGCGGTCGGAATTAGAGCATCGAGTCAGCGATAGTACAGAATTAGTATTATCTATAAAGTATACATACGTGTATCAGTGCAGTGCGATGGCGGTTCTGCAAGGCCCGTCGCTGAAGCAGGCGGATCTGATCTCGCAGGAGCTGGGCGAGGCTCCCGGGGACATAGACCGAGGGGTGCGGGATCTCCGAAGTATGCTCGCGGCATCGCCCTATCTGCCGGCGCCTGAAAACGTGGGTAAGTGCAACTGAAAACAATGTTTTCAGAAAGTTTTCGCACGCTGAAAAAAACATCGTTATGAACATGGGTTAGTTATGTTGAGGTAGTTTTTATTTCAGTTTCATAGTTTAGTAGTTTCATAGTAGTTCAATAACTATAGGAACATAATTTATAGGTACAGTAAGTAGGTATACATAACTACCTACTTAAAAAAAACAGTTCATTGATTCGTATCACTTGAAAATGGCTGGACTGATTTGGATATTTATTTAAAGTTATTAAAAATTAAGAAATAAATTTAGGTAAAATTGGAAATATTGCCCGATACCTAAGTTGGAAAATTGTATATTGTAATGGGATTTTTGTACAAACTCACGGTTTATTGCGGGCAAACAATGTCTGGCAGGTCAGCAAAAACATGTTCTCCCACACGGAATGAATGGGAGGACATGTTTTTGCAACTGTCAATATATGTAGGTATATATGTGACATATTTATATACCTACTCGCAAATAAATCAAAACCTATAGGTAGGGAAGGCACTTTCCGTTAACTTAGAATATACCTACATAAAAATGCTATAATAACATTAATGAATATTTTAATGATAAATCAAATGAATAGGTAATTAAAAATGAATACCAAAAATAATAAATAAAATTAAAGTGTAAGTGAGTAGTAGAAAAACATTTAAATTTTACTTTTTTTCAAATAATAATAAATATTAGCCCTCTTCCTCTATTCTATCTTGCTGTGCCCGACCCCACAATGATCTAAAATTAATTTTAGATCATTGTGGGGTTCATGTAGTGCTTGGAAATTCGAGCATTATTTTGACAACCTTCTTCGAGATAAATCGAAAATGCTGTAAGTAGGTAGGTACTGGTTAAATACATTCATGCTAGCGCCCCCGGCCGGCAATGTTTGTATGAAAATCCATATCTCTCGTGTTTAGCGGCTGAATAAATTAAGTACTTAGTAGGAAAAACTCATACCTACCTGTCGTGTTATTTAAAAATGGAATGAACTTTTTATTCAACACATACGGAAACCAAGGAATTCTGGAATTTATAATACCTAATTAATTTACTCAATTTGAATTTCCGCGCATTATTTGAGAAAAGTACAAATACAAGCCTTGGCCGCAACCAGGCATTGAGGGACTCACGGATGTGTAGATACCTCGGCTTTGCGATTACAAACTTACATTTGCAGTTGGAGAGTTGACCGCGACGAATATCGAAGTATGGGAGAAACATTTTTCAACTACAAAGTTAAGTTGGTTCTTGGGATAAATTCATCCTACGGAAGGTCGGAACCCTTCATTGTGCGTGGTCTGGTCCGACACGCACTTGCCGGTTTTTAAATTATGCTGTCGGTTACTATGCTTACAATACAAAAAATATAGGTACCTATTACATATGTACTTAATCGAATCCATAGGTCAAGTCGGGAAAGTGTCATGAGGTATTCACATCCAAATAACTGAACCGATTTCGATTAAATTAAATTAAATTTAAAAAAAAGGAAAACTTTTTTTTAAATCCTCTGCTGTGCCTTTCCGAAATCCACACGGTCAGTCGTACACGGTGTGTGTTTTATTAAAGTAAAAAAAAATAATTGAAAATAAATAATAATGATAATTTGTGTTTTTAAGACCTGTCGTTTAAGTTTATTGCCGCCAAAAAGTTATAGGTATCTATGAGCTTGATAGGTAATAAAATTACTTACAAATAACTTGAAATATTTTAGTATTCATTAGGAATCTGGATAAACTGGATTGGTGTGTCATTTAACAACGCACGATATGGTATTTGACCTTAAGAAGGCGATTCGTCCATGTAGGTACCTTAATTGGTATATTTTAGACTTGGAAACTTGTAAATGATAGCCGGTCTAGTCTGCAGACATAAAAAAAACCGGCTAAGTGCGAGTCGGACTCGCGCACGAAGGGTTCTGTACCATTATCTATAAAAACGGCAAAAAAATCATGTCTGTTGTATGGGAGCGCCCCTTATTTTTTTTTTAAATTATGTTTTTAGTATTTTTTCTTAAAGCTGCAACAGAAATACATCATCTGTGAAAATTTAATTTGTCTAACTATCACAGCTCATGAGATACAGCCTGGTGACAGACGGACGGACAGCGAAGTCTTAGTAATAGGGTCCCGTTTTTACCCTTTGGGTACGGAACCCTGATAACCGGCCAAGTGCGTGTCTGTTGACCATTGTAGTTGAAAAACATGTTCTCTCATTCATTGCAACCGCAAATGTAAGTTTGTACGCACAATATTGGGAGATTTACCATGTTATTTTAAGACCATAGACTTCATAAAGGGTTTCCTTTAATCTATGAGTAAGTATAGAACTATTTTCTGTTTCATTTTTTTTATAATATTAGGCTCAGTAGTTTCGGAGATAAATACATTTTCTTAAATAACGTCTAAACTATTTATTTTTCATTTACTGAAAAAACATACTTGAGAACCTCACAGTAAGCCCTTTCATTTGATATGTCACACGGTACAGTGTGCAAATTTCTGTGACAGACGGACAGACAGGCAGCCAGACACACTAATCGTATAAGGGTTCCGTTTTTTCAGTCGGACATACGGAACCCTAAAAATAGCAATGTAATTTTTTATAACCTAAAATAATTTAACATTTTTATAAGAATAAAAGTTTGTATTATAATAATTTGTGTTGATTTGAGATAGAGCAAGCTTTTATGATTTTGTGACCTTTACATTATTTTATCTTCAATACAAAAACAAGACGGGCTTAGTATGGCAGGTATCACACTAACAGGATTTCATAAAAAAATAAAATTGTGTGCCGTCTTGTATCACACGACTTATTTATGAAATGAAAAAAAAAACATGCGGGGCAGTCTTTGGGGACTGCTGATAGAAGTGAAAACAGCGTGCGGTGACGATGACGCGAGTTTCCCGCTTTTTGTTCACCCATAAAGTACACATATATACACAGTATACATATAGCTCATGGAAACATGGTGACGATGGCGCGAGTTCCAAGATTTTTGCTCACCCAAAAAGTGCTCAATGGGCCTAAAGTAGTTTTCACTTCAAAAACAACTCCCTAGACCTTAATTAAAAGTATCTGGAACTGCCTAGGTACCTAATGTGTAGACATAGTGCATCGAGTAGAGCAGAATTGCGATAGGTAAGTAAATTAAGTCTTGCGACAAGGGCGTCACTTTTTCGCGGGAAAGGCGTGTCCGCCGTCGGTCTGGTAAGGGCACTGTCCGATCCAAGGTAGGTACTTTATTTAAGTACAGGTACCTACTGATAAAAACCGTCAAATTATTGTGTTGTGCTGTTGCTGTAAGAGGACATCGCAGTGCTACAACTGCAAATGAAAGTTTGTACGCACAATATTGAAAGATTTAAGTACCATGTTATTTTAAGACATGGACTCTTATAGGCTGTGTTGTAATCTAGAAGTATAATTTACAGTATGTTTTTCGAAAAAAATGTAGTTGGAATGTATGGGAGAACGAACACGTTTTTCAACTACAATGCTAAGTTTGTAATTGGGATAAATTCATCCCAACTACGGAACCCTTCATTGTGCGTGGTCCGACACGCACTTGGCCTTTTTTATTTTGAGAACAGGCTAAGTAGCTACACATAATAATCCACAATAAACAAGTGTTTAAAAAATATATAAGAGGGATGGATGTATATTTAGTTAAAATAATAAGAAAGTGTAGTTAATCACTCATTATGGTACTTTATTGATTCAACAGTGAGCATTTACTTATTAATTGGTGGATGTAAGGATCGTAGCCGGTGGCGTTCTGTACTTCCTGCCTATCCCCATTGGTAGAAAGCGTGAGTATATGTATGTAGATTCTTACGTTGAATGTGAAAATAATTCAGTTTATGTACAGACGCCAGCACATAAACCTACTACAATCTGTCAAATTTCTTTAATAAATGATAAATGATAAATGATTTATTTCTGCAAGTAGGTTTGTACAAACACTTTTACACGTCAATCATATTTTATAAACTAGATGAGGTCGGCGTTTCCTATCTGACTACTCTGAGAAGAAAGGCCGAAACAAACTCAGAGGTCACAGTCTCTTTTAAAGTCCAGACATAATCTTGGTCAGATCATGTGAAGACGATGTAGATTGATGTCTGAAATGGTCTTTTGAGGAAATAACCATTCAGATTGAGAAGACCTGTCCAGTCAGTGCACGCATTTGTCAGTTATCGTGCAGCTCAACTCAGAATTTAAGGAGCTCAACGATTCGACGAACAATACCAAAGAAAGGACGTTTGGGTAGGCCACATAAATTACTCAAACTGCCAGACCATGATAAAAACTAATTGACAACAAAAAAAAAATTAAAACAAAACAAAAGGGAATATCTGCATAGTCTTCACATTCACAATAATTAAAATAATATAATACTTTAAAGTAAATATTCATGTCAATGAATATATAACATTCATTAATGTCAATGTGTATATAATAACCCGGAAATAATATAGATTAACAACTATATCACTAAACTGTAAGGTTCAAAGTTGATTGGGAAAATTTGACAGTTTCGGGTAGGTTGACCTGCTGGCGTATGCACACACACATATAAACAGACTAGAAGAAAGGAACAGAAAAATACGTACAATGGTGATTCTTATTTCTAAAGAAATCTCTTCCAGCATACCTGCGATAGGAAAGTGGATAAAGAGAAATAAAAATAGGTTATTTTTATTTTAAAATCTATAATTATTTTAAAAACAACAATTTTGTAACCAACCTTAGAACATAGATAAACAAAAAAATGAAATTATAAAGTAACATTTTACGTAAAATGACTTTGAGTTTAGGTAAGACTTACTTATTAAGACGCAGATATTTGCCAGTGACCTAGCTTGCGTGTTCTGTACTGAGCTCACGAAACGCGTCGTATGTCCAGCCTGTAATAGGACTCGCCCATCAAGGAGCGCTGTCCCAAATTAGACGTATTATAAATTTAATATACATAAATCAAAATGTATTTTAATAAAACACGGATACTAAAATATCAAATAATTAAATTATCTTAAAAAAGGCGAAGGTTTTAGAAAAATAGATACGCTTGATAAGTAATGTATCAAGCGTATTTTTTGCGTTTTGCTAGCGTGATTTTCAGTTTTTTATCCGCGTTAGACATAACTTTACAAATTAATTTCACTATGTAATATAAACATAATGTAAAATATTCCTCTATTAAGTTATTAAAAAAATGCTCTTATTTAACATGTATTTTTTCCAAATCATTAACACTACTCGTTTAGACGTGATCTTCAGTTTATAGTCATTAAAAGTCAGTTATTGGTGCCGATTCTCTTGTCACAAATGCGTCTAAACTAGACTAAAAATCACCAAAATTTAGTTTACTCCTGTCAAACGATGATTTCCCATTCTGAAATAGACTAAAGTGGCACAACTTAACTATATTTTAGTTTGACAGCACTAAGATTGTACTGAGATTTTAATTTAGTGAAAATGACAATTTTGCTATTCTGAATTTGACGTTTTTCACCTAAAATTTTAATTTTCTAACTAATTCTGACCATTTTTAATCGCCACTGAAAATGGTGTGGAATATTATTAGTTGTTATGAACTAAAATTCACACGAACATCTCGACTTCGGGTGCAAAAACAGTACTGTACTGGATTTTTTTCTTTTCTTTTGCTTATAAATCTCGAAAATGGTGTGTCCTATCGCAAAAATAATGAAATTTTCGACCCCCTATGAAACCCCCATACCCATAATACTCAACACGTAGGTAATATTTTTTTTTATTTTCCATACAAAAAGTGAAAAATTCAATATAAAACACGTCGAGGCTGCCCCCACTGCGCGCCTCCGGCTCAAAAAGTATGTACCACGTGGAGTCGCAATTGTCAAATTCGATTTAGTTGTGTCAAAATATATTTTTTAATTTAGAGACTTCTTACTACAGAATAGCGTTAAGATTCTCATAGCGAAAAGTAAGGAATTTTAGTGATAGTTTAGTTAGTTTAGTCCGGTGTACAAGAGAATCGGCACCATTGTCGCCTTAATATTAGCATAGATCTCATTGCAACAGACAGACGGAACGACTTACTAATGCAGTGTACTTAGCTAATGTAAATGCTTATAAACACATAAGTAATGTTATAAACATTCATAATAACGTATTATTACGTAGCCTGAGGTACGGTCAGCAATAAAATTCTATTAATAGATTAAAATTATACTTAAATTGACACAAAAAGAAAATTACTTTGCAGCCTTTTTAGGGTTTTGTGAAATGGAATCCTATTACTAAGCTTCGGCTGTCCGTTTGTCTGTCCGTCCGTCTGTCAGCGGATTGTATCTAATGAACCGTAATAGGCAGACAGTTGAAATTTTCACGGATTGTGTATTTCTATTTCCGCTATAACATCAAATAATAAAAAGTCAATAAAGTTAATAATTAAAGGGGGTCATAATAGGCCCATACAGGAAAGGTGCTTTTTTAGGCATTTGTTCGATACGGAACCCTTCGTGTGCGAATCCGACTCGCACTTGTTTCACTTGTTGCCGGTTTTTATTATCCACACTAATATTAAGTATAAAGAGGTCAAGTTTGTGAGTTTGTATTATGTAGGAGGTAATCACCAAACTCACCGATTTCAATCATTCTTTCACTGAGTAAGTATAGGATAAAGTTTTATGTTAAAACACGAGGACGAAGCCGCGGGCAGGAGCTAGTAGGTAGTAAAGAGGCTCTTTCACATCTAAATCTTTCAAATAAATAATCCTTTGTGGATTGTGTGCAAAAAATAGTCGACCTCGTTGCTGACTGTACCTACATAATTACTTCGCGTCTTTAATGTAATAAAATAAATATTAATAAACGGATAATAACTATGTAAGACAATATTAATTTCTATGCATGTAGGTACAATTTTACATGTGTCGTCACCGAAGTCTTATGTAGATGTGTACCTGTACATGACATAGTACATAGACGGCTTATACCACAGCTTATCACATCTTGCCAGTTATGTTTATGTCCCATAAAGCTTCGTGCAGACTAGTGCGACGCGACACTGGCTATTGTTATACCGTGAAGTTTTCTTAGAAATTGTATTGTTCGAGTCGCGGGGCGTGCCGTCGCGTCGCGCTGGTCTGCACGAGCCTTAACCCATTTATGTTATTTGTTTAAGTCCCATGTAAGTATAATAGGGCTCCAGCCTATAGACATCATCCGAGCACAACTCCAACTCAAGGCTGCTACTGAGAAATTCGAGATGGATAAAACCCAATAACACTTTGACCGACCCGAGAATCGAACCTCATGCTCAGCAGTAGCACTTGCAACCATAGGTACTAGACCTAACGATGCAGACTGAGTACTTACTTAACATAACATAACATCACGCCATGTTTCCCCGACGCGACGGTACCAAATAATAAGGTACAAAGTAGGGTCAGAAACCGGTTTAAAAAAAATAACATTACGTTACCTCTACCTAGTTAAATTATTATTATCCTAGCGGAAACGTGTTTTCCACATATTGTTTTAATTATGTTTCTGATGATAAATAAACACTTTTAATTTCTTTAAATTGTTTTTTTATAGTATTTGCGATCTAATAGATTTTTGTTTTTAATGGGAAGTATTATTTTCTGCGTCTTTGGTCTAGTGTCTTAGCATGAGGTCATGGGTTCGATATTCAGGTCGGGCAAAGTTTTATTGGGTTTTCCATCTGGAATTTCTCACCAGCAGCACGGAGTCTGGCTTTGTGCCCTACACCCCTACGTCCTACGCCTATCACATGGAACTTAAACACAACTGGTGAAATGTGGGTGTACTATATAATAGGTACCTACACCTCTGCCTCCCTTCGGGGATTACAGGCGTGATGTTATGGCAAGTATTTTTGTTTTTGCAATCTTTTGTACAGCGGGATAACTTATACCGGAAAACACATCCGTAATTAAGTATCTAGTAGGTACTTAAGTAATTTTCGTAAAATTAATCTGTGGTATCACACTTCAAATCAAAGATAGAGCTGCCGACAGGATGGATAACATTTTGCGGATCTCTGCTGTTGCCCAGCGAGATTGAGTAGCAGGGTTATTTATACGTTGAATAATTACAGGATAACCTGGACAATCATACCTAGCTACTCATTTAATTTTTAGGGTTCCGTACCTCAAAAAGAAATAAATGGAACCCATATAGGATCACTCGTCTGTCCATCTGTCACCGACAATTTTGCTCCGAATCTACTGGACCGATTAAGTTGTTTGGTACACATATGTATTTCTGTGACCCAAACACGGACGTGTAACGTAATTATATGAATTTTGAATATAGGGCTTACTATTGGGGGCAAAAAAAATGTATAGGGCCCACAGCACGCTGTTTATTGATACTATTTTCTCACATACCTACAGCCTCTTACTCCTGGATCATGCTTGATGTTTAATTAATTAAGAAGAAAAAGAAGTTGTGGCACAAAAAAATAAATACGACCATAGCATCTATCTACGCATCCGACAGACGAACAATTTAATCACTATTTTAATTGTGATAGAAAAACTGGGAGCTCATAATTTAGTCATTTTAATCAAGTAACGAATAACGTTCCATCTATCTACGGTGCAAAAATGAACCGTAAGCGTATATTAGTGGAATCTAGCCACAGAAAGTGAAATTCCAGAACTACGAGTGGTTTTATGTTGCAATTGTACGAAAATTTCTGCCTTAACGGTGCGAAATACGCAACGAGGACGGAATCAGGCGCATAACAAATTAGGTAGCAATTTGCAGAACTACTGACCGCAAATCTAGTTCATTACAGATTAAAGAAAGAAACTTGATGACTGCAAAACATAAATAAATAGGTACCTAATGTTGTTACGTCAGGAAGGGATCTTGCTGTTAATAGGTAAGTATGTTGTTACGTCAGGAAGGGATCTTGCTGTTAAGGCGCTACCCCGAGCTAAGTGGCGCCCTCATTGAATAAAAAATCGTAGCATAGCATAGAAAATAAATTTAAAAAAATGGATTCTTGGAGTTTGTTACAAAGAGGATAAAGTATTTTTACGTTGTTAAAACAGGACTCCAAAGTGTTTCGTATCCAAAGTAGATAGCAAAAGTGTCAAAAGTGGCCGTTATTTACACTTTTGCTATCTACTTCTCCTCCTCTTCATCCTCTCTATCTCCTCCTCTCCTCTATCCTCTTTATCTTCTCTTTATCCTCTTTGTAACAAACTCCAAGAATCCATTTTTTAAATTTATTTTCTATGATAAGCTACGATTTTTTATTCAATGAGGGCGTCACTTAGCTCGGGGTAGCGCCTTAATAGAATGTTGCCAGATTTGGATTGGACTAAAGTAAAGTCGCCCGTCCACTGCTACAGTACAGTTATAACAATACCGCCGTATCTCTACGTTGACGTCGTGGTACGCGCGCTCCGAACTGTTGAGGTCTGCCGGTAGAGCTTATTTTGCTGGAACAGGTGTAGGATGAGGAGCCAGACCAAGAAAGATTTAGAAACCCAGGGCAGCATGTGACTAGCTGTTGGGCAGTAGCGACTCCACGGACCCTATCTCCCGGGAGAAGTCTTGTTCCTCACCTCTGGCTTGCCTTTATTGGCCAGCTGCAGTGAACACTGGCGAGGAACAGAGCTCCCACCTCATTCTTGTCTTTATTGGCCGGTTTGAGTGGAGATTCACAAGAGAAAACGTGCTCGGGGGAAGGAAGTACTGGTAGTTCCAGTAAGTGCTGGTAAGGATCTTGACCATCTTCCGGGCTCTGGGATTGTTCTGATAGCTGTGGAGTACGTTTACAGTCCTCAAGCACCTCAGGAAGTGTTGCCCCCTTGTCGCTACGTCACTAAGTGCTTGCGACCGCTTTTAGGGGCCCATTCTTTTATTCTATAATCTGAGGGCAAAATAAGACGGATAAAATGGCAAGGGGGGTGACTTGCACACTCAATAATGGGTATTGAGTGTGCAAGTCACCCCCCCTGCCATTTTATACGTCTTATTTGTAGTGACGCCCTCATTGAATAAAAAATCGTAGCTTATCATAGAAAATAAATTTAAAAAATGGATTCTTGGAGTTTGTTACAAAGAGGATAAAGAGAAGATAAAGAGGATAGAGGAGAGGAGGAGATAGAGAGGATGAAGAGGAGGAGAAGTAGATAGCAAAAGTGTAAATAACGGCCACTTTTGACACTTTTGCTATCTACTTTGGATACGAAACACTTTGGAGTCCTGTTTTAACAACGTAAAAATACTTTATCCTCTTTGTAACAAACTCCAAGAATCCATTTTTTTAAATTTATTTTCTATGCTATGCTACGATTTTTTATTCAATGAGGGCGCCACTTAGCTCGGGGTAGCGCCTTAACAGCAAGATCCCTTCCTGACGTAACAACATACCTACCTATTAACAGCAAGATCCCTTCCTGACGTAACAACATTAGGTACCTATTTATTTATGTTTTGCAGTCATCAAGTTTCTTTCTTTAATCTGTAATGAACTAGATTTGCGGTCAGTAGTTCTGCAAATTGCTACCTAATTTGTTATGCGCCTGATTCCGTCCTCGTTGCGTATTTCGCACCGTTAAGGCAGAAATTTTCGTACAATTGCAACATAAAACCACTCGTAGTTCTGGAATTTCACTTTCTGTGGTAGTGTGTATGTATTGAGTGTGCAAGTCACCCCCCCTGCCATTTTATACGTCTGTACCATAATACTGAGGAGCTCGTGGCTAAGTAATAACTGCCGCACGGGTCGATCCATCAGGTTAAGCTACGCTTGCCGGGGTTGGTCTGTGGATGGGTGACCATCTTTACATACCGAGACTCCTCCGTGCCTCGGAAAGCATGTTAAGCCGTTGGTCCCGGCTGTCATTCGTGGATCTTTGACAGTCGTTACGGGTCGTCAGAAGCCCGAAAGTCTGACAACCAGTCTTACCAAGTGGTATCGTATTACCCAGTTACTGGGTTGTGGAGGTCAGATAGGCAGTCGCTTCATGTAAAATACTGGTATTCAGCTGCATCCGGTTAGACTGGAAGCCGACCCTAATATTGTTGGGAAAAGGCTAGGCAGATTGATTGTACCATAACATTGATCAGCCACACATAGGCCTTCCATAGTTCTAGGTAACCAATCCACTTTAGCCACCCAAACCCACAGCCCAATATGTTTTGTTCCCATGTTCTGCAATAGTCCTGCTCCAACCGGGGGTTGTCCTTGGCTGCACTTGCATAGTGCATACAGGGATAATCGTCGGTTGGTGCCTCATCCCATTTAAAATTGTCTAAGGGGCCTCTGCGAGTTGGCTTCGGCCCCTCGTACGCCTTCCAAAGGACCGGGACCTCATAGTCCCGAGATATTACAATTTTACATAATTATTTTGTCAAATAAATTGTAGGTTATGCAGAGTTATACACCTCTAACACCCAAGCTAAGATTAAACTTGTGTTATTTATGGGTGTCAGGGCTCTCAAGTTAACACCAGTTAGACAAATAAGAATTCGGAATTTCTCTGTGTAGGTAGGTACTATCGACAAAAATAAAGATTTAAAAGAAATTAAAATAAAATAATTAAAGAGAAAAACTATTTGTAGGTATAGTGTGTGTTGTGAGCGTGCGTCTGTATGTTCGTGTGTGTGTTTTGTTGTGTTGTGCTATGTAGTGTTGTGTTGTGTTATGTTATGTAGTGTGAAAGTTTGTGAAGTTATGGAGGGGGTTGCCACGTTAAATCGCAACCGCAATAAACTTAGCATCGTCAACGATGCACCGTTATCGGCACGATGACTCTCCTAAAATACGTAATGGCAAGTAATAAATCCTTAGCTGTCGCTACGACTATACGCAATAGTGACCGAAATGACGCAACCCTAATCTCTGAACCAAGTCACACACCGCACCCAAGAGGAAAGAAGTGAAATGTCATTATTCACCCCCGCCACTGTTTTAGACAATAGCACTTCTTCTCAGGAGTGTTTCCTCACAGTGCCCAAACGTCGGGTGCATTATAATACGCCATGCGCACGATGTTCTGCGCAAAACTACGTGCGCAGGCGACGACGCTCCTTGACCAAGTTAGCTAAAAAGTATAATTGCAAAACTATTATCACTGATACTCGTGTAATTATATGGAAGCAGCCTATAATATTATGTGAGAGTGCTTACTTAGACATCTCATTATTTATAGTTGTGTGGCGCAGGAGTGGATAATAATGTCCTGTGTTGATTTAAAATTACTTGTGAAGTAAGCCGATGCCGCCGGGCGGGTTAGCCTGGCACGATCACGGTATAAAATGAGCCAGCCCAGATAAGCCCATGGTGTTTCGACACCTTACCAGTCATTTTAACTCGATACAGGACCTTAGGCTCGGAAGTGTGTGCAAAGATTTTGATGAGGCTTACATAAAGGTACTCTTGCCAATAGGGCTCAAAGTATCATTAGAAAAAATCTAGGTCGACTAAACCCTGTGGGAAATTAGAAAGTAGATCAGCATTCAAAATAACTTGTTTGAAATTATGCCTGTAGGTGACGGACCGATATTGGTTCTGTTTAAATTAAGTGCAGACTGAATAATGGCCTAGGAGCAAACTCTGTAGTGTTGTTGAATGCATAAGTAATTTTAAATATTCGTAACGATTGCAAACTAAGGTACCTACCTATTTAAGAAACTAACTAAAACATGATGAGTGTGATAATAATATATAGCAGTTTATAGTATTAATTAGTATATTTATATTAAATAGTCTTTTATCAGGCGGAAACAAGGTGCGCGACTTCAACGGTTGGGTAATGCCGGTTTTGATGTAGAGTAGGTACATCAAAACGGCATACACTCAAATGAATTCAGACAGAACTTGACTCCCGCAACGCGTTTCTGATCGCAAATCGAATGCATCACCCACGGTCATCGGTGATGAGACTGTATATCCCGCGGAAGTGCGGAGGTCCAGGCTTCTTAAATGCTAAGACACTGAGAGAGGTATGCAGTCTCAGGGAATACTTCCTAGAAGCTGACGTGGGGAGGCACAGAGATGTGGCCTCAGTGGACAAGGGCGTCCCAGCTATCCTTGGCTAACGAGAACTGGCGCAAACCTATAATACTTATTAGATACTAATGACCGCAGGGAGGTTTGGCAGATCAAAGAGCTTCACGGGCCTTCATGGGCCCGATGTAGACCTGTTAGCGTCCGTATCCTGGTTCGTCGTGACCTCTTAAGGGAAACGAACAACTACCGGAAATATATTGTGAAGGACGGCACAGTTGACATTGCTGTCAACTGACACATTATTTCTGGCTGTTCTCCTCTGGCTAACGGAGACTACTTGCATAGCACAACCTTGTAGCCAGGATTATTCACCAGCAACTTGCTCTGAAATACAGTCTTGTGGAATAGGAAGTACCGTACTATAGGTATGTGCCCGACCCAGTTCTCGAAAACGGCAATATCACGTTGTATTGTGATCGATCTATGATCATTGACGCCAATTGTTGCCAATAAGCCAGACATAGTGGTGATAGATCGACTAGAGCGTCACACATTGATTATTGATTTATAAAGCGGTCACTGGATGCAGGTCGCTTCCAACCGGTCAATTTGGGAATCGTTGGGGGAGACCTATGTTCAGCAGTGGACGTCCTATGGCTGAAATGATGATGATGATGATAGCGGTCCCGCATGACGAGAACCTCGTGAAAACTTAAAAAGATAAGCTGATTAAGTATCTTGACCTGGCTCGCGAGGTTGTCGACATGTGGGATGTGGATACAGCGGTCATTGTGCCGATAGTCGTGACAGCCAATGGCATAATAGCCAAGAGCCTCGACTAAAACCTGTGGAGGCTCTCGTTAGGCAGCTGGATCAAGGGCTTGATCCAGAGAGCAGTACCTACTTCTAGACACGGCAAGTATCGTTAGGAGGTTCCTCTCTCAGGAGCCTTGACCACCGGTAGCTTGGACCCTGTTCCCGATACCGGTGGGCTACTATTTTTATATTTTTTAACGTTTTTTTAGAAGTTTTTATAAAAATATCTTAAAATGTAAATTATATGTTTGTAAATTAAATAAAGGTTATATAGCAGTAGCTATCTGAAGGTAGGTATAGGTATCTAATTAAATTTCACCCCTAGCCACGAAGGGGTGAAATTTAATTACAACAATAATGATTATTATTGTTGCTGTTTATAGATGTCGCCAACGACCTGAAGTAGGTACATGTTATAATTATAATCGTTAACCATACAATTAACGAGATTACGTAAATATAAATAATTAAGCAACAAAATGTTGTTGTTGCATTACAAGTCTATTAGATAACTAAACAAAATTGTTGTAAACTTTTAAAGTACCGGAAAAAAAAACTAGAAGATTTAACTAATTAAACCGGTTGAACTAGTCAAACTGGAGATCCATTGTGGATGAAGATAATGTTTGAGGAAAAGGAGTGAGGTAAATATGCGGAGTGGTGGTACCGAACTGGTTCGCCTTATTTTGTCGATGTAGCAACGATTAGCATACCTACAACCTTAGGATTTCAAATGATACGACAAGGATTTCATTTTCCCTGATCAATATCGTTTATTTTTTATTTTCGGATTGCATTATCTTATTTTTTTTTGACATTTTAATGTCTGTCGTTTGAATGACTTTAAAGAAATAATTTTGTAAAGTGCCATGGGTGATGTGAGAAAAATAGGAAGAGCTGACATAACTTTTCTGTTATATGAATTGCGTGCTCATTGTTTTCGACAGACGGGATTTTTAATCATCGCCAGATCACGAAAGACATCTTTTAGAAAAACGGATGTGGATGCGGATCTCAAGTTTTTTTAAGGAATCCGTCAAAGAGGAGAGGCGAAATCCAAAGTTTCAAAAAAAAAATGCAAATTCCAATGCTGTTTCGTTGTATGTCGATCATAATTCAATTCGCAGCAATTATAATAAAATAACTACTAATTAAATTATAATCATTAAAAAATCTAAATAGCTCTTGAAATTTACCTATGTGTTTGGTGGATTAATACTATTTCGTGACAAGCATATTAAATTAAAAGTTAAAAGGCCCCGACACAAACATTCCTCATTCCTCTTTCCTACTCCATCACCAGACCCTGTTCCCATCTATCTATAACTGAGACCATTCCAATGAGCCCAACCACGATACCTTGCTGTAAGTTGGTAAGGGACTTGGCTATCCTGCAAATTTCAGGTGATACTGCAGCTCAAGGTTAACATGTTCTTCTAATATCATTGAAGTCTAAAAATTTCAAATCGATCAGACCTGTGGAAGATGCTCATATCCATTCATCAACTAGAATAGAGCTGATAATCTTCAAGTGGATGAACCAATTTTCTTGAAGAGTCTCTTGATAAAGTCTCATTTCCAAAAAAGTCACCTTTAAAAAAAAACTAAAACACAATTGTTTGCCGTTTGGAAGCTACGATGACGCAGACGGACACACTGATAAACACGTCAAACTTATACACCCCCCTTTTTCCGTCGGGGGTGAAAAATGTGACGATTTAGAGCTATACAGGATGGCAGGGACATCTCGCGAAAACTGATACCATGGATTGACTACGTGATTCTAAACCCCCTGCATTGAAATTTTGCTGCCTCGTTGGTTTAGTGGTCGCAATCACTACTACTGAGCATGATGTCCTGGATTCGATTCCCGGGTCGTGCAAAGTGTTATTGAGTTTTTCTATCTGGAATTTTTCAGTAGCAGCCCGGACTCTGGATTTGTGCCCGGTTGATGGCAATAGGCTTGCCCCCTATTACATGGGACTTAAATATAACTGGCGAAATGTGGGTATACCTGCTACAGGTACACCTCTGCCCAACCCTTTTGGGAATCAAGCCGTGATGTTTTTTTTTTTTTTAACACTTCTTTTCAACCGACTTCAAAAAGGCAAAGGAGGCTCTCAATTCGGTTGTAATTTTTTGTTTTTGTTTTTTGTTTATGTTTGTTACGCGATTACTCCGCCAATTATCAATTGATTTTGATGATTCTTTTTTTGTTTGGTAGCGCACACTTCAAAAGTTGTCCCATATAAATTTGGTCAAGATCTGATGAGGGGTTTTTGAGTTAGCTTCAATAATACGTATTTTTCCCACCTAGCATATATGTGGATGATATTCTAATACGAGTAGTTCCTGTCACTGTAATTTACATAGCAGGTAGTGGTATTAAAATTTTTGTGCGGTTTTGTGTAGGTACCACAACTAAAAAGTGAAAAATAAAAACTTTTTCACAAAAAATAAAACCGACATCCAAAAAAAAACACTACAAAGTGAAAAAAAGACTGATTTTGGAAGTCAGTGGCAAAAAAACGAAAATAAAAAACCAGACACCGACTTCCAAAATCATTTTTCACTTTGTAGTGTTTTTTTGGATGTCGGTTTATTTTTTTATTTGAAGAAGTTTTTATTTATAAATGTATTAAAATTGCGGATGCGGATGCGAATATCCGCAACATCAGATATAACCTCGTTATATAAGTATTATCTCAGGCTATTTAATCAATATTCAGTCAGCTAAGCACATTATTATTAATATTGCTACAGTTACGGAAGTTTTTATTTAATCATAGTATTTGCATAATATATCCTCTAATAGGCTTAAAATAAAATAAAATTACGGAAGAGGAATTAATTGCTGATCTATTATTGACGCAAATATGCAGTTATTTTGTCGACACTTGTTTTGAAATTTATTGAAATGACTTAATTGCTTCTTTTGACAAAGAAATGAACAATAACTGGTTATGATTCTAGTAGGTACATTATTTTATTCTAAAGTTCTTTTAAAGAAGTAAGAAGCAGCCGTTCAATCTATTCGCCTTCAATGAGTAAAATAAATAATTCCAGCAGCGTTGAGCCCATTCGTCATCATATCGTAGCCGTTTAATTACCTATTCATACAGGGGCCTATCAATTAGCGATACCCACAGACGTGCTCATCGTTTATGTACACAACATAAACTACTTTGTAGTCCTCACTTGTTACATACATGACCATTCAACTTGTAATAAAAGTTATTTTCGTACCATAAAATAGAAAGAAACATGTTGAAGGAAAAGGTTTTATACAGAATACAAAAAACTTAAAATATAGCGATACCTACATCGCTATATTTTAAGTTTTTTTGTATTCTGTATAAAACCTTTTCCTTCAATCAATGGCGATAGTTATAAACCATGCTGTAGGTAACCCTAGGATGGCTTGAAGTCGCAAAGAAATGGATGGGTCCATTAACGCTACCTTGGAGAACACCATGATAAACGGAAGGCAACGATATAATACCAAGTCTGACTCAGAGGTAAAGGTCAATGTGAGTGGAAAATGTATGTTGATGTTTGATTATGCATGAGTCTTTAAATATTTTAATAATTCTAGGAACGTCATTGAAATCATTTAAATATTACTATTATTAAATAATTAATTAATCTGTATGACATTGCATTCATTTAATATTTTAAAGTATTCTGTGATTGTTTTTATTTATATGTTGATTGTATTTTATGATTGTATACATTTTGCATGCCTTACGTTACGGTAGAATCACTTGAAACATGTAAATTTTTATAACACCATTGTAACAGTGTTCTGCAAAAATAAATGAATTGATTTGATTTTGATTTGTTATGATTGATTGAGCTTTATGCCAAAAAAAAATCTAATAAATACACGATGACAATGTGCATAGACAGTGCTAAAAACCTTATTCAATCAATCTTCTTAGACTTTTCGTTTTTAACTACCTACCTATGTTGGGGTCGGCTTCCAGCCAACCGGATGCAGCTGAATACCAGTATTTTACAAAAAGACCTAAACTTACGTATTAACAACCCAACATGCAACACACATACACATTTTTACAATATACACATATTAATTTTATTGCCAAATTTAAGAAAAATAGTAGCCTCTTTATCAAGTTTGCTAAATGCCAAAATATTAAAAAAAATGGTTTTGTTTTTATATATTTTGGCATTTAGGTACCTACGTCGTCGGCGGTTTGGTTGGCAAGCGAGATTTTAACATAATTTAGCAATAATGCTATTTTCATTGATTACAATTTATTTAACTTGAACTTTATTTCATGGGTTTCAGTGCTAATGCATAGAACGGGGATTACCGCAAAGAGATTGTAGGTACCCCTCACCACAGGACTCGATCTTTTTGGCTAGAATACTCTTTAGCTTGGATACTCTTCCTTCTTTAATTTTAACATTTTTGTTTTTTTTTTTCAGACATACGAGTCCTGGAGCTATTCGTGCGTGGGTGTCGCATGGACTTGGACCGCGCACGCTCCAAGTTGGAAGCTTATTGCTTAGCTAGAGCCCGCTTCAGGGACCTGTATGAACACTGCTCGCTGAGCTGTCCACCACTTAATGACGTGTGCAAGTTCATGTGAGTTACTTTTGCTACTCTAATAGATAATGCAAGAACTCCTAATTTCTACGAGACTACAAGATAGTGCAAACTCAAACTCAAAGCATTTATTTCAGTTAAACCATTTACAGGCACATTTGAATTGTCAAGGGGTCGGTCAGTCAAAAATATGAAGCTAGTTGCCCATTCCAAAGCGTGTTAGGTACCTATATGGAGAAGAACGGGCAAGAAACTCCACAAACACTCTTTTAAATCAAAAATTTGACGACGTCGACGCGCCCCACTCCGCGATTACTGTACGGTAAGCTGTACAGCCCGATTCAAACTTAATGGCGGCTCGGAACTTAAGGCGAGTCGCTGCGCAGTAACAAATTCATGGGTCAGCGGGGGTAAGGGGTGCGGTACTGCGCAACGAGCAGCTAACTTCCGAGCCGCCATTAACTTTGAATCGAACTATACTTTAGTAAGGAGAGGAGTGGAGTGGGGCGCGTCGTCGTCGTGGATTGCACTATCTATAGGTCTCCTAGAATTTTCTCTATTTTGCGAAAATATGTGACTTAACTAAAAGTAGCTTCAGAGCTGACCAGAATATTTGACTAATGTGATTGTGTTGGCTCACAGGGACATAGTAGTACTCCCAAAGCTGACAGACGAAGGCTACCGGATCACCATCTTCAGGATACGTCCGGAATACCCCGAGAGTTCAGCAGACGTGACCAACGCGGTTCGCGCCGTACTCCTCACCAGTGACGTCAGGATGTATGACGAACACCAGATCGGAGGAGACGTTTTTATTTATGAGGTCAGTGGCAATAAAGGGACTAGTATAAGGAACATAATTGCCCCTTGCTACTATTTCCACCATGGATTAAACGACGAAGGGTCAAGTTACCGTAAGACCACCGACCGAAAGCCACAGGAAGGCTTCTCTTCCTGAAGCTTTTAGGCTTAGCAAGATAAATCACGGTCAGACAGCACGTTGGAATAGCATCAACGGTTCAAAGAAGGTAGCTGGTAATGATGATTTAGGTACATATCACATTGCCAATCAATTTGCTTATTATAACAAGAATCATTATGACAAACGGATGTTTTGTATTCAATAGAGGTATAGGTAGAGGAAGAGGGTGTAAAGTTTACACATCCTCTATTGAAAAGGAGGATCCTCCAACCAGATGGGTGTCGTATCTACGCCAGATACGACACCCATTCCGACATCTTTCGAACTTCATCATTCGAACTTCCCGACATCAATCGTTGGGCAGCTGCGGCGTGCAACTGCCCAACGATTGATGTCGGGAAGTTATATATATGCTGTTCGCGCGGTAATCCCTGCTTGCGCGATGCATGATTTGTGTGAAGTCAGGTCTTTGATGTGAAGTTAAAAGTACAAAAAAAAGATTAAGAGATCTAGAAAAAAGTATTCGTGGATTAGTTTACATTCTGCTCATATTAATGTGCTAAAATGCTAATTGACACGATCTAACGGTCACGGCCTAAAAATATCTTACTGTTATTATTCCTAAATCACAGACTAAGTTGCATAGATTAGGAACATCAGTTACATATTTTTTTACTACAATAACCTTCAATTTATATGTAAGATCATTCAACTTTTACAAATGTCAATTCCTATTTCGCATGTAATAATTATTTTATTATTATGTAATAATTTATGTTCCTCAACAGTATCTATTAGGTATTAATAAACTGCTCCGATATTTGTCTCGATTCCTAGACAATTTATTTTCGTTTTACAGCTTCCTTATGTAATAGAAATGAAGTATATATTTAAATGGTAGCTAACCACACCCAGGTGTCAAGCGTCCGTGGCTCAATCGTGGCCCACGTGGCGGCGGCTGCCAACGCGGTGAGGCGGTCCATCCAGCTGGCGCAGGCTGCCTACCCTCAAAGGCTGAAGAGGATCCACGTGGTGGGCTCTCCACCGTTCCTCGCCTCCTCTCTCGCACTCATGCGCAACTGCGTCAACGAAAAGATTAAGAGACGGGTATGTATTTAATTAAGATTATTGATTAAGAAATGGAGGAAATTCACTTTCTAGTGCAATCAACGCAAACACTGATCCCAAGTCAGAATAGTTTATAGTTTTTAGTTTATAGACGACTTGCAATAAAACCGGGGTAATGCCCTAGAATACCTTTATAATATTCGGCCAAAATTTTATATATTAATCTTTGGCGTAAATCATTGAATACGTATTTTTTCTTTTAGTATCACTCAATACAAAAATATTGAGATATCACATCACAAAGTTATTATATACGACGACGCAGAGCGGATAATTCTTTCGAGAAAAGTTTTACGTATCGATTTTTTTTCAAAAATGGAGTTAGTGAATGCATAGAAAAAATTTGGACGGTGACAAAAAAGTCAGCCTGTACTTAATTATGATTTCGATTCCTACTACTCCAAACATGACGTCATTACGGACATAAGGAAACTACTAAACTGCTTAATAAGTTACCGCCTTTGCTTACGATTGAGGAAATGAATGAATAAGGATTGTTTACAAGTCTCGCAAAACTACCTACCTACTTAACTACATACAACGCAGAAGCATCAATTGACCCTAGGATATTATAAGGACTAAACTAATTTCACGATCTTCCACAGTACTATCTTCATCCGAAAGTGGAGCAACTATTGGAGCACATCCCTGCTCGAGTGCTTCCCAGCGAATGGGGTGGAGAAGAAGATACGATCGACGTGCTCGCGAAGAAGTGGTGCCGGCGCATTGATGAAGTCAGCCCCTACCTGCGGATCTTCAACGAAGCCTGCTGCGAAGCGCCGGCTCCCAGTAATGACGTCGATATTTATGGCACAGTAGGAGCTTTCAGGAAACTCGACATCGACTAACATGGCACAGTACAGCAATATGAATCTTGTATACGAGTGTAGGAGGTCTAATTTTGCAATATGTAGGTTATGAGAAAAGGGATAGATGGCTAATGATTTGCTGATGAAATACGTTCTGTAATAGGTATTACCTAGTGTGGTTTAGTATTGTTAAATTATTTTTACTACCTTTGACACTTGATTCAGCAGAACCGTCGAGTTATCTTTAAAAGGGGACAAAAGGGGAAGTACCTAGTTAAAACTTAAATGAACGGAATTTTTAACGTCAAGAACCTACGAAGGTCGATAAGTATTTCTGAAAGCAAGTGTATCGGTGTTATGTTGTAGGAGAGTAGGGCTGCTACACACTTGTTCGGATTGGCATGATGCGCACATCGGATGTGCTGAATCGTGCCGAATCATGCCGACCCGATCAAAGCACGCCTTTTTTTAAGGTAGGCTAGTTTCTAATTTTAAGTACTCAACATTAGTGTTTAAGTTTGTACCTATATAGGCTACTATTATTATTGTGATATTTTGGGATTATGTCTACTTGCTCGATAATAAAGCACTGTAGAATATCGAATGTTTTTTATTAAAATCTGGAAAACAAATCGTAGAGTAGGTATGTTGGGGTAAGTTCGGCGCTGCGATAAGACCGTACGAATCAAATTTCCGGCAAACCCGACCTTATTCGGATCCTCCAGCTCCGCGACGAACGCACGACGGACGCGCGACCGCGCGGCGTTCGGGGCCGAACAAAATGGCGCAAAATTGAATTCATATGGTCTTATCGGTATCGCAGCGCCGAACTTACTGTGCGTTTGCACTGGCCAAACATCACAGGTCGTTGCTCGGTGGCAGGAGCGATGGCAAGCCTCCGGGGATGGTAGGGACCTATATAAGTTCTTTCCGGCAGTGGCGGATAGGCTGTCGCTGGGATGGGTGGAGCCGGACTACGTCACTTCTCAGATCCTTACAGGGCATGGGAGCTTCAGGAGCCGCCTACACGCAATGTCGCTATGCGACACTGCTAAATGCTATTGTGGGCTGGCGGATGAAACTCGGGACCATGTCCTGTGGGACTGTCCGTTGTATGCGGAGGAGAGAGAAACTATGCTGGGAGGATGGGAAAGGGAGGAGGTAGGACCGGTGTTCCACCGGGAGCTAGTGGCCAGCGCAGAGGGTTTCCGTAGGCTGGTGTCCTTTGCTCACAAATGGCACAGCCTGCGGAAAGAATTAGAGAATGATTAGTTTATAGAATTATAATTGGAATTAATATTAATTATTGTATTAAATGGAATTGATGAATAGGAATAATAATAATGTAAAATGTATTTTAATTTAATTATACAGGACTGCTCGGGCGTGAAGCCTGTTTTTGTGTTGTAGCGCGCCCCAGAAAGGGGAGAAGCGGAAACAGAAGGGACAGGATATACATATGAGGGTATGGAGTTTAAAAGCACACTCTGGTAGTAAGCTACGGATGTAGCGATACAAGAGCCAGAGTGTGTCTCCTTATCGGTCCGTATGCCGCAAGGCGGGAAGGACCATGTGAGGCGGGAGGTGGGATTATTGGCCAAACATCACAACAAAACATGTTGAAATCTCTAGTTCCTGTCAAATATTGTATGGGACTTTGACAGAAACTAAAGATTCCAACATGTTTTGTTGTGAATGTTTCGCCAGTGAAAACGCACAGTTACGCCAACATACCTACCCTATGCAATAGGCACGTGACCCATATTTTATTTTGCAAATGTACCAATTTAAACAAACTACCTAGCTGATTAGAGTGCGTATATCGATCTGGTTGCCCGAATGACGTCTGCATAACACAATTTATCTAATGGCGTATTTCTGAATAAATAATTAAGCAAGTGGTAGTGGATCAGGAAAAACTAGTTCTATTGTTGTATTCACATTGATAACATTATGTATTTTGTCTTTAAGCGTTTTCAGAAAAGTGATAATTTAAAATCACACCTGCGCGTGCGGCTCATTACGTCATAGGTATTCAAATCTAAAATTGATTGTATACAATTTGGGCAACATGATTATGTTAATTTACTTTTAATTAAACAACCATTGATATAATATATTAAAATTTAATATATCAATGGGAGCAACCATTAAAAGTAAATTATATAAATAGTTTGAATAATGATAAAGTACACGAGAGGTTCAGATAGTAACAGCTAATGATGGTATATTAAAGCGCTACCCCGAGCTAAGTGGCGCCCTCATTGAATAAAAAAAATCGTAGCATAACATATCTAGAAAATAAATATAAAAGAATTGAAACTTGGAGTTTATTACAAAGAGGATAAAGTATTTTTACGTTGTTAAAACAGGACTCAAAGTGTTTCGTATCCAAAGTAGATAGCAAAAGTACCAAAAGCGGCCGTTTTTGACACTTTTGCTATCTACTTTGGATACGAAACACTTTGCTACGACGCAATGCTGATCACGTTATAAAATCATTTAGCACCTACCATATCAGATTATTATCACTTTATACTCGTTCACCTTGATTCTGTAGTCTCCATGGTAAGGTACCTATTTGTATGTACTAGCTGGGAAAGCTTGTGTGTCCATTTTGGCAAACTGACTCGTTGTAACGTATTAATCGAGTTCGAAAGCATGACTTCTGAGTCTGACCGTGGGATCCAGCTTTCTAATTATGCAACATATTTTCGTAAACGATAAAGACAAATCTGTTTCATTTTGACAGTTCAACAACATTCATTGCGTTATTTACGTTGTTCTGCAGTTTTTTTTTCGAACTTACGGAGCAATGGATTAGCAATCTGTTTCAAAACGATTCAGATTCGGATTGATTTTGCATTACGTAATTAGGGTACTGGTTATGACTTAGAAATGCGGATTTAGAAATAGAATGCGGAAATACTTACCCTTGTCGAATCAAGATTTATTAAACAATGGGTATAGACCGCCTGTCTTTATGGATCAGAATGTTGGGCCACAAAAGGAATGAATTAAAGGCAATTATTTTGCGCTGCTAGATACACGAATGCCTGTAATGTAACGTTCAGTGTCGAGCATTACAGTGCGCAACCTGAATGATAGAATTTGAGTATTAGGTACATCAGTAAGGGAGGAGAACCGAGCATTACAATGCACAATATCTGTAATATTAAATCTGAAATTTTACATTACAGGCGAATGCTCGTCAGTCAGGAAGGCAGTGTAACGTAATGCTCAAAATCGGATCTGTAACGTTACATTACAAGCGAATGCTCGTCAGTCAGGGAGGCAGTCCTATAACGTAATGCTCAAAATTGGATCTGTAACGTTACATTACAGGCGAATGCTTATCAGTCAGGGAGGCAGTACTGTAACGTAATGCTCAAAATTGGATCTGTAACGT
Source organism: Xanthia togata (assembly GCA_963853775.1). Lineage (NCBI taxonomy): Eukaryota > Metazoa > Arthropoda > Insecta > Lepidoptera > Noctuidae > Xanthia > Xanthia togata. Next base: position 15,421,636 of record OY970809.1, read on the forward strand.
TACATTACAGGCGAATGCTTATCAGTCAGGGAGGCAGTACTGTAACGTAATGCTCAAAATTGGATCTGTAACGTTACATTACAGGCGAATGCTTATCAGTCAGGGAGGCAGTACTGTAACGTTACATTACAGGCGAATGCTTATCAGTCAGGGAGGCAGTACTGTAACGTAATGCTCAAAATTTGATCTGTAACGTTACATTACAGGCGAATGCTTATCAGTCAGGGAGGCAGTACTGTAACGTAATGCTCAAAATTTGATCTGTAACGTTACATTACAGGCGAATGCTTATCAGTCAGGGAGGCAGTACTGTAACGTAATGCTCAAAATTTGATCTGTAACGTTACATTACAGGCGAATGCTCCCGGTGAGGGAGCACCTGAATAGGAAGTCTGAAAGTGGTATTGGCATGTGCGGAGGAGTAAGAAAAATGTCGTAACTACTCGTGAGGAAAGATTTGAGTATGAACGTAGATGCGGATGGCTATAAGAGTAGGGGCGCCGGAAGACCAAAGAAACGATGGATGGACTGTGTGAACGATGATAATTAGAAAGTGAGTGACTACCGAGATGATGAATAATTACAGTGGTCTACCTAGACACAGCCCCTGGATCCACCCTTGCTTGTACCTAATTATGTAAGTATTTGAAGGATTTTCCCTAAAACTTGATTTTGGAAAATGAGAAACGGTATGAGCTGTGACGGGCGTAAAGGTCGAATTGGTCAATGCTAAACTATGTAGGTACTTACCTAAATACTCGTAACGTGTTGACCGAGCGCGTACCTACCTACCCTACCCATCCAAATTTGAGCAAATTCATTCGTGTACCCGAATGCGGGCTATTAGTACGTTTACTGTTTTATTACGTCCGTGCTATAAATATGGCGTTCGCACGGACGTAATAAAACACCAGTGCGTTGAAAAAACACACGGTTGGATTTTCAACTCTCGACGCTAAGCAAAGCGTTGAAAATCCAGTGCACGGAAAAAAATCGCCGTGATTTTATGATTGTGACGCTAGCGAAGTCTTTCCCCAATAGGTCTACTATATGCAGCTGACTATACTTTTATGATTACAAAGGTATTATTCAGCTTCATATAGTTCTTATGTATAAATTAACATTCTTAAAAAAAAGATTAATTTACATGTTTATTTACGTGACTGACACAATAAAAAATATATTTCCCTAACTTCCTTATGTCCATGCAGCTAACTACTCTTACTTCTTACTTAAATTGAAGATGCTTCAAAAACCATGCCAAAAGTTTTGGCGCGGTTGGTAATTAGGTATTTTTTAGAGTTCCGTACCCAAAGAAGGGTGCCAAACGGAACCCTGTTATTAAGTCTCTGCTATCCGTCTGTCTGTCAGCGGGCTGTAATTCATGAACCGTAATAGGTAGACAGTTGAAATTTTCACAGATCGCCAAGTCAAGGAAAAATTTTTGTTTACAAAGGCACAGCCGTACCATCTTTTCTCGAAGCCATTCAAGACATTTTCGACCCCCTGTAATTTTGGTGTGATTTAAGCTAGAAGCCTGAATTTTCCGTGACCAAAAGGGCTTAGTATTATACAAATACGTATATTCTCAAATTACATTAAATTTGAACTTGTAGTTTAAGAACTATTTCAAGTCAAAATTCCTTAATTTTGTCACTGACATACTCAGTCCCTAACTCACTCAATCACCGATCATCAAAATTCTGTCGTTGGCAGTGTCTCCAACAACGCCGTAATTACGGTAAACCTACCGTAATTTTAACATATCTACCACCTACCGTAGACATGTTCAATTCTACCGTAATTTCATCTTTATGAGTGGCGCCTTAAAAATGATGTACCCAACCGTTTTACATAGAAACAGTACATGTACACATCACATAACATGTACAGTACAAACAGTACATGAATACAGTTTATTTTTATTTGAAACAATGTTTGAAAATGACAACACTGTATCATTCCCTGAGGTATTCCCCGTACGATCAACTTGTGTGCATAGATAAGTAGACGAAACGTATGCGACCAAATTACGAAGTTACTGAATACAGTACTGTAGTAGAACTTAGTCGTATGTGATTTAGACGTCAATGATCCTCCAGATGTATTTTGGCAGAGGGTGTCAGAAATCAAAACTAAAGTCGCGACCAGTCGGACCACTCTATAATTTAGCACATTTTATGCTAGGAATGCTGTTATTGCCCCACTCTAACACCGATTGCGCATTTTCAGCCACATTACTGCCTTGAAAACAAAAAAAAGGAGCCAATTGTCTACAAAATCTATTGCTGGGAATCTATTTACGCCGACAAAACTGCGTAGATTTCCATCCTACTGATAAAATGATTAAAAGTATTAATGTTTCTATGTACAAAAAGGCTGATACGCCAGAAATTTAATGTTTGATTGTGAAATAAAGCTACCGTAAATTTACCGTATTTTTAATTTTCAATCTCCCGTAATTTTCCGCCAAATACCGTATTTTTAGACTAGCAACACCGTAATTTTGACAAATAGAGTTGGAGACACTGGTCGTTGGGATTCGGTCGTTGGACGTCATAGAGCACGGTCGTTCAGGGAGTGAGCCCATCCCATTTTTTTTACTAGGTATACCTTTGGGGCAGAGAGCTTTGCACATGTGGTCGCTTGCTGGCGAAATCGAACAGTGATTCTATGTTTTGATACTGCTCTGACTTTACTAGCCGCCAAATAAATACATTGAAATAGTGCTAAAGTGAGGTCTACCTACGTGCGTTCCTGATCTCAGGCGAGCGATCATACAATGACTCAAGCTAATTTGGTAGGATCTTTCCATATCTTTTAGGGCATGCTTCCCGCTGCAAAATCGTTATTTTATTAATTAGTGGATCTCATTATAAATCCATACATCGTATATGCTATATTTACAATTTGTTCGACTAACTTTAAACTATAATATTATACATGTGTGTGCAGTGCAATTTTAGACATTTGTAGTGAGTCAAGCGTCGCAGGTAGTTTTTGACCAACAAAGCATCCCTTTTAGATTTTATTGCTCTTGACTCTGTCATTGGATTTAGAACCCTTATCTTCGAAGCCAAGTGTAGTTTTTTGTGTTTATTTGGGTGGTAGTTATTTTTGTGAAGCTTTTTTTGGTAAGTTTACATATTTAATTATTTGTGAAGTTCATGACGGCTGAAGACCAAGATAAGAGTAAGAAGGCTCCAAGCGAGATTTACAAGAAACCTGAAACGGATAGAAGCCAGTGGAACGAAGACAATGGAAACAGCAACGTGTAACACAGCATAGCAGTGACATAGAAAAGAGTCGAGAAAGCAGTTAACCCCGCAAAAAGATACACCGATGAAGCTGGACATCAACCAATCTGGCGGCGACGTCGTTAAAAGAAAACGGCGACGTCGTTAAATATTTTCGTTTCGTGCTCAGTGTTTCAAAATAGTTTTGGAGTTCAAGGGAGTTTTTTTGTGAGTGGCGTTTTTGCTGTCCCGGGCACGCATACCTCAACTTCGAAAACAAAATTCCGAGCAGCCCGCAGAGAGAGAATTGCCAGCAGGATATCATCAAATGACTTCTCCCGCTCTGGGTGGAGCGGGAGGGCGTGTCAAACTCTTACTAACTAAAACCCACCCGTGTTTCTGCAGTTGCCTGTGCATTGCCACCACGGTATCCCTTTTGGACTTTCTCATCTCATCGGTCCCATCGGACCCCTTCAATTGCTGACATTTCTTTGTTCGCGCCGACCCTTAGGCTAGCAATTAGTATTTTAACATTTAAGATATTCAATATTTGTGTATATTATGGAACGCCTTAACGGATACCCCGTTAAGGCATTCCATAATATATATCAACAAATGTGCTGTATAATCTGAAAGTGAAAGTGTACAGACTGTGTAAATAATACATAGTTAGTTTTTTATCATTTACTATTTTTATTTATAATTTACTCAAACTGCTGTCTAGGTATAAAGTAAAACAATTAAAATCGAGTTTTTACGTTTTTAAAGTTTTATTAAAACTTTCCGCCTCTCATCCAAAACTGCTAATGTGAGAAATCAACTCTGGACGCAAATTTTATACTTTTCTGATAGCATAGAAAACAAATTCATATTTTTTTTTTAAACCCATACCCTTTTATCGATCCTGCTCGAACTACGTCCGAACAAAAGTATCTTTTGATATTTATTTCCATGGAAAAAACGCACCACCTCTGCGGGTTATTTATGGTATTTTCTGTTTTTCATTTTCAAAAACAAGGGCCTTAGCAAAAATCGAATGCTGCAATGCTATTGAATGATGAGCGAAGGTAAGAGTTACTATAGTGGCCGAGCGCTGCAAGCAGAAATAGTCCTCACGGTGCCGTGGTGTTCAGATATGCGCGACTGCGAAAGTACAAAAAAAAAAAAAAAAAAAAATCGGGCGATGCGGGTCGTGTTTTTTTTTTGTTGGGGTCTTATAATTACTTGTGTCAAATAGTGTGCATAACTCACAACTATATTATTTGCAATCGTGTCAACCTGAGCTGAACAGCGGCGACCTACAGGTCGAACTGGTTTCGCGTCGGAGCTGGACATAAACAATGAGGAGTGGGCCAATCGCGCCCAGGTCACTGCTGCGGACAACTCGTCAGAACGAAGAAGAAAAGAGTCGAAAAAGCAGCCGGTGAAGCTGGACTTGGACCATCCTGGTGGAGTAAGTTTTCATGAGAGACTTGATTAACCACGCTCGTAGCGTGGTCAATAAACCAAGGTACAAGAATGAATGCATAAAATGTTAGACGGAAAAAACCGTAACCAAACGCATCAAGGATCACGGGATGTGCTATCTCGCACATGTTCACAGGCGCCGCAAACCACACCCGTTACATGCAGTACAAAACCAAATCCAATAAAGCCGGTCGACCACATGAAATGACAACCTAAAACAGGACATGACTTCGACAAGGAAATCATGTTTGGATGGACACGGCTGAAGATCGAGATAAGATTAAGAAGACTGCTAGCGAGATTTACAAGAAACCTGAAACGGATAGCAGCGAGAACCTTAGACGAAGACATTGGAAACAGCAAAGAGCACAACAGCAGAGATAAACTAGTGAAGCTGGACCTGAACCAACATAGTGGCGCCGCGCCGTCGTAAAAAGATGCCCATCCATAGATAAATATTACCCGTCTCTCCACTATTCCATTGCCTACTCAAGGATGCATATCCGGTACGGCTCGCAAATCTTTCCTTATCCTAAGGACACGTCTTGCCTACCATTACCGCGATATGCAATGGCCTCTGTATCCCCATGAAGCATGAGGCTCCAGGGGCTAGTGCGAATCTTGGGGTTCATTCGATTAATCGAGTCTGGTTAAACCACGCTGGGATCGGTGCATTTCATTCATTCATTCATAACATTACATACGCCTCAAGTATTTTAGGTAGTGGCTACCTATGCCATAAATGCTGATCACGTTACAAAATCATTTAGCACCTACCATATCAGCTTATTATCACTTTTATACTCGTTTAGCTTGATTCTGTAGTCTTCCATGATAAGGTATTTGTACTAGCTGGGAAAACTTGTGTGACCATCCATTTTGGCAAACTGACTCGTTTTAACGTATTAGTAGAATTCGAAACCGTGAGTTCTGAGTCTGACCATGGGATCCAGATCCATTCAGGCGGCGAATGCTCGTCAGTCAGGGAGGCAGTATTGTAACGCAATGCTCAAAATCGGATCTGTAACGCTACATTACAGGCGAATGCTCGTCAGTCAGGGAGGCAGTACTGCAACGTAATGCTCAAAATCGGATCTGTAACGTTACTTTACAGGCGAATGCTCGTCAGTCAGGGAGGCAGTACTGTAACGTAATGCTCAAAATCGGATCTGTAGCGTTACATTACAGGCGAATGCTCGTGAGTCAGGGAGGCAGTACTGAAACGTAATGCTCAAAATCGGATCTATAACGTACCTAATGCTCAAAATAAAATCTGTAACGTTACATTACATGTGAATGCTGAGGGAGCACCTAAATAGGAAGTCTGAAAGTGGTATTGGCATGTAATGCGGAGGAGTAAGGAAAATGTCGTGACTACTCGTGAGGAAAGATTTGAGTATGAACGTGGATGCGGATGGCTATAAGAGTAGGCGTTTTTGTATGAACCCCGACGCAATGGGCATGAGGCCCCTGGTCCCTATTTATTACGTGATGGGACTTAAACATAAGGTGAAAATATTGTACCTCCTCATACTCGTATATTGATAAATTCCTTCCAACCTTTGCAGTTAATCAAATCTGTACTTTTACGTACGTACAAGATCATCATTCAAATAAATATTTAAGGAAGTAGGTATCTTGTACGTTGTTGTCGTTAATTATTATAATGTTGATATTTTTATACCGGTTTTTTCGTACATTAAGCTGTTTGTATCCTGGTATATATCGCAGTAAGATGGTTAGAACCGTCATAAGTTATATTCCATGGGATATAGGTACTTAGTCTGGCCATAAATACTGTTACAATTAAAAATAAGAAAGATATTACATTTGAATTTGATAACTGTAATTTTTATACGATTTTTCATTGAGTTTTCTAATTTTGGCGCCAATACATTGTACAATATTTTGCGATATTAAAATAGAGTGGGGTGATAAAGAGAACCGAATCGCTGTGATTGCATTACACAAAGTTGGTATGGAGCCAAATGCATTTTTTAAAACTCTCCATATGCTTGGTATTAGTCAAATGTTTGTATACCGGGCTATTAATAGGTACAATGAGACCTCCTCTATTTGTGACAGAAAAAGATCTGGCCGTCCACTTAGTGTTCGTGCGAAAAAGGTGGTCAAAGCAGCAAGGGAAAGAATTCAAAGAAATCCTGTCCGAAAGCAAAATATTTTATCTCGGGAGATGAAGATAGCACCCAGAACTATGTCACGTATTTTAAAAGATGACTTAGGACTTGCAGCCTATAAGAGACGCACTAGTCATTTTTTAACTGATAATTTAAAAAAGAATAGGGTGATAAAATCGAAACAACTACTGAAGCGGTACGCAAAGGGAGGTCACAGAATTTGTTTGTTTACGGATGAGAAAATCTTTACAACTGAGCAACATTTGAACAAACAAAATTACTGTATTTATACTTAAAGCTCTAAAGAAGCTTCCCAATTAGTCGACAGAGTGCAACGTGGGCACTATCCGACTTCAGTGATGGTTTGGTGGGGTGTTAGCTATGAAGGAGTCACAGAGCCATATTTTTGTGAAAAAGGTATCAAAACATCGGCACAAGTGTATCAAGATACCATTCTTGAGAAGGTACTTAAGCCCCTTAACAACACCATATTCAATAACCAAGTATGGTTCTTCCAACAAGACTCGGCGCCGGGTCATAAAGCTTGGTCCACGCAGTCTTGGTTGGAAGTGAACGTTTCGGACTTCATCAGAGCTGAAGACTGGCCGTCGTCTAGTCCCGATCTTAATCCGCTGGATTATGATTTATGGTCAGTTTTAGAGAGTACGGCTTGCTCTAAACGCCATGATAATTTGGAGTCCCTAAAACAATCCATACGATTGGCAGTGAAGATGGACTGGCAGTGAAGTTAACAGACTTGGTTTTACATTAGATCTCATATCTTTTTGCGGTAGAAGAACTGCGTTGCAAGACTTGGAATTTTTACATGTTATGTTTTAGTTGGGATTGTGTATTTCTATTGCCGCAATAACTCCAAATAAAACATAAATAAAGTTAAAATTTTAAGATCTCCTAAGAAAACTTTTAGCGTTTTATGCACAATATTGTACGGTGGCACGGAACTCTTCGTGTGCGAGTCCGACTCGATCTCTGCCGGTTTTTTTAATAATGGGCCCCTGAAACCGGTCACAGTGACAGCGTCAAGGGGGCAAAACTTCCTGAGGTGCGTGAGGCCTTGAGGGGTGGAGACTGGAGATGTATTCCACGGCTATCAGAACAATCCCGGAATTACGGTCAAGATCCCTACCAGCATTTTACTGGAATACTTCGTTACTCCGAGCACGTTTCCTCTTGCGAATCTCCACTCAAGCCGGCCAATAAAGGCAAGTCAGAGGTGAGGAACAAGACTTCTGGGAAAACTATTATTGTTATGATTTTCAGCGGGTATGAAATGATTTCTTCAAACTAACGCCGCCACCGCCTATACTTTTATCAGACCTCGTTTAAAAATAAACATTGAGTGTGCAATGTAATGTACTGCAAAGTATAGGTGGTTCAGTGACATCTGTCGGCGAGTAGCGATAACTTTTTACATTAATAACCTTCTTTTTTTACTAGTTTTACGTCGGAAAAAAATAATTAGCACGGTTTTTACGAATTATTAGTAAAAATACACAATATATTATACAAATAATGATAAATTGAAAATGCGCTGAAACTAACACAATATTTAATTTTTATGAACGCATTATTACAGCTGTCAAATATGTATCTAGCCCTGCATTCCGAGTTACGATGTAATCGATTTGAGCGTGATAACAGTCGTTCCGTATTAACGTGGACGCGATAACGTTGCGTCTTGAATCGTCATAGATGACGTCATGACGTGCGCCATCTTGCGATAACGCCGACCATGCCTTTTACTAATATCACTGTGGGCGCTGTCAAAAATGACAGTTGTGCTGTTTTGTTTTGACTCGCATCATACATATAAACTAACGTGGCATTTTCGAAATTGTGCTTCTGGCTACCGTTCGATACCTAGACAAAGAAGAAGAAGAAATTTGTGATATAAACACAAAGAAATATGATACGCAAGTTTTGACGTTGAGCGAGTACTGCGATTACGAGCGTTCCGAATTGTTGATAGCCCTCAGCTGTCATTATCGTGATATCTTACTCGGAACGCCAATTATCGATGTCAGCGCTGTGAGCGATTATGTTCTAATACGGAATGCGGCCTAGTTGTCATCTTGTTAGTTGTCAAATTACGTGGCTTTCACGTAGGGAAAACAAGCATAGGTTTGCTTTTGATTGAAGAAAAACATATTTTAGGCAATTTATTATCAATTATACAAAATGAAAAGTTCGTGGAGATCACTTAGTTTCGCCATTTTAGTAGCGGCAGCATTATTAAAGACAGCAAACTGTTATACCATCACAGTCGATGCCCATGCCGAGGAGTGCTTTTTCGAAAATGTTGAAGCAGATACTAAAATGGGTAAGCATCTTTTAAGTTAATACACCTAGCCAGTAAACAATGTGCGGCTTATTGAAAGTTTTCCACAAATAACTCTGCTCGACACATTTGGTACTAGTCCATGGTAGTTTTATTTTTTATAGAACAAAGATAATACAACTATCTAACGCCGGTGATAAAAAGTATGTTGCACAAACGTCAAGTGGTGATAGCACAGGTTATCATTAATAGAATTACCTATATATTATATACAAGTAACTTTATAATCATATTTTAATTGTGATTGATTTTATAACCTTTATTTTACAGTTCTCACAAACATTATCTACTTAGGATGCTAATGAGGTGATACCATGTTACTGTACTGTGGTATAACTGTACACCAAAAACATAAACTCAATCTCTTAACTAAATTGCAATCAGTAATGTGAATGTTAGTAATTTCAATTTCATCGGAATCCAAGTTGATGTCACCGTGGTCGTCTTGAGACAGAGCCGTCTGAAGTCGAGCCACTAATTCCGCTTTGTCCCCTGTATATGTTAGTCCACGTGATTTTAATTCTTTGCATAAATCAACTACCTTCATTTTAGTCACATCGTTCGCGGTCGAATCTGCCATGGCGGTGTTAAATTTTACAGAAAATACCAAACAGAGATACCAAATAAAATGTTTGTACGCGTTCGGCACGGCCACAGAGTAGTACAAACAATAGGTATTCTTTGAAATCCAGTATTACAAGTATAAAATGCTTGCTAACAATCAATGTTAACAGTCAATGTTGATCAACAATTCTACAAATCAACTTCATTTTAATTCTCCATATTTCCAGGTCTGACATTTGAGATAGCAGAGGGTGGCTTCCTAGACATAGATGTAACAATCACAGGTCCTGATGGTGCCGTCATCTATAAGGGAGAGCGGGAGTCCTCAGGAATGTACACATTCTCTGCTCCCACGTCAGGACGGTACACTTACTGCTTCAGCAATAAGATGTCCACTATGACACCTAAGGCAAGTAATACATTCTACGATCATCTTAGCTTTTGAAAACTAATACTGATTTGATTCACATTCCACAAAATCTGCCAATTTTTTTTTAATATGTTCATGAAATCCTAGTTAATCTTGCAAGTATTATATACACTCAGTTAATTATCTTGCAAATATTCTACAACTGCTTAGATATAACAGAAACATTATTACTTAGTACCACTTGAAACTATTTGAACAGATAAATAGTGACTGGCTTACACTACAGATCATTTTCCAATGTTTACTTTTCAATAACACAATTGATTAAACATAATTATGTAGGTTGGGAACAAGGGTTCTATGAGTAATTCTTTTTCATAAATCTTGATATCCAAACAACTTCCACAATAATATTTTACTAGTGTTTTCCACCTGAATGATTACTAATCAATGTCTTTTCCATCAGGTTGTGATGTTTAACCTGGAGATAGGCGTGGCTCCTCAGGGCCAGACGGGCACCAAAGACGAGGAGGTCAACCACAACAAATTGGAGGACATGATCAAAGAGCTTGCTACCACACTCAAAACTGTCAAACATGAACAGGAATACATGCAGGTATGATTAACAAACCCAATATAAAGGCTGAAATGTACACAAGCTATTAAAATTCATACAACTCGAATGACGCTCCCCCTGCTACCTGGCACAGCAGGGAGTGTCTAGTTCCAAGCCAGGTGTCATGTAAATTTGCCATGTTGTTCTTGTTTGTTAGTTATCACACATGGGACACTCCGCATTTTAGGTATGAAGCTACAGGCAGGGACGCGGCGGCTCGACTTGTCGAATTCAGTTGGCGTAACGTAATCTTCTGACTAGAAGATATAAGAGTTACTCAATAGATAGAGAGGAACTTGTAGGTAATTAGCGCTGCGTACCGGAGTTGCACTTTATTGTGTGGTCACAAGAGTCGCTTTTTATTTAAATGAATTTGCAGTGTCCCCATGTGTACTAATCTGTGAAAGTATGCTCATGTACAGTATGCTCTCCATGTGTTTAAAATAACTACTAAGTAGCTTCTAGACGAAGTTAGCATGCTTTTGTGCTACTTACTACATATCAATGATATTATAAGTAAAAAGGTGTAGATACATTATACGCGCTCAGCAAGCGGTACGTTAAAATGTGGCTAATTAGCAAACCTTGACCTCAGTGTGACGTTGCCGGCGTCGACGGACACACTTCACGTAAACACAGTGAATTAAAAGTGAAAGTGACCCAAAACTACCGAAAATGCCGTCGTGTGTCATGAGATATTGTACAAATTATACAAACAAAACTTCCAAAAGTCAAGGAATCACATATCATTCGTAAGTATACTATTTAACTTAATATTTTCACAAAACAAACATTACGTTTCTAAAATATGGCGTCAGAAAAGAAAGAGTGCAACAACAATTTCTCTATCAACAAGTGCGATAGAGATAGACGTCATTACCGATCATAGAGTAAAAATAAACGTACGAAACAGACAAGTCAGTTGAGTTACAGTGCAAATGGTGCCACATTATTTATACTTAAATGTAAATTTTTATTTATGTTATGACTAGCTTTTGCCCGTGGCTTCGCTCACGTTAATTTAGAATTTGTCAATCTATTGGGATTCTTTTTCTTTAGGTGTAAGGTATTCAATTAATTCATTGTTTCTAGATTTCCAACAAATGAACTAAGGTGTATCCAGTGGGTGGATATGGTCCGCAAACAGAGAACTGAAGAATTCACTGATGCCATTAGAAATAAGTTTATTACAGCACTTTATTTGATACCTACTACATATTTGTTTTTACCTTTACCTACTATTTTTAAAAATTAATTAAACCGTTTTATTTACCTACTTTCAATGCATTTTTATTACATTACTTTTACTATATGAACTCAAGAGTGAATCGCATTTTTAGGCATAAATCACGGTGTAAGGTAATGTCATATCTGATTAATTTATTCTACATCTTTTCTAGTGCACAAGACGACGCACTGTCGCGAATTATATTTGTCTCTTTTTCACTGGCGATTCTTGAATCATGCCATCCTGTTTTGACGACTAATCGTAATGTAGTGTGTTATTGCAATATTTAGTTAATCATGTGTGCGTTAGTGTGCCGTTTTTGAAGATAGAATGTCGTTTAGGTAACGTATCTACACCTTTTTACTTATAATATCATTGCTACATATCCTGTGTATTCCAGGCTTTACAAAAATGTAATGTAGGGCGCCTTCAGACTTAATGAAGCGACGATCTTCGACACGCAGCTGGTAGCAGCTGAATGAGATTTTCTAGGATTCAGCTAAATAGCGTACAACTCATGAGGTCTACAGTTGACTGCTATAGGCTAAAATATTTTATAAATTGATGTGTTCATTTTTTTTTCACATTTCAGGTTCGCGACCGCATCCATCGCGCGATCAACGAAAGCACGAACTCTCGAGTGGTGATGTGGTCAATCTTCGAAGCTTCCGTCCTCCTAGTCATGACTCTAGGACAAGTTTACTACCTCAAGCGGTTCTTCGAAGTCCAACGCGTCGTGTAATAGTGCCGAAAGCAATTACAACTATACCTTCAAATTTCTGCAGACCAAGGAAATTTGTCGGTACAGTCGAATTAAGAAGGGATATATTTCTTCCTAAGATAATTTAAGGTCTTGTTCAACAAAATATGTAAAATAAGTACTTAGTGCAAATTACACTTATTGAGAAATATATCCATTTTTTTTATAAATATCTCGCTCCCTATATTTACTTTATATTTCATTCATCACTAAGTGGAGAATTCACCTGTACAAATAATACATTGTCATAATTTGTTCGAATGTCGTATTAAAATGATGGAATGAATGGATACAGACCGCACGGAACTTTTTTAGTCGCTGTGAACTTCGTGACAAGTGGAAGTTATCGTTAGATAAGAAATAAAAAATCGCTCGATTCACTTACACTTGCATTGTGAGATCGTGAATTCGTGACAGTCGCCCACGCCTCATGCTCAAAAGATTGGCGCGGCCTATACCTACGTATAACTTCATGTATTTATGTGTTCATTTCATATAACATTCATGCTAATATAGGACGTACAGACGCGCTCAAGTTCTATAAATAAAGAAGATATGGGAGCGAGACTAAGAGTGGATTCTTCGCGATCTGAAGTGTGTTTGGGTCAGTGTGCAGTTGTATGTTACGCGTTTGATGACTAAATAAATTAATATTGTTTGTATTCTGGTGTTTTATTCGGTGACTTCATCAACGTTCCACCTCGAATATCAGACTTCGCATCTCTCTTTAGCATATTTAAATGATAATAATTTTTTTTAGGTTCCGTACCCAAAGAGTGCCAAACGGAACCCTATTACTAAGCCTCCGCTGTCCGTCCGTCCGTCTGTCTGTCAGCGGGCAGTATCTCATGAACTGTAATAGGTAGACTGTTGAAATTTTCACAGATTGTATATTTCTATTGCCCGCCATAGCAACAAATAATTAAATAAAGTTAATAATTAAAGGGGGTCATACAAGAAACGGGCGTTTTTTGCTCGATCCGCCGATAGAACCCTTCGTGTGCGAGTCCGACTTGCACTTGGCCGAAATCCAACCATTCATGTTTACTTACTCAACAGCAAACCAAAATTGTTTTTTGCAGCACCCTGACGTGGTTCATGTACAAATTCCGACTGTTAGTCTTTTGTAAAAATGTATGATGTGCATGAAATAAATAATACATATTATACCAAAAACTATCATGCATGGTCAAAATGATACAAATATTAATTTAAAACAATTTATTTATAATTAACATTTCAAGTACAGCAGCACCAACAGTATAAAATAATTCTGGAATATCCTTTTACTCAACAATACGCAGCCAATTGCATTCATGTAATTGAAAACTATTATGCTGCTAGTCATCTAAAAGCAATCAGATTGCTATTATTATGTACATTACAAATGTTAATTTTCGCACTTCAAAATTAGTGTTGAAAATCTTCACTTATATTTAGCTTCTTGAAAAAAAATATTCGCATGTTTTGAGATTCACACTTGGCGAAAAGATGTCAGTTATAAAGTCTAGGGCCTAAATATAATAAATGAGATTAGACCTGACCCATGGCCAAACCACTACCTAGCTAATGTTTTTAGTTGTTTGACAAATAACATGACAAATGAGTTCACAGCGTTCGTCAACTGGAAGCAAATAACTACAGAATTGTCGATAAAATACTTTATCTTCCCTTTGGGCGTCGCCACAGTTGAGTAAGAAAAGACAATTGAGTGCAAGACATTTTAAGTTTCTATTAATGGAGGTATTTTACCCGCTCATGCACAAGAGAGCAGGTCTTGCCTCTAAAGAGGCTTAAGTCCCATACAGGGTGTAAAAGACCCATCAAGAAGCCGTCATCTACGGATTCTGTACATCAAATTAAGTAACTTTGTGCAAAAATAATAGCTGGGAAACAACTTTTATTTTTGCTTTGAGAATTCGCCGTTTACGGTAGATAGTGTGCATTGTGACGCACGCAAAACATTGTACTTATGCGGGCATGATACGGAACAGGGAAACTGGGAGTATTTAAAGTTAAGTAATAACATTAAAAACTTGATTTCGTTATAAAAAACGTCAAAAAATAACTTTGACCTTGAATATCTAACCAGAAGGTTCCCAGGTATGGTCCAGTACAAAAAGTATCATAATATCGCGAAGAACAAGTGATTCTCAGCTTCGTTAAGGATATTTTTACAGCCGTTATTATCAGTAATTTACTAGGAGTAGATGTCAAGTCTGCCAGTAACGAGTGCGGACACGACGGCGCCGGCCGGCAGCCTCTGCAGCGACGGCGAAGCAGCCGGCAGCTCGAGGAGCACCTTGGCACCGCAAGCGCTTAGCAGGCGACTGCTGCACTGTTGAGCGAATATAGACCTTATTAGTGAACAGTAAAATGTATTTTGCAATGATTTTCTGTTAGGCGGGATGTGAAAGTTATCTAAGAGCGAATTCTTTATTTGAATACTTACACTATTCTAAATTGTCATTTGCCAAGTGAGGTTAATGTTACAACCTCAATTTTCATCGATGAATTTTTAAAATAAAAATTAATAATATTAGTCAAATAATAAATTGTTGGATAAAGTGGTAAGACAGAAAGTTGAAAACTTCTGAATACAGACAGATGAATGACTAACTCCCTTTAGAATTTAACCTGTACAAGGTTTGTTACCACTTTCATTAGATACTTTGGAAATGTCAATACTTGTGGCTACTGTAGCCACAAGTATTGACATTTGCTACGTACTAAAGTTTCTGGGCCTGAAACCCTTTCTGCACTTGGCAATTATTCTCAATTTGATTAAGCACAGAGTACATACCTGACTCCCCAACATGGTCGCACAAGGCATGTCCCTGTCAGCGTGCAGCTCCAGCGCCGCTCGGGCCCACTCGGGCCGGGGGTCGAGCTGCGCGGCGTGTGCCAGGCGCACGCGCAGGCGCGCCCAGCCGCCGCGCACGCCGCACGCCGCGCGCAGCGCACGGACCACGAACAGGAGGGCGCATACGTAGGCGGAGACTGGGTTACCTGGTTACGGTAAAAAATGGACCATATTTATTTATCGGGCGTAATCGACGCCCTACTTGACAGGCAGTGATAGCCTAGTGGTGTGAACGTCGGATCGCTTGGCGATATACATAGGTCTCGATTTCGAACCAAACGCACGCACCTCTGAATTTTCGGATTCATTTGGGTATTACATATCACATGCTTCAAAAACGGTGAAGGAAAACATCGTGAGAAAACCGGCTTGCCTGAGAGATATTTCTCGACGGCATCAGCATGTGAAGCCAATTCAGACGCCTATGGACGGCATAAAAAACTGACACTAGGTTAGTCACTAACCACACGAAAAAAAAAGAAGATCGAAGCCCATTCCGTAATAAAAAGATATTAACATAACATCACACCTGAATTCCACAAAGAGATAGGTAGAGGTTTATAGTACACCCATTCCGCCAGTTATGTTTAGTCCCATTCTCCATTCAGTTTAAAAGCGAAGACTAGAAAACCTAGTTAAGGATTAATTTAACTTTTTTTTCTCTTTGTTCTCTGTGTCAGGATCTATGTAACCTAACATGTACAGCTCGATTCAAACTTAATGGCGGCTCGGAACATGAGGCGAGTCGCTGCGCAGTGACGTGTTTATGGGTCAGCGGGGGTGAGGGGTGCGGTACTGCGCAGCGAGTAACTAACTTCCGAGCCGCCATTAAGTTTGAATCGAACTATAACATTTTAGATACTAGTAGTTGGTATAGGTAAGTTAAGGTAGTTTTATTTTCTCTTTTATACGTACAACTTTCGTTTTGCATGCTGAGTTTACCTATAAGTGATTGTGCACTATTGATTATCTGTTTTTGCTTGGTTTTTATGCCCATAACCAGTGTAAACAATTGTTGGTAAACTAAAATAAATAAAATAAATTCTATGTATACCCATCAATCGGGCGCAAACTCCACTCTCCGGACTGTTACTGGGAAATTTCATGTGAAATTCGAATTACACTGCTTTGCGCTCAGTAGTCGCGCTTGCGACCACTAGACAGTAGAAACACAAGAGTCATATTTATAACATCAAATAAATATAACTGCCTCAACCAACACTCCCTCTATCTCTGCTTTATTTTCAATTTTGTAAAGTTATGGTAGGATGGGTACGCCACTTTCATTATGCTTACTCAAAAACCCTTTGAACTTCTCTACCATTATTACCCCAATGTGTGTAATTTATGTCGTACCAGGTAAAGCAAAGATGTATTTCTTCTTGCCCTCGAACTCGCAGGTAGCGAAGGTGCACGGCTTGCCCGGCTTCATGCGCACGCGCCCGTAGTGCAGAGTGGCGTTGAAGTCCTATATTAATCATCATAAATTATACCGTTATCATGTGGGGACGATACTTCGAAAATCAATTAAAACTCTATCAAACGAAGTGCGGAGTATTTAAAAACCATGAAATACCTAAATTACAACATCGTAATTTGATAAAGACTGTTAAATTAAGATTTTTTATTCGATTTTTTTTTAAATGTTTTAATTCTTCGAACAATCTGATTAGTGATGGTCCGACTATAGGTTTCGCCAATCAGCCGACAAGCTATAGTGACTTATTGGATATTATGAATTTGATTAAGTTTTTATGTATTTGTTTGTAAACTGAGAACGTCATTATCATTAGTTAAATATAGGTAGGAATTTTAATTTATTGACGTACTAGGTGTTGCCCGCGACTTCGTCTGCGATCCAGAATGCAAAATAGCCTATGTCCTTGTCCGTTCAGTAGTTTTAGCGTGAAAGCGTAACGAACAAACAAAAACAAACCCACTTTTACATTTATAATATTAGTTAGGATTGACGTCTCCACCCTATATTAGTCTAGGTTGGTAGGTTTGCAATTAACTCCAAACCATGTGAAAAAGTTGCCAGCACGCGTAACATGACAACCATAGACACGGGTTTTCTACAGGTTTTGTCGACAGAAGAATAGAAAAAATGACAGATTGTGATTGTTTATCTGTCATTTTGTCTATTCTTCCGTCGACAATTCCGTTTCTTTGTGGTCATACTAAACGCGCTGCACTTTAGCATCATGGATGCATTTACGGATTAAAGACAAAAATCTCATATGCGCAGACCCAGAGCAACTATCCATTTTATTGTTTACAAGTATGCCCGCCACTATCTCTGGCGGAGTGTCGCGAGCTATGCCGCAGTCTATGATTGCTAGGTATCTAACCTTGAGCAGCACAGGCTTGAGCAGATCCTTCTCGCCCATAGACACGCCGCCGGTACACACGAGCACGTCGGCTAACTTGAGCGCGGCGGCTATACCCGCCACTATCTCTGGCGGAGTGTCGCGAGCTATGCCGCAGTCTATGATTGCTATCTAACCTTGAGCAGCACAGGCTTGAGCAGATCCTTCTCGCCCATAGACACGCCGCCGGTACACACGAGCACGTCGGCTAACTTGAGCGCGGCGGCTATACCCGCCACTATCTCTGGCGGAGTGTCGCGAGCTATGCCGCAGTCTATGATTGCTATCTAACCTTGAGCAGCACAGGCTTGAGCAGATCCTTCTCGCCCATAGACACGCCGCCGGTACACACGAGCACGTCGGCTAACTTGAGCGCGGCGGCTATACCCGCCACTATCTCTGGCGGAGTGTCGCGAGCTATGCCGCAGTCTATGATTGCTATCTAACCTTGAGCAGCACAGGCTTGAGCAGATCCTTCTCGCCCATAGACACGCCGCCGGTACACACGAGCACGTCGGCTAACTTGAGCGCGGCGGCTATACCCGCCACTATCTCTGGCGGAGTGTCGCGAGCTATGCCGCAGTCTATGATTGCTATCTAACCTTGAGCAGCACAGGCTTGAGCAGATCCTTCTTGCCCATAGACACGCCGCCGGTACACACGAGCACGTCGGCTAACTTGAGCGCGGCGGCTATACCCGCCACTATCTCTGGCGGAGTGTCGCGAGCTATGCCGCAGTCTATGATTGCTATCTAACCTTGAGCAGCACAGGCTTGAGCAGATCCTTCTCGCCCATAGACACGCCGCCGGTACACACGAGCACGTCGGCTAACTTGAGCGCGGCGGCTATACCCGCCACTATCTCTGGCGGAGTGTCGCGAGCTATGCCGCAGTCTATGATTGCTATCTAACCTTGAGCAGCACAGGCTTGAGCAGATCCTTCTCGCCCATAGACACGCCGCCGGTACACACGAGCACGTCGGCTAACTTGAGCGCCGCGGCTATGCCCGCCACTATCTCTGGCGGAGTGTCGCGAGCTATGCCGCAGTCTATGATTGCTATCTAACCTTGAGCAGCACAGGCTTGAGCAGATCCTTCTCGCCCATAGACACGCCGCCGGTACACACGAGCACGTCGGCTAACTTGAGCGCGGCGGCTATACCCGCCACTATCTCTGGCGGAGTGTCGCGAGCTATGCCGCAGTCTATGATTGCTATCTAACCTTGAGCAGCACAGGCTTGAGCAGATCCTTCTCGCCCATAGACACGCCGCCGGTACACACGAGCACGTCGGCTAACTTGAGCGCGGCGGCTATACCCGCCACTATCTCTGGCGGAGTGTCGCGAGCTATGCCGCAGTCTATGATTGCTATCTAACCTTGAGCAGCACAGGCTTGAGCAGATCCTTCTCGCCCATAGACACGCCGCCGGTACACACGAGCACGTCGGCTAACTTGAGCGCCGCGGCTATGCCCGCCACTATCTCTGGCGGAGTGTCGCGAGCTATGCCGCAGTCTATGATTGCTATCTAACCTTGAGCAGCACAGGCTTGAGCAGATCCTTCTCGCCCATAGACACGCCGCCGGTACACACGAGCACGTCGGCTAACTTGAGCGCGGCGGCTATACCCGCCACTATCTCTGGCGGAGTGTCGCGAGCTATGCCGCAGTCTATGCTGTCGTAGCCGTGCTCTCTGGGAAAATAACAGTATAACATCACGCTTGGTATTCCTCGAAGGGGTAGGCAGAAGTGTACTTCGAATTTTTGGTTTTAAGTGTAGGTACTTTTAAATTCCAAAAACCTATTTATACTTTACCCGACCTGGGAGTAGTTACAACAAATAATAGTAATAATAAAATATAAATTTTTCTTGATCTTGAAACATGTTGAATCTTAAAATAGAACATTATCATACGTAGGTATAATACATGCATGTGTCAATCGGAGCGAATACTTGGCACACAACGTATTACGTAAAATTTAATTAGCACTAATCTTTAATGAGCGTTTTATAGTCGTAGAATCGTAAAATTACCAGTATTGTTATTGCAATGAAGTGTGAGGTACTTGCAGTCAATAAACTGTGACTAATAACGACATAGGCAACACAAACACATTAACAATCTTAAAAATCCATTTTTTTTCTTTTTATCCTATTCTTTTCCAAGTTTATTTTAAAAAGGTTTTTGGAATCATTGACGTCGGTGATGGAAAACAACGCGAGGAGAATGAACTTAAAATTGTCTGAAATGGTCAATTTACACCTGCTTAGCAAACGTGGTGATTAATATTCTCGATTTACTTGCCTCGCGATATGATAATAAACCGAGTATAGGGAATCCGCTGGATGCGGAAAGTATAGGACCGGTCATTGTGACGATACTTGGAGGAACCATGTGTCTAGCAGTGGATGTCTACCGTAGAATGATAATGATAGTACCTATAGCTAGTCTACATATTATAAAACATTCGTGTGTGTCTGTGTGACCGCGTTATTCTTCTAAACTCCCACGTTTTCCCATTGTTTGTCTTAGGGCGCGTTCCCACTATGTCGTGACGACAGATTATCGTGTCGTTTAAAGAAACGTGGCTTGTATATTTAAGTGGACTTGTTCACAACAGGACGACACGATTAACTGTCGTCCACGACTTTCGTCTACCTTTTTCCAACGATAAATTAATCGTCACGACATAGTGGGAACGCGCCCTTATTTGTTTTAGTATATTTATGTATATTTATTTGTGCTTATATAATTTATAAGTATATAATTAGGCATATATATTATGTTTATAGTTTGTCATAAGTATAAGTGTACCTTTATAACTACTTTAAAAAAAAAAACCTCAGTTTCTCGTAATTACCCCTGTTTGTCACTGCATCACCCAAAGGTTGACTGGTAGAAAATGCCTGCGGCATTAAGTCCGCCTCTGTACATTTCTGTGGTTGAAGTAATAAATAAATAAATAAACTCTGCAACGGATTTTGATGCGGTTTTCACTATAATTAAATAAATAAATAAACTGCAACGGATTTTGACGCGGTTTTCACTATAATTAAATAAATAAATTAACTCTGCAACGGATTTTGATGCGGTTTTCACTATAATTAAATAAATAAATTAACTCTGCAACGGATTTTGATGCGGTTTCCACTATAATTAAATAAATAAATTAACTCT
Source organism: Xanthia togata (assembly GCA_963853775.1). Classification (NCBI taxonomy): domain Eukaryota; kingdom Metazoa; phylum Arthropoda; class Insecta; order Lepidoptera; family Noctuidae; genus Xanthia; species Xanthia togata. The sequence goes on from OY970809.1 coordinate 15,442,784, forward strand.
GCAACGAATTTTGATGCGGTTTTCACTATAATTAAATAAATAAATTAACTCTGCAACGGATTTTGATGCGGTTTTCACTATAATTTGGAGAAAATATTCCGGAAGGTTGGAGCAGTAACGGTCGCCAGTTTAGTATCCTATCCTAATTATAATATTATAAATGCGAAAGTGAGTTTGTTTGAGCTGATTTGGATGTAATTTGGCACATGGGTAGATCATGATGACCTGGATTGAACTTTGTATCCCGATATTCCCACGGGATCGAGACATATGCGGATGAAACCTCGGAACATGGCTAGTATTTGAATAAAATAACATCTTACTTGAGTAATACTCTAAGCATGGTCCTGTTGGAGTCTCGTATGTGTGCCGGTTTGAGCTTCACCTCTGAAGGTTCTTGTAACTCGTTGCCAGTGGATAGAAGCGCCACCTTAGGAGGCGCTCGAACTGTAACGTTTTGATAACCAGCGCCCGCTAGCATTCCGATTGTTGCGGAGTCTAGAATTTGACCTGTAAACATTTTTTTTTTGTCAAATTCACCGTTAATAGGTCGCTAGGTCCTTCATGGCATTCACGAACGCAGAGCCCGGAAGGACCAGGTACTTAGAAATTTATTTGACCCAGGTTAATGCACACAACATACATACAAAAAAACTTAGTTATAAGGCATTGTGTGCCTCATTGCCTCACGGCTGCGCCAAATAGGTCCAGTTCAGCATAACTGCCAGACAACTAGTGCCTGACGCTGGTTTTTAACTGGACCTTCAGCGGTTTAAAATATGAGTAGGTACTATCTTTTGGCCTTTAAAACTCATTGCTTTGTTTACAGAACATATTATAAAATCGTCGTGCGAACACGCGATCGCTCGCGTGGTGCATGTCACTTTTTGTTCGAAAAACCGGAAAGCGCCCTCAATCGGCGCGACCACGCGTTCAGGATCACCGAACAAAAAGTTCGAACGATCATGTATTCGCGCGACGATCAATTTTAAAAAGCGACCGGGGTATATCGTTTAACATCCCTAAATAAACCACCAATTATCGTATTAAAAACCCACCTTTATCCACCAGCACAGTCCCCATAGCGATGTCACAGCCGACATTCCTCACATCCTGCTGAGGTTCGGGTGCCTTCAGGATCTCTACTTCAAGCTCAGTCATCCCATCATCAGACGCTGATATTAGTTTAGTGTCCTCGACCTAGTAAAGGAAATTATTGATTTAGACAAGAGTTCTGTATACTGAGAAAAGCTGGGGTATGAAAGAGGTACACTGAATAAAATATAGTTCATGATTTCGTCATCTTCAGCTCGAGGTTCTGAACATAAGTTATCTATACCTCGTAAGGACTATTTCTGCTTGCAGCGCTCGGTGGCTATAGAACCGGGGCGCTAACTGATGACTGTGGTCATCGTGTTCACGGGATTTTGTTTTCAAACTACTTATATATGAAGTTCTTCGATAGTACTATAGTTTCTACCGGCATCTTCGTCCGCGTGGCAGTCAATTATACCATAAAACATTTCCTATGGTAATCAGGAATAGTTTAGCTTTCTCTCAGTGAAACGGGTATTAAACAGGGCATGGTTCTTAGACAGCAGTAAACCCCTCTTTCAAAAATTGAAAATTCTTCCTCTGCCCTGTATGTAAATTAGAGATATCTGCTTTTTTGCAAAGACACATATGCATTATTTTAAGCAACATACCGAGGTTATACCGAAATAGAAAAGGGCTAAGTTTCGCAACCTCTTATATCATCCAGTTGGCCATAAAGATATTTATAAGAAAATTGTGTTCAAAGTGTAAATTAATTTATAATTCCCTACCAAATGAATTAAAATTGTTGCAGGGAAATGTTTTTAAAACAAAATTGACAGAGTGGTTACAAAAAAGTGTTTCTACAGCCCCTTCACCTGTGGCGGCCATTTTGCAAAATTTTGACAGTCTGTTAACGCGACGTGGGTGGTCCCGGGCCCGACGGGACCCGGGTGATTAAAACGACGATATCTCTAAAATTACGATAGGTAGCTCTCTTCAAGTTATGTTTTAGGAATCGTTATTAAATTAGCTAACAGATTATGTATAGATTAGGTCCACTTTTGTTTTCTAATAAGATTCCAATTCTAGTTAGAATCTAGTTAGTTTTTTTTTTTTTTTTTTTTTACTAAATTCGTTTTAATTAAAAAATAGAACCATTATTTCAAAAAGTATTTGTTTTATCTTCATAAATATACATCATTTCACATTAATAAATAAAACGAACACACCTCCTTGAACATTTTTTTCTTATCACACATGTTTACATTATCGTGACTCATTTGTTTGCCCGTGCGCGCCGAGCGATAACAAAGGGTCTATTCATTGTTCAATTCCTTTGTAACTGAACGCCTAGTGAGTGGCTTGGGTTACTATTTTAATCTATTGTTTGGTTTTAACATGCATATCACTGACGGAGTTTCGGCTGCTACAAATATTTATTTAGAATGTATCGTATACCCAACCCAACCACTTGAAAAATGCCTTAATTTGGCCGTAAAAAAACTACCTCTTGAACTTAGGGTCTCAAATTACATTCGGATCCTTTTTTTTAAATACAAATTAGCATTCTATATTTTGAAGATATTTATAAATCGATAAGTACAATAAAAATGCATGCTGCCTTACAAAAACATTATGGGAATCAACGACAAAAACGCCCTATGAGGAGCCCTAACAGCAACCGAATTTGGCGGCCCGAGTAGGTATTTTTCATTTCAATTTTATGCAAGTATAATACGATAATATTTAAATTAAATGCCTAATATCAATAATACGATACATATAAATATATGTAATAGCGATAGTTTATATCATTCACATATTTACTAATAGTATTACCTCGAAATAAGTTCCGGCCGGCGCGGGATGTCACTTTGCCGCCGCAACGGGTCACTATTTTCACAAAAATCACTATTTTCTGTTGAAATCTTTATAAATTACACTTTATAGGTATTAAAACTGTTTATTAACTACCCAGGCATGATATTATACACGGTTACACCCACTTTCACTGCACTTTCACTTTATTTATGTAATTTTCGGCGGACTTATTTGATGTTCGCGTGGTGCGCGCGCAGATTCGACTAAGCGGCCGAACGAATAGCCACTATTACGCGTCGTCATTCATTCAATGTACTTGACAACCACAGTGTAGCGTTCTTGTTTTGTCTTGTACACTGTGTGCGAGTTTGGTCAAGATAGAAACGCTTTTTGTAAACGAAATCACTACCAAAATTATGGCGGGAATTTGTGGCGCCGGGCGCCACCTTCACACGCGACGCTTTTTTTTTGTGGCGCTCAGCGCCAGCCTCACACAGGAAGGGAGGATTTTTTACAACATAAAATATTTGATTAAAGTAAGAATTAATGAATTAATTTTAGATTAATTAAGGACATTTGTATGTATGAATAATGCGGATAATAATGTAATAATAATGTACTAATAATATAATCTGCATGATAATTGTGACATACAATCTTAATAATTTGCACGCTTGCTTGCAGGCAGAGTACAATAACTTTAAGGCTATAAGATCTTCCTTTGTAAACAATGTATTCTCTTGCAAATGAACAATTTTTGTAATTGTATCAGTACTTTCAGAGATTAACCTCAAAAAACATGGTCGTCCCTTTCTCCGAAAATCATTATCCATAACACTTTTGCTATAAACTTCAGTAACCATAATGTTCAAAATTCGAAATTTTCTTTACTTCTAAGACTATTCTGTCATAAATCATAATATCTAGTACTATATAATAATATCGATAATTGAATCTCCTAATTTTGCATGAAATAAAGTCATATTATGTGCTAAGTATTGTATTTATAATGTGTATTATTCCGAATCATATAATTTATAACAAAATAGTTAGTCTTAAAATATTGCATGCTTGCTGCATGCAAGCCCAACATGCTACACAAAAAGTGAACTATCTATAACCTAACCTAACCTAACTCGTATCTACGTAAATCCTGAGAGAAGTTCATAGCAAAAGCTTTGTAAAACAAATTTGTTTTAAAAACATTATTAGAATGAATAATTTGAATTTAGGACTTAAAGGTAACTTTTATTGAAAACGGTTCTACGTCTTTTGTATATTATTCATTGTAATGTTCATGACAAACAGATTTAGGTTAGGTATAATATGTTCATTACATTTAACATTAATTTCGGGCAAATGATGATTAAGACAAAAAATGGCACTAGATTATGGATAAAAAAGTTAGGGAACACAATAGAAAACATACAAACATACAAATAACTTTACATCTCATCATCTGCCTAGGTTTTTCCCAACAATGTCGGGGTCAGCTTCCAGTCAAACCCGGTGCAGCTGACTACCAGTATTTTACTCAAACTCAAACTCAAAGCATTTATTTCAATTAAACCATTTACAGGCACTTTTGAATTGTCAAGGAGTCAGTCAGTCAGAAATATGAAGCTAGTTGCCCATTCCAAAGCGTAGGTTCCTATGGAGAAGAACGGGCAAGAAACTCCACGGACACTCTTTTAAAAAAATTATATTCTTACAAAATATTGTTTACATCATTCATGTTGAAATTATACATGTGAGAACAATGTAGAAAGACGTGTACGTAAAAAGCGTCCGTAATAAAAAATTAAAATAAAAAAACAATTCAAAAATTAAAATAAGCCGTGGCAGATAAGAGATGACCAGTCCCTACTGATGGCGCCCGTTCACGAACATGACGCATGGATCAGCACCGTTTAGCTCAACCATTTTGAAGGGAACTCGACGATCCAACACACACGCCACCACCAGCGAGTCATTTGAGTGAGCATGACATACTCTTAGCCGCCAGGGCATATCGAGTCAATGAAAGACGTACCCAGTAAATGGTAGCTTTATAGAAGGTACATGGTCACAGTGCTCACACATGTGCTATGCAATTATACAATAAAAAAAAGAGATTGAAGTTATACAATTCAAAGATAGTTTTTGCAATCTTCAGCAATTCCAACAATATTTTTGAATGCTAATCAATTAGTTTATGCGCCCTTGTGGAGCTGGACCAGCGTTAAGCCAAGCATTTTTGTCAGCGATATAATCCCCAAGCTTATAATATGCTTGGCAGCATAGTGTGCGTTTTATACAAGATTTAAATTTCGTTTCATTTAGTTGTAGTATATGGGAAGGTATTTTATTGTAACATTTTAAACAGTACCCCATGAAAGATGAGTCTACTTTAGCCAGTCTGAAACCCGGTTGAACTAATTGGTCCCTATTTCTAGTACAATAATTGTGTCTTTCTTACATGGAGCTACTGCCTATCTCACCTCCACAACCCAGTTACTGGGTAATACGATACCCCTTGGTCGACTGGTTGTCAGATTTTCGGGCTTCTGACGACCCTTAAAAACTGCCAAAGATCTACAAATGACAGCCGGTGTCACCGCTTAACGTGCTTTCCGAGGCACGGAGGGGTCTTGGTATGTAAAGATTGGCACCCATCCACGGACCAACCGCGGCAAGCGTAGCTTAACCTGATCGATCGACCCGTGCGGCTGTTACTACTAACCCACAAGGCCATCAAAAAAAATTACGCCTATATGCTCATATTCAAACATCGTGAGGAAACCAATGCCTGGGGGTATTTCACGACGGCCAGTGAAGCCGAGTCAGAGGCCCATGGGCGGCAACTCTGACACCAGGTTAGTCACTAACCACACGAAAAGAAAGAGGAAGTAGACCAAAGCTAGCATAGTAACATGGTTGCCAAGTAAAATCTATAGCTATTAAAAAGGCTTTAACCTCATTAAATAAGATGAAAGATACAGAGGTCATTGATATTGAAACCATAAAAAATAGTAATACCTACTCATTCCGGTTTAGGTGAAGCATACGTTCTATAATTGCAACTTGTTTTACTAACTTATTTGTTAACCAGTTGAAAGATTAAATGTTTTATAGATATACCTAATTACTGTTTACTACATATCCTACTTAAAATATAATATAAATTATCCTACTTATATTATAAATGTGAAGGTTTGTATATATTTGGATGTTTGTTACTCAATCACGCAAAAACGGCTGAACGGATTTTAATAAAATTTGGCACACAGATAGCTTTATAACCTAGATTAACACATAGGATACTTTTTTATCCCGGTAGTACGTTCCCGTGGGATAATTTCAGTCATACAAGCGGGCGAAGTCGCTGGCAAAATATAGTAAACTCATAAACTAGGTGTTGCCATTGCCAGCGACTGTCAAATTTCATAACAACTTCAATGGTCCAGACGTGAAAAAGTAACACAGACACTTACTTTCGCATTTATAATATTAGTATGGATTGTTTTTAAACCGTATTGTTGTATATTGGATAGAATAAAAAATGAATACATAAGAAGAAGTCTGAAAGTGGCACCGGTGACTGAAAAGTTGTACGGAAACCGGTTGTCATGGTATGGGCTGCGGAGGAAAAAGGAAAAAGGCGTGAGGACAGCTTTGAGTATGAATGTCGATGGCTATAAGAGGAGGAGAAGAACAAAGAAACGATAGATGGACTGTATGAAAGATGATATGGCTAAAAAGAGGGTGACTACCGAGATGACGCCGACCCCGGATAAATTCGGATAAGGGCAGGAGAATAATGAGAAGATGGATTGTTATACTGCCTGACTTATACTGTAGATACCTATTGTAGAGTCTGTAGGTTCTCCATAGGTTTAGGTAGTTAAATAAAAGTAAACAAATCGTAAAAACGGTTTTTATAGATGACCCTTTCTTGTTTAAAAATACGAAATACCCAATGATATTATATGTAAAAAGAGTTAGATAGGTTATAAACGTTCCGCAAGTGGCACGTCAAAAGTTGGCTAAGCCACATTTTCTTCGTTTTGTCTCTTTTTCGCTCCCGATAATTACGACATGCCCTCCTACTTCCACGTGTCATATAATAGTGTGACATAGTGCCGTTTTTGAAGATAGAATGTTAGGGAGGTAACCTATCTACGTCTTTTTACTTCTAATACCATTGGATAAACCAAACTAAATTCGATTTTTACAATAGTTTCCTCTTTTAATAATGTATGTTACACTTTATCATTTATTCATAAACTACTCTTCGTAGATGTAAATGCTTGAGCACCATTTTTTTGTTAGATTTATAATTATCATTTAATATTTTGTAGTCTATTGTAAAGAGCCCAAACTCTAAACGTCAACGAATTATAACGTTGCTAAATTGAAGAGTACAACTGTGACGTTGCATGACAACTGAAGTGACAGATATTGCGTTTAGTCGGTTACTTGACAGCTGTCTCGTCACGTGGTTTTATTTGTTTACCTTTATTTAACTACCTAAACCTATGGAGTATAGCTATATCTGTTTACGTAGGCATGAGTAAAGTAAAAGGGTTTGAAGTTCAGACGTGTCTACATTATCAGCCTGGTCACTTTCACTTGGCTAGATATTTTAGGACGAGCGCCAACTTATTAGTAGCACACGTGAAATTAAGCGAGATATGATAGGATCATAATTGACTTGTTTTGTTATGCCCTGTACTTTGGCTCTGTATGAATGTATCATATAATTATCACAAGTTTTTAACAACCTAATAGACTTGTTTGATTAAACGTTTGTAAAAAAAGGTTCTGAAAATCGGTTGCAATGTAATTAGAATTTTGAATTGTCATGACTTTAAGTTTGTGTTTCCAAAATTTGATAATTATTTTAGACTAGCTGCGCCCCACGGCTTCACCCGCATAAATTTCGATCCCGTGGGAATACCGGGTTAAAAAGTATCCTATGTCCTAAACCGGGTCATGGTCTACACATGTGCCAAATTTCATCCAAATCCGTTCAGCTTTTTAGAGTGAAAGCGTAACAAACAACAGACAAACTCACTTTCGCATTTTTAATATTAGTTAGGATTCTGAATTCAAATAATTATACAAAATAGGTACTTTCGTAAAGTATAGACGTAATGTACTGACTGTACCTCGTAAGTATCCATATGTAGCACTGCCAAACGGGAGCATTGCCAGACGGGAGCGACCCGTTGAAGAAGTTTCTAAACGCAACCGAAACTTTAACTTTTTTTTCTGAAACTACGGCGGGATGCTAATTAGGTGCGAAATTTAAATTACCTATGTACTTACCTACATGTTGTTAGTTAATTATTAGCACCACGATTGTGACTTGTGTGACGTCATAATGTCTTATACACTTGCATACTAATTATAAAACATATTAGTGTTAAGAACTCGCTTGCGCATGTGCGATAACCTAGAAGTAACTGAAGTAAGTAGCAAGCAAAAATAAAAATAAATTGATCTAAAATATCCTGTGTCTAATCCTTATTTAATCTACTTCTGCCCAGCCTTTCTCAACTATGTTTTGGATCGGCCTCCAGTCTTACCAGATGCAGCTGAATACCGGTATTTAACCGATTTAAAAAAGGAGGAGGTTCTCAATTAAATATTTCTAAATCAGCCAAAGATGGTGTTATTTGCAGATGACACATCATTGATCTTTAAAATAAACCGACGGTCACCAAATCTTGACGACGTGAATAGCTCTATTGTTCAGGTCCAAGATTGGTTTACGGTAAATAATTTGGTACTAAATAATAAAAAAACCAAATGCATTAGATTTAAATTACCAAATGTTAGAAGTAGCGAATGTGACATCGTATTGAATGGAGAAAAACTGGAATTTATTAATCAAACAGTTTTCCTTGGAATCACGCTAGACGAGAAATTACAATGGGGACCCCATATAACATCTCTCGCGGGGCGGCTAAGCTCGGCCGCTTATGCTGTTAGAAAGATAAGACAGTTAACAGATGTAGAAACCGCGCGTTTGGTCTATTTTAGCTACTTCCACAGTATTATGTCGTAAGTATGGCATTTTACTGTGGGGTCGGGCTGCTGACATTGAATCCATCTTTGTTTTACAAAAAAGAGCTGTCAGAGCCATTTATAATCTACGTCGTCGCGAATCTCTCAGGGAACTATTTAAAAAGATTAATATTATGACGGTACCTTGCCAATTCATTTATTCAAATATTATGTATGTGAGAAAAAATCTACATCTTTTTAATAAAATAAGTGATAGACATAATTTTAATACTAGAAATAAAGATAAAATAGATCAACCATTTTTCAGACTATCTAAAGTAAATACATCTTTTATGGGGTACTGTGTTAAATGTTACAACAGAATACCTTGTGATATATTAGAATTAAATTAAAGAAAATTTAAAAATCATATAAAAAGTACACTTTGTAAACAAGCATATTACAAATTAGAGGATTATATCCAAGATAAAAATGCTTGGAAACATGCTGATCCTGCTCCATAGGACAATTCAGAATCTAGACAAAATCGAACTGGTTGCTAATTTAATTGTATAATTATTATTTTTTATTTTTTTAAACATTTATTTTATTTTATTTTTTGTGATTATTTGAACTCACACACTGACTTATTATTATTAGTATTACTTATTATAATGTTGGAAATATAGTATAATTTTACAATGTTTGTAAGTATGTGAGCACCATGCATCTATCACATAATTATGTCATTCCTTCATTTTTCATTCTTTTTACCTATCGTGGTATAGTAATCTTATTCTAGGTGCATTGTCTTCACATATAATTATATAATAAGTGTATACAAGATATAATGATTTTTTTTAAAAGAGTAACGGTGGAGTTTCTTGCCCATTCTTCTCCATACGAAAACTACCTTTTGGAATGGGCGACTAGAATCAGTTTTATAATTTTTTGTAAAGTTTGACGTTCAAAAGTGCCTTTTTTGTGCCTAATTGAAATAAATTATTTGACTTTGACTTTTGACTTTGAATTCGATGTATGTTTGTTACGCGATTACTCCGACAATAAAATTATGAAATGAATATGTTGATTCTTTTTTTGTTTGATAAGTCATATTTCCATATAAATTTTATTAACTTTGCTTGGGTAGTTTTTGAGTTAGCTTCAATAATAATAGGTATTTTTCCCACTTAGGCCCGTATTACAGAACTTCACTCAAGACTCCAGCATTACTTAAAACTAGTTTCAACCAATAAAAAGGCTATAAACGAGTTTTAAGTAATGCTTGAGTTTTAAGTGAGGTTCTGTAATACGGGCCTTAGTCTTTATGGATGATACTATAAGTTCCTGTCACTGTATTTATATAACAGCTATCTAATTACGCAACACATTTTCATAAACGATTACGATTACGATCAATTTGTTTCATTTTTTCAGTCACATTCATTGCGTTATTTACGTTGTTGAGCAGTTTTTTTTTTCGATCTGTTCGATTAGCAATTTGTTTCAAAACAATTCAAATTCCGATTGATCGAGTATTACGTACTAATTAGGGTACTGGTAGTGGTAGTAGTGGTTCAAATTTTTTATAAAAAGTTTTTACTTTTATATATTCTTGAGGATCAAGATATCCAATAACGGACATTGTTTTTTATGGTTTCTATTCGCATTTTCGGGCTCGTTCTCGTTCGGACTCGAACAGAGACGAGTTCTACTTTATGCATTGCACCCACTGACCTCCATATAGTACGCTGGACCTATGATAAGCAGAGCCATAGTGGGGCTATTTGATTTTCGCCATTTTGGCGCTGATCGCAGAAGTGGGTGGGAACGGAACTAATAATAGGGATGGGACAGTAAGATAAAATACATCGATAAAAGGCTTTTCCGACCATCAGGTAATACTATTTCTATGTTTCCGACAGATATTTCGGCCGGGTTGTTTATTCGTATAATATAATAAAGCTGATGAGTTTGTTTGGTTGTACGCGCAAATTTCAGGAACTGCTAGACCGATTGCATAAGTTCTTTCACCGTTGGATTGTTACATTATCCCTGAGTGACATAGGCTATGTATGTACCACGGGAGAAGTTGGGGCCGACTGCTAGTCTTAGGATAATCCGAAGCCAGACTAAGGAGGTACTTAGTATGTGACTAGCTAAATCCAAAAATAAATACGGAACGCTTTTTAAATAGAAATGAGGGTTTCTTGGGATGGAGTGGAATAGGTAAGATATTTTTAGAAAATAAAATGAGTTATGTTTAATAAAACAGTCATCGGAGAAGTGCTTTGAACAGATGTAATCATATTTTTTCGGACGCCAACTAGGCTTTTCAATGTTTTTCAGCCATAATTCCAGTCTTCTTTTGTCAGTCGGAAACCTGTGAATTATTTTAAAATTATATGTATTTGATAATAAAAATCGGCCATCGGCGATTTCCGTTCTTGAAAGTAAATAGATATCGTTAGGAAAAATATCGATAACTTTTTTCGACAGGTAACTTTTACATCACTATTAAATTTTGTGGTTTATAAAAAACCGGTTATACAAAGACAAATATATTGTTATTACGTATAATAAGATAAGTGACAGTTTTTTAAATGTCTAATAATAACAATAGAAATATAATTTGTTGAATATCAGCCGTAAACTCATTTACTTGTGGAATGCAACCCCACTTCCTTTCTGGTAACGAGTTTTGCATAACAAACACTCTTTCATAGTTGACCTATGAATGACCACCACTTATTTATGTATTAACTAAATTAATACGACACAACAAAGAAGCTTAATCACGTTAAGGCGAGGTTTTCCGTGTCTGTAGGCCTTTGAAACGCTACCTCCGCCTCCCCCAAATGCAGAGTGACGTATCTATTTACGATGCACTGCCGACCATTTCACGGAAAATCCATGCCACAGCATGAAATATTTGCAGTTGATCAACTGAACTAGTTTTTCTTAGATTCGATTTTTTCAATAAGTTTACATTTTATGGGACCTACGGTGTCGATTACTTAAAATGTCCTGTGTACCTAATGGGCGTTTTCAGTCCGTTTCGTCGCTGTCTGCGACGATATAGGTTACGATAACAAGACAAGGCACTAAACGTATCCGATCATCTGATCGCCAATATCGTGTCGATGTCGGGTCGGTGTCGTTATCGGATAATGTATTGTGTGTGTGCGTGCGTGTGTTTGTTTTGTGACAATCAATTCATTTTATTTATAAAATAAACAACATTTTTTCCTTTTCATATACCTACTGTTATGGGAGAGATCGTAGAACGTACAACGAAAAACATGAAGTTTAGGCGTCTTCTGTCATCTATGGTTTTAATAAAAATCAATAAAAAAAATCTCATTAACAGTCACCTAACCATAGCCACCCTTGTACAAACTGCTGATTTTTTTAGTGATAGCTGGGGTAGTCATGAATAATCTGTAAGAAGCAGTTCGTGTATCAGTGTTGTGCCATTAGGTATTATATGAAGGAACGCAGACGTTTAATAATTCACTTAAAACGAAAAACTTCGCAAGCAATGGGAAATTGCTACTGACGAGTGTTACTTGCGCGTTTCGACCTCAGGAGGAGCTGCTTCTCACACGGATAACTCTGTTACTTGCTCGCTAGCCAGCCAGTCGCGTCACCAGTCCTAAATCTCTGTATATTTTGGTCGCCGAGACCAAAACTACAAACAGTGTACAGTGAAGATTTATAAAATGTGGCTGTTATTTTAGTATATTGTGATGTCTTATGACTTTCACGCGAATGAAGTCACGGACAGAAACTAGTTTCAGATAAACATGACTTTGCGGTAGTAAGGTGAAAGTTTAAAATTATAATAGTGCTACTGGGTATCTCAACGGTCACGCAAAATGTAATTTTGATAGAAAATATCAAAGTCATAATTTCGTTCGTTATAAAAAGAACTATTGTGCAAAATTGCATGCTTCTAGACCCAGCGGTTTAGGTTGTGCATTGTCTGTCAGTGAATTTAAGAATTTTATCAAGTGAATTTAAGAAAAAAAATGGCGAATTTCCATACAAACTTTCATCTTTATTTCGTCGGGATTTTTGTTAAGTTGGATGGGCTAAAAATTGTCTTACTGTTTCGCTTATACTGTGACCATATTTTTTTGTTTTGGATATTTCCCACCGCTCATGAAGATTCGTAAATATTGACGGCTATATACGAAGTAACAATTGCCATAATTTATTGTCAAGTGACGTACCTAATTTCGATGTCCTAAAATAATAGATTCGATAAATTATAGCTGTAGCAAGCTATAATTTATCGAACCTATTATTTTCGAAACAGTAAGACAATTTTTTCCCTTCGACTTCTTTCCCTTACTGCTTTGACCACCTTTTTCGTACGAACACTACGTGGACGGCCAGATCTTTTTCTGTCACAAACAGAGGAGGTCTCATTGTACCTATTAATAGCCCGGTACACAAACATTTGACTAATACCAAGCGTATGGACAGTTTTATCGAATCTATTATTTTAGGACATCGAAATTTTAGAACGACATTTTATCGTTTATGTGTCGTATAAAATATCGTAAACAGTGACTTTTTGTATTCAAAACTGAAAGTTGTTCATACTGAGCCAATACGATAAAATCACGGATTCAAGAAAAAAAATTGTGTTGCTGGCTCCGCTATTCGAAAAATATTGTTATATTTTATTTGTCTTACGGTTAATATCAGTTTCTCAATTGATTAAGAGTGTTATGTTTTATCTGTGTCAGTTTCATATCAGTTGATCAATTGATTTAAAGTGTTGGTAAAATGAGTGATTCTGGAAGTTACGCATTTTAATAAATAAAATAGAAATGGCGCCGTTGCAAATTAAACATTATTTAGTAATAATAACAAGTGCTAGTATATTTGTTGAGAAAATACAACGATGAAATAAGAAAAGTAACACTGTGATTTATTTAATCTCCTTACTTCTTAATTGATTACAATATAATTACGATTTTTATCGTGTTCCATACATTTGTTCATGTTAGTATAGCACTTTTGTTTGAAACACCATTTCTTTTTAAATTTTCTTTGTTCTTGCGAGAGTGATAGTTTTTTGAAATATTCCATATGCAACCGACAACCGGAAAAATTGTATATGATGTGTTTATTAATGTAGGATTTGATATTAGCAAAGACAATTCGATAGAGAGTGAATATAGTACATATACATTGATGAATCTGATTAAAAAATCAAAAAAAGACTTCTTCATAAACGACGACAAAAAATTATATATCGATAATAATTTGTAATGTGTCTAGCACTATTGTAAGATGACAGTTAAACGTCATCATATCGCATAGAAATAATCTCACTTTCGAAAACAATGTTATGAATTAAAACTATAATAAAATAACGAAATATTTTTTCTGAGCTGTCTCAATTTCATATATAATGTGTTCTTCTTTTATTAGATTTTTTGTAACAACTGCAGAGAGAGCGTATTTTTAAAAATTTTGACACAGGTCCACCTCCGATGACGTCCCGCAGGACTCTGAGCGCGAGCCGATTTAACCCGATTTACTATATTTGGGTTTATTTTAAAAAAAATCTATTAAACTTAAAAATCCAATCTTTAAATAACCTCTAAAATACGATTACCTCATCATATATGCAATTTTCATATTGTTTTGGGCTGTAATTAGGAAATGAAACGAAAAATGGTTTTGAAATCGACCCTGTTTCGGATTTTTTTTCGATCGAGCAAATTACAATTTATCGTGTTTTTAACCTTTAGCGTCCCTCAAACAAGGATGTATCTATGACATATCTTTTTTTCAGGACCCAAATACACTAGTTTGACCATTTAAAATTGATTTTAAAACAGGCAAATTCGTAAAACCTCCCCTTAAACCTCCAAAACACGGGGGACAATTCAAACGAGACAGCGGCTATTTGCAAGTTACGTCAGATTTAGTTCTCTTCCCACCCATTGGGGGCGCTTCAAATAGGCACAATAAAGAACTGTCATTTCATAGGGTATCGTAAGTCCAGCGTACTTGTATAGATGGAGGTCAGTGATTGCACCCCATCATCTGCCTAGCCTATCCCAAATATGTTGAGGTCGGCTTCCAGTCTTACCGGATTGACTGCCTATCCATATACCTATCCCAGTTACTACACTGGACAGCAAATAAACCGAGCCACCCGCTACCTATAGGCACTCTAATTCGATTTTCCCAAAAACAAAAAAAACCCACAATTATCAAAGTTGTACCTACAGAAAGTGCGTTTCATGGTGATTAAAATGAAAGGAAACTCAATTGGGTTTAATCAATATTTCTGTGTTTATTAAGGATTTTACAAAGAAGAGTCGTTTTCCAGTCGTGACAATCTTTAGTAATGATAGTGAAAAAAAATTAAAGCCTAAAACGAAGATAAAATCAAAAAAAAAAAATTGATCAATATTCCGTATTCCCTCCCCTTGCTCGGATAACTGCCAGCATCCTTGTATTCATCGACCTTACGAGCCTGACGATAAAATCTTGAGGAATTGTATTCCACTCCTCTTCAATTGCGATTCGCAGCTCTGGAAGCCTTGTTGGAGCAGGTACCCGGGCTCGAACCCGACGTTTCAGCTCATCCCATAAGTGTTCTATCGGATTCAAGTCCGGGCTTCGAGCTGGCCAGTCCATCGTACGAATGCTGTCGTCGCGTAGATACTGGGTCACCACATGAGCAACATGAGGCCGTGCATTATCATGCATCAATTGCATATCCTGTCCGATATATCCTGCGTAAGGTACCACATGGTCTGCGAGGATTTGAGTAATGTAGCGATGAGAAGTCAGTCCACGTGTACGGCCCGTCGGTTCGATGAAAACTAACGCTGTATGTGCTGTTAACGAGATGCCGCCCCAGACCATTACAGATCCTCCTCCATAAGCAACAGTTTCCTCGATGCAACACTGAGAATAACGTTCTCCAGGGCGACGATATACTCTCTGACGTCGATCACTTCCATGTAGACTCACCCTGGTCTCATCAGTGAAGAGTACATTACTCCATTGCTCTAATGTCCAATCCCTATGCTCTCGAGCAAATTCAAGTCGTGCTCGACGGTGTGCTACCGTTAATGCTGGGCCTGTTGCAGCTCTTTTTGGGGTCAGGTTCCATTCAGCAAGTCTCCTTCTGACGGTATCTGAACTTATGACCACTTGGCGTTCGTCACGCAGACTTTGTTGGACTTAAACTGCGTTGAGGTGGCGATTTCGCAGAACAGTAAGGTGGATATAACGATCATCTGCTGCTGATGTAGCCCTAGGTCTGCCCGTACCTGGACGGCGATCGAATGCTCCAGTCTCTAGGTATCGTCTGTAAACTCGTTGCACCCAAGATCTGCTGATTCGAAGCCTTCGAGCGACTTCACGTTGCGCAATGCCTGCTTGAAGTAATGCTACAGCTTGAGCTGCTTCCTGAGGTGTTGTATCCATTATTAATCGAAAAAAGTAGCAAAAACACACGCGTCTGAGCAAACGATGGACAAAAACTAAAGAAATGATAAGAAATATCCGACTACCCTCATTGTAGAGAAAAAAGAACGCTAATTTCAAACTCTGGTGAAAACAGAGCAAATCGTTAGCATTGTGTTTGTTACATGATTACACTGTGAGTTGACGGTACTTTCGAATTAATTTGTAGTCATTTTAATCGCCATGAAACGCACTTTTTGCGAAAATCGAATCAGAGTTGTTAGGTAGCGGGTGGCTCGGTTTATTTGCTGACCAGTGTAGATTACACGATACGTCTTGGCCAGACTGGTTGTCAGACTTTTGGCATAGCAAGCAACCTATTCTGGTAAAAGGCTGATACCTAATAATACTGGTCGTCGCCCAATAGTTAAGGCCTCGCCTCTCATATAGGTTGTGGATTCAAATCCGGGCAAGTACCAATGAGACATTTTAAATTCATATGTAATTTCTGAGTGTACCTTGGACATGACTGACATCGGTAATGGTACACATAGTGAACCTAAAGTTATAGTCTGAAATTGCCAACTCATCTTGAGCAAGTGTGGTGATCAATGCGCATGCGTTCTCTGTATGACTAGAGGCCCTTCAGCGGTGTGAATGATGCTGATATTAATGATACTGGTACCTGTACAACGCAGTCGGCTCCCGCAGGCAGAGAAGCGCCGGTGTTAATTCTAATGCACTGTCCGGAGCACAGCGGCGCGGTGGGCGCGTCGCCGGCCGTCACCGCCATGCGCACGCGGCGTACGCCCACGCCATCTATGCTCAGGCAGGCGTAACCTGTGGTTGAGAAATAGATGATAATAAAACCACCATGAACGATGAAGTTAGGTATAGGTTCGTGTTGGGAAGGAGTACTGAGGAACAATCAACAACACGGAACATTTTATAGGACCTAGTAAGAGAGTAGAAAGGTCAGACTTTTATGAAGACTAGGAACATCACATTTTGTATGAAATATGAAACGGGCGGCGTAACGCCCACGCCACTCGCCGTTTATGTATGTCCCGTGCCACTCGCCGTTTATGTAAGTCCCGCGCCACTCGCCGTTTATGTATGTCCCGCGCCACTCGCCGTTTATGTATGTCCCGCGCCACTCGCCGTTTGTGTGTCTCGCGCTTAAGGAATTGTATTGCTAATTCTAATGATTATAATTTTGTAAAGCTATATTTGTTACGGTGGCGAATCATATTTTAAGATACAACTGACACTGACCTGCAAATTGCAAAAAAACGAAAGAAATTTTGAATTTCCCGGGCTACCTGAGCGCATCCCCCTTAAGAAACGACCAATTGGAACCGTGCACCTAGCTTCTGACGTTTCATAAGTACCCTTAGGTATCCCCACCGCCGTATCTCTAGGTAGACGTCGTGGTGGGGCTTGCGCGCTCCGAACTCCAGGTCTATATGCCAGTAGTGTTTTTTGCCGGAACAGGTCTAGGATGAGGAGCCAGACCAAGAGAGATATAGAAACCCAGGGCAGCATGTGGCGAACTGTTGGCCAGTAGTGACTCCACGGTTCCTATCTCCCGGGAGAAGTCTTGTTCCTCAACTCTGGCTTGCCTGTATTGGCCAGCTGGAGTGAACACTGACACCCATCGACTGAGCTCCCACTTGATTCTTATCATTATGCTTGAGTGGAGATTCGCAAGAGCAATCGTGCTCGGGGGAAGGAAGTATTCCAATAAGTGCTGGTAAGGATCTTGACCATTTTCCGGGCTCTGGGATTGTTCTGATAGCCGTGGAATACGTCTCCAGTCCTCAAGCAACTCAGGACATTTTACCCCCATGTCGATTCGACACTGAGCTAGCGACCGTTTTCGGGGGCCAATTATTAAGTGTGCAAGTCACCCCCTGCCATTTTACCTGTGTATTTTATATAAGATATTGGTTAGGCAGGGGCCATAGTCTTTCCATAGTTCTAGATAACCAGTTCACTTATCCACCCAAACCCATAATCCAATATCATTGTTTCCATATCTTGTAATAATCCTGCACTAACCGGGGATTGTCCTTGGGTGCACTAGATTAGTGCGTACAGGGATAATCGTTATTTCCTCGTTTCATTAGACACGTCTAACGGTTGGCTTAGGCCCCTCGTACGCCTTCCAAAGGTCCGGGACCCTCGAAATATGATATGGTCCCGAGAAATGTCAGACGTAAATAATATTAAAATATGATTCACGACCGTAACAAATATGGCTTTACAGAATTATAATCATTAGAATTAGCAATACAACTCCATACGCTAGTATAATCCTCAAATGTCATGATTTCATGAAATAGTCATTCAGTAGGATTACATGAACTTAGAGAGTAGTATTGATGATTTTTATGATTATAATTCTACTATGAATTAACATTTGATACGACCGCGAATCATATTTAGATCAACATACATTTTGTTCCATCTAAAACTACGGAAGCTTTAAATTCTTCACCCGATGGGATGTTTCCTCTTTTACTAATTATCGCCCTATTGCGGTCCTGCCTGCCCTTTCCAAGATCTTAGAACGACTCATTAATAACAGGCTTACTAAATACCTTGATAGCAATAATTTATTGTCACCCAACCAATTTGGGTTCAGGCAGAAAAAATCAACTTCTGACGCAGCCTTGAAACTAATAGATGGAATCGTTGATAAACTAAATCAACGCAAAAAATGTCTCACTGTGTTCATTGATCTTGCAAAGACATTTGATACCGTTCCCCTCCCCTGTCTTATAGCTAAACTAGAATCTCTAGGCGTACGTGGTATGCAACTCCAGCTTTTTATTTCATATCTCTCAGACCGTAGGCAGGTAGTCAAAATCGACGGTTGCTATAGCGACGAGTTGCCTATTTCATATGGAGTGCCTCAGGGCAGTGTTTTGGGCCCGACATTGTTCCTGGTGTTCATAAACGACCTGTGCAACATGCACCTGACCTTTGGTAACATTGTCTGTTTTGCTGACGATACTGCAATTACATTTTATGATGAATCCTGGGCTAAACTAAAGGCAACTTCTCAAACTGGATTTGATTTGATTTATAGATGGCTTATCTCACATTCACTCACGCTAAACACTTATAAAACTAAACTCATCACATTCACTCTAAACTCTACTACGCAACCCTTGACACCCATTACTATAAAAGCTCACACCTGCCAAGCCAACTCGCCATCTTGCAACTGTCCTAAAATTTCTTCTGCTGATTCAATTAAATACCTCGGCATTCAAAGCACATATCAATCACCTTACTGCTCGAGTTCGTAAACTTATATATATTTTTAAAACACTCAGACACATTGCAAACACTCACGTGATACGCACCGTGTATCTCGCCATGTGTCAGTCAGTTATCTCGTACTGTATTAATATTTGGGGTGGAGCTGCGAAAACAACACTAAAACCTCTGGAAGTAGCTCAAAGAGCCATTCTTAAGGTTGCTACTTTCCGGCCAATGCTCTACCCAACCTTTGATCTATATAAAGAATGCAAAGTTCTCACAGTCCGACTAACATTTATTCTCAACATTTTACTACACCAACACACCAAAACTCCTTTTACACAAACTCAATCATCACTTAGGCGAAAGAATGAAATTTGCAAAGTACCCTTCTCACGATTTGCTTTTACTAAACGTTTCTATTTCTACCTTGGGCCATTTTTATATAACAGAATCAACAAAACTATCCCTGCACATCAGTCCTCTTACGAAATGTGTAAAAAACAGATAACACGCTTTCTAACCACTTTAAACTAAGATGACACTGAATATCTGCTTACATCACAATCTTAATGGCAACATGTACACATACCGCTCCGTATCTAAACTCAACCACTTTCCATTTCGTTTGTATACACACACCACACCTACATCATAAACACATACACAGCACACCTACATCATATAACACACACACACACACACCACACCCACTTCACAAAACACACACACGTACTAACACTTCACACACTTAGTATAAGTTATCATACGTTTGCAGCTAAGTCCTAAGCAGTCTCTTATATGTTTTACTCCTTCTGTGGGAACTTGGGCTGGCGAACCTTAATACAGGTTACCATGTAACCTAGCGAGGACGCCAGATTCAACCCTGTAAATTGTTACTCTCTATGATTTGTCCCTGAATACTGTAAAATACCTATATTTATTGTAACAGACTGTATACCACTTTTTTGAAACAAATAAATATGATGTCTCAATTGATTTATTAAGAGCGAACGTTCCAGATTGCCTGGTTGAAGTTCAGTTTAAAAATATAAAACCTAAAGCAGCTAAAAAAGCTTTTCGGTAAATCTAAATCAAATTCACTGAAGATCTACGGGGAATGTCTATCAAAGTTAAGCGCCTTATTCACCATCCATCTTGCTGTACGTCCCGCTAAGGCAACGCACAATGCACGACGCAAAACGACAGTGAATAGTCTTGACGTACGTAAATTTCCATCATTCATAAATGACATCAACATACAATATGGGTCAGACTATGGGTCAGTTCACACCGACAGCTGACGCGAAGCGACGCTACGCGCACTTTTTAAGATAGTGATACAAAATATAACTTTATTTACTACTCAAAAAGATATACATTTAATTGAAATGATTCGAAATCGCCTCGCAGCGTCGTACTGCCCGTTACGCCTCGAGATGCCTCGCGGCGTAGCGCGACGCATTACGAAGCAGCGCGGCGTGGGGCTGCCAGCGACTTCACGTTGCGCCTCACAACGACGCGCTGTGTCTCGCGGCGCTGTGCTGCGCAGCGTGAAACCACTGGCCCTTTTAAGCATCGTCGCGTTGCGTCACGTCTCGGTGTGAACTGACCCTAAAGCTCCATACTTAGCTTTAATATTTAATTTGTGTGTGGATCAAGGGGTCTTCCCGGATTTAATGAAATACAATAACGTTATACCACTTTTTTAATCTGGGGACAGTAAAGATACCAACAATGGACCAGTATCCGGGTTGCCAGTTTTCAGCAGTGTTTGAAAAGGTAATGCTCAATCATTTTAACATCAACAACATCTTACACGATCGACAGTATGGTTTCACCAAAAGTCATTGTCAAGATGTCACCTTATAAAACATATTATGTTATTTTCAGCCTGGGAAGAGGCCCAAGACGCCATCAGAATCTTTTGTGTTCTCTCCAAGGCATTTGAATGCGTAAATCACGAAATCTTACTCTTGAAACTTGAGCATTACGGACTAGGTAAACTTGCTTACTTTGGTGAAATCTTATTAAAATTACAGATAGCAGCAATTTCAAAGAAATTACATTAATTCTCGGAGCTTAAAAATAAAAATGGGTGTTCCACAAGGCTCTATGTTGGTACTTCCTTTTTTTGTATAAATATTAATGATACACATACATACATAACATCACGCCTTGTCTCCCCGAAGGGTTGGGCAGAGGTGTACCTGTAGTAGGTACACCCACATTTCACCAGTTATGTTTAAGTCCCATGTAATAGGGGGCGAGCCTATTGTCATCAATCGGGCACAAATCCAGACTCCAGGCTACTACTGAGAAATTCCAGATAGAAAAACCCAATAACACTTTGCCCAACCCGGGAATCGAACCCAGGACCTCATGGTCAGCAGTAGCGCTTGCGACCACTAGACCAACGAGCCAGCTAAATATTAATGATCTACACTAATTTTGCCGACGATACTTCCTTAATTATTAAGATAAATAGACGTGCCACCAGTGCCACAAATCTTGACGATGTAAATAACGCATTATTGCAAGTCTTAAAAGGTAATAATGTAGGTAGTTTTAAATGGGAAAAAACGAAGTGCTTATGATTTTGCCAAATGTCAAAAGTAGTTATTGTGACATAGTATTAAATAAAGAGAAACTAGAATTCATTGATAAAACTGTTTTCTTGGGGGTCTCGCTCGACTCAACAATTCAATGGGGTCCTCATTTAACTACTATGCACACACATGCATACATGGGACTGTTTGGGAAATCTGTCAATTTACTGATGCAGATACCGCGAGGCTAGTATAATTTAGTTACTTTCATAGTATCATAGTCATAGGGTATTTAACTATGAGGACGGGCTGCAAACATCGTACGTGGGTACGTCTTTCAATGACTTGAATGTGCCCTGGCAGTTGAGAGTATATCATGCTCACTCAAATGTCTCGCTGATGGTGGCGTATGTTTTGGATCATTCGGTTCCCTTAAAATGTTTGGGCTAAGTTGTAATAGTTGTCGTTGATACTGGTCATCTCTTAGCTGCCAGTTTACTATGGGCGCTTTATCATGCACGTCTTTCTACGTCGTTCTCACATGTATAATTTCAACTTGAATGATGTAACCAATATATTGTCTAAACATTTTGATTGAAGAAACTCCACGGACACTCCGTGGAGTTTCTTGCCGTTCTTCTCCATAGGTAGGTACCTACCAATACCAACTACGCTTTGGAATGGGCAACAAGCCTCATCAACAAGCATCATCTTTCTGACCAACCGACTCCTTGACAGTTCAAAAGTGTCTGTAATTGGTTTAATTGAATAAATGGTTTGAGTTTAGAGTTTTGAATAGTTAGGTTAACAATTGCTTAGAAGTTTCAATATAGGGTAAGTCCAGGATAGCTGCCCCACTTTTTGATAGGAAGCCATAACTTATTAATTAATAATCTATTGGCAATACGTCTTTTGCATATGGTAACTTTGATCTTTAATCTATGATGGTACCCCTTTTGTTTGTACATAAGTTTCATAGATTTTGAGGAAATTATGTCTTTTTGACCCTCTCAAAAGTAGGATAGATGCCTACCGTGAGGGATAGAAGACTCGTAGTTAAATTGCGTCAAGGGATAGAAGCCTACCGTGAAGGATAGAAGACTCGCTGTATGAATGCTTCAATATTAGATGCTAATTGAAATAAAACAGACTAGTTTCAATGTAATCAGTTTGTATTCAATGTTTTAATATTAATTTGTGACATCTTTTATAATTATATAATCTAGAATTCTCCAATAAAATATTATTTTTTAAAATCTTGTGAAATAATAATCATCTTATACATCTACACGCAATCAATATATTATAATAATATTACTTTTCAGAACTAACATAGATACGAGTAATTGTATCAGTCTTATTCTTCTTTTTCTTATTATTCTTCTTAATTATTCTTCTTCTTATTAATCTTCTTAATTATTCTTCTTCTTATTATTTCTTAATCATTTTATGCCTAACACCATAGTATTAAGCTATAACTTAAGTTCAATCTGTGATGTATCTAAGAGCGGCCGATTTAGTCAAAAACTAACTAAGGTTAACTGTTCGTTGTTATTTTTTGCAAATCGTCTTCTTAATGTCCGAGAGGGTATTCTGTAAGTTTCTGGCTATTTATTTTACACATTTCTCATTTTTGGTAATTTCTTGAAAAGCCACGCCTGGTTTTCTTTTATATTTCCGAGGCATTTCTTCCACCTTCGATATGAAAACATTAACAGAAATAGTCAGGGATAGATGTCCCTAAGGGCATCTATGGCTACAGCAGATGGGGCAACTATACTTTTGGCACAGGATAGATGCCTTTTTAAATTAAAAATAAGTTAAAAATAAATCTTTAATTTAAAGCATTATTCCGTGTACTTTAAACTGTAATGTCATCAGATAAATTTAAAAAAAATAGATTTTGTAACTGTGTAAAAAGATATTCAATAGTAAGTACTTGCGATTATAATTTCAACGCTTGCTGAGGTCTCGCCGCGGAAGATTTTTACACACACGGACGAAACGCGTGCGCGTATCCCCTACGGTTGTTGTGGCACTGGGGTCTCCAGGGGGGTGCTTCCCATTGTATAGTACGATTTTAGCCTACGATATTTCTAACATTGAGTATTCAAAGTCGCGGCACCTATCCCATTGGGGCACCTATCCTGGAATTACCCTAGGTATCATATAAAAATCGGTAGAAGCAATTCGCAGCTCTTTTAATTAATAATTAACTTAAAATACTATAATTTCATCATGACAACTACTATTATCACCTGCCTCACACCAATAAAAGAGTATTTATTGGTCTGAGTCACCTGCATATATTGACTTAGTTGTATTATCACTTCCAAAAACAGGTGTGATAACATTAAAAAAAACTGTTACCGTGTAGCAAAGAAAATGCATATTCATTATAGCTTCAAATAATTCCATGAAAACATCTTTCATGTAGTGGTTACGTAGTAGGTAGGTACACAAACACATTATTATGTTACAACTAGCGGAATTGCTTCAATGACTACATCATTTAGGTAGGTATTGGAATACTTATAACAACAATAGTTTGATCAGAATTCTGCGTTTCGAGTTTTCGACTCTAATTACGCAACACATTTTCGTAAACGATTACGACCAATTTGTTTCATTTTGACAGTTCAACAACATTCATTGCGTTATTTATGTTATTGAGCAGATAATTTTTTTCGATCTAATGATGCAATGGATTAGCATATTGTTTTCAAAACGATTGAAATTCCGATTGATCGTGTATTACATAATTAAGGTAGGTACTGAATGATTCCAACGCACTTTGAAAATGTACCGGCAAAGTAGAGATTCAAGACAGCAAAACACCGGACAAGTTCGCGTGTGGGACTCAATTTCATGATTCTAGGTCAACGGGAAGTTCCTAGGTTTTGATTAATTAGAGTTTCAAATTAGGCGGCTTATATGCATATTTTTTTATTGCGTTGGCTTATAAGCTCGATATTTTAAAAGCTCCAAAGGACCGTAGATCGAAGTAGGTATTTGATATCAATTTCAACTTGATATCTCCATGTCCTGAGAAAAAGTGTCGTAACAGACTGATGGACAACGAAATGGGCAACAAGGGCTCCGTTTTTTCTTTTTGAGGTAAGTACGGAATCTTAAAAACGTCGTAAAACCTTTCATATTTTGCTGCATCAGCTTTTAGTTATGATAAATTAATAAGCTTGCTATATAGGTATATGAGAAGGTAACTAGGTGGTTCCCATCAATAATGCAACGCGAGTTTACGCGTGGATCAAACTATCGGTCACCAACCCGATGTCACGACATTAGGACTTAGGGCACGTGGCACGGACGTAAAAATATCGCGGCGGGATTTTATCGCGGACTGGATTTTCAACTCTCGGTGTTGAGCCGAGCGTTGAGAATCCAACGCGTTGGAAGTATTGGAACGCACTCCCGTCCCAGTGCCTGGAAAAAACACACTGTTGGAAAATACAGTGCACGAAAAAAAATCGCCACGATTTTATTACGTCCGTGCGAACGTGGGCTTATAGCCAGGTTATAAACTACAATACCGTAATACATTTTTTCATATTGGTTTACGCGGCGCGGCGCACGCAAGTAAGGCCTCCAGTCGGCATGATTTTCCCGACATCTTCAACAATAATCTTCATATTTCAGCCAATTTACACAAAACCTTAATGAATTATACACCAAAACCTTACTCATGAATCATTCCGTCTATTGATGAAAACCGTTTGAAAATCCGTTCGGTAGTTTTTGAGTTTATCGCATTCAGTCAGACTGACAGACGCGGCAGGAGATTTTGTTTTATAATAGGATATGATACGTGATTACCAAAATGAATGACTTGCATCATACGAATGTTCTATCTGCCCAAAGCAAAGTAACTATCAAATTCAAAAACAATGACTGCAGCCTATTAATGAATTAAGTAAATATTTTTTTTACTAATACAATATTGAACATTGATATTATTACGAAAAGTAATTAAATACCTGTGATTGAAGTATTCGTTTTCCATAAACGTGTTTGATTAAAACATAATTTAATCTTTAAAAAAAACATTATAAATTCATAATACTTACCTACATTAATACCTAAGTACTATTTACTGTTGTTGCAAGCGCTACTGCTGAGCATGAGGTCTTGGGTTCGATTCCCGGGTCGGGCAAAGTGTTATTGGGTTTTTCTATCTGGAATTTCTCAGTAGCAGCCCGGAGACTGGATTTGTGTCCGGTTGATGGCAATTGGCTCGCCCCCTATTACATGGGACTTAAACATAACTGGCGAAATGTGGGTGTACCTACCTACTACAGGTAGGTACACCTCTGCCCAACCCTTCGGGGAAACAAGGCGTGATGTTATGTTATGTATTATGAATTTATTAAGATTGTGGGTATTCAATGAAAAAGAGTAATTTGCAATTAAAATAGATAGATTTAAACTTGTCATAACATTGTCAGTACAGCAGTAATTTGCGGGAAAGTCCGAAAGGGATACCGTGGCCCCTGGCATTGCACAGGCAACTGAAGGAACACGGGTGGGTTTTAGTCAGTAAAAGTCTGACACGCCGTCCGGTTCCACCCAGAGCGGGACAAGTTATTTGATAATTTCCCACGCAAGACAAACAAAAAGTACAGCAGTAATTTGCTGTTAATTGTACTTCAGCAGAGTTGTGTTAGATTAATGAATGTGACAATGTTGAGTTAGTACACCTCAGCTTCATCCAAGGCCATTCCTATTATGTATTGTGTAGTTTAATTATGTCATGTCCAAGCAAATTATAACAACTGAACTGAACTTACCATCTTTAACTGATGCAGGAAACGGTGGCATGGGCTCCTTCGCATGCAGTGATTGTGCCACAACTCTTCCAAGCCCTTCTTCAATGGTCACTATCTCTAGCCTTTCCTCCCATTCCGCCATCACATCATCAACTGCCTTCCAAGCATCAGACATCTCTATCATTGGGAACGGAGACTCCCTCGGTCTTAAGGCCACTTTAGTAACGTCTACGTTACTGCTATGCTTACATGTGTGGTTGAACTGCATTTTATCATGAATGTAGCTTACTTCGGCCACCTCATTGTGTATCAAGGATATTGCATGCGGTAGGATTGGTTTTACTACTTCAAAACATTCTGTGACTGCTTTTTTGCTGCCAGGGAAGTTTATGATGAGGGTTTTGTCTCTGATACCAGCTATTGCTCGTGAAAGTTGGGCCATTGGTGTCTTCTTCAAGCTTGCCAGCATCACTGCTGTAGTTATACCTGGCACTTCTCTCTGTATAATCGCTTTTGTAGCTTCAGGAGTAACATCTCTAGGGGTCAATCCCGTTCCTCCAGTAGTCAACACTAGATCTAGGTTAGTTTCACAGAAGTATTTGAGCTCCCTTTCAATGATTTCTTTTTCATCAGGGATAATGATTGTGTGCAGGTTAGCTTCAGGGAATAGTTCTCTGACAAAGTCAACGAGTGCTGGTCCTGACATGTCTTTTGTGTTGTCTTTAAAACATGTGTCACTGATGGTTATAACTGCTACTGCTTTCACCATCTTGAAAACCTATATACTATATATAAAAAGAATTATTTTCAATCCATTATGTAAGTTGTTTGCCAAAATGTAGTTAAAAAAGTTCCAATCAATTATTCAACTTTCGAATAAAGAATTCTAATTATCTTTATCGCAAGCATGCAACCAGTGAGAACGAGTGAGTTTGGTGGCGAATAAAAAAAAAACTTAAATGTAAATAAAAAAACTATAGTACCTATTAACGCCACTAGTTTTAATATTTTAACTGATACGCTGGTGAATGAACCAATAGACCTTATTGCATCACACTGATAAGTGATGTAGCTAAAAAACACTATAAAAATAATAAGAGGTCCAACAGACCAACAACAGCCCCAATCAATCATAAACTAAACACTGTGTGACTGTACACAAATGTCAGCTGTTTGACATTGACAGATCAGCAGGTAGGCAACCACACGGCATAAACATATGCGTTCATTGTATTTTTCGTCGAAATAATATCATCAAATGGAGAGCAACTCTAATCATGGAATCAAATCAAACAAATGGACTCGTTATACAGTTCGATTCACGCCTTTTGGCCCATGAATTAGTAACTACGCAGCGACTAGCTTCATGTTCTGAGACGCCATTAAGTTTGAATCGGGGTGTAAGCAAGAATACTAGGAAAAAAAAAAAACAATTTATAAATTAAACAATTTTATATGAAAAAACAATATTTTTAATACCTATAAATACAGGCTCATAATTTTAATTTCTAATAATTTTCAAGGCACAATTACATTACTGTTCACCCTCACGATACATACATTTTATACCTATTACGTAATTTGTTAACAATATTCTTATCTAATTGGACGGCAGTGCATGTTTGTATTAGGTTCTGTAGCGGCGCGTACCGACTCAAAGCGCCAGAGTTGCCAACTACAAGAAGTTTGTGTTTCGCTCGAGTGACACTTACGGCTAAACGACGCTGATCGTTTAGTACTTCGCCTTCCTGTAACACAAATTATATTATTTATAATTATCTGGCAGTAACTGTTCTCAGAGAAGAACTTATATGGGACTATGAGAAAGCACTGGACGACAGTGACATGGGTGTTCTACTCATTCTATTGGTTATATACTAAAACTGCTGTAACGGAGACTGTACGCAAGGTTAATGGAGCTTTAGGCCGCTTTCCGAATTAGAACATAATCGCTCACAGCGCTGACATCGATAATTGGCGTTCCGAATAAGATATCACGATTATGACAGCTGAGCGCTGTCAACAATTCGGAACGCTCGTGAACGCGCTCACGCTACTCACTCAACGTCAAAACTTGCATATGATATTTATTTGTGTTTATACCACACATATCTTCTTCTTGATTGGTTAGTTGGCCAAAGGTAGCCAGAAAAACAATTTTGAAAATGCCACGTTAGTTTATAGATAAGATGCGAGTCAAAACAAAACAGCACAACTGTCATTTTTGACAGCGCTCACGGTGATATTAGTAAAAGGCATGGTCAGCGTTATCGCAAGATGGCGTATGTCATATTGTCATCTAAGACGATTCAAGACACATCGTTAATGCGCCTACGTCAATTCGGTACGAGTTTTAGCACGCTCAAATCGATTACAGTGTAACTCGGAATGCACCCTTAGAATGATCCTGAAAGACAACGCCTAGTCGCCCATTTTCGTAATGGGCCACATGATTTCTCCACAAATTATTGTCTATGGAAGCATCACACTTATTTGTATCACTTAGCGTATAGCATAATCAGCCTAGCCTTTAGTATTCCCACTTCTGGGACACAAGCGTCCTCTCTTCGAATAGCATAATATTTATTTGCTTAAAAACATGGTAAAAAACAAAAAAAATAAGAGCCTACGTTTTTGCTTAACTGTAATAGGCGTACAAATTTTCACAAGCATTGTTAACATTTATTTTATATGAAGTCCTTGACACTATAAAAACTATGACTACACAACCATTCATGAATTTGTTTTTGTATAATCTCATATTTAATGTCTTGATATTACTTGGATCTTATTATATATACATAAATACATAGATGTACAACTTTTATTGAAAGGGAGTGGGCTGTAATCCACCACGCGGGCCCAGGCTGCAGTGTCTTCGAATTTTTGATTCTAGGGCATGTCCTAGAACCAAAAATTCGGTTTCCTCAAGATGTTTGTTAATTTTTACAACTACACAAAGTAAGGACCCTGCTTGGGTTTGTACAAGCAACCTACTACTCGTATGCCGGGCCCGTTAAACCCTGGGCCTCCACTGCTCACTTCTGTATCACTTGTTTCAATAAAACAGTTTATTTACTAACCTTAACTTTCTTGTCGTCATTTTTGTTGGGGCGTCTAGTACAGGAGTATATGATGACGGACTTGTCCCTTCCTTGGAACTGGTCTACAGTGCTGACTTCTACCGCAAGGTGTGAGAGGGAACGGCGAAGGAGTGACACTTGGTCACGGTACGGGGCTATGACGCCTATGTCCGATGATTTGACGTTGCCCTGTTAGAAATTACATAATTTGATGTAAGAATTCTTTAGCTAGCTGTGCTTACCCGAAAGCATGTCGGTACTTACCCACTGTTTTGACTAAACACTAAATTGAAAAATAGTTTCTACTGTTTGAACATGTCGTAAGGTAAAATGTATCGGGACCATATATAAACATTAGATCTTATCTGCATATGTCTGTACATTATAAGCAAATAAATGATTTATGTTTCTTGAATAACCAAAACCACCATTACTGCTTACGAAATAAAGACGCAGTCAATATTAATCTTAGGTAATATAACTGGTGCAATGTCTAGAGGGCTCTACTGATTTATTGATGAAGTATAAGAATGACATTTGTTCTGCACGATAATTACAGATAGTGCAAGCCACGTCGACGCGCCCCACTCCGCGATGACTGTACTGTAAGGCCACTTTCCGAATTAGAATATAATCGCTCACAGCGCTGACATCGATAATTGGCGTTCCGATTAAGATATCACGAATATGACAGCTGAGGGCTGTCAACAATTCGGAACGCTTGTGAACGCGCTGACAGTACTCGCTCAACGTCAAAATTGGATATCATATTTCTTTGTGTATATACCACACATTTCTTCTTCTTCTTTGGTTAGGAGGTGAACGGTAGTCAGAAACACAATTTCGAAAATGCCACGTTAGTTTAAAGATAAGATGCGAGTCAAAACAAAACAGCACAACTGCCATTTTTGACAGCGCTTACGGTGATATTATTAAAAGGCATGGTCGGCGTTAGCGCAAGATGGCGTATGTCATGACGTCATCTATGACGATTCAAGACACAACGTTATCGTGCCCACGTTAATACGGAACGCTTGTTAGCGCGCTCAAATCGATTACATCGTAACTCGGAATGCGGGGTAAGCTGTACTTTAGTGCGGCGCGGAGCGGAGTGGGGCACGTCGTCGTGGATTGCACTATCTATATGAAACTCTCTAAATTCTATCCATTACTACAATAATGTGTCACCAACCTGTTTCAAAGCGTCGACCAAGGCGATAACAATACACGCTTCTGTAGGATTTGCGCAAGAGTTCTTATTGTTGGCAACATCGACATCTTCAATTGTTTCCACGTCTAAGAACAACGCTGCGTGCTGTGGTTCGGGACTACAGGCCGTGGATAGCCATGGTGAGTCTGATAGGTGAGGTATTTTCTGAAAATATAACAAATAAATTAAAGAAGTTTTATGCATCAAACCAGATTCACAAAAAACTTCAACTCGTAGATAAAAAAAAGAGATTAGAATCTGCGCCACCACTACAGTCCTTTTGACACGGCGCTAGTGTCTTTGTCATTGCATCAAATTTCATTTAGAAATTATAGTTCCACAATTTTCCGTGAGTGAGTGATAGCCTAGTGGTGTGACCGTCAGACTGACAAGTCGTAGGTCTCGAGTTCGAACCCAAGGCACGCACCTCTGACTTTTCGGATTCATGTGCGTATTATATGATTATCACTTGCTCAAAAAACGGTGAAGGAAAACATCGTGAGGAAACCGGCATGCCTGAGAGATATTTCTCGACGGCATGTGAAGCCAAGTCAGAGGCCCGTGGGCGGCTTTAAAACTCTGACACCAGGTTAGTTTACTAACCACATGAAAAGAAGATTTTCCGCCGGACTTTAGTGGCGTGGATTCTAGCTTAGACTCAGTCAGTGAAAGACGGATCAAAGCAAAACCAAGCTGGCAGCACTTGGCAGTGACAAAGCGGAAATAAGATGATGACTTACTAGGGCTGTGCAACAATCACAATCAATAGATAGATAGATTAATCTATAGTTGGGGAATCCGCATTAAGACCCCTTAATGAAGCAAAAAAAAAAACTATTATTTTTCTACTTCGGAATCTCTAACACTTGGGTTTTAAAAGATTTGATAAGTTACTATAAAATAGAATACAAAAGTGTCTTCTTTACTTACCAGCACATCTATATCCAACCTAGCTAGTGCTATGTTCT
Source organism: Xanthia togata (assembly GCA_963853775.1). Taxonomy (NCBI): domain Eukaryota; kingdom Metazoa; phylum Arthropoda; class Insecta; order Lepidoptera; family Noctuidae; genus Xanthia; species Xanthia togata. The sequence continues at coordinate 15,474,944 of OY970809.1, forward strand.
GGTCGGCACACTTGAGCCGGCCGCTGTAAGCCACGTGGTTGGCGATGTCGGCCAGCGCTTGATTCATCCGGTACTGCAGCTGTAAGGTAGATGTCGCTTCTTCGCACATCAAGCGGTGGAACAAGCTTTCTTCCATGCCTAGGCGTCTGGAATGGTAATAAACCGTGACATACACAGTAGATTTCTAATATTGTTGAAGCTGAACGTATGGTCGTCCTAGTAAACGATCACCTCGGACGGGATCACGGGACGTCAACGAAAACGAGATGATGAAGCCGAAGTAGCGACAGTACATTTACTATGGCCGCGTAACCGTAATCTCGTTTCTCGTTGACGTTCGGTTCACGGTGCGGTGGACAAACAGTGTAAACTTGAATTTCGCTCGCACGTCATAAAACGACAAGGTCTTTTTACCTTAGTGAAGTTACAATTTGCTGGGAATTATCTGGAAATTGAATCAAAGACATTATAATAGGAATATTCCGAGAGACCCGGGTTCGATTTCCGGGTCGGGCAAAGTGTTATTGGGTTTTTCGTCTGGTATTTCTCAGTAGCAGCCCGGAGTCTGGATTTGTGCCCGGTTGATGACATGGGACTTAAACATAACTGGCGAAATGTGGGTTTACCTACTATAGGTATGCCTCTGCCTAACCCTTCGGGGATTACAGGCGTGATGTTCTGTTAATCCGAGAGAAATTATTTAAGCCTAGTTTCTAAGACAAAAAATCACGGGCGTTGTATGTTAACTGTACACAGACATCAACTAGTTTTAGAACGCACGTCGGCACGATGTAAACGGTGGCGTGGCTCATAGTAGGATCTCAAGGCTAAGCTTACGTTGACATAGTACTAGTAAGTAGGCATTATGGTCATTTGCATTTCATTTTAGTCACGCATTCACGATGGAACACCGAAATGGTTTGAAAATAAAATGCGGAAATAGAAAATATGAACAGAAAGTCGATCACTTTGAGTTTACCTTGCCGCTCGGCTTCTGACTACGGGCGGCAACTGTTCGGGGTCTCCCACTAAAACGAACCTCTTCGCCGCGAATAACGGACGCAATACAGTGCTCTGCAAAACCTGCAATATAACCAATTTATATGCTTTAGGATTATAAACGTTAACGCAGTGGAATATGGTCCAGTTTTCTTTGCAACTGAAATAGTTGAAATCGTTTTTGTCAAGCCAAAATAACGATGCTAACAGATTGCTTCTATCATGTGTATATTGTGTAGGGCCTGTTGTACCTATGTGAGATGGCTTAATACTATGTATTTTTATTTATCTAAAGAATAGGTATTTTATTTTTACCTGTGTAGCCTCATCGACTATGCAGAGATCGAAAGTGGTTCGTGAAAGCATCGCGTGCGTGGCTCCCAAGCATGTCACTCCCACGACCTCCTGCAAATATAAACATTAATAGTTATTATGCAGACCGCAAGCATACAAAAACTTTGGGCTCGCCACTATTGCGGCGATAAGTCCCATCTTTGAGGAGTGGCTGGAGAGGCGTCACGGCGTCCTCACCTTCCGCCTGAAGCTGGTCCTTACCGGACACGGTTGTTTCGGGAGGTTCCTGTTTCGTATCAGGCGAGAGGAAACGCCCGGGTGTCATCACTGCGTGGATCGCCCGGAGGACACGGTGGAGGTCTGCCCGGCTTGGGCAGAGCACCGCCGTGTGGGAGTGGGGGCGTGAGGTGGCGGGGATCTGTCGCGGCCGGCCCTGGGCCAGGCCATGGTACGGAGCGAGAGGGCATGGGAGGCCGTCATCTCCTTCTGCGAAGCAGTAATGCTCGCGAAGGAGGAGGCGGAACGCGTGAGGGAAAGGCAAATTTCGCGCCCTCACGCCCCTAGCCGCCGCAGGAGGAGACGCCCTGGGCGTCGGGAATCAATTGCCGATTCCCGGCCACCGTAGGCGCGGGCTTGCAGACGGTGAGTAATGGGTAGCTCGCCGGTAAGGACCAGGCCCGGGTCGACGGCGCGTTGTGTTCCACGCGCGCCTCAAAGAGATGTCAGCGAGTGAAGGGGTCCGATGGGACCATCGCCTGCCGGGGTTGCGGGAAAGTCCGAAAGGGATACCGTGGCCCCTGGCATTGCACAGGCAACCGAAGGAACACGGGTGGGTTTTAGTCAGTAAGAGTCTGACACGCCCTCCCGCTCCGCCTAGAGCGGGAGAAGTCATTTGATGATATGCCACAAAAAAAACCTTACTAAAACTTGATCGTTTGTTGTCATATGATTCTGGTAATCAGCAATGCGAATTTTACTGTCGTTTCGTAAATCCGTTTCGCCTAAGCTATGTGCTTTGGCATAATAGTAGTTTATGAAACTGTTGCATAATGAGTGTTTAATAGTATCACACGAGCAGTGGCGTGCGTTTCATAAAAACAGAAAGACACTGCCTACCCTACCTAACTCAGTATAATCTTGTTCTGATATCTATTATTATTTTATCTACGAGTACGAGTACCTACCTAAATACTAACAATAATATTAAAAAAACATAATCAGTCGGCTCCAAGCAAGCTCGTTCAGTATTGTGGCATTGCGCGGCACTAGCGCCGCTACGGCTACGCTGAGTACCAGGAGTGCCTCGGGAAAGACACAAACTATTCGGGTCTAAATGTTTATAAGTGTGCTCTCGTGGTCATGCGGAATGAATGGGTGTGCGTACCTATAAATACGTGGCACACAATGCCACAATAACGCACACAACCGTACAGAATAGACAATGCCTTTTTTACAGCACGACAAATTACGACATTATCCGATGTTTTCCGAACCGAAATTGGCTATACAAATATTTAAAAAAGTAGTATTGTTTCATTTATATTGCATCATAGATAGCTTACACTATTTCTTTTTTGTCGTATTATTTTATGCACTGTCTCCGACTTTGTGACATAATCGCCATATTGTTTGTTTTATTCGTTCTGATTTGTTTTGAGAGCCATATTATTTGGTATTTAAGAGTTTAACGTCGATAGTAGTATGAAAAATGGATAATATTCACTGTGAAAGTTGTTCAGGTGGTGTGTGTATAGAGAAAATAAAAAATGATGCGTTTTCAAAACTATCATTCGGTGATAAAAAAACAAGTGACAAAATCAGTAAATCTATGGATATTTGAGGTGGCTATTACCTACATCAATATTTATTCGACTAGACGACGAACCAAAACCAACAAGCAGTAAGTATTTTTGGCTTTTAAAATTTTCTGCCTACCCTGTCTAAAAACTCTGTGCACGCCACTGCTCAAGAGTGTTTTAATGCCTAGTTATGTGCAGTTTCATACACTACTTTATATACTCTCATACATTGGGATTGAGCCCACTGCCGCCTGCACCACATCCCCGCGCATGCGCTACAGCGGAGCTGCTGTCCCGGAACGTTCCATTACAAAAGTTGATGGAAACTCCTTGGTGATATTAACTTCTTGGATTTGCCCTGTATCGTAATGGTAAAAAAAACATTTTGTAAGAGAAAAAGTGTAGTAATATGATTATATTTTTAAATTCGGTATTGTGTTTATAAAGTAATATAAACTCGTTTTGAAGTTTATAATTCGAATATTACGATAGAAGATAAAAACTTGTATCTACTCTCATATTATATTATGAGGTAAGACATACTTTATAACGAAATTTAAAAATAGAATTATATTACAACACTTTTTCTCTAACAAAATATTTTTTTACCATTACGATACAGGGCAAATCCAAGAAGTTAATATCACCAAGGAGTTTCCATCAACTTTTGTAATGGGACGTTCCGGGACAGCAGCTCCGCTGTAGCGCATGCGCGGGGATGTGCTGGTGCAGGGTCGTATTTTAATACCCCTCATTATGCAACAGTTTCATAAACTACTATTTCAATACTCAATATATTTATTGTATTCCACAATGTGAACATTGTGGACCCTGGCAGGCACAGTCAACTTTTGTTTTATTTATAGGCCTGTTCTTGACCTCGATCTCGTCTGGTAGAAATATTAAAAATAAAATTACCATTGAATCATAGAGTGCAGCGAGTTTCTCAGGCGTGTCGCAGTCCTTGGTCAGTGTTTGTTCGCTTCGCTTCTGCAGAGCAGGAGCAATGCGCGCCGAAGCGCCCAGGCGCAATATACGCAACGATTCTGGCAACCTGACGAATTAACGTGACTATGATCGTTGAATAAAAGGTATGAGGCATGGCACCAACCCGCACTGGGCCCGCGTGGTGGATTATGCCCAACTCCCTCTCAAATAGAGGAGGCCTGAGTCCCTGTAGTGGGATTATAACAGTGGCCGATTATGCTATTATGCTTACAACTTCCTTTTCATGTCTTACCTCTATAAAATGTTACTTTGGCTTAGATATGTCCCCGTCTTTATCTTACCGAAACACAACAATGCCTTTATTGTTAACATTGTTGTTACGGCGACAGACTTAGATAAGATGATGGTATTTTACCCCCACTGGGAATCGAACCCGGGACCTCTGGGTCTGAGTCTAACCACTCTAGACCAAGGAGGCGGTTAGACATTTCATACAGTAACATTATGCTTGAATTCACACTTGGGACTCGGAGTCGTCTTTCTTTTTTTTTAAAGGTCTTTTACGTAAGCAAATAATTATTCTAACGAAATAAATGATTATCCATTTACTTAGTCGCTTTACTAGCGCTCGCCGAAACAGTCGTTTTATTTACATGACTCATCACCCTCTTTATACATACGTACACAGTTAGTACAGTCTAATTAGTTTTTGAGGTTTACAGCTACAGATAATGGCTACATCTTCTTCAATAGGTAGATACTAGCCCGCGTGATATCTTTATAAAATATAGTCTAAGTTAATCAGTGGTAATATAGCATTCAATTCCAATTATTTTTAAAAGAGTAACCGTGGAGTTTCTTGCCGGCTCTTTTCCATAGGAAACGACCAATTGGAACCGTGCACCTAGCTTCTGACGTTTCATAAGTGCCCATGTAGGTTTAGTGAAATAAAATATTTTGAATTTGAATTGAATTCGAAAGATTTTTTAAAATTGTTTTAGTAGTTTTTGAGTTTATTTATTACAAACAAAAATACAAATCTTTTATCTTTATAATATTAGTGTTATTTAGATTTATGAAGCCGTTGCCTACTGTACTTACAGTTACCCAACACGTACGGTAAGCTAAAATGGAATCAGATGGGAAAATGGAGGTAAATTAATCATATAAAAGATTTCAATATCCTCAAGTTATCCAGAAAAACCTTTATGTCAATTATTAGAGATCTCGCGCACGAGACGGCCTCGACTCCGGCCAGTCGTGGCCGTCTAATGGGATGTATGGTCTGCGGCTTGATATCGGTTGTATGGTCGCTGCGACCACTGATCTTAGTCGTGCTCCAGTGCGTCAGATCCAAGTAGGTGACAAGTACAAACATTTGCCTACCTGCTAAGAACTGTATCAACGGCGGAATGCGTGTGCGCAGTGACGAGGACGCGCTGCTTCAAGCCGACAAGCATCTGTATGAGCACGCTTATTGTTTGAGTTTTACCTGAAAGAAGTATGCCACTTGTCAATACCGTATTAACTTATAATAACTTCAGCTATCTAATTACGCAACACATTTTCGTAAACGATTACGACAAATTTGTTTCATTTTGACAGTTCAACAACATTCATTGCGTTATTTACGTTGTTGAGCAGTTTTTTTTTCGAACTTTTGAATGAAAAAGTGTTGCGTAATTAGATAGCTCGTTTACGTCGAAATTACGCCTCGACAATGACATTGTAAGAGTCAAGATCCGTCAGAGAAACCGCGAGAGAATAAGATTTTTTGAAAGTTAGTTGGATTATTTAGTGAGTTGCTGATATCATAAAAGGTTTTTTCGCTTTTCAAGATCAAATGAAATTAACTGGCGAAACTTCTCAGGCGTAATAGGTATCGATATTTAATGTCGATAGTACAAAAAATATTATTTCCTAAACTTTATTAATTTTTTCTACTTAATTTCAAGTAACTACAGCTGCTTACGGATTCAACGGCCACTGGTAGGGTAGGTGTCCTGTTACCGGCCTAGTTACTTGATATTATCCGTATTATTACAAAACATGTTCTAACCTTAGTCCAAGCCCAAACCTTGGAGCCAGTTATTGTATTTTGAACTTTATTCAGAGCATGATAGATGTTAGTACAAAATTGACAAGTTAGGTTCTGGTTTGACGTCAGTTTTTGTAATTAGGACTTTAACCCTGTCGAAATAGAGTTCGAAATTCAAAAAAGGCTTGATGGATTTGGAAAATCTTCTTTTTGTCATCATGAGATATTGATACCTGTCACCAAGTAAAGTTTTGCCGATTATTTTAGTTGTCTTTGTATATCATACCAGTGCCCGGCAGTCCACAAATGAGCGCGTAGTCCCTAGCCGCCACAGACTTGAGCACGGCGCGCTGTTGTTGTATGTTGAGAGATTTCATGAGGCGAGTACCGAGCCGGCCCACGTCGCGAGGTAATTTGGGTTCGAATTGAGGAGATTCTTTGTCTATTATTAATCTGGAAATACAAATCAAATTATTTATTTTCTTAATACAGCTAGGTATAAACAGATGTTACAAATAACTATAAAGTACTCTGTATCATTACCTACTAAAATCTGCAAATATTTACATTATTTTTAATCGAATTAAATAATTATTAAAATAACATTACAAAATTATTATACGTACTTAAAATTAAAATTGTCAGATGTATTATAATACATGTCATAGACTTAACAATCAAATAAATTGAATTAAAGTATTGGTTCAAATTAAAATAAAATTATACAGATGTCAATTAAAGTATACACACATACACACACTATTTGTATTGCACATTACAAAGAAATATGAAAATGACAGCGAAAACGCTTGGTGTTCTTTTAGAACTAACCCAAACGACACTTCAGTTTAAGAGGTTCCCTGCAATCTTTTTGTACATACATCATCATCATCATCATTTCAGCCGAAAGACGTCCACTGCTGGACATAGGCTTCCCCCAAGCACCGCCACTTCGACCGGTTCTGTGCCTCCCGCATCCAGCGGACTCCTGCGGCCTTCACAAGGTCATCGGTCCATCTTGTGGGAGGCTTCCAACGCTACGTCTTCCGGTACGCGGTCGCCACTCCAGAACCTTTCGGCCCCATCGGCCATCTGTTCTGCGAGTAATGTGCCCTGCCCATTGCCACTTAAGTTTGACAATACTTCGGGCTATGTCGGTTACCTTAGTTCTCCTACGGATCTCTTAATTTCTGATTCGATCACGTAGGGAAACTCCAAACATAGCCCTCTAAATTGCCATTAGGGTGACTTTTAGCCTTCTGATAAGGCCCATTGTGGGCGACCACGTTTCAGTGACAAAGGTCATCACTGGCAACACGCACTGGTCAAAGACTTTCGACAGAAAGGACAGAAAAAGAGGAAATGACGATAAATATACAATGGCTGCGTTTACGCTGTGCTGAAAATCAGCGTTTGAAGAAAGAAGAAAAATTACTTTGGAAAAGGTGTACTGTAGAGGTTTCATGGCTGGCTGTATGACTGACAGACATTCTAACATTTAAATATAGAATTACTTTTAAAAAGAGACATGTCTAGCATTTGTTCTGTGACAGATCGGCTTAGGGCCCCGTGTCGTTGGGCACGCCACTATTGCGGCGATAAGTCCCCTCTTCTCTCGGCGGCGTCCTCACCTTCCGCCTGACGCAGGTCCTCACCAGTGGCGGCTGGTGCCTCAGAAAACCGGTGGTGCACAGCATGGGTTTAGTGAATATTTTCAAATAAAATATATAATTTTTACCTTATAAAAAGGACACCCTATAGACTATGCCTCGTCGTCTACGGGAAACTGGCAGGTATAGCGAGGCGCAGTGATTAGATGCAGGCGACAACACAAAACAATACACACACAACACATTATAGTCTAAATTGTATCTACTCAATATTGTATTTTACACTCATGTTTACTCACAAAATGTTCACTATTTTCTTAGATAATAAGTAATTAATTACGCAGGTACAAAATTACTCTTAGGTAAAAAGTAACAATAACAAGCGCGTACTGCGTAGGTCAAGGCCTCGGGTCATGCATGCGAAAGCGAGGTGTCCCCGCTACCCCCGCCGCCCGAGATTCTTTCGTATTCTTTCGGCAATTTCCGGTCGCGTGCGGCGAACTTAGCTATCCTAAAAACGCATACATTTTGTTCTAAGCATCTTCCGTCTCACGCGCCCGGCGGTTTACATCTTGTTTCATAGAAGTTGTTAGAGCTCGCTGCGTGCGCTTTAGCGAGCGCACGGGGCCGTTTTTATTCAAGCAAAAATAAGATTTAATTCTTTTGCAGTAGAAATTAAAACAGGTCAGCTTGATTTACTCAACTCCAATAACAAAACCATGTTATCATTAACGTAATTTCTGTGTAGGGTAGGTAGTATTATGGATAGTTATATGTAATAAAAAAGTTTATAAAGTGTTTTGAAAGTTTATACCTTAGGTTTATACTGTATAGATAGTATGGTATGGGTAGAAGGTATATTAGAAGCTGTATATTAGAAGTTTTAAAATGGTAGTGCAGCGCACGAGCGCACCTAAGGCACAGCCGCCACTGGTCCTCACCGGACACGGCTGTTTCGGGAGGTTCCTGTTCGGTATCAGGCGGGAGGAAACGCCCGGGTGTCATCACTGCGTGGATCGCCCGGAGGACACGGTGGAGGTCTGCCCGGCTTGGGCAGAGCACCGTCGTGTCCTCGTGGAGGCGATCGGTGGCAGGGATCTCTCGCGTCCGGCTCTGGTCCAGGCCATGGTACGGAGCGAGAGGGCATGGGAGGCCGTCGCCTCCTTCTGCGGAGCAGTAATGCTCGGGAAGGAGGAGACGGAACGCGTGAGGGAGAGGAAAATTTCGCGCCCTCACGCCCCTAGCCGCCGCAGGAGGAGACGCCCTGGGCGTCGGGAATCGATTGCCGATTCCCGACCACCGTAGGCGCGGGCTTGCGGACGGTGAGCAATGGGTAGCTCGCCGTCCGGTAAGGACCAGGCCCGGGTCGACGGCGCGTTGTGTTCCACGCGCGCCTCAAAGAGATGTCAGCGAGTGAAGGGGTCTGATGGGACCATTGCCTGCCGGGGTTGCGGAAAAATCCGAAAGGGATACCGTGGCCCCCTGGCATTGCACAGGCAACAGAAGGAACACGGGTGGGTTTTAGTCAGTCAGACACGCCCTCCCGCTCCACCCAGAGCGGGAGAAGTCATTTGATGATTTCACATTAAGTACCTCCACATATTTTGATTTATAGTTACTAACCCCCAGTGAGGTGAAAACCCTCACAGTACTTACTTCCGAAGTCTCTCAGATCTGTCGCTGTCCTCCATTAGCACTCCCAAGTTGGTCAGATTCTGTACGGTGGTCGCATAAGACTCGTATGTGTCTATGTGGTATACCGTGTCCTCGTTCAAACGACTACCCACATCCCTGGAAGAATATTAGAATATGTTTAGGAAGGGTAGTGTGAATGCAGTTTGTTACGCCCGACCTCAGACCAAATAAAAAACCAAGAAAGAGCGCTGCGAACAATAGTGAAGCATGCCAAAACTACATCTCCGCTCTGTGCATACACGCTCACACGCACACATTTACAACCGTTTCCAATTGAACTACAACCAAACTACACCTCACAAAGTGCACACATAATTATGTACGAAACTGGCCTCACGTCACTATTGACAGCGCTATGTCTTGGTTTTTTATTTGGTCTGAGCGCCCGATGACAAATATATAGTATAATGTAAAATAGAAATGTAGCGGTTACACCACCACATACGAACTACGCATCAAAGATATGACGTCACACAAATCCTGCATCACGCAATTAGATTACCGCGCGAACGACATATATTAGATTATCCGACATCAACAGTTGGGCAGTTGCCCGCCAGACACAACACCCGTCTGGTCGGAGGATCCTCCCTTTTATATATTGGATGAGTGAACTTTACACCCTGTTCCTCATGCCCCTAAAGAAATAATAAAAATAAACGAATTCTATGATTTGTTGTTATTATTTTGAGAGAAAAGATAAATTTCAGAAACTTTTTCAAAAAGTAGAATAAAACTATATAAACAAACTAACCACATTACCCCTGAAAGTGTTAAGCCTCGTTCAGACCAGCGCGACGCGACGCCGCGACGCGACTCGAACAATATAAATTCCACGAAAACTTCACGGTATAACAATAGCCGGTGTCGCGTCGCGCTAGTCTGCACGAAGCTTTATAAAGAAGAAACGTACCTTTCTAGAAATATGTGTATCTCTTTAGAATTTGATACGGTCACAACTCCTGCTGCGATCCACGGTCGGTTTTCTATGCTGACTATTGAAAATTCACCCTCTTGTGGACCTTTAGTAACCTTCATATCGACATTATTACCTAAAAAAAAAATATAATTAAGAAAAAAACCTTAGATAAGTAGATAGTTATTTGAAAGAATATTAACCTGCCAATTAAAGAGTTCCGTTTGAGTCCGAAACTATTCGAGAAAGTAAATCACTATCAAAACGGGGCAGTCTTTGAGGACTGCCGGTAGAAGTGAAAACAGCGTCAGAAACTTTATGTTCACCCAAAAAGTACACATATGTATAAATACATATAGCTCATGGAAAGCGTTCGGTGACGATGTCGCGAGTTCCATGATTTTAGTTCACACAACAAAAATAAATAAATAAAATAATTTATTGCATTAACAAAATCACATTGCACTGCATACATTAATGGATGACATAATTCTAAATAACAAAGGAGTACAATAATTTTAAACTCTATCCCTTAAACTAGGTCTAGCCTGTATCTTAAGAGATAGGGTTAAACAATTAATACAATGGCTGTGTATTGGACTAAATTAAATACATCAACAAGCGAAACCAGCGACGATGTGGTACCCAATACGTACATTTAATAAATGAAAAATAAAACTACGGAGGTATGAATCGGTAACGTATTTGGGAGGGGGGGGGGGGGGGTGTTGTGTGTGGTGTATGTGTATAGTGTGGTGTGATGGTAGGGGAGATGTTAAGTATGTTTGTGTTTATGAGATTTAAGTCAGTAGATTTTCTGTTGTGGTGTAGTCCTGTTGAAGTAGCCACTGAGTGATTTTATGTTTTAGCGCGTGTCTGTTGTCTGTTAGAATCAAGTAAGTTAAGTCAAGTTTACCTTTGCCCTCAGTTTTTCGATGAAACACATGTAGGTATCTGTCTTCCAAATATGTTACTGATGTTAATTTTAGGTTACCTACGCATGTTCCGCGTTTTTCTCTGAAATATATCAAACAGGTATATTTATGTTACCAATATTGGGCACGACTTCAAATTCCAAGTCACACGCAACATTTTACTACCATCCTATAGTACTACTTAGATCTAAAGCTGGCTTAAGGCAAGGTTTAAGGCTAGCTGGCTTAAGGCGCCCTGGCGGCTGAGAGTATGTCATGCTCACTCAAATGTCTCGCTGGTGGTGGCGTGTGGGTTGGATCGTTAAGTTCCCTTCAAAATGGTTGAAATGAACGGTGCTGATCCATGCGTCATGTTCGTGAACAAAATAAGCCAAGGCAGTGGGGACTGCCTTGGCTTATTTTTTATTTTTTGAGTTGTTTGTATCTTTTTATTACGGACGCTTTTTACGTGCTCTTTCTACATTGTTCTCACATGTATAATTTCAACATGAATGATTTTATCAATATTTTGTAACAATATTATGATTTAAAAGAGTGTCTGTGGATTTTCTTGCCCGTTCTTCTCCATAGGAAACTACGCTTTGGAATGGGCAACTAGCATCATATTTCTGACTGACTGACCCCTTGACAATTCAAAAGTCCCTGTAAATGGTTTGAAATAAATGCTTTGAGTTTGAGTTAAAATTTTGATATAAATAAGCTTTCAATTGCAAGCAACCCTCTGTATTTAGGAGTTTCATAACACCATTTAATACATATTCTCACCTCTTTTCAACGCTATCGGTCCACAACGCGTGTAACGGAGACGACACCATCTGCCCTCTCTCTTCCATCTTGAGCAACGCCGTCCAATGTAAGAAGTACTTTATATGTTTGGATGACAAATGGCCCATCGCTTCCGTGCGCAGTTTAGACAGAGGATGGGATTCAGACACGCTTGGACCGTTTGTATGCCTAGAACGACAAAAAAATTGAAAAATGAATTATTAAAAAAAAAACTTGTTACAAGTTTAGTATGATAAAATATAAAGCCGATGAAATACCGATGTAGACATCAAACGGGGAATTATTTCACTTTGCCCCACCAAGCCGCCCCACTAGTGGGGCAAAGTGGAATGCCTAAAATTTTGCAGTGGGATCTGCCCCAATAGTTCGATTTGGTGGGACACATTCCACTAGTCTAAAATCTTGCTGGATTCTGCCCGACTAGGGTTGGCACCTTAGAATTATTGAAGGTAGTATGCTCGTATTTTATATTTGTTTGGAAAATAAAATAAATGTATATCTTAGTAAAATATAACTAGGGCTGGTATAGTTGGAGTTAGTACATAGGTGTGTTTTTAAATAATGGAATGGCCTCAACAATCAAACAAAGTAACAAGTGACAGTTACAATGACAACGCAATGCTTACAGCACTTTAGCCGGGCCGAGGCAGCGCCACTATTATGCCGCTAGCGGCACTATACACTGCCTATAATTTATTCATTTAATTGGAGTGTTGCAGTTCGACAAATTAGTAAAATATATCTAAACATCAACGTTGGCTATCTGTACTCAAAAATGTTTAATTCCGCGAATACAAATATATATATAATTTTTTTTATCACTTTTTTATGTGAAACATCCATCTAATGCGGCGGGCGGTCAGACCGGTTGCAGGCGTGGCACCACGCCAGCAGTCGCCAAGCGCTCGTGACTGCGACTCTCTTCCCACTCGGCGATCCCCCCTCTCTCTCACCACGCTGAGCTCGTATACCTCGTATGCAGTGTCGATGTTTCACATCTGCCAGGCGACCCGCGACGGCCCAATTTTTTTTAACTTATCAATACATTCTTACCACAGATGCAGCGAGCACAGAGTGAGGTAGGGGCACTTAGCGCAAGCGTTGTGATGATCCACGGGGTCAGGCAACTTCTGTTGTAACATTATAGACGCGTCTTTTATGTCCACCAGGTTCTCTGAATAAAATAAGTACAGTACTTAATATAAGGTGGTTTTCCACAATGCGTGACGTTACGGACGTGTACAATAGACTTTACACCGTGTTGCTAACCACATAAAGATCAAAATTAAAGGTCCGTGGTTGTGAGTTACGTATAGCTTTTTTTAAATTTGTGCCTTTTTCATACATCATAAATCATAACATAAGGCAGGTCTTCACCAACCAAAAACTATGTCAAAACATTACCTGAATATAGACAAAAATAAAATGCTACCTGGATCAATATCTTGTGGCGATGTAGTAAGATACTGCACAAGTTGATTACGTAGCATCACCAAATCGCGACGCTCTGGGTAGCCACAACTCACCTCACGTAACTCTACTCGATCCCTGCACAAATTAGGACATATTTCTATAATAGATTACCGAGCGAATAATGATAATTGATAACAATAATTAATGATAATCACGCAATTTATAGGTATGTTTAAAATATATTAATGATACGGTAACTATTAATAAATAATTAGTAAATATGACAAAAATAATAATTAAATTAAATAACAATAAATTAAAATGTGAGGGTTTAACCTCACAGGGGGTTGGTAACTATGGAATAAGATATGCGGAGGTACTTTAAGAGGTCCAGAGGACCGTTATATTATAAGCTCACAAGTAAATACAATATTAGAAGCACGCTTGTACGAGACGGGGCCCTAGCACGATCTGTCACAAGACAAATGCTAGACACGTAAATATCAAAAAGTAATTCTAAGTTTAAAAGTAATTCTAAGTTTAAATGTTGGGATGTTGCTGCCAGTCATACAAACTGCCAGCCACTAAAGCACTACATCAATAATAATTATTCAAAGAAAACAATTTATATAAACGATTAAACAGAATTGTTATAAATATTGCAGCGTTCCGAAAGTTCCGCTGCCATTTAGGCCTCTTGATACGGAAAAAAGGCTGAACGTTTTATTTATAAAAAGTTAGCAAAAAAACTTATTTTTTATGGCTTTTTCATTCTGAAATCAACTTAATTTACATTAGGACAAAGTTGATACAACAAATTAAAAAAATAGTCAAGTCAACGAAAGTTTTGATATAGCGCCATCCACGTTGTCTAGGGTTCCGTAGCCAAATGGTAAAAATGTTCGTTTCTTAATGTCCATCTGTCAGTACTCAAAGTTAAGACTAGTTAGACAATAAGCACTAAATCAACGAAAATTTAAAAGAAGGTGTATTCTGTGCACCGCTAAACAATGGTGTATTGACAATATTTTTGTATGTTATCATCGTAAACTTACTTCAAGTATAGCAGTAAGCCGCGTTGTGCCGCTTGCGTGGGGTCGTCGCATTTCTGCAAGCTAAGCATCATGCCGTACAACACCAGTTGACCGCGGTGCTCTGCTGACATGGATGCCCTGCCACTCTTTAATTCTAGAGGAACCACAGCCTTTTGACGTCCTGCGAATTTCATTAAATTAAAAATTCATACTTTATTAATTATAAAGGCGACAGTAACTGTCTGTGGTGAGCGGACCATGATCTGGGTGAATACATTGGATAATTTTTATCTCGGTAGTACGTTCCCGTGGGATAACTTTCAACAACGACGCGGGCGAAGCTAATTATGAATGTTGAAAATAAACTAGTAATTATAAATATTGAAAAAGGAATTATGAAAAAGAAAAATAAAGGTGTTCTCACCATTTCTCTCATGAATTGTGACTTGCACAGTGGCGTCAATTTTACCCTTTAGCCCCATTTTAGGGCAACACAAATTCTCTTCAATATCTAATATTTTATCAATGTGTCCTGACCAGTTGTTTTTGTCTATTTTTACTTTCTGGAAACAAAAAAATACAAAATAGCACATCGGAAAGATGACAATACATATAGCATGCAAGCAGTGACAGATAATATTTAGTGCAGGGTTCCTCTAAATCTTAATTCCGTACTGAGTCGTCTGCGCTTAATGGCCACGCAGGTGGCGTGTCATGGGCGTTTGGTATATCAGTGAACTAAAAAATTACCCTGCTTTAATTTGAAAATAGAGAAAAATTATAATAATTACCGCAACTGTAGGTGGTTTATCAGCAACGTAAGTGTTCATAAAGTCAGCGAGCTGCGGTACATATTTGTATATATTCGTTCGCGCCTCCTCCTCATTCAGCCCAGTGTCATACAGTCTTGCAACTGACTCCTTTATTATACTGTCAGTGACTGAATGTAGTTGTTCTATTGATGAGATCTTTTGAGTCAGAGCTTTTTGTACCAGCTCGTGGATTAATATTCCTGTTGTCATCTGTAATAAAAACACAATAAAAAATAATAAGGGTGAAATCACACTTACACGCACGCATCAGCAGTTTTCTGTATCTCTCTCTCTTTCTACCACTTAGAGACCTCATTCGCTAGATCAAAAAGTTCATCAGCACTTAAGCAGACGCAAAAAAAAAATGGTGATCCGTGATTGCACTAACACGTTTACATAAACGCGCTGGCGTGGCTCTAATTCAAATGTATTAATTAGTGTAGTTTAAATTTTATTGGCTGGTAAATAAAGTTCACAATCGCCATTAACGTACTAGAGAGCGCCAGCGAGCGGTCGTGCGAAAGCTATCTCGTAAGAAAAATATATAACAACATACATTATTAAGAAGCAATCCCAACTTACAGCCATATTAGCAGAGTCAATTCCTTTCCACCGCTCCTGTAGCACAGCCTTACGCTTACAGAACACGCCGGCTACAACACTAGTGCTGGAAACCAGGTGGTCTGGGCGCAACACTAGCAGTCCAGATGTATTGGTCACACTATAGTGACCTGATGAGTCCCGGGATGCAAGTATGCTGACTATGTCGCCAATCAGTAGGGGGGTGTCGAGCCTGAAATATTTGAGAATTTATTTACTAAAACTTTTAAAAGGAAATAATGACCAAGAGAGCATTGCCCATCCTAAAAATCTCCTAAGGAGATGATTTGGGAAAAGTCAAAAACAGACTTAATTAATTTTTTTGATATTCAATTATAATTACGATTTTCGGGTTTCAGAGTTGAAAAGTAAAATGATCTTCTGATGATGCTCATATTTCAATTAGTTAAGAGCTTGTCTCAATTATGTGAAAGATGGTAAGTCTCACCATATTCCTTCAACAAAGCATGTTGCCTTCTTGTCATCACTGTTCTTCAGTCTTAGTTCTATTCTAGTTGTCATGTTCTTAGCACTTATTATCTCACAGCGCTGCATTGTGCTTAGATCGAGATCTTCAATGCCATCCTGTAAAAAAGAAACATTGTTAGAAAATATTTTTATCTTATAAAATATTTACAAAATAATAGCAGATGTTGATCAGGCTATCTGGGCCTGATCAACTGATCAGAACATTTTTTTTTTGTAGTTAAATAACTGGAAACAACAAATGTGTAACACTATAGACAAGTGAAAGAATCAAGGAAATTGGCTAACTAAACTGGTGCTAGTGTAAAACTTTCTTTACACAAAAATAGTTTTTGTGTAAAGAAATGTAATTTCGGGATCAATTCAAGGACAGCTTTCTGTAAAATTATGCATTCACATAGTTTAATGACACTGTATGTAGCTGTAGCTGCTGTTCTATGCATATGGAAGGTAATGGTTAATGTCTTTTTGCCTAGCAAAACCCAAAGATTTAAATCATAGATTTGCCCTCACTGTAGTCACACGAAAAAGTGTCCATACTGAGAAGAGTGAGCTTGCACAATAATAATGGCATTTCCAGGACAATCAAGTCAAGTCTCTGCAACATTGTGTGTGTCAGAGGTGTCAAAACGAAATAGAAATGTGGCCATCTTTTAATGTGGCAGGGCCAATCTACTATTGAAATCAAAATTATTATAATGTTAGAAATATTGTATAATTTTACAATGTTTGTAAGTATGTGAGCACCATGCATCTATCACATAATTAATTTATGTCATTCCTTCATTTTTCATTCTTTTTACCTATCGTGGTATAGTAATCTTATTCTAGGTGCATTGTCTTCACATATAATTATATAATTAGTGTATACAAGATATAATGATTTTTTTTAAAGAGTAACGGTGGAGTTTCTTGCCCATTCTTCTCCATACGAAAACTACCTTTTGGAATGGGCGACTAGAATCAGTTATTATTATTTTTTGTAAAGTTTGACGTTCAAAAGTGCCTTTTTTGTGCCTAATTGAAATAAATTATTTGACTTTGACAAAATGTAGAGTCACTTACAGGGCATGATGCTGAGCACTATACATATATCACAATTATATTTATTTATTTCATACTTGTTTTAAATACAGTTTCACATATTTATTATCATACCTCTTCAATATCATCTACATCCCAGTCATCCTCAAAGTCATCACAGACATCATCTGTGCTGAAACCCAGCACTTTTATGGAGGAACCACTTTTGGAAGGAGATATCCCTTCTTTGAGAGCTTTCTCTGGAGTTGGCAACTTTTTAACTGGTGAGCCAAAGAACCCTGTAAAATACAGATGTATGATCAGTTTTAAAAAGTAGACTGTTTTTATAGATGACAGAAGTATTTTTGTGGCAATATCTGCTTATTCAACTTGAACAAAATGGCCTTTTAAATTAAATTGATGTGTACATTTAATTCACATTTACTATATCATGTTACAGATTTTTATAAGCATTAATTCATACCTTTTAGAGGACTTTTCTTAGGTGATCTGCTCTTTCTATGAGGGCTGTGTATATTCCCATTAGTTTTACTAGGTGATTGTAGAGAGGGAGTAACAATTCTTTGTCTAAAACCTTCTGGCTTATCTCTATTTTCAAATACACATGATTCCTTTTTCAAGTCATTTACCTTATCTGGTGATACATGATTTTGTACTTTATTTTCAACATCAAGCATAGATGTGAGAGGTCCCTCTTTTTTCTTCTCAATAACACCATCTACATTCACACCATGTTTATTGGGTCCCTCAAAATCTACCAATAAATTCTTCTTTGGAGACATTCTTACGTGAAATACATTTTCTTTGTTAGGTGATTTCTTCATAGGACTGGTTTTAGGGGGCGAAGAACTTTTACTACCATTTTCAGTCTTTATCTTTTTCGGTGTATTAGAAGTCGAGCCAAGATTTAAATTATCTTTTATTGCCGGTGTATACAACTCTGTCAGTATATCATCATCTATGATGATTGGTGATGATGCCTTTCTTTTGAAACTCTTCTCAGGACTTTTGGCTTGAGTTTGGGGTTTAGCAGTAGCAAGAGGTTTTTGGCTGGCACTGTTAGTAGCATTTTTGAAGAAATCTGTTACTGATTTTTGATTCTTTGAAGGACCAGCCTGTTGACACAAGTTAAAAGTTAAGATATGAAAAAAAGAATTAAAGTTAGCTTACGGATTTTTGCAGATCCAAGTATTGTACCTTTTTCAAACTTAACGCTCTTGGCATATTATACGCATAATAAAATTCACGTAATATCAAAGAAACCGATAATACTCAAGAGACAAAAGCACTAAAGCAGTGAATGTAAATAAATAATCTTGCTTCTCCCGCGTTATTTTGACATGACATGACAATTGACGATACGGTACCAGCTGACATTGACATTAGTTTGAATTTGAAATAGTTTGTCTTTGACTATAAGACAACACTAAAATAGAGGTGAGGTCGAATAGTAACTTTCTATCTTTGTGATCATTCATACTATACATTTATTAAATGAAAGATTCTATTGATAGAAATAAAAAAGAAGGAAAATTCTACATCTTACTTTCAAAACTAAATATAATCTATAACATTATCATCATAACCTAAATAAAACTATTAAATAAAAATCAGGTTTAGTACTTTATGAACGACCTCGTGAAGGCCGCGGCAATCCGCTGGTACCAGCAGGCGCTGGATGCGAGAAGCAAAGGACAAGTCGATGTGGCGACGCTTGGGGAAGGCCTGTGTCCAGTGTGAGCTGTGGACATCTTTCGGCTGAAATGATGATGATTTTTATGAATAGCTAATTTAGTCTGTGGTCATAACTTTTATCCAACATTCAGGAAATAGTTGTCAAAAAACAAACTTTTGAGGTTAGGTCTCGTGTCGCTTTGTTTTTATTTAAAATAATTTAATTTTAGGTCTTCCTAATCCATTTGTAGCAATGTCAAAGAGACCTGAACACCAAGCGCCTCCTGAACTTGTAAGGATATTTTTATAAACATAAAACTGAATGGAAAATCCATTTGTTTACCTGAATAATCAACAATCTTTTGTTGTTTTTAGTTTTACAATGAAGATGAAGCCCGAAAGTACACTCAGAAGTAAGTTTACCCTACTAATAACACCCAACAATCACAAACTCGGTCATAAGATGCCTACTTATGGAAATGTTTAATTTTTCAGTTCACGTATTATGGACATCCAAGCACAGATGACAGAAAGATGCCTCGAGTTACTGCTTTTACCTGAGGATTGTCCGTGTCTTCTCTTGGACATAGGATGCGGCTCGGGCCTATCTGGCACAGTGCTGGAGGAGAATGGACACATGTGGATTGGCATGGATATATCACCCTCTATGCTTGGTAACATTACTAAAATCTTTTAATTACAAAAATTACACAGCTTTTTAATCATCACAATACAGTAACTTTTCAAAATAAAACATTCAGCATCTAAGCAGCCCTTAAAATCTACTTTTAAACATGATTATACAATACAGCAGTGAAATTGAATAGCTAGCTTGAAACTCCCTACATTGTGGCTTACACTCCTACACTGACCATAATATACATTACAGATGTAGCCAAAGAAAGAGAAACAGAAGGAGACCTAGTACTATCAGACATGGGTGAAGGAGTGCCATTCAGAGCAGGATGCTTTGATGGAGCGGTCTCAGTGTCTGCCCTGCAATGGCTGTTCAATGCTGATAAAAAGTCACACCACCCTGTCAAAAGGCTTCATCAGTTCTTTAGTTCCTTGTATGCTTCTTTGGTATGTGAAACCTTTTTCGTAATCTGTTCTAACATATAATGACATTTATGGAAGTAGCTAATAAATCCTCAAATTAAAATCAATCATAATATGAATAAGTCATACTCTTATGCCTCTCTTTTCTCCTATTTCAAACAAGCTTTTCAATTGTTACTATAAAATAGAAACATTTTTAAGTAATTATTTGTTTCAGTCAAGATCAGCCAGAGCTGTATTCCAGTTCTACCCAGAGAATGAGAGTCAAATGGACCTGGTAACCTCACAAGCCATGAAAGCTGGCTTCTATGGAGGTGTTGTTGTGGACTTCCCTAATTCTGCCAAAGCAAAGAAGTTTTTCTTGGTACTAATGACTGGAGGATCTGCGCCATTACCTCAAGCACTAGGTAATTGTTAAATAAATGGCTTTTGTCCAGTTTTTGGTCATACTCACATCAATTTATTAGCTGATAGTAAGTCATAAAACACCAAATAGATTGGCAGCAATGAAAGAAGGCAGCTGTACAAAAGCTGCCTTCTTTCATTGCTGCCAATCTATTTTATTTTATTCTTCCAGTGTAGTAGGTGATTCCAGACTTGATGATCATAATTTTAGACATCTTTATCATGTGAATTTCCTGTTTTATAGGAACTGATGAAATGGACAATAACCTTCAAGTCAAGTATGCTAAAAGAGAAGCAACAAGAAATAGTAGGGGCAAACCACTCAAGAACACAAGAGCTTGGATCCTGGAGAAAAAGGAAAGGAGAAGGAAACAAGGGAAGGACACAAAGGCTGATACAAAGTACACAGGCAGGAAAAGAAGTGGCCGCTTTTAGAAGTAAATGTCTTGTGTAGTCAACAGCATATATTAATTTAATAACTAAGCTAATCTATATTAAAAGTATCTAAGTATTTCATTCTGGTCTATCTTTTAACTACATATTTCCAAACAGTGTCCACACCACTACCTATTGTTTCTACAGGAGTCATATTTGGCAATGGGAACCGGCATGCCACTACCACAGTGTCTTTGTTTGTCTCTGTTAATAACTTATGTTCAAAGTCCTTCATCATCTGTTCAACACCAAATATCACTATGTTGTTGTATGGCTTCAGGTCAAACTTCCATAAGTCACGCTGAAAGAATTTGCTGCCACGGTATTCTGGTTTCAGTAACGCAGCGATTCGAGAATAGTAGACTAACCAGGGGTTCAACTCTACTCCATCTGCTTGGAAACCTAATTTGGCCGCGGTAAACACAATCCTTCCATCGCCCGAACCCACATCTAATAGTTTACCACTGCGACCAACCAAAGCTTTGCTAACTCCAAGGAGTTGTTCTGTGGTGGCAGGAACGTAAGGCAAACAAACTTTCCTCAGCGCTGGTACGGTGAACGGTATACAAATAATACTGACTCCAACAGCTAGTCCTCCGGTGCCATAAATTAATACTTTTCCTGTAGTAGATAGCTTTGCCGGATTTTTTGTTTCCGAGTCTTGGAGTATTTCTAGTTCCATTATGTGTGCCGGCTGTGCCGAAAATTTGGTTACCTACTTTTCGTTCGTGAAAATTTGACATTACACTGACATGTCGTCCTAATTTTAAAGGAGACCTTAGACGATCAACATCGGTATCAATCATGTCAATCTGAAAATCATATATTATTGAGATTTTACGTCATAATTTTTATCTATAGCTTCAGAAGATAAAAATATCTGAGATTCACAACAAAACATGTTGAAATCTCTATCTTATCTTCTATCAATGTTCGATACAAATTGTAGGGAACGTTGACAGAAGATAGAGATTTCGACATGTTTCACGAGTGCAAAAGCACAGCTTATCAAGATCATGGATTGCAAATAACTACTGTATAATATGCTGGAAGTCTAGCTCTTAGGTCTTGATGTGAGAATGCAAGATCGCGCATATTACGTCATGTAAATACTGTGAAGGTGCATGTTTTATAAGTCAACGGAAGGTGCACTGTCAACTGTCACTATCAGACAGCCCACAGACTACATAGAGATACTAGACAGCCTTAGCCCGTAGGGTATATATGTTCTGTGGCCTTAGCAGCCCAGCTGTCACTAGCACAGTAGCATAGCACTAGTTTGTCAGGAAATGCCAAATATTGCCGAAGTTTTTTTTCCTCCGGCCCCATAAAATCTGCTGTAAAATTGCATACTTTAAACGTAGGAATACTAGATAAGAAGAACAAATGACTGCGTTCGAAGAGTTCGGTGTCCTCCCCGAGCTGGCGAAAGCCATTGAGGAGATGGACTGGACACTACCAACAGATGTCCAGGCCGAGGCAATACCGCTCATATTGGGTGGTGGAGACGTGCTTATGGCTGCTGAAACAGGCAGCGGGAAGACTGGTGCCTTCTGTTTGCCGATCCTGCAAATAGTGTGGGAGACTTTGAAAGATATACAGGAAGGGAAGACGAGTAAGATAATACAAACGATATCGACGGAGTTGACGATGTCATTCTTTGATCGCACGGACGCACTGGCCGTGACGCCAGACGGGCTGCGATGCCAATCGCGCGACCAGAAGGGCTGGCACGGCTGCAGGGCCACTAAGGGCGTGCACAGCAAGGGGGCTTATTACTATGAAGCCACCGTGACTGATGAGGGCTTGTGCCGTGTGGGCTGGTCAACACAGGCCGTAAGTGGAAATGCCATAAAATATTATAAAATCAATACATTTCAAAACTATGAAATCAATGAACCCAGAATTTATTTTAAAAAATCTGATTAATTTCATTATCGCATCATGTTTGAAAAATAATAATACTTGCTGACATAGATAATATCATTTTGATAAATAAACATAACTTGGCTGTTGCTCAGGATATAGTACATGTATGCCCAAGTATCAAAATTGGTCATTTAAATATCAAAGTCAAAGTCAAATAATTTATTTCAATTAGGCACAAATGAGCCTATATCCTAGGAGCATGTATTTTTTGTCCTATTGAAATACTACAAATGTTTATAGAATCGCTTTGGGTGCAGTTTAGAGCACCATTATGCCCTATAGTCGTTTTTTACAGCCTGGGTAAAGTGCAATTCGATTGTATAATAATATCATTAGATGCTTTTACAAGATGAGGTTCTATAAAGATCTGCACTGAATAAGTGCGATTAGTCCCCTAACGAACTGACAAGTGCCGCTACTGGTGTAATTGATCCAACAGTTGACAATGCGATGCTATTACTAGAGCATTCTTTCTAATCTTTTTGTAGGGGTGAGCTGGTATCTTAAGAAAAAATATTATAATATTACAAAGGGTAATTATTCCACATTCTGCAATAGTCAATTTTTGTCTTTTTACTGTGTATAGAAGGCCTACCCAACTTGCTAAATCAATTTTATTGATAAAGTGTTTAATGATAATTTTTTAAAAGAGTAACGGTGGAGTTTCTTGCCCATTCTTCTCCATACGAAAACTACCTTTTGGAATGGGCGACTAGAATCAGTTTTAATATTTTTTGTAAAGTTTGACGTTCAAGTGCCTTTTTTGTGCCTAATTTAAATAAATTATTTGACTTTGACTTTAATAAACATAATATCTTCTTACCCCTTCAAAACTTACCATATGTGTTATTATTTTATTTGATAATAATTAACAAATATTTAAGCTGCTATAGGATCTGGATCACGTGTAGTCACGGCCCCAGAGACATCAAAATCAGGGAAAGTGGTGGTTGATGCCATCAAGCCAAAATTTGGTTCAAAATTAAGAAAAAAATATGTATAGTGACATTCTGAAGTCTCTAGAAAAACCGAGATGCGCGTCATAGTTTTATATTGTAAAATCGGCTCTCTTTATGGTTTTTAAAGTTATTTAAAAAAGTATTGGTTTTACAAAAAAATGTTTCCAGTAAAAGTTGTTCAGAAGATAATTTCACATAAGGATTAATGATTTTAAAATTTTCTAAAAAAATCATTTTTGTTTATTTTTGGCCCTGAAACCTAGAATTGGATTAACGAAAAAGTGAGTGAAAAAGTATCTTAAAGACGTTCGAATTTAATAAAAATCGGGAATTTTGTGGCTATTGTTATTATTAACAAAGTCCCCCAAGGCCCTAGTCTGATCGCGAAATTTCAAAATGGCGGCTTACTGCAAAATTGTTAACTAAAAAAACTTTTTCACAAAAAATAAAACCAACTTCCAAAAAAAAAAACTCTACAAAGTGAAAAATATCTTTGATTTCGGAAGTCGGTGTCTTGGGTTTTTTATTTTAGTTTTTTTTTTTGCCACCGACTTCCGAAAAATATACCTAGGTATCTTCGCTATTGGTTGTAGTTTTTTTTTTGTTCTAAATTCATTAAAAAATAAGAGCTAAAACATGCAATTTATTTTAAATCGCAAAGTGCAAAATTCGCAAAGATACAGACGTGCATTTTCACTTTTTTTTAAATAACAATTTTGTTTATCGATAAAAAAAATTGAGTTTTAGATTGATTGAATGGCTTATTAGTACCTACAGATTACAAAAAAAATTGGTTCGGATCTGGCCGTGGTGCCACACAAGTTAATGGAACCATTTTATTTAAACCAATACTTTTTTTATAACTTTAAAAAACCAAAAAAAGAGCCGATTTTACAACTATTTTGCAATATAAAAGTATGACGCGTATCTCGGTTTTTCTAGACTTCAGGATGTAACTATACATATTTTTTTCCTAATTTTGAACCGAATTTCGGCTTGATGGCATCGACCACCACTCCCATTTCCCTGGGGACGTGACTAGTGCCATAATATTGCATTATCAAAACTGTTATAAAACAATTTAGTCAAAGTTAGACTACTTCAGGATTTACCTACTTCGCCACTATATTTAAGTTTTAGAGTTCTAAAGAAATACAACAGAAAGAACTCTGCATGCCAATACATGTAAGATATTGTTTTAAACAGAACCAATAATTTTTTGCTATAGGTCTATTTCGATTTCACGTTGCACAGCCATAAAAAAAATCACCACTCACTTTTATTCAACCGGTAATCCGACCACAATTTAATTTCAAGGTACTTTTTCGATAACTGTCACTATGCTGAAATAGTTTCATTTGTTTAAATTAATTTATATTTTCTCTTGTTTTCTCAAAAAAATCACAAAGTGAAAACAATGTCTGATTACTCTAGTAATAGCGGATGTAGGACCCGTATAATTAGAATCGTGCCCATAAATATCTAAGGACATACTAGTTTGGTGCTATTAATCCATTAGAAGTCAGTAAGATATTGTTTTAAACAGAACTAATATTTTCTATAGGTCTATTTCGATTTCACGTTGCACAGCCATAAAAAATTCACCACTCACTTTTATTCAACCGGTAATCCGACCACAATTTAATTTCAAGGTACTTTTTCGATAACTGTCACTATGCTGAAATAGTTTCATTTGTTTAAATTAATTTATATTTTCTCTTGTTTTCTCAAAAAAATCACAAAGTGAAAACAATGTCTGATTACTCTAGTAATAGCGAATGTAGGACCCGTATAATTAAAATCGTGCCCATAAATATCTAAGGGCATACTAGTTTGGTGCTATTAATCCATTAGAAGTCATGACTAAGACAAATCAACCCTATAATGTCCTTAACGTATAGCAGCTATATCTCAGAGATTTATATATAAGTGCAGTCTTATAGAAGAATAAAACAAGACTGTTACAAGAGCAAACAATCATATTAAATGCATTTATAGGATCAAAATCGGCACTTTCCTAATTAGTTTTATAACATGCGCTTTTAAGACTGCAAGTTCTAGTACGAATCTTATAAAGTCATCCTGTAAACGTTTATAAAACTAGTTATAGGATCGTATGTACTTGTAGCGCAAATCGTCTAGTAAGATATTGTTGTAAGATCACTGCCTTAGTCAAAGGTTCTATTAGATTCTTATATGACCTTTATTCTTATAAGTCGATAACTATAGGAACATTTTGTAACACCCAAGTACTATGAAATAAGTAAAAAATAACTTGTAATTATATTTTAGGCAAGACTGGATCTGGGTACAGACCGTCTGGGTTTTGGGTTTGGAGGCACAGGCAAGAAGTCCAATGCCAAGAACTTTGATGACTATGGTTCTGCATATGGAATGAATGATGTCATAGGTATGTTGTTTTTACGGATCTTTAACTTATAGAAGATAAATTATTTAGCATGTTGTTTGAAATTTGACATTAAGTTAATAACACTTACAAACCATTTCCTTCATAAAAATTGGTAAATAGTTCCTGTGCATTATTTCAGGGTGCCTACTGAACCTGAACAATGGTGAGATTAGCTACACTAAGAATGGAGAAAAACTTGGAGTAGCCTATACCCTGGCCCCTGAAAGGCGCGCAGACTGCTACTTCCCTGCTGTCGTACTCAAAAATGCTGAGATGAGCTTTAATTTTGGCAAGATGCCATTTAAGGTATGTAAATTCTTAGTTACCTAGGAAACAGTAATTGTATTGTAATAATTTTATGATACTATTCATTCTATTGTTTTAAAATAAGCCATTTTGGTTTGAATGCTTCTTTAGAATATGAATGTTTTATCGAGTTTGACTAGCTAATTTAATTAGACCCTGTATACATATAAAAGCAAAAATGTATGAACCTCAATAGCACATGGCCTAAGTTGGGTCCAGTTTTCTAAGAAATTCTATCTACAATCTGCATAAATTGTCAATTTTATGCATGACTAGCTTTACCCGGCCTGGCTTCGCACGAGTAGCACTTAGTACTTATCTACGATGCACCTATCTACCCCACCTACCTACCTACCGACCGACCGACTCTACCTACCTAACCTACCTACTTACATATACCAACCCTACTTACATTCTACGTATGTAGGTAGGTAGCTACCTACATACAGTACCTACCTACCTACCTACCTATTGAAATATGTACAGACGCCAGCACATCAACCTACTACAATCTGTCAAATTTCTTTAATAGATTTTCAATTTTATCACTAAAACATAAGGTTCAAAGTTGATTGGGAAATTTTGACAGTTTCGGGTAGGTTGACCTGCTGGCGTCTGTACTATTGTGAATTCATGCAAGCCTAGTACTTTTTGTTAGTTTAGATTTATGGCAACGACAGCTAGGAACAGTTTGTATGGGAAAATAAAATTGTTGTTTTTATTATTTTCCTCGCAGTTTTTTCCATATTTTCTAACCGTTTAAACCTACCCTGGACTTCCACATATATATTTCAAAACCAAAATTAGCCAAATCGGTCCTGCCGTTCTCGAGTTTTAACTAGACTAACAAACAGCAATTCATTTTAATTGTATAGGAGAATAAAATAGTAACATTAATATAGCATTATATTGTATAGTTAAGCTTGTGGCTGAGTAAAGACAGCCGCACGGGTCGAACCATCAGGTTAAGCTACGCTTTCTGGGGTTGGTCCGTGAAAATCTGACAAACATTCTTACCAAGTATATCTTATTACCCAGTTACTGGGTTGTGGAGGTAAGATAGGCAGTCGCACCATGTAAAATATTGGTATTCAGCTGCATCCGGTTAGCCTGGAAGCCGACCTCAATATAGTTGGGAAAAGGCTAGGCAGATTGATTTGAACATAGTAAAATTGTACCTTATCTTTATTTAGTACCCACCACCGGCAGAGTACATAGGCATTGCCACAGCGCCAAAGGACAGTATGAAGCAGAATGTGGTGTCTTCGGACAGCGCCGTGGAAACTAAGCCCGCTAATAATGCGCCGCGATCTATTATTATTGAGGTGAGTGAGAGAATAGGGATGATGACCAAAAACATTTTTGTCCCTCAGGTAGATTATTAAAAAATATTGGACACCTATTTCTTCTTTTTTTACGTAATCATAAGATTACGGCAATACATTGATTTAAGAGCCCGTATCAATTTCGCGGTCTAAAAACAGAAAATTCTAGGTTTTTCAGCGCAAATTTCTCAATAACCTAAAGATATCAGTTTTTTTTTAAATGCAAAGTTATTTATCATGTATTTAACTAGGTAGTCTACGAATTAAAATGTTGATAACTACTCAATATAAATTACGAAAAATAAAAATCTAACACACGTTTTTACGTAAACACGAAACACCAAGTTTTTCAATTGCTTTTATAGCTTAATGTTAGCAAATTTCAATCAGAGAAAAATCCTAAATACATAGGGCATATAGTATATTAGGAAGCCTACGAATCATTTTTTAAAAGTTTAATGCATGGGCACTTAGGAAAAAATGTGAACCACGCAGAAAAAACGCAATAAAATCATGTGTAAAAAGTCGTCTACGGGTAAGAATTTATTGAAAATAACAATAAGTGTTAAATATTTAAAAAAATGAGGTTTTAATCTACCAAACTCAATTTTTATATTTTATTTTTGACTTCTTATTTAATTGTAATAAAATATCAAACTAATCCCTTATAAACCGATGCACTCGCGCGAGGCAATCACTTGTCCGATGAAGCGCCAGCCCGCGCCGCAGCTGAGCGCGTAGCTTTAAATTCCCCTCATAATAATAATGATATATCCTTGATCCAGCCTGTCCCATCTTGCTGTCCTCCCCTCAGCGACGCCCTAAGCCGAGTTTCGTACCCCACAGGTGGTGCCCTTAGCGAGCGTTCGCCTAATTTTAATTTAGAATAGTTTTGCTCCTGGCTGGAGGCTTTGAGTGTAGTAGCTTAAGGCAGCCACAGGATAGTCCGGTTAAGCAGTAAATACCTTAGTGGTATACCTGCGAGATGCCAAAAATTAAAAAAAAGAAAGAAAAAAAAAGCAAGGCAATCAGAGGCGCCCGAGCGTCGACGTCGGACCTGTGTCGCCCGTGACTGTCGCCACTCCCAACGTAACTCGCGAATAAATCGCGATTTTGTACTACGCCTAACCAGTTTTGAGACTGAGTATATTTATTTTTTTATTTATGCATAGTGACACTTTGTTATTTGCTAATGTTATTCTACCTGTGAATGTTTTGTTTGGTACTATTAGTAAAATAGTGTTTAACTTTTAGAAACCTCCTAGGAGTCTCGAAGCGCACCGTTATCTAAATAATCTTTATAAATAATGGTGCTGATTCTCTTGTACACCGAACTAAACTATCACTAAAATTCCTTACTTTTGGCTATGAGAATCTTAAAACTATTCTGCAATAAAAAGTAAATTTAAAAATTATTTTGACATAACTAAATCGAATTTGACAATTGCGACTCCTCGTGGTACATACTTGTTTGCCCTGCCCCGTGAATTTTTATAGAGCCGGAGGCGCGCGTCGACGTTTTATATGGATTTTTTCTCTTTTTGTATGGAAAATAAAAAAAATGTTACCTACGTGTAGAGTATTAGGGGTATACGGATTTCATAAAGGGGGTCGAAATTTTCTTTATTTTTGCGATAGGACACACCATTTTCGAAATACAGGGTGTTTGGCAGAACGTTGAACATACGAAAATGGTGGATAGGTGGGGTCATCTGCTACTTACTCAACCCATTTTTTTTTTTTTAAATGCAAGTTGAAATTTAGTTTCAAGTATTTTTTTACATATTTCTGTAAGTTTGAGGACTTATAACTTTTTTTCTAGCTAACATCTGAATAAAGCAATAGTTTTATAAGAATCTACCAACATTAACGATAAAAAAAAAATGCCTGTTTTATCCATTTGTGATAAAAAATACACTCTAAAGTTAAGAAAGTGGTGAAACTAGAAGAAAGCAAAAAAATTTTTTTTTTAATATCCTGGGCCAATTAAATTAGGGCTGAGTAAGTAGCAGATGACCCAATCTATCCACCATTTTCGTATGTTCAACGTTCTGCCAAACACCCTGTATAAGCAAAAGAAAAGAAAAAATATACAGTACTGTTTTTGCACCTGAAGTCGAGGTGTTCGTGTGAATTTTAGTTCATGACAACTAATAATATTCCACACGATTTTTGATCGCGATTAAAAATGGTCAGATATAGTTAGAACATTAAAATTTTAGTACATTCTTAGTGCTGTCAAACTAAAATATAGTTAAGTTGTGTCACTTTAAGGCTCGTGCAGACCAGCGCGACGCGACCGCGCGACGCGACTCGAACAATACAATTTCTAAGAAAACTTCACGGTATAACAATAGCCGGTCCACGTCGCGCTAGTCTGAACGAAGCTTTAGTCTATTTCAGAATGGGAAATCATCGTTTGACAGGAATAAACTAAATTTTGGTGATTTTTAGTCTAGTTTAGAGGCATTTGTGACAAGAAAATCGGCACCAATATCTAAATAATACAAGAGTACCATAACACGTGTAGTTAGTTTCACACTTTATAGTTTGCTATTACTATAGTGAATGCCGTACTAGGTAACGATATTTTTAAAGGGTACCTAAACATAACACGTCATTAATAGTTACAATAAAATCCATCCAGTATTACGGAACCTAGTATATAAAATCTATGGAGTGCTGATAATATCGGTTACGGACCAAGATTATTTGTTCCCGCTGCGCTGTGTGCGACTACGCACACTACGCTTGTCAGCGATAGTTCGAACGCACACAGACACACTGCGCTTCGATAGTTACCTAAACTAGGAGCGCGCCGAAATTGATACGGGCTCTTAACATGTGCCATGACGTCACGAGTATGTAGATTTTATACTTACTTACTTGTGACGTAGCGACCCCCGCTCCCCAACTTTAGTGCGTTTTATCTAAGTAATTTTGTATTAATATGATAAAGTAAAAAGTATGTGTCTATTATTTTTTAAAATAGAATTGCTTTTTTTACCCAGGCATCATCCCTATTAACAAAGATGGAAAATACAAAAAGATAGAACATATCTTAATATATTTTGGCGATTGGTTCCATCTGACGCCATGGCAACATGATGGCAAAGAACTTGCGCTGGTGTTATATGGAATTCCAGGCGCGCATTTGGAGGTCGCGTGGCACAGTTCGGTTTCTAGTATAAACCAATATACAAGCCTTGAAATCTGTCTGATGTTGTAAAGTCCAAAAGCCAAGAAGTTTGTACTTCTTTACCTTAAACAAGCTGCTGCCCGTGGCTTCGCCCGCGTGGACCCTAATTCTTTTTCTAAAATAAATGTAGCCTTAGTTACTCCTTATAATATCATCTAACTGCTAGTGAAAGTCCCGTCAAAATCGATCCAGCCTCTATACACCGTGAGGACTATTTCTGCTTGCAGCAATTGGCCGCTATAGAACCGGGGTGGTAACAGATTTGGTCACCGCGTTCACGGGATTTTGTTTTCAAAGTACTTCGATAGTACCTTAATATACTTTCATATGCATTTAGTAAAAAGCTTTTATTTTGACAGTACAAACAGACATTTCAATTTTATTTATTTGTTTAGATATGCACACAGAGTTTTACAATATCAAGAAAATATATAATTGCGAGTGCAACCATTTAAGCAATAAGAAATTTAATAATAAACTTTTTTTTCAACACAGCCCTCAAGAGAATTAGCAGAACAAACTTGCAATCAGATAACAAAGTTCAAGAAGCATCTGGAAAACCCAAAGATTCGCGAGCTGCTGGTAGTAGGAGGCATAAATGTTAAGGATCAGATTAATTCCCTAAATGCCGGCATCGACATCGTAGTGGGCACCCCTGGGCGGCTGGAGGATCTGATTCAAGGAGGTAAGGTTGGATGACAGACACTTGGAACGATACAGTTAGGATTTTTTTCAACTTGGGTGGAGATGTATGATAATTTCAGGGCTACAAAAATCGATTAAAGAGCGAAAAATACAATATAGGACATGACCAATCAGCTCCTACTACCAACCTTGTTGATTGAAGTTGTTGGAGTAGGTACGAAGTTGTTCATTAAAAATTCAACTTAGTAATTTACCATCTCTTCAACTGCATATTTAGTTTGGAAGAAATTAGCACGATTGCTGCACAGTATAATAAAGTAACAGTATTATGTCACCGCTGTGACCTTGAAATTATTACTTACGCCCGCTCGGTAGATAAACCTTTCGCGTCCGTGCGTACCTGCCGCGCACTCGAGACTTGCGTACTGGTATACAAAGACATAATACTGTTAATTACTTATACTGTGACTGGTGTTGCTTTAGCGGCCATGCCGTTTACCATGCATTTGGATTGCTATCGTTTGATTATGTGTATTATCAGCGCAGGGAGGAAAAAGGGAATATTTTTGTGGTTGAAAAATATTTTCTGATCAATCCTTGTTCATGAAGCCACGTCAACCAATGTCCCATTTTGTTGTACAGGTTACCTAGCCCTCACCCACTGTCGTTTCTTCGTACTGGACGAGGCAGACGGTCTGCTGAAGGCAGGTTATGGTGAACTGATCGAACGCCTTCACCGACAGATACCTAAGATCACGTCCGATGGACGCCGGTTGCAGATGGTCGTCTGTTCCGCCACACTACACGCTTTCGAAGTTAAGAAGATGGCCGTAAGTTTGTATTTTAGAAAAATATGTTTTATTAAAAACAATTTTCTATTGTAAATCGAATTTTGAGACTTTTACACTAGATGACTAGGAGGTCTCAAAGAAAGACTTACATCGAAGGAAAACCTTCAATTCTTCCGAAAATTTATTTATACTTTTCCGTCTTCCCTTCATTCTACTTGCGAAAGCGGAATGCCCTATGGTGTTTGAGTAACACAACAGTCCTCCATAGAAGATAGATTAACCCTTTCCCTGCCAGATTTTGCCACAGTAATCGTGCCCCCAGGGCCGGGGTGTTTAGGTATAATTTCGAACAGTGTTGGGAAATTTTAATAATTGTTATGGATATTATATAAGTACTAGCTCTTGCTTGCGATATCGTACGAATCTGTTTTAACTCTGAGGGTAGAGCCGTGCCAGGGGTCTACCCTTTATAGCAGAACTTTTTATGTCATAATATTATTTTGCATAACAGCTATCATATCGCAGAAAATTCATAGAAACATGCAAACAAGCATACACCATGCATGCAAGCGAGCATGCAACATGCAGCAGGCATGGTTTCTGTCACGGCTCCGGCGCGGCGGTCCCACGCGAGCTTATCGTCGCAGATGGTTTTAACGCTCACCGCCATGGCTGAGGCTGGCTAGCGATTCGCCGGCCAGCAAGCCGAAGCTCGCGGGCCGCCTCGCCCCTCCGCGCTTACGCGGGCTTAAATTACACTCTAGGGGAAGGGCAGACAAGACTACGAGGAGTCGGTTTTGCAGCGATTCGTTTCTGTCACTAACTTTTGTCTCACAACATATTGACTTTTTAAGACAGTATTTTAACTTAATTTATGATTAAAAATGTTATTTTATAGAAATGGCAAAATGCCTAATAAAATTATTCCAAATAAAATTCTGCCATCTTAAAAGTATGCCATTGTAAATTCGGACATTATAAACATTCGGCCAAACAATAATTATATTAAATATTTTTTATGCCTTTAGAATTTAATATTCGTTTAAAGAAGATTATGCCAGATAGAGGGAACCCCCGTTCCAGTGGGCCGTAGGTACCTATAAAGATTGATGCAAAATAAAACACTCATAATATATGTTATTGTCAGTATTTATTTCCACGTGGACGAAGTCTCCGGTAACTTATGAACTATGGGTTTTAAAATAAAATGGGAACTAACTTACCGAATCTTCATCGCTTGTACTACTTGAACTGGAACTGACATTGTTGATATCTCCTTGTAAAATATTCAATAATTCGTCGTCTTCCAACATGGTAACAACAAAGTGAACGTGTTATCACGGGGACGGCGCTACGGGTAGACGGGTACTGATGTTTACCAACAAATATGGCATCCGTGTTGCTTACGCCGCACGAAAAATCATGGTGATGGCGGCCAGTGACCGTCAGGCGGTAGCTGTATTAGTGACGCCTCAAAATAATATCGACATCAAGAATATATCTTTTTTAATTTCGTAATTTTCTACAGATTCTCTTCAATTGTTGACCGTTATTCAAATGACAAGTTTAAAAAACACATTAAAGTTTAAATTTATAGTCTAGACATGGATTAACAAGATAATTAATAATTTAAAACCATTGTTTTTTTTTTTGTGTTTACTAGCGCA
This sequence comes from Xanthia togata, assembly GCA_963853775.1. NCBI lineage: Eukaryota > Metazoa > Arthropoda > Insecta > Lepidoptera > Noctuidae > Xanthia > Xanthia togata. The sequence goes on from OY970809.1 coordinate 15,509,157, forward strand.
TCACTAGCCCACGTAAAATTACGGGTACGGCGCAGTGTGTCAGGGTTGTAAAAGTACCTCATTTGATTACTGCATTTAGATTTCATTTTTATGTATCAGAATGATGAGCCTGAGTATTAAAGTATTATTGTTGTATTATTGTAATTTGTATTATAAATAATATTAAATTTCTTCATATTTTTTTCATGTAGTCAAGAATTGGACATTTAAAAAAATAGAACGTAATATTACGGGATTAGCGCCACGGACATTAGCATCAAAACACGGAATATTACGGTGACGGCAGGGAAAGTGTTAAATATTTTGCTTTATTTCTTTATCAGGAGAAAATAATGCACTTCCCGACATGGGTTGACCTGAAGGGTGAGGACTCAGTACCAGAGACAGTCCACCACGTGGTCGTGAACGTAGACCCACAGAAGGATCGCCTATGGGAGACTCTGCGCAAGTAAGTTTCTAGAAAATACATCGCCAAAAAGCAGAACATCTTAATTTGCTTATGCCCCGTCAAAAAAACCTCTGTGATAAAATCTTGGCGTGTTAGAAGACGGGATATAGTACTGAAAATCTGAGTAAATTTTAAAAATGCATAAACAGCTTGGCGTTTACTGACATTTACAATACAAATTACCCGGACGAAGCTTATAATTATTTTCTAGATCTTTTCTTATGTTTTTATAATTTATATTTGATGAGTAACGCCTTTGACCGAGTTGACCATACAATACTAATGCAAAAAATAAGAATGTACGGCATAAGAGGTAAAGCGCTAGATCTCATCTTATCATACCTGCATAATAGAAAAGAAATAGTAGAAATAACATAAATAGGTCAAAAGACACGAAATGAGAGTAAAAATCGAGTACTATACAATTTGGAGTTCCACAAGGTAGTGTCCTAGGCCCTTTACTGTTCTTGATATTATATCAATGGTCTTCCTAAACATATCAACCAACAAATGGTACTATTTGAAGATGATAGTACAGTTATAATAAAAAGCGACAAATAAAATGATTACGAGCACGTAGTCAACCAAACATTAAATACGATAATACAATGGTTAACCGACAATAATCTTAAAATAAATATGGACAAAACGAAAATTATACACTTTCACCAGAGAACTGCACTGAAAAATATAAACGTTAGTTACCAAGGCGAAATAGTACATCCTGTGACAGATACAAAGTTTCTAGGAATTAATATTGACAATACACTGACATGGAAAACACATTTAGAATATGTGTGCAAAAGAATTTAATAAAGCCTCATTTACTCTGTACAAAATCTCAAAAATTGTTAATAAAGAAGCCGCATTAGCTGCTTATCACGGACTTGATACACCTGTCCTAAGATATGGTATTATATCTTGGGGCAACGCAGTCGTTAAGGAATCTATATTTAAAGCCCAAAAGAAATGCATCAGAGCAATGTCACAATGTGTAATTTAAACAACACTACCAGTTGTCAAGCCCACTTTAAAACCTTAAAAATTCTGACCCTGCCTTTGTTATACATATATGAACTAAATGTGTTTGTCAAATTAAATCCTAATTATTATAAGACTGCTTTTAAAAGCTACTATAGACAATTACGTGACAAAAAAAGATTAGAAATTGATATACCTATGGAAAAACAGCATCAATCAATAAAAGTATTAATTGCCTGATGATGTCAAAAAGTTACCTGTTCATCAATTCAAGTCGAAGCTGCACAAATTCCTGGTGAATAAATATTATTATAATATCAAGAAGATAATTACAAGATAAAAATATAGATAGATACATAGAGTAAGAGTAATTTATTGACACTGAATAATATGGCAATACAAATAGTGTGACATGCTATAATAATTTATTTTGACATCTGTATAATTTTATTTTAATTTGAACCAATACTTCAACGAATTTAATTTATTTGATTGTTACGTCTATGACATGTAATAATATACATCTGACAATTTTTATTTTAAGTATAATATATAATTTTGTAATGTTATTTTAATAATTATTTAATTAGATTAAATAGAATTTAAATATTTGCACACCTTAGTAGGTAATGCTACAGAGTATTTTATAGTTATCTGTTTATACCTACCTGTATTAAGCAAATAATTAATAGGGTGTTTTACTCTATATGAGAAAAAATCTAAAAATATATTATTGAGATAGCTTAGGTAAAAAGCAGTTGGAAAACGTTAGCTTTAGTTCATAAAATAGCAAACTAAATTTTAAAATTCAATTCAAAGGTTTCAGCTTTTTTTATCTGTTTCATAACACCATTAGATAGTAGTCGCCATGTTATTACGTCGTACGGCTATTTAAACTTAGGAGTGTTAACTGTCAACTATCAGCGTACATTTAATCTATAAATTTGTTTACATAGTGAACTGGCGTCATGACCACAGAGCAATATGGCGTCCACTGCGTCCAGCGTTTTCGTCAAATTAAGCGCGAAATTTGAAAATGCAAAATTTAAATGCATTTTTATGGCACTTAACGATTGAATAAAAATTTTGTGAATTTTTTAGTGGTTCATTAGCACCACGGATATCGAGGGATATGCCTTGGAGGCGTGGCACGTGGCGCCTCGACATTGCTAAATTGGGCTTATGTTCGAACGGCGGCTGTACGCTTCATTCAGTCGCTTTGCAACTGCGTACAGTGTACTATTGATGCGTAAAAAACCAAAATGCCGAGCTGTGCAGTAATAATTTGTAAAAATAGGTCTAGTACCATCAACCTGAAGACAAATGGCGTGTCCTACCACCGGTAAATAAACATTTAAGTCACTGTTTAATATTTTAAATCAATTTTTTAATCATTTACTAACTTGCGTCCGGAGCGATACGAACTAGCCCGAATCTTTCCGAACGGAACGAACGTTTTGGATTTAGAGAGGTGAAATCGAGTGCGTGCGGCTGATTTTATCGACATGCGTATTATTGCAGTCGAATCATTTTATACAGAACTCAATGGATATTCTCGTATTACATGTATAGTTTAAAAGTTAAATTTGTTATTAATTTAATTTTGTTTGAAGCAAATAAAGACATTGTCATTTCAATACAGTTACTCGTGGATAGCATAATATTTAACAGAGAGGGTTCCCTTTACCCGGTAATACAATATTAAAAAAAAAAAAACTCATTTTATTTTAGTAAAAATAACCCATATTTTCGGATAGGTATATAAAAACAAAATAAATTAAACAAAGAAAATTAAACGAAGTTATAATAATACAAGAATGTGCTAAAATAAATATCGATAAAAATTATCGACCATCGCTTTCGACTCCCTAATTGCATGCGTGTGCATTGAATGTTCGCAAATAGCAAGTGTTTACAAGTGAAAGCCCCGCAAATTCTATGTATGTGTGCTATTAGAAATTGATTTAGTGAGCTGCTTTCTTCTTAGTGTGCGAGTTCAAATGTTAAGTGTGTGAGTCAAATCGTAAGTACACTATTTGTTAATGTTGTAATTATTTTGGTGGGAGATAAGCGGTCGCACTAGGATTCCTTACTATTCCGCAATGAAGGCATATCTCTGGATATCTATGATTAGCACTATAGAATCTAATTGAGACACTTTTAAAAAATGGGTGTAATACCCTATTTAATTTGATTTGCGAGGGGAATGGGGTGCAGTTATTGTACCGAGCGGTCCTACTTATAACTCGGAAGGGACCATAATATTGGAACTGGCGCAACCTTATTTGAGTTCAGTCGACATTCTGACTTTAAGCTAGAGATGGGCTTAAATGTTAAAAAATAATAACACTGCTAAATGGTAATGCTAACAATAATTAACAGTTAAAAATAGCAGTTATTTTTAGCAACTGTTAAATTTAATCACAGACAGATTGTTAACGTAATTAATTCTCATTTCCTTCATACTTTTCACAGTCTTAGGACTGTCAACTTTTCCTGTTGGCGTATAAACAATATACAAACAGTCAAACAAATGGAATTTTCACTCACAATACTATCTACCACAAACAAACCCGCGTAAACCTTCGCAACGAAGATCAGTCTTATTTAACACTAGTTAAATGTAACATTTCCGAATTCAGCAGTTAGCACTTAATTAAATCAACTCGCTCAAACTTAACAATCTAACTGTGACTGAATCTGCAGGACCATTATTGCTTTGTTGTGAGTTGTGACTGCTATATTTAACAGCTATCCCAGAACTTATTTAACAGGTGTTGACACTAAAAAAAATTAGCAGTGTTAATTTAGCAGCTTATTAATTTTAGACCCATCCCTACTTTAAGCATTTGACAGTGACAACTTAAGACCGGCGCACGCCTGTCGAAGCGCAGTTCACTACCATACAAATATAAATTTTGTGGCAGTTGTAAAAAAAGAAAAGAAACGAAAATAACCAAAGCCTGCGAGAGCATTCAAACAGACACAGATAGGCTTGCGGTTAAAACTTTTTTGCGTTATTCTCATTTATAGAACTTCGTTTGAAATATCGCACTTCTTTTTAGTAAATTCTTCTTTCACATTATCAGGCATGTACAGACGGACGGCGTCCACTCAAAGGACAACATTCGTAGCGGCAATACTACCCCTGAGACGTTATCTGAAGCCGTCAAGATACTCAAGGGAGAGTACTGCGTGCGCGCCATCAAGGAACATAAGATGGACAGGTGATTTCTTTTGTTTTATTTAACTTTTTTCAAGGTTCTTACTGAGTAGTCGAACGAAAATCACACTTGCATCGGAATTTCTAGTATTGATATACTTAATAGAGTTAATTTGAAAAAGTTCCTAGTTTCCAAGATCTCACCTTTATAAGAACTAGGTATTTTTAGCAAGTAAGCGTTTTGAATTGAAAAACATTTGCCCGTTTTCAGTAATAATAAGCGAAATCTAATTCAATGCCTAGATATTATTGCAGTTGAAGTGTTGGATTAACTCTCGGTGCTATGCCGAGCGTTGAAAATCCGACAACGCGCTTTACTTAGGTATCAATTTAGGTGGCCTAACATTAGTATAGATATTGATAACGAAGCTGAGTGGGACGCGTCTTTGTGGATGGCACTCCACAAAGACGCGTCCCACTCAGCTTCGTTCCGTACTAAAGTACAGCTTACAGTACAGTAATCGCGGAGTTGGGCGCGTCTTTGTGAATGGCACTATCAATAATCGGGCATTAATCCTCCTTTCGCGCTTAACGTACTATGGTAATACCACCTTCTAAATAATCCAAACTAAATGAACATCGTGCTATAACATACTATACCGTTCTGCACAGAGCCATAATCTTCTGCCGCACTAAGCTAGACTGCGACAACATGGAACGCTACCTCAAATCCTGCGGTAGTGAGTTCACCTGCGTGTGTCTGCACGGTGACCGCAAGCCGGCGGAACGCAAGGCTAACTTGGAAAAGTTCAAGAGTAGCCAGGTCAAGTACCTCATCTGTACTGATGTGGCCGCTAGGGGCATTGATATCTCTGGACTGCCGTTTAGTAAGTGGTATTTGTATACGGTTTTTATAGTAAAAAGGGGCAAATCGCCTGAAATGAAATCTACTAAATAAATATCTAAAATTTACTGTCAGACAAGGCACAATCTAAACGCCTGGGTGCATGTGAGCACCATAAGTGTTTTAGAAAATTAATGGATGAAAGTTTTAATTTAATTTTGTCATTGTTGCTCGCCCGCGCACGGGTTTCCTGTTATTATTGAACCTCTTATAATAATTTGTTTTCTGTTTTTTATAGTTTTAATGTGTAGGTATTTTGTAATGCCAATAAAAGCATTTTTTCTTACTTTCTTAACTTTTAAATTCATAACTTTACCTCATCATAAAACAACATAAGATTACCACATTTACCGTTCTAGAGTTTTGGAAACCAGAGAAGATAACTTGCTATTTCACATTCTTACTCTTCGTTCCCTTTTTTGTATAAATATTATCAATTAGCATTATAACTTCTTTGTTTCCTTCAGTGATCAACGTGACTCTGCCGGACGAGAAGTCTAACTACGTGCATCGCATCGGTCGTGTTGGTCGTGCGGAACGCATGGGGCTTGCTATCAGTCTCGTCTCCACTGTCCCGGAGAAGGTACAAATAGAAATATACCTTACTCTCTACAACTTACACTACTACACGAAAACTCTTGGTTTTATATATAAATACCGCGAGACAGACTACTTTATGGCCTCGCACAGGTCTATTTATCCATGTTTTTTTAGTTTTTTGATATTCCTTTAAAAAATCATTCAATCAAATCAAGTCTTAAAATATTTTCTTTTCTTTTGAGACGAGTTGATAGCGTGTTGTTCTCCCTAAAAATCTCAATTTTTAAACAAGCAACTATATTTTTAACTGTTTAGGGCGCCAGTCTATTCCGCGAAAGTAGATTTTTTCTAAGTGTTTTGCAATTTTCAGGTCAGTATCAGGATGTTATGCTGATCAATATATGGTTCGCGAGCTACCTTAAAGCATCCCCCAAACTCAGTTTAACTGCCCGTCGATAATTTAAAAACACCCATGCTTTGACTTAGATTTTCAGCAAGTGATGGGTGAAGTGTTCACGTTTACCTCGTTCGTTTGCAGGTGTGGTACCACGGCGAGTGGTGCTCGTCCCGCGGCCGCAACTGTTGGAACACAAACCTTACCGACGACCATCCCAGGGGCTGCTGTACCTGGTACAACGAGCCTCAGGTATACACAATATTTTTTTGTACTTACTGTATTTTTTGTCGTAAATGCATGCGTTTTGATACGCCTTACGGTAGATCTCACCAGCACGCGTAGAATGAAAACCATAGAAACGGGTTTTGTAGACGGAAGAATAGACAAAATGACAGATTGTGATTTTATCTGTCATTTTGTCTATTCTTTCGTCGACAAAACCCGTTTCTATTGTGGTCATCCTACGCGTGCAGAAGGCCAATTCCAATCTCATCTCAGCGCAGGTTGAGAATCAGATTAGAATGCGAACGGTGCCTTCTGATATTAAGCGATTATTCAGTCGACGATAGTGAATTTGTTTGCCATCGGAAAGTGAGTAAGAAAATTATCGATTATCCTATTATTTCTCAGACACAGTTACACTGCAGAAAATTCGAAGTCCCCACAGAGAAATTCAACTAAAAGACATAGCTATTTATACCATTCTCTTGTTGACAGTACCTGGCTGACATCGAGGAACACTTGACCATCACAATCCAGCAGGTCGGCAACGACATGGTCGTGCCTGCCAACGAGTTTGACGGCAAGGTCGTGTACGGACAGAAGAAAAAGTCTGCTGGTACTGGATATCAGGTAGGATTCCTTGTTTTATAGTTATTACTGTCGCCTAGGATACTAATGTCGTCCGTATGTATAGGGGAGGAGAATTGGAAGAAAAATCGCCATCACAGACCTGGCAAAGCACAGCGCAACGCCTTTGTCAGAGCCAAACTATCGACCTTTAGCTAAATAAAATACAAGTAGAAAAATAATGAATATGTTTTATGCACTGTGTTATGTGCGGAGTCGCAGCGGAAAAATGTCGAATTTTTTCATTTCAATTTAGCAGATATTTAGTGTATGACGTCGTGTAATTGTGTATGGTAAGTACAAATGTGTGCATTCAACCATTGGGGAGCTATTCAACAAAACTGTTTCCGCTGGAATACGTCATCCTAGCGGCACTTTTCTTTTCCTATGGACGTAAAAGAAAAAAAAAATACATTCAATAATTAGTGTGTAACAAGAGGTAAATGTGTATGTTTAAATGAGATTTGTGTGTCATAAAACTGCGAAGATAATCAAGGTTTCGCTGCGCAGACGTTCGGCTATTTGATGAAAATCGTTATCTCTGTTGAGTAAAGTGCCGCTGACAATGACAATGCAATTCTTACGACACTTTAGCCAAGCCGAGCGCCTCTATTATGCCGCTAACGGCACTTTATTCGAGAGGTTTAGAGCAGCACTCTATACACTGCTTACAGTAAATGTTGCTAAACTGAAATTAAGAAATTCTACATTTTTCCACTGCGACTACGCACACCACTGTTACAGAGTTATCGTAATTTTTTTTAGGTATCCTTTTTTATTGTAAGAGATACCATAAAACCCATGTCCCGTAATTTTCAGGATCACGTGACCCAGATGGCGCCAGTAGTGAAGTTATTACAGGAACTAGAGTCGCAAGCGCAGCTCTACTATCTCAAGATGCATCACAACGTCGCTTAATATCAGTCAGTATAATGTATCTAGTTTATTTAAATGAATTATTATTTAACTCATAGACTGATAATCTAATGTATGTTTTCCTTATTATAAAAGTATGCCTTTTAAGATACGATGGCAAGGCTTTTCAAATAACAAATAAGTTTAATTAGCGTTTTTATCAGCGTAATAAATAATTAAAACACAGTTCAAAGTTCATTTTTTATATTTCACCCAATTCTCAATCACTACTGATTATTATTAGGGCAGTGTGGCGGCCCGCATTTTAAAATAAATTATTAAGTCTCATAACACCGCTACTTAGGAAAATAGCCGTTAAAAATACTGTCATAATAATCATAGTTCCAATCCTTTGCAATCCCATCGCTTCATATTTCACAAGGAATATAAAATGTGTTCTATAAAAACTGTTTCGGAAAAGTAACGTCGGTTATATAAAAATATATTCTTTGTATTCAAAATCTTTATTCGGTCACTATCTGAGTATATTATAGACACCATTGTGTAATATGAAGAGAATAAAATCTAACTTGAAATTTAAATTGACGTTCCACTGAACTGCTACTTAGGTTTTAAAAAAGATTTATTTATAACTCCTTGCGAAAACGCACCTTACAGCGAAGCACTTTAAAACGTAGTTACGTATAAAGCACATTTTGCAAGATAACATCTATATTATGTAGTACTAAACAGCAGTTACATAAGCAGTGGAGAATGTCTAACAATAACTTCAATGATTTACAATTATTTTCAATTATAAATAATCGCTTATCAACCTAGGAATTATATTAAGTTATTCAACAATATAAGCGCTAAACAAACAATAATTTGCCATATCGCAGGCATAGGTGCAAAAGACACTTGTGGTTCTAGATCATTTATTCACAATATAAGTTGCATATTTGTAGCTCAACAAAGTTCTAACACGCATTTTTCGTTACACCTTTCAGTTTTATTATCTCAAAAACGTTAGTAGACTCATAAATGGGTCCAATTGCTCTATTCGATTCAATGTCTTTGGTCTGTCTTTCTCTTTTCTTTCTTGGTCGCAAATTACCGCGACGATCGCTAGTCTGTGCATGTGGTATTATCACAACCTCTCGATTCTGTTTCATGTGTCTTCTGGTTTGGTATAAGATCGAGATCAATTTCATATTACCTTGCTTCGCTTCAAATATTTGGGAATAAATAATCCACTAACTACATTTTGAATGGAACTATAATCGCTGAAACATTTGGATTCGGCACAAATAAAAATGAATTCTAATAATAATATCATGATAAATCCCACAGTAATCTAGTTTAATCGACAGATTCTTTGAACGCTAGTCACCAAATATTTACAAGTTTATTAACAAAAAATTAGCTAATAACAATCTAAACCATTATTCCTGATTTTCTTTAGCTAAGATGACAGCTTTTCGTAATCACAGTTGTCTCCGTAGTAAACAACGAAATACATAAATCTGTAGAGCAAACTGATTGAAATCGCGGCGCGAATCATCATATTGATGAAACAAAATGCATTCAAATATAAATATATTAATCTATTCAATTAATTTAATTATTTATTTAACCTAGTATTTGTAAAGAAGTTTGATTAGGGAGGTATGCAACTAACGAGTTTTACGTATCACTAATTTGACCATAGATAGATAGTAATAAAATATAAAGTTGTAGTTTGTAGCAGCGACATACATAACAATAGAGATAGTAAGGTAGGTTAGAAAGTCACAAGTTAAGAGGGAGTAGGAACTATAAAGCAATACTAATGTTATAGCGTTGTAATGTTGCTGGATCTTTTGTTAAGGCTTCAGATGGCACCACTATACTCTTTCCTGCACATTGTATACAAATATTTGGCATCATATTGCGTCAAGCGTATAATATTGTTCACGCGTGATAGTTTTACTACAGATTAGATCCAGCTACATTTAGCTTATGTTAAGTAGAAAAAATGAAGTGCACGATCGGTACAATAACATTATTCTTATTAGGTTCGCCAGCCGATTAATATTATTTTTCTACATATTAACTTTTGATAATTTCATAGTATAAAACATAACACATACAATTTCAGAATCCGAAGGGATGATACCAATAAACCAAGCTGAATTACAAAGTTACAAGGACCGGCTTACCTCGACTATATTATCATTAACAATAATAATTTAATATTACTCTTTTGGTGACCACTGCTACCCACCAGCTGTATAACTTACAATCACATACACTACGATACATATAAAAATTTATTAGTATTACAAAATTCCGTACTACTTCCGACATGTATCAAAAATGCGTTCCCGACACAGGCTTGGCGATAAGGCGCTTGCACCGACGTAGTGCGCATCGCGGGCGCATGTTTCACTTCAAAAAGAGAACATCTGCATCTCTCGTATTTACTTACTATCGAGGATACAGTCTCTATCACACATACGCTTATAATCACTTATACGAGTCTCGCGAGTAGACATTACGTAAAAGAAACTGTAAGGTTTTGTCCATAGCTCCAGTAGTAAAAATATTTCACACTTTTTTATCATTACTTACTCGTATAGATCATGCAGCTTACGAGCGCGCGTGGCCTTTGTTTGTGGTAAGGACGTATCTGTCATTGTATACGTGTTTTTAGAGGCATTTTTTTAGGAACAGGGTGCAAAGTTCTCTCATCCTCTATAGAAAAGTGAGGATTCCTCCGACCAGACGGACGTTGTGTCTGTTGGGCAACTGCCTGACGATTGATGTCGGAAAGTTATATATATGCTGATCACGCGGCAAACTCTGCTTGCGCGATGCAGGATTTGTGTTGTCTTCGATGCGTAGTTCGCATGTGGCGTTGTAGATGCCGCTACATGTTAATGTGTGTGTGACAGCAGCAACGGATTCAGTTGGTATAAAAAACGAGAACTCGCGCTCGCTACCGACCGCTCCGCGAGGAACGCACACTATCACAACCTGCATTTACACGCAGACACACAAGTAAACACCACGCGAGCTAGTGAGTTGCACGCTCTATACCTAATTTATGCCCACCAATATAGTTTGACAAATATTCATTGTGCCACTTATTATTTGGACTTACGAGCTAAATAAGCGTATCATCTGATGTAACTTAATACGCAACTCTTCTCCATTTTCGTTTATTCATGAGTTACAATATTAATGGTATAGTTATTATACCCAACGCGAATTCTTCGATCGATTTCATTCTACGATCACTTATTACCGAAACTGATATTTCTGAAAAATCTAGTATTAAAAAAATTGTTCTCTATTATGCTTGGAGTGTTCGTCTTCGTCGCATATAAAGTCAACGGCGCCTAATATTCTATATTTATTATTATTATTTCGTATTATTGCTATAATGGTGTCCTGTGATGTCACAATGGATGGAAGCCTAATTTCACACTTCGGTGGGCAATCGCAGCATCGCTTTACGAATGAATACGGCACTCGTTTTCAATGATATATATATTGGAAATTTTATGAAAATTTTAAATAACACGATGCAATGTAATGGTGCCGATTCTCTTGTACACCGGACTAAACTAACTAAACTATCACTAAAATTCCTTACTTTTGGCTATGAGAATCTTAACGCTATTCTGTAGTAAAAAGTCTCTAAATTAAAAAAAATATATTTTGACACAACTAAATCGAATTTGACAATTGCGACTCCACGTGGTACATACTTGTTTGCCCTACCCCGTGAATTTTTTTAGAGCGTGGCGCGCAGTGGGGGCTGCCTCGACGTGTTTTATATGGAATTTTTCACTTTTTGTATAGAAAATAAAAAAAAATATTACCTACGTGTTGAGTATTAGGGGTATAGGGGTTCCAAAGGGGGTCGAAATTATCATTATTTTTGCGATAGGACACACCATTTTCGAGATATAAGCAAAAGAAAAGAAAAAAAACCAGTACAGTACTGTTTTTGCACCCAAAGTCGAGATTTTCGTGTGAATTTTAGTTCATGACAACTAATACATACCACACCATTTTCAGTGGCGATTAAAAATGGTCAGAATTAGTTAGAAAATTAAAATTTTAGGTGAACAACGTCAAATTCAGAATAGCAAAATTGGTGCCGATTCTCTTGTACATCGGACTAAACTAACTAAACTATCACTAAAATTCCTTACTTTTGGCTATGAGAATCTTAACGCTATTCTGTAGTAAAAAGTCTCTAAATTTAAATAATATTTTGACACAATTAAATCGAATTTGACAATTGCGACTCCACATGGTACATACTCGTACTTGTTTGCCGCCCGTGATTTTTTTTAAAGCCGGACGCGCGCGGTTGGGCAGCCTCGACGTGTTTTATATGGAATTTTTCACTTTTTGTATGGAAAATAAAAAAAAATATTACCAACGTGTTGAGTGTTTGGGGTATAAGGGTTTTATAAAGGGGGTCGAAATTTTCATTATTTTTGCGATAGGACACACCATTTTCGAGATATAAGCAAAAGAAAATAATAAAATCCAGTACAGTACTGTTTTTGCACCCGAAGTCGAGATGTTCGTGTGAATTTTAGTTCATGACAACTAATAATAATCCACACCATTTTCAGTGGCGATTAAAAATAGTCAGAATTAGTTGGACAATTAAAATTTTAGGTGAAAAACGTCAAATTCAGAATAGCAAAATTGTCATTTTCACTAAATTAAAATCTCAGTACAATCTTAGTGCTGTCAAACTAAAATATAGTTAAGTTGTGTCACTTTAGTCTATTTCAGAATGGGAAATCATCGTTTGACAGGAGTAAACTAAATTTTAGTGATTTTTAGTCTAGTTTAGACGCATTTGTGACAAGAGAATCGGCACCAATATAAGGACAAATTTAGGACTCAACATTTAAAAAAAATATCGTCAACACACAATGAGCAACTCTTACAACCTCACCGTATTTCTGAAAAATATTTACTTATCATAAAACAATTTAAAACTAATTATAAATACGAAAACTATTCGAGTTTGTGTCGTGACCGAGTTTGTATCGTGGCTGGTAGCAAGTCTTTGATATTGGAACAGTGCAACCATCGTCATGTCTTGGTCAATTTTGTACCATAGAGGCATCTTCCATAAATTATAATTTTAGGTAATTCGACGTGACTTGGAGGTCGCAATCTAGGAAGTGACATTACCAAAGCCATATAAATTTCCTAGAATCCTATTAATTACGTAAATTGATATTCAGGTCACGGCCAACCAGCTGTCTGTAAGTTTCAGATATTTCCAGACTGCTGTTTCCTTTACCTCACTGCTAAGAGCTAGTTACTTCTCTTCAAGCCGAATTGGACTAAATAATAATCCTAAGGTGGCCGTGTCAATCGTTGCTTCCGATTAGCAAGTACACTTATCAAGTACTCGAGGCACACTGCAACATTCTACTAACAATTGAACTATCTACTTGATATCTTTTTCAATGGACTTGAAGTCTACCCAATATACCTCTTATAAAATTCGAACAAACGTTCTTCGTTTTTAAGATACCTAGTTGAAAGATAATTCATATTCAGTGGGCGTAAAACGCATGCCTATTATAGAACAATACATAATTTAGTAACTTCTACTTTGTAAAATTGGCCTCTTTATTAAGCCTCAATATCCTAAAGTTTACGTCCACTGAACATTGTTCATAAATTTTTAGTTCGTTCTCAACACCGTAATCACCTCCTAGTCACCATATTTTTTATTTTGGGAAACCAAATAGTTGTCAATTATTATATAACTAACATCTGTACCACACGTTTAACCCACAAATAAAAACTAAGCAGTAAACATTTGTTGTCTATGGACCTGAGATTATTCCCGTCACAAAACAATCATGAAATACTGATACACACTTCAATACTATTGTCTATTACAAAAAGATAACTAGAAACTCAACGTCCTTACAAAACATCTAACATCTGTTGGGACATGTAGAGATCGTCAAAACAGTTGGTTTAGAGTAGTTATCTTTTGTCTTTTACATCCTCGACCTTTAAAGCAAAAAATATTGCTTTTAATTACATGTTAGTCAGTTCATTTCGTATTTTATACAAATCTTTGTATTATTTTCAGTCGTCTTGAAAATGACTTATTATTTACCCGGCCAATGCCAACTTCATTATTCGAACTTAGACTACAACTGCTTTGACGTAACCTCCTTACATTGTTGTCTTTATTTATTTCGAATCTTAGTCACATAACCACGAGTGGTTTAAGGCAGTAATCGTGAACCGACCACTCCGTCATTACCCGAAAGTGTTAGGCCACTTGTCTCACTACTAAACGCATGAATGTCCAATTAACATAAAACTATAACAAAAAAACTTCATAGTAACTAAGACTAAATTAATAAATAATTCTTAGTAGTCCAATGAGATTTTTGATGACCATACCTGGAAAAGATACAATTTGAAGTTTTAACATTTATACGGCGCTTATCTATACGAAGGTAATTTTTACCAACAAAACTAAGAAAAACCTAGTAATCGACTTGAATTTAATTTTTTATGTGTTCAGTGCCATACAGTGGCATTTGGCAAAAATAATCTTCAAGTTGTTATAATAAGGTTAATTTTGCCATGTAAGTAAAAAACCATTTCCATATCATGCCCTTCGTATAACGCCGGTCCCTAAACTTTGGCATACCTTGCTCCCTTTTTTCATATTACATCTAGCATGGGTTTCCCCTCAGACATGGGGTGACAAACACACACATTGTATCAATTCATAATGGAAAGTCAAAGTCCGAGGAGGATAACATGCTATCTGATTTTATGGGCTAAATCGCAGTCAGAAGTAACGAGTCTGAATGAAGATCGTGAGTTGGAAGGTAACATAGTCAGCTAGAGTAGAGTGAGGCCTTCAGTTGAACATTGAAGACTTGACTTGATTGCATAGTGGCCCGACTTGAGAGAGGCCTATAAATAAAATCAAGTATTGTCGAATGGCATTGGCTAAAACCTAGGTTTGGGGACATTATCCATAGAAGATTAACTGGATTAGTCTTGAAGAATATTGCTCGAACTGTACAGCTTTTTTATCAGAGCTGACCCTACCATATGTTGGGAACCTAACCTTAATCATACAGACAAAATTTTTAATCACCATCCAAAATTAAATAATAAGATCTTGTATGAAAAGAATACATGTTTTTTTTTTAGGTACAGTACTAAAATATTGAAATATGGCATCACAACATTGCCAAAAAAGTCTACATTTGTGGATACCACCCGCAGATACACATCCGCACGTCACCCCTTTCTCTCATTCAGCATAGTAACCACTGAATTTATAATAATTTCGGAAAAACTAATGTTATTGTAAAATCCGAGCTAATTATTACTTGTTTTCAAAAAGAGGTGGTGATTAAAAATCATCTTGTCTAATAAATCTCATTTTCCGTGACCCGATTACCCTAGAATAAAAACTATAATCTCACCCAGGTCAAAGTGCGAGCCAGGGATGATGCTGCAGCGACTCTTTGGAGCGATCGCCGTAGTCATAGGTGAGCTCGTCTCCCGGAGCGATATCGTGTGCGGCTAGCAATACAAGCCGTGGTCCGTCGACCCACACCGCTTTTGTTGACAGGTTACCGTTGCGAGAGTGGTTCACAAGACGACCTAGGCGGCCGGATTCTGCCGTCGCGTCGATACTGGGGAGAAAGATGGTGTTATAGATATTTTATTTTTCTAAGTAATTTAAGGCATTGTTCACTTAAGGGGCGTAACTCATCTGAATGCCAACTACAGTCACAATCTCATCTCGGCTACAATCAAATAAAAAATGTAGGTAAATTAGAGGTATTTTTTATAGACTGAGATTACAATGCGAATGTTTATCATCGAGCTCGAGTAGATAGAGAACTATCACTACAGAACCGAGGCATTGGAGAGGCGAAATGAGTGCACCCGTTGCCTGCTACAGCAGTGCGTCACTTTATTTCAAAAGAGTTACACCATAAATGATAAGATGAGATCACTTATATTTGTATCGATGCACGATGATTCTGTCGTCATATTGGGGAAGAAATATTCCCCTCACTAACATTAGTATAGCGGTTTTGTTGTTTGAATGTTATGGTGTATTAAATACCAGTAGTGTAAGGGATCTCGCGGAATAGACGGCCACGACCAGTCGTCGCAGCGACCAGGTAAACTATAGAAACCGATACATATCGCGTACTTGGTCGCAACGGCCAACTAGCCGCAGAGACCACACAATACTACTAGACGGCCACGACTCGCCGGAATCGTGGCCGTCTAGTGCGCGAGATCTCTAACTATATTATGTGACGATGGTAGCAACTTATCTCATTTTTTTATATGGCGGTATTGATGCTGTTCCGGCCCTCTGACAGCCTTGCGCCATTGAGTGTATCCAACTCACCAATACTGTTGATCTCCGTGTCTGAAGTAGTACATATAGCAGCCGGCCTCCGGGTCCTGTGCGTACATATACTCCCTCTCTCTTGCCTCCGCCACGCCCACCAGTTCCCCGGAGTACTCCACCACGAACTGTCCGCGACCGAACGGACGGGTTGCTATGACCCCTCGCCCCTTGCCGTCGAAATATGCCACCTGTAGCAATGAAAATAATGATACAATTTTGATAGGTTGATTGGATTAGCAGAATATTTGATGCGTGGTTTATGTTTTGCTGTTTATGCTGACATAATCTACTGCTGACATAATCTACTCATTACAATGTTTTTTTTATGAGTTGTATTGCAATATGTGGTTAGCTAGCGACCTCGACAATTATTTATTTTACCTCGATGGTCCTAGTTTATCAATTATAACTTCTAGTTACAGCTATATATAAGCGGGCACGCCCTTTATGCCTGGAGGCTTTTTTTTTTTTTTTTTTTTTATATTGTTTACTTTTAGTTATTTTTATTTCTGCTTGAGTATAGTTCTCGATGCTTTTGGTTGGTATATTGGCGTGTGCTAGCTGTCATATGGCTATTAATTATAGCTATTTAATTTAAATTATTTTTTGCATATTGTAAATTGTCTTGCATACTGTTGTATAGAATCATTTTTTATTTTTCTTCTAACTGAACAGACAGCTGTGCTGCTGGGGAGTTTGTTGCGCCACTTCTTCTTCCCAGCAAAAGCACTAGGAAGTGGTGAAGGGTGGGCGTTTTGGGGGACTGTCTTATGTAATTTTGACGTTCGAAAAGTGCTGATTCTCAGCCTAGTTTGAATAAATGACTTTTGAATTTTGAATTTTTTGAATTTTGAATGTAAAGTACTAGTGTTTTGTATTAATTTGATGAATTTTCGCTCTGACAAGTCTTATTGTTTAGTGCTCGCAAAGCTAATGATAGACCAGTCAAGGTCACACTGGTTGGATAATTTTGAGTCGAGTCGATATGTGAAGAAGAAGTGCGCATCAGTGCAGTAATAGTCTGATGAATTTACGCTCTGATCGTCCAAAGAATTTCATTCCGCGTTAGTTGTTTTAGTGATCGTAAAATGTGATACCGATCACGAAAGTTTCTGCCCTGAATTCAATGTCAGTATTTCAAGGGACTGTAAGACCTAATTAATATATGTTTATAGTAATTAATAACAATGAGCACTACATTACCCTTTCGGGAATTACAGGCGTGACCGAGGACGGTTTTTGCAATGCAAACCCCAGTTTAGTACAAGGGGTCGTCAGTCAACCAGAAACACGAACCTATAAAAACGTTAGATGAAAGCTATCGAAAACAATAGACGAGCTAGATTGCAAGATGCAACATTTTTGCAATGCAGTGGCATTTTTTCCGTAGCTTATATAACACGATTACGAAACCTGTTATCTTGAGTAACTAATAGAATATTCTCGTCGTAACGTTAATCTGTAAACAATGACTGGTTAGTCAGTAGATAGTTTTAATGGGCGGCCTTGGCGTTGCACTGATAGTCTGCTTATCTCTTCTGTAACCTGCACTTGTCCGAGGAAGGAAGTTATCTGTCCTAAGTGCTAAGTAAGCGTTTAGTTACCGCGTTAGTTAATAAATCGGACGGGCTAATAAGTTAAATGTGTTATTTCACATGAGTACAGTGGGTCAAGCCATTTTTTATTGGATATATTTTGCGTTATCATATTTTTAACGGTGTTATGTTTAGAATTTATTCATTACTTAACTCAAAAGTACTTGCTAGATGTAGTTCGGAAATAGATAGGCCTATGGAGAATAGATAGTGCAATCCACGACGACGCGCCCCACTCCGCGATTACTGTACTGTAAGCTGTACTTTAGTACGGAGCGGAGCGGAGTGGGGCGCGTCGTCGTGGATTGCACTATCTAGACGCGATATTTTTAATTTTAGCTTTAGAGCTTTTTTTCAATGACGCATTAAATTGTCTGCTTCAAGCAATTACAGATAATGGGCTATGTAATAGTACGTACATACATTCGTTCAGATGATTGCAACTAAAAATAATTTGTTCATATTGTCGTTCTCGTGAACTGTTTACCACTTGAGGAAGCCATTACTAATAATAATGTACGAATGCTGATTCGGCAATGAAAGTCAAGCATTGGTGAATATTTCAACGCGAATCTACATAAGTATCTTGTTTACATAATTTATTTAAGTGGCATATTAATGTAATTTGTATCAGTTCATCTAACGAGGGGAAATACGTCATGTACTTTGCTAGTTACGTTGGTCAATCCGTAACCATTAAACGACTTGCAGAGTTCTCTCAAATACTATAGGTATGATGGGTGCTGCTGCAGGAGTGCCGCCGCGTATCTACTGTTGTGTGACACGTCACTAGTGGTCCCCATACATTTTCTATAGTTTTATATGAGATCACATTCCGAGCAAGGCAGCAATTCTGCGCGACATAGCTGGATCATACCTTTAATGGTCGGAAGTGGTATTATATATTATGAGTGTGACACATGACTACGATTTGTTGTTAATTAATTAACATAAATGCCGTGGCTTATCTATTTCCAGTCTTTTTTTGTAGTCAATAGCCTATTGTTTCCGGGTTCGGGGGTTCCCGCCAAAAGTTACTTGGACTTGGTTAATATTGACGACGGCTTTTTCGACTAAGTAATTATACTGTAAACAAATAACTTACTTGTAGTCCATCTTCCCTCTGCTCTCTTATAGCCCGCTCCAAGTCCCGCATCTTCTCCGCCATCACACATTTAGAAGTTTTCCTAACACTCCGTCGTACAGGGAAGTATTCTGTAAGCTTGTGATTCGTGTCACCATTGACTACTTTATCTATTTTATGAATAGTTTTTTCTATAGGTGGAGGTGAAGGTGGAGGCTCGACTTTGGGGCTTTTGAGCTCTTCCTTGAAATATTCGGTTAACTTGTGACTCTCAGATGCGCGGGCGGCCGCGCGCGACGCTCTAGACCTCAACGTGTGTCCGTTCGTCATATTATTATTGGTTATACCGTTGCTAGTCTTCAGTGGCTTAGACCTCAATTCAATCTTTTTCAATGGAGGTTCAGAAGTTAGTTCTGCATTCTCAGTCTTTGGCTGTACTGCTGATATAATCCTATAAACAAATATCACTGTAGATAGTGTGACCTATTTAGTTTGGAAATTACCACAACGACATAAAGGCTCGTGCAGACCAGCGCGACGCGACTCGAACAATACAATTTCTAAGAAAACTTCACGGTATAACAATAACCGGTGTCGTGTCGCGCTGTCGCGTCGCGCTAGTCTGCACGAAGCTTAAATGTAATATAGAATGCAATAAAGAATTGAGTATTGAATATATAGTTTCCCACAAAAATTAAGCATTTAACAGATCCCGGCATTTAGTTTCCAAGTTATAAGAAGTTTTGTAAAGTTGGGTGAAAACTTGCATTTCGCGATTTTATGTGATTATTAATAGATGCTCAAATAACTATAATTTCATATAGTAAATGACTATATGCGATTTTCAGAATTTCAACTTCATATGTCTAATAAAAAATATATGTGCCATTTTATATATTATTTGTGTTTTTTATATATTTTTTCTAGATACCGAATGTAGTCAATACCCCACTACTGGACCCTTTTTGCTTGGACGCCCACATATGAATAAAGATAATGCATGAGTTTCATAGGATCAAGTAGGTAATTTCATGAAAGCAATGTTTAGTATGATGCAATTCAACTTTTCAAAAACATCATCCCACTCCATCCCATATATTATGCTGAAGGTTAGTTTTCGTGAGCAGATGCAACAGAATGTAATTATAGACTTAATAATAAAATTATGAATGGAGGGAAAATTATACATATTAAATAAATAAGTGCCTCAGTTACCTGCGCTTTCTATAGTTGCGCGTAGGTCTGACAGGCTTCTCCTCACATAGTTCAATGCGGTGGGGGGTCTTCACACCCTCCTGTGCTGCCATCAAGCTACTGGCTGGAAACCATACCATCAACTATTTATATTTTTATATTACAAGTTAATTAAAAAATATACAGGGTGTTTGGCAGAACGTTGAACATACGAAAATGGTGGATAGGTGGGGTCATCTGCTACTTACTCAACCCATTTTTTTTTTTTTAAATGCAAGTTGAAATTTAGTTTCAAGTATTTTTTTACATATTTCTGTAAGTTTGAGGACTTATAATTTTTTTTCTAGCTAACATCTGAATAAAGCAATAGTTTTATAAGAATCTACCATCATTAACGATAAAAAAAAAATGCCTGTTTTATCCATTTGTGATAAAAAATACACTCTAAAGTTAAGAAAGTGGTGAAACTAGAAGAAAGCAAAAAAAAATTTTTTTTAATATCCTGGGGTCCAGGGCCAATTAAATTAGGGCTGAGTAAGTAGCAGATGACCCAATCTATCCACCATTTTCGTATGTTCAACGTTCTGCCAAACACCCTGTATATATAATTTAAATTAATCATTATTGTACATAAATTACAATATTAATGTATTTACATTTTATTAGTTTTGATAAAGAATTAATGTAAGACTTTTTTAAGTACATACAAAGTATGAATAATATTTTTATCATTATTACCTATTTGTGGCTTGATATTTTTTTTAAATGTTATTTCATTTTGTTTATTTAGGTATATCTACTAATATTATAAAGAGATAAGCGACTTGTGAGTTTGCATATAATATGTGCCTATTTATGAAATTATTTCACCATTTGAAACATAATTTATTCCAGATAGTCATAGGCTATATACTAAGTAAATATCATTATATACAAGTACTTAATAATATTAATGAAATACTATCTTGAATTCATACAAACATATAACTTATTGTTTGGTTACAGCTCAGAACTTGTGCACTATGTGTCATGAACAGAATACCATCTCCACAAATATCATTGTACCCATGCAAACCCGGTACGTCTTGCTAGTATTTTTATTTTTTTATTAAATGCAATTTAGCTCTGTACTAACAATTGTAAGAAGAAATAAGAAAAAATCCTATATTTTTGAATTACCACTGTATAAAAATACTATTTCATTAATCAATTTTAATGAAATTTACCGATCCCAGGGTGGTTTAACCAGACTCAATAAATTGAATGAACCCAAGATTTGCTTAATAAATACTCAAATCAATTAATGGATGCACACATCCCTTACATGTAGCATCATATTTTGAATGTATTCATGCCATATTGTTTGTTTTAAAATAGTGCATGAAAAAAGAGTGATGTCACACAAACAAGCAAGAAGAGTGCAAGCAGAAGGTACAAAGTCCAATGAGAATCATGACTATGCTAATTAAATTAAATTATTTATGGAAATAAATATAAAAATGCATAGAATATAGTACCAAAGACATAAAACCTAGAAATATGTATATCAAGTGTTTGGACATCATGCCGAGACCATGGGTGGCATGTGAAGCCTTATCTTTGCCAACTCATCAAAGAATTTAGGCTAGAAAATATAGTAATTACAGTCCTCATACATTTTAATTTATAATATTCTAAGAATTTTAGTACTTACATTGTTTTTTTTTTTAAATTTTTTGTACGCAGTCCCTGGTAATTTGCCTAATCACATGGCCTATTTTACGAACATTTATTTTGAAATATTTATAGAAAATTAGAAAATAACTACTTAAAAAAGAAAAGGCAGATATTATTAATAATTAATAACAGAAAATATATACAGATGAATAAGATATGATGTACTGTCCCGTCATGTAGGTTAGGTTAGTTTACAGACATATTTTTCAAAAATATTTAGGTTAGCATCCAGAATTTACCATCAGTGATGGAGATTACAAGACGCATATAGATTGAAACACATCAAAAATTAATATTTAAAATCAGAACGTATAAACACTATCTCATGCATATTTTTGAAAATAAATGTGTTTGTAAACTCATGCATTAGAAGTCGGAAATATAGAAGAGGGTACCGCGAACAAAGGATGCCTCAAACTTATCATAGACATCATGACAATTTTATGTATAGCTATGTAAATATACCATACTAACCTCGAACCATTTCCACTTGAACTTGATAATCGCTGTTATAAAATCACAAAACACCATCGAAGTAGTGGATAAACTAGACACAAACAAAACCAGACTGGCTCGAGTTACCAATATTTTGTAACAGACCTTGTCATATTAGGATCGCAGGAACTTATCATGTGATTTGTCTATCTGATGTCACATTTTTTTCATTTTCTAACAGTTTTTCGAATTCTCTAAACTATAAAACGTAGGATAATAACGTCTACGACCTGTATTTCACTAAAAAATATTAGTAATTCATTCAATTTCTTCGAAAATGTCAAGACTGATTACTATAATTCTGTAGAAAATGGACGCTTGTTATTCATAAGCTGCTTTCTTCTGATTGGTCATCGAAATAAATTTTAACCAATGAATTTAAAAATTGTAACCATAGACTACCAATATTTTTTAGCATTTGAAAGGCATCATTTGTCTTTGAAAGAGTAAGATGCGTTCCATTTTACTGTACTCGTAGAGTGGTACCTATAGCTTTGCAAAAAATATAAAATGAAAATGAAGGCGTCACTACAGCATTCGTCACTTCAAATGGGAAATTTATTTTTTATTATTTAATGCTAGGTGTTTCTGTTTTTGGCAAGGGTTATTATACAATGAGTAAGAGAGAGAAATTGATAACCTTGCTATATTAGTTCCTTTGTGTGAGTGTATGTAAGTAACAGCCGTGGTAACAATACAAGTCAATGGGTGGGTAACAGTATGTGGTTATATTGTTAAGAACAATAATTGTTATCTGTTATTTTTAAATATCTGCTATTTCTATAAGTTACGATAAATACGCCTCACGCCTAGAAACATCTCAACAAAACTTATTGAAATCTCTGTACTGTTTGCGGTGTAGCATGTAGTATCTCTATGTAGTCTGTGGTAGCATGGTGCGGGTCAGCGGGTGACAGGTAACAGAAAGGGTAAAATGTATTATAATTTACTTGTTTTTACTGATTTTGTAATTTACATACAGATACGGACTCAGTACTATCTGTAGTAAATTAAATAAATTTACCCTTTCTGTCACCTGTCACCCGCACCATCCTACACCCCAAACAGTATAGTTCCTGTCAAACATTGTATGGAAAATTGAGATGAAAAAGATTCACAGCAAAACATGTTGATCATGTTTTAACACACATGATCAACATGTTTTGTTGTGAATGTGCCAGTGCAAACGCACATTATGCTACCAATCGCGTTACGGGACAAGGTCAGTTATAAGTTATAAATGCAATGTATTTTATGTAGCGTGAGACTTGTCAATTTGCCATATTAAATTGGCTACTTTATCATCCTGAATATCTAACTTCTTTTTATCACAGCGTCTTTGTTTATTTTATGTATGCTGCAAAACATAACATTTTAATTATCACTAATAATTTATTCAGAATTCCTAGAAGTAGTATCAATTTTTATTGTGCCAAATAACTAAGTGGTTACCTCCGGGTCAAAAAGTCAATGATATTTTGATAGTAACAGCTAAAAGTAGAGATGTGTCCCTCACTCATGAGGTGCCTCGTTTGAGATACTCGTGATCGCAAATTGAAAGAGTTACTCGAATTTCAACATTGAATTACCACCTCACTCGTTCACGCGTCCTCATAAATTGACATTGACAATATTGACGCATCGCGAGTACTCGCGAAGTCAATGCTCGCGAGTGAGTATTGAGTGATTGAGTGAGCTTAGTGAGCGAATGAACCGACTTATTACATAATTAGAGGATGAGTGAGGTGAGTTCGCGAAATTTGGAAAACACAGTAAACAATATGAACTCTAAAATCATTAGCATTAGATTGGTAATAAAGTGTCATTGAATCGTTTATGAGCGAAAGAAAAAAATGTGTGTGAGGGAGACGTAAAAATTGGAATCATGAGTACTCGTGAGTCGTCGCGCCCGGCCGCCTTGCTGCCTCGCCTCGGATGAGTTCGGCTCGTGAGGTGAATACAGCCGAGGTGCGATTACTCGCCTCAAATGAGGGGTACCTCGTGAGGACCTCACGAGGTAAAATGAGGTACTCCCTCAACCTCATATAAAAATGATGAGTTACCCATCACTAGCTAAAAGATTAATATTGTAGTCACAAGCCTTCAATGCAACATCAGAGGCCGCTTTCCGAATTAGGACATAATCACTCACAGCACTGACATCGATATTATAATTGGCGTTCTGAATAAGATATCACGATTATGACAGCTGAAGGCTGTCAACAATTCAGAACGCTCGTGAACCATTTATAAGTCAATGTCGAGAACGCGCTCACGGTACTCACTCAACGTCAAAACTTGCATATCATATTTCTTTGTGTTTATACCACACATTTCTTTTTCTTCTTTGGTTAGGTGGCGAACAGTAGCCAGAAACACAATTTCGAAAATGCCACGTTAGTTATGAGATAAGATGCGAGTCAAAATAATACAGCACAACTGTTATTTTTGACAGCGCTTACGGTGATATTACCCCGCATTCCGAGTTACGATGTAATCGATTTGAGCGTGCTAACAGTCGTACCGAATTAACGTGGACGCGATAACCCCCGCATTCCGAGTTACGATGTTATCGATTTGAGCGCGCTAACAAGCGTTCCGTATTAACGTGGACACGATAACGTTGTGTCTTGAATCGTCATAGATGACGTCATGACATACGCCATCTTGCGATAACGCCGACCATGCCTTTTACTAATATCACCATGAGCACTGTCAAAACTGACAGTAGTGCTGTTTTGTTTTGACTCGCATCATATCATATCTAACGTGGCATTTTCGAAATTGTGCTTCTGGCTACCGTTTGCTACCTAAATAAAGAAGAAGAAATTTGTGTTATACAGGGTGTTTGGCGCATGGACCGACACAATTATTTGGGGGATTGGGAGCGTCATTTGGGAGGTTTCACCCAAAGACCCCATGTCCTAAGTGTCACGGTTATTGAGATGTTTTTTTTTGTTTTTTTCACAAAATTACCCGAAATCTCGCCTTTAAATAGTTATTACTTTTTTGTTTATTGTTCTAATTGCACGAAATAACTTTTATTGTATTCTGCAATGTATTCTTATTCTAAATAAATAAAGAACTTTTTTAAATAAAACTATGTTCATAATTTTTGGAAAAAATCTAAAAAAATCATATCTTATTAACCGTGACACTTAGGACATGGGATCTTTGGGTGAAACTTCGCAAATGACCCTCTCAACTCCCCAAAAAATTGTGTCGGTCCATGCGCCAAACACCCTGTATACACAAAGAAATACCTAAGTTATGCAATTTTGACGTTGAGCGAGTACTGTCAGCGCGTTCACGAGCGTTCCGAATTGTTGACAGCCCTCAGCTGTCATACTCGTGATATCTTAATCTTAACGCTAATTATCGATGTCAGCGCTGTGACCGATTATATTCTAATTCGGAAAGCGGCCAACGTTGCGTCTTGAATCGTCATAGATGACGTCATGACGTGCGCCATCTTGCGATAACGCCGACCATGCCTTTTACTAATTTCACCGTGAGCGCTGTCAAAAATGATAGTTGTGCTGTTTTGTTTTGACTCGTATCATATCATATCTAACGTGACATTTTCGAAATTTGCTTCTGGCTACCGTTTGCTACCTAAATAAAGAAGAAATTTGTGTTATAAACACAAAGAAATATGCTATGCAACTTTTGACAACCGTACTGTGAGCGCATTTACGAGCGTTCTGAATTGTTGACAGCCCTCAGCTGTCATTATCGTGATATCTTACTCGGATCGATATCAGCGCTGTGAGTGATTATGTTCTAATTCGGAAAGCGGCCTAGTAAAAGACATGGTCAGCGTTAACGCAAGAGCAAGATGGCGTATGTCATGACATCATCTATGATAATTATGACGATTCAAGACACTACGTTATCGTGCTCACGTTAATACGGTACGGTAGTTAGCGCGCTCAAATCATGCTCAAATCGATTACAGTGTAACTCGGAATGCACCATAGAGGAAAGTAGCACCCAGAGAGTCTGTGGTCAACCTTGTCCTCCCTAGAGTATATAGTTATCTGTGTGTCCTCCTAATGTCATTATTTCACTTATTTTCGAGTTTCGCTTGTTTGGCGCCTTTTGTTCGCGACCGCGTCGGCATCACAGGTCGGCATCGGCAATACAAAACATTTTAAAAAAACTACAAGAAGTCAAGTCAAGTAAAGTAAAATGAGTGATAGAAAACCATGTTACGTTTGGGATGAAAAATTAATTGAAGAATGCGATCGATTACCAGCAGTTATTGGAAGGGTACCCAGCACTTAAAGTTTATAATATTATATACAAATAAATTCAAGAATGTTTGTTCACAAAATAATGTTTATTTTTTTCTAGGCTAGCATGGTACATGATTTGTTAGAGGCTTACGATATCTTGAAGCTATTAACAATTGTGAGATCAGCTCCAGCAACTTACAAAGATATGAAAGAGTTTCATTCAGAGTTGTATCTTGATCATTTGAAGAAGTTTACTGAAGTTGATGACGAATATATGACTAACGCTCAAGATGAGGAGTGTGGCATTGGTATGATAAACAAAACTATTGTTTTTTTTCTAAATACTGTTGCTTGAGTAAAACCTGTAAGGCTGGCACAGGAATGTAGAGATAGGTAGGTACTATCAAAGAGAGACCTATGCCCTGCAGTAAGTGATTCGGTCTGTGGATGATGATGATTGGTAGCCGGTAGCCGCTACGAAACGATTCGACACTATCGCGTCAATACAGATTTATTCTAGAACATTTTTTGGTTGGTGAGTCAACTTGTTCCGTTGCTAGTACAAAAAATTGGGAACAGTCGACACAGTAACATTTGGTTCTAAACTTAAATTACTGTGCGGTAATATTGTTCTTAGTCGGCAATCACTTCTCAGAAATCATTTGTTCTTTAATTTTTTCACTTTTTGTTCTGCAATGTGAAGTTTAAAAATAGAAAATTTATAAGAAGAAATAATCAGCCGTCACTGTTTTGTCAACATAAGTTTTTATTTATATATTATTTGGTTTTTACTGTTCCAATATAAATGGGAAAAGAAATTGTGTAATTTGTTCAAATAGTTTGAAATTTATCAATGCGCCACCGTGTAATTTAATCTGTGTAGTACAATGTAAACTTTACTTTGTTTTTACTGACAACTCTTTACATTCCCAAAGCTTGGAAGCTTTTGCTTTCATAGATTTAATCCTAACTATATGTTACTAAAATAAAACTAAATTAATTTGATTAATAAATTAATGGTAATGATTTTAGTAGTAAATAATAATAAAGGATGTCATTTGCAATTGCATTCATAATTTTTCATATACTTACTAGGATTTTTAACATCAATAAAGCAAAGTAATGTCATGTTCATTGTTCTAAAATTCTTGTAGGATATGACTGCCCGCCTGTATCTAATATTTTTGAGATGGTGTCTACCATAGCCGGTGGTTCTATAACTGCAGCTCGATGTTTGCTGTTAGGCATAACTGATGTTGCCATCAACTGGTGCGGGGGCTGGCACCATGCACACAGGTACTAGAATACTATAAATACAAAATGCTTACCTTCTTCTAGATCAGAAGAGTTTTGTCACAAGTCTGTCCTGTTTGGTGACAGGGCAAAATTCTGTCCAGCGGTGTTCTCTCACAGGCTAAAGGTCATGATAATAGTAGTATACAAATCTATTCCTAGTCAAATAGTATTCCAATACATTTTTCTAAAACATTGTTAAAAAGTTCTCTGTTAACAAAATTATATTTTTTTAGGTTTGGAGCTGAAGGCTTCTGCTATGTTAACGACATAGTCATAGCTATTGAAAAGTTGAGGAGAAAGTTTCCAAAAGTATTGTACATTGATTTGGATGTACATCATGGTAGGAACCTAATATTTTTAATTACTTTTCCTGTTTAAAATAAATCATATACCATATCAAGATTTCCTGGACAAACTTTTCAGGGAATGGAGTACAAGATGCCTACAGCTTAAGTAAATCAGTGTTTACCCTATCTTTCCACAAGTATGAGCCAGGTTTCTATCCTGGAACTGGAAGTATAGATGATATTGGGACCCAGGGAGGCACAGGATATGCTTGTAACTTTCCACTCCATGCAGCTTACTCTGACAATACTATAGAGCATGCTTTTGGAAAGTTAGTATGTCATTTACGAGTATTTATACACAAACATCAATAACATTCTTGACTCTTATTGCTCAGCAATAACATTTGAAAATTAGTCATCTTACTTAAAAATAACTACAATGAGTGTAAATAATAATGTTTCAGAGTATTCAACTCAGTTTATAATCACTTCAAGCCTGACGTCATCGTGACGCAGTGCGGCGCAGACGCATGTGCGCGAGATCCTAATGGCGGCGCGAACCTGACAACGCGCAGCTACTGTCAATGTGTGCGGCGCGTGCTTGACAAGCGAAAACCAACCTTATTGCTAGGTGGAGGTAGGTTTCAATTAGAGCATTTTAAATCTGGCTACAGCATGTGTAGCACGACAACCATAACAACCATACGATACATACCACACAACAGAAATGGGTTTTCTTTTCTCGATCACAATCTGTCATTTTGTCTATTCTTGCGTCGACAACACCCATTTCTATTGTGGTCATGCTAAGCATGCTGGCCGAAAATTCATACTTCTATTTGATCAAGACTGCAGCTTTCGGAAATCTGACAAATTTTAGTTTCAAAAGTAAGCCAAAAATATATTCTAAAATATATATTATCTGTTCTTCCAGGTGGATATAAACATGCCAATGCAGCACGTTTGTGGGCGTCACTAACAGCTCTGGTAGCTGGAGTAGACCTCGATGAGCAAATACCAGAACATGGACACTGGCCAGACTATGGTCCTGACTTCACTGTAGCTGTGGAGCCTACACTAGCCAAAGACAACAATAGAAGTTCTTACATAGAACAATGTATCAATAAAATAGATGGTGAGAATTTATATAAAGCACTTGGTTTGATGAGTTAATCAGAACAATAGTAACACAATGAAAAGCTTTTATTGTCTAAAATCATGCTTCATAAACTTTTATGGACTGTTATTACAAATACAAATGTAATAATAAGATAATGGAATAGTAACTGTTCTTACAGATAATTTAGTCAAGCACTTAGGACACTCTGAAACTGCAGAACCAGGAGCAAAAAGAATAAAGCCGGAATTGAAATGTGTACACCCAAAGAAAACACCTTTAGAAGCAAATGTTGATAACAGAATGGTTCAAAATGAACATCGAAACGAAATAAACAACGAAAAGAATGTTGTTGACGATGTGTATGCCTTTGTAGAATAAATAATTAATTAAATCTTTGTCCCCCCAACAGTAGTTTTATATTTTTACTTCCGTTTATGTGAGAAAACTACAAAGTAAAATAAAACAAGAAATTACATTCGAAAAAAATATATTTTTAAGTTAGCACTGAACTGTTCAGCACACAGGAAGTTACCAAGTTACATGGACATAAAGTGAAATTAAACATAAGCATAGTCTCGTGTCCAGATGATTAATCTTATGTTGATGCAACCCACAAGTTATGATCAATTAATTTGTCTATATGGGCAGTTGATAAGTAATTACATGACATATATAACACCATTATCATATTGTTTAAATAAAATGCACACTATAATGTATTACTACTGAATTTATAGACTTGTTCTAATGGTTAACTAGTAGCTTGAGGTCTGTTAACACAGGTCTTCCATTTATTTACATAGCATTCGTTTACATACAACATTACAGAGATAAAAGCTACCTGTCTTCAGGAACAACAAAAGCAGATAATAAATTCCTTCGCAAGACTATAATTTTTGAGGATTTCTGTGATTTTGACTCCTAATTGTTTAAAATAAAAATCTTACCCAACTTAATACCAAATCTTGAATAGTGTTAACATTTTCCGATTACTATTTACCTAATTCTTTATAAAGTGCTTATGTATGTATTGCATTGTATTGCAAGCAAGGTGATTCAAAAGCTAGTACCAGTGTAAAATCAAATGCAAAATTAGATTGAATCTACAGCAATGGAATTGATCTGAATTTATAAACCAGCAGTGCATTCCTACTGCTTCAGAAGGTCTTACAAATACTGCCTTGGAAAAATAAATGCATTCTTAATAACTTATTCACACATTGCTACAATAACGGCAGTTTAGCTCCACTGCTGCACATCCAAGCTAAACAACAATGATACAATTAACTACTTTAGTCTGAGGGCCGCTTTTCACTGTGTTTTTTAGTGAATTCCTCTGCATTCTTTGAGAACCTCTTCCTGTCTTTAAGGAACTCTTCGGCGAGTTCCGCACGCAGGGGGTGCTCTGGCTCGGGGTCGTTGACCAGGGCCACTAGAGCTTGAATAACTGAAAAATGGAAAATTAATAACAAACAGGCACTCTATATATATGCGCAGTTCAATAATCAAAATACCACCGTCCAAATGTTAGTTGCTTACCTTGGTCAGTCTTGGTAGCAGGCTTCCAGTTCTCAGCACTGATAATTGGCAGGCACACCTGGCCTTTCTCATCAATATTTGGATGATAAATCTTTGTTTTGAAACTAATCTTAGGAGGTTTGAAGGGATATTCTGCTGGGAAGTTAATCTCAATACGGAAAGCACCCTTGTTGTAAGGAGGATTGTCCTGAAAAATCAAAAGTTTCAATCATCTAGTGCCTAATTGCACTGATTTTACCTAGTCTACACTTAGGCTTATATCTCACAAGGACAACATGGTGGCGCACCAATCTATAACTGAGTGATTAGGATTTTTCTGGTTCAATCCTATAGGAAAATCTGAAAATTCGTGATGATGTCATGCAAACAAGCTTTTACAGTATTTGAGCCCAGTTGCACACCTCTGCTGCGAAACCTTAACAGCGAAACCGCTGTAGTTAAATAGACTCGCGTCATTTTCCGCTTCACGCATCCGATTCGAGTAGCGGAACATGACAAGAGTCTATTGAATTGAACTACTGCGGTTTCGCTGCTACGGTTTCGCGGCGGTATGCTACCGGCGTCATGTTGTTTGTCATTATTATTAATGCTTGAATAATTATCAAAAAAAATAATTACATAATTTGGGATTCACCATTCATAACATTCAGAATTTGATAACATAGCAACATGATTGTATAAAATATCTTAATCGAATACCTATGGTAGTAACATACACAACATTCTGATAGATTTGCATTTTGTGTAAAAACACAAGATATGATTATGAGTCATAAGCCTGTGTTAGTAAGGCAAGGTTTTTAGCTATTTATTGGTGCTATTGTCCTGTTGCTTATAAAAATTATAATACTAGAAATAAAAATCTGCTAGTATTGTTTCTCCAATCTTAATTTTGCCATTTTACCTAGAATATAATTATAGACCTCAAATATTTTAATATCATACTTACGGGAACAATTAATCCTTGCCATGTAAGAATATTGGACTCGTCCACTTGTATGTCCCTAAAGGACTTTAGGCCTGATTGCCTGATATCATTCAGTTCCTAGAAGAGATAGAAAATGAAAATATCAAAATATTTTTTTAATCAAAGGTTCAGCTTGAGAAAGTCTACTTGAGAACGAAATCCATAGTTTCGGCCGAAGTTACGGGCGTTTACTACTCCCCATAACACCTATGGACATAAGATAAGTTTGGGCCCGAGCTAGAATGACAACAAGATTTGACATATTTTTGCCCATCCGAAAAAGTTAATTAAACGGGTGTATGAGCAGGGTTCACTACGAAGTATCGAAATTCGAACTAATTTCAGACAGGCCCATACCTTCCTTGAAGGATTTAGAAAGTAGGCCCGCCCTCAGGCACTTGAAGTTGATTTAGTAAGGATTTTGTATATCAAATTAATATATTAAGTTATCCATCAACCAGCCTAAATCGATAAATTAAATTTAGACCATGTGTAATAAGCTCAAAGAACTTAATCCTGTTGTTCTTAGAAGAGACCATACCTATTCTAATTCCTTTGTGATATCCCTAAGATGACTGGTATTTCTAAACGTTAGAAGTGGATCACGACGGAACAGCTTGTATTTATTTATTGTAATAGTAGGTCAACGATTTCACTAAGTATTTCTTTAATAAAATTGGCCTTTGCGGTGTTTCTTAATTTTAACTCCACTTTTCATTTTATTTTCTACTCTAGACAAATATTTTAATACATCATTTGGTATTTATATGAATTCTGATTGCATCTACTGTGTAATAATCATTAACGTCAATGATGAAGAATTAGTTAGGTCACAAAAAATGATGTCTCACCTTCTGTAGTCTCCTCGTTGCAGCCATTGTATTAGAATCTGTCAAAGTCCCAACCTAAGATTTCTTACAGTGATTCTTGAAAAACTCAAGTTTTTGTTTTATTTACAGTTCCACACAAACACCATAATTATACGGCACAAACAAATAATAGTAGGATATGTCCGCAAAATGCTGAAAAATTATCTGCAAAATGCGACGAACACCAACAAAATTTCGCTACGTTATGTTAGCGTATTGGTGAACTATCAACTTGAAGTTGCAACGTAAAGTAAAAAGAAAAACATATTATTTAATTAAAGTGTATGTTTTTCCCAAGTTATAAATTAATCAAAAATGCATTTAAAAACTTAATAATATTATATTATGTATGAAGAAAAATGTTCATCTTGCTTGCTGGCAAAATGAAACAAAACGTAATACACCAAGTTACCGACAACGCCCTCTATTGTCGAATCAAAAAAAGTTTTGAGATGTGGATTTCCACCTCATCAGATGGAAGGAGATGACAACGCATCTAAATAGGCACGAGTTTTTCGCACAACCAAAACTTCATGCCTATGCGTCATCTCAACGTGACACAAAACGAAATTATGCGAAATAGATCTCTAATGTATGACCAAAAAAAAACAAAGGACCATATTACCTCAACCGGGATTCGAACTGGGTTCGGATTTTCGGAACTAGAGACAGAGAAGAAATAAACGACTGTCTCGCAGTCTTTGATTTTGTTACAGAAATCGAGTCTGTGCTGACGATTGGTGAGGTCACAGAGCATATAACAGCATATAAATATGTGAGGTCTCAGGTTTTATAACGTGCCTTTAGGTAAGCATAGGCAGGTTCAGTACAGGGCCCCTCCCTGTATCTAAATTATGTGAGGGCCTTTTTTACCTAGCTGCGGCACACGTTACACTCACACTCGTTCACACTGCGTGACACGGTTATTTATTTTGTTAATTTAGCTGTCATTGGTGCCGATTCTCGTGTATGTACACCGAACTAAACTATGACTAAAATTCCTTACTTTTGGCTATGAGAAACCCTTAATAGGGCAGAGGCAAAAAATAGTATAAAACCAGGTTTTGTATTATTATTTATATGTTTATTAGGACCCTTTTTAACACTATCCATTAAAATATAAAAAATAATAATCACAAGTACGCGAAATTTCGGTGGTAATCATTTTACCATTGCCCGTTTACGTTTGGGTGCAGGTGGTAACTATTTGACCTTAGCCCGATAAGGTACCTACTAGAAGTAGTGCTGCTACAGTCCATAGCCTCTCCTTCTTCTGGAGCAGTATGGAAGCTTTTAAAGCATGGTGTGGCACATAAAGCCACTTTGCAGACGTCACAAATGATCCTTGATCGTTTTTGAGTATTTTTCGTGCTGCAAAATCGACATCTAGTAAATTTCCCTTGGTTCTCTGGTAGTACAGCACAAAAGAGCGTCTGATTTCAGCGGGTACTCCGAAATTGCTACCTTGTTTGTTCCTGAAAATAATATTAGTGGTCCGTTTTTTGCCTGTGAATCCATCTATTAGGCTGCGAGCCAAACGAAGCCTGTAATCTCTATGTGTGTGAACAGTTTGTTTGTGAATTTGTATGTACGATATGTACGCATTGATGATAGCTGCATCAAACATGAAATAAAATAGGCGCAACCAGTTCCGTCTCGATTTTCGACCGATTGGATATTAGGCACGGAAGTGATCAAAATGATCCACTCCTCCCATATTCACAGTATATTCGGCGATAGCAGTAATATCTTTTTTGGAACCATCCTTCTGTGTTCGCTTGACCGTAGACACAGATTTTGGGTTGTGTGCCGTTGGTAAAACATTCATTGAGTATCCATCCACTGTATTGCAGAAACTGGAGCTTTGCTTTTATACATGAATTCGTGCTTTTCAAGTTTTTCCTTCTTTAGTAAATTTTTAGGCAACAACTTTTCTGGTAAGCTTTTTCGGTTCAAACGTACGGTACCGACGGCATATATTCCTTTCTTTATCAGCAAATCATTCATCAGAGGAATGCCACACGCGTGGCACACCTTCACATAGTTTCATTATCACATTATATCCTAAGCCTTCCTCACTTGATGCATTTTCGTCTGCTTTCGAAGACATAAATGTATCCAGGTTTAGCATCACAACGAGCGCATACCTTGTAACCCCTTTTTATTGGCTTTTTGGCATGTATTGTTTGAGGGTGCTTTTCCCCTTGAACTTTACCATACATTCATCCACCGATTGGGTGCTTGATTGAGTCCACTGAGTTTGGAATACTTTGTTTAGTTTTATTATCATAGGACGTATTTTATAAAGCCTATCGTGATCTGGCGTATCTCTCGCAGGTTCTTCGGTATTATCATTCAGGTGAATGTTTTCAGTCAGTTTTTTTAATCTCTTTTGAGTGAAAGTTTGCGCAATATCAGCATTTCTATAAAAAGTATCAGTTGACCAATACAGATTGACATCAGGTAAGGGGTGAAGGCCCATCAGTATCAAGACACCAAGATACGCACGCATTTCACCTACAAATGTTGGACTCCAGTGAAGCGTTTGCCTC
The DNA here is from genome assembly GCA_963853775.1 of Xanthia togata. NCBI lineage: Eukaryota > Metazoa > Arthropoda > Insecta > Lepidoptera > Noctuidae > Xanthia > Xanthia togata. Next base: position 15,544,695 of record OY970809.1, read on the forward strand.
TGTGCTGCATAAATATTCGTTTGTTCTACCAGCAACACTACGAGATCACGAGGAAAGTACCTAAGTCAGCCGTTTATACGCGTCCCAGAGGGTCATGGCCACCCGGCTGGTCCGGGGATACCGCACGGTCTCCGGTGAGGCGGCGAGCCTCCTTGCCGGATTGCCGCCATGGGATCTGGAGGCTAAAGTCCTCGCGCATATTTGGAAGTGGCACGAGGAGGCGAAACGCCGGGGCTTGACTCCGATGCCGCGAGAAATCGCGGCACAGCGGACAGAGCTCCGACGGGATCTCATGGCGTCATGGAGAGTGCGATTGTTGCAACCCAGTGCTGGGCACGCTACTATTGCGGCGATAAGTCCCCTCTTTGAGGAGTGGCTGGAGAGGCGCCACGGCATCCTCACCTTCCGCCTGACGCAGGTCCTCACCGGACACGGCTGTTTCGGGAGGTACCTGTTTCAGATAAGGCGGGAGGAAACGCCCGGGTGTCATCACTGCGTGGATCAAGTGTCATCACTGGTGCGAGGACACGGTGGAGGTATGCCCGGCTTGGGCAGAGCACCGCCGTGTCCTCGTGGAGGCGATCGGTGGCGGGGATCTCTCGCGTCCGGCCCTGGTCCAGGCCATGGTACGGAGCGAGAGGGCATGGGAGGCCGTCACCTCCTTCTGCGAAGCAGTAATGCTCGCGAAGGAGGAGGCGGAGCGCGTGAGGGAGAGGCAAATTTCGCGCCCTCACGCTCCTAGCCGCCGCAGGAGGATCCGCCCTGGGCGTCGGGAATCGATTGCCGATTCCCGGCCACCGTAGGCGCGGGCTTGCGGACGGTGAGCAATGGGTAGCTCGCCGTCCGGTAAGGACCAAGCCCGGGTCGACGGCGCGTTGTGTTCCACGCGCGCCTCAAAGAGATGTCAGCGAATGAAGGGGTCCGATGAGACCATTGCCTGCCGGGGTTGCGGGAAAGTCCGAAAGGGATACCGTGGTCATGGGAGAAGGAACACGGGTGGGTTTTAGTCAGTAAGAGTCTGACACGCCCTCCCGCTCCACCCTGAGCGGGAGGAGTCATTTGATGATTTCCCACCCAAAAAAAAAAGTACCATCATAGTGCTGTCAAACTAAAATATATTGTGCCACTAATATCTATTTCAGAATGGGAAATCATCGTTTGACAGGAGTAAACTAAATTTTGGTGATTTTTAGTCTAGTTTAGAGGCATTTGTGACAAGAGAATCGGCACAAACTAACTTACACGAAAATTGGATGATCCTGACTGACTGACTGATAATAAACTTATAGCTGTCAATAATCGTGAATCGAATCGAGCAGTTGTGAATAACTGTGCAGGCCTCATATTGATTAAATAAGAATTTGAGGTTTTGTTTGGATATTATCTTACGAATTTTTGCTTCCTACAGACGTCCCGTCCACAGATAACTATAATATACTAGGTCCCATCGCGTCGGGCGGGGACTGTAGCTCGGGGGCCCCGGGCCCCGTATCATTGATACGCATTGACATAATTAAAAGTCAATGTTGATACGGCGGCCATATTAATCTATGGCGGTAGCTACGCCTCAGACCTATCAAATTGTGCTTGACTATCCTAGTGTAGTGCATTGACTTTTAAATATAAGTCATTGGTGTAGTGTGGATAGACAATACAATAGGGATGATGACTAAAAAAACGTTTTTTTGTCCGTCATGTAGATTATGAAAAAATAACGTACACGTATTTTTCTTTTTTTACGTTATCAAAAGATTACGGCGATACATTGAGTTAAAATGTGCCATGACGTCACGAGTATGTAAGTCATTTTTTATGACTAAGATAAAGCTGACTGACGCACTAAATAGAATTTCTTTTTTTTGACCCAGGCATCATCCCTATTATTGTAAGTCAGCTTTATAGCTTCTACAACCTTCGATCATAGTCAAGACTCCGTAGCTTAACACTCCACCCAGGGCGATAATCATCGGATGTAGCATTATTTCCATTGCTCAGGCCAAGGATCCGATACCGGTTAAATTTTCAAACCGTTATTATGTACTTGACGCAAAACCTTTAGGCGATTAACACACTGCCACGCACCACGCAGCGTAGCGCGTGAATGCGTGTTTTAACGTTGCTTGTAAGTATCTCCGTTTGTATAGAAAACACGCACAGACCAACACACAGGAAATGCATCCACGCGCGTTTCATTCAGATCACAGACACGCAACATGCAGCGTGACGCGGTGCAGTGTGATAATCGCCTTACATTCGGTTTCGTTCGCATAAACCGTTTTTTACCGGTATTTGAAAGAACGTATACATAAAGGTTTTTTTCGTTATTAAACGTTTTAGAGCAATAAAAACAGGTTAATCGGTACGTCAATGTAGCGCGCCGCTATGTGCGGCATCCTTACAAGTACCTAGTCACAAGTTGCAACGCGTGTACCGACATGTCGCTCGTCGAATAAACCGGTTTATTTCGGTTAAAATAAGGTTCTTAGCACGTTCACGTTTTTAAGAAAAGTTCGGAGGAAAACCGAAATAAACCGGTTCCGAGCGTTGAATCAGCCTTCGATGACTTTGCCAAATGTCCTACTAACGTCCGCGTAGGTCTTTTATTGTTGAGGCAAATATTATGTGGGTGACGAGGGATCTTAGCAGGCAAAGTAGGTAGAATGTACCAAAATTAAAATGCTTGTTATTTGAGATAACTCTCTTTATTAACGCGACTGGATTATGGGGAGACTATAACATTGTAACAGGTGCAACTGGAGATTATAATTTTCCTATTCTTTAGGGTTCCGTCAGCATTTAACGATTTGCTTTAAATATATTTTATACTCGCTGTTCTAATCGAAAATATTGATCACATTCTAATCAATTCATCTACATAAAAATGAAAGATAACGACCTCTTCTCTCCATTTACATAGTTTTAGATACCTATAACCTCCTATAAAATATATTTGACAGAACAAAATGTTCCAAATACTATAAACTTATAAAAACGGCATACGAATGAAGATCCAATTGGATTTTTGTGACAGATTATAATGAGGACCAGTAGACTTTGTTTATTTTTCGTCTCTAACTCGGCAGAAATATCTTGGAAACATCAACAACAGTTAAAGATCTTCAGATGTTTCCGCCGAGCGCTAAAAATTGATGACGTTTTTTGCGATGGATACATGATGGCATGTACCACTGTATACTTTATGTATAAACAATTCGACTGGTCTTCTTTACATCCGGTGGTAATGCTAGTCGTCCCCACGCTCGTCGTCGCGGCGTCGGTTGCGCGTGCGCCTGTTGTTCCACCCCTCGCGCGGCCGCTCGCGCTGCCCCCGCCCCTCCCCGCCTCGACCCGCGCCTCCGCGCTGGAAGAACGAGCCTTGCTTCTCGAAGATACGCTCGTTCGAGTCCACTACGTTGCCGACCTGTGAATAATACAAGATAACATGTTATACAGAGTTATGCGATGAATATGCTTCTCAAATAAAAGTTGAGAATGAGAGTGCTGACGATTTTACCGAATCTCTGACGACAGGGAAGTAACCATCGAGCAGATGAAGAAAATTGTTGTGGTAATATTTTATAAGTGAGGACTATCAGCTTTATCTATACGACCAATAAACTTTTAAATCGCGGCATGTTTGACCTTATGTCTTGGATTGAACTGCCTTAGATCAAATGACACATTTAATTATATTTACCTTATCAGCAAGCTGCAAAGCCAAAGCCTGCATCCTGGTAGGCTCCGAACGATGTAGGATGGCGCACTCGCTGGGGTCATCAAGTGAAGCCAACAGTTCTTCATTCATGATCATCTTGGAGACAAGTGAGTGAACGCGTTGTCGGGGAAGCTCAAACATGTCCGCGAGAGAACGGAGAGAGAGAGATGCGTATACGTGAGCGTAAGTGAACAAGTAAGTGCGGAGCGATTCTTCGCGTATCAGACGGCCGAGCATAGCGCGGACGTTGTCGGCTCCCACCATCAGGTCCCATACCTGCAATAATGGAAATATAGATGTAAAGGAATATATAGATTAATATGTGTTTCAACTGCAAATCCATATAATTCTTTATTATTATACATATACTGCCTCATTGGTCAAGTGGTCGCAATCGCTACTGCTGTTCATGAGGTCTTGGGTTCGATTCCCAGGTCAAGCAGTGGGTTTTCCTATCTGGAATTTCTCAGTAGCAGCTCAGTCTGAATTTGTGCCCGGTTGATGGCAATAGGCTCGCCCTTTATTACACGGGACGTAAACATAACTGGCGAAATGTGGGTGTACTATAGGTACACCTCTGCCCAACCTTTCAGGGAATACAGGCGTGATGGTATGTTACTTATTATTAGTTACTAGCCAGCCGCCCCTGCGGCACACGGTTGTTACGACTTGACAAAACATCGAGATTTTGTATTATAAACGACATCAGAATGCGTTGCGTAGATTATAAAAACAAAACGGTCACACAGAGACTCAAAAAGCGACTTTAATTTATAATAATTATGTACAGACGCCAGCACGTCAACCTACTACAATCTATCAAATTTCTTTAATAGATTTTCAACTTTATCACTAAAACATAAGGTTCAAATTTGATTGGGAAAATTTGACTGTTTCGGATAGGTTGATGTGCTGGCGTCTGTACAGATATAGACGATTATTATGTAGTTACATACCTTGGCATTCATCTTGTCATTAACAATGAAGTTGAGGCACGCGCGCCAGTCTCCGCGGCGCATGGCCCGGGCGGCCGCCACGGCGTGCTCTCGCATGGACTCCGGCGGGCCAACCAGCGCCTGGCGCTCACTCGCGCGCAAGTTCTGGTAGAAAGTCTTACTGATCATGCGACGACGAGCATCAAACTCGTGAGCTGCCATGTACGGGATCTCAATCAGCATTGCTGACACCAAATAGACACACTCGAGCAACTCCAAGTTTATGTGCATGTGGAACGGCATCTGACGCTGCTTCTCGATCTTCTCCTGTTCCTTAGAACGCTCGTGCTGACGCTGAGGCAGCAGACCTTGAGCCAGCAACTCCTTAGGTTTGCCAGTCATCATCAGTTCAGCTAGACAACCGTGAGCTTCCTTGACGTTCCCGCGGCGGAATGCGCACAGACCCAAGTTAGCCATGGTACGATTGTACAGAATCTGAGTGCTTGGGTCAGAGTGTTGAACTGTTTCTTGCAAATGTGACATCAGCAGCAAGTCACGAGCCTGGAACCAGTTGTCGTGCAGAGCGTGATGGTAGATGTGTGAGAGGATGGCACGAGTTCTAAGGCGGTCAGACTCGTCGTGACCGTAAATGAATTTGCAAAATTTCTCCATCTTCTTGATGGTAGTTTCCTCACCAGGAGGAAGGTCCTTGCGCACTGCGCGAGGATCAAACTTGTAGTACAGATGATCAATTTTACGTAGGTAAGCACGGCATATTTCCTGTGGAGTGCCATCGCGTTCGACCACTTGGCACACGCGGTCAATCAGAGTAGAAACGCGAACTTCGTCCTTCAATCTCTCAACATATTCATTTGAATGAGGATCGCACTCCTTGAGCAGCTTAGTGAACTCATCATCGAGACGTTCCAGGGCGGTCAACAGGCAACCGCGAACGAGGAACGGTGCTGTTACAAGCTGCTCATTTTCTTCAGTAATAGTTTCGCTCAGTTGCATGTCTTCATGAGCTAAGAGTAAGGTGACCATGTGGTCTACATTTTCGACGAGTTTGGACCAGTATTCGGGCTTCATGGCATCGGATACTTTGGGGTTGTAGTCGAACAGAGCGGCGACGGTGGCGGCGCGCAGTTTGAGTTGGAGAGCATCTCCTAGGTTGTGTGCGGCGGCGACGGTACGTAACTCGTGCAGGAGCTCGAGTTGAGCACGACGGTCGGTACGTTTGCGGCCACGAGCTGCGCTAATCTCACCCAGTTTCTTTACTACTAGAGCCGCGTCAATGTCACTGTCCTATAAGAAATAATAATAGTTATTAGACATCAATCAATGCGAAAATATTGGAGTTATACTGATAGCAAACTATTTTTTTTTTACCTTAGCGAACATCTTCGGCTTATCCGAAGTAGCGGCTCCCTTCCTGACGGTCTCCCACTCGCCCCCATCATCGGGCTGGTCCTTCTTGCCGACCTTCCCGATCCTGGCGTCACGCCTGTCCTCACGCCGCTTGGCCTTGCGCCTATCTCTGTCTTCATCCTCATCTCTTTCAGTGTTTCTCTTCAAGAACCTCTCTCGGATGGTGGTTGCTCCACGGTTCTCATCATCAGAACTCGAGCTGGAGTCTGAGGAGCTGGATCCCCAGTCCATGGAGTCAGAGGACTCGTCGTCTTGAGGAGGGGGGCGGCGCGGCGGCTCGGGAGACCTACGTGCTCGAGGCTTCTCTTTGGGCTTCTCTTCATCGTCAGAATCGTCCGAGGATGATGTATCTGAACAAAAAAACAATAAAATAATTAAAAAACTACATACAACAATTTGCAAAGCACTTCACTGATATAGTACGATTCAAACTTAATGGCGGCTCAGAAGTTAGTTACTCGCTGCGCAGTACCACACCCCTCACCCCCGCTGACCCATAAACACGTTCCTGCGCAGCGACTCGCCTCATGTTCCGAGCCGCCATTAAGTTTGAATCGAGCTGTACCTGCTGCTATGTTTTTGTCAATTTACACAAGTGTCTATAAAAGAAATATTTTATGGATTTAATAAAAATGGATAAACTAATTACCTTTACGTTCATCATCATCATCAGGAAGATCAGGATCCTCACGGAATTTGGACATCTCCGCATCAAAGTCTTTAGAATACTTCCTCAGTTTCTGCCTCAACGATGTGAGTGCCTTGCTGTTGCCTTTCGACAGGGCCTTCCTGCTGTCACGGTCATTCCACGCTCCGACGACCCAGTCATCCAACTCCGCCAGAGCCCTAATGAAGAATCTTGGAGCAACTCCATTTTCTTCTTTAAGTACAACCGGCGCAGCGCGAGTGTAGGCTCTTTGGAGCTCCTCAAACGAAGCGAGAGCTGAGGCAAAGTCTTTGATCTTCTTGTGGTTACGCAGAGAATGGATAATGGCTTCCAATTCTTCGTACCGCTTTTCCTTCATAGAGCGCACAACGCGCTTTGTTTCCTCTTCATCATCACTGAACTGTGGGACAATTAAAACGTCTTATTAGAGAATAATAATAAAGACTATTTTTTTCCATCAATGACAATGAATTGTGTCATGTAAACATAAAATAGAAATATATAATTTAAAAAAAACAAAACAACTGGTGAAATGTGGGTGTACTTTAGTTACACCTCTGCTTACCCTTCGGGGAATACAGGTGTGCAATAAAAATAAAAATAAACTACAGAATTTATAAATCATACTTCACTAGTTCTACACTCATAGTTGCAGAAATAAAAGGGTGGAAGTTCTCTCTTGTCTTACTCTTACTAATATTTATTTAAGAAGAGTTGGTTGTGCCCGGCGGCGTCGTCGGTCGGGTGTATTTCCGACTATTTAGGTGGATTTTCCAAAATTTTCTTTCATGCAAACCTTGTCTAGACAATTACGAATACAACAAAAAAAAAAACAGCCTAATTGGTCGAGCCATTCTCTAGTGATGATCTTTCATACATGCGGCAATAGATTTTTATAGATAGATTTTTTTTATGTAGCTACTCAAAATAAAATAAACGTGAATTCATACACGCCTAGTACTTTTGGTTAGTTATAAACCAAATTTCATCTAAATCCTATTAGTGGGATAATTTTTATATTATTATTACTATTATATTATTTATATATTTACAATACTAATGATTGTAACACTATCTTGAATTCATGCAACCCTTAGTACTTTTTGTTACATTATTCTTAGAAATTGTGCACATCGTATCTGAACAGAATACCGGCTTGTATGACAATAACTTTTTTTTGCAACATCTGATTATAGTGAAACAAAGCCTATATGTACTTCCAAATTAATCTGTCTACCTGTGAAAACTACATGGAAATGTGCGCAAACAAACACACCCCGAACAGACAGACACCAGATTCTACTGTTATATTATATGTATAGATCTTTAGGTTCTATACACAGCTTAATGCTGACTGAATCATTACAGCTAGTTTTATGGCAATAAATAATTTTTTTTAATTGTCAAGGAAGATGCTGACTATTGTACACTCCTGGACTCCTAAATCGAGCCTTCATGCATTTCCTTGTTAGGTATGCAAGGGTTAAAACGTCAAAATGGTTATGAGTCAAGAAAGTATTGATGCAATTTTGAAGCAGACCAACTAGCCAACACAATTCAATTATTAATTAACATTTAAAAAGATAAGAGCTTTTACGAAAAATGCAGCGTGGCTTAATTTTAAGAATCCAGGAGTGTAATACATCTACTTAGAATTAAAAGTTCCACAGTTTTAGTTTTAAACTAATGTTCTTCCAACTTGTTGAAATGCAATAATTGCATTTTGAAGTGAAAACTTCTTTAAGCGCGTTGAGAAATTTTTTGTAGGGGGTTAACTTATGGATTTGCATACCAGTTTTAAGTTTTCACCTCCATCGGCAGTCCAAATGACTAACTGTTATTGTTATGAAGACAGTAGTGACATGCTTTTAAATTATCAAGCAAGGAAATGTTCTTGTTAGAAGTTGAATCCAATAATTAGTTTAAATTTGGCAAATCATGCACACATAGCATCAATCCTGACTTCCCCCAAGGGTTAGCCAGAGGTGTACCAATAGTACACCCACAATTTACCAGTTATGTTTGTGTTTTTTAGTTATGTTTATACTAGAGTAATAATAATATTATGAAGCACATACATATTAATAAAATTATAAGAGAGAAAAAAGGGAATGATGAAAAATTAAAACATAATTATGAAAACGCTGCATTGCTACATGCTAATACTATTCTATTATTGGGTCGTTAAGAGTTGTTTGTTTTCAGTTCATGTTTTTTTCATGCTTATGTTTTAATTTATAGTTGCAGAATATACATGTTTTTCCAACTAGATTTTGCTTAGGAAATGAAAATCTATTTTCATTTTAATGAAAACAGAATTAATGTTGTAAATACATAAATGAGACTGAAGGCCAATATTCTATCAGCATTTTTACTTCAGCTACACAAACTAAGAAATAAGCTGAAGGTGTGTTATTGTAATTGATATCAACATCCAAATTAAACTTTTTTAGAATGTTTTGTATGGTAAACACATTTATAGTCCATTATTTTGTAAACTTATAATCATAGCTGCTTGTCTTTGATGTATATTTGTGCATAAACTCACCGTGTAGACGGGCGCGGGTGCGCGTACTACTGGCTCGTCCTCACTCGAGCTCTCCGACTCGGAGTCAGTTCCAGTCGCAAAGAAACGACTCATGATTGCGTTGTTCTATAAATTCACCTACAAAACAACAAGTAGTTATTACTACATATTCACTCTCACGCATATTTACACCAAAATAGAACTTTATAAATTAAATAAACTCCTAATATTTATCGGAAATATGGAACACCGAAGGTGTTGTGCGGGCGGTTGAGGTTAGAACTTTCACATAACAAATTAAGCCCATTATCGGATTCCACTTACCTTCTACAAAATGTCCTATAGATTGTTTTGTTCTTAACAACGTATAATGGTGTCCAAATCATGAAAATATCTTATAATATTGATAAAACTGGAGAAACTCCAGTCTGCCCACGACGCACCACACACGTCAAAAAGACTGAGATACAGATAGATTACAGATACAAAATGACATTTATAGACTAAAGAAGATAGGGGTGTCCAAAAACCAAAGTCTCCAGTCTCTACAAGTCTCTCGGAAAAAAGTGTTTCTACTTTCTAATCTACAGAAATTTACGGGCAATAATTCGAAATGAGTATAAAAACTGCCACTTACTCACTTCAGATGTCGCTACTAAGAATTAGACAGCTAGCTATCACTATCCGTACATTTCTTTTACGCATAATTATTAAATATCACCGTGTATAATATGCGCAGCTGTGTATGTGATGTTACGAGATGAAAACTGCTGAAAAAAGCTCTCCGAAAAAAAATGAAAACCCGATATTTCGACAGTAAGTGTGCTATCCCTTTAAAACCTGCACCCTAATTGAGTAATACACGATCAATCACAATCTGAATCATTTTTATCTAGTCTTCGTATAATTTGTGATCGATACAAAAGTAAACGTTTGAAATCGGAAAACTGTGCTGCCACCTATGATGAGCTTTCAATTTTTAACCCCATTGCTGCACTCTAACGTGTGACATAATATGTAAAAGAGAGGGTTTCAAGTATATATGTTTTTAATAATTATTATAATAAATATTTCTTGTTATTAAGAAAATATATGAAAATTTACTATTCCCCCATCTCGGAAACTACGGAGCCAATTTTTTTTTAAAGTTACAGGAAATAGTTCTTTAGTTGTAAGTTACAGGAAAATATATAAGAAGTCTGGTCTAGTAATAACATGGTAAATCTCCCAATATTGTGTCCAGACTTACATTTGCAGTTGGAATGTATGGGATTACATGTTTTTCAACTACATAGTTAAAGGAGAATGACCAACAATGTTTGAAGCTTGGTCCAAATGTCCACCACTAACGAGACCTATGTAATAAAATAGTCTACTAAATACTGAGTCATTATACCCAGACCGTAACCAAAATTATGCTGTCTGAAAAAAGTTATGACTGAGTGAAAAGTCATGTTTTTATACCTATTTATGCGAAACATATCGTTAATACCATTCTGTCCATATCACATTTTGAACTAATCTACTCAAACTCAAACTCAAAGCATTTATTTCAATTAAACCCTTTACAGGCACTTTTGAATTGTCAAAGAGTCAGTCAATTAGTCAGAAAGTTGAAGCTAGTTGCCCATTACAAAACGTAGATCTCTATGAAGATGAACGGGCAAGAAACTCCAAGGACACTTTTTTAAATAAAGAAATTAAAAAATCCTGGGTACATTACACTTGTTGATTCTATGTGAGACGATGTAAAAAAAACAAAAACGATTAAAAATATAAGATTAAAAATAAGCCCTGGCAGATACGCATGTTACGAGTATGTCATGCCGCTTGGTGTCCCATGCTAGGTTCTCGCTGAAATAGACTTTGTTTAAAGGCCCGGAAGAAAGAAAACACAAGAATGCTACATAATATTTTTATTCGTGAATTACAGTGTAACATAAACATAAAACATACCTAGTCATGTCAAAAATATTGTCACAAAGATTTATTTTTTATTTTTATTGCAAATAATATTTATTACTTTTACAGTGTGTTAGTTTAATACATAAATATTAAACAATTTAAAATATAAAAAGCTTATTCGAAGTGGTCTCCATTGGCTGCATTACAGTCCTTTAAACGTTGAGGCCAGATAGATTTTAATATGTGTTGCGATCGACGGGAAGTAATGAATTAACGGAAATATTAAAAAGATATAAGTATATATGAAGGCACATGATCAGATATATTGTAAAATAAAAGAGGTTCTTTAAATAATAAGAATTTAGATTTTCTTATAAATTATTTAATCAATTAATTTTACACGAAACTACACTTAATCAGTTTCCAGACACAAATAGCCATGACACCCAGTAATAGCTTAGTTTACACAAAATAGTAACAATGTACAGAGAGGCAGAGTAACAATAATTGAAAGCAATACAACCTGTGCACCGGGCAACGCCTGAAGGTAGAACTAGAATGCCATTTCCAATTGGTCGTCGCGACGCCCCCGCAAGGGGGCGTGGCGAGCGGGGTCGGAGCGTCGCCCCTCGCCCGCGGAGGCCATACGGCGGCCCGCCACTGCGGGTCCTCTCTATGGGGCGGCCTAATGCGGCCTAGGTAATTTGACGCAGCAAAGCTGCGTCTGTGTAATGGTTGCTATGAATATTTCTGTAGGCGCGCCACGACGCTATACCATATAGCGTCGTTTTCTTCACGACACCACGGCGGTCAGTCCCCATCAGGTGAGACCTCCAGTTACCTGGAGGAGGCCCGATGAAGACGACCAGCGACAGTGGTGCCGGCTCGACGCACCTACAGGTAGATATGTAGTTTTCCCTCGCCCCGCTTACAGATCTAGCCGTTTACGGATTGAGGGATAAACAGTCATGTATGTACGAGCGGTTTGTGTTGTAGTGTAACACCGCTCGGCGTCTACGTGCGTCGCGACGCGTAGCGTCGCGGTCGCACGTGTTGTGTATAGATGCATGTGTAGTTGTGGTTGTCTGTGTTTAGTTACGCGACGTGCCTATATTAACCTAGAACACGCCGCGCAACAGATGTATGTGTACATCTGTGGAGTCTTATTATTTCGAGTGAACTGCGTGTTACCTGGGTGCGGCTCACTCGAGGCGTCAATCCGATGGATGGGGTCAGTCGTCCGCTACCAGGTCGCGGGGCAGGGGTCTCGCGTCAGGTGGGCGCGCGTGCAATGGCGCTATCTGCCTGACATGGGGCCAGGCAGAGGCGTCGGCACGCGCGAACATCACCGTCGCGAGTCGCCTCACGAACTCATCCAGGCTCTCGATCCCGAGATCCCGATGTAGGACATCGTTCCTCACGAAACGAGGAGCGGCTACGATGGTCCGCAACGCATGGTTTTGTTGCGTGCGGAGCTGTTTCTTGCTCGACTCGCTCGTGAGGGCGAACCAAGCGGGCGCGGCGTACGTCAAGACTGGGCGTATGTACATCTTGTACACGCTCAGCTTGACGCGCGCCGGGATTCGGGATTGGAGCACTGGTCTGAGCAGGTGACGGGCGACCCCGCCCTGCGCGGCGACCTTGCGGACGTGTGGCCCCATCGTGAGGCGGCGGTCGATGGTCACACCCAAGTACTTGACCTGGGGCGACCAATCGACGGCGGCTCCTTGTAGCTTCAAGGGTGGTGGGAGGGGCGCATACCCAGTGAGCAGCGCCTGCGTCTTACCCACGTTAACCGAGAGCCGCCATTTTGACAGCCACTCGGGGAGCAGGTCGAGGGTGCGCTGCATTTTGACCGCCGCGTACTTCGCATTTAGCGAGGTAGTAATGTACGCGGCGTCGTCGGCATACAGCGCGAGCGTCGCCTCGGGAGTGGTGGGGATGTCGTCGGTGTAACGTGAGTAACACGCCGGCGAGATGCAGCTGCCCTGAGGCACGCCAGCCATCACCGGGCGGGCGCTGGATAGCGCCCCTTCGACCACCACCTTGAAGGTCCTGTGGGACAGAAAAGAGGAGACCACCTTTACAACGCGACGGGGCGCGTCGGACGTGGCCAACTTGTGTATTAGGCCCTCGTGCCATACACGGTCGAAGGCCTTCTCCATGTCAAGGAATACTGCCACCGAGTACTCCTTCTTCTCTAGCGCAGAAGTCAGTAGGTGCAGTACCCTTGACAACTGAAGCGTCGTGCTATGCTCCGCCCTGAACCCGAATTGCTCTGGGCGCGGCGCGATGTGAGGTTGGAGGTGTCGCAGCAGGAGTGCTTCAAACACCTTGGAGACTGTCGGCAGCAGCGTTATAGGCCGATAGCTCTCCGGCTTCGCTGTATTCTTCCCCGCCTTGGGCAGCATTATGACGCGCCCCTCCTTCCACGGGGTGGGAAAGACCCCCGTGCGCAGTATCGCCGTGTACAGGCGCGCCAGTGCCGCTACCGTACGGAACGGCAAGTGGCGCAGCGCTGCGTTGGTGATACCGTCAGCACCGGGGGCCTTCCTGGGCTTCGTCCTTAGGATGGCGCGTCTAACTGCGCCCGGCGAGAAGAATACAGGGTCCTCCTCGGGAGCTATCGGCGATGCGAAGTAGTCTCCTAGGTGTTTCTCGACTGCTGCGACATGCTCGATGTCGGCGGTCGGGTTAGGGCGGAACTGACGCTCCAGGTGCTCGGCGAAGACCTCCGCCCGGTCCTCCGCTACATACTTGAGCGCCCCGTCGCTGTTGAGCAGAGGGCGCACCGGGGCTGGGGTCTTCGATAGCTGGCGGCACAGTTTGTGTACAGACGGCCAACTATCAATAGTGGCGTCTATTCTCTCCTCCCAGCCCGCGGCGGTATGGGCCGTAAGCTCGGCCTTTACCTTCTCCGCGAGACGGTTCAATTTGGCCCTCAGGGTGGGGCATCTATGTTGTTGCCACTGCTTGCGAAGACGCCTCTTCGCGGCGATGAGTGCTGTCAGACGCGCCGGCAAGGGGGGCAATGGTCCTCCCCCCTGCGGCAGCGTCGTCGTCGCCGCTTCCAAGGCGCTCTGTATGCAAGCAGTGACGTCATCCGCCGCTTGCTCTACGTCCGCGGAGGAAACAATAGGCCGAGCTGGCGTGGTGGTCTCCATCTTCTCTGTGAAGGCATCCCAGTCAATACGTCGACGTGGCGCTACAGGTTTCAGTCGGGTCGGCATGCCCGATAGGACGACGAGTACAGGTTGGTGGTCCGACTGTAACTCGTCGTCGATCACTTGCTGAGTGATCTGGCAGTGTAGCCCTCTGTGTACTGCGATGTCCAGCACATCAGGCATGTACCTCACTACGTCTGGGTAGTGGGTAGGCGTCTCGGGGCCGGACACCGAGTATCCGAAGGCTTCCGCGTCCGCGAAGAGCCGTCTCCCCTCGGTGTTCGCCCGCATAGAGTTCCACGCCGGGTGCTTGCAATTAAGGTCGCCGGCAAGGATGACTGCGTTGTCGCTATGCGTGCCAATTAGCGCCCGCATCTCAGCCATAACAAGGCGGGACGCGGGCGGCTTGTAGCACGCATAGATGCTGATGTCCTCGCCGGCAACGTGTAGTTGCACACCCAGCGCGTAAAAACTGCTGAGCGACGGCAAGGGGAGCTCCTGATGGACGACTCTCCGCCTCACAAGTACCGCCAGACCACGGTATCGGGCATCCAGAGCCGACCTCTCATCCTTCCGGTAGACATGGTAACCCGGGAACCTGGCCTTGTCTTCGGCTCCCAGGTGCGTCTCGCTGATTAGCGCCACGTCGATGTCTTGATCCCGAAGGAGATGGCGGAGGGGGGCGACCTTATCCCTAAGGCCGCGGGCAGAATGCCATTTCGCCACCGTGCGGACTCTTTTATACGGTAGTATTGTAGGTGGGGCAAAGACGTAGCGCGCTACGACGTAGCGATCACTAACTCCGCCCAGCAGCGAGGAGGTGGGAGAATGTCGTAGCGCGCTACAGCGCCATAGTGCTACAGCGTAGCCCGATGCACGTGTTGTTTACAATGTGACGCCGACATATATGAAAAATCATGGTACTAACCTGTCGAGGTGCCAGAAGTCCTTGAATATGATCAGCGGTTCCCGGGTGGTTATCCAGAAACTGTTCAAGTAACTGATAATTCCTTCTTCGTAACAATGAATGATTGCAACAAACACAGTTTCTTCTTTCTACTTGCATTATCACAAAAAATCAACCAGCAAAAACAGAAAGCGAAAGGGGATAAAAAATAGTGACATCTCCAACTTGCGCGGGGTTATCGATGAATTATCATTAGAGGCGCAGAAAGAGTAGCTACTTGTGCACAATTAAAATTGATTTAAATAAATAGTGAAGTAAAACAAAATTAAACTTTTATTATTTTTCATATAGTCGTAACTTTTTACTGACAGCTTATTTTTTTTTGTGTCATACTGTAAGTTACTCTCTGTTTAGTGGACTATAAGTGAACATAAGTCTCGTTAGTGGTGGATATTTGGACCACTTTTGTTCATTCTCCTTTGTTCTTGGGATAAATTTCATCCCAACGACGGAACTGTTCATTGTGCGTGGTCCGTCACGTAAGTGCGTGTTATAGTTGCTGTGTTCTATTGATTTAGCTGATTAAGGTTGATGAAAGTTTAAAATTTGATTATTTGAAAAAACTGAAGCAGAGGTTGCTTCAGTTTTTTCAAATAATCAAATTTTATGCTCAATTTGTAAGTGACACTACCATAATAAACTTATAGGTAGGATACGTCTACTGATCCAATTGTTTACAATTTTATCAAATACTTTTGGAACAAACAAGAGCTCTACACTGCACTTCCGAGGCGCAAAAAAAAAAAGTTTCTTTGATCGTCTCACCAAAAAGTAGAAATGTCCTGTCAAATAAAATACTGTCATTCAATTTGATGTCAAAAACTTGTGGAAGTCGAATCTCGAGGCGATGGATGTGATGTCTTCTAAAAAAATTAAACATTCTGTAAACGAAAACATCAAAATAAGCAATGGAGTTTACAGGGCTCATTCTTCCCTTGACGAAAAACATATGTCGCACTTGTCTACTAGAAACAGATACTACGATGTTTATGAACATACAAGACTTGATAGAACACGAGATGATTAAGGTTAAATTAATTGATATTTTGGTCTTCCTTAATTGCTTAGAAAACAATGACGAGGAGAACTGGCCTCAAGGAATATGTTCTTCATGTGTATCTACAGCTTTAGTCGCATACAACTTTAAATTGAATTGTTTGAAGGCAAATTCTATGTTATCACAAATATTTATGATACAATCTCCTACTAATTTACAGAGGACTGATATAGATTCTATTGATATCAATGTTGTTTATCAAGACCATGAGTATGAGGTGCCACTATTCAGTAATCATCCAACATTAGACTTTGAAAGTACCTTATCAGATAACAAATTGACACCACTACCACCTGTTACTGAAATAACTTCTGGTGAGCAGCCACAGCGTATAGAGGGAGAGAAGCGATATGCTTGTACAGTGTGCACAAAGTCATTCACTAGGCTGTATGGTCTGCGTTACCACATGGCGAAGCATACTGATACACGGAAGTACCTCTGTGCGAAATGTGGAAAGAGTTTCCACACTTCTAATGGATTGAAGCAGCATTCAATATCACATAGAGAGATTGCTCAGTTCAAATGTGGTTTTTGTCATAAGACCTACAAATCTAGGCAGTCACTCAAGGAGCACTTTCGTGTGGCACATTCCAGCAATCGCATGCTGTTTGTGTGTGTGACTTGTGGGAAAAGGTTCACAGCAAGATCAACCTTAAACATGCATATTAAGACTCACAATGGAGAGAAATTCACATGTTCTAGTTGTCCAAAGACATACACAAGGGCATCATACTTGAGAGCTCACATGCTGGTCCACACTGGCCAGCAAAAGCCCAGACCCTTCTCATGTTCACACCAAGGCTGTGCTAGAAGTTTTCCAACCAAACATTCCTTAGTGGTGCACATTGCACATGCACACTCAACAGAGAGACCTCACAAGTGTGATATATGTTTTAAGGGCTTTGCCACTGCAACTGGTTTGAAGATACACATAGAATCTCACGGCAACAACAAGGTGTCATGTAATTATTGTTGTAAAAAACTAAGAACCAAGAGGGTATTACAAAAACATATGAAAACTCATGATGTTGATGCCAATGATATGATTTTAGAAACTGTAGACCAAGCTTATTAGGTTTATTATTATAATATTATGATTCTTTTCCTTGTGATAAATATGCAGCATTATGATTTCCTATGTATAGTTGCTGTCCCACCATTATTCATTTGAATAAAAACAATGTAAGAATACAATGTTGTTTTCATTGAAAAAACAAACTAAAATTCTTTTAAAAACATCATGTTCATGAACTAAGACAATTGAATTTAAGTATCTTATTTTCAAGGTAATCTAGTTGTCTATAGGTAGGTTGAGGTTAGTAGGTATCAGTAAGTATGTACAATGTAAGGTTAGTAGGTGTGTATTGTATGTACATGTTTTTATCAACCAACTAAGGACAACAGTTAGTATTAGCTAATTTACAAATTCATTGTTACATAAATCACACTTGCATCCATTATTTTATATAAATGTATAAATTAAAATTAAATGCTGTTTGTTGGTAAGCGCATCAGACAGATTTAGCAAAATATGTTTGGAAAAGTTCAAATTCGTGTAAAACTGAACCGTCTTTTTTCTATGGGATTTTTTTATGAATAAAAATTGTTGAAATTTGGACATGGCCACTGTTACTATCTGTCTGGTCAGCTTAGTCAATAAAATTATGGGGTGCATATTATGGGCGGAACTGTTGTTATCATTGACCTAGTTAGCAGTAGTTTTGGATAACTGCTCAAGCAAGACCAATCCAATTTAAATGATAAAACATGAAATCTTTGGTAGAAGATGTAGTGACAAATATTGATAAGGGTATGCTGAGATGGTTTGGTCATGTTGAGAGGATGAATGAAAGGCGACTAACAAAATGTATTTACAAGGCAGATGTGAATGGAAACGCCGGGAGGGCACTCCCCAGGAGGACATATACTGACCTTATTGGTGATGTTCTTCAGAAAGGACAGATGCGTAGTACTCGCAAGCGGCGTGCGTGTATGACCAGATGTATGAACGTAAACGAGGCAAATGGAGTATTTAAGGATCGTAGCAGGTGGCATTCTGTAGTTTCTGCCTACCCCCATGGGAAGAGGGCGTGAGTTTATGTATGTCTTTGTAAGAAATTTTATGTACCTAATATTTTTTGTTAATTGTGAATTTGTCTTACACATTCTCTTGATACCTACTTGATAAAATGCATGAATTAATTGGTAGATAAAGCTTCAAATGTGAGTCTTTTATTTAAATGAACTACCTACAATAGAAATTTATAGGTAGGTACCTACTTACATATTTACGCATCACAAAAATAAACCCAACCTTATGAAAGTATTAAAACTTTAAAAATAATAATTATGTAGGTAAGCAAGTACCTACAGACGCCAGCACGTCAACCTACCCGAAAAACAAATTTTCCCAATCAAATTTGAATCTTAAACTTTAGTGATAAAGTTGAATATCTATTAATGAAATTTGAGAGATCGTAGTAGGTTTATGTGCTGGGGTCTGTACATGCAATGTATACTTATTGCTCCTCATCATCATCTGCCTAGCCTTTTCCCAACTACGTTGGGGTCAGCTTCCAGTCTAACCGGATGCAGCTGAATACCAGTATTTTATATGGAGCGACTGCCTATCTGACCTCCACAACCCAGTAATTGGGTGATACGATACCCCTTGGTAAGACTGGTTGTCAGACTTTCGGGCTTCTGACGACCCGTAACGACTGTCAAAGATCCACGAATGACAGCCGGGACCAACAGCTTAACGTGCTTTCCGAGGCACGGAGGAGTCTCGGTACGTAAAGATGGTCACCCATCCACAGACCAACCCCGGCAAGCATAGCTTAACCTGATGGATCGACCCGTGCCGGCAGTTATTACTTAGCCACGAGCTCCTACTACACTTATTGCTCCTAATAACAAATAATTACATAGGTAACTGCAACATCATTAATTGGCAATGTATCAGGAAATAAATATTATATTATAATTTAATTTATAATAATTTAGTTGTAAGTAGGTACATAAATTATAATTTAGCTACTTATAACAAATGAAGCAACTGCATTGGTATTTGATTATAAATAAGTTACGTATCGCGAGTCTCATCTCAAGCGATTTTTGTTTCTAATGCCATTGGATTCTACTTTCCTCGTAGCCTCAATTTTTCTTATAGTTACCTAACTAAATATTTTTTTAAAAATAAATTACAAAATATTATTTATCGTAAGCTAGACAGTCTGCAATTTAGGCCATACCTACTGCAGAATCTCCTTAAGGCAGCTCGAAGTTGAACCTACCAAACTGGACAGTTTGTCCTAGGTACCTAAACATAGTCAGAATAGTCCACGACTTCGAATGTAGTCTCCGATCTTCATGAGCTAGCTCTCCACAATAGACAGATCTCAAAGACCTTTGGGCCCTTGTTGCGCCCTATCGCGTCCTTACCGAAAGAAAGGCGACCTACGGCCCTTTAATACTGACCGTACGTCAGTATGAAAGGAGGTCACTTTTCAAGGACTTATAGATCCGTATATTGAGCTGCCGGTAGTTGCGTACATCTTCTGAAGACTGCAGGATCATCTCGCATCTCTCCACCATGAGCTGTAAAATAGATTTAGAGAGAGAAGAGCCTCTTGTTTCTATTTGTACATACGACGGGTCTTGAGGTTCTAAGTCGGTGGCAAAAAAACGAAAATAAAATCCCAAAGACACTGACTTCCGAAATCAAAGTTATTTTTCACTTTGTAGTGATTTTTTTGGAAGTCGGTTTTATTTTTTGTGAAAAAGTTTTTATTTTTCACTTTTTAGTTGTGGTACCTACACAAAACCCCCACAAAAATTTGAATACCCATTACCTGCTATGTAAATTACAGTGACAGAAACTATTAGAATATCATCCACATATACTAGATGGGAAAAATACGTATTATTGAAGCTAACTCAAAAACCCCTCATAAGATCTTACCAAATTTATATGGGACCACTTCTGAAGTATTAACCAAAAGTACCAAACAAAAAAAGAATCATCAGAATCAATGCATAATTGGCGGAGTAATCGCGTAACAAACATACAAAAAAAAAAAAAAAAACATTCAACCGAATTGAGAACCTCCTCCTTTTTGAAGTCGGTTGAAAATAACTTTGATTTCGGAAGATGGTGGCAAAAAAAACAAAACAAAAAAAAACCCCAAAGACACCGACTTCCGAAATCAAAGTTATTTTTCACTATGTAGTGTTTTTTTTGGAAGTCGGTTTTATTTTTTTTCTTAGTCGCATCAGCTTTCCGAAGAAGTTCATCATAAAGTGGCCTTCCTTCTCCATAAAACTGGCCAGTAGGTGACCCCGGTGATTCCGACGTCCAACTCCAATAATTGCCCCACTCGCAGCTCATCATCGTCTCGTTTGCCTAGTTTCGCGTTAAAGTCCCCCATGACAACGGTGAAGTGAGTTTTAGAGCCATGCATGGCTCTGCAAATATTCTCATATATGGTTTCCACCTCATCGTTGGGGTGTGACGAAGTCGGGGAATAAACCTGTACGTCCTTCAACGAATATCTGGCTGTTATTCTGAGTATAAGGTACGCCACCCTGGTCGGCACACTCGATCGCCAACACGTTGCTCACGAGCGACTTATGGACGATAAACCCGACACCACCTTGAGACTGCTGATCGCCCTCCCGGAAATTGAGCAGGTTCCCGGGTTTGAGGATTATCCAGTCCTCCCCCTGTCTTCGGACTTCAGATAACCCAGATACCCCATAGTAACCTGCTCAATTCTTCCTCGAGTTCGGTGATCTTGTGATCCTCTAGCTAGGCCGCTAGGCCGTCTGGTGTACGCCGTGTACGCGTTGTATGTGTTGCCAGGTCCAGTTTTCGGTGATTGTGATAATGTATGAATCAATAATGAGCTCAATGTTGAGTGTTCGTACCCCAGCCAGATAATGTCGAAAATCGTCATCTAAGTGCAATAGATAATTAGAAATACAGCTTCTGTAACTGGTAAGCAGATTTTTAAATTTGGTAAGCTGATAGTTTTTTAATTATTTGATAAAAACACTTCCGGCTGGAGTAACGTTACCCCAGCCAGATCTTTAGTTTTCTAATGTATATTTTGAAATAAATTTTATCTAAAAAATTAGAAATGAATTTGAAATAAATGGTATAACATTTGTATTTGTATTTGCTATGGTTGCGAAGATATTTAAAATCCTGCTGGAGTAACGTTTGCACGATTGCTGTATCTCGGAATTGACTATACGGATGATTCTAATATTTGTACATGAGATCTGGCTAATTAGTTATAATTTGACGCAATAAACGAATCCACTATAATGCACCGTTTTGAAGTTATTTGAGTAAATAGAAAATTGCTTTAATAGGTCCTAGCATTTCCATTATGCGCCCCAAAGACTTTTTTTTTTTTTTTTTTTTTTTTTAACTAGATATGGCATCTCGCAGGTATACCACTAAGGTATTTACTGCTCAACCGAACAATCCTGTGGCTGCCTTAAGCACTACACCTAAACTTAAACGTTATTATATAGATAATTACTGTCTTTAAATGGTACCGGTAAACCGGGGTTACTTTGAATCGCGGGGTAACTTTGATAGAAACTTCCATTTCATATAAAATCGTGAATTACTTAAAACGAAACGCAATTAGGTAGTTTTTTTTCTGAGTTATGAACACTGAACAACTGTTTAATCCTTTCCGTTTCCTGAGGACACGCTGGGAATCCACCAATCATTTTAATTGAAAAAGGTAAATATATTGTCATTCAAACAGGGACTGATATCGATACCCAAAATATATCGATATTTTAAAGAAAATACCAATAACAGAATCGATAACTGGGATAAATATCGAATTTTATATCAGTTACTTAAGTATCGGTATAAAATTATCGATAAAATTATCGATACTCAGTATTGATATCAGGCTCCAATGCGACGTTGCGAGATCGCATATTCACGCCACCGTACAACGTGGCGCCGGCGCGCGATCTTGGCGCGAAACGGAACGGCAACAGTGTAGTAAGCAGCCGGAGCGCGTGTACCGCTGACTTTGTAGTAGTGTTTAATCTAACGTTTTGTATACAAATATTTGAAAATCTAGTTTTTCGGTATTTTAGCTGTACAAACAACAATTTCTAACTACCTACTGTTAGTTTTACATAATATATTACGTATAGGATGATTGCGCCGGTTGGCGACCAGTTAGTTGAGTTGCTAACTTTGAACGAATCAAAATATACCTACGCCATTTACACGCAAAATAGTTGCCGACTATGTAAATTGGTTCTAAATATAGTCTAGTTGTGAAATAAAATATAACATATCACGGTTCCATTCATAAATTATGAAAAATTATATATTTATTTATTTGTATTTTTTTTATTTGTTTGTTTTTATTTTTTGTTTATTTGTTTTTTTTTTATTTGTATATTTTGTAGTGTTAATTTGCAAAAATAGCCGAAATGCTAGATAACGACCACTTTGTTCAGTTGACGACCAGTAGTACGCTAGATTACGACCACTGTTAAAAACATAAAAATAAAGTAATAAAACCACTTAAAAGGATAAAAAATATTATTTATTTTTCACTTTAAATCAAACATAATTAAATATCTAATAATCATCAACACAAATAGTATTAAATCATCTGATTTAACGTTTTTTATTAAATTAATCAAATAAAATAAATCTTTTTCGTTGCGCGATTTAACCTGGTAAAAAATTTCGATATCCCTTTGGAGCTTAAAACTTATCCAGTTTTAGGGCATAGAGTAGCCACTTTGTCCTGTTCACACCAATTTATCCTGGACGATCGTCCTTGAAGTGATTCTTTGATAAGTACATTTTTTGGTTTTCAAAAAAAAAAAAAAAAATGACCGTATCCAGAAGCTCCTGCTTCTTAGTTGGGAATCCGCACTTGGCAACGGGCAAGCTGGTGGAGTTCCAGTCATGAGAGCTAGCGAGGCTCCGAGAGCGTCATCTTGAAAAAAAAAATAGATACTACTTATACTAAATCAAATAATCACATGTGCTCGAATACTGAACATACTTAAGCTAAACTTTAGTTTGCGGCCATCGTTCTTTTCGTACTAAATCTTGGTGGTCGCAAACTAGCATCGTAATTTTCTAACTGTATCACTTAGCTACCACCAGCTATGATCAATATTTGTGGGTGAATTAAATAAGTTTTATCAAAAAAACGTGGTCGTTTACTGAATAATTGCACGGTTAGGGTTTTACAACACCAAAACCATAAATTGTGTAACCATACATAAAACATTGAGAACATAATAAGCAAAACAAAATAAAACTGTGCGAGTCAGAATACGACCACCTGGTCGCTTTCTAACGTATTATTAAAATATGCAATTCAGTAACCACTGGGCTTTAATTTAATATAAGTTAAAAATTTACTCAAATGCAATTAAACAATTGAAATCACTACATAATTGAAGTACCCACGTTTCTAATTTGAGTAAAAAACTTAAAATAAGTAACAAAACTTACCTTCGAACGCCACGCGCCTTGCTATTTTTTTGCTCTTGCGCAGCATGTTCACAAACTGAGTCCACACGTGAATTGAACGTAATTTTTCTTTGTTTTGGGTCAAGCGATTGATATAAAATTTAGTAAATTCTTATTATGTAACTATTTAAATAATATTTAAGACATACTATTTATTTGTATGTCCTAAAGAAAGTTTATTATCCTTAATTAAAGAAACCTAGTCAGGCAAGTGGTCGGTTACCGGAGGTGGTCGCAATACCGGCGCAATGACCCTACGTTGCTGTGTGTGGCCGATGCGATGGGGCGTAAAAGCAAAAAAAAAATTTTTATAGGTATTTTAATGTAAACAAAACCAGTTTGAAATCGAAATGCCTGGTGTGCAACAAGGACTTAAACGTAAGTTTTTCACTTAAAGGAAAACTATCACACTTAAGTGGGCTTTACAAGTTTACGAGTAATAATCGACCAACTTAAATTTGCGGTTACAAAAACATGTTCTCACATATATTCCGTATGGGAGAACATGTTTTTCAATTACAAAGTTAAGTTTGTTCTTACGATTCATTCATTCCAACTACGGAACCCTTCATTGTGCGTGGTCCGACACGCACTTGGCCGTTTTTTCGTATTGCCTAAGGTGGGAAATGAACCCACGGTTTGAGATGCGACTGCGTTCATGTCTGGATCAAATAATAAGTAACTGTAAGGATGCAACATGTGAGGTTATACCACTGGGACTCTCAGATCACGAAACAGCTCAGATGATATCCATACAAATAGAGAAAAAAGTTCCACCTCTACGTTTTCGCACAATTCACAAGCGTGATTTTAGCGCTGAAAATAAAGAAAAGTTCTTTGGCTTTATGAAAAGTTTAAAATGGACAGACATTTTTTCTAATCAGAAAGCTAACAGTGCGTCACTTTCACGATACACTTGTCCTGTTCTTTGATTTGTGCTTCCCTAAAATCGATATCAAAATCAACCTACTAAAAAAATATACGAAATGGACTTCCAAAGGTATTAAAAAATCAACTAAAACCAAAAAGAACTTGCGTTTTAAGTACTACTTCTCATTTGACAAAGAAAGTAAATTAAAATACTTAAACTAAAATAAATTTAAGGCGTCTTGGGACTTAATTAAATATAATTCTAATAATAATCAAATTCAGGAATCAAACATTGAGGAGATAGAAACTGAAACCGGACCAATAACAAGCCCCACGGACATTGCCAATTATGTAAATGACTATTATATCAATTTGACGAACAAAGACTTTGACATTAATACTAATAATTATGACATTGATCCTATTAATTCCAGTATGTTTTTAATGCCCACTAATGATGGTGAAATACTAAAAGTAATAAAATCACTCAGGGATACAAATTTAACAGGTTCAGGATCAAATACCTACAAAAATTATAAAATACATAGGGCTTATTAAGACAGCTATTAAACGAATACATAAAAAAGGCAACAAAAAACTTGTTGATAATTACAGACCGATAGCTCTATTGCCTATTTTAGCGAAAATTTACGAAAAGGTCATGCATACGCGATTAATAAATTTTTGCGATAAGTTCCAAATTTTGAAACATGAACAGCATGGGTTCCAAAAAAGGAAATCGACAACCACAGCAGCATTTAACTTAATTAAACTAGTTACTAAAAATATAGACCAGAAAATACCGACAACTGTTGTATTTTTTGACATGTCAAAGCATTTGATTTTGTATCGCACGAGCTGCTACTAAAAAAATGTGATAAATATGGAATACGCGGTAAGGCAAATGCATGGTTAAAAAGTTACCTTACAAACAGATCGCAATTTGTAGAAATTACTGTGGATAAACCAAATCAAAACGGTGAACTGAAATTTAAATTCAAATTAGGTTACAATCGCACAGGCGTTCCACAGGGCAGTATTTTAGGCCCCCCACTTTTTCTGCTCTATATCAATGACCTGACAGAAGTAACTGATCATCCCTGCATACTCTTTGCAGACGATGTGTCCGTAATTATCCCTAAAACTACAGAAAACTATAATGAGGAAATAAATAGTACCGTGAGCAAAGTAATAACTTGGATGGAAAAGAATAACCTTAAACCAAACATAAATAAAACCAAATATGTACAATTTCGTAACAAAAATTGGAATAAAATGGATTTAAACATCACTTTTAAAGATAAAAAAATACAACAATCAGATAGTATGACTTTTCTTGGGATAGTACTAGATGACAAGTGTTCCTGGATGGGTCATATTGATATGATATGTGGAAAACTCAGTAAGTTTGCTTATGTTCTATGGCGTATATCTAACCTAATAAGTAGACAAGCCACATTACAGGCTTACCATGCATATGTTGGTTCAATACTACACACTACAGTATACTGGTATGGGGAAACTCGGTGCATCTCGGAAGAGCTTTCGTCGCACAAATGAGGTGTATACGTGCGATTTGTAATGTAGACCCACTTACATCCTGTAAACCAATGTTTAAAGAACTTAGAAATTAGAATACTTACACTAACAGATATTTATATCGAGGAAATATGTAAATTTACCAAATCTCACCCTGATATGTTTGAAAAACTGGGAGATAAATGCAAGTTCAAAACTAGATACGTATCCTAATAGATTAATTATTCCTCAAACGAAAACAGAGCTATATAAGCGAAGTTGCTATCCTATGTGTATCCGAATATATAACAAGATTCCTAACCAAATTAAAGAACTTCCAATGGTCCGCTTCAGAAGGGCTACACAAGTGGCTTATTGAAAATCACTTCTATATTGTAAAAGAATTCCTTCAGTTTAAATCTAAATTATATATTTGTACCTGTACCAAAAACTTGCATGTCATTATGTTATGATTAAATAATGTTAAGCTACTATATACTCCATTGCAAGAACTTTTGTAACCATATTTATCTGCAAATAAATCATTGACTTTAACTTTGACTCTTAACGCTACAAAATTTTAATAAATACTTTAATCAATGCCTATTATTTGAGGTTATTGTAAAAATATATTCAATTTCCGAATTTAATGATTTATAATTTTCATGGTACCTAAGGTGAATGGATAGTGGTAGACCGCGTAATTCAAATTTTCTTACGTTTTTGCAATTTGCAGGTTTGTGTCAGGTTGTATCTTGATCAAAATATGCATGATTCGCGACAATAACAGGTACATATTAAGAGAATTATTTATAATCATATTTTGATCAAGATACAATCTGATAATGATCAAATTGCAAAAAAAATAACAAAATTTGAATTTCGCGGTCTGCCACTACCCATTCACTTTAAATGAAAAATTAAAAAATACTATAGTGTAAAAAATACAATTTCATAATCATTTTATTTTATTTGTTTATATGATTCAGTAAAACCACGTTTTAATTAATCATAATGATGCGGCCGCGGTCGCGGGTAAAGTTATTTATTGGTATTATATCGGTATTTTGGTATTAGTATCGATACTGATAAAGGCATAGTAAAGTATAGATATAAGTCTACTGAATAAAAATATCGGTATCAATATCGATAAAGAAATACCCAGATATCAGTATTTATATCGATATTTTGATATCGATACCAAAATTTTACCGGTATGCAGTCCCTGCATTCAAACAATCAAATCAATTGTTAGATCAAAGTTACCCCATGCGACAATATTTATTTTTCTAGTTGATAGATTTTTATTTTTTAAATTGTATTGGCATTATAATTGGGTAATTATATTTAAATTGTATTGGCATTGTAATTGGGTTTATTTAATTGCGTAATCATTTGCAATTACGCAATAATTACTTTGTAATTAAGGTCACTTGTTCTACAGTGGCTCCCTTTTTTTCCGAGGCGTATTTTTTAACACCTATTTAAGTTAGGTTATCGAAATTCGGAATGAATATAGTGGAACTAATGTGCTTTTAAAATGTACAGTCATTTTTTAATAAATGTAAGACAGAATGTAAATATTGTACCTTTTTAAAAAAAACATAAATGAGCCACTGTGTACCATAGGTTTGGCACACTGGCTCACCCCAGAGTACACAGTGGACCGTAGTGGTACACAGTGGATAGTTTGTACTAATCACAAGTAATAAAACAAATAATACGATAGTTATTCATTATTTATTAGGCAATATGTCAACATGTATTAATATAGAAATAATTTTAAACTTTTTCTAATAAATTTTAATGTAAAAATCTTCGAAAACTTAACATCGAGCATACATATGGTCGATGTTTCATCCAGGTTAAAGATACGAGTTCCATCGTTAAAAGCGGGAAACCTCTGCAATAAACTTTCTAGATTTTTATAAAAAATCTCCACATTAATTCGGTTGAAGGCCGTGGCTCTTGCAAGGCTGCATGGCTCGGGCTTTCGCAAACTGAGGTCTTTGTGCCTTTGCCTGAATTTCCTGAACCATTCCTTTCCAGCTATTTTATTGTTAACCCAGTTATCAGGCATCTTTATATTATTTTTTTCCGCCATTTGGTAGGCTACTCTCCTGCATTCTTTTTCCGACAACCCGTAAAATATTGAGGAACAATATTTATAATATTCTTTAAGGCTTTCTTTTTGTTTATTATCAAAAACTTTTTTTACTTCATAATTAGGGATTAAGCGCATTGTTTCCATAGACCCAAAACTTTTAAATTTATTAAAATAACGCCAAGGTATATTGAAGATCTTAGAAGCTTTCCTAACACTCATTCCGCCCTGAATGCTATGAAGAGCTTGCTTCATACTTTCTTCCGAATGATTCCCGATGGTGCGAGGCTTTTCTGGACGAGGCATTCTGTAATAAGAATATGTTTTTGAATTTAATTCATTACCAAAACATTGCAACATACATACTTTCAGTACTGATTTGAGAATCTGTATTTTAATCAAAATATTACAAAAAAAACTAGTTTAGTACACAGTGGCTCATGATCCACTGTGCACTTACGTGATCTGAGCCGATGTGGACGTTGCCGACATTTTGAATACAAACTACCACAAAAAAAAGCTAACCTATATTTCGAGAGGAATAGAACAGGAAAACATTCTTAAATAAGTACAAACTACAATGGAAATGTAAAAATATTCAAATACCATACTAGACACGTGTTGGAACAAAAGAAAACTTACCTTATTTTTTATTTTTTTTGTCACTTAAACAAAATTTTCTTTGCACACAAACACCTCGCGTCGTACGCGCTTCCCGACTGGTTTCGACGAGTTCATGTACCGACGGCTACATTGTGTGAAAGCGACAGATATATATCTCTGGTAGTTTCTTAGATTCTTGAACTGAGCCACTGTTTCTGGTATAACCACTGTAGAACAAGTGACCCTACGCAATAAATTAAGGGGTATGAAAGAGAGATTAATATTGATCAAAGTAACCCCGGTCTACGGTACTGAAGTTTCATTAGTATCCTATACGTAATTAAAAAGATAAGATGATTTTCCGGCCACGGCGCGCAGCTGAGTTATTTGACCACCGATTATCCGAGTTTACTGTAGTAGTGGTAACTGAATTTTACATCAATAATTAGAAATACAGTTCAATTATATACATGTGAAATTTCAGACTTGTACACTAATTAATTAACGATATAATCGAAAAAAAATGATGTATGCGTAGTAACCCGACCAAATCTAGAATGTTATAATAAAGCGGGCGCGCAATACATTACACCAACCTTCTAAAATTATTAGCATAATTGTCCTTAAAAGTTGGTACAGTCACGAATAAAATTAGTTTGATTGAAAAATTGAACCTACCATACTAAATGTTTAAATAAACTTTAAATTGCTCAAAGTAGTGTCCACTATGCCATCTTCATATACCTACCTACGTTTAACCATTATATCGACGAGGTAGGTAGGTACCTACTTACGTACCTGTTGTAAGTAGCAGAAACATCTTGATAATATTATATAATTTACATGCAATGACTTAGTTAGTCAAAAAGTACGTATTCTAAGAAGTTGATTGCATTGTTATGTCACATAATGTTTATTTTTAGTATTGTAAATGTTTTATTTTTATACAATAAAACTCAATTAAGAATACGGCTATCTTTATGTAAGACATTTGTGATTTTTTAAATCATATTAGATAAAACAGTAGAACCTACCTACCTACCTTCTGTAAAGTTCTATGATATGCACATACTACACATGGTACTAAGATATCACAAAATTCTACCCTTTAGCCATGCCAAATTTAAAAAAAGACGGTGCGATATAGTAGCCCCTACATACTCAGCACGTTCAATTTTTGCTAGTCGTCAAAATGTAACTCAAGCCCCACGCATCTATAATAAAGTAAATCGCATACTTAACATTTACCCTATGCAGCTGTACGAGTGTAAGAGGACATTGACTGAATGGCTCTTCACACTTAATTATGATGCCGTGGAAGACATTTTGGCGACTCTGGGTTGAGCGTCATGAATACTGACACACACACACACATACACACACACACACACTCCAACACAACCCTATTCACACACACACACACACTCCAACACAACCCTATTCATACACACACACACACACTCCAACACACCTCCACACTCATTCACACACATACTCCAACACACCTCCGCACTCATTCACACATACACACGTCCACTCACACACGCACCCACTCTTACACACACACACATAATATACACTCTCACACTCATAAACACACGTATAAACACACATTTATACAAAACACACTCTAGTTTTTACACACTGCCACAAACACGATTTTCATTTTTCTTTTTATTTTTCTATTTTTCTTTTTATTGGTTTTATAAAAAATGTGTAACTTATACCTAATTAGCACAAAGACACAAGTGTTACTTAATTGAGGAAGAGCGAGGTTTATCCCATCACAAGTATCTTCGGATTACTTTCTGGGAAGCCCCGGCAACTTAATTGTATAGATTTAAGATAATAAATACATTTTTATTTTTTATGCAATGTGGAGCAGAACGATTGACATTCCTTAAAACTACATAAAGAGTGTCATGTTCTTTACCCGTATACAAAAAATCAATCAAATCCAATGAATACTTTAGCCACAGGAAATTATTTTTCATTTTCTTATTTTTCAACATGATGTAGATCTGAGTCCGTAATAATAGGTAAACGTTGTAAGGTCAAGAACCTGTGCAAAACGTACGATTCTATCCTCTACGTCTCAATATGCTTGAGAGACAGAGAAAGGTGTCATACGATTCCACTCTGACGCGCCCTGCCCAGTCCCACAAAATAATACTACAATTAGAAAGAAAAAGAAATATTACTTACGCAAATTATGCATTAGTGGTGCATAGACAATTGCGAGTGTGTGTGTGAGCGGTTTTTTTTCGGCAAAAAGTCTCGGGACTCGGTCACTATGTCAGTCACTAGTCTCAGTGCATAGCGGCGCCCTTTGAGGAGCGCACACGGCTACTTTTTTATTACGAGACGAGCCGCGCGCGCATTGTCGTGATTTTGTGAAAAAAAAAATAGTTGTTATTTGTGATTAAAGACGATTTAGTGTGACTTATGGTTCAGTGTTAGTTTAATATTAGTTAGTTAATTAGGTATCGATGTCGCTTGTGCGTAATGAACAACGGTGGAAACCTTGAAAATTTAAAAATTTGTTTATTGATGTAAATTCTGATTGTGATGTGATATTATGTGATTAATTATTCAATCAGTGATCTTTTAATTAACAACGTGCAACTTAGTGAGTTTATGCCGCTAATTTGTTGTTCTCCGACTAAACTACCTACCCACGTCCACCTACGCCCCGCACCGCAGCGCAGGCGCCGCCCCCCGCCGCGACCCGCATCGGGCTGCGCAACAGGCTAGTGACTTTTCGTAGATAAAGCGTGTTTACTTTTTATGCAGTTGATTCTGCTATTTATTTTGTTTGAAAATTGCAATTTTTCAATTTTCCATTAACTAATAATCTTCGTCTTTTAAAATGTTTCTATGGACTAGTACTGTGCTTGTTTTAATTTAATGTCGTAAGTCCAGATCCCCATTGTATGTTAGTACTTACTGCACTGTGATGTTATTATCTTATTACGTTTTATTATTGTTGATCTGTGATTTATTACAATAAAACTTAATTTTTATTTGAATTTGATCAGTTCTTAATTTTAATTTCAGATAAGCAAGCGACGTTGCATATTAGTCCATAAAAAATATCTGTGATTATTTTTGAAGTGAATTTATATACTTACTTACCTTAATTAAAATAATTATCTGCATAGGATCATCATCATCTACATAGTTAGATACTCCATATTTGTTATTCTTATTACCTACGCATTATTATTTTTGAAATGAATATTCCATTAAGTATAAATATGTTTTACTTTACCACTTGTTTACCCGTCTGTACTAAACACGTAGTTATTCTCACGTATTATCCTGTAAGTTTTAGAAGGTTGGTATAATGTATTGCGCGCCCGCTTTTTTATAACATTCTAGATTTGGTCGGGTTACTACGCATACATATTTTTTTTCGATTATCTCGTTAATTAATTAGTGTACAAGTCTGAAATTTCACATGTATATAATTGAACTGTATTTCTAATTATTGATGTAAAATTCAGTTACCACTACTACAGTAAACTCGGTTAATCGGTGGTCAAATAACTCAGCTGCGCGCCGTGGCCGGAAAATCATCTTATCTTTTTAATTACATATAGGAAACTAATGAAACTTCAGTACCATTTAAAGACAGTAATTATCTGTATAATAACGTTTAAGTTTAGTCTTTGGGGCGCATAATGGAAGTGCTAGGACGTATTAAAGCAATTAAATAACTTCAAAACGGTGCATTATAGTGGATTCGTTTATTGCGTAACAAATTACCTATAACTAATTAGCCAGATCTCATGTACAAATATTACAATCATCCTTAAAGTCAATTCCGAGATACAGCAATCGTGCAAACGTTACTCCAGCAGGATTTGAAATATCTTCGCAACCATAGCAAATACAAATACAAATTAAGTTGTAAGTACCATTTATTTCAAATTAATTTCTAATTATTTAGATAAAATTTATTTCAAAATATCCATTAGAAAACAAAAGATCTGACTGGGGTAACGTTACTCCAGCCGGAAGTGTTTTTATCAAATAAATAAAAAACTATCAGCTTACCAAATTTAAAAATCTGCTTACCAATTACAGAAGCTATATTTCTAATTATCTATTGCAATGACGATTTTCGACATTATCTGGCTGGGGTAACGCACACGCTTACTTTTTGTTCTTATTTATTTTCGCACTGAAAACATTGAGTAATTACTACTATTTGTTTCTTTTTCTAGATTGTAGAACAAAAATAACGTTTTCTACTTATATGAATGATTGGTCTCGCTGCGCTCGACCGCAGCGAGACCAATCATTTCTTAGATCTAAGAATCTACCAATCATTCATCTAAGGTTTTCTACTTTGAATTCAAACCATAGAGTATAGTAATAGATTGATTCAAACACCTCATAGTATGACAAGCCAGAAAGGCGTACTTACATTTTCGATCATAGAAATAACATTAATTGATGGATTTTTAATCAGCAACTAGGTTCAAATGAATATTGGTACAATTTTAATGTGTGTTGTGTTTAATGTTTGGTTGGTTGGTAGCCCGCGAAATTCAAATTTTCTTACGTTTTTTGCAATAAATAAGGAAAAGGTTTTACGTCCATAAATTCCAAGCATTTTTGGGGTCATTTTGACGGAGTTTTACCGTATTGCCGTCATGCCAAATAGACGTAAGAACCAAAAACTAGTGATATAGAGGAAATACCTTAAAATCAAGCATTCCATATTAACCGAACTGTACCTACTTATTGGCAACATTCAAAAAAACACAAGCTGGCTCAATCACTAGAAAGATATTATGTTTGTTTTGTGGATACGCCCATACGGTTTGAGACCTACAATATAATTTCACTGCATAGGTACCTACTTATTTTAAAACATAGTACAAAAATATTTATACCTAGTGCTTAAATTTTTCCTACTCAATATCCGTATCAGTGCATAATATAATCTAAATATATAACAGGAAATAATTCAGATGATTTGTTTTGCTCGGAGGCTCTCTATCATTATTAATAACTGTCAACTGATAATTTTGAGGCATGTTGCATTGTCTTATATTTATGGCAATAATAGCATTATGGTTGAGAACATAAGTATATACTTACCCTTAATCACAATTTCGTATGATTATTTAAAGGACCTAGTACTGATAACTGGATTTGTTACACAAAGCCCATTGCATGGTGTACAACACATCACACAGATTCAGTTTAGAGTATAAAATTTGGGCCTATGCTAATACTAATAATATTGACACCCCTTCACATGTCAAGTACGGACATCAGCACATCAACCTACTATAATCTGTCAAATTTCTTTAATAGATTTCCAACTTAATCACTATAGGATAAGGTTCAAAGTTGATTTGGGAAATTTTACAGTTTCGGGTAGGTTGATGTGCTGGCGTCTGTAAGTACATGTACTTTTCTTTGACTAACAGCTTGAACTAATGGTGCATTCAGTTCAACTTTACAACCCCTAATTGTTATAGGAATGGAAACTATTTATCAAGTATTTTATTCATCATATTGATCTGTTTGACTATCTTGATATTAGCATTGTCTACCTTCACGTCTATGTCCCCAATGAGCACAGTTTGCTGTTCTATCTCTTCACCAAGAGCAATGGCAAGGCTTTTAACTTTTGAAATGGAATGCAGCATTTCATCTAAGTTAGCATCCAGCACCTGGTTGACACACTGACTATCAGATATGGGTGGAGCCTGTACCTGTGCATCTAATTCACGCAGACGGGTGGCGGGATGCGATCTGAAGCGGTCATCAGTGTTGACTTGAGATAGATTGTCTATCATGTCATCCAGCCTGCTGCTTGGACCTGCACTCTGCAAGCTCGGGGAGGGCTGGCTTCTAGGAGTCTGGTCGGATTTACCAATGATGTAGCTCTTGAGGCCATAGAATACAGATTTGATACCATTCAAATGCTTTTGATTGTAGTTGAAGTTGGTATTTATTTCGTCGATACACTTGTTCGTATTTTGGAGTGTCTCTCCCTGTCGAATGAGTTCTTCTGCGGTGGCGATGCCGATCTTCTCGGACTCACGCAGCAGTCCTAAGCTGCGTGAGGACGAATCCAAGGTTCGTTGTTCGATTTCTCTTTGTTTTTCTAACATAGATTGTTTTTGTTGTTCAAATGCTGCTATGTGACTTCCATACGCGGATGGTGCTGGCTTACTTGGCTGTAGTGGTGGGATTCTTGTCCTGAAACTGTTATTGTCATTATCTACATCATCGTTATCCTCGAACAGTTTTTGGGGATTAACGTAAGTAGCTCCGGGACGAGACATTTTCGTAGTTGTTTCCTGTTCGTTGTTATATGAGAATATTTCTGCCAAAAACACTATTTACTCAAACACACAACATGTAGGTACTCCAAAAAAATTAAATTAGATTATTTTTTGTGGATTGGAATCTGAATAGTAGGAATACCCTTTTTTTTACGTGGGTAGGGTATTTACGCGAAACGTTAACGACATGGATGAATGACACAGACTACCTATGTTTATGTATTATTATAGTACTGACTTCTGTGGTACTGACTCACAGACTAATAGGGATACTACGTATTACTATGTAAGTCAATGCGTTAGGGATGGGTCTAAAATTAATAAGCTGCTAAATTAACACTGCAAATTTTTTTTAGTGTCAACACCTGCTAAATAAGTTCTGGGATAGCTGTTAAATATAGCAGTCACAACTCATGAACTCACAACAAAGCAATAATGGTCCTGCAGATTCAGTCACAGTTAGATTGATAAGTTTGAGCAAGTTGATTTAATTAACTGCTAAGTGCTAACTGCTGAATTCGGAATTGTTACATTTAACTAGTGTTAAATAAGACTAATCTTCGTTACGAAGGTTTACGCGGGTTTGCTTGTGGTAGATAGTGTTGTGAGTGAAAATTCCATTTGTTTGACTGTTTGTATATTGTGTATACGCCAACAGGAAAAGTTGAAAGTCCTAAGCCTGTGAAAAGTATGAAGGAAATGAGAATTAATTACGTTAACAATCTGTCTGTGATTAAATTTAACAGTTGCTAAAAATAACTGCTAATTTTAACTGTTAAATATTGTTAGGATTACCATTTAGCAGTGTTATTATTTTTTAACGTTTAAGCCAATCTCTACAATGCGTATTACTGACTCGAAGTCGAACGTCAAAATGCGAAATGGGTAGAGTTGCCAACAAAAATCGGTACATTTAGACCAAAAATCGGTAGGTTTACTATATAAAAAAAAAACAATATTCAATCAAATATCTTATTTAACTTGGTATTTTTAAACATTATAAAAACGTTTAGCAGTATAATATATCAGGGCCAATGGCTTTAAACAAGCCGATTCCTACCGGCTTCCTTTCGGAAATTCGGAAGCGGAACACAACCACTCTATCGTCATTGTTTTTTTTTTTTTTTTCTGTGGCTATCTGCGATCAGTCATAAGCTTTTAGCGGATGAGTAGGAGGTAAACATTGGCGGGAAGAGCGTGACTCCAGCGAGCCATCTACTTCATATTCATGCTTATGTCCACACAGGTGTGGGTGGACTACACGATTTCTTTTCTTTTAAGTTTTTTCGCATAACTTCTCGTTTTCAGTGCGGCAGCCAGATCGTTGGGGTGCCTTTCCAGCCTTTCCTGGTATTTTTTTTGTAGTGTTAATGATCTCATCCTTGACAGTATTCATTGATAACTCCTTGTGTATTTCAGCGTTCGTGACTAGCCAAGGAACGCCACTAATTGACCTCAAAATAGCATTTTGCATTCTCTTTATGACGCCAATGCTTGGGTTACAGGCGCTGCCCCAGAGTTGAATTCCATAAAACCTACCTTTAAGATCACTTTATATATTAAAAGTTTGTTGTCGATTCTCAGTTTACTGTTTCGTCCCATGATCCAGTGTAAGTTCTTCCCCGTTAGACGTCGGTCGAGATGTAACCCTAGGTATCTGATGCTGTCGTTGTGAGATAGCGTGACATTCTCAAGATGTACAGGTCAGTCACCTTAACGTAGCGTAAATGTGACGTGGACCGATTTGCTTGTGCTCGTCTTTATCCGCCACCTTTGTAGCCATGTGGTTATTTTGTCGAGACTCCTTTGCAGCATATTTGAGGCCATAGCAGGATCCGTGTGGCTTGCCAGTATTGCGGTGTCATCAGCAAATATTGCTGTAGTAACCCCATTACTCTGCGGGAGATCAGCAGTGTACAATGTGTACAACACCGGTCCCAGTACCGACCCTTGCGGTACTCCAGCAGTGATATTGCAGAATCGCGACGTCACATCTGCTTCTTTTACTTGAAATATTCTGTCCGACAAATAGGATTTCATTAATGAGTAATACTGGTGGGGAAGTTTGATTTTCAGCTTGTTTAACAGGCCCTTGTGCCAAACCGTATCGAAGGCCTGTTGGATGTCCAGAAACACTGAGGAGCAGTAAAGCTTTTGTTCTAGGCTTTTCCTTATCTTATCGTAGACTCGATGGACTTGTTCAGTAGTACAGTGCTCCTGTCTGAAGTCAAATTGGTGGTTGGGAATAATTTTCTCATTATTTAGAATTGGTAATATTCTGTACCTCAGTAGCTTCTCAAAGACTTTGGAGAGGATTGGCAGAAGGCTTACAGGTCTGTATGAAGATACTTCGTTAGGAGGTTCACCAATCTTGTGTATCATTATAGGGCATTAAAAAGAGATGTAAGAAACACAATAGCTTTTCTGGGTAGCTGTTTCAGTATTTCTTTGGTGAGGAGATCGTACCCTGGAGATTTCTTATCTTGAAGCTTTGTGATAACCCGCCAGACTTCGCTTACTGTAATAGGGCGCGGGGGTGGCGACATTTGGAGATCTTGTTGTAGGACACTATCGACTAGCTCCTCATTTTCCAAGTCGATGGCTGGGTTTGGTGTAAAGACTTTTTCGAGGTGCCGTGAAAATGCGTCTACTTTTTCCTTGGATGTTCGCGCCCATCCTGACGCAGTTTTAAGAGGAGGCCTAGCATTTTGAGGCCTGTTATAGTTTTTAGTGAATTTCCACAATGAGTAGTTTGTTGTTGCAGTTGCTGTTAAAGACTCCAGTTGGTCTTCTAATGTCTTATTGTTCCAATTGTGTAGGATTTCTTTCAGGTTTTCGGAGGCTTTATTAAATGCAGTTTTATCCGCTGGTAGTCTACGTTGATGCCAAATTATTCGAAGTCGTCGTTTAGCATTTTTAATGTCTAGTGGATAGTTACTATGGCGATCTTGTATTTTTCCAGGGCAACGGTTTTTCGGTCGGGCGGCGGCTACAATCATGTACTTGCGTTAGTTGTGGCTTTATTAAGTAATTAATATCGTTTTTATATTGCTCTTGGCTCACTCTTTAAGGTAGTAGTTTCTTTAAAGCCCTAAGGTATCTACATTTTTAGCTATATTCATTTGAAGCAGATACATCACCCTGTGAGAACTTTGTTTTACAACTTGTGTCTGTTACGACTTCGTTATGTTGTACCTATAAAAATATAAATAAATCTCTTTTAATATTATATAAATTTATTAAAAGTAATAAAAATGTTCGTTCGTTGGCTTAAAAAGCTACAAGTTACGTTAAAAAGTAAAAAAAAATGTTTTAACATTTTTGGCAATTTTGCTGTGTGTTTTACTTTATGTTTAATATACTTTATCTATAAGTAATGAGATGAGTTAAGGCTTAACCTTTCTTTAAATAAATGATAATTATTACTTTAAGCACACAAATATATACAGAAACGGACTAAGGGCTTAGTATACATTTTGAGCATGTTCTTAACAACTAGGTCTTACTAACTTTAATATCACAAAATATCACAATCAGTATTTGCAATTTTTTTAATTTTTTTATAAGTCTTTAATTGGACTTGCTTTACCTAGGGTTAAAGCGCTCAGTCAATCAGTCTTATTTATTAAACATAGGAACTAGAAATCAGTCATGTAATAGGTAGACAACGTCTCAATATTAATGTAAGAGCTAAATTCTAAAAACAACCAGTTAGTAAAATTAACGGTAAATTAATCATTAAAAAGTATTAGTGGGAAAGTGACGTATAAAATGCTCCGGAAATTTAACTTGACTGGGGTGTCCCCTCTTGTTAGTGACAACAAGTCATTACCTGTATTTTCAACCGACTTCAAAAAGGAGGAGGTTCTCAATTCGATTGTATGTTTTTTTTTTTTTTTTTTTTGTATGTTTGTTACGCGATTACTCCGCCAATTATGAACTGATTTTGATGATTCTTTTTTTGTTTGATAGGGCATACTTCAGAAGTGGTCCCATATAAATTTGGTCAAGATCTGATGAGGGGTTTTTGAGTTAGCTTCAATAATACGTATTTTTTCCCATCTAGTATATGTGGACGATATTCTAATAGTTCCTGTCACTGTAATTTACATAGCAGGTACAAATTTTTGTGGGGGTTTTGTGTCGGTACTACAACTAAAAAGTGAAAAATAAAACATTTTCACAAAAAATAAAACCGACTTTAAAATAAAAACTTTTTCACAAAAAATAAAACCGACTCCAAAAAAAACACTACAAAGTGAAAAATAACTTTGATTTCGGAAGTCGGTGGCAAAAAAACGAAAATAAAACCCCAGACACCGACTTCCGAAATCAAAGTTATTTTTCACTTTGTAGTGTTTTTTTTTAAAGTCGGTTTTATTTTTTGTGAAAATGTTTTTTTCCATTGAAATTTTGGGCGGTGTGGGATTGAGAGGTCCTATTTCCTCTCTTGAGAAAACAGAGACCAGCTTTCTAATTACGCAACATATTTTCGTAAACGATAAATACAAATCTGTTTCATTTTGACAGTTCAACAACATTCATTGCGTTATTTACGTTGCTCTGCAGTTTTTTTTTTCGAACTTACGGAGCAATGGATTAGCAATCTGTTTCAAAACGATTCAGATTCGGATTGATTTTGCATTACGTTATTAGGGTACTGTCTTCTAAGAGAAATAGAGCGTGGAATCTCTTCTCCGTGGCTAGTTTTAAAGAAAATCTTTTCAGGTTCAGCCTTCTTGACATAAAACTCCGTCATTTCTGTCCAGTTCAAGCATCGGCCCTCATCGTCTTTTCGAATAGAAAGCATCTTATGGTCAGCTGAAAGTTGTTTAAAATCAAGGAAATGTGTGTATGTAAGAACATTCACTTCGTTCGTGCCAATCTAAAAATTGGAGGAAGCTGGCTCGGTACAAAAACGTCCCCACTTTTTTTCAGAGCATAGCCGATGGTGCTGTGTACTGAGTCTCCTTCGCTTTATCCATGACATGGCACAGAGAAACGTAAAGTGATTTCCTGAATATTTGTGGCATTGTTTATGACATACAGTAAGGTTGATGCCACGATGGAATTTTTGTTCTGTCCACTGCATCCATCAGCAAACAGGTAAACAATATTGATGCCTTTTGCGTCACTCTTCGTAAGAAAGTCATACAGTGAAGTGAAAATTTCTGACGATCCTCTTTTGCTTAC
Organism: Xanthia togata; assembly: GCA_963853775.1. NCBI lineage: Eukaryota > Metazoa > Arthropoda > Insecta > Lepidoptera > Noctuidae > Xanthia > Xanthia togata. The sequence goes on from OY970809.1 coordinate 15,585,199, forward strand.
TCCCTCATGCCATGTATAACACGAACAGGCTCCAGAAGTCATTTCATAAATTGTAAAATTGTACGCTGAAAGACGTCGTTTATAAAAAACAGAATTTTCATTGCTAATAGGCGCTTGCCTATTAGCAATGAAAATTCTGTTTATTCTGTTTAATTGTGTTTTCTGTTTTCTGTCATAAGCTTTTATGACTTGTTGGAGGTCAAATGTAGCACATTGTATTGTGGTTGGGTTCTGGTTTATGCTAGTTTATATTTATTTCTCTCAGATCTAAACAAAGCCTTCTCCTGTTGTTGCTTCTTAAACTTCTCGCAAATCTTTAGTTTCTCTTCCTCAGAACCTTTTAAATATGTCATGCACAAACTACACTGATCTTGTTTTGGGCGGTGGAACGATAATTTTTTGGATTTAAAAACCCTTCTTTATGGACGTGTCGCGCCGTGCTTTCGCGCCAACTCAGTGTAGCCCACGACGCGGCGGGGAGAGCTTGCGCGCTCGGCGGGGACACAGCGTTCCCGAGATATTGCCTACGTGATCGCCTGGGAGGCGATCATTAGTATTAAAGGTAGGGTTTTTACTATTGACTTAATTTACATTTTTGAGTTTTTTCTTTGTTTACTCACTATTATAAGATATAAAATACATGTTTTATTTCATAGATGGATCTCAACGAGCAGCAGATAGCAAATTACTTGGAAGATGACACATCTGATAGTGAGACCGAGGATAATTTAGAAGTCGCGGATTACGATTCTGATGACAGTGTGGTTGATCCCACTTTTGTTCCATACCGACTCGAAAATGAGTTACAAAATATTGTGCTAGATGACCCTGATCCTCAAGACCGAAGCTCCCCAATACCGTCATCATCCGGAAGCACTTTACCAAATCCACAAACATCACCTACTTCAGAAACACAGACGACGGAGGAGCTCATTGTTTTGCCTTCTACGCCTGTTGTGAGAGGTAAGAACAACTATATTTGGGCTAGAGATACTTCTGGTAGACCAAGGTCTAATAGAACTGTTGCCAGGAACATAGTCCACATTTTTACTGGTCCAAAACTAGATGGAAGGGATGTCATAAAACCTTTAGAATGCTTTGAAAAGTTTTTCCTCCTGACATGTGGGATGAAATACTCCTACGCACCAATGAAGATATTTCAGTCAAAGCCAGCAAATATAAACAGCAAAGCTCGACTATTGCAACCGACTAGACAAGCAGAACTTCAGGCTCTTCTCGGACTTATAATTTTTAGTGCCGCTATGGGCAATAACGATTTACCACCTAAAGAACTTTTTAATCCTGTACTTTGCGGATCAAAATATATAATGAGTTTAGATCGTTTTGAGTTCCTTTTGCGTTGTCTCCATTTTGATGATTGACTCGTGAAGATAGAAAAAAACATGACAAATTTGCACCAATTCGAAACATCTGGGAGATTTTTATACAGAGATGTCGAGACCTTTATAAACCAGGCTCTTAAGTAACGATTGATGAACAGTTACTGGCGTTCAGAGGGCGATGTCCATTTCGAATGTACATACCAAATAAACCCGCAAAGTATGGATTGAAGATAATTTTAGCTTGTGATGTCAACAGTAAATAAATGTTTGATGCTTGTCCATACTTAGGAAAAACCGGAGAAATCACCCCTACCGAACCTCTAGATACTCATTATTGCAAACTGCTTACAAAGACAATTTATGGGAGTAATCGTAACATCACTGCAGATAATTGGTTTTCGTCTGTGCCTCTAGCAGAACAACTTCTCGAAGATCCATACAAATTAACATTTCTGGGAACTATCAAAGCCAATAAAAAAGAAATACCAGCCGAGTTCAAGCATGACCCATCACGCCGTGTAGGCACATCTATGTTTGGTTTTCACGATAAATTGACACTAGTTAGTCATAAACCTAAGCCTCAAAAAACAGTACTATTGTTATCTACGATGCATGATGAACCAACTGTTGATCCTGTAACGAAAAAACATCATATTGTCTTACAATAAAACTAAAGGTGCTGTAGATACATTTGACCAAATGTGTGGTCACTTGAGTTGTAATCGCAAAACTAGACGTTGGCCGCTTTGCTTCTTTTATGGAATGATAAACATGGGTGTACTGAATAGCTATATATTGCATATATCTAATTCGAAATCTTGCGGGGCTAAACCAATGAATAGAAGAGATTTCATGAAAGAACTAAGCGATGAATTGTGTCGACCGTGGTGTGCAAAACGAGCTGAAGAAAGACCAAAACTGAGGAAACGAGTTAGAGATGCTATACATGAGGTGATAAACACTGAAACTACAGAAAATAATGAAGAACCAAGTATAAAAAAGGCAAGCGCAGTATGTGCAGTTATTGCCCCGCTAAAAAAAGACGCATGAGTACTGTGCTAAATGTTAAAAAAAATATTGTTTGGAACATCGATCTCATAACTGCTATTCGTGTGATAAAAAATAGAAGTCTGAGTTCGACTTAGTCTGCAGTAAGCTATGTGATGATTAGACTAGTTTTTTGTTATGTTTTTCATACTTTATATACTTATTATATTGTAGTTTTTATACCAAAACAGTGGTCCAATGTCAACATTTTTTTTAAAAATAAAATATCCCTTAAGGCTGTGTTAGAAAGTTAAGAATTATGTGTAAGGCTGATTTTAAGACAAATAAGAGTTTCTCAGATATTTTTTTTTTGCATTTCATAAATGTAGAGGTATGCCTGTAATTTTGTTATAAATTTTGTTACATTTTAATAAAAGTTTAGTACTAAAATTTTGCTTTATTTATAAAGTAGCCTCCCAGGCGATAATTAGTATTAAGCAGTAATAAATTTATATTAGTACTCTAGGGTTAAACATCTGGTACATCTTGGGTAACGTCAACTCACAATGAAGGTATTCTCTAGAAAAAAAATCCCTGCAGTAATGAGATTCAACCTTCGGAAATCACTCAATATGCTGTTCGATCATTTTTCGAACTGTGGCATCATTATCCACGAAGCATTGCCTCGTCTGTCTTTTTCGACGGTACTGTAACTTTTTCAACTGATGTTCTAACGGTACGAAAACTTATTCCCAACGTATTTAAGAAAAACGTTTGGCAAACTTGGAGAGGCTGATTCTGAAGAGGAAAAAAATATTGAAGAGTGGCTCCTCCTTGATTCCGGTCCAGCAGTTCGACGTTTAACGGGTTCTTTTTTCACATGCCTCACAATATACGCTGTGACTGAAGATTTCCTTGGTCCCAAAATCTTGGAATACAATATTCACGAATTTTATTTATTTTATTAATATATACTTTATTGTACACCACAAAACACATAACAAAAAAAAAACAAAATTAACACTACAAAATATACAATGGGCGGCCTTATCGCTTTCCGCGATCTCTTCCAGGCAACCTTGGAATGGACAGTGATTTGCCTGGACATAAAATGGGGCTGTCGTTGGTGCAAATAAAAACTATACAATATACTAGAATAGATACACAGATATATACATATCCTAAATAATAGATACATAAATACGATACATACTTTCTAAATATATAAACAACAAAAATAAATGAAGACTATAGATAATTACAGTTACGAGAACAAGATCACAACGACAAGTAATGTTCCTTCACGAGTCTCTTAAATATTGGTAATGATTGCGCACGTTTAATTTGAACTGGCAATGCATTCCACAAACGAGCGGCCTGGACAGTAAAATACTTGTCGAGGAAAGTTGTGGAATGCTGCATTTTAAGCTTCAAGTTATCTGATGACCTTAAAAATTTCGTGTGGGAGTTGCAAAGAAACTGGAAACGTTACTTGAGATAGAGAGGGGTGGAAGGGGAAAAAAGCACATTATACAAAAGGGAAAGAATATGAACATTCCGGCGAAGGCGAATTGGTAACCACTTGAGCTTCACACGAAATTCGGAAACATGGTCATATTTGCGCAAACCGAATATGAACCTTATACAAACATTTTGAAGCCGCTCAAGTTTATCGAGTTGGTCTTGGGTAAGGTCAAGATAGCTGACATCAGCATAGTCAAGAATGGGAAGAAGTAGCGATTGTGCAAGCGCAATCTTGGTGGCAGTTGGTAGAAAATTACGTAATCTCTTCAAAGATGCAGCGGATGCAAATAGTTTGCGGCTAACTTCCTGTAGCTGGGTAGTCCAAGAAAAGTTTTTATCGATGAAGATCCCCAAGTTTTTAACTTTCTCACTGAAGGGAACAACTGAATCGTCAAAAGAAACTTGGGGAAGAGTCGTCCAGTCGATCCTTGAGACCGTCCTAGAACTGCCTACCACCAAAACCTGCGTCTTTATGGGGTTGACCATAAGTCCATATCGCTTACTCCAATCGCATATACGGGCCAGATCACGATTAATCGTTGAGATAGCCTCGGATAGACTTCCAAGAGGAGCTCGCGAGTAAATTTGTGAATCATCTGCATATAGATGGTAGAAAGAAATTAGTTCGTCGGAGATTGAGTTAATAAAAACTGCGAAAAGTAAAGGAGATAGAACGCCACCCTGAGGTACACCGGCAGAAGTATTACTCCAGGAGGACAAGGTCTCTCCAATGCAAATACGTTACCGGCGGCCGAACAGGTAAGTACGAAACCAGTCAATTGCCGATGGAGATATGTTAAGAGAGCATAAAATGCCGAGCAAAATATCAAAATCAACGGTATTAAAAGCATTACTGAAATCTAGCAAAGCTAAGACCGTTAGATTTCCGTTTTCCATGGCTGACCTTATATCATCCGTAACGTTCAGAAGCGCTGTGGTGGTGCTATGACCAGGACGGAAGTCAGACTGGAAGGGGTTGAGGAGATTATTTTTAGAAAGGAAAGTACTTATTTGGTTGTGAATTAACCGTTCAAGGACTTTGGATAGGAATGGTAGGACGGATATTGGACGGTATTCAGAAAAGGATGAGGGATTAGACTTTTTAGGTAAAGGGATTATTTGAGCATATTTCCATGAGGATGGAAAGACACCACTAGATGCAGAAAAATTGAGGATATGACAAATGACGGGAAGGATAAAATCCAGCACAGGTACTAACATATTACGGCTGATACAGTCACTTCCTACTGCATTGGAAGTAATCGATAGTATGCTCTTCTTAACATCACATGCGGAGAACTGACTAAAAACAAATGGAGAATAACTGGGAGTCGGAAGTGAAGAAAGATAATTCAGTGTATTTAATTTTATTGCCCTATTAAAATTGGACGAGGCAGTAAAATGAGTATTCATTGCATCAATGTCTATGTCTTTTGGAATTGTGTCTTGACGTGTTTTCCGACCCCCAATGATCTAAGAAATTTCAGAATTTCATCTGTGAAATAGAGATGTTATATTAGGGTCATTTTTAGGTAATCCTATTATTGAATATATTAGTTAACGCATATTACGAGTAGGATACCATACCTATTACTGGGTATTAGTCTAATATTAGTGAACGCATTCGTTATTTAGCTACTCAATCTAATATTGATATCTGCGTATTATTCTCCATGATAGTGAAATACAAGACTCTTGTGAATATGAAGTGAAACGGTGATTAAATTTTCTTCATACTTTAAACAGGCTTAGGACTGTCAACGTTGATTATGTTGTCGCATTTAAAAAGTTAATCACCTATGTACCTACAATGATTATTGTTTTTATTCATTATTACTATTTTTTTCTTATAAGTACATTTCACAATCACTAAATAAACTAACAAAATAATGAATAGTTATTACTATTAGTTATCAATCACTGCGTGCACGTGCTGTGTCCGAGTCGCTGTGAGCTTTGGTCACTGCAAATATTATAAACTAATATCCGTATTAGCTAATACTAGACAATGCGACACAAACAAGTGACCAAATGTTAAAAAAACTGTTTTCATTGCTTGCTTACTTGGTAACCAACTCATGCAGCTTTAATACGAAGCCCGACGTGTATAACTATGTCTTTACAATACACACATTACGCACACATTCTATTCATACAATACAATATTCATCTCGCTCACTCGTCAGGCGCCGAGACGTCGGCGAGTGAGTGAGATGACATCGGGCGCGGTTGGCAAATAATATAATAGCATAGCGAGCGCGGCGAGCCGCCTCGCTATTACGCGATCGCGACCCTATTATTTGACTAATACCTGGTAACCTATTACTCAATATTCGCATATCCTAATATGAATATACATGGCTTGTATTATGATACCGTACCTATTACGAATATATTAGTCACACCTTTACTGTGAAACGATAACAACTGCGTTTACAGTTGAGGATCTGACAAATAGGGCCCATTTTCCTTTCCGGTACAATAGTTTTACGTACCTACTTGAGTAGTATGCTGTTTGCCCGAGTTTTTCATAAGCTGATTCATTTTTCTTACGTCTGGTTTTTTGTTTTGGTTCTTTCAAACTCTCGTGGCAACCCTTCCACTTCAAAATCTTCGGGAAAGACCTGAGTATTGCTGGAAATAACACACTCAGTGCCAGCTGTTGTTTGTAATATCCTTAGCGATAGTGACTGACGATAAGTGATCCCAGCACACTAGAATTCTCAACCTAAAACAAGAACTATTAGCCTCTTTATTGCACCCAGCAGCTTCGCAGAGTTGGTTTTGCGTTTGCGTTTTTGATGGAAAGTCATAGATTTCGAAATCTTCTAAAGTATTCATAGAATTATCGGCGTGTTCTACATCTTCAGCGTTTTTTTTTTTTTTGGGTGGGAAATCATCAAATGACTCCTCCCGCTCTGGGTGGAGCGGGAGGGCGTGTCAGACTCTTACTGACTAAAACCCACCCGTGTTCCTTCTGTTGCCTGTGCAATGCCAGGGGGCCACGGTATCCCTTTCGGACTTTCCCGCAACCCCGGCAGGCAATGGTCTCATCGGACCCCTTCATTCGCTGACATCTCTTATAGGCGCGCGTGGAACACAACGCTCCGTCTACATCTTGAGCCTGGTTTCTGTCACTCTACGAACAATTTGTCGACTGAATAATATTTGATTCACAGTGATTCACTCGCTGTCCACCTGCCCGCACCCCACCCCTGTACCTACGTACCTACCTCAGTGTGATTAATACTATGGCAATAAGCTTCATATTGGTAATACAATATTTTCATTCAAACGTCGTAAATGACAAAAAAACATGTAAACATTGTAAACAAAAATTCTAGCTAAGTGCCTGTACATATCTAGGTACTTCAGTCATTTTGAATCGTGACGAAAAGAAAAATAATCTCACTAACTGCAGTATGTTCATACGACAGGTAGTGATTAGTTATTTATCCAACATGTGAGGAAAGTTCGTTTTTCCTATGAGTTTTGATTTTGAGTCTTGAGCGAACGAAGGATTGAAAAATAGAATCACGAGCGCAGCGAGTGATTATAAATTTCAATCCTGAGTAAGCGAAAGACTCAACAAAACGAATAGCAAATGAACTTGCTCACAAGTTGCATACAAAACTTTTCACCACTCCCAGCAAGAAAGTATTCAGTCATCATAGGTAAATAAATTAAATAGACACAAAGCAAATCAAAATAATTCTTTATATTTTAAAATATCTTTAAAACTTAACATAAAAAATCAGGCAAGGTTAGTCTGAACGGGATCATTAAAAACCAACTTTCCTCACTGTTCAAGCAGTGAGGAAAACCCAACTTTCCTCACTGTTTTCGTAGAGGAATGCCACTTCTTTCGTGCGGGAGTGGTGAAAAATATTTTTTCATCCCACCATCTCGGAAAGAGTATTTTTAATCTTCAGTATCTGAGTGGAAAAGCCGTTTTTATTCTCTAGAGGATAAAGTAAATTGAATTTAGAACATCGTGTGCACTAAGTTTGTGAATTAAAAAAAACATTAAACCTATTTACTGCTACCTCTATGGTGCCGAATATATCATACAACTTTTTTTTAATTTGTTAAAAACTCAGACTCGGAACCTTCTTGGTGTTCTTTTTTCAATTTGCTTTGTACGCGGTTCTTTACGCGGCATTTTTTCACGTCATTGTTAAACCTTAGGTATATTAAAAACAAGAAACTTGAAAACAAGTGAAAAAACTAAAATGAGTGATTCTAGCGACGAGGAAGTTTGCTTGACGCCAACAGAATTGACTGAAACTGTTAATAATGCGCAAATGAGCTTTCTCCCTCAACAATCACGCGAGAAGTATTTAAAACAGTACGATATGTTCAACACGTGGCGACTAGCAAAAGGAGCCAAAACTTTCTCAGAAAACGTTTTGCTGGCATATTTTATAGAATTATCCGAGAACAAGAAAGCAAGCACTCTATGGAGTACGTATTCGATGCTAAAAGCAACAATAAAGATGAAAAAAGACAAACATATCGATAGATCGATACAAAGTGAAAAATAACTTTGATTTCGGAAGTCGGTGTCTGGGGTTTTATTTTTGTTTTTTTGCCACCGACTTCCGAAATCAAAGTTATTTTTCACTTTGTAGTGTTTTTTTTGGAGTCGGTTTTATTTTTTGTGAAAAAGTTTTTATTTTTCACTTTTTAGTTGTGGTACCTACACAAAACCCCCCCAAAAATTTGGATACCTGCTATGTAAATTACAGTGACAGGAACTATTAGAATATCGTCCACATATACTAGATGGAAAAAATACGTATTATTGAAGCTAACTCAAAAATCCCTCATCAGATCTTGACCAAATTTATATGGGACCACTTCTGAAGTATGCCCTACCAAACAAAAAAAGAATCATCAAAATCAATTCATAATTGGCGGAGTAATCGCGTAACAAACATACAAAAAAAAAATACAACCGAATTGAGAACCTCCTCCTTTTTGAAGTCGGTTGAAAAAACACTACAAAGTGAAAAATAACTTTGATTTCGGAAGTCGGTGGCAAAAAAACGAAAATAAAACCCCAGACACCGACTTCCGAAATCAAAGTTATTTTTCACTTTGTAGTGTTTTTTTTTAAAGTCGGTTTTATTTTTTGTGAAAATGTTTTTTTCCATTGAAATTTTGGGCGGTGTGGGATTGAGAGGTCCTATTTCCTCTCTTGAGAAAACAGAGACCAGCTTTCTAATTACGCAACATATTTTCGTAAACGATAAATACAAATCTGTTTCATTTTGACAGTTCAACAACATTCATTGCGTTATTTACGTTGCTCTGCAGTTTTTTTTTTCGAACTTACGGAGCAATGGATTAGCAATCTGTTTCAAAACGATTCAGATTCGGATTGATTTTGCATTACGTTATTAGGGTACTGTCTTCTAAGAGAAATAGAGCGTGGAATCTCTTCTCCGTGGCTAGTTTTAAAGAAAATCTTTTCAGGTTCAGCCTTCTTGACATAAAACTCCGTCATTTCTGTCCAGTTCAAGCATCGGCCCTCATCGTCTTTTCGAATAGAAAGCATCTTATGGTCAGCTGAAAGTTGTTTAAAATCAAGGAAATGTGTGTATGTAAGAACATTCACTTCGTTCGTGCCAATCTAAAAATTGGAGGAAGCTGGCTCGGTACAAAAACGTCCCCACTTTTTTTCAGAGCATAGCCGATGGTGCTGTGTACTGAGTCTCCTTCGCTTTATCCATGACATGGCACAGAGAAACGTAAAGTGATTTCCTGAATATTTGTGGCATTGTTTATGACATACAGTAAGGTTGATGCCACGATGGAATTTTTGTTCTGTCCACTGCATCCATCAGCAAACAGGTAAACAATATTGATGCCTTTTGCGTCACTCTTCGTAAGAAAGTCATACAGTGAAGTGAAAATTTCTGACGATCCTCTTTTGCTTACTCCCTCATGCCATGTATAACACGAACAGGCTCCAGAAGTCATTTCATAAATTGTAAAATTGTACGCTGAAAGACGTCGTTTATAAAAAACAGAATTTTCATTGCTAATAGGCGCTTGCCTATTAGCAATGAAAATTCTGTTTATTCTGTTTAATTGTGTTTTCTGTTTTCTGTCATAAGCTTTTATGACTTGTTGGAGGTCAAATGTAGCACATTGTATTGTGGTTGGGTTCTGGTTTATGCTAGTTTATATTTATTTCTCTCAGATCTAAACAAAGCCTTCTCCTGTTGTTGCTTCTTAAACTTCTCGCAAATCTTTAGTTTCTCTTCCTCAGAACCTTTTAAATATGTCATGCACAAACTACACTGATCTTGTTTTGGGCGGTGGAACGATAATTTTTTGGATTTAAAAACCCTTCTTTATGGACGTGTCGCGCCGTGCTTTCGCGCCAACTCAGTGTAGCCCACGACGCGGCGGGGAGAGCTTGCGCGCTCGGCGGGGACACAGCGTTCCCGAGATATTGCCTACGTGATCGCCTGGGAGGCGATCATTAGTATTAAAGGTAGGGTTTTTACTATTGACTTAATTTACATTTTTGAGTTTTTTCTTTGTTTACTCACTATTATAAGATATAAAATACATGTTTTATTTCATAGATGGATCTCAACGAGCAGCAGATAGCAAATTACTTGGAAGATGACACATCTGATAGTGAGACCGAGGATAATTTAGAAGTCGCGGATTACGATTCTGATGACAGTGTGGTTGATCCCACTTTTGTTCCATACCGACTCGAAAATGAGTTACAAAATATTGTGCTAGATGACCCTGATCCTCAAGACCGAAGCTCCCCAATACCGTCATCATCCGGAAGCACTTTACCAAATCCACAAACATCACCTACTTCAGAAACACAGACGACGGAGGAGCTCATTGTTTTGCCTTCTACGCCTGTTGTGAGAGGTAAGAACAACTATATTTGGGCTAGAGATACTTCTGGTAGACCAAGGTCTAATAGAACTGTTGCCAGGAACATAGTCCACATTTTTACTGGTCCAAAACTAGATGGAAGGGATGTCATAAAACCTTTAGAATGCTTTGAAAAGTTTTTCCTCCTGACATGTGGGATGAAATACTCCTACGCACCAATGAAGATATTTCAGTCAAAGCCAGCAAATATAAACAGCAAAGCTCGACTATTGCAACCGACTAGACAAGCAGAACTTCAGGCTCTTCTCGGACTTATAATTTTTAGTGCCGCTATGGGCAATAACGATTTACCACCTAAAGAACTTTTTAATCCTGTACTTTGCGGATCAAAATATATAATGAGTTTAGATCGTTTTGAGTTCCTTTTGCGTTGTCTCCATTTTGATGATTGACTCGTGAAGATAGAAAAAAACATGACAAATTTGCACCAATTCGAAACATCTGGGAGATTTTTATACAGAGATGTCGAGACCTTTATAAACCAGGCTCTTAAGTAACGATTGATGAACAGTTACTGGCGTTCAGAGGGCGATGTCCATTTCGAATGTACATACCAAATAAACCCGCAAAGTATGGATTGAAGATAATTTTAGCTTGTGATGTCAACAGTAAATAAATGTTTGATGCTTGTCCATACTTAGGAAAAACCGGAGAAATCACCCCTACCGAACCTCTAGATACTCATTATTGCAAACTGCTTACAAAGACAATTTATGGGAGTAATCGTAACATCACTGCAGATAATTGGTTTTCGTCTGTGCCTCTAGCAGAACAACTTCTCGAAGATCCATACAAATTAACATTTCTGGGAACTATCAAAGCCAATAAAAAAGAAATACCAGCCGAGTTCAAGCATGACCCATCACGCCGTGTAGGCACATCTATGTTTGGTTTTCACGATAAATTGACACTAGTTAGTCATAAACCTAAGCCTCAAAAAACAGTACTATTGTTATCTACGATGCATGATGAACCAACTGTTGATCCTGTAACGAAAAAACATCATATTGTCTTACAATAAAACTAAAGGTGCTGTAGATACATTTGACCAAATGTGTGGTCACTTGAGTTGTAATCGCAAAACTAGACGTTGGCCGCTTTGCTTCTTTTATGGAATGATAAACATGGGTGTACTGAATAGCTATATATTGCATATATCTAATTCGAAATCTTGCGGGGCTAAACCAATGAATAGAAGAGATTTCATGAAAGAACTAAGCGATGAATTGTGTCGACCGTGGTGTGCAAAACGAGCTGAAGAAAGACCAAAACTGAGGAAACGAGTTAGAGATGCTATACATGAGGTGATAAACACTGAAACTACAGAAAATAATGAAGAACCAAGTATAAAAAAGGCAAGCGCAGTATGTGCAGTTATTGCCCCGCTAAAAAAAGACGCATGAGTACTGTGCTAAATGTTAAAAAAAATATTGTTTGGAACATCGATCTCATAACTGCTATTCGTGTGATAAAAAATAGAAGTCTGAGTTCGACTTAGTCTGCAGTAAGCTATGTGATGATTAGACTAGTTTTTTGTTATGTTTTTCATACTTTATATACTTATTATATTGTAGTTTTTATACCAAAACAGTGGTCCAATGTCAACATTTTTTTTAAAAATAAAATATCCCTTAAGGCTGTGTTAGAAAGTTAAGAATTATGTGTAAGGCTGATTTTAAGACAAATAAGAGTTTCTCAGATATTTTTTTTTTGCATTTCATAAATGTAGAGGTATGCCTGTAATTTTGTTATAAATTTTGTTACATTTTAATAAAAGTTTAGTACTAAAATTTTGCTTTATTTATAAAGTAGCCTCCCAGGCGATAATTAGTATTAAGCAGTAATAAATTTATATTAGTACTCTAGGGTTAAACATCTGGTACATCTTGGGTAACGTCAACTCACAATGAAGGTATTCTCTAGAAAAAAAATCCCTGCAGTAATGAGATTCAACCTTCGGAAATCACTCAATATGCTGTTCGATCATTTTTCGAACTGTGGCATCATTATCCACGAAGCATTGCCTCGTCTGTCTTTTTCGACGGTACTGTAACTTTTTCAACTGATGTTCTAACGGTACGAAAACTTATTCCCAACGTATTTAAGAAAAACGTTTGGCAAACTTGGAGAGGCTGATTCTGAAGAGGAAAAAAATATTGAAGAGTGGCTCCTCCTTGATTCCGGTCCAGCAGTTCGACGTTTAACGGGTTCTTTTTTCACATGCCTCACAATATACGCTGTGACTGAAGATTTCCTTGGTCCCAAAATCTTGGAATACAATATTCACGAATTTTATTTATTTTATTAATATATACTTTATTGTACACCACAAAACACATAACAAAAAAAAAACAAAATTAACACTACAAAATATACAATGGGCGGCCTTATCGCTTTCCGCGATCTCTTCCAGGCAACCTTGGAATGGACAGTGATTTGCCTGGACATAAAATGGGGCTGTCGTTGGTGCAAATAAAAACTATACAATATACTAGAATAGATACACAGATATATACATATCCTAAATAATAGATACATAAATACGATACATACTTTCTAAATATATAAACAACAAAAATAAATGAAGACTATAGATAATTACAGTTACGAGAACAAGATCACAACGACAAGTAATGTTCCTTCACGAGTCTCTTAAATATTGGTAATGATTGCGCACGTTTAATTTGAACTGGCAATGCATTCCACAAACGAGCGGCCTGGACAGTAAAATACTTGTCGAGGAAAGTTGTGGAATGCTGCATTTTAAGCTTCAAGTTATCTGATGACCTTAAAAATTTCGTGTGGGAGTTGCAAAGAAACTGGAAACGTTACTTGAGATAGAGAGGGGTGGAAGGGGAAAAAAGCACATTATACAAAAGGGAAAGAATATGAACATTCCGGCGAAGGCGAATTGGTAACCACTTGAGCTTCACACGAAATTCGGAAACATGGTCATATTTGCGCAAACCGAATATGAACCTTATACAAACATTTTGAAGCCGCTCAAGTTTATCGAGTTGGTCTTGGGTAAGGTCAAGATAGCTGACATCAGCATAGTCAAGAATGGGAAGAAGTAGCGATTGTGCAAGCGCAATCTTGGTGGCAGTTGGTAGAAAATTACGTAATCTCTTCAAAGATGCAGCGGATGCAAATAGTTTGCGGCTAACTTCCTGTAGCTGGGTAGTCCAAGAAAAGTTTTTATCGATGAAGATCCCCAAGTTTTTAACTTTCTCACTGAAGGGAACAACTGAATCGTCAAAAGAAACTTGGGGAAGAGTCGTCCAGTCGATCCTTGAGACCGTCCTAGAACTGCCTACCACCAAAACCTGCGTCTTTATGGGGTTGACCATAAGTCCATATCGCTTACTCCAATCGCATATACGGGCCAGATCACGATTAATCGTTGAGATAGCCTCGGATAGACTTCCAAGAGGAGCTCGCGAGTAAATTTGTGAATCATCTGCATATAGATGGTAGAAAGAAATTAGTTCGTCGGAGATTGAGTTAATAAAAACTGCGAAAAGTAAAGGAGATAGAACGCCACCCTGAGGTACACCGGCAGAAGTATTACTCCAGGAGGACAAGGTCTCTCCAATGCAAATACGTTACCGGCGGCCGAACAGGTAAGTACGAAACCAGTCAATTGCCGATGGAGATATGTTAAGAGAGCATAAAATGCCGAGCAAAATATCAAAATCAACGGTATTAAAAGCATTACTGAAATCTAGCAAAGCTAAGACCGTTAGATTTCCGTTTTCCATGGCTGACCTTATATCATCCGTAACGTTCAGAAGCGCTGTGGTGGTGCTATGACCAGGACGGAAGTCAGACTGGAAGGGGTTGAGGAGATTATTTTTAGAAAGGAAAGTACTTATTTGGTTGTGAATTAACCGTTCAAGGACTTTGGATAGGAATGGTAGGACGGATATTGGACGGTATTCAGAAAAGGATGAGGGATTAGACTTTTTAGGTAAAGGGATTATTTGAGCATATTTCCATGAGGATGGAAAGACACCACTAGATGCAGAAAAATTGAGGATATGACAAATGACGGGAAGGATAAAATCCAGCACAGGTACTAACATATTACGGCTGATACAGTCACTTCCTACTGCATTGGAAGTAATCGATAGTATGCTCTTCTTAACATCACATGCGGAGAACTGACTAAAAACAAATGGAGAATAACTGGGAGTCGGAAGTGAAGAAAGATAATTCAGTGTATTTAATTTTATTGCCCTATTAAAATTGGACGAGGCAGTAAAATGAGTATTCATTGCATCAATGTCTATGTCTTTTGGAATTGTGTCTTGACGTGTTTTCCGACCCCCAATGATCTAAGAAATTTCAGAATTTCATCTGTGAAATAGAGATGTTATATTAGGGTCATTTTTAGGTAATCCTATTATTGAATATATTAGTTAACGCATATTACGAGTAGGATACCATACCTATTACTGGGTATTAGTCTAATATTAGTGAACGCATTCGTTATTTAGCTACTCAATCTAATATTGATATCTGCGTATTATTCTCCATGATAGTGAAATACAAGACTCTTGTGAATATGAAGTGAAACGGTGATTAAATTTTCTTCATACTTTAAACAGGCTTAGGACTGTCAACGTTGATTATGTTGTCGCATTTAAAAAGTTAATCACCTATGTACCTACAATGATTATTGTTTTTATTCATTATTACTATTTTTTTCTTATAAGTACATTTCACAATCACTAAATAAACTAACAAAATAATGAATAGTTATTACTATTAGTTATCAATCACTGCGTGCACGTGCTGTGTCCGAGTCGCTGTGAGCTTTGGTCACTGCAAATATTATAAACTAATATCCGTATTAGCTAATACTAGACAATGCGACACAAACAAGTGACCAAATGTTAAAAAAACTGTTTTCATTGCTTGCTTACTTGGTAACCAACTCATGCAGCTTTAATACGAAGCCCGACGTGTATAACTATGTCTTTACAATACACACATTACGCACACATTCTATTCATACAATACAATATTCATCTCGCTCACTCGTCAGGCGCCGAGACGTCGGCGAGTGAGTGAGATGACATCGGGCGCGGTTGGCAAATAATATAATAGCATAGCGAGCGCGGCGAGCCGCCTCGCTATTACGCGATCGCGACCCTATTATTTGACTAATACCTGGTAACCTATTACTCAATATTCGCATATCCTAATATGAATATACATGGCTTGTATTATGATACCGTACCTATTACGAATATATTAGTCACACCTTTACTGTGAAACGATAACAACTGCGTTTACAGTTGAGGATCTGACAAATAGGGCCCATTTTCCTTTCCGGTACAATAGTTTTACGTACCTACTTGAGTAGTATGCTGTTTGCCCGAGTTTTTCATAAGCTGATTCATTTTTCTTACGTCTGGTTTTTTGTTTTGGTTCTTTCAAACTCTCGTGGCAACCCTTCCACTTCAAAATCTTCGGGAAAGACCTGAGTATTGCTGGAAATAACACACTCAGTGCCAGCTGTTGTTTGTAATATCCTTAGCGATAGTGACTGACGATAAGTGATCCCAGCACACTAGAATTCTCAACCTAAAACAAGAACTATTAGCCTCTTTATTGCACCCAGCAGCTTCGCAGAGTTGGTTTTGCGTTTGCGTTTTTGATGGAAAGTCATAGATTTCGAAATCTTCTAAAGTATTCATAGAATTATCGGCGTGTTCTACATCTTCAGCGTTTTTTTTTTTTTTGGGTGGGAAATCATCAAATGACTCCTCCCGCTCTGGGTGGAGCGGGAGGGCGTGTCAGACTCTTACTGACTAAAACCCACCCGTGTTCCTTCTGTTGCCTGTGCAATGCCAGGGGGCCACGGTATCCCTTTCGGACTTTCCCGCAACCCCGGCAGGCAATGGTCTCATCGGACCCCTTCATTCGCTGACATCTCTTATAGGCGCGCGTGGAACACAACGCTCCGTCTACATCTTGAGCCTGGTTTCTGTCACTCTACGAACAATTTGTCGACTGAATAATATTTGATTCACAGTGATTCACTCGCTGTCCACCTGCCCGCACCCCACCCCTGTACCTACGTACCTACCTCAGTGTGATTAATACTATGGCAATAAGCTTCATATTGGTAATACAATATTTTCATTCAAACGTCGTAAATGACAAAAAAACATGTAAACATTGTAAACAAAAATTCTAGCTAAGTGCCTGTACATATCTAGGTACTTCAGTCATTTTGAATCGTGACGAAAAGAAAAATAATCTCACTAACTGCAGTATGTTCATACGACAGGTAGTGATTAGTTATTTATCCAACATGTGAGGAAAGTTCGTTTTTCCTATGAGTTTTGATTTTGAGTCTTGAGCGAACGAAGGATTGAAAAATAGAATCACGAGCGCAGCGAGTGATTATAAATTTCAATCCTGAGTAAGCGAAAGACTCAACAAAACGAATAGCAAATGAACTTGCTCACAAGTTGCATACAAAACTTTTCACCACTCCCAGCAAGAAAGTATTCAGTCATCATAGGTAAATAAATTAAATAGACACAAAGCAAATCAAAATAATTCTTTATATTTTAAAATATCTTTAAAACTTAACATAAAAAATCAGGCAAGGTTAGTCTGAACGGGATCATTAAAAACCAACTTTCCTCACTGTTCAAGCAGTGAGGAAAACCCAACTTTCCTCACTGTTTTCGTAGAGGAATGCCACTTCTTTCGTGCGGGAGTGGTGAAAAATATTTTTTCATCCCACCATCTCGGAAAGAGTATTTTTAATCTTCAGTATCTGAGTGGAAAAGCCGTTTTTATTCTCTAGAGGATAAAGTAAATTGAATTTAGAACATCGTGTGCACTAAGTTTGTGAATTAAAAAAAACATTAAACCTATTTACTGCTACCTCTATGGTGCCGAATATATCATACAACTTTTTTTTAATTTGTTAAAAACTCAGACTCGGAACCTTCTTGGTGTTCTTTTTTCAATTTGCTTTGTACGCGGTTCTTTACGCGGCATTTTTTCACGTCATTGTTAAACCTTAGGTATATTAAAAACAAGAAACTTGAAAACAAGTGAAAAAACTAAAATGAGTGATTCTAGCGACGAGGAAGTTTGCTTGACGCCAACAGAATTGACTGAAACTGTTAATAATGCGCAAATGAGCTTTCTCCCTCAACAATCACGCGAGAAGTATTTAAAACAGTACGATATGTTCAACACGTGGCGACTAGCAAAAGGAGCCAAAACTTTCTCAGAAAACGTTTTGCTGGCATATTTTATAGAATTATCCGAGAACAAGAAAGCAAGCACTCTATGGAGTACGTATTCGATGCTAAAAGCAACAATAAAGATGAAAAAAGACAAACATATCGATACCTATCCTAAATTAGTGGCATTTTTAAAAAGAGCCTCATCTGGTCATCAACCAAAAAAATCGAAGGTTTTCACAGTATCTGATATTGAAAAGTTTCTTAACGAAGCACCCGATTCCGTATATTTGGCGGCAAAAGTAAGTCAGTTGCACATTCAGTATCTACTTAAGTATATTAATCTCAATTAAATAGTATACTTAGTAGATGTTGATAGGCATAATTATGCGTTCATATCAATTTTATTCATTTATCTACTACAATACTCTTTACGTTACAGGTTGTTCTTATTATTGGAATAAACGGAGCATGTCGAACTAATGAACTAACACAACTTAATGTCAAAAACATTGAGAAACATTCAGATGACTTACTATTAATTAATTTACCTAATACAAAGACAAAAAGAGACCGCAACTTCGTCATTCGCAAGGAATACGTAACGATTGTTGAGAAATATCAAGCCTTACGCCCGCCTAACACTCCAATCAATCGATTTTTTCTACAGTATCGCAATGGAAAGTGTGTTAGACAGCCTATGGGTACTAATAAAATTGGCAGTATCCCACGAGAAATAGCAACATTTCTTGAACTTCCAGAACCCCTGTTGTACACGGGTCATTGTTTCCGACGAACTTCAGCCACACTTTTGGCTGATTCCGGAGCTGATCTGCTGTCCCTTAAGCGCCACGGAGGCTGGAAGTCCAATGCAGTTGTAGAGGGATACATAGAGGATTCCATCCAAAATAAGTCTAAAATATGTGAAGGCATCGTAGGAGCCATTACACTGAAAGAGCCTCAATCGGATCCTTGTACTGGCCCTTCTACATCAAAAATAAGCCGTTATGAAACACCTAACCATCTCCCTCTCTCTCCAACATTCACGCCAAGGGAATCCGATGAATCGGTACAACTATTAAGTATGACAGATAGTTTACCGAAAAACAGTACACAAGTGACTAACACCAATATTACAGTACCAAACAAAAATATTACACTCAATTTAAATAACTGTAGCAACGTTACTTTAAAATTTTCTTAATTATACCTTAGTATTATTTTGTTATAATTTAAAGATTATTCTGTAATACTTACCTGTCATAATGTAGTAATTAATACCTAAACTGAAATAAAAGTTAGGTACACTTTTATTTCAGTTTAGGTATTAATTGTAACAAAAATCTTGTGATTGTAAACGTTTTTTTTTTTGCATTTAGTCATTTCCTCGCTGAGGTGGAATGAAAAGTTACGTGTTGCAACTTGCACTCGAGTGCAAAGATTTATTATTATTTATTATTCCCTCGCTAACGCTCAGGATTCTAATTTTGAATCACTCGCTGCGCTCGTGATTCAATTTTAGAATCCTTCGCTTGCTCGGTCATCAAAATTGAACACGCGGTTAAAAAGCAACTTTGCACTCTTGTATAACAAATAACTATTTCCATCCTTTTGCACATACGAAAAATAAAATACGTAATTATCTTCTAAACGGTAAACGACACAGATACGATGATTAGAGAGAACTTATTCGGAACAAAGTTTTGAACTCGTAGGAAATCAGTGCAGATACGACAGTTCCCATATAGCACTTTTTGGTCGCAGATATGTTAAAGATGTAACAAGTCACAACAGTTTCGTAACTGTTACGAAACATGGTGACTGTGTGGGGTTTGGTCTCTATGTGTGGTAATAGTTCGTACAAAATTTGACCGGAAAACATTTCAGTAACTTTAAGTAGTCTTTGTGTTCACACGTAATGTAAACATTTGTGTAGACTTATTTTTAAATACTTGGTGTTTAGTTTGTAACATGTGTACAATCGAGTAAAAATGTGTGGTAGCGGTGTGGTCACCATGTTACTAGAATAATAACTTAAAATTTATATTTACACGAGGTGTCGTAATGTTACGTCATTATTACTGAACAATATATTACTGAAATGTAAATAAAAAAGTCACAATAAGACACTGTTTCTCAAACTGTTTCGAGAAGTGATCAAATGATTGCAGTTGAAAATGAGTAAAGAACCGAAAAGATTCCGTCTCACATCGACTTTCTACAGAAAAGTTAACAAATTATTGGTACCACAAAATCTTTTTTGTTTTGTATTATATATTTTTTTAAATTTTTATATTGTTTCTTATACGAAATCATATATTGTTTACTTGAAATTTTATCAAAATTAACTATTTATTTCCATATTTTTTTAATGTAAGAAAGTGTTACTGAGTGGTTATCCACCTGAAATATTTTTTTAATCGCAGCCTATATGATTAAATAGGTCTTTGTTGTTTGCCTAGTGATCATAATACAAAAATAATAGAAGCCAATTAATAGAGCGCATGTGCACAAGCATTTTATTATTTGTTTTAAAATTCAATTGTTTGAAATGAAATTTTGGTGGGTATTTTAATTAATAACTTAAGTTTAGGTCAGCATTAAAATTCAGAATTAATATTTTCCAGACCACATACCAAATGCATCGTCTTCATCATTTAAAATTCAAGATAATAGTTCTGTAATCCCTGATGCCGTACAGTTTAGTTCCAAGCAGCCTAGTGCCGGTGCACCAACTTCCGAAGTGTCAAACGTGCAATTAGATGCAGTTGTGACCTCTCATAATATATGTGATGTCAATGAGGGGCTGGATACCAGCAGTTCCGCATTAGAAGCTGAAGAATCGTCTGATTCTGACAGCGAAATACATTCAATAAATATAAAATACCAAATTCAGCAATGGGCATTAGAGTACCAGATTCCTCAAAATGCCTTAAAGGAATTACTTACTATATTGAGAGACAATTCAAACACGGATTTCAATAAATTTTTACCAAAAGACAGTAGAAGTCTATTAAAAACGCCAAAATTTAATAACATAGTACCAATGGGATATAGAAAATATTGGTATAATGACATAGAGAAATGTTTCATTTTGTTTCATTATCGTTATCTTTTTTAGTTTCTTTATCTTCCATCATTTCAAAATCAGTATTAAAATGTTGTAATTCTTCCACAATTGACTTTTCAGCCGGATGTTTTCTTTTATTTTCACGATTTTTGTGGTATCTGTAAGAATAATAATTATTTAAAAGGTGATATTTTATGAGATGGCCAAACGAACAAAATATGGATGTTTAAGGTGACCGAGAAAATTTGGCGGAAAAATTACTGGCAATACCTATCTCTACGTACGCTATATTATTATTATTTATCACTTTACTAGTCTGTAAGTAGTTTTTATTTTTCTTTACTAAGAAAATATACTGGGCCCTATATTTTCGTTGTGACTGAGCGTCGTGAGTAAAGACGTCATAAAGGTACCGGATTGATAAGGTAAATGCAAGGCAGCCGGGTAAAGGCAAAGACGCGCCGCGCGGCGCTCCTTCCTACCTACCTGATGTCAAACATACTGTCCTATACGTCTCTATACAAAATTTAAATTCAAACGTCTAAAATGAGAAGACTGATTCTAATGCAATCTTATATATGTAATCAAGACATGAAATACTTTATTAATAATAGTTTAATTTGAAAAAAAGCGTAAGTATTTTTAAATTATTATAGAAAACTCAAAATCACTAAGTTCGTAAAAACACTGTTAAAAATACCATTTTATATAAAAACATGTGGTATTTTACATGCTCTCTGTAACGTGTAAAAGTACTTACGCCATAATAACCTGAAATTAATAGAATCCAATAGTTAATCACTGATCTACACTCAGTCTAGTAAACGTAATAAATTACATCGCTTTATCGGTACCACAGTCTTATGGCGTGCGTGCGTTCCTTCGGAAGCGCGCAGCTCAACTGACCTTAGACGGACTCGACCGACCGACTCGTGGTCGTACCTCTCTTTCTCACTCTTCACGCACTCAGTTGTATTAAACATTGTCCATGAGCTCTTCCAGTCTAAACTTCTGAAGTGACGCACCCCACTACTGCATTTTACGTACACAGGGCCGCGGATTTTAAAATAGGGTAGTGGGGCGCGTCAAGTCGTCGAATTATTGTCGAATAAAACACGTCGTAAAACTTACCTCTCCTCATCTTCAGTATCCTCAAAATTTGAATACAGTTCCTCTAATCTAATTCCTTCAGCAAAAGTAGCTAGGCCTTGTAGTTTCACGACACATTTTAATTTTCACCAATTCTCCGAAGGCACACTTTTTTCATCTCTCCTTATTAGTTCAAGGTCGCTGTTTTTTCTTGTCCTTGGCCAAAACAGGACAGTCTTTGTTGTTGCCCAGTACCCATGTACTAGGCACAACCGATATAAGGTGAGACGAGCCCTCTTTAGTTAGTACTATACTAAACATAATTTGATAATATGCAGGCCTGTCCAAACGTTTGAGAATCGCTGGAAGCAATAAACCATTTTGTGAATTCGGTAACTTTGTAACTACTTCTGGTTTCACGTCGACATATGTCGACATAATCTAGTAACTTCCTGACCAGTTGTGACTAGAATATTTTCTCTAAATAAAATTACGTTTTTTAATTATTTAACAATTTTGTGGTTCATTTTTGGTTCCATAACATATAGTTACTATTAAATATATTACAGCAAAAGCTTCCAAGCTCTGGGAATGTAAAAACTTGTTAGTAAAACTATTAATAGTTCTTACAAACTATTGTTTAAATTATACTACACAGGTTAAATCACAATTTTATGGTGGCGCATTGAAAATTTCAAACTATATGAACAAATTACACAATGAAATTCATTTCCCATATAGATTTGAACAATATAAACAAATTAAAATATGAATAAAAATTTACCTTTATAAACAGTGATGGCTGATGTTTTCTTCTTATTATTTTTTAACTTGTCAGTCACAGAACAAAAAGAGAACGAAAACGAATGAACGAGCGAATGATTTCTGAGAAGTGGTTGCAGACTAGGAACAATGTTACCACACAGCAACGTAACTTTAAAACCAAATGTTACTGTGTCGACTGTTCCCCATTTTTAGTCGTAGCGACGGAACTAAGTACACTCAGCGACCAAAAAAGTGTTACTAGAATGAATAAGTGTGGACACATAGTGTCGAATTATTCCGTAACGGCTACCACAAAGCGCTATATGGGTTGTGAGATAGGACAGTTAGCGGGGAGGGTGACGATATATGACTATAAATTACAAACGACGCGCTCAGACCAAATCGATTCTACGCTCGGCACCGGTCACGGACGGACGTGCGCTGCGGTGTGTTCCTGAGTTCCTGTTTGTGGTTCCTGCTGTGGAATCTTGATATCGTCGTGCAGAGCGACGAGCTACGTAGTCAAGAACTACCGACCGCTATTAATTGTCTGTCTTTTTCAAGACACAATTAATAAAGTTTTTCTGTTAACAGAGATCAGTCAAAACGTAGCGCGTCATTGGCCCCTTCTGGGTAAAACCACAGTTTCGTGGTCCTCGGTGGATACCATACGGTGCCAACGAAGCCGAGGGGGTGTTGACCCAATCACACCCGCCGAACCCCTTCAGGGCTAGGCAGTCAGTTGGACGGGTCCCAGTGTTCGGCCTTGGGGGGTCTCCTAGTCGGCATTGGTGACAGTTTTCCTTCAACAGCTACACCTAGTGTCGGTTGGGTGTGTCTACACCCTTCGCACTAGACTTGTAGGACCCCGTTGCACATTAAGATAGGCAACGGGCAAAAATCAAGCTTAGGGCTCACCCTTAGGCACACAACCTCCCTGCCTATACCCGGCAGGGAGGGTTTTACACATCCCCGGTAGTCCCCGCCCGGGGAGTTAGGCATAGGGAAAGATAGGAGTTATTTATTCCCCAATTTAATATCCCCCGCTAGATACTATGAAGGGCATCCTGAAAGAGTTCGTCGAAATCTTTCAGGGCGTCTTTGAAGATGACCCCCGACTTAAAGCCAAATGGGGCAACCGATTCGCTGCCTTACAGCGATCCCTCTGTGGTCCCTCTGACCGAAGCGTCTCTACATTTAGTGACGCATTAGACATCCCTGCCGTCGCGCGGGATAGCCCGCTCAGCCCGTCAGTGTCCATGGACACAGACGAGCCCATCCCCACCGCTTCAAAGCGCCCCGTTTCCCCTTACCCGTCAGATGAAGAGGCTAAATTCTCTTCTTCCTCTTCCTCCCATTCCGACGACGACGGTTTCATCCCCGTCCAAGGAAAAGGGATGAAAAGGAAGAACAAGAAGCAGAGCTCCCCCCAGGCCAGCAAGGTCGTTGCGGTAGAGGACTCTGAGTCGCCCCTCCCTTCCCTAGCCCTACCCGCTACTTGTGCCCCCGTAGCTTCCCCCTCCCCCGCCCCCCGCCCGATAGCGTCAACCTCCGCGCAGGTTGCCACCAGGTTCCCACCCCACCTACTTCTGGGCCAAAAAAGGTCCCTCCGCCACCACCCGTGTTCGTACAGGACAAGGGGAAATGGACGGATATCTCAAAATGGTGTTGCGATCAAAAGATCGCATACACCAGCGCCAGGAACACCCAGCAGGGTATTAAAGTTACAGTCCCTACGTCCCGTGACTATAGGGCTTTTACAACGCTACTGAGAGAGAGACGAGTGTCATACCACTCGTTCTCCCTCCCAGAAGAACGTCAGATCCGCGTCGTCATCAAAAGGATCCCGAAGGAAATCCC
Organism: Xanthia togata; assembly: GCA_963853775.1. Taxonomy (NCBI): domain Eukaryota; kingdom Metazoa; phylum Arthropoda; class Insecta; order Lepidoptera; family Noctuidae; genus Xanthia; species Xanthia togata. The sequence goes on from OY970809.1 coordinate 15,609,987, forward strand.
CCCTTCGGATATCCTAGCCGACCTTCAGTCGCAGAAGATCCCCGTCGATGAGGTCCACCGTATGCACCGCGGCAAACGCGGTGAGGCATACGACATGATCCTCGTTGTTTGCTCCCCGGTAGAGGGTCACCACCCTATATTTCAATTGAAATCCCTATGTTCCTCGTGGGTTTCTCTATTGAGAAGCCCTGGAAAAGCGGTGCTATTGGCCAATGCCACCAGTGCCAGCTTTACGGCCACTCACAACGGAACTGCCACGCAAAACCCAGGTGCGTCAAGTGCCTGGGCGAGCACGGCACTCCCGAGTGCACCCGGCCAAAGGACCACTCCCTATGTCCCGACCCACCCAGCTGTGTCCTCTGCGGGCAAGTAGGTCACCCGGCTAATTACCGCGGCTGCCCAAAAGCCCCCAAATCCACATCCCCCAAACTGACCAAACATTTCGACGCTCGTCAGCAAAGGGAAGCTCCTTCAGGGTTTAAAGTACCCTCAGCTCAGATGCCCCAGCGACTAAGCCCTCAGAGGCCAAGTCCGTGGAATTACCTCCACCACCAGCAAGCTTTCTCAGCCCTGGCCCCCTCTCAACCCATAGGCCCCTCTCAACCCATCCCCTCGTCTCAACCCATACCCCCCTCTCAACCCATACCCCCCTCCCAACCCATTACCCCTACCCCCCCCCAAACCACCACCATCCCTCGTCTCATGGACCCCCGCATTCGCATCACCGCGCCTCTCGTCAAACCCGCACCTGCTCCAGTAGCATCGCGTCCCCCAACCTCAGCCCCCCCCACAGTCGGCCCTAGCATGGCCTATAACATTATTAGTTCGACTTTTATAGCCTTCCTCTCCCCTCGCGCTATCCAAATGGCCCAGGAAATCCTGGCCGCTCAGGCCGCTGGCGACCTCTTCAGGTTGCAGGCCATCTACAATGCGTATCCCGAGATCACGCAAGCCCTGACCTCCCTCAGCACCCCTACTAGAACCCATAATGTATAACACCATCAATACTAGGTTCAAACCCCGATCCCTCAAGTTAGGTTTTTTCAACGCCAATGGCATTAGAGGCCAACGGGATGAGATCGCGACTTTCCTTCGCGACCATCAAATTGACATCCTCCTTATCCAAGAGTCTTTTCTCAAGCCATGCAACCGCGACCCGTCAATTGCCAACTATCGCATAGTTCGCAATGACAGGACGCGATGTCACTTGGGCGGCACCCTTATTTACTATAAAAAGGATCTATATTGCATCCCAATAGACCCTCCTCCCCTCTCACGATTAGAAGTCTCAATCTGCCGCTTAGGCATGACCGGCCATCAGCCGATCTCACTAGTATCGGTCTACGTCCCACCCCTCAATACTTCGGAGAACTTCCAACTCCTCTCAGACGACCTCTCTATCCTACTCGGCATGAATGACTCTGCTATCTTAGCGGGCGATTTCAATGCCAAGCATCCCGCCTGGAATAGTTCCAGAACCTGTACCAGAGGACGACACTTGTTCGACCTCTCAAATTCTCTCAATTTTGACGTCATCGCCCCGATGACCCCAACTCACTTTCCCCACGTTACCCATCATAACCCCGACGTCATAGACGTGGCGCTCCTTAAGAACGTCGCTCTAAGGTTAGAATCCATAGAAACGGTGCAAGAGCTTAACTCTGACCACCGCCCAGTTGTCATAAAAATGGCCCCCCGCATAGGTCTCCCCGACCCCTCTCAACCCGCTCTCACCAAAAGGGTAACGGACTGGAAGAAAGTAAGCACCCAGCTGAAATCCAACACGTCCCCCCAATTGGACGCCATCCCCGACAAATTCGACTCTATCGCGGACACGACGGCCGCGATCGACTCACTCACGGAGCACGTACAATCAGTCCTGAGCGACTGCTCTAAGGAGGTTTCAGCGTCGGGCGACCCTCGCTGGAGCCTGCCGGACGATGTACGCGCGCTGCTGACTGAGAAGAACGCGGCCGTTCGTGCCTACAGCAATTTTTCCTGCTCCGCTAACAAAGCCCATATGCGCTATTTACAGAGAACTGTAAAGACACGCATACAGGAGCTGCGTGACACGGGCTGGGACAAGATGCTCAGCGAACTAGAGCCCACCCACCTGGCATTCTGGGAACTTCAGAGGAAACTCAAGTCCCAGCAAGTGGCCTCCATGCCCCCCCTGACCCGTCCCGACAAGACCATCGCGTTCGAGGACTTAGAAAAGGCTGAATGCCTAGCAGACAGTCTAGAAGCTCAATGCTCCCCTAGCTCCCAACCGGTAGACCAAGCTCACCTCCTAGAGGTCGACGCCGAGGTCGAACGTAGATCCTCTCTCCCTCCCGTTGAAGATCCTGATAGTCCTCTGCCTCCCGTCACTCCTGACGAAGTGCATCATCAAAGGTCTGAAAACCCGCAAAGCCCCCGGCTATGATGGAATCACCAATAGGGTGATCCAGCTATTCCCTGCCCACCTGATAATGCTATTGGCCACCATCTTCAATGGTGCCCTAAGCAATAACATCTTTCCCCAAGCATGGAAAGAAGCCACGGTCATCGGCATACCGAAGCCCGGCAAGCCCAAGACCGAGCCGTCGAGTTACCGCCCCATCAGTTTGCTCAAGGTACTCGGCAAAGTCTATGAGAGGCTTATTTATAAGCGCCTCAGAGATTATGCCGAAACCAAGGGCCTCATCCCCAACGAACAGTTTGGGTTCCGAACCCAGCACTCTAGCGTGCATCAGGCCCACCGGATTATTGAAAGCATATGCGCGGGCTTCCAGCGCGGCTTAGTAACCGGTGCAATATTCTTCGATATAGCGAAAGCGTTCGACAAAGTCTGGCACAACGGCTTATTATATAAGCTCTACAAACTCGGTGTGCCGGATCGTCTCGTGCTCATCTTACGGGACTTTTTGTCAAACCGCACCTTCCGCTACCGTATCGAAGGAGCGATATCCTCCCCTCGTCCTATCCGCGCAGGAGTCCCTCAAGGCTCTGTGCTCTCCCCCCTAATCTTCACGCTTTTCACCAGCGATATCCCAAAGAGTAAAAGGGCGCAGTTGGCTCTGTTCGCAGACGATACGGCCATTTACTACAAGGGTACCAGCACTGACTCGATAGCCCACACTCTCCAGACCTCAGTCGACATGCTCGGCACCTGGTTTAGAAAGTGGAGGATCGAAGTCAACCCGGATAAAAGCCAAGCGGTTCTCTTTAGGAAACCGCGCAAAAGGTTCAAACCCCCCCGACCCATCACCATGTTCGGCAAGCCTATCCCTTGGGAGAAGCGTGCCAAATACCTAGGTGTCGTCCTAGATCAGCATCTCACCTTCAGTGAGCACATAAAGCAGGTCCGCTCGCGAGCCGCTTTCGTTCTCGGTAGACTCCACTCTGTCCCGAATGCACGTAGCAAAATGTCACTTAAGTGCAAATTGCGTACGTACACGGCGTGCGTTCGTCCCATCATGACCTATGCGGGAGCCGTATTTGCACACGCAAAACCCCGCCATATTCATAGGATGCAAACGCTCCAAAATAGATTTCTCCGGAAAATCACCGGTGCCCCCTGGTACGTTAGGAACGAGATCCTCCATCTCGACCTAAAGATCCCCACAATCCACCAATTTCTCAAACGCAATTCCAAGCGTTTCTTTGAGTCCGCCGCCAAACACCGCAACCCTCTGGTTGTCGAGGCCGCCAATTATGTCACGAGTAGAATCAGTCAGACCCGCCGCCCAAGGCAAATCCTTACCGACCCAGACGACCCCATAACCCTCCTCCAGGAGAGCAATAGGGCCACAAGTACAGTGCACAAGAAACACAGACACCGACCCGCATTCCGACCTCGCCGCCGAGGTCCTCCGCGATCGCGACCCGCCCGAGTAAATAATACTCCCCACCGACCCTTGCTCGCAGAAGCGCCAGCCCGCGTTTTGCTGAGAAATGTAGTCTTAAATTCCCCGATTAATAATAATGAATCATCTTTGATCCAGCCTGTCCCAACTTGCTGTCCTCCCCCCAGCGACGCCCTAAGCCGAGGTCCGTACCCCACAGGGGGTGCCCTTAGCGAGCGTTCGCCTAGTTTTAATTTAGAATAGTTTTGCCCCTGGCTGGAGGCTTTAAGTTAGTAGCTTAAGGCAGCCGCAGGATTGACCGGTTAAGTAGTCATCACCTCAGAGGTGAGCTACGAGATGCCCTAGTTAAAAAAAAAAAAAAAAAAAAAAAAAACAGACCAAATAAAAACGACGCGATGGTTTTTTCAAAAATTTTAATGTTTCCTTTTACGATAAATATCAAATGGTTGACTGGCAGTTGTAAATTAAATAAAATATATTGCTTTATTTTTCTCAGATTGTAGTAGGTAGTTTATGGAATAAAGTTTTACATTTTAATCTGACGAATTCATCAACATGCGCAGACTGAAAAACATATTCGTAGCCAATGATATTATATATGTAAAAAGAGGTAGATAGGTTATAAACGGTCCGGAAGTGGCACGTCAAAAGTTGGCTAATTAGGCACATTTTCTTCGTTTTGTCTCTTTTTCGCTCCCGATAATTACGACATGCCATCCTACTTCCACGTGTCATATAATAGTGTGACATAGTGCCGTTTTTGAAGATAGAATGTTAGGTAGGTAACCTATCTACGTCTTTTTACTTCTAATATCATTGTTCGTAGCTGTTTTATGAGTTCCCTTACTGTGCGTTTGCACTGGCGAAACATCACAATAAAACATGTTGAAATCTCTAGTTCCTGTCAAATATTGTATGGAACTTTGAAAGAAACTAAAGATTTTAACATGTTTTGTTGTGATGTTTCGCCAGTAGTGCAAATGCACGTTTAGCCATAACAACAGTCATATTTGAACTAATCTCGGAGTCATAACAAAAGTCGTTTTGTATGTAGGTCAGTCCAGTGATTAACTCAGTAGAGAACTTATTTCGCTGTTTTTTTTTAATGAGATTAACATCCGAGCATATGCGCTCAACATTGACGGATGAATGGGTCAATGATAAAATCTTAGATGAAATGATTGGACCAATCATTCATCTAAGGATAAAATAGTAAAAATGAAAGAAGACAACAAAGGAAACATTTGAGTGTCATCGCCATGCTTCAGTAAACTGATATTGTCTCAAAAGAGTAGGTACTATGTCATCATGAAATGTTTTATTTTGTTCACAATGTCACGAAAAAAAAAACTGCCCGCGCATGCAGTTTTGTGTTAAAGTACAGTGGAGCCCAGAAGGACGTGCCTTCTGAGCTCCACTGTACTTTCAACACCCGCGCGTTTTTTCGGGTCTACATGTTTGTGTAAATAAAGTTTTATTTGTAGATACTCAAAATCATTTGTAACGAAACGTAATCGAATGTAAGTGCAGTGCCGCTAGGTAGGTATCGTTATCGCTTAAACTATTATAAATAATTAAACCTATTGATTATTCTTTTGACAGTTCTCACGATGTTGTACAGAGTACAGACGCCAGCAAATCAACTTCACCGAAAATGTAAAAATTTCCCAATCAGCTTTAGGTTACGTTTCAGTGATAAAGTTGAAATTTCACAGATTGTAGTAGGTTGACGTGCTGGCATCTGTACAAAAAGGCAATGCTAATACTGTTACTAGGAAAACTTAGGATGCGAGAGCGAGCGAAGCGAACTCGGGACTTGGGGCACCCCGACTCGGACAGGTTAGGTTAGACTGGAGCCGGACGCTCGTTTTCACCACTGCGTCGACTGTCGGGAGGACACGGCTTGGCACAACGCTGGCAAAGTGTGCTGCTTGGGAGGAGCCGCGCCGTGCTCTCATCTCAAGTGACCTGTCGCTGCCGGCCGTTGTCGACTTGATGGTCGGCAGCGAGGAGTCCTGGGACGCGGTTGTATCCTTCTGCAAAACAGTAATTTCGCAGGAGGCTGCGGAAAGGGAGCGGGAGATTGCTTCCGCTAAGACGATCCGCAGCAGACGCACCGGGCGTCGGCGGAGGGCGGATTACGCCCTCTTCCAGCACCCCTAAATGGGTTCAGGGGCAACGGATCTGGGGAAATCCGTCGCCCCCTACTCCTTAGGACCCGAGATGGTGGCGCGTAGTGTTCCACACGCGCCTCGATCGGCACTAGCCGATTGCGGAAGTCGCATTAGATCCCGTGATCCCGGTGCAAGTGTGAGACGGAACACCGGGGTGGTTTTAGTCAGTAAGAGTCTGACAGACTCTCCGTCCTCCCCAGGGCGGAGGACATTTATGAGGATTTTCCCCCGTAATAAAAATAAAAAATGGTTAGGTTAGACTACGCCATCCCCTTATAAGGAGGAGCGAGCGAAACGGGCTAACAAAGACCCCGCTATCCCCTTCGTGGTAATTTTTATTTAACCATTCAGAAATAGGGCTCCGTCGATTACGCTTTATTTTATTGCTTAGAAAAAAATAATGGCCCGCTATTATCTATGTGATCTTCTCTGCCTTTATTACTCCCACTATAGGTGTTTTGTGCAAAGTATTGTTATAATATTAATAGGAAATGGGAAAGTGCTCAACTGCTCATCGTAAGGAACAATAATAATTATTTAAAAGTACCTAAGTTCGGTGAGTGGTTAGAGTCGGAAATAGTCTGGCTAAAATTTATAGGAGGTTTTGTGGAAAAAGTCGACGAATCAGTTCCCAGTACATCTACACAGATTGTAACTCCACCTCAAGTAAAAGCATCTGTTGGCACATCGACCACGGTAAGTCCTAGAAAACCTTTTACTGAATTAGGTCCTAAGCAAAAAAAGAGACGTTCAGAACATATTGTAACAACTATGTCTTCAGACGAATTATCATATGCACATGTTTCGCAATTAAAAGCAGATGGAAATTAAGGCATTGCTGAAATATTAGAGCACTTGCGTAAGAATCCACAAGATGTGCAGAAAGAAAAAGATTGTCTTTTTGTTAAAAATAGAAATCTGAATGTTTTTTTTTTTTTAACAAAAAGACAATCTTTTACTAGCTGCTAATCACCTGGTGCTAATTCAGATTTCTTTTGGCAGTATATTAATTATAATACCTAAAAGTATCCAACAATTAGGTAACTAGTGTTAAGATATTTCCCTCCTACTACGCACTACAAAATGAAAAACTAAAAAGTCATCCACCTAAAACTGCTATTACAGTAACAGATACAACAGCTAAAATAGAATTGTAGGTTCTTTTGGATATTACTTTGAAAATACTAAGTCAACAATAATTGATGAGGCGAATTAGGAAATGACACTGATTAGTAAATGGGGTTTTAACGAGGCTTCGAATGAACACAACTATAAGCAAAAAATGCATTTAAAAAGAACAGAGGAGGGCGATTACGATGATTCTAGTGTTTTTATGAGTAGTTTGATACCTATTAATGGTTTCTGGTGATCGACATGTTTGGGAAAATGATTCCCCTAACTCTGCATATTGGTCTCGTCCACTCTTTTACAAAGTAAAATAGAACAAATTAAGCATTTTACAAGTGCAAAAAGCAATCGAGGCAGAAATTGATAATTTGGTAAAGACAGTCGTGATTGGAGAAATGAAAATCTCACACAAGTTAATAGTAACCATGATAGACGGTAAAGCAACAGCTATTCTTTGCAGAACATCGTCCCAAAGATTTATGTAAAGCTACTCCAAAGGAGATGAATGATTTGCCTTTGATATTGACGAAGAAAGTTGATACCCACTTAAACCTATAGATGATGGTCTATCACTTAAAAACAAGGGGGGGGGGGGCGACACTAAAAGGCATCTTGAGCTATGGGCGTTATACTTATAAGTACAACGTGTTAACAAAATGATCAAGTCACTTTATTTAATTAAATATTGCCCTGTCGCAAAATCCGATCTTATCGGACGTCCAATAACTATAACCTACCTTCCTGTATCACTCCCTTTAGGATTATTTTTGAGACAAAAAGTAACCTATGTCTTACCCTAGGATGCGATTTATCTCCTTGCCAAATATGATCCAAATCCGTTCAGTGGTTTAGGCCTGAAAAGGTAACATACAGACTGACATTCTTGTACTCAAACCTCAGTTGGCCCGTTATAGTTTTTTGACCCTAGTAATAAGAAATAGGATCGACTGGCATAAAAAAAGCTTTTGTGAAAATTGGCCATTTTATTGCTGACTGTAATTTTTTTAACGGATTAGCAAGCTGAAGTGGCAGTGGGCGGGGCAGAAAGGTCCTGGAATGGAGGCCACGTACCGGCAAGCGCAGCGTAGGACGTCCACCTACAAGGTGGACAGACGACATAATAAAGGTCGCAGCCAGCCGCTGGAAGCAGGTAGTTTCCAACCGGCCTATTTGGAAATCATTGGGGGAGGCCTATTTTCAGCAGAGGACGTCCTATGGCTGAAATGATGATGATGTTTTTTTTTTTTTCAAAATCTGTGAATGCAGATTAACATGTTTCAAAAAGTTAAGGACAGTCTCCTAAGACTGTTTTCTTGTAACTACAACGGTTAATGTACGTGCCCTTATTGTCCTATCTCAAAATCCACCCAGGACATATTGCTATGATTGACTGCTTAGATCCATAAAGCTATAGTGTGATGATTATCTTTCTATAGGTTAAATCCGTGACTATCTGCAATATTCTAACTTTTTGGCTAGCCTTTTTACAATTTGTGGTAAACTATAGAAGAATACGAACATAATGCAATATTGCATTATGTTCATCATCCCCCATAGCATAGCGTGATAATATTTTTTGAAAAGTCTATTGTAACGTTTCTATTATTTGACTTATAGATTATTTATATCAATTTTCAAGGTAATCAAGCCGCACAGTAAAATCCTCCGCTGGAAAAATGAATACCCCTTTTTACCCCGTTAGGGGTAAATTGTAAAAAAAAAACTGATATACGTTTTTATTTATTTTAAGTTTTCAGTAAGTATAAATAATGAGTTTCGATTTCATCAGACCGCGCGTGAAAATTCTTCCATACAAACTTTGCCAACCCCCCATCCTCCTATAAGGGGTAGTTTAGAAAAATTAAAATGGCAAAGTTTATCATTTCCATACATAAGTATTCGTGACAAGTTTCAAGTTTATTAACTCAAGGAATAAGATTTTTCATACAAATAAAATCCCCCCTTTTCCCCCTAGTAAATAATACTAATAACACTAACATAGCATATAAGCACAATCTGTTACTAAACACTAACAACATATGGACTGTTAAAAAGGTCTGAAATAAAGATATTTTATTTTATATTTATTGAATTTTTTCTCCCCCATAAGGTCGAATTTCCAAAAATCCGTTCTTAGTGGACGTCTACTAACTATAAACTACCTCCCTGCCAAATTTCATCTTTATACGTCAAGCGGTTTTCGATATTTCGTGATGAATGAGTGAGTGACCTTTCGCTTTTATATATAATAAAAGATGAATAGTGGAGGGCCCAACACACTGGCTTGAGGAACTCCATATTTAATTATAATGGGGCACCCACATTAGAACTCTTTCAGGTAAATTAAGTTCAGCTGCTTATTATGCAGTAAGAAAAATAGTAATAAAAGTTGACTGATAAAGCCACAGCTAGGTTAGTATAGTTTGCTTATTTCCACAGTATTATGTCTTATGCCATTCTGCTGTGGAGCTGACGTAGATTCAATTTTTATTTTACAAAAGAGGGCAATCCACGCTATCTATAAAATGGGTCCTCGCGAATCCCTTCGAAACAAATTGATATAGGTACTGACTCTGCCTTCTCTTTAGATCTTAGAAAGTATTTTGTATGTTCGCAAAAACTTAGGACTTTTCAAAATAAGAAGCGATTTCCATAATACAAATCTAAATTTGGGTAGGTTAGTTAATTTAAATTTGGGTATCACAATTTCATGTCTTTATTAGACATGAAATTGTGATACCCAAATTTAAATTAACTAAAACAAGCAAATAATTTCTTATAAACATTATCCGCTTTAATAACAAGTTGCCTAAGTCGGTTACAGAACTTAGCGATGGGAAGTTCAAAACCCAATAACGCGTTCATATCAAGAAAGCATAATATAAAGTTAAAGACAATGTTTAAGACAAGGAAGTTTGGCAATAATTCCTTCTGCACATGTGGCTTCCCTGGTACCTCATTAACGGCAAATTATGTAAGTCTAATAACTGCTCCCAAATTAGGTACCCTACCATGTTTATTTTTTTACATTCTTCCTTGACATAATCACGCTAATATTTGACATTTTATACCTAGGTAAAATTTAATTTCAACTCTTTATTAGTGGCTTTTGTGGACATGATAATTATTCAGATTTGTTACAGCTGCACAAGCAATCACGTAATTTCGATTAAAATACGTTTTTATTTATCTTTAGATAGATTCTTTTCTATTTTGTGAATGTGAGAACGCTGTAGGCTTAGTGGACTGTAGATTTGTTGACCATCATTATTTTGTTAATACCTGGTACTTGTTGAAAGACCTACACTGTCCTCCCATACCTAATAACACTGTTATTTGAAAATATTTAAAAAGCCAATTATTTTTAAAAGAGTAACCGTGGAGTTTCTTGCCGGCTCTTCTCCATAGAAAACAACCAATTGGTACCGTGCACCTAGGTTCTGACGTTTCATAAGTGCCCATGTAGGTACGAGTTTATGTGAATAAAATATTTTGAATTTGAATTCAAGTTCATGTGAGTGGAATATTTCTTCACATTTAGTTTATTAAGTGTTAATGTGTAATGTTTGTTTGAATGCATAAAAATATTTAAAACTAGCTGACCCATCAGACGTTGTCTTGTCAAAATTTAAATTTTTCGGCTGTTCCTTTGGGTTTTTCCAATTTTTTTTCCTACCCCTGTATTGAGGCGAACAAAACCAAAAAATGTAGGTATGCAATCGGTCTAGCAATTTTCATTTTTGCGAGACTAATGCACAGCAATTGATTTTTATATATATATTATATAGATTGGACAGGGCAACATCTGTCAGGTCAGCTAGTACCCTTACTAGCTGACCTGCTTCTGAAATTTTAGTTCATGGACAACAGTTCCACTAGGTATTAAGCACCCCTGTGCTGTGTGTATTTAAATTTTTGGATATCTGGCCAAGACCAATAACCTGATAAAACATGGAATTTTTGTAAGAACATTTTTATTATACTTTCATACATACATAGCAACATTTCACACATGCAATATTTTTTGTTGATTATGAATTTTTGTTACACATTCTCTAGGTTACTTGATAAAATGTATGAATTAATTGGTAGATAAGGCTTCAATGTGAGTCAGACTGATAACAGTAATTGTTTATTTAAATGAAGTAGAATAGAAACTCATACATATTTTAAAACTTTCACTGTCCCAAGGTAATTGGTAATCCTATCACCATACGTCCAATAATAATATTGCATTGTGATGTTTTATAAGTTCGGTTACTAATTCTATGACACTGAAAATTCGTCTATAACCCCCAGATAACCATTTCATATTTTCAAAAATGCATTGCATTACAATATGTAATGCACGGATGTACGAGCTTCACTTTCAGCTAATAGTGCTGTCGTTGAAACAAACAATAGAGCTGGTTCTATTATTGACATAATCAGCCTATAATATTCACACTGCTGCGCTGGGACACAGGCCTTACTCTCGAGTTGGCCATAATCGACGACGCAGAACCAGTGCGGGTTGGTAGATGTCATACAATTGTATTATTAAATTCAGGTTAAGTTTGCTGGAAAATTTGATAAAAAAGAACTACTAGTGCATCTCATGTCATGCATGGACGTATAGGGCTACGTCTTCAATGAATTACATGTAATGCATGGACAGTGAAAGTGTTAAATTCACATCACAAAAAATAAACCCAACCCTACAAAAGTATTAGAACTCAAATGCTAAAAATGAAGTAACAGCATTGGTATTTGATTATAAACAAGTTACATATAATTTCACTTAGAACAAAGTACAAAAAAATATATATATAGTGCTCACATATTTTCCTACTCAATATCTATAACAGTGCATATTATAATCTAAACAAATAACAGAAAATAATTCTGATTTTTTGCTCTGCTCAGAAGCTGTATAACATTAATAATATCTAATCAACTGCACATTTTGAGGCATGTTGCATTCTCTTATAATTTTGAATAGCACTATCGTTGAGAACATACATACCCACATTCAGAATTCTGTAAGATTATACATACATATAAGACCTAGTACTGATAACTGGATTTGTTACACAAAGTCCATTTCATGGTGTACAGTCACAAGCAATAATATGTAAACACTTGGCAAAATGCAAAAGCGATTTACTCGGGGAATTACGACCTATTCCATAATAGTATGGGTTCCAAATATACTGTTTGTAATAACACAAAATTACAAAAAACACAGGGGGAGAAATCACTAAAAAGTTGCTAATTGTATACATATTGGTGCACGGACTGTACAACACATCACACAGATTCAGTTTAGAGTATAAAATTTGGGGCTATGCTATACCAATAATATTACATTAAACACCCCGTCTCATGGCAAGTACATGTAATTTTCTTTGACTAACAGCTTGAGTAGTACATTCAGTTCAACTTTACAACTCTTGATTGCTATAGGAATGGAGACTATTTACCAAGTATTTTATTCATAGTTTTGTTCTGCTTGACCATCTTGATATCAGCAACTTCTACCTTCTCTTGTATGTCCTCAATGAGGTCAGTTTGCTGTTCTATCTCTTCACCAAGAGCAATTCCAAGGCCTTTTAGTCTTGAAATGGAATGCAGCATTTCATCTAAGTTAGCATCCAGCACCTGGTTGACACGCTGACTATCAGATATGGGTGGAGCCTGTACCTGTGCATCTAATTCACGCAGACGGGTGGCGGGATGCGATCTGAAGCGGTCATCAGTGTTGACTTGAGATAGATTGTCTATCGTGTCATCCAGCCTGCTGCTTGGACCTGCACTCTGCAAGCTCGGGGAGGGCTGGCTTTTAGGAGTCTGGTCGGATTTACCAATGATGTAGCTCTTGAGGCCATAGAATACAGATTTGATACCATTCAAATGCTTTTGACTGTAATTCAAATTGGTATTTATTTCGTCAAGACGTTTGTTCGTATTTTGAAGTTGCTCTCGCTGTCGACTGAGTTCTTCCGCGGTAGCGATGCCGATCTGCTCGGACTCACGCAACAGGCCTATGCTGCGTGAGGATGAATCCAAGGTTCGCTGTTCGATTTCTCTTTGTCTTTCTAACATAGCTTGTCTTTGTTGTTCCAACGCTGCTATGTGACTTCCATACGCGGATGCTGCTGGCTTACTTGGCTGTGGTGGTGGGATTCTTGTCCTGAAACTGTTGACGAAGGTGTCATCATCTACATCATCGTCATCCTCAAACAGTTTATTGGGATTAACGTAAGTAGCTCCTGGACGAGACATTTTCGTAGTTGTTTCCTGTTCTTTATTTTATGAGAATATTGTTGAAAAAAGCACTTCTTTACTCAAACATGTACGCCAAACAAATAAAAATGGATTATTCTTTATGGATTGAAATCTAACTATTAGGAATACCCTTTTACGTGGGTATTTACGCGAAACGATAACGAAATAGATGAATGACACATAGGTAGGGATGTGAAAAAATAATCGATTATAGAAAAAATCGATTAAAAATCGATTTTTTTAAAATAATAATCGATTTTTATAATCGATTTTTATATTCCAAAAAATCGATTAATAAAAAATCGATTTATTTTTCACTGTCGATTTTTTTCACCCGCAACGGCAACAACACTCAGTTTTTTAGTCAGGAGCGCAAAGCCGCAGAGTGCCGCGAACCACGAACTACGAAGTTCGTCAATTAATGACGCTAACGTCATCTGTGCGTTTAACGCTATGTCATCAATTCTGTACGTTGAAAACCTAAATTATCCCTAATAACGTGTAGGCACCTTCTGGTTCCGGCTTCTTCGACTCCAGCGGAAAGATAATTTTCGAAAGCTGGCTCCATACTAACAAAGACCAGGAGCCGAATACTATCAAAACGTTTACCAAAACTTTTATTTGTTTTTAACTTTCATTGCCCACAGACTTTTAATTTATTTATTATAAAGAAGCAAAATGGAAAAAAAAACTTTTTACCACTTTATGCCAATGTAAATTTATAACTTGTTGATTATTAATAAAACAGAGCTTTAATGCTGTGATGGTGTGATTATCGATAAGACAGGTGTTTAATTTAATCTGTCAACAAAAAATAACGGAAAAAATCGATTATTTTAGAAAAATCGATTATTATCAATACAGAAATCGATTATTTTTAAATCGATTTTTTTACTAGGGAAAACAATCGATTAATTAATAATCGATTTTTTAAGTACAATGTCACATCCCTACACATAGGAGGTGTCAAGGTGACGTAGAGTAACGGGGCGGGACGGGGGGCTGTAGGGTTTGGGGGAGGCTAAAAAAAATGATAATGACAGAAGACAGAAAGTTCTGTACTTGAAAACTAGGCATTTAGGAATTAGGATTAAAATATCGCCTATTATGGCGATATTTTTATGAACGAACATTTGCTCTAAAATGGTGACAGAGATCGAATGTCCCGTTCTGTTGAGAATTGAGATGCACACAGGCAGTGTCTTTAGTCCGAAATCCGACAGTCAGTGAGACAACCCTAAACAATTAATGTTTTTTATTTGTCAAACTCAAGAATGACAGTGACAACCTGACAACCAACCAAACAACCTGTGTCAAGTATCATGAAATGAAAGCCATAATTTGAGAAGTCTTGTGTGAACTAACGTGAAAACAATGCAAATAAAATAATATAAAAAGTGATAACATACAGATATCGTCGATGCGTTGAATTTCTATGGGTCCAAATTCAATAACCTGTGAAAGCTTCCAAGATGATGGCTGGAAAAGGTTAATTTTGAGTTGTTATTACTTACGAACCCTACATCGTTTTAACAACGTCAGTGTTAGGTAATTCTATATTAACACGATTATTGTTAACATTTCAGTAATGCCAGAAACAGAAGAACAAAACAGAATAAGATTTCAAGTTGAACTAGAATTCGTACAGTGTTTGGCAAATCCTAACTATATACATTGTGAGTATGCACAAATAATACAAACCAAGCGTTATTTACTAAATAGCTGCTGCCCCTAATTCTTTTTCTAAAATAAAAGTAGCCTAAGTTACTTCATAAAACATCAGCTATCTTCTAGAAGTGAGCGTTGCGGTTTAACCGTTTACAAAGACCGTTTTGTGTTCTGCGACGATGAAACTGTTTTACGTCCCGGGTTCGAACAGTCTTCGTTGCACAAACCAGTCCTCGAATTACTTGGTGCGATTTTTATTTTACGCCTATGAAAATACAATCGAGAACGCAATGGTTCAATTCGACGACGCGACACGCACGACAAACGATTATTTTATTAAAAAGATAAAAGTCTGTCCCAGGCAGTCCTAAGCCTGGAAAAGTATGAAGGAAAGTTCATTTCATCGTATTAGTAAAGTCGATCAATAAAACGAATTAAGTATTTAGCTAACCATTTCATACATTTTGAATCGTTGATAGTTAGAAAGAAAGTAAGAACTAACAAACTGCAACTATTTCGCTCGACGAAAACCTCGAAAACGCAATTCTATTAAGCTGTCCGGAAACCAGTTGCAATGACGACCTTTTTCTGCAGCCGTTATTGTCGCCAGGAAAACGGTTGCGTTTCGTTCGTCGAAAATGCCACAACGACCCACCTATCTGCCAGTGAAAGTCCCGTCAAAATCGGTCCAGCCGTTTCGGAGATTAGCCGGAACAGACAGACAAAACAAAAATAAAAAAGAAACTTTTTTGGTATAAATACTTACTGTATATTTCATAAGCATTCAGTAAAAATCTGTAATTTTGAAATTACAAACAAAATCTTCAATTTTATTTATTCAAATAGATATTATTATAATTATTATTTGAAAACAATGATTTCAGTCTTGGCACAGCGTGGCTATTTGAAAGAAGCCACGTTCATCAACTATATTCGCTACCTACAATATTGGCGGGAACCAGAGTATGCTCGCTACCTTAAGTACCCCATGTGCCTTCACTTCTTAGAACTACTGCAGCACGAGGCTTTCAGAAGAGAATGTGTGTCAGCACAGGTATGATGAGATTTCAGATAAATTTTTGGCAGACTGACAATTAACTATCCATTGCAGAATTTGACTTACTTTCTAACATAACCTAAAGTCGATAAGTAATCTGGGCTGATAAGATAAGATTCATGGGTTTTCTTGACTATTGATTGAAGTTAAAAGTCATCAAATAATTTATTTCAATTAGGCACATATAAGGCACTTTTGAATGTCAACATTAATAATAATAAAAAAAAAAGATTCTAGTCACCCTATCCAAAAGGTAGTTTTCGTATGGAGAAGAATGGGCAAGAAACTCCACCGTTACTCTTTTAAATTGCTTTCACAATATCTTGTATATATTAATTATATGTGAAGACAATGCACTTAAAATAAGATTACTATATGACAATAGGTAAAAAGAATGAAAAATGAAGCAATGACAGATAAATTAATTATGTGATAGATGCATGGTGCTCACATATTTGCAAACATTGTAAAATTATACAATATTCCTAACATTTTAACAAGTAATACCAATAAGTCAGTGTGTGAGTTCCAGTATTTTCAGAATGTAAAATCAATGTTATAAAAAATAATATTGTACTTGACTCTAAATTGTCCTATGGAGCAGGAACAGCATGTTTCCAAGCATTTTTATCTTGGATAAATATAATCCTCTAATTTGTAATATGCTTGTTTACAAAGTGTACTTTTTATATGAGTTTTAAACTTTCTTTCATTTAATTGTAATATATCACAAGGTATTCTGTTGTAACATTTAACACAGTACCCCAGAAAAGATAAAAATATAAGAATAAAAGTACTTTAGATAGTCTGAAAAATGGTTGATAATTATTTTCTTTAATTCTAGTATTAGTAGTATTTATTTTTAGTAGTATTATTGTCCCAGACTTGCTTTGTGGTAGCCTAGATTGTCTCCATTTGTTCTCATTTTGTATTAAAACCTACCCTTACTCCTTCTAACTTTCTCTGTTGTATTTTTTTTTACTATGCTACTTTTCTGCCCTCATTAACCACAGATTCCATATTTCCTAATCAAATAGTTTACCAGAAATTATGAACCAAATAACAATCTGTGAACATTGGTTTTCAGGTTTGCAAGTTCATGGATGATCAAGCTATTTTACTGTGGCAACATTACACGCGGCGGCGCACACGCACGCTGCAGCCGCCAGACGCGCCCGCGCCGCCCGCCCCCCCCGCGCCGCCGCAGCAAGGCGCGCCACGACAACAGTCGTAGGCATGTCATGAAAACTTTCACATACATTCAGAATACTGAATTTATGTGAATGTAAAATACTGGTATTCAGCTGCATCCGGTTATACTGGAAAGCCTAGGCAGATTATCATCATGATTATTATCATGGAGCGACTAACATACAGTATGTTGATATGACAATAGAGTATTATGAAGTGTTGAGTCTGTCTCTCATAACTGTGTGACAGTTTTTTTCTACAACTAAATGTGTCATATTTACGCCCCTACTGACAGACAATTAAATTTTTTGAACTCATGAATTGCCTCTTTTGAACTTGAAGTGAATGTAATATACTGTGACTTTTAATTGATATAGTTTGACCGAAATCGCTGTATGGCGCTGTACTTGCGCGGCGAGACAGAGGGGCAGTGCAGGCCGCTCATTCGTCAACGTTCATGGCGTCCCAGCCCCCGTCTCGCCCCGCATACCTTCTAAGGCGCGGTACAGCGGCTTACTGCGGCGTGTTGCTCGACTGAGGCGTAGCCCAAAAGGAGCGTTTTATAATTACGAACGTAAAATCATTGTTGTTATCAAAGGAATGTATGATGGAATAAATTGCAGCCATTAATATGGATGGTCCATAAGTCTCATTGTAAATAAAAGTAATGAGTTTGAATGTCTTGCTATAGACTGAGTTAAGTACTGTGTAATTTGTAGCTGTAACTTTATGATTAAAAACTTTTTTATTTAAAGGTTTGTTTCTTAGCAGTTTGGTCCTTTCCTTTTGTTTTAGTGTTGTGTCGAATACTGGTACGAATAGTTGACAATTATTTGTCATTGCTAGTACGTGCTTGTTTATTATCAACAATAGACAATAGATAATCATCAGAATGAGAGCCGCCGCCTTCGTATTTATAGTGTACTAGATGACGTGGTGAACTTCTTACCAACTATTTTTCAGCTGATCCTTTCGGTTTCTGCTAATTTTCCTAAACCACCTCAGTATTTCGATACCAGAAGTATCAATTAACGTAAGGGACATTTTGGCGAAAATGAGTTCTAAATATCATTGGATTCAGAATTTCCAGCTCTATCGATTGGTAGTAGTAAAATTTCTCTACCGTCCCTTACAGTACAAATTTTTAGACTACGTAAAACGATTTACGACAAAAAAAAATGATTTAACGGACATTAACATTTTTTATTCTCAGAAAAATAAAGTAAGTCATCGTTTTAAACAATTTGCACCCTTACCTTAAACCTCAAATCAGTCCTAAATTTAACTAACATGTTCCTTAATTTAAATACCAACGCAAGATGAAAGGGTAAAGGGGTTGGGAAAAGAAGTACTGTTACTCGTAAAGGTAATAAGACGAAAAATATAGACAACACAAATCAATCTGCAGCTGGATAAAGTACTAGCAATGAAAATAAGTCGAGGGAACACAGACAACTTGCCACCTCTATATAAAGAGTGGCTGCCAATTTCCATTCCAAAATACAATGACCTCAAAAAATTGTGCGACCCCATAATATCAAAAAGATATCATAGTGAATATTTGAAACTTTCAAATAAAGTGCCCGTTAAACATCCCTCAACGAAACTGACGACAATTAAGATGACGTGATTACTGATAATGAGTATGATTAACTAGATAAAATACCAAATAGAAACGCAACGCAACTCAACAGAGCAGTGTGGCATCGCTCTAGTTAGTATTGTAATCGGCGCAACCATAATAGATAATTATTTTTCTGATAATAATATTCATAATTATTTTTATTTATTTAACAGTTTATGTACACACATATAAAAAGACAAGAAAAAAAATGAATAGAAAAATACGTACAAAGGCGATGCTTGTTTCTAAAGAAATCTCTTCCAGCATACCTGCGATAGGAAAGTTGATAAAAAGAGATGTAGACAACGTGTGTAAGAGTAGAAGAGAAAATAAAACACATTAAATAAAAACATATTTAACTATTCACTAATTTAAAAATAAACATACACTATGAAAATATACTTACATAGATACATACTTCTAAGAAGTAAAATGTTTTTTAAATTCTATCACTAAAATGTATAAATACTAATAATTATAATGTAGTATATAATATTATAATAATAAATACAAAATATGCAACTATGACGAAGTGGAAAGATAGTGTAATAAATACAAAATATGCATACCTATTATGCATCTATGACGAAGTGGAAAGATAGTGTTCCTACACTCTTCTTTTAAAAACTGCAACAGTTTGGCAGTCCCTAATGTTAGGCGGAAGTGAATTCCACAACCGAACCGCGTGCACACTGAAGGAGTAGGAGTAGAAGTCGGATTATCATTTATTATTTATTCATCTTACACACAATTCAATCACATTCGATCTTCTTCCCTTGCATCCATTTGCCCCTTCTATTCGTCATTTCAACTTTCACTGATATCATACTAATCATCTTTCATTTATTCATCCATTCTTTCATTTCCAGTACATTGATTTAATTAGGTAGGTACTTAATAGATAATATTTGAAATAATAACATTTGTTTTATTTTTGTATCTATCCCTAAATTTCATTTAAATCTGCGATACCTAAGCTGTAAAACCTGAAACTAACGTATAGATTTGCTTTGATTGATTAATGTTGGTTCATACCAAAATTATTCATGGAAAGAACCTATTTCTATGGTGTTAAAATACCATCAATTTTAGTAGATAAACTATAGTTACATCTTATTGAAACACTGTAAAAGTCCTTTACAATAGATATAATTTTCTATTTCTCTTGGTGCTAACACTATCTTCGACGGTTTACACATAAAATATCAGGAACGTAAGGGACAACTAAACATATTTTTTTAATTTATGGGACATGCTATATTCTAAACCACTGGGCATTCGTAAATCTTTCGTTCACAGCATGACAGAATAGGAAATTCTAAGAAACTTTGTTATAGACACAATTAAAATTGGAGCAGACAGCAAAATGTTATAGACATTTTAAAAAATGGCTCTCCTGAAACACCGTGCTTTATCCCTTACGTTAGTGATACTTCTGGTATCGATTTGAGTGAACAAAACATTTTTTTTTATTCATATCGGTCGGTCCATTTTCGAGGTTTCGCGAGACTAACTTTTTTTTTTTTTACTAGGGCATCTCGTAGCTCACCTCTGAGGTGATGACTACTTAACCGGACATTCCTGTGGCTGCCTTAATTTACTACACTCAAAGCCTCCAGCCAGGGGCAAAAACTATTCTAATTAAAACTAGGCGAGCGCTCGCTAAGGGCACCCCCTGTGGGGTACGGACCTCGGCTTAGGGCGTCGCTGGCGGGAGGACAGCAAGTTGGCAATTCTCGGGGAATTTAAAGCTACTGGCTCAGCATCGACGCGGGCTGGCGCATCGACCAGCAAGGGTCGGGGGGTCGCGAGACTAACGCACAGCAGTTGATTTATAAACACTTATTTAGATTATCTATGGCCGCCTTGTCGCTGCACCCATAGATACTATACTACCCATAGATAATACACTTAAGCTGCACCCAAAGATAATCCAAAGTTACAGCATGTCAAATATGGAAAAAAACCGAACAAGCATAAATTTAAACATTTTAAGACCCCCTACACAAACATTTCTTATTTCTCGTCCCTACTCCATCACCAGACCCTGTTCACCTGAGTATATCTATAAACTATTCATTGAGACTATTCCAATGAGCCCAAACACGATACCTGTGCTGTAAGTTGGTAAGAGAGTTGGGTATCCAGCAAATTACAGGTGATGAAAATAACAATCGGTTCAGCCGTTTGGGAGCTAAGATGGTGCAGACAGACGCACAGCTACACACGTTAGACTTATAATATCCCTCTTTTTCCGTCGGGGGTTAAAAATAATTAACACCTTTTCAAAACCTAAAATAAATAACACCTTTCCAAAACCTAGAGACATTTTTGGGATCTAAATCCCAAAAAATAACAGCTGTAGTGGGGGGGGGGATATAGTACAGTATGTCAGTCGCGTAAATACGCGTACTCATACTCATACTCATTCATCATAATTCATCATCATTCATTCATTCATGCATTCATTCATTTCATTAATTCATATTCATTTGAACATGACTTTGCGATGACACATCAGCGCTAATTTAATTTTTTATTTTTATGTAGTAGGTACTTAGTAGGGCAACGTGGTCAAAGGAACGATGATGATATTTGTATGCTCTGTGACGATGACCACAAATTTGAAGAAAAAATAAACTGCATATTTTGTTTCTTGGCCTAAGTAAATCTTTGTTCAAAACCCTTGAATATTTTGATGCACCAGGTTGATAATCTTATTTTTTTTATTAATTTGATTTTATTATTTGCGTTCCTTACATTGCCAATTCAGCGGCATCCAGTTATACTGGAAGCCGACCCTAACATATGAAGTTGGGAAAAGGCTAGGCATCGATTGATTTGCCTTCCTTCAATTTTTGCAAGAGGTTGCCTCTATTGTCCTAATTTTTAAATAAAATGATAATCACTGTCATTAATTGTGAACAAATTATTGCCAGTAATCAATGGCCTGCAGACAGATAAAAACAACGTATTGTTTGAACAGTGAGTTTATTTAACAAATGGTTGGTTGTGCGGCCGCTTGCGCGCCACGCAAAACGCGCGTAGCGTCAGGTAGTACAGGAGTTCCACTGCACTCATCATGCTGAAGCCCATGCATAGACCTAGTAGCCCACCTGTGTTTGCTGGAAAAACAACATACGTTATAGCATAGAAAAAGACTATGGAAATCGGTTGTCACGGTATAGGCATGTGAGGAATAGGGTCATGAGGAAAGTTTCATCATCATCTGCCTAGCCTTTTCCCAACTACGTTGGGGTCAGCTTCCAGTCTAACCGGATGCAGCTGAATACCAGTACCTTATTTTATATGGAGCGACTGCAATTTGGACCCAATTACTGGGTTGTGGAGGTCAGTTAGACCTCCACAACCCAGTAATTGGGTGATACGATACCCCTTGGTAAGACTGGTTGTCAGACTTTCGGGCTTCTGACCACATATCATCTAACGACTGTCAAAGATTTACGAATGACAGCCGGGACCAACGGCTTAACGTGCTTTCCGAGGCACGGAGGAGTCTCGATACGTAAAGATGGTCACCCATCCACAGACCAACCCCGGCAAGCGTAGCTTAACCTGACGGATCGACCCATGCGGCAGTTATTAATTAGCCACGAGCTCTTCATGAGGAAAGTTTATGGTAAGTATTTAAATTACTGGTGTAAATATCCATGTCTCATTTACTAAAAATACTGAAATTAATGTTACTGTTTTAAACAAGTAACATATTTCTAGATCCCGAACAATAATGCTAGAAAGCTTAAAACTGAATTTTTACTTTCTACCATGATTGATGATAGATTAGCTATCAGCTACCGGTGCTACAGTTCAACTGAGTTCTTGCCCCGTTCAACTTTCCTCTTATTTCTCTTCTCATCCTAAAACAATTTGTCATTTTATTATTACTTGCTTCATTTAAATTGGAAAAATAATACTTACGTTTTTCCTAGGTAGATGACCAAGACCAAGCGAAAAAGAAACTAACGTACCTATCCACAGCGTCACTAATGACTGCCGAAACAGCGCGATGGTACCTACAACTATCTCTTTCCTTAACGAAGCTTATATTGCCGCAACAACTTACCCCGGCACTTTCGACCCCAGCCTCCCCTACGAAATAAAGGTACCTAGATAGGTACAATACCTACTTATACTTACATAGAAATTCAGTCAGGCCAAATATTTCTCCTTTGGTAAATCTCATAAATGTGTTCTCTTCAAAGTAAAAATGTACGACAAGCATGTTTTCCCTGTTGAGAATAAAATAGATAGGTAAATGATTTGATTTGTTTTAGGAAGATCCAGAAATAACCGACTATAGATGTAGGTAGGTACCTAATTTACGTAACATATTTTCGTAAACGATTACGACTAATCTGTTTCATTTTGACATTTCAAAAACATTAATTGCGTTATTTTCGTTGTTGCGCAGATTTTTTAACTTACGAAGCAATGGATTAGCAATTTGTTTAAAAAAGATTCAAATTCTGATTGATCGTGTATTACGCAATTAGGGCACGGGTTAAGCCATACCTTTGATTTAATTGACAGTTAGGTAATTAGATGCCTAAGTATATTTAATTTCCTGTCCAAAGATTATAATACTTGTTGCTTCCGTTGACCTCAATCTCATGCTATGAAATGGCAACAAATCATTCTATGACAGCCATTTTGGTTAATTTGGTTAAATCGGTTTGTAGGGTAACTTAGGTCATATGGTTGAAATTACGTGAAGTATGCAGGAGTCCTGTTGCCGAGGGTCTTGGCGAGATACTGGACAAGCATTTCTTTGAGCGGCGCGTCACTCATCCGCTCCTGGTAGGCGATCTCCGTACATGCAGGCAGACATTCCTTACAGGTAACGTCGCGACCTGCAACACATTAGAAATCATTTCAGCCGAAAGACTGAAATGATGATGATGATGCTGACATAGGCCTCCCCCAAGGCCCGCCACTTCGACCAGTTTTGAATTGAATTCACTCAATTCAATTGGCCCTGCCCACATTGCTCGCAGAACAGATGGCCAATGGGGCCAAAAGGTTCTCGAGTGGCGATCGCGTACAGGAAGACAGCGTTGGCAGGCCTCCCACAAGGTGGAACGATGACCATTAGAAATACATGAATTTAAATATCTAATAGTGATGAGTATCAGCTTAAAGCAGTCCGTCCACTGCGGCCATAGGCAAGTCCAATCCATCTACTTATTTAAAATTCTTTTCATCCCACCATCTCGGAAAGAGTATTTTCATCCCACCATCTCGGAAAGAGTATTTTTAATCTTCAGTATCTGAGTGGAAAAGCCGTTTTTATTCTCTAGAGGATAAAGTAAATTGAATTTAGAACATCGTGTGCACTAAGTTTGTGAATTAAAAAAAACATTAAACCTATTTACTGCTACCTCTATGGTGCCGAATATATCATACAACTTTTTTTTAATTTGTTAAAAACTCAGACTCGGAACCTTCTTGGTGTAAAGAAGCTTTCTTATTTTTTCAAACAAAAATATTACACTCAATTTAAATAACTGTAGCAACGTTACTTTAAAATTTTCTTAATTATACCTTAGTATTATTTTGTTATAATTTAAAGATTATTCTGTAATACTTACCTGTCATAATGTAGTAATTAATACCTAAACTGAAATAAAAGTGTACCTATCTTGTGATTGTAAACGTTTTTTTTTTTTGCATTTAGTCATTTCCTCGCTGAGGTGGAATGAAAAGTTACGTGTTGCACTCGAGTGCAAAGATTTTTCACCTCGTGCTCTTTTGATTCCCTCGCTAACGCTCAGGATTCTAATTTTGAATCACTCGCTGCGCTCGTGATTCAATTTTAGAATCCTTCGCTTGCTCGGTCATCAAAATTGAACACGCGGTTAAAAAGCAACTTTGCACTCTTGTATAACAAATAACTATTTTAATCTTCAGTATCTGAGTGGAAAAGCCGTTTTTATTCTCTAGAGGATAAAGTAAATTGAATTTAGAACATCGTGTGCACTAAGTTTGTGAATTAAAAAAAACATTAAACCTATTTACTGCTACCTCTATGGTGCCGAATATATCATACAACTTTTTTTTAATTTGTTAAAAACTCAGACTCGGAACCTTCTTGGTGTTCTTTTTTCAATTTGCTTTGTACGCGGTTCTTTACGCGGCATTTTTTCACGTCATTGTTAAACCTTAGGTATATCGCTCATTTGCGACAAGAACGTGTTAACGAAAATATGTGTCGTTATGGAATAATGATACAGTAGAATCCGGCGCATCGCGCTCTACTTGCTCCTAAAACGCGATATTTCTAGCTCCGAAAATGACCGAGTAATGAGGGAAAGGGTCGGCGACTATCGGTTTAGCGCCATCTCTTTCCGCCCTTAAGTTGAATGCAAGATCGGTTCACGTCAGTGTTCGCCGCTCGCATGAGGAAGAAAGTGCTGCCCGATTGCGGCAAAAACGTAACAGCTCGTGGTGTCTCGGTTTTGATGAAAGGTAAATACAGCTTTTTGTTTTTTTTTGTGATTTATTTTTGCAGCTATAACGGGACATTTTGTATGTGGATCATTATTGTAGTAAAAATAGTAATCGCATGCTAGGGTTTACATAGGGTTGTACCGTTGTTGCTGAAATAAACAATGTTTTTTGTTGGATAATTTAAGATGTTCCGTTACAGTTGATAATAAAAGTACAAAATGTTTGGTCTTAAAGTTGGTTATCTCAAGTTAACACATTCTTGATAACAAATATTTTTATTTTACAACGAATAGCTTACAATGTTGCATTATAAATGATAAAAACAGTGTATAATTACAATTTATTTTTCAGATGGAATCACGGTCTAGGAAGATTGTAAATCTTGTCCGAGGAATTAATGAACATTCACGTAAGTTATAAAAATGAAAAGATAATATATCTAGCAGTATTTTTATTCACAGTGCACACAAATAAGTTTCATTTAATAAATCACGAAGTATAGTATTTTTTTCAAAGAGTACGTTTGTGGGAATCACAATGAGCAACAATATTATTATTTACTAGGAATGCATCAAAACAATAGGAAACTTATGAAATTTAAGAACGAGTATGATGTATGATGATTTCCTGGTGTATACAATAAAGTGTTCTCTCTCTCTCTTTTTATGATGATAATTGTTAGTTTCTGTATTTTAATGATAGCGCTATGCTATGCCCCCGTATTGTAATAATAAAAAAATAAAATAAACTTTTGCTGCAGACTCCGACGACTCGTGAAGGATCCTGACTACGAATTAGTTCAAGATCAACGAAAAATTGAGAGTTCTAGTGAAGATGAAGATATAATTATGAACGACAATGAAAATCCTAATAAGACTGATATACGTACTATACAGACTGATGACAAATAAAAAAATGAGAACACAACAAATATAATACAAAATACGATTTTAAATGAAGAAATAGATAACACAGCTAAACAAATTAATGATGACAGGAAATGACGATAGAATGAGACAAGAAATGCTGGATGCCATTGCAAGCATCGTACCTACAGGAAGAGAAACACCAACATTTGTATCTCAAAATAGATATCCGACTGCAGATGTACAAATGAGCACCAATGAAGAAACAACACCGGCTAAAAAAGCAAAAAAAGACCATTTAATGAAGCAATTGCACCTAAAAATCAATTACCGCCTGCAGATGTACAGATTAGCACAAATGAAGACCCTACACCTACAAAAAAAGGAAAAAAAAAAACCCCTGAATAAAGAAAAATGAAAAAAAAAACATTACTAAACAGTTAAGAAATGCAGGCAGGATATTAGCGTCTAGTTATAATTATAATATTTTATAAATGTGAGTATTACTTCTATTTCAGCGAAAGTTACACAATAACTTCGCAAAAATATCTTTCATTTTGTAAAACAAAATACAAAAATACAGAGATTTCTACGACAGTAACGTGTCTTATTTAAAATGTTCCATACATTTAGATTACAGATTATCAATAAAAACGTAACAATACGATATAACTTGTAAAGGTTTAGATTTTTATTCAATTTTTTTTTCAAGAAAAACGTTACATATCTGTTTGTTTTGCAATACTGCACATTTTTTACAAGAATAACGCAACAAGGAGGACCCTTGTTTAAATAAATAATCATAATAAATTTAATAACTGATTTAAGGTCTGAATGCAATTTGATCCAAAAAAAACGAAAACCTTGAAGTTATGTTGTATTGAGCTGAATAGTCTAAACATAATAATTAAAAAGTTACAGGAATTTTAAACTTTCAAATGCGATTTGCCAAAAATTGAGATTTTTACTTTGTCACGTTCTTGTCGCAAATGAGCGATATTCAAAACAAGAAACTTGAAAACAAGTGAAAAAACTAAAATGAGTGATTCTAGCGACGAGGAAGTTTGCTTGACGCCAACAGAATTGACTGAAACTGTTAATAATGCGCAAATGAGCTTTCTCCCTCAACAATCACGCGAGAAGTATTTAAAACAGTACGATATGTTCAACACGTGGCGACTAGCAAAAGGAGCCAAAACTTTCTCAGAAAACGTTTTGCTGGCATATTTTATAGAATTATCCGAGAACAAGAAAGCAAGCACTCTATGGAGTACGTATTCGATGCTAAAAGCAACAATAAAGATGAAAAAAGACAAACATATCGATACCTATCCTAAATTAGTGGCATTTTTAAAAAGAGCCTCATCTGGTCATCAACCAAAAAAATCGAAGGTTTTCACAGTATCTGATATTGAAAAGTTTCTTAACGAAGCACCCGATTCCGTATATTTGGCGGCAAAAGTAAGTCAGTTGCACATTCAGTATCTACTTAAGTATATTAATCTCAATTAAATAGTATACTTAGTAGATGTTGATAGGCATAATTATGCGTTCATATCAATTTTATTCATTTATCTACTACAATACTCTTTACGTTACAGGTTGTTCTTATTATTGGAATAAACGGAGCATGTCGAACTAATGAACTAACACAACTTAATGTCAAAAACATTGAGAAACATTCAGATGACTTACTATTAATTAATTTACCTAATACAAAGACAAAAAGAGACCGCAACTTCGTCATTCGCAAGGAATACGTAACGATTGTTGAGAAATATCAAGCCTTACGCCCGCCTAACACTCCAATCAATCGATTTTTTCTACAGTATCGCAATGGAAAGTGTGTTAGACAGCCTATGGGTACTAATAAAATTGGCAGTATCCCACGAGAAATAGCAACATTTCTTGAACTTCCAGAACCCCTGTTGTACACGGGTCATTGTTTCCGACGAACTTCAGCCACACTTTTGGCTGATTCCGGAGCTGATCTGCTGTCCCTTAAGCGCCACGGAGGCTGGAAGTCCAATGCAGTTGTAGAGGGATACATAGAGGATTCCATCCAAAATAAGTCTAAAATATGTGAAGGCATCGTAGGAGCCATTACACTGAAAGAGCCTCAATCGGATCCTTGTACTGGCCCTTCTACATCAAAACTAAGCCGTTATGAAACACCTAACCATCTCCCTCTCTCTCCAACATTCACGCCAAGGGAATCCGATGAATCGGTACAACTATTAAGTATGACAGATAGTTTACCGAAAAACAGTACACAAGTGACTAACACCAATATTACAGTACCAAACAAAAATATTACACTCAATTTAAATAACTGTAGCAACGTTACTTTAAAATTTTCTTAATTATACCTTAGTATTATTTTGTTATAATTTAAAGATTATTCTGTAATACTTACCTGTCATAATGTAGTAATTAATACCTAAACTGAAATAAAAGTGTACCTATCTTGTGATTGTAAACGTTTTTTTTTTTGCATTTAGTCATTTCCTCGCTGAGGTGGAATGAAAAGTTACGTGTTGCACTCGAGTGCAAAGATTTTTCACCTCGTGCTCTTTTGATTCCCTCGCTAACGCTCAGGATTCTAATTTTGAATCACTCGCTGCGCTCGTGATTCAATTTTAGAATCCTTCGCTTGCTCGGTCATCAAAATTGAACACGCGGTTAAAAAGCAACTTTGCACTCTTGTATAACAAATAACTATTAATGTAGGTACTGACAGACAATGCACATCCTAAACCCCTGCACGCTGGGTCTGAGTCTAGTAGCATTAAAATTTGCACAAGAGTTCGTTTTATAACGAACTTTAGCACTAAGGAAGGAACAGAGGATGACATTTTGTATGGAAGTTCGTCATTTTTGCCATTGGGATCTGACGTCGGGCGTGTGGCTTAGCTATTAATAAAAAAGTTATTATTGGATTGTAGTTTTTGCTTCATTTTGGTGATCTATAAAGATCCTTGGAGTAATTTAACCCCATGTACTTAGCTACCTTTGCGATGGCCATTGCATCTTTGGTTAGGTATTTGTCATAGCTCATCTGATTCTAGAAACTTTGTAGATACATTTTTAGGTATCTACAGGCAGAGAGATAGAGATCAGAAAGGTGTGTGGCGGCATCTACAACGCCACAAGTGAACTACGGATTAAAGACCTGACGTCACACAAATCCTGCATCGCGCAAGCAGAGTTTACCGCGCGATCAGCATATATATATCTATAACTTTCCGAATTCAATTGTTGGGCAGTTGCCCACCCGACACGACACTCGTCTGGTCGGAGGGTCCTCCCTTTTCTGTAGAGGATGAGTGAACTTGACACCCTGTTCCTCATGCCCCTATAGGTAGGCAAGGTAGGCACTAAAGTAGTAGAGATCGAAAAGACACCAACCTTCTGGCATGATTTTGCTCATGTTTGAATAACATTTTGCGTCTGCTTTCCCACAAATGCGTGTCGATTTGTTTTCTGTAAAACATTTCAAGTTTACTTTTAGCTTGTTAATAATACGTCATTGTAAGTAATAAAAGCCCGATTATAGGCCTCTCCCAAGAATCACCTCAAGGGTGCTTAAGGGATTCCCGCTACCTTTATCTACTGTCTTACATCATACACCTTTATGTATATCATACGTAGATCATTATGTGTAGGTACTTACTGGGCATATAATAATATACACACTTGCATTCGTCCAACATCGCTTGCGCTTCACACTCCATTTCGCAGTTTTTCAACGTGTAAGTTCTGTGGAAACATAATTAAATTCACCGTAATCAATCATGTAAGCACACGATTGTAGGTATAACACCATTGTTGCATATAGTATCTCCTAAGTAGTCTGTGGTTGCATAAGAAGGGGTTATGCACAGACTACATAGGGATACTACGTATTAAACCATAACGTAGTCGTTGCTTTATTGCGGCCATGCCATTGCCATGATCAAAGTAGGTCGGTAATACCAAACCAAGTTACCTTCTGGAAAGATATTAAAAAATTCTCAATGCTGGTAGCTCTGCAAAATGTTGGCAAGAGAAAAGCAGTTTTATTTTTTTATATTTCATAGATTTTTTAAAGTCGATCTTGTTGCGGTTCACTAGTTTCAAAAATGTCGCACACATTTGAAATTCAGTGGGTTTGTAGCGGTTACACCGCCACATACTAACTACGCATCAAAGACATGACGTCACACAAATCCTGCATCGCGCAATTAGAGTTTACCGCGCGAACGACATATATAAGACTATCCGACATCAACAGTCGGGCAGTCGGCCCGCCAGACACAACACCCGTCTGGTTGGAGGATCCTCCCTTTTCTATGGTGGATGAGTGAACTTTACACCCTGTTCCTCATGCCTCTAAATTGGTGACCCCGAGTATGAACGTCAATGCAGCCTTCGTGCAACTACTTCAGCGTGACGTCATCATCATCATCACTCCCGCAAGCTTTCGTAAGGCGAGTCACACAGACAGCCAGCACCCTCGGCTTCAACGGGTATCCTGACCACCAACATGCAGCGAACCGCATTCCTGGGCCTCAAGTCTGCTATTACAATAGTGTCAGAATGGTCTATCATTGATTTCATAATTGTTGATTTTGATAAGTTTGGTAATCTACTAACATAATGGCGTCATTATGACTTTCCAATGGTCAGCCACTGACACTCCATTGAAATAAATGGCATCTATTGGTAATCTCGTACATAATGAAAAATGAATGACTGACTTAGGCGGTAATCTGCTAAAATTTTGACAGTTCTTTTGATCAGTGACCTACCATGAGAACGTCATTGTGCAGTCATTTCTTTTAATTCGTTACGAGTATCGTGTTTGTGGAATACAATGATCAACCAATGATCGACCATTATGAATTTAGCAGATTACGAACTTTTAGCAAAATGACAATGAGATCGTGTTGGAATGACGAATTTATAAAAATAGCAGACTTGGGCCCCTGGTCATCACCCTCAGCCTCATCACCCCGACTCACTGGGGAATCACCGCAATCATCTCAATCAGCGCAATCACCGCTATCACCTAAATCACCGCAATCACCTCAATCACCGCAATCACCACAACCACCGCAATCACCGCAGACAGTTCTGACTCACTGGAACCTTAGCTGGCACTGTGAAGCATCGCAAGATACAAGACTCAGCCCACTATCGACCTCCGGTCTCCGGAGGGGGGTGATGTAGCGGTTACACCGCCACATACTAACTAGGTACGCATCAAAGACATGACGTCACACGAATCCTGCATCGCGCAATTAGAGTTTACCGCGCGAACGACATAGATAAGACTATCCGACCTCAACAGTCGGGCAGTCGGCCCGCCAGACACAACACCCGTCTGGTTGGAGGATCCTCCCTTTTCTATGGTGGATGAGTGAACTTTACACCCTGTTCCTCATGCCCCTAAAGGTTTATTACGTATCAGATATGTATCTACCTGTAAAAGACTAATTCCTTTTCACTGGAGAACAAGCAGAGCCTCTTCTTTATATCAATAGATCGCAATGAGGGTTGCGCATCTAGTATTCTGGGCCAAATTGCAATCCGCGCTTCTATGCCTGGTCCATATATTGCCCCTAGATTCCTGATCTTCGGTGTCTCCACCGGATTGTGGAGAAGGATCTGAAAGATAAATGACTGACGAAAATAGTTTCTTAACACGTTTAGTGCCGGGAGCCCTCCTGGAGGGTGTACCTAGTCGCATATGGGATGCCGGGAGCCCTCGCGGAGGACTCATTTTAATTGTAGGTTTTTCTTAGCGAATACAACAATATAAACTGTGAAAATAAAATCTGATGTAAGTATAAAAAGATTATAATACCTATAACAAGATTTATTAGTACTTATATGAGTTGGTTTTAAAATCCAAGTTTTTTATTTATTTTTTATTCACGGTTACAAATATTCACAAAAAATGTAAAAGGTTGGAAACTACTTACAGCGACAAGACCATCTGAAAACACTGTTTTACTTCGTTTTACAGTGTTTATAACACGGTTTTAAACCGCGATGGTTAACTTTAGCGCTAAAGTAATGCCGGCAACCCTCCTGGAGGGTTCTCTTCCAATATGTATGGCGGCATGGCGTATGAGTTCTATGAAAAGTGGGTGGAGTCGAAAGTGTTAATAAAGGTCCTGGCCGTGAATTTGTCACATAGAAAAATGTCTGCTAATTAAATAAAGAAAAGAAAGAAAATAGCGAAAAGAAAGAAAGGAAAGAAAATAAAGAAAAGAAAAATGTTCGTCGTGTCTGTCTCATTCTACATGACGGGCAGTATCTTTCTAAGGGTGCTCGCATATCCGAAGCAAGATGCATCGCGTATTGTCTGTCGCGTATTGTCGTGGATAAGTAGTTATAAAATTTTATCAATCAATTCAATCTTACACACTCAATCGATGATGCGTTAGTACCTCGAGCGAATAAATAGACGCGACTTTTACGCCCGACGCATGTTCCTTCAGATGTGCGACCACCCTTAGTCTCGTTGTGTCCTCTGTTTTAAAGCAAGTAATACTAAACCTTGAAGCCAGCACTTTTGGTGGAAGCGCAATAGTATTCCGCCATATTAGTATCCAGTACCAGGGAGAGACCATGGTGTGTGCCAATTCCTTCAAGCGAGAAAGCATGAATAAGTCCTTAATTAACCAATAGAAACGTATATAAACGGTTATCTAAGACTGTCTTCTTACCTTTAGGTCTCCAAGGGAATCCGTCAGACGGAGCGTCTGATGGATAGCCATCCTCAGGAGTCCAATCCACTGCCGGTGATGGAAACGTCAGGTTCAGGTCATTCAGCGATCGTCTGCAACCAGGAAAATTAAACTGTTATGCTTTGACTTTGTTTAAAAATATGTATAAGTAAGTATGTCTATATTTAAAGGTACTTAAGCTAGTAAAAATCATGTAAGAATAACTGGCGAAATGTCGGTGTACAGGTACTGTCGATGCCGGAGGAAGCGCTGACGGTACCATGTTATATGAAACACTTGTTTGTGGTTTGTGATACATAAGTATCAAAATTTATTTAACATGTTCAGTGCCGGGTGGGTTCACTTAAGCCGCATATGGGATGCCGGGAGCCCACGCGGAGGGCTCATTTTAAATGTAGGTTTTTCTTAGCTAATTCGGCATCGTAAACTGTGAAAATAAAATCAGTTGTATATTTTAACAAGATTTCAATCCTAATGGCTAATCCTTGAGGGTTAACTTTAGCGCAAACGTTATTCCGGTGACCATCTTGGAGTTAACTTGCAATATGTATCTAGGTATAGCGGTATGGCGTATGACCTCTATGAAAAATGTGTGTCGAAAGTGTTGTCTTTTAGTTTTTATTTAACAATATTATATTTTTATATTACATCCGCTTGTCAGTGGGGGACAAAGAATATACTACCAAGGAATATATATTTACCCTACTCTTTTACGGGGGCCGACTAGCGACTGTATGAACATTTTTCTTCTATTCTTTAATTTGTATCATAGTTCAAATCTTAATAAATATGATTGTATGCCATCCTAACTATTCTAACTACTTATATAATATTATAAATGCGAAAGTGAGTTTGTTTGTTTGTTTGTTACGCTTTCACGCTAAAACGGCTGAACGGATTTGGATGAAATTTGGCACATGGGTGGACCATGACCTGGAGAAAGACAGGATACTGTGCACTGTCAATGGTTACGGATTGGTTTACGACAAATAACCTAGTTCTCAATGCCAAGAAAACGAAATTTGTAAAGTTTGATAAAGAGGTGCTTGAAACTGTAAACTCGGCAGTTTTTCTGGGCATAACAGTAGATGCCAAACTTCAGTGGGGCCAACATATTATATCGAGCCTAGCGGGAAGGCTCAGTTCAGCCGCCTACGCCGCACATACGAGTATTTGTACTAAAAACCTGGACAATATTATTTTGTGACATTTGTGACGTGAAAACTAAAAAATAAATAAATTAAGATAGTTTTCAAACCTTTATTATAATAATATTACTAGATAATATAATTAAACAAAAAAAATAATCATCGAAATCAGATTCATCGTTTTCATCTGTTGCTGTTCTATTGTGTTCTTCGTCACTGCTTTCTATTGAAGAATTTTCTGCGTCAGGGAGCAAAAGACTTATGGTTTCCGAACAAAATGGGCTACTTTTCTTTCGTGGTGGTTTTCTAGTGCTACTTAAAAATGGGTCTGACGTTAGCAACAGTCTATTTAAAATGTCCCTATTACATTTAACTCTGTCAAATTTTCGGGAGAAGTTTTGCCTGTAAAGCCTGAAGTGCTTATTTCTAGCTTCGGCAGCTTCTTCAGAGAGCTGCCCAATTGGTAATATAGATTTAGATATTACTGTTGCACCATGCATTAAAATTTTATGAACGGTAGGCGACATTGGGTGCCATTCATACAACTGCACGTACAAAGTAGCAGTTTCATAAGTGTAGGCTTCAAACTTCTTTGCATCAATCGCGTGACCACTTGATATTGCTTCTAAGATTACTTTGAATCTGTAGATCAATGTGGAATCTAGTCCAGTTATTTAAGAAGCTGTTTCGGGATCAGAAAAAAATCTTCTTGATGTATTTCCATCATTACTGTTCCCGAACCCTGCTTTCGGCATATCCACCAAAAGGCCCATTTGCTCCTGAAATGCTTTTTGTATCATTTCTTTCCTCTCTTTTACAATTCTTTCATCTTCCGTTGACCTTATTTGCCATTTTTTTACCCGAAGTTTGTAAGACACATGCAATAAGGATTCAAAGAAACGTATTCTTGCGTGGAGAATCGATAGCCCGAATTTTAGACTTTCTGGGTCTACTTCCATTCTTCTGGTTAAATTATTAAAATTTTTGGAAGTTAGCCCACATATATAGCACCTCATAGTTGAAGACGTATTGGTAGCTGCATTGCATACCTTGGCGTCCACCATTGTTGGTAGTAATTTATGTGTTACGTAAATTATTCCACTGGTTGTTGGTATTTCTGTTTTTGTTAATTTTTTTGCTTGATTATCTATATATGCAAATTCTTCATTAGTTATGTCCTTGGTTTCGCTAATAAATCTTATTCTAATAGGTCTGCAGAATCTTGGAGATGAAGGCAGTGGATTATGCCATATAATTTTTTTTCTTCCATTATCTATAGTTTCTAATTGCAATGGTACGAGAGAACTCTGAAATATGTTTGAGTCACTGTCCGCAATATTTTTAAATTTCTGCTTATATTGCGATTGTTGAGAACCATCGCAGCC
Source organism: Xanthia togata (assembly GCA_963853775.1). NCBI lineage: Eukaryota > Metazoa > Arthropoda > Insecta > Lepidoptera > Noctuidae > Xanthia > Xanthia togata. The sequence continues at coordinate 15,645,548 of OY970809.1, forward strand.
CCATTTTATAATTAATAGAATTTTTTTCTTTTCTTCTTCAGTACAGCTGAATATTACATCTTCCAAATATTTACACAACCGTAAACATGTATGGTTGAGTAAATCTTGTAAGAGAACTTCCGCACAAGTCTCTGTAACTCTCATTGACTGTTCTACTGGATAGCAATCGGTTTTTGCTTTTTTTATCAAAGAGTAGCAAGGGTATATATTTTTATTTGCGCTGTGTAAAATTTCCCACTGTCTTCTACTAAAATCTCCTTCGACAAAAATAGCTAAGGCTTCAGATGGTGAATGCTTTTTTATTTTACTTTGATTATTTGAAGAAATTACTTTTCGAAACTTTGTAGCTCTCGTTGGAGTCAAAGTGATGTCTTTTATTATTTTAGATGCATCCTTATTTCCTCCGGCACGTTGACTCATTTGAGCAGCATAAGTCAACTCATCTGTTGATACAGTATCTCGTAGATTTTTGTTTTTCTTCGCTTGGATCTATCACAAGATTCCCCGAATTCCTTTGAAGGACGACCCGGTTTTCCTATAGTCCAGAGAGCGAATTTGAGAGTATTTTGAAACCATTGTTCATTTTTTTTTAGAAAGCGGTCATGCTTGTAGTTTGCTGCTACCCATTTTTGTTTAAATTCACATTTGAAATGACTCAACGTATGTTTTAATGTTTCCAGCTCACTTTCTGGACATTTTGTTATCTGTATATTTTTTTTTTCAAAAAATAGCATCTTAGCATAAATTTTCTTGTCAGGGCATTCTTGTACGATATCATATAATTGCTTATTTGACATGTTTTTGAAATTCTCAATGGAATCTAAAAATAAAAAGAGAATATACTGTAAATAATCTTGTTTTAAATTAATTGTCCATTTTGTTTGAATGAGTGCTAAACAAAATGGCGGAACAAAGCGGAATATTTTCTTTCACAATGCTCTTTAGGAATGTCTAAACTTTATTTAAAATAATAGACCAATACTCGGAAATGCTCGGAACACATACAAAACCGCTTCTGTTTTTTTTTTTTTTTAATAGACCAAGAGATTATTTTGGTATCCTTTGCGAAAATAAAAAAAAACATTTGTGAGTCTGTAACTTAAATGAAATTATATTATTTATGTTGTTACATACCTTGAACATCCATACTCATCGTGTTTATCCCACCAACTATTAACAAAAGACTAAAACAGCAAATTTTAGGAGCACAAAAAATAAGGTTATCGTGAAAACAATGGACCGCACTGGACGATGACTGAGTTCCGACTACCTGTGTGCCGCGCGGTGAAGGGATAAGGGCGCGATGGGTGCTTTACGTTATGCACAGGTTATTTAGCTGTCAGAAAGTGATGGTTGCATTGAGTTAAGCCACACTTTGAATATTAGACTTATGGCCAGGTTTTTTATGCCAATACTCGTATGTGCGCCGTCAGGAAAACACTGACGTTGATAGTCTATTTTAGTTATTTTCATAGCGTTATATCCTACGGTATTCTGCTGTGGGACAAAGCTGCTGATATTCAAAATATATTTGTCCTCCAAAAAAGAGCTGTTCGAGCAATTTACCAGCTAGGTGCCAGAGTTTCTCTGAGAGATTTTTTCAAAGATATCGGTTTCCTCACATCTTTCATCTTCGCCAACATCTTAATATTAGGCAAAATATAGGTACACATATACACTAAAAACAGTGATATTCACAATGTTAACACTAGAAATAAGGATAAACTACATGCTCCCTTTCACCGGCTTCATAAGGTTCATATAACTCATTTGTTGGGCTTGTTAAAACCTTTTATAACAAGCTACCCTCTTCTTTGCTAGATTTGCCTTTGAATGCGTTTAAAACTAAAGTAAAATCCAACCTTTGTTCAAAGGCATACTATTCTATCAACGACTACCTACATAAATGATAAGAATGGTTGGTCGCTGTGATTAACTCAAGACAATGTTTAAATGTTCTTTCTCCAGAATTAGCTTACCTACTGACAGGTTATATGAGTTTATAATTTTACTTTATAAGTCAATTTACTTTAAATTTTATTTTAATTTATTGTTGACATAATCTACTCATTACAATGTTTTTTTTTTCTAGCGACCTCGAATATTATTTATTTTACCTCGATAGTCCTAGTTTATCAATTATAACCTCTAGTTACAGCTAGTAAGCGGGCCCTTTATGCCTGGAGGCTTTTTTTTTCTTTTTTAGATATTGTTTACGTTTAGTTATTTTTATTTCTGCTTGAGTACCTATGGTTCTCGATGTTTTTGGTTGGACCAATTTGAATTTATCTTACGGGTTCCGGAACATATTGTTTCGGTGCACCACGTTGAATGTGCAGCAGAGCCCCTCATCAGTCAGCTGTGCGTTGAACAGATCCTCGCAGTTCACATCCGAGGAGTCCCAGATGCACTTCGCGAGCATTTCGCTGCACGGTTGGGTCACCTGAGAGAAGAAGTATATGACTGAATTCAGCTCATGAAGCTTTTCGAAAGATTTTGTAAATGAATGTGCGCTCAATTAGCTTTTCAGAAAAGTGAGAACGGTTATGCTTGACTAACAAGAGGCACCTACTTCTTTATGGGTGATCCAGAACCCCGAAAAGGCTTATATTGTGTATACCTCAACGAGGCTGGGAACAGCTATCTAATTTCGCAACACATTTTCTTAAGCGATTACGAAAAATTGGTTTCTTTTTGACAGTTCAACTACATTCATTGGGTTATTTAAGTTGCTGAACAGATTAGTTTTGAATCAATGGGTTAGCAATTTGTTTCAAAACGATTCAAATTCCGATTGATCGTGTATTACGTAATTAGGGTACTGGCCAATTCATGAATGTAATGTAATGTGGGTCCGTGAAGAGATAAAATTTTCAATTTTGTTGCAAAAGTTTAGTCAAAGTTGGCTACTTAGGTACCTACGTCTTTCCCTCATATACTTGCAAACTACTTTAAACTGGTCAGCCATTTACAAGTCAGTTTAATAAGGAATTAGATACAATTAACCAGTTCTAATCACACTTGAAACTTATCGTTACATCTTAATCGGGCCCAAATTATAAATTTTCTTACGCACAAATGTGTAATATCTACTGAAATATTCATAAATGGAATGGCAAATTAATTAATTGGTTGAATTTTCGGTAAGTCAAAAGCGGGACCGGTCGTCGTGGTGCTATTTGAGGGGGCTTAGGTATGTCCAGCCGTGCACTTTGCCTGATACGTAAGAATGATGATCAGACTTAAGTGGTTCCAAATCACGGATATCGAGGGATATGCCTTGGAGGCGTGGCACGTGGCGCCTTGACATTGCTAAATTGGGCTTATGTTCGAACGGCGGCTGTACGCTTCATTCAGTCGCTTTGCAACTGCGTACAGTGTACTATTGATGCGTAAAAAACCAAAATGCCGAGCTGTGCAGTAATAATTTGTAAAAATAGGTCTAGTACCATCAACCTGAAGACAAATGGCGTGTCCTACCACCGGTAAGTAAACATTTAAGTCACTGTTTAATATTTTAAATCAATTTTTAAATCATTTACTAACTTATGTCCGGAGCGATACGAACTAGCCCGAACTAACCCGAATCTTTCCGAACGAAACGAACGTTTTGGGTTTAGAGAGGTGCAATCGAGTGCGTGCGGCTGATTTTATCGACATGCGTATTATTCAAATTCAAATTCAAATAATTTATTTCAGACATGCGTCCATAGTGTTAGTATACAAGATAACTTAAAGACTATTGTTAGTAAACATGAAAATGAATTAAGTTAGTATACAAAATAACTTAAAGACTAAGTGTTAGTAATAATAAAAATAAATTAAAAACGCTAATTGGTGTGGATTCTCACCCAGTGGCGCAGCAGAGGGGAGTCCCACCGATCTGAAAACACGCTCAGGAGACTGTTGGTGGCGGTGCGCAGCCGGCCATTCATGGAGGCGGTCCTCTTGCGTAATATGGCGTAAAAGTCATCAGTATGCGCCTCCGCAAACATACCGGACGCACTACATCGCCACGCCCGCCCCAACAGTATCCTGAACGCATTATTATATTGGACACGCAGATCACTGTATGTCCTCTGCGTAAAACTGGTCCAAATTATTGCAGTCGAATCTTTTTTTACAGAACTCAATGTTTATTCTCGTATTACATGTATAGTGTATGAGTTAAATTTGATATTAATTTAATTTTGTTTGAAGCAAATAAAGACATTGTTATTTCAATACAGTTACTCGTGCATAGCATAATATTTAACGGAGAGGGTTCCCTTTACCTGGTAATACAATATTTAAAAAAAAACTCATTTTATTTTAGTAAAAATAACCCATGTTTTCGGATAGGTATATAAAAACAAAATAAATTATGTAAAGAAAATTAAACGAAGTTATAATAATACAAGAATGTGCTAAAATAAATATCGATAAAAATTATCGACCATCGCTTTCGACTCCCTAATTGCATGCGTGTGCATTGAATGTTCGCAAATAGCGAGTGTTTACAAGTGAATGCCCCGCCCATTTTATGTATGTGTGCTATTAGAAATTGATTTTGTGTAGCTGCTTTCTTCTTAGTGTGCGAGTTCAAATTTTAAGTGTGTGTCGTAAGTACACTATTTGTTAATGTTGTCATTATTTTGGTGGGAGATAAGCGGTCGCACTAGGATTCCTTACTATTCCGCAATGAAGGCATATCTCTGGATATCTATGTTCCAAATGCTAAAGAGATATGTATTGAAGATGGCCAAGATCCTCTGAACAAATGACTAGCTTCTGTCCGCAACTTCATTCTCGTGAAGTTTCTCGTTTTTACATAAAACATATCCTATGGCACTTGGGGATAATGTAGCTTTCCATTAGTGAAAGTTCCGATGATTAGCCTCTACTAACAAATATAATTTAATTAGTTATTATTTAAGAATATTATGGCAAGAAAGCGAGGAGCGAGGAATAAAAATCAACTAACGTTAATCAAAAATGATCTCGTATGATCCCAGTCAGCGCTCTCTGCGATGTTATCCTCAAATATCTCGGAGTCGTCCCTTGAGCTGCACAAACTCTGCAGCAGCTTTTTGTCAACTGGATCCCTGTTACGTAAAATAGCATTGTTACAAATGAGTATGCCGAGTCTCAATAACAAAAAAGTCACGTGTTTGTAGGTTTAGATTTAACAATAGGCACGATATTTTTAACCTAAAGGGGAATTTGCTTACGTAATAGAGATTAGGTTTTGACGTCTATCCATCCTTTATAAAGGTTCTTCCGGCGTTTTTTCCTATTAAGTACGTGGTTCTTTAACACTTCTTTATTATTAATTAAGCATTAAGTGCTTATACATATTGTTCTTTCCTTTAGGCTGTTTAAATTTGTAAGTACTGTACCTACTGTAAGGTTTTATGCGATAAGCAACCTTATCAATTGTACAGGCTGTTAAGAAAACAGCCATGGCTTTATTCGAACATTCAAAAAATATAAGTAAAAAAGGAAATATAATTAAATTTAAATAAAAAAGGAAGGTTGATTTTTGTTTAGTGAGCAGACGTTCGCCCTAGAATATAAAAATATAGGTAATAACGTAAAACGCAGCTCCAATTCTAGGAATAATTATCCTATGCTTGATCTATAAAGTATTTTATTTGTCCCGGTTCTAGACGAACGTAATGTCTACAGTTCTTATTGGAATTAAATTGTTTTGAGATACGTTCAACGCGTGATTTCTCACTGAGGCAATATAATTAAAGTTTGTAATTCTATATCAACGAAGCCAACAGTGTTATAGATGGATGAGCTAGATAGTAAATTAAGCCAATTATTTAAATTCCAAGTTCCATTATACTATAATACAGACAGTAACAAACAAAGGACTGTGATGTGACCAATGACTACCAACTTCCAATATATTTCTGTTACAGTTTAGTTTGACTATGCATGAATTATATTCTATCAAGAGAACATTGGTTTAACATTAGTCGAGGGGCTCGTGACAGCCGTACGGATCGATCTTCGAGGTTAAGCAACACTTGTTAAGGTCGGCCCGTGGATGGGTGATCATCCATTTCATACCAAGACCCCTCCGTGACTCGGTCCCGCCTGTCGTTCCTGGATCTTTGGCAGTGGTTATGGATACTCAGAACCCCGAAAGTCTGACAACCAGTCTTACCAAGGGGTACCGTGTTACCCAGTTACTGGGTTAAAGAGGTCAAGGCAGTCGGTCCATGGAAAATACTGGTATTCAGCTGCATCCGGTTAGACTGGAAGCTGACCGCAGCATATTTGGGAACAACAGACTAGGCATCTACCTAGCCTGTTCCCATATTCCCTTGCCAATGAATCATCTGATGAAGAGAACATTGGCAAGGGAATATTATTAATTAATTTATTTAATATGACAACAGCCCATTATGATAATGCCGTGGAGCATTCTTTACATGCTGTATATATTTCTATAAACACCATTGATTTCATAGTGGCACTGATTACAAGTCCTTATGGTTGTTTTTATAAGTGTCAAAAGGGAAATAAAGAAAAGAGTAATGAGGTAAACATTTAAGGTAGAAAGAAAGAGAACAGACAAAGGACATGAAAATATGATGTTAAAGAATTCAAATAAAGTACCTACTAGATCATAGATTTATGCCTATTGTAATCGAAAGAATTTAAATTTAAATTAATTAATCATTTAAAATTGTACTTCTAATGTAATTTAAGGAAATATTAAGTATATAAAAAAAATGTTTTATTCATATCTGAAGTTTTATTTACACAGTGCGATTTAATTGCATATATATATATTTTTATTCAATAATATTTAAAAAGAAATATATATATATTAATAAAAACTGTTTTTTTCCTAGTTTAGTTTTACACATGCTGACTTTAAAAGTGCACTTATAGATCTAATCTACAGAATTAGTTACCCATACTCCGAATATCTTTCGGCGACGGACTTCTTGGCCTGGTTGACGTTACAGATGGTGAGGGCAGGGAAGGGCAGGTTGCTCAGCGGCATGTTCTCGGGGTTGATGCTCACTATCATCGGAGACGAACGCCATTTCGCGTAGATATTTAGTATGAAGAACCCTGCGCTGACTAATGAACACCCGAATGCTGTTAGCCAAAAGAATCTGAAATTGTAAATGTTAATATAAAAGAAGCCTCTCGGTGACTACTACATGGCAAAGCATAATGTTGAAAAATATACAGCGCGTGTCACGAGAGATGGAACTCGAGCTGTAGTAATGAAGTTTACACAAAAATTGGATTTGTATCATACTTGTACAATCGAATTTAACTTTTGAATAAAAATATTGTGAGGCCACCCATTGTCCTTTTTTAGTTGCTTGCTCCACTCTTCGAGATATAGGTACTGTGTGTCCTATTGTATACATATTTTTGACCATAAATAAATATAAATGAAGGCACGATAATGAGCGATCTGTTCAAATTTAGATGAGTATTGACGGTTAATACTAAATGACAATGCACCTTTCAAACCAAGTCAACTTCCGCTCTCCGATGTATCGAAGTCCGTGTAGTGTGGACGTCAGCAGATAAGTTCTTACATCGTTGCCAAAACTATTGACCTCTTCTTCCGTTTGATGGGGAGCTTTTAACACTGGTGGTCTCTCCTGCATAATAATAGTCAAATTCACTTGAAAAAATAGATTTAAATGGTGGTTCACAGATTATTTTATCACAACTCTTTGAGGCATTTATCGTAGCATTAAAATAACTATTAAAAGTTGACTCACTTCGCTTCGACTCCTGTTGATCGGTATTTTCGTGTCCCACACATACCAAGGCGGTGGTTCTTTACCTTGAGCCCAATAATTTTTCTGTCAAATGAATTGTATTATTACGATATGCTATTATGTAACTTCTTCTTTCAGCGATTTTATCACGTTAACAATTGGAAATAACAAATTGAATGTAATGTTTATTAAATTGCTTACCTTTCTAAACATGTCCTTATGTTCATTTCGAGGACGCATTCCGAATTCTCTGTTAGGGTAGACCATCTTGATACGTAAAGTCAGTGCTTATGAAATGTCTGTTGCGTCCTCCAACAGTGTGTTGTAGTCAATGCGAATCTGTCCTCGTGTAAAGGTAATAAAAGCTCTTCAGCGAGCGTCCAATTGGTGCTGGTAACCTAATTTTCCAAAGCAAATGTTTGCGGTGTAATCGTGTGATTGCGTCTATCATTTGATAGATCGACGTTGCACCGCCTCCATCGCTAGTTTTCGATGGCAAAATTATACATTTTTCATGATAGCGTTACAATTAGTGGGTTTTTGTTTGATTAAATTCAAAATACTTTAGCTCTTTAATGTTTCGTAGAATCAACAAGAGCTTTTGTTTTCTTTATTTTATTATTCATAGTGTGTTGTTCACTAGTTATCGTTAGTTTGACGTTATTAACTGTTTGTTTTGCTTCGTTAATTACTATTGCGTTTTTATAATTTAAACATAGAGAATTACTTCAACCGTTGCATTATCTATTTAGAGATCTATGCGGTTTCGTCATACCGTGTCACGTTATGGTTACCTACGAGACTGCAAAGCTTAGTTTGAAACCTTTATTTCTGTTTAATTTCAATTTAATAACTGAACTGCATGCATGTGCTGACATGTTTGTCTAATTTTGTTGCGGGCGGTCGTGTGAATGTTGACACCTACTTAATGCGGTATTCTGAAAAAATTGGATAATATCTCTTTTAGTACAGAGCATACATCGTTTTTTGTAATGCAAAAATACAGTAAGTAGGTACCAAATTTCAGAAATCAGAAGATAGATTGATTTCGGGAAGGAGATTTTTTGTCGTTTTCAACCGTAGGTACAATGTGGTTGCTTAGTATTGGAATTCGTAATGCCACATTAATATTCACAGATATTACTTGCAGTGTCTATGCGATAAGTCGACCCTGCACTTATAGGTGTCACAGACAGCGACTATCCTCGGCACATAGTGAGAATAGTGATATAAGCGGCTGATTCATACCAAACTATGTCCAATTTTTACCTTCCATTGTCAATGTCTTTTCAATTTGTGAAGATACCTAGTGGAAGTGGAGTTTTATGCACTAATCTACATGAATGAACATTGTGACTTGTGAGGTTGTGTTCGGGTTTTGTAGCTCAATGTTAATGATATCTTCTTACGATTATGGTGTTACTATGTCAATGGATGCTTCATTATTCATGTTATGTGTCACCCCGTTATAATCGATCTTGGGTTTGTTCAAGTGACGAAGCATTTTCAGTCGACAGGGTAACCAGCTTTTGTTGATGTATATGTAACCACCACTTACTTAGTTGATGTAAACATCACTTGACGTTATTTGCAATTCTTCATTGTGGGTTATGAGCGTCATTTATTAGATCGGTATGCCACCCGCTAGCCTTGCCAGCGAATGTTACGTACAACAGGTAGGTATCGATTATTATCATTTAAACTACACAATATTTTCCGTTCCATATAATTCGTTTATAACGCATACATACAAATTATTTATTATGTACAAAAAGTTCGTTCAATAGAAATTTCTTATAAAAGTAACAAAAAGCCACAAGGAAAGAAAGGCTGACGCACTTGCACTTTGTATAATTCCTAAAGGAAGAAGAGATCGGAGGAGAAACAAGAGGCACACCTCAACGGAAAACTAGCGCACGACGCGCGATCACTCCCGCACGTCACTCGCTAGCTCATAGTCCAGGCATCCAGAGTCATCAGTTCACCAGTGCTGTTGAGGGTGCGCGGGCGCGGCGTGCGCTACCTGCGCGTGCGCCGCGAGGTGGGCGGCGCGGGCGGCGGCCACCTCGGGGGTATCCAGGATTCCGGAGCCGTCATTGGCTAGCCTGATGTTAGCGGGCTGGTGCTGGGCATTGCCGGACTGCCATGAGGGAGCGCCGTTCCACTGGGAGGAAGAGTCCCACTGGTTTTGGGCGGGAGCATTCCACTGCTGGTGAGCGGGGGCAGAGTTCCATTGCTGTTGAGCGGGGGCATTCCATTGCTGTTGAGCGGGCTTAGCAGCGCTGAGGGCGGCGAGGTGGGCAGCACGAGCCTGGGCTACTTCAGGGGTCTCAGCGACGGGAGCGGGGGCGTGGCCGGCAGCGTTCCAGGCGGGTGCAGCGGGAGCAGCGTTCCACTGGTTGTGAGCGGGAGCACCGTTCCACTGTCCAGCCTGAGCACCGTTCCATTGTCCGGAGGGGGCAGCGTTCCACTTGTTCTGTTCAGCGCCCTGCCAGTACTCTTCGTTGTCCCATCTGGGGTCGTATGAGCCATCGTCCTGGGGGTTGGGGTTGTTCTGGTTAGCCTGCGACAGCGCAGCGAGGTGGGCGGCGCGCGCCTGCGCAACCTCGGGGGTGTCGAGGATGTTGCGTCCGTCCTGTGACAGGGCGATGTTGGCGGGCGGGCCAGCCCAGCCAGACGCGTGAGCGCCGCACGCCAACGCCAAGCAAGCAACAACGATCTGTGGACGAAGAATTATGTGTTAAGTTGTAAGTTATAGTAGTTTGACGTGGACACAATTAGTTTATTGGCGGACAAGCGGTTTCGTTTACAACGGATCGTTATCAGGCATTGTGCGCGAGTCTATCTGATCTGAAGTTATTGCGGCGTGTGCCGAGCCTATTGGCTACTATATCCTTTATTAACGAGATAATATTCAGAGTACGAACTCTACGAGCACCGAATCTAATTGCAAGCCGCACTGCTTGTTCCCTGCCCTATCATTATACCTCGGACAAGTTGATACAATATTTATATAATTCGAGTTGTCGATGATAAGTCGCCCCCGTTCTGGTCAGGTGTCGGCTGGCTACGCAACGTTTACTTGACTTTATGACTGGTACAATCACAAGTACGGCATGCAAAGCATTGACCGACATTTAGAACAGAGATTGTCTCAGATTTACTGCCATTCGTCTTTGGTCATAATGTCTGTTCTTATGTTTTGATACGCGTCAAAGATTAGAAACGCGATACGGGTCTAGCTGCCTATTTTGGAGGCGTCATTTGTTTTATGTAGTCATATATGACTACATGTATTGCGTAGATCAATTTTATCAGCTGGAAAGTCAGTATTTCATACTAAATATTCCGATAGCAAAATACAAAATCTATTTATCAATAGGAATACATGAATGATAAAGCTAGCACATAAACAAACAATGCTACAATTTGAATGCGACATGGGCAGAGTCGTGCGAAGGCTTGGCTCGGTAGGCGGGCACTGCCTAGCTCTCAACTGTCATAGTGATAACTGCCGATGTTGATTGCAGACTTACTAGACTGGTGAAACATTCGCTACAGGACACGTTACAAAATAAGGCAAGTGTATTTCTAAAGTGGGGCACTTTGTAGATCAAATGATTCGAAGGATAGACGATGAAGGCGGTAAGGGAAATTCAAAGAAAGTAATTTGTCTAGTGCTAGAAGGAGATACAAATTCAGACGCGGATAATCAAATTGAAAAGAAAATAAAGTGGAAATAGATGAAAATGTTGACCATGTTGAAGTTCAATGAAGTCAAATTCATCTTTTGTAGCATTAGGTCCCTCCACAATTGTATCCTTGTATTCTTTTGTTTCAGTAAAAATGTTTTCTTTTGTTCAAAAGTTATACTTTGAGTCATAATAATATATTTACATTGAATCCACAATAATGTCTCTTAAAGCCCACACATTACATGCAATTTAACTTCTCACTTTATTACCGCGGTCGGCGTGAATAAAGGTCATTTATAAATTATGGCAATGCTCCGGAGCAAGTTTAACGAGAAGTGACAACATGGACGAGGAATGTCATTATAAGCGATCGAGTTCCAATTCATTGCCATCGATTACCGATACCTTAATGCAGAAAGTGACTGAATGTGGAAAGAAAATCCGAAATAGGCGCGACGTCTTGTGGAAATGAATTAATTGTTGGATCAGTTACACCGTCATCACTTTGATCCAGATTTGTTTTAATAGTTTTATTTTCATCAAAAATAACTGTCGAACAGTTTAGATTTTGTTATCACATTATGACCAATTAAACGCAACTAAATCTTTTATGTTAATACATTCAAATACCAGTGTATTATGTGCCGTTTGTGTTTCTACTTTACAGTTCTATTTGCAACGATTCGTGTCCATTTTTCAATAACTGCGTGTCTTTGTATTATAAACATGTTCGTTGTTCGTAATATTATTAACTGCATGTTTGGACAGTATTTTATATTCTGTGTCTAAATTAAGTTTTGTGTTAATGTAGGCAATAAATGTTCTAAGTTACAGTCTAACTCAAGTACTGGCCGTTTAGGTCTGTTGAACACTGGCACTAATTCAATTTGTTAAACGTTTGTTAAACCTGTCTGCCAGTACACGGAGCGTATTATTATATTCTGAAAATAATACTGTTCTGTCCAAGTTTCTAGGTATTAGTTGTCAGAACTTAAATAGGTTGTAGGTAGGTTTAGTTGCATAGTGACTTTATAAATCGGGTATTCAAGTAGCTTAAAATTGAACAATCGTGACCGTGACGCGTTAATTGTACAGATATCGAATAACAATATTAATTCTCATTTATAGGCTGACGCTGACACAAAAAATGCGGTGTCAGTAAATCAGAGTCACGTTGACTCAGCCTGACATTAGCGTGGCGCTATGCAAATATAATTAATTACTTTAGCCTAATTGTGATTTGAAGGGTATTAAAATTGATGTAGATTGAACGAGATGAGTGCGTGATTGAGGAATTTGCGGCGGCGGCGCGGGCGCTGGGATAAGTTCACGTAACGATGTCAGGGCTTGCGGTTGATCGTGGGCTGAACAGTCTGTGACCGGCTGACCGCCGACCAAACGGGTCACAACAACGATGCAATTCAATGCAGATCATGATACCTACGTTTACGATTGAGATCACGTTGGAAACCAATAAAGATTTTGACAAGAACACGAATTTATAGCAGCGCAATGAAATATCGAAGTATTTCTTGATGCACCAGAGCTTTTACGTAACAAATTCAAGTCATTTGAAACAATGAGAGATCTGTGTCAGGTGTGTTATCGGTCTAAAAGTTTGTAAAAGCACGACAGAGCTTAAGTTTCAAAATATGTCTGTGATGTTACGATGTGCTTTAAGGTAAATTCTAATCATGTAAAAATCTCTTTGGATTACAACATCTGGAGAAAATTTATCGCAATTGAAAACACGAATTGTGACGCAATTCATATGTATCTGATCAATTCCGTAACGACATAGTTTAGTACCTGTGGCTTTAGGAAGTTTAGAGTTAAACAAAAAAATGTTTATTGTGCCGAGTCAACGACTTATTATTGCATCAGTTTACGAAGGCTTATAAATAAATCACCCGCCAGTACTGCAAGTAGATTTTGTTAATTAACCGACAAGTTGTTGGTATTTCTCGCAATATATTTTTTCTTCATTTATTTGGGATTTATGTTGTAAAAAAACTGAATGAATAGAATTTTAGTTGAATTACTGAGTTTGGATTTCAATGTCAATCAAGCAAGATCAAAAATACACAAGAAAATCTACGTAGGGGAGGAAAGCGATGGAAGCTTTCGTCCACACGTATCGCCATCGCGCTCATATGTCAACATTGTCACCTACGCTTTCGCTCTTAATCCATTCCAAATAAAAGCACATTGAGTGAACGGCGTCAAGGTCTGAAGGCCAGCCGAAGGTCGAGGAGCAGGAAGCAAGCCTTCCGGACCTGCCCAGAGCCGTCACATTCAGTGACTGGTTACCCTCGCTTGTCACACAGACTGTTGCATTTTTTACCATTACATGTATAATATTTGCCCTTTTAAATGTTATGTGACTATTTAATTTATACTGAACTTGTTCCAGATGTGTGATCTGCTCAGTTTGGTGTAACTAGCTTATATGCTTAGCTTATATAGCTAGATATGAGAGCAAGCACAAGATTCGTGACTCATATTAGTGACATTGCAACGTTCGGCCACTTTACAGAAGCATCTTCAGTTAGTTTTGGACAAGCTTTTCTGACTTTCGATTTTCAGGATCTAGATAGATCTCTTTAAATTTATTATCTGTTTCATTTATATTGCTGATTTCACATTTCAATAGTTCCTTCAGTGGGAAGGTCTCTAGCCGTTTCAATGTTCCTAATTTAGATTGATTATGATTTAATATTTACACGTATATTAGGCAGGCTATGATTTACACTTAACAGTCTGCGTTGAGTCGTTAATTGGGCTCTAAATCATATATTAAATAGACATGTGAGACCTCCTTGGTAGTATAGCAAGTGGTAATTAATATTTGAGTCGACGCGTGAACGTGCGGGTTATAAATGGATTATTATAGATGTCTCAATTTGGATAAAACGATTTATAAAAAAATGGATTGATGAATTTACCATTTTGAAAGAGCTTTACAGGTTTTGATAGTTTTAGCTGGGATGAAGAAAAACTAGAAAAGAATGCCAAAGAAAATGATTTACTTGTTCTATCTTTTTTATACAACTATTCCGAGAGAGAGACAAAAACAATCTGATAAAAAATGTAACCTGATCAAACAGTACGTTTTAATTGTGTATTAAAAAAGCTATCGATATCCCTGTGCTTTAGTATATATTTCAAATAAATTCAAATGATAAAAATTTAACTGTAGTATGATTAAGTGACACGTGATTGTCTGTTAAAGATAAAGAAAGAACGTTTGGAAAAGTTGTTTTCTTTTATAAATATATTTTATGACTGGCTGACGCAAGATTCCTTCGTGATTTGTATATGGTCAACGATTTTGTAGTCGAAAAGAAAAAGTAATCATTTGAAAAAAATCCACAGGCTCCAAGCGTGATTATTCAAGGAGAAGACGAAACATACCCACTTTTTTTGTGTCGTCTATCGAAACTGCCTGTCCAACTGTCCAAGGGAGCGTTCATGGGAATGCACCCTTGGACATTTAGACAGGCAGTTCATGTGCCCAGATACCGGTGGGCGTTTTATAACATAATTAGGATATCGATAGGTAATATAGCCGTGGGGCGTTGCGTGGGCTTGCCCTTCTAAATTGGTGCGCGCAGGAATGCCGACAAAAAGCAGCGGTGAGCGGCGAGGCAAGCGACACTGTGCTCACAGGCGCGCCTACCAACAATTAAACGAACTACTATGAGCTAAATGGCTGTCACGCTTGGGCACCCTTAAAGCCTTCTCTAAGAAGCAGCACCGTATGTACCAAAGGAACATACAATGCTACATTGTCAAAGGAAGAGTCCATTGATAATTAATCAATTTCAGTTGGTACGAATTCATATCCAATGCGCCTTTTTTGCAAAGGTAAATTCTCAAACTAGCTATAAGGACTAAGTAAACGCTTCCGAGCTTACAAGGGACCGTAAATCCAGAAAGAATAGAAACACGACGTTGCTCCCATCAACAGGTCATATTCCAGATGCAATTTTAGATAGGTATCCTAATAGATGACGTCAAGATGAAATCATAATTGATCGACGGACTTATGAAATGTTACGCAAAGTCGGTGGGTGGTCCTAGGGCGAGTCGTGGGATTATAGACCTGACTGCATTAGCTCTGTTGTGGGAGAGACCGTATCGAAAAGCTGAGATTATTAAGCGAGTGGTTCCTGAGATGGAAATGGTGATTTATCAAAAGTAGATTGAAATAAATGGACAGAGATATAGAATTTAGGATTTGTTAGACTTGAATAAGTTCAAAGTAGATGTACAAATAGACTATGGAAGTAAGATTTCCATTTTAATATAACAATAGGATATGCATCTATTTAATAAATATATATTTTGAAACGGCCTTTCTGACATGATTGAAGTTCTCTATAAATGGAAAATATCTGAAGTCCAAAAAACTTTCTCAGAAATAAATGCAATATACAAACTTGAGTTTAAACTACAAATATTTGGTTAGACATAGGTATTAGAACAGCTCGCAGACGCATAGGTCTAATCTCAGAGAACCGAGGGGGGAAACATAAACTAACCCTAAACCAAAGAAAAAGTGCGAGTAACGCTAAACAAGGTGAATGAGGAGGTGGACAGCTGAACTAGTTGACATTGTGGGCATAAATGGAGCATAACAGATGAAACTTGGCCTTCACTTAACCCTCGCCTTGCTTTGTCTAGTAAGCGAGATAAAAGCCTACCCTTTTTATGCAATATAAGAACAAGAAATTTTGCACGTTTGTGGACTAATTGGGGAAACGGCTGAATAGAATTGCTTGATTCTTTAGTGGTTGTGCGGTGAACTAAACTCCTGAATTTGTAAAGCACCTTGCAATATCATATAAACATGAACAGAAACAAAGTTATGCCTAGGTATAATAAGTTCTAGATAATTTATATCTGTTTATTTTTCGGGTAAGTATTTAAATGGACTATATGACTTGCAATATTTAAAATGCCTATGCGTAATTGATTTCTCAGCATTGAACGGTTTGAATAGCGACTGAATTTTCGACTCAAATATTGTATGTTTTTTGTTTGGTGACAATATTGTATTCGATTGTCATTTGGTAAAACAGTAGGTTTCGAATCAAAGGTATGATGGCGGTCATCACTACAAACTACCTTAACTTCTACATCGTTGGGTCTATGAATTTCATTACCGTCAGTTTTAATTAGTTCAAGTGCCTTTACACTTAGGATTATCTAGGCTAAGGACTGCCAGCTATGTATTATAATAAAAGATCTGTATGTACAATTGGTGAAGTGAGTGACATTGACACGGACAGGAGCCGCGCGGTGTGATTTGTGCTCTGATTCACTTTGCGAGCCACGGGCGACGGTACGGAACCTTAACCGCACTGCTTTGCTTAAATATACACTTACCGATACTACGCAAGTTTACAAACTATACTATGACACGTGATCTCACACGTTTACGTAAACGCAATAAGCGGTTTAGGTGACGCACTCTACCGTAGACAACCATTAGGGAATTTGGGCCAAAATTTCGAAAAACTTGCAACAAATATTAGAATTTTAATAAAATGCTAATGAACATTAAACGAACTATTGTAGTTAACCCAAGATCGCGTGGAAGAAATGTCCAATTAAAATGAAACAATCACTTATTTTTTTATGTACGATGAGGAAACGAATAAAATGTTTCAACTTGTGTGGCACTGAAATTAATTGAGGTTTTAAAATAAAAGTAAATCGCAAAAGCTCGACAGGGTTTCAAACCAACGAAATTAAGAAAGAAGACAAAAAAATAAAGGAAAAACAAGAAAAGAAGAAAGAAATTACAGAAAGACATAATTACAGATGTAAATAAGAAAATGCAAAAGATTTCAAAGCCATTTTTCAAGCAAGTTTCCTAGAAGCATTAAAAAAGTGCTTAGTAGATAATCTGCATGTGATTAACATCGGTGTCGATATAAAACTTTAAAGATATTGTTAGTTAAAATTAGGTATGTTAGAAATAGACCGTGAAATAAAATCCGTATGCGATCTGACAATGACCTGCAGTCAGTGTATTGCACACAGGCCCACTTGCTCACTTGGTTTATCATGTACTATTTGACTACAATTACTAGATGAATTTGCAAATTAACAAGTTAATGGTTCGTTGGCTTTGTAAACACTATCTATTTTCCTAGACTTCCTTTTTTCAACACTATTTCTGTCTTTAAATACTTATTATTTTTTTAGTGCTTGTTATAATGTTTTAGTGCTATTGTTGAATTAAGCTTATTTGTTGATAACATCAACATGTTGATCTTAGTTACATCATCTATGATTGTTAGTGCTATAGTTGTTCGGCATAGAGGTCAGGTATCCCGAGTCGGCCGACAACTAGGATGTTGGGCAAGGCGCTCGCGAAAATAACAAAGTGCTGGGACTGGTCCTGATATCAGATGCAACAACAATAAATTAAGCTATCGTAAGCCCTACTGGCGCACACTTAATCACTAGAACGGAACCGTATAATTTGCATAAGTGATCTATGGAACATAATTGAATCGATACTGATAACTCCTTTGATGATATTATCAAGCCGAACAATGGTTTTGTATGAACTTGTCGCTGTCACACCATATGACTATATGGTGATTGATTGTCAGTTAATGGAAATGATGCCGACAGAAAAAAGTACTCACCATGGATTTCATTTTGTTTTGTAGTTAGCACAGAAGTGAAAGAGAAAGAGTTAGAAATAGAGATTATTTGTAATCTAGATTAATTTATAGCGCTGATGGAAGACTAGAATCTTCCAGGATTCGCTATGTTGGAGTGCAACTTGCGTCTGTACGAAATGAGGGCAGGAGCGTGCTTTTATATCTCGGCGCGTGCGCAGAGGGGGTGCGCGCGCACCGCGAACCGAGCCGCGCCGCGCGTGAAAGTATTGGGACATGCCATTGATAATAGGCGAATATCATACACATTTCAATGGCAATCGCCGGTGGATTCGGCTGCTTATGATTTAGTGTGTGATCTTGGACTATCATGACTCACTTCTTGACTTTACTTTAGTTAGTGCTTCGTTCAGCAGTGATCCTTTGGATGGTTTCGCTCATTTCGCTTTGTAAATATTCAAGTGTTTTGGTGTCAATTTCTTTGTTTTTATATTTTTCGTTGAAAGTCTTTGGTGTTTATGAAAAGGCTCTATCTAGGTTTATAGAATTGTATTTTTATCTGCTATGTTTAACGCGTTTTTTATAATAACGGTGTAGAGACTTGTAAACTCCGCCTGTCCAGCTATTTGTCGTGATTAGCAGAACATGTGTTTTTGCATTTTATTGGATTCGTTAGTCATTCTGTATGTCCTGTGTTATTGATGTAGTGATAATGTTAACGTTTCTTATGTCGTTATGATAAACTAATCGTGTTGTTATCGACGCGTTGACAGTTTCGCCAGACAATTATAAAATTATAGATTTATGCAAATGAGATTAGCTTATGTCTAGTATCTATAAAACAATAGGTTTATGATGATTCTATGATATCATTTGTGATATGTTCTTGTAGAATATATGTGATAGTTTTCTTGAATCGTGATTTCCGGCAAAGAATAGGTCACGACTATTTTCCGGAGTCAGTTTAGTTTATGTCTCCGAATTTTCTTGTCGTATTAATAGATGGAATTTAAAACGGTTCGGTTTAGGAAAGGCGGCCCTTTTTTGTGAGAATGGTTTTGATAGAACTGAATTTCGTATCTTTTAGCTTTTTTCCTACTGGTTCAAAACTCCAGCAGAACCAGGCATGCAGCAGTTATTAAGACTGCGTTCGTGAGGAACATAAACATTCATTCTATGATGTTTGCAATTTTCCTCAGAACCGGGAGAGGGTTAGAATGTGGTAAACTTAGCACTCGCCTTTGTCTTCCATGAGTAAGCAATTTGTAACAGGGATATACCGTTTCTATCGTTTTA
Organism: Xanthia togata; assembly: GCA_963853775.1. Taxonomy (NCBI): domain Eukaryota; kingdom Metazoa; phylum Arthropoda; class Insecta; order Lepidoptera; family Noctuidae; genus Xanthia; species Xanthia togata. Next base: position 15,664,928 of record OY970809.1, read on the forward strand.
CTTAGTTTCCAATATTAGACAATGTAGTCACGATCTATGTATATTGAAATCCACTGGTGGGCCGAATGTTCAACAGTGCTCACACCTGTTTTCCCTAAGGGTCTTAAGTACACCCTAATTTCTTAGTTATAAACATAACTTCGAAATAAGGTCTCATGTATTAAGGGCCGAGTCTTTAATAATATGATAGTGAGGACTTTGGTACTTTTTTTCTTCCCATAAAACTGGTCCCGCTATCAATATCTTCAGCGCCGGCGCAGAAAGCGAATCGACCTGTGTTGCCTGTGTAATAACTGCACTAATTATGCAACAAATACCTTGGTGTTGCCAGCCTACACGCCTAGATTGTCCGCTGATTAGAAACACTAGTTTTTTGTGCTAATGATTTTTAATCTATACATTACGTAGCTGTTAGTTTTTGTTGTGAATTTTTGAATTGCAAATGGAATAGTTTTGTCTTTGTGTATCCCTATCCTGTTTAGATGTTTGGTGTTTTTTTTCTCAATTTAAGAGGATATGAGGTCCATAGCTTTTTATGGCTTCCTATAGAGTCATATTTTGTAAAGGACAAATAGTATCGTGGGTTAGTTGACTTCACATTCCTCAAACATTTCTTGTGCCATACGATGGGGGAACTCCATGGACGTACTACATCATCGATGATTGAAACTTATAAATTATAATATACGTAATACTTATATAATCATCTGTGTATGTACATGTACCTATAACCATTTCATGATAAGTGGTGCGATATGGAAATACGCTGTTCGTAATTCAACATAGTTTCTGAACTTTTTACATTTGCAGTAAAAGGGCCTGAAATATCTACAATTTGTTTATGCTCCTTCCGCACTAAACCCATTGGAAGCTTATAATACTTATTGATTAAGGTAGATGATATTGTTTCCCAGTTATTATTCTCACCCGTACTTTTAATAAAGCTATAAAAAGCCTCGGTTATTAAGATGTATTAAGAAAATGAAATAATGCGTGGGTTTGTGAAATTGAATGGTTGTATTGCCATAACAGTAATCACATCGAAACCACAGTTGTCCGTAATAGCGTATTAAAAATCATAACGAAAATAAAAGTAATGAACAAAACGAGAATATTTATAATCATAATAACTTTCAAGAGTGTAAACAAAAGATGTCTACCAAAAACTTTATATCTCTTTGTATGTACGTACATAACAATTGTTCGGTAGTCCGACGCCCGAAAGTCTGACAACCAGTCTTATCAAGGGGTATCGTGTTACCCAGTAACTGGGTCATCAGTCAGGCAGTTATCCAGTCGCTCTATGTAAAATACTGGTAGGTAACTGCACCCGGTTAGACTGGTAGCTGATGACGATGCCGACATAGGTACAGACAGATCATTAGTGATGCCTCCTTGGGTAGTGGTCGCAAGGGCTTCTGCCGAGCATTAGGTTCTGTGTTCGATTCTAAGGGTATATGGGTTTTACGATCAGGAATTTCTCAATAAAACCGTGAGTTTGGGTACGTGCTCGTTTGATGGCAATAGGCTCGCCCCCTATTACATGGGACGTAAACAAACTGGTGAAATTTCTGGCATAACAGGCGTGATGTTATGTAAAACATTAGAGATGATGCAATATGATTAATAACGCCTAAGACAGCCTCCCAGCTGTTATTCATAAAAGAAACAACTCCATCTCTTTTTTATCGTTTCTCTGTATCTTATCCAAGATCAACCTAATATATTTCATTGTGCCTACGTTGTCTTCTAGGTGTGTATTCGTTTATGCACTAAGTGTAGCATTTATGTAAGATAATAGTTTTCAGAATATGGAGCACTGCGGTGCCGTGGAGGTCAACTGACGAACACGGGGGATACAATTTCGTTTGTAACTAACACACGTTTAGATGTGCTCTAAAGTGATGTAACAGAAGTTAGTAGTTACAACAAGATATGGGAGTATATGCCATCTAATACTGCTGTAATACTGTATATGGCTCACACGCACAATGGTCCACCTGACGGACTAAGTAAGGAAAACAAACCCTATAACATAGAACATACCTACTGTATACGGCATCATAATAAAATAGGATCCCTATTTGAACAAATTGAAAATAAAAGGGAGAAATTGTGATTTCACCATCAGCAGCCCGTTAAGCCGAGTGCTGTTAAACTGACTTTCCAGTTATAAAGCATAGCCGTTTGTTTGATTTGGTCATGACCAGACGGATCGGTGACCCCTGTCATCCCTTTACACATTAAATCCCACTACTTACGAATAGTAACTAATTCAGTAATTTAACTTTCATTATGGACATCTTATAAGAAAAGAGAAAGAGTGGTTTAGTAATATATTATTCATAATTATCTACATCATAATGGTCGAGATTTTTTCAAATCTGCGTAGTGCGTAGACTCGTAGACCCCTCGTAGCTACAGTATAAAATTATAATAGTTATTACAACGTCATATTATAAAATATAAAGTACTTCGTATGGCATATACGGCGTGGGTTAAAACGGCTCGATCAAAAGGATAAAATGTAATTCTACAGATGATACTCATCTCAGATCAATTGTCAAATTATGAAATTTGAACACATTAACTAAATATTGATGTAAACGACCAGCCTATGTCGTTTGAAGGGGGCGGTTTGTTGTAAGGTTTGGCACAGTAGAAAAACCACAAGCAGCTAATGTAATAGATCCACGTATATTGCACATAAAACACACACACAATATATTTAAAATACACAACAGTAATACAGACAAAGGTTAGAGCTAGATGTAATCCGAATTTAATACTATATTTAGCACGAATTTATACCTCAAGTAGCGAGATGTTTGTAGGAACGAAGTTAAAGCTCAATTGACTAAGAATCTGAGACTTTCTAAGAGAGTAATAGGCAACTAGTACTAGGCAACTACAATTGTAAAATCAGACCCGATACCTTAAGTAGATTTTTACTATAGGGCAAGTAGCGGGTACCATTTGTGCAAACACAATAATTTGCTCCTATACAACAGGGCAGTTCGCTATTCAGGGACGCGACAGAGGGTCGGGGTATAGCTGGGTATTTCCCATTTTGCTATGACGAGGGTGTTTACACGAATGAGGGAGGCAGGGTTGCGCAGGTGCAAGTTATGACATGATAATTACTTCTAGAACAATGGATTACGTAATTATAAACACAGATAGGTATTCTCATGGTTTTAAATAGGTATTCAGGTGGGAAATAGTCTAGTCAGTGTTGTAGTCACAATCAAAACATTGTATTATGACTGACAACGGAGTTATATACCTTTTATTACATAAGGACAGGTAAACAAGAGAAAATAAGGTATTTTTAGTTACCTGTAGACACGGACAAATGTCTAACACATCTTTTAGTTAAGTCGGTGTCTATAGGTACATTGGTTATTGCTAGAGACCTGATTTTGTGTCAGGAATCTTTGATTTTACTAGACTTTCTTGTTCTAACTTGTCGGATTATTTATTCGAAACATTCTATATTAGTTGACATGTTAGAACTGGGCCAAAACTTTCCAGATTTGATGCTACCTACTGGACTTCATGTCCCGACTTGATTAATATCCACACATGATTCGACTTGATACTATTTTAACATGTGCAGATGTACTTACTAACAATAATCAGTTTATTAGGTAGGTATTTAGTGTGCTTCCTTAACAATTGAACTAAATAAAAGGTAAGCATGAGCTTCCCTTAGCTATGATAAGAGGGTTATTATCTAACCAGTTTATAGGATCAATGCAAGAAAAAAACCCAATATGATAAAGTTTAGGAATGAAAATACTTATCCGCGTCGCTATCAACGGATAACATGAAAGGATGTTAAATTTAAATAAACTTAAGTAGCAATTACATAGATCTTCAACATCTCACTTTGAATTTTATCTGGAACGTAAACGTATAATACACAAGCGAAGCCGTACGCAAACATGTGTCTTAAAAACACTCGTAAAAATAATAACAACTCTTCAATGAAAACATCGATATAAAAATTAATAATGTTGAAGGTACACTCATCTCTATTTGTCGTTTGGGCAGCTCAAGGCTTGTCGCCGAGTAATCGCTTTATGTGACAGTAATGCGCTCAGCGAGCGACGCACGCGCATCTCCCCGCTGTGCTACGGCGATGCTACACTATTTTCGTAGCAGAGTACCCGCGAATCACGAACCTTTTGGTTTTACTTTATTACCTATATTTAATTAACTTTCAATTTCGTCTGGCGAAGTTATTTTCATTTATTTGGTGTTTAAATTGGTTAACTTATTTTAATTTTATATTAATTTTTATTTGGATAATTAATTTTCCCCAGACTAGGAATTTCTCCTGCATCGTGGGTGCGTTAACAAACACTTAAACTCACATACACAAACAGCCAGACCCGGAACAACTACATGTAGGTCATACAAATATTTGTTCCGTGCGGGAATCGAACCCGCGTCACGCAGCGCAGCAGTCAATCGCTTAACCACTGCGCCAACCGTGCCGACACGGAGGAGTAACGCGGAGGAGTAGATTTCTTAGCCATCAATACATAGTATAGCATAAGTAACAGGAGCTCGTAGCTAAGTACTAACAGCCGCACGGTTCGATCCATCAGGTTAAGCTACGCTTGCAAGGGTTGGTCTGTGGATGGGTGACCATCTTTACATACCGAGACTCCTCCGTGCCTCGGAAAGCACGTTAAGCCGTTGGTCCCGGCTGTCATTCGTGGATCTTTGACAGTCGTTGCGGGTCGTCAGAAGTCCGAAAGTCTGACAACCAGTCTTGCCAAGGGGTATCGTATTACTCAGTTACTGGGTTGTGGACGACAGATAGGCAGTCGCTCCATGTAAAATACGGTATTCAGCTGCATCCGGTTAGACTGGAAACCGACCCCAACATAGTTGGGAAAAGGGTAGGCAGAATGATTGAATACATAGTATTGCTCACAATGTGTATGTTATACATAGGTTTTTGCCATACAACCATTCCGTATAACCATGTAGGAATTCAGCCAGTCAATTATTTCAGTCTTCTGATTTGTTTATTTGCTTCTTAAGTTCTTTCAGCTCTTTCTTTGTTCTTTCAGCACACATTACATCCTCATCAGACCCTTATTAACAATGTACTAAACATCTAGTTTCTTTCTACCTAATTAGTGGGAATTAGCTGTCATGTTAGTTAACATATTGCAGCGTTGGCTAGTGTAGTGAAAAGCAGAATTATTAATTGTTTCAACACAAAATAACAGCTGTTTATGTAGCTTGAAACTGATGTAACGACACGCGGTATTGAGTGACGCTTTGTTAGTGCTGCGACGTCGACGCCTACGAGGTGATAGTTTGTGGGGTTTTTACTTATCAATATTCAAATAAGCAGCCTTTTTCAAGTAAACAAAAGGTTATTCAGTCCTCTTTTGCTGCCACACAGGGAATATAGCCACCGGTGTCTGCTTTCGCTAGAATCTAGATTTCTCAAATCTTTTCAAACTGATTATTTTGAGCCGATTCAGTTCTAGTAATTACAAATCTCATATACGGTGGAAAGTTGAAGCGGGTCATGGAAGTACTCTATATATTAATGTCATCAACTTTTACTCAACGGATTTTTTTTTTGTATTTTTTTAAATGCATATTTTTTTTAAATCATCTCTGTGTAATTAATAAACAAGCTTTTCATTAAAGTAAAAAAGAGTAGGTTCTTACCTTATTTCATAAAATTAATGTATTAGCGGAAACTTTTCATATAACAACAATAAATACAATAATGATTGTTGACATAACGATCCCGCATGACGGGAACCTCGTGAAAGCCAAGAAAGATAAACAAATCAAGAATCTTTACTCTGCTCGCGAGTTTGTCGACATGTGGGATGTGGACGCTGCGATCATTGTGCTGATAGTCGTAACAGCTAATGGCTTTATAGCCAAGGGCCTCGACTAACACCTGAGGAGGCTCTCGTTGGCCAGCGGGATTAAGATCTTGATTCAGAAAGGACATGCCTCGCGTTGTTAGGAGGTTCCTCTCTCTGGGGTCCTACTAGCTTGGACCCTGTTCCAGATATACTATTTGTTATATTTTTTAATGTTTTTATATTCTAAAAATGTAACTTACACGTGTAAAGTAAAATAAAGGAAATACAATAAAATACCTATATGTATTTATTCAAAAGACTTATTGGTCCACATAGAGTTTAGTCGTACTTAATACATTGTTAGTCCTAAAGTAAATATATATTTAAATCTATTTTATTAAATCAAATACATCAAATTGAAAATTCTGTCCATAATAAAGTAGTAGCGAAAAAAAAAACAATACTACAATGACGAAAGTTTTGATTTTAGAATTACGAGGGTACCTACTGCATCTCTTGCATTCGGAGCTGCACTGTGCGGTGCAATAAACGATTATAATTAAAAATAAGACTTACGATAACTTATGAGCAAAGCCTGCGCCCCTATACATATTTCACGCCAGCTAGCGCCTCGATCGTACATACAGAGTACATGCAATCAGTCATGTAATTAGTTTTTCAAACATGACGATAAACAATATGTACGAACAGCCTTTCTCTCTACGCGGATATTCTGATTTTAATCTACGAGAACACATCTAGTATCAATCAATAAGTCTTTTTCAATCTTATTAACAGTTTTTTGATTTTGTTTTACTTAAAAATTAATTGGCAAATCATCTAGTAGTATAATTTAGTGTAGACGCATATTTAATAATATAATGAGGTAAAATTTGTGGGTTTGTAATTTCGATGTAGGTGGTAATCTTCAGAACTACTGATCCAATTCCGAAAATTCTTTGACAAATGGGAAGCAACCGAGGTTACGTTATTTTGTGACGCATCAATCTTCAAACGGTTTTCAAGAGTTTCATTGCAGTTTTTCACAAAAAATTTGAGTGTAGGTACCTACCTAATTCAATTTGTAATTTTTTATATCTGCGAATCTAATAAATGATTTATTGGTGATTCGCCTGAATTTACTTGCCAGAAACGGGTGAATCGACACCTTTAAATAATATATTTTTTTCTAGAGGCAATTCGCACGTAGTTTATTTATTTGTAACCGAATCGATTTTTGGAGTTGTCGATTCGCCTAAAAATAAATATACCTACTTCGTGCGAATCGCCGTTTTGAGCGACTAAATTCGGGCGAATCACCAATAAGCCACTGACGGTTAGGTACCGATTCAATGTAGTCATATGCGAATCAATCAATCACACTACGAAATATCTATTTGAGTCCTCAATTTTATTATTAATATCACCTAGTAGTGTGTTCTAAGAATCGAACTTGAAATGACAGATATCGTGATAATATAATTAGTTGTAACTTTACCTGTAGCTACTGTTTCCTCATTCTTTGTAAAAAAAAGTACAAAATCCGCTCCGGTTACTAACCCATAACTTTTAATATCACACTTCCATACCGTGACAATGACGAGGATACTTTAAATTCAACTCTATATGAAACATACATGTCTGGTTTACTTCTTTGGTATATTTTTAGTCTCAGTTTTGGTGAGCAATGTATTTGGTACAAATATGTTTGAGTCGATAAAACTTGTAGTAGTAACCAGCCTTGTCTGCATTTTCCACTTGCATAGTTCTCGCTTCCGCTCAAAAGTGACATATTTGTACTTTTATTTGTCTTTTAATTTCATGGAATCTGGTCTGTTTTATTACTGGTCATTTACTTACACATTATTTTTATTCGATTCTGCGTTTACGTTTATTGTTCGTTCGATTTTATAAATAAACAAAAAACGATGATTCGTTTTTCATCCAAATATGGAATGTTTCGTTCATGATGTGGAAAGTTTTAAATAATAGTTATTAAGGCTTTAAATTAATGAGTACTTCCTCACCCTACAAGTCGTTGCGACCAACGAAGAGAAAAAATATTACCTACGTGTTGAGTATTAGGGGTATAAAGGGGGTCGAAATTTTCATTATTTTTGCGATAGGACACACCATTTTCGAGATATAAGCAAAAGAAAAGAAAAATATACAGTACTGTTTTTGCACCAGAAGTCGAGGTGTTCGTGTGAATTTTAGTTCATGCCAACTAATAATATTCCACACCATGTTTACTCACGATTAAAAATGGTCAGATTTAGTAAGTCAATTAAAATTTTAGGTGAAAAACGTCAAATTCAGAATAGCTAAAATTGACATTATTACTAAATTAAAATCTCAGTACCATCTTAGTGCTGCCAAACTAAAATATAGTTAAGTTGTGTCACTTTAGTCTATTTCAGAATGGGAAATCATCGTTTGACGGGAGTAAACAAAATCTTGGTGAATTTTAGTCTAGTTTAGAGGCATTTGTGACAAGAGAATCGGCACCATTGTTAGTTTAACGCGCCTCGACCGAACTAAACAAAAAAACTCACTTTCGCATTTATATTATTATAAATGCGAAAGTGAGTTTTTTTGTTACGCTCTCACGCTAAAACGGCTGAACGGATTTGGATGAAATAGCACGGGTAGACCATGATTTGGCACAGGCTACAGGATACTTTTTATCCCGATATTCTCAAGGGATCGACACTTATGCGGGTGAAATCGCGGCGCGCAGCTAGTGATGAATAAGGGCTTAATTTGAGTTCGAAAAACCGAAACAAGCACTTAAACAAAACCGGTGAATATTTAAACATTAAATAATGACTTGACTTTCATACAACCTTCTAGTTAAGGCAGGAAGTACAGTAACACACACAAGTCACATAGTTCTATGAAATATGACAGTTGATACGGACCATAGAGGAATATAGGTAAATGTCAGGGATATGTCAAGAACGTAATGTGTATCAACTCTCGCGCAGGTTCGTGATCCGTATCTAATTGTTGCTAACCTTAAGCGTGGTGTACACGATGCTAAATCGTAGGAGTTACGCATTTTTTACGTAACTGCGTAAAGTGCGTGCGTCGGCGTTGATTGAGGAAAACCAGACCAAGATCAAGATGAAATAAAAATAAAAGAAATATTTAATTGATATTTCTTATTGCTTATTATATTACGAGTTGCTTGTTACTATGACAGTTTTTTAATAGTAGGGGTGAGATTTTATGTAGGGGGAAATCTTCGGAACTACTGATTTAGAAAATTCTTTCACTATAGGAAGCTAAAGTATTGCCGAGTGTCTCAGGATAATAATAGATTTTTTGTTAAACCAAAAAAAAAAACCCGCAGCTGAAGTCGCGGCCAGAAGATTGTCTAAACTTGTATTATAAAGAGAAATGGTTTGATTTTTTTAATTTTTGTTTGTAATGAATAAATTCAAAAACGATAGAACCGATTTTTAAAATTCTTTCACCAGTAGAATGCTATGTTATCTCTGAGTAACATTTATGGGAAACCATTCTTTTGCGGTTTAAACATGCGCCTGCCTTTAAATTCCTTAATTATAATGAAGTATGGAGAATCTTACCTGTCCTACCATTTATCAATTGGGATGGTTTTCAATGTTATTGTAGTTGATTTTTGCACGGATGTTATGCGTAATAAGTCTTCGGTCTTTAATAAGTTTTTTGAAAAATATCACTCTTCGTGACGTTATACTGTTTAACTTATGCGCGATGGACCCTAGGCGGTCGTGTGGGCAGCATCTAGTAATCAATTGTGTCTAATTAGTCAAGATTTAAAAGGTTAAGATTTTTTTAATACACCTAAATGATATTGGCCTTTTATGAACCTGTTTAAATGAAATATCCATTTTCTTTTTCTTCTGATAAAATTACTAGGTCTAGTGGTTTCTTATCCGTGAGTGCTCAGCTTTACACCATCGAGCGGTCGACTAATGCGTCACCATCACAGGCCGTGACAGCTCGCATTATTACTGAAAAGTTATGCTGAATCTGGAATGCCTCGCGCGTCGAATTTATGATTATTACGTTTTAGCTAAACACCGCACATTACTCATGTCAGGGCGTTATTGAAACGTAACCAAAACGTTCGTTAATCAATATTTATAAGAGAGTGTCGGGTCACCGGTTCACGGTACAGTTTTGACAGTAAGTCGACATGATTTGAAGGCCCTATACCATGTTTTTGAATGGAGGTGTGAGTATTCTCACACCTCCATTCAAAAACATGAGTCGGTTCAAGGTACGATGACACTTTTTGAAGAGAACATTTCTCTAGGCACACTTTGCGCTCTTTCTGAACTGTGATTGATTTAAAAGAGTGTCCGTGGAGTTTCATGCTACTCCACAGATACCTACTAGGCTTTGGAATAGGCAACTAGCTTTATATTTCTGACTGACAAGTTCTGTGAATTCTCTCTCTCTTTCGATAATTTCTGACTTTTTTCTTTTTTCTGTCAATTTCCTTGACAATTCAAAAGTGCCTTTTTTTTTTCTTTTTTTTTTGGGTGGGAAATCATCAAATGACGTCTTCCGCTCTGGGTGGAGCGGGAGGGCGTGTCAGACTCTTACTGACTAAAACCCACCCGTGTTCCTTCTGTTGCCTGTGCAATGCCAGGGGGCCACGGTATCCCTTTCGGACTAATCCCGCAACCCCGGCAGGCAATGGTCTCATCGGACCCCTTCACTTGCTGACATCTCTTTGAGGCACGCGTGGAACACAACGCGCCGTCGACCCGGGCCTGGTCCTTACCGGACGGCGAGCTACCCATTGCTCACCGATTCAAAAGTGCCTGTAAATGGTTTAATTGAAATAAATGGTTTGAGTTGGAGTGAATGAAACTGGACTGTCATGCCGACAGATGTGGATGTCAGTGACGCTGAATCGCGTATACTCGGCTCCAGCCGGTTGGTGACGTTGAATCGCGTATATTCGGCTCCAGCCAGTTGGTAAAGTTGAATCGCGTATACTCGGCTCCAGCCGGTTGGTGACGTTGAATTGCGTATACTCGGCTCCAGCCGGTTGGTGACGTTGAATCACGTATACTCGGTTCCAGCCGGTTGGTGTCGTTGAATCACGTATAGTCGGCTCCAGCCGGTTGGTGACGTTGAATCGCTTATACTCGGCTCCAGCTGGTTGGTGACGTTAAATCGCGTATACTCGGCTCCAGCCGGTTGGTGACGTTGAATCGCGTATACTCGGCTCCAGCCGTTTGGTGACGTGGAATCACGTATACTCGGCTCGAGCCGGTTGGTGACGTTGAATCGCGTATACTCGGCTCCAGCCGGTTGGTGACGTTGAATCGAGTATACTCGGCTCCAGCCGGTTGGTGACGTTGAATCGAGTATACTCGGCTCCAGCCGGTTGGTGACGTTGAATCGCGTATACTCGGCTCCAGTTGTAAGTTTTCACTTCTATTGTGTGGTCATAAACAAACTCTCTTTTTTGTTTCATCTTTCGTACTAGTTTGTCCAAGAGCGTCCCATTTTAATCCTGTAAAACAGCACCCTAATTGCGTAACACACAATCAATCACAATCTGTTTCATTTTGACAGTTCAACAACATTCATTGCGTTATTTACGTTGTTGAGCAGACAATTTTTCGAACATATGAAGCAATTGATTAGCCATATCCTTCAAAGTGATTCAGATCGTGATTGATCCTGTGTTACGTAGAGTGCCGCTCCTGAAAAGGATATTCGTGAACAAAAGCAACTAATGTCTAAAATGGACTATCAAACCGGAACAACGTATCTGTCAGGCATTGTGTTAATCACAACCATTACTCGCATCGACTCATCAGGAAGTAGGAGTACCTACTACACGCTCAGTGTGGGTTTTATAAAGAGAAAATTGACGAACAATTTCCGGCTATGTATTTACGTTCAACAGCTTATAAATCTTCCAGTCAATTGAGATATTGATGACATTTAACAAGTGGTTCACAAATTGACAGGATGCTCATTATGTACTTACACCGCGATAAAAACAGACTGTGAAATGTTGCTAGCCCTGTACCGATATTATTGATATTATTCACGACGCGATCGTGACCTAACGTGAAGACCTCAGTCATCAGCGGGATTGTTCCATGTTTCTGCTCATTAAACAATGAGGTGTGGAATGTGGAACTTTGAGACAGTATTGATTTGACAAGCTGTAGAGCAGCGGTTCTCAAACTTTTTTGGAGACGAACCCTTTTTGGAAGACGAAATATTTGACAGAGCCCTAATCTAATCAAAACCAGGTTTCTAATTACGCAACATATTTTTGTAAACGATAAAGACAAATCTGTTTCATTTTGACAGTTCAACAACATTCATTGCGTTATTTACGAACTTACGGAGCAATGGATTAGCAATCTGTTTCAAAACGATTCAGATTCGGATTGATTTTGCGTTACGTAATTAGGGTCCTGGTTTTGTCTGTATTTTTCATTAATAATATTAGTACTTGACATTAACATTTGCAATCCAGGGTATGAAATAGTTTTTTATTTTTCATCAAACAATTGATGAAAAATAAAAAACTATAATATAACTATAATATAATAAAAAACTATATATTAAGGCTTGGTTGAAGAGAGTTGAAGTCGCATGTCAGGTTCGGCATCCACTCTATTGCGGTATTTTGGTTTTATAGCTGCATAGGTTGAGTTGAGAATTTCAAATCGCCGAGATAACCATCTCACTTCTGTATGGTATGGAGCAGTAGTATTTTATGTAACGCTTTCTCAAGAACTAATTTTAGATTTGGCGGCGTTTGCTTAGTCACTGTTTTTACAGATGTTGTATAACTTGTTCCACTGGGTCCAAGTTTCATTTTTTTTTGACGTCGGAGCAGTATCACGAATAAAAGTAAAGCGCCTAGTTATAGTTCCATTGTATCCTGCATAGACATTGTCGCCAAATCTAAAATTAGTTCTTGACGAAGCTGGGCTCCGCAAATCCCCCATGGCTCCGCGAAATTACTGGTCACAATGAACAAGTATTTGCGCGGAGCCCCCACAGGGGCTTTGCGGAGCCCAGGGGCTCCGCGGAGCACACTTTGAGTAACACTGCTGTAGAGAATGGTTCAGTCTACTTCTGCAGACTTAATCTGTCAGCTGTGGGATAGCTCGAGATCGGCCTAAGAAAGTTATAGCAAGTCTACGATAAACTTTGAAATGTGTAAAACAATCTCAAGTTTACTCTCATGAAGAGGTAAAAACAAAGTAGAAGAAGTTACGGTAGCTACCTAGTTCAAATACACTTTGTTACATCTATCCCCTTTGTTGCCTTTAACAGCATCTTTCCCAGAAAGACCGATGTTTTGTTTGTGTTATCAACTGAAAGACATACAACAACTCACGACTACATTACCTACCACTTGTCTTTATTCATACTCAAAGCTTACAAATAATATACCTATCTCATGCCTTATCGGGTAAAAGCCAATCTAATAATGTTTCGCCAAGCGCGAGTGCACGTGACCGGTACCAAGGGCGCCAGGTCAACTCGGTCTAGGGTTGCCCAATGTCCTGCATTGAAAGTTCTAAATATGACAGCCTTTATAATATACAGCGACAGTTTTCGTTCATATTTCGTGAATATATCAAGGGCGATTTTAAGGTCACAATTAAAGTCAAAAGGTACAGCGTATGTCTAATGCTATCGTTCAATATTTTGTTGCTAAATAATATTTGTAGCCTGAAAAATCAAAATTTCTATTAATCCATATGGTCTTTGTGAGTTTAACTTGGACATTAGGCCCGGACTCCACCAAACCGCGAACGAGACGAAATGAGAGGAGATGATTTTTAAACAACCAATAGAATTTCGTTATTCACACATATCGTCTCCGCTCAGCTTCAGTCGATAACACTGTGCCGAGATGCGCAATCGAAGCGTTGATGTGAGCTGTGCCTCACAAGCTGGCGACCGACGGCGCAGTGAGCGGTCAACATCCAACGCTCGCCGCACGTAGCTCAGTTCCGCTCTAGCCAGCACACATCTCCGCTCTAGCCAGCACACAACTCCACTCTAGTCTAGCCAGTACGCATCTCCGCACAGCTTCGGTGGATGCCTAGCTGAAAAACATCTCTTCTCGTCTCCGCTTCGGACATCTCCGCACATCTCCGCTTTGGTGGAGTCCGGGCCCTACTGACATCGGTTAAGGAAACCTTTAGCAGGCGTGGTGATCAACGCCTTTTCTGTATCAGAAGAGGCATATCCCGTGCAGTGGGACAATAATGAGCTGGTATTATATTATTATTATATATCAGCCCTATTACTACACAACCCAGTATCCGCTAGACACATGGAAAGTTTTCTTTGGATATATCGGTGACATACGCGCCTAGAGACAAGCAAGCAGTCTGTCTGATTGTCTCAGGCTCCCCCCCGGCGCCCTGCAGCCATCGGCGGGTGCGCCGGCGCAGCGTCATGTACCGACAAGGACGACGGCCACCGTCACTGTACACGCGGGGACTCGGTGCTCTCCACGGAATAGTTAGTACACAAAACACGCATATTTTTACATCTGGTTTTCGCCAGTTATAATGTGAGATGCGATGTAGGAAAGAAGCAACTGTTAGTGGACGACTAGAGCGTGGGTCTCCGTTGTATTTCTTATTGGCAAAAGTAGAAGTATATCACTGTTTCTTCTTCTTTTTGTATCAGTTTCGACGAAATCTATATAAGTTTCGACCAGAATTCAGCCACGTCGACAGCGTTAGTATGGTCTTGCTAAGAAAAACCCAGCAGAGTGGCTGCATGTGGTCGACTCTGTGTGTTATGGCAAAATTAAGTGGGTCTATTTCGAAAGAGCATTGGTATTTTCGACAACGAGAATACAGTGCAGTGATATCGGTGTCGGTGTCGTCTTTCCTTTTCAGACGTCCGTCAGCTCCCGCATTATCCCTCCATTGTCTCACTACTCCATGTTTACTTCAACAAAACCTATTTGATTGAGAATGGGTGCCTTCTGACATAAATATCATAATTATCTCCTGTGCCTGACGTTAAATTTGCCGTAGAACGCACTGGTATATTTTATGTTGCTATCTGTCTATCTCTGACCTCGGCCGCACCAAATTCTTGGTTATAATATATTACTTTATAAATTTTCTGCAACGTTCGAATATTTGTTGCAGCATTATGTCAAATGATGTTGATTAAGTTTAGAGTTCGGTACAAGGCTGGGAAATAAGTAGAGTACGATATGTTAACTTGGAACTTGAAGGCTAGGTTCGGATTTTGTAGATCACTGAGATCACTGACGCAGTTACCTAATGCTGAAATACTGAAACATAAGTTTATCCTGGTCTACTGATAGTGATGTTAATATGTTAAAAAATTTACGAGTGACGCTTTTTTCAAATATATGAATAACATAATATCGCTTGATTGTAAGTCCCGATTGTATAAAAAATGTTAAAAAACTGTACTTGAAAGATGTTTCGCAAAAAAATCGCCAAAGTGATCTAATTTTCAAACGATTTTCGCAACATTTGAGCTAGAATGTGTGTTTTTATACCTATTGATCGTGTTAATTATACTTAGCGAAAACTATAAGCGTTGCATTTAATTGCAATCGTATTATTTTGTGTAATATTGTACCCAGTATGATGCTTTACGGGAGTTTTTGAAGACTGCCGAATGCAAGTTTGTTTCGGTAGATACTTCTAATAACATAAGTAAGTAGGTAGACTTGGTGTTTTAATTAATTAAAACATTGCATTAGAGATACATATATTTTTCCGAAAAAATAATATGTATAAACCATGTTCAACCATGTTCCTTGTGTATTATTCCGTTAGAAATATTCACGGTTTTAGTATTTTAGCTTTGAACTTGCGAGCTAAACAAACCTTCGTTCACGAGAACAAACTGCATTCCAAACGATCAACGGTCGCTTTTCAGAAGAAGTGCTTAAATGTATATTCTGTTTATGTTAATGTCTCGAAGATGGAGTGATCTGTTATTGCTATATCGTGAACTCGTGCCGGGGAATAGGCGTATGTATAATGAGGCCAAATAGTCTATGGTCTACAAACTAAGTAAATACCTATACCATTCTGCCACGCATTTATTTATTTATTTATTAAACACTTTATTGTACACTATATAAAACTAAAAACAAAAAAATATTTGAAACTAGTGTAGGACAGCGAGGACTATAATTACGTAACACACTTTAGTCACAATCTTTCATAGATTTGAAAAATTCGGCTTTGCAACGTAAATAACGTAATACACGTGGATGAACTGTCAAAATGAAAGACATTGTGATCAATTGTCATTTTATGTATGTTGCGCAATTATTCCGCAGGCCTCGGTGTAGACTTTGTTACATGTCGAAGCTCAAGTTATCAATTTCGTTTCTTTCATGATTAGTATAGACAATTGGTATACATCATAGCTCAACAGATTCTCATAGCTATGTAGAATCTGTTCTGAGGTACGGAGTAATTTTCTGGGGAAACTCCACCTACAAAAATGATGTGTTCATTGCACAGAAGAAATGTCTTCGCGCAATATGCAACTTACGCTCAAGGGACAGCTGTAAGTCATATTTTAAATCATTAAAGCTTTTAACACTTCCGTCAATGTACATTTACGAAATGGCAGTATTTGTTAAAACAAACCCACGGCTTTTTGAAATTAGGCCCCCCGTAAACTCACGTTTGAGAAAAAGGGAATCCAACATTCTCAGTGTTGGCCGCAGTCGAACAGCTCTTTTCCGCAAAAGTATTTATCAAATGGCTCCAATATTATACAATAAAATTCCCTAGAAATAAAGAATCTTAATTTATTTATTTTTAAAAAACGACTGAAACAATTTTAATTAGTAAATGTTATTACTCAATCACTGAATTTATGGAGGATTATTGTTGACAATGATATTTTAAATTTTGACATAATTGTGTTTGTATTTTAATTTTATGGTTCGACATTATAATTATACCTATCGACGTTTAATAATCTCTGTAATATTATACTGTAATTTCATTATTCTTGCGTGTAATATTTGTATGCTTGCGAGCAGAATGCAGCGCACTAACATTATCATTATAAGACCTAATATAATTATGTAAACTATGTACCTGCATTGTGATAAATAAAATGATTTGATTACAACCTTTCTCAAAGCATTATTTTAATGAAAAAGTATAAAGGTACAGTTCGGCCCCAATTACACTATCATAATATTTATCATACAAAAATGATTTTATATGTGTAAAATTCTATGATCATAGTTAAGTGATGCTGTTCTTAATTTTTACATATTACACTTAAAAAACGTCATACGATATTGATTTATCCGTGTTTGATTTAGCCATTTATGAGATTAGGCGGATATGATCATATTTGTAGACTTGCTATCAAATAGGATCCCTTAACTATGATCATAGACAATATTAATCATATGTAGTTATTATACCGTCATTGGTTTTTCATATAAAAATGACTCATACATCTCTGATCATATTTCTATGATAGTCTAATAGGGCTCTTCAATCGAGTGGCATTTGACCAAATTGACATTTGAAATTATATAAGCATTACGGGGGCAACAGAGGATATGTCACCAGGGTATAAACGGATACGTTTTCTTGCATACGGTGCTTATTATCTGGATTCTGTTATAGACCCTGGCATAGGTATCAGGTACATCTGCCTTACAGGGTTAGCAGGATTCCTCACAGCAGGTTCCGTAGACGTGATCAATTTATAGTCGTTATGATTAATTACTTCATAATTATTGGTTGCTCTAGATAGAGGTAATCTTCGGAATTAATGGTCTTGACATTACTTGGCTACCAGATATCGACAAATTAATAACTAATCAGTTTATAGCCAATTTAAGACTAAGACGTGGTATGCAATTAATTTTATAATAAACATAAATATAGGATAGAAAGATACCTACCCATGTATGTCTGGCTGTACCTATGTTATTTAGTTTACGGCAAAGTATAAAACAGAGTTGTTGTCTGAGAAAACGTTTGTGTTATAAGTATTTTACGTCCAATCTGGCTTTGACATGCCAATCGGTTTCCAATAAAGATATTCTCCGCTGTTGATCTATCATAAATCAGTTCTTATAACATAGTTCTAGCTTTTTCTACATAGAGTGCTAACAATAATCATGAACCAACTCCCACCTAATCATACACAATCAATTTATTAAACATGTCCTAATAATAGAGATAAAAAGAACCAAATGATTACACTACGGTAAAGTAAATTATTTGTTACTTTGGGTATGTCACAGCGTATATACGTGCATATAATATTAAAATGCTTGCACTGATTGCTTGAATATTTCAGTGTGTAGGAAAAGCAATTTAGTTTCATATTCAGATGAATGAAGCACGTCCGTTGGCCACTTACGAAATACCTGTATTCTTCTTCAAAGACTAGCAGAAGAGAAATATTTAATTTAACTCAATAAATTAGGAATCGATTTGTAACTACATTTTTAAACTAAAAGCTTTAACGAAATACTTACCTACTGGCAATGAGGACAATGTTGTCAGGAAAGTTTGGAGTATCAATGTGGATACGAGTAGGGGAAGACCAAAGAAAATATGGCCGGACTACACTTTGATCTTAGCCAAAAGCCGAGAAGTGTGGACTGTGTGGAAGATTATATGGCTAGAATGGGGGTGATGACAACCGAGATGACTAATAGAGAAGTAGGGAAGAAAAATACATATTGCGCCGACTCCGAATAAATTTCGACAAGGGTAGGAGAATGATGAAGACCTACATGTGGTAGCGGCTACACGAAACTCCCTGTTTGTCGCGCAGGGTGTGTAGGAACAAACCGACGTTATACTAATTTTGGTATATTGGTGCTGTGATGCGTTTCACGAAAATTCCAAATTACAATAATTCATATAAAATCCTATAGATAAAAGCATTTTAAGTTTTTCTCGAATTTTCCAATTTTCCGGGCAAATTATATGCAATTTTTATCTTCATAAAAACCTACTTCGGTCTATTACAAACATTTTAAAACAAAAGATAGCCAAATCCCGGTTGGACCAGCTGTTCACAAATGATACGCTTATACCAACGAACAGTATTTTCATTTTTATTTATTAAGATAGATAGAAATAAGCCAGTAATTTTCAATAGACGATTATTTAATCAAATGAACATCAACTCAGTCGTTTTTGCGACACCTCTTGGTATTGGTAATCTGTGGCCATTATTGTTTATCTTTTGTTTTTTCATCTGTTCGTCGACGACACTACGGTGTGACAGACTGCCGCGTCACCACTTGAACTTGGTAGACAGCATAGAGTTATGGAATGTCAATCGCCTTCTAAAAGAGTCAAGTGTGAAAGGCACTCTTGCCCGCAGATTGCTTTTATTCCGATAGACATAAACATATAGGTCACAGGAAATTGATTAAATCGGTTACTTTTTATTTCCTTTTATACTTACGTATGTTTTGTAAAGGTGTGGCTTAATTAGATACCTACGTACCTACTTAAAATATTTGCATAGTGATAATTTCATGCATAAAATGAAGGTGACCATCATGTTTCAGACCTCGTTTTGGTACATTTCTGGCAAAATATAATGTAATATAACTACATACAAATTCAAAAGGTTATTTTATGTGACTGTCTTATGTAATGTTGACGTTCGAAAAGTGCTGATTCTCAGCCTAGTTTGAATAATAGACTTTTGAATTTTTTACCTACCTATTCGTCATTTTCGTCCAAGCAAAATCCAGCGGAAGCTTTTATTTCTTAAAAATACATTAACCTAATTACATTGATACTTTAGCATTAGACACGCCTATGTAAATAGCCACAAATACATACATATACCTACTGGGTATAGATGCAAATTTATTTTAAAGGTCAGACTTGATTGGTCACAATGGACATTTCTAAACTACTCGGACATAAGTACTGGTTCTCAAATTCAAGGAGTTCCGTTAAATTATAGGGGACTGCACACTTTTATGTAAACATTCTATGATTTATGATCGAGAGGAAGATCTATGCGTAACAGCGGTCGAATGTTTGACTAATGTTAGGTAATTAATTTATTACATTGAACAGAATATGTGTATTTTAGGATGATTAGTCTTTGTTACATTAGCTAGTTTGATGGGTTTATATTGCAAGAAATGGTCAGGTTGAAGATCAGAAAGTGTCATCAGATTTTGTTCTCTAAGATCTTAAAATAAAACTGTAACTTTCGATCTTTATAGTGATCTGATTATCATCAAAAGCGTATTCTGTTAATTACAATAATTAAAACGTGATTACGTGCTGAACGTAAAATACGTATAAGTACATAATTATGTGGTTTTTGAGCAAAAATATCACGATCCATATTTGGAGATCAATGAAAATTAAGTCAAGTTCGTAAAACAGAAGTAAAAAAGTGGAGCATGTTTAATATTATCGTATTCTAAGGGTACTTGTCCACCTTGTCAGATAAGACGAGCAGAAAGGAGTTACAAGTATGTACGCTTTTATTAAAAAATAAACCAGTAGGTCAGGCAGGCATTGAATCGGATGATGAAATAATAATAACCAGTACAGTAAGCCGCATGTCAATGATAACACTGTCCAGGGGCCTTACAATGGTTTTTTTTTATTTTTTATTCTCAATAGGAAATTACAGGGAAATTCACTTGCTTGAGAACATTTTGAACTAAAAATATAGTATTAACTTTGACATACAATGTTTTTCTTCATAACATCATTAATTTATTACATAACATTTAATTTCATATGCAAACAACATTAACCACAGACTACTTTATAACATTAACTAAACACTAAAACTTTTCAATCCACCTGCAAAAGAAACAATTAAGAGCATACCTCAATTGGCTTAGCATGATCCTCTGTTTTGCCGAAAATACTGCAGCATTAATTTTAAAATAAATATATGGTAAAGTTGAGGATTAATGTTAAGTACTATGTTTATCGAAAACACGATTCCATAAAATTTTCTCGATAGAAAAAAAAAAAAAGTTACCTCCAAACCGAACAATAATCCGCTGGTATTCAGAAAATACTTCATATTAGATCATGAAACTTTGCATACTAACTGAACTAACTATATACTATATAGTTAGTTCAGTTAGTATGCAAAATAGCAGGTCTTATTTTTTTTTTTTTACCTAAACTACTGGCGCCTTGGAGCCGCCAGTGCCCCACTCTGAGTTGCGGTTGGTAGAGCTTAAGCTGAGGTAGTATGGGTTCTACCGTGGCCGCAAATGATCATAACAGCTGATAAGGAATGCGAACCCAGTGCCACAATAAAGCAACGCAACAGTAGGGCAAGGTTTTCTTTACGGTAATAATGTTTTTTCATTTATGATGTGATTTTTTAATTTAGTTTTGAAAATATTATGAAGTATTATTGCCATCATTATTCCACTGCAAAAAAACGATGGTGCTAGCGGCCTCATATAGCTCCGTCTCTCACTCACACTGGAATAATGGTGGCATTAATATTACGTCATAATACGGCGCCAGTTCAGTGTTATCATTGACTTGCTGGCCTAGCGAAGCACCGACTTACAATAGAATAAAATGACAAGCTAGCAGCAGTTAGTGGTGGTATAGTGGAGGCGCTTTACTTTTTATAAATTATTTCATCACCACTGCTCTCAAAACGGTGAAGGAAAACATCGTGAGGAAACCGGCATGTTCTAGAACCAAAAATTCGAAGACATGTGACATCTACCCATACCGCACAGGGCCCGCGTGGTGGATTATGGCCCACTCCCTCTCGCAGTGAGGAGGCCTTTTTATTTTATTTTTTTATTTTGGGTGGGAAATCATCAAATGACGTCTCCCGCTCTGGGTGGAGCGGGAGGGCGTGTCAGACTCTTACTGACTAAAACCCACCCGTGTTCCTTCTCTTGCCTGTGCAATGCCAGGGGGCCACGGTATCCCTTACGGACTTTCCCGCAACCCCGGCAGGCAATGGTCTCATCGGACCCCTTCATTCGCTGACATCTCTTTGAGGCGCACGTGGAACACAACGCGCCGTCGACCCGGGCTTGGTCCTTACCGGACGGCGAGCTACCCATTGCTCACCGTCCGCAAGCCCACGCCTACGGTGGCCGGGAATCGGCAATCGATTCCCGACGCCCAGGGCGGCTCCTCCTGCGGCGGCTAGGGACGTGAGGGCGCGAAATTTGCCTCTCCCTCACGCGCTCCGCCTCCTCCTTCGCGAGCATTACTGCTTTGCAGAAGGACGTGACGGCCTCCCATGCCCTCTCGCTCCGTACCATGGCCTGGACCAGGGCCGGACGCGAGAGATCCCCGCCACCGATCGCCTCCACGAGGAGCAGTGAGGAGGCCTGTGTCAACATTATAGACTGATTATGTTCTGTATGTTATGTGAGAGACCAGCTTATACTGCTTTTGTTACCAGTGACGTGCGACCAACCGTACGTTTGACTTACTTTTTGTGGTACATAATAAATATTATCCCGCTTTAGAGATCCATCTCGCCTGATGGAAATCGATAGACTAAGTTTGCAATCATACGAGCACATATCCAGAAGATTCACTCTTACTTAGAAGGTTAACAGGCTAGTGGGAAGGTGGGTGAGTTTATCACATAACTTAATGGATTTACTTTGGCTTTAGGTAGATAGTTTGATTCCTACCGAAACAGCCAGTGCAGCCCTTTATAAAAGGGGCTCAGAAATATTGGCATAATTATCAATGCTACGCCGCTACGCACACGCTACGAAGATTCGTAGCAATGATATCATCACTCATTTGTACATTCGTAGCAATTGATGAGCCAGTATGATCTCACCTCTCCACTAGTTATTTTTTATATTGGTTAAGCATATGAACGTTATTCAATGTACGTTATATTTCTCTTATCTGGCTGCAGATAAACAGAAGTTATAAGCATGTTGCTGGCTACATAGCTTAGGAAGTCGTAGGACATTACATTTTTAGAATAAAAAAATAAGTTTATTTTTCTGTAAGTTTCTTGTACAAATATTATTCTGTGTCTAGAACCTCCCAGGAAGCATGTAGTAATGCTTGTGTTGGGTGGAAAAGAAGAAAGTATCTTCACGAACTTCGCAAATATTAACTTTAACTGAGAACTGTTTCTATATAGGAAAAAGTTTTAGAATTTACTGCCCGCATTAATAGGTACAAATCTGTTTTAGAAATAAATTATTGCAAGTTAATTACAACTGATGGACTGCCTGCCTCGTTGGTCTGTGGTCGCCAGCACCACTTTTGAGCATAAGGTACGATTCCCGGGTCAGGCAAAGTATTATTGGGTTTTTCCGTCTGAAATTTCTCAGTAGCAGCCCGGAGTCTGGATTTGTGCCCGGTTGATGGCAATTGGCTTGCCTCCTACTATAGGTACTATAGGTACACCTTTGCCTAACCCTTCGGAGAAAAAAGGAGTTAATTAAAGTACCTATTGCATTAAATCACAACATTGCACATGATAATGCCTATTTCGTGCTCAAAGTTTAGATACTAAGTACTACGTATAGTCTGTGTCATAAGATCAATACTTCACAACGATGTCGCTCTGAATAAAGACGTAATTTTAACTCCAAAGATGGCAGTTACATTAGGGTACCAATTTGCTAATTAAAATGATTATCGGTCTAGTTTTCTAAGTTAAATTCCCAAACCTATAATAAGCAGCAGCATCGATGTTGCGAAATGTCTGTTGAAAGAGCTTCCACGAAGTTCGACGTATATTTAGCAGTTCACTGGGCTACCAAAAATGCTGACGACTGGTTAATATTGAAAACAAGAGAGCAATTCTGGTGCAGCTCGTGCAAAACTTACCGATAAGATAAGAACTGATTTACAATTCAATCAACTCAGCCTATCGCAGTCCACTGCTGGACATAGGCTTCTCCCAGGCTGCGCCACAACACCCTGTCCCCCGCCTCACGCATCCAGTCTGTCCCAGCCAAGTGTTCAAGGTCGTCGGTTGGACGAAGGTCGTCGGTCGGTCGCTTGCCTATACGCGGTCTCCACTCGAGGGCCTCAAGTCTGCTATTACAATAGTGTCAGAATGGTCTATCATGGGTATATCATTGTTGATTTTGACTAGTTTGGTAATCTACTAACATATTGGCGTCATTATGACTTTCCAATGGTCAGCCACTGACACTCCATTGAAAGAAATGGCATCTATTGGTAATCTCGTACCTATTGACAAATGAATGACTGACTTAAGCGGTAATGTGCTAAAATTTTGACATTTCCTTTGATCAGTACTAACCTACGATTAGAACGTCATTGTGCAGTCATTGTTTTTAGTTCGATACGAGTATCGTGTTTGTG
The DNA here is from genome assembly GCA_963853775.1 of Xanthia togata. NCBI lineage: Eukaryota > Metazoa > Arthropoda > Insecta > Lepidoptera > Noctuidae > Xanthia > Xanthia togata. Next base: position 15,689,124 of record OY970809.1, read on the forward strand.
GAATACAATGATCAACCAATGATCGACCATTATGAATTTAGCAGATTACGAACTTTTAGCAAAATGACAATGGGATCGTGTTGGAATGACGAATTTATAAAAATAGTAGACTTGGGCCCCAGGACTCGTCTGCTCCACCGGCCATCAGTCCTTCGATAAATATGGCCAGCCCACTGCCACTTCTGCGCCTTGGAACGGGCTATGCTCGGAGTCTTTTTAAAGGATAAAATCGTTCGTAAAATTATGAACTTGTCCACCACAAGGAGTAGTCAATAGATCAACACAACTATAAATTCTGGGTGGGTTTATAGAACAACATCCAACAAACCCAGTATGGTGATACAGTGATAAGGAAGTTGCAATGTTTATTTTCATTTCAAAATAACTTTTACACTTAAAAGGAATGCTGTAAATGTATTTCGCGCATTCTTATCAGAGTCGTGCATTTTTTGTTCGCCTTTGTACCTATTAGCGAGTTGAAATATAAGTTATGCATGCCGTGTGACACGACTCATGATTAATAGCTTAAGCTTAAATATTTATTGAAAACTTAATCTGTTGCGGAAAAACTAATGTCATATTTTGTAATTAATTATTTTTCGATTTCCTGCAATTAGGACGTAGTTCCTATTTGAAAATATTAGAAATTAATATAAATCATGATTAGTTCGTTGAAAATGTTATCATTATCCTGGACGTTTTATATCTAAGGTTCTTTACTACTTATATACTTACTAGCAATGATATTATATGTAAAAAGAGGTAGATAGGTTATAAACGTTCCGCAAGTGGCACGTCAAAAGTTGGCTAATTAGCCACATTTTCTTCGTTTTGTCTCTTTTTCGCTCCCGATAATTACGACATGCCATCCTACTTCCACGTGTCATATAATAGTGTGACATAGTGCCGTTTTTGAAGATAGAATGTTAGGTAGGTAACCTATCTACGTCTTTTTACTTCTAATATCATTGCTTACTAGGCGTGGCAGAAAGTCAATAAAACATATTTCAATTTATAAATTAGACAATCGACTTGCAATCACAATGCTCATAAATAAAATATAGTCAATGTAAAGCAGGTGTGAACGAAATACTTTATATATTCTTTCAATTGATAGGACCTATTATTAGTCACTGTTAAACAATCAGAACCTACCTTTTGGTTTACCAAAAGTAATTTATTTTGTTTCGAGGCCTTCTGTTTGCGTATATCAATCAATATACACAAAATAAATATTGTTTTTTAATTATACAGAGCAGACATAATGAGTTATTAAAATAATACGATTACGTCTTGTTTGTTTTCTAATTGACAGTGCTTAGTGATTTATGAAGATGAAATGTACTGCTACCATATTTTGGAACCTTTTCGGGAATATTAAATACATTGTAATAGGGATGATGACTAAAATTTTTTTTTTGTCCGTCTTGTAGTTTATAAAAAAATTAAGTACTTACACGTATTTTTTCTTTTTTACGTTATCTAAAGATTACGGAGTTACATTAAGTTAAAATGTGTCATGACGTCACGAGTATGTAGATTTTATACTTAGGTACTTGTGACGTATCAACCCCACTCCCCAACTTTAATGCGTTTTTATCTAAGTAATTTTTTATTAATTATGATATAGCAAAAAATTAGAGTCGAATATTTTTTTATTATCTAACTGACGTATATACATATACATATTGTAATGCATGCATGTATTTCAAATGTTGTATGTATTAGGAACTTATTACTGATTTTCAGACCAACTGTACCAATACTTATTTCAAATAAATGATTATGATTAAAGTAGAAAAATCTTTGCTAACGGAATAATCAGTATAGAATATTTTAGTTTCATTTGAATCTATTACGTGATACTCAACCTACAACTTCAATATGTTCATGGATTCAATTCAACTTGACTCTGATTTGGAAGAAGTAGCTGGCCTTATAACGTTAATTTTATTATTCAAACTTACACCTGTTCTCAAGAATGCAGTAAAACCATACGAGAAAATTGAAATTGGTGTCGCACACCATTCGCATTTTACGAGTTACTCCGAGTACTTCCGAACTTATGGCAGCAAGAACGTGAAGACAGTTCCTATATTAATTCGATACGTGTGGTTTCAACCTACCGAAGGTTACTGATACATTTTATTGACCACTTATTAAAGTGGTGTACCGGAAGATATATGACCGCCGGTAAATACCTACCTACTAATAATGGTAGCTTAGATTGGGCGAGGTCGCATTTTTAATTAAACCATTATGTACTCACGGCTATACATCAATCTATACATTTCCAGTGAATGTTGATCTCGCATTGTCAAGGATTCCCGTACAATGCGAGGTCAGCTTATACTGGAAATGTATAGCTTGATGTGTAGCCGTGTGTACAATTATTTTGTGCTACTTGCGCCCCACGGCGTTTCGTTTACTGACAACACCACTGTAATGGCAGATCGAACGATTTCAATAAGTGCCCACGCTGGCACTCAAAACTATAGGCTCGTAATTATTTTAGATTTTTAATTAAAACACTTATTATTGCCGGAAATTAAGGCGGCAGTCATTTTATCCCTGAAGCGATAAATTAATGTGAAATAAAAACAAAATACGTATTTAGTAATGACAAACAAATATTTAAAAACACGCTTCTTGTTTCTTGAATATTCTTAAGTCTGGTTGTCAATCAATCTCCTAGCCTTTTCCCAACTATATTGGGGTCGGCTTCCAGTCTAACCGGCTGCACCTGAATACATGGAGCCACTGTCTATCTGACCTCCATAACCCAGTTACTGGGTAACACGATACCCCTTGGTAAGACTGGTTATCATACTTTTGGGCTACCTGCTACCCGTAACGACTGTCACTGACTGACACACTGCCGGGAAAAGCGCAAACGTGCTTTCCGAGGCACAGAGGGGCCTCGATATGTAATGAATGGTCACCCATCTACGAACCGACCGCGCCAAGCGTACCTACCTTATCCTTCGATCCACCCATGCGGCTGTTATTATTTAGCCACGAGCTCCTCCATCCATAAGTATAATTGTATTGAGCATTTATTGCCTTATATGGGATGGACTGACCATTTCGAGGGTTATAATAAAAGTTATATTATTTACGTACGGATGCGGCCTTTTAGGTACAAGGTTCCCTCGATTATTTAAAGAGGTCCACAGAGGATCATTAATAATTTTATTAATACATGTAATTTAAAACAATGTAATGTGGTACATATTGCCGTCGCTTGCGCCGTATAAGTGATATTTCATCGTTATATAAATAATGAGGATGCTTCGCACGTACGCATGATTCAATCAATTTTATTATTTTTCGTAAAAGGGAGCTTTGACAGCTTGAAGTGCAATGTTCGACATTCTCTCAATGCGGTAATACAATGAAAACTGAACTTGTAAAAGGCTTTACCATATTAAAAACATCTACTCATTTTATAAGCAGTAAAGCATCGTTGGGTACAGAAAACAATGTACTTTTAAAAATTATTGTATGCGGTCCAAGACATTGGATCGATAAAGAAATGAAAGAGTTTGTTTCATCCCACGTAAGTGTGAAGAGGTGTATTAATAACTGCACTACTTGCATGTACGACGTAGGTACACCTACGTCATCATCATAACGACGCTCATACTTTCCTTATCCCAATTTGCTTAGGATTGCCGTAGCACGTCTTTTTCTACCATCTCGACTAGTAGTCATTTCAGAATTCACTTCCTTCCTAGACATAAAATCATCTTCCATGAGCCGTCTTTTTCAGGTTTCCGTTCACGAAGGGTGCAAAAACGGAACCCTATTACTGAGCCTCCGCTGTAGTCCGCCTGTCTGTCAACGGGCTGTGTCACGTGAACCGTAATAGGTAGACTAGGTAGGTGATTTTGTATTTCTATTGCCTCTATAACAAACAAACAAGAATATTACTATTATTTGGGTTTTGGTGATGGTATTGGTACAGATACTATGTGCGAAAACCTAGCTAGACATTCTAAATCCATGTTTGAAGTCTACAATGTCAGCTGTTTCCAATGTCTGCGTCAGGTTCAAAGAGTTTTTGCTGCAAGATTGCTATTTGATATTGTACTATCATAGCAATCTGACTGAAGACTAATTTCGATAATAAACTGCACACTTGGCAATGGTTTTTGATAAAGCCGTAATTTTATTTGAAAATATAGCCATGTCGGGCTCGTTTCGACGTCGCTCGCATATTTTCTCAAAGATACGATCGATTCTTGTAAATGATCGCGTTAATATCTTTAAATATGCATTTAATCTAACTTTATGATCTCGCGAATATAAAGGTGAGGTACGAAGCTGAGTAATGTGAAGATTTACGTCATTCTGAAGACATTGAGCGGGTTTCTTAGTACCTACCTACTTCTCATTTTTCGATACCTTACCATTTAAATAAAAGGTTAAATTAAAGTTAAACGTTAAAAGGTGTATCACTTTTGTCTTTGAGGGATATGAATATATGCAATGGTGGATATATTCCACCCATACAAAGCGCGAAACTTTTCTATAACTTGGGAGTCTTCCAGTGAATAGGTTTCTAACCAAGGTTTTTTAAGATTGCGCTGGCCGCCATATAGCGTCCACAATTTACCGGCGAAAGACGTCACTGAGACGTTATTTAAGTAAGTAAGTTGATGTAGTTTCCTAGAAAGCGTATTTTGAAACCGTAAACTCAAACCCATTTTTATGACAGTCGTCACTGCAGCCGTTAGATATGGCGGCTACCATTCTTCTAGAAACCGTAGCTTTTCGTATGCAAAGAGATGGAAATCCCTACAATCGTGAAGAATCTGAAAGTACCAAAGTACTCGTCGTCAGAGCCAACTCATGAATATTAAGCGAGGTCCTTGCAACTATTAGAGGCGGCACCTAAGTTGAAATAGAAATATACCATAAAGGCATCACATAAAAATAACAACCAGTATCTTACGCTTCCGAACTAGGAAATACATGAGACAATTTGAATACAATGGATAAAGACAATAATCGTGTCGAGTGTAACTATTTGGAAGTTAGCCGCGTTGCACACTAGCGGAAAGTGGGCCGTCTTACTTCATATTATATGCTAATTATTTTGTTTCACACTACGAATAGATTTATTTTTATTTGACGCGAGTGCCTACGTTTCCGGTAAAATTACACTTTTGTAATTTATATACTCGTTAGTATTTAATTTTGAAGGCTGTTTCACGTTTGAGTCTATAGTAGGCTTGCAAAAGAGTATATTATTTCAGGAAAGTCTACTAGCTACTATCTGAGGTTGCGGTCAAAATAACTGAGAGAGAGAGACCTGAAAGGGAGAAAGAAAGTAGTAGAAAGTATTTCTTTGAAAGAGGTTGCCTCTCTTTTTATTAGCTTGTCTCTTGAACTAACAGGGACCTTTGATATTTTGCACTGACTTAACTAGCTAATGGGCTGCAGAATCAGTTATCATCAAAGTGGAAGCACAATTTATTGCAGCATAGCATACAGCATTGAGCATTTCAGGGTCAAAGACAACAGCTGTTAGTCTCGTAATCCCTGATCAATATCAGCTCAATAAAAATGCAAGTCACTGATAACGCATCACCAAACATTATATTTATCATAATCCTCTAAATATTCAATTGTAGACTACTTAGTAGCAGCTTGCAACTAACTTACCATTCACAACACACAATAATATGATAATTACATAGATTTACTGCGTCTAATCCTATTTGGGACTGTATTGGTTCGGTTTGATCACGACTAGCGGCTTGGCAATGACAAAAGAAATATTCTGGTGCATTTGATTATCGAGTGAGCATTGATTTGGTCAATGAAACAGTTGATAGCATTGTGGATTGTGGCTGAGTGGGCGTTTGCACTCTTAATTGGACACCTGTTAAGGACATTTGGATAAAAATCTGAAATGCCTGTCTAAATATTTATACTGTTTTGTTTAGTGAAAGATGATAGTAATATGGCAAGGAAAACAACACCGAGATGATGGCTAATGGAGATCTAACTAAAAATACGCCGACTGGAGGAAAAGGATTATTCTCCCGTCGGCGTATTTTTTAAGGGTGATGTTAAAGGAAGCAATCGTATGGTCTATTATGTAAAAAAAAAAAATTAAAACTAATTTAATATTATACAAACTAAAATATAGTGTCGAAAAATTCATCCGCATCGCTGTCGACTGGTAGTGTGCCAAAGAGAATGGCCGCATTGCCACGTTGTATGGCAATGCTTAGCCTCTGGCCAAGGTAAAAACCAGCCCTTGGGTCACGGGAAGTGTCAACCAGTCGTTTAGAGATTTCAGTGAGTAGACCATGAGGACTCGGACCCCACGGCCCTAGGGATTCAACCCCAAACAGCTCGAAAATATAGCTACCTATAAGGTTATTATAATTTCGCCCCTTGAGGTTTTCTGCAGCCGCAGCGGCAGCGCCAGCACAGCACGCTGAGCCAGAAAGATGGGATGGCGCAAGAGTATCGACACACGTTGCGTCCCACATTAAAGGCCTACCCACCTTCCATGGAAATGAAGACATGCCGTCCGGTCTCTTGCCATCATCGCGTGTCAAGCCATTAGTTTCTAATACAGCTGGAACGCCGACGGTGACAAGAGCTCGTCGGATGATGTCATTAATGTTCGCGTGCTTATCGTATGGTTAACCTATAATAGATTACTCTTATTTGGTTAAATACAGGTTGCTCCGGTTGACATGTTGATCCTGTCAGACTTTATTTTGAAAAATTCCAAATGGCGACTCCAGAAAACTAATAGAGGTCGTGCATAGACAAAGCTTGCGGAACCAACAATCTGAAGTAGGGCCAACCAAATGAATCAAAGGTTCTTGGTCAATAGAGCAGATCCAGTTTACCTAAGTGGGGTCAAATACAGGCCGATGACCTGAAAACAGGCAAATCCGATGAACACGTAGCAGTTAATTCACCAGAAGATAAGACTAACCTCGTAAATCAAAAAGTAACTATGACAGTTAAAAATAAAATTTGCCTTGAATAAATTACAGTCCTAATAATTAAAAGTAAATCAACATCGCCTTAATTGCTCATAGGTAGGTATATACAGGTCCACGGTACCCGGACGCTAACCAGCTGCGGCAGCTACGAATGTAGGTACCAAATAATATCACGACTGGTACAAAATAAAAGAACCCCATACGTAATCACAATAAAATGCGCTTGCGCCACTCACGGCCGTGTCAAGGTCGAAAGCGTAACTTTTTTCGAGTACGTTTCTCCATTTGCGTGCGGTTGGCACTTTTGCTTTATTTTCTAGTTCCGGTTGTTACACTCACAAACAACGGGTTCCTAAGGATATCTAAATGTTAATTGGTAACGCAATGTAGCTGAACGGAATTCTGTAGTGATCTTTATGATGGTCGTTAGGGTTTGCTCGGGAGCTAAGCATACTGATTATGTGTTTGATAAGTATTAGGCACCTGGCGGAAACTATCGCAACTTAGTAGTAGACTTCAAGACAAACTACTTGATACAACGTTGCCGACCGTAGAAAAAAAATTGTTTATGTGCTTGTAATTTCATATGATGAAATGCAAAGTAGAAGTTACATTAACCAGGACCACACCTTTTACGTGTAGAACGCGAGAAAAACATTTACACAACATACACGTAACATTACGCCTGTATTCGCTGAAGGGTTAGGCAGAGGAGTACCCATAGTGCTACAGTTCTCATAATGACACAATTTATAAATAAAATAATTTTGACTTATTTATGTCGGTGTCTTTATAGAGGTATGGGTGTAAACTCTACTCATCCTCTAAAGAAAAGAGAGAAAAAATCCTTCGACCAGAGGGGTGCTGTCTGGTGGGCTACTGCCCGACGATCAATCGTCGCAACGATCCGTCCCGAGATCGATGTCGGGACGTTGTATATATACTCGACGCGCGGTAAACCCTGCTTGCGCAAAGCCGGATTTTGTGTGACGTCAGAGTGACGGATGAGTTTGCATGTGGGGTTGTAGACGTCACCACATCTTTAGTTACCTTTAGGTTCCCATATGGAGGGTATAAAAATGTATCCAGTTCCTACTAATTACGAATTGTGTAAGCTTATTGACCGTAACGTAATGGACAGAATCTGGTAGGTTTATTAACTTTGATTGATATTAAGTTGCAAACAAGTCTTAATAGTTGTTCAGTAATAGCCTTAGCACGACTATTCACTATTCTCGGCAGTAAAAATAGAACCAACACGATTAGTCCAACGGTAGAAAGCGCTACCGCCTTCTTAGAACGTTAGGAATAGGGTCGATTGCTGAGGGGACCAGCAAAATTTTAATTGTAGACCGAGTTTATGAAAAAGATCAATCGAGCATATTTTTTTTGTTTCATTGCCAGTGACTTTTTCCCTACTATTAACCCGTCAGCCTACAAAGCAGGAGTAAACAGGCATTTTCTGGGTACGCTCTTTCAACCATAGATCCACCAGGTGATGAAAAGGTCAAGAGTCTCAAGAGCAGGACCACATAATATACAGGTGGATTTTTGAGATGGGGCAGTAAGGGCAGGTACCTTAACCATTGTAGTTACAAGAAAACCGTCTTAGGAGACTAGTGTCCTTAACTTTTTGAAACATTTTGATCTGAGTAGGGATGATGCCTGGGTCAAAAAAAAGAAATTCTATTTAGTCCATCAGTGAGATAATAAAAAATAGTAGACTCGTATTTTTTGCTTTATCATATGAATAAAAATGACTTAGATAAAACGCATTAAAGTTGGGGAGTGGGGGTCGCTACGTCACAAGTACGAGTAAGTATACAATCTACACACTCGTGACGTCATGGCACATTTTACTCAATGTAATTCCGTAATCTTTTGATAACGTAAAATAAGAAAAAATACGTGTACGTTATTTTTTCATAATCTACATGACGTTTTTTTGTCATCATCCCTATTAAAAAGTTATGAAAAAAAAAAAAAATTGTTAGCAAAAAAAACGAGCATTTTTCGCGATTCTGTTTCTAATAAGGATCAAAAATCTCTATATTAGGGCCGACTGAAGTTTGAGTACTAGAAAAGTCAGAAATCGCAAAATACTTTTCCCATACATTTCGTAGGAAATAAGACTCTAACTCTATTTTACGACGTTAGACTGGTTGAGTCTCCTAGACCGTTGAGGCTGTCTTCTTGTGGCGAAAACAGGTACCTGTCCTTACTGTCCTATAACAAAAATCGATCCTTTAAATATTTATTACTGAAAAGTTTAGGTAGGTGATTATACTTACTTAAACTTTTTATTCTCTACCAGAATGGCAAAAATTCAAGCTAGGCTGAGAATCACGACTTTTCGAACGTCAAAGTTACAGACTGTCCCTCAAAACGCCCTCCCTTCACCACTTCCTAGTGGATTAGCTGGGAAAAAGAAGTGGCGCAACAAACTCCCAAGCAGCACGTACATCTTTTGGATCTATTTCCTATTAAGCCAAGCATTCTTTGTATGTTTATGAAATATAGAAAATATCGTCGAATACCTACTTTAAAAGCTTATCAACCCATTTTAACGTCCGTAAGAATTAATTGGCCTGCTAATAAATGTAGTGTTAAGCCACACCGACATTCCGTCATTAAGACATTGTGTTTTGTATGTAGCGCCATTTGCATATTGAGACAATTTCAGCGTATACCTGCAAACCGGCTGCGTTAATTATATCACTCGTACTATCGAACTAATATCTAAACAGTAACTGTTTACAAGTACTGTGTTTATACGGTACATAAATTTGTTGGTCTACTACACCCTGTTGGTACTTCGTGGGTGTGGGCTCATTGTTAGGTCTGTTTATAGACTTAGCTAATAGACTTTTGGTGTAGATTTCCAAGAGGAAGGTTATAATAATGTCCTACCGACTGATTTCGGTCACGACGGCCAATCTCAACGGCATGGAGACTATACAGGTGACCAAGAAATGTCTGATGACGAAAATGTAGTGTTTAGTTTTATGATCCGTTTGACTGTTTATCTGGAGGTAGACCTTGGTTTTGAACCCTGACAGGCCCTTTACTTTGTGTAAATTACATCACCACTGCTCTCAAAACGGTGAAGGAAAACATCGTGAGGAAACCGAAACTTTTCAATTCTCAAAACCTTTTTGATTCTTAAGAGGGAACAGGGCCTAAGATTCTCCATACATCTTTTTGATTCTTAAGAGGGAACAGGGCCTAAGATTCTCCATACAAATGTATTCCCCTGTTTTCTTCCTGAATAATGCCTCTAGCTAGAGCAATATTTTTTTTTGCATTAAATCAAGGTCTGCTGTAGACACGTCCCTGTTATTTCCTTTTTTTCAGCAGCTTATTGGTAAAGAAAATATGACCCTCCAAAAATTGAAAAAAATGCTCTATTTTTAACGCCGTGATTAGAGGACTGCCAGATAAATTCGAAACGTTTTTAACATAAAAGAAAATGATAGGAACCTAGACATACTCTTTCTTAAAATTCTAATGTAAAAAATAATTGAATCGGCTCAGTTTTCGAGGAGAAAAAAATGGAATAAGAAACGTCGATGTCGTCAATTTTTTTTGTGATATAATCGGTCTGAGCTGCAGCTGTCCCTATCGCACTCTACGGAGGCAGTTTTGAGGAAAGACGACGGCATTAGTTTCTCTAAATACCTATTTTACAAATTCCTCGCAGCCCCTGTTCCCTCTTAAAATTCGAAGACTATGACATCTACCAACCCGTACTGGCCGCGTGTGGTAGATAACAGCCCACTCTCTCTCATAGTAAGGTGCACTGTGTCCCCGCAGTAGGAACGTTATATGCTAATTATACAACGCTCAAGCTATGTTCCGGATTGGTGCAAAAACAGCTGAACGCTATTGGATGTTTGGCACACACATAGTTTATAACCCGAATTAACAGATAGGGTACTTTTAATCCTGGTAGTAGTTACGTTCCCATGGGATGTTTTCAGCATCGCGGACTCGTAGTCACACCAGATTATCACACCAGTATGACAAACAGGAATTTTTTTCTCGTTTGTCACACTACTGATTTTTCCACACCATTTATTCCTAACTAGTGCTGTCTTAGTTGTAGGTACTTACCATTGCGGACTCGTAGTCACAACAGATTATCACACCAGTATGACAAACAGGAGTTTTTTTCTCGTTTGTCACACAGACGTTCACGCGGCCAAAAGCTAGGTTGATTTAAGGTATGTCATGCTCAGTGTCATTTCTTTATATAATATGTATTTCTTTTAGTGTGAGCACCTTGTTTTTTTTCTTCTTAATTTGCTTTTGTGTGTTCTGCTATTTCTTTTGTGTGCAGTAAATAAACGATTTGTCTATAGAATCTTTCTATCATTTTCTCTTTCCTTAAAGTCAGAACTCCGATGGGACAGAAATATGACACGACAAGAGAGAGATCAATTGGATAAAATAATGATGATCGTTTTAACGATAGGTACAATTTTTTTTTTCAGGTTATAGAAAATACATTTTGTCTTTGTGAATATGCACCCTAATTGCGCCCACACGATCAATCTGTTCCATTTTGACAGTTCAACAACATTCATTGCGTTATTTACGTTGTTGAGCTGACAATTTTTTCGAACATATGAAGCAATGGATTAGCAATATCCTTCAAAATGATTCAGATTGTGATTGGTCGTGTGTTACGCAATTCAAGTGCTGTTAAAGAAGACAAATATTAATTTTATGACGGTATTTATTTATGTTCACTTTTTACAAAATACTTACATCTAAAATCTTTAAGCAATGGCAAGTAATCGTCGAGTCATAGAACTTATAGAGTTATTCATAAACTAAGGTAAGATTTACAGTTTTAATAGTTAACTTGAAATATTACAATTAAAAGAAATAAATAACGAAATATTTATAAATAACGATAACGATATGTGTAAGAGAAAATACGCTGTAATATTGACAGTTCACATAATATTTTTTAAAGCACTAATGCCCGTTTTCACCAACACTAAGTGACACTTAAATGAATCCCTAAATAAAAGTGCACTGTTGGATTTTCAACGCTAGGCTCAGCGCTGAGAGTTAAAAATCCAACAGTGCCACTTAGTTGTCGGTGAAAACAGGTATAAGTATAATTAGTCACATCATAGCCAAGCTCACAGTAGAAATAAATTAACACATTCAGAAATATCCTAAGTTGTATAAATGTACAAGTCTTTAATCATTTATTCGGTGGAAAGTCTAGCGTTGTGTATGTAGGTCTAGTGCGGGGGACTAGGGGGCGGCGGAGGCGGGGGTGGGTTTTCCCCCCTTCTGCCGACGAGCTGATAGAAGTCTCCCCCTCTTCAGGCAAGTATGGGGCTCTAGGACTTAGTACTAAAGCTTTGTATGATGAGTGAGAGTCGGCTATGCTTCGTCCGTCGCCTTCGTCTCGTCGTGACATCTCAGAGAACGGCGACACGGATCGTTTCTCGATACCGCTCGGTCCTGGAGTTTCTTCTTTCGGTTTTAACTCGTAAGCATTCTCCTCCTTTCTCTTTGGTTCTGTATCTTTCTTGAATTTCGTCTGTCTTTCTATGATTTCTGCTGTGGTTAGGTCAGAACCTTGCACGTCTGTTTCAAGAGGCGGTGCTGATAGCCAAGGTCGAGAGGAATTCGTACCACACCAACGTTCTTCGTTTTCACTTGCATCGCCCAAAAGGCCAAGTTTCTCCAAGTTTTGGAGTAGCAAATTTTCACTGGAGCTGGCAGCTCTCATTTCAGTTTTAGATTCTTCAGCTAGCAGCAGCTCTGCTAATGGTGGAGCAAGACCAAGTCCTATATTCCTTTCGTGGTACACTTCGGAAATTGTCGGAGTTAGTTCTCCACTCATATGTCTGACCTGAGCCATGGAATCACGGCTGCTTGTACCCATTTTCGGTCTTGGCGTCCGTTTGGACGTTGAAGGCTGAGCCATTGTTGGTTCAGTCTTTTCTTCCTCAGACCTCCTTGGTTGTGCTGAAGCCAGGTCATAGAAAGCGTCGAGGTATCTCGCGTGGGCGTGATCTGGTCTTCTTCGTAAGACCGTGTCATGACCTGAACTTTCCCAGTCTGAGTCATCAGATGGTGGTCTTCTTGTGTATAGAGTTCTTATTTTAGTTTGGTGTGCGAGTGCTAAGGACACGTCGCGGGGAGGTGCGGCGGTAGGTGCGGGGGGAGCGGCGGGAGGGGAGGGGGTGAAGGCGGCGTCACTCTCGCCCCTGTAGCGCGGCGGGGGCGGCGCGGGGGGCGGCGCGGTGCGGCCGTCGGGCTCGCCGCGCCCCACTTCCGTGGAGGAGGCGGATCCCCGGACGTACATAGTGAAGGCGCCGCCGCATGACCCTAGGGGTAGAGGTGGTGGAGGTACCGATGATACACTTTCCTCTGTGGAAGAAAACGGGGATTAAATACTTCACTCCACGCGTTGCATAACGGTGTTACAATAACGATGGCTTAGTTCACGACGTCTTTAATAGAGATGTTAATTTTGGTATTTTATGACAGTAGTAGTCACACCAACATATTATTATCACGAGTTTGGTAAACTATAGTATTAATTAAAGTATGTATGAAGTACTTACGTCGATGTTGTCTCGGAGGAGGTTCTCCATCAGAGTGCGGTTCTAAGTCACCGTCATCGATAGAGGCCAGTGACTCAACGCTCGAGCTCGACTCCAAACTGAGACTGCGCGGGGCTTCTTGCGTGTCTGTGGACGAATTTAGTGGTCAGTATGTCTTTGTAGATATAACTAAGTTGGCAGTTCGGAATAACTCTGTTGCTTTTAATTTTTATCTTCACTCCAAAACAATCCAATCTTCGCATTATACACCTTTATTCACCGTTGAACACTTGAGGGGCTTGTGGCTAAGGGCCGTAAGATCAAAAGCAGTTTAAACTATGGATATCGGATTCTACGTTTAAATTTAATCGATGGTTTAATCTACTGTCATAAGATCAAAAGGAAAAAATGAATGGATTAGTTAAACTTCGATTAGTCTTTTACACATGGCAATATTCTCCAGTTTTTTCGAAGTTCGTTCATCCATTCACCAAAATAATGGCAACAAATAGATACATTTGACATTGACACTCACATTTGACGTCTCTGATGTGAGTTTGTGACGTTATTATTAAATATTATTCATGTCTTCATGTGGGTCGTGGTAATTTCTTCGAAAAGTATTCTTTTTTGTGTGTTGTTTGTTTTTTTTTGTTTTGATAATTGTAATTACAATGAGTGATACTGTGCACAAAAGGGTGCCTAATTTAACATGAAAGTAAAATAATATCTAACACAAAAATGCTTTTACTCGGTCGCAGAATTCGTAGAACATAATATTTAGTATGATAGCTAGATAAATAACTACATACATATAAAACGCACACATACTCTAAAATAAAATAATTGTTATGATGTAAAAAATATTATTATGTTAAAATTATTATTATTATGAAAAAAATATTATTATTATCTTAAAATTATTATTATTATAATGTTGCCGTGCCCTAACCGGGTTTCATGTTGGAACTTACTTATATTGTAACAACTAAATGTACATATGAATGCAATAAAAAATTGAATTAACTTTGCGTCATCCGAGACAGAACTACTAACAACATTAGTGAAAAGATACGCCAATGTCTTAGAAAAAAAAAAAAAAACACACCATCCATTTTATTAACCACAAAACAAAGCTTCAATGATTAAATAAGTACCTACGTAGAAATGTTTAAAGCAGGCACGCACGCACAGGCAGGTAGAAATGAGGATACGTAATATCTCTATGTTTTTTGTGAAATGAGGGGTCTATAAAGTTTCAACGTCAAATTATGCCATCTGGTCACTTTACGGTCAGTTTAATCTATACAAAGGAGTTTAACCGTCCCTTTGGGAGAGTTTAAACTAATCGATGGTTTAAACTTCCAATAATCGATCAACTACCATTGATCTTATGAAATAATCGATGCCCAGAGATTAAACTCTCTTCTGTGGTTTAAACTACGATTGATCTTACGGCCCTTAGTGTCGTCCGGGTCAATCGATCAGTTTAAGCTACGATTGCCACGGTTGGTCCGTGGGACCATCTATGCATACCAAGACCCCTCCAGGCTTCGGAAAGCCGTTGGTACCCGGCTGTCATTTGTAGACCTTTGTCAGTTGTTACGGATCGTCAGAAGCCCGAAAGTCTGACAACCAGTCTTACCATCAGAAAAGGCTAGGCAGATTGATAGATGATAGAAAAAAAAAAAAAAAAAAAAAACTGTCGATGTCTTACCAAATAACGCGAGTAGTGCCTGTAGCACAAACTGTATGTGTCTCCTGTTGGCAGCCTTGCCGGTGCGTAGCGTTACTTCATCCTGACCCACCTCAGCCAGGTCAAAACCGAGGGATGCTAGGAGTTCGTGGCAACCGTTTACTCGCCATAATCTGATGAAGATCAAAAGTCAATGAGTGAAACTTGACCTACAAAATTATTAAAAAATTTAGTTGAGATGAAAAACGGTAGATTATCTTAATTACTCCAGGGAGTCAGAAACAACGGCCACTTATTATTGCTGACAGTCCCTGAAGCCTGGCATTTGGAGGTTATTATGTTGTTGTGTGACCGTCAGACTGCCAAGTCATAGGTCTCGAGTTCGAACCCAAGACACGCACCTCGTGACTTTTTGGATTCATGTGCGAATTGTGTTATTATCACTTGCTTCAAAAACGGTGAAGGAAAACATCGTTAGGAAACGGGCTTGCATGAGAGATATTTCTCGACGGCATGTGAAGCCAAGTCAGAGGCCCATGGGCGGCTTTAAAACTCTCCCACCAGGTTAGCCACTAACCACACGAAAAGAAAAAGAAGATGTTACAAGCAAAAAAAAACATTGAATTTACATAGATATGTACATCTGAAAGCCGACGTTGATAAGATTGCATGATTGAAGAAGATACAAAAATTAATACCATCTACTTTTATAATACTGGTGTCTCATATTGGAGACGGTTACCGCACGCGACGTTCGGCACCGGTGACTCATATTGGTGACAGTGCGCGCATCACCATTAAAATATTATTTTTGCGTAAAATATGGTACTAAATCGATGCCTAAATTTTTTTCTACACTGGTAATAATATTTGTAAGCCATAGAAAATAAAAGTTGCTAAAATCCTCGTGTCCAAAACTGTAAAAAAAATATATGAACGCATCGTTTTTTAAATGGATATTCTGTGGTTCCGACTTGTCACTCAGTGCCGTGTTGTGTCATAATAAAAAACATTGTGAAGGATTTTGCTACTAAAACTTCGGTAAGCAATTGAATAATTAGTTATTAGTGTATAGGTCAACTTTGTAGATAATCGTTTGCGTGAAATAATGTAATAAAAATGATTTACGAGCCAATAAAATTTTACGTAATTTCGATTTTGTGACTCACTTTTTTCATGTGTTTGTTGTCTGTTTTCCAATGAATTTGTTCTTTATACGGTGAATAACTATGCTAAAACAAATTCTAATTAATTATTTCATACATTCGAGGCATTTTCATATTTTTTTTTATCCATATTTCAAAATCATGTATAGAACTACGCGATTCAAAATTTACAGCACCGCGCACTATGAAGTTGAGTTGGAATCATGTTGGAATATTATGGAAATATTGTATGTAAGACTTATAAGAAAAAAATCTAATTAGATTATTTGTCTATTCATGATATTATTACCAAAATTTTGAGTCAATTGATGCATTACTTTTGCCAGAAATCAACATAATACAGCAACAAGTCGGTTTGCGGTCAGGTGTATGTTATCAATAGGATGTTAATAATACTAAGGTACTAATAACAGTGTTATTGATATTATCATGAGTGGCCTCACTGTTCATGAACCCGAATATGTTTACAGAATGTAAATTGAAGCAATAGAACCAAAGCTACAGAGTTTTTTGTGAGCGAGGTCAGCCCAGGTCAAATTACATCGCGCGTAGCGGTCCGTAGTTTTCGCGCGCGAATTTTTTTGCAATACTTTAGAGGTTAAATGTTTGCATCAGTCAGTTTCATAAAGGCACACCATCATAGTATATGAAGAAGAATAAGGGAGAAGAAGAACAAAATTACGAAGAAATGAAATGGAATGCAATTGAAATGAAGATGAAGTTTCAAACTCAAACTCAAAGCATTTATTTCAAATAAACCAATTACAGGTACTTTTGAATTTGTCAAGGGGTCGGTCAATCAGAAAGATGAAGCTAGTTGCCCATTCCAAAGCGTAGTAGGTTCCTATGGAGAAGAACGGGCAAGAAACTCCACGGACACTCTTTTAAATCAGATTATTGTTAAAAAATATTGGTTACATCATTCATGTTGAAATTATACATGTGAAAACAATGAAGAAAGACGTGCACGTTAAAAGCGTCCATAATAAAAATATAAGAACAATAAGAATTTAAAAATTAAAATAAGCCATGGCAGCTAAGAGATGACCTGTCCCTACTGACGGCGCCCGTTCACGAACATGACGCATGGATCAGCACCATTCAGCTCAACCATTTTGAAGGGAACTTAATGATCCAACACACGCGCCACCATCAGCGAGACATTTGAGTGAGCATGACATACTCTCAGCCGCCAGGGCACATTCAAGTCAATGAAAGACTTTATAGATACTTCCGTTACCTACGTAGTTTAAATCAAGGATGCTGCAATAAGTAAAAGGTACGAACCTGACGTTAACAGCCACTTCAATGGTGTCTGTGTCCGAGTTCTTGACGGAGAACTGTGAGATGACGGAGCGAATCACACCGATGATATCATCCGCAACGTCGCCGTTCGATATCAGTTTTGATAGCGCTTGTAGGGTTGTTGATGTTAGACCTGAAGTAAGAAATTGTCGTTAAAAGAGGCAAATATCTTAGTCTATGACGAAAAACAGCTAGAACTACTAAAGATGAGTGTGAATCTATTCAATGTTAAGTACCTATGCGAACTATTCAGGTTGAAATTATTAGAAATTCGACTTTGTGCCGCAAAAGTTAAGATTGCAGATAAAATGTAACTTATGTGCAAGGTGTGATGTATAGAACTTACCTAAAAGAGCTTGCAAACTAGCAGAGCATTGAGTCAGTCTCTCTTCCGGATCACTTTGAGGGAAGAACACACTCGACGGAATACCATTCGCTGCTGGCTCGAACCTGAGAACAAAGACAACATTTGATTCTATTGACTTTTTTATCAAGAGAGCAGATTTAGGATACCGTAACCGAAGGGATTACTAAGCCACCGCTGTCCGTCTGTCTGTCAGTGGGCTGTATTTCATGCAACTTAAAAGGCAGACAGTAGTAATAGTAATAACAAATAATAGTAAAAATAAAACTAAGTTGAAGGGGGTTTGGATACAAGAAACCGGTTTTTTCGGCGTTTTTTTCTAAATATTGTACGGAACCCTTCGTGTACCTACGAGTCCGACTCGTACTTAGCCGGTTTTTCACAGTAATGAGAACCACGTTTGTTCTGCATACAGGGGTACCAGAATAAACAAATGTGGTTCTCAATGTGGCACGCATCTATGTCATGAATGAACTTGGACGAAGCGAATCGTAGCACGTGGTCTCTTCTCTTCTTCTTCTTCGTGGTCTACCACATAGGAAAAAGGGATAATTTATGAATGTAGAACGATTCCAAGATACAATATTAGGAGGTTCTTACCTAAATCCAACGCTCATGAGCAGTTCCCGCCAGCCATTGATGCTGCCTGCTTTGTTCTCAATACTCTTCTGTGTGGTGTACATGGCATTCTTCTGTCCTCTCACTATCCTCTGTAGGGACTTCTCAACGAGGTGTAAGCATACTCGTAGTGCATCCCTTAAAATAAATCGGTTATTATTTGAGGTCCATTACAAATTTTGACTGATCCCCGGTCTCTAAAAGCGTAATTTTAACGCCTCCTGATTAGCAAATCAGCTGTCAAAATGCTCTTAGAAAGTGAGGTTAGTTTGTGAATGAATTATCGAATTGGTGTCAGATATCCTATCCTATAGCATCCGAAAGAGTTTTTACTACAGAACAATTGTCTAGACGAGCGTCAGAGCGGAGAGAGAGATACTGCCTATAGCTGTCTATGCGTTATCGGGTAGAGATCTTTTGAATGTTAGCGATGATATTTTCCAAAGCCTCTGGCTTATCTATATGCCTTTATTTTTATCTATTCTTCTCACCTGCACTTATCAGGGGCCGCCAACAGTTCACACAAAGCCTGTCCCATGAGCGCGACCTTGTTGCTGAGGCGCACGTTAGCTCCCACTAAGACCAGGCCGGCCCAGTGCGCTGGGTGCGCGAAGTGCTTCGTGTGACGGACTGTCTGCATCGCGTCGCCGAGAGCCCTGTAGAACAGAGATATTGCTATAAAGTTTGTAATCATAACTCTAATCTGGGCAAAAAAAAAAACATTGCAAGCATAGGACGACTGTTAACACTTTGCGGTAACGCCAAGTTAAGATCTAAAACCATCATTGGATTCTTCATGAAACATCGTTCGTGACGCCACTTCTTCCAAGCACAAGCAAGTGGTGAATGGTGGGCGTTTTGGCCGCTGACACACATGCTAAAGCTGCCACTGCAAGCTGACATACAGCTTTTGACCTTCAAAAAGTGCTGAATTAAATTTTTGACGGCCTAGTTCACTTACATGGCAACGCGGTTTCCCGGCAGCAGTGCAGAGAAAAGCGCTATATACAGTATCTTGGTGGCAGTATCGTGCGGTGTTGGCCATGAAGTCTGTAGTATGGCGTGAGCTCCTGCCACTAGTAGTGTTCGACATAGACGTGAAACTCCTTCACCAGCGAGGCACACGTCTTCACTCTCTTCCTACTATATGACCTTGAATAGTCTTTTAAATGTAGGTTTTACTTACTTGGCAACTCTCTTCGATTTATATGCCTCTGAAAAGACCTCTGATTGTCAATACTTACTTGGCAACGCGGCTTCCTTGCAATAGTGCAGAGTAAAGCGATCGATACAGTATCTTGGTGGCAGTATCTTGCGAAGCTGGCCATAGGTTCATTAGTATGGCGTGAGCTCCAACCGCTAGTAGTGCTCGACATGGACGTGAAACTCCTTCTCTTGCGAGGCTCACATCTCACTCTCTTCGACCTATATACCTTGAAGTCTCCTAAATATAAGTACTTACTTAGCCACGCGGCTTCCCTGCAGCAGTGCGGAGTAAAGCGATCGATACAGTATCTTGGTAGCGGTATCTTGCGGGGCTGGCCATAGGGTCAGTAATATGGCGTGGGCTCCGGCCGCTAATAATGCTCGGCATAGACGCGATACTCCTTCTCCTGCGAGGCTCACGTCTTCGCTCTCTTCGGCTGAAGAGCCTTGGAGGGCAGCGCTCGATGGTGCGCAAGATATTACCACCTGGTAAGCATTCAAATTATTAATAGACTAATGACTAGTCAAGTGCACGATGGAACAGAAAAGGTTTTATCCAGTTTGAATATAATGGAACGGATCCAAAAAATATACAGAAGACTTCTTTAGACAAAAAACTTTTTCACAAAAATAAAACCGACTTCCAAAAAAAAAAAACACTACAAAGTGAAAAATAACTTTGATTTCGGAAGTCGGTGTCTTGGGTTTTTTATTTTAGTTTTTTTTGCCACCGACTTCCGAAATCAAAGTTATTTTTCACTTTGTAGTGTTTTTTTTTTTTGGAAGTCGGTTTTATTTTTGTGAAAAAGTTTTTATTTTTCACTTTTTAGTTGTGGTACCTACACAAAACCTCCACAAAAATTTGAATACCAAGTAAATTACAGTGACAGGAACTATTAGAATATCATCCACGTATGCTAGGTGGGAAAAATATGTATTATTGAAGCCAACTCAAAAACCCTTCATCAGATCTTGACCAAATTTATATGGGACCACTTCTGAAGTATGCCCTACCAAACAAAAAAAGAATCATCAAAATCAATTCATAATTGGCGGAGTAATCGCGTAACAAACATACAAAAAAAAAAAAAAAAAAAACATACCGTCGAATTGAGAACCTCCTCCTTTTTTTGAAGTCGGTTAAAAAGACGGGTTATTGGAAATTATAAGAAAAGTATATCCGAAAACTTACCAATCTGGCGCTGATCTTGAGATTCATAATTTCTGAAGCGGTCAGCATGAACTCTGAAGCTGGCGGCAACTCTTCATTACTTGGAGGCATTTCGGAATCTGTGATAAAACGACCACATTACAGATAAACATTTATGATGAAAAAAAAAACACTAACACACACACACACACACACACATCACACACACACCCCGCACACACCCTCAAATACACTAGCCCACTCACCGACAGCTGCTAAATTAATGTTTCATTATTATTTTATATTGTTTTTAATTTTCTTTCAACTGTCTAAAACATTGTTAACTACCACTTATAGGAAGAGCGAGACAGCTCCGACACAAGTACTTCTGTAACTTACTGAGGCTGCCTCAATTTATGTCTGACACAATGCTTACGATAAATTCAATATTTTTGTATTTTTTTATTTTTTTTGTATAAGTATTTAGATCACACAATACCAAACGAATAGCGTGTCATTTAACTTTTAAATCAATGTCATAAGGTTTGAATTGTCAAGATTAGGAAGCACGTGATCTATACTGACAAATAAACTGATTTACGTACTTTCGTCTTCATTTTCCGTAGAGGTATCGGCAGCACCGCTGCTACTATTCAGTAATCGCTTTGCTTGTGAGTCCACCTGCAAAGAGATCATCATAAAACATCGTCAATGTATAGCTAGTAAGAGGTGTCCCTCAAGGCAAAATATACTAGGCCCAATACCACTGACAGATCGAGCATCATTTAAATCAAAAAGCGACTCTTGCTACGACACAATATAGTGCAATTCAGGTCACACAGCGATAATTACCTACTTGTATATTCATCTATAAGTTGCTTCTCATTCTATCGCGTAACTCTTATATCTTCTGACTACGTTACCCTCACTGAATTGGCCCGACAAGACGGGCACACCGTGTATTTGTAGCTTCATACCTAAAATGCGGAGTGCACCTTCTGTACTATTCTGTGCCAATACTGAACAACTAATAATAATAAATGCAAGTGTGATTTTAACACTTTCGACTCCATCCATTTTTATAGAGCTCATACGCCATGCCGCAAGTTGACTTCAGAAAGTCCACCGACATTACGTTTGCACTAAAGTTAACCCTGGAGGAATGTCACCGGCATTAGGTTTGAAATCTTGTTAATAAACAACTGATTTTATTTTGACAGTTTCTAATGCAAAATTCGCAAAGAATAACCTACATTTAAAATTAGCCCTCCGCGAGGGCTCCCGGCATCCCATATGCAACTTGAGTGAACCCTCCAGGAGTGCTCCCGGCACTGAACGTGTTAAGGAGTGATCCTCAAGGTACTCTAATAGTCAAATAGACCTGATACTCAAAAGAGAAATAAAATCTGTATAGAAGTGTCCTAAATATTGATCTTTTCCCAGCAGATCTTTGACTTTATTTATGCTGGCAACAAAAGTGTACTGACCACTTCTCCGGGACTGAGAACGATGGCGGGAGTCTTCCAACAGATATGAGTGGCGAAGTGTATGCATTCGGCTTGCGTCAGTTGCGACAGAACCGCTTCTTTAGATGCCTGTGTACAAAAATACATTATTTAATTAAACTAAGCAGAACCTGTGTAAAAAATTTAACTTTCTTGAAAAAAAAAATGCTTGCGAGCAATGAAGTCTAAAACATTCCCATTTGTTGACGTGTGCTCTTGAATCAAAATTCGAGCTGTCTAAAATAACTCGTTTTCATTGTTTTGAAGATTGGTTCCACTGCGGCTTTAGCTGTGAACCGTAATGTTTTTGCGCTTCTTTTATTCTATGTATACTAGGTCCTTACCTGATAGTCAGTAAGAGGTGTGACGCGTAGCATATCGGCTACAAGTTCAGCTTCCTTCAGTTGCGCGTGCGCGGCTGCCCATCGTGCGCCTCCCACTCTTGGAGCTCCTACCACCAGACAACGCATACCTGCTTCCGCATTGTTAGCGTTCGCATTTGATGCTCCTGGGAAGCAATTATTGTCCGTCCTATTATTTGCAGTTTAAGAGTGTCTTCACACTTAGCTGACGGCATCTCATTGACAAAGCGTAGACGCTGTGTTAATATATCCCGTCGGTGGCGTAGACATTGCATCAAAACTATACGTTGACGGGACGTTAGCGTCGTGTTTGCATAGCATCTACGCTGTTCATGCGTTCATTGAACACTGGGCAGCTGTCAGATGCACAGAAGATTACGAGCTGTCACATTATTTTGTAAAAAAATACAATTTTTTTAAGTCTCCTCAATGTCTATTACTATACCTACATTGTAACAGCGAATCAATTTTCACGCCTCCCCCTTAAGACCTAGGCCAAATATTATTTGATATTCGAATAGGTCATGACCTAAAGAGGAGCCATTTAGAAAAAAAGTACCGCGGAGTTTCGTGGATATTCTGGTTAAACAATAAGAATGAGCAGCTTTCTACCATATATATACGCAATATATTTGTAGTTAGAGCACTTACCATGATCATGATGCGGCTTCGCTCTCATGTGCCGGTGGTGCCTCAGCGGTCTCAGAGCCGGCGCGGCCAGCAGCGCGTACCGCTCGCACAGCGGCTCGCCGTCGCCGGGCGCGGCCGGGGCGGGCGCGCCGGCGGCCGCGGCACTGCGCAGGGCTCCCCAGGGACACGCGTACAGTGCGCCTTCTACTACTACGATGAGTTCTCGGCGACCGCCGCAGCCGCGACGACCGTGGGAGGCTGTGGAAGATGTTATGAATGAGTTGATGATTCGACGTTGAAGACCTGTCATCGTGAAACCTTGATTTACAAGAATAAGTAGGATGTGGATCTACGATGCCACATGTGAACTACGCATCACTCTGACGTCACGCATAATCCTGCATCGCGCAAGCAGGGTTTACCGCTCGACGAGTACGTCCAGACATCTATCATTGGACAGTAACCTGTCTGGTGGGAGGATCCTCCCTTTTCTATGGAGGATGAGTGAACTTTACACCTTGTTCCTCATACGTATCAGGCTATAGACGTAATAGTTAGAATAGATCACCTTCTAAAAAAGCTTATCCAAGGAAGTACTGCCACCATTGCATTGCTATATTTTAAAAGAATGGGTGCTGATAATATAGGGGAGCTCGTGGCTAATTAATAACAGCCGCACGGGTCGATGGATCGGGTTAAGCTACGCTTGCCGGGGTTGGTCCGTAGATGGGTGACCATCTTAACATACTGAGACTCTTAAGTGCCTCGGAAAGCACGTTAAGCCGTTGGTCCCGGCTGTCATTCGTGGATCTTTGACAGTCGTTACGGGTAGTCAGAAACCCGAAAATCTGACAACCAGTCTTACCAAGGGGTATCGTATTACCCAGTTACTGGGTTGTAGAAGTCAGATAGGCAGTCGCTCCATGTAAAATATTGGTATTCAGCTGCATCCGTTTAGATTGGAAGCCGACCCCAACATGATTGGGAAAGAGATATTTTAACTTGGTGTCTAAGTTGGCACGTACGATTATAAGGCAATATCATACAGAAGGGACAAATCTATATCTGTGTAAAATATCCTCACCATGATTATTGTTGCAAGAAGCTGGCAGCAAATCCTCGAACGGTGCCAACAGCATCTGATACAATGCGCTGAGGCACGGCGGACCTTGCCATGATGGCTGCTTCTTACGTGGGATGTGGACGCTGGACCTAAACAATGGAAAGAAGTAAGATCAAGAGTCATCATAAGTGAAGCATTTTTCCAACAATGTGTGTTGGAGTCGGAAGCAGTCTTTAGAGTGTACCCTCAAAACAAAAACTTACAGCACAAGTTATACAGTTTTTTAAACGATTCAATCAAACTTCTAATCTACTTCTCTACTTCTTTCTAAACTTGAATCCATCGGAGTGCGAGGAATCGCTCACGACTTATTTAAAAAATTTCTTACTGATAGGATGCAGTGCGTTAGGATGGGGGAGTACGTTAACGAAGCAAACCCGGTGATTATCGGAGTCCCACAAGGAAGTTTGCTGAGCCCTCTCCTTTTTCTGATCTACGTCAACGAACTCTGTGAACTATCCCTTCCATCCACAAAAATAATAGCCTACGCAGATGACACGGCAATTCTATCTTATGGCCGTGATTGGGCTTCAGCTAAAGAGACGGCCGAAAAGGGACTCGGTGAAGTGATGTTATGGCTAGAGCAAAACAGTCTCACACTAAACGTTGCGAAAACTAATTTTATCACCTTTGGCTCAAGACGTTCCACTCTACCACAAGACGGTGCATTACTAATTAAAGCCCACAAATGTTCCAACCTTCTCCCCATTTGCACATGCCCCGTTGTAACTAGAGCACCAGTGGTACGATACCTCGGCCTTCAATTAGATGCCTGCCTGTCCTGGAAAACACACTTACAAACAGTGTCCGCACGAATACGAAAACTTATTTTTCTATTTAAGAAGCTAAGGGCAAACATCGAAATCCTTAAGATTGTTTACTCGGCACTAGCCGAATCAGTACTGAGCTATTGCATCACTGCCTGGGGAGGAGCCGCCAAGACCGACATTATACAGGTGGAAAGAGCCCAGAGAGCCGTAATTAAAGTCATTTTAAAAAGATCCTTCAGATTCCCAACGCGGCAACTTTACAGGGATTTTAAAACACCAACGGTTCGACAACTATATATACTACGCGCAGTCATGCGAAAACACGCGACTCTTCCATACAGCATAAATAACAGCCCGACAGTAAGAAGAAGACCCAAACCGGCTTGTCCCACAACACATACAAAAACTACATTCGCTAGACGTCACTATCCCTACCTAAGTGCCCTTATATACAATAAAATACATCAAAAACATAATATACATACACTAAATACACACAAATGTAAAAAAATTACTAAAGAATTCCTCCTCACCCTAGATTATGATGAAACAGAAGCACTGATGAAACCCACATACAAATAAATAATTATTAGTATCACGAACGCTTACACAACCACAGACATAATCACACACCTTCTCTACACACACACGACACACATTACACATCACACACTCATACACAACACACATCACACACTCATACACAACACACATCACACATTCATACACTTTCCCCATAACACCACATCACACGCGCTTACTCACACACAATTTGCTGCTGTTACACTTTTTAGATTTCCTAATTTTGTAAAAAATCTTAGCGGACGAATGGATGGCCCCTATAACACAGGATTGTCCTAGCATCGGGGTCATTATTCACAAAAAAATGAGCACAAATGTAATATCATAATAACGTAACATGCATTGTATTACTTCTTTTTGCTAAATAAATTATTCTTATTCTTATTCTAATGAGGTCTAAATATCTTGGGATCCGGATTAAACATAGGTTGCTATGAGACTTGATTGCTAAGGGAAAGTCTGCTAGAACTAATAATATTTGATTATGTGTGTGATGGTGTGTCTGTTTGTGTATACGAATTTGACGTACCTAGTAGACCCCTGAAGACTAGCCACGGATCCGGCGACGGATCCTCCGACTGAGCCCACACTGAACAGAGAGCTCAGCGAATAGTTCGACGAGTTCAGAAGATGGTTGCGGCTTACCTGTGATAAAACAATAATAACACTGTAAATGGTGAGCTTAACGCAGCGTTGAGTTTGAGCATGATGCTTAAAAGTTTGTGTTTCATGTTTTAGGGGTTAAATTGAGAAACCAACAACAAAGGAACATAAGACAGTTAAGCAAAGAGGGCAAAACTTTATTTAATTCATTTGACATAGTCCAGTCGCGAGACGTGGCTCATATTTGCAACAAAGGAGGTGATGAAGGTCCCTATCACTAGTTATGACAGCGAAATAAGTCATAGTAAGTCATCAGCGTACGAACTAATTACAGTAGAAAGACTATATTATTTGAAGGAGCACAGCTGTTCAATGGATTGGCAGACGATATAAAATAGTGCGATAACGTGAATACTTTTAAAAATAAGCTTAAGACACATGTATGTACATTATAACTTCTAATACTCTGGAGGAAATTGTATTGTACTGTAATATCATATTTATTACTTTGCATCTAAGCGGACTGTAAGTTCTTATGAGAATAAATTTCTTTAAACCGATCTCACCGTGGTAATAAGCAAAATTAAAGGGTCGAGGTCTCTTCGAGGTCGTTCTGAAGGTCATCTCAAGCACCGCGCGCGCTCATTATTCAAATCAAATAGCGCGAGCTTCCCCGGTATACAGTAATACACTTCCGTCGTTTTTCTCGAAATCAGTTCCACAGATCGATTGAAGGAAAACGAGAGGAAATATGTTACACATCAAAAACACAGGGTCAGCCCAGTAATAGATGAAGTGTCATACCATTCGTGCCAGCCCCGTGTTCGGTCTGTCATCAGGGTCCCACTGATCGTCGGCCTCACTTCGTCGCTCGGCGTTCGCCTTCAGCCAAGTAGACCACTCTCCGATGCAATGCTCCAACTTGCCTAGACCACTCACTAGCGAGAAACAAATAAAGGCATTATGTATTAAGAGATAATCTAAAGAAATCTTTAAAAAAAAATTGTTGAGTTCACTGAAAGATACATAGATTATTGAACACCATATAATTTACAATTGGAAACTCAGAACATAAGTGGTCCTATTGTAAAAGGGATTTTTAGAGGACCTTTGAAATCATGCAAAGATTGTCTTCAAAATATTCCTCTAAGTCCATGGATTTATAATTTTGAACTGAATCACACTAATATTATAAAGGCGAAAGTTTGTGAGCGTGTATGTTTGTCTTTTCTTCACGCTAAAACTACTGAACGGATTTGGATAAAATTTGCCACACAGATAGTTTATTACCTGGATTTTTTTTATTTTTTATTTATTTATTTTATTTATTCATGAAAAATTACAGATAGTTACAGAATCTAATTATTACATTTATTTATGTTAGGTTTTGTTGTAAAATCTGTAACAAAATAGTTAAAACCCTGCCTCTCAAACTAGGTTAAAACCTGTATTTTGAGAAACAGTGTTCGGCCACCAAATTCTTGTATACTATTACTGTTACAACAATTAATGAACAGTGTCGTTCTACCGCTGCAATAATTTATGTGATTCTGTTGTGACGTATGTATATATGTGTGAGGATGTAGTGGAAGGTGAGTTTGTGTATGAGTGTGTGCATGTGTGATAAGGTGGGGTGGGCGGTGGGTGCAGTGCGCATGTTTAAATGTGTGTGTATGTTATCGAAATCGAAATGCGTGAGAGATTAGGTGATGTATGTTAGTAGGGACTCCGTGTAGGCATAGTCCCTCTCTAGTAGCCACTCTGTTACTTTAGTTCTTACCGCATTAACACATAGAATGCTTTTTATCCCGATATTCCCACGGGATCGATACTTATGCGGGTGAATCCGCGGGGCGCAGCTAGTTATTCATACGAGTATATATGAAGGAATTGAGAAACATCCTTACCATTGCTAGGCTGAAGGTCATCTGGACTGATATCAGGCAAGCTGTTGTCACTATCTTCAGCTTCTTCCAGGAGAGACACTTGGTGGAATCTCAGTATACCTTGGGAAGGAACACAACATATTTAGTAAACACATTATTTTAGACGATTCATCGAGATGAATGGTGTCACCAACTGACGATAAGTTCTAGCTATTTTTTAGCTAGTTTTTTAATTAATTCATTACAAATAAGGCACAATCTAAATTTGCATGCTGAATTTAGTAGGCGGAATATGAAGTACTTTGTATTGTATTATGAGATATGTAAGCACCATATTTCATGCAAATAAATGATATTCTATTCTATTCTATTCTAACTTATCTGAAAAAGTTTTCATACAATGTCTGTTCCATTTATGATATACGTCATACATAGTCCTCCAGAACGAATTTCGGCCATGGCGACCAATTTCAGCGGAGACCAGCCTTCGGCGCAGGAGATATACACATATATAGCACAAGTGTGTGCGCAGACACAGGACCGGTGCACTCTCTCTTCCCTCACTCTCATAAGCACTCACTCTTTCTTGTGTGTCTGTAAACGGCTGATAAAGTTAAAAATTAGTCTTTACCTTTATGTGGCTGCAGCAACCATGCATACAGCCTTCCGGCAGCAAGACTGTAGTACAATACTGGAGCTTTCTGCTTGTTTACCACTTCTAGTACTTGTTCCACGCTTGATGGACTCCAAGGTTCTGAGCGCTCCTTGCCAGCTTCTTCTGCACTTCTGAGACAAAATATTGCAATGCTAGTGACATTCTTCCTCATTTTCAATATACTAAAATTGAAATAGTTATGTGGAAGACCAGTTAAGACTGGTGGAAACTACAAGGGGTATCGTATTACACAGTTACTGGGTTGTGGAGGTCAGATAGGCAGTCACTCCATGTAAAATATTGGTATTCAGTTGCATCCGGTTAGTCTAGAAGCCGACCCCAACATAGTTGGGAAATGACTAGACAGACTTTTTATGAGTTCTGTGAGGAAAAAGGCAAAAAACAGAAGCTGAACAAAAAAGAATGTTTGATTCTGCCACTAGCATTGGCAGAATCAAACATTCTTTTTTGTTAAGCTAGGCAAGGATATGGCAAGGAAAGAAGCGAACACTGACATGTCGGCTATAGATGTATGGAGGAAAGACGGCGTCTTGTAGAAGGACTAACCTCTGCTGTGCATGTAGTTCAAGATTGGCTTGGTTCAATGTTCCAGATGGTTTCTCAGTGACAGCGTCCAGGGATCGACATCGTCCTCTCTCTGCCACTACCAAAGCTTCGGGGTGACGGCCCAGTTCTGAAAATATTTGAACATTTTTGTGGCAGTTTGAACTAGAGGAAGATTACATGTATGTATGAAGTACTGCAATTTTGGCCTTGCGTTTGCAATGGTGGACTTAAGACATGATATGAGCAGTTCATCGTAATATATCATCTCTTTCACTTACCAACTAATACTCTCTGCAGCGCATGTTGCGTAGATGTGTATAGTGCAGCGATCTTTCTGTCCCTATGCTTGTCGTTGCTCGACTCTAGTAGAGTTAGCGCAGCTTGTAGTTGTTCCTTTGCCTCTTCTAGTTCTCCTGATGCCCACAGAGCGAAGCCGAGGCGGTGGCGAACGCGAGCCTAAGCAATAGAGTTGATGATAGAGGTAAGATTAATCGAGTTGGTAACGAAACTGCTTATATCTTTAATGGATTCAACTTCTTAAAGAATGAGTTTGTTGTTGAGACAGCCTTTTGTGTTATTTGAGATAGTTTTTTTTACCATAATTAACAATAAAATTGCAGCATATAAACTGCATTGGTTTTGCCTACAATTCGGAGGAGCTCGTGGCTAAGTAATAACAGCAGCACGGGTCGATCCATCAGGTTAAGCTCCATGCTTGCCGGGGTTGGTCTGTGGATCGGTGACCATCTTTACATAACGAGACTCCTCCTTGCCTCGGAAAGCACGTTAAGCTGTTGGTCTCGGCTGTCATTCGTGGATCTTTGACAGTCGTTACGGGTCGTCAGAAGCCCGAAAGTTTGACAACCAGTCTTAACAAGTGGTATCCTATTACCCAGTTACTGGGTTGTGGAGGTCAGATAGGCAGTCGCTCCATGTAAAATACTGGTATTCGGCTGCTTTCGGTTAGACTAGAAGCGGACCCCAAAATAGTTGAGAAAAGGCTAGGCAGATTGATTGGTTTTGGCTAATTTTGAAATCTACGTTTAGTTTTTACGCCCAAGGATCCAAAAATTTCTTACCTCTTCTTCAGCGTCAGCCAGTCCTTCAGTGGCGGCGAGAGCTTGTCTTAGATACGACACAGCACTGCCACAGGCACCCATCGCTAGATGAGCCCTTCCTAAATCTGCCAGTGCTTGTGCACGTCCTCGCGTATCACCTGTCAACAAAAATCAAATAAGTTTCAGGAAATGTATTTCTAGATCAGGAAAATTACGCTAGCCCATTCTACTGAAGATTCTAGAGTTCGTTCTTATCCCGTCTTTCCTGATGTGGTAAGATCAACCATCGTATGATAATTAATCGGCTGGAGTTATTTACTCTTAGCCTTCATCAGAAGGAAGCATGGAAACCATTTTAGATCCATGTTGTAAGTCAGACAAAAATACATGTATTTCGATTTAAAGATTTTTTTCTTAAACATGCATTAAATTATATTATTTTTTAGAAATTCGAACATTATTTTAAATCGAAAATGCCATTCTGGTTGAATACATGCGAGTGCCCGGCGGGCAAAGTTTGTATGAAAACTCATATCTGTCATGTTATTTAAAAATGGAACGAACTTTTTATTTCAAAACATGGCAACCAAGGAGGTAAATCTCAAAGATTTTGCTATTTGATTTGTCCACTCGGACCGTACAGGTTAAAATTTCGATTTCGCTTGAAAACAGAGTTGTAAGGTAAAGAAGAAACAACAGATATATTGGTGCGTAAAAATATATCGTTGTTCGTCATTGATTCTGGAATTTATAATTAATTTACTTAGTTTGAATTTCCGCGCATCATTTGAGAAATTTACTGTAAGCCTGGGCCGCAACCAGGCATTAACGGACTCACGTATGTGTGCCTTGGCTTCGCCTCGGCGCACATTCTTACGATCGTCCATCAATGCCCCTGTTGCAGGCCGCGACAGTAATGTACTATATTTCTCAAAAGAGCATACATACCTATCATAGTTGACTTATAATATAAGAAACTTAACAAAACATAAACATATTCTTAATTAATAAACAAAATGGAATAACATTTTAATGAATAGAAGTTAGAAAGTATAGTTGCCATTTACCTGCAGCAGTAGCATGTCGCAATCGTGACTCATGCCATCTCGCCGCTTCAGCGTGTGCGCCCATCGACGCATGCGCAGCACCCAAACCACCGCAAGCACGGGCCTATAGTAAATAAATAAATCGTCAATAGTATACTGTGTAAAATAGTAAATTATTAAAAAAAAAAGTAATAATTTACATATATACAAACTAACTTCCATCAGCGGCTTCGCCCGCGTATTATCTTTATTTTTATGTTACTCAGTGGTAATATAGCATTGTATTGGTGTAAGAGTTTTAAAAATCGGTCCAGTAGTTTTTGAGTTTATTCATTACAAACAAACACAAAAAAATCAAATCTTTTCACTTTATAATATTACGAGTAGTTTAGAAAACTATGTAAATATATCAGGGAAGTTTTCATCATCATCATTTCAGCCGAAATACGTCCACTGTTGGACATAGGCTCCCTCAAGGATCACCACTTCGACCAGTTCTGTGCTTCCCGCATACATTTATCCAGAGAACTTTTATGGATGAGAAATAAGTAATATTGGCCGACATTCGAGCCCAGTGGCATGTTATTTATTAGAGTGGCCCATTTCCATCAATTCATAGACTTCAGTATTGCATTGATAAAAGAAAATTGTCGAAAATCGAACTCAGTGTTGGGGGGTCTCAATTAAATCAATGTACTGAAATAGCCTGATTAGGATTTCTCAGTCAACACTTGATAAACAATGCAATATCTTCCGGTATACCTCACTTTTCGACAATTATTACCTGTAAGTGTGTGAGGCCCAATCGGTGTGCTAACTCCAGCTCAGCCCGGTGATGTCTTACGGCAGCGGCGTGGTCGCCTAGTGCGTGCTGCGCCACGCCCAATGAATGACATGCTTCTGCTTCCATTATCTGATTGTTTAGCTCCCTGTGAACAGAGAGAAAAGTTAATGACTGTAAATACAAGCCCAGAAATCGAAAACGAGATAAGAGTAATTTATCAACACTGAGTACTGACTCTGGTCCTTCTCAAAAACCTGCGATTCTTGAAAAACACTGATAGGCAAACGTATAGGCATGATAAACCTGAATGAACAATCAATTCGTGCAATCCTGCACTGCACTGTAGAAGCAAGCTGGAGCAGCATCAGTTTTTTCTTGAGCGATGGACGAGACGACACGCTTGCTTTGGTTGCATTAATTGCGTGCAACTGGCGTGCGTGTCATTCCGCAAGCTTCACCTGCATACACACCTTCAATTATGCTTGCACAAGCGTGGCTTGTTCAAGCCGCATAATGAAAATTCTATCAATCTTCATGCCGCTTGCACAAAATCATCATACAGACGCTGAAGCAAGCTTGCACAAAGTTATTGTTCATGCAGGCTTTTCATGCTTGCAGTTACGTGTGTGGACACCTTAAGTTTTTGAGTTGCATGATGCCTAGTTAAAACAAAAAGTCATAACAGCCACCGAGCTGCTGCACTTTAATTATTAATTTATATGAGTATATCGCTATCGGGATTCATAAGTTCCTTATATACAAATTGAGTAATCCAAACGAACTTGACAACATGCTGAATCCAGATATAGGTACGCTTGCCCCGCCAAAATGCGGCAAATGTTTCAAAAATAGTTGGAACCCAAATACTTACTTTGCAATATTCTTTTGATGATCCAGACATAACACAGCCTGCTCCAAGTTGTTCAGGGCTATATGCAATGCTCCTAGTTCCCCGTATGCTTGTGCCTTCGCTTCTGGAGCGCCCAGCTCATGTGATACTACTAGACGCTTTTCTAGACATACTAGAGCTTGTTGCAAGTTGCCGACTGACCTAGAAAGAGGAATTAGGATTAAATCTCAAGGAAGATAACTTGAGAATGACGTGAAGTTATCAGGAGATTGATTTAGGAACTGGATTGTCTAAGGCCCGTATTACAGAACCTCACTCAACACTCAAGCATTACTTAAAACTAGTTTCAACCAATCAAAAGGCTTTAAACGAGTTTTAAGTAATGCTTGAGTTTTGAGTGACGTTCTGTAATACGAGCCTTAAAGTTTAGTAGCCCATCGGGCTTGTAAGTCCTTGATAGTCCATTAATAGTACAGAGGCATTGATGGCCGGTCGTGAAAACACATACGTGTGTCCATCAATGCGTGGTTGCGCTCAATGCTTGTATAGTATTTTTCTCAAATAATGCGTGGAAATTCAAACTGAGTAAATTTATTATAAATTCCGGAATCAATGAATCAACAACGATAATTTTTCACGCTCAAATATGTTCATTTATTTCTTCTTTACTTTAAACAGCTCTATTTGCAAACCAAATCGAAATAAAATCTTTGATAAGTTACTTTCTTTGTTTGGCTTGTGTCTTAGTAAAATGATCGTTCAATTTTTAAATAACATGACAAATATGAGTTTTCATAGTAATTTATTCTGCCGCTAAACACAACAGATATGGATTTTCATACAAACATTGCCGGCCGGGTGCTCGTATGTATTCGACCAGTACCAAGATTTTCCAAGCATGTTTGAGAAAAATAAGATAATAAACAAATATTTTTGAAGAAAAAAATGTTCATCAAAATACGAGTATCTTCTTCAGAGTTAGAGTCTATGTCCATACAAGTCTTGGATGGACACGATAGACTATTTAGACAGATATTTTAGTTTATTTTGTCGGTATACATACTTGTGACTAAGTCCCAATCCTCGATACGCTCTCTCCTGCTCTCTTTTATTATCCAGCTTCAGCGCAGCCGCCAGATGTTGTTCATGATACTTGGCAGCTTCGTCAGGATCTCCCAGTGCGTCATAACAATCACCGAGTGAACCCAAAGCTCTTGCTTTGTCTAGTTGGCATGTTGGTGTGTTAACGCGTTCTAGGATTGCTAGTTGCTGTGAAGAAAATAATGTAGAACTTATGACATCAAGAAATATAGACTGCACAAAAACAGTACCATTTCGATCGAGCAGGGACAAAGCAAAATATTTTTGGAACGAAGTTTTTAACGCGCCTTGCGCTAGGAGTAAACTGGCAGCAATCGTCACGGTAATGTAAAAGCGTTATGCCCTGTTGAACCCAATTTGAAACGTGAGACTATACTAGATGGCTCTGTGATTACATAATATACAGGGTGTTTGGTAGAAGAACAGATACAATTTTCTAGTTTTCAACCCTAAAATGTCTTACGTGCTGGCCACGGACAATTCGCTATAGCGAAAATTCGCGCGGCGCGACCGGCGGCGCGTCTTGCGAATGAATCAAATGTATGGAAGGGGAAATTCCCCGGTCGTCTCGCTGGTCGCCGCTGCGCGTGGCATGCCCAGTACATTTCCATACATTTGATTCATTCGCAAGACGCGCCGTCGGTCGCGCCGCGCGAATTTTCGCTATAGCGAATTGTCCGTGGCCAGCACGTTAGGTGTCATGGTGGATAACTGAGAAAATAATTTGTTTTTGTCACAACTTTCTTGTTTGTGGTTGTATAGAGTTGTAATAGAATGCATTTTTTATGTTATTGGCTTTCGTGTACGGTTGTTTTTAGAAAATGACTTTTGTTTGTTTTTTTTATTGTCTTAAGTCTTAAAATTGTGTGAAGGTACGAACAGTTCCAACTTTCAAATTCGTTTTAAAAACGAATAGTAAAACAAGTTAATGCTAGCAAATGACAATTAATAAAAGACGCAGTCGTTCATACTACAAAACACTGTATACAGCAAAAGGGAGTTTGTTCTAACCGGGTGTCCCACGACACGTTCCGTTTTTTTTACGGGATACTTTCATTGGACAATGGACAACCCTAGATTGTGCTTATTGTACTTGTACTACTTGACTTTCAATATCTTTCACTGCGACCCATTTCTTATTTCAATATTGTCTAGTGTCCAGGTCTGGTGGAAGAAATTTCTTTGGCTTCTTGTCTTAATGTATATTTCTTTAAAAAAAAAAATGTTCGTACATAAATAAATAAGATGTTTGCTTATAATTGATTAAAATTACGTTTAAAACTTTTACAGACCTGTTCCAAATATCCTATGGCGTCTTCATAATGTCCCATGTTAAGTTTGGCGATGCCTAAATTGCCATAGGCTTGGGCTTCTAACGCGCAGTCTTGAAGTTCCTGCGCTCTTTCCAATTGTTCCTAAAAATAGTTGAAGAGTTTCGTGAACAGTTCTGCAGGAGAATGCTTCTATATCTAGACGTCCAAGTGATGTCATTGGACGTCTACAAAATGTCTGATATTGTTATCAGGCTGACGATCAACAACAACCGTCGAATTACTGATTATTTATACCATACAATCCTGGTTCCCTTTTTTTTGGGT
Organism: Xanthia togata; assembly: GCA_963853775.1. Classification (NCBI taxonomy): domain Eukaryota; kingdom Metazoa; phylum Arthropoda; class Insecta; order Lepidoptera; family Noctuidae; genus Xanthia; species Xanthia togata. The sequence goes on from OY970809.1 coordinate 15,725,301, forward strand.
GGGAAATTATCAAATATCTTCTCCCGCTCTGGGCGAAGCGGGAGGTCCTGTCAGACTCTTACTGACTAAAACCCACCCGTGTTCATTCAGTTGCCTGTACGTTGCCAGGGGGCACGGTATGCCTTTCGGACTTTTCCCGCAACCCCGGCAATCCTGGTTCCCTTAAGAATGATAAACCATTTCGCTCCCCTCTTCAGGATGTTATTATATGCATCGCTTCCCATTAGAGTGAAGCCTCACGATAATTAAAAAAACATATCGTGTGCTTTGTCATAGTAATAAGGGCCGTTAAACAAATTGGATCCAGTCAAACACAATACACTTTCGGTTTGGGGAAGAAGAATGATTTAAATTCTTTCTTACCCTGTAGCACCTGGCTGCGTGTGAATAATGTCCTAAAGCCATATGAACTGCTCCGAGGTGTGAATGGGCTCTCGCCTCTCCAGCTGCGTCGCCCGCCTCTTGACGTAGTGTAAGTTCCTGAAACAAATACATTGAAAAATTAGTTGTCAATTCATTCGACTCTTGCCAAAGAAAAAAAGATTAAGATCGTTTGGGAATTCGGGGATTAGAGTTACGGAATGAAGATTTTATAAGGAGGTAAGTTGTAAGGCAGTGCTTACTTGAGTATGATGTCCTAACGCAGCGTCTAGTCTTCTTTGAAGTCTTCTGGCAAGACCTAATGCTCCACATGCTGCTGCCTCTAAAGATCGGTCACGGGCCTAAAAAGACAAAAGGCATGGTCGGTTACTATACTAATTCTTTGATGAGCTTGTCTTTGAAAAGTTATTAATCAAATCCATACTTGTCTCGCAAATCCAAGTTGCCTTTGATACATCTTAACAGCCTCCTCAACATCTCCCATCTTAATAAGTACATCTCCAATATTGCCCAGCGCTCTAAACTTGCCCTGTAAATGCTGAGTCATATGGGCTATTGCCAGGAAATACTTCTGGCATTCCAGAGCAGTCTCCAGATTACCCAGGGCTAAGTGCGCTAGTCCTAAGTTGCAATACGCTCGCCCCATATTCATTTTGTCTTGTAAGTCTTTGGCTAGGGACAAGTCTTGGTCGTAGTATCTGGAAATACATGATATCAATTTAAAATAATTGAAAACTTATTACACATACTCGCTAGATAATACGAAAATATTTAAACAATCGATGAATTGATCAAGAAAATATTGTAATCAAATGTTGCAGGTCTTCTACCACAAAAGAACACAAAAAGAATTAGTGATCAGCTACATAGCTAGGATAGTTATTGCACCATCTGCAAGGAGTCACAACTTCGGTGGGAGAAAGCAAAATGTATTTTTTAATGAACATCGATAAATCAATTATATATTATAAGTATCATTCCAATGAAAATTTAACTAACCTGACAGCCTCCCGATAATTCCCAAGACAATAATGCGCATATCCCAGAAAATGGCAAGCCTTAGCCTCTGCAGTGACATCTCCCAACTCCTGGGATAACATCAGATGTTGCTCATAGTACGGCACTGCTTGAGCGAATTCCCCTCGAGAGGAAAGGCAGTTGCCTAGGTTGAGCAGTGCGCAAGCTTCGCCGGCTGCGTCTTTCAGCTCGCGAGCTATACCTAGAATAGATTATAACGAGATATTAGATTGTCTATTGGTGCGATTTTTTGACAGATGAGTCAATGTTCGGCATTTATCAAGATGAGTCGCTTTATAGAACAGCGATATTAAGGTGTATTATCAAAGCGGCAGTTCGTCAAACGTTGCGTTTGATGAATAGAAGCAGCCCTTAATTCTTCTATGGTTTTAAAATAAAAACAAGCCTTGCCTAAATGAGCTCTATAATGAAATAGCGCCATATCATGTGCTCCTAAGGCCTGGTACGCTACCGCCAGGTTACCATGCGTGGAGGCTTCAGAACTCCTGTCATGAACCTCCTTGGAGATTGTCAGTTCTTGTTTGTGGTACTTGATGGCTTGCTCGTAAAACCCCGCTGCGGAGTATGCGTTGCCTATGTTACCGTAGGCTCGGCCCATTCCTGCTTTATCCTGAAAGATGGCATGGATTTAAGTCGTTTCTTTGGAAATGTTCATCTATTTCTCTGTATTTAATAATATAGATGTCTTTTCTTCCATCGGTCATTCCAATCTGTATTAATGTTACAAAGAGGTAAAATTGTCTGGAAGTTCCGGTCAAATTAAAAAAAAAAAAACATATCGAAAGCTACACTGTTGCTGAGTGTATGTTTTATTGTATAGTAACACACATGTGGATGAAGTCTCAGACGACGGACGCTAGTTATTATTATAATGAGATCAGTAGAGATCGTCAAGTTAATGGTCTGAAACCAGTTATTAACAGTCATTATCACATAATATATATGGGTACACATTCAGTAGCGTGATTTTATGCTCGGACTGGTCGCAGTCTTTTAGTGAAACTCGGATGAAATGCCTCGGATAAATTCTTATCTTCACATAATTCCTTCCATGAAAATGAATTAGGTAGATGTTTCTGCAAATCATTAAATTGAATGACTGCATGTTGACAAATATTTTAAATCCTGTGAGGACGTTTGCAAATGCTTTGGCATAAATTATATTTTAAATGGAAAAAGTGCTTGAAATTACCTGTAACTGTCTAGCAATAGACAGATGTGCTTGATGTAGTTTGAGTGCTGCGTCGTGTTCTCCCAACAGTTGGTACACGATGCCAAGGTTTGAACATGCTCGACCTTCCCCGACCTACACATAAGGACATGATTTCTAAAACTACGAAGAAGTAATATAACAATAGATGAAAAAATCAGCTAACCAAGAGCATAGGCCAATTTCATGCCCCTAAGACATACCATAGAACATAAAATTGTTAACCGTATACTAGCTGCCTAGAGCCCTGCCCTTCTAATTTATTTACATGAACAAAAGAATGCTATCGTGAATAGGATCGTGTGTATGCATACAAATAGTTTCATCAATAAAAAAGGATGAATACCTTGTCCCTTGCCGCTAGAGCGACGTCCAATTGTCTCTCGTGCCATTTCTTAGCTTGCGCGTAATCGCCGGCGCATCTGTTAAAGTCAAGTATCAATTTTTATTGCTACCACATAAAAAAAATCTTTAATTTTCACGTAAAATTTAAAGATTGTGAGACACAACAATCAGTATAACGCAACAACAGTACAGAGTTTAGAAGGACGTTAAATTGCAGTATTGGTACCGTACATAGAATTATGATATAGACTTGTCGAATGAGACAAGATGTATTCAAATGTAAGCTTATGAATACTACCATAGGTATTGTGTTTCTCTAGGAGTTAGGTACTAGCATTATCGTTGTCTACTTCAGGTTATTAATAACAGTTGGTAGTAATCAAGAGTCTTACCTAGCGGCATGTCCCAAACCAGCATACGCTCTGGCTTCAATAGCTCTATCACCAAGATTTTGTGCTATCCTCAATACGTTCTCATGGTAAGCGATAGCTTGCGAGAAGTTTCTTCTATAGTGGTATGAGGATCCCAAGTTGGAGTAAGCTCTTGCTTCTTCAACCTTGAAATATAACAGATTGCTCATGTTTTGATATTCAGTTAAAATTAAAGAGTCATCTAGGTACGCGTATGTACTTTCGGAACTTCTAATTTTTTCATGCAATTACATATTGCAGAATTATAATTCATTTCTAACTCGTATTTGTACGTGTCTAAGAACTATAACTCGCTAAGTTATAGTTCTTAGACACGTACAAATAATTCTGTAAAGGCGGAATATTTTTATTAGAATGTGCCAGAAACCCGTCTCTAGGTCAACAGATTTTGAAATAAGCTCTCACCTGATCTCCCAGTCTTCTAGCCAGCCTCAAATGCTGCGTATGACAGTCCACAGCAGAGTCAAACTCCCCCATAGCCAGGTACACTGCCCCAACGTTTCCAATCTCCCTTGCTTCCTGCAACCGGTCCCCCATTTGTTTCACCAGTTGCACGCATTGCTTGTGACTGGCTAGCGCGTTGGGATAGTCCCCAATGGCTGTGTAGACGTGGCCTAAAGAGGTTAGAGCAGCTGCTGCTGCTTGTGTGTCCTGGGAGAAAGAAAATGTTTTGAGAGTTAAAGTTATTGAAACTGGGATGCTTTTCGTAAAGTTTTTAATTTTTTTCGCCATTAAACCATTACCTCAAGTTCAGCTTCTAGATTTAACTATCATCATAAAGATGACAATAAAACATAATATGTAAAATTCAAGAGCACTCCATTCCTTTATAATTATCCTTTGATCACAATTGAATCCAGAGACATAAAATTACAAAAAGCCATTACTTAAGGCCCATTACTGACACTTACTGACGATTCATTATCTCATACCAACGTAACGTCTTGATCGTCATTTCAATACGCTTCCCTAGTCTTTTTTTATCAGCACTAGCACTTACAATAACTTTTTATGGTCCCATACAGCGAATGTTCGCCGAACGATATCGTAAATTTCGCGACGACATTGAATGCGTCCGCGTTCGTCCGACTGTCCGCTTTATTAGTTTAAGAGGATATAACATATATTTGTGATAGTTCCAATTCAATGGGTACAAATTTTATGGGTACGGGTTTTATGTATCATTTTTCACATGTTATGTAGGTAGGAACACGCGAATGCAAATGCGTCGACATTCCAAGTCATATGAACGACTTATAAATGTGGTTTAGCAGTAATTATGTAACGAGCGTTATGTAGCGTCGCGTGAAGCTTGATGCAGCTTGATGTTTATCAATGCGGTGCAAACACTATATTACAGAGCCTTATCTACATCTCTTTGGACATGGTTTCTTCTTAATTTACACGCAATGACTCGGAAATTATGTTCATGTCAAGTTCGGGGTCACGAATGTTAAAAAAGCAAATAAAAAATCAAATAAAGTTACACAGGTTGATTATAAAATAAATGATAGTTATGCCCATGAGCTATTACTACTAGATTAGAGATTACTATAATGACCTATCATAATATCACGCCTGTATTCTCCTAAGAGTTAGGCAGAGTTAGTACACCCATATTTCGCTAGTAAGTATAATGCAGTATATTAATCTCAAATCTGAAAGTATACTCAAAATTCAGAAAAGTGTTGCAGTATAGGTACCTAAGCTAGATTTGAGATGATCTAAATAAATAAAATCAACATCAGAGTCCGTTTATTTTGAAACAAGAGCATTAATTATGTGCATTAAAAAACTTTGCGCTTTTGCCAAAGGTGTATCTAATCGATATTTTTGACGCGCATCACTGCCAAGAGTATTTAGTACTCTTAATTTATAATAAAGCGAGCCATGCGCGTACAAAACAAATAATAATAAAAAGATTAAGAGTAAATAAAGGACCGTAGAATGCAGCGCATCCTTTTCACTGTGGAAGTGAAGAAAAAAAATTAAACCCAACGACAGACGGAGACCGCCAATAGGGGCTTTGTTTTGAGTAGTGATGTACTACGTCCGGTATCGATATATAAATTGTAACCTATTTGAAACAATGGAAATTATGTTCGTTCACACTTTGATCGAGAAAATATTCCTACATTGAATGCAGAATGGCATTTCTATGTTAGCAATAATAATCATATACACACAGGAATTACCATAATAGGAAAAACGGACAAACTGTTGATTTTATAGAGTAAATATAAGCAAATCTTACTTAGCTCTAGGAATACCGCTTTGATATCTCGCAATAAACTTCTACACGATGTTAAATTATTGCTAGATATAGTATTATCGTTGGCGTGCATCGACGGTGACCAACACTAGCGAATAAAGTGGGACGCCCTGCAACAATCTAGCTAATTAAGTATGTGCAACATGATACGATAAAGCGGTGATTTACATACTGACTCCATCTCGTTTGGACGTTTTCCTACAGGGCGAGTAACGAGACGCCGTGTTCCTTGTTACTACGCACACTATTCATGTGTGCAGACACTGTGTCACTCTGGCTGTCTGTGTCACTGTCGAGTCTAAAGGCTTTTATAAATAATACTCGAATGAGACGTTCGTTTATCAAGCTTTATTATGTTCTTTTGTGTGCTTTGTTTCTTTAGATTATTCGTACGTACAGTAAACATTCCAGTGTGAACTATGATGCGTATAAATCGGCAGAGGTATCGCACTTTATATCTCTTTGATTCATGACTTCATTTATTTTGGTTATAATATGTTTGAAAAGAACATGCATATTTTTGTATTTATATATACAATCTGTATCTTCTTTTCTTGGTCTTTAGGTCCCTAATAGTGAAGTCTCTACATTAAGGTCCTTTTGGCTTCCAAATCGGTGGGATAAACATACCTTATCATAGAGTAGGATTATCAATGATTTATCCCAAGACGCAGACAAACCTCTATTAGACTATTGCACAGCATAATTTATATTAATATTCATTATGTAAATTTTCTGCCTCATTACAGGAGTTACAATTATAATTTTCATTAGGACGAGAGAATTATGAGATTCTTGGGACTAAAGATAAATTACGGGACGCTTGTATTAATGAAGACCTTAGTTATTAACGTAGCATTAAATATTTATAAATGGAATAGAGTACTCGTAGGTACCTTTAAGACACTTAATTTACTAATGTTATATGGTGTGATATTTGCATAAAACTACTATAAATAAAACTAACGCCACGAAGCTATTCATGTATTTTCTGTTTGCAATAACTTATTTCTAGTAAGCAGGGATGAAGATTGAAGATAATATTGTAAAATAATCCGCGATGATGTGGTAAAGGAAATGTGTTTGTTGGTGTGTTGAAAGGACGGCCATATTTTCTGATCAGATCCTATAACCGATAATAATTTTGTAATACCTTTTTAGAGGTATGAGGAACAGGGTGTAAAGTTCACTCATATTCTATAGAAAAGGGAGGATTCTCCAACCAGACGGGGGACGTGTCTAGCTGCGATTGATGTCGGGAAACATTTATATGCTGCTCTCGCGGTAAACTCTAATTGCGCGATTCAGGATTTGTGACGTCAGGATTTTATGTGACAACAGGTCCTTGATGCGTAGTCGTAGATCGCATGTGGCGATGTGGATGCCGCCACATCACTTCCCTCCGGAGACCGGAAGTCGATAGTGGGCTGTTACTTTTATCTTGCGATGCTTCATAGTGCCAGAGGTACCAGGGAGTCGGAACTTGGTGCCACATAGTTACCGGTAAGTCGGAACTGTCTGCGGTGATTGCAGTGATTCCCCACTGAGTCGAGGTGGCGCTGCGTCATGATCCAGTGAGTCGGATATCGTGCAGCGACGGGTTGTGGCTGACTGCTGGTGTCGACTAGCAGAGGGTCAAATGGGCTCTGCTTGTGAGATCGGCCGAAAGTGCAGGTGCTGTGCCAAGGTTGCTGATGACGCTGAGGGTGATGAGAAGAAATGCGCGTTCGCTGCAAGCTAGTGGTCAGGATACCCGTTTTTGAAGTCGTGGGTGGCTGGCTGTGTGACTCGCCTCACGAAAGCTTGCCGGAGTGATGATGATGATGACGTCACGCTGAAGTAGTTGCACGAAGGCTGCGTTGACGTTCATACTCGGGGTCACCAATTTAGAGGTATAAGGTGTAAAGTTCACTCATACCATGTGTGGCGGGCCACTGCTCAATGATTGATACCGGGGAATTTATTTATATATTATGCTGTTCGCGCGGTAAACTCTAATTGCGCGATGCAGGATTTGTGAAGTCAGGGTCTTTGATGCGTAGTTCGCATGTGGTGATGTAGATGCCAAATGGAAGGAGTAGAGGGAGGCCTTTGCCCATGAGCAGGAAAGCGCAGGCTAGTGAAAAATACATACCAAAGAATTATACAGTTTACGAAACAAAAATTTAAAGAACGAAGAAAGCTTTGCCAAAAAAGAAGATTTTTAAATATGAAAACTTATTTTAGACAACCCCTCCTTTTAGCCTATCAGGTAAAATCTCTCTCTACTGGTTTATTTATTTTCATGACGACCGGAGCCTTTAGATCTTCAATTAACGAAAGCTCGCTGCACCTAGATTCCTATACATAATATATTTCTGAGATAAAAGAAACGTGTCGTGTTCCATTAATTCAGGAGTAAGAGACGGCGTATCACCTTATCCTGTACAATTTGTAACAGTCAGCATATGGTAAAGGGCTGCAGTCATATGAGAGCGTAGAGGGACTAGCAACTTGTCAGCGTATGTTTTATTGCAGATAATGTTACTTTTGCTTTTGAACAGCGCAAATATATTTCATTATTACACGATTACGGCAAAGCCAGAAGGAGTGTTATGATTTTTTTTAGGTTGTGCTAATTTCCAATCCCTAACCTAACTTTAATATTATAAATGCGAAAGTGAGTTTATTTGTTACGCTTTAACGGTAAAACGGCTGAACAGATTTTGATACAAAAAAGCTAGCTATACAATAAAACTAAAAAAACAAGGGGTAAAACCGTAAAAGAGAATGTACAAAAATAGGATTTCTACATCGAATAAGAACATGGATTAGGTGAATTTCTAAGAGCCTGTGCACACGATGCGTTGCGGCGCCGCACCGCAAAGATTTCGCCGCATTTGCGGTCACACAGGCGCAGCCGTAAAGTTGTTACGCCGCAGCGGCACCGCGTCGCAAAGCGCGTAAATTGTCATCTGTCAAATATCATCTGTGTTTTTGAAAACGCACAAACAACTGAGCGGTGCCGCTCCGGTGTCGCAACGCGGACACCCCTCCCCGCCTCGTCTCACGGGTTGCAAATCCGGTGTACGTGCGGTGTTACGCCGGAACGCACCGTGTGGTATACCAGAGATATTTGTAGAGGACGCCGCGCGCCGCAGCGACACCACTCCGGCGCCGCACCCCCCTCCGCCGCCGCTACGCATCGTGTGCAAAGGCTCTAATTGCATAAGTTTGACGCCATACTGTTCTAATTACAAACTATTGCCATGGTGATACAGAAGGATGTCATTATATGTGGTGACTTTAACATTAATATATTGAAAAAAAATAGAACCTCACTTGAGTTTACCAACTACTTGTTAAGCTATAATCTAAAATTGCAAATTGACCAGCCCACTAGGCTACAAAGCAACTATTAAGCTGATTCTCAGCCTAATTTGAATAAATGACTTTTGAATTTTGAATTTTTTGAATTTTGACACATGCATAGATAATTTTGCGCACAATTTTACACAAAAGTGTGTCCACCGTGTAATTGACCTTAATATGTCAGATCATACAGCTCAAATCTTAACAATCCCCGTAAAAAAGACTTGTACAATAAACAGTTGGAATATTACAGCACGAGATTACAGTTACAGTAACCTTAAGAAATTTAAATCATGTTTATGTCCTTTTTCGTTTTGTGATGTATATCAAGCTGATGATCCGAATGTAGCGTACGATGGTTTTATGGAAGTATTTCAGCTTTTTTATGATTTATGTTTTCCCTTGATCAACAAAAAAATTAAGTTAAAAAGGAATCCGAATTGGTTAACACCCGGTATAAGACGCTGTAGCAAAAATAAAAGACAACATCTTTGGCAACTACGAACAAAACCGAATAGCACTAACTTAACTAAACTTAAAAATTACTCGCAAAGACTTAAGAAAATAATAAAACTAACACAAAAAGCAAAAAATAACCATAAGATAATGTCATCAACAAATAAATCAAAAGATACATGGAAGATCATAAATGAAAATAAATACTGCCCTCTCTATGAACATGTAACAGAAATAAAAAATAACGGGGTTACACTAACAAACCCCAGTGACATAGCGAACGCATTTAACGATCACTTTGTGAATCAAGCAGAATTACTATCGAAGGCCGCAAGATCTGCGAGCTATGGGACCCCGAATACATGTTGTGAATCAATGTTCTTGTCCCCGACTTCACCTAATGAAATATATCGGATTATACAGGATTTAAAAAATAAAGCTAGCGTAGGGTATGATGATATCTCAACGAAAGTATTAAAATTCGTTTCCGATGTGATATCTGGTCCCATTTGCCACATTATTAATGTTAGTATCTGCTCTGGAACTTATCCGGACAAACTTAAACCGACTATAATTAAGCCCTTATTTAAAAAGAATGACAAAACTAATATTAATAACTACAGACCCATTGCCCTTATACCAGTAATATCAAAAATATTTGAAAAGGATATTTATAACCGTATAAATTCTTTTTTCACGAAACATAACATCTTGGTAAAGGAACAGAAGGGTTTCAGAAAAAACAAATCCATAAATCTGGCCATCTATGATTTTCTTAATATTATAGTGACAAATATCGATGAAAGAATTCCCATTTGCGCTATATTCATGGACATGACGAAAGCTTTCGACCTAGTTGATCATAATATACTATTACATAAACTTAATGCATATGGAATAAGAGGCAATGCACTTTCTCTTATAAAATCTTATTTAGATAATAGAACGCAGTGTACGGAAATTAGACGGATTTCTAAAAAGGAAAAAAAAGAACTTAAATATATTTCAGGGAAACGTAAAATTAATTTTGGTGTGCCACAGGGCAGCGTATTGGGTCCGCCGTTGTTTTTAGCTTACATAAATGACTTTCCAAAACACGTTGCTTTTCCTATGGTTCTTTTCGCCGATGACAGCACGATAATTGTAAGACGTAATAAAAATAGAAACTATGAATGTGACATCAAAGACGCATTGCAACAATCAATTAACTGGCTTGAACATAATAATCTAAAATTAAATTTAAATAAAACTAAAATTATGCAGTTTCGACAAAGATTGACCACTCCTGACATTAATATAACTTTTGACGATAACAGAATTGAAGAAGTAGAGCATATAAAATTTCTAGGCTTGACTATTGACTCTAAACTGACTTGGAAAGAACATGCATCAATTCTTATCACAAAATAAGTAGGTTCGCCTTTGCTCTATATAAACTTACGAAAATTGTTAATCAGACAGCTGTTGTAGCTGCGTATTATGGCTATGTAGATTCCATATTACGTTACGGAGTAATTTTTTGGGGAAATTCCTGCGAAAAGAATAACATTTTTAAAGCACAGAAGAGGTGCATTAGATCAATATATCTTAAATCAACGGAAAGCTGTCAACCGCATTTTAAATCACTTAAAATATTAACATTACCATGTCTTTACATATACGAGACCGCATTGTTCGTCAAGAAAAATAGTGAACTGTTTAAAAAAGCTTCAGAGCAACGCTTTAGATCGACAAGGCAAGAATATCGCCACGAATTATGTCTAAGGGCGTCAAAGACCGCCCTTATGCACAAAAGCATTCTCTGCATGGCTCCGAAAATATTAAATAAAATTCCAAATGACATTAAAGATTTAAACTTGACGCAATTTAAACGAAAACTAAATAACTTTTTAATTGAAAAATGCTACTATACCATTGACGAATTCCTTCTTGACAAATTGTAATAAACTAAGCTGATAATTATGTATTGCTTGACAATTTCAAAAAACTTGACTAATTAATTGTACTCTGAATATTATTTATAATGACTAATTGCGTTCTAAATGTTTATTACATAAATTGTTGATTGTACTTAACCTAAATATTGAAATGTTTGTTAATTTGAATGTTATATCGATTTTAAATTCTTATATTGTTAAATTGTGTATGCCCTAATGGGTAGTTTTTTGAGTTACCATAACCTAATTATAAGACCTTTTGTATCACCAAAAAACACACAAATAAATACTTTGACTTTGACTTTGACTTTGAAGGATTATACCGCGGCAAATATCATCTCGTCGATTTGTTATAATACAAAATAATCGGGTGTTGAATTTTATAAAACAAACAAAAGTACAGTCATGTTCAGTTTGTTGATTAGGGAAAACCTGTGCTATGCGAACCATGCATAAGCATTGGATAATTAAAGAGGAACTAAGGACCTTACCGTTAATGTAAACACAATTCTAGGATAAAACAGCTGTTTACATTTCAACACACGATTAAAGACATCCGCTATGTGACTTGCATAAAGTACTTCTAATTTAAGCTTCAGGAAATTTAGATAGGTAGTTAAACAATGAAGTCAGAAAAGTGTTTAATGAAGTGAATCCATATTCTAATCCTATACATATTTTCATTTCATTATGCAATAAAATAATTGCGTCTATAAAAAAAAAAACTTGAAATATAATTAGCAGCTGCCTAGATCAACACTGCTCCTAGATATTTATCACCTTTAATGGCAGAGTTCATCTCCCTACCAGGTTACACAGTGAGCACTCCGCCATTCAACATGAAAACTAGCGCATTATGTAAAATTATCATTTTAAAATCGATAAACTCAATTTAAAAATTCCTAATGACCTATCTCGCAAGAATTTCGCTCTTCATGAATATTCATACAGCAATGTTTTTTAATCAATACCCGCTCTTCAATATACGATGATTATTGCAAATGAAGTTTTTAGTCATTACGTTCAGCTCGATAGGTATTTAAGTATTTGTTGGGTTTTTTCCTTTTTTATGTGAATTCGCAGACGGTACAGTCGAGCACAGAGGAATCGCGTCCACGGGCAAGTGTACGCAATCACAAGTGTCTAATATATCAGTAAAGAACGACTTTTTTCATATTTCGTTTTAAATACGGCATCGATTACGTGCCAAAAAGAAAGCATAATTACGAAAGACAAATTATTAATCATCATTTATTTCATACGGACCGTATTAAAACTTTTAATACGATTTTATTCCAATAAATTCTTATGAAAACAAGCAAAGAATCTGCATTTATTTATATCGGTTGCAAGCTACACGTTAGTTTCGTTCGAAGCAATAATGGTTGTAAAGATTGCAGCAGTGATACATTGCTAAGTCATCGCATATAAATTCTGTGTCCAGTTCCCTTCAGCGACTTTTACAAGATGCATTAGAATTGTGCGATTGTTTTACTTACGTCCCTGATTCTGTATGCAAACAAATAAAGAAAAAGCTTTTAAAATGTGTAAAGTTTATTATCTTTTAGCGGTAATTCCCAGTACTTGTAATAGAGCTTTTGTAGCAGCGCTTTCTATGTTTTTTAGACCTTTGAATTACTAAATAGGTCAGTTAAAGTTGTTGATCATATTATGAAGTATTAATGCCATCATTATTTCACTGCAAAAAAAGGATGGTGCTAGCGGCCTTGTATAGCTCCGTCTCTCACTCACACTGGAATAATGGTGGCATTAATATGTCATAATACGGCGCCAGCTCTAGTTGTCGGGTTTGGCTTGGCACTACAATACGCGTGAGTTGAATTATTTGTATTATATTTACAAAGAAATGCTTACTTAACCAATAAAAGCTTGATCATCACTGTTTTAAGATTTCAAAACTTGATGCCATTTTCTACGTGCTCAGACTCACTATCGCCCGCCGCATTTTCGGAATACCCAACTCTTTGATCATCGCAGCTACAATCAGCTTTTAATAACAATTAATTAAAAACGTTAAACGTTTGACCGAGCAATTGGAACGCGTAGCCGCGAGATAGCACCTGCCTGCGACGGGTTATCCACGGCATCCGCTAATGAAGCCGGCTAGTCCACCTCACATGTTACTGTCAAATTATTCGCGGTATACGTATGGCACTGCGAAACATCGTGTGTAAGCCGCCTGTAATCTATGTGAAATAAAACCTGAGCAGGTCTATTTGAAACGGGCCTAATAGTTTTTAAAAGATAGTCTTAATGTCTTTTTTATTCTTTTTTTCTTGGGATTCTGTCTCTAGATATGTAACCCTTTTACGAAGATTTCTTGCAGTGTTGCGTGGAGCGAAACATGTGTGGTAAAAAATGTAGCGTAGGTATAATAAAAGTCTTAGTGATGTAGGTAGTTTGCAAGTTATCGCTGTTGTCGATTGTACTTCTCAATAATTGACGCGGCTGTTAGATATGTACGGACTAGTTCGATAATGCTAGTCAAGCCGGACTGGCCAGTGATATCCGTCTTTTGTAATCGGTTCTTTCTAAGAAATTCATGATAAAGACGGGCAATTAGTCCAATACTCGTAAAATAAGAATTTACATAAAGTGTTGACTAAACTTATCTTACGAATCAAGGTGTAATTTTATTAAATGCTGGACTCAGCACTGTCGATGAACAGTAGGTACAAGTTTTACCAATCTCATAGCCATAAATTAAGTAAAATTGACTGTTGCGCATTACAGGCCCCTGTCGGTAGGTACCCTCCCCGTAATCATTTAAAGCATGCTCACACGATAATTCTTTTGATTGTGATCGTGGCGAAGCTGCGTCCACTTCACTTTGTCATGTAATTATTATTCGCCCATTCTCGGATTACTCGTGAGTGAATTCCTGTGTTGCCAGCATTTCGCGGTTATTTTAAATCGACTTGCGAGTTTTTGTTGTATACCATTCCAGCAGAACGCGCAAAGTAAATAATTTTTTACGACTATTTGTTCGTCAGATTGTTCCACTAGTGGACGCAATGATTGCTCGCCTTTAAAATGAGAATAAGAGAACTAACACGCCTCTATGGAAGGATATTTTAACGTAATGTATGGAACCCTGGGTAATTATAGTAGGTTACCTATATGGAGTTTTTGCGTAAAATATACAGGGTGTTTGGCGCATGGACCGACACAATTTTTTGGGGAGTTGAGAGGGTCATTTGCGAAGTTTCACCCAAAGATCCCATGTCCTAAGTGTCACGGTTAATAAGATATGATTTTTTTAGATTTTTTCCAAAAATTATGAACATAGTTTTATTTAAAAAAGTTCTTTATTTATTTAGAATAAGAATACATTGCAGAATACAATAAAAGTTATTTCGTGCAATTAGAACAATAAACAAAAAAGTAATGACTATTTAAAGGCGAGAATTCGGGTAATTATGTGAAAAAAACAAAAAAAACATCTCAATAACCGTGACACTTAGGACATGGGGTCTTTGGGTGAAACCTCCCAAATGACGCTCCCAATCCCCCAAATAATTGTGTCGGTCCATGTGCCAAACACCCTGTATATGTGTGAAACTGAGAACAATAAAGTTAAGTCGCCGCGGTTTAGAAGTTAAAATCTACTTTTTAGTTTTGTTCTACGATCGTGTTGAAAGTATATTTTTGCAGTAAAACTAGATATAAGTTGCTTAAACTTGCTCAGCAAAGTCAAATTGTAGTAAAACTAACGTCAGTGCTTGAAAAAGAAAATACAGGGCGTATACAGGGTTATTGGTGACACAAATGACCCCTTTTTACTCCTATGCTAATGTCAACAACAATTTTGAAACAACAATAATTTTGAGTCATTTGAAATTTTATATTTTTATTTAATTAATATAAAAATATTAAATGTCAAATTAATGGTTGACATTGGCATAGGGGTTATGAGGGGTCAATTGGTTCCAAATGACCTCACCTACGTTCCCCTAACGGATCGCTGACTTATAACCAATAATCCGTTAGTATTTTAACTAAAGCGAAATTGCTTCTTTAATTCTCGCTTTTCTTTTCACCTTTAGTATTTAGGTACCTACTACGCTAAGCTGATTCTTATCCGAAGAAACAAATCTTTTTAAGCTTGAACTGCCAACAGTATTTAGGTATAAGAATTCAGGACGGTTTTTAAGATCAATATATGCGATTTTTTAGTTTGAAATGGGGATCAAATCCACTGCATGATTTTGATCTACCGAAAAGTTTGCATTTACCGAAACTGACAGTAGCTACCCATCCGTAAACCATTATTTATATTTTCACATTCAATTTATCAACAGTTCTATGTATACACAAAGTCCAGACACATGCCCCCAAAAGTAGAACAACACTAGAAAGTGAAAATTGAGATCGAACGCCTAAGTGAGCTCTTTAGACGTTCGAATTAATTTGAGCATCAACTATCCAGACTTCAGATCCAACTGCAATTTAAAGGAACAATAAAGTTCCGAGAACATTGAATTAATCGTAGTGGAAGATAAGTGTCATTCTGCACATCGAGCCGCGGCCTTGTCGCCGGCGCACGTCAGGGTATTTACTGCAAATTAGCATCACGTCGTGTGCGGCTCGCGGCGACCATCAAAGGCATCAATAAAAAGGGAACTTTACTATTTGTAGGGTTTCTTTTAAAGTGTAATACGGTTGCCGGTTCTCGAACTGTGTGCAACGAAAGTGATTCCCGCAAAGTCTTTGATAAGCTGCGTCTGCGCAAGTGTGCGCTGGCGCTCACTCTCAGTAATCCGTATGCGATTTATAAGAGTATTATGCCGGTTTGCCACGTGATATATGCCTTTATACTTTTTGTATTTATGCGATCTTTGAGAATAGAATATGTGGGGACGACCTTAATTAAGATATAGTGTATGTCAAAGAAATTAATAGAAATAAAAGGATAGCAGCAGAATACTAATTCAATAGCACATTCATAAATATTCATTTCAATAGCAGTAACAAATCATGTTGGACGACAGAATTAATAGATTTCAGTTTTTATAAACATACCGGAGAGGGTTCAAGAGTTTCCAATAATCCAGGGTAGGCTAAGATTGAATTTACTCTCCTTAATTTTAGAAAAGATCTTCAGAGCGCTAGCAAAGGAACAAAAATATAAATAATAATCAATCATCAGCCGAGAGATGAGTGCCATGCTAAAAATTAAATTAACTTTTTACAACTACGGCTCGCGTAAACCGCACAAGTTATTATTGCGACTGAGAAGTCGAGAACATTTGTTATTTCATTTGTAAAAGGAGAAATCAAACGGTTTAGTACCATTCTTTATGTAAATATTCCATTGTGCCCGCTGCGCGTATATTGGAGCGCGCTTGGGAACACAGGGCGCCCTCTACAGTTCATATTGAGCGATTTGTTATACTATATTTGCCAGAGTTCGGGGAGGGTGACTTGAACGCTACATTATTATAAATGTATTGTCTTTAGTGTAACAAACCTATTCTTATGTAATGACATAATTTGTGGGTGAAGATAATGCCATGCAGTATCCCAAAAGGTTTGCTTTCACAAACACCAGCGCGCTTGATTTATTCGCGCGAATTGTTATTTAATTGTTCAGATTTGAAATTTCAAGATCGTGCAGAAAAAATGTTTGTGGAGCACAGTCTTGAAAGGCTGAACTTTCTCTGTGAAAGTCGTTAACAGTCCAGGAGCATAGAAAAAAACTTCCAGGAAAATGCTTGGTTGTCCACCACCAAACACCAAACCACCTGCAGTGTCGCCAATTATAATAGACTTGGCTACAGGTACATACCTATAGCTACTAATTGCACTATGATACTCACTTTGCACTTCATAGCCAGCACCAGCTGATAGCGATGCGCCGTCAAGGCATCCTTGTAGGAGCCCTGACTGAAGTACGCGGCACCAAGGTTGCCGTGCGCCCGGCACTCGCCTGCAGTATCGCCAAGAGACTTGGCTACTGCCAGGTCCTGCTGCATGTAGTTGATGGCAGCATCCAGTTGACTGAGAGCCCAGTGGGCTGAGGATAGCGCGCTGAAGACTGAACCTCTGTGGGAGAAAAAAGGTGGTTTTTCAAAATTAGGATTTTGAAAATATCTTTCGATTTGTCTATAAATCTGTAAATTGTCTAAAATTGGCTCATTGCTCTTGTTTATGGACTGCGTTGCATTTCTTATGTTACTTATAAGTATTAGTGATCTTCTAGATGAAGATTAACTTTCTCAAATAGATACCAGATCTATGAGTGAATTCAGTTTATTTTTAGTTGTACTAGAAAGTAGCAATGAATGCAATGCTGTATAGTGTAGCCATGTTAGTGAAGTTTTAAGCAAGTGCTAATTTTGTAATGCTTAAATCAACCAAGACCTGTAGAAATTGACGCAATATACCTACTCACACGTAAATACTGACACACGGGTCATACTTCCTGCCACCGAATAACACAATGCAACTGGTTTGCACTGCAGTACAGCACTTTAGCCATACTTAGAGACATCGTAAAACTAGTACCTTGGACAACCGACAACGTTTCACATGAGAAGTCAAAAGTCAAACAAACATCGAAGTCGGCAGATAAATGCCCATTACTGAACACGAATCGCTTTCGACAATAGATAAAGAACAATTAGATATAATTCATTTAGTAGGTACTGGACAAGTCTGAAGAAAGTGGCGCATTGGCGCAATGATGAATATAAACGACCGCTCATCTGTTGATTGGCCTTTAGAAGGCGATAACAATTAAAAATTCTATTGTGTCTCGTTAGTGACAGTTAAGGTTTAACGGATGGAGGGAAAGGGTCCCAAAGATGAAATATGTGAGGGAAGATATGAATGAAAAGTATGTATAATGTGATGACTAATGATTATGGTAGAAGAAAACAATTTGCACCGACCCCAGTTATATTGGAACAAGACAGGCAGAAGAAGTAGAAACATCATGATTCATCCCATTACCAACTCAACTATCTGCTAAGAGTAGAAGAAGAGGCGTCTGCAGTTTGACATTCAGTTGAAACCCCGCTATAAAGAGCCGTGAGGGAATATAAACTAAAGCAGGTGATATAGTTACCGGCAATAAATAAAAACATTAATTAGTTATGTCCAATGAAAGAGTCCAACATAAGCGGGTTTAGTGAACAAGCTACATTAAACTACAATTACAGATTCTTAAAACTACTAAACGATTGCAAATTGATGAGGGTATATCGGGGAATAATAAATGTTCATACATTTCTATTTGGGCTAAATTGCAAATTAATCGGCAGTTGTCTTTAGAAATAAGTATACGTAGATACTTTCGACGTAAAATGATGTTAGATTTACTATAGAGTGAATCGTTGGAGTGTTAGTGACTATTAAATAATTTTATAGGCACTCTATTGGCTTAAATGACTAGTTAGTGGACGAGCTTGTCTGAAGGAACACTTCCTTCTGCCTAGGCTGAAACATCTCCCCTAGAATTATTGTTGTTGATGTACAGGATGCTATGGTTTAATGCTGACAGGAATATGTTCAAGTTATTGTTAGAAGAGGTGTGCAGAAGGCATTATGTTTTAAGTTTGTTTCAAGATTAAGGGATAAATTTATCTCATGATCTACCCATGAGAAACGTAGCTATTTTCAAACTCGAAGAACGTTAGTCAGGAATTAGATAAGTAGGATTGAGCATAACAGCAAAAACTCATAGGTTATGATTGCAAAGTGTAAGTTTTATAGAGAAAAATATATTTTCTCAGACATGCTCGGAAATTCGAACATTATTTTGACAAACTTCTCCGAGATAAATCGAAATTGTGGTACTGGTCGAATTCATGCGAGCGTCCGACTGGCAAAGTTTGTATGAAAATCCATATCTGTCGTATTTAGCAGCCAAATAAAGTACTATGACAACTCATAACTGTCGTATTATTAAAAAAAACGGGTTGCACTCCGGGAGTGCCGGCAGAAGTAAAAACTTGAATATTAACGTTGTGCATTTTTGATATTTTGGCATTCCAAAATATCAACGTCAACATAGACAACAATGCATATTAAAAATGCACAACGTTAATAAGTAGACCGGTGCAAAATTTTGCACCGCTCTACTCTCCCTCCGTCTTACGAATTTTCGATCAGGTCACGTGTCCTGACGCGAGTTTAATTTTTTTTACACAACAGTGCACAACGCCGCTATAGAAGTTTTACAAAATGGAATGGAATGGTTTTTTTTTCAAAATGGAACGAACTTTTTTCTTCAACACTATAGACATGTACCAAGGAGGTAACATAATTATTATCAAAGATTTTATTTAATATTAGAATTGGCTTGAAAATAGAGTTGTATAAAGTAAAGAAGAAACAAATGAACATATTGGCGTACATAATTATCGTTGTTCGTCATTGATTCTGGAATTTATAATTCTATCAATCTGCCTAGCCTTTTCCCAACTATATTGAGGTCGGCTTCCAGTCTAACCGGATGCAGCTGAATACCAGTAGGTATTTTACATGGAGCGACTGCCTATCTGACCTCCACAACCCAGTAACTGGGTAATACGATACCCCTTGGTAAGACTGGTTGTCAGATTTTTAGGCTTCTGACGACCCGTAACGACTGTCAAAGATCCACGAATGACAGCCGGGACCAACGGCTTAACGTGCTTTCTGAGGCACGGAGGAGTCCTGGTATGTAAAGATGGTCACCCATCCACAGACCAACCCGGCAAGCATAGCTTAACCTGATGGATCGATCCGTGCGGCAGTTATTACTTAGACACGAGCTCCTGGAATTTATAATTATTTTACTCAATTTGAATTTCCGCACATTATTTGAGAACAGTACTATACAAGCCTTGACCGCAACCAGGCGTTGACGGACTCACGTGCTATATGTCGCCTCGGCCGATATTCTCACGATCGTCCAACAATGCCCCAGTTGCAGGCCGCCAGAGTAATGTAGTATAAAGTCATTGTAGTGATTAGGTATTTTCATTGGGTCAAGGGTTAGAGACTGTTTATTTTAGGTCTTGTAGAAGATTATAATCTTCCTGATGAATTGAGGTCTAAAAAAAGTACTTACCCCAAATCATTTTCCGTACAAAGAAAATAATTTTCTGTTAATGCTATCATAAATATTTAATATGCAGTACAATGTTTTGTTTACCGGAATGAGCATAGCATGCAAAACTAGGCAAGACATGAATGTTTATAATATTCTACTTAAAGAGAAATCAGAACGTCCATTTTCAATAACACAGGTTCACTTTAGAAAGTAGCGACTGGTTTTCATGAATTGAAAACCAATATTTTAGAGCAGTAAGTGCAGATGACTCTAATTTAGAGGACGCCTCGGAAGTCGACGCCATTAACTCTAATTTCAGTAATATTTTAAGAACAAGTCGAGAGGTAGAGAGTTTACTTTAACAAGTTGCCGCCTATAGAGTTTTATTAGGCGTAATGATCACCCATCGCTCTGGCCACTTTTACCTGCACGAACACTCTAACGATCTTTCTCACCCTAAGCACTTCGACCTAAGTACATAACAATTATAATAATAGCCGCATTTTGCGTATAACACGTAAAAGCCGACGACTTTATAATTAGCCACGAGGTACAAGCATCGGGGCTAAATGTACACACGTCCGGTTTTTCAAGCCTACCCGATCTTAAATAGCTCGTGTGAAACCGATTAAAATAATCTGAGATAAATATTTTAATTTGTGGTGAAGGTAATGAATCACACAGCGCGATGTAATTTGACATCACACTTTTACACCTCCACTTGCATCGATCTCTCGATTGATTCTATGTTGACGTATTCTGTTAATCGATCGGGACGTATCCGCTGATCGAATCACTCGCTTCCCGTAATACCATTATCTTTGAGCTATGCTCAGCCGATGGATGGCGGCGGCGGCGCGGCGTTCTTAAGTATTTTAGTTGGTTCTAGGAACTAAGATTACGTGCTCTTGTACTGTCGGCCAGTTTATGTCAAGACGTAATACACTAAGTACTAACGTTTGCAAGATTGAATATAAATAAGTTATCGGTTAGTTAGTGCTGGATATTACGATTCATGATTTGAAACGTAATTAAGACATTTATGTTATATCGTTGTAAAAGCATCAGATATTAATGATATCAGACAGCAAATAATGTAAAACACATTAATATGGAAGTCAAAGTAATTTTTCCCGGCCAACGCACCCGGGAGGTCGTTTAGAAAAAAATATTTATGTTAATTTATCAATATAAGTGGTCAGTGTAGGTATTCATTATTTCACCTTTTCAAAAGTATTATCCCATTTAATCTCATCATCTGTCAACAGAGATCATCTCGATAAGGACCGCGTATAACAATCCTTATTTATATCGAGTGTAGTTTTATCGTGGGGCGAACAGAATAGTCCCGTATCGATCCAGCTTCGATCCATCAACGCAGAGATAAGATCGCGGCGAGGTGTGGGTTTCAACGCCCGGACCGCTCCAACGCTTAAGTTGACAATTTTGGGACGGGAAGAGTTACTTAATGTCTTCCAAGTGTATAGAGATGGAGCTTATTCAATCAATGTCTTCGGCTCGAAACGTGTTTAAATAAATTTAACTGAGGAATTAGGTGTCTCGGGCGCATCGCACGTACTTCTAGGTGTTATAATTACGTCTTGTTCCAATTTTGAGCTCGTTATACAGGAATTTATATACAGAAGTCATCGTAAAAGTTTTTATTTATTTATTGTAGTGATGATCGTCATCGTGGGTTATAAAATCCCTTAGGACTCACTAGCGTGCCTTATTGTAATGTCTTGTACATTATGTTGGCTGAAATGTCAATAATTGCTCATACATCTAGCAATTAATGTCTGTCTGTGTTTATTACAGAAGTTACAATCAAGAAATTATTAAGTTTCATGTTAAAATATCACAGAATGTATATTATCGCTTTCTCTATTATATTCGTCGAAGTAATTCAATGGAAATTTCTTGGACACGACATGAACACCCTACACGACTATAGACTTAACTCAAACATGGTCTTTCACTACAGGTTTAGTGGCTGTGCTGGATATAGATATTTATTAAGCGATGGTATTTCTCATAAGGCAAAATATCCAAGACCGTGGTAGGAGGTCATTAACGGTGATTTTAATAGCGTCATAAACACGGGCCCCGGTCCGAGGGTGCATCTACTGAATACATTCCCACTGATCTGCTGCGTGCATCAATACTTCGTTAGCTTCCATTTCAATATAAGTTTGGGGTTTAACGACACCTTGACGGCCAGAACATTACATAGGTTTGTTCTTCACTAAATGGAATGTGAGACCAGTGAGCGCTTTGGAGATTTTTTTTGTAACTTGATCTGACGAAATTCGATGTTAAGTGAATTCTGTTTAGTAATTAGTGATACACTTCACTTCACATCCATACTTAAAGCATTAGGTATCTTCATTATATTAAGTAGTATGTGTATGGGCATCATCGCGCCGTTTTTTTCACAGGATAAGCAGAGCGAAGTAGCACGCAGGGGGACGTGTGCAAACATCCTGTGGTTGCATTATGAATATTGAATTAAAGTACCTAGATATTTTTTGTGCGTGCATTGCTCCTGTTCGTAATTATTTATGATAAGTACCGACGGTCGTGTACTTACAGTAATGCGTTGAGATTGATTGGCAATATTCTGCCAATTACTAACCGCATTAAAGGAGAACATTGGTTGCATTTAGCTTAAGTTATTGCTCCATTGGCTTAATGATAACAAGCATCGATTTGGTTCGATCCCTAATTGATTTTAGGGTCCTTAGTGTAAAAGCGTAACTGGATTTTTACGTAAGAAAAAATCTCAATTCCCAATAAGCGCCGGATTCTGAAATCTGCTGCCTGCAGTTACGCGATATATATAAATGGTGTTCCACCCACTGCCAAATTGGGATCGGTAAACTAAGGACAATAAACAACTGCTTTATTTTCGGAGAATACATCCGCGAAAACATCGCCTTTCAACTCTTTAAATTATAAAACACAAGAGAATTGCAAGAAGACATAAAATGAAAAATTAAGTGCTGTATCCCACGGTACGTTAACATATGCACGTCGTACGAATGTAACTGCACATATAAGGACTATTGCATTCCATTAATTAGAGGGCTGTTATTAAAACGCAACACCGTATATCCCGCTCAAAATTTACGACGTCTTTATTTCCTCGACACTGGAACATTATAAATCAAAACGTCGAAATTCCGCCAAAGATAACCGTTCCCTTTAAGTATATATAAATTATCCCACTGTCAACTCGTTACGTCGTTGCTGTGATTAAAAATAATAATGTTACGAGTAATGAACGAAGAGAAGAGATTCGCTCGGTCATTTGTCTTCTTCTTATTAACAACTTGAGTGGTGTTAATGCTGTGAAACTGTTGTCCAAGGATTACGATCGAAACTTTTATACGAAAATAAACGGACTAATTTCTTTTTAGTGCGCTATATACGATCCGCATCTGTATCTAACCAGCTGTGAGACGATGCGTTAAACCTCTGATTGGTGCAATTAACTCGCAATTTCTCCCTACGGATGCTCAGCAATATCGAATGATAACATCTTGTTCCCAATGTTATATTACTAGTCTTGAGTCTTGTAGTAAAAATATTCCATAACTTTTACAACTTGTGCAAATTACTCGTAGTTTCTTTTAATTGCGTGCATGATCAGCAATTTGTCTAAATCTTGTAAATATTTCACTTTACGACATTTATTGCACGTTACTCTAGTACAATTATCTTTTAAACGTTAATAAATAAAATAGTAATCGAAGTAATCAAGTACTATATCCTTACAAAGCGCAAGCAATAGTTTTCTTTCTAATGACGTTACCTTGAGGTGATTACAGTTTAACAGTTCATAAACTTCGACAAATCGCATATAATTTGCGTTTCACTGCACGTTGTAATCAACGATGACTGCAAACTGCGATCCGTCTGTGGGAGCATTTACAAATTCAGATTCAAAGAATTTATTCTGAAGATAACCAGGAGATACCTAAGCACTGGTGTTTATAATCGTGAGTGCGTTATCTATATTAATCTAGAAAATTCTTGGGAGCGGTCTTCTTGTGTAGAGATTACTAGCGATGTCCGGAATTCTACTAATGTGAATATGTTAGATTTGTTTTAAATGGATCGTTGGTTTTAATACTGTTTCATAGAGTGACCAAACGTCTCGGTTTCGTCTGATTGGGATTACCATGAAGATTACTAGGTGGTTGGCAAAATCGATGCAGTTTTATTTATCCATAATGCATTTGGTACTAATTCGTTTGGTGGTTAAAGTTTCAAGAAACGCATTTTCTTTCTTTCCTTCTTCAGTCGGAGTTATATAAATTGCTTAACTAGAAAATATTCTTGAATAAATTAAACTGCCAATCTAAAAAAACATCAGCAGGAGACACGAATACAGAAATGTTGTTGTTTGTTATACTAATCTCCTGTCAGATATTTCTGTCTCATATCTACTCAGAATTACCAAGACAAACATCAGCTATTTGAGTAGTACACGTAAATTAGCTTAGCAACAAACCACAACAATTTAATTGCAAGCAGCGGAAACTATACTCATATGCTGTCCGAGCTAGTCTACTACTAATATTGGCGTGAAATTGAAAGTGTTTGTCGGACGCGGATCGTAAAAGGCATTGCATCGTCTCGTAGCCCCAGAATAGACATATCTCCGAATAAGGTGCTTAACTTACTCGTAAAAATGTTAATAGGTACAGCTTAACTAGTTTAGATAATTATGTTGAATGGCAACGCTATGTTCCAGTGCTAGAATAATTACAACTTTCCCTGCTCCTCAGATTATGGTGGTTCTGACTGGATGTTGATGCGTGATTTTTTATACAAGATCTCCTTGTATGGTTGTACTTCAAGCGTTTTGCGTAACATTAACAAGTCCTCTTTCTAGAGTATATTGAACAACAGATTCTAAAGATATGCATCTAAGTTACCTTATCCATATATCGACGCTCGGTGTGATTATTTTGTGGTAGACCATTTATCATCGACTTAACATAAGATTTACTCGCGTTCATAAATATTTGGGACTTAAAAAGTTACATTTATCTTTTGTTTTATTGCGCAAACAATAAAATGGTCTCTTTTTATAATCGAGTATGAAATGGAAGTGATAAAGTGTGCAGTGAGTGAGCAGATCGGTAGTAGATAAAGGCATTTAAAAGACCAGATATTTTCTATATTCTAAGTTCGGAAATACAAAAAACAACTTCTGTCTGAAAGAATCTTCTATCCAAAAATAAACCCTGAAACAATAGCAAATTCTGCCGTCTTTTCAATTCCATTTCCTTTTCGTCTATTCAAAGTCGTAAAGTTATGTGAGGTGACTTACCGTAACTTGAGAGAGCAGGATCCGATCCTAAGTGCTGCTTCTAACACGGTGACTGCTGCCTGGTACTGTCCTGCTGCCAACAGCTCTTGACCGACAACCTGCATATATACGTAAGATATTAATAAATTAACCATTAGTAAAAGTACACACGGTGATACCTTGGAAATAACAGCAGGGCGATGATTGACTGGGACTGGAATACCTTCACTTTGTTAACGAATTAAGTTTGACTGCTGATGATGCATATGGCTAAATATCATTTGTATTTGAACTAGCTGGTTCCCGCGACTTCGCCTGCGATCCAGGATGAACAAAGCCTATGTCCTAACCCAGATCATGGTTTACCCATGTGCCAAATTTCATCCAAATTCGTTCAGCCGTTTTAGCGTGAAAGCGCAACAAACAAGCCAACAAACAAATTCACTTTCATATTTATAAAATTAGTTAGGATTTTGCTGGCATTGTATTTCCTTTTAATCCCATTTTCTGCAGAACGGGAACAAAGAAAGTCATGAAATGAATCCGTTCACTACAGAGTTACTGAAAAGCATCATCGAGGGTGACATGACAGTATTGCTCTTGAGTATTTTGTCTGTAAAATCTTCTCTGAAATCTTGGACAAACATTGATTAACATACAATGTGTAAAAAAACCTGTCCGATCCACGAGGGTGTTGTTAAGTATCGTAATGAGAGTCTATTAATGTGGTAATTTTAAGGAAAAAAGAAAATAAAATATACCCTGCATTTTTTTTCAAAGGGGTATCTTACCGGGATTATGCATGAGACGCGGGCGGCTGTCATAGTCGTAACTTATGACCCCTGTTGAGAATTTGCTAATCTTTGATGGAATTGGGATAATTTTGGTACTAAAAACGTGATTATTTTCAATAATATAATACGATTTTGTATTACTTTTTGGTAATATTATATTGCAGTACCTTTGTGCCCTTTTTGGATAGGACAGGGTTTTTTTTACACATTGTTTAAAGGAATTGTTTGAATCATGGTCTTAGGCGATTATTTTTAAAGCATATGGCAATGTCATATTTCTAAGGAATGTCGATAAATGTATTTTATACTATATTGTAATAATGCGTAGTGACTTGTTACATAACAATTAATGGACGCCGTGATGGAATGCGGTCTTAGCATAAATATGTTTTTGAAAAAGATACTACACTTAAAATCTTAGATAGCCACGTTTAGCAAGCAAAGCTTCCATTGTGTTCTCAACTCATAATGACCATTCTGTAGAGCTTCTGAATCATGCAGTGACCACTCCGACTTATATCAGTGCTCTTGATCTCGCCTTTGATGTCATTTACTTTTTAAGCCCGACATAATAATAAACTAATGTATGTACAAAAATGCGAATTTGAGTATCATTGGCGGGTACAAAAACCGCGACGAATTTTTAAGAACCCATTAAGCTTGCCGTTACGATGACTGCAGAAACATTTAGCCGAATGATTTGAACTTATCTCGACATAAAGCAATAATATCATATTTAAGGAACACCCAGGGAGTGGTTATTTGGATCAGTAACACTATTCCAAAGATATCGATAGCATTCTGTGTACCTACCTAATGTTTTGTATTTAGAAAATGCATGCTCGAGCCGTCAAGATCCACTTTTATGTAGTGCCAACAGGCATTAAGCTGGAATTCTTGATTATGTGACATTCTGACGCCGCTATAACTACTAAAGCTTCCTAATAATTTTCATCGTTTTATGGCCAGATTAGAAAAGTGTGGTACACTTACATGCGCAGGAGAGCAGATAATACAGTGTCGACGTTCATTGTCATTATCTCAGTCTTTAAATCGCTTCGATTTACGGATTTTCAGTTCAATTCGGTACATTGTATGCGCGGAGCGGCGGCCATTTTGTGGTAGTGCGACGCCATTTCGGCCATTCACGTCTGGGCTGCCGATCAACTGTCGCGCAGATTGTATGTAAATTCACGGGGGTCGGTCGCGTATTTATGGGCCTTTGATCACTCAGCCCCATTGTCTGAGAGTTAAATGCGCCGAAAAATGTTCAGATGTCGCCCGACTGCACGCCAGCGAAATGTATGCAAATAGTCCGCTCGTTCTGTGTATGGCGTGCTTAATATTATCAACAACGACGAGACCTAAATGTGCCATTATTTGTATAATGATACGATTGTATTTTCGTAATGGGTTTTTCTTTTAATATGTCACTTAGGGTGTACTTGTTTTCGTGTAGAGACGTGCGAATCTCGTTAATGTTTCAGTCACATTCACGACCGACGTAAATCTTTATGTGACTTTGTTGTTACCACTTTGGGAAAGGGTAATCACTGCCTACGGTTAAAACGTGTTATGTATGGCTTGTGAAATGCTTTACGAAATTTTAGGATCTTTATGATATTACTTAATATTACCTAATAATAAATTAGATCCTCCAGAGATATTCAATTAGATCCTCCAGAGATATAAATGTAAGAAATGGAAACGTCCTCTATAGGTCAGTGTTTTTATGTAAATCGCGAGTCTGTCCCCATGTCTCCGTCAGTGCTGAGAGAGGGACTGACAATGCACATATTTCCGGAGGTACGTTAATGGATCGCATTATTTTGGGATCGAGTCTTCGAGAGCCGCGGCGAGTATTGCGTGGTCTTTATGTTGTCGAGACACTGTATTCATGGAGAGGAGACTACGTTTTATGGTGTTGTTCTCTCAATTCTTGATTAAATATGGGTACTAACTTTGTAAGTACACACATCAAAAGTGTCTGGGGATCAAGTACATTTTTAACTATAAAAAATTATCCAATTAATATTAAACAAATCTAATCTTCCAGACTGGCTTCTTACTTTAATTGTTATGTTTAAGTTAACAATTTATCCCTTTATTTTGTAAAAATTAGGAATAATTGCGATTTTTGCAAATTGTGGGAAATTAACCTAAGTTAATGTCGTCAATTAAATGGCACATTTTTTTAAATTGTAAAGACAAAAATTTTATTGACACGAATCAAAGTTGTTGTGGGGTATGCACGCATCCATACTCGGCAGAGCTCTTCTTTGGAGCATATCCCATGCGTGCTCAATTGGGTTGAGGTCTGGCGATTGAGCAGTATTTTGGATGTACCGGTCCTGTCTGCGAGTGGTGGTGCGAGATCGTCCTCCATGTCGCTCGGCCACGCTGCTCGTGATACGATAGCGTGTCCAGAGGCGGTTTATGACGCTCTGTGTAGTGCCAAGAGCGACGGCCACAGTATGGTGCCTGGAACCAGCTTGCAACATTCCGACGGCTCTCATCATCTCTTCTCGTGTCAAATGATGTCGTCGCTCCATATCAGTTTTTTCAGTTCCGGTGCAGAAATTGAAACGCACGCAATTGTAACGCTATTACACACTTTTATAGGAACCCTGATTGACATTTGATTTTATATTTTTAATAAAAATAAAATCTTTATTCAAATAAGGAATCAATAAGGATCCAAAAAATAATAATAATCCTCAATTGCGGCGATACTCTAAAATGTACTTGATCCCTAGACACTTTTGATGTGTGTAACTGGGGTCTACCATTTATAGCAGAACTTTTTATGTCATAATATTATTTTGCATAGCAGCGGATAGCATAAACTTAATTTCGCAGAAAATCATTTGGCATACACTCATTTATTCAAAACTCATAATTTTGTAAGTTAGAATCATCTTTAGGCATAAATTTCATATTCATTATAATTAAAAAGCAGAACCATCATATTGCAGAAAGTTCACACAAACATGCAAACAAGCATACACCATACATGCAGCAAGCATGGTTTCTGTCACGGCCCCGTTGCTGCGGGGCTCCGGCGGTCCCACGCGAGCTTATCGTCACAGATGGTTTAAATAACGCTCAAAACAGCAGCTTCGGCTTGCTGGCCGGCCAAGCCGGTCCGCCTCAGCCGCGGTGGCGAGCGTTAAAACCACCTGCTCCTCAGCTCGCGAGCCGCCTCGCCCGTCCACGCCTATGCGGGCTTAAACACTCCAGGGGTATGGCAGACAAGACCACTTGGAGTCGGTTTTGCAGCGATTAGTTTCTGTCACTAACTTTTTTAGCACAACATATTGACTTTATAAGACAATATTTTAATTTAATTTAAGATTAGAAATGCTATTTTATAGAAATGGCAATATGCCTAGTAAAATTCTGCCAAACAATAGTTGTACTAAATAATTTTTATGCCTTTAAAATATTCGTTTAAAAAAGATTATGCCAAATGGGTTATGCCAAATAAATTTCAGAGCATCAAGATTCTGCCAGATAGAGAGAACCCGTGTAACTGTACCTACGCTGCCTAGAAAATAAGGAACAGTTATTCAGCCATTAAAGTCCAATAGGTCCATCAAGTAGTGTACTTTAATTAAAAGTTTCAGACTTTGTGACAAAGTTGTGATTTTTTAACTTCATACTTCACAATATTCTGTCCGTTTTAAATGCTCATTAAAGTTCCTTTTTTGGTAAAATTATATGTTTTTTGATCCATGGAACACGACAAGTTACATGCGTGCAGTATCGCATAGGGTCGTATATAATTTTCTTTATTACGTAGGTACTATAGTCACTTTCCGTAGGAACAAAGAAAAGTTCACTTTTATCGACGTTTACAGATATGAAATAACGAAAGATACCATTTTTGGCAACATTTGAAGTATCTTACAAAACGTTTTAATGCATACCGGAAGTTGTTAACGTAGGTATCGTGGTCGTCCGAAGGAGACCCTTGATCCCAAAACAAGTACAATATTGTTTCAATTTTATAAGATCATTCTTCGTTAATCTTAAGAGCGCTTATAGATAGATAGAATACTCTTTATTGTACGCCAAAAAAAATACAGACATAAATTTTAATCTTAAACGTTGGCAAAGTCGCAAGTAGCTGTCAAATATTTACATGTTTTGATTAATTTGGCAATCTTACTGTATGGAAATATGAAATGTGGTTAACTAGTAAACTAAAAAATTGATTTTGAGATGCAATAATTAATATCGTAACACCGAATATTTAGTTTGAGATGTTAAAAAAGGATATGGAAACTTCCCAAATAACTTTTTTACATCTGAAACGGTTACAACATCAAATTCAGTGTTAAAATTGCAATTCATTATTAATATTCTAGTTCGCTAGTTAGCCATATTATTTCTTATTTCCATACAGTAATATTGCCAAATTAATCAAAACAGCGAAATATTTGACATCTATTTGCGACGTTGCCCACTTTCAGAATATGCACACACACAGACTCAATTTACTGATTGAAGAAAATATTGGTGCTTAAAAGCTGGACCTGCTATCTAATTACGCAACACATTTTCAATAAAATTCGAGTGGAATTGATATCATTTTTAGTGGAAATTGAAACATTTGACAGCTTTCGTATTACGTAACTCTAAAATTTTTGATATCAACTGCAGTCTGGATGAGACGCTAAAGAGTGAACGATACCCGTCTAAAAAGGCTATAACTGGAATTACGTAACCATTTTGACAGCGCTGAGTTGGTTTAAAATCAACGAGTAATTTGTTTCTTCTGTCAGTTAAAATAGAAGGCAATGTACTCCTCGCATTTGATTTTCTTTGTAATATTTTTGGGATTTACTCGTATAATCTCCTTAATTATTACGAAATTATGTAAGTGAACATCGTTTTAATAAATTGTGAATGTGTTTTTGTGTAAAACCTCAATGATAAATCAATAATAGTGATATATTAAAATAATATCGAAGCGGTCGATAAATTAATAATATTGTGAAAATTATCCGCCCATAAGACGACCCACTGACCAAGTTCTCTTCTGTTACAACCTACTAAAGATATATATTATGATATTTCAGAAACGAGGTATTTTATTGAAAGACAAATTCGTACCTCGTACTGTATCCATTGTACTGAGCATAGAAGACAGTGGATTATGTAAGGACATCAATGAACATACCACACCAATCACCATATCTAAGGTACATAAGTAATAACAATATTATTTTATTTCTAAGTATTGAACATTGAATGTGTGTTTAGCACAATGTTTTATTTATTTAAACATACATACGTGTTATGTTGGTGACTACGAAATGCACCATCAAACATAAACTTTCATACATTTAATAAAGTCATTGAACCTAATAATTGTTGTATTCATTGAAGTGTGTGGGAGAGGCCAATTAGAATTTATTTTGTGGATGGATGTAATGGATCATGGAATATACATAATATAGAAGATTTACTTAAATTCTTTTTTTTTTCAGGTGTCAGGCTCAACTTCATTATTGAGGAAAAGTATAAACTCTCATGCGCTTACAGCAAGAATTAGCAAGCAGTACATACATAATCCATGATGAATTCCACAGGAATACATTAAATTTCACAAATCCTTACAATTTTCCAATTTCTTTTTGCCCCATGTGTAAATATTTCATAAATGTGAATAAAGGCTATTGTCAGTTATTGTTTGCTTTGTTTACCATAATTTATTTCGCTCTATTTACTGAACCTAATGAAAATACATACATAATATCACTGTTTCACCGAAAAGTTGGGCAGAGGTTTGCCTGTACACACACATTTCACCAGTTATGTTTAAGTCCCATGTAATAGGGGACGAGCCTATTGCCATCAACCGGGCACTACTAAGAAATTCCAGGTGGAAAAACCCAATAACACTATGCCCAACCCAGGCATCGAACCCAGGACCTCATACTCAGCAGTAGCTCTTGCGACCCCTAGACCAACGAGACATAATTTTATTAATAAATTGTTGTGTTAATGAAAAAAAAAACTTCAATTCTTAAATATTTCAAGTTATTTTTATTTGTAGTTTACACTGTTATCATTATCAATTAACAAAATAGGAACATACATTTATATTACTGTCATTCAAGACTCAACAGTTTTCTAAAACAACAATTATATTTCAAGAACTATCTTCAGGTTCTAAGTAGCAACGCAGCAGGTGCCTTCATTCATGCTGCCTTCATGTCTTCGTAGGTGAAACTCCCCAGGAACTCTACAGTTTTAAAACAAAATCATATTATTTTCTGCTCAAATAAAGTACTTAAACATTATGGGGTTTATTTATAAACGTTACTTAAAGTTAAGTAATGATTAGCAACTGTATATCCATACATTTTTGACATTTGAACGTCATTTAACTTTAAGCAATGTTTATAAATAAACCCTGTGGCAAAGTAAAGTAGGCATTCATTGGGCCCATGGCTGGACAAAAGCCATTAGCCTAGTTGTTGCTGCTGTTTGTATAATTTCTTCTTTACTTAGGGCTGATTTTTCAATGTCCAGATATTTTGTAATACTAAATTATGTAAACATTAGTTAGGTATACATAAAATATAATTATGATGTAGAAAGTTCGGCCAAGGAAATAAATATTCATAATTTTATTATAAAGTAAGTTGCCTCGCTTGATTCTAAACTATGTGACTAAAAGCTTACATTTTCATTCACAGCATTTTTGCCATCTAGCCATCCAACTTCTTTGTTAGGAAATTAAGAAGATTCATGTTGGGTAGTGTTCCATTCATGTATTTTCAGCTCTAGCACCGTCTGTGAAAATATTATGAATATGTTTTGTAGTTAGGTTAGTGGTTACTATAGTTTATTTCAGCATGTAGGTACTTATGTACAAAAATATCAATTAACAATTTCAGTTAGAATGTGAGGTTGACGGACAGGGACTCACGTTATTATATTCCTATTTATATTGGGTTACTTACTTGTAGTGATAATCTCGACGTCTTTTTCGCTATTGAGCAAAACAGTATTGATTTAATGAGAGAATTTTCCAGTTCATCCGGCTTACACAAGCCACAAGAAAAATGTTCCAAAACTGCCTAACATAGGCCCACGCACAGAGCATGTAATATAGGCCCACGTTTCGTATAGGATATTAAATTAAAATTTGTAAATATAATACAATTTTGTGTTGTTCTCAGTGTTGCCATTTTTTTTCCCCGAGTGCTATAAAAAGAAATAAGATGAGACATTTTTTATAATCCGTTCAACCGATTTTGACTTCTATTGCGTTGGTGACATGACAAATGGCAGCTTCAGTAAACACTTGGTATTGTAACCACTTTTTTGCTTTTAATGTTCAACCGAACACGAAACGGTTTATTTAAATGTGTAATCTTATTTCAAATAGAGTATAGTTTAGTCTCAAACATTTTTAATTTTATTTATCTGTTACTGACATTCGGTCGCTGTTTTGGAGGTCCATTTGAAAATTTGAGAATGAAAATAAAACAAATGGTATTTTTTTAAACATCATCCAACATAATCTACAATAATTAATGAAAAAGTTAGTGAAGATGTTTGAATGTTTGTTAGATCTATACATAACTTGGGCATAACGGCAGATTTTTTTTACCCCGGTAGTATTTTCCCGTGAAATATTTTTTAGAAATGACGTCGTTTTGCGATCACTACTCGGGCGGAGCCTCTGATTATTTTCAACATATTCATCATGGTGAACAGTTTTGCCAAAACAGCGTTCGAATCTGCAGTGGTTTCGGCATTTGAAAGAAATACATCGTAAAATCACTGACACAGGTTTTAGACAAACAATAAAACATGCCATTATCTTGTTATTTTAATATTTTCTCGAGTCAGTTTTAGTAATTGATTGTATTGTTTTCTACAAATTGAATTAAACTAACCACTAGACAAAACCACCAGCCACTAAAAGCAACCCGCAATTTCAAGCAATTTCTTCGCCAGTAGGGGTGTCCAAACCCCCAGGTTTAGTGGAAATCCCACTAACATGACAGCACTGCTTTTCTACGATTTTGTTATTGGCCACAGATTAAAAAAACCGGGGAAAGGAAACGTTTTGTTACGTATTTCAATTATGGTAGTTTTTGATAGAAAGTGTTTTAAAAAATGGTTTTTAATTTTTCGGCAATCATTGTACATTTTCATTTATAAGCACTATTATAGCATCAGTTATAATTAAAACAAAATTAAATTAAAGCACAATAATTTGGAAATTAATCATGCCTTTAAGGTGGAACAAAACATATAAATCAAAGACGTATAGCCGTTTTATAAGAACAACCCTATTCAATTCCGGTCGATTGGTAAAAAATGTTTATCGTAATTCCAATTATGCCATGCGATTTAAATTGGACTTGGTTTCGATTCGGAATTGATATCAAAAATAAAATGTGTTGCGCAATTAGGCTGCTGAAATCCCCAATACACAGTGTTCAAGCATAAGTGAGTGTGGATGTGGGTGGGGGGCAGTGTTTAGCTTATTTACTAAAAGATGTTATAATTGTGATTTAAATTTTAGAGGTAGGTTTAACAGGGTGTAAAGTTCACTCATCCACTATAGAAAAGGGAGGATCCTCCGACCAGACGGGTGTCGTATCTGGCGGGCAATTGACCAAAGTTTTTTTTTTTTTTTCGAATAGGGTTCTCGCATTTGACCTCAGTAGAGGGTCGTAGATTCTTAAGACTTTCCTGTGGCTGCCTTAAGCTTCTACACCCAAAGCCATATACTAGGCGAGCACTCGTCAAGGGCACCCCCTGTGGGCGGCTTAGGGCGTCGCTGGGGGGAGGACAGCAAGATGGGACAGGCTGGATCAAAGATATATTATTATTATTAGTCGGGGAATTTAAAGCTACAGGCTCAGCATCGACGAGCAAGGGTCGGGGGGGAGTATTATTTATTCGGGAGGGTCGCGATCGCGGAGGACCTCGGCGGCGAGGTCGGAATGCGGGTCGTCGTTTGTGCTTGTGTACTGTACAGATGGCCCTACTGCTCTCCTGGAGGAGGGTTATGGGGTCATCTGGGTCGGTCAGAATATGCCTCGGACGGCGGACTTTGCCCAACGATTGACGTCGGATAGTCTTATATATCTCGTTCGCGCGGTAAACTCTTGCGCGACACAAATCCTGCATTTGTGTGACGTCAGGATTTTGTTTGACGTCAAGTTCGCATGTGGCGATATAAATGCCGCCACAAAATAAATAAATAAATAAGCTGTGGTCAGTGCTCGTGCCTTCTCACGAGCACTGGTCACAATGAGAAAGGCTTTTGCCCTGTAGTAGAGTCGTGGGAGTAGTGCCATATAGTCGATGTAGGTACCTTACAATTTGCGACATTTTGACGCGTAAATGTTGTTCGTTTACATACAAAACGAAGCATTTGCGTCTGCGCAGCCTGTATGAGCAGGCTGTTAGTCGCTATAACCCTAACTAATTCTCAGCTTTGCACACTAATGTTAAAACATTGGCCATGTTTACACGTATAATCCTTTCAATTTAGCGATTCCCAGGTCGAGTGCAGCTTGGACTTTACAAGCGTGACATTTCATTATAGGATTTAAACTTTAGCGAGATATTGCTACATGATATTAATACAGTGTTCATGATGTTTTGTCTAAAAAAGGGTCATCACAACTTTTTTCATGATCCATGCCGTCTTTCACATGCTTAGTCGAAAGAGGAAATTGACCATCATGACAATGCCGGTCGTAAAAAATAAAGTTAAATATGCATATGTCGCTCGCGCGGTAAACTCTAATTGCGCGATGCAGGATTTGGTCTTTGATGCGTAGTTCACATGTTGCGATTAAGAAGCAGCCACACATACCATCCTACATACATACATAATTTTACGCCTTCTTCGGAAACTATAGAACGCCACCTGCTACGATCCCGTCGCAATGTTTCATATAATATCAGTGCATGATGTGAGGTGTTTACAAAAGCGAGAAATATCTAGTGTGAGGATCGTTTAAAAAAAAAAAAGGATTTAATGATTAACCCTTAACTTTTGTCAGCTCTGATGGATGAACGCTATTAGTTTTATTCAAGCCTTCTGCTATCCTCGGCCAAGTGCGATTAAATGAAGGTTTACAGTCTTGAAGTAAATATTTTATACCTCTATTATGTATAATACACGAACACGAGCTATGATTTCAAGCCCCTAAGTGAAACGCGATTGCCCCAGGCGTGGGAATCAATGTGTGTTTAGCACATGAAAACAATGTTCCAGTATTTAATTTGGTCGTTAACTTCTAATGTTGTAGGGAAAAGCCCACATTAGGTACCCATCAAGTAGATTAGAGAATTGTATAAATTCAAAATGAGAAGTTGAACAAGTTACAACTGAACAAATCAGGCAGAGGAATCATAATAAATAATGGCCAATGACAAGGTCATCACCTTGCCCTTGTCCCATGTTACTTGGGGTCAGTGCAACACGTTTCCTTCTTCCGTTCTATATTGTCAACCGACACGTCGTATAATAACGTTATATATATAATACATATAACCTCACACAATCCATCCATCTTTTCTTTGGCCTTCCTCTCCGTCTCCATCAATCAACATTTATTTATTTATTTAATACTTCAAGCACAGAAATGTACAGAGGCGGACTTAATGCCATAGGCATTTTCTACTAGTCAACCTTTGGGTGATGCAGAGACAAACAGTGGTAACATTTATATTCATCACTCTTTTAATCACATGCGTTCCTTCCCTCCTTATCACATGCGAAGCCAAACGCTTCCCTTTCAACTCTCCTGTCGCCGTCACTATCAAACTTGCCTTTTTTTCTCGCCTCCTCCTTCGCGAGCATTACTGCTTCGCAGAAGGAGGTGAAGGCCTCCCATACAACAACAACAATACAACTTGCCCTTACATACTCATTTCTTACTTTATCTGTTATCGTCACTCCATCTGACAAGCTACAGCGCTCAAAATGACCCATAATTCAACTGAAACCTAAAACATACAATAGATATATAGCTAAAACGAAAGTGAGGGTACAACACGAAGATTCGTGTATCATTTGCAGGCGCAACACTATTCTTACAACATTATTAACATAATACCATCGCGATAACGAATGGAATTGCATTCGGGGTATTTATTTAGAAGGGCTCCCGTGTATTTAGTTAGTTATTTGATTATGTGTTAATGTGTTCACAGTTTTAAACTTTAGCATTGCGGAGTCTGAATTCTAAATGTTATTGCATCAGGATTTTACGCCTGTCGATCTTCTTTTTGTTAATGTTGTAACATCTACTCGTAAACTGTTAAGTTCGAAATTTCGACAATGAAACTAAACGCGTTCAGTACATCTAAACCACATTCAAGAGAAGTCTGTGGCAAAATTGTTATGAAAATTCGCCCTAAGTATTGCAGTTCCACAGCAAGCAGGTGTGGCCAAAAGGTAATGAACTACTCATTCGTTTATATTGCATTTATATTTTTATTTCATTCTAGATAATCTATTCAAATACAATATCGTGAAATTTTATTTTATGCAAATGTGTTTAAGCAATTATATTAGAAGTAAAAAGACGTAGATAGGTACCTACCTTTTTTTTTTTTTTTTTTTGGGTGGGAAATCATCAAATGACGTCTCCCGCTCTGGGTGGAGCGGGAGGGCGTGTCAGACTCTTACTGACTAAAACCCACCCGTGTTCCTTCTCTTGCCTGTGCAATGCCAGGGGGCCACGGTATCCCTTTCGGACTTTCCCGCAACCCCGGCAGGCAATGGTCTCATCGGACCCCTTCATTCGCTGACATCTCTTTGAGGCGCGCGTGGAACACAACGCGCCGTCGACCCAGGCTTGGTCCTTACCGGACGGCGAGCTACCCATTGCTCACCGTCCGCAAGCCCGCGGATAGGTACCTACCTAACATTCTATCTTCAAAAACGGCATTATGTCACACTATTATATGACACGTGGAAGTAGGATGGCATGTCGTAATTATCGGGAGCGAAAAAGAGACAAAACGAAGAAAACGTGGCTAGTTAGCCAACTTTTGACGTGCCACTTGCGGAACGTTTATATCCTATCTACCTATTTTTACATATAATATCATTGGGTTTAAGCATTTGTTTTCGTGGGTATCAGCAAGCAAGGATCAAAACCAGGTGGATGGGTGGCCATTTTTCCAGACATATTGAACTTCTCCGTGCCTCGGGGTCGTAAGCAATAGGTTTTGATTGTCATACAAATGATAGTTCTTGTATCGTTGCAGCCTATTTGTAAACTATTAAGAATGCCTTGTAACAAAAACTTACCGATATCAGTACAAAAG
Source organism: Xanthia togata (assembly GCA_963853775.1). Classification (NCBI taxonomy): domain Eukaryota; kingdom Metazoa; phylum Arthropoda; class Insecta; order Lepidoptera; family Noctuidae; genus Xanthia; species Xanthia togata. The sequence continues at coordinate 15,764,224 of OY970809.1, forward strand.
GTGATTGATCCAATTTCATAGCTTCTAACTGTCTAAAGGTAGGCTCCAGAGTGGTCCGGAGCGGTGATTTCAGGGAGGCTTCCACCAGAGCTGCGAGCAGCTGCCTTGAAGATGGCTCCACTCCCAAGCCTGAGCTGAAAGCTGCCAGTGCTTCGCCGTGTCGACCAAGACATTGTAGAGCTACCCCTAGGAAATAAATAACACTTTAACACTGGAATAACCACAGACTACACAGGTAGTCTACAAGCGTATGCTGAAGTGCAGTTCTGTGCACCCACTGTTCGCTAATAATAACTGTAAAGTTACATTATTAATAGGGTGTTTTACTCTATAAGAGAAAAAATCTAAATATAATATTATTGAGATAGCTTAGGCAAAAAGCACTCGGAAAGCGTTAGTTTTAGTTCATAAAATAGCAAACTAAAGTTTAAAATTCAATTCAAAGGTTTCAGTGTTTTTTAATCTGTTTCATAACACTATTAGATAGTAGTCGCCATGTTATTACGTCATACGGCTATGTACACTTAGAAAGTGTTAACTGTCTACTATCAGCGTACCTTTAATCTATAAAGGCTTTTTATTATTTTCGTAAGCAACGAATTTATTTATTGAAATAATAGCATGGAGGACGGTTTTGTAAATGGAGACAACACAATTTTATAACTTAAAAAACATCACTGCATTTGTTTACACAGCCAACTGACGTCATAGCTACAGAGCAATATGGCGTCCACTGCGTCCAGCGTTTTCGTCAAATTACGCGCGAAACTTGAAAAAGCAAAATTTTAATGCATTTTTATGGCAATTAACGATTGAATTAAAATTTTGTGAATTTTTTAGTGGTTCATTAGCACTATAGAATCTAATTGAGACACTTTTCAAAAATGGGTGTAATACCCTATTGTTTCACTAACATTGGTTTTATATCGGTGTTCTCACACAAACAATTTTATTATTAAAAGAAGCTATGGGATCATTCAACATATTGATAGGAACCGCCTTCATTTGAATACAGAATATTTAAATCGAATTAAAAAGATAATCGATTTTGATACCAAAGAGTTTTTAGTTTGGCGCTCCTGTTTGTTTTGCGTTCGTATTTTATTTAAAATCGGAATAAACGTAAGCGTCTACCACGGTGGTACATACCTCAGAATAAATGGAGGTATCGTTGTCGGCACTATAACGTGATTGACAGTAATTGTTATGTTTACTCTCATTTAAGAGAAATCTCGGACAGTCGCGGACAGTTGGACAATACAGAATACAGTAACGTAATTACAAGCAAGGGTAATTTATACCGGACTTCAAACGTAAATCTAAAGTTAGTAGACAATTAGAAATTTTATACTTTCATTATGTCGATTTCATTTTGCTGAATTACTGTTGTCGTAACTGCTGGTTAAGTTATTATCTTGGTTATTATACTCTTTCTCATGTAATCTATTATCAAAGCAAGTTTCAAGAGTATAATAATACTTACTACATAAAGATATTACGATGTCAATCGAATTTTAGATAAAGTTATAAGTTGGTTTATGATTTTTCTTCCATTCGCGTGGTTAGTGACTAACCTGGTGTCAGTTTTAAAGCCACCCATAGGCCTCTGATTTGGCTTCACGTGCCGTCGAGAAATATCTATTATTATTTATTATTTGTAAGCAAACATGACTTTATATATTTTTTTATGTAGGGTCATGTTCTACCTACTTGACTTCAACATTATAAAAACTTAACTGAGTTACATTTATACAGGGTGTTTGGCGCATGGACTGACACAATTTTTTCAGGGATTTGGGAGGTCATTAGCTAGGTTCTAGCTAAGTTCAAAATAGCTTTTAGTTTTTTTATAATTAATTTAGAAGTTGTAAAATTTCATTCATTAAATACAAAAATTAACTTTGGAAGCTTGTAAGGAATTTTCTTGAAACCAGTTGTATAAAACAAAGATGTTTTTAGATTTAAAGGACTTTGGAGAATGCAACAAAATTTGTTTTGTGCCACTACACCCACAAACAAAAAAGTTATTTCAAATTAAAGGACACATTTTGGGAATTTTTTTCATTTAAAAAAAATAATCATATGTAACCAACCGTGACATTTGGGACAAAGGGTGTATGGGTAGAACCTAGCTAATGACCTCCCAAATCCCTGAAAAAATTGTGTCGGTCCATGCGCCAAACACCCTGTATATTGTATTCGAAATAATACATTCCGAAAACTCAAAACGTAGGTATTTTGCGAACGAAGAAACTTAGCTGCGAAAAGCTTTTGTGTGGTTACAAAAGGGAATATTTTATTGTTACTTTGACGTTCGAAAAGTGCTGAACCTCACCCTAGTTTGAATAAATGACTTTTGAATTTTGAATTTCGAATGAGTTGTCACTGTATGCTGTATGTCGTGTCGTTAAAGCACTAGGCTTGTCACGCTTCTATATTTAGAAACTGATTGATTGATTTAATCACGCGCGCTCAGTAATTAACAAAGCGTAATTTCTATTTCCATACTGAGCTGCATTGTTTCACGGTTGCTTGACCAAACGGCTACGAAACTTTAGGGATATTCCAAAAGTATTTCTTCCTTACATCGAAATATTAGAATATAATTGATGTCGTACTATCTAATACAAATAAAAGTCCGACTGTGTTAGATGTCTATATTTCTACGTGATATAGGCAAATTCACGAAACGTTTTAAGTTTCAATTAATTTTAAGAAGGTAATAAACCACAAGACTAATGATAAGAATGAGTCGCAAAATGAAAGCGGGGACCGCACAGCTCCAAAGTAGAACCTCACAATAATAAGGACTAAAGTAATTACTGTTTATAATAAGTGGTCTTCATAAATAAGTCCGCAGACGTAACATTGTCGATAATTTATGGGTACTTACTTTTACCTATGTATTTCATTGTGCCTATATCGCGGCAGGGGACCGAATGTATCGATGTTCGCAAAAAAAACGAAACCAAAAGGTACACTTAAGGCCACATTAATGGGTAAAGTATTTAGCCATAAAATAAATTGTCCGTAATAATAACCCATCATACATTAATAGCCGCAGAGTAAATAAAAGTAAGGCGTATTCAGTAGAGTGAAAGTAATAGCCGATAGAAAATAATGAAAAACGATTGGTGTAATCTCACGCAAGCGCAACAGTAGTGACAATGTGTGCACTGTGCATGTCACGAATATGCAAAAAAGTGTATTAATATGCAATAGAGGTGCTAAATGCATAGCTTACCACGACCGATGATTTAAGGCTTGGGTGCTAAAAGACTCAGTTTATGACGTTTTCAATGCAGTACTTGTCAGAAGCATTTATATACAGATTTACTTTTACCCTGATGGTGATGTCCCTGACATCATCCTTATGAACTGGATTGTAGGTACAAATAAATAAAATTGATGTGCCTGTTTGTTATTTCAATTTACCAGCTTTTTACAAAAAGCATTATGAAAGTATATAAGGTAAGGTAGGGTGGACTGTGTGAAAGATAGTGGCAGATACAGGATTGTCGTTTGGGAGGGACTTGACCCCGCTGAGGGAACGTTTACGCAAAGTAAACAATAAAAAGTTAGAGTGTAATAGACTACCACAGATATCTCGGTTAATTTAAATGGCAGCCAGGGCAGCTTGAGTGGCAGAATGAGTGTCGCGTGGATTCAAAATTCGTCACGTAAACAAAACATCATAATGAAAAAATCTTGAAAACATAATACTTATTAAGTTAAGGATAATTGATGGCATTAGGTAGTGTAATACTTTCTAAAAAGTTTAATTAGAATAATAACAAGTTCACTTTGTCACAACGAAAAACACAGTACTTTTCCCCTTAGCCCCCCATCTGGATCCGCTACTGGTCTAGAACACAGGTCTACAAGGGTGAAACTTTGCACAAGGCTTCCATATAAACGAAAGTGAGCAATACGAAAGGATTTTTGAAAATGTACCCTTTTAATAGGTTAAACAGTCGATGAGTGTGTATGGGAGTTCGTCATTTTTGCCGATAGGAATGCCATACTTAGTCCCTTCAAAGTAGCAAATGCGTTTAACTTAAGTAACACTTAAGTAGATAAACGTAAGTTTAATGGTCGAGTTAAGTTGCTCGTTATTATAAAATCCTCGTCTATAATCCTTTTCATTAAAAGCAGTTAATAAAACGGTAAAAAGCTATAATCCTAAGACATAAGTCTAAGCTCATAAAATGAGTATCATTAAGTTACTTAGTCAAGTTAGAATCCATCTTAGAGTCACACTAATAAACAGCTTTTGTGACTGTTATCAATAACGTGCATGGAATTCTTGAATTGTTTGTAAAGGGATCTGAATGATCTCGTTAATACCGCCTCGGTCCTACTTCTCTTTATCTTCTGGCATAGTCCACAAAATCAACAAAGTCTGCCAAATCAGACTTTATTGCTTTTTATAAACGCGAAAGCTAATTCACTGTTAAAAATAACATATAACCCCAAACGTAAATGTCAAAATGAATCGTTAAAATGTTTAGTAAAGCTTTTGCTATACTTAACTTAACTTATACCCTAGTTTCCATTTCTCGTTGTCTAGTTGATGGGAGATCTTCTCATGAATTCATATTTTAGTGTTTTAAGTGCAAACCTGTTACTAACAATTTATGGATCTCTTACCGAATTAAAATTATTTTATTTATTAAGGGACGCTAATGAACCCTGAACTGACTCTGAGGATGAACTTTAAAAAAAAAAACTAAGGGGTGCCCTAAGTCACCATTAAACGTCTCTGAGTGTGACAGTTAGTCTTATCATTATAGATAGTGCGATCCACGATAACGCACCCCGCTTCGCTCCGTACTAAAGTACAGCTTACAGTACAGTAATCGCGGAGTGGGGCGCGTCGTCGTGGATTGCACTACCTGTATATGTATTTGAAGATAACTATTGAGATGACGTCAGCATTTTGACAGTTGTAGCATTTCCTGGAATTCAGTGCCATACGCAGTTTGTTGAGTACAATTAAAAAAATTGCCAAACAAACGTGATGATTTAATATAATGAAACAGATTAGTCTTAATCGTTTACTGAAAACGTTTTCGCAATTAGACAGCAGCTTAGTGTTATAGAAAGACACACACATGTAAGAGTGACAGAAACAAAGCTATACGAAGACAGACTTTTTCAAATAATCGATGTGCAATATATGCGGCCGCGAAGTATACTATTGTGTGCCTATTCATACCAAGCTGTGCGAGTAAATTAATAGCATATAATGTCACCACTGCTAGACAGGGACACAGGAACTCAAACTCAAAGCATTTATTTCAATTGAACCCTTTACAGGCACTTTTGAACTGTCAAAGAGTCAGTCAGTTAGTCAGAAAGTTGAAGCTAGTTGCCCATTCCAAAACGTAGATCTCTATGGAGGAGAACGGGCAAGAAACTCCAAGGACACTCTTTTAAAAAAATCCTGGGTACATTACTCTTGTTGATTCTATATGTGAGAACAATGTAAATAAAATATAAAAAGAGATAAGAGATGACCAGTCTCAACTGACGGCGCCCGGTCACGAACATGACGCGTGGATCAGCACCATCCAGCTCAACCATTTTGTAGGGAACCGAATGATCCAACACACTGGCCACCATCAGCGAGACATTAAGTGAGCATGAGCAGGCCTTCTTTATTCGAGAGAGAGCGGGCTGTAATCTACCACGGGACCCCAGTGCAGGTTGGTAGATGTCAAGGGCTACGAATTTTTGGTTCTAGGACATGCCGAAACCCTCACGATGTTTTCCTTCATCTTTTTGACACTGGGGATGAAATTATTTAAATAAAGGAAAGCGCCTACTTGGGTTCGAACGACCTACAACTCGTAAGTTAGGGCTAGAACAAATACATTCTAAGCACGTTACCTTGTCTGTAGTACGCTTTCGGCCAGTTAGGACACAGCTCCCTCGCTCGCGTAGCATCTTGTAGAGCTGCTGCAAACTGCCCTTGTTTTAGCCTCGCTGCCGACCTGTGCAAAAATTAACGATTAAGTACAAGTTCTATGGAAATCATTCCTTTACATTTTTGAAGACGATCATGAAAGAGAGTACTAAGAGAAACCGGTTTTCGTTCAGAAAGTTGTATACCGTTTGAAAAATGAGGAAAATGTAAAATCAGCGAAATTCATTTTGAAGCAAATTGACTACCAATTGAAATTTTTTGTAAATTCAAATCACAACTGTCGTCATTCATGTAACTGATTTAGAATTTGGATATAATAAACAAGCTACACTTGACAATCTAGAGTGGAGAAGTGTAGACTCAAAAACAACCGATTTTCGCAGAAAAAATAGAGTTGAGTCAAGCAAGACCAATTTTATCATCGGCATAAAGGTTCAGGAGAACTCAAAATAGAAAAAATATGTACAGTTTTCATCTGCATTAGAATGCGATACATTCTACTATAATAACATAGTACATAATGAGACTATACAAACGCTGGTGCTTACAATAATTCTATAATTTCTCCTAATTATGTACACGCGTGACCAATACGATTGACAGCTAGAGAGGCTGGTCTAGTTTATATCCAGCACCGTTCACTGATCCAATATGGCGGAGATTGTCTACTATAATATTTCTCATTCTTGGATTATAATTAATGTACTAGATGCAGCCTGGCTGAAGCCAAGAATAATAATTATAACACGGTAAGCTAAAGAATGGTAGTAGATGTTAAATATATGAGGGAGTGAAAGCTGAGAGTTTTGTTTCAGTTTCTTTGAAGCTCCAACGTCGCAGATCAGAAAAATAACAGATGGTTGCATGATGCAGGTGATGCTACAGTTTATTGCAATCTTTGGCATGATGACGACTGACCTAAGAAATTAATAAAAATAAAAATATTTATAAGAAAATGTGTTAAATATTTGTGTATATTAATTTATAATATCCTACCAAACGAATTTAAATTGTTGAGGGTAATGTTTTTAAAACAAAATTGTCAGTGGTTACAAAAAAAGTGTTTCTACGGCATAAAATACTTTATAGAACTTATAAATATTTTTTGTGAATTTATTGTAAATTAATTAAGGACATTTGTATGTAATAATAATGCGTGATAATAATGTACTAATATGTGAATCTGCATAATAATCATGACATTTAAACATGAATAATTTGCACGCTTGCTTGCAGGCGGAATACAATGACTAAGACCGTAAGATCTTCCTTTGTTAACCACGCATTTCTTGCAAATTAACAATTTGCATTCCACAAGGACACAGCGATGCTTAGCCCAAACCGGGCAGACCTCCACCGTATGCTCCACCGCTTCGATGACGACACCCGGGCGTTTCCTCCCGCCTTATCCGGCACGTGTGTAGCATAGTACCCCCTTTTTTTTTCTTTTTGGGTGGGAAATTATCAAATAGAAGCCATTTGATAATTTCCCACCCAAAAAGAAAAAAAAGGGGTCCCGCTCTGGGTGGAGCGGGAGGGCGTGTCACACTCTTACTGACTAAAACCCAGCCGTGTTCCTTCTGTTGCCTGTGCAATGCCAGTAGCATAGTACGCCTGACGTTCATATTAATACTGTGCATTAGCACTAGCAAAACATTCAAATAAAAACATGTTGGAATCTCTATTTCCTGAAACATTGCATCGAACATTGACAGAAAACACAGACGCACAGTTAGACTAACAACTTTGCAGAACTTACCGATTACTATAAAGTATGTGATTGGCAGGATCCAGGGTCAATGCATCAGTGTAGAGTGCGACGGCAGTGGCGAAGTCTCCGGCCTGGCATGCAGCGTTGGAGGCGCGGACCTTCTCTACGAAGAGGGCCCGAGACGCCGCCCCCAAGGACGCCGAGCCTGTCGGCTCCACCTGAGAGAGGAAAAAGGTTGTTTCAAAATAAGACTATTGGGTAAACATGGTGGCTACTTAGCTAAGCGTTTGGCTTCAGTGGTCTTTTCATCATTCTGATGTTATTCTGCCAAGATAAAGTTATCCCAGTAGAGAGAGTTATATGAGGTCAAAGAAAATTTCTCCTAAACAGCATATTTATGTCTTAATCGTTTGCTGCCATTAAAAACCCTTTACATTACTTTCGTGACTTCGCGATTATACGAAAGTGTATTAAGGTTAGAAAACAATTTTCTGTGCCCTGTGCCAAGATTGATATGTAGGACCAACCCACAAACATCTACTTTCTAACACGAAATTAGTTTAATTGACTGAATTACCTGCATTATATGCAGCCAGCCTATTTAGCACAGTGCCACTTTGTAACTCAAAGTACATGGAATTAACTTTCAAAGAAATATTGTGATAGTAAAGATACATGTCAGATCATGTCATGTACTTATATCATGTTATATGAAATTATATTTACACACACGTACTTACATGATTAAAATTTTTAAGAATAGTTCAGCCCTCTGGTCACGTGAAGAGTCGACCAGCCGTTCGAGCAATCACGTCATTTCGTTTATAATACGTTTTTATTTTTAATAATTTATTTATCTTTATATAGATTATTTTCTATTTTGTGAATGTGAGAACGCTGTAGGCTTTGTGGACTATAAATTTGCTGACCATAATTATTATTTTGTTAAGTACTTGTTGAAATACCTACACTGTCCTCCCATACCTAATAACACTGTTATTTGAAAATATTGTAAAAACCAATTATTTTTAAAAGAGTAACCGTGGAGTTTCTTGCCGGCTCTTCTCCATAGGAAACGACTAATTGGAACCGTGCACCTAGCTTCTGACGTTTCATAAGTGCCCATGTAGGTTTATGTGAAATAAAATATTTTGAATTTCGTTTAGCAATGTCTTGAAAAACTAAGTGGGCACTCGGACCCCATGGCCCTAGTGTTTCAACCCCAAACGGCTCAAACATATAAATCCCAATAAGATTGGAGTATTTGCTCCGTTTGAGGTTTTCCGAACCTGCAGCAGCAGCCCCAGCACAGACCGCCGTGCTAGGAAGATGGGATGACGCAAGGATGTCGACACACGTTACATCCCACACCAAAGGCATAAGATTGGAGTATTTGCTCCGTTTGAGGTTTTCCGAACCTGCAGCAGCAGCCCCAGCACAGACCGCCGTGCTAGGAAGATGGGATGACGCAAGGATGTCGACACACGTTACATCCCACACCAAAGGCCTGCCTACCTTCCAAGGCATTATTGCCATTCCGTCTGGGCTCTTCCCATGTATACATATTGTAAAATAAGGTCTCATATCGTGTCTATGTGATCGCTTTGTTCTTCAAAGGAACGCAACAGATTTTGATGGGGTTTGCACCATCATTTAGACTATTTATTCTTAGAAGGTTTATGTGTATAATACATTAATAATAATCTTACATATAATAAAGAAATCTCAATATTTTGTGAAGTCGTGAAAACCATGCAAAGGAAGGGTGGGTCGCTAAGTAGTTTTATAAATAGCAGACAATTGAACACGTACTCATAAAACGTGTTGAAAAGAAATAAAAATTCGTTTCAAAATACGACCGACACATGCATCCCACCCGATATTGTAATTTAAAACCTGAAAACTTAAACCAATGATTCGTTGCCACATTATTTTTTATAACCACATCGTAATCACAGCCTTTTCCAATTTCCCCCGCTCCCCATTCGTCGGGTGTTTTCGATTGCACTCGGCTATCTCCGGGAATAAAGTGTATTCGTATTAAGTATTTTATTTTATGTAACAGTTGTAAGTAATAACACGAATATGCTTTCACGATGTTATGCGTAAACTCGGTGGGCTTTTTATTTTGTTATTGCGCAAATTATAATATCAATAACATTCAAGATTTCAGACCTTTTTTGCTCTTATTGGTGATATATTAGAAACTATATGAACCCGTGCTGGAATAAGTAGCAGCACTCAAAATAAATTAACACAAAATAATAGTTTTTAAAGAAATTTACACTTTTTAGCCGACTTCAAAAAGGAGGAGGTTCTCAATTCGACTGTATGTTTTTTGTTGCGCGATTACTGCGCCAATTATGAAAATGATTTGATGATTCTTTTTTTGTTTGGTAGGTCATACTTCAGAGGTGGCCATATCAATTTTATTAACTTTGCTTGGGTAGTTTTTGAGTAAACTTCAATAATAGGTATTTTTCCACATAGTCTATATGGATGACATTATAAGTTCCTGTCACTGTTATTTACATAGCAGGTATTGGTATTCGAATTTGTGTGGGCTAGGTACACAACTAAACAGTGAAAAATAAAAAACTCTTACAAAAAAAAAAAAACTCGCTGGCAAAAAACGAAAATACAAAACCAAAGACACCGTTTATTTGTAAAAAGAGTTTTTATGCACTAATGTTTAAAATGTTACGTAAGTTAATCCCTGTGCACAGCTTAAACCTACATAATTATAAGTATAAGCAGTGATGTTTTCAAGCTATTATTTAAATAAAAATAATCAATAAGGACCACCTCTAACCATTATTTTAAGATATAAAATGGCAGTGCCAGAGATGGCCCATAGTCTGTGCGATAGACTTTAAAGACAAGATCGTAATCAGTTAATGTTTGCTATTTCATTGGTAACTTTTCCATTTATATACGTATTTAGCCTTGTATTACGTTAATGATCTGTCTAAAGTATATTACTGGCCTGTAATGACTGCATTATCTGATTGGTATTAGGTGATATCCATACGGGGAGTGGCACTCAACTAGGGGAAGATTACGTACCAAGGATTATTTCATGAATAATTGAAATAAATTACATAAATACATACATAAACTCACGCCTTCTGCCCATGGGGGTAGGCAGAAACTACAGAATGCCACCTGCTACGATCCTCACATACTCCTTTTGCCTCGTTTACGTTCATACATCAGGTCATACACGCACGCCGGTTGCGAGTACTACGAAACTGTCTTTTCTGAAGAACATCACCAATAAGGTCAGTATATGTCCTGGGGCGGCGTTTCCAGTCACATTTGCCTTTAATTACTTTTTCTTTTGTTTTGTTTTTGTTTAAAATAAATAATTATTAATTTAAATAAAGGAGTATGGCAGATTTGTTTTCGTACTGTACTTATTTTTAGACGGTTTATTCTTTTGATAATGAAAGGTACTTAATCGTTTCTCATAATAGACTATTTTTATTTGTATCTATCTGTAGGATAAAAATTAAATGCTATTCGTTGTTAAGCGCATCACTTTAGGGGCAGGCGCACATTATTCTAATCTTACTTGAGCGTGGGAAAGAGATGGAGGTAGACGTCCTGTATAGCTCCACTTCTTTCTCGCACTGAAGTAACATCAAAATAATACTGCTTAAAGAGGTCTTGGTTGGCCCCCTGATCGGCTGAACCGAATTGACAAATGTTTGTTTTAAAATATGTTCGTATTAGTCCGAATCAGGTTCTTATGACTTTCTTTTTTGATATTGGAAATGTTTCCCGGACAATCGTCAAATTCGGAAAAAATAAACATCCTTTTCTTGTATGAATTATTGAAATTTTGACAAAACAATGTCTGTCGGGTATAATTTAAAAAATATCAGATACTGGTGCTATACAAAGCTTAATATAATATAAATTTAACCCTCTCAAAAACCCACAGTTTACGTAAAAAGGATATGTAATGAACGTTACGCATGCGTGTTTTTCGATGGGATTCCAATTAATCGATTCGTACGCGACTTGTAATGTACCTACGTTATCGATATTAAATTCGATTCCTTCCTGTACTGCCATACTCGATGGATATTAAAGCTTACAATCGAATGGGTTATAAAGTTCTCGATATTAATTGGTTTGGAACTTAATTACTTGTTGAATTAATGTTTTTATAGGCTAGTTTCAATGTAGGAGGCTCGAAAGGTTTGGTTGTGTATATCTAAGTTGTCGGGCGAATCTCGCCGACTGATTTTTATTACACAGCCTTAAATTTTGACGCGATAAAGTACGACATTCATAGATTGTAAATGACAAACTTGGGTTTTAAAACACGCTGCCTAAGTAAAAGGTTTTTTTACCCAGTTTTATGGTACCAAAAGTAAAAAAATAAAAACGATCCTATCTTGTAAGTGCTTGATCCCGATTTTATAGCGCAAAAGAGGCTGGGGCCTTGGACTTTAATTATATCTATATAAGTTGACTAGGAAAAAGGTTTGGATTGAAGGTACCGGATTCGTTCGATCTTATTTTATCCAAATAAAGCTTCGTGCAGACTAGCGCGACGCGACACCGTCTATTGTTATACCGTGAAGTTTTCTTGGAATTTGTATTGTTCGAGTCGCGTCGCGCCGTCGCGTCGCGCTGGTCTGAACGAGGCTTAACACGAACTCTCTACAAGGTTCATGTTCAGTCAATCAATCAACTCAGCCAATCGCAGTACAATGCTGGACATAGGCTTTACCCAGGCTGCGCCACAACACTCTGTCCCCCACCTTACACATTCAGTCTGTCCCAGCTTTTTTAAGGTCAATAGGTTTTTAAGGCTTCGTGTTTTTCGGTAACAATAAGATATTCCTTAGTAGGTACGTTTGCCATATTAAAACAAAAACAGACACGTCTGAATCATTAATTTCTAAGAAATAACACTATGGAACGTTTCATAAATATTTACAAGTCAAAATATTTGTGTTGCTTAACAAAAGCATAAAGGATTCGACGGTGCCGACGTAATAATAGTAAAAAACGACAAATGACAAACTGCTACTGAATTCCTAAACCCTTCACCTACGATGGTAACTTTAATAGTACGTTCAACCGAACAAGTTCCGTAGGTATACACAGAAAGTATTTTTCATAAGGAAATTTGTTCAGGATAGATGAAAACATGAAGTTGATGATTCAACTTTGAATCGGAAGATTCTACTAAAGATCAGAGCAAACTCTGAATATGTTGCAAAAATACTATCCATAATAAGATCATTTACAGGGATAGCACCCCCTGTATTTCAAGCAGTGGGTGTTATCCTAGTACTTTTAAAATAGACTTCATTAAGCTCATCCTTAATTTAATCTTAAACAATAGCAAAGGCATTCTTAATTAACAATTGTCTTTTAACCGAGCAAATAAACAACGTTCCGGAATTAAACGAAGGCTTAAAATATTCATTGGTCCCTGCACCCAATGCAGAGATCCCTAAAAATAAAGTATTTTAAATTTGAAACGGGCAAGGAGGCGTGAGGCGCGATCGCCACCTGCGCTATCTATCCGACCACATCGGAAGCGAGAGTATTTTTTTCTCACGGACCGCATTCTCTAACCTTACCGTGAAACAACCAACCATTGATCTTCCCCTCTTATACGTTATACATAGCTGCACCACACATTCTTTCACTTAACTCGAGATTAAGTCACACAGTAATGTATTTCGTACTGTTTTAAAGCACCGATTTCACATATTTCGTGGGTTGTGTGTATTGGAGGCAGGCAGAGAAGGCGCCCTTTTACCTATGGCCCGGGTACACACTCGTGAACGTGATCTTTGTACTGTAACAATGACGGATTGACTAAAAAGGGCATTGTTTAATGATGGTGCCGATGTCTGTAAACACACCCGTTTTGGGATACGTTTGGTGGGAAGATAGGGAAAGCGTGAACCAGGAAATTTTGAAGAATGTAAAGGATTTCAATCTTAAAAAGAGAGACGGAGAAAACGTCGGATAGCTAAAAGGGTAGCTAAAGGTTATAGCGAGGTTATTGATCTTATCGTAGAGTATTAGTCGCGTTAACAGGAGACACGGCCTGAGCTATAGATATTATATAAGTGATCTACATTTCCCTATTCCGCAAACGATGTAACTGTGAGGACAGCTGACTTTAATACCTCCAAATATGGGAAAGTCTGTGTTCAACAGAAACTGCGATTCCTAGAGAACATGACCTATTCCGTTCCTGGGTCTTCGCTTTAAGTACTTACAACAAATATTGAACGGAGATACGGTCATTCTCCATCGTTCAAAAATGATCATTTCATTTTCATACCGGCAACATTCGATAAGTTTACCATAAACAGTAAGTTTGCGTACCATCATTACGAACGTTTATCAATGCGCTCCCGTGGCGTATACCGTGCGCATACGCATCCGCTGGTAATGATCGCCGATTGTTTCGGCCATCTTGAAATATGAGCGACGTAATCGAGCCTTATTCGCTTTATTAAAATTTCGTTTAAAGAGGCGCCTGATAACCGTTCGCTCGACGGATTGGCTAATTATTTTTTCTTGAAACGACCTTTCATTTATCTTGTAACGTTACTTTTTAAAATGAAAAGATGCGGACCGCCCCACGACGCTTAGTGAACGTCATATCGGAAGAATTTTTAATATCGCCGTAGTTAATTAAAGTGTGTTTAAACATTATCCGTCGATTTATCAAAATGTAATTGCGAATGGAAAATGCACAGCATGTAATGTAAATACATGGCCGTAGCGACCGAACGTAATGACCATTAATAATGGAAACTCTTATCCTTTGAAATTTGCATTCTACCATGTTTAATGTCGCGGTACACAATGATTATAATTTTTCATTTCAGTTATCCTTTATCAGATGGGCGTGTCATATTCCTGATATGCAGTCAGACTTATCTGAACACGTAGATTTGACGGAGAAATATAATAGCGAATAAATTCTTAATAGTAAATGTGATGTAAGTAGAGGTAGTACTTTTTGTATAAGTACTTCCACTTAGATCGAATTTGTTACAGGTTTTACCACAAACCAAAGCATAACTACGAAGATTTAAGTGCATTTCGCGAGAACGTACCCGCTGGCAGTGTTAGTTTGCATGTCATTTCAATAGCTATACATTTATAATTTATATAAATAAATCCATCAATTCGCGGTATAACGACACACGAACATTTATCATAGGCACAAAATGTGTTCTATGAAATCATTTGAAATTCAACATGCGCCTATAACTTCCTATTTTATGGGTCCGGGATGAATGCGTGGTCACATATGAACTGTACAGACGGAATTACTTGTAAATACACATATGTACATGACATAGATGCACAGGAGATTGAAATTGATGTTATTAAACCTGGATTCACAGGTATCAATGTTCCCTTTCAACTAATCTCGGACCATTGAGTATCGTAACACGCTGTTGTGCAAACGCTAATTCGCTTTCAATGTAACTTACACTTTTGATAGCATAAAAAGACGACGTGAGAGTCATGTGAGTATGTGTTTGTGTTGTAAAGAAGTTTACAGCCTATCATACTCATTCCAATTCTATCTAACAGCTGCAATATATTGGAAGACTTAATGGTTAGATAAATGTTACGCGAGTTTAATTTAATTTAAGGCGGGGCGGAGACTCAATGATTTTCTAATTGAAGCCAACTTGCCGTTCGTGATTAATGATTTTTTACACAAAACAAATTGCTATTGTTAACGATTTGTTCAACAATAAGGCATGTCTCATGAATATTCTCTGAAACTCTCCGAGTGAATTGACAAAACAATAAAAAAGAAGGATTTTTATTAGCTGTTACCACAACAAAGCTTTTGTAATCACGTCAGTGCTGACTCCGTCACGTTTTTATCGCTGCTACGTGATATGGCCCAGGCCCAGGCCCATCGTCAGGTGCCGTCAGTTTTGTGGTGAGAAAAAACATGACAGTGTACGCGACATCAAAAGTAAAGACAACTTCTTTAAGATTGTTGATATCACTTTGTCTCAATAATTCCTTCGCAATTACTCTGCTATTTATACCTCAGAATGTTCCACCATTTTAACATTGCAACATAAAAAGTTTAAAACCTGAGTCTGAACTCATTCCCCCGCCCAGGTATAAGGGTTAAAAAACAAAAAACCGGCGTCATCGGTCATCCTTTGTCTATTTTTACCCGCCTATTTTCATTGTGGACCTCTCGGGATAATCACAAGATTTTACCTGTCCGAAATAAAACAATTAACGTGTGTTGTGCCGAGACAAATCACACAATAATTTGGGACCGGATTCGGGTAATTTTTTGGTGGTTTAGTCGAAAGTTTTTGTGTATTTCTTTACCCACATTCATACATTTTATGGGAATCAATCTTTGAATCAACGTGGACGTGCGTTCCGCTCGTAAAGCATTCGTTGCGGCCGGTGCCTAAATTAATAACGAATAATGACACAGCGCGCGGAGTTTCCATTGTTTGTTTGGATAAAGAAAAGTTAAGGATTTTTTAATAAAATACATTTAAGCCTGAGGGTGACAGTTCATTATTTGAGTAAAAAAACCTCGCATGCATTTGACTTCCGCGCATCTGTTCAGTTCAGCCCGAAGGCGTGGGTCCCATCACGACTTCCATACTTATTTGTGTAACCCGACCGAGAAGGGAGACTGGTCGTCCTATAAGGCCGGGGCGGGTTCGACTGAATTTTCTGTTTTATTGGGTTATTGTTGCGAAATCGCACGCGGCGGATTCTTCGCATTCCTCGACAATTACTATTTCGTGAGTGACCCCGCACTCTCGCCAAATGTCCGTGGACTGGTCTCACCGACGAACGTCTGACCTTTGACTCTTAAATCCTCTGATGTTTGGGAAGTTGTATCCTTGAAATAATAATAACAGGATTGGATAGGTGCTCAATGTGCCAACATATACACAGTTACTTAGTTCAAAATTAACAAAAATAGTTAAAACTGTTTTTTAGTATAAAATAATGTGCTGGCTGAATGTACCTATTTTCCAATACCAATCTCCAACTTCATACAGTTTAACACTATAAATATCGAATTGCACTGAGAATCGAAGCATAATAAGGCGCAGCTACAATAATTCAATGGCAATTAGTTTTAATAATTCCGGTTAACCATGCGATTTAACTCAGGAAATTACTCAATAAAGTATTCAATACCATAATGACCACGATTGTTGGCCATAATGGTAATAACCATGCGTAGATATTTCCCATTGTATTCTGTTTTAGGTAACATTTAAATATTTCCATATTGACTCAACAGGCTTTAATAATGTAGGTACGGTGCGTTGGCAATCTTACGTATTTTTAATACGAAAATCGATTGTGTTTGTTTTATTGTTTTGTAAAGTTGGCATTAGTTTAGTTGAACTTTGTTGTTAGGCTTGAAGACGTCCATAATTGAAAATTACTTAGTTCCAATTCAAAATTCAAGTTATAATTCATGAAAATAAATATAATGAATTAATGACATAACTTCTTGAAAGATAGAAAAGGTACCTGTTAATGTAGATATTTCAAAATTGTACTACACGATTTGATAGAAAGACAAGCTATAGTTTTAGTTATACATAATTATACTCGTAAACCCATCAAATAAAAAATGTATTAAATATCGTCCATTATGCAATTTTTGTGTAGGTGTAACTTTTTACTGCTAAAATATAGCAAAACCGACCAATAAGTTGTTTGTCCATCGTTTATGAAGATTGTCAGAACCAGTTCCCTTCAGTTCGGTATTTATTTATTATATAATTTGCGCTTGATAACGATCGACGAGGTGATAAACTAGGATTTTAACGTGTTTATTTTATGAAAATATGGTAGTAATGTAGACAGTTTGTATTAAGCAGTTGGCAACTAGTAAGCAGTATAAAACCAAGTGTTTACCGCTAAAGATTAGGTTCAAGTATACTTGAGTTACTTTAGGAAGACATACATTACCTGTAGATGTCCTGTTCTTGTATTTGTTTATGTGCAATTATGCCTTGGTGGCGCTGTTTCGTATTCCTTGATCGTCATTATAAATACCGATAGAAGACTACAGTACAGTCGCTGCATTTAATATATGACGCGCAGTAAGTGACGCCATCTAGTTTTGTTACAATGTTACTGCCATCACAGAAAAGGTCGGCTATGAGTGACACTGGCTAGTGACAGTCACTCTAGCAGAGCATCTCATCAATGGTTGCGTGGCGGCTGTCTTCTGAAAACGGATGAGGTCAGAGGAACCGTTGAGGTACCAAGTCCACGACGAACTGCAATATTTCGGCGCAATCCTGATGATAATTCAGGCTGCTTAACCACTAATACGTTGACCACTTCTGGTAAAGGTTGCCCTCGTAGCTAAGCACATAATACTTCCAGGCATATACCTACCTCATAGTCATCGTTATCTTCCTGCCCTTGTCCCTGGTTCCTTGGGGTCGACGTGATACGTACCTTTCATGAGTAGGTAATTTACCCTTATGTGGGCAATGATATTATATGTAAAAAGAGGTAGATAGGTTATAAACGTTCCACAAGTGGCACGTCAAAAGTTGGCTAACTAGCCACATTTTCTTCGTTTTGTCTCTTTTTCGCTCCCGATAATTACGACATGCCCTCCTACTTCCACGTGTCATATAAGAGTGTGACATAGTGCCGTTTTTGAAGATAGAATGTTAGGTAGGTAACCTATCTACGTCTTTTTACTTCTAATATCATTGTATGTGGGTAAATTACTCATGAAAGGAAAAACGCTAAAATGCCGTTCATACGTGTAATGCAAGATTTGTAAAACACGATTAAAACAAAACGGCTTTAAATAACAGTTACTTTCATTTCAACACGTTACAGACATACGTTACAGTAATCGATTCAGTTACTTTAGCTTGCGTTAAGTCTAGCGCGAAAAATTGCCTAGGCATTCCTTCTCCTTGGAATTCTCTGCGAATATTTCAAATCATCTAACTAAATAGGATGTTATTCTATGTGTACATGTCAGACATCTCGGGGAAAATTACTTTCATATAGTAGTTTTTGTTCCGGCACGCGTTCAGTGTGAGTGGAATGCGCTCGTGACGATCGATTTCGCGCGCAATCAACGTCCGCCATCTTGTTTTTGCTGTCAAAATAATAGCCCCAGGCGCGTTCCGTTGCACGTTACTGTCTCCACCACACGTGATGTCACAGATATTTATCCCATAAATCGCATTTAAGTATTATCGCATTTATAAAATTAACATTAAAAGGTTTAATGCAAGATAATAAATCCGGAGGCAATATAAAACTACATCAATGCCTCTATTCTTAACTAATAAACAATTTAATGTCGATTCTCGCAGCGAATTTGTTTTTTCTTATATTTAATTATATTCAAGCTGTTATTACGAGGAACATTATCACGGATTAAGAGTTCTCTTTTATTTTTGAACCTTCGCAAACCTGCCGTGTGGGCGTGGTAGACAACCTGTGTTTTATAGCTGACCAGTCTTATTTAGACTCCAAGCTCACAGCACTTAATGAAAAAAATGTGGAGTGCATAGGGTGTTGGGTTCTTCTTTCAACGGCTGGATAATGATCCGCGAAAAAAGAACAAGTAAGTTATAAAAAGAGTTTGAAAATTACATTATTTCGGAGCGGACCGAGTGTAATCGACTGTAGTAGGCATTCAACTTTATAATAACAATCGCTGTGCAAAGATTATCCAAGATATTAGCCAGGGTCGCATTTGAGACATAATTTATACTTAATTTTTTATGGCTGCTTTTTATTGATCGACACAAAAGAAGTAAATTCTGTCTTGTATATTTTATGTTTAGTGTCTATAATAAAGCGGATGAGTTGCTTTTGTAGCCTTTTTTCTTTGAAATTGTTTGTCTCAAACAGTTTACGAAGTGTTATACGAGGTAACTTCTCATCGGCGGAGGATGTGGGCTAATTTAATTGAGGTAATAAATTGGGGTCCAAGAACAAAAACGGTGTTGACGATTTTATCGTTCCACTTTTATTTTTCTACGTCATGTTCCTTGAATGTGTTTTTGATTCAAATTGGTTAGTTTTGCAACTTGGGATTATGAAAATTTATTAGGTGATAATTGTGGAAACAGAAGATTCTGCAGCTTAGTACATACTTCTAGTAGGTTAGGTATGATACGCTTCGTTTTAGTATTATTATTTAAATCATAAGTTACATTATCGTTTAAAGTTTCTGTCGATCTTTAGACTTTTAACAGAGTAATCGATAATTATAATCTAGACCACCAGCAAAATATAATAAAAGTCGGACATAATGCATCCGGTGACTTTAATACTTTAAAACCAACCTTATCTGTTGTTATTTTATATTTTACCATAAACATTAATGGAAATCTTTATTTTTATTACGACGCGCACTAAAGTACGGTCGGTATCAGCCATTCTTGCTTCAAGACCACCGACATGTTGATCATAATTATACTTTTAAATAATTACCAATATGCAAGTCAATTAATGGTCACCTTTATGGCTATTAAATACAATCTCAGAGACCAATATAGATATGAAATGCATTTACTAGAACATATATCAGACTTAAGTAGCTTTACTTGTTCGTATGTAATAGGGAACGTTGACAATTTTTTTTTGTCCATCAGATAGATTATAAAAAAATATTAGAAACGTATTTTTTCTTTTTTGACGTAATAAAATGATTACGGCAATAAATTATCAAAAAAAAAAAAAAAAAGTCATTTATTCAAACTAGGCTGAGAATCAGCACTTTTCGAACGTCAAAATTACATAAGACAGTCCCCCAAAACGCCCACCCTTCACCACTTCCTAGTGCTTTTGCTGGGAAGAAGAAATCCATTGATCTAAAATGTAGCAAGACGTCACTCTCCAGTAGATTTTATACTGAATTCTGACGTGGCGAGCTATCTAACTATTTTTTTTATTAATATGTTAAAGCAAAAAATACGTGTCTAATATTTTTTTAAGATTTGACTGACGAACTAAACAGTTTTTTTTCCCAGTCAACATCCCTATTTTACGTGATTATGAAATTTAAAAAGTTATGTGAGATTTATTTTATTGGAATACTTATGCTTAAAAGAAGAACCATAAAAGATAATAAATGCTTCCAAATTCTTTAGAGACAATAAAGAAGTCACCTTTGAGCACTCTTATTTACATATTAGGCGAAGAAAACGTTACTTTACATTTATTTATTAGATAAAGAGCTTTCTTTTTAAAGGAATTTTCTGATAACCTCTGATATCTGAAAGTCTAATACATTGAATCTGTTTTCAGTTTTTTTTTTTATCTTTATGGTTTATTTCTATAGGCTTACTAATCAGAGCCTTGATATTAATGCAATCGAAAACATTTGGTATTCCAGTATTTTCAATCAAGAAAATATTTCCTAGACCATCGATTCCTAAGTCCGTCCCAGCACAAGCATCCGAAGGGTGTGCGCGAGCGCAGGGTAGATTTAATTAGTTCTTAGACGCGCAAGAATGTGGCATGGAGAGCTGCGCCGACGATGTTATCCAGAAATTAGCCAGCGACCAAATTAGCTGCAGTATACCATGTAATAAACAGTTTTTAGATACCGCCGCTCTGCGATCCAATTGTACTTGTTATTACGTGCTGGCAGGACGGCAGAATAGGTAGGTAATGGTAGGCTTATGGTACTAATAGGTTCGGCAGTTACGATTAGTGGTAGCTTTTGGATATTGTTGAAAGTTCGAGGTAGGTCGAGACCTGATTCAGGTTAACACAATCACTCTCCAATTTCTAGCAGTTGATATCAAATCTGTAGGGGTTAGTGATTTCAAAGCCATTAGTATTACCTGTGTAAGTACGAAATAACAATATGACCGGTTTTTTTTACGAAGTTCAGGTTTTTTAAATAAGATGGTGAGTTAGAATATTTATTGACGTGACTCTAATGATGCTACTGACTCCAAATCTGCGCTGCAACTACTTGGTAACGGCTCCCACAGACAGACGAGACGTGACAGCGCGAGGCGATCGATTCTAGTTGAAAAACTTCATGGAAATTATTCTATGTCTCTAAACGAAGTCTACGATAGCTGCATTATTATGCAGTGACAATGTCCGTAAGGAGGCCGTAGTCCTTATCAACAAATCTGATGGAAAATTACCAACTGTTCCCATATTACAATATTGTAAGTATCAACAGTACATTATCTCGATAATTTAGCATAACTAGATGATCCACTTATATTTATCTCCTTGTTTAACATGTTATACACGCACTTAGTATTGTGAAAATATTTATTGACTTCTGCTATCATATTTTATAAGATACCATTGTAAAGTTTTACAGTTTTTAACTTATTTTGATGGTAAATGCATGGTATGCACAGATACATTTACAATTTATCACCGTACTTCGTAGATGCATTTAAAGAGTAGTATATTTGCCATTTCAATATCTCATTTATTGAACACATTAAAAAAAACTGTGTCGTTACCGTTTTTGTTGACTGTACCTATGTTTATTTCTGGCTGAAAATGTACGGTACGCAGAAAAAGACCACCAAAACTGACATTACAAAATCAAAACAAACTTCGATTATTGAGAAAACAAAAGAAAGTAAATAAAAGCATGCAATCTATATCATTGAATGACGCCTGAGCAGTATGGTGGTAGCTTCAATAGCAGAAAGAGCGATCGTTCTGCGGTCGCGGTATCACAAAGGATCGCCTTCGATTCCCGACGCTTCTGACAATAATGTGGCCAGGTAGAAACAAAAATTGGAACGAATTTTAAGGCTTTTGATGCGGTTCGTTTTTATAAGGGTCTGTCTACACAACAGCTCTTTACAATAGAGGTTTTTTTTTTTTTAAATGGTATCTTTACAAAAAAAGTATCGCCTATTTATTATGCAGTTAGGTATTTAATGAAAAGGTCAAGGACAAGAATCATGAACTCGTTCAATATACCTACCTGTAGCGGTTACACCGCCAGATACGAACTACGTATCAAAGACATGACGTCACACAAATCCTGCATCGCGCAATTAGAGTTTACCGCGCGAACGACATATATAAGACTATCCGACATCAACAGTCGGGCAGTCGGCCCGCCAGACACAACACCCGTCTGGTCGGAGGAACTTTACACCCTGTTCCTCATGCCTCTAAATTGGTGATCTGAACACGCAACCTTCTGATTCTTTAAATTTAGAAAACCATCTACATCTTATCAACCACATCTTGCCTATAATGTTACCACTGCTGGGGGACACAGGCCTCCTCCCTGTGAGAGGGAGTGGGCCGTAATCCACCACGCGGGCCCAGTGCGGGTTGGTAGATGTCACATGTCTTCGAACTTTTGGTTTTAGGATATGCCGGTTTCCTCACGATGTTTTCCTTCACCGTTTTTGAAAGCAGTGGTGATAAAATAATTTACACAAAGTAAAGCACCTGTCAGGATTCGAACTTACAACCTACAACTCGAAAGTCAACAGGGCCACCACTGCTCTCTTACTGTTATTACTAGAGATCGGATATTCGGATGGATATTTACCTAAAGTTGAGGTGTTGGCTATTATAGAAAGCACTTTTGCATCGAAAAAATCCCGGGATTCCGGGATCGACAGATTTAGAGTTCTGATTATAGAATTGAATGTACATTTACTTACGTTCAGGTGTTGGGTATTATGAAATGCACTTTTGTATCGATCGCCAAAATCTCGCGATTCCGGAATTGATACATTTTGTACTTTTTGACTATAGAAATGCTAGCTTCTGTTGTAAAGTAGGTTGCCAAATTGGCACAGCACAGAGTGACAAACAACTTGGTGCCTTGAGTTTAATTAAAAAATGTTTACAGTTGGTATATATTTTTTATGTTAACACCGCAAAAGTAACCTTCACAAGAGGGCTGATAAGTCGTTTCCATTCCATGTATCCGATTAGTTATGCATTCCCGGATTTTATTAAATTCCGGGATTTAAGTTTGTAATGTTCGTATTTTTTTTACTTACGTTTTGGCTATTTTAATTAGATATTATGTTCTCTCCAATTATCTGCATGGCCATTGTCTGTAGTTTAAGCATTCCTAGGCCTCGATATTTCGAGTTATTTAGATTTTCTAGTGCTCTCCCAATGTTTGTTTACCTTTTGTAATGTCAGATAATGACAAGTCTAGGTTTTATTTTTAATTTATTGCTAGAGCTGCCGGTAGATTTGGTTGTATACGTATTATACCTTGTTATAAATTATTATTCTTCATGTATGTTCTAGAATCACATTGCTATTTTGAAATGACAACCGATCCGAAAAGGAAGGGAGCCGGGGCCAGCAGACCAGTTTTACTCTTGGGCTCGCCTTGGCAGGAGGTCCTGTTGATAGCGCTCGGTGGGAGGACTGTGCCCTCTGATAGTGTGGGCTGTGCTCCAAGACAAACTCAAACTCAAGTCTACGCGTCTTTTTACACCGGACGTCGTTCGTGGGATAACGCCGTTGTCTGCAAACCTGTGACGCCGACCGCTGATAGCTCTGCCCCTCCGAGGTCGGCGACGTGGAGGCCTGACTCGAGGCCCTTTTCTGCACAACCTGCGAGCCTCTTTTCTTCACAACCTGCGAGCCTCGTTTCTTCACAACTTGGACCTTCAATTTTTTACCCCGACTTTCCCTGGCCTTATATTTACATAAAATTAAATTATTTTACCATTTCTTTTTTTTTACTTTTTCTTTTAAGCCGGGACTCCTCCAGTTCTGGTGATAGTTACCTCGTTGACCTTACATTTCCCCCCTCCCGGGAAAATGTAACAATACAAGTTAAGAAAAAAATAATTAAGAAGCCACCAAAAAATTAACTTTATTTATTTGACGTAAAATCATTTGCATGCTGTCTTCACTAACTTTCCGACTTTTATACATCCAGTATAAAGCTTTAAAGTGAATTATATCGTCTAAGTTACAATAATGTACGACGGCACGGTTAGCGCAGTGGTTAAGCGATTGACTGCTGCACTGCGTGTCGCGGGTTCGATTCCCGCACGGAACAAATATTTGTATGACCTACAAGTAGTTGTTTCGGGTCTGGCTGTTTGTGTATGTGAGTTTAAATGTTTGTAAACGCACCCACGATACAGGAGAAATTCCTAGTGTGGGGCAAAGTTTTTAGAAAAAAAAAAAAAAAAAGTAACTTTAATTGATTGAGAAATTATTAGGTACAATTTATATGTATATAACGGTGCAGGATAGCCTTTAAGAAGTGGTCACCGTATCAGTGGTACAGCTTGAATATCATCAGTATTGTGCCGGAATACAGTTCTTCGTGGACGTGTGGTCATCGTATTAGTGGTTAAGCAGCCTGAATATCATCAGGATTGCGCCGAAATATTGCAGTTCGTCGTGGACTTGGTACCTCAACGGTTCCTCTGACCTCATCCGTCTTCACAAGACAGCAACGCAACCATTGATGAGACGCCTTGCTAGAGTGACTCTCACCAGCCAGCGTCACTCTTATCTGACCTTTTTGGTGATGTCAGTAACATTGTAACAAAACTAGAGGGCGTCACTTGCTGCGCGTCATATATTAAGTGCAGTGACTGTAAAGTTGTCGACTATCGGTACTTATAATGACGAACAAGGAATTCGAAGCTTCAGGGCCCGAAGGCATAGTTGACCATAAACAAATACAAGAACAGGACAGGTAAACATCAACAGGTAATGTATGTCTTCCTAAGGTAACTCAAGTTTACTCAAGTATTCTTGAATCTAAGCTTTAGCGGTAAACACTTGGTTTTATCTGATGGCTGCTTCCTGTGTCAAGAGTCAATTGAATTTGATGCCTATTAGCACTTTAATTACATGTATTTAAAAGCTCTTTATGAATGGCAGGATCGGTAAAAGGCTTGGCTTTGAATTTGTGTAAGGGACCCCTTCAAATCATGTTGATTTGAAGGGGTCTGCCGGGGTTGCGGGAAAAGTCCGAAAGGAAGGAACACGGTTGGGTTTTAGTCAGTAAGAGTCTGACAGGACCTCCCGCTCCGCCCAGAGCGGGAGAAGTCATTTGATGATTTCCCACCCAATATGGCACCATAATAGTTTAAATAATTTTAATGTAGTTCATACCACACAAAAGAAAATTCAAAAATTGCATTCGTTTTTTGCGGTATCTACCACAGCAAGATCACAAATAATCATAATAATGGTTTGATTTAGTTTTCACATTGTATTTCGCTATCGTCCTATATTGAGCCTAAAAAATTACGACTTTTTTGGTACTGAGGCCCCAATTACACTATCATATATTTATCGTAAAAATATGATTTCTTTACTGTCAAATTCTATGATCATAGTAAAAAATGATGATAAATGAAATTAATGATGAATTTGAATGATGTTCTTCTTTATTTTTACATATTATTCTTATGATTACGTCATACTTAATCAAGTTGGATAACGATTTACCCAAATTACATACGGATATGATCATATTTGTACGCTTGCTGTCAAATTGGATCCCTTAGCTATGATCTTAGGCAATATTAATCATATGTAGTTATTATACCGTCATTGGTTCTTCATATAAAAATGACTTATACATCTCTGAACATATTTCTATGAAAGTTTAATAAGGCTCTTAGTAAATTTTTCTAAAGATATGATAATGATGTATATTTCTGTAAGTAGCTCTTTTTACACGTATTTTTTTTGGTCAGAATTTTAAAACCAAATGGCGAAGAATCTCAACTAGCCACGATTAATAATAAATATGATATTACTTAGCCATTGAGCCCAAATATTTTTAATTACTAACTCATGTTAATTAGCTAACGGATGGAAAGTTAGCTTTAAGATAAATGAACACGCGTTTCGCATCACGTTCTCAGGGACAGCGGACGCTGAGGCGGTTTCGATAAAAAAACCATGTTTTATGATTGTCGTGACAAATTATGTGACTTTATCACGAATCTCTCGTTGGTCTCGTTAGAAATATGAGTTTAAGTTTTTTCTGTAACCTAGTTTAATGTATGGTAATGTTCAGTTATTCTGGTTATCTTGGGAACTGCGGGTTTTTAGTCTTAACATAAAATTGTTTCTTGTTTTAACATAACCTTTTCCTATGACACTCGCCAATACTATAGCTTTCCATTAGTGAAAGAATTTTCGGAATTGGATCAGCAGTTCCGAAGATAACCCCCTACATACAAAGTCACAAATGAGTACAGATAGGTCCTTCTTTATTGCCAAGCCTTGGTTTATAGAAGTCGAATAAAGTCTGCTCATCCAATCTGAGTTGTTGTGATATGAAAGGCTACGTATTAAAAAAGGACTCGACAGCAAATCAAATAAAACAGGCTACTGAACATTAACTCTGCATCCTTTCTTTACAAACTTTAATCCCAGCAACATTCACATTCAGTAAGCTTTCAATCCTTTTCCTTATTGCCCTGAACTATAAGGAAACCAGCATACAATGCACATAGCTCCGTCAACACAGGCACACAGGCAGACTACAGTCAATCGTACGTTCCTAGCAACAGTTTGACTCCGACAGCGCGTTTACATCATAACAGTAAAGGGTGTTTTCGTAATACTAACTTGCAGCTGTCAGTACAGACGACTCTCGTCAGGTGTTGATATATGACACATTGTGTGCCAGTGGGTGCACCGCCCAACAATTGCCACTAAAAGCGACTAACAACAAAAATATGAAAACTAAAGCTTGGGCTACAATGAAAATGTCAGGAGGGACATAATTTGTGCCGGTTGCGTCTCGACGGAAAAGGAAGATGGTCATATTAAAACTCATACGGTAGGCAAACATACACTGTTTTGTCTATAGTAATGTCCAGTGTTCCAAGTTACGTATGGACATTAGTCTCACACTTCCCTACTTAAAACTGGACATAGGTACACATCTGTTTTGACGAGGGAATTCAATTCAGGAGAACAGTGGTGGCTCAGAGGTAACGACACCGACTTACGAGTTGTAGGTCGTGGGTTCCAACCCAGGAAGGCACTTCACTTTGAGTATATAATTTCATCACCACTTGTGGTTGGTTTTTTACAGCCCTCTCGATGTGAGGTAGCCTTGTTCCATCAGAGTGGGAATATTAAAGGCTGATTATAAGATAATTCAAGCTAAAGCTCGGTAGTACTATCTGCTCCTAAACCAATAAGGTAGCATCATATCACCCTATTAAACCTTCATGGTGTCAGACAGGTAGAATGCCGAGTTAGCTCTATAGCGACCGGTAAGTAGCTCACGCCACGGGCGCTGTATCGCAATAACGCTTATCCCTGAGACGGAAGCAGAGTACTGAGCAAATGGAGGGATAACGTACGATAAATGACGCTTAAGCCGGATAAAAACATGGTGTCATCAACTGTAATAAATTAATATGAAAATATTACACCACCGAACGTCGTTGAATTAGAAAGAATTAAAGAAAAATAAGGTAAGAGTTATCAGAATATAAAATATAATTATATAAATTACTTAAGTTTTGCTTTACATTTGCATGTTTTACCAATTCGATGGAAGAATGCGCACGGAAAATGAATGAGATGATTAATTACCATCAAAACAGAAACTGGATGATCAAAGCACACAACTGCCCAGTTTGCGGACATATCTGGGTCTCGCGTAATCCACGCGCGGGTGGACTGGAGGTGGTATCTCCATTTAGTAATTACTCCGTGGTTGTTTGATAAGAAACAGCTTCCACGGCGTTCTATAATCCGATAATAGAAATAAGATAGTATTGCGCCTCGTGCGCCGTTGTATGATCCCGGCCAAAAATAGACGCGTGACTTTTATTGTGGGTGTGGAAGAAGATAACTTAGGGTGAGTCTAAGGTGGATGAGCTGTAGCGGGCTGTGTATTGATAATAATACCGAACTTCGAAGAGCGCAAGGATATAGCATTGCCATTGAAATCTATGACTACCGTTATACTGTTAGAAAAGACGGTCTATGATCATTGGGTTGGGAAAATATTGACGTAATGATGGCATAGACATGGCATAGTCTATGTCAGTATTGTAAAGGATAACGTATTCTACTGCAAGATGGGTTGGTGACATTAAACAAATCACATCTTACAAATGATTACCAATGTGAATGGCGAAATACCATGCTTACGTAGTCTGGCATGGAATCGTAACTATCCCTATCCGCACTCGCTTCCGCCTCCGCCCTTACCATGTCCGCACCCTCTGCACTCACCGGATCGCGTGCAACTTGTTATTACTGTGCATCCAGCCGCACGTCGCCGCGGTACCGTATTATAAAGTTGCGCGATACACAACGCGCGTAATTCTATCGCCGACGACTCGCCCGTGGCGCCCTCTATAATCCCCCGTGATAAGATAATTAGGCGTCAGATTAGACGTAATAGGAGAAGGAAAATGTAAATTATGTGGCCGTGTCTACTTTGATTATTTAGTTTTCTGCGTACCGTTGTGTCGTTAGGATTAAGTCATTTAAATATATCATTCTGATTTAAAGCCTGTATAAAATTCAAGGCATCGAGGTTTAGATCAAAGTGAAAAAGCTGATCAATTTTTCATCAAGGTCTTAAATTCTCGCGCTTTTCAAAGTTCCAAATGTATCTTATGATCAAAATTAAATTCCTCAAAATTAAAGCACTATAAGCTGTAACAACATTGAAATACTGAAACTTTTTATGTTTTTCATACATAATTCCGTACCCAATCGTATGCATGACTCGACGGACACACCTTTTGCTAATTATGGTTTATACGACCTTAAAACATTATGGGTACTCGCAATAAACGGCTTCAAACAAAGCCGAGACCGTGTAGGTGTTTCTAAGAGCAATCAAAAACTTCCCGGAAAACCCTATGCGACGATTTCCTTAGTAATTTCTAGAAAGTGCTGCCAATATCACCTATCTAACTGTCAATCACAGGTACCTATATAAATGGCTATAGATATTTAGTACTAAAAAAAAATCCCAACTTATATTATAAATGCGAAATTTCGCACATGGGTAGATCATAGAATACTTTATAGCCCGATATTCCCACGGGATCGCGACTTATGCGGGTGAAACCGCGGCGCAGCTAGGGTGAAATAAACCTAATTTCCCCCATAAAAACTAGTTCAATCTAACAAAATAATACAGTTTCGTGCATATTACCAAACAAGTCTGGGTACCGAGATGTAAGTACAAAATCACGACGATTTGGCTCCACGGTAACTACAAAACTACATAAAGATAATCAGGGAGACAGGGACTAAAATAAATAAAAGAAGCCGCGTAAATTCAGTTATATCCCCCCTCAATTGTGAAGTATACGTAATTATAGAGAGGCTCGGTTGGCCACGAAGTCTCTCGGATTTGTAAGGTGAGTTCACACTAGAGTATTTGCATGTAATCTCATGTTCCTACGAATGTTCGGCGTATTGTTCGATGATAAACTCATGGCGAACGAGCATGTATAGTCCACTATCTGTTGCCTGCGACTCTGTCTGCAATCCAGGATGAAAAGTAGACTATGTCCTTCTTCAGAGGCCCATGTCTGCTATTTTTATAAATTCGTCATTCCAACACGATCCCATTGTCATTTTGCGAAAAGTTTGTAATCTGCTAAATTCATAATGGGCGATCATTGTATTCCACGATAGGTACTCGTAACGAATTAAAAGCAATGACTGCACAATGACGTTCTAATGGTAGGTCACTGATCAAAGGAACTATCACAACTTTAGCAGATTACCGCCTAAGTCAGTCATTCATTTGTCATTATACAGTACGAGATTACCAATAGATGCCATTTCTTTCAATGGAGTGGCTAACCATTGGAAAGTCATATACACACATCAACACGGTCTAGGGATATTTTTAAAAAAGCGAATTACTATCAATGTGTTAATTATTTATATGACATGTATATATTTAAAAGATACGTTATTTAATATTCTACCATTTTTTAATAATGGTTAAGGTACTTAGATTAAAATTTCAGGATTTTATGGAAAAAAAATGAAGCATAGACGGAAACCGTATATGAATTAACTTTTAATTTGTGAGTAAAAACTGAAAAAAATAGAAAAATCATTTAATTTGTGTTTATAAACTTGAATTTAGTAGTCTGAGAAAGCGCCCATGATGTTCATAACACATCGGCAACGATTCGGCATGCTCAGAACAAGGTTGTCAATGTCTTGCTGCGGAATATTGTCCCATGTCCTTCTGAGGTGCGCAAAAAGTTGATCTTCTGTAGCCAGATTTTCAGGAACTTCCTTCAGAGCTCTTCTTTGCAGCATATCCCACGCATGCTCAATGGGATTTAGATCTGGCGATTGAGCAGGCCAGTCTAAGGCCCTAACATTATGTGTATGTAACCAAGCTGCTACCGTTCTCGCCGTGTGTGCCCGGGCATTGTCGTGCATGAGCAGGAAATCTTGCCCCATTTGTGTTCTGTGGGGCAAGATTACGGGCCCCAGCACCTGTTGGACGTATCGTTCTGCCGTCATATTGCCCCGCACCCAAACGAGATCCGTCCGTCCTCCAAGACGAATTCCTGCCCAAACCATAATTGTTCCTCCTTGGTATGGGTGAACTTCCTGAGGGTTCTGGAGACGGCTCCATCGTCCAGGAACTCGCCAAACACGCGTCCTTCGTGAATCTGGATGGAAGCCGAACCTGGATTCATCCGTGAACAGCACATTGGACCATTGCTCACGGCCCCAGTCCACGTGGTTCCGAACCCATTCTAATCGTCGTCCACGATTGCCTCTCCGTAAAGGTGGGACCCGGAGTGGTCTACGAGAGCGTAGATTGCTTTCATGCAGTCGCCTTCTTACAGTTTGGTCACTCACAAGCACTTGGTGTTCCACTCGCAGCCTTTGGACCAATTGAGTCGCCGTTGCATTTGGTTGAGCTCGCGCAGTAATTTGCAAAAATCGGTCTTGTCTGGGGGTAGTGATGCGACTTGGCCCCCGGTGCCTCTCCGCTACTTCACCTGTGGCACGATAGCGTGTCCACAATCTTGAAATTACATTTTGATGGGTCCCTATGGCCTCAGCAACATTACGCTGAACAGATCCAGCTTCCAGCATTCCCACAGCTCGTAACATCTCCGCCCTCGTCAAATGTCGGCGTTGCATGGCTACAATACCTCGATTTTAACTTTATCTTTCATTTAAAAATGAAAAAAAACTGTAACTAAACGTAATTCGTATTGTTTTCTAAATTTCGCACAAATGAAAATTCCCTCTCCTATACATCAAGACATTTTTATGCCACCGAAACAAAAGAATTTTCCAAAATTTTAATTTGGAATTAGTCTGAGATAAATTACAAACAAATCGGTGTATAAAAGATTCCAATGCGGCCAGTACTTTTCGAGTTATTTAATTGAGTATGAAATATCCCTAGACCGTGTTGATGTGTGTATAATATTAACATATTGGCGTCATTATAATGACGCCAATATGTTAGTAGATTACCAAACTTGTCAAAATCAACAATTATCAAATCAATGGTAACCATTCTGACACTATTGTAATAGCAGACTTGAGGCCCAGGTCAAGGTCTACCTTGTCCTGGTCTTCTTTTAGATTTGATTGTTACAACAAATGTTTACTTACCACCTAAGCATATACATTGTGGAATGCAATAAATGATTGAGTATTGAGTACCCATATGCCAAATTTCATCCAAATCCGTTCAACAGTTTTAGAGTGAAAGCGTAACAAACAAACACACAGAAGCAACCCAAAAGTAACCTTATTACAACGAGAACAAAGGTCACAGTGATTTTGACAGACTTGCCAGTGCAGCAACCCAACAGCAACCTTAATATAAAGAGATTAAAGATCACTGTGATTTTGACTGTGATGCAAAATCAGAGGTAAAATAACTTGTAACATTCCTTTTCGTTTTTGCTCGATGAAATGTTACACGAATCAAATAAGACTCGATGTTCTGATACAAGTAAATGCACAAATGTGTCTTCACCTTGTAGCCCTTGTTAGCCCGGCGACATATTATATCTCACTCTGTCATTTGTCTATAATAAAAGCTGTTAATAAAACATACAGACCTACAGTGAACATGTCGCTGGCCAATTAAAATTATTATTATGATAACATACGGCATAATAATTCTGCATGCAGTTTTAGTTATGTTTTCAATTTGATGCAGTATATTCCCTCATTTTATTTTGAAACTAGGACGTAGTTTTGTAATAAATTGTTTGGAAGATAGTTAATTGGTTTTGAATTAAACTACTTGGGTAAGTACTGTTAGCATTAGAGGAATATTATGGGGGGCGTAATTTTTTTTTTAAATTTCTTTTACGCGCTTAATATCACAGATAAAAATACGGGACCTATTAAGTCATTGTTGTTTTTTTTTTTTCAAACAAAAATCAAATATTTTATTTTTAAAGCTAATTCCAAATTCGCTTGAATTTTCGAATGCAACCTGAGTTATTCTTACCAGCCTGAGGGACGTGCGTCGCCCAACCAGTTTGCAGACAACCTTTACAGTTGTGAATGGAGGATACCTACAGTACATTGTGGATGGAAGGGGTTTTGTTCAACGAATTCACCGCTGAAAACCACGCCATATTCTATTACGTTTATGATGCCTGTAAAATTAATGTTAATAAATTGCTGTGAAGTTTACTTCCCTTCAGTGTCAATATTCCCCAATAAAGATGACACTGACAACTCTTGATCGCAGTTTAGATGTGCTGATTGCGTTCAGTTTAAATCTAATAAAGTAACAACATACAACATTGTTACAGTCACCTTCCCAGCCAGCAATAAACACTGATAATCTTCGTAAAGCAAATAAGAATTTAAATTGGTTTATTAAATCAAATACGTTGTCGGCCATAATTCGATAGTAATTGCAGGGTGTTAATATCGTTTTTAACGTTCAGTATTATAGTTTTATAGCCGCTCTTTGAATAAGAGCTTACAAAGTTATCGCAATGGCAGGTAATCTGAAAAGCTCAACGCAGATGGCGCTGGCTGTGTTGGGGGTCATACGAACTGTCAAACGTTGGTTATTTCTTTTGAGCGAGGAAATTTTCACCAAAGTTAGTTATTTTTCTTGAAATAAAAATGCGTCAGTGTTGTGTATAGATTCGCAATCCACCCACCGGGTTACCGGGCTTAAACCCAGGTGGGATTAAACCGGGTGTTTTGGGTTTAAACCCGATTTCCAACCTTTCGGGTGTAAATGATTTTTGTATAAAAAATATACCTAAAAATTTGATGAGATAGACGTACCTTTTAAATTCACGTTAGTAGTATATATAACGAAATTAAAAAGAACACTACCCACAGCTAAGTAAGCTTTACAAGTTAACGAGTAGGTAATAATCGACCAGCTTGCATTTGCGGTTGCAAAAACATGTTCTCCCAAACATTCCGTATCGGAGAACTTGTTTTTCAACTACAAAGTTAAGTTTGTCCTTGCGATAAATTCATCCAAAATACGAAACCCTTCATTGTGTGTTGTCCGACACGCATTTTCCGGTTATATTTCAAAATAATTATTCGTTTTTATTTCGAAGTTCATTCTTCAATTCTTTCACATTCCAACCACCGTATCTATAAGTCTATTTTTCTTCAATAAATCTCGACTTTCCCGGAAATAAAATCAACACACGAAAAAAAATCTGTTTCCTTCGAGAAACTGAACTGTCATGAACTCATGACCGCCAAACACACTAGCGCCACCAAGTGGGAGCAATGGCGGACATCCCTGTCTGTCATTGCAATGTCGCAGTTTTCTGTTTTCGACTAATGGTTGCAGGGACAAGAGTTGAGATAGCGGATTTTAAATAGCAGAATATTACCGGGAGAAAGTATTCGTATTGTTTCTCTTTTCGAACAGATGTGAACGGTGACCCTAGTCATGGAAATGCAATAAATGAAAAGGTATTTGATAGATCACATGAGGAAAATGGAAGAAATTATTCTTCCATTCTATAAGGTCATAGGGAATCTATGAGAACTGAGACTGCATATCTAGAAATAGGTGAATTATTAATAACTAACTTTAACCCGTGAAATTTTATGTATTATATAATAAACCGTGAGGGGAATTCTAGCTTAAGCATATTTGTGTAAAAAAAATATCACAAGAACACAACTCAAATAGTTAACTGCTACAATCAAATAATCAATTAAAGTCAATTAACACAGAACAGTTTGTAATTAGTAAACGTTTAAGTTATTTTCGCCGACAGTTTGAATTCTTTTCGTCTTACGCACAATCGGGCTGAGCCTAATAATTAATGAATTTACAATGCCTCGTAGTTTGAAAACCGGATAGTTTTTTTGCAAATTTTTCGTGGAACATATCCTTTCATTGTGATTTTTTGTTAACAACTTACTGATTTAGGATATAATGTCCTAAATCCACAGATGGACAGTGAACTACGAGGCAAGGTTTTAACTATACTAATATTATTATAATGAGGTAAAATTTGTTTGTTTGTAAGTTTGTATGTAGGGGGTATTTTTCGGAACGACCAGTCGGATTTGAAAAAATATTTTTGCATTGTATAGCCCAATTCTTGGAGAAGGTTATAGACTCGCGGACGATGTCTCTGGCAAAAGCTACTCAATAATAATTGATTGATTGATAGACTGATCCAAAGCGTCTTATGATATCTTGCCTAGTTTTTTCTAGAGAAAAAGGCATATTGTTATTTGGTTTTTCCAACTGGAATTACGCAGTAGCAGCCTGGAGTCTGGATTTTTGCCCGATTGAAGGCGATAGGCTCCCCCTATTACATGGGACTTAAACTTAACTGTTGGGTATACTATAGGTACACCTCTGCCTAACCCTTCAGGAAAAACAGATGTTTTGTTATGTTATGTTACTAGACCTAGGCAAACAGCCCAAAAAAATTAACTCCCTTTAGAATCAAGTGTTATGTTATAAAAAGGCATACATACTTAGGAACAGTACAACTATTTTCTTAATGTCCCTAAAACTAAACTAAATTACATTCAGTTTAAAGATTATTAACAACTATATACTTCCAAGTTGATTGAGAGCGTGCGGTCTGCACCAAGTGCAAAGGGCAACTGATAACTGACGAAACACGAAGTTCGCCGAGGGACATTAAGAGAATAGTTGTACTGTACTTACAACATTTCCATTTATTATAAATAAAGAAGAGGCTTTCTCCGAGTGATGTCTAGTAACACGTTCTAACATAATCTTGAACATTCTTAAAGCTTACACCATACAATAAAGGTAGATACCGATGCGCACTTAATTGCGAGACGGAAATACGCTTAACGGACGTAATTAAGATTAGAAGTGCAGGAAATAACTGCGCTAATACGTCGAGTGGTTGTAAAAACGTGTTTACGCTGATGTTCGAGTCGCTGCTCTTTTATACTCGGATATAAACCAGTAAAAAAAAAAAACTTTTCTTTTTATTCTAATAAAAGAGAAATAAAATAAGAATTGTAAAGTGCTAGACAAAAGTAACGAGAGTTGATCAATGAATAATTAAGTTTAGTAGATATAGTAACATTTTTGAATAGAACTTTCCAAGCAATTAAAAGTGCGTTAATTTTATCTTAATACGCTCTATTTTACGGATGGATACCGATGGTATCTAGTTTCCGATTTCCTTCCATTGATTTAAAATTTACGCCGAAGATAAGCAATTAGTAGTGTCGTATCTTTTTATATTTCCTGATCTCAATCTTAATAAGACAAGATAGCTAGATAACAGGTATTTAAAAGAAATCTGGACGGATTTCTTTTAATTCTCAAGCACTTAACTTGGGTATTCCATTTCCATTTGTTTCCATTAAATAAATGGAGTATTCCATTGGTTTAGGTAGTTAAATAAATATAAACAAATAAAAAACGTGACGAGAGAGCTGTCAAGTAACCGACTAAACGTAATACCTGTCACTTCAGTTGTCATGCTACGTCACAGTTGTGCTCTTCAATTTAGCAACGCTATAATTCGTTGACGTTTAGAGCGCCTGTCTTTCTACGCTCTTTACAATAGACAGACATTCATAAAAGAGGAAGCTATCGTAAAAATCGAAAATTTTAATGTCTTTTAAAGTATTTTTAAACAAGAAAGTGTTCATCTATAAAAACCCTTTCGCAATAATCTTGCGTATTTAGCTACGTGGGAAATCAGTAAGCAAACTCAAAGCATTTATTTAAATTAAACTATTTATTTATTAGAGGCACTTTTGATAAGTCAAAGAAAATAGAATATGGTTGAGATGTATGAAAGAAGATGAATAAAAGTATGCTGTACGGTCTCCAAATAAAATAGGATAAGGAAGACGTTTTCTATCCTATACTATTAAATGAGCAATATTCGTATATATACAGGGTGTTAATATAATTGCGAGCCATAGCTTAGGGGTAGGTTTAGTATCGATAAAAAAAAAAAAAAAAAACTGAATTGTGCGTGCCTACCTAGTTACATAATCCTTCACCCGGCGTTGTATTTCATTGCGTTCGATAGTATGTAGGTAACTCTAAGAAATTACTAATTAGCATTTAAACAAAATAAAAACATTATTATCGCATCGCCGTACGAAGGGAAAATTCGAATTGTAATTTACATACCGTCAGTTCGATTCGCGTTCGATATTATGTAAGTAATTAAAGCATTTAAACAAATAAAATAATTTTAATTCTAAACGATTGCTATTTGAAGTTAAGAGGTGCTAATTCTTTTTTTTTTTCTCTGGCTTCCTTTATCGATACTGAACCTAACCCTAAGCTATGGCACTCAATTACTTTAACACCCTGTATATATATCACGTTCTCGAAAACGGCTCTAACGATTTTGATGAAAGTTGCAACATAAGGGTTCGGCGAAAAATCAATCTATCTTGGAAAATTCATTTTCTCTATTTTCCCAGCCTTGAGAATGTGATACAACGATGGTATACGTGGATGATATATGTTCATCTATTTTCTCCTGAGCAGAGCTCGGTGGACCAGGTACACTCAGTACCTTTAATAGATAATTAAAAATATAGGAAGCTTATGTAAGCAACTTAATAGGTACTAAAACAGTTAATAGGGAACAAGGCCTGCGAGGAATTTGAAAAATAGGTATTTGAAGAAACTATTGCCGTCGTATTACCTCAAGTCTGCCCCCGCAGAGTGCGATAAGGACAGCTACAGCTCAGACCGATATATCACAAAAAAAAAAATTGACGAGATTGACGTTTTATATTCCTCTTTTTGCTCCTTGAAAACTGAGCCGATTCAATTATTTTTTACATTAAAATTTTAAGAAAGAGTATGTCTAGATTCCTATTATTTTCTTTTATGTTCAAAACTTTTCGAATTTGTCCTCTAATCACGGTGCAAAAAATGGAGCATTTTTGTAATTTTTGGAGGGTCATATTTTCTTTACCAATAAGTTGCTGAAAAAAAGGAAATAACAGGGACGTGTTTACAGCAGATCTTGATTTAATAAAAAAAAAAAATTGCTGTAGAGGCATTATTCAGGAAGAAAAAAGAGGAATACATTTGTATGGAGAATCGCAGGCCCTGTTCCCTCTTAATGTGGGTACAGATGTAAGTACTGTTACGTGTAGGTAAATGACATTAGCAGTATTCACATTCTGTTTACTTACTTAAAGTTTCTAATAAAGTGTTAATAAATTCTTACATAAATTCTCGTATCTCTAGTCTACAATAAAATTTTAACCTAATCGTTATCTAAAAAATTTCAATCTTATTTAATTTAATTTAATTTATATAATTTATTGTAATCAATTTAGCTTTTAATAATTTATTTTTCACTTTTATCTAAACTATGTATTAATTGTTTTAATTATTTTACTGTGTTATTATCTGCGTATAATGTAGTGCATGCTGTGCTTTTCTTTAAGTAATTAGGCGCTTCGTACAAAATGTAAAGTAATAGTGTACTCATTGTTGAAGAGCCTAATAATAAATAAATAAATAAATCAGAACGTAAACAGACAACGTAAGCAAAAAGCAACAAAATATGCCATGGTCTTTATTTAGACCATAGCCCAATAAACTCATAAAAAAAAAACGATGGGTACTTGAGTTTACTCACTAGATAATCACTAGTGAGTCAATTCAAGTACCTAATTATTTTCACCATTTTGCTTAGGCTGTGCGCATACCTGAGTCAAGTCGGCTGTCGCTGAAAACCAGCGCTGGGAGGCAGCATTATGCTGAGCGATGGCCGTTTTTCGTGGATGTGACGTATATTTTCCCCATCATGTTCTTTTCGTGTACATTTACATGTGTTCTATCTTTGCGTCATGTATACCGCAAAGAAACGTATTTTCTTTCTTTATTTTAAGATTATCTTTAATAACTAAAGATAATCTTGACTGAAGTTTAGTCAGTCTATTGCTCTATGAAAATAGTGATGGCGTGCACACTCACATAAAATAGTCACAGAATCAAAGCTGACAAGACAAAACCATTCTACGATTGACAAAACAGAACCCCAATTGCGAAAAAGCACTTTTCTTGTATGTCATAAATAAAATAATTAAAGGGATTTTTTGTTATAGCGGTAATAGAAATATACAATTTCTGAAATTTTCTATTACTCTTATGACTACGACTCCACTATTTTTTCTTTTGTGTGCACTCTGTCTTAGGGCCCTCGACCATCTCCCGACTAACCCATAAGTATTATGTGTTGTTCATTGTGCTATAAAATTCTGTATAAACTGGTCGTGAAGGACGGGAGATGGCCTCCATAAAACTTTGGACTGTCAGGAGCGTATTAACGACCGTTCATTCTAGGATGCTTTAAATAACGATAGGTAGTAATACATTAAAACGTAAATAGCTAATACTAAATCAAAGGCAAATATAATACCCCTAGTTACTACACTCCCTAGTTTAGGAGACAGGATTGAATTTTTGTTCAAATAGACAGTTGTTTTTTTTCTCTCCTTGTGTGTGTTAGTTGAATAAGACTTAGCATATAACTAGTGTACTCGTACAACCTGTGTCTATGTATATTTTTGGATCAATAAACGTATGTATTATAATTATTAAATACATACCTATAAGCCGAAAGGCGTTATCTCAATCGGAGTAAGTTTTGAGAAAAATGACTTTTTGGAAATTGTAATCTAAGGGAACATAAGGATTTAAAAAACTTCTGAGTGTTTTTTTTTAAATGTTTTAACTTAGATAGCGGTATTTCCTTATACCATTAAGGCTCGTGCAGACCAGCGCGACGCGACGGCGCGACTCGACTCGAACAATACAATTTCTAAGAAAACTTCACGGTATAACAATATCCGGTGTCTCAGCGCGCTGTCGCGTCGCGCTAGTCTGCGCGAAGCTTAAAATGCGAAATTGTTATAGCTATTTAATGGTATAAAAAAACTAAAAGGCCGTATCTCAGAGATAACGCCTTTCTGCTTGCCTTGTCTTTAACTTCTATACGATATTGTCAATATTGTCTTCATGATGGCTATTTTTTATATTTTTTTATATTTATAACCTAGTTCCGTCCCACGGTTTTACCCGCATAAGTCTCGATCCCGTGGAAATATCGGGATAAAAGATATCCTATATCCTATTCCAGTTCATGGTCTACCTATGTTCAAAATTTCATTTAAATCCGTGCAGCCGTTTTAGCGTGAAAGCGTAACATATAAAAAACAATCTCAATTTCGCAAAAAATATATATTAGGATCTCTCTCAATATCAACACAGGTAACGTGAAGGTTTTGATATGAATTTCAGCACTTACACACGGCAGGGGCCGCAACCTGTACTGTAACCATGAATTCAGTACATATGATTCTAGATCGGTAATGAAATATTAATATTGCTGTTCCATACATTTTGACTGCGTGGTAATTGCACATTTGTAAGAAACAGAAGATTAAAATAAATATAACCGACGAATTATTGCATCGCTTGGGATTTCACAATCATGTACTTACCTTACTGAATCCATGGTAACAGGGCCTCAAGTCTGCTATTACAATAGTGTCAGAATGGTCTATCATTGATTTCATAATTGTTGATTTTGACAAGTTTGGTAATCTACTAACATATTAGCGTCATTATGACCTTCTAATGGTAAGCCA
Organism: Xanthia togata; assembly: GCA_963853775.1. NCBI lineage: Eukaryota > Metazoa > Arthropoda > Insecta > Lepidoptera > Noctuidae > Xanthia > Xanthia togata. Next base: position 15,804,960 of record OY970809.1, read on the forward strand.
CTAACACTCCATTGAAAGAAATGGCGTCTATTGGTAATCTCGTCCATAAAGAAAAATGAATGACTGAATTAGGCGGTAACCCATCATCTGTGTCTGCTAAAATTTTGACAGTTCCTTTGATCAGTGACCTACCATGAGAACGTCATTGTGCAGTCATTTCTTTTAATTCATTACGAGTATCCTGTTTGTGGAATACAATGATCAACCAATGTTCGACCATTATGAATTTTTAGCAAAATGACAAGGGGATCGTGTTGGAATGACGAATTTATAAAAATAGCAGACTTTTAGGCCCCTGGTTGTGCGTCGATATACGCTGCCACAATGTATAGGGTTTGGGCTTTCACTTCGAGAAAATGCTTTGCCATGTTAAAGACTAGGTAAGGAACTCCCAGAAGTCTAATAATTAATATTCTCCTGCAAGTTTAGATACTGCATAAAAAAATCCGGCCAAGTGTGACTCGGACTCGCGCACGAAGGGTTTCGTACCATTATCTATAAAAAGGCAAAAAAATCATGTCTTTTGTATTTACATTATTCTGTTTTTAGTATTTGTTGTTATATCGGCAACAGAAATACATCATGTGTGTAAATTTCAACTGTCTAACTATCATGGTTCATGAGATACAGCCTGGTGACAGACGGACAGCGGAGTCTTGGTCCCGTTTCACCCTTTGGGTACGGAACTGAATGAATTCGACAGGTCGTCCTGACAGTGTTTTGTTACAACCGTAGGAATAGAAAATTAAAGGAACAACATCGTACCTGCAGTAGGTACTATAAATATTTCTATATCTCCTAACATGCACATCCAAGTTTGTTTCACTAAAAGCAGTCGTGTTTGGAGTGATAACACTGATACGTGGTACCTATATTTTCTATAGTCGCGATTCAAGTACTCACAAGAAAGATAACGATCGAATGCACTGTGAAAGCACGGTAATATTATCTATACAGTATTCCAACTTCATACAAACGGACGAAGCGCGAGCTATGCCTACGCGCCTCGATCTCGGCATTCGCTTGGCATGCAGACAGTCGCGACTGTGCCGCAGTGACGAACGGACGGTGTGTTGTTTGTTTTTAACAATAACCGTGCGATTTTTTCACTAAAAATAAGTTCAAGTACATATTTAATATGACGAGTAGGATATATTGTGCTGTTTTTGGTTGCATGAATTCGTCAATAACGCATCCAGTGATAACTTTTTTTAGATTACAAGGAAACTCTGAAAGGTAAGACTATAAAATAATTTTACTTACTAGTAGGTAGGTACATAGTGTGTTTCTTTTTAATGGATAAGTATTTCTTTTTATCTCCCGAAAAAAAAGATGTCTGGATTAATAAATAAAGTGAATAGAGTAAAGGAAAGTGATTGACACGAGTGAAATAGGTAGTTATAGGCGGTTCATGAATCATGATACGATATACGATACGATATGATACAAATATTTTTCGGTCGCAAATTTACAAGACCGATTTGTTATTCAAACATAAACATGGTTTTTTTAAATTAAATCTACCAATCAAAAAACAACACGCATTTTTATTGAACACTTCTTATTCAATTCACAGAGTATTTTATTTGTTTATATAAAAAAAGTATATTTACAACCACAAAACTAAATGGAAACACAAAGTAGGCAAATGTAATTAAAATGCTGGAGGCGGGCAGCCCTATCGCATGTTTACGTACCGCGCGGCTGTAGGCGTTTATTTCAAAGATCGGCCGAGTTACAATACTGTATAGATAATATTACCGTGGTGAAAGCCACAGCGTTAGCTCTTTTCTGAGTAGGTATCTAATGAATAGATTTCTTCAAGATTAGTCGATTGGAAACGGAAATAATGTGGTCCAGGTACACATACGACTTTTATCTTTCTTTTTTGGTGCATTCTTAGAAATAAATTTGGATAGTGAATAGCTAATAGTTCAAATAAGCGGTGTTGAGCATTATTGAGACCTCTCATTTGAAAGCTTCCCGCTATCACTTTGATGTTTCCGATGAGGTTCAAAAGTACTATGTTAAAATCTTTATAATTCTGATGATGCATTCGGTAGAATGTTTGAAGATTTTGTTCTCAGGTGTCTACGATATTGAAATTATTTCGATAGAGTTTTACCGATTTGGAAAGATTCTTTCAAAACATTTCTATCCTACATTATTTTCCCACATACAGGAAGTATTACGAGCTAATTTGTAAATAATAAAACCGATATTAGGGCCGCGCTGCACCGCTGCGCCGGCGCACGCCCACGTTATCCGTCACATCTACACCTTAACAGCATTTGAATTACATTAATTTGTAGCGGGCCTTATGTGTAACTTCCCGCGTCATCGCTATGTCGCAAGTTACAAGTAAGAGCTAACGTTAAACAGAAAAAATACAGAAGAGAACGAGGAGAAGAACAACCAGAACTAAAGGCACAAACTTCATAATGTAAAATACAAAAAAAAAAAAAGAATTTGAAAAGGAAGAATGTAAATTGACTAGGACAGAAGAGGCAAAGTTTTTAGTTTTATAACGCCTTTATTCAATCAACATGACCATCAGAGTCATGTTCAAAATTCAAAAAAAATCTATTCATTTATTTAAACTAGGCTGAGAATCAGCACTTTTCGAACGTCAAACTTACATAAGACAGTCCCCCAAAAACGCCCGCCCTACACCACTTCCTAGTGCTTTAGCTAATTAGAAGAAGTGGCGCAACAAACTCCCCAGCAGCACAGCTGTCTCAATAGTTAGAAAAACTTGATTCTATACAATAGTAGGTACAGTGTTGACTGAGATTTGATTATTTTCGATAGGTGTTAATTAGTTTCAGATAACTGAGATAGGGCTTCAGAGTCAGCATCTACACTGGAAACACATTCTATGGTGTATCCTGGGGCCCTACCACCACCTCTTTTAGCAGTATTATTTTAATCTTACTTGAGCGTGGGAAGAGATGGAGCTAGATGACCTGTATAGCTCCACTTCTTTCTCGCACTGATGTAATATCAAAATAATACTGCTAAAAGAGGTGGTGGTTGGACTCCTGAACTGTTTAACATACCCGCTATACAAAACATTCACTCCGCTACCGTTTATAACTCGCACCTCACATAGATACTAGCAAGTCACGCACAGCTATACACGTTCACACGTCGCGGTAAGTACGTCCGAACTACTCCGAACAACAACGATTGGGTACAATCGAACCGATGACGAAATGGGATTAAAGGCCGGCCCTATATGGGACGTCATGTTGGGCCAATGGACTTCCGAGAAGAGAGAGGAAATTCTGACGTAATTTGAAAAAGGATATTTTTCGTGTTGTTAGAGTTAGTTGTTTTAAGACTTGATGTTTGGTTCCTAGTAGTAAGATGTCATGGGAAATCAATATAGCTATTTTACCATTGTTTTTATTATTTGGTTAGTGACTAACCTGGTGTCAGAGTTTTTATGCCGCCCATGAGTATCTGACATAGGTTCACATGCCGTCGAGAAATATACCTCTCAGGCATGCCCGGTTTCATCACGATGTTTTCCTTCACCGTTTTTGAAGCAACTGATAATTATACAGGGTGGCCCGGAATAAATTTTATTTTTGTTTTCTTTATAACTTGTGAACGGGTGGAGGAGGAAGGACGCGGGCGGTGTCCAATTTAGTCACCATGAGTCACTTTACGGGACAACAGCGCGCTTTTGCAGTGCGTACATTTTATGAAAACAATCGTTCGTACATACGTGTTAGACGTTTATTTCGAGTTGAGTACCAATTGCGCAGTGTAAGACAGCGTCCAAGTGCCCTATTGATAAAAAGAACTGCCGCTATTGGAGTAGAGAACAGCCAAGACTAAAACACCAGAAAGTCACTCTATTGCGCACGAGTCACGGTTTGGGCAGCCATTTCTGCGGCCGGAACAGATAGTGCAATCCACGACGACGCGCCCCACTCCGCGATTTGTACTTTAGTACGGAGCGGAGCGGGGCGCGTCGTCGTGGATTGCACTATCTGTACTAGGGATGCATTATAAGCCACTAGGAGTGATGATACTTAAACAATTCCGGTGTAATGTACAACACAGGAGTCATAAGCAATTTTAATAGTATCGTATTCGTTTATGTTGTGCCAACACAAGAGAAAAGACGATTTGAACAAACAAATCACTGAACCTGACTTGATTTCCGTACGTGTTTTTCGGGTGACCACTGACAATCAGAGCTGCGCTGCGGGTCCCCCATAGCACAGCAATATGCTGAGTAAAAACCTTCTTCATAGTCATGACGTGCAGCTGCCGACTATTTTTGTTATGTTTGTATTAATATTTATAATAGTGATCTATTTTGTTTTCTGCTTACCTACTCGTCTTTTTGTATGCACGTGTTTCTGTGACAAATAAATGCGATATACCTGCTCTATTTATAAACAGACAAGCCCCAGTGGGAAAACAAAATAATCTTAAGACAACTCAATTTGTCGCTTTACCATACAAACAAGTTACCCTTAGCGGTCTTCAACAACATGCAAGGCGTAAACAACTGATTATAATCTATGATAAACTTCATTCGCACAGCTTACGAGAATAATAAAATATTGTAGAACTACAAAGTGGGTAATTGCAAGACATACCTCGGAGAAATCCCTCTGCGACATTTTGGTTCGCCTACGTTCTTCTTAACCGAATCTGGGAACAGAAACACCAATGTTAAGTAGAAAGCCTTTCCAGTTTTTTTTTTGTTCTAGTTCTAGGTTTAATCATTTATAAGAATTCAAATTTAGAACTGCTATCTAATTACGCAACACATTTTCTTAAACGATTACGATAATTATGTTTCATTTTGACAGATCAACAACATTCATTGCGTTATTTACGTTGTTGAACAGATTTTTTTCGAACTTATGAAACAATGGATTAACAATTTCTTTCAAAACTATTCAAATTCCGATTGCTCGTGTATTACGTAATTAGGGTACTTCAAATTCCGATTGCTCGTGTATTACGTAATTAGGGTACTGGTTTATCAATTTTTTGTCTTTCCTGACAAAAATTTGGTCTTATATCACAAATTCACAACATCATAGCACTTATGTATTCCCCGAAGGGTTTCACTGCAGACCACCTACTCCTATAATAGACACACATTACGCTAGTTACGTTTAAGTCCCATGAAATAGAGGTTGAGCCATCAACCATCATGCGGGCACAAATTCAGACTCCGCGCTGCTACTGAGAAATTAACATAACTCAATAACACTTTACCCGATCATGCTCAGCAGTAATGCTCGCAAACACTAGACCAATAGATCTAGGTCTAATAACAATAGTAATAATTAAAGATCTACATCTCCCAAAGCCATTGTACACTCATCTACGACAAGTAAGACTATACAAATAACAAATACATGCGCGCAATTATGCAATATAGTTACATGATGCAATGCGATGTGAAATCACATGCTGCACCCAGTCTCAGATTCTCACACGGAAAAAGTCAAGATGCATATGTGTACCTACTTCTCAAAGCCTGCTCCCACGACACCAATAAGCCAATGTACACCAATGAGGCGGTAAGCCTAATAACAATAAATAAACGCTTGTCCATATTTCAGATATTCAATTTCCCTTAGAGGTCGTCCATTAATCACGTGATGTTTTCCCCCCTCCCCTCTACGTGGTGGGGTTTTATACTAACTCCCCCTCCCCCTACCCAAAACCACGTGTATATTTTTGGTACAAAATCAGAATATTTTATCTTTAAATACAGGTATAGGTCATTGTTGCCCGACAATGGCAGATTGCAGAGATTTTTGTCAAATTAAATAGAGTAGAGTCAGTCATCTCAACACCTCTCTCCCTTGAATTTGTATATATGTATATATATATAATATAGGTATATATTTTATTAAATATGTATGTATGTGTATTATAACTATTTCTAATGATATATTTGAATAAAAAATGTTTTTTCTTTGTTCCTCTCAAACAGAGCACCTGCCATCTAATCTCTTCACCACCCTTGGTTGACTGGTAGAGAATGCCTAAGGCATTAAGTCTGCCTTTGTACTTTTTTTTGAGTGTGAAAAGTTTAAATAAATAAATAAATGGCGAGTCAAGGTCACGCGGCGTTTAACGGTTCAGTAATCGCGTGTTCAACGAAAAAAAAATACCCCCTCGCGATATTTCGTGATTTTTTCCGAACCTCTTCACCCCTTTCGAGCCTTACGTGGTTAATCGACGATCCCTTAGCCAACTTACAGGTTGTGTGGAGTGCGGCATGGCAGGAGTCTGATGTAAGATGTATGACATGTTTTCTTTCGTTATGTAATTTTCAAGGGAATTTCTAATTAAAAGATGGGTGCTGATACTCGTTTCTGGTTTCGAGGTTGTGCATTTTAAGTTAAGGTACCAAAAATACAGCAGAATTTCACATACAGGGTGGAGCGATGTTTTAAATACCAACAATCATTTTTAATCTGTGCCCATGAACTTTTTTCCTCTGTCTACACACACGACGTCCGTTATAATTAAGCTAAACCCTTAATAGCTAAGGGAATCTAATGGCTTTAATTACTTAATTACTCCAGTAAAAGGCGAAAACCGGGAATAAAATCAGCGATTTCTTATAAAGTTAGCTGTAAATTATAGTGTAGCGTTGACTTTGATGTGCACTTTTGAAAGTCACCATTTCATAGTCACACATTATTTTGAAAATTACACCCTAACTTGTGTACTTAAGGTTATAATTTGCATAAATGTTGATAAGCGGTGATCGTGGCAAGGCAATAATACGTTCGATGATCGTTTCCGGTAGCGGTTGTCGGACTGGCCATAGAGACATTAAGAAATAAAGACAGGTGGCTTTAATGTCATTTCTATAGGTAATATAATGTTATGAGTAAAATATTATCGACTAAAATCAGGTTTTAAAGTCCACTCTACCCGTATTGATATGTAGTGAGGTACCATGGAATATCAGCAGATATTATCATTTGCTTCAAAACGGCGAAGGAAAACATCGTGAGGAAACCTGCATGCATTTTTTTTTTTTGGGTCGGGATATCATCACATGACTTCTCCCGCTCTAGGCGGAGCGGGTGGGCGAGTCAGACTCTTACTGACTAAAACTCACCCGTGTTCCTTCGGTTGCCTGTACGTTGCCAGGGGCCACGGTATCCCTTTCGGACTTTCCAGCAAACCCCGGCAGGCATCGGTCCCATCGGACCCCTTCACTCGCTGACATTTTGAGGCGCGCGTGGAACAACGCGCCGTTGACCCGGCTCTGGTCCTTATCGGACGGCGAGCTACCCATTGCTCACCGTCCGCAAGCCCGCGCTTACGTTGGCTGGGAATCGGCCTGCGATTCCCGACGCCTAGGGCGTCTCCTCCTGAGGCGGCTAGGGGCGTGAGGGCGCGAATTTTGCCTCTCCCTCACGCGTTCCGCCTCCTCCTGCATGCCTGAGAGATATTTCTCGACGGCATGTGAAGCCAAGTCGGAGGCCCAAGGGCGGCTTACAATTCTGATACCAGGTTAGTCACTAACCATACGAAAAAGGATAAAAGCAGCCTTTATTGTCCCACTGCTGGTCAAAGGCCTCCCTACTCTCTTTACACCGGTCTCTGCCTAGAGCTGCCAAGGACCAATCTTTATTAAAGAAGTCCAGGGGCCCTACCACCACCTCTTTTAGCAGTATTATTTTAATCTTACTTGAGCGTGGGAAAGAGATGTAGCTAGATGTCCTGTATAGCTCCATTTCTTTCTCGCACTGAAGTAACATCAAAATAATACTGCTTAAAGAGGTGATGGTTGGCCCCCTGCTCATCTCCCGCCATCTCCGCCTGGGTCTGCCGCGATGTCGTTTGCCGTCATTATTATGTCATAATCAACAGACACATTATTGAAGTACTTTATGAATCTGCCTAACCTTTTCCCAACTATGTTGGGGTCGGCTTCCAGTCTAACCGGATGAAGCTGAATACCGTATTTTACATGCAGCGACTGCCTATCTGACCCCTACAACCTAGTAACTGGGTAATACAATACCCCTTCGTAAGTCTGATTGTTAGACTTTCGGGCTTCTGATGGCCCGTATCGACTGTCAAAGATCCACGAATGACAGCCGGGACCAACGGCTTAACGTGCTTTCTGAGGCACGGAGGAGTCTCGGTATGTTAAAATGGTCACCCAACCCCGGCAAGCGTAGCTTAACCTGATGGATCGAACCGTGCGGCTGTTATTACTTAGCCACGAGCTCCTCTATTTATTGCAGTAAGTTATGTATAAGTTAATACTAAAGTTGCAGAAGGGAGGAGGCTTCTGCTCATCCACTTAATATAATCTCTAGTTTACCATAAACGATACCCACGAACAGCGAGACTGACGTTTATTTTCTAGCCACACACACATTTTGTAAACAGTTAATACCCTAGTGGCCAGACTTAAACAAACTATTAAAAGTAAAGGCTTTTGTAAGATTAGGTTCCTAAAATTAAAAACAATGAGGCCTAATATTCACTACCAATTGCACAAAAACCATACTCTAACAAACCCTTAAAAGCGAAGGCGACCAGTTCTGAACTGCTTTTGAAATCGTAAGTCTTTCGAAGACATTCTTTTAGTTTAGGGCTCTGCTCTCCGTCCGTACGTCCCTCTGTCACAGGGCTGTATCTTTTGAACTGTAAATGTAAACACTTGAAATGTTCACAGAGGTTGTATGGCCGATATAACAACAAATAATAAAAACAATTGCGGGTAGTACTATCGAAGAACTTCATAATTTGAACTTCATAGTTTGAAAACAAAATCTCGTGAACACGAGGACCACATCTGTTACCGCCCCGGTTCTATAGCGGCCGAGCGCTGTAAGCAGAAATAGTCTTTACGGTGTATAGATATGAACTTCTTGGTACGAAACCTTTCGTTTGCGAGTCTGACTCGCACTTGGCCGGTTCTTCGACCTAACTCTCTTGCTTAGACAATAGGCATTCAAAAATATGGACAGGTAAAAAAAAAGATTTACTGAGTTGACGTTCTTACAAAGGAGCGGCGCCTGGGATCAGATGACGAATGGGAGACTAAAGGCGAATTTCAATTGTATTCCAAGAGAAAAGTGTAATTAATTTTAAGAGCAACTGAACTGATCATCATTATTCATTTTCGGCACTCGTATTTAAGACAGAAAAACATTGAAAAACAGAGTTCAATCACCATTTTTACTTTTGAACCGATTTTTTTAAAAAGGACTCATCCTTTCTCAATTCGTTATATTTTTTATTTAAGTTCATCAATATTTTCGTTAATTGTAAACCAATATTATTTTGGAAATTATTTTTTCATTTGGTAGAAAAAGCTTGATGATGTTATATTAACCTGCTGTCACTGTTATTTACATACCAAGTATACGAGTGTAGGATAGGTAGGTACCACAACAACAAAGAAAAATAAAAACGTTTAACAAAAAAAAATACGACTTCCAAAAACAACACTAAAAGTCGGTAGCAAAGAATAAAAATACAAAACCGAAGACACTAACTTCCGTAATTCAAATAATTTTTCACTTTGTAGTGTTTTTTTTTTGTTAAGTAGTTTTAGTTACATGTACATAATGAATAGGTTCGAATAGACCTACCAACGATTGTGTCCGGCATACAATACAACCTGATTTACTATAAATTAGTATGCTTTTATAAATTACGACATTTAATTACGTTTTTCAGAATATTTTCCACCGATAATTTTCACGGATTTCAATAAAAATATTTTTTTAATTTTTATTTACAATAATATCACGACCACAGATTTCTAATAAAGCATGTGTTTTAATTTAAAAAGAAGCGAATTGTTTTAAACAAAACTTTGCGATTAAATGAGCCGCTCAAACGTGTGGGGAATGTATGATATCGATGTCAGATCAAAACTTCCTGCGAGATATGTCATCACATCGCAGGAATGGCATATTAAATCAGATATTTATATAGATTACACACGTTAAAGTAGATGCAGCGTTTGACAGCAGCTTAGGTAGCGCTTTATTTAATCGTGATGAGTTATTTTTCTAAGTCAAAGTCAAATAATTTATTTCAATTAGGCACGAAAAAGGCACTTTTGAACGTCAAACTTTACAAAAAATAATAAAACTGATTCAAGTCGCCCATTCCAAAAGGTAGTTTTCGTATGGAGAAGAATGGGCTAGAAACTCCACCGTTACTCTTTAAAAAAAATCATTATATCTTGTATACACTTATTATATAATTATATGTGAAGACAATGCACCTAGAATAAGATTACTATACCACGATAGGTAAAAAGAATGAAAAATTAAGGAATGACATAATTATGTGATAGATGCATGGTGCTCACATACTTACAAACATTGTAAAATTATACCTACTATATTTCTAAAATTATAATAAGTAATACTAATAATAATAAGTCAGTGTGTGAGTTCAAGTAATCACAAAAAATAAGATAAAATAAACGTTTAAAAAAATAAAATAAAAAAATATACTTACAATTAAATTAGCAACCAGTTCGATTTTGTCTAGATTCTGTCCTATGGAGCAGGACCAGCATGTTTCCAAGCATTTTTATCTTGGATATAATCCTCTAATTTGTAATATGCTTGTTTACAAAGTGTACTTTTTATATGATTTTTAAATTTCTAATGCTTATCAAGAAATGGTAAAAGACTGCAGCTGACTGAACGTCCTAGGTCCCTAGTTTTTCTACACGTGAGTCACATGACGCATACAGTGTTCTTTTTCGTTAGCCGGGTAAGTTGTATCCAGGGTGTTTCAATCTATACTAATAGGTAATAAGCAGTACCTTCGTACTCAATATTATAAATTATGTCGTATCTGTAACTATATATTTTACTGTGTGTACATAAATAATTAAAAACCAAATAAAGCAGAAAAGTTTTTTTTTTTGTTTGTTTGAACGCGCTTATCTCTGGCTGGAACTACCTGTCGGATTTGTAAAAATATTTTTGCCTTTGATAGCCCAGTTCTTGACGAAGTCTATAGAGGCCTACAATAACATAGGAGGCGAGCAAAAATAAAAACAGAAAGAACGCTAAGCACAAACTAAGTACCTAATAGCGCGGGCAGGCGATGCGATGTGACGTTATGGGTCGAAGAAACAAAAACACGCGGATGAAGTCACGGGTAGAAGCTAGTCATTATAATAAATAGGTGTATGTATGTAGGGTGTAACCTTCAGAACTACTGATCCGATTCCAAAAAAATCTTTTATTAAATAGATAACTACACTATTGGTGAGTGCCATAGGATATTGTTTTATGTTAAAATGACAAACTTCACGCGACTGCAGTCACGGGCAGAAGCTAGTTGCAGATAAACAGCAATTACTTAAAACATCCTGTATACTGACTGTGACTGTGTGTGTGTGTGAATCCTGTGACTGTGTAGTGCCTCGTTGGTATAGTGGTCGCAAGCGCTACTGCTGAAAATGAGGTCCTGGGTTCGATTCCCAGGTCGGGCAAAGTGTCATTGGATATTTCCATCAGGAATTTTTCAGTAGCAGCCCGGAGTCTGGATTTGTGCCCGGTTGACGGCAATAGGCTCGCCCCCTATTAAATGGGACTTAAACATAACTGGCGAAATGTGGGTGCGCTTTAGCTTGCGTGTTCTATACTGAGCTCACACAACGCGTCACACGTCCAGCCAGTAATAGGAATCGACCGAAGAGGAGCGCTGTCCCAAATGAGACGCATTATTAATTTATTATACATAAAACAAAAGGTATTTTAATAAAAACACGTATAATAAAATATCAATAATTTAATTATCTCTAAAATGGTGAAGAACGCTTGGTAGACTTTGCGTGGTTCTCAGTTTTTTATCCGCGTAAGACATAACTTTATAAATTAATTTCACTATATAATATAAACGTAATCTAAAATATGCATATATTATGTTATTAACAAAAGGCTCTAATTTAACATATATTTTTTCCAAATCATTAACACTACTCGTTTAGACGTGATCTTCAGTATAAAATCAGAGCGAGTCATACGTATAATGCGGTCTGCCGGGACGTCAACATCGACGTTTTCAATACGGGTATATCCAAATTAAAAAAGATTATATGTAATTTCTTTTTTGATCACGTAAATTAATTGCTAACAGTTTGCGCTGTTTGAAACGTATAAGATACTGTCTTTACTCAACTGTCTACCTTCTCAAATAGTTTTTGTTTATGTTCTCTTATAACCGTGAAAACTTTTAATTGGCCTTATTTTGTTACTCTAAATTGTGCAAAAGTGTCTAGCTAAAGTAAGTTTTCCAAAAACTGTAAAATAAAATAAAATAAAATTATCAAAAGTCGGTTACCATCGCCGTTGTTAGTAGTTGCAAACAGAAAAAAACATTTTCATTTCTGAATTCACGTTCTTATGAAATCGCAAGCCGCTTGTAAAACCTTGCTTAGGAATAATATAACAGTTCGAACATTAAGGCTGTAGCTTTTACTACAGATAATGATTTTAAAATCACAACTTGAAGTTTACATGTCTGCACTGCCATTTCAGCCCGAGAATTTAAAGAAAGGATCGTTGTTTACAAAAGATATAAAACCTTTCTTCACACTGCCGGCAACACTGTAGCAACACTTGTACCATCTGAGAGTTATTATTGTCTATGATTATAAGTATGGCAATAAAACAGACTCGTAAAGTGACCCTTAAATATTGTAACTTTATGGTAGGTCTGTACGACTTGGAATAATGTTACCTTTATTAGGATGTCAAAATTAGGTAATTATTTTTAGTACCTATTAAAAAAAAATAACCTTTGCTTTTTTATTAAAGATAGCGTTGAAGAGAACAATTGAGAAATGGGTGTACTTATATTTGAACTTAAACATATGTAGCTAAAGAGATGTTGCGGAAGCAGTGATAACTCCTATTCTTAAAACTTCACAGATTTTGAAGACATATCTGTAGTCGTAACTAGTAATAGTCCTGACGGAAACTTGAAATTAATTGGTGTTACACTCACGGGTAGCAGTTACTGGTTACTGGCCAGTTACTGGTAAGAAAAGCGCGTTCGCAAACGACGGGTTAACCACTGCCTATTATTTGGGTAGTTTCGGATTTTTATGTTCATGTTCATGCAGACGGTACTAGGTAAGTACCTCTTAACTCGATGAGCTGCTTAAATTAAGTGCTTCTAAACTATAGTGGCTAAAGACAAGGCAGTTAAAAAGGCATCAAATGATATGGCACCGGTATAATCATTTATTATTTAAATGCCTCATCTGTCATTTGGACAGATTCTGATAGCAGTATTGCTGGATTAGTAAGAAGGGCCCGCCATGATGAGAACACGTAACTTCGGTAGAATATGGAGGACAAATAAAAAAATAAAAACATCTATGTACTAATTACAGATGTTTGCAAACTTTAAATGATATGATGTGGTTTGATTTTAATTGCGTCAAAATCAATACGATTGCTTCAGTGAACTTCTACAGTGTCATTTAAAAATCTATGTGTAAAATGAAGAATCCACGTTACGACCTTCACATACCACCTGCATGAAATTATAAAAAGAACGTAAAATAATTGAAGAGAAACCTACAACCTCTCGGTTTTTTGTTCCAAAGACAGGTGTATCAGACCCAAGTTCGGTCCAGTCTTTTTGTGTTTAACCACAAATTTCTTCAAATTGTTACGTGGTAGCTGAATAATGAACAAAAACACGAGCTTATGCCTCCAAGCTATGCCTCTTAAACAGAAGCCAGGTGGCTAAAAAATTCAAATCCTAACTCGGTACGACGTGGTATCATTACGAGCACGTAAAGTGGCGTGAGCAGACCAATCAACGTAATTTGTACGAAATCTGCACGGGGTAAAGGGACTGGACTTATTATCTTGGCTATAAGACTTATTTTTGAACAACATTAATTTGCATTCCTTTATTTTTTATTTTTTTTATAGAAATAGGAAAGGTTTGTTTTGAGTTAAAGTCTTCTTAGATTCTTTAACATCATTATTGTTACAGTTGGGTAGTAGTAGTAAATGCGTAGGTGCTTCGTATGTTAATGCGTTGGATATTAATTATGTTTAGTTAGCACTGGACTTAGCTGGACTTCCTTATTACCTAAGCTCTACCCTACGGCTGATTTCACCATTGAAACTGAACAAGTTCAGCATTTCTGAAACGCGTTCAAGACCTGTCAGTGTCAAAATTGTTATGGAATATTGTACACTGACAGCTCTGGGACGCGTTTAAGGGCCTGCGAAGCATGCGTTGTTCATACAAACGTAATACCAAAATAATTTGTAAATCAAACATATTCTTAAAGTAGTGTGTATTTATTCCGATTGGATTACAGAATATCTAGGCTTCCAAATATATATTTTGAATGGACACTGATATAAAGACGAGATATGAGGAATTTAAAATTTCTATAGAAAACTTATTTTTCTCATAACTCGAATTTAAATCAGTGTCCATTACAAATATATATTTGGAAGCTTAGATATTCTGTAATCCCATCGGAATAAATACACACTACCTTAAGAATATGTTTGATTTACAATTTTTTTTGGTATTACGTTTGTATGAACTACGCATGCTCCGCCGCGCCGGCCCGTTAAATGTGCTGATCGCGTTCAGTTTCATTGATGAAATCAGACCTTAGTGTTCTACTCCAATGCATTTTAAGTACCATCGACAATAATGACATATCGGGAAACTTACAAATATTTGTTCATGAAATCGAAAAGAAAGCTCATAGGTTGTGGTGCCAGGTCTCTAACGATTTGAAATCTAAATACGTTTAATTAAAAAATAAATGTATTTTGATTTTAAAACTCATCGGTTTGCATCATCATCAAATACTTTTGATGATGATATAAACCGATGAGCAATATCAAATAATCCAAAAAAATTCAACGCAATATCAAATAAGGCATTTATTGGACGAATAAAAGCTCCCAGTTCTCATGAACATGTAAATAATCAGGCAACAGTCAAATTAATCGAAATTATGAAGGATACCTATGTAGGTATTATTTTTATAACCGTTAACTACTCAACTAATACAACTTCTAATGCTTTACCGTTTCAAATTCATGTTACTGATAGATTTCTGAGATTGCTAATAGATTTTAATGCATTAACTATTTCAAGACTAGGTATTAGGCATCATTAATTTAGTTAATCCGGAATTAGACTGTGAGAATGGCAGGTGGTTATTTCTGGTTGAATGTTCACATGCCTACAGAGTATTACTCACATTACTCATATTGAAATAGATCATTTATGGATTCTCTTTTCTCTCTTTCTCAACTCATCTAAATATCGAGTTTTTTTATTCGACTGCGGCGGAGCCCAAAAGGAGGGTACTGCTTTATACAGTCACGTTTTCAGCGCCATGTGTGCCTCAAATTCATTTTTTTTAAATATCAACATTAATCACGAATCTTAAAGCATTTACAGTTACACGTCTCTCAAAACCTTATCAAAAGCGAGTAGAAGGGAGTCGCGTGCGCAGCGTCTCGCCGCAGGCGCGCGCGCTTTGACGGCTGGGCACAATACAATCCTTCACGAAAACACAAATAATACAAAAATACTGCTACCTGTTACTTGTAACGTAGGCGGCACTTAACGTTATGCCTCTAGCGGTCTATGCCCGATCATGGTGGAATTTTGATGTACATTGAAGAGGTTTATTGTTATTTTTTATTTTATTAAATGGGGATTGATGCAGCAATGGATGCTGAATTGCATTGAATTGCTGAAGTAGATCCTTCTGTTTAAAGTGTCTTCTGAAACTTATGTTTGGTGGCGCAACTCTTGCTTGACCATTGATCATGCTTTTTATTCCTGGCATTCTCACGCTCATATGTATGTTTGTGTATTACAAGGTTGTTAGAAAAAACCTTATCTACACAAAGGTTACATAGCTAACCCCGTCAAATAAAAACAAAAGCGTTTTAATAATATATTCTCACCACGATCACGTTAAAAATAACCTCTTAATCATTACCTATGCAAAAAATGACGGACTCTTACGAGTAGAATACAAATTGTATTATGTTCTTTTTTGTCCTTCAGCGCATTATAGGTATTTTATACCTGGGTAGGGGGTACCTATATAATTCACTGTATGAGCAGGTAGTTATGACGAAATCTAAAATCATAGGTGATTAATTCGTAATTACTGATTAGATTGTACGCACATACCGCGCCAGGTCAAGTACGGCCTGCATATACCTACCTACATAATTATAATATGCTATGCACGAACCCTTTCAAGCTTTTCAACCCCTGCTTATCTTCGAAACATTACAGAACTAAATGTTTTCAGGGGATGCCCCTAAAAAGATCACCAAGATCACTCTTGTCTATAATGAAAACCAGCTATCTAATTATGACCAACACATTTTCGTAAACGATTACGACAAATTTGTTTAATTTTGACTGTTCAACAACATTCATTGCGTTATTTACGTTGTTGAGCAGATTTTTTTTCGAGCTTATTAAGCAATGGATTAGCAATGGATTAGCAATTTGTTTCAAAACTATTCAAATTCCGATTGTTCGTGTATTATGTAATTAGGGTACTGTATAGCTTATCGAGAGACTTAATATCTTAAAAATCTGCCTGTGTGCTACTAATGTTTCTGGTGGGATATTTAATAGGTACCAGGTACTGTTTACAAGCAAAAAAAGATCTCTTGAAATCCACTTATTTTTTTGACAGCGCCATGGAAATGACGAACTTATCCGCAAATGTAATTGAATATAATCGACTCAAATTATCTCGGATTTTTTGTCGACGTACATTATACTTTTGTACCTGAGTAGAATAGGTATAATTCAACTTTGAATAGTGGCAACTCAACAATTTTATGTTGGTATTCGGTAGTTTTTTTAGTATTCGATAGATGATATGCTTAATTTTAGTCTTGTTGGACTCGTCACGTGTCCAGAAATCATTTCATGAATGCAAATTATGATTGACTCACTCATATAAGCTGGCTTTAGTTGTCCATCTAATTCTAAGACCATGATTCCTCAACTCAATATTTTTGACATTCATTTTGTCTCACGAAACCTCGTGTTCCTCTAAGTGTTATTTTCGATTGTTTCAATATATGGTTTATCTTTGGAACCCGTCCATCTTTTTACCATATTTTTTCCACCTTTATGGCATGATTTTTACCAAGTTGCGTCTGTCCAGTGGCTATCGCGCCCATATCCTCATCAAGCAAGCGCTGATTTTCCAGATTATCGTCCCCAATTACGCGAAAATAACCTTTTCATACACACCACTTAAGTATTCAACTGGTATAATAAATTATTCGTTAAATTGGAGACCTTGAGACGGATGTGGCCCTGTTTGTTATTAAATAACATCTCGAATGTCCCCGTGCTTGTTCAAGCCGGTATTTAAGTTCCAGTTGTTTATTTACTTCTATTTGCTTTCCGGATTTAAATGTTTATTTAGCCGTTGAGTATAGATTTCTGTCGGTGTATTGGCTTCGCGTTTGATGATTTAGCCGGCAGGTGAACCTTGAAAAGGTGGGCTGGGCTACTTATGAGGAATTTTACTCGGTTTCTCTCGGCTTTTTTTTCACTTTTTTTCTTGAATAGTGGTGATTGCCAGAGGAATTTTACTCGTCTTTTTTGGGCATTGTTCTTCTTCGTTCTCTTTTTCTTCTTTTTTTGTTACCTATAATGGCCAGTTGATTCGAGCTTAACGACATTAGCTTACGTCGCAATGATAGTAGAGGGGCTGAATGCCTATAGTTAGGTACATAGGTGGCTTTGGTACTTAAGTATCGTCAGACGTGGGTGTACTTTTCCCATTCTTTTTTTTTAAGTACAAGAAGAGCCTTTCTCATGTACTGGGATAATTATAGGCTGATTACAATTTATAAATGGTTTTCTAACTGTAACATCGAAAAGTCTGGTTCTGTTTGTGAACAATCCTTGACTCCTAACGCTTCAATATTACTTACTGCTAGTATTAATAATTAGTTACAACATTTTCTTCAAAATGATGAGTATCAACATCAACAGACTATCAAAGAACAATTAAGATCTCTGTCAAAAAAAAATCCAAGTAAACCATAACCATAACTTTATCGATTTTCCTAATGATAAATAATTTTACGAAATTTTGAGAAGCTAATGAGATAAAAATTGCAGGGTGACCAAGTAATACCTTCTTGATGCCTTAATGATTATCAAGGCACGGTAATCTTTGTAAAGGATACAAAATGTGTTTTATTTTTGAGGTCTTTTAGACCCTCCTCGAGTGGGCCCAATGTTTAGTTTAGTACCTATATGAAAGATTAAATTGTGAGTTGTTTTCTCCAAAAGTCAATTACACGGTTGAATTCACCCTCGGAACAATGCGGTAGCTTTTTTTTCACTTATAATGTCGGTTCCAATTGGTGTCGGTATTTCAAAATTGTTTCGTCATTTATAATAAGGTAATGGATTCTGAAGTAACAATACGTAGGTTGTGCGTGATTTAAAACTCATGAAGAAAAATAAAACCCACATAATTTATTTGGAAATGACAACTGTCGGAGATATTGATAACTTTTTAACAAAACATACCAACATCAATTTCGGTATTATAACAGGTGAATGGCCTAAAGTTTTCACGCAAGTTATTCATAGGCATTTATGACGATAAACTATGTACAATGTAACTAGCACGGCCATGAATATTGAGTTGAGCAATTAAAACCGATAACTCAATTGAGATCACAAATTCTACAACCACCGCAAAAGAATGCGCGTTGATGTCTTTTACTCTACAAACGCAAACTTGCGCACACGCATAGACATTCTCTCTCTATATCCATCATAGAAAACTACAGATAAGCTTACTCTAGGTACAGTTAATTGATCATGCAGCTTTAGATAAAGTACTTGAAAGTACAGACATACCCCATCAAAACAACTTTCTAGTTCGTCGACTCTCGAGTGTGCAGGTGTTAGTGAGTTCAATCCTCAACGTAGGTAATGTTTTATAAAATCGCAGCTAGATAATGTGTGAACTTACAGCAGCGTTTATACATAAAGACGAAAGCATTTCTCTGTACGTACAAACAAGTAACAACTACGTACATAAAAGTCACGCACACACGTTAACAACAATATTTTTAGGCTTCAACCATAAATAGGTATAACTCACCATCGTGGCCATTGATTTAGACCAATTATAAACCCATTTCTTGGTTCAGAACACGGTTATTACGTACACACAAGCGGACAAACAAAAAATATCAATCGTAAACCACTTTACATATTACACAAGTCGAAGTGTTTCACATCACTATTTAAGTTTATCACTTTAGTACATCACTATTTAGACTTCAGTAGCGTTGAAGTCGTTCGTTGATGTATTCGGGGATGACTTTAGTTTTGTAAGTCGATGCTAACGTTTGGCGATGGCATGCGCTTGGGCAGCCTCTGAACGACTGACTGCCGGTCGCTGGGGCTGCCAGTCTTGATCTGTGTTTACTGCTATAGAGCCTTCGTGTCGTGGTGCTTTTGCACGGAAAAGCTCCTTAGCTTTTTAACCGTGTCTTGTTTATATGTAGAGATGTATTGATATCTACTTGTGTTTGAATATTATCTTTCAAAATATAGAGATTATCGAAATTTCGTGAAAAAATGGAAAAACACTCTTATTTCCAAAAAAGCCTTCAGCTGTTCATGCTGTTAAATTTTATATTTAGCAGTTTTTTATGTATTAGATGCATGAAACCCTTAGATATATTTCCTGAAAATCTTACATTACTTTGATCTTCAGACTCATAAACCAATATTTATCAATTTTGTTCAAAAATTTACATTCAAAAATCTACCATGAAAGGCCGACAGTCCCAGCGTAGCAACACCAAACGAGCCTCCATTGTATCTAAAGCGGGATAGACGATATCCCCGTCTCTTTCTTCATGTCGGAATGTGACCCGCTATCACCTTGAAGGCCGCAAGCTCTGGACGGCTCAATGAAAATAAGAGCTTTTTAACTTCTACCCAAATTAAAACCAAAAACTAATATATACTTAAAAAAAAGAACTAAGCGCTGTCAAATCTAGAATTTTTATACTACTCGATGTGACGCAACGGTGTGCGTACATTCAGCTTTGTATATATTTAGTTTCTGGTCATGCCGGATTCCCTAGGCCTGTTGCTGCTGGGTCGAATAAACGCTGCGTAGCTTAGCAACGCTTATAGCGTACAGTTATTAGATGGATTACAGTTTGATATGACTTTGGACTTGAGCTATGCTAACAATTGCCTTTGAAATTAACGATTAACGTTGAATAAGAAAAATCGGAATGTTTTGTGGATGTCTTCGAGTCGTTTTGATTATTATTCTATTGCTTTTGTTTTTGACACTTCCTTTTTTCCGTCATATCAACCCTCTGAATCACCCAATAATACATCTATGGAATCATCTAAGTTCTCGTAATTTTTAAATTTAACCTTTCTTATTTACTTCCGTTCCAGCCATATACAGAGTGGATTTTTGAGACGGGGCTGTAAGGGTTAGTACTTTAACCGTTGTAGCTACAGGAAAATGGCCTTAGGAGAGACTGCCCTTAACGTTTTGAGACATTATGATCGACATTCGCAGATTTTGAAAAAAAAATTTAGTCAGCAAGAAAATGGGCAGTTTCACAAAACTTTTTTTGATGCCAGTCGATCCTGCTTTCTAATTACGCAACATATTTTCGTAAACGATAAAGACAAATCTGTTTCAATCTGTTTCATTTTGACAGTTCAACAACATTCATTGCGTTATTTACGTTGCTCTGCAGTTTTTTTTTCGAACTTACGGAGCAATGGATTAGCAATCTGTTTCAAAACGATTCAGATTCGGATTGATTTTGCATTACGTAATTACTGTTTCTTATAAGGACCAAAAAATCTATTGGACCAACTGAGCACCTACTAAAAAATTCAGAAATCGCAAAAAACTTTTTCCATAGATTTCGGAGGAAATTACTCCCGAACCTACAACAACAGACTGGTCAGACAAAAGTCTTTTTCTGACTGTCTGTATGACCGTGTTATTCTTCTAAACAACGAAATGGAGTCTGACGCAGTTTTCACTATCATTTAGAGAATTTATTCCGCAAGGCTTATGTGTAAAATATATTCATATTTAATTTAGATATAATAAAGAAATCTACATGTCATCACTTTAAGCCATAAAAAACGCGCGTACCAGGGGCGGGCGGATCGCTAGCAGAAACTATAACTTAATACAACACTTTAGAATAACATAAAATTTCCTTTGATAACACGCAATTTACAATAATAAAGCCACTTCCTCAATTAAATATACAATATACACGAGTCAGGAAATTATAAAAAGTTTCCGAGTAATTTTTGCCGACCGCAAAATATAGCGGATGGCTGCGTTTCATCTTGCAGGTAAGTGTCTAGCTACAAGCTTGCAAGTAAGTACATTAACTTGCTGGCTAGCTTGTAGCTAGACAGAACTGTGAATTTTTGTTATTTAGCTGTTTAGGTACCCACAATTTATGACAAACTACTTAAACAGGTTGAATTTTCCAAGTGAGCGTCGCGGTCGGTGGCCAAATCCGAAAATACTTATTAAGTAGATACTAAGTTTCCTTGCCAATTTAAAAGAAAATTACTTATAAAAAATAATATACGACATACGGCAAAGAAGTGTTAATTTTTTATAAAGTTATTTATATGTTCAAATATTACATACATACTTAAATAAATTCACGTCTCATCCCATGGGGGTCGCAACTACAGAACGCTTCGAACCACTGCGGGCAATAAATATAATATGGATATAACCCTTAACAGTGAAAAGATAGAATTAGTGAGAGACGTCAAATTTCTAGGTATTCATTTGGATGATTTGCTGAATTGGAAAAAAGAACTGGCACACATAGACTCCACTATATCATCTGCGTGTTATGCGTTGAGGGTATTGAGAGACGAAATAAATATTACGCTCTTGTCGAATCAAGACTTCGATACAGTATACAGTTCTGGGGACAAAGCTACGGTTATAATTCTCAACGAGCCTTCATTCTCCAAAAAAGAGCAATACGTACAATTGACAGAATAACACAAAGAGAAAGCTGTAGATCTCATTTTCAGCGTTTAAATATTCTAACTTTGCCAAACTTGTACATACTTGTGTTGTTAGTCATTTAAAAAAAAAAATCCATGAATACGAGTCTGGGGCAGAAATAATATTCAGGGAAAACACTCGTAGAAAGGACTTTAAAAATAAAGTTGTACCTAATCATAAAATTAGACCATTTATAATATTTACAAGCTGTTCAAATATTTAATAGACTGCCAGCTGATTTGAAAATTTTATTATACGAGTACACTAGCTCTTTTAAGACTAATCTAAAAGCATTTCTGTTTGATAAAAACTTGTACTCAATGGACGAACTGTAATTTTAAATATTAATATTCCAATTTTCTATTAAAAAAATGCTATTTATTGTTATTGATTTTTGTAAACATGTTTTTATTTTTTTTATTATTATTATTATTGCTGCATGTTCACTTTTAGATTTTATATTAGTATGATTAATTATGATTATGTAATGTATCAATAAAATATAATAAAATTAAAAAACGCCACCTGCTACGATCTTACTGGATTTAGGTAGGCTTAGTGGACTGTAGGTTTGTTGACCATTTTCTATTTTGTTAAGTTCCTGGTACTTGTTGAAAGACCTTCACTGTCCTCCCATACCTATTAACACTGTTATTCGAAAATATTGTCATAGCCAATTCTTTTTAAAGTCAAAGCCAAATAATTTATTTCAATTAGGCACAAAAAAGGCACTTTTGAACGTCAAACTTTACAAAAAATTATAAAACTGATTCTAGTCGCCCATTCCAAAAGGTAGTTTTCGTATGGAGAAGAATGGGCAAGAAACTCAAAAACATTTATATAATTATATGTGAAGACAATGCACCTAGAATAAGATTACTATACCACGATAGGTAAAAAGAATGAAAAATGAAATGAAATGAAATAATGAAAAAAAAATGAAATAAATTTATTTGCTTTGAATGCAGGTATTTACAATTTGGTGTTAGAATATTATTTACAGGGCCTTGTACATTCTGCCTATTAGGCATGCAAATTTTAAACTTAATTTACTTAATCTAGACTTTAAAATTAAACATCCGATAATTTACTTAAGCTAAACTAGGTATAGAAGATATAAATTAAGCTATCGCTACACAAGTTAAATTTTATAGTATTCTATTATTTATTATTGACGGATCATTCAGGAAATCATTGGTGGAATAATAACACTTTTCCACAAGTAGAGCAAAGAGCTTCTTTTTGAAAATTCTTATTGGCTGTGCTTTTATACAGTCAGGTATCTTATTATAAATTTGAGGTGCCATGCCAAAAACACTCTTTTTTAACAGAGCTGTTTTGTAGCCGCCTGTGTATAATAAGTTTTGGTACTGAGGTCTCATAGAAGTAGTGCGGTGTCGAATTTCACAATACATCTTAAAAAGATGAAGATTACCTTTTACGAACATGGCTAACTCTAAAATATACAAACAAGGAAATGTTAATAATTTATGTGTTTTGAAAGCAGGAACACAGCTATCTGTGACTTTAATATTGAACATGGACTTTATACAGCGCTTTTGCGCCTTAAAGATGCTTTCTCTCAGACTACAATTGCCCCAGAATATAATTCCAAATCTTAATTTCGACACAACTAAACCGTGGTATGCAACTAGAACTGTCTTACTATTAACTTTTTTAGCTAAATTATAAAGAGCATACGCAGATGCACTAAGTTTCTTACATATAACCTCAGCTTGTGCCTTCCACGTTAATTGACTATCCAAAGTTATTCCTAAAAATTTTGCTATGGATACTTGTTCAATATTTTGGCCATCATAGTTTATGTTTAAATTGTTGGTACGAATTCTTTGGTGAAAGTGCATTATGTTTGTCTTAAGGATATTTATTAGTAAATTATTTATATTTAGCCAGTTTATTATTACCTTCAAGGAATTGTTAATATCATAGGCATATATATGCTTCTTTATTTGTACATTTTATTAAGGCGGTGCTGTCATCTGCGAACAGAACCATTGGGTGGCTGATTTGACGGGGAAGGTCATTTATATATATTAGGAACAATAATGGTCCCAGGACGCTTCCTTGACCATAATGAATATATCTGCAAGACGATGCGTGTAAAGTTTCTCTTTTCGATTTGAGACATACTCGAGCTATTTCGGTGAATTGTTTACGTCCAGTTAAATAAGATTTAATTAAATCTAAGACGTTACCGCGTATGCCATAGGCATTCAGCTTATCTAATAAAATCGAATGATTCACATAGTCAAAAGCTTTCGACATATCAGTGAATATAGCACAAACGGGGATTTTGTTATCTACATTGACCATTAACATTTTCAGCAATTCAAAAATAGCCATATTTATATTTTTGTTTTTCCTGAAACCATTTTGCTCTTCGCATAATATATTAAACTTTGTCAAAAAATTGTAAATAGATTCATAAAGATTTTTTTCAATTATTTTGGAGAAAACGGGTATTAGCGCGATAGGACGGTAATTTGACATTTCATTTTTATCGTTCTTCTTGTAGAGCGGTTTTATTATCGTTGTTTTTAAGGACTCGGGAAAGACACCTGTTGATATACTAGTATTTATAATGTGTGCTAAGGGGCCTGCCATATAAGGAGACACGTATTTTATTACTTCAGTAGATATACCGTCATAACCAAGACTTTTTTTATTTTTTAGACTTTTGATTACTCTTATGAGGTCATGAGGCACACTGGATGCATAAACAAAGAGTGTGGATTATGTTCTATCGGCTTAACACTGGTTGTGTTTTGTTTTGGAATATCTGTTATCTGGTCAATAAAAAAATTATTGAAAGTCTCAGCTATTTCATTAGGATTGGTTATTATTGAATTGTTATTTTTTATTTGGAGGATGGGTTCTGTTACTTTTTTATTTTTATTTATAATTTGCCAAGTCGTGTTTGATTTGTTTTTAGAATTTTGGATTAGATAATTGTTTTGAGCTTTCTGTGTTAGATTTACTATTTTTTTGAATCTTTTGGTTTTTTTTTTTCTTTTTTTTTTTGAATGAAAGTTCTTTTTATTTTCTTCGTTCGGTTTTAATCTCATTTGCCACAAAAGGTAGCGTTGTTTTTTACTGCAGGTCCGTATGCCTTTAGACACCCATTTTATTTTATTTTCTAGACGTTTGTAACTGTTTTTTAAGGGAAGCATGAATTATATAACATAAGAAATAAATCAATGAAGGCATCATAAGCGTTATTAGGGTCTGTGGAATTGAAAACATCTGAAAAACTAAGATTTTGAAGATATTTGTTAAACTTATGTAGATTTTCTTTGGACATGTTTCTTAATCTTTTACGCCAAGATTTTATATGACTAGATTTGTTAACTTTAATTTCTATTAACTGGGCCGTATGATCTGACAAGGCTAATTCTAATATTTGAGACTTACATTTTTGTTTTATATTGTGTGCAAAATTGTCAAGACAACTTTGGCTACAAATTCTAGTTGGTTTATTAATTTCTAATTTCAGATGCCTGAAAGAAATGCCATGCCCAAAAGAAAGCATTCAAATTCCATTGCAAAACTATTTCTCTTCAGGATATTTATATTAAAGTCACCACACAATATTATTTTATTTTTGTTGTTATTGCATACTTTCTTCAGAATAAGATCAAGGTTTTCATAAAATTTATATATATTTGACACTTTTGGGGGTCTATACACGCACACAATTATTACATTTAGCTTTGGCAACTTAATAGCACAACTTTCAATAACTCCTGGCAACGAGTATTTCTTAATGTCTAGCAATTCATTGTACTCTAAGCCTTTTTTAACCAGAATGCAAGAGCCTCCACGTTTAATGTTATTTCTTGAATAACAGGCTGCTAAATTGAAATTAGGAATTTGTAATAAAGATTCATGTCCAGACATTATGAAATGTTCCGTTATGCAAAGTACATCTATGTTTACTTTACTGTCTAACAGTTGCTGAATGTGGACGGTTAAAATGTCTGAAAAAATGAAGGAATGACATAAATTAATTATGTGATAGATGCATGGTGCTCACATACTTACAAACATTGAAAAATTATACTATATTTCTAACATTATAATAAGTAATACTAATAATAATAAGTCAGTGTGTGAGTTCAAGTAATCACAAAAAATAAAATAAATGTTTAAAAAAAATAATTATAAGTACAATTAAGTTAGCAACCAGTTCGATTTTGTCTAGATTCTGAATTGTCCTATGGAGAAGGACCAGCATGTTTCCAAGCATTTTTATCTTGGATATAATCCTCTAATTTGTAATACGCTTGTTTACAAAGTGTACCTACTGTTTATATGATTTTTAAATTTTTAAAAGAGTAACCGGAGTTTCTTGCCGGCTCTTCTCCTAAGGAATCGACCAATTGGAACCGTGCACCTAGCTTCTGACGTTTCATATGTGCCCATGTAGATTGATGTGAAATAAGATATTTTGCATTTGAATTTGAATTTAATTTAATTATTTTTTCAAAAATGTATAAGGTAAGGAGTTTTATTTCTTATTAAAACCGGTCCCAAGAGCCGAAATTTCGGATTTGGCCGTCCATGCACACTCGGAAAATTCACCCATAATTCTCAAACATTTAACAGCAAATCAATGTTCACGCCTCCCCCTTAAGACCTAGGCCAAATAATTCCGATAGCTCACGAACTAAAGATATGTATTAAAAATCTCGACCAGTTAAAAAGTTATAAGTACGCCAACGCGAAATTTCGCGGGTAGATACTCTGGTAAAATACATAATGATCATGGATATAAATTAGGTACACATAGGTACCTAATATTATTAAGTATTTCTATCATAGGTTGCTACACCTCAAATACCAGCATCAGTAGGTGATCATTCATACGAGCCTTGTCATCTCCATCATTCTCAGACAACAACGTGTGGTTGTGAGCTACGAACTTTTCTGGCTTAACATTCAAGAATACCTAGGTATAGTAGGACCTCAGGGTAATCAATAAACTGTGTAATTCCGCCTAGATCCCTGAAAAAAGAAAAAGTAGTAGGAACCTAATCGTAATGAACATTTTACTCTTCTTTTGTATTTCGTGATTATAACAGGAACTAGCTGCAGCTGCCCATGGCTTCGCCTAAGTACCTAGACATTAACTTTTTTCAAAAATAAAACTACTTACTTTTAACTCCAACATCAGAGGGGCAATTCCCGTAAGTTATAAGAACGTCCGCATTCGGAATCTGACAAAAATACAATCATTTTACCCACATTTTTGACAAGTTTGACCGATTGCGACTAGAATTTGAACGTTTTTTTAAGTACAAGAATAGGCCTACAGCTATCTGCCGGTGAAAGTCCCGTCAAAATCAGTTCTACTATTACGGAGATTAGCCGGAAAAAACAGCCAGACGAACAGACAAAATTTAGCAGAATGAATAGCGTTCGGATTCACAATTCGTCACGTAAACATCACGTAAACAAAAGATTTTATAGAAAAAAAAAACTTATGATTATGACTTATTAAGTTAAGGTTATTTGATGACAATTGTACCTTAGGTAGTGTAACAATGCTTGCTAAAAAGTTTAATTAGAATAATATCAGGTTAATTTTAAGATTTGTCGCAGAAGAACTCAGGTGCTTTAGGTTGAGCCACTTAACCCTAAAAGATGTTAAGGCTAGAAACTTAGAAAAGCACTGACTACGACCGAGGTGACGACTAATACAGAAGTATGGAAGATATAGACATTGTTGCGCTGACCCCAAATAAATTGGGATCAGGTCAGGATAGTGATGATAACTTGATAATAAGTACCAAAAGACAAATAGGTAAAACTCCTGCAGAATAAAGAGAAGCAACAATTAACGCGCGAAGTAAACATTAAAACACGCTTAGGCGCGACCACTTCACGCGTAGCAGACACGTATATATTTAATTTTAGAATGTATATCAAATAATTAGGTACGAAGATAATATATTACGAATATCGAGGTATATTTATCTAACTTACCACTCTAATCTCTATTCTCCATTGCAATTAACAAAACGTGAAACGAAACGTTTGTTTTCTTCTAACAGTAACTTAATGTAGGTATATGTATGATCAGTAACTATTGATAAATAATCCAGTCTTCCAATTTACCTCGTGTAAAAGACTAATAAAAATAATTAAATTGTTAACAATACAGCAATGTTCAGTTTTTTATTTATCCAAACATTTTTTTGTCTATAAATTGAAACGCAACTCGTTGCTAGGCAACTGTCAGTCTGACAATGGCATAATCTTGTTTACTATCTTTAACTGTGGCGTGTGCAGTGTGTGCTAACGTTTTATTTGAAATTGCGTGAATGTGAGCAATGAAAATTAATTTTACAAGGAAGTAAATTGAATTGAACGTAATCCGTCTGACCTCATGTATTCCAATTACGGGTCGTTTTAGCACCCACGCGAGCGAATGTAACAGTCATGTAATTGACTTGGATCATTACGAAGGAGGTCCAAATCGTGTGCAGTCAACCAAAGAGGTTCGTATGTATTGATCTCGCAAAGTGACTCATTTACTTCTGTTTCGGATAAAATTCCATATTCGGTCGTTACCTTGTGCTTGTGTTATCATTTTGAATATAATAAACTTCAGAACAGGTGTGTTACTATTGTCTTACAAGCTATGTTTCTTTCAAAGATTGCGTTTTGCCCATGTTTATATTCTTTGTTCTAAACAAGACGACTCTCAGATCACAATTTCTTCTTTTCAACCCTAAGTAGTGTGCTTTCATGGAGTAATTGTAATTCAGAAAATATAAGTAAGGTAAGTCCAAAACTCTTTGCGATTTATAATTTATTGCAGGGTCTGTTGATATTTGTATGACTTCACTTCTTTTCTGAGTCATGTCGTCTAAAGTTCAGTGTGCTTCATTTTGTCAGTGAACTTGAATAAAATGTATAATGGTAAATGTGTTTTTTAAACCTGTTGTTCTTGACATTTCATTTCAATTAGGAAAAACTGTAATTTTACTTTCCAACATTCATTTGTTAGGGAATTGGAAAAGGATTGTACGGATTTCTCAATATAGAATGGAATACTCTTTATTGAGTACCTACAGAATTAATGAATACGCTTATAAATACAAAATATGAATTATACAGATACAAAAGTAGATAGACATACATTACATAGGATGATACAAAGGGCGATCTTATCACTATAATTTTAATAGAAATTGTACACTATACACTCTTGATTAAGACTGCAAGCCTCTGAAAGACTACAGGGACACTTTCTTGAGATATGAATACGAAAGTGCCCCAAATTGCTCTATTGGAGATAGATTAACAGTACTTGCAAGAGTTGAATTAAAGTCTTATTTTTATTTTAAAAAACCTAGCAGAGTATAGTCAACGACATTACACTATGTTGAAACATTTACAGCTTCAAGATTTGAGAGATTGTATGAATCATAAAACAGTACACTCCTTTTATGGGCAGTTGTGTAAAACGTAATAGACACCCTACACAGTAAGTCTTTCATCAACTTTATATTTAACCTCACCTATTTGTTTCAGTCAAATACTCCCAAATAATGTCCCGTCCGCGCCCACAATGGCAGCTGCAAGCACAAGCGGCCCAGCGCCGTGACAATGAACTCAAACGTGCTGAGGAACTACAGAAAGTTGCCTCATACTTTGAGAGAAACACCAACAAGACTAGGCATCATGAGCAGTGGACTACGGAGGGGTATTATGAGAAGGCCAATAAAGAGGCTGAGATGCTGAGCCAGAAGAAAATTAGAGCAGCGTGAGTATTATAGTATTTATATCTGTCTATCGTTATTTGTATTCTTTTTTGGGTTTTTTTTTTGTTTTTGTGCCAAAATTAAATTTTGTTTCAAATAAGTATTTTTAAAGTACCTACTTGGTTTTTTCTTGTAGAAACGTACTTAAAAAAAAAAAAACTAAGTCTATCTTAAATTGCATTATCTGTAGGGCATGCGATTATCCGTCCCATTTTAGTATCTGGATATTTCGGATACTGTCACAACACTATCCGGATAAATCTGGATATTTTGAGTACCATTATAAAACATGTAGGTAAACATTAGAGATGATGACGATACGGCTTATACGATACCAACCGACAAATAAGTCTTTATTGTGAGCTGGTATTGCAGTTGCAGTGCACGTCGTTGGTGTATTGACCATGGGCCTTTCGAACTCTTTGTAAAAATTTCCAATTTTAAATTATAGTTATGATATATAGTATAGCAACACAGAACAAAAATTCTCGGAATATTATTTGGCCAGCTTTGGATTTATTGTGAAGAATGTTTATGTACACAAATGATGATAAATCATCGTTGTCACAATTGCAAACGCCAATTTTATTCAAATACAATGTAAAATGTTATATTATTACTGTTTTTGATGTTATAATATTTTCAAAATAATGTGCTTTTTAGCAAAAAAGACTATCCGTAATATGAATTTTATCCGGACAGTAAAACTAATAGTTTTACTATCTGGATAAAATTCCGTCCGTAAAATTACCGGATATGATAGTTGTCAGATATCCGGATAATTTGGATATCCGGACATCTAGATAGCATAACCAAAAATTTATTAGTAGTGTATATTAGTTGCTGTAATACGCAGGTATCTATTTATATGTAGATAGGTATAAAACCAACAAAAGTAACTCATAATGTTGTGCTATTTCAACATTTTCAAATTAGCCTAAGATGGACTCGAGTCATTTTGCATTTATTTATTTATTTCATTAACAATTTTTATATGGTGTCGCAAATTATTAATCATTCGTTTATGATTAATCGGCGCGTCGTCGTGGATTGCACTATCTACAATTGTTTCAGTGTGGATAAAATTGTCATGCACACAGGTATAATTTTTTGCTTTTCTTGACATTTTTTATATTAATTTACCAAAATTTTATTGAATTTTTATGTGAAAACTACAGAAAAATGGATTTGCAATTTTGAATAATTTATGTTTTTTTTTATATCTTGTGTTTAAAATTATTAATCTTATACGAATGATTAATAATTTGCGACACCATATAAAAATTGTTAATGAAATAAATGCAAAATGACTCGACTCCATCTTAGGCTAATTTGAAAATGTTGAAATAGCACAACATTATGAGTTACTTGCAGTATCTGTATTCTGGTATTCTTATTATAAGTATTGTTACTGCTAAAATTGCTAAAAACATTATAACCCTGAAAATAACCTTGTGAAAGTTCAATGTACCAAGCCAGTAAAAAAAAAGAGTTGGTACATAATACCAGTATCAAAATAAAAGAGTTTAAATACCTATCTGCAAAAACTGTTTTAAATATTATCATTTTTTGCATGCAAAGGATATTGTTATACTACCAGGAAATGGATATTACAAATTCCATACCTAAACGATTGTCAGTACTGGAATTTGTATTATAAACTTTTTGTTTGAACTTTTTAGACAACTCGAAGAGCGACGCAAAAAACTGGAACTAATGTTGTTTCAAGAACACATGCAGTTTGAGCAAGAACTGAAGACTTTAGCTAAGCAACCGAAGTTTTATAAAAATGGGTAAGGTTTATTGTTATTGATTGTAATGAAATAATAACCCTAGAAGACCATGTTTTTCGGGAGGGAAATGACTATGCAAGCAAGTTACTCCCCTGTACAATTTTAATGTAATTGTTTTGTGTTAGGTAGGTACACATGGCTACACATCAAGTTATACATTTCCAGTTTATGCTGATCTCGCATTTTATAGGATTTCCATACAATGCGAGGTCAGCTTATACTGGAAATATATAGCTTGATGTGCAGCCGTAAAGTAAAAAAATGTTCTGTGTTGTATAGAATAGAATATAATAAATATTTTTATTTGCATTCAAACATTTTACAATGATGGGATTATGATCTATATGTCTTAGTAATTAAGGTGTTAAACTTTTTGTTATTTTGAGTGTCAACCTCCGTGCGTCTCTTGTAGCCTGGCTAATCTTTTTAATAGCACCGTATACCTAAGCTATCCACGTATAATGAAGATTAAGAAGGGATGATGGATAACGTAAAATATAATGTCGTTTGGCAGTTATTCTTGTAAAAATAAAACATCTTGTTGTTATGTGTGTAATCATTCTGCGTCCGGCGCTCGGCGTGGCAACACGCCATGTTCGGGTTCGCGACAAGTCAATCGTCATCCTGAGGATAGTGAAACACGTGTCGAATTCGTAAAGGGTTTTTTTATGAATCTTTAGGAATAGTTAAGCGGAATTGGTTACTAAATGTATCTACATATATTTTATTATGTTTCTCTTTACAGTTCCTACCTAAACAAAGTGCCAACATCAACGCTCCACGATATTAACCAGGGTATCATGGCGAAACAAGAGCAGTTGCTACGCCACGAAGCAGAGCTGCGACTGCACCACGCTTGGAGATTGAAACAACCGGAGTTGAGAGCCGCTAGTGCTTATGTCGCTAACGGCAAACTTAAATCTGCCTGGTAAGATAATATCCCACCAAAACACAACATAAAAGTAAAAAAAATCAAGTCTCGCAACGTAGTTCTTCTACCGCAAAAAGATGTGAGATCTAATGTAAAACAAAGTCTGTCAATTTATTCAGTACCTATTTATTTGTCATCTTTATTTCTTTAGTAAATATAATGACTTAGTCACCAAAATTCAGGCTCCTAGCCTTATCCACAACGAAGTTACAGGAGTCGAAACAGTCCTGAATGGCTTCGAGAAAGGATGGTACGGCTATGCCTTTGTGTTTGTTTAGCTCCACTTGGTGGGGGTACTGCCGTGCCCCCCGATAAAAGTAGATTAGAAGTACCAGGGCGTCAGATACAAAGAGGAGCAGTTACTGTGCCACGAAACAGGTATGCGTGGAAACCGCGACGGCCTGCTGCATGCACTAAGTGCTGCTAATCCTGCAAGCTGAAATCCGCCTGTCAAATTTTCAAAATAATTCTGTAATCATCTCATGCTGAATATGACATCCCAATAACACACAGAAGGGGAATGGTCATAAATACAATGATTGTGATTAGAGACTGACCTCTCACTGGGTGGTTTGGGTCTTAATAAACACTGTTGTCAAAGTCAAAGTTAAAACGTTTATTGCGAACTAAGTGTACAATTTTGGTGTACTTATGTTAGTACTTATGACTTAGCAGCCTCTTACAAGCATTGCAATTATCATTCGCCTGCCCATATCATACTAAATTAGCATGTATTAAACATTATTATTAAGTACTTAATTATTTTCTTTTACATTAGTACAGACGCCAGCACATCAACCTACCCGAAACTGTCAAATTTTCCCAATCAACTTTGAACCTTATGCCTTAGTAATAAAGTTGAAAATCTATTAAAGAAATTTGATAGATGGTAGTAGGTTGACGGGCTGGCGTCTGCACAATTAAATTGAGAAATTATAGTTATGTCAAAATTAAATGTCAATACTAATGTTTTCATGTCTACATTACGTAACGGTTTTGCCCTATATTACAGGATGGAGCAAATAGTGGAGAAAGAAATTCAGAAGCAGAAAGATGACGAAGAGACGCGCAAGACTTTGAAGGAGCAAGACGAGATGCTGCAGAAACAGATGCAGATCGAGCAGGAGAGATTGATGGAAAAGGAGCAGCAAGCTCGAGTGAGTAGCAGTTTCCACAGGTGTCTGAAAGTCTCTTGTTAGTTGTTGTATTAGATTACCAAAATTACAACAACTAATCATAGAAGCTGACATAACATATGTCGGCACATTTTTGATCCCTACATGTGCTAGGTATAGGAAAACACATGAAACATTTAAAAATATCCAACTGATATAAATAATGACTGTTGAATGATGCCGAATGATCTAGGCAATTTTTTTTAGCAAACAAGTGCTATGCTTATCTAAAACTACTGATGCTAATATGAATCACTACTACTGTCACTGATTCATGCATATGGGACACTCCGCAAAATCATTTAAATGAAGAGCGACTCTTGCTACGACAAAATAAAGTGCAATTCAGGTCGCACAGCGCTAATTACTTACAGTTATATTTACCTAGAAGTTGCCTCTCTTTCTATCGCGTAGCTCTTAGATCTCCTGACTACGTTAGACTCACTGAATTGACCCAGCCATCTGTATTCGTCATGCTACTGTTTTGCCTGATGCCACTTATAAATGTAATACTTTGTGTAGCAATTAAGAGGGAACAGGGGCTGCGAGGAATTTGAAAAATAGGTATTTGAAGAAACTATTGCCGTCGCGCTGCGCCCGGTTAAACCCCGTAAAGTGCGATAGGGACAACTGCAGCTCAGATCGATTATATCACAATTTTTTTGACGAAAACGATGTTTGGCATTCTCCTTTTTTCTCCTCGAAAACTAAGCCGATTTAATAATTTTTTACAATAAAAATTTAAGAAAGAGTATATCTAGGTTCCTATTATTTTCTTTTATGCTAAAAACTTTTCCGAATTAGTCTGGTAGTCCTCTAATCACGGCGGTAAAAATGGGGCATTTTTGTAATTTTTGGAGGGTCATAGTTTCCTTACTTATTAATTGCTGAAAAAAAGGAAATGACAGAGACATGCCTATAGAGACCCTGATTATATATTTAAAAAAAAAAATGACAGCTCTAGAGGCATTATGCAGGAAGAAAAACGGAATACGTTTGTATGGAGAATAGCGCGCCCTGTTCCCTCTTAACTAAGATAAATTGTTGTTCCTTCACCATTCAGCTAAATTTCTTTACACCTATTATCTTTTTCAGGAGCTCCGCGTTGGTCTCGAAGATCAGATCGCAGAGTTAAGCGAGAAAGAGACAATTGTCAAACGTCTGCGCAAACAGGAAGAGAAAGAGAAAATAATACTACACGAGCTACAGTTCATATCGTGCGAAAGAGAGAGAGAACACGCCCGCCTCGTGGCAGAAAGAGACGCCTGTATAGTAAACATGGGGCTACATAAGTATAAGTTGAAGAGGAGAGTGATCTCTGTTTTGAAGGAAATAGAGTTGGATTTAGAAATGCTGGATAAGTTGCGAAGGACTGTGCTAAAGGTAATATTTAATAAATTTTTGAAAGCGACTCGTATTTAATTTAAAAGTAAACGGATTTTTATAAACAATCCAAGCTGTTTCTCCTGTTTTCATATAACATACACATTTTGCTTTTATAATCTGTAATGATCATGTTTGGATGTGTTTGTTATAATTTTACAAATCAAATATAAGTTGGAGTTCTGATTAGATTATCGGTGCACCAGAAGAGGATACTCTTGTATCGTCGCTCGCACAAGTTTTAAACTTATAGAGGTATGAGGAACAGGGTGTAAAGTTCACTCATGCTTTATGGAAAAGGGAGGATCCTCCGACCCGGCGGGTGTCGTGTCTAGCGGGTAACTGCCCGACGAGTGATTTCGGAAAGTTATATATGTATATACTGATCGCGCCATAAACTCTGCTTGCGCGATGCAGGATTTGTGTGACGTCAGGTCTTTTGTTGCGTAGTTCGCATGTGACTTTGTACGCCACAAACTAAAACCAAAGTACATTAATCAGACTCTTTAGTCGCCCAAATCACAGTCCCTTGGTAATCAGAGGGGCAATTCCCGTATTTATAAGGACGTTCGAATTCTAATCCCTCTCAAACTCAATACGTCAAAAAAAAAAAAAAAACTTGTTACCTAAATTTTTGAAGTTTTTGACATTGTCTGTTGCTGAAATGAAATTGCGACTTGAAATTGGAGGTTTTATAAGTACCAGAATTGGCCTTCTGGTAGTCTCTTCACAAATATTGTCCCATTTCCAGGAGCGCGAATCAGAACAAGAAACATGCGGACAGTACAAGCGCGTACTAGACGACGCTCTGGCTGAATTAGCAGAGCACAGGGAGAGGGAGCGACAGAGACAGAAGAGCATAGAGGGCATGTATGACGGAGAGGCGCGGCAGATTAATGATAAACAGGATAAGGTGAGATCACTTGTTACCAGTAGTCATTTTTTCGACATAAACTAGCGCGTACTAGATGCCATTCAGGGTGAGTTAGCAGAACATAGAGATAGGGAACGACAGAGACAGAAGACGATTGAGGCCATGTATGACGGAGAGGCGAGGCAGATTAATGATAAACTGGACTTTGGTGAGATTTTGCCATTGATGTCATTAATTATTGTATATAAACGAGCGCGTACTAGACGCCGCTCTAGCTCAGTTAGCAGAACATAGGGAGCGAGGCTTACAGAGACGGAAAAGCATAGAGGCCATGTATGACGGAGAGACGAGGCAGATTAATGATAAACAAGATAAGAAACCTTAACTGTTTTAATTTGTATCATAGTGTAATTTATTTAGTCCACATCCACTGTCTGCTTCAAGGTTAAACCTCCTTTTTGAGATCTATCTCCCTTCATTTAAGATTCCACTTTCTACTTATTTTATGGACTTGTTTTCACGCATTGAGCTGTGAAAGAGGAGTCTCTTCACATACATACGTATAAAAAACACATATTTTTGCTATGTAGAATACGTGATAATAGTAGAGATATTAATATTTCATATTCTTTATGGCATCTCTTTAGGTCATGAGCTATTAAAATATCAAAAAATATTTGGTCCAGGTCAGTGGTCGGCAAATTCATTAGTCAATAGAGCCAAATATCAATACTATAGCGACTACGATTTCTTATGAGAGCCAATCCTTTATGTGTGTCCAAACTGTCTCAATACACTTTTCTTAATACTCCTTAAAAGTCCCATCCACTTTCACTCCACAACGCTTCCTAAAATTAATATTCAAATCATATTATTATCAGCCGATATGATGATGATGATGAAGGCATCTTAGTTATTAACAACAAAAAAAAAACCCTTTGAAAACTTTGAATAAAAATGAAATGATTAATTTTCGATGTCCTGTAAATTTTTGGTGAAAATATTTCGAAAATATCTCTTTGAATTTTGAATAAAACTTGATATCTTGACCGAACTACATCTCATCGACATTTGTACAGGCAGAGCCGCACACTACAGGCCAAAGAGCCGAACGCGGCTCGCGAGCCGCTGCCGCGCTGGTTGCCGACCGTTTGATAAGAAATTAAATAGAACTCCTAACCAACCAAAAAAAAAAAACATGGGAAACTAAATAGTTAATTATTTAGTTGCCCATGATTTTTTTTTTTTTTGCTTGGTTAGGAGTTCTATTTTTTTTTTAATGAAGACTGACTTTTAAAACTTAAACTCATTCTAGGACATAATATTATTTATGTTTTTGCAATGAATAATTATGATAATAATGGAACGAGAACCCCTTACTGCACGCTCAGCATGACCACAAAAGAGACGGTCTATTCTTTCGTCCACAAAACCCGTAGAATAACCGTTGCCCATACTTTTTGGGAAATATTTAACTGACCTAAAAAACTTATTGGGCTTAATGTTATTTAAAAAAAAATTAACGAACCTATAGCGCGACCCTATTAGAGTCAACTCCCCGCACTAGAGTTTGTCGTGTGCCGGCTACGTAACTAGTTACGGTCGGCACAACACATTCATTTTATTAATTTTAATTTTGGAATTATTTGTATCTTTTATTACGGACGCTTTTTATGTGCACATCTTTCTACATTTTTCTCACTTGTAACCAATATTTTGTAACAATATTATGATTTAAAAGAGTGTCCGTGGAGTTTCTTGCCCGTTCTTCTCCATAGGAACCTACGCTTTGGAATGGGCAACTAGCTTCATATTTCTGACTGACTGACCCCTTGACAATTCAAAAGTGCCTGTAAATGGTTTAATTGAAATAAATGCTTTGAGTTTGAGTTCATGTCGCCCGTGGCCCGCGGCGC
This sequence comes from Xanthia togata, assembly GCA_963853775.1. Taxonomy (NCBI): domain Eukaryota; kingdom Metazoa; phylum Arthropoda; class Insecta; order Lepidoptera; family Noctuidae; genus Xanthia; species Xanthia togata. Next base: position 15,842,933 of record OY970809.1, read on the forward strand.
CAGGCCAGTCAGTTGTAAATACCAAATAACCGCGCACGCGCTCGGCGACCGTACTCTTGCGCCTCGCGAACCGTCCATTTTTGTTTCTATGTTATTTGTTCTGTGTTATTTCATGTACATTTCGTTTCTTACACCAATATACACAGTTTACACGCACAATAGTTGGAGTTTTCTTTGTCCAAAGTACCTCGACTGTTAACCTATAATAATATAAAAAGGGTTTTTCTTCCAGTTGGTTGAAGTGACTAAACTGGGGTCCCCCGACCAAATTGGTTAGGTTAGAGCTGTGTGTGAATGTTAGCTTTCCTAGAGGATTTGAGGTTCGATTCAATACAAGCCTTACTTTATTATAGAGATTGAGGAAAGAAGCTTACTTTTGAGACCCATATCAATTCTGTATTATAACTAAATTAAATTATATATTTTCAGTTATGGGCGAAAGAACGTGACGCCCGCGCCATCCTAATGCAAGACGTGATCTGCACTCTAAAGAGGCAAGTGGAAGAGAAGATAGAAGCCAACAGACAGCAGCAGAAGGCCAACGTGCTAGAACGAGAGAATATTCTAGAACAAATGGAAGGATTCCATGATGAAGTTAGGGCTAATGAGAGGGCAACGCAGGTATGTAATCCCGCGAATATTTTTGTGGAAAAAATGAGCATGGCCCGAGTTGCTGTATTGCAGCTCGAGAGCTTACTGTATTTGGAATAGCAGATGTTGCTTGTATCACAGATAAATACAGATGGTTCTCACCACAAAAACATTTAAATAAAAAGCGACTCTTGCTACGACATAATAAAGTGCAATTCGGGTCGCAGAGCGCTAATTACGTTTATTCATATTCACCAAGAAGTTGCCTCTCTTTCTATCGCGAAACTCTTATATCTTCTGACTACGGACCCGTCTCGTCGGGCAAATTCAGTGAGTGTATCACTGAATTTGCCCGACGAGACGGGTCCGCCACGTACTGGTAGTTCATTACTCAAATGCGGAGAACCATATGTTCTTGTAGTTAGTTGCTGCGCTTTGCAAACAGATTCATCACTATCCTGTTGGTGATTCCTTTCCTGATTATTGCAAGCAAAAACGTCAAAAAAAAAAAAATGAAAACTGACAGCTACATTTTTGTTCTCGTTATTTTAAAGAGATTTCAGTGTTCAATTTATTTATTTTTTTGATTTACGATACATAAAATTGAACTGTACTAACACTCGTTTGTCCTCTTCCACAGCTAAAGAACTCAAAATACTCAACGGTCACCGCGCTACAGTCACAGCTGAACAGTCTTCGCCTACAACAGGAACAGTTAGACGCGACCTGCGCAAGAGAGGCCGAGCTCAGGGAAGCGGCCTCTAACGAGAGGATGCTGAGGAGTGAGATCGCGAAGATACATCGCGAGGGCAACACTCAGGCTTGGATGTAGAGAGTAAAAGTTTTAAGTTCTTAGGGGCAATAGGGATAATGCCTGGGTAAAAAAAAGAAATTTTATTTAGTCCGTCAGTCAGATAATAAAAAAAATATTAGATACATATTTTTTGCTTTATCATCTTAACAAGTGCGTGTCGGTCTACGCAAAATGAAGGGTTCCGTAGATGGGATGAATTTATCCCAAGAACAAACCTAACATTGTAAACTGCAAAATTAAGTTGGTCGATTATTACTGATTAACCTGTGAATACTACTTAGCTGTTATAGTCTTTTTCGTTTACTACTGTTGTGATTTTTTTCACAAATCCAAGTATAACCATTTAGCGGGGGGAGGGGCTACATATTACTAACAAAAATGAGCACTTTAAATCTTAAAATTTTCTAACGTTTTAAAACACACACAATTTTTTTGAACGACATTTCGAAAAAAATAAACCATCCCCACTTTGCATAGTACTCTGAACTGCGGACAAACAGATGGACATGACGAAACTATAAGCTTTATATAACTACAATATACCAATAAAAATGACTTCGATAAAACGCATTAAATTTGAGGAGTGGGGGTCGCTACGTCACAAGTAAGTATAAAACCTACATAATCGTGACGTCATGGCACATTTTAACTCAATGTATTGTATTGCCGTAATCTTGAGATTACGTAAAAAAAGAAAAAAAATACGTGTCCAATATGTTTATATAATCTTCCTGACGGACAAAAAAAATGTTTAGTCATCCCTGTTCTCGTACTTTTAAGCGATGTTTGCTGTGTTCGCATTCTAATGTACCTACTTTTAAGTTTTTGACTTCGATTGTCGCTGAAATGGCAACTATACTCCATAGGTTTAGGTAGTTAAATAAATGTAAACAAATCGTAAAAAGGGTTTTTATAGAAGACACTTTCTTGTTTAAGAATGCGATAAAACCATATTAAATTTATATTTAAAAAAATAAAAAATCACATAAACCTACATGGGCACTTATGAAACGTCAGAAGCTAGGTTCACGGTTCCAATTGGTCGTTTCCTATGGAGAAGAGCCGGCAAGAAACTCCACGGTTACTCTTTTAAAAATAATTATAAATTTTATATTTATTAATTATATTTTTACATTAGTTTTCTCTTTTATTAAAGTATGTTAAACTTAATCATTTATTCTTAAACAACTCTTCGTAGATGTAAATGCTTGAGCACCAGTTTTTGTTAAGATTTATAAGAATAAAGAGCCCAAACTCTAAAACATTGCTAAATTAAACAGTACAACTGTGACGTAGCATGACAACTGAAGTGACAGGTATAACGTTTAGTCGGTTACTTGACAGCTCTCTCGTCACGTGGCTTTTTTGTTTACCTTTATTTCACTACCCAAAACCTATGGAGATTTCGATAATATTTTAAGTATGGTAATTCGCCTTCTTATCATTTTTGTATGAGCCAGAACGTGGTTCAAAGTGAGTCAGCGTAGACAGCTGCAAAATGCTCGAGCAATTTTTCATTGACAATGAATTAAATCACGAAACGAACGTGAAACTAATTGTGAAATATATTTAAAATATGAAGTTGGTGTTCCTAATAAATCAAACTACAATAGAGTTCAAAATAGCGCGTAAGAGATGATGCCCTGTAGCGTGTGTTGACGCATATTTTCTCTCAAAACTTGACAGCAAAAACTTGCTCGAACATTTTGCTGTGTGCGCTTCTTCTTTCCCGTGTGGTTAGTGCCTAACCCGGTGGCAGAGTTTTTATGCCGTCGAGAAATATCTCTCAGGCATGCGATGTTAGCTGTGTGCGCTGAACCTCACCCCTTCTAGTTCGAACATTCCAAACCAAACTGTAACAAATTAACGCGAGACGATCGCGAATTCGCTCAAAAATCGCATATATATTGAGACGTGGCTTATAGCGCCTTATTCACGATCCATCTCAGCTGTACGGCCGTTCAAGACCGTGGTACTGAACGTAGCATACACACTTGCGCGCATCAAGGGTGCTTGATGTAATCGAAGAAATTAAATGAGAGCTGGTGTTTTATATCTGTTATATATGGGTGAATCTGCTGTACAGCAAGTTTATACATGATCAAGCACGCATGACGCACGATCGCTCAGACGTACGTCCGTATTATGCAAAGCTCGCTCGCTTGATGCAAAATTGGTCCAGCAAGCAATTAATATGTCGAGGTACGTCGAACTTGTTCACCGTCGTTTTTCGTCGTGCATCGTTGGCGGGACGGGACGTAGGTGCAGCCAGATGGATCGTGAATAAGGCGTTTTACTGTTATTTGAAGGTCACCCTATTATTTACAACGAACGGTTTTTTTATTATTTGACCTATTATGAGGTGCTCTATCATTATCATGAGATTCAACGCTTCGCTTTTCGATTCGTGGCTTTACACAGATACCAAATGATGTTTAGACATAAAAAACTTCTGACTTAAAAAGCCCATAGTTTTCATTTAAAAAGGGCTGGGGAGGGGAGGAAGGGGGCGTGGCGTTTTGTTTGCCATAGTGCGACTGTTAAGAATACTACAATTTAAACTATTCGATTAGCAGTGTTCTATTGTTAACCAAAAGATTTTTCAGTTATGCCTATCATTGCTTTATATAGGATTGTCCTATTGATATTATATTGTCATATAAATGCCTTATTTACTAAAAGACTGACAAAAGTAGTACTAGAGTATTTACATAAATTATTTAGATTCTAATGATGTACAGTACGACACATCGTAGCATCGGCAAAATTCGTAAAACCGATCACCCTCCGAACTGAGTGCCTTCAAAATTACCAATCTTTATTACTAGATACTTTAAGGTCTTCTTCACACGTACCACAACCACACCACGTCGCAACGACAAAATGCTGTCAAGCAGTGGTTACGTGTGAATAGTGTCGCTGCAGCTTTTTGTAGTTGCGTTGTGGTACCGACAAAATGTCGATGTGGTTGCGTTGTGGCCAATAGTTGCGATGCGGTTACGTGGTGTGCAGACACAGTTCGACTCCGGTTTTCATAGCGGAAACACGTGTTGACTGACCAAACTCACTGTCGTTGCGTCGAGGTAACGTTGTGTTTGCGATGTGGTCGGCCACTAGTTCGCAGTGTCTCTGGTGGTTGCGTTGTGGTTGCGATGTGGTCAGTATCACACACACGGTCGATAACGACTGCAAAATGTGGTACGGTGAATAGTCCTATTAATTTTCAATACGAAATATATATACGCCCGGCCACGTGGTGTAGTTGAGGTGTGGTTGTGGTCGTGGTGTGGTGGTGGTACGTGTGAAGAAGCCCTAAGGGAAAATTATCTTTACGCAAACGCAATAACTTATAAAGTCCTATAACCAAATATATTCGTAAAATTAAAATGAATGAATGCAAATTTTGAAATTCATGCTACATCTATGTTGTGTCGTACTGTACTAATAAGAAATACGGGCCTATTTGGCGCACACTTTTTATTTGTTTCTTTATTTTTTAGATGTAGTGCAATATGTTGTGTTGAGTGAGTCTGTGCTATATAAATGTACCTATTTTCTTTCTTTCAAATAAGATTCTTAGCAACCATAATAATTTATTGTAAGTTTTCCCTTAGTTTACTAAAAAGCCATTAAAATATGACAAATGTTTGTAATGTGTATTTTAGCGACTGAGACATACTCGTATTTTTGTATACATGTTATGATGAAGCAAAGATTTTGTATAGGTATAAGTTGCCAAGTTATTTTATGTGGTTTGAGTGTGTTCAAATATACTATCGTAGCTACTAAGAATTAGGTTTTTACACACATTATTTACTTGCCAAGATAAATAAGCAGCTTTTTAAAAACGTGATAAATTGTATTTTCTATCAAAGACGTATTTTGTCCTGCTTGATTTCTATCAACTTGCCTTCTTGATGAATTTATTGCAAAGATTAAGATATATTTTTATAATAGTGTGAGTGAGTTTGAGGAAAAACGTGATAAATTGTATTTTGTATCAAAGACATTTATGTATTTTGTCTGCTTGACTTCTATTAACTTGCCCTCTTGATGAATTTATTGGAAAGATAGTCATATTTTTGTACTTGTGTGTGTTTGCGGAAAATAAAAGACTTGAATTATTGATATTTTGGGTTTTCTTTGCCCTTTTTTATTCCTATCTTGTACAGACGCCAGCACATCAACCTACCTCAAACTGTCAAATTTTCCCAATCAACTTTGAACCTTATCATTTAGAAATAAAGTTGAAAATCTATTAAAGAAATTTGATAGATTCTACTCACTTTAGCACTATTGCGAGTAATCCGAATTGGGGAAAATATTCTGATGAAATACCCACTGTTCGTGTCGATCTCAAGCTAATAGTCAGAGAAAAATTTGGCTACGAGTCTCGCACCTTCAGTAACCCTTATCATCAGTTCCTGTAACGTGTTGACAACTAGACACGCTATATAATATATGTCCTATAAAGTAAGAAATACTTTCTTTAAATTAAATTCTTTCATCAGAATCTGCGTTGGAACGATAACGTCGGAATAAAATACGTCTTGAGGTATCTGGAAAAACAATTTAATTTCCACGCCATCTAGTGAAAATATAACTAACTTCGATCAATGTCCACTGGTCCGGATAGTTAACTATCCAGATCCGTGGAAATTGATAGAAGCTTTGACACTAGATGGCGCTGTAAAGTTTTAATTACCAGTGTACTAGATGTCGCTACGGTCCTTTTAAATAAGGTTTGATAAAGTTTGCTAAGCCTGTGCTTCTTCGGTAGGTACTATGCAAAAAAAATATTATTACATATGGGAACCCTACAGAAGCAATAGTGCTGGACTTGACGTTTGATTTGACTGCATTTCGTTGATTTTCTGGAAACAGCGGGGAACGTGCAGTCTCCCCACTCCGTAGGTAACCTACGTCCGCAACTCCAAAGGCCCCATGGGTGTACCCAGGTTTTGTCAAGGGCGACAAATCACGATTTCCTGTAGTAGGTACTTATAGTAGGGTAGGTACGTAATTTATTTCAAAGCTGATCTTTATGCCCTAGTGAGACTAACTCATACGTCAGCATGTACAGGACCAGCGCCCCCTCGGCACGTCCATGCCAGAGAGCCTCTGCCAGTTTTTGTTTAGGTTGGTAGAGGTGAACGGCGTACAGCTTTACAAAGGAGAAGTGCTTTACCGGCCCGATCTAGCTTCATTTTCTGAATGACCGACTCCTTTGACAATTCAACAGTGCCTGTAAATGGTTTAATTTAAATAAATGCTTGAGTTTGAGTTTGATCTACCGAACCTGCTCAGCAGTCCCATTCTGCACAGCCTCACAGAAGGACCACTGCCATAGACAGGTCGTGGTCGAACCTGTCGATCAGAACCCTCCGCTCAGAGTCCTACTCATTGCACTCTTCTTGCGTTTGCGTCTGTTTCTCGTACACAGAGCACAGAATCACCGTGGCTGGCGGGGCGTAGCGTCCGCCACCGGCGGGGCGTCTTTGTGCTCAGTGGGTGCTGCACATACCGATAAGTATATAGATATAGGTACCTACTATTATTATTTCTACATTTATACAGCGGTTATTATTATTTCTACATTTATATAAACGGCGACATTAATTTAACAGACGTATACGGTTTCACTCTTCCGTTTTATGAAGATACTAGCAGCTGCCCGCCCCGGCTTCACACGGGTAGCGCTAAGTACTTATCTACGGCGCACCTACCTACCCTACCCTACCTACACTTCCCTACCTACCCTACATACCTTACCTAAAACCTTCTCCTGACAATAACAAACACAAAAAAAAAGAATTTGCGAAATCGGTCCAGCCGTTCTTGAGTTATAAATAAATAGTGTAACTAACACAACTTTCTTTTTTAAATATAGATTTTAATTTCAATACACGTTGTTTTTTTTTATTAACTCATCACTATCATTACAGGAATTTGTGTGGCCATAATTACAGTTTTATTATTTATCATAACATTCTGTGCATCGAAGTTTTTGTGAACTCACTCAGAGAACAAGTAAAAAGATCTATGCTGTCTGCTACGTCATTAAGTACACGCAAAGTACGCGTTATAGGGGCTTTACCCAGTAGATTGGTCCTACTACTGGGCACTGCCAATAGCCGTGGCCGTCGCCTTCGCAATACATAATTGTGGGGCACACACAGGTTTATTTCTTTTATACCTGGGTTTGAAGTCCTGCCACGCAATAATTTAAAAATATAGGTAGCAAGAGCTATTTCCCTCCTTTTGTGTCAACCTGTAGGTACTTAAAGAACTGTAGCTCAGAGGTGATTTGCACCACGCAAACATAACATCGCATCAATGAAATTAAAACGAATAACGTGCAAAGACTAGGCGATTTGAAGGAAATTAAAACGAATAACGTGCAAAGACTAGGCGATTTGAAGGAAAGAGAGCCCTATGTCGGCGAGCGTTTGAAAATTTCTATTTTTGAATCTACTTATTAGGTACCTACCTATTTTATCTTATTTAAAAAAAAAAATATGATTACAGGCGGCTAGCCCTACCCTTGTGTTAAATTAATGTCGCCATTGTAGTGGTACGTATCAATAATTTATTTAAGGTGTACCCTCGTTGGTCTCGTCTAGTGGTCGCAAGAGTTACTACTAAGCGTGCGGTCCTGGGGTAGGTACTCGATTTGTGCCCGGATGATGACAATATTATGCTCGCCCCCTATTACATGGGACTTAAACATAACTGGCGAAATGTGGGTGCACTGTAGATACACCTCTGCCCAACCCTTCGGGGAAACAAGGCGTGATGCTATGTTATTAGAACCTACCGACGTCCATTCTTATCAATTAATCAAAACTTTTACCAACAACTTTATTTAGTTTCCTTATTCGCTTCAACCAAATAGGTATGTATGAATCGATCACACCAGCTTTCGTAAGAGATTATTTCAAGCGAATGGGCAGGCAGCGTCCACCGAGCTTTATGTTCAGAACTTGATTTCCCTAAGGCTATGACTTACGACGATAATCACTGCACATAGCATTTAAAACAAGGAATTCGCCACTAACTGTTGCCCATGTCATTTTATCGATAGGTTCGTATGTACGTCCCGTTGACGTCTATAAAGGCGTAGTTTTGAGAAATCAAGGAACGGGAAAATAAATAAATAAAATAAAATATTCAAGTATAAAGTAAGATAATGATTTACATTAATTGCAATTGAGGAAAAATTAATTCTAGATGTAAAGTAGACTTGCCTGATCTAGGTTTATGAAAACCTGTGTTTCAGGCCAGCATTTCACAAATTAACATTTAAAAAAGAAGATACAATATTTTCAATGATTGTAATTTGGTAAGTATATTATTTTAAAACTAAATTATATTATATTAAGTTAAAATAAATCAACGAATAATATTAAAGTAAATAAGGTAGAGGATAATATTAAGTTTATTTTAATATTTCTAGTAGTTTTTCCGTGTCCGTATAATTCAGTTTTGCCAAATATTCTTGTACTAGTAAATTACACCTATTATAACATAAGCTATAAATCTTTAGCAGTCTATTGAACTGGTTATACAAGTAGGGTCCTAAGAATAAATAAAATCGTCTAGTGAAAGCATGTTTAGTCTGAGAGTTAGCACAAACCAAATCTTTTCTTCTCTTATCTGTAGGTACTGGGTTTAAAAGTACAGTGTGTTGAAATAAAACTACATTCAAAAGAAATAATTGACGTACTGTTAGCACCTTGCATGCCATGTAAAGCTGGTGTGTAGGAAATCTAAATGGACGAAAAGTATCCCTACTTTTCGTTCATTTAGATTTCCTCTCCTTTCTGTCCTTTAGATAATGACATGTTTTATATTTTTTGTGGTTTAGGCTATGTTGCATATCAGATCGTCTGAGCTAAGGAAGGGCCAAGCAATACCTACTATACGACCGAATATCGAACTATATCTATATATCCCAGTGGGGGCAAAATTCTCTGCTCGGTTTGGTTCATGGTAGCTGGTAAGGCTTGTTCTAAGTGCGTCTGGCTAGCTACCACCATCTTATCTAAGTCTGTCGCCGTATACCTACAATGTTAACAGCATTGTTGTGTTTCGGCGGTTAGAGGTAAGATAGCCAGGTCGCCTGTGGTTGAGGATTCCGGGTAAAGCTCGCTTCCACCTTCGGCCTGATTATCACTTACCATCAGGTGAGATGGAGGCCAAGAGATTCCCCGTAGATGATAAAAAAGAGTCACAGACCTAGATGGTGGTGGTGGTGGCGGTGGCTGGATCAGTCGACCACCCAACAAGACTGGTTATTGCAAAACAGGGCACGGAGAAGTAGGAGAATAACATGGCAGTGGGGTAAGTAGGTACTGCTACTGAACCTTAAAAATAATAACCATACCTATGTACTCGTATGATTCGTTTATGACAAAGTGAAGGAATATGTTCTTCAGGAAATAAGATCTTTATTGACTATAAATCTCCATATATTCCTACAGGGAATAACATTTGTCAGAGAGTGTGAGTCATCAGTGTCTAATGGTAGATATATTGCATGGTAAATCAACATGTCTTTGAATATTATCATCGTTAAATCTTGTTTCAGGTATAAAAAAAAATGGTCTATATGGTGGCTCACCACTGGACAAAGGCCTTCCCTTTTTCATTCTAGACCTCTCTATCCTTAGTGTCCTTGATGTCTGCCCTGCAAAACTATCCTGATCATACTACCTTCGCTGCGGTCGACCTCGACGACTCGAGGCGATGTCCGTTTGGCGTCCAGTGAGTGACGATTTTTGCCTATCTGTCAGACAGAGTGTAATCGGACGACGTGGTCAGCCCACTCGCACTTCAGCTTGGCCGTTTTTCCTCCAACTACTTGAGTTAACAATCAATCTGCCTCAACTTTTCCCAGCTATGTTGGGGTCGGCTCCTAGTCTAACCGGATGCAGCTGAATATGTAGGTAAATATTTGAATTTTACTAGGAGTGTTTTACTAGGACTGCCTATCTGACCCCCACAACCCAATAACTGGGTAATATGATACCCTTCGTAAGACTGGTTGTCCGAGTTTTGGGCTTCTAACTACCCGTAACGACTGTCAAAGATTTACGATTGACTACTTGATTTGACTGCCTTTTTGGTCTAGTGGTCGTAAGCGCTACTGCTGAACATGAGGTCCTGGGTTCGATTCCCATGTCGGGCAAAGTGTCATTGGGTTTCTCTTTCTGGAATTTCTCAGTAGCAGCCCGGAGTCTGGATGTGTGCCCGGTTGATGGCAATAGGCTCGCCCCCTATTACATGGGACTTAAACATAACTGGTGAAATGTGGGTGTAGGTACTATAGGTACACCTCTGCCCAACCCTTCGGCGAAACAAGGCGTGATGTTATGTTGTTGTTACTAGATGGATAATTTTATTATTACTACATTCATAATTTTGTTTTGTATACCAAGTACCTACCTATGCATTAGGTACCTACAATACGTGACAATAACATCGCTGTTTAATTATGCAATAGACGCGATACCGGATTCTACGTACAGATTGTTTTTTTAAGTAACAGTTTAAGTTAATTGTTGCATTCGATCGCAAGATCCTTGTGACATAAAATTATTAGTAATACCTACAAATTATATGAACTCAAATAACATAGGTACATATTTAGGTTCATATTGATAAGGTCAGGGACATTAATTGCTTATCAAACTGACACACATTATGTGTCAATTTGCCGTGTCATAGCCATTTCATACAACTGTCAAAGGAATGACAGTTGTGATTTGAATATGCCTAATATTTAATTTGGTAGTCAATTTGATAAACAATGACTAGGCCAGACTTTTCAATGCTTACTGCGTCCAGTAGCAGATGGCGTGCGATACACGGGAGCAAGGCAAGCAAAAATAGTTAAATTGACATTGGTACAGCCCGATTCAAACTTAATGGCGGCTGACATGAGGCGAGTCGCTGCGCAGTGTAGGTATGCGCAAAACTTTTTGAGCTCTCGGAAGTTGCACGCGAGTGGCTGCGCAGTAAGTAAAAAATGTTTCACAGCTTACAATAAATGATTTTGCACTTATCTGTGTCCTGCGCGGTTTAGTACTCGGGCCTACGTTCAGAGGGCTCATAATGTTTTGCGAGAACTGTAACAAATTCATGGGTCAGCGGGGGTGAGGGGTGCGGTACTGCGCAGCGAGCAGCTAACTTCCGAGCCGCGATAAACTTTGAATCGAACTCAAACTCAAAGCATTTATTTCAATTAAACCATTTACAGGCAAGAATTGTCAAGGCGACCCCTTGACAATTCAAAAGTGCCTGTAAAAAATATGTCTGTCAGTCAAAAATATGAAGCTAGTTGCCCATTCCAAAGCGTAGTAGGTACCTATGGAGAAGAACGGGCAAGAAACTCCACGGACACTCTTTTAAGTAAAAAAAATGTTTGTAGTAAAATATTGGTTAGGTAGGTACATCATTCATTTTGAAATTATGCATGTGAGAACCATGTAGAAACGCTTTTACGAACGTGCACGTCACGTTCGTAAAAGCGTCCGTAATAAAAAGAAAAAAATAAAGAATCATTCAAAAACTTTAAATAAGCCATGGCAGCTAAGAGATGACCAGTCCCAACTGACGGCGCCCGTTCACGAACATGACGCATGGATCAGCACCATACAGCTCAACCATTTTGAAGGGAGCTAAATGATCCAACACACGCACCACCATCTGCGATACATTTGAGTGAGCATGACATACTCACAGCCGCCAGGGCACATTCAAGTCAATGAAATACTACATATTACCCGGTAAATGGTAGCTCTTTAGTACATAGTACTCACACCTGTGCTATGCAATTATACCTATAATACAAAGGAAATTAACTATAACAAATACCTGCCTACAAGAACCTCAAACTCTTGGCCTCTGCCTACCCGCTTCGAATACAGGCGTCACGTTATGCTATGGGTGATACTCCCGAAAGAAGTTACGTTTTAAACCTTTGAGCGTTGAAGTTTGATTTGAGCGTTAACGGTTCGATTAGTGCAGTGGCTAAAAGATTGGCATCTGGCTAAGATTGGCTACGGATCGCTGGTTCTTTTTTTGCACGAAATAAGTAATTATGTTTGGTAAATAGGAATGCCATCAGAATAACAGTACCTACTGCAATATTTAACTTGATGCTAATGCTGAGATGGGGTTAGTTTTTGTTCTACACAATATTCATCCCGTGGAATCACAACAGTTTTTAGAGTTCCGTACCCGAGGGTGCCAAACGGAACCTTATTAGGTACCAAGCCTCCACCGCCGTCCGACCGTCTGTCTGCCAGCGGGCCGTATCTCATGAACCGTAATAGGTAGACAGTTGAAATTTTCACATATTGTGTATTTATATTGCCGTTATAACAAAAAAAAAAAGAAAAAAAAAGGTGGTTACGGTACGGAACCCTTCGTGTGCGAGTACGTCTCGCACACGAAGGCTCACTTGGCCGGTTTTTAATAGTTATTTGTTATACAAGAGTGCAAAGTTGCTTTTTAACCGCGTGTTCAATTTTGATGACCGAGCAAGCGAAGGATTCTAAAATTGAATCACGAGCGCAGCGAGTGATTCAAAATTAGAATCCTGAGCGTTAGCGAGGGAATCAAAAGAGCACGAGGTGAAAAATCTTTGCACTCGAGTGCAACACGTAACTTTTCATTCCACCTCAGCGAGGAAATGACTAAATGCAAAAAAAAAAACGTTTGCGCATTATTAACAGTTTCAGTCAATTCTGTTGGCGTCAAGCAAACTTCCTCGTCGCTAGAATCACTCATTTTAGTTTTTTCACTTGTTTTCAAGTTTCTTGTTTTTAATATAGGTACCTAAGGTTTAACAATGACGTGAAAAAATGCCGCGTAAAGAACCGCGTACAAAGCAAATTGAAAAAAGAACACCAAGAAGGTTCCGAGTCTGAGTTTTTAACAAATTAAAAAAAAGTTGTATGATATATTCGGCACCATAGAGGTAGCAGTAAATAGGTTTAATGTTTTTTTTAATTCACAAACTTAGTGCACACGATGTTCTAAATTTAATTTACTTTATCCTCTAGAGAATAAAAACGGCTTTTCCACTCAGATACTGAAGATTAAAAATACTCTTTCCGAGATGGTGGGATGAAAATGTTTTTTTCTATCTCTTAAGTAGGATATTTCCCAAAAAAACCCTGATGATGATAAATTCGTTACTTTGCCGACATGATTGACATGATTTTTGAGATGGGCAGTAAGGACAGGTACCTTAACCGTTGTAGCTACAGGAAAACGGTCTTAGGAGACATTTCGATCAGCATTCACAGATTTTGAAAAAAAAAAAAACAGTTAACGAGAAATTGGGCAGTTTTCACAAAAACTTTTTTTGATGCCAAGCGATCCTTTTTCTTAAAAGGATCAAACAACTCAATAAGACCAACTCAGGTTTCAGTACTAGAAATATTAGAAATCGCAAAAACTTACGGGATACGGTGGCGTAGAGCACGCCATCTTTATTTTTATTTGACGGAATCTGATCTTGCTGCTCGGGAAAACATGAAGATGAGTGTAATCAATGTCATGTTTAATTTATTGATTAGAGTTTTGATGTTTTTTTTTTCTATTTTTACGATACTCCCGGGGGCAATCAGTATGTGAAATAATTCAAGAAGACATGTATAGGAATGAAATCAGTTGAAATGGTATGGGCATGTGATGCAGTGGACTATGGAACATGTTGTGAGGCTTTATAAAATAAAATGTTTATTTCTGTAAGTAGAGCTTAGAAGACACTTGTACACGTCCATATTTAGGTCAATAGTTTAAAACTAGATGGCGCCAGCATTTCCTGACTGACTGATCCCTAAGAAGATAAAAAAAAAAAAAAACGATTTTATTCAAACTAGGCTGAGAATCAGCACTTGTCGAACGTCAAAATTACATGAGACAGTCGTCCAAAAACGCCCGCCCTTCACCACTTCCTAGAGCTTTAGCTGGGAAGAAGAAGTGGCGCAACAAACTCCCCAGCAGCAAAGTTATTCTAACTGAACACCTGTCTGTTCAGTCAGAAAAACTTGATTCTATACAATGGAAGAAATCCGAAACAAAGTCAGAGGGCATGGTCTCTTTTAAAGTGCAAACATTATACCTACCGATATGAGTGGGAGAAGGCCTAACGATCGATGTAATAAGAATGAATGATTGAATGAATGATTTCTATATTTTTCAAAATATAAGTAGGTAAGGTAGGTAGGTAGGCAGGTGGTTTATGTCTGTAATTTTTATGGTGTACAATGAAGATTATTCTATCTTTCTATCTACCTACTATGACGTGGTATTAATAACGAATGGTTTCGTTACAAATATTAAATTATTCAGTTGTACAAATATTTAAGTTTTAGGTGTCTAACAGGATTGAATAGGTACCTACAGTCACTATATTTTATTATAAAATTACATGATAGAAACTAAAAGATGACATGGCTAGAAAGGGGGGACTTCGGAGATGTACCTAAGTATCTATGGAAGAAGAAGAAATACTGAACCATCCCCAAATAATTTGAGTTAAAGGCAAGAGGAGGATAATAATGGACAGCCTAATAACTACGACCTATGATCAGCATCCGTAACGTGTGCCACGCAAGGTGTTTATGAATTTCTCTTCTGTGCTTAACTGTAGGTGCCCTGAAAGTGGAATCCATCAAACCGTCTAAGTGAAAAGAGAAAGTATCTAATGAAATTGCAAAAACAAAAATTGACCAAGTGCGAGTCGAACTCGCACATGAAGTTAAATATTAGATATACGTACCATCGTATATCTAATATTTAACATTACGTTTTTTTTTTTAGTAAAACAAAAATAGGTACGTTTCTTGTATTTTTAACTTACCTATTTTATTTTTATTATTTGTTGTTATAACGGCAACAGAAATACATAGTCTGTGAACATTTTAACTGTCTATCTGTTACCTACGGTTCTTGAGATAAAGCCCGCTGAAATACAGACGATCGGACGGACGGACGGACAGCGGAGGCTTAGTAAAGGGTTCCTTTTGGCACCCTTCAGGTACGGACCCCTGAAAAACTCTTGTAAGAAATGTACCTACGAGTACATACCTAGCATAATAAGGCTACCTTTATGCTAAGCTGCGTAGTGACTAATAGGATCGCTTGATGTTCATAGCGTAGCTTGGCTTAGCTGTAGTGGAAAAGGGTTAAAAAATGCTAATTATTTTCTTACACACAAAGAGCATCTTCAAAACACATCCTACCTGCTCCGCTACACCACTTAGCTATGATGGAAATAGACACTAATGCCCGTTTTGGTTAACACTAGGCTTCTCGTCGCTTATTGTAGGTCCTAAATGTAAACCTGCAATAGTATCGTAGCTTGGCTTTATCGTCTCGCTACCTTGCACATTTCTGGTGGAAGGGCAGACTTAAAACCGTGGTGAAGTTATACATGTTCTTCATCCTATTATCTAGCTACCTAATTTACTTAAACACCTCTTTTTGTAGAGCATCTGTTAACGAAATTGATGTGGCAGCTGTTTAACTAACCACCTTATTATTTTCTATCGAAGAAATTAATGATTTAATGAAAAACCTAACTACCCTAATAACTAGTTCAATATCTATTTCAAAATAATCTTGGCTAACACAAAACTAAAAAAAATAACACCATAAACGTGAGCCAGTAAAGTTAAAGAGTTTACTTTACTCGCAAACTTCAATAAGCGAGCTTTACCGACATCCTACACTAAGGAGTTTCATTAATTCGGTGGTAGCACATTAATTTAACATAAGATCGAACTATCGACGCCTACCTATCGCATCGCGAACCGAGATCACAAAATAAAAATAAAGAAATGAACGAACACGTCTAGAGGCGGGCAGTTTACATAAACATAGAGATCACGCCCCCATTCAAAACATTCAACAGAGAACGCATAAAAATAACTAAAATAAGACACCGGTCCGGCTAGAGAAGTAACCGAAAAATGCTGTCTGTATAATTACGTGGAGCTACCACTCGATCTACCGGCGAGCCAATTTAAATTTACTGCGAACGGCGCACGTGTCCTACAAAATGAAATCCCACTACCGCAGAGAAACACGCACGAAAAAAAATTGTTGAAAAATATACCGCAGGCGCCACCCCCTGAACGTTAGTGGCTGCTTACTTCAACCACGCCTGTTTC
Organism: Xanthia togata; assembly: GCA_963853775.1. Classification (NCBI taxonomy): domain Eukaryota; kingdom Metazoa; phylum Arthropoda; class Insecta; order Lepidoptera; family Noctuidae; genus Xanthia; species Xanthia togata. The sequence continues at coordinate 15,859,529 of OY970809.1, forward strand.
TAAGCGCTACTCTACCTTTCTCTTTCGCACTTAGTAACTCAACATACTGCTGTCTCAGTTGTGTATGCGCGGCCGCCGGAAAACGCCAGCTTTTTCGTCAGTACGCGTTTGTGCGTCGCGCGTGTTGGGTGTGTTGAACCGCCGTCGCGGTGTGTTGTGCAGTGCCGTGTACAGGGTGCCGAAGTGGCGGGTTTCCTTGCCGCAGGACGGGGGGCCCATGCCCCCTTTCATCAGCACCACATTGGTAAAAGTTAGTGTCCTGTGTCTTAGTTAGACTGTTTCGTGGAGTGCAACTATGCCGTATGGAGGTTGTTGTCATCATGTTATGTTTTTTTTCTTATTATATTTATGTAAATACATCGTAACAGTGGTACATATGTGTTTTGTGATGTATTCATTTTTTTCTTTCATGTTGTTGTTTTCATTTTTATTTTTCCGTTTAGTACTGACATAAAACTTGTTTCTACTAGAAACTAACTACATCAGTAACCATTACAATACATATATTTGAAAATGTAACACTTTACTTAAAACTAAAATCATTGATACAAACCAAAAAAAGTAGCTCTACGTTTTCTTTTTTCTTCTCAACTCTATCTTACTTCAGATCTGTGCCTATCAAAATAAGTTCTAAACATAGACTGAATATAAGCCGATGATCTATTTATATGTGGTAACCACAGATCGTTTCAGAATCGGCTCTTGTCTTAGGCCTAGGCTCTACAAGATAGGCCTACAGCTCTGATACATTATTTTGCAATGTTACTGCATGTAACATGCTCTACTACTCACTATTTACTAAAAAAATGGCTCTACTTGTTGTAAAATATGTCTAGGTCTTTTATTCTGTTCTGTCAGTAACATTGATCCACTTTTTCTAATAGTTTTTGTGACATTTTTTCAATTGTCACATAATATAAGAACAATTTCTTATACTAATCCGTTATCAATAAAAATATTAATCGTTTCAATTTTAACATTCACGACAAAAGAAACAAAAAAAAAATGTAGACGCCACATTTATGTTAAATAAACCAGATAAAAACAAAGAAGAAGAAGAAGTTGTTATAAAAGTTTTAATGCTGTAAATAGTAACATGAAGAACAAGGCCTCCTTGTATGGTAATTTTAGTTTTCTTCAATTACAAATAATAAAAATGAGTAGAAGAAGAACTTGCAGATACGTTCAGATACAACTTAAATAAAAGGTCTGAAAAAACAAAGAGAGATTTAGTAATCGTACAGTATTACATAAATTAATCAAAATAATACAATCAGAACTTTCCAAAGACGAAAAGTTGCCTGGAAAAGTGCCTAAGGTTAAATATCCAGGTTAGCAACTAAATTGAAAAAGTTTTGATAAAAGGTATTATGACTAAAATAATCATACCGTAACAATTGATAACACCGTAACGTTCAAGCAACAATAGCCATTTATACTTACATAAAGGACAAAACAATTTTGACACGAGCCTAAAGAATAAAGGAGCATTACGTTTCCAAAATTCGTAATGCCTTTATCAATGAATCTCCACAAACAGGTAAACTCAAAGAAGCCATAGATAAGCTTCTTAAAACACTTTTAAAACATTCAAAAGTTTTGTCTCTTACTCAACAGGAAACAGAACAATACAAAATTAAAAAATATAATCTCAAACTTCCAAACTCTTTGGTAAATCCTTTTTGGGATCAACTGTATGATCTGCTTAATTTTTTGAGAAAATAGAAATGTTAATCTTCTCTTCTAGTATAAAGCATTATTAATTTTTTATCTATTTTAAAACAGTTAGGTGACACTGAAGAGGGAATATTTGATGCAAAAACTGTAAAACTACTCTTTCATAGAAAACTTTTATTACTCTGGGTAGATTTGCATACGGCTTACTATCAGATGCTTGTGAAACAGTTAATTAGTTAGTGGTTGTTATTTTTACGCTTAGTTTGTTATGAACGGTATAATTAAGAAAAACATGAATGCAGAGTCGGTTTATTATCCTTACCTAATCAATGTCAGGAACTATCTCTTAATTTATAAAGAGTCATGAAAATCATCTATATAGATAATGATTGTCTTCACAGAAGAATTAATCTTGTATTTTTAATATTTTTTTTTGAACTTCTTACGCGGTTATTAAATAGAATAGCTTTTTTAAATCTTAGCGAGAAGCGATTTACGAGTATATAAAATAATATTGAGGCGTACAAATAATGGTACAAATGGTGTGTAATCCAATTACAGCCATGAATTAAGCAATTTATATATAAATAGTATAGTGTAACACTTACTACTTTGTTAATAATTTGTGTTAATAAATCATTGATAGTGGTAGATTTTAGAATAGAAAAACTATAGGCAGGCTGGATGAAAGGTACCAGATCCAAAATCACATCATTCGAATCGAATGCTATCAGATAATTATATTTGTTGGATTGAGATTCATACACAATCCAGTTTTAGGTGTATGTTTCATAATTTTGGCAATACAATACTTTAAGAAGGAAGTTTTGTTAGTAAGTCAAGGATTTACTTTAATCGGCTTAACTGATTGATATGCCACTTTCACTATCGGATTATTTATAATATCCAGATCGTCTAAATACCTTCGTTGATGCACAAGATTAAACACTAATCTTTGGTACAGTTACTACCTATTTAGCAGAACAAGGGAGCAGCTAGTTACCGCTATTTTTCCTTTTCGTCTTCTTCAGCATTCCATTTTTTTACTGTAGTGGCTTTATAAGTATTCAGTATAGCTGTCACTTAAATAACTTCCTCCACCTATCTTTCACACTTCATGCCAATTTCAGAACAATCTGTTATTACTATTTTGTTTTTGCTAGAGTGGTTTAGGCGTAAAGGTTAAGGTTAAGGCTTTTAAATCTTTATTGCATTCTTTGATAGACATGGATTTGTAATACAAAATAATGCCTTCAAGTTATAAATCGGAAAGTCTCGACTTTGGTTGCAGCAGCTTCATAATAAACATTAGCTATCAAAGTGAATTTTCTCTCTACATCAAAGTTACCTGTTTTACCGGGACTGAAAGATTTATAAACGGCTGTACTATAATCATACTTTCTGTTATCATAATTTTTTCTTCAATTTTTGGTTTACTCCTATTGCTAACAGATAATTTGTGTCCAAAAATTGTTACTACTTTTCTCAAAGGCGCCTGCTTTTTGATAAACAAGTTACCACTGGAAATATCGCTGTAACAAAAAGGTTTCGGCCACTGTTTGTATTAGTTAACTTTTAAAGGCTTTACAGTTGCTGTTCAATCTCAAAATTTCTATGATGCCTTTTCCTAAAGTATGCCTACTCATAGAAAGTTGTCTTAACAAAAGAATATTTGTAGTTGACTTTCAGCCTATCGTCAGCCCAGAAATAAATCAGCAACGTAAAAAAAAGCTTGTTACTGTAATATGTGTATATACGCTGCAAGGACACAAAATATTTCGATGGAAATAAGTTCAGTACTACTTACTTTTTAATGTAATATTTTCTGTTCTGTGATCTGAGAACAACCGGAGTAGTCACTATAAAATTTGAGCTTTGTAAGCATATAGTTGTACGATACCTTTTAAAGAGTTTGAAGTTTGAGTCATGCTGTTGCTATAACTTTTGCAAGACGGTACTACATAGATTTTTACTTTTGCACTATTGTGTAACTTTAAAGACTGGTCTGTTCTAGAAAAGTATCATTCTCTGTATGGTTAGTGTACCTACACAGTAATACCACATAATTTAAGATACTTCAAACTATAAGATCTCATACCGTCGGGAATAGAAATTTATTGCTATCTTTAAAAACCGATACATTTTTATTGCGCGTCACTTGAAAGCACTGTATAATTCTTGCTCAGTCTCATGAGAGAAAACCGACCAGGTTACATTATTTTTTAGTATCAAGAGTTCTTTACCGTGTACACCTGTACTTGTGGTAAGGTAATAAGTAAGGCTTTACTCATTAGTTAGCCCGGATCCTTGCTGCATGTAAATTGGTTCAGCGGTTTCTGAGTAATTGGATGACAAACAGACATTTTAGCGTTAAAATGTTGTGTTTAATAAGTTCACACTTTGTTTTAAAATTGGCGAAGTTTGTTTTTTGTGTAACCTCAAGATTATGTGGTTATTTTAACGCATGTTTTAAATATTTCGTGAAAGTAACTTTGTGAATGGTTTTTCATAAGTTCAGAAGTTGTCGTTAACGGCAGTTAGTTTAGTCTTTCGTTTTTGCATTAGTTTTTTCTGATAAATCTTTTTAACACAAAAAAGTTTTCTAAATATATTTTTTTTTTCTTTTTTGTACAGAATAATAAATATTTCGGTAGGTATTTCGATTTGACTGTGTGTTTGTATTCCAAGTAACAATGAACTTGAGCTCTGCCAACCGTTGTTTTCCATACAATGCAATCATTTACAATTAAATAGGTTATTTTACTTAAACAGGATGTTTTTTGAAAATAAATTCAGAATAAATAATTTTTGTGAAAGTAGGTTACTTAGTTTCAGGAACATGTAATTTTATACTGGTTGCCAAGCGAAATAACTGTGCACAAGTGTGTACCTGTGCTACGAATCTTCTGTTCGTCATTTTGTTGAAAACAAGGTTGTAGGTAGGCAAAGTATTTTAGACATTTTTGCCATATATATAAAATTTGGTGCCCTTAGTGTTTTCTGCTTAATAAAGTATGACCTGAAAAGTCTTAGCGGTCCCCAAAACGATCAATTGCCATCAATTTCAATTGTACATAGTAATATTGACAATCGCTTCAATTGCGTTTGGTATACGATCAAATTTGAGCATCAATGTGTATCAATCACGTAAAAAATGACAATCGCAATTGATCGATTTTGGGACCCCTAGCCTCAGAAACGATCAATTGCGATTGTGACATACCTACACCTACTTTACAAGACTGTTGCCATTTAGAAAATATACTCTTTGACATTTTAACATTAATTAATCTACTTAACTATCTGACGATCTGCAAGTCTGCAACACATGGCATTTATCATAATCTTTAACCAGTTTTAACAGAGATAACACTGTCAGATTAATATTAATACCAAAATCCACAGACTAAACAGCGTGACAGCGGTAAAATTTAACCGAAGAATCACACGCACCGCCGCGTATCCATAACGGCTATTAATCCGTCACAGAATTTGTGAACGCGACTGAAATGGCGCGCGACCAATCGGACGTTCAGATTTGAATATGGAATGTAAAACCGCGGCGACCTTCATAAATTTAGCCAATAAATGTCACATGTGAAAAAATGGTGGATATTCTTTTTTTTTAAAGGGCGCCCGCTTCACTTGTCATTGTATATTTTATAAGGTGTAATAACAATGTGATGTGTCAAAGTTGTGTATGAAGAATTGATAAAGGGAGTTTTTATTTATCAGTTTTTCCTTTAAGTTGGTTTGTAATGTGTTAGGATTTGTGAGCTTTTAGCTTGGTATATCTTCAATTTTACGCCTTCACAATGCTTCATAGATATGTAAGTAATTCATAAATAGCGCGGACCTACCACTTTCTCAAGAGTTTTCCAGTCAACCTACCTTTGATTTACTGCGATAAGTAGTACTACTTCTTCTTCCCTGCACCCGTAGCATGACAACCATAGAAACGGGTTTTCTACGGGTGTTTTCGACGGAAGAATAGACAAAATGCCTGACTGTGATTGTTTATCTGTCATTTTGTCTATTCTTCCGTCGAAAAAACCCGTTTATATTTTGATGACCACAATAGAAACGGCTAAGCGTGGAGTAAACAGCGTCAAGTATAGTTTAAACATAAACATTAGGTACCTATTTCCGTAGGCTTAGTTACAGTTCAGCAATACCATATAACCTCGCATTATTTACAGTCCAGAAGTTTACGTACTCTTTGCCGATCACGAGTTGCTAACCGATCGTAACTTCTAGCACTTAAACGGAAAATCTAATTGAAATTTATCTGCTTCTGGTTCGAAATAAGTGCTTGGTGGCTTTGGTACCTAGCTGGAGGTGTAACACCCAGTGCCGGTAATAACATATGTTAATAAAACTTTATTCAAGCTAAGCTTTATCGATCGTAAAACTCAATTCCATTATGTTTGTGCCTGCAGTGCTACCAACTTTATGATGAACGAAGTATTGAGTACCTATAGGTACTCACATACGTGATTTACGTTGGTACTTGGGTGTACTCTTTTACATGTTTTCAGAGCTAGGTCGGACATAAATTCTTGTTTCTAAAGCATTTGTAATGCTCTGAACGTTTTTGATTCTGTTTTGTGATGTGTGAAAGAAAATGGCGGTTAAATTCTGTGTTGAATTGGATTGGCTTGGTTGGGGCAGAAGGGGTTGGTTTGCACTGTATGAAACTTGTTTCTATGTACCTATTTATCTGTTTGGCTTTACAATATATTCTGTCTGTGTTTGTATGTGTTCTGCAATAACCATATATAAGATGAAGAGTTACCCTACTAATCAAGCAGATATAGGCCATTATTTTTCCAAATTTTCCATTTGTTTTTTGTATGTACATAGATAAATGTCCTTAATCTTCAATTGACGAAATCAAAATACGAAAGAGCGATTACGACTGTGAACTTATTACAAAGTCATTAATGAATTGCAATTATAACATTTGCAATGAATTTGGAAAGTTTCCAAATACTTTTTTTACATCTAAAACGAAATATTCGGTGTTAGGTACGATATTAACTATTGCATTTCATAATTAATAATCTAGTTCGCTAGTTAGCCACATTTCTTATTTCCATACAGTAGTATATTGCCAAATTAATCAAAACAGCGAAATATTTGACATCTGTTTGCGACGTTGCCCACTTTCAGAATAATCGCTCGATAAAACTGGCATAACGTGCACTCGTGATTTGCTAAAACTATACCAAACTAACTTGCTGACAGGCTTAAAATTTTAGTAAAGCAGTATCTAAATACGCAACACATTTTCGTAAACGATTACGACAAATTTGTTTCATTTTGACAGTTCAACAAAATTCATTGCGTTATTTACGTTGTTGAGTAGATTTTTTTCGAACTTGTGAAGCAATGGATTGACAATTTGTTTCAAAACGATTCAAATTCCGATTCGTGTATTACGTAATTAGGGTACTGTTAAACATTTTAATTTCATTCAACGCTCACACGACACTGACAAAACTAAATAGGAATTAACGTTCATCTGCTGCTTTCATTTCATTTTTCGATCATTCGGTAGGCGAGTGCTAGACATCAAGTGCCAAAATTCAAAATCCTTGGATCGTTTTAGTAAAGAGTCCCCGAAACTATTGTCAATTTCTCACGATTGATACACATTGATGCGCAAATTGATCGTCTACCAAATGCAATTGAAGCTGAAGAAGAATCCGCTCTTCATTTGTTATACCAGTTCCACTAACACCATCTCTTCCGCAGGACGTGGCGAGGCAGGCGGCGCAATGGCGTGCGCCGGCTGCGAGAAGCCGATCCTGGACAAGTTCCTGCTGCACGTGCTGGAGCGCGCGTGGCACGCCGCATGCGTGCGTTGCGCCGACTGTCGCGCGCCGCTCGCCGACAAGTGCTACTCGAGGGACAACAAGCTGTTCTGTAGGAATGATTTCTTTAGGTAAGTCTAAATTCAGAAAATCAACACATCACACATCAAAAGTCATAAAATGTGGTCCCCAAATCCAGCCTACAACTTACTATTTCTTGCTATATCAAAGAGTAGGTACGTACGTATAGTTTACATACCAACTCCTCGACAGTTTTTGAACCTTACGGTGCATAGTTTTGACGAGGTGTAAAATCACTTTAGAGAGGATTGTGATGTAGGTACCTAGTTAAGTAGGTACCTAGTGCTGGACATGATCATCATCATTCAGATTTGGAATACTGTAGACATTAGACAGAAAATTATTATAAAAAATTTATTATATAATTAATTAAATAATTTGGTACTACCTAAATCTAGCAATGAAATTGCTTTCATGTTTCACGAAAGCTTACATTGATCAGTTGTGTAAGACGTTGGGCCTATCCACCAGTTAACTGTGGCAACTGCATTGTTCAAACCAAAATAGTTGTCAATGAAAATTCTCTAAACACAAATCTTAATGCACGTGCTAACTTAACGTGTCGACACATGACGACCAAATCTATCGATAATGACTACGTTACTAAATTCCACAGACAAAGCGTCTAGCGAAGTAGCGGATGTGTAACCACCATATTAGGTTCGACGCGAACTTGCGATTACTAAGCGAACTATTCACGAATTTAGGAACGTTAATATGGATAGAGCTTAAACTTTAGCACGCAAAGACGATTTCGTGCACACGATGTAGTCTTGATTGACTTTAGTATGTTACGTACACGTGATGTTGCGGATTTTAAGTAATAACTGCCTTGTGTAGTGATGGAACGAAACTTGTAGTCACAGTTACGCAAACGTATTTAAGGGGTTAATGTTTGGAGAATTATAGGTACACCTCTGCGTATCCCTTCGGGGAATACAGGCTTGATATTATGTTTTGCTTACGAAATTGCATTATGAATACTTAGAGATAGCCACCTACTTACCTTAACAAGTGTATCATCATCATACTCTAGACGTCCTCCCCGTCTGCTCTTATCCCAGTTGAAGAGTGATCGGCACACCAAGTTTTCTTCTACTTTACATCTCTCAGCATGATGGCTGAGAGATGTATTGTAGATGAAAACTATCTATCAGTACATAGTAACCTCCTGTCTATCGAAATTATCTTTCACATAATCCATTCATAATTTCTTTGGTCTTCTACTACTTACAAATATGAAATATTGCATATTTTTGTTTCCCTTATTGCATTTTTTTGTTGATATGATATTCAAAACTTATTTGAAATATCGTTACGTACCCTGTAGATATTTAAATATCACCAAAAGTAACCAAAGCTACCATGAACATTGAGAATGAATATTGTTGAGCAAAAAGACCTACTTAGATATTATAGTTGAACACCTTTTTGGTAAAATAATTAGTACAATAGTAGGTTATATTAGCTTCATAGCAGCAGCTGGTGTTATAGTTTAAATTAATTATTTTATAGAAATTATTTATATTTTAACTAGGTGGGAACGAGTTAAAATTAAAGTTATTACACCGATGACATTTATTTAAAGAAACCTCTTTATATAGAATGCTTTAGAGAGTTAATAACTTTATGGGCTTTTTAAATAATAAGCAGTAATTGGTGTCTACTGTGTGTCTCGAACGTTATTTAGTAAGCGAGTCTACAGCTACTGAAAGTCTTTCTGAGGACCTTTGAACACGGGCATAAGGTAATAATATAAACCTGAAATCATAAGGTATATAAATGGAAGCTTGGCAGCTAAACTCTCTTCCTTAATTTAACATTTTTATAGTTATTTAACGTCGTGTGCCATAATAACGAAACCCCTTCCAGGGAGCATTTAATTAAACTCTCTGGGTGTCTTAAAACGTCTCTTACGACTTTACGAAATCAAGGAGAACCCGCAAATAGCAATAATCATGAGATGGGCAGTTGCCCCAACCATTTATAGACAGTTGTACTTGTATTCCTTTTACTTATTGAGTGACACTGATTCGTGACAAGTATCAATTTTGCCAGGAATAGCAAGTTAAAAATGATGTTCTATTATCAAAATGTATATTGATTTATTGAATCTAAAATGTTTTATTCAACCTAACATACTGTCGCAAGTTAGGTATATTGCTAGCAGAACAAAAACCTCTATTTTCACTGATTGGAACTTATAATGACATTGACGTGGAAACGGTCCCAATATCGATCCTTGTGGCATTCCTATCGACGAGGTCTGTTTTTAACGATAAATGGCATTGTTTCGTGGATATGCTATTTCTTATGTTATTGGGTCTCCAAGTATTTTCACAAATTAAAGTTTTGAGGGGATGAGAATATTCGTACGGCGCGCGGCGTAGCGTTCTGTAGGTAGGAAATGCTCATCCCATGTACAGTATAAAACAATTATGGACTTATACATTCCTGAACGTTAAAACGAAGACTTAGGTATCTATAAATCTTAGCTATAAATACCTTATATGGTAACTTTATACCTCAACAACATTTGCTATTAAACATTTATTATTTAGCAGATACATACAGTAAGCATCAAAAACAATGTCAGAAGCATTAAGTTTTGCCTTCAACATTTACTTGATGCCTATATAACTTTGTTGACCTGAAACTACTTGTGAAATGATGTTGTATGGTTTAAAGGTAGTATAACTGTCCTATTTTTTTTGTGTTGTTGATGATACCATATCCGACGAATAAATATCTTTATCTTTAATGAATTTATCAGCTTGTACAACCAATATAATTATTCTCTAGCTAGAGCATACCTACATAGTGTTTTAGTTTCTTTGAGTCAGATTCTCGTAACTCCAAATGCAGTCAGCAACAGTTTTTTTAAGTTTATATATTGCTTACTCTGGATGCTTTTAACTACGTCTATCTACATCGTTCTCACGTGTATAATTTTAACATGAATGATGAAAACAATATTTTGATTTAAAAACGTGTCTATGAAGTTTCTTCCGTTCTTCTTCATAGAGACCTACTACGCTTTGGAATGAGCAACTAGCTTCATCATTTTGACTGACCGATTCTTTAACAAATCAAAACTGCTTGAAATTGGTTTAATTGAAAAAAAATGCTTTGAGTTTGAATTGAGTCGGCTACATAAGATTGCAACCAGCACCATCAGTTATTGTAAAGTTAACTAGTGGTGTTCCACGTCTAGAGAGTCCAATAGCCTGAATGACTGAGAGATACCAAGTAGTTCTATAGGATTAGTATAGAACCTTCGGACATAACAGTAGTACCTACCTATATATAAGGTTTTTAAAATTCATTACCTAGTTAAGTATCCTCTGGAATTCCATTCATTCGTATTAATTTGTTTCTATGACTACTTTTTGCGTGACACAGATAAAAAATAGATTTACATACGCATCATCAAAGAATCATTTGATGTTAAATGACGAACAGATATCATTAGAAGTACAAACAGTCGTCATACAGTAATAATCTTTAAATTGCAGTTCATAAGTAACTTGTATATTTGACACCACATTAATTGCCTAACCCTTGACAAGTGTTGGGCTTATTATTAGGTAGGTACTAAGAAGATCAAAACAATTATTATAGGAATATGAATTAAATAAATGAGGTGCAATTGTAAGCAAAAGGAATTTAAGAAAAGCTAATGCCACCAAAAAATGTACTAAGACAACAAAGTTGTAAACAGGGCTGACATATAAACTCAAAAGTGGCCCCTACATAATGTGTCCCAAGGATCCCCAATTAGTTTTATTGGGAGTCCGTTTTTTTAAATAATATGACTGTCGCGGTGCATTTGGTAGTTGATTACTAGCAAAAACGATTAAAATATTTTTTTATGAAGTTACAAAATAGATCGGCAGTCCGGATCCGGACCATGGTCCACCATTTCGTGACTGCTTATGTAACATGTACTTGTATAAAAAATCATTTTTTAAATAATCATTTTTTTACTTTTCCTCCTACTGTCTACGATGCTTCACCACTTCTAAAAGCTTTCCCATAGCTCAGCTCCCGTCTCGATTCGGTCTCGCTATTCATCAAACGAACACATATATTCTTCTTCTATTTCTTTCATTTCCAACTTCATAATTATCTTTACAACTATATTGGCCTTCATGTTCCAACACTAGGACTCTAGCAGGTACTTTGTAGTTGTGTGTCCTACCTCCATTAACCTATCCGACAATTATGTATGTACACATACCGACAGATGCAACTAATTATGTCATCAGCTCGCCGTGACGCGTCTTAATGTCGACAGGCTCAACGATTACCATCAGTTTTCATTATGGGCACAAAAACGTGAGCCTTTGTAGGTTTACTGCTAGGATACAGGGTGACACTTTTCTTGATTCTGTCTGTGTATGTATTTTCTAAAGAAGTGTAAACGTTTTTGCTGTTACTGTTCTTGGTCTGCCTGCGCTGGTCACACGTTACCTGGGGTCAGCCTAAAACATTTTCATCCCCCTTCTTACCTCATCATTCACTCTTTGTTTATTCATTTCGTCCCTTTCTCTTACGCTATTACTATTCCTCCAACAGACATTTTTATTTATTAATTACATTAGGTAAAAAAAAGCGGCCAAGTGCGACTCGGACTCACCCATGAAGGGTTCCGTAGCAGCGAGTAATTTATGACGTATTAAAAAAAAAAACTACTTACTAGATCTCGTTCAAACCAATTTTCGGTGGAAGTTTACGTGGTAATATGTACATGATATTTTTTTTTTAGTTTTATCATTCTCATATTTTAGAAGTTACACATTTTATCACTTTGCAAGTGTGTCTCGCGCAAACTATTCAGTTTAGAAAAAAAATATATTAGAAACCTCAACATCATTTTTGAAGACCTATCCATAGATACCCCACACGTATGGGTTTGATGTTTTTTTTTTTTTAGTTTCAGTTCTAAGTATGGGGATCCCCCAAAATTTATTGTTTTTTTTTTCTATTTTTGTGTGAAAATCTTAATGCAGGTCACAGAATACATCTAATTACTAAGTTTCAACAGTACAGTTCTTATAGTTTCGGAAAAAAGTGGCTGTGACATACGGATGGACGAACAGACAGACAGACATGACGAATCCATAAGGGTTCCGTTTTTTGCTATTTGGCTACGGAACTCTAAAAATGGAATATTAAACATAAATAGAAAATCTTAAATTTAAACGTAACAAATATACTACCCACAGCATTTTCCACAGATTACTATTATATAATAAAAACAAGCTGTTAGCAAAAGTTAACTGTATCAGGGCTAACATAATGAAAAAAAAAATATTAAAAAAATACTTAAACAATATTTTATAGAACACAAAAAAAAAACTTGCGTGATCATACAGGAATTAATAATAGCCAATTAATAATGTTACCAACATTGCGTAAAACCTATGGAGCCTACCGCCGTTCGTTTAGAATTTTAATTATATCCTTTTTAAATTTATATCTGCTTATGAATACATTTTACTGTTGTAAAGACAGTCTCAAGAATTATTTTATTTTGTTGCATCATCCTTCATAATTCACTCTAGCAAGTACGGGACTTCTTTTTCCCTATACCTACCTTAGATGTTTCTTTGAAATCGTACTTTATTTTGATTTTAGGTCAGATTTAGACCCTGCCAAACTAAGCATAGAGTCGAGGTTTAAAACCATCAAAGTTAAGTCAATTAAATACCAAGAACTTGTAAACAATATGAATTTATAATGTCAACTTCACTTATTGTTATTTGCTCATTTCGCACGAGTAAATTCTCAGAAACCCGTATGTAACCAATATGTCAGTGAAAGTAATAGTTCAATCTCAAATATAAGAAGAAAACGTTAGTAATAAATCAATAAATCTTCAAACGTGTCTTCAATCAAACCAGTTTACAAAGATAAGTCGTAGTTTCTATTTTTGCTTTGATGTCCATAATCGATTTAAATTCATTTAGTTATGATGCCTAATCCAAGTTGTTGAGTGTAGGTAAAAATAATTCTGTTTTGACTGATGACCTGTCTGTATTCTGAGGTTAGGTTTTTTAAGTATTAGTGTTGAAGTGGACTGTATGATGTTGGGAAGACTTGAATTAAAAGACTTCTTCGAATTTTCTTGATTTATTCTTGACTTGTTTCCTTGTTGAGAGCTGGGATCCGACTGTAACGTTCCGGCCCAATGGTCCGTCTTTTATACTAAATGCGCTAAGCGCTTGTTACCGTAACGAGGCCCTTGATTTTTGAAACAATTCAACTCTTAATTTTCGCTATGTCCTCGTTACGCATAACCCTGTTTTTGGTAGTTCCCATCGTCGGATCGTTACAGTTTTTGCCCATATTACAGTTTATTTACACCTTAGTCTAATTACATAACCAGATTTTCCTTAACTAGACGTATAAAAAACTTTCCAGAACATAGACTGTTGCCACTCTGATTGTGACACATTTTCATTACACAAATCTTAAAATATCTAAAAAACCCGTGGACCGATTTACATGATTTAAACGCCACAAATGGTTTTGAGTCTAGACCTTTCATTTGACACTAATTTCAAGCTGATATCTTATCAAACAAAAATTCTCATTTTCAAGTTACGTAATTATTACCAAACCTTTTCACACATATTAATTTCTAAACAAACATTATTTCTAGTAATCTTATACGATTCTTAATGGAATACACATACTATTTTCAGTATTCAAATGCTAATTGGATTCTAATTAGATACTAAAAACCTAGTTACAAGTTAACTTTTTCCAATAAAAACAACAAAAGTTCGTCGAGACCCCGCCGCTACTTGTGCCATGGTGCACAGATAGGGTCTCAACAATGACTCTAAATTTACATTTTGATCTTACTTATGGGTATTCTAAATTAAATACGAACATGCTCGGCGTCCTTTACAAGTGTTTTTTTTCAGTATGCAGTTTTTTATAAATATTGCATATATTGATTTTATTGTGTCAGCTTTGAATATTTAATTGATCGTTGGTCGTCCAGCAGTGATTATCACCTTCTTGCCAATGAGCTGTTTAAAAAAAAAAACAAAAGAGAAATACCTTGTTGAGATGATTTTTAGAACTTTGAACATTTGAGAAACCTGAAACCTACTCTAAACCTCTTCTATCAGTCTGTTATGCCTAAACGTTTAAAATGACAAATACAAAAAAAAAAAAAAAAACTGGCACCTCAGAAAAAATTACAACCTTTTCGAAGAGCCAACTTCATGCCCAAAATTGCCCACATAATAGATAGGTATGAAAAATAAAATAATGTCTAAATTACATGGCGCCAAATATTTAAAAAAAGAAGAAGAAAAAAAGCAATTTTGTCGCAGGTCAGGTAAGAGCGGAAAACGGTTCACTTACAACTTCCGCTGACTGCTGAGTTGTTGGTTTAATTCGGCTTATATCGCCTTTAGGGTTCCTTGTGAAAATAGATGTAATGAGGGATAGATCAGTCAGAAAGTTTTCTATTTTTCAATTTGAACGTTAATTTCTTATTCTAAAAGTAACTTGTGTACCTTTTTCTCCATGTTACTTTTCTATATTTTTCAAAGCCCAAGAAAGTGACTAAGTTGCTGAATCTTTACGTCCTTCTTCAGCGTTTCCTCAGCCTGCTTCGGTGACCATTTCTGCATACATGCCTTATAGAATCAATGATTGTTTTTAATCAAGATTTTTTTTTGTTAAGATGTCTGAGTGCAATGGTTTATAATAAACATTATAACTTTGTTGTTAGACGATATTTTAATTGTTTTAAGAAAAAATATTCGTATAACAAACAAGGTCTAAGCCTTAGACCTTGTTTGTCATACTAATATTACAGTTATCAGTAGTGCTTACGACCACTAGTCCTTATACACTACTAACGGCTAGTAGTTGTAAGCGCTCCTGCTGAACATGACGCCCTGGGTTCGATTCACAGGTCAAGCCAAGTGTTATTAAGTTTTTCTATCTGGAATTTCTCGGTAGCAGACCGAATTGTGCACGGTTGATGGCTATAGGCTCGCCCTCATTACTTGGGACTTAAACATAACTGGTGAAATGTGGTTGTTCTATAGGTTCACCTCTGCCCAACCATTCGAGGAAACAAGGCCTGATGTTATGTTATGACAGCAGCCATTGCATACATAGATGATAATTACTAGACAGACGGTGACTATTGTGTAGATACAATTTAAAACAATAGTTTTACTTCACGGAAAACACCATAATTTACTGGAATTTAAAAGCATATTAAACTTGTGTTCATATGACATTTAATTTGACATCTCCAATTGGTCAAGTAAATGCCATCCACAGACAATATAGTTATTATTGTACAAAATAAGTTAAAATTACTTCAAACACTTAACTATTGTAATGTACTACATGTAATTATATCTTTATTGGTTTGCCGACAAATAGAAATAAATTCTATTTTATATAGATGCGGCTGATGTTACATACGACATGATTTCTAATATCTATTAGTGCATCTTGTATGAGACATATATAGGTTAATTTGTACTGTTCCGTATGTCTACGATCCGATCTCTGATAAGTTTCCTAACACTGCTGAACACGGCTGCAATTTGACCACTAACTACACTGCAAATCCATCGATATTTGCACATTTTTATTTCTTAGCATTTCGATGGCAACCTAAATAATGTCAGACTATAAACTTAGCTTTAAGTACCTACGAGTAATCAGATAAACATATCAGAAACATTAAAAATGGTTGCCAGCAACGTTTATGCATCAGTATATGGATATAGAGCACAGAAAGGGCTATTCAGTGAAATGCTGTTGTATATTTAGTTTTACTGAAAACCAATGTACAGAATCCCTAGCGATGCATTGTGTTTTATCAAAACTTTTTTATTTGATGACATTACACTCTGTCGTGACATTTCGACTTCCTCAATATAAGTGACTTCATTTCCGTTGTTTGACACCCCGCCATTATTGCGTTAGTTTTGAATCGACGATGCTCCAAAAGTTTGCGGGGCAATCTATGTAATTACATTACTAAAGTTCACAAAATAAGGGGGACATGCTGGATCATCATATATATTATGTTATAACAATTTTCTATCGTATGCTTAGCTACTCGAAGGCTTCCGAAAGATCTTCTTTAGGAATTTTTAAGGGAACGTTTTAGGTCCAATATCGGTTGCGAGTTCAGATTAAGTACCACAAAACCCTGTCAACAAACAAAATGTAATATATTCCAACGACGATAAAATTAAATGCTTCATCATTATGTACATATTTTCCTAAATAATTCTTCGCGAATGTCACCGTAAAATCTTATTTGCCAAGCTTAAAGCCATCTTGATTATAACTTCAAAACACCTGTCATACCTCAATTTTAATGTCATCAGTCGACAACGTAAATCATGTTTAGTTGGAATTGTCTTAAAAATAATTTGAAAGGCCAAAAAGGTGTGCCTTCAGGCCATTGCAAACTCAACTAAGGCACGGGGCATAAAACATTCAACATGACGCGGACACAATTAAAAAAATGAAGCAGAACGCCTTTGCAAGACTCAAAATTGATGAATGTTATAATCAATTAAAATTGTTTCAGTTAGGTTTTGAAGAATTTTCTTTTTGAAATATGAGCAGTTTTTCCGTTGGTTTTCAGATATAGTATTCTCAAGATGAGAACGATGGGAACCGTAATTTTTCGATAACTTTATGGAAAAAAATATTTTCCCCTACTTTCGACATGTTTTCCTTCCAAATAAATAAACAGGAATCTGATTTAGAATAGTAAATTGGATTAATTGGAGAGATTGGTTTAAAATGAATAAATTACATCACGCCTGTATTCTCCTAAGGGTTAGGCAGAGGTATACCTATAGAAAACCCACATTTCGCCAGTTATGTTTAAGTCCCTATGTAATAAGGGGCGAGCCTATTGCCATCAACCGGGCTGCTAATAAGAAATTCCAGATGGAAAAACCCAATAACACTTTGTCTGACCCGGGATTCAAAACCAGCAGCTCATGCTGAGCAGTAGCAGTTAGGACTACTAGACCAAGGAGGCAGTAAATAAAAATAAAATATATTGATAGGTTCTTTTGAATGTTGACTCTAAATTCAGTATTTTGTTACATTTCAACGTCTATTCCAGCTGATTTCTAAACTTTTTCTTAAAATTGGCGGCAACACTGTTGAGATATGACATGGCGGGTTGCCAGCTCCATACAGCCAAACCGAGTTTATGTATTATTCATGCGGCCTCCATCGTTTATGCAAATGTACCTGGTAATAATTCAATGTGATGATAAAAAAATAAAAAAACAACATTGCGGCAAAATTTCTTGCTCGCAATGTAGGTATTTAGAACTGAACTTGGAGGCTGGTAAGGTTTTAAAATATTTTCCTGCTTATATACATAACATTGTAAGTCTTAGCCTATCTTCCATCACTTAAAAATTGGTTTTTAGGTTGCATCTCTATTACCAGTTGAGATTCTGTCAATGCCTTATGTATATAAGTCGCAGTAAGATGGTTATAGCCGTGATATAGTTATATCCCTACGGATATAGTTATTTCCCTAGGGATATAGCTATATGCCGTAATATAGTTAGGTGTATGAAAGTGGTTCATAACTGTCTTACTAGGAATATAACTATGCTACGAGCACGACCTAGTAATATAACTATTAGGGCACTCATCACGACCGCGACTGTAACCATCTTACTGCAACATAAATATAAAATTACTGTCTTATTTGTTTTTGTCTAGGCTAGAAGTCTTTAAGACTGTAGGTCTGACATGTAAGCCTCATGAATGTATTATCATAGAAAGATTCAGGTTATTCAAAGATGACACATAGGTTATTGATTTGATTGGTCAACAGCCCGTTCAATATTATCCTGTATTCCTTGAATTTTCACTTTTTCCCATTTATATCCTTGTCCTTCAAAATCCTTCAATGTTAAAATGCTGTCATGATAAATGAGCTCTTATTACTATTTATGAATGATATTAAAGTAGATCGATGTTAGTGGCTAGTACTTGTTCACTTACTACCTACGCATCGCCTACATTACTTACCGTTATAGGATCAAGATTGGAAGTTAAGTGTTTAATTAATCCAATCATTTCGAAACTGTTAAAAATGGCAACTCTGTTTGTATTCTTTTATATTGTATCTTCACTTGCATATATATATTATAACCATATCGTCTACGTATAGGCTTACATCATTCGTCACATCGTCAGTATCTTTATAATATTATTCTACTAGATGCACCACGCGTTGTTTCAGCCGCATAAAGGCTCGTGCAGACTAGTGCGACGCGACATCGCGACGTGACACCGGCTATTGTTATACCGTGAAGTTTTCTTAGATATTGTATTGTTCGAGTCGCGTCGCACCGTCGCGTCGCGCTGGTCTGCACAAGCCTTAAGTCTCGATGCCGTGGGAATATCGGGATGAAAAGTATACTATGTCCTTATCCAGGTCATGGTCTACCCATGTTTGTCTGTTACGCTTTCACGCTAAAACGACTGAATGGATCTGGATGAAATTTGGCACATGGGATATAGGTTAGGACATTGGATACTTTTATATAAATTGCTATGATTATGACTATTTTACAGAGATTATTCAAGTGATTGAAAACTTCGCAGTTTCTTTATTCATCATTAATTGCCTTAATATCAACGTTTTCGATATTAATGAATAATTATCTATATAGAGATTATTCAAATAACACGATTTTTAAAACGTTTTATCCTAATTATATATCTGCTCAAATTATAATCTAGATTGCTTATCAGTATAATTTTAATTCCTAATGTCTCAACATTTTATATGACCCTTGGCTCCGGGTTATATCTCAACTCTTGCAATAATCGATAACTCATCGTAAATTTTTAATCGGTGGCAATTATCATAATATTCGAAAATATTGATCTTATAATAGGTATGTTGACTTATGTTTGCCCGTCTGTGACCTTTCTCTAGTTTGTTGATTTAATTATTAGCGAACTAAATACTCAAATATACAAATCATCAAGATCTTCATTGGCAGTCTTGTTTCATCCACTGTTTAGTTAAACCCTCATCACTGTTGTACCATGCTTTCCTGGTCTGTGCGAGTCTCATGCAGGTCATCTCCGCGATCTTCTATAGGTTGTCCTGCCATCTATCTGGCTGTTGGTCTGCTAACGCATCTTCTACCGTCTCTCGGCAACCAAAACCAAATATCGTGTCGACAATTGCCTGGTTCCTCAGCCAAAAATGCATAAGCCTTGTCAAAGAAAGTCACTTTTGGGTATGCCTATATTTTGGGTTTAAAAGACTGAGCATTCGAACGGATCGGGAATCTAGAATTAACTGTAAACTACGTCATGCAAACTACGCATCAAAGACCTGACGTTACACAAAAATCCTGCATCGCGCTAACAGAGTTTACCGCGCGATTGACATTTAAATAACTTTACGACGTGATCATCTTACCTCTAAAGTAATTTTGCTATCATCACCTCTTTCGACAAATCTCTGTCTACTTTGGCTACGTAGCTGCTAAACAGAAGCCCCGTAGACCGTTACGAAAACTGATTGATATGATAATCCCGTAAGTAATCACCAAGTTTAGTAGGTCAGCGGGTTGGTGAACAGTGATCGAAAGTAGGTGCAGTATTTACATAAACGTTAACTGACGAATATTAGAATTCTTGCACATGTATTGGGCATTTGACAACCAGTTTATAACCCAAAAAAAAAGAAAATTCAAATTTCGAAACGATCACAGACAGTGCCGCGGGACGATGGTCGTTTAAATCATTATCGAGTAAGGTCTGGCCCATATTGCCAGACTAAAATAACATAAAATATGAATTAAAGCCGTTCGCGGGAACTTAAATCTATCAAATCCGACGATTAACATTCATTAGACCGCTACTAGACGGCCAACTTTTTTTTTGTATAATCGCTCACTGTTATAAACTTTGGAGTTCGGTACAATAAAAAAGTTGCTTTACTTGGAAACTTTACTTTTTATTTTCATGGTTTTCCTCGTCTTTGAAAGGAAAGTTTTATAGAGGATGAATGTGAACAATATTTATAACAGGTTTTTTTTACTTTTTCCTAAAAGTTCTCTACAGTAAGCTGCAATTTTATTGTATAAGTGTATAATAGCTCCTAAAGATATGTCAGCAAGTGAAGGGGTCCGATGGGACCATTGCCTGCCGGGGTTGCGGGAAAGTCCGAAAGGGATACCGTGGCCCCCTGGCATTGCACAGGCAACAGAAGGAACACGGGTGGGTTTTAGTCAGTAAGAGTCTGACACGCCCGGGAGAAGTCATTTCATGACTTCCGAGCCAAAAAAAAAAAAAAAGTGTATAGCTCCTAGACACTTTAGGGCTTCTGACACTATATCTTATTTTGGGATTAATATGAATCTATAAACTTTATAATATCTAATACCGAACGCAGCTTTTTTGAATAGATCACACCTGACCGGATTCTGACTGGCAGCCATTAATCATAGTAATTTTCATAACATTCACATGTCATCGGTGTGCCGAAAACGTTCGATTGCGGTTTAAAGCTAGGACTCACTGACGGAAGAGAGACGGAAAAATATACCTACAACATTTTTTATTTTATTTGAATGTGTGTGACGCATCTTTGAAGTTGTTCAAATATGTTCACATGCCCTTTAGGTCATGTCATTGTATTGTCACCTACAGTGGAAGTTGAAATGTCTCTGTAGGTACCTATACTTTTAAGCAGTCTATCACTTAGTTTCTAGATAGATTTTTATTAGTGTACAGCTAGAGAAATTAATAGTTAGGTAAATTGACACCCTTCGTCAATTAACCGTGTTACAGCTATTTCATACAACTGTTATAGAATGATAGTTGTGATTTGAATAGTACGGAAAATTTAAGTTGGTATTCAATTTGCTTAACAATTAATTTTCCTGAATTAAAACTGGAGTTATTTCAAAAACTATGTGCTTACTTCTCTGAAGAAAACCGTAAATTTAATAATATAATAATTTTACATTTTATTTAACTACATTATGTAAGTTAAATTTAAATACAAAAGTGCAAGCTAACTACATAGAATGAAAGTTGTAAATAATTCTTAAAATGCAAATACTAGCATCTACCTAATGTGCCACCGTCCTGTTTATCGACACATCCGTCGATCATATCTTACAGAGTTACATCACTGGCCTATGAATATTGATAGTAATATCTTGAATATTTTAACATAATTCGCTTTAAGGTGATAGAACCATCATCGAAATGATGCCAAGTGGATTAGAATGTCGTTACGATTGAAGTGATACGGAATTGCACAAACTAACCTAGTTTGCTAAGTTTTTACTAAGACTTTTTATGAACACGATAAAGCACCTCGGAAACTTGAAATATTATTTTCTTTTACAAAAACTTACCAGTTTATAGTAATCGAAACTATCCCAGCATTGAATTTTATTTTTCTAAATTATGAATGCATCCTTATTGCCTTTAATTTCAGGCGATACGGAACAAAGTGCAGCGGTTGTGGCCACGGCATTTCACCGTCCGACCTCGTTCGCAAAGCTCGCGAGAAGGTGTTCCATCTCAACTGCTTCACATGCCTCGTGTGTCGGAAACAGCTGTCCACCGGCGAAGAGCTCTACGTCTTGGACGACAACAAGTTTATATGCAAAGAGGATTATCTCGCCGGGAAGGCGCCGACACAGCATTGTAAGTTTTTTATTCTAAATTTATGACTTGTAACCTCTTTACAAGCTCTCTGTATTTCCACAAATATATTTAAAGATTTTATTTGGTATCAACAGTTAAGTAATATTTTATTTATGTGCTGTTATATCTGATGCCGCCGCGGTTACTAGATGTTTATCTGATGAACGCATCCATTGATGAACGGCCGTGCAATTAAAATGTGAAAGTTGGTAGCACTTGTTCCAATTTCAAATTAGACAAGGTGGAGCTTGGAGCTTTGCTTATATCGATAGCGCGTTGTGAAAGGAAATCAGAATTGAAGTAGACATGTGGCGACATCACGGGTCAATGTCGCTAAAATAAAATAACAAGACAACTAGATTACTTCCAAATTGCGCTATTCTTGTCTCCAAACTAAACTATATACTATTTACGTAAGTCCAATCAGACATCGACACACGCCCGTCACGTTAACAATCACTCCCAATGTTACTATATGAAAAAATAAATGAGGTCTTTTATTGTCCTCATTCGTTCTCGGACCCAATCGATGCAGAATAATTACTTTTCTAAAACACGACCACGTCTCCTTCAATTTACGAACGTGACATGTGAGAATTGCATTCTCAATTTAAAATGCGTTTTTTATTGTTTAAGAACGTATCACGGCAACAATAAAACTCTCGGAGCACCCATTTTGAAATCGGATTTTTCGATCAATACGAACCGTAACAGAATCCAAGTGAAAAAAAAAGAAACAAAAAGTCGAAGGCGTCGGACAAAAAGCCAACCGCATTACACATTAGCCACGTCTCCACGCGGTAGTGCTGTAGACATCTTTTTTTTACTTTTTTATTTACCGCTTTGTCGAAGGCACCTTGACGTGAGGAAGAAAAAACTGACGGATTGTAGGCAAGATGTGATCGTGAGGTACGGACCATTCAAATATACACGGAGATAGTACAAATATTTTGATAGGCACCCTCGTTAAAATAGATCCTGAAACAGCAGCTGTAGTGGTTACGTGTGATTCCTCTGTTTTGTCCAGACAGGGTCGCATATTTCTATACATCACATCGTATTGATATCCGGTATTTCTGGTTTTATTGAATCAATTATTACGTACCTGCCGAATGTTAATGTATTCTGTGTGCTACTGTATCGTGTAGCTCTTAAAGTGAATATATGTAGAGATTAACGCTAAATACAATTAGCATTTTGCCTTTATTTCTTTTGTCGTGGAAACTATATTTAGCAAAATATAGATACCTTTATTTTTATTATTTTTTGAATGAAAATGAACTTTAATCATAAGTCTAATTAAGAGGGCAAAACCGTATTTACAACGTAATGTGAAAATCGATGATACACCACTATTTTTTCAAAATTGGAACGGATATTTTTTAACTTGAGCTGTAGCGTTAAGCATAAATATTCAAATACGATATTGGTACAATAAAATAGTGTTGTCCGTGTGTTAGCTCATTCACCCACAAACATGTGCTAGCCGGCGGCGCCGCCCGTGTTTGCTCAACGTAATTGTGTTTATACATTGTTAGAACGGAATAATGCCTGCAAATAAACTCAAGAGCGAAAT
Source organism: Xanthia togata (assembly GCA_963853775.1). Taxonomy (NCBI): domain Eukaryota; kingdom Metazoa; phylum Arthropoda; class Insecta; order Lepidoptera; family Noctuidae; genus Xanthia; species Xanthia togata. Next base: position 15,883,406 of record OY970809.1, read on the forward strand.
AACGCGACGCGACGGGAGCAATCGCGCGGGAGAATTTAGAGTATCACGGAACAGAAGGGTTCTATTTTATAGTTATCCATAGTGTGTTGAGTTTTTTTATGAATTTCCTATCGAGGAAATTAACTTTTCCTGTGCTTGAGCATCAAATCTAGGTAAGGTGTGTTAGTGGTCAACTCGGTGCTACCGTGTTCCAAAATCATAATGTATTTATTAGGGCGCGTTCCCACTATGTCGTAACGATTAATTTATCGTTGGAAAATTGTAGACGAAAGTCGTGGACGACAGTTAATCGTGTCGTCCTGTTGTGAACAAGTCCATTTAAATACACAAGCCAGCGTCTCTTTAAACGACACGATAATCTGTCGTCACGGCATAGTGGGAACGCGCCCTTAGGTACAAAATATGTCGTTGCAATAGGTATATATTTTTGTTTTAAAATGTTTTTAAATATTTTGTATACGTTGCTGTTTTATTTATTGTGTGGCCGTCAGTTTGCTGAACTCAATCCATAGACTTGACCAGACCATTTATTATTTTTAATTATTACTAGCTGACCCGACAGACGTTGTCCTGTCACAAAAATCCCATAGAAAAAAAGGAACATTCACTTTTCCCGAATTGTCCAATTTTCCCGTAAACTTTTCAAAATTTTCATTCCACAAAACACCTAATTCGGACTATTACGAACATTTAAACAAAAAAAAAAACCAAATCGGTCCAGCAGTTCTTAAAGAACAGCATTTCATTTTTATTATATAGTATATTTTAAGATCATACACAATCACACACGTTATTATGGATGATCACGCGTTGCAAATCTCAGAACCGAGCTACTCATCTCACATTAGGTTGCTATGATAATTTTATTTATAGCTGCCTTATTTTTTTTGTAAGACGCGGTTCATTAAAAGGTTTAAAGTTTGTTTTTAGAAAAAAAAATGACTCATTAGCTGTAAAATATGCTAAGAATTATTTTTTTTATGATGAAAAAAATATATCGGAATACTTATAGTTTTATAGATAACTAGCAACCCGCCCCCTGCTACGCTCGGTTTTTACGACAAAACAGACGAAATTTCTTTATTATTAATGTAAGTTAAAAATATATTAAGTATTATACACATAAAACTTCCGGAATAAATTCTCTAAATGATGTTGCAAACCGAATCAAAATCCGTTGCGTAGTTTAGAATAACAACGCAGACAGACAGACAGACAGGAAAAGTGACTTCATTTTATAATATAGATATAAACATTGGAACCTACTTGCAACCAGTAAAAAAACTCTCTCAGCAATTTTTTTTTCATAAAACAAAAGAGTATCGCAAACTAAACATAGTATGACAGTAAACCCCCCGCGTGATCGTGCAATGATACGATAAGCCAAACAAGGAATTGTTTCCACCAGCTGAACTGAGCCCCACAGAGCAGTAGATTAGACCCCGCCGGTCCCTGTCCCGCATGCGAGGGTTAAGAAGCTTACGTGGTTATTGATACGGTTAATGCGAAATTGCGAAACTTATAATTCCGCGAAGACTTTATGATTGTTGTACAGAAAAGAAAAATATATTGTAGGTAGTAGGTTCTATTTTAATATTTTCCGGAGTGCTTTGAGGCCCGGTTGCATGACAAAATCTCTAAATAAATACCTTTAGCGCTAAATGTAATAACGTCGTTCTGTTTCTGCCAATAGTTTGAAGATGACAGAGACAGAACGATGGCTTAAATTCGTTTAACGTTAAATCTTTTTACTGATTTGTGGTGCAAGACGGCCATACTTTTAAATAAAATGAAACGGCTACTTTAAACCTACTCCCTTCAGTCTCGTAAAAAAATCACCGTGAAAAGATTTTCTTTTTGTGTAAAATACCTATGAATCTGTGTAAATTTTTCTACAAAAACAAACTAAGCCCTTTTCTATAAACGGCCCCCGATCCTATTTCCTGCATGTGTATGAAGGCTGGATATCTGCGCGTCCCAGGCGGGGCCGGGCCGGCGCACGGCGCACGCCGATAAGGCGTATCAATCAAACGCACGCGCTCTGGGCGCAATCGGGTGAATAGGTGACCGTATCGCGAGCGTGGCGGTGACGGGTTGAATTTTCTCTTCTATATTTCGTGTGTCAACGTCATTTTTAAGTCTAAGAAACTAAGGTTTACATGTTTTGTGGGGTCTGTTTTTTTTCCGCAACTAGTTTTTGTACCTCAAATTAGGTTGTATAATCTAGACATGTATATCTTTTTACAAATAAAAATATATTAAATCGTCTAATCCGAAAAATCTTTAGCATATTTTTACTGAAACTAAAGCGCCAATTTTAATTAGGTACCGTGAACATCGACACAATGTTTTAATCAGACTAAACGAAAATGTGAAAAAAGCAAATCAAAAAGCACCACTTATTTGAGAAAGAATTTAATCCCACAGCTTATGAATTAAAAATATACTTCAATTTCTTTAAAAAAAATAACGCAAAGATAACAGCATAACTGCTTACGTTGCGAGTGATCCCCAATAGGGTTGCACCCTCATAATAAACCGCTGCTGGCTGTTTGTGTTGCAACCGATACGAGATCGAGTTGTTTGTTGTGGCCACGCTCTAGCGCGCCTCATTACGTCATACACTTGTTCCAGACTTGAAATTAGAGAAAAAAAAAGAAAATCGATGAGCAGAAAACATGATTCGATTTGTAAAATAAATTGAACACTTTGTAGATACATACTAGAAATAGTTGTTTGAACGCTTGTGCAAGTTTGTACTCTTTGCTATACCATAGACGGACGAGGGCCGAAAGGACGCTCGGTAAAATTAGCACAACAACGAAACTTTTTTTTAAATGTCATCATAATTTTGTATTTTTTATTTAATGTGAATCGCTTCTAAGAATTTAAACCAAATTGTTCCTTTATCCTCTTACAAGTAAATGCTTTTGAATTCTTCAAAATTGCCCAAGCCAGATAACTTTACATTGATTACTATGATTATAACTCGACTGTCTGCTCGGGATTTCTAAATACACACCAATTTTCCAGCTTAATTTTTTATACTACACAACAAGAATACTACGATTTCAGTAAAAGTATTCACGAACTCCAAATAACACGAATGTCAAGCGAGCGCGGTAAAAAAGTAAAACGCGAAATTTCAGACGTAAACAAAACCTCTGTACAAGTCCTGGGGGCGTTCGTCTGTGAGTTTTAAACCTTATCCCGAGGTGTTAAGAGTGGAGTGAGGTGCAGAGAGAAAGTTGTGGTTACAGCTATGTGCAGTCACGTAGAGACTCGGAATGGCGTGGAATGGAGGAGACCGATAGAATCCCATTTCATGCCCCCCCCCGCTCCTCGCCCTCCCCCGTCTCCCGGTAGCCGTGGGGGTGAAGCAACCATTACTCCTGATTCTGCATCCGACGGCCCGATCGAGTTAATAAGACTGACAGCAGTGTATTATTTCAAAATCTTTTGCATATTTATTCGTATTTTTCTTGGAAATCACATCATATCTTACGTTCTCGGTTCAACTATTAGATCTCTATTCATTAATTTAACAGAAGAAAATGTAAGTGTTTTCTTTCTTTTTTTCAGTAGAGATAAATCTTGCTCCTTACTGTTAGTGTCGCTATACATAGATTGTCTTGAATCCCGTTTAATATTCATAACATTGAGATCTTTTCAAGTAGTAATCAAATGCACAATTCGTGGTTATAAATATACATAGATACAAAGTTACATTAAACATTCTACTGGTCTTTTAACTGGTTGATTTCTTGAATGGTCAATGGAACGAATACTTTTAATCGTTATGCCGCCATACCATGGTATAATAGGTATAGTTAACCCGTGCAGTGCGCCTGATGGCCTCCTGTATCATAGACGCGGCCGGCGCGAGCTTGGTTCACTGCCTAGTTGTGCTTCCCACCTAACGTGGCCACTTCGATTTCGTCGTATGTCTGCCCATTAATTTTTATTTATCGTTAAAACGATCGATAGGTAGCGTGCTCGTAAACTGGCCGCAGTAAACGTTTATGTTTGAGTTTTATGATGTTTTAATGTAGCGTTTTTGAAAGCTCGCAAGTCCCGAGTTTCTATTTTATATGGACTCGTGGAATAGAATTATAGGCAGTAAAAACATGCCGAGGTGTGTGATAACCACGGCTTCGATTTTTAGTCTCGTCGCGTTGCAAAAATGACATTAATGTTCTTAATGTAAGTGTAACTGTAAACTGATTTATGATCGAAATATGATCATAAAAGCAGAACGCATATTATGTAGAGCTGTTATGTACGGAACTGCGGAATGGAAACATTCTGACAGGTGAACGGTAAATAGTAAAATCGAACGATCACGTGCACACAAATAAAGACGGCAAAAAACTAATCGGTCAACGATTTACAGCGTCAGGAGCGTACCCCGAGGGCAAATTATCGATAATCGAGCGACTAACCAAATAGCCGGTGTCGATACAAGTTATCGACAGTAATCGTTATAATCGCTAGTGCCGCGATTGTTGCCGCTCGCCATTACGGGACGTGCGCGGCGTTTTAATACTTCACCAATTTTTTTGACCCCTCACTTTGAGGAAAACAAAACCTCCGCTGGTCCCTTCTAAACTAGTGATCTCTACAACTTTTTGTATACGCTTATTATTGAAATTATTATTTATTAACTGTAATTGTCGGCGACGTTTCGAGGGTTAAGTTCAGCGTTTAGCGTAATTTGGTCGGTTTGGCTTTTTGAGGGGCTTATTAGTAATTATTAGTTGTCAAAACGCAAAGGTTGTGTTGGGGTAATTATTGCGTTTATGACTAACATCGAAAATAATGTTTCCTGTCGGCGGCCATAGTCGGTGGAATGAGGAGATAATACTGGCTCCATTTTAAATAAGGAGTAGTTCAATTTCTGTATAATAATAACTAACCATAATCTCCATACGTAAATCGTTAAAACAATTATTTGTGATTGTTATTTTCGCTGCTATTTCCCGTTTTCAGTTCGTGACGCGCTGCTCGAAGGAGTCTACGCATTCTTTTTTCAAATTATTTTACTTTCGTGCGCAAGTATTGTGCGCGGGTAAATGGCGTGAAATTGACGGGTGGCCAGTGTTTGCTGGCGTAAAGTCTGACCATTTAAATATGGACCCTGGAGGTTATACACCGCCACCTAATCGTACTTAATGTTTTAGGGTTATGGTCAGGTAATAAATGAATTAGTATGCTAAATGCTAGGGATGTATTCAACTTGATCATGACATACTATGAGAATATTAAGTTGCAAAAGTGAAACGTTTTAGACGGCGATTCGATAATATTGTACGACAATTGATAGTGAAATTTTAAGGAGGAATCACGTTTAGGCACATTTTGTTACATGAGGGAGAAGAAAGATATTTAGTAACTATCTCTGTTCCTCACACTAAATCTCTTTTATTCTTTATTTTCTAAGAATTTTCACTACTATCACGTGTATGGTGCTGCACGTGCAACAGTTTACTTACCTACTTATTTATTTTATGGTTATATTTTACAAGGAATTCAGTATTCAAGCTTTGAAAGTTAGTTCTAATTTGGCAATAAGTACACACATTACTCTAAAACTAGAGCTCCAATATTCTCTTGCTACATAAGTAAGTAGTCTAGGTACATACCACATAGATCTTATCGTACACTGCAGAGCTTGTTAGTTTCAAGTTTGGGACATAATGTGACGCTTTGTGCACTAGAGTAGGCCACCTCTTTGTCAGGGCAACCTTTGAATTCGAATTTCGAAAACGAACAGCCTTCGTTGTTTTAATTTGCGTTCGATATTTAAATTGCATAACGCTGTGATTGAAAGTTAGCTTTTCATTACTGTTGTTTAGTTAAAATAATTAATTGCGTAAATGAGGTAGGTATATTTTATTTCCCTATTTTATCCCTTTCATACTTTTGGTCTTCCATCCCTCTTTTCTGTATGCATAAATTAAGGCTGGGATATTGAGCTAATGCAAGTTTTACATATTTAAAATACATAGTAAGGTATTTCTATAGATAAAGTAGTAAAAAACTAACTTCAAATGCTCGCAACTTCGTTCACGGAAATTTCTCGTTACAACTTCTAACATATCTTGTCCATTCGGGGATAATCTAAATTCCCATTACTTGGTGAAAGAATTTTCGGAATCGGATCCGTAGTTCCGATTACCCTTACATACAAACTCACAAACTGATTTTACCTCTTCAGAATATACATATATGTACCTTTAGATATCTGCAGCTGTAGTAGCTTCAATATTTTAAATAAAAGTCAATCCCACCCCACGCCATTCATACCAGTTTTATGCTGACAGATTCATTCCCAGACGTATACCTACGTACCAACTTCTATACATAGGCAGTGTCGCGCAGGGTGGAGGCGGCGGCTGAAGAAATATTATTTCCTTATCTACCCTCCGCAAGTCGTTCGCCCCCACTCTCCCCTTGACCGGGGCGCCCTCTCACACAGTCGTAAGACAGTATTTTATTATGGAACTGTTTTCTTTAGAAAATAGTGTGCTGTTGAAATTATTTTTAGATGAAAAATAATTATGTCTAAACACAGAAAATCTAGTTTAGTGCCTGACTGTTTAACAACAAAAATAGACGACTGACTGAAGATAGGCAAATGTTTTTGTGAGATTGTTTTAGTTACTTCTTAAAGTCAGTAGGGGGAGCACTGAGATAGGACTTTATAAAACTCAAACATCACCCTGAGAGGGTCTAAAGTTTATTTATTTATTTACTTACAATATGGCCGGTATAACTTGGCAGTTCCGAACTTCGTGCAGAAGGCTGCGCAATAATATTTTTTAGGAACCAAATGGTGACATGAGGCTAGTGTGAGCGAAAGAACATGCGCGAAGTTCGCAGAGCCTATGTTCAGACCGGCTAAGTTATATCGACCGTATTGTATAAACTATTACCACTTACATTACAAGTTACGTTACAAGTTTACGGATTGGCTCTACCTTAATAAAGTTGTCTACATCATCTAGGATTAAATATGATTATCTAAATCTATTACCTATATAAAAATCAATTGTCGTGCGTTAGTATTGTAAAAACTCGAAAATGACTCGACTGATTTTTTTTTTGTTATTTTCGCCTCAATACTGGTTTAAGAAAAAAAAATCGGAAAAACCCAAAGGAACAGCCGAAAAATCTAAAAAATCAAAATTTTTCCTCACGTTGTACGAATTTCACCGGTTCATCTAATAGGTATCCAATAGAACTGAGACCTGTAATTTATGTTAATGACTACTCCATACTTATGGAGTGATGAACCTTCTCAGATCTGTGCTTTTAAACCAGATGACGTCACGACATTTAACCAAAATCCACTTACACACACCACAAAATTTACGACTGAAAACTACAAAATGGCCTAGTAAAAAAAAAAACATTAATCCTGGACCTGATTAATACGGGCCGGTCTTGTCCCAGGCCAGGCCGGTGAGAGTAAAGGCTGGGCCCAACAGGGGGCGCCGTTTAATTGGACCCCCTAAGTCCGGGCGTTAAAGCACCAATGTTAGGTTATTTATTGACTGGACAGTCATTATCGCTCGTGTGTTAGATGTTCTGTTGTTCACAATGTTCACCTCTTTAACAGATTTGTTTTTTTTATGTAAATAGGCTGTATGATTTTTATTTTGTGTCTTGTTGTTTGATTGCGTCGTTTGAAAATCGAAGACGAGGTTGTGTTGCCAGCCAGGGATTGTAAACCTCATTTGTTTAAAACTTTCTTAGATCTTATACTTAGGTACTTACTTATTATGTTTTAGTACTGGTATAGTCTGAGGTAAAAGTGCAGTCTGTAGTGAGAGACGGTGGGCCATAATCCACCACGCGGGTCTAGTGCGGATTGGTAGATGTCGCATGTCTTCGAATTTTTGGTTCTAGGACAATATGTTTTCTCACGATGTTTTCATTCACTGTTTTGAGAGCAGTGGTGATGAAATAATTTACCTGCACAAAGTTAAGCACATGCCGTGGGTTCGAACCTACGACCGTACTGATCCTAACATGTGTAAGTCGCGGAAGTTACCACTGGACTACTAATGCTCACTGATCTATACCTATAATACATTTTTACTTGGTTTGACGTCATCTATGGAATCATTGAAAACAAAAGGCTTCAACTAAAGACAAATGATCTGCTTTTAGATCTAGGAAAAGGGCTGAAATCCGATTCCTGTCTAGAAGTGAGTCGTGTTACTATAGAGAAAGAGTCTTCTTTTCTAAATTGACCAAAATGCGAGAGTGTAGTTAAACCACCTGCTCTACAAAACACAAAGGAATTGGGCATTACTAATTCACGCCTCAATTAACCCTGACCGCCAAAATCCACCGTCAATTAAAGAACAATAATCGGCCACATATAAACCCAGCGTCCGGCTACCGAAGCAGTCAATAAACTAAATATTCCTGGAAGGCAACATAATCGTGAAAGACACCCGACACTCAATCCAACGCCTGTTCAGCCCAGAACGCGCCATTCATACAAAACATATGCTAACAATCCGTCCGTGCCATTATTCAACTTAACCTTTAATAGCCTGAATCGGGAATCGAAGCTGCGACGCCTCATTTCACTTCGCTTCCTCACCACAACCAACCAATCAAATCTCAACCTTAAACTCTCAACCTACGGTCTAAAATCCCGTGTTGCAAGCAAAGCCTCCTTAATTGGTCGCAATGAAATGTAAACATCTTATGTAACTCAAATAAACAATTGAATTTCAATTTAATTTACGTCCGAATAGAGTTAATAATGCAATGCAGGCAGGAAATGCAAATTTTCAGCCACACAGTTTACTTAGCAATTAAAATTAATGAGCGAAACAAGTTCAGGTTTGTGGAACAGAATGAGAAGGTCTAAGGGACTGATGAAGTCTGGAATATGTATGAATACCTAGTACAAAAAAAATATGAAAAACTTGCTCCTGTAGGACAAACTCGGCATTGCTTAAGGTATAATGACACTTACCTACTAGCTCAGAATTGTCAGTAAAAGCTCTATTGACAATCTGTAGAGAGCTATGTAGCTGACAGATAGAACCGAGAGTGGCTATCTCTATATTTATGGTTAAACCAAAGACAGGCTGTAAGAATTTCACGCCGCAGTCATAATAATAGTAGACATAAAACTGGAAACGGCTCATAAGAAACCTTGACGCCGAAGTCAAGACCATAGCTTAACACTGAATTAGAAACAGGTCGCTACTAAAAAATATATTTCTTTAACGCTTCGTTTGAACTCTGCTTGTTTATGGTTCGACTTTTTCTAGATCTGTTCTGGTGACGAATCTCAATGGAGCGTACAGGTTTCCGCATAGAAAGCGTTTCCTGAGGTCATCCGATCGATATTTTTTATCGATGTTCAAATATTTTCGCACTAGAAGAAACCGGACGTCGAGTTGCAGTATTGCCTTATTCAGTGCTTGCCTCTTTCTTCGCAACTAGGTCAACCAAATAAATGTCCGCTGGTAAATAAAATATGGCCCAACGTGGCCTGTTAACTTATTCACCAATAAATACTCAAATTGGGATAAAATTGACAGGCTCAACAGTTTGCCGTGCCTGAAATAACCTCAAGGGAGGTCGTTCCGTGTCCGTCAAACGTTCTCAGGCTACCGATTCGGACCTCCTTCATTTTATTGTTTTCAAAATTTTACTACCGCACTAAATCATTATTTTCTGCGAACCAGCCAATGTTATGTGATTTCACAAGCAAACGCCTTCGCTATCCTTTGATGAACTCCATTTATATTTAAATCGTCATTCTCAGAAAGATATGAAACCGCTTCATCACTGCCTTTCCCATAGAGAAGATAACCTCCTTGTTTGAAACTTTAGTTCGTATGTAAATAAAAACGCCGCGGCTATATTAATAATGCGGAATAGAAACAAAAAAGAAAAGAAATTAAAAATCGAACGCCGGGAACGAAACATCCATACAATAATGGGAAGGAACAAAGAAGTAAAAAAGCGGGAAGAAACCTGTCGACGCCATGTTGTGTGGCAGTCGGCCTTCACGCCTCGGCCGCTGAAGATTATCTCTCGAAAAAAGAACCGAACGGGAGGCTTTTCTTGACGATGTAGGTCGTACATCCCATTCATGTCGTGGGATTATGGCCTCTTAGTGCTACCGAATAAAGAGTATATTAGTATGGAGTGTTTCCGACTTAATATATTTTGTGATAGCTTGGAAGAAAGAGCGTCGTCACCGTGCGCCTGCGCTGATGACCTGTCAATTCCGTCGTGTACGCCGGCCGTAGGGAAAAAAGTGACATTAGAGTGGCCATCTATTATTTTGACTTTATGTGGGGAGATGGAGCCGAGATTGATCGTGTTTGGCTCAGCCCTTTTAATTACACCGCATTCAGTTGAATGGCTTTGTATCCGTCTACTGTTCGGTAGATGTTTATGTATATGTAACTATACTTATGTACAGTCATCTTTTGTAGAAAGGTTTTTATTGCTCAGTGTTTTGAAACTTCAGCGTCCTTTTTTCCACATACTGGTTTATTTTCTGTGTTCCTCTCTTTTTGAGCCTCTCTCTCTCTCTCTATTTTAGCTTGGGAAAAATAAAAGTTTTGGTAATATTAGGGTTCCGTAGTCAACAAGGAACCCTTATAGTTTCGCCATGTCCATCTGTCTGTTTGTCTGTCTGACGTCCGCGGTTTAGCTCAAAAACTATTGGTACTAGAAAGTTGCAATTTGGCATGAGTATACACGTTAATGATGCCAAAAAGGTGGTAAAATAAAATTTGAAAAAAATAATTATTTAGGGTACCTCCCCTACATGTATAGTGGGATGATATTTTTTTTTTCATCCTTCCCATAGTGTGGGATATCGATAGATAGGTCTCCTTAAAAAATATTCGGGGTTTGGGAAGACAGTTTTTTGATTAAGTAAACCGTTCGTGACTTATCAAGCTTTAAAGTATCAATTTTCGTTAGAGTCAAGTGTCCCCCCCTCTACCTACTAAACGGTTGAAGTTAGAAATTCAAATGTCACGGCAGTACTACTTATATATAACGAAATTTAAAGGAAAACTATCACAGCTAAGTAGGCTTTACAATTTAACGAGTAATAATCGACCAACTTACATTTGCGGTTGAAAAACATGTTCTCCGATACGGAATGTATGAGAGAACATGTTTTTTCAACTACAAAGTTAAGTTTTTTCTTGCGATAAATTCATCCCAACTACGGAACCCTTCATTGTGCGTGGTCCGACACGCACTTGGCCGATTTTTTTAAATTAAATTTCAAAGATAAAAAATAGCAGTTGATTTATTTCTCGTTTTACTTGAGTTATTCAATGGTTCTAAAATTTCAGCTAGTCTTCAGATAATAGAGGAAAAGATTTTATTAAAAAAATATCGCAAAGTAATAAAAAATGTCTGTACGTCACATAAGCGCGCGCGCACTTTTGTCACGGTACGTCTAGAGAGCGCGTGCGTCGCTTCTTGCGTCCTCTCATTGTGCGATTTCGTATGCCCGCCATAGATTACCGTCAACCACGTCGTTAGGTCGCATTCTTGACGCTAATGTGGCATAATGTTACTTGTACCTGTAAAAGATACAGGCTCCATATAACTCCTGCATGATGCACCTGAGATAGCGCGTAGAACGAATTTTCCGGTTACAATATTTCCTATTCTCTTTTCGAGGTGGCGCAGGAAAAAAGTACCTAGCTGAAAGACCTTGAGGGAGGCGTTTGCCCTGCATCAGTTCTATTTATTTACTTACAACCCTTGTGCCTTATGGTATTTCCCATCGGCAAAAATGAGGAACTCTCATGCAAACGTGCATCCCCAATATAAACCCCTTTCGGAGATGAATTTTCAAAAATCCTTCCGTAGTGTTCATTTTCGTTATATAAAGAACCTTTTTGCAAAATTTCATGTTTCTACACTCAGCGGTTTAGGCAGTGCGTTGTCTGTCAGTGAATGAATTTTTAATGTAGGTATTTTCTTTCTTCTTTTTTTGTTTTCTTTCCTATTTTGTTCCACTGCAGGGCCAAGGCCTGCCTTTCCTCAACAGCAACATTACAGGGCAGATAAATATTTTTTTTCCATCTTGTGATCCAAGCTCACTTGTTTCCGCCGTGTAACCGCTACACTATATTATCAAACTCAAAGCATTTATTTAAATTAAACCATTAACAGGCACTTTTGAAAAGTGCCTGTAAATGGTTATCGAGGAGTCGGCTAGTTAGTCAAACCTTTGAAGCTAGTTGCCCATTCCAAAACGTAGATCTCTGTGGAGAAGAACTGGGAAGATACTCCATGGACACTCTTTTAAATCAAGAAATTACATAATTCTGGGTAGGTACCTACAAATCCTGGTATTATTATAGCTTTTGCTCGCGGTTTCTCCCGCGTGGATGTTGGAAAATATCCCACGGGTACTACTGGGATTACATACCTAATAGCCGAGGAAAAGGTCATTGACTCCTACTGCTGTGCCCGCGTAGCCGACAACCATAATTATTATGTTCCGCGTAATTTTGATATCTTTGATATCTTTTAAACTAATCATTTTAATGCATATTTTAATCTAAATTAAATGTCCAATTGAAATAACAGATTTTATTGGATAAGGATAAATATAATACCGGTCAAAATAGCTTCGGGAATAACAAATAAATTTTTATAAACATTTTAAAGATAAAAATGGTTATTGTGAGTCATCCAGAAGATAGACATAGGTAATATATGCCATCCTGAACTTTTTTGTTAAACTTTTTAAGATGAACAATCCTGTAGAACATATTTTTTATAATTACTTATATCTTTTACAGTTTACGCGGCGCATGCCAGTACCTATATAAAGCTCCCAGTCAGCTTGATTTTTTCTGACATCTTTAACAATTATCGTTGTATTTCAGCCAATTTACACAAAACCTCATGAATCAAATTTTCAAACAGTTTTTACCAATGGACGGACCATTGGTGAAAATCGTTTGAAAATCCGTTCAGTAGTTTTTGAGTTTATCGCGTTCAGACAAACAGACAGACGCGGCGGTAAACTTTGTTTTTTTAATATTAAGGATGTTTCAATACGGTTTCCTCGTCCCTGCAACCATAGTTTACAAGTCTTGTAACCAGTTTCGAAGTGGGACAAGACCGTCTTCCAACGGAGCAAAACCGCAGATTAAGACAGATGCTTCACTCCTATAGATACATAACGCTGTAATTATCTACAAAAATATTACAGGCGTTTCGTGCGCGCTAAAATGTACATTACGCGGACGCCCGAGAGTACCAACTCGATTTTTGTTCGCCCGGGTGAACGCGACCCGTTGGTACGTTAGTGTGAACCAACAATTAGTGTGAACTTTGCTCAACTGATTGACTCTTTCCGATCTACAAAGGTACTAGACCATTTCTTTTCCACACCTGCCACTTTTCTGGAAATTCTTTTAAGCAGTACCTAGTCCAGGGTACATTCTGTAATTCGACATAATATCACGCCTTGTTTCCCCGAAGAGTTGGGCAGTGGTGTTACCTACTTATAGTGCACCCACAATATGTTTTTTACGTCCCATGTAATAGGGGGCAAGCCTATTGCCATTAACCGAGCACAAATCCAGACTTCGGACTGCTAATGAGAAATTCTAGATAGGAAAACCCAATAAGACTTTACGTGACCCGGACTTTGAACCCAGGACCTCATGCTCAGCAGTAGCGCTTGCGACCACTAGACCAACGACGCAGTCATTTTGTGGTTTTCTTCTTTAATATCTCCAAAAAGTTTTAAAACACTGTTTAAAAAAAAAACTAGGAAAAATGTTGCCAATTAACATCCTGAACTGATCCAGTGTATACTTAGACTAGTTAACGCCAATTCATATGATTGTCTAGTATTGCACTAGTTTAGTGTCTCTTAAATCTTAAAAATGTTTCAGTATAAATTGTGTTTCTTTAATTCTAAAGATCTGCGCATACGAGCATTCTTCATAACCTGAAATAATAATAAAGGTACCTATTGAAATTATAAGAATAAAAAGTACTAAGTAGGTACCGTTGGCTCTTGTAGACTTTACTTTGGCTGTAATATTAGGTACCTTTACAAAACTGTAATTTTTCAACACAGAACAATACCTACAAATCTACAAAACTCACTCGCAAGCCGTACAGTCGCGCGCAACAGTCAGATATAGAAATAAATAAAGCCACCGCACACGCCGCGGCCCAGCGCAGGCGCAATCTCGGGGGGTCACGATCTGCGGTCACGTAGCTCCCACTCCCATAATAATACATATACAGTGCACATTGCCACAGAATAGGACGGTACAGAAGGTTGACACACCTACAACATGCGATTACTGACGAAGGCACACATACATATAATAAGACGCGTAATCGTAAGACGGTCATCTCAAACGTATGCCAGTATGCGGAGTCACAGGCAGCCCAGTGGGCAGGGCCTGCATGGTAGACGATACAGCAGCTCATGTGCTTCTAAACTGCCCGGTGGTGGTCACCACATACAGGGCCAAGTACCTACTTCGGAAACCTAACTACCCTCCGTGACATCGTCAGTAACACCAAGGCGTTGCTGGCTTTTCGAATGGTTGATCGAATAATCGATTTTTCCACCCGTACGCAAAATACGTGGTTCTGGTTGGACGTGGAGTTGTGAACACCAGCCCGTTGTAAGTTGTATTACAACGGGCTGGTGTTCAGCTGGTGCTAGTCGCACGCACTCGCGTGTCAATGTGTGCGTGCGTTTTCTCTCGTTGTGTGAAGTTAGCCTTCTGTAACTATCTTTTATGTGACACTACTATGTTGTTGCCTGAATCTACTATGTAATTTTCTATTGGAATACGGAGCTAGGCGAAAAAGATGGCTTCTAATTGGACTAACAAATGTGTGCTATTCGGGAGTGGTTGGAGATTACTGCTTAGGTATTATTTAAGTTCAGTTGGTTATTATGCTTTGAGTTTGAGTTTATTGTCTATGGAATGTAGGAATCGGATATATTTTAAATTATTTGTGTATGAGCAACTTAAAAGTTATGGCATATTTCTTAATGCTCTTGTTAAGCTTAGGTAAAAATATAGTTTCATTGATCTTTCTGAATTTAGAGTAGTTTTAGCTCAACAAGGTATATTTTTCAGTTTTACTGACAAGTTATCGTCTGGCATGTTTTTTTTTTTTAAATGTAGGTACCGAAGATGTAGTAAATATTGCATTGAATGAATCTCGCTTCTGTCCAGTAAAATCCAAATGAAAAAATTAAATCCGCCCTGGATTTAATTTTTTTATTTGGATTTTACTACCATTTCCTATCTTTCTTAGATTTACTAACATTTTCTTTCTTAGCTCTACAGTTTTCATAAGCCGCAAAAATAAAACAGAGGCCATAATTGAAAACAGTAGATGGCGCCACTAAAACTTAAAGAATAGCTGTAGAAAACTAAAAAAAGAAACTAGAGTAATCATTGCCAGTTTTGTTATTTTTAAATGAAATTATTGACATTTGAAGTTTGAGCACCGCCGAATTACGAATAAACTTTAAAACAAGTAATTAAAAAAAAACCATGTGTGTTGGTGGTTATTGGGTTTAAATACGTAGCAGACGGCCCCACGGATCTGCCATTGTTGTACGTTCAAACGTCTGCCTAACACCCTGTATAGGTACATTTTCTTTGCACAACCGGTTTGTTCCATAAAAATCTCGCTAAGACGCATCCCTGATGAGTCTTAAGTATCATGAGCCCGATAAGCACCCGCCAGTGTGTGGTCATAGCCCCTGATTGATGGCTTTTCAGTCTTAATGGTAATGGATACTCGTTACTCAAACTCTTAAGCGATTTTTGTAACATTTGAAATATGAAAATTACTGAAACCTTCCCCTTTGAGTTTCCTTTCGAAGTCTTGATGTGCTATTGTGTGATTAGCTTTGGGCGATGTTCTTTTTACTTAAACTTAATGAAAATTATATTATTATGGAGGCAGTTTCAAAGAGGATGTCTTGTGATTGCTTTGTCTATTCTAAAGCGTTTGTAGTCTCGCTGCAAACACGTAAATGTCAACGTTAACCTATAGGTACTACATTTGAAATAAGATGAGACATTTTAATAAACCTTTTTTACAGTCCGTTCAACCGATTTTGACTTCTATACCGTAGATATAAGGATGGCATTAAAAGCAAAAATGTGGTTACAGTTCCAACTGTTTACTGCAGCTGCCATTTGTCACGTAACGGACTGTAAAAAAGGTTTATTTAAAGGTCTAATCTTACTTCAAATGATGTACCTATAGGTATGTCTCATTGTCATTTTACTGCAGTGTTTTCAGTAGCTGAACACATTGTTATTGTTACTGTGAGCTTGTATCATCCCACTACTGCGCAAAGTCTTCTCCCTATGATATCCAATGCTTTCGATCCAGTGCTAATATAGACCACTGGTTGTTTGTTTTGTCCAGCACGTCCCGCCATCTTCTATGGGGTATACCAAGACGCCTTCACGTTGTAGACTAGTTTTAAAATACTAAAAGAAGAATAAAAGGCTTGGGTGACAACTTTCAGCAATAAAACAAATCTAAAAGTTTTCTTAGAACCGGGTGAGGCATTCGTGATGCTCTATAATAGACAAATTTAAACGCAGACGGAACTGTGGGTGGGCGATAGCGAGGCACACCGTAAACAAACTGAGAAATTGAAATATTATTCCTCAAATACACAAATCGAGCTCGTTACGGGGTCAAAGAATTCACTTCGGTGCATAAAAAAATAATTTAACACCAATTTTTCACAGCTATCCGATGGATGGGCGACTAATTTGTCCAAATGCTGCGCCTCGGAGTGCGCGGGCGCGTCCCATTGTGTTAGATCAAATATGGCGTCGTTAATGGCGGCCGTAGACGCTGACATATTGCCTTACGTGTGTTGTAACTGTTATTTATCGGTGAACCACTGTGTGTGCCTGTACGAAATTAAGCAGCTTTATGTTTGCCAGGTCATTTCTTCTGACCTCGTGCTGTGCATCATTTCAGTGTTATTGAATGACTTCCTTGTGTATAATATGGTTTTTATACGTCGATTTAAGTATTTACCTCTACCGTGCATTGCATGGCTCGACCAGTACGTAGGTACAGAAACGTTCGGCTTCTGAGATTGTCTGGCTCATTTTCAAAGCTGTACATTCTTTCTTTATGTCGTAGTAGATAGGTAAGTAAGCTACACATGTTTAACCTACATTGATGCTTTTATTAACGCTCTGAATTTTATTACTGAACATCGAATTACGTTGGAATTTTATTGCAACCTTCCCACAACAGTTGACGTCTAAGTATATCATAGCAACTTGATCTATTTTACTACACAAACAAGTAACGCCGAAACTTTATTATGTACAACGTTGTAAGTAAAAAGTACAGTCGAGTAAAAAAGGTAAAAAGTCATTAGTCATTTCGGCGTACGGCGTAGTCGGCGTATACGTCGACGAGGCGCCGCGAATCACAACGCGTTAAAGACCCGACTCATGCTATCGTAGGCTCTTTAATTGTGTTCTTCGACTACCCTCCCACCGCTACTTGGGGAAGTCACGTCACGACCGCCTTTGTCGGGAGCCGGCAATCGCCTGCCTTTGTCTGTCTGCGAAACCGAGTTTTTTTTTTTAGCTGTAGGTCGTCTAAAGTCGTCGGATACCTACTGGTGTTATTAGAATAAGTTTCACTGTAATTTACATAGGTGCTATACGAAAATAAATCCATTGTTTTTGCGTTCTGCTGAAATTATTACCTATGCATCAAGTCGTATGGAAATACTTAGAAAGATAACGATGTGTAATCGCAGAAGTAATTAGTTTTCACACAATGTTTATTTCACGCTTCATTAAAACGTTTATTTTGGCTCTGTTATTCAACTCCACTCTGCAAACAAACTCGCATAATTATTTTCAGAATTCTATTCTTGTAGGGACCAGTCACACAAATCATAATCTTTCGTTCTAAAACAATTCACCGGCGAGTTTCCCAGCGCTATCAGACGGGCGCCCAATGGAAATGACATTTTAAAAACCGTTCTCGAGTCTACCTATAGCTGATTTTACATATACTGGTGTTTCGCACGCACGCTCCGTGCGCAACGTCGATAAAAGAGGGCGTGGCCGTCACCGCCGCATCCACCAATCAGGTTGCTTCGCTTCACGTGTGCGTACGCCGCACCCTTTCATGTGTGCCGGCATCACTTGCCAAGTGTGAGTGCGACGTTACGTGTATACACCCGTTGTGTATATGGGCGTAAATAAGTATATGCCGGCTACCGGCACCACAAAGGTTCCCATATCTTTTATGTTCTTAGATCCTTATCTCGCGGTTTCTTATTTTACATTTGAGATGGTGGTCTGGAATTAACGGTCAGTCCCATAAACACGCAATAACAAACTTTAATATGGCCGTAATACAAAATAATCTGTGATTTTTACTACGTTCGCTGCGTTAATTGGTTGTTATAGATTTAAAGATAGCGCACTAGTGTTTTTTGGTAAAAAATATTCATGAATCACGCTGATTGAATTGTTAATGGGTCTGAATTGTTGATTATCGCGATGTAAATTGTGTTTTTGAATGCGAGTTTATGTAAAACAATACAGATAAGTATTTTTATGTCTAACTGATATTAGCTGGCATTAGCATAAAATGTAAACATGACGGCAAACATTGATTGAATCATTAAATACAAAATAAAAATCGATGTAGGTACCACGTAAAAATCAATCAAACGACGATAAATACTGAATTACAAATAAAGAAGCCACAAATTTTTTAATTCGAATTTCGTAGGTACATCAAAGAGAACTTGTTCTATATTCGGAATTGAGCGACTATAAAAGACCGTTTTCCCGCCAAAATTCGATTAGCGAGGTACAGCGGGACAAAGGAAGTCGTTTATACGGGGGGCGGTTTTAAAATTGATTTTGAAAGCGGGGCGGGGAGCTCTAGGTTACTGGTTGCGACTGTACCTACAGTAGGACGCCAGAGATCTCAATATTTTCAGTCATTACATTTTAGTTGAATTGTTGGGTGTGCTATGAGTACTCACCTACTTTTTTTGATTATTTATATTGTTTGTCTAGATACTTACGAGTGTCACGTTGCAAGAACTAATACAAACAAGCCAACTATGCTATGCTGGTGTGATGGTGTGCGTGACAGCTACGCCTTACACTTGCGTCACGTCATTGTGCTTTATTATCATAGTGTGCGTGCATTTAGCGGCCAATAGTTCGCCGCATTTTTTTTCTGCGAGCTCAAATAGTTGACTGTCTAGACATATTTATATTTTCGCCAAAGTGATTGCTGTTCCTAAAATACATTATTTTTTAAATTATTTTCGTCTAGCTAAGTACTCATCTACCTACCTACTGTATTTCGACATCTTTGAGAACTTCAAACGGTTCAAACGGGAGCCTTAAAGTGTCTGTCTTTAAAATGATCACCAAGTATTTAGAGCTTTATGTTAAGTAGGTACTTAATGTTGGTAGAGCTCAATTTTGCTATTGTTTTGGTTGCTAATTCATTAATTAGATACCGTACCTACTTAATAACCGAGAGAAACAATATCAAATTCAAATTTAAAATATTTTATTTAAACATAAACCTACATGGGCACTTATGAAACGTCAGAAGGTAGCACGGTTCAATTGGTCGTTTCCTATGGAGAAGATCCTATGTTGTCCTATCTTGTCTGCTTCTTCTTTTTCGTGTGGTTAGTGTCTAACCTGGTGTCAGAGTCTGGCCTCTGACTTCACACGCCGTTGAGATATATCTCTCAGGCATGCCTCACGATTTTTACCTTCACAGTTTTTGAAGCAAATTATACGTCATGAATGCGAAAAGTCAGAGGTGCGTAGGTACCTTGGGCTCGAACTCGAGACCTATGACTTGGCAGTCCGACGGTCACACCACTAGGCTATCACTGCTATTTTATCATATCTGCTATCATGTCTGCTTTTTTTATTTAAAAATAGGGAAAAACTGTACAAAAGTTCAAGAGCATCGATCTTGTTCAAACTCTAAAAAAATATAAGTACCTACAACAAACTAGTGTTCTTTCTAAAGGCACAACATCGAAAACGTAGTCAACAGACACAAAAGATCACAGACTCTAGTGTTTGTACACCGAAGGGCTCCAGGGCGAAGCACCCTCCATGAACGGACATTTTATCCGTAAGAGGGTATGCACACAAACTTGATCGCCCATCAAGTGGATAGGTGATGATAGAAATGTGAGTGGTGATTGGTTTGTTGGGTTTAATACAAGGGAGCCGAAGTATATTTTGATATCGGTGTTGTAGGAATAAGTGGGTATAACAATTAACTTGATAGGAAGATGTTATCATCTCTCTTACCCAACCACCTAAATACAAAGAATTATCTGAAAGCTATGAGATGATCTAAAAATATTATTATGTTTATAGTAACTAAAAGATCCGAAGTTAGAACTTTAGGAGTAGCTACCTCCCGAGCTTTTAATTTGCGCATACTCCCTTTACTTTTCAATATTTTTCAAACGCTTTCCTCCATTCTTTCTATCGGTCTCGATTCTGCGCTACTTTTTGTCAACCCCCTAGATATACAACTACATGCCTACTTACTACCAGGTACAAGATATACTACGTACTTTCTACCTAAAAATAACACTCCCCATAACAGACAAACTTTTTCTTCGGATCTATGTCGTAGACTCGTAGTACCCTAAAATGACTTGCAAGTCTAAAGAAGCGCAAGTCAGTGGCGGGAACGCAGCAAGATTAATATAAGTCAAGCTGCGGTAAACGCTGGCTCATCGCTGTATAGGCTTAATTAAGTTGAACCCTTGTTGCCATGCAACTCGATATTTGTGTCAGAAAAAGGTGAAAATTAATACAAGGAGGTCATATGCAGGAAAGGTGTGAAACCTCCATTTGATAAAAATGGAACTGGCAAGATGGAATGTTCTGAATTTGAAAGTTTTTCAATAAAGCTTAATTGTCTCTTCCAAATTCTTACAAGTTTGGGAAAGAGTTATGTAAGTTATTGGAATAGAAGCCTGCTATTACATAATTGAAAAATAACCACAGAACTCTATGTGTTAACAAAAATAATAAACTACTATTTCGATTAAAAACCCGTCTATGATTTATCCAGTCTCTAGGAGAAATTAGCGCCGTCACATACGATTTTTATAGACAACATAATAATATCTATAACTAAGATAAAGTTATTATATGGCTGTATACACATCATGCCATAATATATTCTCCGAGACAAGCTCATCTCGTGCCATGACAGATGTTATAGTGTACGCCGCCCTAAAACAGCCTCGGGCTGAACAGACGGCACCGTTGCCTGCTTCGGGTGAATAAAAAAAAATTACGAAAATGGATTTCATTTTGAACTCGACTATATATAATGTTTGTGGTTTTACTTGCGAAAATATAGCTGTAAGTGTAGAAAATAATATTCTTGATTGGAAGACGACAGTAATTTTCTAATGGCAAATGAGTGAACAAAAGAGTCGTTAATATCTTGATGAAGTCCAAGTACAAATTAGGAGCTAGAAGTTACTTGAAGATGACTTTACAGAGAAGTCATCGTAACATAATTATTATTGCTTTGACACACACAATACGTATCAAACAAATGATTGGATCCTTTAAAATTACCTAGGCGTGAAAGCTACTTACATACATTGTCGCATTGCATTTAGCTCCTTACCTACAATATTAATAAGAATATATTATACGACGATTCCAATAAAAAGTCAATCAAAAAAATTACAATTGTCTTAACATCACTGTAATTGATTGTAGCAAATATAAGCATCTCAAAATACTTCTTCAGACACTAATCTGCATGGTCTTCATGACATGGATTATGTCTGGACTTTAAAAGAGACTGTGACCTCTGAGTTCATTTCTGTCTTTTTTCTCAGAGTAGTCGGATAGGAAACACCGAATCCATCTAGTTTTAATATATAATTTATTTTTGACGTGTAAGTAAAAGGGTTTGTACAAACCTACATACGGAAATAAAATCATTTATCATTTATTCCTGATGTATTTTTTTTCTCGCAATTGACTGTACGTAGTTAAACAATTCATTGTTCAACAAAATTATCCAACACTTTGATAGTTACTACAAACCAAACTAATTTCCCAACATAATCGGTGGGTACTCACACGTGCTGTGAACACGGCCCACAAGTGCCAAGTTCCCAGGTCTAGGTACCCCTGCAGCTAAGTGTCCGGTCACCTCTCCCCTTCTGCAAACGTTCTCCAGCCACCCTCGATGTTTGCAAGAAATAAACGGTTTTTCTACCCCTACTCATGTTTTCTCGGAGTATTTGAACTTACCTACTCGTAAATGTGATTACCAATCGAGTTTGGAACCTTATGCTAAATCTAAAAGTTACCGTAGAATATACCTATATTATTTACAAAAAATATATTAGGAGACCTTACTTAAATTCACTTAATTCTAAACTAAATAAATCAACTTTTGCTACGAATCTACGCAACGTACGCTACGCAGAGTCTGCTACGCACCGTCCGCTACGTTGAGTCTGCTACGCACAGTCCGCTACGCAGATTTTACGATACGCACAGTTCGCTACGCAGACTACGCTATGCATACCTATCAGTGGCTACGCAGTAATCTACGCTGCTACGAAAATTAAGTATAGAAAAAATTGCCAGTAGGCGTCGTAACTTCAAAATATAATTGCATGCTTTAACATACATTGATGATATTTTTTCTTTAATTCTGAAAGACTGTAAGTTTTATACGCCATAGTTTTGAAATTGTACTACTTTCTTGTTTGAAGCAATATAATGAAATGTTCACAAATAATAACGATTTTATTAAGCTCAGTCATGAACAATACATAAATAAATGTCACTAGTAGATTTGCTAGCAACATATTGTGTATGACGCAATACGTGGTTTGATGGCGATGACGTACCCTCGAAGAAGTTCTTATCTATACACCGTAAGGACTATTTCTGCTTGCAGCGCTTGGCCGCTATAGAACGGGGGCGGTAACAGATGTGGTCCTCGTGTTCACGGGATTTTGTTTTTAAACTGCTTAGATATGAAGTGCTTCGATAGTACCTACATATTTCCCAAAGTACTTCTCATTAAATTATAGCCTGTCCTAAAAGTGCATGAAAAATGTGTAAAAAGAGTTATTATTTTTACCTAAATCTGCGTAAGTACCTACTTACTAAGTACTTAGTCTTAAGTAGTAGCTTGTTGGCATCGCAGGGATGCTAACAGTACCGGTTTTTTTTTTTGTTTTGTTCACCTTAATATTGGAGTGGTTTAGGAATCAAGAAAATTAGGAAAAACCCAAAGGAACATCCAAAACCTCCAAGTTAAAATTTTGACAGGACAACGTCTGACGGGTCAGCTAGTCATTTTATATTTGGAAGTGTATAGAGAGCCGCTAGCGGCACTTTATCCCAGTCGGATAAAGTGCCACTATTTGCGGCATATTAGTAGCGCTGCCTCGGCCCGGCTAAAGTGCCGTAAGTATTGCATTGTCATTGTCGCTGTCACTGTCACTTGTTATTTTGTTTTTGAGGAGAGGCTAATGTTAATTTCTTTTATCTATAGCCGGCTAAACTTAAGTGTAGCCATAACCTCTTGGCTTAGCAAATGAAAATGGTGGAAAGGTAGGTTAGGTTAGGTTAGAGCAGTGACCATACAACGCACGAGACGAGCGAGCGAAGCGACCGGTGCCGCGGCAGCGGCCTGCGAGTGCCAGGGTCTGATTATGCACAAGAAAATGTAATGTTTTGGGAATGTGGTGTATTAAAGCCAACTAACCTCAACAATCAGGCTCTAATGTACTACCTAGTTATCAAGTAGAAGATCTTAGTAAATAACTTGCACATGCTTCTAAACCTCTCCTGATGTCAAGAGGCGAAATCTTGAAACGGACAAATCTTGTTTTATTCGCATTCGTGTTTCTACTTTCAAAATCGTAACTTACATGTCATATACATAAACTCACGCGTTCTTCTTATGGGGGTAGGCAGAAACTACAGAACTCCACCTTACGTACCTACTCCTCTACACTCTTTCTCTCTCCTCTCCACTCTGGTTGAAAAAAGTACCATGTTTTGCAAAAATCGTAGCTATCGAGTTCTGCGAAAACAATTTCGAGTTCTTCGAAAACCATTAGTACGGCCCCTCTCCCTCCGCCATAAGTAATTGTTTTTGCGGCTAATTCTTTCTGTTCCCGTTTCTTTGGGGGACGAACCACTCGAAATTACATTTTTATTTGGTTAAACCGGCTCGGGGTGACGCGATTGCTTTTTGATAAGTCAATTCTATTTTAAAGGGTTTTTTAATAGTTTATCTTTACCTATGGACATGTTTTGTATTGTGTAGGCGAATGTGTTTTTTCTTTTTTTTCTTTGTCGATCTATTTGCAGGTGATTGGTTTTACATAACTATCTTTAGCGTTGCGGGCTTTTACTGTGCGGACAGTCGGACTACCTCGTTGGTCTAGTGGTCACAAGCGCTACTGCTACGCATGAGGTCTTTGGTTCGATTTCCCGTGAAGTGTTTTTGGGTTTTTGCATCTAAAATTTCTCAGTAGTAGCCCGGAGTATGAATTTGTGCCCAGTTGATGGCAATAGGTTCGCCCCCTATTACATGGGACTTAAACATAACTAGCGAAATATGGGTGTACCTGCTATAGATACACCTCTGCCCAACCCTTCGGGGAAACAAGGCGTGATGTTAGGTTATGTTATCTTTAGCAGTAGGATAGTATAGGATTCTATTAGCAACTTTTACTTGCGACTAAAGGTTATAAGCAACGATGCCACGTTTTGTAATAAAAGACTAAACCGAACCAACTTGATACCAGCTACCAATTTCGTAGTATAGGTAAATAAGGTTCCTTTACAAAACAGTTCTCTAACCTATTATTATCTTTGTCCACAGCGGACTCACTACTAGGCTCAGGGTCTGATGAAGAGGAGGAAGATGAATCCAGAGCCGCCAACAACTCCAGTAGTCCTGCACATGCGCCACATCCCGCGTTGCACTCCGAACTATCGCATAACGGTGACACGAAACCACATGATGATTCGGAAGACCAGGTTGGTAGAATTAAACTTGTAATAGCTAAAGGTTATCCAATAAAATGCAATACCACACCGGGAGTGGCTCATGTACCCATATTCAAGGAAATAAATGATTTGATTTATTGAACAAGGACTTGATTTAAATCCTTAGGGACGAAGATATGTAGTAGTATACCTTAGCCTTCTGCTAGCCTTTGGTGTGTAATGAATGAACTTCAGAGAAAACCTATATTTTAATAAATAGGTACCACTTTTTAAATTATTAGGAACACCAACAATAAGTCTACTACTGCATTCATACCCTATCTCATTTATACTGAAGTAACTTATTCATCTGTTGTTTATATTTAGATATCCAACAAAATATATATACAAGAAAAAATGTTCAACATTATCTATTAGGTCTAGGTTTACATGTTCAATTATAAGAGACCACAGCATGCACAATAAAGCTAACAACGTAAAAATATTATTAACAGTTTAAAATGTTTGAAAAGCATCTTGAAGCAAATGCCGTATTAATTTCTTAAATATAGACCATCTCACCTGTATAACTACGGGGCCCGTTCACATAGTCGCATTCAGTTGTTTTTCTTTACACCCCAGGGTTCACTGGATGGAGACCCAGAAACCAGAGACTCCCAAGCCGAAAACAAGTCCCCGGACGATGGCAATGGGGGGTCAAAGCGACGGGGACCTAGGACCACGATAAAGGCGAAGCAATTGGAAATCCTGAAGTCGGCTTTTTCTCAGACGCCGAAGCCGACGAGGCATATAAGAGAACAGCTTGCGAAGGAGACGGGCTTACCCATGAGGGTCATACAGGTTAGTGGTTGGTTTGAGATATGGATTTTTATATATATATGGATTAGTCTGAAAAAGGTACTGTGATTGGTAGAGAAAGGATACAGGTTAGTGATGAAGACGAAACTGTAGTATACAAACTTGAGAGAGATGACAAACTTGCAGACTTCAATTTCATAAACGTTGTATATAGATAGATAAACAAACAATAGTAGACGCGCTTTACGCTAGCTTTACGAAAGCCACCGCGACAGTTGCGTCAAATTGCTTGACAAAAGATTCCATTAGTCCATCCACTGGTTTCTATCAATTTTATATAGGCCAACGAAAATTGACAGTAAGCGGGGGGTTAACGTTTTTGTCACTGAGAATCCAAATTAGTAGATTATAGTTACTATAGTCACGCGTAAAGCCACATGCCTTTATATATTCAATACGTTATCTGTGCGTTCCAAAAACCTTTGCACTCTTCAAATGAAAAATAAAATTGATCAATTTTCACCATTGAAGTTTTCAAATCGATTTAAATACCTTTATATAAATTTCTATGGAAAGCTGCATGAGTAAATTGACGTTCAGTGACTTTTGAATTAAGTATGAAATGAATGATGAAGAATTATATTAATCTCCAGATTTGATTTCACAAAAGCAAAAAAAGATACACACAATGCAATTAGCAGTAGTGTGAAAAATATATTTTGGAATTTATATAATCCTTAGATTAGTACCGTACGGTATCCACTGAAGTTCAAAAACAAAAATATTATGTTATCAATAAAAACATAATTCGCATTAATGACAGTCCCAGAGTTCGGCATAAAATTGATTTGTACAAAACCTCTATTCATCACGCACCTTCGTACGGTAACCGTTACAAATGGCCGATGCTCCATCATGGCGGCCCATCGGTACGTTCGCAAATTGAATATCGCGCTCGCATCCGTCCAGGAATACAGTGTCGACGTGACAAATATCCTAATTAACGAACACACTCTATCAGAAATATTGTGACGCAGACAGTTTCTGAACATTAATTCGAATCTTGTTTAGAATTTATATTTTTATCGTTGAGCTGGTTCATATTCATAATAAGAATGATATACATCCCTGACCAGTGCCAAATGTTCATTCTTTTGAAAAAGGTGAAGAAGTCAAAATTGAGATAAGTGGTGACAACTTAATTTGGATATCAAGATTCGTGTTAAATTAAAATGAATAAAAACAAAATGATATTGTTTGCAGCTGAAATATCCAGTCCGTTATACCAAATGAAAAATGAATAGTAAAAATACAGAAGAAATAATGGCCAAAGCTCATCGACAATTTCGACAATATTTGAAGCATTACTAGTAATCCGCTTTGCAAATTTTGATCCATTTGTATCTGAGTCAGCCGCAACAAGTCTGTTCGCAGAACTTGTAATCAATCTTACCTTCCAAGGTTCCTAACCCATATCTAATTCGGTAACATTCCCGAAATCCTAACCTGATCTAACACATGGAGCCACGCGATTCTCCACACCGTCAGCAAGAGCAACAGATGTCTGTGCAGAGATCCGTCCGTCTGTCCGTCACGCTTTTTGCGCTCCTTCCTCTTTGTTTCAGTTTTTGTTGCTGTCGGTACCGAAATAAAAAACCCTTACTTTTTACCACCGTCTAGCGGACTGTTTGTAGACGTAGTGGGTACTGAACTATGAGTTTCGTCACCGGTAGTGAAGTAATGAAATTCGAAAAAAATGCAAATGTTGCAAATAATGCAGTTTGTAACTCTGAAATTATTGTCTGTGCGAAAGCAAAAACAATGGTCGGATCTTTTGATTATGTAGAGAGCTAAATTTATTTTCGTGCTTTTTTGCGGAAGGTAATTAAAAGCAAAAAATTAAGTAATGGTACCGTTATAATTAATGATTTTATTAAGCTGCTATTGTGTTAAAAATATAACTAAATCTATGTAATATCATTCGGAACAAATAACTGAGCAATCTATCAGTTCCGCACTGTAACTATTATTTTCGTATCAATAGAGAATTAAGATATATCCGTCCGTAAACTGACAAATTAATTATGTGTGTACAAATATTTACAACGCCGAGAATTCAAGTGAACAATATTTTTCTCGAACAAAAACAATGTCAAGTATGTTAAGTGGGATCATAAACAACTATTTTTTGTCCTCGCTCGTCAGTCGAGCCAGATCGCGCGTGTCAAATGTTTGTGCCACCGACACCACATGTGCTAGAGCGGCATAACTGTAAAATGACTTTTTGTAAACGGGATTTAACTAGTTAACACCGGTGCGTGTGAAATTCGCCGTTTGAAGAATCCGCTTACATTTTTTTTTAAAGTAAAATCAATTTTCTACTGAATTTATTAGTCATTGACATTTCATCAATTTTGAAATTATACAGAAAATAGGAAATGAGGCAATTTACAGGAAAAATTAACATCTAATGGGTTCCACCTTTTTGCTTACGAAAATCTGATTGGATAGTTAAACGCTTTCTCAGGCTTTGTAAAATGATTAATGCTGTACTAGCTATAAATATTTTATTTATAGGCAACAGTTTCATCAGCCTTAAATACCTTGGTATTTTATTATCGAATAAAGTTGTAGGTACATTATAACTGAAACTTTCTTCCTTATACACAGTTATCACATATAAAGACGTTTCTCAGACCTCGGTCGTTATTATTGACTCATTCCTGAGGCGGTCAGTGGATATCAAAGTATTCTATTTTATCTAGCATGTATCTAGGTACGTGTCGAATAGTGGTCAGGCGCCATAGATAATTAATAATACATCTATGCTATATAATAAGTACTTGACGAGAATTTTACAGATATTTGCACACTATCATTCATGTTTTAATTAATAACTCTGGCTGTCCCATAATCTAACCTAAAGTTATGACTCAAGCAACTTTTAGAACCGCTAAATTATCTTAAAGCAGACATTACGGCACCAGGAATGCAGGAAGAGACATCAAAATAATAGACTACCAATCCTGCTGCCACTCTTCCTCGACGTCAGTATCATCCAACCGCGAAACGAGAAAAAACAAAGTGGAGATATTTTAATAAGTTCATATATTGTAATTTCTTCAGCGTGACGGCCCTGTCGCCGCCCGACGCGCCCTTATTGGCTCATATTTTATTTTGACAGCTCGTGTAGTTAGTGTGTAACTAGGGTTGTCAGTGAGTCTTCATTAATTAATACAGTTTTCACATTTCTTTCCTGTGACATAAGTATTACTAGTATTAAAACGTTTAATAGTAGGTAAT
This sequence comes from Xanthia togata, assembly GCA_963853775.1. Taxonomy (NCBI): domain Eukaryota; kingdom Metazoa; phylum Arthropoda; class Insecta; order Lepidoptera; family Noctuidae; genus Xanthia; species Xanthia togata. Next base: position 15,912,610 of record OY970809.1, read on the forward strand.
TGAATTTATTGCTAGATAATTTTACTCTGTCACTTTTTATTTCATCATTTTAATCTGCTCTGTAACTTACTTAGTAAAGTGAACTTTTTTGAGTTCATTACACAAATGAAAAAAGAGTTCGGTATTAAAATCGCTACCTGTCAAACATTTTTTTTTTTCGTCATTCACAACCCTATGCACAAACATAGTGTTTCCTTTTAGAATTGCTTACAGACACTTACAGTTAATTAAAAATATAAATAATAATTTCAATGTTTACTACTATTTTAATGCACGTAGGTATCTTCTTATTTTATTTTGGTATAGGTGCTCCCTATTTTTACATTGATTTTATTTCAGTTCAACTGTCTCATAATAATATGTCTTGCTATGATTTAGGTATAAAACCCCACTATGAAAAACCCAGAATTCTTCAATGCTACATTATTTATTCTGAAGCAATCATGTTTTTTGTTAAAACACTGAAGCTATTTAAAAATAATCAATCAACACGTCAAAGAATCACTTTTTATTTCGCGTCAAAATTTGGTCGATGACATTTTGCATTATAAAAGCGACCACACAACAACGCTACTTGAAAAAAAAAAACATAAAAAAGGGGAAAGGAATAAATTAATAAACCGATTATTTAACTACTTACTTTGTAAATGTCATCGGCGTATAGTTACATTTTACAAATTATTACCTTATTACTCAAGAAATATTCACCACGCGCGTTGCGTATTAGCATTTATAATTCTGTACAAGATCATTAATCATTATTAACTTTGTATTCATTGGGACAATTCCTTCAATATTAATTGTAACGGAGTGATACAAAAATTTATGTAGTTATTGATAATTTGCTCATAATTACTTGACAAATGACATTAAAAACTACTTACATTGTTCAAACTGTAAATTAAAGTTAATGTTGCAACCTATAAATTATTATCCTGGCCTGTTTTCCATTACAGCCTTCAAACAACAACGCCTCTGCAGTATCTAAACACAAACCCGTTGGTTTCTAGTTAATCACAAGCATTTTATTATTGGTGGACGGCCATCGAGAAAGTAATTCCCACACGGAAGCTCGTGTCAGTGGTTGATTGATAGCGGGCGCGATAAAAACAGTTTGTCAGCGAGTCGCGAACACGTTATTATGTCACCACTGGCTACTGACGTGATGCGTCCTGATTAATGTGTGTCGTGTCGTGTGTGGCAGCCTTAATGTGCTCGCGTCTATGGTCATTAATGGCGCGCGTTGTCCGCGGTCAGGATTCCACGTAGCTCACGATAAGGAATTTACAAGGCAAAAAAAAAAAAAAAACTGTGTTAAAATAAGTAGGCAATCGTAGGCTCACGAGTCCAGATTATCACCGTGAGCTTATTGATCTTACGTTAATTTCTATGTTTATTGAAAAGGCTGGTGTTTAATAAAATACTATACGCTCGATAGTAGAAATCGAATAGTAGAAAGACTTTTTTTATTAAACTGGTCTATCTGCAGCTGTACTCCTACTAAGACGTAAGAGAAAAAGACTCGTTTTTAAATTATTCAATCAAATAGGTAATTCTATTCGATGCCTGTCTTCATGACTATTCCATCAAAAGTGATGGCTGTTTATGTTTAATAAAACAAGCGCCGGACTTCCCCACGATTCCAACTTTTTCATTAGAAATGAATATTCAAACTGTGATTTTAAGAAAATGGCGTTTCTAGGAAGACGTTCCAAATTCAAAATTTCCGACGTCAATCTCTTATTTATTTTATTTTATTTTAAATATGACTTCAGTCAATTAAGACGAAGAAACCCAAGTAAACGTCAATGTCGAAATCAGAGTTGAATGAGCCGTACTTCGGCGGTCGCACGGCTATATCTCATCTTTTAATATCCGTCGGCCACTTTGAACTGCCCCAAATACTATAACATGCACGAGTTACGAGGCAAACGGGTAAACGCGTGTGTGACTGCGGCTTTACTGCCGAGCTAACCCGATCCCGGACGATGTTTTACGACAGATTGTTCAGTCTTTTTAATTGATTGGCTGTTCTATAATTTATCTGTGCTTACAAAGAACTCAGTACCGCTCGGGTACCGACTGATATTTGCTTTACAGATGTGTTCAACATAATTATACTTTGCAACGTTCAGGTGAAAAACGTTTTGTCGTAAATCAATTTTCATTAACTTGTTTCCCATAATTTACTTAGAATAAATAATAGCTTTGTCTGCAATTGTGTACCTACAGGCAAGAAGTATATACAAAGCCATTTTTTTTTCTTATTGTCTTAAAGGTACATTCCTCCTCAAAGTAGTTAGCTGCTAAAATATGCTTAATTTATGCTTAAAATTGTTCTTTTTCCGAAAATTCAATGAAATCCTTACTTAATTACCTTTGATTTTTACATAACTTCCGTTAATGCGCATGATTCACAAATTCCCAATTTTCCTTCATAAGTGAGTGCAACTTGGGATTAAAAAACGAGAAAGGTTTGTAAAGAAGTCGCGTACATGCCGCGAATGTCGTTCCACGTAAAATGCATTCGGCTAACGATCGCGTTTGGCGAGTACGACACGCCGCCGTCGAATCCTCACTTTATCTAAAATCGAGGTCGGTAATGTAATAAATTTATAATTTTAATCGTTATTATTAAAACAACGGTGTGGGATAAGCATGAGGTAACAATAAAATATCTATTTTACAACGTTATATCGTGTCAATTCTCGTAAAAATGTCGGTGGTGCTGCGCGTAGCGGGATTTGCATCAAAAGATGACGTTTACTGTGCTTATTGTGCATAAACGCCATGAAAGTTCGTGCCTCCATCTTGTGGCCGCGGTGTTATGGCCGATTGCGTTGAGAAACAACCCAGGAATTGTTTTTTACGGAATTAAAGTTCGCTGCGGTGACTTTATTTATTATTATGTTTTACTAGTAACGTTGTTTTGGTTTGCTAATGAAAGTTGTGTACAATATTGTATTTTATAGGTATTCATTTGAGTGTCTCGATTTGTTTTATTTTTAAGAAGGCTTCTAAATAAAACGGTAGCTGGGTATTAAAGATACGCAATTTACGAATACTTAGGAGTGTAACACACTTTGTTTAGAAAGTCATATAACAATAACAAGAAGCAGTAAAGGCACCGATTTTATGATTTATGATGTCGAAGACAGAAGCACCTTACATTGTGTCGGTACAGCAGGTGCGGCGCAACAACGAACTGCAGAGAAACCAATAAATTATTAATTATGAAAAAAGGCCAATACACTTTACACTTGCGAAATATTATCAAAAAAATTCAAGAACGGCGCCAAAAACTCCTTTGTCTAGGAGACGTCCTGCGGGCGCACTGTGCGGTGGTGGACAAAGGGAAGTAAAGTTGCCGACGCGGCGCGCACACTGGGACAAAGGGGCACCCCGTCAGGACAAAAAATGACATCATTTATTTTATTGCCCCGAGTGAGAATGTGGCACATTAATATTGCGGAGGCCTTAATGTTCGATCGCCCTAGGCCGGTCATCACTCAATATGACTGTTGTCTATAAAATAATTGTAGAAACGTGTTTTTCGAATACTGGACGATGTATGCCACAAATCATTAGTAATTATCCAAAAATAATATTTACAACGCCGTATCGCTTATGAATATCATACCGTTTAAAATTCACCGTTCTTTGATTTTTTAATTTTTTATTTTATCTAAACGGGGTGATATTAAGTTGTAAAATTTTTGCTTATTTTGCATCGTAAATCATTTAAGTCGATGTTTTTACAGGGGGTCAATTACGGACGTAAGATGCATTAATATTAATTATTATTTAAACTGTTTTACAAAATAGATACGTTCAGAATCTTCATTAAATAACAAGTAAAAATATAGATTTTTGCATATTGCTAATTGCTAGGAGGATAATTTTAAACTTTCAACTCTTTAATTATGGGCAGACTATCCTAATATCTTCATATCAAAATACTGATGGATAGTAATTGATAATATGATTCATTACTATCAGGGACGCCCCGAAATGAACGTCAGCTACATCTCAATTCGCTCATATTATACCTACTACTTACCAACAGATGCAGGGTTGTCTCAATAAAATTTGTTGTCATAATCCGAAATATTGATATCTATCAGACAAAATTGGTGTAAAATCATTATTATTTACTAGCTGCGCCCTGCGGTCTTTCCCGCATAAGTCTCAATTGCGAAGGAATATCGGGATAAAAAGCCTTATGCCCTAACCAAGTCATGGTCTACCCATTTGCCAAAAGTGAAAGCGTAACAAAAAAACAAACAAATACCAAAAAAAAAACTCACTTTCGTATTTATAATATTACTAGCTGTTGCTCGCGACTTACCTAGTAGTCTATATACTTCTTCAGGTCAAGGTATAACCCTGTGCCAAATTTCATCCAAATCTGTTCAGCCTTTTTAGCGTGCAAGCGTAACAAACAAACTCACTTTCGCATTTATAATACCTAAATTTTATGGATAGTTAGGTTTAGGATTAATACCATACCTATTTCAAGTAAAAAATGGTCGTTTATCTGAGCTTTAACTTAAGCAAAGCTCCTTACGGCCCTTAGTGCACCTTCGTTTTTCGTGCCGTGAAAAACTACGGTTTATTCGCCGTGTGTAAGCACGGTCGTCAGTGTTGTATGGATCACTAACTGCGCCCCACGGTTTTGACCCGCATAAGTTTCGATCCCGTAGGAATATCGGGATAAAAATATAAAGAAAATCCTATGTGTTAATCCAGGTTATAAACTATCTGTGTGCCAAATTTTATCCAAATCCGTTCATTAGTTTTAGCGTAAAGAAGAGACAAACATACACACTCACAAACTTTCGCCTTTATAATATTATATACCTGGTGTGACTATAGAAGCTTGTTGATAGACACGTTTTTTCTACAGCGCGGTTTATACTCCATACCATAAAGACAATATGCCGTGTACAAATGGCCTTAGGCTATACAAAACGCATAAAAAGAAAATTAAAAAAAAAATAAAAACAAATGAAGATCTTTGTAGACCTCTGATGAGACAAAGACATCCCTGTATGTAAACACGATATAGGTACGCGTACGAAGCGATCCATCAATACGAGCCACGTCTACGTTGATTTATGACGAAACACCGCCATGTTCCCATAGTAGCCGAGTTATAGCAAATTAATTATAGGCTGCTTGATCATCACAAGGATCAAAGTTTTACAAAAATATTGTGAGATGAAGAATGCTTAGAAAAAATCTAAAGATGATGGAGATAGTAACGGTACTGCAATTCCTATTAGACTTACATAATATTTATATTTAACTGTCTGTGAAATTCTAGACATTAACTAGCAATAACAATCTAGTGGTTGCAATGCTAGACTGCATAATCACAAGATCTAACTAGAAGAAATCATTATCGAGGACCTTTAACGCGGTTTTCCTAAAGGCATTATCATAGGACCAAATCCTATCTATCACGTGAAGCATGCTACTATTCTCAACGGCAATAAATGCCCTAAAAACAATTGTTGAGTGTTGAAAAAATATTATTTTGTACAGTCGTTGACCGTTTTTATGAGTTTCAGACATTTTTTTCATCTGAGCTGATGCTCCAGCACGTAATGAAGTTTACGGTGAACGGGTTTGTTGAAGTGACAATATCGGCATCGATACGGGTCACTTATCGTTCTTGCACTCTGTTTTTGCGAGCAGAAAGGTCTTTTTGTACTCTAGACTAAATTTACATCTCGTTTAGAAGTTATTTCGTTTAAGTATTGCTCCAGTAACGAAGTCGAAGTGTGTTTGATAGTATCGAATGCTTCTGACGATTCGACATGGCACTGTTTCGTAATTTTACCAGCATTTCCCTCCGTAGCCGTCTCGCATCGTCGCGTCGCCCTTCGAGGTCATTTGTCAATTCCGCGTTATGACGTCCAAATCCTCTCAATGTGACCTCTACGCTCTTCACTTCCTAGCTGACCATTCCGTGTACAATCACTATTGTGGTCAGTGAAGGTAATTGATAAACCATGGATTTGGTTTTTAGGTAGTGTGTCTGTCGAGGCTAGATAATTACAATCCTCTAAATCATCTTCCCTTAGTCTACATATTTTAAATAAATGATTTTGGATCTGCATGAATGATCAGAAGGGTCTCAGCTCAAAACACAACATAAAGAGCCATGTCTCCATTAAGTTCTTTGTTTAAAGCAATGCAATGATGATGAGGTAGGTCTTTAAAGCTTATATCCTAAATTAAAACACTTGGTGAAGTATATTGCACTTTGTAGCCTGCTCCATTTTTCATACAAATTATGCAACCGAAAATGTACCAGCTTAGGCTATGTAGGTATACGGGTAGTTAGCTACGTCACGTTCTGTCTCGATTACTCACGACTGGTATTTGCTAATGTTGGTTCAAGTTGACATAACGCCGACTTGCGTAACGCCTTATTTATTTTAGATTATTTACAAACGTATTGTTTTCAACCACTGTCGCTAAGTGTGACTGTCGTATCATTCGTTTGATATACTTATTGCTTTGTATGCTTCTCTTATATTTCATTCTAAGTCAATTTGATCAGTTATTTCGGGCAATTGTTTTTGTCTCTAATAAAAGTAGTTAAATCCTTCCAAAACCTCTCCTATAAAAATAAAAACATTTCAATTGAAAGCTTCAAATGGAAATATTTCTACCACGTTCTATAGTAAGTACCAACACTTTAACATCGCATTTTTATTGTGTTACAACAGCAAAACGATAGCTTATCTGAGGCCGTTAAATATAAAACCTACAACACTAAAACGAACTGAGATAAGGCCGCCATCTTAAGAAGCGTGACCAATAGCACGAGCGTACGTTATCAGAACAGTAACTGATAACAGTTTGATTTATACATTCTCAATGGTGATTGGTGGAACGGTTAGGTACACACTCCTGCGCCGTTTATCAGAAATTAAAAATGGAATCTTGTTAGTGAGAGAAATGGGTCGTGCTTTATCGTGATGCACATTAACCGATTTCGCATTAAGTGCTTTAACGTCCTTCGACTGAAAAAAAGGTTTGATGATGAAAATATGATAAGTTTTGAGATCAACGGGATCGTGAATTTAAATTCCTTCGAGTTTCATTTTAAAATATAACGAATGCTTTTCCAGCAATTATAACTACCTTGCTAATTATTGGTCATAAAAACCTTATTATTTAAAAATCCTAAATAAAAACAAACTGTATTCTAAAAGAAAATATTCAAATCAAAACCATGTGACAAAGCTAAAGAAATGTTACAAGTATAAAAATAAACACATCAACGGCGACACACAAATAACACAACAAGTAGTTAATGTACTTATTTTGAGAACATCTAATTAACTAAAATAAGACAAGTCACAAATTGGTGCCGCTGAAAATGATTGCTGACACGGTAAATTTAGCGTTGTGAACATCGAGAACATACTGTTTTTAGTTTTTTAAATTAAATAAATCTTTAAAGGGAAACGGGTTGGCAGGAAAGATTGACGTTTTGAATTTTCTACTAACATAAAAAATTGAAAGTAATCCATAAATTCAGCAGCATAGCGTTATCAAATGTTTAGTTAAAGGTTATTGGATATACAGGATGTTTGGTGCATCGTGTGCCAAATTGAAATGGTCGACTGAAGGGATCATCTGCTATCCTTTCAGACCCCTAAACACCTCTCATGACCTGTGGATTTTTTTAAATCGTTTTTATTGTTTTATTAAAAAAATACCCAAATTTTATTTTAAAACTCAAATTTAAAAAAAAATAATAGGCGAAGACTCACACAAATTTTGGTTTAATTTTTCTATTTTAAATTAGTGACTAATGTCACTAATTTTGTATTTAAAAGTAATCTAATCGATAGCAGATGACCCCTTCAGTCGACCTTTTCAATTTGGCACACGATGCACCAAACACCCTGTATATTGGCCCCGATCACGATTTAGTAATCATAACATCAGTCTAGAACGCGATTTTTGCGCTTATAATTGACCGTGAAAACAGAAAAGTAGGTTAGTATCTACCTAATAAAATTCAACAAATTAAAATTGTGCCCAAGCATGCCAAAATAAGACATTCGGATTTGAACACATTCTTTTCAGGAGTTACAGAAAAAGGGAAAATACTTCGGATTCTTTTTGAAATTCAATAACAACATCCCGTCTAATTTAAATCTGTAGCGTAGGTATATAAAACAAGTAAAAGTTTCTCGTGTTGTTCAATTTCACTTGGAAACAATTTACTTTTACCTCAGCGAGCGCCACGCCAATTGGTTGTAGATGGCGCATGAGGTGCGCGCGCCCTGTGGTCGCGTCTTCACAGACGCCATGTTCCTTTTGTTTCTTTTTTCAAAATTTCAACGTCTGCGTTTGTTTTTACCCTGTGGCATGCTTCCGACATTTTTATTATCGAACGTGACTTTAAAATTGATATCGAATTGCCAATACATCATTTCCTCTTGTAATATGCTAAAATAAAAACTATAACGAAAATACACGATAATGAATTATCGAACAAATTACGGCCGTCCTCATCAATATTCCGCGAGTTCCCGCGAGGGTGCCCAAAATTCGCGTTTACGTCCCACATGGCGCATGACACGATAAAGTTTATAGCGGAACGAAAAACGAAAACAAAAATATGGTCAGCACAACTGTTCGTGTATTATTGTTAGGTAGATTGTGTCGCGCCCTGTAGGGAGCCGACCGCCCGCCGCGCGGCTCTCAACGCTCTAAGCCCAAATTACTAGTTCAGCTCACTCGCTAGATTACACATCCGATTCTAGGTATTGCGCCGTGTCGCAACTACTCGTAAGCTTAAGCCTAAATTGGGTTTGCTTTCATATATCTGCCATTTGCGGTACTGAATACCTATGTAAGAAGATTAATTTGACCCACCTGTATTATTCGGAATGCTGGCTGTTAGACTCGGACAAAATTGAATCGGAATAAACATAGTGTATGGAGAGATAAGTGCGTTGGTATGAGATTGGCAAATTATTTTCGTGACGGCTGCTGTAGTTTTTTGTTTCGAGTTCTGTGTTCGGTACTGTCGACTCATTAGCACTGGGGGGCGCCTCGGCCGCAGGTAGGCTCGACGCTCCGCCGTTATTTATATTGGGGGCGAACAGAACAATGTCCAGGCCGATCACTTATTAATCATCTCTTTATTCAAGCCGGCTGGGTGATTCTGCCTGTTGTAATTCTAACACAATAGGATATATAGATCCATTTACAAGCAATATGTTTGGTGATGCCGCAGAAGAATTTCTAATAGTTTGGCTGAACAGCTGTGAACTGTGTGTCTAGCGTAACATAATATTTATTATCCTCATAGTCGAGAGATTTGCAAATTATGTAAATCTTTTTACGGATCTAGTTCATAGAAATCATAAGACCAGTTTGCAGTTTTATTAATAACCGTGAGAATAAATGATATAAAATGTGTGACTTTAGCCCCCACCATCAAAAGCGATAGACATTATACCATAATATTTGTCGTACTTAGAAGCAAAAGCACTGAACATTATACCCACATACCACAGGCGAACAAACAAGACACGCTAAGGTGCATTACGCGTCCATATATTAAGCACGAGCTTTGCAAAAACATCACGTAACGTACGGAGGCGTTATATACAGACTATACAGTTAATCCATGTTATACCTCGGTAGTTAATACTAAGATTTTACGAGTTTCTAAGGCGTCGGGGTTAGGATAAGAGAATGGCCCCTCACAGCGGTGGACGTATGAAATATAGTGTTTAACACCACGCGGCATGTTCGGCGGACGCCCCGCGGCGTCAGACAGTCCCGAGCGCCCGATCAACATCGTCACCCTATGCGATCACAGAGCTCCTTTATATTCCTTTAGACTTTCTTTCTCATAACTACTATAAAATCTAAGCCTTTACGAACACTGTCATTATTGTTGAGCTATCATAATTCTTAATTTTATAGCTTGAAGCTGTTGCGTATATAGACTCAGTCTGCAAAGGTATAATTTGCAAGACATAGCCTTTTAATACTCCAAACAGTTTAAACTCATGTTGTAGTTGTTAAATATTCATATGAATTGTGATCCATGCTCTAAACATAGAATAAGAACATGAGGCGATCGATAACGGTTATTTGAAGGCAATTTATTTTCTTTGTCCGATTCAGCAATAGGTATGTACTAAACTAACAAGCATATTCATTTTATGCCTGTGATAAGACGTCATCCAAGTATAACTCAGAACCAAATTCATAATTTATTATTTACCATATCTGCTAAAGTGTACAGTGATAGATGTTAATTCCTTATAAAGTCTGGTATCATAAGTCGTGAGGGAAATTAACCAAGCAAATGTGTTTAATAGTCTAAATTGAACATGATATTATCAATTGGAATTTGATAGAAGCCCCTAACCATATCTACTATGCCAGATTTTACGACCAACGAAAAGTTATAGATTGCTATAGCCGAGACCTCATAGAAAATTGTATAGGTGCCGTTTACTTCATGCTACTGTTATTTCCCCAGTATTAGAGTTTTCATTCACAACATCCATCAAATATTATTTTATTTTTATGCTTTGTAGGAACAATAATGGGGGTGGCTGGTCTAATGACGTGGTTATGGCCACAATTTTAATAGTACAAGTATTATGAAGTTTACATTTTTTAACGATAAAGGTTTTTTGTTCGGTTGATCTATTGGTGTGATTAAGTAATAAAAGCCTATAACGATAAGCTTGAACATTAAGCAATGAAACAGGTCAATTTTGGATCAGCTGGGTATGGTCAGTCACAAAAAAACTGTTGTTACTTACTTGAGTATAAGTATGCGAGGTTTATGATGTAATTTTTTTCCAGTGATTGTGTATTTGTAAAAAAAAATACAAATAACTATTATGGCTGTTGCTTTGCAAATACCAAAAGATGCCCTTGCATGACAGGCTAAATAAATATAATATGTACGTGTGATTTTCAAAACTACTCTATCCTATGTTGGATTCAGATATTGTAAACTCTCCCTCTGAAATCACTTTCTAAATCATTTCCCCTTAGCTTCAAAGTTTTCATTATTCTATTAAAGCAATCTGTTTTATTTCCTTTTTAAGTAATATTTTTAGAATTATTTCTTATTCTGATATCTAAAAACAGCCTATTTATCTACTTGATTGATTAGATCACCGACATATATCGCTAACTGTACTATAATTTCGGTGATTGTCTGAAGGCCGTTCGGATTTCTGACAAATGTCGAAATATTATTTATTGTGTTTGAATGTCACGTCAAAACCGAATAATACCGATAGTTAATCAAAGACACAAACATCTGATTAGATTTATGCATGAACTATATTAATAAAATGTGGATCATGTGCGGATTGCATTATTATGGTAATATTTCATACCGTTCTAAAATTTGCATTTTGATTATGAAAAAAAAAGACTAATAAGTTAGAAGTTTTGTTTCCACTTGCTATAGTGCAGGAATCTATATTTAATGCACCGTAACTTATCTCACAACGTTCTCAAACGTTAGAACACATTCAGTCTTTCAATAAAAAACTTGATAACGCAATTCAATCAGAAACAAAAAACAGCAACATTCAAATAAAAAATATAAAATCTTCTAAAAGTTGTCATCGACCAAGGAGTTTGCAAGATTCCACCATCTTGTGCACAAAAGTGAATATCTGGCTTGAAACTGTAAGACTTATTTGATAGTATAGTTTTAATCTAAAATAATCTACAAGAATTTAGATTTTAACTGTCGTAGAACTTCTCTCAGGCTTACTCTCATAAAACGTCAAATTTGAAGTCATTCAAGTAAAACGGAAACTGAACCACCACACTTAGTGGGAAAGCAATAATGGCGTACTTTTAAATAATTCTCAATTTTAATTATAACACTTTTATGACGTGCTCTAAATGAATAACAGCCAGTTTTAAGCATTTACGTTCATTGCTCGATAATCAATTTTATGATAGTTGTCTAGTAGTCTAGTAAATCATTGCTACCGCTATGAAACCATTACATAGGAAGGAAATGCGCATGCGTTCTCATAAGTGATTTCTGTTTCTAGTTCGAAGTATGGATGGAGTTACTGAGTGAGATCGATTTGCGTACCCGGTGTTCTCGACTTGATCATTTTAACGACAAAAAATGACTTGATACGTAATTATAGGTTACTGGTTTAATGTTGGTTGGTGGTCCGTTTAGAGAAGCCAACCATTAAGGTGACTTGATAGAATATGGTGTACCTACTTGCCACGTTAATTGCCATTTTAGTTTGTGTTGAACCTAGCATCCGGTTTGCAACAGACCAGTTTCACAAACCATCTAGATCTATTTATGTCAAAATGCTAATCATTGCTCCAATTTTCAGTTTAAATTAAGGAAATAAGTTTATGATTTATTATTCATAAAAAAATTACCTTATATAAATTATAGAGTTAATAGACAGATCTATAGCCAAAATTCATTTCGATTTACTATGTCCATTAATCAATAGTTTATGCAAGAGAATTGGATCAGGTTGTAAATGTGATTTCTGTGCAAATGGCGTGCGTGGGCTCGGGAGCGGTGCGATCAAAGCTTGCGCCCGCGCAGCGGGGCTATCGCGCGTGAGTCTTTACAATAACGCTCTTGTTTTCTTCATGTTTTCTTTCTTTATATTTTTTTTAAGGTGCCATGTTACGCAAATGCAGTACATCCTACAGTTTACCGTTCATTTCATAACGTTTTATTGTCATTGTTAAACGGCAATTTATAGTAAAGATGTGCTAGGCACAGTTGGAAGCCGCTATAAACAATTTTAGATATAATTTACTGCGTTAATATTTTAAACGCTGATAAATAAAATTAGAATGCCTGCATGATGTTAAAATATTCCTGAATATAATTAAATTACGGTTATTATAATGTAAACAACAGCTTTAATCTACGAAAATCAACGTAAAACAAACTAATGACTAACTAATGAATATCTATGACTAAACTAACAAATTGTTTTAATTGCTTGTAAAATGGACGGCGAATTAAAGAATCCCATCAACTAGTTAACAAGTTACTTATTTGGTCTATTTGTGTAGCTGTTATATGACTGGTTAATCAAAAGATGAATACTTTACGCCCTTGAAAAACTAATTGATAAATTGAGGGCAGCACTTTCAGAAGGCAGGTGCAAGAACTGCGACGTTTTAGTACTTAATTGAATTAACTTTTTTATGTTTGGAATAATTTTAACGACACTCAAACAAGTCAAGAGAGGTTAAGAAAATAATATTTTTTAATCCAGCCGCTGCTGGTCCCATAATTTTTATTACTTTTTTATGCACTGAACTCGTTAAAATTGGCACTGGAAAAGTGGAAACGCTGTGGGCTCTAGTGTGAAATTTTGCAGAATGATCCTGTCATTATTTGCTCAGTAAAAATAATATTAGACATGTCTGAAAACAGTGAAGGTGTAATTTTCATTAAGTTTTTATGCCTGTCAGAATAGCAATTAACTGGCAGAAGCTTGGTTATAGTCATAAATGTTATCTGACATAAAACGCCCACCTAGAGCTGTTTTGATTGACGGTCTACGAAACAGACCGATACAGATGTTCAATTTTACCAGCTAATAACAGAGAAGTTGTCTTTTAAAGACATTTTTTTTAAACACGTGTTAGTGCACATTCCCTCTCACTGCTTCCCAATTTCTGCAACCAGGGGTCACTCATTAGCCTTCATGTCAAACCGTGTCAATGCCACGCAATATTTAGGCGCGGCTCACACTGAATGCGGAGCGAATATAATGGCGAGCACACACGACACGTAATCGCCGCGACGCGCGATCTCGCCGTTACACAAGTTACAGATTAGTGACGCGGCTAGCACGCGACGGATAACGCGCCATGAACGCGACAAGACAGCTTTATTTTTTAACTATTTAGAAGCAGAAAAACTATGGAAAATAGTTAATTGTCAGATTAGACGCGATGATTGCTTAATCTTGGTTTGCTAAACGATCGGTTAATTGCATGATTAGAACTACGTCAATTTGTTTTTCTGCTGTCAGCTTTCACGTATTTCGATCTTTGATTTATTTTTTTATCAATCCTGTAGTGCCCCACTACAGAGTAAAGGCCTCCCCCAAATCCTTCTACGCATCCTTTTTCAGAGCCACCTCGATCCAACTCTTGCTTAAACCCTTGAATTAAAAAAAATTACGACCTGCGAGGACTATGTCCAATGCAAATATTACTCATAAAAATCTGGATGCAAGTACTTTAGTCATTGGCATAACAAATACTTCGCGTCGACCACAAAATTGCGGTCAGACACTAAAGTTTTATTTCGCGACAAAGGGAACAGTTCTCATGACTATTTTTCGCCTTTTCTTTAATATACATTTATTGTTATTATACTTTACGACGACGTGGCAACTATTACTATTATTTCAACACTCGTTGAAGGACTTTGTCAGTTTATGATTCGAGCATAACTAAGTTTAATGAAAATTGTTGGTAACTTTCGAATGGAGCGAAACTTGCGTTTTATAAATATTGCGTTTATGTCTTTTATTCTTAGGACTTGATTTCAATACCTTGCCATCATCTTCTCATCTCATCTTTTTCGAATCTTCTATTCGTCTCGTATAGCCAATTCATGAATATTTAGGTACAAACAATTTATTTTGAGACCAAAAACTTTTATAATTTACCATCCCCTTTTCCCCAACAGGTGTGGTTCCAAAACAAGCGATCGAAAGAGCGTCGTTTGAAGCAGCTGACATCAATGGGGCGGGGCCCGTTTTTCGGGTCGTCCCGCAAGATGAGAGGGTTCCCCATGAACCTATCTCCGGGGGGGCTGGAGGAGGGCCCACCGGGGTTTCCTTACTTCGCGACAGCGGATGGCAAGTTCGAGTTTGGCTATGGCCCGCCGTTCCACCATGATGCGCCGTTCTTCCATCCTCCGCCGGCGATGCCCTTCAATCAGCCAGGTTGGTAGACTTTTTGATATAGACAAACATGGATGGAAGCATATCATTATTATTTAGTACATAATTTCGACCATTTTGATCTAAAATGATTATTTTAGATTAAAATGCGTCACAAGCATGCACCATATTTTTGCTGACTAACCAAGACAGAAGCAATTCTTGAATACCATTAAACAGTTTCAAAGTCAAGCTCGATTTCAAATTCTTATTATTTCAAAGTGCTGCGCACGTATCTCGTTTGCAATTTTCAAATCAGGGCCAAGTTCAGCCATAATGGTTTGTTCAAACGAAACTCTGTAGACGCGAGTTTGTGAAGACGCGTGAATACCGACAATTAACAATTTTATGTGTCTTTCGCGCGAGTTTTAGATTAAAGAACCGTTTCTGTGTTGCTTATGTAATGTTATGTAGCAAATAATGGGAGAACTTATTACTGTTACCTACAGCTATTAATGATTGGCACCAAATTTTCTACACTTTACTTTTTAATAAGATATTAAATAATTTAAAAAAATATGTCTGAAACTCTTTGTGGCATAATTTTTCAACCATAATATTCTTTGGGAACCTTATCGTCTTTATACTATTAAGGAAATCAACCCCAAAATCTAAAACCCCCTTAAACAATGTACCAGGCGCTTAGTAACGGAAGCAGGTCGTTTCGCAGGCATGGAGACTCTTCCTGGCGGGGAGTTTCCCGAGCAGTTCCCGCCTCCGGACCACCTCGTGCTCCCTCGGCCATCTTCGCCGGAGTTCACCTTCGGCGACGGGCCGCCCCCCTTGCACCCCGAGGGTCTGGTGTGGTAGCTCAAGCCGGAGCCGCGGGACTACCACGACTGATGCGGCTCGACAGGCTACAAAGTGGACTTTAGCAGTGTTATTCATTAACAGTTGCGATTGGTGAAATTAAGAAAGACGCAGTGTTTATGTGATTTTAGTTTCTGTGAACTTTAAGGACTTCCCCGCTTGCTTCAGGTATGTTTTTCGATTTTACTGATGGAAGAACCGGTTTGTTTTCTGTTGCAATGATTTGGTGCTATAAAGGTTAATTTGTCGTTGTTCTCTGATCAAGGAAATTTGTTTTGATTCTGATCCGGTATCAATTGGCAGACATCTTAATATAACTTGTGCGATAATGACGACTGAATCATCAGAATATTATTAATATATACCCAGACATGACCTTATCAAAAGACAGGTCTGTATTATCTGTGGAACATAAACCAACTTTTTTGTTTACCAAATTTGAAGAAAATGTTATTAAGATTAATACCGATTAGTTTCGCATAAATAATGGAGAATAAATCATTGCTTTTATATCCTTTTAGTTGATACATAGTATTAATAATCAATCTATTTGTGAATAAGCCAGGCACTGTGAATATTAAGAATATATGTACAGATAGCTATTGTAATAGATAATTTATTAAGTTACATCATAGCAAGAATAATTTATTTACAATGGGTTACATAAGCATAATTTATATAAGAGTAATTTTGGTTCCTATACTAAGATAGACACACTTTGAGCATTTTTTTTGTATATTTATTATTAATTGATATCTTACCCGTTACTTAAGTACAATCTATTAGAATAATAACCTTATAATTATATTGTAAATAATCAATCTGTATATATTATTGTATTGTATAATTAATATGTACTTAATTAGGTACTTAATGTAAGTATCATTGTACTTTTAGCTAACCATTATAGTTTTGTTTTCAATAAAAGTTTACAATCACAAATTCGAAGAAATTTCATAAAATTTTCAAAAAAACTTGTAATTGGTAAAGATTTTGAATTTTTTCTGTTAATTAATATAAAATATTCAAAAACATTTGGCACAATTTTTAACATTAGCCAATATAAAACTAGTTTTTATATTTAAAACAATAACATTCAAATAGTAAGTTCGACCACAGCAGTAAATACTTTATAATTTGATCTTTATATATGTCATTAGTTCGACACACAGGTTTGCGACATGTCCTTATGTCAACAGTTAACTGAAGAAATCCCACATAAAAATTAGCTTTTTCAAAAGAAACACTGTAAATAATACACGAAGTATTTTTCGAAAAGAATTTCCATACATTAAGAGGACATCGTGTTGTAAGTAAATAACACTATTTCAATTATGTTTGGAGTCACGAAAAACATTTTAAAATAATAATGTATGTTATCTAAAGTCATGTGTCCGAAGTAAAATGAAGAAGTTTATTCAGTAAAGTGTACCAAGTACATAATTTATTTATGACTGAAGTGACAATTAAGTAAGGTTCTGAAAACAATAAAACATTTATTTATATCCTCAGAGCTCTAATGGGCACCTACTCTAATTGTACTATCGAACTGCCTCGTT
This sequence comes from Xanthia togata, assembly GCA_963853775.1. Lineage (NCBI taxonomy): Eukaryota > Metazoa > Arthropoda > Insecta > Lepidoptera > Noctuidae > Xanthia > Xanthia togata. The sequence continues at coordinate 15,929,966 of OY970809.1, forward strand.
GGTTTAGTGGTTGCAAGCGCTACAATAAGTGAGCATGATGACCTGGCTTAGATTCCCGGGTCGAGCAAAGTTTTATTGCGTTTTACCATCAGGAATTTCTCTTACAGCCTGGACTCTGGATTTGTGCCCGGTTGATGGCAATTCGCGTAAAATAAAAAAAATAACTGGCGAAATAAGGGTGTAGGTACCATAGGTACACCTCTGCCTAACCCTTCGAGGATTACAGGTGTGAAGATATGGCATTTCTAAATGAGAGCTCTGATTAAAAGCGTCGTTCATAATCTTTCTATAGTTTTTCTTCAACGTTTTTCATATGTGAATGCTGGTACTTGATTTTTCTCTCTTTTTCATTTGTTTTCGAATAAATCTTCGTGGCTCCATTCATAATAAAATATGAGTTAACAGGATCACTAACATAAGTATGTATGTACTTTAAACTAAGTGTTAATATTTGGTACATACTGTTGTCTATCTGTATTTAGCACATAAACAAAAGTATAATGGAATTGTCTGTAAGAATAAAATCATTTCGAAAATATAAAACGTTTTATTTACAGAACACCGTTTACTCACTCGCGTAGCATGACTGTCATAGAAACAGGTTTTATCGACGGAAGAATAGACAAAATGACAGATTGTAATTGAGAATCTGTAATTTTGTCTATTCTTCCGTCGACAAAACCCATCATGCTACGCGTGCTGGAGTAACGCTCTTCATCATCTTCCTAGTCTTTTTCCAACTATGTTGGGGTCAGCTTTTAGTCTAACCAGGTGCAGCTGAATACCAGTATTTTATATGGAGTGACTGCCAGACCTCCACAACCGAGTTACTTAGTAAGACTGGCTCTGTCCAAATTATAGTATAGATATCTGTGAAATTAAAAAAAATATTCACAACGGCACTCGAGCGCGAATGATGAGCATGGGTAATGGGTTCGATTCCCAGCATGGGGGTAATGGTGTGATTTGGTTTCCGTTGGGAATTCTCAGTAGTCTGGATTTGTGCATGGTTGCTGGTAAGAGGCTCTTTCACATAAAAATGTCATCTACATCCTAAACTCTAGCATCCCAATACCAAAGAGCTCAACCAAAAGACGTTTCAAAAAAAGGGTTTAAAAGCTGCGACTCGCACACGAAGAGTTTCAACCGTACAATATTTTACACAACCTACATAATATTTCTTTAGCATGTTTCTTGTGTAATTTAATTTTTTAACTTTATTTTATTTTTATTATTTGTTGGTAGAACGGCCATAGTACACACTCTGTGAAAATTTCAAGTGTCTACCTATTACGGTTCAAAAGATACAGCTCTGTGACCGACAGACGGACAGCGCACCCTTAGTAATAGGGTCCGAAGAGTCTGTTCAGGTTCTAGACCCAAATGTGTGTGTTTAGGGTACGATGGGATGTCATACGCATTGCCGTCCAAAAATTCCCTAATAAAAAAAAAGAGTAATAGGGTCCCATTGGTACCCTTTGGGTACGTAACCCTAAAAAAGAAGAACCCTAAAGAAGAAAATACTTCCTTTAAATACCTAAAAGTCTGCAACATACACTTCCTTCAATCTTAATAAATGCGAATGAAGTTTACTTGTTTGTTAGGCACCGGCCACACAGAACAGACGCAAGGCACGGACCCGTCGCAGTCGCGGCGCCCGTTTAATCTACTTGCATATAAAATGTATACAGCCGTCGCGACGTAAAACATACAGAAAAGACGGGACGCCGTCACGACGTTAACTCGTCGGCGCCCTATTGGAAAACATATAGAAAGGACAGGGCGCGGGCAGGGCGCGGGCCTGCACGGGCGCAAGCGGGGGAGCGGAAAGGGCGCGGAGGGCAGGTTCTCACAGCGCTCGCCCGCCAGTTGCTAATACATCTTCATCTTCAAAATCGGACGGTTGAATGCCGGGAAAAGCTTCTAGTGTGCGCCATAAAAAGTCGTGACGGCGCCCTGTCTGCGACGGGTCCGTGTCTTTTCTATATATGTTAAAAAGTCGTGACGGCGCCCTGTTTGCGACGGGTCCGCGCCCCGCCCTCGTCTTGCGTCTTTTCTGTCTGGCCGTTGGCTTACGCTTTCACGCTAAAAGTTCTGAACGGATTTGGATAAAATTTGGCGAAATAGTAGACCATGACCTGGAATAGGACATAGGATACTTTTCATCCCGATATTTTTACGGGATCGAGACTTATACGGGTGAAAACGCGGTGCGTAGATAATCACACTATCCTACTAATATTATAAAGGCGAAAGTTAGTGAGTGTGTATGTTTGTCTCTTCTTCACGCTAAAACTACTGAATGGATTTGGATAAAATTTGGCACACAGATAGTTTGTAACCTGGATTAACACATAGGATACTCTTTATACCAATATTCCCACGAGATCAAAACTTATGCGGGTGAAAACGCGGGGCGCAGCAAGTATTAAAAAAAATTGACAAGTGATGAGGTGATATAAATGAATCAAGTTTGTATCATTCAGTTATATTACCCACAGTTTGTTTGACTGACAAATTGAGTGTTAATTATACCGATCGATGGCCGACCACTGAGTGCTAAGCGGAAAGGTTTGTATTTATTTATGAGAGCATATTAAATGATATGATGGTTAGTAAGTACCTACCTTACTGATTTGATTGATAAAAAGGTTCCTTTATCTGCACATGGCGTATACAATGTACAGACAACAAACTATACTGGTAATAATATAATAATAATAACATTATAAAGAGGTAGGTATTTGTTTGTTTGTTAGTTTGTATGTAGGGGGTAATCTCAGGAACTACCCGTCGGATTTGAAAAATTCTTTTTGCATTGGATAGACCAATTCTTGAGGAAGGTAATAGGCTATATAACATCACGCTACGAACCTTAAGATGGAACAGGACCTGCAATTCTCCATACAAATGTAATCCCCTTATTTCTTCTTGAATAATGTCTCTAGAGCAATTTTTTTTTTTTCATAAAATCAAGGTCTGCTGAAGATACGCCCCTGTTATTTCCTTTTTTTCAGCAACTTATTGGAAAAGAAAATATGACCCTCCAAAAATTACAAAAATGGCCCATTTTTACCGTCGTGTTTAGAGGACTACCAGACAAATTCGAAAAGTTTTTAACATAAAAGAAAATGACAGGAACCTAGATATACTCTTTCCTAAAATTTTGATGTAAAAATAATTGAATCGGCTCAGTTTTCGAGGATAAAAGAGGGGAATACGGAACGTCGATCTTGTATTTTTTTTTTTGTGATATATACAATTAAAGTTGGGGAGTGGGGGTCGCTACGTCATAAGTATGTATAAAATCTACATACTCGTGACGTCATGGCACATTTTAACTCAATGTATCGCCGTATTCTTTTCATAACGTAAATAAAGAAAAAATACGTGTACAAGTACGTTCTTTTTTCATAATCTACATGACGGACAAAAAACATTTTTTTAGTCATCATCCCTATTGCTTGATATGATAATTATCGAATAATGACCATCATAGACAACCAATAATAAAAAAACCTTATTACTTATAGTTTTTTAAACATAAAAATACCTTACAAATGACTCTTCTTTTTGTTAGCAGAAATGACCACTATTTGTTTTAAAACTTAGCCAAAAGTTATTTTTGTCGCTTAATCTAAGTGGCATACGTTATCTTAGTTTTGAAACAGTTTAGTGCATACAAGTTTTAAAACATTAGTGTTCATGATTGATAATTAAAGAATGTTAGTATGAAAAGTGCAAATTCTCCATACAAAACGCCAATTTCATAGGAGGGGACCTATTATATAACAACAATAAATGAAAACACTGGCATTACTAATGTATAAGAGTATTTTGGAACTAACATAGAAATTTAAAAAAATCGGCCAAGTGCGACTCTGACTCGCACACGAAGTGTTCCGTACCATATCATTATATTACAGAAAAACACAATCTGTGAACATTTTATGGGCCGACTATGGGTTTTGCAAAGCTTTGATATAGTGACTAAACTATTGGATATCTTTGATTGAATTTTCACATGTAAACTGGGAACGTCATTAGATAATATACAATTAAATTTGTTGTCGTAATATAAGGTCTCCACCTTGTTGGTTCTGTCACCCAGTAATTTGATTGGCATGAGTACCTACTAGGGATGTTACGGAGCTCCGATTCCGATTCCGATAAGTCGGAACTTCCAATTGTTTTTGAACCTCCGATTCCGATTCCTCCGAAACTTTTCAATCGGAGGTAATCGGAGGTCGATGCCTTGTGGCGGGGGTGGCATACGGCCGCGGTCAACGCGTATAAACCTGTTTATACTTGTCGTACGGGGATAGCCCCTCGTACGTAACGTGCTTTCTGTCGATTACTTGTTCATTTGTTATTGTTTCGCATTTGAGATCAGGTCATTCTCACACATTCTCTTCTTCAGCATCCGCCTCCGATTCCGATTTCGGTTCCGATTCCGATATATCAAATCTAAAACCTCTGATTCCGATTCCAGTTCCGATATCATCACATCCGTTACATACCTGATGGCGTGAAGGTTAAGCCTGGTTCCTAAATCCTGAAATAAGTCGATTGACTTACGACGTGTAATATTCAAACTCAAACTCAAAGCATTTATTTCAATTAAACCATTTACAGGCACTTTTGAATTGTCAAGGGGTCGGTCAGTCAAAAATATGAAGCTAGTTGCCCATTCCAAAGCGTAGTACTAATGATTAGATACTTTTTGATTTTTGATTACTTGATTATTCCTAACGACTTTTCAGAAAAAAGTCATTATGTAACAGCGTTTATCCTAAAAGTTGGCAACATCGGTAAGTGTCAAATATATACCTGTTTTGATTAATTTGGCAATATTACTGTATGGATATATGAAATGTGGCTAACTATCGAACTAAAATATTGATTATGAAATGCAATAATTAATGTCGTAACACCGAATATTTAGTTTTAGATGTAAAAAAAAGTATTTAGAAACTGGAAACTTTCCAAATGTCTTTTTTACACCTAAAACTGTTAATTAATACAACATCAAATTCAATGCTATAGGTAATTGCTAATTCATTATAAAAAAAAATATTTGGTAAAATTACTGTATGGAAATAAGAAATGTGGCTAACTAGCGAGTTCACTAGTTAGCCACATTTCTTATTCTAGTTAGAATATTAATAATGAATTGCAATTATAACATTGAATTTGATGTTGCAACCGTTTTAGGTGTAAAAAAGGCATTTTGAAAGTTTCTAATTACTTTAAAAACTAGCGAAATAAATTTTACAGTGATATTGCCAAATTAATCAAAACAGGTAAATATTTGACAGCTATTTGCGACATTGCCAACTTTTAGGATAAACGCTCCTAAGGCTATTTTAGCTTTTGAGTGCCAATTTCACCGATGAGCTGTCTGTGTCATTTTCACGAGATTCACAACAATGATAACACTGTCAGCTCTTTGACGCAGTTTAGATGTGCTGATCGCGTTCGGTATTATTGGTGAAATCCGCCCTTAGAAGCAATGGAAAATATGGTGCGCTCATACCGGGGGTAGGAAGGTTAGATACACATACGATAAAACTACGGACGGCAGTTTCATACGAACGAATATGTGTTGTGCGAATTTGATCCTTATTACTACTATAAATTGTGCAGCTGACAGGTGTCAGCACGCGTAGCATGACCGCCATAGAAACGGGTTTTGTCGACGGAAGAATAGACAAAATGACAGATTGTGATTGTCGGTTAGCTGTCATTTTGTCTAATCTTCCGTCGACAAAACTCGATTCTACGGTGGTAATGGCTACGCTTGCAGGAACGCATTCTCTCTACAGCCAGACTGTAGGTTCATAGGTAGCACTATTAAAAATGCTCCGAATATGGTCTGATTTACTGGCCTGACATAAATATTAGCAGGTATTACTTAGTTCGTTTCTACATTCTGTGACAAAATTATTATCTTTTAATTAAAACGCAGACCAAAACGAAATAACAGGGTCTTATCTTTTACATTGTAGTGCGACATAAAAGTACGATATTACAGATAAGCCTAGGAAATATTAAACACATATTTACTACTTTAACAAAGATATAGGTGAGCTCGGAAGGAAATGAGTTCTAGAAGTAAAAAAATAATTATAATACCAGTCTGCCATTGACCCACTGCAAGACCAAGGCCTCTTCTCATACAGAGAAGGCATTGATCACCACGCTTGTTCAAGAGAGGTTGGCGATTTTAGACTCAAAAATGTCAGTGCTAAATATTTTAGGTACAGACCGTTCACATAACTTGTCTCTTGCCATCATGTTGGCAATTGCTTGTCAAACTTAGTTTCAATTCTAACAGAGTTCAAAATGGCGACTGACTGAACAGCTATCTAATTACGTAACATTATTTTCAAATTCAAATTCATTTATTGGTGTGATTTTTAGTACGTTTTACATGAGATCTTAATAATAAATAATTCGTTCCTCAAAAATCTACATTAAAGGTGTACACTTTAACATAATTAGTTATTTACCTATGTATTAAAAAGAATAATCAACATATTAAAATAAAATCATTACAACAAAACATAACATAAGATAGAAAAAACTAGCAAAACATTAACAATTGAGTATACATATAAATAATGAATGGAATTAAAGATAATAATACAATGTCAAAATTAAATAAATCTAAATAACTCACAATTTATCATGAAGGAATTCGTCAATAGTATTATAACATTTTTCCATTAATAGATGTCTTAATTTGTTTTTAAATTGAATAATATTTAAGTCCATAATTCCATTTGGTAATTTATTAAATATTTTTGGCGCCATGCAAAGTATGCCTTTGTGCATCAAAGCGGTCGAACTGATGATATGATGATGATGGTCGAACGCATAGTTCATGTCTATATAGCTACTTGTGTAATCACTTTATAGCGATGTTCAGATACTTTTCTGAATAGATGCATGTTATTTTTAACAAATAAAGCAGTCTCAAATATGTGCAAGCCATTATTTAGTCGTTATTTTCAACAATACAAAATAAGGTTTGCAACGTAAATGATCACGACTAATCTGTTTCATTTTGACAGTTCAACAACATTCATTGCGTTATTTACGTTGTTGAGCAGATTTTTTTTCGAACTTATGAAGCAATGGATTAGCAATTTGTTTCAAAACGATTCAAATTCTGATCGATCGTGTATTACGCAATTAGGGTACGGTACTACCAATTGCATCACGGGAAAGTTATAATGAACGTACTGTCGGTAAAAAGCATTTTCATGGAAATTGAAAATCATACGAGATTATAATAGCACAGAAGGAGCATTTTATAGGTAGTACCTACTTCTGTAAACCCTGATGAAAATTAGGAGCACTGTTTAGGATTTCTGCCCTTATTACATTTCATTCACTTCACTTCATTTCATTTGCTTCAAAATCGGGGGTGGAAAACATCGTGAGGAAACCGACATGCCTGAGAGATATTTCTCGACGGCATGTGAAGCCAAGTCAGAGGCACATGAGCGGCTTTAAAACTCTGACACCAAGTTAGTCACAAAAAAATAAAAAAACAACCATTATTTCGAATTTTTCTTTACTGATACCCCGCCATGCTCGACTGTCTCGTTGGTCTGGTGGTCACAAGCGCTACTGCTGAGCATAAGGTCCTGGATTTTGATTCCCGGATCGGGCAGAGTGTTGTTCGGTTTTTACATCTGGAGTTTCTCAGTAGCAGCCTGAATAATTAAAACTTTATGCACAGGTAAAACAACCGTACAACACTAACTTGCGAAATGTGGGTGTTCTATAGGTACACCTGTGCCTAACCCTTTGGGGAATACAGGCGTGATGTTATGTTACAAAAATATCATCATCATCATCATTTCAGCCGCGAAAGATGTCCACTGCTGGTCATAGGTCTCCCCCAAGCACAGCCATTTCGATCGGTTCTGTGCTTCCCACAACACCAGCCTTCTCTCAGCTTTCACAAGGTCATCGTCCACCTTGTAGGAGGCCTTCCAACGCTACGTCTTCCGGTACGCGGTCGCCACTCCAGAACCTTTCAGCCCCATCAGCCATCTGTTCTACGAGCAATGTGCCCTGCCCATTGCCACTTAAGTTTGGCAATTATTCGAGCTATGTCGGTTAACTTGGTTCTCCTGCGGATCTCTTGATTTCTGTTTCGATCACGTAAGGAAACTCCAAGCATCTCCCAATTGCCCTTCGGGTGACTTTTAGCCTTCTCAAAAGGCCCATTGTGACAAAAATATATACAAGACATTTATTCAAACTAGGCAGAGAATCAGCACTTTTCGAACGTCAAAGTTACATAAGACAGTCCCACAAAACGCCCACCCTTCACCACTTCCATCCTTCCTAAGTAGCGCAACAAACTCCCCAGCAGCACAGCTGTCTGTACCTACCTAATTCGACCACAGTAGTACCTACAACACAAAAGCATTCCATTTCATTCTCTCACATTATACTTGCTACTTGTATCAAACGTGGAATCGTGTGGAATCTACCCAGTACCAGATATAACCGCACCAAGGTAAGCACCCTCCACACTGTCCTATCTGCCATTCACACATAAAGGAAAATTGGAATTTGCGCGGGGGCTGAACGGCTCGGGGAGTCGGGGCTCGTTTGAACCAGGCGCTCGTTCGCACGACTGAATTAAGCCGCGACCGCGGAGTACCGAGTCGTAATTGGAATCGTTGTGTTTGCTTGATCCGAGCCTATTATCTCACGGGATTGGGAGCAGGGTTAGGTTCTGATTATTAGGTATTTGGATTGGTAATGCTAATTTTCGGTATTGAATTTTGGGTGGATTGGAAGTTTTAATTGAACTGTGTGTTGGAATGGTATTGCATTGGAAATGTTCGTTGATAATTTTTTTTAGGACTTTTCTTAATGCACCTGTCCCACCTTCCACGATAGCGAGAAGCGAGTAGAACTAGCAACTAAAAAAAGTAGGCGAGCAGCGAGCAGCGAGTGTGTAGTTCGAATAATTTTGCCGCTGGGCTTTGAGCGAGTGTGATGAGAAGAGTCACTTGCTGGTATGCGTACGTCCCAAGCGAGAGCATCTCCGCGAGTGTTCTGCTGCGAGTGCTTCAACTAGTGGAGAGAGATTTCTCAACGGTGCACGGTGGTGTGAACAGTCGGCGATCAACTATTAATAAATGCATCTCTTTTACTGACCTACATCTATCGTACGTTTCTTGAGCGAGAAAATAGTCGATAGCTAGTCGCTTCCTCGTCGACGATGGGACAAGTGGATAAGCTCATGACAAATATATTATGTATGTTCAAAGATGTGCAGACGCCAGCAGGTCAACCTACTCGATACTGTCAAATTTTCCCAATCAACTTTGAACCTTATGCTTTAGTGATAAAGTTGAAAATGTATTAAAGAAATTTGACAGATTTTAGTAGGTTGATGTGCTGGCGTCTGTATTTATTTATATATTTAGGCTAGTTTTATCTTTTTCTTTTTTATAAAATAGAAAAGAGACGGACATATAAAAGCTTTAATTTTTTGTTAAACTAAAACTAAAGCTTCCATACAAATATAGTTGTCATTTCAGAACGCATCGACCGAAAACTCTCGACGAAGTAACTCTAACTTAGTCTTGTATATAGTGGCGGATAGTCATTCATATCCAATCCGGAAGGGGGCGCATTGGTACCGCAATAACATTACCAAAAAGTAAAAAAATAAAAATGTGAAAATAAAAAAGTTGTTGTAATATAAAATTCACGTTTTAGTACCAAAATTACACCAATTTCATTATTAATTTGTGTAATTAAAACCTCTTTAAATTTTTTCCAGAGGTCACAAACTGTGTCTTCTAGTCACCCGCTAAATGACGGCTGTCCTCATCTCATTTAATAACCCTATAAAAAACCCCATAATTTTTTTTTTCCTGAAAATTTCCACATAAATAGTCTCAGTATGATTCTTAACAACACCCTCACGGATCGGTCAGGGTTTTTGTTACACGCTGTATAAGTCACCTCTGTGACAGTCACTTACCTTTTCTTGAGCTTTCTGTCAGTAAGTAATGTACATTCTCTAAGTTTTGTTTAATTTAAGAATACATCTTTGAAAAACAGTACTGCTTTACATTTTTCAATCAACAGACAAAATCTAATTAACTGACATAAATTCTGATAAGTATTTAAGACGTTCAGTGCCGGGAACCCTCCTGGAGGGTTTACTCAAGTCGCATATGGGATGCCGGGAGCCCACGCTGAGGGCTCATTTTAAATGTAGGTTTTCCTAGGCGAATTCGGCATTATAAACTGTGAAAACAAAATCAGTTAAGATAAGATAATATTTATTTTGTAAAACATGAGTACAGTATGAAGGTCTTATAATTAATATGTGGTGGCTACATGTTTTGCCTTTTATGGCGTACAAAATTAGTTGCACTAGACAAACAATACAAACAAAAAATATATATTAACAATGTCAGAATTTAACTTTCATTCGAAATTACAATATTAAAATATAAATTCAATTCAGAATCACAATGTTAAAAATAGTTGTTGTTGTTGGTTATATATTTTAACAAGATTTCAATCCTAATGACACTCCTCGAGGGCTAACTTTAGCGCAAACGTAATGCCGGTGCCCCTTATACAGTCTACTTGCAATATGTATGGCGGCATGGCGTATGAGCTCTATGAAAAATGGGTGGAGTCGAAAGTGTTTAAGTACAACCTCTAGGCTCTACCTTCTTCATTCTCCCTAATTTCCTAACGAAACACGTTTCAAAATAAACGTTAATTCTTAAGAGTGGGCCCTTCTGTATCGTTCTTCTAACTGCATAGTATTACTGACGACGGGTGAGTGTGACCAATGCAGATTGATTGAACATCGGCCGGCCGCGCTGTCGCTACCTACTCGACTCGAATCAATAGGTATGAGTGAGTAGGTGGGTTACAAGTGAATGTGAGTGTTCGTAATTATATAATAATGGAGGTTTATGTGATTGTCTTTTTGCAAGCGCGATTAGTATTTGTGTGGTCTAGATTCTGATAAAATTGGTTGGTTGATGAAGCGGTTACAATCTCCAAAAAAGCTACCGAAAAAAATAAGAAATTCATTGACCTAGAACTTGATGAACATTATACCTAGCTACATGATTGGGTATGTGACAGAGGTTTTTATTCAATTTATATGTCCTTTGGATCAAATGTACCTCTATTTTATTTGATATTTAATTAATAATAGGTACTTAATTATTGATAGTGCAATCCACGACGACGCGCCCCACTGCGCGATTACTGTGCCTACTGTAAGCTGTACTTTAAGTACGGAGCGGAGCGGAGTCTTTCTCTTATCTTTACTTATTGGCATTCTTATCTATTAAACCTAATACCTAAATTGTTGACCTTGGTACCTTTATTCTGGCAAATAAATAAATCATTTACTATCTATACATTGTAACAGCGAATAAATTTTCACGCCTCCCCTTTAAGACCTAGGCCAAATATTTTTGATCAAATGACCTAAAGAGGTGCATCTATACATATTATGAAACAAAGTCGCTTTTCGCGTTTGTCTATATGTCCGCGTTGTTCTAAAATACGCAACAGATTTTGATGAGGTTTTCAACATAATTTAGAGAATATATTCCGGAAGGTTGTAAACATATACGTCTAAACTTATCCATAATGAAGAAATCTTGATGTTTTGTCAAGTCATAAAACCCTTGCGAAGCAGGGGCGGGTTCGCTAGTAAAGAATATGAATTAAAAATCTCGACTAATTAAATAGTTATGCATTATCGCGATTTTTCGCGGGTATTCTGGTTCATTCAAAATGGTGGCGTGCACACTACACGCAACGAAACAATCTCGTGGTCAAATAAAGTTTGAAAAATTGTCCTGAAAAACCTGTGCATAAGAGACAAAACTATTTTGGCTCTAACTGATGCCTGTTGCAGGTCTATTTAAGTACTTCTCGCATACCTTTTAAAAATACCTGTAAGCATTAGGTAATACACACACATACATAAACTCATCCCTTCTTCCCATGGGGGTAGGCAGAAACTACAGAACGCCACCTGCTAAGATCCTTACTTACTCCTTTTGCCTCGTTTACGTTCATACATCTGGTCATACACGCACGGCGGTAATACAGTGTTAGATTATTTCAAATGCAGTCTTCAATCGATATCAACTAACTAAAAAAGGTAAAACCTTTCCAAGTTAGTTTAGTGCAGAGTGTGAGTGAACTTAACCTACAGTAAGTAGGTACAAGTGATGACTGTTATAAAGAACACAATGCACCTATCAAGTGTATTCAAAGACGTTATTGGATCATATTTTTATTATAAACTAGCTGACCCGGCAAACCCTTATCACTAAGGGGTATGAAAAATAGATGTTAGCCGATTCTCAGACCTACTCAATATGCTCACAAAATTTCATGAGAATCGGTCAAGCCGTTTCGGAGGAGTACGGGAACGAACATTGTAACACGAGAATTTTATATATAAGATTTACTTTAGCAGTAGATAAATTCAAATGAATTATTAGCTATGAATAAAATACCTATCACCTATGTCCAAACATTTATAATAAGTTTAAAAAAAGATATCAACCAGCAGACAGTTCCAAATTACAAGAAAATAACAACAACTTCAGAAACCCATCGATGCCCCCCCATCAATAATTAGGAGCATCAAACTCAGTAGGTAAGTAACATTGACCCTCGGACCCCAAACGAACAGTAAACACAATACTTCTACTCGTAACTGTCCGTTAATTAGTACTATTGTTAAGGGTACACACCCCCTACTTTATGTATATAGAGCACGCTATACCACCCACTCTAAAAATGTCGGTATAAACTCATTATGTTTTCTTGTTATTTTGTAATTTCGAGATCCTGAAGGAATGAATTATTTTAGCATTTTAGAGCAGAACATAATTTAGAGGATTTGGTCTCGTTTTAAGAAAATAGAAGACGATACAAAGTAGATAATACAAATACCTATTGCTATATGATTTTATAACCAGAATCTCCGTTACTTGACGGGCCTTTTCTTTTGAGCAAGTCAACAACTACTATTAAAAACTGGGGTATGAGTTACTTTCGTTCATTGACTCCAAATCAGTCATTCCGACAGTATGTCTTTGTATACAGGGTGGCAGGGACATCGAAAAGAAAACTGTTACCATTGATTCAGTATATGATTCTGAACCCACCTGCCTGCGTTGAAATTTTTCGTCGGTTATAAAAAAAGAATCATCTGTATCATAGAAAACTGCAATACCTACCTACCCGGTCAAAATGTATGGAACAGCTGTTTTTTTTTAAATTATTATCTGCCAAAAATTTCATGCCACCCTGTATATAAATCTCTATCAACGTCTCTAGTCATTCAGCCTTTAAATAAGTAACAGCTCAGGATAGCCTTTACCATAAATGGCATACTTATTACACTATCTATACAAAGCAGTGGTCATCGCACAGACTAAATAGGGATACTGGTCATCGTATTACGACAACTGTTCCTCTGACATCTTCTGTCATCAGAAGACAGCTGCCACCCAACCACCGATACGATGCTCTGCTAGAGTGACTGTCACCAGCCAGTGTCACTCTTATCCGACCTTTTCGGTGATTCCAGTACCTTCTTAACAAAACTAGACGGCCGCCGCGAAACTTGCTGCGCCACCGTACTTAAGGAATGTTCATGAATAGGAAAATGTTTGAAATTCCATCGTGTTTAAACGCCCCATGTCTCCGGTCAGTGGTAGTTTTACGTTTCATCAGATAAGGCGACATTTGACAGGCTATTATACTTGTTTACTATTTATTTCGGCCATAAAAGTTATTAAGTTTGCTCGAGTTTGTGATGAGTTACGCTACTGTACAGTTTGTTTGTTTCAAGTAATAATCACAAAGATTATTATTATAGATAGAATGGATGGACTATTTAACTGTTTGGTGTTTGTTTACCGCAGTAAAATGTCAGAAATGTGTTAATTTTGTTCCAAATAATTCGAAGAAGTTAATTCTGACTCAGAATAGTATCGCAATACAAGTTTATACAGGTTTTCTTTATTTACCCACTGAGTTTGAAGATGCAGTGCTTTGTATTTTTTTCATTTGATAAGTGTGGCTCAAGAAAAATACTTACACGTTTGACAAGGGGTTTTATGCGAGTTCAGCGTCCACTCTGTGAGTCGTGAGTCGTGTCGTCCGTGCAATCAATCCGTCTAAATGTCATATTCACCACAGCATTTTCAATTCGCGTAAAACTCTCCTGAAACACGTAAATAAATAGGAATACCCATGGTCATATGGCATAAGATTTACCTAATTCGTGCGGTACTATCCTCTCTATATCCACCCCGCTCCCTAGCGCACACGTGTTCACGCTGACATTTGCGTGTGCGCACACCATCGCTCACCGTGTGATCTAGCCGCCACACCGCACTGCACGCTTCCTACCGATTTACCTAAATGTCACCATACATACAATTTACTGTCTTTTAACCACATTAAAGAAGATTAAAAATTATTGGAAATTATATGGAGTTCCCACGGCATATTGCTAATCATATAATTATATTGGTAACTTTGTTAGTGGTTTATTAATTGTGATTTAATAAATCGTTAGATTATAAATAATAATATACAAGTTCTGGAGAATGGATAGCTACGTACTTTCACAAAATAAGTGAGGCAGTCCCCCTATTTGAATCGGTTTTCTAAATGTTGCAGTTGCAATATTCACGTAAGGACTTCAGTGGATGTTGTGTAAAAAATGTCCGGTTCTAGAGTCTCGTTTTGGGATTTAAACGCACACCTCTGCCATCCGTTCGGGGCATATTTTTTTGTAATTTGCTTTTTACTAGCTTTAACGTTGTCTATACTGTTTGCCTCACATGAATAAGCCTCCATTAATAAAAGTAAGTAGTGCAGAACCTTTTTTACTGCAGAAATCTACTTATTCACATAATCCCTTTAATTCTTTTAGGATATTGCAAAAACCTTATTTCTGTGTTTTACAAATATGCCAGCTATACAACATTTATAAGGTTGCATATTTCGCGATTACAATGTTGGTCCCATGGAGAAAGTTGTCCAATTTGATGGTCTTTATCACACACTTAAATATGAGCACGCATTTCTGATACATGCTTGTTTGGTTATCAACATCATGTCGTGTGCTACATGCATAGGTTATCAAGAATAGTTGCTGACATGTCCAGCTAGGGACGTTTTATGAGAGTTCAGGATATGATGTAATCATAAAAGAACATTATACCGAGTAACGACCTCGCTGAGCTGTACGAAAAGCTGTCCACGCAAAGTGTAATTTATGAAACGTGGGTTTTGTATAAAATGTTCTCTTTTTTCGGACCCGTTTTTGGTCATCGCAATGAGTAAGGAAGGCACACAGTCACTGTTGCAGTGTTTTAACAGTCACCTCAGTTTGTTATCATGAGTGCAAGGCTGTTTCAGCAACTCTAGGTCATATTTTTAATCGAACTGTGTTGACATGATAACTTGTCGCATATTCTCCCCCACCTTGTTATTTTTTTGTATGTGTTCTTTCTTTTCGTCATGTTTACTGAAAATTAACTTATGTTCTTTAATTTTTTTTCTTTTGCTCTGCATTCATTCTCAAAAAGAGGGTACATTCAGAAAGTTGGCAACGTCGCAAATAACTGTCAAACACTTCATGAAGTTATGAAATATCGCTCCGTATTGTATTGATTAAAGCGCTCAGCAGACGATGGACAATTTGGAATCGTATGGAAATCCCCGGCATTTTATCCGCTTGCGCGTTAGATTTCCATACGATACCAAATTTGCGGACAAATTGTCCATCGTCTGCTCAGCGACTAAGAGTTGCAAGTTGCAATGCGATATTCTCAACTTTCAGAAAACATCTCTTAAGTCATCTTAAACAGCTACTCATTTATCTACTCCAATTCAAACCTAGACACAAAAGCTACCCTTATGGTGTGTCCAAACATTGAGCGGCAAGAGTGCGGCAGGAACACGCGGCGTTTGCACGACACATTTCTGCCGCGCTTTAATTAGGACCACAGAGAACATTTTTTATGTTAGAACTAAACCGACGAATGTTTGCGTTTACCAGAAGCGTTCGCGCGCGGCAGCCGAACATGATTGCCGTTCTATATTTAAATCAATAAATCTCTAAAAGAGAAAGTGCCCTCCATGGCCAGAATCTAATGGAGTAGCGAATTTGGAACTTCGTGACAAGAAGCTGGAAAAGAACTCTACAAAATGTTCATGATTTTTCTCATAGATAGGTAGATAGAATACCTACTCTTTATTATGTACTCATACATCATATAAGTTACAGATATAAATGCAGTAGTTCACATTACCCACATTCTTTACCCAGTTTTTGAACTTTATCTACGGAACCCTAACTAACTAACAGGTGTCCGTTCGTATCTATTTGACATTTCCGTGCTTTGCCATCATTAGCCATTAGGGGAAGCCTTATCAAATTATAAATGCCAAAACGTACCTCATTAACATCACTCTTATTCCTATGAAAATAAAGACTATTATCATGAACTCGTCAGCTATAAGTTAATGTGTCTTGTCATGATGGTAATAAGGTTGATTTTTGATAGATTGTGTGAGGTTTTTTATGTTTAATATTAAAGTGTTGACATTAATAGTGTATCGCACAGTTCTGCTTTATTGTTTGTTCTGTTTAATTAAGTATTTGTTAATTAAGTGGGTGTTTATGGCGTAGTAGGGGGGGGTGGGGACGCGTATTCCATATTTAAAAGTTTTATTATGGGATTTTCAATTTTTTACTTTACTGATGTAAATTTTCATTTATTTATTGTCAGCAGTTGTTTTTCAACTCTTTGAGTTAATCCTATCTCTATAAACTGTGTGCTGGTTAGTAGACTGCGGCCGTTATGTGGCGGCCACCGCTGTCGCAGGAAACCGTAGCCTTAGACCATAATAATTATTCTCTGGATAATTCTCAGGCCATCGGTTTAAATGCCTTCATGCAGTCCTGAACTTCGTCAGTCTTCCAATGTTGCCAGTCGTTTTGATTTGCCAGTCTTTTGGGAACTTTTTATGTTTCCAGTGGTGCGGATTCATTTTTAGAAATCAAATAACCTCTTCGCCCTTTTTTACCCAACTGCCAAGGAAAGGTTATGTTTTTCGCGCGTATCTTGTATGGTATGTATCTTCCAAACGTCTGAATGGATTACGACAGATAAGGTATCGTTATATTCGTCTTAAAAATCCTAGTGTCTTTAGAACATTGAAAAAAAAGTGCCGTTTTTTTGGCGCAAAAAAAATATATAAATAATATTTAAAAAAGAATGTAATTAGGTATATTAAATTGAATCAAAAAGTTATTGACGGCATTAAAATAGGCCATGGTTGCGTCGGACTAGTTTTTGCTCATAAGTGGACACAAAAAAGTCTAAAATAAAATAAACATATTAAAAAATTAAAAACCCGACTGCAAATTACATTTATTTTTTCTTTCTAGGCCTTGGAAATGATAACATTATTTTTAAGACCTTCGTATCAATTATTTATGATTTTGTTCTCTAGTCGACTTGTTTGTCATTTGATTGATATATTATTTCATGGTTTCAGCACCAACAAAAACAACATTTGCTTTTCAGATTCTTTTTTCGTCGGATTAATTTTTAGTTAAAAGTTTTTTTACGTATTCAGCGAATGTCGCCATTTAAATAATAAGAAGCGTTAATTTTGCTGCTTTAAATGAATACCTTTCAACATTATGTAGAGGATGGTGTAGAATAAGGTGCAGTTGATTTGTTGCGCTGGTATACACTCAGCGTCACAAAAATCGCACCTCTCCGAAAATAAGTTTCAAGCAAGTCCCGCCATCAACGTATACATTAAACCCTATTAATATTGGTATCAATTGAAAGTATGTTTAACGACCTTTAAATTAACAACAGTTAGAATTCCTAAGCACAACAGATCTCATTAGCGCGTAACTTTAAAGAAAATGTTGTCAAAATACGCAT
This sequence comes from Xanthia togata, assembly GCA_963853775.1. Lineage (NCBI taxonomy): Eukaryota > Metazoa > Arthropoda > Insecta > Lepidoptera > Noctuidae > Xanthia > Xanthia togata. The sequence goes on from OY970809.1 coordinate 15,947,992, forward strand.
TACAACGGCCACTAATTGCACCTCCCTACAAGGGTATAAAACGGGCGACCCGGGTCAAATGTGAGTCATTCGCTATCCAACCTTTGAAGTGAACACACGTGAACAGCTGCAGCAAGAAAAATACCCCAGAAGATGGATACCACTGCAGATGAAGCCGCTCAAGTCATTGCACTACTGCAATCAGGGATGCGGCAATGTGATGTTGCTCGGCAACTGAACTTGAGTCGTTTTTCCGTTCGACGAGTGTTCCAACGCTTCCAAGAGACTGGTGGCTATATCCGAAGACGTGGATCTGGAAGACAACGGTACACATCCGAAAGAGACGATCGCTTTATTGTTTCAACGTCTTTACGTAATCGATTCTCCAATGCTGTTGAGCTGCAACAACAACTGCGATCAGCTCGCAGCACTTCTGTCAGCGTCTCCACGATTAGAAGAAGAATGAAGGAGAAGAAAATTGCAGCTCACAGGGCTGCTACAGGGCCAAAATTGACTGCACAGCATAGGAGAGACCGGTTGCAATTTGCCCGTGACCATGTGGATTGGACAATAGACCAATGGAGGGCTGTACTCTTCTCGGATGAGACGAGGGTGTGTCTTTTCTGCAACGACAGGCGTAGAAGAGTGTACAGGAGGCAAGGGGAACGATTCGCACAAGCCTGTATTCAAGAGACAGTGGAATACGGGGGTGGCTCGTGCATGTTCTGGGGCGGCATGTCAATCGAAGGCAAAACAAACCTTGTGTGTGTTTCTCGGACTGGAAGTGCTCGCGGGCAAGGGTCGCTGACTGCTCCTCACATACATACATGGTACATAACAGAGATCTTAGAGGAGCAGGTTGTCCCTTATGCGGGTTTTGTTGGCAGGGGTTCACGTTAATGCACGATAACGCCCGCTGTCACACCGCATTAATTGTAAGAGACTACCTGCAAGAAGTTGGGATCCCTGTTATGCGCTGGCCGGCGCGAAGTCCAGACCTGAACCCTATCGAGCACCTTTGGGATGAACTGAAACGGCGAGTACGGGCACGTGATCCTACCCCTACCACTCTCCAAGACCTCCAAGATGCCGTCGTTGCAGAATGGGACAACATTCCTCAAGAGACTGTTGTCACATTAATTAGGTCCATGAGAGAACGCGTGGAAGCTGTCATCAGAGCTAGGGGGGGTAACACTAGGTTTTAAGTTGATTTTATGGACTTTTTTAAAATGTTCACTGATAAAATAAAATTTAAGTTTTTAATCATTTGCATTAGCGTGTTTTTTTTATTCCCTGGCAAACAAAAAACCAAATTTATTGATTTATTCTGAAATTTAAATAAATTGCCTTTCCAATGATACCTTATAGTCATATGTGTACCATTGATTAATGGGGTTAAAATGACTTTGAAAGGAATTCTTAAAGAGGTGCGATTTTTGTGACGCCTAGTGTAGTTCGATTCAAACTTAATGGCGGCTCGGAAGTTAGTTACTCGCTGCGCAGTACCGCACCCCTCACCCCCGCTGACCCATAAACACGTCACTGCGCAGCGACTCGCCTCATGTTCCGAGCCGCCATTAAATTTGAATTGAGCTGTACCTGCCGTAAGCAGCAGACGTGTTACTTCGGCAACAATACTCTGTAGCACACTGTGTCATCTGTACCACGCCACGTAGCGGGTGCAGCCACAGAGGCAGCTATTGGACAAGCATTGCTTGAGCTATCTTCCCCGCCACTGTAAAAAAATGTTTTCAAGTTAGTAAGAACATAGTTTAATCTCAAGTTGCGATTAGCTAATTAGGAACCTAACCTAGTCTCACGATCGGTAACCCAACCGTAACTCTAAATTCTGTTGAATGAACATTATGATATAATTTTATGATTCAATTTTTTTTTCTCCTAGTAATAGATTAATTTGTACAACCATTAATTTGACACATGGAATCAGACGCTTTTGCGACCCCAAAAAAAGCATTCAAATCAAATAATTTTGTTTCTTTGCAAACATAGACCAGCTTTCTAATTACGCAACATATTTTCGTAAACGATAAAGACAAATCTGTTTCATTTTGACAGTTCAACAACATTCATTGCGTTATTTACGTTGCTTTGCAGTTTTTTTTTTCGAACTTACGGAGCAATGGATTAGCAATCTGTTTCAAAACGATTCAGATTTGGATTGATTTTGCATTACGTAATTAGGGTATTGGTTTTATAATAAAGTTCTCCATATTTTACCGTCACGTGGGCATGCAAAGGTTTACAATTAAAAATCTAAAATGAGCGGCAGATCATTGGAAATTACAAAAAAAAAAAAAAAATGTCAGTGTGGTCACAGCAATAAAAAATAAAATAAGACTATATAATTTCAAACGGAAGCAAAAAGTAAGTGAACCACGATCATAATAATAATTGTCAATCAGTTAGTGAATCATCATTAAGAAAATCGTCGATCGCGTAATAAGTTTTCATAATTAAAAATAATAAAATTTCGTTTAGCGCCCGTTTCAAATTTTAATGTAGTCATATTTTTTATAATATTAGGTAATCTATTAAATGTAACCAGCATGTGAAATACCTACACTATTTCTGTCATTGTTTCAAGGTTTTTGTTTGTGGAAAAAAAAATTGGTAGCCAAGCTATTTTAATAAAACCCGAAATTAAGTTGCTCCCAAAAAAGGAGCAAAACTTAAAAAAAAGCAATATTTCATGCTGTACACACCTAGTTTCACCTGTCCGAAATTATACTCGAAAAATGCCACAGAAATATAATTAATTATTCTTTTTTATCTGTGGCCCACAGAAAATGTTTATGGCAGAAATTATTTGGTGTTTAGCCGCGAGAGGGCGTGGCTGTGCGTGATTAATATATTTCTATGGAAAAACATTATAATGAGTTCGCTGGCAATATCGTTGTTTTTGGGTCTTCGCTTTTGAAGACGGTTCGGTATTTTTTATGTGGAATAAAGGGTTTCGGTGATATTGTTTTATATACCTACTATGCGTATTAAAAATAATATTTTGGCTCTCATGAACGTGGTTGTGGGTTCAAATCCGGGCAAGCACCAAAGTGAATTTTTCAATTTAAATGTTCTTTCTGAGTTTATCATGGACATTACTGACATCAGTGAAGGAAAACATTGTAAGTTGTGACTAGACTTAACTATCTATATCCTAACTAATATTTGAAATGCGAAAGTTAGTTTGTTTGTTTGATACGCTTTCAATCTGAAACGGCTGAACGGATTTGGATGAAATTTGGCTTACTTTTTATCCCGATATTCCTACGGGATCGAGACTTATGTGGGTGAAACCGCGGGGCGCAGTTAGTAACATAATATAAATGAATTGTTGTTCGTTGGTAAGCGCATCACTTCAGAATTCCTGGACTGATTTGACTTATTTCTGTTGTAAAATGTTCGTAATAGTCCGAATCTAGTTCTTTCGGAAATAAAGATTGGAAAAGTTTCCCGGATAATCTTCGAATTCGGGAAAAACTGAACGTCTTTGTCTATGGGATTTTTGGAACGTCTTTTTTCTATGGGATTTTTGTAGGACAGGACTTCTGCCGAGTCAACTAGTAATTATTATAAGTCTGAAATCGCCAACCCGTCTTGAGCAAGCGTGGTGATTAATGCTCGTATCTTGAGCAAGCGTGGTGATCAATGTTCGTATCTTGAGCAAGCATGGTGATCAGTGCTCGTATCTTGAGCAAGCGTAGTGATCGATGCTCGTATCTTGAGCAAGTGTGGTGATCAATGCTCGTATCTTGAGCAAGCGTGGTGATCAATGTTCGTATCTTGAGCAAGCGTGGTGGTCAATGTTCGTATCTTGAGCAAGCGTGGTGATCAATGCTCGTATCTTGAGCAAGCGTGGTGATCAATGTTCGTATCTCGAGCAAGCGTGGTGATCAATGTTCGTATCTTGAGCAAGCGTGGTGCTCAATGCTCGTATCTTGAGCAAGCGTGGTGATCAATACTCGTATCTTGAGCCAGCGTGGTGATCAATGCTCGTATCTTGTATTTATGAGAAGAGGCCTTTGTCCTGCAGGGACAGTAAAAAGCTGGTATTATTAATATGATAAGTTTTGAATGAATAAAAGAAATAATAACGTTTATTTGGACACAGTTTGTGTAACAGAAAATACAAATAACAAAAAAAAAAAAGTGAAAATAATGTTTTTACAACAATAGTGTATCCCTCACGGCTGCGCCAAAAAGGTTCATTTATGCGCATTAATGTCAGACAGATGCTGTCTGACGCTGGTTATCTTATATCTAATCTAAACGAGAAGCTTAGAAAGTGATCAAGGAGTGTTGCACATACTGTAGGTAAATGGTGTTCTTCATTTGTTTCTTAACTTACCTTTTCGATTGCCATTTCAAATGTCTCATTTCTAGTCTCCCTATAGATACTGCCTTCTGTGTCCCAAAACACGCTGACACAGTGACTTTGTGTAGTCGCCTTGCCACCGACGACGCCGTGGAAGTGGCAAGGGTATGAGCCAGCAAGATTTCAAATACAGTCGTGCAAGCGACAGGAAAAATAATAAGTAAGTGTATTTATTCTGATTGGTTTTCTTATGTCTTGTCAGAACAGTGTTTTAAGGTGTGTTCGCACGAACGAACAAAACATGGTGAACACGAACAAAATACGAACACAGTTCGACTTGTATTCACGTTTAACCGCTCTCTTTAGTAACCATGGATTCGTCGATGTTCGCAATGTTGCATCAATTCCAGACAGAACAACGAAATTGGATCGCCACGATCGTTTTTGACGAACAGTGTTTCATGTTCGTTAGCGGTACGCACATTCGAACAAAGTGTTCGATGTTCGTGTTCACCCATGTTCTTGTTCGTTCATGCGTACACGCCTTTCAAGGTGGCCTTATATAGTAATGTCAACAATATACTTATGGTAATAAATTGTGCACAAATAAATAAATTAAAAGTCTATTTATTTAATCTTACATTCACTAAATCATTGCCATGTCATGTATTTTTTATGCCTACATAAATAGCTAATACCTAGGTGCCACAGTGCTTCTTTAAATTTTTAATACCAGCAGCTGTACAGTAGTTTCGACCTAAAGTTTTAAATCCTTTCAATATATATTTTTTATAGTCTAAGTTAATGTCCTATAAAGTTGCAGAAGGCATATAGTGACTTTTATGTGCCATAGCTTTATTTAGGTAAATATGTAGGTTCTAGGAGGACACTCTTTTATGACACCCAAGGAAAGAGTTATTATATAAGTAATAGTGTAATGTACATTGAAATATAAGTAAAAATAATTTACAAGCTAACCGTTTTAAAATAATAATAATAAATGTACATGCAATTTTATATAAAATTTTGGTCAGGCAGGGGACATAGTCTTTCCATAGTTCTAGATAACCAGTTCACTTAGCCACCCAAACCCATAATCGAATATCATTATTTCCATATCTTGCAATAGTCCTGCACTAACCGGGGGTTGTCCTTGGGTGCAATAGATTAGTGCGTACAGGGATAATCGTCGGTTAGTGCCTCGTTTCATTAGACACGTCTAACGGGCCTCTGCGAGTTGGCTTCGGCCCCTTGTACGCCTTCCAAAGGTCCGGGACCCTAGGTTCCCGAGAAATGTCAAAGACGTAAATATAACAATGTACATGCATAAAAAAGGGGAAAAGGAATCATAGGACATCAATATAATATGTAAGTAGGTATCTTTGTGAAAAATAGCAAAAATCTATAATAAACTCCCGAATTCAGTTAAGGATACAGAGTACGACAACAAATTCAAAAATGACCTACAAAATTACTTAAACTTAAAATCATATTATAGCCTAAAATAATTTTTAACTGAGAAATAAACAAATTACTATCGACTCGAACACATTACACATACATAACTAGGTACTCTACAAGACATCAGTCAGAAAATGATAATTTATTTATTTAGTTTGTAAGAATGACATAATGTATAATAATAATTAATAATTTTTAAATTAATCTATATCAACAAATTGAATTAATAATTAATAATGATAGCATGTTAAATTAATTAAAACCTGTCGCCTTTATATTGCAGTGCCCTAGCAGGGTTCATTGTTTGGAACTATCATAATGTAACAACCTGTAAACAACATGAAATGCAATAAATGAATATGAATATGAAAAAAAAACACGCATCCTTTTTTAATTTTCATGTTAAGTAAGTAGGTACTGCAATAATCGATTCAAATAATCTCCAAAATCCTTTATGATAACCTAAAACTTAGTCCAAAATCGTTTTTACTTACATTTCGGAATGGGTTTTAAAAAACGATATTTTATATTGTTTTTTTTGCGAACCATCAGAAGGGACACACCCACGGACGCTGGGAATTTGCATTCAGCTTAATCTGTCATTGTCTGGAATGCTTGGCAAAAACGAGAATGAATACTGCTTTCGTTTTATTTTGTTCAAAAAAAGAAGCATCTTGTTCATTAATTGTTGGGAACTTTCGTGGGCTTTGTTGAAGATTTTCGCGGTGTTTGCGATCTTTTTCGAGAAGTTTTGTGCTTCCTTTGTTTTGATTCAGCAATGAATTTGGAAAATCTGCAGTAAGTTCGGTTTAGTTGCTTATGAGAGGCTGCTGGTAGGCGTACAATTTTGACCACGAATACAGGGACAAAGATATTTTGTAAGAACTAGAATAAAAGTCAAGTTAGAGGTGGCCATGATAGTACCCAAATTTAGTATCACCTGAAAGACACTAAATCATCCGTTTAGCATTTAATTCATAAATCTAAGTTTAATGAACCTCTAAAAATTCAGAATATTGGCGATATCGATCGACCACACCCACAATATTTTTCTCAACAAGCCATAGTAGGTAAGTAACAAAGTAGGTACCTGCTGTCTTTATCTCAGTCTTTCCCAGATGAATATGGAAACTATATATTTTGTACACTATGATCCTTATCTCCATTACTGGTTTGGAGATAATTCTCCATCTAATCGTAGACGAGCTATTACACTCAAGTATTAGTTACTGTTAATTGGTTCAACGACTGGCGGTCATAAATTTTAGTCATCTGTCAGTCAAATGAGACCCATGGACCGTTAGTGCGTGTTCCCATTGTGGCGTACGGTACGATTTCGTCGTATAAAAAGCTGTATTTTTCTTTATCCCAGTGACTGTTGCAGTACCTACTCTCAACTCTCTGCTATGCCTGCAGTTTGTACTAATTCAGATTCCAGGAAATATTTTAGATGCCCTATCGTTTTACTGAATAAGTAAAAGGCTTTTATGGTTGCTCTGGCTTCTTCTTCGAATTATAATTTTCATGATGATTGACTTGGCACGGAAAGTGAAATAAGCTGTTAGACGTCGGAGTCGTTACTTTGATATTTCCCAAACTCATGGATAAGAAAATAAGGGTACTAAGAAAAGCTTTGTACTTGAACCAGTTATAGCATTGATTAAGGAAGATGATTATATTAATTAAATAACGGATGCTCAAAGCAATGGACAAAGTCACACTCGCGAATAAAAAAAAAGCTCTTAATATTCATATTGCCGCTTCGCCCGCGGCGACTTCGCGAAATTATATCAAAATAAAAACTAAACCTCGCCGCGATTTATAATGTAAAAGGGACAAAATAATATCCACCGGCCAGTCTCGACCTCTGATAGAGAATCCAAAGTAGAAGACTAATGGTCTTGTTAAACTGGTTACGTGTGAAAAACAATGCTTTGAAACGTGTCGAGGTAGCGAAATATATATGTTCGTATGTCATTAGCATATAGGGACAGACGTACCGTAAACAAGATATGTAAATGATATAAGATGCTTGTACCGTCGCCGCCTCGTAATGATTATTACATCTGAGCCGAGATTTTTTGTAGAAATCATATACTTGGTTGTTAAATCAAGGATTTGTACTTGGTGGTGACATTGACTATACTTACAAAAATGTTGGTATTTTTGGATAAGCAAAAGGTTTGTTGCGCCTGCTTCATTAATTCAAAAAAAAAATCATTCAGTCAATTTGGATGAAAAAAAAAATGGAAATGGGAACGTTTATGATAATTGGTCAGTCAAAGACACAAACACAAGTTAAAAAAAAAAAAAAAAAAACTTACTTTGGGTGCCAGAGTTCATCGAAAACACTCTGTCCCTTATTAGTAACGCTGCATAGACACTGTTTATTTTGTATTCTTTCCTTTTATCTTCTTTTTACTTGTGTTCCTTTTAGTCGAGCAGCGGTGGCCCAGTGGTGGCGGTGGGATCGAACCCATACAGGCGCATTACTTTGTGTAATTTATTTCATCACCACTGCTCTCAAAACGGTGAAGGATAACATCGTGAGGAAACCGGCATGTCCTAGAACCAAAAATTCGAAGACATGTGACATCTACCAATCCGCACTGGGCACGCGTGGTGGATTATGGCCCACTCCCTCTCATTGAGAGGAGGCCGTGTCCCTGCAGGGGGAACGTTATAGGCTGATGATGATGATGATGCCTTTTAGTCTATGCCAAATAAATATATTTTCTTTCTTTCTTTCAGTATAATAGTACAACTGAAAGCAAAACTTTTATTCTTTTTTTTTAAAGAGGTCTGTCTCTCATATTTTTTTTTAGAAAAAGCTGACAGGGTCTAAGGCTAAGGTAAGAGAGAGAGAGAGGCCATCTCTTATCATATTGGCACCACTAATATAATCACACTAATATTATAAAGGTGAAAGTTTGTGAGTGTGTATGTTTGTTTCTTCTTCACGCTAAAGCTACTGAACGGATTTGGATAAAATTTGGCACACAGATAGTTTGTAACATGGATTAACACATAGGATACTTTTTATCCCGATATTTCCACGGGATCGAAACTTATGCGGGTGAGACCGCGGGCGCAGCTAATGATTTTAAAATTATCTGGGATTCATAGAAATTAGAACATTATCAATATAATATATAGATAGATATTGATTTGTGCAATAAAACATATAATCAAGATTTTAAATCGCAAACTTGGCTGGTTGACTGGTAGAAAATGCCGATGGCATTAAGTCCACCTCTGTACTTTTGTGTGCTTTAAGTATTAAAAAATAAATTAAATCGCAAACTCTTTGTGTGTCTTTGACCTTTTCCAACATAACAGAGCTAAGGCCGGGTGCTAAGGCGTGCGTGCCTCAAGCGGGGGCGTCCTGGCTTCCATATAATATGCACTGTAGTCTACCGGATAATGTGTGGTGTGGTTCTCGCTCACAGCCTAAGGCAGCTTCGATATGGCAAGTATTGGAAAACACAAACTCGGATTAAAGAACATTAAAAGAACGGCTCCTTGAAACGCTTTTTACTCGACTACAGTGGACCCCAAAACTGGGTGATAATTTTGGTTGGTATGCGCGTTGCAGATCGTTAGATTATTTGGAACAAACTTAATTTAATTTTTAGGAAAGATCTCCTTGAAATGAGCCTTGACTTTAGTGTAGCAGAAGTAACAGCATCTTTAGCCTTTAAATGTCCCAAAAAGCAGGAATATTCCTTCCAACATAACAGCTAAGGCTGGGTGCTAAGGCGTGCTTGCCACAAGCGGGGGCGAGCTGCAATATGCACAGTAGTCTACCGGGTAATGTGTTCACAGCCCGCTCTTGGTTCTCGCTCACAGCCCGAGGCAACATATTTGTGCCACTGAGGGAAAATATAAACTCTAATTAAAAGAAAAGCGTCTTAAAATGGTTTTTCTTATATTGCGGGCAAAAATGGTTAATTCAAATTATACAGGGTGGAATACATCGACGCGAAAACTGATAACATGGATTCAGTACAATTCTGAACCCCAACCCGTTGAAATCTTCAGTCGGTTATTAAAAAAAAATCTGCTGTTCCATACATTTTGACCGCGTAGGTGAACTTTTCTATGAAACAGCTGTTTTTTTTTTATCATCCGACGAAATATTTTAACGGAGGGGCGTTCAGAATCATGTAGGCACTGAATCCATGGTATCAGTTTTTGCGGCGATGTCCCTTCCACCATGTATAGGGTTTAAAAAGCTACCACTCCGTAACACGGCAAGGAATTTTTTACATCTTTGGTGGTAAGATTTTTTGGTTTTGAAACTGCCTTTACTGATTTTTCAGAATTCACTCATATGAGTAACGGCCGCAGGTCGCAGGTCATAGGTTCAAATTCAGGCAGGCACTTACTAACGTTGTGTAAATTATGGGACCACCAGTGCTCTCAAAACGGTGAAGGAAAACATCGCGAGGAAACCGGCATTTCCTAAAACTAAAAATTCGAAGAAATGTGACATCCGCCAATTCCACCATTCCCACGTGGTGGATTATGGCCCACTCCCTCTCAAAAAAGAGGAGGAGTGTGTCCCAGCAGTGGTAAACATTATAGGCTGATTTTAAGGAAAAAATATATAAAGTCAGGTGTTAAGGCGTGCTTGCCTCAAGCGGAGGAGGGCTGGCTTCCATATAATATGCACTGCAGTCTACCGGATAATGTGTGGTTCTCGCTCACAGCCCGAGGCAGCATCGTTATGCCACTGAGGAAAAACACAAACTCTAATTAAAATAAAAGTCCCTTGAAACGCTTTTTACTCGACTACAGTGAACCCCAAAAGGGGGTGATTTTTTTGGTTGGTAGGTATGTACAATTAAAAGAAATACTGCATCTATGGCAACAATAGTTACATCCAAATTAATCAGGGTCGAAAAATCAATCTTACTTATATTATAAATTATGCGAAAGTGTTTTTTTTTTGTATTTTTGTTACGCTTTCACGCTAAAACAGCTGAACGAATTTAGATGAAATTTGGCACATGGGTAGACCATGACCTGTACTACCATACTTTTTATTTTGGTACTACGTTTCCGTGATATAATTTCCGACCTCCATGCGGGCTAAAACGCAGGCAAAGACTAGACCACTTCATAAAAACACGTTTAGTATCTTAGATAACAATCTTGTTATCAAAGATACTAAAGGTGTTTGAGAATTTTCTTTGACTGTAGATATCTATCTACCTACAGTCAAACAAAAATTCTGTGGTTTTTAAAGTGTTCTTACTGATTTTACAGAAGTCGTACAGGTCTGTAAGGCCAGGTGCTGAGGCGTGCGTGCCTGAAGCGGGGGCGGGCTGGCTCCCATATAATATTCACTCGGTCACTGCAGTCCACTAGATAATGCGAGGTTCTCACTCACAGCCCGAGGCAGCATGGTTATGCTACCGATGGAAACTCTACCTGCAATTTCAAGGAAAGAATATTTTGGTATGCAAATTGTATTGTTTTGACGGAATAATGTTGGGTTTTTTGAGAGTTATGGTTTGGGATTTAAGTGTTAAAGGATTGCAGAATTTTTTGTATGCATCGATAATTTGTGAATTTTAATACCAAATCAATCAGCTTATTTAGGTACACTTTTATAAAGATACAGTTGTCTGGAGCAGTCATTATAAATACGTCACGCTCTAGGTTTTTTTTTTACGTAGCAGCAATTTCTCTTTTCAACCGACTTCAAAAAGGAAGAGGTTCTCAATTCGGTTGTATGTTTTTTTTTTTTTTGTATTTTTGTTACGCGATTACTCCGCCAATTATGAATTGATTTTGATGATTCTTTTTTTTGTTTGGTAGGGCATACTTCAGAACTGGTTCCATATAAATTTGGTCAAGATATGATGAGGGGTTTTTGAGTTAGCTTCAATAATACATATTTTTTCCAACTGGTACGAGTATATGTGGACGATATTTTTTAGGGTTTTGTGTATGTACCACAACTAAAAAATGAAAAATAAAAACAAGTCGGTGGCAAAAAAACGAAAATAAAAAACCCAAGACACCGACTTCCGAAATCAAAGTTATTTTTTACTTTGTAGTGTTTTTTTTTTTGGAAGTCGGTTTTATTTTTTGTGAAAATGTTTGTGAGAAAGTTTTTTTCGATAAATTATCAATCATCGCAGCAGCGTATTAAAAGAAAAGTTCGGAAATAATTGCTCTATCTGTAACTCATCTGAAAGAATAACATTTAATTAAAATATGTACAAATTAATATTGTAATAGAAGGCGGAACCCTCGCTACTTCTAGAGCAGTACGATAGCTAGCAGCAGGCAATGTTACCACCGAAATCCTTATGAATTTTCTAGGTGACACAGTATGCCTTCTTGAATACACCTGTAAATAATAACATTAACAAACATCTCAATATTATAAATTTAAAATCACACGCAATAAAATCTAAAGCAACAGAGTGGCTGCTACTTACACGGAGTCTTTACTCACCTTTCTTGTATAATACACACACACCTACACTCACTCCTACACACACACACCACTCACACACACTAACACACAACATACAATTCTACTATTTTATACCATACAGTAGAATGAATGACACAGTCCACTTCAGATATAAGTTTTTGTTGATTATTGACCGTAAACTACCTCTTATAATACAGGTATACCCTAGCTTAAGAGGTAGGGAATATAATTCTTGTACAGTTTCGCAACATAAACTACTTATATAAAAACTCTGCATCCACCGTCATTTCACTAGGTATCTTCATCCCGCTTCTAGCCAAACCATATTTCACGCAATCCATCTGTGACGGCATCTACATCGCCACATGAAACGACGCATCACACTGACGTCACGAAAAATCCTGCATCGCGCAAGCAATGTTTACCGCGCGAATAGCATTATATACAGCGTCCCGACATCAATCATCGGGCAGCCGACCCTTGCTCGTTGATGTGCCAGCCCGCGTCGATGATGAGCCGGTAGCTTTAAATTCCCCGACTAATAATGATTAACTATCTTTGATCCAGCCTGTCCCATCATGCTGTCCTCCCCTGCGACGCCCTAAGCCGAGATTCATACCCACAGGGGGTGCCACAGAATAGTGTTTGCCCCTGGCTGGAGTCTTTGAGTGTAGCTTAGGGCAGCCACAGGAAAGCCTGGTTAAGTAGTCATGACCTCAGAGGTCCCCAAAGAGATGCCCAAGAAAAAAAAAAAAACACAGTCACCCGTCTGGTCGGAAGATCCTCCCTTTTCTATAGAGGATGAGTGAATTTTACACCCTGTTCCTCAAATCTCCAGACATCATAATTTATTTGGTCTTCCCCTACTCTTTAGTATTAATCAACTCAGCCTATCGCAGTCCACTGGTGGACATAGGCGTCTCCAAAGCTGCGACCACACCTTGTCCTCCATTTTCCGCATCCAGTCTGTCCCAACCATCTTTTGTAAATCGCCGGTACATCTACCTACGGTAGTTATAGCGATCCACGTTCTCTAAATCACGCATACCATGATAGCCGTAGAAACTCCTGCAATATTTAGATCGTTTTCACTTCATTTCAAGACTTCAATGATGTTGCGTCTATCTGAAATGGCTTTCATATCTTTGTCATATTCACGACTTGCACGAATCGTTGTGTTGAGAGTCCCAAGCTAAAGACCTGCGGGGTAATTGTGTAACACACTATCAATTTCTATGCCTTTTGTTTTGACAGTCAACTATTATTTATTTACATAATTTAAAAGGTAACAGTCTTATAAATTAATAATAACACGGCTCCCCATACTGGTGGTACTTACTACCATTATTTCTATTTTTTTAAATTATTATAATATTTAAAAATGTAAATGATACGTAGGTATGTAGATGAAATAAAGGAAATAATAATATGAACAAAAATGGAGGGGAAATAATCATAGGGCACCAAAAAATTTGACAGTCGACAACATTCATTGCGTTATTTACATTGTTGTGGAGATAAAAATTTTCAAACATATGAAGCAATGAATTAGGAATTTCCTTACATACCTACAGTGTCTTACGTAGGCAGTGTCAGTGTCTTAGGCTAGCTGGGCTGAATAGGTTACATGCATGAATTAGCATACATTTGCTTGTATTACTTCGACAATCTGCAGTTTTCAATTATTATCTAGAAATTATACAATAACATTGCATTGCAATATTTAATCCTAGTTTCCTTTCTAGCCGACGACTTCTCTAAATTATTTCTTTAATTGCTTATTTTGAATTTTATTAACGTTCTATGTAGCAGACTTTTCTTTTTTTTCTTTTTGAAGTGAAAACTTATTTAGCGTGGTTGTGGACTTTTTTTGTGATGGGGTAAAAATGTTTAACTCGCGTCAGGCCACGTGACCTGATCAAAAATTCGTAATACGGAGGGAGAGTAGAGCGGTGCAAAATTATTCCCTAACCATTCCAAAATATCAAAAATGCAAAACGTTAATATTCAAGTTTTCACTTCTGCCGGCACTCCCGGAGTGCAACCCGTTTTTTTTTTAAACTTTGCCCCACACTAGGAATTTCTCCTGTGTTGCGTTTACATACATTAAAAAAACTCACATACACAGCTACACTGGACAACTAATAGGGTAGTTAGTAGTATTGTCTCAATTGGATTCTATAGTGCTAATGAACCACTAAAAAATTCTCATTTTTTTAAATCAATCGTTAAGTGCCATAAAAATACATTTAAATTTTGCATTTTCAAATTTCGCGCGTAATTTGACGAAAACGCTGGACGCCATATTGCTCTGTGGTCGTGACGTCAGTTGGCTGTGTAAACAAATGCAGTAATATTTTTTAAGTTATAAATTTGTGTTGTCTCCTTTTACAAAACCGTGGTATTATTTTAATAAAATTTACGTTGGTTACGAAAATAATAAAAAGCATTTATAGATTAAACGTACGCTGATAGTTGACAGTTAACACTTTCTAAGTTTACATGGCCGTATGACGTAATAACATGGCGACTACTATCTAATGATGTTATGAAACAGATTAAAAAAGCTGAAACCTTTGAATTGTTTTTTAAAATTTAGTTTGCTATTTTATGAACTAAAACTAACGTTTTGCGACTGCTTTTTGCCTAAGCTATCTCAATAATATATCTTTTGATTTTTTCTCATTTAGAGTAAAACACCCTATTGTAGGTCATACAAATATTTTTTCTGTGCGGGAATCGAACCCGCGACACGCAGCGCAGCAGTCAATAGCTTAACGACTGCGCCAATCGTGCCGTCACTTTGTTTAGCATATCCTTCATTTCGCTTTCCTCTAATGAATAATTAGTATTTAGCTAGCTTACAATTTGGCAGCAGTCAGTGGTGGCTTAGTGATATCGGCCCCCGAATGACGAGTCCTAGGTCGTTAGTTCGAACCCAGGCAGGCACGTTAATTTCATTAGTGCTCTCAAAATAGTGAAGGAAAACATCGTGAGGAAACCGACATGTCCTAGAGTGCAAAAAATTCGAAGACATGACGTGATATCTACAAACCCGCACTGCACCCCCGTGGTGGGTTACGGCCTCTACGGTGGAGCACTCCCAGAGAGTGGAGGCCTGTGTCCCAGAAGTTTAAAGGCTAATCATGCTTATGCGGGCTACAATTTCAATGATTTTATTACGATAAGTTAAACGTTCTACACAGAGTACCTACATCTGCATGCTTATTCATCTCGTAAAATGCTGATTTTTCGCAGTATAATGTATTTGATACAGACGTAAACATGAAAAAATGCTTCAAAGAAGATTGCACCAAATGGTAAATTAAACATCTACAAAAACTTTATGAGAACGTACCTATCAGTCCTAACCACAATAAAATGCAAATGCAAATTGATTTTTTTAATTAATGAAACACTAATCTTGTCGGTCATAAACTATATTTGTTAAAGACTAATTTCAAGTTTTATTTTCAATTGTATAGGTAGAAACTACCGCAATTATTTGCAATTGGCTTTCCAGGACTCAATAAAAAAGATTTGGTATCTATTTCGTGTTAGCAGGATTCCGCCACTGTATTTTCTTTCAGATAGTCGGAAAATTATCATTCTTCCTCTTTATTCAGTTGAACTATTATTAAGTTGTGAACTATAAACCTTCTCTTATTGGAGGAAAATTAATTCTTCTAGGCGCGTAACATAAATTCAAATTCAAAATATTTTATTTCACATAAACCTACATGGGCACTTATGAAACGTCAGAAGCTAGGTGCACGGTTCCAATTGGTCGTTTCCTATGGAGAAGAGCCGGCAAGAACCTCCACGGTTATTCTTTTAAAAATAATTGGCTTTTACAATATTTTCAAATAACAGTGTTATTAGGTATGGGAGGACAGTGTACGTCTTTCAACAAGTACCAGGTACTTAAAAAAAATAATGATGGTCAACAAATCTACAGTCCACTAAGCCTACAGCGTTCTCACATTCACAAAATAGAAAAGAATCTGTAAAAAGATAAATTAATAAATAAAAACGTATTTTAAACGAAGTGACGTGATTGCTAGTGGGGCAATGTTTAAAAAAAAAATTGCTATTACAGCTGTAACAAATCTGAATAATTATCATGTCCATAAAAGTCTAATACCTCTGAAAAAACGAGTTCATGGTACAGATAGGGCAATCCACGACGACGCGCTTCACTCCGCGATTACTGTACTGTAAGCTGTACTTTAGTACGGAGCGGAGCGAAGTGGGGCGCGTCGTCGTGGATTGCACTATCTATAACTATAACAGTAACTAAGTTTTATTTTTTCTGGATAAGTAAAGTTTGTCTCTAAGCTTCAGAATAGCTGCATCAAAAAACTTTCCTTGCTTTGCTCTCCAGGGGAGTAGTGGTGGCTCAGTGATAATGGCCATGACTTTCGTGTTGTAGGTCGTAGTAGATAATTTCACCACCAATGCTCTCAAAACGGTGAAGGAAAACATCGTGAGGAAACCGGCATGTAATAGAACAAACAATTCAAAGACATGTGACATCTACCACTGGGCTCGCGTGGTAGATTACAGCACACGGGCTCTCTCGAAGTTAGGAGGTCTGTGTCCTTGTGTGATTAAGCTTCACTCTCCAGTACGAAACATCAAAAACTAGATTTAGATATAGATCTATAAAAAGTTTGTCTTTATTACCGTTCTTTTCTCTCAAACACTGAACCCCAAACCGAGAGTAATATCAAAAAATATATAAGCTACCTCTTGCCCAACCTACATGGATATTTTTTGTGAGTTCCCATCGACGCCGCCCAAAAACCGCTGGTCATCATCTACTTTCATTTCTTTTTAAATGTGTTCGAATTTTAAATTTTAATCACAGACTAATCTTGTGTTTCTATAGACTGTTTTTTGTTTGTGTATTTGTGTTAGTAATAGTTTATGGTATAGACTCCTGTGTCTAATAAGTTTGCTGAAATTGTCTATGATGAGAACTGTGTTTCGGTAGCGCTAATGAAAAACTCATTTAGTTTTTTGTGGGTACTTACACGGTAGCTTTGTATTGGTACTGATTGTTTGGTTAAATACAGAGATAGGGGTCATGGGTACCAACATTTTTATAAAAGAGTTTGTGGATATTAAGAGAAATTCAATCAAATCGCCATTTAGCCTACAGAGACCTCTGATGTAATACAAAAAATAAAAACAATTTATATAGTAAACATAAGTGTCATCATAAAAAAAGTTAAAATGCAGGGGAGTGATATTTGTGGAAGGTAAACCTTCAAGAAAAAATAAGAATTTGCAGTCCAATTTCAGCACTATCTGCGTCCCGCGGTTTCACCCGCATAAGTTTCAATCCCGTAAGAATATCGGGATAAAAAGTAACCTATGTCCGAAACCAGGTCATGGTCTACCAACGTGCCAAATTTCATCAAAATCCATTGAGCCGTTTTCGCGTGAAAACGTAACAAACAAATAAACTCACTTTCGCATTATTAATATTAATACTAGATAGGATTAGGTTAGACAGAAACTAAATAGACCCTAGGCAAAGGTTTCAAACTGAGGTATAAACACGTAATCAATACTCAATACCTATATATTGCTTTACCATAATGTGTACTTAGGTGGTACAGATAGTGCAATCCACGACGACGCGCCCCACTTCGAGATTACTGTACCTACTGTAATCTGTACTTTAGTACGGAGCGGAGTGGAGTGGGGCGCGTCGTCGTGGATTGCACTATCTGTATCTATATAATTTAGATCATTATGGACCCTGTAGCAGCAAAAGGGTAGGAGAGAGGAAGTCCTGTTTTACAAGATAGATAAGTTGTTTTTGTGGGAACAAATTTTAACTTACATTATTACAATCAAAGTCAGGAGATCGCGAATTAGATACTAAATATTTCGTTTATCTATTATGTATGTATTATTTTACCTGCAAAATATTTTTAGAATTTAAATTCTGTTTATTCGTAGCCTACTTTTTGCATCAGGGGGACAAAAAAAAAACTACTCATGATATCAGATAAGACACCTACTTATTAATTAGCCAATTTATATGGATCTACATATAATAAACTGACCCGTCCACATCCCATGTTTCACCCACATATCTGTAGGTGGTACCGCCTCGCATAATTATAGCACGGAGTGCTGCTGACGCCCCCATGCCTTCCGAAGCATCACGCTTCAATGATAGATATCTTTCTACTATTACCTATAGGTTTCGCTAGCTATTGAAATCAATATTATATGTAAAAAGAGGTAGATAGGTTATATAAACGTCCCGCAAGTGGCACGTCAAAACTTGGCTAACTAGCCACATTTTTTTCGGGTCGTCAGAAGCCCGAAAAACTGACAACCAGTCTTACCAAGGAGTATCGTATTATCCAGTAACTGGGTTGTGGAGGTCAGATAGGCAGCCGCTCCATGTAAAATACTGGTTAAGCAGGTGATGATGATGAGAGGTGCGCCCTATGTCTTCTCCTAGATTCGGTAACGTAAGCTTTTTCTTTAAATACAGGGAATAATTGTGCAGCAAATTGATACACTACATCAATTTGCCTTGTTATAACCATTTCATGCAACTGTCAAAGTATGATAGTTGTCATTTGAATATACGAACAATTTAAGTTGAAACTCAATTTGCTGAACAATTGATTTCCCTGCCGTTACATCACCTCATTTTGCTAGAGGTAATAGCATTGACAGCATAGTAGTGTGACCGTTAGACTGCCAAGATAAAGGTCTCGAGTTTTAATCTAAAACACTCAACTCTGACTTTTCGGATTCATGTGCGTATTGTATAATTATCACTTGCTTCAAAAACGGTGAAGGAAGACATCGTGAGGGAACCGAAGAGATATTTCTCGACGGCATGTGTAGCCAAGTCAGAGGGCATTAAAACTCTGACATCAGGTTAGTCACTAACCATACGAAAAAGAAAAAGAAGTAATAAGTGCTTAAGATTACAGGTCCGTCTTTTGCCGAACTGTTTAGGCCGTTTGGCCACCGCACCGTGAACGAGACGTCAACGAGGACGAGATGACGACGCCGAAGTAAATTCACTATGGCCGAGTAATCTCGTTTCTCGTTGACGTCCCATTCACGGTGCGGTGGACAAACAATGTAAGAGAAATAACTTTTGTTTCAACAATCAAAGACTACTCAATACGTCCTATAGCATCTTCTAATCAAAGATTTCACTAATTATATATAAAACACAAAAGGTAAGGATAAAGATAAGTACTCAAAAGTGATAATTGTTTCATATTTTCTGTTCTGCTACTGCTCTTTGTTACTGCGAACGTCGGCTGCGAACGTCGGCGATGGTGTACCTACGAATGTTACCTACATCCTGTAGCTTTACCATTTTGATCAATACATATACATCTATATAATCTCACATATCTATAAAGCGAGTGGAGAGGGTCACCCATTTATATAAACCTTAGGTACCAGTTGACAGTCCAAACCCACAGGCTCTCTAATAGATAGCTACCATTTCCTACCCAATATATCATGATGTGAGAAACTGAGGCAGCCGGTCTGCTTCGAGTTGGCAGGAAGAGCCCGCCCCTCCTAATTATAGCATGTAGCCAGCCACACGCCCACCAGAACCGAGCTGGTGCAACCGTGGGAGCGGTCAGCTAAATATATGGTGGTGGCTCGATGTGGCCAATGATTTATTGTCGATAGACTTTTTGATAGTGATGTATAAGAAGCTCGGTTTACTTCGATGGGCAATGCGAATGTGTACCTACTTATTACAAAAAATATCAGTACCTTTTATAGAACAATCGCTGTGCCCCGCGATTTCACCCACCTGAGTCTCGATCCGGAAAGAATATCGGGATAAAAAGTATCCTATGTCCTCTAACCCAGGTTATGGTCTACCGATGCGCCAAATTTCATCAAAATTCGTTCAGCCGTTGTGGCGTGAAAGCGTAACAAACCAACAAATTCACTTTCGCTTTTATAATATTATAAGTTAGGATAGAATAATTGAAAATAGTTTTTTGTCCAGGTAATACAGCAAGCAAGCTTACAGGTAACTAAAAATATTACCTATAGTTGGGTTACAAAGTATTTTTTTGCCATTGAGTTATACAAAGTATTTAACTAGACAGTTAGTCTGTATCTTGGGGCTCGGGGGTGGTGGAAATTGGTCCAAATTACGTCAGTCACGACTAAAGAACATATAGGCTTTTGACACTTTTGACAGGGGCCCGGACCTGACATCTCAGTGCTGCCACCTAGTAAACGTCATTTAAGAAAAACCTAATTCCATTAAAACTCAAACTCTAAGCATTTATTTCAATTAAGCCATTTACAGACACTTTTGAATTGTCAAGGGGTCGGTCAGTCAAAAATATGAAGCTAGTTGCCCATTCCAATGCGTAGTAGGTATGGAGAAGAACGGGCAAGAACTCCACGGACACTCGTTTAAATCAGCACAGTTACAATACCAATTTAAAAGTTAGAAAAAAATACCGGCAAAAAGTTCAAATCATCAAAATGTCAAACGTTTAAATGCATCGTGAAAAATAAAATCTGTGAAATTAGTTCTATTTTAAAACCTAAAGACCTAGCTGTCACTGTAAGCACCCAGGGTATTACAATTTCCGCGGATATCAAAAAGTATTCAACTTTAACTCAGTTTTTACAAAAAGCGACACTGTGCCTTTCTCTATTCAAAATGATGCAAAACTAATTCCAGAATTATTTTCAAAAATTCGTAAAAAATTCGGTAGTCGTTTTTTGCGTTGTGTTGTATTATTCGTTTAATTATATTGTTGAGGATAAATTAAGACGCTGTCTCGTATTTTGCCAAGCATTTTTTAAATCTCTAGTTCTTTCTGTGTATGTATTTGTTACATAACACGTTCAGTGCCTGAGCCCTCCTGGAGGGTTCTCCTTAGTCGCATATGGGATGCCGAGCGCCCTCGCGGAGGGCTTATTTTAAATGAAGGTTTTTCTTATACCTAAACCATAAAAATAAAATGTTATGTATATTTCAACAAGATTTATTAGTATATGCGTTGGTTTTAAAATCCAAGCATTATATTATTTTTTTTGTTCACGGTTACAAATATTCACAAACAATTTAAAGCGACGTAAAAACTAAAAACATGTTTTACAATGTTTTATAACGCG
Source organism: Xanthia togata (assembly GCA_963853775.1). NCBI lineage: Eukaryota > Metazoa > Arthropoda > Insecta > Lepidoptera > Noctuidae > Xanthia > Xanthia togata. The sequence goes on from OY970809.1 coordinate 15,969,372, forward strand.
GTTTTAAACCTAATACCGTTGACCGTCCGCGATGGTTGACTTTAGCGCAAACATAATGCCGGTAACACTGCCTTTTTGGTTTCCACAACCCAGTTACTGGGTAATACAATCTACATTTCGCCAGTAATTATGTTTAAGTCCCATGTAATTGATATTGAAGTACTGAAGAAACAATTGTAAAATATTTGGAAATACACCCTGTATTTCCAAATATTGTACCCTTGTTTCCGCATAGAGTACTCCAACATCAATCTGCCTAGCCTTTTCCCAACTATGTTGGGGTTGGCTTCTAGTCTAACCGGATGCAGCTGAATACCAGCACTTTACATGGAGCGACTGCCTATCTGACCTCCACTTAGGTAACCCCTTGGTAAGACTGTTTGTCAGACTTTCGGGCTTCTGACGACCCGTAAGGACTGTCAAAGATCCACGAATTACAGCCGGGACCAACGGAGGGTCACCCATTCACGGACCAAACCCGGCAAGCTTAGCTTAACCTGATGGATCGACCCGTGCGGCTGTTATTACTTAGCCACGAGCTCCTCCTCCCATGAACCCCAGTCCCGAGTGCCACGAACTTCAACGCCATAAAAAGTCTAAATCTAAACCATGAACACCAAGTGTTCGCAATCATCAAATACCTAACTGCTTCCCGTACATTCCTAGCAGTCTATTGTTTTATTTGGCATGTACGAAGGTAGTTTTAATTGCAACCATTAAATCCAGGCTTGCCAACTGAAGGCCGGTTACAAGATCCACTTTATGAGACCCACATATACTGTTCAAAAGTTTGCAGTGAGTTAATGGCTGAATGTTTAAACGTGCTTTCTTAATGAGTTCTGTGAGAGATACTATTTTCCGTTTTATTGGTTTGACGAATATGGAGAGAAAGAGTTGAGGCTTTAGGGGCATGAGGATCAGGGTGTAAAGTTCACTCATCCACCATAGAAAAGGAAGTATCCTCCGACCAGACGGGTGTTGTGTCTGGCGGGCAACTGCCCGGGTGTTAATGTTGGATATATAAGTAGATAGTGCAATCCACGACGACGCGCCCCACTCCGCTCCGCTCCGTACTAAAGTACAGCTTACAGTACAGTCATCGCGCATATATAGTCTCATATGTATCTATAGTCTTATATATGTCGTTCGCGCGGTAAACTGTAATTGCGCGATGCAGGATTTGTGTGACGTCATGTCTTTGATGCGTAGTTCGTATGTGACGGTGTAACCGCTACAAGGCCATCAGTGAAGTCTGTAAAGTTCATAAATCGCAAAACATGCACAGACCAAAGATATAAATATATCTAGAAAGACAGTCTAAGCTGGGAACTCGTCGTAAAAAAAATCGTCCAACTGTTAGCCGCTAAATGCACGCACACTAGCATAACAAAGTTGGCTTGTTCGTTTTAGTTCTTTTGCAGCGCGACACTCTATCCAGACATATCAATAATCAAAGGCAGTGGTGGATCCAGGATTGTCGTTTGGGAAAGGCTTGATCCCGCTGAGGGAAGGTTTTCGTAAATGAAACACTAAAAAAGTTAGATTGTAGACTACCACAGATATAACGGTGAATACCTATACATGGCGGCCAAACCGGGCAGCGTGAGTGGCAGCCCGTGAACTTGAGCCCCTTAGCAGCCTCGCCCCCTGGATCCGCTACTGATCAAAGGCATACCTTTTGAACTGGAAATCTATTCTGTAAAAATCTCAATAGTTACTAGTGTCAATCTGTAGCATCAGGTTGAATGACAGCTGTCATTCACTTCAAGCTTACTTCACCTAAGCTGTCACGGTGAGATTTTTACAGAATCGATCGACTGGAATTAACTCGATATTCGATCCATGCATGGTAGGTACACCTAATTTCGCTTTCCAAGTTATTCTGCCAGGTTTCATATTATAAATAAGTTAGACACAAAACACACCAACATTACAAATAACTTTTGCTTAATAGAAAGAAAGAAAAATGCGTTTATTGGCATTACAAAAAATACACCTTAAAACTATAAAAACAGTAAACTAATTATTATAATGCCAAAAGGGCCTCAGCTCAGCATAATGTCAGATGACAACACAAAGTGCACCACCTGACGCTGATTTTCAGCTGCAACCCACGAGTGCCATACGCTAGAATAATAAACATAGGGAAGTGTCTGTCCGTTATAATAAATACCTTACCTTAATATCACCGAAGGAGAGAAGGAGCCACCAAATGGCGGACCGCAGTCCGGACGCGGATAGCCGACCTATTTTATCCGGACCCTAAGAAAACACTAACATTTTAACTAAAACTTATTTTAATAAAAATATTAAAATAAACTTGAGTTTTAGCTTGCACCAAACTTTCCTCCAGAGTTCAGACAGAAAATTCAAAGTAAACATTGAAATTTTTCACATTAATATTACCTACCTGAGTACTTACTCTATTATTTTCGTTCATTACATAAAAAAATATTATTAAATAAAAAAATATTCAGTTTTTTTTTCGTTTTCGTCAACCAACCAACGGCAACAGTCATTTATATTTTTTTTTAACGGAGGGTCCGTATGGCAGAGATCACCAATTAGTTTAATTGAAACTAATTTTTGATCTATGTCTGGTTAAGTCCCACTGGCGCCCGGTATATAGTTAAAATCCCCAAAGGTTTCGTGTATTACCAGCCTTAAAATTAGCACTAAAGCCATTGTTTTTGAGCTAAAAATAATAACATAAATCATATCTATGTGCCTCTCGCCCCGCCATCTTGAATTATCGACTAAAATTGAATATTTTTACGCCATTTTCACCGTGTAATTATAATAAACACCAATATTACTATCCTTGGTTGATTTCTGCTGAGATTAAGATAGTTCATGGAGAGATTTCAAATTAAAGATAGCTTCGGTTGCTAAAATAAATCTTGAGAAAAACCATAGAGACGGAATTATTATCAAAATTACATATTATCTACGATCTAGTCTGATAAAATGTCGCATATTTTAAAGAACAATGCAAATCACTTTATACTATAGATCTTTTGTAATTCAAAGGTAGATAACCAAATAAGCCAAAAAATAAGTTTTGATTGAAACAACTGTTCAGCAGTGCTATTCTGTATCTAACCATCTCACCGTGAAAACTTAGGTGAAGTGAGCTCGGAGTGAGCGCTCAGTCCCTAGCAGCAGGTGGAATGACTGGTGGAGCTCACTTCACACTCACTTCACTTGAGTTTTCACGGTGAGATTTTTACAGAATAGCACCACTGTTTTGACTTTTTGGGTGAGGAACCCTAAATTATATTTTTGTCCCAAAAATACTGAGCAACTACTCTTATTCTGCCACAACACTACTATTAATTTTTAAAACTCCTTTAACTAACAGAAAAAAACCCAAACAAGCTGAAATCAAGAAATATCTGACTGAGTATCCAATGGCTGACCAAAAGCAACCTAATAAAGACCAATTCAGATACATCACGACCTCATCTACCATAGAGACATACCACATAAAGAAGCTCCACATTGCCTCGACATCGGCGAGTGTAGCCCGCGCCTGCGCTTGGGCAAGAAGCCGCGGTACCCCGTAATTAAGGCGCGCCTGCCGCCCATGTACGCACGGCCTAACTTCTTTTTTTCTTTTTTTTTTTGCTTTTTCCTACATTACACACCGCTTCACGTTTTATGAACGTGTAGGTATTCTGTTTTCAAATTATTATTATTGTTTTGTGTAGGTAAGGTTATTTATGTATGTATGGATTTAATGGGAAGCTATGGTGGAGGATTTTAGCTTGCTGGAGAGGAAAGTCAAAAGTTTACAGATACCAATGACTCTTATCAGGTACAGGTCCTGATGAGTAGGTATTGTTATTTACTTGCATCTGACACCACTTCAAGGATAAGAGGCGGCAAATAAAATTAAACAGAAAAAAAAACAATATTCTCGTAAGGAAATATTAAAAAAAAAAAAAAAAAAAAAAGTGTTTCGCATTCCTATAATAAGTACCTACCTATTTACTGAAACGATGCCATGAAAGTAAATCTTTTGAGAAATAAATAAATTCTCACCATTTTCCGACTTGAATAATTTAGACATTCCAGATTATCGTTTGGATTTCCATCCCAGATTTCCTCAACAATTTGTAAGCATTTAAAAAACAAAAACAGGAGCCTAGGGATGAGAACCGGCCATCTCACTCGAAACCCTTCACACGACCTATACGTAATTAAAACAATAAAAAAACTTCATGAATGGGTATACCGATATAGGCTTATGTTTATTAAAATCTTGGCCGGGATCGCTTCCCGTCCAAACATGATTTATGTGAAGTAGAAGCGGGTCGCGCCGCCTCCATTCATTTGTTTTTTAACATCGACTAACCAGTTGTTTTATTCCCTTTCAGATAGGCTTGATTAGTTTTAGCTCCGATTAATCGACTAAGGTCTCTCTGGTTCTTTGTTTTTTTTTTGAAGTTCGTGATATTAGTCTGTGTTGGGCGCGCCTTATGATTTGTGACAGCGTGTTATTGTTTTTTCATTACGTTTCGTTTGTTGAGTGTAATTCGGAATTACAATAACTTTTATGGAGACGAGACGGGAAAAATCATGCGATAAGTTTGTTTCATTGATAAAATATTGTACTTATTAATGGCAATGCTGCCAGCTTTTTGGGCACTTTTCCTGTTGACAGCGTTGTGGACGAATTTTTCAATGCCCTATAATATTCTTTCCCGTCCTTTTTAGGGTTCCGTAGTCAACAAGGAACCCTTATAGTTTCGCCATGTCTGTCTGTCTGTCTGTCCGCAGTTTAGCTCAAAACTATTGGTACTAGAAAGTTGTAATTTGGCATTAGTATCTACATGTTAATGACGCCAAAAAAGAGGTAAAATAAAATTTTGAAACAACATTTTTTTTTCGTGCTTCCCATATTGTGGGATATCGTTGGACAGTTCTTTCAAAAATATTAGGGGTTTGCGAAGACTGTTTTTTGATTAAGTAAACCGTTCGTGACATAACAAGCTTTAAAGTACAAATTTTCGTTAGAGTCAAGTGTCTCCCCCCTCTACCAACTAAACCGTTGTAGTTAGAAATTCAAATGTCACGACAGTAGTACCTATATATAACGAAGGGTAAAGAAAAACTGTCACAGCCAAGTAGGCTTTACAGACTAACGAGTAATAATCGACCAACTTAAATTTGCAGTTCGAAAAACGTGTTCTCCCATACATTCCGCATGGGAGAACATGTTTTTCAACTACAATGTTAAGTTTGTTCTTGGGATAAATTCATCCCAACTACGGAACCCTTCATTGTGCGTGGTCCAACACGGACTTGACCGGTATTTTTACACTCACATGTACTCGTATAAATTATTATTTTAAGTCTGTTGGCGTATATATTATGTAAATACTATGATTAAAGAAATTATACTTATTAATCAGTACTCTAATGGCGTCGCGCACGATCAATTAGAATCTGAATCATTTTGAAACAGATTGCCAATCCATTGCTTCATAAGTTCGAAAAAAAAAAACTGGTCAATAACGAAAATAACGCAATGAATGTTGTTGAAGTGTCAAAATGAGACAGATTAATCGTAATCGTTTACGAATATGTGTTGCATAATTACATAGTTAGTCTTTAGTTTTTAGTGCTAGTTTTAGTTCTTTAGAACGAAATAACCTTACCAAAAAGAGATGATGTAAATAAATGTGGGTTAAAAGCTAAAGCTTTTACTCGTAACTCAAATCGGAACATAGGTTACATAAAATTACATAGTTTTTTATTTAGCTAATATTTTGGTCACCTTAGATATGTTTTTAGGGTTCCGTAGCCAAATAGCAAAAAACGGAACCCTTATGGATTCGTCATGTCTGTCTGTCTGTCCGTCCGTATGTCACAGCCACTTTTTTCCGAAACTATAAGAACTATACTGTTGAAACTTGTTGAGTAGATGTATTCTGTGAACCGCATTAAAATTTTCACACAAAAATAGAAAAAAAAACAATAAATTTCGGGGGTTCCCCATACTTAGAACAGGGATGATGACTAAAGAAATGTTTTTTGTCCGTCATGTAGACTATGAAAAAATAGCGAACACGTTTTTTTCTTTTTTTACGTTATCAAAATATTACGGCGATACATTGAGTTATAATGTGCCATGACGTCACTTGTATGTAGATTTTATACATACTTGTAACCTGTCAACCCCCACTCCCCAACTTTAATGCGTTTTATCTAAGTCATTTTTTATTAATAGATGATAAAGAAAAAATACGTGCCTAATATTTTTTTATTATCTGACTGCCGGACTAAATAGAATTTCTTTTTTTTGACCCAGACATAATCCTTACTGGAACCCTTTTTTTTTTCATCAAACCCATACGTGTGTGGTTTCTATGGATAGGTATTCAAAAATGATATTGACGTTTCTAATATCATTTTTTTCTAAACTGAATAGATTGCGCGAGAGACCCTTCCAACGTGGTAAAATGTGTCCCCCCCCTGTAACTTCTAAAATAAGAGAATGATAAAACAAAAAAAATATATGATGTACATTACCATGTAAACTTCCACCGAAAATTGGTTTGAACGAGATCTAGTATGTAGTTTTTTTTAATACGTCATAAAAAACTTGTTGCTACGGAACCCTTCAGTGCGAGTTCGACTCGCACTTGGCCGCTTTATTTTTTGCTTGTATTCTGATTTTTAAATGATTTTATTTCAAAATCGGTCTAATAAAATAATTTTTTTTTTTTCGGAATAAATGATCCATAAATTGTTAGTAAGTAAAACAGGTTCGCACTTAAATTACTAGTGTTCGTGTCTTAAACTAAAGATATTCATTTAAATGAGATATGATCCTGATCACGATGAATTCTATCCACTTTTGTGACTACAAAAGTGGATAGAATTTATCGTGATCAGGATCATATCTCGTGTACTCATACACACGAGCGGCACGCATCAACGGCAGAGGCAACTGCAGCCGTCGACACGGGTCGACAGCAGCCGTTGACACCTCTCGACGGCCACCGTCGACGCGTTGGCGGCTCAACGTGCTGCAATTACCTCTCCCGTTGACGCGTGCCGATCGTGTACCTATATGAACACTTAGTCAACCATTAACCATTTAAGGAGGTCGTGGAGTACATCAGGATGAAGACCATGTTCACTTGAAAGTCGAGTAGTTGGAGTCGCGCCATAAGATTAACTTCAAATCTTTTGTGGTGCGAGTTCCGACTCATCACATGGAGACTTTCATGAAGCAGGAATTTTGGCGTATCGGCGTTTTCGCGGAAGGCTACATGACACCACGACTCAGCGCAATACGTCGCCGACCCAACGTAGTAACTAGATTTTGTAGTGATGTATTTTTTTTATTATGTATTAGTTAGTTGGTGTATTTTGTCTATGGGCCTTAGTTGCCTGAAAATAAAGCAATTATTATTATTATTATTAACCTAAATACGTAAGTTTCCGAACATGTATGTACTGACATATTTCCAATATCAAGCTATTTCGATCAAACCGCAAACTTATAGGTAAATAGGTACGTAGACATTGTAGATTAGATGTCATCACCACGCAGCGCAAATCTCAATCACATTAATGTGTCGAAACAATGCGGTAATTAGCCAACTCAATTACCAGATGGATATGGCAGTTACGTATGGTTTACCACAATACTGATAACAGTTGATAGACTGAAGGTAAATCTTTCCGAAGCAAAGATAGGAAGGATCTGAACTACAGTGCGTTCATTATAAATTGGCTCTTTACGCGATTGGTAGCACTGAATTTTGCAGTCTTATGGTCAATTTCAGCAATGAAACAACGCAACGCAATCAACACATCTGAACCATGCGTCAGAGCTGTCAGTTTCAATATTTCCATAGCAATGATGACATTGACAGCTCTTGAACCCGTTCAAGAGCTGTCAATGGCATCATTGTTAAGATGGGTTGATCGCGTTCAGTTTCATTGGTTCAATTCTCCCTTAGTCTTAATACTAATAGAGTTCAAAATGGCAACTGACAGAATAGTATTATCTATCACATGACTGCAAAATTACCCGTTCAAGAGCTGTCAATGGCATCATTGTTAAGATGGGTTGATCGCGTTCAGTTTCATTGGTTCAATTCTCCCTTAGTCTCAATACTAATAGAGTTCAAAATGGCAACTGACAGAATAGTATTACCTATCACATGACTACAAAATTCGGTGCTACCAATCTCGTCACAGGATCAATTATAATGAACGCACTGTAGACTTGAAATCAGCCATAGAAAATAGATTTTAAAATTAGAATTGGATGAATGTCATTTTCCTACACTTGAATTTAGAACCTTTTCACAGTCCCTTTTGACATTTACGAACTGTTTTAGATGCACTTTGTGCTCTTTCTGAACTGTGAATGACACTGATCCGTCACGGTCGGGTTGGTGACGCTGAATCGCTGATACTCGGCTCCAGTCGTAAGTTTTCTCACCATGTCCGTCTGTATGTCTTTAATGCTCTTGATAAAAAGTCGTATTTAGTCAGCATAGGTATTTAGAGGTGCATTAGTTTCGAGAAGGTTGCATCGTTTTTCATAATCAGCCTACATCCTTATGGGCGTTTTCATTTGATAACATCAAAATGTAAAGTAAAAAATGCAATAAAAATCAGCCCACGTTCACTTTTATAAAAGTAATTTTATTCAGAATACACCGACGCGTGGTCAAGGCGTGAATTTGCGAAGATTTTTCAAAAACTCTTTAGTACTCGGATGGAATAATAAAACTGTTCTTGCGGTCTACATTTAACTGTCAACTCTTTGGTTTTTTTCCCATGATATTTGTGACGGTGAAGCTCAAAGCTTGTGGTCGGGGACCACATCACTCGTGGCCGCGTTCAGACAAATTCATACCCCATAAAATTTATGCGACGCTCGCTGGTACACCACCATTTTGTTTTTGTTTTAGAGAAAAAAGACAAAAAATATAAATGTAAATGAGGTTTTCTTGAAAGAGGTGAGAGATGTGAGATTAGCTTATAGTTCACGCGGTGGAGCATGGTGCGGGTGACAGGTGACAGAAAGGGTACATTTATTTAATTTACTACAGTTATCACTGAGTCCATATTATGTAAACAATCTGTATGTAGGTACGGATCAGTCGTAAAATACAGAATCAGTGAAAAAAACAAGTAAATTATAATATATTTTACCCTTTCTGTCACCTATCACCCGCACTATGCTACACCGCGTGAACTATAGGTTAGATTATTTTGTAGGTACCTATCATTTATAGAAAGGAAGAATGGTAGATGTCGCAAGGTTTCACGACATTCTTATACCATTGTAACCTGGATAAGTGGACCCCGGATAATATGAGAAACCAAAGATATACCTAAATAAATATGTCTAGGTAGTAGATAGACAGTCAAAGCTATCAACTCGTCGAAAAAAATAGCATCCAACTATTTGGCGGTAAATGCACGCACACTAGAAAACCACAATGACAATACAATGACGTGGCGCAAGTGTAAAGGCGGATACAGACATTGCGAGGCATGCGCAGCGCACGGCACTCAAAGCATGCTTCGCAAAGCGTGGACGTTCATATTCGTGGTGAGGCGATAGAAATGTATATCGAGGCGTGCGTGGCGGGGCATGCGCGGCGCATGCCCCACAATGTCTGTATTCGCCTTTAGACGAAGCAGTCTCGCACACTAGCATAAAAAGTTAGTCTGTTTGTTTTAATTTTTTTATACCGCGACACTATCTAGACATCTAAATCATCAAAGTGAGAAAAGTCTACTACTGATAATTTACGATGAGGTCCCGACACTTTGCATTGAAATACCTGTGTTACTGGGAACAGTAAGTAAGAATGCATTTGTTAGATTTTTTCGATTTGTATCTCTTTAATTGGACCTTTTTAGTTCAATAGCCTGTATAAGTAAGACAACTACTAATAATGATTAGTAATTTTGAATATTTTTCTGGGTTCATTTTTAATAAACATTTTCACCTCTTTAGATGAAAAACGGTACATTTCAACCTGTCTTAAGCTACGGTTTCCTAGAAGAGCGGGAAATAAAAGAATAATAATAATAATAAGTTTCCTAAAATATACCTAAATCTTCTTTACATAACCTCCCGTCCGTTACAAAGACTCCAGGAGATCGATAACAATTAAAATTCTAGCGTGTCTCATTAGTAGCAGTGGAACTCATATATCATGAAGAACCGCTTTCCTAGGAAACCAAAGCTTTAACGGGTAAATAAGACAACTGGCATTTTAAACCTGACTATTTGGGAAACTGGGTAAATAGCCTCTTTAAGTAATAAATAATCCTAGGTCTCTTGAAATCCCACTTATCCAGGTTACATATTTTTATTTTATTTTATTTATTCGGAAGAACAAACAATTACACATTGTTTATTACATGTAAATATTACATAAAGAGTTATACAAATGTGCAACCAACAACGTTGTCCACAGATACAGAAAAAAATCAAAAATTCAAATGTCATTTATTCAAACTAGGCTGAGAATCAGAACTTTTCGAACGTCAAAATTACATAAGACGTCCCGCAAAACGCCCACCCTTCACCACTTCCTAGTGCTTTTGCTGGGAAGAAGAAGTGGCGCAACAAACTCCCCAGCAGCACAGCTGTCTGTTCAGTTAGGAATAATGATTCTATACAATAGTATGCAAGATTTTTACATTACGCAAAACATAATTTAAATTATAAATTGATAGCCATATGACAGCTAGCACACGCCAATATACCAAGCAAAAACATCGAGAACTATACTCAAGCAGAAATAAAAATAACTAAACGTAAACAATATTTAAAAAAGAAAATAAAGCCTCCAGGCATAAAGGGCGTGCCCGCTTACATATAGCTGTAACTAGAAGTTACACAAAAAGACAAAGACAATGTTGATAAAGTTAAGGTAGCACAGAATAGATAAGTACACAAAATAAGACACACATAAATTACAGATACCAAGGAACACTAAAGGTTCTACATTATTCACACAATTTTTTGATTGTGTCAAGCAATATTTTTCTAAATTTTCCAACGAATAAAGCAAATAGATCCAAGTTAGAGAAAAACTTATTGAAATTGTCTGTAAGGCGACGTAGGGGTGCCCGCAAGGCTGCATTCGTACGACTAGGAGAGACGGCGAAAACAGGTCGGTCGGTAGGTTATTATCTTAAGATTAGTAAATACATACTCGCATAAGCTAAATACGGAAAAATTTACTTACCTGGCATTGTTTGCTTAAAAGGAGACTCCAAACACGTTTAAAATGTAATTTTCTATTTGTCAGAATATTTTGTATTTGTACTTTATTTTCAATTGTTTTTCTATAGCACTTACGGCATAATAACTTTCTGGCATAGCTTCATGATATTCCAAGCTGATTTCAGTAAAAAGAAAAAGATACTGGCTGATAAAACAAAACAGAGTAGAAACTGATAGCTTTTTCATCCTTAATGTTTTAACTCACAAGTTTTCAGGGGTTCAGATGCACATAATATGAACTCTTGTATATAAATACTGTCCAAAATTCTCAACAAAGGATAACGTCTTAGCTCACCAGGTTTAAGTGCTCACAGATTCTTCGAAAGGAGCCCTAGAGCCCACGATTATTCCAAATTTAAATGCTAATGGCTAAACCGGGTGTTGGTGTCATCTGACATCACAGCTGCGCAGGCGCCCGGCAGACGATCACTGCTGATTTTGAAATTAGAACGTTTACTATTCTCAAAGAAAAAACTGGCCACACAGAAATTAACCCTACCCTTCCTGTTTTAAGATTTAAAACTTATAATTTTATAAGCTGTGCCATTTTCCAAATTTAGATTTCAAGTGACGTAACTCTTGAACGTAATCAATAGATTACAGTTCTTATTTGTTTGTCATTATGGTGGGGTTTTCTTTGGAGCATTTTTTCTATTGTTTCGGTCGGTCGACTATAATGACATAATGGGTCGCGGGTTCGATCCGGCGCAATTACGCGGCACACGATCGATTATTGTGATCAATACAGGGGTTAGACGGCGGTTCGCTGCCAATTTTACATCTTTTTTTATATAATTTTGTTACAAACAATGTAGATGTGATGCGACATCGATATCACTTATCGATCTTAGGAGTTAAAAACCATTATTTTTCATTTTAGGTATATTTATGGATGTCTAGCAATATTTTAAGTACAAAGGTATAATAAATCTTAATTAAAAATTTATGAATAACATCTTATCTAATGGCTAAGAAAACAGTTGACAGATAAAATTGATCACTACTACTTTTCGAATTGAATTAAATATGATTTATAAAACAGGCATATAAAACACCAGTTCTTTTTACCTTGACTTTATCATTAGCATATTAAAGTAGATCAACACAAAATGTATTTATTCGACAAAATAATAAATCGATATCCAATATCAAATACAATAACTTATTCAACAATATCGATAACAATACGGTTGCATCACTAAATTATCGACCGATCATCGACTCGGTCGCCGACACGGATCGACAATTTCGTAAATTGTGCACCGATTAGCGACCGATTACGACCATTACCGACAGACGGACACCCGATCCGGCCGCGCCGATTAAAATAATCGGTAAACGATAAAAACCGATAAAATAATCCCATGTTTTGTCTGTAGCCGGTTTTTTGTGACGTAAGCTGCCGCGTGCGTGAGTTGAAACTAACCTATCGTTTTGTCTAGCTTCTAGAATATAGTTTTTTGCCTCTAAATTGAATATCTTAATAGTTATTATGCTAAGTTATTTTTATAGTGTATCCAAATCTACTAAAATGCTACTAAAAACCCAATGGAAGGCGCCATCACATAGATATTAATTTGTTTTAGTAGATAATGTTTGAAAATCATAGTGTGTAAATTGCTTTTTACTGTTGCAATATACATAGTTTCTATTCATACTTTTAATCAAAAGTCCTAAATCCTATACTATTAAAAGAGCAATATTTGTATATTATACAAATAGCCGTTTTCGAGAACGTGATTAGGTACAAATTTAAATATATATTTAAATTTGTACCTAATCACGTTCTCGAAAACGGCTCTAACGAATTCGATGAAAGTTGCAATATACTTAGGGGTTTACGGGGGCGAAAAATCGATCTAGCTAGGTCTCATATCTGGGAAAATTCGTTTTCTCCGTATTTTCATCCGAGCAGAGCTCGGTCGCCCAGGTACTGATAATTATCAACTGATCATTATTGTGTGTATTCAGTGATAACTATCACAAAGTGCAAAGTTACAATATACATAGTTAATACATTTCCCAGGTCCCACTTTCCTAGTGAATCGCCTCTGTGGTTTAATGGTAAGATCACCTGTCTCAGACCCAGAGGTCACCGGGTTAAATTCCCAGCTACGGCAATTTTTTTTGGTTGGTGGTAGGGCTTGTTCTAATTCCGCCCGGCAAGCTAGCTACCACCATCGTATCTAAGTCTGTCGCCATAACAACAATGTTAACAGTATTGTAGTGTTTCGGCAGTTAGAGGATGACGCTCGCTTCCAACTTCGGCCTGATTATCACTTACCATCAGGTGAGATGAAGGCCAAGAGCATCCCAGTTATGGTTAAAAAATTAAAAAAATCTTTACTTTTGCACCATCCGTGAGTGGTTCTTATTAGGTACTATCAACCAGCTCCGGTTTTTCGACTAGACATAACATGAAGATTTCTTTATCATATGTAAGTGTAATATTAACACGTTCAATGCCGGGAGCGGCATTACAACGTATATTACCTCACGGAGTGACCTATTTCAATGTAGGTTTTTCCTTAGCGAATACAGCATAATAAACAGTAGCGGTTACACCACCACATACGAACTACGCATCAAAGACATGACGTCACACAAATCCTGCATCGTGCATTAGAGTTTACCGCACGAACGACATACGTAAGACTATCCGACATCAACAGTTGGGCAGTCAGCCCGCCAGATAAAACACCCGTCTGGTCGGAGGATCCTCCCTTTTCTATGGTGAATGAGTGAACTTTACACCCTGTTCCTCATGCCACTAAAAAATTAAAAGGTTGAAAACTACGTATAGCGACAAGATCCCCTGAAAACACTATTTTATTTCGTTTCACAGTGTTTAATAACACGGTTTTAAACCTAATGCCGTTGACCGTCCGCGGTGGTTAACTTTAGCGCAAACGTAATGCCGGTAACCTTCCCGGAGGGTTCACTTCCAATATGTATGTTGGCATGACGTATGAGTTCTATGAAAATTTGTGGAGGTGAAACTGTTAATAATGTATTATACACATAAACCTTACGGATTAATTTCTTTAAAATATTGTGAAAACCGCATCAAAATCCATTACTGAGTTTAGAAGAACAACGCGGTCACACAGACAGACATGAAAAGCTACTTTAATTTATAATTATGTATACATATAGATATACATACTTAGATAAAGATAAGCCTTCTTAATTTAAATTAACACCAGCAAGCGTTGTCCTTATCACTTGCCCATTATTCCCGTCTAATCTCGTAGCCACCTTTCGTCCTTATGGGACTCCACAGTCCCTTATGTAATCAGTACTCGTACAGCTATAGACACTCGTATATAAACATCTTCTTACTATTTTAATTTGACCAAATAACATCAACGGACGGCCGCGATTCATGACGTGTTGGATTTGTCTCCTGAGTAACTAGTATGCCAATTTTATTTATTTAATTTTGTACCAAGTTTCCTTCTAAGCAGTCCTACGAGTATGACAGTGTTCTAAAAATCGATTGACGAAAAAAAATATTAGGTACATGGAATTCTAACCAAACAGAAAACTAAGACAGATTGAACAGAGGGTCCCAAACTAGGCATAACCCTGTATCTTGGTGACCCAAACACTACACAAAGTTAACAATTTAAAGGGTAATCAAATTGTTATTAATGTATGAATGTTTTATTTATCAATTTTTATAAATTTTTACCTTTTTTTTATGCTATTCTTATCAGTTTTACAAATGATAAAATGTCAATTTTAACTTTACCAATTTTATATTTTTTATCAGAATTTCATGGATTTTAATTTTATATTTTTTAAATATAAATGTCACTTTTTACCGATGTTACCAAATTGTCAATATTAGCGCTTATTACTAAGTAAATTAGCTTATTTGTCTGCTTCATTGTTTTATGCATGTGGTGTTTACCTATAAGTAACTGATGCACTGTTATTTTACTTTAGAAAATGTGTTATGTGTTTGTATCAGTGTAATCAATTGTTGGCGAACCTAAAAAAAAAAAATCATACCATACATAATATAGGCTGATATACACATTATACTCCTTTGCGTCGCGCAGTCGGTCAAAAAGAACAAGTCTGCCTTGCGTTCCGGTCTGTGGGTGTAAGTAATTAATTGCAAAGCACATTGACTACCAACCTAAATTGTCCGTAAATTTAAATCAGAACTGTCATTCTTTGACTGTTGCATGAAATGGCTATAACCCTTCTACTGTGTCGGCAAAAAAACTCAATCTGTGTCGGGGGTCCCCGGTTCCCGGGGGTCCCGGGGACCTAGATGATTAAAACGACGATATCTCTAAAATTACGATAGATAGCTCTCTCTTCAAGTTATATTTTTGGAATCGTTATTAAATTAGCTAACAGATTATGGATGGATTAGTCCAGTTTTGTTTTCTAATAAGATATCAATTCTAGCTAGAAATTAGTTAGCGAGTTAACACAGCAAATTGACGTAGTGTGTCAATTTGCTTTATAATTTATTCGGCTGACTACACCACAGCACACCAGTTCACATAAACTTATGCCTTCTGTATACTGATGGTTTCCATACCATACTGCGAAAAACCTTCCATGATGCACTGAGTGGGTGGGAGCACCCACGGCATTCTGAAGGTCATTAGAGTTGCACCATTATGTCCAATTGGGTACATGTGCATATACCCGATGCGTCAGGTGAGTGCAGATATATATGAATTGCAATTTTGAATTTTTTTTTTTTCGTTTGGCTTGTGACTAACCTGGTGTCCGAGTTTTAAAGCTGCCCATAGGCCTCTGACTTGGCTTCACATGCCGTCCAGAAATATCTCTCAGGCAAGCCGGTTTCCTCACGATGTTTTCCTTCACCGTTTTTAAAGCAAGTGATAATTATACAAAACGCACAAGAATCCGAAAAGTCAGAGGTGCGGGCCTTGGGTTCGAACTCGAGATACTTACTTTATATAGGCACTAACATAGCATATAAGTAATTAGTATTACTAACATCATATGGATCAAGGTGTGAATTAAAGTATTTTTATTATTTAATAATCATCTACTTAGTCACGCACTTTTAGCTGCTAGCCAGATATAGTCCTTTCCCAAGTTGCTCCACAAAGCCTTAACACAGCTCCGAGCAATAACACAAGTACATTAACTCCACCCAATCCTAACGTTACCCGCATGACCAAAATCCAATCAAAAACCTGGCATAAACGACTATTTGACGAGAAGAATGGCTCATAAGAGAAGTTTATTAAAGCTGAGGACATTGGGGACTGGGACAGGAGACCGCCTAGTTATCAACCGTCTAGAGGTACATTGCGCGGGTCTCTCCGAAGACACGTCAAAGCCTATCCTAATTTAAACAGGGCTGTTTACGTCCCCGGGGCTCGGGTCACGACGAACCATCGGGTCGAGGTGCTGTGGTAGCGGGGAGGTGAGTGAAAACGAAAGGAATGACTGGCTTATTGGATGAATGGGTAAGTAAGGGACACAAATATAACTTCACGCCTGTATGGTCCACTACGGGGCCGAGGCAGACTTATGGTACTGTAGCGGTTACACCGCCACATGCGAACTACGCATCAAAGACATGACGTCACACAAATCCTGCATCGCGCAATTAGACTTTACAGCTCGAACGACATATATAAGTCAATCCGACACGAAACCCGTCTGGTCAGAGGATCCTCCCTTTTCTAGGGTGTATGAGTGAACTTTACACCCTGTTCCTCATGCCACTAAATTGGTGACCCCGACGTGATCTGAACACGCATCCCGTGCCGCTAAAGTACTTACACCAGTTATGGATGCTGTGGACTATTAGTGACATTTATTTAAAAAGATTTGTAAGCCATTAATGGCCAAGATGTCGGAAGATGCGGAAAGATGGACGAACGCAAGAAGAAATTGTATTTTTTGCTGTTTTTATATCAATTGAAGGTTAGTTTATGCGTTTAAAGTGAATCCGTGGATCAATGATTACTTTACTGTGTTTCATGAGATCTGGAAAGACTCCATGTGGTGTTAAATATGAAAGCTAAATAGGGTAGCGTCGAAGCGGAGGCTCTGTGGTTCCACGGGGTGACGACGCTTATCTGCGATGCGTCTATGCCCCGGGTCGACAAACAGTCCACGAGGCGCCTTGAGGTCTGCCGAGATCGCGCAGCCGCGCATCACGTGCATGGTGCCGTATACTCGCTGTAAAAAGAGACGTCGACGGGATCCCGACGAGGTAGCTGCGCGGTATGAGGTGTACCGCGTGGCTAAGATGACTCTGCAGCAAGCCATCGGCGAGGCCAAGACGTGAGGCAGGGAAGAGTTGCAGGAGACCCTAGACGGGGGTCAGTGGGGGCGCCCTTACCGCATGGTTTCAAAACTCCTTCCCGGCCCCCCCCCCATTTACGGAGGGTTTCTAACCTCAGCAGCTGGAGGAGGTAATTGCGGCACTCTTCCCTGCAAGAGCGGAACACGTGGCACCGTCGATGGCTCCGCCTACAGCTGTGGAGTCAGTAGAAGACCTCAGCTCAGACATCTGAGGTGACAGAAGCGGAGATGACGGCGGGTGTGATGCGGCTCCGAGCGAAAAACACTGCCCCGGGTGCCAACGGACTAATTAGCCGCGCCCTCGTTCTCGCCTCACTGAGAGGAATCTATTCAGCGTGCCTCGAGCAGGGCCAGTTTCCCATCCAGTGGAAGACAGGTTCATTGGTTTTGCCGCTGCTTGACGAGGTGGGCAAGTTGTTCGAACGGATGTGACTCGTTAGCCACTTGTGCAGAGATTGGCTAGACCTGGACGATAACCAGATCGGTTTTCGGCATGGATGCTCCAACATAGACACAACTATGGGGGTGCGAATCCTGGCGGAGGAAGTGGTGTCTCGGGGCGGGGTGATGCCGGCGGTGTCCTTGGAAATTATTATAATTCTGTAAATAAATATTCTGTTCCAGATACAACCTGACACTGACCTGCAGATGGCAAAAAACGTAAGATTTTTTTTAATTTTACGGGCTATCTGCGGGTCCATATTGCTTAAGAGCGACTTGGGTATTTAAAAAGTTTATGATTATAACAAAAGATTTACAGATTTATGAATGTTTTATTACAAAAACATGCAATGCATAGGATATCCATTCGATCTAACTTTGCAAAACAAGACAAGGCGACCATACTTCGTATTCTAAGGCCGCCATGCAGAATCACTGAACGGGTTAGAATAATCAACTACAAATTTTGTTTCCGCCCTATGCCTAGCCTTTTTCCCAACTATGTTGGGGTCGGCTTTCAGTCTAACCGGATGCAGCTGAATTTATGGAAGCCACAATTTATTTGACATGGAGCGACTGCCTATCTGACCCCACGAACTCCAGAAACTGGGTAATACGATACCGTTTGGTAAGACTGGTTGTCAGACTTTCGGGCTTCTGACGACCCGTAACGACTGTCTAAGATCCACGAAACAACCGGGACCAACGGCTTAACGTGCTTTCCGAGTCTCGGTATGTTAAGATTCGGTCACCCATCCACAGACCAACCCCAGCAAGCGTAGCTCAACCGGATGGATCGATCCGTGCAGCTGTTATTACTTAGCCAAAATATTTTTTTCGCCCTTTTTAAGGATTAAAATAATTATGTTAACTTTATTTATAATCTTCGTTTTCAATTACACTGGAATAGCACTAGAAGAAAATTAGAGACTGGACTAGCTTCTGAAGAAAAAATATTGTATTTGCAGATCTCTAGCCCGCTGTCACTGAAACCAGACCTCTCTCCGAACTCATTTCAGGGCTGAGCGCGCACCCACCGCCCTGCCCCTGCCACACAACCGCACTTTATAAATATTGTACTCTCACTCAATAACAACGAGCCGTGACAACCCTTGATGTGGTTCAGCGTTTACACTAGTAATGTATAAAGACAAGACATAATATAGTGGTCAGCATTATGCTAAGCGATGGCCGCATATATTCCAACTTTTTTTTTGTGTTTGTGTTCTTTCTTTGCGTCATGTTTACCGCAAATAAACGCATTTTTTTTCTTTTTTTTTCTCAGTACGTCGAAAAGTATTGGTGATGTTCAGAAAGGTCAGGTGCGTAGTACTCACAATCGGCGTGCGTGTATGAACATAAACGAAGCAAAAGGAGTATGTAAGGATCGTAGCAGGTGGCGTTCTGTAGTTTCTGCCTACCCTCATCGGAAAATGGGGTGAGTTTATTTATAAGTGTAAATGGTTATAATTTTGATGATGTCTTCAGTGCAGACGATCCCCGTATTATTTCCCCGGAAAAGTCTTTTCAGCAAAACTAGCATGTTTGTGACTATATCTTAACACTTTTGACTCCACCCACTTTTTATAGAACTCATACGTCATACCGCTATAGGTACATATTGGAAGTGAACTATTACGAGTATTCGGCCTAGTGCAACGATAAACTCTTTTTAATACGATTAAACTTCGCAGATCAATAAATTTCAAAGGGAGAGTGTTGGATAGACTCATACTCATGACTCTGTGTTGTGTCTTCACTGTCGGGCAAATAGAATCGCAGTAGAAGCACAGGTGGAACACTCCGCAAAATCATTTAAATTAAAAGCGACTCTTGCTACGACACAATAAAGTGGAATTCAGTTCGCACAGCGCTAATCACCTACAGTTAGATTTACCTAGAAGTTGCCTCTCTTTATATCGCGTGACTCTTAGATCTTCTGACTACGTTACGCTAACTGAATTGGCCCAGCAAGACGGGCCCACCGCGTGCTTGTAGCTTCATGCCTAAACTGCGGAGTGGCTCATCTGTATTCCTCTGTGGTAGAAGGTATACTTACGTATGCTATTCTATATGTATTTACCCGCTTTACTTCTAGTTCAAAAAGAGCTAGAAACATCTCTGCGTTTTTAAGTTTTCCTTTCGAGTATCATAATGATAGGAGTATCAACATTAGATGCTTTTAATTTGGAATGACCAACATCACGTGAACCAAACATAACACTTTAAATCGTGGTGTTCTTTGTGTACCTACTATTCCTTTCGAAGGTCAGCCTACTGCAGTCCACTGCTGCACATAGGCCTGTCCAATAGCTCGCTATTCAGCTCGATTCTCGGTAACTCTAATCCAGCTGCTACCAGCTATTCTGTGAAGATTTATTACTCCACAGCCGAAGGACGTCCTACTTTACGTTTGCCGATTCGCAGTCTCGGTCATCGGTTCTACGGTTAATATGGCCGACCCATTGCTACTTCAGCTCGTACTTCAAAATCGTGGTCTAAAAACAACATCAAAGCTAGCAAATAGAAAGTTAGTGGCTATTCATGATCAGTAGGCGTGGCCTGATGTTATTATTGTAACAAATCATTGCGATATCCGATACAGCTTACTGTATTATCTAGCTGAATTCTAAGAAACAGATCTCGTTGATAGACGGATCATTGTAAGGAAGTAATTCCGGGAACATAAGACAATTTCTCGAAGATATTTTAGTTTCCTTCAAAGAAATGGTCTCACAGCAACGCTAACAGGATTTATTTTAGTTGAGTGAAAACCTACTGGGAACTCGAGAAAATTTCCCTAGTAATCGATCTGTTTAATAAAAACGCACAGCCTGAGCCACTGGGTCCAGAAGCTCTAAATTTAACGCAAGAGTTCATCTTACTACAAAGGTGAACACAAATCAAGGATTTTTGGAAATTCTACCCCTAATGGGGTTACATAGGAAATGAAAGTTTGTATGGAAGTTGTCACTTTCGCCGAGCACACGACTTGTAACTACAAAATTCCCGTTTGATATGGACAAAATACCATCTGCCCATCCAATCCACGTTTGTGGAATGGTCTATAAACCTTGTTGTACATGAAACAAATGATTTAACCTTTGTGGCGGCATCAACATCGCCAAATGCGAACTACGCATCAAAGACCTGACACACATCCTGCATCGCGCAATTAGAGTTTACCGCGCTATCAGCATATAAATATAACTTCCCTGACATCAATCGTTGGCCAGTTGCCCGCCAGACACGACTCCCGTCTGGTTGGAGTAGGATCCTCCCTTTTAGAGGATGAGTGAACTTTACACCCTGTTCCTAACCTTTGATTCAAAAAATTTAAGAGCTTGACATAATCGACAGAGGCGACGTCCTAGTTTCGATAATCACGCGTGGTAGTAGATGTCTGTAACGAGGTTCCTCAATGGAGACAGGGATCTTAATTCTAAGGGAACCATACGCGGAATAGGGACAGCCGGTCTATTCTTAACACTAAGTTAAGTTCACCGTGAAAATATAAGTGAAGTGAGCTGTAATTCCACCAGATACTAGGAGTTGATACTATATCCACTTTGACCTAGGGACCGGCAGGTCTATATCAGATAGTGGACCATAGCTAGAACTTGATAATAAAGAGGAGGACGTCGCAATGGAACCCACGTAGTAATCTTCCATATCTATATAATGTATACATCATTATTATAAATTAAAGTCGCTTCACTCGTCTGTCTGTGTCACCACGTTTTTTCTTCTAAATTATGCAACGGATTAGAGAATTGATTCCGGAAGATTTACGTGTATATTTCACAGTAAGATGATTGAAGCCGTTATCCGAATCTCTAGAGATATATAGAGATATAGTAAGCGGTTCATAACTGTCCTACTAGGAATATAATACGAGCACGATCTAGTAATCTATTAGGGCACTCGACTAATTACATTTATTGAGTAGCCGTTGGTCCCGGCTGTCATTCGTGGATCTTTGACAGTCGTCACGGGTCGTCAGAAGCCCGAAAATCTGACAACCAGTCTTACCAAGGGGTATCGTATTACCCAGTTGCTGGGTTGTGGAGGTCAGATAGGCAGTCGCTCCATGTAAAATACTGGTATTCAGCTGCATCCGGTTAGACTGGAAGCTGACCCAAATATAGTTGGGGAAAAGGCTAGGCAGATTGATTGAGTAGCGTTTGTGACCTTGCTTTACATTTTTTGCCATATCTCCAATGTTATGGCTCGATTTGGATTCTGTTTATAATTTATAAAAGTTAAGCTTTTCAAAAAATCTCGATAATATTTCATGAATTTGGATAATTTTTCATGAATGTTCAGAAAATACGGTTGGTCACATGCCCGACAATGTCGCCCCATTGTAATATAATACATTAACTTTCAACTCACATGATAATACAGATATCTCGATATTTTGTCAAGGTGTAAAAACCATGCGAAGCAGGGGCGGGTCCCAGTATTTTAATAAAATAAGTGCGCAATCTAAGTCGGCACGCACGACAAACGCTGCGGTCGCCCTGCGTTTTATCGCTGTTCGTGAATTAGGTGGCGATGTAATACATATTGTTGGGTAAGCAAAAAGTTTGCGGTGAGCGCAAGCGCATTATTGTTAAACCACAGACTAGTCAACGCTGTGCTTTGTAAAGAATTGCAGAGTGCGTTCTGAGTAGGAACACTTTCACTGAGATATTTCTTTACTAGCATGAAGTTTTGATAAAGACATTGGTGTAGAGCAAAGTTTCACATATGTTTTTAAGTATTGATTCATTTACTCAGTCTAGGGCCTGAGTAATCAACAATTTGTCAAAATCAATCTGCCTATCCTTTTCCCAACTATGTTGGTCAGCATCCAGTCTAACCGGATGCAGCTAAATACCAGTATTTACATCGAGCGACTGCTTATTTGACCTCCTGCTCCCAGTTACTGGGTAACACAATAAGTATAACCCTTGGTAAGACTGATTGTCAGACTTTCGAGCTTCTGACGACCCGTAACGACTGTCAAAGATCCACGAATGACAGCCGGGACCAACGGCTTAACGTGCTTTCCGAGGCACGGAGGAGTCTCGGTATGTAAAGATGGTCACCCATCCACAGAGCAACCCCGGCAAAAGTAGCTTAACCTGATGGATCGACTCGTGCGGCTGTTATTACTTAGCCACGAGCTCTTACGAATTGTTCAGTACCACCGTACAATATTTAGCAAAAAACCCGACGTTGTGTGACATGTAAGATACCCACTTTAATTTTAAACTATATATATCTTTTTTTTCTTATAGCGGCAACAGAAATACACAATATGTGAAAATTTCATTTCGTGCATGAGATACAGCCTGCTGACAGACAGACGGACAGCAGAGGCTTAGTAATAAAGGGTTACCAATACATAAGAATTGTGATGCAAGCAATAAGTTCGCGGTTAGCTGCAATTTCAATTATTAGCCAACTTTAAGTACCTATACGATAGTGATTTTTAAAGTTTTCGCTTTTAAATTATCATCTAACTTTTTGTGAAGAGATCAGTGGCCTAGTGATAACGGCCGTGACTAACGATTTGCAGGTCGTAGGTTTGAACCCTGACAGGCGCATTACTTTTTGTCAAATATTTCATCACCACTGCCTACTCTTCTTCTTCTTTTCGTGTGGTTAGTGACTACTGGTGTCAGAGTTTTAAAGCCTCCCATGGGCCTCTGACTTGGCTTCACATGCCGTCCAGAAATATCTCTCAGGCAAGCCGGTTTCCTCACGATGTTTTCCTTCACCGTTTTAGAAGTAAGTGATAATTATACAATACGCACATGAATCCGAAAAGTCAGAGGTGCGTGCCTTCGGTTCGAACTCGAGACCTATGACTTGGCAGTCCGACGGTCACACTGCTAGGCTATCATTGCTACTACTACTCTCAAAACGGTGAAGGAAAACATCGTGAGGAAACCGGCATGTCCTAGAACCAAAAATTCGAAGACATGTGACATCTATCAACCCGCACTGGCGTGGTGGATTCCCTCTCATGGGGAGGAGGCGTGTGTGGTGTGTGGGGAGCTGGATGGATGATTATGCAACTTTTAGTGTGCGATGATAAACGTAGTTTTGATAGGTGGTACAGGACACTGCACAGCCATAGAAAGCGCTTGAAAGAAACTTTCAGAATCTTTACAAAAAATATATTCAGGCAGTTATAAAAATACAGTATTTGGTAAGCCTATCTCCCTGTTAAACCTTAGGACGATCGCTATGTTCCTCTATGAAAAGTGGAATGAAAGTTGACAGCACATTTTCGCACATAATAATTAAAATACTATTATAATAATAATATTCACTGCCTCGTTGGTCTAGTGGTCGCAAGCGCTACTGCTAAGCCAGAAGGTTCGATTCCCAGGTCGGGCAATGTGATATTGGGTTTTTGCATTAGGAATTTCTGAGTACCAGCCCGGGGTCTGTCTTTGTGCCCGGTTGATGGCAAAAGGCTCGCCCCGTATTGCATGAGACTTGTGGGTGTACTATTATGTACACCTCTACCTAACCCTTCGAGGATTACAGGCGTGATATTATGTTATGTTCAGACGCCAGC
Source organism: Xanthia togata (assembly GCA_963853775.1). Lineage (NCBI taxonomy): Eukaryota > Metazoa > Arthropoda > Insecta > Lepidoptera > Noctuidae > Xanthia > Xanthia togata. The sequence continues at coordinate 15,993,986 of OY970809.1, forward strand.
ACGTCCACCTACTACAATCGGTCAATTTTATTTAATAGATTTTCAACTTTATCACTACAGCATAAAGTTCAAAGTTGATTGGGAAAACTTGACAGTTTCGGGTAGGTTGATGTGCTGGCGTCTGTTCGTTAAAATATACAGCCAGCTCCAGGTGCATGCTGTTCTCCTGATTCAATCCTATTTTTTTCCTGCCACGATAATGGCCTGCAATTTGCTTTTAAGTGCAAATGGACTCTCACATAAGCCCGCAACAATATTATTGCAAATACTCGCAGCTGCAGCTATTTTCACGACGCAGTGACGCCTCGTTGGCCTAGTCGTTGCAAGCGCTACTGCTGACCATGACGTCTTGGGGTCGATTCTCAGGTTGGGCAGTGTTTTTCGGTTTTTCAATCGAGAATTTCTCAGTAACAGGCAAAATTCTAGATTTGTGCCTAGAGATAGAAATGGCTATAGGATCGCCCCCCATTACATATAACTAGCGAAATTATAGAAACACAGGTCGCGTTCTATAGTTGCCTACCCCCATGGGAAGGCGTATGAATATAGAGGAATTCCTCTGCCTAACCTATCGAAGATTACAGGCGTTATGTTTATGTTATTGTTGTTATTTAGCCTCGCCTTTTCCCGTTACGCAGGGTCAGCTTTCCCAATCATGCGACGCCATTTATTACGGTATTGTGCGTCATCGTTCGTAATGTCCTTTTGGACCTGCGTCATTCATGTGATTTGAGGTCTTCCTCTTTGTTCTTCCTCTCAAAAGTGCCTTTCCATGGCTACAAAGTAGAGGGGCTACTTTGTAGCCATGGAAAGGCACTTTTTCACTACATGATCATCTGTTCGGAGTACATGACCGTCCCATACACGACCGCAAAGTTAGAGCACGTAGGGTTTGGGAGGTGGAAAAGAGCAGGAAAAGAGCCTTTAATTCTGCCACCAAGTTCTGCAAGCGGGTTTTACTTAGGGCACGTTTTGACCATGTCGGACGTATTGGGACCAAGCTGTTATCGCACCCTCCGGGCAGTAAACAGTTCTGGTCCCTGTCTAAAGCGGTTGAAACAAATTTCTGTCGTCCCACTTTACCTCCAATGATGAAACCTAATGAGTCGCTGGCTCACTCTGCGAGTGACAAAGCTAATTTATTTGCTTCTATCTTTGCAAGCAATTCACGTCTGGACGCTGGCTCCAAACAACCACCTACTATACCTCATTGTGACTCCTCGATGCTGGAAATCGCAGTTCATATTAAAGAGGTCCGAAGAGTATTGTGCAGTCTAGACGTGAATAAGGCCAGCGGGCCTGACGGCATTCCAGCGAGAGTGTTGAGGTAGTGTGCGCCTGAACTGTCTCCTGTGTTGACACGCTTGTTCCGCCTCTCTCTTTTAAAAAGAACGGTACCAAAATCCTGGAAGCTTGCCAATGTACAACCAGTCCCTAAAAAGGACGACCGTGCAGACCCTGCCCACTACCGTCCAATCGCCATTACCTCCATTCTATGCAAAGTTATTGAAAGGATACTGAACAGTAAGTTGCTGACCTACCTTGAAGACAATGATCTCCTCAGTGACCGTCAATATGGTTTTCGCCGGGGACGGTCAACTGGCGATCTTCTTGTGTATGTCACACACTGCTGGAGCGAAGCCATCGAGAAACACGGCGAAGCTTTTACTGTATCGCTTGATATCTCGAAGGCCTTTGACAGGGTCTGGCACGCTGGACTACTCAGCAAGCTTCCTGCTTATGGCATCCCTGCTGATTTTTGTAGCAGGATATCTGACTTCCTTAGTGAACGGTCGATCAGAGTAGTCGTGGACGGCTGCTCCTCTGACCTTATGGCTATTGATGCCGGAGTTCCTCAGGGGTCTGTTCTCTCTGCAACTCTTTTCCTGCTGTACATCAATGACCTGCTTCTGCCTGGTATTGTTGGGTACGCGAACGACAGTACCGTTTCAGAGAGATACTTGTCCAGCGCAAAAACCGGCGGGGCTGAAGTTCGTTCCCTGAGAGAGGCCATGGTAGAGCGGACATTGAGCCTTGTCTCCCAGTGGGGTGATGACAATCTGGTCTCTTTTAACGCCACCAAAACAAAAGCGTGTCTTTTTACCGCCAAAAGGAGTCGTTTTGACCAAACTCCTACTTTTCGGGGTACATCTGTTCCTGTAACTGATCGGCTCGAGCTCCTAGGCATGGAGTTGACATCTAGTCTCAACTTCGGCTTCACCATCGAGTACAAAGCTCAAACTGCGGCCAAGAAACTGGGCGTCCTAAATAGAGTTAAGCGATACTTTACGCCTGGACAGCCTTTATCCCATTACAAAGCACAAGTCCGATGCTGCATGGAGTATTGCAGCCACCTTTGGGACGGCTCAGCTAAGTACCAACTTGCTGCGCTTGATTCGGTGGAACGCAGAGCTAAGAGGCTCATTGGCGACGTTAAACTGGTGGATGCCAAGCTTCACAGCTTGGCTCATCGCCGCAAGGTTGCCTGCTTGTCGGTCTTCTACAGATTGTACTTCGGCGAGTGTGCCCATGAACTCCACGACCTCATTCCACCGCCTTCTACCATCGGACATCTAGACGCACTACAGGTTACCATCCCTACCGAAAACGACCTTTTGGAATGGGCGACTAGAATCAATTATTATATCTTTTTTCTGTAAATGTTGACGTTCATAAGTGCCTTTTTTGTGCCTAAATGAAATAAATTATTTGACTTTGACTTTGACTTACCTAGTTGATATTCCACCAACTCGCACTAAGCGTTTTCAAACATCTTTTATAATACGCACAGCAAAGGAGTAGAACTCTCTGCCTGCGTCTGTGTTTCCGAACGCATACAACCCGAATCTATTCAAAGTAGGAGTGAACAGGCTTCTTCTGGGTAAGCTCACTCCTCCGTCGACTTTGTCTCTGTCACCTCTGACCTAGACGAGTCAAGAGCAAACACATCGTAAAATGAAAAATAAATTTAAAAAAAAAACCATCTCAGTGTGGACTCTTTTACTTTGTCCGCTATTCCTGCAACCTGAAGCTCCCTCTAATATGTTCTTTGCGAACCTTGTCTCTGAGTGTGACTCCTCCTGCCCATCGTAGCATACGCATTTCTGTCATATGGAGTTTTTGTTCGTGGGTCTTTTTCACTGCCCAGACCGTACAGAAGCGCTGGTCTAACTGCTTTTTTGTAGACTTTGCCATTGACTTTTTGACTTTGATGGTCTAACAGCTATTTTGTACAGGAGTGATGTTTATGATAAACAAATAATATTTTAAAATTAAATCTCTTCTGTAATATAATAATAGCTTGACAATAATAAAGTTCTTCTGGCGAATACATGATCATCGTCTACCTTCCTTGTTTAGCTTCCAGTCTAACCGGATGCAGCGGAATACCAGTATTTTACATGGAGCGACTGCCTATCTGACCTTCATACTGTGTAACACGGTTACTGGGTATCACGATACCCCTTAGTAAGACTGGTACTAAGTAAGTCTCAGACGTTCGGCCCGTAACAGCTGTCAAAGATCTGCAAATGACAGCCGGGACCAACGGCTTTACGTGTTTTCCGAAGCATAGACGGGTCTTGATAGGTAAAGACGGTCATCCATCCGCGGACCAGCCGCGAGCTGTTATTACTTAGCCACAAGCGCTCATCTTTACACGATTTTTTTTTTTCCTTTTTTTATGAGAACTCGTAAAGGTCGTTCCAACGTGGGGAAAGAGAAAAATGTAGATAATTAAATTGCAAAGATAATAATTATTTAATTACTAACGGGGTTTGGCAATTCCGTCGACTAAATAATGTTTATAATTTTTTGAAAATGTAGACCGCACACGCATTTCCTACATTATTATGTACCTATAACGTAGGAAATGTGTAGGAACTAATAATTTTCATAATTATTTCTGCAACTGTGTAATGTTTATTACTGACTAGCATTTTCCCGTGGTTTCGCATGCGTGGAGGTCGGATATTATCCTACGAGACGTTTTAACGGAATAAAACGTATCCTAAGTATTAATCCAGGTTATAAACTATATGTATACCAAATTTCATCTAAATCCGTTCAGCCGTTTTTTCGTAATTGACTAACAAATATCCGTATAAACTTTTTTTTTTTAATACGTTGCCTTTATTTTTTTGCCCCACACTCGGAATGTCTCCTGTATTGTGGGTACCTACGTTTCCAATTTTTTTTAACTCACATATACAAACAGCCAGACCTGGAACAACTACTTGTAGGTCATAAGGTCATACAAATATTTGTTCCGGGTGGGAATCGAACCCGCCACACCCAGCGCAGCAGTCAATCGCTTAACCACTGCGCCAACCGTGTCGTCCAACTTTCTCATTCATAATTTACTTTTGCACCATTACTAGTTGCACCCGTGATTTCACCTGCATAACTCAAACTCAAACTCAAATCATTTATTCCAAATAAACCAATTACAGGTACTTTTGAATTGTCAAGGGGTCGGTCAGTCAGAAAGATGAAGCTAGTTAGCATAAATCTCGATCTCGTGAGAATATAAAAGTCCTTCTTTTGTCCTTCTCCAGGTTATGAACTACCCGTGTGCCAAATTTCATCCAAATAATACAAACAAAAAAACAAAATCATTTTCGCATTTATAATATTACAATATTGTAGTTAGGATTAGTAGGATAATTCCATACTTATTCGAGTTTCATGAGTCACGACATACTCTAGTAATTAAACTTGGTTATTCGCGTGTTCAAAACTATAAGCAATACCTATAGCAACTAATGTGCCTTAGATTGAGCATTATTAACTTTTTAGGGTTCCGTAGTCAAGAAGGAATCCTTATAGTTTCGCCATGTCCGTCTGTCTGTCTGCCTGTCCGCGGTTTAGCTCAAAAACTATTGGTACTAGAAAGTTGTAATTTCGGATGAGTATACATGTTAATGACGCCGAAAAAGTGGTAAAATAAAATTTTGAAAATAACAATTATTTTGGGTAGGCACCTCTACTACATGTAAAGTGGGGATGATAATTTTTTTTTTCATCCTTCCTAGTGTAGGATATTTTTGGATAGGTCTTTCAAAAATATTAGAGGTTTGCGAAGACCGTTTTTTGATTAAGTAAACCGTTCGTGATTTATCAAGCTTTAAAGTACCAATTTTCGTCAGAGTCAAGTGTGTCCCCCCTCTACCAACTAAACCGTTGTAGTTAGAAATTCAAATGTCACGACAGTAGTACCTATATATAAAGAAGTTGAAGTTGAAGGTTGAAGTTTAAAGGAAAACTGTCACAGCTACAGCTAAGTAGGTTTTACAGATTAACGAGTAATAATCGACCAACCTAAAGGAGATGGAAAACGGTGGGCCTAAATGTAATAAGTTAAGATATGATCTAAAAAATTAGTCATATTTTTCTATCTTAGAATATGAAAAATCACCTCAAATCTCAATCTGGAAGCGGAGAAATATGGAAAAGATAGTTTTCGTGAGATTACCGATTGAGTAATCGATTACACAGTTACGAAAATAAAACCTTTGCACTAAATAATTAACTCAAAGTAATTAAATGCACTTTATACACTTATGTGCAATATAGTGCATATAATTACAGTCATATTAATAAATAAAATATCAATTAATTACTGAAAAAACAATATTAATGATTATCGATTTCATATCGATTAAAATTAGTTTTCTATTTTTAGTCTATGTCACTGGCATGACAGCTGACTGACACGGACACTAGACAGTTGCCAACGTAGTATCACGTAGTATCTCTAAGTAGTCTGTGGTAGTATCCCTATGTAGTCTGTGGTTGCCAACTGCTCTAATAATCTCGTTTGCTTACTCGTTTCGTGTTTTCCGATGCGTTTTGAGTGCTTTCCTTCGGCAATGGCTCTCGTACAGGAAGGGAGGCTATAGTAATGCATTACTGTAAATTGTATTGTAGGGAGACGAACTGTAGGCTACTGCGCTCATATAATCTGCATTATATGGGCATAATCTGTCTTAGCTGGGCTAGGTAGCACGATCATATAGCACCACCTGCACAATTCCTAGACGACATTTCAATTATAATTGAAGACGAGTATAACACTATAATACTTAAATGATTTTTTATTTTATTTTAGACATCCTTTCCGTAACTCCATACCTGTTACCTACATAGGTAGGTAGAAATGAAGTCATTGACGTTCATTCATATGATTTATCAAATATATCCTACTAAATATAATAACTATTAGTGCAAAAGCACATATTTTGCACTTCAGGAATCAGCTGTTAGTTAAAGATTGTAACATAACCTCACTTTTACATAATCTCTTTTATCTCTGTTCTCAGATTGACAAAATCCGCAGAATTTTCAGTGAAAGGCTGATAATATAATAAGCTATTAATTGACACCACTTTCATCTTTTTACAACCAGGCCCAAGATTGTATGTAATCGTTTCAGTCTCCTTTGCAGTTTGAAAAACATGTTCTCCCATACAATCCCCATGGGAGAACATGTTTTTCAACTACAATGTTAAGTTTGTTCTTGGGACAAATTCATCCCAACTACGGAACCTTTCTTTGTGCGTGGTCCGACACGAACTTAGCCGGTTTTTATTTATCACAACGATCTAAGTACCACTTACTTTGTTTTTATTGTGTTAAGACAATAGATATTATTCAGGATTAAAATGAAATACATAAATAACAGATTATATCTAACTAGCTTCTGCTCGGCTCCTAAGGGTTGTAGCGTGATGTTATAAAGCCTATAATCTTCAATTGGTATATCAAATGCAAAAATATTTTTTTCATCCCACCATCTCGGAAAGAGTATTTTTAATCTTCAGTATCTGAGTGGAAAAGCCGTTTTTATTCTCTAGAGGATAAAGTAAATTGAATTTAGAACATCGTGTGCACTAAGTTTGTGAATTAAAAAAAACATTAAACCTATTTACTGCTACCTCTATGGTGCCGAATATATCATACAACTTTTTTTTAATTTGTTAAAAACTCAGACTCGGAACCTTCTTGGTGTTCTTTTTTCAATTTGCTTTGTACGCGGTTCTTTACGCGGCATTTTTTCACGTCATTGTTAAACCTTAGGTATATTAAAAACAAGAAACTTGAAAACAAGTGAAAAAACTAAAATGAGTGATTCTAGCGACGAGGAAGTTTGCTTGACGCCAACAGAATTGACTGAAACTGTTAATAATGCGCAAACGTTTTTTTTTTTGCATTTAGTCATTTCCTCGCTGAGGTGGAATGAAAAGTTACGTGTTGCACTCGAGTGCAAAGATTTTTCACCTCGTGCTCTTTTGATTCCCTCGCTAACGCTCAGGATTCTAATTTTGAATCACTCGCTGCGCTCGTGATTCAATTTTAGAATCCTTCGCTTGCTCGGTCATCAAAATTGAACACGCGGTTAAAAAGCAACTTTGCACTCTTGTATAACAAATAACTATTCTAATCCGACTGGTTATTCCGGAGATTACCCCCTACATACAAACTAACATTAAAAACTAACAGACTTAAAATGATAATACGTACAAGTATATATAAAAGGGGGAGGGGGGGGGGGGAATTATAGGGCATCAAAAATTCGTCCGCATCGCTGTCAACAGTAAAAGTGCCCAAAAGGCTGGCAGCATTGCCACGCGTTGAATGGCATTAATGCTGATTCTTTGGCCAAAGTATAGGCCAGCTTAGTTTTTAATCATGTAGACAAGACTTGTGTGTAAATAAAAAGCACTATTCTAAAATATTAATATTATATTTTAATATTTGTATAAGCCAACCAATCTGCCTAGCCTTTTCCCAACTATATTGGGGTCGGCTTCCAGTCTAACCGGATGCAGCTGAATACCAGTATTTTACATGGAGCGACTGCCTATCTGACCTCCACAACTCAGTAACTGGGTAATACGATACCCCTTGGTAAGACTGGTTGTCAGATTTTCGGGCTTCTGACGACTCGTAACGACTGTCAAAGATCCACGAATGACAGCCGTTACCAACGGCTTAACGTGCTTTCCGAGGCACGGAGGAGTTTCGGTATGCAAAGATCCACAAACCAACCCCGGCAAGCATAGCTTAACCTGATGGATCGACCCGTGCGGCAGTTATTACTTAGCCACGAGCTCCTCTAATATTTGTATAAGTATGGATTAATAAATAAAAATAACAATATAATAAAACTTACAAACTAAAATATTTCAACAAAAGATTTAACACAGGGTTTATTATAAATTAAATTCAAACAAGCTCAGTAAATAATTTTAATTAGTTATTTATAAAAATCACAGCAACTTATTTAAACTAAAATCCGTTATAATTTAGTCAGACGAAAAGCAAATCAACAATCACAATCACTACACATAAATATTGAACTATAATTAATTTTACTGGGTACCATATTTAAAATCAAAAGATTAGATATACGGGTTTTAATATTTATTTATTTATTTACTTGTAAGTATGTGAGCACCATGCATCTATCACATAATTATGTCATTCCTTAATTTTTCATTCTTTTTACCTATCGTGGTATAGTAATCTTATTCTAGGTGCATTGTCTTCACATATAATTATATAATAAGTGTATACAAGATATAATGATTTTTTTAAAAGAGTAACGGTGGAGTTTCTTGCCCATTCTTCTCCATACGAAAACTACCTTTTGGAATGGGCGACTAGAATCAGTTTTATTTATTATTTTTTGTAAAGTTTGACGTTCAAAAGTGCCTTTTTTGTGCCTAATTGAAATAAATTATTTGACTTTGACTTTGACTTTGTATCAGACACAAAGATCCATAAAATTAGTTATTAATTACACTTAAAAATAACGTTAATTAGAAATCACATGAAACAGAGACAAATAAACACCACACAAATACTATTTCTAGGGTATAACCAAAATAAAATTTAAAATTTTTATTTAATATTATCAGCACACACAAAAATACAAAATGGAATTAAAATTAAATTGTAAGTTGACGGAGGTTCAACCTGGAGCCCAAGTCTGCTATTTTTATAAATTCGTCATTCCAACACGATCCCATTGTCATTTAAAAAATAAAAAGTTCGTAATTTGCTAAATTCATAATGGTCGATCATTGGTTGATCATTGTATTCCACAAACACGATACTCGTAACGAATTAAAAGCAATGACTGCACAATGACGTTCTAATGGTAGGTCACTCAAACTCAAAGCATTTATTTCAATTAAACCATTTACAGGCACTTTTGAATTGTCAAAGAGTCAGTCAGTTAGTCAGAAAGTTGAAGCCCATTCCAAAACGTAGATCTCTATGTAGAAGAACGGGCAAGAAACTGCAAGGACATTCTTTTAAATATAGAAATTGAAAAATCCTATGTGAGAATATGTGAGAACAATGTAAAAAATAAATAATCAAAAACGATTAAAAATATAATATTTAAAATAAGCCCTGGCAGATAAGATATGACCAGTCTCAACTGACGGCGCCCGTTCACGAACATGACGCGTGGATCAGCACCATCCAGCTCAACCATTATATAGGGAACCGAATGATCCAACACACTCGACACCATCAGCGAGACACTAAGTGAGCATGACATACTCTCAACTACCCTGCTCTTTCAAGTCAACATACAACATAATAAAACATACAACACTGATCTAAGAAGCTGTCAAAATTTTAGCAGATTAACGCCTAAGTCAGTCATTCATTTGTCACTATGTACGAGATTACCAATAGATGCCATTTCTTTCAATGGAGTGTCAGTGGCTGACCATCGGAAAGCCATAATGACGACAATATATTAGTAGATTACCAATCTTGTCAAAATCAACAATTATGAAATCAATGATAGATCATTCTGACACTATTGTAATAGCAGACTTGAGGCCCGGGGCCCAAGTCCGCTATTTTTATAAATTCGTCATTCCAATACGATTCCATTGTCATTTTGCTAAAAGTTCGTAATCTGCTAAATTCATAATGTTCGATCTTTGGTTGATCATTGTATTCCACAAACGCGATATTCGTAACAAATTAAAAGCAATGACTGCACAATGACGTTCTAATGGTAGGTCACTGATCTGAGGAACTGTCAAAATTTTAGCAGATTATCACCTAAGTCAGTAATTAATTTGTCATTATGTACGAGATTACCAATAGATGCCATTTCTTTCAATGAAGTATCAGTGGCTGACCATTGGAAAGTCATAATGACGCCAATATGTTAGTAGATTACCAAACTTGTCAAAATTAACTATTATGAAATAAATGATAGACCATTCTGACACTATTGTAATAGCAGACTTGAGGCCCTGGTCAGTTGTTCTTGTGGAAAGAAGGACGAGAATGACGTGCAAGCTTATTTATGCACCATATCCCGTCATAGCGTCTTGAATTCATCCGAATCTACTGGTATTACCCACGATACTGGTGGCACTGCCACGTTTTATGGCTGTGCTGACCGAGAGAAAAGCCAGCCCTTGGGTCATGTGAAGTGTCAAGTAACCGTTTGGAGAGTCGTACAATTGCAGAACCGTTGAGTTTAATTTATTTATTTATTGCTTTACAATGAATACGAAATAAACCACTAAAGCTGAATGCAGCACTTTTATTCAACAAATTGGAAAATTCCCAAATAAAACAACCTTTTACGTATTGACTAAAAGACGAAACGAAAATCGTCTATTGGACTTACACAAAAAATATCTTTTGATGCCAAAATCTGTTATAAAAAGTTGCTAAAAAGCCGATTAGGTATCTAATGTTACATTTTACGTCCGGTTTTAACTTTTTGTCAGCACTCCGTTACGTTTTACATTTAGTTTCAATGTAAATGTAATGAGTTACATTTGACTTACATACGCAACTTGTGGCTATGAGAAAAGCGATTTTCAGCGTTTGTTACTCGTTTTAACACCCATTTTTTTAGGGTTCCGTACCCCTATTACTAAGCCTCCGCTGTCCGTCCGTCCGTTCGTCTGTCTATGAGCGGGCTGTATCTCATGAACCGTAACAATAAAAAAAATCACAGATTGTGTGTTTTCTATTGCCGCTATGACATAAAATAAGAAAAATAAAATAAAGTGAAAAATTAAAGGGGGCCTCCCTTTTATTTTTAACTTTATTTAAAAACCATACACGACCCTTCGTGTGAATCGTATGTAAGACTAGTAGCAGCCAATTTTTATAGAATAGATATGCTGCAACAAACTATAATTTTCATCTCGATTTTTATAAAATCCTTAATGCTAACTTTTCAGCATCTCAATTTGACATAAAGTGTGCAATTACACCCATCAACACGGTCTAGGGATATTTCATACTCAATTAAATAACTCGAAAAGTACTGGCCGCATTGGAATCTTTTATACACCGATTTGTTTGTAATTTATCTCAGACTAATTCCAAATTAAAATTTTTGAAAATTCTTTTGTTTCGGTGGCATAAAAATGTCTTGATGTATAGGAGAGGGAATTTTCATTTGTGCCAAATTTAGAAAACAATACGAATTACGTTTAGTTACAGTTTTTTTTCATTTTTAAACGAAAGATAAAGTTAAAATTGAGGTATTGTAGCCATGCAACGCCGACATTTGACGAGGGCGGAGATGTTACGAGCTGTGGGAATGCTGGAAGCTGGATCTGTTCAGCGTAATGTTGCTGAGGCCATAGGGACCCATCAAAATGTAATTTCAAGATTGTGGACACGCTATCGTGCCACAGGTGAAGTAGCGGAGAGGCACCGGGGGCCAAGTCGCATCACTACCCCCAGACAAGACCGATTTTTGCAAATTACTGCGCGAGCTCAACCAAATGCAACGGCGACTCAATTGGTCCAAAGGCTGCGAGTGGAACACCAAGTGCTTGTGAGTGACCAAACTGTAAGAAAGCGACTGCATGAAAGCAATCTACGCTCTCGTAGACCACTCCGGGTCCCACCTTTACGGAGAGGCAATCGTGGACGACGATTAGAATGGGTTCGGAACCACGTAGACTGGGGCCGTGAGCAATGGTCCAATGTGCTGTTCACGGATGAATCCAGGTTCGGCTTCCATCCAGATTCACGAAGGACGCGTGTTTGGCGAGTTCCTGGACGATGGAGCCGTCTCCAGAACCCTCAGGAAGTTCACCCATACCAAGGAGGAACAATTATGGTTTGGGCAGGAATTCGTCTTGGAGGACGGACGGATCTCGTTTGGGTGCGGGGCAATATGACGGCAGAACGATACGTCCAACAGGTGCTGGGGCCCGTAATCTTGCCCCACAGAACACAAATGGGGCAAGATTTCCTGCTCATGCACGACAATGCCCGGGCACACACGGCGAGAACGGTAGCAGCTTGGTTACATACACATAATGTTAGGGCCTTAGACTGGCCTGCTCAATCGCCAGATCTAAATCCCATTGAGCATGCGTGGGATATGCTGCAAAGAAGAGCTCTGAAGGAAGTTCCTGAAAATCTGGCTACAGAAGATCAACTTTTTGCGCACCTCAGAAGGACATGGGACAATATTCCGCAGCAAAACATTGACAACCTTGTTCTGAGCATGCCGAATCGTTGCCGATGTGTTATGAACATCATGGGCGCTTTCTCAGACTACTAAATTCAAGTTTATAAACACAAATTAAATGATTTTTCTATTTTTTTCAGTTTTTACTCACAAATTAAAAGTTAATTCATATACGGTTTCCGTCTATGCTTCATTTTTTTTCCATAAAATCCTGAAATTTTAATCTAAGTACCTTAACCATTATTAAAAAATGGTAGAATATTAAATAACGTATCTTTTAAATATATACATGTCATATAAATAATTAACAAATTGATAGTAATTCGCTTTTTTTAAAATATCCCTAGACCGTGTTGATGTGTGTACATCGTGTAGGCGTCTTACAGCTAGTAGCTATTGCAATCTTTATATTTACCTACGAAAAAGCAACAACAAAAAAAATATTTGTCAAACTTAGGTGGCAGTGTATTGGGCACGCCACTATTGCGGCGGTAAGTCCCCTCTTTGAGGAGTGGCTGGAGAGGCGCCACGGCGTCCTCACCTTCCGCCTGACGCAGGTCCTCACCGGACACGGCTGTTTCGGGAGGTACCTGTTTCGGATAAGGCGGGAGGAAACGCCCGGGTGTCATCACTGCGTGGATCGCCCGGAGGACACGGTGGAGCATACGGTGGAGGTATGCCCGGCTTGGGCAGAGCACCGCCGTGTCCTCGTGGAGGCGATCGGTGGCGGGGATCTCTCGCGTCCGGCCCTGGTCCAGGCCATGGTACGGAGCGAGAGGGCATGGGAGGCCGTCACCTCCTTCTGCGAAGCAGTAATGCTCGCGAAGGAGGAGGCGGAGCGCGTGAGGGAGAGGCAAATTTGGCGCCCTCACGCCCCTAGCCACCGCAGGAGGAGACGCCCCGGGCGTCGGGAATCCATCGCGGATTCCCGGCCACCGTAGGCGCGGGCTTGCGGACGGTGAGCAATGGGTAACTCGCCGTCCGGTAAGGACCAAGCCCGGGTCGACGGCGCGTTGTGTTCCACGCGCGCCTCAAAGAGTGTCAGCGAGTGAAGGGGTCCGATGAGACCATTGCCTGCCGGGGTTGCGGGAAAGTCCGAAAGGGATACCGTGGCCCCCTGGCATTGGGTGGGTTTTAGTCAGTAAGAGTCTGACACGCCCTCCCGCTCCACCCAGAGCGGGAGACGTCATTTGATGATTTCCCACCCAAAAAAAAAAAAAAAAAAAAAAGGTGGCAGTGTATACATTGCTCGCAGTACAGATGACCGATGGAGCCGAAAGGTTCTGGAGTGGCGACCGCATATCAGAAGGCTTAGTGTTGGAAAGTCTCCCATAAGGTGGACCTTGTGAAGGCCGCAGGAATCCGCTGGATGCGCAGAACCGGTCGAAATGGCGGTCCAGCAGTGGACGTATTTCGGCTGAAATTATGAATAAGAAAGAACAGAAAGAAAATACGTTTATTTGGGGTACAATATGACGCGAGCAGAGAGAAAAAAAACACACGAAAATAACAATTTGGAGGAAAATATATTTGAATGATAATGATCCACTTTTTAAAGAAAACCTTTGAATGTTTTTCTTCATCATTCCAACGCCTAAAAGAGCGAAATAAATTAATCTACCTTACAAATCTGTTTAATCACAGCTATTTTCGTAGCCCCACATCACCGTGTCGCAAGCGCATTCGATTTCGCGACATTTTTCATTTCTGCAAACCGCGGGGTGCTATTAGCGTCGACTACAGTGAAGTACAATGTCTCTGAGGGGTGAATCAACCCCCCGCCACGTCTCCAATATATACACATGCTGCAAAATTTAGATTATTTTAAAGTTATAAAATAAAATGAGTGGTTTCTCTGTTCATTCACAATTTTGTTAGTTTAGAAAGTAATGGAGTTGTTAAGGGTTGTGTCTAAGTTGCTTCGATTTATTTTTATTTCTTGACGGGAATTATTTATAGTAGGTACCTACGCTAACTTTTGAATTGATACAGTGTTTATGCAACTTTAAGGTGTAAGTATTGAGGCTTTTACGCAAACGTTAGGGAAGCTATGCTGAGCACTTATAAAAATTCTTTCACTTACTGATATAGGTACAACGTGCACCTTAAACCGCTGTGTTTAGAAGGATGAAACTTTGTACAAGAGTTCCTTCCATAACGGCGGTGAGCAATAAGAACAGATTTTTGAAAATTCATACTATTTTCTTCCATACAATTTTATTCACCCCCTTTAGGGGTAAAAGGGGTGAATTTTTTTATGGAAGTTCGTCATTGTTGCTGATGCAAAACCTCATCAGACAACTCAAAAAATTCTAAACAATGAAAAAGAATTTCAAAACTATTAACACCACTTCACTGGTCAATTTTCTGCTGACCAATTTAAAAACAGAACCACACCAATTTTAATTTAAGAACAACTGTTTTATACCATAATAAATACACATTATCTATCCCATAGTTTTTATTATAAATGGGAATAATCGTATCGATTGAGCCTCAAAAAAAGCAATGATGCGACTCGAGCGGGCTTATAATAACATAATATGAGCAATTTGAAAGATTAGCATCTACCGGAAGTTGTTCGCAGGAAGCGTTGTGGGCAGGCGCGGGCGCATACTATAAAAAAAGCGGGCATTTTGGACCATCGTTTAGAGTTTACTCCCTGCTTCGTTTGTGGTTATATATGGTGTGTTTTGGTAATTTTGTGAAGGAAGTGTTTGCGTATGTTATTATTAATTTGGTTGACAATGTATGATTTTGTTAAATATACATGGACATGTTCTTTGAGAACAGAGTTACTGATTTTTACGGGCTCTTGAGGAGACTCAAGGCATCTTTCCTGACTCGATTATGTGCATGTACTAATAATATAGTGTCTGTAATATTTAGCTGTGTGTACCTGCTAAGACGCTAATATTCTGAATTTTATTTAATGGAGCTCGTGGTTAAGTAATAACTGCCGCACGGGTCGATCCATCAGGTTAAGCTATGCTTGCCGAGGTTGGTCTGTGGATGGGTGACCATCTTTGCGTTACGGGTCGTCAGAAGCCCGAAAATCTGACAACCAGTCTTACCAAGGGGTATCGTATTACCCAGTTACTGGGTTGTGGAGGTCAGATAGGCAGTCGCTCCATGTAAAATACTGGTATTCAGCTGCATCCGGTTAGACTGGAAGCCGACCCCAATATAGTTGGGAAAAGGCTAGGCAGATTGATTTTTGTAGCTTAATTTAATTTTAATTTTAATAATGTAATTTATTTTTTAATTTAATTTATTATGATGTAATATTTTAATAACAATGCATTGTAATATTGCTATGGGTGGCCTGAAATAAACGATAATAATAATACCTCTGATCTATGCTGTCTGTCCTTTTTATATTTCTGTCACCGCGTAAGTAATTCCCATTTCGAATTTTACTGTTTCGGAGAACAGTGTATGGGACACATTTTCTCTATGAACAACATATTGTTAACATAACATAACATCAAGCCTGTAATCCCCGCAGGGTTAGGCAGACAGTACCTACTTATAGTACCACAATTCACTAAGTATGTTTAAGTCACATGTAAGAGGCGGCAAGCCTATTGCCATCAACCGGGCACAAATCCAGACTCCGGGCTGCTACTGAGAAATCCCTGATTGAAAAACCCAATAACACTTTACCTGACCTGGGAATCGAACCCAGTATCTATGCTCAGCAGTAGAGCTTGCGACCACTAGACAAACGAGGCAGTCTACACGATTGTACTTACTAAGAAGAAAACGCGGAGAATACGTTGCGTAGTCGCGGCTTCATCGCACCCGCGAAGAGCACGTTCACAAATCACTTCGCTGGAAACACGCTGGCAAATTGTCAGTGTGATTAACGCTCTAACAAAAGGGTCTGAGAGTTTATTCATTAAGGCGAAAGCGTCAGGGCAGCCCGCGAAATTAAAATTTTTTCAATACAATTCTCGAAGTTCTTATAATCCTATTGAATGATTATATCATGAAATAATGACACTTTAGGATTAATCTAACTTATGGAGTTGTGTTGCTGATTCTAATGGCGCATTTACATTAGGTCGGTCACCGAAGGCGGCGGCCGCATTCGGTTTAACTGAAACGCTTACCTAAATTGAGTTGTTTACATTGGTCGGTTAACCGAATTCGGCGACTTGATTGATGCGGCGATTGTATATTGAACAGTCGGGTTGCAAGCATCGTTGCAACACCGACAACGGGCTCGACCGAATACGGCCAAACGAATACCTGTTTATATTAGTCGGTGACCGAATACGGCCTGCAGCCGAATACGGTCTAACCGACTAATGTAAATCAGTCATAATGATTATAATTCTGTAAAGCCATATTTCTTACGGATCATATTTTAATCAAGATATAAGCGAACACAAACCTTCAAATTACAAAAAACAACATTTTAATTTCGCGGGCTAACTTAACGCATCCCACTTAAAGATAATAATATTAGTATATGCAAGAAAACGTTACCCACAAGCTTTAGTAGAAATGGCCAAATCTTAATGCCAGAAGTCCTTCCTACCGATTTACTACAGAATGTAATCTAATCTAATCTTATAAGCCTGTATTGTCTACACAATTCAAATTCAAAATATTTCATTTCACATAAACCTACATGGGCACTTATGAAACGTCAGAAGCTAGGTGCACGGTTCCAATTGGTCGTTTCATATGGAGAAGAGCCTGCAAAAAATCCACGGTTACTCTTTTAAAAATAATTGGCTTTTACAATAATTTCAAATAACAGTGTTAATAGGTTTGGGACGACAGTGTACGTATTTCAACAAGTACCAGGTACTTAACAAAATAGAAGATGGTCAAAAAATCTACAGTCAACTAAGCCTACAGCGTTCCCACATTCACAAAATAGAAAAGAATCTTTAAATATGAAAGATAAATAAACTAATAAATATAAAAACTTATTTTAAAAGAAATGACATGATTGCTATTACAACTGTAACAAATTTGAATAATTATCATGTCCACAAAAGCCAATAAAGAGTTGAAATTAAATTGTAGGTATTAGGTCCCCTCCTATGAAATCAGCGTTTTGTATAGAGAAGTTACATTTTGCATACTAACATTTTCTTAATTTATTTAACAACCATGAACACTAATGTTTTAAAACTTATATGCACTAATGTTTAAAAACTAAGATAACGTATGCCACTTAGATTAAGCGACGAAAATAAGTTTTGGCTAAGTTTTAAAACAAATAGTGGTCATTTCTGCTAACAAAAAGAGTAATTTTTAAGGTATTTTTTATATTTAGATCTAAAGATCTAAATACATTGGATCCCTCACCTAATGGAAATTGGCGTTTTTTTTCTCACAAATAGAGAACCTCGTCACTTCTGTGATTTAAAATATGCATCAATTGCTTGATATTATATCGAATAATGACCATCATAGACAACTACCAATAGTAAAAAAACCTTATTACTTTTAAGTAATAAGGTTTTTTAACAGAAGTGATGAGGTTCTCTATTTGTGAGAAAAAAAACGCCAATTTCCATTAGGTGAGGGATCCAATGTATAATGTCAAATAATAGGATAATTATGTCAATTCTGTTGTTATTGTGTTATTCTGTTATTGTCGGCCAGTCCTATCGGTTGGAGTCAAACTCGTGCCGCCATCATTGTCTCGGCCTGCCGCGATGACGTCAGAATCTAGATAATATTAATAGCCATATCTTTTAATGGTCTTATTAGCGTTTTACACCTTTAGTAGCCTTGACTTTTAGTTAATTGTTCTTTTAATGTAATTGTGGCGTTCATTGTAACAACATGAGATCTTTATCGTGTGCAGGAAAGTGGTAACTATACAGTTTTAACCGTTTTATAAATCGGTTCTTTTTAAACGGTTTCTTTTATTAGGTACTCCGTAAATATTTAAGATGTTGACCTTAATTGGTTAATTAATAAAGATGTTAATTAACCACTTAAATTAACCCGTCGCACGCGCAATTAGCGACACAATAGAATTTTATTGTTATTTGCACACATGGGGTGCAATCGACATTTTAAGAGTTAATAAAAAAATATTAGTCTAGATTTATGCCTGGTTGATGGCAATAGACTTGCCCCCTATTACATGGGAATTAAACATAACTGGTGAAATGTGGATGTACTATAGGTATACCTCTGCCTTACCCTTCGAGGATTACAGGCGTGATGTTATGTTAAATTATCCACAAAAATATGTTCCTTATAAAAAAAGGGTAGTACTTACCTTCTGCCAGAAATAAATATTTTTAATATAAGTAATTTTGTAGCAAAAATTAAGGAAACATTCAGATTTTTTCTGTCATCATTTAAGCTATAAAAAGAGTGTATATTTCGAGTGCGTGACAAAAACACGAACGATACACTTGCGTGCATAATCGTTGGACAGCGCACGTGGTGTGTTACACTGGCGGCCAATTTAACGATACATTAATTCGCGAAGCAGTGAACAAACGATGAAGTATTAACACATGACTACACATACACTGATAAACATGATACGGTGGACGTGTGTAGAATCTGAAATGTTTTTTTTTTATGTCTTCACATTTTTTACGCATTTTTTTGTCTTAAATAAATGATGAAACGTTCAAAAAATTTTCAAAGGTATTAATATTTCATGCAATATAATAATGTTGTATTTGTTAAAGCCATTATTATTTTGTGTATAAATTCTAAAATATGCTCAAAATAAGGATGCATGGAACAAAACTTTCTAAAAAATTAGACTCAGACCTACTCAGCTGCACCTATGTAAAATGAATGAATTTGTAAGAAAAAATAAATAAAGTCACAACAATTAGCCGCAGCTTAAAGTCAAATAATAATAAACGCAAACAACCATGAAGACAAAAACAGTAAAGTCCTCGATCAAGTCCATAATTCATGTTTTATATTACTAATCCTATCAAAAAACCAGCTCTCCGTTTACCAGCACTATAACATCATCTTCATCGCTTCGTTTCCCACAGTAACCGAGAAAATGCATTCATTTTGTGCTATCCATGTCCAATTTTATCCAATTTTTAATGGCGCTACCGCGGCGGAGCGGCCAATATCGCAAATTATAGTGTTCACAGATTACGTCGGGAGTTACCTACGTGACGGGCGGTGCCTGCGAGTGGCCGCCAGTGTACACGATAACCTGTATACTGAGTGAACATATCTTATAGTGTAAGTACTGCGCTTCCGCGTCGATATGAGAAAATGTTGAAAGTAAATTCTTAAAAATAAACGTGGGTGGATTATTCGCTCCCGCAGTGTAATCGCGGTTTATATAGGTATGGATTATGTTGGTCGGTATCGCAGCTTGAAGTGTACAAAGCTTACATTGTATGTAATAGGTATTTTGTATTAGCGTTCGTAATTATTAAGAAACCGGTGGGAAATAAGTAATAAACAGGATTCAGTAATTAGGCGGACTGCAATAGCTATAGTGCAACGCAGTTAAGCAAGTGTCACGCAGCTGGTGCCGAGTCAATAACAAATAAGTAAACAAATTGGAGAATTACGTAGGTTCGTTAAAAATTAAGTCGTGACCGTATGAAGTTACTTACTTTTTAGTACGCAGCGGTAAAGTCATCTAATTGAATAGGTACTCGGAGGTTTGAGAAAGCAAAACAGCTTGCCACTCTTATTAAAGAAAAAAATTAAAGACGTAAAACAGAGAAGCTAGAGTAGAAATCATATAAACTATTAACCTTTGATTATTTATATGATTAGCTTAGATAGAGTGTCACGTTGCAAAAGAACTAAAACAAACAAGCCAACTTTGCTATGCTGGTGTGCGTGACAGCCACGTCTTACACCCGCGCGCACGTCATTGTGATTTCTAGTCTTTTCCCAACAATGTTGGGGTCGGCTTCCAGTCTAACCGGATGCAGCTGAATACCAGTTTTACATAGAGCGACTGCCTATCAGACATCCATAACCCAGTAACTGGGTAATACGATATCCCATGGTAAGACTGGTTGTCAGACTTTCGGGCTTCTGTCGACGTAACGACTGTCAAAGAGCCATGAATGACAGCCGGGACCAACGGCTTAACGTGCTTTCCGAGGCACGGAGGAGTCTCATTATGTAAAGAGGTTGCTTTCATGGGTGACAACCCATCCACGGACCAAGCAACCCCAAGCATAGCTTAACCTGATAGATCGACCCGCGCGGCTGTTATTACTTAGGCCTCTGCCTCGAATTTTGCGGGCAGCGGGGCGGCGGCGGCGGCGGCGCGGGCGTTCACCGCTTGACTGGAGTGCACCGCTCATTGCCCGCCCCCGCGCCGCTGTTTTCGAGAACCGGTCCATTTGATTTTACGCATAAGATCCTGCCGCTCCCGCGCCGCCGCCGCCGCCACCCCGCTGCCCGCAAAATTCGAGGCAGAGGCCTAAGCCTTGAGCCACGAACTAGACATATTTATATCTTTGCTTTTAACTTATCTTTAACAGACTTTAAACGAGATGAATTTGGTCCAGGCCGGACATTAGATTTGGGTTACCAAGAACAAAATCTGATCGTCTAGCTAGAGAGCAGTCTCATGACAATAGGGTGTTTTACTCTGTATGAGAAAAAATCTAAAAATATATTATTGAGATATCTTAGGCAAAAAACAGTCGGAAAACGTTAGTTTTAGTTCATAAATTAGCAAACTAAATTTTAAAATTCTATTCAAAGGTTTCAGCTTTTTTAATCTGTTTCGTAACACCATTAGATAGTAGTCGCCATGTTATTACGTCATACGGCTATGTAAACTTAGAAAGTGTTAACTATCAACTATCAGCGTACCTTTAATCTATAAATTTGTTTACACAGCCAACTGATGTCATGACCACAGAGCAATGGCGTCCACTGCGTCCAGCGTTTTTGTCAAATTACGCGCGAAATGCAAAATTTAAATGCATTTTTATGGCACTTAATGATTTAATAAAAAAGTGTGAATTTTTTAGTGGTTCATTAGCACTATAGAATCTAAAAGAGACACTTTTCAAAAATGGGTTTAATACCCTATTATTAGTAATAAGACTACGAATATTCGCCGTCTGGATTACGAATTTACTATTATGCTCATACCTACAAACCTTACGTTAGATAATTATCTAAGGTTCATAAATTTCCTTCTACCCTCGCTACACCAGCATTCATCTGTGCCAGTACCCTCATTTCAAATCTGTTCTGTAATCAAGCGTGGTCCATCGCAGGCGCAGCACGTGCTCTGCGAGAGAATTACGCGAACCAGCGACTTGATCGCCGCCACTAATGTACTAACACGTGAAATTGATATAAAAAAGAGGGTAAGTACACGCGTTTGTGCCTGCAGGATGGTTTGTATTTTGTTTAGAACTGTGAACGTGTCATAACATTGAGATTTCTGTGTTAAATCTTAGTTAAATTTAATGTAAGCCTTCCGGAATAAATTCTTTAAATATTGATGATGAAAACCGTATCAAAATGCATTGCGTAGTTTAGAAGAACAACGGGGTCCCACGAAAAGCGACTTTTATTTATGATATGTATAGATAATCACAGTCATACATGCTGCTTTCTCGCTAAGTAATAACAAAATTCAAATTGAAAATTCAAGTCATTTATTCAAACTAGGCTGAGAATCAGCATTTTTCGAACGTCAAAATTACATAAGACAGTCCCCCAAAAACGCCCACCCTTAACCACTTCCTATTGCTTTAGCTGGGAAGAAGAAGTGGCGCAACAAACTCACCAGCAGCACAGCTGTCTGATCAGTTAGAAAAACTGGATTCTATACAATAATATACAAAATAATTTACATAATAGCCCCACAGGTTAAATTGATTCAACTGGTTAAGCTACGCTTTCTGGGGTTGGTCCGTGGATGGGTGACCATCTTTAAATACCGAGACTCCTCGGTGCCTCGGAAATCACGTTTGAAGGCGTTGGTCCCGGCTGTCATTCGTGGATCTTTGACAGTCGTTACGGGTCGTCAGAAGCCCGAAAGACTGACAACTAGCTAGACTAACTGTTGTGGAGGTCAGATAGGCAGTCACTCCATGTAAAATACTGGTATTCAGCTGCATCCAGTTAGGGAAACCGACCGTAACATAGGGAGAAAGGCTAGGCAGATTGATTGACATGCATTTCAATCAATCATTGCTCTCGTTCCTAAGAAGCGGTGAACACAATAACTGCAATCTAAACAGAGACCGTTTTTGGACACTTAATCAAATATTGGTTAAAATTACAGATTTTCCTGATCCGTTTTAATATACAGGGTGTTTGGCGCATGGACCGACACAATTTTTTCAGGGATTTGGGAGGTCATTAGCTAGGTTCTACCCATACACCCTTTGTCCCAAATGTCACGGTTGGTTACATATGATTATTTTTTTAAAATGAAAAAAAATCCCAAAATGTGTCATTTAATTTGAAATAACTTTTTTGTTTGTGGGTGTAGTGGCACAAAACAAATTTTGTTGCATTCTCCAAAGTCCTTTAAATCTAAAAACATCTTTGTTTTATACAACTGGTTTCAAGAAAATTCTTTACAAGCTTCCAAAGTTAATTTTTGTATTTAATGAATGAAATTTTACAACTTCTAAATTAATTATAAAAAAAAACTAAAAGCTATTTTGAACTTAGCTAGAACCTAGCTAATGACCTCCCAAATCCCTGAAAAAATTGTGTCGGTCCATGCGCCAAACATCCTGTATATGTCGTGGCCAGATCTTAAAATTGATCATTTCGTGAAATAAACATCGACCACTGGTCACATCATGAAGTGGCCTGGCCAGATCATTGAATACTCAACGTTTAACGATATGAACAGTTAATCGCTCAACTACTTCATGATGTGACCAAACATTAGTGATCATATCGTAAAATTGTTAGATTATCCACCGGTAGAGGCGTTGATGACGCTCTGTTTTGGGTGTACATCACGACGGCGGACTTTTATTGGGTTTTCAAATATAATATTTTGGAAAGAGATCAACTTGGAAGTAGTGCTCGCCGGCCGCTGCCGCGGCGTGGAATGCAACATAGCACTTAAAATTAGTTAAAAAAGTGGCACCCCGACCAAATGGGTTAGGTTAGGTTAGAACTGTGACCAAACGCGCGTGAGCCGAGCGAGCGCAGCGAGCGGAGCCGCGGCAGCGGCCGGCGAACGCTACTTCCAAGTTGATTGCAGTTACTTGTTTATTTTTACTACACCTTACACCATGGATACCCTACATTCATGATATGGCCAAACGTCGACTGACATATCATTAAACGTTGACGTTTCAACGATATGGCCAATGTTAGCTGGCCATTTCATGAAATGATCAATTCTAAGATCTGGCCACGACGTATATACCTATATATTATTATATTTATATTTTTTTTGTTGTAAACGTTGCCCCACACTATGAATTTCTCCTGTATTGTGGGTGCGTTTACAAACATTTAAACTGACATACACAAACAGCCAGACCCGGAACAAGTACTTGTAATTCATAAAAATATTTTTTCCGTGCGGGAATCGAAACCGCGACATGCAGTGCAGCAGTCAATCGCTTAACCACTGCGTCAACCGTGCCGACAATATGAATAATATGAATATGATGGAACTGCTTTCCCAGGAAACCAATGCTTAAGGCTATACTAACATTCTGACGTCAACTTATTTTTAAGATGTTGAGATAAACCCACTTCAAATATTATAATTTGTAAAGGCTGTCTGCTGGATAGGTTCCGTCACAACTGGATGGAGGACACGCGGGCTCGCGAACGTTGGAAGGAGTGGAGGGACGCCTTTGCCCAAGAGTTGGGCAGAGTAAACAAATTAAAAAAAAAACTGTGACAAAGTAGTTAGTGTTAAAGTTGAAAATCTATTAAATAAATTTGACAGCTTGTTGTAGCAGGTTGATGTCCTGGCGTCTGTACTGCAATTTAAGATGGAAAAAAAAACTATATTTAATGTAAAAAAGTACAAATGTTTCTTAATCATCATCATCATAACATCACGCCTTTCCCCGAAGGGTTGGGCAGAGGTGTACCTGTAGTACACCCACATTTCGCCCGTTATGTTTTAAGTCCCATGTGATAGGGGGCGAGCTATTGCCATCAACCGGGCACGATTCCAGACTCCGGGCTACTACTGAGAAATTCCTGTTGGTAAAACCCATAGTACTTTGCCCGACTTGGGAATCGAACCCAGGACCTCATGCTCAGCAGTGGCGCTTGCGACCACTAGACCAACGAGGCAGTCTAATGTTTCTTAATTTAAGTAGATAATGCTTAACGTCTGCTTAACCATTCATTTCTTGACGTTTAAACGTCTCTCAACTTCCAGCAACGTTTAATAAATAAAACCCCATCATATTTTATTGTAAAACAAAAAAAAAATACCTACACAACCTTATATTCGGTTTGTGTTGGTATTTTTTTACTAAACCAATTATAAATTACCTTATTTTTTTTTGTTTTATAGAAAATAGCAGACCGCACTGCAGATAGCAAATTATAATAATATGCGGTGTGAACTTATTGCTATTTATTTTAATAATTGAATTAATATTTAAATTGACTTATTTAATTCACAATTAAATCTTTCAAATAACAACAAGATTCGATTATTATACCATACACTTTATAGCTCCAACAAGTAGGACATTGCCTCAATAACCCAGTCAAAAACCGAAGTCTGTTACATCAACTTAGGAACTTATGCGCAAAAAATGACATTGACTGGTCAGAACCTTCAACGTTTTGCTTAAAACAAAAGGATTAAATACTCTTGCGCATGTTCGGTCAGACTCGTGTTGAGTGATGTGACAGGACATGCGCATAACCACCGATGTTTATTTATAGCGGGTGTTGCCAGTCTGACACGGACCTGACCAATTGTCCTTTTTTACCCGACTGCGTGTCAGCGAATCTGTTCTCGTTGGAATAGAATAGAATAGAATAATTTATTTGTCAAACATAGGTGATTTTAAACAAAGATCTTAAATATTAGGTAGTGCGCTATGTTTTGCCAATATTGACATACAAATGATTAATATTATTAAAAGCTATTCAATCGTTAGTATTAAATTACAATGACAACTTTATTACAATGCAATTAAATAAGTATTTAAGTACATAACTTATTGTTAGATTAACTCATGCATGCAAATTCAATTTTATTATGAATCAATGTCAATTTCATTTCATGTCAAAATTTAATGTCAATAATTCAAGTCAAAAGATTATCATTAGTGTACATATGTATAGTATTAGAGAATTTATGTCAGGATTATAATTATAGAAATTTGTCATTGAGATATTCATCTACAGTATAGTAACATTTTTCAAGCAGTAACCCGTTAAGTGTTTTCTTAAAGTTCTGCAATGTCATACATTTTATTTCATCAGGTATCTTAATATACACCTGTGGAGCAACACCAAAGAAGTTTTTCTTCACTAGAGAAGTTTTACATTTCACAAGGCATAATTCGTTCATGTATTGAGCACGCATCGGCGTTTTCTTTACTGCACGTATTGTTTTAAATAAATGTGGATTTGTTTTTACAAACACCTGGGAAACCCTTATGGATACTCTCTGTTATAAGAAAAGCGAACTGGATTGTTATTAGTTCAAACCGGCTCATTGTCTACTCCTCTTTTTTTTTTCGAAAGATCTTCAATAGTCAATCTTATCCAAGAACTCACTGCGATTCATTGTCGTGTTTTTATGGTTAGTGGCTACTAGTAGATTCTGGCTAACAGGTGAGGCAGTCAGAGGTACCTACACTGGATCGCAAAAATACTGGGTCGCTAATAAAAACCGTAATATCTCCATAAATTACATACCTAGATCGCTAGAATAAATAATATGTAGTAAGCAGGTTACTAATGCTGTTCTAAATCTCTAAGGAGGTTTAATTTGTACAACTAACAGATTTAAAAAGAAAATTTATCTTTGGAAATTTTTAAAATTTAAAATTTGGAAAATAATATTTTTTCTGCTTTTGTTTCAAAGCGAGATGTCATTATAAATTATTCCTTGGATTGATCAGAGTATTTACTACAATATCATGTCGTTAACACCTGAAGAATGTACATGGATTATTACCATGGTACATACAAGAAGGAAGAAGTCAGCGTAGCACTGCTAGAACAGTAGGAGTATCTTTATCAACGGTCCAAAGAGTACACCAGCGATTTCAAGAGACCGGCATGAACATCAGGAGGCCAGGAAATTGCAAGGTGCACAACTACTCGAGTAGACCGATTCATCGTGAGCAATATGTTAAGAAATCGACATCTCACAGTTATTCAGGGCCGAAACAGTCTTCAAGAAATTCACCACAACAATGTGAGCTCTGATACGATTCTGCGACGTCTTCGTGAAGCTGGCCTTATAGACCAGCAAACGGCCCCAAACTGCTCAGAGAACATCGAGTTGCCAGTTTACGGTTTGCTCGAGAACACATTCGATGGACAGATGAAGATTGATCCAAGGTTATCTTTTCCGATGAGTCCAGATTTTGTTTATTTACGCACGACGGGAGACGAAGAGTATTTAGACGACCAGGAGAACGGTATCATCAAGCGTGTTTTGAAGAAAAGGTGCCATTCGGTGGAGGATCAATAATGGTTTGGGCTGGGATATCTTCAGAGGATCGCTCGGAGTTAGTGATCATAGAAAACGGTTCTCTGACTGCTGCCAGATACGTAGAAGAGGTTTTAAATGAGCATGCTGGTCCTTTCTTAGTGAATATGGGTGCATATTAAATTTTTATGCACGATAATGCGCGACCACATACTGCTCGTTTGGTCAATATCTATATTCAATACGTCGGTATTACCTGCATGGAGTGGCCAGCTCGCCGCCCAGGCTTAAATTCCATAGAACATGCATGGGACGAGCTCGGGAGATGCGTGAGTACACGAGTTAAAGAATGCGCTAGTGGAAGAATGGGCAAACATAGCCCAAAATCGTATAAAAAATTGGTTTACAGCAAGCCACATCGTCTTAATGAAGTGATACAGGCTCGTGAAGGAAATACAAAATATTAAAATAAATAAAAACTTTATTGTAAAAAAATAAGGTGTTGCAGTAAATACAATAAAAACATAAATGGTTGGGGTACTGTCATCTTAGATAGGCTACATAATAGCCTGTAGTAAAGAGAAACAGTGAGAATGGAGAAATCAATTGCTAGTGTTTTAAATGGAAAAAAAATAATGATATTAGTTTTAATAACATAAACCAAAAAAATGTGGAATCTGCCTGAAAGTATTAGTCTATATCAGGTAGGAGTTAGTGTGCCATGTAGTTGTATATGTGTGTGTGTGGGGGGGGGTGTATGTGTGTGTGTGTGTTTTGAGAGTATGAGTGAAGCTTGTATACTTATGATAGTGTAAAAAATATTCAGTGTGGAAGAAAAGATTCAGTTTCGTCATACGTTTTGTCTAGTAGGAAGGAGCGGACTAAAATATTAAATTGCCAAAAAAACTTTTATTTTTTTAAGATTTACAGTGAAGTGTATTTTTGTTGTCATAAGTTAGAAGCGAAATTTTCTTATTTTTTAGTATTTAATTAAAGTTATATAGTGTACAAAACGTGTTACACATTTATATATATATATATATATATATATATATTAATCAGTCATCTACAATATACTATAGTTTCGCAAATTAGTCTTATATTATGTATTTAAGAAACTATCACGCCATTTATTAGTGACCCGGAATTTTTGCGATCCAGTGTATTTCACTGCCCATTCCAAGGTTGCCTGGAAGAGATCGCATGAAGTGATAAGCGATATTATCACTTACTGCGATCTCTTAGAAAGTATAAACCACAAAACACCACAAAAGTAGTTATACCTACACCACAAAATATTTTTTGTAGTGTATAACTTTTTATAATGTAATGTGTGTAATGGCTAACATAGTTTTAAGTAATAATGAATGTATAATCTGGTGCAATAAAGTATATATAAATAAATAAAGAGAGTTTTGAAAATAATGTCTGGAATTCTATTGTCAAATACTTTTTTAGGTATTATAAATTTATTCTATAGTCGTCATACTTTTCATGTTGCGAATTCATTAAAAAAAATTGTTTAACGTAAAATTTAATGTAAAACTGCTGGTAAACTACTAATTTCTCACACACAATCATCAATATCATTTCTAAAATAAAGAAAGGGTACATTTTCTCACATTAACAGTAGCTTATCATCATTAATATCGGTATTACAACTCACCCCATCATAGTTAGCGTGGCACAATCTGTCATTTTTGACGTGTCGACGCGACGGTGCATTGCGCAGGGGCAGTTCGATCGACGCATTCATTTAGTACCTATTTCCTACAAATAAATCAATGCAAACATTAGTTTGCATCTGTTCCTATCCCTTCAGGATATAGAGGTGTGGTGATGTAATGGATTTTTTAATTTGCTCAGTGAGGGTTTTCATGAAAATTCACGCCACCAGTTGGCGCCACTTTGACAAGAGGTCTTCCATTTACAAAATATATGAAGGTGTTCATCATTCAGTCACGACTAAAAAAAAAATTGGCATTTTGACACTTTTGACAGGTGCCCGGACCTGGCACCTCAGTGCTGTGGTCATGTCACGTCATTTCAGAAAACCATCATTGTGAAATCCAGAATGTTTGTGTTTTAATTGTTGAATATGTTTCTATTTAAATTGTCAGCGGAATGAAGTAGTAACTAATGGCGTGGCGTAAGCTCAATATACTTTTTAATTACTTTTTAAATTATGTTTTTACTTTCCAAAATAGTTTCATACTTACAAAACTTACCAAACATTTAAATATCTACGATTAATTAGATTTTTTAATTATTGCTAATTATATATTTTATTTTATTCTAAAATCATAAAGTATTTTGCAACCGGATGCGGTTGCATTTATCTACCACATAAATAACAGAGAAGGCCAGAATCAAAAATATTAAAACTGAAATAATTTATGACTAATTACCAAAAAAGCTTTCAAATTAATATTTTAATATCATCATAAAGTAAACCAGTTTTTCTTTCTATTCCATAATCTTTAATTACACATAATGTATGAGCGTTGCTGATCGATTCGATGCGGCTGCGTGGAAGCGCAAACGCTGCGCCTGCGCACGTCACGTGACTTACGCGTGGCTTACGTATCGTGTACCACAATAAAAGGATGTACAGAAGGTTTACTCGAGGCGAGAAAAGAATGACCAACTCTAGCGTATAAAATGGTTGGTGTTTATATTATCTTGTAAGGCTTCTAAGTAAATAATTGTTATGTCATCATGCAAAATACAATATGCATCATCTCATTTAAAAAATATCAATTGAAAATACTAGTGGCCCGCCCCTGTTCCCATGGGCTTTACGGTTTGACAAAACATGGAGATAGTATTAATATCTGTTTGTTTAATATTACACAGATCATGAAAACCGCATCTAAATCTGTTGCGTATTTTAGAAAAACAATTCGGTCACACAGACAAACACGAAAAGTGACTTTAATTTGCAATATACGACAAAAATTCTGATTTAAATATCAAAATGGGATATCCATACGGCAGAAATAGTCGCGTCGTAGCAAAATTATTAAGTTCAGAAATATGTGTGTAGCGCGGCTACGAAATTGCGTAGCAAATGCTACTAATCGCTACGCAGTGAGCGTAGGCCGTCATTTCTGCTTTGTTTCGTTCACCACAGTTTTTGAACCTTCTGTAGTTATTTTTAATGTTAATACATAACACCCTATGTCCACAGAGGTTCGGATTGATCTGCATTTGAGTACTTTATGATGATTACAAACTAATCTTGTTTGCAAATCAGTTTTACTTGGTGTGAATTTTAGAAAAATGGTTGTTGACACTTTTTTTATCTGGGAAAGTAAAATATAGTTTGTAAGCTGGTTGTAATGGCTCCAATGTGTACACGATGGCCCTCGAACATTAGATTTCGGATGACATTTTAATTAATGTAGGAAAACGGTTGTGATTTTTAAAGAAAGCATTTAATATGTTTTTTTTTTTTGTATCGGATTGTTTATTTTGGACCGAATTTGTTAATTTTTGTTTCAGTTGGACACACTCACGTTGCACTAATATATCTAACAACTTCTTTGGAACTTTTAGAAAAGGCGAAGGCGCAAAAGTACAAGTGTTACAGACATCGATTAACTAAGATCGATCGATTGACTGATTTACTCGTAATAAAAACCTGAAACACTGTTTCTGCTTTGCTGTAATACTGCTCAATATTACTTATTTGTTCACATTACCATGTTACCGCCCGGTTTAGGTGAATAAAAAAGAAAATAATCTACCAACTTATGTAACAAATATCACTAGTTTCAGAAGAAACACTTAATTTGTCAGCCTTCAATAAGAGGTGGCGGTAAATCGTTGAATAAATGGATGTTGGTCAATTAGCTGAAACAGCTGGAGTGAGCCGAAGTGAGCCGAAGTGATCCGAAGTGAGCCGAGTACCCTGGCCACAAAACAAAGACTCAGCGACCCCCGGAAGCATTGAGTTGTACCAGCCCCGGGTTACGTTACGACTTGTATGAGCGTGCGCAAATTAAAAGGTTTAGCGAATGTCAACGCGATGTCTGGGAAATGTATGATCTACTCACATTCTTTTTATAAGTAGCAATTTAAAAAAAAAAACTAAATAGAAGCGACATAATACAGATACTTTATATTTAAGTTTAAAACCTATAGGTCATTTGAGGTTATAAAGTGTTATTAGTAACGACTTACAACATAGCATAAAATCAAACATCATATTTCAGCATATTTTTAAGCAGATAGGTGCCTTATAGTCTACTGGTCTTCTTGCCGACCTATGTGAGGAGACCATTAGACTCTTACCCAGTGATGCTCACCAATAACTATATTTTTTTTACCAACTGACACTAAAACTGACACTATTTTACCAATAATCCTCATATTTTTATGTTTTTCTAAAAATATTTAAAAATGTAAACAATGTGTATTGAAGATGATTAAACGAGAAATAGATATAAATCGCGTCAGTCTCTCAACTTGTACCACACACGGTCCACCGCCCCATCCTTGCGTTGGTTGCGTGAAATGTAAAATGTTTGCTATTCATTGCGGGTTTGAGCTGTTTTTCTGACACTCGCGCCTTTCGTACTGAGCCAGCCCTTTATTAGGGGACGATATGTACAGTTGCGGATAAAAGTGCAACGCTTCGGTAATTTATTTTTGTTTCGCGCAAAAAGGGTTGGTTTTTTTATACTATGTTGCCTTTAATATTCTTACTTATACTGTAAAAGTGAGTCTATTAATAATTTTGTTTTATAACTGTATGATGACAAAAACATAGATGATACTTATTATTAGGGATGCATCCGATACCGATACCGATACCGATATATCGGCGATACTTCGGGTTAGCCAAAATATCGGTATCGACGAAATTTTTATGACCGATTCAACGATAGTTTTTAATTTAAAAATGTAGTGTAAACGAGCGTGTTGTCTCGTCTATTTCGTTGCAAACGAGGCATGAACTAAGCTCGGGGAAACCCCGCGCTTGTGAGTGTCTTGTTTCTCCCGCCCGCTTTGGCCTCGCGTCTATTTCGTTGAATACGAGGCACGAACTATGCTCGGGGAAACCCCGTGTCCTGTTCCTCCCTCCCGCTTTGGCCTCGCACTAGCATATCAGTAATATTTCGCTAGGTTGACCGTTGTCGCGCTTAGAATTTGTCATACATTCGTGTTGTTTGAGTGAAATAAAATAATCAGCAGTCATGTCAACTTCAAAACACAAAAGTGCGATATGGAATCATTTTGAAATTTCCACAATTGATAATTCATAGTAAGCGTATCAGTATCGGTATCGCCGATATTTTTATAAGAGTATCGGTATCGGTATCGTATCGGCGAAAAGGCGTATCGATGCATCCCTACTTATTATATAACAGTAGTTTTATTAAAGAATAACAATAACACCACGAGTAGCACAGCTAGTCTTAATAAAATTGAGACATAAAAAAGAACGTAGCTAAATATTATGTGTTTTAATTATTTAAATAATTCAATAAGTAATCTTGAACTCCCACGCTTAAAAACGGCCTATCAAGAAATAATTATCTTGATTTAGACATTAACCTGATTCAATTATATTTTTATTAACAGAAGCCCTTTTTAGGAAATGTTAGTAATGAAAGGTGTTATCATTTATTTCTATAAGTGGCAATTTATAATAATAATGAAAATAATTCAGATAATTTATTTTATAACTTAATTAAAAGTTTTAAATCGAAGCAACGTGGCCATTAAATTGAGCTCAAATTGTTGATCATTCTAAAACTATTAAGTTCGGGTACCGAACTGTACCGACTTGTATTTACCGGGAACCCGCTTTTTTATGCTAGAGTAGCGGGTTCCCGCCTAAGACAAGTCAGTACAGATCGGTGCGGGTGCAGTAGTCGCGTCTTAACTTACATAATGCGCTTACACATTAAGAAACAGAAAAGACATGGACTTAAGCTTTTCTTTCCAAAGATCAACTAGCAGTGATCTGAGCGATTGATTCGGGTCTTTTAACCCACTCCTTTATGCAAGGCCTCTTAAGCAATATTGTTGCACACTCGTAGCAAAGAGTGATCTAATCTATACCTTAAAGCTACCAAAGTCATTAATTAACTTTTTTTATTATTATTTTATTAGATTAATCGCTTAATGAAACAACGGCAACGCCTTGTTTATATAAAATGTCCTCGTAACACTTCTGTTAGTAACAGTACTTGTACTAAGATGCAAGCACTGCACATTGGCAGAATTCCGGGCAAGTTTCAACAAATTGTGCCAAAATACCTCGAGGGCAACCATAGGACGACCCTATGTTGTGATTGTAGTAATAATAATTAGTTCAAGTGATGAGTAATTTCTAAGGGAGAGTTTGAATGGAACAGACGAAATTTTGTGAATATTTAATTTAAAAAAGTAAACCCCATTTTTCTTTCCTAAAAAAATAATGTTGAACACTCTAATATAATGTTCTTTTTCTCGATTTAGATATTGATATGGAGAAAGGTGTTCAGTTCAATGTTCTGCACCACATCCTTAAAGGGGATCGAAGTTTTTTATATAGAGCCTGATATATCTACATTGCATTGATGTCAGCTATCGATTATTAAAAGTTTCAAGCGCGGCAGCCATTTTGAAAAGAAAAACAAAATGTCGGAACATTAGGTATACCGCGGATCTTCAAACCCCTTTTGACCAAACCATTCTGAAACACCCTGCATAATCTGTACTGAATTCGATTAATAATAATTTGGAGTTTCTTTCTTGAGAATCGTCTGTTAATTCCCATAGTAACTAAGCTTAAATTAATGCAATTAAGCAATGAACTTAACCCAATCATTAAATAAATAAATAAGTTTATTGATCAAAAATACACATAGAATAGACACAGGTTGTACACTAGTTACATGCTAAGACTTATTCAACTAACACACAAGGAGAGAAAAAAACAATTGTCTATATCAACAAACATTAAATCCTGTTAAAAATAATAATGGCCTGTATCTAAGGAGACAGTGATTCGACCGAGCTGAACTCAATCAATGTCTGATTGACCCAAGAGTTCCTTCCTTAACAACTGTTGCTAGTAATGTTAGTAATTAGAAATGTTCCTGATTGGTACATGTATGCTAGAATAAACGCTTTGCTATTTAATACTCTAACATTCCAAGCTAATTTTTACAGATAAATTAGCTTGAAATGTAATACGTAAACGACTTACCATGAAATCATCTTAGACCCTTTGTACACACACGTATTTATTGCCGTGAAAAACTACGGTTTATTCGCCGTGTGGAGGCACGGTCGTCAGTGTTGTAAGGATCACTATGGAAGTTTGTTGACGAAATGGCAGCACTACGGCATGGCGCCATCGCCGTATACCATAGAACCGTGTAATCAAGGTCATACGATTTTTCTACGGCGCGGTTAACACCGTAAAGAAACCGTGCCGTGTACCATCGAAGAAGTTTATATCTATACACCGTAAGGACTATTTCTGCTTGTAGCGCTCCGCTATAGAACCAGGGTGGTAACAGCAGTGCTATTCTGTAAGCATCTCACAATGAAAACGTAGGTGAACTGCATGTCGATTCCCGTAACCACTTCACCGTGAAAACATGTGAAGTGAGCGTGGAGTGAGCTGTCAGTGTCATCTCACCCTGTTGGAATGACAACTCACTTCACCTAAGTTTTCACGGTGAGATGGTTACAGAATAGCACTGCTGAGCTCGGAGTGAGCTATCAGTCCCTAGCAGCAGATGGAATGACAGCTCACTTCAAGCTCACTTCACCTAAGTTTTCACCGTGAGATTATTTAAGATGTGGTTATCGTGTTCACGGGTTTTTTTTTTTCAAACTGCTTAGATATGAAGTTCTTCGATACTACATAAATAGGACCTTAATATCTTACTTGCAGGTGTGCCCTGGAAACGTATTCTAGAATCATCTGTAATTATATTAAAGCGGAGGCAGATTAGCAGGTAAGTTACTATAACGTTCAATTATAAAGTCTATTTTTATAAACTTTTAAAATGCTGCAATCAAAGCCAAATCGTTTATTTTAAATAGGCACATTAAAGGCACTTTAGAACGTCATAAATTACTAATACTTTAACAAAATAGAATTATTGATTCTAGTCGCCCCTTCCAAAAGTTAGTTTCGTATGGAGAAGAATGGACAAGAAACTCCACCGTTACTCTTTTAAAATGTTTTACAATGTTTTGTA
The DNA here is from genome assembly GCA_963853775.1 of Xanthia togata. Taxonomy (NCBI): domain Eukaryota; kingdom Metazoa; phylum Arthropoda; class Insecta; order Lepidoptera; family Noctuidae; genus Xanthia; species Xanthia togata. The sequence continues at coordinate 16,029,255 of OY970809.1, forward strand.
TAGGTACATTTATTATGAGCTCGTTGCACCACGTAAATTGAATGTAGGTAGGTACAGTCAGGGAAGTTCGAAATCATTATTCAATTAATGATTGAATGAACATTTTTAAATGACACTACACTTTAGATTCAATATTTCCTATTCGTTTAAATTAAAAAAAAAAAAACTAATTTAATTTGACGTGGATTTTTTGTAATAAAAATCGATTTTCAATGTTTGCATGTATAATTTGAGATAGATTGTAGATTGTACAGGGATCAAACACCTTAATTTTGTTTACCTACTTTCTAAGTAAGTTAATGATTATTATACGAACGTTTGTAAAATATAGCAACATAATCAGGGCCATTTTATTCTTCCACACCCTGTGTACCAATAAGGAACGAATTCAAATAATTAAAAGCCAATTTGCCAGCACCCTGAATCGCAATACTTCCCATAAAAATCGCCACGCGACCGCTTTAGTTACGGGTATGCGTAGTTATCAAATATAGAGTAACAACCACTAAAGCCCTGCTACAAGGCAATCTCAACCCTACTGTTCTTACAATTAGGTTGGTTTTTTGCTGTGGTTATTTCGTGAATTGAAGAAAATAAGCATAAAATAGATAAATAAGATTTAACATGGGTGTAGAATCGTATGTATTTCAGGGGCGTGTTCGGCGCGTGCGCATAGTTAGGCGAGTTTTCCCGTGACGGTTTCAATTATAGCAAATTGGACGTTAGACGGATTTTAATGTTAGTGGTTGTAGTTAATTATGATCGGGTTACAGATTGTAAGAAGAATAAGCGGCATACAATCGGTGGCCGATTTTTTGTAGGACCTAAATGAAACAGTCGAGATCAAATATATCAACGCACTCGGCGAAATTTATAATCTGACCGATTGTAGGACCTACTAACAGTATGCCGTGTGCGAGCGCGCTAGATCAGAATTTAAAAGTCCTTTAATTATCGTGTGGTTAGTGACTAACCTGGTGTCAGAGGTTTTATGCCACCCATGGACCTCTGACTTGGCTTCACATGCCGTCGAGAAATATATCTCAGGTAAGCCGGTTTCCCGACGATGTTTTCCTTCGCCGTTTTCGAAGCAAGTTATAATTATACGATACGCACATGAATCCGAGAAGTCAGAGGTGACTTGGGTTCCAACTCAAGACCTATGACTTGGCAGTCCGACGGTCACACCACTAGACTATCACCATAAATATCTAGCCAGGACTATTTTCAGCGTTATTGAGTTGGCTCCTAGAACAATCAGATTCTGTGGACAATTAATTGACTCGAATGACTGCCTTCGGGCAGTCATATTATTTAAGTACAGCTAGGTATATTAAACGATATCTCAAACATTAGAAGTATTCTAGGCACGGTCTCCCCATAACATAACATCACGCCTGTATTCCCCGAAGGGTTAGGCAGAGGTGTACCTACAGTACACCCACATTTCGCCAGTTATGTTTAAGTGCCCGTAACATAACAGTATTAAATTAGTTACGTTTCCATCATGTGACAACTAGCTCTGATGACGGCTCAACGTACTCTCCAAAACCATTTTAAATCTAGGCATTGTAAGAAAATCGTGCGTCGGGAATAATGCAATACCTTTCACAACTTACGTAGCTAATACACTCTACACAATTCGTCCGCCCGCACCTACATCCACGTTCCCAATAAAAGATCCACAAAGCGCCGCTTTACGAAATAATTATTAACAGAAAAACCACAAAAAACTATTCGAAATTAGTTCCCGATGACAGTCAAAAAATATATGTATATTTTTTTGTAGGTTATGTTTATAAAAAACGATGGTCGAAGCGCCATGGCCGACGCGCGGTCCCTTTTCGCCCAGCAGGACATCGCCCGTTCCGACTTTTGGTACTAAATTTCTGTGTGGCATATTTATTCGGTCCTGAGATTATTTTCTACTAGGATTTTATGATAATCGGGTTCTCTAACGAGTAATGAATTACGTTCGTGCATAGATACGGGACTTTATAGGATATTGGTGACATTTGGGACCGTTTTTGTCGTTCGTTTCATGATAACCATCTCGGTCGTGTTGGTAAGGCGATTAGAGGGTAATTATCGCTTTAGAGTGTCGATGTTTCTCGCGTTTTTGCTGTTACACGATGTTTTTTTTAAATGTCAACTTCCAGTGTTACTTACTTAACGTCTTTTTAAGCCTCCTTAACTTTATCTTTTTTTTGTTTGACGTTAAATAGTGCAAAACTTTCATGGTTAAGAAAGAAGAATATAGTCTAGGTTATTAGATTTACACATCTATTATAGGCATCATCCATCGCAAAAATATGTGAATTTTGTGTGTGGGGTGTATGTGTAAGTGTTATGTGTGTCAGTGTGTGTGTGTAAACTTATAACACGAGGTGTGTTATAAGTTTGATGCCTTTGTCTGCTGACAAAACTGCTATGATAAACTGCCATAACTACCTCTTCAAATTTCTGGTCGCTTCCTTAAACATAATCGTGATTAAGACTCGCAACGCCCGTGCTCGCCTCGAAGAGTCCAAACTCAATCAGGCCTTGAGCGAATTAAAGGCGTCAGGGGAGTCCTGTGACCAACTGAACAGGGAAATGAAAAGGTAGGTACTCTTTGATGCCCATGAAAAGAATAGGACGTTAAAAATTGAAATGGCTCAGATATATACTCAATACACTGATGCCATAGAAGAACGGGACAGACTTCAACTTGTTGTGGACGGGTTCATCCAGTGTATCATAGAGTAAGAACAAGCTCTTAGTCACAAACATTTACTACAACAGCGGCTAAATGAGGCTCAAAGTCAAATAACAGAACTTCAGACCACACATCTTATCATCACTGCCTCGCTGAATCAAAGGCTGTTCAATGAATTGATGTCTACTGTCCCATCAATGGTTTCTGCCATAAAACCCTCATACATAATAGATTTTAAGGGTAATGATGATTCAAAGTCATGTAATTCATTGAGAGTAGTCACCAGTAAAAACAAACTTAAAAAATACATTAAAATTAATAAATACATGACTAAAACACAAAAGATGGTTAAGAGACAAAAGTTCTTTATAAAAAATGTTAAACTTAATTATAGAGAAAGGCTAAATTTATTAAACAATTAGATATGTATTCTTTTAATTTGGAACAAAGTACTAGGAGATACAACATTGACACGGAGTACTTGCAATCTGAACTTGATCATTTACAGGAGAAACGTAGTTTCGTTTTAGCAGCATGGAATTAATAAGTATCTACTATCATGGCAGCATGGAATTAGTATGTACTATACATGGAATTAGTATGAATTATCCTAATTGTAAACAATTGAATGAGTATTCTATATTTTCACCCGAGCAGAGCTCTGTCTATCAGGTACGATTAACAGAGTGACAGCCCACCCTCCTATGGAACTGTAACTAAGTAGGTACCTATTTTAACCTTAGAAACTAATATATTTTTTGTCCAAATATTAGGCGCCTTTTAATGTATATGTATACTTAGTCTGGCCATAAATACTGTTACAATTAAAAATAAGAAAGATATTACATTTGAATTTGGAATCTGTCCTTTTTATACGATTGTTCATTGAGATTTCTAATTTTGGCGCCAATACATTGTACAATATTTTGCGATATTAAAATGGAGTGGGGTGCTAAAGAGAACCGAATCGCTGTGATTGCATTACACAAAGTTGGTATGGAGCCAAATGCAATTTTTAAAACTCTCCATACGCTTGGTATTAGTCAAATGTTTGTGTAACGGGCTATTAATAGGTACAATGAGACCTCCTCTGTGACAAAAAAAGATCTGGCCGTCCACGTAGTGTTCGTATGAAAAAGGTGGTCAAAGCAGTAAGGGAAAGAATTCGAAGAAATCCTTTCCGAAAGCAAAAGATTTTATCTGGGGAGATGAAGATAGCACCCAGAACCATGACGCGTATTTTAAAAGATGACTTAGGACTTGCAGCCTATAACAGACGCACTGGTCATTTTTTAACTGATAATTTAAAAAAGAATAGGGTGGTAAAATCGAAACAACTACTGAAGCGGTACGCAAAGGGAGGTCACAGAATTTTTTTGTTTACGGATGAGAAAATCTTTACAATTGAGCAACATTTTAACAAACAAAATGACCGTATTTATGCTCAAAGCTCTAAGGAAGCTTCCCAATTAGTCGACAGAGTGCAACGAGGGCATTTTCTGACTTCAGTGATGGTTTGGTGGGGTGTTAGCTATGAAGGAGTGACAGAGCCATATTTTTGTGAAAAGGTATCAAATCATCGGCACAAGTGTATCAAGATACCATTCTTGAGAAGGTAGTTAAGCCCCTTAACAACACCATATTCAATAACCAAGTATGGTCCTTCCAACCAGACTCGGCGCCGGGTCATAAAGCTCGGTCCACGCAGTCTTGGTTGGAAGTGAACGTTTCGGACTTCATCAGAGCTGAAGACTGGCCGTCGTCTAGTCCCGATCTTAATCCACTGGATTATGATTTATGGTCAGTTTTAGAGAGTGCGGCTTGCTCTAAACGCCATGATAATTTGGAGTCCCTAAAACAATCCATACGATTAGCAGTGAAGAATTTTCCCATGGAAAGAGTGCGTGCTTCTATTGATAACTGGCCTCAACGTTTAAAGGACTGTATTGCAGCCAATGGAGACCACTTCGAATAAGCTTTTTTCTATTTTAAATTGTTTTATATTTATGTATTAAACTAACACACTGTAAAAGTAATAAATATTATTTGCAATTAAAAAAAAAAAATCTTCGTGACAATATTTATGAATGATCTGTAACTATTGGCTATTTGTTCAGACAATGGCCTTTTGAAACGGGGAGATACGAGGTAAAAATCAATCATACATTGACTTTCCAATACCTGCCCACAACGTGCTACCTACCCGCTCCAAAAACTGTAAAAATAACAAACTACCGTCATAAAAATTACCCCTAATGTATGGCAGAGCATCAATACGCTATCAATAATTATCATTGCTCCAGAACATCATCCATCAATGACTGGGATGATGGATTGTAGCACCGCGTCGCTTGACCCCGCGCCGACATTACTTCTCCGGAGGATGTAATTATGGGGATGTTGGTGTTTTCGAGTGTTAGACGTGTGGATGTTGTTAAGAGCAGTACTTACAGGTAAATAGTATAATATGTACATTGATAGAACTATTTTTTCTACCTTTGTAAGCTTATCAGGTCCTCTTGCAGGTAATCAAAAACCTTACGGCCGAACACTCAAACGCAACCCAATACTAAGTCACCATTAGGTACTTACTTTTCAGTTTTTTCAGTCTCTGTCACTTAAAAGTACATGTTGTTATAATAAATAAATTTAAAAAAAGAAAGAAAATACATTTATTTGGCACAGACTAAAAAGTACACAAGCAAAAAGAAAAAAAAGAAAATAAAAACAATTAACTAAAAAAAATAACAGCTTCATCTAAGCAACCTTAGCAATCTTGGAACAAAAAAGTAACGAATACACAAAAAAATACAAACTCATTTTAACTTTGTTAACTTGTAACTTTCAAAATGAACGCTAAAGTACCTATGACATCATTTTCCAAACACTTCCATAATAACATAAAGTATAAACTACACTTATAAGGGCACTTGACATAAACTTTGAAGTTTAAAAAGTCCAATTACACATTTATGTTAAATATTAAAAGTAAACACTTTCATAAAAAAAGTCGAAATATTATTCTAACGTGACAATAAAGTCGTGAAATAAGCATTACTTAAATATTAAATGAATAGTACATTACTGTCGCGGCCTGCAACAGGGGTATTGATAAACGTGAAAATGTACGTATCATAAGTACGTGAGTCCATCAATGCCTGATTGCGGCCAAGGCTTGTATAGTACTTATCATAAATAATGCGCGGAAATTCAAACTAAGTACCAAATCAGTTATAAATTCCAGAATCGATGACGAACAATGATAATTTTTCGCGCGCCAATATGTTAATTTGTTTCTTCTTTACTTTAAACAGCTATTTGCAAGCCAAATCGAAATTTAAATAAAATCTTTGATAAACTTACCTCCTTGGTGTCCATGTGACGAAGTATAAAGTTCGTTCCAATTTTAAATTACACGACAGATAAAATATGAGTTTTCATAGTAATTTATTCGGCCGCTAAACACGACAGGATTTTCATAGTAGGTAGCATTGCCGGCCGCCTACTAGCATCTATTTGACCAGTACAGCATTTTCGATTTATTTCGAAGAAGATTGTCAAAATAAAGGTACCATTTCGAACCCAACCGCAGGAGGCAACTGCAGGCGAAGAGTCGCCGAATATATGAATTTCTATGAAATACCTTCCATGGGTAGCGACGCGTCGTAGGCAGCTACGGGCGAGTGACAGGCGACACGTGCAGCTCGACCGCAGACCAGTAGTGCCGCCCACGCTCGAGCGATAATACGTTTTCCTGTCACATCCACGAACCGACCGCGGCAAGCCAAATCAAATCATCAAATGACGTCTCCCGCTCTGGGTGGAGCGGGAGGGCGTGTCAGACTCTTACTGACTAAAACCCACCCGTGTTCCTTCTGTTGCCTGTGCAATGCCAGGGGGCCACGGTATCCCTTTCGGACTTTCCCGCAACCCCGGCAGGCAATGGTCTCATCGGACCCCTTCACTCGCTGACACTCTTTGAGGCGCGCGTGGAACACAACGCGCCGTCGACCCGGGCCTGGTCCTTACCGGACGGCGAGCTACCCATTGCTCACCGTCCGCAAGCCCGCGCCTACGGTGGCCGGGAATCAGCGATTGATTCCCGACGCTCAGGGCGTCTCCTCCTGCGGCGGCTAGGGGCGTGAGGGCGCGAAATTTGCCTCTCCCTCACGCGCTCCACCTCCTCCTTCGCGAGCATGACTGCTTCGCAGAAGGAGGTGACGGCCTCCCATGCCCTCTCGCTCCGTACCATGGCCCGGACTAGGTCCGGACGCGAGAGATCCCCGCCACCGATCGCCTCCACGAGGACACGGTGGTGCTCTGCCCAAGCCGGGTATACCTCCACCGTATGCTCCACCGTGTCCTCCGGGCGATCCACGCAGTGATGACACCCGGGCGTTTCCTCCCGCCTTATCCGAAACAGATACCTCCCGAAACAGCCGTGTCCGGTGAGGACCTGCGTCAGGCGGAAGGTGAGGACGCCGTGGCGCCTCTCCAGCCACTCCTCAAAGAGGGGACTTACCGCCGCAATAGTGGCGAGCCCAGCACTGGGTTGCGACAATCGCACTCTCCATGACGCCATGAGATCCCGTCGGAGCTCTGTCCGCTGTGCCGCGATTTCTCGCAGCATCGGAGTCAAGCCCCGGCGGTTCGCCTCCTTGCGCCACTCCCAAATATGCGCGAGGACACCGCGGCAAGCCTATCTTAACCTTCGATTGAACTTTGCGGCTGTTCTATCATCAAGCCACGAGTCCCTCTGCCTATGCCATAGTACTATAGAGGTATGAGGGACAGGGTGTAAACTTCACTCATTCTTTATAGAAAAGAGAGGATCCCCGACTAGACAGGTATCATGTCCGGTGGGCAACTGGCTATCGATTGATGTCGGGAAGTTATATATATGTTGATCGCTCGGTAAACTCTGCTTGCGCGATGCAGGATTTTTGTGACGTCAGGTATTTGATGAGTAGTTTTGAATGTGGCGTTATAGATGCCACCACAGTACGAATCAGAATACCTTAGCTAGGTCCAATGGGATTTTCAGTTCCACAAAATGTTTTTTCTAAAGTTACCGCTTAAAGACAGGTTTTGTTTTGGTTTGACAAATAAAAGTAATTTTGTGTGTGTGAGTGTGTGTGATAGAAATCCGATGTAACTTTCAAACAGTTGAAATCAGAAGCTTGAAAAATTGGTTTATTCGAGTTTAGACAGAGAGGCGATTAAGGCCTATCTGTCAACTGAAATAAACCCATTTTTTTATGTCTGGGAAATTATCAAATAATTTCTCCCGCTCTGGGCTCTTACTGACTAAAAGCATTTTCTAACAACTGTTTCTTGTACAGTCACGAACATAAATTCCTTACACTGACCTGCGTCCTATTTAAAAGCCATCGCCGCGCGAATATGATTGTCCCATTCATAATTATGTCACTTTTTGTTCGGTAAGCCGGACAGCGCCCTCTGTCAGCGCGACCACACGTTCAGGATCACTGCGCAAAAAGTTTTTAAATAGCGCTAAATTCAAAAGCGACTATCTCCTTAAGTATTGGTACACATTTTATGGTTTAACGAACAAAGTACCTATTATTAAAATCAAACTTTTATTAAATAAATTTATTCTCTAAGTTGCTTGTAACTTTTGTTTCACGAGAAAAATGCAATAAAATTTTGCGTTACTATAATGTATTTATTCTCGTGACTGAACGTGTTAGAGAGGCCATTTACGCCAGTGCTGCAGTGGTTAGTACTTACATGTTTTATGATAAGTTACACAGCTATGCTTCCATCTATCGGCTGGTACTATACTCCATAGGTTTAGGTAGTTAAATAAAGATAAACAAATCGTAACAAGGGTTTTTATAAATATAACAGAAAGAAAGAATGAAAGAAAATAAATTTATTTGACTCAGGTACACAATATTCACACAAAAACAAAAAATTCTTGACATTTTCTTGTTTAAAAATACGATAAAACCAAATTAAATATATTTTAGACTTTTACAAACTTTCCTCTTTTATTAATTTATGTTAAACTTTATCATTTATTCTTAAACTACTCTTCGTAGATGTAAATGCTTGAGATCAATTTTTTGGTAGATTTATAATAATAATATAATATTTTGTAATCTGTATAATGTAAAGAACCCAAACTCTAAATGTCAACGAATTATAACGTTGCTAAATTGAAGAGTACAACTGTGACGTAGCATGACAACTGAAGTGACAGGTATTACGTTTAGTCGGTTACTTGACAGCTGTCTCGTCACGGGTTTTTTTTACCTTAATTTAACTACCTAAATCTATGGAGTATAAGTAGATATGTTATCATCCATAAGGATAAAATATTCAAAAACTACTTAACTTTGTAACAAGCTTAGCAGAAGTTGAACAAAAGGCTATAATGCTTAGTAACTTATCTTTATTAATATTATATTAGAAGGTTTAAGATCTTTTAGTACTTATTTATTCAAGTAAAATACACAGCCCATAGCCCCGCAGATACTACTAGTACTTAGTGTTCATCATTTTATTTGTTACCGGTTGGTTGAACTCTGATTCCTAGTTTGCCACCAACCAGTATTGGTGAAACTTTTATTGAAGCGTAGTTTTCATATCAATACTTAATCTATAAATGTTATAAAATAAAGTCGCTCTTCGCGTTTGTCTGTATGCCCGCGTTGTTCATTTAAACCACAGAAAAGATTTTTATAAGGTTTTCACCATCGTTTAGAGAATTCATTCCGGAAGGTTTATTTGTACAGACGCCAGCAGGTCAACCTACCCGAAACTGACAAATTTTCCCAATCAACTTTGAATCTTATGCTTTAGTATTAAAGTTGAAAATCTATTAAAGAAATTTGTCAGACTGTAGTAGGATGATGTGCTTGGCGTCTGTACCTAAGAAATCTCGATGTTTTGTCAAGTCGTATAAAACTAAAAACCGTGCGAATCAGGATCGGGTCGCTAATTATATTACAAAAGGGTAAACATATTGAGTTTACTTATGTATGGGGTAATCTTCGGAACTCTTGATCCGATTCCAAAAATTCATTCACTATTATGAAGCTACAGAAAGGCCGAGTGTCATAGTAATTCTAAAGTTAGGTTCTACGTTTCAAAACGCCGTACGCTGCGTCTAAGTGAAGTTTTCCCTCCGTAATCGGATATAGGTATTTTTGCATTTAGATTTCGAACTATAATTCAAGCAGTTTCAACCAATATTTATAGTGGGCAGTACTTCTTTTAAAGAGTTTTCTTAAATAAGTTGGTAAAGTTAGCCTTTTTTTTTTTTTTTTTTACTGTTCCCTAGATTTTTATTGGATAATATATTTTTCAAAAAATCATTCAGTACCTACGGTATTTTCAAAAGTAACGATTGGTAAGACGAAAGATGCGATACTTGCCATTTATAGGAACAAGCGTAAGCAACATAGGTTTTACAGAGTAATTTTCGCCTAGTTGCAAGAACATTGGATGAAGCCCCCCGGAGCGCTACTGGTCATGAAGATAATGACTCTAAGCTTAGCTTAAAAGATAACTTACACGCTTTGAAGGTCCAAAATATAACCTCTGTCAATAAGTTATTCTTACTTTTCTATGTGTGGAGCTCGTGGCTAAATTATAATAGCCGCACGGGTCGATCGAAAGGTTAAGCTACGCTTGCCGCGGTCGGTTAGTGGATGGGTGACCATCCATTACGTATCGAGACCCCGCGTGCCTCGGTAAGCACGTCAAGCCATTGCTCAAAACGGTCATTCTGGGATTTTTGACAATCGTTACTGGTCGTCAGAAGCCCACAACCAGTCTTATAAAGGGGTATCGAAAAAGTATTCCTAATACACACCTTCTAACATCGCGTTTTTTTAGAGATAAAATATTGCAGATATTTTTTTAAATATAATTATCCCCGTCGATGGCAACACATGAAATGTCACTTATTTTAAAGATCCTTTTAAGATAAGGAACAGGCTCTGTTTTCTGTACAGAGTAGTTCCGCATACTTACATTCACTAGGTTTTCCTGAAAGGATACGTGAATTGGGTAGACTAATTATTGCAGCTTTGGGGCTGTTAGCTAGTGGTGGCGGGTGGGTAATTATATTTCAGATCGCCATTCATAAAATTAGAATCAAGACTTCGCTTATCAGGTAAGCTCGTTTGATTCCCAATTTTATTTCATGGCGATCTGAAATATAATTATTAACAGAGTAGATGTTTAGAGTTGTCTGCAATAATTCAGCTAGTTAGTAAATTATCTAATTATAAATATTCTGGTTTATTGAATAGGTCATTTTATTTCTCTGATTAGCCTTGGTTATTAAGGAATAATAAGCTATTGTTAATCAGCATAATCAACAGCAAGTAACCCCACATTGTGTCTCTCTCGATTGATGCCAGCTCTAAGTTGAGGTGCCGTATGTGTTGTCCTGTGAAGGGAAGAATGAATCACTCTCACTTTTATTATTCTTAGTTATAAACTTTAGGGTGACTTTAAAACGTTATTTGTTTTATTAGTCCACAAAGTCGGCATTAGGGCCAACTTCTTTGTAAGTTTTTTTTTAGGTTTATTCTGTATTTGTTTTCGATAAGCTCATAAATTCTATAATGATGTTGTGAATTTATTGTCAATTCCTGCAATTTGTATCTTACCCAGTTACTGAGTTGTGAATAAAATAAAATACTGGTATTCAGCTGCATCCGGTTAGACTGGAAGCTGAACCCAACACAGTTAGGAAAAAGCTAGGCAGATTGACATAATAATTCTTTGCTGTATTTTATTTCCTACTAAAGAATGGCTCATCAGACAACTGTAATGATTCAAACAAGACAAAGACTAGATGAACTCTAAATTGAAACAGAGCATCGCAAGGTAAGAAGATAAATGAATAGGTATCATTAATCTTATTTATTTCTCTCTGGAAGTAGCACCGTCCCGTCTGCGCATTGCGTCGATCATGAAACCTTATTCTTGAAACTTGAGCATTACGGACTTGGAAAACTTGCGCTCAATTTAGTAAAGTCTTATTTAAATGATATAGACAACAGCAAGTTCAAATAAACGGTATCCATTCACTAGTTTTAAAAGTAAAAATGGGTGTGCCACAAGGCTCGATATTGGGTCCATTCCTCTGTTTAATGTATACTAACGATCTACCCCATTTATTAAAAAATCAACCACAAATGGTGTTATTTGCTGACGATACTTCCTTAATTTTTAAGGTAGATAGGCAACAAATTTTACTGCGCGTCCAAAATTAGTTCAATGCTAATTATAATTTAGTATTAAATGGGAAAAAAACTAAATGCATAAGGTGCTTGACCGAATGTTAAAAGTAGTGATTGTGATATAGTATTGAATAAGGAGAAACTAGAATTCGTAGATAAAACTGTTTTCCTGGGGATCACGCTCGATTCAAGGCTGCAATGGGGTCCTCATTTAACATCTCTCGCAGGACGACTAAGTTCAGCAGCATATGCTGTAAGAAAAATCCGTCAATTTACTGATATAGATACCGCAAGGCTAGTCTATTTCAGTTACTTTCATAGTATCATGTCCTACGGTATTTTACTATGGGGACGGGCTGCAGATATCGACTGTAAATAATTTAGTATTAAATGAGAAGATAACTAAATGCATAAGATTCGCGTTACCGAATGTTAGAAGTAGTGAATGTCACGTTGTACTGAATAAGGAGACACTAGAATTCGTTCCGAAAAAACGGTTTTCCTTTGAATCACGATTGACTCAAAACTACAGTCCTCACTTAACATCACTTGCAGGGCGGCTAAGTTCAGCCGCTTACGCTGTTTGGAAAATCCGCCAACTAACAGACGTGGATACCGCGAGACTGGTCTATTTTAGTTACTTTCATAGCATCATGTCTTACGGTATTTTGCTGTGGGGACGGGCCGCAGATATTGATTCTATATTTATTCTGCAAAAGAGGGCTGTTAGAGCCATCTACAACCAAAATTTCAATTTTTGTAAATGTGAGTACCATGGAGTCGTTTACTGTGTTGTATTTTGACTTGAAAGAGCAGGGTAGTTGAGAGTATGTCATGCTCACTTAATTGTCTCGCTGATGGTGGCGAGTGTGTTGGATCATTCGGTTCCCTACAAAATGGTTGAGCTGGATGGTGCTGATCCACGCGTCATGTTCGTGAACGGGCGCCGTCAGTTGAGACTGGTCCTCTCCTAACTGCCAGAGCTTATATTTAATCGTTTTTGATTTTTTATTTTTTTTTACATTGTTCTCACATATAGAATCAACAAGAGTAATGTACCCAGGATTTTGTAATTTCTATATTTAAAAGAGTGTCCTTGGAATTTCTTGCCCGTTCTTCTCCATAGAGATCTACGTTTTGGAATGGGCAACTAGCTTCAACTTTCTGACTAACTGACTCTTTGACAATTCAAAAGTGCCTGTAAAGGGTTTAATTGAAATGCATTTGAATGCTTTGAGTTTAAGTTTGAGTTTGAGATTGACTCGATCTTTATTCTGCAGAAAAGAGCCATGTGAATAATTAGAGCAATATATTGCCTCCGTAGGCGCGATTCTCTAAGGGAACTGTTTAAAAATATTAAATTTAACATCATGACGGTACCTTTATCTATGAAAACATCATGTACGTCAGGAAAAATCTTAATCATTTCAGTAAAAGAGGTGAAAGACACAATTATAGTACTAGAAATAGGGACCAATTAGTTCAACCAGGTTTCAGACTGGCTAAAGTAGACTCATCTTTCATGGGGTACTGTTTAAAATGTTACAATAAAGTTCCACCCCACATACTTAACTGAATGAGACGAAATTCAAATCTTGTATACAACGCAAACTATGTAGGCAGGCATATCATAAGTTGGGGGATTACATCACTGATAAAAATGCTGGGCTCATTGCTGGTCCTGCTCCACAACCACAACTATGTAATTGATTAACATTTTGAAAATACTGTTGGAGCTGCTGAAGATTGTAAGACCATCGTTGTATTGTATAAACTCAATCTTCTTTGTATTATAAAATTGCATAGCACAGATGTGAACACTACTATGTACTAAAGAGCTACCATTTACCGGGTAATATGTCTTTCATTGACTTGAATGTGCCCTGGCGACTGTCAGTATGTGATGCTCACTCACTCAGTATGTGTGTCCAGTGTGTCTCGCTGATGCCACCATCAGCGAGACACACATACTGAGTGAGTCAGTCAGCCACTCTGCTAACACTGCCAACTATGTATCGGTCGGCTCAGCTACTCTGCCAACACTGCTAACTGAATATCTGTCGGCTCAGCCACTCTGCCAACACTGCCAACTGAGAATCTGTCGGCTCAGCCACTCTGCCAACACTGCCAACTGAGTATCTGTCGGCTCAGCCACTCTGCCAATACTGCCAACTGAGTATCTGTCGGCTCAACCACTCTGCTAACACTGCCAACTAAGTATCTGTCGGCTCAGCCACTCTGCCAAAACTGCCAACTGAGTATCTGTCGGCTCAGCCACTCTGCCAACACTGCCAACTGAGTATCTGTCGGCTCAGTCACTCTGCTAACACTGTCAACTATGCTCCTTTATTTTTACCCTTACCCTTAGACCCTTAGACAATTTTAAATGGAAAGAAGCACCAACCGTTGATTATCACTGTTTGGAGATGCAAATGCACCCAAGGACAACTCCCGGTTGGTGCAGGACTATTGCAGAGCATGGTAACAATTAAAAATATAAGATTATCATTATTAATAAGTTCAGTTACTGTTCGATGCAACTCATAGAATACAATGTGTATCGTCACACGCTCAAAAATCTTCCCAAACTCCCAAACAACAGTTATCAAACCTCTTCCGAACACACATAACGGCCTCTTTTAATTTGGGAACGTTACCCATCTGACCAAAGGTTGCCATCACAAAAAATAACCCATAAATTAAATAATTTATTCCCAAAGCGGACGGTTTAACGTGGCTCGTGTAATATTATAATGGAGGACAGGTTCTTTGGTGAGCGCCGCTTCCTAGCCATTAAAGCGTCTAGATAGTAAATGTCGTTGTAAACTAAACTAAATATGCTCGTTTTGAATTCTTCATCGGTTTCTATAGAGTGGCGGAGGCCGTGAGACTGGATTTGCATTTTGTGAATATTGTAAGTTGTCGACGTTTGTGTGTTTTGATATTTGTGTCCTGTGTTTGCTTTTTTGTTTGTTTCCTGTATTTGTTTTTTCCTGTAACACAGACTTTTTTACCCCGCGCAGAAGTGAGGGCTTCACTTTGTTTTTACATTAATTATAACATAACATAACATCACGCCTTGTTTCCCCGAATGGTTGGGCAGAGGTGTACCTGCAGCCTGTGTACACCCACATTTCGCCAGTTATGTTTAAGTCCTATGTATTAGGGAGCGAGCCTATTGCCATCAACCAGGCACGAATCCAGACTCCGGGCTCCTACTGAGAAGTTCCAGATAGAAAAACCCAATAACACTTTGCCCAACCCGGGAATCGAACCCAGGACCTCATGCTCAGTAGTAGCGCTTGCGACCACTAGACCAACGAGGCAGTCAATTAATTGTACATTAATTATTTTTATGCCAATACAGAGTTACTATTGGCTGGTACTGGCTTATGTCTTGTGTTAAATTGTTAGTAGGTAATGTTATTTTATTGATCATCATCATTATCATCATCATTTCAGCCATGGGACGTCCACTGCTGAACATAGGCCTCCCCCAACGATTTCCAATTTGGCCGATTGGATGCGACCTGCATCCAGCAGCTACCTGCGACCTTTAGGTATAAGGTCGTCTGTCCACCTTGTGGGTGGACGTCCTACGCTGCGCTTGTCGGTACGTGGCCTCCATTCCAGAACCTTTCTGCCCCATCGGCCGTCAGTTCTGCGCGCTATGTGCCCCGCCCACTGCCACTTCAGCTGCCGCTTCAGCTGTATTTTATTGATACGGGACTTTATTCTAGTTCTCAGCCTTAGTTTTTTATATTATTTTAGATACCTACGTTGTGTAATAGTGTCCCCATTTTTTTAAAAGAAATATTTAATTCCCTTTAATTTATATGTAATACTGCCTCGTTGGTCTAGTGGTCGCGTTGGGATTTTCTCCCTGGAATTTCTCAGTAGCAGCCGGGAGTCTGGATTTGTGCCCGGATGATGGCAATAGGCTCGCCCCCTAATACACTTACGGACTTAAACATAACTGGCGAAATTTGGGTGCTAAAAACCTGCTACACAACACACCTCTGCCCAACCCTTCGGGGAAACAAGGCGTGATGTTATGTTATTAATTCCCTTGTTATTGAAATTAAGACTATAATTTGTTCAATGGAGCTTTAAATAAAAGATTACATATCCATACCTACCAGAGGGGCACGTGGCTGAACAATAACAGCCGCACGGTTCAATTGAAGGTTAAGCTACGCTTTCCACGGTCAGTTCATGGATGGGTGACCATCCATTACTTATTAAGCCATTAGTCCCGGCTGTTATTCGTAGATCTTTAACAGTCGTTACGGCCAAAAGTCTGACAACCAGTCTTACCAAGGGGTATTGTGTTATCCAGTAACTGGGTTGTGGAGGTCAGATAGGCAGCCGCTCCATGTAAAATACTGGTATTCATCTGCATCCAGTTAGACTGGAAACAGACGCCAACATAGTTTGGGAAAGGCTAGGCAGAATATCCATTTCCTCTGTTATTTCCATACCCATAGGAAGCTTTACTATACTTAAACATGGTGCAAGCCTAAGGATAGTTAGGTACCAGCTAGGAATGTCCATAATACCTCAGTCACAAAATCACTCCATATCTCGCTCGGACGATGCTGCTCGCGGACTGAGCGAGAGCAAGCCTGAGCGGCGGCGGGCGGGGAGAAGACTCCAATGCGCCAATAATAATAATGATTTATTTATTTTAAATAAATAACATTTATTTCAGATTAAAAAATCCATAATAACATACAACACATACACACACATTTAAAAGCTAATTCACATAAAAATAATAAAACTAAAATTAAACATCACATAAAATAAGAACAGTTAAGGACACATTTACACACATTAGGACCGGGAAGAACTGACCACTGCTCACAGTGCAGTATGCTAACGTATCCAGTGGTGCAGCAGTGGTGAGTCCCACCGGTCGGCGAACACGCTTAACAAACTGTTGAAAGAAAGAAAGAAAGAAAAATGCGTTTATTGGCATTACAAAAAAAAAAAAAAAAACACCTTAAAACTATAAAACAGAAAACAAATTATTATAATGCCAAAAGGGCCTCAGCTCAGCATAATGTCAGATGACAACACAAAGTGTACCACCTGACGCTGATTTTCAGCTGCAACCCACGAGTGCCATACGCTAGAATTATAAATATAGGAAAGTGTCTGTCCGCTATAATAAATAAATTTTAAAGGTAATATAAAATAAAATAAACCCATACAAAATCAAATAAAATTTGACATACATGTGTGTGTGCGTTGTGTTGTGATTAATGTGCAGCTAAACTAAATACTCAATATCTGTGTATTTTCTACATTTAAAAATAATAAATCTATCATCTATAAATTAATAAATAAATAAATAAATAAATAGAAAGTACCTTAGGCAAAATCGAGCGACTGCGTTGTTCTTCTAAACTACGAAACGGAGATTGATGCGATTTTTATTTTCATTCAGAGCATTATAAGATAATAATAATTGACAAATAAAAATTAAAACTGATAAAATTGTATTTTTTTTAATAATAATTAAATAAATGTAGGTAAAATTGATAAAATTGATAAGTATTATAAAAATGATAAAATTGATAAGTATTATAAAAATGATAAAAAAAAATAAAAATAAAAATTATAACACATTTTTTAAATGGCAGATAAGTCAGCTCGAACATTTTCAACATCCTTTTGATGGCTCAATAAAAATTCGAGCAACTTTTACTGTACTTTATGGGTGGAGGGATATTGTTCCAGCATTTGGTAGCTGCGTAGCGAAAACTGCCTCTAAAAGCCGCCGACTTGTGCCGTGGGATGGAAAGCTGTTGAGAACATTTTCTCCCCTCACCGATTCTGTGTCTTCTTGTCCATGACAGTCTGTCATATAAATAAGAAGGGGAATGAGACTTAATAACACCAAAAAGTAGGCTCCCCAAGTGGAGTTTACGTCTAGCTTTCATTTTTAAAATGTTATGCTCATTGAAGAAAGGTGTAACATGACCCCTAAAGGGAACTTTAAAACAGAAGCGTGCACAGGCGTTTTGAAGTCTTTGAATCATTCTTTCAGTTTTTGACAGTAGTCGTTGGCCATACACTGTGTCCGCATAATTCAACTTCGATAAAACCAAAGACTCCACAAGCAAGACTCGCAATTCTTCACTAAGATAGGGATGGGCTTTGTATAAAATCTTAAGTCTATAATAGCAATTACGGATCGACTCAGATACGTGTTTGTGAAAACGAAGTTCCGTGTCCATGATAAGACCCAAATTACGTGCTTCGTAGACCCGTTCGATAGGCTCTCCCATAACCGTCACACAGCTGGCACTGGGTTTAATTTTACCTAACTGGTTTTCGGTTCCAAAAATCATATACTTGGTCTTTGTAGGGTTCAAGGCAAGCGTGTTGGCATTGGACCATTGCACTATATTTTCAAGATCTGTATTAAGATCATTTAATGCTTGTTCATAGTCTTCGGGTTTAAATGATATATATACTTGTGTATCATCGGCATAAATATGGTATTTACATTTATTTATATTTCTAATTATATCGGAACAATACAAAATAAACAATACTGGCCCAAGAATCGAGCCCTGTGGGACCCCCCTTCCAACTGAGCGATGTCCAGAGACAACTGTTGAGCCGTCCGCCTGCCGTATTTCAACGAATTGCGTACGATCGCTAAGATAGCTATCAAACCACTTTATTGTGTCCTCGTCAAATCCATAAAAAGCCATCTTTGACAATAATAAAGGAATGTTAATACAGTCAAACGCGCGTGAAAAATCAAGCAACACCAAAAAAGTGCACATCCCATTATCTTGAGCCGACAAGATATTGTCTGTCACATCCAACAAAGCCGTGGCTGTACTACGGCCCTTCCTAAACCCTGATTGAACATCTGGGAGGATTTTATTTGTCTCTAAAAATTCAACCAATTGCGCACATACTACTTTCTCTAAAACTTTAGAAAGTACCGGTAGTATACTAATTGGTCTAAGATCCTTCATATCCACTGCATTAAGAGTCTTCGGTAATGGAAGCACTTTGGCAATTTTCCATAACTCAGGGAAAGATGAGGATGTGACAGATGTATTTACTAAAGCAGTCACGGCGTCCAAAGTCACAGGTAGTGTCAGTAATATCATATTCATGGTAAAGCCATCGCAACCTTCAGCGTTCGATTTAATACTAGTCGGCGTGTTCGCTATTTCCTTGCATGTTGCAGGTCTCAAACTAAACGTGGAACTATTATTTCGCGCGGATTCAAAATATGCAAGCAACGAATTAGTAACCGTATCTCCACCCGGCACATTCAGAAAATGGTCACAAATTTTGTCGGGATCGTTAAAATGCAGAGGTAATTCCTTATGTTTAGATGGGAGCAGGGTAGACTTTAGGTTTTTCCAAAGCGTTCTGGAATCATTGATTTGACTGTTGATCTTGTGTTTATAATACGCTGATTTTTCGTAAAATAGAGACATGAAACAAGTGACTTAAATTCTTTGTAATAAATCTTTCTTGAATCAGATTTTTTATTTTTTAAATATTCTGCATGTGCTTTGTTCCTCAAATGCATCATGAATTTAACATTTTCAGTAATCCAAGGGTAACAATACTCCATAATAACACTCGTTTTTAGAGGTGCATGGATATCAAATCGTGTGAGTAACTTCGAGTTAAATTCACTGACCATTGTATCAACATCCTTCAGCTCGGTTATCGCTTTCCATTTAAGCAACTCAAGATCCTGATCAAAACATTCCCTATTAATGTTTTTTAGTGGTCGATAAGTAATGTGACGCGATGGAATTTTCAGGCGTTTAAAACTAAATTCGCCGGAAATCAGCGCGTGCGCACCTAGATCCGGTATGACATCAACTGATACAGAGCGTG
The DNA here is from genome assembly GCA_963853775.1 of Xanthia togata. Lineage (NCBI taxonomy): Eukaryota > Metazoa > Arthropoda > Insecta > Lepidoptera > Noctuidae > Xanthia > Xanthia togata. The sequence goes on from OY970809.1 coordinate 16,049,064, forward strand.
GTTTAACATTTGTACAGATGATGTCTATCAGAGTGTTGCCATGCACTGTAAAGTGCGTGGGTGACTGTACCAATTGTTTAAGACCTAGGCAGTTCAAAAATGAGACGAACTTGTCCGTCTTGAGTCCGTATCACTAAGCATGTTTATGTTAAAATCACCCATTAATATCGTGTACTCACAATGTGTTAGGGAGTTTAATGAACCAGATACAGCGTCAAGGAAAAGATCAACATCTTGCCAGGGCGGACGGTAGGCGGTACCTATTGCTAGCTTAACTCCGCGAACACTAATTGTGACCCACATCTGCTCGACCGTGGTGTGCAGTGGGCTAGCAGAGTGCGAGTGGCTTCGAACATTTATACCGTGTCTGATATAAAAACCAACACCGCCACCACGTCCCTTCTTGACAGATAAATGTTGCTACTGGACCTAACACGCTTCAGCAGCGACGCACACTGCTTCCTTATAAGAGCATGGAACCCATCAGTGTCCGCCTGTGCGAACATAGTCGAAGCACTGCAGAAACGTGGTAGCCCCAGCAGCACCCTAAACGCGTTGTTGTATTGAACACGCAGGGCGTTGTATGACCCAAGTGTGTAGTTAACCCACAGGCTGCACGTGTATAGTGTTTGGCAGTAAGACTTAAAAAGAGTCACCTTTCACTTGGGTACTGCTACGCGCGAACCTGCGGGCCAACATATTACACCGGACAGCCAACGCGGATTTTCTCATCACCCTAAAATTTACATAATAATATCCTTATAAAATAGTAACATCGTAATAGTAACATAGTAATAGTAACATAGTAACATCTGTCATGGGCTCAAAGAAAAATATTGTGGGAGACTGGTGCCTAAGCTAAGCCGAAGCTTGTATTTTAGGCTACCAGGCCTCCGCTCCAAGTACATAATTATGATCTCCAATAAACTGAAACTAGACAATATTTATATTTGACTAATAGGAAGGAGTGTTGGAGGACGGAGTTTGAGTGGGTGTGCGTGAGTAAATTGATTAGGTAATTTATTTTTACGGCATAAACTTATTTATTTTAGATATGTAGAAAACATAGTATATAGTTAGTTCAGTTATTATGCAAAGTTACGTGATCTTATTTGCGTACCAGAGCTTCAATTTTCGGTAACTTTGTTTTTTTTTTCCATAGATATAATTTTAAGGAATCTTGTTTTCGGCACACATAGTCTTCGAGTTTACTATTATATTTATTTCACAATTAATGCTGCAGTATTTCCGATATAACGGACACGGAGGATGCTATGCAATGTAAGGTATTATACTTAGACTCTTATGTAATACTAGCCTGATGTTCTACTCATAGTATAATGCCTATTACTGAAAATTATGAATATATGGTGGATAAATAAAACAATAAATAGGTAGCTAAAATTTGTATTAAATATATAAATGCATCTTCTAAAATTACCACAATAATATTTATTTTATAATTAACTAGCTGACCAGACCGACGTTATCCAGTCCAAATTTCAATAATAATTCATACAAAATTCAAATGGAAAATGAAAAAAAAACCCAGACATTTTTCATTAAAAATAAATACCATATCGGTCCAGCCATTCAGAAGTGATACGCTTACCAACGAATAGCATTTCATTTTTATTATACTATAAATTAGACATCTAATTGCACAGCAAAAAAAACACAAATCTCACTGTTTATTGCATAAGTACTTAGTTATAAAAAAAACTGTATTTCTTTTTAAACCGCCTCGTTATGCACAAGATTTTTTTTCTTAATTAAATTTTACCATTTTTTTATTTACTTTGAACTCAGCATTAAACCAAGTAACCGAGACCTCATTTCATTATTCATACCACGATTCAAGTAGCTATTCCCTTAATTACCCGGTTATTATCAAAAATGCCCTGAGGCATCGTTTCGTAACAATAGCTTGAAATATTTATGTTGCTAATAGAGAAATGTTTGAACAAATTACTTGAATCAACTTGGGAATGTAGAATCTTGTAAAAGCCAGTATCACGAGTTGGTAATACAGCGTGTTTCAAAAATGTGTGGTCATATTTAAGGCTGCACCCTTAAATATGACCACACATTTTTGAAATACATACCAACAAACTGAACAATTTTGTCCATGGGACCAACATCGTATTCGCAAAAATATAATCAGCTGTCCCATACAAAACTGAAATTCATGCTCGACATAAATGTATGGGACATCTGATAATCATTACGATGTTGGTCCCATGGAGAAAGTTAGTCAGTTTGATAGTCTGATCTTAAATATGAGCACTCATTTCTGATACACGCTGTAAAGTCATCTATTAATTATTTAGGATCTTCAACAAAAGATATAGATACACAAGACATAACACATAATGGGTGACAATAGGTATTAAGAATGTATAGTATTATAAGTAATATTTCGTACAATTGACCACAAGCTGTAAAATATTAGAATCAAAACTAGTTACATCCCATCACCATCGCACAAATAACCATTACAAACTCAACTCAAAGGAGGTTAATTGAAATTAATGGTTTGATTTTTGTCTTCATCTGTGTCTTCGGGTTTTGTATAGTCTTGTTTTCTATTGGCTACTTACATATAGTTACAGTATATTGGGTACCTAACTCTCAACTTTTCAGATCATCAATTGTCTTTGGAGCCAAAATAATTATCTCACTAGAATTGGTCAGGTCTTGCTGAGGTACCGGTGGTTCAGCTGGTACCTTGGCACTAGATATTTCTGCACGTGGTATTTTGGCTCGCGGTGTTTCGGGATGCGGTACTTCAGCAAGCGGTATTTCGGTACGCGGTACTTCGGGATGCGGTACCTCGGCACGCGGTACTTCGGCATTTGGTACTTCGGCATTTGGTACCTCGGCACGCGGTACTTCGGTACGTGGTACATTGGGACGCAGTACCTCAGTACGCGGTACTTCCTCATTATTCTTTGAATTGCTGATCGAACGGGTACTTTCAGGTATATAGGAATAACCAGTTGAAATATAGCTAACTTGCGACTTGTAACATACTACACAATTTTCTTCTTCTGGCTCCGGGCTTTCCGTATGTAACTCAAGGGTTTCTGGTTCATTTAACGGAATTTCCATTTCACGAACTTGTACATCATTGTGATTGTCTGGTTTATCATTTTCCTGCATATTTTCTGATTCCTTATCTAATTTGTTTTCTTGCTTGTTGCTGGGTGATCCATCTGGTGCCTCTATGGTCAGAGTGTTGTTTTTATCAAGTATATCATCTAAATTGTTGAGTTCTTCCATGTTTATCAGTTGATTATCTGGATTAGGAGGACTGGGCTTTGGATCATTCCATAACTCAGGTTCAACTTTAACGCACATCTCTTCATCTAAATCAGCCACCGGTGAAACAGCTTTACTTTTTTTATCCTGACTTTTCTTTTCTTTAGGATGTTCTGGTTTATCAGTTGGTTGTGATACTACTTCTTCACTGCTTCCTTCTGAGCTCTTATCTTCCATAGATGTATCTTTTGAAACTTTTTTTCCTTTTCTATCATAATGCCAAAAATCTTCTTCATTGGCTTCAGGTATAGGCCCCCACTCATGTCCTTGGTATAGATAAGATTTGCCTTTTCTACTTCGGTATCCGAGTCTAGATGCCTCTTCATGTAGTTTGCCCTTTCGAGGCACCTCATTCAACCTTGCCATAGCCAGTAGAGAGTTTTCCTAATAAAACATGAAGTGATTCTTTTACTAACACCGTCTTTTGTCACATATATCATTATAATTAACTAACTAACTACACACACATTTGGTATTAAAGTTTATTTTTTCGCGATTACGATGTTGGTCCCATGGAGAATGTTATTCAGTTTTATGGTCTGTACCACAGCCTTAAATATGGCCACACCTTTCTCATACATGCTGTAGGTATATGTATACGTCGTTTTCCTTTTGATATCCCATAACTCTAGGGTATTAATGATTCCATGTCAAAGAATCAACTGGCATATTAATTATTTTTCAATGTATACTTTTTTTCAATTTTCATTCGAAATAATTTGACATGTAAAAGACCCACGCTTACGTAAAATATTAAAAAAAAACTGGCTGCTTTTTGTCCATAAAAAATATATAAGAACATAGCATTTTCATTTAAGTATGAATGATTGGTTTGAATGAAAATTATATACTCGTACTTATCAATGAAACTTAGATACGCACATCTAGAGTCCAGTGTTATGTTATCTTGTAATATGCGTTTTTGGAACACTAAGACTTGTTCTAAACCGTTCTGTATTATTTTCAAATATAGTATATAACCTTAGAGTTAGGAACATCAAAAGGAACTCTTGTATATAATTGTATACTCACGACACAATCCATATATCCAAGGATGCGATTGTCTCCGGTCTGCTTCAACCGAACATCACGCGGAGTGATTTTTTGACCTCCTTTAACTAAAATCATAGAATCATTTACTATTTCACTTAAAACTCAATAAACTTGTTGACTTATATTGTTACCTCACTATTTACGATGTTTGCACCCACTTCTATGGTGCATATTATAGCTTTATTCCGTACGCAAAATACGCGCTTTGACGTGGAGTTGCGGAAACCCGTATTACCTATTACCTAAGCTATATTATGCAAAAGCAAAAGCTAGTGCTTTTTCCCGCGGCTTTGCCCGCGTATATGTCGGATAATATCCCACAGGAACGTACTACCAGGATTAAAAGTAACTTATGTGTTAATCCATGCTATAAACTATCTGCGTGCTAAATTTCATTCAGATGGTAACCCATCGGACCCAACCCGGCAAGCGTAGCTTAACCTGATGGCTCGACCCGTGCGGCTGTTATTTCTTAGGCACGAGCTCCTCAAAAAGGGGGTATATTTGAAAAAGTTAACTGCAATAGTACCCACCTACTATCCCTGTGTTTTAAACATAGATAAAGGCGAAATAATATAACATAACATCACGCCTTTTTTCTCCGAAGGGTTGAGCAGAGCTACTCATAAGTACACCCACATTTCGCCAGTTATGTTTTAGTCCCATTTAATAGGAGGTGAGCCTATTGCCATCAACCAGGCACAAATCCAGACACCGGGCTGCTAGCGAGAAACATTCCTGATAGTAACACCCAATATCACTTAGCCCAACCTGGGAATCGAACCCAGGACCTCGTGCTCAGCAGTAGCGCTTGCGACCACTAGACCAACGAGGCAGTCTTTTCTTTGCCAGCACCCAAGTGATGGCCTGGCTTTATATTGTTACGAAATAAAATACAATTATTACCAACTAGCACTTTGCCCGCGGCTTCGCTCCCGTGGTCTTTCCCGCGGGACCCATAATTTTTCCCGGGATAAAAAGCCTATGTTACTCCCTGAAAATCAAGCTTTCTAATGATAAAAGAATTTTTCAAATCGGGCCATTAGTTTCGGAGACTATTCAAACAAACAAACAAACAATCAAATCTTTCCTCTTTATAATATTATTAGTATAGATAAATAACCATACAGTAAGTTCTAAACCACAGCAAACGGCAACGCGGCCCTAGAGAAGGAGACTTGAAGGACTCGACTCTTTTCTCAAAGATTGGCCACATAGAGCTGTAGATAGAGTTAAGCTTAGTAAGATCAATTAATATCAATTACCTCTACCGACAGGGTAAGACCAGTACTCCCCCCTGTCGCTTCGTTCCACCAGCAAGCTGATAGACTTTTCACTATCCTCCATCAATATTTGACGAGCTGACCACATCACGGGTAAGACAACATTTCCGTCAAATAATCTTTTCAGATGTCGGGTATGCTGAAAAATATAGAATTTTTTCTACTTCTCCTATAATCGAAGCGGTTCTCTTGCATGGGAAAAATATTACCCAGCTAGAAAGGTGAAAGTGGGGCTAAATGTAACCATGTGAGTACCTATTACGGTTCCGAAGATGTAGCCCTCTGACAGTCGATGTAGGCCTAGTAATAAGGTTTCGTTAACACTCTATAGAGAATTTAAAAAAAATTGAGCCATCATCGCAAGACGCCTGGCAGATGTGAACCATCAAAACTACACTGGATCGCAAAAATTCTGGGCCGCTAATAAAAACCGTGATATCTCCATAAATTACATACCTAGATCGCTAGAATAAATTATATGTAGTAAGCAGGTTACTAATGCTTGTTCTAAATCTCTAAAGAGGTTTCATTTGTACAAGTAACAGATAAAAAAAACTGCTCTTTGAAAATTTTATAAATTTAAAATTAGGAAAATAATATTTTTTCTGCTTTTGTTTCAAAGCGTGCTGTCATTATAAATGATTCCTTGGATTGATCAGAGTATTCAAAGCAATATCATGTCGTTAACACCTGAAGAATGTACATGGATTATTACCATGGTACAAGAAGGAAGAAGTCAGCGTAGCACTGCTAGAACAGTAGGAGTATCTTTATCAACGGTCCAAAGAGTACTCCAGCGATTTCAAGAGACCGGCATGAACATCAGGAGACCAGGAATTGGTAGACTAAGGTGCACTACTACACGAGAAGACCGATTCATCGCGAGCACTATGTTAAGAAATCGACATCTCACGGCTGTTCAGGTCCGAAACAGTCTTCAAGAAATTCACCACAACAATATGAGCTCTGATACGATTCTGCGACATCTTCGTTAAACTTATATAAAGCCTTATAGACCAGCAAACGGCCCCACAGTGCTCAGAGAACATCGAGTTGCCAGGCTACGGTTTGCTCGAGAACACATTCGATGGACAGATGAAGATTAGTCCAAGGTTATGTTTTCCGATGAGCCCAGATTTTGTTTATTTACGCACGACGGGAGACGAAGAGTATTTAGACGACCAGGAGAACGGTATCATCAAGCATGTTTTGAAGAGAAGGTGCCATTCGGTGGAGGATCAATAATGGAGTTAGTGATCATAGAAAACGATTCTCTGACTGCTGTCATCTGACAGCATAGACGTACCACGTAGACGAGGTTTTAAATGAGCATGCTGGTCCTTTCTTAGTGAATGTGGGTGCATATTCCATTTTTATGCAAGATATGCATATTCAAGACGTAGCGGTATTACCTGCATGGAGTCGCAGCCCAGACTTAAATCTCATAGAACAAACAAGGGACGAGCTCGGGAGATGCGTGAGACAACGCTCTCCTGCTCCTGTTACCTTACACGAGTTAAGGAATGCGCTAGTGGAAGTATGGGCAAACATAGACCAAAATCGTATAAAACATTTGGTTTACAGCATGCCACATCATCTTAATGAAGTGATACGGGCTCGTGGAGGAAAATATACAAAATATTAAATTGACAAAAAAAAAAAAAATTACGATTTACTGCGAAATGTATTTTTGTTGTCATAAGTTAGAAGCAAAATTTTCTTATTTTTTAGTATTTAATTAAAGTTATATAGTTTACAAAAAGTGTTACACATTTTTTATTAGATGACTGATTAATATTATATCAATAAATGTGTAATTTTTTTATATATATTAATCAGTCATCTACAATATACTATAGTTTCGCAAATTAGTCTTATGTATCTAAGAAACTATCACGCCATTTACTAGCGACCCGGATTTTTTGCGATCCAGTGTATTTTGTATACAGTTAATATAACCAGGAAAAGGAAATACCTATGACATAATCAAACGTAATATTCAGATAACAAAAAAATACTTTGTTTAAATTTCGTTTGGATGCTGGCTGTTGGTCACGTCGCCACGCCATAAGCCGGTCTGACCCAAAAGTATTGTCCAAACACTTGCATAAACGTTCCCTAAAGCTATGAGGAAATTCGAATTGTAACAGCATAGAATAGGCTCCCGAAAAATGCTGTGACGGGATATGGCAACCCACTAGACAGATTAAATACATATTTCCAAGCTATTCGTAACACACGCATCAGATAATAATACATACTAATATTACATACTAGCAGCTAATTATCTGATGCGGGTAAACCAGAATACCTGCGAAATTTCGCGGTCTTTTTATTTCATATTCTATAAGGCACGTCTTTAGGTCATGCGCTATCCGAATATCAAACAATATTTGGCCTAGCTATTAAGGGTGAGGCGAGTTCGCTGTTAGAATGTTTAATAGATAAATAATAAATAAGTAAAAAAATACTGATACTTACGTTAGCCGAAGGAAAAGTAAACACAAAAGTGGTGAGTGATAACAATGGAGCCCAGTAGTAGAACACAAACCATTTTTCCTGAAGGACGGACAAAGGATTGAACCTGGCAAACTTTGCAAATTCTGAGCAGTTAGTGTAATCTTCGAAAGACATTCCAGAGGGACCGTACGAGTACTTCACTTTGGACTTTTTGACTTTTTTACTGATAGCAGAAACTGCACATGCTATGACTATCAGTATTAATGTTAACTTAACACGCGAAAATATCTCGCCAAGTAACATTTTTCCTAAATTTTGCACGTAAGTTAGTCTTTATGTTGAGTGCTAAATGTCCTTGCCACGTTAATCACCGTTTTCAAGTAAACTAAATGCCTCTGGTACTACGATCGCTCTTTATACTAGGTATTGAGGATGTTTCATTTCCATTTGTTTGTTAATTGTTGGAATGTGTTGCATTTTTACATCTGTTCGAAGAAGTCGGTACACAAACGACATTATTTTCTTGTTGAAGAATTTATTTGTGAACTCTAATGTCTTTTTTGTTAATTGTTCTCTGTACCTAATAATAATAATAACCAAGTGGCCAGGATTATTCACCAGCAACTTGCTTTGAAATATAAACTTGTGGATTCTGAGGTACCGTACTACAAGGATGTGCCCGACCCAGTTCTCGAAAATGACCATGTCACGTTGTACTGGGATCGGTCTATCATTACTGACAGGACTATTGTTGCCAATAAGCCTGATATAGTGGTGATAGACCGACTAGCGCGCCGCGCAATGATAGTTGATGTTACCATTCCACATGACGAGAACCTCGTGAAAGCTGAGAAAGAGAAACAAATAAAATATCTCGACTTAGCACACGAGGTTGTCGACATGTGGAATGTGTGCTCAGCTATCATTGTGCCGATTGTCGTTACGGCCAATGGCCTGATGGCCGAAAGCCTCGACCAACGTCTCTCGAGGCTCTCGTTAGGCGGTTGGATCAAGGGCCTGATTCAGAAGACAGTACTCCTCGATACGGCTAGTATTGTGAGGAGGTTCCTGTCTTTACAGCCCTAACCACCGGTAGCTTCGACCCTGCTCCCGACGCCGGCAATATACTATTTTTTTAAATATTTTTAAATGTTTTTTATACCATTTTTTATAAATTAAATAATAATAATTTATTTTTATTTCTAGATTGTCTTGCAAATTAAACCTAGGCAAGTTAGATACACATTTTTTTTATTATTGTAATAGTTTAAGACTGCACCGAGCTTTTTTTTACAACCAAACATGTTTTTATGAAGCTTGTTTGAAGTAATAAACAATTAAATTAAAATGTAGGGAAATATATTGGTATTATTAGGGATATCTACTAGACATTATGCGCGATGGAAACACGATTTGATAAAGATGCCTCGATAGATTAAATAGGCAGTTACCTCTTATCGAGTAATTTTTTCCACTATTTTACAATTTTTTTAAATAAATAAGTTATTTTATATTATGATTAATTTACTAAAACAAAGTTCATAGATGACTGGAGCTTTTATGCGCGATAGTTTTCTATTTAAGAGCAATATGACGAAAAAAACAACAAAAAGCATTGAAAAAGTACAAAAGTGTGGTTATTTTCTTTACTCTTTACACGTAAAGAAAAAGACCGATACAAAGACAAATGGTCGATACGCTCTTAACAGCATGCATTCAGGGCCGGGGCCCTATTATGAACTCTTATTTCCAGGCAGTTTACGGCGTAAACAGAACTGCCTTGCAATTTCGTATTATGAACTCGTCAAACAAGCCAGTCAGTGGTCACGTGACACCCTGGCCGGCTTCTGCCCGACTATTGGCTGGAAATACCGTATTATGAACGTTCGTTTGACATTTCTTGACATATTAAAACTGATAATAAGTAACCTCACAATCCAGTCAATTTCCGCTACTTCATAGGAGCTTTTATTGAATGGTTTTGGATATTTTTGGCGAAATTATTCAGAGAAAATATCACGTGTGACGAATATGTACCGTTCGAGTTTCTGGAAACTCCGAAAAGTGGCACTTCTGATCAAAATACCAAAATAACGGTAAAATTGAAAAACTCCTACAATGTTTCAAACTAAACATAAGTTAGGCTCAGCCGAGAGCGATAACTCTCATCCATTGAACTATAATATTTTCAACAGCCTAATAAATGGTGCACCACCATGTTCGGCAAGCCTATCCCTTAGGAGAAGCGAGCCAAATACCTAGGTGTCGTCCTAGATCAGCATCTCACCTTCAGTGATCACATAAAGCAGGTCCGCTCGCGAGCCGCTTTCGTTCTCGGTAGACTCCACTCTGTCCTGAATGCACGTAGCAAAATGTCACTTAAGTGCAAATTGCGTACGTAGGTACACGGCGTTTGAGGAGTGGCTGGAGAGGCGCCACGGCGTCCTCACCTTCCGCCTGACGCAGGTCCTCACCGGACACGGCTGTTTCGGGAGGTACCTGTTTCGGATAAGGCGGGAGGAAACGCCCGGGTGTCATCACTGCGTGGATCGCCCGGAGGACACGGTGGAGCATACGGTGGAGGTATGCCCGGCTTGGGCAGAGCACCGCCGTGTCCTCGTGGAGGCGATCGGTGGCGGGGATCTCTCGCGTCCGGCCCTGGTCCAGGCTATGGTACGGAGCGAGAGGGCATGGGAGGCCGTCACCTCCTTCTGCGAAGCAGTAATGCTCGCAAAGGAGGAGGCGGAACGCGTGAGGGAGAGGCAAATTTCGCGCCCTCACGCCCCTAGCCGCCGCAGGAGGAGACGCCCTGGGCGTCGGGAATCGATTGCCGATTCCCGGCCACCGTAGGCGCGGGCTTGCGGACGGTGAGCAATGGGTAGCTCGCCGTCCGGTAAGGACCAGGCCCGGGTCGACGGCGCGTTGTGTTCCACGCGCGCCTCAAAGAGATGTCAGCAAGTGAAGGGGTCCGATGAGACCATTGCCTGCCGGGGTTGCGGGATTAGTCCGAAAGGGATACCGTGGCCCCCTGGCATTGCACAGGCAACAGAAGGAACACGGGTGGGTTTTAGTCAGTAAGAGTCTGACACGCCCTCCCGCTCCACCCAGAGCGGGAGACGTCATTTGATGATTTCCCACCCAAAAAAAAAAAAAAAAAAAAAAAAAAAAAAAAAAAAAAAAAAAAAAAAAAAAAGGTACACGGCGTGCGTTCGTCCCATCATGACCTATGCGGGAGCCGTATTTGCACACGCAAAACCCCGCCATATTCATAGGATGCAAACACTCCAAAATAGATTCAAAAAAAAAAAAAAAAAACACCGGAAAATCACCGGTGCCCCCTGGTACGTTAGGAACGAGATCCTCCATCTCAACCTAAAAATCCCCACAATCCACCAATTTCTCAAACGCAATTCCAAGCGTTTCTTTGAGTCCGCCGCCAAACACCGCAACCCTCTGGTTGTCGAGGCCGCCAATTATGTCACTAGTAATCAGACCCGCCGCCCAAGGCAAATCCTTACCGACCCAGACGACCCCATAACCCTCCTCCAGGAGAGCAATAGGGCCACAAGTACAGTGCACAAAAAACACAGACACCGACCCGCATTCCGACCTCGCCACCGAGGTCCTCCGCGATCGCGACCCGCCCGAGTAAATAATACTCCCCACCGACCCTTGCTCGCAGAAGCGACAGCCCGCGTTTTGCTGAGAAATGTAGACTTAAATTCCCCGATTAATAATAATAATGAATCATCTTTGATCCAGCCTGTCCCAACTTGCTGTCCTCCCCCCAGCGACGCCCTAAGCCGAGGTCCGTACCCCACAGGGGGTGCCCTTAGCGAGCGTTCGCCTAGTTTTAATTTAGAATAGTTTTGCCGCTGGCTGGAGGCTTTGAGTTAGTAGCTTAAGGCAGCCGCAGGATTGACCGGTTAAGTAGTCATCACCTCAGAGGTGAGCTACGAGACGCCCTAGACAAAAAAAAAAAAAAAAATGGTGCACCATGATAATTACAAAATATTACCATGATAGAAAGAAAGAAAGAAAATACATTTATTTGGCACAGACTAAATGGCACACAAGTAGAAAGAGAAAAAAAATAAGTTATAAGGAAAGAATACAAAATTAAAAGTGTAAAACTGCGTTGCATGATACCAGCAGGAATGTGTGCCTCGCGGCTACGGTTATAGGTAAATATAACATGTTGAAAACTGGATATTTAGTAAAAACACTCAAAAACACCACACCACCATAACCATTCATTATCCATATTTTTGTTTATACTCTGAAACTAGTAGGTACTTCTTGCGAAGGGACATAATACATTCTGTGTAAAAAGTACTGGGAATTGTTCAATAAAACCATTAAGTAATTTATTCGTCTAAATTTATTTTGTCAGCCCCAAAGTAGGCCCTTTCCCTTGCAATACAGCTACGCCAGCGCTTGACCCAGTCCTCCATACATTTTTGGTAAGCTGATTGAGGTATGGTCTAAAACTCCTTCAGCGAATTTTCTTTTATTGCTTCAATCGACTCGAAACGTCTTCCTCGAAGAGGTAATTTTAGCCTCGGGAACAGGAAAAAGTCAGACGGAGCCATATCATGTGAATACGGCGCTTGGTCGATGACATTTGCTGAATTTTTGGCTAAGAACTCTTGCACAATGATGGCTTTGTGTGATGGTGCATCATCATGGTGCAAAATCTATGAATTGTCGTTCCACAAATCTGGGCCGTTTTCAGCGGATATTCTCTCGCAAACGCCTCTTAATGCCTAAATAATACTCTATAATCACTGTTTATCCCTCTGGAAAAAAATCGTTGTGCACTACACCGCGGTAATCTAAGAAAACTATCAGCATAACTTTCGTGGTACTTTTTATAGAGAGTATTATACAAACAATACGATAGTATTTTTTTTTTTTTTTTTTTTTTGTTTTGGCTTCGCACGGTTTGTGCATTAGCCAGTGTCGAGTTTTTTATTAGGACTTCGAAGAGAAAACGTTGGGGAAACAAAAATATTATTATTAAGAATATGAATTAATTACATCGGAATTTAGGATAGGACGGATATAGGATCAGTATAAAAAGGAAAAGGATGAATCAAAACAGTGAATAATGAGCAAATTACAATGACGAAAATTTACAACTTAATATTATTTAGGGTAATGAATGAGACTATACATTTATATACAGGAAAGCTATTTGTACAAAGTAAGGATAGTATTGATGTAGGAAAAGGAGTACGAAGGGACAAGAGATTACTAAGAAAAGAAGAACGGTCGTATAGGGGACAGGAGAAAAAAATATGATTTAAGTCGCCTACATCTGAGCCACACGAGCAAATGGGGTCGCTGATGATATGAAGTTTGGCAAGATGAGCTGGAGAGCAAACATGACCCAGTCTCATCCGTATAAGGATGGAGGTCTCCGTCTTGCCAAACTTTGCCCTGCCAAACCACGGTTTTTCCGGGACGTCGGGCTGAATAGCTGAATAATAACGGCCCTTTCTTTTACTACCGATGTCCCAGGCCACCCTCCAGGTGTCCTGGAGAAAAGTCTTTGGTAATGTCACAAGGTCTTTGCTAAAATTCTGATATGGAACTAAGTCACCACACTGCACCGCATCACCGGCTATTGTATCTGCCACTTCGTTGCCATGGATTCCAGCATGGGCCGGGATCCAAACAAATTGAAGTGTATTACCTTCTGAAATGATTCTGAACGCAAATACCCTTACTAAAAAAATTATAGGACACTGCGATTTGTGTTCGAAAGGGGATTTATTGATGGCTAGAAGAGCACTTTGAGAATCTGTGAAAATTATTTTAAAATGCCATAACATTCCCCCGTAAAAACAGAAGTCTCCGGAGGCAATTTAATTTTTTGTACAATGTTGTATTGAGAGTGGTAAGTGCCTATCCCAACACAACCCGTCGGAGAACGCTTGGCAGCATCCGTAAATATGTGGTGGTACTCTATGTGTTCTGCCAAAAAATGGTTAAAACTTGAATTGCAATCGGGACCTGGTTTACTTACACAGTATTTGATGGTGGGACTGAATTGTAAACTCTCGTAACTACTGCTAAATAGGGGAAGTTTATTGGAGCGGTGAATAGGAGATGAAAGTGAAAGGAACTTTTTATAGCTTACAACTAGACAAGGAGCACGTTTATGGGACCAGTAATCTGAAGATTCAATCTGCAACACTAAAGAGTCCAGTTTAGGAATGAGAGGATGAGTCGAGAACTGAAGAATCCGGAACAAATATTTGTCAGATAGGAATTGTCTTCTAAGATATAAAGGAGCTTCCCCGCATTCAACTTGGAGTGCATTAATAGGACTAGACTTCATGGCTCCAGAAATAATGCGTAATGCTTTGGACTGGATGCGATCCAACTTTTCAAAAGCCATAACACTAGCAGGTTCTAGAACGAACAATCCATAATCCAGAGTGCTTCTGATGATTGCATTGTAAATAAGTTTCAAAGAAAATGGATGTGCACCCCACCACACACCAGAGAGGCATCTAAGCATGTTTAGGTGATTTTCACATTTTTTAACAACATAATCACAATGAGGAACACTACTTAATTTACAATCCAGTATTATACCTAGATATCTGAAATTATCTTTAACTGGAATAGGTATTTCCTTATAGGAGATGTTTACTAAGGGAATGTTTCTCTTCCGGGTGAACAAAACAGCAGCGCTTTTAGACGTGGATACATCCAAACCATTCAGATGTAACCATGACTCCAAAGTAGATAAAGCAGAATTGATAGCGTAGCTAGCTTGTTCGACAGATTGGCTTGAAGAATATAATACTAAATCATCGGCAAATTGAAGAACCTTAACATAGATAGCTAAGGATGAGTCTAAATCAAAAGTGTAAATATTATACAGGAGGGGACTGAGCACAGAACCTTGTGGGAGACCTCTCCATACAAGATGAGATACCTCATTATCTCCTATTATCATAATAACAGAGCGTTCAGTCAGGATTTTAATAATGAAATTCGACAAATTCAATGGGACTTGTAAGGCTTTTAATTTATTTTGTAAAACTGATAATACAACATTATCATAGGCTGCATAAATATCAAGGAAAACTGCAATGGTTGAATGGTTATTAGAGAAGGACAGCCGAATATCAGAAGTTAAAATACTTAAACAGTCAGTTGTACTTTTACCTTTTCTAAAGCCATATTGTGAATCTGCCAAAAGACCCTTACTTTCAACATACCATTCGAGACGATTTTTAATTAGGTGTTCAGCTAATTTCATCAGAATTGAAGACAAAACTATGGGACGGTATGAAGAAGCATCCGACGGAATTTTATTTGGTTTAAGGAATGGCAACACCATTTGACGTTTCCATTCATCAGGGATGTTTCCTGTATACATAATAGAATTAATAAGCTCTAAATAGTAGCTGAGGACGACATCATTTAAATTAGCAAAAAAGGAATACGGGATGCCATCAATGCCAGGTGCAGAATCCTTAGTTTTATGGATAACACCCTTTAATTCAGTGAGAGTAAATGGAAGATCTAGCGTCTTAGGGGTGTCTTGGTTACTGGATGCAAGAGACAGGTTAAGGTCGATAGCCTCAGGAACCCAAGGTGGCGCTAATTTATCTAAAAATTCATTGGCTAAAGAATCCGGAAGAGGAGAAGGGTTTTTATAAATGGACCTAAATCTACGAATATTGCGCCAGACAATCGTAGGGTGAGTATTCGGTGAAATTGATGTGCAAAATTTACGCCAAGATTCAAATTTTTTCTTCTTAAAAAGTTTATAAGTTTCGTTAATTACGTTAGTAACGATTTCAAAATTACTATCCGACATATCGAGATTATAATTGTATTCAGCCTCTTTACGTTTGTGAATCATTTCTGTGCATTCAGAGTCCCACCACGGTGGCGAGGGAATTGTATTAATATTGTTATTTTTTACAGGAAAAACTTCATCTGCTGCTGCAATTAATATGAGCGCTAAAGCTTCCGCACAACTATTTTCATTGCCATCAGAAATAACAGGCAAGGAGCAAAGTTTGCTGTCAACAATGTTTCTAAATTTGTCCCAGTCATTATTATTTCTATTAGGTAGTTTATGTTTTAATGTTGATCTCCTTAATGGTGCATTTGGTTTGGAAAGAGGATAAGAAATAACGATTGGAAAATGATCACTACCATGAGTCGAGGTTAGAGTATGCCAAGTTAATGAAGAGGCCAAGTTTGGAGAACAGATAGAAAGGTCAATTGCACTTTGGTTCTGACTGGGATCTGAACGACGTGTGACAGCTCCTGTGTTCAAGATGCATAAGTTATGTAAGTCTAATATATCCAGTAATTCATCACCATAACAATTAGAAGTTGAACAACCCCATGATTGATGATGGCAATTAAAGTCCCCTAATATTAAGAATGGCTTTGGAAGAAATGAAAAGAGATTATTAATCTCTTGAAGAACAGAAGAAGAAGGGTGAGGAATGTAAATAGAAACAATACAAGTATGATGTACTTTAATAGCTACAATTGAAATTTCCTCACTATGAGGAGGTAATCTAATGATAGAGAAAGGTATAGTATTCTTGATAAGTATAGCTACTCCACCATACCCATCAGATCTATCCTCTCTAATGGTTAAATAACCATTAATTTTAAAAATATGATTAGATTTGAGCCAAGTCTCTGCTAAGGCAAAGGCAAATGGCTCATATTTGTTTAAAAGATAATATAACATCACTCTTTTTGTTTACTAGACTGCGGCAGTTCCACTGGATTATTTTGGATGTGTTGTCCATTATGAATGGATTGAGATACATTGAAAGAAGGGGCAACGTTGGACGGTGAAATGTTGAACTGAGAAAGAAGATTATGTAATGCGGAAAGAAAATCGTTTATAGAAAAATTAGTGTCACTTTTGTCATTATTATGATCATTAGAAAAAGCACAACCATTTGATGGTTGGGGGATATTAAAATCTTTAATACTGGCATTGTGAGCCTCTTTATTATATCTTTGTACAGATTTGGGAGGGGATCGTGGTTTGAGAAAGACAGTCTTTTTATAGCTACTTGAAGCAGGCATTCTATTAGTTGAAGAGATGGATGGAGTATCTGTAAAGTTTTTGGAAGGAGAAGATAAAAGTGTATCAGCATAAGATTTAGTTACTACAGGATATACTTTTGCCGCTTCAGCATAAGATACTGAACTTTGTGCCATGTATGTTTTAATTAATTTTTGTCTAGAAAATTCTGGGCAAGACTTATTAGTAGCATAGTGATATCCAGAGCAAAGGCAGCAAGATGCACTTTCTTGTTCTCTTTCACAGCTGTCCCCAGTGTGACCTTGGCCACATTTATAACAACGGGATTTGGACCTGCACTGCATTTTAGTGTGACCGAAACGACAGCAATTTAGTGTGACCGAAACACTGTACAGTAGGGAAAATATATAAATCTACAGGTAATGCATTATAGCACATAAAAATTCTTTTAGGTAGAACCTGACCATCAAATGTAACCACTATGGATTGGGATGGCTTCCAAGTGGTAGAACCATCCACAATGGTTTTAAAATTAAGACGTCTGGCTTTTAAAATTGGACCGCAACCAATTGGTACTGATATGTTATCAATAACTTCCTCCGGAGACCATTCTGCAGGTACACCACGTACTAAACCCATTCTAGTAACATTAAAAGTAGATATAAAAGCTTTGTAATTATAAGATTGTAGACTATTATGGGTAATAAAAGAATTTGCGTCCAGGAAATTGGAGAAGGAAAGTGAAATTTTATTGCGCCCAATTTTTTTGACGCTACCATTAATTATGTTTTGGAAGGCGTTATGTTTAAGAAACTTGCCAAATGTGATTGGGTGCAGTGTCGTGCTATCGTCTGGTGAAGTTATGTTTCTTTGTACATGAATGACAAAAGGCGCGCTGTCCGTTTTGTCATAAGTCTTTCGACCTATCTGAGTAGGAACAACTGAAGATGGAACAGGAACATCGGGCACTTTGTTAGTAGGTTCGTTAGTCGTTGTAGAAGTTGAGCAGTTAGTTTCTAAAACGGTAACTTCTGGTGTAAAATCCGTGCAACCACAACCCGAAGACACGGTACCGTGGCTTTTACGGGTACGGCGACGCTTATTGCAGTGCTTACAAATATGTACACGGCTTCTTTTTAAGCTACGAGCCGAAGACGACCCATCGGTATCCATGCCCGATTCGTTGGATATTACTGTGACGAAATTGCCTGCCGGGGGAACGAAGTCCCCCGGGTCAGGCGGGTCCTTCATTATCCCGGCTCTAATAAATAATAAAAAAACTTACCACTACCGAAGAAAATATACAAAACTAAAATTAGATTACAAGTAAAAGAGAATAGAACACTAAAAACTACGGCTACTGATCTTATATTACAACGTTTTAAGTTTTAAAAATTTATCTATAAAGGGACGCGTCCGCCAAGTTTGAGGTTTCCCGCCCGTTTTTTCGATAGTATTATTTTATTAATTGCAACAATAAACATTGTCCAAGAATGAAGTTGTCAAATTCCCCGTTGAACATCAAGTGGAATACGTTCGGAAAAGTTATTGTTAGGAGAATCTCGCGTTACAATTTACAAACACGGAAAAATTAAAATTAAAATTAATTGTATAGCACAATAAACATTGCGTTCATATTTTCACCTACTTTTAGTAACTATATTAAGATATATTTATTATTTTTATCATAAAATAGGTGATCTAAATAAAACCATAACTTACCGATACATATTTATTTGTGTTTCTGAACGTTACGGCAGAGAATTTCAAGCCAGCCACAGACAAACTAGCCAGCATGAAGTCGGTCAGAATTACCGATGTCATAATACGAAATATATCCAGCCAGTGAAATGAATTGCCTGGAACTTGCCTGGTTTTTTAAAAGTTCGTAATAGGCCCCCTGAAGTCTGCTATTACAATAGTGTCAGAATGGTCTATCATTGATTTCATAATTGTTGATTTTGACAAGTTGGTAGTCTACTAACATATTGGCGTCATTATGACTTTCCAATGGTCAGCCACTGACACTCCATTGAAAGAAATGGCATCTATTGGTAATCTCGTACATAATGAAAAATGAATGACTGACTTAGGCGGTAATCTGCTAATATTTTAACAATTCCTTTTATCAGTGACCTACCATGAGAACGTCATTTTGCAGTCATTTCTTTTAATTCGTTACGAGTATCGTGTTTGTGAGGTGACCATTATAAATTTAGCAGATTACGAACTTTTAGCAAAATGACAATGGGATCGTGTTGGAATGATGAATTTATAAAAATAGCAGACTTGGGCCCCTGAAAGTATTATAATCATATCATATATTATTATCATTCGTATTATTATTATCATTTAGGTACTTGCAACGTTGCCCATGTTGCAAGTACCTAAACGTCTAATATTTCGCTGTTTTGATATTAATTTATGTATGGAAATAAAAAATCGATTATGAAATGCAATTATTAATATCATAACACCGAATATAATTAGTTTTAGATGCAAAAAAAGTATTTGACATCTTTCCGAAAATGCTTTTTAACCTAAAACGGTTACAACATCAAGTCCTGTGTTATAATTATTATTTCAATTCATCTAAACTTATAATTTATTATAAAGAGAAACGTTTTGATATTTTTATGTTTGTTTTTTTTGTAATGGATAAACTCAAAAACTACTAAACCGATTTAATAAATTCTTTCGCATGACAGTAACTTTATTATAATATAGTTCCTGACATTGTTATTTACATAGCAGGTATTCGAATTTGTGTGGGGCAGGTAGGTACCACAACTAAAAAGTGAAAAATAAAAGCATTTAAAAAAAAAAAAAAACAACCGACTTCCAAAAAAAGGACTCCAAAGTGAATAATAAAAGTTATAAAAACCTAAAACCCAACTACTACATTAAAGTCAACTAAAAATATATTTTTCACTTCTCATGCTCTGAAAGTGCTTATTTGTGCAGGATATAGGCTGCAAATCGAATTTTGTGCACTAGAGCATTAACGTGTCTACTCATAAATGTATCTATATTAAGGCAAAGAATATGAGCCATACAGCCAAACACAATAAGAAGTTCATAGATAGAATTCGTTATTTTATAATATTTACTTTAATTTATTTGCCTTATGTGATTTTTAAGGCATAAAAGATATTAAAATTTAAATTCAAGTCCGGTAGGTTATTTAATTAATTTAAGAAAATTATTATTACAAAATTAATTTAATAGTAGGCTGTATAGGTCTGCAGCCCAAGCCTAATGTCAATGTCGTTTAATTTTACTTTGAATTTTAATTAAAGAAATGTTATGGTTTAATACTGTTTTATTTCCTCGCAATCGAAGTGAAAAGCAGAGTTTATAACTCGTGCACAAAACCATTTTATCTTCGACATTACTATCAGCCCTCGACTTCGTTTCGGGCTGCTAAAAGTCTCGGATAAAAATGGTTCGTTTTGTGCTCTTGTTGTAAAATCTACTATAAACAAGACAGACATATTAAATATTCGCAGTCACATGTTTTAGGGCATAGAATTGAACAGATTACGTGTGACTGTTTAATTTGTCTGTCTGTGATGTTTTATACCTTTTTAGTTGACTTTTTTGTCGTAATTGGGTTTTAGTTTCTATACATTTTATTTTAATTTTTTTGGGGTTATGTGCTAATTAAGCCCTTTCATTTGACATATTCAATTTAATGTGACATCACATAGCGTTTAACCAGCGGACGATCAAGACGCTTCCAACAATATCTCATTTGTCAAATTAAGATGAGTAGTTTAAAAGTTATGAGGGAACAGATGAACTTACAGACATACATCCTACATACGTACATTCATACCGGTCAAAATCATGACCCTCATTTTTGCTACGCCGTAGTCGGGTAAAAATAACTTTAATTTCGGAAGTCGGTGACAAAAAACGAAAATTTTAAACCAAAGACTTCCGATAAAGTTATTTTTCTCTTTGTAGTGTTTTTTTTTAGGAAATTTGTTTTTTTTTTAAATTTTATTAAATAAAAAAGAGTCATCGAAATCTGTCGACGCGGTAAAGAATTATCACAGAACACACATTTAAAAAAAAAAAATTGTGAAACTTCTCCTTCTTTTGACGTCGCGGTCGGTTAAAAAATCCAATATTTTCATTCTCTACCAATCCCACTAACCGCCCGGTCCAAATCTTCCTATTGGACCGTTAACAACAATGGCTCTCTCGTTATCTTCCCTGATCTTTGCCACCTGTACCGCTTGTATTTTTTCTTTTTCTGTCACGTAATCTCTCCAAACTGGTCTTCCGCTTCCTACAAACTTAACGGTGGCTGCTTCAGTTATCATTTCTTTGGAGTCAGTTGGTTCATTTCCTGATACGGCCATCACTGTCGCGAATTGGTGTTCACAATAAGACATGACTAAATATGGATCTTCTATCTTTATTCGTAATGACACCGAAGGCAGTTTCACAGCGGCTGAAAAAGGAGGATGAAAGATATACATGTTAAATATATCATAACATCATGACTATAATCCCCAATGGGGAAAGGCAGAGGTTAACCTCTAGTAAGTACACCCACATTTCGCCAGTAATGTTGAAGTCCCATGCAATACGGTGCCAGGCTATTGCTATCAACCGGGCACCAATCCAGATTCCGAGCTGCTATTGAGAAATTCCTGATGTAAAAACTCAATAATACTTTGCCCGACCTGGGAGTCGAACCCAGCACAGCACATGCTCAGCTGTAGCGCTTGCGACCCCTATACCAACGAGGCAGTTTGGTAGGCTTAGGAGTACATCGTCAGAGAAATAAATATGTAAATATTTAAAGTTCTTTAGGAATCAAGTGAAAAATGGTTAAGAGACTGATTTGTAAGTAAATTTAAGTCGTATTTTCATGGTTCCGTACCAAAATTGCAACAAAGGAACGGTCATGATGCGACTTCGTCTGTGTCGTTTTTCCTAATTGCATTCGTGGCTAATTAACACCAGCCGCAGGGGTCTCTATCAGGTTCTACGCTTGCCACGGTTGGTCCGTGGATGGGTGACATACCGAGACTCCTCCGTGCCTCAGAGAGCACGTTAAGACGTTGTTGTTGTTCCCGGCTGTCATTCATCTTTGACAGTCGTTACGGGTCGTGAGAAGCCCGAAAGTCTACAAACCAGTCTTAAGTATTACCCGGTTACTGGGTTGTGGAGGTCAGATGGGCAGTCGCTTGATGTAAAACACTGGTATTTATCTGCATCGGTTAGACTGGAAGCCGACCCTAACATAGTTGGAAAACGGCTATAAGTTGATTGATATTGCATTGTGAGTCACCGGTAGAACCTGTCTGTTGTCAGGCTGTAAGCAACTAAGTTCATACATGCTGGGTTTCAGTATCACTAAGCATGTAATGCTTAAATATATTGCACTGCAATGTTGTATTTCCAACTCTCGGTGGCTGACAACCTGTGACTTTTCGGATTCATGTGCGTATTGTATACTCGTAATTATCACTTGCTTCAAAAACGGTGAAGGAAAACATCGTGAAGAAACCGGCCTGATACATATTTCTCGACGGCATGTGAAGCCAACTCAGAAGCCCATGTCCGGCACGAAAACTCTGACACCAGGTTAGTCACCAACCCATGAAAATGAAAGAAAGAGGATGCTGAGCGTTGAAAATCCAACAATGCGCTTTTATTTAGACATTACATTTAGGTGTTATCTAGTCTTAGTAATTCGGGCATAAGCCTGAGTTTCATGGCTCATCAAATTGCGTGCTGTCGACCAAGAGAAGTTTATTATAATTATTGTACTAGCAGTGCCCCGCGGTTTCACCCGCATAAGTCCCGATTCTGTGGGAGTATCGGGATAAAAAGTAAATAAAATATCTGTGTGCCAAATTTCATACAAATCCGTTCAGTAGTTTTTGCGTGAAAAAGTAACAAACAGCCATCCATCCATCCTTTTTTTTTTTTGGGTGGGAAATCATCAAATGACTTCTCCCGCTCTGGGTGGACCGGAAGGCGTGTCAGTCTCTTACTGACTAACACCCACCCGTGTTCCTTCTAGTGCCTGTGCAATGCCAGGGGGCCACGGTATCCCTTTCGGACTTTCACACGTCTCCTCCTGCGGCGGCTAGGGGTGTGAGGGCGCAAATTTTGCCTCTCCCTCATGCGTTCCGCCTCCTCCTTCGCGAGCATTACTGCTTCGCAGAAGGAGGTGACGGCCTCCCATGCCCTCTCGCTCCGTACCATGGCCAGGACCAGGGCCGGACGCGAGAGATCCCCGCTGCCGATCGCCTCTACGAGGAAACGGCGGTGCTCTGCCCAAGCCGGGCAAACCTCCACCGTATGCTCCACCGTGACTTCCGGGCGATCCATCCATCCTCACAAACTTTCGCGTTTATAATATTAATTAATTATTATGTAGGATAAAGCAGTCAAAGGCTAGAACTTACGAGTGATAACGCTCGGTACGTCTTGTTTCGGTATAACATCAAACAAACCCCTCTTGTCGGCTGCAATCAGCAGCGACTCACTTATTCCATTCATTAATAGTTTAGTTTTGCTCCAATCGACAGTTTTGTTCAATATTTTGCCGTATTTTGAATGATATTCATTTACCAGCTGCAACAGAGATTCATGCCAACAAATAAAAATAATTAATATATTTAAAATTATCATTTGTTTTTATAGTTTACAAAAATATTGGTCTTGCAAATCAAAGTTAAGTAATTTACTATAAAAACTTCAAATAAAAAGGAAATTCTTTATTATTAATATAAGGTCTTAAAATAATTACAGAGGACCTGGACCACCGAGCTTTGCTCTGGTGAATATACAGAATGCTCATTTAATAGTATACGATAGTTCATACTTATTCCATGTATAAGAACATACTAATTCCATGCTGCCATTTTATTATTCTAAGGTAGCCATCTTGTTCTATACTTTAGGCGATCGAGCTGCGCTCGGGTGAAAATACGCAGAAATTTTTTCCCAGTTAAGACCTAGCTAGATCGATTTTTCGCCCCCGTAAACCCCTATATTGCAACTTTCATTGAAATCGAGAGCTGTTTTCGAGAACGTGATTACAAATATACATATTATATGTCGCAGTAAGATAGTTATTGCCGTGACGGTACCTATGTAGCTTTAAATGCGTGATTACAAATATAGTTATATGAAAGCGGTTCATAACTGTCGGAGTGCTCTAATTTTGTTTCTGCGACCAACTTTGACGTAGCGCTCGCCGGCTTCTGCCATGGCACCAATTCACAGTCCTTTTTTTGGTAACTGGGTGGAAATCCTCATGGATGTCCTCCGTCCTGGGGCGGAGGGGTCTGTAAGACTTCTACTGACTAAAACCACCCCGTGTTCCCTCGCACTCTTGTACCGGGGGCTACGAGGGCACTTAAGCACTCTTCAACACTCCTCCCAACAGTGGACGCAGTGATAACAACGAGCGTCTGGCTCCCTGCCTATGCGACGCAGGTACATCCTGAACCAGCGGTGCCCAGAGAGCACCTGCGTCGCCCTAAATGACAAGGAGACGCGCCACCTCCCGAACCAGTCGTCGAGCACCGGCCGGACCGCCTCGATGGTGACGAGGCCAGGGGTAGGGCTCAGAAGCCTGTTTCACCATTCCACCACCAGAACCTGACGGAGCTCGGATCGGTGCAGAGTGATCTGCCTCTGCACCAGTACCATGCCCCGAGTTCGCTCCTCCTCACGCCACCGATGCAGCGACGCGAGGGCTTCGAGATCCCACGGCGAGAACCCTGCCAGTGCGCAAGCCACCTCGTAAGAGATCGTGTGATACCCTCTGATTACTGTCAGAGTAATCAGAGGGTATCGCACGATCTCTTACGAGGTTATCATCCAGGTCTAGCCAATCTCTGCACAAGTGGCTAACGAGTCACATCCGTTCGAAAAACATGCATTTTTTCCTGAGCAAAACCAACGAACCTGTCTTCCACTGGATGGGAAACTGGCCCTGCTCGAGGCACGCTGAATAGAGTCCTCTCAATGAGGGCTCTAGGGCCATTCAGGCGAGAACGAGGGTGCGGCTAGTTAGTCCGTTGGCACCCGGGGCAGTGTTTTTCACTCGGAGCCGCATCACGCCCGCCGTCATCTCCGCTTCTGTCACCTCAGAGACGTCTGAGCTGAGGTCTTCTACTGACTCCACAGCTGCAGGCGGAGCCATCAACGGTGCCACGTGTTCTGCTCTTGCAGGGAAGAGTGCCGCAATTACGTCCTCCAGCAGCTGAGGTTAGAAACCCTCCGTAAATGGAGGGCCCCGGGAAGGAGTTTTGAAACCATGCGGTAAGGGCGCCCCCACTGACCCCCGCCTAGGGTCTCCACCAACTCTTCCCTGCCTCGCGTCTTGGCCTCGCCGATGGCTAGCTGCAGTCATCTTAGCCACGCGGTACACCTCATACCACGCAGCTTCCTCGTCGGGATCCCGTCGACGTCTGTTTCTATATCGAGTATACCGCACCACGCACGTGATGCGCAGCTGCGCGATCTCGGCAAACCTCACGGTGCCTCGTGGACTTTTTGTCGACCCGGGGCATGGACACATCCCAGATAAGCGCCATCGCCCCGTAGAACCACAGAGCCTCCGCTTCGACGCTACCCTATTCAGCTTTCATATTTAACACCACATGGAGTCTTTCCGAATCTCATGAAACACAGTAAAGTAGTTCCATTGTTCAAATGCGGTGATAGTAAAGAACCCAACAATTATAGGCCTGTGTCAATTCTGCCAGTTTTCAGTTAGGTGTTTGAAAAGTTGATGCTCAATCAAAGGTTACGTCACTTTAATAAAAAAATCCATCTGTCATGATCAACAGTATGGTTTCACCAAAGGGCGTTGTACCACTGACGCTGGTGTCACCCTAATAAAGAACATTTTCCACGCCTGGGAAGAAGCACAAGATCAGGTTAAGCCATGAGGTTTTTATTTGTGTACATTTCACAGACGTGGTGGGTATCGAGAAAATAGATTTTCTCAACTCTTTGTTGAAGTAACAACAAAACCAGCGGTTGTTGAGCCCCAAAAAAAAAAACAATTATTTTATTTTATCGTGTTAAGATAATATCAACCATCATATCGTAGGAGGAGCTCGTGGCTAAGTAGTAACTGCCGCACGGGTCGATCCGTCAGGTTAAGCTACGCTTGCCGGGGTTGGTCTGTGGATGGGTGAACATCTTTACATACCGAGACTCCTCCGTGCCTCGGAAAGCACGTTAAGCCGTTGGTCCCGGTTGTCATTCGTAGATCTTTGACAGTCGTTATGGGTCGTCAGAAGCCCGAAAGTCTGACAACCAGTCTTACCTAGGGGTATCGTATTACCCAGTTACTGGGTTGTGGAGGTCAGATAGGCAGTCGCTCCATGTAAAATACTGGTATTCAGCTGCATCCGGTTAGACTGGAAGCCGACCCCAATATAGTTGGGAAAAGGCTAGGCAGATTGATTGTGTTAAGATAATATCAATCCCCACCACGTCTGCTGAGTTCCGCTAACTAATTTTATTTGACCCTTAATATATTATGAATATTATATATTTCTTATGTATTTTGTTAAGTATCCACTTTAAATACTTTAACGCCAGTTACGGCACAACTCACCTTATTGGTTGGATACTCAAAAGTATGTTCTATTGCAACGTCAATTTCCATATTATCCCAGATAAAGAACGGCGTCCATTTCAAATTTACAACATCTTTAGGAGAAAAGACTGCTCCAACGGCAAACTGGTCGCAAGTAGTCCAGTTCATAGACTCCTCTGATCGTTCCGTAGTTATCTGGAACGAATGTTTTGAAAAAAATGGCCGCTTCCCAACCAACCGTGGTAATGGTGGCAGTACGTGGGCGCCGGGAATAGCTTTCCTTTTCGGAATATATTGGCGCTTTGCAGGCAACATTGCATTTCTGGCTTGTATCGTCGGTAAATCATACCACTTCAATATTGTATGATTCACCTCTTTATCCGGATTTAAAAACCTATCTAACAGCATTTCTTCTTTCGGGCTGTGCTTTCCGATAATTTCTGTTTTAGTGGGATTTATAAACAAAATATTTTGAGGTTTGGTCCTCTCCAGCAGTTCTAACGCTTCTCTTCGGTTGTTCGGCATTCTCAGACTTATTCCTAAAAGGTCTTTTGGTTGTTTCATTGGTGAGTAGGGGTCGAAGCCTTCTCGAGTAATGTGTCGAAAGGGCACAGGTTCGTCGAAGTTTGGTGGATCCATTTGCGTCGGAAGGCGCGAATAAATGTCATCGTTGTCATAGTCCACGGCCCCTTCTCCAGTCTTAGCAAAAACGAAGACGAAAACGCACAACAAAACGCTCATTTTTTTCTGAAATTGTAATGAAACGAAACAATAAAATTTCTTTTTATAGGATTGACCGAAGGCGCAGGGGTGCTCAACTATTTTCTAACATTCAATTTTATCGCTTCAAAGTGTGACTGTGAGCCTTTTGGGTTAATCATGGTAACTTATTGTTGATAGTTAGGTTAGTTATTGTAGTTAGTCCTATAAACTTTATGTAATTATGATTAGACTCATCTTTCTACAGTGTTTTTTCTATATCTACAAACACGGTACCAAAAACACGAGCTTTTGCGTCAATCACACAGTTGAGTTTAGGTATGAACGATTTGATCTTAGTAAGATACACCAGAAACCATATTATGCATTAATTGCCTCCATCAAAAACTGATTCCATTTAAAAACATTAGGTAATAACGAAAAATCAGTAGCTGCGTCAGTTTTTTTGATCAAAAATGATCCCAAATCTGGGCCGCGTGACTCGTCTGTTTTACCGTCATCATTGCCATGATTAAATTTGCCAAGATCATCCTTGTTTCAACTAGGTACCTATATAGTTGTTTTAAGTTGTCATGTAGACTCTTCATAACGAATTAATTTTAATAAAATTTAAAAAAATGCGCTTTTATCACCGTACACTTGATAGTAGTGAAACACGTTAATAAGAGAGATTTTGTGTGAGAGACAGAGAGAGTAATATCTCTCTTCTCTCTCATGTAACGAAATGTGCCAAAACGTGACTCGTCCTTGAAACTTCACTCTCAATTCTCATCCAATCAACGAATCAAAGTCAAGTCAAAGTTTCACTTCAAAAAATTTGACACACCTGAAATGATTAATTTCCTTTGACAGTATACAACATGTAAAAAAAACACGTCCGATCCGTGAGGGCATTGTTAAGGATCGTACTGAGAGTATATATATGTGGGAATTCACACCATTTTTTTTTTTAATTTTGTATTTTACCGGGTTATGAAAACGAAGAATGTTATGTTGTTTTACATGGAGCGCGGGCGGCCGTCGTTCAGTGAGTGTCTCAAGTCAAGTCCCTGTTGAAAATACTATTTTTTATGGATTTGAGGTAATTTTGGTACTAAAAATGTGAATTTTAAATAGCAATTACTTTTTTATTTGCAATAATAATAAGTTTTTTATTACTTTTTGAAAATTTTATTGCAGTACCTATGCGCCCCTTTCGGATCGAACAGGGTTTATTTACATGTTGTAGAAAATGTTGGCGACTCCAGTATTTGTAAAACATGTAATTTGACACCACCGGCTTGTTTTCTTCCGTATGCAAACTGACACATTGTGTTGCTGTATTTGACATGACTAACGTTTACATAACTATCATCACTTAGGTAAGTGTCGGTACACAGCTTCAGATAAGTTCCAGTTAACTGATTAATTTAACAATTTAACCTATATGGCGTATAATTTCATGTCTTTTTCATCAGCTACATCCAATCGGAAAATGTGACAAAACGAGTCGTATAAAATGAGTCTTATTTGGTTGAATTAGTTTCGGACCGCGTGAAATTTCTTGTTCCCCAGACCTTCCCCGTCACATTGCATCGTCTGCCCGCACCTACTACTTCGTTCTTTATGACTTTTTTCTTTTTGGTCATGTGATGTTCAGCCTACAGCCTTCCTCAAGAATGCAAAATAATTTTGGTAAATCCAACTGGTAGTTCCAGAGATTACCGCGTTCAAACAAAAAAACCGGCCAAGTGCGAGTCGGACTCGCGCACGAAGGGTTCCGTACCATTATCTATATTAAACGGCAAAAAAAATCATGTCTGTTGTATGGGAGCCCCCTTAAATATTTATTTTATTCTGTTTTTAGTATTTGTTGTTATAGCGGCAACAGAAATACATCATCTGTGAAAGTTTCAACTGTCTAACTATCACGGTTCATGAGATACAGCCTGGTGACAGACGCACAGCGGAGTCTTAGTAATAGGGTCCCGTTTCTCCCTTTGGGTACGGAACCCTAAAAACAAACTCTTTTGCTTTAGGTATTATTAATATAGATTTCAGTCTTATTAATAATTTTTCGATGAGCACAAAACGCAAAATTGTATGAAACTGAATGTAATAATTTCGGCAATTCACTTTTAACGACTTTTCGATTAAGTAATTGAAAATGTCACATTGGTACTTAAATTTGATTTGAATCCATACGTTCCCAAAATGTATGGAATGCTATATGATCGTTTATTCTGAAAGTGGGCAGCGTCGCATTTAGATGTCAAAGATTTCGCTGTTTAGAGTAATTTGGCAATATTACTGTATGGAAATATGAAATATGGCTAACTAGCGAACTAGAATTAATAATGAATTGCAATTATAACACTGAATTTGATGTCGTTTTAGTTGTAAAAAGACATTTGGAAAGGTTCAATTTTTTTTTTACCTTTAAAACGTTATATTCTGTGTGTGCGTATTTATTATTATTATTAATTATTATTGCAATTCATTATTAATATTCTAGTTCACTATTTTGCCATATTTCATAATTCCATACAGTATAGTATTAATGCCAAATTACTTAATCAAAACAGGTAAAAATTTGACAGCTATTTGCGACATTGCTAACTTTTAGGATAAGTCCTCTTTACTCGACAAAATGTATAGAATAGCAGATTATTTTTCTGAAGAACTTAAGTGCCACACAAAATAATCAAGATTTATCTTTTACCAGCTACATAAGGTTGGGTCAGCTTCCAGTCTAACCAGATGCTGCTTAATACCAGTATTTTCGTGGAGCGACTATCAGGCCTCTACAACCCAGTTACTGGGTGACACAATACTCTTTTTCTAAAGTATTAGGTATGTAGAGAATGTACCATCGAAGAAGTTCATATCTATGCATCGTAAGGACTATTTCTGCTTGCAGCGCTCGGCCGCTATGGAACCGGGCGGTAAAAGATGTGGTCATCGTTTTCACGGTTTTTTGTTTTCAAACTGTGAATGCTTCGATAGTACAGGGTGGCATGACATCGACGTGAAAACTGTTACCATGGATTCAGTACGTGATTCTGAAAAAATATATATTTTAAATACAAAATCTGCTATTCTATACATTTAAACCGCGTAGGTGACCCTTTTCTATGAACCAGCAGATTTGTATTTCAATAACCGACGAAAGATTTCTATGCAGGGGTTTGAATCCATGGTTTGAGTTTTCGCGTCGATGCCCTGCCAGCCTATATACGAGTATTTTGTATTTATCTACATGCAAAAGTACAGACGCCAGTACTTCAACCTACCCGAAACTGTCAAATATTCCCAATCAACTTTGAACCTTATACTTTAGTGATCAAGTTGAAAATCTATTAAAGAAATTTGACAGATTGCAGTAGATTGATGTGCTGGCGTCTGTACATAAAGGTATTGAAAAAATAATAAAAACATTATATGTTATTATGTGTATAATAATTATCTTATTCAAATCCAGCTATTTAATTAACACACAGTTCTTAACCAAACAAAGTATCTACAGTCGATTAGCCCACTGAAAAATTAACGATCACAGTCTTATTGATTGATTTGTTATGATCACATATAATTTTAAGTAAATATTGTGGAATGCAAATAAAGTATTGAATAATGAACCTGGTAAAGTAATTTTAATAAGCTTAAGCTAGCTTAAACGTAGCAGTATGTCTAATTTTTTAAATAGCTGAAAACAAAGTGTAATTTTTCGTAGCTGTCTGTTTGCACTTATTTCTTTTAAACTACACGATGATTCCCGAAGTATAGTAATACAATAATATTTAACTTAGATATATCCAAGTCTAACACAGAATCAAGATTTTTATCCATGCCATTTCATCACTAGATCGCAACCGTGCTGGGTCGGAACACTAACACTCAAATAAATTAATGCGTATTATAGCTCCTATCTCCTACTACATAAGGGTTAATCACAAGAATTGCAGATTGTGGTGCTGATGAATTATCTCTAAGTTTTCATCCTCTTCATCATCATCCATTTCGGAGGGGTCTGGGGCAACGGTGGGAATTGGGGGAATCGTCGCCGTGTGGGTCCGTCCGAAGTCGTTCCAGAAGCCTAACCTCTGTGCCTCTTCAGTCAGCTGGAAAAAATACCAATACATTTAAAAAGAAAAGTCCTGACTCCGTCTTTGGCTGACTTATCATGGGTGGGTGTTGATAAGTCAGCCAGAGACGGATTCAAAGAATTTTCAACTTTCTCAAACCCTTGAAACTAGAAAGCTGAAATTGTTCATATAAAAGATAAGACTTATGTAAGTCTAAGTTCCGTCATGGGATAGGAAATAAAGGACGAACAAAACACGGGAATTACTCTAACTAAACATATAATTTTAAATGTAAACTGTTTCTGTCCGTCGGTCTGTCTGTTATTTCACGGCGTTACGGCTAATCGGATTTATGTTTGGCTAATGTATAAGTAGTGCGTTTCCGTGGGATTTCTCGAACTTAAAGCGGACGAAGCCGCGAGCAAAAGCTAATATTATATAACGGGTGTAAAAATAAATCATCTTAACGAAGCCGAAAGTCACTTATTTATCCCGTTGTTACCCCGAAGCCCTTATAGGATCACTTAGTTGTCCGTCTGTCTGTCAAGATCCATTTTCTCAGGAACGCGTTCAGGTATCAAGTTGAAATTAATATAAAATACGTAGGACTACGGTCCCTTGGAGCTTTAAAAAATTCAAGCTTTTAAGTCAACACAATAAAAAAAACCGGTGAAGTGCGCGTCAGACCAAAATCACGTGGCGCGCCACTATTGCGATGATAAGTATAAGTTTCCTCTTTGAGGAGTGGCTAGAGAGGCGCCTTCCGCCTGCCGCAGGTCCTCACCGGACACGATTGTTTCGGGATGTTCCTGTTTCGGATAAGGCGGGAGGAAACGCCCGGGTGTCATCACTACGTGGATCGCCCGGAGGACACGGTGGAGCATACGGTGGAGGTATGCCCGGCTTGGACAGAGTATCACTGTATCCTCGTGGAGGCGATCGGTGGTGGAGATCTCTCGCGTCCGGTCTTGGTCCAGGCCATGGTACGGCCATGGTCGAGAGGGCATGGGAGGCCGTCACCTCCTTTGCGAAGCAGTGATGCTCGCGAAGGAGGAGGCGGCACGCGTGAGGGAGAGGCAAACTTCGCGCCCTCACGCCTACGGTGGCCGGGAATCGCTGGACGATTCCCGGCCACCGTAGGCGCGGGCTTGCGAACGGTGAGCAATGGGTAGCTCGCCTCTCGATAAGGACCTAGGCCCAGGTCGACGGCGCGTTGTGTTTCACGCGCACCTCAAAGAGATGTCAGCAAGTGAAGGGGTCGATGGGACCGATGCCTACCGGGGTTGCGGGAAAGTCCGAAAGGGATACCGTGGCCCCTGGCAACGTACAGGCAACAGAAGGAACACGGGTGGGTTTTAGTCAGTAAGAGTCTGACACGCCCTCCCGCTCTGCCCAGAGCGGGAGAAGTTATTTGATAATTTCCAATCCAAAAAAAAAATGTAATTCCCGTTGACCTAGAATCATGAAATTTGGCAAGAAGCAAGGTCTCACAGCACAAGTAAAGGAAATAGTTCGAAAATAGTTAATCACACAAAAATTGTTTTTAAATGCGAATGCAAACTTTCATTCACAGTTCTTGACCGTGCCGTACTCGTATAAAGATGTATGGGAGAACATGATTTTCAACTACAATGGTGTTGTTTTTTTTTAATAAATTCATCATAATTACGGAACGCTTCATTGTGCGTGGTCCTACACGCAGTTGACTGGTTTTTTTTTGTACTGGAAGGGGATCATACCAGGGAATTTTCTACTTACGGAGATATAGAAGGTCAAAAGGCCAAAAAAATTCGAGGTTATTTTACATAAACAACTTTTAAATTTTATAACTTATACGAATAGTATAACTTTAAATACTCCCACGATCTCTGTACCGTTGCATGCACCAATAAGCACAACGTTTTGCATGCGTATCTTTTTTTTATTTTTATTGCTGAATGGGCCTGATCTTGACCTCGATCTCACCTGATGGAAAGAGGTGGATGGGGTCTATTATGTAAGGAGCGTGCCTATAAGATGCCTCTCCACTCTTGCTTTGAAGGTAGAATGGTTATAAATGTGGATGGGAACACAGCCGCTGGCAGAGAATTGATTTTAATTGCGGTCTACCGTAAAATAAAAGTCGTTTCCTAGCTATTTTTAATGAACAAATTTACTTAGTGTGCTGTACAGAATGTATAGATGATGGCTTCTTCTTCGTGATGGGTCATATTACACCCTGTATAACACTTACATAATCATGATTAGGCATCTTGTCGACCGGCGCCAGAGCATAGCAAAGTCTATACTTGCAGTTTAGGATGCCCAAATAGCCAGGATCTACTACTTTCAGGGCGAACATCAGTAGTGGTGCTTGGGTAACTGTAATTATACACGGCAGAGTTATTGGTTACATGTTGGTAATCCGTTATAGGGATGTAGTAGAGGTCCTTTACAACCAAATGACCCTTTTTGACACCTATGCAAATGTCAACAATTTTAGAGTCATTTATTTTGACATTTTATGTTTTTATTTCATTCATTTTTAAATTACTCGAAAATGGTTGACATGAGCATAGGGGTCATAAGAGGTAATTAATAAACTACTTGAAATTTGTCTCCTGCATGACAATTCTCGTAAAAAAGAATAAACAATCAGGAATTTTCAAGAATCATGCATTGCCATACGACGTGGCAATGCTGCCAGCCTTTTGGGCACTTTTCCTGTTGACAGCAATGCGGACGAATTTTTTGTTGACCTATGATTCTTTCCCCTTCTTTT
Source organism: Xanthia togata (assembly GCA_963853775.1). Lineage (NCBI taxonomy): Eukaryota > Metazoa > Arthropoda > Insecta > Lepidoptera > Noctuidae > Xanthia > Xanthia togata. Next base: position 16,083,364 of record OY970809.1, read on the forward strand.
TATACTTGCACATTAATATGTACCTAGACGTTTATTTTAGTTTTCAAAAAAATAATCGTCTTAAGAATTTTGAAATAATATCTGCTGTTTTTCGGCACATGTGTTGTAATTGTAAGTAACATAAACATCCACCTGTATTTCCTTTTTTGAGGTGACAGAGGAGGAGGAGGGGAGAGTTGTCTATAGTACACCCACATTTCGCCAGTTATGTTTAATTCCCATGTAATAGGGGGCGAGCCTAATGCCACGAAAAGGAAGCAAAATTGTCTAAAATTAACATTAAAGCTTGAAATCATCTTCTTATTCGTCCTCGTCGAAGTCATTTATTAATTCGACAAAGTTAACCGCAAGGGCAAGGCAAAAGCAGTGAACGCAATGCATTTCAAATTTTTGACGTTCGAATAGTGCTGATTCTCCGCCTAGTTTGAATAAATGTTTTTTTTTTTCGAATTACAGCACCATAAACCTGCGTAACATAACTAAGAATTTTATTTTGTCAATTCAAATATATTACACAAACTAAAATATGGCATCGTAAAATTCCTCCGCATCGCTGTCGACAGGTAATGTAATCAATTTTTATTTTAATAATCTGTTAGTTAATTTAGAGTAATAATTAGAATAAAAAATGTATATGATCATGAAAAAAAAACATATTCATTGCGTTATTCCACGCTGTCGAACTTCCGATTTTTTCAAACATTATGAATGAATTTGTCGTGTTATTAAAATGAAAAGAATTTTCAAAGGTTCGTTCTAATATAATAATATTGATCGTTTAGAGCACCTTAATAGTTTCTAACCTTTTAGCGCAATTCCAGGTATTGTGAAATATCGCAGGCAGATTGTATGATTCGTCATTTCATAAACGGCGCCGTCCGTTTACAAACGATGGCGGTTTCGCAAAATGCCTAAGGCAAAATGTAAATTGCCTAGCCACAACATTAGATGGACAATTCAAACGCCGTTTACAAAATGCCGCGGCAAATTGAAGTTTTTAGTTATCCCGCACGTGAAAATTGTAAGGTGTCCATGGAATATGGTGCTCGGAGAACTCCAGCGGAATATTATTGGCACTTACAAAATTTTCGAAAATTTTGAACAATTTACAATTTAACGCATTATTTTTTCATAGTTTATAATCTAACGGAAATAATACTGATAAATTGTGAACTGGTATCAAACTTTCGACGTAACGCACCTTGCGCTTATACTAAATAGCCTGCCTAGCTGCCGCTGCACTGTTCGCTTCGCTCGCTCGGCTCGCGCGCGGTTGGTCACAGTTCTAACCTAACCTAACTTATTTCACCCAGTTCACAATTTTTCGATTGTTTATAATCTAGCGGAAATTTATAATACCGATCATTGATAAACTAACGGTTCTCACAATTTTACGGTAACATGATAGGTACCTGATTGCTGGAATAAAGTATGATTTGTCCAACTTGTGATTAATGATGTTCACCCTACAATAACTATCAATTTCGAAATTATAACAATCGAACGAATTGCCAATTTGCCTTAGGCATTTTGCGAAACCGCCAGCGTTTGTAAACGGACGGCGCCGTTTGTAAAATCACGAATCATACAATTATAATATATATATATCAATCTGCCTAGCCTTTTCCCAACTATATTGGGGTCAGCTTCCAGTCTAACCAGATGCAGCTGAATACCAGTATTTTACATGGAGCGACTGCCTATCTGACCTCCACAACCCAGTAACTGGGTAATACGATACCCTTTGGTAAGACTGGTTGTCAGACTTTCGGGCTTCTGACGCCCCGTAACGACTGTCAAAGATCCACAAATGACAACCGGGACCAACGGCTTAACGTGCTTTCCGAGGCACGGAGGAGTCTCGGTATGTAAAGATGGTCACCCATCCACAGACCAACCCCGGCAAGCGTAGCTTAACCTGACGGATCGATCCGTGCGGCAGTTACTACTTAGCCACGAGCTCCTATAATATATATATATATATATATATATATATACCATTTTAGGGGCATGAGGAACAGGGTGTAAAGTTCACTCATTCACCATAGAAAAGGGAGGATCCTCCAACCAGACGGGTGTTGTGTCTGGCGGGCCGACTGCCCGACTGTTGATTTCGGATAGTTTTATCTATGTCGTTCGCGCGGTAAACTCTAATTGCGCGATGCAGGATTTGTGTGACGTCATGTCTTTGATGCGTAGTTCGTATGTGGCGGTGTAACCGCTACATCACTCCCCTCCGGAGACCGGAGGTCGATAGTGGGCTGAGTCTTGTATCTTGCGAGGCTTCACAGTGCCAGCTAAGGTTCCAGTGAGTCGGAACCGGGTGCCGCACAGTTCGCGGTGAGTCGGAACAGTCTGCGGTGATTGCGGCGATTGTGGTGATTGAGGTGATTGCGGTGATTGAGGTGATTGAGGTGATAGCGGTGATTGCGCTGATTGAGATAATTGCTGTGATTCCCCAGTGAGTCGGGGTGATGAGGCTGAGGGTGATGACAAGGAATGCGCGTTCGCTGCATGCTGGTGGTCAGGATACCCGTTGAAGCCGAGGGTGCTGGCTGTCTGTGTGACTCGCCTCACGAAAGCTTGCGGGAGTGATGATGATGATGACGTCACGCTGAAGTAGTTGCACGAAGGCTGCGTTGACTTTCATACTCGGGGTCACCATTTTAGGGGCATACATATATATATATATATATATATTGCACAATACCATGAATTGCGCAATGTTTTCGACCGTTTAAGGTTAATATTCCGCATTATAAATATTGCGTAAACTTATTGTAGGTGTAGGGTCCGCCTTAGTGTATAGCTCAATTAGGGAGCCGGTGTCCCCCAGAAAGCAGGTCAGAAGGCGAGGAATCTTCTGTGTTACTACAGTTGCATTGTTAGGTAGGTACTCAAGTTTAACCTTCCGCAGCCCTCCTAATTTGTAGACGATTCAAAAATATATAATTTAATATACTTACACCCAGTTGCACAAAGGCAAACATTAATGCCCCATTACGTAATGGATCATTAACGCTAATGATTTCATTAATTTCATCAAATCGGGTCTAATGTTGCTTTCCGCAACAAGTTAAAAGAAAAGTTAATGAAAGATTACTATTTAATGACAGCTTTAAAAAGTAAAGTTCGTTTCTGCAACTGGCTGTTACACATAGCGTCACCCTCCCCGCTAACTGTTGTATCTCACAAACTGACGTATCTACACTGATGTTACCTACGTGTTCATAACTTTTCGAAAAAAAGTTTTATGACCTAAGGCTTTAGGGCAAAATATAAATAAGTTATTAATTCATTAATATAGCCACAGCTAACGCAACTACAGTACTAACATGATTGTAGCGCCCGACTTAATGCTGTTGCTCTGGAAAAATATCAATTCCTAGATAGGACGGTTAGCGGGAGGGTGACGAAGAGATACGTACACTCAAAAGCTAGGGTTGGAATTATTCTGAACATGCCAGGGGCATTGGTCTTGACGACCAGCGCGCTGAAGTCGATGGAACTCTCCATGAAGAGCACAGAGTTGGTCCAGTTCACGGGGGGTTTCAGCTCAGTATCCAACTCCACTCGAAATCGGTCGACTAGCTGGAAGAAAAAATTCATATGTGCTTCATGAAAAAAGAGAGAAGTGAGGTATTATATCTATCGGAAGGGTCATGAGTACGGGATGTCAATAGACTACGAAACGCAAGTGTAAAGTTGGCGCGTTTCGACAGAGTCTAGCCTGATATTCGTACCAGTCGACTAGGGCGCTGCGCTGGCGTGGCGCAGCCCCTTTTACCATCGGACTCCGTACGGACAACAAGTGCCTAGAAACTGTCCAACGCGCAATATACTCTTTTAAATACAGTTATTAGAAAAAGTATGTGAGCCGCCAACCTGACGACAGAATGGCGGGTGTATTCTAAATCTGAATACACCTGCCATTCTGTCGTCAGGCATATGAGATTTTATAGAATTGCATAATCATCACGCCTTGTTTTCCCATAGGATTTGTCAGAGGTGTACCCATAGTAGGTACACCCACATTTTGCCAGTTATCTTTAAGTCCTATGTAATAGGGGGCGAGCCTAATGCCATCAACCGGGTACAAATCCAGACTCCGGGCTGATATGATGATAAGAAATTCCTAATGGAAAAACCCAATATCACTTTGCCCGGGAAGTCGAACCCAGGTCCTCATGCTCAGCAGTAGCGCTTGCGACCACTAGACCATTGAGGCAGTCAAATCAGAATAGTTTAAAGTTCACTTCTAGTGATTCAAGGTGTCACAAAATCTTAGAAAGCTTTCCCGACATTACCCGAACCGGTACACTATGCACTACACCAGGCCCTCCTATCTTCTTCATTTCAGTGATTAGTTCCGGCCAAATTAAAAATTTCGCAGCAGGAGTTAAGCTGATGTTGACCAATGGAACTGCCAGACCCTGTTGCCATTACTGACTGCCTCCAGCAGTACGTACTCCACAAGTATTTTACAGAATATATTATAATATACCTACAATTTAACTTCAAATCTTTATTAGTAGCTTTTGTGAACATGATAATTATTCAGAATTGTAATAGCAATCACGTAATTTCGTGTATAATACGTTTTTTATTTTTAATAATTTATTCATCTTTGTATAGATTATTTTCTATTTTGTGAATGTGAGAACGCTGTAGGCTTAGTGGATTGTATAATTGCTGACCATAATTTTATTATTTTGTTAAGTACCTGGTACTTGTTGAAAGACCTACACTGTCCTCCCATACCTAATAACACTGTTATTTGAAAATATTGTAAAAACCAATTAATTTTAAAAGAGTAACCGTGGAGTTTCTTGCCGGCTCTTCTCCATAGGAAACGACCCATTGGAACCGTGCACCTAGCTTCTGACGTTTCATAAGTGCCCATGTAGGTTTATGTGAAATAAAATATTTTGATTTTTTTTTTTTATCCGCTTGTAAACCTCTACGGCAGATCGCAGTGTGTAGGACAATCCATCATAAGACAATCGGGAACAAAATCTTACGTCAATACTGACTAAATAACGTAAATAAAAAGTACAAACCACATCAGACGGAACACTGAATTTTATGTTATAACTCTCTTCAAATTGAGGGTTCCAGAAGTAGAAGATCTTCCAGTCAATGTCCAACACACTCTTAGGGTCAAAAGTACTGTTCTCCAGGAATTTCTCGCAAGAGGTATAGTTCTCAACATCTATTTCGCTGAGGTCCTTAAAAGCTGAACTTTCTTGTATCGACAGAGAAATTATAAGGAACATTAGAAACATGGCTAACATTGGCTTTAACAATAAACCAAGCTTCCACATCGTATATTGTCTGGATTAATTTATTCACTTCAAAACGAATTACACGTTTACTTGTTATCACTTTTAAATGGAACAGAATTAACTTATTTTATTTTAAAATGTCTCCTAATTATTAAGTTTGTATTGCACGATCAGTAAACACTGAGCGAATACCTTTCGTGATCGCTATATATAAGGCAATGTTGTTATTATTTACTGTAACATTATATTTATTTACAAATTTTAATGTTAATGCGATATTATCTTTGTTCACATTCCTTCAGAAATATTTTCTACAATTCTTATATTTACTGTTTTGGGTATAGCTTCCTTTATAAATACGTTATAAATTGTATCCTCGCCTTTTTATGCCACAGTTTCATTATCGGTTTCTACTAGTGGAGGTTTAAAAAAAACAAAAACACGGAGTTATATTCATTTTTGGTGAGGACCTCATGCATAGGATTCAGTCTAAATCAAAACTATTCAAGCATGCCAGATATAGGTATGTACGTGAGTAACGCTGTGTACCTTCCTAAGCTTCTGGATTATATTTTGATCAGCCCACATTCCAAATAAAGGAGTTGTTTTGCTTAGTATTATTCACAAAGTAGGTACCTATTTTTATGTGCGTGAACTTGGCAGATCATTTCCCAGCAGAGCCTAAAAAAATGTGAGTTCTATTGGCATGCGGGAGAGTTCTAGAGTTCCTTATACTTAAAAAAAAATGCTGCTCTTCAGTCCTAATCAAATTCTTTTTTGATCCTACTAACTTAAACACTGAATGAAATCTCGATTTCTCCTAACCTATCTTTTTCACAAGGTTCTGCTGATAATGTATGTGGTGAGACTTCTGCTTTTTAATTAGTTTTTTTTTCTGTTACTGGGATCTTGTTTACTAATTATAGCCCAAAGAATCTAATAAAATTCACAAATTACGTCATTCACGATTATTTTACGAAAATGATTGTCTTTTTCTAGTAACAGGTCATTGTTTTAGTTTTTTTTTTTTTTAATATGGTCTGCAGAACTCTTTCGGAAAAGTATAAGGAACAATAGAGCTCACCTCTGCGCACCTAAATCAGTTTTAAAATTTTAATTTTGTAAAAAATTATTTGCTGGCGGAAGTTAGCAGAGCATATTTTCATTCGATTTTTTTCAGGTAAAAAAGCCAGAACTATTTTTTTAAGTATAAGGAACTCTAGAACTTACCCGCATGCCAATAGAACTCACATTATTTTAGGCTCCGCTCGGAAATGATCTGCCAAGTTCACCCACATCCTATTTTTCTTGTTAAAGAAAGACTTAGACTTCTTAGACTCTTTTAAAAAGAGTCTTTAACTTTAACAAATCCTAAAGAATCTATAAGAAAAATTGTGTTCGTGGGCTGGAGTGTCCCAATCATCATTATCTAGCCTTTACTTCCATACTTCGTCATCTCAGTAGTCCCCCCTTTCTAGCCATATCATCTTTCACACAGTACATCCATCGTTTCTTTGGTCTTCCCCTATATTCATCGTCATTAATACAAGAAACTTTAGTCACGACAGTGTCCCAATCTTGTAGATAAGTACTCGACAGATATCAGAACTCATTTGAAGTCATGTTAATATTTTTTATATAATTTATTTGTATTTTACAATGTATGAAAGAAAACGGAGTGTGAAGAGGACGGTTGACAGGGAAGAATGGAAGAGACGGGAAGAAACAAACGTGCTGAGCCGACCAAGTCATGGGACGAGGACAGGAAGATGATCAAAATGATGATGACAAAAAGAAAAAAAACGTTCCAGCATTAATTTATTCCTTTGGAACGTTTTTATTCTTATTTTTATTTGACTGACAAGTGTGGTGGCCGGATCCGATGTCGAGGTTACTGACAATGCCGACGATCTCTGAACGGATCGGGAATCTATTTTTGCGGGTTGACAGCGTCGTCACGCCGACCTGACAGTCGGCCATCAGCAGGTACTTGCCTCCGTTTATCAATTTCAAATGAAAACTGAGTAGCGACACCGTCCGCTTCATTGGTGATATATCTGAAATGATGTGCATAACATAAGCATAATCAACCAATAATGATCCCACTATTGGGTCACATTCCTCCCGTCTGTGAGAAGGAGTGGGCCGTAATCCACCACGCGGGTCCAGATGGTGGATTTCACATATTTTGTCGTCTTAAAATTTCCGGTTCCGGGACATACCGGTTTCCTCACAAAGTTTTCCTCCACCATATTGAATGTTGATAAAATAATTTACACAAAGTTGCCTATGAATTTGTTAGTCGCGGCCGTTTCTACTGAGCCACTACTGCTGTGCTGCAAAAATCGCTTTTGTAATCTAGTCTTCAAACAGGGTGGCCCACTCGAAAGTATACAACTTTAAATTAAGATTAATTTTGTTACAAACTAAAATTAAAAATTATAATTACCAGTTATTTTTTCACAATTATATTATTCAGGCTTGCCAATGTTATATGGTAAATAACATGACCCGAATCTCCAACTCCAACTTTTTGCTCTTTAAAAAGGCGATCGCTTTTCATCGTGTTTTTCATGTAATTTACAATCTCAAAAATCTTGTTTTTCGTTTACGAGATTGACCACGACAAGGTCCTTTAAATATAACCCCACATAAAAAAGTCAGGACATGTCGCGAAATCCTGAGTGATCAAAATTGTATTCGTTACTCGTAATAATTTGTTAGAAGAAATGGATCAAATTACTGCAGGTATATATCGGTGGTCAGGTTCAGTGGCACCAAACCAGAACAGTGGCAAAAAATATTGTATACTAGAGCTAGCCACCTCGTAGTTCGTTCACACATCTAAAATATTTCAAAAACTGCATGCATTCTGACTGACCAAACCAATGCATCTTCATTTGTCACGCCATTTTGCGCATATTTTCGCGTAAGGACCTCCTTACGACTACTACAATTCTAGGTGTTATTGTTATGATCAGAACGCTTGACTGAAAGTAGAAGAATGCTGACCTCTCTTTTGCTGGACCCAGAAGTGGATGTGGAGTGGCACGTAACCAGTTGTCATAGTAAACAGAAGCAATCAGATGATCAGTAACTTAACTACCCACTCACTTACTTTTACTCGGAAATCGTGTAATCTAGTACAGTACGACACAACTTAGATGTATGTAACATACATTTGATAATTTTCATTCATTCATTTCAATTTTACGAATGTATATATTTGGTTATATGACTTTACAAGTTATTGCGTTTTTCTTAAAGATCATTTTCGTCTAAAGCAGTAGTAAAGATTGGTGATTTTGAAGGCGCACTCAGTTCGCATGGTGATCGGTTTTACGAATTTTGCCGATGATACGTCTAAGTTGTGTCGTCCTGTAACTGGGTTGTGGAGTACAGATATGCAGTCGCTCCTTGTAAAATACCGGTATTCAGCTGCACCCGATAGATGGAAGCCAATCCCAATAGTTGGGAAAAGACTGGGCAGATGATGAGTAACTTACCCCCATCTCTTATGACGTTGGGCACTCCATGGAACCTCCCCGCAGGTCCCTGGTCTGCAAATAATAGCATTTCGTGTTTTTCGCGACCGATTTTTACCAGCAGCGTGGCAGCATCCCAGTTAGGTTCAGTCTTCAAGTACTCGTTCATGTCATTGTGGAAGCGGTTGACTATCTAAACAAAGAGATGATAAGATGGAGATGAGAAATCAAAGACGAAAATAGTTAAACAAAGCAAGAAGCCACTTCTGAATAGTAAAGGTAGTTGTGGCTAGATCTCGTGAACACAACATAACATTATTAACATCACGCCTGTAATACCTGAAGCGTTAGGCAGAGGTGTACCTATACAATTTCGCCAAGGGGCATGTAATAGGTGTTTTTCTGATATTTTTTTTAATTTTTTTTTCGAAATTTAACTTGTTTTTTACATTATATTTTTTTTTTCAAAATCAGCCTATTATTTTATGGCCTTACGCTTGTGTTTTTTAAATAAATACATTTTATTTTTGTTTTTTTAAATGTCTTCACCAACGTTTTTTTTTTCATAGTCACCTTTTTTTGTAAAACAACAACAAACAACTCATAAGCTTTTAGAAATACTAAATAGAATCAAAATAATTCAAAAGGCAAATAACAAAATAATACAAAAAAAAAATATAACATGAAAAATATTAAAGATAGTTTTCCCATTTAGTTAATTTTCGATAATTTTTCATGAATATTCAGAAAAATACGGGCGGTCACTTGCCCGTGGGTGAAATTTTATAGTAAAACTAAAAAAAATACTACGCTCAGTGCGCTTAGTTTGCCTCAGACTCGCACGAATAAATGATTATAAGTAAATGATATTTATTTGAACTATAATTTGTTTAAAAAATAGCACATTATTGTCACGGCCTGCTTATGGGCATTGATAGTGTGAAAATGTGGGCCGAGGCAAAGCCGAGGCACACATTCATGAGTGCATCAATGCCTGGTTGCGGTCAAGGCTGGTATAGTACCTACTTTTCTCAAATAATGCGCGGAAATTCAAACTAAATAAATTAATCATAAATTTCAGAATCAATTACGAACAACGACAATTTTTCACGCGCCAATATGTTAATTTGTGTCTTTTTTACTTTTAACAACTCTATTTGCAACCCAAATTGAAAATAACATCTGATGATGATGATGGTAATAAATTACATCCTTGGTAGTCATGTGTCGAAGTATTTTGAAGATGGTTGTCAAAATAATGCTTGAATTTCCAAGCAATGTTTCAGAAAAAAAATTACACGTCTTATATAAATTGTGTTTTTAAACTAGATTAGTTCAGTGTAGGAAACACTGAACTCATCTAGTTTAAAAACATCAGCAGTCGGATAGCAAAAACTGAGTTTCTTTAGTTTCTCTGAGACGATAGACCAAAACCAAACTCAGACTCTATTTTAACGTCCCGACATAATCTTGGTCAGGCCATAATTATATGAGAACCATTCAGACTAGTACCTAATACAAATTAAACGCCAGCATCAAATCATCTAGTCTGCAAAAATCACAAGTGTTTTTTTTTCAGCGTGAAAACTTGGCTTTCTAAGTAAGTTTGAGCGCCTATGTATCGTGAAATCGCTTCATAATCAGCCGATTATTTTTGTAACAGCCATAAAAATACAAAAAAAATAATCGGAGCATTTTCTTAACAGCTCATGGTATTAATAAAAATCAAACATCAACTATCTAATTGGGTAACACATTTTCGGAAATGATTAAGACTAAACTTTTTCATTTTAACAGTTCAACATTACAGTAATTGCGTTATTTACATTGTTGAGCAGATCTTTTTTCAAACTTAAGAAGCAATTGATTAGCAATCTATTTCAAAATTATTCAAATTGTGATTGATTGTGTATTACGCAATTAGGTTGCTGAATTAAAACTAACCGCCAGCGTAGAATTCATGAACGACAGATCCAAGCATTGGTTTTGTAAATCCATGTTCCATGAGTAGTAAACCTTCCAGGGTTTACCCAGCAACAGTTTGACTCCAAAATACGGTTCCTTTGATAACCTGTCGCACATCGCCTGACCTTGTGGGTTATTCTCGAGAAGATGAACATTTTTCAATATCAGTTCTCTGTGCTCCTCGCTTGTCATAAGTTCTCCTGACACCATTGGCACTAATACTACAATGAGGCGTACGAACTTCAGGAGTTCCATCGTGACACTACGATTTCATGTAAAATATTTCTCTTTATAAAGTCTAACGGTGAGACGTTGTTATGTGTGTATGGCTTTTCCAAGGCTCAGTCGAATCAACATTTATCTGTGAGATCAACGTTACAATGTTTTATAACGGATATCCTCACCTACTTGTTTATGTAGATGTTCACTTTCACACTCAATCAGGTGCGACTTATTAGCGGATATTTAAAATTTACAGTGTTTGAAGGAATCGTGAAACATAATAGTGAATTGGAAGTGGGAGAAAAATGCACTGAATATTTGGGTGAAGGGTGCAACTACTAATTCAACTTGACCTGCCCTATTTTCAACGTGTATTAAGAAAAAGTTGAAATTAGTTTTGTAATGACAGCTTGACCTAACACAATTCATATAATTATCTATTTTAAAAGGGACAGGCATCTTGACCAGACCAGACAAGACCGGATTCTCGGACCGCTGAATATCTGCTTCTTCTTCCCTCCCTGGTCCCGATATTTAGAGTCAGACCCGACCCTAAATAAAGGAAACAGGGACAAGCGCGGATCCACAGATGTGCACGATGGGCATGCCCACAACCCTAATAGACTTGTGACATATTATCCCGCTTTCACGGTATATTGAGGTCGATAGGCTGATGATACTATATCCACTGCCTTAATAAAATAAAATAAAACAATCAATCGTGAATAGTGATGCGCCGTTCCCAAATTCCCTTTCCCGGAAATATTTCGAGTGGAAAAGTTCCAGGGAATATTCCAGCATTCCCGGGAACGTTCCCACATAGTGGGAAATGGACATTTAAATTGTTTAATTTGTAATACAATATTTTTCGTTGTTATATTTTTTTTTTAGTTATTTTGTTTAAATTAAAATAATGAATAAATACTTTGTTTTAATTCAAATAATTTCTTACTAAAAACCTTGGAACGTGCCCATCGATCCCGGGAGCAAAGGAATATTCCCAGGGAATATAGGGATATTCCCAGGGAATATGGGAATATTCCCAGAGATTATCGGGAAAGTTCTCAAAGCAACGACTTAATTGAATTATGCCTATGTATAAAGGTGTACTTGCTTTTGCACATAGCGCAAAAGTTATTTACAAAAATATATACAACTATTTAAGTCAATATTCCCAGTCGTTCCCGACGTGCCCGGGAGCGTTCCTGGGAATTAGGGAACGTAGGAAACGATCCCGGGAACGGCGCAGCACTAATCGTGAATCGTGCGTGATTCGGAACGCAGCGAAGTACATAATCAAGTCACATAATTGTAAAAAATCTTAGTCAGGGCGTCATACATATTTTGTAAAAATCTCCTTTGTAGGAATGCACTATAACGATCATGAGCGAGTTCATACTTTCGGGTGGCTGTGACCACAAGCTTTTTTGAGGGCTGGATCTGCGCCTGGGCAGGGACCTCACTTTTCTGCGCCAAGTGGCTCGATCTTGGGTTGTCGGTTCTAGCACCGACCGTTGAAAATAATCGCTCAAGTTTATTAGATCCTGAACGAAACCCTGTGAGGTCTACCGACCTACAAATTATCCTGACATGCTAGTCTAGTTACATTTGCATGAGCTACCTAGTTCAGCTCACGTCTACATGAATAATTTTAGTAATATTATAAAAGTAATGCAATTCTATTCGAATGTCCCAATCATCATTCTCGAGGCCCTTACCCCAATATATTTGGGGTCGGTACATTTGTGTTTTACTTCCATACTTGGTCATCTCAGTAGTCCCCCCTTTCTAGCCATATCATCTTTCACACAGTACTTCCATCGTTTCTTTGGTCTTCCCCTACTCATATATACATCCACTAATGTGGATATAGAGAAATACTCTAAGTTTTGAGTATATTAATACTCAAAACTTTACTCACTACAGAGTATTTCTCTATATCTTAAAGATAAATACAGAGTACAAACTTTACTCGCTACAGAGAATTTCTCTATATCTTAAAGATAAATACAGAGTACAAATACTCTGTAGTGAGTAAAGTTTTGAGTATATTAATACTCAAAACTTTCACTACAGAGTATTTGTCTCTGTATTTATCTATCTATCTGAGACTATTTTATTTTTAATATACTCAAAACTTTACTCACTGCACTGAACCAACGGAACCGTCTTAAAAAGATAGAAATAGATAAAAATCACCCGTCTCTCCACTATTCCATTGCTTACTCAAGGATGCATATCCGGTACGGCTCGTAAATCCTTTCCTATCCTGAGGGCACGTCTTCCTTACCATTACCGCGCCCCCCGGTCTACTCCTTGATATGCAATGGCCTTTGTAGTCCCATGAAACATGAGACTTCATGGGCTAGTGCAAATCTTGGGGTTCATTCGATTTATCGAGTCTGGTTTAACCAGACTGGGATCCACGCTGGGATCGGTGCCTTTCATTCATTCATTCATTCATACTCAAAACTTTACTCACTGCAGAGTATTTCTCTATATCTTAAAGATAAACTAGTCAAGTCAAGGAAGTCAATGAACGAGGATGGAAGATGACGAAAGAATGGCAAGATAGGAAAACGACGCCAAGACAAAACAAAAAGAAAAGAAAACCGGCCAAGTGCTAGTCGGACTCACATATGGAACGGAACCCTTCGTGGGTTCCGTTCCATATTCTTCAGTTCAGATAATTGACAATACTGAACGAAGAATATTTAACATCTTCATTTTCAAAATTGCGAAGATAAATTTGTATTTAATAATAATACTGTTAATTTCAAAGTTATTTTTGCAGTTGTAGAAAATCGCCCATATTTAAATAAAATACCATATGAATCGGTGTTTTTATATTTTTGTTGATTAAATACAGTATATTATCGTAGCTTATATAGGTACAGAAGTCTCAAATTCCTGACTTGTTGCGATAGAGCTCGAACAAAAATAGTCTAAAACTGACCACTTTTACTTTTTTAAATTATATTTGTACTCTACTCGATGAGTTCTAGACAATGGCAATGACACCCTACATGCCAGGCTATATTTTTGTATGTCGAGGGGGACCTAAATTTAAATGTCAACTTTATTTATTTTTTGTTATAGCGGCAATAGAAATACACAATTAATACGTTAAAATTTCAACGGTCTACCTATTACAGTTCATGAAATACAGCCCGCTGACAGACAGACAGACAGCGGAGGCTTAGTAATAGGATTCCGTTTGGCAGTCTTCGGGTAGGGAACCCTAAAAACATGCCAACATTAGTTTATTCCTTAGGATTTTTCTTTCTTATTCTTATCACTCTGACAAGCATTGAGGCCAGGTCCCATGTTTAGGGTACTGACGATGCCGCTGATCTCTGCACGGTACGGCAATTTATTCCTGCGGGTTGACAGCGTCGTCACGCCGATCTGACAGTCAGCCACCAGCAAGTACTTGCCTCCGTACATAAATTTCAAATGGAACTTGTGTAGCGGCACCATCTTCTTTCCTGGTAATATATCTGAAATGATGTGCATAACATAAGCATAATCAGTCTATATTGTTCCTCCTGGCCCCCTCTCTGTGAGTCCCACTCCCTAGTGGGCCGTACCCAACCACGCGGGCCCAGTGAGGGTTGGTGGATGTCCGATATCTTCTCGTCTTCATGTTTTCAGTTCTGTGTCTTCACAGAGTTTTCCTTCACCGTTTTGAGAGCAGCGGTGATGAAATAATTTATAAGTTAAGTGCCTATCTGGATTCGAAGTTTTCGAACCTATGGCCTACTTTGTTTTCGCGGCCGTTTCCATTGGGTCACCGCTGCTGCACTGCAAATAATATGGTTTTATTAAAAATCGCAACTGTAATGAAAAGTCAATCATACAATAAGCCCAAAACTTGGATGTATACAACTTTATATAAGGTTATTTTTATTACAAACGAAAATTACCAGATATTTTTTCATAGTTATATTATTTAGGCTTGCCAATTTTATGGGTTTTCTAGGTTTTGCCCGAGGCTTCGATGGCGTTCGGAAATTATCCCACGGAAACGTACTACCGGGATAAAAGTATTATATGTGTTAATCCAGTTTATAAACTATCTGGGTGCTTCCAAAACCTATTAGTAGCATAATACTAACGATTGAAATACTATCGTGAATTCATGCGAGCAACGGATTTGGACGACACTTTTTGTTAGGGTACTGCTCAGAAATTATGCACAACGTGTCGTGAACAGAATACCGTCTTGTATGCATGCAATTTACTACCGGGATAAAAAGTAAGCATCCCGTATTCTAGCCCAAGTTTAAACCCATGCGCCAAAATTCATTCAAATCCGTTTAGCACGAAAGCGTAACAAACAAATAAACAAACTTTTTTTTTTTTTTGGGTGGGAAATCATCAAATAACTTCTCCCGCTCTAGATGGAGCGGGAGGGCGTGTCAGACTCTTACTGACTAAAACCCACCCGTGTTCCTTCTGTTGCCTGTGCAATGCCAGGGGGCCACGGTATCCCTTTCGGACTTTCCAGCAACCCCGGCAGACAATGGTCCCATCGGACCCCTTCAATTGCTGACATCTCACTTTCGCATTTGTAATATTAGTTTGGATTTAAGTTAGGATATATTACTAGGTGTTGCCCGTGACCTCGTCTCTGCGATCCAGGATAAAAAGAACCCTATATTCTGCTCCATGTCCCAAGCTACCTTTCTGTCAAATTTCATTACGATCCGTTCAGCTGTTTTAGCGTGAAAGCATAACTAACTAACACACAAACTCACTTTCGCATTTTTGTTGTAATATTTGAAACAGTATGTGCCCCATGAAAGATGTATGTACTATCTAAAGATAGTCTGAAATATGGTTAATCTATTTTATCTTTGTTTCTAGGATAGTTAGGATAACATCTACCAAAAACCTCCAATTTTATGATCCTTAAAAATGTGATCGCTTTTCATCGTGTTTTTCATGTAATTTACAATCACACTAAGAAAGTCTCAAATGTTCTGCTATTAGTTTACAAGATTGACCACGACAAGATCCTTAAATATAACCCCACATAAAAAAGTCAGAACGTGTCGCGAAATCCTGAGTGATCAAAATTTTATACGTTACTCGTAATGATTTGTTAGAAGAATTGGATCAAATTGCTGAAGGTATTGCGGTGGTCATGGTCAGTGGAACCAAACCAGAACAGTGGCAAAAAATGTTGTATACATCCGAGCTGGCCACCTTGTAGTTCGTTCACACAGTTTTAAAACATTTCAAAAACTGCATGCACATTTCAAAGTCTAATCTGACTGACTTAACCATGTTTCTTTTTTCTCACGCCATTTTGCGCATATTTTCACACATAACCTCCTTACGACTACTACAATTCTCAATACTCAATACTCAATTCTTTATTGCATTCCACAATGTAGGCTTAGGTGGTAAACATTTATTTGGTAGGTAACAATCGTGGACCCTGTCGGGCACAGCAAAAGATATAATAAATAAATGTGGAGAGGACTTATCATTTAAGTATCATATTATAATCAAACTTATTCTAAAAACATAGACATAACATTAACATTAGAATTAAAATTGCAAAAGGCTTCATTTATCAAGTTTTAGAGATTTATCACTTAAATATTCGTCGACACTATAGTAACATTTTTTTAGTAATAACTTTTTTAATTTATTTACGAATAAATGGAGTTTTTTTTCTTTTCTTATTGTTTCTGGTAGCACATTATATGTTTTTACTGACATTACCAGAGGACTTGTAGAATGTATTTTTAAACGGGATGATGGTAGGTTGAGTCGTGTTTTGTGTCTGAGTGTGTACCTTGTTTGTATGTCTTCTCGTTTAGTGTAAAAGTCTTGATGTTTGTGAGCAAATTTGCATATTTCTAGTATGTACATACAAGGCAGAGTTAAGATATTTTGTTCTATAAAATGGGGTTTGCAGCTATCTGTCTGTTGTATATTTACCAGTATACGGATAAGTTTCTTTTGAACGGTGAATAGTGTTGGGGCATCTGTACTGTATCC
The DNA here is from genome assembly GCA_963853775.1 of Xanthia togata. Lineage (NCBI taxonomy): Eukaryota > Metazoa > Arthropoda > Insecta > Lepidoptera > Noctuidae > Xanthia > Xanthia togata. The sequence continues at coordinate 16,100,336 of OY970809.1, forward strand.
CCACATAATGATGCCGTAGCTAAGCCATGCATAAGCATAGGCGTAGTACATAACCAGAGCAGTCTGTAAATTTGTGGTTTTTTTAACTTCCCGGAAAGCATATATAAATTTTGATAGTTTTGATTTTATGTTTTGTATGTGTAACTTCCAATTTATATTTTTGTCTATTGTTATGCCTAATAGTTTGAATTCATTAACTGTTTCTATTAAATGGTTATTGAAGGAAAAGAGTACGTTTAGAGGAGTTTTTTGGTGGGGATGGAAAGTTATGAGTTTAGTCTTTTGGAAGTTTATTTCAAGGTTGTGCTCATTCATCCAGGTTATTATTTTCCCGAGAATTTCATTAAGGGTACTGTTTAAGTTCGTATTGTCATGACATTGGGTGAGAATGGAGATGTCGTTCGCAAATAAAACGCAAGGTCCGGTTTCTGCAATACATTTTGGGAGATCATTGATGTAGATGAGAAACAGAAGACATCCAATAACACTACCCTGTGGTATTGATGCGCTTATCGCCTTTAGGTCAGATCGAAACTTTTGAAGTTCGTTTATAGTATTATTGAAGTATTCTATCTCTACTAGCTGTGCTCTATTTTCCAGATAAGATTTGAACCATTCGTATGCTTTATTATTCTAGGTGTCAATAACATACTTCGGCGAAGTATGTTACTAAGCCATGGGTGTTATTGTTATGATCAGAACGCTTGGCTGCCGGTGTACGAAGGTAGAAGGAAGCTGGCCTCTCTCTTGACCTTTTTCTGGACCCAGAAGTGGATGTGGAGTGGCCCATAGCAAGTTATCATAGTAAACAGAAGGAATCAGATCAGTAACTTAACTACTCACTCACTTTTACTCTTATGGATATCGTGTTACACAGTAACTGAGTTTTGGTCAGATAAGCAGTCGCTCCATGTAAAATACTGGTACTTAGCTGCATCTAATAGACAGGAAGGCGACACTAACATAGTTGGGAAATGGCTTCGCAAATGATGAGTAACTTACTTTCTCTGATGGCGTCGGGCACTCCTTGGAACATCCCCGGAGCTCCCTGGTCTGCAAACAGTAGCATCTCGTGTTTTAAGCGACTTATTCTGATCAGTACCGTGGCAGCATTCCAGTAAGGCCATGTCTCCAAGTACTCATTCGTTTTTTTGTAGAAGCGGTTGACTATCTAAACAAAGAGATGATGATGACGAAATTAGTTCAACAAAGCAAGAAGCCACTTCTGATTAATAAAGATAGTTGTAGCTACATCTCGCGAACACAACATAACATAATTAAAATAACGCCTGCAACACCTGAAGAGTTTGGCAGAGGTGTACCTATAGTACAGACGCCAGCACGTCAACCTACTACTCGTACAATCTGTCAAATTTCTATAATAGATTTTCAAATTTATCACCATAGCATAAGGTTCAAAGTTGATTGGGAAAATTTTACAGTGTCGGGTAGGTTGATGTGCTGGCGTCTGAACAGCAAAATAAAGAATCAGTTAATAAAAAATTCTATGGTTTCCTAACCGACTTTTTTGAGAAGAAAGACCGAAACAAATTCAGAGGTCACCCAAGCCATCTCAGCTTATCGCAGTTCACTTCTGGACTTAGGGGTCTCCCAGGCTGCGCCACAACAGTCTATTCTCCGCCTTCCGCATCCAGTTTGTACCAGCCAGCCTTTTAAGGTCGTTGGGCCATCAAGCTAGGGGCGTCCCACGCTAGGCTTTCCTAGACTCGTCTGCTCCACTGGCCATCGGTTCTTCGATAAACATGGCCAGCCCAATGCCACTTCAGCTTCTTTACTCTGCAAACTATGTCGGTAACTCAGATTGTTTTCCGTATACGCGCTGAGCGACCTTAAATTTGTGGACCAGCCCGACTGTCAGTGTCCACGTTTCGGCACCGTATGTCATAACGGGTGGGACGCTCTGGTTGAAGACCTCAGTCTTCAAACTTGACGGAGTTTTCCTAACGCTGCCCAACCTACATAGATCCTCCTTTCGTCTTCTTTCTCAAAGTTGTGTCTACCAAGGAGGATGACTTGTCTTAGGTAGATATACTCCTTTGCAACTTCGAGAAGCGACCCTTCGATGGGGATTGGACTAGGCAGGGTGTGAAAATTGTACATGATTTTCGTCTTGTTCATATTCATGCCAAGGCTAACCCGTCAAGAGGCTCCATTTAGGCTGTACACCATCTGGTCTAACTGTCCCAGTGTCTCTGCCATTATGACGATGGATGACTATTGGATGACGGAGTAGAAGAGACTCTCTAGCTCTCTCAGGACTGGAGGCCCGCACGCTTTAAGGAGCTCTGTCGTTATTCCGTCATCACCAGGTGCCTTGTTGTTCTTTAGTTGCTCAAGAGCCGCCCTAATGTCGCACTGGTCGACATCCGCGATGTCCTCCGTGTAGTGGCGCTTTAATTCGGCTCGATAGTCATTGATCCTAAGTCCTACTGGTTTCACCGTCCGCGTAGAGTATAAGTGCCCGTAAAAATGTTCGACTACCTCGAGTATCTCGAGTCGTAGTCTCGATATATTCTGGTTTCATCAGATGGGACCTCCCTAATTGCTGAGCAAAATGTTTCGACCCTCAGTTTTGCTCAACGTGATTCGGCCCTTATGTCGCGAACTTAAGGCCTAATCACACGTACCACAACCATGCCATAAACACAACCACACCACAGCGACAATACGTGGTCGGGCGCTAATTTGTATGAAAATGAATAGTTTATTCACATGTACAAGTTTTGACCGTCAAAATCAACCGTTTGGGCATTACCGGCCACAACGCACCCACGGCGCAGCCACAACACGACCACCAGCGAGACCACGCCCTAACGACCGGCAACATTGCAAACACAACGTTGCTTCGACCATTTTATTTGATTCTGTAGTTACCATAACGTAACTGCAAAAAGTAGCAGCGACAATATTCACTTGTAACCACTGCCCAGATTTTGTCGCTGCGATGTGGTGTACTTTTTCGCTGTGACGTGAAAAGTCTGCGGGATACGTCCCGTAGTGCTTTGACCACCTCGTCGACAGTTCCTGCCGCCAGCAGGCCGAATCGAATTTGAAGTTTTAGTTGGAACTTTTCGAATCATAGAGGCCTCATCATGTGAATTCTCTCAGCTCGAAGATTGATATTTAGAGTGCCTCGGACAAGCCTGTGATCGCTTCCAGTCCAGTATTAAACCTACTGATCACGGTGATATCCCTAAATTATGCTTCTTATCCGTCATGATGAAGTCTATATCGTTCCTTGTCACGTTATCAGGGCTCTGACAACGAATTCATCACGAACAGCTCCTGCGACTCCAAAAAGTTGACCAGAAATTGCCCCCTGTGATGCCTGCGCCCTGAACCGAACGGACTGTATTTTGATTCACCGCGATCTTGTAATCCCACTATGGCATTGAAGTCCCCCATAACAACGTTTTGGTGGGCCTTTGTTGTACTGTGCATTGCCTTGACAATAACCTCGAGCATGTCGCAGTCGGCGCCTATACCTGTATTACTTTCTCGTTGTGACTGTCAGTAAGTTTCAGTACAAGGTACGATAACCGTGCCACACAGTGCCGTGACACACTATTGATTTCCACAACGCTGCTAGTGAGGTCCCTGTTTGAGCAGGAAGCCGACATCGCCTTGGGAGAGCTGATGACCTTCGTGCAAGTAGAATAGGTGGTGTGACTCCAGGGTTATCGTTTCCTGCCCCTGTCTTCAAACTTCAGATAACTCCAGTACCTACATGCCAGTTAATGTGACTTAACTCTACCTTAAGTTCGGCAAGGTGATGGTCCATCCTCATCATACGTAGTTAGATTTAGTCGTTGTTTGCAGCGTGCCATGACCCCGGATTCTTTGCACCCCTCATCCTGCCGTTTCCGCCGTGACCGCTACCTTGTCCAGGAATAGCGGTAGCACCGGGAATCTTTTCGCAACGATGGCGCTGCTGCCCGACATCACTCTGGCGAATTTAGGTTGGCTTGTTGGATGGTTATACCGCCATCAGTTGGTCGCCAGCGCCTGGTCCGTCAGTGGCAGGGTGCGCCGCGCGCAGGTGTAATTGATATTTGGGGAGTACTGTTGTTCTAAGCTTCCCCTTAGCTCACAGAAGTCACAGTCTACTTTAAAGTCCATACATAATCTTGGTCAGGCCATATGAGAACCATATGCATAATCAACTTATAATGTAAATAAATAAATAAATGACATGTTTCCACTACATACAAGCCTCCTCCCTGTGAGAGGGAGTGGGCCGTAATCCACCACGCGGGCCCAATGCGGGTTGGTAGATGTCAAGGTTAAGTGATTTTTCTTAGCGTGAAAACTTGGCTTTCCAAGGAAGTTTGTAACAGCGCCTATGCGATGTGATCTCGCCACATAATTAGCCGATTATTTTTTTGAGTCATAAAAACACTAAAATTGGAACATTCTCTTAACAGATCATGCTACTAAAAATAAAAATAAAACAATTGAATGTAAACTAACCGCCGGCGTAGCATTCGTAAACGTCATATCCACGCATTTGTTTTGTAAATCCATGTTCCATGAGTAGTAAATCCTCCAGGGCTTACCCAGCAACATTTCGACTCCAAAATACGAATCCTTGGATAACCTGGCGCACATCTGCTGACCTTTCTGCGGGTCCATAAAATGTTCAATAATTTTTGGCCGGTCTCTTCTCTTCTCTCTTGTCAAATGTTCTCCTGACACCATTGGCACTAATATTACTATGAGGCGTACGAACTTCAGGAGTTCCATCGTGATTCTACGATTTCATGTGAAATATTTTCCTTTATATATAGACATGAGACGTTGTTTTATGTGCTTGTATGGCTTTTCCCAGTTTCAGTTGCATAAACATTTATCTATAAGATCAACTTTACAATGTCTTGTAATGGATACCCTCACCTACTTGTTTATGCAGAATTGTAGATGGCTACTTTCACACTCAATTTGGTGCGACGTATTAGAGGATATTTAAGATTGATAGTGTTCAAAGGAATCATCAAAGATAGTATTGAAATGAAAGTGTTGAAATCTGGAGTTTCACCTGAATATGTGGCAAAGGGTGAAGTGTCAATCGGATTTGAACCATGTATGGTGCAACTATTAATTCAACGTTTATATAAACTAAATTAAAATTAGTGTTGTAACGTCAGCTCGACCTTACACAATTCATATAGGTATGTATCTTTTGTAAAAGGGCCCGGCAAATATCTTGACCAAACCAGACTGGAATCACCGACCGCTGAAAATCTTCTTCTTCCTTCTCTGGCCCCATTATTTGGGATCAGACCCGACCCCAAATAACGCAACCAGGGACCTCACTTTTCTGTACCATGTAGTTCGATCTTGGGTTGTCGGTTCTAGCATGGACCGCTGAAAATAATCGCTCATGTTTAAACTATATTAGATTCTGAACCAGACCCTGTGAGGTCTGCTGAACTAGTAATTATCCTGACTTGCTAAACTAGTAATGAGCTACCTAAGTTAAGCTCGCGTCTATATACTAATAATTTTAGTCATATTATAAATGTACTTAATGTAATTGTATTATAGTCTATAGTTGCGAGCCCACGGTATACAAGGAGTGTGACGAAAATATTTCGGCTCTTGATGCCACAGTTTCATTACTGGCGTTATTGTCACTGATGGAAGTTGTTTTTTTAATATACAGTAACTTCCTTTTGTTTTTTTTTTTGTGAGGCCCTCATGATTCGGAGTTAACCCACATGAATTCAGTCGATATCGAAACTATTCAAGCATGCCGATATATGCACATGAGTAATGCTGTGTTCCATCCTAAGCTCCTGACTAAGTGACAAGATTCACTTCGTATTTATCACATTTACTTCGTGAAATGTATGTATCTCTTAGCGATATTCTGATATTTATGTTATGAAAAGTAATTGCATTATACATCTCTCTCTTAGAAAAAAAAATTTGTTCTTACTTAAATTGGCTCGAGTGTCCCAATCACCATTCTCTAGCCCTTACTCCAATATATTTGGGGTCGGCGCAACATTTGTGTTTTACTTCCATACTTGGTCATCTCACTAGTCCCCCCTTTCTAGCCATATCATCTTTCACACAGTACACCCATCGTTACTTTGGTCTTATTCTACCTCTACTCTTATATCCATCCACATGAATACTCAAAACTTTACTCCCCACAGAGTATACCAATCTTGTAAATAAATACTCAGTTATCAGTAATGTTCATATTTCATATCATTTATTTACAGAATGCAAACAACAATGATAAGAAATATATAAATAAAATATTTATTAAAAATATCATTTAATTCAAGCAAAATAAAATAAAATTTCACAATACTGCAACTTAATAGATCAGAATAGAATAAAATGTCAATGCAATTAAAATGAACAAATCAGTAGGTACAAATGATAAAAGTAACAGAATTAGAATTCAAATGAAATGTCAAATGCAATTAAAATAAAGGAATGATTAGATAATTATAGGTACAAATTAAAAGGATCACAGAATTAAAATTAAATAAAAAATTAAAAAATCATATAAAAACAATGCAATACAAACAAGTCATTTTAAATACAGGTCAGTGTCAATCAGATTAAGTGCCTCAAAATCACTCAGCCATCAGTTTCGTATCGGAACTGGCCCGCACCCTGCGCACTAAGGACGCGCACCGCTTGCGCATGGTGGCGTGAAAACAGACGGTGTGCACTTCCACAAACATGCCCGAGGCGCTGCAAAAGCGAGGTAGCCTCAATACCGCCCAAAACGCGTTATAATACTGAGCGCAGAGGGCGCTGTAGCACGCTTGTGTGTAGGGAGCCCATAGGCTACACGTGTACAGTGAGGTGCAATATGCCTTGAAAAGGGTGATCTTAACTTGATTGGAGCAACGTGCAAACCTGTGAGCTAGCATATTCGCTCTTTTCAACAAGGCCAGCCGTAACTATATGTCCTAGGTATTTAAGATGGTCCACTCTGATACGGGGAACACCACTGAGAAAGACAGGTGGTACATTTTCCAGGCATTTTGCACCGCTGTCTTCAAAGACCATGCATTGACTCCTGAAAACATTATATTTGAGCCCATGCCTACCCATGTACTCCTCACAGATCTGTACCAGCTTCCTTAAGCCACAGATTGCCGCGCTCAGCAGCACTATGTCGACAGCATAACTAAGATTGTTGACGCAGACACCATCAACGCAGCACCAGACATGGTGACTGCTGAGCGCGACGATCAGCGCATTCATGTAGAGGTTGAAAAGGGTTGGCGCGGTTAATCCGCCCAGCTTCACTCCACCACTCCACACTCGCTCCACGGGTCCGACATTGCCCCCGCCCATCTGACGCTGCAGACCTGATGCGTATACCAATATTTGAAAATAGTCACAAGTTCACGCGGCAGGTTAATACTGTTCAGCTTATCCCAAAGAATACGCAACCAGGTCGAAGGCCTTAGAAAAATCGAGGAAACACGCATATACAGGGGTTCTACGATCCGTGTAGTATCTGACGGTATGCTTAAGATACAGTATAGAACTTTCTGTAGACAATTGAGGACTAAAACCAAACTGGTTATCGTGTTAAGCAAACCGTCAAACACTTTGGTTATGATGGTGGCTAGGGAAATAGGCCTGCAGTTAGTTTTATCATCAAGGTCACATCTTGGTCTTATTTTTCACCACAGAAGAAGCTCAGCATTGAAGACCCCACTTGAAGACCCCAGAGGGGATTGTACAGAAAAAAATTCCCTATAAAAGACATCCGCAATGTCCTTATGATTACTTACTCCATCGAAACCTTGAAAATCACCCTTGGAATGCTTCTCAGCAAGGGTGTCCATTCGAATCTGATCCTCACAATCTTGGCAATCAGTCGTGACTTGAACACCCTTCTGCTCTCACAAAATTTAGTGTACATGACTACAGACTCCGTAAACTTCGGCCGGGCCTCCCCGTGAGCCTCTCTGATATGCTTGTTCCAACCCACTGCACGCGGACCACTCCCACCCGTCGTCGTGCTTCCTCGACGCCTCACGAAGGGCAGCCATAATGTCAGAGTACAAACCGTCAAGGACACGTCTGTGGCCGTGGGCATTATTACAATAGTCAGCATGTTAGGTTTCAATTTATTATATTGGCAACACTGAAAGATCCGATATGTTAAAATGGTGGAAGAACGGGCTTCTGCGTCGGGCGCTCACGAGGGTACGACGTGATGTGTCGGTTTAAAAATATAGATTGGCAGTTGATGGTTGGAGATCTACTGTAAATTAAGGTAACCTATTAGTTTTATTGTAAATATTCGAATAAATAAATAGTGATATTATGTGGGGAATCAGGAGATGTGATGGTATGGTGTAGAATATCGAATTTGATGTGAATTTTAGAGCAAGGATAATTATTATTTCAAGCACAACTCATACACTCGACAGAAAATCTATTAAATTCAACTGTTTATGGACACACGTTGGTATAGTTTGAGACCTGTTGCTCGATTCTTACATCCCAGAGTACGTTACTTTTAGCACGTTGTTTTATGAGGCAGATTTGGTGTCAATAAATTACACTCAAGAACCAGAGGAAAATGGTCAAATCAAATAGTGTCATATTTAAGGTAAACGTTAACCACAGCTCGTTTTGCCGTTTGGGTAACAATACAGTGATCCAGCCAGCTACAGGACCCATGAGCCTCACTAACGAAGGTATGAATATGCACCAGAATCAGTACCCAGGAAATCAACATCTACACATGACTGCAAAAATGCTACACTGTTCACTACAGCAATGTAAAAGCTCGTTAAAAACAATTCAAATAAGTCGGCATTGTAATCACCTAACATAAAAACTGTTCCAATTCCGTATTCGTCAAGAATTGCGCTCACCGTTCTTAGGCAAACCGTAAAGCCAGGCAACCTGCCTATCTTTACGGTTTGCCTAATTCCACCCCCGTAGGCATATAAACACACATCACAATCACCGGTCGATCACTTGTCGTTATATTAATGGCATTGTCACATAGAAACCACTGACACTTGCTGGAATCTTCTACACAACAGAGCGACGCCGCCATACGGCCTCCCGCGCAGTATGCCTCCAAACGTGTCGATCGCAGACGTGTCCGCGCATCCGAAACCACTGTCGGTCGTGCTTATGGTATATCATCTGGCAGCAACCATATTTCTTGTAAAACAATCAGATCACATGTGTTGCATTGCTCCCTTATACTCGTACTATCTTCGGAGCGTTTAACAGTTTTACAGTTGAAACTGGCAATGCTATAAATAAGTAGGTACATCTTTCCTTTATGATGTTTACTTTGATCGTGCGCAGATTACAATCTGCTCGGATTTCAGCGTTTAAAATACATTAAATGTCTAAATAACCTTTAGGTCATATGTGATGATGATGATTCAGAGACTATGAATTTGTATTGTATGCCTTGTGACCTTTCTCTTTCTCCATAATTATTTTCTCGATGGATACAGTTTCTTGAGTCTTACTTCGAATATATTTAATTATGTCGTTCTCTGTCGTTTCACTGTGAATATTCGTTATACTTATAGGAACTTTCTTGTCAGCATCTTATAAATTACAATTCTCATCTTTCGCTATGCCCGATTTTCCTAGGTAACGATAATTAGAATGTTTCCTAGGAAATGAAACCTTCACCACCGGTATCCAGGGTTCGATGTTGTTTCGTTCATGCACAATACATCCAAACGCGGCTACCTCATTAAACAGCTGTTATTGTCGCTCCCGTTATCAGTGGCAGTCAGCTGACGTTCCGCTACTTCTATTGGGCTCGAGCGCGTTGACGTCACTACCGCCGTACTTGCCACCACCAAGTCACTTTTACACCGGATTCTCTCGGTAACGCCGCTCTCGCTGGCTGTTGTTGACTCACATTCGATTTGTTTATCTACTACCCGCTCAATTGGTCGATATTCGGGTGTTTTTTTATTTGATTCACAATCGCAATTGTTTTGAGAATCGTGTAGATAAGATAATACCACAGGGCCACTATCCACCAGGCACCACGCTTTGTATTCACTTTAGACACGGATAAAGGGGGTATGGGTGAATCATTCTTATTTATTTATTTATTTTTATTTATAATTTATTTCTCAATACATGGTACATTAAGATCTTAATATTAATAAAAGTTCACATATACTACCGTTACCGGTGTAGAAATATTAAAATTAAAGTACAATTAAAATTAAAATCCCCATTAATTATAAATTAGTTCTGAAATGAAATAGGTAATTTTTTATACAATGCCAATTACAATTACAATTTTTTTCTTATATTATTTCTGAATTTTATGTCAAAATATACCAATTATATAATGTCAAATGTCAATCAATAGTACACAAAAACACACAAAATATTTATAATGTCAAAATTTATAATTAAAAAATTCGTTAACTGAATAGAAACAGTTTTCTAAAAGCCAGGCAAATATTGTTTTCCTGAATTTATTAATGGGCAACACTCTAATGGCTGGGGGTAAATTGTTAAATATTTTGATCGCCATGCAATTGCAATTCCTGCTATACAAATGTAGTCTCTGTCTAGGTGCAAGTAATTTATTTGGGCTTCTCTCATTAACTCTTTTGGAAATGCTTTCATACAATGGGAACATGTGCGAATACCTTTTTATAAATACACAAATTTCAAAAATGTAAAGACAAGGAAGTGGAAGAATTTTTAGTGCTTTATATAATGGCTTACAATGCTCCAAATATTCTGCCCCATAAACAGCTCTGACACATTTTTTTTTGTGCAATGAATGCTCTGTTCACGTCTACCGAATTACCCCATATAACGAGGCCGTAACGTAGCACTGACGAAACATAGCCATGATATGCCTTAAGGGCTGTTTCTTTGCTGGCTATTCGTCTCAGTTTTCTTAGAGCAAACACAAATTTGTCAAGTCGAGTGCAGACTTTTGTTACATGTCAAGTTAAGTAAGTTAAGTTGACTAACTTCAGCTTTCAATGCACTTAGATGATCCAGCGTAGCATACGTCGACTTTATTTCTTCAATTGAGGTTTGCAATTGCAATAGATCCTTCAGAAGCTTTGTGAGGTTAGGTTTAGAAACGTGCCGCCTCGCTAGAAAGAATCTGAGGTTATTTGGGGGTTCTAAAGGATCTCCCCACCACAACAATTTTTTTTTTGGAGGAGATGCATTTTATTTTTGTCAGGCGACGCCGGTCCGCTCGTTTCCTAGGTGTGTCTGCAGAGTTTAAAAGAACGTCCCGAAATAGGAGCCCCGCCAAGCGGGTCTCCGTCGACTACGCCTTACTTCAAAAAAATTAGATCGTCGAAGGTCATGGGTAACTAATAATTATCCTCCTTGCCTTTGTTTTAACGAACAATTTTTCGCATGTCACTACGAATCGAATCGAATAGAAGTGATTTTTTTTTTTTTTATCTCCGCAGTGCTGAATGCTGATTTACAAATATGCACCAGCATCACTTCGTCAATAACTGACACTTTGTTCTGGCACAGAGTAATACAGATGGTTCAAACCGCATTTTAGGTATGAAGCTACAAGTATGTGGCAGGAACGTCTTGTCAGGCTAATTCAGTGAGTGTCACGTAGTCAGAAGATTTATAATAGTTACGCGATACAAAGAGAGACAACTTCTAGGTGAATATAAGAATCATTCCACTTTGCCCCCCAAGCCGCACTGCCCCATGCAAAGACGAATGACTAAAAAATTTCAGTGGAATCTTTATTTTCCAAACAAATATAAAATACGCGCATACCACACGAATTCTAAGGTGCCAACCCAAGTAGGGCTGAATCCATCAAGATTTTAAACTAGTGGAATCTGCCCCACCAAATCGAACTAGTAGGGCAGAGATTCCATTGAAAAATTTTAGGCATCCCACTTTGCCCTACCAGTGGGGCGGCCTAATGGGCAAAGTGGAATGATTCGAATAAAACTGTAGGAAATTAGTGCTCTGCAACCTGAATTTCACTTTATTGTGTCGTTTCAAGAGTCGCTTTTTATTTAAATGATTTTGCGGAGTGAACCATCTGTACTGTGGTTCTGGATATATTATGATAACCACTATCTATCTTCTATCTCGTCAATTACAATGTTACGAGTACATGCACGAATTACACTTTAGAACGTCCGTCATTTTAACTGTATAATTAGCGCTGTTGACGATACGGTGCCTGTCACAGTTGGGTGCGCAACCGAGACTCACAATGTATGAAAGAAAATGGAGTGTGATGAACACGGTTGACTGAAGAAGGGAAGAGACAGGAATAAACAAACGTGCTGAGTCGACCAAGTCATGGGACGAGGACAGGAAGATGATGAATGAATGAAAAGACAGGAAAACGACGTCAAGACAAAACAAAAAGAATAATAACCGGCCAAGTGCGAGTCGGACTCGCTCAAGAAGGGTTTCATACCATATCGTATTTTTTTTATAAGTTCAAATAAACGAAAATACTAAACGAATAATATTTTACACCTTTAATTTTAAAAATCGCAAAGATTAATATGTATTTCATAATGATACTGTGAATTACTTACAAAGTTATTTTTGCAGCTGTGTATAAATCACCTATGTTCAAATAAAATACCTTATGAATCGGCGTTTTTATTTGTTGATTAAATACAGTATAAATAATACAGGGTGTTTGGCGCATGGACCGACACAATTTTTTCAGGGATTTGGGAGGTCATTAGCTAGGTTCTACCCATACACCCTTTGTCCCAAATGTCACGGTTGGTTACAAATGATTATTTTTTTAAAATGAAAAAAATTCCCAAAATGTGTCCTTTAATTTGAAATAACTTTTTTGTTTGTGGGTGTAGTGGCACAAAACAAATTTTGTTGCATTCTCCAAAGTCCTTTAAATCTAAAAACATCTTTGTTTTATACAACTGGTTTCAAGAAAATTCCTTACAAGCTTCCAAAGTTAATTTTTGTATTTAATTAATGAAATTTTACAACTTCTAAATTAATTATAAAAAAAACTAAAAGCTATTTTGAACTTAGCTAGAACCTAGCTAATGACCTCCCAAATCCCTGAAAAAATTGTGTCGGTCCATGCGCCAAACACCCTGTATACAGAAGTTTCAAATTCCTAACTTGTTTAATTATTGAGATAGAGCTCGTACAAAAATGGTCTAAACCAGACAACTTTGACGGCCCCCATTTCTTTATTTTTGAAGATAAAAAATAAAAATAAAATTTGTACCCTCCTCGATGAGTTCTAGACAATGACTCCCCCCTTATCAGGGTAAGATTTTAGTTTTTTTCAAAATCATAAGTTTATATTGTATATTGTATTGGTCCACATTTATTTTTAACTTTATTAAAAAATTTTTTTTTTTTTATAACGGCAATAGAATTATACAATAAAAAAAACAACTGACTACCTATTACGGTACGGTATGAATTACAGCCCACTGACAGAAAGACGGACGGACGGACAACGGAGGCTTAGGATGCCTGTCCACTGTAGCAGAATAAAGAGGAGATTAACCAATAGAATCCAAATTCCGCTCCAGACTTTAGCCTTAGTAATAGTAGACATTAATTTATTCCGTAGCAACTTCTTCATTCTTATTCCTATCAGTCAGACAAGCACCGAAGCCGGGTCCGAAGTCAAGGTTACTGACAATGCCGCCGATCTCTGCACGGTAGGGTACTTTATTCCTGCGGGTTGACAGCGTCGTCACGCCGATATTACAGTCGGCCATGAGCAGGTACTTGCCTCCGTACAGCAGTTTCAAATGGAACTTGAGTAGCGGCACGGTCTGTTTCGCTGGTGATATACCTGAAATTATGTGCATAGCATAAGCATAATCAGTCTATAGGTTTCCTCCTGGCCCGCTCTCTGTAATGGTGGACGAGAGTGGGCCGTGTCCCACCACGCGAGCTCAGTGAGGGTTGGGGATATCACATATCTTCTCATTGTCAAGTTTTCAGTTCTACGACATGTCGTGTGTTTCTTCACAAAGTTATCCTTCACCGTTTTGAGAGCAGTGCTGATGAAATAATTTACAAATTATGTTCCTATCTGGATTCGATCCTATGACCATAGAAACCAGATAGACAGATAGATAGATAGAATCATGGATAGAATACTCTTTATTGTGCACCATAAAAATTACAGACATAAATTTAGAAATTTTACATAGGGTGACACAATTGGCGGTCTTATCGCTCAACCAACCAAGTAACCAGCCTGCTCAACTGCTTTTTTGGGTGGGAAATCTTCAAATGACTTCTCCCGCTCTCGGCGGAGCGGGAGGGCGTGTCAGACTCTTACTGACAGAAAGCAGTACCCTAACAAAAAGTACGGTACTACTACCTATATTCCATTTGAAATAAGATTAGACATTTAAACAAACCTTTTTTACAGTCCGTTCAACCAATTCTGACTTCTATACCGTAGGCATAAAAAATGACAACAAAAGCAAAAAGTGGTTACAATACCAACTGTTTACTGCAGCTACAATGTGTCTTGCCACCAACGCTGAAGTCAAAATCGGTTGAACGGAATGTAAAAAGGTTTAGTTAAATCTTATTTCAAATGGAGTATATTTATGTTAGGGTACTGCTCAGAAATTGTCCCCAACGTGTCGTGAATAGAATACCGTCTTGTAAGCATACAACGTGCTACCGGGACAAAAAGTATCCCATATTCATGACACGGTCTACCCATTTGCCAAATTTCATCCAAATCCGTTCAGCCGTTTTAGTGTGAAAGCGTAACAAACAAACAAACTCACTTTCGCATTTATAATATTATTTAGGATTTAGGATAAAATTTAGGATATATATAACTTACATGATACGAGTAGTATAACTAGGATAGTTAGGTCCGTCAAATCTCCAACTTTTTATTTCTTAAAAATACGATCGTTATTTTTCGTGTTTTTCATAGTTTTTGCGTACTTTAGTATTATTTTAATTTACTGTATTAGCTTGACCACAACACGTTCCTTTAGTAAATGAACCCACATAAAAAACGCCAGTAAATGTCGCGAAAGAGTGAGTGCGTTCTCAAAGTAGTAAGTAGTATTAAAAATTAAAAATTATAGTTTTAATTTATAATTGTTTTTATGTTTTTAATTGTTTTGAATTATAATGTATTTTAATTTAACTACTTGACATTTTAGATTCAATGTAAACTTTGTAAATTATAATTTTGGTAGTATCATATTATATTATATCTCCATTTCAATTTTTATTATTGATTAAGTATACAAGTGCTGTGCACACCTATATGTGACGAATTCACAGAAAAGCTATTTAATTAGAATATATTATTTAATGTAATGTTTTAGTGAATCGTTGGTGTGTCAATAAATAAAAATATAGGGTTTTTCAATCTGAGTTTTAAAATATTTCAAAAACTTTGTGGTCTCATCTGTTTGACTGACCAAAACAATGTATCTTTCTTTTTTACGCCATTTTGCGCATATTTTCGCGCAAGGAGCTCCTTACGACTACTACAATTCTAGGTGTTATTGTTATGATCAGAACGCTTGGCTGCCGGTGTATGAAGGTAGAAGGATGCTGGCTTCTCTCTTGACCTTTTGCTGGACCCAAAAGTGAAGTGTGAAGTGGCCCATTGCCAGTTGAAATAGTAAACAGAAGTAATCAGATGATCAGTAACTTAACTAACCACTCACCTGTAGGAGGTCAGATAGTCAGTCGCTCTATGTAAAATACTACTATTCAGCTGCATCTAATAGACTGGAAGGTGACACTAACATAGTTGGGAAAAGACTTCGCAGATGATCGAGAAACTTACTCCCATCTCTTATGACGTTGGGCACTCCTTGGAACCTCCCCGCAGCTCCCTGGTCTGCAAACAGTAGCATCTCGTGTTTTAAGCTACCCATTCTGACCAACACCGTGGCAGCATCCCAGTAAGGCGAAATCTCCATGTACTCGTTCATGTCATTGTGGAAGCGGTTGACTATCTAAACAAAGAGATGATAAGATGTAGATGAGAAATCAAAGACGAAAATAGTTCAACAAAGCAAGAAGCCACTTCTGAATAGTAATGAACACAACGTAATATTATTAACATCACGCCTGTAATAACTGAAGGGTTTGGCAAAGGTGTACCTATAATACAACAACATTTCTTGAAGATCCAGCGCTTACTTTGCCTTAAGCTGGTTTCACAGCTGTCCAGGAACCCGTACAGGGACCTTATAATGAAGTATTAATGCCATCATTATTCCACTGCGAAAAAAGAATGGTGCTAGCGGCCTTGTATAGCTCCGTCGCTCACTCACACTGCAATAATGGTGGCATTAATACATCATAATACGGCCCCAGGCCGCCCGTACGGGCTCGGAGGAACAGAGACACACGAGGCGCTAGACAGTAGTGTTTCACAGCCACGCGGATTGGTCCATACGCTACCCGTTCCGTGTAGAACCCGTACAACGTATCGTACTACTCCTTCGTTTCAGAGCACTGCAGGCGCTACCCATACGGGTCCTCCCGTGTAGATACCTACGGACGACCCGTACGAGTCCCCCGGATAGCTGTGAGACTGGCATTAGAGTCGCAAGAATAAATGATGATAAATTATATTTATTTCTATAATTTGGTAAAAAAAACACTTTTAAAGTATTTTTTTACCCGACTACGACGAAGTAAAAAGGATGACCGGTATGTACGAGTATATATGGGGGTATGTATGTTCATCTGTTCCCTTATAACTTTTAAACTACTTAACATAATTTGACAAATGAGATATCGTTGGAAGCATTTTGATCGTCCACGTGACGTCACATTACATTGAATGTGGCACCCTCTAGAGGACATAAGGTCAAGCTTTTTTTTTACTGATACCATGTCTGGGTATATATTTTTATCAACCGGTGTTTCCTAACCGACTACTTTGAGAAGAAAAACCGAAACCAACTCAGAGGTCACCCAAGCCAACTCAGCCTATTGCAGTACACAACTGGGCATAAGTCTCTTCTTCTCCCCGGCTGCGCCACAACACTCTGTCTTCTGCCTTCCGCATCCAATCTGTACCAGCCACCCTTTTAAGGTCATCAGGCCATCTAGTTAAGTCCCACACTACGCATACTGTTACGCGGTATCCACTCCAGGACTCTGCTCCACGCCGGGGTGGCGGGAAAGTCCGTAAGGGATACCGTGGCCCCTGGCAATGCACAGGCAACTGAAGAAACACGGGTGGGTTTTAGTCAGTAAGAGTCTAACACGTCCTCCCGCTCCACCCAGAGCGGGAGCAGTCATTTGATGATTTCAGACCCAAAAAAAAGAAAGACTGCTCCACCGGCCAACGGTCCTTCGACAAAATGGCCAGTCCAATGCCCCTTCAGCTTACTTACTCTGCAAACTATGTCAGTAGCTCCGGTTCTTTTCCGGTTATAAATTTTATTATTCATGATTTTATCCCTCAAATAAACTCCGAGCATTTAGAGTTCACTCCATAGCGCGCTGAGCAACCTTAAATTTGTGGACCAGCCCGACTGTCAGTGTCCACGTTTCGGCACCGTATGTCATAACGTACGGGATGCTGTACTGATTGAAGACCTCTTCTTCAAACTCGACGGAGTTTTCCAAACGCTGCCCAATTCAACTGGATCCTCCTGTCGTCTTCTTTCTCAAAAGTTGTGTCTACCGAACTCGATGACTTGTCCTAGGTAGACATAATCCTTCACAACTTTGAAAAGTGATCCTTCTATGTGGTTAAGACTCGACAGGACGTGAAAATTGTACATGACTTTCGTCTCGTCCAAATGTATACCAAAGCCAACCCGTCGAGAGGCTCCATTTAGGCTGTACACTATCTGGTCTCCCTGCCATTATGACGATGGATGACTCTTGGATGACGGAGTTGACTTGAGTTGAGACTCGCTAAATGTCTCAGGACTGGAGGTCCGCCCGCTTTAACTCTGTCATATCCCATCAACACCTTGCCTTGCCTTTTTTTTTTTTTGGTTGGGAAATCATCAAATGTCTTCTCTCGCTCTGGGTGGAGCGGGAGGGCGTGTCAGACTCTTACTGACTAAAACCCACCCGTGTTCCTTCTGTTGCCTGTGCAATGCCAGGGGGCCACGGTATCCCTTTCGGACTTTCCCGCAACCCCGACAGGCAATGGTCTCATCGGGCTCCTTCACTCGCTGACATCTCTTTGAGGCGCGCGTGGAACACAACGCGCCGTCGACCCGGGCCTGGTCCTTACCGGACGGGGAGCTACCCATTGCTCACCGTCCGCAAGCCCGCACCTACGGTGGCCGGGAATCGGCAATGGATTGCCGACGCCCAGGGCGTCTCCTCCTGCGGCGGCTAGGGGGCGTGAGGGCGCGAAATTTGCCTCTCCCTCACGCGTTCCGCCTGCTCCTTCGCGAGCATTAATGCTTCGCAGAACGTTCTCCCATGCCCTCTCGCTCCGTACCATGGCCTGGACCAGGGCCGGACGCGAGAGATCCTCTCCACCGATCGCCTCCACGAGGACACGGCGGTGCTCTGCCCAAGCCGGGCAGACCTCCACCGTATGCTCCACCGTGTCCTCCGGGCTGATGACACCCGGGCGTTTCCTCCCGCCTTATCCGAAACAGGTACCTCTCGAAACAGCCGTGTCCGGTGAGGACCTGCGTCAGGCGGAAGGTGAGGACGCCGTGGCGCCTCTCCAGCCACTCCTCAAAGAGGGCACTTATCGCTTATAATAGTGGTGTGCCCCGCACTGGGTTGCGACAATCGCACTCTCCATGACGCCATGAGATCCCGTCGGAGCTCGGTCCGCTGTGCCGCGATTTCTCGCGGCATCGGAGTCAAGCCCCGGCGTTTCGCCGACGTTTGCGAGGACTTTTGCCTCAATATCCCATGGTGGCAATCCGGCAAGGAGGCTCGCCGCCTCACCGGAGACCGTGTGGTATCCCCGGACCAGCCGGGTGGCCATGACCCTCTGGGACGCGTTCAACCGGCGGGCAGGCCGCCACGCCGCCTCAACGAACGCGCCCACACCGGTGCCCCGTACAGGGCCACCTTGCCTTGCCTGGCATCAGGAGCCTTGTTGTTAAGGTCGCGAACTAAGGGCCCAATCACACGTACCATTACCACGCCACAACCACAACCACATCACAATCCGTCAAAATCAATCTTGTGGGCGATACTGACCACAACCATTCACGGCGCAGCCACAATGCAACCCCCAGCGAGACCGCGCTCTAACGGCCGGCCACATCGGTAACACTACGTTGCATCGACCATTTTATTTGATTTTGTAATTTCCCCAGCGCAACTGCAAAAATCTGCAGCGACACTGCTTGTCCACATTTTATCGCTGCGATGTGGTGTGGTTGTGGTACGGTTGAACGGGCCCATAATGTCTCGAATGTTCGAGCACCGAAGGTCGCGTTGCGTCAGCTTTCTAATTTTTAAGTTTAAGGCACTCTTATATGCCGAAGACGGCTGCGTGGATGGCAACTCTCGTCATGCCCTCATAAGTTCACCAGTATTTGCCCCCTGTGATTCCAACGTCCCGAACCAAACGGTCCGACTTTCGATTCGGCGCGATCTTATAATCTCAATTTGGCTTCCCCCTTATCAACGAATTCGAAGTTTTAAGTCCCCCATAACCACGTTTTAGTGGGCCTTTGTTGTACTGTGCATTGCCTTGGCAATATCCTCGTACATGGCTTCGGCTGTCTCATTAGAGCATTTTGTAGTCGGCGCCTATACTTACCTGTATTACTTTCTCGTAGTACCTGTCAGTGAGTTTCATTACAAGGTACGCTACCCATGCCGACACACTACTGATTTCCACAACGCTGCTAGTGAGTTCCTTGTTGAGCAGGAAGTCGACACCGCCTTGGGAGAGCTAATCAGGCCAAGGCTATCGAGTCCTCCCCCTGTCTTCGACTTAAGATAGCCCCAGTAAATGCCAGTTAATGTGACCGAACTCTACCTTAAGTTCGGCAAGGTGATGGTCCAGCCTCATCCTACGTAGCTAGATGTAGTCGTTGTTTGTAGCCTGCCGTAACCCGGGAATTCTTCGCACCCTCCGTCCAGCCGTTACCGTGACCGCTTCCTTGACCAGGAATAGTGGAACCACCGGGAATCAGGGCCGTTGTTTTAGCGCTTTATCCATGGGAAATTTAATGCCCGTAGTCAACACGAAATCATTGGCATTAAATCTAAATGGTGACCGCAGAGCCAATCTTTTCGCAACGATGCTGCTGCTCCCCGACATCGCTCTGGAGATTTTAGTTTGGCTTTTTGGATGGTTGCCAGCGCCTCGTCCGACAGTGGCAGAGTATACCGCGCGCAGGTGAGGCTGATGTGAGGGGATTCCTGTTGTTGTGTGGACTTACACCTCATAGATAGTCACAGTCTATTTTAAAGTCCAAACATAATCTTGGTCAGGCCATATCAAGCATAATCTTGGTCAGGCCATATCAAGCATAATCAGCCTATAATGTTCCCACCGTTGGGACACAGGCCTCCTCTCTCTGAGATGGAGTGGGCCGTAATCCACCACGCGGGCCTAATGCGGGTTGGTAGTTGTCACTTGTTTTCGATTTCTTGTTTCCTCACGATGTTTTCCCTCACCGTTTAGTTTTTATGAGAACCATGCAGATTAATAATATGAATTAAACGCCAGTGAATCTGGATTGGTTAAGTGATTTTTCTCAGCGTGAAAACTTTGCTTTCTAAGGAAGTAACATCAACGGATGTAACAGAGCCCATGCGATCTGAAATCGCCACGTACTTAGCCAATCCTTTTTGTGATGGTCATAAAACACAAAAATCGAAGCATTTTCTTAATAGCTTATGGTAATAAAAATAAAACAATGGAATGTAAACTAACCGCTGGTGTAGCATTCATGAACGTCATATCCAAGCATTGGTTTTGTAAATTCATGTTCCATGAGTAGTGAATCCTCCAGGGTTTACCCAGCAACATTTCGACTCCAAAATACGGTTCCTTGGATAACCTGGCGCACATCACCAGACCTTGCTGCGGGTCCATCGGAACACGATGGTCATTTTTTAATGGCAGTTTTCTGATCTCCTCTCTTGTCATATGTTTTCCTGACACCAGTGGTACTAATACTACTATGAGGCGTACAAACTTCAGGAGTTCCATCGTGACACTATGATTTTATGTGAAATATTTCCCTTTATAAAGTCTAACAATGAGAAATTGTTTTCAGTGTTTGTATGGCTTTTCCCAGGCTCAGTTGAATCAACATTTATCTATAAGATCAACGTTACAATGTTTTGTATATATCGTCACCTACTTGTTTATGTAGATGCAGATGATCACTTTCACATTCAATTAGGTGCGAGGTATTAGCGGATATTTAAGATTAACAGAGAATGAATCGTCAAAGTGTTGAAATGTGGGTGAAAATAGACTCAATATTTGACAAAAAGTGAGGTGTCAAGTGATTTTGAACCCTGTGCGGTGCAACTATTAATTCAATTTGCCCTGCCCTGCACGTTAATTTCTATGGAAATAATGTGTCCTTTAACTCTATAATATTTCTATTTTTATTAAATGGCAAGCAAAGCCTATGTCGACTATTCTGCCAATGTCTAAAGTGCATTGGAAAAAGGTCCTATAACTCTATTTTTATAACTGTGTGCTTGGAGCTGTCTAAATCGTATGTTCTTGGTACTGAATTCATCCACCCGGTTACCTCCTCACCTCAGTGCTGGGCAATAAGGGCAGGAGAATGATGACAGGTAAGGTCGATTCAAATCCTTGTTTCCTGGTGATGTTATTTCCACTTAAACAATAATCAAATTTATACTTCTTTAAATAAAGTTGATTTTTTATTTATTTAAACTTTTCACACAAAAATTTACAAAGGCGGACTTAATGCCTTAGGCATTCTCTACCAGTCAACCAAGGGTGGTGAAAAGGTTAGATGGCAGGTGCTCTGTTTGAGAGGAACTTAGAAAAAACATTTTTTATTAAAATATATCATTATATTATACATATAAAGACGTGTTGAGATGACTACTCTATTCATTTTGACAACAAGCTCTGCATTTTCCGCTTAAATCCATACCGACTGGTCGCCGTCCTGATATCAAGAGGAAGCGCATTCCATAGAAGAATGAACTGAATATGAAAGGAAGAATGAACAAAGTCAGAAGTATGAGAAGGACAAAGTAGGACAAGATTATTAGAAGAACGCAGATTCTTAGTGTGTGAAGAACATAGATATTGGAAGTGAGATATAAGATAAGAAGGAGGAGTAGGAGAGTTGAGAAGGGAGAAAAGCGAGGTCAAAGCGCGCAAACTTCTTCTTTGGCGAATGGACATCCATTTGAGCTCAGCTCGACATATGATCATATTTCCTGAGGTTGAATATGAACCGGATACAATTGTTGATCAGCCTGTCGAGCTTATCCAGCAAAACCGAATTCAAGTTAAAATAGCACACGTCACCATAGTCGATGATAGGGAAAATCAAAGTCTGCACAAGCATAGTTTTTGACTTAGAGGGTAAAAAGTTTCTCAGACGATACAGGGATCGCAAAGTACCGTTGACCCTTTGACTAACACTAGAGACCTGACGTTGCCAGCTAAGCTTCGAGTCAAGATGTAAACCAAGATCTTCCACAGTAGAGGTAAAGGGTATGACGGTACCATTGAAAATAAGAGGAGGAAGAGAGCTACGCTTCACCCTACTTATCATGCGTGAGCTCCCAATTACAATGGCCTGACACTTCGAGGGGTTTACTGACACCCCAAAACTAACAGACCACCTTTTGATGGCATCTACATCTCGGTTTACATCTGCTATCGCGTCTGACAAACCTTCAACCCACCCAGCTGTATATAATTGAAGATCATCGGCATAATGATGATAGGAACACCGAAGACAATGATTTATAAAATTATATTGAATTATATTAATGATGGAGAATAATAATGGAGACAGAATACCACCTTGTGGAACACCAGCATCCAGGTCATGCCAAATCGACGAGCGCTCATCAACGCGAACCAACTGCTAACGTCCCCGAAGATAAGAAGAGAACCACTCCAGAGCCTCGGGCGAAACCATAAGAAGAGAGAGGATAGAAAGGAGAATATCGTGACTGACAGCGTTAAAGGCATTGGAGAAATCAACTAATACCAAAACGGTAACCTTAGTATCCTCCATCGCTTCTCTAACGTCACCAGTCACTTTATTTATTTATTTATAAAGGTACACCAACAGCTTCTGTATACAAAATATAAAATAACAGTAGTTAACGGTTATGTGCTTATACAGTTGCCAATAACAGGTGAACCAACATTCTCATATACAGTGATAACCTAAGGTAAAAACGAAAAGAATAGGTATTTTTTTTATAAAAATTAAGTGGTAACAAACTATTTAAACAGAAATACAAAATGATACAAGTTAAAAGTTACAAAGGTTGCAAGAAATACTTACATACTAACACAACAAATCTTTAGATTGTGCGGGTTGCGTGCTTTGGGACCTTAAGATTTGGGTTTTAAAGTTTTTTAGGGAGTCATGATATATGTCAACATGTGGAGTGGTTTTTATGTAAGAATTAATCTCTCGGCTGAGCCTATTGAGAGGTGAGTTTACTCCTATATTTGTGTTGGATGCTTTAGTGCAGAATAAATGGGTAATGGGATATCTGGGTAAATATTTATTATAGGGGACTTTTAGTCCAATTTTTTCAGTTAAATTATCGCAGTCTAATCTATTGTTACTTTAAGGGGAGCAGAGGCTGTATCGTGCCCGAGCCTGAAGCCAGACTGAAAGGAGCTAACAAGGTTGTTCCGGTGAACAAACCTTGTAAACTGCTTGTGTACGCAGGCCTCGAGCACTTTAGGCAGGAATGGGAGAATGGAAATGGATTGAAAGTGACTGGGTAGGGAGGGATTTGAAAGTTTTGGGAGTGGACGTACATAGGGCATACGCCACAAGGATGGAAATTGTCCGGAATCAAGAGAAAGGTTGATGATATGGGTAATCGGAGGGAGAAAGATATCAAAATCAAAAAATATGAAGTTGTAGCGCAAACTGAACTTTATGTGTAGGCAATCACAGTTTTTTTTTCTTTAAACTCGTGTTTGTTTACATGTTTGGCAAATAAATTGCGAACGCAGATTAGGTGGATCCTGTTTTGCTTCTATTTTCTCTATATTGACAACGTTGAAATTATTGTTGTAATGACAGCTTGACCTAAGAAAATTCATATTCATCTATTGTGAAAGGGACCGGCAAAGATCCCGACCTCGGGGTCGCCGACCACTTAAAATCTTCTTCTTCCTTCCCTGGTCCTGTTATTTGTGGTCGCATCTCCTCACTTTTCTGCACCAAGGGTCTTTGTCGGTTCAGAAAATCCTTTTTAGGTTTATTAGATCCTCATACCTGAACCTGACCCTGTGCGGTAAACTGGCCTAAAAAATATCCTGACTAGCTTCTTGTTAGCGTGTCGATGGGCCTTCTTCGTCGATGGAATTCGGCCACGTGTTTGGGGCCATCACTAGCGTCCATCAGTTTCTGTAACGTACCATCGAAGAAGTTCCTATCTATACACCGTAAGGACTATTTCTGCTTGCATCGCTCGGCCGCTATAGAAACGGGGCGGTAACAGATCTGGTCATCGTGTTCATCATGATTTTCTTTTGAAACTGCTTAGATATGAAGTTCTTCGATAGTACAGCTGGCAGGACACCCAGGACACGGCATTAAGTGTCCCATCGTTTGTGGAACAGTACCACATTTACATTTCAAGGCGAAGTCGTCTATGAATCTCCTGCCGAACAGATTTTTCTTGCTACGACCAACCAGAGTCCGGAGTCTGTTAATAGGGTTCCAGGAACGAATGGTATCTATGGGTATGGGAAGGATGGTATCTTGCCACAGCTTATCTAGTTACAATAACATGAGCTACCTAGGCTCAGAGGGTCTACTCCCTGAGCGAAATCCGTAGATCCGAAGTTACAGGCGCTTCGTTCTCTGTCTAACTTACGATATGTCCATAAGTGAGAGAGAGTACGAAGCGTAACTACGGCCGAAACTACGGATTTCTCTTAGTGAGTAGGCACGCTGGTTGCGTCTATACGACCAATTGAATAAATAAACATTTGGCTACGTTTGCGAGCCTGCATTTATGCGGCGTGAGGAAAATATTTCATCTTTTAAAGTATTTTACACTTTTTTTGCACGCTATTCTGTTACAATCATGCTATTATTTTTATAATAATGGAGTTCCATTTAATTAATTAGTATATTTCTATGTGATTCTTGCTTACAAAACTTTATTTGGTTTAATTACTTTTTATTTTTATTTAAATCATATTTATATACGACCTTCTTTGTATTTACTGGGTTTAATTACAATTTATTTTTAACTGTAGTTGTAAAAATAGCTTCTGCTCGCTACTTCATCCGCATAAAATTTCTTGTTCCCCCGACCCACCGTGTCGCATCGCATCGCCCGCCCGCGCTATTACATCGCTTAGCGTTCTTTCTGAGTTTTTGTTTTCTATTTGCTCGGCTCTAAGAATGTAGCACTCGTAGCGTGTTATAACTTTCCTTAAGAATTGGAAATGTAAAAAGTTTATATTATATTATTATAGTTACGAGTACGTAACATAAGATCACGCCTGTATTTCCTCGAAGGGTAGGGCAGAGGAATTCATATTTGATTACTTGTATATTTATTTATTTAGAGGTATAAAAATTATGTATTAGGTATGTTGAAACTGTTGGTACTCCCCGTCACTTGTCGATAAGGATTCATTAGAAGGCCATCGGTGGCGGGGATTTGCCGCGCCCGGCCATGGTTCAGGCCATGGTACGGAGCGAGAGGGCATGGGAGGCCGTCACCTCCTTCTGCGAAACAGTAATGCTCGCGAAGGACGTGGAGGAACGCGTGAGGGAGAGGCAAAGTTCGTGCCCTCACGCCCCTAGCCGCCGCAGGAGGAGACGCCCTGGGCGTCGGGAATCGCAGGCTGATTCCCGGCCACCGTAGGCGCGGGATTGCGGACGGTGAGCAATAGATAGCCTGCCGTCCGATAAGGACCAGGCCCGGGTCGACGGCGCGTTGTGTTCCACGCGCGCCTCAAAGAGATGTCAGCGAGTGAAGGGGACCGATGCCTGCCGGGGTTACGGGATAATCCGAAAGGGATACCGTGGCCCCTGGCAACGCAAAGGAAACCGAAGGAACAAGGGTTGGTTTTAGTCAGTAAGAGTCTGACACGCCCTCCCGCTCCGACCAGAGCGTGAGAAGTCATTTGATGATTTCCCACCCAAAAAAAGGGTTGTTTAGAAAACCAGTGTCAGACAGCATTTAATTTTGTCGGGCATTCATGCTGAAATGAACCTTTTTGGCGCAGCCGTGAGGCACACACTATTATTGCTATAAGATTATTTTCACTTTTTATTTTGTTATTAGGTGATTCACGAACTGTGTCCAAATAAATATTATTCTTTCTTATTCTAGGTATATCTGTAAAATCCAGATAGAAAAACCCAATAACACTTTACCTGACCCGAGAATCGAACCCAGGCCCTCATGCTCAGCAGTGGCGCTTGCGACCGCTAGACCAACGAGACAGTCAATATTTTAGTATGTAGTACTATAGTACTGTTACCATGGATTCTGTTCGTGATTCTGAAAAAAAAATAGCTGTTCCATGCATTTTACTTTTCTATGAAACAGCAGACTTTTTATAATAATCCGCGAAAATTTTTGACGCAGCAGGGTTTAGAACCATGTCCCTGCCATCCTGTATAATATATAATGTACATAAATTGTTATGAGTAATACAGATAAAAGATTAGAAGGAAATGGATAAGAAACCTGAGATTTAAACCATAAGTAGGTACCTATTTAAAAAAAAACAAAGAAATATGTTTAAAAAGAAACCCTAACAATAGTTATAGGTGACACGGTCAAGCAATGTTATTAAAATATAGTATACTAGAACAAAGCCATGGTATAAATATTATAGATCAGTAAGACAATGTGTCGGATAATTTCCTCTTTACGCACTAGAAATACTATTCTTTTAAGAATCAACATGCTGCACTGCTTCGTTAGGGGTTTGCCTCCAATATTCACGTGATGTTTTTAGCAAGTTTTTAAACTAAACTATTAATCTGCCTAGCCTTTTCCCAACTAAGTTGGGGTCGGCTTCCAGTCTAACCCGGTGCAGCTGAATACCAGTATTTTACATGGAGCGACTGTGTATCAGACCTCCATAACCCAGAAACTTGCTGTGGTAATACGATACCCCATTGGTAAGACTGGTTGTCAGACTTTCGGACTTCTGACGACCCGTAACGACTGTCAAAGATCCACGAATGACAGCCGGGACCAACGACCTAACGTGTTTGCCGAGGCACGGAGGAGTCTCGGTATGTAAAGATGGTCACTCATCCACGGACCAACCTCGGCAAACGTAGCTTAACCTGGATGGCTGTTATTACTAAGCCACGAGCTCCTCCGCTCTAAAATCTAAAATATAATTCAAACAACGGAAGACTATTTCTTTTTTGCGGTTTTTATGGATCATTTTTAAGATTTATATTTATTTAAGTTTTCATGCTCAACATTACAGAATAGAATCCCAAGGCGTCGGTCGTACAGAGCAATTTACAAACAAAAAAGTGAGACAGATACCTACTTAGGCAGATTAGGTAAAATACACTTATAGGCCTGTTCAGATATAAGCGATACCTATTGCTGTCGCGCTCGCTTGCGATACCAATTCGGTACGCGATACCGAATGGGTACGCGAAACCGAATGGGTATGCGATACCGATACGTCAGGTGATTTCGCGTACCGACAGCGATATCGCTTATATCTGAACAGGCCTTAGAAAAATAGTATACTTTTCTAATTATCTTTCATCCACTGTCCAGTTACGTAACTTTTTAACTTTAGACCTCGAATTTCCACATTGAAATCCACCCACTTTTCACAGAGCTCATATGCCATGCCGTCATATACAGGGTGGAAGAGACATCGACGCGAAAACTGATACCATGGATTCAGTACATGATTCTGAAACCCCCTGCGTTGAAATTTTTCGTCGGTTATTAAAAAAAAACAACTGTTTCATGTAAAAGTTCAATACCTACGCGGTCAAAATGTATGGAACAGCAGATCTTTTTTAAAATAACCGACGAAAAATTTCAACGGAGATGGGTTCAGAATCATGTACTGAATCCATGGTATTAGTTTTCGCGTCGATATCCCTTCCACCCTGTATATTGGACCCTCCAGGGGGTGCCAAAGTACATAAACCCTCTAGAAGGGCTCCCGGCACTGAACGTGTAACATTCTCCTTACGCCAAACTTTAAAAACCGACTCATAAAAAATATTGCCCATAAAATTATAGGCATTTATGAAATTCCTCGCGCAGGTCATCGCGTGTTCCGTAGCTCATTTGTTCTGCAGGAGGCGGTGCTGACCGGCCACCGATGCGTATCTCGGCATTGCTGGAATAGGTAGGCGGAATATCATTACGAAGCGTTTCCAGTCGTTTGTATAGTGACAGAATTCAAACCGTAATGACATGAGCCGCCCATTCGCGATGATAGAAAAAAGTATTCGAATTTTGAAATAAGTTTTGATTAGGTTCTTTTTTGTTTTTAAACGGTTTTGTAAATAATTAATGTTAGCAGTAAATGTGGTTAGTAAAAAAAAATATTTTGTGTTGTAGTAATTATTGAGTAAGAAAGCAGTAGCGGTTGTAAAAATGTTGGGTTTAATTATTCGGTATTTGCAGAAGATTTTTTCGAGAATAACGTTAAATTATGTTTGAATCCCAAGATTCTAAATCTAAACTATAGGCTGTCATAGGTACTTGAGAATATTTTTAAATTAATTTTATACTATTTTTTACTTCCTAATTAACAAGTGGCGTTTATCACTCCATTTTATTTATTATTCACTTCTGCACTATGAAATATCGTAACAGTTATTAATCGATCAAGTTTGTAGTGTTCAATTTTGTTTAATTTTTGTTGCAAGTTCTCTATCTTCCAAAGTAATTTATGACTTGTTGCTATTTTGTGTTTATACCATAAATATGATAATGTTTTTTTTTTTTAAGTTTTTGGTTTGTTCTGGCTGAACACATCGGGAGTCACCAACAGAAAAATAATATCCCAAGGAATAACCTCAAAGCTATACACCTGCACATTGGTACGGGCAATACTGCCTATCTGCAGATCTACAGCACCTCTTACTTGCAGCACGCAGAAGGCGGAACTCACAAGCAAGGGGCGTCTCTGATTTATGGTCCAGCGATGCGGAGGCACCTTCGCAAGAGAACCGGTTCACGGCTTGTGTTCTATGCTGTCCTAGTACTTGATTTAGACTAGGCTAAGGTACTGTACTGTTGGGTTTTGTACAATAAGTGTGTGATGGTATTTTATGGGTATGAGGAACAGGGTGTAAAGTTCACTCATCCACCATAGAAAAGGGAGGATCCTCCTACCAGACGGGTATTGTGTCTGGCGGGTCGACTGCCCGACTGTTGATATCGGATAGTCTTTTAAATGTCTTTCGCACGGTAAACTCTAATTACGCGATGCAGGATTTGTGTGACGTCATGTCTTTGATGCGAAGTCCGTATGTGGCGGTGTAACCACTACAGTATAATTTATTGTCATGACCATGATTTCCAAAAATACTCAACTTATTTTGTAAGCAAATTTATAGCCCATATTAAAATTACCCATACCCGTATTATATCCAAGATAAGAATGCTTGGAAACATGCTGGTCCTGCTCCATAGGACAATCCAAAGTCTAGACAAAATCAAACTGGTTGTTAATTTAATTGTATAATATTATTTTTTATAACATTGGTTTTACATTCTGTGATTACTTGAACTCACACACTGACATAATAGTATTACTTGTTAAAATTACAATGACATTACAATTTACAATGTTTGTAAATATGTGAGCACCGTGCATCTATCACATAATTAATTAATTTATCTGTCATTGCTTAATTTTTCATTATATTTACCTATCGTGGTATAGTAATCTTGTTCTAGGTGCACCGTCTTCACATATAATTATAATATAATTACCTAATTTAGACAAGATATGTCGTAGTGGAGTTTCTTGCCCATTCTTATCCATACGAAAACTATATTTTGTAAGGGGCGACAATAATCAATTTTGTAAATGTTGACGTTCAAAAGTGCCTTTTACAGCCTAATTGAAATACTCGTAAAATATTTGACATTTGGAAATCATACAGCAAAGTTAAACGGTGTTTGAGTAAAAACGATTTTTAGACAGAAGTTTATTGTTCCATTTTCTTAAATTGACTCATAAATCGAGGATTTAGCAATGAAACTGAATTCGTCTTCTACTTCGATTATGCCTAGGTATCCTCTGTGTCTTTGGAAGTTATCGCTTGCCAAAATTACTACTCGTAAGTACGTCCCGTATCCAATTCCTAAAATTACTGGCCAGAAACAGAAATTGGGTAGGTATTACCGTATTATAAGTTCAACCTCACTGTTATTAATAAAAAAACTAGATACAATCAAATCCAGATTTTAGAGTGCTGTTTTTTCGCATTCTGAAAGTGGGTAACGTCGCAAATAGCTGTCAAATATTTCGGTTTTGATTAATTTGGCAATATTACTGTAAAAAAATATGAAACATCTCTAACTAGTGAACTAAAATATTGATTTTGAAATGCAATTATCTATAACACCGAATATTTAGATAAAGATGTAAAAAAATATTTAGAAACTTATTTTAGGTCACTATTTAGCGATATTACATATTTCCATACAGTAGGTAGTATTGCCAAATTAATCAAAACAGGTACCTAATATTTGACAGCTATTTGCGACTTTTCCAACCTTTAGAATAAATGCCCTTAATATTTCCTGAAAGAGTAGGTACCACACACTATACACGCCCTTTTTATGACAAATGACATCCTCCAACATTCTTCCTTAATTCCATCTACATCAAATAATCTCTACCCTCGACATCGCCAAATACTACGCCATACACATGTTAATAGAGAACAGAACAAGAATGGCAGCGCAGAATCGATTAGCGGTTCAAAAGCAGGGCAGACCCCATCAGGTGAGGCAACGGCGACGTGAACACTGCCTGTCACGCGCACCACTACGCTAGAGGCGCACAACACTATGAGTACGCAGGGATGTCACCATTCAGTTCCTAGGGAGCGGGAACATATAGCCCGAATTTATTTTCTTAGTAAGTTGACTGTGTTACCCATTAAGTTTGTGTTATTTACCTTCATTATTTGACGTCGATGTGTTAGTCAAATGGTTTTGCTTTCACTCCCAAATACCACATCAATTCGTATTAACTCTCCCATTTTCCTAATGCATATTACACTTGTTGAAAAAAAAAATTTTTTTTTTAAATTATATTGTGAAATCCATAAACTGCCTCTACTCTTTTGAACTCGTCATAATAGAAACATAATTTTAAAAAACGTTTGTGAACTGTACCTGAATTCTGGAAAAACACTCGCAACACCCCACTCTGTAAAAAGTTTTTGTGCAAAAAAACATCCTAATATTCCCATAAAGAAGATAATTATCTAAACTAATATTATAAAGAGAAAAGATTAGATTTTTTGCATGTTCGTTTGTAATTAATAAACTCAAAAACTACTGGACCGATTTTAAAAATCCTTTCATCGGTATATAATGCTATATTATCTCTGAGTAACAATTTATAAAGATATCACGCGGGCGAAGCCGCTGGCGGAAGCTAGTTCAATTATTTCCTTTTACTAACAGCCCTAAACCGGTTGGAGGCGGTTCGATCGAGTTCTCGTGACGTCACTCGAGGGCTCGGAATGGATATAAATTGGCGCGGCTCGATATTAATGGTTCCGAGGAGTCTTACTGTTTCTGACTTACCTATTGTGGCTACTGTTTCCGATGATTGACTTCTGATTTTGTATTGAAGTAGTCAATGGGTAGAAAAAAATTTAGAAGTTCATTTGGTGTTTGGCAGAAGATGGTTACGTCATGGGAAGTTAATTATTGAGGTCCGTTATCGTGTATAGAAGACCGATGCTTACAGTCCATGAAGATGTTATCTAATTCGATTAATATTGTGCCTCCTCGTTAAAAAGCATATTTTTCGAATTATTCAAAATATTTTTTATCTGTCACTTTTTTACTGAACCAAGAGACCAAAGTTGACCGTCGTTAACGCCAATCTTTAAGAAAAGTCCGTTTTCGGAAAGGTTAAAAAATTCTTCGTGAATTTTCTTTCATACCAGCCACGGTTTCCATGAAGATTCCAAGTTTTTAACTTTACAAAATAACCGTAACATCACAGGATCTATGCAACATGATAGATGACAAGACAGTTGAAAAACATTCTGCTGATACATCGCAAAAACTTTTTTTACAAAAAATAAAACCGACTTCCAAAAAAAAACACTACCAAGTGAATTTTTTTTAAAAAAGTTTTTATTTTTCACTTTTTAGTTGTGGAATCTACAAACCAAAAACAAAAAAAAATTAAATACCACTACTTGCTACGTAAATTACAGTGACAGAAACTATTAGAACATCATCCACATATACTAGGTGAGAAACATACGTATTATTGAAGCTAACTCAAAAACCCCTCATCAGATCTTGACCAAATGTATATGGGAAAGAAGTATCTGAAGTATGTATGTTATGTCTGTAAGTAGTTCTGAAGTATGCCCTACCAAACAAAAAAATAATCATCAAAATCAATTCATAATTGGCGGAGTAATCGCGTACAAAACATAAAAAACAACCGAATTGAGAACCTCCTCCTTTTTGAAGTCGGTTGAAAATACCAAATAGCATGAACGTTTTTCTGAAATCACCCTATTTCAAATTGCCAATCAACCTGAAATACGAGTAAGAATAATGAAGACAAAAATCCTGTCCAACCCACATTTCCCGACCTTTAATTCGCACCCACATAATTGGCCGCAATAAAAAGCCTTCCAATCTGGACCACGAGCATCCAATCAAGTACCCACCAACCTAGCACAACCGAAAGTAACATACATACAGCTACTAGCAAAACTGATATCACTTTCTCCGCGACTTTTCCTTTCTATTCCGAATAAGTTAGGAAAACATTTTCGCCTGTGTAGTTCCGTACCCTCCCATAATCCTCTACCTGCAGAGATATACCCGTACTTACCCCGCGCGGGCACTATCATCCATACCTACTGGGAGCGTCACAACACTAAACATCGTATCTACAACCTATTAACGAATAAAAAGCTACTTTGTCCGTTAGAGAATAAAGTTTGAATTCAAATGTAACGCTCGCGCCGTTACGTTGTTGATTTATGATTGGTTCTCCCCCCACCATCGTGTATCTCGCCCTGCCTCATGCATTTAAATTGCTTCATTACAGAATCTAGACGCCGCTGGGGTGTAGGGTTGCCTGTTGGGAAAAATGTTGCCAGTTTTATTTTTGTGGATTGTGTTGTTATTTATTTAGTTTAGTATTTGGGAAATAATGAAGTTTTGTTGTAGTTCTGCTGTTTGCACTCGGGTGTGATAATGAAGCCAATGTAACTAGAAAAGGGTTGCTCCATACAGAATGTCTTTTTTTACTATTGTTCTCGGTCAAGAAAAATCCAGCCATAACGCCAGTAGCATACCTCCGCCGCGAAACCGTAGCAGCAGAACCGCAGTAGTGCAATTCAACTGGCTCGCGTCATGTTCCGCTACTCGAGTTCCGCTACTCGAATTTCGAATAAGAAGTGAAACATGACGCAAGCCAGTTGAATTGCACTACTGTGATTTCGCTGCTATGGTTTCGTGGCGGAGATGTGTTACTGGTGTTAAATGTAGCAATGAGATGCTCCCAAAAAGTATGTTTGGATAATTCTACACAGAACGCTACAAAAAAATATGAACAACTTCTTCTCCTTAGCGTGTTGATCCCAAAAATTCAACCACGCGAATACCGTTTGCTGACGCGGTGACGCCATTAGGTCCTCATGTTTGCAGCTGATGGACCATGCATGGAAGTTACAGCACAACTCACTAACAACACTATTATCTCAGTCAGAATCGTTGCAGCATGCCTGTCTGTCCCCCCTTTGCTTTTATTCTCTTTTCATATGTGACATATACCAACTCGCACTGGACCCGCGTGGTAGCTAACAAACCACTCCCTCTCGAAAAAAGGAGGCGTGTACCAGCAGTGGAAACAATTTAGTCTGATTATGCTTGTGCTTCTTATACCCACTCAGCAATAGCCTATTCTAAAATTGATATCAGTACCTAATTCCCATCATTATTAAATCCAGAATTGACAACCTACAAAGCCATCCAGCTTACTAACACCTTCTTGCATCACCACCTTACTCTCTCTTTGTTCTTGGCACTATTCTGCGCAAACATCCCTCTGTGGTATACAAGCCGAATGCTGCTAAAAAGCGTAGATACTTCGAGGTATGCTCTAGTCGCGGATGTAGATCGGCCCTTGCTCAGAGTCATTATGATATTCAGTCCAATCATTTATATAATAAAATAAATAAAATATGCACCATTGCTCCCATGTGCATGGATGTAAGACGAAGGTCACAAAGTGGCTATTGACACTGAGCTACGATAAGACTGAAATTTTACTTCATGTATCTAATGAAGTCATATTTTTATAATTATATTTATACGGACTTACGTAAACACAAGTTTTCAGTATATTTATCACTCTCAATACATACACATACCCCCATATAGGTACTTTAATAGGTCACATCATATTGTTTGTATTTAGTAGTAAGTAGATAACTTGATAACAGTACTGTGCTCGTCCTACAACTACTGAGATATGTTCAAATTATAGGCGAGGACGCTGACACCCTAAACACAAGTTAAATCTTACTTTGGGTGCCAGAGTTTATCGAATACACTCTTTCCCATAGTTGTAACGCTGCATAGTGTTAAGTCAATTGTTTTGTAATAATAAATAACTTTTTTTTTCTTTTTTTTTTACTTACCCGTCTTCTCTGGACTATCAATCTCCATTTCTACAAAAGCCTACAGCCACTGACTTCAGGCCCCCTGTACCACAACACACAGCCTCACGCGACAGCCCTAGGGAGCGGGCGGGCCGTATCTGCCCGCCGATCATTAGTTCCAGAGTGGCCAGGGTAAAATTTTGCATGCTACCGATATTTCGCCAGCTAAGCAACTCGTGTATTACTTTGATAATGTTTTTGGGATTGGCGCACTTGTTTTTTCAGATTGGTACTCAGTAAGAGGTATATTTTTTTATTGAGCTAATAATGCGAGGGCAGTAAAACTTTCAGCCGCATGTGTACAGTTGCAAAATGGCTTGACGATTGTAAAAAAACCTGACCATTCACAATCGTCAAGGTTTTATGCTGCTAGGCCTGGGCTAAGTAATAACAGCCAAACGGGTCGATCCATCAGGTTAAGCTATGCTTGCCGGGATTGGTCCGTGGATGGGTCCGAGACTCCTCCGTAGGTACCTCTGAAATCACGTTAAGCCGTTGGTCCCGGCTGTCATTCTTGGATCTTTGACAGTCGTTACGGGTCGTCAGAAGCCCGAAAGTCTGACCACCAGTCTTACCAAGGGGTATCGTATTACCCAGCTATTGGATTGTGGAGATCAGATAGGCAGTCGCTATATGTAAAACTAGCTGCGTCCCGCAGTTTCACCCGCATAGGTTTCAATCCCGTGGGAATATCGGGATAAAAAGTATCCTATGTGTTAATCCAGGTTATAAACTATCTGTGTGCCAAATTTTATCCAAATTCGTTCAGTAGTTTTAGCGTGAAGAAGAGACAAACATACACACTCACAAACTTTCGCCTTTACAATATTAGTGTTATGTGATACTGGTATTCAGCTGCATCCGGTTTGACTGGAAGCTTACCCTAAAATAGTTGGGAAAACTCTAGGCAGATTGAGGTCGCATGAATTCAAGACATCATTGTTTGAATTTTCTTAGAATTTCGAGCGTCACAGAAAGCAAGAAAATAATGGTTGCTAAATATCCAGCTTATTAGGTACTTATATAATTATTCGTGATGAGTCAGTTACTGAGTCAGCAGTGGGTACCTATTTATTTAGCTCGTATGTGGAAGATAACTAAATGCGAACTTCTAATAATGTTATATAAATAGGTACGTAGGTAATATATAATAATTTTACAGTTCAGTCGTGTATTTCGGGGAACAATGTCATTAATACTTAATTTTGAAACCAAAACTGCGATGCATTTATTCTTCTTTTCGTGTTTCCTTTGAACTCATTTCCAACTTACATCATAGGGCGCTATTCCACTATTATATATTTGTAATCATGTTCTCGAAAACGGCTCAAACGATTTCGCTGAAAAATGCAATATAGGTGTTTACGAGGGTAGAAAGTCGATCCAGGTATGTCTCATAAAAAAAAATAGAAAATTCGTTTTCTCCGAATTTTCACCCGGGCAGAGCTCCAAAGTTTAGAACAAGATGGCTACCTTAAAATAATGAAATGGCAGCATGGAATTAGTAAGTAGATACCTACCTACTATCATGGCAGCATCGAATTAGTATGAACTATACACTAGCATTCTCTATTTTCACCAAAACTCGGTCGCCCAAGTACTGATTAAAAATTCGTTCTTCCAGGCAAAAACATCAATCCATAATATTATTAATACTGCCAATTAACAAAAAATCATCAATGACGGTAGTGGGCACACAGTCGATACGAATTTTAAATATTTAATTAATTAATTTCTCGTTAATTATCGACAAAATGACGTAGAAACGAGTTGGTGAAAGCCAACACGCGTTTTTGCTCACAGTTTCGACACTTTGATGTTTTTTTTCTCCAAAATCCAAAAAGTTGGCAACGTCGCAAATAGCTGTCAAATATTTACCTGTTTTGATTAATTTGGCAACTCATCTGTTCGGAAATAAAAAACATGGCTAATTAGTTAACTAGAATATTATCTAATAATAAATTGCAATTATAACACTGAATTTGATGTTGTAACCGTATTAGGTGTAAAAAACGCATATGGAAAGTTTCTAAATACTTTTTTTACATCTAAAACTAAATAATCGGTGCTATTGCATTTCATAATCAATATTTTAGTTCACTAGTTAGCCATATTTATTATTTCCATACAGTATTATTGCCAAATTAATCAAATCAGCAAGACAACTATATGTGACGTTGCCCACTTTCTGTAAAAAACGCATTTAACTTTATTTATATTCCTAATATTTTTTTCTAATAGATTTGATATTGTTTTTATAGATTTCGGTGTTTGCTTAAACTTAATGTGTACGTGTATAATATAATGTATTATTAAAATGATACGAATAATATTAGAATAGGAGGACTTGAAATTGAATCTTTATTTACATATAAGATTCGTATTTTTTTTTCACTAAATTTAAAACACCTTTCTTCCATGTTACCAATTCAAATTATAAATAAAGAACATAATATCTCTCTCACTCTCACACTAGCGTTATATTGAACAAAAGCGTGATATGAGTATTATTGTACAAAACATAGTCTCACTCCCACTAGTTACAATGCTCTTCGCTAACTACATCTCAATGGGATAGAGTGACCGACGTGTGTGGTCAATTTGGCA
Source organism: Xanthia togata (assembly GCA_963853775.1). Taxonomy (NCBI): domain Eukaryota; kingdom Metazoa; phylum Arthropoda; class Insecta; order Lepidoptera; family Noctuidae; genus Xanthia; species Xanthia togata. The sequence goes on from OY970809.1 coordinate 16,137,988, forward strand.
GCTGTCTGTACTCTGTTCGACAATCTAGCTCAAAACAAAGGTAAAAAAGTTGTTCCTAACAGAGTTTAAAGCGTCTGCTTAGCTAGTCAAGTAACTAAAAGAGTTTTTCAAGTCAGTGGACTTCCCATGCATTAATCAGAAAGTATGGTACTTTTGATATTAAACTGCAACATTGATGTCCTTAAACATCGAGGAATTGAAGCTCTAAACACTAAATCGGACTCCTGAAACTTAAACTCATGAAAATTCTGAAAACCAACGCCAGAAGTAATGGATTAAAGCAAATCTCTGCACTATTTATTTTTTCTTGTAGCGTCGCACGGTTTGTGCTCTTTACCTACTATTTAATATTCCATGTAACGTAACATTATACCATCGACAATCATATTTTATTTCCGACGCAAGAATGATTATATCCTATGATCCTGTCAGTCCATCCATACATCCGCACGGATCCCGCCTATCTTTACAATAATCAAAATAATATTATTTAACAAAAGCATTATTTCCGAACGCAGCTGTATCAATTTACGCCGCCAAACGTCAACAATTTGCCTATTTTACTTTTTGCCGCGAATCAGCGCAAAGTATTGCCACAATGCAAAAATCAGGTATATAATACCGCTACTTAAAGGCCATCCAATCAAGAAAGGTGTCACATTACGACACTCTATTGTATCGTTCGAATCTGTGTTTACAAACACAACAAGGGCTTGTCATAATCTGTTTTTGGATGTGTCCTTTTCTATTTTTCGGTCTGGCAACTTTTAGCGTGAATGTTTTTTTTTTTTCTGTGGAACAAAGAATGGTGAAGGTATGGATTTCAACGCCTTATTGTTGGTTTATCCATGTATTGAATAGGTTTCACGGAAAGCGAAGGTAAGTCGTACTTAAGTTGATCGGCTGATAATTCGTTTGTGGTGGTCTTGTGACTGACAGTTGACAGTAAAGGGGGATGGGGATTCAAAAAAATTCGCTTTCTATGAAACTCCGGATTTGTATAGTTATTGTACTAGTCTAGCCTTTCTGTTTACTTTAGCTGCATAAAACGGTAAACGGTTGGTAAAAGGTACCTACATAAGTCATCAAAACATGAACTAATGATATTTATTTTTTAGTGTTTGGCTATGGAATTTATTTCAAATGAATTGATAATCGACATGGACGACGGTACATTTGAGTGTTATTCCAAAGTAGCAGCTCATTTTTGTTTACCTTTTAGTTCCACATCGAATATAATTTCACAGTGCTTCAATCGAATATAATATAAGTAAGTACCTACTATCAAATATCATATAACGCAGATTCTTCGTCAGTTTCCTCAACAAAAAAAAGTAATCTTGAATTTTACACCTCCCAGGTCAGTCGGGCAAAAACTTCACAAAACAAACAATACATCCACACAACAATTACATTACAAACGCGAAACCTCAAGCGTCAAATGCCGAACTTTGAATTACAAACATCCTGCACCAGCTACCAACAACTCACCACACTTTAAGACCCTCAAAACAGAGTTCAAAATCGTGAAACTTTTATTTCATCAGGTATATGTATAACTTTGCAAAAAACACGAAAGCGGTGAAGCGTGAACGCTTGTGCAGGACAGAGGGGTCTGTCGGTTTATTTTTTCCTTAATCCTAACCGGGATTAGGTTAAAGCCCTTTTGATTGGCAGCCGCCGTCAGATGCAGGAGACGGCTGAGGTGCACCGTGAGCCTGGAGTTTAGCGGAGGCTGGGACAGTAGGTAGGTATGTACTTTTAAGACGAAGAAAAATATTGGGTGTGAGATATTTTTATTTACAGTTTGTGTGCCTTTATGTCTTCAATTTATCTGTGTGTCTGTCGGTCTAGGATTACTTCAGTCATACTCGTTTCGTAAATGGTGAAGGAAAATATCGTGAGGATACCAGCATGCCTTAAAGATACTTCTCGACGACATGTGAAGCCAAGTCAGAGGCCCATGGGTGGCATAAAAACTCTGACACCAGTACCCTAATTGCGTAATACACGATCAATCAGCATCTGAATCGTTTTGAAACAGATTGCTAATCCATTGCTGCATAAGTTCGAAAAAAATCTGCTCAACACCGTAAATAACGCAATGAATGTTGTTGAACTGTCAAAATGAAACAAATTAGTCATAATCGTTTACGAAAATGTATTGCGTAATTAAGGTACTGGTTAGTGACTAACCACACGAAAAAGAAGAAAGAAATGCCATATTTTAATGATTTAGGTAGAATTAAGAGTGCTTCTATTTGAAAAAATAATCATCTTAAGGTCTGCAAATGAGGTGAGAAACTATTATTGTTTTACATTATTGGTTTCTGAAAATAGACTTCTTTCGGTAAAGGTGCCTGTTTAGCCGAACGAAAAGGCATTTGCCAAGCGTGGTTATCATGGCCTAATGAGACCACGGCATAGCAATGTAGTTCTATAAGAAGCTAGCTTTCAGTAATGGACGTCGAGAGCATTATGGTGATGACCTTGATTCGAAATACATCAATCTTTTCACAAACGTTATTTAAACTTCACCACTATTCATTCAGAACTAGTCATAACCAGCTATAAACATTAATACATAGACTGTTTCTACTTTCAGATGACTCATCAGCATAAGAGGAGACGATAACTGACTTTTAATGATTTTATTTATTTATTTCCTTTGGAAGACTTACAGCTAAACAAACCAGAATAAGACATTGAAAATGGGACAGACAGCCAATTACAAGTATTCACATGCAGGCATTTTATACTGAAGATCACGTCTAGGTATACGAGTAGTGTTAATGATTTGGAAAAAATATTATTCAGAGCATTTTCTTAATAATTTAATATATGACTATTTTAGATTATGTTTATATTACACAGTGAAATTAATTTGTAGTTATGTCATCACAGTATCACGCAAAATTTATCAAGCGTATTTTTCTGAAAACATTTTAAATATAATTTGACTATTGATCTTTTACAAAATATATTTTAATAAAACACGTGTATTTTATTAAAATAGGTACCTTTTGTTTTATGTATAATAAATTAATAATGCGTCAAATTTGGGACAGCGCTCCTTGATGGTCGAGTCCTATTACTGGCTGGACGTACGACGCGTTGCGTGAGCTCAGTACAGAACACGCAAGCTAACCACTCGAGGTCACTGGCATATATCTGCGTCTTAACATAATAAGACATTTAACATCAGCTGCAGCTATTACCAACATCATCTATATTCCATACTTAAGTATAACATTTCGCATGCTGAGCCACTCACACTAATCGCATCATATAACTTACTACTTACCACTAACTACTTACCATATAACCTTGAACACCACTTAGTGGACGAGCGAGTTGCGCAGGCGACTGAGTGACATTCGTCACGGCGCGGGCGCAGTTCTCACGAGCTACCCGGCTACCCGTGTTGCTCATAGGGATTAGCGTGTGTGTTACAGGGCTGCTACTTAGGTGCTAATTGATTTATTGAATATTTATCATATTATGAGACTGATCTCTTTGCGAGCCGTTATGAAAGTAACAGTAATTTTCTAATATTTATCACAGCATTGTTGGATATCGTCAGTATGAAAACTTGAACGTCCCTTGCTGTGATCTGGAAAAGATCAACACTTTTTAGCTGAACCGGGTCACTTCGATGGAAATCAATAGTCGTCAGAAAGATAATTTGTTATTCTTCCTTAAGCCTAAACATTGCATATTCAAACTTAATAGCTTTAGAACTAAGTATTTTATGACAATTCTTATATAAGAAAAATAAACTGACTTAATAGACAAAAGATGTAATTAATACTTAGGTACTAGGCTACTAATGATTTCCTTGTGAAATCAAACTTGAAATGGATATTGCAAAAAAAATGTAACGCTGAGTCCCTAAAGCAGCAACTACTTATAATCACAGCATGGTGTCAGTGTCAGCCCTACGTAACGTGTCAGAGTTGGTCGACAGTGACAATTCATTCAGACCAGCCTACCTGCGCGCGCGCCTAATCCAAGTGACATACGAGACGTGTGCCATAGAGCAGGAGATTTGTAAATGATGCTGGAAATTGTGCCTAAAACTGTGAAGCCTCTATAGGGAAATGTAGTTACGTCAGCCATGACGTTATTATTGATGTAGGACATGAAAATAATTACAATCACATAAAATACAAGTTTTTGAAATGAAATGTTTCTAAATCCTCATCATTGCCATTTCTGCCGAAAGACGTCCAGTGCAGGCATTGGTTTTCCCCTAGGATTAACACGACAACGGCTGGACCCTAAGTTTCCCTCATCGAGCGGATTCCCATGACGTTCACCAGGTCAGTCCACCTTGTAAAGAGCTTACCTCGTACTTTTTGGCCCCATCGGCCGCCCGTTCGCTCCATCTGTATTTCTAGCAGTCATTTAGAAAAAGGTCACAACACTAGATCTTTTGATTACTCGTATGTAGGAAGCAGTATCTTGAGCCAAATAAGTATCTGCTCTTAAAAAAAACTATGAAACACCAGCCCAAAAGATTCCTCGGACGCCGTCAGTTGGTCATCTTTTATCTTTTTATCACGAACTCTTTTAACGTGTACGTCTTTCTAAATTGTTCTCACATGTATAATTTCAATATGAATAATGTAACCAATATTATGTTACATTTTTTTTTATTTAAACGTGTGTCCGTGGAGTTTCTTGCCCGTTCTTCTCCATAGGTACCTACTACGAATTGGAATGGGCAACTAGCTTCATATTTCTGACTGACCGACTCCTTGACAATTCAAAAGTGCCTGTAAATGGTTTATATAAAATAAATGCTTTGAGTTTTGAGTTTGAGTTCCTTCTGCCACCTCTGTTTTCCACGTAATCTATGTGATTAGAGTCGGGCTGACGATTTGAAGCATTTATAGGTCCGTATTGATCAGTGAGTGGATTTATTACGGGCTCGGATCGAGACGGATTGTCTCTGGCTCCCACGATGATAACATTTATTATTTTATTGTTATTGACATTTGACTACTTCAGTGTCGGTTTATTGTTGCTGCTGTAAATTCCTTTACAGTTCTTGTTTGGAGTTATAGAAATGTGGACTGTTCTGTGTGGAATTGTTATTTTTACTGTTGTAGCAGTATATTGGGCTTCCAAAAAACAAACAGGGTCCTAATTAATTTGTTCTTCAAACATCGCGATTCGGACCAATGGAGTAAAAAAAGTTACAGAACATGACCAGGGCCTCAAGTCTGCTATTACAATAGTGTCAGAATGGTCTATCATTGATTTTGACAAGTTTGGTAATCTACTAACATATTGGCGTCATTATGACTTTCCAATGCTCAGCCACTGACACTCCATTGAAAGAAATGGCATCTATTGGTAATCTTGTACATAATGAAAAATGTATGACTGACTTAGGCGGTAATATGCTATAATTTTGACAGTTCCTTTGATCAGTGACCTACCATGAGAACGTCATTTCTTTTAATTCGTTACGAGTAACCAATGATCGACCATTATGAATTTAGCAGATTACGAACTTTTAGCAAAATGACAATGGGGTCGTGTTGGAATGACAAATTTATAAAAATAGCAGACTTGGGCCCCTGGACTTAAGGACCAGTGTCATATGTAGGTACTAAACGATAAAGTAAATTACAATAAAATCAGACTTGAAAAAAGAGACATAATTGATAACAATGAAATAGATTCCAACTAGATTCCGATCATCACAATTTTCAGTTATCTTTCTGAATCTACTTTTAAGATCCACAATTTTTTATCATCTAAAGAGGGTAAAGCTCAAGTAAACAAACTCAAACATGAATGAAGCAATGATCATCATAAACCGGAAGCTTCCACAATGGGTGCATCACTCGAAATTTGTGCACATCAACATACAACCGACAGATTTCTGAGCGTCATAAACTTAAATCATAAGGAACTTTAGTTTACGCACTTGACTTGAAAAACGCGACGGGAAACCGCTCGAGTAAACTATTCACAAAGGAGTTATACCTAAATATTAATATTACATTTCTTACAGAAATTGCATAAAAGTGGCAGCACAGTTTCAACACTAATAAAGACGTAGGCCTTCGCAACAGTAAATTGTTAGGACACTCTTATTTTCTTTATTGTTTCAGAATTGGATATAACAATCAAATTACATTTGGATGATATCGCTGATAAAAAGGAGTTGGAGAATTCTTAGAGTCAAGTTTTCATCACATATAGGGAATAAGGGAAGCAAATCTTGCTTCAAACCACACGCGTCGTTTATACCGCAGAGTGCGTACTCAAAAGATGCCAATCTCGGCGGATGCATCGACTTATATGGTCCACCGTCACATAATCGCGTTTTTGTATTTAAATGTCCGCGATTTGAATACAATGTCCATGTAGCTACCGAGATCGATCGCACAGTCACACTGTAATAGGCTGGGCGAGACAAACCACTTAAAAAGTTAAAAAGCAATAGGATACTCCAACATCCCCATGTAAAGTCCAATTTACTTTAACAAATTGTGGGTGGTTGGGACAGTTTTTGTTCGAGAGCTTGAGGTTTGGGGTGGACAAAAATTTTCACACCATTGAAGACGTTGATTGTTCTCTTAGAGTCAATAAGTCAGTGAAACGATAAAGGAGTCGCTTTCGTAGAATTGTGAAGGGATTTCATGGACTTACTGCACCTATTTAAAAAAAAAAGTTATTGTAAAGATCGGAATATAAATATACCTAACAATAAAAATATAAAAAACAATGATTATTGCATTATTTGTATCTTTTTAATTCCACTTAAGTGAAGTAAAAAAAGATACAGCTTAAGCAAAATTAACTCCACTACCTTATGATCTTGTTAAGAATACAAAAACGTCTGCCCAAAATAATTATACTTCATAACATAATTGCATTCCGACGCCCACGCCACGCTGTAATTCCAGAAATTGATTCTAATGTAAAACTGTGGGACACGAGCCACAATTTACAAAAAAATACTTGAACCCCGATATTATCGTAACAACCTCAATTCCAACCACAAAATTATGTCATTCAAAAAAATACTCAGAAATAAACTACCAAAATTTCTTTTTAAAATCGACCTCACACATTTAGGGGTTGTTTCCCAAAAATCCACGGGGATTCTTAAAAAAATAATTTGAATACAGTAGTCTCTGCCCAGGTGTTGTTGGATACTTTTTTTTTTCAATGTGTCACAGATCTTTATCAGAAGGACGGATTTAACAACCTCGTAAGCGCGGTCGCGTCAACTTTTTATTTTACCTTTTTTTTTTGTCTTAACGCGTCAAGCCAGTCACGTCGAATTAGACAAATCCTTTTAGCTGAACATTGATTCCTGTGGGTGAGAACTTTTTTCTTTTAGCATTCTTATTGAGTATTTTGAATTTGTCGTGTTGGATTCTTTTTTGACGTGAAAACAGCTTTTCGCTCGGAGTACTGGTAGTAAGTTCATTATTTCTGACCTTCAAAAACATGTAAGATTTTAATCTCTAATAACTACAAGACTTTTAATGCTAGAGTATTGGTTGAGCACACAAAAGATAGGTCATATTTATAACAACTTATAGGCAGTATAGGTATAATTTGCCTATAACGTCACATCGCGAGACCAGACGTATGCGCGCGCCCCTCTATTTTTCATTATATGTCGAAATTCCAAATCGTATAGAACGGTGATTCTGGTGTCGTTCCCAATAGTTGACAAGTGAATACCAGGACCTAAAGAGACCCAACAAAAATATTTCGTAAAATGCATATGAAGTTGACAATAGCAAAATAATTTCATATAAAGACTCATAACGGCCGTAAATCTGCTCAGAAATTAAAAAAAAAATAAAAAATGAAGAAGGCTTGCATCATTAAGAATGCAATGCTAAAAAATCTAGTGCTGAGCAAATACAATAGCAACGGCAGTATCTGAAACCGTAAGAAAATCTTTTGCAAATTTAAGATATCGTCTCATATCGACCGTAAATCTGCGCAGAACTAAAAAATATCATAATCGATGAAAGCTTGCATCATTAGAATAGAAATGCAAAAAATATATTTTTTTGTAAGTCGTTGTAATTATTAAATAAAATCGTAACAGTTTGTTACTATTTCACCACAGGTTTTCACGAAACTTTGCGGGTTGGGCTCGAACAGCGCCTAACTCAATTTATCGAATACGATGGTGTTCAACTGCTTTCTAATGAGAATTACCAATTGTAAGGCCATTCTTACATTACGATACTTATAGAAGACTGGTATCCTACGTGAGTCTTAAAGATGAGTCGCCGAGGAGTATCTCACATTTGTATGGTGATTCGCTTACTTCTCTGCCGGCATCCTACACGTCCGCTACTTGTCTCGCGATACACGCCGTTTCAGACACCATAAAAAAAAAGTTTATTTGCGGTAAACATGACGAAAAGAATGAACACAAAATAAAAATAAGTTGAGCGAATATAGGCGTCACATCCACGCAAAACGGATAACCGCTCAGCATAATACTGTGACCCTATTTATGTGCGACCAGATAAGGAATCACTTCACATAGTTAAAAACGTCCTAGCGGTGTGTGCTACAAATGCAAATGATGAAATTTTCTTTGATTTCAGTAGCGTAATGTATGTACGAACCTCGAGTAATGAACAAGTGTTTTATTGGTATGCGTATGAAGGGCCTAAACGTAAAGTCTTGAAATGTCTGCGAATAGGGATGATGCCTGGGTCAAAAAAAAGAAATTCTATTTAGTCCGTCAGTCAGATAATAAAAAAATATTAGACACGTATTTTTTGCTTTATCATATTAATAAAAAATGACTCAGATACAACGCATTAAAGTTGGGGAGTGGGGGTTGATACGTCACAAGTATGTATAAAATCTACATACAAGTGACGTCATGGCACATTATAACTCAATGTATCGCCGTAATCTTTTGATAACGTAAAAAAAGAAAAAATACGTGTACGTTATTTTTTCATAATCTACAATACGGACAAAAAACATTTTTTTAGTCATCTTCCCTATTGCGATTTTTTTTTTATGTATTCAACATTATTGAAGACTTACATTATTTATCAAAGAAAGTTCGGTTATCAAAAAGATGTTGGCACTTCCGACGCCGTATACACTTTACTTGATGACGTAATAGGAAAAATAAATAATAAAATGGGAATAACCGGATTTTTTCTTGACTTAAGTTCGGCTTTTGACACTATAAACCACGAATAACTTGTTAAAAAATGACGCATTATGGTATAAAAGGTAATAGAGCCTTGAAATGATTCTCTTCATATCTCAAAAACAGAAAAATATTCGTAGAAATTGACAAAATACAAAATGGCTACAAAAAGGTTTACAAATAAGTAACAGTAATAATGACTACGGGCGTCCCGCAAGGATCAAGGATTATATATTAGGACCCGTTTTATTTATCTAATTCATGCTTTAAGAGCACTTAGAACAGAAATTAGCATTTAGCCATTGAAAATGGCATATTTCGCGTTGGTAGAATCAAAAATTAGATATAGCATAATGTTTTGGGGAAAAAGTTACTAATATCAAAAGAGCTTTTGTGTTACAAAAACGGCCAATCGGCACATTAGTCCGTATCTCGTAAAGAGAGAGTTGCCGTGAACATGTTATAAATCTGAACATACTTACAATGCCGAACATTTATGTATTTGTACTTCTAAGTAACATGGCCATGAATATGAGACAGCAGAAGAACGACAGATTAAAGAAGGCACACGTAGACAAGACATTAAACGTTTCAAGGTACAGCCTAATTTGAATATTGTGAAGCACAGGCCCAGATATCAATCGGTTATATTTTTTTATAAGTTGCCTCTAGATATAAAAAGAGCTATCTACTCAAGCTCTTTTAAAAACCAACTTAAAAGTTTCCTGTTAAATAAGTGTCTTTATATTATTGAAGATCTATAACGAAATTCCTATATAAGTGGTATTTATGGATTGTTGTAATATTTAACGTGTTTTTTCCATATCTAATTTAATTTTCTTTTTTATTTCATGTAATTTCAGATACAATTATCAATAAACAAAAGAAACAAACAAATATAACATCACGTCTGTATTCCCCGAAGGGTGTACCAATAGTAAACCTACATTTTGCCGGTTATCTGCGGAATTTCCCCATAGATTTGCAGTATTTTTTTTAAATTGAGTGTATTGAAAGTTTTAATGATATCTCGAGCACTATTGGGTTTTCCATCTGGAAAAACCACTTTTCCCGACCAGGCAGTCAAACCCAGGACCTGGACCTCATACTTAGCAGTAACGTTAGTGACCACTAGACCAAGGCAGTCAGACACTAAACCTACCGGTGTAAGCCTATTTACCTTTATCATACAACTCTATAAGTTCCTAAACTCAAAACTTACAAGTGCCTTCGGACCCTAGAAAACCTGCCAAACACTTGCACAGACAATTACCACCCAAAACTACAAGCATAAAAACATGAAATCCCATCAATCAAGTGCTCGAAACAACTAAAGCATCCTATTCTGTCAGTGCTCGACATTCGAGCACATTTGTCAATGTAAACAAGCAATTATTTGAGGATGAACCCCAGCAAGTGACACAAAAGAATCGTTTTAATTCAAAGCCCCACTACTGACAAATTGTATCAACTGTTGAATTCAATTGGATGGTTTAAGATTTATAATTTATGGTTTCAGTTTTTGTATGATACGGAAGGGATAAAAGGCGAATTGCATAAGAAAGAGCAACAAACATTGATAAGTCTTATATTTGAATGGAAATGTGGATGGCCTCATTCAGCCAAAATACAACATAGGAAGACCTACAGAAGACAACTGGATTAATAAAGTTATGAAAGAGAAGGAACTGAAAGCGACAAGGGACAGCTAAATTCTGCCACAGGTAAAGTAGTAATATATTAATAGACTAGCCTCAACCCGCGACTTCGTCCTTTTTAACATAAAATATATCCTATGACACTGGCCAGTACTATTGCAAATTCAAATTCAAATTCAAAAGTCATTTATTCAAACTAGGCTGAGAATCAGCACTTTTCGAACGTCAAAATTACATAAGACAGAACTTTCCCCCAAAACGCCCACCCTTCACCACTTCCTAGTGCTTTTGCTGGGAAGAAGAAGTGGCGCAACAAACTCCCCAGCAGCACAGCTGTCTGTTCAGTTAGAAAAAAAATAAAAAATGATTCTATACAACAGTATGCAAGACAATTTACAATATGCAAAAAATAATTTAAATTAAATAGCTATAATTAATAGCCATATGACAGCTAGCACACGCCAATATACCAACCAAAAGCATCGAGAACTATACTCAAGCAGAAATAAAAATAACTAAAAGTAAACAATATCTAAAAAAAAGAAAGAAAAAGCCTCCAGGCATAAAGGGCGTGCCCGCTTACATATAGCTGTAACTAGAAGTTACAATTGATAAACTAGGACCATCGAGGTAAAATAAATAATTGTCGAGGTCGCTAGCTAACCACATATTGCAATACAACTCATAAAAAAAACATTGTAATGAGTAGATTATGTCAGCACATTATGCTTCCCATTAGTGAAAGAATTTTTGGAATTGGATCAACAGTTCCGAAGACAACCCCCGACATACAAAGGCACTCTTATAATATATAACATTATCATAGATGTTACTGATCACTTTTACTGAGTACTTTTTATGTAATCATTGAAATTTTATGTGACTTCTTTTCGCGTAGCGTATCGATGGCAAAATCAATATGTCTGAACATTGAAGATTAGATTGTAGATTTCACTTTAAGTTTTGATTTCAGGGTTGAAGCCCAAACTTCTCAGTTCTCTTTGCAAAGAAAATGTTATCACTATCGCATGTTTAATCAATACCCCATCACTATTTAAAACCCAGTTGACCCTTAACAATACATCCACTAAATCTGTTCCTCCTGAGACCAGTAAAAACAAATGTTCAATTCATTGTGAGCCATCATCAATAATTCTGGATGTTCCCCTAATCTTTCTGAATCTAATCATACATCATCCGCGTCGCATCTGCGTGTTTAGACCGACGCTTATAAAGTCGCCAGTGTGTTCCAACAGGGCAGTTGCTACCCTCTGCTGTGGGAGAAATATAGGGGAGTATGGTTGAGACGGGAACGAGGCAATTGGTCTGAACTGGTGAAGTTTATATATGGTAGTTTGCAGTTCAGTCTCTTCGTCGTTTCATAGCAGTGACATTAGATTTTTTATTAAGGTATCGGTTACTGTAGGTATACATATTCGTAAAACCAAAGATATAAATATGTTTTTATAGACAGTCAAAGCTGTGAGCCCGTCGAAAATTATAGCATCCAACTGTCGGGTGCTAAATGCACGCACACTAGAATAGGACAATAACGTGACGCGAGTGTAAGACGTAGCTGTCTCGCTCACCAGCATAACAAAGTTGGCCTGTTTGTTTTAGTTCTTTTAAAACGCGACACTCTATCTAGACATATAAATAATAAATAGCTTGTAGACATCTCGCGCTCTACTGAGCTATTTTTTAGCAAAAGAAATGCGCAGTTTTTCTCAATAATCTTGCTTCCGACTAGTCTTACGTTCCAATCTATTCAGCCTATCGCAGTCCACAGCTGAACACAGGTCATTCTCCGTCTTCTGCATCCAGTCTGTCCCAGTCGTGTTTTTAAGGTTTTTGGTCTCTAACTGATTCCTATGTTTACATTTTTGTATAACTTTCTAATTATGTTGGATTATTCACATTCTTTTCCAACAAGACGTAGGAAAACAACAAAATTTGCCTGCAGCGTGCGCTACCATAATACTTGCTCGTATATTTCCATCACAGCTTTCCTCAAGAGAGATGGGAGAATTAAATGACAATTTTAACACAGCCCTGAACTCGTAAAACATTCATCAATTTCGCAAATGGTGTTTAAATACATATGTGGCTGGTTTGCTTTATTTTTGTTTATATTTTGTGTTATTATCTGGATGATTCCTTGCGAGGAGTGAGATAGATTTTGTAGACGATTTATTTATGGAAACCGATCATACAAACGATACGAATGGCTACAATCAAGATATAAGTGCTACGGTAGAAGAAATCAATCATATTTTTAGGAGGTATTATGGATTTAAACATAACTGGTGAAATGTCGCTGTACTATAGTTACAACTCTGCCCAACCCTTCGGGGAAAACCAGAGTAATGTTATTTTATGTTATAAATAACATTAAAAAACACAAGATTAAAGTAAAAACTTTTTCTACAAGAAACAAAAAAGGTGCCAAAAAGTTTGTCGACAGATTTTTTTGAAACAACCTCAATCGGCACATTAAAAAAATATATCAAAACTGACAGGAAAAAAATGGTCCTTTAATACGGGGGCGCTAACCCTTCGCTTATAATAGCTAAAAAGACCGGTCCCATCAAAATTGTCGGTGTTAAAATACACCCCATTGTGCCACACTACGGCTTCTTAACCCCAAACTAAATAGACAATTTGGAAGCCGAAATTGTATTTATAATAGTCTTTTTTGTTGTCAATCGAGTTTTTGTATACCTTTTTACAAAATTAAAAAAGAGGTTTGATCAATGCTGCCTTTGTTAAATGGAAACCAATTTATGTACCTATGGGCAAAATAATGTTGACAGACTCCTTACAATTGGATGGACGACTTGAATGCCTTACAATGGATAGTTTGTAATACTACAGCGGAAAATGTGGTAACAATTACGTCATAGGTGGCCTGACAATGTTGCACCTCTAAATGACGACAACCTGACTGTAGCTATTGAGTGAATCGATGGTTCGATTATACGCATGTACCTACTATTTCGTGAGAAAATGACTGAAACTGAAACGAAAATCGTAGCCTGGATGCTGAAACGACTGTGTACTGATTTCAAACTGACCGCTCCAGAGCCAAGAAATTCTGGGTACCTACCAAGTGAACTCAAATCTGAAAAAAAGTTATATGAAAGCCTTATAATATTCATAAAACAATGAGCATATGGGAATGAAGAAATAATTAGCGACTAAGGTAAGAGTTAATTTTCCTGTTTCATGATCACATGATTTATGGCAATTTCCTTCACTATTAGGTATATCTGCTCGTCGCTTTGTCGACATTGAAATTTTACTTAATTTTAGAGTCGAGAAGTATTTTATCCTCTCAATGTATCATCTATCTTTGCAGCAAAAAAAATATAACGGTCCTACGGTCCGCCCATGCTTTACCTACAGCAACAACTTTAGGTAACCACCGTGCCATCTCAAAATCACATCCGAACAACACACTAAACATGTTGTACTCTTGCAAACAACACCAGTTGTACGAGGATGTAATCCAACAACACAATACAACATATCGGTATCATCGCAACAGTTGTCTATGGTCGCCGTGGGGTACTTCAAGAGATGCGTCCGTATGGCGAGGGATGAAACCGATTTCATTATGGTTATCTGCTGCGCCTGCGATTAATTTTGGTCTGTTGAGAGTATTTGCTGTGGAGCACTCTTAATTTATCGTTTAGTTGTCCATATGTGATGTATTGGGTGTAAGTTACTTTGATTGACATTGACGTTGTCTGATTTTGGTCACTTTGAACGGCGTATTATTATCCTACGAGTGCTTATCCTAAAAGTTGGCAACGTCGCAAAAAACTGTCAAATATTTGTGTTTGATTGATTTGGCAATATTACTGTATGGAAATTTGAAATGTGGCTAACCAGTGAACTAAAATATTGATTATGAAATTCAATAATCAATATCTTAACACCGAATATTTAGTTTTAGATGTAAAAAAAAGTATTTGGAAACATTCCAAATGCCTTTTTTACACCTAAAACGGTTACGACATCAAATTCAGTGCTAATGAATTACAATTCATTATTAATGTTTTAATTCACTAGTTAGCCACAGGAGTTTTTGTCATAGTTGGGTTTTAGTTTTTATAACTTTTATTATTATTTAAATTATGTTGGGGATATAATATACCTATACATATATATATTGGATACCCAACATGGCATCAATAAAAAAAGTTTTTTTTGTTCATGACTTTTTGTCCTCTAGAGGGCGCAAATCAATTTAGTGTGACTTCACACCAGCGGACGCCAAGACGCTTCCATCGATAACTCATTTGTCAAATTATAATAAGTAGTTTAGAAATTATGAGGAAGCAGATAAACATACATACATAATTTTACATAGCTACCGGTCAAAATCATAACCCTCCCTTTTGCTTCGCCGTAGTCGGGCATAAATAATATTTTTATTTTTGGTGTAGCGGCCACAGTTCCAAACCATAGACATACCAACATTCTGATAAACAAAAATTAAAGCAAATTAAAGAAACAAAAAACATTTTCAAATTAAAAATTTCAAATCCGCGCGAATACCCTCGCGATTGGTGAAAAGATAAACCAATGGAAGGGGGTGGCATTGTAACAATATCTGCCAGTATCACGATAACGCTCGAAGGGTGCAGGCGGCTCTGACGTGCATAGATAAGCTGTAATGCTGCTCGTATCACAGCAAGGGTGCTTGTTGACTTTATGGCATACTAAATTTAGGAAAGAGGCATTTAAATTTGAATAATAGCTCCGTCACTTAATCTAAGTCTGTTATGTTTTTATTTTTATTTCCCGTTCTAACGAGTTTGCTATCGCTTCTAGCTCATTTGCATACCACTGTCTATGCGTCAATCACACAAATGAATCGTCGATTGATTGATTGATGATCGCCGATGAGCGTTCATTCACTCGTTCAACTGGTTTACTCACTACTTTTTTACTATTGACCTTAACTGATGAAATGGTGATACGAGGAAGCATAGACATTATTTCCAGTGTTCTGTGGCGCCGCAATTATTGTTTATGCGATGAAATGAAGGTGCATTTGATTTTATAGATTGCGTTGTTGTAATGCTGATGAATTAATGGTTTAAAAAAAACTTGGATTATGAAATAACTTATAATTATTGTAATTGTATATTTTATTTAAGTGTGTTTAATTTAAATAAATGCTTGCAGGTAAACCCGTTGGTGCATTATATCACAAGAGACCCTTTATGGGGTTCAAGGACGACAGTCTGGCCAAAACGGCAAAGTCGTTTGAGGTTTGGTGCAATACAATGAAAGTCGCTAAGAAAACCCAAGATTGTTTAAGTATTTAAGTAGATTTGAGGCAAACGAAACACTGCTGGCTTTTTCCGACATCCCTTCAGACATCCCCGAGTTAAAATCGATGGAAAAATATTCTGATTAGGTTATAGATTAGATTCAAAATTCGAAGACATCTAAAGTAAACCTGTCTTTTATTCAAAACCAAAAAGTAGATAACACAGATAGTTTGAATACAACTTAATTAGAATTTCCGTGGAATACTACCTACCTAACAATTTACGAAACCGTGCGTGTCTACTAAGAGTTACACTACAGAAAACAGTTACGAACAGTCCCAGTGATTAACCATAAAACAGCTCATCATATCCGCAATATTATAGGTAATTTCACCACTAACTGAGTTAAACCAAACTGAGGGACGCGACCCCATGCCATAAATCCATAGAGAACATTAAAACACCGCCCATTACACGAAGGAATTGCCCCAAAATGCCTCAAACATGTGTCCTATGGCGACCTGTCATCGGGGTTGCCAGCACAATGGGTAGAATTATATTTTTTTGTGTTGGCAACACGACGACAGACGCGCGCCGCGGGATGCCGCCACGCCCCACCTTGTTGCCGATTTGTTTAGAACACTATTCATTTGTGGATTCATGAAGAGAGTAGACAATTGGGCTAGTGTGCTTATTTTAGGCTGATTCCTTTTGCCTCTCTGAAGCAGCATAAGTGAAAGAAGTCACTAGTTACTTATTTTAACGATGTCTTAATCAATAATCAAAAGCGACGAAGCACAGTAAACTAAGTATGTTACGGTAACTCTGGCGTTTATTACCTATGTTTTCTTGGAACAAGTCCGTAGACCTGTACAAAATACCAGGACGGGAGTTACAATACTAATTACTAAGAGAAGAAAAATAACTTGGCTTTGTACGACATTAATATCGGAGCGAACTGCCTCGTTGGTCTAGTGGTCGCAAGCGCTACTGCTGAACATGAGGTCCTGGGTTCGATTCCAAGGTCGGGCATTGGGTTTTTTTTTCTGGACTCAGTAGCAGCCCGGAGTTTGGATTTGTGCCCGGTCGATGGCAATAGGCTCGCCCCCTATTACATGGGGCTTAAACATAACTGGCGAAATGTGGGTATACTATAGGTAGGTACAGCTCTGATTAACCCTTCCGGGAATACAGGTGTGATGTGTTATGTTAATATTGGAGAATATTTGTATCCAAAGCATGCGAAATTAACCCTCTGCACATCGCCCGTCTGCTCTATGACCAATATTTCTAACAAGGCGTAGAGTTCGTTACACAAGGGTAGCATTTTGTGCACCACATCACAGTAATTAGCCCTTTGCTAATAGTGGGCCAAACTGTAATCTATGGTACTTAGTGCACTTAATCATAGCTTGGCACAAGGTACCACTAAAAGGTTAATTAGTTGTGATTTTTTGTAATAGTTAAATGGTGATGTTTCCAAAAAAAATACAAGCAAGTCTTACCAAGGGGTCGTGATACCCAGTAACTGGGTCGTGAAGGTCAGATAGGCAGTCGCTCTATGGAAAATACTGGTATTTAGCTGTATCCGGCTAGACTGGAAGTCGACCGAAACATAGTCGGGAAAAGCCTAGGCAGGTGACGATGGTTCAATTTTTGGATGTATAAAAATTGCTACTTATTAAAATACTAGCACTTTGCCCGCGGCTTCGCTCCCGTGGTCTTTCCCGCGGGACCCGTTATTTTTCCCGGGATAAAAAGTAGCTTATGTCACTCCCTGAAAACTAAGCTTTCTAATAGTAAAAGAATTTTTCAAATCGGTCCAGTAGTTTCGGAGCCTATTCAATACAAACAAACAATCAAATCTTTTCTCTTTATAATATTAGTAAAGATAGTATAGATAAGGCATATTTTGAGTCGTAATCCATAAGTACCTGCTGCAAGGCAGGTGGAAGACTTCGCAACAATAACGATGGGTTGTGCGTACGATTGTTAGCAAGCAAGGCTTTGAAATCAACATTTGCGTAAAAACAGGTGAATTTATTTATCCATCCGAACACCTATTTCAGGTAAGGAAATCGTCATGGATATCCTCCATGACCTACCAACACTACATCGACCTATAATATTATCGGAAAAACCTTATGGTGTTCTTCTTACATTCTTACGCTGGGGATGCTGAATTTACTCACGCTTCTTTGCTAAGCAGATCATGCATGGTACCTACTAAATTTAGTGTTTTCAACTGGCAAAGTAAGCCCAGCTACGCACGGGCGTTATTTGAACGCAGCGATTTTTTTTGCGCACTCGTTTTTCAACTCTCGGTATTATTGAGCATTGAGAATCCAACCGAGCGCATCCCAGAGCGACAAGAAAACACACAGTTGGATTTTCAATTCTCGGCCGGCGCTAAACAGAGCGTTGAAAATCCAGTGCGCGAATAAAATCGGGCTAAGAGACTAAAATATTGATGAACTGTGCAGTATTTTCCACTATTCCACATATGCCATACCAATATTAAATAATCATAATCTCCATGGGACACAACTTCACATTCTCCCCTTATTCGATCAATGAGTGCTACTCGTTTTGTATCAAACTTTAAACGGACTCGACACATCTTGACCAAATAGAATTACTTCGGTAATCGCTCTCCGTTTCAAGTAGACAGTTGTCAATCATGTGGATTGTACTCTGAGCAAACTGCTGCACAATGTGTCGATGGGGTTCACTCATTTTTGCGCCGTCATTATGGGATACAAAATATCGCATATATAAAATTTCGACGCCTAAGTGTCCTTTTGTCTTTGTATTTATTTGTATAGTTATATTTAATTTAGTGTCAGATTGTGTATTGTATAAAAGATTTATAAGTAAAGATAAAGACTGAAACTAAAAAAAAAATCGCTATTTTCATTACACCAGAAGTAATGATTTTTTTAAATACCTATTAAAAGTATGGAAGTATGGATTATTCCAGTGTCTCGTTTCAACATTCTTAGCCCTTTTTTTATGTTTCTTAAGCCATCTTCAGTACCTACCTATATGTTTTAATTGTGGTTTAAAAGTGGTTTTTTTTTTCCGATTAGTCGTTGACGCAACGTCTACGAACAAGGCAGACACTTTAAAGATCGAAGCAGAAAGCCTTGGAAATATGTTAGAAAGATTTAATAGTTTTCAAAAAAAAAAAAAAAAACTATTCAACTTTTCGAGACCATAATTTTTACGTTGCAAAATAAAAATAAGTGTGTAAAGTGTAACAGCTGTGTGGCGCATACGCATAGTGAGAGGCGCGTGCGCCGGCAATATGGTGACGCGCCGGGCGGTATAGCCGCGGGCGATTTAGGGTTGAACTATTAATAGGAAAAAAATGTTGACAAAATATAGCAGAAAAGTCAGCTTTTAGAAAAAATGGTCGAAATCTAACATTACACAAAGTGTCTTGCTTTGTGATTCCTACTTTTTATTACCTCTGTTTGATTGTATCTGCAGTTGTCTAATATACCTACCTACTATAATAAAGAGAAAAAATATGTTTCTTTTTGTATGTTTATTTGTCATGCTCTCACGCTAAAACGGCTGAACGGATTTAGATGAAATTTGGCACATGGGTAGACCATGACCTGAGTACATAGCATATACTTTTTATCGAGATATATATTCCCACGGGATCGAGACTTATGCGGGTGAAACCGCGGGTCGGAGCTAGTATTAAATAATAGCTATGAGAATCCACCGTAACCCAACCTAGACAGACGTAGGTCTGTCACCTAATTTGCACTTTAATTCAGGTTTGGTAAGTGGTTAATGCTCGGTTCCTATAAACGACAACAAATCGTTTTGCTTACCAATGGTATCATTCTTTATCGCCAAAATGGGCATGTATACAGGGTGTCCAGTAAATAGCACGACATACTGCAGGGGGTGATAGCTAGGGTCACTACCTATCAATACAACACAATATATGTTCAGCAAAATCTTACGGATTTACAGTTTTACAAAAATTTTACAAAGAAAATTGTTCTGTGAAAATTTTAACAAAAAAAACTATTTCTTCAAAACATTCTTGTTTTTGATCAAAAAAAAAACTTATAATGAGTAGAGTAACTATTCACGAATAATTTGATGTAAAAAAAGTTCTAGCGAAAGATTTTTTCATTACGAGATGCTTAAAAATCTGTTTCAAGGTAGAGGTTTTTCGATATTTCGGAAAATTTTATAAAACTGTAAATCCGTAAGATTTTGCTGAACATATATTGTGTTGTATTGATAGGTAGTGATCCAAGCTATCACCCCCTGCAGTATGTCGTGCTATTTACTGGACACCCTGTATAGATTCGTAAGCTAATTTTACCTGTGATAGCTAAGTAGCTATCACAATATCGCGTTGCATAGTAGATATCCATATGAAAGTCCTTATGTATATCTACTATGCAACGTAATCTATCTTTGCTTCATTATTGGTTAAAATACAAGAGTCTTAATTTTAACCAATCACGGTCGGTAAATTATAAGAATCAGACATAACTATACGTAAGTAAGTAGGTACTACAGTAAAATTTCATTTGTTTTGTTGGGTCGTCGATCTAAGCGATTCTGTGGACTTGAAACCTGTAGGTTTATTAAAACCTCTGAAGGTTTTCAGAATATTTTCTAAATCGTTTCTTACATTGCATGCGAACTATCGATTATATTATAAACTCCTGAAAGTGCTCTATACGACTGCCGTAAAAGCCGTTCAAATAGAACGCGTAAAACGAAACGTTTACGACATCTCGTCATACGGAACCCTAAAAATATAAATGCTTTTCTTGTTAAAATTTTTGTAACATTGCAGAGACAAAAGCCGCCCGGTGGGACGAACACTCGGCAAACGCGCAAAATGCTCTGCAAACTTTGCACAGTGGGCTACCGTAGCTCCCGGCCAAAATATTGTTGAGAGGGCTTCAACAGGCTCGCACTGTGCCCGATAATTTTTATAATACTCTTCTGTTGAGTGGTTTCAAGTTTTAGAGCAAAATGCAATGTGTTATGATTACGAAACTTGAAATGATTTTAATCTAGTTCATATTCTGTTTAATCTTAAGGGGTGTATTTTAAGGCACTTGATTAAAGTGATGAGAAATCTCTGTCTATTGACCAATTACATCAAAGGAATTGGTGAAATAGAGCGCACTGATTCGGCCAATTAATAAAGGGTCATTAATATTCTAGCGATTGCCCATCAGCCCAATCCATTTAGCGGATTACACTGGTGGTAATTTAATATTTTGGTACTACAGCAGAATTAAGGTACTCGTGTATCTGTAGCGCTTGCAGAGCGCTAGCTGTAGAGCAATATTATGTTGTGGCGTAGAATACTAGATTATTTATTTTATATTTGTCATTTTATCTCAGAGAAACGTGCACACTTCTACGCGTCTATTTTAACACTGTCGTTTTTCCGAAATAAAAACCTTATATCTTTTATTTAAAACTGATCTCAAATTAGCTTGAATGATCAACTGTAACCCGAGTTATTTTTCTATCAACTTGTATGTCATAAGGTCGTCTTTTGTATGTAAGCTTACCGTACCTACTTAAAGTTATGAATATTCTTTTTCAGTGGGTGATGATAATAACATGAAGGTACAACACATACCTACAATTCATTCTTCTTATTATATTATACAAAGCCATTAGGTCGGTACCTACAAATTGAACTAAAAAACTTAAGGAAAACAACCACCATGTAGGGGAGACCGGGGTTGGTTGACTAGTTTTTTATATTTTAGCTAATAACTGCAGAACTAAATTAGATAGAAAATGATATAGAGCACTTCTAAATCGAGTATTTTATTGATTATTAATGCAGCTAATTTGAATTTTCTTACTAAATAAGAAGACGATTATTTTTCGTTTTTTTTTAAACAAGTCTAGCTAGTCAACCAACCCCGTTGTCGGGGTTGGTTGACACACTTTATGGGGTAGGTTGACCATACTAAAAAATCATTGCATATGACTGATAAATAATACATAACTTCACAAATCAACGTCATTTATTTGTAATTTAACAAGTAGTTAGCAACACGTAAAGTATTCCTTCCATTAGGACTCTTTTTGCACCTAAATATACAATATATAAATATACACCTCATAGTCAATAGCCACCGAGCGTATACTTTTCTTTCCTGCAATTACTTCATCACAAGCGGTTTCCATTACACTTTGCGTTGTTTTGCCTCGATCCGATTTTCGAATATCAGTTCTCATTGTCCTACAAAAAAAGGCCTTATTAAATACCTAC
Organism: Xanthia togata; assembly: GCA_963853775.1. Lineage (NCBI taxonomy): Eukaryota > Metazoa > Arthropoda > Insecta > Lepidoptera > Noctuidae > Xanthia > Xanthia togata. The sequence continues at coordinate 16,160,386 of OY970809.1, forward strand.
TTGATTTACCCTAGTTCATGTAGTTTACCTAAATGGCCTTAAAATAAATAAAACTTGTGCGAATATAATTATATTCTAGAAATCGGCCCAACACAATTTATTTAAAATAAATATAAAAGTCAACACAATAAACTTAAGGGGTTGGTTGACTCATTAGCCAAGGAACCCCGTAAACATGTTAGCCTACCATCCCCACTCGCCCATTTTGTAAACCGGAGCCCATGGACACGACTCATAACATTATTAAAGCAAATATGTGGCATTAATCTATAGTCTAATAACCGTACTTCACAATAGTAAAGACTACAACACCTTTCAATATACACTGCAGTCAAAAAAACAAAAGAAATGTCGATAAAAATATTTTCGCTCGTACCTAAATTTTTAAAATGTCGCCGTTACTCCTAAAATACGTCCGCCTCCGGCGCGCCGAGACGAGTAGCTAAGCGTCGCCTCACTTTGAACGCACCCTCTGATGGACATCGTATTATGACGAATATTTCAGAAGTTATTGCCTGTTAGTCAACCTGCCCCTATAGTCAACCAACCCCGGTCTCCCCTACTCTTACTCTATAGGCGGCTCCTAATTTATTTTTAGAAAATCTTTACTAATGGGAATGCCTTAGTTTTTTTTTTAACCTCAACGGGGAAGCTCTTGGTCTGCATCTCATCTGATGATAAGTGACGATCAGGCTGAAGCTGGAAGCGATCTTCACTCGGAATCCTCAAGAACAGAGGAACCGCCTATCTTAGCTCTAACTGCCGAAACAAAACAATGCTGTTAACATTGTTGTTATGGCGACAGACTTAGATAAGATTATGGTAGCTAGCCAGGCGGACTTAGAACAAGCCCTACCACCGACTGACCTGACAGATATTCTAATATTAATAAAAGATAGAGCAATGACATAAATTATACAAATTAAAATGTGATCATACACAATGTATAGTGAAGCCTATGGAAATATCTCCACAAATAAAGGGAGTGCCCGTGCAAACAAGGACTGTTCCCCGCTACAATCATACTTAGATTATCCTAATATCGTTATCGGCTAAAGTACCAGCTGGAACTACGAAAATACTTAACATTGGATTCGGTAAAGGAAATTTTGATTTTTTTTTATTTCAAATAAAGCTGAGAATCAGCACTTTTTGAACGTCAAAATTACATAAGACAGTCCCCCAAAAGACCCGCCCTTCACCACTTCCTAGTGCTTTAGCTGGGAAGAAGAAGTGGCGCAACAAACTCCCCAGCAGCAACTTTATTTCATAGGTATCTTTTGAAAATTGTTTGTTAATCCATGTATCTTAGATGTTTTTCTAATAGTTAATTATCGTAGAAAATGAGATACTTAACACATAATGTAGAAAATAATATTCTAATAAGAATATTTTAGCTTCTATTGTGACTACCAGAATAGACTAGAGGCATAACAATGGAAGCAATTTGCTTCTGGTTAGTGCATTCACGACCTATTCCATTTATTATCATATTAAGAGGTTTTCTACTTATACAGCGTGTATCAGGAAAGTGTGGTCAAGGTAAAAAACTATGTCCATGGGACGAACATCAAAATCAAAATAATCAGCGTTGTATGGCAGTGCTGATTCTTTGGCCAAAGAATAGGCGACCAGCCGCTTAGCGACGTCTTGAAAAACTAAATGGAATAATGTATAATAATGTGGAATCGTTGATTTTTTTTTCGCGATTACTATGTTGTTGTTTTTACTATGTTGTATATGGAGAAATTTCTTCGGTTTGATAGTCTTTACCACACGACCACACCTTTCTGATCCATGCTATACATACACTTTCCAAGCTACTCGTAAATGCTACCTCATTTACTGTGATATGAATTATAAGCAATAGACATTAATCAATTGATATCAAAAACTTGATGATGTAACTCGATATTTTAATATTTATTGCCGATTCTTATCGTAAAATTGATTTTAACAATCCAATTAGTAGAAATATAAAATGAAACCAGTTGCCGACTGTAATCGAGAATTCAATTAATTGAATCTCTAATTTTTGTTAATCAATTTAATTACTCCTATTATAACTACAAACATATTGATCTAAAGGTGGATTTTCTTTACCGTTTCTCTTTTAATATGATGTGTGAAATTGCTACTTGATTAATCAATGTAATTAATAATATAATTTAATATTCGTTGCCTAACGCCTTCTCAATAAATATTTTGGAAAATTTATTTGAGAGTAATTTGTAGGAATTATTCGTGTCCTTGTTAGGAAGCCCAAAACAGATTTAATTTCTTTTTAATTAGACTGGCTACACGTGATCAAATCTAATAACAAATTATAATTAATTCTGTGTTACAACCGGCTAGGCTTCAGTGTAGAGTTTGGCAATAAATTTAAAAGCAAATGGAATCACGAGTTCATTCGTATTGATGAGAAAATAGCTGTCAAAAATACGATCATTGAAAAAATTAAGAAACCATAATTAGATACAAACCGAAAAATTTATTTTACTAGGTGTCCTAGCAAAATCATATTTTTCATTATTATAAAATGATTCTGCCCAGAATACACTATACGAAGAAACAACTCAACCTAGCGTATCTAATCGCGATTATTCCATACTCCATGGCTCTATGGCGTCAGTGATCACCCCCATGAATACATGATCAGGTGGTCCCGGCTCGGCGACGCGGGAAATACCTCATCTATATGCAAGGGTCAAACAGTTATAATATTTGCAAAAATATACGCCGACAACCCCACGAGGCTACGACCTAGTCAGCATTGTTTTTTTTATTTTATTTTGCTACGCTAAGCAAGATTTTTATCTTTAATTTTAAAAGCAATTTAATTAAATTCCAGGAATTGCTTTGTAGGCCTAATAGCCATATAATAATAATAATAATAAACTTTTATTTCAGAGAAAATACAGATTTAACATGTAACAATAAAGACAGTTTTAAATGAGCTTTGGTAGTAACACAATGCAATACAAATCTAAGGGCTAAAATCTGTACACAATATACAAAACCCTGCCTCTCAAACTAGGCAACCTGTATCCTGAGAGACAGTGATTCAGCTTAAAATATGGTGCTTATTATAAACGTAGACTGTGTCGATCTACCCGGGCGATTGAGGATAATAATGACTTACTACTAATACTAGTAAGCTAAGCTGTGTCGTGACTGCAAGCATTTTTACACCCTGTAGAAAATCTAAGACCCAGACAGAACCATAGCTCAGCTCATAGAACATTATTCAATACGGAAACGATAGTCTCATATTATGTTGACCTTTCAAAAGCATTTGATATTGTTTAATAGTCAAAGTTAAATAACTAAAGTAGGTTTAAAACTTACTAAACAAATTGGGTAATCTTTTGTACTATCAACTTATATTAATTGTAAACCTAAAAACCAGGCAAGTAGGTACGGTCAACATACCTAATAGGCTTCCTCAAGGCAGTGTGCTGCGACCAAAGTTATCAAATTAACCCAAACAATGATTTTGATATGAAATGCAACTAGCGCTTCTGTATTTGGAAAAATATAAAAACACCATTTTCGGAAGCATATAACCAACTGATGTTATAACATAGCTAATAACATAAAAACCGCAAGTAAAACCAATTTTATTTGCAACACAATACATTTAATCCTAAAATCACGTATAAATCTGTTAACCAAAATATCCTACTTCATTCATTATACTTACCAACAATCGAACCCTATGGATCGGGGACAAAGCTAATAATTAGATCCGACCGTTTTTGCCGGATTTTGCGTAAAACTGTACTCGACACAAAGGAAACCCAATACTGACGTCAAAAAATCACTGTAATTTCGCACTTGGGACCGCCCCACACCAGAAAACTTAATCAGGACGAAGGGAGTTATATTTCTGTTTCCGATACGATATTACTATAGCGTTTGAACACAGATTATCCAATCAGTTAAGATAAAGGACACGCTTTTTTACTTGGCAGACATCTTATTTAGAATTAACCGCCAAAATCGGACAGTTGCATTTTGACATTTGCGTTATAGAAATAGAGTTGAGTTTTGTTTTTCTGGATTCATTCAAGGGAACCATTTCTAAAGTTGTCTATTCAGGACCATGTCATATGCAGGAGAGGCGCGCGTGGCGGTCACGTGATCGAGATTAGGCGGCGCATTCATGTCGAGCGCACAAAAGCGCGGGTCGCGGGCGAGACGTCAATTGTGTGCGGATTGGGGGAGGAAATTCGCCTAAGTTCGGTCGGATTTGAATTATAAATGCGAAATTCTACACTATTTGCATATCCCACGGGTGTAGGACGTGTTTTTTTACGATTAAAACGACACCTTTTTATGTCACATCAATAATTTGGAATAAATTAATCAAATTATAGATCGTAAATCTAGAGTTTTCTGTACGTAATTGCCATTAATATAGATATCTTATAGCTGTCAATATTTAGTAGTTTATTGGATAGTTAATAAAATAATGATTGGCAAAACAACTTGTAGATCCTGTTGTCTATGACTTACAAATTCCTTAATGGGATAAAATGCGAGTCTGTCTAACGAGTTTATATTGAAGTACTGATAGACCTGATCTGGCATTTGACCTTTCCAGATTAAATATAGCATCATCAGGTGGCTGTGACAGACTGGACTGGCAGCAGTGGACTGCCATAGGCCGAGCTGATTGATTAATCATTAGATAGGTACTTCGTACTTTATTTAAATGTTTACGAAATCCTAATAAAACAGCAAGAATCCAGAATAAGGCAGACTTTATTAGGTACCTAGGTACCTCACTACCTAGACTGGTATACTGAGAACAATATAAGCAAAAAGAAGAAAATTGAAACAAATTGAAAATGTTTATAATCCTGCCGACAAAATTAATCAATACCCATAACAACACGACGCAATCAAATTCTAAAATTCCACCCACTCAATGGACACAATGACAACTGAAAGTATCATCAAACAGTGTCGGTAAACAGAGTTAAAAACAAACGACGAGTAGGTAAACAAAGACGACACCAGTGTGCAAACACTTGCTACCATCGGTACATCGATACAGGAACACGTTGATGTCAGTGGTACCGAGGGAGGACAAATAAATCAGAATAGATCGCGCTCTGGGGCGGGGTCCCGAGAGACCTGAAGTAGCTGGAGTTACGATCGTGAGGAGATGGTAATAAAAGTCTATCGATTCAGAGGTCGTTGTGTCGACAGTTGGGACGGTCAATGGTCTTATTGCTAAAAGCCTGAGGGCCAAATCCCGTATTTTTTTTAAAGAACGTTCTCATTCTAATCTCATGGTCTCCATCTGTCAAAACATTTTACACATCATGTAGTAAGTAAACCTAAGTTTTTGACACTGTCGCTGAGATCACATTGACATATTGTACGTTTTTTTAATTACGGGAATTAACAACAACAAACAACAAAACAAAAAAATGGCTTAATCTAAGTGATACACAGTTAAAAAGACCCTGACCTCTAAACTAGGTAAAAACCTGTATCTTAGAAGTCAGTGTACCTTCTAAATTATGCATGGATTTAATAAGCCTCATAATTTATACCTCGATAGGACACAATGATAAAATACAAAATAAAAGAGTATAAAACAAAAATGAAAGATACAATGCAAAATTAGGCTGTTAAAGGGAAATATAATAAAAAGCAGGGACTTAATAAAAGAGAGAAAAATAAAACTGATTTTGATAACTAATTGGTGAAGTGTGTGTTTGAAATTGAGTGAGTGAGAGTATTTGTGAGTAAGTGTATGTGTGTATGTGTTTGTAAAAGTGGGTGTGAGCGAGATGTATGTAAGTATTTAAAATTCAAATTATGGATGTATTTAATTTTTTGCTATAAAATTCTTTTGAGGTTGGAATAGTTTCCAATCAGAAGATCCTTGGTCATACGGTAAGTAAGCTTTTGCAGATATTGTCGTAAGATTTACACTGGAATTTAGTTTTAGGGAAAAAATTTAATAATGTATTTAATTGAAATGAAATTTTATATTATATGTAAACTTTACATAATATAGGTAACTCAATATGTCTACGACGTGATTCAGTAATACTTTATTCTTTGGGAAATATCTTAAAACACTTCTACTTGGAGAAATAAAAATGCCATATCTATTCCAATTCCCTCGCTTTAAGTTCTACGGTGAATGTGCTCTCATGGGACAGAGGACGCATATTGCACTCATTTAATTATATACAATATACACACGACAGCCGCGATCTGAGGACAATCTATGTAATGTCCACAGCTCGAATGGACTAGTGATAGTATTTATAATAATGTGAGAACTCTGATAAATATTAGGTTATTCACTCGATGGAACGTCGAATAGAACGTATTGCTAAAAGTTTGTATTTTTTTTTTAACCTTATTATGATTATTCTATAATAGGGTCAATCAAATAGTTGAGAACAACCTTTTACAAAGGATTTCAGGCCCTCTTAGAAGTTACAGACCTAATCTATTCTATCAAACATGTATCTTCGAGATTCGGAATAGTTTCATGGACTTCAATTACCTAGATAATTCATTGACTAAGCAATATAAAAATCTAGCGCTAAAGGTTTCATAAGTAATGTGAGTGTGTATTTTTAAATATTCTACCGTGTATTTTTTAAGCGAACAGTGTTTAATTTATGACCCATTATTTATAATAAAATCCCTACTTTCTGAAACAGCATTCTTCTACTGGAAAATCAGTGTGTCCACAATTAATGACCAAGGTAAGCACACAAACCCCAAACTACTTAATATTTACCGAATAAAATGAATTGTACCGAAATGAAATGTGACCGTCACTTGGGAGTGCCTCCTGGGCCAACTAGGCTTGTTAATCGTAACTAGTTTAGTTAAAGGCAGCCACCCTTGCTGGCCTGCTACCCTGGTGATAGACGACACCTTGACACGGTAGCCATTGTAGTCAAATGTTTTGACAGCGCGTGCTAGCTTTAAAATTAGTTGCTTGAGATATTTTGATGTCTAAAAGCAGACATCAAAATATCTCAAATCAACTTTTTTTTTTCTTTACTGTCAGATATTTTATGCTTCCAGTGGGATGTCACATATTTTTGCAATATGAGCGGCATTGATTGCGATAAGGAAGAAAACTGGAAACATTATACCTACTGTCGGGTTTTTATGCTGCCGAAGTGATATTTTTCAGATATTTTTGATTACAACGAGTTTTTACTTTCTTCTGAATATATTTTTAAAGCGCATGTCCGAATTTTATGCATTCTGAATGGTGGCACATCTTTTTGAAGCCGATGCGGTATTCTATATTATGGCGTCGCGTCGCTTGTCTCGTCAGATAACTTTGGTGTTTCTTCGATGTCACTGATTTTTGCACCTACTTGTAGTTATATGCCTTCCATAGAATGATCACATATATTTCTGTCTTCTTGAGAACAGATATTTATGAATAAGTAATGAAATCAGATATTATTGCTGAACTGACCATAGTAATATAAGTATTTATGCTCGTGACCGTACCCACTTACCTAAGTAGGTACTTCATATTATTATTTTCCTTTTGTTTCACTGTTTCGTCTCAAAAAGATACTTACGCCTACCATTTCCACCATTTGCCACCAAAAGATAACAGATATCCCAATGAATCTTCACCATATTTACTCATCGGCGCGCACTTATGATAAAGGGTGTAATGTATTATTTACAGCGGGGTGGTCGGGGGTAGGGGTGAGGGGCGAGGGGTTGTTCGTTACCCGGTTCACTGGGCCATAATAACTTCAGGGAATACCCGGCTCTGAGCTACTAACACCCGTCGATAGGATGTTTGAACGGTTGTGGTGCGACGTTTGAATTGTGGGGAATCATGGACTCTTTTAGTGTGTAAAAAAAAAGTTATTTTAAGATTATTAAGTCACCAATATTTGCCTTCTAAAACCTTGTAGGCATATTATTAATACTAATAAATTTATGAAAAACTACTTACCCTCAAATAAACTGTGTAAAGTTGGCCAAAGTGAAGATTCCAAGAAAAAAATATACAAAAAGATTTACTTAAAATAAACAATGCCAAATGGTACAGCGCCGGGTTGAGGCTGACTGCTGGCATCTATCAGCACCTTTGCGTAACACACGATCAATCACAATCTGAATCATTTTAAAGGAGATTGCTAATCCATTGCTTCATATGAATGAAAATGTTGTCTTCTCATAATCATATACAGTATGGAAACCACATATATGCAATAATTGAAACCACAAGTAATACTCGTACTAGTCCACAGAAGTATAGTAAAATTAAATATTAAATAAAAAACCGTAAATTAAAAAAATGAAATTTTCAAACAAAATAAATATCAAAATAAATTCTATAAAAGTAAATACTCTGTATAAATAAGTACCTTGACCCCAGGAAGAGCGGCAACTACGAGTATGCACGCGCGCGGCATTTTTGTTGGTGCTGGCCATAGGTGCTGGCGCTTTGATACCTAGTTTGACAATTTTCGACGAAATCAAAATTTCGAAGTCGTTTTTCAATGTTCAAGGATTCAAGTTCATTGAATCATTGACCTAGTGATCCAATTCTACAGAGTGTTCAAATACGATCAAAATTAGAACTCTACTTTTTGACCTAATTACTGGACCGATTTCGTAATTTTTTTGTGTATCGTCAGAAAAGGCGGTAACAAGTATGTTGTTTCATTTATTGCATATAATTATGTGGTTTCCATACTGTATAACGCAATGAATGTTGTTGAACTGTCATAATAAAACAGATTGTGTTTGATCGTGTTTACGCATTTAGGGTGCAGGAGAGGATAGAAAAGGCTCTGCTTGTGGACCGGCCGAAAGTGTAGTGTGTGCTGTGCCAAGGTTGCTGATGAGGCTGAGGGTGATGACCAGGAATGTGCGTCTGCTGCATGCTGGTGGTCAGGATACCCGTTGAAGCCGTGGGTACTGGCTGGCTGTGTGACTCGCCTCACGAAAGCTTGCGGGAGTGATGAGGATAACGTCACGCTGAAGTAGTTGCACCAAGACTGCGCTGACGTTCATACTGGGGTCACCAGTATAGAGGCATGTGGAACAGCGTATAAAGTTCACTAATCCTCTATAGTCAATAAGGGTCCCCTGGCTGGAGGCTTTGAGTGTAGTAGCTTAAGGCAGCCACAGGAAAGCTCGGTTAAGTAGTCATGACCTCAGAGGCCAGCTACGAGATGACCAAGAAAAAAAAACAAAAAAAAAATAGTCAAGGGAGGATCCTCCGACCACACGAGTATCGTGGTTGGTGGGTTACTGCCCAACGATTGATGTCGGAAAGTTATATAGGATATGGTGATCGCGCGGTAAACATTGCTTGCGCGGTGCAGGATTTGTGTGACGTCAGATCTTTGATGCATAGTTCGCATGTGGCGTTGTAGATGCCGTCACAAACGAATCACACATCGTAAAATGTACAGACGTAGACGTCAGCAGGTCAACCTACCCGAAACTGTCAAATTTTCCCAATCAACTTTGAACCTTATACTTTAGCAATAAAGTTAAAAACCTATTAAAGAAATTTGACAGATTGTAGTAGGTTTTTGTGATGTGGCGTCTGTACAGTAAAATAACATTAAAAGACAAAAAAGAACAGAAAAACTGAATTTATAATTAATTATACACATCAAATTAAATAAGTATAACAGATTTCAATCGAGATTCAAGCAGCATCGATCAGAATATTCCGAGTCCTAAGCAAAGCAAACGGTCACGCTAATAGGTAATAGGTATACGATCGCTCATTTGTTCGGAAAACTAGAAGGCATCCTGTGCAGCGCGACGACGCGTTCGGGTTCGCCGAACAATATGAACGGGAAAATCGCGTTTTCGCGCGGGAATCATCTTCGTTAGGACACGACCTAAAGTCGCACCCTCGTATTCCGCACACATAGTAATATGTTATAATTTTGTCGCCTCATCCATCACGCACGCTAGAACACATGTCGCGATTACAGCTCTCTGCTCACCTCACCTCCCATTCGTTCGCTTATCATAATTAATTCTCATTCACTGCCGCTGAACTTTTATTATGTCGCCTTTCAATCTTGAAGCTGAAAGTATTTTGCTTAATAAGGAAATTCGGACGTCAATGAAGATTTTTAGTAAAAAGAGGTGATAGACATAATTATAGTACAAGAAATAGGGACCTATTAGTACTACCAGGTTTCAGACTGGCTAAAGTAGACTCATCTTTCATGGGCTACCTACTGTTTAATGTTACAATTCCCACTAAAAATAAAACAATTGTTCTTGTGGATATTGTCCTCGCTCACCACCCCGCTTCTTCGCTCAGCTCTGCCTGGAAGCCCCTCATATGACCAGACGGGTTGAAATAAGAGTGAAATTGAGTTGAGCAATGTAGTTGAGCAGTGGGGAAGAAGCGAAATTATTGTGTTTTTTTTATGGAGATGCTTTCTTATGGTTTGATGATAAATAAACCTGCTTGTGTATTCTATGCCACTACCTAGGAGCTATTCAGGTTGCTTTGCAAGCCTTCGTAAGTAAATATTTAAGAACATATATATAGCCAGAAGATTGAGGATTCTGTCGCGGGAGATCTCGCCCGGTCATTGAAGACCTTTTACTAGTTATCAGTCGTATTTCTCGACGGCATGTGAATCCAAGTTAAAAGCCCATGGGCGGCATGCAAAGCTCTGACACTTGGTTAGTCCCTAAACACACGAAAAAAATAAAGTAGTTATCACCTATGCCTTACGAGCGTGTATACCTACTGAAAGTGGGCAACGTCGCAAATAGCTGTCAAATATTTCGCTGTTTTGATTAATTTGGCAATATACTGTATGGAAATATGAAATATGGCAAACTAGTGAAATAGAATATGAATAATGAATTGCTAATATAACACTGAGTTTGATGTTGTAACCGTTTTAGGTGTAAAAAAGGCATTTGGAAAGTTTCCAAAATCTTTTTTTACATCTAAAACTAAACATTCGGTGTTACGATATTACCTAGTATTATTGCTTTTCTTCATCAATATTTTTCGCCCAGTTTCAGTATAAACGCTCTTAACGCCTACTTATGAATTTGACACAGATCTATTCCCAAATAAAAACAAAATCTAATCAATCATTAAAAAAATAACTCTAAACCCGAGCCTACATGAGTTAACATTAACAATTACCGTCATGTTAACACTGTTATTTCTCGTATTGTTATTTATTCAGCTAGGTCTGTGTAAACCACAGGTTTTCGACGAACGCTGTGCGTGACGACAGACGCGGCCGACGTGTCGCGTGCACGCCACTCAGTGTAGCCCTGGCCTTAGGGACGGATAGCAGAGAAATACTAAATAGCTCTGTGATAATTTGGTGCTAGATAAAATAAGCATTTCAAGCGGAAAATGTGAGATTTCCTCAATAAAATTTTAGGTTTACCAGAAGGTAGATACGTAGTTACCCGTACCTATCGAACCTTACCTAAGAAAACGGGGATCAAACATTTGTTTATTGTTTTGGAAAATAGGGAATATTAACCAAAATAGGGAAATTTTAATTAAAATAGGGAATTTTAATGTTTTTATGACCTTCTTGAGATATATTCATAATGATTATCAATGCTTCACGATTTTGATTTTGAACAAAGTTGGACCTATATGTCTGACTGCTGAATGCTGAGAAAATATCTGTGAATGAATGTTGCTACTGATGGCCGATGGTACCGGAAGGTTCTGAAGGTCGCAGGAATCCGCTGGATGCGAGAAGCACAGAACCTGTCGAAGTGGCGGTGCTTGGGGGAGGCCTATGTCCAGCAGTGGACGGCTTTCGGCTGAAATGATGATGACGATGATGCAAAACAGTGATTATGTCGTTGGTCATTATTTATTAGCCTGACCCGGGATCAGAATATACTGGCACCAAGTTCATGCCTTTCGTTAGTCAACATAGGTAAGTAGTAAACCATGTGCTCATACTCTTAGGATAATGTGCTTATCCGGAATTAAGTAGGAAGGAGACGAAAGCTGACATCGCCGAGATTCTTTAAAACAAGTTACCTATATCTATGTTACCTCCTTACTCTGAATCTTATACAAAATACTTTTCCAATCCCAATTTATCTGCTAACACTACCGGCCTACCTTCACGACAGTACACAAGGCAGCTGCCAGACGCCCGTCAACGTCAGCGGCGCGCGAATCAGTGGTTAGCATGGCGTGCGGGCGCCGATCGATATCTACCCTCCAACTCACCTGATATCAGCTAACTCGGGAAATCTATCTCGACTAGGTACGGTTGTGATCGACACGTGTTTTTTAACATGACACGATAAGCTTCTGTACTTTGGTTTGCCCACTGCCAGAAGCAGGGCGACGCGACACTCTGCCCTCTGGTTTCTATTGTATTTCTAAGAAATCGAATCGAATTTCTATTAAGTCGTCTGCTGCTGCCGCCTGCGGTCGGCTACGGAATAGTATAGTTCGATTCAAAGTTAATGGCGGGTCGGAAGTTAGCTGCTCGCTGCGCAGTACCGCACTCCTCGCTGACTCTCGCTCATGTTCCGAGCCGCCATTAAGTTTGAATCGGGCTGTACCTACCTTTATTTGCCGAATTCATGGTAAAAATTTGCGCGTCGATGTGTATGTTCTGTGGTCATGCCGATGGCGTTGACTGACTATCCTGAAGGCGGTATCCTGCCTTTTCGCCGAAAATTGTTTGGCAGATTATCACTTGCCAACCAACGTTTCGCCGATGTTTCACTTTGACAACTAACGATTAGCAAATTTTTGTATGACAACTTTTCATTTGGTAGAATTATTGTTAAGCTGATTATTATAATGACACAAAACGTTTGGGACATTTATTATTTGTCAAACAGTTCCCTTTTCATACATTGATATAATGATAGGATAATGATACGATATAATGATAGGTTAGGTTAGAGTATGACAAACAACGAACAACCAGAAGCGAATCGCTTTTGTGAAAGGAAATAGTTAGGTTGTCACATTAAAGATCGCGTCACTGTATCGGTGGCGCGAGGCGAGCGGATGACCCAACGACATTTGGAGCTACGTCGGTCACAGCTTCACGCAGCTCTGGTGGCGGAATGGCGAGACAGGCTTTCACGCCCAACCGCCGGCCCCGTCACCATCGGGGCGGTCCGGCCAGTGCTCGAGCGCTGGTTCGGGAGGAGACACGGCTCCCTGTCGTTTCGGGTGAGGCAGGTGCTCTCGGGGCATGGTTGCTTCGGGAAGTACCTGTGTCGCATAAACAGGGAGCCGGACGCTCAGTGTCACCACTGCGTCGACTGTCGGGAGGACACGGCTCGGCACACGCTGCCAGTGTGTTGCTTCGGAGAAGCCGCGCCGTGCCCTCATCTCAGGTGTCGACAGTGACCTGTCGCTGCCGGCCGTTGTCGACTCGATGATCGGCAGCGAGGAGTCCTGGGACGCGGTGGTATCCTTCTGCGAAATGACTGTTTTGCAGAAGGATACCATCGCGTCCCAGGACTCCTCGCTGCGGAAAGGGAGCGGGAGATTGCTTCCGCTAACCCGATCCGCAGCAGACGCACCGGGCGTCGGCGGAGGGTGGATAACGCCCTCTTCCGGCCCCTCTAAATGGGTCCAGGGGCGACGGATCTGGGGAAATCCGTCGCCCCCTACTCCTTAGGACCCGAGATGGCGGCGCGTAGTGTTCCACGCGCGCCTCTTTATGATGTAAGGGGGAGTTTAACACCTCACTCCCCCCAAACTCGAGGTGGCCCGCAGAGGCGAGCCGGCACTAGCCGGGGATCGCGGAAGTCGCATTAGATCCCGTGATCCCCGGCGCAAGTATGAGACGGAACACCGGGGTGGTTTTAGTCAGTAAGAGTCTGACAGACCTCTCCGCCCTCCCCAGGGCGGAGGATTCACCCCGTAATCAAAAAAAAAAAGGTCACATTAAAGATAAAGTAAAAAAAATATATATGAAACGAAACCCTACTAGATTTGGTAAACATACAACTTATGAATATTACGCAAACCAACGCAAACTAAAACATTCTGCTACTTGAAAGCTGGCATTTTAAAAAGTGTCATTATGAAAAGCAGACCAAACGTACAGTTGGTAACTGTGAGGTTGGGAAATAAAACAAAATTATATGATAAGTTGGCAAATGATTATTCGGCGAAATAAAATTCTGCGAAACGTTAGTTGGCAAGTGAAATAATGGCCAACAATTTTCGGCGAATGGGCAGAGAACCCCTGAAGGCTCTAATGGTAGTTGGAAGGGTTGACAAAGCTGCAGAAGTTCTGCAGAAGAACTACGGTAAATCAGCAACCAACTGAAAGTGACAACTGTTACTTTCAGTATTGGAGAGTCATGAGTCCTACTTACGTGGAAAAGCGCTGGAAAACTGGAATACAATATTCGTACGCTGTATTCTTGCTAGCTTTTTTGGGTAGTATAAATAAAATAATGCAGGGCTTTTAATTAGGTACGTAGTGTTGTCATGAATGGACTGCTAAGCTAGCAGGTTTTTGGAACATTTAGTAGGTCACTATTCCAAGTAACTTAAAGATCATGAATCATACTTAGGTATCTACTCCGTGATTCATCGCATACCTACCTAGTCCTGACTGAGCGGTCGAGCACGAAGACAAATTACTTATCGCTATCAAAGTACAATAACAATTCATGAAACTACTTTGATCAACAGCTGCAATAACTAATTTAACTTATTGCCATTTAAAAGGTATAATTGACTTGTCCCACCAGTAACTACTTAAAACCTAACCTCATTAAATGTAAATAATTAACCTCTTCTATAGTCTTCTCCTAAACTTATCTTAATAAATGGATCCGAAAACTTAACTGTAGATGCCAACCAATTTGTAAGTGCCAGTTACAAATTGAGTACTTACTTCGATAAGATTATTTAAAAACGTACTTTTTTTTTTCATTTGACAATTGAAATTTTCTTAACATTTTTAATTTGGTGGCAATCTCACTACTTAGTTATAAAGTTTAAACCTTCTAAATATACATGAATGTGTTACTAATACCCTATAACTAGTGATTGCGTAAGAATTTGACACAGGTCTACCTACTTTTATCAGATACTTTACGAACCGACCATACCTACGATCATTTTCTAATCACGGCTCGCTGCAATAAAAATGCAAATGATACCAGAGGTCGAGTAAGCCCCTGTGTACCGCAGCTACAAAACTGTAGCATTATGTCCACGCCAACAAGTATGTAATTCACTTTCTATTGCGGCCAATTGCTGGAGGGGTGTATCTAAATCGTCTCGCCATCTGTCAATGTTTCTCTTTGATATAGAGATGCTGGAGAATTTTATTGAGTATGATATTTTTAAGGATAGGTACTTATACTTAGGTAGATGATGAAGTAAGGAAAAAAGGTAAATAAAGCGGATAGGTAGGTATACGTAGGTCTAAAGGTATGCGTATGTATGCGTACATAGGTAGGACTAGGAATGGAATGTAGATTATCAACACTGCTACTTTTACACAATCTAAATTGACACAAATTGCTCGATACATCTAAGGTACTTATTTCAGCATTTCATGTAATAGCTAAAAGTTATTATTCATTTAATTATACTTCTGTCTCGATTTTAATTGAAAGCATTTAACTCAATAAATAAGATTTTTTAAACTGGTGTTTATCAACTATTGTCGCTGACTGTACCCGCCTTATTTCTGTAGTTTTTACCGTAATTAAACTCAAGTAGGTCAAAACCTTTCATGGGACCATTTCTGACGAGCATAGTGGGCTAGCAAGAGATAAATAAGAATTTACACAATAGGTACCTAACTATAAATTTGTCCGTAAATTTTGTAGTTTTTTGGGTTCTCTAATCCATAAAACAAATTCTATGTTTATTGGGCTTGGCAAAACATAACATAACATAACATCACGCGCCAGTTATGTTTAAGTCCCATGTAATAGGGGGCGAGCCTATTGCCATCAACTACTACTCAACTGCTACTGCAAAATTCCAGAAAGAAAAACCCAATGACACTGCCCGACCTGGCAATCGAACCCAGGACATCATGTTCAGCAGTAGCGCTTGCGACCACTAGACCAACGAGGCAAAACTATATGAAATAAACATCTAGGGAACCACATAGGTACTATAGTAGAAACAAATTGGCCTATCCCCAAAAGGACTTTCATTTTCCTTACTGAAAGCAGCGCCTACAAATTAATTTTGAAAATTGACCCAGATTTATGAAAACGGTTTTTCTGTGTCAGCTTTCTTTCGCCCTCGAGCCGAGTTTGCACTTCAGCGCAGGTTCATTTGCAATTGAAGTCACAACCTCTCTCGCCTGAAAAAAAAACAAGAAAAAAAAGCACGTACTACGTATTTGACAAATCCCCGCGGGCGGCCGAACACAAACCTTGTATAGTTATCTCTTTCACGCATCAGTGTTACAAATCTTCCTTTCCACTCCCACGCACTGATTGCTTTAGGTTCTTTCTCAGAGACGCTCCACCCGCGCCACGTTTATTTTTCATTTCTTAGGGAGCGAAGAAAATAATTTTCTGTGAGCTTTGAACCCGCGGCGAGGGAAAAATGGGAAATTTGGAAAATGTAATTGGATTCTGGACTAATCTCGACGCCTCTCGTATTTTATAAGAGGGGAGTGCGTGTTGAAATAGAAATAGGTACCGTCTTAACGTACCTACCTACCTATTGAGTAGGTATGTAAGAGCTTCTCCGTAAATTAGTGTTGAAGTGCCTATCCTGTATTTTTTCAAGCTCTGAAAATTACATTGTAAATCTTCTCTCCATTCCCCGTTGGCATTTTATAAATTAGTTTCATGACACTATTGGAGCAGTTCCTAAGTAAAATTGAATCCTTAAAATCTATACTTAATTCTAAGCTCTAAGTAAGTAGGTACACTATCAATAAATTACCAAATCTAACAAAAAAATCAAACGGTGTTTCCATTCGATTTCCGATGTGTGACCTATGATATTTTCTTTTAATCTCTACCTTTATATATCTTTTCATTTATTTCAGGTAAATAACACCCATAGCCAAACATAAATTAAGTAACAAATTAATAAGATTAATTAAAATCAAATGAAAATAAATTATGTTAAATCAAATAAAATTTAAATCAAATAAAATAAAGATCTTTATTAAGGTCAAAAACAAATCATTTATTTCAATTATTGCAGATTTTTCAATAGATAGTCTGATAACTTTTTTGGAAGAATTAATGTGACAGTTTGACATATTTTCAGTACAAATCAAACCGCCCCAAATTTATTTCTCAGAAAAGTTGTTCTGACTATTGAAAAATGGTAGCAGGACACTTGCGCGAATGACATTTCACGAAAAACAATTACGCGAAGGACACTCACGCGAATCCACTTGCGCGAAAGGACTGGCGCGAAAAAGTTGCGGTAGGTAATAAAAATCCGTACCTTTATCTATAAAAACGGCAAAAAAATCATGTCTGTTGTATGGCCACCCTTTTCTGTTTTTAGTAAGTATTTGTTGTTACAGCGGCAACAGAAATACATCATCTGTGAAAATTTCATGAGATACACCCTGGTGACAGACGGACAGCGGAGTCTTAGTAATAGGGTCCCGTTTCAACCTTTGGGTACGGAACCCTAAAAATCAGCCCAAGGAGCTTTTGAATGTCAAAATTATCATAGTTTCAGATGTCCGTACTGACCCATCTCAACAGAGCATCCTGTATACCTAAGGGTTGAATTTTTCAAGTGGGCATGGCTGCCCAAATCCGAAACTATCAAGCCCAGGTTTGCACTGACGATTTTTTCCCGCAGCGACTTTTTTTCACACTGTTCAACGCTCTGCTTAGCGCCGAGAGTTGAAATTCCAACAGTGTCTTTTCGACATAATGTGCACTGTGCACTGTGTGTGTGGGATGCACGCTGTTGGATTTTCAACGCTCGGCTCAACATCGAGAGTTGAAAATCCAGTTCGCGATAAAATCCTACCGCGATATATTTACGTCCGTGCGAACGTGGGCTAAGTTTATTGTGAAAAAGGTAGGTACGGTCAGCGACAAAAGTCAATTAACACAAAATGTTTAAAATCACTAACTTAATGATGAAGTGTTAACTTTTGTCTTTTCGACTTTTGTCACTGACTGTACTTAACGGAGTCTCGAGCCTATAAAAACTGAAACTGCATCATTCGACTTTTGAAAAATCAAATTTTCCTAGCTAGGAAGCAAACCCGTTGCAAAGCATCATTTGTGCAGATCGGCCCTCGTGCGTGTGATTCTCTCGGCACACTACAAAGCCTTATTTTGTATCATCGCCGTTATGTATCTTGACTTATCCAAATCTGCCATCTTATGCGTAGTGCACCTACCCCCATTTCGACCATATCGTATCGCCGTAGCCATGTTGTGCCAAAAACCGCGTCCTATCGCATCTGCATATTATCCTAAGCTAGCCTAGCAAGGTTACCCAAAACCCCCACGATGTATAAAAACGGCTCCAAAAATGTTACATATGTGAATGTTCGACATATTCGCTGTTCATGACAATGTGTGGACGGTGTGTTCGAGTTATTCGAACTTCTACATTATAGACGAATAAAACACAGTAAAATAATCAAATACCGAATAGAGATGTGAAGTGCGACCATGACCAATAACCGACAACCGGCGGATACGAATGTTCGTGTATTTGCGTATTCGTCTTATTCGTGAAAAATAGGCAAATATAATTCAAAATTCAAGTCATTTATTCAAACTAGACTGAGAATCATCACTTTTCGAACCTCAGTTACATAAGACAGTCCCACAAAACGCCCACCCTTCACCACTTCCTAGTGCTTTAGCTGGGAAGAAGTGGCGCAACAAACTCACCAGCAGCACATAGGCGAATAGAGTAACTTTACATCGTCGTATTTGGCAATTAAGACGAATTGGTAAGCGAACATGACTAGCGATATGAAGTGCTACCTTTAAATGTATAAAGGACTATTCAGATATATGCGATATCGCTGTCGCGCTTGGTAGCAATAGTGATCCAAAGTGACTAACCAGTATCGCTACCGAGTGCGAGTGATATCGCATAATTCAGGGTGGAAGGGACATCGACGCGAAATGGATTCAGTACATGATTCTGAACCCCCTGCGTTGAAATTTTACGACGGTTATTTTTTTTAAAATCTGCTGTTCCATACGTTTTGACCGCGTAGGTATTGAACTTTTCTATGAAACAGCTGTTTTTTTTAATAATCGAATTAGTAATAATAATAGAAGATGATAATGATGTTGTGATTGTATATAGTAGTGGTAATTAGTCTTAGTTAGTGTGACTTTTATGGTGTACAATAAAGAGTATTCTATCTATCTATCTATGCGTCACCAAGTCGCAGATTTAGTCGGGTCTTAGCGATCTATCTGCCAGCAACTTAGTGCACACATTTTGTTCAACAAATAATTACATATATTTGTTGTAGACCAGTTTAAAGGTAATGAATACAGCTTTCCTTTGGTGGGTTGAAATTATAGAATAAATTTATATTTTTCGAATCAAACATTCCTCCAGAAGTCATGGATACCAACTTGTCTAGAAACTACTTAAAGTATTTTGTACTTGCTTGTACCACTGTATGGGGAAATTGAATTCTTTAATATCTTTTTAATTACACACTGGCTGAATCTATAAGTTGGCGACGCATTGCGACTAAATATGGGAGAAAACAGATCTTCGCTAGGTGCCCTAGTTTTTGAAATATAAATGTGGCTCTGCTGGGGTAGGCTCTCTCCAGATCGGCCACCTATAAACCCTTATATCTTTTGAACCAGTGACCGACCAATTCTGATATTTAGCGACTAATTTGGACTAATTAGCGACTAAATATGGGAGAAAACAGATCTTCGCTAGGTGCCCTAGTTTTCGAGATATAAATGTGGCTCTGCTGGGGTAGGCTCTTTCCAGATCGGCCACCTATAAACCCTTATATCTTTTGAACCAGTGACCGACCAATTCTGATGATTGGCGACTGATTTCGACTAATTAGCTACTAAATATGGGAGAAAACAGATCTTCGTTAGGTGCTCTAGTTTTTGAGATATATATGTGGCTCTGCTGGGGTAGGCTCTCTCCAGATCGGCCACCTATAAACCCTTATATCTTTTGAACCAGTGACCGACCAATTCTGATATTTAGCGACTAATTTGGACTAATTAGCGACTAAATATGGGAGAAAACAGATCTTCGCTAGGTGCCCTAGTTTTCGAGATATAAATGTGGCTCTGCTGGGGTAGGCTCTTTCCAGATCGGCCACCTATAAACCCTTATATCTTTTGAACCAGTGACCGACCAATTCTGATGATTGGCGACTGATTTCGACTAATTAGCGACTAAATATGGGAGAAAACAGATCTTCGTTAGGTGCTCTAGTTTTTGAGATATATATGTGGCTCTGCTGGGGTAGGCTCTCTCCAGTTCGGCCACCTAATATCTTTTGAACCAGTGACCGACCAATTCTGATATTTGGAGACTAATTTCGACTTAATTAGTCGAAATAAATTTACGTGACTAAATTTTTGTGTTATCAAAATTAAAATCCCTGATGGTGGCTCTGCCAGGGTCAGTCACACAGAGGGCAGCCGTCGGCAAGAGGCAACTGCAGCATAACCCGCCGACCCCGCTGGAATGCGGCCTCGGTGTGACTGACACCGGCATGGCCACCATCAGGAATTTTAATTTTGATAACACAAACAAAATGTCGCTACGCAAAAAGGGGCGTTAAACAGATGTGGTCATCATGTTCACGGGATTTTGTTTTCAAACTGCTTATAGAAATTCTTTGATAGTACACACACATTTCGCCAGTTGTGTAATAGGGAACTATGTTAGGTTATCTTATGAAAATAAGGTGTAAGGAAATAAAACACAATAAATACTTCATTGTAAATATTAATTTCCAATATTATTTTACGCTTATGGTAACCAATGATACAATGTTACTTTCCGTGACGCGGTACGTCGCGTAATATCGCTATACATAAACCTAGCCATTGGCATGTAATATCACCGTAACTGCCAACGACGACGCCCATGCGAGACATATAAAAATGCTATCTCATATTGATCAACTCTCGCATAAAGGCAGCTTACAAAACTAGATAATATCTATCTTATAATTAACGCTCAGAAATCACTCATTTGTTTTTTTTTTTTTTTTTTTTCTAAATCCATAATTTTTTATGAACATAGATGTCACAAGTATATTTTTTTATAAACAATTTTTTTCTATATCTAATTGTCTATAACAGAGGCACACAATGCTTAGAATCTAGCTCGATATTGTGGAGCTCACGGTTCCAAGTAAAAATGTTACTCGATAACGAACTTACTCTAACATGTACAGTCCATGGAGTTTGTAGCACTCGTCAAATTTTACCGCCGCTCTATCGACGCCAGTATTATTTAAGACAGTCCATTCTAGTCCTGACGTGTTGGAAAGGACTATAATATAACTATTATAAATCTTTGCACATTATCTCTTAAGTAAAACATATTTCTCAACTAAGTCACACTGATATACTGGCATCGTTCACAAAATTTGACAAGTGTGTACACAAATTTTCTTATTGGTTACGCTATAAGGTCATTATTTCTCCTAAACTAATACTATAGGCGGCCCTCCGACCTCGCTTACGGTGACCAGAGTCGGTTATCTTACACACTAACGTATGACATAACTGTTTCTCACAATATGTACAGGCTCTGGAAGTAAACAGATATGTCACCCCATTTTTTAATTTAAAATAATGATAAAATCTTGAATTTCTTTACATTTGTTGCCCATTAACATCGGTATATATTTATTTAAACTGTCTCTTTAGAATATTGTCTTTCCTTAATATAATTTAATGTTAGTAAATTAAAAAATGGAGTTCTTTGGAGCGAATATTTGAGATGTTTGTTCCGTAACTTTATGGTATGGGGGCCAGCTGCGAGGTAAGTCGCACGTCTAAATCAAAAGCTATTTGGATAAAAGCATATTTAATGAGTGGAACAGCGAGAGAATTGACTATGTGACATTAAAGATGTCCCTATGAAAAGGATAGTCGAACAACTGCATGATGCAGACATACCAGAATGCTACTTATTTTATAGACTATCCTGTACATAGGACATCTCCAGGCCAATCACAAAGTCCACATTTTATAATACTTTCATATAAATTGACCAATGTCACAGAACTTACAGCTTAAACCTACAAAGAGACTAGAACTAAAAAATACAACCTAAGCAATTTTGAATTGTCATGTAACTAAAACTTAGCTTTCTTTAGTAATTTAATAAATAAAATTAAGATGCTATTTACAACGAAAATATTGCGGGAAATATGATCATACACACAAATATACTGTATTAGGCTGCAATATCACACTAACTTTGACAATAGCCATACAATCATTGCTTCTCATTGTATAATCTATTGTGCAATAACAATACAAAGTTAATAAAAATATACTTTTCCGCCCGAGTTAAGTGTGATATTGCAAAATGCTATTTTACAAGTTTCAACAATAATTTCAGAATTTTCAGTCAATATTTTAAAATGGGAGCCTCTTGTGGTCCACAATATGGTCTTCAACTTAAAGAGTTACAAACATAGAACTAATAATAAAATATAATACCGATGCAACAGCATGCAATAAAATTAATATAATATATATAACTATGATATATTTTATTTAATTGTGCAGTGATAAATGTGCTTTTTCATATAGAAACTATATGTTGGCACAAGTCATTCTATTGCAGAATTGAAATTACAATAATGAACTAAAAACTGATTCAATTTGAACATTTCTTTGATTATTACTTAATTTTGAGTACTTTTCTTCTAACCAATTCTCTTTCCTAATAATATTTTTCCTAATCAGAAATCGTATCACGTTAATAATAGTACCAGGGTAGGCATCAAGTCTTTGCAAAATTATCTACATTAGGTTGTAGAAACTGTGTGTTGATAGCATAGTTTGATATGTTGTGCGAAAGATAACTAATACAAATTCTTTAAGAAACTAACATTATTTATTTTGTAACGTTCTAGAAAAGAAACACGCCAAATCTTAGGATAAATGCCGATTAGAATTAAGTACTTGTGAAGCTGTCGTGAAAGAAGACAATGTTGATTGCGGGTTATTTCTAGGGTCGATGATGTAGAACTAGACTAGAATGTGCTAACTTAAAATATCAACAACGGGTAGCGAACGTGTCGCGTGGCAACCGAACTGTTCGAAGGTATGCGACCAACACACCGTCACTCACTATATATCACTGTTCAGGCAGCGTCTGACTGCGCGGGCTCGGGCTCCGGCAAAGCGCCCTCGTCCTCGGATCAGGTCTTGCGCAACTCTACCAGCTTCACGTCCTTAACGTGCAGGTTGTGCTTCGATTTGGCCGCGAATTTGATTACCGCCTGCGTTGAGACGAGAGGCACATGTCGGAGATCCAGTCTGTTGAGAAAATTCAGATTGACTTCATTGGTATTATATACAAACAACTGTTTCTTTTGAAATTCGTAGGTAACCGACAGCCCAAAGAATTGTTAAATATAATTGCTAGTAGCAGAATACATTACTCGCAGAACGGATGGCCGGTCAAGTCAGTTCTGAATGAGGGTTTTCATGAAAATTCACGCCACTTGCCACTTTGACAAGAGGTCTTTCATTTCGACTATGAATATAAAATATATGATGAAGTTCATAATTTGACCTCCCCGCTGTACCGCGCCTCAGTACGTGCGCGGCGAAACGGGAAAATTCCTTAGGCGCGGTACTGCGGTCGAGGTCGAACTATAAAGAAAATATAGGCGCTTTGACACTTTTGACAGTGCTGCCACCTTGTGAACGTCATTTCAGAAAACCCTCATTGCACCGCGTCGGTACGATGTCGCTCGCATACAGGTGCGGCGCAGCGTAGGTAAACCTCAACAGGGTGGGCCAACAACCTGGTGAAGATCCGCAATCCGAAGGATGCGACAGGCGCGCCAGGCCGTGGTGGCGATGATACGGCAGTGCATATGGCGACTCGGTTAGCTATAGACGAGACTGAACATGGCGGTGTAGTTACCGCACGAGGTTGGGGCAGCGCGCCAGGTGGTCGAGCGCGGCCTCGGTGAGCAGCCGGCAGCCCGCCAGCGACAGGCGCGCCAGGCCGTGGTGGCGATGATACGGCAGTGCATATGGCGACTCGGTTAGCTATAGACGAGACTGAACATGGCGGTGTAGTTACCGCACGAGGTTGGGGCAGCGCGCCAGGTGGTCGAGCGCGGCCTCGGTGAGCAGCCGGCAGCCCGCCAGCGACAGGCGCGCCAGGCCGTGGTGGCGATGATACGGCAGTGCATATGGCGACTCGGTTAGCTATAGACGAGACTGAACATGGCGGTGTAGTTACCGCACGAGGTTGGGGCAGCGCGCCAGGTGGTCGAGCGCGGCCTCGGTGAGCAGCCGGCAGCCCGCCAGCGACAGGCGCGCCAGGCCGTGGTGGCGATGATACGGCAGTGCATATGGCGACTCGGTTAGCTATAGACGAGACTGAACATGGCGGTGTAGTTACCGCACGAGGTTGGGGCAGCGCGCCAGGTGGTCGAGCGCGGCCTCGGTGAGCAGCCGGCAGCCCGCCAGCGACAGGCGCGCCAGGCCGTGGTGGCGATGATACGGCAGTGCATATGGCGACTCGGTTAGCTATAGACGAGACTGAACATGGCGGTGTAGTTACCGCACGAGGTTGGGGCAGCGCGCCAGGTGGTCGAGCGCGGCCTCGGTGAGCAGCCGGCAGCCCGCCAGCGACAGGCGCGCCAGGCCGTGGTGGCGATGATACGGCAGTGCATATGGCGACTCGGTTAGCTATAGACGAGACTGAACATGGCGGTGTAGTTACCGCACGAGGTTGGGGCAGCGCGCCAGGTGGTCGAGCGCGGCCTCGGTGAGCAGCCGGCAGCCCGCCAGCGACAGGCGCGCCAGGCCGTGGTGGCGATGATACGGCAGTGCATATGGCGACTCGGTTAGCTATAGACGAGACTGAACATGGCGGTGTAGTTACCGCACGAGGTTGGGGCAGCGCGCCAGGTGGTCGAGCGCGGCCTCGGTGAGCAGCCGGCAGCCCGCCAGCGACAGGCGCGCCAGGCCGTGGTGGCGATGATACGGCAGTGCATATGGCGACTCGGTTAGCTATAGACGAGACTGAACATGGCGGTGTAGTTACCGCACGAGGTTGGGGCAGCGCGCCAGGTGGTCGAGCGCGGCCTCGGTGAGCAGCCGGCAGCCCGCCAGCGACAGGCGCGCCAGGCCGTGGTGGCGATGATACGGCAGTGCATATGGCGACTCGGTTAGCTATAGACGAGACTGAACATGGCGGTGTAGTTACCGCACGAGGTTGGGGCAGCGCGCCAGGTGGTCGAGCGCGGCCTCGGTGAGCAGCCGGCAGCCCGCCAGCGACAGGCGCGCCAGGCCGTGGTGGCGATGATACGGCAGTGCATATGGCGACTCGGTTAGCTATAGACGAGACTGAACATGGCGGTGTAGTTACCGCACGAGGTTGGGGCAGCGCGCCAGGTGGTCGAGCGCGGCCTCGGTGAGCAGCCGGCAGCCCGCCAGCGACAGGCGCGCCAGGCCGTGGTGGCGATGATACGGCAGTGCATATGGCGACTCGGTTAGCTATAGACGAGACTGAACATGGCGGTGTAGTTACCGCACGAGGTTGGGGCAGCGCGCCAGGTGGTCGAGCGCGGCCTCGGTGAGCAGCCGGCAGCCCGCCAGCGACAGGCGCGCCAGGCCGTGGTGGCGATGATACGGCAGTGCATATGGCGACTCGGTTAGCTATAGACGAGACTGAACATGGCGGTGTAGTTACCGCACGAGGTTGGGGCAGCGCGCCAGGTGGTCGAGCGCGGCCTCGGTGAGCAGCCGGCAGCCCGCCAGCGACAGGCGCGCCAGGCCGTGGTGCGCCAGCTGCGCCGCGCCCGCGTCCGTCAGGCGCGCGCACGACGACGCGTCCAGCTCCACGAGCTTCGGTAACGCCTGCGACGATGGTACACACTTTATATTTACTAGCTAGCACTGGCGACCCGCTGATGCGTCGCAATTATATACAAATATCAAGATTTCTTTATTATATGTACGTTTAATTGTAATTTATTATACACATAATCGTTCCGGAATAAATTATCTAAATGATGGTGAAAACTACATCAAAATCCAGCGCGCAGTTTAAGAAAATAACGCGGGCACGCAGTAGACACGTAAGGTGATTTTTATTTATAATACCGCACGGTCAAACAAGGGTTAAAATACGCTTGCCGCTGTCGGTTTGTGCATTACATAACGAGACTCTTCCGTGCCTCGGAAAGCACGTTAAGTCGTGTTCCGCCTGTCATTCTTAGATCTTTGACAGTCGTTATGGATAAGCTCAAAAGTCGAATTACCAGTCTTACCAAAAATATTGTATAGTAACTGGATTGTGGAGGTTAGATAGGCAGTCGCTTCATGTAAAAGGCTGGTATTCAGCTGCATTCGGTTAGACTGGAAACCGACCCCGAAATAGTTGGGAAAAGGCTAGGCAGATCGATCGTTAGCCACGTTACCTGCACGACGTAGCGCATGGCCACGTCGGTGACGTCGGTGCCGGGCAGGCGCAGCACGGCCAGCGCGGCCAGGCGCGAGGGCTCGGCGCGCGCCGCCGTGCCGCCGGGCCGCGCGCCCTCGGGCGGCGCCAGCACGCCGCGCAGCTTGGCGTCGTCCAGCGCGCGCGCGAAGGACAGGTCCAGCGCCGCCAGCGGCGGGCACGCGGCGCTGCGCAGCGCCAGCGCCGCCTCGGCCGGCGAGCCCGCCAGCGACAGCGAGCGCAGCGCGGGCAGGCGCGCCAGCAGCCTGCCGGGAGCGAGCGCACACGTTAGCTCTTCGCTTTCATGCACATTATCCAATTTCCCATTCAAGAAATCACTCATCTATCTGAGGACAGATTCATTTCTGTTTATAGGGTGCATTCTGAAAGTTGCCATTGCAACAAGTAGCTGTCAAATATTTCAATGTAATCAAAACAGCGAAAATCGCTCTCTGTGGTCAACAATACATTATGAAATGCAATGATTAGTATCATCACACGGAATATTTGGCTTTAGGTATGAAAAACGCACATCATTACATCTACAACTGTCACCTACACAACACCTAATTGTAATAACAATGTAATTTAAAAATACTTATTTGAAAAATTACACTAATTACATTCCATGGGCCTTATTATGAACTCGTATTTCCAGGCAGTTTACGGCGTAAACAGAACTGCCTTGCAATTTCGTATTATGAACTCGTCAAACAAGCCAGTCAGTGGTCACGTGACACCCTGGCCGGTTTCTGCCCGACTATTGGCTGGAAATACCGTATTATGAACGTTCGTTTGACATTTCTAGACATATTAAATCTGATAATAAGTAACCTCACAATCCATTCAATTTCCGCTACTTCATAGGAGCTTTTATTGAATGGTTTTGGATTTTTTTGGCGAAATTATTCAGAAAAAATATCACGTGACGAATATGTACCGTTCGAGTTTCTGGAAACTCCGTAAAGTGGCACTTCTGATCAAAATACCAAAATAACGGTAAAATTGAAAAACTCCTACAATGTTTCAAACTAAACATAAGTTAGGCTCCGCCGAGGGCGATAACTCTCATCCATTGAACTATAATAATTTCAACAGCCTAATAAATGGTGCACCATGATAATTACAAAATATTACCATGATAGGTAAATATAATATTTTGAAAGCTGGATATTTAGTAAAGAACACCACACCACCATATCCATTCATTATCCATATTTTTGTTTATACTCTGAAACTAGTAGGTACTTACTTGCGAAGGGACATAATACATTCTGTGTAAAAAGTACTGGGAATTGTTCAATAAAACCATTAAGTAATTTATTCGTCAAAATTTATTATGTCGCCTCCAAAGTAGGCCCCCTTTCACTTGCAATACAGCTACGCCAGCGCTTGACCCAGTCCTCCATACATTTTTGGTACCTAAGCTGATTGAGGTATGGTCTAAAACTCCTTCAGCGAATTTTCTTTTATAGCTTCAATCGACTCGAAACGTCTTCCTCGAAGAGGTAATTTTAGCCTCGGGAACAGGAAAAAGTCAGACGGAGCCATATCATGTGAATACGGCGCTTGGTCGATGACATTTGCTGAATTTTTGGCTAAGAACTCTTGCACAATGATGGCTTTGTGTGATGGATGGATGTGAATCTGGGCCGTTTTCAGCGGATATACTCTCGCAAACGGCTCATAATGCCTAAATAATACTCTATAATCACTGTTTATCCCTCTGGAAAAAATTCGTTGTGCACTACACCGCGGTAATCGAAGAAAACTATCAGCATAACTTTCGTGGTACTTTTTATAAAGAGTATTATACAAACAA
Organism: Xanthia togata; assembly: GCA_963853775.1. NCBI lineage: Eukaryota > Metazoa > Arthropoda > Insecta > Lepidoptera > Noctuidae > Xanthia > Xanthia togata. The sequence goes on from OY970809.1 coordinate 16,188,834, forward strand.
TACGATAGTATTATTTTATTAATTGCAACAATAAACATTGTCAATGAATGAAGTTGTCAAATTCCCCGTTGAACATCAAGTGGAATACGTTCGGAAAACTTATTGTTAAGAGAATCTCGCGTTACAATTTACAAACACCGAAAAATTAAATAAAAATTAATTGTATAGCACAATAAACATTGCGTTCATATTTTCACCTACTTTTAGTAACTATATTAAGAGGGAACAGGGCCCGCGATTCTCCATACAAACGTATTCCCCGTTTTTCTTCCTGAATAATGCCTCTAGAGCTGTCATTTGTTTTGTATAAAATCAAGGTCTCTATAGGCATGTCCCTGTCATTTCCTTTTTTTCAGCAATTATTAAGTAAGGAAACTATGACCCTCCAAAAATTCCCCATTTTTACCGCCGTGATTAGAGGACTACCAGACTAATTCGGAAAAGTTTTTAGCATAAAAGAAAATAATAGGAACCTAGATATACTCTTTTTTTAAATTTTAATGTAAAAAAATATTAAATCGGCTTAGTTTTCGAGGAGAAAATAGGAGAATGCCAAACGTCGTTTTCGTCAAACCTTTTGTGATATAATCGGTCTGAGCTGCAGTTGTCCCTATCGCACTTTACGGGGTTTAACTCCTTTTTTCGGGCGCAGCGCGACGGCAAGTTTCTTCAAATACCTATTTTTCAAATTCCTCGCAGCCCCTGTTCCCTCTTAAGATATATTTATTATTTTTATCATAAAATACGTGATTTAAATAAAATCGATATTGGGTCCATTCCTCTTTTTAGCTTATATAAATGATTAACCCCAATTATTTCAAAATCAACAAAAGATGGTGTTATTTGCAGATGACACATCATTGATATTTAAAATAAACCGACGGTCACAAAATCTTGACGACGTGAATAGCTGTATTGTTCAGGTCCAAGATTGGTTTACGGTAAATAATTTGGTACTAAATAATAAAAAAACAAAATGCATTAGATTTAAATTACCAAATGTTAGAAGCAGCGAATGTGACATCATATTGAATGGAGAAAAACTGGAATTTATTAATCAAACAGTTTTCCTAGGAATCACGCTAGACGAGAAATTACAATGGGGACCCCATATAACAACTCTCGCGGGGCGGCTAAGCTCGGCCGCTTATGCTGTTAGAAAGATAAGACAGTTAAGGCGAAATGGGTCCCAAAGAAGAGGTTTTGACGCATTTCGGCTGCACGCAAAATCAATTTTTGTCCTCAAAAACTACAAAGTTGCCTTATTTTTTTTCATGATTATTAAAATTGAAGATATTTTTTAGTGAATTATGAGGGCCAAAACACGATTGACATAATTTGGCTCGATACAAAAAAATCGCAAAGTTTCCTCAAAATGTAGAGTTTTTATGAGAAAAAATGGTTTTATTCGATTGTAATTAAAGCAATTTCAATAAAATTTCGTCTATACGTTCACCATAAAAGACTTTAGGGGATTATGGATTTATTTTAATGTAACTGCAAATAGAATCTTAAAATAAACCCAAATATAGTAAATCGGGCTAAATCGGCTCGCGCTCAGAGTCCTGCGGGACGTCATCGAGGGTGGACCTGTGTCAAAATTTTTAAAAATACGCTCTCTCTGCAGTTGTTAAAAAAAAATCAAATAAAAGAAGAACACATTAGATATGAAATTGCGACAACTCAGAAAAAATATTTCGTAATTTTAATATAGTTTTAATTCATAATATTGTTTTCGAAAGTGTGATTATTTCTATGCGATAAGATGACGTTTAATTGTCATCTTACAATAGTGTTAGACACATTACAAATTATTATCGATAAAATTATAGTCAAGTGCGAGTCTTATATAATTTTTTATCGTCGTATATGAAGAAGTTTTTTTAAAGATTTTTTTATCAGATTCATCCATGTTACTATATTTACTCTCCACCGAACTGTCTTTGCTAATATCATATTCTATATTAATAAACATATAATATACAATTGGTCCGGTTGTAGGTTGTATAAAAAATATTTAAAACAAATTTCACTCTGTCAAGAACAATTAAAATTAGAAAAAAAATGCTGTTTCGAACTAAAGTGCTATACTAACATGATCAAATGTATAGAACACGATAAAAATCATAATTATATTTTTCGAATAGCTGAGCCAGCAACACAATTTTTTCTTGAATGATTGTATCGTATTGGCTCAGTATGAATCATTTTCAGTTTTGAATACAAAAAGTCACTGGTTACGATATCGTATACGACACTTCTGTATACGATAAAATGTCGTTCTAAAATGTCGATGTCCTAAAATAATAGATTCAATAAATTATAGCTGTAGCAGTAGGTACGTCACTTGGCAATAAAGTACGGCAATTATTACTTCATATAGAGCTGTCAATATTTACGAATCTTCATGAGTGGTGGAAAACATCCAAAACAAAAAAATATGGTCACATTATAAGCGAAACAGTACGACCATTTTTAGCCCGTATAAATAAAGATGAAAGTTTGTATGGTTTTTTTTCTTAAATTCACTTACTTGATAAAATTCTTAAATTCACTGACATACAATGCACAACCTAAACCACGCTGGGTAAAGAAGCATGCAATTTTGCAGATGATTTCCTTTTATAACGAACGAAATTACGACTTTGATATTTTCTATCAAAATTACATTTTGCGGGGCCGTTGAGATACGCAGTAGAACCATTGCAATTTTAAACTTTCACCTTACTACCGCAAAACCATGTTTATCTGAAACTAGTTTCTGTCCGCGTCGTCTTCATTCACGTGGCAGTCGTAAGATACCACAATATATTAAAATAACAGGCATATTTTATAAATCTTCAATGTAAGTACAATAGGTTTGTAGTTTTGGTCTCGCCTAGAGACCCGAGAGTTAGGACTGGTGACGCGACTGGCTGGCTGGCTGGACTAGCGAGAAAGCGACAGAGTTGTCCGTGTGAGAAGCAGCTCCTCCTGAGGTCTAAACGCGCAGCCTTCAGTAGAAATTTCCCATTCCTTGCGAAGTTTTTCATTTTAAGTGAATTATTAAACGCCTGCGTTCCTTCATATAATACCTAATGGCACAACACTGATACACTAATGGATTCTTACAGATTATTCATGACTACATAACTATCACTAAAAAAATCCCGTGTGCAGTTTGTACACGGGATTTCTCATTAACAGTCACCTAACCATAAATATTGATTTATATTAAAACCATAGATGACAGAAGAGGCCTAAACTTCATGTTTTTCTGTGTACGTTCTACGAACTATCCCATAACACTATATCAAAAGGTAAAAATGTTGTTTCTTTAATTAATAAAATGAATTGACTGTCACAACACAGCACATTAGCCGATAACGACACCGACCCCACATCGACACGATATCGGAGGTCTGGTGATCGGATACGTTTAGTGCCTACCAAACGCTTTTACATTGTCTTGCTATTGTCACCTATATCGTCGCAGACAGCGACCGACACCGATATAGGTACGATATCTATCGGCGAAGACACAGTGCGGTGAGAGTAGCGGCATTTTATCACTTGAACACATTTTTTCGCACTGCCGACTTCAAGACGGCGATACTTAGTAGGTAACCATCGCGATGCACCAAACAACCACATTGTTTGGTGCGTCGCGATGGTTACCAATATCATTGGGCCGATAATAATTATAATTATCGATGTCGGTGTAATAGCTACCGACATATTATCGGTATCGGGCTGGTGTCGTTATCTGTTAATGTGAAAACGCCCATTAGGTACACAGGACATTTTAAGTAATCATTTTAGTTCACTACACCGTACCTAAGTCCCATAAAATTTAAACTTATTGAAAAAAATCGAACCTAAGAAAAACTAGTTCAGTTGGTCAACTGCAAATATTTTATGCTGTGGCATGGATTTTTCGCGAAATGATCGGCAGTGAATCGTAAATAAATACGTCTTTCTGCATTTGGGGGAGGCGGAGGTAGCGTTTCAAAGGCCCACAGGCCAGGAAAATGTCGCCTTAACAGATGTAGAAACCGCGCGTTTGGTCTATTTTAGTTACTTCCACAGTATTATGTCGTATGGCATTTTACTATGGGGTCGGGCTGCTGACATTGAATCCATTTTTATTTTACAAAAGAGAGCTGTCAGAGCCATTTATAATCTAAGTCGTCGCGAATCTCTCAGGGAACTATTTAAAAAGATTAATATTATGACGGTACCTTGCCAATTCATTTATGAAAATATTATGTATGTGAGAAAAAATCTACATCTTTTTAATAAAATAAGTGATAGACATAATTTTAATACTAGAAATAAAGATAAAATAGATCAACCATTTTTCAGACTATCTAAAGTAAATACATCTTTTATGGGGTACTGTGTTAAATGTTACAACAGAATACCTTGTGATATATTAGAATTAAATGAAAGAAAATTTAAAACTCATATAAAAAGTACACTTTGTAAACAAGCATATTACAAATTAGAGGATTATATCCAAGATAAAAATGCTTGGAAACATGCTGGTCCTGCTCCATAGGACAATTTAGAATCTAGACAAAATCAAACTGGTTGCCAATTTAATTGTATAATATTTATTTTAAACATAAATTTTATATTCTGTGATTACTTGAACTCACACACTGACTTATTATTAGTAGTACTTGTTAAAATGTTAAGAATATCGTATAATTTTACAATGTTTGTAAATATGTGAGCACCATGCATCTATCACAATTAATTTATGTAATTCCTTCATTTTTCATTCTTTTTACCTATCGTGGTATAGTAATCTTATTCTAGGTGCATCGTCTTCACATATAATTATATAATTAATGTATACAGAATATTGTGAAAATATTTTAAAAGAGTAACGGTGGAGTTTCTTGCCCATTCTTCTCCATACGAAAACGACCTTTTGGAATGGGCGACTAGAATCAATTATTATATCTTTTTTTTGTAAATGTTGACGTTCATAAGTGCCTTTTTTGTGCCTAAATGAAATAAATTATTTGACTTTGACTTTGACCGTAACTTACCGATAAATATTTATTTGTGTTTCTGAACGTTACGGCAGAGAATTTCAAGCCAGCCACAGACAAACTAGCCAGCGTGAAGTCGGTCAGAATTACCGATGTCATAATACGAAATATATCCAGCCAGTGAAATGAATTGCCTGGAACTTGCCTGGTTTTTTAAAAGTTCGTAATAGGCCCCCATGTTCCCAACCTCTAATCCTGTCACCAGTAGAAAACATACACCTCATAATTGAAGAGCACAAAGTATCATCGTATAATTACCACGCCAGCTGCCTCCTGGCCAGATGGCACCACTCCAGGCCCAGCGACAGCGGCTGGCGGCGCGCGATGCCGGCCAGCTGCGCGGCCGACACGCGCACTTGCACGAAGGACATGCTGCGCCACAGCGAGGGGTCCATCTGGCAATACGACGTAAATATTATCGAGGTGATCAAAAGTTTCATGGAATTTACTAGTTCCACGGCTAGGTAGTGTTCGACCGAAACCGATCTTTTTATTTTTGTCGAAAACGAAACCCGGCCTTATTTGCATTTTCGGCCGAAAACCAAAAATTATTATAAAACAAATGCAGTGTTCATCTTTTATATTTAATCTTAAATCACACACAACTTTATACTTTTTGATGCGAGAAAATGCTATTATTTTTCTGAATTTTCAGTTATTGTGCTTTTAGTTGTACGATTTTCTCAGAATAAATGAATTGAAAGTATCGATTTTCCGGAAATTAATTTATTTCGGCCACCGGCAAAAATGCTTTTTTTTCAGCCGGACGGAAAATTGCCGGCAACCGAAATACACATTTTCGCCAATTTGTTGGCAATAGAAATTTCGGCAGGTGTCGCAAGTTCGCTGCGCATAGACACAAAAAAAAAACAATTTTGCTCGCGTGACTCGACGCTATGCTATATTATAGACGGTTATAAACTACTTACCGAGTACTCGGCCCAAGCCTTGCAAACGAGCGCACAGGTCGCCAGCTCGTGCGGCGTGAGCTTGGCGAACACGCACAGCATGGCCTCGCGGTCCAGCCACGGCGAGCCAGCCGGGTTACACACCGCGCTGAGTGACGGCGCGGGCCGGATCGGATACATCGGCTTCTTCATGATCTGCGAATTTATATCAATTTAAAGACAAGGCTAGGAGACACTGGGCGAAAAGGGGTCACGTCTACAAAGAACATTACACACACGAGCGGCTGATGACTCTTGGAGCTTGTACTTTCACCTTGGATAGAACACACAAGCTCCATGAATCCAATGACCTGAAAAAGTGTGTAGCACTCCTACGTGCTACACACTTTTTCAGGTCATTAATAACGGTCGGGATTAATAATTGAGTCATTAATAAATGTGAGTTTCTTTCATCTCTGCGGACCCACCTTACAGACAACCTTACTATTAAAACTATTAACAATTACGGAAAATTAACACCTGCATAGAGTAGCTTCAAGCCGCGTCCTAACATACATACATCATAGCATGCATAGTTGCATACATTGTGGAATGCAATAAATGATTAAGTATTGAGTAATCGAAAGCTATCGTTGCGCGAGGACACAATTGTCGCACTTGATTGATCGCACATACTCGCGAGAACCATCAAATCGCTTTAATAGGATACGGGGTAATAATAAACATTTCCGACTAACTTTCCTCACCTTAGCGGAGTGGTGCGTGAGCTGCAGCGCCAGGTGCGCGCGCAGCGCCTGCTTCTTGGGCGCCTCGTCCTCGTCGCTGGCGCGGCGCTTCTTCAGCGCCGGCTCCCAGCCCTCGCCCTCGCCGGCCGGCTGCCCTTCCTCCTCGCGCTTTATTTCTGTCAAATAAGGTATATGGCGATTCATTTTAATATCGTGAGAAAACTAGTATGTCCCACTACCCATAATCCGAAGACGTGATATTCACCAGTACAAACAGTGCCCGCGTAGTGGATTATTCCCCTCACAGAGCGGAAGCCTGAGTCTTATCTCTAATAAATAAATCAACTTAGATTCTTATCATGAACCACTTTAACAAAGAAACATACAGCAAAAAAAAAACGAAAATGTTACCTCCCCCATAAAAAATCGATCAGCTAATCGCTAATTTTGTATTGTTATTAGAATCTGCTCCATTTAATAAATTTGAACCTTACTTTTAACTTGTTGAACAAAAAACTAAGGGATTAAGTAGGTCAAGGTATGCGATACAGCGTCAAAGCTAAAATAAATAACAAAGAACAGCAAACACGAATCCGTCTTCATGATAATGACAATATTTCGTTAACCAAATTGTAGCCATAACTGTGGGCCTATTGATTTATTTGGCCTATATTCAGCAGCGGACATTTACTGAATGATGGCATGTATTTACCGTCCTCAGACTTGATATGTGGAACTTCATTCTTGCCTTCGTTATCGGAGCCGGCTTCTGATTTGATTTGCGACTGCGATGTCGGTGCTGACGACTTATTCTGAAAACATTAATAAAATGATCAATAGGAATGTGTAAGGGTAATAAAGGTGTATTTTTGTATATTATACATTATTCAGTTCTTCGAAACGAGGAAGCTTGGCGAGCCAACAAGGCACGAATCACTCTAACAATCTCATTTGGATCGAAACCTTATCCTATCTTTATCTCACTCTTCAAAATCTGTTTCAGATTTGCCCACGTTCGCACGAACGTAATAAAATCGCGGGATTTCTTTTTCGTGCATTGGATTTTCAACGCTCTGCTTAGAGCCGAGAGTTAAAAATCCAATTACAGTGTGTTTTTCAACGCGCTGGGACGGGAGTGCGTCCCAGCGCGTTGGATTCTCACCGCTCGGCTGAACCGAGAGTTGAAAATTCTGTGCGCGATTAAATCCCGCCGCGATTTTATTATGTCCGTGCGAACATGTGCTAAGGCGTCCGACCGCCGACGATTATCAACAAAAACCGAGTAGAGCTACCAACTACACAATATGTCGTTTTTTCTGTGACAGCTCTTGTCGCTGCGGCAAACTAGTGGAGATAGTTCGCCGTCGGTGTGAATATAAATATATCTCTTTTACTGGCACGGGAGCTTTATCTATTGTAAGTGTCTCGAGCGAGAAAATAGTCAATAGCTAGTCCCTTCGTCGTCGGCGGTGTGACAGGTGGAGTTTCAAGTTTCAAGTTAAGTTTCAAGTTATTTATTTCATAACAAAAATACATTTGTGTCGAAATATTTGCACAGTAGGTACAGACAAATAAGCACATAAACAATATAAGTATCCTCGTTCCTCACCCCTCATTAAAGTTAGAACATCTATACAAATTAAAAATACTAACTTTACAAATATTCTTATTGACACAGAACAAAGTCCCTAGCAGAAAATGCTACAAAAATACATACATTTAATGTCAAAAAAATTAAGCATAAAAAAGCAATAATTATAAAAATGTCAAAGAGCAATGGGTACATCATATTTAATTTAAGTTTAATTGAATACTAGTTTTTTCTGTCATTACAATATTCGTCAATGCTGTAATAGGCTTTATTGATTAACAAAGCCGTGAGTTTATTCTTAAACATGTTCACATTCTGAATATTCTTTAATTCTGCTGGTAATTTGTTAAACAAATTGACAGACTGCACGCGTGACGAGTGTTTGACAACATTAAGCTTTGCCTGCAGAATAGTAGGAAAATCTTTTCTGCGAGTACCTACTCTATTTTTCCTTTCGTCATCTGTTTCAAACTCGTTTAAGTTTTTATTAAAATGGGTAAGGAGAACTAAAATATAAAGACACGGTACCGTTAAAATTTTAAGTTTAATAAAATGAACGGGCAACGGGCGGTAAGTGAACGGGCGGGAACCCTAAATAAGGTTATGTATGTGTAGGTTGTGGTTATGTGGTATGTTATGGTTTTACCTGTATGCCATGACTGATTTGTCCGACGTCGGAGCCCACACTCATTCGCCTGAGGTCCGATGACTTCTGACGGGCGCGAAAATGGCGGGGCTGAAATAAATACAATGTTCTTTACTAGAAATTTTGAGTTGTTGCATAACTTTTTAATTTGTCGAGATTTTTAATTCATATTCTTTTTGGCACCTTTTTAGGTCATGAGCTACCTGAATAATAAAAAAATATTTGGCATAGGTCTTAAGGGGGAGGCGTGAAAATTGATTCGCTGTTACAAAATATAGTAGATATTTTCGTTATTTATTTCCTCGCCTATGTGCGGTCCGTTGCTGTAAGGTTTATATCTATAAATAAACAATGCAATTATGATAAGGGTTTTTATAAATAAATCCATAGAATAATAATTATCTAAAAATTCAGTTTTACGAAACATGGCAAGAGGGGATGCAAAAACAGAGTTCAAATTGAATAGTTATGCTGGTATTGAACAGTTCCATGACAGCCGTCGTCCTACCTTGTAGTCATGGTTGAGTCCCATGGTGGTGCAGGTGGGACACTCCCAGGAGTTGGGCAGGTCCTCGTTGAGCTGGCCGCCCGGCGGCACGCAGGCCGGGTGCACGATGCTGTAGCACACGGAGCACTCGCGCAGGGCCGACGGGCCGCTGCGACCTGCGCCCGAGTACAGCCTCAGTATGTTGTACGAAGACGTCTTCGTCATTATATCATTACGATTGTATTTCCCGAACCCACATTTCGCCAGATATGTAATAAGGTGCAAGCCTATTGCCATGAACACGATTCAAACCTCTGGATACTACTAAGAATTTCCTGTAGAAAAAAACCCAAACAGACCTAATATCTGCTAAAAAATGACATAATTATCAGTTAGTGTTATAGAAATAGTGCAACTATTGTTTTATTACTTCTCTTTAATTTTAAATCTATGGTTTTCTAGATATCTTGAGTTTTGTTACAATGCCTATAGTGCAATATTTAAAGCTGATACAGTGTAGTTGACGACGAAAAGCTATGAAAGAAAAAAAAAGTCACGAGCATACTATACAGGATGGATACTTGAGATGGGGCAGAAAGGACAAGTAAGTACATTAACCTTGGTCGCTACAAAAAAAACGGTTTCCAACTTTTTTAGTACTCAAACCTCAATTGGTCCAATAGTTTTTTGGTCCTTAGAAGAAACAGGATCGATTGGCATCAAAAAAAGTTTTTGTGAAAACTGCCAATTTCTTGCCGACAGTAATTTGTTTTCAAAATGTTTGAACGCAGATCAAAATGTCACAAATAGTTAAGGATAGTGTCTTAAGACCGTTTTCTATTACCAATAAAAGTTGATTACTTACCATTGTTGCCTTTAGCTTGTGGTGCGACCGGCGTCTGCATCCAGCCGTCAAGATGGCATACTGCACACGATGCTGTAACTGGTAGCATGGGCTGTAAAATATAACAAAATAATTCATTTAACATCATCAAAGTACTATTTTATACTTACGAAATTTTCCTAGCCAACCAAAAGCTCAAACAAAAGCCAGGAAAGATTGTAAAATATATATTTTTTTATCGAGGTTTTCGGCTGAATTAGAACAGCCTAAATTGTGTCACACCAATTTATTACGCTTTTTAAGGATTTCTATAAAAAATATGCGAGGCCTGTCAGTGTCTTCTTTTGGCTTTATATTTAAAACTGAAATAACCGTGCTATAGTTGGACCGAAACCGCTGTGCCGCGCCTGTTCGCGGCGAGACGGGGGGGCAGTGCAGGTCGCTCATTCATCAGTGCAGGCCGCTCATCCTTCAACGCTCACGGCGTCCCGCGGTAAAACGGTATCGGTCACACAACCTATTGTAGGGTGCGCTGATTTCGATATACCGTTCGGTATTATCGTAAATGACAGTGCAGCTAAGTGTTTGACCGCTTTAAGATGGAGTGTCCAAACTTTTATCGCTCCACACTCACGCGCATGTAAACAAAGTGAAACCTCATGTAGTTTATTTTAGTTGTATTACGAATAATGATTAATAATGAATGTTACCTGTAAGCACTGTCGCATGACACAGGTCTGCTTGGCGCGGCCCATTCCGCCGAATTTGACCATGTCGTGACAGAACACGCATTCGCCGCAGTCCGTGCGCTGGCACGCCTCGCACTTCTTACATCTGAAAATATTTACAAATTAGGTACCATTATTTAAATCCGTAGACTGTAAAATCTATTCAAATTGGAGCTATATACTTGCATTTAAATTGATATCAACTGTATGCAAGTGTAAATTAGGTTGATTTCAGAATGTTTGGATGAATGTTTTAAAAATATTGGATACTAATCTTCTATTTGTACGATGTTCACTACAATTATTTATTGCGTCAGTTCAGGACTTTCGCTAAGTAAACATGTAAACTTGCAAATATTGCAAAAGAGTTCTGCTTTTGATTGATTGACATGTTTATCCTAGAAATGAAAAGTGGGATAAATTGCGTTTTCTTGTATATATATTCAACCGCTCGCCCATAGTAAGTAAGGATTTCGTTTTGACAACTCCTATTTTCTACTTATTCTATTATTACTACTATACAGGCATGAGGAACAAGGTGTAAAGTTCACTCATCCTCTATAGAAAATGGAGGATCCTCTGACCAGACTCGTTTGGGCGATGCAGGATTTTGTGTGACGTCAGGTCTTTGATGTGTGTAGTTCACATGTAGCGATGCAGATGCCGCCACATTTCTGACGTGATGTCACCGTAAGTAATTTTCAGTAAGTGGGATTTCTCATAGACAAAAATGAGGAACTTCTATACAAACTTTCATATCCTATTTAACCCTTTACGAAGTGAACTTTCAAAAATCCTTAATGCTCATTTTAATTATGTAAAGAACTCTTGTGCAAAATTTCTTGCTTTTGCACCCAGCGGTTGAGGCTGTGCATTGTCTGTCAGTGATTGAGATTTTTATCAAGCAGATGTTGAAAGTATAAGTATAGTATGTATTATGCAGCTACCGTGTGCGCCTCCTGCGCGGCGCGCTGTGGGCGTGCTCGGGGCGCGCGCGGGCGGGCCCTCCGCGGTGCAGCCCGCCGCGCGCGCCGCGCCCGCTCGACTGGCGGCGCTCCGTACTCACGACGTCGTCTGGACCTGCGCACAACATTCAATGTCGTTGTTAGCAATACACTTTGAAACAGTTTGGCAGTTGTACAGTAACGCAAAATGACAATATAAACAGAAATGAGGCTTTAAACAAAGATAAATTGCATAATTATTATACAAAATACTGAAGCAAATCAAGGCCCAAGGCCAAAAGAACATAGTCCAGTTGTCACAAAAACAGAACATCAATTAGTAAGAAACTATTTTAATCGATAAATTCTTCTTCCAAATTGCTATAGAGACATCAGCCAGGGGGTCAACTCCCTAAGCTTAGTCCGAAGTTAAGGCCGCGTGTATTCGCGCTCCGTCTCACTTACGGTATGTCCGTGAGTCATACGGAGCGCGTAGCGTCCGTAACTTCAGCCGAAACTATGGACATCACACAGGGAGTAGACCCCCTGCATCAGAGACTGGTTTTTTTTTTAATGATGACCATCTGTATATTGTTTACCTCTGGTAAACAGTTAAGTACCTGGGCGACCAAGCTCTGCTCGGGCAAAAATAAAGAAAATGAATTTTCCTAGATAATGAGACCTAACTAGATCGATTTTTCGCCCCCGTCCCCTATATTGCAATTTTCATCGAAATCGTTAGAGCCGTTTTCGAGAACTCGATCACAAACAGTATATTATAATATAGATCTAATATAACTTCGCATACCTTTGAGTACCGGCACGCCTGTGATAGCCAAATGTTGTTTATCATGCCTATGCTGTTCCACAAGTGTGCGCACATCCTTGACCAGCGCGATTGGGTCGGATAGCAGTTCTGGCACCGACTTGCGAGCCGCCGGCAGTTGGTGGAGATACATTACTATTGCCTGAAAATTAAGAGATCAAGACATAAAGAAAATGTTTTTTTTTTTTTTTTCAAAGTACAGACGGCAGCACATAAAGCTACTACAATTTGTCAAATTTCTTTAATATATTTTCAACTTTATCACTAGTGCATAAGGTACAAAGTTGATTGGGAAAATTTAACAGTTTCGGGTAGGTTGATGTGCTGGCGTCTGTACAACTAAGATCGTTAGATTTCAGTCATATTATCATGCGTTTTTTTGGTCAACTTGAAGAAGCCAGGGACCGAAACTGGTATGATTAAGACGGGCATTTTTTCGGTTATAACATTTATATTTTTATCAGGTATTTTAAAAGGTTACCTTATATTGAAAAAAACCGACCGTGCCGTGGCATTAGTCAAAGGGCGCGCATCGCCTGTGTGTAACCGGTATTAAAACGGTAACCTGAATAGAGGTATTTTTCTTCTTCTTGGTTTCCCAGATAGCGATAACATTAGTCGTAGAATGAATGAATGTGGTTTAACCAGACTCGATAAATAGAATGAACCCTAAGATTTGCACTAGCCCATGATGCCTATGTTTCATGGGACTACAGAGGCCATTGCATATCAAGGAGTAGACCGGAGGGTGCGGTAATGGTAAGGAAGACGTGCCCTTGGGATAAGGAAGGATTTGCGAGCCGTAGCGGATATTGCGAGCGGTAACCTTAGTCGTAGAAGTAACCAAAATTCTTCGAGGTCTGTACCGTAATTTATAAAGGTTTTCGGTCCCTGGAAGAGGCCTATGTCAAGCAATGGATTGCAATAGCCTGAGTTGCATTTTATGTGTAATTTTTTTTGGCTTGTGTCTTTTGTGTGTTCCTGCCTCACTTTAAAATTGCCAAAAAGTAAGTTTTTAAATGTTCTGGAATCATCATCTGCCTAGCCTTTTCCCAACTACGTTGGGGTCAGCTTCCAGTCTAACCGGATGCAGCTGAATACCAGTATTTTATATGGAGCGACTGCCTATCTGACCTCCACAACCCAGTAATTGGGTGATACGATACCCCTTGGTAAGACTGGTTGTCAGACTTTCGGGCTTCTGACGACCCGTAACGACTGTCAAAGATCCACGAATGACAGCCGGGACCAACGGCTTAACGTGCTTTCCGAGGCACGGAGGAGTCTCGGTACGTAAAGATGGTCACCCATCCACAGACCAACCCCGTCAAGCGTAGCTTAACCTGACGGATCGACCCGTGCGGCAGTTATTAAATGTTCTGGTATAAACCGGGGAAAAGTCTTTTTCTAGGTTTGCGGAATATATTTGTACAAACTTCCACTTCAAATGTGATTTTCGTGTCCGCCACGAGCTTGTAACAAGTGATGTATCTCACCTTGAGGCCATGCAGCTCGTTCTGCGTGAGGTGCACGTGCTCCTTGGGCGCGGCGAGCGCGGACTGTCCCTCGGGCGCGAGGTGCGAGCGGCCCAGCAGGCCCGTCACGTAGCGGTCCAGTACGTACCACAGCATCTCCGTGAAGAACGGGTAGCGGAACTTTTGTGGCACCTGGAATTACATGAAGACACATGTTAGCTTTGATTATTTATATGTCTAGATAGAGTGGCGAGCAACAAAAGAACTAAAACAAACAAGCAATATTTGATACGCCGGCGTGCGTGACAGATACGTCTTACACTAGTGCCACGCCATTCTGCTTTTCTAGTGTGCGTGCATTTAGCGGCAATTTTTTTCGAAGAGGTCTCATCTAGACATTGTCTACAAACATTTATGTCTCTGACTGTTAGTTAAAAAAACTAGTTATATCGTTTGTGTTTAGTAACAAGGGCCAACCGGCCGGCCAATGTAATTTATTTAAAAGCGATTCGAGCACATGCGATGTCCAGCGTTAGACGTCGTACAGCTAAAATAATGATTTTGAAAATTTGAACAGCTCCTTAGCTAGTCAGACAAAGCCAAAAATAACCGGATACCCAGAATAATAGTTAACATAAAAACAAAACAAATCAATCTGAAATTTATCAGTAGCAGCCCGGAATCTGGAATTGTGCCCGGTTGTTGGCAATAGGCTCGCCCCTATTACATGGAACTTAAAACATAACTGGCGAAATGTGGGTGTACTTATAGATACATCTCTGCCCAACCCTTCGGGGAAACAGGGCGTGATGTTACTATATTATGTTATCAAAACAAATAAAAGAGCACTAGTACTTAATAATTAGGCTAGTAAACAAAAACATCCGCTCCTAAAATAATCAAGAAAAATACACAAGACTAAAATCATCCAGGTGTTTCTCAGAAAATTGTTGATATTTGATTGTAATGAACACAATCTCACCTTAGTAACATCTTCAACTTGAGCAATCTTAAGTTGCTTTTCAATACCGAACTGGTGCAAGAAGTTGCCGCCAAACACCAAGGAGTCGCTCGGTGTGTACACAGCGTGGATCCAGCCGGTCGGGATGAAGAATGTGTGGCCGGCTTGCAGCTGAAATGGTACGAAGAACACAAAAATATAAAATACACGTACCTACATACATTCATGATTTAAGGCGAAGTGAAGAGATGCGTTAGTCGAAATAATACCACTTGAAATTAAATTCATGAAAATCAATGTTCCCCTTGCTGGGCGGCTTACACTCTGTCTGAGAGAGTGGGCCAAAATCCACTCGCGAGATGTATGGGTTTAACTTTAAATTCAGGATAAATGAATCATATTATCTAATGATTTGGTAACATTCCACTGTTAAATTTTCAGATCTTTCTCCTTGATTAGCGAAAAAGTAAAATAATAATAAACATTTGAAAGATATAAAGCAATCATAGTTCATTAATATACGACACGTTATAATTTACGAGTTCCAAGCGTATTTTTATGAAGCTATTAAGAACACGATTGTCGTGTGAGACCGTCGCTGCGTACGTGGTGAACCGCGTCACCGATCACACGTTTACGTTTTATTGGTATTTCAGTTCTCGACTAACAATCGTAGTTATTTAGTTAATCCGAACGAGCGAGGCGGAAATTACGCCAATTACCTTCAGTCTGCAACCCTAAATGACCTTCAATTTAGTTCAGAAATAGACGAATGTAATAATATTTATGGCTAGCTGCGCCCCGCGGTTTCACCCGTTTTAGTCTCGATATCGTGGGAATAGCGGGATGAAAAGTATCCTATGTCCCAATCCAGGTCATGGTGTCCCCATGTGCCAAATTTCATCCAAATACGTTCAGCCGTTTTTAGCGTGAAAACGTAACAATCAAACTCACTTTCGCATTTATAATATTAGTTAAGATAATAGCTGTAATACACACATGAACCCGAATGCACTTCTCGACCGTGTCGCCGAAGAAGACATCAGACTGTTTTCCAGAAAGCACCCACTTTTCATACAGCTGCAAGTTTTTCTCAGTTGGTGGGATCAGCCAGAATACTTTGGCGCCTGAAATTGAATAGAAACCATTTAAAAAAAACTCCTTTCAATTGAACTGATGGAGAGAACTTTTCTTCTCAATCACTTCAGTTGCAGTATACAATAGCCTACCATAATTATACCACATAAAATCATATCTGTATTCCCTAAAGGATAAGGCTCAAGTGTAAGATCCATTCAAATCCTTGTTTCCACTTAAACAAACAACAACTTCATGCCAGTATAAATAAAGTTCGTTTTAGACTGACTAGTACTATTGAAAAAGCCATAAAAAACACACTAGCGCAAACTGAACCTTATATGTAGGCATTACAGTTGTTTTTCCTAAATCTCGTGTTTGTTTATATGTTTGGCAAATAAATTTCGAACGCAGATTACAGTACTTATTCCAGAAAAAACACGATAGGTGCAGTTTCAAACAATGGATCATCTGTTTAATCAAAGCTTTATAACTGAAACTTCTTTTCATAAGTACTACAATTTCATGATGTACAACTTACCTCGCAAAATATGGTACCAAACGGAGGTACCTCCAAAGTCAATGTGGAAATCAGTGTAGCAGCCTTTGACTGACATGAGGCAGTATTTCTGCACTTTCGGATACATCATATCGTCCAAAGCGTTTGTTGATTCCGTCTGAGGAAGTAATTAAAAACATATTAGGTACAACTCATAATGTAAGCACACACGACGAAACACCATACATTACCACTGACCTCGCATTCTATGGGCCTTCTATACGATGAGAGGTCAGATTATACTGGAAATTTATAGCATGACATTTCTCTTGTGTACTATGCATATCACTAAAGTCAGTGTACGATACAAAGTAAGTTTTAATACTAGGAATTTAGCCTAATAGAAGTTTATTGTTTTGTTATGAAAAAGAAAACCTTGAATGTGTTATGAATTGTGTTGTGTCTACTATATTTTAGAGTTATAGTTGAATGACTATAAACGACCGTTGTAAATCTAAAAGGCGTAAGTACCAATGCGTTCTAATTCAAATTCAAAATATTTTATTTCACATAATGAGCACTTTCACGTCAGAAGCCAGGTGCACGGTTCTAAGAGCTCGTATGAAACTTTTTTGTTTTTACAACTACGGCGATGCTCTTGGCCTGCATCTCACCTGATGGTAAGTGATGATCAGGACGAAGCTGAAAGCGAGCTTCACCCAGAATTCTCAACCAGAGGAACTGGTTATCTTACCTCTAACTGCCGTAACACTACAATGCTTTTAACATTGTTATTATGGCGACAGACTTAGATAAGATGGTGGTAGCTAGCCAGGCGGACTTAGAACAAGCCCTACCATCACCCAAACGGAGCAGAAAATTTTACCCCTACTGGGGGTCTGAAACAGGTGGTCTGACCACTAGAACACAGACGCGGTTGAAAGGTTATTCCTTTAAAAATAATTGGCTTTTACAATGTATTCAAATAACACGGCTCATAGGTATGGGAGGACAGTGTAGGCCTGTCAAGAAGCCTGTCATTCCGAAATGATTGTAAGTACTTGGATCTAAATAAATGTTCCGACATCGTCGTGCTCGTGTGCGGATGGACCGTGTAGTACTTACAGGTCGTGCCGTGCTGCGTGTTCGCGCGTGACAAGTTAGTATATTTCAACCCATTCATAAAATACATAATTACGATGAAAGATATAAGAACTAGCCGTTGCTCTTCAATGCAACCTTTACAACGGTTAAGTTACAATTTCCTTTGTCCGTTTTGTTTGTTTTGTTTATGCATAGAAACTTTTACGTAGTTCAAGGGCATAGGTCGTAGAGGCGGGGGTAAAATGTAGCGGAATCCACCCCGTCACCCGAAATAATCCGACCTCTCACGATCTCAAACGAGTCCGTCCCGCCCAAGTCAGCATATTTTCCGCCCGATACTTTCTGCGTAGGAAAGTTGCAAAATATTATTTTCCTTTATCGGATCTCGTAGTAAACAATTTTCTTTTAGCTATGTCAGTGAATTTTACTTGTAAAACCAACTTTTGGAGAATTATTTTGGGGTTGTAAAGCAACATTACGTTGATCTAACTCACAATCAGAAATGGGTAATATATACTCGCAATATCAACGCGAAATAAGTTAGCTATCGTACTACTAATAAACCGTACGTCAGCTATGATCTTCTACCTCATTCACTATCCCACCTTGATCACCGAGATCCGCCAGATATTAATTGCTATTTCAGCCTAGCAAGCACGACGGTAAAACCAGCAGGGCAACTTTTAAGAAAATTCAATATACATAGTATAACGGGTGTAAAAAACGTTTAGCGAAGCCGAAAGTCACTTGAACGGTTGAACCCCCCATTTTTTTTTTTTTTTGTGCTGGTCCAGTACTAATAACCAATACTTTCCAGTTACGAAGATATTGAAGGTCGAAGTTCTCTTTTATCAACCGACTTCAAAAAGGAGGTTCTCAATTCGGTTGTATGATTTTTTTAATTTATTTTTTTGTATGTTTGTTACGCGATTACTCCGCCAATTATGAATTGATTTTGATGATTCTTTTTTGTTTGGTAGGGCATACTTCAGGAGTGGTCCCATATAAATTTGGTCAAGATCTGATAAGGAGTTTTCGAGTTAGCTTCAATAATACGTATTTTTCCCACCTAGTATATGTGGATGATATTCTAATAGTTGTTAGTGTCACTGTAATTTACATAACAGGTAATGGGTATTCAAATTTTTGTGGGGGTTTTGTGTAGTTACCACAACTAAAAAGTGAAAAATAAAAACAACTTTGATTTAGGAAGTCGGTGGCAAAAAAACGAAAATAACCAAAGACACCGACTTCCGATATCAAAGTTATTTTCACTTTGTAGTGTTTTTTTTTTGGAAGTCGGTTTTATTTTTTGTGAAAAAGTTTTTATTTTACTTTATATCACGAAAACTATTTAAGTCAATTATTCCCAGCAATAGTTTTTGCTCAATGTGATGTACAGAATGCGTAGATAACGGCTACATGATTTTTCACCCTGTATGATAGGATTACTTATGTACTACCTTTAAAATCATCTGTAAAAGTGACCATCATCTGCATCCGTCGGCGTAATATTGCTTGCCTGTCGGTCCTTTACAGACTTCGGAGAGTGCGCAGGAGCTTCATGACCTGATTCCACCATGTCCCTTCCACTACCGGACTACCAGGCGTACTGCATGCAAGGTCCCATTCGCACTTGTTTGATATCCCAACCAGCCGTGCGCATAATGAATATGGAGAAGCGATGAGAACGTTTCTCCTCCACATTAGCCTTCAAAGCAAGAGTGGACAGGCAGCTTCTAATTACGCTTGTTTTATCATAGAATTCATCCATCGCTTTCCATCAGGCCAGACCGAGGCCAAGAGCACGACCATTTCGCAATAAATAAAAAAATGTCCAAACTTCTGTAGCACCACTTTACCTGCTGATCCTTAAGATGTCTTGGCCACACGGTATCCACCCAGTCGATGAGGCGTACGATGCGAGGCGCCTGCACATAGTTCTCGAGCCGAGTGTGCGAGAACTCCAGCGATATCACGTTGAGCAGACGCTCCTTGTTGGGATCGTCGTAGTAGCGCTGCCAGTCCTGCGTGACGAGAAGAGATTACACATGTGTAAATGTTAGTTCAGAACTGAAATGTTAAATTTTCGCTGTTGTAAATTGTCGGGCTTCCTTATAAAATAATGTTACATATGTATTATTTATATTAAATAGATAGGCGGTTCTGAAGTAGCGTGTTTATCATTCACAAGCTTGATATACGAGTTTTATGTTTACTTAGTCGTTTTTAAGAGAGAAAAAAATGCTTCTTCCGAAACATAATTATAGCAAAATCACTCTTACTACCTTTTTATGACACTACCCATACATAAATATCAAGAAAGTGAGCGGTAATTGCTTTTATGACACTGTGAAATGAAATACAGAAAGTAAAATATCAAATGTATTCTCTCCTAAACATAAGCTTTTACAGTTATTAAAAGCAATCTTGAGGAAATGAAAATTGTACTTAACAATGGTGTCGTTAAAGTCTACATTTTATTGGCCATCTCTATAAAACAATATAATTGATTAAAGCTAGAGAAGAAACAAAGTTTTCTTAAGTTTCAGCGAAAAATTGTAAAAAGTTGTATGATTCCGCTCATTTTCTTTTTTACTTAGAGAATTTACAAAATTTAAATTTTTCCTATAACGAGCACAAGCAGTAATCGCGGTAATTCACACTTAATTAATCCTTATGGGGTAATGATTATAATCCATGTGGTCATGAAAGCATAAGTCTTATTGAATAAAGGGTTATTGATCTCTTTTCAATCGAAATTGAGGTAAAATATAATTTACCTAGTAAATGTTAGAATAAGTTTTAATAATACATAGTTCGTGAAAACAGTCAAGGACTCGATTGCGGTTAGACTCAGCATTAGTTTGGTCACAACTTGCAGAGATTCACATCTTAAAACGTCGCATGCATTTTAATTTAATTAATTCATTAAATCCTCACTAATAATACCCCACGTGATGGATGACCCACGCCCTCTCGTAAAGAAGAGGCCTGAGTTGCCATGCATTAGTCTCGCAAAATCTCGAAAATGGCTCGACCGGTTGTGATCAAAACTTTGGTGTTGTGATGAAACTTTGGTAAGTTGTTGTGTGTGTGCCAGAGAAGGTTTATAACAACAACAAAAAGGAATTACAACGAATGACGGGCATTAGCTGGTAGAATCTATGTATTGTAGAAATATTTTAACGAATTCTACCATAATCATGAAGTGTTTAATCAGCGAACTAAGCAATTAATTACATGTCAATGCATCTCGCATTCCGGTTTAATGTCACACCCACATCATCTATATTTAGCCGGTCCGACTATAAAACCGCAATCCGGGACGCTGAAGGCAACAAATTATCTGTAATGTGCGCAGTCTTATCAAATACAGAGGTGTGTCTTGAATTTGATAAGGAGCCACGCGTATGATTTATTGGATTCTCAATTATGAATAAACTCAATCTATGAATCTTTGTAGATTTGATTTACTCAATCTGTAATGTGATAAGGTTAATTCGACTTGGTTCGTCCCTATTTAATTATTTAAAACTGTTTTTGACATAAATATATCGGGACCCTGTGTTCAGGACCTTTGGAAGGCGTACGAGGGGCCGTAGACAACTCGCAGAAACAATTTTAAATGTTGAGGCACCAACCGACGATTATCCGTTTGCTCTATGCAAGTGCACTTTTTTTTTTTTTTTTTTGGGTGGGAAATCATCAAATGACGTCTCCCGCTCTGGGTGGAGCGGGAGGGCGTGTCAGACTCTTACTGACTAAAACCCACCCGTGTTCCTTCTCTTGCCTGTGCAATGCCAGGGGGCCACGGTATCCCTTTCGGACTTTCCCGCAACCCCGGCAGGCAATGGTCTCATCGGACCCCTTCACTCGCTGACACTCTTTGAGGCGCGCGTGGAACACAACGCGCCGTCGACCCGGGCTTGGTCCTTACCGGACGGCGAGCTACCCATTGCTCACCGTCCGCAAGCCCGCGCCTACGGTGGCCGGAAATCCGCGATCGATTCCCGACGCCCGGGGCGTCTCCTCCTGCGGCGGCTAGGGGCGTGAGGGCGCGAAATTTGCCTCTCCCTCACGCGCTCTGCCTCCTCCTTCGCGAGCATTATTGCTTCGCAGAAGGAGGTGACGGCCTCCCATGCCCTCTCGCTCCGTACCATGGCCTGGACCAGGGCCGGACGCGAGAGATCCCCGCCACCGATCGCCTCCACGAGGACACGGCGGTGCTCTGCCCAAGCCGGGCATACCTCCACCGTATGCTCCACCGTGTCCTCCGATGCAAGTGCACCTAAGGACAAACCCCGGTTGGTGCATGACTATTGCACAAAAAAATAAAGCTGTTTTAATTATTTTTAATTATAATGATTCATAATATTGAAAAGATTTGCCTTGTGTAAATATATAATATGAGGGGGGTCCATAAATCATAAAACAAACAGTAAAGATTTGTGCAGTGATTACAGTGACAATTAATCTGATTGTCAACTTTTTCGTGAAATACTATGTCCGTGTACACATCTACTACAGTCCCACCGTAGAGAGAATGCTTTCCTGACACCTGTCACTTGGACAATTTCTACTAGTAATAAGGATCAAATTCGCGAAAAACATTCGTTAGTACGAAACTGAGCTTATTTTTTTTGCCTTTTAGCCTCTGCTCCAGTTAGATAAATTACTTTAGTGGTTATTTCTCGTATTCTTTGAAGAGCTTACTGTGAGTAAAATTAGGTACCGATACTGCGTGACGTACAAATGGTATGTAGTTAAGTTTACAGCTTATCTAGAGTAGACTTTGGACTAACCTCGATTTAAGAGTAATTAGAAAATCTTAGTAATTGATTAAGCATTACCTACTATCAATTGACCGCCCTTTCAGGCCTTGATCTGAGAAATCGCCAGTCTAGTTTAGACCTTGGCGAATGTTGGCTTCCCTCGAGGCAACTGACCCCGATTAGATATTGCTTTTTTACGATATTATATAATTGAAAACATTAATTATCCTGTGTCTAATATTCTCCTATTTCTAATCGTCTTTCAAGTGTCCTGCTTAGATAAAACCACAGTATTTACGACTCTACGTCTACATGCAAGAAGAATTCTTCATGAAGTTCCGTAGACAGAATTTACAACAGACGTGACTACAAAACAGTACACATTGCGAAAACGGCAATATGCAGTCTATATGAATTGTAAATTCATTCTCTTGACTCCAGCCCGGTGTTAGGCCTTGTGTAAACAATGCGTAGATACGACAATCGGCGATGCGATTACCGCCGTCAACTGTAGATAGTGATTGATGACCGATTTGAAAATGAATTATGTGGTTACAGTAAAATATTACAAGTGCTGTCGGCTATCGCCGTTTATTGGCTTAGAGCGGTGTCATGCCGTGACATAAATGTCGCGCTAGTTTATGATGGACCTAGCTATGATAGAGGCGATGTGATAGGAGGTGGAATTTTTGCATTTTCTAACAAAAAGCTATTCCCCGCGAACTAGGAGGCTACCTTGGTACTAAAGCGGGGAATCGAACAAACCATGACGGATGCAACCGTTCGTCGGGTGCCATTCACGATACAATTTGAATGACGCAAAACCATTAGTATGTCATTGCAATGTAATGTAACTCTTATATCATTGTAATAATGTATAAATTAGAACGATTGCCGTAAGATTGATAAAACTATATAAGAGTTACCTTAAAAAATTATACTTAATAAAGGAATGCAAGTAGGTACTTAATTGTTAAATTGAGAAAGGTCAGGAGAATGATAAGTTGTTTAAATAACAATATATTACAATAATTCCGTTCGTACTGCATATTTATGGATGTGTTAAAGTGCGACATTCTCGCTGCAGTGTTTATTTTATGCAACTCCCTACGGCACGATTGTTGAAGTTGCAGCATAATGGTTTATTCATGAAAGAGCCGCGAAAATTAATGAAAACGTTTGACGACTTTTTTATTTATTTTCGTTCACGCTTCATAATATTTTATAGGTTACTGTGGTAGGTGCCTAATGTTATTATTGAATTTGTTTTTTGGGTCTATAGCCCCCAGAATAAAATTGGTGTACTTACTTAGGTAACCTCCAAGTTATTTTCAAAACTTGATCCTACGTAATTATTTTATGTCTGCCACATATTTTGACAGATATCTGTCTCCAAAATAAGAGGTCGGGGATGCTCAGTACCAGTTTTACTCTTTTACTAGATCCTACGTAATTATTTTATGTCTGCCACATATTTTGACAGATATCTGTCTCCAAAATAAGAGGTCGGGGATGCTCACTACCAGTTTTACTCTTTTACTAGATCCTACGTAATTATTTTATGTCTGCCACATATTTTGACAGATATCTGTCTCCAAAATAAGAGGTCGGGGATGCTCAGTACCAGTTTTACTCTTTTACTAGATCCTACGTAATTATTTTATGTCTGCCACATATTTTGACAGATATCTGTCTCCAAAATAAGAGGTCGGGGATGCTCAGTACCAGTTTTACTCTTTTACTAGATCCTACGTAATTATTTTATGTCTGCCACATATTTTGACAGATATCTGTCTCCAAAATAAGAGGTCGGGGATGCTCAGTCCCAAGTTTTACTCTTTTACTAACAGGTAACAATAATCTTTTTGTGAATAAATCCGTAATTGGCTGTAACTTTAGTTTATATATCCTAAGTGAAATTGTTTAAGAGCTGTGGATTTTGAGAATAAATAAATAAATAAATTCACAGTAATAATTTGTAAAGGTCTCTGGCATCCCTCTG
The DNA here is from genome assembly GCA_963853775.1 of Xanthia togata. NCBI lineage: Eukaryota > Metazoa > Arthropoda > Insecta > Lepidoptera > Noctuidae > Xanthia > Xanthia togata. The sequence goes on from OY970809.1 coordinate 16,213,468, forward strand.
GTAAAGTCTCTGGTTTATGGAATCTCTGGTTATTAAACAGAGATTAATATTGGAGAGAGTTTGAGGGAAACAGTGACTTGTAAATACCAATTTGGTCTCTCTGAACTACCTAGCCTTTCCCTATGTTGGGGTCGGCTTCCAGTCTAACCGGATGCAGCCGGATGGACCGACTGCCTATCTGACCTCCAAAATCCAGTAACTGGGACGAGACCCCCTTGGTAAGACCGGTTGTCAGAGTTTGGGGCTTCTGACGACCCGTAAAGACTGTCAAAAATCCACGAACGATCCACTTAGCGTGCTTTCCGGGGCACAGATCAGTCTTGGTATGTAAAGATGATCCATCAACCCTTTTATACCCGTGGATGAACCCATCCGCGGACCTGATGGATCGACCCGTGCGGCTGTTATTACTTGACTACGAGCTCTTACGTCTACATCTCACTGAAATTCTTCATGGTATAAACAAAATTACAGGTGTGATTAGTGACGATGAAAGCTTACTTGCTTTTACACCAATATAACAATTTACAGGAATGGGGGAACACTTGGCTTCGATCCTCCTTGGGAACAGTCGATGTCTAAAAATCCAATGTTTATTTATACTATTAATCCTGATAGTGATAACTGATAAGATAAGTCATGCAGTCTTACCTTCATATTCATCTCGATGTTCTTCTGCGTGTTGACATCCATGACATCGAGCATGCGGCGCGACCCGACACACATCCTCACATCGTTCACCGTAAAGTTGCTGGTCGGGACCCTGTAACAAACAAAAATGTTTTAGCACAAAACAAACCAAGGCAAGCAAAACTTAAATTACTTTTCACTCTTCGCTTTTGTTTGGTATTTTTTTTTGTTGTTGTAATATCATGGATAATCCATCCGTTGTAACATGCTGGCCCGCAGGTTTGCACGTCGTACGAAGGTAGTTACGTTTTTAAAGCTTACTGTCAATCCTACACGTGCAGCCTGTGGGTCAACTTCACTCAGCGGGCATACAGCGACCTACGCGTTCAGTATAGGTACTTAAATAATACACTGAGAGTACTGCTGCGGCTGCCGTGGCGTTGTAGTGCGTCAGGGATGTGTACGGATAATAACATTTTGGTGGAAAAGTCGCTATTATTGGAAAAAAATGTGCATCCCTGATGTCACGTTTTCGCGGCAGCACCAACAGTATTCACAGTGTGTTCGCAGATAGGTGGGATTCCCCGATGTTGCAGACGTGGATGCAGCTTTACGCTGTTTTTTTTTTTAATCTGTGTCTGTTCCTGCTAACACTAGATGTTAAGTGAAATTGTTACTAACCCTATGGACTTTGTCCAAAATAAAAGTATTATATTATACATATACAGGGTGTTTGGCAGAACGTTGAACATACGAAAATGGTGGATAGATTGGGTCATCTGCTACTTACTCAGCCCTAATTTAATTGGCCCTGGACCCCAGGGTATTAAAAAAAATTTTTTTTTGCTTTCTTCTAGTTTCACCACTTTCTTAACTTTAGAGTGTATTTTTTATCACAAATGGATAAAACAGGCTTTTTTTTTTATCGTTAATGTTGGTAGATTCTTATAAAACTATTGCTTTATTCAGATGTTAGCTAGAAAAAAAGTTATAAGTCCTCAAACTTACAGAAATATGTAAAAAAATACTTGAAACTAAATTTCAACTTGCATTTAAAAAATAAAAAAAATGGGTTGAGTAAGTAGCAGATGACCCCACCTATCCACCATTTTCGTATGTTCAACGTTCTGCCAAACACCCTGTATATAATGGGCATGGGGGCGTGTAAGTGTCCGCGCGTCGTGACCACGATGCTCATGTCATAGGCAAATGGCCGCCTCCGCTAACTACTAGTGCGCTTTCGATTTCGACCGCGAACGTGATTACGTGACAACATTTAAGAATACCGTGTTGTTCAGTGGTTTCTCGTAAAAATTGAAGCCAAACTAGAAACTTTATAAATCAGTATTTTACTATATTTGTGTTGAAAATCATTAAAAGAACAAATCGTAAAATATTTCTTGCCTGTACCTACTACGTTATTTTTTCACAGGGACTGTACTATTTTGGCAGTAAATACATTGCTTCTTAGCCACTACCTAAGTATATCGCTAAATGACTGGACAAGCAATGTAAAAATCACAAAACGATAATTTATTGAAGCGGTTGCATCGCGTAGTACGGCCGCTGTATCTTGCGACGAGTTAGTGATGTGCTTGTGCAGATCAACTAACGTAGGCTATCGACAACAATATCGATTGTCGTATGAATTTATATTACTATTAAAGTTTATTCTTCATAATGTCGAAATTATTTGATTTTCTTAATACATATTGTGTTTTTATTTATATTATCTTATTATATGTATATCGTTAGATAATTTAATAAAATAATAAATGGGAGAATCGTTAATCACTAGCGTATATGTAAAATAAATGACTTTTGCACAGCACAGCAAAACGATAGCGATCGATGTTTGCGTGTGAGTGAGTTGTACGGTGCATGGTAAATACACGCTGTGTTTGATGGAATAAGGTTTATAATATAATTAATTGTGTGTGTACGTTCTGATATGAACTGCAAGAGTGTGACCGCGACCTCGTATCTATTGGATTTTCTGATCTGCATGTGAAGTTGTGGCGAGGTGGTTTGGACAAAGTGGAGACATTAGGTTTCGATACATTCATCAACTACCGGGCATAATTATTCTGCTTCTTTCTTATATCTATGGATGCATCGATACGTATCTAATGAGTCGATATTTATCTTTGATACCGATACCGTATCGATATTTAAAAAATACGTATTGGCTATACCGATACGAATGGTTTTAAATTAAAAACACTTACCATAAAAAAAATATTAAATAAACTTACAATCACAAAGATATTCTCAGTTAATAATTAAAATTGGGTATGAGGAACAGGGTGTAAAGTTCACTCATCCACCATAGAAAAGGGAGGATCCTCCAACCAGACGAGTGTTGTGTCTGGCGGGCCGACTGCCCGACTGTTTTTTTTTTTTTTTTTAATGGCATCTCTCAGATTGAGGTCGCAGCTGCTTAACCGGACTATCCTGTGGATGCCTTAAGCTACTAACTTAAAGCCTCCAGCCAGGGGCATAAACTATTCTATGTTATAGGTACTAAACGAACGCTCGCTAAGGGCACCCCCTGTGGGATACGGACCTCGGCTTAGGGCATCGCTGGCGGGAGGACAGCAAGATGGGACAGGCTGGATCAAACAGATATTAATATTATTATTAATTGGGGAATTAAGTGCTACATTTCTCAGCATAACGCGGGCTGGCGCTTCTGCGAGCAAGGGTCGGGGGGGAGTATTATTTACTCGGGAGTGTCGCGATCGAAATGGACCTCGTCGGCGAGGTCGGTATTGCCCGACTGTTGATGTCGGATAGTCTTATAATGTCGTTCGCGCGGTAAACTCTAATTGTGCAATGCAGGATTTGTGTGACGTCATGATTGATGTGTAGTTCGTATGTGGCGGTGTAACCACTACAAAAAAGTTTTTCTTTTTTTTTAATCATTCGCAAGTCCGTTTAAATGAGGCCTGCTGTAGAAGATAATCTCTAGGATTCGACAAAACTCATTTGGAAACTAAACTAGGTACTTTTGCGCCAAATAAATACTGTCGATACCGATGTATCGGAAAAATCAAAATATCGCCGACATATCGGTATCGGCATCGGATGCACCCCTAGTAAATAAATATGTCGTATGGCGTTGGCCACATCCAGTGGATTATCGCGACCTTTACCAGGTGGTCGGTCTACCTCGTTTAAAGCCCACGCTGCTTCAACAAGTAATCAATTCATCGACCTTTTATTAATTTATTGCACAATGCACTCTAAGGTACAGATTAAGACTAGGCTTAACTAAGGGGTCAATCATTAATCACGTGATATCTTTAGAAACTTTCAAGCCCCCGCCCCTCCACCCCAACCCCCTGGTGATACGTGGTGAGGTTTTAGACTAACCCCCTCCCCTCTACCCAAACTCACGTATTTTTTTTTTTGGTACGAAGTATCTTTAAAAAATTCAGAATATGTCTTTAAATACCTACTGGTATAATTAATCGTTGCCTGGCAACGGCGAGTCAAGGTCACGCGCAGCTTTTCGGTTTAGAAATCGCGCGTTCAACGATAAAATTAATACACGTGATATCTCACTACACCCCCCCTCCTCCCGCTTTGTGATATTTCGTGATTTTTTCCAAACTCCTATTCCCCCCCCCCTTTCCAGCCTCACGTGATTAATGGAACCCTAATGAGTACATGACCTTTAGATGCTCGTTGTTGCAGTCAATGCTTGGGGAGCTTCAGTTGGGATGATGATGTCTCACTACGTATTGAAATTTACAGTACGATACAAAATGTGAAGTTATCATGTTAATTTTTAACCTAAAAAGGAGGTTCTCAATTCGTCAAAATATTTTTTATTTCAGTAGATTTAGAAGCTTGATGGCGCGGCCTGTGTGCGTTAATCAGCGCTGTGACTTGCTGCACAGTGCTCGTAATATTGTTGTGGATTTCTTTCTTTAAAACCGCTTATATACCAACAGGAAAAGAACTCAAGTATAACCTCACTCGAAATAACAGTATCAAGTTCTGGGAAGCACTTCTGAAGCTTCAGGGGAAACTTTGGAGAGTTTCGTAAAGCAGCTTACGCTGTAAAAAGGCAACTTGAACAGAGTTGTTTACTTTATTGATCCGCCCTCGAAGGCGTACAAAAGGCGAGATGTCACTGACATAATCACAAATTCTACAGATTTTTTAGGGTTCCGTACCTGAAGGGTGCCAAACAGAAAACCCTATTACTAAGCCTCCGCTGTCCATCCGTATGTCTGTCTGTCAGCGGGCTGTATCTCATGAACCGTAATACGTACGGTTGAAATTTTCACAGCTGATGGTGTATTTTTATTGCTGTTTTAACTAAAAAATAATAAAAATTAAATAGTTATTAATTAAAGGGGGGTCCCATACAAGAAACGTGGTTTTTGGCATTTTTTACTCAATCATAACACGGTACCCCCGGTAACCCTTCGTGTACGAGCACTTGGCTGGTTTTTTTAATAATCATACCTAAATTAATTTAACCTTAGCCCTCATACGCACTAAAGGTTATCCGCGGAGGCGGCTAACCGCGCGGTTACCCGCTTTTTATATTTTTACGAGTATATGCAACCGCTAATTTTTGGCAACCGATTATGGTTGCTCGCACTTAACCGCCAGCAACCGCGGCGGTTAACCGCTAGTGCGTATGAGGGGCTTATTTTATATGTATGATTTCATGTTTAACTACTTCTGCAACAGATAACTTTATTTTTAAATATAAGGTGGTTGTTTTGCTGAATGACATGGGGTTTTGCTAACCGTTTAATTCAACTTTTGCATTCGGACATTCATAAATTAATGTGCGGAACTTGTTTGTTGCAAAGAAAACAAAACAATCTAAACTCGATTCAAAAAAGTTTCCGAAAGCACTTTTGAAGTTTCAAATATGTTTCGAAATGAGAAACTTATTATAAAGATTTTTTTATCCTTGTTGACGTAATAAAAGAAACCCGAAACAGTCACTATATTTAACTGAAACGAAAGTTATGAATTTAACAAGATATTTTTTACATTATATTGGCTCCACCTTAAACAGGCGCTACGAGACTAGTAAAATAATTTCTATGAAAACTGCATGGAAATTGTTCTACCAGAATCGCGTCGCACCGTCGCGTCGCGCCTGCCTGCAGGAGCCTTTAGACAAAATTTCTGTAGGTACAATAGAGTAACTTTGTAATAGTAATGACAAATTAATACACTTAAGCTTAAAAGAATTTAACTTGAATATTTACTAAGCATCGCTTATGCACAGACAGATTTACTTGTTCGCAAATATAACCGCTAACATGCTATTACTTTTATTTATATTAAGTTTTTTAGTTTATTATTATATATAAGCTTACTATGTCGCAAACGGATCCCTGAATCCAAAAATGGTTTTCAGTCACAAATAGTTTTGAATGACCTTTCCAACGACACCCCACACCATGGGACTGTTTGACAGATGAGAGAAAAAAAAACATCCCCACTACGAGTAGGGAAGGTAAACTAATTATTTTTTTTTATTTTTTTTTCCGCTTTGTCGTGATTAGGAGCCTGTATCAATTTCGCGGTCTAAAAACAGAAAATTCTAGATTTTTCTCAATAACCTTATGATATGTTTTTTTTTTAATGCAAAGTTATTTATCAAGTATTTAACTAGGTAGTCTACGATTTAAAATTTTGATAACTACTCAATATAAATTACGAAAAATAAAAATCTAACACACGTTTTTACGTAAACACGAAACACCAGGTTTTTCAATTGCTTTTATAGCTTATATATACTCATGCCAAATTACAGCTTTCTAGTACAAATAGTCTCTGAGCTAAGCCGCGGACAGACGGACAAAGTCGGTCTTATTGCAGGACTTTTCAATTTCGAAATGGTTACCGTAGTTCGGTCTCCCGAGCCAACGCACCTTTTCTCAGTATCGCGTTCCATCGGAACTGAAAGGAAAGCTTTTGCGTAAGCAATTCTTGGTAGATATCATGCAAATTGTGAGCCGTTTTAATGGTACAGGTTTCTTAGCAATTTCACGTTTGAACAGATGATAGGATTCATTTGAATATAGGTAAAGGTAGTGAATCCTTTTACTAAACATACTTATGATTCTACTACTGCATGGAATCAAACATTCTCATAACTATAACAGATAGAGACGTGTGTTGCTGTCCTGTTCATTGCGCTATTTTAGAAATACCATCTCAAACACTAGGAACTGTACCCTAATTACGTAATGCAAAATCAATCCGAATCTGAATCGTTTTGAGACAGATTGCTAATCCATTGCTCCGTAAGTTCGAAAAAAAAACTGCAGAGCAACGTAAATAACGCAATGAATGTTGTTGAACTGTCAAAATGAAACAGATTTGTCTTTATCGTTTACGAAAATATGTTGCGTAATTAGAAAGCTGGTCTTCATATTGAGTTGATGGCAACAGCACCCTAATTGCGTAACACACGATCAATCACAATCTGAATAATTTTGAAGGATATTGCTAATCCATTGCTTCATATATTCGAAAAAAAAATCTGCTCAACAACGTAAATAACGCAATGAATGTTGTTGAACTGTCAAAATGAAACAGAGTCGGGTGCAGGCCAGGTTGGTTATGGATAGCGGATGTCTTTACGAACTTTGACATTCAAAAAGTACTGATTCACAGCCCCATCTGAATAAACGAATTCAACTAGTTTCACTACGAGCTAGAACTTTCAGTTTCACTTGCACCAAGCCTCTCATCCGATGAAGTTTGAAGGTGTCAAAGCCTGGATGGCGCGACGCGACACCGGTAGAATAATTTCCGTGAAGTTTTCATAGAAATTGTTCCACCAGAGTCGCGTCGCACCTGCCTGCGAGCCTTAAGTTAAGAACGATAGGCACAACGGAGAAGTTCAAACGGGACCGGACAACCTTACAATCTTAATGGCTTCCGCAGCCTTTAAAGACTTGTGACGAAAGCAAAAGGTAGCATCAAAAGGTGGTTTTTTGAAAAGGCGACGTATGACAAACTATTAGAGCATGTACGTGCGCGGTATGTTTAAATACATGCAAACTAGTCGTCGCTTAGTTGTAAACAGTGGCCAGCGAGTAGACCGTGAGTCATGTTAAGAACTCAATTGCCGCTCCACGACCTGTGACCTGGTCATGACGACCAGGGTGGAAAGAAGAAGAATGGCACAAAACAAGTTAATTAATTCGATGCTCACTAAATATTTTAATAATTTCTAAATTCTACCTTTGCCAGCATTATCGACATTTTTCTCGGCATCTTTAATTTTTTTTTTAATTTTTTTACCTCGTTAGATAGCTGATTAAATGAAGATAATTATCTTCCCCGTAATTTGTACGCTTAATGCTATTGTAAAATTTTGTGATAACTGGTGTCAAAGTTTAAGTACGTAGATGATTTTTGAAAATGGTTAATAAACTTCTTCTTTTATTTTTTAACTGTTTGATGTTTTTGAAAATTTGGTTAATTTGTAAGGTTTATTAAAGTATTAGGCACATAAATGGAATCGCAATAAAGGCCGCCGACTCAATTTGAGAGTTTAGAGAAAAGTGATAATTAGTGACGATTTCTGGGAAATTTTCGAAAATACATATACAGGGTTTTCTCGAATCCCATCAATTTTTGCCTAGGGTTTATGGGGTGTTTTATGTTGCAAATGGGTCACACTATCAGGTCCTAAAAGGAATACGTCAAATTACAAGTCACCCTGTACCTATATTATAGCTCCGCCTGAGGTCACTCGAAGATTACTATGGAAAATATATCGTAATATGTCTTGCTATAATATACAGGGTGATTGGAAGATGGGTGCAAAGCTTTAAGGCGAAGATAGTACAGACCATTTGGAACCATTTAAGCCATGGTTGTCTCAGACGAAGTCTTACCAATTTTTTTAACCTAATAGGTATTTGATTTTTTTTGTTCGGAAATTCCCAATATGTTATGTAAACTGCATAATTATGGCCTAATTGAATGATATATGAGTTCATTTTTTATTTATTTAATCAAAGTAATGTGTAAGCAATCAAGCAAAATATTTTTTAGGCTTCTGTGAACATTAGACATTTTTTACAGACATTTAAAGTTCAGAAAATTTGTATCAATACGTTTTTTAAATATTATTAAAAAAAAAAAATGGTAAGACTTCGTCTAAGACAACCATGGCTTAAATGGTTCTAAATTGTCTGTACTATCTTCGCCTTAAAGCTTTGCACCCATCTTCCAATCGCCCTGTATATTATAGCTACGTCTGTGGTGGACTTCATAATAAAGATTAAGTTATTTCTTTTTACCGTCGACACTGATAAGAGTGGAGGGAACTAGTAACACACTCAAAGATAAAATAAGATAGTTTTATAAAGATAAAAACTATTTATCTTTGAATACTGACACTAAGGCGGGTATTACAGATCCTCACTCAAAACTCAAGCATTACTTAAAACTCATTTAAAGCCTTTTGATTGGTTGAAACTAGTTTTAAGTAACGCTTGAGTCTTGAGTGGGGTTCTGTAATACGGGCCTAAATCTCAAACTCAAACCATTTATTTCAATTAAACCATTTACAGGCACTTTTGAATTGTCAAGGGGTCGGTCAGTCAAAAAAAAAATATGAAGCTAGTTGCCCATTCCAAAGCGTAGTAGGTACCTATGGAGAAGAACGGGCAAGAAACTCCACGGACACCCTTTTAAATAAAAAAAATTGATACATAATATTGGTTACATCATTCATTTTGAAATTATGCATGTGAGAACAATGTAGAAAGACGTGCACGTTCGTAAAAGCGTCCGTAATAAAAAGAAAAAATAAAGAATCATTCAAAAACTTAAAATAAATTAAAATAAGCCATGGCAGCTAAGAGATGACCAGTCCCAACTGACGGCTACCGTTCACGAACATGACGCATGGATCAGCACCATTCAGCTCAACCATTTTGAAGGGAGCTAAATGATCCAACACACGCGCCACCATCAGCGAGACATTTGAGTGAGCATGACATACTCACAGCCGCCAGGGCACATTCAAGTCAATGAAATACTACATATTACCCGGTAAATGGTAGCTCTTTAGTACATAGTACTCACACCTGTGCTATGCAATTATATAATAAGGAAATTAGTTTATACAATACAAGGTCTTACAATCTTCAGCAGCTCCAACAGTATTTTCAGAATGTTAATCAGTGTGTATGTCAATTAGTTGTGGAGGAGGACCAGCAATGAGCCAAGCATTTTTATCAGAGATGTAATCCCCCAACTTTTAATATGCCTGCCTACATAGTGAGCGTTTTATACAAGATTTGAATTTCGTCCAGCCAGCTATCTCCATTGGTTTAGGTAATTAAATAAAAGCAAACAAATCTTATAAACGGTATTTATAGATGACACTTTAAAAATATGGTATAAGTAACCTAATTAAATTTATTTTCTGTTTTTACGATAGGTCCCTCTTTTCTAATAATGTATGTTAAACTTTATCATTTATTCTTATACTACTCTTAATACTCTTATGTAACTGACGAGCACAAATAATTAATTAAATTGAATAGTACATTTTGTAACCTGTCTATTGTAAAGAGCCCAAAAAGACAGGTTCTATAGACGTCTACAAATTATAACGTTGCTAAATTGAAGATAACAATTGTGACGTAGCGTGACAACTATCAGGTCCTAGAAGGAATACGTCAAATTACAAGTCACCCTGTCTGTATATTATAGCTCCGTCTGAGGTCACTCGAAAATTACTATGGAAAATATATCGAAAATATATAATAAAGATTAAGATATTTCTGACAGGTAGGTATCGTATAGAAAAAAAAGAAAGAAATTATTTCTATACTCCGTGGGTATTACTTTAGTCGGTTACTTGACAGATCTCACGTCTGTATACGCGCCCGGTAGCATACCTACTTCCGCCGCGAAACCGCAGTAATAGACTCGCGCCATGTTCCGCAACTCGAATCGAATGCGAGTAGCGGAAAATGACGTGAGTCTATTGAATTTAACTACTGCAGTTTCGCTGCTATGGTTTCGCAGCGGAGGTGTGCTACCGGGGATAATGTAAAGAGCCCAAAAAGACAGGTTCTCTGAAGTCCCCGACACGAGAAGCTATATATTTTTTTAAATAATGAACATCTACTAAGCTACCTAGCGAAAAAAAAAAACCAAAATTCAATCAACTCAAAGTAACATACCTACCTACGCTACGTGTAAAGGCTCGTTCAGACCAGCGCGACGCGACGGCGCGACGCGACTCGAACAATTCAATTTCTAAGAAAACTTCACGGTATAACAATAGCCGGCGTCGCGTCGCGCTGTCGTGTCGCGCTAGTCTGCACGAAGCTTAATACGACACTACGAGCAATTTCATTTGGTCGGTTTATATTTTAGCGATATAAATCACTGTCGTCTAATGTTTTGTGGTACTGGAACGGGAACGAAAATAGCTCGTTAATTTCGTATTACACGTACCTATGTTACTTTGAGTTGATTGAATTTTGGATTATTTGTTGTTGATTGAATTGTCGCTACGTAACTTAGTAGAAGTTCTTTATTTACAAAATGTATAGCTTCTCGTGACTGAGACTTTAAACGTCAACGAATTATAACGTTGCTAAATTGAAGAGTACAACTGTGAGGTAGCGTGGCAACTGAAGAGACAGGTATTACGTTTAGTCGGTTACTTGACAGCTCTCTCGTCACGTGGTTTTTTTGATTACCATAATTTAAACCATTCCAATTCCATAATCATTACAAACTAGCTGACCCGTCAGAGGTTGCCCTGTCCCAATAAATACAAAAATCAATGAAAAAAAAAAACAATTTAGTTTTCCTGAATTTTCTGGGCAATTTTTCCATTTTTTTTTTTCTGATGTTATCAAACATTTTTTTTTTTTTAAATAGGTATCTAAATCGATCAAGACGTTTTCAAGTGATGCATTTACCAACGAAACAGCATTCCAATTACATAAATATTTTACTTTTCCAAAGTTGAGACAATTTTTACCAAAAACTTACATAAAGAACTTCAAGGTTAAAATCTGAGACGTTCCCCACGACAACGTGGAATATTTACGGAAGTAAGTAGTTTCATATTGGAATATTTTCCTTCCATACATAAAACTCAAGAGTTAAGCTTACACCGATCCTTACACGAAATAGTGCTTCAGAAAGGCAATAAAGATTACTTTACAGATAGCAACATGGAACGTGCAAGTGAAATAATATTTTTTCTTGCGTAAACTTATCTTTGAGCTATTTTATGCATAAAATATTATTGTATTATCAAGTTCTATCGGCTACAATAAATGTACCCACTACAGTATAAAATAAAGAACAACTGGGAGAAATTAAACTTATTTGAGACTCCGTAGCTTGATGCAAATATTGGAAACTTGCTGCGCCCCGCGGTTTCATCCGCATAAGTCTGGATCCCGTGGCAATATCGGGATAAAAAGAAACCTATGTCCTAATCCAGGTCATGCTCTACCCATGTGCCAAATTTCATCCAAATCTGTTCAGCCGTTTTAGCGTGAAAGCGTACCAAACAAACAAACTCACTTTCGCATTTATAATATTATTATAGTAGGTATAATATAAATATGTTTTGTTTATATTGAGCTTTATAAAGAGTAAGAAACGAATGCATTATTGACTACGAGACTAAAGTTTAAATAAACTAATTACAATTGAACTTTTAAAGAATTATCATATACAATCGTTACACTATGCTGCTTAGTATGCAAATGGCGATCCAGCCAGCCAGTATCGTTAAAATCGACAAAAAAAGGCAAAGAAGGTCCGAACTTTACGCTCTTTTTAGGGTTCCGTACCCAAAGGGTGCCGGTGCCCGATCCAGCCAGCCAGTATCGTCAAAATCGTCATAAAAATAAGGCAAAGAAGGTCCGAACTTTACGCTCTTTTTAGGGTTCCGTACCCAAAGGGTGCCGGTGCCCGATCCAGCCAGCCAGTATCGTCAAAATCGTCATAAAAATAAGGCAAAGAAGGTCCGAACTTTACGCTCTTTTTAGGGTTCCGTACACAAAGGGTGCCAAACGGAACCCTATTACTAAGCCTCAGCTGTCCGCCTGCCTGTCAGCGAGCTGTATCTCATGAAGCGTAATAGTTAACAACTAAACAAGTTAGGAATTTGAAACTTTTGTATATTATGTACCATACACTTGCACTGTTTAAAATCAACAAATACTAGAAACACCGATTCATAAAGTTTCAATTGACTGCCTCGTTGGTCTAGTGGTCGCAAGCGCTACTGCTGAACATGAGGTCCTGGGTTCGAATCCCAGGGCGGACAGTGTCATTATTTTTTTATTTCTGTAATTTCTAAGTAGCAGCCCGGAGTCTGGATTTGTGCCCGGTTGATGGCAATAGGCTCGCCCCCTATTACATGAGACTTAAACATAACTGGCGAAATGTGGGTGTACTATAGGTACACCTCTGCCCAATCCTTCGGGGAAATAAGGCATGATGTTATGTTGTTTATTTAATAGGGTGATTTTCTGCAACTGCAAAAATAACTTTCGTATAATTATGAAATACAATCTTTGCGATTTTTTAAATATAAGATGAAAAATAATAATAAAAAAATCGTTTATAGTGTACGGTGGTACGGAACCCTTCATGTGCGAGTCCGACTGCCGGTTTTTTATTTATCTGATTTACAGTGTTACGGTATTATTACGCTAGTGTGGAGTATACTTATACTAACCTAAGCCTAGGGTGATGAAGGACAAAATTATGTTTATTTTTAGAATTGGCAACACATTGAAAGCATGTTAGGGAGATGCTTAATAATTAATAAGTTCCGTAGTAATGATCTAAAGCTCAAGACTGCGTGGGATGTTCTAGCAGTCCTACGCATACTGCTAGTCCTGCTACTCGTTCCTCGCTTACAAATTATGTAAACTTAGTACCTACTCATACACACGAGCAGCACGCACTCAAGAACTCGAACTCGTGTGTATCATGATTGTGTATGAGCACATAAACAAGCAACGTTTGTAAACACTATTTCTAACACCCAGTTGCATACATTTGTCTATAGATCTTCATTTAACAGCACTAGACTTACTGGCTAAGCTAAGCATGTTTTCTTTGTGTTCGACATAGTTTATATCACAAAACTTTTGGGTTCAGAGTATTAATTTAATAACCAATTAGCCTGTATGAGTTACATGACTTAAACGTAACACGAACCAATACATTTATTATTAGGCATCTGAAAACGTTGATTATATAACTAGCTATATACATAAGAAAGTCACATTAAGTACAGAAATACTCGGTTCTGTTGACACAATTCGACCTGAAACGACTTAAAATAAGCTTATCAGAAGGCGTTCAAACAATAACAATACATTACTTGCTATTTTTATTCCTACAGCGGTTTCGATATGGCGGCCTGCCGCAAAAGTGATAGCAATCTATTCCTCTGATCGTAAACGTAATGTGAATATTATTATAGGCACCGGCGATTCGTAATCGATTTGTTTCTCTCACAATCTATTATTGACCACACTATACAATAGTGTAGTTAACAATACAGTAGAACGCCAATTGATATGTTATTTAAATGCATTCATTCGTTTCGTCAGAAATAATAATGGTTATACCTATCTTACTTAGGTTTACCAAAAACATTTTTGGATTTTAAAATATTGATTATTCTATGACTTGTAAAAGTACAACCGATTTTTCAAATTTGTATGTGAATTAAATGATAAATTGAAAGTACTTAATAAAAAACGTGTTAAATCCTTAGGAAATTGCTGGAATAGATTAGGGCTCTACCAAAACAGGTCAGACGAATCCACGTCAATGTGATAAAAACGTAAGAGATAAGAGATCCAAGTCTGTCGATAGTTTTTGTAAGTCTTGTGAAGACACCGCAGGATACCGACCTAGCACTTACACTATGATAATCGAGTTATTCGTCAAAATACTTTGTCAAAGAATTTTCAAGGGCCAGTCGACTTTTTTGAAACACGTTTTTAACCCTGCTTTATTTACGACGAAGTCCGTTTATAAACCAGATCTGGTAAAAAACAACTAACGTATTTAGTGAACGCTTACACTCACAGGGCTCCATGCTCGAACAGGATTTAGTAGGTAGGTACTACCTATTTATTGGTACAGACTGATATGTACTAATAAAAAAATGCATTCTTTTTTTTATTCAAGTTTTTTTCAACTGACTAATTACTAATTACAGAATAGTATGGTCTGTTCCAAAAATATTTGATGAAAATGTAAACTAATGGATCAGATCACGTAATACGGTCTGTGGATGATAATTCGTAGTGCCACTTACAAATTGAGTGCTTTGCCTCAATACTTAAACCCGAATTTCTACTTGAAATCACATAAAAGATGTTTTTCTCTTGACAACTAGCTGACCCGACTGACATCCTGCTTAAATTTCAATAAGGGTTCGAGTTCATGCAAATCACCTTCAGTTTTGTTCTTATCATTTTGATTTTTCTGGGCATCTTTTACAACTTCTCTTTCCATAAAAACTAAATTGCCAAATCCGTCCAGCCGTTCTCAAGTGATGCGCGTTTACCAATAATGAGCATTTCTTTATAAATTCAATTACTTACAGGATAATTATTATAACTTCAATTATAATCTATGATTTTTCAATTACAATTTAATAGAAAAAAAATCCTTCATATAGGTACTTATACATTATACTTAAAAACATTTTAATGTTAGGTTGTCTAATGTATTTAAATATATTCAAATAAATTACAATTACAAACGATAATCCAAAATATAAATAAAAAATCTTATAAAAAGAGATACACGTTGAAACTATCTAAATTAAATACTGATTACTGTATTACTAATTGCATAAAAGAAGTGATTACGTAAAAAATTTACCTGAACAGGGTTTGCGTACATTATCATAATATACTTTTGAAATAGACAATAGATGTGCCTAGTTAAAATCTACTCAGGCGACTCTCAACATGAATTAGACCTATTAGGCAAGATAAGGTCCAATAGCCCAGTAATTGAGGACGAATACGATCGTGAGATAATAGGTGCCGAGATAAAACACTTGGTGCACCGTTTACTTTACGACTTAGTTCAACGAAACAAATAATTAAAACCTGTTGAGAGAAAATGTTTGAGCTTTTTGGCGTGTTTTTCGTTAATTAGTTGAATTGTATCTTTGGATATGGGTAGGAACTGAGGAAGTGGCTTGAAGACAAAGGGTTAACTTCGAAAGTAAGGTATCTTAAACCTCCATAATATTAGCTATGTTTACATCTTTTGGTTTAGAACAGTTGCCTTCCACATTGTCGTTTCAAAAGGTCAAAGTAAGGTAGGGTCTTTACAAAACATGTTTCTGTTCCTTTTTCTACTAAAAAGCTTCCTCATCTAACAATACAGAGCTTTTTTCATACTCTGGGTTACACAATAACAACTACCTGCCCAAGCCAAGACGAAATTCTAAGATATATTTTGTTTAGTGAATTCAAACATGATTAAAAATGCGCGGCATGCACAGAATTATCCCTACGTACGAATACACGGTGGCAGGGACTTCGAGGCGAAAACTGTTACTGTGTTGAAACTTTTCGTCGGTTGTAAAAAAAAAAACAGCTGTTCCATACATTTTGACCGGGTAGGTGTTGTCACTTTTCTATGATACAGCAGATGTTTTTGACGTTGAAATTTTTCAGAATCATGTACTGAATCCATGATATCAGTTTTAGCGTCGATGTCCCTGCCACCCTAAATAGTAGATAGCCGGAACAGTTTTTCTAGAAGTTTTAATGTAAACAACGGTGCGACCCGACCATAGACAATAGCATTAGCATGTAGTTCGCACTCATATTTATGGCATGACTGCGGATCAACGCGTAGAATCAAACTAGGTTAGTGAAGTCCCGATACACAATACCACTACTACTCGTGGTATCACTATAATTATTTCCGTCTGTCATACCTACGTATCACTCATATCGTATACGTATAGGTAACATGATAGTAACCTAGCGTTAGTCGATTACGCACTGTTAGTCTACAGTCCATACTCTGTTGAAAGTGCACTAAAGCTCATGGGATCGTGTGTACGCGTGCCAATGCATTCATAATTTTATATTATATTTGTGTTAGTAATTTCCTATTGAGTATTACATGATGTGTGACAAACAAATGTTACAGTTAAGTCTGCATTGTCTATGACTATTTATAATCATGCCTCCCGAGTTCCCGACATTATGTACAGCAGGTGTATATATGTAGTTCATTAACCACCGGCTGATACTAATAATTCAGTATCAATGAAGGGGTGACCCTATCGTTATCTTTCGCCATAATACGTAATACCTACGACCAATATTTCCGGCATTATAAATTCCAGTATTACTAATATTTATTTGCCTAATAATGGTATTCAGTTTCCAACAATACTAAAGTAGCAACTACGAGATCAAGTAAATAATGGTAAAATGACAAAGATAAAATACAAAGCAGCATGGACTATAAAAGTACACTAATTGTTCAAGTTTAAAAGCTAAGGGACTTATTGTAACCCTTTTAGAAAAAAAGATGAATGTTCTTCACATAGGTACCTACAATTCCTATATTAAAAACAAAAGAAAAATCCAAGTACATACCTGAGTCCCAATCCAAGTTTCTCCTTGAACAGCAGGGGAGTAGTAAATCCATTCTTCTGTAGGTATGACACGGTCAGGTCTGTGCCATGCATATCCAGTACTGCACCAGAATGCTCAAATCTTGGGCTCTCCAGTTTATCAGCCAGGGAGAACCCCCGGCCACCTTCAGCCTCATCATCACCCAGGGCCCACTCATCGGAATATAGCTTGCGTTGTTTGCGTTCACGCTAGGGAGAAGACAAGAAATGTTTACTTCTCTGTTTGAGGGAATATTATTAGAAGACTACAGTTTCCTAAGTGCTTACTTTGAGTTTGCTTTTTAGTGACATTGCTGACCTATTGTTTTCACAATGATGTGGCAACTGAAAATGTGTTTTTGTTCGAGAAGAACTTTGTTGTGCAATAATTCTGTTTAAAGTATTTAATAGGAATATTAGAAAAGGGAACTTTTTAACTGAAGTATTACAAGGAATTTAAAACTGAAAACATGTTACATAACATCTGACAGCTGAATGGGATGCTTTATTTTATTCTGTACCTTTAACCTAGTTTGTGAGGCTATAAATTACCTCTATTCAAACAAAACTGCACTTACTGCAAAATAATCACTATTGGTGTTTATAAAAATGTTGGCAGCTAAATTAATTTCCCAACCTAATCTAATCTTGAATTAATAATTGCCATTAATTACATTGGTATAGTAAACACCATGAAATATCAGGTTGCTTGGATAAAATACATCAATGTTATTGTAGATACATATGTTTGCCTCATCTGTAATATTTGCTCAGTTATAATAGTTGACAATGCGGTGCGCTGAAGTGATTAGTGACTTTCACTTTTTAACACCTTTTGTGGATGAATTTTCTTTATCGTTTTCCGATCGCGTATAAAAAATGCATTTGCAACTGTTTAGCGTCTCGCGTTACGAAGTAGGTTATTTTTTACAGCCAAGGCCAATGAAAAACAAGTAAAAGAATAAGTTAGTGAACCTAACTTGTAACAATAAAACTTTTGATGCGAGGGCTGTTTGCGGTCTCGGCGTAACAAAGAGCGGTTGGTCGCTCGACAATCGTGTCGTATCCTATTTAAATCAATATGCAAGTGTTTTAGACGATCGACTCTCGCCCAGCGTGTAATTGTTCGACGGAAGATTAGTCAAGTAATAAAGTAGATTGCTCGCGAGCAGCGAGCGGACTTGGGCTCGACGTGTGGCCGCAGCGCAGCGCGCACGCCCCTGGCCGCCTGCTCTCCGCCAGCCCGCGGGAGGGAAACGCCTTCGACACTGTGCCTACCAGATGCCCACAATGCCTCGTGCGCCGAAGACGTCGCTGGCGCGCGCAATATATTGTCACGTCGCTCATTATCATCGCCGCTGAATCGCAATGCCGCGATCTCCGGAACTATTATAGATTTTGACACGATCTCGCATGCGCGAATTTATACGGCCGCCGCGTTTTAAACTCGGCCGCGGCGTGATCACAAAAAACCGAGTCCGATGACCCACAATGACTATCATCACACACAAAATACACATTCACAAAAAGATTCCTATCGTCATCCTGTAACTTTCGTAAATCGATACACGATGCAGCGATGCACCATTTCATGTTTACGTGATCCCAGATAAAGCCACCATGGCGTCACCCGGGACTAAATACGTAAAAATCTAACAATAAACACTCACCAGCTGTCTTGGAACTTGTTTTTTAGCATTCGGCAGTGTTTCCGACATGTTTATGTTAGTCAGAAACACTGCACCACGAAATTAACACTATTTTACGTAAATATTTTACACGGAGCACGAGAAAAAGTAACGCAATCCACCATTTGCAATAGTCGACACTGCTGCCAACCGTGCGGCAAGCAATCACTCCGGTAAACTACTGGAGGTTGGTACAACATGAAATGCCCTATTGGTTTATTTATGAAATAAGATGGCGGGAGCGTTCAAAACATCGCAAACCGATTGTGTTTTAGCTAAAATCTTTAATAAACATTATTAAATGTATTATTATTTTGATTTGACTTTTTTCCTTACAAAAATAAAAGTAATACAAAAATAATGCAGTATTGTACAGATGATTTCAATATCAAACAGCTACAACTAGTCAAAGCCCAATAGTTTGCCAATAGTTATTAATAAGTTAGGTCAATTGACTAAATTATAATTTATAAATTAAAATAAGTCCCCAGGTCGTCATTCTAAATAATTGAATTCATTAAAAAAAAAAAATAGATTAAATACTACGTTTTTAAATTACACATATTTTATATTGACTGGATAGTAGGTACGCTAGGCCATTGGGACTGATTGACTGATTATCATTTTCATGAATGACGCAACTTTCAGGGGTCTGTCTGTACACAGTTCAGTGCTATAGTGATTAAGTAGAGAACTTCGGTAAACAGCTCTGCAGGTCTTGTAAGATTTTCTACTCACTATGATTGTAGTGGTGATTTCCACGATAAAATCATCATATTAATAAAAAACACACGTGCACTGTAAGAACTTTTTTGAACGTTCATGAAGGTGAAGTGAAAATATTTATTTACGGTCGGAGGAAACATCGGGCGGAAGTAGCACGGGTCTGCAGGAACTAAGAATGTTATAGTTAACGCGGTGTAGCATGGTGCGGGTGACAGGTGACAGAAAGGGTAAATTTACTACAGTTATTACTGAGTCCGTATTATGTGCACAATCTGTACGTAGGTACGGATCAGTCGTAAAATACAGAATCAGTCAAAACAAGTAAATTATAATATATTTTACTCTTTCTGTCACCTGTCACCCGCACCATGCTACACCGCGTGAACTATAGATGTGTAGAGGTCGTCATAATATTGTGAGTCATTTTGTATCCCGGCTTCCTTCATGGAACATTTAAAATATTTTAGCTTTCACAAAGATATTGTATTTTATCCAAGTACAGAATGACAAGTATACTTTCATCGGCATTTAAAATACCTACAGAAAGAAAGATATTAATGTAAATGAACGAACATTTTATTTTATTTACATTTGTGATTTTTCTTAACCTAAAGAGCTGCCATGAAGTATCAAGATACTTCCTTTACTGTTCATGTTACTTGGTCACTGAAAATTCAGGCTTCTAGCTTTATCCACAACGAAGTTACAGGGGGATCGAAAATATCCTGAATGGCTTCAAGAAAAGATGGTACGGCTGTGCCTTTATTTGTTCGTTTTTGCTTGATTTTGCGGTGCCACTGCTGTGCCCCCAAATAAGACCGACTTTATTACCCCTAATCCCTGTGATTTTATTTTTTTGGTTGGTATGGTCAGCAACAAACGTCGATTAACAATGTTTTAAACAGATTTCAAAAAAAGGAGGTGGGGGTAAGCATTCGGCGAATATCTTTCTTCTTTCATGTACAGATGCCAGCACATCAACCTACTACAATCTGTCAAATTTCTTTAATTGATTTTCAACTTTGTAACTAAAGTTTAAGGTTCAAAGTTGATTGGGAAAATTTGACAGTTTCGGGTAAGTTGACGTGCTGGCGTCTGTACAATGTAGGTACATTTCCCAATTTCTGCAATTCCCCGTTATACAATACAAGTCCAATTTATCCGTTATTTCTTGGCCCATTTACGTGATTCTTATTTAATTTGTTAGAGGTTTAACTTTGCTTGAGAAGTTTATCAGTGAGTTTCAATAAGACAATATTATAATTTTAATCAACTTCATCTACGTCGATGATGTTAGAATATATAAAAAAAACTAATGATAGACACCGACTTCCGAAAAAAGTTATGTTTCATTTTGTAGTCGCTTTTTGAAGTCGGTTGTTTTTTTTATATAATCTGAATTGCCAGAAAATATATATTCGATTCACAGCTTTCAGTATTAATTCATGTATTGAACATTTACAAAATTTTACATCTATTCAATTTTTTACCTGACTAAGTACGACGATTCGACGAAACCCAAAAGGAGGGTAATTGTTTTGGTTGGTATGTACGTTTGTCTGACTCTGTGTGCGAACACTGCGAACGGATTTTTCTAATATTAAAAGTATCGTTAGATTAGTTTTGATATCACGAGTGACATTGGTTGGTTACAAGGATTTTAGGGCGAATTGATAGAAGCGGCCTTAAAATATTTTTTAGAGACTTGCTCATTTTCAGTAAGTATCAAAATCAAGGGTTTTGAAGAGTAATTTCCGAAAATATACCTAAGCCTAAAAAACACCTGACTGCATCTAAAAAGTTCAAAACAAAATCACTTTCTAAGCAGCCTGATGCAGTTGGTGGTGGCAAAAATCAACACTGAGATTGAACTAACTGCCACCAACTACATCTGGCGGTTTGAAAAGTGATCTTGTTTTGAACTTTTTTGTTGCATTCGTTATTATTTTTAATTTTTATTATTGTCACTAAAAACAGAAGTAATGGAATTTCGTTGTTGTCATGATTATATTATAAATATGTACTAGACCAATCGCAAAATAAAGTTTTAATATAATACCTACAATTTTTGTTTTGACAGTCAGACACAACAGACCACATCAATGGTAACACTTGCTCTACGAAAATCACCCTTATTGCTATGGAATAAAGGTGCTGTTAAGGCAAATTGATACCACAGTGCAGTTACTTTGACGGTTCCTGCAGGTTGTATTTTGAGATACAAATGTTTTCTAGAGTAAACGAATGAAATTTAAAAAGTTAGCAAGAGCCGTTTTGAAATAAAACAAAATAACAGTTTATTTTTTTGTATCATTAGTACAAAATAAAATATCTGGCAGTGTTATTTAAAAAAAATATCTGTATTTTAACACGTTCAGTGCCGGGACCCAGCCCTTCTTCTCACTCAAGTTGAATATGGGATGCTGGGAGCCCTCGCAGAGGGCTCATTTTAAATGTAGGTTTTTCTTAGCGAATTCAGCATGAGATATAAAGTGTGAAAATAAAATCTGTTGTATATTTTAACAAGTTTTATTAGTTTAAGCGTTGGTTTTAAAATATAAATACCTTTTTAATTTTTATTTGTGTCGGGATCGGGATGCCTATTTTTCTGGGGTGGAAAACCATTTTCACGGTTACAATTAAATATTAAATTAAAAATTTAAAAGGTTGGAGACCCTGTCTCGGGATCAGAGCGATTTATTATACTTACTTTTCAAATGTTTTATCATTTCACGTCCCCCCACCCCTCTAGTAGGTACATGAAAATACCCCCAGAGATAATAGGTACGTCGAAAACACTGTTTTATTTCGTTTAACAGTATTTACAAGACAGTAAACCTACATAATGCCGTTGACCGTCCGCGAGGGTTAATTTTAGCGAATACGTAATGCCGGTAACCCTCTCGGAGGGTTCACTTCCAATATGTATGGCGGCATGGCGTATAAGCTCTATGAAAAGTGGGTGGAGTTGAAAGTGTTAAATAAAACCTACCTATTGTGTTTATGAAATAATAAAGGACCTAATAATCACCTACAACAATTGCGCAGTAAAATTACCAAATTAATTATATTTGAGGAACAAAATGTTATGATTTGGAGAAATAAATTATCCTTCTAGCAGCTGATTTATAATATTAATTTATGTTTACCACGGAAACTAATTACAGGATACAGAGTAAGTAGGTATTTATTGATAAAAATAAATGCAAATATCCGGTCAAGTTATAGTGACCTTGACAGGATACTTTTCTGAACTATGTTAGGGTCGGCTTCCAGTCTAACTGGATGCAGCTGAATACAATTTAGCCACTGTCTATCTGACCTCCGCAACCCAGTTACTGGGTAACACAATAGCCCTTGGTAAAACTAATTGGTGGAACCGATGAAGAACTCTAGTACCGATCCCAGGATATCCCTACCAACCCAAAGCAGTAGTAATATATAGTCCAAGCCCTAATTGTGACTAATTCTTAACACTAATAAGTAGCCTACATACTTTTTCTTGCGTTCGTATATTTACTAGGCGCTTTTATAGCAACACGGAGATTGTAAAGCGGTCGTAAATAAGCAGGCGCTTTAAAAAAATCGTCATGTGTGTGACTGACACTGGCATAGCCACCATCATGGATTTTAATTTTGATAACACAAATGTCCCAATTAACTTTCCATCCCTAATACCACACTCTTCCCCAAAGCTCTTTGCGGCTTTGATGTTTTTTATCCGTATCAATGACATCAAGTTATGATGATTTTTGTGTGGTTTGTGATCATAATTATACATACTTATAAATTTTAACTAACTATATTTTTTATTTGTTTGTCTTAGTGTTCTACTAGCATTCTCTGTCTACGGTTCTACTTAAACCCGTTAACAAGTTTCACACTAAATCCAACTAGTACCTACCCTTTTTTTTAATGTAGATTTTTAAAACCAATTTTTTTTTCTTGTAACCCTCCTTCGCACGTTTTTTCTTAACACATCTGACATTGGCAGAATTGTCGACATCGGCACCATTGCCATAAAGAAAAATAGAATAGAACAAAAAGTTCTAATTAGATGAAATTTGTTGTCAAATATCAAAATTTGTCGGTCACTGGTTCAAAGGTTATAAGGGTCTATAGGTGGCCGATCTGGGGAGAATCTCCCCAGCTTGGCCCAATTGAATCTCAAAAGCTAGCAGCACCTAGTGGAGATCGGTTTTCTCCCAAATTTCGTCGCTAATTAGTCGCAATTTTTCGCCAAGTCTCAGATTTAGTCGGCTCTTAGTTTAAAAGTTAAAATGAGTTAAATTTTTAAGGTATAGTTCAAGAGCTAGATCAAAGATTTTTCGTAAACTCTTCGTTCTAGCTCTTGGACTATATTTTATAAATTGAACTCATACTCAAGCTGGGGAGCTGCTCTCCAGATCGGCCACCTATAAACCCTAATAACTTTTGAACCTGTGACCGACAAATTCTGATATAATTAGCGACAACTTTTTTGTGTTATCAAAATTAAAATCGCTGATTGTGGCCATGCCAGTGTCAGTCACGTAGGTAGGATATATCATATTTATTTAATTGACTAGGTATAATATGAGGTCAAAATAAGTTAGCTAGCGAAACATCATAGATGTGATGGATATCGATATCTAATGAAGATAATACAAATAAAAGGTATAACAAAAGAGAAAAAAAACCTCTTAATTTCAAGTAACTTCACCACCAGCGGCCGTTGACCACCTAACTAGCTGTTAGTAGTTACTTGAAATTATGAGCTTAGAAAAATACACGACGAAAAATAATGACGTCACACAAATCCTGCATCGCGCAATTAGAGTTTATCGCGCGAACGACATAAATATAAGACTATCTGACATCAACAGTCGGGCAGTCGGCCCGCCAGACACAACACCCATCTGGTCGGAGGATCCTCCCTTTTCTATGGTGAATGAGTCAACTTTACATTCAGTTCCTCATGCCCCTAAAGTCCCATGTAATATGGGATGTATTTGCCATCATCCGGGCACAGATCCAGACTCCGGGCTGAGAAATTCTAGATGGAAAAACCCAATAACACTTTGCCCGACCCGAGAATCAAATCCAGGATCTCATCAGCTCAGTAGTAGCGCTTGCGAGTTTAGAAAATCTTTATTTTATTTTATTTTCATTACACATTAGTTAGAGGGGCTCGTGGCTAAGTAATAACAACCGCATGAGTCGATCGATCAGCTTTCTAATTACGCAACATATTTTCGTAAACGATAAAGACAAATCTGTTTCATTTTGACAGTTCAACAACATTCATTGCGTTATTTACGTTGCTCTGCAGTTTTTTTTTCGAACTTACGGAGCAATGGATTAGCAATCTGTCTCAAAACGATTCAGATTCGGATTGATTTTGCATTACGTAATTAGGGTACAGGTTCAGCTACGCTTGCCGCGGTCGGTCCGTGGATGGGATACCGCGACCCCTCCGTGCCTCGGAAAGTCCCGGCTGTCATTCTTGGATTTATGACAATCGTTACGGGTCGTCAGAAGCCCAAAAGTCTTTACAACCAGTATTACCAAGGGGTATCGTTCGTTATTCTTAGTCTAGTCTGTAGTTTCGTTAGCTGTTTAAAGTTTCCTTTGTTTTTGGACAGTAATTCTAGCCTCTGCCACCGTCAGTGATGATGAAAAAGCCTTCATCTGAGAAAAGTAGGTGCGTAATGAAACAAACATGGAAATTAAATAAATAACAATATTTATTACTTGATCATTACAGGTGCCTAGCGTTAGGTAAAAATTCACATAAAATATACTTAATTTCAAATGGCAATATTAGAAGTTATGTCCATTTGCAGAGCGATTTTATTTATTTTACATACATAAAAACCCCTTCTTCTCTTGGGGGTAGGCAGAAACTATACACGCGTCACCTGCTACGATCCTTATATTATACCTACTCCTTTTGCTCCATTTACGTTCATACATCTGCACCCTAATTGCGTAACACGATCAATCAATCTGAATAATTTTGAAGGATATTGCTAATCCATTGCTTCAATCTAGAAAAAAAAAAAAAAAAAAAGTTTGTGTTGACCGTGTGGGTACGCAATTAGGATGCTGATCATGCACCGCCGGTTGCGAGTACTATTTTATCTATAGCCCAATCACTTATTACTCACAAATTGTTGTAAAAACCTAATTTACAAAAGCCAAGTGAGAATGCTCTCATGACTCAGCCAGGAAGCAGAAGAAAATATTTACTTTTATGTGAAAGGTAGTACGGTCAGCGACGAAAGTCGATTAGGTAACACTTATAAAATACTTTTTTTTAAATAATTAAATCGTTATTTATCTCGACATATAATTACAGTGGACCACAATCTTAAATAGAGAAATGTGTTTGAGGTCCTAAATTATTCTTTAAAGTTGTGCAAAATATAAAAATCTGAACATATTATAAAATGAAAAAGAGTATTATTAACTCTTGACTTTATGACTTAAAACCAATGATATTAGAAGTAAACATACGTAGATAGGTTACCTACCTAACATTCTATCTTTAAAAACGGCACTATGTCACACTCTTATATGACACGTGGAAGTAGGAGGGCATGTCGTAATTATCAGGAGCGAAAAAGAGACAAAACGAAGAAAATGTGGCTAGTTAGCCAACTTTTGACGTGCCACTTGCGGAACGTTTATAACCTATCTACCTCTTTTTAAATATAATATCATTGCTTAAAACAATGTTTCGACTCAATTTGAGTCACTTTATTTATAACGAGCTCCCGCCAGCGGCTTCACCCGCGTGATATCTTTATAAATTATAGCCCATGTTACTCAGTGATAATAAATACCATTCTAGTGAAATATTTTTTTTAAATCGGTTCATAATTTTTAAATTTATTAATTACAAAAAAAAAACAAAAAACTTTTTTCTTTATAATATTAATGTAGATTATGATGATAATATATATACATATACAAAACGGTAAATAATATAATAATATGATACATGTATGTATAAAATTAACAGTGATAATCGACTTTCATAACTGACCGTACCTAACATACTCGTAATTGTCAGAAGTATGACATAGTACCTATAGATAAATTATAGTTTCCAAGAAATATTACTTTGAACTGCTCACTTTGAACGACCCCACACATGTAATCAAAATAGGTAGGTACTATTAGGCTTTACAATTTATTCACCACTATTGTTCTATACAATAATTACGTTGACAATGGAATTATAGTTCTTTGTTTTCGTTTAGTCTATTGCTTTCATAAATCAAAACAAGTGAAACCCACCTTTTATTATCTTGACCTACTAATAAATTATAAACATTACGCCTAAGTACATATATTCAGTAGGTGGTAAAGGTAAATAAAATTTAAGTGTCCTGTTTGTAATTTCAAAATAACAGCTGTTTAATAAATGCATATAAAATTTACCTATTTTTTTTTCCTTTTTATTTTATTTTGTCTGTTTGTTTGTTCCAGCGAATCTCTGAATCGGCTAGTTCGATTTTGACGGGATTTTCACTGGCAGATATCTGATGTTATAAAGAGTAAAGGAGTAACTCCACTTTTATTTTAAAATAAAGCAAATTATTAAAAAAAAAAAAAAAAAAAACCCGACTGCACAAAACATAACTGAAAAGAGAAAAACAAGCACTACCTACAGAATTTTGGTATTGCAGGCGGGGGGGTCAAACCAATAACCTGAAATGATGGTTTATTTTTTTGTTTGTCAGCCTGCAATACCAAAATTCTATAGTAAATGCTTGTTTTTCTCTTTTCAGTTATGTTTTTTGCTTTATTTCAAGCTTTTATTTGATACCAATATTGAGGTAATTTATTTAAAAAAAATAACCTACCACTCCCTTTTTTTTGTATTTGCAGATGCAATATATAAATATTATATAGCCTATGCCACTCCCACAATTAAGACGAACCTAACGAAACCTCATATGTTAAATTCCATCAAACCGTTCAGGCTACAGAGCGTGCCAAAGAAATAGACATACATACCTACATACATACTCTCGAAAAATATTACCCACATTCAGGGGCAGACGGGTTAAAAGAATTAGGGTACACGCGGGCGAAGCCGCAGGGCAGGAGCTAGTAATAAATAATTTTGCTGTTTTAGATCACAGAAATTAGAAATTTACTCATTTCACAGAAATCGAATTCCCATCTCTCAAAGTAATTCTGTAATACTTCAACACTGGATCTTCAATCACAAATTCACTGTCCACCGAACCATTTTCTTCCAAAAACTCCGTGTAACCTCTTAGCCAATCTAAATACAACTTTAAATACCTATCATTAGGGTCTATGTCTGTGTGCCCCAAGCAAAATATCCTATAGGCATCTTCGCCATATTTCCCGATGCCGCACAAGTCACTCGCTCTGCGCCATTTTGAAGAAACAAACTGATAACTGAGCTTCCATATCATATGACCCCTTTTCCTTAATCCCAAGTTATCAAAAAATCTTTCTAAACATACAGGAGTGTCATTTAAAACGTGATAAGGTGTTGGGTACTCCACGAAAAAGGTCTTCATGTATTGCCTGGCAGTTTTGCCTGAAGTTTTGGTCAGGAATATTGTTGCTATTAACATCGCCCAGGGGTTCGAGGAGAACTCTTCCTCAACTACATAGTGTGGCGATACTGGCAGTTTTCGTGGCGTGATGTTGAAAAAAGGTTGTATTACTAGAGGCTCTTGTTCCTCAATAGTCAGTTGTGATAGACTGAGTTCTTCAGACTCTATAGAGGCTTGACTCAGATCTTGAGAGGTATCCAATGATCTGGTTGGTGAGCAAGGCATTTGTAGTATTCGAGGGCTTATAGCAGTTAAATTTTTCTTTTCATTGAAGAATCTGCTGATACAATCTGAGTCTTCCATGCTTCTGTAAAGAAGAAAACAAGAGTTAAAATCGAAATTCAGGAAATGAATATAAGTAGGCAATATTTTTTTCAGTGTAATTTTAAGAAAATGTAATAAATTTTTTGATTGTAAAATAATTAGGTTAACGAGTTACATAAAGGGATATCATTATATGATGAACAACGAAAGTCGATTAACACTTGTACAATATTCAAAATACAAAAGTCATTTATTCAAACTAGGCTGACAATCAGCACTTTTCGAACGTCAAAATTACATAAGACAGTCCCCCAAAACGCCAAGTCTGATATGCACGCCCCACGTGGCAGAATGTGATGAAACCTTTTATTAATTTAAGACCATGCAATGTACCATATTCAGACAAATAAATAAATTTGAATTTGAAAAAATTTAACAAGTCATCTAAATTGACACAATGTGATTTCGTTTTTTTTTAAATATTGTGTTCAAAAATTACAATTTAAAAACCTAAATGTTAATCGACTTTATAGTTCACGCGATGTAGCATGGTGCGGGTGACAGGTGACAGAAAGGGTAAATTTATTTAATATACTAAAGTTATTACTGAGTCCGTATTATGTACACAATCTGTATGTAGGTACGGATCAGTCGTAACATACAGAATCAGTAAAAACAAGTAAATTATAATATATTTTACCCTTTCTGTCACCTGTCACCCGCACCATGTTACACCGCGTGAACTATAGTTGCTGACTGTACCAGCAATGTCTATTTTCTAGAGTGGTCAAAACAAGTTATTTTGACCCATCCTAAAGAGCTGCCATAGCGGCAGGCTGAGGTAAGTATTTTTTTTTTCAAAAATCTTTTGGTCTAGATATTTAAAAAAAAGTACCTGAAGGTAACTAGCTATCTATTGTTTCAAGAGGCACTTCAATAATGGAGTGCTAACAGCAAATATTCCTATCTGTAACGGTTGCAAATGTAGTCATAGCGATCCATGTTTTAAACAAACCCTGTATAGTTCCGTAGGTTAGGTTAGGTTAATTATGTTTACAATTAACGCTTTTAAATCAACATTATTCTAAGCAAACATTATGAGATATATGACTGAAACCTACACGGTGTAACTAATATGTTTACGAGCCGAATCCTCAACTTGAGTTAGAAGATAGTCACAAGAACTAAGTAAAAACCTAGATTGTGTTGTTTTGTTGGAACCTATAATTAATTATTTGGTTAGTTAGAAGTAGGTTTTTTTTTATAATCATCAAAGAATATTATTTTCACAAAATACTGAGTGTAAAAGTGTAGGTAAGTTATAAAATTATCAGTGTGAAACATTTTCTTAGATTTAGTACTTAACAAAATCTAAGAAAATGAATGTATGAGTGTGTGTGAATTTTTAAAGCAGTCAGTTAACATGATTGTTATAACTACCTACATATGGGTAGTCTCTTAAAAACCAAGGATAGTTAATTTTTAAATA
Source organism: Xanthia togata (assembly GCA_963853775.1). Lineage (NCBI taxonomy): Eukaryota > Metazoa > Arthropoda > Insecta > Lepidoptera > Noctuidae > Xanthia > Xanthia togata. The sequence continues at coordinate 16,243,519 of OY970809.1, forward strand.
AGTAAGTACTACTAACTTCTTTCTTTGTTTTTTTAACTTTAACCTTTATAATACTGGTGTCTCATATTGGAGACAGATAACAATAAAATTCTATTGTGTCTGCTAATTGCGCGCGCGACAGATTAAAGAACTGTATTTTTTAACGTTTATATGCATGTTTTTACGCCTGTAATTACAGTGTGCTGACATATAGTATAAGTTTAACTTGCCATTGCCATACAATACAAAAGAAAAAATAAAATGCTAAAATAATCAAAGAAATAAAAAAGAAATATTTCTAAGATATTTCTAACATCATATGTTATTCGTTAAGCTTAAAATAGCGTCTAATATAAAGACACCTTAAAAAGGTCAAACGAGAGACGCTTATTAGGCGTGAAATATTATATTACCCGTGGAAAATATTTTTTGTTAACAAGGTTGTTATTTAAAACATTTCCGAGTAAAGTTAAGGGTCGAAAGTGTACTGAATGGCTTTGAGAAAAGATGGTACGCCTACGCCTGTGCCTTTGTGTTTGTTTTGCTCGACTTCGCGGGGGTACTGCCGTGCCCCCCGGTACTTCAAGCTCATTGCTCATTGTATAGAAATACATCATGTATTTATTTTTGAAGAATATTTTTGTGCTAGTAAAAACAGCAAAATTAATAAAATAAAATAACGTAACATTACGGCTTGTTTCCCCGATGGGTTAAGCAGAGTAGGTAGGTAGTAGGTAACCCACATTTCGCCAGTTAAGTTTAAGTCCCGTAATAGAGTGCGAGCTTTGGTTTAACTTTTAATGTAAGTACCTACTAAGTTCTTTTAAAATGAGGTTTTATTTTTGTAGAAACTTTTGATAACTTAACTGAAGTTGAAATATTAAACATTTACCAACATCCAAATCAATGCTAGAGATACCTAAGCATGTACTTGACACTTGACAACAGTTTTGGCTTGGTTATTGTAATAAATGGCTCATAACTGAATTAGCTTTAAGCCTCTCCCCGAGTAGCGCTTAGTGCTTTATCGTTTTTATCGCAAGCGTTATTATCGTATTAGGACGGCCACGAAGTAACACACTGCTGCGATAATAACGACGTAATAGAAGTAGGACGCTTGCGTTCCTCCGTCCTGCGATATTCCGTTATGTGTTCTTAGAACATTTTGAATTAGGGCGCATTATGTGATCACACACACATCTGCGTTATAGGCGCATTTTTATCGGTCGATAATAGAGATGACAATTTACAAAATGTACAGAAAACAGATATCGCTATAAAGCTTGCGTTATTATCGCGCGATAAAAACGTGCCTTTATGATGGAGAACACGTTAGAAAGATCGCACGGTAAAAACGCAGCTGTGTGCAAGGATTCTGTACTGAGCTCACGCAACGCGTCGCACGTTCAGCCAGTAACAGGACTCGCCCATCAAGGAGCGCTGTCCCAAATTAGACGCATTATTAATTTATTATACATAAAACAAAAGGTACCCTGTAGTTTCCAGTAAATAGCACGACATACTGGGGGGTGATAACTTGGGTCACTACCTATCAATACAACACAATATATGTTCAGCAAAATCTTACTTTTTTTTCACCACTGTAGGTTAAACTTAAGTGATAAGAAAATAGTTCTGTGAAAATTTAAACAAAAAATAGTATTTCTTGAAAACATTCTTGTCTTTGATAGAAAAAAGACTTATCAATGAGTAAAGTAACTATTCACGAATAATTTGATGTAAAAAAAAGTACTAGAAAAGGATTTTTTCATTACGAGATGCTTAAAAATCTGTTTCAAGGTAGAGACTTTTCGGTATTTCGGAAAATTTTGTAAAACTGTAAATCCGTAAGATTTTGCTGAACATAGAATAGAATAGAATAGAATAGAATATATTTTATTTGCTTTGAATGCAGGTACATACAAATAGGATCGTAAATAACATAATAAAGAACCGTGTACATTCTGCCTTGTTGGCATGCAAACACAATAATTATTATACAAGTTATCAAAATAGGTTATTAAGATGTATCATTTAGGAAATCCTGAACAGAATAATAGCATTTATCTAAAAGTAATTCAGTAAAACATTTTTTAAATTTCATCAAGGGCAAGGTTTTACTTTCCCATGCCTCTATATCCTCGAATTAGCAATATTTGTTAAAACAAACCGTAATTTATTTGCCACATTAACAGAAACCAGAAAACGGAGTACATCATTATGATCACAATATCAGAATTTACTTCACACAGGCACTTTTAAAACGAGTTTATTAAAAAAAAAAAAAAATTGTATGGCTCCTGTTGTCTTTAATAAAATTCCCGATCATATGAAAACCTTGCCTTTGATGAAATTTAAAAAATGTTTTACTGAATTACTTTTAGATAAATGCTATTATTCTGATCAGGATTTCCTAAATGATACATCTTAATAACCTATTTTGATAACTTGTATAATAATTATTGTGTTTGCATGCCAACAAGGCAGAATGTACACGGTTCTTTATTATGTTATTTACGATCCTATTTGTATGTACCTGCATTCAAAGCAAATAAAATATATTCTATTCTATGTTCAGCAAAATCTTACGGATTTACAGTTTTACAAAATTTTCCGAAATACCGAAAAGTCTCTACCTTGAAACAGATTTTTAAGCATCTCGTAATGAAAAAATCCTTTTCTAGTACTTTTTTTTACATCAAATTATTCGTGAATAGTTACTTTACTCATTGATAAGTCTTTTTTCTATCAAAGACAAGAATGTTTTCAAGAAATACTATTTTTTGTTTAAATTTTCACAGAACTATTTTCTTATCACATAAGTTTAACCTGCAGTGGTGAAAAAAAAAAGTAAGATTTTGCTGAACACATATTGTGTTGTATTGATAGGTAGTGACCCTAGCTATCACCCCCTGCAGTATGTCGTGCTATTTACTGGACACCCTGTATATGGTATATAAAACATGTATACTAAAAAATCAATAGTTAAATTATCTTCAAAATGGTGTGAAGACTTTAGAAAACATTACTTCACAAATTAATTTCACTATGATTTCACACATAATCTAAAATGTTCTTATATTTTAATATTGAGAAAAGGCTCTAATTTAACATATAGCACGATAAAAACGACTGACTGACCGACCCCTTGACACTTGACTTTTTGCAAAAATACGGATCTAAGTTCTTTTTTTTTTTTTTTTTTTTTTTTTATTTATTTCTGCAAGTAGGTTTGTACAAACACTTTTACACGTCAATCATATTTTAAAAACTAGATGAGGTCGGCGTTTCCTATCTGACTACTCTGAGAAGAAAGGCCGAAACAAACTCAGAGGTCACAGTCTCTTTTAAAGTCCAGACATAATCTTGGTCAGATCATGTGAAGACGATGTAGATTGATGTCTGAAATGGTCTTTTGAGGAAATAACCATTCAGATTGAGAAGACCTGTCCAGTCAGTGCACGCATTTGTCAGTTATCGTGCAGCTCAACTCAGAATTTAAGGAGCTCAACGATTCGACGAACAATACCAAAGAAAGGACGTTTGGGTAGGCCACATAAATTACTCAAACTGCCACGATAAAAACTAATTGACAACAAAAAAAAAAAAAAAAACAATACCAAAGGGAATATCTGCATAGTCTTCACATTCACAATAATTAAAATAATATAATACTTTAAAGTAAATATTCATGTCAATGAATATATAACATTCATTAATGTCAATGTGTATATAATAACCCGGAAATAATCTTGGTCAGAGCATTTCAATTTGAGGACCATGTAGATTTGTGTCTGAAATGGTCTTTTGAGGAAAGAACCATACAGATTTGAGTGGACCTGGCCAGTCAGTGCACGCATTTGTCAGCAATCGTGTAGCTCAACTCAGAACTTAAAAAGAGCTCAACGTTCAAAAGCCGCTATAAGATGTATAGACGTCAGCAAGACGTCAAACTACTACAATAACTACAATTTGTAAAATTTCTTTAATAGATTCAACTTTATTACTAAAAACTAAGGCTCAAAGTTGATTGGGAAAATTTGACAGTTTCGGCTACCTAGGTTGATGTGTTGGTGTCTGTACCATCGAAGAAGTTCATATCTATACACCGTAAGGACAATTTCTGATTGCAGCATTCGGCCGCTGTTGAACCGGGGCGGTAACAGATGTGGACATCGTGTTCACGGGATTTTGTTTTCAAACTGCTTAGATATGAAGTTCTTCGATAGTACCTCCACAAATAAAACTGGAATTATTTGCAACACAAAACTGGTACATTCGGAAAGGGTCTCAGGGCCCCTCTGTTACTCGCGACCCTCATTAATACTCTCAATTACAACTAGCTATACTGTCCGGGGCTTTATCTGCGAAACAAAAGAACTTACCGGCTTTTACTAAAAATGTGTGTAGGTAAATACCTATTTGATATTAAAATAGCAGTTAAAAAACCCTTGACCTCTGAGCAGAGCTCTTTGTTATTTAAGTTGCGAATTAACGAAATAGCTTGTCTACCGTCAAGTATAAGTAAATAATGGTACACATCAACCTACTACAATCTGTCAAATTTCTTTAATAGACTTTCAACTTTATCACTAAATCATAAGGTTCAAAGTTGATTGGGAAAATTTGACAGTTTCGGGTAGATTGACCTGCTGGCGTCTGAACATAGCTCATTGCAAAAAAATAACATAATGTCAAAATAGCAAAGACTATAAAACCACTTGACTGCGCATACAGTTCCCCGCCGCTCGAAAAGTATTAGTATTTTGTCGCCTATGTATAGGATAAGGTACTAGTAACCATTCTAGTTGTGACCAAGTGTTAGACCTGTGTGCACGCTAAATAATTACAAATTGTTATAATTTTTTATGTAATTTATAACGCATAAAATTGCCTTCATGCGCGGTGAAGTGGTGTGGGAAACATTCCAAGACATTTAGTTACAAAAAGGATGCCATAAATTTTCATCGGTAAATAAACACTACGAAAACTATTTTTGATTTAATCACATTATGAGCCACCGCAGGGGTCTATTTAAAATGGTGGTTGGGTGACCGAGCACACGGATGAGTCGCGCGTTGATGTCTTTTGGAAAAGTCCCTTTCTTTCATTAGGGAATTCTAATTGTTTTATCCCTTTCTTTCCCTTTGTATTTTTATCGTAAAAATCTGTGCTGTTACCTTTAATGGCTAAATTCGATATCGATACTAATAAAAATAAACTTAATTAAATTTTTATTCAATTGAGATACTGTCATTAAATACCTATCTACTTTTACCCGACTTTAAAAAAAGGAGGAAATTCTCAGTTTTTTCATCTGTGTAATATGAAATAGAATCAACAAATCATTTGATTGAATTAGCAAGATGCATAATTCAGAAATATGTAGACGCTCGTTTATCAATTTTTACCGAGAATAGTCAGGACCCTAAAACTAATTCGAAAAACATATACCAAATAAATTCATTTTAAAAATCAATAATAAGAGGATACTTGTTTTTCTTTTTGCAACTGACTGATTTCGATTAAATATTAATGTGATTATAATTGAGCATTTTTTAAAAAGATAAAATCCATTTTATCGATATCGACTATTTTCCCTTAATCAAGTAGAGCAATCCCTAATCAGACATACCTACGCAAGTTGACCTTGAACTGACCAATTGCAGCCGCGCATTCTTCCTCGTCCCCCGGCCCGCGGTAGTGAGTCGTGTACTTAGAAGAAATCGGCTTATACGCTCTCTATTGGTTATATTCTCTTTGCAAAATAGTGATGGGTGTGGTCATGGTATAATAACATACTTCGCCAGGTATTCTCTTCCGACGATGGCCTAAGACTACGTCACGATAAGTGTTGCCATTGATTGTCCTTTTCAGTAAATTTAGGAACTTTCTCATTTGGTTAATGAAAATAAAATAAATTACTAACTAGCTAAACTATTTAGTAACTCGTGTGATTCATCTATTTAGTTTTAAATTAATGAACATATTGAATTATTAGTTCATAATTACTTTGTTAAGTTAAAAATGCATTTTACTCGGGTAATTCAATCACACACAGTGGCCACACATAGAATTGACAAGTGTCATACTGACAGCTCGCCATTTCATCGCTATCGTCGTGTCGCTCATACCTATAGCGTTGTTTCGCTCGGTGAGCCAAATAATGTGGTTCCCAAACATTAGTTACTGTGAAAGGTTTTTTTCTTTTCCCAAAGAAGAGATGCTAACAAATGCGTGGCTTCAATATTGTAGACCGAAAACAACAATAAGAACTGGTATATACCTTACTGCATATTATTTCATTTATATAATATAGTTTAACGGCTCTGGCTTCAAGGCCTTTTGGGCTTATCTAAAATATTAATTAGTGTTTTTCGAGTGACGAAAGCTGGATTAGTTGTTATGATCCTGAAAATAGGAGACAGTCTGCTGTCTGGATGTTTCCTTCCGAGGAGTTGCCAACTAAAGTGAAGAGAGGTCGAAGCGTAAGAAAAAAGATGGTGGCCACGTTCTTCATAAGGACAGATCATTACGCAACAATTGTTTTAGAGGATTGAAAAACAGTCACTGCAGAGTGGTACACTAACAATTGTTTGCCACTTGTCTTAGAAAAAGTTCGGGAGAAACGACCTCGCAGTAGGGTCAACCTTCACCACGACAACGCCTCGTCGCACACCACCAAGCAAACAATCGACTACTTGGCGACGTCATACGTGGAATTACTGGGTCACCCGCCCTATAGCCCCGACCTCGCATCTTGTGATTTTTATTTATTTCCGAAAATAAAAGAAAAACTTCGAGGCAAACGTTTTATGGACGCCGAGGAAGCAGTGGCTGCGTTTCAAAATGCCGTCGAAGAGACCCCTAAGGACGAGTGGGCAAAGTGCTTTTCTCAGTGGTTCCATCGGATGCAGCTATGTATTGATGTAAATGGACACTATTTTGAAAAGATATAATAAAACTTGCTAGTTTGTTCAGTTTTTGATTTTCTAAGAACTTTCAGTGTCACCCTCATGTCGATTTAATATTAAAAATGATAAAAATTGAGTATTGTTGTATTATTTTTATCTTTTTCCCCACTAATAAAGTTTGAGAGCCGCATCGCAACTGATGACGTATTCTTAGGCCAATCACGTGACCCAGCTGTCACGGGAAGAGAATACCTGGTGAAGTATGTTATTATACCATGGGTGTGGTTGGGTTGAGGTGGCAACTTTGTCAGGGTATAAATAATTTACATTATTAGACTAATTATTTAGCATAATAAGTTTGCGAATTGAGTAGACTCAGACTTATCACTAAACCGAGCATGAAAAAACCCATTTCTACGGTTCTCATGCTACCATGATAACCATAGAAATGGGTTTTCTACGGGTTTTGTCGACGGAAGAATAGACAAAATGACAAATTGTGATTGTTTATCTGTCATTTTGTCTGTTCTTCTGTCGACAAAACCCGTTTCTAATAAGGTCATGTTAATAGTGCTGAAGTAAAATAAAGCCATATAAGTATGTAGGTAGGTAGGTACATAATTTAGCAGCTAGGAGCTAAGATAATGCTACCCAAAATCATACAGTTTTCTGTTTGTTGCTTTTCATCGCACACTAATCGTGAAAATGTCTTCAAGAGGTATATAATAAAGTGCTCACTACTTCATAACATCACGCCTTGTTCCCTCGGAGGGTTGGGCAGAGGTGTACCTGTAGTAGGTACACCCACATTTCGCCAATTACGTTTAAGTCCCATGTAATAGGGGGCGAGCCTATTGCCATCAACCGGGCACAAATCCAGACTCCGGTCTGCTACTGAGAAATTCCAGATAGAAAAACCCAATAACACTTTGCCGGACCCGGTAATCGAACCCAGGACCTCATGCTCAGCAGTAGCGCTTGCGACCACTAGACCAACGAGGCAGTGTTAGGTAGTCTTAGTAAGTATGATCTCCTTTTGAGTGCCAGAATCCTTGGTTATCGAATCAGCTCTGCTCGGGTGAAAATAGAGAAAACGATTTTTCTCAGATATGAGACCTAGCTAGACTGTTTTTTGGCCCCCATAAACCCCTATATCGCAACTTTCATCGAAATCGTTACAGCCGTTTTCAGCCTATAATGTTACCACTGCTGGGACAAAGGTCTCCTCTTGGTGAGAGTGGGCCGTAATCTACCACGCGCGGCCAGTGCGGGTTGGTAGATGTCACATGTTTTGTACTAAAAGTCTACTAAAATTATTGTATTTTCTTTCATTTTAGCGCCACAGAAACCAAATTTTTAGACGGTAATCGTAATATGCACAATTTCTACTAAATGATACAACATTTTCAAAAATATTCATCTATTACTTAACGAGTTCCAGGTGGCTCCTCAATTCAGACGTTTAGATTGAGGAGCCACTTTTGCATAAAATATAACTAGTGATATATTTTGCTGCTAAATCTAGAATTCGTGCTGCAAAATCAGCTACATTGCTGCTAATTAATAGTGAGATCAGATTTAAAAAATCTGATGTGGCTCCTCAATCCTTATGGACATAGGAAAACATCGTGAGGAAACTGGCATGTTCTAGAACCAAACACGATAATTATCATGAAATATTGATATAGGTAGAAATACATTTATACTTTACGGATATATTATAATTACTAATTATATAAACACGAGTAATCTATACTAATAATATTATAAAGAGGAAAGATTTGATTGTTTGTTTGTATTGAATAGGCTCCAAAACTACTGGACCGATTTGAAAAAATATTTTACCATTAAAAGGTTAGTTTTCAGGGAGTGACATAGGCAACTTTTTATCCCGGGAAAAATAACGGGTCCCGCGGGAAAGACCACGGGAGCGAAGCCGTGGGCAAAGTGCTAGTTTATTATATTAATAAGTTACTACGAGTAGCAAATTTCCGCAACTAGAAACAACAGATTCATGATAAAGTATGATGCGGGTAGTTGATAAATACTAGCAATGTGCACTCTGTTTCCTGATCCCACGAGCTTCATAGTTTATAATACGCAGGTAACTTTATTATCAATTATATAATTTTCATTGCGATCATATAGAATTAATCATTATGAAATACGGAAAAAGAAGTGTTGTGGATTTAAATGAACAGAAAAAAGTGTTTTGTAAATGCAAACAACATTTCCCACCGAAAAATGATTTCCCTTCACCGTGTAGTGAACAATTTACAAAAATGTGTAGTGAACTTCAACAAAAAATATCGCCCAAAGCACTATATTTATCGATTAAAAGAAATTTTGAATACTTTTTTCACGTGGATGATGAAAACAGTGAAGATAAAATGTATGTGGGGCCCTACCACCACCTCTTTTAGCAGTATTATTTTAATCTTACTTGAGCGTGGGAAAGAGATGGAGCTAGACGTTCTGTATAGCTTCACTTCTTTCTCGCAGTGAAGAAATATCAAAATAATACTGCTTAAAGAGGTCGTGGTTGGGCCCCTGAGCATAAAACGGAAGACAAAGATATATTAATTACGGATGATATTGATACAGAAAAAGAGATTGAAGAAGAAGAAAATAACGATGCAAATTTTAAATATTTTAATTTTTCACTTGATTTATATCCATGGAGGAGAATTCGGCCAATCTCAAAATGAGTTCGTATGAGAGCCAATAATCCAGGTGGATATTACCCTAAATAATGTTTTTTATGCTCAATGTGATCTACGTTTTTATACTTTGTTTATTAAATTCATTGTAAAATTAATTTTCATTGTAAACATGTCATACTCTACACCATTCACAACACATAAATACAACGCTCGCAAACATAACTTTTACACACGCATTTATCATACACATATATTCCCACATACTCCCATAATACCTTGCAATTACCGCCTTATTCATAACCCACATCCAGAAACCTACATATATAATGTCTAACAAAACGTATGATTTAATCGATAATGTTGATCACTTTTCTGTATCGGATACACACACATGCACTCCAGAACAGACACATAAGTATATTGAACAATCTACGTATCAATTGAAAATCCTTTCACAAAACATTAGATCTATTAATGTAAATTTTCCTGATTTACAAACCTTATTACACCGTATCGATATTCAGTGTGAACTCCTGGTACTTACTGAATGTTGGTTAAAATGCTCCAGTAACAACCACATTCCCGTTCTACAAAATTATATTACCTATCACACCACCAAACACTTAAATAAGAGCGACGGAGTGGTCGTCTATGTAAAATCCAATCTTGTATCTGCTCACGAAGAACCTGACTTTTTCGGATCTGCCTCTGGTCTAATAATAAAATTAAACTCAGATGTAGCAATACTTTGCATATATCGATCACCCGCAAACGACAATATTCAAACATTCCTCTCTTCACTCAGTATAATACTACAGTCGCTGACTAACTACAAAACTGTAATCATAACTGGAGACATTAACATAGACATTAAACATAATTTATCAGATACACGAGCTCACGAGTATCTTATTACCTTAGCGTATCATGGATTTTTACCTGCACATACGTTGCCTACAAGAGGAAGTAACTGTTTAGACCACCTTATAATTCGCTCTAAGCATAAACCTATGACACTTCTCTATGATTCAACTGTAACGGATCATTACTCTTCTCTGTTCTGCCTTAATAAAATTACTATTAAATCAAATTCCACTAAATATATAAATAAAATAAACTACGACGCTCTTGACACAGTTATGGCAGGATTAGACTTCGCACCCATTCGGTCCATGATGGATCCAGATGATGCTGCAGATGCCTTTATCAGGCTAACTAAGACAGCCATAGAAGACTGCACTACAACAATAAAGGTATCTGCAAAGAAACAAACTCTAAAACCGTGGATAACGCCAGGTTTGCTGAGGTGTATACGTAACCGTGACTCTCTACATAAAAAAGTAAAGCAATCACCTGACAACATCATAATCAGTATCGCCTATAAACGATACAGAAATTTTTGTACAGCATTATTAAGGAAAGCGAAAAGAAAATACGATTCTCTAGAATTAAATAAGGCTATGAATAACCCTAAAAAACTATGGGAAACTATTAAAAATATCACGAATACTTCCAAAACCAAACACTCTTACACACAGTTGTTATCAGCTTCATCATCTCCGATTCAGTCTTGCAATGAAGTAAACCAATTTTTTGCAAATATAGGAAGGAATCTTGCAGATAGTTTAAACAACAAACAATCACTTACCCGCTTTTCACTTCCCCACACATCTAACTTCAAAAAATCATTTGTGTTGGAAAATACAGATCCTGACGAAATTATATCAGCCGTAAACATGCTACGAACAAATGCGGCTACCAGTTGGGATGGTATCTCCACCTTGTTCTTAAAACGTTACGCCATATCCCTCGCACCTATACTATGCCACATTTTCAACCTTTGCTTTGACTTAGCCATTTTTCCTACTTCATTCAAAAAGGCAGCCATTCATCCCATTCTCAAGGGCGGCGATGGGTGCCTAGTAAATAACTACCGCCCCATAGCGGTACAGTACTTTATCAAAAATACTCGAACGTTTAATGAATAAAAGACTCATTCACTATCTTGAGCATTATAATATTTTTCATCCCACCATCTCGGAAAGAGTATTTTTAATCTTCAGTATCTGAGTGGAAAAGCCGTTTTTATTCTCTAGAGGATAAAGTAAATTGAATTTAGAACATCGTGTGCACTAAGTTTGTGAATTAAAAAAAACATTAAACCTATTTACTGCTACCTCTATGGTGCCGAATATATCATACAACTTTTTTTTAATTTGTTAAAAACTCAGACTCGGAACCTTCTTGGTGTTCTTTTTTCAATTTGCTTTGTACGCGGTTCTTTACGCGGCATTTTTTCACGTCATTGTTAAACCTTAGGTATATTAAAAACAAGAAACTTGAAAACAAGTGAAAAAACTAAAATGAGTGATTCTAGCGACGAGGAAGTTTGCTTGACGCCAACAGAATTGACTGAAACTGTTAATAATGCGCAAATGAGCTTTCTCCCTCAACAATCACGCGAGAAGTATTTAAAACAGTACGATATGTTCAACACGTGGCGACTAGCAAAAGGAGCCAAAACTTTCTCAGAAAACGTTTTGCTGGCATATTTTATAGAATTATCCGAGAACAAGAAAGCAAGCACTCTATGGAGTACGTATTCGATGCTAAAAGCAACAATAAAGATGAAAAAAGACAAACATATCGATACCTATCCTAAATTAGTGGCATTTTTAAAAAGAGCCTCATCTGGTCATCAACCAAAAAAATCGAAGGTTTTCACAGTATCTGATATTGAAAAGTTTCTTAACGAAGCACCCGATTCCGTATATTTGGCGGCAAAAGTAAGTCAGTTGCACATTCAGTATCTACTTAAGTATATTAATCTCAATTAAATAGTATACTTAGTAGATGTTGATAGGCATAATTATGCGTTCATATCAATTTTATTCATTTATCTACTACAATACTCTTTACGTTACAGGTTGTTCTTATTATTGGAATAAACGGAGCATGTCGAACTAATGAACTAACACAACTTAATGTCAAAAACATTGAGAAACATTCAGATGACTTACTATTAATTAATTTACCTAATACAAAGACAAAAAGAGACCGCAACTTCGTCATTCGCAAGGAATACGTAACGATTGTTGAGAAATATCAAGCCTTACGCCCGCCTAACACTCCAATCAATCGATTTTTTCTACAGTATCGCAATGGAAAGTGTGTTAGACAGCCTATGGGTACTAATAAAATTGGCAGTATCCCACGAGAAATAGCAACATTTCTTGAACTTCCAGAACCCCTGTTGTACACGGGTCATTGTTTCCGACGAACTTCAGCCACACTTTTGGCTGATTCCGGAGCTGATCTGCTGTCCCTTAAGCGCCACGGAGGCTGGAAGTCCAATGCAGTTGTAGAGGGATACATAGAGGATTCCATCCAAAATAAGTCTAAAATATGTGAAGGCATCGTAGGAGCCATTACACTGAAAGAGCCTCAATCGGATCCTTGTACTGGCCCTTCTACATCAAAAATAAGCCGTTATGAAACACCTAACCATCTCCCTCTCTCTCCAACATTCACGCCAAGGGAATCCGATGAATCGGTACAACTATTAAGTATGACAGATAGTTTACCGAAAAACAGTACACAAGTGACTAACACCAATATTACAGTACCAAACAAAAATATTACACTCAATTTAAATAACTGTAGCAACGTTACTTTAAAATTTTCTTAATTATACCTTAGTATTATTTTGTTATAATTTAAAGATTATTCTGTAATACTTACCTGTCATAATGTAGTAATTAATACCTAAACTGAAATAAAAGTGTACCTATCTTGTGATTGTAAACGTTTTTTTTTTGCATTTAGTCATTTCCTCGCTGAGGTGGAATGAAAAGTTACGTGTTGCACTCGAGTGCAAAGATTTTTCACCTCGTGCTCTTTTGATTCCCTCGCTAACGCTCAGGATTCTAATTTTGAATCACTCGCTGCGCTCGTGATTCAATTTTAGAATCCTTCGCTTGCTCGGTCATCAAAATTGAACACGCGGTTAAAAAGCAACTTTGCACTCTTGTATAACAAATAACTATTGTCACCACAACAATTTGGCTTTCGTAAAAAGAAATCCACAAATGACGCAATACACCTATTGATTGATCACATAGTGAAGAATTTAGACGATAATAAAAAGGTATTGACCATTTTCTTAGACCTCACAAAAGCCTTTGATACTGTGCCCATTTCGACCCTTTTACTCAAGCTACAATGTATAGGTGTAAGGGGCCCACCACTTAATTTATTTAAAAGTTACCTAACAAACCGTTCACAATTTGTGACTATGGACAATTACCGTAGCGATACAGTTGCTATCGAATACGGTGTGCCACAGGGAAGTATTTTGGGGCCCACTTTGTTCCTTGTATCCATTAACGACCTCTGCAACCTAGATATACCAAATGCCCAAATAGTTTCTTATGCAGATGATACTGCAATAACTTTCACCGCTAACTCATGGTTGGAACTACAGTCAATTGCACAAAAAGGATTTAACTCCGCACTAAGATGGCTTTACACACATACTTTGACCCTGAATACCACAAAAACTAATTTTATTACCTTCTCAATAAATAAAAATTCCCAACCAAATCCCGCTTTGTCCCTAAAAGCTCACTCGTGTAACTGTATGTCGCGGCAGGCCTGTCAGTGCCCATCACTTACTCCAGTAGATCAATTAAAATATCTTGGCATCTTCATTGACCAAAACTTGAATTTCAAATCACATATTAATACTCTATCCGGCCGCGTACGGAAACTTATTTACATTTTTAAAATATTGCGACATGTAGCACACGCTTCAGTTATCCGGAAAGTATACTTCGCTCTTTGCCAATCACTAGTCACCTACTGTATTTCCTGCTGGGGCGGAGCTGCAAAGACAGTGATGAAGCCTATAGAGATCGCTCACAGAGCTATACTTAAAGTTGCCACCTTTCGCCCGATCTTATTTCCAACGACCGAACTTTATAAATCCTGGAACGTATTAAATGTTCGACAACAGTACATTTTACATATAGTTTTACTCCAACATTCCAGAACACCATATAGACATATCTCTAAACGTCGGAAAGACTTAATCTGCACAATTCCACCCCCACGTACCTCCTTCGTAAAACGATTCTCTTTATATGTTGCTCCATCTCTCTATAATAAAATTAATGCAAAATGCCCAATCTATAAACTTCCATTCTACAACTGTAAAAAAACTGTACGGACACTCCTTTTGGACCTCAATTATGATGACACTGAATTATTCCTCACAAAGTAATCATGTTAACACACACAAATACACACGCACACACTCACATGCACACTTCACACAACGCACCTGCACCGACACATACATATACCCACACGTTTTAGATATGTCTTGTATTAATGATAATTAAATATCATATAATTTTAAATTTGATTTTCATATTGTTTTTGATTTTGATGTTAATTTTAATTTTGTTTATAATTTTGGTTTGTTTTTAACTTGGTTTTTGATTCTATTATGATTTCGTTTTTAATTTTGAATTTGAATGCTTTTATGATTTTAATTATGGTTGAATTTATTGTCTTTTATATTAATATAATCGTCAAACAGGCTATATTAATATAATAATCCGCCAATTAGGGGACCGGCACTGTCTCTCCTTAACACAGGCTAAATTCTAGCCTATTTAGGAGAACAGTACTTCATCCGTCTTTATTGTAAAAATTGAAAATGCAATAAATTTACTTAAATATGAGCGGGCAGACTTGTTAAGGGAAAAAAATTGGGAAAAAAACGAAATCTCCTTGCAGTTGGTGCTTTAAAACCTATTATGTTAAATGTAATGAAAGAGTGACTTTTCTCGGTGCATGTAAAGAATGCAATGCTAAAATAAAAATAGTGATTCAATATCCTACAGAAAATATTGCTTCTTGCACCAGTTTAATTACAGATTTTGGTAAAAAATTTAAACATAATTAAAAAAAAAAACAAATTGTCACCCATAAGCGCAAAAAAATGATGGAATAAATGGAACATGAGGCTCCGATAACAGTTCATAAGCAATTAATTAATTATGCAATGTAAGTTAGGGATTTTCAGCCATCCCATCTACCTTCACATGGAACTTTACGACAGAAAAAACATGAAAGTACATAATCTTAGTGAGTATTACCATAAAGATTCAATTTTGGCGTTATTGTATATGGCTCAAAATGTGGAACCCTATAACGATTATATAAAACACATAACAATTTCATCAACATTTTTATATTTATTATTGGTCTACGTCTCAAGAAATATACTACAGTAAATATCATAAAAACCACTGAGCATCGAGGCAACTGGTAGCATTTTTAAAGAAACTGATTTAATTGTGAAAGCTTTGCTGTATGTTGCTGTAATGTACAGCAAAGAAAATAAAAGAAGTGTTCCGGTTGCTCAAATTATTTCAAGTTCTTAGACGTTGGATACTATATTAAACTGGTTAAAATATTGGAAAAGTCAGAAATCAATTCCTAACGAAGTGGTTTTGGACCAATCTTCAGCGCTAATAGGAGCCACGATCAAAGCTTTTACCGAACATACTTGTAGAATCGTTCAGGAAACTTGACGCTGATGAGATATCACTCGAAGCCTTATTATGTTCGCATCGAAAAAAGCCATTTTGTAAAATACCATTTGTAACCTTAACTGTTTTCAGAATGTGGACCAAAGAACTAAAACGTTTTATTGTAAGTGTAGTATGTATCTTAAACATCTAGATGACTACGGAACTGCAAATCAAACAATTTTAGATATAATAACCGTTGGTCTCAATAAATACGATAATACTGGATCTCCATGCGATGAAGCTAAAACAAGGTTAAAAATGTTGGGTAAAACCATGAATCTTCCAGATTATAAAGACTTGGAACATTAGAATTTGCTAGAACAACTTAAATTGAAAGAAATTAAAGACGTTAAAGAGGAACTTACATTTCCCAAATAGTATCAGAACAAATTAGATCGGGAAAATCTGGTAATTACATTAACAGATCTCAGACTCCTTATCACACGAAAACTTATTTTACATGTTTACTTTTATACCAACACTAACCCGGTTAGTACAGCAACTACCATTGTGGTCAAATGTGATGATTCCAATACATCATTTAGAAAACCAAACTCCGTCTTCATCCAACGTGGAAAGTTACTTTAAAATGACGTGAAATCCAATAGATTGAGATTGGATCAATTTATCGTCAAACATGCAGATTTTAATTATTGAAAGTACAGATAGAATAAGAAAAGAAAAGGGTGACTCGAAAAAAAGAGAAAATACGAAAGCAGAGGTAAATAAAACAGAAGATGATTTCCCAACAGACTCAATTTTTTCTAAAACTCCCTCGTTTTCTGAAAATTGCAAGGGTGACGCTCGAAAGGCCATGAAGAAAAAAAGAGTGAAAATTCCTAAATCTGTGCCAATATTGTTAATTGGAACAAGACTACGAACTGGCATGAAGGATTTATTCGTGTCGAATACTTGCGCATTCGGCTCGGTTGCACAAGTAGTTGCAGTAGGGTGTGTTGAAGGGTTTTATTTAAATACTCATTTCAAAAAAATTATTGATGTTAAAACTACCAGTTTTTGCCACTTAATTTTAACATGCCAAATATAACAATGCTCAATCAATCGGCAGAGTCTATGTTATGTGCAGATAATAATATTGTACAATGTCGACGTAATGACTGCAACGGCCATACGAACATAACATACGACCTAAGTAATAAAATAGCTTTTGACCTGAATCAAAGAAATATAATTTGTCTTAAAGACATACCTATGGAAATAACATTAAATAATATAAAATACGAAGTTCTTGGATTAATAGAGTTTTTACCGTCCGATGTTACAGACATCCACAATATTGGTCACTTTTGGGCTCATTGGCGTCGTAATGCTGAATGGAAATGTTTTGATGATCAATAATTTTATAACCAAAACTCCGAATTCACTTATCGCTAATTGCATTTTGTATGGACACAAATAAAGAGGTAATGACTTTAACGCGTTATTAACTTTCATGATTTAAAATTTAATAATTATCAATAAAATATAATTATATAAATACCTATGTACCGAGATCAATAATTCCTAACAATAAACATAAGTAAACGAGAAAGTTGTTTTATTTCTCAAGTATTATCCAACTGATCAAGTGTGTTTTTTTTCTTCAGGTACATTATTAGGTACAATTTTTTAGTGTAATTATATTTTATGAGTAATGGATACACAATAAAATATTAGAACACCCGCCATCTTGATGTCAATATGGCGGGTGTACCTTAATTTAGAAATAATGTCGTTCTGAAGGGGGTACAATTTTTTTAAACCTATGTACTAAATAGTTAAATTTAGGTAAATTTTTTTGGTAAATGGGATGGTTCGATTAGTTAAGGTACACCCGCCATTTTGACTCTCACCGTTTTCGAGAACGTGATTACAAATATATACTTACAAATATTACTCATTTAATAAAGGATGATTCGATAACGATGACTTTGATGTCTATTTCTACGGAACTGATCTAGCATTTTAAATCTATATTTTTCAAGTATCTATCATAAATTAAATTCTGAGTAAGTTTCTCACTAAATCACAGTAGATAATCTTTTCCTCGTTCTTAGTTATTTCTGTTCTTCGTAGAATCAGTCAGACTTTCCGGAAGGTACTTCGATCCGCCTTATGATAAGAACTACTTGCAAGAAAGAGGATTAGATTCAAAGAAACGGTTTCAATATGATCCTTAATCAAATGAAACATTCAATGTTGCTTTGCTTAATGATCTGCATAGTTGCGTTGTAAAAGGAGCTAAATTTCACCTAGCATTAAACTGATATGCATTTTCATATTTTAGGGTTTACATTCATAGAAGTCATTTAGTGATCATTTATTGAGAGACCCCCAGCTAACCCCTGACGATGTTATTGGGTTTATGAATACTCATTAAGAGGGAACAGGGCCCGCGATTCTCCATACAAACGTATTCCCCGTTTTTCTTCCTGAATAATGCCTCTAGAGCTGTCTTTTTTTTATAAAATCAGGGTCTCTATAGGCATGTCCCTGTCATTTCCTTATTTTCAGCAATTAATAAGTAAGGAAACTATGACCCTCCAAAAATTACAAAAATGCCCCATTTTTACCGCCGTGATTAGAGGACTACCAGACTAATTCGGAAAAGTTTTTAGCATAAAAGAAAATAATAGGAACCTAGACATACGAGTACTCTTTCTTAAAACTTTAATGTAGAAAATTATTAAATCGGCTTAGTTTTCGAGGAGAAAAAAGGAGAATGCCAAACGTCGTTTTCGTCAAAAATTTTGTGATATAGGTAATCGGTCTGAGCTGCAGTGGTCCCTATCGCACTTTACGGGGTTTAACTTAGTTTTTCGGGCGCAGCGCGACGGCAATAGTTTCTTCAAATACCTATTTTTCAAATTCCTCGCAGCCCCTGTTCCCTCTTAAGAACCCATCACAGGGTACAAAAACTTTAGGAATAATTACAAAAACTTATCAAGAACGGGATTATACCTATACTCGTGTATGACAATAATGGGGCAAGTCATTCAAAACAAGATCAAATAATAGATGGCAGCCCTTGTGATGTTAAACAAATACAAATACGAACAGAAACAGTCCACCAACTTCGTTGTCGTTGGCGACAAATGTTCGAATTGGTGGTAACAGGTTAGCCAGCCAATCTAGGCCAACGTTTTGAGGTTCATACAGGATTTATAGAGCGCTCTTTTTTATGCAATGACCTTCTTTATAAATGGGCTCGCTCCTGGGCTTTCTATAGTACTTTTAAGTATTGAATCTTCTATGAATTTCACACTGTTCACTTTGAAAACATGTACCAAGGCCGTCCGTCAGTAGTAACGAAACCAGTATAAGCTGGCTTCTTACACTGTTTGTCGACCGCACTTTGAACGGGATGTCAACGAGAAACAAGATGCGGCGTCGTCGCCGTCGTCATCTCGTTGACGTCCCGTTCACGGTGCGGTGGACAAACGGCCTTACCGTGAAACTCCGTGCAACACTAGGTCGGTTCAAGGTCAAAGTGTTACCACTTGAGCGCCTGCTACACGGTCGCCAACCGCGTCCCCGACAGAGGTGACCTTGGTTGGCGACCGACCTGTTTCAACTAAATGGTCTCCAATATGTTCTGTCGTGATATTCGAGGAGTAAAGATATCAAGGCGAATTTTTTTACCGATGCCTCATTGGCGATTGGATCAATTGTTTTCCATTTAGAAACAAAAATCTTCCAGACTAGGCGCTGTTCGCAGCTGAGGTCCCACAGACAGGGTAGGTCTCTGTACAACTCGGTAACAATTTCTTCTTCTTCCGCCATTTTGCACTTTTTAATACATATTATGTCAACTTGTAAAACTTGCGCTCGTAACACATGCAACAATTGACAGCGAGCAACTGACGTACCTACTCGCGGTTAGCAGCCGCCGTCTACACGGTCGGCCCCCGACTTAACCTCCTATGTATTCGCCCTTGCCCCTGGGTCGCTAGCGCAGCTCTACAAACATGATCGTTGGAAGGTCAAACGAAATTTGGTCGTAAACCACCAAGGTCTCCTCTGTCGGGACGCGGTTGGGGACCGTGTAGCAGGCGCCTGATGTGCGACCGATTGTGAGAATGAGCTATGTTTATTTTTTATATTTGCTTTTCTCTGTTGTTTCTTTTGGTTTATGGTGAAATTGAATTCATGGGCAGCTGCACCCTCCTAAGCGGTCATTGTACTCATCATTATGAACAACTTTCACTATGGGAACCAACCCTGAAATCGCCAAAAAAACCAGCGGTTCCCTACATTTTGACGAATTATGCGAACATAAATGTAGGGAACAGCAGATTTTTTTTTCATTTCGTTTTAGCATTTCCGACAGTAACTGCTATTTGATACATATACTCCTGATGGTGACATCAAAAAAAAAAAACACTAAAAAGTGCAATAGTTATTGTGTAACACATACAACTTTTCACTTCAGCAGCGAGAACATACAACGTGTAAAAAAAATACCTGTCCTATCCGTGAGGGTGTTGGGTATTAGGTATCGTACTGTGATCATATTTATGTGGAAATTTTCAGGAAAAAAGAATTCCCACTTTTATTTCTATGTTGAATTTTACTGGGTTGTGTAATTTTATTACCTTTGGTGCTGGCGGCCGTCGTTTAGCGGGTGTCTAAAAGTCATAACTAATTACTATTACTACGTAATTTTGGAACAAAAAATGTGAATTTTAAATACCAATAACTTTTTTAGTATCAATAATAATAATAAAAAATACTCTTTGGTAATGTTACTGCAGTACCATACGCCCTTTTCTTATCGGACAAGGTTTTTTTTTACATAATCTTCATCACTTCGAATTTTGCGGCTACCATCTTGGATTTACATTTTGACCTCACTATCGACTTAAGCACCCTCGATAATTATGAAAACGACACCCATGACGAACAAATTGAATATTTTCGCAGCCACCATCTTGGATTTATATTTTGACCTCATTACCGGCTTTAGCACCCTCGAAAACTATGAAAACGACACCCATAACGAAAAATTTGAATATTTTTGCAGCCACCATCTTGGATTTATATTTGGACCTAATTATCGGCTTTAGCACCCTCGAAAACTATGAAAACGACACCCATGTAGAAGAATTTGAAAATTTTCGCAGCCGCCGTCTTGGATTTTTATTTTGTCTTCACTATCGGCATAAGCAACCTTGAAAACCATAGAAACGATACCCATGAAGAAACATTTGAAAATTTTCGCAGCCGCCATCTTGGATTTATATTTTGACTTCACTATCGGCTTTAGCAACCTTGAAAGCCATAGAAACAATACCCATGAAGAAACATTTGAAAATTTTCGCAGCCGCCATCTTGGATTTACATTTTGACCTTATGATCGGTTTTAGCAGCCTTGAAAACTATGAAAACGACACCCATGACGAAAAATGTGAAATTTTTCGCAACCACCATCTTGGATTTTCATTTTGACCAAATTCACACTTTCTATCTCTCTCCGTCTTTCTTTCTCTTTGAATTATTAGAAGAAGACAGTCGCAAGCGCTTTTTCGCGTGACGATTTCTGCGAGTCTCGCGCACTCTTACCGCAAACTTCGTTCCAAAAAATTTAATAAAACAGAATATTAATATATTTAATAAAACCATATCAGATGATTTTCAATTTTAAGGTTTTATGTTTATCCTAACGTATTATTGTTTGTTTCTTTTTTGGGCCTAGTAGGCCTGTATGGAGTTTTGAAATCGAACTTCGAATCGACTTGTTTCTATATCTCGCTTTTTTCGTATCGAAGTGAAAGTGACAAAACTAATTAAAGTTCAAAGCTTTAGAATTTTGTGAGTAGACCCAACACTGTTCTCGGCATTTAAAAAAAATAATTATGAAGTTACTTTGTCTCACGCTCGCAGCAAAATTAAATTTTGCTCACTGTTTTTAGACAGCAAAAAAAACCTGCTTGTTTGAGGTGCTGAGGTGAAAAATAATTTTAATTTCGGAAGTCGGTGTCTTTGGTTCATATTTTCGTTTTTTGCCACCACAAAAAAAAAAAAACAGTCGAATTGAAAACCTCCTCCTTTTTGAAGTCGGTTAAAAATACCTCAATGATAAACAAGTTAGAATTAAGTAAGAAGATTACAAGTGATTACTTAAGTACTTACTTACATTGAAACCCGAATACTAAACTCCTTAGCAGGTAGATAAATCAAATTCTCATTAGTTAACCCACATCTTGTTCACAGAAAGCATGAAATAAAGATGAACATCCACGATCTTAGATCACTGTGAAAGTCTCATTACTGTCGGTCATTGATTCTTAAGTAATGCGCGTACGCAAGATAAGAAACTGTTGTATTGCAGTGTTTTTATTAGCAGTAAATGGTCAACAACATGTTACGAGTAGAAATGTTGGAGTTATTGTCAGTGTTGTGGGTGGAATAAAAACAGTTGGAAACTAACTAACAATGGTAGAAAAAGTATAACAAAAGAATGCAGGCAATGAAAGAGAATAATTACCTAGTCGCTACAGATCGTAAGTTTTTTTTATTATCGTTGAAGCGTTCGCAACTTATTAAATGAATGGGTATTCTATTCATATCTGTTTTTTATTAATTATATTTTGTTATGCATATAATAATATGCAGGTAATTACCGAGAGAGGAGCTCGTGGCTAAGTAATAACTGCCGCACGGGTCAATCCGTCAGGTTAAGCTACGCTTGACGGGGTTGGTCTGTGGATGGGTGAGCATCTTTACATACCAAGACTCCTCCGTGCCTCGGAAAGCACGTTAAGCCGTTGGTCCCGGTTGTCATTCGTGGATCTTTGACAGTCGTTACGGGCCGTCAGAAGCCCGAAAGTCTGACAACCAGTCTTACCAAGGGGTATCGTATTACCCAGTTACTGGGTTGTGGAGGTCAGATATGCAGTCGCTCTATGTAAAATACTGGTATTCAGCTGCGGTTAGACTGGAAGCCGGCCCTAATATAGTTGGGAAAAGGCTAGGCAGATTGATATGTAAGTAAATAGCCTTTGAATTAAAATCATAGTTATCGTCCGATTGGGTACAATCCCCCACGTTGTTTACGTTTTCCTTATTTATTATTGATTATTTATACATTATAACAACACAGATACATAATTAATTATGTTGGCACAACGTTGTTTTTCCCCATTTTCTCGGCGGGAAAACACCAAACGTGCTTTGCTGTCTGCACAATTATCTAGGAACATAATTGCTGACCATACCTAAATATTATAATGATGTCATAGATATGTTGTAATTGTAATCATAAATCATAGAGATAATAAATTCGGCTGCAATATTATGTTATTTTAATGTCAAGGAGGTACTTACAGGATAAAAATATATAAGATACATATAGTAAGTTATTTATTGACACTGAATAATAATGGCAATACAAATAGTGTGACATGCTTTATTAATTTAATTTGACATCTCTGAATAATTTATGGGTACTAACCACAATAAAAAATAACCTTTACTAAATAGTCTACATTTACAATACACTATCTAAGGTCGTTGACCCTAAATAAACTTTTTTTTTTGTTTTTGTGTTATCATGTTTAGATATTGAGACTCATCACGTTGGTGGGGTTTCGCTATCTGATTTAATTTGACCTTGTCTACTGTATCCTCATCTATGTACCACAAAATAAAATAAATTCTTTGAAAAAAAAATGCTTCCCGTAATAGGCACAACAACAATAGAAGTCTGGCACTATAAAAGGCACACAAGTACAGGCATAGTCTAAGAACATGCCCACCCCAAATACCTCAATCTAAAGGTCACCGTTCACGTTCGGGCTTATCCGATACACTCTGACATGCTGCAATCCGTAAATTTTTTTCAATTGATTTTCAACTTTATTACTAAAGCATAAGGTTCAAAGTTGATAGGAAAAATTTTACAGTTTCGGGAAGGTTGATGTGCTGGCGTCTGTACATGGACAATCCAACTAATCTTCTTCGACCTTGTCTAATTTTTAAAAGATTTTGAAAATTCTTTTTTCATTTGGTAGAGGAAGCTTACGCGGTGGCCGGTGGTCCCCTAAAAGTTTTATAAATTTTCCTTGGGTAGTTTTTGAGTTCGCTTCAATAATACGTATTTTTCCACTTAGTCTATATGGATGATGTTATATTCGAATTTGTGTGGAGTACCTAGATACCACAACAAAAAAAGTGAAAAGAAAAACTTGTTACAAAATAAAAAAAACAACTTCCTAAAAAAACACGACAAAGTGAAAAATTACTGTAATTTCGGAAGTCGGTGGCAAGAAACGAAAATTCAAAACCAAAGAAACCGAATTCCAAAATTAAAGTTATTTTTCACTTTCTAGTTTTTTTGGAAGTCGTAAAAAATAAAACATTTTTAAATTATTATTGACGTGTATAAATCTACAATACAGGGGTCTACTCCCTATCGGCGTCTCCTCCCTAGCGCTATCCGTATAAGGGTGCTTCGCGCTCCGTCTAAATTACGGACATACCGTAAGTGAGACGGCGGAGAAAGCACCCCACTACGGAATAGACCCCCAGAATTAAAATGTTTTCTAATCAATGAAAAATGATAATTTCAATTTATGTTCAAAGTTGATTGGGGAAATTTAACAGTTTCGGGTACGTTGATGTCCTGCGTCTGTACACATAATAACGAATTCCCGTTCGTCCCCCGAGGGCGACGAAGTCGAGGGGACGAACGGGAATACACCACAATTATGATTATATTTATGTTATCATTACCACTCATTTATTTATTCTCTGAATATAATATGTGTAGGACAATCTATTTTTT
Organism: Xanthia togata; assembly: GCA_963853775.1. Lineage (NCBI taxonomy): Eukaryota > Metazoa > Arthropoda > Insecta > Lepidoptera > Noctuidae > Xanthia > Xanthia togata. Next base: position 16,268,462 of record OY970809.1, read on the forward strand.
TTTTTTTTTTTTTGTAGCAAATTAAATATTATTATTGTTTATTTAAGTAGTTATTTGCTTTAATATTGTGTATTATATTAGTGTATTTAATATAATTATATATTTAAATGAATACGTATGTTTTAACATTCATGTATTTTTATTGTGTTACTTATCTAGTAGTCAGTTATTTTTTGTTTTTGAATTAATAATTTAGATAGGTATTCGTCTATTTTGTTAAAAACTTTTATTTAGGAATTGTTTTAATTTATTTAAAAATTATTACAAAAGAATTGATTAAATAATTACTAATTTCAAATTAGGCTGAGAATCAGCACTTTTTGAAGGTCAAAAGTAACAAAATATAGCTCCCAAAAATGCTCACGTCTTTGTTTCAGCATCAACAAGTATTTTCTTCGATTCAAGTGTGATATGATGAAGACAAAGCTCTATCAGCCTCTGCATTCTCAACCTTATGTAATATGCATAAAGATCATCGCCGAACGACGATGATCGACAAACGCCGAGCGTCGAAAGCAGTGAATGAGAGGCGAACACTGGATCAGGCAGACCGCAAAAGCAATGGACAAATTGGACAGATTTAGGTACTACAAAATGGCCAACAACAGCGCAAAAACGTGCAGTTTAGAAAAGGGGTGACTTGCCTTGCTGTGGGATGATGGTAGAATAGCATTGGCTAACAGTAACCATGTAGGTAACTGCACCGCAACTTAATCCCTATTCCGTGCAGATAAGACGCAGAACAGAAATTATAGGCACACCTTTAACAAAACTATATTATACACGTGCGGTTATGCATAGCTACCTTAATTTAATGAACGCCGGCTCCGATCAATTTGTAGGAAGGTCATTGTTTGCAATAGGTACCTACCTACATGTTTAGCGTATTTATAGGCACTTGTAACACTTAAGCAACTCTGTTTGCTTATCGTAAACAAGTATATTTTAGCATCTTTCCATTCATTATCACGTTATTTAAAGCCAAATCCCTATTATTAATTTAGTACTACAGTACCACCCGTTTTCATCAGTCGGCTTTTAGGTTAGCGTATTACGATGCTGTGTCATAAGTATCGAAAACGAATCCTAATGTTTCAGACACCACGGTCGACATCCAAGCCCCGCGGCCGGCGCGGGGCGAATGCCGTTGCCGGGAATGAAACTGAAAGGAAACGAACATAACATTCTCTCTACCAACATCACGGGAGCGGAAATTTCTGCGCATGCTCGCTGAAGACATCCGCTTTCCACAGTTTTCACACAGTTTGTCGTGTGAGGCACGAGGGCAAGAGGGAGTCAGTGCGATATAGTCAGCCATTGGAACCGCATGCTTCACGAAACAAGATGTTGGACGCGTCTGTATATTCTCTTTGTCGTTTATGTAAGCGAAGTAAATTGCGTCATAATTTCATAAGGAATAAAGATAATTTACGTAATTTTCGAAATATTGGGACTGATAGACAGTTAGAAGGTATGGATTTTTTTAATTTTAAATACAGGCTGGTTCAATAATAGATTTCCATAATACTGTAATAAATATGGGGAAACCCCAAAGGAAGATTTAGCTAAATTTTAATCTTTATTCATAACAGGATACAGATTTTGTTTCAAAAACATCTATTTCTGACTATTTGATTGACTGGTTTTAAATTAAGTAGTCAAGGAGCTATATTTTTTGGTTATGATACTGATTGGTCGTAAACACGGAACAAGTTTTAATTCATCTCCCCTTAATTTCGAAATGAGCACGGAAAGCTCCGTGCAGTTCCATTTAATGTTATACCGTGAAGTTTTCTTAGAAATTGTATTGTTCGAGTCGCGTCGCGTCGCGCTGGTCTGCACGAAGCTTTACGCAAAATGTTAAAGCATTTTACAAAAAAACGCTTTCTCGTGTAATAAAATTGGATCTTTGGGAGAAGATCTAGGTACTTCATTCAACTGTTCGTAACACCATAAAATATCTATCAATACCTGAGAAAATCGTCATTCAATCTTGCGTAAGTGTAAGGAAATCTATACTTACTAATATTATAAAGAGGCAAAATTTGTTTTTTTGTATGCAGGGGGTAATCTCCGGAACTACCAGTCGGATTTGATATTTTTTTTTGCATTGGTTAGTCCAATTCTTGAGGAAGGTTATAGGTGGAAAAAGCTAGTACTAAATAAATGTATTGTCCGTATAAAGAAAGAAAGCATAATATTATTTATATTAGGTTGGGGAAAAAGTCTTTTCGCATTATACTATGTATGAACTTGTAATAAAATCTCTTTGGCTATACTATTTGTATCTGGCTGGTTTTGGTATCATTGAAAGTTTAAATGTTAAAGAACATAATTCCAAATTCAAATTAGGAAAATGTGTGATTTTCATTTGTTTTTCGTACCGTCAAGATGAGTGAATCTAATGAAGAAATTCGATACATTTTAAAATTTTACTACAAAAAAGGTAAAAATGCAATGCAAGCCGCGAAAAAAATTTGCGATGTTTATGGACCTAGTGCAGTGTCTGTGAGAGTAGCACAAATTTGGTTAAAGCGTTTTCAATCCGGAAATTTTTATGTCAAAGATGCACGTTTCTCTGGTCGCCCTATTACGGATAAAATGGATGCCATTTTTGAAAAGGTGGAGCAAGATCTGCGAATATCAGTAGTTACGACGTAGCTGAAGAACTAAGAATTGACCACAAAACAGTTTTGTCGCATTTGAAAAAAACTGGGTACACAAAAAAGCTCGATATTTGGGTACCTCACGAGCTCACTGAAAGAAACCTAATGAACCGTGTACTCATTTGTGATTCTTTATTACGACGTAATGAAACCGGACCATTTTTGAAGAAGCTGATAACTGGTGATGAAAAGTGGATCACGTACGATAAGAATGTGCGAAAAAGGTCGTGGAACCCAGGTTAACTCGCAACAAGGTGATGCTGTGTGTGTGGTGGGATTGGAAGGGCATTATTCATTATGAGCTGTTACCACCAGGCAGGACCATCGATTCTGAACTCTACTGCGAACAACTGATGAGATTAAAGCAAGAAGTTGAGAGAAAGCGGCCGGAATTAATCAACAGAAGGGGTGTGGTTTTTTTATCATGATAACGCTAGACCTCAAACATCTTTAGCCACTCAGCAAAAATTAAGAGAGTTTGGCTGGGAGGTGTTAATGCATCCGCCGTATAGTCCTGACCTTGCACCTTCAGATTTCCACCTGTTTCGATCTCTTCAGAATTCCTTAGGCAGTGTCAGGTTAACATCACGAGAGGACTGCCAAAACCACTTGTCGCGGTATTTTGATCAAAAGTCCCAAAATTTCTATAGCAATGGGATCATGTCCCTACCTACAAGATGGCAAAAAGTTATCGAACAAAATGGTACCTACATAGATACTTTAGTTAAATGTAAATAAACTATATTAAAAAATGTTTTGAATTTTCTTAAAAAATACGAAGCAACTTTTTCCCCAACCTATTAATAATATTCTGTAAAAATCTCACCCTGAAAAGTTGGTGAAATGAGCTTGAAGTGAGCTGTCAGTGTCAATCCCTAGCATCAAGGCTCGAACAAACAGGCGCGACGCCGACGTGACGGTTCGACGCTATTCAAGTAGAGCAAATTCATAAAAAAAGTTGCATCACGCTTTCGCATCGCGCCTGACTGCGAAAGCTTTCAGATGAAATGACAGCTCACTTCAAGCTCATTTCACAGGGTATGACTTTGACTGGACTTACATATTTCAAAGTCGGTCTAAAAATAGTTAAATAATGAAGAAAAACAAATAAATCCAAGGTACACAATTATTATTGGACATGGCTTGTAGAAAACTAACGAGGTTTCTTGAGTTTCTTTATGGTTAAGGCGCGGTAATAAGCAAATCTTTAGCGATGGAAGGTGAAGCAATCACTGTAGTGCATGGCGGTATGCAAATACGGTTGAAAATGGCGATGCGTTTGATTTTGGTTGAACCTCGTGTCCGCCAATAAAATGATAGATATTTCGCAGTTACACGTTAATAAAAAGTAAGTAAGTTGAAACATTCTTACATATTTCTTTAGTTGACTAATTTTCCTTTTTTAAAGTTACAAAAAAAAAAGAATAGTTGTCGCTCAAAATATTGAGCATTTCGAGACAAAAAGTGTTTTCGGGTCTTTTTTTGCGATTTTTTTCAAGCATTTATTTATACCCTGTCATATATGGAGCAGCCTGGCCTGTAATATGGAGCATTACGGCTAACAATGCGACGAAAAAGTGGACGTTTTACGGAGTCTGATTGGGTAGAGTAATAATGGATGATCGATACTTAGTTCTTTCAAAGAAAATTCAAAGGCGTAAGTATCTTCTACCTACTAATCTTTATAAAATTTTAAGTACCTACTTATAAAATTAAAGTGGAAGACTACGTCATCATCTACCTATAGCCTTTTTCCAAGTATGGGGTCCGCTTCCAGTCTAATCAGATTCAGCTGAATACCAGTATTTTACATACAGCGTCTTAGAGCGGTCAGATAGGCAGTCTATCTGACAGACAGCAGGATGGTAGCAGGTGTGTGTAGGGAGGTCGTAGAGGCTATTTTAATACGCCCCAGATAGTTATTGATGAGCATAGAGCCATACCTACTTAATAGACTAGCAAGAACATGTTGTGTTCTAATTTGTAAAATTGCTCATTACGCTCTAAGGGTGAGTGCAGGTTGTAACAACGAGGGGCACTGGTGTGTTCGCCGCAGATCCAGGTGTCCTCCTTCCAATACGAGCGGAGTTTTCATCAGGATCTCCAAAAACGGACCTCATTATCGTAATTTGTGAAAGGATTCGTTCGTCACGAAAACAAATTTGATGATGATTCTGATATACAGTGTCCGACCCGTCAAGACGAAGCAATATGATCAATTTTATCGACAAATCCAATAAGGCATTTTTAACTTAAATTAAACGACATTAAACTGTTATTTTCCTTCTACATTTAAGTAAAGGGTCATATTCAAAAAGTCACAACTCTTAAAGTATTTGACTTACAGCTTAGGTCTTGACAATTTGTATTATCAATTGTAATATTTTAGTGCATCTAAAAAGTAAAAAAGGTATGTTAACGGTCAAAATATTACATATTTTTTTGAAAACATTTAAAAAGTGAAAAAAAACATCATTTTTTTCACGTTTCAAGAATTTTTTAAAGGTTTTAATGGGAGTTTTTGATAAACCTTTTAGTGTCAACTTAAGTATTGCCTACTTTTGTAGCTGTCGGAGGAAACCACTTTTATGCCTGTAGAACCTACACCTGACCTGTGGGTCCTGTGGGTGGACCTGTGGGTCTGTTTATCTGGATTAGAGACATCGGTAGATTTATGGCAAAATAAATGAACCCAACCTTGCTCAGTAAAAAAATATATATTTAAATGGCCGCCATTTCAAAACAGTAGGGGTAAAATTACCTACTCACTATGGGGGATTTTTCGATTTATAAAATTGATTATATTGCTTCCCCTTAACGGGTCGGTGACCAGACACACTGTATATTACAACCCTTATCTAAAAGCCAAGGATGATTGATTATGGTGTTTTTGTCTATTAAAAAGACCACCTTTTCGGAATTTGTCAAAAACTCCAACACGATGAAGATTCTAAAGTTTAATAAGCCCAACTCCAAAAACAAACAGTAAGTACTTACCTACCCTAATTACGTTATACACGATCAATCGGAATTTGAATCGTTTGAAACCAATTGCTAATCCATTGCTTCATAAGTTCGAAAAAAAATCTGCTTCGCAACGTAAATAACGCAATGAATATTATGACGTTTACGAAAATGTGTTGCGTAATTCTAATTAGATAGCAGGTTGATTACTGTTTCATTAGTAAGTACCTGCCTAAAGGTCGTTGTCATAATTAGCCATGCTTTGAGGAATGTGTGCAAGCCGGCTGAATGTTGATCTTCCCAAGTTAGATGTAAAAGTCAGCGATGGGAACGGGTTATTCAATGTCTAGCTCGCCACACAGCGGCTAACAACCTTTTACACACATGTTAAAAGGTGCATACGAGCGATCTTGAAGTGTAGACAGTTTCTTTATAAAAGTGTACTTCACTTTAAACTTAAACACTAGGAAGCAGGGAAATGTGAGAGAATTTAGGGCCGTTTTTAAAACAAAAACTGTGATCTATTTCGATTGCGCTTTTTATGTAAAACATCTAATGCAGGCAGGGCGAACGGCGACGCAGCCAAAAGTGAACATCATTTTTTTAAAATCTGTATATTTTGTTTTGCTATGCCATATTTATTTCCTCAGCCTTTCATGCATATTTTCTATAGATATCTACAAAATAGTTTCGATGTTTCACATCTCAATTTTTATTTTGTTTCCTCTCTCAGTGGGGAAAGAGTTCCTCCTTCTCTATCTGAATCTCTCTATGATCATCTTGGTGCCCTTCGTCCATCGTCTTCGTCCATACAGGTGTATGGACGAAGACGATGGACGAAGGGCACTATTAGACGTCATCTCGGTAGTCAACTCCTTTTAGCCATATTATCTTTCACACAATCCTCCATTCCCATTCAAAACTTTCCTCATGATGTGTTCCCCATTCCTCTGCATCACATTTCCATACTATGACAATCTGTGTACATTCATTCATTGTACATGTCATTTTTTTCCCCCTTCATTTTAGGACCTTGCTACCTCTCTGCCCTTGAAAATAAGTTCAATATGTACTAAACAGACTGAGAGACGCGCCTTTGGTTTTAAATTGGTAGGTATGGGATGTCGTCATAAAAGGTTACATATTCAAAAACGTAAAAAATAAGTTACATGTTAAGGCATTGCCCTTTCTTGAATGTTGACGTGACCGGCTAACGTCACACCTTTGACATTCGTTTGTTTTTGTTTTCATCCCAACGTCACTTACTAACGACTTGAGTATACTTTAGGCTTTCATTAGCAATTTTAATTTCGACTTTGAATGGTTAAAAGTGAGAATGTTGTGAGTGTAATACCTAGCTACCTCTATAGAGCTCTCTAGCTAGAGCCTTCTGCTCTAAGCACGTAATTCGCACTGATACGTACCTTCTGTGTTTTACTCTTCAAATGTCCTATCCAATTTATCAACTGTTTAAATAATAAATATTTGTAAAACAATGTCATGGCTATTTATTTATTCACAGTTATGTTCTTACGGGCTACTACTACGGACTTCGGCATCAAACATTTTCCTTTTGAATAACATCAATTAACGTAGGTAATTGATTTACGTGTACCGAGATCCGAGATAAATAAACCTTTTTGGTTCCTCTGAAGATGATGAGACAATCTCAAACTCAAAGCATTTAGGTACCTACTTATTTCACAATTTAACCAATTACAGGCAATTTTGAATTGTCAAAGAGTCGGTTAGATAAGAGGGCATTGAGCTTTTTTTTTTTACAAACAAATATGTTTTTATGAAGCTTGTTTGAAGTAGTAAACAATTAAGTTAAAATGTAGGGAAATATATTGGTATTATTGGGGATATCTACTAGACATTATGCGCGATGTAAACACGATTTGATAAAGTTGCCTCGATAGAATAAATAGGCAAAGTTACCATATATCGAGCATTTTTTTCCTCTATTTTAGTACTTTTTTTATATAAATAAGTAATTTTATATTATCATTAATTTATTAAAATAAAGTTCATAGATGAATGGAGCTTTTATGAGCAATAGTTTTTTATTTAAGAGCAATATGATGAAAAAAACAACGAAAAGCATTGAAAAAGTACAAAAGTGTTACACTGTGTGTGTCGTGTGTGTGTGTTTACTCTTTACACTTAAAGAAAAAGACAGAGACAAAGGCATATGGTCGGTACGCTCATAAGGCTCCTGCAAACAGGCGTGACGCGACAGCGCGACGCAACTCTAATCCTACTTAAAACAATTTCTAAGAAAATTTCACGGTAGTAAAAATACCGGTTTCGAGTCGCGTCGCGCCTTTTTGCAAAGTTGAAACAAGTTGCCCATTCCACAACGTAGATCTCGGCAACGAACGCAAAGAAACAGGAAAGACCCAGCAAAACATGATTTCTTGCATTATTAGTATTTAAACAGACTCTTCTAAAACTAATTTATTATATTATCCATAGAGGCGGTTTTACTTGGAAAACCTTTGTAAGAATTGTACAAAAGAAGTGTAAAAACCTATGAGAAGTTTCATTGATCAAATTCGAAGAAAATCGCTGGAGCACCTGTTGGACCAACATCTGAGTCGATGACAAACAGAAGCGATCAAATAAAGCAACAAACTATTTCTATTGTTTCCAATCCGCTTTTCCGCGTGAATGCCGCCTCGATTAATCAATACGTATTAATCGTTTGAGAGATCGAGTCCACATGGCATGCTTTTTCTTCGGCTGTGCCGCTATAGAATCCAACTACTTGCTTTATTGCGAGCGGCTGCATCGTCGCGGCAGCACGCACGTCTGTATCCGCCTCCTCGCGCGTTATCCAACATCGTAAAATCGAGAAAAAAAAAACAAAATACTTCCGATAGCTTCGATAAATTAATTCGATTCGCTCCGGCCGGCCGACGACGGACAAGTTTTGAAAAAGGAACACTGTTAACGAAAACGCTTTCCTCGGTACGCGAGTGAATTGAACATCGAGTTATTATATCGAGAAATTATATCGAGTGTATAGTTGTGTTCGGAATCGATTTTAGACGGAAGCGCAATCGTCTCTGGGGTGAACTAGTGCCACGCTTCTGGAAGGTCAAGGAACACAGGTGGCGGACAGTTACTCATGCGTCTACCGATATGAGCGCAAGCAGCTATTTGTCTTATGCACCGAATGGTAAGCTATCAATATTTTCATTTGTTCTAGTTTTATTATGATAGCAACACTTATTGAATGTTGATATTCTAATCAGTGATTGAACAGCTGTTCTAAACTAAACTGTGGTCAAATCTAACTATAACTTTGTCTTACACTAATAACAAACTATAAAATGTTTATAGCCTGTTCAATGCCACGGGCATGTAATAATTCATTAAAATAATAACCGCAGCTAAGTAAAATTCTCTGCACTTAAAAACAGTACTAAGGTAAAGTCAGTCATTTATTATTATGCATAACATGCCATACGTTTTCTTTTAAATTTGTTAACAATTGCACACATACTTATTGAAATGTAAGTATAAATAATATTTCATTTTTCATAATGTGGAGACATAAACAAGGTAGTTAAACTGGTTAAACAACCACTTATTGCTTTGGTTATGACATAATATTATTCTTTATGTTATGTATGAGCATCTTTGACACGATCAAGGCCAGGCAACAACTTAATTGACTGAATATCATTATTATTTATTATTAGTGGGGCCCGCAGTTTCACCCGCATAAGTCTCGATCCTGTGGGAATATAGGAATAAAAAGTATCCTAGGTCCTAACCCAAGTCATGGTCTACATATGTGCCAAGTTTCATCCAAATCCGTTCAACCGTTTTAGCGTGAAAGCGTAACAAAGAAAACAACATAGAAGCATACAAAAAATCTAATCCTTTTTTACAATTTTAGTTTACGACAAATATACAGGGTGTTTGGCGCATGGACCGACACAATTTTTTCAGGGATTTGGGAGGTCATTAGCTAGGTTCTAGCTAAGTTCAAAATAGCTTTTAGTTTTTTTTATAATTAATTTAGAAGTTGTAAAATTTCATTCATTAAATACAAAAATTAACTTTGGAAGCTTGTAAGGAATTTTCTTGAAACCAGTTGTATAAAATAAAGATGTTTTTAGATTTAAAGGACTTTGGAGAATGCAACAAAATTTGTTTTGTGCCACTACACCCACAAACAAAAAAGTTATTTCAAATTAAAGGACACATTTTGGGAATTTTTTTCATTTTAAAAAAATAATCATATGTAACCAACCGTGACATTTGGGACAAAGGGTGTATGGGTAGAACCTAGCTAATGACCTCCCAAATCCCTGAAAAAATTGTGTCGGTCCATGCGCCAAACACCCTGTATAGCATTGCCTATACTCTATCTATAGCATCATAAATCATGTTTGTGACCAATATAAAGCTTCGTATAAACCAGCGCGACGTGACTCTAACGAAACCATTCGTAAGAAAACTTCACGGTACAACAATTACCGGTGACGATTTAATCTATCATATTTATTTTACCAACCCGCTCTGGGCCCGTGTGGTAGATTATAGGCGATTCCCTCTCGATGAGAGAAGACCTGTGTCCCAGCAGTGGGCAGGTACAGCCTGATAATGCTTATCCTCCCGTCCGTTACAAAGACTCCAGGAGATCGATAACAATTAAAATTCTATTGTGTCTCATTAGTAGCAGTTGAACTCATATACTCTTATGCTATATTTATTTTAAAATCTCTCATTTCGAGCTCCAATATACGTGTAAGTACCTCCTTTCGTACACTTAAAGAAAAAAAAGAAAATATATCTAAAGATAAAGAAAATATGTCTAGAAAATATATCTAGGAATCCACATAATTATAAAAATAATTTAGTGTAACTAACTCAATAATGAAGTTACCGTGCAGTTTCATTCGTTATAGTTTTTGCTACCTTAACTGTAAAAAATTAGGAGGCTCACAGAACGAGTTTTTACGAATGAAGGATATAAGGGCAATGGTCGAGGCTTACGATATGAAGAGCTTCACTAGCCAATTGCCATTCAGTAAACAACTCTGTTTTCAATGTAAGTTGTTCTTCTTCAAGTTTCCAATCTCAGATAACTTTGAAAGGAGTAACAATGTTGACAACACATTTTCTTATGGAAAGTCTATCCATATTTAAAATTATTCTTCCACCCGCAGTACAAGTTATGGTTCAAGCTATGGAAAATCGTCTGTAGAGGGATTTCCTGCATTGTAATTTGTAAGTGCTCAATCACGCAGTTCCGTTTAAACTTTAAGTTAATCAGTACGACCGTGACTTGTTTGTTTGTAACACGTTATAATGTCAGTCAAGCCTTTCCGACCCATTGTTTTGTTGAGACCTCTTCCAAAGGCCCTGATTTATATCGATTAGATGGCGTTGCCTTACTACTTACTAGTTTTGTTGTAGAAGGTGCTATAGGTTTATAGATAGTGTAACTGTAGTTTTTTAATCAAAAGTCTTCCACTTTTTGTCTTGTTATCATATTTTTTTCTCCATATACTAACCCCATCTGTTCCAGAGTCTGTTTTATGAAAGGTGGAATATGGAATTGGTCAATCAATAATACAAATTGTAGAAGTTTAGAAACGTTACGTCGTAGAAAATTGGAATCTGCATTCAAAAGTCACATAAGCTTGAAATTATTTTTTATATGCTTTAGGAGGGAGATCCGTAAGCCGTAATGAATGTTGATAATGATGACTGGTCAACTAATCTATGCTAATTTGACAACTTCAGAGAACATGGATTTGCCGGGTATCTTAATTTGTTCCGCAATGTACTTATATACAAGAAACCTAAACAGGTTTAGTAAATAATAATTCACGTTTTGAAATTGATCACTTCGGACAGGCAGTGCTTTCTACAAACTGATGAGAAAAAGTCTCCCAACATGAGACTAATTTCACTAACATAATATTCGCTCCATTAGAGCAGTCAACAGTGTGTAAAAGTTACAAGATCACTCTAGATAGACTCTAGACTGCCACCTTATATAAGTAAAATTTCAACATTTATATCAGTAATTCATATGGTGTACATAATAAAGAATATTCTATTCTATGTACTTACAGGGTTATTGGTTATATGTCGGCAACCCATTAAGGAGATGTAGGAGAGGCCATTTACAATCAAATGACCCCTTTTGACTCCTAAATGAAAAAAAAATCGAGTCATTTGATATTTTAAAATTTTAAAATGTAAAATATCAAATTACTCGAAAATGGTTATGGTCATGAGGGATTATTTGATTGCATGTGACCTCTCCTACATCACCATAACGGATTCCCGACATACATATAACCAATAAACAGACTAATAGATATACAGGGTGTAAGGGACAGCCCTCCGCAGACTGATGGGGTGAATTCAGTATATCATACTAAGATGACCGGTACGTGAAATTATTTCAGGAACGTTACGGGAATCCAAAAAACCTGATTTGTTTGATTACCCTACACGCAATGTATCGCTAGTGTGGCAAAACGCACGTAGCGCACGGCAGCGCAGCGAGCTTTCGGATTTTCGCCCTCCCCGCCACCCCGCGGTGGTTGAACAGCTGATTTCACGCGTAGTTCGTTAGAGAATTTCAACATCCATTGCTGTTTTTATTTTATTTTAGCTGTTCTATTTACATTAATAGAGTACTGCGTACAGAGAATGTAATTTTAAATTGAAATAAAGGAATAGTAACTGAAAACAAGATTTTAAAAAAAATCCTGAGAAATAGCTTTAGTTCTCTATCGTCGATATAAGGCTCTTGAAAGCATTATACATACATTAAATTACCACATTCTAAACACGTACGAGTTTCCTCAACATATTTTCTATTAATCTTTGACACATTGCGAACGAGGTTGTAAGACCGTTGAAGTCTCGGCTCGTCCTATAAATTCAACCATAAAGCAGTTAGAACTTCATACATTATACTATTAACTATTTTGCAGCATAAATAGCTGTGTTTATAGCCAGATTTAGATGAAATGAATTATTGATTAAATAGGTACAATTTGAATTTGTAAGTATGCAATCAATAATGTTCTAATAATCTTTGTCCTATAATAAAATATAAGTATGTACCATTGTACTTAACTTCAGATTATATAATGTACCTTAGTCCAACAAATAAATGAAGATTATCTTTATCCTTTAATAGACCCTTGTTTTTAATGATGTCTACGAAGCTGCAAAAGCGGTCATCTTTGATGTAAGTACCAAATTTAATGTTCAGGAAGTTCTTGCAGAGTTATATCGTCAGGGTCACGAGACGGAAACTGCCTTTATGAATGATTTTTGACAAGATAAAAGCACAATAACACAAGAATTTACAAGATACTATACGAGTTTTGGTAATTAAGTTATTTTTTACTGCAACAACTTAGGCAATAATTAGTGAGCTTGGTTTAACTGTCAAATTCATCACGCGTAACGTACAGGATCTCAAGTTTTTTCTCACTCACTTCGGGGGTTTTGCGAACTAATGAACAAATGAAAAAAAGTTTTTTGAACAATACAGGCTCTTAATCTCGGCTCACCCGAAGACGTTATGCGAGTAGGGACAAAAAACGATGAGGCACCGACACTCCTCTTTCTCGGCACTTAGCTATAGCAAAAAGTTGTACGAGTGAATCATCAAGACGTCATACTCTTGTGAATTGTAGTGACAGATTTAACCAATAATGATGAAGCTATTGCCATTACTGAAATCAATGTGAATAACAAACTAATTGATTTGGCCTTTGAAACAGAATTGGACAGCTACCCATAGATTTTTCTAATTTTGCTCCTGTCGCAATCAAAACAAAAACCAGTTACATGAATGAATGAAAATTCCATGACATTACCATCGATACAGCTAACATTTCCGTAGTAATAACGTTTACTAACAATAGTATATAATCTATAAACAAGCAATAAACCGATTTACCTACATCGCTGTAGGAATATTAAAATATTGTAAGCAGTGTTGAACTCATTGAGCCTTGTCCGACAGTGCGTCTCACGGTTGATGGCTTTCACACTTCCGCAGATGCCTGTCTATAATATGGTCGTTATTATGTGCTCTGGCGAGAATTTTGTTTAATTTGCGTGGCTTTCTAAGCCAAACATTAGATGCAGTAGGTATACAGAATATGTTAAAACGGAAATGTTTTAGATATGTGCTGTTTAGATACGCAAAATAGGAAGCTCATGGCAGGACTCATGGACTTATGGAGCTGATAAGACACTAGAGAATTTTTTTTATGAAGTAATAGCAAAACTTAAAAAAAAAAACATTGTTTTAGGCATTTTTTTACTTTAATTATTAACAAAGATCTGCTACGGCATTAACTATGATAATAACTTAAATTTCAGTACAGTCGCGCCGTAAATCATTTTTAAATTGATTTAATCTGTGATTTTTCATAACGAACCAAAAAATTAACCAACTCAGAAACTACTGAACTTCGGTAAAACATTTGGTGGCTTAATTTGTTGCATTTTAACCCTACTATGACATCCTGCAAGGAATATACGTAGAGTTACCAGTAACCCTGTATAAATTCTTAATAGATACTAATGCGTACATAAGTATTAATACTTCGTACACCACTTCTATTCAAGTTGTCACTGACAGCAGTGGCAAAAAATGTTCAATAAGAAAAGCCCAAAACAAAATAGGTACCTATACAAAATCACATTATCATTATTAGACAATGTGATGTGTATCAACGAACTAACAGCGATTTAAAGAGGCACACCTAGAATATCACCAACTTTCAAGTTAACAAACCTGTCAATCCAGTGGCAACAATATTTTAGACATAATCCTGATAACTTAACACTGATTTATATTTGCAAGAATATCATTGATTTAATCATTGCAGTGCCAGCAGGTTCTTTCGATATCTTTTTAGGTAAACGCGGATTTAGAAGGGTTGATCATTTGTAAACGTATCCGATAACAATGAATACCGAATATACAAGGAAATAAAATCAGTATCGATAACTAAACGCATTTATAACGCGCAATCGATTCCGAGCACGCCATGATGTTGTAGTTCTGCACCACTAGTCTCTTAATTTGAATTAAAGATCTCTACAATGGCGTAAAATAAAATGCTAAAGTAAAGCAAATTCGCATGACATGCATTTTTAAAATGTGCGTCATCATGTCACCGTCAACCACTGACAAGTGGCTACTAGTGGTGACGAGGACCACGAATGCTATGACATTATACATTTTTAGATCACTTTGCGGTTCAATAGATTCACACATTCTTATAATTTAACATCTTCGAGATGATAATATTATGCATTGTATTGTATATTAATTTGATGATTATTTTGATAGCTTAGGTACCGTGATTAAAGATTCGGAAACTAGGAAATTTTGGAATAGGTACCACCTTCTGAAATCCGATGAATTAGAATTGATAAATACCAAGGAATCAGGATTGTGTGAAAGATGCTATGGCTCAATACTCAGATGACCAATAGAGATGTATGAACGTAAGAAGGACATGCAGCGCCCTCCCCAAATAAACGGAACCCTCCCCAATGTTTAGAGATAGATAGATAGATCTAAATTGACCCATTTCTTAAGACAACATTTTATGAAAATCACTAGTCAATGGTACCTATTGTTGGGCACGCCATTGTTGGGGATTATGTTTCGGGAGGTTCCTGTTTCGTATCAGGCGGGAGGAAACGCCCGGGTGTCATCACCACGTGGATCACTCACTCGAGGGCAGGGTGGAGCATACGGTGGAGGTCTGCCGGGCTTGGGTTGAGCATCGCCGTGTCCTCGTGGAGGCGACCGGTGACGGGGATCTGTCATGTCCGGCCCATGCCAAGCAGTAATGATTCTGCGAAGCAGTAATGCTCGCGAAAGAGGAGGCGGAACGCGTGAGGGAGAGGCAAAATTCGCGCCCTCACACCCCTAGCCGCCGCGAGAGACGCCCTGGGCGTCGGGAATCGCAGGCTACCGTAGGCGTGGGCTTGCGGACGGTGAGCAATGGGTAGCTCGCCGTCCGATAAGGGCCAGGCCCGGGTCGACGGCGCGTTGTGTTCCACGCGCGCCTTAAAGAGATGTCAGCAATGGAAGGGTTCCGATGGGACCGATGCCTGCCGGGGTTGCGAGCAAGTCCGAAAGGGATACCGTGGCCCCTGGCAACGTACAGGCAACTGAAGGTACACAGGTGGGTTTTGTCAGTTAGAGTCTGACACGCCCTCCCTTTCCGCCCAGAGCGGGAGAAGTTAATTGATAATTACACATACAAAAAAAAGGGTAGGTATCTATTGTGTGTCAATAGGTACCCTTGACTGAGAGATGGCCGTTTTGCGTGGATGTGACGCATATTTTCCCCCAAATTGTTTTTTAGTGTTTGTTCCTTTGCTTGCGTCTTATGTACCGCAAATAAACGTATTTTCTTTCTTTCTTTCTAACAACTATTGTTTTTTCTTATCAGCCTCTTTCAGGTGCGATATGAATAACTTGTGAAACTGCCTACTTATATATTTTTCTAGACTATTTTTATTATTATTGTTCTGTTCCGGCAGAAATAGCACATTGTGAGATTGCCTTTTCCTGAGAATTTATTTATGAAAATAATACTAAATAGTGAATATATTATGTAAATAGACAATCAAATCCTGAGTACTCAGGCGGCTGGGAGTGAGGACCGCTGTCAAACTAGGACCGCTGTCAAACTAAGACCGCGGTCCCACTCGCCCAATAAAGTTTTTGAATCAGTTTTATTAGCATGTGGTGGTTGGTCTCTCTTCAAATCAGATATGGAAAAGAGACTCTTGTTTGATTACGTAATTGATTTTATTTGTATGTGATGTGACAATGTCACATCTTCTTTTTTTTCATGTCTTCCTTTTGGCTGTTTCGCACATTCTGAATTTTCAAGAAGCGTAGAAGAACATGGATGTTTAGATAACAAAATTTGCCTCAATAACTATCATCTCTATTTTGCTTTTCTACATACATACCTACGCTCAGAGACAGAGCATGTCTTTGATTGAACTTAGTAGGATTGCGAAACAATGAGAACAAAAACGAATGAGTTGTCTTCTTTTATAAAAGCCTCTCCCATTGAATAATGGCGCATTTATTTTAATTATAATGACATTCTAAATAAGTCTAACGATAATATTATATGTGGTTCGATAAAACTATCTTGCAACGTCTACATAAGGTTAGACCGACTAGCGTGCCGCGCATAGATTGTCAATGTTACTATTCCACATGACGAGAACCTCGTGAAAGCTGAGAAACAAATAAAATATCTCGACTTAGGACACGAGGTTGTTGACATGTGGAATTTGAGCTCGGCTGTCATCGTGCCGATTATCATAACGGCCAATGGCCTAATAGCCGAAAGCCTCGACCAACATCGATCTCGTTCGGCGGTTGAATCAAGGGTCTGATTCAGAAGGTAGTTCTCCTCGATACGGCTCGCATCGTGAGGAGTTTCCTGTTTCTGCAGCCCTAACCACCAGCAGACTTCTATTTTTAATATTTTCAAATGTTTTCTATCTTTTTATTTTAAGAAATATTTAATAATATAATAAGATAATAAATAAACGACATTATAATAATTGATACAAAATGTTTGAATATAAAAAGTAGGTAAGCTTATTAATGTATTCGTCCGAACTCCGCACTTAAATAGATTTTGCTTATGATGAAGACTATACTGGTATTTATATTTGAATCGTTATTAATTAACATATTCGATTCGCGCCATTAATTATACTCAAACTCATTTATTTGAAATAAACCAATTACAGGCACTTTTGAACTATCAAGGGGTCGGTCAGTCAGAAAGATGAAGATTCCAAAGCGTAGTAGGTACCTATGGAGAAGAACGGGCAAGAAACTCTAATCAAAATATAGTTACAAAATACTGGTTACATCATTCATATTGAAGTTATACATGTGAGAACGGTATAAAACAATAAAAAAACAATTCAAAAACTAAATTAAAATAAGCCGTGGCAGCTAAGAGATGACCAGTCCCTGGTCACGAACATGACGCATGGATTAGCACCATTCAGCTCAACCATTTTCTTGTAAACATCTTATTTTGAAGTTAATTATAAAATAACTGCTGTACCCAGTGGGTTAAACTTAAAGTATGTTCTTTGGACTATGGTATGGCGTATTGCCATGTCGAAGTCTTTTTGAACATTATTTTCGATAGGGTATTCTATCGTCTCATCTATTTATAGTGGTTGAATATTACACGATTTGGATATTATTTTCTTATATATAAAACCATAACTAGTTTTTGCTAACAGTTTTAAAGGTTTTTTGTTGGATTTGTAATGTTTTTAGCCTGAGAGAGCTCACGACTTCAAGCAAAACCGGAATATAGTAATAGACAGGAATGTTTTTAAACACGTGAGTGAAAAGATACGCATTATTTTTATATTTTTTTGCTGGGTGGCTGGGTGGGTGATGACCTCACGATGGATAAGTCTTACACAGACTATGGAAGTTAGCACAAAGTAAGCATGCTGAATTAGTAAGTAAGCAAAATATGTGGAAATTCTTATATTTAAGATTTTATGTACCATATTTTATGCAAAATAATGAAGTTCAAATTCAAAATTCAAATTGCAAGATTCAAACTCAGCAGTGGGTTGAGTACATAATATTGTACATGATGATGTGGAACATCTTCATGTTACAAGAAACTTGTATATGTTACCGTGCGTTTGCACTGGCGAAACATCACAACAACACATGTTTATATGGAACTTTGACAGAAACTAACGATTGAAACATGTTTTGTTGTCAATGTTTCGCCAGTGCAAACGTACATTTATTTTGTGAGTTATTCTCCAATTGGGTGTTGAATCTATGTCTCATGTTTCATCCAGGATTACCAAGTTAATTTTGAATGTTTGGACTTACTTATTAAACGCGAATCTTTTCCGCCTTTATGCCATAAAAAAATAAAAACTACAGACGTTGGGAGCTTCCGATGTAAACTGGATCTACTTTCGTATTTATACTACCTACTCGTTTGCAGAATTTACTAATATAATTTCAAACACGTTTTCGTTTACACATATCAAATTTCAAATTCTTAATTCACGAAGAGGGAACTATAAAATAAAAGGAAGTAAAACGCAAGTTCTAGCTACTAGGAATGCAGAACTACGTTGGAAGTTTCAATCATGGCAATTGGATCGTCGAATCAAGCAACCAATCTGGGTCGTCAATTAAAGTACAGAACATTAACTAGGCAGATTATAGTTGACCTTTGTTTTGCAGAATTATGAGTAGGTACATATCGCATTACTTCTTGTATTACGAGATTATTATTTCTTCTGTATATAGCTTTGTTGGTTTTAAATGCTGTGGTTTTTGTTTGGGTCTTTTACGTCCTTACTCTATAGTAAGGACTGTACTACTGTATATAGGTACCTATCTACAGGCGTTATTTTATGTTATGTTTAATTTAGTATGCTTCCTAACCTGATATTGAATACTATAATGTATAGATATTCATTCCCTGGCATATCTTTACATCATAGAAGAGTATTTTTTGATGCTCAATTTTTTGGGCTTCCTCCTGATCCCCTCTTTTCGTAAGTCGCGAATTTTGAGACACATAATCACATGAATGTACATATTTTAAATATTTTAACTGCTTGTGAATTAACAATTTAGTCGACATTTTAAGACGCGGATGCTTATATTTTGGCCAAAATTCTTTGTAGAGTTCTGATATTGATGATATTGTAATTGGTGTTTTGTATACTAATTCGTTAGGGTCACTTGCCAAACTTGAATGCAATATCGATACAGAATAGGAAGAATTTGCATTCATTTGATTCATTCAATAAGTAAGTTCATAAGTGCGCAAGGACAGATGCATCACTGTGCTAGTGTCACTGCATTAGGTAGGTGATACACTTTAAAAAAATAGAATTATCGAGGTACATTATATAAGATACCCGGAAGACCGATGAATATTAACGACTTTTCGGAAAGAAACAACACAAAAACACGAGTTGATCGAGTTTTATTTCACCCGCGTCGATATATGTATATCTCAATTTAAAGAACTAATTTCATTTAGATAAGATTTCCTTTACCCATGGCATTACAAAGTTCATCATTTATTACTTAATCACCGACTCCGTTTGCTCCGATCCTAAAATTTATTCATATTGTATATTCTTCCACCCTTCTCTACTCTAAAGTCTGAATTCAAATATTCTCTTTGTTTACATTCTGTACGTATTCGTTGTTGTGGGTACATACGGTACAGTAGGGTCAGCAAACCATCAAGATTGTCGGCTGCGCCAGTCTGCGAGGGGGAGCATAATAATATCATAGCTATTGCAATGACACCATTACATTTCCGGATAAGTGCAGTTATTAGTTGTTAGACTGACAAATACTACGAATGTACTGCATTCGTAGTATTGAATGGTACATCATTAGACAAGGAAGCTTTTAGCAAAGATTTTTAATTCAGTGATAACAAAAAAAAAAAAAAAAGAATATTATTTATTTAATAATACCACTTACATTTGTTTTTACAGGTCGAAACCCAATACAACAATGTAGTCACAATTTCCACACTCAGAGACGTCACCCAAAAACCGATGAGACACCACCACCAACAAAATGAAGTCTTTTTAAACTCCTATTTTGACTGACAGGGTCCAAATTTATATCTGTCGATATGGATAATCAATTAACAAGTCCCAAGTAACGACTCTGAGTACCGGCACTAGTTACATGCAGAGGACAATATGTTAAGTGTCACCCTCTGGACTTCCGCCAATGAGCATGTAAAGATATCCACTTGCAGAGAGACGCTGTTGAGTATCTTTATTGCCCACCCCACTCTGGTGCAAACTTTAACAAGTTTGTACGGGCCACCGGGACTTTAAACAGCCTCTCTCTCGACCCTTGCCGCAGCCTACTGTTTGAACGAGCATCCCAAAGATTCTAGTTATCATTTTAGTTATGAATACGTATAGCTTGATTGGATTGTGTGGAAGACGATAAGGCTCGGAAGGAAGTGAATTCTGAGATGACGGCTAATAGACGTGTGTATGGAGGAAAAAGATGTGCTGCCAAATAAATTGGGCTAAGACCAGGAGGATATGGGTTATTTAGAATAACCAAACGATTGAAGTTGAAACATATGCTCCTCTAACGAAGCCCCTATACATAGACGCTTGTCTCAAAAAAGGATATTGTGTTTTGATTTACTGTTTTTCAAAACTCATTATAAGTAAAAAGGTATACTACGATATTTGCAAGTTTAGCAATTTTTTTTTCATATTAGTCTATCATCACAACAGTATAATTTGAGAGCTAATCTAAAATCTTGCTAATCAAAAAACTCAGTAGGTACCTACAAAATGTTCTTAAAAAGCAAAAATATCACATAATGACATGATAGATGGGTTCAATGTGTTGTTACATTCGTACTTGGTATTCTGCAGTCTTCCGCGGCGTCGCCATGTAATTATGACTCATTTCCTCCGTTTTGATTATACGTTTGCAAAATAATAAACAATTTTCGTTCAGCCATATTGAGTCTTTTTCATCTCATGTTAATAATGGAACCTTCTTGTTATTCCGACTTAGGATTTTCAGCAGGAAAAGAGTTTATATTCGAAGTTAGTTTTTTTTTTTTAAAGGAGTTTGTAAGACCATCTTTGTATTGTATAAATTCAATCTCCTTTGTATTATACATATAACTATGTAATATGTATTTTATTGACTTGAATGTGCACTGGCGGCTGTGAGTATGTCATGCTCACTCAGATGTCTTACTGATGGTGGCGCGTGTGTTGGATCATGTAGCTCCCTTCAAAATGGTTGAGCTGAATGGTGCTGATCCAGCGTCATGTTCGTGAACGGGCGCCGTCAGTTGGGACTGGTCATCTCTTAGCTAGCCTATTTAAATTTATTTTAAGTTTTTAAATGGTTCTTTATTATTATTTTTTTTATTACGGACACTTTTACGAACGTGCACGTCTTTGTTCTTACATGCATAATTTCAAAATGAATAATGTGACCAATATTGTGTATCACATTGTTGATTTAAAAGAGTGTCCGTGGAGTTTCTTGCCCGTCCTTCTCCATAGGTACCTACTACGCTTTGGAATGGGCAACTAGCTTCATATTTCTGACTGACCAAATTCTTGACAGTTCAAAAGTGCCTGTAAATGGTTTAATTGAAATAAATGCTTTGAGTTTGAGTTTAATCTGTCGCGCGCGCAATTAGCAGACACAATAGAATTTTATTGTTATCTGTCTCCAATATGAGACACCAGTATTATAAAGGTTAAACGGCCATAGATAAAGCACAGATGCAGCATTATTATGGAGCAGCTAGTGAAGTATACTTTACGAATTAAACACAGCCTTGATAATTGCACTTAATACTGAAGTTACTTAATATGAATGTAGCGGTTATACCGCCACATACGAACTACGCATCAAAGACATGACATCACACAAATCCTGCATCGCGCAATTAGAGTTTACCGCGCGAACGACAACTATAAGACTATCCGACATCAACAGTCGGGCAGTCGGCCCGCCAGACACAACACCCGTCTGGTTGAGGATCCTCCCTTTTCTATGGTGGATGAGTAAACTTTACACCCTGCTCCTCATACCGCTAAATGTATATCAAGTGACATAATATTTGCCCAGCACTTCTTATGACTCCATATTAAATCAACAAACTCATACAAATGCGACTTACTGTTAAACTTTCCGTACAAAAACAGCTGGGTCTGGGTACCGCGATTTTTCCAGTTTCTTAGAAAAAGTTCTAATGAATGGTTACATCATTAGACAAAACATCAAAATTCTCAGAAACCTAATTGATACTCACAACATTTGTATGTTAATTTTATACGATAACTTTATAGGTATACCTAAGTCTTAATTATACGGGAGGAGTAAAGTATTCACGTCAATTTTTTGCTGTCATGACGTTTAGATTTATAATAGACACTTTGGACTCTGCTCTTATAGCTGCGAATTCATAGGTATGCTATTGTTATTAACTTCAAAGTTCAAGGTTCTCTTTCGTAACTTTATTGTGATCAACATGATTCTGTGTTTTCCGATGCATCGGTTTGAATGAAGCTCATTTGAGGAACAAAGTCCTCACGTATTTTTTGTTGTTGTCGTCATGATGCTTCAAAAAAGGCGCGCGCGTTGGACTATACTCCTTGTAAGCTTTGTTATTTAAGAGGGTTACAACTTCTAAAGCGCGGCCACTGTCAGCCTGCATAGAAAAGAAAGAGAAGCGCGATGACACAACGCAGGTAAATTATTGCAAAATATGAAGCAATTTACTATTTACAAAAAATCTATTGATTGGAATAAACAATTAAAACACTATTACGCTGTAGTATGTTGCTTGTAGAATAATCTGATAACAAATCTGAATGATTGCATGTATTATTAAGATGATTTTTAATCATTAATATAATTTTTTAGAGGTATCTTCGTGTTTTTTTCTATCGTATCAAATTAGTTCTATTATGTTTTCAACACAGTATCTTCCTAGCATATATCCTGAAAAATATCATATTGGTATACTTTGCGTTTAGGCACGTTTAGGACCTGTAGTCCTCTTAATGAATAAGTTTAATGTTCAAGGTTCTCTTAAATTTAAATTATTAGAATTCCCGCGGAGTTTTTCCCGCGGTTAACATAAGGTGCAAAGTCTACACGTAATTTTTTTGTAACGATGATACTTCGAAATAGGCACGTTGGACTTTGCTCCTCGTTTAATTGAAGTTTCTTGTTCACTGTTCAAAGGAACTTCAATTCTGGTTGTTTCCAGTAGTTAGAATTATAAACTTAATATACATATAGGTATATTATTATGCGCTTTTTTACTACTTACTAGATTCATCTACATATACATGAATAAAAATGAAATGCTGTCCGTTGGTAAGCACATCACTTGAGAACGGGTTGACCGATTTGTCTATTTTTTGTTTAAAAATTCACGTAATAGTCCGAATTTGGTTTTTATGAATTGAAAAATTGGAAATGTATCCCGGAAAATTCTCAATATCGGAATAAACTGAGTGTATTTATGTATTATTGAAATTTGGGCACTACGACGGCGACGTCTGTCGGGTCAGCTAGTTGATGAATAAAGAGTCAGTTTCCTCTTGCGTTTTTTTATTAAATTTTCCAGCTGGACCATAATACGCTGATCTCATACTATTTCATATTTGTCTACAAAAAAAACAATCGTTCTTCTAGCACGAAGTCGCCAGGCACTCGTCATTGTAACATTACGTCAACAAATTGTGATGTCACAGAAAGCATAAAAAGTAGTACTCTTCAGCTGCGTGGGAGCATCGTAATTAACGTGTTGTGTTTAGGTGTTCACTACACAATGTCAAACTACCCACGTTTCAAACAAATCGATTCTGAAGGTGTTAAGAACTCACGCAACAATAGGTACTAACAAAACTTATACCGAGTAGCTAAGATGAAAGAAGGATGTCATTTTTTTATGTTAATTATTTAGGTACAGACGCCAGCACATCAATCTACAACATTCTGTCAAATTTCTATAATAGATTTTCAACTTAATCACTAAAGGATAAGGTTCCAAGTTGATTGGGAAAATTTGACAGTTTCGGGTAGGTTGACGTGCTTGACGTCTGTACTATCGAAGAACTTAATACTAAATATCTCAGCAGTTTGAAAACAAAATCCCTTGAACACGATGACCACATGTGTTACCACCCCGGTTCTATAGCGACCGAGCGGTGAAAGCAGAAATAGTCCTTACGGTGTATAGATATGAACTTCTTCGATGGTATCGACCTACCTGCTATTTGTTCCCGCGACTTTGTCTACGATTCAGGATGAAAACCCTATGTTCTTACCCAGGTCATGGTCTATCTGTGTGCCAAATTTCATCCAAATCCGTCCAGGCGGTTTTGGTGATTGAGTACCTACTTAACAAACAAACTCACGTAGGCATAAGGATGGCATTGAAAACAAAAAGTGGTTACAATACCAACTGTTTACTGCAGCTGCCATTTGTCATGCCACCAACGCAATAGAAGTCAAAATCGGTTGAACGGACTGTAAAAATGGTTTAGTTTAATGTCTAATCTTATTTCAAATGGAGTATAGGTACATTTCTACTGAAAGCTTTCATGAAAATTTATTGCTATTCTTTGGAAAATACTCGGATCAAGTCGGTAAGTGGTTATGTTTCCGAGAGGAATTGATTTGCGGGGATAATGCATTAACAATACAAAATACTAGATACAAAATAGGTACTATTACATTTTATACGTATTGGTAAAAGGTCAAAGACTGCTTTAAGACTGTTTGCGGGAGCGTTTATGGCTTCTTAATTAACAAACTTTGACTAGTAAGAATTATTATTCTTTGCTTTGGTTACTTATTTTTTTTTTTTTTTTTTTTTATTTAACAGTTTATGTACACACATATACAAAGACAAGAAAAAAAAAGGAACATAAAAATACGTACAAAGGCGATGCTTATTTCTAAAGAAATCTCTTCCAGCATACCTGCGATAGGAAAGTGGATAAAAAGAGATGTAGACAACGTGCGTAAGAGTAGAAGAGAAAATAAAAAACATAAAATAAAAACATATTTAACTATTCACTAATTTAAAAATAAACATATACTATGAAAATATACTTACATACATACCTACTTCTAAGATAAATATCACTACTAATAATTATAATGTAGTAAGTATATAATATAATAATAAATACAAAATATGCAACTATGACGAACTGGAAAGATACCTAGTGTTCCTACACTCTTCTTTTAAAAACTCCAATAGTTTGGCAGTCCTTAATGTTAGGCTGAAGTGAATTCCACAACTAAACCGCGTGCACACCGCCAGCGAATTCTCCCGCATGATATATTTTTAATTATATACTCAGTGTTAGAACACTGAGTATATAATTAAAAAAATCTTTCATGCGTAGACGCATGAAAGATTTTTTTAAATCGGTTTGGCAGTTATTGAGTTTATTCATTACATACAAAAATACAAATCTTCTCTTTATAATATTAGTGTAGTGTAGTAGATCCATACAACGATACAAAAGTTCATTGACAAATTAACAGATACTTAATTAAAAAAAAAAAATACAAAAAAAAAGTTTTTTTTTTAAGTTGTTTATAAAAAAGTTTTTATGTTTCAGTTTTTTGTTGTGCTACCTACACTACACCACACAAATTCGAATACGACTACATGCTGTGTAAATAAAAGTGACAGGAACTATAATATCATCCTTATATCTAGTATAAGTGGGAAAAATACGTATTATTGAAGCTAGCTCGACAAATACCCAAGCATAGTTAATAAAATTTATTAGGAATATCCCAACAAAAAAAAAAACATCAAAATCAATTCATAATTGGCGGAGTAATCGCGTAGACACAATAAAAAAATACAATACAGTCGAATTAAGAACCACCTTCTTTTTAAAGTCGGTTAAAAATAATTAAAAAAGAGGCAATCATAGCAAGGTCGAATATTAAATAGATCTAAAAAGAAGGGTTTTTTTGAAAAACTTGAAAAACAATTCAATAAATTGCAGCTAACAAAAAACATTGTTAACGACGCACAAGGTTTATTAGTAAATCCTATCATCTAATTTTTAGGGTTCCGTACCCAAAGGATAAAAACGGGACCCTATTACTAAGACTTCGCTATCCGTCCGTCCGTCCGTCTATCACCAGGCTGTATCTCATGAACCGTGATAGTTAGACAGATGAAATTTTCACAGACGACGTATTTCTGTTGCCGCTATAACAACAAATACTAAAAACAGAATAAAATAAATATTTAAAGGAGGCTCCCATACAACAGACATGATTTTATTGCCGTTTTTATAGATAATGGTATGGAACCCTTCGTGCGCGAGTCCGACTCGCACTTGGCTGGTTTTTAAATGATGCAACACCAATCCAAAACGGACAATTATTTGATGTCAATAAATTATTTATTAATCATGCACGTGGAAGTTGTTATTTATCATTTTTGTTTTGTTCTAGGAATTTAAATGAATAACACGAATAAACAAGACTAACAGAATCTCTTTCATAACATTAACATAACATCACGCCTGTATTCCCCGAAGGGTTAGGCAGAGGTGTACCTATAGTACACCCACATTTGGCCAGTTATGTTTAAGTCCCATGTAATAGGGGGCAAGCCTATTGCCATCAACCGGCAGAAATCCAGACTCCGGGCTGCTACTGAGAAATTCCAGGTGGAAAAACCCAATAAACACTTTGTCTGATCCGGGAATCGAATTCAGGACCTCATACTCAGCGCTTGCAACCACTAGACAAACGAGGCAAACTACACAGTCTCTCCCAATCTGCCTTTAAATATGACATTGGCATCGGTGAAGGGTGGGCGTTTTTTGGGACTGTCTTATGTAACTTTGACGTTCGAAAAGTGCTGATTCTCAGCCTAGTTTGAATAAATGACTTTTGAATTTGAATTTGACATTATTGAATAATCTTCACAAAACTTTTTACTTTTTATTTAGGTAATGATAAAGTTGAAAATCTATTAAAGAAATTTGACTGATTGTAGTAGGTTGACGCGCTGGCGTCTGTACACAGAGCGTAAAATCGATTACAGTTTTAATAGAAAAAATAGTTCCCTTCCCGATTCATTAAAATAGGTGTGATTTTGTAACTATGCAGTATTTATGTGAAGCTTATGCCCGTTTTCACCTTCACTAAGTGATACTTAAATGAATCCTAAATAAAAGTGCACTGTTAGATTTTTAACTTTTACTCGTATTTAGGGATTCATTTAAGTGTCACTTAGTTGTCGGTGAAAACGGGCATTAGTTATAGTAAATCCTCACCTAAAAAAAATAAGCAAAGTTGTAGTTTCTTTTATGTTTACCTAGTCACTTTGTTGGCGTTTTTGTTAGAAGAGGGGGCGCAACTTTAAACTTTATGCATATAATATCTAAGGTCTAAAAAACATCAACTTTATATTGGTGTAAATAAAGTTGATTTTAGACTGACTAGTACTGTTGAAAATGTCATAAAAAATATGAAGTTGTAGCGCAAACTGAACCTTATGTGTAGTTATTACAGTTGTTTTGCCTAAAACTCGTGTTTGTTTTCATGTTTGGCAAATAAATTGCGATCGATATCTAAACAAAACACAGTCTAGCCAACGCAACGGTCAGATGCAAATAAATAAGTTTGAATTTTGTTGTTACCGGCCTGCTTGAGTGCATCTGTGTCTGCACACACACTTCTTGTCCAATATAATGTTACAGTATGCGCAAAACTTTTTGAGCTCTCGGAAGTTGCACGCGAGTGGCTGTGCAGTAAGTAAAAAATGTTTCACAGCTTACAATAAATGATTTTGCACTCATTGTGTCCTGCGCGGTTTAGTACTCGGGCCTACGTTCAGAGGGCTCATAAAGTTTTGCGAGAACTGTACCCGCGGGCCGCGCCGAAGGCTAGTCTCCGTTGACTGGTCCCATGGCCGAAATTGGGTCTGGAGGATTACCGGCCTCGTCTTACATACCTACATTCTGTGTGATGCATACAATACGATGATGTTTACAATACCAAAACCCAGAGATGAGTGAATTTGCCTTTTATGGTCTTCATAATAAGGACCTTGACCCTTACCCATCAGTTCGGACAATCAAATGTGAACGTGTCACCAATCACCTACTTCCCCTCTCTCTTATCGTATCCACGCCATGTAGCTAATAAATTTAGTCGCAAATCGATTCTCTATACATCGAAAAGCAATTGGTATACGTGCATGCGGATCCGATTGCTTTTAGATTAAAGTTCAAAATATCGATATTCTGTCGGTGAGATGGAGTTTTGACTAATAAGTATCTAAATAATGTTAATACAGTAAAAACTTAACATTTAAAAATTATTTGATAGGTAGGTATAAGAAACTCCATGGCCACTCTTGGTAACTTTTTATGGTTTCAATTATATCGCTTCAAACTGCAAACTTAAAGCCAAATATAACATATTTTACTTCTGACAATGGCATTGTGATTGTGACTTGTAACTATAATAGATTTCGCATTTAAGTGATAAAAAAGTTTGCAAAAAAACAAGTGTTTATTTATACTTATAAGCGGTATTTAATAGGCACTTGTCACTTTGTCATTAAGGGAAGAGTCAGCAAAAAAAAACTTGGTTATTATTTTTTTGCGATCATTTAATGCTTTGTTCTAATCGTAGGTACTTACAATGACTGAGTAACAAGAACAACGTAAATCGACATCTGGAGTTTGGCACTGATCTCTTGTGGAACAGTCCCAGTGACAATAGTATAGCTATTTGAAATTCTCACCGACCCAGATGACCCTATAACCCTCCTCCAGGAAAGCAATAGGGACATCAGCACGTTACAACACAATCAAAAAAGACCCGCATTCCGACCTCGCCGACGAGGTCCATTGCGATCGCGACACTCCCGAGTAAATAATACTCCCCCCCGACCCTTTCTCGCAGAAGCGCCAGCCCGCGTAATACTGAGAAATGTAGCACTAAATTCCCCAATTAATAATAATATTAATATCTGTTTGATCCAGCCTGTCCCATCTTGCTGTTCTCCCGCCAGCGACGCCCTAAGCCGAGGTTCGTACCCCACAGGGGGTGCCCTTAGCGAGCGTTCGCTTAGTATAACATAGTATAGTTTATGCCCCTGGCTGGAGGCTTTAAGTTAGTAGCTTAAGGCATCCACAGGATAGTCCGGTTAAGCAGCTGCGACCGCAATCTGAGAGTCAACTGCGAGATGCCGTTATCAAAAAAAAAAAGCTATTTGAAAACTGCAGGACAAAGACCCGTTTCAAAATTACATCTTATATAAGTATGAAGCTCAAACTAGTTGACCCTCCAGGGCTGCAAAGTGAGATAATAATTTCCAGCAATATGTATACCTAAGTAAATGCCATTTATGGCAGAAATTTTAAAGACAAAGTGGAATGAGAAAGTTAGGCTGTTTAACCCTTCTCCTTTTTTTGTTTGAACGGTACATCTATGTTGCTTATTAAATACTGTTTGGGTCCAGTAGATGGCCATGTTTATTGAGTCGTTGTTCAGATTGTCAAGGGTGCAGGTGAATGGACAATTGGAACCCTCTAGCATAAGGGATATAGTCTGTTCACCCCGATCACTAAGATAATAGCAAAAGTTCAAAAACACTTAAGACACTTGCACTCAATCAGACTATTAATAACAGATTTACAGTTACGAAACCGTAAATAAATCGCCAAATTACCAAATAACGATACATTTTCATGTCGTTAGTGGAAATTTGTGTAGTAGCCTGTAGTCCATAATCTACTTACCGCGAGCAAATTGCCGCAACCCGAACCATGAAATTAATTAAAACATGAAGCCAAAAACGTGAAAATGTGAGGTGTACCGGTCGACATAAAAGAGTCTGACGTGGTGACAAATGAAACTAAATACCTATTGCAGACCTATGATGATGGCACTAATTTGCCGACAAGTACTAGTAGGTTTTGATTGAGTCACCCACCGAAAGCAGCGGTTTTTGTTGCACATTTATTTCCCATTCGAAGTGATCTAAGTGCGTTAGTGGCGCCCTCATTTTTTCCAAACTCTTTTTTGCCAAGCTGTGTATGAAACCACAGCTTATGTAAGAGACTGACTGATTTAGTTAAGTCAAGATGGAAATACCATGTGGTTCATTATAAACTGCCTAAATAATAACACACTTATTAGGCTGACCGACTTTAGTCTCAGGGGGTATTGGTTCACTCCTAATCAAGGAATGTAATAAAAGGACGACAGTGAATGGTTTCAGGGAATGCTGTCATACAACTTTGAAGTATTAATAGGGTAATAGCCCGAGAAGACCTGCTTTGCCTAGGAGAACCTGTGGGCTAAAGTAAAAGCCAATCATTTTTAAAAGAGTAACCGTTGAATTTCTTGCCGGCTCTTCTCCATAAGAAACAACCAATTGGAACCGTGCATCTATAACTTCTGACGTTTTGATAAGGGCCCAATACCCATGTAGGTTTACGTGAAATAAAATAATTTGAATTGAATGGACTGATCCTTCACAGTATTTTGCAACTAGCTTACAGAATTATGTCAATGCCTGTCCTCTTAAATACGATGCAGCAGTTTCCAGACTTTTCTATTGAGTGTCATTTCCTGGTGTTCCTTATACTTACGTCGCATTTCAGACCTACAGTTTCTCATAGTAGAGGCAAGTATTTTTCCATAGCTACGATTTATACGATCGCTGAGCCCACTCACGGCTATCAAGTGTAAAACTTGTTTAAAAAACACGATAGAAATGTTAAACAATTGTTACCTTTGAATACAGTTTGCTATGTAACGTCTAACGGGTCTTGCGTATGCGCACTACAAACACACTATTTGATGAATCAATCAATGTTACCGTATACTATGAATAGGAGATTGTTATTATAAATCTCTCATCATCATCTTCCTGCCCTTGTCCCATGTTACTCGGCGCCGGCGCAACTATCTTCTTCCATTCTCCTCAGTCAATCGTCACGCTGTCATTCACTCCCTTCTCTTTCATATCATTCCTCACACA
The DNA here is from genome assembly GCA_963853775.1 of Xanthia togata. Lineage (NCBI taxonomy): Eukaryota > Metazoa > Arthropoda > Insecta > Lepidoptera > Noctuidae > Xanthia > Xanthia togata. Next base: position 16,299,741 of record OY970809.1, read on the forward strand.
ATCCATAAGTACATCTTTTCTTTGGCCCTTCCTCTCTGTCTCCATCCATCCACATTTATATTCATCTCTCTTTACGTCAGTCACATGTACTGTGTTTCAATTCCTTTTTTTTTTCTTGTAGTTAGTGACTAGCCTGGGTATCAGTTTGTATGCCTCTCATTGGCCTCCGACTTGGCTACACATGCCGTCGAGAAATATTTCTTCGGTTTCCTCACGATGTTTTCCTTCACCGTTTTTGAAGCAAGTGATAATTATGCAAAACGCACATGGATCCGAAAAGTCAGAGGTGCGTGCCTTGGGTTCGAACTCGAGACCTAAGTATGACTTGGCAGTCCGACAGTCACACCACTGGGCTATGACAGCTATCATTCCTCCACATCACAATACATGCCCATACCAAGACAAACGATTATTCCCTTTCAACTTTTCTGTCACTGCGCCACTTCCAACTATAAATCACTTATTATGTATAAAAGTTATACTTACAACATCTGTTTGAAAGAACTGTACTTTTTTTGCGGTCTAGTTCGTGTGGGGTGGGAACTGCCCTACTAACTGGGATTTTGACCCCGGTAGCACACCTCCGCTGCGAAACCATAGCAGCGAAACCGCATAAAAGTTAAATTCAATAGACTCGCGTCATTTTCCGCTACTCTCATCCGATTAGAGTAGCGGAACATGACTCGAGTCTCTTTAATTAAACTACTGCGGTTTTGCTGCTATGGTTTCGCGGCGGAGCTGTGAACACCGGCAGTTCTATATTCTAGAAAAAAAAAATGGCCTTTATTTTATTCCAAAAACGTTAGTTAAGTGATGGAAGTCTTCTCAAACTCAATGCATTTATTTCAATTAAACCAATTACAGGCACTTTTGAACTGTCACGAGGTCGGTCAGTCAGAAATATGAAGCTAGTTGCCCATTCCAAAGCGTAGTATGTATCTATGGCTAAGAACGTGCAAGAAACTCCACGGAGTGTCCGTGGAGTTTCTTGCACGTTCTTTGAGATCAAAATATGGTTACAAAATAAGTATTGCTTACATTAAATAAGTATTGGTAAGAACATGTGAGAAAATGCTTGTTGAAACGATATAGACTAAATTGTAATTTAGGAGATGTAGCGAGGCAAATAGATTTCCCACCCAAAAAAAAAAAAAAAAAAAAGGAGATGTAGCGAGGCTAGAGTGATGTGATCCCTTTTTTATAACATACTCATGAAAATAACTTCAACTCAGTCATTTCATAACAAAGCATGTCTCGCGAAATCTACCTTCTCTAAACCAGCAAATTACAGTCACAAGCGGGCATAATAATTAAACAAATTATAAACTTAATTTAGGGCTCCCGCAGACAAACGCGACGGCGCGATGCGACACCGGTAGAACAATTTCCGTGAAGTTTTCATAGAAATTGTTCCACGTCCCTGTCTGCGAGAGCCTTTACACGGAGTAACCTTATGGGTTTTTGAATAATTAAATTACACAGCACAAATGGTGTTTCGTAACGTAATAAGGCCTCGTTGGATGCAAGCGCTAATGCTGAAGATGAGGTCCTGGGTTTGATTCCCGGGTCAGGCAAAGTGTTATTAGAATTTTTGTTCTGTAATTTCTCAGTAGCAGCCCGGAGTTTGGATTTGTGCCCGGTTGATGGCAGTAGGCTCGCCCCCTATTACACAAGACTGGCGAAATGTGTGTGTAGGTACACCTCTGCCCCTAATGTTATGTACTTATGTATGTCATTTTATGTAATGTTACTAAAAAAGTTGGTTTAAGTAATTTTTAAAGATTCATCAAGTGTCATTTTTTGCCTAAGTTGTTAGGCAAACATGACACTTACAGGTTCTCCTTGAGAGATTAACGATGACGATATTTTTTTGGTCATGAATTGGTTTGAATGAGAAGCTGTAAAGAATAAAGCTTAAAATGTTATCTCGTATTCTGAAATCTTTGACCACATTTAAAACTAAGCATGTGATAATACTATACTTCAATAAAATTACTTGCGTATATAACCATATGATATATGGTATTCATGCAAGCGTGGATGCAAAATAGTGCATAATTATTTTGCAATTATGTATAATAGACTTCTCAAGAAAATTAATTATTAAACGGTAAACGGTTTCACTACAAACAGGTTTTCACAAATTAAAAATATACAGCTTTACAACGTGCAATAAAGGTTTTATTGGTTTACAGTCACATCCAAAATGTTGGTCACCTTTTTTAGGGTTCGGTAGTCAACAAGGAACCCTATAGTTTCGCCATGTCCGTCTGTTTAGCTCAAAAACTATTGGTACTAGAAAGTTGTAATTTGGCATGAGTATACACGTAATTTTGCCGAAAAAGTGGTAAAATAAAATTTTGAAAAAACAATGATTTAGGGTACCTCCCCTACATGTAAAGTGGGTATGATAATTTTTTTTTTCGTCCTACCCATAGTGTGGGATATCGCTGGATAGGTTTTTCAAAAATATTAGGGGTTTGGGAAGACCGTTTTTGATTGAGTAAACCGTTCGTGCCTTATCAAGCTTTAAAGTACCAATTTTCGTTAGAGTCAAGTCTCCCCCCCCCCCCCCTCTACCAACTAAACGGTTATCACGTCAGTAGTACCTACCTATATATAATGAAGTTTAAAGGAAAACTATTACAGCTAAGTAGGCTTTACAATTTAACGAGTAATAATCGATCAACTTACATTTGCGGTTGAAAAAATGCATGCATGTTCTCCGATACGGAATGTCAATCATTGTGCGTGGTCCGACACGCACTTGGCCGGTTTTTTTTTTGTTTTCTCCTGCTCAGTGCGGAGCGGGAGGGCGTGTCAGGTTCTTACTGACTAAAACCCACCCGTGTTCCTTCAGTTGCCTGTACGTTGCCAGGGGCCACGGTATCCCTTTAGGAGTTTCCCGCGAATATGTTGGTCACCTTAAAGGCTGTTTTGTCTGCTAACAGCACGTTAGAATCTGCTTAAACGACTCAGCATTATACAGGGCGTCCCTGGATGTATGGCTCAAATCGAACTGGGACGTGGGCAAGGTCATTCCCAAACTTTTTAACCCTGAGAATGTCGGTGCAATTTTTTGTTTTTTTCTATAACTTTTCACAGGGCTCATGAAAAAAAAAACATAAAAAAAATACTATCAGGGCTATCAATTTGATTATTTTTCAGGACGTTTTAGAAGAGTGGGCCTTTCCCGTGGTAATAATTTTACGCAGTTAGAAAAATTGTGTTAAATTAGAAAAAAAAACATTTAAGTACTGCAAAGGCTTCGGTCTGCAGGGCATTAAAAAGGTTTTAGGTTTATGTCAACTCGACACTTGTCAAAGGTGTATACATGCTTTTATGGTCTTTATTACCAAGGAATTGAATATTGTTTTCGATGCCGCTTCTCAGTGCCGTAGCTTCAAAAGGTTATTATGTTGTGTAGTGACTTGATTTAATGCAATAATTAATATAGTAACACCGAATATTTCGTTTTCACCTAAAACGGTTACAACATCAAATTCATTGTTATAATAGACTCGCCCCCTATTACATGGGACTTAAACATAACTGGCGAAATGTGGGTGTACTATAGGAACACCTCTGCCCAACCCTTCGGGGAAACAAGGCGTGATGTTATGTTATGTTATGTTAATTGCAATTCATTGTTAGTATTCTAGTTAACCATATTGTTAGTCATATTTCTTATTTCCATACAGTAATATTTCCAAATTAATCAAAACAGGTAAATTTTTGGCAGCTATTTTCGACGTTGCCAACTTCTTCCGTCATTCTGTGCATGGTCTGGGTTGTCGCAGTGCGCAATAACATTATCGGACCAAAACATTTAACACATAATGGAACATACTGCAAATGCTAAACAATAAGAAAAACAATACAGTTTCTTTTATGAAATAGAAAATTTTATTATCACAAAACAAGAATACATTGGCAAGTTTGCAAAGAAAACAATGATTCATGCTTTTATCAGCCAATTTGATGAATGCAAGTCATAATATGGAACGAATGTGCAAGAAAAGGTTGTGTAGACAGGTGGAAACTGCAAACTGATAGTTACTAATTAAGGCGGCGATAACAGCCTTTTAATGATTTTATTCATTATAAAATGAATAAAATCATTAAAAGTCGGTTACGGTTACGATCACGTCTTTTAAACGAGTAGTGTTAATGATTTGGAAAAATATATGTCAGATTAGAGCATTTTTTAATAACTTATTTTAAGAATATTTTAGATTATGTTTAATATTTTTATATTTGTAAAGTTAAGTACGTCTAACGCGGATAAAAAACCGAGAATCACGCAAAATCTTACAACCGTATTTTTCTGAAACCGTCACCATTTTAAAGATAATTTAATTATTGATATTTTAGTCTGTGTTTTTTTTTCTTTATAGTTTCTAAATTAATAATGTGTCTAATTTGGGACAGCACTCCTTGATGGTCTACTATTACTGGCTGGACGTACGACGCGTTGCGTGAGCTCAGTACAGAACACGCGAACTAACCACTCAAGGTCACTGGCATATATCTAGGTCTTAATGGATTGAATGTTACAGTCCGGGCGTCGAGAGAATGCATTTTTGACAGCTGTCAGTTTCATACTAACGAATATGGTTTTGCGAATTTGATCCTTATTATTAGGTACTAGAAATTGTCCAACTGACAAATGTCAGGACAGGCATCGGCAGGACTGTAAGATAAATTGTGACAAACTAAAAAATGTTGCGACACATTAACAAATATTATAAATGCGAAAGAGAGTTTGTTTGTTTGTTACGGCTGAACAGATTTGGATGAAATTTAGCACATGGGTAGACCATGACCTGGAGAAGGGCATAGGACCTTTTATCCCGATATTCCCAACGGGTCGAGACTTATGCGGATGAAACCGCGGGGTGCAGCAAGTACAAGAATTATAATCATAATAAATTATAAATCTTTAAGTTCATAATTATGACTATTTCATGAAGTCATGACATTTGAGGCCAATTCTAACTTATGGAGTTCTATTGCTGATTCTACCTTAGCGCATCCCCCTAAAACACAGATTTTAAGTATAATTTCATCACTTTTTGAACACCATAATACGTAATTATGTAAATACCGTAGAGGTTTTAGCTTGCATGGCTTTCCCATGAAACCTCCACGGGTAGTTCACGTTTAATGAGATACTATTTCATATTTAGGATAGTAGAAAATCATTTTTTTAAATCGGTTTGTACATATAGTGCAATCCACGACGACGCGCCCCACTCCGCGATTACTGTACTGTAAGCTGTACTTTAGTACGGAGCGGAGCGGAGTGGGGCGCGTCGTCGTGGATTGCACTATCTAAAGACCAGCTATCTAATTACGCAACACATTTTCGTAAACGATTACGACATATTTGTTTCATTTTGACAGTTCAACAACATTCAATGCGGTATTTAAGTAGCAGCAATGGTTTAATAATTTGTTTCAAAACGATTCAAATTCCGATTGATCGTGTATTACGTAATTAGGGTACAGAGTTCTGAGGTAACAACCACGAAAAAAACACCGAATTGAGGAACTCCTCCATTTTTTGAAGTCGGTTAAAAATAATTGAGAGTCAGCTTGGAGAGCTGACAGCGCCCGTCATGATGTAAAAATAGTAGATAGAACATAAATTATAGTTTACAGTAACTATTTATTGACAGCGCACCAGCCAATTCCTTGGCCAAATTGAATGAAACCTTTACTAATGGAAGGCATCGTCATCATACTAATTAACCTTCTTGATGTACAGTCGCCAGAATAATTAAGTAACCAGGCTGCTAACTACTTTTTGATAGAGATCGACCGAAAACAAAAATGGGCGAAAATGGATATTACGGCCGTAAATTGTCGAAAACTGAAAACAAAATTCGGTCATGTAGAATTCTGTTGATCCCGTATTTAAGCTGATTTTATATCACTACACTGGCTCCCGCCATTTGTGATGAACTGACAGTTGACATAAGTGACAGCGACCTCACTGCTGACGTGCACGAGATAGTGTATATGTACATATCTTAAATATATACATTACGGGTCGCACTCGTTTTTAAACCGTGGTATGCACTCTGCTGTACTTTTGCCAAATCTTTGGGTCTTTTAAGTAAGTAGAGCAAAGATGATACAAAAATAAAAAAAACTTGTTAGATCATTCTTGACTGGTTATTATTCTCTTTTGAAGATTGTAAGTTGATTGTTTAGTTGTAAACTTGTAAGCAAAGTTGTAATCCGTTTGAAACCGGTTTTACAGAGGTAGGTACCTATTATTTTTGATTTTCAATTTGGTTTTCCTCTTCGCGCTAAAGTGCATCGATCGGAAGAAACAAGTTATGTAAGGTTTATATGCATACTTCTGATACAACTCGGGCTGAATGTGCCGATTTAAAAAACGGGGTTGATTTTATCAATTTTAATTGATGAACAATGTATTCATCCAAACAATACTGTAGCTGTACGGGACAAGGATAATAAAATAATTTAGGAATTATAAATTAGGTATTGTAATCTTACATATTAAATTCAGCGTTTACCATAAAATAACCATTATCTACGGTGAACTTTGTTGCTTACGTAATACTCAAAAGCTTAAATTAAAATGTGTTTTGATAATTGTTAATTTATATATTTATCACGCTCTTCAACAATGAGTCGTACACTATTAGGTAGGTACCTACTCTACAATTTGTAAGTACATTCAAAACTTAAATCGAAGCGCCTTATACAGCATATGCGCTGATAATAACACAATTAATTGAATAAAATATTTACGCATAGTATTAGCTAAATTGATTACAATAAATTACTAAGATTTATTTAAATAGATACCGGTATTCAGCTGCATCCGGTTAGACTGGAAACTGACCCCACCATAGTTGGGAAAGGCTTGGCAGATTAACAAAGATTAGAAAATCCAATTTAATTTGATTTCTTTAGATTTGATAATGTTGCATGCAGGAAAGCCTCCTATTAAAACTTCTTGGCAGATATACAGGGTGTTAAAGTAATTGCGTGCCATAGCTTAGGGGTAGGTTCAGTATCGATATAAAGGAAGCCAGAATAAAAATAAAATAAAAACCTACTCGTATTTCTGTTGAATACTAGTTAAACAAGATCTTTTTTGTAGGTTTAATTGTAATTTACGTACCATCGTAGCGTTAGGGGCGCACATTTTGCGCCATTTGTCGCGACCCGTTTTCCTTAGCAAATACGCCCTTAGTATTCGGACGCGAGAAGTGAAGGACAAAATGACAACGCGTTCGATAGTAGGTAAGTAATTAAAGCATTTAAACAAATAAAATAATTTTAATTCTAAACGATTGTTTTAAGTTAGTAGGTAGGTACCAATTTTTTTTTTTTTTTGGCTTCCTTTATCGATACTGAACCTATCCTACCAGCCGTCCGATGCGCTGATGGGCACTTTGTAGTCAGGTCACCAGACCCCACTGCAATACTCGAGGTGGCTTCTGTATTCTTTTTTTTAAAGTTTTTAGTTTTTACACTCACATACATAACAAAGCCAAGCAAGCACCTTTGTTGTTTTTAATATAGGTACTTAGTTTTGTCAATAAATGTTCAACAAAACTTTTTATCAAGCTGTTTATTAGTGATATTATTATGATGGTATTTTTTGTTGTATCCAATTCTCCAAAACATCAGCTAATAGTTATGTTATCTTTATTCATGAATGTTTTTATTTCCCAGAATTTTAGATTTCGGAATCAATAAAAACATTTATAATAAAAAGAGACCACCAAACGGATGAGTTTAATGACTCATTCATAAAATGTAGGTTTACTGCTTTTTTCTAAGAAAACGTTTGATTTTGAAAACAAGCTGCTTATAATAAGAATGAGATTATTGAATGCAAAATATAACTATTACCCTAATTGTATGTATTTACATAATTATGTGAGCATACAGGGTGTTTGGCGCATGGACCGACACAATTTTTTCAGGGATTTGGGAGGTCATTAGCTAGGTTCTACCCATACACCCTTTGTCCCAAATGTCACGGTTGGTTACATATGATTATTTTTTTAAAATGAAAAAAATTCCCAAAATGTGTCCTTTAATTTGAAATAACTTTTTTGTTTGTGGGTGTAGTGGCACAAAACAAATTTTGTTGCATTCTCCAAAGTCTTTTAAATCTAAAAACATCTTTGTTTTATACAACTGGTTTCAAGAAAATTCCTTACTGGCTTCCAAAGTTAATTTTTTTATTTAATGAATGAAATTTTACAACTTCTAAATTAATTATAAAAAAAACTAAAAGCCATTTTGAACTTAGCTTTATTTTAAAAAGTTCTTTAGTTGATACCCTTTCTAACGGTATGCTACATGTCATAGAAATTATTCATTATGTAGTCAAAATACTAGTTAGGAGAGTCAGGGTTAAGAAAAAGACTTTTTAAGGTTATTTGGTTTTTATTAAACTAAAGTTATAAAAAAGGAGGCAAAACACCGGGAAAGGTGGAAAGTAATGGGGGAGGCCTTTGCCCAGCAGTGGGACAGAATAGGCTAGTTAAAAAAAAGTTATAAAGCTTGTTCAAATTGACCTCCTCCATTTCGTATGCATGCACGACATCTGTTTCTTATTTCAACTGTCGTTGTACGTAGTCGCATTTCTTCTTTCATAGTTTGGAACGCGCCGGTTATTCGTTCAGTCAGAACTTCCCTAGTGGGCACTTCTGTCTGGTAAACCAATTCTTTTGCACGTCCCCAGACGTAAAAATCTAAAGGCGTCAGGTCTGGGGACCGTGCGGGCCACGGAATAGGGCCGCCTCTACCAATCCATGCGTTTGGAAAGGCATTATCTAAATGCTCTCGCACGTTCAGTTGGTAGTGTGCTGGACAGCCGTCATTTTGGAAAACTATCGGCACACCTTCTTCCAAAACTGGCACAACAAGTTCGGGTAGATCATTGATTAAAAAATTTAAATAAATGTCTCCATTCAACCTTTCTGGCAAAAAATATGGGCCGATGAGATTGCGTCCAATAACACCAGCCCAAACGTTGACACTGAACTTTCTTTAAAAAGAACTCTGCCTTTTAACGCGAAGATTTTGGTCTTTGTGACTCCAGTGGTGAAGATTGTGGAGATTCACTATTCCCTCACGGCTAAAATTTGATTCATCGGTCCACAAAATTCTTTTGAAGAAGTTGCCATCTTCGACGTCTGTGTGCAGTATAAATCCGCAGAAATCCAGCCGTCTAGCATTATCACCATCTTCGAGCCCTAAAACAAAAAAAATCCTTTAGGTACTGCCAATACCACAAAAGATTTTCGTTTTTCTGGAAATAACTTAAAAAAAATTCAAACATGAATAAATAACTTGTGAAACAAAGAAAATCAAACGTCTAAAAATTTATTAAGTATCTTTACTTGGTCGCGGGACTTATTACCGTGACCCCGGAACGTAAAGGGCTATTGAAGGAACACTGTGAATTTTAGTCAGTACAAGTCTGACAGTCCCTCCCGCCCTGCCCGGGGTGGGAGGACTCATTTGATGATTTTACCACGAAAAAAAAAAGTATCTTTACTTGACGAAATAACTAGTCATTGAAAATTGAAATAGGTTAAAACGGGTTTTTTGTTACAATAAAAAAGGACTGGTGTGTTATTTACCTTGAACAGGGGTGTAATGAAATGCATGCCTCCCATCTGCCCGAAGAACCGCCCAGACTTTCCATACTGTTAAGTTAAGTCTTGCAGCAACAGTTCGTATGCTTGTTGTAGGTTCCTCATCAAAAGCTTGAAGAATCATTTCATCTACGGCTACATTATGTTGCACGGCACTCACTCGAGGTTCTTGATGATTTAGGTTTCCTGTCTCTCTCAAACGTCGATAGGTTGTAGAGAAGGTTTCGTGGTGTGGTATCCGTCGATCAGGATATCGCTCCTGATAAATTCTTCGCGCTTCGCGCGCATTGCAGTTAGCCCTGCCATACGCGAGTAGCATGTCGGCATACTCTTCGTTACTGAAGGTAGGCATTTTACTATCAACACCGAAGATAAACACAACAATAAAACAGTTTAAATGCGGAAAAAACAATAACAATAACAAGATTTAACAAACAAAATTCAATGAAAAAAAAGAGAAGAATGTGAAACACACGGGCACTTCCAACAGCAGAGATAGTCAGACCTCAACTGACTGCACCGTACCTGTCACATCCCGAACGTCCAACTCAATGTTAGACAAAGACAAAAATCATTTTACATGTGCAAGAAAGAGACGAACTTTTTACCTGCGCTTACATTGACGCGACGGTATCGTTCAAACTGGTTCCATTGTTTTGTGCGGTTCGGCCGTGGCATAGTAGTATCCCTTATTTTTACAACATAAATGAATAATTTCTATGACATGTAGCATACCGTTAGAAAGGGTATCAACTAAAGAACTTTTTAAAATAAAGCTAAGTTCAAAATAGCTTTTAGTTTTTTTTATAATTAATTTAGAAGTTGTAAAATTTCATTCATTAAATACAAAAATTAACTTTGGAAGCTTGTAAGGAATTTTCTTGAAACCAGTTGTATAAAACAAAGATGTTTTTAGATTTAAAGGACTTTGGAGAATGCAACAAAATTTGTTTTGTGCCACTACACCCACAAACAAAAAAGTTATTTCAAATTAAAGGACACATTTTGGGAATTTTTTTCATTTTAAAAAAATAATCATATGTAACCAACCGTGACATTTGGGACAAAGGGTGTATGGGTAGAACCTAGCTAATGACCTCCCAAATTCCTGAAAAAATTGTGTCGGTCCATGCGCCAAACACCCTGTATATTTGGTAACCGTGTGTACTGTACTGTAGTCGACAAAACAAACTATAAAGTAGGTAACAAAAAAGTAACCACAAAAAGTAAGTAGGTAGGTACTTTACACGACGTTGTTTGACATCACTTGTCTCATCTGTCAAAGTTTAAAAAGCAACTATTCGAAAGCTTAAATTGTCTATTACTACATATTGCAAAGATGTGTATATCTTGCCTGCATACCGAATCCTTTTGCTTACAGTACGTTTCACTACGTTCTAAGTTCAAAGACAGACAGACATCCGTTACTGTGTCCAGCCAGTGATAACAACGCGGCAGGTCGGACCGGTCCACCAACCGAACGAAAGTTCTTTGAGACTTTTGAGCCAATAATGCGATTTTCTATCAACGGCAACGTTAAGTATGAAAGGTCGTTTGTGATTGGACCGGTATTGTATACCTTTTAAACGGTTTTTCGTCGGGGTTACTAAAGGAGTTAAATGTGTATGATTTTGATAATGAAGTGAATTTTGTTGGAATGTAATTTATAGCGTTCCACGGCGCAATTAGGCTGTAAAAGTACAATACCTATGCTTTAGCATGCTCTGCTCAAAAAAAGAGTTCCTTATTTCATAAATTTCTTATAAGAACTAAGAACTTAATTGCCATCGTAAAATTCTGCTTACTCTATTGACTGCCATGATAATTTGCATCACATAAATAAATAAACATAAACGAGAATGTCCGTGCAAACTATGAACTCAACCGAGCCATCAAGCACATAATGCACGTTGCAACGGCATATAATCGCGACTTGTTATTTGAAATCACGTGTGACAGGCGCACGCGCAGCGCCATTAAAAATATATAAATACCTACTAAGGTAATGACTGGACGGGGCAATAGGAAGACATGGCAGTTTATTATCGTGTCGAAATCAACATGGATAACCTCGATTTAGGGAAGACTGAGGATTATGTCGGTGCTGTCGACTGAACTTCTTATCACAAATGGAGGAACTCTCCAGGAACTCTAATGGAACGAAAACCGGTAAACCCGAGAGAAACCACCTTAAACTTTAACCTACATGGTCCTCATACGAGTATGTTCTGTCTGTGACCATTACATTTACAACGTAATTGTATGGACTTTAAGAGAGGCTTTGACCTTTGTATTTGTATTGGTGTTTCTTCAGAGTATTCGGCTAGGAAACACCGGCCTCATCTCAGATTAATAAAAACATTGACATGTAAAAGTGGTTTTTGTTACCATTATTCAGGTTTTTTTTAAAATATTTATTTAATCCTTATTTATTTTAAGACCAAAAACTTCTTATAGGTTTTCCTGTAATCTATGACTAAAGAACAATTCTCTACATTTTTTTCAAATTTTTAGAATCAGAAGGTTCAGAGATAAGGGGAGAATGGTACATTTTTATTTATTTTGTTAAATATAATTAAAAGTATTTATTTTAAAATAAAAAAAATAAAAAAATATTTGGGATTCTCGTAACAAGCCCTTTTATTTTATATGCCACACGGTACAGTTTCCAAAACTTTTTTTTTGTCTTATTTGCCCGCCAAAAGTGACCCCTATATTCAATATTCATTTATTTACATTGCATGCCCGTGTTTGAGTCACAGAAATACATATGTGTACCAATTTTCCACTTAATCGCGAGACAGACGGACAGACAGACACACGAGAGATCCTTAAGGGTTCCGTTTTTTTCCTTTTGAGGTACGGAACCCTAAACAAGCCAACTTTGTTATGCTGGTGTGCGTGACATCTTACACTCGCGCCACGTGTCGTTCTGCTTTTATAGTGTGTGTGCATTTAACGACCAACAGTTTTTATTTTTTTCGACAGTTCACAGCTTTGACTGTCAATCTAGACAAATTTATATCTTTGATCATTTATCAACCCTCCTGTCATAATGATGCGTGCATCCAGGGCTTACAAAGAAGGTATGTCATTAAGCCCTAGGCGCTGCCCGAGTTTTGGAGGACTTATAAAATCTAAAGTATGCCAAAGGCCGCCAGTCATCGATCCAAGGGCCATCCAGCGATAGCACTAACTAATACATACATAGGGGCTTACGATTCCCAGCCAATTCACTCAAGGAACTAATCCATTGGAATTTAACATAGAGACAGCAAAAACAGTTTAGTCACAGACCGTAATAGGTATACATTAGAGATAATTCTTGGTAGTATTCTATGACGTATGTACGTCCTCATAAATCAAAAAGAAATCAAGAATACAATAGGAAAGCAGTAAGTGCAGATTGCATCGATGAATCACAAAAACTTATTAAAACAACAATAGTTTATAAGTCGTCCAATCATTGCCTCGTCATTGCACTTGTTTGAGTTATAATAATGCAAAAGTACCTGGGTCGAGCTATCGAGCTCTGCTCTGGCGAAAATAGAGAATGCTCATTTAATAGTACAGGATAGTCCATAGGTACTAATTCCATGTATAGTACATACTAATTCCATGCTGCCAAGTCATTATTCGAAGGTAGCCATCTTGTTCTATACTTTCGGCGACCGAGCTCTGATCGGGCAAAAACAGAAAAAACGAATTTTCCCGACGACGCGGACGGCGCGGCGCGACGCTACTCTGGTGGAACAAAATGTTCATGGAAATTGTACTACCGGTGTCGCGTCGCGCCTGTCTGCGGGAGCATTAAGAGCTGACGGTCCAAAACCAGGGATTAACACTACCCGAGACACGAAGAGAGGAAGAATGTGAAAAATGCAGTTAATGGGTTCATCTCTCCAAATCCAAATCATAGATCTCGTGACCCAACTATGCTGAGTAGCCACTACGTAATACAATATCTATAGCAGACAGAATGTGAAAAATGCAGTTTATAATTACGCCAGTCTAGATCTAAGTTTACAGTTCACAAGCCGACAATACCCGGCGACAAGGAAACTGTTCTTAATTACCAATGCTCCGCTATCCGTGAAACCATAGATAATATATATCTACATTTTTAAGCCGTTAGAACCGCGCCATAACTTAACAATAGAACATTTAAAATATAAAACGACTTAAATATTTTTTTATGTTTTCTTTCCTGTTATTCCTATTTCTATAGCTTTTGGGAAAACCATACAACTTTCTAACTAAAAATATCCAGGCTAGGCGGGCGTTAGCGACACTGGCTGAGGACTGGTTTTTCAGGTTCTGGTGTGACTATCTTGAGTGCTAACCTGAGGCGATTCCATTTTTAGAGACGCCATAATATTTAATGGAAGACAAACCCGTCTATCTGCTAAAATTGATTGAAGCCAACCGTTTAGCGCACGGTTTAAAAACTTAATGAAAATAAGTAAATGCTTCAAAGGCTTCAAAGCCTAATTGGCTTTTATTACAAGACAAGCCATGCACGATGGGATTTTAAGAAAATGACGAATTTACATACAAAATTTCATCCCCTATTTATCCCCTTTAGGGGATGAATTTTCTAAAATTCTTCCTTTGTGCGCACTTGCGTTACATAAATGGTGAACTATGGTGCAAAATTGCATGCTTCTAGAGAGATTCTATTAGATCCAGCGGTCAGTGAATTAATGATTTTAGGTTTTTTATAAGACTAAGTCAAATCATTTATTTCAAATAGGAAAGTAAATTTTCTAAAAAAAACCAGCCAAGTACGAGTCGAAAAGTTCCTTACCAGTTACCACCTTACAATATTTTGAAAAAACGCCGAAAAAAACACATTTCTTGTACTTGGGGTCCCCATACAAGAAACGTGCCTTTAATTTTCATATTTTTATTATTCGTTGTTATAGCGGCAATTGCCTTAGGCCCACCTATTTCTACCTATATACCTACCTATTTCTCTAAGGGCTAAATTGCAATGATACGTCAGTTCATAAAAGAACACAAAATTACATAGACATACAAAACATGAGTCCATGATGGACGCAGTACCTATGTAATGACATAAGTACGAAGCAAACCGTACAATTAACGTCCGACCGAACACGTCATAATATCATTAATTTTTATTGAAACAGTCAAAAATAAATGAAGAAGTTTATTAACCATTTTCAAAAATCATCTATGTATTGTAAAACGGGGTGAATAGAATTCACGGGGGGAATATAGAAAAAAACTTGGTATAAATTCAAACGTTTTTTATGGCAAACTCGGTGACCTCTTCAAAAAACCCGCTTCTTTAGCAATTTCGTAGTATTATTTTTCTTAGTATGGCAATGTTTTATATGTGGCAACATCGTATAAACTGAACGTCAACGTTGACAACAAAACAAGTGAGCTGAGGGAGCGTGAGTTTGATCTTCGGTAAATAATTGCATTTTGGTGTTAGTTTAAATTTGGTTTTCAATTACGGTCTGTGTTATTATAAATATATTGTGCTGTATAAATTGAAAGTTAAATTGTTTTTATTTCGTAAGCCTTATTGTCTTTAATTTTTCGGGGTGATTAGACACACGAAAGGGGTGAATAGACATGGCAAAGGGGTGGTTAGTTACGAAAGAGGGGTGATTAGAAATGATAATGATGGGCTATCACAAAGTTTAAGCTCCGTTGGTAGGTTTCAATTTCACTTTAAATGATGATCTATTTGCGACGTTGCCCACTTTCAAAAGAAACACTTAAACTTCCGTGTATGATTAAACAGTTGCTAATCATTACGTTGTAAATAAAATAGAGATAACGAATTTCCCCAGATGAGACCTAGCTAGATCGATTTTTCGCCCCCATAAACCACTACATTGCAAATTTCAGCAAAACCATTAGAGCTGTTTTCGAGAATGTGATTACAAAATATACAATTAATATTACTCATTGAATAGTATAGGATTCATATTTTTTTTTAAATTTTTCCTTTTAAATAGGATACTAGATTTAAAATAGATAAAATACTGGTATTCAGCTGCAGCAACTGGTAGCATCTAGTAAGAATGGAAGCTGACCCCAACATAGTTGGATAAGGCTAGGCTGAAGATGATGGCTAGACTTAAATAAACCTCTTTGTCTATACATGCATTATTAATGTGACTATCAACACAACATAGCATTGACAATATGGACCTCTGCCAGCTTTACGAGGCTGTCTGAATGAAGCAAAATTAAAATATACTGTTACAGTATATCCTGATTGTGCTCTGGATACTCTAATAAGGAAATGTTGTCTAAAGAATATCCTCTTTTGTATTATGTTCGAGAAATATGTATATCAGTAATCTCACTTTCAGAAAGTGTCAGTCGTTTCATGTACTATGTTGTTTGAAGTTAATATATTGTTGTATTATACTTAATATAAAGTTGTTTCAGTTCATAGTTAGTGATCTATGCAAATATGAAGTTAATAAGTTTACATTTTAGCTGATAACATACCTACTGGTTGCAAATTGTACAGTGTGCGCATCATTGTAATAAAAAATAATTCTGTAGGTAGTCTCATTATTTTCGTTTGTAAGTAAAATGACTTAAAAAAAACTCTTTATTTTTTTGGATAAGATGACCCACTGACCGAATACTTTCTTGTTTCTTTATTGGTTTGGTTTTATAATAAATTCCCTAGTAGAACACCATTTTAAATTTATGGTTTAAGTTTAGAAACGTGCTGCCTCGATAGGGGGTGGCGGGTAGGGGGTGGGGGGTGGGGGGTAGGGTGTATGCTATCCCCCCTCAATCCCCCCCGTCGGAAACATATAGTTTTTTATAAAAAAAAATTTTTGTATAATACCAGTCTTGTCATAGAAAATGTGTATTCTGAAGGTTCTGCGGGGTTCAAGAGAGAGGGGGAGGGCAAATGTGGATGGGAGATGTTGTCCCGCATCATTTTCCATACTGGAAATTATTTTGTTTGTATGATTTTGTACTGTGTACTGAGTCGGACTCCAGGTGTGGTCCCGCCAAAAGCTCTCGAATTTATAAAAACACTCTAGGGACCAAAAGACTACGTGGGGTCTGGGTGCCCCGTGTCGTTTCTGAGGCTAAGTTCTGTCTACGTAGGTAATAAGTAAAATAAAATCTTAACCTACACTATATTTACCTTTGTTGTGTTTTCTTTTTCCAAATTAGTCTCACATTATACACAAGAAAAGTATGTCGCATAGGTATCAGAAAACCCCCTAGAACCCCCTAATATCCTCACTTTTCGTCCAGCGAGGCAGCACGTTTCTAAACCCAACCCTAAAAAGTATCCTATGTGTTAATCCAGGTTATAAACTATCTGTGTGCCAAATTTTATCCAAATTCGTTCAGTACTTTTAGCGTGAAGAAGAGACAAACATACACACTCACATGCTTTCGCCTTTATAATATTATTGTGATTTGTCATGAAACATAACAGATGTGAAATGGGTTTAAAAACAGTATTGCTAAGAACATAATAATTGTCTTACACAACTCTTAGTAAGCGATGAAAACGTCTCTACGAAAGTTTAACCGTACCTATTAATGCGAAAGTTTTTAGTTTCTCGATACCTATTAAATTATGAAAATCTATTTACAGTTTCGGTATTCATAACAATTTTATTTACTACTCACCGACGAAATTTAGGGCACATAAAAATGCACGACGAAATTCCAAGAAACTAATTCGCCATAAGAAATATACACAAACTTGTTTTAAAATCTATTTCAACTTTAATTTACACTCATTTACACTTGAATTGGGGCTCTAATTTAATTTTTTTAAAGGTTAGTTATGAGGAAAACAGTAAACAGAACTTGTTTGGTAAACAGCTGTCAGTGTTAAGTGACAGATGTCAAGTCAAGTGTCAACTGTCAACGGTTTAAAGAACGTTTACAAATGCTGTTACGTATTTGAGTGAACAAAAATATTCAAGATGTTTGCCTTTGCAGGACTGTCTTGTAGTTATTGTAAAGTTTTTATTGTTTTTATTTTATTTTTTTGCAGGTTTCAGCGAAACTGACTTTGTAAATACAATTGTATTACTTTTTAATTTCATTGTATTAGATACTGAGCTTTTTATTTTGTAATTTACACTGTTATCTAAATTGTTTATCAGTGATACTTAGTCATAACCAAAAGCAATCGTCGTGCAAGTACGCGATTGCTTGTATGAATAATGAAGTACTAGCTGAGCCCCTCGGTTTCACGCACATAAGTCTCGATCTCGTGGGAATATCGGGATAAAAGGTTTCAGTCCTAACCTAGGTCTAAGCCGTTTTAGCGTGAATGCGTAACAAACAAACAAACTCCCTCATTTATAATATTAGTTAGAAAGTTAGGATTAGGAATACTTTAAATATATTTAATTCCAGGTTGTTATAGCTCTTGAACGAATAAAAAATGTACTTATATTATTTTTTCTTTCCAGATTTAATCATCATGTTCTTCAAGTTTCCTCGATTATGATATTTCCTACGAGCAAAATGTTGGAGATACCAGATAATGTGAGTGTTTGTTTCCTATAACTCTTGTTATTCAATCAACATTCAACATTCCTTGATATTGTTAACAAATCGATTGATTTGTTAATATCGTTGTTTATTAACGCAATGGCTAAGCAATTGGTTTCGGTGCAATGTGTCGCGGGTTCGATTTCCGCACTAAACAAACGTATTTGTATGCCCACAAAAAGAGAAAAATAGCTCACTAGTGTTAGTTTATTTTATTTTATTTGCCCTTGAGTGGTTGTAATAATAGTCACCAGTACATATTGTAACAGCTATCATTTCGCTATATCTATAATTGGAAGACATCCAATCTCCCATCTTAGTTCTCGATCGAATTTCATCGATTAGTTTTATTCAAAATGAAATTGAAAATGTTTACTTTTCTAGCAGTGTTTTGTTTTTATTAATTAATGGTGAGTTTAGCTATTAATTATGTTTTTCTACATTTAAGTGAAGGGATATTTTCCTTCGTTTTTATTACGGACTAGATGACCCGTACCACGTGAAAAACAAATGTTTTTTTCGATTTTTCGGCTGCTCCTTTGTGTTTTTCCTAATTTTCTTTTTTCCTAAACCACCCCAGTATTGAGGCGAACAAAACAAAACAAAAAAACAAAATAGGCAATTGATTTATATAAGATAGGTTAAGAATATTAATCGACAACACTTAAGTATTGATGCATGTGTAGCTATTTACTCGCTTATCTAGCTATCTAATTAGGTACGCAACACATTTTTGTAAACGATTACGACGAATTTGTTTCATTTTGACAGTTGTACAACATTCATTGCGTTATTTACGTTCTTGAGCAGTTTTTTTTTCGAACTTATGAAGCAACGGATTAGCAATTTGTTTCAACACGGTTCAAATTCCGATTGATCGTGTACGTAATTAGGGTACCGGTCATCTTGGCGTTAAGATTTATAAAGGCGAGACGCGGACGACGATGCGACGCGATTCTGGTAAAACAATTTCCATGAAGTTTTCTTAGAAATTGTTTTACTAGAGTCGCGTCGTGCATTCTGTGGCAGCCTTTACACGTGCAATGTACAAATTTCCTGTGGCATATCATAAATACTAGACTAAATAAACAATGTTTAGTTTAGACGATGCTAGTCATTTGCTGCTTTTTTATTGTAGGTACTTAGGCCACAGACAAGAAACTAGCAGATCATAGGTTTAATTTTTTTTAGTCTACGCTGTTCCACTCCTGGTTAATGACCTCCCTCCAGTCTTCCAACTTTCGCGATCCCGCGCATCCTCCTTACAGTTTTGACAGAATCTATAGGTACATCTCGTCCCGCCGTTTTATACGACGTGGTCGGCCGCGACTCTGCCTCACTGTCTCAGTGTGGGCCCAAATAGCACAGAACTGGTGCCCTTTTTTTTTTGGGTGGGAAGTCATCATGACGTCTCCCGCTCTGGGTGGAGCGGGAGGGCGTGTCAGACTCTTACTGACTAAAACCCACCCGTGTTCCTTCTGTTGCCTGTGCAATGCCAGGGGGCCACGGTATTCCTTTCGGACTTTCCCGCAACCCCGGCAGGCAATGGTCTCATCGGACCCCTTCACTCGCTGACACTCTTTGAGGCGCGCGTGGAACACAACGCGCCGTCGACCCGGGTTTGGTCCTTACCGGGCGGCGAGCTACCCATTGCTCACCGTCCGCAAGCCCGCGCCTACGGTGGCCGGGAATCAGCGATTGATTCCCGACGCCCAGGGCGTCTCCTCCTGCGGCGGCTAGGGGCGTGAGGGCGCAGAACTGGTGCCTTGAGCCCTCAGTTAATATTTAATTTTATATTATGCACCTACCTACCGTAAGACGGTCATGGACTCTAAGGATGCACTAGTCGACGACTCGAACTCGTTGGTGGGCTTGGCTAATATGCATACTATTTAGTTTATTCATTAAGTACATAATTCGTTTTTATTTATTTATTGATTTAGTGAAATAGACGATGATTTATAACGAAAACGAACGCGTAAAATTTCATGAACAGACCTTTGGGCGTACTATCGGCCTAACTTCTGCATACTCACCTTAAAGGCGATAATCGCATAGCACGACTCACGACTCGATCGCACAATGCACGAGTTTTGACCAATAGGATGCACAAAGCGTATTTTAGTGGTGTTCGTATTAGTATAATCATGTATAGAATGTGTGACACTCACACTAGGAGCGTACTATGCTCACTTGTTTCTGATAAGAGACGAGTTTTTAATGGGCACGGCCAGCGCGGCGAGAGCTCTTTGTTATTGAATTGAATTGTTATTTTATTATTGACAAGAATTAATTTTAGTACTTCGTAGCTTCTGTTTGTTTGGTTTAGAAAATACATTATTGGTATTGCAGTATTTACAAAAATAATTTGTAATAACTAATAACAAATATGTCAAACTACAATTTATATGTATTAATCCACTTTAATATTTTCCTCTCTCTATCGGGTCTATAGATATAGGTTATTTATGAACACTTTCACTGCCTCTCCAATTTTCACCATATCCTATGTGATGCCGCATGCCGCAGCGACCGCACCATATTCCATTCACAATAAGATGAGACATTGAAACTAACCGTTTTACTACAGTCCGTTCCACCGATTTTGACTTCTATTTCGTAGGCTTATTGATGGCATTAAAGGCAAAAAAGTGGTTACAATACCAACTGTTTACTGCAGCTGCCATTTGTCATGGCACCAACGCAATAGAATTCAAAATCGATTGAACGGACATTTATGGTTTGTTTACCTTTTATCACACGGCTCCCTGAATACGGTAGGTATAGGTGCGTTGACCGGCACTGCATGAAGGTATCAAATGTTTATATTTTTTTTTTTTTTGTGTATAATCGATTTTATTAAAAGTAAATAACTATCTAAATTTCTATGTGTTTGTTTATACTTGGGCAATTTGGGAATACTTGGAAATTACAGTAATATTTGAACCAATACTCTGCGCAGTTCATACAATGCTATCAGAGCTTTTTGTTTATAGCTGCCGCAAGGCCGCAAGCCGCACAACTCTTGCAACTGCAATAAAAATAATTTCAATCATTGTTATTTAGTGGGAATGTCTGGAAATTCGGTTAAACAATAGAGGACGGCTTAATACAACGGCCATACGTTTTTTTATTACCTTAGGATTCTCTCAAATGTTTTGCAGTTGTTCCTTGTATTTGGTTTAATACTTATAATTTTATGTTACTCGTTCATTACTCACACTAATGCATATTGTCTCTAATTGGGGGAAACTAGGAAGGGGTGTGGTTTGTCACTAGCTGCGCTCTCGCAGGAATATTTTCTTAAGTGAGCATGCTTATCTTTGTTTAATAGTACCTACATATAGGTATTACTGATACAGATTATAAGTACTGGATGTATTTATTCAAAATAAGTTTATTATTTTCATTCTTAAATAAATTATCTATCCCTGTACGGTACCAATTTTGCCATTTTCATAATCCGGGATTTATTTATTTGCCCAAATATGCGTTAAAATTTGTGTTGAATTTTGGAAGTTCCGACGCTCATAACTTTCAAAAAAAATAGTTAAAATTCTTTTTTCAAACAGGGCTGCCTAATGACGAGACAAGGACAAGAAGATAATTATAATATTTAATGCACACTGTCAAACAGTCACAGAGTACTTTTTTATATACCAAACAGTGGAGTAAACTCCATACGACGGACGTTAGCATGGAAGAAGAACTGACTAGACCCTTAACGCCAGTAATTTTTTTAAACTCTAATTTGAAATTACTATGGTTGGCAGCAATTAGCTCAGCTGTAACCAATTAGATAATTAACGAGATCTTCAGAAATACATATTGTGGTTATTTATTTTAATGAGTAGTAGGTACCTACCTAGATACATTATGGCTGTCTGTTTCGTGTAACTACTTTATTTGCATAAACCTACCAAACAATGCTATCACTGTTCGAGACTTCGTGCAAGCGTAAATATTGACATAAGCACTTAGCGAATTTTTCATCTAATTTTACTCATAACAGTAGGTACCTAATATTGTTTCAGGGCTGCCAATTTGTCATCGTTGTTTTTATGGTAAAACTTACCTAATGATGCTCTTATACAGCGTGTTCCAAAAACTGTCCAATTCGAAAAGGTTTAATAATACGTACAAGACCCTTAACCTAGAAAATAACCTACAAGAACATAATTATCTTAACGAAGGGTTATTCTTATTAGGCAGAGGTGCATTTCCGTACATAGTTGAAATACATTATTTGACTTTAACTTTGACTCCGTCAAAGTGTATAGTGTAGGTAGTGTGTGTGTGTAGTCCGTCATTGTATAGAGGGATATGCAAAATACTTTTTTTTGTTTGAAAGGGTATACCTACTTCCGAGATGGTCCCATTGTCATCAGGTCAAGATCTGATGATGGGATCCTGGAAAAATCGAGGGAGCTCTTCAAATATTATAGGCATACCTATAGCGATTTGGGTATTTTTTATAGTAACTCGTGCAGTTAAAAAATAACTTAAATTTTGGAAGTCGGCGGCAAATAACGAAAATACAAAATACCGACTTCCAAAATTTAAGTTATTTTTCACTTTGGTACTTATCACATTCTCAGTAAACCGCTCGCATTTTCTATATTTAGCTGGCTTCTGATATAAATAGCGATAATCAGTTAAATATTTACTGGATACACAATACTATATTTGGTCAGCCTTCTGTTTACTAATTCGTTGGGTTATTATTTTAGGTACAGACGCCTACAAACTGTCAAATTTCTTTAATAGACTTTCAACTTTATCAGTACCTATAGCATAAGGTTCAAAGTTGATTGGGGAAATTTGACAGTTTCGGGTAGGTTGACCTGCTGGCGTCTGTAAATTTAAATTTATTTAAAGGTATTAATTGTTTTTTTTTTTTAAACGGTCATTTGAAATAAGTGTTACAAAAATAAACAAATATAAATCAATGTGCAACTTGTTTTCCACAGCAGAATTTAATTACAATAATTAGTATTTTGTTTAGATGTGACTATTGAACGCCCTGTATGTAGTATTTGCATAAAGATTTACTAGTTAAGAAAATCGTTAGGGTACAGTACGGTACCTACCCCCTGCAACCCGCAAATCGAACGTTACCGCTTGTCACTGTCGGTTTGTGGATGGGTGACCATCCAGTCCGTATCGAGACCCTTCCGTGCCTCGGACAGCACGTAAGCCGTTGATCCAGGCTGTCATTCGTAGATCTTTGACAGTCGTTTCGGGTAGTTAGAAATCCAAAAGTCACAGAGAACTTTTTCCAAAAGTCTTGCAGTAACTGGGTAAATAAATAAATAAATTCTTTATTTCACCAAAAGCCATCACAGTACAAGAACTAAAAACTAGGAGCATACAAGGCCTATAGCTAGGTCACAATAATTTTAATTCCCTGACTCCTAAACTAGGTGTATGTGCCTGTGTCTTAAGAGTCAGTGATTCTCCGTAACAAACAAGACAAAGCCACAGTATAATAAAACGGGACATTACAACAATAAGCAAATGGGGTAGTGGAGGTCAGATAGGCAGTCGGTCCACATACACGTAGACTGGAAGCTGACCCCAACACAGTTGAGAAAAGGCTAGGCAGATTTTTTGACTGAAACGTATGGACCTACTTGAGGTACCTCAGTACCTATAAGCCATACCATTCCATTTATCATGCCGTTTCAGCCCTGAAATTATCGTAAAACAGTGATAAAGTATTCATTGGCTGCTCAGGCATTAGCGTCGCTTGTTAAGTCGCCTATAGTTTTGCAAATAACCCACACAGTGTAAGATTAACATCGCCAAACGTTGCACGAAAACTTAACTTCGGACAACGGTATTTTGCTTACGTCATAAATCTTGATTTAAATGATGGTGTTGAGTGAATATTGACTATTTAAGAATAAAAAAATAAAAAAAATTGTTTTTGGAAAATGCGGTGTCCTTTCGAACTGGCTGCTTCATAGGTAAGAGGTGCTTATTTTTTTTTTTACAACGAGTTTTCCTCGCTATGCTGGCGTATTTTTTAATCTCAAATATTACGCGTGTTACTTATTCGAGATAATTTTTCGCTAAAATCTCATTCAATCTCGTTTAGCGCATAAATATCAGTTTTCATGAAAACTAAATTAAAATACTAAAAGTAGGAAGGTTAAAAATGGTAGGTAATCTACAGTAGGTAGGTACCTAAACCAAAATGTAAGGGGTCCGGTAAACGATAAATTACCATAAATTTGTATTGTAGAAATATTGGCAATCAGTGGCGGATCCAGGATTTTCGTTTGTGAGGGGCTTGACCCCGCTGAGGGGAGGTTTTAGCAAAGTAAAAATTAGCACGCAACATTTTATTTTGCTTAATGCATTGCAAGCCTCCTCGGATTACTTTTCGCAAATTCTTAAATGGAAAACCAATCTACGTTAAGGATGACGTACCTAAGGAACAATATTGATGACAATTGTAGGCACCATTAGTGTAATGCCTGCTAAAAAGTTTAATTAGAACTAGCTTCTGCGTGCGACATCGTCCGCCTATAACCTTCCTCAAGAATTGGGCTATCCAATGCAAAAATATGTTTTCAAATTTGACTGGAAGTTCCGTAGATTACCCCCTGCATACAAACTTACACACAAATTTTACCTCTTTATAATATTAGTAGGTGTAGATAATATCAAGTTCACTTTAGGATTTGTCTCGGAAGAACTCAGATGCTTTTAGCGGATCCAGGAGGTGAAGGGGCTCAAGCCGGGGGGCCTTAGGCCCCTGGATCCGCTACTGTTATCAATCGCTTCATGCATTTGGTAGACGATCAATTTGCGCATCAATTACGTAAAAAATGACAATTGTACTTGATCGTTTCGGGGAGGCTTAACAACGTGAACATGGCTCCTTGTCATTGCTCTGCATATATTTTCCCAGTAACGTAGGTGTTCCCACGTCGAAACGGTTTCCTTCCAGTCTTCCTACGGCAGATTTTTTGGACAAATTTTTATCTGTTTCATCATTATCATTATCAGCCTATAACGTTCCCACTGCAGGGACACGGCCTCCTCTCAATGAGAGGGAGTGGGCTATAATCCACCACGCGTGCCCAGTGCGGATTGGTAGATGTCACATGTCTTCAAATTTTTGGTTCTAGGACATACCGGTTTCCTCACGATGTTTTCCTTCACCGTTTTGAGAGCAGTGGTGATGAAATAAATTACACAAAGTAATGCACCTGTCTGGGTTCGAACCCACGACTTACTGTTTGTAAGTCGGGGCCGCCACCACTGGGCCACCGCTATTAGCTGTTTAGATAACGCTTATCATACATTCATAACACAAAACTTATTTCAATAAATTATATAAATAAGTAGGTATTCCTGAGCAAATAACTTTAAAATCCCTCACTTACCAGAAATAGTCCAAAATAATCATAATATTTACTTTTTAGTCACATGTTGGAAACTGCAAATATTTTTCAACACAATTTCAGTATTTACTAGGACATCTTGTAAGTGAAGTAAGTATGTCCTGTGTATGCGAACCTCATCGGCAGGACAGTGGCGATGACCGTCATATCTTATTCATTGTTTTGTGTTGCTAATTTATTATTTGTGACGTTAGTCTTAGCTAAGTGAATACGTAAGTGTGTGGAATATGGATAGATTTATTGTAAGGTGAGACGCGATTCTGGTAGATTCTCAATTTTCATGAAGTTTTCATAGAAAGGATACTAGAGTCGCGTCGCGCTGTCAGCGGGAGCCTTCACGAAGCTAAAGGATCCCCGAAACGATCAATTGCAATTGTCAATTTTTGCGTGATTGATACCTACACAATGATGCGCAAATTGATCATCAACCAAATGCAATTGAAGCGGTTGGCAATATTACTACAATAGGGATGATGCCTAGGTCAAAAAAAGAAATTCTATTTAGTCCGTCACTTAGATAATAAAAAAATATTACTCGTATTTTTTGCTTTATAATATTAATAAAAAATGACTTAGATACAACGCATTAAAGTTGGGGAGTGCGGGTTGATACGTCAAGGTATGTATAAAATCTACATACTAGTGAGGTCATGGCACATTTTAACTCAATGTATCGCCGCGTAATCTTTTTATGTAAAAAAAGAATAAATACGTGTACGTAATTTTTTTATAATCTACAAGAGGGACAAAAATTTGTTTTTAGTCATTATCCCTATTGTAATTGGTTGCAATTCTCAATTGATCGTTTCGTTCGGGAGGTCCCCGAAACGATCAATTGAGAATTCAAGAGCGGTGTCGGTGTTATATTCAGCGCTCTGTGGTAAACGTAAAGCTTCGTGCAGACTACTAGAGCGACGTGACAGCGCGATGCGACACCGGATAATTCAAACTCAAACTCAAAGCATTTATTTCAATTAAACCATTTACAGGCACTTTTGAATTGTCAAGGGGTCGGTCAGTCAAAAATACGAAGCTAGATGCCCATTCCAAAGCGTAGTAGGTACCTACCTATGGAGAAGAACGGGCAAGAAACTCCACGGACACTCTTTTAAATAAAAAAATTGATACAAAATATTGGTTACATCATTCATTCATTTTGAAATTATGCATGTGAGAACAATGTAATAAGACGTGCACGTTCGTAAAAGCGTCCGTAATAAAAAAAAGAATCATACAAAAACTTAAAATAAATTAAAATAAGCCATGGCAGCTAAGAGATGACCAGTCCCAACTGACGGCGCCCTAATGTGGTTAACATTATCCGGTGTCGCATCGCGCTGTCACGTGAAGTTTTCGTAGAAATTGTATTGTTCGAGTCGCGTCGCGCTGGTCTGCACGACGAGCCTTAATCGAGCCGGACAGTTTGCATGGTCATAAATATAAAATAACATTGTATCATAAATTATTACCATTAAACCAATAGGTAATCATTCATCGTTATTTTATGGAAAACCCTAACTTATCATCACGATTTTCATAGTAGTTTCCTTGAATCATGTTTGTAGTAGTTTTATTGCAAGTATAAGTACAGTTGTAACGTAAACTAATATTTATACAGTGGATAATCTACGAGATACGAAAAAAGCAAGGTCTATAAGTATTGCGAGCGTTTATGCTGGAGGTGGGCAACGTCGTAAAAAAGAAACTGTAGGTAGTTCTATTATTCGTTTAGTTCACTTAAATAAATGTAGAATCGTGGTAGAAAAATGCACGATGCAGTAATATTGCTAAATTAATCAAAATAGGTAAATTTCTGATGCATGTCCAATGAGAAATCCTCATTTCATAATTTACGGAGTATAGGACATCACCGGGCATTATTCTACCGCGATTCTACTTTGATTTAAGTGAACTAAACGAATAATAGAACTACAGTTTCTTTTTGTGTAAAATGTTTTTCGTCGCGCCCGCTGCCGCCCGTGGCTTAGGCCACAACAATCATCAGGGGCCCCTACCACCACCTCTTTTAGCAGTATTATTTTAATCTTACTTGAGCGTGGGAAAGAGATGGAGCTAGACGTCCTGCATAGCTCCACTTCTTTCTCGCACTGAAGTAAAATCAAAATAATACTGCTTAAAGAGGTGGTTGCATAGAAATATATCTATGGGTGGTTGTTTGCCCCCAGAATTTGTTAAGTTTACCCAGTAGGTAAATAATCATCGTGTAGGTACTTTATTTTTAGTTTTTCATGTGATTGCAACCTATTTAGATAACATAAGATGTAGGTGAGCAGGTATTTATCTTGCTCAAATTATATTTTAAGTTTAATGAACCATAACAGTGCTAGGGAGTGGGCCACGCTCGGAGTTTCTTTGAAAGATAAAATCATTATTTCGTTTATTTTTCCGGATAATTCCCTCCCTCTTTTTTTTAAATATAATTTATTTATTTTTGATATTCATTAAAAAAAAAATAGGTATATTTAGCTATGTCGGATTTAGCTCACGTTCGCTCGGACGTAAAAAAATCGCAGCGTTTTTTTTTCGTGCACTGGATTTTCAACGCTTTGATTGGCGCAAAGAGTTGAAAATCCAACAATGTGTTTTTTCAACGCGCTGGGACGAGAGTGCGTCCCAACTTGGATTCTCAACGCTCGGCTTAGCACCGAGAGTTGAAAATACAGCGTACGAAAAAAAATCTCCGCGATAAAAACTCGTCAGTGCGAACGTGGGCTAAGCAATCTGAAGTTACACTAAAGTCATAGACAAATAACTGATTTTAAGTCGGGTGCAGACACGCGGACATATATTTAACTTTTTAATGTATACCTACACACCTATTTTTTATTTTATTTAGTATTTACTTCTGTATCTATCCGTAACATCACTGTGGGCCAAAGCAGAATACCAGCGCTGCGACATTTAAAAGTATAAAATGTCGCAACATCATGCTGAGATAGGAGCCTTTTGGCCTCGTACAGGACCTACTTTTAATTTAGTGTGTGGGGCAACGTACTAAAAATAAAAATAAATACTCTTTCTTTCTTTCTGAAGTTTGTCGTAGGACCAATGGACGGTGGAGAAGACGAGTCCTGGAGTACGATAGGCTGATTTGATTGAACCATAACAAAAAGTTCTCACAGGTAATTTATTTTAAAGCGAATCGTCCACCGCCGCGCGCCGGCTAAACTAAGTTAGTTAGCATAGTTGAGCCAGTTTTTCATACTTGTGCGTCCACCGCTCAATTACTGGCTCAATAATATCGTCAATTATTTTTGTAAATTGTAGGTAACGTGTTAGCCTCGCCCTGGATAAACAAAAGGTCCAAATGTCACTTGAAATTAACAAAACACATTAAATTTAGCGGTCATAAAGATTTGTGGATAAAAATGGTAAAAGTCAGGTTCAACGTTCAACATTGAACCTGCATCGGAATTAAACAATAACTATACTATGTAAAAAGTAGACTGTCAGTGTCTCGTTGGTATAGTGGACGCAAGCGTTACTGCTGAGCATGGGGTTCTAAGTTTGGTTCCCAAATTGGGCCAAGTTCTATTGGGAGTTGCTCATTAGCTAAGTAAGCATGACCGAACATGCTAAAATTGTAAAGATCTACCTAGGGTAGGGTTGCCATCTTTTTTGTATCAAATATAGTGTTTTCGAAGCCATTGCCTGTAAAAACATCGTTTAAGGCGAAAAAATATAGTAAGTAGGTATGTTTTAAAAACTTTCTGGACTTCAACTGCATTTAGGTGGCGATTTCTCAACACAGTGGAAACAATATAACGTTCTTCTCTGGCACTAGTACACCTGGGTCTGCCCTTACCAGGTCTCCTCAAATGGTTTCCAGTCTCTTCGTACCTTCGCTTCACCTTCTGGACCGTTCGTAACGTCACACCCACCATTCTTGCAGTACGATGCCTACTTAGTTCCAGAAAAGTCATGACCCTAGCACATTCTTCAGGTGAAAAAAGCATGATCAATAAGTTTATGTGCTGTTGTCTGACTTAGCTTTTGTAAAAAGACTCATCGAACAAGAAAAAATTTGAAAACAAAAATAGAAATTTAAAAAAAATACATAACAAATAGAAAATACAAAATTAAACTCTTTTTCGAGTCCTTTTTGTTTCGAAAGTATATCTTGTGTACTTAAGTTATTGCAATTTTAAAAGTGTGATACTTAAGTTTTGCAGGCCAGTGTATATAGTAACTTAGGGTTGGCAACCCTAGCCTAGGGTGTAGTTCGATCTCATTGCTTCATGTACGCAACATTCATCAAATTATTGTCGTAAAGACCCGAATGAACAACATAACATAACATCATGCCTGTATTCCCCGTAGGGTTAAGCAGAGGTGTACCTATAGTACACCCACATTTCGCCAGTTATGTTTAAGTCCCATGTAATAGGGGGCGAGCCTATTGCCATCAACTGGGCACAAATCTAGACTCCGGGCTGCTACTGAGAAATGGAAAAATCCAACAAGACTGCCCGGCCCAGGGATTGGAACCCAGGACCTCACGCTCAGCAGTAGCGCTTGCGACCACTAGAAGAACGAGGCACTGAACGAAAAAAAAGATTAGCATTCACGATTTTCGGCAAACAGTTTCCATTCTTTTCTATTGAGGTAACATTCTCAGTCGTAAACAATAGCCCTTAGCTCGGGTTTCACGACACGTGAAATGTGAGCGATAAAATGTACACGTGATTAGCCTTAGTTTACCTTTTATAACCGAAGCAATTCTCACAAATATTTTCATTGATTTCGATAATTGTTTTTAAGGGTTTATCCCATACCACATATTTTGTTAAGAAATTAGATGACCTCTCTACAACATACAGTATCTACATTGGTACCTACAGTCAGCAACTGCGGCGTCATGTCGCTGCAGTCATGATTCCGAACCCGACCGCAGGCGGCAGCAGCGAGCGGCAGTCGGTAGATAGAAAAACGTGTTTATCGCTCGAGCGTTGGCGTTGTCGCCTGTCACTCGCCCGTAGCTGCCAACGACGTGTCACTAGCTACGGAAGGATTTTATAGAAATTCATAGAAACCAGTCGTGTCGCCTGCAGTTGCATCCTGCAGTCGGGTACGGAATGGTACCTTAAGACTTTAGTTTCTTTAATCTTAATTATTCAGCAAAATATTATTAAAATTGGAACAAAAGTAAAATTAAAAGAATAAGTATTAACTTTACTATTAGTATTACAATCTATAATTGAGTTGTAATACTGTGGAATTACTTAAATGAAACTTATAATAATTATAAAGCAGCTTAACAAATGTGTCCATTTTGATGAGGGGTAAAAGTTTTGTTGTATGTTCAAATTCAATACGAATTCGCGTAGTTCTTGTCTTTATCTTGGTAAAATCCCTCATTACATAATCTGTTGTTGGTACGCTTGTATGACTGAACAGTGAAAGCCCCTCTCTGTGCAAATAGTGAGGGATTTCCATAAATAAAATAAATAGGTCTTGTTTCACGAAGAACTTTTATTTTTTAAGACGGAACATTAAACTATTAAAAAACTCTTTGGTTTTCCTCAATTGTTAGAGCTTGTTGTGAGTGCGCGTCTTTAAAATTTCGTATTCTAGATGGATGCATACTCGTGGGAATCCCAAATACCTACTTGGATCTGCTTTTTCCCCATGTCTAATAATTGCAATCTGATATTATAACACGGAACAGTAATTATTATCTACTACTCAGTACATAAATTAATTATTTCATGTCATAATCATCACATTTTTAATAATGATGGCATGCTTCTCCCAGTCTGCTCCGACTTCCAGTATCTCGGTTCACTCGTGCAAATCGATGGCGATGCACAGAATGAACTCTGGATGGATGAAATGGCGGCAGGTCACGTGAACAATCTGCGACTCCCGCATTTGCCTGAAACTTAAGGAGAAGATATATTAAACAATGGTCAGAAAGAAAAGAAAGCAAATACATTTATTTGGCACAGACTAAAACCAATGGTTATGGTAATGGTTAGCCAAACAATAGTTAGACCTGCTGTCTTGTATGGATCAGAATGTTGGGCACAAAAGGGATGAATGAAAGGCAATTTGCTTGCAGCTGAGATGAGAATGCTAGGAGGGATGTGTGGCATATAAGAGGAAGTCTGAAAGTGGCACCGGTGACCGAAAAGTTGTGCGGAAATTGGTTATCATGGTATGGGCATGTGATGCGGAGGAATAAGGAAATTGTCGTGAGGAAAGTTTTTAGTATGAATATCAATGGCTTTATTAGTAGGAGAAAATCAAAGAAATGGTGGATGGACTGTGTGAAAGATGATATGGCTGGACGGGGCGCCGGGTGACTACCGGCGACTGATGACGACTAACATAGTAGTGTGGAAGAAAGGGAGTTGAGATAAGGGCAGGAGAAAGATGATCACATTTTTTTTATAAAAGTTTATTGTACCCAAATTTGATTTTCATTTTCGCGCCATTTTGCAATGGCGGCCGACAAAAACGTAGACAGGTCTATGGACAAAAACTACAGTGCGCAATGTGCTACAATGTTTACATAGAAACTACTTCTGCTCTATGATAAATAGCATAGCATAACTTTGCCTTAATTATCTACCATTACGAAACGGTAATGGTAGAAAATTACGGCAAAGTTGGAGTCATTTGAAAAACCATATATTAAAGGGTTTTTTTATAAGTTTCTAAAGACCAAGTTTGTATCAAAAGTCCATGTTTCTTTTTCGGGTTTTCCTAAAATCGTCACTAATAGGACTGGCCAGCGGCTGTCGATTATTTTTGTGGTTATAATTGATTAAGTTATAAATATATAGTACATTAGAGCAACATAGTGGTAGATTGTGTTAATTAACTGTAAATACCCTCAGTTCGTTATGCCGTTTTTTTATACCTACTTCGAACAAGTTTCCAATACACAGTACCTGGTCGTCCGAGCTCTGATCGGGTGAAAATAGAGAAAACGATTTTTTCCAGATAATTATGAGACCTAGCTAAGTAGCAAGATCGATTTTTTGCCCCCTAGGATATTGCAACTTTCACCGAAATCGTTAGAGCCATTTTCGAGAACGTGATTACAAATAGGTACGTAAATTACCTATTTGTAATCACCAAACAGTTACCATTACCATTTTATTGGTAAGCTTTGCTTTATGACAGTGTTGCGGCGTTTGACCTAATTTTTCGCTTACGGTTATCTCGTTAGGAATCCACTTTTCATCACATGTCACAATTCGATCCAATATTTCTGTATCGATTCAACAAGGCAACACCTGTTTCAACACGCGTTTCTTTCTGCAGATCAGTCAAATCATGAGGCACCCATTTCTCATATTTTTTTATTCTATCGATTTGACGCAAATGAGTCAATATTGTTGGTAAGGTAACGTTAAACCATGCCCGCTATAATTCCTGGGTAGTTTAGCTCGGATCGGCCTCCACCAACTCTTTCAATTCATTGTTATTCACCTGTGTGGGCGGTCTTCCACCTGGTTCGTTCTTCAAATCAAAGCTTCCATCACGAAAGCGTTTAAACCAAAATCGCACGGTGCGTTCATTAGCAGTCCCCTCTCCAAACGCAACATTGATATTGCGAGCTGTTTCTGCCGCGTTAGTTCCGCGTCGGAACTCGTATTCAAAAATAACTCGAATTTTCGAAGTATCCTTCTTTATTGTCTAAGCTGAATAAAAAAACTGAAAGTCGATAATCGAATGTTATCTACACATTTTTTAAAAGAAGAACTTCATAGGTACCATGTGAAAAAAGTTTCATTCAAAAATCTCAAACCATGAAGGTTCTATGTCAGTTCGAAGTACCAATTATAATAAAACGGCAATTTCATACTTTAACCCCTATTGTATATACAAATATAATATTACTCATTCAATAATACTGGATAAGATAGGATATTATAAAATTGAAAAAGCCGTACCTATACTAGACTAGTACCTTTATAGTGTTAGATTTGTTTCTTTCAAGCTCATCTGCTAAGTTTTAGCGGATTATGTGTAATCTAAGCAATTTTAAAGGTTTAATGATAAAAAAGAAAGGTAAATTTAAACTAAGTGCTAGGTGCTAGCACGAACAAAAAGAGTGTGTAAGTATCGTAGGTGGCGTTCTGTAATTTCTGCCTACCCCTCTTGGGAAAAATGCATGTATGTTTGCATAAAATACCTACTTTTGAATAGAAGCACTGGAATTTGAACCGGTTCGACTTTCCAAGCCATAAGTTGTCATTTCCGCTCTCGATCGAGTCTTCCGGCATGAATACAGGCTTGAACGACTCTGAAGTTCTGAACGAGTATGGTACTTTAACCTACGTTTTTTAAACTTCGAATACATACCTATTATATCCGATTTCATTCACTCTCTTTGACTATGACTTTTACTTGGATATTTATTGTTGTTCTATTAGTTAATTAACGACTAAAAACGTTTTGGGTTTCTAATAATGACCACTCTCCTCTCATAATTCTCCGGCCTTTTTAATTAGGTGTTTTATGTATATTCATACATAAAACACCAGAAGAGAATGTTCAATGACTTCCTTAGGCAGACCTGCTCTGACCGACTGGCGACGTAGTCGACTTTCCTCCATGCATTGTGTATTCTGTGTATGCCGCCAGACTCGGCAGTGATGCGTCGACTATTCACGCGAAAACATCCCATTAGCCAAGAAACCCGGTTACTTGTAGATTCCACCAAACAGATTCCGTCAGTGCAATAACGTACTGTCTGAGGTCTTCCTCTTAACACTGCATGGAACGAGGGTCTTGGATGTTGCTGCAACGATTGTTAAATTCATTTTTTTTAATGTTAAGTACAGTATCTGTGGCATTACTTAACTTTCTTGCGAATTTCCGTTAAGGTAAATTTACCCCCACATTTATAAACGTTGCCAGTTATGTAATGATTAGGGTTTGGTTATCTATACCTACATATTTTGACATTTAAACGTCTCTTAACTTTAAGCAACGTTTATAAATAAAGCGTCGTGCAGACTGGGGATACGCGACACCGGCAATTGTTCGTCCGTGAAGTTTTCTTATAAATTGTATTGTTAGAGTCGCGTCGCGCTAGTCTGCACGAGGCTTAAAGGGGTTAAGGGCCAGGGAAAGGTTGAATATTGCTACAGATAACTATTTACTTAGATAGGTAATCCATTGGGAAACTAAATAAATGCAAAAAATAATATTACCCGATGTTCTGTCCATCAAAAGTTCATTGTATTCTACTTTACGATTAAGCCTCGTGCCTAATCTATCTTTTAACAAAAAATAATTGTGTATTACAAGAATTACACAATAGATAATGATCACACTACAATAACAATAGTAATGACCATTACTTACATAATTGTATTATGTATACAGGCGTGGAAGGGACATCGACGCGAAAACTGATACCATGGATTCAGTACCTACATGATTCTGAACCACCCTCCGTTGAAATTTGTCGTTGGTTTATTAAAAAAAAAAACAGCTGTTTCATAGAAAAGTTCACGGTCTAAATCGTATGGAACAGCAGATTTTTTTTTTTAATAACCGACGGTATATTTCAACGCAAGGGGTTTCAGAAACATGTACTGAATCCATGGTATCAGTTTTCGTGTCGATGTCCCTTCCACCGTGTACGCTTGGAACAAGCATTTAAAAATAAACATAATAAACAGGTTCAACCACTGAATGTATAACTGTTATGTTCTGTCTGAGGGTACAACCTACTAGAATTCTATGTACGGTTAGGTAGGTACATAATCATTATCAGCAATGATCCCACTGCTGGGGTGCTGGGACACAGACCTGTGACCCACTCTGTGTGAGAAGGAATGGGCTTTAACCGTAAACCACCCCGCGGACTCGGTGCGGGTTGGTGAATGTCACGTACCTATGTCTTTTGTGTGGTGGTGAATTTTTGGTTCTCGACTAGGACATGTAGTGCTAGTATATGTGACGTTACTATTACTTACATTGTACCTGCTATATACTTGTGATGATAAAAATGTTGTGGTTAATAAGATGACGAACACAAAATACTAAATATTAAGTTTTCTTATGAACCTGAAACTATTTGATGAAGTAGTTTTCCGCAAAGAAAATACTAATTGGGTACCTACCTCTCCACGACTCTGGAGTCTGGACTCTGGGAGTAAAGATGGGCAGTACAGTCTCCAAATTGTATTATTTCGATCATCAGATCGTCCATTACAATTGCGGTGCTCTAAATTACATAATATTTTCAACAGTGCATGTACGAAACGAGTTGGTAAAACGATAATCGCCGAGAGAACAACATGAACAATTAAGCTAAGCACGTTGTTAATTCCAGGTTCAAAACCGCTAATTACAAATCCCTGAGGACTAAAACTATAATTTGGTCATGTAGATCGCATCTCTGCTGACGCCTCTCGGGGATTTCAGGCGTGACGATATGTTAACAAAACTTACGTACCTATCTGTGGTTCAAATTACAATGCTAACGACCACACACAAGTAATCATTTCGAAGCGTGATTATTTAAAACGTCGATCTTTTACTAACGCGGAGTCAGTCAGCATTTCCCTGTTGGTGCGCATGCTCGTCACATCGAAATGTCAATTTTTCCCGCCCTTTGGACCGCGGCAAAGTTCTATTGTCTATGTGCATTTAATTGTAAACGAACTCTTTAGTAACTTTAAACAAAATCGACTATTATTATAACATTATTTCAGTGAAAGTGATTTATTGTGTTCTGTGATTTTAGTGAATTATGCAAAATATAGTGAGATTTTAGTGCATTAATTTTTGAGTGGTTTTTTCATCGGTACGAAATGAAAGAAAAGGTGATTGTACTTTTATTAAATTTCTATCTTGTTCAAAATATTATTATCGTCATCTTAATTTTAATTTATTTGGCTGCTAGACAACAAAAGTGTCATTAATAATAAATTACCGTTCTAGGTGACAGTCTCACCTAGAACGGTAATTTATTATTAATGACCCAACAGATTAAAAGGAGATAGTAAACCATAAAATAGAACAAACATTAATTAAAAGGAAATTAGTTCGATTTTAAACTTCAACTTTTATTCTTTTCTCTTCTTTTGTCTTATGTACATAATATGCAGAATTGCCCGATACAACACAGATTATGCGTGAATAATATTTTAACTGACCCTAGCTGTTTGTTCGGTGTCCAGTCATTTAAAAACAAAAAAAATAAAAAGTCACTTGACAAGTAACGATTGGCAAAAACATGATTTGTTATTTCATCAATAGCCAACAAAAAGTTCGCCAAATATTTCACATAACAAAATAAAATATTATCCAATACACTTCTTTTTTATAACGTATTAATTGACAAACAATTAATTTTTTATAAATGTTATCTCATAATTTCATAAAACAACGTTTGGAATAAAAACGTTTTACATATTGCATTACGCAATTTCCTAAAAATTTAACTCACTAAATAGGCAAAAGGGTAATTTTAATTTATAAACCAAAAATAAATATTTTATTTAAAAAAACGTATGCCAGAAACGACTTGTGCTAACAGAAAAAACAATATTTTTGTAGTCAAAAAAAGGTTAGGTTAGGTTAGAACTGCGACCAAAAAAGACTAGAATTATACATATAGAAAAATATACTTTAGTAGGTTTAAAAACTTCAGTACTTGCCTGTAATTTTTTTGACTCAAATGGAATTTGCTACCATGATCACTATAAGACTGGTTTCGTAAATTTATTATAAAATTATATTTAGTATAAAGGTGATTTTTCTAAAAGAATCTAAATATTAAATTAAAAATTTATAAATGATTAAGAAGCACTTGCTAAATAAATGTTAGTAAAGCGAGTGTTTATAAAATAAAACATATTTTGCGGAATAAGTTGTTTGTAAAATAGTAGGTACCTACACGAAAAATTTGTTGCGAAAAAAAAAATTGTCTATGGTGTTTTGGTGAAACATTAGTGAACCTGTACCCTAATTACGTAATGCAAAATCAATCCGAAACTGAATCGTTTTGAAACAGATTGTTAATCCATTGCTCCGTAAGTTCGAAAAAAAAAACTGTAGAGCAACGTAAATAACGCAATGAATGTTGTTGAACTGTCAAAATGAAACGGATTTGTCGTTATCGTTTACGAAAATATGTTGCGTAATTAGAAAGCTGTTTGTTCAAATCCGTTGGTTATTTGAGTAGACAGAGGAAAGAATAGTAGGTAGGTACGTAGGTGCTCACCTCCTAGTACATTATCTTCTTCTTTATTTCTTTTATATTGTTTATAAAAATCAAATTCATAAAGCTTATATGTTAATTTGATCGTCCATGACAATGATATTATATGTAAAAAGAGGTAGATAGGTTATAAACGTTCCGCAAGTGGCACGTCAAAAGTTGGCTAATTAGCCACATTTTCTTCGTCTTGTCTCTTTTTCGCTCCCGATAATTACGACTTGCCCTCCTACTTCCACGTGTCATATAATAGTGTAACATAGTGCCGTTTTTGAAGATAGAATGTTAGTAGGTTAACCTATCTATGTCTTTTTACTTCTAATATCATTGGTCCATGACTACAATATTACCTAAAGGTAGAATTATGGCTGTGTCGTAGGCACCGCAACGTCTTGTATTTTTACGATAATGTTTCCGGAAATTGACTGGAGGAGCTCGTGGCGCTTGCCGGGGTTGGTAAATTCGTGAACATTTTTACACATTTATATAACACCTTGACTCGGAAAGGTCCCGGCTGTCATTCGTGGAGCTTTGAGAGTCGTTACAGGTCATCAGAAGCCCGAAAGTTTGACAACCAGTCTTACCGAGTACAGTTACTGTGGGTTGTGGAGGTCCGATAGGCAGTCGCTCCATGTTAAATAAGTACTGGTAATTCAGCTGTGTCCGGTTAGACTGGAAGCTGAGATTGATTGTTGACCGGAAATTAACTAAAAACACATTTAACTTAAGTTAGGTACATAAGTAAGTCAAAAATTAGTTAGTAATTTGCAGGTTTTCATGTCTATGTACTAATAGCAAAATGGGGTCTTATATTATGTAGGTACGGTAGCAAAATATTGTAAAACTGCATGTTTTTTAAAGTACTTATTCCGAAAGAAAGAAAAAAAGGTTTATTTGTGACAGAAACACGTGCATACAAAAAAACAACAATATAAACTTAAAAACATAACCTACATTATAATAATAGAATAATACGAAACTATCTTTTGGAAGGGGCAACTAGATTCGATCTTCTTTTTCTTGTACCTAATTTTTGACCTGGCAAAGCGTTCTT
Source organism: Xanthia togata (assembly GCA_963853775.1). Lineage (NCBI taxonomy): Eukaryota > Metazoa > Arthropoda > Insecta > Lepidoptera > Noctuidae > Xanthia > Xanthia togata. Next base: position 16,338,615 of record OY970809.1, read on the forward strand.
TAATTGTCCAAGTAATTAAAATAAACGATTTGACTTTGACTTTACACAATAAGGCCACAGCCACAGCTAAAATATTGAACTTTCAATCGTTGCCGAACGTGGTTATTAGTGTATACGAATATTTAATTGATAAATCCCAGAAACTCATAAAATACACTTTTTTTTTTACAATTTGTTAGATTTATAAGTAATACGATAAGTCCTCATCTCTGCCTACTATCTTTCTTTTGCTGTGCCCGACAGGGTCCACTATTGTTTCTCAAGCAAATGTTTATCACCTAAGCACATACTTACCTGCATTGTGGAATGCAATAAAGTATTGAGTATTGGAGGTTCTGAGTTGTATTATATTAGTCACACCCACCATCGAGTTCGAGCCGTCGCGGGTCGTCGTCGACTAGTGTATGTACCCTTCACAAACAACGTAGTGAAATAGGTTAAATTAAAAGACATTGAATCCGAGTGGGTCATGTTATGTTATGTTATAGAGTCTGGTTTCCGCACTTAGCCCGTCAGGTGGACCATTGTGCGTGGACCATGGCGGCCGGCTGGTGGTTATTCCACCCAGCTCCCACCTCCCTCCCGAAGTTAATTAAATATCTTGGTCTGTTCAGAAAAGTTCGTCAGCTGCGTCGTTACCTAGCGATCCGCTGTGTCTTTTTATCCATTGCAGTGTCACCGTGTTGCAGCTAGATACCGTTATTTTGTTCTAGTACATTGTGACATTCTAAGTGTTAGCTTCGAAGCAATATATTTCTTCCGTAAGTATTAGAGAATTGAGGCGCTGTCGGAGAGTATACGTACGTATATGGGTGTCCGTAACCCTCCTGGCTTCTAGGGCGTGGACCGCTTTTATAATGCCCATTAACATTCCAAGCGGCCTGGATATATTTATGTTGATTGAAGTCGTGTGAGAAGACTCCAACTCCGTTACCGGAATCGGTCTTCGATCCGTCGGTGTATACTCTCATCTCTTTCGGGCCTGACTAGTCACACTGTTCTTCTGTACCTAAGCATTATGTTGTAGTGCCTTTGAAAGTGCTGTGTTTTTGGGGCATTGTCGCAGGGTGATACCATCATTGGCGTTCGTTTGATCGCATCCTCCTTTATACGTGTGTGCTTAACTCTAGCGGGTTTGCTTAGGGTTCCTGATAAATGGAGCCTAAAGGCGGCCAAGGCCACCTCCTCCGGAACGATGAGGTGCAGAGGTGGCAGTCCCAGCAATACCTGTAGGGTGGCAGTGGATGCAGTTCTCATTCTGCTAGTGAAGCAACCTGCCGCAGTTTTTCGAGATTTCTTTGGGCTGTGCTCAGGTCTGTCCTGGGCCACCAGACCAGTGAGTCGTATGTGATAATTGATCGAATGACTGTGGTGTATAACCAGTGGATGACCTTGGGGCCAATCCCCCAATTCCTGCCAAACAGTCGTTTGCACTGCCACAGGGATATGCTGGCTTTTGTGGTGATATAGTTCATGTGTTTTGCCCAGTTCAGTTGTTTGTCCAAAAATATGCCCAGGTATTTGGTTTCAGCCAACCCGAGTGGGTTGGGGTAAACAATTACCGTGAGTCCGTGTCACTTACGATGTGGGTTCTATGGTTCTATGGGTAATAACAAGGACATTGACTACACTAACCCAAAAAAAAAACTGCTTTTCTACCAAACAGCCTGTACAAACTTATGGGCAGTACTTACAATACCGTTGATCTAGAGGCCCCGCAGACAGGCGCGACGAGACGGCCTGATGTGACTCCGTTTGAACAATATTTCCATGAAGTTTTCATAGTAATTGTTCCATCAGGATCGCGTCGCGTCTGTCCGCGGGAGCCTTTTATACCTTCTTAAAGGCTCGTGCAGACCAGCGCGACGCGACACCGGCTATTGTTGTACCGTGAAGTTTTCTTAGAAATTGTATTGTTCGAGTCGTATCGCGCCGTCGCGTCGCGCTGGTCTGCACGAGCCTTAACACGTTCAGTGCCGGGAGCCCTCCTGAAAGAAAGAAAGAAAGAAAATATGTTTATTCTGCACAAACGAAACGCACATTATAACAAAAGAAAAAAAAAAAAAAAATACAAAAATTCAAAAGTAGCCAAAAGCCTCGTATTCAACCAACAAAAAAAAAACCCCTCCTCCTCCTGGTGGGTTCACCTAGTCGCATATGGGAAGCCGCGGAGGGCTCATTTTAAATTTAGGTTATTCTTAGCGAAAACAGCATTAAAAATCGTGAAAATAAAATCTGATGTATATTTTATTAGTTACAAAAAAAATTAAAGGTTGGAAACTACGATAGCGACAAGACCCCGTGAAAACACTATTTTCTTTTGTTTCACAGAGTTTTGTAACACGGTTTTAAACCTAATGCCGTTGACCGTCCGCGATGGTTAACTTTAGCGTTAGCGAGCGCAAACGCTAAAGCCGACAGCATCAGGTAGTGCTACCTAATGCCGGCAACCCTCCCGGAGAGTTGACTTGCAAATACTTGCAATATGTATAGCGGCATGGCGTATGAATTCTATGAAAATTGGGTGGAGTACAAAACTTGATACACAGAGCTCCAGATATTGACGTTGTATATGAATATTTTTGATTAAGTTTATACAAGTATTACATAATGTAATTAATTTGTAAAGACATGTCTAACGCGGATAAAAAACTGAGAATCAAATTACGTGATTCTCAGTTTTTCATCTATGAAGCGTATTTTTCTGAACTCTTCACCATTTTAAAGATAATTTAATTATTGATCTTGTAGTAGGTATACGTGTTTTATTAAAATACATTTTGTTTTATGTATAATAAATTAATAATGCGTGTAATTTGAGACAGCGCTCCTGGATGGACGAATCCTATTACTGGCTGGACGTACGACGCGTTGCGTGAGCTCAGTACAGAACACGCAAGCTGACCACTTAAGGTCACTGGCATATTATTTGCGTCTTAAACCTATAATCCACGATTCAAACAATTTTAGTGCCATGTGCCATTGCCACATTACGTGTTCCTTACCGAGTGATTACTGTTTGTACAATGATAACTAATATTTGTTCGTCTCAGACACTTCACAACTACCAGACATATTCGTAGATTGAGATAAAGAGGTAAAAACATGTGTTTGACAAACAACATTGTTATAATTTACACATACGAATGAAGTACTGTTTTATTATGGATGTTTGCTTGAAGATTTAGTTAATTGTTACGATTGTCAACTCAGGAAAGTTTCCTACCTACATAGGTTAGGGTAATATAATAGTTATTATTTTAAGCCGGAATACACATGCTATGTAGTATGAAAAAAGCATGCTAATTTTGAGCAGATGCTACAATAGCAGACAATAAGAATTGTCTACGAAAAAAGTACGATCATTTTTTATACCTATTTTTAATGACAACGTGGAAGCTCTTGGCATGCATCTCACCTGATGCTACCTAAGTGATGATATCAGACCCAAGATGGAAGCGAGTTTCACCCGGAATCCTCTACCACAGAGGAACTGGCTATCTTACCTCTTACTGCCGAAACAACAATGCTGTTAACATCGTTGTTATGGCGACAGACTTAGATAAGATGGTGGTAGATAGCCAGGCGGACTTAGGTACAATAAGCCCTGTCACAATCCAAACCGTCCAGAAAATATACATACACCGAGTGCATGCTATAAATAAGCATGCTGCTTGCTAACAAACCAGCATGCTATTTAATAGCATGTGTATTCCAGGCGTTATGCCCTTGAAGACTGCTCAGAGGGCCTAGATAAAGTGATATTCTATAAGTGATAACGATGATAGGAAAGACATTGTATTGGATTGTTATAAGCAAAAGCTTATGTCAAATCTGTTGAAAGTCGTTGTAGAAATATGGAACGTGTTAAAAGCCATAGTCACTTGTATATGCCCTCGGTAGTTTGACTGCCCCCTTAGTCTTGTGGTCGTTGGGGCCTGGGTTCAGGCAAATTGATATGGGTTTTTCCATTAGGAATTTCTTAGTAACAGCCCGGAGTTTGGAAGTTGGCGGTGTGATACCTCCGTGATCGGAAACCACGTTAAGCCGTTAGCCCTGCGCCTGATCTCTCTCCGGTGTTGTTGGATTGACGTCCCATTGGGCTGAGAGTGCTCCTGTGTCTGCGCACGCACTTGTGCACTATTACATCTGCCGCGCCGAAGGCTGGTTTCCGCTGAGATTGGTCACAATGACCGAAATTCGGCCTGAAGGACTATTATTATTACTACCGAAGGCTTGATAGTGATATCCTGAAGTTAAAAAGACAATTCAACCTTCTGATAGACCGTAACGATACTGAGCCACGCCTCCTTGAGCTTCAACTGTTTTCCATAGGTACAAAAAGCTGCAAAAGTCATCAAAATTCTTGATAATGATCGCATGACTCGGTATGACCCACGCTGGCTTTAAATTGCATCTCACTCACGTAGCCAGGAGCCAGGAGCGCAAAGGGACGAGCCCCTTGAAGCTTGCAAATAAACTCATCATGGTCATCATCATTTCAACCGAAAGACGTTCAAGGATGGACATAGAACCCCCAAGCACCACCACTTCGACCAGTAAATACCATAATTACGTAATACACGATTAGTCATAACCTGAATCGTTTTGAAACCGATATAATCATAATCCATTGTCTAAGTTCGAAAAAAAATCTGCTCTACAACGTAAATAACGCAATTAATGTTGTTGTACTTTCAAAATGAAACAGATTAGTTTTAATCGTTTCCGAAAATGTGTTACGAAATTAGATAGCAGTTCTAAGCTTCCCGCATCCAGCGGATTCCTTCGGCCTTACCAGATGACCGGTCCACTTTGTGGGTGGCCATCCAACGCTACGGCTTCCAGTATGCGGTCGCAACTTAAGAACTTTTTCGCCCACGCCACTAGGTCATTCTTCCGGCTATGCCTCAATGCTATGTTGCTATGAACTCAACAATCAACATTAGGTACAAAGTCAGGAAAAGCCTAGACCAAAGAAAAACGTAGGCATTGGCTACATTAATGTACTAGTTTTCCTTTCTCATATAAATAAATAACAGAGGCTTATATAAGGAAAATGTATGTAATTATACTTGTGAGCAATAATAATACGAGTTAGGCTATACATGTCTAATTAAAATAATTAAACCTTCGAAACTATAACTTCCGCATGGTAACAGTACTAGGCAAACAAATATTACATTAATTTCCCATTTTAAGGCTATGTCAATGAGGAAAATAGTACAAAAGCCACTTGTAGTCCCGCGTAATAAACTAACAGTATGCAACATAAATTATTATACCATGGCGGTGAAACTATATAACCACTTAGCCGAAGAATTTAGAATTGCTAGAGATTTTGAATTTAACAGAAAGCTATACCTATAACTGCTTGTCCGGTAAGCGGGCTGTATCTTTCAAAATAGAAAAATAAAGAAAATACGTTTATTTACGGTACATATATGACGCAAGCAAAGAAAAAAAAAACACAAAAATAACAATTTGGGGGAAAATATGCGTCACATCTACGCAAAACGGCCATCGCTCAGCATAATGCTGCGACCCTATACGAGATAGAGCCCCAGACGACGTGGAAGGTCCACACAAAGGGGACAATATTATAGTGCCTGTGTACATCAGGAGAGTGCAGCTACGAAATATGGTACGCACTACCTACTAATTTTAGCATATCATTAGATACCTAATTAATGAGAAATGAGAATGAAACGGATAAATGATAGATTCGCGGTTATCCAAAACAGAACAGGGTGGATAAGTTCTTATGTACTTACTTACTTAAGAACTTCAGGGTGAAATTGAATTCATGGGCATCCTCTTAAGGGGTCATTGTACTCATCATTATTAACAATTAACAACTTTCATGGGACCAATCCCGAAAACGCGAAAAATAATCAGCTGTTACATACACCATACTGTGGAGTACGACATTTTTGGCATTATAATAACTAAAAATATCTGAATTTTATTATAAGGCTGCCAAAATTCAGCAAAATTCATATTTTTAGTTATTAATGCCAAAGATTTGGGTTTCTTTGAAGCAGGGCAGGAGAAGGCAAACGGACTGACTAAAAAACTCTGCTCTGTGACTCTACATACTACCTAAGTAGGTACCCATTTAGGGAAAGACTATGGTCCTCGGTTATTGGTGAAAGAGCTTTTCCTATAAGTACCTACATAAGTAGATCAGGTAAATACCTACTTGCTACGAGTATGTTCCTTACGCTTACGCTATACGCTTTCATGGTACATTTACAATTACAAAACTTATTGATGGCGACGCGATAGCCGTGACGCTATTTTCCTCCTCGATGTTCACGCTAGGGACATTTTAGCCATACGTGGTCCCGCATAATGTGATGTGCAGTGTTGAACGTAGACTAATATTATCCTTTGTTAACTGCATATTTACGGCTGTTTTCTAAATTTCCATGATGTTCAGGAAACAAATGAAAAATAACCCGAGTACCTAACAAACAAATGAATGAAGAGTAAGTACCTACCTAATATGAGTGACATAGGTTTTACAAGGGAAATTGAAAGCTTTGGTTCCCTAAGACAATGGTGAACGGTCACACGATAATCAACTCAGCTTATCGCAGTCCACTGCTGGGCATAGACTTCTCCCGGGCTGCGCCACAACACCCTGTCCCCCGCCTTGTGCATTCAGTCTGTCCAAGTTTTAAGGCCGTCGGTCCATCTACCTAGTCCCACACTACGCTTGCCTATACGCGATCTTCACTCCAGGACTCGTCTGCTCCACCGGCCATCGGTCCTTCGACAAACATGGCCAGCCTACTGCCACTTCAGCTCTTACTCTGCAGTCTATGTCGGTAACTCTGTTTTGTTTTCCGGATAACTTTATTGCCCGCTGACAGACAGACAGACGGACTCGACGGACGGACAGCGGAAGCTTAGTCATAGGATTCCGTTTGGCACCCTTCGGGTACGGAACCCTAAAAACATACTTCGATAGGTAGGTACTTACTACGACTAATGAGTAAACTCACCGTACAATCTTGCACCGTGTTAAGAGTAATAGAGTTGGACGTGTCGCTGCAATAATTACTGAATATCGCCGCCATTGTGGGTCGGCGCAGGCGCAACACAACACATGCTAATAGCTAATTTGTGTGACATGACACGATGGATGATAACATGTGGTTGCGATTGTACATCACGAACTGGGTGTGGATGACGCAGCATAGGCGAATAACAGCTGCAGTACAGAACTACCTACCTTGACAAAGTTAGACTGCTGCGCAGCTGCTTCGAAATGTTCGAATAAACTGAACTCAGCAGCTATTGAGTTAGTGTCTTCGATCATGTGGCAATAATTAAAATTCAGAATATGTGCGCCATTTTTCTTGCTGATCCGGATTCTGTATATCCCCCACGTTACATCATTTATTTTTGAAATGTCTAGACAGAAGTTTAAAACATGTAACTAAGCAGTAGGTATGTTTACAACCTACCTAATCCCATACAAGCTAATGGTGTACTAGTAAATGATTCGTTTTCTTTATAAAAATACCTCCAGCTTTCCCTGAAAACATAGCAAAGCGTATTGTAGCGTATTGGCATCATCATTTTAAAGAACTTGTTCGTATATACGGTTTCTGGAACGCTTAAGAATATAGAGCAACCAAAGCTTCTCCACCCACAAGGTGGACAGACGACCTAACAAAGGTTGCAGTTGCAGGAAGCCGCTGGATGCAGGTCGCTTCCAACCGGCCAATTTGGAAATCATTGGGGGAGGCCTATTTTTCACCAGTGGACCTCCTATGGCTGAAATGATGATGAATGCTTCACCATTATTGGTTGCTTTAAGTTCCGTAGCGTTCCGAATACATTGCTTGTAATTCAACAAATATATTTAACATCAATAAAGTAACATAAACAATTAGGGACTATATATACGATGTGTATAAAACTAACTAAGTATTATTCAAACTAAAATATAGCGTCGAAAAATTCTTGTAATAGGAAGATGTCATCTAGCTTGAAATACATCATTTAGATCGATAAAACCTAGACTCACCGCAAATCATCTTAGATAATCGTAGCACTAACAAATCGTATTATCTGTGAGAAACGATTTATCTAATCCTTGACCTTAAAATATACGATGCAGGTATAAACATGACGTCTATAATCCAGTTTATTTGAAGTAGTTTATGTAGCAGCCGACAAGAGCCGACAGGTAGATGTCTTTAATTCGATTTTTGACACATTTTTGTTTATCGTTCCCTTTGTTTTTTTTTTATTACGGGGGGAAGTCCTCATGGATGTCCTCATGGGGTCTGTCAGACTCTTACTGACTAAAATCACCCCAGTGTTCCGTCTCACACTTGCGCCGGGGATCACGGGATCTAATGCGACTTCCGAGATGCCCGGCTATTGCCGGCCCGCCTCTGCAGGCCACCTCGAGTTTGGGGGGAGTGAGGTGTTAAACTCCCCCCTTACATCATAGAGAGGCGCGCGTGGAACACTACGCGCCGCCATCTCGGGACGATTCTCTGCCTGCCTTAACCTCTGGATCCTAATTTATTTTGCGTATTTTTTTAGATCAATCAGAATTTGAATCGTTTTGAAACAAATTGCTAATCCATTGCTTCATAAGTTCGAAAAAACAATCTCTTTTTTTTTACACAATCCATACCAGTGGCGGATCCAGGATTGTCGTTTGTGAGGGGCTTGACCCCACTGAGGGGAGGTTTTAGCAAAGTAAACACTAAAGAGCACGCAAGCCTCCTCGGATTACTATTCGCAAATTCCTCAATGGAAAACATATATTATCTACGTTAAGGATGAAGTACCTAAGGTACAATATTGATGACAATTGTATCTTAGGTAGGTTAACATTTTTAATTAGAATAATTATCAAGTTCACTTTAATGATTTGACACGGAAAAACTCAGATACTTTTGGCCCGAGCTCCTTAGATCCGCTACTGATCCATACAACTTCTTTTTTCTGCCTCTTTTCGTAAACATTCATACCTACCTACATTCACACTAAAGCTATCTATAGCAGGGACTGAATTACCGAAAAATTAAGGTACCTTTAAATTTCAGTATGACGTCATACCGTTAAATAAAGGTTACCGAAATATTTCGATACCGTTAATTTTTTCAGTAGCGGAATTTTGAGGTTGGATATGCACACCAGTATATTGCGGTAGAAGTACTATAACCTTTGTTAATGTTTCGGTAGCAGTACCTAAACCTTAATAAATAGGGGTTTTCTTTGACACACCGCCTCGCTACTCTGTCTGTCGTTCACTTGCCGATTGTTACAAAGTAGGTACACAAGTTCTAAAGTGTTCGACATTGGTCTCGCATGTTTTTGATACCGAAATCGTGTAAAGGTTAAATAACGGTTTAGTCCAACCTTTATTTTTAAAGGTATCGGTATAGCTCAACCTGTATTTTAAACCGGTACCGGTATATTTTTGAGGTATCTTAACCTTTAACTTAACCGCTTTCAGTCCCTGATCTATAGTATCCTAGGAAAGCGGTACCGTCATGTTATTTTATCGGTCGTCACCAGTATTTGACATTAAGGTGTAAAAAACCGGCCCAGTCTGTGTCGGACCACACACAATGAAGGGTTCCGTAGTTGGGATGAATTTTGAAAAATGCTTTTATCACTTCCACAATTACTTTTGAACGATCTTTCCAACTACACCCCACACCATGGAATAGACGAGAAAAATAATAACATCCCCACTTTACTGGTAGGGGAGGTACCCGTAGTATAGCAGTAGTAGGAGCGCCTTTTTCTTGATTTTATTTTACCACTCTGTCGGCCTGATTGATATGTATACCCATGCCAAATAACAGCTTTCTAGTAGGTACAGAGACTGTTCTCTGAGCTAAGCCGCGGACAGACGGACGGAAACGAAATTAAAAGGGTTCCTTGTTTACTACGGAACACTTACAAATTCTATTTGGACAGCCGTTATCATGTGTCTCTGCTCGGAGTTTTTTTGAAAAAAACAAAGTTACCGACATAGCAGAGTATGAACTGAAGTGGCAGCAGGCTGGCCATGTTTGTCGAAGGACCGATGGCCGGTGGAGCAGACGAGTCCTGGAGTGAAGATCGCGTATCGGCAAGCGTAGTGTGGGACTAGGTAGATGGACCGACGGCCTTAAAACTTGGACAGACTGAATACGTGAGGTGGGGGACAGGGTGTTGTGCCGCAGCCTGGGAGAAGCCTATAATAATAATAATATATATTTATTCAAAAAATTACAAGGCATAAAAATTAGTACAGTTTTGCTTAAATGTAAGTTATATTCCTAAGACTTACGTGCCTGAACTAGGCAATCCTGTGTTTCAGGCGGGAAGAGCTTAAATAGACTTATAAAATAAATTGATAATCAAAAGGTTGACAATAGATCACTAATTATAAGTTGAGTAGTTTAACTCTTAGTTTCTAAATTTGATAAATACTTAACGTAGGTGAAATTTTTACATATATTCACTGTATCACAGTTAGTAAATTCTCTGTATTTTCGTAAGACATACATTGGAGAGCATCCTTGAGAATTCTCTTACAATTTGTGTAGTTCATGGAATAAATGTTTGCTTTCGAGTTTAGTCTATTATAGAGAAGAGGACCGAGGTATAGGTAAAATTTGGATACAAAAGCATGTTTTGTTGTATTTTGTGGACAAACTATACATGCCCAGCAGTGGACTGCGATAGGCTGAGTCGATTATCGTGTGACCGTTCACCACTGTCTTAGGGAACCAAAGCTTTCAATTTTCCTTGTAAAACCTATATCACACATTAGGTAGGTACTTACTCTTCATTCATTTGTTTGTTAGGTACTTGGGTTATTTTTCATTTGTTTCCTGAATATCATGGAAATGTACGAAGCAGCCGTAAATATGCAGTTAACAAAGGATAATATTAGTTACGTTCAATTCTGCACATCACATTATGCGGGACCACGTATGGCTAAAATGTCCCTAGCGTGAACATCGAGGAGGAAAATAGCCTATACGTCACGGCTATCGTGTCGCCATCAATAAGTTTTGTAATTGTAAATGTACCATGAAAGCGTATTAAGGAACATAGCAAGTAGGTATTTACCTGATCTACTTATGTAGGTACTTATAGGAAAAGCTCTTTCACCAATAACCGAGGACCATCGTCTTCCCCTAAATGGGTACCTACTTAGGTAGTATGTAGAGTCACAGAGCAGAGTTTTGTAGTCAGTCCGTTTGCCTTCTCCTGTCCTGCTTCAAAGAAACTCAGCCCAGTCTTGCCTTAGTCAATTTTTTGACTAAAAATATCTGAATTGTGGCAGCCATATGCCATAATTCAGATAGTTTAGTACCTACCCAACAGTAGGGTATATGTAACGGCAGATTATTTTTCGCGTTTTCGGGTTTGGTCCCAAAGTTGTTAGTTGTTAATAATGATGAATACAATGACTCCTTAAGAGGATGCCCATGAATTAAATTTCACCCTGTATATTTTACATTAAGCTTCGTGCAGACTGGCGCGACGAGAAAGCTCGACGCGACACCGGTTATTGTTATACCCTGAAGTTTTCTAAGAAATTGTACCTATTGTTCGAGTATAACGTAAGTAGGTATCTATAGACCAACCTTGTTCTGTTTTGGAAAACCGCCAATCTATCGTTATTCGGTTACATATTACCTATTCCTCATTCATGTTTTCCCTATTTATTCATTAGGTAATGATGTGCTAAAATTAGTAGGTAGTACGTACCTCATTTCGTAGCTGCACTCCGCTGATGTACACAGGCACTATAATTGTCCCCTTTGTGTGCACCATAATGTTCCACGTTCGTGTAGCCTCGCGTTATCAGATGAAGAAATAATAATTATTATTTAATTTCATACCGTGCTCGTGCATCATGGCGGAATGTATTAATCACCTATGTATGTCAGTCGTGCGCTGAAATTGTCTACGTGAAGACACACGTTACATGCAACATTAAGTTGCTAGGTATTTGAACATTAGCAGTTAAACTCACTTATTCTGGACTAAGGCCAGGCAACACTGCTGCGTTTCAGAAATATCAATCTGTCAAATTACTTTAATAGATTTTCAACTTTATCACTAAAGCATAAGGTTCAAAGATGATTGGGAAAATTTGACAGTTTCGGGTAGGTTGACCGGCTGGCGTCTGTAACTAAATCCTGATGAAACTTTAAAGGGTCTCGCAGACAGGCGCGACGCGATAACGCGACGCACCGCGCCGAAGTCATTCACTGACATACAAAACACTGCTTAATTAAACCACTAAGTCTAGAAGCATTAAATCTTTTTCACTTTCGTTTCCTATACTTAAGAAACCTCTTATGTATAAGGTAACGAACGTGAGCACATGGAAATGATTCTTGAAAATTCATCCCTTAAAGGGGTTAAATAAATAATGAAAGTTTGTATGGAATTTTGCCATTCAACTTCCATCGGGCGGGTGCAAGGCCCGGCGGAGCATGCGTAGTTCATACAAACGTACTCGTAATACCAAAATAATTTGTAAGTATATCAAACATATTCTTAAGGTAGTGTGGATTTATTCCGATTCGATTACAGAATATCTAGGCTCCCAAATATATATTTTGAATGGACACTGAATATAAAGACGAGATATGAGGAAATTCAAATTTCTAGAGAAAACTTATTTTTCTTCTTATTTAGCAAAAAGAAGAAAAATCATGAATTCAATTTCACCCTGTATATTTTACTTTAAGCTTTGTGCAGACTAGCGCGACGAGAAAGCTCGACCTATTGGTTTCTAGTGAAAACTTTTTATTTTTCTTATTGCCAAATTAATCAAAACAGCGAAATATTTTATATCTATTTGCGACGTGGCCCACTTTCAGAATAAATGCTCGTAAGGCTCTCGTAGACAGGCGCAACGCCATAGCGGGAGACGGGACTCTAGTTAAACAATTTCCATGGAGTTTTTTCTATGAAAACTCCATGGAAATTGTTTTAGTTAAACAATTTCCATGGAGTTTTCATAGAAAAAACTCCATGGAAATTGTTTAACTAGAGTTGTTGTTGTTGTTCTACCAACTAAACAAAAACAAAAGTTTATTGCATGGGAACCCCCATTAATTTAATTAATTTTAATTATAATTTTTTGTTGTTATAGTGGCCATAGAAATACACAATCTATGTTAATTTCAACTGTCTACGTAATACGTTTCATGAGATACAGCCTGCTGACAGACACGGACGGACAGCGGAGGCATAGTAATAGGGTTCGGTTTGGTTGGCACTCTCGGGTACAGAACCCTAAAAATGAAATGATGTTCGTAGGTAGATAAATCGTTTATTTAGTGCCCACAAAAGACAGCACAACATACAAAAGCACGATTAAATAATAACTAATTAGCTATTAGGAAATAGCTGCAAGGTGCTAATATACAAACAAATAAGAAAGGAAGAAAACAAGACATTGTGATGACACTATTGGCTATGACACACTTTAAAATAATGGATCAACAACGGATATCTATGGGATTAACGAACAGATGTTTATGGTAAGAGAATAAACATCAGAACAGACAATTGGACCGATTTGGCAAATGAAAAGTTGCCGGGAAAATAGTAAAATTCGGGAAATCTGAAAGTGCATTTTCTACTGGAATATTGTATGAATTAGTTGTTGAAATTTGGACATAACGACGTCCGTCGGGTCAGCTAGTGTTAAATAAAAATGTATCTTCTGAAATAATTAAAACAGCTACGTTCATGTATTACTCACTGTTCAAATACCTATTGTACAAGTATGTAACTTGAACTACACTAACACTACTATGGAAAGTTGCCATTTTAAATATTATAATTTATTTATACATATAGAATTAATAATTGTATTTTTTTTGTAACAATTATATATCATTATTTCATTGTATGGTGCACCGGTCGACGCCATAACGTCCACGCCGGCTGTCGCTGAAAACTAGCGCTGGGCTCTGTCTTGCATAGGGTCGCAGCATTATGCTAAGCGATGGCCGTTTTGCGTGGATGTGACGCATATATTCCCAAATTTTTTTTTTTTTTTTTGCGTAGTGTTTACTGCAAATAAACGTATTTTTTTTTCTTTTGTATTTAAACAGTAATGTATGCAATTATATATCATGTGATAGTATGAGTAATAAATTAATACTTAGGTATTTAAGAAAAGAATTGGAAAAATTTGAAAGATACCTAAGGTAAATACGTGTTAAAATTATGAATTCATGTAAAACAATTAACAGAAGGTAATTCCATCAAAATATGTCAAAACAAAGATAACGAACACAACACTAAGAAAACAATTAAAAGATACGAAGAAAACAGGTCATAAAGTAAACCTAATTACTTAGTAGTTTTTGTTATGACCATTTATAACAAATCTTATATAATTATACAATCTAGCACTAAATTAAATGATTAACCAAGTAAAGAAATAAATACAAAAATAAAATACACATAATTCGTCGAAGTATTCGTCCGCATCTCAAGAACTTTTTCATTTCCATTCCAATCCTTTTCCAATTTATTTTTTGTTCTTATGGAACAATTTTTAATCTAACTTACTTTCGACACCACCCACTTTTCATAGAACTCGTACGCCATGCCGCCATACCTACGTATTGGAAGTGAACCCTCCGAGAGGGTTGCCGGCATTACGTTTGCGCTAAAGTTAACCATCGCGAACGGTCAACGGCATTAGGTTCAAAACCGTGTTATATAACACTGTAAAATTAAGTAAAATTGTATTTTCTGGGGGTCTTGTCTATATGTAGTCTCCAATCTCTAAAATTTTTAGTGAATATTTGTACAATAAAAACTTTTTCACAAAAAATAAAACCGACTTCCAAAAAAAGTCGGTGTCTTTGGGGTTTTATTTTCGTTTTTTTGCCACCGATTTCCGAAATCAAAGTTATTTTTCACTTTGTAGTGTTTTTTTTGGAAGTCGGTTTTATTTTTTGTGAAAAAGTTTTTATTTTTCACTTTTTAGTTGTGGTACCTACGAATACCCGCTATGTAAATTACAGTGACAGGAACTATTAGAATATCGTCCACATATACTAGATGGGAAAAATACGTATTATTGAAGCTAACTCAAAAACCCCTCATCAGATCTTGACCAAATTTATATGGGACCACTTCTGAAGTATGCCTTACCAAATAAAAAAATAATCATCAAAATCAATTCATAATTGGCGGAGTAATCGCGTAACAAACTTACAAAAAAAAAAAAAAAAAAAACAACCGAATTGAGAACCTCCTTCTTTTTGAAGTCGGTTGAAAAGTAAAATAAAAATGCTTGGATTTTAAAACCAACGCATATACTAATAAATCTGAATAAAATATACATTTTCACGGTTTATGATGCTGTATTCGCTAAGAAAACCTACATTTAAAATGTGCCCTCCGCGAGGGCTCCCAGCATCCCATATGCGACTAGTTGAACCCTCCAGGAGGGCTCCCGGTACTGAACGTGTTGATTATAATTCTGTAAATACATATCTATTATAGTCGAATCGCTGCAAAAATCGTAAGAAAAACTAACTAACTTAATCCTTAAATTAGGTAGGTATTTAGGTATTGACGGCAAAACTCTTCTGTGCTTTTTAATCAAAGTGAGTAAAGAAAAGTATCTAATATAGAACCAAAAGAGGACCGCGTTTGTCTAGCTGCTACTGGTTAGCACCAATATACATAGAAATTATCCACTCATACTTTTTTTTTCAAATAATAAACGAGTTTAGCTACTTGCTTGGAATGCTCGGAGTTTCTTTGAAGGATATGAACAGAAATGAAGTTATCCGAAAGAAAACAGAGTTACCGACGTAGCCTGCAGAGTAAGAGCTGAAGTGGCAGTAAGCTGGCCATGTTTGTCGAAGGACCGATGGCCGGTGGAGCAGACGAGTCAAGCGTAGTGTGGGACGCCCACCAGCTAAATGGACCGACGTTCTTACAAAGGTGGCTGGGACAGACTGAATGCGTAAGTTGGGGGACAGGGTGTTGTGGGCCCGGGAGAAACCTATGCCCAGCAGTGGACTGCGATAATTGATAGTTAGCTACCTGCCGATTATTCTGTAAAATCTTACCCTGCAAACTTCTTGAACTGAGCCGTCGTTCCATCTGATGCTAGGCTTGACACTATTGTTTATTTTTACTGAATATGCGCACGCGGTCCAATGTCAATGTCACTCGATAATCACCGGCTAAGCTGCTACAATCAGTGAAATTACAGTTTTCTATAGTTTCCCATAGCCGGGTGTCACGGCTCGTTGACGACACGTCAGCAGCGTTTAACCATAGTTTAACATATAAGTTTAGTTCGTGACATCATTATCATTCAATTTGATCTTTCACGGCTTTGTATGAATAATTTTCATACTAGGTGGATCAAATTTTGAAACGAGCGTAACATACATAGCTGATGATAATTTTTTTGTGGGATTATGAACCCAATTAAACAGCTGGTTTTATGATTTAGCCCAAGTTCGCTCGGACGTAAAAATATCGCGGCGGGATTTTATCACGCGCTGGATTTTCAACTATCGGTGTTGAGCAGAGCGTTGCGAATCCAGTGCACGAAAAAAAATTGCCCGTGCGAAGTGAAGTTTGTCCGATACTGGTGATAAAATACGCCAGCATATTGAAATGGAGAACATAGCGAGGCCTTCCCTAGTATCGCGACCAGGGGCTGCAGTCTCGACATTAATAGCGATCGCTATACGACCGAATCCGGTCACAAAATCCTAATGGCGTCCCTAGACGGTCAAAATTACTTGACAAGCTCGAAAAAATCCCGTGCTTGTGAAGCAGGTCGAGCGCGGCTAGGGACGCCATTACGATTCTGCGACCGAATTCAGTCTTATAGCGACCGCTATTAAGCGAGACTGCCGCACCTGGCTGGTCCTGCGATTCCTGCGATCTTTATCAGGGCAAATGCAATCGCTTTCAAAGCGTTTCTATACTACCTTTTTCAAAAGGATTGAGATAAGCTTTTGGGTTGAGTCAGCGCTCTACTTATACATTTTTGACACTTTGCCTGTGTGAGAATGACACACTTTGTCTAGGCCTTCAGCACCCTAATTGCATAACACACGATCAATTACACTCTGAATTATTTTTGGAGGATATTGCTAATCCATTGCTTCAGATGTTCGAAAAATTTGTCTGCTCAACAACGTAAATAACGCAATTAATGTTGTTGAACTGTCAAAATGGAACAGATTGTGATTGATCGTGTGGTACTCAATTAGGATGGTCCACAGTATATATACGGTGTTAGGGACAATGATGCGCAAACTGTTACCTCATGATTCTAGACCCCGCTAGCGTAGAAAATTCTGATCTCCACGTGGGTGAGACCGCGGGCAAAAGCAAGTTTTCTATGAACACAAGAACTAACCACACATTCTAATTCCAGATATCAGAAGCAAGCTTCGTAACGAGCGTCGAGGAGGCGGCCCGCGTCGACCAATGCACGCAGACGCCGCCGAGCGGCAAGGCGCGCCCACGCACCTTGCAAAGGTACCACACATCAGACCACATCTACGAGAGATCTCACAGAACCTACCGCCTCAAGCACGAAACCAGGCCCAAGAGCCTGGGCCTCACAGATTCCTACCCATTCATTGCGAAGCCGCCGAGCTATGACTATCCAAAGTAAGGATCAGAATTAAAATTTTTAGGCTTATGTTACTAACTTTTGTGGTATCTAGAACGTTGTCTGTGTTAAATGTGTTGTGGTTTAGTTTTGTTTTGACAGTTACCTATTTAATGTGCGGATTACGTTATTTACTTAACAAAACATAGCTTAAGTATAGTTTGATTCAAAGTTAATGGCGGCTCGGAAGTTAGCTGCTCGCTGCGCAGTACCGCACCCCTCACCCCCGCTGACCCATGAATTTGTTACTGCGCAGCGACTCGCCTCATGTTCCGAGCCGCCATTAAGTTTGAATCGGGCTGTACGTAGGTAAGCTTTCAACAACAACAAGTCAAATGGCTACGAAGCCACCAAGCTCTGAGTATCTATCTAGGTATATTCTGTAATTTTATGGGATAAACACTACATTTAAAGTGTTAGTGCATTCGTGAAGTCATAGTTTAATACTAACAAATTGTTATTATGGAAACGTTAATCCAAAATATCTAAGTATAATGGTGCTGAAATACAGTTCAGACCAAAAATGTATTAATGTAAAAAGAAACTTAAAAATATTTTTAAATAAACCATAGACTAAGTAATTCTGTTTTTAAAAAGCCTGTATGCGCAATCTTTTATCTATTTATCAAACAAAAGACGGTAGTTTAACATAAGTTAGTAACATCGCCTACCCAACGTTTATAGTGTGCAAAAAAGTTAGCAAGAACAGTGGTAAATCGTCAGTTAAAATATAATTTGGATATTATTATTGCCATTACATCTAGTGACGTCTTTAAAGGTAATCTTTTTCTATTGTTAATGGTATAAAGTCACAAAAAATAATTGTCTTAAGTGTTCAAAACGATTTTATTGTGTCCGACGAATAAGTAACGCTAACCTTTTCAAAATTAAGTAGTCTAGAGAACCACAAAAAAAACCGGCCACTCTTCTGAAAAAGTCCCACTGCGGATTATTTTGCGGTATTTCATTTGTACCGGTTTAAGTACTCGTACTGTGTGAAAAAGGAGTCAAAGGCCTATTGAAAATCGTTGTCCATATAGATAATTCGTAGGTACACACGGCTAAATTTCCAGTTTAAGCTGTTCTAGCATTGTCTAGGATTTCCGTACAATGCGAGGTCAGCTTATACTGGAAATGTACCTATAGCTTAATGTGTACTCCTGTGTACCTATGTAGATACGAGGTGTTTGAAAAAAAAAACAATTTAACGAACATTATTATTTTTATTTTATTGTAGACTTTAACTGTCTCATAGCGAAACAAAATAAATTCCAGAAGAACATTTATTCAGGAAAAAATTAAAAATGTTCATATTTAAATAATGTTTTGTTTGCTCGTTTGGCCAAAGTTACTTACTTAATAAACAAGTTAAGAGGGAACAGGGCCTGCGATTCTCCATACACATGTATTTTCACCATTTTTCTTCCTGATTTTTTTTCATGAAGTCAAAAGGCTGCTGAAGACACGGCCCTGTTATTTCCTTTTTTTCAGAAACTTATTGGTCTTGTAATGAAAATATGTCCCTCCAAAAATTACAAAAATGCCCCATTTTTACCGCCGTGATTAGAGGACTACCAGACAAATTTGAAAAAAAAGAACATAAAAGAAAATGATAGGAATCTCTTTCTTAATATTTTTTAATGTAAAAAATAATTGAATCAGTTCAGTTTTCGATGAGAAAGGGGAATACGAAACGTCTATCTCGTAATATTTTTTTTGTGATAATCGGCCTGAGCTGCAGCTGTCCCTATCGCACGTAAGACGTCTGCACGAGCCTTACAGACTCGTGCAGACTAGCCAATGCACTGCCACATCCCTGTATGTCTGTTTGTCTGCACGCCACTAAAAAGAAAACAAGGGTTCATTTTGGCATACTCACAACTAACCACACACAACACAAAGAACACTGACAATTGTGTGTGCCTGTGTTTCTTTAACACTAACAATTTTGTAGTACCTAACTATCTACAGTCAGGGGAATTAATTCTTAAGCAAATTGGGCACCCTATGTCAATAATATGTGCCGAGTTATATTCTCTTTTATTTTCAATAAATGGTAAGCAAACTCGATGTCGACTATTCTGCCAACGTCATAAGTGAGTTGGAAAAAAAAAGAAATATTTTAATTTCTTGAATGGTTATTTGTTTTTTTTTTTTTATTATGGACGATTTTACGAACGTGCACGTCGCATAATTCCAACATGAATGATGTAACCAATATTTTGTATCAAACGTTTTTATTTAAAAGAGTGTCCGTGGAGTTTGTTGCCCGTTCTGCTCCATAGGTACCTACTATACGCTTTGGAAAGGGCAACTAGCTTCCTATTTCGGACTGACCCACTTATTGACAGTTCAAAAGTGCCTGTAAATGGTTTAACTGAAAAAAATGCTTTTAGTTTGAGTTTGAGGACATTATTAAAAAAAAACTTGAACACAAAGTAGATCTTGTTGGGATTTGCAGTTTTATAACCATTTCATACAACTGTCAAAGAATGACAGAACTTATTTGGTTAAACTGACAATTTAGTTTAGTAATCAATTTGCTGAACAATTAATTTCCCTGACTTTATTTATTTTATTATTTATGTGCACACGGTACAGATACGACATATTAATCATCCCTTACCTTACTGTGGTTCTAATTTATAAACACAGCTGATTTGTTTCTCAATTTGTTCCCAGATTCAAGGTCAGCGTGACAGACAGCCCCACGATATCAGTGACCCCACCCCACAGCTTAGAATACGTGTGTACTAAAGGTGGAACCAGTCCCAACGGCAGTGTAACTCCTAACGGGATGGTTTCCAACAAATCAGCTGCCACAGTGTTGCTGAGCCCTGGATACTTGCAGGGCCACTGTCAATGTAACCAGTCTATTAAAGTAAGTTTATGAGTACACGTTCACAACCCTTATTCATGCATATTCTGGGCAAGCTCGTTCTATCGACACGTCATCCATAGCTGTCCTGTCCATGAGGCGAGCTGAACACACGATTAATCACAATCTGAATCATGTTGAAGGATATTGCTAATCCATTGCTTCGTATGTTCGAAAAATGTATCTGCACTCAACAACGAAAATAACGCAATGAATGTTGTTGAACTGACAAAATGAAACACATATTGTGATTGATCGTGTTTTACGCAATTAAAAAGAAAACTTGAATCACAGAATGCTTCAATCCAATTCAGTCCCAACCTGCCAATGGCTAATGTTCCAACTTTCAATAGGTCGTCTCTTCGTAATCGAAAATTTAATAAGTACCTACTATATTTTTTTATCACGATTTTATTCACAGGAACAAATTAATGAACACAAGTGTCTTTCGCTTGTGCTCAATTTTGATTTCACATAATTGAGCAAAATTAACATGATTTGAAATTTATCGTTGTGCAAAAAAAAAACATTTATGTCGTAGGAATTTGTGGTTTGGAGAAAATAAACGCTTTTATTTTTGAAAAATACCGACTTGACTAGAACTATTATAACGATATTTGGAACCCTAAATAAATAGGATAAGGGGCCGTATTATGACGTATTAATGCCACCATTATTCCAGTGTGAGTGAGAGACGGAGCTATACAAGGCCGATAGCACCATCTTTTTTTCGCAGTTGAATAATGATGGCATTAACACTTCATAATAAGGCCACAGGGCAGCAAGAGG
Source organism: Xanthia togata (assembly GCA_963853775.1). Classification (NCBI taxonomy): domain Eukaryota; kingdom Metazoa; phylum Arthropoda; class Insecta; order Lepidoptera; family Noctuidae; genus Xanthia; species Xanthia togata. Next base: position 16,359,953 of record OY970809.1, read on the forward strand.
ACGGTGACCTAATCGGCCAGTTTCCTCCTACCCTACAAAAATAAAACAGATCACTTTATCATACTGATTACCCTCTCCCTATTTCTAGAGTGTAAGCGAGGTAGCACTGGCAATGCCGGTGTCTCCAGGCTGGAACGAGGAGCTGCCTCAGGGCCCCGAGGGACTCTCGTGGCGGAGACTTCACATGTCCCGTGCCAAGTTGAAAGCCACTGCCACCACCTCGGAACTTCTGTCAGGTAAATAGACACAATTTTTCATCGAAATTTATTTTTATTATATGTAAGTTTATATATTATTCACATACCTTCCGGAATAAATTCTCTAAATGATGGTGAAACCTGCATAAAAATCCGTTTCGTCGTTTGAAGGACAACGCATACCGAGGGAATACGTCCGCCGCGAATCCATAGCAGCGAAACCGCAGCAGTTCAATTCAATAGACTCGCGTCATGTTCCGCTGCTCGAATCGAATGCGAGTAGCGGAAAATGACGCAAGTCTATTGAATTTAGCTAATGCGGTTTCGCAGCGGAGATGTGCTACCGGGGTAAATTCAACTGGCTCGCGTAATGTTCCGCTATTCGAAATTCGACTAGCGGAACTCTAGTAGCGGAACATGACGCGAGCCAGTTGAATTGAACTACTGCGGTTTCGCTGCTATGGTTTCGCGGCGGAGGTGTGCTACTGGCGAAATGCCTGTGTTATGTCAGACAGAAGGTATGTTAGATGCCACACAATTTAAATTAGAAAGGAAATCTGGTGACATTTGATGTTTTGTCCTCGTGCCAATGCGCAAGCTGTATTTCCCGATTATAGTTATGGAATTTGAAAAGGGACTGGTCCCACTGTTTTATATACAGTGCATGTTATCGAGGTCAGTAGAAGTAATGTCACATTACGCGTAAGTACGGTACCTATAATGTATTAAAGGTGGTAGGTGTTTCAAACTTCCCACATACCTACCTACCCTAATTACCTACCAATCAAAAACTTAGAATTGGTGGTATCGAACTAAATAAAGCTGACATTTGCTTCCTTTTCCGAATGGATTAGTGTGTTATTGAGCAGAATAAATAAATGGTTTCAATCGAGTCTTATATGCAAAATTATGTAAGATGCCGCCACAACTAACATTCGAAAGTAAATCTGGTAGCTTACGATGTTTTCTTCGTATAAGCTGTAGTTTTATTACTTTTAAAAAGGAGGAGGTTCTATGTTCGTATGTTTTTTTTCATGTAAGTACTCGTATGTCCATCGATATTTTCGTCAATTCAACCGATTTTGAAAATTCTGTTTTCATTTGGTAGAAAAATGCTTGCGTGGCGGTCCCATATAAATTGTTATCTTTGCTTGGGTAGTTTTTGAGTTAGCTTTAATAATACGTATTTTTCCTACTTGTTCTATGTGGATGATGTTATTATAATAAGTTCCTGGCACTGCTATTTACAAATCAGGTAGTGGTATTCGAATTTGTATTAGCACAACAAAAAAGTGAAAAACAAAAACTTTAAAAGAGACTTCGTTAACAGTTTTGTAAGTATGCAGTGCATGTTGTGGAGGTCAACAGAGGATAAGGCCAGCTATCTATCTAATTACGCAACACATTTTCGTAAACGATTACGACAAATTTGTTTCATTTTGACAGTTCAACAACATTCATTGCGTTATTTACGTTGTTGAGCAGATTTTTTTCAAACTCGTGAAGCAATGGATTAGCAATTTGTTTAAAAACGATTCAGATTCCGATTGATCATGTATTACGTAATAAGGGTACAGGTTCGCACGGGCCTATTTTTACCGCTGCGATTATTTTTCGTGTATTGGATTTTCGACGCTCTGCTTAGGGCCGAGAGTTGAATATCCAACAGTGTGTTTTCTTGACGCGCTGCGCTGGGATACGCGCTGGATGTGTTCTGTTGGATTCTCAATGCTCGGCTGAATACCAAGAGTTGAAAATCCAGTGTACAAAAATAAATCGCTGCGATAAAAATACGTACTCCCGAACCTGGGTTAATGCCATAATATATGATGCGTATTTTGTCGATATAAATTATCTGAGACGAGACTAACTTCGTACCTAGTCTGTTAAAATTCTGCATAAATTACGATCATATTGAGTGGCAGCCGCACGGGTCGGTCGATGCCGCGGTTGGTCCGTAAAAGGGTGACCACCTTTACATACCAAGACGAGGGGGTCTTGGTAATGCCACCAAGACCCCTCCGTGCCTCGGAAAGCACGTTACGTTTCCGGGTGTCATTCGTGGATCTTTGACAGTCGTTACGATTCGCCAGAAACCCGAAATTCTGCATGACAGCCAGGCTTACCAAATGGGTATCGTATTATCCAGTAACTGGGTTGTGGAGGTAAGATAGGCAGTCCTTCCATGTAAAGTACTGGTATTCAGCTGTATCCGGTTAGACTGGAAGCCGACCCCAACATTATTTGGGAAAAGGCTAGGCAGATGTCATTTACCTACACCTTTCGGTGGTCCTCCATACCTAATTGCCGATTTGAGTAAATATGTGGTTGCTAACCTCAGTTCGCAGCGACAAATGAACGAAAACTTGAAAAATATCAATAATCACAACAACAAAAAAACACCTTCAACATTTCAGGTTTCGCAATGGTAGCAATGGTGGAACTCCAGATCAACGAGCCGACGAACGTCCCCGAATGGCTGTTCGTGATGTTCGCAGTCTGCACAACGGTTCTCGTGGCCGTACATATCTTCGCCCTGATGATATCGACGTACTTGCTGCCGAATATTGATGCTGTCAGCAAGATGGAGATGCCCAGAGCGCCTGCGAGTGCGCTGAGAGACTCGCCTCACGAAAGGATGAGGGGCTTCATCGAGCTGGCTTGGGCTTTTAGTACTGTTTTAGGTAAGTGTCGGAAGATCCTCTAATACTTTAGTAGGTAAGAAGGTAGTAATATGTATGTAGAAATCTCATCAGTCTTAGTTCTGTCTTGAGTTAGGGTTCACTCGATATCTTGATTCATAACTTTGTGACTTTTGGGCAGCGACCGGATTGGTTCTCTTGTCTTATTACGAGATTATCGTATTTATAAAATTAAATTATAAGAGCACACATGCATTATAGACATTGGTCGAATCTATGTTGACTTCTATCATGATGTTATTGGTTGCCCTCGTTAGTGTTCGCTCCACGACTCGACCATAATGTAAATGTTGCGAAGACTGTAGCGGAACTCATCTTTTGACCCTTTCTGTACCCAGCGCTGCATGGGGCTCCGTCGGTTGCAGCATTATGCTGACTGACAGAGCCTGCGGTTTTTGTTCTTTCTTTGCGTTTACCTCAAATGTCTTGCTTTCTTTTCTTTTGCCCCGTTTTATATGTTTTTTCTACGTTTTCCAGGTCTCTTCCTATTCCTGGTGGAGATAGCGATCCTGTGCTGGGTGAAGTTCTGGGACTACTCGTTCGCGGCCGCCACCGCCGCCACCGTCATCGTAATACCAGGTACAGTGATACCACTTGTCATTCTGTGAGTGTTCCCTCTGTCTCTTTGTCTATATCTGTTGGTCTGTGTATCAGGTATGATATAACGTCAATTTTCATTTTGTTTTACTTAACTAAGCCTATCCCTGTTGCATTCTGCTAGCACAGAAAATAAAACTTTGTTGTGCCTTGTTCAATTTTTTAACCTAACTGCATGTAAAACATGGAATGCTTCTTTAGTTTTATATAACTTGACTAACAACAAGACTGCATGCCTATTGGGCCCATCGAAACATGTTTATCCATAGATTTTAAAAGCTCCCTTTTAAGTTTTAAATTGCTCTTCCAAGATGATAATTTATTTAGCATGATCATAGACTAGACAGAGATGCCGCAAACACCTCGATTTCTTGTGTTTTTCTCTAGATCCTTGATTTCTTTCCTAAGCACTTTTCGTATTAAATTTCTTCTACATATTTTTTGCCACCGAAGCCTCCACTTTGTCACTTCCTAGACTTCCCAATCTAAAAGTTATTTTTCTTTTACAGTATTAATCGTCTTCGTGGCGTTCGCGATTCACTTCTATCATTCTTTGGTGGTACAGAAGTGCGAGACTTCAGGCCAGGACATCGAACAGCTGGAAAGCATGAAGAGAGACCTGGACACTGCTACCGTCAAAGTTAATATGTTCTGAGCATGAAGCAGCCTCGAAATGAGTCCTTGGACAGCGGAAAATAAAAGACATTTTGATTGGACAAGGGGCTGTTTCTGGTCATTCAGGACCCCTTTTGCATGGTGATGTTTTGCCCTATTAGAATATTAGAGCACTAACATTATCGCCGTGCCATTTAATTGCGGTCAGAATTTTGAGTGACGAATGCCGATAATAAGTGGTCACTTTTGCGATAGCCCTGCTGACATTCCCGACTATAACACACGCAAAAAAAAAATAGGTGTCATTGTCGAGGTACAGTTTTCTTATAATAATTGTTCCGTGTGATATGTCCTTGTGGATCTTTGATATTATAATCTTTTAAGCGTGTAGTGTCCCGAGATATCGAATATTATTATGTTACAAACGCAACGAGTTTTAAAACGAATGAGATTCCGATATTTTAAGACTTGAAAGTACCTACTAAGATGACGAAACTATTCCTTACTATAACGATGTGTTTTAACTATTTGATGAAACAAACTATCTTAAAGCCATGTAAAAATAAGGTCTGGTACCTAATTACTCTTAATAAAGGGAAATAGACCATAAATAGACGTGCTTAAAGAAGAATTTCTTGTGTTTGCTAAATCCACTTTAATTATTATTAGCACTTACAAGTGTTGTGTAACGTAAGTGCCAAACTACCCACATAAATTACAAATCTTTTGAGTGCTAATTACTGATGAGGAATTGTGGACACAAACACATGTTCAACGTGCATGATACACGTTCATAGACGTGTCATATAAAAACATATTATTATCATAAACTTGTGAAATCTCTAAAGCAAATAAGCGTAGGCAGTTAAGGGGGATGCGCTAATAAGGTACCTAGCCCGCTAAATTCAAATTTTCTTACGTTTTTGCAATTTGCAGGTCAATGTCAGTTTGTACCTATGTTCATTAAAATATGATTCGCGACCGTAGCAAATATAGGTTCAAGAATTATAATAATTAGAATCAGCAATATGGGGCACTCAGAAAGTTTTGCGATACTAGAAAATAATATACTTACCAGACCTACAGGTTATAATTTTGTTTATTATATCTTTTCAAAGACTCCCCATTGGCGTCTATACACAGTTTCATACGTCTAAATCAATTTTCATAACACATTTTCCAGTCCGCATCAGACACCTCTACAATCCCCTTTTCAAATGCAGCCAGTTCATCTTCCGGTGAAAACTGTTTTCTATTGAATTGATTTTTTCGGAACAAAGATGATAAATCCATGATTCATCACCCGTAATGATATTATAAACACGCCGAGACGAGCCTGCTTGAAATTTTGCTATCATGTCTCAGAACCATTCTACCCGAGCCTCCTGAGCCTGCGTTAGATTGTGCGGTACCCAGCGTGAAACTATCCCGAAGAACCCCGAAGATGCCCGTGTGGATTTACATGCACACTTCCCGATCCAATCTGCAGTATATGATGAATCTCTTCATATTTATGTTATTCCTATTCTCTTGAATTTTTTTTTTTTATAGCCAACATGTTTTCTTATGTAACAGCCGTCATAGGGCGGCAACTTCTTCCTTCATCCGCCAAGTTACTAGAGAAAGATCGCTTTAGAAGGGCTTTTGTCTATGAACGCCATTCGAAGTCTTTCAAGCGATTCTTCTGGGTTTAGTCGACATTTGAAATCGTACAAACTCATCGCGCGAAAATGCTCTCGTTGTAAATCATTTTTTCAATGAATGAGACAGGATATTTTGATTTTGGTCGTAATAAAATGTGGAGGGAATTTCGAATTTGGAATGTTGTTTTTTTGTTTTGTAATAAATAGTCATAGTTTTAATTGACATCAAAACCAGCCAGTCCCATAGACAAAAACTGTTAGTCGCAAAACTTTCTGAGTATCCAGGTACAATTTAACTTCTTAGAGTTGTAGTTAGAATAATCCTCAAATGTCATGATTTCATGAAAGAGTCATTCAATCGGAAATGCACTCAGAGAGTTGTATTGATTTTTATGATTATCTTTAACAATACATAATATAAACAAAAGTCGCTTTTCGTGTTCGTCTGTATGACTGTGTTGTTATTCTAAACCCGCAATATATTTTGATGAGGTTTTTAGAATTTATAATATGTATTAATAAAGTTAAATTTTAACTAAGAAATCTCGATGATTTGTCAAGTCGTAAAAACCGTGCGAAGCAGGAGCGGGTCGCTAGTAATTCTATAAATAAATATTTAATACGGCCGCGAATCATATTTAGATCCACATCACATACAACCTGATACTGGTCTGCAAATTGAAAAAAACGAACGAAAATTTGAATTTCGCGGGCTATCCTGTCGGTTACGCCACACATTACAAGTCTCAAATGTGAAAATATTCTCAATCAAGAAATGTGTAAATATTTAAAAAGAGACGAGTAATAAGTAGAATAAAAGATAACCTAGTTATTTATGAAACTATTGGGAGTGTTAAAATGTTCAAAAGTACAATAAGATTTGAATTTCTACCTTATGTCAATGTCATAAGGTTCAAGATTGACGTGCTTTTGTTTTATTTTAATATATTGTATGGTGCTGACTGTGTAACTGATATTCAGATTATTTGCCAATAAAGATCTAATTTATCTAGGAATTTCAGTAATATAGTGTTGAAATATTAAAAAGATAGTAATTTTTTTTAAATATTTTCACCAGTCTTCCAGATGTATAAGTGTTGTACAATTAGAAAGACTGTAAGGGAAGAATCGACATGAAAAAAAATAATTAAATAAAATATGTTTAGAATCATTAAATGTGTGGGCCACCAACCTAGTGGATGCATTAAGAGCTGTTGATCCAGTATTTAAAATGATGTGAATTTGTTAATATGCCTATTTTAGGAGATAAATAAATAAATGAATTATTTATAAGTTGAAAACATTTTTTTCTTTCGAACTCAAACTCAAAGCATTTATTTCAATTAAACCCTTTACAGGCACTTTTGAATTGTCAAAGAGTCAGTTAGTCAGAAAGTTGAAGCTAGTTGCCCATTCCAAAACGTAGATCTCTATGGAGAAGAACGGGCAAGAAACTCCAAGGACACTCTTTTAAATATAGAAGCGCAAATATATTCGCACCAATTTTATGGCAAGTGACTGGATGGGCATGGCTCGGTGACGTCATCTTCATCAGCCTCATATCAGTGCACAGCTGCACAAAATATGGGCGGCGAATAAGTGTCAATAACTTCTAAGAAAAAACTTAGGTACAGACGCCGAACGTCAACCTACTACAATCTGTTAAATTTCTTTAATATATTTTCAACTTTATCACTAGTGCATAAGGTTCAAAGTTGATTGGGAAAATTTGACAGTTTCTGGTAGGTTGCTGTGCTGACATCTGTACAAGGGAGATGTGAGTGGAAACGCCGCCGGGAGGGGGCGCATTAGAAGCTCATACACTGACCTGACCATAATAGTGATGTTTCTTCAGAAAGGTGATGCGTAGTACTAGCAACCAGGGTGCGTGCAGGTACGTAACGAAGCAACAGGAGTATGTAAGGCACGGAACATGAACATATACAGGAGGCGTGGCGCGGGCGAGGCGACACGGCGACGGTGCGGCGCATCTAAGAAACGGGCGGCGCAACGCCCGCGCTACTCCGTCACGCGTCGTCACCACTCGCCATCGCCAAGCAATTTCTATTGCCATCTGCGGTCACATTTATTTGCGATAGCCCTGCTGACATTCCCGACCAGAGGCGGATCCAGGATTGTCGTTTGGGAGGGGCTTGATCCCGCTGAGGATAGGTTTCAGCAAAGTAAACACTAAAAAACCGGCCAAGTGTATGTCGGACCACACACATTGAAGGGTTCCGTAGTTGAGATGAATTTATCCCAATAACAAACTTAACATTGTAGTTAAGAAAAGGTTCTCCCATACGGAATTTATTAGGTATCTATATATAAATTTAATTTGGTCAATTACTACTCATTAACTTGTAAAGCCTATTTAGCTGAGATAGTTTTCCTTCTAACTTAGTTATATTATACTACTGTTGTGAATACGGCAAATTATTTTCCAGGCGACTAACTATTAGGTACTATAAATAATGACATGGCGACTAATATTAACAGTGGGATAACAAACATTATATTATAGGCAACTATAGGCCTCCATATAAAACCTTGGCCAAAAATGAAAATGACTGAAAGGTAGGTTAGGTTAGAACTGTGACCACACAACCAGTGTCTAGTGTTCGCTTAACAATAAATTCACTAAATTTAAACAAAGTTTACAACTCAATATAAAACTGCTACTTTATACTTAAAATGCTACTTGCTTGTAGCTGCCAACCTATTATTTTTGCTACCCATTTTAATTATTTTTAAAACCCTAAATCAGAATAGTTTGTCGCCGCGTTAAATACATGCAAACAAAAACTAGCACATATTTATGAACGACCTTTCCGACACCCCACACCATGAGATAGACACAAAAAAAAACATCCCCACGATGTTTTATTTTTGTAAAGTAAAATTTTGATTATGAAATGATTAAATAACGTAACACAAATGAACACTGAATATTAAGTTTTAGATGTAAAAAAAACTATTTGGAATCTTTCCAAATGCCTTTTTTACAGCTAAATCGGTTACAACATCAAATTCAGTGTTATAATTGCAATTCATTATTAATATTCTACTCTAGTTAGCCACATTTCACATTTCCATACAGTAATATTGCCAAATTAATCAAAACAGCGCAATATTTGAAACGTTGCCCACTTTCAAAATAAACGCTAATAAGTGACATTGCCGAGGTACAGTTTTCTTTAAATCATAAATGTTTCCTGTGATTTCTGTCCTTGTGAATCTTTGATATTATAATCTTTTAAGCGTGTAGTGCTGATATATTGAATATTATTATGTTACATGCTGCTCATTCGCTGAAAAAAGGTCTTTGGGGATCAGTAACAATAAAAAAAAACAAAATAACCATAATTACCTTACATTTATTTCTAAAGACAAACAAGTACAAATTCTTTCATCCTTACACACACTTCTAGCACACCTTACAAACCAGGCTTTAGAAAGTTTTTGTCAAACATCAATACTGCTCTGAAATAAACGCTATCAAGGGCCCCGCAACTCTGTGGGGCACGCAACTCTCTGGGGTCCGCAACTCTCGGGGATCCACAACTATGTGGGGCCGCAACTCTCTGAGACCCGCAACTCTGTGAGGCCCACATAACTGTGGGACCACAAAATACGCCACTGGTTCGTCACAGCATTGATGTTTGCCAATCAATCAATATGTATTATACAAACACTAAACCTAAGAATACATTCAAAATTATGTGCGATTGATATTACAGTGTTTTAAAAGCCAAGTAAAAGTACATTTAAACCTCAATTATTATTTAAACTAGATAAAATTGTTAATTGGTATTATATCTCAAAAGGCGAGCGACAGGCCTTGACCTTTTTTGGAGAAAAAGGTCTAAAAAGTAAGTATGTGATATGATACTGTTCAGGGTTCAATCCTGCTGTTCTGCTGCTCATTTGATTTTTCGTAGATTATGTCAACATGTCATTTTTACAGAAAGCATAACATACATGCTTAATTTTTCTCAATTATTCAAGAATATTCAAGATCTATACATAATTAAGTAGTTAGTACATTTAGCTACACAAATTCTAGAAAAGTACATTTTCGACAGTCGCAAATGCACGTAAAGTGTATTCTTCGTTACATGTTTAATTTGGTACACCTCTGCCTAACCCTTCGGGGATTACAGCGTCATGTTGTGCATTATATTAAAATTAATACTTATTGAGTAGAGATCGGATGCATTTGTGCCTAAAGTTAATTTTTGGCAAAAATATTACTGAAGTGTCTTCTTAATATAAATCCGGAAATCCGGGAAAGCACAACTAATCCCGGAATTCAATTAAATCCGGGAATGCACAACTAATCGGATACATAGTATGGAAACGACTTATCAGCCCTCATAAGAACGTTACTTTTGCGGTGTTTACATAAAAATTGATAATCAGAACTCTAAATTTGTCGATCCTGGAATCCCGGATTTTTTTCGATACAAAAGTGCTTTACATAATAGCCAACACCTCAACTTTAGGTAAATATACATCCGAATACCCGATTTCTATTAGTGACTTCTAAGACTGGTTTTGTGAAAAGAAATGGTAAATTCGTAGCAGTTTTTAGGTGTTATTCATTATTATTACATATTTCTTCTTTTTTTTTTTCAAACAATCCCATTCATTGGCTCAAAAACCTTGTTTGTTTAAAAAAAAGTCGGGTAAGGAAAAATACACTTTATGTAACTGTACTTAAAAGTTACAATGTCCTACACTTATTAAAAAATGGGGCATTTGATTTGTGCACAATAATTACTTACTATGTAAATAGATAAAATTGGTTTAATTTTGTAATATATTTCAAGACTATTAGGTGCGCAAATTCTATTGTATATACTTAAAAAACATTTGTTTTTTTAACAGATACTATAGCTCGCAAAAAGTACGACGATATATCCAATTATTTCCTGTAAATATCTGTATGTATTCTCGATCAACAATAGCACTAGAATAAGGATTAGGAACAAAAACATATCGCTCAAGTGGCCGGGATTGCGTATTTAGTTTGATAATAAACCTTAACACTCAAACATAAAGTTTATTATCTTTTGCAACATTTACTACCTCTGTTGATTCAAAGTAAACATATTTTTAAAAAAAGGAATAAAAATATTTATGGAAAAATAAAACAGGTTAACTACTTAAGCAATAAGGTTGAAAAAACTATGTTGCAAAATAAGATCACAACATTATTTGTGGTCTTATTTTTCCGACCGTTTTTGATGCGCTCATCGGAAATCTAGTGCTATTGTTGATCGAAGGTATGTAACATTCAAAATGTTACTACACAAACAAAAGAAACTTCCATCTTGCAATCTTGACAGAAAGTAGAGAAAAAATACCAAGCAAACTACAGCTACAATGCAAAAGATAGATACTTAACACATTATAAATAGTGTAATCCACGACGACGAGCCCCACTCCGCGATTACTGTACTGTAAGCTGTACTTTAGTACGGAGCGAAGCGGAGTGGGGCGCGTCGTCGTGGATTGCACTATCTTTAACTTGATATCGACTTACATACAATCTTCATAAAGGTACACAGTGTCAGAGTCTTATACAAATATTTTACAAAAGTATCACATTTCAACATCTTCTATTGACTGGTGTGCGGGAACTAGTAGTCCATTTCTTCTCGGCAGATTTTCTTCATCCTTTTTCTCATCCTCTTTTAGTTTTGCTAGGATACTCTCTCTGGGTTTCCAAACTACGAGAGACATGTGTGGCTTCTCCAGTCTACAAAGAAATGAGAGGGTTATATAAATATTGTGGAACAACCTCATTGTTTGAGAGTGAAAGTGACTAAACCAGTTTTAACTGTTTCATTTTGGTGAAATTTCATAGGAAACTGAGTTTCTATTGAGCTACGGTTATCATCCGTCCGAATATGTCTGGCTTTTAGGCCCCCCCGTCCGGATTTTGTACTGCCTCGTGATAAGTCTGGACATACAAAAAAAGTTTAATTATTACTGAAAAATAAATTTAAAAAACTTTAATGTCTAGAGTTTTTTGCAAATGGCTTTATGTCAGAAATTTTCAAATTACGAAATGCCCTACGCACCACCCGACCAGGATGTGCAGATACAACTAAAGATGGGGACTGCCAGCCGCAGCTTACGGACGCGTCCGATAATTTGTTCCCAGCTTAACAGCATCACGAAACTAAACATGACCAGTTCACTCAAATTATTTTACAACTTTTATAGAAATATGCATCCTATTTCATGCTTAGTAAGTTCGATATTCTACGAGTATACCGAAATGCTAACACTCAGCCTTTATGTTTGGTTCAACATTTCAAGAGGTTATGCATCTCAAAATAGTTTCACTTTTCGTAGCTATGTGTGCAGGAAACATTACTATTAGTTAGTAGAAATAATTACATTCAAAGTAGAGTTGTTTTATTAGAGAAACAATGAAAATTAAAGCTTATTATAGAAATGTGTCATAATATGAAACTAGAATGCAACCCAGTGAAACAATAGAATAATTAACTACAAAATTTAATTGAATAATGATACACTTACAGCTTTGTGTAGTGTAGTTTAGATAAGAGAAAATTCATAAAAAAATATGACCCAAGTAGAGTTGTAGACAGTAATGGATTTTTATTTAACAAAATAGAGTTTTAACCTAAATGAGGTCTTTAATGAGCTAGATCCTGACATCTAAGACTTGGTGACCATGAGAATTTCACTACAATAGAGATAGGGTCAATCTGAAGTAGTCTTTATGTCAAGGCTAATATAAATTACAAAGGATTTCATTGTTGAGTTGATTATTGTCTTTCTGAATTGTATGCAATCACTAAGATTTTGCAAATAGGTTTAAAAAAATTGCTTATGAGTGCATTTGCATTACTCCATTTTTAATGGTTTTGAAAGAGCACTAGTGCTGGATGTTTAGTGACACATTATTTAGGTGTGCTGGGGCCATATTATGACGTAATAATGCCACCATTATTCCAGTGTGAGTGAGAGACGGAGCTATACAAAGCCGCTAGCACCATCCTTTTTTTTGCAGTTGAATAATGATGGCATTAATACTTCATAATAAGGCCCCTGATCAATGCTCAAGCTGTTTCTAAGTGAACATAGAATAATCTACCCCACTGTAATACAGTATCAACTACAGTTCGGCCATTGAGACAATGCATTCCTGCCACCTGTCAGGACAATTTCTGGCTGTAATAAGTATCAAATTCACAAAACACATATCCGTTAGTATGAAACTGACATGATCTGTCAAGACTGCATTGTCTTAACCGCCGAGTGTAGTATAACTACAACTACAATAAGAGATTTGGTTTACATAATAATAAGTATTCTATATATTTTATTCTTTGTCTCACCTTTCGATAAGCGCCGCAGGCAACAGCGGTTCCTCCTGCAACTTCTTCAGCTCCTCTGACAAAACTATTGTGTGACCCTTCAGCTTCTCACTGACAGGTTCCATGCCCACGTCCATGACTTCATCAGCCGCTAGTGAGTGCTGAGTGTATTCAGACGATATGTGGAGGCTACTCATGTGGGCGGCCATTTTCTCTTCTGTTATTAGTTGCTTTGCTGGACTGTAAGAAGAATAACCTATTAAATATATGCAAAAGATCTTAAATAAACACCGTATTAAATCATGGAGTGCATGTATGACCAGATGTATGTTCATAGCAGGTGGCATTCTGTAGTTTCTGCCTAACCCCATGGGAAGAGGGCAAAAGATCTTCTTACAAAAGAAATGCTGAAGCACTTCCGAAGTCTCCCCAGCACTTAAGCGAGCAAACAGAGCCCGCCATCCCCTTCAAACCTAACCTGTCCGAGTCGGGGTGCCCCAAGTCCCCCTCGCTTGTACATCCAAAAAAAACTTGCACAACACTTAAGAAAGGCTCTTGACACGGACATTAATTGTTCAAAAGTCTAGTGTGATATAAAGAAGAAGACTTCAAACCAAAGGAGTGGGAGATGTTTTTGTTTACAACAACAAAGTATAAACAGTTTCAGTGATTTTAGGAATAAATGAGGCGAAGCAGCAAACATGAGTATAAAACAGGTTTTTCATTCATCTGAAAAGACCACACCATTAGAACAAAAATGCTCTTTTGCAGTACATTGTTGTTCCATATTTTGTTAAAGTACCACGCAATTTACGAAAATATAATCAAATGAGTACTTACACGCCCGGTTCCACATCCAAACTCTTTCTCTTGCAGTGGATTACAGGACTGATCTTATGCTCCAATCCTGGATGCTGACCAGTGAACTGCACCAGTTCGGGCGGTGAAGACATGCCCCATGGCAGCCCCTGCACGTTCCACGGCGCCCCCGTAGGTGCAGGCATTGAGTGCGGCTCCGACATCCCACGATTGAAAGGCATCGACGACGCCAGTGCTTGATGAGCAAACATTTGTTTCGCCAGTTCATCTGACTGATTATACGGAAAACCGGGATACCCATATATATCCATTTTCACTGGAGTCAAAACAGCACAATCTCAGCAAAAATATCTCCAATTACCTGAATTTCCAGGAAGAGTTTTTACGTTTTTACGCTCTCACAACAACAAATTATCGACACAATTGACAGCTGACTTTTTAAATCATAAAGAAGAATGTTCCTGAAAATTCTATTAATTTGTCAAGTAATCTTTTTTTACACTGGCAAAATACGATATTTAGTCGATTTCTATTCTAGGGGCTTTTAATACCGAGACCCCTCCGTGCCTCGGTAAGACACAGATGCTTTAAAGTCTGACAACTAGTCTTAATAAGGGGTATAGCACCAGTAACTGGTTTATGGAGGTCTGATAGGAATTCTCTCCATGTAAAATACTGCTATTAAGCTGCAATCGGCTTAGACTGTGGAAGCCAAGCTGACCCTAATGTAGTTGGAAGAAAGCAACGTCTTAAATGAGATGATGACTCGATTTCTATTCTCATCCGTAATAAAAGTATAAACAATTGTACGACTTGGGTCTCGCAAATCAATAACCAAAGTGTCATTGAATGACATGCTGTTTTTTTTTTAACTAAAATATGACCCTTTGCTTTTCTTCGATAACTATTAGAAAATAATTAAAATAACGAAAACGAACAACGAATGGCACGAATGTTAATTGAAAACGACAATGGTTCAAAAACCAATTACATCGACTAAAATGTAATTCGAAGAATTTATCTTTGACGGATGATGGTGCATCACTATTTGACAAGTAAACCACGAAGTCAAACAAAAAATTAAAAAATAATTTTGCGCCTTTCACTTTCGTGTTTATAATAAAATCATATTTATTTTGCTAAATTATGTTCTCACTTTGTGTTAACGTTTATCAGTGGATGTTATCTAAATAACTATAAACAATGCTCGTAGTTTTGTAAGGAGGAGTGTCCTAAAAACTTGCAAAATGGGCTTGGACTTTGATGTCTTTGAATTTTGCAAAAAACTGCGGCAAAACCGGCCTCCGCCGTATCAGTGTCCTTTAGAAAAGTGTGACAAGGTGTACAAGAGTTTATGTGGCCTACAGTATCACTTGGTTCATTATGATCACGATAACCCAACCCCGGCGACGCCAGCGGTATCTAGTCATCGGAAGAAGGGTAGAGGCAGGGCGGCCGTGCCAACGGGTGACATCGCTCTTCAAAGTCCACCGAAAGAAGCTCTAACTTTCGCCGAAGCTCAAAAAGTAGTCCAATTTGAGGTAGATGGCAAAATCAGCAGAATCCCAATTGACCAGCCTTTGCCAATTATATCTTTGGAAGAATGGGAGAAGACAAATGCTGAACTGGAGAAACCTTTACCTATTGTGGAACCTCCCGCCGAACCTCATGTCAAATTACCTGAAGCAAGCTTCAAGGTATGGGTCATTGATTTTTGTAATAATATTATTAATTTTTTTATTTCAAAGTCATGTTTACTTATCACTAATAATGATGATTAAATAACTCAATTATACAGTATTTTTATTGGTAGAGACTTCTAGCTTTTATGCCTGCTATGCAGAACAAGATTGACTTGTTTTAAATTGGCAGATGAATAATAATTGTATATTTTTATTAGCCTGTAAGTCCTCTACAGTGAAACTTAGCTTCAATGACTTATTTAAGTTATTTCTCGGGAGATACCACTATGTCTGTTGCATTATTGACTTGTTTTCAACGAAAGGCTCAAGCGTTCGCAATAGGCTGAACCTTGATTTCTTCAAAATTAATTTGTAATGTAAATTTAGTTCTGGTACTTATTTTTATTTAATTTTATTGTAGTTTATTCCTGTTGTGGTGTTTATGTTTGGCATTACCAGATTTGATGGTTGGTGCGCTTGTGTTCTTGATATAATTTGTCGTGTATAAGATCTCTTACTGTATTATTATATAGCTAGCCGTGAAAACCTATAATTGGCTTCATGTTTCTTATTCCAGTGTTTTTATTGTATTTATGTAAAGCTGTTGGTTTTCCATGAGATAAATAAATAAAATTAAATAAATAAATTATTACTGTAGCTAGGAACTGCAGATATTTTCAGGAAAAAAAAAATACTGGCATGGGGACAATTTTCTGCTGTCATCTAGGTATTGGATTATCAGGAAAATACTGTGTTAGAAAAAAGATTTAGTACTAGTACTGTTAGAAAATATTCTAACAGCTCAACTTTTTCACTTATATCTATTTAAATTCAGAGTAAAATATGTTGTTTTTTTTATTTGAAACTCTTTTTTTAACTGCATTTCCTACCATTCAATGCATGCCGTGGCAGCCTTTAATATAATTACATTGTGTCTTTCACACTTTACTTTGTAAGGGACTGAATGGGTTATTTGCACTGCCAATAAATTTAAGTATATTTTTCTTTTAAGGGCTACACTATAAAATGTAAAAATAAGATGGTATTTTAACATGTATTTTTGGTGTATGCTTTGTTGGTTCTCCTTAAATAAATAAATAAATTTACTAAACCCACTGGTTAAGCAAGTTGAGCTGTTAGAATATTTTCTATGTTTATTGCACCTATTTATTAATATTCAGTACCTAAACCAACAACTTTTAGATATGGCATAAAAGATCTTGGCTCATCTTTTATTTATAAACCATGCCTTAGTTTGCTGGCCAATATGTTACATGGTATAGGACCTGCCTAGTCTGTTAACCCTTGGATGTAAAAGGTGCCCAAGTTATTGAGCATCTTTTGAATTTGATTTAAACATTAGTCGGTCAAACAGACTTTAATTTGCTTAGATTTTTTTTATTCACTCAGAAAGGTGGTACGCGCGCGTAAGGCTCTGTATACTCATGGTACAATCTGTACCTCCTTTCGAATTAAAAACTTATTCTATTCTAGAACATAGTAGCATCACCTACTTGTCTGCCTAGTGTAAATAAAACCAGGGAGCAGACACAGCAATATCCAGTCATATAGTTAGTTGGGTTGTGGGCTTACTAAACTGATTTTCATTTATTATTCCTATCTCTACAAGTCATCATCATCTGCCTAGCCTTTTCCCAACTACGTTGGGGTCAGCTTCCAGTCTAACCGGATGCAGCTGAATACCTGTATTTTATATGGAGCGACTGCCTATCTGACCTCCACAACCCAGTAATTGGGTGATACGATACCCCTTGGTAAGACTGGTTGTCAGACTTTCGGGCTTCTGACGACCCGTAACGACTGTCAAAGATCCACGAATGACAGCCGGGACCAACAGCTTAACGTGCTTTCCGAGGCACGGAGGAGTCTCGGTACGTAAAGATGGTCACCCATCCACAGACCAACCCCGGCAAGCGTAGCTTAACCTGATGGATCGACCCGTGCCGGCAGTTATTACTTAGCCACGAGCTCCTCCTATCCTATATTCCTATCTCTACAAGTATGTAATAATATTATTTTTTAAAGTGTGATGTTCCTATACACGTAAAATTAAAATTCTAATGTATTTATGTCAAAACCTGGCACACTAATTATACGTATTCAACAAGACCATAAACCCTAGACTGATAAATGATTCTGATTCTCAATTTAGTCAGCTTATTCAGGAGTAGCCACCAGAAGCAACCAGCTAGGTTGCTTCTGGTGGCTACTGGTTATAGCTATACACCCATGTGCTACCCGTTTGCCATGTGTGTATCATATTGATTTAAATATTATTCTACAATAAACATTCACAGCTTCATGAATGTGATGAATTGCAAACTATAGTTTTGTATAACTTAGACGCATTTTTATTTTCAATTTTTGTAAATGTGAGTACCATGGAGTCGTTTACTATGTTATTATGTTGATTTTGACTTGAAAGAGCAGGGTAGTTGAGAGTATGTCATGCTCACTTAATGTCTCGCTGATGGTGGTGAGTGTGTTGGATCATTCGGTTCCCTAAAAAGGTCGGTTGAGCTGGATGGTGCTGACCCACGCGTCATGTTCGTGAACGGTCGCTGTCAGTTGAGACTGGTCATCTCTTATCTGCCAGGGCTTATTTTTAATCTTATATTTTTAATCGTAACTCTAAACACGTACGCTACGTATCGTTAAACATAATTGGCGAAATGTGGGTGTACTACAGGTACACCTCTGCCTAACCCTTCGGGGAATACAGGCGTGATGCTATGTGATGTATTTTTAATCGTTTTTGTTTTTTTTTTTTTTTTTACCTTGTTCTCACATATATAATCAACAAGAGTAATGTACCCAGGATTTTGTAATTTCTACATTTAGAAGAGTGGTCTTGGAGTTTCTTGCCAGTTCTTCTCCATAGAGATCTACGTTTTGGAATGGGCAACTAACTTCACTTAACTGACTGACTCTTTGAAAATTCAAAAGTGCCTGTAAATGGTTTAATTGAAATAAATGCTTTGAGTTTGAGTTTGATGACCAATATACGTTAAACTGACGCCTTTTGCCCATGGTGGTAGGCAAGGACTACAAAAAGCCACCTACAGGTCCTTACTACACACTCTTTTGATGAGATTTAGTATACTTCCACTTCCAGCTTGTTGATGACTACAATGAACGCGTATGTGACGCCCCAGCTCGACCAAACGCCTACATCCGCTTCATAGAGAAATCTGCCGAGGAGTTGGACGGCGAGGTGGAATATGACGTGGATGAGGAGGATACTGCATGGCTGGCCATCATCAATAAGACGAGGGTTAAGCAGAACTTGCCTGCAGTAACTGTGGATACATTAGAACTGCTCATGGATAGATTGGAGAAGGAGTCTTATTTTCAAGTAAGTTCTTATTGAGTTCTAAAGCTTAGCACTGCGGTGCGTTTTGCTACCGCAAAATCTGTGAAGTGTGAAACACAGTGGAAGCGCACACACTGCGGGAAAAAAACGCATACGAAAAGAAAACAGAAATGTATTCTTTGCGGTGAAAAAAACGCATCGCAAGTCACCGCACCGCAGTGCGCGATAGGGCTAAGACTTAATGTTTACTATATAAGTTCATAGCTTTAATGAAGGCTAGGCTGCCAAGCTGGCTGGTCTGCAGAGAAGATCAATTTGTTTTTGACACAACAGCATTGTGGTAAACAGACTTACTGTTTTGTGATTGTGAACTACCAATGAACTAATTATTCACTGATATAATTATATTTATTTCCGTTTTGTTTAGCTGTATGTTTTCCAGAGCAAATAAATAAGATCTGATTAGTGGATAATTGTTAATTTGTACACATTTATGGAAGCTATGCTGATCAATAAATGGTCCAATTTTTTTAATACTCAAGTTCAACCTTACCGTTTACCTTTCATAGGCATCTCAGAATGGCCAAGAAACAGCAGCTACAGTGGACGAGGATGCGGTATGCTGTATCTGTATGGATGGCGAGTGTCAGAACACCAACGTGATTCTGTTCTGTGACATGTGTAACCTGGCTGTACATCAGGATTGCTATGGGGTCAGTTTTATTGTACAATTGTCTATTTTGTTTCTCTAATAGTAGAAAAGAATATAATCTACCAGCTCGCTTAGCATGACCACAATAAACACACACACACAAAACCCGTTTCGGGTTTTGTCGACGGAAGAATAGACAAAATGACAGATTGTGATTATTTCACTGTCATTTCCGTCGGCAAAACCCATAGAAAACCTGTTTCTATGGTTGTCATGCAGGTAAGACAAAAAACGAAACTACTAAAACATTGAACACATAAGTGGCGACTGAAGTCCCACCAACTTCCTCCGTCCCCTTTCTCTCCTTCCTTCTTTCCTCCTTCTTCTTTGCCTTCAGCAAACTTTTAAGAGCTATCATGGGCCATATTTCATCAATTCAATTCAATTCAAATTCTTTATTGCAATCCATAATGTACATATACAGGTGTTAAAATACAATTAGAAGAAACAATTATGGACCCTGTCGGGCACAGCAAAAATTATAAAAATAGGTAGGAGAGAGGAAGAGCGCTTTTATCAACTTTCCATAACACTAAAACAATTAAAATAGGTAGACTTTTTCGTTGTAATTATATCATTAGAAATTATATATTTGATTTTATATCATTCATTTCTTTATTCTATCTATTTATAATTTGTAGTATTATTATATTTCAGTTATATTAATTTTATTTAATGGGTGCATTTTTATTATTTAAACCGTTTAATTCCGTAAGACTAAAGTAAATTGGAAATTAGTAGATTATTTTATTATATTTATATATCGTTGCTTTTTATTAAAACAAATTATTTATTTTTATTATTGTATTTGGTATATATAGTATCAACCAGTAGAACCTCGGTAGAATAGTGGCTTACCATCCTTCAACTATTCCTCATTAACCCCAATACCTTTATTTAAAAAAACATAACATACCATACTAATTTGACACTTTTCTAGGTTCCCTACATACCTGAGGGACAGTGGCTGTGCCGGCGATGTCTACAATCACCATCGCGACTTGTCAACTGCGTTCTTTGTCCAAACACCGGAGGTAAGTGTTCGGTAACATAAATAACAGCTGGCGTAGCAAAGCAATGTGCACCCTATTCTGTTATTTATAATGTTCATATTTAACGGGGGGTTATCCGAACTTGCCTGTTTTAGAATCAATTTAAAATAGTCATTTAGGTCCTGAAAAAATATATGTAATAGATACATCTTTGTTTGGGGGAAATTGAAGGGTTCAAAACGACAAATAGTAATTTTCTCCATCAAAAAAAAAAAAACCGAAACAGTACTACATACGGATTACAGCACAATATGATATGAAAATTGCATGCACGATGAGGTAATCGTATTTAAAAGGGAATTTAAAGGTTGAATTTTTGGGTATAATAGTTTTTTTTTAATAAACACAAAAAATAGAAAATTGGTTAAAATCGGCTCAAATTCAAATCATTTATTCAAACTAGGCTGAGAATCAGCACTTTTCGAACGTTTTTCGAACGAAAGTTGTTGATGCTGTCACTAGCACAACTGTATACGACAACATGACTGTCGTTCTAAAATGTCGATGCCCTTAAAATAGATTCGTTAAATTATAGCTGTAGCAGTAGGTACGTCACTTGACAATAAAGTACGGCAATTGTAAAAGAATACGGTCACAGTATAAGTGAAACAGTAAGACCATGTTTAGCCCATTCTACTTAATAAATATCTTAAATTAAAGATTTTTGAAAATTCAGCCAATAAAGGGGTTAAATAGGGGATGAAAGTTTGTATGCAAATTCGCAATTTTTGTCTTAAATTCACATACTCAATAAAATTGTTAAATTTACTGATAGACAACGCAAAACCTAAAGGGCCTAGAAGCATGCAATTTTTATTTATTTATTTATTTCCTTTGGAAGACTTACAGCTAAACAAACCAGAATAAGACATTGAAAATGTGACTGACAGCCAATTACAAGTCTTCACATACAGGTAACAGAATAATAATTTAAGAAATCTGTGAACAACACAGTACTGCCGACAAAAACAATAAGTCACCAAAGCCAAAATTATACAGTAGTAATAATTATTATGCACATAGATGAATACAATAAAGGTGGTTAAAAAGCTACTCAGGCTAACATAACTTGGGCAGTATTAAGCATCACGTGAAAAAGTTAAGACTCAAGCACTTTCTGGCCGCGGACACGCTTGTTGTAAAAGGATCGAAGTCATGCTGTACACACAACTTATTAAAGCTTCTGCTTGCACGTACAAGGAATGAGTTCTGTCTATAGTTGGTCGAAGTAAATGGCACACGGAGTGGCGGATTGGACCGCTTCGACCTACCGGGGATGTTGAAGTAAAATTTGGATAGAATTTCGGAACTGTTGATACTATTATTAAATGTCTTTAATAACAAAACACAGTCGGAGATCTCCCGACGATTTATTAGGGGCAGTAAATGATACTTCTTACAGAGGTTTAGGTAATTTCCAGAATGATACGGTATTCTTTGGTGATAGCATAGGTACTTTATAAATCTTTTTTGAATGTTCTCTATGCGATCAATGTATTTGTGGTAACACAGATTCCATATTTCAGACGCGTACTCCAAGTGGCTTCTGACAAAAGTACAGTATAGGATTTTCAAGGTTTTGGCT
Organism: Xanthia togata; assembly: GCA_963853775.1. Lineage (NCBI taxonomy): Eukaryota > Metazoa > Arthropoda > Insecta > Lepidoptera > Noctuidae > Xanthia > Xanthia togata. The sequence continues at coordinate 16,382,249 of OY970809.1, forward strand.
TGTGTGAAGCACTTGGATAACCGCATTATGAAACCCAGCGATTTCGATGCCTTCTTAACAATTGCATCTACATGTGATTCAAACGTCAGTTTGGAATCATGATGGACTCCCAGATCACGGATGGAATTAGATCTGGGAAGTACTTGATCACCTAAAGTGTAAGATGTGGTTATGGTGGAATGTTTTCGAGAGTATGTTATAACCGTGCATTTAATAGGATTCAGATCCAGTTTATATCGTCGACAATACTCCTCCAAACGGCGTAGATCGTCTTGAAGTACTGTCGCGTCCCTCTGAGATGATATTGTGGTATAAATTTTCATATCATCAGCAAAACACAACAGTTTGGATGAGGTCATACAAGAGTCGATATCGTTGATGTAGATTATAAAAAGTAATGGACCGAGCAATGAACCTTGGGGAACTCCGCTAGGGATAGGCACCCAACTAGATATGTAGTTATTTAATACCACGGCTTGGGACCTGTTATTTAGATAAGAGGAAAACCATCTGAGTAGGTCCCCGCGTATTCCCAGGCCATATAGCTTTGATAGCAAGATGCAATGGTCAATTCGATCAAAGGCCTTGCTATAGTCGGTATAGACGACGTCGACCTGCTTACCATTATCCATGGCGTCGGTGATGAATTCATTGAGAAGTATCAAGTTCGTGACGGTTGACCTACCTTTTAAAAATCCATGTTGAGAGGAACTAAATGAATTTTTGAGAGCAGCGTATACCTGATTATAGATTATCCTTTCGAAGACCTTGGCTATAATGCAGAGTTTTGATATTGGTCGATAATTCTCTACCTCAGTTTTAACTCCTTTTTTATGTACAGGAGTTATAAACGCTGATTTCCAAAGCTCAGGAACAACACAAGTATCTAGGGATTTTCTGAATAGAACCGAGATAGGGTGAGCGATCGTAGATGCACATCATACTAGAAATTTAGATGAGATATTATCAGGACCCGCTGCTTTAGATGTATCTAACTTGCGAAGCAAGTTAGTAACTTCCTCAACGTTGACCATGACGCCACAAATATCAGATGCTAGTTTAGAAAAATCAGTAAGAAGAAGAGGAGAAGTAGATGTATGACTACTGCTAGTATCGATAAAAGTAGAATGAAAGTATTCAGAAAATGCTTCGCAAATTGATTCGCCGGTACGCAAAGCTCTGCTATTATAATTTAATGCGCTTGGGACTGCATTTGAGTTATGACGTTTTATTACAAACGTCCAAAAGTATTTAGGGTTGTCTTTGATGGATTTTTCTGTCAAATTCAAATAGTTAGCATAACATTGAGATTCTAATACTTTTGCCCTTTCACGAAGTAGCTTAAACGTTAATTCATCACTTTTATTACCGTATATCTTAAATTTTGTGAAGTATTTATGTTTTTCTTTAATTGTTTTGATAAGTGACGAACTATACCAAGTTGGATACGTTTTATTACGAAACACTTTTTGCGGAATATACTTAGTGTGTAATTTAAAAATAAATTGATTAAAAAAATCTACTGAATCCTCTATTGAACGCGCCGAGAGCTCAGTTTCCCAGTTAGTCATACTGATGTCCCTGTTGATAGATTCGTAGTCACCTTTATCAAATAAAAATTGCATCCGAGGCGCACACTCCAATAGAGATATTTCAACAAAATCCATATTGATTAGTAGTGCCGGATGGTAAGCATCGATAGGGACCAGTGGGCTTGAACATTCAGCCACACTAACAATTTTATTCGACAGAACTAGGTCAAGAATTTTACCATAGTTATTAAGCACGCCATTATATTGTCTGAGATCCAGGGTACATAATTCATCACTAAGCAAAACCTCATCGTTGGTGTTCAAATTCCATGGGGCAAATTATAGGTCATCAGACGGTACCCATTTAATACTACTCATATTAAAATCACCAACAACGAGAAAAGTATCAGGAGAATTACTAATAACTGTTTGGTTTAATTTTGAGAGGAAGTTAAAAAGTTGTAAAGAAAAAGATAAGCCTAAATTTTGTTGACATAAATAAAGGACACAAATATGCAAAGTAATATAATTACGTGTATTAGAACTTTTAACACGTACGCTGAGCCATAAGTCCTCAGCTGTAGAATTAAAGTTAGGTTGGCAAATAACAGATAACTCCCTACGAGTAGCAATAAGCACACCGCCACCCCGCGACTGCCCGGTCAAAACATAATCTCGATCACGACGCCACACCATGTACCGTTCATCAAAGAATTCAGAATTTAGAACCCCATCCAATAACCAAGTTTCTGTAAGAACGATGATATCATACGAGTTTAGTAACAATTGACGATAGAAAGTTTCAGTTTTAGTTCTGAGACCGCGAACATTTTGATAAAATATGTTTAAATTATGAGTCATTATAAACATAGCCAATAACAGAATATATATCAGTGCAAAGGATTATCGTAAGACATTTCATCAAAAAATAATAATTTAAAAAAAGGTATAATAAAAATAAATATTTGCAAGCAAGGTATAGTGCAAAAAAGTTAGGGCGAGAGCAAGACTCATATGACGCAGAGTAATAAACAGCTATGTGAAAAAGCAAGCAATAATGCGTGGTGCGTGCAAGCGCGAGCGAGACAAACATATTAATGTGCGCTAAGGCACTAAAGTAAACAGCGCGATAACGAACACAAAGAATAGTAATTGTACCTAAACAAAACAGAGGTGTCAGGGTCATTAGCACGGCAGACGTGTTAAACCTTTTACAATATGATAGACTGATGCAAAATACCGCACACATTACGAGCGATTGAGGCGAACTAAAACCATAGCAATAGGATAAAAAATAACGTAAATTATTTATGGAGCACACTAGACAATCTTGTTTAAATCAGATTCTTTTCTTATAATCAATACTCTAGAATTAGTATTTTTCAGTATATGAATTTTTCCATGCTTAACCCATACGTACTCATAGAATTTCTCCTTGGCCATGGCTTTAACTTTAGTCAAAAGCTTCTTGTATTCAACACTCAGATGATCGTTTACATACACACGTTGAGAAATGCCGTGAAACCCGATGTCCGAAGTAGATAGGCCCTTGTCGGCGCGTGCGGCCGCAATAAAATCTTCTTTCACATACCGATTTAAAAAATTAACGATAATCAACTTTTCGTTGGAGTTAAAAATAGGAACCCGTGAAATATAGTTCACCTGATTTTTGGCACAGCTGTAGTTAACCTTTCGGCCGATGGCTTCGATAATAGAATATAGGTTTTCATCTTTTTTTATGGGTACTCCTTTAATCTCAACATTATTGAGCCTGGACCGTTGTTCATAAGCTGAGAGCTCAAACTTCGTCTTCGCCAGGTCAGTCTGCAAACAAATTACTGATTCCTGAAGCTTGTCGAATTGGGCTGCTTTTGATTCAACTTCCGCGAGTCTTGTGCCAAATTCATCAAGTTTCCCACTAGTGCCATCACATGTCAACCTTAGCTCAGCCAGTTCATCCTTGATGACTCGAACATCATCTACCAGAGTCGGCAAATTCAGTAGCTGGCGTTTCATGTCCCGAATTTCACACAGTATGGTTTCAAGGGTCGCTGGTTCAGGAGTAAGCACAGCTGGTGATGAGGCTGATGAGGACCTACACGTGGGGCATTTCCATTGTGCCATTCTAGTGGCACCCAGCTTTCTCCATCCGGCTTCGGAAATGTTTGCACATGCAAAATCCAGGTGCTTCTTGCAGCTCCCACATTGGACGCCATCATTAAATTGTGTATTACAAACTGCACACGATTTCATCTTAAAGACACTCTAGATGTACTAAATAATTAAACAATGAATTCAAAGTAGGATGTAAAAAGGTTGACGATCTATTTACTACTAGTGGCGCGTACTGAGGCAACGAGTGTCCACAGAGGAGTGAAGATTTTGCACAAGAGTTCCTTTTATAACGAACTAGCTTCTGCCCGCGGCTTCGCCCGCGTGGATGTCGGAAAATATCCCACGGGTACGTAGGTAGGTACTACTGGGATTAGATAATAGCCGAGGAAAAGTTCATTGACTCCTAGCGCTGCGCCCGCGTTGTCGTCAACCATAATTATTTTGTTACGTGTAATTTTGAATCGGTGATATCTTTTAAAGTATTAATTTTAATGATATGATGTCAAGTCATATAAAAAATCCAATGTCCAATTTAAATAACATATTTTATTGGATAAGGATAAATATAATACCGGTCAAAATAGCTTCGGAAAAAACAATGACAATTTTATCAAATTCTGAAAGATGAAAATGGTTACTGTAGGTCATCCTTAGAAGATAGACATAATTATGCTAACGCGGATTTTTTTGTTGCACTTTTTAAGATCTACAATTCTGTAGAACAAAGATGTATCTCTTACGGCTTACGCGGCGCACGTCAATAGAATTCCCAGTCTGCATGATTTTTTCCGACAAATTCGACAATAATCGTTATATTTTAGCCAATTTACACCAAACCTCAATGAATTGTACACAAAAACCTTCCGCATGAACTCCTCTATATATATAACACTCCATCCATTGCTGAAAACCGCATCAAAATCCGTTGCGTAGTTTTAAATATCTAAGCATACATAGGGACAGACAGACAGCGGGAAGCGACTTTGTTTTATACTACGTAGTGATGAAATTACGACTTTGGTATTTTCTATCAAAATACCATTTTGCATGACTTTTGAGATATCCAGTAGAATCATTGCAATTTTAGAGTTTCATCTTACTACCGCAAAGCCATGTTTATCTGAAACTAGTTTCTGTCCGCGACTTCGTTCGATCGGAAGTCGTAAGACACCACAATATACTAAAATAATAGCCACATTTTATAAAACTTCACTGTAGTACACTATTATGTTCTGTACCCTAATTACGTAATGCAAAATCAATCCGAATCTGAATCGTTTTGAAACAGATTGCTAATCCATTGCTCCGTAAGTTCGAAAAAAAAAACTGCAGAGCAACGTAAATGACGCAATGAATGTTGTTGAACTGTCAAAATGAAACAGATTTGTCTTTATCGTTTCCGAAAATATGTTGCGTAATTAGAAAGCTGGTCTCGGTGACCAAAATATATAGAGAGGACTGGTGACACAGGAGCAAGCGACATAGAGTTGTCCGTGTGAGAAGCAACTCCTCGGTGCAATTATCCATTGTTTGTTTTTCGATTTTAGTGAATTATTAAACGCCTGCGTTCCTGCATAAAACTCCTAATAGCACAACACTGACACACTTACTGATTCTTACAGATTATTCCTGAACACCCCGGCTATCACTAAAAAAATCCCGTGTACAAGTTTGTACACTGGATTTCTTATTAAGAGTCACCTTACCATAGATATTTATTTTTATTGATACCATAGATGACAGAAGAGGCCTAAACTTTATGTTTTTTTGTGTACGTTCTACGAACTATCCCTTATTACTATATAAAAACGTAAAAAAAATAGTTTTTTTAATTAATAAAATTAATTGATTGTCACAACACAGCACATTAGCGGACAACGACACCGACCCAACATCGACACGATATCGGCGGTCAGTTGATCGGATACGTTTAGTGCCTACCAAACGGTTTTACATTGTGTTGTTATTGATCTATATCGTCCGAGACAGTGACCAACACCGATATCGGCACGATATCTACCGGCGAAGACACAGTACGGTGAGAGTAGCGGCATTCTTTCACTTGTGTGTCTAGAATTTTTTAATACCTTTTATATAACTTCTTATTGAGAAACGAAGCAACAAAATACGATCTAGAGGAATGTGGCCGTATTTATTTAGATCGAATTTTATTGCGTCGTGTCTCAATAAGAAGTTATATAAAAGGTATTAAAAAATTCTAGACACACTTGCCGAGGGTCCTTACTAGCCGTTTTTCATAATTCCTTCTCAGTTACGAGATAATATTTTTTTAAAGGAGTGGCGCTACTGTACCTTTAGGCGCCCTCTTAATCATCCATAATTGTGTTTGTATAGCGAAATCTCCAAAGTCAACTGATCTGTATTTACTTCTACTATATAACTTGATTTTGTTTGTCTTTAGGTGCATTCAAGCAGACAGACCAAGGCACTTGGGCGCATGTGGTGTGCGCGCTATGGATACCTGAAGTACGATTCGCTAACACCGTGTTTTTGGAGCCGATAGGTGAGAATTTAGTCTGCCGCCATTATTACCACTATTTATCTCGAAAATGTAGACGATTTAAAATTAAATTAAAACAATACAAATTGCTCAAGGTCCAAGGTTTTTTCAAATCCATTCTGTGATTTTTTTCCACCAAGTTTAGACTTATCTGAACTTTTTTTTTCGCGAAAACTCGCGTTATCTGAGCGATATTTTGGTTGAATCCAATTTATTAAATCCGTTTTCACTGCTTCATAGACTCAATCGAGATGATTCCCCCGGCTCGATGGAAGCTACAATGCATGGTGTGCAAACAACGTAGCGTCGGTGCTTGCATACAGTGCCACAAGACTAGCTGTTACTCCGCCTTTCATGTCACTTGTGCGCAGCAGGCTGGGTGAGTCCTTTATTATCATCCAAAGGTGGTTTTACTCACCGCCAGTAAGCTTCATTTGGATCAGCATTTTGATAAAATTATTAGCAACGCATTCCGAATCTATGGATTCGTGATGAGAACGACCACTGACTTTAAACGCACACACACATACACACTCCTATATAAATCCTTAGTAAGGTCACAGTTTGAATATGCAGTTGCGTTGGTATGGAACCCTTTATATAAGAAATATATACACACCTAGAGAAAGTACAGTAAATTTTTTTGAAAGCAACACGCTACCGTTGCTGTCGTAGAACCCTAACTTATAAAGAATTACTCACTCATTACAAGTTAAGAAAATTGGAGTCCAGGCGCACTTTTCTGGAAACTATGTTTCTTTATGACCTTTGCGCTAATAGATACGATTGTTCGGATTTAACAAACAGCTTGTCTTATGTTGTACCTAGAACGGTAGTGAGACGAGAGGTGCGCGCGCGTCCCCTGTGTGCAGTGTCTTCTTGTAGCACAAAATTATAATATACACTTCTCGGATGTAGACATATTCTCTCTGTCTGCTAGTAAATTTCGAAATACTCTGAACAACAAAATCAAAGACTTGTATACTTAGTTATTAAGAAACTGAAATTGTGTCTCACTTGTAGACGTTCCCAAAATTGTATGTCATATATAAACTGTGGATAACGTAGTGAGTTACACACTTTGAATATGTATTATGTCTACATACTGTTATGTTTATTTCTAGTGTGTAATTATTTGTTTTCCCTAACTAATAAATAAATAAATACTTCTTCTCTTCAAAGACCGCGTACCAGGCCCAATCGCAATAACAGACCGCAGTGATTCCACATGCCGCTGCGGCTTTAATTCCGAACGCGGCGTTACAACTACGACGGTTCCGCTTCTTCAGTTTCACGAAACTCATTTGTCTATAAAAAAATCCGTCTTGTCGCTCTGTCAGCGACAGCCAGTGACGGCATTACTGGTTTGTGGTCTGCGTTCAGGCGGCAACGTTGCTATTCAATATATATTCTATATCTTTATTTTTAGACTAAAATTCCATAGATTACAAATACAAAACACAGCGTTAGTAGAGTTGTTAGTAGTACACAAAAATAAAAATAACAAGGTGTTAGTAATTTGTTGGTAACCAAAATAAGTACACAACAATTAGCTTCTATTTCCTATTTCTGTGCAGGTGTACACTTGCCCAGTACACATTTAAAGGACTGTCTATTTAGCTCGCTAACATTCTGAGGACAGTGTTGGTGCTACCACGGACCCTGCTCATCGTCAATGCCATTCTTTTCCTAATGATGGAGAAGAAATCACCGACGGAAGCATCCGCAAAGATTGCGGAAGCACTGCAATACCGGGGTTTTTTCAACACTGCCCTCTGAGCGATTGTACTAAACACGTAGGGCGTATCTACGGAAGCGTTTTCACTTTATTCTGGACTTTATTTGAGCAAATAAGCTGTAGGTTTTTTTTTCTCTCTGATCTTTCAAGCCCTATTGATCAGCAGCAACTCTTTTTTAATTTTAATTTTTGTTCACAAATCGTGCATTAAAATATGACTTACATACTAGGTTAACTATACAAAATAATACCGCATGCTCTAAAATAGTGAACACTTCTCATACATTGTGCATCAATGTATGAGCTAGTTAAAATTAATTACAGATAAGCTTATACATAATATGCTGCCGTTGGACTAATTAATATTAGTCGAATGGCTGCACAGGGACATCTTAAACTTAACAGAACAGAGTTAAACTGACTTTAAGTAGGTAGCTCTGTGGGTTTTACAAACATTAATAAAACTGCTAACATATTGTTGTCCCACTGCACGGGACGCCTCTTCTGATACAGAGATAGCATGAGTACTGATCACCACGCTTGCTTAATGTGGACTTAGGATTTTTACACAAGTAACGCACGGTATAGTTTTGAATACTAAGAAATGGTATTTTTCCAGCCTGTACATGAAGATGGAAGCGGCGGGTGCGGGCCGCGACCCCAGCCAGCCGGTGCAGGTCGCCAAGATGGCGTACTGCGACGCACATACTCCTGCTCACATATTACAGGTAACGGCTGTTTACTTACAAAATACTTTAGGCTATTATTACCGACTTATGCTAAACGACCACTGATCAACTAAACACTGATTAAACCCTATCATTATTATTTCTAGACTTTCGCCAAAATCCCATGTTTTAAATACTATTAATGCTGCTTTTTTCACTAAGCAGCGGATCGAAGTGTTTTTTGTTGTTGTTGTAAAGGTCCATTTTATGGGTTGAGAAGTGATTTTTTAGGGTTCCGTACCTCAAAAGTAAAACAATCGTGTGGTGTCTGTCTGGCTGGCTGGTCGTCCATCTGTCACAGCCTATTTACTTAATTTGCTGGAACAATTTATTTGAAATTTGGTACACATATTAATTTCTGTGACCCAAACACGGACGTGTAACGTAAATAAATGAATATGGGGGTCACTTTACGGGAGCAAATTCGAAAATTAAAAAAAAAAAAAGTTTTGCTATGCACCGTATGTCATACAAAATGAAAGGGAAAATATTTAAGAAAATTTATGAAAATTGACCACCCGGGCGCTCTTATCTCCGAAACTATTGAGCCTAAAATGTTTAAATAAAAACAGAGAAGGGTCTTTTACTTATATATTACAGGAAAACCTATAAGAAGTCTATGGGTCTTAAAATCACATGGTAAATCTCACAATATTGTGCGTACAAACCTACATTTTTTGCAGTTGGAATGTATGGGAGAATATGTTCAACTGCAATGTTAGGTTTGTTCTTGGGCTAAATTGATCACAACTACAGAACCCTTTATTGTGCGTGGTCCGACACGTACTCGGCCGGTTTTTTCATAAAGCTGCGGGTAAAAGCATATTACAGTATTATTTATATATATATTCCTTTTAATCTGCGTTCGCAATTTATTTGCCAAAAATTTAAACACACACTAGTTTTAGTAAAAACAACTGTAATGCCTATATATATGGTTCAGTTTGCGCTACAACTTCATTTTTTTTTTACTTTTTCAACAGTACCTACTAGTCAGTCTAAAATCAACTTTATTTTCATTGTGATAAAGTTGTCATAAAGTTGATGTTTGTTTATGTGGAAATAACATCAATTGGAAATAAGGATTTAAATAGACCTTATGTGTTCTCTGTGTACCAGGAGCGTCGAGCACAAGAATCAGAAGGAGATACAAAATCAACTGATCTGACAGCGATTCGGCTGAAAGGCAGAGAGAAGATAAAACAAGTATGTGATGGAATAAAAACTACGTCGTTAAAAGTACATGCATTTTTTCTTTATTTTGTTCAAATTTTTTCAGAAATGCAAAAAGCACCCGAATACTCGAATGTTACAAAACTGACCGACATTCTTAATCTTTCGAACTCCCTAGAGAGCCACGAATGATAGGTTTTTAATTTTATCTCATTAGTCGTAGTTTGGAAGGTCTTTCTGTTGCGATGCACCTAAAAGTGCCAGAGACAACTTTATGGAGATCCCAAATGATCGTCTGTCAAGAAACGGTTCTTAGAAAGTGGGTGACTGAAAATAACGCATACTTATCAGTGTGACATTCAATATTTCTAACACAAACAAACCACAAAAAGCGGTCATACTAAACTCAAACTCAAAGCATTTATTTCAATTAAACCATTTATAGGCACTTTTGAACTGTCAAAATTTTGGTCAGTCAGAAGTATGAAGCTAGTTGCCCATTCCAAAGCGTAGTAGGTACCTATGGAGAAGAACGGGCAAGAAACTCCACGGACACTCTTTTAAATTAAAAAACTGATACAAAATATTGGTTACATGATTCATTTTGAAATTATGCATGTGAGAACAATGTAGAAAGACGTGCACGTTCGCAAAAGCTTCCGTAATAAAAAGAATGGTTATCGAGAAAAAACGGTTGTCTGCAGACTCACCGGAAACTTAAAATTGAACTAGCTTGTGTTTTATTTGTTTCACGCTTGCACCCGCAGGCGCGGCGCGTGCTGGCCCTGAAGCGCACGTGGGCGCCCGCGCTGCCCGTGCCCGCGCTGCCGGCGCCGCGCGTGGCCGACGTGGCGGCGCTGGCGCCCGGCGCGCCCGCGGCGCGCGCGCAGCTCATGAAGCGCCTGCTGGCCTACTGGACGCTGAAGAGGCACAGCCGGAACGGGGTGCCGCTGTTGAGGCGGCTGCAGAGTCTTACGAGTCATCATGGTTAGTAAAGACCTAGGAAGTGGTGTGGCGTTTTTGGGGACTGTCTTATGTAATTTTGATGTTCAAAAAGTGCTGATTCTCAGCCTAGTTTGAATAAATGACTTTTGAATTTGAATTTAAATGGAATCACATATTGATTCACATCTTCTGCTGTAACAATTTTCTGAATTTTCAATTATTATGCAGGGAATACACTGTACAGACCAAATAACGAGAATATTAGGGCAAATACGCCAATTAAGCTAAGCTGCCAAGTGCCAGCTGCCTTAAAACTCGATTTTCAATATTCACCAATATGCAATTTTTTGTGGCTCAAAATAACGAAATATACGAAGCTTACTTGGTCAATGGTATTTTAAGTTCATCATCCTAACTAATATTATAAATGCGAAACTGTGTTAGTTTGTTTGTTACGCATTCACGCTAAAATGGCTGAACAGATTTGGATGAAATTTGGTACATGGGTGACCATGACCTGGAGAAGGACTTAGGCAACCTTTTATCCCGATATACCCATGGGATCGAGACTTATGCGGGTGAAACCGCGGGGTGCAACTAGTGATTTATATTTGTCATATTTGCCAATTTTAGTAATAAATTGTAATAGGTTGGGGAAAAAGTTGCTTCGCATTTTTTAAGAAAATTCAAAACATTTTTTAATATAGTTTATTTACATTTAACTAAAGTATGTAGGTACCATTTTGTTCGATAACTTTTTGCCATCTTGTAGGTAGGGACATGATCCTTACCTACAAGATGGCAAGAAGAGTACAAGAAGTCCTCTCGTGATGTTAACCTGACACTGCCTAAGGAATTCTGAAGAGACCGAAACAGGTGGAAATCTGAAGGTGCAAGGTCAGGACTATACGGCGGATGCATTAACACCTCCCAGCCAAACTCTCTTAATTTTTGCTGAGTGGCTAAAGATGTGTGAGGTCCTAGCGTTATCATGATGAAAAACCACACCCCTTCTGTTGATTAATTCCGGCCGCTTTCTCTCAACTTCTTGCTTTAATCTCATCAGTTGTTCGCAGTAGAGTTCAGAATCGATGGTCCTCTGCCTGGTGGTAACAGCTCATAATGAATAATGCCCTTCCAATCCCACCACACACACAGCATCACCTTGTTGCGAGTTAACCTGGGTTTCGCCAGTCTGTGAAGCCTGACCGGCCTTTGACCACGACCTTTTTCGCACGTTCTTATCGTACGTGATCCACTTATCATCACCAGTTATCGGCTTCTTCAAAAATGGTTCGGTTTCATTTACGTCGTAATAAAGAATCACAAATGAGTTCACTAGGTTCATTAGGTTTCTTTCAGTGAGCTCGTGAGGTACCCAAATATCGAGCTATTTTGTGTACCCAGTTTTTTTCAAATGCGACAAAACTGTTTTGTGGACAATTCCCAGTTCTTCAGCTACGTCGTAACTACTGATATGCCGATCTTGCTCCACTTTTTCAAAAATTGCATCCATTTTATCCGTAATAGGGCGACCAGAGCGACGTGCATCTTTGACATCAAAATTTCCGGATTGAAAAAGCTTTGCGTCATCGGCGCTCAAGGGGCAAAAAGCAAATTTAAACCAAATTTGTGCACACTCTGCACTAGGTACTATTAAACAAAGATAAGCATGCTCACTTAAGAAAATATTCCTGCGAGAGCGCAGCTAGTGACAAACCACACCCCTTCCTAGTTTCCCCCAATTAGAGACAATATGCATTTGTGTGAGTAATGAACGAGTAACATAAAATTATAAGTATTAAACCAAATACAAGGAACAACTGCAAAACATTTGAGATAATCCTAAGGTAATAAAAAAACGTATGGGCCGTCCTCTCATTCCCACTAAATAACAATGGGACTTAGATAATGAACTTATTTTTATTGCAGTTGCAAGAGTTGTGCGGCTTGCGGTCTTGCGGCAGCTATAAACAAAAAGCTCTGATAGCATTGTATGAACTACGCAGAGTATTGGTTCAAATATTACTGTAATTTCCAAGTATTCCCAAATTGCCCAAGTATAAACAAACACATAGAAATTTAGATATTTGATATTTACTTTTAATAAAGTCGATTATACACAAAAAATTTCAATATAAACATTTGATACCTTCATGCAGTGCCGGTCAACGCACCTATTATACCTACCGTATTCAGGGAGCCGTGAGATAAAAAGTAAACAAACCATAAATGTCCGTTCAATCGATTTTGAATGCTATTGCCTTGGTGGCATGACAAATGGCAGCTGCAGTAAACAGTTGGTATTGTAACCACTTTTTTGCCTTTAATGCCATAAGCCTACGGAATAGAAGTCAAAATCGGTGGAACGGATTGTAGTAAAACGGTTCGTTTCAATGTCTCATCTTATTGTGAATGGAATATGGTGCGGTCGCTGCGGCATGCGGCATCACATAGGATATGGTGAAAATTGGAGAGGCAGTGAAAGTGTTCATAAATATATCCTATATCTATAGACCCGATAGAGAGAGGAAAATATTAAAGTGGATTAATACATATAAATTGTAGTTTGACATACCTATTTGTTATTAGTTATTACAAATTATTTTTGTAAATACTGCAATACCAATAATACATTTTCTAAACCAAACAAACAGAAGATATGAGTACGAAAATTAATTCTTGTCAATAACAAAATAACATTCAATTCAATAACAAAGAGCTCTCGCTGCGCTGGCCATGCCCATTAAAAACTCGTCTCTTATCAGAAACAAGTGAGCATAGTACGCTCCTAGTGTGAGTGTCACACATTCTATACACGATTATACTAATACGAACACCACTAAAATACGCTTTGTGCATCCTATTGGTCAAAACTAGTTCATTGTGCGATCGAGTCGTGAGTCGTGCTATGCGATTATCGCCTTTAAGGTGAGTATGCGGAAGTTAGGCCGATAGTACATAAACATCGCAAATTTTTTTCGCGGCTTGCGTTGCATTTTTACCTTTTTTGTAGTAAAATATTAAAATGTATCGAATTTCTTCATTAGATTCACTCATCTTGACGGTACGAAAAACAAATAAAAATCTCACATTTTCCTAATTTGAATTTGGAATTATGTTCTTTAAAATTTAAACTTTCAATGATACCAAAACCAGCCAGATACAAATAGTATAGCCAAAGAGATTTGATTACAAGTTCATACATACTATAATGCGAAAAGACTTTTTCCCCAACCTAATAATACAAAACACCTTACATAGTTTCGGCACAAGTAGTTCCAAATCAGAATCGCATTACAATTGTCTTGATCAAATAATGTTGCTTTGTTCACAGGAAGCAGAGGTATACAGGATGGCACAGTCAATGTAAGAGAATTGTGCAACCAGCTCAAGTACTGGCAGAGGATACGGCAGGATCTGGAGAGAGCCAGGTAACAATACATTATTAAATAATTATTTATTTATTTCCAAAAGTAATGTACAAAGTAGTTATGCGCAGCATTTACAGCGTAGGACTTACAAGTGCACAGAAATTTGATCAATGACCCCCATGCTAGGTGGAACCTGTGTTACAGGGGTCATCCATCCATCCATTATATTTATATAAGATTACAGGTGAGTAAGCAGTACTTAGTTTTTAGGGGTAAGTACATTCATGTGTTTAATACTAAAGTGAAAAAGATGTGGTGAGTGTGTGTTTGAGTGCATGTGTGAGTGTGTATGAGGGTATGTGTGTGTGTGTTTGTGTGTGTGTGTGAGAGAGGGTATGTGAATAGAGTGGTCATTGTATTGGTCATGTTTATTGCGATTTTAATAGGTCTTCTGTTTTACTGTAGTCAAGAGATAAAAGATATTCTTTAATTTTAGATTTACAATTAAATGTGTTAAGGGAACGTATATTCAAAATCTGGTTCAATTTATTATAAGTGAGCTGGGCCCTTAGAAATGGGTAGTGTCGTTTAGCAAAAGTCGTGTGCGTATTTTTTGTAGGACATGGGGGTTGGTCTTCTTCTTGCTGTAGAAGGGTTACTGATATTCAATGGCAAGTTTGAGTGTTTGTGGATTAGTGTGCGGTAGATGAAAAGTTGTCGGACTGTTAAAACCTTGTACTCCATATATAGTAGTTGCGTGGGAAATCTACTTTCTATAGAATGTGTTTAATGTATTAGCACGAACCTTTGCAGTAAACTGCGTGACTTTAAAGCTGTCTCGATGAAATTACGATCTGCTAACGTTTTTCGCGTCGCCGACACATATTGTGTGCATAATGCTACATTTAAAACGAGGACGGTGTCCTTGGGAGAATGGCTCCCTCTTTTCAGTCGCTTTGGTAACGTAGGGTTGGCCGTAACTTTACAGGCTTGTTCATATAAAATTGTTAAAAGTGCAATTTTACTTATCTTTATATTCCTGGTGGTAGAATATAGGTTGACGAATAAGAAAAAAAACTGATTAAAATAAGTTATTTATTTATAAACAGTAAATCACGTCTATTTGATGTAAGTAAGTAACTCAATTATTTGTTTTGTTTGTTTCTGAACTCATCAGATCGTGCCGGCTCAGGGGGTCTACTCCCAAACGCTTCGCGCTCCGTCTCACTGACGGTATGTCCGTGAGTCAGACGGAGCGCGAGGCGTCCGTAAGTTCGGCCAAAACTACGAATTTCGCTTAGGGAGTAGTAGGCCCTCAGACACGTGAAAGACGCGACATATCAAACTAAAAATAATGTTTGTGTGTCTGTAAAATGCATACAAGATATTCTTTCCATAACCTGGCAAAATCATAGCCCACGACTGCGCCACCCATTGTTCGATTTAGCAATGTTTGCAAATTTAATTTTGTGATTGCTTTGGTGGCTTATCGAATTGTAATAATTTAATTAATTGTTGACCAAAAAATATACAAATTGACAACATCGACACGTAGGTAGGTAATTAGTATTGTGACAAGATTTCAGCGCCCAAAACAACTCACGGGCCAACTTGCTGTTTCTAATAACGCCGAAATATAGGTACTTTTATAATAAAATTGCGTATTTTTAATAATTTAAAATTATTATACCTACAATAAGTTGCAATAATTCTATTCATTCAATAGGGTGTTTTACTCTATGTGAGAAAAAATCTAAAAATGTATTATTGAGATAGCTTAGGCAAAAAGCAGTAGGAAAACGTTAGTTTTAGTTCATAAAATAGCAAACTAAATTTTAATTTGATTCAAAGGTTTCAGCTTTTGTAATCTGTTTCATAACACCATTAGATAGTAGTCGCCATGTTATTACGTCATACGGCTATGTAAACTTAGAAAGTGTTAACTGTCAACTATAAGCTTACCTTTAATCTACAAATGCTTTTTTATTATTTTCTTAACCAACGTAATTTTTATTGAAATAATACCATGGAGGACGGTTTTCTAAAAGGAGACAACACAAATTTATAACTTAAAAAAATATCACTGCATTTGTTTACACAGCCAACTGACGTCATGACCACAGAGCAATATGGCGTCCACTGCGTCCAGTGTTTTCGTCAAATTACGCGCGAAATTTGAAAATGCAAAATATAAATGCATTTTTATGGCACTTAATGATTGAATAAAAAATTTGTGAATTTTTTAGTGGTTCATTAGCACTATAGAATCTAATTGAGACACTTTAAAAATGGATGTAATACCCTATTGGAATCAAATACATAAGTACCTACTAGAAATATTGCAATTTGAATCAATGAAAATAGCATACAAAATATAACACGCAACACATTCTGCGCGCAAATCCTAGTCCAAGAGTGAGAACTTGTACTTTAATTACATTTCATTCATATTCAAACGAGCGAACTAAGTTTGACAACGTCTCTTTTCTTTCAATGTCGTGCGTGTAGGTCAAGGTCAAGGATAGCATTAGTGCGGCAACGTCGCATATTTTACCTACGAATAATCATGGTACATACTTCGCCAGGTATTCTCTTCCGACGATGGCCTAAGATTACGTCACGAAGTGTTGCCATTGATTGTCCTTTTCAGTAAATTTAGGAACTTTCTCATTTAGTTAATGAAAATAAAATAAATTACTAACTAGCTAAACTATTTAGTAACTCGTGTGGTTCATCTATTTAGTTTTAAATTAATGAACATATTGAATTATTAGTTCATAATTGCTTTGTTAAGTTAAAAATGCATTTTGCTCGGGTAATTCAATCACACACAGTGGCCACACATAGAATTGACAAGTGTCATACTGACAGCTCGCCATTTCATCGCTATCGTCGTGTCGCTCATACCTATAGCGTTGTTTCGCACGGTGAACAAAATACTCTGGTTCCCAAACATTAGTTACTGTGAAAAGGAAAACTGTGGAAACTGTGAAAGATACACAAGAAAAATGTTTAATTGTTCCATACCAAACAGTAAAATAGAATGAAAAAAGGCGGTGTAATAAGGTTTTTTTCTTTTCCCAAAGAAGAGATGCTAAAAAATGCGTGGCTTCAATATTGTAGACCGAAAACAACAATAAGAACTGGTATGTACCTTACTACATATTATTTCATTTATCTAATATGGTCTAACGGCTCTGGCTTCAAGGCCTTTTGGGCTTATCTAAAATATTAATCAGTGTTTTTCGAGTGACGAAAGCTGGATTTATTGTTGTGATCCTGAAACTAAGAGACAGTCTGCTGTCTGGGTGTTTCCTTCCGAGGAGTTGCCAACTAAAGTGAAGAGAGGTCAAAGCGTAAGAATAAAGGCTGTGGCCTCGTTCTTCAGAAGGACAGATCATTACGCAACAATTTGTTTTAGAGGATCGAAAAACAGTTACTGCATAGTGGTACACTAACAATTGTTTGCCACTTGTCTTGGAAAAAGTTCGGGAGAAACGACCTCGCATTAGGATCGTGGAATTACTGGGTCACCCGCCCTATAGCCCTGACATCGCACCTTGCGATTTTTATTTATTTCCGAAAATAAAAGAAAAACTTCGAGGAAATCGTTTTATGGACGCCGAGGAAGCAGTGGCTGCGCTTCAAAGTGCCGTCGAAGAGACCCCTAAGGACGAGTGGGCTAAGTGCTTTTCTCAGTGGTTTCATCGGATGCAGCTATGTATTGATGTAAATGGACACTATTTTGAAAAGATATAATCAAAATAATAACTTGCTAGTTTGTTCAGTTTTTTATTTTCTAAGAACGTTCAGTGTCACCCTCATGTCGATTTATTAAAAATGATAAAAATTGAGTACCCTTTGTATTATTTTTATCTTTTTCCCCAGTTTGAGAACCGCATCGCAACTGATGACGTATTCTTAGGCCAATCACGTGACCCTGCTGTCACGGGAAGAGAATACCTGGCGAAGTATGTTATTATACCATGCGAATAATGACATTTTAAATATTGCCACCCAACAATAATATGAAATAAAATTGTTTACATTGCCGTCTAAGGTCGCCAGTTTTGTTAAAAACATTTTTTTAAATGAAAGGTAGAAAATAAAATAAATCAATTTCAAAATCTAATCAATCAATCTCAAATTGCTAAACTATTACAAACATGGCGCTTTAGTTTGCTTGTCAAAACGACCCACTTACACTTAGAAGTGTAAAATTTTTTCTCGATTTCACGATTGTTTTTTTCAGTAATTAATGTTATTTCCTAAAAAGGTCCAACGCGACCACATTTCATTGTAGAAAAGTGATAAAATGATTCGTCTTAAACAAAGAGTGTCTATTTCTAGCGAAAAGCCGCTTCAAAAAATGTATGGACGGTCGATCAGAACATCAACCTTAAAGTGCTGCTTAAAAGTTAAGCAACGTATAAGAATAAGCCGGTTAGTCATGTTTTGTCGCTACTTCACTGATGTCTTCAACCTTACTTACTTAACAACTTTTTCACCAGATTACTCTGCGAGCTCGTACGCAAACGTGAGCGTCTAAAGGCGGAGTACACGCGCGTGTGGGAGCGCTGCGTGCTTCACTCGCTGCAGCCCGAACGTGCCGCGCTGCACAAGTTACTGCGCATGCTGAGACAGAAGGATGCCAGCGATATATTCACTGAGCCTGTGGACCTGCAAGAGGTATGTTATCTAAAGGCGGAGTACTCGCGCGTGCTTCACTCTCTGCACAAGTTACTGCGCATGCTGAGACAGAAGGATGCCAGCCATATGTTCACTGAGTACTTTACTAGCTGCAGCCAGCTGTCTAAAGAAACTGAAGTTTCGCACAGCACTTTTTGACAGGTGCAGTTGGCGCTCAACGTGGAACTTATTTCTAACTTTTCAAGTTACATTTTTATGCAGCTCTTAAAATAGTTAAGTAAAATTCCGCTTATTTTAAATGGCGATGAGTACATTATCTTTAAAATAGCTTTTACCAATTTAGTTAATTAAAAGAAAGAAAAAATGGGGAATTTTTCAGTCTTCAGTCTGACATTTTTTGAAAATTTTGTTGATGTATTTTGTTAATCTTGAATATTTCCCTTCAGGTACCAGACTACAGTACCATAGTAAAACATCCAATGGACCTGAGCACTATGGGCAAGAAGCTGGACCGCGGCGCGTACGCAACTATAGACGATATAGAGGCGGACTTCAAGCTCATGATAGAGAACTGCCTCACCTATAACAATAAAGACACTGTGTTTTACAAGTATGTTCATCTCTATGGCTAGTTTAAAGTTTCTTCACATTTCTAATTATTTAACACTGATCATATAATTAGAAATTTCATGTAACTGTCTTCTTTTAGAAAGTAAAAAAAATTGCACAAATAAGAAATGATTTTACACATAATATTTAATAAGTTACTTGCTTCTTTTACCCCTGGTTTTTGAAAGCTTGAAGCTTGTATCTGAAGGTTAAAAATACGAGCTGCGATCCCTTGGCCACTTAAAGAATTATTGGGGTGACTAGTTATACATTCGCTACGCTCTGGCCACTGCAGTCACCACAGAATTTTACAAATTAACATAAAAATTTATCCTAAAAAAACCTTCGGATTTTTTACATACGATAAATACCTGTTAATTAAAATTAAGGTTATAATAATAATGTTATTTTATGGGGAGCTCGTGGCTAAGTAATAACTGCCGCACGGGTCGATCGATCAGGTTTGGCTACGCTTGCCCGGGGTTGGTCTGTGGATGGGTGACCATCTTTACATACCGAGACTCCTCCGTGCCTCGGAAAGCACGTTAAGCCGTTGGTCCCGGCTGTCATTCATGGATCTTTGACAGTTGTTACGGGTCGTCAGAAGCCCGAAAGTCTGACAACCAGTCTTACCAAAGGTCTGATAGGCAGTCGCTCCATGTAAAATACTGGTATTCAGCTGCATCCGGTTAGAGTGGAAGCCGACCCCAATATAGTTGGGAAAAGGCTAGGCAGATTGATATTGAATGTTAATTCGTGTTTCCAGGGCCGGGATAAAAATGCGTGAACAATGCATGCCACTATTCCGTCAGGCTCGACGCGACGTGCGCGAAGCCGGCTTGCAGGCGCTGTGTGTGGGGCCGGATGGTAGCCCGCGCTCGACGGACAGCCCGCACCGAGCTGTGCCCAGTCCTAGAAGGTATGTATAGGCTAACATAGCAGATAGGGCCTGCGCACTGACAAGAAAAATCCTCTGCGATACGGCAAGCGTCCGCCAGCGTACCGGAGTATCCGCCGGTATGCCGCGGCATCCGCCGAGTAGCCACCGTTCGCCGGGATTTGATTATTCCACTAGCGACTACGCAGTCGAAAAGTTGCTTTTGAAAGCGTGTGGCACACTGGCAGACTCCAGCGCACACGCGCGCCTCCCGCCGCGGTATCCCCAGCGTGCTCTTCGACGCTGCAGAGAACACTGCGCTGCGATGCTCCGAGGTCGATCATCGAGCATCGAAATATATTATACCTTATTTCGACTGGATAAGTATTCAATTCAATTGATAAATTTAAAATCCTCTGCCGTCCTGTCCGCCAGTCATACCCATAGTCGTAGATTTCTTGAGTCTTTCTTTCTTTCAATGTCGCGCGGCACAGCAACATGCTGTGCATCATGCATTTATGCTTGCCTCTTTTTCGCTTCCGATAATTATGACATGCCATCTATGCCGTTTTTAAAGATCGAATGTTGCGTAGGTTAATCTCTTTTTACTTATAATGTCATTGGGTTTTCGTCTGTAGCTCTCGATATCGGTAAGTAATTAGAGTGGGGTCAACAGTTTTTAGTTTTTCGCCATTTAATATTGATTTTATCAATTTGCAGCAATTTTGCAAAATGGGTTTTGATGGACTTTAGTCATTTATTTTATTAACATACATATTTACAAACTCATTGATTTTATTTCCAACGTTTAGCATAGCAAATGTAGTAATTTTACTACTTTATTTTAATGCAATAATGCAGTAACTTTATGCTCAAGAAAAATAACCGTACAAAGGCAGACTTAGCGCCTTATGTAAGGCGGACTGAATGCCTTAGGCAGTGTTCCCTTTTAGAATCCACACTGTATATTTCACCCTTTTTAGCAATTGTTTTTAACTCTTGTATTGCATCTGGTGTATTTCCTGATCTGATGAAACTTAGCAAAGTGATTCCACTGTTCCTACGAATTTTCGGCCTATTTCGATATTAACTACATAGAGCAAAATCTTTTAAAAAATAATTTTGAAACAAATGTTAAGACATTTCAATGCACATCATTTACTACATCTGAAACAGTCTGATTTTACAAAGGGTCGTTCAATTACAGACGAGGGCGTGCAGAAGAATTACTGAAGAGCATATTCGAGGCCTGGGAGGAGTCGCAAGATGCTTTCGGCATTTTCTGCGACTTGTCCAAGGCCTTCGATTGCTTACATCATGACTCATCAGGAAACTGTACCACTATGGTATGAGGGACAGGGCTATCGACCTTCTGACTTCTTATCTGAATAACAGAATTCAGAGGGTTGATGTTAATGGCAAGAGATCTGCAAGATCTGCGGGCATCGTGGGCGTTCCGCAAGGTTTAATTCTATGTCCTTATAAAAAAAAAAAAAAATATATATTAATAACTTTTAGTATGGGATAATCACAAGATCGTGTTATTCGCAGATGACCGTTCCCTTATTTTTAAAATCAGTTAGTCAACTTTGATAAAAAAGACTAAACTCATTAAATTTTCAACGCCAAATGTCAGGCAGCTAACTACCAATGTTAAAGTTAATGGAATAGAGCTAGACCTAGTCGAATTGACAGTTTTTCTTCGAATCATTCATTGACGGTAAATTAAAATGGGGCCCACACATAGAAAAAATTATACGTAGGATAATATCGGCCGCCTATGCTGTTAAAAAAATTAGACCGATAACTGACGTAGACACACCCAGTAATTTTTTTGTTTTTTTTTTTATAGTTTCCCCACACTAGGAATTTCTCCTGTATTGTGGGAGCATACATTGCTAGGGGGTGACATTTCTCTGTTTACAATTGTCCGTACACAAAAATATATAAAATTTTAAGAAGATTTCCGATATTCATAGTTTTAATACCAGGAATAAACACAACCTTGCTGTACATCGCACTCGTCTCCACAGAGTGGGCAACTCGTTCATGGGTCAATGTATACGCTTTTACAACAAACTTCCCATCGACATTCGAAACTTACCCATTAAGCGATTTAAAAGCATATTTATGTAAAAAAGTGTACTAAAATTTCAAATTATTTAGAAGATAAAAAAGCTTGGGATTGAGCTGCTTGCTCTGCTAAGCCTTGTCATAAAATCTTAAAAAATAACATTATACCTAATTATTCAGTAAAATCATCAAAATATACCAGTATTATATAAACATTGACATTGTTGCATATAATATACAAAATGACGTGATTACTTTGTAAAGTATTATATTATTTTAATTTTTGTGAATGTGAGGACTATGTGTATCCACGTAGTCCTCACATTCACAATAATTAAAATTTACTATTTTTAATTTTACTATTTTTTTCTTTCTTTCTCAGTTAGTTTTAATGATGGTCTGGCAGTTTGAGTAGTTTATGCGGCCTACCCAAATGTCCTTTCTTTGGTATTGTTCGTCGAGTTGAGCTTCTTAAGAGCTCCACAATTGCAGACAGGTCGACTCAAATCTGTGTGGTTCTTTTCTCAAAAGACCATTTCAAACTAATCTACATGGTCCTCATATGGCCTGACCAAGATTATGTCTGGACTTTAAAAGAGACTGTGACCTCGGCGTTTGTTTCGGCCTTTCATAGAATAGTCAGATAGGAAACGCCGAACTCATCTAGCTAATTTTTAAATATTTTTTTAAGATGACGTGTATAAGTGATTCCAATATCCTATTTACAGAATAAACAATTTCATTTCATTAAAGAATGTTTATTGTGTTGTCCAGTATCGCCAGTCCGCGCCGCGCCAGCCCGCCTCGCCGCAGCGCGAGTCGCGCTGCCAGCAGACCGCGCTCCAGCAGTGAGAGTGAACGAGAACGGACGCCAGGTAAACTATGATTTGAACTATAGATTCAGTTTGGTCATTTAACGTATTGAAAATAGCCCACGGTTCTACTAGCATGAACGCGCGGATTAAACTTGACGTGAATACTCGTTTCACTCATAATATTTACTTACCCCGCATTCCGAGTTACGATGTAATAGATTTGAGCGTGCTAAGCCGTACCGAATTAACGTGGACGCGATAACGTTGCGTCTTGAATCGTCATAGATGACGTCATGACGTGCGCCATCTTGCGATAACGCCGACCGTGACTTTTACTAATATCACCGTGAGCGCTGTCAAAAATGACAGTTGTGCTGTTTTGTTTTGACTCGCATCATATCTTTAAACTAACGTGGCATTTTGGAAGTTGTGCTTCTGGCTACCGTTCGCTACCTAAACAAAGAAGAAGAAGAAATTTGTGGTAAAAACGCAAAGAAATATATTAAGCAAGTTTTGACATTGAGCGAGTACTGTGTAAGCGCGTTCACGAGCGTTCCGAATTGTTGACAGCCATCAGCTGTCATAATCGTGATATCTTAATCGGAACGCCAATTATCGATGTTAGCGCTGTGAGCGATTATTTTCTAATTCGGAAAGCGGCCTTAGTTTTATAACTTTACTAGCTTTTTCTCACGGCTTCGCCCGCGTGGATGTCGGTAATTATCACATGGAAATGTACTACCGGGATAAATAGTAGATTTTACAACAAGTGCACAAAACGAACCATTTTTATCCGAGACTTAGACTTTCAGATATTAATGTCGAGGATAAAATGGTTTTGTGGACGAGTTATACTTTTCACTTCGATTGCGAGGAAATAAAACAGTAGTATAACATAACATTTCTTTAATTAAAATTCAAAGTAAAATTAGTACAGTTTTGAATACTGAAGGAAATTGTTTTTCCCGGCGGCATATTAACGATATTTTATGTCTTAAAAAATACATAAGGCAAATAAATTAAAGTAAGTATTATAAAATAACAAATTTTATCTATGAACTTCTTATTCGAATTTTGTGCAGCCTATATCCTGCACAAATAAGCACTTTAGCACTTTCAGAGCATGAGAAGTAAAAAAGTATTATAAGTGTTAATTCAGGTTATATACTATCTGTGTGCCAAATTACATCCAAATCCTTAGTATTTCTTAGCATATAAGAGGAAAGGGATGAATATAAATGTGAATAAGACGAAGGTCATGGTGTTTGAAAGAGGAGAGGATATGTTGGTGTGTGATATAAAAATTGATGATAAGAATGTGGAGCAAGTAAGTGAGTTTGTATACTCAAAATTCAAAACTCATTTATTCAAACTAGGCTGAGAATCAGCACTTTTCGAACGTCAAAATTACATAAGACAGTCCCCCAAAACGCCCACCCTTCACCACTTCCTAGTGCTTTTGCTGGGAAGAAGAAGTGGCGCAACAAACTCCCCAGCAGCACAGCAGTCTGTTCAGTTAGGAAAAAAAATGATTCTATACAATAATTTATAAGATAATTTACATTACGCAAAGTAAAATTTAAATTATAAATTAATAGCCATATGACAGCTAGCACCGCCAATATACCAACCAAAAACATCGAGAACTATACTCAAGCAGAAATAAAAATAACTAAACGTAAACAATATCTAAAAAAAGAAAATAAAGCCTCCAGGCATAAAGGGCGTGCCCGCTTACATAGAGCTGTAACTAGAAGTTATAATTGATAAACTAGGACCATCGAGGTAAAATAAATTACTGTCGAGGTCGCTAGCTAACCACATATTGTAATACAACTCATTAAAAAAAAACATTGTAATGAGTCGGGTAGAGTACTTGGGGAGTCTGTTTACAAGGGATGGGAAGATTGATGAAGATGGGGAAAGGAGAGTAAATGCGGGAAATAAAGTGAATTGTGCTTTTCATGCGGTTGTGACCAACCAGTTGATGTCCAAAAAGGCTCGACTGGCTGTTCACAATGGTGTGCTGGTGCCCACGCTTACCTATGTATGGAAGTGAATGCTGGGTGTGGCAAAAGAAGCATGAAACTAGGATAAATGCCGTGGAAATGCGTTCCTTGCGAAGCGTGTGTGGTCTAACTATAAATGATAGACTGAGGAATGATGTGATAAGGTAACGGTGTGAGTTATATTTTATAACTGACGAAAAATTTCAACGCAGGGGGGTTCAGAATCATGTACAGAATCCATGGTATCAGTTTTCGCGTCGATGTCCCTTCCACCCTGTATAAGACATACATACATACAAAAACTCACGCCTGTCTAGGTCTATCTCTGTTTTCGTGTCAATAGGCCATAGACTAGGACATAGACTGAGCTTTAGCCTCACAAAAATGACCACTATCTAGAAACAGATATAGTGCCTGTGCAGCCGATACCTGTAGTACTTTAGAGGTATGAGGAACATGGTGTAAAGTTCTCTCATCCTCTAATCCTATCTCTCCTAGAAAAGGGAGGATCTTCCGACCAGACGGGTGTCGTGTCTGGCGGGCAACTGTCCATTGGTTGAAGTCGAGAGCTTGTATACAGGCAGATTTTTTAGTCACCGTCCAAATTTTTTCTAGGCATTATGTATGATTCACTAACTCCATTTTTGAAAAAAATCGGTACGTAAAATTTTCATATTAAATCATTTTCTCGAAAGAATTATCTATATTATAATTAACTTTGTGATGTGATATCTCAATATTTTTGTATTGAGTGATACTAAAAGAAAAAACACGTATTCAATGATTTTCGCTAAAGATATATCAAAATTTGGACGGTGACTAAAAATTCAGCCCGTAATCGATCTCGCGGTAAACTCTAATTGCGTGATGCACGATTTGTGTGACGTCAGGTCTTTGATGCGTAGTTCACATGTGGCGATGTAGATACCGCCACAGTACTACTAAAGAGACAAATACTTGCCGCACATTCGCTTTGTCTCTCTCGTACTTTTCGGTCTGTATTCACTGCACAACTGAACACAGAATGCTCAGTCCATTCTCTATGTCTATGCAATAGAACATTAAAAAAAAAATGGAACGGTGTGTTGCTACGAGATGTTGTAATAATACATTTAATATGTAACATTTTGTGTTTATAGAGAGGCGTAACGAACGCAGCGTGTCGAGGGCGCGCAGCGAGAGGCGGCAGTCCAACGCGATGAAAGACTCAGATGATGAAAATATCGCTGTAAGTACTACATTTCCATACGGTACTCTTTTTTAAATAAATAAATCATTTATTTGCATAAAACATGGTATACAATGGTGTTAAAATTATAAATATAATGGCACAAACATGTTTAGCTAAAATAGAACAGCATGTATTGAGGGTA
Organism: Xanthia togata; assembly: GCA_963853775.1. Lineage (NCBI taxonomy): Eukaryota > Metazoa > Arthropoda > Insecta > Lepidoptera > Noctuidae > Xanthia > Xanthia togata. Next base: position 16,408,781 of record OY970809.1, read on the forward strand.
TTTGAAAATGTTGATGTACGTTATATTATTTTTTTAAATCCATAAATGGCAAATGTCTTCTTGCTCATTTAATATGTTCATAACAAATTAATAACTAAATGAGTCATCAACAGGAAGTTTGCTTGTACGATCGCGGAATAAATTTGTTTATCAGATTTCAAATTCGTTTCCTTACCACATTTTGCGTAAAAGTCTAAGATGAAAAGCAAAGAAAGCATAACATATAATTGGCAAAAGTTCATGTAACACTAAATAAATTACATAAATGTCAGTCTTAAGAAGCAACAGTGTTTGCCACATGAATGCGCCAAAAATTTCAATTTCAACACATTTGCTGTCTGACGCTGGTTTTATACAAACATACAAAAAAAAAACAAATCAGCATTCATAAACGCTTCCTCTGTTGAAAATCAGTTCCATAAAAAAAAACAGTAAAAATCATAATCCTTCCTTTTGGCTTTGCTATAGTCCGGTAAAAATAGACACGACTCTTGCTTTTCATTTCTATTCTAAGGCCCACTTGTGCGTTCATGGGTTATCCTAAATAAATAACTCTGAGCTAACAGCGAATTCAGGGTTAATCAAATAATTCATCTTGCGCCACGGAGAGGCGTTAGAGGTAAAAAAAAAAAGAAAGTTTATTTCAGGTCTTTTAACCCATATAAAATTTAAAAACAAGAATTCTACGATTGCCATGCTTGCACTATAAATGTTACATACTATTACAGATTACTAAAACATACAAAATTATTACAGAAATTGAAATTGAATTTAGAATTATAAGTCAGATACAAAATTAAAAAAGTAAATATTCTTTAACCCACAGACGTGGGAGATTTGAGCTCTAAACTCTGGGTTAGTGTAAGTAATGTCAACATAAATGACGTTATAAGGTACTGCTGATATTTTATTTTGTATTTTATATTGTTCGACGTTAGAGTAACTGAAAATCCGGTACTATATCAATATATTCATGAAATCATTTAAAAATAAAATAAAATATTCTATTATTTTTTTTCTGTCATTTTCGTCAATGAATAAACTAAATCTCCATGGAAACTAAATACAATACGATCAAAATGAAATGTCATGGGATAAAATTCAAACACAAGAAATTATTACGTATCGTAATGGAGTGTAAAAGAGGGGTATACAATTTCCGTTCATTGTTCGTTCATTTATTTTTGGTCGGATTACATATCAGGGCAAAGACATTGCAATTCTATTGTATGTTTCGTCGATTGAACTGCAATGTTCCCAACTCAAAAACACAAATGTCAGGTTAACTAACCCGGTGTTACTTTTTAGTGGCGCAATGCGTGATAAGAGTTAAAATGTTTATAGATGTGTGAGGAACAGGGTGTAAAGTTCATTCCTTGTCAATAGAAAAGGGAGGATCCTCCGACCAGACGGGTGTTGTGTCTGGCGGGCTACTGCCCGACGATTGATGTCGTGACGTTGTATGCAGGGGGTATTTTTGAGATGGGGCAGTAAGGACAGCTACCTTAACCGTTGTAGCTACAGAAAAACGGTCTGAGATTGTCCTTAACTTTATGAGAAATTTTTAACTGCATTCACAGATTTTGAAATAAATGTACAGTTCGCAAGAAAATTGGCAGTTTTCACATAAACTTTTTTCGATGTCAATCGATATAAGGATCAAAAAACTCAAAAGTCCGAAATCAAACTTTTCCCATACATTTCGTGGGAATTTCACAATAGATAGACTGGCCGAAAATAAACAGAAAAATGGAATTTAAAATTTCTAACGAATACGAGTTAAAATTTTATTTGCTGTCCTTACTGCCCCATCTCAAAAATCCACCCTGTAGAGACTCGTCGCACGGTGAACTCTGCTTGCGCGATGCAGGATTTGTATGCCGTCAGGTCTTTGATGCGTAGTTCGCATGTGGCGTGTAGATGCCGCCACATGTTAGTTACTTAACTCCGAGTTTACAAACTCTATTATTTATTCATTTAACCCGACTAAACGTGCAAGTGGACCTAAGGAATGTAACAAGTTTACTTTAATATCATCAGTCACAGCGCGCCACGTCTCCCTTAGCGCGCGCGACGCCTGCGCGCGGGCGGGCCCGCGGGCGCGCGCGCGGGCGCGGCCGGCGCGGCGGGCGCGGCCGGGCCACTGCGCAGGCGGACCAGGCCAGGGACAACGGTACGATTCTGACTTAAATACATTAACTAACTGTTTCGGAGGTTTTATAATCTGAGTTTATCTATTCGATAGTTCTATGTCATCGTTGGCTTGATTCTGTACACTCTGTCAAGGAAGAAATTTTGCTTAAATTTATAACTGTCGACTGAATTTAAAAAAATCAAATTCAAATTAATTCCACGGGAAAAAGAATGCTTGCTTATATAAATTTTCTATGAACTTGATCGCACACGTCCGGGCTATCAGTGTACTGTACTGTGTATAAACTATGCATAAACACACAGACTGGAACTGCGTGCATGGAAACTTTGAAGGACTTGTCCAAATCGAACGCAGCCCGCATCCTATGTGAACATCATTTGCAAACAAAGAACGTAGAGAACGCACCGGGCAGGCGGTCGGGGCGGGGAGGACGTGGAAGGGCTGCCCGATTGCGGGCATCGGGCGGCGGGCGATAGGTGGTGGTCCGGGCTGTTCATTTTTATGAAACATTTGAAAGATCACGGACCGGTTGCCGTGCCCGGATCGCTGACCGGTTGACCGGCCCAGTTCGCTGACCGATTGCTCTGACCATGAAGTTCACATAGGGTGCGGGCAGCGTTCGAATTGACCGGACCGCAGGACGCAGAACGCAGCCAGTGTGACAAGTCCTTGATTATTAGGAAATTTGATATTCAAAAATATTTGCTATGTCGTCTTTTTACTTTTACTAACCAGAAATTTTTAAATATCGAAAAAAAAATCGTCTTGTTAATTTAAATATTTGTAAGATTAATGTCGTTCTATCAATAGAACGACATCAATCTTACAAATATTTAAATTCATTTTATAACTACAGATACACCAACATCTGGGTCCGAAACACCGGTGCCTCCAAAACCAGTGGAACGCACCCTCAAACTGGCCACTCCTGAAAAGTCGCCAGTTAAACAACCAGAGACAACGCCAAGTTAGTAAACAACCTCCTTATATGTTCAGTGCGTTTTGTTCAGGGTCCGGCTTGACAAATCAATCTTCTCCATTGTCTGTGAAATTTTTGAGAGATCATAGTATTTTTATGTCAGGATTATTCATGAACACATTTTATTTTTATACCTAAATATTATTGATTTTTTAACAGCATTTATTTTTATTTTTATAAAGCACTGTTTTCATATGAAACATCTGTTTTTATATATATTTTTGTTTTTTTATTAAACATGTTTTTTTATGTGCGCAATGTGTCAACAGTCTTAATTTTATTTTTTGTTGTCGACTTGCTTGATAACTTTTTTTTCTGCAGTATTCTTTTTTATTAATTAAATAATAAAACAAAACGCAAACAGAAACATAAAAAAGTCATCAATATTTTTGTCCGGATGTTGAATCACTTTACTTCGGTTTATACAGGTGATAAGTAACTGCTTCATAACTGACCTCATTTTTATCAAAATACTTGTAATATGTGCGAATATTGCCAGTTACAGGCCTGGGGCTCATGGGTGCACTTAGGAAGCCCACACTGCTGGTGTCGCCATCTACCGTCGCAGCGCCACCCAAGAGCTTCGGCTCTGATGGTAATTATAACCTCTTTTCACACTTCAATTGGAAACTACACTATAATCAATTTGCTATTAAAAAAAAAAAAAAAGTGTAATTTCATGTTTGTAATGAAATCTGTATTGTGGGTTCGAACCCAGAGAGGCGCTTCAGTTTGTGTAAATAATTTCATATCCACTCTGCACTAAATTCATCTCACTGCTCTCAAAACGGTGAAGGAAAACATCGTGAGGACACAGGCATGTCCTAGAACAGAAAATTCGAAGATATGTGACATCTACCAATCCGCACTGGGCACGCGTGTGTATAACAGCCCACTCCCTCTCGGAGAGTGGAGGCCTGTGTCCAGCAGTGGGATCATAGGCTGATTATTCTATTTGATAAAGCCGGGAAAAAAAAAATCGTTCCTGTCGGCCTTATTGAATGAAAACAAAAACAATTGATCATCATCCCACAAATGATGCAGCATTGGTTTCTTCAGACTTCAGCCTAAATCAACATCTCTTGGCTATGTATTTTACTTTTAAAACATTACGAACAGCGTCGTTGCCGACTTTATCAGCCAGTCTGGGTCGCTCCAGCTTAGAGCCGTCGCCAAAGAAGAAGGGTCGCGGCAGACCCCGGAAACAACATAAGGACAAGTCCACATCCTCACCAGACCTGTTTAGGTACATTATACAAGACAGAAATATCTGTGGACCTTGAAAAAATACTTTTGTAACCCGATTTTAATTCATACAAACTAATATAAAATATAAGAGATGGTTCACTCGTTCATAATCAAAATAATAGCGGGTCCATAGATATTTTTGGTTATTTTTAATGCACGATTTTTATGATTTAGCACATTTTTTTTAAATGGAGAAACATTACTGAAGGCAAGAAAAGTATGTAAACTAGGCTTCAGAGAATTAGATAGATTTTTGTACGAACAGTTTGATTGAGAAATAAAATATATATTTGTAAGTACAAATGCTTCTATTTGATTGCAAATGTGAAATGATAGATTTCATGGAGAAGATTGCGTCTCTAAGCGGACCTTGACAAAATCGCTTACGTTTTTGTATAGTAAAAAAAGCTTTGCACCGCTTATAATATGTATCATTATTGCTTGTTTTGAAAACGGTATGCACTAAGGTACCCTGTTACTGAGGAAAAGGTTATACTCGTTGGTTCCAATATATTCAAATGTTTTTGGGTATTTTATAGAATTTTAATTGAGAGGTGCAAAACTTTTTTTGCACAAACTAATTTGAAATATAATTGTAATATTATTTGCGTCGAACATCAATGACGCTCTAAAATAGAGGCTATGCTAAGCTATATAGAAGCGAATTTAGTTGAACATGGATAACCTTAATAAGTTCGCGCGTCGTCATTAATGTTTGACGAGAACTATTTATGGTGGGAATAGTATGACGCTGGCGTCGGTCACGCTTGCCAATATGCTCACCAAAATAATTGTTTCCGGGTCCTCGTTCAGGCTGCACACGTCCATATTACAGTTTAGGATTTTTAATTCTCACACGAACTATAACGGGCGTAAAAAGCCGCTTATGGCGCTGACAACAGGCAAACTGTAAAAGTAGGCTTGACTTAACAAAAAAATAAGCCAAATCTATATAGTTTGTGGTAGCGGGAAAAATATATGTTAACCTTGAACATATTTCTCACAACTTGGTTGGTACCAAAACACGTTTACAAAAAAAAAGCGATACAAATTTACGATAAACTAACCTTTTAATTTGAGTTCTAATCCAAAATATCTGTATTTAGATATCAACGAACGTTGGTATTTTAATTAATAACAAGAATGTCTTATTTTAATGCAGAACTTGGTTGTTTTTTATTTTCGATTACTCAACTATTTTTTTTTATTAATTGATAATTACTTCATATTATATTTTGTAATAAATTACAAGCGTTGTGTCATTGCGCTTCTCTTTCTTTTCTATGCTATGCAGTACTACAGTGACCGTGGTTTTGCTGTTGTCAGCGTCTCAACGAAGCCGAGAGCTTGTACTCCCCGTCATTGTGTTATTTTTTTTTTTGTTCAGGGACGAAATAAGATATTGAAGGTCGAATTCCCAACTTTCTTTTTTCTTTTTTTTATCCACTCCTGGGTAGCTCTTGGCCTGCATCTCACCTGATGGTAAGTGATGATCAGGCCGAAGGTGGAAGCGAGCTTCACACGGAATCCTCAACCACAGAATAAAAAAATAAAATAAAAAAAGCCTTAATTATACCATAAATACCTAGAACAATTTAAGCATATTATTTTATCATATCACATATTGGTTTATTACACATTTTGGCATCATTACCATTAATTAATTTATTTATTAACACTTCAAGCACATAAATGTACAGAGGCGGACTTAATGCCACAGGCATTTTCTACCAGTCAATCTTTGGGTGATGCAGAGACAAACTGTGGTAGGTGCAATAGCGAGAATTGAGAAAAAAAAAAATATATATATAAAGATATACATATATATACCTATTAAAAACTATAAATATAATAAATACACCTAATTATATATAAATATAAGCACAAATAAGACAAACAATGGGAAAACATTACCGTTGTGATGATACTGCCACTAATATTATTGTTTATTATTTGAGTTAAATTCAACCACATAAAAACAAGTTTTGAATTACCCCCACAACTCACCATAACATGCACCCAAAAGCAGTGTTTTGCTGCCGTAAACAGCATTATTTTACACCTAAAATAAAAGTAGTTTCCCAGCAATAATTTTTGCTCAATGTTATTTAGCTGTATCTACGCATTCTGTATTCCAATATTCCAAAAATTACTGCAAGGAAACTACTTTACTTATGTGCTGGCAGTTTTTACACCCTATTATATTGTCGAGAGCTTAGTGATCCCTGTGACCGACTTCGACGTAACACTGTTTCCATCCTATATACTTTGGTTTTCCCATATAGCACAGTGCATTTAATGTATAATGGTGTAAGCAGGTTGTCACAAACCGGCGAGGGCAAGAGTATTTCGACGCCGGTTGCCGCGTCGTTCCTGCAATACCGCGGCCCGCCAGGGGAGGTCGGCTCTGACAGCGACCTTGCGCTCTCCAGGTAAACACTAACAGGCATTTCCCTTTTTACCGCCGATACAATACAGTATAGTGACCCCGACCTCAGAGAGCTCGTAAAGCCGCCGATCCTGCGCCCGATGTCTTCCCGGTCGTTTCGGATTGCCGTCATAGTGGACTGTGAGAGTGAGGGAAAAAGTGCACCTGTATTTGCGCAAACACTTGTGTACTATCTTATCTCTTGCTTATACAGGGTGGCAGGGAGGACGACGAGTCTGGACGCCCCAAGGGGAAAAATTTTCGACGGTTATTTAAAAAAATACATTTACTGAATACATGATAACAGGTTGTACATTATGTCCCTACCAGGTCCCTGTATAGTTGGCAAATTTCCAGAACTGACTTTCAAACTTAGAAAGCAGATTAAATTGTGATACAAAAGTGTTAAAGACGCAGGTTTCGCAATATTTTACAATCGATTTCAATACTTGTGTTGACCAGGAGCGGCGGCGGCAGAAATAAAAGCATAGCATTTTTAATTGACGGGCACAAAATGGGCGAGAGAGGGGCTGGGTATCGCCCGGCCCCTCTCGCCCGTATGCCCGCTCATACGATATCTGTTACTATCGCTCCGCCGCCGCTATATACGTGCCCGTAGCCTTAGTGTCGATTGTTCTATTAAATCAGTTCCTCTTCACAGCTTACTGATAACGCCTAACCATTACAGATCGTCGTCGAGCAGCTCGGCGTGGTCGCAGTCGTGCTCTTCGTGCACGCACTACGAAGACGAAGGCTCCCACCACTCCTGCTCTATGAGTTCTACTGACGGGTATAATTTAACTATTTAAATCACCCCAAATATTTAATCAAGCTAAAAACAAAGAGTGGAGTTTCTTGCCCGTTCTTCTCCATAGGAACCTACGCTTTGGAATGGACAACTAGCTTCATATTGCTGACTGACTGACCCCTTGACAATCCAAAAGTGCCTGTAAATGGTTTAATTGAAATGCTTTGAGTTTTTGAGTTTTGAAATATGCTTATTATCGCTGACTAACTGAGCTCACGTTCTGAATTCGATATTTTCCGGGATGATATACATCGACAATACCTTAAAAATACCCAAGTACATCACGCCTTGTTTCCCCGGTGGGTTGGGCAGAGGTGTTCCTATAGTACACCCACATTTCGCCAGTTATGTTTAAGTCCCATGTAATAGGGGGCGAGCCTATTGCCATCAACCGGGCACAAATCCAGACTCTGGGCTGCTACTGAGAAATTCGAGAAAGAAAAACCCAATGACACTGCCCGACCTGGGAATCGAACCCAGGACCTCATGTTCAGCAGTAGGCCTTGCGACCACTAGACTAACGAGGCAGTCTGGCGAAATGGGGTATTATCGATTCAGCCAACATCCAGTGCGAGTGCGGTGCTCCTTAACAGACTATATCCCATCTGCTAGTGTCCCAATTGTCCGTTCACCTGCAGCCTTGACGATCTGAACAACCTCTGACATCGCAATAAATGTGGCCACCTACTGGGCTCAAACAGTATTACAAGTAACAGATGTACCTTCAAACCGAAAAGAAGAAGACAAAATCTTGTCCCGTTTTAGATTTCTTCCTCCAGTTCCATTCGAGTGTGTGTAGTGTAGGTAACAGTGGCCGAAGCCGGTTCTAAAATTGCCATGTTTATAAAGCGCCAAGGCATTATGTTATAACGAATATCCTTCCCCACTTCAACTTACACTTCTACCTTTTTTTCAAAATTAGATGATTAGATTTCCACCCTCATGAATATTTCTGCGTGTCGTACAACACAATTTGATTTTAATCTATTTTTGTATTTTGTTTGATTTTTTAAATTTATAATAGGGGTTAAAGTATGAAATTGCCGTGTTATTGTTATAGGTACTTCGAATTGACATAGTACCTTCGTGGTTTGAGATTTTTGAGTGAAACTTTTTTCACATGGTAGGTACCTAAGTTCTTTTAAAAAATGTGCAACATTCGACTATCAACTTTCAGTTGTTTTTTTTATTCAGCTTAGACAAGAAAGATGGATACTTCGAAAATTCGAGTTATTATCGAATACGAGTTCCGACGCGGAACTAACGCGGCAGAAACAGCTCGCAATATCAATGTTGCGTTTGGAGAGGGGACTAAAATAATTAATAATAACACAGTACAGTAGTGCGAGGAGAGTTGCCGGAAATTGAGTTGAATAGCGTCCAATAGGAGTGGCCTATTTCCACCTGTGGATTGCTGTGGACTGACGATGACAGCAGTGGGCATATTTTGATTGACATAATGATGTGGGCCGGTTCTTCCTCCAGGTCAAGCTTCAACGAGGCGCCGGAGTCCGCGCGCTCGGGTAGCAGCGGGCCTGAGCCGCGCCGCCGCCGCCCGCGCCGCGCGGCCGCGCACGACGCGCCAGACGCCGAGCGCGCCACGCCCGGCCGAGTGAGTTGTAGGGCTTTTGGAATTTATTGAGTGACTTCTTAGTGAATTTCTACATTTATATGGTGTATGAGTAGTCTATCTTCTTCTTGTAATCGTTCGTTTTGTAAGTAAATAAAAAGTAGGGGAGAGAAAATAGTTTTTTTTTATATTGTATACTGCGTTCGCTATTTAGTTTCCAAACATGTAAACAAATAAGTGTTTTTGGAAAAAATACGTTAAATCAACGCAAGTTCAGTTTCCGCTACAACTTTTTTTTTACTTTTTTAATAATACGAGCCATTCTGAAATCAACTATAAAATTGATATTTGTTTAAATGAAAATAAAAGCAATTGGAAAAAAAATGGTCCAATTTAGGTTTGCCCATCTTTTCTCGTATTTGCCGAAATGGCAAATCCCTTACTTAAAAATTATAAGATTTCACGCAACGTCAGGGTAATCTTCTTCAAAATACTTCTTGAAGCGAGATGGCGTCGTTTTATCAATAGATTAATACATACTTTCGTGATGATTATAGTAGTTTCCCCATCTAGGCTGTTAGAACACTGTATTTTTTAACAATATTCTAAACTTTTGTCGAGTATCATTTAACCTCATTTGTTTTAAATGTCCAAATTGCCACAAAGATAGGTAAAGATTTATTCAAAGATTGCACATACCCAGCTGAATCTTAGAAAAACCTCTATAGTAATATGGTTATGTACAGGGCCGAGGAACAAGATCTTCAACGTCAAGAACCCCCGTCAAGTCGGCGCAGGCGTCGACTTTGCAACTGGAACCGTTACAACTCGTCTGGGCCAAATGCAGGTCAGTAAAGTCAGTAGCTGTATACCACTTCATTATATTATATTACTTTCTATATAGCGCCAAATTAGTTTAGACAGAGTACCGGGTTACCCGTAAAGCTTGTCCACTCTGAAATTCATTACGCACACGGTACCATACGGCCGATATAACTTAGCAGGTCTGCACAAACGCACTACGTACTTTCGCGCATGTTCTCGCACTCACACACTTCATTTGACGATTTAGTTCAGTGGCGTGGCGGATCCAGGATTGTTGTTTGGGAAATGAAATGAAATTGTTTATTCTGTAAATAGGATATTGGAATCTCTTTTACACGTCATCTTAAAAAAATAATTAAAAATTTGCTAGATGAGTTCGGCGTTTCCTATCTGACTACTCTGAGAAGAAAGGCCGAATAATTCAGAGGTCACAGTCTCTTTAAAAGTCCAGACATAATCTTGTTCAGGCCATATGAGGACCATATAGATTAATCTGAAATGGTCTTTTGAGAAAAGAGCCACACAGATTTGAGTGAACCTGTCCAGTCAGTGCAAGCATTTGTCAGTTATCTTGGAGCTCAACTCAGAACTTAAGTAGGTCAGCTCGACGAACAATACCAAAGAAAGGACATTTGGGAAGGCCGCATAAACTACTCTAACAGAGGGAGGGGGCTTAATGCCGCTGAGGGTAGGTTTTAGCAAAGTAAACACTTCAAGCGCACCAAGCTTCTCGGATTACTTTTACGCAAATTCCTTAATGACTTCGTTAGGTTGTAGACTACCTGAGATATCTCGGTGAATATACATAGCGGCTAAAACGGGCAGCGTGAGCACAAAATTCGTCACGTAAACAAACGTCATATAGAAAAAAACTTCAAAACAATGATGACAATTGCACACTAAGTGCTAAAAAGTTAAATTATAATAAAAGATTTGTCTCTGAAGAACTCGGACGCTTTTGGGAGGGGCTGGAGCCTCCCCCCCCCCGGATCTGCTACTGATTTGGTTCTAAAAAAACTACTATGGCTTTCCATGGCTATATAACCTCCACTCTACACTCTAAGGTATATTATCCTGTGGGGTTGTTGATTGATCAAGCATTCGTAATGCAAAAACAGTGTCTAAAGAGCCATATCTGGGTTGAAGCAAATAGTCATGTCGTCCATTCTTTAGAAAATATAACATACTAAATCTACCATGTATTTATATATTAGAATCCTGTAAATTTGTTTTTAAACATAGAGACTTTTTGAGCAAGCGACAAGCTACTATGCCCCACGATCGACTTATACTAATAAGTCATTTCAACTGTGGACGAATCTCACATTTACAGGTAAAAATAGCTATAATAAGTGCATAAAATTGTATAATAAAATACCAAATTCCATAAAAACGCTACCATTTTCTAGATTTAAAAGTAATTTGACGAAGTTTTTAATTGAAAAATGCTTTTATAGTGTGTACCACTTGAGTTTTTAGATTATAAATTGTAAGTTTTGTAAATTGCATGGTCTTCTAAAAATTACTTAGTGTTATTATTATTATTTTTCGAATATCTCCCATTATTGACATGGTTATATTGACTTTTATTATTACTTATTTTTTTTTATTATATTGACATTTACTTAATTCAATAATACAATTTTAATGGGATTATCTGTTTAATAACTGCATGATTTTGATCAATAATAAATTTAAATAAAATGTAACTTTATTTTATATTTGCACGCTGAAATTAAAGGCAGAATAAGAGAACAATTTTGAACTTTTTACCAACTTTCTGTACTATATTTAGGGAAATAAATATTTTTTGTTTTTTACGCAATCCCCTGCGCGAAGTTCGGAAATGCCAAGTTATATCGGCCGTATTGTAATGCGGATTTCTATAACGCAGTAGTGGGATGCGTCATTTCACAGTGGACAAGCTATAGTCATATTTTGATCACGATAACAAAGCTTTAATACTCACTTCTATATTTATTTAATTTTTGAATGGTATCCGTACTAGGAACCAATTTAACCCAAACTTTTTCCACAGAGGCTACCCCTGGTACCCAGCTCTAATCATCGACCCGAAGATACCAAAAGGCTTCATCTACAACGGCGTCCCCCTCCCGGTCCCGCCACAAGACGTGCTCAACCTCAAGAAGAACCACTCACACGAGCCCATTCTCTACCTCGTACTGTTCTTTGACGTCAAACGCACTTGGCAATGGCTGCCCCCCAATAAGCTTGAAGCTCTAGGACTCGACAAGAGTGTCGATCAAGCTAAATTAATTGAGTCTCGAAAACCAACGGATCGCAAGGCTGTGAAAAAAGCCTATGGTGATGCCATGCAATTCCGTAAGCAAGTCCATGGTGACGACAAATGACATAAGTTTAAGTACAGGTCCCGCCGGCCTCCGAGACATAGAACCTTCAGCTTTGGCCATTTTTCTACTATGCACATACGTACACCGGACACCACCGACTCCAGTGATGATTGAATTAAGTTTTTTCGCTTTATTTTATGCTTTTATTGAAGTAGCTCTCATTCCATTTTATTATTTGGGACGTGTAAGGTCTGATAGAATTGGCGTGACTGACTGTGAAAAATAAGCTTGAAGAATTGGGACGATAAAATATTAATCTTAGGAATTGTAGAAACGGTTACTAACTCGAATTTCGGTAAGATTTTGTGTAATATATTGATAGGTCAACAGTGTAGTCATAAACCCTCAATTAACGGGGTGAACTTGGATAAGAATACATAAAATTAAGAATGATTATCGCAATCCAATATTGTATACGATTAAGGTAATTAGAAGGCGTTTGTCTTCAATGATTTCTTGAAATAAATTCTAATACAAGCGTATCGAACTCGCATAGGTTGCATCGACTTACGTTGGATTCTGTCCCGCGTTCCTATTGGTGATTGATGCAGCTACAAAGCTGCGCCAATCAGAACACTATAGGCCAATGAAATCGTTGAACGCAAGACGCAATGTTCGTGATCGCATCACAATTTGCAGCTATAAATATCTTAAAAGTTCTTCTAATTTTGAAACATTAATATAAAATGTATAAATTTAATTATAAAATACTGGTTGTATTTGTAAAACATATAATTTGAAATGTATCCAATTTGTATCTCGAGGTTAGCGAATGAATTGTATCCGTATATTGTGGACAGAAAAAGCATAATCATGTATACTTTAAAAATATTAATATTAAACTAAATTGAATATTGGGATGTAGGATGACTTTGATAAAATAAGCCATGTATATAGGTTGCATGCACGTGTGTTTGAGTGTTTTCGGAGGGCTTATTATGAGCTCTAATTGCCTGACAGAGGTCGCAAACTTGTGTGCAGTACCTGGCCGTAAATATGGCATTATTGAAGCTCGATGTGTCATATTAACGTCCGGGTAGGGATTATCTAATTTAAACTTACAAAAAAAATCTATACAAACATTTGAAATGTAAATGCAACAAGCAGTGAAGGAGCGTGCAATTGAGACAATCACTACCGTATTGTGTGAAAAGTTGGAGCTCCTACTAAAGCCCCTGGATATAAATAGATATTTTTGTAATGTTTGCGTATCTGATAATATGAAACTATTTTGACATGTTTGGCACTATTTCTTTATAAGAAATGTAAAATTTAAAAGTTGTTATTGTTTATTGCATTGCCTGTTTGTAGAAAATACATAAAAATGTATGTAAATTTGCTTGTATCATTTCCTACTATGATATACCATACAACTAACTGATAAGGCTAATAACCCACAAAAAACTTAAAAAAAGAATCAGTCCAGTGGTTTGAGAAAAACACACAAACATTCTTATAGCCAACTGGCGCAGAAATAAGACGGTTATGATTTGTAAGGCGTTTTAAACATTAATAACCATTGGCCCTTATTCTACATAAACTTTATTTAAATTAAAACTTTCATATTCCATTAATTTATGTGCTACCATTCATTCATAGTGTTTGTCCCACTGGAATACAGGGCCAGGGGTTGGTCTCCGATTAGCTGCTGCCTTGGGGGCTCTGAAAACAAAATTAAATTGAATGAACAAATTTATAACATTTACATACTATGACCTATTTAAAAGTAAAAGTTTTATACCAATAGAATGAGGCTGGTGCTAAAAAGTGTGCCAAATAAAAAATAGATTTTTGGATAACATTTTGAAATCTTGGGTAACTATCAACACCTGTCCAGCTACAAATGTGCAAAATCAAAAAGCTTATTACTGGTGAAATACATAGCTCATGCATTTAGGCTTTCCAAGTTCCAACAAATTAGAACCATACAGATTTACTACACTCCTACCTTTATGAATTACTAAATCTATATTTACCTACATGTGTCTGTGCTAGGTTTCTCTAAGGCCCCAATTACACTATCATATATTTATCATACAAATATGATTTCATATCTGTCAAATTCTATGATCATAGCTAAATGATGGTGTTCTTCATTTTTACATATTCCAATTATATGACCACGTCATACTAATCAATATGGATAATGATTTATCCATGTCTGATTTAACCATTTTTTATATCAAATAGGATCCCATAACTATGATCATAGACAATATGAATCATATGTAGTTATTATACCGTCATAGGTTCTTCATATAAAAATTACTCATACATCTCTGATCCTATTTCTATGATAGTCTAATAGGGCTCTCAAAACAATATGTACCCCTTGTCATCACCAGCTGCTATGAGCTTCTTGGTGAGGTCCATAGGTGGCGCCACTTCACGACGTCCATCCCGCGTGTAGTAGTAGTTATGAGCGTGCCTGAAAACAAAATATAGTTAGCCGATATCTATAAATTTGATTACTGCTCTTGAACTCTTGATTCTGAAATAGTATAGTAAGATTATATGGTATTGGTATTGCCTTTAACAAAATAATAATATCAAGAACTGCTACTGATCATGAGTTCAAGTCCACAGTAAGTTTATTTATGTAGGTATTTAGTTAGTAAGCAGAAGCAGTTGTACGCACGGTTGATTTTTGCCACAACATTATTTTGCAAAAGAAATACTAGTACTTATAAAAAAATAGTAATACACTTCAAACAGAGTAGACTTAAGACCAAATGACTAAGTAAACCACTAGAAGTATGAGGATGAGGTTACATTTGAAACTAACTTGTGAGAAACTCCATCAGGAATCTGTGGTTGGGGCTGAGTCCTGTCCGCCAGAAGCGGCTCGAAGCGCAGCGCGTTCGTGTGTTTCCTCTAATATAACAAACAATACAGCTGTTTTCAAAAACCTGTTCCGTTACATAATGGACCAAAACAAAACGATTGATACTCACTCCAAGCAGGAAATCTCGAAATCTTTGCATTATTGGCGATATATCGCGCAAAGCAACGTTTGCTTTACTCATGTTAAAATATTATTTTACTAACAAATTGAGGAAATCAACACTGTCGTAATTGCGATTTTCACAGAAAATTGGAAATCACAGAACAGAAAATAAACATCTGATTTTGAAGTTTAAATTACGACGTGACGAAATGTCAGTTTGACACTGACAGATTGCGTTTCGTTCGGAATCGTTCGCTCATTGTTGGGAAAGTTTTTGTGTAACTTAGATCACGTCGGTGTTCCCACAAGGTCTAGGCAGAGGTGTTTATAAACATCCACATTTCACGGGTTATAAAAAGGATAGGGGCGAGCCTATTGTTGTTATTGTGAAATTATTACTTACATACCAACATTCGACTTTGCGACGCTTACGCGCTTGGAGGACGCTTATGTCCACAGTAACGAGCAGTTAACGTCTTTGTAGTGAAGTGATGATGATGCTGATGACATACTAATAAGTGTTTAGGCACTATCTACACGGGAGAGAGAATCCATTAAATAATCGCCGCTGGCGGCGATGATTTCACCGTTTAGGGATTGAATTTTATGCCACGGCGAGACTATCACCGTGATTCTCAATCCCTATTCAAGGGCGGATCCAGGATTAATTTCTGGGAGGGGAAGGCTGTAGCCAAGAATAAATGGGGGGGGGGGGTAAGGGTTGCTAATTTTTTAGAAGAAATAAAGTATCTGATTTGAGACAGGGTAGGTACCGGTAAACCGGGGTTACTTTGAATCGCGGGGTAACTTTGATAGAAACTTCCATTTCATATAAAATCGTGAATTACTTAAAACGAAACGCAATTAGGTAGTTTTTTTTCTGAGTTATGAACACTAAACAACTGTTTAATCCTTTCCTGAGGACACGCTGGGAATCCACCAATCATTTTAATTGAAAAAGGTAAATATATTGTCATTCAAACAATCAAATCAATTTTTAGATCAAAGTTACCCCATGCGACAATATTTATTTTTCTAGTTGATAGATTTTTATTTTTTAAATTGTATTGGCATTATAATTGGGTAATTATATTTAAATTGTATTGGCATTGTAATTGGGTTTATTTAATTGCGTAATCACTTTGCAATTACGCAATAATTACTTTGTAATTACGCAATAAAATAAGGGGTATCAAAGTATCCTACGTATAACTTTGATCAGGCAGTTTATTTTTTTTTTCTCAAAATCAAGCCAATTTTTTTCACTTATTATTACAGGAATCGAGAGTAATAAAAAAACAGATCACTAGATTTATTTAGTATTTTTTTACACCCACAAATTTAAAAGATATGAACCTTCAAAGTTTAATATTGATCAAAGTAACCCCGGTCTACGGTATATAAAGAGTAGATTTATTTAAAAAAATACTATTGGGGGCCAGGTAAACTAAGTGGGCCCCTCGCCCAGGTATGCAGAATACTTTAAGAATTAGAACGTAAAATATAAGATCAAGCGAAGCGAGCACAACATTTTTGCCGACTTTTATATTTAGCATGCGTAGGGGCCCCCTGAAAATATTTTAGCCATGTTTGGGATTAGCTTAAAAAGTATTTCTAAAGCACCTGTCCCCCACCCCACCCCTTAGTCCGCTGTATATAAGATAGAATGTGATTCTGGTTTCTCACATTTCAGGGAGGTTTGAATCCTCAAAACCCACCTGTCTACGGCCCTGTGGAAGGGGCACATGGGCCAGACAGATAAGAATCTTGTAGTATAATAAATAATATATCTTGTAATGCACCTATGCCCCACCTCCTGTATCCGCCCTTGTCCCTATTCCATGATGAGGGATATTTTAAAATAAATCCTTTTTTCTTTGACCTCTTCGTTTTCTGTAACCTTTTCCTTTTCTTGTTAAAAATAAAACTGATTTTGACATTGATAGTTTTATTCAGACTGTACTGTGCCTAATATTTTATTATTTAGGTCGTCAAAATTACCGGTTGTTTTAATCCTTTTGCAAACCTTTTGCGCAAATATGGCTAAATCTATGATTGCTCGAAATGTATGCAATATGCTTGTAAGTTTTGAATACTTAAAATTATCACGTAGCAGTCTTCAGTCTATAGCCACCCAATCGACATTGTTTACCATATAAATAAAAATAAAAAAACTCATTACTATACTATTGAATCAGCAGATGACTAAGCTTCATTTCTGGTCACTGTCATCAGCTCCGTATGAAGGTCATCGATCTACTAATTAGTGATCTTAACCGGTCGGATGTGGTTTGATCTAGCTAGGTCCTACATAGAGA
The DNA here is from genome assembly GCA_963853775.1 of Xanthia togata. NCBI lineage: Eukaryota > Metazoa > Arthropoda > Insecta > Lepidoptera > Noctuidae > Xanthia > Xanthia togata. The sequence goes on from OY970809.1 coordinate 16,426,431, forward strand.
GCCCTACAGTACCTACCTACCTACTTTAGTAGATACAGTCTTCACTCAAGATCAAATCATCGCATAAATTATAGTCAACTTAACCATACCTACAAATAGATGCCCTCCTCATCAGTTCTAAAGGTTTTAACGCCGGCTCATTATCACTTCAGCTTGCATATTCATACTCAGTGGGCACTGTTACCTTTATCAATTTCATAACCTTGTTTCAGAGAAATAACTCTAGCCCATGTACGACGATTACGAACATGATTAAAATGCCAAATCCTGTAAACAATTTAAACATGTTACCGTGTACTTCTGAAAAGTATGTAATTTTGTTTTTTTTATGTGTAACATTTTTTTTTTCTAATACAAATATTTTTTATTTGTGGAACGTAGGTAGGTACAGATGTTGTAATTAATAAAGAACGCTATTTTTTGCCGCCATCGGCGCCTTTCCTGTCGCTTTTCCGCAATCTGTACCGCAACCGAACATTATATAGGTATCCCAAAAACTGTGGAAGAAGGGACGGAAGTGTATTACAGGAAGCCGAGAAAGCGCACGCTATTTGATTTGACTAACGAGCGCGCGCGATGCTAGAGTTGCCCATCAGAAACGATCTTGACGAGGCCCCGCCCATTTAATTCAAACTAAATGGCGGCTCGGAACATGAGGCGAGTCGCTGCGCAGTAAGAAATTCATGGGTCAGCGGGGGTGAGGGGTGCGGTACTGCGCAGCGAGCAGCTAACTTCCGAGCCGCCATTAACTTTGAATCGAACTATTCCAAGATGAGATGTCAGATGTTACACATCATGCGACTACTGTAAGGGCTCGCTCGTTTTTACTTTAGATTAGATACTTCATGATGATGATGAGTAATGATGGTTTATTAATCTATTTCTATTGTTCTAAGTAATGTCCGCAGTTCTTCGAACAGCGTCATGCTTCGCAACTTGCGTATGGCCGTGACCCCCAGCTACGGAGAAGGATCAAATATATATGAAGCTAAGAAGATGAGTACTTGTTCATCATCTCTCGCAGGCGATCCCAAACGCTTACGGAATTGCCAGGACATAAGGTTAGATAGATAGGAATTGTACTTAAAGCTAATAAAAGTTAAATAACTTTTTCGGTGTTTTTAATAAGTTACTTCTAGGCAAGCGTGCACCGAGCGCCATGTCGGCCTAATATCAGTTAGAAATCTGCGGTTAACCGTTGTGGGTGATGATGGCGAAACGCAAGACTAGGTATTAATTATAATACTAGACATTCAAAATATAACATACTTAAAGTAAGGCGGAAGGCCATTTTCAACCGACTTCAAAAAGGAGGAGGTTCTCAATTCGGTTGTTTTTTTTTTTTTTTTTTTTCTTGTAAGTTTGTTACGCGATTACTCCGCCAATTATGAATTGATTTTGATGATTCTTTTTTTGTTTGGTAGGGCATACTTCAGAAGTGGTCCCATATAAATTTGGTCAAGATCTGATGAGGGGTTTTTGAGTTAGCTTCAATAATACCTATTTTTCCCATCTAGTATATGTGGACGATATTCTAATAGTTCCTGTCACTGTAATTTACATAGCAGGTAATGGGTATTCAAATTTTTGTGGGGGTTTTGTGTAGGTACCACAACTAAAAAGTGAAAAATAAAGGAAGACGTCGGTTTTATTTTTTGTGAAAAAGTTTTTATAATAGGTAACGTTTGACAATTCATCAAAATTCAACAACGTAACCTTGTAAAGCCGGGCATAAAATAATATTTTTTTGTTTTTGTGGTATACAATAAAGTACTTATATATTATAAATAAATATTTTTTCGTTTTGTTAGAACTGCACAATTGCTTAACTTTTTTCAACTACGATTTCATATTTATTGTAATAATGACCTGTAGCGGTTACACCACCACAAACTAACTACGCATCAAAGACATGACGTCACACAAATCCTGCATCGCGCAATTAGAGTTTACAGCGCGAACGACATAGATAAGACTATCCGAAACCAACAGTCGGGCAGTCGGCCCGCCAGACACAACACCCGTCAACACCCGTCTGGTTGGAGGATCCTCCCTTTTCTATGGTGGATGAGTGAACTTTACACCCTGTTCCTCATGCCTCTAAATTGGTGACCCCGAGTATGAACGTCAACGCAGCCTTCGTGCAACTACTTCAGCGTGACGTCATCATCATCACTCCCGCAAGCTTTCGTGAGGCGAGTCACACGGACAGCCAGCACCCTCGGCTTCAACGGGTATCCTGACCACCAGCATGCAGCGAACGCGCATTCCTGGTCATCAACCTCAGCCTCATCACCCCGACTCACTGGGGAATCACCGCAATCATCTCAATCAGCGCAATCACCGCTATCACCTCAATCACCGCAATCACCTCAATCACCGCAATCACCTCAACCACCACAACCGCCGCAATCACCGCAGACAGTTCCGACTCACCGCGAACTGTGCGGCACCCGGTTCCGACTCACTGGAACCTTAGCTGGCACTGTGAAGCATCGCAAGATACAAGACTCAGCCCACTATCGACCTCCGGTCTCCGGAGGGGAGTGATGTAGCGGTTACACCACCACAAACTAACTACGCATCAAAGACATGACGTCACACAAATCCTGCATCGCGCAATTAGAGTTTACAGCGCGAACGACATAGATAAGACTATCCGAAACCAACAGTCGGGCAGTCGGCCCGCCAGACACAACACCCGTCTGGTTGGAGGATCCTCCCTTTTCTATGGTGGATGAGTGAACTTTACACCCTGTTCCTCATGCCCCTAAAGACCGATACGAGTAATTTTACGATTTGTTTTCACTAAACTGACAGACGTCAAATGTTACCTATTAAAATGGCCTTACTATAATGACATGATCTGGTTTGAGGAGGCGCGGGAAAAGGTTTTGCCAAGTGGGTCAGTTATGCTACATAAAAAATGGGGATCAATAAGAATAAGAAATTCGGGCATCGGCATGGCTAGCTAAAGATCCATGATTGTAAAATTTTCTCTATTTCCAGAGCGGAAGTTCTTGAAAAATGGACTATTACACCTAAACTCGATACTCAAAGGAATTGGATTAAAAATAGAATCTACAACACCTTTGCTTTATAATTATATTCGGCCAATATTTTTATGAAGAAATATTTATGCTTGTATGAATTAAAAGAGAAAAGAAATATGTGAACGGTTAAATCCTAATGCGTCTTTCAGTCTCGTTCATATTTTTTATTGTTAAAAATTTCGTTGTTTAACTAGTACTTACCTACCTCACCTATATTTGCGCTAAATAAAACCATTTTTTTAAATAAAAATATTTTGTGTATCATTAATATATTATAGTGCTGAATACGAATTTAAAAACACTCACTTTGTATACAGATTTACCATTGGTCCAGTATTATAAACAGTGGCGGTGTTAGATCAATCTTGGAAGTCGGTAACATCAGCTGCGAGGCCTCTTTCATGTCCCAGTCGAAAGAAAAAAAATAAATTAAATGAGCTGAATTATACATTCATGTATGAATAAGTAGGTATATGAGAACAAAAATTGTATAAACAAACTCACTGAATTTTTTCAAGATTATGTCATAGCTGTCACACCAATCGCAATTTTTTTTTTAAGTATTATAGAAAAAAATGAGAAACAGGAGAATGCAGTACACAAGAGCGAGCGTAGCGAACTCGAAAATTTTATCACCCCGCCTCGGAAAGGTAAGGTTTTATTTTGACCATACCTATATATAGAAATAGGAATACTTTGTGTTGTCCAACACAACCTGCCTTTTTGTTATTGAACATATTTTGGTTTAGTTTGGGATTTGACTAAAAAGTACTTCTCGAGATTTCGGGGCTTCCAAGACCTCCGGTCCTGGAAGACCGGGGGCCAGGGAAATAAATGCGAATAACCCAAGCTGGATAGAAGACATACAGTTGGACAATTACTAAATCTTAATGGACCATATTTTTAAAAAGTCACAAGTTCTGCCGTCAATTAAGAGTGTTAAGTATCCCTGCCCTATAGGATTTACATATTATACTAGCTAGAGGATTGTTATAAACAGGAAGTTCTAAGAAATGACTTCATAAATAAAGATCGAATACACTTTGAACCAAATAAAACGAAGTTTTTTAAATAAAGATATATGTAAGTATATTATTGAAATATTTAACATAATTATCAAATCTTCGCTTAAATACTAATTATTTACATAAATATACATCTAAATAATTAATTAATCTTATAAATTACAGTAGGCACTATAAGAATTTAGCCTAATATTCGATAGTGATGTTTTTCGTCTTGAGATACTCGTTGAGCGCATCCTGGCCTGGAATCAAATGATAAGATACATTAGTTAGGTATGTTAAGGTTATCAATGTCATGTCTGGTAGATCAATCGTTATTAATGCCAATAACCTCGTTGCTTTGTTACCGCCAAAAGTAGTAGAAACATCAAGGTATATTATTAAATATTTTAGTAATAGATCCTAGTTTCGGGGTGTGTAATACTTCGAATCAGTCAGAATTGTAATGAGTAAAATCTTGACTGGTCGAATGTACCTAACGTTACTGAGGTTTGGGTCTCTTTTTAAAACGTCAGACGCTACCGTCAACGTGCGGTGACGTCACGACGGACGACCAACACGCCGCCGTCGCAAGTGTCCGTCGCGGGCGACGTGCGAGCGAGACAACATAGCATTCGGCCGTTGTCGGTCGGACGGCTATACGTCGTCGGTCGCGGTCGGCTTGCGGTCAGATCGGCCGCAGCCTTGACGCATTCAAAGTTACTTTATTAGTAACTTACTTTATGGGAGTTATGATATGCCGTTTCGCTTCTAAACAAAGTATTATTTTTTGCTTTTCTTTGATACCGGTGTTCATAAACCGTTTTTATGTGATGGTTACAATAACAACCTAAGAGGGAAACGCCTATTTATGCCAATATTCATATCTCTTTCTTGGTTTATATTGGATTGTGGAGGTCCGACAGACAGTCGCTCGATGTAAAATACCGGTATTCAGCTGTATCTGGTTAGACTGGAAGCCGACCCCGACAAAGGGAAAAGGCTGTCAGAATAAGAGATGATTACAGTAATGACCAAAAGAGAAATTCTTATTTTTTGGGCTTATATTCATATCTCTTATAGTTTGACCGAGACCGCTGTACCACGCTTTAGGAATGCGCGGCGAGGCGGGAGGCAGCGTTGACGAATGAGCGGCGGGACGCAGTGAGCGTTGACGAATGAGCGGCGGGACACAGTGGGTGTTATCGAATGTTAAAATGATTGTGACCTAGTTATAAGCCTTATATGCTCTAGGTTTTTGGTTCTTGTACTGTGATGGCTTTTGGTGAAGTCAAGAATTTATTTATGCTTTTCTGGTAAAACACATACCTAAATCTTTCCCAAATCCAGACTGTTTGAACCCTCCGAAGGGCGCGGCGACGTCGGTCTTGTTGTAGGTGTTGACGAACACCGTGCCCGCGTCGATGCGCTCTGCGAACTGTAGCGCACGGGACACGTCGCGCGTGAACACGCCGCTGGCGAGACCATACTCTGTGTTGTTGGCGCGGCGGATTACGTCATCCATGTTTCTGTGGGAGAAAGAAATAGTTAAAGTTTTCAAAACCTATGACAGTCTCATCGTAACCTAAACATTTGAATCCAGACATTAATATTAAAATAATTGGGATATTGTAAGTGTTGCAATTATCTAGCAAATTAGCATAGTGGTAGGCTCCTGAGAAGATATAAATTATGATATCTGTGTTCTAGTCTAGTGAGCCAAATAGTAATTCAACAAAAAAAAAATTTACATTATTAATGATTTGTTAATAGTTTGCATATATTTTTGTAATCATCTTTTAAAACCCTTCATTTTGATACCTACTCGATAGTTAAGCGAGGTTTTTTTTTTTTTTGAAACATGCATTTTGGTGCCAAGAATCAAAATTAAACTCAAACTCAAATCATTTATTCCAAATAAACCAATTACAGGTACTTTTGAATTGTCAAGGGGTCGGTCAGTCAGAAAGATGAAGCTAGTTGCCCATTCCAAAGCGTAGTAGGTTAAAATTTTAATATACCCTGTGACACTCGCGCAATAAAGACGAATCTAACAACACATCATTCGTCGAAATCAGTTCAGCCGTTTATAGTTGCGAGGGAACGTAGGGACGGGTACACCTACAAAAGTTCAAACACATAACCCTCTTTTTTTGGCTTTTTGAGCTAAGTTAGGATTTTATATCAAATTCATTAAAGTCTATTTTACGATGGCTATACAGTATAGTGGACGGCTCGCCGGCCGCTTACTGCCCGCGAGCCGTCACACGTAAATTAGACTTTAAAGCATTTGATTTAAAATCCTAACTTGAATGACAAGTTATTTGCCGTGTCGGAGTGGTGCTGTTATAATGAGCGAAGCTTGCGCAGCACGTTAACCGACTAAAATGTGTCAAATTTATTTAATCGATTTTCAACTTTATCTCTAAAATATAAGGTTCAAAGTTAATTGGGAAAATTTGAAAAAATCGGGTAGGTTGGTGTGCAGTTGGCGTCTGTATATCTAAAACTAAATATTCAGTATTACGATATTAATAATCACATTTAATAATCAATATTATTAGTATGTCTTTAATTGTCTGTATTTAATATTATTTATCACTATAGATAAATATGAAATATTGATTTTCAACTTTATCTCTAAAATATAAGGTTCAAAGTTAATTGGGAAAATTTGAAAAAATCGGGTAGGTTGGTGTGCAGTTGGCGTCTGTATATCTAAAACTAAATATTCAGTATTACGATATTAATAATCACATTTAATAATCAATATTATTAGTATGTCTTTAATTGTCTGTATTTAATATTATTTATCACTATAGATAAATATGAAATATTGATCTATAGTGATCTATAGATCAATATTTCCATACTTATGCAATATTACCAAATTAATCAAAACAGCGAAATATTTGCCAGCTATTTGCGACTTTGCCCACTTTCAGAATGCTCGCTCTTAACATAGACAATGTGACACTTACTTGCTGCTAAACTTGCTGATAATCATGATGGGTCCGAACGACTCCTCCTTAGCGATCCACATGTCGTCCGCTACGTCAGTGAACACGGTCGGCTCGAAGAAGTACCCCGCGCGGGCCACGCGCTTGCCGCCTTGCACGAGAGTCGCGCCTTCTTTCACGCCGCGGTGGACGAACTGGAAGGAAAAATATATTATTAAATCAATAATCTATATATTATATACTAATAATAAACCTGAAGAGTTTGTTTGTTTGAACGCGCTTATCTCTGGAATTACCAGTTAGATTTGAATAAATCTTTATGCATTTGATAGTCCAGTTGTTGAGGAAGGCTACAGGCAATTTAACATCACGCTACGACCGTTAGGAGCCGATCAAAAAGAACGCTAAGCGAAAATGAGTAATAGCGCGGGTAGACAATGCGATGCGACGGGGAGGGTCGGGGAATGAGAAATTTCACGCGGACGAAGTCGCAGAAGCTAGTAGTGTATAATATCACGATTCTTTTCCTCGAAGAGTAGGCAGAGGTTTATAGTAAACACGGCTACACATCAAGCATCATCATGTCCAGTTTACGTTGACCTCGCATAGTACCGAAATCTTATACAATGCGAGGTCAGCTTATAATGGAAATGTACAGCTTGATGTGTAGCCGTGTGTATACCCACGCCAAAATATGTTTTATCGATTGTTAATTAAATGGGCAAAAATCCAGATACAGTTGTTACTGAAACATTCTAATGGAAACACAAAACTCTTTGCCCAAATTTTGTCAGCAGTCGCACAGAAAGTTTGATGACCGATGAGCCACTCAATGTTAACAAGTTCGAAATACAAAGTCAAATGAAATTAGTTAGCAAAATGCAGACGTTTGACATCGATAAAAAAAAAATATTGAAAAAAAAAAAAAAAAACTGGTGTCTTCTCGCCGCGCACATACCAAAGGCGCGACAAAGCGGTCTCGGTTAAACTATAGTTACTTGAAGTATGAGTTGAGAAAATCAGTTTTTTGTTTTGTTTTATCGTGTTAGGTTAGGTATCAACGTCTGTGGAGTTGCGCTAGCTAGTTTAAGTTGACCCTGTATACTCTATATATACGAATTTAAAGACCTTCCTACCCCCACAATAGTAAAAAACATCCCTGCTTTACGTGTAAGGAAGGCACAAAAATAAACTATTTCTGAACTCGTATAAACCAAAATACATTAGCTTATAGTACTAAGAGACTCTGAGTTAACCGCGGTCAGACAGATGGACTCGGCGAAACTATAACCCCGCGCGCATTTTGTATGCGTTTTCGTACGAATTTCACTCGTGCGTACACGTACGACTATGGTCGTACGAATTGAGTGCGCACACTGGATACGTTTTTCTCCGTCAAATAGAATAAATCCCAACATGTTCGGATTGTTTTCGACTAAGTCACACCCAGTCTGCGCGCTCCCTTTGTACTTGGAATGTCGGGATCGTTCGTGCGTGTTCGTACGTGTACAAAGGAGTGAAATTCATACGAAACAGCATCCAAAGTGCGCGCGGGCTTAGGGTTCCTTGTTTTACTACGTAACCTTAAAAAGTGTATGATTATATAACATTTATGATTCAACCAACCCATTTCAAGGTTTGCTCATAGCTTAGTTGTGTTACGTGTTTAGTTTACAACGCCACAAGCGAACTAGAGTTTACCGCGCGACGAGTATATATACAACGTCCCGACATCATTCGTTGGGCAGTTGCCCACCAGATAAATAAATGTCCTTACCTCAATAAGTTTATCCATATGCGCCTTATGGTTCTGCGGTCCATGTGACGTGCCTCTGTGCAGCGGGTCGCCGATGCTAATCTTCTTCGTCTCGGTGACGACGCGTCGGACGAACTCGTCGTGAATTGTCTCTTCGACGAATAGCCGACCAGCTGCTATGCAGTTCTCGCCTTTGTTGAAGAATACGGATGCCATGCCCTATATAAAAAACAAGAAAATAAATATTTATATATTTTTTTAAATAATTGTGATAACTTTGAATGAAAATAATTTGGGACAGATATCTGCCGATTTTCCAAAGACTGACCGGACTTTCAGGAAATAGGATTGAGACTACTTGTAGTCGAATGAAAATCAAATGAAAGTATACGGAAAATGCAATCCTAGCAGTATTGTTTTAAAGGTTATTTCAACTTACATTTCTGACAGCTTTGTCGAGATCACAGTCTTCGAATATGACGAGCGGGGACTTGCCGCCCAGCTCCAGGGATACCTTCTTCATGTTTGAAGCTGCGCACGACTTCATTATGGTTTGACCTGAAAGTTAAAATAAATGAGTATTTATTTTCAAATTATCAAACTACTTCCCACATAGTATTACGGGGATGACTCATAGTCAAACATATTTAGCGAACATATTTTCTGTCAGCGGGCTGTATTTCATAAACCGTAATAGGTAGACAGTTGACATTTTCACAGATTGTGTATTTTTATATAACAATAAATAATAAAACATAGTCAAAAATTAAACGGGGTCCCCATACACGAAACGTATGTTTTTCGGTGTTTTAGCTAAATATTGTACGGTGAAACGGAACCCTTCGTGTGCGAGTCCGACTCGCATTTGCCCGTTTTATTAACATTAGTGGATGGCAACGTCATAAGTGTAATGACACGCTTGGCCACCGGGTACATGGCAGAGCGCCACGTTGCCTACAGTATTTTCACAGACTTTTTTGCTAGACAATGACCAATTCCTTTTTTGGACTGCTCTGCCCAATACATACCGATCTCAGTGCTGCCGGTGAAGCCCAGTTTCCGGACCAGCGGATGGTCGGCCAGCGCCTGGCCCGCGCGCGCGCCGCTGCCCGGCACGATGTTGACGACGCCGGGCGGGATGCCCGCGCGGACCGACAGCTCCGCGAACTTCAGGGCCGTGAGGGGACACACCTGTGGTCAATGAAGGGTTTTTTTTATTTTGAGTATAGATTACTTTTTGGAAGGTTGTGTTCAACTTACACTTTGAAAAAATTGCGAATAGTTAAGTGGAAATATCAAGACAAACTAAAGTTTTTGATAGCTTATTCAGCGCAGAATCGGCTTGAGCCGATCTCGTATAACCACGCACTAAGTTCGACGTGGTGACGAGTCCGAAAGAAAACGAGGCAAATGACGATTTGATGGACATAAAACTCTCATGCCGATTCTGTGTTGATAATTGTGGTGCCCTTAAAAAAAGTTAAGTTTAGTGATTTCAGTGAAGGTAAAGATTACTTTTGGTGCTATTCTTGTTCTGTCCCACTCGGGGGCCTTTGCTCGAGTGTAGCAGTCCATGTATTAAATAATATGAAAACAGGTAAATTATAAAATAAGTTCTACAGGTCTCTACTTACAGCAGCGGGTTTCATAACGACGGTGTTGCCAGCTGCGAGGCAGGCGGCCATCTTCCACGACAGCATCATTAAAGGATAGTTCCACGGAGTGATCAGTGCGCACACGCCGATCGGCTCTTTCCTTGTCATAGCCAGATTCCTGAAGTTCAAAAACAATTTATAGTGGATATATATATATTTTTTAATATATAAATACATTATAATATAAAATATATTGTACGTTGTTACGATAATACCTTTAATTAGTCATGCTAAATTAAAAGTGAATGTGATGACGATGAATGAATTTTAAAATAATATACAAATAATAGTTCGTATTTTACATAATATGCACGAAAAGTCTACATAACTGTAAGTTATAAAAACTAGGTATAGTTACGTATGTATTACGTTCCATTGGATCGGACAACACATTTAAAAATAGATGTTCAATTATTTGAGTGCATCGCGAGCATGTATTACTAGTTGAATCGCAGCTTATTTTTATATCTCAGCTTCGTGTAAAATACTGATTATCGGGCGACTAATAGACTTAAGAGTCCTATTACATTTTTTTACGGAAATTCATGATTTTTGACCATGTAATTTTCAGCAGCAGTAAGATATTTTAATAATTTGATTATAATAACTATAGTGCCATTCTTTTTCTTGTAAGTTGGAGTTACACATTATTTTTGTGTATTTTGCTGAATTGACGCGGAATATAAAGTACTTTAATTTAATTTATTGTAATTTTGTCTTATTATATTGAGAAATAAAAACTAATGAAACGTATTCACTGTAGATCGAAGTTTTATATCATATTAGTTTATTTGATTTAATTGAGTTTATTTGGAATATAATTGACATGAAAATCAAGACATTTATTGGTTTTCTTCTAAAATTATTACTAAATTCTAGAACTCCAATAAACAAGTAAAACATTAAAATTATCGTTTAGTAACTTTCGCATTTATTAGAACTGAATGAAACAATGTGAATTTGATCGTCAAAGTTCCATTGCCAACGTTTTTCCTTGTAAAGTGAGTTCGTAAAATATTCATAGTAAATTACACGACAAGAAAAGTTAAAATGTGTAATTCCAACTTACAATAAAGAGAATGGCACTATCGTTATTCATAATCAAATAATTCAAATATCTTACTGCTGCTGAAAATTACAACGTCAAAAATCATGAATTTGCGTCAAAAATGTAATAGGACTCTTAACGGAAATGATGGTTTCAAAATTATTGTTTTTTTCGTGTTGTTTTGCATTTTATTTATTGCTACCTTTGCCCACAACTTCTGCGTGTATTTCGTCAATTATTTACAGTGTGTCTGGTCACCGGTGTCGGATCCGTTAAGGCGAAGTAATATGATCAATTTTATCGACCAATCCCACCATAATAAGGCATTTAGCCCCTACTGTTTTGAAATGGCGGCATTAAAATTTTTTTTTTTACTGAGTACGGGTGGGTTCAATTATTTTGCAATATCTACCGATGTAGAGGTTCTACACACATAAAAGTGGTTTCATTCGACAGCTACAAAAGTAGGCAATAAAACGTTTGAAACGTGGTACGAAGTTCAGCGGGTCATCTAGTTTTTAATACAAACATCCAGGATGTAAAGTAGCCCATATAATTATGTCCTTCTCCAGCAGGCCTAACATGACACACGCGACAATTACTCGCTCCCGCGTGAGAAATTTTTGTCTATTTCGGTCACTTTCTCGTTTTCTGACAGTGCTTCCATACAAAATAGTCGACTCTTTTTGTCAAAATTGATGTTTACTCGACAAACCCTAACATGGCACCATAGTTATCTCGATTTTTGACAATTCAACACGAGATAATCTCCGATTTTTCTATCATTTACTCGTATTTAGTCGTCGTCGATTTTGACGACGAGAAGAGTAGACAAAAATATGATACAATAAAAAACTCCAAAATAACATGGCAGTTTCATAATTGTACTTATTTTAGTCATCATTTTATTTTACAATATAATAAAATGAAAATACTTAGTTTTAAACTACTATTTATATTGGAACGACGTGTTTTATATGGAATTTTTCGTTTTTTGTATGGAAAATATGAAAAAATATTACCTACATGATGAGTGTTAGGGGTTTATGGGTTTTCTAAAGGGGGTCGAAATTTTCATTATTTTTGCGATAGGACGCACCATTTTCGAGATATAAGCAAGAGAAAAGAAAAAAAGTCAGTATTGTTTTTGCACCGTCGAGGTGTTGGTGTGAATTTTAGTTAATTTTTTCATCGCGATTAAATACTTAGAAAATCAAAATTTTAGGTGAAGAACATCAAATTCTGAACGACAAAATTGCCATTTTCACAAAATTAATAGCTCAGTGTCGTCAAACTAAAATATAGTTAAGTTGAGTCACTTTAGTCTATTTCAGAATTCATTGAATGAATGAAACGGAATCTCAAGCCGATGTTGCTATCATAAAAATAATTTGTTTTTAATAACTTGCAACATCGGTTTCTCGTCGCGACATAAAGAAGTGTCAAAGTGCCTTTTTCGAGATATCTCGTCGTTGACGGTCATGTTAGGGATTAGAATGACGTCAGAATCGTCGACAAATTTCGACAAAACGAGATAAAGAGCTTTCTCGCGTTGGTCATGTTAGCCCTGCAGGTCACAGGCTATCTAAATTCTATAACAATATGTTCGGTGGTTTAGGTGTGATAACGTAACAGACAGACACACAGACTTTCGCATTTATAATATTAGTATGGATTTTATATACACATACATACATAAACTCACGCCTTCTTCCCATGGGGGTAGGCAGAAACTACAGAATGCCACCTGCTACGATCCTTACATACTCCTTTTGCCTTGTTTACGTTCATACATCTGTTCATACACGCACGCCGGTACTACGTAGTACTCACTACGTAGTACTACGCACCTGTCCTTTCTGAAGAACATTACCAATAAGGTCAGTATATGTCCGTATGTTGTATACGCATACACACACATACATCATCATTTCATCTTTTCGATTGTGAAAATAATCTCTTTTATCATGCCGACGAATCTATGTTCTTATATTGTTTATATTTACCTGTTGGGTCTAGCATGGTTGATCGGTATGGTGGCGCCCTGTATCTTGTCGCACCAGCCCGCGAAGTAGCGCCACGTCTCTATGGACATGCCGATGTGTGTCTTGAGAGCGAGCGTGTAGACTGCGCCCGAGTCTATGGTTTCTATCGTGGCGAGCTCTTCTTTGTGTTGCTCCATTAGGTCGGCTAGTCTGTTGGGAAAAGAATTGGTGAATGATAAGCATGATTGGTATTTTCTGTCTTTGAAAAAGTACATTATGTCAGTTTTGCAACGCTATGTAATAAATTGATTTTAGAAATAGGGTTATGGGGACCAATCTAAGCAGTTGATACCTTGGCATTACATATTTAGTTATCTAATAAGTAAATACTTACTTGAACAACATCGCCCCCCTCTCCCTGGCACTGATCTTCGACCACTCTCCTTCATCAAACGCCTTCTTCGCGGCCTTAACTGCTTTATCGACATCATTTACCGACGCGCTCTGCACCTTGCATATTACGGTCTCATCCGTAGGATTTATCACCGTCAACGTCTTCCCGCTATCCGAGTCCACGAATTTACCATCAATGAACAATTGAGTAGGGAATTTAATCTTAATTTTATTACATTCCATTTCTAGGCCATCATAGACAATTTCTTGGTTCGCTGAGCCACCTCTAGATTTAAATACAGCTATGTTATAGAATTCTTCGAAAGTAGTATTCATGTATATGTCTTCGTTTTGCAGTTCCAGATTAGCTAAGTCTTTGACCTCTTCGACTAGTCTGACTACATCCATGGAACCGGCTCCTGATGAGAAGAAATCCGTGTCGTCATCAATGTCGATTCGGAGGATAGCCTTCCATATGTCGCGGACGTTTTCTACGAATTGTTTCTCTTCGGCTGTCAGTTCTAGCTGTACCTTGTCTTCGTTTGCCTTGAAGAAGTTTTGCGCGGCTATCATTTTGCCGTTTACTTTCAGTCTTTGGATGTTTAGCTGTAATGGAAAGTTGTGGTAGGTATAGAATAGACTGGTAAAAGTTTAAAATATATTTTTTATTTTATCAGGGCGAAAGGTTTTTTCGAATTGAAAGAAGGAACAAGCTTTGTTCACCACATATAAACAGAAAATAAAATCTGCTGTTTCATAGAAAAGTGCAATATTTACACGGTCAACATGTATGGAACAGCAGTTTTTTTTTTAAATAACCAAAAAAGAATTTCAACACAGGGGGCTTCAGAATCATGTACTGAATCCATGGTAGCAGTTTTCGCGTCGATGTCCTTGCCACCCTGTGTAGTAATCAACCGTAGCGAATTATCGTTTTCCAACCAACTGAAAAGTAGTCCTAATACATTGTCTTACGACTGGATTTCGATAACACACAGAATACATTCAGAACTTCCGTTGGGTCAAACATACATAATCTTTTCTTTAATCCAGTCAAATATTAACTACGTTAATTTCCAACATTCAACATACCTTAACTCCATCATTAGCAGTAATAAGGAGCCCAGCATCGTGCACAACAGCTGGTTTATTCAACCCTTTAATAACCAACGCGTCTCCTTTAGTCTCATACTCGTCGACCCATAGAGAAGAGCCGTAGAACTTAACCTCTATGGTCTTGTCACTGTCCTCTACGGTCCCTTCCTTCGTCTGTGGTTTTATGAAGGTAGTTGCTCCGGGGGAGGAGTCGAGGCCTCGGATAAAGTTGTGGAGGGCTACACCGCCTTTTGACCAGTCGATCTGGAAAAATAAGTTTGGATTAATACTATTGTAGTTTTTTAGAAAAGTATATTGTTTATTGTTGCTGTAGAGTACATAGACATAGATATAACTTGGCTGTTCCGAACTTCGCGCAGAAGGCTGCGCAATAACATTATTTAGGAACCAAATGGTGACATGAGGCGAGTGTGAGCGAGAGAACATGCGCGAAGTTCGCAGAGCCTATGTTCAGACCGGCCAAGTTATATCGGCTGTATTGTAGATGGTTAACAAATAGATTTAATCCAAATTAAAATAGTATCTCTGCAAAATGTTTTTATTTCTTCATTTACCATTAGTCAGCATACATGGACAGTGTTTGGCAATAATGACGCAATTGGTTTGACCAAAAAGCATTGCATGGTCATCGTCGCATATAATTGTATTTAGTTTACATAATCAAGAGATAAAGTTAAAGGAGGAAGCAAAAAAAAAAACTGTATTTGAACTGTTGTGTCTAAGGTCACTGATATGCCAAGTAAAAAAGATACGAAAAAGTGGTGCGTAGCTGGATTACTCGTGCAAAACGCACAGGAAAGTTAAGGAAGTGCATATTACAACCGCAGCGGGCCGCCGCGCATCGCATTTCAACTCAAAAAACGGTGCGGCCCGTTTGTGCTATAGTTCATATAAAATGTACGAAAGTGATGTATGCGGATTATTGCGTTGCGGTTCAGCCCGCCCAAATATGCGTAAGCACCAATATGTAAAGACGGAAAACAATACCAAAAAAAATATGAATGTAATAAAAATATTAGAATTTGGTTTTTACCTGATGTGTCTCTGCCTTGAACAGCGCGGGGTCGTAAGTGGCGCCCTCTTCGGTTTGTTTGATTCTAGGCGCGGTGTCGTTTGCTACCATGTTTACAGCCTCCGCTAAAGCTTTGATACCTGAATAGAATAATTGTGTTCTGTTAGCATTTCTGCCATTTCTTTTTTCTGTATTTGGCACTAGTTGGTTGGTGCAGTAAATTAACTATGTCTATTCATTGTTAATTTTCCGAAATGTCAAAATAAGGATTAGGATTTAGACGAGAGACAAAGCAAGAGAGCTTCATCGTCCTTAAGGGCTCCAATTGAAACCAAAAGAAGTTACACAATCCCGATACAATTAGACACAAACACATGGTGTTCTAAACGTGAAAGTTACTCTTATATCAGACCACAGTTTGACCAAGACGCTGTTCCGCGCCTTAGGAATGCGCGGCGAGGCGGGGGGCCGCGTTGACGAATGAGCGGTGGGACGCCGTGAGCGTTTACGAATAAGCGGCCTGCACTGCCCCCCGTTTCGCCGCGCACATACCTAAGGCGTGGAAGTCTCGGTCAAACTATAGACTGCTGCCTGCTACATTGTCTTACTACTTGACAAAACAACGAGATTAACTTATTATATGAAGGTTTATGTGTTACATAAACCTTCTGTAATAAAAGCTCTAAATGGTGGTGAAAACCGCATAAAATGCGTTGCGTAGTCACACAAACAGACTTTAATTTATAATATGTACAGAAGGACTGCCTCGTTGGTCTAGTCGTATGCGCTACATGGCCTCATGCTCAGCAGTAGCTGAGCATGAGGCCCTGGGTTCCATTCCCGGGTCGGGCAAAATGATATTGAGTTTTTCTATCTGGAATTTCTCAGTAGTAGTCCGGACTCTGGATTTGTGGCCGGTTTATGGCAATAGGCTCGTACCCTGTTACATGGGACTTAAAACATAACTGGCGAAATGTGGTTGTACTATAGGTACACCTCTGCCCAACCCTTCGGGGAAACAAGGCGAAGGTGATGTTAAGTGTATATAGAAGGACTGTCCTTAGCAAAAATGACGATGAAGAACTAATGTAAAGTGTATCTTACCCTCAGGATACAAGTATTTGTTGTAGATAGAGTCGACGGTATCTTCAGTGCCAGCCGGGAAGCTCTTCTGCAGCAGAATGGGGCCGGTGTCCAGACCGTCGTCCGCCCAGAAGATAGACAGACCGCATGTTGTGTCGCCTTCTATTAGCGTCCTGTAGAAATGAAGCGGATTTTTATAAAGCGTTGCGTTGCGGTCCACTCCTATCTGAATTAACCTTAAAACCAACAGGATGCCTTAAGCAGATGTTTTACCAAAACCACAGATGATTCACTCCGCATTTTAGGTATGAAGCTACAAGTAGGTACGTGGCAGGCTCGACTTGTCGAATTTTGTCAGCGTAACGTAGTCAGAAGATATAAAAGTAACGCGATAGAAAGAAAGGCAACTTTTAGGTGAATATAACTGTAGGTAATTAGCGCTGTGCGACCTGAATTGCACTTTATTATGTGGTAAAAGAGTCGCTTTTTATTTAAATGATTTTGTGGATTGGACTATCTGTACAAAAACTAGCTAGCGTGCCTATTGAAACAGCTGAACAGAAATAATATTCCTAAATTACCTAATTATAAGCCCGGATAGGAAACCAGTGATTAGTTTACTATATACGATGCAATGTTCTATAATTTGAGCAATTTTGTAGCTAATACTGGGGTACAAACACGCAAGCATGACTAAATAGAATTCGCAAAGTCCTTTGTAAACTTGACCATGAAATTGGCAACGAATATTTATGTTTCTCGTCGTCAGTGATTGTAGACTCATTTAAAATACTTATATCCTATTAGTTTTTATCGCAGACACATAGACTATTTGCGGATAATGTAATAATATTTCTTGGTCAGAATAGCATAACATTATGACAATTTTATCATAGACTAGCTTCGGCCGCGTCGAGCCAAGTTACCGTAGTACTTATAACAACTGGCAGATAGCCAGTGAAAGTCCCGTCAAAATCGTTCCAGCCGTTTCGGAGATTAGCCGGAACAAACAGATAGACAAAAAAATAATATAAGCACCGTATATACTTTCATATGCATTTAGTAAAAATCTGTTATTTTGATATTACAAACAGACACTTTAATGTTATTTGTTTGTATAGATTTAGAGTGCTCTGTAATAGATCCTATTGTCATTATAACGGCACAAATCTGGACTTTGAATTCCTAATGAAAAAACCTAGTAATTTGCCTGAGCCAGGAGTTGAACTAAAAACCCCACGTCCACCAGTCACGCTTGTGGCCAGGCTTGTTTGAGCGCACAGAGCTCGGAATAGTGTTAGTGATAAATTCTAGATACGATACGGGGATTGTAAGTCATGCCAAGGAATGCAAATAATTATGCTGAATCATAATTACGCACGAATTCTTAAGCAAATACTTGTCATGTATATCGTGAATCGTATCACGCGTTGTAGAAAAGGTTAAAAGCTACGAGCTAATTATGCCTGTCTTGATGAATGTACTGCCTATTGGAGGAAAATCTTCCTATTTGCTCCGTAATTTACTACAGCTCAACTACTGAAACGATTTTTATGTTGGTGCGCGTATTTTACATGGAGCGACTGCCTCTCTGACCTCCACAAGACCACAACCCAGTTACTAGGTAACACGATACCCAGCGACGACGTGTTGGGCAAAAAGGTTCTATTTTGTGAATGTGAGAACGCTGTAGGCTTAGTGGACTGTACAGCTCGATTCAAATTTAATGGCGGCTCGGAACATGAGGTGAGTCGCTGCGCAGTAACGAATTCATGTGTCAGCGGGGGTGAGGGGGGAGTGGCTAACTTCCGAGCCGCCATAAAGTTTGAATCGAACTATACATTTGTTGACCATAATTATTTTGTTAAATACCTGGTACTTGTTGAAAGACCTACACTGTCCTCCCGTACCTAATAACACTGTTATTTGAAAATATTGTAAAAAACAATTATTTTTAAAAGAGTAACCGTGGAGTTTCTTGCCGGCTCTTCTCCATAGGAAACGACCAATTGGAACCGTGCACCTAGCTTCTGACGTTTCATAAGTGCCCATGTAGGTTTATGTGAAATAAAATATTTTGAATTTGAATTTGAAAGGGTGGTCGGTATTAAGATAAGGACAAATATTATAGAACTGTGACGGCTGCCCTTATCGCGTGGGAATTTTTACATGGATATTCCAGATTAGTATAGAAAATCTATTGATTAAACTGTAATTAACAACTAACTGGGAATGGCTGGCTGAATATTAACTGGTATTGCAATGATGTTATTATGTCATTCTGTTTCGTAAGGTATTGTTTTATTTAATAACTATTTTCATTAAAGAAAGTAGGTAAGGTCGGTGAGAACCAAAATATGTTCGTCACTAATTAATGACTTGCCACGTTGGTCTAGTGGTCGCAAGCACTACTGCTAAGCATGAGGTCCTGGGTTCGATTCCCGGGTTGGGCCAAGTGTTATTGGGTTTTTCTATCTAGAATTTCTCAGTAGCAGCCCGGAGTATGGATTTGTGCCCGGTTGATGGCAATAGGCTCGCCCCCTATTACATGGGAATTAAACATAACTGGCGAAATGTGGGTGTACCTACTACAAGTACACCTCCGCCCAACCCTTCGGGGAGACAAGGCGTGATGTTATGTTATAATTAATTACCCTATGGAAATTAATAACCTACGAAAAAAATCAAGTTAAGATCATCATTCATTGGTCACGTTCACTGGTATCTAAGCACAATACTAAAAAAAAATCCTAACACGTGCTAAATACTGACAAAAATGTTACGATGCGACAACGTAAAAAATGTTAACCTGTTGAGTCGTAACAAAAACCGACAAAATCTCTTATGGAAACTTCTTGTTAATATTACAACCATAACAATTCTGACCACTCAATTTTCTAACACGATATAGCAAATGGCAAAAACTATCCGTAATGATGTAATTTTATTTGATTACTTAGTTTAAAACGATGTCATTACAGAAAATAAGCTTCGCGGAACACCTCAAAGACCGCAGCAAATTGAAAATTCTAGACAGGGTCGGGAATGTACCACATTCATGTTGTATACCGTGTTCCTATAATTTATTGGTCGTTACCGGTTATGGTTACCGACGACTCATTTCTTTGGAACAAAAAAAATCCGACCAGACAAGTCTAAAAAAAGTCTAAAAAAAATAAAAATACTAGTATCGGATGAAAAAGGGCTGCTTTTTGTTCCAGAGATTCCTCTGGAACAAAAAGCAGCCCTTTTTCATCTTCTTCTTCTTCATTTTGCATTTTTATTTTCAAATCTTCATAAGAACAGTTGCAAGTGCAAGTTGCTGAGGAGCTCGTGGCTAAGTAATAACTGCCGCACGGGTCGATCCGTCAGGTTAAGCTACGCTTACCGGGGTTGGTCTGTGGATGGGTGACCATCTTTACGTACCGAGACTCCTCCGTGCCTCGGAAAGCACGTTTAGCCGTTGGTCCCGGCTGTCATTCGTGGATCTTTGACAGTCGTTACGGGTCGTCAGAAGCCCGAAAGTCTGACAACCAGTCTTACCAAGGGGTATCGTATTACCCAGTTACTGGGTTGTGGAGGTCAGATAGGCAGTCGCTCCATATAAAATACTGGTATTCAGCTGCATCCGGTTAGACTGGAAGCTGACCCCAACGTAGTTGGGAAAAGGCTAGGCAGATGATGATAAGAACAGTTGCAAACTTCCAAAGGAGACAATTCAAGACAGGGTCGGGAACGTAAAATACCGTGTTTCTATAATTTACTAAACCATAATTTCGAATACGATCAATCGGAATTAGAATCATTTTAAACAAATTGCTAATCCATTGCCACAGTTGGAAAAAAAATCTGCTCAACAACGTAAATAACGCAATGAATGTTGTTGAACTGTCAAAATGAAACAAATTTGTCGTAATGGTTTACGAAAATGTGTTGCGTAATTAGATAGCTTGTCGTTATTTGTTAAAAATAAAGACGAGCTTTATATCTGGATACAAAAAAAATGCAGCCCCTTTTATTCAATACTAGCACTTTTACTTTAAAATCTTCTTAGGAACAGTTGCAAACTCGCAAAGGTAAGCAACACGAATCGACTTTACATACACAGCATTTGTGAATGTGAGCATCGATGTTGTAGCCCGTAGGTAATCGATTTGAATGTGCAGTCTGTTGCAATGTGCATGCAATCCATCCCGCGACTTGTAATTACATAACGTTGAAGTTCTGATAGAACGTGTTCCGAGCTGTGATGACATAGCGCAACACGTTTCATCATTGGACATGGTATAGCCTGAGATAACGTTGCGAGTGGCTGATTTTGTTGTTCCATTAAAATATTAAGTTCGTAATAATACGATGAGTTATCATATCACTTAGGACAATTATGTTTTTTTAAGAACATCTTATCTTTAGTTGTAGAAACTGTAATCGTTGCACTATAATAATATCGTCCATTTCGGGAGCAGTGTCATGTCGAAAATTTATTTACCAAAATATTATAATTTATGAAGTAGGAAATCATGTTTTTCGTAGTAGTTTTATGAAGATTCTAAAGGAGTGCTGTGTTTGGACACTTTGGACGACTGCCGCGCACAAACATTTTTTTGGAAACATTCGTCACTAAATTGTGTCTGCACGCATTTCTGCGGACGTATTAAGAGGGAACAGGGCCTGCGATTCTCCATACAAATGTATTCCCCTTTTAAGTACCTACGAGTTTTTAAGTAAAAATGTTCATATGTTTTGTTTGGTAGTTTGGCCATAAAGTTACTAAGTACTTATATAAACAAGAGAGGGAACAGGGCCTGCGATTCTCCATACAAATGTATTCCCCTTTTTTCTTCCTGAATAATGCCTCTCGAGCCATTTTTTTTTCATAAAATCTGTGTCTACTGTAGATACGTCCCTGTTATTTCCTTCTTTTCAGCAACTTATTGGTAAAAAAATATGACCCTCCAAAAATTACAAAAATGCCCCATTCTTACCGCCGTGATTAGAGGACTACCAGAAAAATTCGAAAAGTTTTTAACATAAAAGAAAACGATAGGAACCTAGACATAATCTTTCTTAAAATTTTAATGTTAACAATTATTGACACGGCTCAGTTTTCGAGGAGAAAAAAGGGGAATACGAAACGTCGATCTCGTCAATTTTTTTGTGATATAATCGGTCTGAGCTGCAGCTGTCCCTATCGCACTCTACGGGGGCACATTTGAGGTAAGACGACGGCAATAGTTTCTTCAAATACCTGTTTTTCAAACTCCTCGCAGACCCTGTTCCCTCTTAAAGGCTAGGCAGATTGATATTGCCAACTGAAGAGCGCGGGGTGTATCGGATGTGGATCAAACATTAAGTTTGGTACTAACTATAGCGCGGCAGAAATGTGTCGTGCAAACGCCGCGTGTTGCTGCCACTCTCTTGCCGCTCAATGTTTGGACACAACTTTAGAATTATCGATTCATTTGTTTTCCAGCCATGCATTCGAGCAAAGCTGAGCATATATCGTGGCCAGATCTTAGAATTTACCATTTCATGAAATAAACATCGACCACTGGTCACATCGTGAAGTGGCCTGGCCAGATCATTGAATACTCAACGTTTAACGATATGAACAGTTAATCGCTCGACTACTTCATGATGTGGCCAAACATTAGTGATCATCGTAAAATATTTAGATTATCCACCGGTATAGGCGTCGATGACTCTCTGTTTTTGTTGTGCATCATGGCGGCGGCATACAACAAATCAAACAAAGTAGGATGACCACGCAAAAAAGTCGATTGACTTTTACTCAAACACGCGTGCGTAGTTAAGCCGTGTCCTGCTGTGGGGCGCCTTTAAGATTTGGTGGTCTGTTGAAGCGTTGATTGTTCTGTCTGGCACTGTTTACGCAGGTTCGAGAAATTCGTGTCGTGTGAGTCGTCGTCAAGACCACGTTGTCAGTAGATTGACTTACCAGTTGATAGAAGAAGCTCCTCTATGTCTGGGCAGTATGCTGGGGTGGTAGCAGATGCTCTCGTACTTGGGGTACGTGATCACCTCCATCGGGATGAACTGGGTGCAGAACGGCAGGACATTGATGTCTGCGTTCACCTGGTGATTGAGAAACCGGGAAATAGTAAGTAAGATATAACTTTGTAGTCATTGAAAATTCTGGCTTTTCGCCGCCTATTCTATGAAACGTATTTAAAAAAAAAAACACGAAATATGTTCTGAGTCGTCTGTCTGGCTTCGGACTCCAACGAAATCCGAGCTGAACACGCAGCAAGATTTTGTTTAAGAATTCGACGTATCTAGATAATTATGTTATGTGCATTTAGTAGTAGTTAGCCCAACGCCGATAGGTAGCATTATTTTACTAACAAATTATCGTTAGTTATAATGATCAGCTGTTCTCATTTATCTATCTCTGAAAAACAGAATGCCTACGTATGTTGTAAGCCTGTTTGTTTTCACAAACACGTGCCCCTTTCGTGTTAACTTTAATTTATGAGATAGACAGGTTATCGAATAAATTGACACTCGGTAACTAACGTGCACATCAACACAATATCTTCACAAATATTACAAAAAAAGAGAAGAGATTTGTATTTTTGTTTGTCACACTAATATTATAAAGGCGAAAGTTTGTGAGTGTGTATGTTTGTCTCTTCTTCCCGCTAAAACTACTGAACGGATTTAGATAGACACACAGATAGTTTATAACCTGGATTAACACATAGGACACTTTTCATCCCGATATTCCCACGGGATCGAAACTTATGCGGGTGAAACCACGGGGTGCAGCTAGTAATGAATAAACTTATAAAATACTGAACCAATTTAAAAAATTCTTTCACCAATAGAATGCTGTATTATCACATAGGCTATAAATTTATAAAGATACTACGCATATGTCTCGATTCCGTGGGAATATTGGGATAAAATGTATCCTATGTCCTAATCCAGGTCATGGTCTACTCATGTGCCAAATTTAATCCAAATCTTTTCAGCCATTTTAACGTAACTAACAAACAAACAAAATCACTTTCACATTTATAATATTAGTTAGGATTATGCAGGCGAAGCCGCTGGACCGCTAGTTAAAAGATAAACATAAAGATCACTCATTTGTCCAGAACATGAGTACCTATACACACACGTGGCATACAAGATGCTACAATTAAATTAGATTACAGTCATGTTTAGACTTAACGGCGTACAAAATATAAGTAGGTAGGTTGTGTATTACATTTAATCAAAAAATTATAAATGTATCCATTACTCAAGTAATTAACCGTCCAAAATAGAATTTAAAAATTAAAATGTGCTATAGAATAGTTTCAACAACTCATAATATAATAAAATTAGACAATTTAATGTCAAAGTAATTAGGCATACACAATTATAAGAATTAGATTAATTTATCATTCAGAAATTCGTCAGTGCTGTACTACCTACCTCTTAATTTTTCCGTTGTATATTCCCTCCAATATTTTGGGAACGTATTATAAAGAATTGGAATTGTAGTAAATAAAATGCCAGTTATAGTTAAACAGGAGTTCCCTGTCTATTATACGTTAGATAAATAGATGTGCCAGGTGTTCTGTACCTCTTCTTTGTAAGAATATAAGTCTAATATTTATTTTGTATCTTTTGGTAGATAAAGTTAACTAGATACTCCGACACCCGGTGATTGTGGGTCAGCCACAATAAATGAACCCAGTGGAAAAGTTTTAAGAGAAAGGTCCGCGGTAGCATTCTATCTTCTAAGTATGACTCGCAGTAACCATTACCTATTATCTTTCAGAATTTGATAAAAAAAACATTATTATTTCCGATGCTATTTTGAGCGCGTATTTTATTTTTATTAACACTAATCTAATAAAATATGTTATTTTTATTGGGCATTTAATTTAAATTACAACATGCCATTTAATTTAAATGACTAGTTTAAAAGATATCACAGATTCAAAATTAGGCGTAAGTAACAAAATAATTATGGTTGGACGGCAACGCGTGCGCAGCGGTAGGAGTCAATGACCGTTTTCTCGGCTATTAGATAGGTAATCCCGGTAGTACGTTCCCGTGGGATTTTTTCCAACATCTAAGTACCTACGGATTTGAAAAAATATTTTTGAATTATATAGCCCATTCATTCTTGAGGAAGGTTAGGATATCCCCTACGACAAAATGAGCGAAAAATCAGAAAAAACGCTAAGCGAAAACGAAATATTAGCGATGGGGGCCGAGCGAGTTTTATAAAAACGAAATATTAGCGATGGGGGCCGAGGGAGTTATATAAAAAACGAAATATTAGCGATGGGGGCCGAGAGAGTTTTATAAAAACGAAATATTAGCAATGGGGTCCGAGGGAGTTTTATAAAAATGTGACTGTTATTTTCGTGTAATGTGTATCTTACAACTTGCACGCGAACAAACTCACGGACAGAAGCTAATATTATCTTCTAAATATAAAATTCTCGTGTCACAGTGTTTGTAACAAAACTCCTCCGAAACGGCTTGACCGATTCTTATGAAATTTTGTGCGTAAAATAGTTTACCCCCTATTCTCAGACCTAGGCTTGGGAGGAGCCACGCCGTGCCCTCATCTCACCTGTCGCTGCCGGCCGTTGTC
The DNA here is from genome assembly GCA_963853775.1 of Xanthia togata. Lineage (NCBI taxonomy): Eukaryota > Metazoa > Arthropoda > Insecta > Lepidoptera > Noctuidae > Xanthia > Xanthia togata. The sequence goes on from OY970809.1 coordinate 16,452,113, forward strand.
GACTCGATGGTCGGCAGCGAGGAGTCCTGAGACGCGGTGGTATCGTTCTGCGAAACAGTCATTTCGCAGAAGGAGGCTGTGGAAAGGGAGCGGGAGATTGCTTCCGCTAACCCGATCCGCAGCAGACGCACCGGGCGTCGGCGGAGGTCGGATAACGCCCTCTTCCAGCCCCCCTAAATGGGTCCAGGGGCGACGGATCTGGTGAAATCCGTCACCCCCTACTCCTTAGGACCCGAGATGGCGGCACGTAGTGTTCTACGCACGCCTCTCTATGATGTAAGGGGGGAGTTTAACACCCCACTCCCCCCTAATTCGAGGTGGCCCGCAGAGGCGGGCCGGCACTACCGGGGATCGCGGAAGTCGCATTAGATCCCGTGATCCCCGGCGCAAGTGTGAGACGGAACACCGGGGTGGTTTTAGTCAGTAAGAGTCTGACAGACCCCTGCGCCCTGCCCAGGGCGGAGGACATCCAAGAGGATTTCCCCCCGTAAACAAACAAAAACAAAGGTAAGGTAGGTAAGTACTTAGTGCTACCCGTGCGAAGCCGGGGCGGGCAGCTAGTAATATATAGATAGATTAGTTAAAATACTGAATATTAACACATATATGTATATGATGGCCAAGTTCTGTTAGATATAAGAGGTCAAAAGTGCAGTAGGAATAGTGGCTCAAATGTTGATTTACTGTGACATAACCAGTTATGACACATATATCAATATAATAATAATGACGTGTTATTTAGTTAATTAAATTATATTATTATGGAGGATGGTTTGAATAAATAATATTCACATATACAATGCATTTCTTGTTGCTGGTAAACGGAATGCTGATCGTAGGAAAAAACACTCAATATGCTGACTGTCAAACTTTCACTAGTTGGAAGAGACACCATAAAAAGTGGACTAGTACCTATTTCTGATGACTAATGGACCCTGGGAAAAGTGGGAAGTCTGTCATGCTAGTATATCTACTGACTGGCTAAATTGTTTTTGAGGTTCAACTTGATGGAGAACCCAAACCAAAATAACATCTCTCGCGGGGCGGCTAAGCTCGGCCGCTTATGCTGTTAGAAAGATAAGACAGTTAACAGATGTAGAAACCGCGCGTTTGGTCTATTTTAGTTACTTCCACAGTATTATGTCGTATGGCATTTTACTATGGGGTCGGGCTGCTGACATTGAATCCATTTTTATTTTACAAAAGAGAGCTGTCAGAGCCATTTATAATCTAAGTCGTCGCGAATCTCTCAGGGAACTATTTAAAAAGATTAATATTATGACGGTACCTTGCCAATTCATTTATGAAAATATTATGTATGTGAGAAAAAATCTACATCTTTTTAATAAAATAAGTGATAGACATAATTTTAATACTAGAAATAAAGATAAAATAGATCAACCATTTTTCAGACTATCTACAGTAAATACATCTTTTATGGGGTACTGTGTTAAATGTTACAACAGAATACCTTGTGATATATTAGAATTAAATGAAAGAAAATTTAAAACTCATATAAAAAGTACACTTTGTAAACAAGCATATTACAAATTAGAGGATTATATCCAAGATAAAAATGCTTGGAAACATGCTGGTCCTGCTCCATAGGACAATTTAGAATCTAGACAGAATCAAACTGGTTGCCAATTAAATTGTATAATATTATTTTTTTAAACATTAATTTTATATTCTGTGATTACTTGAACTCACACACTGACTTATTATTAGTAGTACGTGTTAAAATGTTAAGAATATCGTATAATTTTACAATGTTTGTAAATATGTGAGCACCATGCATCTATCACATAATTAATTTATGTCATTCCTTCATTTTTCATTCTTTTTACCTATCGTGGTATAGTAATCTTATTCTAGGTGCATCGTCTTCACATATAATTATATAATTAATGTATACAGAATATTGTGAAAATATTTTAAAAGAGTAACGGTGGAGTTTCTTGCCCATTCTTCTCCATACGAAAACGACCTTTTGGAATGGGCGACTAGAATCAATTATTATATATTTTTTTCTGTAAATGTTGACGTTCATAAGTGCCTTTTTTGTGCCTAAATGAAATAAATTATTTGACTTTGACTTTGACTTTGAATAAAATAATTTAAAATAAACATATTTAATCATTATTATCTTTTATCTTCGGGGGTTTTTTCTCAGCGCTTTAGCTGGTTTCAACTAGATTTAAGCGCAGAAGACACGTAAATGCAACGTGCTTATTTGATTTTTATAATTAAGTATCTACGAATTCAAAATAAAGTCACGTAAATCAGATAAATAAAGAGTGCTTGAGTGATATGCGCATGCGCACTGACGGACAGATGACAGACATAACGTCTTATAAATTAAGGAGTATATACGGATGTAATCACTTATTCATAAGTTGGTACTGATTGTAATTAAGTCATCTTTGTCATTTTACTCAGAACACTTTAAGATTACTTTCCTACTAAGAATTTAACATAAGTGGTACAGTCAACTCGAATGGTAAATTTGACTTTGAAAGCGCCTTTATTTCGTAGCCGTAAGAGCGGTAGTTCGAGTGATTAGACATGTAAATGACCGTACTTCTACTACTTCATGATATAATTATAGGTGCCACTTGATAGAGGTTTATTTTCCAGAATCTGTTGAAACAAGTGCATTTACGTCTTTTATTAACACAAGTGTTAATTTGCGACTCTTTCTCTGCACTAAAAAGTGGAATGTTCAATGTCAAGTCCCAAAAAAACTTCTCAACTGAGTGCTAAAAATATTATCTTAATATTGCATCAGATTTACACTTCCTGGGTTTTTATTAAGAGGGCTTATTCTAAAAGTTGTCAACGTCGCAAATAGCTGTCAAATATTTAATTATTTTGGCAATAAAACTATAATGGAAATATAAAATGTGGCTAACTAGCGAAATAATAATATATCCCATGTATGAGGAAATTTAAATTGGTTGATAACAATTTGTGTTTGTTTACCTATTTTGCCGGGTTTGCGCATGTGACTGAATTTGTGAATTTAATAATAGTTCAAGCCACTATTATTAAATTGACACAACAACGTTTTTAATGAAGATTTTTTGAAAAATGTGACCTATGTATATTAAAGTGGTTCAATTGATTCTGCTCGTTATTCAGCTTTCTAATTACGCAACATATTTTCGTAAACGATAAAGACAAATCTGTTTCATTTTGACATTTCAACAACATTCATTGCGTTATTTACGTTGCTCTGCAGTTTTTTTTTCGAACTTACGGAGCAATGGATTAGCAATCTGTTTCAAAACGATTCAGATTCGGATTGATTTTGCATTACGTAATTAGGGTACTGATCTAACTATTTTCAGGTTTTGTGCATTTAACGTTACACGTATACTATAGAATGCTATAATTTATAAAGATATTACGCGGCCGAACCCGCTGGTGGCAGCTAGTAAGTAATAAGGTTTATAACTTTTTATATGGTTGTCAATTCAAATTTAGAACAAAGATGGCCAGTCTGTCGGTTTCAAAAGTGACTCAATTCTTTTTGTAAGGAGGCTCGATTTAGTGGTCTGCGAGTGAGTGTATTCAGAGGATCAATTTGTCTCAATTTAAAACCAGTAATATCCAATGATCAAATATGTCACTCACAGATTTGTACTGCTCCAGTATTTCGGGTATCACTTGACCTTTCACCCGCCATGTCTTGTATTTGTAGACCGGTTTGCCATTTTGAGCAGCAATTGTTGCTGCAAAGTTAAAAAAATACATTAATATATAGAATTTTTTAATAATATTTGACTTAATATTTTTCCCTGTTGAAATGCCATAAGGAAGGAGGATAAAGTTTACAATATCCTCTTTAATTTAATAGAAAAATCATAATGCCTCACATTTTTCTAGTTTTATTTATTTATGATTAAAAAACTTATTGAACTTACTTGAAAGCAGGTTTTATATCTTTAGATATTCAATATAATGTCAGTCTAATGAATAAGTTTTTTGTAATATTTTTTTATTTTGGAGTAGGTATAGTAATTTTTCATTTTGATTCAGTCACAGGACAATTTATGATCTCTTATATCTTTCTTGTAAGTGTAGAAAACTGTTTCTAAAATATAATAATAAAATACATTTTAATTTACATGGGAATTTTAATTTACAGGTTCGGCAGATCATCACAGTCTAGATTAGATTATAGTGATGAATAATTGGTAATGAATAAGTCTGTTAATAAGGATAAGGAGTCCTTTCATACAATAGTGCCTATGCGTTACTAGCGTATGAGGAATTACATAACTAATGTTTCCTTTCTGTCATGGTATGGCATGCCCTTTTTGTTTTTATGCAATACCATAACACCATTGCCTAATGCAGAACAAAATTTCTTATTAGTACGAGGTACTTACCAAGTGGATCCTCCCGGTTGCCTTTGTCTAGCACTGTGAAGACTCCAACCACCTCGTGACCATCTTTTTGCAGGAGTTTGAAGACTTCCGCTGCAAATGTGCTCTGTCCAATGATGGCAACTCGCAGATTCTTGTTTGGAGCCTATTAAGAAATTAATTCAAATATTGTTTGGTCAGTGGTGAGTGGGTCGTCTTAGGAATATTCTTCTTCTCAAGGGATATAAACAGGACTGGATTTCCTAGTTTGTTAGGTGTTGATATTGGATTTTTCGGGAGAAAATATTTGATTTAATAAGAAAAAATTGACACTGAGCTTGGATAATATTCCCGGATAAACAATGAGGATTGATAACAACATCTATATTTAATGAATGGCCGCACTGTTTGTAATTTATACAAAAACTACTTACATCGCCATTCAATGAAATTGGTGGCATTTTCGTTAACGACAGGCAATGTTGATTTGTTCAAAATAATCAGACAACTTGTTAATTTGTTACCCAACTTCTCGCCGACTGGCGCGCGGTCGTACTAACACGAACCCAACAGTACGCTCGTATTTAGCTTCTCCTCCACCGGCTTAGCCTTGACATCGCTATCGTAAGTTTAGCATGTAAAGCGATAAAGCTAATGAGATTCGTATTCATGTCGAAAAAAGTAAGATGCGTTGCCTTGCCGATGCCGCCAAAACAATACATTGACAAATTGATTGTTATTTTTTTGTGATGTGTTATTAGACAGCTGACAGTGACAGTAGTGGAACACCATATTTTTCGCATTCGATACCGACGCGACAAAGTGGCCAAACAAAACTGACAAATTGTTTTTATTGTATTTGAAATTTTAATAAACACGCTCAAGTATTAATCTAAAGAAAATATGAAATGGTTTCAAATATTTATCAATTCTTGTTGACAAAAAAAATTTCGAAAACGAAAGCTGAAGACGTATCCATGGCCTAATTGTTTATAGATCCAAACGTGCGTAAGCGCGGGAAAAAATAAATTTGAATCTGAGTGATTTGATAGCCGAGTTTACACTGTAAAATTTTCTGTAGGTACTTACATGATAACCAAGGCAAATAATACTGCGTCTGACTATACTTGACTCGATTATCTGTTTTGTTTCAATTTGGCGTTAGCGGAGAAACGGAACGCTTGATTAAAAAAAACTGAAAATTCCAATCACTTGTTGAACGAAACTTAATATTAGCTTCCAGTGGCAATATTCAAAATTGAAAAGTCATTTATTCAAACTAGGCTGAGAATCTGCACTTTTGGAACGTCAAAACTACTAAGACAGTCCCCCAAAACGCCCACCCTTCACCACTTCCTAGTGCTTTAGCTGGGAAGAAGAAGTGACGCAACAAACACCCCAACAACAAAGCTGTCTGTTTAGTTAGAAAAAACTGATTCTTTATAATATATAATTTACAATACGCAACATAAAAAAATATTTAAATTAGATATAAATGAATAGCCGTAATATACCACTTATTATACCAACTAAAATCATCAAGAACAGATCTCAGGCAGAAATAAAAAATATGGACTAAACGTAAACAATATCTAAATAAAAGCCTCCAGATATAAAGGGCGTGCCCGCTTACATATAGCAATATATAGCTGTAACTGGAAGTTATAATTGATAAACTAGGACCATCAAGGTAAAATACGAGTAAATAAACAGTTAATTACTAATAACAATATTAACCGGTCAATCCTGCGGCTGCCTTAAGCTACTAACTTAAAGCCTCCAGCCAGGGGCAAAACTATTCTAAATTAACAAAACCATCATCAGCAGTCACCACAAGCAGCACCCGTTCACGAGAATAACGCAAAGATCAGCCATTACCTACCATATTTGCCTCTTGCCATATTTGAGGGAAGGAGGCAACCCGACCCCCGACGCTACAGCAAGCAGTGACATCTAAGCGAGCATTACGAAAGTTGTTAATATTAATTAAGAGTATATTCTTTGTAGAAATTCTTGGGGAGGCCGGAGGCCCCGTAATGGGTCTCTTTCGGCTGAAATGATGAAGATGATGAAAGAATACCATGGTATATCCCCCATGGCACGCTCTAAAGCAATGTAAAAAGTAGGTAGGCAGCAGAGGTACCTACTCTATTATAATTTCGTTCAATGAAAAATTCTTGAAGATTATACTTGGTAAATGCATTACAGACATAAAACAGTTAAAGATAACAAGCGAAACCAGTTAAAAGCGGTTCTCAATATTAAAAGCGGTTAACGAGCGGTTGTGTTATGAAAACAATTATCGTAAATAGGTTGAATACATTTATTTTGTTAATTACTGGCAAAGTAACTTAGCGATTGGAGAACGATATTTAGATACTATCTAGCTATAAATCGGTATTAGCGAGCGAATAGGTATTCTTACATAACTAGGACCTGCATCCTCATTGCGTACTTTCAATTACAATCCGAGTTTGAAGGAAACCTTATTAATCTATAGCTTTAAAGGTTTGAAAAAATTGTCTTAAATTAACGCAATGAAAGTGGGTGAACTGTCAAAATTAAACCCATTGATACATATGCAGTGAACGAAATTATTTTCGTTACTTAGCCACAAATCCCTCCAAGCAACTACCCGCTCGTATCAGTCAATATTAAATCTCGGCAAAAATATAATTAGGTAATTAAAGAATTTCTTTTGTTCGAAGAACAGGAGTGAAATCAAAATCAAAAGTAATTTATTCAAACTAGGCTGAGAATCAGCACTTTTCGAACGTCAAAATAAAATTATCCTCCTTATATAAAGCCCTTCACCACTTCCTATTGGTATTATAATTCCATCAAAAAGTGTGATTGAATTTTTTTACTCTAACGATAAGAAGATTACAAAATATAGTTAATAAATAGGTACCTACCACAAGATGTGAAGGTATCCGGTTGAATCTAGTTCCACTGACAGTGACGATGCACGCCAGATAAAATGACCCCAGGATAAGTGACTGAAATAATAGCCAGAGAACTGACCTCAGTGGCCCGGGCGTTGATATCAGCTGTTGTTGGTGGATGGCTATCACCGACCGTGTTTTTGGGTACAATATGATACGGATTCTTGGTGAAACTGGTTACTTTTGTAATCATATAACATTGCATGTATTTTTATCAGACTTCCAAAAAGAGGAGGTTATCAATTCGGATGTTTATATACAGGGTGTTTGGCAGAACGTTGAACATACGAAAATGGTGGATAGGTGGGGTCATCTGCTACTTACTCAAACCATTTTTTAAAAAATGAAAGTTGATATTTTTTTTTTTTTTTTTTTTTTTTTTTTTATTTCAACAAAAGTTACATAGGAGTATTTCACAAATCTTCTGCCAAACTGCAGGACAGTTTGATTTAGATTTAAATATTTTTTAGATCTTTCTGTAAGTTTGAGGACTCATAACTTTTTTTCTAGCTAACATCTGAATAAAGCAATAATTTTATAAGAATCTACCAACATCAAAGATTTAAAAAAAATGCCTGTTTTATCCATTTGTGATAAAAATTACACTCTAAAGCACAGTGTATTATAGAGACCATTTTTCGGACGTCAGCTTTTTATTAGAAATACAGATATAATTAGTCATTTAAAACGTGAGAGTAGAACTCCCGAGTGACAAATATGCTTAATCAAGTAGTATTTTTTTTTTTAACCTTATAAATTTTCATCCAGATAAAGTTAAAAAAAAAATCTACACCAAAAACGAATTGCAATAAAAAATAATTGATTAGGTAGTTCAAAAGTGTCTTTTATGCTTCATTTTATAGAGCTTTAATGAATTGCGTAAGTTTCTTACAGCAAGAGAAATATTTATTTTTTAATTTTTTGTTTTTATTTTTTTTCTCAGGTAATCCACTGTTTTAGGAAAAGTTATTTATAGTCAAATTAAGATCTGATATACTTCTATTACTCACAAAAAAACTGTGTCCTAATCTCGTGGAGTTTAGATACTACAGCCTATTTTAGTTATATCCGGATTTTCTCTCATTAGGGTTGTCACTCTTTGAATTAATTATATATCTGGATATTAATAAAATTGTAGCAGATTTTTTTTAAAACGACACTAATATTTCTGTAACTTTATTCCAATGATACGTTTTATGGGGCATAGGAAGGGGTCCACCCTCGGAAGGCATTTTGCTAAAACCCTATGTCGACGCATATAACGTGGAGGAACGGGGGTGAGGCATCATGGAGCCGTACCAGACCCATGATGCTACTTTGCCGAAGCAGAATCTGACCCGCTCTGCTGAGGGATGTCCTTCTGGGCTCCGACCAGAGGACTTAATGCTAGGAGGGCATGAGGGCGCCAACCCTCAAGCTGGTCAGCGAGAGGCATTTGAAGCTGTGGATACCGCCGCAGCCGGCTCTCTTCATCCTCCGGGAGTGTCCGCAAGTTCACAAGGAGATGAACTCAGAAAAACGTTAACTCGATTAGACGTTTTCAAAATGTTTACAAAGAAAACAAAGGACTTACCACTATCAGACCGAGTTAATGTAGTGTTCGAGCATTTTGGAGAGAATTATAACACTTCTTTAACCGAGGAAGAATTTGCGCCTATTCTTTCAACATTTTTAAGCAAGAGCAACACCAAGTACAAACAATGCAAGTACATAATGAAAGTATTTGTAACAAAGAACAAGGATTGGCTGAGCAAAATAATGATTAGCGGACAACTAAAAGCAACTGAATCAGCTTTAAATCCGTCACCAAAAAGTCGTGCATTTCAGGATTTGAGTACACGCCAACAACTTCGATCACGTCGAAAGCTCGAATTGATGTTGGAAGAAGAGCCTTCGGTAAAAAAAATCAAAGCTTTTGTAGGGTCGCTATCGTCAGTCGATGGTGAACCTCTGACATCCAAAGCAATACAAAATATAGAAAAAGTGCTTCATTTGTGTACGGAAACGGACAATGCACATTCAACAATTTTGAAAAAAATTGAGCACCACACTCAACCGTATACTCCGGAAGAAGCACTTGCTGTTGTAATTGACAGAAAATTAACAGTCGAGACTTACAATTTTTTGCACCATGACCTTCAAGAGCGTGGATTCCACGCGTTTCCTCCGTACTACAAAGTACAAGAAGCCAAAAAAGAATGTTATCCTGCTGATATTACAGTATCGGAGAGAGAAGCTTCAGTTCCGCTCCAAGCTCTTTTGCAACATACATTTGAGCGAATATTAAAATTAAACGATGAAGTTGTGGTGCAGTTTTGCGATCAGAAAGCATTAAAAGAACTAGAATGTACCTTACAAGGGAACTGGGGATTTGATGGAAGCACCGGACAAGCATTTTATAAGCAAGCATTTTCTGATGTTGAAGGTGGGGAAGAAAATAGCCTTCTAGCCACCACGTTTATTCCGTTGGTGCTGAAAACTGCTACTGGCGATTACCTTTGGAGGAATCCAGCCCCACAATCATATCGATACTGTCGACCATTATGTGTTCAGTACAGAAAAGAAACAAGAGAGTCAACAATAACAGAGAAAAATAAAGTTGATAATGAAATTAAAAATCTTACACCGTTATCGTTATTAGTTCAAACAACAAAGGGACATACGATAAGAGTATATTTTGAATTGTATTTAGCTGCTATTGATGGGAAAGTATTAAATGTAATTTTGGACACTTCTTCTCAAATGCGTTGCCCGTATTGTAGCTTAACTGCTACTCAATTTAATAATATTGACATGGCTTTGATGAAACCAATAAATAAGGAAGCCATGAAGCATGGTGTAAGTCCACTTCATGCATGGATTCGGGTGCTTGAGTTTCTATTGCACTTAGCTTATAAAAAAGTTGTTAAAATGTGGAGAATACCTCAGAACTCAGAACAAAAGCGGCTTGTAGATGCAAGAAAAAAAGAGATTCAAGAACAAGTAAGGGTCCAACTGGGTTTATTGGTAGACATTGTTCGTCCTAATTCCGGTACGACAAATGATGGGAACACCGCGCGAGTAGCTCTGTCAGACAAATATCGGGCAACCTTTTCTCAAATTTTGGATGTCGAACAATGGCTGCTTGATGACTTACATGTTATTTTAACTGTAATGTCCAGTGGTTTATCCATTGATGACCACAAATTTGGTGAGTTTTGCAAAAAGGTCGCTTATAGATATGTTAATAGTTATAATTGGCATCCTATGACCGTGACCTTGCATAAAATATTGGTACACGGCGCTGATATAATAAAGTCAACAACACTGCCTATTGGTATGCTCTCCGAGCAGGCTTCAGAATCAAGAAACAAATATTGGAGAAGTGACCGCGAACATCATTGTAGAAAAATGGATCGTATAAAAACAATGACAGATTTGTTTCACAGGGCTTTAGCATCTTCTGATCCTTTAATATCAAATGCAAGGCTACAGGAAAGACAAAAAAAACAGGTTAAGATACCGTTATCTGCAGCCGCGATAAAATTACTGAAACCGGTGGCTAACCCGGCTTTAATCGAAGACCTTAATATTAATGATGAGACACAAAACTTTGATTTTGAAGAATGTTTAGCGCTTCGCGTTATGGAAGACTTGCATTAGTAAAAAAAGCAACTTGCTCGGGAAACTTAATTTTTGAGTTACCAACTCATAATTTAATTCTGTGTGTTGATTGTTATTTTTAGTCTTAGTTTTGAAAAGCAACATTATATATTAGTTTTAATAAATCATAAAAAAGTACCTATATTATTTTCTTAAAAAAAAAAGAGGTCACATCGGATAAAAAAGTGACAACCCTAAAAAAAAACATTATTTGACTATAACGTCTAAACTCCACGATATTAGGATGCGATTTTTTTGTGAGTAATAGCAGTATAACAGACCTGAATTTTACTATAAATAACTTTTCCTAAAACAGTGGATTACCTGAGAAAAAAAATAAAAACAAAAAAATTAAAAATAAATATTTCTCTTGCTGTAAGAAACTTACGCAATTCATTGAAACTGTATAAATTGAAGCTTAAAAGACACTTTTGAACTATCTAATCAATTATTTTTTATTGCAATTAGTTATTGGTGAAGATTTTTTTTAAATTTTATCCGGATGAAAATTAATAAGATTTAAAAAAAAAAATACTACTTGATTAAGCATATTTGTCACTCGGGAGTTCTACTCTCACGTTTTAAATGACTAATTATATCTGTATTTCTAATAAAAAGCTGACGTCCGAAAAATGGTCTCTATAATACACTGTGTAAAGTTAAGAAAGTGGTGAAACTAGAAGAAAGCAAAAAAATATTTTTTTTAATATCCTGGGGTTCAGGGCCAATTAAATTAGGGCTGAGTAAGTAGCAGATGACCCAACCTATCCACCATTTTCGTATGTTCAACGTTCTGCCAAACACCCTGTATAGGTATATATGTATATATATATTTTTTGTGTATTTTCGGGCATAACTCCGTTATAAATAGACGGATTAGATTTTTTTTTTGTTTGAATCAGTTTTCTTTCGAGATGGTCCCATTGTCATCAGGTCTGGATGACGGATCCTGGAGAAATCGAGGGAACTCTTCAAATATTATAGGCACCTGTAGCGATTTGGGTATTTTTTATAGTAACTCGTGCAGTTGCTCTCTGAAAGCACCGTTTGGTGAAATGGAACTGATGATGAAGGCCACAGATGGCCACCGGAACTATTTTTAATAATAAGTATTTCACGGGTTGCGATTCGATTATTTTAATATGGTTGCCAAGCAATTTATGCTCGTCACAATCCATATGAAGAAGTGGAGCTGATGGTGAAGTACCAGCAGAACTCCTCAACGATTAACGTGGTGATTGGGAAAAGCAATATTTTGTAAAAGGTGATGAGTAGTTGACATTAGGCTATTGTAACTTAGATACATTACAAAGTGACTCTTTTACAAAAAAAAAATAACTTAAATTAACTTAACTTAAATTTCGGAAGTCGTCTTTGGTTTTGTATTTTCGTTATTTGCCACCGACTTCCGAAATTTAAGTTATTGTTCCACTTTATAGTGTTTTTTGGAAGTCGGTTGTTTTAGTTGTTTTTGTAAATAAGTTTTTTATGAGTAAAGGTGGTGCAAATCTTTTTGTTTTGCTATATACATAGTTTCCAGTAGCACAATGCATAGGTACCATCGAAGAAGTTCATATCTATACCTACACCGTAAGGACTATTTCTGCTTGCAGCGCATGGCCCCATGGTAACAAATGTAGTCATCGTGTTCACGGGAATTTGTTTTCAAACTGCTTAGATAATTATGAAGAAATACAGAAAACAGGGTGAGTTTTTTTTGAGAGTACTATTAATATATGCGAATTGAGCGAGGCTGAATGGTCGCTGACTCGCTGTCACAACTGATCAGTAGATTCATAGGACATGACACGATGGAACGGAGAATGGTTCCAAACCAATTTACCCAAAGACGTCAAGGTCAAGGTCGGTTGTAGGCTGTGTAGGAGTTAGGACGCCCTCGGGCTAGGTGGAGCGAAGATCTTCGAGAAGCAGCTGGATGGCAGAGAATCGACATCGTGCTCAAGCGATCAATTGGAGAGGCCTCAATACAGCAGTAGAATATTATCTTCTACGTAAGTACCTAAAAATGAAATGCTGTTCGTTTTAAGCGCATCACTTGAGAAGTTGAGAACGGGTGTACCGATTTGGCTACTTTTTGTCTTAAAATGTTCGTAATAGTTCCGAATTAGGTTTATGGCACTTAATCAAAATTTGACAAGTTCAACAGATACTTCAATTTTATTTATTTGTATGTGTGTGCATAAGATGAGTATGACAATCAGAAAATAAAATGACAACGCAGTTATCTAAAGTCATATTATTTGTTGCACGCTTTCTATAGATAGGTAATTATTATCGAGATATATCTTGACCAGTCGAGTTCGAACCGCTTTCATTGAAAACAATCAGTGTCGTAAGACAATTCATTACGATGGAAAACAGAGAGAGCTGAGGTGCTCTTTCGATAACGTTGTAGAATTAGATATTTCTATGGTTGTACCTACTACGCCGCGTTGTGCAGCAGGCGGGCTGTATCTAATCGTTATCGTTGATTATCGTTGAATTTAGAGGCATGAGGAACTGAGTGTAAAGTTCACTCATCCATCATAGAAAAGGGAGGATCCTCCAACCAGACGGGTGTTGTGTCTGGCGGGCCGACTGCCCGACTGTTGATTTCGGATAGTCTTATCTATGTCATTCGCGCGGTAAACTCTAATTGCGCGATGCAGGATTTGTGTGACGTCATGTCTTTGATGCGTAGTTAGATGTGGCGGTATAACCGCTACAATATAACATTTGACATCTTGGCTGACAGTGCCAACCTCTCGCAAAATGGGTTGGTACCATCTGACAGCCAACTCTAGCATCGCGGGCGCTTATTGGTCTAATCAAATAGCGCACGTTTCCCTGCCTGCCACACTTCCGTCCCTTTTCACAAAATTACTCCCACATATTGAAGGAAAGCGAGAGGCAAGGTGTTACACATAAAATACGCGGGCTTGCGGGTTTGTGGAAGTCACAAATTTCTGCTACGTTTTTGAATTTTTGGTTCTATAACCTGCCGGTTTCTGCACGGTGTTGTTGCATCACCGTTTTAAGGTAAGGTAAGGGCAATGGTGATAAAATAAATTGTACCTGGTCTACGGAGTAAAGGGCATCTGGCATGACTGGGTTCGAAGTTCGAAAAATTCTAACCATCTTCATCCATGAATACTGCAGCTGTATCGAAAACATAATTTTATTTTTTATTAGTATGAGATTTGCTAATAAAAAGAAAATCTGGTTTTCATGACGACAATCGGGAAGCCCGGGCAGATATTGGCATTGACTTAGTCCGCTCATTGGGCGATCATTACGGGGAAGTCCATTATAACTTTTTATCATTTATGTAAGCGACATCGATCTGGCGCGATTGTATGATTATTACTTGATTAATAAGCTAGATTTTAACCCTGTTAAATGTTCAGTAATCTCCTTTAGCAGAAAACGCGTCGCTCTCCCTACAATTATAAACATAAAGGGCAGCTATTAACATTGACGCGATGGTGTACGCGACCTGAGCGTTTTTTATGATTCCAAACTTTTATTTTTAAACGTGCACATTGAGCAAATAGTGGCCAAAGCTTCGAAGTCACTGAATTTTGTTATGAGACTCGCAGGGTGTTTCAAGAAAGCCAAGACCCTTAAGACTCTTTATTGCTCTTTTGTGAGAAGTCATCTTGAATACCTATGCGTCACTAATCTGGAACACGTGTTATGGCAAGTACCTACATTGGTCGTATTGAGAATATTCAAAAAAAAGATTTATTCGTTTTCTATGTTTTCGGCTACGTACCTAGGTATACCATACCATTCTGATAATTACACAAATCTTTGCAAGAAATTCGTTCATTGAAAGAAAAAAAATCTAGCAGATTGTACTTTCCTCTTAAAACTTATATCCAACGAGATTGACTGTCCTGGAGCCCTACCACCACAACTTTAGCATTATTATTTTAATCTTGCTTGAGCGTGGGAAAGAGATGGACGTAGACGTCCTGTATAGCTCCACTTCTTTCTCGCACTGAAGTAACATCAAAATAATACTGCTAAAAGAGGTGGTGGTTGGCCACTACATTAAAACTAAACTACGTTTCAATGTTCCTCAGAGATCAGTTAGATTTAATCCACCTATCTCCATTCCTTTTTCCTCTTCTAACTACAGGCAAAACTCATACATGGTGCAAGCGAGTAAGGACATTAATATCTTTTGGAAAGAGTTCTTATTTGATCCATTTACCACCAAAACCTATTCTGCACGCGCTCGGCTAAACGCTGACTTTTTTAAAAGTGTATTATTTTTTATCGTGATTGTTAGTGATCCTAAGATTTCGACAATTTTTTCTCTTTTTACCTGTAATTGGCTTTATGTTTCTTAATCAACTGTTATCCATTTGTTATTGCTGTTGGTTCTCCTATTAATACATAAATAATGTTCAAACCAAGATTCGTCAGTTTTTTCGAAAAATGGTTTTGTGGATTTGTGTAAAGACACGTCTAGTCAAGATGAGGCTGGCCTATGAGCGTGGGGATGAGATGCCAATGCTGAGCAATAGGTGAAGTCGGACTGTGGGTGTTATTGATGAAATTTAGCGGAATTGTAGTTAGGTATTAGTTAAAGTTATTTATTATTAAACGGTTGTTTTGTTGCGTCTTATGGTAGCATCATGCAGTGGTCGGCAAACCGCGGCTCGCGAGCGCATGCGGCTCTTTGACCAATAGAGTGCGGCTCTGTCTGTAAGTAGGTACCATCGATGAAGTTCATATCTATACACCGTAAGGACTATTTCTGCTTGCAGCGCTCGGCCGCTATAGAACCGGGGCGGTAACAGATGTGGTCATCGTGTTCACGGGATTTTGTTTTCAAACTGCTTAGATATGAAGTTCTTCGATAGTACCAATCTCGATGAGTGCGAGCACAGATAGGTGCGCGGGCGTCGGGGTTTCGTTCATTAAAGCTACATATAAAGTTTTATTCAAAATTCAAACTATATTTCAAAGAATTATTTCCGAAGTATTTTCACAAAAAACTAACAGAATATCGAAAATTAATCATTTACTTGTACCTTTCAAAGGTTTTTTCCAAGGTTCATTTATTGGTGATAAGGAAGATGCCTTCAGCATATTATTATTATCTATCAGCCGATATGATGATCATGAAGGCATACTACTTCAAGTAAATTTAGAAAACGTTGTGGAGTGAAAGAGGATGGGAGTTTTAAAGATTAAGTAAAGTGTATTGAGACTACACAGAAAGGATTGGCTCTCATAAGGAATCTTAGTCGTAAAAGTATTGATACTTGGCTCTATTGACTAATAACTTTGCCGGCATAATGGATCAATCAATATAAACTATTCATCCATTTGTTTTAGTTTGTATATATACAATGTTGTTTGCTACTTTATTCTTGGGAGTGTCATATCGGATGTATTACGTTTTCAAAACACTATTGTTTGCAACGCAGACTGAGTTTCAGAGGAATCCTTTTGTATCGTACCGATCTTCAAATGGTGAAGCAGTGTTGTGTTTTAGCCAAATGTGTTTGTTATAGTGATGGCCGAACTGTGGACTATTTTCGTGGTTCTATTTTCACTAATAGAGGTATGTAGGATTTTAATATCATGATGTGGTTTCCGCCTTGCATTCTATAAATTAAATTGTTCATGTTTAATTTATTAAGTTATTCTCTCACGAAGTACTAACTGTGTGGTATGTAAGTCTATCTCTTACTGGCTATTTATCCCACTGGTGGTCAGCCTTCCTGGTCTTTCTCTTCACTTCGCTCTATCCTCGACATCGTCTTCGGATACCTGACACTCTTTCATGTCCTTTAGCACTACAGCTTTCCACCTTGTTTTGGGTCTGCCTCTGAGCCTTGGACTGGGAATGGAAAGTTGTAGTGCCTAGTTCCCTACGTATCCAGGCAGCCTCCTTTTCGCGTGACCATACCATCGCAGCCTACTCTCTTGCATCTTGTCGGCGATATCGCCCACGGCCATGCAGGCTTCCTCGCACGTACTCGGTACGGATTTTATCAAGCCTGGTAACGCCACACATCCACTTCAACATGTTCATTTCAGCAACTGGAATGGTATGCACGTTCTTTTGGGTCATGGCTCATGTTTCGCTGCCATACTTAAGGACTGATCTTATGATGGTCTTATACAGGGTGTCCAAGAACCTGGCGTCCAACTGGATTCCCACGATGCCCCAAGTTCTAACAGTACTCAGAAAAATATTTTAAAAAATCCACCCCATGTACTTACAAAATTATACTGATTTCAAAAAAAAAGGGGAAATGAGCACCCTGTGACATACTTTTGAATGCTGTGACTGCTAATGCTGATAATTTCGATATTTCTTGGAGGTTTTGTAATCTAGGGTATTGCTGTGTCTAAATAGAATGTAAAAATAAAGTACTTATTGTACCATTTTAAAATAAAATATTATTTTAACTAAAGGTGATATGGAAAACTATTGAATTTCGCAACTTTGACCGACTGTAGTGTAAAAAAAATGTACCAAAATAGTATGGCAAGTGACGTCAAATTTTGACGCGTTTATTCCTCTTTTTAAAAAGGTATAATACTTACACATTAATTTGAAAAAAAAAAAATTTTGATAATATTTTTACTCAACAACCCAATTTTTACGATGTCTTACAGAATTCTTAGAAAGAAAAATTTACGACGAATTGAATCTAACCTCTAAAGAATTACTATTGTATGCTCATAAAAATAACAACAGGCCTCTCAAAAAACAGGTTAGACCGTAAGGGACGGTATGTGCATGCATCTCACCATAGTGATTCGTTATTACAACAGGAGGGAGCAAGACAGAAACTATCTTTGCGATTTGCTGGTTCTTCTTTATGGTACCCCATTATTCAGGTAAGAGTGAGGGAGAAAAAGGTTAGAGGTGCGAGTGAGATAGATAGTGACGCTATCTGGGATCGTGCTATTTAGGATAACAGTACGGTCAGTACGCGTCACTGCCTCCTGCCGTTACTACGCACCTCTCTCTTATTGTTACCATTGATCACGTACTACGATTTAAAGCTTTGTTTATTGGACTCGATTACTCTTTGTGCTCTGGACTTTGAAACGAACTCTTTACGACGACCTTTGCCTGTGTTTGGACAGTTTGTGTTTTGTGTGTGCTACCATGGCGACCTACACTCCGCAAGAATACGCAAATATGCACTACATTTATGGAGAATGTAGAGGTAATGGACGAGCTGCAGCGAGACTTTACAGAGAAAGGTATCCGAGGGCTACGCGATATCCCGACCATCGAGTTTTCATTAATGTGCACAGATCACTATGTGACGGGCGGTTCCCCAATCAAGTAGCTGGTGAAGGACGACCCGTAAATGACTTCATACGCGATGAAGTTTTAGAGGCGGTGTCGGCAAATCCAAGCATCTCTGTGCGAGGAATAGAAGCTGATACGGGGATACCGAAGAGCACAGCACACAGTATTCTCCAAAAAGAAGAATATCATCCGTACCACGTACAGCGAGTGCAAAGTCTTTTACCTCGAGACTATCCGAGCCGAGTCGCGTTTTGTGAAACAATCCTGCAAAAACATCGAGAAGACGAAAACTTTATCGACAAAATTTTGTGGTCAGATGAATCAACATTTAAGAAGGATGGCTACATGAACCTACACAACTTGCACGAGTGGCATGTGGAAAATCCGCACTTGATGCGAGAAGATAGATCCCAGTACCGGTTCAAAGTGAACATGTGGACCGGTATTTTCTGTGGGAATATTATTGGTCCATTTGAGATGCCCGAGAATTTGACTGGCGAATCATATTTAAATTTTCTTCAAAATGATTTGCCAAACTTACTAGAAGAGACCCCACCAGATATGTGGTTCCAACACGACGGCTGTCCAGCACATTTTCGCGTATCCGTTAGAGAGTTTTTGGACGAGCAATACCCGAACAGGTGGATTGGGCGATCAGGAACAATCCCGTGGCCAGCCCGCTCACCTGACTTAAATCCGCTGGATTTTTTTTTCTGGGGAACTATGAAGGAGCTCGTTTATGCGAAGCCCATTAATGACATCGCTGACCTTCGTGAGAAGATAACACAAGCAGTGCAGGTGATACGTCAAAAAAGTTACTCGCGAAACATAAAGCGGTCCTTTTTAAGGAGAGTGAGAGCTTGTATTGCCGCGGGTGGTCAACATTTTGAACATTTATTGTAATAAAATATCTTTAAACTAACATTCTTTGCTTTTATTCTACTGGGAACCCATCTACCTGTGTGTATTTCCTTCTTGCTCACTCTTGGAACCGAAGTAAATAATAGTAGTAACATAACAGTTTCTAAGATAAGAAAGGGTCCGACAGTTACCGTTAGTAGGTAGGCACTTCGTAAAAATTGGGTTGTTGAGTAAAAATATTATCAATTTTTTTTTTTTCAAATTAATGTGTAAGTATTATACCTTTTTAAAAAGAGGAATAAACGCGTTAAAATTTGACGTCACTTGCCATACTATTTTGGTACATTTTTTTTACACTACAGTCGGTCAAAGTTGCGAAATTCAATAGTTTTCCATATCACCTTTAGTTAAAATAATATTTTATTTTAAAATGGTACAATAAGTACTTTATTTTTACATTCTATTTAGACACAGCAATACCCTAGATTACAAAACCTCCAAGAAATATCGAAATTATCAGCATTAGCAGTCACAGCATTCAAAAGTATGTCACAGGGTGCTCATTTCCCCTTTTTTTTTGAAATCAGTATAATTCTGTAAGTACATGGGGTGGATTTTTTAAAATATTTTTCTGAGTACTGTTAGAACTTGGGGCATCGTGGGAATCCAGTTGGACGCCAGGTTCTTGGACACCCTGTATACCATGCCCTTTAGTTTAACAGGCATTCTCTTTATGCCCAATGAGCTGTGGAACAAAATAGTCACTATGTGGCACATAGTGGCTTCTTGAGCATCTTCTTCTGAGTGATCTGTTTTTAGGAGTGTAGTGTTGCGAGTATGGTCTGTTAATGTGTCGCCTCGAATCTTAATAACTTACTTTATTAGATTACTGATACTAACGTTATAAGTACTTAACAATCAAGTACTTAATAAGTCACTGTTATAAACACGGAATAGATGGTCATAAATGTATGTCTTATGTACTCCTGTACCTCTAGAGCTGAGAAAGAACACGCCCATGTCTTACCACCAAAAGTTAAGAAACTGAATTCAAAGCAAGTTTTTATTCTTTTAATGTTTTTTTATATTTATTTTATAGTTGCAGCACGAATGTAAACATAATAATTTTAATAATTATGATATTTTTTGTAGGTACGATGATTTTCAATATTTTTAAAGACTATAATTTGTTTTATGTTTTTAAGTTCTGATAACATGTTTACCATTTTTAGCTGATTTCATATTATTACTTATATAATTTTATTGTAACGCGATATTACGCGCAATTTTATAATTATGTAACTGTTATAAATGTGCTTGTGCTAACTAACAATTAAGCCGCTATTGTAGCCAGTAATAACAAAAATGACAGTCATCAGGGGGCCAACCACGACCTCTTTAAGCAGTATTTTGATGTTACTTCAGTGCGAGAAAGAAGTACTTAAAGCTTTACAGAACGTCTAGCTCCATCTCTTTCCTACGCTCAAGTAAGATTAAAACAATACTGCAAAAAAAGGTGGTGGTAGGGCCCGAGGGTCATTACCTTTTTACAGCATCTTGAAGTGTGGATAGGGAGTGCCAGTATCTGGGTTCCCTTAACCTAAAGCCTTCAATGCAAGAGTGAATAGTCATATTCAAGCTATGCTATTTTAATCGTAGCCCTCATCCATCGCTTTTTACCAGGGGTTCCAATCTCGACATAGATAGGGATCGCTTTACGACCGAATTCATCCAAGCACGAAAAATATCACGACGTGCTTGTCAAGCAATTTTGAACGTCTACCTATTAGAACTTGTGACCGAATTCGGTCGAGACTGCAGCCCCAGGCTAGATGGGGCCATTATTAATTTATAGAAATAAATTAACGAATAATATTCATAAAACTAGTTTTTCTATTTCCAGAATATAAGACCAGAAAACTTGCATTTGGGAGACATGTTGGCACATCCTCCATTAACGAAGTCCTTTGGCTTTGCAATAGAGAAGAGGTTCGACAAAACCCTGGAAGACGCTCGTCTCAACCAGGAGTACATGTACCGGTACCACGAGACGCTGAAGGTCAATCAGGAGTCGATTGAAAACATCGCCAGTCAAGATGAGAGGAAGCTGCGCAGTGTCATCGCAAATCATAATTACGAAGTCATGAAAGAAGGTTTGTGAGTAAACATGAAATTGTGATAGCCAAATTTAGATTTACTAAAACTAGTATTTATGTAATTTCTTATAAACAGTATCCACTTTTATAACAAGTTGCCTAAGTCGGTTACAGAACTTAGCGATGGAAAGTTCAAAGCCCATGTGTCAAACGTGTCCTATACCAAAATAATATTTTATAATATTAAAGACTACGTTGAAGACAAAGACGTTTGGCAATAATTCCTTCTGCACATGTGGCTTCCCTGGAACTTTAAATGTCTATTAACTGCTCCGGTCATTTTATTTTACCTTTTTTTAACATACTTCCTTGACATAATCTTTTCATTATTTGACATTATATACCTACAATATGCAATCATGTCATTTGGTTTAAATAGGTCTTTATTTTTATTATTTTATTTATCTTGTAAATTATTATTTAATTATTATTATTGTTTATTATTGATTTTGTATTAGATTATTATATTTTTATTTTAGATTTTGTAAATGGAGAATGTCAGACTGTGGATCTGTAAACCATTTTCTATTTTGCTAGTTCAAGTACCTACTTGTTCGGGCCTCTCATACCTACATAATAATACTGTAATTTGAAAACATTGTAAGAACCATTTTTACTTTTAAAAGAGTATAACCGTGGAGTTTCTTGCCAGCTCATCTCCATAGGAAACGACCAATTGGAACCGTGCACCTAGCTTCTGAAGTTTCATATGTGCCCATGTACATAGATAGGTATGTAAAATAAAATATTTTTAATTGAATTTGAATATCATTGTATAAATTTCCTAGAGTTAACAATCACCGGATATTTTTATTATTCGCCAAATATTTTTATTTAACTTAACATAACATCGCGTATTCCTCGAAGGGTAGGCAGAGGTGTACTTCCCTGTAGTACACCCACATTCCAAGCCTATTCTTTTCGTTGACATAATTTGTTGACATAATTAATTTCATTTTGTTGACATAATTTACTCATTACAATGTTTTTTTTATGAGTTGTATTGCAATATGTGGTTAGCTAGCGACCTCGACAATTATTTATTTTACCTCGATGGTCCTAGTTTATCAATTATAACTTCTAGTTACAGCTATATGTAAGCGGGCACGCCCTTTATGCCTGGAGGCTTTATTTTCTTTTTTAGATATTGTTTACGTTAAGTTATTTTTATTTCTGTTTGAGTTTAGTTCGCGATGTTTTTGGTTGGTATATTGGTGCGTGTGCTAGCTGTCATATGGCTATTAATTTATAATTTAAATTATGTTTTGCGTAATGTAAATTATCTTGCATACTACCTATTGTATAGAATCTTTTTTTTCTTCTAACTGAACAGACAGCTGCTGGGGAGTTTGTTGCGCCACTTCTTCTTTCCAGCAAAAGCACTAGGAAGTGGTGAAGGGTGGGCGTTTTGGGGGACTGTCTTATGTAATTTTGACGTTCGAAAAGTGCTGATTCTCAGCCTAGTTTGAATAAATGTCTTTTTGAATTCTTATAATTGCGAACCTATGCCGTTAGCCGGGCACAAATCCAGACTCCGGACTGGTACTGAGAAATTCCAGATGGAAAAACATAATAACACTTTGCCCGACCCCGGAATCGAACCCAGAGCCTCATGCTCAGCAGTAGCGCATGCGACCACTAGACCAACGACGATAATTTAACTTCTAAAATTAAATCATGTTTAGAGTTGGACTTGGAATATTATTAGATACCATAGACAGAATGAAATAGACTTCACATAAGTGTTGGAGGCTTGCTCCGCTTGAATGCCTACATGATGACCCAAGCCTTGTGAATTTGTGATAATTGTGGGTCCTTTTCACCACTTTTTCTAAACTAGGTACTGAAATAACTATGATCAGAGCTTCGTTAAACTCTACTTTGGCATGTACACGATCTAGAAAACTATGCATTTTTTCATGATACAAAAGTGATTGATTTTACCGGGGATGTTGCGGATATTCGCATCCGAAATACCGGAATACCGGCTTCCGCGTTTGTTTAAAGCTCCGCATCCGCATTAATGAATGCGGAGCTCATGCGGATGCAGATGTGGGTGGAAAAGGGTGAATATAAGTAAAATAATAACAACAAAACGGATTTTATAATCATTTAAATCATCAATATAGCTCTAAATGGTCACATATTATTCTTATATCCATCAAACAAATAAAGGAGACTGAAACGATTACATACAATCTTGGGCCTGGTTGTAAAAAGATGAAAGTGGTGTCAATTAATAGCTTATATATTATCAGCCTTTCACTGAAAATGCTGCAGATTTTGTCAATCTGAGAACAGAGATAAAAGAGATTATGTAAAAGTGAGGTTATGTTACAATCTTTAACTAACAGTGGATTCCTGAAGTGCAAAATATGTGCTTTTGCACTAATAGTTATTATATAATTATAATAGGACATATTTGATAAATCATATGAATGAACGTCAATGATTTCAGTCCTACCTACCTATGTAGGTAACAGGTATGGAGTTAAGGAAAGGATGTCTAAAATAAAATAAAAAAATTAAGTATTATAGTGTTTTATTCGTCTTCAATTATAATTGAAATGTCGTCTAGGAATTGTGCATGTGGTGCTATATGATCGTGGTACCTAGCCCAGCTAAGATACCATATAATGCAGATTATATGAGCGCAGTAGCCTACAGTTCGTCTCCCTACAATACAATTTACAGTAATGCATTACTATAGCCTCCCTTCCTGTACGAGAGCCATTGCCGAATCACTGACTGAATTGTTTCATCGGGTAAGGGTCGTCGACCCAGTGTATTGCAGTAATCAGTTGTTGTCCCACAATTCACACAGCGATCCATAGTTTCACTGTTTTTTCTATATCCGTGGTTACAACAATACCCAATACACAATCCGGCGGTAAAATCCAAAATAACAATTCCAAGTCAAACGTGTGAGCCATCTTCGGTGTCCAGTGTGAAAGCAAGGGTCGTACGAGGTAGACAGGGTCGGAATCCGTAAAATACAAAGCAAAGGTCGTGAAAAATTAAGAACAATTGGGAAAGCACTCAAAACGCATCGGAAAACACGAAACGAGTAAGCAAATGAGATTATTAGAGCAGTAGGCAACCACAGACTACATAGGGATACTACGTTGGCAACTGTCTAGTGTCCGTGTCAGTCAGCTGTCATGCCAGTGACATAGACTAAAAATAGAAAACTAATTTTAATCGATATGGAATCGATAATCATTAATATTGTTTTTTCAGTAATTAATTGATATTTTATTTATTAATATGACTGTAATTATATGCACTATATTGCACATAAGTGTATAAAGTGCATTTAATTACTTTAAGTTAATTATTTAGTGCACAGGTTTTATTTTCCTAACTGTGTAATCGATTACTCAATCGGTAATCTCACGAAAACTATCTTTTCCATATTTCTCCGCTTCCAGATTGAGAATTGAGGTGATTTTTCATATTCTAAGATATAAAAATATGACTAATTTTTTAGATCATATCTTAACTTATTACATTTAGGCCCACCGTTTTCCATCTCCTTTTAAATGATTCTAATTTAGTAATTATTTTAATGTAATTGCCGTGAATTTAATTTAAGATCAAAATACAACGAAATAGCGCTGCAATTAGCATAAAACCGTAAGCAATTTTGAATTTCGCCTTGCCGCCTTGACGGATCCCATAAGGCGAAGGGTTCCGATTTGCCTTTGTCTCTGTCTTTTTCTTTACGTGTAAAGAGTAAAGAAAATAACCACACTTTTGTACTTTTTCAATGTTTTTCGTTGTTTTTTTCATCATATTGTTCATATTACTCATCATAATCTATCACTGAATGCAGTTTGACATTAGATATTTTATGGTACCTAGATATATTTTTAATTTTATTAAAATTATAATTGTTAGTGAAGGTATTTAACTGCTTTTAGAGACGAGGTGTGTTTGAAGATTTTTTTGAAGCATAATGTACCTATGTTTAATTATGATTTGAGTTCCATCACTGTATTAAAATAAGACTTGAAAATATCATTTTTTTTTTTGGGTCAAAATTATTTACGGTTTAAGAAACCCCTGCTGAAACTGCTTTAAAAACCCCCGTTTTCGGAATGCTGCGCCTTAAAGAGAGAGACAGACAGACTTGAGATCCACATTCGCACCCGCGGCTGTGAGCCACCAAAAATCCGCATCCGCACCATCCCTGCATTTCATGATCTCATCTGATCTCCTGAAGTAACCGTAAACTACTTTGTCATTTTTCAGCTGGTGTACTGGACCGGCGCCGGAACGCGCCTCGCTTTCATTCACCCGTTGGCAAGCGAAGAGCGAGGACGCAAGCTCTGAGACGGCAGAAACTGAACAGCCAGAGCTTGAGGAGTCATCTGCAGCATTCCCGACAGACCACCACTGATTCCAGCGAATAGCCTAGATATTGATTTTGGGGAGTGAGGGCTATTCTGCACTCAGTTTTAAATGTTTTGTATGACCACCAACAGACTTAAGACTGCAATTTTATTCTTGTAATAATAATAAATTATTAAAATAGTTTTTAGCTTAGAAATCTCTGCCAGGCTTAGGTTAAGGAGAGGAGGAGGAGTTGTTAACATGGGAGCTCCTTTATTCTAATTTTCATAAGACTGCAGTCATCAACGGGTATTTTTAAATTACGAATATATATTACGAGTATATATATAAATAAATAAAAATAGTTTATTTCTCACCATTTAAACGTACAGTTACTCAATTAGGTACAAGTGTACAAGTAGGTATTTCACATTTTTGTGGTGATCAGGGTAAGGCACACAGAGTATTGACCCTAGCCCCTGAACTATGTAGGCGGGAAGGGATCCTGCCGTTTTGCCGAAAAGATTTTGCCAAAAAATCACTACCCAAACAAATTTTTGCAACCTTTTTTTATACCAATGCAATGTTTGGAATTATTTTAGTACGCACATTTTCATTTGGTCAAATTTTTACTTGGCAGAATATTATCAAGAATAATGTCATTTAGGCATTTGGTCTTTAATATAATTATTTATTACAGCAAACAATCTTTAGACAATAAACGTTTCGTCATACGATTTGGTATGACAAAAATATAAAGGTTAGGTTAGGTTAGGTTAAAACTGTGACCTACGCCAAAAACGACTAGATTATATAGAAAGAAACTATGAAAAAAAACAGGCTACCCGAAACTGAACTACATAGTTACACGAAATTAATTATTTAAAAAAAATCTACTAAATATTTGGCAATTTTTTTTTTGCGTAAAATGAGTAATTCGAACTGAAATATTTGACTACATAAAAATTAGTAAAAGTTCTAGTTGGTAAACAAGTTATTGTATAAACGTTCACATGCTAAACATTAGGTTTGCGTTACAATTATTTGTAAAGAGATTTTTTGCTAAGTAATAATTTGGCAAATGAAATATGCGAAAAATTGTTTGGGAACTGATAATTTGGCAATTTCTTTTCGATGAAACAAGGGAGACCCAGGCGGGAACCTGTATCTCAGGGGATAGTGTTCAATTATTATCATTCAAATTTTTATCTTAGTACATTAGTGTGTCTACTACAATTCGTCTCAGTAAGTACCATTAGAGAGTGCTAGGGTTTGTTGGTGAGTTAGAAGATGTTATAAGTTATGTGGCGTATGTGTGTAAATATGAGTGGTGAAATGGAACGAAGTGTGTGAATGATGTAATGGTGAAGTAAGTGAGGAAGTGTGTGTGTGTGGTAGTAATCAAATTGAAATAAGTACATTTTTACATTTGTTTGGCTTCATGACTGCTAAGTTTTATTATATTCGTTTTTTCGTTTACCTTGTTATAAATTATAGAACTCAATAATTATAATACTCAATGAAATTATTCTACTCGAACTAAGAATAAGTAAGTATAAGTTTAATCAATTTAAATGGTTACCTATCTGATGTTAATAGATAATTATAAAATTAAATAAAAACATGATTTTTTCTGGGCTAATAAACTGTGGAAAAGAATCCTGCTTCAAGCACGCAATAAGAGCAGACCGCGCGATCAGCATAATATACAAGGTGGTAAAAAACTTTAAGAGGTTCTTTAGACCATCGATGATCTGGATAACTTTTACTACGGGACTAACTTTGAAATCGCGAAAAAACAAATCTGCTGTTTCAAAGTAAAGTTTAATACCTACTGTTCTTAACTGTATGGGACAGCTGTTTTTGACATGTTGTATAACTTCCCGATATCAATCATTGGGCAGTTGCCCACCAGACACGACACCCGTCTGGTAGGATGATCCTTCCTTTTCCGAAAGTCCGTTTCTACGTTTCTACGCAGTGAAGTACCTAGTAATAGGGGTGGATCTGCCCTTTTTTAATTTTTCAGCCTAGCTGTGGTCGTTTTTTATTTGCCCAGCATTGGGATGATGCAGGCTGATTTACTTTTGAGTTTTGACATGAGATTGTTGACTTCCTGTTACATTATGGTGACAACTAATAGGTACCTCATGTCTATTTATAACCTTGTTTCCAATTGATGTTATTTCCACTTAAACAAACATCAACTTTAAACCAGTGTAAATAAAGTTGATTTTAGACTAACTGGTATTGTTGAAAAAGTCATAAAAAACATGAATAGTGCAAACTGATCCTTATGTGTGTGCTTTAAGGTTGTTTTTCCTAAATCTCGTCTTTGTTTACATACACAAAAAAAACTTAATAACCGCCGAACAGTCAATACTCAATATAAGTAAGTGTACAAAGACCGTAGACATAAATTTTCCGGAAATAATAAAGCTTCCGAAAAACAAATTAAATTCCAACGATCTGTAGTTGACTGTAATACTAATTAAGCTTTGATAAAATGACTTACCGAAAAATTAATACAAATTAACCGATTTTTTTCGGTCGAACTAGATTGGATCGACCCCTACGGCAGATATTACTTAGCCACGAGCTCCTCCTAAGTAATGAATGATATTGATTACAAGCACATAATATATTAATGTTTCTTATAGTCAGATATAATTCGGCGAAAAAATCTTGAAAAGTCCATGAAATTCCTATTGGACCGGAAGTTTTTTTTTTAGGTGAATAGAGGCAGGGTGCCAAAAAAAATGGTAAAAATGGTATAACAAAGCTAAGAGATAAAATTAACAGTGAGTAATATACAGGCTGAATGTTTAGTCACCGTCCAATTTTTTTCTAGGCATTAGGTATGATTCATCAATTCCATTTTTGAAAAAAAAATCGATACGTATTTTCATATTAAATCATTTTCTCCAAAGAATTATCCGCTCTGCGTGGTATTTATTAACTTTGTGATGTGATATCTCAATATTTTTGTATTGAGTGATACTAAAAGGTATTCAATGATTTTCGCCAAAGATTAATATTACCAACAATTTGGACGGTGACTAAAAATTCAGGCCGTTTAACAGTCTACCAGTCGTAACACAAATTTTAATGGTTGAATTTGACGATTGGTTTTATAACTCAAGGGTCACCATGATATGATATCATAACGTAATAAATAATAAACATCATCAAAGGCATATTGCGTCATTCAAATAATGTGTGTATCTGTACCTAAGTACCTACAACAGCCAGCCCGCATAAGTCTCGATCCCGTGGGAATATCGGGATATAAGTATTCTATGTTCTAACCCAGGTCATGGTCTACCCATGTGCCAAATTTCATACAAATCCGATTAGCCGTTTTAGCGTGAAAGCGTAATCTGCGTCTATCGTATCGAAGCTCCTTACAGTGATACGATACACGCAGATGTGACCAACCATCATTGGTTATCGTCGCGATAGTTCGGCGTAGCTAATATAAGCATAATAAACTCAAACTCAAAGCATTTATTTCAATTAAACCATTTACAGGCACTTTTGAATTGTCAAGGAGTCAGTCAGTCAGAAATATGAAGCTAGTTGCCCATTCCAAAGCGTAGGTTCCTATGGAGAAGAACGGGCAAGAAACTCCACGGACACTCTTTAAAAAAAATTATATTCTTACAAAATATTGTTTACATCATTCATGTTGAAATTATACATGTGAGAACAATGTAGAAAGACGTGTACGTAAAAAGCGTCCGTAATAAAATAAAAACAATTCAAAAGTTAAAATAAGCCGTGGCAGTTATGAGATGACCAGTCCCTACTGATGGCGCCCGTTCACGAACATGACGCATGGATCAGCACCGTTTAGCTCAACCATTTTGAAGGGAACTCAACGATCCAACACACACGCCACCACCAGCGAGACATTTGAGTGAGCATGACATACTCTTAGCCGCCAGGGCATATCAAGTCAATGAAAGACGTACCCAGTAAATGGTAGCTCTATAGAAGGTACATGGTCACAGGGCTCACACATGTGCTATGCAATTATACAATAAAAAAGAGAGAGATTGAAGTTATACAATTCAAAGATAGTTTTTGCAATCTTCAGCAGTTCCAACAATATTTTCGAATGCTAATCAATTAAGTAGTTTATGCGCCCTTGTGGAGCTGGACCAGAAACGTGGCGAAGCCGCTAATATGACCACCGCATTAGCGCGATAACTCTTAAGCGAGTTAAACATACGAATTTTTCAAACCTATGAAGTGATGGGTTATCAATATTATTCAAAACCCTCGGATTGTAATTGATAGTGTGTCCCGCAATTTTTACTCTGTGATTAGGGTCAGTGACGGATCCAGGATTGTCGTTTGGGGAGGGTTTGACCCCGCTGAGGGTAGATTTTAGCAAAGTAAACACCAAAAAACCTGACAATATTTTAATTTGCTAACACATGACTTAATAACTTTTCGCAAATTCCTCAGTGACTTCGTTACGTTCTTAAGAGACCCCCTGGATCCGCTACAGGTTAAGTTGCGTTTTTACATAGCATATTTTTTATCACAAACCCTTACGAAGCCTCCGCTGTCCGTCCGTCCGTCTGTCTGCCAGCGCGCAGTATCTCATGAGCCATAATAGGTAGACAGTTGACTTGGCCGGTATTTTTTATACAAATATCTATACACAATGAAAAGTAGCCTGTCCTTATCCAGAGCCCCAGGCTACTTAACTGTCGAATTTCATAACGATCGGTTCAGTGGTTTAAGTGTGAAAAGGTGACAAACAGACAGAGTTACTGTCGCATTTGTAATATTATATTGATAAGTCATATTCATACGTGTATTTGATATCTGTATCTGCTTAGCCTTTTCCCGACTATATTGGATTCGGCTTCCAATCTAACCGGATGAGGCTGAATACCGTATTTTACATAGATACATGCGACTGCCTATCTGACCTCCACAACCCAGTCACTGGGTAATACGCTACTCCTTCGTAAGACTGGTTGTCAGACTTTCCGGCTTCTGACGACCCGTAATGACTGTCAAAGACCCACGAATGACAGCCGGGACCGACTGCTTAACGTGCTTCCCGAGGCACGGAGGAGCTCGGTATGTTAAGATGGTCACCCATCCACAGACCAACCCCGGCAAGCGTAGCTTAACCTAATGGATCGAACCGTGCAGCTGTTAATAATTAGCCACGAGCTCCTCCTGAAATCTGTGTCAGTATGTAATATTATAAAGAGTTAGCAATACAGTTTGCATAAGCATATCGTCAGGAGTTAAAAGCTCCTGTTACATATTGGTCAGTGGATATTTTGCGCTGATATAAAATAATGAAAATTATAATAGGCGTTGAACATATTACATCCCGATTCAAACTTAATGGCGGCTTGGAACATGAGGGGAGTCGCTGCGCAGTAACGAATTTATGGGTCAGCGGGGATGAGGGGTGGGGTACTGCGCAGCGAGTGGCTAACTTCGGAGCCGCCATTAACTTTGAATCGAACTATACGCAAATTCTAAGGAGGCCTTCTCTCTATTATATGCTAGTTCATTATAGGGAGAACTGAATTAAGAAAGATAATGTCAAGACTGTCTTATGTTGGATACAAACCATTGGTTATAATTTTGAAAACCGAAACGACCAATGTTCTGTTCAGTAGTAGACTGCAAGTGACTCGAGCGCATAGTTCATTAATCATCAGTTTTAGAGTACAAACACAATGCTGCTTATAAACTCAAATAAATATAAAGGACCTAAAACTGAACCTTGAGGCACACCCGTTTCAACCTAAGATATTGAAGAAATGAAGACGTACTGCAAAGTTACTACTGTAGGTTGGGCAAATACTTATATAAATAGAAACAAAAGATCCTTAATTATAATCATAGAAGAAGTTTTTTATCGCTCACTTATTTTTAGACAAACGTAATATCTCCAACACATAATTAACACATGACAACTGCTGTTGATATCCTGTTGGATATCAAAGCAATTTATCACATAAGTATGTAAATTAACAACAGATCTATTTCAATTGTAGTAGGCGCTTATGACATTAACAATGTACGGTACCTACCAGTAATTACATATTACTCGGGCAATGACTTGGACATCTTCCGATCAGCCATTCCATTGTCACCTGTTTGGAGTTACCATAATATCGATTACCATTAATTATATCATGTACCTGCTCTTACAACAGGTGTTGAAAGGATTAATCTGTCGCGCGCGCAATTAGCAGACACAATAGAATTTTATTGTTATCTGTCTCCAATATGAGACACCAGTATTATAAAGGTTAAAGATATGAAGGATTTTCATCACCAAAAAGTTTAATTGGTAAGAAGCTATAAGAAGTTATAAAGTTGTGTATCTGTATCAGCTACTGGCTGATACGGATACACAACTTATAGAAAAAGTGACTTACATAAAAATGAAAAAGAACAAAATTATACACAAAAATTAACTTAGCTCATTTACATTACCATTAGTCTAAATTAATTATCACTTAACACCCAAGATATTATATTTTCAAACACTACAGCAATTTTACACTACTCATGCTCTGAAAGTGCTTATTTGTGCAGGATATAGGCACACAAAATCGAATTTTGTGCACTAGTGTACGTATGACGTATCTAGTCATAAATGTATCTATATTAAGGCAAAGAAAATGAGCCATACAGTCAAACACAATAAGAAGTTCATAGATAGAATTTGTTATTTTATAATATTTACTTTAATTTATTTGCCGTGTTTGAAGACATAAAACAATTCAAACTCAGACTCAAACTCAAAGCATTAAATTTTTTTTTTTTTTTTTTTTTTAATAAAACTTTGCCCCCCACTAGGAATTTCTCCTGTATCGTGGGTGCGTTTACAAACATTTAAACTCACATACACAAACAGCCAGACCCGGAACAACTACTTGTAGGTCATACAAATATTTGTTCCGTACGGGAATCGAACCCGCGACACGCACGATTTAAATTAATTAAACCATTTACATGCACTTTTGAATTGTCAAGGGGTCAGTCAGTCAGAAATATGAAGCTAGTTGCCCATTCCAAAGCGTAGGTACCTATGGAGAAGAACGGGCAAGAAACTCCAAGGACATTCTTTAAAAAAAAAAAAACTTACAAAATATTGTTTACATCATTCATGTTGAAATTATACATGTGAGAACAATGTAGAATTTCCTAAAGTATTCACACCCAACTGTACTAATTTTACTTTGAATTTGAATTAAAGAAATGTTATGTGTTATACTACTGTTTTATTTCCTCGTAACCGAAGTGAAAAGCAGAGTTTATAACTCGTCCACAAAACCATTTTATCAATGGTTCGTTTTGTGCACTTGCTGTAAAATCTAATATTTCACATAAGTATGAAAATTCATCTATTCCAATAGAGATAATGACTACTTAAAAAAAAAAAAAAAAACCGTCATTTAAATTATGAAAAAATAACGTACAAGTATTTTTTATTTTTTTACGTTATCAATACATTGAGTTAAATTGTGCCATGACGTCACTAGTATGTAGATTTTATACATACTTGTGACGTAGCGACCCCCACTCCCCAACTTTATTGCGTTTTATTTAAGTAATTTTTTTATCTTAAGTTATAGCAAAAAATACGAGTCTAATATTTTTTGTTTATTTGACTGACGGACTAAATAGAATTTCTGTTTTTTGACCCAGCGTCGATATTCATGACATTAGCAAGGGATGGTACTAGCACTTACTCGGGCAACGACTTGGACATCTTGGGAGTCATAACCTGTTCCATTGTCACCTGTTGGAGTGACCATAATATACCTGAACTTATAGGAGTTCAAAGGATTAAAGATATGATTTTAATCAAAGTTTTTACAACATTTAGGTGTAAAGCAAGTGATGCCTTAGAAGAATATCTATGTATATCTAATAGTTTTATATTAGGGGTTAAAGTATGAAATTGCCGATTTGTACTGAAACATTGAATTTCGTTTTTTGTTAAAATTTAACATATTTATTTAATCAAAATAATTACCATTATTATCTACCTAGTCTTGCCATAAATATTGTCACGAAGATTTTTTTTTTTATTGCAAATTATATTTGTTACTTTTACAGTGTGTTAGTTTAATACATAAATATAAAACAATTTAAAATATAAAAAGCTTATTCGAAGTGGTCTCCATTGGCTGCAATACAGTCCTTTAAACGTTGAGGCCAGTACAATAGAAGCACGCACTCTTTCCATGGGAAAATTCTTCACTGCCAATCGTCATGGCTGACTCCAAATTATCATGGCGTTTAGAGCAAGCCGTACTCTCTAAAACTGACCATAAATCATAATCCAGCGGATTAAGATCGGGACTAGACGACGACGGCCAGTCTTCAGCTCGCTCTGATGAAGTCCGAAACGTTCACTTCCAACCAAGACTGCGTGGACCGAGCTTTATGACCCGGCGCCGAGTCTTGTTGGAAGGACCATACTTGGTTATTGAATATGGTGTTGTTAAGGGGCTTAACTACCTTCTCAAGAATGGTATCTTGATACACTTGTGCCGCTGTTTTGATACCTTTTTCACAAAAATATGGCTCTGTCACTCCTTCATAGCTAACACCCCACCAAACCATCACTGAAGTCGGATATAATACCCACGTTGCACTCTGTCGCCTGATTGGGAAGCTTCCTTAGAGCTTTGAGCATAAATACTGTCATTTTGTTTGTTAAAATGTTGCTCAATTGTAAAGATTTTCTCATCCGTAAACAAACAATTCTGTGACCTCCCTTTGCGTACCGCTTCAGTAGTTGTTTCGATTTTACCACCCTATTCTTTTTTAAATTATCAGTTAAAAAATGACCAGTGCGTCTCTTATAGGCTGCAAGTCCTAAGTCATCTTCTAAAATACGCGACATGTTTCTGGGTGCTATCTTCATCTCCCGAGATAAAATCTTTTGCTTTCGGACAGGATTTCTTCGAATTCATTCCCTTACTGCTTTGACCATCTTTTTCGTACGAACACTACGTGGACGGCCAGATCTTTTTCTGTCACAAACAGAGGAGCCTAGGTCTCATTGTACATATTAATAGCCCGGTACACAAACATTTGACTGACCAAGCGTATGGAGAGTTTTAAAAATTGCATTTGGCTCCATACCAACTTTGTGTAATGCAATCACAGCGATTCGGTTCTCTTTATCACCCCACTTCATTTCAATATCGTAAAATATTGTACAATGTATTGGAGCCAAAATTAGAAAACAATCGTATAAAAATGAAAGATTCCAAATTCAAATGTAATATCTTTCTTATTTTTAACTGTAACAGTATTTATGGTCAGACTAAGTCATACATTGCTGCCATCTAATAAGAAGGTCATTTGTGCCTTTGCGATAGAAATCTCGTGATCTATATTCGACAAACTGTGTGAAAGCATTTTGTACCTACTGTTTTCTGAGAAGAAAACTTTTTATCACGTAGAAAATTGTCCAAATCACGAAAAAAATGGTAGTTCGTTGGAGCAAGGTCTGGCGAATACGAAGGGTGACGAATGGTTTCTAATTGCAGTTCCTGTAGAGTTAAAACGGTTTCTCGTGCTGTATGAGGTCTTGCGTTATCATGGAGCAATAATGGTGAAGATCGATTCATGAGTCGGGGCAGTTTCACTGCTAGTTTTGCTATCATTGTTCGGAGTTCGGCACAGTAGACATCTGCCGTTATTGCTTGACCAGATCGGAGAAAGTTATAGTGAAACCATGCTGAGACCACCAAACAGCTACCATTACCTTTTTATTGGTAAGCTTTGCTTTAGGACACTGTTGTGGCGTTTGATCAAGGGTCAGCCATTGCATTTTTCGCTTACGGTTATCGTAAAGAATCCACTTTTCATCACATGTCACAATTCGATCCAATATTCCTTCATTTCTGTATCGATTCAACAAGGCAGCACAAGTTTCAACACGCGTTTCTTTCTGCAGATCAGTCAAATCATGAGGCACCCATTTCTCATATTTTTTTATTTGATTGATTTGACGCAAATGAGTCAACATTGTTGGTAAGGTAACGAATCCATGCCGCTAATTCCTGGGTAGTTTGGCTCGGATCGGCTTCCACCATCTCTTTCAATTCATTGTTATTCACCTGTGTCTTCCACGTGGTTCGTTCTTCAAATCAAAGTTTCCATCTCGAAAGCGTTTAAACCAAAATCGCACGGTGCGTTCATTAGCAGTCCCCTCGAAAAATAACTCGAATTTTCGAAGTATCCATCTTTCTTGTTTATGCTGAATAAAAAAACAACTGTAAGTCGATAATCGAATGTTGCATTTTTTAAAAGAAGAACTTAATAGTTACCATTTGAAAAAAGTTTCACTCAAAAATCTCAAACCATGAAGGACGCATTCTCAAAATTGATAGGTACAGAATCGAACTACTACATTGACACGGGTCATACACACAAGTTTACGAACGACTAACTGCGGGAATAGTAGTCAAGTGAATCCATTTTGATACTATGAAAGTTTTTTTTTTTACGTAAGTATATTCTTTGTAATAAAATTATGGTACCTACAAAAAACATTTATTATTGCTGTTTATATTTTTACAAATTACCTCCGGAGTCCGGACTTGATGGCCTGAAGGTGTACTTCGGTGACTGCTACTGGATCTCCTCGACATGTTGTACTAGGTGAGCCGAGTTTGGGCTCGTTTTGTTAGTCATGATGAGACCTTACCTCCAGACTTGATGGACCGACCTGAAGGTGTACTTCGGTGACTGCTACTGGATCTCCTCGACATGTTGTACTAGGTGAGCCAAGTTTGGGCTCGTTTTGTTAGTTATGATGAGACCTTACTTCCGGACTTGATGGAGTGACCTGAAGGTGTACTTCGGTGACTGCTAATGGATCTCCTCGACATGTTGTACTAGGTGAGCCGAGTATGGGCTCGCTTTGTTAGTTATGCTGAGACCTTACTTCCGGACTCAAATTCAAATTCAAAAGTCATTTATTCAAACTAGGCTGAGAATCAGCACTTTTCGAACGTCAAAATTACATAAGACAGTCCCCCAAAACGCCCACCCTTCACCACTTCCTAGTGCTTTTGCTGGGAAGAAGAAGTGGCGCAACAAACTCCCCAGCAGCACAGCTGTCTGTTCAGTTAGAAAAAAAATAAAAAAATGATTCTATACAACAGTATGCAAAACAATTTACAATATGCAAAAAATAATTTAAATTAAATAGCTATAATTAATAGCCATATGACAGCTAGCACACGCCAATATACCAACCAAAAGCATCGAGAACTATACTCAAGCAGAAATAAAAATAACTAAAAGTAAACAATAGGTATCTAAAAAAAAATGAAAAAGCCTCGACTTCGACTCGACTTGATGGAGTGACCTGAAGGTGTACTTCGGTGACTGCTACTGGATCTCCTCGACATGTTGTACTAGGTGAGCCGAGTTTGGGCTCGTTTTGTTAGTTATGATGAGACCTTACCTCCGGACTAGATGGAGTGACCTGAAGGTGTACTTCGGTGACTGCCACTGGAACTTCTCGACGTGTTGTACTAGGTGACCCAAGTTTGGGCTCGTTTTGTTAGTTATGATGAGACCTCACCTCCGGACTTGATGGAGCGCCCTGAAGGTGTAGGTACTTTCGTGATTATTAAAACAACAAATCAAACGTTATCAATTTTTTATTGTTAGAATATTTGTTAGGACATGTGAAGAATGTGCTCTTAGCTCCATATTTCTTGCCATTTTCTTTTTATATATTAAATTTATACTGGAACGAACTTTTTTACGAGAGCTTTTTTTAAATGTCCTATGCCTCGGCATGAAAAACAAAAATCAAGTGATGAAACTTACACAATATTCACTCAATTACAAATAACTAGTATTCTTACTAATAGCAGTAGCAGTCACCGAAATACACCTTCAGGTCACTCCAGCAAGTCCGGAGGTAAGGTCTCATCATGACTAACAAAACGAGCCCAAACTCGGAAAACCTATTTCAACATGTCGAGGAGTTCCATTAGAAGTCACCGAAGTACACCTTCAGGTCACTCCATCAAGTCCGGAAGTAAGGTCTCAGCATAACTTACAAAACGAGCCCAAACTCGGCTCACCTAGTACAACACGTAGAGGAGATCCAGTAGCAGTCACCGAAGTACACCTTCAGGTCGGTCCATCAAGTCCGGAGGTAAGGTCTCATCATGACTAACAAAACGAGCCCAAACTCGGCTCACCTAGTACAACATATCGAGGAGATCCAGTAGCAGTCACCGAAGTACACCTTCAGGTCGGTCCATCAAGTCCGGAGGTAAGGTCTCATCATGACTAACAAAACGAGTCCAAACTCGGCTCACCTAGTACAACACGTCGAGGAGATCCAGTAGCAGTCACCGAAGTACACCTTCAGGTCGGTCCATCAAGTCCGGAGGTAAGGTCTCATCATGACTAACAAAACGAGCCCAAACTCGGCTCACCTAGTACAACACGTCGAGGAGATCCAGTAGCAGTCACAGAAGTACACCTTCAGGTCGGTCCATCAAGTCCGGAGGTAAGGTCTCATCATGACTAACAAAACGAGCCCAAACTCGGCTCACCTAGTACAACACGTCGAGGAGATCCAGTAGCAGTCACCGAAGTACACCTTCAGGTCGGTCCATCAAGTCCGGAGGTAAGGTCTCATCATGACTAACAAAACGAGCCCAAACTCGGCTCACCTAGTCCAACACGTCGAGGAGGTCCAGTAGCAGTCACCGAAGTACACCTTCAGGTCGCTCCATCAAGTCCGGAGGTAAGGTCTCAGTATAACTAACATAACGAGCCCAAACTCGGCTCACCTAGTACAACATGTCGAGGAGATCCAGTAGCAGTCACCGAAGTACACCTTCAGGTCGGTCCATCAAGTCCGGAGGTAAGGTCTCATCATGACTAACAAAACGACCCCAAACTCGGCTCACCTAGTACAACACGTCGAGGAGATCCAGTAGCAGTCACCGAAGTACACCTTCAGGTCGGTCCATCAAGTCCGGAGGTAAGGTCTCATCATGACTAACAAAACGAGCCCAAACTCGGCTCACCTAGTACAACACGTAGAGGAGATCCAGTAGCAGTCACCGAAGTACACCTTCAGGTCGGTCCATCAAGTCCGGAGGTAAGGTCTCATCATGACTAACAAAACGAGCCCAAACTCGGCTCACCTAGTACAACATATCGAGGAGATCCAGTAGCAGTCACCGAAGTACACCTTCAGGTCGGTCCATCAAGTCCGGAGGTAAGGTCTCATCATGACTAACAAAACGACCCCAAACTCGGCTCACCTAGTACAACACGTCGAGGAGATCCAGTAGCAGTCACCGAAGTACACCTTCAGGTCGGTCCATCAAGTCCGGAGGTAAGGTCTCATCATGACTAACAAAACGAGCCCAAACTCGGCTCACCTAGTACAACACGTCGAGGAGATCCAGTAGCAGTCACAGAAGTACACCTTCAGGTCGGTCCATCAAGTCCGGAGGTAAGGTCTCATCATGACTAACAAAACGAGCCCAAACTCGGCTCACCTAGTACAACACGTCGAGGAGATCCAGTAGCAGTCACCGAAGTACACCTTCAGGTCGGTCCATCAAGTCCGGAGGTAAGGTCTTATCATGACTAACAAAACGAGCCCAAACTCGGCTCACCTAGTCCAACACGTCGAGGAGGTCCAGTAGCAGTCACCGAAGTACACCTTCAGGTCGGTCCATCAAGTCCGGAGGTAAGGTCTCATCATGACTAACAAAACGAGCCCAAACTCGGCTCACCTAGTACAACACGTCGAGGAGATCCAGTAGCAGTCACCGAAGTACACCTTCAGGTCGGTCCATCAAGTCCGGAGGTAAGGTCTCATCATGACTAACAAAACGAGCCCAAACTCGGCTCACCTAGTACAACACGTCGAGGAGATCCAGTAGCAGTCACCGAAGTACACCTTCAGGTCGGTCCATCAAGTCCGGATGTAAGGTCTCATCATGACTAACAAAACGACCCCAAACTCGGCTCACCTAGTACAACACGTCGAGGAGATCCAGTAGCAGTCACCGAAGTACACCTTCAGGTCGGTCCATCTAGTCCGGAGGTAAGGTCTCATCATAACTAACAAAACGAGCCCAAACTCGGCTCACCTAGTACAACATGTCGAGGAGATCCAGTAGCAGTCACTGAAGTACACCTTCAGGTCGGTCCATCAAGTCCGGAGGTAAGGTCTCATCATGACTAACAAAACGAGCCCAAACTCGGCTCACCTAGTCCAACACGTCAAGGTGATCCAGTAGCAGTCACCGAAGTACACCTTCAGGTCGCTCCATCAAGTCCAGGACGAATAGGCATTTATAAACCCTACTTACATGATTTTCTATAGCGAAATAAAATAGAATAAATAAAAATCTTATCTTGTCAAGTATCAAATTTGGTTTATCGAATATTTTGTGTTTGTACAGCGATCTTTTTCAACTGGAGCCGCTGCAAACAGGCGATACGTGTCCACTCCCTACGGCGGCCACGCGCGGACCAGTGCTGTGAAACTCCGAACAAATATTTTTTGTATGGAATTTGTGACCGTCTTTAGCCAACATTCAGAAAAACACGTCAAACTGACCTATTGACCAACATTACATTACGAAGTGCTCACAAACATGTTTGCCGTCGCGCAAGTATTATTGTGTATTATTGTTTGTGTTGTGATTTTTCCTTTTTCTGTAAGATTTCGGAATATAACATATCAGAATAATTGACGGTGACTCCAAGTTTGTGAACCATCATGGGTAAGGGTCACGGAGCTTGCGGTATCAAGGAGGCCTGGCATACTGTAAATATGTTGCATTTTTCAAGTTTTCACTGAATCCATACCGGTGAGTACTGATATTTATTACTAATGTGATCTTGTGCTCACCTAACAATGCTATTAATTAACAATCAGGAAATTATTAGCATCATTAAAATTCTGTAATACGACTCGATCCATCAATGAAGATTAATCATGAAATTCTTGAAGAAATGGTTTAAAACATTGTGCCTACAGTAATGTTAGTCTAATTTAAATTGTAATCTAATTTAGTCTAACTAGGTTGACTGCTAAATATATGGGTTAGAGAGTCTCACATTATATATTATCTACCTGTGACACCGTTATGTAAATTCGGGGAATATGAAATAAATCTAGTTTCATATTCTCATGTGAAGATGTTACAAATAGACAGAGAAAGAAATTCTCAAAATTAATTGTGCTCTATTGCTCATTTCAAATAGAAAAGATCCCTGCGTTTTATTTACAGAGAAATGTTTACAACTCATCGAAAATTTTGCTTATATTTAATTATCTTTACAGATTTAACACCAAGGGGAAATCAGTTGATGGAACAATTGCAAAAACCTAAATGCAGCCAGGCATCACTAAGAAGCAGTCTCTTGGAAAAATTTGAGTCAGGTGTGCTAAAAGGAATTGTGTGTTGGTGCTAAAAAACAAAAAACTAACCCATTTTGGCCTGATACCGATGTTGCTTGCTCATTTATGTAGATTAATAAATACAGAAATCATAAATATCTGTTTTATTTTACCGATTTCTCTAAATAAATTAGTTTTGTAGCCTCACTAATATCTGCATAGAATGCATTTCATCGATATCGATAAGTTTACTGATACGATATGTTGCACATCCCTATTTATAACAGTTAGCTGCCCTTCAAGGACATGGTTGTCAAGTTTGTTAGAATTTTCATGTTGGTAGCTATGTTTTTTTAATGTGGTTGGCTAAAGACTGTCACAAATTCTCAAAAACTGAATGTTCTAAGTTCCGCCTCTTATTTATATGCTCTGTGGCGCGGACTAGAGTTTCATTCAAAATGCTTGTGCAATAAATCAAGACGGGTATCAAAAATAAAATAACCCTTATTGCAATCGATTAAGATTCATCCAGAATAGCAAAAAATGTGAAAAAATTAGTTTTGGTTTTCATTTTTTCTGCGACTATTTATAGCAATTAGTTTTTTTTTTAAACCCATCATTAAGAATTGAATATGTTTGCCTACATATAGTATTTTTAGAAATGTAAAATATGCTAATAATAACACAATAAATGCACCTAAACTCAACCCGGTATCGTTAATTTTGTGGGAAATGGTAACGATAGATCGATTTTGCATTATAAAAAACTAAAATTTTCTATAATAAAGTACCTGAAATTGGAAGATGAAGAACCAATCTATACGAGGTAGTTATTAGTTATATTGGATTTTGTTCGGTTATGCCATAAAATGTACCGAAAAACAGCATAATATTGCCTGATACGCAAACGCGCCCTGACTATGTCAATTCGAAGTACCTATTACAATAAAACGGCAATTTCATACTTTAACCCCTATTATTATCCTACTCGTATACTCACCTATCTCAATGGATCACTTTGTACCGTTATGGTACCGTTGACAAAGATATGTAGGTAATTGATAAAAGAGTTATAGTAAGTAGTTTTACCAATTTTACATATATCTGTTCCTTTTGTTGAAGTCAAATACAATGACGTGACAAATGACGGTGACTAATCCTGAAAAAAATAAAATAAAAAGATGAATGAGGCTACGATAAGCAAATTAGTGCCGAAATAAAGAAACGTTTAATTGATAAGAAGCTATTAGCAGTAGCTGATACGGTTACACAACTAATCGAAAAAGTATCTTGATTTAAAAAGAAAAAGGACACGTCTGGTAGACAATTTCGAGAAAACCTTATCCTGATACATATGGCTGATGTAGGATCTTTAGTTTTTGAGAAAAATCTAAAATACCTCAGGAACAAGGGGATTAAACTGATACTTGGATTGAAAGTGATTTGATAAAAATAAGTCTCTCTTTATTACTCTTTATCTCATTTAATGTACCTATAGGAAAGTACAACCTGATTACGATTCATGTTTTGTTACAGAATTATCAGCTTTACTACGTACCTGACAGATAAGAGCTACCATGAACTTGGTCAAGAAAAAAATCTGTGTTGAATTTTTAACTACACAACCGGATAGAAAGTTTTTGCT
Source organism: Xanthia togata (assembly GCA_963853775.1). Taxonomy (NCBI): domain Eukaryota; kingdom Metazoa; phylum Arthropoda; class Insecta; order Lepidoptera; family Noctuidae; genus Xanthia; species Xanthia togata. The sequence goes on from OY970809.1 coordinate 16,494,779, forward strand.
AGAGCTTATCGCAAAATAATGGATTTAACTGCATTTGGTAGTTTAGGAATTATAACAGGAAATGCATCGGAACAAAATTGGGGATTATTTGATATGGCATTATAAAACAAACGCAAGTTGTAATCTTGATTCGTATCAGTATAGACAAGTTGTTGACTGTTGATAAGGCGTTTCATTTAGATGATACATTGGGACTGTTTCCAGGTAATGAAATTATTATGATAGAAAACGTCGAATTTTAGACTTCACTCAATGGACTTTGCACCTTTATGAACATTGATGATCTTTTAGCGGTATGAGGAACAGGTTGTAAAGTTCACTCATCCACCATAGAAAAGGGAGGATCCTCCGACCAGACGGGTATCGTGTCTGACGGGCAACGGTCCAATGGTTGAAGTCGGGATCTTTTTTATCAAGTAATTGTGCGATGCAGGATTTGTGTGTCATCAGGATGTTGTGTGACGTCAGGTCTTTTGATGCGTTGTTAGCATGTGGTGATGTTAATGCCGCCACAATCTACATCGATCGCAAGTGAGAGATGATTTTAGGTACCTAAGTCATCCTGAGCTTGCAAGATATGAAACCCATCGTAGACGGTTCCATATGACTACAATTCCTAGACACACCACCAAACCTAGACAAATTGACAGAAAAATCTAATGTGCGGGACTGACCGAAAAGCTTATGTCAATCAAATTTTGAAAGCGATTGCCACTTTACTAGGCCCTCAGCTTAGGTCCTCCTGAGGTCCTGTGGTGTAATTGCGTGACACACTTACAGCAATCAGCTTTTATTTTGACAGTTAAAGAACATTCATTGCGTTATTTACCTACGTTGCTGAGCAGATACATTTTTCGAACATAAAATATGAAGCAATGGATTAGCAATAAGTATCCTTCAAAATGTGTCCTTCAATAGTGTGTTACGCAATTCGGGTGCTGTTTTAAGTTATTACCTACGTCAGCACGTCAACCTACCCGAAACTATCAAATTTTCCCAATCAACTTTGAACCTTACGCTTCAGTGTTAAAGTTGAAAATCTATTGAAGAAATTTGTCAGCTTGTAGTAGCTTGATGTGCTGGCGTCTGTACATAAGGTTCTTAGATTATAGAAACCCTTGCCGTACTTACATTTGGCAAGGGTTTCTGTGATATGAGCCACAACAAGCCAATACAATGCACGACAACTAGCCCATACCATCGTGAAAAGTACCATATTATTATCATTAACATTGGTAGTGGCAATGTCCAGGGTGCGCCAGACGAGCTGTAGAACTTAACGTCACTCCTCATAATTCATCATACCTAATTCAATCTTCTCAATAAGACTATTCTCCCCAGATGGTCTTGTTCAACGGGGATTTAAGTTTAGAGATTGTTCGTTTTGCACCAGTACGTAAGCGTAACATCTCCTTAACATATTGTTCAATTATCAGTTCACTTGTCAGCTTATTTATTTATGACCTGAGTAGGAAGGTTCTAAGTTTACAATTATATTTATAAACAAATGTATTAACTTCGTATGACCTCAATATCTGTATGTGTTGTGTTTGTAGGTGCATGCGGGACCTCCCCGTATCCCACCACGACTTTGTCATCAATCTCCTCCGTGTGTTTCCATTTAAACGCATCTTTAATAGCTTACTGTTATTTTATTAGTTCCTCATTAACTTTCCCGTTTTATTGTTGTTATTTACCTACCTATACTCCATTTAAAATGAGATTAGACATTTAACTAAACCGTTTTTTACAGTCCGTTCATCCGATTTTGACTTCTATTGCGTTGGTGGCATGACAAATGGCAGCTGCAGTAAACAGTTGGTAATGTAACCACTTTTTTGCTTTTAATGCCATCCTTATGCCTGCACTATAGAAGTCAGAATCTGTTGAACGGACTGTAAAAAAAGGTTTGATTAAATGTTAAATCTTATTTCAAATGGAGTATACATATTTGTTGTTTGCATTAATGGATTTTAAATTTAGTATATTATTATAGATCCGAGTCTATTGCCATCAACCGGGCACAAATCCAGACTCCAGGCTGTTACTTAGAAAATCCTGATGGAAAAACCCAATAACACCGACCTGGGAATTGAAAACAATACCTCATGCTCAACCGTAGCGCTTGCGACCAATAGACCAACGAGGCTCATGGGACTCAAACATAACTGGCGAAATGTGGGTGTAGGTACTATGTATATGTACACCTCTGCCTAACCCTTCGTGGATAACAGGCTTAATGTTATATATTATATAGATCCGATAGCACTTACTTAGGTATAATTTGATGAAATCGTTTGTAAATTCACCTTAGTTCCGTCACGTCAGGGCGTATTCAAAAATGAGCTGTATTGTTTCTCTTTTCAAAATTAATTAATGCTTTTGGCATCTTCTTTGAGTTCAGAAAGTTCGTTACTGTTATTTGAACCTAAGAACCAATTAATTAGTTGTGATCGAAGCTTTGAACAATAAGTTGCCAAGTAGGTATATTTTCTATACCGTATGTAAAAATTGTGCTGTTTATTATTGTCATCTTTTCCTGTTTATCGTATCGTGTCGTCAGACGTCCGATAATGTGCACGTACACTGGTACACATAAATATGCTGAGATTAGTCAGCACCGCACGAGTCGCGTCGGAGCTCCAACGTGCTGCGAGCGAGAACTAGACAACACACAATATGAAACAACTTTGTCTCTTCTTACTGTTTTCCTATATAGGACTCTCTGTACAGGTAAGTTATTCACATTATTTCATTTTCTGTTTCCTGAAATCTTATATTATTTCATATTTGGCCTGGTAATTTGATAGGCTGCTGTTCTCATTCGACCAATTACAGCAGCGAACAGAGATTTCACAGTTGATGTTACTGGTCAGAATCATGATAAGTGTTTCAGAAACCGTTATTTTTTTAAATCTCAGGGCTGAATTCTCCAATGAAACAGAACACGATCAGCACACGTAAACTGAGTTCAAGAGCTGTCAGTGTCAGCGTTGTTGTGGAATATTGGCACTGACAGCTCTTGAACGCAGTTTTAATGTGCCGACTTTGATACATTGATTTACCATTTACTTATTATCTAGACTATAGTCGGCCAGTACATAGTTACATTGCGACTTAATATCAATATTTTGTATGAAGTGCTTACTATTTTGATTGACCTCAACAACCCAAGCTAATAGGCAATATCGTACTAGGCAAAACCGTAGTAGGCAAAACCGTAGTAGGCAAAACCGTACTAGGCAAAACCGTACTAGGCAAAACCGTTGTGTTCAAACGAGCCAAAGTCAGCAAAACAAGCGCTGTGGCTAGTCTCGTATTGGGTCGCAGCATTGTTCTTAGCGATGGCCGTTTTGCGTGGATATGACGCAGGTTTCACCCAACTTGTTATTTTTTGTGATTGTGTTCATTCTTTGCGTCATATTTGCCACAAATAAACGTATTCTTTTTTCTTTACTTATCTTTAAATAAGTGCCTACATACTTAGATGCACATTGTACCTAAATTATGCATAATTTATTGTTGCTATCTCATTGCCTGCCTTACATTTCAGATAAGTATGTGATACCGTTGCAAGCATCACTGTATCACGATTTTTGCATCGATAGACAATCACCTATTTAATATTAAAAACTATTATCTACCTTTCGAAGAGAATCATTGTCCTATTTTTATAATCCAACTACGGCTGAGGGTTGTGATTTTAATCGATATGTATGTAAATTAAAATTAATTCGCTCGGTTCTTCACAAAAAAAGAAAATATTTTTTGGTCGTTGCCCGGTGATCCGTGTGCACTGTGCGCGTCATCGAGAACCCTGTGTAACCTAACATGACGTCAAAAATTAAACTCCTACGTTGTTGCATACTTATCTAGATTTCGAGAAAAACTTCTGTGGGAAACGGAAAAAAAAGTGGTCTTATACCTACTTACTTCTAAGATTTGGACAATAAAAAAAATACGGCATCTTATAAATAGAATTCTTAAGAAATTCTTAAGAATAAGACAAGATTATTTAGTAAGAAAGTTGGGTAAAGAAAACCTACTCTATTTCAAAGAAAATTAGGGGCTAATTTATATCTCTAGAAAGGTGCACGACAGTACCTACCGTCAGTACACCGGGGTAGTTGCGTAACAGTAGCAGTGGCTGTCATTTTGACAGTTCAACAACATTCATTGCGTTATTTACGGTATTGAGCAAAACATTTTTTCGAATTTGAAGCAATGGATCAGCAATTTCTTTCAAAATCATCCAGGTTGTGATTGAAAGTGTGTTACGCATTAAGGGTGCTGGTTGTAATCATCACGCTGGTTTTTGCTGTAGGTAGGTAGGTACTAGTCGTAGGGAATATTTTATTTTAGTGTGTTGATAACCGGCTGCTATAGGTAACGGACTCTCCGCAGATAATTGAATGTTTTTAGACAAAAAAGTTCAGAAGCATAATATGTATGCAAAAAATTACTGGGCTTATTACGTTACCTTGAGGTACGCCTCAATGTTAAGAGAGCGTATAGGAAAGTCACAGGCTTGGCGGTTCAGAATGAGACTTGGAACATAAATTTTCAGTAAAATGATCGACCGTTCGTTGAGCACAATGCGGGCGGAAAAATATACATGTTACAGAAAACACTAAACTTGTTTTGAGCAAACTAATAAGTTGGCCACAAAATTCAAGACATGAGTCCGACCGAAAATGGATATTTCCTTAATGGCCGACACTGAAATTCTCAGAAAACACATAAACGAGAGAAAAATACAATGTTATTGGTTTTTGTTCGTTAAAAGTTGAATAAATACTGGGTAATTTTTTAAATTATATCTAAGCTTTGAAACTTAAATCACTAGAAAATTTACATTATTATAGGTACCTTTCTCTAAGGCATAATTATTAAAAACGATCATATTCTATGCAAGAAAAATCATGTTTTCTGCATTTTCTCAATGTTTTGCTTTTATTTGTTTTAAAGTTGGAAAAATCTGGGCTTAGATACTCGTTCTATCATGGATCTCATCCATCGCTTTCCTCCAGGCCCGATCGAGGTCAAGAGCTGGCCCATTTGGCGATACAAAAAATATATTAAAAAAACATTGTTATTGATTTAACTTAACTTTTTTCGGCAACCGCTGAATAGGATATATTTTTTCGGCCGAGAAAAAATTCCGAACGTTGATATTTATGCCCAAAACTAAAAATTAAAACAAAATTCGGACTTTATAAGTTTTTTAAAGATTGACGATTTGTTTTAGTTCTATGAATTTAAATGCCTTGTGGTTTTAGGAGCATGAGGAACAAGGTGTAAAGTTCACTCATCCACCATAGAAAAGGGAGGATCCTCCGACCAGACGGGTGTTGTGTCTGGCGGGCCGACTGCCCGACTGTTGATGTCGGATAGTCTTATATTATGTCGTTCGCGCGGTAAACTCTAATTGCGCGATGCAGGATTTGTGTGACGTCATGTCTTTGATGCGTAGTTCGTATGTGGCGGTGTAACCACTACATGGTAAAGGATGCACGAAAAGATTTGGGTTTCAGAGACATTTTGGGCATTATTGGTACTTGTAGCTACTATACAAGTTATTAGTTTAAAAACTAGTCTAGTTAGTCTAATTCTGATTGAACATGAACTATTACTTTGCTATACTTTATTTTCTTCTGTATCAAAATCATATCTACAAATCTCCTTGTTTCCGGAAGTGTCCTAACATCCGCGTATAATGGGTTTCGTTATCAAAAATATTGGTTTTCATAATAAACAAGTAATGATAGGATCTAAGGAAGTAACTATCATTGGTCTCCGTCTAGCCTTTTCCCAACTATGTTGGGGTCGGCTTCCAGTCTAACCGGATGCAGCTGAAAACCGTATTTGTAATGGAGCGACTGTCTTTATGACCTTCACAACCCAGTAACTGGGTAATACGATACCCCTTGGTAAGACTGGTGGTCAGACTTTCGGGCTTCTGACGACCCGTAACGACTGTCAACGATTCACGAATGACAGCCGGGACCAACGGCTTCACGTGCTTTCCGAGGCACGGAGGAGTCTCGGTATGTTAAGATGGTCACCCAACCCCGGCAAGCGTAGCTTAACCTGATGGATCGAACCGTGCGGGTGTTATTACTTAGCCACGAGCTCCTGAGTAACTGGTATTTTCCTGTTAATTTGTTTTTAATTTTTATCAAGATTAAGCAATAGTTTCCTAAATGTTTCCTGTGATCTAGTGTGCATTCGGTTTTCCGCAAAAACTAAAACTACATATTATAGATACCTAATATAGTTTCTCATACCGTGGGAACAGTAAGTATGAACTAGTGTCCTTTCGTGGGATAATAACTACAATTCGTTTTGTTTGCCAAACGTGTATTCAAATTCAAATACAAAATATAAAAATTGAAAATGGTTCACGAATCTACGGTTTGTTAAGCCTACTTCAACGTTCTTGCATTCTCAAAATCTAAAAGAAAATATACTATAAAAAAGATAAATAAAATAATAAAAATAAAGACCTATTTAAACCAAATGACATGGTTGCCACTACAGTTGTAATAAATCTAATTTCATAAAAAGTATAGAATATTGTTGGTAAAAAATGTCAAATAATGTAAAAAAAGGTAAAATAAGTAGGAATAGCCCTCTGTCTGTTAACGGGTCACCTGGTGACCCGTCAAAATTTACATATTTTTGCCGTTAATGAGGTACCAGAGAATCCATATGTGCAGAAGGAATTATTGCCAAACTTCATCGTCTTCAGCGTAGTCTTTAGTCTTCTATGCTTCTTGTTATGGACACGTTTGATGTGGGTGTTGAACTTTCCATCGCTAAGTTCTGTAATCGACTTTGGCAACTTGTTACAAAAGCGGATGCTGTTTGTTTCTAGTTTTAGTTAGTCTAAAGGGTATCACAATTTCATGTTTTACTAGGTGTATATATATTATGGAAATCGCTTCTTATTTTGAAAAGTCTTAAGTTTTTGCGAACATACAAAATACTTTCTAAGATATAAAGAGAACGCTGAGTTATCAATTTCTTTGAATTTATTTGTGTTTTCATTTTATTTACTAAGTGTTATGGGAATAATTCGAAAGAGAGAATAGAATATTCTTTGGGAAATATTGTTTACAAATTACAGCCACAGTGTTGTGTTTTCATTCATTTTCATCGCCACTGTTGCGTTTTGTTCTATTCGGCAGTAATGGCTAATTTAATTATGTCAAATTATTTTTTTAGCTAAATTAGATCAAAATCGAATTATCGTGAATACTTAACATAAATACAATTTCATTCATTCTAATTTAAATTAAAAAAAGCTGGTGTGAACGCCGAACAACAGTGCTATTCTGTAATCATCTCACCCTGAAAACTTAGGTGAAGTGAGCACGGAGTGAGCTGTTAGTCCCTAGCAGCAGAAAATAAATAAATAAATAACATTAAAAATAAAATAATAAAAATATAAATAATAAAACAAATAAATAAATCCTGATGTCGTCAAACGGTTCGGTCAGCGGGAAACCAACTTGTGTTCGTCGCAGCAGGTAGAGGACGAAAAAACTTTTAGGAACGTTACCTACTCGTGACCCAAAAACGATTGGTTACTGAGAATAACGATTCGTAAAATAGAGGAACCGGGCGTTACGAGTGTAGGTACTCGTTTTGTTCAGCATTCAAATTATCTGAATAAGGCAATGTAGGTACCTACATAATATTACTTACCTACCTAATTTTAAGTTAAGGGCGTACCGACCATTGGCCTTTGTCTCTGTCTTTTTCTTTACGTGTAGGGAGTATAACCATAATCCATAAGAATATAACCATACTTTTGTACTTTTTCAATGCTTTTCGTTGTTTTTTTCATCATATTATTGCTCTTAAACAAAAAACTATCGCGCATAAAAGCTCTAGTCATCAATGAACTTTATTTTAGTAAATTAATCATAACATAAAATTACTTATTTACTTAGGTATATAAAAAAGTAGTAAAATAGAGGAAAAAATTACTCGATAAGAGGTAACTTTGCCTATTTATTCTATCGAGGCAACTTTATCAAATCGTGTTTCCATCGCGCATAATGTCTAGTAGATATCCCCAATAATACCAATATATTTCCCTACATTTTAATTTAATTGTTTACTACTTCAGACAAGCTTAATAAAAACATGTTTGTTTGTAAAAAAAAGCTCGGTGCAGTCTTAAGTAGGGTGTCGACACCATTAACTATGTCCCATTATAAGATGCTCAGACTGTTTGCAATAATAAAATAACCAGTTTTCTTAGTATCAATGTAAACATCGGCGTAGCGACCTTTTGATTAACTGTCCGTTAAATCAACGCTATATAATTGCAACAATAATGCTCTGTCTCTTTCACACTCGTTGACAAATTCTAGAAATGCATTCCGTCTCAAAAAACCTATACGAGTGACTTCATGCTGTCCTAGTCAGTAGTGCATTATCAACAACTAACTGCACTAAATGAAATCTAAAAAAAAGTATTTCATGAAACGTGAAATTTTCTCATCTTTCTGTCTCTTTTCAATTCAGTGGAAAAAGAAAAGGATGGAAATATTTTTGATGTTGCGTAGCCGTGTCCACGAATTATCGATTGCAGTAGGTATGGATACGAGCCAATTTAAAATAAAGACACTGATTGTTTTGCGCGATCACTTGTTATTGTGAAACACGTCGGTATTTCTAAAGTAACATTTTTAAATACCGTGTAAAGTTGTTTTTTTTATTCCTGACTAATTTGACAGGTGCAAATTCCTAATTGACATAAAGTTTTAGTAAAAACCTTTTAAAAATAAGATTTTAATGAACTAAAAAGATAAAACTTACGTAAACATAGAATTTTAATATTTTCTTAAGGCTTATCTTAAAGTGTAAACAAATAACAATCATTTGAAATGTGAAACTGAATCAACGTCAGATTTTCAAAATCAGTCCGCAGACGAAAATATCGATGAACAAAATTAAAAATACATACAGACGAACATAGAACCTCCACCTTTTTTGAAGTCGGTTCAAAAACAGGGTGTGTGCTTATAACCAACTACACGATAGAAGTGAAAACTTACGACTGGAGCCGAGTATACGCGATTCAGCGTCACCGACCGGCGACCCGATCTTGACGGTTCAGTTTCGTTCACTGTTGAGAAACAGCGCAGTGCGCCTGAAGAGCTTCTCACTCAAACGCAAAGCAGTTCCATAATACGTATAGACGCCAGCACATAAACCTACCCGAACCTGTCAAATTGTCCCAATCAACTTTGAACCTTATGCTCTAGTGATAAAGTTGAAAATCTATTAAAGAAATTTGACAGAATGTAGTAGGTTGATGTGCTGGCGTCTGTACTTAATTTTTACGGAAGTCATCAAGAACTTAAAAGACCGGTAAAAATGTAAACGACCTAAAGGTTGTAACCACTTATTAGTCAGGTTATGCTAAAGGACACATTATGCTAAAGGTGAACTTTGTTTATTAACAAAGTTCACCTTTAGCATAATGTTCTAGGTCAGGCCAAATTGAGCATGCTTGAACTACTTGGACATGAGACACGTACAAATTACAATGCCAGTAGCGGGCGAGACTTCTCTCACGACGGATGTCTCGACCGCGGCTATCAAATCCACTTGTTTATTTAATACGAAAACAATTTCATCAGCCGATGTTTTCGTCAGTAAACAATGTCGATTGTTCGTGTTCTTTTAATCCTTTGTTTAGTGTTAAATTCTTATGAGGTAAAGTGATTCGTTGTTAATAAATAAACATGTTTATTTGCCTTTGTTGTGGTTGTGTCTGTTACATTTCACATTTCTTAATTCCGTGTTGTGTACAAATTTAGTGGGTTATCGATCATTATGTTCAAAGAGTTATGATTACGATAAAACACTTTATTTTGTTGTTGTCTAGCTAGTCCTTGGGTCCGAGTGGACTTACCGACTAGCTAGCTGGTCGACTTTCGGTACGATGTGCATCAAAAATAATACTATTTTTATATTTATGACAATTCTCAATAATGGACTGGCCACCCTTTATATTATACGTATAGAGATAGATAGATACCAAATTCAAATTAAAAATATTTTATTTCACATAAACCTACATGGGCACTTGTGAAACGTCAGAAACTAGGTGCACGGTTCCAATTGGTCGTTTCCTATGGAGAAGAGCCGGCAGGAAACTCCACGGTTACTCTTTTAAAAATAATTGGCTTTTACAATAGTTTCAAATAACAGTGTTATTAGGTATGGGAGGACAGTGTAGGTCTTTCAACAAGTATCAATACCTATATAGTTGGAGAAATAGAGACGTCTTATTAAAAAAAAAAAATGGGAATCAATTTTTCTTTCTGTCCAGTGGGCAAAATACCCCATGTAGGTACTTATTTTTTTTTTTAGCTTGATGTGTAGCAGTGTGTACAAACCTATTTACACAAATAAAATCATTTGACGAGAAACTCGCATTAAAATAGCTTACACTAGTTACGTAGTTCTTTATTTTATTCAGCTCCTATATTTATTATGTTTCTCTTCTCCACAGAAATCGACACCTCAAGATGACCATTACGTAGGCGCTGTAGTGGAGTACACAGTTACCGGAAATGTGGCGACGAACCTTGTCAACTACGCGAATCTTATAAAGGAAGCGGCTGATCAGGTTTGTTATTAGCAATTACAAGCCGTGCGTCCGATGGGTTCTATCTCCCATCGGCGAAAAGGGCTTCCAACCGGCGTGCGTATGACCAGCTCCCTAATTGCGATGATCAAACACAATGTTTCATTTTGACAGTTCAACAACATTCATTGCGTTATTTACGTTGTTGAGCAGACAAATTTTTCGAACATATAAAGCTATGGATTAGCAATATCCTTCAAAATGAATCAGATTGATTGATCGTGTTACGCAATCAGCGTGCAGATTTACGTTTATACACGTAAACGAGGTAAAAGGAGTAGGTATGTCATGTAAGGATCGTAGCAGGTGGCTTTCTGTAGTTTCTGCCTGCCCCCATGGAAATTAGCCCTGAGTATTTGTGTATGTAAAAATTACTTACTATCATATCCTATTTTATCCCCTTTGGGTAGGTTTGCCAACCGCCCTGTTTTTCCAGGACATGTCCTTTGGGATATCCCAGGGTGTCCTGGATAGTTTTTAAGTAACGTCCTGGGTTTTATAAAGCATCCTGGTAATGTCGTGTATTTTAAATTTAACGCTTAAATGTTCTATGACCTTCAAACGCGGGGCGTGGCGTATTTTAAATAAAGATGTAAGCCCAGCTATCTAATTACGCAACACATTTTCAATAAAATTCGAGTGGAATTGATATCATTTAAACTGGAAATTGAAAAATTTGACAGCTTTCGTATTACGTAACTCTAAAATTTTTGATATCAACTGCAGTCTGGATGAGACGCTAAAGAGTGAACGATACCCGTCTAAAAAGGCTATAACTGGAATTACGTAACCATTTTGACAGCGCTGAATTGGTTTAAAATCAACGAGTAATTTGTTTCTTCTGTCAGTTAAAATAGAAGGCAATGTACTCCTCGCATTTGATTTTCTTTGTAATATTTTTGGGATTTACTCGTATAATCTCCTTAATTATTACGAAATTATGTAAGTGAACATCGTTTTAATAAATTGTGAATGTGTTTTTGTGTAAAACCTCAATGATAAATCAATAATAGTGATATATTAAAATAATATCGAAGCGGTCGATAAATTAATAATATTGTGAAAATTATCCGCCCATAAGACGACCCACTGACCAAGTTCTCTTCTGTTACAACCTACTAAAGATATATATTATGATATTTCAGAAACGAGGTATTTTATTGAAAGACAAATTCGTACCTCGTACTGTATCCATTGTACTGAGCATAGAAGACAGTGGATTATGTAAGGACATCAATGAACATACCACACCACCATCTAAGGTACATAAGTAATAACAATATTATTTTATTTCTAAGTATTGAACATTGAATGTGTGTTTAGCACAATGTTTTATTTATTTAAACATACAATGACATACGTGTTATGTTGGTGACTACGAAATGCACCATCAAACATAAACTTTCATACATTTAATAAAGTCATTGAACCTAATAATTGTTGTATTCATTGAAGTGTGTGGGAGAGGCCAATTAGAATTTATTTTGTGGATGGATGTAATGGATCATGGAATATACATAATATAGAAGATTTACTTAAATTCTTTTTTTTTTCAGGTGTCAGGCTCAACTTCATTATTGAGGAAAAGTATAAACTCTCATGCGCTTACAGCAAGAATTAGCAAGCAGTACATACATAATCCATGATGAATTCCACAGGAATACATTAAATTTCACTAATCGTTACAATTTTCCAATTTATTTTTGCCCCATGTGTAAATATTTCATAAATGTGAATAAAGGCTATTGTCAGTTATTGTTTGCTTTGTTTACCATAATTTATTTCGCTCTATTTACTGAACCTAATGAAAATACATACATAATATCACTGTTTCACCGAAAAGTTGGGCAGAGGTTTGCCTGTACACACACATTTCACCAGTTATGTTTAAGTCCCATGTAATAGGGGACGAGCCTATTGCCATCAACCGGGCACTACTAAGAAATTCCAGGTGGAAAAACCCAATAACACTATGCCCAACCCAGGCATCAAACCCAGGACCTCATACTCAGCAGTAGCTCTTGCGACCCCTAGACCAACGAGACATAATTTTATTAATAAATTGTTGTGTTAATGAAAAAAAAAACTTCAATTCTTAAATATTTCATAATAAGTTATTTTTATTTGTAGTTTACACTGTTATCATTATCAATTAACAAAATAGGAACATACATTTATATTACTGTCATTCAAGACTCAACAGTTTTCTAAAACAACAATTATATTTCAAGAACTATCTTCAGGTTCTAAGTAGCAACGCAGCAGGTGCCTTCATTCATGCTGCCTTCATGTCTTCGTAGGTGAAACTCCCCAGGAACTCTACAGTTATAAAACAAAATCATATTATTTTCTGCTCAAATAAAGTACTTAAACATTATGGGGTTTATTTATAAACGTTACTTAAAGTTAAGTAATGATTAGCAACTGTATATCCATACATTTTTGACATTTGAACGTCATTTAACTTTAAGCAATGTTTATAAATAAACCCTGTGGCAAAGTAAAGTAGGCATTCATTGGGCCCATGGCTGGACAAAAGCCATTAGCCTAGTTATTGCTGCTGTTTGTATAATTTCTTCTTTACTTAGGGCTGATTTTTCAATGTCCAGATATTTTGTAATACTAAATTATGTAAACATTAGTTAGGTATACATAAAATATAATTATGATGTAGAAAGTTCGGCCAAGGAAATAAATATTCATAATTTTATTATAAAGTAAGTTGCCTCGCTTGATTCTTAACTATGTGACTAAAAGCTTACATTTTCATTCACAGCATTTTTGCCATCTAGCCATCCAACTTCTTTGTTAGGAAATTAAGAAGATTCATGTTGGGTAGTGTTCCATTCATGTATTTTCAGCTCTAGCACCGTCTGTGAAAATATTATGAATATGTTTTGTAGTTAGGTTAGTGGTTACTATAGTTTATTTCAGCATGTAGGTACTTATGTACAAAAATATCAATTAACAATTTCAGTTAGAATGTGAGGTTGACGGACAGGGACTCACGTTATTCCTATTTATATTGGGTTACTTACTTGTAGTGATAATCTCGACGTATTTTTCGCTATTGAGCAAAACAGTATTGATTTAATGAGAGAATTTTCCAGTTCATCCGGCTTACACAAGCCACAAGAAAAATGTTCCAAAACTGCCTAACATAGGCCCACGTTTCGTTTATGATATTAAATTAAAATTTGTAAATATAATACAATTTTGTGTTGTTCTCAGTGTTGCCATTTTTTTTCCCCGAGTGCTATAAAAAGAAATAAGATGAGACATTTTTTATAATCCGTTCAACCGATTTTGACTTCTATTGCGTTGGTGACATGACAAATGGCAGCTTCAGTAAACACTTGGTAATGTAACCACTTTTTTGCTTTTAATGTTCAACCGAACACGAAACGGTTTATTTAAATGTGTAATCTTATTTCAAATAGAGTATAGTTTAGTTTCAAACATTTTTAATTTTATTTATCTGTTACTGACATTCGGTCGCTGTTTTGGAGGTCCATTTGAAAATTTGAGACTGAAAATAAAACAAAAGGTCAAAGTATTTTTTTAAACATCATCCAACTTAATCTACAATAATTAATGAAAAAGTTAGTGAAGATGTTTGAATGTTTGTTAGATCTATACATAACTTGGGCATAACGGCAGATTTTTTTTACCCCGGTAGTATTTTCCCGTGAAATATTTTTTAGAAATGACGTCGTTTTGCGATCACTACTCGGGCGGAGCCTCTGATTATTTTCAACATATTCATCATGGTGAACAGTTTTGCCAAAACAGCGTTCGAATCTGCAGTGGTTTCGGCATTTGAAAGAAATACATCGTAAAATCACTGACACAGGTTTTAGACAAACAATAAAACATGCCATTATCTTGTTATTTTAATATTTTCTCGAGTCAGTTTTAGTAATTGATTGTATTGTTTTCTACAAATTGAATTAAACTAACCACTAGACAAAACCACCAGCCACTAAAAGCAACCCGCAATTTCAAGCAATTTCTTCGCCAGTAGGGGTGTCCAAACCCCCAGGTTTAGTGGAAATCCCACTAACATGACAACACTGCTTTTCTACGATTTTGTCATTGGCCACAGATAAAAAAAACCGGGGAAAGGAAACGTTTTGTTACGTATTTCAATTATGGTAGTTTTTGATAGAAAGTGTTTTAAAAAATGGTTTTTAATTTTTCGGCAATCATTGTACATTTTCATTTATAAGCACTATTATAGCATCAGTTATAATTAAAACAAAATTAAATTAATGCACAATAATTTGGAAATTAATCATGCCTTTAAGGTGGAACAAAACATATAAATCAAAGACGTATAGCCGTTTTATAAGAACAACCCTATTCAATTCCGGTCGATTGGTAAAAAATGTTTATCGTAATTCCAATTATGCCATGCGATTTAAATTGGACTTGGTTTCGATTCGGAATTGATATCAAAAATAAAATGTGTTGCGCAATTAGGCTGCAGGTTCGACCGGGCGGGCATAATTTTATAGCGGCGATTTTTTTACGCGTATTGGATTTTCAACGCTCTGCTTAGCGCGCGTAGAGTTGAATATCCAACAGTGTGTTTTTTTGACGCGCTGGGTGCGCTCTTGTTGGATTCTCAATGCTCGGCTCAATACCGAGAGTTGAAAATCCAGTGTAAGAATAAAAATCGTTGGATTAACGTGCTCTCTGCTTGTTGTCTCTTTCTCACTACTATTTTCGCGCGCTAGAGTTTAATTGAACCTGAAACTCATTGCGTGTTGCTATTAACGACTGCTCTCATACTGCGTTCTTTTTTTAATCCGATATGTCCTGGTATTTTCAGTTTCTAATCCTGGTTTTCAAAATTTGAGGATGGCAACCCTACCTTTGGGTGCATTTGCACATGCAAGGAACTTATGTGCAATTTTTCATGCTTCTAGACTAGACCCAACAGTTTAGGCTATGCTTTGTATGTCAGTGGGGGAAGAAATAAATGAATTTTAGACTTGAGATATAAGATATTTTATTATTAATAGATTGGCGAAACTTCACAGCACTCATGATGGTATCCGCATTTAAAATAATAAGTAAGGATTGGCAAATATTAAAACACACAAAAAAAGCACAGTTCTTATCAATATTACAGAATAGATTACACTCGTGGAAAGTGTATCTAAAACTATTTCCGTCTCAAACTCAAATCTTGGAGAAGTTAAAACTCACTTTAAGCCCGAATCTAAGTTGTCAATTTTGTATTAAGAACTTTACCTCAGCTGAAATAAGTTTCGAAATGCAAAACTAACTCGGAGGTTTGTGCTTTGAAAGTACAAACCTCTCCTTGGAAATAGTTTAGAGACACTTGCTTTACAATAAAAATTAAAAAAAAAACACTACGACATCATAAGAATAATGACTTAAAATACAATAATAAATACGTCGTTTTGATTACTGAACGGATTCATTAGTTCCAAAATACTAATAGATACATACATAAAAGCACGCCTTGTTTCCCCGAAGGGTTGGGCCAGAGGTGTACAGACCTATAGTATAATGATAAGTAGTTTAACATATCGTCACCTTAATACGCAAACCTCGTAACTCCACCATAGGTTGAAAATTAAGTTTTGATGGCAATTGCTGCGTAAAAAAATTTGGATTTTTTCATTGTAATCATCGTTACTTTTTGTGCTCTGGTAACACTAAAAATGGATGTCAAGCACACCTCGTAAATGCACCATCAATTTTTTTTCAAAAGCAAACCTTGTAACTCCTTTATTAACGTCTTTTACTATGGCAATGTAATGGCTTGAAGTTGTGTGTGCAGACCGGCGTGCTAATTTTAGGTTTAAGCAGAAAATATTACGTTTCCAGTAAAATGGTAAGTCTCTAAGCAATATTAATAACATGTCAAATTGTTTTGAACAAGATTGAACGCAATAATTGAAGTAATAATACAGTAAATGGAATGTAAACTTTTAAATGGAGTTACAAGTATTGCTTACAATATTCTTCTGAGTATGTTGGCTACGTAACTCCTAATTCATATTAAGCGGGAACGGTCGTTATTTTATTTTTTTAAGGAAAAAGTGTCATAATAATTTTTTACGTAAAATACCTTTATCGTAGTATAAAAAATGATGTTACCTACTTACCTATAAATTATTTAAATGAACAGAATAGTTTTCAAGTGATTATACTACTTAATTTAATATTCAGAAAGATGTCCATATTTTAAGCAAATAATAAATGTAATAGGTAATTTTCGTTTACATTACAGTTTTCATTTTTTCACCTTTCTTTAAATTATTTAGTGTATGAATTCCTTTTTTTTAACAGAATAAAAGAAGCTTACAAATGGTGAAGTTGTCCCTTAAAGGCGAGACTTCTGAAAGCCGTAAATCACTTCCCAAAATTCAAATTCTTGAAAACATTATAATAAAGAAAGCAGATAGTACTGATTCATTACAAACCTCGTCAGCGAATATTGCACCAGCCCCACCCACGATCACCCATAAGAGTTACGATCAGCCTTGCTTAGAAGATGTAGTTATCGAGTTCATAGATTTACAAAATTACACTACTCCTGATGATACTGGAACCATAGAATTGGAGACTGACCCTACAGTGATAATATCAAATGATACGAATAAAATAGACGTAGAATGTAGCTCTCAAAATAATGTTCAAGATGAAATTAATGAAGAAATAGTCGCCAACGAGCTGAATATAGTGTACCAGCCTACTATCAGCAATAGTTTTTTAAATACAGTACAAGCATTGAATTGGACTACAGTTGAAGCTCCAGACTACCTAATCAGCGACGATAGTCTTGATAAAAAAATTGTAGCCTATTCAGATAGTTCCGACGCTTCGGCAGATGAAGAAAAAAGGATAAAACGAAGAAAAAGGATCCATGTGAAAACTTCCGCCTGGAAACAGGAAATAAATAAAGATAAGAGACAGTTTGGTTATCCGTACAAAGGTAAGAAAAAACAAGAACATACCTGGAAATATGATGTGGAAAAACAAGGAAGAGTATTGAAACCGAGATGTAACTGTAGAATCAGTAAGAAGAAAAGTAAGTTAGATTGTAATCGAATAGCAGACACAGACAGAGAAGACATTTTCAGGACATTTTGGGCACTAAATTGGGATCAGAAAAAAGTTTACGTAAATAATACAGTTAAGCTTCTAAAGGTTCATAGACCAAAAGATAGAAATAACGCATTGACGTCAAGGCGTACTTTTTCATATGAGTATTGTTTACGAGTTAGAGAAGCTACTGTCAGAGTCTGTAAACAGATGTATAACAATACTTTAGGGATTGGAGAATGGACGGTTCTGAACTGGAAGAAAGAGGGACTACCCCGCAATGTTAAAGAAACAGTTACTAAAACACCAGTAGCAATAACAGCTTATGCAGAAGAAAAAGAGGGTTTAGAACGGTTTTTAAAATTCCTACCATTGATGGAAAGCCATTATTGCAGAAAATCTTCAACAAAACTGTACATACAACCTGACTGGCCATCCAAACAGGCTATTTATAAATTTTACAAGGAAGTCTGGTGTTCAGAGAACCACGTCAAGCCTATGTCCTCTTGCTCATTATATAACGCTCTGGATAAGAAAAACATATCTATATTTAAACCTAAAAAAGACGAATGTGAGCTTTGTATGGCTTATAAATCTGGCAATATACAACAGAGTGATTATGAACACCATATTTCCAAAAAAGAAGAAGCAAGAAGTGAAAAGATTAAAGACAAAGAGTCGGAAAGGTATGTTTTTGCTATGGATCTCCAAGCGGTTTTACTATGCCCCAAATCTAATGTATCAAGTCTGTACTACAAGATGAAATTGAAAGTTCACAATTTTTGTATGTACTATCGAAGAACTTCATATCTAAGCAGTTTGAAAACAAAATCCCGTGAACACGATGACCACATCTCTTACCACCCCGGTTCAATAGCGGCCGAGCGCTGCAAGCAGAAATAGCTCTTACGGTGTATAGATATGAACTTCTTCGATGGTACAACTTGCACACCAAAGACGCTTACTGTTTTCTTTGGAATGAGACAGAAGGTGGCGTAAATGCTGAGGAGTTTGCGTCAATTGCCACCAAAACTTTAAATACAGAAGTATGTCCCTTCATGCAAGATGATAACCGGCGAATAGTTATCTACAGTGATGGCTGTACATCACAAAACAGAAACAGCGTAATGGCCAATGCTTTACTTAATGTGGCTATGATAAATAATGTAGTCATTGAGCAAAAATATTTAGAAAAGGGGCACACACAAATGGAAGTAGATAGTGTACATGCTTGCATCGAAAGGAAATTAAAAACTAAAGTGATAAACGCTCCTGCAGAGTATCTTGGTGTTTGCAAAGAAGCAAGAGTGAACCCAAATCCCTACCGTGTGCAGTACTTGACTCACGAATATTTTAACTCGTATAGTGGCATGCTCTTTTACAAATCCATTCGACCTGGAAGAAAGCCTGGAGACCCAGTAGTCACAGATGTTAAGGCGTTCAAATATATGCCTGATGGTCAAATCTTTTACAAGCTAAAATTTTCAGATCCTTGGGCCAGTTTGCCTCAACGCAAAAATAGAATAGTTGTTCCAAAACAGTTGAGTGCCTTGCCAAAACTTTACAAAGAAAGGCTTAAAATTAAAAAAAGGAAGTATGATGACTTACAAAGTCTAAAAAGCTCGCTTCCGAAGGATTATCATCAATACTATGATAGTATTCCTTATGAAGATTAAAGTTTATGATTGTGAAACAACAATTTTTTCTTTGATTAAAAATTATTCATTGATACATTGATCTCAAAATAATTTTATTTAAGTCAAGTTTAATTACTGTTTGTGTTATTCATGGGTCGTTGTAATGTTATTACAACAGCCCAAGAATAATGAATAAGCTCATTGTTATAAGTCTTTATTAACGGCCTTTTACCCGTGTAAAAGGACGTTAGTAAAGATTTAAAATAATGTTTAATATATGGGTTTTTTTTTTATGACTGATTACTACCTATGTGCCCTTTGTAAAACAATTAAAATAAATAAATATTTTTTCTAATTAACTTATTTGGCTATCACTTTATCAATTAGGTACTAGACAACCTCGTAACTCCAATTTTTATTTTTATTTTACATGAATTAAACTTGTAACTCCTTTTTTTTTTTTGTAAGTGTCTTTAATGTATTTTTTTTTTTAAATATAATTGTTTACGTACTTTATAGTATCCATTTTGTTGCAAATTAAATTCAAAATTAAAATTAAATTACTAACATAATTTTTAAAATCAGTTTTGTTGCTCCTGTAAAGTTAGTCAAAATGGAGATACAAGTTTTGCGTATTAGTGTGACGATATTTAACATTAACATTAACTGATCGGCGAAGCCACCTCCGAGCAGTTATTAGTAAGTACTTATTTTTACATGAACCCTGTATATCGAGAACAGTCGCGCGGCGCAGTCGGTTGGCTTTCAGCAGGCCAGCTAGCTAGCTCTCTCGTCCATGTTGATATCGTGATCCCTATTTGCTGATAACGGCCGACGATTTAATTTATTTAAGTAAAATTCGTACCAAATTTCTCGATTACTCTTTACAATAACCAAAAAAATGTCCAATATTAGCGCATTGGAGTGAAATAGTAGAAATTGCAGTAATCTCGCTAGATAGCCGGGATCGACTCCGACTAGCGATACAATGAAATCAGACAACAAGAAGACGTCACTCAATATAAATATCAAAGTGGCGAAGTAGAAGCGAACCCATAATGAATGTGCTGTAAGTGCGCTTGTGTTCGAACTACGACCAATTGAATATAAAATTATAATGTAAAGTAAACAGTTAATTATAACAGGTAAAAAAATTATGTAAATTCTTACAATGTTGATGTTGAAAAGTGAGTTCAACGCCACGTAAGTTAAACAAAAAATAAGGCTGGTTAAAAAAGACACGCCCCAACCAAAGAGGCTACTGATATTTATTAAATAACTCCTTTGGATATGGCTATTAAAAACTTGCACAGTGTCCACGTATAAACTAAAGCATATAACAATCAACCAGAGATTTTTCACTGTAACGAAGTATATTAGCAGAAATGAAGTTATTATATTGTATCCTACGGAACCATTGTTTCTAACACAGCTGTTGATCGTTTTCATTGAATAGACGAAGAAGTTTGCTAGAATTGCGTTGAGGCACACGTAGTTTCTGTAATTCCGGAACTTCTCCATTAAGTACCATGACGTCACTCCGTATATCAACGTCACTAGGGTCAGCACAATCTCAATGGTTCGTAATATGAAGAAAAGAGTATCATCACTCTCACTGTCAGGCATGGTGAAATTCACTTGCACAGTTTTGATTATTTCACCTTTAGCTTGAGAAAAAGTTTTCGTGAATAGTTTGACTTAAAGCACTCTGCAAAATAGATGCTGTTTCCGAGACTGTCGATGAAACAATAATTATAAAATAATAACCAAATGCTAGGAAATTAATGCAATGCGTTTTTACGAGTAATACAATTAGGTACCTACACCGTATTCTTTTTTTGACTTTCCTGTTTGTGACATTAATATCGTACGACGAAACAAACCTATGACATAGGTAGTCAAGTCCATGGGAACAAATTGGGCAAAGTCAGCCTTTATTTCCAAGCAGTAAGATCGGTTTTCGTTGCTCAATTTTTACTTCAGAAGTGCACCTACATAAGCACAGTTTATTACCCTGATTATACTGTGGTTTAAGTACCTAGCTGAGCTGCACCGCAGGTTGACATTGGATTGGAAACAATGCTGGAATAAACCCAGGACTGATGCCTAACCTTTTGTATAACCTAAAATAGAATTTTAGGTACGGTTAGCAGTACAACTAATATTTCAAATATGATATGTTATATTTAAAAAAAACATGTACCAAAGCGCAAGTCTCTCTCTCACTCTTCAAAAAAAGGAAAAAAAAATAATAATATTGACAATTCTTCTTCAGTTCTGAATGAATAAGCCGTGGGATTTCTCGTCGGTAAAAGTTACTAACTACCACAAAAACTTCTAACTATCAAAAATTCTTCCTTAATCAAAAGGAATTCTTGTGCTAAGTTCACTCTTCAAAACCTAGCGGCTTAGTTCGTGCGTTTTCTGTCAGTGATCCCGAATGAATGAATTTAAGGTTTTATTGATTGTTATATTTTTTATCTAGTAGTAACTCCGAAAGTTGAAAGACCATACAGTTTCAATACATAACAAATCACAAAAAAAAAAACTGATTTTTCCTTAAGAGTCTTTAAATAATAACCAAATGGATAATTAACAATTGTACAATGTTTTCAGGGTGCTGACATCGTGGTGTTCCCTGAACTGACCCTCACAAACAGCTCGACTTACTTCACGGTACCAATCCTCGGCGCACTGCGGCAGTATCCTATTCCGGCTCTCTACCCCTTGTTATTCGATGAGGTTTGTATGTTATACTATGTTATACGAGTTTTTATGGAGTGTTTCTATTTAAACTTTATGGTCTCATCGTCTTGAAGATTTTAATATGTATATAATATTCTACTGAAATATTCGTATCAGATCGTTATATAGCGTCGACACCAAATTAATTTGCATAGAGCAGGAGGACGTTGGTGATAATGATCGGTCTTGCTTTGAAGAGTAGAGTAGCGTGGCAGGGTACCTTCAGCTAGATTTTTAGTCATAAACACATTTACCAATACCAAGCATTGGTTCAAAATTAAACATCCAATAACCTTGAATGAATTTCTCTTGAAATCAAATACTTTAATGGAATAAAAAGAAAATGAATGAATATGAGCCTGCAATATCTTTCAAATCGTTGTTCCAGTTCATGGTAGGCATATCAACAGCCGCGCGGCAGAACGACATCTACGTGGTGATCAACGGTCGCGAGCATTTGGACTGCACAGCCCAGGACACGGGGGAAGAGTACTGTCCTGAGGAGAAGGAGTACATTTTCAACACCAACGTTGTCTTCGACAGGTCCGGAGCGGTTATTGACAGGTGAGCCCATTAAGGACCAGAAAGACTACTGGTCACAGCGAGCGTGCCATGTGGATGCTGAAATGACTTGAATCATGAGGAACAACTGTTTTAGAAAATGAATACATATCTTTTTTGCTGCCGTTATCGTTGTCATTCTCATCTTTCTTGGCTATATTTTTTTTGTATTCTGTTAGGGTTAATTCAAGAGCAATAATAATAATTTTAGCAGTAGGTGGGTGGGCCACCAACTGCTAAAACTAAGGAATAGTGCAATAGTGACGAGTGATGAGTTTGATTAGAGAGATTCATTTTATTGGAGGTTATGATTATATTAATTTCAACCTTGTTGTTGATCACGGCTGGTATATACAATATAAATTAAATGACCGTCAGGCACGACATCTATCTGAAATTAATTATGGTTAAGGCTTAGCTGCCATGGCTTATTTAATTTTTCAATTGTTTTTATCTTTTTAATAAGGACGCTTTTCACATGCTCGTCTTTCTACATGAATGATGTAACCAATATTTTATAAAAAACAATTTTAATTAAAAGTCTTCGTGGAATTTCTTGCCCGTTCTTCTACATAGGTACTTACTACGCTTTGGAATGGGCAACTAGCTTCATATCTGGCTGCCAGTAAATGATTAATTGAAATAAATGCTTTGAGTTTGAGTATGAGTTTGAGCTGACAATCAAAACTAACATACCTTTTGTCGTATCTTCCAGATTCCGCAAGATCAATTTATTCGGCGAGTACGCGCACACTCCAGCCTTGCGTCCTGATCTGGGCTTGTTCACCACAGACTTCGGAGTAACCTTCGGCCACTTCATCTGCTTCGATCTCATGTTCCAAGTGCCGGCAGTGCAGGTGGTGCAGAAGAGCCAAGTTAAAGATGTCATATTCCCCACCATGTGGTTCTCTGAGCTACCATATTTGACTGGTGAGTGACAAAAACTGGAAGGGATTTTCGCTGCTAAGAGGGTTAACCAGGGATATAAGGAACGAGGTCTCATTTGATTGGTCGACCCTGTGGTGTGTTGGTGTACTCAACACTGTTCTGTTATGTTTCAGCTGTCCAGATTCAGGAAGCGTATGCTTATACTCTTGATGTCAACTTCTTGGGAGCTGGAGCCAATAACGTCAGAGTTGGCAGTGCAGGTAAGCTATAACATTTTTTCGGCTAGTTTGTCGGCAAAACATATTTATCTCAATATTATCAATGTTCATCTCATCATCAATCAGAATGTGGAGATTCTTTCGTCTAATAACCTTACATTAATTACCCGACTACGGCGAAGCAATAAGGAGAGTTATGATTTTGACCGGTATATATGTATGTATGTATGTTATGTATGTATGTCCATCTGTTACCTCATAACTTCTAAACCACTGATCATAATTTGGCAAATGAGGTATCGTTAGGCTATTTGCCGTCACATTAAATTCAAAATAGCGCCCTATAGAGGATATAAAGTCACGAATTAAAAAATGTGTACTTATAAGCACATTTCAAAAATATATTTAATATAACCCCAAAATATAATATCAAAAATAGAAGTTATAAAAACTAAAACCCAACTACGACAATAAAGTCTACTAACAATGTAGAAACAAGATATCACAAACAGACTAATTAAAAATCCAGGTTTAGGGCATAAATCGAATAGATTACGTGTGACTCCGGGTATTATGTCTGTGATGTCTTGTTTATACCTTTTTAGTTGACTTTTTCTTCGTATTTGGGTTTTAATTTTTATAACTTTTATTTTTTTACTTTTCAGGTTCCGGAATATATTCAGGCAAAGCTGGTGCTCTGATCAGCATCATGCCAGGAGTACCCACCACTAAAGTACTTGTAGCTAAAGTGCCTAAAGTACCTGGACAAGTAAGACTTTTTCTCTTACTTTTAGGGACAGAATTTACCAAGAGCTGCCCGACTCTCGTTAGTATCCCAGAAGTCGTCACTTACATTATGAGCTAGTAAGTATAATAATCATAATTAAGTAATCCCAATTTATTTCTATATGTTGAAAGAGAATATTGCAATACTCCTCACGAACCATTTTTAGCTGTGTCTAAGTCTAACTTCGATCAACTATACATAAGTCTTAAGGTTTTAAGTACATTTGTAATGCTACTCACCAATCAATAACTTCCTCCATTTCTTCAGGTAACAGAACCGTTCCCTGGTCCTATCTACGACAACCCGGCAGACCATGACAGCCTGCACCTGATCACAGATCTGTCGCTCCCTTCGCACGTCAGCAGGCTGCTGGAGGTGGGCTCCCAGGAGTTCACGTTGGTGCACAGGGATATAACCTGCACTTTCAAGGCCTCGCTTGCCCAGAGAGATGGCAGCACGGTAAGTTGACTTTGGAGATGTGTTTTTTTTTCTTTTATTGTTTATTGCATGGCCGCTTTGATATTCGTAGTGACTGACGTGCCCTTGCATGCGTATTTTTAATTTCCATGTTTTGCATGATATGTTACTAACCGAAGTTGGTTGATTTTTTTTATAGTTTATGCTTATTTATTTTATGCAGCAATTACAATGTTATTATAATTATTACAAAATGGTTTATATATGCTACTAACACGTCTTGTGCACCCATGTAAACTTAACAACACGAAAATTAACAATTTGCACGCGTTTATTTATTGAATTGTACTATTTTAGTGCGATTTAGTATTTGCTTTTATGGTTTTAATTTATGTAGTGTACATGTAGTGTATATGATATGATGGAGGTAAGTAACCTTTTGTTTTACGTCGTTATAACCTATTTTATGATTTACTAATAAAATCATCAGGCCTATTTTTTCTAACATATAATAAAACTTGGATGACAATTATCATCACCGTAACGCTTGGCGTCCGAATGGGTAAACACAGAATTGTCACTGAAACCACTTGAAATAAGCTGTGATCCATTTTTCTAAAAATCTCCTTCTTCATCTACCTAGTCACCTTTAGATGTCAGTGATCAGTACTTCACCTTTTCTATCATTTCCGTAGAACTTTTTTCACCCTACCTAAACAATCATTCGACTGTTGAGTATATTAAATAAATTGTCATGTTGCCAGTCGGTGCGGTACCGCGCGTTCATACAAGATGGCACCCACACATACGCGCGGCGTGAGATCGGCGTCACCTCCTGCCTTCTCGTCGCCTGCAAGACTGATGACGTCACCACCTGCTCTTACAGGTAGGATAATCATTTCTTCATATAATCAGAATATCTTTTCCGTCTTATTATTCCAATCATCTTATAAAATTATTTCACTAAGTGGGCGATACGAAATGCTATCCACTGGTTACTGATGAACCACCGTGGCCTTTCCACGTGGTATATTAAGCATAATGTCATCAAGCATATAACATTTTATCCACAGTGGAGTCGTTTACTGATGTATTTCAATTACGTTTCAATTATTTCAGGTTCAATAAAACAGAAGAAACCACAATAGAAAAACTGGAAATAGAAATGAAAACGTATAGGAACACGCACAACGATACGCTTGATTGTGACAACATCGAGTACTTCCCGGTCACCCTGAGATACAACAAGTTTCCGCTCAGTCCTAAGAACTTCACTTACACCGCGAAGTTGAGGGACCAATCTAAGTGCGAAACGAAGGTCAAGAACACCGTATCTGTACTACAAAAGGAAATTCTGAGTAGAAACAATCGGGAGCGTTTGAATTTCAAGATCTTGGTTCCACAAAACGAACTAGTCACGTTTGGCATCTGGGGAAGGATCTATACCAGAGATATTGACCACAATAAAGGAGCATCTGAGGAAGATCTTCATCATTTTAATACTTTACTGGATGATATATTCAGTTCTGATTAAAAAGACTGAATTTATGGAATATTGTGCCATTTTTAAATAATTTTATGTTAAGTAGTTTGTAAGTATAAATGTGAAGGTGAATGGGAAAACAAAGTATAAAACTGAAACATTGTGACAATTGACAATTTGTAATTATGTAATAAGAAATGATTTTTGTCTATATAGGTACATATCATGTCTCTAATAATACTCTCGTAGGTCAAAATAGAATTATCCCTCTATCTCGTAAGGATAGTTTTGTCAAACATAATAATAGGGTTGACAAAATTTTTTTTTGTCCGTCTAGTAGATTATTAAAAAAATATTGGACGCATATTTTTTCTTTTTATCCGTAATGAAAAGATTACGGCAATGCATTGAGTAGGCAATACTTTAAAATCTAACCTTAAAACGGTACATTTTATTCATTATTAAATGTTTAATTTTTTCGTATCTTTACTTATTTACTTTGTCCCGCTTATTCCATCACGTCTCCTTTATCATTAACCTACCTATTATATTATATTCTTTACCATACCGCCAGGATATTATATTTCGAAGTGATTCATGGATCATTAGAGTAGATAGTTTGGGATGTAAATACTTTGATGGATAGTACGTATACCAATCGTCATTAAACTTTGGGGTTGTTTGTACCTACTAAAACATACCTACATCCTGAACCATAGGAGCTACAGGGCTACAGAGCAGTATGAGCAGTTTTGATATGTATGTATATGATCTGGCATGTTGACCTGTTTCGCATAGTTGGTCAATAATACCTCCATACATTGTACATTAATCGATGAAAACAAAAACCTGAGCAGTATCACCGTACAAGAACAAGATGGATGCATGTAAGTAGTATGAAAGATTGCTACTTAGATAATATGATCCGGACAAACGTAAAAAACACACAGACGCACAATGTCAAAGAGTTGACTGCTCCGCACACAATATCTTCATCATCAGCACACATATACTAGGTCCAAAAGGTAATTATAGTAGTGCACGTAAAGGAACACTATGTCTTCTGTGGGCCTAGTACGAACGCGTAGAGTAGCCGTAAGGTACATTTGAACGATTTCAGAATTGAAAATAAGTACTCGGTTCGCACCTTCGTCATCATTAATATCATCATTCTCCTGCCCTGTCGGAACCCTTGCATATGGAGTCGGCACAAAATGTCTTTTTCCTCCATATTATTAGTCGTCATCTCGATAGTCATCCCCTTTCTAGCCATTTCATCTTTCACACCTTCACACTGGCCTTCCCTTACTCCTATAGCCATCGACAATAAATTCATACTCGTACATTGCTAAATATTTATGTCGTACACTATATTTATTTAATTTAAACACTAGAAGTGTTAGACCTAGAAAGTCGCAAAATTTCAACCAAAATGCTACAGGATTGAGAGAGTAGTTTTTCGATTAAAAAAACGTTCGAATTGACGTAACGTTTCCGTCACGCGTTCGTCCCAGCACGAACCGAACGAAGCCTACGTTCACTGTGCCATGGTATAATAACATATATATTATTATACCATGCACTGTGCCTGTCTTAACAGCCAGTGACGTATTATATCTCTATTGAATCCAATCACAGGCATCACATTTATTTTTATTTTTATTGCAGCATTACAGATACAGAGCTGGCGTATTTGGCGGCGTAAGATCTTACTCCGGAGTAGCGACGGGCGGCACTAGGATTTGTGGCGTCTACGCCTGCACTGGAGATACCAGGGAGACTTGTGGCCTTAGGTAACACATAATCAACAATTAGTTCTTGTTCTGATGAAGAAAGCTAGGATGTAGTAAATTAGGTGCTTGTAAAAGATCACGTCATACTGACCTGAACTATTAATGCTGAAAACAACCTAGAGGAAATTCTATTAAGTCTTTAGTCTGGACAATGCAACCCTTCGGGGAGAAAGAGGCGGGGTTTGCAATTTCCAGCGCCTCCAATCGGCCTGTTTGCAAATATTTTATTAAAGCAGTATCTCTTGGCAATAAATGGTGCGTTGCTTTCTGTTGTTTGCTTTGAAATGATCCGACACACTCAAAACAAGATGAGCCGCCAATACCGCTTAGTTAACAAACACAAAACACATTCATTGGCCTGCAGAATGTCCGAATGAAGTAACAAAACCTCTTTGTCAACAAAGTCCCAATAACAACATAACTCTGTTTACCTATTACAGGTTCTCCAGCTACATACCAGACACAACGGCAATTTTCGAGGAGCTGGTTATAACAGCCAGGATGCCAACTCCCGCCATCGTCAATGACCTGGAAACCAACAACGCCATAATGTACCCTGTCTCTTCCAAGGTTTCCATCATGCCTCTCGAATCAAAAGAGTTCGACTACACCACTTCTAAATACAGCACCAATTCCATATATACTATGACTTTGAAGAACAGTAGTGCTGAGTTGTATACGTTCGCTATTTGGGGAAGACGGTTCGCGACTGATGGCCAGACTGAAGACCCACCGTTGACTGATGCTGAAGGCGACTTGACACCAGCGTCGACCACTGAAGGTGCTTCAACTGAAAGCTCGGCGACTGATAGTACAA
Organism: Xanthia togata; assembly: GCA_963853775.1. Lineage (NCBI taxonomy): Eukaryota > Metazoa > Arthropoda > Insecta > Lepidoptera > Noctuidae > Xanthia > Xanthia togata. The sequence continues at coordinate 16,523,880 of OY970809.1, forward strand.
CAACTCCAAGTACAACAACTGAAGCAGCAACAGCACCAAATGCTTCTGCAGTTCATCTTCTGTGTCGAGTGCTGTTGGCGTCTATTGTGGCTTTGATATGTTTCAGTCAGTTTTAGATAGGGTTAAATTAGGACAAGAATTGACAAAAAATATTTGTTTGATATTGAACAGACATACCATACCAGCATTACCAGCTCATGCCATCTTATTATTTATTTTTATAATGTACCAAAGATGCAATTTTACTATCATATAATTGAAGTTAAACACGGAAACTGTAGAAAGTTATAGCAAAGAAACTGGAATCAGCCGTTCTGTTTATTGCTATAGTTGTGGCGTTTTAACATGGCATTAGCGGTCATTGCTCTTTCTCTAATATCTCTTGTAGGAGCCCAAACTATGTATGTTTTTTCGTTTTGGAACTCAAACTCAAACTCAAAGCATTTATTTCAATTAAACCATTTACAGGCACTTTTGAATTGTCAAGGGGTCGGTCGGTCAAAAATATGAAGCTAGTTGCCCATTCCAAAGCGTAGTAGGTACCTATGGAGAAGAACGGGCAAGAAACTCGACGGACACTCTTGTAAATAAAATATAAAATTGATACAAACTATTGGTTACATCATTCATTTTGAAATTGTGCATGTGAGAACAATGTAATAAGACGTGCACGTTCGTAAAAGCGTCCGTAATAAAAAGAAAAAAAGAATCATTCAAAAACTTAAAATAAATTAAAATAAGCCATGGCAGCTAAGAGATGACCAGTCCCAACTGACGGCGCCCGTTCACGAACATGACGCATGGATTAGCACCATTCAGCTCAACCATTTTGAAGGGAGCTAAATGATCCAACACACACGCCACCATCAGCGAGACATTTGAGTGAGCATGACATACTCACAGCCGCCAGGGAACATTCAAGTCAATGAAATTCTACATATTACCCGGTAAATGGTAGCTCTTTAGTACATAGTACTCACACCTGTGCTATGCAATTATATAATACAAAGGAAATTGAGTTTATACAATACAAAAATGGTCTTACAATCTTCAGCAACTACATCAGTATTTTCAAAATGTTAATCAGTGTGTATGTCAATTAGTTGTGGAGCAGGACCAGCACTGCACACCGCAGGACAGAACATGTTGAAGATCATGATAGATATTGATTCAGGACGTTAACGGACTTTATTCCAGTTTTTGAAATAAAAAAATGTTAGAAAATGTAGGTGAGTCAATGACCGCTATCGCCAACGCTTAAACGTTGTACATACTTATAGTATTGGTATTTAAATTAATGAAACACATAGCTGATAAGTTTGAAGTGTGTTTATCTAGGGATCTTTGAAAATTATGATTGTTATCATTTATTTTTATAAGGGTGGTTGGTTGGTTCAGAATGAGGAACCTCCTCACAATGCGTGCCATATCCAAGTCTGTCTTCAGTATCCGACTCTTGACTAGCTGTTTAGCGACAGCTTTTAGTTGCTCGTCGAAGGTTTTCACCGTCAAACCCTTTACCAATAATATGATAGTAATAATATTTATGTTACTGTACCTATCCATTATTTTGATAATTTGTATCTCTTACGATTAAATACGTAAGTAGGTCCTCTACCTTTTCTATTGTAAATGCGCCATTTTTGATTGTGTTCAATTAAAAGATCAAATTATTATGAAGTAAGTAGGTTACTAAGTTACTCGAAGTGTTTAGAATCATTGTTATTGCCACAAGATCGTGGGTACACCTATTAGTAGGTACCTATGCTAGTGTCGCTAAATATCTTAATAATTATTGTTATATAAATAAATAAATATAAGGATCAGTGGTGGCTCAGTGGTAACGGCTGCGACTTACGAGTTGTAAGGTTGTTGGTTCGAACCCAAGCAGGCATTTTACTTTGTGCATTTAAATTCATCACCATTGCTCCCAAACGTAAAGGAAAACATTGTGAGGAAATTGGCATGTCCAAGAACCAAAAATTCGAAGACATGTGACATCCGTCAATCCGCACAAGGCCCGAGTGTTGAATTATGCCTCACTCCCTCTCACAGAGACGAGGCTTGTGTCTCGGCGGCATGCGGCAGTGGGAAAATTATAGGCTGATAACATAATCAGCCTATCAATAGCATAATAAATAAAAATAAGTTATTGAAATATACTATTGTTAACCAGTTTGATGTGTACTTTATTTATACATAGGTATAATCCTAAATTATTGCGATATTAAAGATGAGCAAATAAGGACCTAGCACCAAGCCTTGGGGTACACCCATTTTCAACTTGAGTTCTATTTTTCATACGATGTATTTGGGACTGTGAAAATTGCTTTATAATATGAAGACTAAATAAATGCTTTTGGTAAATGACTGACTGTCTATCCGTATTTATTTAGAATATACAATTATTTCCTCATATTTACAAATGAGTTGAAAATATTGATATATTTATATGAGTTATTATATTTTGGTGCTAGTTCCCTTTGTTATTTGCTCATCTTTAATATCCCAATAATTTAGGATTATATTATTTCGGAGACACATAATAACATATACTTACTTATCTACTCATGTCAGTGCTGCATTTTTCAGCTCGAGTTCCTGGGTAGTATCGTCAGATCGCAGCAGTGATGTCTCTGTCTAGCATAGACTAAAACGCATATAACTTTGCAATTTTTTGAGATATTTAAACAATATGTTTTTCTGTGGCTTAATTTTCTTGTCAGTTTATAAAAAAAACAGTGAAATATACCTATGTGATTATGCCAGCATCTGCCACGCCATAAAGATAATATTAAAACTCATAAACTTACTTGAGATAATAATGAAACAGCTTAGTATCTTATCATCAATTCAAATATCAACAAACTTTATTTAGAATTTGCATTGTATTTTACATTATCAACACGACTTAACTTAAAAGGTGGTATCTTACGCAGGAATAGTCAGGGGAAATCGTATCATATTATACCTATTTGGGTAGTCCCCAAAAAAGCAGACGCATCCGGTAAAATCAAATGGCGTCTTGTGATAGATTTTCGCGAAGTCAACGAAAAAACTATAGTCGATAAATACCCCATACTCAACATTTCAGACATTAAATAAATTAGGCAAATGTCAATATTTTAGCACCCTCGATCTCGCTAGCGGATTCTACCAGGTAGAATAAGATATACATACTCGTACGACCGCTTTCAACGTAGAAAATGGTCACTACGAGTTCCTAAGTGACATTCTTCTTCATGGGCTTAAAAAACTCCCCGGCAAACTTTTCAGCTTGTAATGGACAACATCTTAAGAGACCTTCAGGACGCCTGTCTAGTATACTTAGATGACGTCATTATATTCAGTACATCCCTGCAGGAACACATTATTTATTTGGAAAAGGTTTTAAAAAGGTTACGGGAAACTAACTTCAAGATACAGATGGGCAAATCAGAAATCTTGAAGTTAGAAACGGTATTTTTAGGCCTTATTGTTTGTAAAGACGGGGTTACACCAAACCCAAATAAGATTAGCGCTATAAAGACCATCCATTACCTAAATCCATAACTGAAATTAAACTTTTCCTTGTTCTGCTTGGATACTACAGGGGTACGTATTTGAATATCGAAGATTAAAATACCTACGCTTAAAATACCAATGTTCAAAACATCGAAAAAATAAATATCGATTATATCAAAATGTCGAAAATTGTTATACCTACGCTTAAAACTTCGAAGATTGAAATGCCGAGTGATTAAAATTTCGAATGATTCAAAATATCGAATGACATTATGCCTAAGTTCAAAATATCAACATTTAATACATCTAAGTTCATAATATCTACGTTAAAAATACCTACTAGTTAAAATACCGAAAAAAAACTGTAAAGTAGGTAACTGATTACCATCTAGCAAACAAGCATGCAGCAATCATGCAACATGCAAGCAAGCATGGTTTATGTCACAGCTCCGGCGCTGCAGGGCTCCGGCAGTCCCACGCGAACTTAACGTCGCAGATGGTATAAACGCTCACCACCGCTCAGCTCACCACCGCTCAGAAAATATTTTAATTTAAAGACCTACTCGTAAATAATACCTTCACGATTGACCTATGCTTGTACACTGGACACTGATTTTCATGGATAAAATAGGTCGAAATTGTTCCAAAACCGAATTGGGGCACCCCGAATTTACGTAGTCTTTTGGCTGTTACCCCTAGCTAGAGTGTATATAAAAATCAGGAGGCGCGTAGGGAGGGCAACCCCCGCCCGCTGTTATAAAGCATAGGCACCTGTGGGAGCCGTAGCGGCTGAGGCTGGTCGCTGGAAGCGACCAGCAAGCCGAAGCTGCGGAGGTGAACATGGGTGCCTATCCTTTGTTACGCAAGGGCGAAGGGGTTGCACTTCCCGTAGCACCAGAGACGTTGCAGAAGCAACCTTTTTCCACTCATACTACTTATATTAAAATTTGTTCGATATCTTATCTTGTACGTATTTTTAGGGTGAATGTATTAAAGGTTGATAATTAACCCATTGTTACACGTAGGTATATTAATTTTCGATATTCAAATAATATATGTACCCATCGATATTTAGGACGTTCGATAGTTTGTACTTCGATATTTAGGAATTCGATAATCTGTATTTCGATATTTGGATCTTTCGATGTAACTTTTGTAGATATTTAGATTTTAGATATATTGGACGTAGGATATTTAACCATTCGATAATATAAACTTTCGTTATTTGAATTTTCGGTTTTATGGTCGTTCGATATTTCCATTTTCGATGTTTTGAACATCGATATTTTAACAGTAGGTATTTTAATCTTCGATATTCAAATACGTACCCTACTACAGGAAATTCATACCGAACTTCGCACGTATCACAAAACCTTTAACTCAATACCTAAAAAAGGATATAAAATAAGTTGCAATCACAATTATATCAACTGTTTCGGGCATTGCAAAACACTACTAACAAATGACCCAATTCTACAGTACCCAGACTTTTTACTGACCACTGATTGCTTCTAATGTTGCAATAGGTGCCGTATTATCCCAGGGACCCATATGTTCCGATAAACCTATTGCCTATGCTTCTAGAACTTTGAATTCAAGCGAGCTGAACTATAGCACATTAGAGAAGGAACTGTTAGCTAAATTATTACTGACCACAAGCCCTTACAATGGGTAATGTGCCTCAAAGAGCCCAACCAACGGCTCACAAGATGGCGTTTAAAGTTATCGGAGTACGATTTCTCAGTAATGTACAAACAAGGCAAGTTTAACACCAACACCGACGCATTATCGCGCATCGAAATTCATAATGAGGAGTTAACTCAATAGTCGGAAACTCATCTGAAAAAGAACCACCTATGATGACTCTAGAACGATGACAGCCTCGGAGGCTCCGGAAATGCCACTACTTTAACAGTCCATACCGAAAATGAGAACCCTATCTTGGAAGTCCCAATTACGGAAGAGCCGTTAAACAAATTCACCAAACAGTTAGTCTTAACTATTGTAGGCAATATCAAAGGAAAACCAGCCGTCACAAATCCTTCTTCTCTTCTTCAGTCTTCAAAACTCATACGCGTACTGCTGTTCAAATATCAGAGTCCAACATTGAGGAAGATGTCATTAGTGAAATAAAAGAATATGTTCACCCCAACATTAAAATAGGCTTACTCGTAAAGCCACCATTAGCTATGTACAAGATGATCCCCATACTACAGGGAACTTTTAAAAGATCATCAATGAATCTTATGCTAACAAAAAGAGCTGGAAAATGTAAGGGAAGACAGCAGGAAATAATGAATAAATATCATAATGGTAAAACAAATCATACGGGTATAAATGAATGCCCGAAGTCAACTAAAGGGAAGTGATATACCTACGATGTGAAGAGATACACAATATACTCACCCGAACGTCGCCGGACTGTATTGCAACCCTCATCACTACGCAGCAGAGAATTCCAGCATGCGAGCCAATTACCGTATCTTTACAGAGGCTAGCTTATGAGAAACTTGATGATCGCCATTACACTATCAGTCTCCAATCTCCAACAAAAATACGCCTATCCTGCGAACAAGATCTCCACAAGATACTACAAGGAAGTTATCTCGCAGTAATTCCCCATAACTGCTTCATCAAGACGGCCGAGGTCACTATATCAAACGTCAACGACCGATTGAGGGGTCAAGCCCTGAAGATAATAGACGTCCCTAAGGAAGACATACCTAGCCCAGTAACACGCCCACTGTTCAAGCCTAACTCTATTAACTTGGACAATCTCCACGTTACTACTCGTAATAAGGAAATTTTAATGCAGTCGCCGACATATATCTCGACACGAGTTCAAATATCAGTCTATAGTATACAATTATACCGTTATACGTATTACTATTCTGTGCATGTGCACTCATTGGTGGCATAACGTACCGAATATACCATGGGAAGAGAAGAAAATCTGATACAGATGCAACCACAGGGCATCTATGCTGCTCCAGACACTCAAAGGAACGGACCGGATTATGTCCCAGCGCAATTTTCGACCAAGGTCTTCAATAGCCGCTGTTCTACGGGGGGAGGTGTTACGTAGGAATAGTCAGGGGAAATCGCTAGTATGCAATGCCCTGATTCCACACGACAACAACTGCGCGCTACCTTAATTGAAGCTGACGCTGCAACACGTGTCGAACGCGACACCGCTTACGCGTTCCATCCGTTTTCGCATGACATTCTTTGGTCAATCGTCGACTAAATAATACTTACTATATTAAATATAGTAAGACATAGAAGATAATTGTAATAATTTGGCCCTTTTAACATTAAACTTAATCAAATAGAATTGGGTGTTTCTGCATTTTCTGCTGCCACCTAACATATTTGGTATACCTTTTATTTATTTATTTTATCATACAGTATGTTTATTTTATAGTACGTATTATTTATAGGTTTGTTATTGACGATACTTCAGTCGTCTTCGACTACGCTGATGTCGTCTTCACCTTCATATTCGAACAGTTGGTCTATTTTGACAATGGCTAAATGTCTTCCCCAAATAGCGAAAGAATATAACTTAGCAGTTTTGTCTGTCAATGTCATAGTATGTACGGTGACGTTATCATTCATGACGGCGGTGTAAGCAAAGTCTTTTGGTTCTAAAGGCATGACGTGGACAGTGGTTGAAACAGGATATACGATAAAGTTGTCACTGTCCAACTTAGTGACGTGTGCGGCAGCCGGCATCCTGGTAGTTATAGTGAGCTCTTCAAAAATGGCGGTGGTGTTCTCTTTGTACGTGGGGAAACTGTAAAAGATGAGACAGCTCAAATATTATCCCATGGATATTATTGATATACTGACAAGAGTTCAAGGACAGCCTGTAACTATTGATATCAACGTTTTGCGGATGACCAGACCCGGCAACACGTGGGACGTTTTTGTAACTTTTAAAAACGTTAAGCAATGTCCAATAAAGCAGTGTCGCATGTCTCGGGCGCTATCCTAACTAATCCATACTACTATTATAAATTCGAAAGTAACTGTCTTTCTGTCCGTCTATATGTTACCTTTTCACGGCCAAACCACTGAACGGATTTCGACAAAATTTGGCAAGGAGATAGATGGGATCCTGGTGAAGAACATATGGTACTTTTTGTCTCAAAAATAATTCTAAAAGGGGTGATATACGGGAAAGTTTGTATGGGAACTCCAGCATTTCTAGTATTACAACATCGAATATTAATTTATCTAGCACTCGGAATAAAATGTGTATCATAAGCAGTAATAAACATAATAAAATACTGACTTTATCGGAAGACACTTTCCCTAATTATTCAGTATGCCATTACCTTACACCAAACTGTGGTCTTGAAAAACTAGTCGAAAATATTGAGCAGAAACTCATTAATTACACATTCAACGACTATTGTGTTTTATTGATAGGAGAAGAAGACTTTCTTAGGACAAACAATTACTGTGATATTATTGTCAGTATAAGGGGAACTCTTGGAAAGGTTCAACATACAAACATTATATTATGCCAGCCAACATATAAATGCAACGGATACTCAATAATGTTTAACGGACGAATCGAAACTTTCAATAACATGCTTTATATTGATAATCTAAGTCATAACTACGCTTGGCTGCTGGACTCAAACTTAATGTTAACCTATGATAACAATATGTTCTCTGGACGTACTGGAAGATTGAACAACCACGGGTTACTAAATATCTACGACAACTTAAAACTTTTAATGGATAGCATTTCTCTTCATAACACCGATGCTTGTACATCTTATTCAGAGAACTTATCTAATGAGTATGAGTCTACTGCGCTCGGCACTGTTTTTTCTGTGAAAAATATATCATAGTTCTACATCAAAATATTGCAGGATTACTGAACAAATCAGATGAACTTTGTATTAATTTGGAAAAACTCAGTGATAATGGTAACTCTGTCGACGCTATATGCATAACAGAACACTTCATGATGTCGGGACATGAGAGTATCTTGAGTATACCCAACTACATTCTGGCTACATCTTATAGTCGGGTCAATAGTAAAAGAGGAGGAACGTGCATATTGCTGAAAAAAGAACAAAGATTCAGGACATTGTCAGAAGTAAAAAAAAATGTATTTCATGTATTTTTTAATGTTGTGCAGTTGAACTGCTAGACCATAACGTTGTTATTATCTGTGTCTACAGAATACCTAAACAAAATAATGGGTATACGTTTTTTGAAAGGTTGGAAAAGTTTTTGATTTATATAGCTAAACTAAATTGTAAATTTCTAATCGCTGGTGACTTTAATATAGACATTCTAAAAAATAATAATGTAACTCTAGATTTTGAATGTATACTATTGAACTATAATTTAAAATTAGCACTACATAAACCGACGAGATTTGCTAATCAAACCTATATCGACAATTTTGCACATAATTTTAATAAGGTATGTTAAACTGATATTTTAGAATTAGGCCTATCAGATCATACAGCTCAAATAATACAAATTCCTGTAAAAAAAAAAAACAACCATTACACATTGGCGTTTATTGAAACGTGATTACAGCGCTTATAATATTCAAAAATTTCAAGAGTGTATTAAAACTTTATCTTTCTCTGACATATACAAGACTGATGACACAAAATGTAGCTTACAAATACTTTATAGATGAATTCAAACTCTTCTATGACCTTTGTTTTCCAAAAACTTTAGTGACAATTAAAGTTATTGACAAGCCAAAATGGGTGTCACGAGGAATTAAGGTCTGTAGTAGGAAGAATAGTTATTTATCCAACATGTGAGGAAAGTTCGTTTTTCCTATGAGTTTTGATTTTGAGTCTTGAGCGAACGAAGGATTGAAAAATAGAATCACGAGCGCAGCGAGTGATTATAAATTTCAATCCTGAGTAAGCGAAAGACTCAACAAAACGAATAGCAAATGAACTTGCTCACATGTTGCATACAAAACTTTTCACCACGCCCAGCAAGAAAGTATTCAGTCATCATAGGTAAATAAATTAAATAGACACAAAGCAAATCAAAATAATTCTTTATTTTTTTAAATATCTTTAAAACTTAACATAAAAAAATCAGGCAAGGTTAGTTTCTGAACGGGATCATTACTTTCCTCACTGTTCAAACAGTGAGGAAAACCCAACTTTCCTCACTGTTCAAGCAGTGAGGAAAAACCAACTTTCCTCACTGTTTTCGTAGAGGAAAGACACTTCTTTCGTGCGGGCGTGGTGAAAAAAGGATTCGCTATGGAAAGTCAGATTAAAACCTATAAGAGATAATGTGAGTAAATACAAAAACTACAGCAAACTGTTTAAAAAATCATAGCATTAACAAAACGTGCACAAAACAACGATAATATTAAAACATCAAGCAATAAATGCAAAACAGCGTGGAAAATTATAAATAAAACTAGAATCAACATCCCAAAAGAACATATCGATACCATCGAAATTAATAATAACAAAATCATTACTGATCCTACTCAGATAGCAAACGCATTTAATAATTATTTTGTAGACAAAGTCAAGCCCATTCCAAACGCTGGAAAAAATGAAACTGCATTCATAAATAATCGATTAAACTCAGTGTTTCTTGCACCCAGTCATCATCTGCCTAGCATTTTCCCAACTACGTTGGGGTCAGCTTCCAGTCTAACCGGATGCAGCTGAATACCAGTATTTTATATGGAGCGACTGCCTATCTGACCTCCACAACCCAGTAATTGGGTGATACGATACCCCTTGGTAAGACTGGTTGTCAGACTTTCGGGCTTCTGACGACCCGTAACAACTGTCAAAGATCCACGAATGACAGCCGGGACCAACGGCTTAACGTGCTTTCCGAGGCACGGAGGAGTCTCGGTACGTAACGATGGTCACCCATCCACAGACCAACCCCGGCAAGCGTAGCTTAACCTGACGGATCGACACGTGCGGCAGTTATTACTTAGCCACGAGCTCCTCTGGGTGCTTCTTGCACCCAGTACACCCCAACAAATCTCTTATATAATTAAGAACCTCAAAAACACAAACAGTGTAGGATACGATGAAATTTCTACCAAAGTTATAAAAGCGGTACATGATAATATCAGTCAACATCTTAGCCATATTATCAATCTAGCAATATTAACAGGAAACTTTCCAAGTGATCTAAAACTATCGATAATAAAACCCTTATTCAAGAAAGCTAACAAACAGTTGATGGAAAACTACAGGCCCGTTGCACTGCTAAGTATATTTTCAAAAATCATTGAAAAATATATTTACGGTGAAATAAATAGCTACCTTGAAGTAAATAAAATTTTGTGCACCGAACAAAAAGGCTTTCGTCGTAATAAAACTATAAATATGGCCATTTATGATTTTATTCAAAACGTGATAGGCCACATCGATAAAAAATCTCCAGTTTGTGCAATCTTCTGCGATATGACGTAAGCATTTGATTACGTTGACCACTCAGTTCTAATTAATAAACTCCACGCCTACGGAATTAGAGGAAATGTCTTAAATTTATTACAATCTTACTTAACTGACCGAGAACAGATAACAGAAATAACTAAATTGAATCTTAAAACAAAAAATCAAGAAACATACACGTCAAAGAAGCGATATGTATCATATGGTGTTCCCCAGGGTAGTGTACTGGGGCCACTCTTATTTATCATATACAGGGTGTTTGGCGCATGGACCGACACAATTTTTTCAGGGATTTGGGAGGTCATTAGCTAGGTTCTAGCTAAGTTCAAAATAGCTTTTAGTTTTTTTTATAATTAATTTAGAAGTTGTAAAATTTCATTCATTAAATACAAAAATTAACTTTGGAAGCTTGTAAGGAATTTTCTTGAAACCAGTTGTATAAAACAAAGATGTTTTTAGATTTAAAGGACTTTGGAGAATGCAACAAAATTTGTTTTGTGCCACTACACCCACAAACAAAAAAGTTATTTCAAATTAAAGGAATAGATAAATAAAGATAAATAGAGACTATAAGAAAAGTGCCAATGGACACATTCTTAATTTTGTATAAGGTTTAGCAAATTAAGTTAAATTTAAATTACTTATTAGCCTCAAGGTCTAGATTGTAATTGTATGAGTAACCGTTTATTAGCGAGTACTTCATAATGAAAAAAAAAAAAAAAAAAAAAAAAAAATTAAAGGACACATTTTGGGAATTTTTTTCATTTAAAAAAAATAATCATATGTAACCAACCGTGACATTTGGGACAAAGGGTGTATGGGTAGAACCTAGCTAATGACCTCCCAAATCCCTGAAAAAATTGTGTCGGTCCATGCGCCAAACACCCTGTATATAAATGACCTGCCAAATGCTACGACTCAGCCTATGACACTATTTGCTGACGACAGTACTGTTACAATAGCATGTAAGGATAAAGAACAATATAATTTTGACATAAATAATTCACTGACATCTGTAATTTCATGGTTAGATAATAATAATTTGAAAATTAACTTGACTAAAACAAATACCATTATATTTGTTTTAGTCAAGTTAATTTGGACAACGATCGCAAAATTCTCTAAACGTCAAATTAACTTATAAAAATTTTATAATTGAAGAAGTTACTTCTGCTCGTTTCCTTGGCTTAATTATCGATAATAAATTAAATTGGAAAGATCATATTGACGCTCTTTGTAAAAAAATAGTATTTTATCATATTCCTGATATAAACTATCTTCAACCATAAGCACAGATGCGCTACTCACGGCATATTATGGCCTAGTGGATTCAGTCTTGAGATATGGCATTATTTTTTGGGGCAACTCAACAAATAAGGACATGGCATTTAAAATGCAAAAACGATGCATACGTGGTATGTTTAGTATTCGAAGTGATGAAAGCTGTAAGCCACTATTTATTAAGCATAAAATTCTGACACTACCATCTCTTTACATACTCGAATTGGCTCTATTTGTAAGAAGCAACTCTCATCTGTTTCCCCTGCTATCCGATTTCCGATATTGTACGACGAAATCGCCGTGATAATAGCAAGCTTTGTGTTCGTCCTGCCAAGACAGCTTTGACGTATAAAAGTGTAGTATGTAGAGCCTCCATAGTTTATAATAAAGTCCCTAAACATATCAAACTGCTGAGTTCAAACCAATTTAAGAGAGCACTAATAAAACTACTGGCTGAAAAAGCCTATTATAATGTTAATGATTTTCTGACCGACTTATCTTTGTGAATGTTTGATTATTATTATTTTTATTTTATTATTTGTTTTGAATTTATATTTTATTTTATAATTTTTAATAATTTTTTCATCACATTTTTATATTATTAATTATTTAATTTTATTTCACATGTTGTACACCAATTATGGTAAAACATGTTGAAACTAATTAAACTATAACACCTTTAGTAAATATCTCTGCAAGGTAATTACTAATGTACACATGTTTATGCAAATAAATTATCTTTATCTTTAATTTAGGGATATGAAAATTAAAATGTTTGCTTTTGGTAAGAAATAAAGAATTACGCATTTCAGCGTTTTTGTAAAATCATCCTCCAAAGGGGTAAAATTGAGGATGATTTTAAAATTCACATGTAATTTTTTTTTCAAGTAGGTTTAGGTTTAAAGATATTTATTCTCAAAAAATACAGAAAGTCACTTACATGAGAACAATGCTTAAGATAAATAATTATAGTTAAAGTTCGTCACAGACGTCACGGTAGCAATTATGATAAATTACATACAGATAGGTACACCCATCCAAGGCATTCAGATTTTAGGAAAGGTGTTAATTGTGATCAAATATTCAGCTAATAGAGTTTTGAATGCAATGAATGAGTGTACTTTCTTAATACATGAGGGTATTTTGTTGTACAATTGTGCTCCTTCAAATGTTAACATTTTTTTGCCAAACTTAGTTCTCATCTTCGGCAAAATCAGAAAACTAGCTCGGCGAGAACTGCGTTGGGTTACTTCTTTCACTTTAGTAACGATAATTTTAAACTATTTTGAATGCAAGAGTTGAATCTTAAATAAACTTTAAACAGAGTTATAATTTTTATTAGACTTTTACGAATTTTCAAAAAAACGCAAAAATATTTGAATACAGGTACTTATTTGTTTTTGAAGTTTACTGACATAAAGATTTCACTTTAAGTAATAGAAGAAAAATAAATATGCCTGATTTTATCTTTATTTCTTTTTATTTTTCCCTCGGACATCTTTTGTAAGTAGCACCTAATATTTATCTTAAAATATTCATCAGAACTACCTACAAAAAAAAAAAAAAAACTTCAACCAGACAAAAATTTAGATGCAAATCTACCAGGAAATCGAAGATATGATGATTCATTTACTATGATTTAAAAAAAAAACTCTGATAATTATGTTGTCGCTCTCAACACACAAAAAATGCCAGTAATAATTTTTGTTAAGGCAATTAATTTTATATTGTTAGAAATTGAAACATTTTGGTTTTAGATTTTTGATTAGTATCTAGCAAATAAAATCTATACCTACTCAACAAATCACATACATAACACTAAATAATAATGTGTGTGAAAATAAAATGCTACTACCATATTTAAAATCCTGCGCCAAAAAAAGATTTTAAAATCTCAGAAAAATTACATAAACTAAGTAGGTACTTACATCAAATAATTTTTATTTTTTGTTTCTAAGAATGTCAGATAATAGGCTTTATTGCATACTATAATCAAAAAATAAAAACGTTGCATGTATGTATAGGTACTTAGTAACTAATATGTTTACTATATATCATTTTTTTCTACGGATAATCAAATAAAATATCTTCAAAAATATAGCTCTGGTTCTAAGCTGAATAATTGGTTTCTGGTAGTTCTACTACTCTTAGAGTAGGTATTGTATTTATATAATTATACTAGTTCTACTAGAGAATTATACCTATATTAGGTATATACTATCGATTAGAAGAATGAAAAAAAGATGTCCGTTTTTTTTGTCATTAATCATAATATATGTAGGTACTGTGCGTTAGTAATAATTGTAATAGTTGAGTTTGTAATACCTACGTACCAGCTAATGTAAATCAAAACTCATACTCAATGCATTTATTTACCTTATCCGTATGGCCTTTACTTAAATAAGTTATGTATCCTAGTCTTAAGCAATGTTAAAGGTTTTTGTATGAATAAAGATTTTTTTTATTATTTTTGAGGAGCTCGTGGCTAGTAATAACTGCCGCACGGGTCGATCCGTCAGGTTAAGCTACGCTTGCCGGGGTTGGTCTGTGGATGGGTGACCATCTTTACGTACCGAGACTCCTCCGTGCCTAGGAAAGCACGTTAAGCCGTTGGTCCCGGCTGTCATTCGTAGATCTTTGACAGTCGTTACGGGTCGTCAGAAGCTCGAAAGTCTGACAACCAGTCTTACCAAGGTGTATCGTATCACCCAATTACTGGGTTGTGGAGGTCAGATAGGCAGTCGCTCCATATAAAATACTGGTATTCAGCTGCATCCGGTTAGCCTGGAAGCTGACCCCAACGTGGTTGGGAAAAGGCTAGGCAGATGATGATTTATTATTTGTTATTTAAATTTTGACATTTCTTGGGACCCTAGGGTCCCGGACCTTTGGAAGGCGTATGACGGGCCGAAGCCAATACGCAGAGGCCCGTTAGACGTGTCTAATGAAATGAGGCACTAACCGACGATTATCCCTGTACGCACTAATCTAGTGCACCCAAGGACAATCCCCGGTTAGTGCAGGACTATTGCAAGATATGAAAACAATGATATTGGATTATGGGTTTGGGTGGCTAAGTGAACTGGTTATCTAGAACTATGGAAATACTATGGCCCCTGCCTGACCAATATCTTATATAAAATACACAGGTAAAATGGCAGGGGGTGACTTGCACACTCAATAATGGGCCTCCGAAAACGGTCGCTAGCACAAAGTGGCGAAACGACAAGGGGGCAACATGTCCTGAGGTTCTTATAAGGAGTGGAGCGGTATTCCACGGCTATCAGGATAATCCCGGAAGTACGGTCAAGATCCCTACCAGCATCTTACTGGAATACTTCCTTCCTCCAAGCTCATTTGCTCGTGCGAATCTCCACTCAAGCCGGCCAATTAAGGCAAGAAAGAGGTGGGAGCTCTATTCCTCGTCAGTGTTCACTCCAGCCGGCCAATAAAGGCAAGCCAGAGATGAGGAACAAGATTTCTCCCGGGAGATAGGGTCCGTGGGGTCGCTACTGCCCAACAGCTCGCCACATGCTGCCCTGCGGGTTTCTGTATCTCTCTTGTCTGGCTCCTCATCCCAGACTCATTCCGGCAAAAAAAAAAACTCTACCGGCATAGACCTGGAGTTCGGAGCGCGCAAGACCCACCACGACGTCAACGTAGAGATACGGCGGTGGGGTTATTATTATTATTTCAATTAAACCATTTACAGGCACTTTTGAATTGTCAAGGATTTGGTCAGTCGAAATATGAAGCTAGTTGCCCATTCCAAAGCGTAGTGGGTAACACTGGAGATCTATGGAGAACAACGGGCAAGAAACTCCACGGACACTCTTTTAAATAAAAAAAGTTACAAATTATCGAAATTATACATGTGAGAACAATGTAGAAAGACGTGCACGTTAAAAGGGTCTGTAATAAACATATAGAAACAAAAAAAAAGCCACGGCAGCTAAGAGATGATCAGTCCCACCCAACTGACGGCGCCCGTTCACGAACATGACGTATGTATCAGCACCATTCAGCCCAACCATATTGAAGGGAGCTAAATGATCCTACACACAATTAAAGGGACATACAATATACATATATTCTATACATCAGTAAATGATGTGAAGAACTTACCCGTACAGAGAGTCCTTTATAGGAAAACAGTAAGAAGAGACAAAGTTGTTTCATATTGTGTGTGGTTTGGTTCCCGCTCGCAGCACGTTGGAGCTCCGACGCGACTCGTGCGGTGCTGACATATTTATAATGTGTACCAGTGTACGAGCACATTATCATTAAAAAAAACATAATAGGTACCTAAAAACATTACCATATCCTGCAGAAAATTCCGTTAATGTGTCTGCCATGTGTGGCCGAGACTCATATGAACGTATTGTATCGCAATATTCGCAATCCATAATAAGTGGGTTAGGTTGCGCAAAATATCGCGGTATGTTCCTACACGCCGAGAGAGCCACATCGCCTTGAAGTGTTAAATGCATCAACATCTGTTTTGTTTTCGAGTCAGCGATATTGGACTCGTCAGTCGCCGTCACTGCAAGCGATACACTACCACAGTATAAATATATATCAGTATTATATTTTCATTGAAAAAGACTGAAACGGCGCGTTCGATAACTCCGTGTATATCAGTACGCGGAAGGTTTATCTACCAAGCGGTGCCGAGACATTATAGGTACTGTTACTTATTTATACTGTGGCACTACTTCGTCGCCACTGTCTGCGGCCCCAGAATTCAAATGTTACTTACGTTCCGCATGCTCATTCAGCACAAATTCTAACTCGCCTATACCTAATCAATGGCAACCTAAAGATACCAAGGGCGCAACGAACCCTGTGCAAGAAACACATTTCCTTCAGCGTCATCTGCACAGCATCATACTAAAAAAAATTGAGAAGATGACGAAGCGTCCCGCTTTATGGAGCAATGGTGGCCTAGTGATAACGTCCGCGACATACAAGTTGTTCGTCGTAGGTTCAATTCCAGACACGCGCTTTACTTTGTGTAAATGATTTCATCACCACTCTCTCTAAAAATGGTGAAGGAAAACTGAAACTTAACTGGTTAGGGTTTCCGGTCTCCAAACGGCTGGTTGACACTTCCCGTGACCCAAGGGCTGGTTTTTACTTTGGCCAGAGCAGAGGCATACAACGTGGCAATGCCGCCAGTCTCTTGGGTACATTACCAGTCGACAGCGATGCGAAGGAATTTTTCGATGCCTTTTAGTTTGTTAATTTAGTTTTTATTAGGTTAGGTTAGGTTATGTTCCGGCCGTTGTCGACTCGATGGTCGGCAGCTAGGAGTCCTGGGACGCGGTGGTATCCTAAATCCTGCGAAACAGTCATTTCGCAGAAGAAGGCTGCGGAAAGGGAGCGGGACATTGCTTCCGCTAACCCGATCCGCAGCAGACGCACCGGCCGATGGAGGGTGGATAACGCCTTCTTCCAGCCCCCCCTAAATGGTTCCAGGTGCGACGGATCTGGGGAAATCCATCGCCCCCTACTCCTTAGGACCCGAGATGGCGGCGCGTAGTGTTCCACGCGCGCCTCTCTATGATTTAAGGGGGTGTCACCTCACTTTCCCTTCAAACTCGAAGTGACCCGCAGAGGCGGGCCGGCACTAGCCGGGGATCGCGGAAGTTGCATTAGATCCCGTGATCCCCGGCGCAAGTGTGAGACGGAACACCGGGGTGGTTTTAGTCAGTAAGAGTCTGACAGATCCCTCCGCCCTCCCCAGGGCGGACGACATCCATGACGATTTCCTCCCGAAAAAAAAAAGGTTAGGTTATGTTAATATTTTTATGTAATTATAATAAATCTATGATAGAGATTTTCTCTGATTTTTTCAATGTTTAAACCGCACCATCAAAAGATTCCATTTAGGTAAAAGAATGACTAAAACAGTAGGTAATATAGCACGCGACGCTAAACATATAAATAATAAAAACAGAAAATTGAATGTTGCATCATAGTTCTGATAAGAATGTTCGATCTACTCCGCAGTTGATAACGCATGTCATGACATTGTTATTTTATGTTACATACTCGTAAATCTTGCGCAATGTATACAGGTGGTGTCGAAAATGAGCGGAAAATAATATTAGGTACCAGATTTCAGAACGAAGTTAGTACAGAAGTCACAGAGGTACTTATTCAATTTCTCTCAATTAGTTTGGCTACTTTCTTTTTGTCATGTCCTGGAGAAACTAAGCAGATGGATCGCTTATCTTGCCACAGTGATCCCTGGTGAAAAAAGCCTGTATACAGCGTGTAACAGAAATGTGTGGCAAACAAACTGAACAACTGTCTAATAAACTAACAAAAAAAGAAAAAGGGACCAACAACGTAATCGCGAAAGAATAATCAGCGTACGTTTAGTACACCTCCACACCCCCACACCATCCCACACACACATACATATACGAATTCAGCAGGGTATGATGGTATTACAACTCGAATACTAAAAGGTAATATATCTGCTATAATAAAGCCGCCGTATACTAAGTCCGCTGTGCCGCGATTTCTCGCGGCATCGGAGTCAAGCTCTGGCGTTTCGCCTCCTCGCGCCACTCCCAAATATGCGCGAGGACTTTTGCCTCCAGATCCTATCAGATTGTAAGTAGAGTATTCGAAAGTAATTTAATTAATACACATATTCCGCAAGCTAACAGGATTTGTATTGCCTTTTTGGCGTGCTCATAAAACTTAATACTTAATAATACTTTTATTACCTATGTAATAAATCTGTCCTTGGAAAACGGAACCTTTCCTGATGCTCTAAAATTCTCCGTCGTAAAACCACTTCATAAAAAGAGTTCGAAAACAGAAGCGGGGAATTACAGACCAATTACTTTGGTACCGATTCTCTCCAAAATATTTGAGAAAGTAATGTGTGTTATACTTATGTTTTTTTTTGAATAAAATAAAGTAATATGTAAACAGCAAAACGGTTTTATTAAAAATAAATCCACTATATTGGCATGTTTTAAATTAATAAAAGAAATTCTCAGTTCAGAAGACAAAAAATAAATTCCTATAGCTGTATTTCTAGATATGACCAAAGCATTCAATGTGGTATGCCATGATAAATTATTAAATAAATTAGAACAGTGCGGTATAAGAGGCCCTACCTACAGTTGGTTTGAAAGTTATTTAAGGGGTCGAAAACAATGCACAGAGATTATAAAAATGTATCCAGAGGCTAACACTCAGGTAATATATTTAATGAATCACTATGGCGTACCACAAGGGACTGTGCTAGCCCCCATAATGTTTTTAGCATATATAAACGAATTGCCAGAATCAACGGATCAGTACATTTTATTATTAGCAGATGATACCACTGTTCTAACTAAAGAAGCTACTATTGATCAGGCGATAAACGTCACCAATGCAGCTCTAAAGGGTATACATGACTGGTTAATTGTAAAAAACTTAGAAATAAATACCGATAAAACTAAATTCATGAGATACCTGACATATAATAACAAAAGTAACAAAAAAGACACAATAGATTTGCCAATAAAATATAATAATAACATCATTGAAGAAGTAAATGAAATAAAATTTCTAGGAATAAACATTGATAATTATTGTAACTGGAAATCTCATGTAGATATTGTTTGTAAAAAAAATCACAAATTCGTTTACGCACTACGTAAAATTAAAAAAATAACTAATAAAGAAACAGCACTAATGGTATACCACAGTCATGTCTGTTCAGTATTAAGCTAAGGGCTAATCATATGGGGAAACTCTACAGACGCCCAGAGAGCTTTTATAGCCCAGAAAAATGCATAAGGTCAATTTATAGTCTCAAGTGGACTGATTCGTGCTGACCAGCATTCACTGGTAAACGTTTACTTACACTTCCATCCCTATACGTTTTTGAAATGTCTAAATTCGTTATAAACCACCTATCACTTTATGAGCTGGATGATAAGGCCCAATTTAAAAGGAAAATAGTACAAAAACCACTGGTAGTACCTCAAAGCAGATTAAAGTTATGTGACAGAAACTGCTACACCATGGCGGTGAAAATTTATAGTAAACTACCGGAAAAATAAGAAAAATGAATAACTTAGATTTTAATCGAACTTTAAACAATTGGCTTTGTGACAGATATTTTTATTCAATAGATGATTATTTAAATTTTAAACAGACATGATATAACCTTAAAAATTACGAACACTTATTCTAATATATAATTCTTGACCTAATTTTCTAATCTAATCAATAAATCGATGAACTGTCTTAACTGTGAGACAATCGATGACAATCATGACAATCTAATAAACTAAATTAATATATTTTGTAATGTAATATGCTTAATTAATATTAAATTTTGTTATGACTATGATGTGTATGACTAAAATGACATTGATGTAATTTCATGATATTATTATGCATGCATACTGTAAATATTTGCACGACTGATAAGTCAAATATAGTGAAACTAAAATTACTCTACCATATTATTATGTACCTATATTCTAGCAAATAAATAAATTTCATTTACACAAACAAACACATACACACACGCATTTATGCACAGGTATTGCATACCAAAAGAGCTTGCGTGCATATTTAATTTATTTTATTTTACCATGTTTTTAAATTAATTTATTGCACTGCTTAAAATATGTATACTATGAAATGTACCACAAACGGGGGAAGACACAGGTTGCTACCTAGCTCAGGAGTCAGGGTTTCAAATAAGTATGTAGCATTATGTAATTATCTACGGCGCACCTACCTACCCTACCCTACCTACCTTACCTACCCTACCCTACCTACCATACCTACCCTACCTAAAACCTTCTCCTGACAATAAAAAACACAAGAAAAAAAGAATTAGCGAAATCGGTCCAGTCGTTCTTGAGATTATTTATTTAGTTTGAGTAGGTATTGAAGTCTTGTATGGGACACTGTTTATTTTAATTCTGATACTGGCTGTATATTATAACTTGTCAATTCATTCTAAACAGCATCTAGTTAGTGGCAGAGCTGCACACAGCCCGACACAGTTCACACGTTACTGTACATATTGTTATCACCTTGAGAACTGAGATACGACGCGAATTTTAAATTCGTGTGTATTACTGGAGCTCTATAAGTGCCGCCTTGCCGAAACATCGCACAATCGTTATCTCAGCGGCAAATTAATAGTATACTTAATAATAAGTAAATTTAAAAAAATATTATTATTGTTATTAATTTGTTAAAATGGTTCAAAACAAAAGAGTGCTTGTGATTTACACTGGAGGTACCTTTGGTATGCTGAAAAATGAAAAAGGGGGTAAGTTCAGTGATTTCTTTCGCTCCAACATGGCCTCTTGAAGTTAACATCTCCTTGGGTGAGAAAATCGCGGCGATAGTCTTGCCGTGCCATCAAATTCAATAGAAACTATGATTATCGCCGCGTTTCTCTCGTCCGTGGAGATGGCGCCTAGCCATAGATAAGCTGTTTCCTCTCTGCTGGCTCTTGCACTGGACAGGTATCTTTCCGGGACTGTGCTGTCTTCTGTGTACCCAATAGCACCAAGCTGTAGCATGTCGTTGGTATGCAGCAGAAATAGAGTCGCAGAATATGTCCCAAATTGTCCCATAATGTTGGAGCTCCCCTGCTTTAAATATAACTGGCGAAATGTGGGTGTACTATATAGGTAATCTCTGCTTAACCCTTCGGGGATTACAGGCGTGATGTTATGTTATGTTTAATATATGTTTTATTACAATAAAACTTGTAATGTGTAATGAGGTAAACATATAGAATTTTACCAATATTTTAACAACTGTATTTTACTATATTTTAACAACTGTATTTTTAACACACTAACACACAACGCTTTTGTAACATACAGCGCTACCACATTGGTACGGTCAGCATCATTGTGCTTTTTGAAAATAAATTCATCATAATTTTTTTACTCTTCCAGTACTGGTGCCACAGAAGAACATAGAGCAAGTGGTTAGGAAGCTACCCCAGCTCCACGACAACGAGTACTGGCAGACGAACCTCGCAGCGACAGAGCACAAGGAATATCTAGCATTACCAGGTATGTACACAAGAGATGTATCTACCACAGAACAGATAAAACCTCTTTTACGAGTATCTGTTCTGTGAGATGTACCAACATTCATTAAAAGCATCACGCCTTTCTTGAGAAGCTTCACATCAATTTTTACACCTCGAAAAATGTAAGGAAAATATCAGAAGCTTATTACTAGTTGTAAGTTTACTCCGTGTTTAAGAGTCCTATTACATTTTTTTTTACGGAAATTCATGATTTTTGACCATGTAATTTTCAGCAGCAGTAAGATATTTTAATAATTTGATTATAATAACTATAGTGCCATTCTTTTTCTTGTAAGTTGAAGTTACACATTATTTTCGTGTAATTTGCTGAATTGACGCGGAATATAAAGTAGGTACTTTAATTTAATTTATTGTAATTTTGTCTTATTATATTGAGAAACAAAAACTAATGAAACGTATTCACTGTAGATCGAAGTTTTATATCATATTGGTTTATTTGATTTAATTGTGTTTATTTGGAATATAATTGACATGAAAATCAAGACATTTATTGGCTTTCTTTACGAATTTTCCCTGAAAACTCAAGGAATATAAAGAAATTCTAGAACTCCAATAAACAAGTAAAAAATTAAAATTATCGTTTAGTAACTTTCGCATTTATTAGAACTGAATGAAACAATGTGAATTTGATCGTCAAAGTTCCATTCGACGTTTTTCCTTGTAAAGTGACTCACTTACTCATATATGTCGTAAAATATTTATAGTAAATTACACGACAAGAAAAGTTAAAATGTGTAATTCCAACTTACAATAAAGAGAATGGCACTATCGTTATTCATAATCAAATAATTAAAATATCTTACTGCTGCTGAAAATTACAACGTCAAAAATCATAAATTTGCGTCAAAAATGTAATAGGACTCTTAGAGGATAAATGTTTCGCTAGCTACAATAAGTCCTATGTTGGTAAAGAGCTTTTGTTGCCTTTTACAGATTACCAACGGTTCAGTGTATCGTTAAGTAAATATCTGTCAATTTTTTGACAGGTAAACTTAATCTTATGTGGAATTAAATACACACATTTTGAATGTCTTTAAAAATGGTCACATAAAGCCTGAATAGAGGATTATATCCAAGATAAAAATGCTTGGAAACATGCTGGTCCTGCTCCATTTGACAATTTAGAATCTAAACAAAATCAAACTGGTTGCTAATTTAATTTTATAATATATTTTTTTATAACATTGATTTTACATTCTGTGATTACTTGAACTCACACACTGACTTATTAGTATTACTTGTTAAAATGTTAGATATATCGTATAATTTTACAATGTTTGTAAATATGTGAGCCCATGCATCTATCACATAGTCAATGTATCTGTCATTGCTTAATTTTTCATTATTTTTACCTATCGTGGTATAGTAATCTTATTCTAGGTGCACCGTCTTCACATATATTATATAATTAATGTATATAAGATACTTTGAAACCATTTTAAAAGAGTAGCGGTGGAGTTTCTTGCCCATTCTTCTCCATACGAAAACTACCTTTTGGAAGGGGGATGACTAGAATCAATTATTATTTTTTTTGTAAATTTTGACGTTCAAAAGTGCCTTTTATGTGCCTGATTGCAATAAATTATTTGACTTTGACTTTGACCTTGACCTGAGGAATGAAGATCTTGTAGTGGTGCCAATGTCAATAATACACTCGAGAGCAATGAATCCGGGTCACTTAAAGAATGTTAAAAATCTCGGAAACTAAAAATGATAGGTTAATGCAATAAATTGTATTTAATAGACAATGTAATACTCCTTAAATGAAAGTAAAAAAAATATGAGTCACCATACATTTTATTAACACAAAATTACATAAAGAAAAAAACTGCTGATCTCTCCTTAAAACAAAAATAGGAAACATGAATTTTTTGAACTTTATTACGATTTTCTTGAATTTTAATACTTCGTATTGCCTCCTCGTGCTTCCATTACTGCGTTTACGCGGTTTGGCATGCTGTACACCAAGTTCCTTATACGATTTTGGGGAATATTCTCCCATTCCTCTGTGAGAGCAATTTTGAGCTCACGAAGCGTGATTGGGGGAGGGTTTCGTTGTTTTACGCATCTGCCTAGCTCGTCCCAAGCATGCTCGATCGGGTTGATATCCGGGCTGCGCGCTGGCCACTCCATACGAGTAATGTTCATCTCTTGAAGGTAGTCATTCACAATCCTACCTGTATGAGGTCGGGCATTGTCATGCATAAATATAGCATCCTCACCTAAATTGACCATAAATGGCCCAACGTGATCATTGAGGATTTCTTCCACATATCTTTCGCTAGTTAAAGAGCCGTTTTCTATGATCACCAGCTCTGTGCGACTTTCAGAAGAAATTCCGGCCCACACAAGTACAGACCCACCACCGTAGGCTACTTTTTCTTCGATGCATGCTTGCTTGAATCTTTCCCCTGGTCTTCGATACACTCTGTGTCTTCCATCGTGCTTGTAGAGCATAAATTTTGATTCGTCGGAGAACATAACTTTTGACCAATCTTCAATACTCCAATTTACGTGGCTCTGGGCATATCTTAGTCTTGAAATACGATGCCCACGCTCCAGTTTAGGGCCGTTTGCAGGTCTAAGGGGTTTTAAGTTAGATTCAGCAAGCCGACGTCTTACTGTCCATGCACTTGGGTTACTTCCTCCGAGGCGTCGAAACTGATTTGTGAGTTCAGTTCCTGTAAGAAAGCGATTTCGAAGCATGGTGTTCACCAAGTATCGGTCTTCTCGTGCTGTGGTACACCTGGTTCTGCCCGTTCCTGGTCTGCGTAGGTTAGAACCAGTTTCTTCGTAACGTCGGAGAACTCTTTGTACTGTTGACAGCGACACACCGACAGTCCTGGCTGTATCGCGCTGACTCCGGCCGGTTTCCAGCATTGTAAGTATTCTGGTGCATTCTTCAGGCGTAAGCGACATAATTTCAGCTTGAATAATGAATATAGAGCACTATCAACATGGTTTATGTACCCACATAAATGACAGATTACAAACAAAAGCAAAACCAAATGCTGTAATTTCGTAGTTCCATCTTCGAAAGTGGCCCTTTTTCAAATTTGTTTTTTTTTATGATATAACTTTACAATAACTAAGAAGTTTTAATACCTTCATTTAAGGAGTATTACATTGTCTATTAAATACAATTTATTGCATTAACCTAGCATTTTTAGTTTCCGAGATTTATAGGATTCTTTAAGTGACCCGGATTCATTGCTCTCGAGTGTAGTTCACATTACTTTGATCCTATGTCTGTGTGAAATGTTTCCTGATATTAAAGTTGATAACGCGCTATACTGACAGTTATCTTCCATCTATGATTTAGTAAGTAGGTATGCAATGTTGTTTTGTTCAGAAGGTTTCCGTTACAGATAAATCGTAAAATATATTTATAGATAGTAACAACTTGCCCAACCCTTCGGGGAAACAAGGCGTGATGTTATGTGTTATGTTACATAGTAACAAGTCATATGTTGTGAAGCAAAAGATAATATGTCATGCATGGTTAGCTACTGCTAAAATACGAGATTTATAATATTATGATAATCTTCCTTCATTTATCAAAAAAAAAAAAAAAACAAAAGTCATTTATTCAAACTAGGCTGAGAATCAGCACTTTTCGAACTTCAAAATTACATAAGACAGTCTCCCAAAACGCCCACGCTTGACCACTTCCTAGTGCTTTTGCTGGGAAGAAGAAGTGGCGCAACAAACACCCCAGCAGCACAGCAGCCTGTTCAGTTAAAAAAAAAAAAAAAAAACGATCGCTTAACCTAATGTAGTTAATAAACTCATACTTTTATAATTATATTAATTCAGACTTACATAAACACAAGTTTTCACCATATTTATCACTCTCAATAGATACACATACCCCCATATAGGTACTTTAATAGGTCACATCATATTGTTTGTATTTAGTAGTAAGTAGATAACTTGATAACAGTACTGTGCTCGTCCTACAACTACTGAGATATGTTCAAATTATAGGCGAGGACGCTGGCACCCGAAACACAAGTTAAATCTTACTTTGAGTGCCACAGTTTATCGAATACACTCTTTCCCATAGTTGTAACGCTGCAGTGTTGTGTTTATGTACAACAGACTGAAGGTATTTTTTTTTTCCTTGTTTGTAATGTTGTAGGTACACTTGACTTATGCAAGTTAACAAAACAGGTACATAAAGTGTTGCAACCAGCACCCTTATTAAGTTATAAAATAACTTGTATTATATAGTAAAATAAAATAAATAAATAAATAAAATTCTTTTATTTCAGGCAAGTTTTTACATAAACACCCATAGTATTAGAAAAATAAATTATGAAATAGATATTAAATGAAATTATATTATTATTATTCATTCAGAAAGTTATTTATAAATGTCAGGTAGGTTTAATTTAGGTTTAAATTCAAACAGTCATACTACAATGAAATGCATAGTGGTCATGTAAATTGTTCGAAATACAGTACTTAGTCACAATGTTGTTTTTACACTTAATCAGTCTCAGGTGGAATGATGCTTTAAGCCTACGTAATACAGCATAAAAGTCATCGACCCTGCTTTCCGCTAACACAACACTACATAACATAATACATAACTTAATATATAATCACACCTGTATTACCTTAAGGATTGGGCAGAGATATTTATTTTAGAAAACCCACATTTCACCAGTTTTGTTTAAGTCCCATGTAATAGGGGGCGAGCCTATTGCCATCAACCGGGCACAAATCTAGACTCCGGGCTGCTACTGAGACGATGGAGAAATTCCAGATGGAAAAACCCAATAACACTTGTCCCGAGTTGTGAATCAAACCCAGGACCTCATGCTTAGCAGTAGCGCTTGCAACCACTTGACCAACCAACAGCTTACTTATATAATAATAAAATTGTCGTTATGAGCGTGCATCCTCTTAATGCAGAACTTTATACCAAATAATAGTAGATTTTCGCACATTACTTCCTTCACCATCATCATTAAGTACCTAATAACTTAAAAGCCTTACTTACATCCGAATTGAGTGCTCAAGGAAACGTTCGTGATCGAAATAACTTCTCTATTGGGCATCAATATAATAATAATTGCGTCTCATTTAGGCAATCAACGTATAGAGATACCTAGAGGCTGTTCCAAAAATATCAGATGAAATGTAAACAAATAGACCTGAATACGGATCTGCCTAACCCTTCGGGGAAACAAGGCGTGATGTTGTGTTTTGATGTTAATTTAAGAGCCTATACTACCTCAAACGGCTTAGCATGATCCTCCGATTTAAAAAAAAAAAAAAAAAAAAACTGCAGCATTAATTTTGAAATAAATATATGGTAAAGTTGAGGATTAATGTTTATCGAAAACACGATTCCATAAAATTTTCTCGATTGAAAAAAAAAAACCAAAGTTACCTCCAAACCGAACAATAAACCGCTGGTATTCAAAAAATACTTCATATTAGATCATGAAACTTTGCATACTAACTGAACTAACTATATAGCAGGTCTAATGTTTTTTATTTTTTAAAATTACCATTATTTTCGCCGTAAAAAGCAATTACCTAAACTACTGGCGCCTTGGAGCCGCCAGTGCCCCACTTCGTCTCGCTCTCACTCAGTCCGCGAGCAGTATGGTGCCAGCGAGATAAAAAGTGAATTTAAGCTGAGGTAGTATGGTAATGGTATTCAAAAAATATTAGTTAGGATAAGTGGTGAAATATTAAGTTGAAACCTTCATAATACATGTGAATGTGTTCCCTTTAGTGAGTGATAGCGTAAGAACCTGAACAGAATTTGTTTACATTTTTATTATATACTTTTGGAACACACTATACTTCAACGCCTAGTATCCTGACGCAATCAATTTGAATCCCCTTATCATAACATCTAAGTCTAGAAGTAAATACTTATACTCTATTTACGCTTATTACAGATGGCAAGGACACCGAACAAAAGGTTTTATACAAAATATATGAATACGATGAACTCAAAGACTCCTCAGATTTTACTATGGACGATTGGATCCGACAAGCCAGAGATATAAAGGTAACAATGAAAACAAAAGATTCAGACCTCTGTATATCCCAAATACAGGCTAGTAGGCGTGATGCTGTTTTTATATTAAAAGATTCAGCTATCTAATTACGCAACACATTTTCGTAAACGATTACGACATAAATTTGTTTCACTTTGACAGTTCAACAATATTCATTGCGTTATTTACGTTGTTGAGCAGAATTTATTTCGAACTTATGAAGCAATGGATTAGCAATTTATTTCAAAACGATTCAAATTCCGATTGATCGTGTATTACGTAATTAGTGTACAGGTCCTTTTCATTTAGTCTTGTCTAATTTTATGTAATTTAACCTAATTTTATGATTGTATGAGTAACTAGTAGGTAGTATTGACCGATAACTTTTATGTGTAGTGCAAACTGTAAATATAAGTTGACTATAAATCTATATATTTAAAAGAAAGTCGTGTTAGTTACTCAAGAACGGCTGGACCGATTTATATTATTTTTTATTTGTTGGATTTGTGTCCTCCCCGAATACCGATAACTTGTACCTATGTGGAGCAATTGTAAATATAAGTTGGATATAAATAAATAAATAAATCGAAGTAAGATTCAAACAGGCGTTACAGAATAGGAAGCAGAATTTTCTTCGCAAGTAGGTATGTCAACTTTAAAAAAAAAAAACTTCCTACCACTACCGCTAAACAAGAAGTGTATGAAGCTTATCTAAAAATATTGTTGCCATCACAAACACTCTTCTATTTAATTAGCTTCCCATCTATAAAATAATACATATCGGGCGCTGGATACAAAAGATCTCTATTCTAAGCAAATATAATAATTATTTATGATGGTCTTCATTCGCCCGTCTACACAAAGGCTACCTACTGTTGTGTACCGATAGTTCGCAGGCTATGTGATAATTTGTGTGACTATCAATACCAACCATGAATTTCCTCCCTTCCAGAAATTCTACCATGACTACGATGGTTTCGTGGTGCTCCACGGCACGGACACGACAGCGTACGGCGCCTCCATTCTCTCTTTCATGCTGGAGTCGGTTGGCAAGACCGTCGTACTTACTGGAGCACAGGTAACACGAAGGAACGGGAAAACACGCTGGAATTACCATATAGACATATTGTGTTTTCTGGATAGGTGACCGCTTCTTGCACATTGAAATCTCGAACGACACATTGACCTCTCAGTTTTGTTCTGGTAATCCATCCTTATAATCTTTCAAACTAAGGAGCGGTTGCTCTAAAATAGTGTGAAACTTCTTTTTGTTTCTGTGAATCGTTTGAAAATGACAGACACAGAATAATGTTTCAAATACCAATTTTTACTACTTTTTGTGTATTGTGGAGCAAACAGGCTTATGCTCTGTTGGTAGGTATGTTGATCGGCGGTCAGGTAACGGTCAGCATGTGGAAGCTAATGGAAAGTCTGTCCTTCCAGGTCCCCATCTTCCAACCTCGAAGCGATGGTAACAACAACTTGTTGTGCGCCATCTTGGTCGCCGCAACGCAACACATTCCAGAAGTCACCGTGTTTTTCGGAGCAAGGCTCTTCAGAGGAACCAGGTATGGATAGATTGATTTTACAACACATAACATTACGCCCATTTTTCCCGAAGTGTTAGGCAGAACTGTACAAATAGAAAACCCACATTTCGCCAGTTATTTTTAAGTCCCATATAATAGGGTACAAATCTAGACTCCTGGCTGCTACTGCAAAATTCCTGATGGAAAAACTCAAAACACTGCCTGACCGGGTATCGAATCTAGCACCTCACGCTTCAGTCATTCTTTGACAGCTATATTAACTGGGTTTAACTTTACTGTTACTTATCAAATAACTTCCCTGACTTTACTTAATATCCAAATATCTCCATCCTTATGCTGACATCCTTTCAAATTCCCCAGAGTAAAGAAAGTATCAAACACAAAGATCTACGCTTTCGACTCGCCGAACTTCCCAGCACTGTTAGAAGCCAAGACTACCCTGGAGGTAGACCCCAAGATGTTGATTCACCCGGCCGGCTCGGTGCCCAACGAGTGCCGGTTACATGACCAGGTCTGCAGGAAGGTGTACATACTCAAAGTGGCGCCAACCATCACGCCTGAGCTCATCAGGGCTGTGTTCTCAGGAATGGAAGGTGATTAGTCTGACTGCCTTATAAAAAATACCTCTTATTACTTTTATGAAAAAAAAACTGACTCCTATTGTAAATAGGTACTTACTAGTCAATAGCATAACATTGGTACGGAACAGGTTAGCGGCTGAGGTATCTATTTTATCCCTCTTACAGAACACGCAATGGAGAAAACTTGTCTTCCCATAAAAAATAATTCCTCGTTTTATGGCCTAAAAACACGGCGCTTTTTATAGGCTTCGTCGAAGCGCGTGTTAGTTTCAACAGCAGCCGTCGACGCGTGTCGTGACGCATGGCTGAAGTTGCCTCTGCCGCGGCCGTTGACACGTGTCATTCGTGTGTATGAGCCATGGACTTATTATATAATAAGTCCATGGTATGAGCACTTTCACGGTGCAAACGCAAGTAGCGCAACTTTTACAAGTTCGGCGAGCGAAAAAAACAGTGCTTATAAAAAAAGTCATGAAAACAGGCCCTGAGCGTAAAACCTCAACCGGTACAATAGCAGCTTAACCATGAATTTCTCCTAACCAGGTGTGGTCCTC
Organism: Xanthia togata; assembly: GCA_963853775.1. Lineage (NCBI taxonomy): Eukaryota > Metazoa > Arthropoda > Insecta > Lepidoptera > Noctuidae > Xanthia > Xanthia togata. The sequence continues at coordinate 16,554,914 of OY970809.1, forward strand.
GAGACGTACGGCAACGGCAACATCCCCATCAAACGCAAGGAGATCTACAAAGAGATCGAAACGGCCGTGAAGAACAAGGTCCTGGTCGTGAATGTGACGCAGTGCATCAATGGTACTGTCATCGCCAAGCCACTGTATGAGACTGGACTGGTGAGTAGATGATCTCATCTTTTATACATGTTTGCATAAGTATAGCATAATCAGCCTAGTTATTATGTCCCCACTGCTGGCACACAGGCGTCCTCTGTGAGAGGGAGTGGGCCGCAATTAACGTCACGTTGCTGAAAAGAAATAAAGAAAATTTAGCACAGACTAAAAAGCACACAATATAATACAGCAGGTAAAAACATAAAAATCAAATAAATGTATAAAGTGCGAAGTAAGAAATTAACAGGGGAGTGTGCGTCACGGCTGCGCCAAAAAGGTCCAGTTCAGCAAAAACGCCAGACAAATATAAGTGCCTCATGCTGGTTTTCAACTGGACCTGAGAGTGTGATGTGACGCATGTAAAATGTAAATCAGTTTTATATCTAGGACATGATGGTTTCCTTACGATATTTACCTTCACCGTTTTCAGAGCAGTGTGCAGTGGTAGATAATCAAATAATTTACACAAAGTAAAGTTCCTGTCTGGATTCGAAACTACGACCTACTCGTAAGTAGGTCGGCCGTTTTCCCTGGGCCACCACTATTCTCTGTTTTAAATGGTTAATAGAATCGGTTTTACCATCATCTTACCGAATGATGCGGTCGATGACGGTGCACGTTTGCGATCTTCTTCGCTTGATATGTGATCAGCTAAGCTTGCAGGCCTTCTTTATATTAATGTTTCCATAAATACCTAAGTATAATTTATTGCAGCTCCTCCTGGAATGCGGAGTGGTACCAGCATACGACATGACAGCCGAGGCGGCGTGGGCCAAGCTATCCTACGTACTGACTAAGAAAGAACTCAGCTATGAGGAGAAAGTTACAGTGAGTGAATTATTTCATTACTTAATGGGTTTAAACGATACAACACCGTGACAAACGTAACGTTTATGTAGCAAATTCTTCTTTAGCCAACTTTCGTGACTAATGCTAAACCTGTTTGTCATGTTCAGGGTTCCTTATAACCCGGCAGCGAATAGGTACTAAGTACTTTCTACTCGTTATGCAACTTACCTAATTGCAAGCCCAAAATTCTGACAACCAGTCTGTTTGTCAGACTCTTTGGTATCGTGTTACCCAGGAACTAAGTTGTGGAGGTCAGATAGGCAGTCGCTCCATGTAAAATACTGGTATTCAGCTGCACCCGGTTCGGATAGACTGGAAACTAGGCAGATTGATTCGATTAGGTCGTAAACATTTCAGTTTACAAAAAAAAAAATGGGTGATTATCCCAACGGTCGCACTGATGAAGCGTAGCGTCCAATTGCACAAAAGGGCAATTGAGAAACCAGAAATATCACTTTCGACTAATGAATTTTGATGCCCTTGATGCGTACTTGAAGATTACTTAACTTCATTCATTTGGCATATATTCGTAATCATGACCGCTCTTGGATCAACTCGCATACACAATTGGCCATTTTTTCAATTTTAATGAATTTGATTAAAATTCACATTTTAATAATAATTCCTTTCTTTTTGCAGTTGATGAAGACGAATATTCGAGGCGAAATGTTGTAACCCAGCTCATTAACTAGTTTATAAATTATGAATCTGGTAAATTCTTAATTTGTAATGTATTAAAACGTCGAATAAATTATCCATAAGTTTTCCTACTACTTGAAGTTTCTGTAACACTCAATTATATATCCCTACTATACCTACTGTTTGCGGTGTAGCATGGTGCGGGTGACAGGTGACAAAAAGCCAGAAAGGGTAAAATATATTATAATTTACTTGTTTTTACTGATTCTGTATTTTGCGACTATGATCTGTACCTACACACAAATTGTGTACTTATTACGGACTCGGTAATAACTGTAGTAAATTAAATAAAACCCTTTCTGTCACCTGTCACCCGCACCATGCTACACCGCAAACAGGATAATCTACCTACTGAGTCTGACCCTACGTCCTAAACAAAGCGATCGGTCTCGTGAATAGACGATCTATGCGTTCGTCACTCATTTGTATCGAAAACCGGAAGGCGCTCTCTGAAGGCGCGATCCACGCATTCGGGTTCGCCGAACAAAATGAACGCGACGGTCGCTTTGTTTAATACTAATTTCCAGTTTTTTTATGCCATTAGAAGAGGAAGACGACACAATCTAGAAGTTCCATCTTGTTCACTGGGGTATCATTTATATCTGTCATTTATATGGTATCTATCTTCAAGTCATGAGGCCCTGGTAGCATATGGGTCGTTTTGCGTTTTCTGAACACCACAAGCCGCGGTGAGAAATCATCAAATGACTTCTCCCGCTAATAACCGACCTTGCAAGCAAAAGTAATTATATTCAACGAGTCCTGAAATCCTTAGCTTTCTCTTAGTAGCCTAAAATGCTAAAAACGTGTTAAAAAGGAGGAAAAAGTGGAAAAATCCAATTTAGTTGAGAAAGTGCTAGCCGTATAATGAAATCAGCAGGTCATGGTTTCGAAATTAAACAATTTACATTGTTACACATATTTTTATTAAAAATAATCAATTTAGCTTATTCAATATCATAATTCAAAAGTAAATCAATATTGGCCATGCCAACATTTTTTTTATACCTTTTTCAAAACCATTTCGAGGGTTTCTTTATAATAAATTATTCCATTATCTCAGTTTTCATTTTTTTTTTTATGTTTCGTTTGGCCTTTCTAGGCCTGCCAAAAGAGTTTGTAGAAAAACATATTTTCCTTAGGCCCATCCTCCACGACACCACTCAAAAGTAACGGGATACAAATTTAAATCATGAGTAATCAGAATGTTGTCACAGCACTAGGATATCAATGGCGACGGCGGGCTTGAAACTTGGACGTTGCTGCGATGAAACTATGAAATTACGGAGAGGAAATAAATGTTTTGTAAGCACAAGCAAACTATTTGTAAACCAACATTTTTACAACCTATTTGACATACATTATACACTGGTATAGCGCTACAAAGTTCTTTTGGAAATTCGGAATGAATGCCGCCATCTTGCTTTTTCAATACATTTCACAAAACATTGGGCAAATGTTTACCTTACCAACACCACCCGAAATAATATTAATAATAATTGTCTGTGAAAGTTGTGCCATTGTTTTGTTAAATGTATTGAAAAAACAAGATGGCGGTGTTAGTTCCTGGCTACGCGCCTAAATAACCTTGTAGAGTCCGCGCCTTCAGTGTGGGCGCAGACTAGCGCTACAATTATGTATACCTATATTGTGATTGACTTTATCTTTATCCGGACAAGTTACTTGGTTATGGAGCGAAGCTATTATTCCCAAGCGACAAAAAAGTGATAAAAAAATTCAAACTTTATGTTATCTACAAGCCCTAGAAAAAAAACCGCTAATAGTTTGTTAAAATGGACTATGTTATCCAAACAATGAAATTAAACAAAACAACATTTTTTAAGGCATGGCCAATTCACATAAATTTATTGTGCAAATATATTAATATACACGAATTCAAAACATTGTACTTAAATAATAGCAAAAACATAGCGAAAATAACAAAATCATACCAACAAAATTAAAGTATTTATTTAATTTTAAGTAGATAAGTAATAAAAATTACAAAATGTCAAGTGTAAAATGCCATAAATTTGTAATATAAAGACACACGCACACCACACAAAATAAACAGAACCCTAAGTTGAAATTAATGCTTACAACACAGTAAGCCATGGCGGGATTCACAAGCTAACATGCATACATAATAAAGTAGTCAATAATAATAATCATAAGATTCTGACGAAGCTGAATGAACTAAAATTAAATATTTTTTGTCAAAATTGTCACACAATTTGACTGCGAAAACAGATTCACATTTAGACCTATTTAAGTGTAACAGTATTTTCCGTTATAAGAGTTTAAATATCAGAAATATATTTCAAGCAAAACTTGTACAATTTATAAACATTGATTGATGCGACAGCGGTCGTGTCGTCCTTCACACAAGTAAGATAATCTATTGAAAAAGGCAGTGCGTTAAAGAACACGTTGTCTTATATTTAACCTCTATTCAGTTGTACAAAATCTAAACTCTATAAGACAATTACCTGTAATCATTCTATTGAAAAATATACATCTTCGGTTAACATGTAGGTACGCTATGAGTACGTTTAAACGTTATGTGCTACAAGTAGGTATGTACTAAATAGGCAATCGACATAAATCTATAAATATGACGTAGAAATTCGAATACTTACAAACATCGATTTGATCGGACACGCCCCCAACATTAATGAGGAAGAAAGGGGTACGAAACATTTCATATTTGACAAAGGCCAACGTCAAAGGAATGAATGACCTACGGTTTCTGAAACCCTCATCAAGTTTCAGATCAAAAAATAGAACCAAACCTCATGATAACTGTTGTGATTGGTTGCCAATGAAACCACTTATCATGAGACGTGACCACAGATTAAATAAAATAAGTCTTTCAGAAACCGATGGTGTCTTTCCGTTTGTCTCGTTCTAAGCATTACGTAACATTATACAATTGTAAAAATAATATTGCTTCTATAGCTATAGATGGTACCATGGTATATTGTGGTGTGTTTGTGGTAACTTGTATGGCACTGACTGCTTGTTCTGCCGTGCGACATGCTACCATTATTGGTGGCAGCATGTGCGGCACGGACAGCTTGCTCTCTGGTTGGTTCTTAGCATGCTGCAACTTTAGGTGTTTTCTTCTAACTGGTGGCCGCTGAGATTGTCTGGTCTGAAAGAGACAATACATTATTGTTAGTAAAAGTGGAAGGATACGAACTGCCAAGGTCACGGCCACGGCACGCAAACTTAGAACAAAAAAATTCAACCATATACTCTATGGTTGGAAGTTTAGAACATGTCAGGTCTCCCTCCCCCTTCTATCATTCTTCACCCCTATTTCGCCCGGTGTCAAAACCATAGACAATTTACAAAATGTCACAAAAATTTTCGGTTTTCGTGTCAAATTATTAATTGTCATTCTCATCATCAAGAATTTTATAATTTCTGATATATTTTTTCTGAATCTACAACTATAACTCAGTCAATTTATTTCTATTAACTGACCATAGTATACCAAGTTAAGTTCAGTGTCATTTATTCCAGCTCAATATGCTGATGGGAGAGGAGTTAGCTCTACCCTCGAAAATACTGCTGAAATAGTATACCTAATTTTTTGACGATTCAGTGAATGGTGCGAGTAACCTTTTAACATTTTTCTATAATGGAGTGGGTCGTCTGATACGTAAGTATCTCTATCTAGTCTGTGGTCACGGCATTATTTGTGCCCGCACGCCCCGCACCCGCATGCGGTCTGATGTCCGCAACGTTAGCGGAAGCAGAGCGGGCTCACCCAACCCGAAGGTCCCTTTATGTCCCATTTCACTTTCTAATGGAGTTGGCGATGACATTTTGTTCCCTAAATTAGTATAAATGTTGGAAACACTTATTATTAGATCGGTAACATCCACTAAAGATGGACGTTATAACCGATGCAAACGTTTATGGATAATCAACAGGTAATTTGGCAAATGCATATATTAGTTAATTGGTAGTGGTAACGCTGCCCATTCTCATAACGTAAGTAACCTTTAAACTGATAACCACTGATCAAAACTCTACTTCAAAATTGTTGATGGGAAGAAAAAACGACATAAAATTTATATAGCACAGACTAACAGTCGCAAAACGTATCCTGATTTATACATATTATAAAACAAAGTCGATTTCGCGTTTGTCTGTACGTTCGCGTTGTTCTTCTAAACCACGCAACAGATTTTGATGAGGTTTTCACCATCGTTTAGAGAATTTATTCCGTGTATAATTATTATTTATTTATTTCAGACAAAGTCCATTATAAATTTATTTGTCTATCTATATAGTCCATTAACATATAAAATTGATATAAAATCATACCTCCACAATAAAATCATAATCAAACATTCAAATCACATACACATGTCCAAATCAATTAAAAATACAAATGTCATTATACAATACGATAAGAAATAATTATTACAATTAGAAAAAATAAAATAAAACATTACAAAATTCATCAAATAAAAATATACGTCTTTCATCTTAGCCTAAATTTAGGTTTGGATCCGGAGTGCTCAATATGCAGCTTGGTCCAGTACCGCATTATTGGGCAATCCAGATCCAAATCCATCCTCCATGCAAAAAGTTGCAGGTAGCTGTTGGAACTGGCTCGTATGCGGCGTATCAAGGACGCCACTCTCTTGCGAATAATCGCCGCAGATCCAGCTATATTTGCGTTCGCAAACATACCTGACGCGCTACAGTAGCGATGCAGCTTCATCAGCGAAAATACGTTAATATTAAAGTTACGTTTACCTAAGAAATCTCGATGTTCTGTCAAGTTGTAAAAACCGTGCGAAGCAGGAGCTGGCCGCTAATAAAAAAAATAAAAACTAGGAATGCGTGCCCCACTACTGCGCTAAATAGGCTCAGGCTCCCATTGCAGCTGACATTAACAGGGCTATAGACCCCTAGGTTCGCTTATTTGGGCAACAGATCACCATATCACCGTCTTAACTTGGACCATTGTTTCCCTATTAAATCTCCACCATCACCGGAAACTTCCATAAATATTGTCACATTATACCCTACCTCAATGATCGGCGTGCCAAGTGTACGTTACTGCCCGGTGCCGGCGGGCTGCAGCCGCTGGAGCACGGCGGTGAGGTCGAGCCCCGTCAGCGTCTTCACCGCGGGCGGGATGCCGCCGGCCAAGCGGGCGATCTCGCCCGACGCGCCGTTGTCGCCAACCAGTACGATCTCGTCTGTCTTCGCGAGAGGGGCTGATACTTCGGCTGCGATCTGTGGAAGAAATTGAAAGGATTATGCTGTGTCAAGATTTGTTGATGTGTAATATCTTTCCTCCCGCTTTCCTGCAATCTAAATCTGAATAATCAAATCTGTGGCAGTGATTTCGTGAAAAGGGACGGTAGCCGAGGAAGCGCGCGTTTTTTGATTTGACCAATGATCGCGCGCGGTGCTAGAGTTGGCGACCTTGACGAGGCCCCGCCCCTTTAATGTTGCTTATTACCAAGGTTAGATGTTACCGTACTGACAGTACGGGGAAATCCGAATCCATACGAGATAAGTGGAAATTGTCTTAGGAACCAATAGCTCTTTTTTCATGGAAACCATTTTGGCATTATAATTTTTTGGTCAAGTGCGAGTTGTTCATAAATGCCATTAGACCTAAAATAAGCCAATACCACATACCTTAGGCAGTGCTTCCAGCACCAGCGCCATGATAGCTGCGTCTCCGTACTGCCTGTAGACCTTTGCCTTGGCCAGCATGCGCTCGGCGTCAGCCTTGCCCACGTCGCCGATGGCCGTCGCCTCCGCCAGACCCAGCACCTTGATGCGCTCCGCATCGGCTTTAGCACCTTCCACGGTTTGAGTTCTGGAAAGAAATGGAAATAATTCAAATTATTTAAATGTTAGTCGCAATTTCTTGGTAGAATTTTGTTAGTATTGACAAAACAAGATGGCGGCGTTAGTTCCGATTTTAAAAGAACCATGCAGCGTTGTAGCAGTTTGCTAACAAATGTGGCTGTATCAAATAAAAGTGTCTCAACAATAATTCAAAAATGGCGCCTAAGAAATGAATCAAGAGTCATTATTGAAAACGTCACCACATATTACTTTTTTAACATTTTGAGGGACACTAAACGCCCGTAGGCGTGATAACAATAAAACTTCTATTCTGTCCCGTTCAGTATCCTTGAATGCGTTAAATTCATTCGTTTTTCAGAAAACATTATCCGCACTACCGTATCTTGACACTGGCGAGACAAGACCTGAGACAAATTCCAAGCTTCATTAATCCGCTGTTATACAGGGTTACATTAAATTAGCTAAACTAAATTACCTTCACAGACGAGATGGTACCTACGAGTAATAAGGACAAAGGCAGGGCAGTTGACCCCGTCAACAGCTGTAGTAGTTACTTGATAATATGAGATTAGTTTTTTTTTTGTCGTCATTAGCTTACGATAGTCAGAATGCCTGCATAGTTTTGCTAGCTAATTTAATTCCACCTTGTAAATGAAGGTACACAATGTGTCTATCACTTACCGTTTTCCTTCAGCGATGGCCTGCAGACGGTATGCCTCTGCCTCGGCCGGCAGCTTCACCAACGACTTCAGCTCCTCCTCACGACGCAAGATCTCCTGTTGTTCTACCTGCAAGGACATCACACGCACTTAGTATTGTTTAGTTACCTACATTATTTTAGGGATCCTTCTGGATTCTAGACCGCTCCGGATCAGTTTCCGGGTTAGAACAAGCTCCAGATTACTATACTAAAAGTGGATGAAATTTATTTTGAAAAATAATAAACAGGATATGATTGCTGACTAAAGGTCAGCGCTCACACACGCCAGCCATCACACGTAAAATAGACTTTAATGCTTTTGATTTAAAATCCTAACTTGAATGACAAGTTATTTGCTGTGTCCGAGCGGTGCTGTTTTAATGAGCGATGTCCTTAACCATGTGCTTTACCAAAAAGGATATTGTTATTTATTACTCTATTACTGATTCTCTATTTATCTTCGATTCTAAGTGCTATCTCCTAAACTCAGCCTATTTCCTTGGAACCAGGGAAAGAAAATAAGGGATCTTACCTCAATCTGCTTGCGTCTCTCCACGACTTCGATTTCAATTTCTTCGTTTCGAATTTTTTGTTTAATTTTCGCAGCCTGCAACTCGTAAGCCAGCGCCGCTTCCGCTTTCTGAAACAGGGAATAGACACTTTATTTCAGAAAATTATGTTGACAAAATGCGGGAAATCTCGAGTAGGTAGGTACTTTAGGATTTAAAGTCTCATCCACACTACAAAACAAGCAGCGGTAAAATGTCTCCCAAATATTTTTGTTCCATTTTAGATAATATTGTAGGTACATCGAATTTCGACATTGTGGCCCGGTATAAAAATGTCGATACTCTAATGAGTGTAAACTTTAAATCATAGTTGTTCTCCAAACCCAAATTTTGCGCTTATGTCGGCTAAAACACATTCAAATCCTCAGCTAATTAAAAACGTAAAAAAAAAATTGAACCAATACATAAATAACATAACATTACGCCTGTTTTCTCCGGAGGGTTAGGCAAACGTATTATTGGAGACAGATGCACACCATGTCACACCCACATTTCTCCAGTTATGTTTAAACCCTATGTAATAAGGGGGGAACTTATTGCCATCAACCGGGCATAAATCCAGACTCCGTGCTACTACTGACAAATTCCTAATGGAAAAACGGAAAAACCCAATAACACTTTGCCCGTCCTGCGAATCTAACCTTGGACCTTATGCTCAGCAGTAGCGCTTGCAACCAATAGACTAACGAGGCAGTCAGGCAGTGCCTAAGACATACAGGGAAACCTTATAAAATCGATACTGTAAAGGCTATTAGGTAATTGAACACTCACCGCAGTGTTGACCTCCTGGTCGAACTGCGCCTTCTGCAGCTTGAACATGCGCGTGTTGTCCTCGATCCTCGTGTCCATGGAGTACTTCACGTCCATCGCGGTCTTCTCGCACTCCGCTTCCTGGGAAACAATTATAAATTATACCATATTGCTTCTGACAAGATGGGACAGGCTGGATCAAGATTATATAATAGTTATTATTATTAATAGGGGAATTTAAAGTTACGCGCTCAGCTGCGGCGCGGGCTGGCGCTTCATCGGGCTCACTCACATCTCTATTTAACTCAAACACGTCGCAAATGGCAGAATAATTCCCGATTTTTTTTGGGCCTGCGACATCATTTCGGCACCTTGTGAATACGAGGCGTTACTTGGCTTCGAGAATTTAGAATGTTATATTCAACTGCAGTCTTCGAAAATATGACGCTTAGCTTGCTAACCTTCATATGGTTTTTGTTTTGACAAAAACTTTATCACGATTATAACACATAAGAGAAATGAAGCTCTTATTGAAGAGTTGGTTGACCGCAATAAATTAATTGAACGTTCCTGGTAGTGACGGTCTGTGGACGGCAAATAAATTGACGTTTCAGGCACGCGTGGGCATCGAATACTGTCCATTTGACTCGATCAGCCTGCGTTATGTTCATTACGAACCTAATGAGCTGAATAATTCCCATTCAAGCAATTTTCGTGAATTTCTTCGGTCATTATGAAGTAATTTTGAAGGCTTGGATTTCATTCGGTTTTCAGATTTTGAGACGGGTTAATAAAATTACAGGATGAATTCCGATTAAATATTTTGTATTTATAGTTTTACTTGTTATGATTAAGATAGTAATCAACTAAATAGTCAGTATTTGAGATCAAGACTAGTCTGCCAAAGAACACAAAAAAACATGCATGATACGTAAAGTAGGTGAGTCAACGATCAAGCAGCCGTCATGAAAGTTTTAGTAAAAAAACTAGCAATTCTTCCGAGTTTTGGACAGCTTTGAAAAATTGGAACAAGGGAAAACCAACAGAGGCCGGCTTCAAAAATATTGTTTTATTTTTAACCAATCAGTTCTTCAACACAATACACATAACCGCCAAGGAATAGCAACCAATTTATTGACAGTTCAATCTTTATATAAATAAAATTTAAGGCGAAATGGGTCCCAAAGAAGAGGTTTTGATGCATTTCGGCTGCACGCAAAATCAATTTTTGTCCTCAAAAACTACAAATTTGCCTTATTTTTTTTCATGATTATTAAAATTGAAGATATTTTTTAGTGAATTATGAGGGCCAAAACACGATTGACATAATTTGGCTCGATACAAAAAAAAACGCAGTTTCCTCAAAATGTAGAGTTTTTATGAGAAAAAATGGTTTTATTCGATTGTAATTAAAGCAATTTCAATAAAATTCGTCTATACGTTCACCATAAAAGACTTTAGGGGATTATGGATTTATTAATGTAACAGCAAATAGAATCTTAAAATAAACCCAAATATAGTAAATCGGGCTAAATCGGCTCGCGCTCAGAGTCCTGCGGGACGTCATCGAGGGTGGACCTGTGTCATTTTTTTTTTAAATACGCTCTCTCTACAGTTGTTAAAATAAATCAAATAAAAGAAGAACACATTAGATATGAAATTGCGACAACTCAGAAAAAATATTTCGTAATTTTAATATAGTTTTAATTCATAATATTGTTTTCGAAAGTGTTATTATTTTTATGCGATATGATGACGTTTAATTGTCATCTTACAATAGTGTTAGACACATTTCAAATTATTATCGATAAAATTATAGTCAAGTGCGAGTCTTATATAATTTTTTATCGTCGTATATGAAGAAGTTTTTTTAAAGATTTTTTTTATCAGATTCATACATGTTACTATATTTACTCTCCATCGAACTGTCTTTGCTAATATCATATTCTATATTAATAAACATATAATATACAATTGGTCCGGTTGTCGGTTGTATAAAAAATATTTAAAACAACTTTCACTCTGGCAAGAACAATTAAAATTAGAAAAAAAAATGCTGTTTCGAACAAAAGTGCTATAATAACATGACCAAATGAACACGATACAAATTGTAATTATATTTTTCGAATAGCTGAGCCAGCAACACAATTTTTTCTTGAATCCGTGATTGTATCGTATCGGCTCAGTATGAACCATTTTCAGTTTTGAATACAAAAAGTCACTGGTTATCGTATACGACACTTCTGTATACGATAAAATGTCGTTCTAAAATGTCGATGTCCTAAAATAATAGATTCGATAAATTATAGCTGTAGCACGGTACGTCACTTGGCAATAAAGTACGGCAATTGTTACTTCATATAGAGCTGTCAATATTTACGAATCTTCATGAGTGGTGGGAAACATCCAAAACAAAAAAATATGGTCACAGTATAAGCGAAACAGTATGACCATTTTTAGCCCATTCAACTTAATAAAAATCCTGAAGAAATAAAGATGAAAGTTTGTATGGTTTTTTTTCTTAAATTCACTAACTTGATAAAATTCTTAAATTCACTGACTTACAATGCACAACCTAAACCACGCTGGGTATAGAAGCATGCAATTTTGCAGATGATTTCCTTTTATAACGAACGAAATTACGATTTTGATATTTTCTATCAAAATTACATTTTGCGGGACCGTTGAGATACGCAGTCGAACCATTGCAATTTTAAACTTTCACCTTACTACCGCAAAGCCATGTTTATCTGAAACTAGTTTCTGTCCGCGTCGTCTTCATTCACGTGGCAGTCGTAAGATACCACAATATATTAAAATAACAGGCATATTTTATAAATCTTCACTGTAAGTAGAATAGGTTTGTAGTTTTGGTCTCGCCGACCAAAATATACAGAGAGTTAGGACTGGTGAAGCGACTGGCTGGCTGGCTGGACTAGCGAGAAAGCGACAGAGTTGTCCGTGTGAGAAGCAGCTCCTCCTGAGGTCTAAACGCGCAGCCTTCAGTAGAAATTTCCCATTGCTTGCGAAGTTTTTCATTTTAAGTGAATTATTAAACGCCTGCGTTCCTTCATATAATACCTAATGGCACAACACTGATACACTAATGGATTCTTACAGATTATTCATGACTACTATTATCACCAAAAAAAATCCCGTGTGCAGTTTGTGCACGGGATTTCTCATTAACAGTCACCTAACCATAGATATTGATTTTTATTAAAACCATAGATGACAGAAGAGGCCTAAACTTCATGTTTTTCTGTGTACGTTCTACGAACAATCCCATAACACTATATCAAAAGGTAAAAATGTTGTTTCTTTAATTAATAAAATGAATTGACTGTCACAACACAGCACATTAGCCGATAACGGCACCGACCCGACATCGACACGATATCGGAGGTCAGATGATCGGATACGTTTAGTGCCTACCAAACGCTTTTACATTGTCTTGCTATTGTCACCTATATCGTCGCAGACAGCGACCGACACCGATATAGGTACGATATCTATCGGCGAAGACACAGTGCGGTGAGAGTAGCGGCATTTTATCACTTGAACACATTTTTTCGCACTGCCGACTTCAAGACGGTGATACTTAGTAGGTAACCATCGCGACGCACCAAACAACCACATTGTTTGGTGCGTCGCGATGGTTACCAATATCATTGGGCCGATAATAATTATATCGATGTCGGTGTAATAGCTGCCGACATATTATCGGTATCGGGCTGGTGTCGTTATCTGTTAATGTGAAAACGCCCATTAGGTACACAGTCATTCGCCCGGAGGACACGGTGGATCGCCCGGAGGACACGGTGGAGCATACGGTGGAGGTATGCCCGGCTTGGGCAGAGCACCGCCGTGTCCTCGTGGAGGCGATCGGTAGCGGGGATCTCTCGCGTCCGGCCCTGGTCCAGGCCATGGTACGGAGCGAGAGGGCATGGGAGGCCGTCACCTCCTTCTGCGAAGCAGTAATGCTCGCGAAGGAGGAGGCGGAGCGCGTGACGGAGAGGCAAATTTCGCGCCCTCACGCCCCTAGCCGCCGCAGGAGGAGACGCCCCGGGCGTCGGGAATCGATTGCGGATTCCCGGCCACCGTAGGCGCGGGCTTGCGGACGTTGAGCAATGGGTAGCTCGCCGTCCAGTAAGGACCAAGCCCGGGTCGACGGCGCGTTGTGTTCCACGCGCGCCTCAAAGAGTGTCAGCGAGTGAAGGGGTCCGATGAGACCATTGCCTGCCGGGGTTGCGGGAAAGTCCGAAAGGGATACCGTGGCCCCCTGGCATTGCACAGGCAAGAGAAGGAACACGGGTGGGTTTTAGTCAGTAAGAGTCTGACACGCCCTCCCGCTCCACCCAGAGCGGGAGACGTCATTTGATGATTTCCCACCCAAAAAAAAAAAAAAAAAAAGGTACACAGTCATTTTAGTTCGCTACACCGTACCTAAGCCCCATAAAATGTAAACTTATTGAAAAAAATCGAACCTAAGAAAAACTAGTTCAGTTGGTCAACTGCAAATATTTTATGCTGTGGCATGGATTTTTCGCGAAATGATCGGCAGTGAATCGTAAATAAATACGTCACTCTGCATTTGGGGGAGGCGGAGGTAGCGTTTCAAAGGCCCACAGGCCCGGAAAACGTCGCCTTAAGTGTATGTTTGTAATGTCAAAATAACAGCTTTTTACGAAATGCATATTAATGCTTAAACGGTACTTATAACAAGATTTAAAAAAAAAATTGTTTGTCTTTTTGTTGTCTGTCAGTTTAAAAAAAACAACTATTTAGTCCGTCAGTCAGATAATAAAAAAATATTGGACACGTATTTTTAATAAATTATTTTACATAATCAAAAGATTAAAAAAAAAAATTGTTTGTCTTTTTGTTGTCTGTCAGTTTAAAAAAAACAACTATTTAGTCCGTCAGTCAGATAATAAAAAAATATTGGACACGTATTTTTAATAAATTATTTTACATAATCAAAAGATTACGGCAATTTGATTGCATTGGATTAGGTACATTGAGTTAAAATGTGACATGACGTCACTCCCTGGTAGATTTTATACTGATTTGTGACATACGGAGCCGCACTCCCCCACCTTAAATGCGTTTTCTCTAAACCATTTTTTAATAATATGATAAAGCAAAAAATACGTGTCTAATATTTTTTTATTATATAAATAGTTGTTTTTTTTTTCCCAGTCATCATCCCTATTAGGACCCACGCGGGCGAAGCCGCGGGCTGCAGCTAGTGTCTTATAAAAGATAGCAATAATTCCAAATCCTTCTTACCCTGATCCCGGCATCTCGGTTCGCCTGCGCGACCCCCACGTCGGCGTCTCTCTTGACGACCGCCGTCTGCGCCTTGCCCAAGCTGGCGAGGTACTGCACGTCATCGTAAACGTCCTTGATCGTGAACGACAGGATCTCGATTCCCATGCGGCCCACGTCCGGTGCTGCCACCTCGCGCACAAGAGCTGCGAACTGATCTCTGTCCCTGTACACCTCTTCTACTGTAAGAGTTCCTGTAAGAGGGAGAGAGAGATGGTTAGATGTTGACAGCTTTTTAACATTACAGAATGTGAAAAGACCCATCACGAAGCCGTCATCAACAACAGCAAATTCTAATATATATATATATAAGTATATATATTCTATATTCTAATCAGCAACAGTAAATTACGCAATATTTTCTATGGTCCGAGGCCTTGACATCAACCAATGAACAACATTTCCAAACGTTTTTTGTTGGTTGAATACGAGGCTTTTGGTTACTTTTGTATTGTAGTATGTTTTTCTGCTACTTTTGTATTTTTGTGTGTTGTTTGTGCAAAATTAACTTCTTTTTTTTTATCAAGATACTTTGTGGAAAAATTATTCCTGGGGCGGCAGTCTCAATATAAATAGGTAGCGATTGCTATCCATGTCTAGACTGAAGGGCCTGGGAAACTTTTATTTTTGGGTATGAAAATTCGCTGTTATCGGTACCTAAGTCCGCAGTTTAACGCACGCAAAACGTTGTGCTTATAGGTGCATACAACAGTACAGGGATCGTGGAAGTATTTACATTAAAGTTATAATAACATTTTAAAAAGTTGGAACCGTCAGTATCTCCATAACCAGAAGGTATGATCCAGTACAAAGAAAAACATAATAACGAGAAGAATACGGGTCAGTTCACATCGAGACGCGACGTTATGCGACGCTACGAACACTTTAATCAAATATTGAACTTATTTTCTTCACGAAAAGGTATAATTTCAGTGTGAGCGTGTACGCGTGTCAACGTACGCTGAGATGCGCGGTGCTGCCGCAGCGCGTGTACCTTAATGTGTAGTAAATAAATTCGATAATGTATCGGACCTTAAAAAAGTCCGCTTTCGTCGCGTCTCGATGGGAACTGACCCTTAGTGACCTTCGGCACCGATAAGGGTATATTTACACCTGTTATTTATTACTTCCAGAAAAGGTAATTTTAGGAGACAAGATTATGTTCATCTTCTTCTTTTTTTCGTGTGGTTAGTAAACTAACCTGGTGTCAGAGTTTTAAAGCCGCCCACGGGCCTCTGACTTGGCTTCACATGCCGTCGAGAAATATCTCTCAGGCATGCCGGTTTCCGCACGATGTTTTCCTTCACCGTTTTTTGAGCAAGTGATAATTATATAATACGCACATGAATCCGAGAAGTCAGAGGTGCGTGCCTTGGGTTCGAACTCGAGACCTATGACTTGTCAGTCTGACGGTCACACCACAAGGCTATCACTGCTAATAGTTTAAATTGATAAATTCATTGAGATCGGAGTCGATTGGGTCTAATGACCGATAGATCGGCCGATGCTGAAATTTAATTCTGTCATTGTCAAGATCATAGATCTATTTGTGGAGTTATCCGCATAGCATTGTACTGTACCTACCAATCTATTTGGATTGAAGATCTTATACTACTTCTAAGAAACACAATATTATGTTTGGCAATTATTTTGGCTGAATAATTATTAGGTGCAAACAGCCATGATGTTTTGATTACAGAAACGAGATCGAATGTATTTATCTTCCGTCAACTGACAGTTGATAGATCATGGCACCATGAGATGCAATGATGTTGAACGAATTTTTATGAACATTATTCTCAGTAAAGCAATAACGAGTAAATAGACGATTAGAATGAATCAAACATTGACTCCTAGGTGAGATGCACTAGCACTAGCTAGAGTAATCGCTATGGCCTAGGGATCTCGCGCACTAGACGGCCACGTATCCGGCTACTCGTGGCCGTCTAGTGGTATTGTATGGTGTGCGGCTAGTTGGCCGTTGCGAATAAGTCTATGTAAGCGATTCGTATCGGTTTCTATAGTTTATCTGGTCGCGGTCATGCTCGTGGCCATCTAGAGCGCGAAATCCCTCAATAATTTCAGAATGCGTTCCTGACAGCAGACAGGCGCAACGCGACAGCGCGACGTGTCTATAGAACTATTCCTATGAAAACTTCCGGGAATTATTCTACCAGAATACCTAGCGTTGCACCTGTCTGCGGAAGCCTTAAAACTGACAGATGCGAAATTAGAATCTCGGGTTTAATTTATTGTTTTTTTTATTCAAATAATGAAATTACAGCTCTCAATTTGTAAGTTGCACTACAAATTAGCATCCACAGGTACCAAATTCAAAAGTCATTTATTCAAACTAGGCTGAGAATCAGCACTTTTCGAACGTCAAAATTACATAAGACAGTCCCCCAAAACGCCCACCCTTCAACACTTCCTAGTGCTTTAGCTGGGAAGAAGAAGTGGCGCAACAAACTCCCCAGAAGCACAGCTGTCTCTTCAGTTAGAAAAAAATGATTCTATATAATATAAATACCTACGTTCTGATCTGATTGATTACATTTTTAACAGATAATAGATATAATAGATAAGAGATAATCGCTATAAATAGGAAAGTATCTCGTAGACGTTTTTTAGAGTAGGTACTCTAAAAAATGTTTAAAAACCTTAGGTACTCACTTTTTCACATTAAGCCATGTAATTCCAATGGTCAACACCACACCAGTGACTGGCACTAATCCCATACGTAACATTTCCATACTCAAAGTTATTATTAAACTCACTTATTATTAATTTAACACTCACTCACACACTATTGCACAATACTACTATTATAATAATTGTATTGGAAGACTAATACTGATATACTTTCGTTACTTTTTTCGAGTCCATATTTATTATTGTCTTTTATTATTTTATTCTTTAAATTCATACATCACTAAGAGCGTTTGTTAATTAATTAAAAAGGTTGTAAGTGTCAAAGATGTTATTTACTTAAATGTGATGAATTCTTTCAACCTTTCAATGGTACTAATGCATGTTTTAAACATAATTGGTGTAAATGAATGTATCAATATAATCTTGTGTATGGTTATGTTTGTATTTTGAATGTACTTCCTGCATTGTTACTCTTGAATATTTATCTTATACGTTAGGTATGCTACGCATATTTTGCATGTTCAAACTAGAAACGAAATAAAGTAGGTATTTCGCTCTATATTTTATTTAGAAAAAAAAAACTATAGCCACACATCAAAAAAATAAAATAGCACTGAAACGGTTAAGATATGAAAAAAAAAACAATAGACACAAGTACGATTAACGATTTAAAATAAAAACTTTGGTAAAAAAAAATACTTAGTTAGAAATAACAATAAAGTAAGTACTGATTTTCAGGATATTTGTAAATATTTTTAATGATTTTCACACATAAAATATCGCCAAGGCTAGGCGTCGCGACCGTCACAGATGCGAAAAAATACTGCCGTCTTACCCTTCCCTTTAAGTAACATGCCCGATGTATAACTAAAGCAATTATAAATCTTATTCAACTGACATAAAACACACAATTGCATACAAGGTGTGATTTTATCGTTATTTACGTTGCGAATGATATAAATATGATAATGATAAGGATTGCTGTAGATAGGTTAGATGTTGCGCACACGACTTCTTAGATTAATAATTCTGGTTACAATAAAAATATCAATGTCAAAGTCAAATCTAATTACAACTGAACATTTTGTTGGAATTTTCTTGCACATACAGTCAGTTACAACCTAGATAAAAAATGATACCTACTCAAACTCAAAGCATTTATTTCAATTAACCAATTACAGGAACTTTTGAATTATCAAGGGGACGGTCAGTCAGAAAGATGAAGCTAGTTGCCGATTCTTTGGAATTTGGATTTTGTTGCGTAGTAGGTTCCTATAGAGAAGAACGAGCAAAAAACTATTCAGAATGTATATTGTTACGTTAAAGTTAAATCTGTAATTTAATACTTATCTCTAGCTAGACAATAAAAAGACTCACAACAAACATACATACAGAGTAAAAAGTATTCTACACAATAGTTACCTAAGTACTCAAATCTTGATTTTATACAGAATATGGCAACGTCGCAAATAGCTGTCAAATATTTCGCTGTTTTGATTAATTTGGCAATATACTGTATGGAAATAAGAAATAGGTATGGCTCAGTAATGAACTAAAATATTGATTATGAATATGATATGCAATAATTAATATCGTAACGTTATCGTAAAAACAGTTAACCTACCAAATGCGTTTTTTACATCTAAAAAGGTTACAACATCAAATTCAGTGTTATAATTGCAATTCATTATTAATATTCTAGTTCGCTAGTTAGCCATATTTCTTATTTCCATACAGTAATATTGCCAAATTAATCAAAACAGCGAAATATTTGACAGCTATTTGCGACGTTGCCAACTTTTTGGATGAACGCTCTTAATCGATATTTTTACTTGAAAATAATAAAACAATTACGGGGTCAAATTAAATTAGGTAGCGGAACTCCGCACACGTGATGGATATCGATTTCTAAATAGCTAAAAACGAAAAAAAAAGATTTATTGTTTTTCTTTTGGGGTCAACGATTGTAGTTACTTGAAATATTAGTTTCAAATTCAGTTTTTTTTTCTGTGTATAGTTGCAAACTTCACAGGCGTCATGGGTATCGATATCTAAATACGATAAAACAAAACAAAAAATCCACTAGTGGTCATTAACCTTTTCTTCTTTTTTTTGGGTGGGAATTCCTCAATTGACTTCTCCGTCGAGTCATTTTCCTTAGAAAAAAAACATAAAACCTTCTTTTTTGTTTTATCGTGTTTAGAATCTGCACCCATCACGCCTATAAAGATTACAACATTACACAAAAAAAACTGTTCTTTTTTTAAACCCTGTTTAGACCAGAGCCTAAAACTACTACCTACATAGTAATAATTTATGGCATAAAATTCTATTTTTAAAAGAAAAGAAAGAACCATTACACAAGCACATTAAGTAGGTAAGTACCTACTAATGTTGTCAGCGTGTTAAATTTTCTTATCATTTACTGTAGTGAGATACGACATTTTTATCGTTCCGCATAAACCGTATCTAATATGTAGCGATAATGTAGAGCAATGCCCGAAAATGTCTCGGGTAATAGGCAATAAAAAATTAAAGGTGCAAGGCGAAGAAGACATCTTTATAGGGGAATAGGACAAAGTCGCAGCTGTCAACGTGGGCTTTCAGGCTAAGTTACATAAAATACTAGCGCCCCTCCTGTGCAAGGCTGCAATGGCGACATGTCAAAACATCAAGAATTCTGTGCAAGATCTCAGTTAAATATTAAGGCACAGGGTTCCGATTTGCCTTTGTCTCTGTCTTTTTCTTTACGTGTAAAGAGTGAAGAAAATAACCACACTTTTGTACCTTTTCAATGTTTTTCGTTGTTTTTTCATCATATTGCTCATATTACTCATCATAATCCATCACTGAATGTAGGTTGACATTAGACATTTTATGGTATATTTTTAATTATAATTACGGATTTGGATAAAATTTAGCACACAGATAGTATATAACCTGGATTAACACATAGAATTTTTTTTATCACGATATTCCCTTTGGAATACAAACTTATGCGGGTGAAACCGCGGGGCGCAGCTAAAAACTAAAAGCTTCCGGAATAAATTCTCTAAAGTATGTTGAAAAACGCAGTCAAATCAGTTGCGTGGTTTAGAAAAACAACGTGACAATACGAAAAGCGACTTAATTTATAACATGTAATAGATTTTACTTATGTACAGGCAATCATCGATACGAAGAAGAATGGGAGATTGATAATAAATAAACTAAAACGCCGGGAGGAGACACCCTAGGAGGACATTACAGTGACCTTATTGGCGATGTTCTTCAGGTCTGGTGCGTAGTACTCGCAACCGGCGCGCGGCGTGCGGATAAACATAGACGAAGTAAACGGAGTAGGTAAGGAACGTAGCAGCTGGCGTTCTGTAGATTCTGCCTACCCCATGGAAAGCAGGCGTGAGTTTATGTTTATCTATACTCCATTTGAAATAAGATTATTGAAGATTGCGTTGGTGGCATGACAAATTGCAGCTGCAGTAAACAGTTGGTATTGTAACCAAAGGCAAAAAAGCCTTTAATGCCATCCTTTATGCCTACGCTATAGCAATCAAAATCGGTCGAACGGACTGAAAAAAGGTTTATTTAAATGTCTAATCTTATTTCAAGTCAAGTATAGGTACTTATTAGTAAAAATATCACCATGGGACACGTTAATTAACGCAAGTGATATGAGAGCTATAATATAAATAAACATGAGGTCTGTCTGCCAATAATAATAGGTACATATTATATGGTTTTCAATATTTATGACGACTTGAGCCAACGTATACAAAACCTGTCTGAAATTATACCTATTGAGATAATTGATTCCAATTATTACGATCAGCAAATACGATAATGACAATCTGCAAATGGCATTGGATTACTCGACAAGGCTATCCTTGAAAGGAATAGACTTAAACAGGGACAATTAGTAAATAAAATTTTCCAAAAAATCGTACCCAGCACCCCAATTCCGATTCGAAGGTGATTGGAGAAAATTCCTAATCCATTACTTTTAAGGTTTGAAAAATTAACGTAAATACTTTGATTATTTACGTGTACGCTGCAAAAGAACTAAAACTTTGTTACGCTGGTGTGCGTGACAGCCACGTCTTACACTCGTGTCACGTCTTTTCTAGTGTGCGTGCATTTAATGTCCAACCGTTGGACGCAATTTTTTTTCGACGAGTTCACATCTTTGATTGTCTATCTAGAGTCTAGACATATTTCTATCTTTGCGTACACAACGCAATTAATGTTTTTGAACTTTCAAAATGGCTTTGACATTGCAAGCGTGTTACGAATAACCCCGCAGAATTAACCCTAT
Organism: Xanthia togata; assembly: GCA_963853775.1. Taxonomy (NCBI): domain Eukaryota; kingdom Metazoa; phylum Arthropoda; class Insecta; order Lepidoptera; family Noctuidae; genus Xanthia; species Xanthia togata. The sequence continues at coordinate 16,576,773 of OY970809.1, forward strand.
TGCTTACGAACGTGTTATGGCATGATGCCAAGTGCCAAATGAATGATCGTCACACGTGACCAAATGTCATGTGATGACATTTATGTGCGTTGATTCTATACGCGACTCTTTTCAAATAAAAGACTCGCATATAAAATGTTGTCACACCCACAAAGGTTAAAGGCGGTCATCAATTCATACATTATGTATTTTAGGAACCCTTTTAACTACTTCTAACTCTCGGGACGCAAGTTGGATAGGTAATGTTTGCACTGTAAGAAAAAAGTAAGTTTGGTTTTTCATGCCGTCTTGCTCGTTAGAAAGAGAAAACGTCGTGCCATCCCGTTCAGACCAGATTGAAAAAGTTTAGATTATTTTCTCCTCACTTTATGTCTGTTGCAGGCTTAGAATATTCTTAACAGCACTGACTTCTACATAAAATGGAATTTTGTTTATTCTTATAATAATTTAGCGTCGCGTCGGTTGTAAAACGTATAATTTTTTCATAATATTTCATTGTTTAAACGAAAGAGGTTGTAAGTTTTCCTATTCATTGTCCTTTGTTTTAATCATCTTTAAGTCTATAACCATTTGTGTTCAATAATACATACGAGTAACACTCATCCATGTTATTACTTATAACGTGACAATACATAATATTAAAGTGTTGATTACCACACATGATACTAACTTTCCTTCATTACAACTCGCAAGAGTTATCGCGAATTTAAGCGGATTTTCGTTCAACGTGGAGGAAATAATCATTCGTAGGGAGTCTATAATACCTCAAATTGCTTAGCATGATCCTTTGTTATATCGAAAATAATAGGGGTTAAAGTATGAAATTGCCGTTTTATTGTATTGCTTCGAATTGACATAGAACCTTCATGGTTTGAGATTTTTGAGTGAAACTTTTTTCACATGGTACCTATGAAGTTCTTCTTTTAAAAAATTAGCAATATTCGATTATCGACTTTCAATTGTTTTTTTTATCCAGCTTAGACAAGAAAGATGGATACTTCGAAAATTCGAGTATAAATTTTCTTCTCAGGAGGCAGTACAAAGTACATACGTATATGTAAGGATAAGGCTAGCCTATGTAACTCAGTGATAATATAGCATTCTACTGGTGAAAGAATTTTAAAAATCGGTCCAGTAGTTTTTGACTTTATTCGTTACAAACAAAAATACAAATCTTTTCTCCTCTTATTAAAAATACAGGGTGGAAGGGACATCGACGCGAAAACTGATACCATGGATTCAGTACATGATTTTCGTCGATAATTTAACCGACGAAAAATTTCAACGCCCCCCCCCCCCCTCCGTTTAAATTTTTCGTCGGGTATTAAAAAAATAAACAGCTGTTTCATAGAAAAGTTCAATACCTACACGGTCAAAATGTATAGAACAGCAGATTTTTTTAAAAATAACCGTCGAAAAATTTCAACGCAGGGAGGTTCAGAATCATCTACAGAATCCTTGGTATGAGTTTTCGCGTCGATGTCCCTTCCACCCTGTATAGACGACTTAAATATAACTGGGTGAACTACATAACTGTCTACCCTACGGGAACTACAAGCGTGATGTTTCGTTATGTAAATTAGCTCTGTGTTGCAACAGGTGCGTCATAATAAACCAATATCTTGTAAATAAATAAGGCAGTGTAATCTTCCATGCTCCAAATGCATGCGATCTTGACATTAGGTTAATTTCTTCAAGTGGCCATGGAGTGTAGAACATTACATTGATTTTATGAGTTGTATTGCAATGTGTGGTTAGCTAGCGACCTCGACAATTATTTATTTTACCTCGATGGTCCTAGTTTATCAATTATAACTTCTAGTTACAGCTATACGTAAGCGGGCACGCCCGTTATGCCTGGAGGCTTTTCTTTAGATATTATTTACGTTTAGTTATTTTTATTTCTGCCTGAGTATAGTTCTCGATGTTTTGGTTTGTATATTGGCGTGTGCTAACTGTCATATGGCTATTAATTTATAATTTAAATTATGTTTTGTGTTGCGTAGTGTAAATTATCTTGCATACTTATATAGAATCATTTTTTTCTAACTGAACAGACAGCTGTGCTGCTGGGGAGTTTGTTGCGCCACTTCTTCTTCCCAGCTAAAGCACTAGGAAGTGGTGAAGGGTGGGCGTTTTGGGGGACTGTCTTATGTAATTTTGACGTTCGAAAACTGCTGATTCTCAGCCTAGTTTGAATAAATGACTTTTGAATTTTTAATACATCGTTCTATATTTGAATACCTACCTTTACACATTTGTTTTAAAAATGCCATTATTACTGTCAGTAGTTTATTGTTACTGTCACACATTGTTTTGATGTGTGACAAGTTTAAAATGTGACAAAGATTTTCTAGTTTTTCATGTTGTTTTTTGGAACACCAAATGATATAGGTACATTAATAAACATGACGAGATATTTAGATCAGAAGTGCGAAAAGTTAGTTATGGGGTACCGCAGGGTAGTGTAGTGGGTCCCTTGTTATTTATAGTATATATTAATGACTTACCGGAATGGATTGAACAACCATTGACTCTATTCGCAGATGACAGTACAGTGACAATACCTTCGAAAAGCGTTGATACATACCAAAGTGACATTAATAATTCGTTAAAATTGATTATAAAATGGTTAGAGGAAAATAACTTAAGAATAAATTTAAATAAAACAAAAATAATTCAATTTAACCAACGCATAACAGATACGGACAAGCTCAATGTGCAATATAACGATAGTAAAATTAACGAGGTAGCTAGTACTAAATTTCTTGGTCTAGAAATAGATAAAAAACTTAACTGGAAACAACACATTGAGTTACTTTGCAAGAAACTAAGTTCATCGGCATATGCTCTATATACCTTATCGGCTATTGTAAATCTGGATGCATGCCTTACTGCGTACTATGGTATAGTTGAATGCCATCTGCGATACGGAATTATCTTTTGGGGCAACTCAACAGAAAAAGAAACAGCATTTAAGTCACAAAAAAGATGCATACGGTCTATTTTTAAATTGAAAAGCACGGATATAAGCTGCGTGCCATATTTTAAACAATATAAATTATTAACCCTACCAAGTTTGTACATTTTAGAATTGGCAGTGTTCGTAAAATTAAACCCGGATCGCTTCGCACGAATGGCTGACGTATTTCCACGGAATAGGCGTGACAATAGTAGCCTATGTATCCCTAGTGCTAGAACAACTCTGATGCGCAAGGGTGTCTGCTGCATGGCACCGGTGATATATAATAAAATACCAAGTTGTTGGAAGGACTATAATTTTACACTATTCAAAAAAAGACTTAGGAACTTTTTAGTAGACAAAGTTTATTATAGGGTTGAAGATTATTTATTGGAAAAAGAAATTGTTTGACTATTTTATATAATGTATTAACTATTAGAAACTGTGACATTAATTTTATTATTGACCGATGAATCAGAATCATTTTATGTAGGTATTGAATGAATTGATAATTATTAGTGAATGATGAACTAAAATTGTATTATGTAATGGAATAGTAAATATTTAATTTTAATTGTAATCTCTATACTTTTGCATGCCCTGTAATTGGCAAAATATGGCTGTTTCTGTATTTATATTATGTACCACCATGACTTGTACCTGTATTTGCAAAATAAAATATCTTTATCTTTATCTTTATCTTTACAGTCAGTCTAAAAAAGACGTATTCATTGACAAGAATACATTGAATTATCTACAACCTTTGTTCTATAATTTTGTATCATGTGTTGCCACAGAACATATTACACTACACATTGGGCTTAATTGTAGTTACACATTGATCCATTATTATGCAACAAAAATTGTAGATAGTCAAATGAATTCTTGTCGATGTTGGTATGTGTATATAATATTATGTTGGTACAAAATACTCAAAACCAATTGTTTTCTAGTCATGTTTATTTAAAAGTTTATGTACAGACATATAAAGACAAGAAGAAAGGAAAAGAAAAAACTTTTCACAAAATTAAAAAAGCCGACTAAAATAAAAACACAAAGATGTGAAAAATAACTTTTCGGAAATCGGTGTCTTCGGTTCTGTATTATCGTTTTTTGCGTGAAATTAAATTTATTTTTCACTTTTTAGCTGTGGTGCCGACCCCAGACAAATTAGAATACCAGCTGCTACGAGTACATGTAAATAACAGTGACAGGAACTTAAACATCATACATGTAGACTAAGTAGGAAAAAAACGTATTATTGAAGCTAACTCAAAAACTGCTCAAGCAAAGTTAATCAAATTTATGTGGGACCACCTCTGAAGTATGAGCTACCAAACAAAAAAAGAACCATCAAAATCGTTTCATAATTAGCGGAGTAATCATACAAAAAAAAAAACATACAGATGAATTGAGAACCTCCTCCTTTTTTAAATTGGTTAAAAATATGTACAAAGGTGTTGTTATGTGATGCATCTCTGTAAATTATTATTCTAATACACTTTGAAGGACTTATAAACCCAATTGACTGTGTACAAATTGAGTCGCAATAAATTTTTATTACGTGGCCGTCCACGTAGTGTGATGTAATCTTTACTCTTTTGCTAGTGGCTTTGTTATTTATTTTGTCTTGGCTTATTAGAAGATTGTTATACCATAACATAATATCACGCCTATATTCAACGAAGGGTTAGGCAGAGGTGTACCTATAGTTTGGGTTTGGGGAGTCCGTGTCTACACAGTAAGATAGTGGTCAAGGGACAGGGCTTTTCTGCACCGCCCCTACGTTAATGTGTATTAAACCTACATATGTGTGTATTAGGTGTGTTAAAACTATTAGAAGTAAAATACCCAACGGGGGTATTAGTAGCCATTATATGATGTGTATTTGATAGTACACCCAGATTTCACCAGTTATGTTTAAGTCTCATGCAATAGAGGGCGACCAGCCCATCAACACGGCACAAATACAGACTCCGGGCTGCTACTGAGAAATTCCAGATGGAAAAACCAATAACACATTGCCCGTCTCGGGGATCAAATCCGGGACCTCAAGCTCAACAGTAGCGCTTGCGACCACTAGACCAACGAGGCATTCCAGAACTTGCAAAACTATTTTAGGATTATGCGTTTGATTGCCCCCAAAACCAGCAGTGGAATTTATTGACGAACATTTACAGATACAAAGGAAGATCTACGTTTAGTTTCCAATAGAAACGCTTTTAATTGAAATATCTATCAGTATCTAAGTTGCGTTTTAATGTTAACAAGAAAATAGGGCACAGGTGCGAACGTATTCATCCAATTCTCAAGGAATTTACGCAATATTCGCGTAGATTTATGTCAGAAAATTCCGTTCGCAGTAAATTTTCTGAGGCCACGGTGGACGTTACATTTCGTTCTTTTATGTTTTACGACTTGAATTTTGTTTCTTTTGAAAAAAAAAAGCTCACAAAATTATCCTGTGATCTACTGATTGGGTCTTCATATATCTATGAAGACCCAATCAGTAGAGAATTTGTGTGCCATAAATATGTCGTCAATCAAATCAAAAACCTATGTGAAGGTCGGGACCCTAAGAAGGACATAAATCAAATGCATGGACGAAGAAACTAAGTTTTGCAGACTTTTAGGGATCTCGCGCACTAGACGGCCACAACTCCAGCCAGTCGTGGCCGTCTAGTGGCATTGTGTGGTGTGCGGCTAGTTGGCCGTTGCGACCAAGTGCGCGATTCGTATTAGTTTACCTGGGCGTTGTCATGGTCGTGGCCGTCTAGTGCGCGAGATTCCTTAATGTACCTATCAAGTCAATGCCATTGCCCCTAAATGTTTTGAGGTTCATTTCGCAAATGTTATCTAAACAATAGCTGACGTAGCGGGCTGATCATTGGTCGACCATACTGGACCTTAATCGCATACAAAAGAGTTTTTAATTCATGCTGCATGTTGTTGCAAAAATTGTTCCGCGGTTTTAAAGTACTTATCGATATTGTTTAAAGCTTAAGAAAATAAATAAGTAGGTAAAAATATTGAACGAAGAACGAACGAAAAATGAATGAACTAGATACTTAGGTACCTACCTAAGCAAATGCTAAGCTGTTGTAATTGGAATTAAATGAATTAATTTAAGTATTAGTTAAATTATTAATTAGTATTTAATTAGTAGTATTACTAGTATTTTTAGTATTTAATTAGTAGTATTACTAGTGTTCCTGTTGGTCGCTTTCAACCGGCCAATTTGGAAATCATTGGGGGAGGCCTATGTTCAGCAGTGGACGGCCTATGGCTGAAATGATGATGATGATGATGATTACTAGTGTTTTTAGTATTTAATTGATATTAGGTAGTAATGCCTTTACATTTTCAGACAGTCTGAATCTGAAACCCTAAACGTGGTTTGCACTTTCTTGTAAATACTCTTTAAGAGCGCATACAATTACTTAAATGAAGAACCCTTGGAAAATATTTTGCCATATCCCCATTTTGGTTTTTTCAGATATAACACTAGCGAGCCTATTGCTTTTGCCATCAACCATATTTGTACCACTATTTTCGCAAATCTCCCATTAACCTTTATAATACTGGTGTCTCATATTGGAGACAGATAACAATAAAATTCTATTGTGTCTGCTAATTGCGCGCGCGACAGATTAAATGCGGAAATACTAATAAGTAGGTGTATTAGTAACGACCTTGACACGTGCCTAGCATGTGTAATGTCAAGTGTACCTATATACTCGCGTCTACGATACATTGGACTTACGCCGCGCCGCGCCAAAACGTACGTCCTATGATTCATCCGTCTTAAATAGTGCGTTCTGGTCGAATTATCGTTGAATGTTTAATGATTTTTTTTTATATTTTTAGATGACGTTCTTAAATTAAAATCTAGTAATGTAATTTTTCATCAGTGGTTTTTCAGGCTTATCTTAAAATAATAATCAGTTATATTTGGGGCACAGCCAAAACCCAGACTTTTGTCATAAGTACCTATATCACAACGAAAGAGACGACAGAGGGCGCAGTGATATATACAAGAGCCCTTAGCTTGTGTTTGTTCCATAGAGAGCGCATTAGGTATACTTTCTCACAATATGTATAGTGCTGGAGAGCCCAAAAATAAAGCCCTCTTAATTAGACCCTTGACCCAGCCGCCTGGCGAAAGCCTCTCAAGGTGTTTATCAAGACTCTCTTGAGTATTAGGTCGTCGTTCGACCCAATAATTATTGCAGAGGATAGTTCCCATATGTACCGACAGACGGATGTTGGGATTGCGTTACTAAAGCAATGTATAAACCTCAATGAATATTCAGAAGACTGCGGTTCCCCGAGATAATTGAATGACATATATTGCAACCTCTTACCTGGCCTTATTATCCTTTTTTTCAGGATATTTTATTCTTCTAGGCAAGTGCACCAACGTCACCGCTTACCATCAGGTGAGATGGAGGCCAAACGCAAGCCTATGAATTATTTATGAAAAACGAAAAATGTTAAACTACTAACGTAAGTATAATAGGGATGATGCCTAGGTCAAAAAAAGAAATTCTATTTAGTCCGTCCGTCAGATAATAAAAAAATATTAGACACGTATTTTTTGCTTTATCATATTAATAAAAAAATGACTCAGATACAACGCATTAAAGTTGAGGAGTAGGGGTTGATACGTCACAAGTATGTATACAATCTACATACAAGTGACGTCTTGGCAAATTATAACTCAATGTATCGCCGTAATCTTTTGATAACGTAAAAAAAGAAAAAATACGTGTACGTTATTTTTTTATAATCTACATTACGGACAAAAAAAATTTTTTTAGTCGTCATCCCTATTCCAGACGTGACGTGGATGGTATAACGTAAGCTAAGTGGTCGTTCCTAAAGAAGCGAATCATTAGTCGCCTACGATCTCTTCAAACGGCATGAATCAGTTAATTTACATTTATTACGACGAAGTTAATTCAAAATGCATTTTTTTTTTTAAACTTGTCTCATTATCAATCATGTGTTATGTCAATTCATGTCTCTGTCATGTATATGTCTGGCTTAGGTACACAAAGAATTGGAATTACAGACTAGGACCTAATTCTTAAACTACTGTTATGTTTTTGATGGCATCTATTTATTTAAAACATAAAAGAATATTGATATCGTCACTATAAGATGCAGTTAAGAGGAGAAGCAAGTAGGTAGGTAAGGAATGCCAGTTTTCATTAACACTAGGAGACACCTAAATATCATTGCACTGTTAGATTTTGATTTAAAAGAGTGTCCGTGGAGTTTCTTGCCCGATTTCTCCATAGGTACCTACTACGCTTTGGAATGGGCAACTAGCTTCATATTTCTGAATGACCGACCCTTTTATAATTCAAAAGTGCCTGTAATTGGTTTATTTGAAATAAATGCTTACAGTTTGAGTTTTTGTTTACGTTGCGTTTAAAATTCAACAGGGCGTTTTGATTTAGTCATTCATTTCGGTGTCACCTATACTCCATTTGAAATAAGATGTTTTTTACAGTCCGTACAACCGATTCTGACTTCTATATCGTAGGCATAAGGATGCCAATAAAAGCAAAGAAGTGGTTACAATACCACCTCTTTAATGCAGCTGCCATTTGTCATGCCACCAACGCAATAGAAGTCAAAATCGGTTGAACGGACTAAAAAAAGGTTGAGTTAAATGTCTAATCTTATTTTAAAATGGAGTATAGTGTGAGAAAACTGGAATGTCTTTTTACAGAAAACGGATCCATAATTAAGTTTCTTAATACGAAAATACCGATAGACGTTCCCGAGAACCTTTCCTAAAGTTATTAATATACCTAGACCCTAGACAGTTTACGTATTCATTTCAGCAATTTTCACAAAAGACCTGAAAAAGGGCTACTTTTTATGTCGGGCGGGAAAAGGCTTTTCGGGTTTAGATACAGTGATTTATTATACCTACACTTTCGGAAATTAATTTAGTAGTAAGTACTTACCTACCTACTTACATCCCTAACTGAGAGCTCATTGAAATATTTTAGTTAGAAAATTGAAATAAGTAGGTACTGAGGCTTTTTAATCTGACGGTATGTAACCTCCGCGAAACTAATATAAATACGAAACAAATATTTAATTTATAATTAGATTATGAAAGGATTTGACAGTCGGCTCCCCGAGCTGACAAGCGCATGTCATGTAAAAGAAAATGTAAAATATATTTTTATTCTGAATAATTATTCGAGTTACCTATATCACAAAAAAAAGTGTTTGATTTTCGATCCGGTACTACGCTATCCGTCATTTATTATAGTACCGGGTGTACTCGGGTGAAAATAGAGATATGAGACCTGCTAGATCGATTCTCGCCCCCGGAAACCCCTATATTGCAACTTTCATCGAAATTGTTAGAGCCATTTTCCAGAACGTGATTACAAATACATATATTGCTCATTTAATAATATAGGATAGGATAGCTAACATCATTATTTTGCATTAAAAAAAATAGTAGTTAGTTTGATTCACATTCAAACTTCCTTAGCCTGAAATCTTCATCCTTTATTGTATGTAATTAGAAGCATGTCACTCGAACCGTCGTACACTGCATCCTTTCGACAACATGTCCCAATCTTCGATATGTCAATATCATCGACATGTCAATATCTTCGGCATGTCGTAGATATCGACATATCGAGATGCCGTTTTCATATGTGAAATTCTAGGAATCCTTTAGATAGGTATTTATTTTATTATAGAAACACGGGAAACTGTTTATTGTGTTTCAGCGTAACGTGGACAAGATGCCTCTTGAGAATAAAAAGGTAAAAATCATTTGAAATTATTGAGGTCTTCCAATGATGTCACAGAAAACAATGAGCACTTAAACATATTTCTGTCTGAGAATTTCAAGCAATTGTCAAAAATAATTATCGTTTCTAATAAGTATGTCTAAAACGTAAAGTGAAACTTTTCAAGCTTTACTTTACGTTGTCACTTTAGATTGACCATTTTCAAGCGTACAGAAACAATAACGGTTTATGTATCACAAAACAAATGCCACATGAAACGATGGAACAAAATGATCTCACTTTCATACGCACATAACACAAAGTAGGTAGTAAGTGTAAGATTTTAGTATTCCCGACACAAAATAATATTATATTAAATAACAGTAAGCAATGATTAATGACACGGCAGTTGGCACATCTGGCGACATTCCTAGGGAAATAAAATATATACCTCTCACATTACCGACGCCTGTTCATTGACATGCTTTTCCATTTACTATGGGAAAATTTGCTGACAGCTATATAAGTTTGATATAATTGAGCTATAGTTATGTGTTACAATTTAACGTTTAATTACAAAAATCTACTTAACTAATAGGTACTTTGATAGTGGAGTAATTGATCAAAAGTAGCGTTTGCTATGTCAATCTTCTGTAATCTACAAAGTAATTCATCTTCGTCTATATTTTGAGGTACCTACTTTGCAAAAATAACATTTATCTTAACATATCATCACGCCTGTAATCCGCGAAGGATTAAGCAGAGAAGTATCTATAGTACACCCGCATTTCGCCTGCAGTTATGTTTAAGTCCCGTGTAAAGAAATCCCTGACGGAAAAACTCAATAACACTTTGCCCAGGTTATTAAAAAAAAAAACGATTTTCAATTGTCTATCTTCACAAGCGGGGTTGTTAAGTCACATATACATAGCTTTGTAAATAGCTACAAACATAGTACCAACATCAACAAAGCTCCACGCATTGTGTTCCCGTTTACCTCTTTAACCTAATTTCTTTACATCGCATTTAATTTTAAAAAACTCGCGAGACGTGTGTTCGCATTAATAACGGTCCCAAATCCCAATTTAAATTGGTTTTAGGTTTTGTTTAATACACGAACGCCTCCGCGTAGTCCGAAGGCGGAGGATTGCAAGGGCAGAGTGACCCGCCGCTCGCGACGGCCGCGGCGGGACTGACTCTCGGAGATTCCGAGCCTCCGATCCTCAAGAGACTTGTATATAATCCTTTCGTTGATAGTATGTATAAGTATCCTTCCTTCCGAACTAATGCTGACAACGAATTTACGGCAGCTCGGCCCGAGTCAAGTCAACCCGAATAATAATCCGAGATATTTCACTCCCAGTGCCGGTGATTTGTAAGGTCAGGCAGAAAATCGATAGAAAATAATGTAATTTTGGTTTTCTATTTACATACAAAGCAGGAAAACGTAATTATCTGCAATGCCTATTCAAAATTCAAAATTTATAAAAATAACCCGAATGACCCGAATTTGCATTTGTTTATTTTCTGGAAAAAAATATTGGTGGAAAATGTATTGCATTTTCGTATTGACAAGATTAGTGTACTTATGTAGTTCTTTATTGAGCGAATGTATAAGAAATGTTCTAAAGACAGGATGTGTCTGCGATTCCCTTGTTAGCGCAAAACCTAATGTTTGGACAAAAGTTTCAGGCATTTCAGACATGTAAAATAAAGTTGAAATTCTTCATACGTATTTAGTTAGGTATAAGAAGTTTTTACATATTAATATTCCGAAGTTTCTATAGCGGGTGAACATCTTGATAAATTAATTTAAAGTTTCAACAGCGTTATTTCGAAGTGCAAGCAATAACTTGCGATTTTCAACATAATTATACCGTCTATTAGTATATTTCAACCTATATCCGGAAAACTAGAAAAACAGCAAAACCAAAATCAATCAAAATCTAAAGTCATTTATTCAAATTAGGCTGAGAATCAATGACGTAAAGGAATTGAAATCAGCACTTTTTGAACGTCAAGTGCATTAGAGATGGCGCGAAATTTTAATCATTTAATTGATTTTCTGCCGTCGGATATAAATATTGATGGACGATACCAGAAACCAATATTGGATTGTTACGGTGGCCCACTTCGGTACCAAATACGTAGTTCGATAGATTTAATAAAGCTGCCTGCAATATTCAGAAGGTAACTGCTTCCCTATTCCATTTCTACGTACCTACAGGGATCAGGGATATTAATAAATCATGAAATATCATGGATGATTCCTTAGCAATCAATAGAACTACTCATAAATTTATCACTACAAGATTTCTCGCATTTGAATTAGTCTAGAATCTTAGAAAGTATTTATTGGGTAGAGCGAACTAACAAGATTGGTTGATGTATTGCACTGCTACGTAGAAAGAAATTATGTCAAATATTCAACTTAAATAAAATATTTTCATTCCATTGGGATCATTACACTGATTGCATACGAGCGTTTCTAATAGTTTGTATGTAACCAAAGAAAACTTAAAACAATTTATAACTGGCCAAAATGTTTGAAATAATAATCGGGATGCCAATAAAACCGTAAAAGAATAGATTTTATATTTCCTTTGTGGCTTTTCGGGCATTTCTGTAAAAGTTTTTCATTACAAACAGCCAGTTATTTTTTAAATTTATTGTTTTAGGTCTTCCATAATGCTGCTTAATATTGATCGAGAAAGCACGTAATTATCTTAAATGTTTATCTTAAATCATCATCATTTCAGCGGAAAGTCGTCCACATTTAACTAAATGCATTGAATTAATTAAAGACGAGAATAAAAAATGTAAACGTCATAACAAAAGAGTCTTTCAGCTTAGAAGTGCAGACTAATCTAGCTTCTATTCTGAAACAATGGGAACAATGTGTTTCAGACTGGACTTTCAGATAACTCGCGTAGCTTTATTAAGACAATGTATGACTTTTGTGTAGATTACGAGACGGATTTTCATAATTTATTTGACTTAGAGCGAATTTCACGGATAAAACTGAACGCGATCAACTAAACCATGGTTAAGAGCTGTCAGTGTCAGATAAATGCTGATCGAGTTCAGTTAAATATTTATTTACTAATGGCAAATACTATATAAGCCTTCATTTTTTAAAACTTCTTTATGAATATGGCAGGAGTTTCCATAGACAAGCTGTTGATAGGCGGCTGAATACTCTTGAATGCCCGCCTTGAGGGAACTAATTAAAATCAATTTAGCCGCAATCTCTGTGCTCTGGTTTCTAGTCGGCTGTTATTATAATCTAGATATTCTAGGTTATTGTACGATATTACATAATTAGACTACTGGGACTGGAGACTCAATTAATAAGTATTATCCCTTGTCATGTAGTAAGATGTGGATACGCCGGGAGGGGACGCCCTAGAAGGACATGACCTTATTGGTGGTGTTCTTCAAAAAGGTCAGGTCCGTAGTACTCGCAACCAGCGTGCGTGTACGACCAGATGCATCCTATACTATTAAATTAGCAATGTTTGTATATATATAATATTTGTAATCACGTTCTCGAAAACGGCTGTAACGATTTCGATGAAAGTTGCAATATAGGGGTTTACGGGGACGAAAAATCGATCTAGATAGGTAGGCTCATAACTTGGAAAATTCGTTTTCTCCGTACTTTTACCCGAGCGGAGCTCGGTGGCCCAAAGTTTAGAACAATATTATTATTACATTAGTAAGTACCTACTATCATGGCAGCATGGGATTAGTATTTACAATATACATAGAATTAGTATGACACCGCTGGGAGTTGCCACACAGTTGTGGTTCATTCATTCAATCAAGATTCAGCTAGTACTTTTAATAATTATTCAATCAAGAGCTAATTTAAATTATAGGTTTAAATTATTTTCTAAATATCTAATGGTGTTATTGAACTAAGAGTCTACAAACGTCAATCGCTGAACAGTCTCCATTGCTCCAATATAAACTTTTAGAGTGTTGGATTCGTGCAGAATCTTATTAGAACGTCTTTTAACGTCCGCCAGACAGTTTTCATTGTAGCACGGAAAATTGCGTATCTTTGTAGTTACAGCGACCATCATCGTGTCCCATTTCCAGCCAGCTCGCATTCCCTTTTATGGACCTTGTTATAATATGAACGTTAGATATACGATATTAAAACGATTTATCATTTAAATAAGCAGGCGAATTAAAATTATAAATAACTTGGCACAATGAAACGATACGTTTGCGTAAAAAATATCCGTAATGGTTTTATTGCGCTCATTATTTTGGGTCTTTCAGAATACCGGCTGTTAAAATTAATATTTATGTATGATCTGTGATTTCGGATCTGTCAAAAGAAATTACGGAAATATTTCCAGGATAGGAATTTGAAATAAAACAATACAGCTCTACTTTGGATAAAGTGATAAAGTAGACCTTAATCAATGTCATTGACAATAGGTGCTGACAGATAGTTCTTCGTTGTTCAGTGTCGATTTTTGGAATCGCCTTTCAAGAAAAGGACGACATACCATATTTTCTTTATTCCAATACTTAGCTCCGATAGAATTAAAAAGTAACGTAGATTCAAATATGGTGAACTACTGTATTTGTTAAAATAAATTTGGACTGTTTTCTGTACGTACACAAAAAATAGATCCAATACGAAGAACATTAAAATACACAAATTAATAGAAAAACTAAAAAGTTATAAAACTTTCTAATACGCTCGCTCCCATAATGTTAAAATAAGTACTGAGTAAACACGATTGAGTTTACACATAAGTTAGTATTTCCAAGAAATTAATTTACGAAAGATTTCGATATTTGGTATTTTACTCCCAATTTTTTTTTTTTTTAATTATGAACATAAACCCTCGATATAAATACGTCAGAGTTAACCCTAAAATAATTTGGAGTTGTTCCCAACTCGGCCTGAAAATACACAAATTGTTTTGACGTTTCTGAAAGAAGGTCTCATCGTTTTCCAAAAGTTTTCGGGCATTGAAAAGCTTAGGTACAGTCACGAGCTTTAATTTGGGACCCATTTCCGTTAAATGTTGTTAGAACAATCATAATGCAATAAGGTCGAAACTTTGAAACTTTGCTTTAAGGTTGAAATGTTGAATGTCAAGTTAAGACATAAAATGTCTTATCTAATCGACCTATGAAATGATAACCTCGTTGCAAAAAGCTATCATTACGATTTTCTAATTACGAACATGTGTCGTGTCAGTGTCATTTAAGAAAATAATTTAATGTGATATTTTCACAAAATATAATTTACCAATTAATAAAATGCTTGCGGCTAATCGTGACCAAATAAGGCTCCAAATTATTGATTTGCACGAACAAGGAGTAGGCATTCACGAGATATCGCGACGAATAAATGTGACAAGAAACACAGTTCGCCGCTGGGTTCGACGCCACGGGAACGAGGAAAATATTATTGACTTACGACGAAACAACCATCACCCGCAAGTTTTAACACAAGAGCAGAGCCGCTTGATGCAAAGGCAATACCTGATGAATGGATTTACGCCAACGAGGCATTTTGCGGAAGCGTTTGAAGTCCACCCTTCAACAGTTAGAAGGCATCTTAAAGCTATGGGACTGCATCACAGGCGGCCTGCAAAAAAAATTGCGTTGACGGATGCCCATAAAGCTGCTCGACTTATTTTCGCACGTCAGTATCAAAATTTTGATTGGACGACGACGGCTTTCATCGATGAAAAGACTTTTCAATCTTCCCAAACGGGCAGACTACATTTGTGGCGAATTGACAGGACGCGATACACGGAAGACCACGTCATAGCTAACAACGCGTCTGGTCGCATTACAGTTAACATGTCTGGCTGGATTAGTTCAGCCGGCATTGGAGAACTAATAAATTTACCACCCAGGGCCACTGCTCATGTCGATTTATTAGACGAGAGTGTCCTTCCAATATTGCAACTATATTATCCACAAGAAGATGTTGCTCCAATAAACTTTGTTCAAGATAACGCAACAATTCATACGGCAAGAATCGTTAGAACTTGGTTTGACAATAATAGAGCAAATTTAAATCGTATTCCGTGGCCTGCAAAGTGTGCCGATTTAAATCCTATAGAAAATTTATAGGGCTTAATGGTTCAAAAATGGTCAAATAGAAACGAAAGAACTAGAGAAGCACTTATGGATCACTGCCTCACAGTCTGGGAAAGTTTAAGGGGTACTGACATATGTGACCAATTGATTGGATCCATGCGTAACCGGCTCCAGGCTGTGATTGACAATGAAGGTGGATATACGCGGTTTCGAATATTTATGATAAAAAAATTACTGGAGAGATTTAAATTAATTTAGTCGTAACCTTCGGTGATAAGTGTTTATTTTGTGCACCGCTAACCATGCTTTCTATATAATTGTGTTAAGATTGAGGTTTGTGTCATAAATGTCTTAATAAATATAAAGAATAAATAACTATGTTTTTCTAAAGATTTTATTAATCAATAATTTTGCTGAAATCTTCTAAGCCCCCATAATCATAAACGGCCTTTAAACCTATTTTATTTTAAATATGTTGTTTTGGTCCGTCACTTTGATATTTATGTTTGAGAAAGAGACAAAACTTTTTAACTAATATAGGTTTGAAGAATAAGCGGGTTAGTTGACTAGCTATCATATATTGACAATATAATTTCGTTATTTTTTATTTGTTTCTTTTTTCTTATGGGACCACAGGACCAAAAAGTAATTATTACTCGGAAATCGGTAATGATCGTTTGCCCTCGCTCCAGTTGACGTTAGCCCCTAGAAACGTAAAGTTGTCGATGGTAAACATTATGACGTTTATTGTTTGTGCAGTGACAGCGTTAACATAATAGCTCTAAATGGCGAAAGTTTGCTACACGATATTCAACCTTAGGTGGGTCCCAAATTAAAGCTCGTGACTGTACGAGTACATAATTATATATGGAGAGGTAATCATTTCAACTTTGAAACGCTTCGAACATTAATCTGAGTTACTTTAAAATCTGAAAAGACTGTTTAGGTATTGATTTTTTCTTTGAATGACATTTTGTACGACGCCTAAGAAAAGTATTAAACGAATAAATCTACATAAAGGAAGATAGGCGATACGAGGTCGGTTCCGCGGCAGTAGGAATTTGGTTTCAATCTAGTAATTTGATATGAATCCTTTAAAAAAAAACATTTTGCCACACACGTTTCCTGTAATTCCAACAAGATTGTTTACATGAAAAAAGCTGTGTTGTGGCAACACTTTTGTTAAAAAGGCTTCGAACAAAATGTAGGCGATTGTTTGTATCGGAAAATCATTTTTTTTCCGATATTTTTACTCGCTTCAGTGGGTTGAAAAAGATATCTGAGGTTGATAGGCTTTTCACATTTAAGGCTGAAATCATTGTTTGTAAAAGAGTTGTCAGTACCCGACCTGTTTTATAAATGAAATATCGTGTTGTATGATTACAATATGGCACCGTTATTTGAATTTTTTATTGTCCCATTACGACATTAAGTTTATTCGACTGCTGAAGCCACAGATTTTATGAAAATACAAAAACTTTTGAGCTTACTAAATCCATGTTTTCGGACATCGGATATTTGGATAAGTTTTATCTTTCTATTGAATCTTTATTATCGAAGATCTCAATTCACTGAGGTCGTTTTTCACGATAAGCTTCGATTTCTTCTACGTGTGTAGTCACTGGCAGGTCTGCTCAGGGCGCTCCGCAGTGACCGATACACAAAGCCCTTTATTTATGTCACGACCATACAACACTATTTTAAATAGGCCACCTATATCAGTTTCTAATAATAACAAGAAATCCATATGTTTTCTGTTATAATATTTATAATGCTTCACGGGGGACATACTGAAAGCCTCATCAAGTCAATAGTACATTAGCTGTAATTGTATTGATAAAATAAGATGACAGCGTTAGTTCCGTATTTAGCCACGCGCCAAAAATATCTTGTAGCGTTGTAGCTGCTATGATTAATTGAATAAAATAAAATAAAAATAACTAATCATAAATTTGCTGTCACGAGCTTCGAAAATTGAAAAGACAGTCATTATTTGTACACGAACGATAGAGAAATAAGCCAATCCACAAGACAGAAAAGACAATTCATCTGAAAAGTGGTTCCAATCTTCCTTCAACATTTTATTTAAGAGCACCATTTCAAAGATGACGTCGCGAATCTCAGTAACGTGTTCCGTTCTTCCATAAAATTTAGTGATACTCTTCATCTACTTGCGTTTGACAAGATATTAATGGTTTCTGTAAGTGGGTCAAGTATCCATATAAAAAGGGCTCGCTCGACGACCATAAACGAGCATCGAAAGGGCGCAAAACATAATACCAGTTGGAGACCAGTTAGTGTACTTCGTTTTGAATAATATTGTACATTTTGATGTGTGTCCCGGACGCTATGAAGTGTTATTTGAAAATGGAATAGAGTATTTCGACGCTGTCTTGTTTCGACAATCTTTCATTTTATTTTCAAGATAAGTAATGATAATAATACCTTCATAAATACCCTGATATTAATATTAATATTTGTAATAGATTAATGAATCATTATTGTAAGAAATATTTTTATTAAAATAGATAAATTGCACACGACATTTGTTAAGGTAGGATTTGGTATAAAGAACTTTTGTTGTATCACTTCATGTACCAGTATATTCATGCAAATAAATTATTATATTTTTGGGTTTTGAAATACCGCTCTTATGTTAAGCTGTTTTAGTAATCAGTGAATGCAAAAATGTCTAATAACCTTTCCCTATAGCTTAAAGAAGATAACCTGCCTTTTTAATAAAATGTCAAGCTAGATGAATGAAATGATAAACGACTTGCACGTAAATGAGGTCACGTTTATAAGATGTCACTCACGTGACGTAGATTTGACATTTAATTTCCTATGAATGCAGTCATCTAAGTTGACACAAAGTTAAACTGTGGAGGGATCAAACACCGAGTACCTAAATGGAGTAGTAAGTTCACGGCATATTCAACTCTTTTGTATTGTGTGTGTCAAACCAATTCGAACTAAAAAGACTTTTGAAATTCGAACACTCAGATATGGAGGACACAGGCAATCGATTACGGGTGAATAAAAATCCGAGAGAAGGATTGAGGGCAATCCCAATAGCAAAATGCAAAAAGCCGTACAAAATCAGGAGCGTTTTCCAACCGGCAGCAGATGGCATAACATTATCAGTTATTTTATTCAACTTTGTTCGAAATGAAAATTTAAACTTATTTTTGAATGTGTGACACTAGCTTAACGTTCTTCTAGGTATATTTATCTATACATATAAAGGAAAGCCGCTTTTCACGTTTGTCTGTATGTCTGCGTTGTTCTTCTAATCCACGCAAAAGATATTGATGAGGTTTTCAATATCATTATGGGAACTTATTCCGGAAGGTTCATGTGTTCTTGTGGAGGTCGGAACGTTCATGTTGAACACATGGACCTTCCGACCTCCACATTAATATTAAACTTGCATAATGATATAGAAACTCGATGTTTTTTCAAGACATAAAACCGTGCGAAGCTATGAGGAGCCGTTGCTAGTGAAACATAAACAGAAGTCGGTGAAAACAAACGATTGATTTGCGAAACATTGAGTTTGATTGTAAGCTTGTCGAGAATAATAGCTCCTTATTTGTTTGCTAAACAAACGGTATAGTTTGCTTGAAGTCAAAGTTACGAATCCTTCCAGAAATTATGGAAATGGGTTATCAGAATACGAAATTAGCTAAAACATCTTTGACGTTATAAAAGCTTCGTGAGCAACTCGAGAAAAGGGATGGCCCCGGTTTCGGTCGTCTGTGCGACTTTTCGAACATAAGCTCGTAAAAAGTCGTATAACATACTCGTAGGTTATCATTTTCTCGTTTCATCTATAGTCATGGGCAAAATTCAATAAATACCTGCATATCATTGACATTGAATTTTCTGTGTTTACCGTCGAAGATAGATGAATTTCCTTTTAATTTATTGACACTTCATTGACACTATGTGTAACATCGTTCCTGTCGTTTTCCTGAATCTTTGGGAGTGAATTCGTAAAAAGGGACGGAACTGTGTAACAGGAAGCCGATTTCTGGCATTTGAATTAGTCTAGAATCTTAGAAAGTATTTATTGGGTAGAGCGAACTAACAAGATTGGTTGATGTATTGCACTGCTACGTAGAAAGAAATTATGTCAAATATTCAACTTAAATAAAATATTTTCATTCAATTGGGATCATTACACTGATTGCCGAGCGTTTCAAATAGTTTGTATGCAACCAAAGAAAACTTATTACAGAACTACATTTATTTATACCTGGCCAAAATGTTTGAAATAATAATTGGGATGCCAATCACCGTAAAACAAAAAAAAAAAAAACAAAAAAATCCTTTGTGGCCTTTCGGGCATTTCTGTAAAAGTTTTTAATTACAATCAGCCAGTTAGTTTTATAAATTTATTGTTTTAGGTCTTCCATAATGCTGCTTAATATTGATCGAGAAAGCACGTAATTATCTTAAATGTTTATCTTAAATCATCATCATTTCAGCGGAAAGTCGTCCACATTTAACTAAATGCATTGAATTAATTAAAGACGAGAATAAAAAATGTAAAGTCATAACAAAAGAGTCTTTCAGCTTAGAAGTGCAGACTAATCTAGCTTCTATTCTGAAACAATGGGAACAATGTGTTTCATACTGGACTTTCAGCTAACTCGCGTAGCTTTATTAAGACAATGTATGACTTTTGTGTAGATTACGAGACGGATTTTCATAATTTATTTGACTTAGGGCGAATTTCACGGATAAAACTGAACGCGATCAACTAAACCATGGTTAAGAGCAGTCAGTTTCAGATAAATGCTGATCGAGTTCAGTTAAATACTTATTTACTAGTGGCAAATACTATAAAAGCCTTCATTTTAAAAACTTCTTTATGAATATGGCAGGAGTTTCCATAGACAAGCTGTTGATAGGCGGCTGAATACTCTTGAATGCCCGCCTTGAGGGAACTAATTAAAATCAATTTAGACGCAATCTCTGTGCTCTGGTTTCTAGCCGGCTGTTATTATAATCTAGATGTTCTAGGTTATTGTACGATATTACATCATTGGTGGTGTTTTTCAAAAAGGTCAGGTCCGTAGTACTCGCAACCAGCGTGCGTGCACGACCAGATGCATCCTATACTATTAAATTAGCAATGTTTGTATATATATAATATTTGTAATCACGTTCTCGAAAACGGCTCTAACGATTTCGATGAAAGTTGCAATATAGGGGTTTATGGGGACGAAAAATCGATCTAGCTAGGTCTCACCTGGGAAAATTTATTTTCTCCGTACTTTTACCCGAGCGGAGCTCGGTGGCCCAAAGTTTAGAACAATATTATTATTATTACATTAGTAAGTACCTACTATCATGGCAGCATGGGAGTAGTATTTACTATACATGGAATTAGTATGACACCGCTGGGAGTTGCCACACAGTTGTGGTTCATTCATTCAAGATTCAGCTAGTACTTTTAATAATGATTCAATCAAGAGCTAATTTAAATTATAGTTTAAAATTATTTTCTTAATATCTAATGGTGTTATTGAACTAAGAGTCTACAAATTTCAATCGCTGAATAGTCTCCATTTCTCCAATATAAACTTTTATAGTGTTGGATTCGTGCAGAATCTTATTAGAACGTCTTTTAACGTCCGCCAGACAGTTTTCATTGTAGCACGGAAAATTGCGTATCTTTGTAGTTACAGCGACTATCATCGTGTCCCATTTCCAGCCAGCTCGCATTCCCTTTTATGGACCTTGTTATATGAACGTTAGATATACGATATTAAAACGATTAATCATTTAAATAAGCAGCGAATTAAAATAAAAAATAACTTGGCACAATGAAACGATACGTTTGCGTAAAAAATATCCATAATGGTTTTATTGCGCTCATTATTTTGGGTCTTTCAGAATACCGGCTGTTAAAATTAATATTTATGTATGATCTGTGATTTCGGATCTGTCAAAAGGAATTACGGAAATATTTCCAGGATAGGAATTTGAAATAAAACAATACAGCTCTACTTTGGATAAAGTGATAAAGTAGACCTCAATCAATGTCATTGTGAATAGGTGCTGACAGACAGTTCTTCATTGTTCAGTGTCGATTTGTGGAAATCTAATCGCCTTTCAAGAAAAGGACGAAATACCATATTTTCTTTATTCCAATACTTAGCTCCGATAGAATTCAAAAGTAACGTAGATTAAAATATGGTGAACTACTGTATTTTTTTTTTTTTTATGTGGACTGTTTTCTGTACGTACACAAAAAAAAATGGATTCAATACGAAGAACATTAAAATACATAAATTAATAGAAAAACGAGAAAGTTATAAAACTTTCTAATACGTTCGCTTCCATAATGTTAAAATAAGTACTGAGTAAACACAACTGAGTTTTTTGTTATTAAAATATATACTTATGTTAGTATTTCCAAGAAATTAATTTACGAAAGATTCCGAAATTTTGTATTTTATTCCTAATAAAAAAAAAAAAAAAAAAATGAACATAAACCCACGATATAAATAAGCCAGAATTAACCCTAAAATAATTTGGATTTTTTCCCAACTTGGCCTGAAAATACACAAATTGTTTTGACGTTTCTGAAAGAAGGTCTCATCGTTTTCCAAAAGTTTTCCGACATTGAAAAGCTTATGTACGAGTACATATATATGGAGAGGTAATCATTTCAACTTTGAAACGCTTCCAACATTAATCTGAGTTACTTTAAAATCTGAAAAGACTGTTTAGGTATTATTGATTTTTTCTTTGAATGACATCTTGTACGACGCCTAAGAAAAGTATTAAACGAATAAATCTACATAAAGTTAGATAGGCGATAGGAGGTAGGTTCCGCGGCAGTAGGAATTTAGTTTCAATCTAGTCATTTGTTCTGAATGCTTTTAAAAAAACCTTTCCTTTTAATCTTTTTTCCACACACGTTTCCTGTAACAAGCCTACTGATTGATTACATGAAAAAAGCTGTGCTGTGGCGACACTTTTGTTAAAAAGGCTTCGAACAAAATGTAGGCGATTGTTTGTATCGGAAAATCATTTTTTTTCCGATATTTTTACTCGCTTCAGTGGGTTGAAAAAGATATCTGAGGTTGATAGGCTTTTCACATTTAAGGCTGAAATCATTGTTTGTAAAAGAGTTGTTAGTACCTGATCTGTTTTTTTAATTAAATATCGTGTTGTATGATTACAATATGGCACCGTTATTTGAATTTTTTATTGTCCCATTACGACATTAAGTTTATTCGACTGCTGAAGCCACAGATTTTATGAAAATACAAAAACTTTTGAGCTTACTAAATCTGTTTTTTCAGACATCGGATATTTGGATAAGTTCTATCTTTCTATTGAATCTTTATTATCGAAGATCTCAATTCACTGAGGTCGTTTTTCACGATAAGCTTGGAGTATTTCTACGTGTGTAATCACTGGCAGGCCTGCTCAGGCCGCTCCGCAGTGACCGATACACAAAGCCCTTTATTTACGTCACGACCATACAACACTATTTTAAATAGGCCACCTATATCAGTTTCTAATAATAACAAGAAATCCATATGTTTTCTGTTATAATATTTATAATGCTTCACGGGGACATACTTCTTCTTCTTTTCGTGTGGTTAGTAAACTAACCTGGTGTCAGAGTTTTAAAGCCGCCCACGGGCCTCTGACTTGGCTTCACATGCTGTCGAGAAACACACATACACACAGAAACATACTGAGGGACATACTGAAAGCCTGATCAAGTCAATAGTAGGTACACTAGCTGTAATTGTATTGACAAAACAAGATGACAGCGTTAGTTCCGTATTTAGCCACGCGCCAAAAATATCTTGTAGCGTTGTAGCTGCTATGATTAGTTGAATAAAATAAAATAACAACAACTAATCATAAATTTGCTGTCAAGAGCTTCGAAAATTGAAAAGACAGTCATTATTTGTACACGAACGATAGAGAAATAAGCCAATCCACAAGACAGAAAAGACACTTCATCTAAAAAGTGGTTCCAATCTTTCTTCAACATTTTATTTAAGAGCACCATTTCAAAGATGACGTCGCCAATCTCAGTAACGTGTTCCGTTCTTCCATAAAATTTAGTGATACTCTTCATCTACTTGCGTTTGAC
The DNA here is from genome assembly GCA_963853775.1 of Xanthia togata. Taxonomy (NCBI): domain Eukaryota; kingdom Metazoa; phylum Arthropoda; class Insecta; order Lepidoptera; family Noctuidae; genus Xanthia; species Xanthia togata. The sequence goes on from OY970809.1 coordinate 16,600,717, forward strand.
AAGATATTAATGGTTTCTGTAAGTGGGTCAAGTATGCATATAAAAAGGGCTCGCTCGACGACCATAAACGAGCATCGAAAGGGCGCAAAACACAATACCAGTTGGAGACCAGTTTTTGTACTTAGTTTTGAATAATGTTGTACATTTTGATGTGTGTCCCGGGCGCTATGAAGTGTTATTTGAAAATGGAATAGAGAATTTCGACGCTGTCTTGTTTCTACAATCTTTCATTTTATTTTCAAGATAAGTAATGATAATAATACCTTCATAAATACCCTGATATTTATATTTGTAATAGATAAATGAATGATTAATGTAAGAAATATTTTTATTAAAATAGATAAATTGCACACGACATTTGTTAAGGTAGGATTTGGTATAAAGAACTTTTGTTGTATCACTTCATATACCAGTATATTCATGCAAATAAATTATTCTATTTTTGGGTTTTGAAATACCGCTCTTATGTTAAGCTGTTTTAGTAATCAGTGAATGCAAAATTGTCTAATAACCTTTACCTATAAAAGAAGATAACCTGCCTTTTTAATAAAATGTCAAGCTAGATGAATGAAATGGTAAACGACTTGCACATAAATGAGGTCACGTTTATAAGATGTCACTCACGTGACGTAGATTTGACATTTAATTTCCTATGAATGCAGTGATCTAAGTTGACACAAAGTAAGACTGTGGAGGGATCAAACACCGAGTACTTATATGGAGTAGTAAGTTCACGGCATATTCAACTCTTTTGTATTGTGTGTGTCAAACCAATTCGAACTAAAAAGACTTTTGAAATTCGAACACGCAGATAGGTATGGAGGACACAGGCAATCGATCTCGGGTGAGTAAAAATCCGAGAGAAGGATTGAGGGCAATCCCAATAGCAAAATGCAAAAAGCCGTACAAAATCAGGAGCGTTTTCCAACCGGCAGCAGATGGCATAACATTATCAGTCATTTTATTCAACTTTGTTCGAAATGAAAATTGAAACTTATTTTTGAATGTGTGACACTAGCTTAACGTTCTTCTAGGTATATTTATCTATACATATTATAAAGGCAAGTCGCTTTTCGCGTTTGTCTGTATGTCCGTCTAAACCACGCAAAAGATTTTGATGAGGTTTTCAATATCATTATGAGAACTTATTCCGGAAGGTTCATGTGTTCATGTGGAGGTCGGAATGTTCATGTTGAACACATGGACCTTCCGACCTCCACATGAACACATTAATATTAAACTTGATGATATAGAAACTCGATGTTTTTTCAAGACATAAAACCGTGCGAAGCTACGAGGAGCCGTTGCTAGTGAAACATAAACAGAAGTAAGTGAAAACAAACGATTGCTTTGCGAAACATTGAGTTGGATTGTAAGCTTGTAGAGAATAATAGCCCCTAATCTGTTTGCTAAACCAACGGTATAGTTTGCTTGAAGTCAAAGTTACGAATCCTTCCAGAAATTATGGAAATGGGTTAACAGAATACGAAATTTGCTAAAACATCTTTGACGTTATAAAAGCTTCGTCAGCAACTCGAGAAAAGGGATGGCCCTTGTTTCGGTCGTCTCTGTGCGATTTTTCGATCATAAACTCGTAAAAATTCGTATAATATACTCGTAGGTTATCATTTTCTCGTTTTATCTATAGTCATGGGCAAAATTCAATAAATACCTGCATATCATTGACATTGAATTTTCTGTGTTTACCGTCGAAGATAGATGAATTTCCTTTTAATTTATTGACACTTCATTGACACTATGTGTAACATCGTTCCTGTCGTTTTCCTGAATCTGTGGGAGTGAATTCGTGAAAAGAGACGGAACTGTGTAACAGGAAGCCGGGGAAGCGCGCGCTATTTGATTTGACCAATGAGCGCGCGCGGTGCTAGGGTTGGCCGACAGTTGGTACCAACCCAATTTCCGAGAGTTTGGTACTGTCAGCCAAGATGTCAGATGTTACACAAATCATATGCGACTCTCGCTCGTTTTTCTACAGAGTTTTCCTCAGTTAAACTGTATGTCGGGGCGTGAACACTTTTTATAATCATTTTCAGCCCCTGACAGGTAACGCCTCATTTTGTAGGACATGTTTAACGACTGGCGGGAAAAAATTAGGGTATCGTGTGATATACGGCTGTATAGGCAGTTTCAAGCGGCGAACATCTTGACTTGATTGAATAGTCATATATCCATATAAATGTGTATTACAGATACTTTTTCTGAATAGGAATATTTAGAAAATAGTACCTACTAAGTATAATACACTCGAGAGCAATGAATCCGGGTCACTTAAAGAATGTTAAAAATCTCGGAAACTAAAAATGATAGGTTAATGCAATAAATTGTATTTAATAGACAATGTAATACTCCTTAAATGAAAGTAAAAAAAATATGAGTCACCATACATTTTATTAACACAAAATTACATAAAGAAAAAAACTGCTGATCTCTCCTTAAAACAAAAATAGGAAACATGAAATTTTTGAACTTTATTACGATTTTCTTGAATTTTAATACTTCGTATTGCCTCCTCGTGCTTCCATTACTGCGTTTACGCGGTTTGGCATGCTGTACACCAAGTTCCTTATACGATTTTGGGGAATATTCTCCCATTCCTCTGTGAGAGCAATTTTGAGCTCACGAAGCGTGATTGGGGGAGGGTTTCGTTGTTTTACGCATCTGCCTAGCTCGTCCCAAGCATGCTCGATCGGGTTGATATCCGGGCTGCGCGCTGGCCACTCCATACGAGTAATGTTCATCTCTTGAAGGTAGTCATTCACAATCCTACCTGTATGAGGTCGGGCATTGTCATGCATAAATATAGCATCCTCACCTAAATTGACCATAAATGGACCAACGTGATCATTGAGGATTTCTTCCACATATCTTTCGCTAGTTAAAGAGCCATTTTCTATGATCACCAGCTCTGTGCGACTTTCAGAAGAAATTCCGGCCCACACAAGTACAGACCCACCACCGTAGGCTACTTTTTCTTCGATGCATGCTTGCTTGAATCTTTCCCCTGGTCTTCGATACACTCTGTGTCTTCCATCGTGCTTGTAGAGCATAAATTTTGATTCGTCGGAGAACATAACTTTTGACCAATCTTCAATACTCCAATTTACGTGGCTCTGGGCATATCTTAGTCTTGAAATACGATGCCCACGCTCCAGTTTAGGGCCGTTTGCAGGTCTAAGGGGTTTTAAGTTAGATTCAGCAAGCCGACGTCTTACTGTCCATGCACTTGGGTTACTTCCTCCGAGGCGTCGAAACTGATTTGTGAGTTCAGTTCCTGTAAGAAAGCGATTTCGAAGCATGGTGTTCACCAAGTATCGGTCTTCTCGTGCTGTGGTACACCTGGTTCTGCCCGTTCCTGGTCTGCGTAGGTTAGAACCAGTTTCTTCGTAACGTCGGAGAACTCTTTGTACTGTTGACAGCGACACACCGACAGTCCTGGCTGTATCGCGCTGACTCCGGCCGGTTTCCCGCATTGTAAGTATTCTGGTGCATTCTTCAGGCGTAAGCGACATAATTTCAGCTTGAATAATGAATATAGAGCACTATCAACATGGTTTATGTACCCACATAAATGACAGATTACAAACAAAAGCAAAACCAAATGCTGTAATTTCGTAGTTCCATCTTCGAAAGTAGCCCTTTTTCAAATTTGATTTTTTTATGATATAACTTTACAATAACTAAGAAGTTTTAATACCTTCATTTAAGGAGTATTACATTGTCTATTAAATACAATTTATTGCATTAACCTAGCATTTTTAGTTTCCGAGATTTTTAGGATTCTTTAAGTGACCCGGATTCATTGCTCTCGAGTGTAGTACATACTTATTCATAAACTGACTGCCTCGTTGGTCTAGTGGTCGCAAGCGCTACTCCTCAGCATGAGGTTCTGGGTTCATTTCCTGGGTCGGTCAAAATGTGTTTCCATCTGGAATTTCTAAGTAGCAGCCCGGAGACTGGATTTGTGCCCGGTTGATGGCAATAGGCTCGCCCATTATTACATGGGACTTAAACATAAGTGGCGAAATGCGGGTGTACTATAGGTACACCTCTGCCTAACCCTTCAATGCCAAATATATTGTGTACCTATGTCCTTTTATTATAATTATGTACTTGAAAATAAATATAAACGTAAGTACAGAATGAACATATCTGCGTCACGAACAAAAGCTTCACGCTCAGATTCACTCGATTTAACTCATTGTAATGATCTGAGAGTAATGACTGGCATCAGGATTAACTTCCACTTTCTGTCCTCAATCACACGGCAGGAAAAGAGGGCTATTTAAAAAAAGAACGAGCGAAGTCGTCTTATTAGCATACATTTAAATTCCATTTCAGTTCCATCCAACCGTTTTTCTTTTTTCCATTTTTAAATTCAAAATCGCCTTAAAGGGGAATACAAAAAATATGGCCAGTTCATCAAAAAGGCAGCTGACATGGGAGTTCTTACCGCATTGTAAGTTTGTTGATGTTTGACTTATGTATCTCTGACCCCTGTTTTGTACAACCAAATGCATTAGATTTAAGTAAATTACCAAATGTTAGAAGTAAAGAATGTGACATCATATTGAATGGAGAAAAACTGGAATTTATTAATCAAACAGTTTTCCTTGGAATCACGCTAGACGAGAAATTACAATGGGGACCCCATATAACATCTCTCGCGGGGCGGCTAAGCTCGGCCGCTTATGCTGTTAGAAAGATAAGACAGTTAACAGACGTAGAAACCGCGCGTTTGGTCTATTTTAGCTACTTCCACAGTATTATGTCGTATGGCATTTTACTATGGGGTCGGGCTGCTGACATTGAATCCATCTTTGTTTTACAAAAAAGAGCTGTCAGAGCCATTTATAATCTACGTCGTCGCGAATCTCTCAGGGAACTATTTAAAAAGATTAATATTATGACGGTACCTTGCCAATTCATTTATTCAAATATTATGTGTGTGAGAAAAAATCTACATCTTTTTAATAAAATAAGTGATAGACATAACTTTAATACTAGAAATAAAGATAAAATAGATCAACCATTTTTCAGACTATCTAAAGTAAATACTTCTTTTATGGGGTACTGTGTTAAATGTTACAACAGAATACCTTGTGATATATTAGAATTAAATGAAAGAAAATTTAAAAATCATATAAAAAGTACACTTTGTAAACAAGCACAACACAACAACAAATTAGAGGATTATATCCAAGATAAAAATGCTTGGAAACATGCTGGTCCTGCTCCATAGGACAATTCAGAATCTAGACAAAATCGAACTGGTTGCTAATTTAATTGTATAATTATTATTTTTATTCTTTTAAACATTTTTTATTTTATTTTTTGTGATTACTTGAACTCACACACTGACTTATTATTATTAGTATTACTTATTATAATTTTAGAAATATAGTATAATTTTACAATGTTTGTAAGTATGTGAGCACCATGCATCTATCACATAATTATGTCATTCCTTCATTTTTCATTATTTTTTCTTCTTTTTACCTATCGTGGTATAGTAATCTTATTCTAGGTGCATTGTCTTCACATATATAATAAGTGTATACAAGATATAATGATTTTTTTAAAAGAGTAACGGTGGAGTTTCTTGCCCATTCTTTTCCATACGAAAACTACCTTTTGGAATGGGCGACTAGAATCAGTTTTATTATTTTTTGTAAAGTTTGACGTTCAAAAGTGCCTTTTTGTGCCTAATTGAAATAAATTATTTGACTTTGACTTTGAAAAAAAAAAAAAAATTTTTTGAATCAACAGAGGCAAGGTATGTTAGGGCATATTATGTAGACCTTAACCCGTCATGCTACTAGGTACTGCGTGCCTTCTTTCTCTGCGTTGGACTAAATTTTTAATGTCGAAAATTCTTCATCTATCTATGACAGAGACTTCGATTGTTTCCTATTCCGCGCTAAACAAATTGAGGTTTTATAAACGGTAAAAGGTGTCTTACAATATTATGTAACTCCGATAGATCAGACTTACATCATGCATAACATTAATTAAAAAAAAAAACTACCGCATCCGAAAGCATTTTTTGCTCTATTAGTTACATCGTTAGTTGGACGTTAGACTTATAGCAGAAACTATCATTAGTTCTCGAACAGGAAATGTAGGTATATTATATTGTATTACTCCAGCCAAGGCCAAACGAAATAAGTTAGGAAATTGGGTACTTCGTTGCTTGCTTGTTACCTTGCAGCTACAGTCCCGGCCGATGAGAGAATCCGCTCCTGTGTTGGATTTTTTCTGAAAAGCCAACTTCTGGGAAAGTTTGGACATTTTATATCTTCCGTAAGCATTCATAGCAGACCGCATTTTTTAAAACGGAGAAAACTTTGTAGTATATCCTTACAAAGCGATTCCCAACGAATTTTTCTCACAGCACTCGATCATTATTTTCTAAACAGGGGGCCAATTCTCGATTTTCGCCATTTATCTCGAGTTCGAGATCGTAAGTCTATCTCTATGTCTATTAAAAATATCTCTATCTCTACCAAAAAATGTCGAATTGAGCAGAATTCCGTATTCTCAGTCAAAATAGAAATAAATGTCACGAAAATGTCGAGTCGAGTGAAGATAATGTTACCATTATGAAGAATCGCACGTTCCGGTTTAGGTAGCTATGAGTTAATGAATGATATTGTTTTAAAACGCCGACTAAACCTAATTATTTAAGTATAAAACGAAACGTTTAGTGTAAAAATAATCATTTTGACAAATTGACAGTTGACTGTATAATTAATTTAGGTATTTTAGGGTGTGCAATTAGTATTTTTGGTGGGTAAGGTTAGTTTAGTGAACAGTTATACATGACTAATAAAATTATGAAGCAGACGATTATTTACCTTCGTTTTAAGGTCTATTTTCGTGGTATCCTGAATCACAGGAGCCAATAGATCTATTAGAACCCTTATTAAATCTTTATCTAATCTGAAGTTTTTAATGACTTCTGTTTCGCTCAAGTCGTAAATATCGACGGTGGGATAAGTGCGCTGTTGTCGCCGTGTATTGGCCAGTTGCTCGCCACTTTCCAACAACTCCGAGATAAAAATGCTAATAAGCTCGTCCATCTTTCAGTGGTTTCAAGTCCAATCGTGGGTACACAAATTACAGAGTCTGTTATTTGCGCGAAGGTCGTCGTTTCAAGAAAACACAATGCACAAATCAAAGAGTGTAAATCGAATTTCCAGTAGGTATGAGCTGCCAAGCCGTATTTTATTTAAAAATTAAAGAAAAGAAAACACAGTGTACCTACAATCCAAAACTCAACGAAATCACTCAGAAATGACGTATCTCTACAATCGACATGACATCTCTACTGCTCATAAGCACTCGACATGAACTCTAACGTTAGCCTTCGACAAATGTCGAATTCGACATCCCCAGAATAGCAACTTTTAAAATTTGTCGAAAAAATGACGTCATTTGAAATTTTTGTCGAGTTCGACACCATCTCTAAAATCGAGAATTGGCCCCCAGATCATGGATTATTGGTAAAGTCGACTTCGTAATAGATTTACTTACCATTCTTAGGTAGAATGTCACTTGCATTGAAAATGACGTCATTTGAAATTTTTGTCGAGTTCGACACCATCTCTAAAATCGAGAATTGGCCCCCAGATCATGGATTATTGGTAAAGTCGACTTCGTAATAGATTTACTTACCATTCTTAGGTAGAATGTCACTTGCATTGCAATTTGCACGTCATAAAACGACTTGCGTAACACTCCTCCAATCACAATCCGAGACTTTTGTAGGATTATGCTAATCCATTGCTTCATAGGTTTGAAAAAATCGTCTCCTCAACAACGTAAATAACGCAATGAATTTAGCTGAACTGTCAAAATGAAGCCCATTGCGATCAATTGCCATTTTATGTGTGTTACCATGAAGGTCTATTTGTCTATGGACTCTATGTGATAGTTAAATATTTTCAACCATAGTGGAGTTTCAATTTACTTGGAATTGTTGTCAAAAGTGGTGAAGCAATTACAAGGTCGGCTATAGTTTTTAGTGTTGTTTGTTTTAAAAAGTTTCATAGGTCAGTGAACGAAGTATAGGGCTTCACGTGAAAATAATCGCATAATCTGGTATAAGCCAGGATAAGTTAACGGGAACCCTCATCAAATTACTAGTTTAGGTTGTTGACCGGTTTCAAACTTCCCAGTAATAAGGTTTCATTAATCTGCCATGCTACCTATTAGAGTCAAGCTTAAGGTAATAAACTAATAATAAATGCTGACACATCCAATTTTAACATTGAGGTAGAGACAAACTTTTTCTTGTTATTAGTGTTAATATATTCAATTTTCATGGCAATAATTTCTTTCGATAGATTGATGACATAATCTGTGGAAGCTATCTTTACCTAGGGTAGCTGTCCAAAAATGAGACAGCCTGCCATATTATGTACACACGGCTACATATCAAACTATACATTTAATTGTTTATGTATTTCATTACTCCGAGAAACAACCTACCGAAAAGTATAAATATGTCATCCCTTTTTGGTATTTTCCACTTATTGACCTCGGAAGTGAACACATCGGCATTGTTGCACCGCGCTGTTATCAGTGACTCATTTGTTGTTGGGTTTAAAATTAGAATTCTATTGTTTTGTCTTTGACGTGTTTGTGAATGGAATTCCAAGATAAAGGTATGTTTTTGCAAATTTATGATATTTGATTAAATTTTAATTTTAATTTTTTTACATTATTCAAATGCTACGCCACACTAATGGTATTGTATATTTTTCTGCGATATTGAACTTCATGTAGACTTTTGGAAAGTTGTACAGATAAGCGGACACTGAGTCTACCCTCAAAATAAAGGTTTATTAATATACTTTTTAATACAGATATATTTATTGGCCCATAGGCGCCTATTTGTGATTTAAAGAGGAGCTACGCCTTTAGTTCTCTTGGCGTAGCAGGGTCTACGAAACAATTGACTAATTGATTTGTTTTCTTTTCAGGTACTTTGACAAAATGCACGTTTTCAAGCATGCATTTCTTTGACCGGTTGAATTCCGAGTATTTTAAATTTCGAACGTTCGCGTCGCGTTATGGCGACGAAAGTAATTGAAGGGACTTTGGGCTGCTGTACGTGTTAGTGTGCGTGAAAAATACCAATACATACTTCTAGCTTTTCAAGATTCTATTAGTAATGAAAAGTTATATATAGGCCCATTACAGAAACATGTATTTATATTGTGTAAACGTCTGGACGAAATATGGAAATCTGTAAATAGAAACAAAACAACATTATTTAAGAAGTATGCGGATTGGCTTAATGTAATTGAATGTGTAGAATTAATAGTAAGTGACGAGAACTGTACAACTACTGAACACATCGTGATTTAACCAAGCACATCTACTCCCAGATCACGTCCGCGGGCGACCTAAAAAAGATTTTTCAAAAGAGCTTATATACAAGTGAGGTGCTAGACCTATTAAAGTCAAAGTCAAATAGTTTATTTCAATTAGGCACAAAAAAGGCACTTTTGAACGTCAAAATTTACAAAATAAAAAATAATAATTGATTCTAGTCGCCCCTTCCAAAAGGTAGTTTTCGTACGAAGAAGAATGGACAAGAAAGTCCACCGTTTCTCTGTTAAAATGTTTTCACAATATCTTGTTTAAGTACATTAATTATATAATTATATGTGAAGTCGATGCACCTAGAACAAGATTAGGTACTATACCACGATAGGTAAAAATAATTAAAAATGAAGGAATGACAGATAAATTAATTATGTGATGGATTAAAATTTATGTGATGATTAATTATGTGTAAAATTATACGATATTCCTAACATTTTAACAAGTAATAATACTAAGTCAGTGTGTGAGTTCAAGTAATCACAGAATATAAAATCAATCTTATAAAAAATAATATTATACAATTAAATTGACAACCAGTTAGATTTTGTCTAGATTCTAAATTGTCCTATGGAGCAGGACCAGCATGTTTCAAGCATTTTTATCTTGGATATAATCCTCTAATTTGTATTAAGCTTGTTTACAAAGTGTACTTTTTATATGAGTTTTAAATTGTCTTTCATTTAATTCTAATATATAATATATCACAAGGTATTATGTTGTAACATTTAACACAGTACCCCATAAAAGATGTATTTACTTTAGATAGTCTGAAAAAATGGTTGATCTATTTTATCTTTATTTCTAGTACTTATTAAAATTATGTCTATCACTTATTTTATTGATAGGATGTAGGTTTTTTCTCACATACATAATATTTTCATAAATGAATTGGCAAGGTACCGTCATATTTTTTTTTTTTTTAAATAGTTCCCTGAGATATTCGCGACGACTTAGATTATAAATGGCCTGACAGGTGTAGCTTATTAAATTGTAATATTAGTATTAATTATGTATAAGATTTCGATATCAGTCATTTTGTAACTTGTTTTTAGTCCTAAGTTAAGATAGTATATTTTGTTGATTAAAGATAGTTTAATCATATTTTATAATAGGTTTATGATGAAACTATTTAGCCATACTTAAAACCACATCAATGTCTATCTAATAATTGTCTAGAAGATTTATGAATGTAAAACAGAAATATTTCCCTTGAAATATATTTATATGTCAATGTGATAAATATATTATTTTGTGAGTAAATATACTAAATTAAGTAGATTATTGTCTTTTTATATTATTTTAAACCTAAAATGCACAAAAAACAAGCGCCTTTGAAGGTTTAAGTATTTATGAACGCCTTTGTTCGTCCGCTGAACCACTGTGCCAGGAAGGGTCTCGATATGTTATGGATGGTCACCCATCCACGATTCGACCGCGGCAATGGTAGCTCATATCCTTCGATCGACCTGTGCGGCTGTTATAATTGCGCCACGGGCCTGCCATGTGTTAAATCTTCTAGATTTTCTCACTGTATTTACTTTTCTTGTAAACTCGCGAGAGCAACCGTAAAGTCCAACACACGCTCAAGCCCTTGCTGCGTCCATTACTAAATCGACGAGGTACGTACGAGTATCCGAGTGTGACCCGTTTCCGATTCGATACCTCTCGATGACGCGGCCACCGTGTCCCAGTTAGTTAGGTACGTGACATAAAAAAAACCAGTAATGACACACTAACTAAAGTACTGCCCTCCAATCCAAGGCCTTTTACAATTAAGAAATTGTTTGGTAGTCTCGACCTTGAAGTTCAGTGATATAGTTAAACTGCATCAAGGTCGTTCCGGCCCTCGAGTCAAGTTCACTGTCGTGACGTCATAAGTAGGCACAGATAATACGTCAAATAAGGAGGTCAGTGGTTTTCGTCAGTCGGTAACTGGTTCCAGCGAGTTCAATTGCGTCAGATTTCTTTGTCGTGCCCTTTTCACAGCCGAAGTACACACGGCTACACATCCAGTATAAGCTGACCTCGCGTTGTACGGAAATCCTAAACAATGCGAGATCAGCATAAATTGGAAATGTAGCTTGACGTGTAGCCGTGTTAACTTTATTGATATATATTTATTTTAATATTTTAGGTAGCATATTGCATGTGCTATTAGTTCGAGACATGGACGTAGGGAGGCAGGTACTAGGGACACTGCAGAATATAGAAATAAATACCCATTAGGCACTCATTTAACAAATTACAGTCGCACGTCATTTTCCCCGTAAGAGACGAATAATTAAATTACAAAATAATATCTAACTCGGATCACCACGATATATTCTCGTATTATCTTTTTATTTTATATTTTCTCCCTTCAAAAACACTGAGACACTGCAGCGATGTGAACGAATGTAAAATGAATGAATGAGAAAAAGGTACTTTAGTAGCGTTGTGGTGGCTTGTACGTCATCAATTGATTGCGTTACTGTTAAGTATATCAACTGTATTAGGCCTAAATTTTCATGCCTGATACCGCTACAGTTGTACTATAAAACTGAATGGAGATATAACTGCGCCACCTTCTTTGTAGGTGCACCTGTGGATAAGTTTTATACTTTGTTGTGAACAGACGTGTCGAACATTTATTAAAATAAATAAATAATTACTTGCTGAATCGTGACCTGGTTTTACCAAGTAGCCGGTAGTAAAGCAAACTGTGTCATACGTAAGCATAACATGTGTAATCGTTTCTGTGAAAATATGTTTATGTGATTAACAAGTAAATAACTTGTATCACAATGGCAACAAGTCCCTTCAGCAGGGGTGGCAGATGTGCTCGGAGCCCACCTCCTACACCTGTGCCCGCACCAGTACCTGCACCTGCACCTATACCCGAGCCCGCACTCACATCTCACCCTCAACCACCCAGCCAAAGAGAAGATGTCATGATGGAAGTGATACCTACGCCGGAAATCCAGAACTGGATGTCGTCCATTGAGCAGTGCCTAAATGAAGTGTGCTCTATTGTAACAGAAGGCAAATTAAACATGGAGCAAAAACTGCGTATAAGTGCCCTATGCCGAAAAGTTAGTCACGGCTCATCACAGATGGCCGTTCAGTACCAGTCCCTTAAGATGAGAGCCGTCCGGGCCCACTCCACCGTCCAAACACTCGAAGACCAAATTGATTTGTCGCAGCAACTGCAAGACCTTAAGCTGTCAATCGGAGCTTCAATGAAACCGGTAACGGGAACTTCCTTTGCTGAGATGGTTAAAAAAGGTACCAACAATTTTATACAGCCGATAAATTTAAGCTCAGTGGCCATATACCCTAACGACAAACTGAAGTCGAGTGAGGAGACAAAAACACTTGTCCAAAAAATTATATGCCCCGAGCAAATGAAACTGCAGGTAAGAGGACTACGTAAGACGAGAAATGGCGGTGTCATTATCAGCACTGAAACAAAGGACGATATTGAGAAGGTGAAAAAATCGATGCAGCTATCAAATTCAGGCCTTACAGTAGACGAATCCCCAAAAAGGAAGCCTAGAATAGTAGTTATCGGAGTGCCGTCATCCATGCAAGAGAAGGAAGTTTTTACTTGTTTATTCCACCAGAATCTAGCAGAGACCCTTCAGGATTGCAGCCTCGAGACCTTTTTAACCACCATTAGGTTAAGCCATAAGTCAGGTAAGAAGGACGCTGAGACCTGTAATTATATAATAGAAGTATCTGCAGACATACGGAAAGCCCTGATATCAAAAGATAGAGTGTTTGTAAATTGACAATAGACTTTACTCTAGTCACACGTTGTTATAAGTGCCAGCAGTACGGACATGCGGCCAAGTCATGTCGTGAAACCACCATTACCTGTGGCCACTGTGGTGATCAGGGTCACTCCATTAAAGAATGCACAAAGAAGGCTGAGGAACCAAAATGCTACTTGCTTGCACTTCAAAAAGCCGAGCAATCACAAGACAAGTGCTTCTGACTGCCCTGCAAAAATAATGGCTGAAAAAAGGTACATCAATTCTGTTGATTATGGAGGCGCCTAAGAGCGCCGTTAATTACGTATTTTTTAAGCCCTTGGTATTGTTTTTATAATTATGATTAATAATTTATTTAATGACATAGATAATTTCTCTGTATCTGAATCCCACGTTTGTGACGTTGAACACTGTAAACAATATCTCTCCTCCCACACTAGTCCACTAACCATACTAAACCAAAATATTCGCAGCATTTTTAAAAATTTCGATAATTTTAGCATTTTTCTACAACGTCTAGATATAAACTGTGACGTTATTGTACTAACCGAATGTTGGCTTTCCAAACAGTATAACATACCACTAATACCGGGATATAATATGTATAAAAGTAACATAAACTACAATCAGAACGATGGGGTGATAGTTTATGCAAGAAATCATCTCAATGTGTCAGTCGAGGAACCAAATATGCACGACTGTAACAGATTGTTAATTACAATCGGGTCAGAATTAGCTTTACTTGCCTTATATCGACCCCCCGCTTTTAGAAATATAAACAATTTCACTGAGTCTCTAAACAACACCTTGCAGAACCTGTCGTCTTTCAAAAATACTGTTTTAGTTGGAGATATTAATATCAATATTCTTCCAGAAAGTGCTGACGCATCCGCTGAGGAATACCTTAACGTATGCGCCTTCCATGGTTTGCTTCCCGCTCACACGCTTTCTACACATCAAAGTGGCTCATGTTTGGACCATATTATGCTCAAGTCAAACTTCCCTGCACTTACCCTTGTAATTAATTCAACAATAACCGATCACAATGCTACCCTACTCATTTTACATTGTAAATTACCTAAAGTAGTCACTCGCACAATTTCTAGATTAATTGTAAATAAACTTGAAGAAGACTTACGCAATATCGACTTTGACCCAGTCTACGATTCCGCTGACCCGCAGTTTTGTATGTTGTACCTAATCAAAAATGTACAACATGCAATTCAGAAGAACACGGTCATATCTCGGCGAAATAACAAAAACTACAATATGATGACCATGGATCACGACAGGACTCATTCGCTGTATGAAAAATAGAGATAAACTGCATATGAAAGCTAAATCTAATCCAGATAATTTAATTTTGCAACTGTCGTATAAGCGATATCGTAATTTCTGTAATAATCTTCTAAAAAGAACTAACCAAGAAGAGCACTGGTCAGAGCTCTGAGCGCGAAGTGGTGGGGGCTGCCCGGAGGAACCGAAAGTTCCTACGGAAGCGGTCCAAACCGGAAGATGGCCAAGGGTCGTCTGCCGATGAGGGGGTCTCGGGCCAAGGCCACAGACGAAAAATTCACTCCAGTCGGCGGGGTGCGGCCCGGGGAAAAGGCGTGGGTAGAGGGCTCACCAATAAGAAGGCTGGCGAGCCGAGCCAAGCCAGCCCAAACAAGCTGGAGAGGCCCTCTACGGAAGAGGAAAACCACCTTGTAGGGACGACCACCGTAGTGGCCCTTACAGAGTCGGCAGGTGGTGAGCCGGATGCCGCTGGCGGCTCTAATTCGGAGCGAGCGGCCAGGTTTGCGGAGGCCGTGGCTGCCGCGATCAAGGGTTTGGCTTTGAAGAGGACTCAGTCCTCTAAAGACAAGGCCATACCCGCGGTCATGGCCTCTATTTTGGCGGCAGCGGAGGCCTATCACCTCAGGCCTCCGTCGGACGGCATGTCCGAGATGCGGGCGGAGGTCGCCCGCTTGACAGCCGCCATGGAGCTTCTCCGAAAGGAAAATGAGGAGCTCCGAGCGGACCTGGCCGGGCTCCGGGGAGCCGGCCCCCATGAGGTGCCACAGAGGAGGGAGCAGCATGGGCAGGGACGGCCCGTGCCTGCGGAGGACCGGGTTCTGACCCTGGTGAGGCAGGAGATGGCTTCTTTGCGGTCTCGTTTTTCCGCGCTAGAAGCCATCGTCCTGCGCCCTCCTCTAGCGGCGAGCTCGGCGGCGGCCTCTGGCCAGCAGAAGACGGCATCGTATGCCACCACCGCAGCTGCCTCGGCCAAACCAGGCTCGTCGGGGCAGACTAAGGGTGGGGTGGTTACACAGGCGGCGAGGGCCCCGGCCCAGGTGGCGAAGGTCCCGGCCCAGGCGGCGAAGGCCCGGGCCCTAGCGGCGAAACAGCTGCCCCCGCCTCCTCCTAATTCTACCCCGGCTGACGCCGAATGGCAGGTAGCCGGGGAGAAGAGAAAGGCGGCGAAGGCAAAAAGAGCGGCCAAGAAGAAGGAGAGGAGGCAAAGGCGCAAGGAGCAAAGCGTCGCGGCTAGGCTTCGCGCCCCGAAGTCCGCAGCTGTAGTGATTACACTACAGCCAGAGGCGGAGAAGAAGGGCGTGTCCTACCGTGACGTGCTCGCCAAAGTGGGGGCGGCGGTTGACCTTACGGAAATCGGAGCCACTGATGGCACCCGGGTGAGGGTCACTGCGACTGGAGCCCGGATGCTGGAGGTCCCGAAAGGCCGAAAGGCTTAGGGCGTCCTTAGATGCGGACGAGGCCCGAGTGTCCAGGCCCACCAAATGCGCAGACATGCGAATTTTGGGCCTGGACGACTCAGTGACGGAGGGACAGGTGGTGGCCGCTGTTGTGAGGGCTGGGGGGTGCTCTGCCGAGCAGGTTAGGGCGGGCGCCCTCCGTCCTGACTTCACGGGGTTGCGAGCCATTACGGTGAGCTGCCCCGTGTCGGCGGCCAAGAAGATAGCCGGGGAGGGCCAGAGGTTATTGGTGGGCTGGGTTTCCGCGCAGGTCAAACTGCTGGAACCCAGACCTCTGAGGTGCTTCCGCTGCCATGTGGGCAACCATGTGGGAGCTAAATGCACCTCGGAGTTGGACCGCAGCGGTCACTGCTACCGCTGTGGTCAGCCGGTCACAAGGCCGGCTCATGTAACGCCACGCCGCACTGCGCTGTATGTGCGGCAGCTGGCAAGCCGGCCAATCACCGGATTGGGAGCAAGGCCTGCGCCCCACCCACCAAGCCCAGAGGCAAGCCCTCTGCCACCGCCGTCACAGCCGCAACCTCCGCCACCGCCGCCGTTGCCGCCTCCACAGCCGTCATCGCCGCCGCCGCCGCGGCAGGGCCCTCACAGAGTGCCCAGGAGGGAGCTGCAATGGAGTGCCAATAATGGCCCCATTTCGCCTCCTCCAGGCGAACATCAACCACTGCGCCGCAGCTCAGCATCTGTTGCTCCAGAGCATGGCGCAGTGGTCGATCAACATCGCCGTGGTCGCTGAGCCGTACTTTGTCCCGCCCAGGGATGACTGGGTGGAGGACCTGAGCGGCTCAGTGGCCCTAATTTCGTCGGCCGCCGCCGGTACCCCGTCCCTCGAGGCTGTTAAGAGAGGACGGGGTTGCGTTGCAGCACGGTTCGGGGAGATTGTCGTGGTAGGGGCATACTTCTCCCCGAACCGAACTCTCGCCGAGTTCCACAACTCCCTTGTGGAGTTGAGAGTCGTTGTCGTCGGGTTCTGTTCCCTCCCCGTGCTCGTCCTCGGGGACTTCAATGCCAAAAATGTGGCTTGGGGTTCTCGGTATACGGACACACGGGGCAGGATGGTGGAGGACTGGGCGCTGGAAACAGGCCTGGTCGTCCTAAACCGGGGTTCTGTCCCCACTTGTGTGCGGATGCGGGGTGAATCAGTGGTGGACATCTCGTTCGCCAGCCCCGCTCTGACGCCACGTGTCATTGACTGGCGCATCATGGAGGGGGTGGAGACGTATTCCGATCACCGGTACATCCGGTTTGACGTCTCCGCCCAGACCTCGAGCGCGCCGGTCCGACAGGCCCCGAGTGGTCCGCGGTGGGCGCTGAAGCAGCTGGACCGGGAGCTCCTCCTGGAAGCCTCGATCGTGCAGGCCTGGGTGTCATCACCGGACAGGCCTGCCGACATCAACGACGAGGCGGAGTGGTTCCGGGAGGCCATGTCCGAGATATGCGACGTGGCAATGCCCCGGGTCCAGCCCGGACGTGCTTCGCGCCAGGTATACTGGTGGTCGCGACAGCTGACAACACACTGCGCAATGCGTGCGTTGCTGCGCGACGCCGGTACACCAGGCACCGCAGGCTTCGTATTCGACCTCCGGATACGGAAGCCATTCAGGCGGAGCTGTACGAAGGGTACAGAGCGGCGAAGACCGCCCTCCAAGCGGAGATCCTGCGGGCCAGGGCACTGTCCCGCGAGGAGTCGCTGGAGACTCTGAACAGAGACCCGTGGGGACGCCCATACAAGATGGTGCGGGAGAAACTCCGCCCATGGGCTCCCCCGCTGACGCAGAGTCTCCGGCCACAGCTTGTGGAGGACGTGGTGAGTGCTCTGTTCCCTTCGAGAGGGGAACATGCCTCCCCGCCCATGGCTCCGCCTACTGCGGTGCCCGATGCGGACCACACCACCGACGACGACGACGATGCTCCGGAGGTGACCGAGGTAGAGATGAGGGTGGCGGTACGTAGGCTGAATGCCAGAAATACCGCCCCAGGACCCGACGGCTTACCTGGGAAAGCCTGGGTCCTGGCCTCAGAGGCTCTCGGGCCTCGACTAAGGGGGCTCTTAAGCGCATGCATGGAGAGGGGCCAGTTCCCGCTTCGTTGGAAGACGGGGAAACTGGTCCTCATCAAGAAGCCGGGGCGCCCTGCGGACTCTCCGTCCGCTTACCGGCCCATCGTGCTGCTCGACGAGGTGGGCAAGCTCTTTGAAAGAGTAATTGCAAACCGTCTTGTCGGGCGGCTGGTGCGGGTGGGGCCGGATTTGGCGGAGAGCCAGTTTGGCTTCCGCAGGGGGCGCTCCACGGTGGACGCCATCATGCGCGTGCGAGCCCTCACGACGGGGGATGCGGTGGCTCGGGGTAGGGTCGTCTTGGCGGTGTCTCTAGACATCGCCAACGCCTTCAATACCCTGCCCTGGAGTTGCATCAGGGAGGCACTCCGCGGTATCACCGGATGCCGACCTACCTCTGTCGTGTGGTCGAGGCCTATCTGGCAGACAGGGCCATCATCTACCCCGGTCACCAGGGAGAGTGGAACCGGCGAGAGATGTCGTGCGGTGTCCCACAGGGATCGGTCCTGGGGCCGCATCTGTGGGACATCGGATACGACTGGGTGCTGCGCGCCGACCTCCCCAATGGCGTCAGCGTCGTTTGTTACGCTGACGATACGTTGGTCCTGGCGCAGGGGAGGTCGCACCAGGCGGCGGTCGAACTAGCGACACACGGGGTTGCGACAATCGTGGCCAGAATCCAGCAGTTGGGACTCGAGGTGGCCTTGCACAAGTCCGAGGCCATGTGTTTTCATGGTCCTCGGAACGCGCCACCGTCGGGTTCCCAAATAACGGTAGGAGGGGTTCACATCGGCGTCGAGTCGACGATGAAGTACCTGGGACTCGTCCTCGACAGTCGGTGGAACTTCGTGGAGCATTTCCGACGTTTGGCTCCCAGGCTGGACCGGGCCGGGGCTGCCTTGAAGCGGCTCCTGCCCAATCTAGGGGGTCCAAACGCCTCCTGCCGGAGGCTATACGCGGGGATCGTGCGGTCCATGGCCCTGTACGGGGCACCGGTGTGGGCGCGTTCCTTGAGGCGGCGGCCTGCCCGCCGGTTGAACGCGTCCCAGAGGGTCATGGCCACCCGGCTGGTCCGGGGATACCGCACGGTCTCCGGAGAGGCGGCCAGCCTCCTTGCCGGATTGCCGCCATGGGATCTGGAGGCAAAAGTCCTCGCGCATATTTGGGAGTGGCGCGAGAAATCGCGGCACAGCGGACAGAGCTCCGACGGGATCTCATGGCGTCATGGAGAGTGCGATTGTCGCAACCCAGTGCTGGGCACGCCACTATTGCGGCGATAAGTCCCCTCTTTGAGGAGTGGCTGGAGAGGCGCCACGGCGTCCTCACCTTCCGCCTGACGCAGGTCCTCACCGGACACGGCTGTTTCGGGAGGTACCTGTTTCGGATAAGGCGGGAGGAAACGCCCGGGTGTCATCACTGCGTGGATCGCCCGGAGGACACGGTGGAGCATACGGTGGAGGTATGCCCGGCTTGGGCAGAGCACCGCCGTGTCCTCGTGGAGGCGATCGGTGGCGGGGATCTCTCGCGTCCGGCCCTGGTCCAGGCCATGGTACGGAGCGAGAGGGCATGGGAGGCCGTCACCTCCTTCTGCGAAGCAGTAATGCTTGCGAAGGAGGAGGCGGAGCGCGTGAGGGAAAGGGAAATTTCGCGCCCTCACGCCCCTAGCCGCCGCAGGAGGAGACGCCCTGGGCGTCGGGAATCAATTGCTGATTCCCGGCCACCGTAGGCGCGGGCTTGCGGACGGTGAGCAATGGGTAGCTCAACGTCCGGTAAGGACCAAGCCCGTGTCGACGGCGCGTTGTGTTCCACGCGCGCCTCAAAGAGATGTCAGCGAATGAAGGGGTCCGATGAGACCATTGCCTGCCGGGGTTGCGGGAAAGTCCGAAAGGGATACCGTGGCCCCCTGGCATTGCACAGGCAACAGAAGGAACACGGGTGGGTTTTAGTCAGTAAGAGTCTGACACGCCCTCCCGCTCCACCCAGAGCGGGAGGAGTCATTTGATGATTTCCCACCCAAAAAAAAAAAAAAAGGGTAGGCACATCATATAATACGTCAAATAAGGAGGTCAGTGGTTTTCGTCAGCCGGTAACTGGGACCAGCTAGTTCGATTGCGTCAGATTTCTTTTTACGTGCCCTTTTTTATAAGGAACATCACGCCTGTTACCCCCAAAGGGTTATGCAGGCTTAAAAGTACCTATTATGCAGGTATATTCCCAAACTAATTAATTATTAAAGCTCTCATGATGGGTTCAACTTTAGTTTCGATTACGGCACAATATCGGAACAAAGTAGCAACAATTTTATTAGTTTCAGGCCTCGCCTGCCAGCTCGGGAATATTCCCTCCATTATGAAACACACGTCGATTTTGTTTATTGTTCGAACTTTGAACAGAAATGTTTAACTCTACTGAAACTATGGAACGTATGTATTCAAACTTAAATATCGAATACGAATTTGATCAGGAGCTATGAAAAAAGTCTAGTAGTCAACATATTCAAATTACGAACAAATTCTGGATTCAATCGAAGTTAAGTATCGAATCAAAATTACTCGTTATTTGAAATATGTACACCGGGTGAACCGGTACCGATATTGGAAGATAAATAAAATATTACTACATATATTTATTTTACCAAATATGCAGCAATTGATTTCATAGTTTAAATGCGTATACACGCATTTAAACTATGAAATCAATTGCTGCATATTAGTACGGTTTTACATTATCTTGCATAAGCAAGATAATGTAAAACCGTAATACAGTCTGGTAATAAATAATATTAATAATATTACTATATTATAAATAATATTACTATTTTATAAATAATATTGCTATACTATTAATAATATTTATAAGGATGAACAGCCCATCAAGTTCGTTGTACGTACACACGGTTACACATCAAGCTATACATTTCCAGTATAAGCTGACCTCGCATTGTACGGAAATCCTATACAGTGAGAGATCAGCTTAAACTGCAATTGTATAGCTTGATGTGTAGCCGTGTGTACTTTATTGAATATTTTAGATAGCATAATGCATGTTTTGTTGGTCAACGATGTTATAGACTGCTATTAGTTCGAGACATGGACGTAGGGGGCAGTTACTAGGGACACTGCAGAATATAAAAATAAATACCCACTAGGCACTCATTTAACGATGTAGGTACTAGGTAGTAGGCAGCTGCCTACCAATTAATAGGGGTTAAAGCAATGATATTATATGTAAAAAGAGGTAGATAGGTTATAAACGTTCCGCAATTGGCACGTCAAAAGTTGGCTAATTAGCCACATTTTCTTCGTTTTGTCTCTTTTTCGCTCCCGATAATTACGACATGCCCTCCTACTTCCACGTGTCATATAATAGTGTGACATAGTGCCGTTTTTGAAGATAGAATGTTAGGTAGGTAACCCATCTACGTCTTTTTACTTCTAATATCATTGGGTTAAAGTATGAAATTGCCGTTTTATTGTAATAACTAGGGTGATTGCGCCGGTTAGCGACCAGTTAGTTGAGTTTCTAACTTTGGACGAATCAAAATATACGCCATTTACACGCAAAGTAGTTGCCGACAATGTAAATTGGTTCTAAATATAGTCTAGTTGTGAAATTTAATATAAAATATCACGCTTCCATTCATAAATTATGAAAAATTATGGAAAAAGTGCAAAAATAGCCGAAATGGTAGTTAACGACCACTTATTTCGGTTGGCGACCACTAGTACGCTAGATTACGACCACTGTTAAAAAACATAAAAATAAAGTAATAAAACCACTTTTATGGATAAAAAATATTATTTATTTTTCACTTTAGATCAAACATCTAATAATCATCAACACAAATAGTATTTAATCATCGGATTTAACTTTTTTATTAAATTAATCAAATAAAATTAATCTTTTTCGTTGCGCGATTTAACCTGGTACAAATTTCGATATCCCTTTGGAGCTAAAAGTTTATCAAGTTTTAGGGCATAGAGAAGTCACTTTGTCCTGTTCCACACCAATTTGTCCTGGACGATCTTCTTTGAAAGGATTCTTTGATACATGGTTAATGCCAAAAAAAAAATTACAGTATTCAGAAGCTTCTGCTTCTTAATTGGGAATCCGCACTTGGCAACGGGCAAGCGGGCGGAGTTCCAGTCATGAGAGCTAGAGAGTCTCTTTAACTCCGTCATCCATGAGAGTATAACGCCCGAGGCGTGGAGCAGCGGTGCGATGGTTCTGTTCTTCAAAAAAGGTGACAAAACCTTGCTAAAGAACTATAGACCCATCTCACTTCTGAGCCACGAATACAAGCTGTTCTCGAGAATCGTCATGAACCCTCTCACCAGGAGACTTGACGACCCAGCCACCAGAACAAGCAGGATTTCGAAAAGGCTTTAGTTCCGTAGACCACATCCATACTGTTCGGCAAATTGTACTGAGAAAGTACTGCAAAGATCGAGGAGTATAATCAGCTACTGTGTTTGGCATTTGTGGACTACGATAAAGCATTCGACACCATCGAAATATGGGCAGTTCTGGCCTCTCTGCAACGATGTTGAATTGACTGGCGCCATATCGAAGTATTGAGATGCTCGTATGACACAGCCACAATGACTGTTCAGAACCAGGATGAGAAAACGAGCCCCATCCAACTGCTCAGAGGAGCGAGACACAGTTTCAGGGATATCACATCCCCCGATGTGATATCCCTGAAACTGTTACCAATGCTCCAAGTCTTTTTCTTCCTTTTAGGGACTTGCTTCCGAAGGCTTCATCTTGAAAAAAACTACATAAACTAAATCAAATAATCACATGTGCTCGAATACTGAACATACTTAAGCTAAACTTTAGTTTGCGGCCATCGTTCTTTTCGTACTAAATCTTGGTGGTCGCAAACTAGTATCGTACTTTTCTAACTGTATCACATAGCGACCACCTTTTAGGACCAATATTTGTGGATAAATTAAATAAGTTTTATCAAAAAAAACATGGTCGTTTACTGAAGAATTGCAAGTTTAGGCTTTTACAACACCAAAACCCTAAATAGTGTAACCATAAATAAAACATTGAGAACATAATAAGCAAAACAAAATAAAACTGTGTGAGTCAGAATACGACCACCTGGTCGCTTTCTAACGTATTATTAAAATATGCATTTCAGTAACCGACCACTGGGTTTTAGTTTAATATATGGTAATAATAATAATACATAATTGAAGTACCCACGTTTCTAATTTGAGTAAAAAACTTAAAATAAGTAGCAAAACTTAGCTTGAAACGCCGCGCGCCTTGCTAATTTTTTGCTCTTGCGCAGCACATTCACACACCACTTAATCAACACGAGAATTTAACGTAATATTTCTTTATTTTTGGTCAACCGGTTCGTATAAAATTTGGTAAATTCTTATTATGTAACTATTCAAATAATATTTAAGACATACTATTTATTGTTATGTCTTAAAGAAAGGTTATTATCTTTAATTAAAGCAACCTAGTCAGACAAGTGGTCGGTTACCGGAGGTGGTCGCGCAACCGGCGCACTGACCCTACTTCGAATTGACATAGAATCTTCATGGTTTGAGATTTTTGAGTAAAACTTTTTTCACATGGTACCTATGAAGTTCTTCTTTAAAAAAATGTGCAACATTCGATTATCGACTTTCGGTTGGTTTTTTTATTCAGCTTAGAGAAGAAAGATGGATACTTCGAAAATCCGAGTTATTTTTGAATACGAGTTCCGACGCGGAACTAATGCGGCAGAAACAGCTCGCAATATCAATGTTGCGTTTGGAGAGGGGACTTCTAATGAACGCACCGTGCGTTTTTGGTTTAAACGCTTTCGTGATGGAAACTTTGATTTGAAAAACGAACCACGTGGAAGACCGCCCACACAGGTGAATAACAATGAATTGAAAGAGATGGTGGAAGCCGATCCGAGCCAAACTACCCAGGAATTAGCGGCATGATTTAACGTTACCTTACCAACAATATTGACTCATTTGCGTGAAATCAATAAAATAAAAAAATATGAAAAATGGGTGACTCATGATTTGACTGATCTGCAGAAAGAAACGCGTGTTGAAACTTATGTTGCCTTGTTGAATCGATGCAGAAATGAAGGAATATTGGATCGAATTGTGACTTGTGATGAAAAGTGGATTCTTTACGATAACCGTAAGCGAAAAATACAATGGCTGACCCCAGGTCAAACGCCGCAACAGTGTCCTAAAGCAAAGGTTACCAATAAAAAGGTAAAAGATGTCTACTGTGCCGAACTCCGAACAATGATAGCAAAACTAGCAGTGAAACAGCCCCGTCTCATGAATCGATCTTCACCATTATTGCTCCATGATAACGCGAGACCTCATACAGCTCGAGAAACCGTTTTAACTCTACAGGAACTGCAATTAGAAACTATTCGTCACCCTCCGTTTTCGCCAGACCTTGCTCCAACGGACTATCATTTTTTTCGTGATTTGGACAATTTTCTACGTGATAAAAAGTTTTCTTCTCAGGAGGCAGTACAAAATGCTTTCACACAGTTTGTCGAATCTAGATCACGAGAGTTCTATCGCAAAGGCATAAATGACCTTCCTATTAGATGGCAGCAATGTATAGATAATAATGGTAATTATTTTGATTAAATAAATATGTAAAATTAAAATAAAAACGAATATCAATTTTTCAGTACAAATCGGCAATTTCATACTTTAACCCCTAATATTTAAGAATACCTTGAGAAAATTTCTTCCCAACTTGTGGTGCTCGCTTTCAATATTTCGACAACCATCATTACCAACTTATGCGGCTGTAGGTACTAAGTATTACAGCATTCTTCTAAAAGTGTCGTAGTAGGTAACAAATTATACCAGAAGAGTTATATTTTTCAAATAGAGTTGCCACACGCCACTACAAAATTATCGATATTCACATACACCTTTCAATAAAATATTTAAAAATAATTATCGGCGATACCAGTGACGTCGAGTGCGATAAAATTAATATCCTTACTTATTATATTTTAAATTAATTAATGACGTAAACATGTGATTTACCCTGCGGTAGATCATTGAGGAACTTTGTTTTCAACCACGTAATTTTCAATGAACCTATGTTTGTGCAATTATTTATTGCAAATACAATATTAGCAATACAATTGTGTCAGGTAGATTTAAATTACCGAAACCAGGAAAAGTAGTAGGTACTTATTTATGCAAAAACTTACATGTTTAGGTAGTAAATTTGGTATACAAACAGGACAACCGCTAAACGAAAATTCTAAGAAAAATATATGCAACCTAACGCTGATTCATATTAATTTGAAATTTGTATCAAATTAAATGCTGCAGTGCAAAATAAGAAACACTTGTTGTTCAAATAACTGTAATTCTTCGAAATACATATATTATTTGATAGAATAACACTTCAAATGTGGCGGCCATTTTGCAAAATTTTGACATCTACCCAAGAAGCCAAGCCACAATCTATTGCTCGATTATTACAGACTTAAATGTAAGAACTTACGACAAGCTAGCTCGTAGCTAAAAGATGAGTAAAGAGCTGCAAGGGATCATTAACATATTGTTCTTGCACTTTACATACCATCTCTTGCAAGCATATGCTTCACACATACAACATTATAGCGGGCAATTCTAGCCTACACCATAGACTACAGTGACTGGCTGGTGGGAGCTGCTCGGCCTTAAACCGTCTTAGTTATAAACGTTGCTTAAAGTTATGAAACGTTCACACGTCAAAAAGGTATGGTTAAATAGATGCTCGTCATTAATTTACTTTAGGCAACGTTTTTAAATTAAAATTCAAAAGTCATTTATTCAAACTACGCTGAGAATTAGCACTTTTCGAACGTCAAAATTACATAAGACAGTCCCCCAAAAACGCCCGCCCTTCACCACTTCCTAGTGCTTTAGCTGGGAAGAAGAAGTGGCGCAACAAACTCCCCAGCTGCACAGCTGTCTGGATAGTTAGAAAAACTTGATTCCAATAGTACAAAATAATTTACAATACGCAACACAATGAGAAATGAGGGGGTTAATATAATTTGTGACCATTTTTTCATTTCATTCGTTACGTTTTATATCGGTACGATAAGTGTTATAGTACAGAGAACATTACTATTCCAATTTCAAAAACGAGTTTATAGGTATTGGAAAAGTAGTTGTTTATTCACAGGTTAAAGGTAACTGAGTCTAGCCCAGAGCGTAGTGCAGTAATGTGATTTGTACTGCAATTTCTAGCGCACGTACTAGAATGATGCTTTCCCGATATAAACCGGACTTAGTCCAAGCTCACCCCTAGTAGGGGAGAGAGAGGTGAATAAACTATTCATGCTCGGTCGTTGACATTGAAAATGCTTGAGAAGGCGCTTTAAAAGGGTTCATAGTTCTATCCTCCATTTTAAATATTCCTAAAATGCATAAAATTAAAACTGGAACGTAATTATTTCATTCATTGGAGCAGAAAATTGTTAATGTCTTTGTATTTAAACGAAAAGGTTTTCATTCGGATTTTTGTAGGAAGAGGAATTTTTGAATGTTTTCATTTATTAACGGTTCTGTTCCAAGTTGGGGAACTAAGAACTCAAAAGATGTTCGAAACTATATAAATTCATGACCATTTAATTGAAGTAAGTAGGCTGATATTTGTAAAGTATTAGGTACTTGTGTTAGGTCATTTAGATTCAGCAGGTAATGTAGGTAAGTATTAACTCAAAACTTAACTTAAAACTTGATGAGTGAACCTTACCTCGTAACAACAGCAAACGTAGCGCCAACAGTTAATCCAAGATTAAAGGCGCTCATCCATAGTAAAGACATGGCTACTTCTTGTAGTCAATACGGCCTCGATATCGACACCTAAGGGCACTTCACAACACTAGACAACTGTACCGTTCATCCCGCACAACGATACGGCACAACACTGACCTATTCGGAAATCGAATTGAAGTAAAAATAAAGTATGATTATCATTTGAGTTGTCTGTGGTCGTAATTGACAGTTGATTGACTATTGATGTTCTTAGGACAGAATTTTTTTCGAGTTTTTTTAGTCTTAATCTCGAGTGGATCGTATATCGATGAAAGTTACCACTTTAGTTAGTTGATCGAGTAGCGAGTTCAAACGTTAGTGAACGAATGGCGTGGTGGTTCTGTCCTTAACAGTATAAACCGGAGGTTGCCCCCCGCGCTCCCCTATAGCAAACTTCGCGGTTATTTCCACAATATAATATTGCTCTATGATGCAATTCCTTGCGTCTGACTAAATAATTACCTACATTGTGTAGTTGCATGTACTTTGTTACTCGCAAATATGTTACTATTGTTGGCTATTTGAGCTTCAATTTGGTAAATTGTTTCAGTAGTTCATACATTATGTTTGGAAATGTTTTACAAATTTTTTTTTTTTTTTTTTGTAATATTATAAATTAGAACAAAGCAGCTTGGTTTGAAAATTGACTGGAGCATGTAAAAATACTAGACAAAATAAAAAATTGCAGAACACATGACACAAGGAAAAAAACACAATAAAATAAAAAATAATGAATGTGGTTTGCATTATTAATTAAATTAAATTATGGATGTGGATTGCTTTCAGGTTCATCGGGGCTGTAAAAATATACACATGTAAAATAATAAGTTGAAGTAGGTATCTACATACCTACCTAATTAATTATGTTAAGAAAGTTCTTTGTCAATAATAATAATAATAAAAGAAGTAATCAAGTAGGTACCTATTCTAATTTTTTTTCGAATTATCTACCTAAAATATTATATTTCCCGAATAGATAAATGACCTGTAATTGATTAAATAATAGCAAGAAGTACATATTACGCAATACTCGTGATAAGATAAGGATACTAAGAGGGCTTGTCATTTTGTTTATGAAAAGTATTTGAACAATACTTAGTAGGTTACTAGTACGTAGGTACCTACGTCTGACAACCAGTCCACCCAACCCAACGGGTACCCAACGGGTATCGTATTTCCTAGTGACTGGGTTTTTGAGGTCAGATAGGCAGTCGCTCCATATAAAATTCTGGTATTCAGCTGCATCTGGTAAGACTGGAAGCTGACCCCAACATAGTTGGGTATAGACAAGGCCAGGATGACTTACGTAGGTATTACATACAGTTATTTTGTCAAACTAATACAATTTCAATTAGGATATTCCCAATACACCGTCACACCTATGATGACGCATAGGCTTAATTTGCTGATGAATTAAATAATTAACACAACGGGTTTAAGTTAACATTGAGCATTATTGAAGGTCAATTGTGTTGTTCTAATGGTGGCTGTAATGCCGAGGCACACCAAGACAGGCCGAGTGCGAGAATGTAGATGAGAGCTCTCGAACAGCCTCGGTGTGACTCGGCGTTTCTCGCTCACTGTTCCATGTCGGTTTTTTGTGCCCGAGGATCTCGCGGCAGTGGCGACTCCGTCGCTGTACACTCCCATGTTTCCAGTGTTGCTTGCGTGGATTGACAGAGAAAACGTGTCCAATGGCGACGTCTATGCTCCGGAATTCACAACTTCAACTGAACTAGGCGAGTGTACATGGTCGCACTCGGGCTGAAGCACCTAGCTCGACACTTTTTCGCGAGACCTAGCGAGAGCACTCGGACAGGAGTGTACAGCCGCCTTTATAACCAGCTCGCATGTATGAACGTGGACGAATCAAGAGGATATGAGCACGAGGGGTTCTGTAGTTCCTGCCTAGCCCCACGGGAATAAGTCTTGAGATTGTATGTATCTAATTGTCTGCTTCAAGTCTGGCAAAATTTGCTTTCGTGTGTCAGTTTGCTGGTACTCCTCTACAGGTCGTATTTTACAACTGATTTGGACGAAACTTTGTATACCGGTTTCATCGACTTTTTTGTCTTCGGGGATTTTTGATTGGAAGGGTACTTCCTCCAAAAAAGGGCAAAAAAGGGGGCTACTGGATATCTCCGCCTTATGAGATCCGATTTCGTTGGTTCTTTTTTATTTGAAAGGTAGTAACTTTAAATCGGTCTCATAAAAAATTGGTGACGATCTGATGAGGATCTTCGGCGTGATCAGCAGAATAGCTCCTCAAAATGCAGTAAATTGCTAACTTTTAGATTTCTACTAGTGGAATTTGCCCTTTAACTACTAGGTAGGGGTTGATGGAGCACCTGGGATCACCTTCTCATCACAAAACTGAAGAATTCTGAAATCAATTTTCAGAGTTCATTTTAACTGACTTGGTTATTTTCACTACTAAAACGGGATATTTAGGTACCATGTTTTTAAAAACAATTAACATGGTAAATATTCCGTTTTAAATAACTTTAGGTATATTAATTTTTGCAAAAAAGTTTGTGTTCTCTATCTGTTTGTGGTCTACTGTTCGCAGAACTACGAGTACAAGTTTTACAACATTCAAACAATCACTTAGACAGCTAAACGCAAGAGTTATCTTATCCCTTTCACCGAATAATGGATCTGACCTTAGCCAAGGCCGAAAGCTGTAATAAAAAGTAATAGCGAGTACAATTCCACTAAGAATATTGAAAGCCTAACCTAGCCTTTAAGTTAAGGTCGCCGTAAGTACACTACTATAGTAAAAACGTTTGTACAGTGGAAGAATTATTTATTATTTGGTAGTTTCTGTACTCGATTCCTTATTGCGAAAACAAAAACAAATCTAAGCTTAGATTCTGACAAATATATACCTAATGCTACTACGGATACGGATTCAAATAATCGTCGAAACAAGAAAACAAAAACACCCGTTGATTTTTGTCTGAGGTACCTATTATTCGTCCTTAGTCAAACAACGAAATACGGAAATTCAGGTTTGTCTTTCCAAATTACCCCTATCGTATCTTCTATCAATATTTATTTTCTCTACAATTTCAAATAAACTTTACCTCCGAAATACCTTTACTGGTGACTAGCTAATTAAAATACATCGCAAGTGGTAGAGAGGAAGCTGGCGGCATTTTCCTTATTAACTGTGGTTTACCGGCCGGGTATGGCTGCACTTTCCAACGGCAAAACGGCTGGGGGAATTAGCCAGTTTAAGAGGGAACAGGGGCTGCGAGGAATTTGAAAAATAGGTATTTGAAGTAACTATTGCCGTCGCGCTGCGCCCGAAAAACCGAGTTAAACCCCGTAAAGTGCGATAGGGACAATTGCAGCTCAGACCGATTATATCACAAATTTTTTGACGAAAACGACGTTTGGCATTCTCCTTTTTTCTCCTCGAAAACTAAACAGATTTAATATTTTTTTTACATTAAAATTTTAAGAAAGAGTATGTCTAGGTCCTATTATTTTCTTTTATGCTAAAGACTTTTCCGAATTAGTCTGGTAGTGCTCTAATCACGGCGGTAAAAATGGAGCATTTTTGTAATTTTTGGAGGGTTATAGTTTCCTTACTTATTAATTGCTGAAAAAAAGGAAATGACAGGGACATGCATATAGAGAAAATGACAGCTCTAGAGGCATTATTCAGGAAGAAAAACGGGGAATACGTTTGTATGGAGAATAGCGCGCCCTGTTCCCTCTTAATGATAACCTCGCTGCATCGTTTTACACTATGATTTTTTTGCACTAAACGTTGATTAATGCAGCTATGCAAGTCTTTGTAAGGAAAGTTGAGATTTGATTGCAACGAATGTACTCATACTACTTATTGTAACGTTGTTAAAACTCAAAATATATCAAACTAGCTGTGCACCACGGTTTCACCCGCAAAAGTCTCGATCCTGCGGGAATATTGGGATAAAAAGTATCCTATGTCCTAACGCAGATCATGGTCTATCCATGGGCCAAATGGGCAAATCTGTTTTAGCGTGAAAGCGTCACAAACAAACATACAAAAAATCAAATCTTTTGTATTTATAATATTAGTTTAGATATTAATTTAGACATTAGTTTAGATATTACTTTAGACATTAGTTTAGATATTACTTTAGACATTAGTTTAGATATTACTTTAGATAATAAACTGATATTTTATGAGAAACATATACCTAGCTGTAGTAGGTACGTGTTAGAAAAGTAAAGCTAAGATGGCGGAAGAGTAGGGTCTTGGAACTCAAGGAGTGCTCTAGGCCAGCCCGATGATGCTTCCGGTAGAAATGACTTTGTTTACCGGAACACGCCAAAGGACGCGCAGAAATGACACAGGCGTGCTTCACTTAAAGTTCCGGAGCCCCTCTTTATTTACTGAAGAGAGCTATTGTATGGTCCTAGTCGGTAAAAGTACGATATAAATTTCCAATTCAATAAGGCTTAAAAAAATTGCCTCAACATATTTCCAAGAATTAAAGCTAGCCTAGAATATTTCGTTTAGTTTTTTTTTTGTCAGTTTCTACGTTTTACGTGTATGAAACCCATACAATGCATAGGTTTCCCAAATCCCCAAGCCCCCAATATATTAAAAGAGGAGATGCCGTAAGCCCTCTTGTACAATAACTTTATTTAAAAATAACAAAACTGGCTCGAATTCAGTTCTGAATAATCAAATTCACCGAACCACTGGACGAATTTGATTGTTTCGGGTCAAAGATCACGATATTTCGTCTTCATGAAAGGTATGATCGAATATCGACAGGAAAATGTAAGTATACGTACCTACAAAAATATGACGTAGGCTTTCAGAGAATTAAGTATGAAATAACAGGCAGTTCAAGTAACTTGGTAAATCAAAGCATTAGTGGTCGCCCAGTGGTCGAAATACATAGAGAATATAACCCGAAATACGACCATAATTCATTTAAATTTTAAGTTTGATAATTTAGGATAGTACATACTAATTCCATGCTGCCATGTCATTATTATAACGTAGCCATCTTTAACCATAAACAAAAGAGTGTGTGTGTGTCAAACGCAAGATAGTATGAAATGTTTATTTTTTATTATATAATTTATTTATTTCTATTGCATATATATAACATAAAAATATTAGCTTTCTGCACTTTAACTGTGTCAAAATCCGACCGCGTAATTTTGGTAGAAAGGGGCACAAAGTTTTTGCTTCGCGTATTAATAGATAGATTAGGTGCGGAACAGTACGAGTAGTAGGTACTAATGCAAAAAAATTTAGTAGGTACTTAGATTACTTAGTAAAAAATATATTTTACAGAGTCTGAGATATTATGTAGTTGAAAAACATGTTCTCTCATACATTGAACCATGCTTGGCAGTATGGCAGAATAAGGTAACATACATTAGAGATACCGCGAATAGTTGTTAAAGCGAATAGTAGAATAACGATTAATCGTTATTCCCTATGACGAATAGTCGAATACTCGCCATTGTTATTCGACATAAAAAAGGTATATAAAAAATAGTTTATTTATTGTCAAATAATAATATAGTTTATTTATTTTCTGAGGAAGTTTGATTTATGAAAAAATGCGCAACCGACTTAGAAAGAAAATAAATTTATTTGACTCAGGTGACATTCACACAAAAACAAAAAAAAAAAAACAGAAAAAAAATATAGACCCAAGACCCCAGAGATCCCAGATAGATCCCAGTCTTGATCCCAATCTACCCCTTTTGGACTTTAAATATTAAATTATGTATTAAAAAGCCTAACTAATTAACTTCAACATGACTAATTATTGGCTAACTTTTTATATTAAGTAATGATAATAATAGATGTGTTTTGTTTTTAAAGTTTAAATAAAAGTTTAACTATTTTTAAGTCTATAGTTTTTCTGTTCATTTAAAGTTTATTTTAATTTAGACAACTATTCGCCGAATGTCGAATAATAGACACAATTATTCGGTATTCGACGAATAACAAAAAATGTCGAGTAATGTCGAATACCGAATAATAGCAAGTAATCGCGGCAAAAGTATATAATACATTACAAAAGTTGAGCAACGAATAAAGAACTTCCATGACAGGTAGGTACCTACTTAATACACGGTACACGGTACTGTTATAACGTTATGTTACTTTTCTTTTCACTGCAGTTTTAGTACAAAAGCCTCAAGAGGTCTACGTGATCGGCTGCACGTCTGCAGCGGGTACCGACAGCAGGGAAAGTACTTGCCAAGGTTTTTATGGTGCAATTGGATGTCGGAAAATTGGTAGGCTGTGGCCTTCTAACATGAAATTGTACTGGACGTGTACGATATTAAGATTATCATTCACAGATTCAAAGACAGGTAACATTTTCATTTTGACGATGAGCTATTTACTGAAATTACTGAAATTTTGGCAAATTCGTTATATGTAGGCAGTTTTTCAAAACTCTCATAATACGTCATAATAAATTCTGGAGGATGTTCATGCTAACATCATATAAGTTCTATATTTGAATGTTAGAATGTCAACATTGTACTTGTTTAAAAAATATTATCGATGGTGTTATTATAGGAGATACTTAATAATATGCTTTATAATCGCATTTTTCTTGATATTTCTTCTTTTTAGTAAAGTAAAACAACCAAATCCTAAAAATTGTTTACCTAAATACCTACCTACCTACTTAAAATGGCTACAACCATCGATATAATTTAATATATCAATGGCTACAACACAATATTTATGTAAAAGTGTCACATTACTGCTAACCGCACAATCGGTCAACCGTACATAATAGTAGTCTATGAACCGTACAATTGCGTTGGTGGCATGATAAATGACAGCTGCAATAAAAACAGTTTTTTTTGTTGCTATTAATGCCATCTTTATGCCTACGTTAGAGAAGTCAAAATCAGTTGAACGGACTGTAAACAAGGTTGATTTAAATGTCTAATCTTATTTCAATTGGAGTAAGCTGAATTTGAATCCTACGTCCCCTTGTAATTCTTGGACAATATATTGTAGACTCCCTTGAAAACATTATTTGATATTTCTATTGTAGTAGCTAATCTACACTAATATTTAAAGAGAAAAGATTTGAAATTTTGTATGTTTGAATTTTTGTTCGTAATGAATAAACTCAATAACACTGAACAGCTATCTAATTACGCAACTTATTTTCGTAAACGATTCCGACTAATCTGTTTCATTTTGACAGTTCAACAACATTCATTGCGTTATTTACGTTGCTCTGCAGATATTTTTTCGAACTTACGAAGCAATGTATTAGCAATCTGTTTCAAAACTATTCAGATTCGGATTGATTGTGCATTACGTACCTAATTAGGGTACAGATTAAGAAAAATATTTTACCAGTAGTATGCTATATTATCAGTATCACTGATTACATAGGCTTAGGTAATTTATAAAGATATAACGCGGGCGAAGTCGCTGGCGGAAGCAAGTAGGTACCTATGTGTGTTTTTGCTACATAATCACCAATAGTATCTATCTATCTAATGTGTCACAAGTTTCAATGCTGTATAACCTATCATCAAGTCTACCTAAAATTAAATATACTCGTGTCCCACTGTATAGGCCTCTACACGCATAATAGAACTGAAGATCGTTGACCACTGAACCAATGAACTGGGCCTCAAGTCTGCTATTACTATTATAATTATTGATTTGACAAGTTTGGTAATCTACTAACATACTGGCGTCATTATGACTTTCCAATGGTCAGCCACTGACACTCCATTGAAAGAAATGGCATCTATTGGTAATCTCGTACATAATGAAAAAAATATTTTATTTATTTATTAAAACTTTATGCACAAGTAAAAAAAATACTGTACAAAGGCGGACTTAATGCCTGAGGCATTTTCTACCAGTCAACCTTAGGGTGGTGCAGAGACAAAACATGGCAGGTGCAACATAAGTGATAGATAACTTGATAATGAATACCTACTAATATATTAACCGAATCAACTTTGTCAGGAGAAATAACGATAGGTAGAGGAGAAAACAAATCCAGCAAATCAGCGCTGCAAAGATTCTGCCAACTTTTCACGAATATGTTTACGTGCCAAAAAAAACTTCAAAACTGAATGACTGAGGCGGTAATCTGCTAAAATTTTGACAGTTCCTTTGATCAGTGACGTACCATGAGCTTTTAATTCGTTACGAGTATCGTGTTTGTGGAATACAATGATCAACCAATGATCGACCATTATGAATTTGCAGATTACGAACTTTTAGCTAAATGACAGTGGGATCGGGTTGGAATGATGAATTTATAAAAATAGCAGACTTGGGCCCCTGAAGCCTAGGTACTATTACTAGTTTAGTACCTAGGTCACAAGTAGGTATTCACTTAGATAGAACCTTGCCTCTCAAGGCAAGGTCTTCGTCAGTATGTTTACCCTTTATTATTATTATTCATTGTTAAGTAAATAGCTACTAGGAGCGGTGGTGGCAACGTTCGAATCCTGACAGACGCTTTAGTTCGTGTAAATAATTTAATTACCACTGCTCTCAAACCGGTGAAGGAAAACATCGTGAGGAAACGGCATGTCCTAGATCCGAAAATTCGAAGATATGTGACGTCCACCCGCACTGGGCCCGCGTGGAGGATTATGGCCCACTCCTTGTCGAGAGGAGGCCTGTGTCCCCAACAGTGGTAACATTAAAGGTTGATTATGCTAAATAGGTACTACCATTGCATTTCCTGGTGAAAAGCATTCATGGTTTGTTTATTACGAACTTAAAAAGATAGCTGCAAAGTTATGGGTTTCTAATTTCTATCTATCATATCAATAAATTCAACTTATTTGTGACACAGACGCTATATATTGCTCTCGAGCACCTTGTTGAGAATAATTTATTAATATGGAGCTATTGGCTCCAGATCCCGTTTATGCAACAGCCGCTTTAGATGCACATGCACCTCTTTACCTCAGTACGTCTATGGAGCTAACATAAGCACGCAACATGAAGCCAAGTATGATCAACTAGTAGGTACAATAGATGTAATACTTCACACTCGATATTATGACCTTAATTTACGTGTAACTGTCAACGCACTCATCAACAAGTACCTACACTGTTACACCAACTCCAAATCGTGGTGTTAAGGCAATAACGTAGCCCTATGAAAGTATGTTTCAAACCTTTTACCATTCAAGAACAGATTTTGTGCCAATGTAGCCAACATTGGGACCAATTTCCTATAGAATCGAAGCATTGGCATCACTGTCAACACTGGCCAATGTTTTGAGGGTATCTCGCTGACTCATTGGTTAG
Source organism: Xanthia togata (assembly GCA_963853775.1). Lineage (NCBI taxonomy): Eukaryota > Metazoa > Arthropoda > Insecta > Lepidoptera > Noctuidae > Xanthia > Xanthia togata. The sequence continues at coordinate 16,636,800 of OY970809.1, forward strand.
GCAATAAGATGAAAATCATTCAAAGGAATTAGTGTCAGCGATAAAATGCAAACAGTCTTAACGGAAAACGATCTAAAATATTGGATACTTATCGGAGAGAGTAGCAGCAGAGTCGGCAGTTTTCGAGGGTAGATATTACCTACCTACTTATCTTATCAAATTATGAGAATCCGTAAAAATAAAATCCTTTACGCCAAGATAAGCTCAGGTACAATCATGAACCCGCGATTTTTTTAAACAGCGAATTTCTTGCCCTGTTTTTGCTGCTGGTTGAACAACGCGTGTGACTGCGGTCAAGTGTATCGTTACCACCAGTGCGTTATTGTCAGAATGTGACAATGTTAATGTCATGGTAGACAGTGTCAGTAATCTGCAGCTCCTATGTTAAGATGGGTAAACGTTCTCTTTTAGTTTCTGTCTTCTGTACCTAAATTATATGACGTTCATTGAACGCTAATTTCCCTCCTGATCAGAAGGTCTAAGTAGCTAAATGTCCAACAGCGTGAAACGTCTAATGAGTCCTGTACGGACCACCATTGAAGTACTGGTAGCACAATATACATATATGCAGGACAGTATGGAAATTAGGCCTATTTGTTGAAATAATTACCTACCCTCCATTTTCAAAAAGATCGCGGCGACCACTCGTCTCAAGAACACCAGCAACTGACAGCACCGCGACAATCGCTTGGGGTCTCGTCAATGAGCACGTCTTTGTGACTGTGCCGTTTTGAAAGTTTACTACGTAGTTACTATACTGTCCACATTTATACTGTGGCCTTAGTCCACCTATTCAACATGCTTAGGACGTACGAGTATTATGAAGTCAAAGGCCCTAACAACAACCAACAACAAACTAATGCCCTACAACTAATGCCTATTTCGCGTTATTGGAACGAAGTCCCAAGAGCCTTAACCACAGCGGTAGTTTTAAGCAAACAGTAGGTAAGTGCCTATACAAATTGACACATCACCGTAAATTCCGTCATCAATTAATTAACAAGAAGGGCTGGGCGTATAGCAAGGTCAGTTTAACCGAACTGCGCAACAATACACGTCTGTATCCTTAATATAACGTGATACGTAGTATCTCTATGTAGTCTGTGCTTATGTGTAGGTATTCCAAATGCAAAACAAACGGAACGGGAAGTGTCGAGAAAGCACGATGTGTTCTTGTCAGATGCTGTCAGGTGTCAGTTTCGAAGTTCCGTATCACCTATTGTGATCGTCTTTGCAGCTGGTCAGGGAAATATTTATACATAGGTCACGTTTGCGGTTTGGTTACGCCTCGATTGGCTAGTTTTTTTTTAACGAAAACCGAAAGGCGAAAGGTTAATGAAAGCTGATTTTCCGTTAATTTTTTACGAAGTGGCTTCATACCTAATTAAAGTTTAAGTTTGGGATACTTAAATAAATTGCCTGTTGTCACAACAACACAAATATACCTACACCATATCGATTGGACTTAAATATAATAATCTTAAATACAAGAATGAAATCTGATTGTTCGTAAGCGCATCACTTGAGAACGGCTGGACCAATAAGGATAGTTTTAATTTTTAAATGTTCGTAATAGTCCGAATTACCTACGTTTTTGTGGAAAGGATTTTTGGTAAAGTTGCCCGGAAAATTCGTAATAAAGACGTCCGTGGGTTAGCTACTTAGTTACAATAAAAACACTTGTACATGAGCTGGTCAACTGTGTAGTCTTTTCCCAACTATGTTGGGGTCGGCTTCCAGTCTAATCGGATGCAGCTGAATATCAGTATTTGAGATGAAGCAACTGCCAATCTGACCTCCACAACCCAGTTGCTGCGTAGGTACACGACACGATCACGGATTTTTGGGCAATCGAATGTATTATGTGTGTAAAAGCTGGTCCACACAACATTAACATGAGCTCGCACAACTTAATCAGCTTTCGACAACAAGATATTTTCTATTCTAAACATTTATAAAATTCAATCATTATGGTTTAAAAAAATGTATTGAAGCCAATACATCAAATAATCAGTTAGGTAAGTATTGTTTTTTTTTTCACTTTTTTGATAGATACTTCAACAAAATATGTCAGGAAAAAAAAACAGCAGAAAGTTGCGGCAGAAAACCGGATACCAATCATAATTATTTTCTTATTCAGTTAATATTATAAAACGTCTACAAATATTCAGTGCATACTAGCAGCATCTAGTGGCACAGAATATAAGTATGTTAGTGCTTGCATATAACGTTAGATGGCGTTGATGCCATTAAAACCGCACATCAAAAATAGATGGCACTATATAAAAATAATAAATCACTTACCAAGGATAGCTCTGAGATGTCCCTCCAGTGTTTGTAATATCGTCATCTTGATTTCTTTGACATGCTTGCCCAGGAACTGCTCGCAAGCAGTTGTGAGAAGTTCGTCTTCATTCATAATCTTGCATTGGGCCACACCGGTGACGGTGAGTGGGACACCCTGTGCTGTTTCCACATATTCGCACATAGGGTTGAGGGTCATCACCTGGAAGAGACGTTGGTACGATATTTATTTATTTGTACTAAACAAAAGAAGCTGATTATTAGCGATCTAACAAGATATTATTTGCTAGATCGCTAATCAGCTTCTTTTGTTTTTAATGCTTAATATTTCTGTGGCTGTTCCACTGAAAGACGCTTAGGAGTGCCATTATGAGACTGTACCTAAATTACCTACCCTAGGCTGATGAAGTTTTCGTTATTCCTAATTATGTTAATATTAGTGGTTCTTTCTTTGTCGGTTTTTTTTAACAGTAGGTAATAACTGATCTGATTTGTGGTAAGTAAAAACTCTTCCGTGCCTCGGAAAGCACTTTAAGCCGTTGGTCCTGGCTGTCATTCGTGGATCTATGACAGTCAGAAGCCCGAAAGTCTGACAACCAGTCTTACCATGAGGTATCGTATTACCCAGTTACTGGGTTGTGGTGGTCAGATAGACAGTCACTCCATGTAAAATACTGGTATTCAGCTGCATCCGGTTGGACAGGAAGCCGACCCCAAAATTCTTGGGATAAGGTAAGGCGGATCTGATTTTACGCCTGGCAATGATTGCTATTGTTATTTACGCTTATATTCTTACAGACTGTGTCGACAAGTCTATTTTAGCTATCTATTCTCATATCGCAGGTATGCTGGAAGAGATTTCTTTAGCAATAAGCATCACCTTTGTAGGTAATTTCTGTTGTGTCTTCTTTTCTGTTTGTACATAAATGTAGTGATTTCATTAAGTTACCTCTAGTGAGATCTGCTGGACATCGGTGATCAGCCACCACGCCCACGCCCATCCTCCGACGATTGTGCGCTTCGTCTGAGAACCGAAGCAGCCGCCTGTGAACAACAAGATAATAATATCAATTACCAGAATTATTTGACGGACAATGCTCAGTTGCATAATCAGCCTATAATGAACCCAGTGCTGGGAGAGATCACACAGGCCTCCTATCAGTGAGAGAGAGTGGGCCGTGATCCACCACGCGGGCCCAGTGTGGGTCGGTGGATGTCTAATGGTTCTAGGATATGCCAGGGTTACTTACGATATGTTTTGCGAGCAGTAGTTATAAAATAATGTATACAGTGTAGAACGAGAACTAACCAGAGAACAGTAGAACTCTAACAGAGTAGATTTCGAACTTACGACTTACAACTCGTCAGCCGCGGTCGTTTTCCCTGGGCTACCACTGTCCATACTCAAAAAAAAAAAGCTGAGATTGACCAAATATGGTAAGTATTATGAGTAGGTACGTCTACAAACCAACCCTTATAACCTATCGATAAGATCCTAAGCGAATATTGAGCTCCCCAAGCAGAAAATGAATCTAATAGGTATGTGACCTCGGGAAGATTGGATTCACAAAGTCAAAACGTTTATTGCAAATTAGGTGTACAAATATTCGTCAGTAGTAGGTAGTTATAGTCTGCACAAAACGAATCTTTATTTAAGTGCACTTGGCCTATAACCCCAAAAAAGAAACACCGAAGCGATACGACACAATGACATTTTATCAGAAACATAATAAACCCTGTTGAAATGTAACGCTACAATGTAGGTACCTAATCGATTCCGTTAATGACTGCACTCAGATAGCTTTAGTTCTAAATCTAATAAAAAGGAAAGCATTCCCGTTTCTTGTTAGATAACACCCGTAGTGGAAGTAGTGGGTACCCTAAGTATTAAAAGGGCGGTAACCTCAGGGAGAATGACCGGCTTGCTCAGGTGCTCACGTGTGGCAAACGAGTTTGTCTTCCAGTTCCGTTACGTTCTAGTCCTTATACGCTTTCTATTTTTAAATTAGGAGTACCTACATAACTGTTCATAACATTATCTTGGTGGTAGACAACTTCCCGACCAAGACGAGCAGTAAGATTAGTTGTCAAGATTTCCTGGTAAAAACTGTAACGCGTGGTGGGATATGCTGAAATGTCTCGGACTGAATTTATTGAATAAACCAATGCAAAACATAAAAGAACCCCCGTTCTTTTATGTTATCTTGCATTTTTACAGGGCAACAGAAGTTTTTGTTGGATTTATTATAAACCCAGCAGATAATAATATATCTACCTACTGTAAAAAATATTGTATGTCCATACATAGGTATGCAAGTCGAGGTACGTGGATGTTAAAGACAATCAATTATCCCAATTTCAGAGCAGCCACCGACGAGTGCGAAAACTAATTCAATTTACAACTTCACGATCCTCTGAACAGATAAATAAGTAAATTGTGAAGTAAGTTCGAGAGCCGCTAGTAGATGTCGAGACCAAATTCGCTTTCATCTGTAGGTAATGGTGGGTAACTGACCGTCACTTGACACCGCAACTCCCGCGCATCAGTTTTCTGTATTGATACTAGTGATATTAGTCATATCTGTCACTTGGAAATGTGACCTAACTGCATTGTAAAGACATTTGAAACTAAAACCATTATGAATGAAACTTTTTTATTGAAGGTAAATACGTAAGAATCGGTTTTCCTCTCATGTCTTCTTCGGATGAAGAGCATAATAATTATGATTAATGACTCTGGTTACGATCATAATCAACCATGTCAAATGAGCGAAGCTGCAGTATGTACAACTTTGAAATTCAAATGTGTTTCTTAAGCGTCATTCCAAGAGAAAGTCTTAGAAATAGGCAACGAAATGTCTCTAAATAATTGGCTATTTCATTGAAGTTTAAGGTAATTAAACCTAACAAGAACAAATTAAAAAAAAAGTTACTGTAACTAATTCCTATGGGATATGAATACCGATGAGTCGCCGGTCGTCATACGTGTTCGAAGGCACCCGTCCTGTCATGGCGACTATTGTCAACAACTAATACATCACGCGCGCACTACCGAAGAAAGTGGAGCGACCTAAAAACATGTACACTTTACTACACTTTACATATTGTACTTTTATCCTTCGCGAACAATGCTTTGTGCTTTAACTGATTTACAACAATGTGAATACAATTGACTAAATTAAATGACTAACTAACTAATTATACAAATAAATACAAAAACAAACGGACACTAACTTAGACGTCGAAGTATTCGTCCGCATCGCTGTCATCTAGTGTGTTAAATATTGTAAAACAATAACTATACTGCCACATAATTTAAAATCAAGTAAATGTTTGTGAGATAAACAGTTTTGTACTTCATAACAATATCTTATCCATACAAAGATCTCACACTACAATGTAAAATTATTCAACATCTTTTTTAGATCTTCAAAAAGTTTATTTCTAACGTTTTCTCATTTTTAGGTAATTGCTTTCCATAAAAAAAAAGTTTGAAGTCGATTGAGGTCAGCCACAAGCCTCTAGACGACAGACGACGGACATCATCGATCGTCAAAAAATGTATCTACGAAGGCACAAATGATTCATACAAATATTATGAAAGTGTAGGAAAGATAATATCGGTTCACAAATAAATTACAACACATCCGTGTCGATTCCCAATACAAGTTGTTTGTATTCCTTATTCATTAATAAATTCTACAAAATAAATATTTATGTAGGTATGTATACTAACTCCGTAAAATTCGCAATTCGGTATGTAAAGTAAAAATTTACCTATGCTGATTCTAAAACCATTTCGAGATTTTAGGTTTGTAAGCCTTATTTTTCTACTTTTAGGTCTTAAAATTTTAAGATCATATTTATTTTCACAAAAATTCTTAAAATCTCTTGACTTTTACTTGACCTCTAAATGACGTCATAAAGTACCCTGTAGGTACTTTCAGTGTCTCTTGTAATAAAATTTTGTACGTGTCAGCGTCAATGTCAACGTCAAGTTTACATGAAGCTGTTTACTTTCGTTGAGCGTACCGTGTCTTGATTTTTTGATAAGTTACCTAATTCTTTTCACTATAACCCTTGCTTTCCCTTCGGACTTCGATACTTACCTACTGCTACATTGACAATTTGCTTGTTATAAGGAACTGCTTGCCTACCCTTTGGATTTGTTTTAAATATGGACCTCAGTACACAAACAATTTGTTTTGGCTATTTGTTGTGGTGTTTTTACAATACGGTATGAAGCATTTAGCACAAATAGTCTTTGATCGATTCATAATTAATAAGCGTTATCGTTACAATAAGGTACGGATACTGTAAAAATAAAAATTGCTGATAAGACAAATTAATATTTACTGTCAAAATTGACAGTTTGACTTTACTGAATTTTCAAGTTTAGTTTTAATTATATGTACCTATTAAAAGTGGCAAAGATCATAAGCTATTCAGCCTACTTTATGACGTCAGCACGAACAAAACTTTAAAAAAGTATAAAAAAATAACTACAGCTTGGAAAAACAAAAACTTGAAATTATATATTTCAAATAGGACTCATATCTATAAAATAAAAATATAAAAAAAATACCTGAAAAATACTTTACATAACGAATTGAAAAAAGGATTGGTAATTTTTTCACCGTCACGGATCGAACAGGGTTTTTTTTAGATGTTGTATACACATAATATATGTATGTCGGAAATACGTTATTGAGTTGACTAATCGGGACGCCAGCGCCACCTAGCGGCGCTCGACAAAGTCTACAACATAACGCTCGGACCGGTCGGAGGTAAGCAGGGTTCATCGTTCAAGCAGTGAACGAGTTGAGAAACTGTCGCACGTTTCGAATGGTTGTGTCGTGTACCTACAGTGTGTGAAATGCTAATGTGATTAATGTGATCGGAAATTATAATTTGATCACTGCAAACGGTTTTTCTATTTCGCAATAAGCCACACTAACCACAGTACGCCCACAGTAGTTAAAATATGGCTGAATAATAACGAAAGAGACACTACCCTTCTCCGTTTTGTAATTATATACTTGTATATTTAAAATCACGTTCTTAAAAACGACTCTAAAGATTTTGATGTATGTTGCAATATGGGGTATGGGGGTGAAAAATCGATCTAGCTAGGTCTCATATCTGGGAAAATTGGTTTTCTCCGTATTTTCACCCGAACGGGCTCGGTCGCCTAAACGTTTAGAACAAGATGGCTACCTTAGAATAATGGCAGAATGGAATTAGTATGTACTATCATGGCAGCATGGAATTAGTGTGTACTATACGCGGAATTAAAATGAACTATAATATCTTATACTATTAAATGAGCATTGTCTATATTCACCAGAGCAGAGATTGGTCGGCCAAGTACCTACTGAGTAAAGAAACGGCTATCGCTAGGTGTAATGCCTAAAATCTTTGTAAAAACGTTAAAATGTTATGGTTTCATAAAATACTAACCTAGGTAGGCAACCCAACCCAACTAGGCATACAAACGATGCAACGATGCACAACTAATTGTAATTGAAACATAAATATGTCGAAACAATATAATTAAAAACCTGATGAAATATGTTTTTCTTCAAGGAAATAGGTACATAATAGTCGCACAATTATTCACTCAATTGCAGATTTTCTAGTGAAGAAGTCGAATTTTCTCGTCAAATCTATTCTTATCAGTTGGTTTATTTTCTATTGTGGAAAAGGCGAGTTTCTTTTTACCCGACTGCCAAGGAAGGGTTATGTATTTATCACGCTTTTATTAGCTTGCCGTGTATCTGTCTATGTAATGGAATCTTTCAACGTAAACTTCACCAACTTTCAAGACGTCCGATTACTTGAAAATTTGCATACGTATCAAGAACCGATGACAATACAATAATTTCATCAATTGAATTGTGGCCGCTGATCTGATGATGGAGCTAGGAGGTAGATAGTGGGCTCATATGATTCAGTTTTACGAGTCCAATAGATTGGGCAAGGTAATGAGGGTCTAATGATGGAGCCAGCAGGTGGATAGTGAAATTTTTCAGTGGCTACTAGTAAACCTCTCCGATTAATTTTGTTGAAACTTTGTATTTTGTTCGGATGACAATACTATAATTTGGTATCTCTGAGCTGATCTGATGAAGGAGCCAAGAGGTGGATAGTGGAACTCTTCAGTGCCTACTAGTAAAACCCTCGAGTTTAGGGTCATATGATTCGTTTTGGTGAGTCCAGTACATTGCACTTGGAGTCGAGGGTCTGATGATTTATCCAAGAGGTGGATCGTAGAACTCTTCAGTGGCTATTACTAAGCTCTTCGAGTTTCGGGTCATATAGGTAATTCGTTTTGATTGCACTTGGTGTTGAGGGTCTGATGATGGGGCCAGGAGGTCCATCTCCTGGCTCCATCATCCACTATCCATAGTGGAATTCTTTAGTGGCTACTAGGAAACCAGACGAGTCCTAACTTCGTTGACTATAGAGTTATTAACAAAATGAAGAATATACTAGAAAAAAAAAATGTAGTTTAAGACAAACTAAAAAAACACGCTTTTACACGCACTAAAACTTATACAATAATTATTTAAATTAATTAATAGTACACACAGCTAAATAGCGCTCCACGCTTTTTTATTTAATCATTGGATAGAAAATAAGTGACAAGCTGCATAAGTACTTATATCGTTACTAATACAAGACATAAAGGTATATTTTTTTTTTGTGCGTTTTATTTTATTTTTATATTTTATTTTCCTCGTAGTATTCTATTGGTTTTTTTAATTAAATTCGTTTCTGCCATAGGAGGAACCCTATTGAAAATGGCTCTTATTACACATTATTATTATTATCATTAATTCTCACCCCTGCCGCACGAGCAACCGGACAGTGTCTTAGCAGTGGTGCATCGTGCTGTTCAGCTAGGGTTTTCAAGATGTTGTAGCGGTTACACCGCCACATACGAACAACGGATCAAAGACATGACGTCACACAAATCCTGCATCGCGCAATTAGAGTTTACCGCGCGAGCGACATATAAGACTATCCGACATCAACAGTTGGGCAGTTGCCCGCCAGACACAACTCTCGTCTGGTCGGAGGATCCTCCCTTTTCTATGGTGGATGAGTGAACTTTACACCCTATTCCTAATATCCCTAAAATGTTGTTGTTGTTTCAAAGTAGTTTACTTATTTATAATTAATAAAAAAACTAATATAAATATCTATATCTATATAAATTTTTAACTTATAGACCTTCTTCCGTTGCCTGGCAACCAACAAAACAAACCTAAAAAGTCTTTGACAGTACGTAAAGATTGCGAGGTGAGAAATTTTACCCATATTGATGGGTCAAAAAGCAGTCAAAATATACTTCATGAAAAGTCGTTAAAATATTTTTTTATTTTTGTTAGTAATTATTTTTGCTTTTACAATCTTTTTTTGAGTGAGCGTTATGAGGCGTGCATTTTTGGATTTTCCAAATATATTTTATATTAATTTAATTAAGGATAGTGTTCATAGATAATAAAATATTTTAATACTACATTGTATTTGCTCTCTTGTCATAATTTTTAGGTCAGAGACCCGCGATGTCATACGAGGTTCGGTTTCCTACAATCGGGGCAACCTCATCAGCACTCTGGACGCGTTAATATATTGCACACGCAAGGCGTTGTACTGTCTGCGAGTGTGAGATCCACAAGCTGCTCGTGTAGACTAGAAAGACTTACAATATGCTCTGAATAATGTTGTTTTCACTGCAGTGCAGTGGTACAACGAGCAAATCTGCGGGCCAGCGTATTCGCCCTCACAGACAACACCCTGCGTCCTCGTTCTATCTAAATATTTTGAATAATTTTGAAGGATATTGCTAATGCTAAGCCATTGTTTCATCATATTATTATGTCCAAGATATTTAAGATGTTCCACTCTCTTCAATGGTGTTCCACAAAATGTATCGACGACACGGTAGGTGCAGTGGCTAAGCGAATAACTGCTGCGCTGCGTGTCGCGGGTGCGATTCCCGCACGGAACAAATATTTGTATGACCTACAAGTAGTTGTTCCGGGTCTGGCTGTTTGTGCGTGCGAGTTTAAAAGTTTGTAAACGCACCCACAATACAGGAGAAATTGCCATAGTAGGGCAACGTTTTCTTAAAAAAAAAAATGCAGGTATCGTTGTCGGACTCAGATTTTTTACCTCTGGCCTGAATGCATGATGTATTTTTTATATTATAAATCAAGCCATGGCTGTGAGCGTACTTTTCACAGATGCCTAACAGTTTTGAAAGGCCACATACCTACAGAATCGGTCCCATGTGGCGTAACTGATAGTATTATTTTCAGTTTTGAGCCTCTGTTTTGCTTTTCAGAACAACTTCTTATATTAAAAATACCTAACTCTCGCACAAGATGCAAAATTATTCAACACCTTTTTATAGATCTTCAAAAAGTTTATTCCTAAAGTTTTCTGCTTTCTTAAAAAAATCACTCACAGTTTGTGTTTGCGACGTCGGTTGAGCATAATCCTCTAGACGGGCCTTAAAGATCACGGCCATCATTGCCAAAAGATTTCTCTACGAAGGCTTTCGTACTGGCACAAATGATTCATAAAAATATTATGAAAGTAAACGAATGATATTACCAATTCCCAAATGAATTGCAACATACATCCGTGTTGGAGAAGACGGGATTCCCAGATACAAGTTATTTGTATGCCTGAATAATTAAAGAATTATATCCTAAGGAAAAGTAGGCCTTTGCGCAGTAGTGGGACAAAACAGGCTAATAATTATTATAAATATTTAAGTCTGTTTTTTCCAAGGCAATAGGTACACACAATTATTTACTCATTTGCAGATTTTCTTTTGAAGAAGTCGAATTTTCTCGTCAAATCTATTCTTATCAGTTTAGTAATAAATATAAAATATTCGCAAGGCTTTTTTAATAAATTTAATAGATCACATTACACATACACATATAGCCCTTTTAAAGTCATAAAGACAGAATTTACTCTATACGTTAGTCACGGGTACCACACCAAGTAACTTGCTAATTAGCTTAAATAACACATGAAAATGACGCCACAACAAGTTCAAATAGAGTCCTCTTCTCCCACCATTTCACTACTATCCAATAAGCGACCTGCGCGGGAGTTGATCCACAACAGCCGAAGAAAGTGCCCGTCACCCGGTTAGACGAAACCCCGCACGAAATCGAAAACAAACGGCTTGACAATTTCGAAAAACCGAAACTAACGAAGTGTGTTACAGTGATTTGTTTGAAAAGATACGTGATGTGTGAGGTGCGCAGACGCAGGGAAAGTGTTCAGGAATCTGTGACATTCAGCGTTTGTAATGAACAGTAAAACGAAGTGTTTGATATAATTCGGTGCGGACTGTGGAGCTTTCTTATGTATTATGTTTTGTTGTGAAAGTGTAAGCGACTGACTGAACGTAAGTTACCAAGCTATTGTAACGTAAACATTGGTTTTTCATTGCCATATATTTGTCGATGATTTGAACTAATGGTTTCTATTCAGACTTCTTTAGAGTAAAGGTTATAAAACATAACATAACATCACGCCTTGCTTCCCCGAAGGGTTGGGCTGAGGTGTAACTGTAGTAGGTAAATCCACATTTCGCCAGTTATGTTGAAGTCCCATCCGGGCACAAATCCAGACCCCGGGCTGCTACTGAGAAATTCCAGATAGAAAAACCCAATAACACTTTGCCCGACCCGGGAATCGAACCCAAGACCTCATGCTCAGCAGTAGCGCTTGCGACCACTAGACCAATGAGGCTATAAGATTATTCCAGTTTGAAATCTAGTTTCTGCAGTATTGTTGCAGGAGTTGTCCAAGAAATGTCATTTACCAAGTTAAAATGGTAAATGGTATGCCAAGTGTCTAAATAATACCTATGCGATGCACGCACGACGTATTTTTCGCTCATCAATATTCAACACTGATAGATAATATTATATGTCAACAGGAAATTCTGGATGTTTTTTAAATCAGAATCTACTACATCCTTCTTAAATTCTTTTGTTTTGCATTTATCAGTATGTTGCCTACTCTGCTACTCAATTTCCTCTACATCTCCCTGTTCAAAGCCGTAAATATAATGCCGGTCAACTCCTCGGGCTTGGGTAACCAAGAGATTATAAACTAAAGAATAGAAGGTTAAAGCGTTTGTAATCCTTGTTTGTATTTCTAGGCCTAACAAAAGCCAAGGCCTTAAAATCTGGGACAAAACTTTAACTCTTCATGCATATGCATGCATGAAGAGTTAAAGTTTTGTCCCAGATTTTAAGGCCTGAGATTGCATGATTCGATGTCTTTTATCAAATAACATTGTTTTATTGGACCTTTATTTACGATATAAGTGAGATTACAGCACTGCTTTGATTTAATTTTGACAAGGTAATCTAAAGTACCAAATTTCATTTAACATCACGTTAAATCCGATCCAGCGATGCCTTAAGCCGACCGTAGTATGGACCACCGCTAAGTGCGGTGAGCTTACAGTGTAGTCGCTTAGTTTATAAGTTTATGCCATGGCTGGAGGCCTTAAGGAGCAGGGTTCCGATTTACCTTTGTCTCTGTCTTTTTCTTTACGTGTAAAAATAAAATAACCACACTTTTGTACTTTTTCAATGTTTTTCGTTGTTTTTTTCATCATATTGCTATGGTATATTTTTAATTATAATTATAATTGTTAGTGAAGGTATAAACTGCTTTTAAAGACAATTAAGAGGTGTGTTTGAAGATTTTTTTGAAGCATTTAATGTATGTTTAATTATGATTTGAGTTCCATCACTGTAATAATATAAGACTTGAAAATATCATTCTTTTTTTTTGGTCCAAATTATTTACGGTATATGAGATACACTGCTTTAAAAAACCCCGTTTTCGGAATGCTGCGCCTTAATTTACACACACCCTCATAACCTGCGGGTTGACAAAAAAAAAAAAAAAATTCGTGAAACAGGCCTGGCATTTCACAGAGAGGAGGGATGTGTTCCAGCAGTGGTAACGTTATAGGCTGATTATTATATGATATTTTTGTAAAGTAAAGCATCTAACGCAATTTGAGACTATCCTACATAATATAAGCTAAGCTGCCAACTGTAGCTGCGATAATTTAATAACAAAACTATCATTAGTAAAACAAACTGTAGCCCATTTTGCAACACCTATTACTTAATACCTTCAGCATATTAGGACTTTAATCAATATTCCAGTAGCCTCTGAATGTAATTATATTTAATTACACAACATTTTAGCTGCCAGAAAGGAACGGTTACATAATGACAGTGGATGTATTTTCTCCGGAACTCCTTAATATTCTGGAGGCCTCGACAAGCATTCGTTAATTCTGCTTGCTTCAATGACATTTTAGTACACTTTCTAACAAAGTATGAATTGTATACAATGGTTTTTACGATTCAGTAAGTAAAGTTCATGTTTACTGCTAAATACTGGATTGGAATGTATTTAATCGAACTTCTAATGATTTCCATTTTACGCTCTAATAAAAATATTATTGTACAGTCGCGTGGTCGGTCACAGTTCCAACTTAACCTACCCACTTTGTAAGTGTACCGTAGCTTTTAGTTACTGAGAAAAGGCCAGTTTAAAAAGAGGCTCAATTACCTATTTGAATAAATGACTACGAAGTGCAAAAAGTTTTTGTAGGATCACTATTAACAGTTATTTCAGTTTCTTTTATCCTCTAAATTTTTTTACTGAGGTGTTATGTATCAAATAACTTTGTTGTATTATTAAATAGAAAATGTCTCAGTTTTGTACAATATAAATAAAAAATTGACTTCAGTTAAAATGAGAGGGTCTTATTGACTTAGACACTTGTTCTCCATAAATAAATGTCGTGTTTAAAAGGTGTTAAGCTTAAACAACTGATAAATATGGTTCTTTGGTAGTAACGAGAGTCTTACAAATCATTTGTGACAGTAGCAAATTGATGTCATATCAACCCCTACTAGACATAGCTCTCTCAAAAATATAAAGTCGTTGGCCAAAAAATAACAAAATTCATATACACCGCATTAAACATTTATTTATGTTATATTTTATGACAAGATAATGTGCAGTATCCTTGCGTGCTTTCATATTAGCTTGTCAATAAAGACAATGTCACAATGTTCCTGTTGCTAATGGTGCTTAAAGAAAAAGCACGTAATTCAAAGCTGATAGTTAACGTAGATAAAACATAATATTAATTTGCACACCAATTTAAAACAAGATTAAGTACGTACTTAGTATTCAAGCCTGTAATAAAAATAATCGAATACATCATGAAATTTAAAAAAAAAAATGTCAGTTACAAAACAAGATTTTATAGCTGTTCAATCACACTATATTATTATATTATCACACTATAACACTAATATTATAAAGGCGAAAGTTTGTGAGTGTGTATGTTTGTCACTCCTTCACGCTAAAACTACTGAACGGATTTGGATAAAATTTGGCACACAGATAGTTCATAACCTGGATTAACACATAGAATACTTTTTATCCCGATATTCCCACGGAATCGAAACTTATGCGGGTGAAACCGCGGGCGCAGCTAGTAATTGTATAAATCGGAAGTCAAGTTCATTAATTCTCACAGTACAGTCCTACAAAAGACATCTTACACGAAATGTCAATAAAAATGCAAAAGATACAACAGTAATTAATTACTATAATGTCATTAAATGGTCGTTTACTTTGTACTTGACTGTACATCCGTACCTACATGTTTTCTTTCTTCTACAATCGATTCTACATTAGATTGCAGTTAAATTATTTAGCAACATTGCATTGAATTTTAAACTTTTCGCAGCTAGAAATGTAGTTTAAAATGGCTCGTTAGTCAGACCCTGTTAATTAGAAGCGCCTAGCAGAAATGTGATAGATAATTCAATTTTCGTGAGAATCAATTAATCAAATAAGCGGAAATTATTTCTTGCATGTGAGATGAAAGTGAATCCGTGTAGGTAAACCTGAGATTATGACAATGGGTAAACGATGTATGTGCATGGGACACGGAAGACATGTGCAGTGGAATCAAGTTACTCATATATCTGTGACTTGGCCATTTTACCACGGAAAGCTAACCCGTAGTAAGTGAGTAAATATTGATCGCAACAGACTATTTACATGAATTTTTTAAACAATTTTTCTCCAAAGACTTTTAGTAACATCAAAACTACAAGGTTATTCTGTCGCATGGCCAACATATCGGAACATATTAAGGTTCTTTAAAACGGTGTGCCTACCTACATGGTGGAACATTTTAAAACGAAATATTTCACACAGACTCTGAATTGGCTAATAGAGATACGATCGAACTATGTGGACTAATGAGTCAATTATTGACGCGTGGATGATCATAGTTTTTATGGACCATGGCAGATTTCTATATAATCATTTCATTACTTTCACGATTTATGATTTTAGGCGGATGTTTTGTTGGTTCTCCATACAATAGCATAGGTTTTACGGAATAACTGGTCAATCAGAGATACATTTTGCTATATTAAATTCCTAAATTCATGGATTTTCCTGAATTATGGATTGATCGTCGATTGGTTTAAAACATAGAATGAATTCCCAAAAACAAGAAAGCTTATCCTTTCCAAGTCAAAGTTTAATAAGAACAGGTACCTAAATGTTTGCCGAAATTATTTTGACATGTGCCTGGATGACATAATTTGAACTGTCAAAAACGTCCAACGCGTGGTGTAAAAAAAACCGAAAGACTTTTTGTGAATGAAAAACTACTGTAAGTTTAGGTGACCCACTGTACCAAGGCGCAGTGACGTAGTCCCAAGCGCACGCGCCGACCTCGACTTAACGGTACTCCACGACTCATCAGCTGTTGTTCTGTTAACCAAGTGACACTGTTTCATACGGCAACTGATGAAGTTGAATCGGAATTGAAATTGTAATGTTTTCGAAAAATTCATAATATGTAACTGATTGGAAAAGAAAAGAAAGAAAATACATTTATTTGGCATTGGCACAGACTAAAAGGCACACAAGTAGAAAGAGAAAAAAAAAATAAGGTAGAAGGAATGAATACAAAATACAAAGTGTAAAACTGCGTTGCATGATACTAGCAGGAATGTGTGCCTCGCGGCTACGCCAAATAGGGCCAGTTCAGCATATATGCCAGACAACTAGTGCCTGACGCTGGTTTTCAACTGGACCTTAAGTGTGAGGTGACGGATGTAAATCAGTTTTATACCTTTCTGATTGGTTCAAAGTCCTTATTCAGAAAGGCTAGAAAAAAACATAAGAAATCGTAGCAGCTGCTAAATATTTTAAAAGCTTCAATTAACTGAGCATACCAAGTTAAGACGTTTGCTTTTGCAATAATAGTAATAAAACAAAAAACAATGCCGTCGAAACCTAGCTTGCTGTTGATCTAGGGCAGACCTAAGATCACGACAAGCTAGGTTTTGCCCACTTAATTCGTAGTACCTATAGTAAGTAATTCTAGTACTAGTCCGACCGCGTCACACAAAAGTCAAAATATCATAAAGCAGTCCATGTATTTAATCACAGGATGTCAATAATAGTTAATGTCTTTTGCAGGTGTGAAGATGAGTTCGATAGTGAACGTGGCCGCCGACGTGTTGTCGGGCACGGCCATCGCCGCCGCCGCCGGCTCGCAGGTAAATGTCCGCTAACCTACTATCACAGACTACCTATATCATAATACACAGACACGATATAGACACGTACTTCCAAGATACTGCACACCCTATATTCGATAAACAACACACGCACACATAGACAACGTTCGGTAACGCTCGAATCTATGGGGTCTCAAGCACATGAGTAGATATTGAACAGAGACCAAGCTTCATGCTTTGCACTAGAACAGATGACAGTTGAGGTAGACGTGTTCTTGAGTGAAAACCAAGAGCTGGAGGAGTGACAATTTCGTCACTCAGTCGTGGCTGGTTAAGGTTGGATAAGAAAATCCAAAAAAGGAGTTGTGGCGTGGGATTAGGGATCATCATCAGCATGCAGGAGTTGACTGCTAAATCCTGATGATGATAATGAAGCTACATGCAGTTGCACTGCGATGAATTACTGCATATGGGTGAGTAGTCCGTTCACGTAATTATCTACTCCTTGTCTTTTCGCTAGCGTCAATAGTATGAAGGTTAGTCTCTGTTGATACTTCCTCTTGTGACTTAAGTGCGTGTGCGTATTGTATATGATCTTGTATGTATGCTTGCGTGTACGAACATACTAATATAAGTATGTATGTCATGCCACCAACCTTATATGACGTCAGACTAGCATGCCTAACGACGCCCCGACGCATGCACGCGATCGCGATGCTAGAACGAACGCGACTTACTTCCTTCCGCCTTCCGGTACTAAATGCTTGGCGTTTTTGTATATCTGTTGCTCTTGCAGCTGAAGGAATATTCGCAGACATGAATGAAATGCTTTGATGATTTTTGACCTTTTATTTTCTTCCACAGCTATTATTTGAGGTAAACGTTGGTGAATTTATGACCTTAACTTAATTTGTTTTTTCTTTTGTATGGTTTAAAGATTACAGTATCCAAAATAAATAAAAAGAAAAGAGTTATATCTTACTGTTCAGCTATCGAAAAAGGTCAGAGCGACGGTAGTCATTTATATTTAAACACTAAACTTTGTAAACGATGCGTATTTTTTTAAAATATTACCATTTAAAATAGATAAGATTTGTATTCATAATTAAGTAGGTACTGATTATTTATTTTTATTTAATTGCATTTGTTTTTTTTATTTGCCTATCTTACTACTTCAAAAAATTTTCAACTGACTAAATCTTTTGAACAATCCTAACCAAATACCAACTTTTCAAGTCGAGGATGCGGCAAAAGTACCACGTACAAGTATTTCCTGGGCCCCCAACCTATGCTAGTAGAAGAAACAGTGGGGTTTTAATCGGTAGGAGTCCCTAGGGATTAAAAAAAAGTACTTAATAAGTATGATGCACTATGAAAGACATGTATCTTGAACATCGGCAAACAACAGGAGGGCTATCATATAGGATCGATTAAGTTATTCGCTAGTTCCCGGTAGAGAGCATGCTTCGTTAAGCTTGTGCAAACATGGATTATAGAATAGCAGTGTTCCACACACTTAGCTCGTCTATTTATCACACTTGTACTTTAATAATGATAGACAATCATTAACATGAAGTAAAATTATAAGTAATAGTAAAAAATAAAGTAGGTACAAATAATTCGTAATAGGATCGCTCTTACGAATTTCTGCATGCTGAATGTTCATTTGAAAACTAGACAGAATCTGTCTGGTATTATTGCTGAAAACGAACTTTTTTTTGGTGTAGATACCTATCTTGTTTCCAAAATTATTGTGAAATTAATGTTATTCTTTTCTTTTTTTTTCAAGTCCGAGACCCGAATTTAAAGTTGCCACAACTTTTAAAGCTCTGATGTAGCTGTTGTAATAGGCTCAAAGTAAATAGCATCCAGTTCTAGTATATCACGGGTTAGGGTTTAGGACCATAATGGAGCCGGATACTATAGACCGGACTCGTACCGGCTTCTACTTGTATTAACCATATTAGACACGCTTGTACTAGAATATATTTCTAAATCCACAATCTTAACAAGCTCAAAGTATTTGTCAATTTACAATAAGCAAATTTCTAAGTAGGCTATTTTTGGCGAACACCAAAAGTCAGCTAATACTATGACTGATTTAAAAGCAATCGAAAATAAACATATAAAACCTAAATATACAGTCAAAACTGATAACCAAAGAAAACCACACTAGAAAACTTTGTGACAAAAACAACTTGAGAACACGACACTTAATCCAAGTGTTCGTAACATTCCAGGTCGCTTGGTTCATCCCAATGCTGGTGGCAGCGATAGCGTACTACAACTTCGACGCGACGGACCCTGAGGGCAGGCCAGCAGACATCAGTGACGCCAATATGCTGCCAGACTATGACTTCATCATCGTTGGAGCCGGCTCTGCTGGTCAGTGGGTATAAAAACCTTTATTTCTAGCGTTAATTCATTCTCAAACATGCAATTCGAATTCAATTGCATTATTTTAACAAGGTTCTTCGACATAAATCGAAAATGCTGTACTGGTCAAATACATGCGAGAAGGCAGCCGACAGTGTAAGTATGAATATCTGTCCTATTTAGCGGCCGAATAAAACTATCGTGAAAACTAACGATATCTGTCGTGTAATTTAAAAACCGGCCAAGTGCGTGTCGGACCACGCACAATGAAGGGTTCCGTAGTTGGAATGAATGAATCGTAAGAACAAACTTAACTTTGTAATTGAAAAACATGTTCTCCCATACGGAATATATGTGAGAACATGTTTTTGTAACCGCAAATTTATGTTGGTCGATTATGACTCGTAAACTTGTAAAACAGGTAGTACTCCCGTGACATTTGAATTTCTAACTACAACCGTTTAGTTGGTAGAGGGGGGGACACTTGACTCTAACGAAAATTGGTACTTTAAAGCTTGATAAGTCACGAACGGTTTACTTAATCAAAAAACGGTCTTCGCAAACCCCTAATATTTTGAAAGACCTATCCAACGATATCCCACACTATGGGAAGGTCGAAAAAAAAATATCATCCCCACTTTACATGTAGGTGAGGTACCCTAAATAATTGTTTTTCTCAAAAATTTATTTTACTACTTTTTTGGCGTCATTAACGTGTATACTCATACTAAATTACAACTTTCTAGTACCAATAGTTTTTGAGCTAAACCGCGGACAGACAGACAGACAGACGGACATGGCGAAACTATAAGGGTTCCTTGTTGACTACGGAACCCTAAAAATGGAACAAACTTTTTACGTATTCTTCTACTGTTTTCAGGTGCAGTAGTAGCAAACCGACTATCAGAAGTCAGCAACTGGAAGATTCTACTCTTGGAAGCGGGCGGAGATGAGACGGAGATATCGGAAGTGCCTCTACTGGCTGGCTACCTGCAGCTCAGCAAGTTAGACTGGCAGTACAAGACTGAACCTACGGGGACCAGCTGTCTTGGTAAATAGTTTACCAAATATCCTTTTTTTATTGTTTGTATTGTTAGGGGTCACGCTGGATCCGACGGGATCTCATGGCGGCATGGAGAGTGCGATTGTCGCAACCCAGTGCTGGGCACGCCACTATTGCGGCGATAAGTCCCCTCTTTGAGGAGTGGCTGGAGAGGCGCCACGGCGTCCTCACCTTCCGCCTGACGCAGGTCCTCACCGGACACGGCTGTTTCGGGAGGTACCTGTTTCGGATAAGGCGGGAGGAAACGCCCGGGTGTCATCACTGCGTGGATCGCCCGGAGGACACGGTGGAGCATACGGTGGAGGTATGCCCGGCTTGGGCAGAGCACCGCCGTGTCCTCGTGGAGGCGATCGGTGGCGGGGATCTCTCGCGTCCGGCCCTGGTCCAGGCCATGGTACGGAGCGAGAGGGCATGGGAGGCCGTCACCTCCTTCTGCGAAGCAGTAATGCTCGCAAAGGAGGAGGCGGAACGCGTGAGGGAGAGGCAAATTTCGCGCCCTCACGCCCCTAGCCGCCGCAGGAGGAGACGCCCTGGGCGTCGGGAATCGATTGCCGATTCCCGGCCACCGTAGGCGCGGGCTTGCGGACGGTGAGCAATGGGTAGCTCGCCGTCCGGTAAGGACCAGGCCCGGGTCGACGGCGCGTTGTGTTCCACGCGCGCCTCAAAGAGATGTCAGCAAGTGAAGGGGTCCGATGAGACCATTGCCTGCCGGGGTTGCGGGATTAGTCCGAAAGGGATACCGTGGCCCCCTGGCATTGCACAGGCAACAGAAGGAACACGGGTGGGTTTTAGTCAGTAAGAGTCTGACACGCCCTCCCGCTCCACCCAGAGCGGGAGACGTCATTTGATGATTTCCCACCCAAAAAAAAAAAAAAAAAAAAGGGGTCACGCTGGAAGAACAAGGCTTGGCAGACTATATTGGTGATTGCAGAATGTTGTCATAACCAGACAGCAGAACGCTTATGGCCATCCTACTTTTAAGAAATATTCATGTTTTTGGCGGAAAGTAATTAAGTATATCTACTCGTAGTTTATTAAAGTGCCATTTTAATAAACTAGATATATTTAATTACTATTACTATATTTTATTAAAATTGTATTTTTTATGGGAATCAACCAAATCGTTTTGTGGTTTACTCAATGTACTTTTAATGTTTTTTCAGCAATGGAAGGCGGCAGATGCAACTGGCCCCGCGGCAAGGTGCTCGGAGGCAGCTCAGTCCTTAACTATATGCTGTACTTACGAGGCAACAGAAAAGACTACGACTCATGGGAAGCGCTGGGCAACGAGGGCTGGGGCTACAAGGACGTGCTCTATTACTTCAAGAAGTCAGAAGACAATAAGAACCCTTCCCTAGCACATACACCATACCACAGCACTGGAGGGTACCTGACTGTTTCTGAAACACCCTACCATACACCACTCGTACGGGCTTTTATTGATGGGGGCCTAGAATTAGGGTACATGAACAGAGACATAAATGGAGAGAACCAAACAGGGTTTATGGAGGCACAGGGGACAATAAGACGCGGCAGCCGGTGTTCAACATCCAAAGCGTTTCTAAGATCTGCTAAGGATCGTCCTAACTTACACATTTCTATGTACTCTCACGTTACTAAAGTGATGATAGATCCCAGAACAAAAGTTGCTTTTGGAGTTGAGTTTGTGAGAAACAAAATGGTATATCGAATCAGAGCTCGAAAGGAAGTCATTCTTTCAGCTGGAACTGTTAACTCTGCCCAGTTATTAATGCTGTCTGGAATAGGACCTGCAGAGGAACTGAATAAACACAAAATACCTATGATACAGAATTTGAAAGTTGGAAGGAACTTACAGGATCATATTGGATTGGGTGGACTAGCGTTTATGGTAAACCAGCCTATATCTATTGTTGAACATCGTCTTTATACTGCAGGTCCACTGATGGAGTACGCCATGTTAGGAGAAGGACCTTTAACTATCATGGGGGGTGTCGAAGGCTTAGGGTTTGTCAACACTAAATATGTAAACAAGACTGCCGATTTCCCAGATATTGAATTCCATTTCATTTCTGGATCAACTAATTCTGATGGCGGTGAGCAGATAAGCAAAATACATGGACTAATGGACACGTTCTACGATGCGGTGTTCAGACCTATAAACAATATGGATGTATGGAGTATCATTCCTATGTTGCTCAGACCGAGAAGCAAAGGTTTCATTCAACTGCGCAGTGCTAACCCTTACGATTATCCTTACATTTATCCAAACTATCTAGCAGACGAGTTGGACGTGAAAACTCTAGTAGAAGGAGTGAAAATTGCTGTAGCGCTATCCAGGACTAGAGCATTTCAAAAATATGGCTCAGTTTTGAACAAGCACGTCTTTCCTGCATGTGTGAGTATCAAGAGGTACTCAGACGCATATTGGGAGTGTATGATCAGACAGTACACTTGTACTATCTACCATCCTGTTGGAACAGCGAAGATGGGGCCATACTGGGACCCTGACGCGGTTGTCGACAACCAGCTGAGGGTGTATGGAGTGAAAGGTCTACGTGTCATAGACGGCAGTATCATGCCTAACATAGTGAGTGGGAATACCAACGCACCTATTATCATGATAGGAGAGAAAGGCAGCGACATGATCAAGGAATTTTGGTTAAAACGACGAAGCTCTAGATATTACATTTAATTAACGTACAAAACGAAAGTATTTATCAGTATTATGGGCGAGAGACTTTTGTTGTAAATATTTGCTATCATGGCGGAATAATGTGAATTTATTTATTTTATATTTATTGACGGCATTCAATTGTAAATAATTTAATTAAGGATATTGTTCAGAGATAATAAAATATTCTAATATTACATGTGTTTGCTCTCTTGTCATCATTTCTAGGTCAGAGACCCGCGATGTCATAATACGACATTATTGCTTATTTGCTGACACTAATTGATTATTGTGAGACGATGAACTAAGTACAGAGTAATTAAATAACGTCAGGTAACAAATTAAATAATTAATTTAATAGACTACCGAATTAGTTGTGCTTCCGGTACAATGTAACTGGAATAGGCTTGCTCTGATAACATCATAGATATCATAACATTGTATCTGAAACTTTTTTTTTACACCACTGTTTCGGGGTTTTGGGAACACAGGCTATATTATGCTAAACGACTGTTCATGAATAGATGTGAGCGTCTTCCACAGGTCTGACCGATTAGAAATTGATATTCTGTAACCTTGAACTGATGTTACAGCATCACCTGAAATTTGCAGGATACTCAACTAGGAGAGTACCTATTCATTGAGACCATTCCGATGAATAGGTTATAGGATATAGATGATGAACGGGGTCTGGTGATGGAGTAGGAAAAATAAGTAAGAAAAAATTTCTGTCGCGGGTTTAAAAAAAATTTAAGAATCAATTTCATCCATGTTTTGCTTATAATGTTTCTGCATTCAAACCTTAAAGTTTCAGGTCAAATTAATCATATTCATATAACGATATCTTATACTTTCTGCCTTCAAAATAAATTCATTACTCTGTGCAAATGACATTTACAAGTGTGACACAATACGGCTTGACCTGCTGTAAACAATAACTTGCTTAATCTGCTGAATCAGCTGCCATTCAATTTAATTCCATATCAGTGTCCGTGAAACAGTGGCACGCGTATTATGGAATCATGTCGAGCCACAACCCAACGACACTCAGGGGACTCCTATCCAATACAAGGATTACTTTCGGGTTGCTACCAGGCCTCGGCGTTATGATAATCCTCCGCATGGCCATACATTTGTACAGACCTGATATAGAAGATGCAGAAAACCGCGTCAGAGACCATCCTTTCGAAGAACTCTATGACTGCTACGATTTCATCATAGTTGGCGCTGGATCCGCCGGGGCAGTGTTAGCCAGTCGACTATCAGAGAATCCTAACTGGAAAGTGCTTTTGCTCGAAGCGGGACAAGACGAGAATGTATTATCAGAAGTACCAGTGTTATTCCCGATACTACAAACCTCTTCTATCGATTGGCAATTCCTTACGGAACCCAGTGACGGGTACTGTTTGAGTATGGTGGAAAAGAAGTGTAAGTGGCCCCGCGGTAAAGTGCTAGGTGGTTCCAGTGTGTTGAACGCTATGTTGTACATACGAGGGAATAAGCGTGACTATGATAACTGGGAGAGTATGGGCAATGTAGGCTGGGGATACGAGAGTGTGTTGCCGTACTTTAAGAAATCAGAAGATATAAGAATACCTGAGCAGCAAAACGATCTTTATCACGCGACTGGAGGTCCTTTAACCGTTGAACATTTCGCTTTTGAGCAGCCGATAACAAGAAAGATATTGGAAGCTGGAGAACAGCTAGGATATAGCATCCGCGATGTAAATGGAGAGTTTCAAACCGGATTTACTCGCTCCCAAGCGACAGTACGCGACGGTCTTCGATGCAGCACAGCTAAAGCGTTTTTACGACCGACATCCAAACGAGAGAACCTTCATGTTAGTGTTCATTCACTAGTCGAAAAAATACTGATTGACGAACAAAAAACTGCATATGGTGTGAAGTTTAAAAAACATGGACAAGAAAGAATCGTGAAGGCAAGTAAGGAGGTCATTTTGTCAGCTGGCACACTACAATCTCCACAGTTATTAATGTTATCTGGAATAGGAGATGCCAAGCACCTGAAAGAACTTGGGATATATCCGATTGTCGATCTACCTGGTGTCGGACAAAATCTGCAAGACCACATCGCAATGGGAGGTCACTCGTTTCTCTTCGACAACCCTTATGATAACGGAACAGATTATTGTTTTAATATAAACGCAGTCATATCAATAGGAGGTTTCATAGATTTTGCTGTTCATAAGAATGGGCCACTGTACAGTATGATGGAGGCTGAAGCGATGGCGTTCGTCAACACTAAATACCAGGACCCGAGTGAAGACTATCCAGATATACAGCTGTTTATTGCCCCTACTGCTGACAATATGGATGGAGGCTTATTTGGTAAAAGGGCCAACGGTTTGAACGACGCCACGTATGCGGAGTTGTATGAAGAGATACTCTATGACTCTTCGTTCTCCATTGTGCCACTGTTACTAAGGCCGAAAAGCCGCGGCTACTTGAAACTACGAGATGCAAACCCCTACTCGCCACCACTGATTTATCCTAACTACTTCACCGACCCAGAAGACGTCAAAGTACTTGTAAGTATTATTTCATATGTACGCTAATAAATCATCGAATTAATGTTGTCATAACAGAACATAATTAACTGATAATGAGCCGATAAACTTTGTATAAATTACAAGTAGATATTTTTATTGTCGTAACGCATGGATAAAATGTCGATGATTGCTGTCAATGGGTCACGGAAATGAAAAGGTTAAAGTAATTACTATAAAATGTAATGTTATCAAACATAATTATGTAATTGTTCTTGTTTGGAAAGTCTTAATATTAATAACCTATGGATATGTTTATGGGCGATAAGATCCGGTAATTTGGTCCTAAACGATGGTTTGTCTACTAAATTAGACAAAGGACTCGCCCATAACCCAGCTAAAACAAAAACACTATTCCAGACTCGGTAGGCACGACAAAAATACCTACTTATGGCAGCAAAATGCTTCAAAATAATGAAAAAACAATATGTGATTTCAGGTGGAAGGCGCTCGTATAGTTCAAGAGCTAGTGAATCAGCCAGCACTTCGCGAGCTGAACTCCCGGCCGAACCCTCGGCGTAACCCAGGCTGTGCGGCTCACGAGCTGATGTCGGACGAGCATCTGGAGTGCCAGGCCAGGCACCACTCGCTGACCTTATACCATCCTGTGGGCACGTGCGCTATGGGGCTTCCTGAAGATCCGGCTGCTGTTGTTGATCCCAGATTAAAGGTATTTTCAGACGGTAAATTGTGGTCACGGCTTGATGGCCGGCAGGGTTCTAAGCAGCTTGTGACGATTTTGCCCTTGCACTTCACAGCAAGTTAAAAGCTGCATATTCTGAGTACTATTCGGGCCCCTGCTTCTAGTGCAACTCCATAGTTATTACTGATTTATATTAACCCTTTCATTTTCAGGTGCACGGAATCAAAAGCCTTCGAGTGATCGACGGCAGTGTTATCCCAACAATAACAAGCGGTAACACTAACGCGCCGATCATAATGATAGCTGAGAAAGCTTCAGACATGATCAAAGAAGACTGGTATGACGTCGACGTTGAAGAAGTGACGTGTCTTATCGAAGATCCGAAGCACTATCAACAGTCCAAGAATACAGACGACGAAGAACCAACTAAAATTCAACTGAATCCTCCAACAGATTTGTTTAACGAAACTGCTAGCCTATTCCCATTGCTAGATAGCAAAATTGCAGATATTTTTTTAAAAAACAATGACAAAAATTCTAAATCCAAAATAGAAAATCAACAGAAAATAGTACCAAACTCGGTAAATATTCCTAAAAAAGTACCAAAAGTTGTTTCAAGGAAGAATGTTCTACAGCCAAATTACAATTATCATCAGAGAAAACTCTATAGTCAAGCACAAAATCCTTTCCGAAATTATCTGTATGGCTCCCCGAATATCCAAGACCAATTTCCGAACTACGGGCCAAATTATGGGCAACTACACGATCCACTGTACCCATTTTCAAAATTAGGAAGACAGAAGCCTTTAACTAAGAATATATTTTCAAAACTGGAGCCAAGACCATTCGTTTATTATAATCAAGTCAATAAAGTAAAAGACCCGAGTTACTATGAGACTAGTGAAGTGATTACTCCTAGGGGGCAAAAGAAATGCAAGATCTGGTTGTATAATGACGGTGTGAAGTATGAAGTTGTGTTGTAACTTTGTAGGTATTATGTATTTATTTGGTAAGTAGTACGTAAATTAAACCAAGTGAATTAGAATAAGGATAAATAAATGTCAAGTAACGAATGTTATATTAAAATAAATGTGTTTTTTTTTTACTTTTTTAACATTTTCATCATCATTTTCTTTTATTTCATTAATTTAAATACTGGCTAATGTACCTCCCCCCAGTGATCAAGAATGTTGGTTTAAAAAAAAAAAAAATTACATGAAAACCGCCGAAGGAAATATACTATACCTTACTACCTTACTATACCTTGAACCTATTTGTCTCAACCGTATGGTTGTTTCATTTGTAATTATAGTCGGATATTAATACCTATATACGGTCATAAGCATCAATTTGTTATCGGAAGTGCCATTAACAGTCCGTTTCTTGTTATTGATATAATGTAAATGCATTGATTTGCATTTCATGAAACGCATGCTAAAGGCGTAATTTAAAAAATAGACGCACAGTCGTTGTTGAGGATGTTCAATTACTAGAATATTCAATAGTAGGTCAGTGAATATAAAGTGTTTATAATTATAGTTTATAATTTTAGCATATGTAGTTTGAAATAAGATCACGGTTTGCTTGCATTACTTTGCTAGATAAACACGACAACCATAAATCAAGTCACTAGCTATTAATAGTAGTCAAAGTAGTAATAGTAGTAATGGACAACTGTCACTAGAGTCATTTATTTTTCGTATCAATATAAATCTGTTAAAAAAAACATTTCAATTCAGACAAATCACTGCTATCTGTCAAATTAATGAAACGATTCTGAAATTAGTATATCTTAACTTTTTTTAATATATAAAACACACTTGCTTTTCCCAATGCACTTTAGACATTGGCAGAATAGTCGAAATCTTTGCTTGCCATTTATTAAAAATAGAATAGAATAGAAATAAGTATAGCGCCACTAGCGCTATTCTGTAAAAATCTCGCCTTGCAGTGAACTGTCATCCCGTCTGATGCTTGGGATTGATAGTTCTTTCTCCTAAGTTTTCCGGTGAGAATTTTTCAGAATAGAACCGCTGGTCATTTGGTGATATAGATTTAGTTGGCTATGTTACTGAATCCTTTTCAGATCAATAAGAAGGCAGCCTAGTTTTATGGAGAAACGACCATTTACTGAAACTTAATTTTCCGAAAATCTATTAAGAATGATGATTGATGAAAATGACGACTGCCCAAACTGTCAAACGAGTTATTGTGATGATTCAAATGTCTACATTTTCTACCCATTAATCGCTAAGTTCGCCCGGTTCCATGGAAATCAAGATATTTATAGTAATAAAATTGATGGTTAATGATAGACTTGAACTCAAGCGTGACTTTGTATCTCAATACCGAATCGGTCAGGAGCCACAGTTGTTGTGATTTGTCAAACTCATTTAGGGGGTTAATTGCTTGACATGAAGCAGATAATTTGTTGTTACGTAGGTATCGCACCACAAGAAATATAGACTTAAAAATACATTAGGTCTGAATTCACTCAAAGTTAATCTTAGTTTATCTATGTTTAATTTCCTCAGATAATTTCCGCGCCATTAGGGCTTATTTCCAGTTATAAAACTGTCAGAAAAGCGGATTGGGAGGAGTGAAATGAAATTGTTTATTCTATAAATAGGATATTGGAAATTATTTTTTACATTATTCTAATATTACAAGAAATCTTAAAAAAAAAAAATACCTAGATGAGTTCGGCTTTTCCTATCTGACTACTCTGAGAAGAAAGGCCGAAACAAACTCTAAGGTCTCTTTTAAAGTCCAGACATAATCTTGGTCAGGCCATATGAGGACCATGTAGATTAGTCTGAAATGATCTTTTGAGAACAGAACCACACAGATTTGAGTGGACCTGTCCTGTCAGTGCAAGCATTTGTCAGTAATCGTGGAGATCGACTCAGAACTTAAGGAGCTCAACTTGACGAACTATACCAAAGAAAGGGCTTATGGGTTTTGAAGCGATTGCTACTTTTGAGTACATTTTTAATTAATTGTATCATAGGTTACTGGAGTAGTTTAGACAAAAAAGCGGGAGACTCTTTAATAATTGAGCAACACGGGAATGTTGCCGAATTTCTTGGTATTGCTTATGATGGAAAAGCCAAATATGACACCACAGAGAGATGTTGATGTAGAATACTCTGGGGTCATGGGGAAGTCTATTGCGCAGCAGTGGGACAATGTAATAAAATAAGAGCTCGTTACTGCCCAAGTATACACATAGAGCTCGACTTTGATATATGAAGCTGAACAATGAACATAAGAAATGAAAAGGAAAAGGGGAAAAGGGTTTAAAGTATAAAATTGCCGTTTTATTCTAATAGGTACTTCGAATTGACATAGAACCTTCATGGTTTGAGATTTTTTAGTGAAACTTTTTCACGTGGTAGCTAGAAGTTCTTCTTTTAAAAAATGTGCAACATTCGACTATCGACTTTCAGTTTTTTTTTTAATCAGCTTAGAGAAGAAAGATGGATACTTCGAAAATTCGAGCTATTTTAGAATACGAGTTCCGACGCGGAACTAACGCGGCAGAAACAGCTCGCAATATCAATGTTGCGTTTGGAGAGGGGACTGCTAATGAACGCACCGTGCGATTTTGGTTTAAACGCTTTCGTGATGGAAATTTTGATTTGAAGAACGAACCACGTGGAAGACCGCAGGTGAATAACAATGAATTGAAAGAGATGGTGGAAGCCGATCCGAGTCAAACTACCCAGGAATTAGCGGCATGGTTTAACGTTATCTTAACAACAATGTTGACTCGCATCAAAAAATTATGAGGCACCCATTTCCCATATTTTTATTTTATAAAAATATGGGAAATGGGTGCCTCATAATTTGACTGATCTGCAGAAAGTAACGCGTGTTAAAACTTGTGTTGCCTTGTTGAATCGATACAGAAATGCAAGGAATATTGGATTGAATTGTGACATGTGATGAAAAGTGGATTCTTTACGATAACCGTGAGCGAAAAATGCAATGGCTGACCCCAGGTCAAACGCTGCAAAAAGCAAAGCTTACCAATAAAAAGGTATGGTAACTGTTTGGTGGTCTCAGCATGGTGTTATTCACTATAGCTTTCTCCGATCTGGTCAAGCAATAACGGCAGATGTCTACTGTGCCGAACTCCGAACAATGATAGCAAAACTAGCAGTAAAACAGCCCCGACTCATGAATCGATCTTCACCATTATTGCTCCATGATACCGCGAGACCTCATACAGTCACCCTCCGTATTCGCCAGACCTTGCTCCAACGAACTACCATTTTTTTCGTGATTTGGACAATTTTCTACGTGATAAAAAGTAAAACTTTTTTTAAGCTGTTCTCAGGAGGCAGTACAAAATGCTTTCACACAGTTTGTCGAATCTAGATCACGAGAGTTCAATCGCAAAGGCATAAATGACCTTCCTATTAGATGGCAGCAATGTATAGATAATAATGATAATTATTTTTATTAAATAAATATGCTAAGTTAAAAAAAAAGAACTAATTTCAATTTTTCTGTACAAATCGGCAATTTCCTACTTTAACTCCTCAAAAAAACCGGCCTATTGCGTGTCGGACTACGCAAAATGAAGGGTTCCGTAGTTGAGATGAGTTTATCCCAAGAAAAAACTTAACATTGTAGTTTAAAAACGTTCTCCCATACATTCCAACTGCAAATGTAATTTTGTACGCACAATATTGAATTATTGAGAGATTTCCCTTGTGCTCAAAATGGAAAAAAAACCTTGAAAACTACTCTTCCTGTTCACTCTCACTAATCGGTCATGGGTATGGGCAAGTGATCTGGGCCTCAAGTCTGCTATTACAATAGTGTCAGAATGGTGTATCATTGATTTCATAATTGTTGATTTTGACAAGTTTGGCAATCTACTAATATATTGGCGTCATTATGACTTTCCAATGGTCAGCCACTGACACGTCATTGAAAGAAATAGCATCTATTGGTAATCTCGTATATAATGACAAATGAATGACTGACTTAGGCGGTAATCTGCTAACATTTTGACAGTTCCTTTGATCATGACCTACCATTAGAACGTCATTGTGCAGTCATTGCTTTTAATTCGTTACGAGTATCGTGTTCGTGGAATACAATGATCAACCAATGATCGACCATTATGAATTTAGCAGATTGCGAACTTTTAGCAAAATGACAATAGGATCGTGTTGGAATGACGAATTTATAAAAATTGCAGACTTAGGCCCCTGAGAAGAGGAGCAAGTGACAAGAAAGTGATAAGTGTAAGGATGAATGTGGATAGCCATCCACAGTTATACTTAAACTTAACAAGAAAAGAGGCAGACCAAAGAAAAACCGGATGAGTAAGACGTAGTGCCGAATACAATAAGGATACGGGCAGGACACTGATAAGTTCACTCATCGGTCACAGGACTTCAAAGAGGTTTTGATTAATTTTAACTTAGGTATGTGAAATTGGCGTTGTGCATATGGACGAGACCTTACTTACAAATTTTGAAGAGCTCATAAGAGTTACATAAAAATCAAAGGTTACAAGATTACAAGCCATTATGATGAAACAATAACCTTCTTATTGCATTTATCTTCCTCTGACGTATATTACATGCCTACAATATCTCGTATTTATATCTGGGATAGATCCTTGGATAATCATACTGCCAGCTCTCTTGGAACTGACAGCTTCATATACTATTATAGTCGGAGCTGAAAAAGTGAGGTAAGTCACCTATTTTAATTAAGTCAGCCATTTTTTCTGTTTTACTAAAAGTAATATTTATTTTTCTTTGACCCTGGTTTTGCTGAGTTTAATTTACTGTTTTCAAAACTAAAGTAAATAAAAGTTTATTTAATTGGTTGTTGTCAATTTGATCAATTGATCACAACAGCCAACGTGAGAAGTAGCTGATTTGATGATCAGTCTTGATCAGGAGTAACCCTTGCATCCTGAGAGATCCTAGAGTTACTCTTACTTTCTATTCCTGAACTATGGTGTGCAGATATTAGCGTACTTTCTTGCCAATTTATTGTTTTATTATTTATTCATACAACTAATTGCTTAATCTTGTTTGTTGTCTAAATGATGAAAAAAACCTTTACTGGGCCACCAAATAAAACTGTTAGCAAGTCATCGAAAAACCTCTACGTCTTTAAGCATATAATTCTCTTCACCAGATCAAGATGTCGTGGGCTTGCGATCCGGCGTTGACCGCCAACATCGTGAGCAGCTATCAGACTGCTGGTCCCCTCTTTATGCAGTCTCTGCAGACGTTCCTAGCAGCACAGTGCGCGCTGGTCGGCGACCACTTGTGGCCGGCTGATGCCACCCAGCAAGTGCTTGAAGGTAACTATCACGCCTGTTTCTCCAGGAGGTATAAGATCCATATCATCATTATCATAAGGAGCAATCAAAAACCGGGCACAAATCCAGACGGTGAATTTCGTAATAGATTCTGCACTAATACGAATATCCACAGTTAATGATTTCTTTCTACATAATAAACGTAGTTTGTATCAATTTGCTTCAAAATATTATTTCCGTTGTTCTTATTTGCATAGCTATTACAAGAGGCAGAATTTTCACATTGATGTAGGTCAACATTATTAGAAAATCCGTAACTTTGATTAGCCAATAATATATATATATATATATATATATATATTCTTTGTATTGTTTATAAAGTCGATCTGTATAGGCATTTTAACTGACGAAATTAAATACAAATTAATTAAAAGTTTTACTAATTATGCTAAAATAATAATTTCAATAAAATAATTTAATTTTACAACAATTTTTCGATATATCAATAGAACGTACCAATATATCGTTAAGACACGTAAACTTAAGCATAACGTTTTTTTTCCAGATCCCTACTACGATTTCATAGTAGTAGGAGCTGGGTCAGCAGGTTCAGCAGTCGCTAACCGGCTCAGTGAGGTGCCAGAATGGAAGGTTCTGCTTGTAGAAGCCGGAGGAAACCCTACCCTGAACACAGAGGTAAATATTCAGCTTCAAACTGTAGAAAATAAATTCTATTTAACAATGTAAAATTTCCAGTTACGAGTACTATAAATTCTAACATATCGATCCATTTAATTTCAGATCCCACATTTGTTCTACAACAACATGCGCAGTCCTCAAGATTGGGCCTACAAGACTCAACCTCAAGATGGTGCCTGCAGAAGCTACACAGCAAAGGGTTGTGCCTGGCCACGTGGTAAGGCTCTCGGAGGCAGCAGCAGTATCAACTTCATGTTCTACGTCAGAGGTAACAAAGCCGATTTCGATGAATGGGCAACCGACGACGGTTGCACAGGATGGAGCTACGATGACGTTCTGCCATACTTCAGGAAGAGCGAGAAGTTTACTGGCATTTTCAACGAACAGAACAAGAAATACCACAACTGGGAGGGTAACCTTAACGTCGCTGTCGACAAACAGTCCCATGAATTTGAGCACATGATCATCAACGCTGCTATTGAACTTGGATTGAAGAATTCGACCGACATCAACGGTGAGAGCCAAATGGGAGTTATGACGTCACAGACTACGACTAAAAATGGACATAGATTCAGTACTGCTCGTGCCTTCTTGAACCCAATCAAGGATAGGAAGAACTTCCACGTCATCAAACACGCTCAAGCTACTAAAGTTTTGTTCGTACCTGGAACTAACATTGTGAGCGGTGTCATGCTCCACAAAGACGGAAAAGACATCGTTGTCAACGTAAGGAAAGAGCTCATCCTGTCGGCTGGTGCCCTCAACTCGCCGCATATCTTATTACTGTCTGGTATCGGACCAAGGAAGCACTTGGAAGACATGAAAATCGAAGTTAAGGCAGATCTACCCGTTGGAGAAAACTTGCAAGACCACTTATTCGTTCCTACTTTCTACACAAAGCCTGGTCCCAAAGACTACTACTCTATCTCTAAAATTGCGGGTGACTTCGCTCAGTATATTTTGGAAGGAACTGGACCATTGATCAACACTAGCCCTAACAGAGTCATCAGTTTTGTCAACACAACTGACCCAGAATCACCAGCCTCAGACATGCAGTTCCATTACTTCGTCCTGCCCCCTGGTGTGTACAACTTGATAGATATTTTCCAGAAGCACGGATTAAACGATGAGGCATACACCAAGTTCAAGAAAATGAATGAAGACAAATTCACGCTGGTTATTTTCAACACACTGTTGAAGCCTAAGTCTGCTGGTAAGATCCTTTTGGCGAGCAAGAACCCGCTCGAAGCTCCCTTGTTCTTTGCTGACTACTACAAGGACCCCGAAGATATGGCGACCGTTATCAGGGCAATGAAACAACATACTTTGAGACTTGGCGACACCGAAGCACTGAAAAAGGCTGGTTTTAAACTGGACTGGTTGGACATCGACGCGTGCAAGAAGTTCGACAAGAGCAGCGACGAGTACTTGGACTGCATCTCGAGGGAGCTGACATTCTCTCTGTACCACCCGACCAGTACCGCCAAGATGGGTCCTGATGGTGACAAGAGCGCGGTTGTTGACCTGGAGCTCAGAGTACGTAAAGTGAAAGGATTGAGAGTGATCGACGCCAGTATCATGCCCTCTGTTATAAGAGGCAACACCAACGCGCCCTCCATCATGATCGGTGAGAAGGGAGCTGACCTGATCAAGAAGTTCTGGTTAAAGAAACACACCGAACTATAAGTTATGTTATTTATTAGAGGAATATTGTTTTCGTGGCAGATGGCGTTCTGCAGTTTCTGTCTACCCCAATGGAAACATGGCGTGTGTTTATGTATGTTATGTATGTATATTATTTTGCTTTGAAAATTCCTTACAATCGCAACGAACCTCCTGTTCAAATTAGATAATCTCATGTAAAAGTGATTAATAAGGTATTTTAATTAATAAAAATGTTATGGTATCCATTATCACATTGGTTTATTTTTCCTCAATTACACTTTCTTTATTGAGTAATTTACAAAGAAAGGAATTTTATAAAATAAATCTTCTAAATAGGTATTATTTCTTACAGAACAGACTGGAACTCCAGCAGCTACAATTTTGCGTGTTACTATTATGCATTTCTCAAACACAAGTTTAAAGATTTCCTCTTGATTCACGGCTTATCTTTTAGCATTATGATTTTGTTTGCCAAGAAAATTTTCCTTAAATGGTTGTTGAATTCTATAGATTATTATGTAAGCTACAGGTAAATTCCACATTAAGACAAAAGGACATTGACCAAGTGACTAAGGATAAGGACCCTAGTATCGGTATGAAACATGCAGTGACTCGTAGATTTATGGTTTATTTTAAAGGATGCTTTGCTTTTAGGGCTTTCAAATGTGATTTACCATTTTACCATAATTCTCGGCATTAAACGGTAATTAGGTCTCAAAATCTAGGTTTAGAATCGAATTTCTCGATTTTTTGTCACAATGTATGCGGGTAAATTCAAAATACGAATTGGTCAAAATGAAAGGCGAAATAACCCATATTTTCGAGAGCGCAAAAGTAATGCAACTATTAACAGGTGCTGTGACTGACACGAATGGTATAGCAACACGAAAACTGTATTTTTACAGTTACGCAGATTTAATGTTTCAATAATTTCAAGCTTTCTTAAAATTAGCTAAGGTATTGAAGAAAAAGTGTTTTTTTTCATGCACGGGGCCTTAAAAATATTGTTTCGCAGTGCCTGCTGTATTTTGCATAGCTATGTGCTTATTAGATAAACCAAGTTAAAATTGTCTTACAAGGCGAAAAATAAAATTAATAACAGTAGGCAGTGATTTAAAAACACAAGACAGATTTTAACTTAAAGTTTTTACAGTACAAATATCGTAGGATGATTTGATAATTCGAATTTTCGCAAAAACCCTAGGTATATTGCGAATAATTAGACACGGTTAATTAGACAACGGTGAAAAAAATTCTCGCTCGGCTCGCGCGCGGTTGGTCACAGTTCTAACCTAACCTATTTCAACCAGTTCAATATGACGAATCACACAATCTGCCTGCGACTAGATAATTAGACAACGGTGAAAACATTTATAAATGTTTGAATTGTCCAATTATGCGTGTTTTTGCAATATCCCCAGGGTATCCCTAGGGTTTTCGCAAAAATTCGAATTATCAAATCATCCTTCGACACAGATAAGACAACAGCTCGGTAAAGACGCGAAGAGATCTGTTTTTATATGTGTATCAGTGTGGTTGTTTATATAGATATATCTACAGATAGATACACAAGTGTGAGTGAAGTGCGTGCTACCAGTTGACGGTCAGTGGTCGGGCAGCCCGCTATGCACTTACGCTCGTAACAGTTACCGTGTTAAAAAGAAAATTATACAACTTTTATGTAACTTAACCAAATAATAAAAGGTAAGATTATTTTTCTATAATTTTTTATGAGTTTTGTGTATTTTCGGTTTAGTCTAATAAATGGATGCAGGAGATAGTGGTTTAAAATAATCACCGGTTTGAAAAATATGTCGTAAAAGTTTGAGGTAATATAAAATTCAGCGATAGTTTAAAAAACGATGTTTTTTTTTTTTTTTCAAAGTCATACTTATTTTAAATCTATATCAATGATTTCTATCCGAAGTGCTAGTGTTGTTTTTCTCCATCTCATTTGATTGTACCCAGCCAACTTTCTCCGGTTGTACTATACTCAGTTTGACTGTAACTTTCGTTTCATTTCTCCGTTTTAAAATATTACACAAATTTAAAAAACACGGTGATTCAGTATCTTTTATTAAACCAAAAGGAACCACGCTGATACTTTTTTAATAAACAACAAACAGAATTAAATGATTTATTTGTATTTTTTATCTTTCCTGCTTGTTTTGTAGAATTAGGGGTTAAAGTATGAAATTGCCGATTTGTACTGAAAAATAGTTTTTTTTTTAATTTAACATATTTATTTAATCAAAATAATTACCATTATTATCTATACATTGCTGCTATCTAATAGGAAGGTAATTTATGCCTTTGCGATAGAAATCTCATGATCTAGATTCGACAAACTGTGTGAAAGCATTTTGTACTGGCTCCTGAGAAGAAAACTTTTTATCACGTAGAAAATTGTCCAAATCACGAAAAAAATGGTAGTCCGTTGGAGCAAGGTCTGGCGAATACGGAGGGTGACGAATGATTTCAAATTGCAGTTCCTGTAGAGTTAAAACGGTTTCTCGTTCTGTATGAGGTCTCGCGTTATCATGGAGCAATAATGGTGAAGATCGATTCATGAGTCGGGGCTGTTTCACTGCTAGTTTTGCTATCATTGTTCGGAGTACGGTACAGTAGACATCTGCCGTTATTGCTTGACCAGATCGGAGAAAGCTATAGTGAATAACACCATGCTGAGACCACCAAACTGTTACCATTACCTTTTTATTGGTTAGCTTTGCTTTAGGACACTGTTGCGGCGTTTGACCTGGGGTCAGCCATTGCATTTTTCGCTTACGGTTATCGTAAAGAATCCACTTTTCATCACCTGTCACAATTCGATCCAATATTCCTTCAAATCATGAGGCACGCATTTCTCATATTTTTTATTTTATTGATTTGACGCAAATGAGTCAATATTATTGGTAAGGTAACGTTAAACCATGCCGCTAATTCCTGAGTAGTTTGGCTCGGATCGGCTTCCACCATCTCTTTCAAATCATTGTTATTCACCTGTGTGGGTGGTCTTCCACGTGGTTCGTTCTTCAAATCAAAGTTTCCATCACGAAAGCGTTTAAACCAAAATCGCAGTCCCCTCTCCAAACGCAACATTGCTATTGCGAGCTCCGACACACGAGTTCCGCGTCGGAACTCGTATTCAAAAACAACTAAATTTTTTGAAGTATCCGTCTTTCTTGTCTAAGCTGAATAAAAAAACAACTGAAAGTCGATAATCGAATGTTACACATTTTTAAAAGAAGAATTTCATAGGTTCCATGTGAAAAAAGTTTCACTCAAAAATCTCAAACCATGAAGGTTCTATGTCGAAGTACCTATTACAATAAATCGACAATTTCATACTTTAACCCCTATTATTATATAAACAACAAATTATTTGATCAAGTTAATAAGAGATAAGATTAAAGTCCGTATCAATTACACTTTTTATTATAATATAAAAACAGATTCTCGATAGTACCTGTTACTGTAGCACGGTAAGGCGATAATACCTGTTACTGCAGCACGGTAAGGCAATAATACCTGTTAGTATAGCACGGTAAGACGATATTACCTGTGAACATAGCACGGTAAGGCGATAATAGCTGTTACTGTAGCACGGTAAGGCGATAATATCTGTTACTGTAACACGGTAAGGCAATAATACCTGTTACGGTAATACGATATTACATGTAAACATAGCACGGTAAGGCGATAATACCTGTTACTAGAGACGGTAAGGCCCGATAAACACCACGTTTTTACTGCCGCGAAAAACTACGGTTGATTTTCCGTGTGTAGGCAAGGTCGTCAGTGTTGTACATACACACATACATAAACTCACGCCTTCTTCCCATGGGGGTAGGCAGAAACTACAGAATGCCACCTGCTACGATCCTTACATACTCCTTTTGCCTCGTTTACTTTCATACATCTGGTCATACACGCACGCCGGTTGCGAGTACTACGCACCTGTCCTTTCTGAAGAACATCAACAATAAGGTCAGTGTTGTATGGATCATTATAGAAGCTTGTTGACAGAAACGGCGGAATTACCTCGCAGCGCGGCACGATGCCGTCGACGTATGCGACGTCCGGTGTTTTGCCGTGTCATTTATTTATTTATAGTTAATTAAAACGGCACAGGTCCAATTACATTAATTAACATAATATTGAGAAAAAGAAAAAAAAGAAAAACAATAACATAAAATAAACATGTACAATGTAATTCCATTCAATACGTGGATAAAATGATTAATAATTATTTGAGTACCTAAATATTTTAATTAATTAAATACGTCACAAACTAACATGTAACAGTGGACACCCTCGCATACTTTATCTCACAGAACTCCAGACAAGCACGCATTATCTTCTTCCATTCATTAGCAAACACATCACATTCAGGGTCGGCATTCAGGAGGGCGTTTAGCATCCTTAGGGTTCGACATACTGGGGATTCGGCTCTAGCGACAGATCTAGATAGCGGTGGCGCGAACAGATTGTCCGGGCTTTGACGGTGCCCAAGGTATTTGTCGGGCACAAATAGACGGCAGAAAAGTCCGTGGAGCTCAGGGCAGTCAATCCGACCACTTAGGGTTTTACAGGCAACCGTGAGCTGATCAAATCCCCTTCTAACCTCCAACGAATTGAAGCCTAATGCCCCTAGTTAATAATTGGTTGGGTACATGAATGGGAAGAAATGGTACCGCCTTTGATACAAAAATCTCAGGAAGGTTTTCTGAAGTTATTTTGGTTTTATCTCTAAATGTCAGACTGCGGTCGAAAGTCACTCCCAAGTCCTTAACGCTGGTGACACGAGTGAAACCTGTACCCCCCAAATTATAATAAAATTTTATTGGTCTCAACCCTCGACCATATGTCATAACGTAGCATTTATTAATATTAAACAATAACTTGTGCGCAATTAGCCACTCATATACGGTTTCGATATCTTTTTGTAGGAGTTCGCAATCCGCCTCAGTTCTGATCTGCGCAGCTAGTTTTAGATCGTCGGCATATAACAGGCATTTTGCGAACCTAATCTTAAAAATTAGGTCATTGATCATGATCAGGAACAGCGGGGGCCCCAACACGGATCCCTGACTCACGCCCGAGCGGGTATAATAAGACTTCGACTCAAAGCAGCCGTGCTGGACGAACTGTTTGCGATCCCGTAGGTAGTCGGCGAAGAAGTTAAGAAGGCCAGATGAGAAGCCCGTAGGCCCCAACTTTGTCATTAGCACATCATTGTCCACTTTATCGAACGCCTTCCGGAAATCAAAGTACAGAGTCGACCTGCCCACCGGATTCCAGGCTACTGGATATGAAGTCAACATGAATCAGCAGATTTGAGTTCACGGAGCGACCAGATCGAAATGTTGAGCGTCAGAAAGATATATATTAGTTTGTTTGCAGATAAAAGTGTGTAGTATATGTTCCAAAACCTTTGCAATGGTTGATAGGATAGCGATGGGTCTGTGTTCCTTGACAGATGTCTTGTCACTGGTTTTAGGGATGGGAGTAACACGTGAAGTCTTCCATGGCTCCGGATACACGCCTGACTGAAGAGCTAGGTTAAAAACATGGCATAAAGGAGCTGCCAAGATACTACTACATCCCTTAACGATATATGCAGGGATTTTGTCAGGGCCAACCGAACTGCATGGTTTATCTGTCATATACAAGCTCACACGATTATTCTACGGTGCGGCTAGCGCACCGTAAATAAACTGTGCCGTGTATAACCGGCCTAACGCGTTGCATACCTACTTAAGTACATACAGTTTTGCGGCAGGTAGGTGGATAAATATTGATGCACATACATTATTATCTAATTCAAATAATTATTTACTTAAAACAAGTATTATCTTACTTGTCAAGGTTACTTGGTCTCCAATGATCTTGTTAGAGTAGGTAAGCGTTGCGTTAACATTGATATTGTTTTTACTGAGCTGTCAAAATGAGAGTTTTTTTGTACAAACGTTTCAAGCACAACTATTTCTCCTATAATAGGGGCGTAAATAATAATAAAAAATACCAGCCTATTGTTGTTCCACTGCACTGCAAAGGCGTCTTCTCATACAGAGGAGGCACGAGCATTGATCACCATGCTTGCTCAAGACGGGTTGGCGATGTCAGACTTAATATCCTAATCCTAACTAATATTATAAATGCGAAAGTGAGTTTGTTTATTTGTTTGATACACTTTCACGCTAAAACGGCTGAATGGATTTGGATGAACTTTTG
This sequence comes from Xanthia togata, assembly GCA_963853775.1. Lineage (NCBI taxonomy): Eukaryota > Metazoa > Arthropoda > Insecta > Lepidoptera > Noctuidae > Xanthia > Xanthia togata. The sequence goes on from OY970809.1 coordinate 16,677,935, forward strand.
GCACACGGGTAGATCATGACCTGGATTAGGACATAGGATATTTTTCATTCCGGTAGTACGTTCCCGTGGAATTATTTCCGACATACACGCGGGCGAAGCCGCTGGCTGAAGCTAGTTAACTATAAATCCAGGTTTCCTCACTCAGGAAAACATCAGTTCATCTTGGAAATTATTGACCGATGTCAATAAACTCATGTTTATATGTGTGATAAACTCAGAAAGTACACATGAATTGAAAAGTCAAATTGTTACTGGTATTATGGGTATACAAGCAAATATCTTCAGAACACTCCAACTGTCTCTAGTGCTAATGGTCGTTGTAGAAAAGTTTCCCTTTGAATGTTTGATGAAAGTGACCGGCTGGCAAATTATGAATGCTCGGTCATCACACCGAAGTTCTGTTATACAAATATATTCCGTGACACAGCGCAAAAGGCCTGAATAATGCAGGAGTTATGAAGGAACTCAAAATTTCAATAATAATACTTCGATTTTTTTCGAAGTTGCATTTAAGTCAAAGTAGTAAGAAGCCCCACCAGCACGCTTAGCATGACCACAATAGAAACGAGTTTTGTCGACGGAAGAATAGACAAAATTACAGATAAATAATCACAATCTGTCATTTTGTCTATTCTTCCGTCGACAAAACCCGTAGAATACTCTTATGCAAAGTAAGAACAACGTAGTAACTCTATCGACAGATATAAGTTTTTGTTGCACCAGCACGTATTTTTTGTTCAACAATTTAAAATGTCGGTTAAAAAACCTAAGAAAACACACCAATGAGGTCATACAATCGAAATAACTTAAAATATTTGGACGTGGTCAAAATCCAACCCGTTTTGTCGTTTATGCATTTCCAGTTTATGCTGATCTCGCATTGTATAGGATTTCCGTACAATGCGAGGTCAGCTTATACTGGCAATTTATAGCTTGATGTGTAGTCGTGTGTACATGTTAACTCAAAGAAAGACTATGGTTCGAATACGTTATTCGTTATGTTTGATGAGAGTAGATCTCGTATTATCCTTCCTAGGTTATGGTCGAACATTTTAAGTGCAAACTCAAAAGTCAAATGTATTTTTTTTACAATTTACCGTGTTTTTAATATGACGTTGTATTGTTTTACAGTTGCAGGTGTGGCTGGCGTGTGTGGTGGGCCTTAGCCTGTTTATGTAGTAACCTATTTCCTGATTTTTATCTTTAGTTTTTTACTCCAACAATTCTTAAATCTTGGTCTACGTCACTCTACGCCATTCAACGACCTAAGCTTCGGCCGGTCTCGATTTCTCCGTCCATCATTCACCGGTTTACAATCAAATAAAGGTTTCGGTGCTTTGCCTCGTCCATTCGTACAACATGTCCTGCCTACCGAAGACGTCCTATTTTTATAGTCTTACTAACCTAAGCTCTACGTACATATTTGACCCTACTAATTCCAATTTAAAACTAATTCCAGGTGAAGATGTCGTGGGCCTGTGATCCAGCGATGACGTCGATGATAGTGGACAGCTACCAGGTGGCTGGGCCACTGTTCGTGCAGACGCTGCAGAGCATCTTTGCGGCACAGTGTGCTCTCGCAGGGGACCATCTCTGGCCCAACGATGCTACGAATGCTGTCCTTCAAGGTAAACGATACATTTTTTCAATAGTATTTGTCATAAATAATAAGGGCCAATTTGGTCTTCAAGCTAATTATTATGTTTATTTATTAAATTGAATCCATGTCGATATTAAATTAAAATACCACATCATCATTCACTACATTTCTCCTGCTCTTATCCCAATTTATTTGGGATTAGCGCAACATAATTATCTAAAATAGTAAAATAACAATAAACGTGTGGTGATGTAGGGACTCGACGCGCAAGTTTTTGATACCGTAAAAACGTCTACTGTTTCATTTGAATTAAACGATTTGTAATCTCAGGATTTTTCTATGGAATTTATGCATGTATGGGATTTATAATATATGATTTTATGTCTAGTAGGACTAGTTAAACAATCGCGATTTTAATATTTTAATTACTGGTCGTACGTTCGAAGGTTATCTGTTGAGAATTTTATGTATTACCTTATAGGAATTCGCATAGGGCCAAGGAGATCTGGCATTTAACTATTCAAATTGGCTGAACAGTGTATCAAGAACGTTGTAGAAGAATTATTAATGTAAACTTCGTACAAAATAATGATCTCTGAAATGGGACCACAGAGAGTAGTTTCAATTGTGATTAAAACTGTAAAAAAAGAATAAAATATTTTACAAAGCATACAATTAAACAATGATGTATATAAAATATGAATAAAACATACGCGGTCAGTAAAGGACAAACAAGAATCGGCTCGAATCATGTAGCGTCCGACAGACTTTTAATATTTATGATAATTTATAATATAAAACAGTAAGAATTATAGAGTATAAATAAAATCTGTAGAAGTACACCATTTAAAAGTCATTTTAAATAGTTATTCAATTTTTCAACACGTTTCCTATCTGCAATTTCAATTAGAAATGTTGCCAATACCAAAATAAAATAATATCGATACGAAATTGCACTTGCAAATCGATTGCATTAATATCATTATGAAACTACATAAGTGAATTTATTACTTAAATAAGTCGTAACTCGTAATTCTTAATATAATAAATAGTATTTAGTTATATTTTTTAATATATTTTATAACAATTTAAAATAAGTTAATTCGATTTTCGATACAATTTAGAATATTAATTATTATAGTGCTGGCAACACTTCATCTCGTTTTTGTAGTTGTCATTGATGATTGTCAAAAAGTTTTACTACTTCTCTTGCGTATTTTATCACGAGCGTCGAAGTGATTACGTGTTTTTGAGTTATGTGTTGTATATTGCTGTGTTTCTGGACTCCGATTCTTCTACCACTTACGACTACCTTGGCTGTTAAAACTGAACCTGAACCTGTATTACATACTCGCTGACCCGGCTCGCCCAACCGAATATCTGAACCTGCCTACTTGTTGACCTGGCTTTTCTCGCACGGACGGACCTTTAGTCTACTAACCATGATTCGCTGCATTAATTGTGGAGTAAATGCCTTTCGAATGCGACAATACTCGTTAGAAACTGAGACTGAAGAGATTCTGATGAATAATAAATTGTTAAAAAGTATCCGTGTTTTTTTTCCATACCTACATTCTAAAATAATGTAAGTATGTTATAATTATGTATATTTACTATATTATGCGAGGATAATTTGTGCCAAAAATCATTATTTAATTAATAATTTAATAGTTTATTTGTTGTTATCGTTATAATTAGAAGTATTAAGTGGACAACTTTAAAGAACTATAACTTTTTTTGGTGTACTTCTTATAGAAAACTAAATATACTAGCAAATTCTGTAATTATTTTCCTTTTTTATGATAAATAGTTCATCTTTGTCGGTTCTGGCCGAGTCTTGAAGGACAACTTGGCATTCTCCTTTCATTAGGCAGATGTTATTTATTTTTATATCTGGTCATGTTTTAATATATTAACTTTGTATATTTCAGATCCCAAATATGACTTCATAGTGGTGGGCGCTGGTTCTGCAGGTGCAGTGGTCGCCAATCGACTGAGTGAAGTGCCAGAGTGGAAGGTGTTACTAGTTGAAGCCGGAGGAAACCCAACGTTAAGTACCGAAGTGAGTGATAATCGCATAGTTTTAGAAAACCTGCTTTCAAATAAAAAAACGGATTCAAATCAGTTCCCCCGTTTAAGAGCAACGGTGCCACAGACAGAAACACACATAGTGGTCAAACTTAGAACACCCCTTTTTTGCATAGTTTTCAACCCCCGAGGCAAAAAAGGGGTGTTCTAAGTTTGACCACTATGTGTGTTTCTGTCTGTGGCACCGTTGCTCTTAAACGGGGGAACTGATTTGAATCCGTTTTTTTATTTGAAAGCAGGTTTTCTAGCGATGGTTCTGAGACATGTTTTATCTAAATCGGTTCAGCGCTTTTCTAGTTAATGAATAGATGTGAGCGTCTTCCACAGGTTAGGTACTTCAATGATATTAAGGCGACGTTTTCCGGGCCTGTGGGCCTTTGAAACGCTACCTCCGCCTCCCCCAAATGCAGAGTGACGTATTTATTTACCATTCACTACCGATCATTTCGCGAAAAATCCATGCCACAGCATAAAATATTTGCAGTTGACCAACTGAACTAGTTTTTCTTAGGTTCGATTTTTTTCAATAAGCTTACATTTTATGGGACTTAGGTACGGTGTAGTGAACTAAAATGATTACTTTAAATGTCCTGTGTACCTAATGGGCGTTTTCACATTAACAGATAACGACACCAGCCCGATACCGATATGTCGGCAGCTATTACACCGACATCGATATAATTATTATCGGCCAAATGATATTGGTAACCATCGCGACGCACCAAACAATGTGGTTGTTTGGTGCGTCGCGATGGTTACCTACTAAGTGTCGATACGTCTTGAAGTCGGCAGTGCGAAAAAGTGTGTTCAAGTGATAAAATGCCGCTACTCTCACCGCACTGTGTCTTCGCCGATAGATATCGTACATATATCGGTGTCGGTCGCTGTCTGCGACGATATAGGTGACAATAGCAAGACAATGTAAAAGCGTTTGGTAGGCACTAAACGTATCCGATCATCTGACCTCCGATATCGTGTCGATGTCGGGTCGGTGTCGTTATCGGTTAATGTGCTGTGTTGTGACAGTCAATTCATTTTATTAATTAAAGAAACAACATTTTTACCTTTTGATATAGTGTTATGGGATAATTCGAAGAACGTACACAGAAAAACATGAAGTTTAGGCCTCTTCTGTCATTTATGGTTTTAATAAAAATCAATATCTATGGTTAGGTGACTGTTAATGAGAAATCCCGTGTACAAACTGCACACGAGATTTTTTTAGTGATAGTTAGGTAGTCATGAATAATCTGTAAGAATCCATTAGTTTATCAGTGTTGTGCCATTAGGTATTATATGAAGGAACACAGGCGTTTAATAATTCACTTAAAATTAAAAACTTCGCAAGCAATGGGAAATTTCTACTGAAGGCTGCGCGTTTAGACCTCAGGAGGAGCTGCTTCTCACACGGACAACTCTGTCACTTTCTCGCTAGTCCAGCCAGCCAGCCAGTCGCGTCACCAGTCCTAACTCTCTGTATATTTTGGTCGGCGAGACCAAAACTACAAACCTATTCTACATACAGTGAAGATTTATAAAATATGCCTGTTATTTTAATATATTGTGGTATCTTACGACTGCCACGTGAATGAAGACGACGCGGACAGAAACTAGTTTCAGATAAACATGGCTTTGCGGTAGTAAGGTGAAAGTTTAAAATTGCAATGGTTCTACTGCGTATCCCAACGGTCCCGCAAAATGTAATTTTGATAGAAAATATCAAAGTCGTAATTTCGTTCGTTATAAAAGGAAATCATCTGCAAAATTGCATGCTTCTATACCCAGCGTGGTTTAGGTTGTGCATTGTATGTCAGTGAATTTAAGAATTTTATCAAGTAAGTGAATTTAAGAAAAAAAACCATACAAACTTTCATCTTTACTTCTTCAGGATTTTTATTAAGTTGAATGGGCTAAAAATGGTCTTACTGTTTCGCTTATACTGTGACCATATTTTTTTGTTTTGGATGTTTCCCACCACTCATGAAGATTCGTAAATATTGACAGCTCTATATGAAGTAACAATTGCCGTACTTTATTGCCAAGTGACGTACCTACTGCTACAGCTATAATTTATCGAATCTATTATTTTAGGACATCGACATTTTGGAACGACATTTTATCGTATACAGAAGTGTCGCATACGATATCGTAACCAGTGACTTTTTGTATTCAAAACTGAAAATGGTTCATACTGAGCCAATACGATACAATCACGGATTCAAGAAAAAATTGTGTTGCTGGCTCAGCTATTCGAAAAATATAATTACGATTTTTATCGTGTTCATTTGGTCATGTTAGTATAGCACTTTTGTTCGAAACAGCATTTTTTTCTAATTTTAATTGTTCTTGCCACAGTGAAAGTTGTTTTTAATATTATTTATACAACCGACAACCGGACCAATTGTATATTATATGTTTATTAATATAGAATATGATATTAGCAAAGACAGTTCGATGGAGAGTAAATATAGTAACATGGATGAATCTGATAAAGAAATCTTTAAAAAAACTTCTTCAAATATTATTTTAAAAAATTATATAAGACTCGCACTTGACTATAATTTAATCGATAATAATTTGTAATGTGTCTAACACTATTGTAAGATGACAATTAAACGTCATCATATCGCATAGAAATAATCACACTTTCGAAAACAATATTATGAATTAAAACTATATTAAAATTACGAAATATTTTTTCTAAGTTGTCGCAATGTCATATCTAATGTGTTCTTCTTTTATTTGATTTTTTTTAACAACTGCAGAGAGAGCGTATTTTTAAAATTTTTGACACAGGTCCACCCTCGATGACGTCCCGCAGGACTCTGAGTGCGAGCCGATTTAGCCCGATTACTATATTTTGGTTTATTTTAAGATTCAATTTGTTGTTACATTAAAATAAATCCATAATCCCCTGAAGTCTTTGATGGTGAACGTATAGACAAAATTTTATTTAAATTGCTTTAATTACAATCCAAAAAAAACATTTTTTCTCATAAAAACTCTACATTTTGAGGAAACTTTGCGATTTTTTTGTATCGAGCCAAATTATGTCAATCGTGTTTTGGCCCTCATAATTCACTAAACAATATCTTCAATTTTAATAATCATGAAAAAAAATAAGGCAAATTTGTAGTTTTTGAGGACAAAAATTGATTTTGCGTGCAGCCGAAATGCGTCAAAACCTCTTCTTTGGGACCCATTTCGCCTTAATATATAAAAATCGAAATATCTCCTAAACTACACAAGTTAGTAAGATGAAGTAAATATAATCTTGAAAATAGCTTTATAGGTATTTTTTATGCGCTATTTTACTTCAAGAAGGTATCATGAGTGGTTTCGGAAATATTTCATGATAAGTTACGGGCTTTTTAGGGTTCCGTACCCGAAGGGTGCCAAACGGAACCCTAATGCTTAGCCTTCGCTGTCCGTCTGTCTGCCGGTCCGTCTGTTTGTCAGTGAGCTGTATCTCATGAGCCGTAATCGGTACACAGTTGAAAATTTCACTAATTAAGAATTTCCATTGCCGCTATAAAAACAAATATAAAAATTAAAGAATTCAATAAACGTCTGATTCTCAACAAAAAAATCTAGCTCTGGCACGTGGGGTATTATTGTCAAGAGCTCATCGAGTAGAAAACAAACATACTTTTTTTATCTTCAAAAATAATGAATTAAGGGCCCTTAAAGTTGTCAGTTTTAGACCATTTTTGTAAGAGCTGTATCTGAACACCTAAACAAGTTAGGAATTTGAAACTTCTGTACTGCCCTCTTAAGCCGAAAGGCGCTATCTCAATCGGAGTAAGTTTTGAAAAAAATTACTTTTTGTAAATTGTAATTTATGGAAAAATAAGGATATAAAAAATCTTCTAAATGGGTGTTTTAACGTTATAAGTCAGATAGCGCTATTTGGCTGATTTTTTTGCGAAATTGTTATAGCTATCAGAGATAGCGCTTTTCAGCTTAAATAATAATAATAATAAATGAAATCATTTTAATTCGGACAATTAAGAGATCCATAAATTGTTAGTAACAGGTTTAAAACCTATTGTTAGTAACTTAAATGTACGGCGGTACGGAACACCTTCGTGTGCAAGTCCGACTCGCACTTGGCTGGTTTTTTATATTGCTTGTCAGTGTATTAAACTCTTTCTTTCTAAATTTCGATCTAGATTTAGATCCAAAATGGCTTCTCCATTGAAACCTACGAAAGACCCGTGTATACAAATATGTCAAAATAACCGAAATAATAAGTTAAAATAAGTAAGTGAGAAGTGAGTGGTAGTTAAGTAAATAAGTAGTTGTATAATAAGTTATTCATGTTTAATATTTCAGATTCCACAACTTTTCTACAACAGTCTGGGCACTGCACTAGATTGGGGATACAAAACACAACCACAAGACGCTTGTAGAAGCTACAAGAATAAGGGCTGTGCCTGGCCTCGGGGGAAAGTGCTCGGTGGCTGCAGCAGTATCAACGGCATGTTCTACGTGAGAGCTAACAAGGTTGACTACGACGAGTGGGCAGCCGACGGGAACTACGGATGGAGCTACGATGAAGTTTTACCCTACTTTTTGAAAAGCGAAAAATTCACTGGGGAATATACTGAGGAAAGAAGCAAATATCATAATCAGGATGGACCTTTAAATATTATCGAAGTAACCGAGCCTGACTTATTTGAAAAAATAATTATTCAAGCAGCAGTTGAACTTGGAATGACTAACTTAACTGATGTTAATGGTGATAATCAAATGGGTGTGACAGCAAGCCAATCTAACATCAAAGAAAACTTCAGATTCGGTACTGCGAGAGCATTTCTGACCCCAGTAAAAGACAGAAAGAATTTACATGTGATTAAGAATGGCCTGGTTACTAAAGTTTTATTCAACCCCGGCACAAAAACAGTGAAAGGTGTTAAGATTCATAAAAATGGACAGGATATAATTGTAAATGCAAAGAAAGAGGTAGTGGTGTCAGGTGGTGCCATCAACTCTCCACAAATTTTATTGCTATCAGGTATTGGACCGAAAAAGCATTTAGAAGACATGAATATTGAAGTCATCGCTGACCTACCGGTTGGTGAAAACTTACAGGACCACGTATTTGTACCTCTGTTTTATACGATGCCAGGTGATGCAGATTTGACTTCCATAAAGAACATAGTGGGCGCATTCGCAGAGTACTTTTTGAATCGTTCTGGGATGTTGAGGGATACTACTCCGCACAGAGTCATCAGTTTTATAAATACTACAGATCCTAATTCATCTATCCCAGATGTGCAACATCATTATCTTGTTTTGCCTCCGAGTGTGTCTGGTATGATTGACATGTTTGAAAAGCACGGATTGAGTGACGAGGTATATCAAGAATTTATAAAAATAAACAAGGATAACTTTGTTATAATAGTATACACTGTAATACTACACCCAAAGTCAAAAGGTAAAATTATTCTACAGAGCAAAAATCCTTTCAAGGACCCTCTGATATTCGCAAACTACTTCAAGGAGACGGAAGACTTGGAAACTATGCTAAGGGCAATGAAGCAACATGCCTTGAGGTTAGGTGAAACCAAAACATTTAAGGGAGCAGGATTAAAATTGCATTGGATGGAGATCGAAGCATGCAAGAGCTTTGAGAAGGCAAGCGATGCACACCTGGAGTGTATAGCGAGAGAGCTTACATTTTCACTGTACCATCCTACTAGTACTGTGAAAATGGGACCTAAAACTGACAAGGGATCAGTGGTGGACCCGGAGCTCAGAGTACATGATGTGAAAGGGTTACGAGTGATAGATGCAAGTATAATGCCCTTCGTGGTGAGAGGGAACACCAACGCGCCTACCATTATGATTGGCGAGAAGGGAGCCGATATGATCAAGGAAACGTGGTTACACCAACACCAAGAACTTTGATGCGTGATAAGTTTTGTACAACAATAGAAACGAAACGAATTGTGATAAATGAAAGAGTGCTTAGTTTTTAAGGAATAATATAAAATGGTACAGACAGCAAGTTTATCTACGTAGTTATTTGACTCCCTATACGCTCGAATTGTTCTAGCAGCTTATTATATTAATAGCCAAAAAAAAAACTTTTATTAATTTTGTTTTGGTCTAAAATCAAAATGTTAGACAGAACAACTGCTTCTTATGTACATAGTATAAAACAAACGCGCGCATTAGGCTTTTTATGATTGTCAGTGAGACCGCTTAGGTCGTCTAAACTCCACAATGAATTTTGATGCGGTTTTCATCATCTTCCGAAAGGTTTATAAATCATCAATATTATAGAAATCTCGATATTTTGAGACTGCCTCGTTGGTCTATTTGTCGCAAGCGCTACTATTGAGCATAAGGTCCTGGCTGGCTTATGCGTTATTGGGTTTTTCCATCTGGAAATTACTCAGTAACAGCCCAGAGTCTGGAATTGTGCCCGGTTGATGGAAATAGGCTCGCCCCCTATTACATGGGACTTACTGTTATAACTGGCGAAATGTGGGTGTACTATAGGTGCACCTTTGCCTAACCCTTCGGGGAATACAGTCGTGATGTTATGTATGTATTTTCAATAACTATTGTCGCTACGCGCTGCCCTTAAATTATTTAATGATAATCATTAATTTACTTACATAATAATCAGTTGTGAATGAACTAAAAATAAGTATTTTATTTGCCACTTTTTAAGTTTTAAAGAGTATTTTATCAATGAGAACTTGCTTACACTAAAAGTTGTAGAAATTAATGAGTACTTTCATCCCCTAACTAAAACATTGACCACGAATTCAAAATTACCCTGTATATGTTGCACATGGTAACTTTGAATTCGTTGTAACTAACCTTGTCACGTTATCTTATAACATAACATAGACATTGACAGTCTTGTCAAGTATCACTACAGCGTCGTCGTAAACTTATCTCCATAATACTACCATTAACTCCATACCATCGATCTACCATCTCTCATCTCCATTAACTTTTTCTTCCCAGCAAAAACACTAGGAAGTGGTGAAGGGTGGGCGTTTTGGGGGACTGTCTTATGTAATTTTGAAGTTCGAAAAGTGCTGATTCTCAGCCTCGTTTGAATAAATGACTTTAGAATTTTGAATTTTTAACTTTTATATCTAAGCGTTATATCTAATCTACATAACAGCAGCAAAAGCCACGTTTATGGGATCAATTTGTTTCCCTGATTAGATTTCTCGCTATCTCTACTATTGTCATTAGCTAATTCCTTCAACACTTTATGATCTATACCTCTATAATAATAATAATTTTATTTGTTTGTTTGTTTGTAAGTCTTTAAGCAAATATGTAGGGGGTTATCTCCGGAACTACCAGATTTGAAAAATTCTTTTTGCATTTGATAGCGCAATTATTCAGGAAGGTTTTAGGCCCACGGACGAAGTCATGGGCAGAAGCTAGTAACAGATAACTTGATTTACTTGTTGGTTATCCAAATAAGTACCTATATGTAAAATCCCCCCTGCCTCCTATGTGCTGCACTTAATTTCTAGTGATCGGTTCATTTTGCCCAAGACTGTGTGGTAAAGGGTAACGCCAGTAGCACACCTCCACCGCGAAACCGTAGCAGCGAAACCGCAGTAGTTCTATTAAATTGGCTCGCGTCATGTTCCGCTACTCGAGCTCCGCTAGTCGAATTTCGAGTAGCGGAACATGACGCAATCAATGGTGCTGTTGCATAGCTTGGAAGACCCCTACCAGATCCAGCAGAACGATTGGTTGAGATGATTGATAAATTTCTCATATAAAAGGATTTGGAAAAATTTCTCATCATAGGACGTCCGGAAACCAAGGCTGCTTATTTCGTGCAAGTCAAATGTTTGATAGTGAACTTTATTATTATATTTTTATTTAATAAATAATTTTCTACATTTTGCTAAGGTACAATTTAAGGACCGTGTAGGTCCTTAAAGTAATGAAGAGCGATCCAATTGCCATAAGCCGGGCACAAATCCAGATTCCACGCAGCTATTGAGAATTCCCCTTTGGTAAAACCCAATAACACTGAACGATCAGGAAATTGGCCAAGGAGCTAAGATTAGCGTCAAAAATAAAAATGGTCAAGGTTAAGTCGTCTTTGCATGCTATTATAATTTAGTTGGTGTTTTTATGGCACACACATTGTATACAGGTATGCGAGCACGGCTTTACCTAGACCATTTTTGTAGCTGTCTTTATTTCTGTCTAAAATATTTTCTTGTTTCGTACTTTTTATATCACTTTTATTTTTTCGTAGTCAGGTTACAGTTTAAAAAATATGTTTTATTTTTTATAAACTAGTCTGACTTATTTTATGACTTATTTCGGGGTAACTGAACTTACTTAACGTGGTCGTTTAGTAAGTTCAGTTACCTCGAAATAAAAATCTCCGAAATAAAATAAATAACTTAAATAAACGATACCCATACTCTTGAGTTGTTTATCTGTCTCTGTTCGACGGTCTGTCTGACTGTCTCTCTGTTTGTTACCTATACAAGTCTAAGCCACTGAACCGATTGTGATTAAATTCGAGAGATAGGAAGCCTGGGACCTGGAGGAGGATATAGGCTATAATTCTCATCCTGGATATTTGTATTTAGAATATGATGAAACACGAAATACACGCATATGAAGTCATGGGTAACAACTAGTGTAAAATAAAAGTAAACCTCAAAGAAGCTATCAACAATTAGTAGTGGACATTAGCGACTACGGCTAAACATTCCACCCTGATTTCTAGGCGCAGGTACAGAGCATGTACGATTTAACCCTGCCCATAAGTTTTGTTTTTTTATATACATTTATAATGCAATATATCTGGCGATATTCAGCATTAGGTTCGTATTTGTAGATCTTGGGCTTGTGCGAGATTGTTCATTAACAATATCGCTTCATCATTATGCGATCGACAACTTCACAATAGTAAATCTTGTGGGTTTTTGCGTTTGAGCCTACGCGGCATTTGCACTTCGTTCATTAGATCATTTGCAAGTACATTAATTAGGGTGGTGTGTGATTCTTGTTTTGTATTTAGTCATCCTTTCCTTTATTTCCTCCTTGACTGTTTTAATGTTTAGGTCGTGGTGTAGTTTATCATTTGTTATGTACCAAGGTGCGTTTGCTATCATGCGTAGCATTTTAGATTGAAATCTTTGCAGGATTTCTATGTTCGAGTTTGCCGCTGTACTAATTATGGCTTTATAAATGAGTAACTTGTTTGTAATTGATAACTGAGACTTCTTGTGCAGCATGCAGTACATTTTTCTGACCTGTTGTCCCATTGCTAGTCTTTTGGTAAAGATGTGTTTTCTCCATGTGAGTCTCTTGTCTAGGTACATTCATACTTTGCCCCATCGTGTTGGGGGACTTGAACTCCGTTTAATGTGACTGGAGTGCAAATGTCAGTACTGAATGTCACTTGGACCGATTTGGATTCATTCGCCTTGATACGCCAATCTTTAAGCCATTTCGCGATATTGTCAAGGCTATTTTGGAGTTTTCGGGTGGCTTTTTCTGGGAGTTCATCCGATGCCACCCATAGCAGTTGGAGGAAAATCGTAGAGCTGGTTGTATTCCGCAGGAGTCCTACTTATAGGTATACCATCAATTCAAAGACAAGTACGGTTATTTGGCCCTTCATCCGGACTTTGATCTAATGATCTTTGATTTGATCTACATGTTTTATTTTTATTGTATTCATACATCTATTTAATTTTTTATTTTGTATTTATTTCTGTATCTTTCCGTGACATCACTGTACACGCCTTATCAGAATACCAGCGCTGCGACATTTATTATTAAATTTCGCAGCATCATGCTGAGATAGGAGCCTTTTGGCCTCGCACAGGACTTTCTGCTTAAAATTTTACTTTGTTTTTATTTTTATTGGTTTTTTATTTTTATTGAGTGTATTTAGTTTAATTGAGATCTCCTGTGCTTGTCAAAATAAATACTTTTTCTTTCTTTATTTCTATGGTATTGGTCCAGATTTTTCGAATAGGTTTTTTTTTTAAACATAAAATAGCAAACCAAATGATTAGACCGTACTGAAATAGGATGATTAATAAAAAAGTAAAAGGTTCGGACTTTTAATGACCGGCTCATTGTCAGAACTAATGGTGACCCTACCTACATAACCCTCAGTTTCCGTAGCGTTTAAGGTCATCACTCATTATTTTATTGACTACCAGTGGTTGAATTAGCTCAAAAATATTGTTTCGCAGTGCCTGCTGTATTTCGCATAGCTACGTGCTCATTAGATAAACCAAGCTAAAATCATCATACAAGGCAAAAAAACAAAATGAAAAAGTGCAGGCAGTGATTTAAAAAAACAGTGTAGATAAGACAATAGCGCGAAGAGATCTGTTTGTATATGTGTATCAGTGTAGTTGTTTATATAAATATATCTACAGATAGATACACAAGTGTGAGTGAAGTGCGTGCTACCAGTTGACGGTCAGTGGTCGGGCAGCCAGCTATACACTTTTGCTCGTAATAAAAAGAAATTATACAAATTTTATATAACTTAGGCAAAATAATAATAAAAGGTAAGATTTTTTTTTTTTTTGAGTTTTGTGGTCTTGCGGTTTAGTCTAAATGGATGTAAGAGATAGTGGTTTAAAATAAAAACCAAATTGAAAAATATGTGTTAAAAGTTTGAGGTACTCAATATAATCTTACAGCGATAGCTAAAAAACTAAGTTTTTTTTTTAAGTTTAAATTATTTTAAATCTATATCAGTGATTTCTATCCGAAGAGATAGTGTAGTTTTTCTCAATTTCATGAGTACCCAGATGACTTTTACCGGTTGGTCATAAGACTCAGTTTAACTGTCTGTCAGTGTAACTTTCGTTTCAATTCTTCGCTCCGCTAAATTAATATTACACAAATAATAAAATATTGTGATTCGGTATTATTTAACAAAAAGGAAGAATTTCCTGCCTGTTTTGTAGCAATTATATAACAACTGATTACTTGATCAATGTAAAAAGAGATAAGATTAATGAATGCATCAATTACACTTTTTACAATCGATAACATAAAAACAAATTCGCGATAATACCTGTTAATGTAGCACGGTAAGGCAATATAACCTGTTACTGTAGCATGGTAAGGCGATAATACCTGTTACTACAGCACCTTAAGGCGATAATACCTGTTACTCTAGCACGGTAAGGCGATAGTACCTGTTACTATAGCACGGTAAGGCGATAATACCTGTTACTATAGCACAGTAAGGGCCGTTGTACACACACGTTATTTTGCCGTGAAAAACTATGGTTGATTCTCAGTGTGTAGGCACGGCCCTCAGTGTTGTATGAATCATTATGGAAGCTTGTTGACAGAAACGGCGACATTACGGCGCAGCGCGGCACGGTGCCGTCGCCGTATGCGACGTCCGGTGTTTTGCCGTGTCATATACAAGCTCACAAGATTATTCTACGGTGCGGCTATTGCGCCGTAAAGAAACCGTGCCGTGTACAACCGGCCTAACGCGTTGTATGCCTACATAAGTACATACAGTTTTGCGGTACGTAGGTGGATAAATATTGTGTCCCCACCTATGAAATGGCGTTTTTTTCTCACAAATAGAGAACCTCGTCACTTCTATGATTTAAAATATGCATTAATTGCTTGATATTATATCGAATAATGACCATCATAGACAACTACCAATAGTAAAAAAAACCTTATTACTTATAGTTTTCTCAACATGAAAAAATACCTTAAAAAAACTCCTCTTTTTGTTAGCAGAAATGGCCACTATTTGTTTTAAAACTTAGCCAAAGCTTATTTTTGTCGCTTAATCTAAGTGGCATACGTTATCTTAGTTTTTAAACATTAGTGTTGTTAAATCGTGGAGTTTCTTGCCGGCTCTTCTCCATAGGAAACGACCAATTGGAACCGTGCACCTAGCTTCTGACGTTTCATAAGTGCCCATGTAGGTTTATGTGAAATAAAATATTTTGAATTTGAATTTGAATTGAATTTGAAATAAATTAAGAAAATGTTAGTATGAAAAATGCAACTTCTTTAAAATTCCTATTAACCTACCTAAATATAATATTTATGCACATACATTATAATCGAATACGATTTTTTTTTTTTTTTTTTTGTTGCCCCACACTAGGAATTTCTCCTGTATCGTGGGTGCGTTTACATACATTTAAACTCACATACACAAACAGCCAGACCCGGAACAACTAATTGTAGGTCATACAAATATTTGTTCCGTGCAGGAATCGAACCCGCGACACGCAGCGCAGCAGTCAATCGCTTAACCACTGCGCCAACCGTGCCGGCAAATCATTTACTTAAAACAAGTATTATCTTACTTATCAAGGTCACTTGGTCTCCAATAATCTTGTGAGATTAGGTACGCGTTAACGTTAACAAAATGAGAGACTATTTACTCCTATATTAGGGGCCCACTACAAGACCAAGGCCTCTTCTCATAAAGAGAAGGCACGAGCATTGATCACGCATGCTCAAGACGGGTTGGCGATTTATAATTTATATTAACTGTATGTATGAGACTCCTCCGTGCCTCGGAAAGCACGTTAAGCCGTTGGTCCCGGTTGTCATTCGTGGATCTTTGACAGTCGATACTGGTCGTCAGAAGCCCGAAAGTCTGACAACCAGTCTTACCAAGGGGTATCGTATTACCCAGTTACTGGGTTGTGGAGGTCAGATAGGCAGTCGCTCCATGTAAAATACTGGTTTTCAGCTGCATCCGGTTAGACTGGAAGCCGACCCCAATATAGTTGGGAAAAGGCTAGGCAGATTGATTAACTACATGTATGCCCAGGTTTCCTTACGATTTCTTTCTTTACCAATGTCAAAAATGTCCAAGATAAACACAGAAAGTACATATACAGTGGCAAAATCACTGAGAAAAATGTCCCTATGAATGTTTAGTGAAAGTGACCGTTTGGCAAATGATGAATGCTCGGTCACACAAAGTTCTGTTATATCTATTCCGTGACACAGCGCAAAAGGCCTGAATAATGCAGGAGTTATGAACTGTAAATGTCAATAATAATACCTAGTATTTTTTCTACGTTGCATTTAAGTCAAGTAGTAAATAACAGCCCCACCAGAACTTGTATTAGCACTGCCAAGGAAGGAGTCAAGTAGTAAATAACAGCCCCACCAGAACTTGTATTAGCACTGCCAAGGAAGGGTAGAAGGAAGGGTATGTTATGTATATTTGTTTGTTTGTAAATTTATTTGTTACCTTGTATCTTCTAAACGGCTGGATAGATTTCGACTTATATTCGTCTTAAAAAACTGATAGCCTAAGTTGCAACTAAACTTAATGGGTGCATTAAGTTTAGTTGCAACTTGGGCTTTCAGTTTTTTAAGCGGAACCCAATTGCAAATTATAAACCGAAAGAAAATTAATGGGTTCCGCTTGCAACTAAACTTAATGCGGGTAACTTTGGCTTTCAGCTCATAATACAACTCTGTTAAACCGAAGCAGAGTTTACTCTGTTTATAATTAATTTTAATTTTGTTTTCTATCTCAATCTTGTTACTAAAGTAAGAACAACGTAATAACTCTATCGACGAATACAACATGTAAAAAACCCTGTCCGATTCGTGCGGGTGTTGTTAATATCATACTGAGAGTCTATTTATTTGGTTATTTCCAGGAAAAGAGGAAAAAAAATAACCGACGCATTTTTTTTTCAATAGGGTATTTTACCGGGTTATTACCCATGGGGCGCGGGTGGTCGTTTCATTTTTAATGGAATTGGTTTAATTTGGTACTAAAAATGAGAATTTTAAATATAAAGAACTTTTTAATAATAACATGACTTTTAATAACTTTTTGGTAATGTTATTGCAGTATCTATGTGCCCCTTTCGAGTTCATCCAGTTTACTATCAAGTAAACTCAAACTCAAAGCATTTATTTCAATTAAACCCTTTACAGGCACTTTTGAATTGTCAAAGAGTCAGTTAGTCAGAAAGTTGAAGCTAGTTGCCTATTCCAAAACGTAGATCTCTATGGAGAAGAATGGGCAAGAACCTCCAAGGACACTCTTTTAAATATAGAAATTACAAAATCGTGGGTACATTACTCTTGCTGATTCTATATGTGAGAACAATGTAAAAAAAATTATAAAAATAAAAAACGATTAAAAATATAAGATTAAAAATAAGCCCTGGTATATGAGATGACCTGTCTCAACTGACGGCGCCCGTTCACGAATATGACGCATGGATCAGCACCATCCAGCTCAACCATTTTGTAGGGAACCGAATGATCCAACACACTCGCCACCATCAGCGAGACATTAAGTGAGCATGACATACTCTCAACTACCCTGCTCTTTCAAGTCAAAATAGAACACAGTAAACGACTCCATGGTACTCACATTAAAAAAAAAAAAAAAAAAAAAAATGCGTCTAAATTATACAAAACTATAGTTTGCAATGTACACGCGAGAGCAATGAATCCGGGTCACTTAAAGAATGTTAAAAATCTCGGAAACTAAAAATGATAGGTTAATGCAATAAATTGTATTTAATAGACAATGTAATACTCCTTAAATGAAAGTAAAAAAAATATGAGTCACCATACATTTTATTAACACAAAATTACATAAAGAAAAAAACTGCTGATCTCTCCTTAAAACAAAAATAGGAAACATGAAATTTTTGAACTTTATTACGATTTTCTTGAATTTTAATACTTCGTATTGCCTCCTCGTGCTTCCATTACTGCGTTTACGCGGTTTGGCATGCTGTACACCAAGTTCCTTATACGATTTTGGGGAATATTCTCCCATTCCTCTGTGAGAGCAATTTTGAGCTCACGAAGCGTGATTGGGGGAGGGTTTCGTTGTTTTACGCATCTGCCTAGCTCGTCCCAAGCATGCAAGATCGGGTTGATATCCGGGCTGCGCGCTGGCCACTCCATACGAGTAATGTTCATCTCTTGAAGGTAGTCATTCACAATCCTACCTGTATGAGGTCGGGCATTGTCATGCATAAATATAGCATCCTCACCTAAATTGACCATAAATGGACCAACGTGATCATTGAGGATTTCTTCCACATATCTTTCGCTAGTTAAAGAGCCGTTTTCTATGATCACCAGCTCTGTGCGACTTTCAGAAGAAATTCCGGCCCACACAAGTACAGAGCCACCACCGTAGGCTACTTTTTCTTCGATGCATGCTTGCTTGAATCTTTCCCCTGGTCTTCGATACACTCTGTGTCTTCCATCGTGCTTGTAGAGCATAAATTTTGATTCGTCGGAGAACATAACTTTTGACCAATCTTCAATACTCCAATTTACGTGGCTCTGGGCATATCTTAGTCTTGAAATACGATGCCCACGCTCCAGTTTAGGGCCGTTTGCAGGTCTAAGGGGTTTTAAGTTAGATTCAGCAAGCCGACGTCTTACTGTCCATGCACTTGGGTTACTTCCTCCGAGGCGTCGAAACTGATTTGTGAGTTCAGTTCCTGTAAGAAAGCGATTTCGAAGCATGGTGTTCACCAAGTATCGGTCTTCTCGTGCTGTGGTACACCTAGTTCTGCCCGTTCCTGGTCTGCGTAGGTTAGAACCAGTTTCTTCGTAACGTCGGGGAACTCTTTGTACTGTTGACAGCGACACACCGACAGTCCTGGCTGTATCGCGCTGACTCCGGCCGGTTTCCAGCATTGTAAGTATTCTGGTGCATTCTTCAGGCGTAAGCGACATAATTTCAGCTTGAATAATGAATATAGAGCACTATCAACATGGTTTATGTACCCACATAAATGACAGATTACAAACAAAAGCAAAACCAAATGCTGTAATTTCGTAGTTCCATCTTCGAAAGTGGCCCTTTTTCAAATTTGATTTTTTTATGATATAACTTTACAATAACTAAGAAGTTTTAATACCTTCATTTAAGGAGTATTACATTGTCTATTAAATACAATTTATTGCATTAAGCTAGCATTTTTAGTTTCCGAGATTTTTAGGATTCTTTAAGTGACCCGGATTCATTGCTCTCGAGTGTATTTGTAACCTTTAAAGAATTTTACCACCAAAAGAAAGAAAATCAATATTATCTATTGGAGTATTCAATAATTAAAATATGGTTAAATAAAAAAATAAACATTATGTTCGTAGTCAGAAAAAATAAAAAAGGGGAAGCAACTCTACCATTTTTTTTATTAACTAGTGAGTCCAAGTGGCTGTGGAGCAGGACCAGCATTTAGCCAAGCATTTTTATCTACGATATAATCATCCAACTTATAGTATGCTTGTCTACATAGTGTGCGTTTAATGCAAGTTTTAAATTTCTTCTCATTTAGTTGAAGAATATCGAGTGGTATTTTATAATAACATTTTACACAGTACCCCATAAAAGAAGTGTGTACTTTCAATCTGAAACGTGGTTGATCTAATTTGTTCCTATTTCTTGTGTTAAAATTATGCCTGTCACTTATCTTACTATAGAGATGTAGGATTTTTCGAACAAACATAATGTTTTCATATACAGGGTGTTTGGCGCATGGACCGACACAATTTTTTCAGGGATTTGGGAGGTCATTAGCTAGGTTCTAGCTAAGTTCAAAATAGCTTTTAGTTTTTTTTATAATTAATTTAGAAGTTGTAAAATTTCATTCATTAAATACAAAAATTAACTTTGGAAGCTTGTAAGGAATTTTCTTGAAACCAGTTGTATAAAACAAAGATGTTTTTAGATTTAAAGGACTTTGGAGAATGCAACAAAATTTGTTTTGTGCCACTACACCCACAAACAAAAAAGTTATTTCAAATTAAAGGACACATTTTGGGATTTTTTTTCATTTTAAAAAAATAATCATATGTAACCAACCGTGACATTTGGGACAAAGGGTTTATGGGTAGAACCTAGCTAATGACCTCCCAAATCCCTGAAAAAATTGTGTCGGTCCATGCGCCAAACACCCTGTATATACTGACAAGGTACCGTCATGATATTAATTTTCTTAAACAGTTCCCTTAGAGATTCGCGTCTGCGGAGGTTGTAGATGGCTCTAACAGCCCTCTTTTGCAGAATAAATATAGAATCAATATCCGCGGCCCGTCCCCACAGCAAAATACCGTAAGACATGATGCTATGAAAGTAAGTAAAATAGACCAGTCTCGCGGTATCCACATCTGTTAGTTGGCGGTTTTTCCAAACAGCGTAAGCGGCTGAACTTAGCCGCCCTGCAAGTGATGTTAAGTGAGGACCCCACTGTAGTTTTGAGTCAAGCGTGATTCCCAGGAAAACCGTTTTTTCGACGAATTCTAGTGTCTCCTTATTCAGTACAATGTGACATTCATTACTTCTAACATTCGGTAACGCGAATCTTATGCATTTAGTTTTCTTCTCATTTAATACTAAATTATTTACAGTAAACCAATTATGGACCTTTAGCATAGCGTTATTTACGTCGTCAAGCTCCTGTGCATGTCTGTTTACCTTAAAAATCTGTGATGTGTCATCAGCAAATAACACCATTTGTGGTCGGTTTTTTAGTAAACGTTTAGGTGCTCTGGTGTCGTCCATTCTTACGATATGTTCTGCCTACCGAAGATGTCTTATTTTTATGGTCTTACTAACATTAGGCTCGCCGTACATCTTTGACCCTACTAACTCCAATTTTATACTAATTCCATGTGAAGATGTCGTGGGCCTGTGATCCAGCGATGACGTCGATGATCGTGGACAGCTACCAGGTGGCTGGGCCACTGTTCGTGCAGACTCTGCAGAGCATCTTTGCAGCACAGTGTGCTCTCGCAGGGGACCATCTCTGGCCCGACGATGCTACGAAAGCTGTCCTTCAAGGTAACGATCAATTTTTTCAGTAGTATTTATTTGTCATATAATAAGGGTAATTTGGATGTCAACCAAATGATTATGATTTGTTTTTAATTGAATATGACAAAAAACATACAGACACACATACCTACACAAGCACATATGACATAAGCATATATGACATTGGTCATGTCGAAATAAAATCCACATAATTATCTAAAAATTGCAAAATAACAATAAACCTGTGGCGATGTTGGTACTCGAAGCGCAAGTTTTTGAATGTTTTTGTCTGCTAAGCGTCAACTGTTTAATATGAATTAAACGATTTCTAATCTCAACCCGGTTGAGATTACAAATCGTTAATAAGCTCGCCCCCTATTACATAGGATATAAACAGAACTGGCGAAATGTGGATGTACTATAGGGTGCACCTCTGCCTAACTCTTCAGGGAATACAGGCGTGATGTTATGTTATTTTAATATCTGTACTTTTCGATGGAAATTATATATTTGGAAGGGATTTTTAACCGACTCTAAAAGGAGGAGGTTATCCATTCGGTTTTTTTTACATGTATATTCGGGCATATCTCAGTCATATATAGAAGGATTTGCAATTTTTTTTTTAAAGGGTATACTGTCGGGATGGTCCCATTGTCATCAGGACAGGATCTGATGGTGGCATCCTGGAGAAATCGAGGGAACTCTTCAAATATTATAGGCACACCTATAGCGATTTGGGTATTTTTTATAGTAACTCGTGCAGTTGCTTTCGGAAAGCATCATTTTGTGAAGTGGAACTGATGATGAAGACCACACCTGCTACTCAATAATAAGTATTTCACCGGTTGCGATTTGATTAATTTAATACGGTTGCCAAGCAATTTATGCTCGTCACAATGCTTATGGAGATGTGGAGCTGATGGGGATGTACCAGAAGAACTCCTCAACGATTAATGTCCATGCATCGGAAAAAAGCAATATTTTGTAAAAGGCGATGAGCAGTTGACATATGTAACTTAGATAAATTACAAACTGACTCACTAAAAAGCGAGAAATAAAAAAACGGGTTGCATTCCGGGAGTGCCGGCAGAAGTGAAAACTTGAATATTATTAATAATGTATACTTTTTTAAGAGCAGCGGTGGCCCAGTGGTGGCGGCTCCGACTTACGAACAGTAAGTCGTGGGTTCGAACCCAGAAAGGCGCATTACTTTGTGTAAATTATTTCATCACCACTGCTCTCAAAACGGTGAAGGAAAACATCGTGAGGAAACCGGCATGTCCTAGAACCAAAAATTCGAAGACATGTGACATTTACCAATCCGCACTGGGCAAGCGAGGTGGATTATAGCCCACTCCCTCTCATTGAGAGGAGGCCGTGTCCCTGCAGTGGGAACGTTATAGGCTGATGATGATGATGATGATACTTTTTACATGACCTCTGAAATGGGGCCGACGAGTAGTTTCATTGTGATTAAAACGGTAAAAATATCACAGACGTTGGCAGTATCACTATTATTGTATAAATTCAAACTAAAAGAAATACGAGAGAAATGCTACTACATCACACAACAGATTAACTAATAATCTCGAAGACATAAAATATACGTATTCCACGTATATTTTATGTTATTGTCTTCGAGTTTATTAGTACGAGCATATCTGACTACTACAAAAAACTTGCAATATATCGCGAATATTACCTATTATAGAGCGAATATATCAAGAATACAATAACACATACGCGGTCAATAAATCTCAATAAGCAGACGTTATTTATTTATTTTTATGTCTGGTCATGTTTTAAATTTAATTTATTATCTTTGTATATTTCAGATCCCAACTATGACTTCATAGTGGTGGGCGCTGGTTCTGCAGGTGCAGTGGTCGCCAATCGACTGAGTGAAGTGCCAGAGTGGAAGGTGTTACTGGTTGAAGCCGGAGGAAACCCCACGTTAAGTACCGAAGTGAGTAATAATCGCATAGTTTTAACGACAAAGCAAATAGCTGATATAAAACTATTTAAGTCTTTCTTTCTAAAGAAATCTCGATCTAGATCGATATAGATCCAAAATGGCTTCTCCATTGAAACCTACGAAAGACCCGTGTATACAAATATGTCAAAATAACCGAAATAATAAGTTAAAATAAGTAAGTAGAAGTGAGTGGTAGTTAAGTAATTAAGTAGTTGTATAATAAGTTACTGATGTTTAATATTTCAGATTCCACAACTTTTCTACAACAGTCTGGGCACACCACTAGATTGGGGATACAAAACACAACCACAAGACGCTTGTAGAAGCTACAAGAATAAGGGCTGTGCTTGGCCTCGGGGGAAAGTGCTGGGCGGCTGCAGCAGTATCAACGCCATGTTCTACGTGAGAGCTAACAAGGCTGACTACGACGAGTGGGCAGCCGACGGTAACTACGGATGGAGCTACGATGAAGTTTTACCCTACTTTTTGAAAAGCGAAAAATTCACTGGGGAATATACTGAGGAAAAGAGCAAATATCATAATCAGGATGGGCCTATAAATATTATCGAAGTAACAGAGACAGACTTTTTTGAAAAAACCATTATTCAAGCAGCAGTTGAACTTGGAATGACTAATTTAACTGATGTTAATGGTGCTAATCAAATGGGCGTGGCAACAAGCCAATCTAACATCAAAGAAAACTTCAGATTCGGTACTGCTAGAGCATTTTTGAATCCAGTAAAAGACAGAAAGAATTTACATGTGATTAAGAATGGCCTGGTTACTAAAGTTTTATTCAAACCCGGCACAAAAACAGTGAAAGGTGTTAGGATTCATAAAAACGGGCATGATATAATTGTAAATGCAAAGAAAGAGGTAGTGGTGTCAGGTGGTGCCATCAACTCTCCACAAATTTTATTACTATCAGGTATTGGACCGAAAAAGCAATTACAAGACATGAATATTGAAGTTATCGCTGACCTACCCGTTGGTGAAAACTTACAGGACCACGTATTTGCACCCCTGTTTTATACGATGCCAGGTGATGCAGATTTGACTTCCATAAAGAATATAGTGGGCGCATTCGCAGAGTACTTTTTGAATCGTTCTGGGATGTTGAAGGATACTACTCCGCACAGAGTCATCAGTTTTATAAATACTACAGATCCTAATTCATCTATCCCAGATGTGCAACATCATTATCTTGTTTTGCCTCCGAGTGCGTCTGGTATGATGGACATGTTTGAAAAGCATGGATTGAGTGACGAGGTTTATCAAGAAATTATAAAAATGAACAAGGATAACTTTGTTATAATAGTATACACTGTAATACTACACCCAAAGTCAAAAGGTAAAATTATTCTACAGAGCAAAAATCCTTTCGATGACCCTCTGATATTCGCAAACTACTTCAAGGAGTCGGAAGACTTGGAAACTATGTTAAGGGCAATGAAGCAACATGCCTTGAGGTTAGGTGAAACCAAAACATTTAAGGGAGAAGGATTAAAATTGCATTGGATAGAGATTGAAGCATGCAAGAGCTTTGAGAAGGCAAGCGATTCACACCTGGAGTGTATAGCAAGAGAGCTTACATTTTCACTGTACCATCCTACAAGTACTGTGAAAATGGGACCTAAAACTGACAAGGGATCAGTGGTGGACCCGGAGCTCAGAGTACATGATGTGAAAGGGTTACGAGTTATAGATGCAAGTATAATGCCCTTCGTGGTGAGAGGGAACACCAACGCGCCTACCATTATGATTGGCGAGAAGGGAGCCGATATGATCAAGGAAACGTGGTTACACAAACACCAAGAACTTTGATGCGTGATAAGTTTTGTACAACAATAGCTTTGGAAACGAATTGTGATAAATGAAAGTTGCTTAGTTTTTAAAGAATAAAAATAAAATTGTACAGACAACATGTTTATCTACGTAGTTATTTGGCTCCCTAGACACCCGCGTTGTACATGCAGCATATTATATTAATAACATTAAAACTCTTATTAATTTTGTTTTGGTCTAAAATCAAACTGTTAGACAAAAAAAACTGCTTGTTCTGTACATACTCGTAGTATAAAACACATCACACATCTTTCTATATACACAATGGATTTTGATGCCGTTTTCACCATTTTTTTAAGTATTTATTCCGGAAGGTTTAAAAATCATCAATGGTGCCGATTCTCTTATACACCTTACTAAACTATCACAAAAATTCCTTACTTTTGGCTTTGAGAATCTTAAAACTATGCTGCAAAAAAAAACTCTAAATTTAAAAATAATTTTGACACCTAAAATCTAATTTGACAATCGCGACTCCGCGCGGTACATACTTGGTTGCCCTGTTGCCCTATCCCGTGAGTTTTTTTAGAGCCGGGCAGCATCGACGCGTTTTTTTTTCACTTTTTGTATGGAAAATATTTAAAATATTACCTACATGCTGAGGTTTAAGGGTTCCATAAAGGGGCTCGATATTTTAATTATTTTTGCGATATGACACACCATTTTCGAGAAACATGCAAAAGAAAAAAAAAGTTACAGTACTGTTTTTGCAACTGAAGTGGAGGTGCTGGTGTGAATTTTAATTGTTCTCCACGCCATTTTTAATCGCGATTCAAAATAGTCAGATTTAGTTACCCAATCAATTTTTTTGGGGAAAAACGTCAAATTCAGAATAGCAAAATTGACATTTTCACTAAATTAAAAACTCAGTGCCATCAAATTCAAACTCAAACTCAAATCATTTATTCCAAATAAACCAATTACAGGTACTTTTGAATTGTCAAGGGGTCGGTCAGTCAGAAAGGTGAAGCTAGTTGCCCATTCCAAAGCGTAGTAGGTTCCTATGGAGAAGAACGGGCAAGAAACTCCATGGACACTCTTTTAAAATCAGAATATTGTTACAAAACATTGGTTACATCTTAGTGCAGTCAGACTAAAATATACCGATAAATACCTAATATCGATATAAAATATATCTATGTTTGACATGTCTTCATTGCACCCGGGCGCGGGCGCGGCGGTTCGATAGTTATAAATAAACTGATTACTTTATGAACGCAGAGCAATCAGAGTTGTATTGAGATAATATTATCAATAATCACGCTATAACCTTGAATTGTTTGATGATAATAATTAATTTACTTACATAATAATCAGTTGTGAATTAACTAAAAATAAGTACATTTATCTGCCTCTGTCTTATCCAGTGCTGAACTTCAACCTAAAAATGTACCATCGAAGAAGTTCATATCTGTACACCGCACCGTAAGGACTATTTCTGCTTGCAGTGCTTGGCCACTATAGAACCGGGACGGTAACAGATGTGGTCATCGTGTTAACGGGAGTTTGTTTTCAAACTGCTTAGATATGAAGTTCTTCGATAGTACAGTCAGCAATAAAAAGTTTGTAGCCACTATTTTAAGTTTTAAAGATAATTTTATCACTGAAAACTTGCTTATACTAAAAGTTGTTGAAATGAATGAGTACTTTCATGACCACAGTTTTTTTTTTGGGAAATTATGAAATAACATCTCAGTGTCAGAAGTGTCAGACTCTTAATGAATAAAACCCACCCGTCTTCCTTCAGTTGCCTGTACGTTGCCAGGGGCCACGGTATCCCTTTCGGACTTTCCCGCAACCCCAGCAGGCATCGGTCGTATCGGACCCCTTCAGTTGCTGACATCTCTTTGAGGCGCGCGTGGAACACAACGTGCCGTCGATTCGGGGCTGGTCCTTATCGGAAGGCTACACAACGTAACTTTGAATTCGTTGTAACTACCCTTATTACAACGTTATCTTATAACATAACATAGACAGGTGCTTATGGTGTCAAGTATCTCTTTACAGCGACGTCGTAAAGTTCCCTCCATTAGCTTAATCTATTTCCCTGATTAGATTGCTTGCTATCTCAACTATTGTCAGTAGCTAATTCCTTCAACACTTGATGATAACAGATAAGTTGATTTACTTGATTGGCTTGTTATTTATACAAACGTTGATTAAATATATGTAAAATCCCCCTGATTCCTGCCTGCTGCAGTTAATTTTTGAGTGATCGGCATTATGCCCAGGAAATAGGGTAACTGGTATATGGTTTTGTTGCAAAGCTTGGAAGACCCCTAGGTCCAGGAGAACGATTGGTTGAGATAATTAATACATTGGATTATTAAATTACTTATATATATATTAAAGATTAACTATTGTGTTTATTTTATTTTATTTTTGTCTTATTTTATTATTTCTGTTTTTGCTGCAACGGTTTGAAGTCATTACGTCAACGCCGGCTGTCACTGAAAACCTGCGCTAAGGCTCTGTCTCGCAATAGGGTCCCAGCATTATGCTGAGTGATGGCCGTTTTGCGTGGATGTGACGCATATTTTCCCCCAAATTGTTTTTTAGTGTTTGTTCCTTTGCTTGCGTCATATGTACCGCAAAAGAACGTATTTCCTTTCTTTCTTTTCTTTACTTAAGAATTCGTAATTTAAGTAATTATTCCGAGTCCTTTCCATCACAAGACGACCTTAAACCAAGGCTGCTTATTCCGTGCAAGTCAAATGTTAGATAGTTAAATAATGTTATAATTTTGCTGTGCCCTGCAGGGTCCGTCGTTGTACTGTACCTGTAAGTAATTGTAAGCCATTTAAACTTTATGGAATACAAATAAAAAATGAATATGAAACATAAATATCAAATAGTAGGTTATGCACCGAGGGGCTAAAGTTGTGTCTTATGTCACGGGCGTCATATTGAATCACGAAGGATTCGGGATTTGAATCCTGAATGCAGCGAGGGATTCAAGCTAGCCCAAGGCAAAGACACCTTTAGCCCAGAGGAGGATACTCTACTTTTTACACCTACTGTGAGAAAATAATAGCCATAGTACGAAAAACAAAGTATTTATTAAATAAACAAACAGTAAGAATAACATATGTTATTTATTCACAAAATCCACAGCAATCTTAGCGCAGTTTACTTAAAATAAATTACTAATGTTACAGCCAATTACTATTACGGCGCGGTACGGTATTTGTTATTATTAATGTCAGTTTTAATGTTATTCCATTCCTTTTAAAAAATGGTTCGTAGTTATCTAATTATTCTTACAATATTATGTCTTTGAAAACATGGCAACGATATGAAGAAGCAGTCGTTATGATTTTGTAGGAAATCGAGAATATCATCCACGCGTAGTAAGGGTATCGAGAATAGCTTTCCTCTTTCTGGCACCAAAGGGTGTTTGTTAGTACTATACTGCCAATTTAGCTGAGCATGTGAGATTCCAAATTCAAATCACATTATTGACCAGCGGGTCATAATGAAATCCAGTACAACATTATTGACCGGCTGTGCCCCCGGCCACTAATGACTCGCTTTAGGTTAAGGTTGCTTGACATATAATTTGACATTTTTGAGCAGGCGGTGTGAAAAGATAGTTTCCGACTCATTGCTCAAATGTTTTTGATAGGTAAAGCCGTTTTGACCTTAAATGTGCAGTATAACCACATTACACCAAATAAGTTACTTGTTCTCGCACAAATTCGGAGTCCATGCTGCTATTGAGTATTCCCCAATGGTAAAATCCAATAACACTTTGAACGACCAGGTAATAGGCCAGTGGTCGACAAGCCGCGACTCGTGAGCCGCATGCTGCTCTTTGGACTATAGATGGTGGCTCTGGACAAATGTCGATTTTTCTTCTTTTTTATAAGAAAAGTTGGCCCACACTAGGAATTTCTCTTGTATTGTATTTTACAAACATTTAAACTCACATACACAACAACTACTCGTAGGTCATACAAAATTATGTGTTTTGCGGTAATTGAACCCGCGACACGCAGCGCAGCAGTCAATCGCTTTCCACTGCGACAACCGTACTGTCAAATTTCAAACATTTATTTCCGAAATATTTTCCCCAAGAATTAACAGGACATCGAAAATTAATAATTTACTGTAGGTACTGTCCTTTTAAGTTTTTCAAGGTTAACTTGTTAATGACTAAGATTCCTTCATCATATTAACAGCCGATATGATGATGATGATGAGGGCATCCTACTTCTCAGCAAGTTAATTTTAGGAAGCGTTGTGGAGTGAAAGAGGATGGTAGTTGTAAGGATTAAGAAAAGTCTTTTGATACAGATTAGGGATGATGCCTGGGTCAAAAAAAAGAAATTCTATTTAGTCCGCCATCGCGCCAGTCAGATAATAAAAAAATATCAGACATGTATTTTTTGCTTTATCATATTAATAAAAGATGACTTAGATACAACGCATTATAAAGTTGGGGAGTGGGGGTTGATACGTCACAAGTATACGTATAAAATCTACATAAAATGACGTCATGGCACATTATAACTCAATGTATCGCCGCCGCCGTAATCTTTTGATAACGTAAATAAAGAAAAAATACGTGTAGGTACGCTATTTTTTCAGTCTACATGACGGACAAAAACATTTCTTTAATCATCATTCCTAAGAAATCTTAGTCGTTATTTTTGTAGTATTCATATTTATTCATATTTTGCTCTATTGACAAATGAGTTTGCCGACCACTGCCCTAGGCTAAGATTAAAGCAAAAAATGTTAATAGCGGTCCAAGTAGGTAAATTAGTGTCCAAAGTCAATTTTTTATAAAATTTTGTCATATCCAGATAATCAAGCACTTTTTAGATATAATGATGCATCCAATGATTACATGTAAGTAGTTATGTTTGCTAGGTATATTGAGAAATAAGTCACTTTTAAAATTACGATGTCAAAGAAGAAAGAGTTTCATTCTTTCGTTCTTTGTATATCAATATACAAAGAAAGAAAGAAAGGAACTCTTTAATAAGTCGCTTTTAAAATTACGATGTCAAAGAAGAAAAATTTCTTTCTTTCTTTTTTTGTATATCAATATACAAAGAAAGAAAGGAACTCTTTAATAAGTCGCTTTTAAAATTACGATGTCAAAGAAGAAAGAGTTTCTTTCTTTCTTTCTTTGTATATCAATATACAAAAAAAGAAAGAAAGGAACTCTTTAATAAGTCGCTTTTAAAATTACGATGTCAAAGAAGAAAAAGTTTCTTTACATATATTGATATATAAAGAAAGAAAGAAAGGAACTCTTTAATAAGTCACTTTTAAAATTACGATGTTACTTGAGGTTACTTGACGATACGTTATATACGAGGCATTACGAGGACATTAATGTAGGTGCTATTAAAAATAAATTTGTACTGCCATACACCTACCTAGGTACCTGGTACAGTAGGTCGATCGTCAGTGGTAACAAAACCAGTGAAACCTGGCCTCTCATTCTGTAGAAACTCAAGTCAGGTCAGTCCAAGTGTTACCACAGACGTGCAGCCGGCTGTACCAATTAGATAGTCATAATATTTTTACAAAGAAATGTATGCTGGTCTTCTGGATCGCAAAACACTGAAAAGTTCAAACGTAAGTTTAATCAATGTATAACAAATAATTATATTGCATAATTGGCATCCGCAGATAGAGAATTATCGTGAAATCATCTCGTAAAATACAAATAAATAAGTTTACAAATTCTGATAATATCTGCCATAACAACCAAATTGTGATCATGTGACTGTGGAATATCTATAATAAAACATTTCGTTTATAATTAAAAATAATAACAATCTTTCCGAACGAAACCTTTGATCTGTGTGTCGGTCTAAATAAATACAAAAAACTTATTTAGTTTTACCTAAAATTTAATCATTACAGAATTATAAATTAAAATATTTCCTTGATTTTATATGCTATTTCGGTGTATAAGTTGTTCTGGTCGTTAATGGTTTTTATTGTGGCTTTTTATAAGTTACAATAAAAACCAGGGACCGCAAACCTTTATAAATTGCGGTATTGAAGAATTTTGGTTACTTGTACGACTAAGGTTACCGCTATCTGAGTAACCAAGAAAAAGAAACATGTTACATATACAGATAGTGCAATCCACGACGACGCGCCCCACTCCGCTCCGCTCCGTACTAAAGTACAGATTACAGTACAGTAATCGCGGAGAAGGGCGCGTCGTCGTGGATTGCACTATCTGTAATACCGGTTACAGAGAGACAGGCGATGCGCGCCCTTTGACTAATGCCGACGGCACGTGTAAGATAGAGGTAATATTTATTTCGGTAACCGGTACTAGTTGTATTCAATTTAAGGTAACCTTTAAAATACCTGTAAAAATGTAAATGTTGTAACCGAAAAAAAACCCCTATTGATCATACCGGTTTCGGTCTCTGATAAAATCCATTGAAATAGAATTACTACCACAAACAACGATTCTAGACGAAAAGTAAATATATCCAAACAAGTTATTATTTGTGGTTTTTGACCAAAACCCAACCCTAGCCTAGCCTTTTCCCAACTATATTGGGGTCGGCTTCCAGTCTAACTGGATGCAGCTGAATACCAGTATCTGACAACCACAACCCAGTAACTGGGTAATACGATACCCCTTGGTAAGACTGGTTGTCAGACTTTCGGGCTTCTGACGACCCGTAACGACTGTCAAAGATCCATGAATGAGAGCCGGGACCAACGGTTTAACGTGCTTTCCGAGGCACGGAGGAGTCTCGGTATGTAAAGATGGTCACCCATCCACAGACCAACCCCGACAAGCGTAGCTTAACCTGATGGATCGATCCGTGCGGCAGTTATTACTTAGCCACGAGCTCTATAAACACATGAGTCACGAGTGACATATATCTATACTTACTGACTTAACTTTAAGTGTATTCAATTTTTTGAACGAAAACGATAAATGTAACAAAGATTGGTTTTATTGAAAAATTGGTTTTTACAATAAAAAAAAAAGTTGAAGCACAGGTTTTTTTTTCTTCTTTTAATAGTGTATATGTATAGGTGTATTGCCTCCACGTGACCTTATTACAGATTCTAATCGGTCGATATCCGTGGTTCCGCATAGATTTGATTAGCGGAATATTGTTCCATTCTTGTGAAATCGCTGTTCTTAGGCCGCGGCCTCGAATTTTGCGGGCAGCGGGGCGGCGCGGCGGCGGCGGCGCGGGTAGTCACCGCTTGACTGGAGTGCACCGCTCCCGCCCCCGCGCCGCTGTTTTCGAGAACCGGTCCATTTGATTTTACGCATAAGATCCTGCCGCTCCCGCGCCGCCGCCGCCGCCGCTCCGCTGCCCGCAAAATTCGAGGCCGCGGCCTTAGGCCTCTGCCTCGAATTTTGCGGGCAGCGGGGCGGCGGCGGCGGCGGCGCGGCAGCGGGGAGGGCAACGCATACCTGTTCTCCAAACCAGCGGGCAGATCGCGCGGCACTATAGCGGTGTAGTGTTGTGTTCGTGGTTGTGTTGTCGAGATATTTGTTTTTATTCGCGAACGAAATGTCTGAAAAAAGGCGACAACATCTGTTTGATTCACACGTTTGTTTTTGACGTCACAAATAAAATATACAACACTATACTACAATGCAGACGCGCAACTCGGGCGGTCACCGCTTGACTGGAGTGCACCGCTCGTTGCCCGCCCCCGCGCCGCTGCCACGCCGCTGTTTTCGAGAACCAGTCCATTTGATTTTACGCATAAGATCCTGCCGCTCCCGCACCGCCACCGCCGCCGCCCCGCTGCCCGCAAAATTCGAGGCAGAGGCCTTAGTGCTGCCACTGTTGTGGGCACAGGATTTCTCGCATATACAGCTTTTTTTAAACTGTCCCAAACATGCTCAATGGGATTAAGATCCGGGCTGCGTGCTGGCCAATTCATGGTACGTATCCCAACCTCTTCGCTATATTGTCGAAATGTGCACATTATCTTGCATTAGAGTAAAATTTTCGCCTATTAATCCCATATAAGCTACCACGTGAGCTTCTAAAACCTCTGTTATATAGCGTTGTGTCGTCAAACCTCCTCTTCTACAGTTTTGATGAACCATGTCGATGAACACAAGTTCCGTTCGCCCGATCATCGAAATGCCACCCCGCACCATACACGAACCGCCTCCAAAAGGAACACGCTCCTCAATGAAACTTTGAGTATATCTCTCCCCACATCGACGATAGACTCTTCTGCGACCGTCTGCACCATTTAAACATGTCCTACACTCATCGATGAACAATACGGAGGCCCATTGCTCTTCAGTCCAATTAAGATGTTCACGCGCAAATCTTAAACAAGCTTATCTGTGAGCTGCAGACAGATTTGGACCAATTGCTGGCCTAAAAGGGGTGATTGCCGCGTCCTTAAGCCTTCTTCTTATTGTTCGTCCACTCACGTCTACTCCACGCACTTCTGTTTCAACTCTGTTTTGATGTTTACTGATGTGAAACGATTTCGTAGGGAAATTGAAACAATAAATCGGTCGTCACGACGGGTGTTTGCTCGAGTTCTGCCGGTACCAGGTCTCCTTTTGTAAGAACCTGTCTCTACAAACATTTGGTATACTCTAAAAACCCTAGACTGGTTCAAATTTAAATTTCTAGCAATCCGTTCGTTGATCCAAGCCTTCCCGCACCAAATGCCATAATTTGAGCGGCTTGTTCGGACGAAGTATCCATATTTATGGTTACGAAACTTTTGTAGAGTTAAAAAGACTAATAATCAATACTATTGGTAACAATAATTTAACAAAAAAAAAAAAAAACAATAATTTAAATAGCAAACAAAAAAAAAAAAACAATTAATTTCAAACTTTACTCTAATAACTTATAACACACGAATTTGCGACTATGCATAAATTTTATTTTCCCGGCTATAATTTTATCTTTTACTGCAGTTCTCGACATTTTCATTTAGTTTAATCTAAAAAGTTTGCTTATAAAAAATATAAAAAATATTAGTTCGAACGTAATCCTGACTTTGATGCAGTTATGAGTCCGTCAGTGTATAAATAATATTATAAATGTGAAAGTTTGAAGGTTTGGATGTTTGTTACTCAATCACGCAAAAACGGCTGAATGGATTTGGATGAAATTTGGCACACAGATAGTTTATAACTTGGATACTTTTTAATAATTAACACATAGGATACTTTTTATCCCGGTAGTAGGCACGTTGCATGCATACAAGACGGTATTCTATTCACGACACGTTGTGCACAATTTTTAAGCAGTCACCTAACAAAAAGTACATGCACAAATTCAAGATAGTATTTCAATCATTTGTAAATATTATTATTATCCCACTAATAGGAGTCGGATGAAATTTAGCACACAAGAGTTTATAACTAACAAAAAGTACGTACTAGGCTTTCATGAAATCATGTTAGGTTTATTTTGAGAACATTAAAAAAAAACTCACGTCAAAATGACAATACTAAGTCAATATCGGATAGCCATTTCATACAAATTTCCAATAATGACAGTTTGAATTTGAATTGGTAATGTTGTTTTGGTGTCGTTTTATTTTACCAATTTTAATTTTGTCGTTTGCATTGTGATTAGTTTTTCACTTTTATTTTGTCTTTAATTTAAATTTGAAGTTTCCCAATTTTAATTTATTTGGCGTAAAATTCAAAAAAAGCGAGACTATAACAGATTTGGATGAAAGTTGGATGAAAGGGATAACCCATTTAGTGCATTAGGACATAGGAAACTTTTTATTCAGGTAGTACGATCCCGTGAGATTCCGACATGTACGCTGGCGAAGCCGCGGACAAAAGCTAGTTATTACATCATTTAGAAATGATTAACAATAACTAACGACCATCTGCGATTGGTCTAAAATGATGGCAATGTTGGATTACATGAGTAGGTAATATTGGAAGACTATAAAAATACGTGTATCCGCCAATTCTAGAACTTTGTAATATAACTGTGGTGAAAGATGGACTAGGCACACCTATGATTTGCAGAAGGAGGCTGCGGAAAGGGAACGGGAGATTGCTTCCGCTAACCCGATCCGCAGCAGACGCACCGGGCGTTGGCGGAGGGCGGATAACGCCCTCTTCCAGCCCCCCTAAATGGGTCCAGGGGCGACGGATCTGGGGAAATCCATCGCCCCCTACTCCTTATGTATGGGGGGAGTTTAACACCTCACTCCCCCCTAACTCGAGGTGGCCCGCAGAGGATAGTATTGCGCTGATATATTATTGAATAAGGAGAAGCTAGAATTTGTAGATAAAACTGTTTTCCTGGGGATCACGCTCGATTCAAGGCTGCAATGGGGTCCTCATTTAACATCTCTCGCAGGACGGCTAAGTTCAGCAGCATATGCTGTAAGAAAAATCCGTCAATTTACTGATATAGATACCGCAAGGCTAGTCTATTTCAGTTACTTTCATAGTATCATGTCCTACGGTATATTACTATGGGGACGGGCTGCAGATATCGACTCTATTTTTATTCTGCAGAAAAGAGCCATTAGAGCAATATATTACCTCCGTAGGCGCGATTCTCTAAGGGAACTGTTTAAAAATATTAACATCATGACGTGACGGTACCTTGTCAATATATCTATGAAAACATCATGTACGTCAGAAAAAATCTTAATCTTTTCAGTAAAAGAGGTGAAAGACACAATTATAGTACTAGAAATAGGGGCCAATTAGTTCAACCGGGTTTCAGACTGGCTAAAGTAGACTCATCTTTCATGGGGTACTGTTTAAAATGTTACAATAAAATACCTCCCCATATACTACAACTAAATGAAACGAAATTTAAATCTTGTATAAAACGCACACTATGCTGCCAGGCATATTATAAGCTTGGGGATTATATCGCTGACAAAAATGATTGGCTTAACGCTGGTCCAGCTCCACAAGGGCGCATAAACTAATTGATTAGCATTCGAAAATATTGTTGGAACTGCTGAAGATTGCAAAAACTATCTTTGAATTGTATAACTTCAATCTCTTTTTTATTGTATAATTGCATAGCACATGTGTGAGCACTGTGACCATGTACCTTCTATAAAGCTACCATTTACTGGGTACGTCTTTCATTGACTTCATATGCCCTGGCGGCTAAGAGTATGTCATGCTCACTTAAATGTCTCGCTGGTGGTGGCTGTGTGTTGGATCGTTGAGTTCCCTTCAAAATGGTTGAGCTAAACGGTGCTGATCCATGCGTCATGTTCGTGAACGGGCGCCATCAGTAGGGACTGGTCATCTCTTATCTGCCACGGCTTATTTTAATTTTTGAATTGTTTTTTTTATTTTTTATTACGGACGCTTTTTACGTACACGTCTTTCTACATTGTTCTCACATGTATAATTTCAACATGAATGATGTAAACAATATTTTGTAAGAATATAATTTTTTAAAAGAGTGTTCGTGGAGTTTCTTGCCCGTTCTTCTCCATAGGAACCTACGCTTTGGAATGGGCAACTAGCTTCATATTTCTGACTGACTGACTCCTTGACAATTCAAAAGTGCCTGTAAATGGTTAAATTGAAATAAATGCTTTGAGTTTGAGTTTGAGGCGGGCCGGCACTAGCCGGGGATCGCGGAAGTCGCATTAGATCCCGTGATCCCCGGCGCAAGTGTGAGACGGAACACCGGGGTGGATTAAAACGACTTCAAAAAGGAGGAGGTTCTCAATTAGTTTTTAGTTTTTTTTTGTATGTTTGTTACGCGTGTACTTCGCCAATTATGAATTGATTTTGATAATTCTTTTTTTGTTTGGTAGAGCATACTTCAGAATTGGTCCCATATAAATTTGGTCAAGATCTGATGAGGGGTTTTTGAGTTAGCTTCAATAATACATATTTTTCCCACCTAGTATATTATGTGGATGATATTGTAATAGTTACTGTCACTATAATTTGGGTGCGCCAAAGTTCACCTAAATTTTCAACTCCGAT
Source organism: Xanthia togata (assembly GCA_963853775.1). NCBI lineage: Eukaryota > Metazoa > Arthropoda > Insecta > Lepidoptera > Noctuidae > Xanthia > Xanthia togata. The sequence goes on from OY970809.1 coordinate 16,715,172, forward strand.
AATTGGAAATCCGAAAATGTTCTTCCTAACATTTTTCATCCTAACAATCACAATTCCTAACTACTCTGTCTCTAATGTTCATAATTCCGAAGCATTCAACTTCATAATGTCAGTAGCAATAAACATCTATTATACTTTTATTTGTTTCCCTATATTTTTTTCTCAACATAACCATCTTTTATACTATTATTCAAAGTCATATCTTTTTTGTTTAGATTTCTTTTTATTCATAATAATCAGTATTATAATTATATGAATTGGTTTCTTGTTTTTATTAATTAAAGCGTCTTCTTTAATTTTATTTATAGCGGTGTGTACCTGCAAAGATATCCATAGGTTAGGTTAGGTTAGAACTGTGACCAACTACGCGCGAGCCGAGCGAGCGAAGCGAGTGGTGCCGCGGCAGCGGCCGGCGAGCGCTACATCGAAATTGGTCGCGAAATTTTTCTAAGTATTTTTTTCATAGTGCCCCCAAGAAACGAATCGTTGCAAAATCGACTCCACGTAGTCTTGTTTGCCCTACCCCTAGAGTGTTATTTAAAATCGCGAAGGCGCGGAGGGGCGAGGCGGCCCGCGAGCTGAGGAGCAGGTGGTTTTAACGCCCGCCGCGCGCCGCCGAGGCTGAGGCTGGCCAATATTATGGTAATTATGTTTAGGGATAAAAGCGTTATGATAAAAAACAGTAGGAGTTTAAATATATTTACATTAATGATATTATTAATTAAAATTTTCGGAAACATGAGTGTTATGAATATCGCCGGTAGCACTACAAATAGTATGAATGAAAACTTTAGGATGAAAAATTTTAGGAAGAGTGATCATTCGGATTACAAATCGTTAGGAAGAACAATTTCGGGTAAAGAACTTTAGTTGAGCCAATATGGACCCCTATAATTCACTTGGTATTCAAATTTTTGTGGGGGTTTTGTGTAGATACCACAACTAAAAAGTTAAAAAAAAAAAAACTTTTTCACAAAATTCCAACTGACTTCCAAAAAAAAACACTACAAAGTGAAAAATAACTTTGATTTCGGAAGTCGGTGTCTTGGGTTTTTTATTTTCGTTTTTTTGCCACCGACTTCCGAAATCAGTTATTTTTCACTTTGTAGGTAGTGTTTTTTTTTTTGGAAGTCGGTTTTATTTTTTGTGAAAAAGTTTTTTAGTCAGTAAGAGTCTGACAGACCCCTCTGCCCTCCCCAGGGCGGAGGACATCCATGAGGATTTCCCCCCGAAAACAAAAAAAAAAAACAAAAAAGGTACACCTATGATGTCCACGTAAGTTAATTGATCATATTTCTTTATTATTGCTGATATCTATGTTTTTCTCTACATGTGTTATAAATGTCTTAACCCACCGAGAGCATTCACCTGTAATGTAACGTTCAGAATACAGTACGCAACCTGTAACGATACAATTCGAGCATTACACGTAGGGACGTTGTTGGAATACTCTCGTTACGCGGTAAACTCTGCACGCACGATGCAGGATTTTGCGTGACGTCAGTGTGATGCGTAGTTCTCATATGGTGTAGCGTTGTGAGGTTCACAACTAATAATAGTCGAGTGTTGCTGAAAAATCACAATTAGTAAACTACTAATCACATCACTAAAATTGGGGTACAACACTAATCTTCCGGAGACTCTCGGTCATTTCGTCTCCGCTTGCAGAACTGGTGAATACTATTCCCTGTTCCTCGAAATCCTGTGTGCCCCGACCTAGGGTGAGTTCCACATTAGTTTGGTAATAATACCAGACCCTCTGCGCTGGATAACCTATATTGATTTTACCACATAAGTGATATTCGATTTCGCGTGTCATTGTCGGACACGCGGCCTAGTTATCCAGCGCACTGGTAATGGTAATTTATATGTGCTGCTGCTGCGTCAAGGTGGTGTAGTGCCTTGCTGTGCTATTGTTAGTGATCCATATGCTAGGATCACGTTACTTTGTATTTTATGCATGCGTGCTCGCATACTTAACCTAATCTTGGCATCTGTCAATGCGCCACGCTATTTGCAATCTCTCTGCCTGTAAACCGCTGCGATGTGCAGAGCGTCTACCTACTATGCTTCCCACACCGTTCCTTGGCTGGTAAAGGGGAAGAAGCTGGCACATCGTATGCGGCTTGCTGCTATCTTGCACTGCATCTAACTCGCGCTTCCTATGGCACTTGCAGGGTTCCATGTACGGGCTGAGGGCAGGACCCCTTACCCTATCCTGCTGCTGAGCGTTGCGTTACTGCACGCCACCTGCGGACGGGTTGTGCTGACAACCTGTGACCTGTGCTGACAGGCGGCGCGTGCCACGTGCTACCGACGCTCTCTACCAGCGGTCTTACGAAGGCTGTCCAACCTCCGCGGCCACGTCTGCCACGTGCCCCCGCGGCCACGTCTGCCACGTGCCTCTGCGGCGAGCCTGTGACAGGCCCCCCACGTCTGCCACGTGTAGCCAAGGCCGGTACCCTACCTCTCTTAAAGTGTGCAAGTGCTCAGAACGTTGACAGTGTCTAGGACCTTACCCGCGACCTAGCCGTGTTACTATTACCTAAACTAAATATAATTATGTATTAACTCTAAACTGTTTTAATTGTACCTAACCTACTACCTATCAGTTAACGGCCTGCGCAGCCTAACCTGTGCAGCCCTAGCCGTTACAATGGCGTTGTCGATGCTGCCACACCAGTAATCATTCTGACACTGGAAACTTGAGAATTAGGTGGATATCATTACCAATAGGTACATACATTTTTCATTCCCCTTTCTGACACGTGCTTCTCAAGCGATATCACTCACTTATGTTCGCAAATCGGTCTGAAAGCTGAAAACTATCCGTTGTCGCGTGGACCGTGAGCTACCAACTAGTAATCGGCGAGTGAACAACAAGCTGGCGTGGCGAGCGGCCGTCTTGCTGACGGCGTGTTGCCGACAAGCGGGTAGATTTTTAGAGGGGGTACCGGGCCCTTACTAAGCTGGTTTGGTGCAGTTATAATGAGTGATGACCCCTTTACCCCCCCCCCCTCCCACACTTTATTCCAACAATATTGAACGAACCGCGTGGTGTTGTCGTCCCCTGAGCAGAGGCTCATTAGCACGCACGCACGCCGTGTCGTTGCCAAAACAGACGAGTCAAGGTTACAGTTGCAAGTCTTCACTGTTGGGTGCGATTGCGCATATAAAATGTTACTTTAAACTTGTGGATTAACTACTGCTTAATCCCAACACTTTAAATGTCATACCAGCATAGCGGGTTTTGATGTTTTTTTTTTCCAAAAGGAGATTGCCCGATTTGTAAGGAAAGTTGGGTCCCACTGGAAAATTGTTGTGCCCTGAAGATTTTTATTTTAAATAGTAGTAAAAACATAGTATTTTCATAATCAGAAATCATTTTTCATTTATTCACCCTGGTTCAAGAGATATCATTGTTTTTCTGTTGTAGCACTAAGAGTCAAATATCTCACAAAGAACAGCACTAATATCTCACAAAACGTAATGCACTCCAGGAACTTAATAGCTCAACTCGGTAGTAGCAGAAAAAGCACGTATCGTAAATAATAACTAAGTAAAAGATTACGGAATTCAAAACTCAAAGTATCTAAACAAAGCAATGACGCACGTAACGAACCACAGAACATACGTAAGTATCTCTATGTAGTCTGTGCACAGAACGAAGTCTGCGAGTTCTGTGACATGCACAAGTAAATGTTGCCAGATATTTTTTTTTATAATCTATTAATAAATTGTTATAGATCAATCGATAAAAACTACTAAGGAGTTATCTAAATAAACATGGCTATTATTTTTGTGTCTATTACTTTTCTGAACATTTATTATTTATCAATGAGTATTATGAGTTTAAGCAACCTATTATTGTCATCGTTCCATCGGTTTTACTCGCATCGACTATGAGCATTGTTTATTTATCCAATAGTGTTCGTCATCAAGAATACTTTACATAAACTCATATTTGGCGTACACGTATTGTTGTTCATTTCAGATATATATGGTACAATAATACGTATAAAAGGACAGGGATAACATAATTCTATCTCATCGTCCTAAAACAAAATACTAACACAGTAGCGTTGAAGTTGTCAAATGTTGAGATCTAATTGAGATGTAAACTGCCCATAGGTTATATATAATTAAATAAAAAATAATAGTATTTTAATTATTTAATATCGTTTTAATTAATATCGATTACTCAGTTGATTAAAAGATAGCATTAGTTATTAAATTCTTTGATACCTGGCAACTTTTTTTGTATGCCAATCAAACCACAGACTACATTGAATCAAACGGATGTCGACGTAATGTTTAACTATTAATTAACTTTAACTTTATTCCCAGGGTGAAATAAATTGTATAAAAAATACCCTGTACACAAAAAAAATAGTTATATTTTTTGGTTATTATTCAAATCAGGCACCCGATACCACAAAAGAGACCTGCTCCGTGGCAATCTCCTTTATTTGGAATAACACACTTGGCATAATCTTCTTTAAACGAATATTTTAAAGGGATAAAAATATAATAAATATAATATGACTGCCTCGTTGGTCTAGTGGTCGCAAGCGCTACTGCTGAGCATGAGGTCCTGGGTTCGATTCCCGAGTCGGGCATAGTCCATCTGGAATTTCTCAGTAGCAGCCCGGAGTCTGGATTTGTGCCCGGTTGATGGCAATAGGCTCGCCCCCTATTACATGGGACTTAAACATAACTGGCGAAATGTGGGTGTACCTACTACAGGTACACCTCTGCCCAACCCTTCGGGGAATACAGGCGTGATGTTATGTGGATAAAAAATATTTAATATAATTATTGTTTGGCCAAATGTTTAAGTATATGTCCGAATTTACAATGACATACTTTTAAGATGGCAAAATTTTATTTGGAATAATTTTATTAGGCATAATGCCATTTCTATAAAATATAATTTTTTATCTTAAATTAAATTAAAATATGGTCTTAACAATTCAATATGTTGTGCTACAAAAGTTAGTGACAGAAACAAATTGCTGCAAAACCGACTCCACGTAGTCTTGTCTGCCCTACCCCTAGAGTGTAATTATTATTTTTTTATTATTTATTTATTCATGAAAATTTAAGCCCGCGTAGGTGCGCAGGGGCGGGGCGGCCCGCGAGCTGACGAGCAGGTGGTTTTAACGCTCAACGCCGTGGCTGAAGCTGGCCGGCCATCCAACGGGCAGCCGGATCGCCTGGGTCCCAGGCAGATCGCCGGAGCCCCGCAGCACCGGGGCCGTGACAGAAGCCATGCCTGCTGCACATTGCATGCTCGTTTGCATGTTTGTGTGAACTTTCTGCGATATGATGGTTCTAACTTACAAAATTATGAGTTTTGAATGTATGATAAATGAGGGTATGCCAAACGATTTTCTGCGACATATTTATGCTATCCGCTGTTATGCTAAATAATATTATGAGATAAAAAGTTCTGCTATAAGGGTAGACCCCTGAAATGCTTTTGAAATTGAACGTTAGTATCTAAGAAATTACAAATTTATTTATTAATAATCAGGTTGCACAAGAACAGACTGGACGGTGACCCCAAAACTATCCAATGTTGGGGGTCGAAGGTCTAAATGCAAAACCTACTTAACCCACAATACCACCAACGATTGATTTTTACTTATATAATTAGACTAACAGGCTAATGTACACAGTAACTGCACATAGCTACAACTACAAGTTGTTAATCTCACCGACACTATTGATGGAATTGAAAGTACTAATGCATCTCGGACTCCATCTAGAGACAAACTGATTTGATATAGGTAAAGTGTACAGAGTACTTTTTTTTTTCAAAATTATGTCCCGTACTACTATTTGCCACAGAAGCAAATAAAAGATTATTCATTATTATTCTTTTTATTATAGCATCCACAAAAAATCCCGACAGATCAAAGTTATAGCACGGAATATCCTACAGTAATGATCAATTCTAAAATCTGGCCACGACAGTAACACGAAGACTTGATCGAGAATAGATCGAAGGCAATTAGTTCCGTTTGATCGCCTCCGCTCGTTCATAAAGTACTTCCTATCCTCATATTGATAATAGGATGTTTATGTGTATGTTTCATTGTATGTTTTTAATTTTGTAGTAAACATGCTTTCTTTTTGGTCAGAATAAACTTTTATTTATTTATCTATTTATTTAAAAGAAATGATGTGATAAGACAACGGTGTGAGTTAAAAGAAGATGTAGTGACGAAAATTTAAAAGGGTATGCTGAGATGGTTTGGTCATGTTGAGAGGATGAATGAAAGGAGACTAACAAAATGTATTTACAAGGCAGATGTGAATGGAAACGCCGCGAGGGGACGCCCTAGGAGGACATATACTGACCTTATTGGTGATGTTCTTCAGAAAGGACAGGTGCATAGTACTCGCAACCGGCGTGCGTGGTTGACCAGATGTATGAACGTAAACGAGGCAAAAGGAGTATGTAAGGATCGTAGCAGGTGGCATTCTGTAGTTTCTGCCTACCCCCATGGGAAGAAGGCGTGAGTTTATGTATGTATGTAAAAATGCGTAGAGGTTTCATATAAGTATCATCTGAGGTATTTATAAATCTACATAAATCTATGCCTAAGCACCAAACTCACATGATAATCACTGTATTACAAACAATGCCGCATTTGCATAAGAAACCCACCAGTCGTAAACTCGCGACACTGAGGTGTAGGTCGACCCGGTTCACTCGTTCCTCTCATAAGTTACAGTAGGTAGTAATTTCATATACATGCAGATTGGCAAGTTACATACGTCCTGATCGTCTGTTCCGTTCTGGCCAAACAAGGTCATGGTTATGGCAGTAGACTATACGGATATGTACCTTTTGGTACTAGAAAGAGAAATAATAGTACCACATTATTTTATGACTTATATACCATTTTCAGTGGCTTATAGTGTATCCTTCCTAGCACGCCTTAGATCGGCTGAAATCCACAACTTTAATGGATGATTCGTGTCCGAGATAAATTTACGTGTTATGTACTATAAAATAGACCTACTTATATTTCAAAGAAAACCTTTCAAATCTATTTAATAGTCACTTCAACTTTTAGGTAGAATACGCCTGACAATAATTCAATAGCAATCGTATAAACTTGACAACTTACAATAACTATTCAATTGTCGTAGGCGCTTAATACTGAATAGGAGGATTCCATCTTTACTTAATTACAGTTACATACTTACTTAAACATACATATTATAGTTCTGTTAAGATGAATACATAATAAGGTAAAAGTGTACAAAGACATTATGATGTTTGATATTCAATAAAAACTTCTCCTACTATTACTCCATACTTGTAAAAAGCCTAAAATGTATAGTGTCCGGTTGCACATTCTACTTGTATGTTAATGTTATCGTAATAATTCTGAAACTGTCAACAACCAAGAAAATTATTTTCAATTTTTTTGCGATCAATCTTCCATAATGCGTTTAACAATAACATTATTAAAGTTTCCTGTCCTACATTGTGTTACATCACTAACACGGCACAAACACAAGGGTGAACCTTGAAGACGCGCCGTTGATCACAGCTTGCAACACATAACCTTTGCACGCAACGCCTGTGAAATGTTGCCATCTTTTATTGAAACACTCATCTTTTAATGGCTGGGCTATTCAAATTCGTGGTTTGTTCACCGAGGAATGAATAGATGTAATTTATGAAATCTTAGCAAAAAATACATTATTACAAACACATATTTTTGTATAATAAAAGATGTTAAACTCTGTACAAACATACATCACAGCATTTAAGAATGTGCTATAATATTTTAACTTTATGAAATGTAATAATATGGACTGTGTCTGAATTAAATTAATTAGTTATACATGAGGCATGAGGTCCTGGGGTCGATTCCCGGGTCGGGCAAAGTGTTATTGGGTTTTTCTATCTGGAATTTCTCAGTAGCAGCCCAGAGTCTGGATTTGTGCCTGGTTGATGGCAATAGGCTCGCCCCCTATTACATGGGATTTAAGCATAACTGGCGAAATGTGGGTGAGGGGTGGTGTGGTGGGAGCTCGTGGCTAAGTAGTAACTGCCGCACGGGTCGATCCGTCAGGTTAAGCTACGCTTGCCGGGGTTGGTCTGTGGATGGGTGACCATCTTTACATACCGAGACTCCTCCGTGCCTCGGAAAGCACATTAAGCCGTTGGTCCCGGTTGTCATTCGTGGATCTTTGACAGTCATTACGGGTCGTCAGAAGCCCGAAAGTCTGACAACCAGTCTTACCAAGGGGTATCGTATTACCCAGTTACTGGGTTGTGGAGGTCAGATAGGCAGTCGCTCCATGTAAAATACTGGTATTCCGCTGCATCCGGTTAGACTGAAAGCCGACCCCAATATAGTTGGGAAAAGGCTAGGCAGATTGATTGATTGATTTTTTGGCGAAATGTGGGTGTACCTACTACTGATACAGCTCTGCCCAACCCTTCGGGGAAACAAGGCGTGATGTTATGTTATGTAATTATACATTTAAACTTAGTAAATATCTCTGTATATAAACTGACCATTCGTCGTGCAAATTCAAATTAATTTAAAAAAATTAAAATACCTACTATATAATGGAATAAATTACACAATTTTCCCGCGCACGAACTGCATCAGTAAAATATTACAAATACAGTATAAATTAATTTGTATATTCATGAAAAAAATGTGATATAGGAGCACTATAGGAGCGTAGATAATACTACGCTCTGTGCTACGTGGTCTAAACCAAAGACAACTTACGACTACGCCGCGACGTTGAAATATTCATAAGTAGCTATTTCGGTACAGCAGGCGCAGATCCATCTCGGAGACAGCTAAAATGTCTCATGTGTATGTAATTATAGGTACTTTCACCAGCAGGATATGGGATCCTTCAAACTAGAACACAACAACGCTACTCGGCAGCTCAAAGTACGATGGTAATAGGTATTTTTCACGGCTTCCCAATCCAAGTTCCTTCAAAGTCTACGTTTGCACGGACGTAAAAATATCGCGGCGGGATTTTCAACTCTCGGTGTTGAGCCGAGCGTTGAGAATCCAACAGAGTGCAAACCAGCGTTGAAGATCCAGTGTGCGAAATAAAATCGCCGCGGGAAAAAATCGCCCGGGCATACATATACGAGCTTTGATACTAAGTAGAACTTTTCTATATTTTTGTCAATTCTGGAATCTGCCCGATTCCCCTCGTTGCTAATCTTACTTATTTTTGTCCGAATATTCCTTGTTAACACTACAGGCACGTTTACTTCACCTGCGATGAGTTGCGAAGCTTTTAACGATATCTACTTCTTATTTACCTATTGTAAAAACTTTTTCACAAAAAAACTACCAACTTCCACTGCAAAGTAAAAAATAACAAAAATTTCGGTGTAAAGTCGGTGGCTAATAATTTCGTTTTCGTTTTTTGCCACCGAATTCCAAAATTTTAGTTATTTTTTATTTCTCGCTTTTTATATAAAAACTAAGCAATTTAGGCATAGAAAATGCCTTTAGTTGAAGGCTCCGCTCTTCCCTTACATTATAAACGTACGAGTGGTGTGTTCGTGTATTAGGGTGTGTGTGTGTGTGTGTGTGTGTGTGTGTGTGTGTGTGAGACAGAGATTTTGAGTGTACATGAGTGGCTAAATAAGCGAATAACATCACCAATAATATTTAGGTATTATTAAGTCACACGTTGCAAAAGTAACTCTGTGTCATTATAATTTAAACTGTGAAGCCATATTTTTTTAAATCATAAATATATATAACTAATATTTAATATTAATATTTATTTTATTATATAAAAAAGCTGTCTACTGGCAAATTTTGTCCTACTTGTGGGAACGTTTAATAAGCAGTGTTCTTTTCTTTTTTTTTTTGTATTTTGGCATCATATTATCTCTTTGTGCATTTTGAGGATGATAAGAAGGATATACAATTTCCTCACTGACAGCAGATTACATAATTCGTTAAGCTTGTCAGTAGAGAATCTTCTTTTTTGAAGTACATCACCTTAAGTATCGCTCTTTGAGCGCGTTTTACACCTAGAAAACTGGATTTCGATGCTCCACCGCAAACAATTATGCAATACACTATAACAGACCAAAGATAAATAAATATCATAGTGCGTGAGTGTGTGTGTGTGTGTGTGTGTGTGTGTATTAGTGGGTCACAATTACAATAGCCCATCAATCAATCAGCTCCATTTCACCCTATGCATTGTGACGAGCATAAATTGCTTGGAAACCATATTAAAGTAATCGAATCGCAACCCGTGAAATACTTATTATTGAGTAGTTCCGGTGGCCATCAGTTCCACTTCACCAAATGGTGCTTTCCGAGAGCAAACGCACGAGTTACTATAAAAAATACATAAATCGCTATAGGTGTGCCTATAATATTTGAAGAGTCCCCTCGATTTCTCCAGGATTCCATCATCCGATCCTGACTTGATGACAATGGGACAGATAATGCAGCAGATAGCAGTTATTATTTGTTAGATCTGAATTAACAATCTGCTATCTGCTGCATTTGATACGAAGTTATGAAACATTAAAACACACATCACACATTTTGCAAAAGTTACGATGCTTACTCAATATTGCGTTGATCTGAAAGAGGATATATGCATCATTTATTACATAAGAGTGCGGAACTACATACTGTTGCAAAGTATAATCATTATTGTGAATATTAATGATGTGGTTAAATTAAAAGCTAAAAGATGTTATGATTTTGGTAAAAAGAAAAGTAACCAACAGAACGCAGAATAAAAAGTATGGGACAACTTTCATGGCTCGACTTTCTGTCTTCTTCTTTTCGTGTGGTTAGTAAACCAACCTGGTGTCAGAGTTTTAAAGCCGCCCATGGTCCTCTGACTTGGCTTCACATGCCGTCGAGAAATATCTCTCAGGCATGCCGGTTTCCTCACGATGTTTTCCTTCACCGTTTTTTGAGCAAGTGATAATTATATAATACGCACATGAATCCGAAAAGTCAGAGGTGCGTGCCTTGGGTTAGAACTCGAGACCTACGACTTGTCAACTCAACTTTCTGTCATATACTTATAAATTCGCAAGTGAAAATAACGAAACGAATTCATGACCTACCAAAAACCCATACATTACGTCATTTAATACCACAATAAAGGTCAGTAATTAGAAACCAAAACAATTAAGACCTAATTAGGTAATAACTAGTCATCTAGGCGCCGAAACACAGATAAGAACATTGCATTACCGTGACGTAATTATAGGAAACCCCCGAATCGAATTGTTAACTACACTTAGATAAAGCAGAAGGACAATCCAAAAAGCTCCTCCTTGTGGGATTTTTCAATTAAGCCGTACATACCTAGATTTTAACTTTATAAGGTCCTTGTCTATCATTATTTTCCGGGTTAGTTACTCGTTAAAAGCATGGCGAGAATTTTTGGGCGACGAATTTGGCTAAATGTACTAAGTTAAGCTCAAAGTTTTTGTTCTTTGAGAGCTTCTAAATTCCAAAATACAGCCCCCACTACCTCATCAGGTGTCTTAAAAGATGACTGAGTATTTGTTAAACAGGGAAGGTTGTAAAAGCATACTGCTACCAACTGCGACCAATGCTGATCATTACTTCTCTGCTTGTCTGCACTTCATTTCGACTCTATAAACCTGCATCGTATTCGTATCTTTTCCTCGTTAAATGTCCATGTTGTAACATTAGAATTTGGAATCGAAGGCAGTGTACCCTGCGCGGGCGCCGACAACGTCAGATCAGACGCATGCGCCCGGCATCACGTACGCAATCGATAGGTTTGCAAAATTCACTCTTACGACTTACGACACCCACTCGTCTCTATTGCTGGAGTTATTTATAGTAACTTCTTGCGTTATGGTGAGTGGAATTCGTGATTTAATAAAAAAAATCGTATATATCACAACAACATTTCGTGTAACAATTTAAAACGCAAAAATGAATACCCGTAGTAGGGTTTGGTCAAATTACGATTTGCCATTGAGTGTGCATCGGCAAAAATTGAAAACGTTACCAACAACAACATCTTAGTTTAATAGTAATAGTCCATTAATTTATTTGTGAGAATATTGTTACCGAGATGTTACATAATTTTTAAGTACATAATATTCTGCCGTTTCCGGCGTACAAATATATTGTCAGTGTTTTGGTTCGTTTATTAGATCACACATTGAATTAAATAAATGAGGATAACATTGAAATTGCAAATTAATCAAAATTAAATAAGATTAGCTATTATAGAAATGTCAAAAAGATTTAATTAAGTCAAAAAGATAGAGAACATAATAATATTATATCATTCCTATAATCATTAGTCGAGTATTAGCATTTATTAGAGGTAATTGAATAACTTACATTTAAATGTCCTAACGTTTAGAGTTTTAAAACAATCTGGTAGTTTATTATAAACTTTGGTCGCCATACAAAATATATTATTAGAAAATAGTTTGTTATTTCGTCTAGGTACACGAAGCATGTGAACTTTGCGGCTAGGTCTGGATACTACATCATTATGCAGAACAGATTAATGCTTATTTTGGTACACAAAAATACAAATTTCAAAATATATAATGCTGGAAGTGGTAATATTTTTATTTTTTTGAATAATGGGACACAGCTGTCCAGTGGATGTGCTCCACAGATTGAGCGAATACACTTCTTTTGAGCTCGAAACACTGTTAGATTCTACAGAATTAGGCACCCCATATTATAATGCCATAACGCAAAATTGATGCAACATAGCCATGGTACACTAGCCACTCGTGTTAATCTGTATAAAATGAATACGAATCTATTATGGCGCTACCCAAGCAGACACCGTAAAACGTCCACTTTTTCTTCGCACTGTTAGCCGTAATGCTACATGTTACAAGACCAAAACCGCAAAAAAGGCAAAAAAAAAAAACGCAATCGGAACGACGAAAAATTTTTTCGTCTCGAAATACTCAATATATTGAGAGACAACTATTAATTTATTTGTACCTATAAAAAAGGTGAATTAGTCAACTAAAGAAATATGTAAAAATGTTTTAACTTATTAGTGTTTTTTTTATATTTTTTTATATACTTAATACTGCGAAATATCTTTCATTTTATTGGCGGACACGAGATTCAACCAAAATCATACGCATCGCCATTGTCAACCGTATTTGCATACCGCCATGCACTACTGTCGCTTCACCTCCTTCCATACCTAAAGATTTGCTTATTACCGCGCCTCAATAGGACGTGAACCTTAAACATGTTTGTAAATTGAGAGATATGGCTCGAGAACCAAAACGCTCAACAGTTCTCAAAAGATAAACAGCAACTGGGTTCATCACAAAACCATTTCATCTGACATACTCGTACGGTCTACATGTGTCCTAGTAGGTACCACTTCTAACTACAAACAAACAGCCTACTTTCAATTTTATTGCCTTGAAACAGAAATCCTGTTCTTGACTAATTACCAACATAGTATACTATCAGTGACTATGATCGCGTGGTATGGATCCATTTGAGACATGATAACACTTGGCCTTACCTTTTCCCGCTGAAAGTTATTAATTCGCAGCTGATTTATTTGGCGGTAATTGCTGTTACAGCTTAGTGCATTCCATTGAGATTGTGAGTAATAGTTTGCTCTGAACAATTAGGTTAGTTGTTGTATAATTCTGTTATGATTCGTTTGTGGTGTTTTTATGATTAGTATTATAGGTCTTAGAGAGATGATCTGCAGCATCGTTATTACTCTTCCATCCTTACGAACTATTTCAGTCCTTTGCCGCATGATATCTCATTTCTACATTTATGCTTAAATTTAAAAAAAATGGCGTAATCGTTTACGAAAATGTGTTCCGTAATAGGATAGCTGAACGAGTGTATAGCACGCCTATAATAAATGAGACAACATCGATAATGTCGTTAGTACCGTTATTTTTTCTCACAAAGAAAATGAAATGAATCTTTACATACCGAGACTCCTCCGTGCCTCGGAAAGCACGTTAAGCCGTTGGTCCCGGCTGTCATTCGTGGATCTTTGATAGTCGTTACGGGTCGTCAGAAGCCCGAAAATCTGACAACCAGTCTTACCAAGGGGTATCGTATTACCCAGTTACTGGGTTGTGGAGGTCAGATAGGCAGTCGCTCCATGTAAAAATACTGGTATTCAGCTGCATCCGGTTAGACTGGAAGCCGACCCCAATATAGTTGGGAAAAGGCTAGGCAGATGATGAAAGAAAATGAAATGAAATGGTTTATTCTTTTAATAGGATATTGGCGACATACTTAGATAAGATGGTGGTAGCTAGCCAGGCGGACTTAGAACAAACCCTACCACCAACCATACCTAGCAAAAAAAATTGTCGCCGCTCGAAATCGAACCTGGGACCTCTGGGTCTGAGACAGGTGTACTACTAGACCACAGAGGCGGTTAACCATACTATTCCATAGATTATTTCTTAGTGTGGCCACATAGGAGACCGGAATCCTCATTACCATAGACTTGGTTCTATCAACCGCCTTTTATGCAATAACCTCAAGGTTTGTATTGCAGTTCGAATCAATGTATGGTACCAAATGAGAAGCATTGTCGTCATTTCCATTAGGTTGCTCAATTTATTGATTAAAATGCCACTAGAAGGCCGTTAGATGTGATTAAGCTAACGCAGTCAAGTAGCTTAAAAACATTTCCTTAAGGTGCCGCAGTTGCAGCCCGCGAAATTATAATTTTCTTACGTTTTTGCAATTTCCATGTCAGTGTCAGCTTGCATCTTGATCAAATTAAATATGATTAGGTATAAGTAATAGGATCAGGTAGATATGTATTTACAGAATCATTGGAATAATTAATCTCTCTCTAAGTTAGATTACATAAGAACAAATTTCTTGTGGAAAAGTTATTTTTTATTGATTATGAAATGCAATAATTAATTCATTATTGATTATGAAATGCAATAATTAATATCGTTACACCGAAAATTTTGTTTTAGATGTAAAAAAAAGTATTTGGAAACTTTGCAAATGCCCTTTTTACACCTAAAACGGTTAAAACATCAAATTCAGTGTAATAATTGCAATTTATTATTAATATTTTAGGTCACTAGCTAGCAATATTTCATATTTCTATACAGTAATATTGCAAAAATAATTAAAAATTTGCCACATTGTGAACTTTTAGATGATAGATAATTTATTCAAAAGTTAAAATAATTTTATTTTAAGTAAATACGTCCAGTAATCTTTCCATAATATCTATACGCCCAAAGGTCTGTTCATGAAATTTTATGCGCTCGTTTTCGTTATAAATCATCGTCTATTTCACTAAATAAATTAATAAATATGTATATAAATAAATAAATAAAAACTATTTCAATAAATACTAAATAAATAAATAATTAGACTAATTAGGATGCATATAAGTCACGCCCACCATCGAGTTCCAGCCGTCGCGTCGGCTAGTGTACCCTTAACAATCACAAAAACATATTTCATCCACTTCCTTTCAAAGGTACCCATTAAAGATAAGCTCATCACACCACCAACGATCGTCCTAAATCACAATTAGCCTATTAACATTGACCGTAGGTTTGCAACCAGTTGGTTGTGCAACCGCTCGGCGCAGGCGCAGAGCAGGCCGCGCGCGCGCAGTCCGTCAGTGAATCGGAAACCACATGGTGTCGCGAACAGTGAACCTCTCGTAATAGTGTTGAGCTTGTTTTTTCAGGTATTCTTGCATTTTAATTCCAAACGCGTTGCGATTTCTAGAGCAAAATCTTACAGTTCGTTAGTGTTTAGATAATTGTTAAACCCATGACAGTGATTTGTGTGGCCATTTTGAGGAATTCAGGTTTGCATGTGAAGTATGTTGTTAGAAAACATTAGAGATAATTTAAATGTTAATGAGAGTAATTATGTAGATTTATACTTTTTAATAATACCTATTCACGGTCTATCATGGTGTTTGGTTGCAGAACATTATGAAATTCCTATACTTAGGTAGGTACTCTATTATAAATGACGCAAAGCTAAATGAACTTTGGTGTCGAAAGAAGTAGAATTTACTAGCGATATACAACTACAGGTTGTCGATGTCCCTGCCACCCTGTATAATCTAAGGCACAAACAGACATACAGAAAGACAAAACAATTTAAATATTGATATTTTGCTGTAAGTATTGTATATACTTTTGTATACATTTTATAAAAAGCTGTTATTTTGACATTACAAACTACAAATAGACACTTCAATATTATTTATTTGTATAGATGTATACAATATGTAAAAAAAAACCATTTCCGATCCGAAAGGGGAGATAAGTACTGCAATAAAATTAACTAAAAGTAATAAAAAATCTTATATCTTATCTTAGAAATAAAAAAGTAATTTGCTATTTAAAAATCACATTTTTAGTACCGAAATTACCCCAAATCCATTAAAAATTAGCAAATTTTCAACAGGGGTCTTAAGTTATGAGCTATGATACCCGCTAAACAACGGTCGCCCGCGCCTCATGAAATCACCCGGTAAAATAATTCTCCACTGAAAAAAACATGTGACGATTTGTTATTTTCTTTTTTCCTGAAAATTATCACATATAAATAGACTCTCAGTTACGATACCTAACAACACCCTCACGGATCGGACAGGGTTTTTTACATGTTGTAGATTACTTCTGATGTCTCTAGGACAGTCTCTTGCCATCGTTATTTCATTTTAACTGTCATTCTAAGCATCTTGATTGTTGTTTTTTAATTTTACTAAATCATTAAGCATCTCCTTGTACTTTAGCTTATAATTATATGGCACATGCTCCATGACACTTATCTTGAGACACAAGATAAGTGTCATGTAGCATGTGCCATTGACCGTTAATTAAAAGATGAATCTTTAAACTATCATGCACAGCTTACATAGAACGAGCTTATGATTTAAGTCATGGTTACACTGTATCTGTTCAAACTCAAATTCAAAGCATTTATTTCAATTAAACCATTTACAGGCACTTTTGAACTGTCAAGAATTCGGTCGGTCAGATATATGAAGCTTGTTGCCCATTCCAAAGCGTAGTAGGTACCTATGGAGAAGAACGGGCAAGAAACTCCACGGACACTCTTAAATCTACATATATTGGTAGATTAAAATATTGCAAAATATTGGTTAGATCATTCATTTTGAAATTATGCATGTGAGAACAATGTAGAAAGACGTGCACGTTCGTAAAAGCGTCCGTAATAAAAAGAAAAAAAAAGAACCATTCAAAAACTTTAAATAATTTAAAATAAGCCATGGCAGCTAAGAGATGACCAGTCCCAACTGACAGTGCTAAATGATCCAACACACGCGCCACCATCAGCGAGACATCTGAGTGAGCATGACATACTCACGGCCGCCAGGGCACATTCAAGTCAATGAAATACATATTACCCGGTAAACGGTAGCTCTTTAGTACATAGTACTCACACCTGTGCTATGCAATTATACAATACAAAGGAGATTGAGTTTATACAATACAAAGATAGTTCCTAATTAAATCTTAACGTCAATGACTGCCCAATCATTGTCTTCTGCAATATTAATTTCGTGAGAACATTTTCTTGTTCCACCAAATGGTCTTTTAATTCTTTCGAGAGATACTACGTTTTTGTCTGTTTGATTTTTCTTCGTGCATTTTACGATACAGCCAGACACACGTTCTAAGATTTAGCAAAGCTCTAGCTTTGCTCAATCTTCGAACGTGTCTACCAAACAAATCCTTTGGAATTGGGGTCAAGATCCTTATTAGTAGGTACCTAACTTCAAATATAAGTTAGGTCGTGTTGTGATAAACGGTACTATCTCACTCTAAACTTAATGCACTTCAAGATAAGCTTCTTTTAAATCTTGTTATTTTTATTCAACACATAACATTTTATTGGCAGTTCATTGATTACGTATCGTCTTCTTTCTCTATTCTGATATTCAGGCATTCTTTAGGGCAACTCTCCGAGAGGCAAGTCAAAGGTCCCAAATTGATTTTTATCATCCCCTTTATATCTTTATTATTGAGATGATCTCAATTTTAATGGATTATTTAAACACTATTCACAGCTCAGTTTTGATCAACTAATTATATGGTAAATACTTCGAGATGTAAAATGTTTTTCCGAACGTTTTGTTGTCCGTAAACTATATATAAACAATTTTGCATAAAAAAAATTGTGTCGAAAAGTGATTTACTTTCTAAACAGTAATAATAACGTGAAAGTGCATCTCACCGGAAGAACCTTTACGTCCTTATTTCAAAACAAGGTTTATCTTTAAGCCCAGGGGCCTTATTATGAAGTATTAATGCCATCATTATTCCACTGTGAAAAAAGGACGGTGCTAGCGGCCTCATAGCTCCGTCTCTCACTCACACTGGACAAATGGTGGGATTAATACGTCATAACACGGCCCCAGGTTTAAACCACAAACACAAACATTTTTGAATTTCTAACTTTATTCCAACATAGTTCTAATCAATCTGAGTTTAAGTTCTCAATTTAGTATTAGGAACTTTATCCTGGTCGGAATAAAGTTCAAATTAAAATAAAGGGTAAGAAGGTTTAGGTTTGGACTTACGCTAGATTTCCTTTTGTAATAAGACGGTTAAATTTTAAACCAGTGCATAGATTTTCCCATCAAACAATCTGCAATACTTTTCCTAACTATGTTGGGGTCGGCTTCCAGTCTCAAACCCAAACTCAGGATACAGCTGAATACCAGTATTTTAAATGGAGCGACTGCCTTAGTATCTGACCTCCACAACCCAGTTACTGGTTACATAGATTTTCCCATCGCGCTTCGTAATCATACAGAGGTAAATCTCATATCGCCAAGTCCTAGGTCCCAATGTCGATAAAAAAATTACTTTTACTTGCTCAAATCGGCACGATACGTGTTACACTACCTCGTAGCCGTGAAAATAATATTTTCCAGTCAGCAAGGTGGTAACGAGGGTGAAGGAGGAGACACTGAGAATAGACTACTTTGACTGCGCTCAGGGTAGTCTTTTCTCCCTGTCTCTACCGGGAACCGCATAACCTAATGTCGTCTTGAGGTGCGTTCCGACGACCTATCGCTCGAAGAATGTGGTAATGTTAAAGTTACTGCATGTTACTGGGTCAAACGCGTTTACCTAATACGTCCTTGATAACGAAACATATTTTGACACGAGATTAGAATTATACACTAGTCGTTCACTGTTCTGTATTCATCAAATGGTGAAATTAAAATATGTGTATTTTTTTTTTCTATTTCGTTTTTTTTAATAATTTGTAACTTTTTAACAATTAAATTAATGTATCTAAACTAAATATTGCATATGCAAATTATTTAATAATCAGTAACTTTTTAACAATTAAATTAATGTATCTAAACTAAATGTTGAATATGCAAATGTTCTATATAATAATAAGACTTTAACTAAATTAAGTTAAAAAGTATTTAAGTATATTTAGTAGCACATGCAATTTTGGATAGAACACGTATTTGCTTTGCATTTTTTTATAAAATAATGCATCATTTAATTTCGTAATAATCATTCCTTAGTATTCGTTAAAAACACAAAGAAATTAGAATATTTAAATATTAGTTAGTTACTTAATTGGCAAATTACTAAACTAATTATTATCTAAACACCTTCGCGAATATATTTGCATTCTAAAATGCAATGTTACTATTATTTTTAAATTTTACGTAGATTATTTCCTAAAATGCCGTTATAAGTTCCATGTTTGCAAAAAATAATACTCTTAAAATAACAATTTCTCATGACAAGTTATTTTAAATTTACCTAATGAAGATTCGAATCTTAAATTGATTTTAAGATTGACCCACTGCGATAAAGATTTAAGTTACAACTACTGAAAATGAGTTAAAATTGACAGCAGAGGTTTTACGATAAACTAGCTTCTGTGCGCGACAAATATCTTGTTTTGGCATAAAATATACTGTAGCTTCCTATTAGTGAAAGAATTTTCGGAATCGGAACAAAGTTCCGAAGATTGCCCCTTACATACAAATTCACAAATACATCGTTAAAATATAAGAGTAAAATCTAAGACACGAACATCAAATAAATCGAAACGACACCTTACCCGACCCTAATTACACGAGGAGAAAGAAAGAAAACAAAAAAGATATTACGAACGAAACGGAAAAGTTACGTAAGTATAACTTTATCCGATACTTAAAAGTTCATACTTAATGTAAATCCGGTTACCGAATTCATCCTACAAAAGTAAATAATAAAAATGTAACTGGACCTAAAGCTATGCACACATTGGGAATTATGTAGTCGAGTACAACGGAAAGATTTGTGGCCATATACTGGCCCAATTTTAATAGCTCAGATAGCGTCGAAGTTAAAATAGGACCTCTAAAGTATCACTTCATTGTATTAGTAAAATATTTTCTTCCACCTTGGCTACATTGAATGTTAAACTATATATTATAGTTTGCTCCTTACTTTTATCTAAAGGTATTTAAAAAAAAGGCAGTCGTGGGGAGTGCGGACAGAAGTGAAAACTTAAAACTGGTATTTGCGCCATGTATATTCTACAGCCAGAACTAAGTGAATCCATAAGTTTACCCCATACCAAAAAACGCTCAACGCGCCTAAAGAAGTTTTCACTTCAAACATATCTTGGAATTACTCTGCGTTAAAAATACATTTTACAGACCAGCGACTAAAACAAAACATTAATCTTAGCCTTATACATGTGCCCATTATACACGTCTCGTTCAAATACTTCAATGTTTTTGGATGAATACACCTTTAGTTTCAACGAATGCGATATTTTGGATATGATAACCATTACTTCCTTTTGATATTACACAACACATTTTAAGTTCTGAAAATTTATTATAACACATTTAGTTTAAACAATCATAGCTAAATTGATGCGATATATAAATGTACGATGCAATAGTAATTACTTCGTCAATAATTTTGGATAATGTTTTCCTATGTTATAACTTTGATTGGGAAATAAATAATGATGCTATATTATATACCAAATATGTTCAGGCTGTTGCATGTAGGATCCTCATTAGGTCTTGAAAGTGGATTTATCGTCTATGCAATCACTATCGACCAAATAATCATTTGGTAGAAAGTTATCAATCATCAGAAAATTACTAATTGTGAAATGATGATGAATATTAATGACAGCAAAATATCATCAGACTTTGAATGTTGTTAATATAGTGAAACACGTCTAAATGGACAAGTGAATTATGCCAATGATGCCAAAGTCAGACTGTGGTACACCAAAAATCAAAAGAACTAGTCGGGCACTTGTAAGTAAGAACAGGACTGGAATAAATAGTAGAAGTAATAACTGTAACAGCTGATTGTCAGGGTCTGCATAAATTAACCTGTCTGAAATTAGTTGTTATGTCATTTTTAACAACCTATGCTTCGTAAGACAACGTGAAATAGAAACAGTTCTAGAAAATAAAACAATTTTTATGTTATTCATAATCATTATCATTGCTACAATGGTTTACATAACATGACCTAAATACCAGACAGATGTCTGTCCGCTGGCACGTCCACAGCAACACTGAGACGGGTTAAGAAAGCCGATGCAACCACGCTTGTGCGGTGCACCGGAGAGTGAAAGTATTGCGCGGGAGCCGACGAATGGCTTTATCTTGAAGAGACGAGATCATGAGTTAAAAATTATAGAGTTACTAACAAATTTGTGTTTGCTTAGGTACATATTTTTTGAACCAATTATTGTTGGTTGATGAAGCGCAAAATTACCCATGAAATTATTTTAAAACTGTAGTTTAAACACTGTATTAATTAATAATGTCAATGTTTCGTTGGTTTTGCCATGATACTAACATATTACGAACAATGCCATCAACTTCTCTCTCTACAGTCTACAGTCTTAAGAATTGTTGTTAGAACTACGAGTATATTGTTAACTTTGTAGAAGAACAAATTCATTTATGTCGTCCAACCACTCACTATTTCCATTTCTTAAAATACTTACATGGTTTAATTTTGCGACGTAAGATCGTAAAGTGTGACATTACATCAGTGTTTTACGTTTTCGCAAAATGTCTGCTCAATACTTGTAACCATAAGAAAAAGCTGTAAATATATCTAACCTTATCAATAAATCTACTTAGGACGTTACTGTTATACCTACATAATTATGCTTGTCCTAAATAGCACCATTACACAAAATTATTCTATTTGCATCAGACTCAGTGCATACAAGCAAAATGTTATCTAAAATAATTATCTGGACTATGTCAAACATACTCAAAGGATGTGTCTCGTAAATCAAGTTATGCAGGTATCAAGAACCAGGCACAAGACGCCAGACTAAGCAGAAATACGTACCTACTGCAGTTGACATAGTCGAAATTCTAGCGTTGGCATTCTATTGACTACAAAGAAACGACGCAACGTTTGCGATTAACTAGAATAATGAAGGTACATAGGAATCAAGTACTAACCCTCCAGGAACACTTCTCATAATAAGTATTCACTAAGTGTAACGTGGAACCACGATGGTCTCAGTCAATATGTTCGGTGTGGCAATCATTCACCAAGACGCTATACTCGGCCCGGTTCTCACAATACGGATCGACGATAAAACTCACAACAATGCAAAATGTATTCAATATTTCTAGTTTTTCTAACGTAAATTCTATTTCCTGCATTCGTTTATAAGAATTACATACCTAACATATTGGTTGGGAAAATTGCTAGCGAAGTTAATTGCTTATTTCGAAGGAAATGTTCCGTTTCATCTTCCAATTCATCAACAAGTTCACTTGGTGCTGATCATTCTTGCCTAGATACGATACTTGTGATAAACTAACATAAACAATCCGACCGTTTTGACAATTTCATGCCTCACCTTCTAAATAAATCGATGTCATCTCGTTCGTTGATTACGATATGAGATCGCAAAAAGTTATAAGTTTTTAGATAAATAGTGACAGTGTCAACGAAGCAAATAAATAAAATATTCATATGAAACCAATTATCACGCCTAATTTTCAACTTAAACATGTGTAAAGAAGACTTGACACGCGTAAGGCGACACATTGCGTTGCCTTGCATAATATTGGCTCTTACGTAAACTGCTTCGAACACTCGCCATCCGTCCACTATATCCGTACACACAATGGCCCAACTTGTCACTGTCCCTCCATCTGAAGGTTATCCAATAATTGATTTTTAGGACTATGTTTAAAGAGACATCTTCAAGGAAGAACGTGTCTTGTATGGCCCTATGACCTCCATTGGAGAAACTGGTTGCATGCTCGAGTATCGTTTTGCAATGGTGGGAATTTTGAGCGGTCATGTTGAATCATTAAACAGGATATGTGTAAAATACTTAGAAAACACTCGTGAAATACTCGTTAATTATTTTGAAGATGGGATTGAAAACACAAACAAAAAAAAAATGCTCAGACAGCTGTGTTGTCTCGACACAAAATTTTGATGTTTAATTGAATAATTAGATGTTTAGACTATAAGATAAAATTACTTGCTTCTTAATATTGACCAATTATGTAGATCTAGAGCCAGATGGGCCTCATTTTCCATCTCTTGCTCCAAATTTTACGCCAAATTAATATTAACGAGTGCACACTTTTTACTTCCGAGAACAGTGTAAAAAGCAATCTACTTTCAAAAGTAGTACAGTGCACCCTGCCCCTTTTCACGTGGACAGGCTTTAATTAAGTCTGATGTAATAAATTACATAAATATTCTCGTATTTTTTTACTTTGAGATACTCATTGGGCGTAATAAAACTATTATCTACTTATTTATTGAGGGCTATTCTATACTTGATTCCTTACAGAAAAGAATAATAATAATGTTTTTACCATGTCCTGTACTAAATATCATAAGACAATGACCGACACGTTTTTGATTAATAAAACAGGTTTATTAATCTGATGTTACCGCTAGGATACTTCAGTGTTTCCGCTCTAAGCCATAATGCACGTGAAGCAATCATAAATGTTAGCTGTAATGAATGTCGTACATCCGCTTCATTTCACATTTACTCTTCAGAGATTGGCATTTGTACTGCGCCAGTGTTTAGTATATGGTAAAGATAATATTTCTTTGACTATTCACCATTTGTTTAGTCAAAACACGTTTTGTCAACCTTTGATTTCAACAACGATACAAACACAGAATTATGCAGCTATCCATCATTTACATGATGTCTTCATTTTATGACTAAAGTAACTTTCTGTTAATTTCCAGATGTCGATGAAGCAACACTGAGCAACAATGGGAGTGGTATCCGTGGTTTCTGCGGCCACCAAGGCGGCTCTCGCAATCGGTGGCCTCAGTAAACTCACCTTTATCCCAGTAATGCTGGCAACGATGGCGTACTTCAACTATGAGCTCCTTGATCCTGAACAGAGGCCTTTCAACCAAAAAAATCTTCGAGAGAAATATGACTTTATCATAGTTGGAGGAGGTTCGGCTGGATCAGTCCTGGCTAATAGGCTGTCTGAAGTCGAAGGATGGAATGTCCTCCTACTTGAAGCAGGAGGACACGAAACAGATATTAGTGATGTTCCTTTACTGTCTTTGTATTTACATAAGAGTAAACTGGACTGGAAGTATCGGTAAGTGAACGGCAGTTATATTTAATATCGGTTTTGGTGGTAATGTAATAAGTAATGCTAGTTGTTGGCCGGAACTTTTAAACAACATCTGAAATTAAGATATTACGTATTTTTCGTGTAAATGCTTTTATAACTGGTCCCTATGAAATGGATACATTTAACCAGGGACTGAATTACCGAAAAATTAAGGTACCTTTAAATTTCAGTATGACGTCATACCGTTAAATAAAGGTTACCGAAATATTTCGATACCGTTAATTTTTTCAGTAGCGGAATTTTGAGGTTGGATATGCATACCGGTATATTTCGGTAGAAGTACTATAACCTTTATAAATGTTTCGGTAGCAGTACCTAAACCTTAATAAATAGGGGTTTTCTTTGACACACCGCCTCGCTACTCTGTCTGTCGTTCACTTGCCGATTGTTACAAAATAGGTACACAAGTTCTAAAGTGTTCGACGCCGCGCCGTCTCGCATGTTTGTGATACCGAAATCGTGTAAAGGTTAAATAACGGTTTAGCCCAACCTTTATTTTTAAAGGTATCGGTATAGCTCAACCTGTATTTTAAACCGGTACCGGTATATTTTTGAGGTATCTTAACCTTTAACCGTAACCGCTTTCAGTCCCTGCATTTAACCCTGGCTCACTAACCATTCGTAAAAATGACGACGCGTACGTTGCACATTTAATATTTTGATTAGATTCCGACTTCCGCCACTATTGCCGTTTCTAATACCTTCCTGATGATTCGTATCATTAGTGACCCGCAATGACTCATTATGGATGCACGTTTTTTAGATCGAGACATTTTAGATTTATGATAGTCGTAAAATTTCAGACTAATTTTGCGACGAAATTTGAAGTAAATCATCGCGGACACCCTGAAAATTGTAGAATAGATCACTAAGGTCCTAGTCAAAACGGTCCCAGAACTCGCAAAAATTGCAGCTGTAAAAAAAAAGTCGTATAACCACGAACTTCTGCAAGTGCTGAAACAAGCTATTTGCAGGGAGCATTTTGTGTCTTTTGGCAATATTTGTTCAATGTAGGTTTTTCTAAAACCGATATGTTATTGGATAAAAAGAAAACTAACCCCCGAATACTGAAACGTCACTCAAAATTTAAGTAGCACTTATATTTAACAGATACTCAAAAGTGACGTTTGACAATACGAAATAGATTTCGTATTGTCAAACGTAAAAACTAAACTAAACTTAACTAAACTAACCAAACTAACTAAACTTTAGAAAGTTTAGGAGCTGCTCAAATGTTAAGCAGCCCTTAAATTTTGAGTGACGTTTCAGTATTCGGGGGTAAGACTGCTAATTAAGGTCGTTTTGTTTCTTACATGAAGTGTTGTTATTTATATCAAAATGTAGCTACTACCGACATCTATGTTCTGGAATGTGTGAATGTAATGTGAACCTTTTGTGTCATTAGAGTGTACTATAAGTGAAGGTAGAAACATAAAAAAGTTAGTCTGCACTGAATAACCGACACGTTTACTTTATGAAGTTGATTTAATAAATATTGATGTTTTATTTTTAATCCGTCGTATAATTTACGAATGGTTAGTGAGAACTTTAGTCGAAATTAAGGTTAGTGAGCTAGGGTTAAAGAAAAACATCTTACTATTATTTCAATACTATTGCTCTACATACATTCTAAATTCTTTCTCTGTAATATTTTCCAGTACACAACCTCAAGACACTGCCTGCCAAGCTATGATCGACAAACGCTGCGCGTGGACCAAAGGCAAAGTGTTAGGAGGTTCTTCAGTCTTGAACACCATGCTCTACATTAGAGGCAACAGACGAGACTACGATCATTGGGAGTCACTCGGAAACCCAGGCTGGAGCTACGAAGACGTTTTGCCTTATTTCAAAAAGTCTGAAGACCAACGGAACCCTTACTTAGCTAAGGATACACGACATCATTCTACTGGTAAGCACAATATTACCAAATCAAGTTTTTGGTTTGATAACTGTAGATTTGGTAAAATAATGCTAATGAGTTTATTTTCTAATTCCAGGGGGATACCTGACTGTACAAGATTCACCATTCAACACACCCATAGGAGCAGCGTTAATTCAAGCAGGTGAAGAGATGGGATACGACTTTATCGACGTAAACGGAGCTCAACAAACTGGCTACGCCTGGTACCAGTTTACCATACGCAGGGGTACCAGATGTTCTGCAGCGAAAGCTTTCCTGAGGCCAGTCAGATTACGTCAAAACCTTCACGTTGCCCTTTTCTCACATGTCACTAAAGTACTTATTGATAAGGACACCAAGAGGGCTTACGGAATTGAATTCCTGAGAGACGGTGAAAAGCAGGTTGTCTATGCTACACGAGAAGTAATACTGTCAGCTGGTTCAATTGCTTCACCGCAACTACTCATGTTGTCTGGCGTTGGACCGGCAAGCCACTTACAAGAAGTTGGAATAGATGTGATCCAAGATTCTCCCGGAGTTGGGAGAAACTTGCAAGATCATATCGCAGTTGGTGGTATTATATTCCGCATAGATCATCCTATCAGTTTAGTAATGAATCGCCTTGTTAATATAAATTCGGCTCTGCGATATGCTATCACTGAAGATGGTCCTTTAACATCAAGTATTGGGTTAGAAGTTGTCGCTTTTATAAACACCAAATATGCAAATGCTACTGACGACTGGCCGGATATTGAGTTTATGATGACGTCAGCTTCAACCCCGTCAGACGGTGGTACGCAAGTCAAGAAAGCTCATAGTCTTACTGATGACTTTTACAATGAAGTATTTTCCGAAGTGAATAATGAAGACGTCTTCGGTGTCTTCCCTATGATGCTGAGACCAAAGAGTCGTGGATTTGTCAAATTGCAAACCAAGAATCCTCTGGACTACCCAATTATGGTCCACAATTACTTGACGCATCCTGATGACGTTGGTGTTTTAAGAGAAGGTGTGAAGGCTGCTTTAGCTGTAGGAGAAACGGCAGCCATGAAGAGACTTGGTGCTAGATATCACAGCAAGCCACTGCCCAATTGTAAGCATCTACCTCCATACACGGACGAATACTGGGATTGTTACATTCGACAGTACACTATGACTATTTATCACGTGTCGTGCACAGCTAAAATGGGACCATCCAGCGACCCTATGGCGGTCCTAGATTCTCGATTACGTGTTTACGGAATAGAAGGGCTTCGCGTGATCGACGCGAGTATAATGCCTACTATCACTAATGGTAATACCAACGCCCCGGTCATGATGATTGCAGAGAAAGGCGCTGACATGATCAAGGAAGATTGGATGGCAGAACCAATCAAAAAGCGAAGAACTCGCCGCTCAGCTAAATGTGCTATGTTACAACAACTGGGGCTGAAAAGCGAAAGGATGAAAAGATACTGCAGAACTGAAAGATGATGGCAACACAGAGAGTAGGCAAATTATTCAGCCATATTTTTTATGTAAATACTTAACAATTGACTATACCAAAATGGTTATAGCATATAAATTATAATTCCAAATATTTGTAGGAAGAGTTTGGGATAATGTTTTACTCTTATGTAGATTACTACGTACAATGTGTACCTCATTGTTAAGTCGAAGTTACTGTAGAAAGTTCTAGTCTATATCAACAATAATTTTAAATAATAAACATAGTATTATAGCTTAAACAGTCATAGAAGGCATCACAATATTTTACATAATATCCGTAGGATTCAACACAAAAGTTTTCGCGAAAGTTAAAACTGACGTTATTATTTAATCAAAAGGGGTGAAATGTTAATACAGGTTGTTTGGCGCATGGACCGACACAATTTTTTCAGGGATTTGGGAGGTCATTAGCTAGGTTCTAGCTAAGTTCAAAATAGCTTTTAGTTTATTTTATAATTAATTTAGAAGTTGTAAAATTTCATTCATTAAATACAAAAATTAACTTTGGAAGCTTGTAAGGAATTTTCTTGAAACCAGTTGTATAAAACAAAGATGTTTTTAGATTTAAAGGACTTTGGAGAATGCAACAAAATTTGTTTTGTGCCACTACACCCACAAACAAAAAAGTTATTTCAAATTAAAGGACACATTTTGGGAATTTTTTTCATTTTAAAAAAATAATCATATGTAACCAACCGTGACATTTGGGACAAAGGGTGTATGGGTAGAACCTAGCTAATGACCTCCCAAATCCCTGAAAAAATTGTGTCGGTCCATGCGCCAAACACCCTGTATATATCATATAAAACTTTATTTAGGTGGCATAGACCCATAGAAACCTTAAACTAGTACGTATTTCTTCTCTTTACATTTTTATATGACTCGCCACACAAGACATGACAAACTGATTCTGAAAGGGACAGTCAAAACGTACAGCTATTGCGTTCAGAATGCCGTTGTTGCTACCCCGTATACGGGCCAGCAGGGAAGCTGCTTTTTTGCGAATGATGGCCCGGAAACCATCAGTGCGCGCTTCAGCGAAAATCCCAGACGCGCTGCACCGCCACGGCAGACCCAACAACATCCTGAACGCATTATTGTACTGAGTGCGCAGAGCTCTGTAGGCTCGCTGCGTATATCTCACCCACAGGCCGCTCGAGTAGAACGACTGGAAATAAGCTTTGAATAGCGTAACCTTCACTTCTCTCGTGCACCTGCGTGGGAGCATATTAGTTCTCACCGCTAGAGCCCTGCGCTCCGGCTCAATATCCTCATCTTCGCTGAGGTCACCAGTCACAATGTGACCCAGATATTTAAAACCTTGAACCTGCTTTAGAGCTATTCCATTGAGAAATACAGGAGGCACATGGGTAGGTTTGCCTGATTAAAATTTCACTCTTTTTACAGTTTTATTGTAACCCATGCGCCTCCGCACACTTCTCACAAATATAAAACAGTTTACTTAGCCCGCTTATGGAGGGGCTCAGCAGCACTATATCGTCTGCATAGCTAATATTGTTAAAACAATGTCATCAATGTAGCAGGCAACATGTGTGCTACTGAGCCGCTTGACAATCTGGTCAACATAAATGTTAAACAATAGAGGTGAGATTAAACCACCCTGCCTAACACCACATTCCAATTTGTACTCATCCAACAGCGCCCCTGCCCACTTCACATGGTTTTTCTGGTTTGCATACCAATACCTCAGGAGAGAGATATACTCCCCCGGTACATCCGCGCTGCCCAACTTGTCCCACAGAAGGTCGTATGCGACACGATCGAACGCCTTTGACATGTCTAGGAAGCACGCGTATACCGGCGTCCTTCCGGCTGTGTAGTACCCGACAGCATGCTTTAGACTTAACACCCTGCTCTGAACCCAAACTGGCCATATTGCAGGGAGACTATTTTCGCGAGGTTCGCATTAAGAATGCTGTTAAGTACCTTGGCCGCAGTAGTGGCCAGTAAAATGGGCCGGTAGTTAGCCCTGTCAGATGAGTCCTCCGCCCTATTTTTTAAAATAGGTACCACAGTAGTACGCACGAGCGGCTCCGGTAGGTATGAATGGGACATATGTATAAATTTTTTTTAAAACATTGACAACACACGCAGCAAATGAACACCAGCATTAATACTTTAACCCGCGTAATTTCGTGGATTTATAAATTGTATGTTTTTTAGAAATTTAATTCATATTCTGTATGGTACCTACCTCTTTAGTTCATGAACTATATGATATTTGACCTAGGTCTTAAGAGGGAGGCGTGAAAATTGATTCGCTGTTACTATGTACAATAGATTAATTAATTAACAATTTGCACAACTGTCATTATATCGTAAGGTTTAGATATAAGTTATTATTGTAAATAAAAACGTTTCCTTACATTAAAATACTTTCATTGTATTTATTTTCCTTTTCCATTTTGTAAACAAAAGATGCTGTTAATCTATCCTTTATTGTACATGATCAAAACGTTATTGCCTCAACATTATGTGCGGTTATCATTACCGCAGGTAAAATTACTATTCCATTTAAATCATCAAAATATTGTGAAGACTTAAAACCACGATACTACATTACCACAGTACGCTACGCTACCGCAAACAACTAACACAAGTAGTAATAACTATTTCAAAACATTACAACATTTAATATATTATACGACATAAAATGTCGTCGTGGCTAGAGCACGAAGTTGTGGTTTAGACCTAGATTAAATAATCTCGCAGTATCTGGAACGTGAAATACACTAACCCGTGAAAAAGTTCTTAGTTTTACGAGACAAGGACTTCTCACAATGAAAATCTTACAAAACATGAAGAAAGAAGAAACTGATAAAACATGACGAAAGTGAAAAAGGCGGAGTTTAGATAAGTATGTGTATAGTGACTAACTTTCAAGTACTACCATGTTTACCCCAGACAATACGTAATACGGTAAGCAACGCCCTCTGCAGTTGTTTCGACGAACTTACGCTCAAGTACCCGTGTTCAACAATCAACATTTGTTTTAAAAGTTATTAGTTCAGCAAGTTAGCTAGCTGTTGGCTTAGTTCGCTGTGTGAAGTATAGATGGCGCTGTAGTTGGCTCAAGAATGGTCACAGTGATCACTTCAGAGTTACTTCAGAAAAAAATATATCTACTGCAGCAAGCAGACTGCCGAATGAATGTTATTGGAACTATTGAAATCACTATGAAAACTGACAAGGCCTGTCATTTGTGGATCACTGACAGCGCCGCTATAACCGGGCCAGATAATATAGGCTTGCTCCACTATATTATTATATGCCTTAAACCATTGATCATTATAATACCTGCGACACTTATAGATGTATTGACAATTTATTTACGGCATAAGGTAGATGAATATCTTTAATCTCTGAAACTTTGTTAATCAGATGCTTTAATTACTTAGTGAAAACTTAAAACGACTTTCTAAATATGATGATGATCATAATAATTGATGTCTTTCAGCTTTCTTTTCAGATCAATTTATAAATGGTCGCGCAGGCCGGACGCTTGAGTGGGGTACTTTAAAATTGGGTAAGGTTACAAGGTACATGACTTTTTCAAACCATCTTCACTTCGTACGTGGACTCTCCAGTGGTACGCGGACTCTTCATACTTCCATGGTTATCCCATGAAAGTATATAGTCCGCGTAACTTCGTCACTCGCCAGATTATTTAATTCGCCAGTTTCGTTGTTTGAACAGTTTTGTGGATTCGACAGTTGCTTGAAACCAAAAAGCTCCTTCCAAAAACCAACGGTCATTATCTTGTAATTAATTTCAGACTTCTGCTAATGGCCTCAATAACAGTATGTACACATGAGTATACTGGCCTATTTACCAGAGCAATAAAAATGTCCAAATTAGCATATTAAGCAGAGCAGATCTATCCACCCACTACGGTTTTGTAATCAGACTGATTCACTCAGACAAAAATAATGCAACTCAATTCCTTATAAAGAATGCATTCGTATAATGCATACAGTAGTGATTTATTGGGTATTTAAAAGCGGCAGTACAACAGTTTTATGACACTCTCCGCTAGCGTTTTATAGACTAGTCAAGCAGCTAGTTTTGTAATCTCCACCGAGACTTGATTCAGACCCAAAAGATCTGGCGACGCTTATGAATTTGCATTGCTTAACATAGGTCTTCAAATGACTACTCTTTATGCTTCATCTATTATATACACGCCTAACAGAAAGAGCATGTATGATTTTTTTACGGTATCTTTAACGGGCTACTTTACCAACATGATCTATATAAATAATAAGCATATGTTGTGTAAACAAACGAAAGCTTACAAACTAATACTACATGTATTAGTTTGTAAGCTTTAGCTATCCCCGTTACAAACATTTCCTCATTTCTCTTTCATAGTCCATCACCAGACCTTGTTCACCATCTATAACCTATTCATTGAGACCATTCCAATGAGCCCAAGCCCGAAACTTGTGCTGTAAGTTGGTAATGTAGTTGGGTTTCCTGTGTTCGTTAGTAAGCGCATCACTTGAGAACGGCTGGGGTAATATGGCAATTTTTTGTTTTCAAATGTTCGTAATAGCCCGAATTGGGTTTTTAGGGAATAAAATGGAAAAGGTGACCGGAATATTGGAAAATTGCGGAATAATGCTAATTATCTATGCTAATGTTATTTATTTATGGGAATCGAAATTTGTACAGGGTCAATCGGGTCAGCTAGTAAAAAATAAGAAAATAACATTGTCCACGAACAACTTTTCTAGAAAAGACAAAGTAATACAGTTCAATCCAGGAAGCAGAGTATATTGTAATTTTACGAGTAACTAACAGTAAATAGGTGTGCAGTAACGACTAAGGTTAGACACGGTAAACTTCTGCTTTGTCTACGAATGACCTAAAGTCGTGGTGATACCATCATTAAAGGCGATGTTATTACTAACATCGTTAAAATATTAATATGTTACATGAAATTAGTATGCAGTAGGTTTTTTTTCTTATCCTGCGTTGTCCCTCCCCTGGGTTGAGCTCCACGATTACTGACAAATGCTTGCACTGACAGGACAGGTCCACTCAGATCTGTGTGGTTCTTTTTCGCAAAACACAATTTCAGACTAATCTACATGGTCCTCATATGGCCTGACCAAGATTTTGTCTGGACTTTAAAAGAGACTGTGACCTCTTAGTTTGTTTCGGCCTTACTTCTCAGAGTAGTTTTTTTAAGATTACATGTAATAGTGATTCCAATATCCTATTTACAGAATAAACAATTTCATTTCATTCCTGGTCAAGGCCTCCCTCTACTCTTCCATCATTAGCGAGCTCGCGCGTCGTCCTTCCAGTTTTAACGCAACCTACATATTTATTCAGTTTGTCCCGCCAACTCCTACGTGACCTGCCGCGACTTCACTCTTTCAGGGCACCAGTTCTATGCTATTTGTGCCTACTATTTGTACGGCATGCGCAGCCACGTCCTGTACTCTAATTGCGTAATACACGATCAATCAGAATTTGAATTGTTTTGAAACAGACTGCTAATCCATTAAAATTCATAAGTTCTAAAAAAAATCAGTTCAACAATGTAAATAACGCAATTAACGATTACGACTAATCTGTTTCATTTTGACAGTTAATGTCAAAATGAAACAGATTAGTCGTAATCGTTTATGAAAATGTGTTGCGTAATCAGATAGCTGCTCAGTCCCGTCTGAGTTGGACAGCGTTTTGTCACGTCAGTTACATTTGTTTTAGTACGCAGTATTGTATTGTGATTGTGTTTCGTAGTAGGTAGTAGCCGCATTTATTTGAATATTATTTTCGGAACTGAACTTTATCTGATAATTGAAAATAATTTACTGGACGATGATCGGTTTTTTTTTTAAATTATGCCCACATTCGAAAGCTCGAGATTCAAAAACCAGTAATTTTAAAATCTAAGCCGTAAACCAGCTTATGTAACACTAATGCCTAATGTATGCCTAATGCATGTGCAACATTTTTTCTGTTATGAGACGAACACGACTTTATACATCCGTTCTGCTTTTGTTTTTGATGAGCATATGTTTTTATGGATTCTGGAAACCAAGACATCGAACCTATGTTGGAATCTAAACCGGGGATTAAATATCAGAAAAACCTTTGCAAGACTAAAACTTTTCAGGGTCTATCTTCAGCAAATGCGGAGATACGGCTCCCTACTGTTCCAGCAGACTTAGGTTTCAATAGCTGGACTTCGGTATCCGACTAGGCACCACCTCTAATCCCGATGCCCCTACCGAAAGCCTAATCATGGAATTACGTACTATCGAAGAACTTCATATCTAAGCAGTTTGAAACCAAAATCCCGTGAAAACGATGACCACATCTGTTACCATCCTGGTTCTATAGCGACCGAGCACTGCAAGCAGAAATAGTCCTTACGGTGTACAGATATGAACTTTTTCGATGGTACATATGCTTGAAATGTTGATCACAGCCAATATTGGTTGTGCGAAATTACAATCACCACCAACGTTGACACGAAATTACCGTCTCGAGAGGATTGGCTCTGCGATCAACAACCAACTTGACCAAGCCAAGATATGCCTATCTTTGCCGATTGACTATCAGCAGCAGACATCGACATGCCATTGACAACAATCCAATGGCCGATGTAACAAGATTACCGCTGTATTGGCCTCATTCGATGACGTAAGAGGCCGGCGCACAAAGCAAACACAACAACAATGAGACAGCGTTGTGCTCTGTCATCGTGCGAGCCCGGTAATGTTACGAGGACAGTTGCGCAAGCGTGATACCCATTATGCGCGGGATCACACTTACACACCAACTACTTACTGGTTTACTTGCTTAAAGTGAGGACTTAGGGTAATAACAAAATTGGCATTACAAACGCTAACACCGAAGTGACTGACTTATTTTCGATAAGACAGAATAGAATGGATATGGAATAGATGAGACGAGACGTACGTGAAAATATAAATAACGGTACAATACAACTAATTAATACTAGTAGTTCTGCGAGCCCAAACTCTTTTGCAACAATCAATATAGGTAAATACTAAAGTTATAAAACGGGAAATTCTGATAATTATTTTCAGAATTCTCTAGTTTTGTGATGAAAAGGCAGACCCAGGTGCTTCATAAAAACAGGGCCGATTCAGAGCAATTTACTGCATTTTGAGGAGCTATTCTGCTCATCACGCCGAAGATCCTCATCAGATTTTCACCAAATTTTTATGATATCAATTTAAAGTTACTACTCAAATAAAAAAGAACCATCGAAATCGGATCTCAAGGCGGAGATATCCAGTAGCCCTTTTTTGCCCCTTTTTGGAATAAGTCCAATCAAAAATCTCGGTGACAAAAAAAATATATAAAGTCGTAAAATCTGTATAACTAATAACTGTGTTTCGTCCATATCGGTTATGAAATACGACCTGTAGAGGAAGGAGTACCAACAAACTGACATACGAAAGCAAATTTTGCCAGACTTGAAGCAGAGACGCTTCGCTCGCTCGGTCAATAAGGTATGGTATTTAACCTAATATGGTAAGGACATCTATTATATCATCTAGTATACTCAATACTGAGAAGCTATCGTGTTAAGGGAGCCGCGATCTGAGAAACAATTATTATACGAGTAATTACACATAATTATAGAAGGTGATATTGTGAGTTGCCTCCATTTTGTGTCAACTCCAAACTCCCAGTGGTCATCCAAAAAGTAAGCAAGTCAAATCGGAAATCTTGAAGTAACAATGATGTTGTATTGTCCGCGTAAAAATGGTCTGACCAAGCCTGACCTAAGGTCGTGTCGGAAGTTGCTCACTAAATAGGCTAGTGGTACTAACACTTATACTAAACTTGTACTGCAAGATTCTGGGTATACACGTCTGCTCTAGATTTCATACTAGTTTTCATTGAGTGGCGATCATCATCTGCCTAGATTTTTCCCAACTATGATCTGACCTCCACAACCCAGTTACTGGGTAATACGTTACTCCATGGCAATACTGGATATCAAACTTTCGGGCTTCTGACTTCCCGTAACGACTGTCCAAGATCTACAAATGACAGCCGGAACCAACGGCTTAACGTGCTTTCCCGGGCACGGAGGGGTCTCTATATGTATTATAGGTAGGTATGATAGGTGCAAGCATTCGATTCGATTCATTCAGCCTCCGATATACCCGGTGGGGCAGTAATTATTTTGCCACGAGCCCCTCCATTACGTGACGATCAACAAAATTAAAATGTTGATCGTAATTTTGTCAAAGATTAGTACAGTTACATCATCATTGATAGAGTTTAATCTAATGAAGATGTATAAATTATCAAAGTCGATTAAATTAAGTATGCTTCCGATTATGTAGCAATATGTTTTTTAAGAGAGGAATGGTTTGGCAAATAAATAGCTACATACTTTCTTGTTTCAAATGTGGATATTTATTCATAAGATTTAATTAGGAACTAGACTGCACTGAGAAATCTGGAGACTCACAGTGGCATTGTTTGATTAAGAAAAACCAAACAATGGCTCTTTTGTGCTCTTTTGGTCATGTTGGGAAGATAAATGAAAGGCGACTAACAAAAAGTATTTATTATCACATCTATTCAAAAAGAGCCAGTTTATTCTTCGTAAACCGGGACCTCAGAATACAGAACTGTATTCTGAGACCGGGACTTAAAATAGCTTAAAAATCCCTAGGGACTAAACGTGATTTAAATTTGGAATGTGGATATTGTTAGTAATAATTACAATTACCAAAGAGATCAATCACGAACATTGTATGAACAAGCAACAGGCTGGCAAGAGAAAGTGAAAGTGTGAAATTTGTCAAAATGAAAATCCAAGTTGCCGCAATTTTTTTTTAATTCTTCGTCATTGGGGTTTTCATAGTTTTCGAGGGTGCTAAAGCCAATAGTGAGTGACCTCACTATGAAATGTAAATCGAAGACGGCGGCCGCGAAAATTTTCAAATTTTTGTCATGGGTTTTCGTTGATAAAAAGTAGTGTCCACCACGGGAACAGCACTATTTTTAGCTTGAGTGACGTTCCTTAAAACTCTCTCGCCTTAAAAATAGTAGTTTGCTCCCTAGGCAAACAATCTACTATTACAAGGCAGATGTGAGTGGAAACGCCGGGAGGGGCCACCCTAGGACATAATAATGACCTTATTGGTGATGTTGCCTACCCACACGGGAAGAAAGCGTGAGTTTATTCATGTATGTACCCTTAAACTAAAGGTACGTAACTAAACATTTTTGTTTTACACGCAAATAAATGAAGCACGCAATTGGTGGTAATATCGCGAAACTTTCGTACAAGTTAGATTAAGTGTAATCAAGCTAGATTGGCATATCAAAAGACATCTTTATGTTAATTGATAGTATAACAGGCAAACTCGTTAAAGTAAGTAAGTATATACATAATCACTTGATCAACTTAGTTGCGAGATTAATAAAACTAAGTAATGGGGAAGTGATTGCGGCATGATAGATCTGATCTCTCTAGAATATACGCAAACCCACTATGGTGTGCACTGAATAATTAGGTATAAGAAAAGATTTAGAAGGCCTACTCCATACAAATAATACATCTTATCTTCTTAAATAATAATCTATATCTATAATAATCTACACAAATATTATAAAGATAAAAGATTTGTATTTTTTTTTTTGTAATGAATAAATTCAAAAACTATAAACCGATTTTAAAAATTCTTTCACCAGTAGAATGCTTAATTATCACTGGCTATAATTTATAAAGATATCACACAGGCGAAGCCGCTGGTGGAAGATAGTAATCTATACTTAATAATATTATAAGGAGGTAAACTTTGTTTGTTTGTAAGTTTGTATGTAGGCGGTAATCTCCGGAACTATCAGTCGGATTTGAAAAGTTCTTTTAGCATTGGATAGCCCAATTCTTGAGGAAGGTTTTAAGGTCAGACGAAGTCGCGGACAGAAGCTAGTAATAATATAAAGAGGTAATATTGTTTGTTTGTAAAATATTTTAGTGATAGTAAGCTAAACTACTGAGTGCCTTAAGATATGTTTTATGGCATAAGTATTTGGCTTCCAAGCGGACGAAGTTGCGGTAAGAAGCTAGTTCATTATATTAGTGTGACTCTGCTGGGTCAACAAATCTAACACACATGGCAACACAAATGTGATTTCAGATCAAACATACAACGATGATGTAGTTAGAGACAACAAAATAATTGAAGAGGACCTATAGCACCTACTGTAGCAAAGTTCTTCAGGGCAACCAACAGTTTGCCAAACCTGTTGATTGTAGAATTCTTTCTAAGACCAGTAAAAGCGGTCTTGATGGAAGGACCATTTTCAGAAGTGGACACTATAAAAACATAAGTAAACCAAAGAGTAGGTATCATGTTTGCTGTTGTTCAGGATTAATTTCCTATCCTTCTGAATTTAATAGATTTCTTCGGTCTTTGGGGTCGCCACTCTAAGTGAATTTCTGTTGGTGGCAGTAAACGGCTGAGTTTTACTTTCACTCGGTCGCGGCTAGATCTGCGCCGACGCATTAACGCACCGCCTCACTACGACGAATGTATGTCTTGCTGGAGATTTGTGAAACATTCGTACATACCTGGAAATAAAGAAAAATGTTGTTAATAATTGTGATAATATTTTTGATCATGTAGTTAGAGTCAATCTAGGCCTGATAATGAAAACCGCGTCTATGACAATGTGCGTAAACAACCACCACCATGACTGGAGATCATGGAGTCGAAGAAAATAAGCTGGAACTAAGTCAGGACTATCAGTCAAACACCAAGTTGAATGAAAAGAGATTGTTGAAAACACTACTAAGTTAAAAATAACCTTGATTTCGGAAGTCAGTGTGGTTTTTTTGCCACCGACTTCCGACATTAAAGTTATTTTTCACTTTGTAATGTTTTTTTTTGGAAGTCGGTTTTATTTTTTAGTTGTAGTACCTACACAACCCCCACAAAAATTTGATTACCACTACCTGCTATGTAAATTACAGTGACAATGTAGTGAATAGTTCCTTATTAGAATATCATCCACATATACTAGGTGGGAAAAATACGTATTATTGAAGCTAACTCAAAAACCCCTCATCAGATCTTGACCAAATTTATATGGGACCACTTCTGAAGTATGCACTGCCAAACAAAAAAAGAATGATCAAAATAAATTCATAATTGGCGGAGTAATCGCGTAACAAATATACAAAAAAAAAAAACATACAACCGAATTGAGTCGATTAAAAAACTTTTTCACAAAAAATAAAACCGACTTCCAAAAAAAACACTACAAAGTGAAAAATAACTTTGATTTCGGAAGTCGGTGTCTTGGGTGTTTTATTTTCGTTTTGTTGCCACCGACTTCCGAAATCAAAGTTATTTTTCACTTTGTAGTGTTTTTTTTGGAAGTCGGTTTTATTTTTTGTGAAAAAGTTTTTATTTTTCACTTTTTAGTTGTGGTACCTACACAAAACCCCCACAAAAATTTGAATACCAAGTAAATTACAGTGACAGGAACTATTAGAATATCATCCACATATACTAGGTGGGAAAAATATGTATTATTGAAGCTAACTCAAAAACCCCTCATCAGATCTTGACCAAATTTATATGGGACCACTTCTGAAGTATGCCCTACCAAACAAAAAAAGAATCATCAAAATCAATTCATAAATGGCGGAGTAATCGCGTAACAAACATACAAAAAAAAAAAAAAAACCATACAATCGAATTGAGAACCTCCTCCTTTTTGAAGTCGGTTGAAAAATAGATTTTGAAGTCGTTTGAAAATAGGGAGTATTCTATTCTATTTTTATTAAATTGCAAGCCGATGTAGACTATTCTGCCAATATCTAAAGTAAAATAGCGAGTAATATGTAGTTCAGCGAGGTAATTGCGTAACACACTTACAATGGCACTGTCATTCATTTTGACAATTTAACAACATTCATTGCGTTACCTA
The DNA here is from genome assembly GCA_963853775.1 of Xanthia togata. NCBI lineage: Eukaryota > Metazoa > Arthropoda > Insecta > Lepidoptera > Noctuidae > Xanthia > Xanthia togata. The sequence goes on from OY970809.1 coordinate 16,755,223, forward strand.
TGTTATTGAGCAGAGCGAATTTTTCAAACATATGAAGCAACGGATTAGGACTTTCCTTCAAAATCCGTCGGATTATAAATGAAAGTGTATATCTTTTGAGGTCCTGATCTAACATTTAGCGACAAGCATACGTTATCGACCAAAATGGCTACAAAATAAATAACTGTCGTTCGGCAGTGGCAGTGCTTCGTCTACTGACTCGGTTCCACTGACTGCACACATGTAAGTATCTCTTTGGTTTTTTGGCTCTTATCACTATTTACACCGACATTAATAACTATGTTACTGAATATACTGTTTTTATTATTATTTACACACAGTGTAGGTAGAAATGAAATTGTTTATTCTGTAAACAGGATACAGGAATCACTTCTATACGTCATATTAAAAAAATATTAAAAATTTGCTAGATGTGTTCGGCGTTTCCTACCTAACTACTCTGAGAAGGATGGACCTGTCCAGTCAGTGCAAGCATTTGTCAGTAATCGTGGAGCTCAACTGAGAATTTAAGGAGCTCAACTCGACGATCAATACGAAAGAAAAGACATTTGGGTAGGCCGCATAAACTACTCAAACTGCCAGACCATAATTAAAACTAACTGAGAAAGAAAAAATAATGAAAGAGGAAAAAAAATATCCACATAGTATTCACATTCACAATAATTGAAATAATATAATACTTTACGAAGACTCATGTTATTTTGTATATAATTTTTAGTTGAAGAAAAACCTGATATTAAAGTACTTACTTATTAAAGTATGACACAATAAAGTTTTTTGCAAGACAATAGTGCCGATTCTCTAGTCACAAATGCCTCTAAATTAGACTAAAAATCACCAAAATTTAGTTTACTCCTGTCAAACGATGATTTCCCATTCTGAAATAGACTAAAGTGGCACAACTTAATTATGTATATTTTAGTTTGACAGCACTAAGATGCTACTGAGATTTTAATTTAATGAAAATGTCAATTTTGCTATTCTGAATTTTGTTGTTATTTAGCTAAAGTTTTAATTGTCTAACTAAATCTGACCATTTTTAATCGCGATTAGAAATACGATTTTAATCGCGATTAAAAATGGTGTATTTGTGTGAAATACTTGATTAGTTGTATTGAACTAAAATTTACACGAACACCTCGACTTCAGGTGCAAAAACAGTACTGTATATATTTTTCTTTTCTTTTGCTTAAATCTAGAAAACGGAGTGTACTATCACAAAAAAAAAACGACCCGCTTTACAAGACCCTTATTTATACCCCTAATACTCAACACGTAGGTAACATTTTTTTTAATATTTTCTATACAAAAAGTTTAAAATTCCATAAAAAACACATCGAGGCTGCCCCATGCGCGCCTCCGGCTTTAAAAAAATTCACGGGGTAGGGCAAACAAGTATGTATGTACATACACGTGGAGTCACAATTGTCAAATTCGATTTTAGATGTGTCAAAATAATTTTTAAATTTAGAGACTTTTTATTGCAGAATAGCTTCAAGATTCTCATAGCCAAAAGTAAGGAATTTTAGTGGTAGTTCGTTTAGTTCGGTGTACAAGAGAATCAGCACCAATGTTTATGTTCATTCTCCAGAATTAGCTTACCTACTGACTGATTATATGAGTTTATATAATTGTTTATTTTATTTGACTATTTATGTCATTTTATTTTAATTTTATTTAAATTTATTGTTGACATAATCTACTCATTACAATGTTTTTTGATGAGTTGTATTGCATTATGTGGTTAGCTGGATACCTCGACAATATTGATCATATTATTATTTTTTGCCTGGACAACCGGCAGCCAGTTCGTCATACTCCCTTAGATGTCACTGCTTGCGGTAGTGTCGGGGGTCGGGTTGCCTCCTTCCCTCATAATAATATGGCGAGGGGGTAATGGCTGATATTTGCGTAGTGCTCGTGAACGGGTGCTGCGGGTGAGCGTTTTGTGGGACTGTCTTATGTAACTTTGGCGTTCGAAAAGAGCTGATTCTCAGCCTAGTTTGAATAAATGACTTGAATTTGAATTTGAAATTTTCATAAGTTTAGATTTTTCGATGTCTAGACATAATCGATTTATAACAGTTTTATCTTCATTTTACGTTTTTTTTTAATTAGCTGCATTTAAATTCAGAATTAAATCTGAATTTAGAGAAGTTGTTTTGCTCTCGATATGTTATGCAATCATGTGATCCATTTTATTTTGTAATTATTTTTTTAGAAACAAAAAGGCGGCATATAATACTGATGAAGTCAGTATATAATCATCTGATACAATCTAACCACAACACGACGTAAATTAATAGATCGGTTACAATAAACTTGGTGTTCGACGCCGACATCCAAATAAGTATTACTACCAATTTAAAACTGTACGACTGCCTCTTTAGTCCAGTGGTCGTAAGCGCTACTACTGACAGGAGGTCCTGGGTACGATTCCGAGGTCCGGCAGTGCTATAGTGTTTTTACAACAGGAATTTCTCAGTAGCAGCCCGGAGTCTGGATTCTTACCCGGTTGATGGCAATAGGCTCGCCCCCTATTACATGAGACTTAAACAAGGTGAAATGTTGGTGTACCTATTGTTTACACCTCTACCTAACCCTTCGTTGAGCACAGGCATAATTTTATGTGTTAACTACTCGTATTACTAGCAACGGGTACTAGTAATGGTCGTAGGTAGCACTGAATTTTGCAGTCATGTGATTGGTAGTACTGTTCTGTCATTCTCCATTTTGAACTGTATCAGTATTGAAATTAAGACTGCAAAATTCAGTGCTACCAATTCAGTGCACTGTGGTAATAATATTATGAGCGAAATAAAATCCGGTTCTCTGCCTTCCGCAGCCTCTCCCAGCCGCTCTTTGAGGTCGTCTATCAAACTCTTAAAGGTGTTACAAAAAAAAAAAAAAAAACTCATTATTTGATTACCTAATCTCATTATTTATTTAACCTATGAAACTGGCGTTTGTTTTCTCACAAATAGAGAACCTCGTCACTTCTATGATTTTAAATATTCATCAATTGCTTGATATTATATCGAATAATGACCATCATAGACAACTACCAACTAATAGTAAAAAAAACCTTATTACTTATAGTTTTCTAAACATTAAAAATACCTTAAAAATTACTCCTCTTTTTGTTAGCAGAAATGACCACTATTTGTTTTAAAACTTAGCCAAAACTTATTTTTGTCGCTTAATCTAAGTGTCATACGTTATCTTAGTTTTTAAACATTAGTGCATAAAAGTTTGAAAATATTAGTGTTCATGGTTGTTAAATAAATTAAGAAAATGTTCGTAAGAAAAATGCATCTTCTTTAAAATTCTCCATACAAAACGCGGATTTCATAAATTTCATAATTTTTTTAATCCTAATAGATCTAAAAAAAAAACGTACTGGTTATCACGCTCGTAAGGAAATGATCTAATGCGATTGGATGATGATTTCGGCTTAACATAATTTATTAGACTTCGTTTGCTATATCTACGAGTATGATGTGTGTACCTACTTGCTATATTATTGACCAAATTCCAAATATCGACGCCAATTATTTCAGGATCATTGTTATTTTAGGATATTATATTTTAAAATTAATTAGGTATAAGTTGTAATGAATGTACGATTAATTTTTATTTCCTAGTAAATAAAATTAGTTATTAAAAAAAAAAGTTACGCTCCGGGAGTGCCGACAGAAGTGAAAACTTGAATATTAACGTTGTGCATTTTTGATATTGCTTTATTATCATTTACTCTTCCTCCGTCTTACGAATTTTCGATCAGGTCACGTGTTCTGACGCGAGCTTAACATTTTTTACCCATCACAAAAAAAGTTCACAACACCGCTAAAGAAGTTTTCATTTCAAAAACGGGTTGCACTCCGGGAGTGCCGGTAGAAGTGAAAACTTGAATATTAACGTTTTGCATTTTTGATATTTTGGAATGGTTAGGGAATAATTATGCACCGGTCTACTCTCCCTCCGTCTTACGAATTATCGATCAGGTCACGTGTCCTGACGCGAGTTTAAACGTTTTTACCCATCACAAAAAAGTGCACAACGCCGCTAAAGAAGTTTTCACTTAAAAAAATGCTAGTTACTAGTTACTTTGTTAGTTTGTAAAAATAATAAGTACAAATATAATTATTATATTTGAAGTATTCCACTCAGAGCACTGATTTCAACAGCACTTTCCGAACTGCATCTACGCTCTTCCACTATCCGTACGGAAACAAAACTTTGATAAGTGCGGTTCGGAGGAACAGTTTATTAAGGCGCTGGGTTCCGATTTGCCTTTGTCTCTCTCTTTTTCTTTACGTGTAAAGAGTAAAGAAAATAACCACACTTTTGTAATTTTTCAATGTTTTTCGTTGTTTTTTTTCATCATATTGCTCATATTACTCATCATAATCCATCACTGAATGCAGGTTAACATTAGACATTTTATGGTATATTTTTAATTATAATTATAATTGTTATTGAAGGTATAAACTGCTTTTAAAGACAATTAAGAGGTGTGTTTGAAGATTTTTTTGAAGCATTAATGTATGTTTAATTATGTTTTGAGTTCTATCACTGTATTAAAATAAGACTTGAAAATATCATTCTTTTTTTTTTTGGTCAAAATTATTTACGGTTTAAGAGATACACTGCTTTAAAAACCCCGTTTTCGGAACCCTGCGCCTTAATATTATTTTCAGGCCCCAAACGGCACATAAGTCAAATAAATATTTAGTGATGGGATGGCACCTTATTCACCTGGAGCAAGGAGTAATGTTTTATTTGTGTCACTGTCAATTAACAAAATGACCTATAGGAATAACGCCTTGACTTTTGACAAAAGAGCAACATCGCTATAAATTGGAAAAGTAATAGTTAGTAATAAATAAATAATAAAACTCAATGTCTTGTTAAAAGTTCATTTTGTCAATGACTGCGAAATACACTAAAACTTTAGATAAAATGTAAATACAATCTGGTTTGGTTTTTTTTTTTCATTTGTATATTCTAGACGAAGCTCTAGACACCACAAGACTTAACATGTTAAGATAAAAGTTAATGGCTTAACTATGTAAAGTAGGTTATACATATTATGCTTCAAGCCTTGACTCTTTGTAAGAAATGTGCATAAATATTTGTATTTGCGTCAATAGAAAATCACATTATTGGGGCAACATGGTTTGGGCAACTCTTCACGTGGCCAGAAAGCTGGCCTATTTTTAGGCCAATAAATCAGCATTCCCATACAACGTGGTCATGCTGCAAGCCTTTTCGGAACTTTACCCATTGACAGCAATGCGGACGAATTTTTAGATGTCCAATGAGCTATTCCCTTTTTTATATATACTTTTACCATATATATTTTAGTGCTAGCTTGTGTGTTGTATTTAAAATGTGTCAAAATATACATATCATAGCAAAAAAGTATAAGAGCAAGTACAGGGAAAATCAAAATTACTCATGTGACTTTTTTATTATACTTCAGTAACTACCAGTTGGTATATATCTCTGCCTCAAGAAACGAAATAATACATTATTTCCCTTTAAATACTAGACAATATTTTCATCTAACAATGAGGCGTACGCTTTCTGCGGGCGAAAGTGAAATGCTTTAAGCGACATGTCTCAAGCATTTGAGAAAAGCCGCTTGAACACTAAGAATTACATTTGCCCGTTTCCGTGTCTTGCTCAAATATAAACTTCCGTTTTTTTTTTCACACGAGAAACGAGAAATTTATTTTGTACTTATTTTTAAATTATTTTCCTGCATAAATAAATGTAGGTACATAATTTTCAATCAAAGAAAATGAAAAACAACAATTTCGAAGAAAAATGTGAATAATATAAAATACTGATAAGAATTGAAGGAGGTTAGTCCTCAGGAGGTCCTTATTCTGGAGTATTCACACTGACCTCCATATATACAAGTACGCTGGACTTACGATACCATATGAAATGACAGCTCTTTATTGTGCCTATTTGAAGCGCCCCCAATGCGTGGGAAGAGAACTAAATCTGACGTAACTTGCAAATGGCCGCTGTCTCTTTTGAATTGTCTCCCGTGTTTTTGGAGGTTTAACGCGATTAAGCTTCTTTGTTGTGTCGTATTAATTTAGTTGATAACATAAATAAGTGGTGGTCATTCATAGGTCAACTATGAAAGAGTGTTTGTTATGCAAAACTCATTACCAGAAAGGAAGTGGGGTTGCATTCCACAAGTTATTATTAGACATTTAAAAATCTGTCACTTATCTTATTATACGTAATAACAATATATTTGTCTTTGTATATCCGGTTTTTTATAAACCACAAAATTTTATAGTGCTGTAAAAGTTACCTGTCGATAAAAGTTATCGATATTTTTCCTAACGATATATATTTACTTTCAAGAACGGAAATCGCCGATGACCGATTTTTATTATGAATGTGTGTGAATGAATGTGTGAAACCTGTGAATTATGGCTGAAAAACATTGAAAAGCCTAGTTGGCGTCCGAAAAAATATGATTACATCTGTTCAAAGCACTTCTCCGATGACTGTTTTATTAAACATAACTCATTTTATTTTCTATAAATACATTACCTATTCCACTCCATCCCAAGAAACCCTCATTTCTATTTAAAAAGCGATCCCTATTTATTTTTGGATTTAGTAAGTCACATACTAAGACGTATCCCCTTAGTCTGGCTACGGATTATCCTAAGACTAGCAGTCTGCCCCAACTTCTCCCGTGGTACATAGCCTATGTCACTCAGGGATAACGTACCAATCCAACGGTGAAAGAACTTATGAAATCGGTCTAGCAGTTCCTGAAATTTGCGCGTTCAACCAAACAAACTCATCAGCTTTATTATATTAGTATAAACAACCCGGCCGAAATATGTGTATCTGTCGGAAACATAGAAATAGTATTACCTGATGGTCGAAAAAGCCTTTTATCGATGTATTTTATCTTATTGTCCCATCCCTATTATTAGTTCCGTTCCCACCCACTTCTGCGATCAGCGCCAAAATGGCGAAAATCAAATCGCCCCACTATGGCTCGGCTGATCATAGGTCCAGCGTACTTGTATTTATGGAGGTCAGTGAGTATTCATAATACATTTTAAAGTAGCTGGCTGATTAAGGCGAGAAGCTTCAAAAGAAAAACCATTTTTCATTGCAAAAAAATAAAATAAAATAAAAAACTAATGGCATCCTAAAATTATTTTGATTGTTAATGGCCAATAATGTCATTTTGAATGATATCAAGGTTGCATAACGAAACGACATTATAAAATACATATGTACCAATTCAAAATAGGTACATAGGTACTATAAATAGGTTTTCTATAAAATAATGTTGAAACGCTATTAAAAAAAAAACAAAAGTGCACGCCTGACAGACAGAAACATGTTGATGACGAAAGAAAGAGAGAAAAGAGATTTTTGTTAATATCTTTTGAACGGGCATGAGTTTGATAACGAAAATTAATTGGATTCATCCGAAGGATATAATAAAACTTATAGAAGAAGATTTGGATTAACCCATTGTGTGTGACGACGTACAGACACACTTCCCAACGGAAAAACTACACGTAATTTTTAAATTACATTTTTTTGTTATGTATATCTATCTAAAAATATATTTATGTTTTTAAAACTTCCTTGCCAATATAAATTCCATGTATAAGAAAGGATTTTATGTGGCAAAATTTTGACAAGGCGACATAGCGAGCACTCGCACACGCTAAAGCGTCGTCGTGAGCCGTGCAAAAATACTTTTCTTTTTTATTTATTATAAATTATAAAATTTATAACAGTCGAAGCATTTATTTTATCACGTTTATTTAATCGATTTAAAAAACAAGTTAGGATTTGGTACTTACCTTAATTATTTTTCTGGGTAATACCTAATACCTAATTTACCTAATTTACCTCTCAGTCTGTTTGTTTATGTTAAAATTAGGTATAACGGAATGAAAATTTGGAAAAAATGCGGTTTAAACGAAACAGTCTAGAATAGAATAATCATGGGTTCAAAAACAAACGCTTTCCGTGTTTACAAAATATTTTGACTTCCTTTGCTTTTGATCCTTATTCTATGCATCCGTCCAAATGTTACGTATCAATAGAATTAAGATCAAAAGAAAGTTAATGGATATAGGTACAACATTAGTATTAATTTCCGCTAATTTCTGAATTTTAGAAGCTTCATTAATTGACTATTTTACATATTTATGTTAGAATACTTAAATAATTATCTATTAATAATAATTCAGTCAGAATTTTTATCGACATTTCCCTACTTTTGATACATTATATCATTTCAATATGGGATGTAAGATTCATGTTTATATAGTAGATTATTCACTAAGGGGATAAAGCAGTGTCTTAGGTCACGGGCACTATTTTGGATCCCGAACTTAATGAAGGATCCTAGCACGGAACGAACTCCTAGGCCCCGTTAAGACTTGAATCCTGAGTGCAGCGAGGGATTCAAGATTACGCCTAGACGAATACAACTTTGACATGCTAGAGGAGAATGCTCTACTTTTCGCATTTGCGAATTTGTGACAAATTATTTATATTCCTTCTTGTTGGGTTCCGTAGGGCTTTTAGTCCGTCAACCTACTCGTAGATAGGTAGACTAGCACTAAACGACGTAAGCTAGGACCTATTTTGTTTATGGTAAGATTACCATAAAAATATATCAACTCCAGCATTTTTTTAAGTCAAAACTTCTTTAGCAGCGTTGTGCACTTTTTAGTGATGGGTCAAAATGTTAAACTCGCGTCAGGACACGTGACCTGATCGAAAATTCTTAAGACGGAGGGAGAGTAGACCGGTGCAAAGTTATTCCCTAACCATTACAAAATATCAAAAATGCACAACGTTAATATTCAAGTTTTCACTTCTGCCGGCACTCCCGGAGTGGCGATGCCCACAAGTGACACCCGGGGATTTCTTCCCGCCTTATCCGGGACAGGAACCTCCCGAAGCAACCGTGTCCGGTGAGGACCAGCGTCAGGCGGAAGGTGAGGACGCCGTGGCGCCTCCCTAGCCACTCCTCAAAGAGGGGACTTATCGCCGCAATTGTGGCGTGCCCATATCAACTCCAGCTGTCATGCCTTTTTAGCAGCAGATTTTAAAAAGGTTTCAGAAACCAATGGGAGATCTGTAAAACATCCGAATGCTCTCCGAATTTGCAAGAAAGTGCGAACATACAAAAATAGTGCCTTGTCCAAGTTCCATAACAAACAACATGTTTCTAAATTGCCTCAGAAAGGAAAATGACGATTACGTGTATCGAAAATGATTTAAAAGAAGGCAAGGACAGCCTGTGTCTTATAAAGACATTCAACTAATGTATTCAAAACATAAAAACACTCAATGGGTCATAACGAAATATTTAATGGCATAGTTAAGTTTAATTTATGTAGAGGGCATCGTAGGCAAAGGTTTACCGAGGAGATAGCCATGTGGTGGCTGGCCTGTTGGCGAATTTGTAAGTTTTTGGTGACCGCTATTTATCTACACCATTCGATCTTTTGAGTTGGTCAAAACAGTGGTGCATAAGGGGGATCGATCCTTTATTTTGGAATGGATTAGGTATTCATTTAATTAATCTGTGTCAGCATGTATTCACAAATATCCGTGCCAAGATAAAAAAGCTGTAGCAGGGAAGATATCACAAAATGCGTTTGCGTGAAACATGTTCAATAGCTTTCCGATTTATCTAATGTTTTGATGATTTCCGTTGTTCGTGAAACAAATAATTTACAATATCAGTAACGGAACTCAAGCAAACCACGTAGAGGTTAGAAGCCATAGGATAGCTTCCCCGTTTCCAATACCTCATCGGCCCCATAAGACACCGACCCGACCACTAAATAGCGTTAGATACATTCTGTTCCATTCACCTATCTAACGTTATTGTGGTTTAAACCCACAGGTTAAGACTCCCGCAGACAGCCAAAACGCTACAGCGCGACTTGCCTCTGGTGGAACAATTTCTATGAAAACTTCATGGAAATTATTCTACCGGAGTCAAGTCGCGCTGGTCTCCGCCTTTATCGAACACAATCCAATGTAGAAAGGTGTATGAGTGACGTCACATTAAATTATATTTACAATAGTAAGTTGTTGCATTTAAGGTGCATAACCTTAAATGCAATAACTTACTATGGTAAATATAATTTCGTCGTCTTTGTTTACATACAAAATTATTCTTCTACAATAACTTAACGATGCGATGTCATGACTGGAGCATTCGTAAAAGTTTGCCAAGAAAAGGCAACACAGAAAATTATGGAAGGCGTCGGCATCATTTGATAAATTGGCCCAGCAATACAGATAGTTGAATTTAATTCTAAGAATTTCATAATATGGCAACACTTCACCTTAAATCGTCGCCTTAACCGCACAATCAACGTGATCGTGAAATACCACTTCACCAGTTACATAATCAGATAATACACAAATCGATAACTTTATGAGATTATATGATTTACTGTGTAATCACTTCCGGTCGTCCTGAAATCAGGGACATCATTAAAGACCACAATGCACTTACAGCAACGGTCAAGCTTTAGGTGACTAGTTATATTTTAAATGTTCCGTACCCAAAGGGTGCCAAACGGAACCCTATTACAGCCTTCGCTGTCCGCCCGTCCGTCTGTCTGTCTGTCAGCGGGCTGTATCTTATGAACCGTGATAGGTAGAGAGTTGAAATTTAACGAACAAATAATAAAAAAATAATACAGTACAAACATTAAAAACACATGAACCCTTCGTGCACGAGTCAGACTCGCACTTAGCCGGTGTTTTTTAATTAGTAACTTTGGATTGGGACAGGCAGAAGAAGTCTAGGTGGGTTATATAACTTTAAAACTTATTTATATGTTTGGATCCGAAGTTTAGTTAGTGTTTGAAACTTGGATTAGAACTTTTTAATCACAGTATATTGTTGGCCTCTAGGCAAACCACAGAGTACCACATTAATAAGTGAGTGTATGCCGTACAAATGGTAAAACTGGATTATTTGTACGAGTATGTAGCTAGTAGACGCACCAGACGGTTGATGAAAGTGCACTGTAAGACTGTATGCTAAAAAACTGCAACGTTGCTACTGCGCGTGCATTGAAAAATATGCAAATACAGCTGTAGCACCAACTACACAACACTTACTAAAAATACCGAAATCATATTCCTATCATTGATTTAATTACAAAGTTGATACTTAACAACCCAACGCTCAATTACCAATGAAGACGACCGTATCATGACGTGTTGCCGCCATTCTCATGCAATGCATTACATAGTTAAAGGCGATACACATCTTTATGTACTCGTACGCACATCAAGATCAATTTCAAGCAAAATTATATATCGCACTTTCTATTTGAGTCCTGTTTTATAGCAGGAAATATTACGATAAACGCCATTACAGGCTGAGATAGCACGAAGTGTATTTATGCTAATTATGTTGGTATACTGAATGGCTTTGCTACCTTTCTATACTGTGGCTTGATTGAGTATGTGTTGTACTGACAATGCATTTTTTGTGTCCAAGATAAAAAAAAAATGGAAACTTCTATTTATTCAGATATCAATACCACGTACCTACTTATTTAGGTGTATTGGTGCTATAACTAAGATAGCTAAACTAAGTAAAATATAAGACTTATATATATTTTACTGTGTTTTTCTGCGGCGTCCCACCTATCGAATTTATTACGATCAACCTCGTTCCTTTCGTCATCTTCTAATCATGATTAAAAAACCGGCCAAGTGGGTTTCGGACCACGCACAATGAAGGGTTCCGTAGTTGAGATGAATTTATCCCTAAAACAAACTTAACATTGTACATGTTCTACCATACAACGATATACTTTACCGTCAATTTTCCAACTGCAAATGTATGTTGGTAACGACCTTTTTTTGTGTGTTGTAAATCTACTAATTAACAATTTTCGACCTTTTTCCTTTACCTACATGTGGTATGAGACCTTGCTTCCTGCCAAATTTCATGATTCTAGGTTAACGGGAAGTACCCTGTAGCTTTTGATTTATTTGCGAGTATAAAAATATGTCGCATAAATGTCCGGATTTTTTTATTGCGTTGATTTTAGAAGCTTGATTTTTTTAGAGCTCCAAGAGACCATAGACCTACGTATTTGATATCAATTTCAATTTGATACCTCCACGCGGTCCTGAGAAAAAAGGTCTTGACAGACTGACAGACAGACGAACGGACAACGAGGTGATCTTGTATGGGTTCTGTTTTTTTTTTCCTTTTGAGGTACGGAACCCTAAAAAGTAAGTACTAGAAGAACTACAAGAATACCTAATGTACCCTGAATTTTGTAATACCTAGCTTGATTTGAAACAGTGGCCATTAAGTTTCTAGCCCGTTCTTCTCTTTGGAACAAGCAACTAGGTTCAACTTTTTGACAAACTGACAGACTCCTTGGCAAATCAAAAGTGCCTCCAAATGGTTTAATTGAATTAAATGCTTTGAGTTTGATTTATGTGATTAAATCATACATATAATTAATTGGCTTAGGTCATGGACATACTCGAATTGATTGGCAGGTATTAAAAACCAATGAATCAACTCAGTGTATCGCGGCATATCGCTTGGATGTAGGCCTCTCAAGTTGCACAACAACACCCTGTTCTCCTTCCGTATCGGATGCTGTCCCGACAGCATTTTTAAACTGATCAGTCTCTGAGTAGGTAGGTAAATTAATTAATCAGTTAATAAAATGTCAACCAACACTTAATAAAATGTCACTTTGAATTCAACTATCTGAATACATAACATAACATAACATCACGCCTTGTTTCCCCGAAGGGTTGGGCAGAGGTGTACCTATAGTACACCCACATTTCGCCAGTTATGTTTTTTAAGTGCCATGTAATAGGGGGCGAGCCTATTGCCATCAACCGGGCACATTTCCAGACTCCAGGCTACTACTGAGAAATTCCTGTTGGAAAAACCCACTAATACTTTGCCCGACTTGGGAATCGAACCCAGGACCTCATGCTCAGCAGTAGCGCTTGCGACCACTAGACCAACGAGGCAGTCAATAACTGAATATATTTTAATTACAATTAATGATTACTTATTGATTTAGCATAATCAATGGTCGCAGCCATTACCACTAGACCTCCAGTGCTCTCTCTGAATGATTACTTGCAGCGTATAAACGCACTCTACATCTGTCTGGTCACTTTCTGTCTCTGCAAGATATATTGTTTACCGAGGCAAGCACTAAATCTTGTCTAGACTCAGTTGCTCCCTAATTAGCACAATCTAATTGAATGCCTCTATTTGTTGAGTAATGTAATTATTTCATGGAGAGTCTCTTATCTAACAAGATTACATATAATTGTAATCATACATATTCAAAAGGCTTATAATTTATAATCTCGTGTTGCCAAATGTATGTACAATGACTTGCATTATGTTTGAGAAGTATTGTGTCAGATTAGGTCTTTTTTGGAATAATGTGTATGACCAAATAACACTTTGAGATGTTAGTAAAAATAATTACCCTGGCCTTTTAAATCCTGCTCAAACAAAATTGTTGACAGACACTTTAAATTAAATTATTCACGTAATTTATTTGGGTTCTTCTATACTTTATTGCTTTATCAACCAGCTAACAAGATATTCGACAGTGAATTATTAAGGTATCGGGATTTCCGATACAGGTATTTTGATAATATTGTAAAATTGAAGCTCTATTTTTGAGCTATAAAAGCTAAGTGATTTACACCGTACGTAACCATAAATCTTGTGTCCCACAAAGTCGCACCAGTTACAGTTTCAATGTATTTATATTTTCACAATTATATTAGGTAAGTCAAATTAATCCTACCTATAAGTAAGCATTTTCTTAGTGCTGTCTGAGCTGCTACTACACATGTTTAATAATATGCAATAAATTATCACATCGACAAATTAATTGTTAACGTCAATTCAGAAATATCAGTAAAACATAAATTAATATCTGTAAGCCATTGTATCTACGACACGTAAATACTACTGCTTCATCTCAACGATGAATCTTCATTAATTTGCATAATCCTCTTCAGTAAGTTACATCTATTAATCATTTTAGGAAGATACAACTTTGATCATTTAAACTGGACTTAAACTTACGTAATACTGAAATGATTATTAAATGCTATAAAAACACTATTAACTATTTAACATTGCAATGAATTACTGATTGGTGCACCGTTGAAATTGAATAAACCGCTTCTTACCTATAATGATGGTTCTGTCATTTCCATACGTCAAATTGACGTAAGTGGCAATGTCATTTATGTCATTACTATTACATAATCATGGCGGTTGCGTTAAAATGACGTACAGAAGCATTGAGCGATGCATGTTATGGATGACAGGAAACTCATGTGATTCGTGTAATCAGATTTATAACGATAAGTAGCTTGATGTTTAGATAGCTGAGAGAAAATGGGCTATTTTGATAGACTCAACAAAGGAAATACGATGTTAGATGTTTTTGTAAAAATGTACTTACAAGGACCAATGATGTTAGACAAGGAGGTAAATTGCCGACTACTTCCGGAAAATCGCTGAATTACAGGCCGAATCTTTGACTGATCAGATTCTATCAAAATTAAAGACATGATTCAACTTTCCATCAACAATAGGAAAGTAGTATGTAAGTCTCTAGGAGACATTATATTAATATTCACGTAAAAAAACACCCCAAAACAGTTCCGATAAGAAGAGAAAAGAATCGCAACCATCAGACATTTAAAAAAAAGTTTTGCCATGTAATGTAACGAATTGTCAGGTCGCAATCACACATCACCAAAGTTAACTTCCAAACTATAATTACAAGGCATTGTTACAAGATCAGGAAGCATCACCCAACAACGGTGCGGTACGGGGCTAAGCACAGGAGTAGGAGAGCGTTCGGGTGTGTGACGTGCGCATGCGCATTGGCGGTTAAGCGCGCGCGCCGGCCACTACGCGCCACTCTCGATCTCTAGCGATAGCGGTGAAAACAGTACACGTGTTAGTGTCCCCTCTTTAATAAGGATTTGCACTGACCGAAGCGTTACATCCCTATTGATAAAGGTAGGTGCTAATTGTTATTTATTTTTAATATAAGTGTGCGGGAAACTTTATTGGCAATGTTACAATTTTAAGAAAATTCTGTGAGTTTTATCCATCTGTAGATTCTGTTCTGGAATCAGTCCCAGTGATTCGAAAAGATCCCTGCTGATGGGCCTTAAACCTTATGGGATTTAATCACATTAGTGTAAATTAATGTTCTGATTTGAGTGAATTATGATAATTGAATTGAGGACACCATTTCAGATAATAATCTTTATTATGGGACATACACAAAGACTTTTAATGAAAACTCTTTGTTCGTGTTTCATTATGATAACAACAATAGCATGATGTCGTCAGTCTAAAGTTCAAGTTACGCGTAATTATTTAACACTAACTTAATTGAACTAAATTACTTAACCATTATCGTAAAGAGGTAAATACATCTGATATTGAAAGTAAAACATGTTCCACTACAAGGAAAACTGTTCGAATTTGACATTTCGTTTAAATTTAATGACATTAAATCTGTAAGAAGTTTATATCATGTAATTATTATAGTAAATGTATGATATTGCTCGTATAATACCCCCTTATTTTATGGCTAACGTCTAACAACTATAGTTTTCTCAATTCAAAGATAAAAAGGAGTAAATAATGGCGTAAAATTATCAATTCGAAGATAAGAGGAGTAATTACTGGCGTAAAATTAAGAATTTGATAGAAAGGTAAGATCCTTCGTTGTCACTAGTACCATTAACAGTTCCATGATGGAACTACTGATTGTTTTTTTTTATCACTAGTTCCATTTTAAAAGGATCTGAAAATAATGGAACTAATGTTGAATTTGTTATCATTAGTTCCATTTTGAAAGAATCTGAAAATAATGGAACTAATGTTGAATTTGTTATAGTAGTTCCACATTATTATTTTAGGCACTTGTGATTTTTTTTAAGGGTGTAAAAACACTGAAGTTAAAAACACTTTGTTTTTATAATAATTATATTCAATAAAATCAACTTTTTTTTTATGTATGATTCAGATTAATTACATTTATTACAGTACGCGCTCAACGAAGTTTATCTAAAAAATGACCCACAGATATTTCACCTGTTATTAACTGCATTTGGGCTTTAATGACTAAGTCATTTCTGTCTCTGTAAATTCTTCGTCGTTTAGGTTGGGAGCTCTGCCCATAGTTTTTTGGCAGGGCAGTCGTTTTTAATATTTTTAAATTATTTATTTTTATTATTTACATTTTAGTCTTTATTCATGCTAGGTGGCTTTAAAACTAAAACTTCAAATAAATATAGTATGGACTACGAAAGTTTAGGTACATTTTTTTTTCACCACTAAGGTGTTGCGTTAATCTTAACCAATATGTTTATTTTTTTTATTTTACTAGCCTAAGTATGTTACTCGTGTGAAATTCAATCATTTATGAAACCGTTCAATCGTTTAGACATTCTCAGTCTTACTAAAGCCTTATTATATCGTTTGCACAGCCAAAGATGCAATGTTTGTTTTGACGTACACCGTATCTAAATAAAAGTGGTGCCCATAAATTATATACATATATTTGGAATGTGCTCATCAAGGCCTTCAATTTGATATCCAAAATGTTTTTTTTTTTTTTTCACTTTTCAAAATGTGGTTCCATTTTGAAAAGTGAAATTTTTTTTCAACACGACTGCCCTGCCAAAAAACTATGGGCAGAGCTCCCAACCTAAACGACGAAGAATTTACAGAGACAGAAATGACTTAGTCATTAAAGCCCAAATGCAGTTAATAACAGGTGAAATATCTGTGGGTCATTTTTTAGATAAACTTCGTTGAGCGCGTACTGTAATAAATGTAATTAATCTGAATCATACATTAAAAAAAAGTTGATTTTATTGAATATAATTATTATAAACACAAAGTGTTTTTAACTTCAGTGTTTTTACACCCTTAAAAAAATTCACAAGTGCCTAAAATAATAATGTGGAACTACTATAACAAATTCAACATTAGTTCCATTATTTTCAGATTCTTTCAAAATGGAACTAATGATAACAAATTCAACATTAGTTCCATTCTTTTCAGATCCTTTTAAAATGGAACTAGTGATAAAAAAAAAACAATCAGTAGTTCCATCATGGAACTGTTAATGGTACTAGTGACAACGAAGGGGTAAGATAGAGAGATGAAACTAACATTCTGTAACATAATAATATACTCATTATAGAGGCTGCTTCAGTTTCATGAAAGTGACTGAAAATAATTAGCAGCCGTGTTGAATGTTACCACTAATTTGGTTGCAAATTACCTACTAGTATTCCTTTTTGACCCAACTTCGCGACAGAAAAGGGTTAGGGTTATGTTTTTCACGCGTAGCTATGTAAGTATCCTTGTATCTGGAATAATTTAAACCCTCGAAGCATACAAACGGCTGGAGGTATTTTATTATAAGAGGTTTCTATTGAATAAATCCTAAAATAGATGCAAGCTAGGTTTAATGTTTATAAAATCAAAATGGCGGATTTAGACGTCAATAAGTAGGTAACGTTTTCATTTTTTTTTGTTGTAAATATTGCAAATATTGTTAGGATTGGTTCACAACGATAGGGCAACATGTGTTGATCGAACTCAAAGGCTCTTGATCTCTAGTCTTTGTCCTAAATGTTGGGCTATTTTCTATTAAAATTCACATCATCATGCTCGGATCTGTCAAAGAACTCAATGGTTCTGTCCCACTGCGATTTCTTTACAGTTGATGTTCGTGTACTAACAACGAGCTCCTGTCATACCTTGGGTGTAAAAAAAAGGACAACAGGACCAGTTGGAGCAAATGCATACGTAGGTTAGGTACTACTTTTCTGAGAATTCCTTTTTCCGATGGAATGTTAACTTAAACTAAGGCCCTTCACGACCCACAGGCGGCACGGCACGGCATAAAAATCTATTGCCGTGCCGAACCGCCAGTGGACGCAAGCCCTAAGAGTCCATTTCCCTCTTAAATCTGAGAGTCACGTTACTGATTAGCAATCCGAAGTCAAGACAGTTACGACTACCTTATTAAAGGTGACTCGGATATAAGATATTATGGACTAATCTTACACTGAATATAACATAAAGCGACAGGCTATAATTTAGCACTTATGATTCAATATAATGACGACAATGACTGATATATAAGACATTAATACCATCATGGTCACTTACAAAGTCGCAGCAATACAATGTTTGATATTTACAATCACTTAATGCCAGTTTCCATGACTTTTCATTAGATTTTTATTGGCTTGTTATTGTATTATTTCAATATTTTGTAACTAGCTATATTATAGACAGCTTTCTTAGCAGTCTTTAAACAGACTAAGCAAGGAAAGCCTGTACAGGTGGAGGTTCATAGAAGGTTCCGCCTTGGAGTGTAAATGTGGTGCTGTTCCACAAACGATGGGGCACTTAATATCATGTCCAGCGTTTCCTGTCAGCTGCACGTTACAGGAACCGATAGACACTAGTGATGGCGCCAAACATGTAGGCGAATTCTAGGCCGAGTCCATTTAGATTGTCATCAAAACGCTAAGAAGAAGAGAAGAAGAAGATGTCTAGCTCTAGCGGACGATCTGTCGCGTCAATTTGGTCCTTGTAGTTTAACACTGTTACATCTGTTGAATCCACTGGATGCGGGAAGCACAGAACCACTCGAAGTGGCGGTGCTTAGGGGATGTCCAGCAGTGGACGTCTTTCGGCTGAAATGGTGATGAAGATGACATGTAGAGAAGTAAGGATACGGGTTTTAAGATTTTTTTAAAATATATATAAACTTTTTATAAGTGAAAACTATATGTTCGTATAACAAATCAGGTTTTGAATCGGTTATTAATTAATTTACTATAATCGATTACTAATTTATTAGTGATTATTAAGTTTATTATTAAATTTTGTTTGTCGACTTTTATAACCTTATGTATAATTATCGACAATTATTTGCCTATATTTCAGGTTTTCAGTCATACGAGTATGAGAAACGAATGTCTTAGTATAATCATATCGGCATATAAAACACTTAAAATATTATTGTTTCTTTCGCAAACTTCACCAAATAACATTTATCTAATTTATTTGCCTATATTTCAGGTTTTCAGTTATAATGATGAGAAACGCTAAATGTCTTAGTATAATCACATCGGCATATAAAACACTTCAAATATTATTGATTCTTTCGTAACTTCACCAAATAACATTTATCTAAGAGTTTACGTCTTCTAAGTTTATGAACGTGAAAGCTAGCTACAGCTGATCTTTGCGTACGCGACGCTATAGACTATAAAGATTATTTAGTAAGAGTATTTCTCAAATTCGTCTCGGTGAATCACAATATATAACGGCACGCCAATTAGTGTTGTCAAAATCGTAGAAATATCGTCTAACGCGTGATGACGTCGCTGCTTTCATTTCATACGAGTAGCTTATCTTGTTAACTTGGAATAATTTTAACTGGTATGAGAAAGAATGTTGCTATCCACTTGTGACAATCAGTGTATAATATTTTCGTTCCGGCAAGGGTTTACTGCAACTTTGCAAGAGATCATACTTTGACTAGGTGAATAAATTTGCAATTATACCTATAGTTACATCATCTTATGTTTGTGCCAGAAAGATAACGTTATATTTTTCGAAACGGTTTCGTCTTAAAAACCTAAGAAACGATTTGTTTCGGTTACGGTCGAACGGAACGTTACTAATACGTATTTGAAGAAGAAAAAAATTCAAATGGTTCTCGGTTAATAAAACTTTTACAACCGTTTTTAACCATTTTTTGTTTTGATTGATAGGAAACCCGCAACACAACCCTAATCAATACGTAAGCGGCAAGCGCATTGGAACCAATGATGTTATTGTAATGAAATGAAGATAAGGTACAATTTAACTAAACAAGTTCATGCTTGTCGGCGGAATAAACCGGTTTTTGAAAACATTCGCATTTCGTTTTCGTTCCGTACAAAATGGTGTACTGGTTGTACAAAGAACTGTAAAATCGTTATTTTAAATAACGTTTCCGGGCCCTGCTTAATTACCTATAGTAGGTATTACTTCCTCACCGGTATAGCAATTCACGCTTAAGAGTGGACTACGTTGATTACAGCCGATTGGATTTACGCCTTGTCACCAAAGTTTAAACTGTGTAGATACTACTTTGGTGATCATGATTCGATACTCACGTTAATTTTTTGGCAGTACGCCATAGGTACCCACTGATCAAACCAAATGACCGTGAATGTGCCATTTTACCTAGTGTTTACAAACTACCAGTCTTACCAAGGAGTATTCTGTTACCCAGTTACTGGGTTGTGGAGGTCAGATAGGCGGTCGCTCCATGTGAAATACTGGTATTCAGCTGCATCCTGTTAGACTGGAAGCCGACCCCAACACAGTGGTGAAAAGGCTAGGCAGATTGATTGAGTGTTTACAAACCACAGAAATCAGTACCAGGTGGTGCTCATAAATTAATCATGGTATATATGTAATTGTGCCCATACTTTAAGTGCTCAATCTATTCAAGCAGTCAATAGGGTAATAGAAATCAGATTTCAACAGCAAATACAAGTGAGGTGGACATCCACCAACCCGCACTGGGTCCGCATGGTAGATTCCCCACTTCGTCTCAAAGACCGGCCTGAGTCCCAGCAGTGGGAATGTTATTGACTGATTATGCTTATGCCCTCAAAGTAGGAGAAATCTAAAACAACTCTTCAACCTCTAGTTATACGACAAGCCTGAAAGTCGTAACAGGGGAAGTAATTTCATTTTATGGCACAGTATGCGGTGAGTTGGCAAACTGTTAGGACCAATTATTCTGCACTATTGCACCTTACAACGTTGATTAAGTAGTGGTGTTAATTACTAATATACAACAGTTCAGCGATGTATTACCGGTCTGCCCCGCGGTTTGACATTTACGTCACTTTCAAAAAATTCAGATTTTTTTGGTATTACCTGTAAACTTTTGATTATTTTTGGTCTAATTGACGAGAATATCCGTCAGACCATAGGTTAAAACAGCCCACAGACGATAATCGCCATTGTTTAGCAGTAAAAATAGTGATTTAAGCCGCGTGAGTCATCAATTCTCATCTAATTCTAATCAATTGGTCGCAGTGGGAGTCGGTATCTTGTAGACTGGGGGTAAACATATTGGGCACAATTCTATTTAAGTTTCGAATTTGTTAAGCATTTCTAAAGCCACGGTCCCACGGCCTGTCGACGCCTGTCGCAGCCCGTGCCGAGCATTCCCACCACAGGCCTCATCGGATCGACGGCTCATCGGCTCATCGGTTTCCCACGGCCTATTAGTCTGGCTTGGCTCGAACTGGCCTGTGAGACAGCAGACCGTGAGACCTCAGCATAAGTTGGACAAACTTGCACGCATATCAAAGGACCAAAATACGGATTCGTGACTTGTAACTTAGGAATTAAGTCGAAAGGATGAGCAGCAGCATTTTCCCGTCTGATTAAAACAGTTTGCTACCGCGGTGATTGTAGTCGTTTTCTCATGACGATTCCGAATCGTATTCAGCATTGGTCAATTACAGTGGTTAGGGCCTCTCATGCACGAGGTTGTGGGCTCAAATCCAAGCATTTTTTTCAATTCATACGTACTTTCTGAGTTTATCTTGGAGATTACTAACATCGGTGAAAGAAAAACATCGTGAGGAAACCTGGACTTTTAGTTAATACAAGTCTGAAATCGCCAACCCGTCTTGAGCAAGCGTGGCGACCAACGCTCGTGCCTTCTCCGTATGAGAAGAGGCTCTTGCCTTGCAGTGAAACAATAATAGGCTGGTGGTAAAAAGGAACTGTCGCCATATTTATATTAAAAGCTCAGACTATGTTGATGTAACTGGGTAGTCAATAAAGAACGGATTTCCTATGCGTTCGATTACACAATAAGACCAAAATATCTGGTCAGTTGACTAGTTGAACTACATCCGCTGTGTTAAGTTTATCTAGAAATTTATTTTAATATTCAAATGTTTATTTTATACAAATAAGATATTATAAAAGTCTATCGTGAGTAAGTATCGTTAAGTTGGATCCGCAGTTGTAGCCCGCGAAATTCAAATTGTATAATGATTAATAATAATAATGGCGCGCAATGATTATTGACATAACGGTCCCGCATGACGAGAACCTCGTGAAAGCTGAAAAAGATAAGCAGATTAAGTATCTTGACTTGGCTCGCGAGGTTGTCGACATGTGGGATGTGGATACAGCAATCATTGTGCCGATAGTCGTGACAGCCAATGGCATAATAGCCAAGAGCCTCGACCAATATCTGAGGAGACTCGTTGGGCAGCTGGATCAAGGGCTTGATCCAGAAAGCAGTACTCCTGGACACGGCGCGTATCGTTAGGAGATTCCTCTCTCAGGAGCCCTGACCACTGGTAGCTTGGACCCTGATCCCGATACCGGTGGTTAAATGTTTTTGTATTTTTTTTTGTTTTTCAAAAATATTTAAAAATGTAAATTATATGTGTATATGTATATTAAATAAAGGAAATAATAATAAAACTTTTATTTCATGAAAATACAGATTTAACAGGTAACAGCTGCAACTGCCTATGGCACTGAAACGTGGTCGCTCACAATGGGCGTTATTAGAAGGCTAAGTCACCCAAAGGGCAATGGAGAAG
Source organism: Xanthia togata (assembly GCA_963853775.1). Taxonomy (NCBI): domain Eukaryota; kingdom Metazoa; phylum Arthropoda; class Insecta; order Lepidoptera; family Noctuidae; genus Xanthia; species Xanthia togata. The sequence goes on from OY970809.1 coordinate 16,777,987, forward strand.
GCTATGCTTGGAGTTTCCCTACGTGATCGAATCAGAAAAGAAGAGATCCGTAGAAGCCAAGGTAACCAACAACATAGCCCGAAGAATTGCCAAACTTAAGCGGCAGTGGACAAGGCACATTGCTCGCAGAACAGATGGCCGATAGGTTCTGAAGTGGCGACCGCGTATCGGAAGACGTAGTGTTGCAAGGCCTCCCACAAGACACACACATGGTTGACCGATGGCTTTGTGAAGGTCGCAGGAATCCGCTGCATGCGGGAAGCACAGAACCGGTCAAAGTGGCGGGGCTTTGCGGAGGCCTTAGTCCAACAGTGGATGTCTTTCGGCTGAGATGATGATGATGAATGACATAATATATTTTATTACTTTGTATTGAATTAAAATTGAAAATTGAAAAGTATGCTTTGATGTGTGTGGGTTGGTCATGTTGAGAGGATGAATGGAAGGCGCCTAACAAAAGGTACAAGGCAGATGTGAGTGGTAACGCGGCGGAGGGGACGCCCTAGGAGTACATATAGTGTCCACATTAGTGATGTTCTTCAGAAAAGTCAGGTGCGTATTACTCGCAACCGGCGTGTATTTTTGTATTAATTTATTGGTTTTGCACCACTCCATAATGCGAAGCATTAGAGGGTGCTTTGCGATCGAAAAATTTGTTTTGGCTTCTTTCTGCAACTGTTTTTATTGCTACACTCCTGCCAGTACACAAAACCTACTTAATTTATATACCATTGTATAGAAATTTCAATGGAGATTAATTCTGTACAGGAAAAAACAAGAAATAGGTTTTAAAAAAAAACCCGTCAATCAAGTGAACCTGAAGTCATTGTAGCTTGCGAAAAAAACAATTAATTGAAAATTTCTCTTTTATTCAGTTTTTTAAATTAAACTAATTAAAAAATACTAATATATTTCGAACTTGGACCCTCTTCCATTGCCTAGCAACCAAAAAAGCAAACGTAAATAATCTTTTACAGTACGTAATAAAGATTGAGAGGTGAGAAATTGTACGGTAAAATTATTGAATGAGCGATAAGTATGAGGCGTGCACTTTTGGATTTTCCAAATATTTAAACTTCCGAATTACGAAGTAGAACGTTAAATTTGACCCCTTTTGGAAATCAGGAAACTTTAAATACAAAAAAATGCAATGGGAATAAAATTAACATTGAATCAAATTCACCACTTCTACGTATCGTGCTTAATAGTACTCGAAGAACCAGAAAATATGTAGGTACATTCCTGCTCCATGGACATGCTCCCAATACTAAAACAAAGGGCTATCAACATTTATTCTAACGTGTTATTATTACTTATATAACGTAGGTAACATAATTACACTTACATAACGTAATATTACTCATAAACGAAAAGTAAATTTACAAAAAGGTTTTCTCTTCTCGGCGAACACAATGTTATGTCAATTACCGACTTAACAGCAAAGTGTTACTCTCTGATCTTTTCGTGTCATTCTGAATTAAACTTTGAATATTAATATATTATGGTAAAATTAACAATAAGTAATACAAATATTGAGATTTTTCGGACGATAAAACGGCAGTAAACATTTCGACTTCTTTCAAAGATTGGGTCAATAACACTGATAAGAAGAAATATAGCCGTAGCTGTCACATCCCAACACATCGTTAACTTCTCCGCTTGTCACTTCAACACGCATAGATTATGCAAACATCTTAATACAGATACATAATAATTTCGTAAAGGCAAGCGTGCTGTTGACAGAACATCGCGTGGGCACCTAATATGGCGCCCACCCAGTTCATTGATCATTTAGTTTACGATGTTTGAAATTCGCAGACAGGTCATGAATTATACGTATAAATTATGCATGCATATTTCGCGTTTTCTTTAATAATGCGTATATCGTGTTGGATAAGTATTGATTAATGCACTTCATACAAAAAAAAACGTAGGAAACACTTTCAAATACAAATATTTTTCCGAAGACAATTGCTTAAAATTATTTACGAAATTATTTTTTTTTGTCCAAATTGCATTAAAATGTGAATAGTGAGATACGGTCTTGAGTTCATACAAAAATCCCATAGAAAAGAGGACATTCAGTTTTACCAGAATTACATTTTTATTTATATAATTAAGTAGATAATTTCGAGTAGGAGCATCCATCATCTACCATATGGTGACAGATCTGTACCCTAATTACGTAATACACGATCAATCGGAATTTGAATCGTTTTGAAACAAATTGCTAAACCGTTGCTTCATAAGTTCGAAAAAAGTCTGCTCAACAACGTAAATAACGCAATGAATGTTGTTGAACTGTCAAAATGAAACAAATTTGTCGTAATCGTTTTCGAAAATGACTGTGTTGCGTAATTAGAAGTACTATAATATATATATCTGTTACCGACATAGAATCTAAAGTAAGATTCGAATTCGGTCGCAGTCGTAATGGCGTTCCTAGACGCACGCGACGTGCTTCACAAGCACGGGATTTTTGTGAGAGAAGATGTCGAGACCGGGCCTGACAATTTAATCGATGTAATTAACTATAAATGTTAAATAAATTATTAGTGAATAAATAAATACAAAAAAGCCTTTTTTATTCCTTAGTTACAAAATAAATAAAGTTCTTAATAATGTACTCAAAAGACAGAAAAAAACTTGGAAATTACTGGAGGAGGCATATACCCGTCGAGGTGTCCTTAATTTGTTAAGAGTCCTATTACATTTTTTTACGGAAATTCATGATTTTTGACCATGTTATTTTCAGCAGCAGTAAGATATTTTAATAATTTGATTATAATAACTATAGTGCCATTCTTTTTCTTGTAAGTTGGAGTTACACATTATTTTCGTGTAATTTGCTGAATTGACGCGGAATATAAAGTACTTTAATTTAATTTATTGTAATTTTGTCTTATTATATTGAGAAACAAAAACTAATGAAACGTATTCACTGTAGATCGAAGTTTTATATCATGTTAGTTTATTTGATTTAATTGTGTTTATTTGGAATATAATTGACATGAAAATCAAGACATTTATTGGTTTTCTTTACGAATTTTCCCTGAAAACACAAGGAATTTAAAGAAATTCTAGAACTCCAATAAACAAGTAAAACATTCAAAGTATCTTTTAGTAATTTTAGCATTTATAAGAATTGAATGTAACGATGTGAATTTGAGCGTCAAAGTTCCATCACCAACGGTTTTTCTTGCAAACTGTGTTCGTAAAATATTTATAGTAAATTACACGAAAAGAAAAATGAAAATGTGTAACTCCAACTTACGATAAAGAGAATCTATCGTTATTCATAATCAGATAATTCAAATATCTTACTGCTGCTGAAAATTACAACGTCAAAAATCATGAATTTGCGTCAAAAATGTAATAGGACTCTTAAATAATTAATATTAAGTACATTATTAAGAACTTTATTTATTTTGTAAAGCCAATCAATTCTACAATCTCGTCTTGCCAACCTTCTGCTGAATTGCCTCTTCTACTTCTTTCCGTGTGGGCAAGCGTTTCGAAGCGGTTGTTCTAAGGGCCCACCTGTCGTCTTCTGATCGCGCACCAGATGGCCCACCCATCTCCACTTCAGTGCTTGAGCGTGTTGAAGGGCTCTATGACTTGTGTCTTTTTTCTGATTTATGTATTTCGTTGTTTGTCTTTGATTATAGTAGTGTAAGTTTGCGGAAGTTCTTTAACTGAAAGCGAGTCCTATATATGCTATTTATGGAAAATCAAAGCGTAAACGAATCAAATGCCTTCTTGTAGTCGACAAATCCCAAGTATAGAGGTGCATAAACTCTTCGTATTTCTCTATTATTTGCTGTATGGCATGTATATGGTCCACTATGCGGAATCCTTTACGAAAGCCAGCTTGTTCTGTTGGTTGATGTTTCTCTATGTCTTCTTTTATTCTATTATCCAGTTATGAGGCGATCAGCTTACAATATAAATTTGGCATTAGGCTAATTGGTCGGTAATTTCCTACGTCGGCTGGATCTCCTTTCTTATACAACAGTATTATGACTGAAAGTAGCCATGATTTCGGCTATTTCTTCACTAAAGTTTTTTTGAACAGATGTGTCAGTGGTGATGCAAGTACGTATTTGGATAGTTTCAGCATTTCATTTGATAGATTGTAATTTTTTCTGTGGTTTATGATTTGGGTTCGTCGAATGGTTTTATCTCTTTGTTTGTCTGTGATTTTAGGGCTTGTCTGGCTTCCAATGATGTAGTTTCCGGGATGCTATACAAAGTTCTGTAGTAATTTGTGATTTTTTTGATTACTGTTCGTGTTTGTATTTTATTACTGTTTTTATTTAAGGTTAGTTTTGGAATCCATGTCTTTTCTATATTTAGTACTAGCACTTAGCCCCTAGCCGCCGCAGGAGACGCCCTGGGCGTCGGGAATCGCCGGCCGATTCCCGGCCACAGTAGTCACGGGCTTGCGGACGGTGAGCAATGGGTGGCTCGCCGTCCGATAAGGACAAGGCCCGGGTCTCAAAGAGATGTCAGCAACTGAAGGGGTCCGATGGAGCCGATGCCTGCCGGGGTTGCGGGAAAGTCCGAAAGGGATACCGAGGCCCCTAGCAACGTACAAGCAACTAAAGGAACACGGGTGGGTTTAAGTCAGTAAGAGTTTGACACGCCCTCCCGCTCCGCTCAGACCGGGAGAAGTTATTTGATGATTTACCACCCCAAAAAAAAAAAGGGTGTTCGATATCCAAAGTTTATTTTCTAGTGCAAACTTGACGAGTCTTCTTTTACCAAATCCAAATTTTCCCAGGTTTCCGTTGACCTATTTTTGAGTTGAAATCGCCCATGATAGTAAAGCTACTTCAACAATATGATTGAGCTTCTCCTATTTTGTCATAAAACCTGATTGAATCTTCTTCTGGTGCTTCCGCAGTTGGCGCGTTGATAGTTCATATTTTTCAAAAGACACAATCTATCGGATATCCCAATAAAGGAATCAATGTCGGGTTTTAATTTTTTCTTGATTAGAAAACATACTCCATATTGCCCAGGTGTTTTCCCAACGTAACAGAATACATAGTCCTCATCTTCAATAATCGAGGTAGTCTCTGCGAATGTCTAAAGTCCAATTATATCGTGTTTCATTTATTAACAATAGCATGTTTTAGTTGTAACATTCTTTCTATCGACGATAATGATCTCACATTGTAAGTGCATAAGTATAATTTACTGTTTTCTATGTTCTCTATATTAATAATTATTAGAGGATTTAAACTATCGGTATAAATGTTACACGTTATTAAAAAAGCTTTTGCTAAAAATAATATCAGTGAATCCATATTTTGGTGACCTAAGAATGTTATGATTATGAATAGGTATATGAATAATTGATGAATCTTAGTATGCACTATACATCCACAAGTAGGCCAATAGATATAAATAGAATTATTCAAATTCATTCGAAATCGGTGAACTTCTTGTGACGCAACTTGGTAGAGGCCTTGTCCACTAGTGGACTGCGATAGGCCGAGTTCATCGACTGATACGTAATCTGTACCGCGTAACATTATAATTTCAAGCTACACTAATATTATGAAAAGAAAATATTTTTATTTGTAATGAATAAACTCAAAAACGTTGATTTGTTTTAATCCGTTCGTTACGGATTAAAACAAATCAACGGGTTGCACTCACGTATATTATAACGTATCTACTCTCCCTCCGTCTTACGAATTTTCGATCAGGTCACGTGTCCTGACGCGAGTTTAACCGTTTTTACCCATCACAAAAAAAGTGCACAACGCCGCTAAAGAAGTTTTCACTTCAAAAATATTTCACCAGTAGAATGCTACATTATCACCAAGTAACATAGGCTATAATTTATAAAGAAACAACGCGGGCGAAGCCGCTGACGGGAGCTAGTGTAATAATAAAGGTTGAAGATTATCTAAAAAAATAGATTTTTTGATGATCTTCAACGGTAGCAAAATAAAATATGTATTGTACAAATTAATATTTCTAAGACGTTAATTTAATTTATTTAAACAATGTTTAAACTTTCACTGTAAATATTTGCGTTCTTTGCCATTTTAGTTATTAGAACATATGAAACACTAATTAGATTAATTAGCGCTTTTCTGCACGAGGAAAAAAACAATATAGATGATTGTATGGAGTGTTGAGATAACGGTAGTAGAGAAACTACCAGACAGCTGTTTGACACGTGTTAAATTAATTAATTTAAATCATTTATGAAAGCGAGCCAGTCTAAAAGAAAATGTATAATTCTGACGTATTAAACGGAGTCCGTACAAAAAGAATTACAAGTTTAGTAAAAATTAATTTAGAAAATTCATACATTTTAAATATAGAAAAATATGGTTTCTTAATTAAATCCAGTAATTGTATGGTTAAACTATCAATGGTCAATGTAAATGTTGCAAAATTCGTAAAGTTAATTGCAATTCCAGACAGCAAACCTAATTTTAATTATGCGAATAATTAAAAATGTAGATAAAGTGCTTATTTTATACACAAAATATTAAAATTACATTTAACACGTGAAAGTAGGTCCGCCATTGACCCCGCTAGTGATTTTGATGAATTGACATAAAAACCCAAACACTTATTAAGTACTCAGCACGTGCCATACATATTCATAATTTAATTCCAACAAATTATCTATTTCCGACTTTATTGCCCAAGAAAAGGGTTTAAAATACAATGTAAAATTTTAGCTAAACGGGTTGTTAGTTTGTCAATAGAGTTGACATTTTCTGCTTATTAGTTAGTTAAAAATAAAACTTATGTTTTCGATATTTATGGCTCCACTTCCACGTATTATGAGGCCCATGATTACCCATACGTTGAAGTTGTGAACATGATTATGTAAATCAGCCAATTTATCGATTATAAATCATTTTAACTATGAGCAAGATAGATCTTTGCGAAATAAGCTCGTGGAAGCCAATCCGGACTGCGATCTGTATTCTAATAAATTCGCCAATTTAATGGTTATGTGCCTACATTTTTGTGAGAATAATAGTATTTAATTGTTGGTATTCGATACGTGTAATGTTTTTACTTATTATATTATATACTTTGATCTATGTAATTGGTTTCCTAATTCGTGTAAATCAAATAAATAAACAAATAAAAAGAAAAGTATCTAAAAGTAAAATGGATGTCGTAACTACACAAAATACCTGAACACATCAAAACGGACCGTGTAAAACAGTATATCTTCACTTATCTCTTTAAACCATCGATGTAAATAAGAAACAACAGTACAGGTAAGTTAGCCGCGGAAAATAAAATAAATATGAATGTCCGAAAGTCAGTCATTAAGTAAAGGGGCCAAATAAGATGTTATTGGATAACACGCTCTCTGGGCTTCATGTGTAGGTACCCTCGCGGCTAATTTCTTTGTTACGTACAAATTTTAATGGCATAAACACGTGTGAAAAGCATTTGCTTAACCAAAATGTAGTATAGTCACAGAGAAGCTTACTCAAAGCGGCATTTTAGTGTACTTCTTCTTCTTTCTGTCATTTTACTTAGGGTCGGCGCAAAACGTTATTTTCCACCATTCCTTGTCAACAAATACGTGAAATTTACTCTGCATTTGCTTAGACCGAAATGCACGAATTTACTTTTCTACATTGTCTTTTGACTTTCCTACCGAATTAATATCTTACTGATACTTACTACAAAAAAGCGGCATTTTAGTGTCTTTTTCCTGCCATTGTGCCATTTTGCATAGAGTCGGCGAAAACGTTATTGTCTATCATTCCTTGTCAACAAATGTGTGAAACTCCCTCTGCATTTGCAGAATGTAGGTACTTTTCGTTTATTACATATTTTGGCTTTCATACTATTCATTACTGAAACTTAATACAGAAAGCGGTATTTTAGTCTTTTTTTCTCCTTTTTCCTGCCATGGACCCATGTTACTTGGGGTCGGCACAAAACGCTTTTTTCTACCGTTCCTCGCCAACAAATGTGTGAAAATTCTCTGCATTTACTCTAACCAAAATTTACGAACGTAACTTTTAAAAACAGAAGTAAAGTATTATTGAAAATACAGAAAGCAGCATTTTAGTGTTTTGCTTCTTCTTGTTCCTGCTATTGTCCCATGTTAGGTAAAAAGTTTTCCCTGCCATTGACCCAACTGTCAATCCATACTAATATTATAAATTCGAAAGTAACTCTGTCTGTCTCTCTGTATGTTACCTTTTCACAGCTAAACCACTGAACGGATATCGATAATTTTTGGCAAGAAGATATATGGGATCCTGGAGACGGACATAGGGTAGTTTTTGTCCCAAAGATAGTCCTAAAGGGGGTGATATAGGGGTTGAAAGTTTTTATGGACTCTCCAGCATTTCTTAAGTTCGGGATATGAAAATTCTTTATGCTTTTGTTAAGAAATAAAGAATTACACATTTCAGCGTTTTTACAAAACCATCCACAAAGGGTTAAAATTGGGGATGATTTTAAAATTCACATGTTATATTGATTTTTTGTGTCTTCTTTTCAATAGATTTAAAGGATTGAAAATATAGTCAAAGTCCGTATCTTGAATTAACATTTATTCTTTATTTCATTTAAATCGGCCCATTCTGTCAAAATTTATTACAATTTAGTCATTAACTAACCTTTCTAAACATGTAGGTATTATGTGTTCAATGGCGGCACTAGAATAGATATTACAAATTAATGGTGATAATAATAGTAAAATGAATAATTAGTATTTTAAGTACGGCATTTAGAATCTGCCTGTTTTATCTATTAAAAAAAAAACCGAACAAGTGTGAGTAGGACTGGCGCCCTGAGGGTTCCGTCTCAAAGTTGTGCTTGCTCGGCTGCCCGAATTTACAAATCTGGATTGGAGGACAAACTTAACTTTTCAATTGAAAAGGAACTTTAAATAGAGTAATGAAATACAGACTAAAGGTTACTTCAAGACACGGCCTATGAATATTTGATCCCATATTAAAGAACAAACTTAACTTTGCAGTTCATATAATATACTTATTACCAATTATCGGATTTGGCTCTGTACTTGACCTTGCTTCATGCTGCTGGGCCAACGGGAAGTATTAAATAGACTGGTTTATTTGCCAGTGTCAAAATATGCGACTTAAATGGCCATATTTTTTTATTGCGTCAACTTGGAAGTTCGATTTTTGTTACAGCTCCAAGAGACCGTAGATCTAAGTTTTTGATATCTATTTCAACTTGACCCTCCACGCGTTCCTGAGAAAAAGGGTCTTGACAGACAACGAAGTCAACCTTTAAGGGTTTAAGTTTTTTATTTTGAGGTACGGAATCCTAAAAAACTGTTACCTTTTCGTGTCGTAGCGGCTGAACGGATTTAGATGAAAGGCATGCGGATAGGCCATGACCTGGGTTAGGACACTCTGAATCCCGCTAGTACGTCCCTGTGGGATATTTTCCGACATCCACGTGGGGAAGCCGCGGGAAAAAGCTAGACTTCCATAAAAATGAATCGCTAAATGTGTTGCTAAGTGCGAAACTCCAGAACGGCTGGACCATTTAAGCATTTTTTTAAATGTTCCTTTAAGTTCGAGGAAGGGAAAATTTGGAAAAATTGCCCGGTACGTAGATACCCACTTATTGCTGCCCGTGCGAAGCCAGGGCAGCTAGTAATATAATAATTATGTAGGCATCCCTCACACAATCTAAGAAAGAAAGATAGAATAGAAAAGAAAAATATTTTATTTGGGACACGCACAGGAAATACAAATAGTAGGTAATAATAATTTAAAAAAAAGGAAAACAAAATAATATAAAAATAAAATAAAAAAGGAGCATAAAACAAAACTAACAAAATAATAATGACCTGTGCGAGGCCAAAAAGGCCCCTATCTCAGCATAATACGGCGATATTTAAAAAATTATAATTAAATACCACCGCGTTGGTATTCTGATAGGGCCCACTGTGATGGATACACCTACGGACTTAAATAAATCCCACTAGGGATTACAAAAAAGATAAAACAATACAAATAATAATAAAAAATTAAATATAAATAAAAACCGAAAATATGTACAGTAAATAATCTAATCATATATTCATCTTTTCTTCGGTTTTCCTGTTCCCCTCCTTCCATCAGCATTAATTTATCACATTTTAGACAGTTTTATATACATAGATAATGTCACGCCTTCTTCCCACGGGAGAAGGCAGAAACCACAGAACGCCACCTGCTACGATCCTTACCTTTATCCTATCCTATTTTTTTTTATCCTTTTGTTTCATTTACGTTCATACATCTGGTCAAACACGCACGCCGAATTGCGAATACTACGCACCTGACCTTTCTGAAGAACATTACCAATAAGGTCACTACCTATAAAAGACATATAGGTAGGGACCTAGCGCCTGGAGGGGATGCCCTAGACTTAGATTCTAGGGCATCCCCTCCCGGGGTTTCCACTCACATCAGCCTTGTTAAATACCTTTTGCCAGTTTTTATTTTTTATTCTGCTAATATTTAGTTAGTAAAACCAATACCATAAATATAATAATATATCTTATAATATTTATATGTTTAAAGCGAGCGAACCTCTGATTAATTTATGAAAATGCATATTATTTTCAAAGGGCGCGTGAATTATGTAGGTACTTTAAAATATGCGTTATTACTTACAACATAATATCGAACCTCAATACTTAAATAGCGTAACACTTATCGTTATTCTAATATACACAGTATTAACCAACTGTCTAATATTATATAGATTTGGAAATGATGTCAAAATTAATATAATAATTAGTTTTATTCATATTTTACAAGAATATTAACTAATGATATTAATTAAATTCATTTAAAGCTGCACTTCCTTGTGGATAATTGAGAGAACTATTTGCATATGTAGTTAGTTTATGAGTAGTTTTGATGATATAAGAGGGCAGGAGTTAGTCTAAAACCTCACTACGTATCACCAGGGAGGGGGAGGATTAAAATGTTGCTAAAAAACATCACGTGACAATTCCATCACGGAGGTGGTTTTAGTAAGGAAAAATCCCACACTTCCGGTCTTGTCCCCAAAGCCATTTGAAGGTTTCCTCCGAAAACACACTGAATATTAAAAAATGTGACTGAAATAGGGGGAATGCTTTCGCCGGGAAGTGGGACGTATTGGCTAAAAATGTTAAAACTCATACGCTTATACCATTACTTCATGATCCCGATATAGGTAAGTAGCGAGCGACATAAGTACATCGCTGCTCTTTTTGAATTATTTCAATTATTACACGATTACGATGCGCCACCTTTTTAAATTAACTAGCCCGTTCTTGGCCTATATTCTACTTGGTGGAAACCATGGATTGATGTGATCTCATAATCTGCCTAGCCTTTTACCAGTTACTGGGTAATACGACCCCCTTACCACTTGGTAAGAGTTGTTGTCAGACTTTCGGGCTTCTGACGTCGCGTACCTAACGACTATCAAAGATTCACGAATGACAGCCAGGACCAACAGGTTAACTTGCTTTCTGAGGCTTAATATACAGGGTGTTAAAGTAATTGCGTGCCATAGATTAGGGGTAGGTTCAGTATCGATAAAGGATACCAGAAAAAAAAAAAAAAGAAGTTCAACCCAATTTAGTACCTACTAACTTAAAATAGCAATTGAGCGCCCCTAACGCTACGATGGTACGTAAATTACAATTCCAATTTTCCCTTCGTAAAGTACGAAGGGAATTGGAATGGGGAAGGGAACGGGCTTAGGACCGTCAAAATACAAAACCTACAAAAAAGATCTTGTTTAACTAGTACCTATTCAACAGAAATACGAGTAGGTATTTATAGGTTGATCTTTTTTTTTTCTTTTTTTTTCTGTCTTTCTTTATCGATACAGAACCTACCCCTAAGCTATGGCACGCAATTACTTTAACACCCTGTATAGAACGAATATACCTAAAAATGCACCTATTTTAGAGAAGCCATGTCTGCTTGCCGAGTATAGTTGATTAGCAGTAAACAAGTAAATATTGCGTGTAATGATAGTTATAGTGGCAGATAACGATATAAAACATATCTCGAGACAGATAGTAGGTAACGAGATTCAATTACGAGCACGAAAGTTTCTAACTACCCGACACTTGTGCTCGTGTGCTCCTGTATGTATGTTCCATGAACTATACAGTACACTACCTGCACAGTACTCAGGATACGTATGTTAGGGTTGCAGGGGATGCCAGAATCCGGCAGTTGGGACTCGAGGTGGCCTTGCACAAGTCCGAGGCCATGTGTTTTCATGGTCCTCAGAACGCGCCACCGTCGGGTTCCCAAATAACGGTAGGAGGGGTTCACATCGGCGTCGAGTCGACGATGAAGTACCTGGGACTCGTCCTCGACAGTCGGTGGAACTTCGTGGAGCATTTCCGACGTTTGGCTCCCAGACTGGAGCGGGCCGGGGCTGCCTTGAAGCGGCTTCTGCCCAATCTAGGGGGTCCAAACGCCTCCTGCCGGAGGCTATACGCGGGGATCGTGCGGTCCATGGCCCTGTACGGGGCACCGGTGTGGGCGCGTTCGTTGAGGCGGCGGCCTGCCCGCCGGTTGAACGCGTCCCAGAGGGTCATGGCCACCCGGCTGGTCCGGGGATACCGCACGGTCTCCGGTGAGGCGGCGAGCCTCCTTGCCGGATTGCCGCCATGGGATCTGGAGGCAAAAGTCCTCGCGCATATCTGGGAGTGGCGCGAGGAGGCGAAACGCCGGGGCTTGACTCCGATGCCGCGAGAAATCGCGGCACAGCGGACAGAGCTCCGACGGGATCTCATGGCGTCATGGAGAGTGCGACTGTCACAACCCAGTGCTGGGCACGCCACTATTGCGGCGATAAGTCCCCTCTTTGAGGAGTGGCTGGAGAGGCGCCACGGCGTCCTCACCTTCCGCCTGACGCAGGTCCTCACCGGACACGGCTGTTTCGGGAGGTACCTGTTTCGGATAAGGCGGGAGGAAACGCCTGGGTGTCATCACTGCGTGGATCGCCCGGAGGACACGGTGGAGCATACGGTGGAGGTATGCCCGGCTTGGGCAGAGCACCGCCGTGTCCTCGTGGAGGCGATCGGTGGCGGGGATCTCTCGCGTCCGGCCCTGGTCCAGGCCATGGTACGGAGCGAGAGGGCATGGGAGGCCGTCACCTCCTTCTGCGAAGCAGTAATGCTCGCGAAGGAGGAGGCGGAGCGCGTTAGGGAGAGGCAAATTTCGCGCCCTCACGCCCCTAGCCGCCGCAGGAGGAGACGCCCCGGGCGTCGGGAATCGATCGCGGATTCCCGGCCACCGTAGGCGCGGGCTTGCGGACGGTGAGCAATGGGTAGCTCGCCGTCCGGTAAGGACCAGGCCCGGGTCGACGGCGCGTAGTGTTCCACGCGCGCCTCAAAGAGATGTCAGCAAGTGATGGGGTCCGATGAGACCATTGCCTGCCGGGGTTGCGGGAAAGTCCGAAAGGGATACCGTGGCCCCCTGGCATTGCACAGGCAACAGAAGAAACACGGGTGGGTTTTAGTCAGTAAGAGTCTGACACGCCCTCCCGCTCCACCCAGAGCGGGAGACGTCATTTGATGATTTCCCACCCAAAAAAAAAAAAAAAAAAAAGGGTTGCAGGGGATTAAGGACCAAATTTTGGAAATTCTAAGGATCATTTATCAAATGTTTTTGATCCTTGTGTGGTCTGTATTGTGTGATTGATTACAATGAATATTTTGCATTTATTAGTATGGTATTTTATCATCTTTTTTAATTTTCGGATGACATTTTGATTAAAAGATAACTTTTTGAGCATATATTTGAATATTTTGCTGCAAGAAATTAAAATTGATTGGTCGGTGAATCTTTGAAAAAATTATCAATAAATATAACATAATAGTTAAAAATAACATAGAGCTAATAGGATTGAAACCAACAAGCTTACAAAAGCTAAAACGAGTCGGCGTGAACCGAGACATAACCAAATTCGAGAGCTAAAAATTAATCGCTTATTTCAAAATCGGAATCGATTAACAAAATTTAAATTTTGAGTCATTATTTAAGATTCAGAACTGGTTCTTGGTAACCTAGAATTTGACTCAGTTGACATGATAGACAAATTAATGTTTATTTATAATTCGGAAAGAGCAAGGTGTTGTGTCAGTCCGGTTAATCACGTATCGTATACAATTGCAATAAAATCGTATCGAGGCGCCACTGCCACTGCTGTGCCCGTTTACGTAACATTATATCGACTTGACTTTGGCGAGAGTATCGATCTTTCTCTTACCGATTTCTCGATTACGCACTTATGTATTCGTTCAGTCATCAACTGCTGTAGTGTTGACCCGTTACAATTCGCTCATTCATTGGGTAGGTAGTACTGAACGTTATGATCACTTGTTTATATGTATATATGTTGGATGCAAACATAACCGCTTGTTTATATGTATGAGTCTATATGTTGGATGGTTAGTTTTAAAGGGTACCCAGTAGTCTACTTTACGACTAAGTCGATGACTACAAGTCTAAATAGTCGTCGAGAAAGGTAGCATGTCTGTAGGGTTTTCAATTATTTGTTCTGTTTTCTTTAATTTTCACTAGGTACGAATACGATAAACGACCATACTCTACCAGGACATTTAATACGTTTATCACAAAACTAATATTTAGCATAATGCGGGCGGGCACCAAATGTTACACTAACGTGCCAGATGTGATCATAAATCATACTCAGTTATCTAGATTAACAAAATTTAAAATGACCTAGACATAGAGAGGGAACGCAGGGCGATGGCTGTCCGACGTACCTAACATGCTGATCCGCAGATTTGCACGTTGTACGACGCAAGTCAAAATAACCCTTTTCAGAGCATACTGCCAGTCTTTTTACACGTGCAGTCTGTGGGTCAGGTATACGCTGAGGGCATACAACGCTCTGCGTGTCCAAGATAACAATATATTCTGGATGCTGTTAGGTCTACCACGCTTTTGTAGCGCTTCCGGGATGTTCACCGAGGCCCGGGTTGATGGTTTTCATGCCATTATACGGAAACGGTGCGCTTCCATTCTCGGTAGAGTACGTGCTAGCTCCCACAGCATCCTGAGTGTATTGTGTGATAGGTGGGACAGCCCCATGCTGGCTCACTGGATACGGCTCCACACGTGGGTGTCAGTCGTGTAAATTTTGTATGTAGTGTGGTTTTTACTAACATTAGGTTAAGACCTTTACTAAAAAACAACATATGGATCTTGTAAGTCCGAAATAAAATATTTATTATTATTATAATCAGCCTATAATGTCCCCACTGCTTGGACAAAGACCTCCTTTTTCTGTGAGAGGGAGAGGGCCGTAATCCACAACGCGAGCCCAGTTGGTGGATGTCACATTTGTCTTCGAATGTTTAGTTCTAGGACATGCCGGTTTCCTCACGATGTTTTACTTCACCGTTTTGAGAGCAGTGGTGATGAAATAATTAACACAAAGTACAGCGCCTGCCTGGGTTTGAACCCACGACCTACAACTCGTTAGTCAGGGCCGTTACCACTGAGCCACCACTGCTCTACTCGTCAAACGAACAAAAACTGTTAAGTTAGGTAATTAATCCATAAATGTTTATCTATTTATTTCAACCAATTTAAATAAATCAATAAATATAGGGTCAGGTTAACTCAGGTCTGTTTATATCGATCGATCTAAATATACAGGGTGTTTGGCGCATGGACCGACACAATTTTTTGGGGAGTTGAGAGGGTCATTTGCGAAGTTTCACCCAAAGATCCCATGTCCTAAGTGTCACGGTTAATAAGATATGATTTTTTTAGCTCCCAATCTCCCAAATAATTGTGTCGGTCCATGCGCCAAACACCCTGTATAGGTATATTTTTTGATATATTGTACACTTTTGGATATAAAAGATAATAGCAGACCATAAAACATCACATTTTAATAAGATAATAGCAGACCATAAAACATCACATTATAGTTCACTAGTTAGCGATATTTCATATTTCCCTACAATATTATGTAATATTGCCAAATTAATCAAAACAGCGAAATATTTGACAACGATTTGCGACGTTTCCGACGACGGTCAGAATGCACGCTCTATGACACGACTTCAAATAGCATCTCTAATAATAAAACCAGCCTATTGGCAATTACGAACAGTCTGGTCAACCGAGATCTGCTCGGGTAGATAAACATATCATCCAGGTATACCAACGTTGTATCACATTCCCAAGGCTGGGAAAATGGATAAAACTTTCCCTGATATGAGACCTAGATAGATCGATTTTTTACCCCCGTATATTGCAATTTTCATCGAAATCGTTAAAGCCGTTTGCGAGAACGTGATTACAAATATATACAAACTCGTTGTCTTTTCAAATTGACACACCGTGCAAGATTAACAAAGAGTTGTTCAAATAAATGCTAATATCACTCACCTTTCATACTTTATTTGCGTAAAACACACAATGTAGCTGAAGCCATTAGGTAGATACATGCAACGCTCATACGAAGAAGGAAACGATGAAATCGGTCAAGTATTGCATAAAAACACTAAAATGCCGCTCAGGTCGTAAGCCTACTTGATTATTATTTAAATTATTGACTTAAGTAAACATTTTGGCTGAATATTATGTTGCTTGTAAAATGACTTGTTCAATAATACCTACATTTGCATCACTATGCGAATCTGAAAAAGATTATTATGCTTTTTTTTGCACATACCTAAAGAGTTAAGTAATTAACTTATTTGTCGCCGAGGATAGGGAACGGAAAAAACTAGTTCAAACAACAAACTTCCGTTAGACGATCTCCGTTAAATTTCATTAGGTCTCTCGTTAGGCAGTTGGGTCAAAGACTCGGCTCTGGGATGGGCCCCTGTGAACCACAGGCAACTTGTAAAGTCGGTGGCTTAATATTAGTCGGAATATTAGAGCGAATGTTTCGCAAGCGAAGAATTCTAAAAAAAGGCAATTAATAAAAAAATTGTTGGTGCATCAGTAGTAGTAACAACTAAGAGAGTGTTAATCTATGGTAACAACATTCATTATTAACAGCGCCATCTAGACAAACATTGAAGAACTTTTAGAGCCATCTATCGGTGAGTAGCAGTACAAAATTAAATTCTTTAGTTCGGCTACTTCTCAAATGATGGCACTAGCAGTTCTATATATCGAAATGATATATAATGAAGTGTATAATTATTTATGATTAAATAAACAACGAAATATTAATTAAATAACTGTTGAACACGGCAAAAAATCTAACATGTCGAATTAAAACAAGACTTGGCAATTGAACTTATTTAAGAGAAAAAAAACACGACCTTCATAGCCAAAGGCCGAAACAGCTATATTATTCAGATATTGCAATACTGTTCTGAGTGACGTTTAATTCCAAGATCGCTGCAAACCTTCCGGCTTGGTGAAACGCGGAGGAACGGCTCGTTGTATAACGGGACAGTAATAGTCAAGTTAACGGTAGGCCGCAAGGATACTCTTGCTTTCCAATTATAATCAGCCGTTATTTAATACAGTAAAATTCTTGAACTTGACCTACAACTAAAAATGTATGAGGACTAGAAAAGGTATCGCCGGAAATTGTTGGCGTTTCAATGCAGCAATTTAGTTTTTTTTGAATTTATAGTGATTAAGGTGATTTTTAATGATTAAGTAAGTAAGCTGAACAATAATTAGTAAAACACGTCTAAATATTACACTAAGCCAAACACTTATCTAATTGTTTTCAACGAAGTAGGTAATTTGGCTAGATTCATTACTTGTTGTCAGCCTTGACATTATACATAATTAATAAATTACATTCTATTTACGAGTCATTAATCGAAATTCGAATCAACAAAATCAAAAGTTTCTGAAACGAAAGAGTGTGATTCTTTCGTTTCACAGAACAGCAGTGCTATTCTGTAAACATCTCACCGTGAAAACTTAGGTGAAGTGAGTTGTCATTCCAACAGGGTGAAATTACACTGACAGCTCACTCCACGCTCACTTCACATGTTTTCACGGTGAAGTGGTTACGGGAATCGACATGCAGAACAACAAACCGACCAATCCTTTCGTTTCCCCAAAAGGAGCAAAAAAAATGAAAACATTTCGACTTCCGGGACATCTCAGAACAAGATCAAAATAATACCAAAAATTCCCACGTAAACTAGTCAAACCGAATCATTTCGCCAAAACGCACATTGCGGCAAAATTTCACTAACAACGCCTTTCTCCTGCGCACACCAACGTGCAGAGGGATCGAGGCGGCCACTGACACGGAGGCTGGCGAGAAAGGCTTTTACCTGATCGACCACTCACGCTTCGCTGGTATTGTTGATCACTTATTAGGTACTGTAAACAATGGAGCTAATAAACAATCTGAGAATGAAACAGAAGATGATGGTATGGCAGTGTTGGGCAATGTCAATAACAATGTTAATAAATTTGGTTGTCATAAAAACATTTCTTCACGGGCGCCAAAGTTTGATAATCTGACAACCGGCTAGCCGTAGTAGGATCTCAGTTTTCCAAAGTTACCAAGATTGCAAGCATACCTATTTTCAAAATTCCGCAAAATCACCGCATCAAGTCCAGTTAGGTTAAGCTTTGAGAGCCTAGGTTGCCGAATTGATGATCATTCAGCAGTCATTTGTTCAGTCAGTCATTTTCCCCGGAAATGATCTGCTCTGCATGATGCTGTCATACTACGATATAGATAAAATATATATATACAGGGTGTTTGGCGCATGGACCGACACAATTTTTTGGGGAGTTGAGAGGGTCATTTGCGAAGTTTCACCCAAAGATCCCATGTCCTAAGTGTCACGGTTAATAAGATATGATTTTTTTAGATTTTTTCCAAAAATTATGAACATAGTTTTATTTAAAAAAGTTCTTTATTTATTTAGAATAAGAATACATTGCAGAATACAATAAAAGTTATTTCGTGCAATTAGAACAATAAACAAAAAAGTAATGACTATTTAAAGGCGAGATTTCGGGTAATTTTGTGAAAAAAACAAAAAAAAACATCTCAATAACCGTGACACTTAGGACATGGGGTCTTTGGGTGAAACCTCCCAAATGACGCTCCCAATCCCCCAAATAATTGTGTCGGTCCATGCGCCAAACACCCTGTATATGTTTTATTTTGTCTCTCTTTTTTGTTTCATCTAAGCAGATTCAAGTCTAGTCTAAAGAAGTCATTATTTAGCCGTTTACTCATCGGAATGCATGACCAGTGGTATGATTTTAATGTTATGCTCTGATTTATTGAAATTATGAGTACTTACGTTGTAATAAACAGTAACTAGGACCTGTATATCCAGTATGTAACAGTGGTCAATATTTTCTGTACTAAATATGAATGTCTGTTAAATCATCGCTTACCTGTCAAGAATGCTATTTATTTCTTCTATTACATTTGAATGCTAGCATTAATCACATGCTTGTAACATTATCGTAGAACTGGCTTAGTGACCATCCCTCAGTTCCGTAGAATGTCTTCATCTGTTTCGTATTTTTAGTGATCATTGTGATTATTCTTAAATACGAAATTACGATGGCCAGTATCGACTGCTGAATGTTTATAATGTTGGAAGATGTTAAATCTAACTCTCCTAACGTTACATCTCTGTCAAGTTAGAAATGATCTTATATTCTCTTGTAAATAATTGTCTATACTGACACCTTTTTCAAGTCGAGACACACGCAGTGTACGCCTATTTCATTACACTCCGAAAACCTGCTTTGAAGGGTTGCGCAGGTCAGATAGCAATCGTGCTTATAACGAGCAGACAGCCTGTCTAATGGGACTACACGGGAGAAAGACGCAAGAGCTTTAAGAAATTAAATCGTGTTCATTTCATTTGATTAATGTTACTCGTAGCTGTCCGATTTATCCACATTGAGCCTAGCCGCAATTATTGAAAAGGGTAGGTCAGTTGTATTAGCGTACCTTTCAAAGGTTTTCATATATGGCTACTTACATATAAAAAACTTAAAGTATCCTCTGTAATATCTTAACTACCATTCTCCATTATTTATTGTTTCACTTCGAAGGGTTTAAGATAAAATCTTAAGGTTCATGAGTAATGCTTGTAGTCATGTCCTTTTTAAGAGCCATGGAGAGACAATCATCTGCCACGAAGGTCAACACATTAAGCCTCTTTGGATAAACATTTCCAAACATGATTCGGATCACTTAATACATATATTGAGCAACGTCCAATTGGTATCAACACTAGTGGCGGCGACTGCGCTTCACTCCCCGTGAGCCGCGGCACGTCAGCGCACGCGCGAAGAAAGTCCACACCGGAACACTCATGGCTTTCTATCAGCCGAGACATTTCAAATGAAATTTATAAAGTTCATTTGAATCCGAGAACAAAACCATAGCAGTGTTCGTTTTGATAGACTTTTGAATTTAAAAATAACGTTCAACTGTCAAAATTTTGAATTAAGTGACAAGTATTGTGACGAAAGTGAATTTTTAGTGAGGAATGCAAAGTATCAGTTGAGTTAAATAGTGACATCGTTTTACGTCACAGTTTTTGGATTGTTTATTTTTACTTTTTTGGATGCTGCACTTTTGAACATCACAATGGATCCAAGGTAACATTAAAATATAACATTCGTAAAAATCTTTTCAATTTCGCGTATGTCTGGAACTATAGGTATATGTTTAATAGGTTTCTAGAGAGGACGATCATACCGGTTTTAATTTCTCCAAACACTAGCGTCATAAATTGAACTTATGAGGGATAAAAGATATATTTGAGAGCCTGCTGGCAATCTCATGAAGTTGTAGTAAAAAATTGCTAAGATTTAGGAGATTAATTTTAAGATGATCTGACATTGTGTCTACTTTTATTTTTAAGTAAATGTATCAAATGGAAAGCCATAAGCCAAAGCCGTAGGTCGTATTATAAATGATAGTCTGTTTAAGCAATCAGGAAGAATAACGGTGATTAAGTACTAATAGATGATGACTCAATAGAACGTGCTTCTGCAATTAAAACTCATCTTTGACAGCCATTGGGTAACGTCAATAAATTCGTTGGCTACACCACGCAGTGATTTATTCCACCGAGCAGGTGCGGGCCGCGTCTAGCATTAATTCGTGCTTGGAAAGCTGCAACTTTGTGTTGAATGACCTACTATCTGATTCTTGTAGATCTTGATACTTCATTATATCACAATTTGAGTTCCATTGCTAAACAAGGGTATGTATTTATACTCCTACATTGAACTGAATAGCCATGATAGTTTTGCAATAACCGGCGAACGCAGTAGCGTAGGTTTTATTAGTATCTCAGAGGATTTTGCTTCCAATCTACCTAACAAGTTCCTAGGGCCTAATCCTACCCAATCTAATCCTGCCCTATCCAAGTCTTATCCTATCCAATCCTAGTTCTCTATCATGGGACACATTGTAAAATAGAAGATGCTCTATTTTACCGGCAACCATACCTACATAATGTTGTGCGTAACATATCAAACTTAAGTGTTCACCACGAAATATTCAAAGCCACTTGACATTATGATGTGCCATGCAACAACATAATAGCAGTGTTGCCAACAGTTAGGATTGCACGCAAAGCTGGTACGACTACATAATTGAATGTCTTGTTGCTTCTTCTTCCTTAATTTGGTTAGTAACTGGCGTAATAACGATAACTGTTATTATTTCTCAACGAATCTCAGAATAATTATCTTGGCTTTGGCTCTGATTTCAGAAATAATACCGATAAACATCTGTCTGATTTCATTAAAGAAAATATTCTCAAATAGCTAAATTAATTTTGCAAGTTTATGTCGCCGTCACTCGCTGATATTTCACTTAGCCCTGACCTTTTGCCATATACTGTCAGATAATCTTGCATGTACTACAATTTACAAATAAGGTGTGCAATCACTAGTAAGGTTGGTTTCGCCTCCCCTTCTCTTGACCACCGGTCGACTGGTCACGTCGCTTCCTGATCCACTTGTCAAACTGGATTCCATCTGTTTTCGTCCTATTTCAAAATAGATAAACCCTTTTACTATTAGGGTCGTTTTCGTTATCTATTTCTATCCCTTTCTCACTTGCAGCTTCTGAAGTGTTAGAAGCTATGATGAGTAACTTTACGAGTTGTATTATGATGGATGTCTTTGATAGTGAAATGGAAGAAACGAATGGGAATGACTATTAAATCTTTGTTTGTATAATATAGTGTGACTATTATGAATAGTCACACTATACTTAACTCGAAAACGTGTAAGTAGTATATGAATAGTGTGCACAGTTTTTTCAAGTAATTTGAAGATGTTCCACAATACTAATATTCAATAGCTAAAAAAGTACTTGAGATTGAATATTATGGTATAAGATGACATTATCAATAACAACAAACCATTTCGAAATGATTTGCAGTTATATAAAAAATAATTACCTAATAGAAATCAATGGAACGTCGATTACATAAATCATCTTCAATATGTCAAATAATATGTTGATGTTAAGAAGAATATTAATGTTGTTAACCACGGAATAATGAATGTATATAATATTTAAACTTCAGTTAGAATTTCTTCCCATGACCAAAATGATAGTCATAGACACACGCGGTTTGGCCGGCATCACTGTACTTAAATAATTCTAATTAACAAACAATTGAACGCTACACGAAGACAAATATTGACGTGAGTTCGCGAGGTAGTGGTGAGATGGTATGTTCGGACACGCACCCAGTGACACAGATGTTATGTTGACCCACCGAGATAATGGCTTCCATTGCAAAAAACTACGAGTTTTGTAATAATAATGATGATGACATGAGTCCTTCTACCTTCTGTCTTTCGTGCCTTTAAACAGATAATTATGAATAATGAGTTAATGGTGTTTTACTGATTTAAGAAAAGCTGATTTATGGAATCAGCACTAAGGTCAGCATCACCTGAATTGTAAATAATTACAGAGGAATGGTTAGTTCGGAGAGTAAATTAACGGATAGGCTATCGAGTTATAAGCGAACAAGATAACTTACAATAGATTATCGAGTGTTTTAAGGACACAATAATAAATATAGCATTAATAAAAGGTAGGCCTGAAGGATATGTAACGCATCACATTGATCTTGATCTTTACAAGAATATAATATGAATAAGGAAAATGACACAGGACGATGAACTCGAAACAATTATAAAGGCCAAGTGCTTTCTCGAACCGGTTGGTATACGCGAGTAACAAAATTTTTAGGAAAGTCAAACTTAAGGAGAAAATGAGATTGCAAGCCAAAATCGTCATCAAGTATGAGATGAAACTGGTTGACATAGCAAATATTGCACGGATATAAATGCCAACATAGAAGTAGTATTACAATATACTGTTGCTGTTAAATCTAAACTTTACGAAATATTTGCAGAGCTTGTTAACAAGCTGTTAACAGTAAAAACAACGCGTTTGGCAATCCGCCTACGGAGAGGGTCAGTCGTGATGCAGGCCATTTTTAAAAGCGGTCCATTTGTAAGAGAAGTCCGTATTATAAGTGAGTGTAAGAAATGAAAAATAATTGAATTCACCTGTTTTACAGATACTAGAAGGCACTGAGTTACTCAACATGGTAAATAATTTATGGCATTAAGCTATATTGTTTTCCGTGGGTGGTCTTCTTTTGATCTAAGCTATATTACTTCGACAAATAAACGAGCGAGTATGTACGTAATACCCGTACTTTTCATTATAATGAAGTTTGTGTGGGTCAAAGTTCAGCTAAATAGCGAAATGTCAACATTTCATAGGAACATTACATAAAACTTTATAGTCACAATTGTTTATTTCGTGTAATCATCTTAAAAGAACTTCTAGTTATTGTAAAACTTTTTTATTGATTCTTAGCATATTACCATTTATTTTAATAGTGGTAATCTTATTAACATTGGCCATAAAAGTGGCAGGTTCTCGATTTGCATACACTATGACAGTTGTTACTTATATTGTGGAAAGAAGTTAATTATATGCATTTCCTTGCAGCGATTGCGTTAATTTACTTTTGTTGTAAGGGGACATTTTCTCCTCCCTGCGCATTGGTGATGTAGGTACCTACTCGTACATCTCACCGTGATACATTGCCTATACGGAGAGAGAGGGCATGGGAGTCCGTCACCTCTTTCTGCGGAGCAGTAATGCTTGCTAAGGAGGAGGCGGAACGCGTGAGGGAGAGGCAAATTTCGCGCTCTCACGTCCCTAGACGCCGCAGGAGACGCCCTGGGCGTCGGGAATCGCAGGCCGATTCCCGGCCACCGTAGGCGCGGGCTTGCGGATGGTGAGCAATGGGTAGCTCGCCGTCCGATAAGTACCAGGCCCGGGTTAACGGCGCGTTGTGTTCCACGCACGCCTCAAAGAGATGTCAGCAGAACTGAAGGGGTCTGATAAGACCGATGCCTGCCGGGATTGCGGGAAAGTCCGAAAGGGATACCGTGGCCCCTGGCAACGTACAGGCAACTGAAGGAACACGGGTGGATTTTAGTCAGTAAGAGTCTCACACGCCCTCTTGCTCCGCCCAGAGCGGGAGAAGTTATTTGATAATTTCCCATTTAAAAAAAATATAAAAATGAATTACTATACGTTACCTAGAAAGCAGGTCCACACTTTATCTTATCAGACTACACCTATATCCGGAACCGGTACTGCACCATCTCATTTTATTGTTAGCATGTTTATTTTTGCCATGATCTCACATCTTGCCTTCCTATACTTTTATAAATGCGTGGCTCGTGTAAACGGTTTACAATTTGCATGACGAGCATCACGTAAATAAATATATCCGTTGAAGTTTATTACGAAATAAGCCATTTTCTACTTACTTACATAACTATTAATTCAAACTCATTGAGTGCCTATACTTATCAACTAGGCTGCCACTGGCGTAATTTGTGAGCCCGATATTTCAACACTATTGGTCACTATTTCACTAAAGATGTGAAAGAGATTTCCAATATTGTGTCATTAGAACATGAACTTTGAATTAAATTTTACCTAATCTGCATAATATTAGATTTTAAAATCGTTTTGACCTTCAGGAGTGAATCAGTGCTAAATTACACAATTGTATAACTTAACAGCTTTACATTAGTAACTGACCATACCAGCTGATTCTTGTGCAACTGTGTCTACGACACGTCTCACACTAGATCCTAAATTGCACGTGTCAATAGAAATTGAGAGTGTCGTCCATAATTCTGAGTTACGCCACTATATGCGAGCGGTGGTCAGCTAACTATTGAACCAACAAAACGCACCAAGCAATCTTGTAGCTTTCTCTAACGTGGATGGATAGATACATATCAGTCTCTTACGTCAAGGAATGCCTTCAGAATAGAATTACAAAGGGGTGGATCCATTTGTATGTCAACCTCACACCATTATGAACTATACGTGATTGTAATAAAGATTATTCTTGTGGTAGGCATGAAATACATAATGGAGACGAACCAATCTGCACGTAGGCTGTTGGAAATGAAGCCACTGTCCCACTTGGTGGAATGGACATTCCAAATAAAGTTCGCAATGAAATCGCCGCCGGTGAATTAATGAACGCGTATATAAAACTGAATACGGTTGACGTGGCAAACGTTTACTGAACCAAATAATATAATGGTACTGTTGCGTGTCAAGTTTATGCAGCAGGTTACGTATAAAATTATTGTCATCCATATTTGAAAGGAAGTTATACAATAACAGTAATAGAAGCAGAACTACGATGCAAAGACAATAAGACGAACCTAGGTTCGTCTTAATGAGATACTAGTATGTCATTATTATTATTTGAAATAATACTAAACAAAATATTACTTTATGAGGAAGCTTCAAAAACCACAAGGCATGGAAAACCGCCACCTCCTTCTGCGAAGCAGTAATGCTCGCGAAGGAGGAAGCGGAACGCGTGAGGGAGAGGCAAACTTCGCACCTTCACGCCCCTAATCGCCGCAGCAAACGCCTTGGGCGTCGGGAATCCCAGGTCGATAGGCGCGGGCTTGCGGACGGTGAGCCATGGGTAGCTCGTCGTCCCATAAGGACCAAGCCCGGGACGACGCCGCATTGTATTCCACGCGCGCCTCAAAGAGTTGTCAGCAAAACTGACGGGGTCCGCTAGGGCCGAAGCCTGCCAGGGACGCGGGAAAGTCCGAAAGGGATACTGTGGCCCCTGTCAACACACAAGCAACTGAAGGAGCACGGGTGGGCACCAGTAAAAGTTTGATAGCCCTCCCGCTCCGACCAGATCAGGAGAAGTTATTTGATAATTTCGAACACGAAAAAAAAAGGTACTGCAGACAAAACCTAGCCCATTGTCCTACTTTAGTCATCATCGTTTATTCATCTTGTATAAAAGCTAAAAGGCGACTCGCATCCAAAACCGTTAAAAATCTGCATAATTCGAGGCCGCAAATGCCCATGAATAAAGAAATATAATTCATTATTCAGGTGAGCCATGGAAACGAAGAATAAATACAAAATACGGTAAATCGACACAGTTACCCGCTATATTGTTGTTTCAAATGAAATAAAAATTAGTCCAGCAGTTGATCAGTTTTTTATTCGAAAAAACCGATAGTCCAAATGAATATGGAAATTTAAACCAGTGTAAAAATAAAACGAATAGAGGTCAGAAAACACTAGTCAACAAACCTACGTTAAATTGCATTTTGTTCTTAAACCAAAAAAGTAAGTTAAATGTGTTCCTACTGGGGATATACAAACAAAAACAAATGCACTTAAACTTTGTATTTTCCATCAAAGAAACCCATCACACAATGGGTTAAATTCATAGGTTGTGTCAGATATCAACTCATTATGTAAACTCTTCACGTTATGGACCACGACGACGCAGGTGGCAAAAAGCTTTGATGTCTTCGTGACAAACATTTACATGATCATTTTAAAGTCCTGTATTTTTAACCCGGCTAAGAATCACTTGGGTACAAAAGAACAGTATCTAGGTAAGATTATTTTTCGAGAGAAATTAAATTGTATGATTTTAATATACCTAACTGTGGAATTGTAGATTCTTCGAGTAAGAATACGGTTATTATAACACTTACAAATAAATAAATATAAAAGTGGATATTACTTATAATAAGTATCTCTGAACAAGGTTATTAAAAGGCCCGGCCATATTAAGCAATGGATAGCAGAATAAAATGTTTGGTTTGGAGTCTACTAAAGCAAAAACCAGATTGAGTTTTAAGGAGGTCAGATGGCAATTTTACGTCAAACCAGATCTCGCTATGTACTTGAAGAATTAAGGGCGAGTGCGAACACAGTAGAATTACCTCACGGTTTTCATTTAAAAAGTCCTTCATGATCTCCATATTCTGTCGTCGTATAATCTAACTTGATAAAATAAGAATAGGTTAAGACTGATTTTTAATGTGTTTGTCTGACTTGAGCAATCTAAGCAAGTTGCGTCTTCCGAAACTTTTCCTTTCTCTCTATCAAACGTTCAAGGATAAAAAGCAACATTCTAAAGTCGTCTTGAAATCTCTATAATTAAAGTAAATGGATCAGATAACATTTAATTTCATATTAAATCATTATTTCATATTAAATGATGACGGCTAAGTAGCCATCGTATTCCTTAAAATTGTATGTTTCCTTCAATTTTGGGATTTCTGGAACTAGGACTATTTACAATTAATCATTCGTAATACGAGTTTTTAATACTTTCAAATCACCCATTTGATCAAGTCAGGATATATCAGATCAGACAAGTGAGCTTACTGTTTATACTTGGTGCAACATTTAACTGCAAAATACTTGTTAGTCTAGTCGATATAATGTAACTTAGGTCAGCCCAGTTAGCACTCTTAACCGTTTCTCAATTATGTTGGTAACGACACACGTCTAACGATTTGAAAGCAACCACTGCCTAGTTAGCACATAGTATATATAATAAGTTGAAGGGATGGTTATATTCCATGAAACCGTCATGATAGCTATGAAAGGGACTGGCAAGTCTTGTAGTATTTTCAAAGTATCGCGAAAGCAATTGCAACTTAGTTTGTGGTCTCCTTTACCATGCACGTTGGCCATGGCTTCGTAGTCATAAATATGAAGATTTCATCTAGTATTTTACTTTTAGGTTGCTTTTGAAACAAAGATAAGCTTGGCAAAGAAGATATGACTAAATAAATGTTATTATAGCATAAATGAATATTTAATTGACAAATCTATAGAACTAACATGATAATATAAATTAATTTAAAAAAATAGATTAAATTAATAATTAATAAAATGTTACCTTATATTATACTTAGAATAAGTTAGTTACATTGTATATCTAATAAGTCCTCTTACTTCAAATTTTTCTTTTGCTGTGCCCGACAGGGTCCACGATTGTTACAACGAATGTTTACTTACCACCTAAGCACATTGTGGAATGCAATAAATGATTGAGTATTGAAATAAAAAAGAGTTGCACAGCCATTCATTCATTACATTGCTGGTTCAAAATATTTACTCCATATAACTCACCACACCAAATGCCTGTTGCCTCTTAGGAGGCAGAAGATGTGTCAGTTAGTTACTCGTAATTAATATCAGGGTGGCGATGCGGAAACACATGTACGCGTACGCGCAGGCCAAACTAACGGAGCACTTAGCTACAGACGTGTTGTGGTAATGGTAGAAGTAAAAAACAAAATAATAGCCGTAATTGTGAATAGAGAATTATGAAATATAGCCATCCTGGCGAGAGAGACATTGTCTGCTATGCGGATAGTGATCCTGTTAAAATGTCTAGTGCTAATATGTTAACACATGAAACGCTAATGGTTATAAACTTCAACCTCTATAACATTTACATAATTTAAAAGCTTTTTTTTTTAATGTACTATCGAATAACTTAATATCTAAGCAGTTAGAAAACAAAATCCCGTGAACACTATGACCACATCTGTTACCGCCCCGGTTCTAAAGCCGCCGAGCGCTGTAAGCAGAAATAGTCTTTACGATGTATATATATGAAGTTCTTCGAGGGAACATGTATATAAAAAAGGAGGGGAAATAATCATAGGGGGTCAAAAAATTCGTCCGCATTGCTGTCAACAAAAAAGTGCCCGAAAGCCTGGCAAATTTTTTGACCAAAAAATTGGCCAGTGCTCTGGTGACGTGAAGATTCCAACAACCGGTTGGCGATTTCTCGAAAAACATATAGCTCTATAACTGTAAGATATTTGATACGCTGGGATCCAACCGCAAAAGCTTAGCATCTATCTATCTGTATATATATCTCTATATATATCTAATTATCTACATATAGCAATTCGCAAGTCATCATCAAAAACATGATGATGACACACTTAAATGACTCTTCAAAAGTTACCGGTATTTTGAAATAAATTAACGGGTACCATGATGTTCTGTTATAAAACAAAATAAGTAGGCACCTAATTATGTACCAAATCCTTATTAACAGAAAACATAGCATTAATTGTTATAAAATCCGTTTTCGTTGTTCTCTAAAAATTTAGAATGCCAGTATTACAGATGTGAACAATGAAATTACGTTGTTATGAAGTTAACGGATTCTACGATGACACACAAGACTTGAAATAAGCTATCCTATTTTACATAGCAGAAAATGTTGGAATGTTTAATAAAGTTCAGAATTCTACTAGGTATTGTTAACTTTAAGTGGAGTTTATAAAAATCTGCTAGTTTTGTTACAGAGAGCAGTTAAATTAAAACAACTAACTTGTAACTTAAAAAAGTAAAACTGATTCATGATTCCCATAAAGAAAAGTAAATAAGACTGCCTTTGACTGATCACTTTATCAGCTTAAGAGCTTTGAGAGGATCAAGTGCATCTGTTGCAGAATAATCGGTCGGAAAGAGGTATTTCTGATTTATTACAAGAAACCTTTTTTAAGACAGTCTTGACTTTAAGCTTCAGATACTTTGGTAAATAATAAATACTGGTTTTAAGGCTTTAGCGAACAATCGTCGACAGTAAATACGCAATTTGCATCTTTAAAAAGCCGTCGGTAGATCCCCCAGTCATGGCTTTTATATCGTTTGGATAAAGTTCAAAATCGTGTAGCGTTTTCTTTATTCTTATTTTCAAACAACAGATGTGTGTTGTTCGACAATGTGAACAAATGAGTTCTTCTCGGTTGTTACCGCCGTTGTTCTGACGCAGTTTAATGTAATGCCTCCATGACGGATTGTCCATGGTGATCGCATTTCATGCCCGCTTTGAATGTCAACGTGACTAGCACGTTAAGTTTCTACTCTTCAAGGTTGGTTAAAGTCAGCTCTTTTAGTGGTTTTATGTTCTGTTTACAGCTACTTTTGTCTATATTTGTAAACTCTTCAAGTAATAGCGGTCTAACCTCGTTACGCACAGCTTGGAAGGCGTCAACACATTAGACGGTTCAAAAGATGCCAAACTAACTCATACTTTTTATTGAACTCTGGTAACAACCCTGTTAATAATGTGATAAATGCCGTTGCCCGATACTTAAATGCTATGCCGGTTAAGCAAAAAGTTTTAAAGATAATGGAATATCGAATAAAAATATTAGTATTTTAAAATAAAATAAATATATGGTGTTCATAAATCATCGATTTCTAAATCAACAAATCTAGGTGGATATAAAAGTGACAGTTTTCCATCACAAACATGTAATTATCATTTACTGATTCACACGAGAGTTAAACTGATCCATTTTTTGGCAACCTCTAATAAGATGCTTGACTGTGAATCAAATAAAAAAGGAAAAAATACAACTGCCGCAGAGATAGATACGAAATTAAAGCTAAAATATGAGTGAAAGTCATGATAACTTCACAGTTGACACCACAGAACAAACCACAACTGCAGTTTTTTTTGTAAAGAAAGTTAATAATTTAGCAGTAAACCAACAAGATTATAGTTAAATTGTTCTTAACAGTTATATAAGTATATACTACAATTTTGAAACGCATTAATTCAGAGTTACCAAACCACTTTTTCTACGGTTCTCTGGGTGCCAAACGAGTAACATACAGTAATTCATTTGAACATGCATGTAATAGCAAGTCGAGAGTAAAAGTGTGAACAATTTCGACTTTTTTTAAATGAATCAATTTACTTTCAGCGACTTAAATCGTTCCTAATTTCTAATAAATCCATTGCGGTTGAGCAAAAATCGTCGTTTTTAGAAACACGTCACCTCCAATGCAAGTGGTTTGAGAAACCTGTTAAAATTTCTCTCATGTTAAATTTCGGCCGGTCCACTCCGAAACTGAGAGCCCGTTCTACTGACACACTATGCACCAACATTTAATCAACAATATTGGTAACTAATCATTAATTTGAATCTAGTTGCCTTCATCACTAATCTGTTGTCATTTTTATCAGTAACGGTACAGACAAGGCCAGGGCCAACGACCGTTCAATATTTTACGGTAATATTTTGGGGCTTACCGATAGATGGCACTGATTACTCATTATCCGCGCTATGGTTTTTAAATCTAAGGCGCGATCTCCACGGCCAAGAGAACCGCGGCGATAGTCACTCTGTGCCTTCAAAGTGCGGTGTGTAGATTGATTCATAGAGTTTCTATTGAATTTGATAGTACGGCGAGGCTATCGCTGTAATGCAATTTTCTCGCCTGTGGAGATAGTGCCTTAACTTATTTTTAAATTAGTCACCAGAAACATTTTCTCATCATCATTACCTGCAACAAAAAAAAGACAGTTTTTAGTATTTTTATATATGTTTTGTCAAATATCGTATTCCCTGTTGTCCAAACTGATGTGTTAACGAGCATTTATAATTTTATACTAAAACACAAATTATTATCGTTACAGAAATCACGCGAGAGCGCGAGCGCGCTTAACATCATGGGCCAGGAACAGTCGTACGCGCACGCTAGTGGCACGCAAGTGAGACGGTACAAGGACAAGTACGACGAGCCGCTGCACTACCGGAGCTCGCCCGTCGACTATCGAGCTAACGAATTCGACAAGGACTACAAACGACACAAAGCGAGGAGGAGCGCTGACAGCTTCAAGAGCGACAACTCCTCAACAAAGAGCAGCGGCTACAGGAGCGGCTCCAGCGCCTGCGAATACCGCTCCGACAGATCCTCCAGCAGCGACTACTACTGCACGTCCTTGTACAAAAACGAACACTACAAAGACGTCAACAAAGAACTCTATAAACCCATCAAACTTCACAAAGAGAAGCGATACAACACACTACAGATCTTCGACGCCGACAAAGACGAACTGAAGAGCGCGCGACTCAAAAGCTATCTTAGCGAAGCAGAAAAGGCAACGAAAACAACGCCCACGAAAAAGCCTGGCATTAGGAATTACACACCTAAAATTCTTTCAGAAGAAGAACAAAGAAAGAAAAGCCAGCATTGGATTTAAGAGAGCTAAGACTAGTAGGCTAAGTTGTAAATATTAGTTTAGCGGTAGATGAGTTGTAAGGGCAGTCATGGAGGCGGCAGGAGCGCTGGCCAGCTTGGCACCGTCGCCCATCACTGTATTGGGTCTGATACCACTCCTGGCACTCGGGATCACGTACTTCAGATACCAACAATTCGACCCAGAGTCTTATATTACGGATGTCAATACTGTAAGTATTTTAAATATCATACTCATAATTCATAACACGTAAGGTTATTTCAATTACGCAAGCGCATTTTCATGTAATAACCTATCATTACGCCTGCTTTCCCCAAAGGCTTTAACCTAACCTGCATTTTCATTACTTTCCATAAAATTAACTTTAGACACGAGAAGAAAATGATATCATTCAATTACATTATAATAATGTAATCTTCAAATGTTTCAGTTGTTGCCGATCTACGACTTCGTGATAGTCGGCGGCGGTTCTGCCGGCGCAGTGGTCGCGTCACGGCTCTCCGAGATCGGCAACTGGACTGTGCTGCTCCTGGAGGCCGGCCAAGACGAAACTGAGATCTCTGACATCCCCGCGCTCGCGGGCTACACACAGCTCTCCGACATGGACTGGCAGTACCAGACCACGCCTTCAAACAACCGCTCCTACTGCCTCGCCATGAACGGTGACCGCTGCAACTGGCCCAGAGGCAAGGTACTCGGCGGCTGCAGCGTGCTCAACGCGATGGTGTACGTCAGGGGCAACCGCAACGACTACGACCTCTGGGAAGCGCTCGGTAACCCCGGTTGGTCGTACGATCAAGTGTTACCATATTTCCTCAAATCCGAAGACAATCGCAATCCATACTTAGTGAACACGCCGTACCACGCCGCCGGCGGATACCTCACGGTTCAAGAAGCACCGTGGCGCACGCCATTATCGGTTACGTTCTTGAAAGGAGGCATGGAACTTGGTTACGAAAACCGTGACATAAACGGAGCGAAACAGACGGGCTTTATGCTGACCCAGGCGACCATGCGGCGCGGCAGCCGCTGCAGTACGGCCAAGGCCTTCCTCAGACCTGTCAGACAGAGGGACAACCTGCACGTAGCTCTCGGTGCCCAAGTTACTAGGATTCTTATCAATCCTGTTAAAAAGCAGGCATACGGAATAGAGTTCTACAGAAATGGTCAAAAGCACAAAATAAGAATAAAAAGAGAAGTGGTTATGTCCGCAGGAGCACTAGCGACACCTAAAATAATGATGTTAAGTGGAATTGGGCCAGCGGACCATCTAAGAGAACATGGTATTCCTTTGGTAGCAAATCTAAAGGTAGGCCATAATTTGCAGGATCACGTTGGTCTTGGTGGTTTGACTTTTGTAGTCAACAAACCAGTTACCTTTAAGAAGGATCGTTTCCAGACGTTCAACGTTGCTATGAACTACATTTTATACGAAAAAGGACCGATGACGACTCAAGGAGTAGAGGGACTAGCATTTGTCAACACTAAATATGCGCCAACGTCTGGCAACTGGCCGGACATACAGTTCCACTTCGCACCCAGTTCAGTTAATTCTGATGGGGGAGAACAGATTAGAAAGATATTGAACCTGAGGGATAGAGTGTACAATACTGTCTACAAACCAATAGAGGACGCTGAAACCTGGACTATACTTCCATTACTGTTGAGACCGAAGAGCTCAGGTTGGATTAAACTGAAGAGTCGCAACCCGTTCGCTGCGCCGTCTATAGAGCCGAATTACTTCGCATATAAGGAAGATATCAAAGTACTAACAGAAGGTATAAGGATAGCGATGGCTTTGTCGAACACGACAGCTTTCCAGAGGTACGGGTCGAGGCCGCACAACATTGCTATGCCTGGATGTCAGCACCACGTGCTGTTTAGTGACGAATATTGGGAGTGCAGTTTGAAGCACTTTACGTTTACAATATACCATCCTACTGGGACGTGCAAAATGGGCCCGAAGCAGGATATAGACGCTGTAGTAGACCCGAGGTTACGTGTCCATGGCGTAGCTAACCTGAGAGTTGTCGACGCGAGTGTTATGCCCACCATCATAAGTGGGAACCCCAACGCTCCTGTAATCATGATCGCTGAAAAAGCATCAGACATGATAAAAGAGGACTGGCTTGTATTATGACAGTGTTAAATTATATCTAGTAAATGAAAAATACTCAGTCATGAACAAAAAAACTCAGGAGGTGTCGTGGGACACCCGTTGGAACTAAGTTCCTTTCGTTGTATATTATGTACTAATACAGAGAGATGGCTCTGTATTAAAAAACAAAAGCAAAACCTTTTGACATTTAAAACTTGATGACATTTAAATCTCGAAACTGACTTTTTCGGGCATAACGCTTTTTCGTTCCGTGACGATTTCTACCAGTCAACTCCTTCCGCAAGCCGCGTTAAAGAACTTCGTTCCAAAAAATTGTTATCATAAATACTCGATAAGTAAAATTAAATATTTTATTGAAAGTAATGTTATTCTCGTTTGTAGGACTGTAAATATATTTTTAAGGAATGTAGTGTACGTAATTATTTTACTTTCCGAGATGTATTGTAATAAAAATTACCATTCGTTGGTACGCTATAAAATAAAATATTGTTTGTTGTTTTATTTGTACAATTCATATAGCAAGTCTGTATGGAAATAAAATAAAATGAATGGAATGGCCATTTCTTTACTATAAAAATAGCTTATAACGCCCACACGATATTGCCATTTTGATTTTTTAGGGTTCCGTACCTCAAAAAGATAAAACGGAACCTATAAAATCACTTCATTGTCCATCTGTTAAGACCCTTTTTCTCACGAACGCGTGGTAGTATCAAGTTGAAATTAATACCAAATACGTAAGTCTATGGTCCCTTGGAGCTCTAAAATCATCATCATCTCAAATCAAGCTTCTAAGTCAACGCAATAAAAAAATACGGCCATATTTGACATATTTTAATACTCGTAAATAAAACAAAACCTACATGGTACTTCCCGTTGAAAGAATCATGAAATTTAGCAGGAAGCAAGGTCTCACAGCAAAAGTAAAGAAAAAGTCCAAAAGTCGTTAATTTGTAGTTTTATCACATATTTTTTGCATACTTACATTTGCTGTTGGAGAATTGACCGTAGCGTATATCGATGTATGGAAGAACATGTTTTTCAACTACAATATTAAGTTTATTTTTGGGATAAATTCGTCTTAACTACTGAACCCGTCATTGTGCGTGGTCCAACACGCAGTTGGCCAGCTTTTTTTTAATATTGAGTATAATTTACTTTACATACTGACAAACACTTAAGATGCTGAGTACATATCATTATTAAAAACCTGTGAGTAAACATTTATGATAAAATAGAATCGTTAATGATAAATTGCCATCGACAAAGGAGTGACATCTGTTGGCGGATAGCAAAAAATCATTGAATTGAACGCCATCTTTTGTCGAATAGCTGAACTTACAATACCTAAAACACGTATAGTTCAATTTAGAGCCACTAGATGGGGTAAAATATATTTAATGATTGTTCTTGATACACTTTGAGGTAAGCAGCAGAGGAAGCGAATATGGACTGCTTGAAATGATCATAAAGGAATTCATGAGATAAGCTCTTATTCCTGACAGCCTGGCATACAATTCAGATTGAAATATTTTCGTTCTGAAAAATAGTTGGCTCTAAAAATGTATCAAAGCAAACTATTTTGCTTAGGTACACAAGTAATGCTAACAAGATCAAAATTATGACATAAAAGCGATCAAGATTACAGATTTAATATTAAATGTGGTGTTTCAATCAACGTAATATAAAACTCCCACTTGTTACCTACATTTATTATCACTTCCTGTTCGCATCTCATTCAAGAATCTAGATTTCTGGTTTTATGTGTCAGAGAATTTACATAAACTGCCTCGAAGATGGAGTCAAGTGCTTAATAATATCACATAAGGAGAATGTTCATAAAGTATGAAAACAAACCCACTGTTCGCCGCTTTTCTGTTTAATAATTCTGTTCTATCTATTATGTTTCAAAATCAATAGTCTTCGAAATAAATAAATGTTGTACTTGTATGTTTAGTTTTTAAATACTTCTTAGGTGAATGTAGTAAGTTTTTTTTATGTTACCTATACCGAGAAGCCCTTGGCCTGCATGTCTTTTGATGGTAAGTGATGATCAGGCCAAAGGTGGAAGCGAGCTTCATCCGGAATCCTCAACCACAGAGGAAATGACTATCTTACCTCTAACTACCGAAACAAAACAATCCTGTTAACATTGTTGTTATGACGAAAGACTTAGATAAGATAGCTAGCCAGGCGGACTTAGAACAAGCCCTACCTCCAACCAAACCGAGCAGAAAATGTTGCCCCCATTGGGAAACGAACCCGGGACCACTAGATCTGAGACAGGTGGTCTAACCATAAGAGTTACACTACTTTATTACCACTAGCCGGTTAAAATTAAAGTTTTTTACATGCAATGAGTACGTCGTTTTTCAGTATTGTTTTTTTACGTAATCTTTACCTAATGGCCATGGAAGTGTAATAATAATAACACTATTTTAGATAAGTGATTAATGTATTTATATCGTATAAACAGGGTGGATTTTTGAGATGGTGCAGTAAGGACAGGTACCTCAACCGTTGTCCCTACAAGAAAACGGTTTGAGAAGACTGTCCTTAACTTTTTGAGAAATTTTAATGCCAATTGATCCTGTTTCTTATAAGGATCAAAAAACACTATCTAATCTCTTGATGGCCCGTTAACGCCCCCTATTTCATGGGATTTAAACATAACTGGCGAAATGTGGGTATACTATAGGTACACCTCTGCCTAACTCTTCGGGGAATACATGCGTGATTTTATGTATGTATGATTAAAACCAAAAGTATGTTTTTATTGCATTTCTAGTCGTTCTAAAATAAAATTCAGAAAAGAATGATATTGTATGCTTGCTGTTACTGTAACTAGAATATTTAACATATATAGTATTAAAACAGTGGTCCCCAAACTAGGCAGCGCCTATATCTTGGGGGCCCGAGTTGCGTGATCTTAAATTTTAATTCGAAACATGTTTGCGTTAGCTTAAATTTTATTTCAGGATGTTTGAAAATGGACAGAATAGTTAATTATATAAAGATAGCGAAATATCAAAATAAAAATAAATTTAAGAAAATAAAATGATCCTAAATAATGTTAGTATGTGCGTGAGTGAGTGTGTGTGTGTTAGTGTTTGAGTGAGTGTGCGTGTGGTGGTGAGTTGCAGGTGTGAGTTTTGGGTGAGTGACTTGCTTGTTAGCCAGTAAGAATTAAAACCGGAAGTATGTTTTTTTTATTTTTTTATTTTTAGCATTTTTTTAGATACTTATATACTCTCTGCTGGATTAATTTTCCATGGGAGATGAGACGTAACCTTTCGAACGAATACTCGTAAGAGAAACAATTTTACTTGATTTGAGAACAAAATTTGGATAGTTTGTTGTTTTTGAAAAATCTTTTTCCAGGCAAAGGTTTTTTGCGATTTCTGCCTTTTGTAGCGGACAGCCTTTTTTAACTTGTCCCATACAAATCTGAAAGTTCAAAATTATTTGAGGTACTTAATTTTTTTCTCAGAACTTCTATCGGATATGCTAACGGAATATCCTACGCAACAAACTACATATTTGGTTCTCAAAGAAATAGTTATTTGTGCAACAAGAGAGCAAAGTTGTTTTTTGCTGCGAGTGTTGATTTTGAATCCCCAGGATTAAATAACTTTGGTTTCGTGTAACACACAACTTTTCACCTCAGCAGCAAGAACATACAACATGTAAAAAACCCCTGTCCGATCCGTGAAGGTGTTGTTAGGTATAGTACTGTGAGTAGGTATATTTATGTGGAAATTTTCAGGAAAAAAGAAAAAACAATCCTCACATATTTTTTTCAATGGTGAATTTTACCGGGTTATAACGTTGGGAGCAGGCGGCCGTCGTTTAGCGGGTGTCTAAAAGTCATAACTTATTGAAAATTTGCTAATTTTTAAGGATTTGGGGTAATTTTGGAACTAACAATGTGTATTTTAAATACCTAAACCTAACTTTTTTATCATCATTAATAATAAAAAAAACACTTTTGGTAATGTTACTGCAGTACCATATGCCCTTTTCGAATCGGACTGGTTTTTTTTACATATTGTATATCCCTAAAGGTAAAAAATACAACATGATACTTCGTATTTTTTCTTCAACATTCTCTTAATATGATTATTAAAAAAAAAAGATTATTTCGAAGAAAAAAAACAAAACCCCCGTCAGGAACAAAGTTCCTTCTCACGTTTTATTTAAAACAGAAACTAAACCACAATCTTGGATTTACATTTTGTCCTCACTATCAGCACCCTCAAAAACTACGAAAACGATACTCATGATGAAAAACTTTAATGTTTTCACAGCCGCCATCTTGCATTTACAATTTAATGTCATCATCGACTTTAGCACCCTCGAACACTATGAAAAAGACACCCATGATGAAAATTTGTAATATATTTTCAGCCACCATCTTGGATTTATATTTTGACTCTACTATTGGCCTTAGCAACCTCAAAAATCATAGAAACGATACGAATGAAGAAAAATTTGAAAATGTTCGCAGCCGCCGTCTTGTATTTACATTTTGACCTCACGATCGATTTTAGCACCATTGAAAACTATGAAAACGACACCCATGACGAAAAATATGAAAGTTTTCGCAGCCGGATCTTGGATTTTTATTTTGACCAAATTCACACTTTCTATCTCTCTCTTTATTTCTCTCTGAATTAGAAGAAGACAATCGCAAGCGTCTTTTCGCGTGACGATTTCTGCCAGTGCACTTTTACCGCAAGCCGCGTTAAAAAACTTCCAGAAAAATATAAAAAACAGCATAATAATATACATAAAACCATAACAGATGATTTTCAATTTTACGGTTATACGTGTATCCGAACGTTTTATTGTTTGTTTCTTTTTTGGGCCTATGGAATTTGAAAATCGAACTTCGAATCGACTTATATTTCTCTCGCTTTTTTCGTATCGAAGTGAAACTGACAGAACAAAGTGAAGTTCAAATATTTCGAATTTTGTGAGTAGATCCAGCACAGTTCTAGGCAGTAAAAAAAAGAAATAAAAAGTTACTTTGTCTCACGCTCGCAGCAAAATCGAATATTGCTCAGTGCTGTCTATAGACAGCAAAACATGCTTGTTTGAGGTGCTGAGGTGAAAATTAAATTATAACGAGTATTCGTTCGATGTTGTTTTTTTTTGTTTATTTTCGGCTCTTCTATCCATCATAAAAAAGGAAGTTCGAGTTTTTTTCCTATCTTAAGTATGGGGAAAGTTTTTTTTGCGTTTTCTGACTTTTCTAGTACTCGAACCTCAGTTGGTTTGATAGTTTTTTGATCCTTTTATGAAACATGATCGATTGGCATAAAACACATTTTTTGTAAAAAGTGCCTATTTTCTTGCTGAATGTTTTTTTTTTTTTCAAAATCTGTGAATGCAGATAAAAATTTCTCATAAAATTAAGGACAGTCTCCTAAGAATGTTTTCCTGTAACTGCAACGGTTAAGGTAGCTGCCCATCTTAAAAATCCACCCTGTTATGTATTTATTTGTTTAAGCCGTATGATCTCGGTTACGAATTGCACCAACGCCTTCTTCTCGGTGTATCGAAAAAGTCGTCTAAGAGACTTAGATGAGACTAAACATTCAAACGGTGGCGGTTGAGTTCGCCGCTCATCACGCTGAGTCTCGCAGAAAAGTGGGTTGTGGATACCCAAATCTAATGGGATTATGGGCGTGCGTAAATGTATGTATGTAAGTTATATATTTATATCGTCCGGTATACCCAAATAAAACATATCTTAAAGAAAAAAAAACCCTGATGAAAAACAAATAGCAATATCACACATTTAGCCATCGAATCTTATAACGAAAAATATTTTCAGAATGATATCACTAATGTCACAAAAATTCTGAGCTACATCCTTTATCTCTTCGCTCTGTGTTTTTTTTGTTTGAGCATTCTCCAGTTAGAAGAGTAAAACACAAGCCCAGTCAGTTTACTAACTGCAAGCTGTTGTTAATTTTCTAACAGAAAAACTCAATAGAGGCTCAATTGAAATTGTGCCATATTGTATGATAAATAGTGATTAGACCATTAGCAACCATCTCCAAACTCAAACTCAAACTCAAAGCATTTATTTCAATTAAACCATTTACAGGC
This sequence comes from Xanthia togata, assembly GCA_963853775.1. Lineage (NCBI taxonomy): Eukaryota > Metazoa > Arthropoda > Insecta > Lepidoptera > Noctuidae > Xanthia > Xanthia togata. Next base: position 16,818,612 of record OY970809.1, read on the forward strand.
ACTTTTGAATTGTCAAGGAGTCAGTCAGTCAGAAATATGAAGCTAGTTGCCCATTCCAAAGCGTAGGTTCCTATGGAGAAGAACGGGCAAGAAACTCCACGGACACTCTTTTAAAAAAATTATATTCTTACAAAATATTGTTTACATCATTCATGTTGAAATTATACATGTGAGAACAATGTAGAAAGACGTGTACGTAAAAAGCGTCCGTAATGAAAAATAAAAATAAAAAAACAATTCAAAAATTAAAATAAGCCGTGGCAGATAAGAGATGACCAGTCCCTACTGATGGCGCCCGTTCACGAACATGACGCATGGATCAGCACCGTTTAGCTCAACCATTTTGAAGGGAACTCGACGATCCAACACACACGCCACCACCAGCGAGACATTTGAGTAAGCATGACATACTCTTAGCCGCCAGGGCATATCGAGTCAATGAAAGACGTACCCAGCAAATGGCAGCTTTATAGAAGGTACATGGTCACAGTGCTCACACATGTGCTATGCAATTATACAATAAAAAAAAAAAGAGATTGAAGCTATACAATTCAAAGATAGTTTTTGAAATCTTCAGCAATTCCAACAATATTTTTGAATGCTAATCAATTAGTTTATGCGCCCTTGTGGAGCTGGACCAGCGTTAAGCCAAGCATTTTTGTCAGCGATATAATCCCCAAGCTTATAATATGCTTGGCAGCATAGTGTGCGTTTTATACAAGATTTAAATTTCGTTTCATTTAGTTGTAGTATATGGGAAGGTATTTTATTGTAACATTTTAAACAGTACCCCATGAAAGATGAGTCTACTTTAGCCAGTCTGAAACCCGGTTGAACTAATTGGTCCCTATTTCTAGTACAATAATTGTGTCTTTCACCTCTTTTACTGAAAAGATTAAGATTTTTCCTGACGTACATGATGTTTTCATAAATATATTGACAAGGTACCGTCATGATGTTAATATTTTTAAACAGTTCCCTTAGAGAATCGCGCCTACGGAGGCAATATATTGCTCTAATGGCTCTTTTCTGCAGAATAAAAATAGAGTCGATATCTGCAGCCCGTCCCCAAAGTAAAATACCGTAAGACATGATAATATGATACTCCACATATCTGGAGGCTTTACGGACCGTTCAAAAATTTATAACACACGGAAACCGATACCGACGACCTACGTAGAGTAGGTACTTTGGCTGTTATCCATTTTACATGAAGGGCCAGGCCCCAGTCTACCGGTATAAGAATGCTGCTTATCCAAACTCATTTGTACATAATAATTATGATAGTAACGCCAGAACCAGTAGTCGTACGTGGCATTACGCGTACGAGTAACCGGCCGGTTAAACCAACGAGCTACGAGCCGTTACACAACATTCAATCAACTCGATCAGGGTGTGATTAGGTATTAGCTGTTCTGATTTATGGCTATAAGCGCCACCTGCTTCATGACTTGGGGAATATTAATATTATTCATTACATTGTACTGATATGCATTTGATTGGTATTTGCAGAAGTGATTGACAACTTTCGGTAGATTGGAGAGGTATGTCGTGTTAAATCTCTGCAGAAAGCTGTCACAGAAAAGATTCACCATCTCCTTAAAACAAGAAATAAGAGAACGCAAAACTTTGAAAAATTGATTTTCTCATTATGAATTTTCACTGCGTTAACTTTTTCCGGATTTTTTTATTAACCATGAGTGTATTTGAAGTAAAAAGCAAATTAGGAAAACCCAGTGGGACCAGCCAAAAAATCAAAAAAATCTAAATTTTGTCTCACGTGGTACCTACTAAGTTCAATGGCTTATCTAGTCGTTTCTAAAAACTCGGAATGCTATACCAATTTTGACCACTCCTTTGTTTTGTAAGCCACGTTGACTAATTAAGTCATGGTTAGGAAATGATCTCATAGTAAAATAAATAAACGTATGTCAATGAAAGGCCTCCCATGCAAATACATAAAGGCTGGACTGGGAAATAACATTTACATTACCTAATAAGTTTGTTAAGGCGATGACTAAGTTCTATCTCTTTATATATGCAGACCCTCAACACTCACACTCATAAAATAGTGAAATACATAACAGATGAGTAAACTTACACCTCGAGTTATATCACTTTGTGTTTAACTAACTGCATCATGTAAGAACTGCATTTAGGTGTACCAGAAAGTAAATAGTGACGGCACTGAGGCTTTAGAACGCTATTTAGTATTTGTATGGGAAGAACACAATTTTGTTTATTCCTTCTTGAACTCTGGCGTTGAGACAAAAAAGCTTGCGATTTCAGCATCGTTAAAAATCTATGCAACAATCTAGAAATATTTTATTTACATAATCATTACAGCCGAAAGACACACTGGTGCTTGGGGGCCTATGTCCAGCAGTGCGGTTCTGTGCTTCTCGCATCCAGCGGACTCCTGCGGCCTTCACAAGGTCATCGGTCCACCTTGTGGGAGGACTGGGGAGCCTTCCAACGATCTGTCTTCGGAGTACACGGTCGCCACTCCAGAACCTTCCGGCCCCATCGGCCATCTGTTCTGCGAGCAATGTTATCACTTAAGTTTGCCAATTCTTCGGGCTATGTCGGTTACCTTGGTTCTCCTGCGGATCTCTTCATTTCTGTTTCGATTACGTAGGGAAACTCCAAGCATAGCCCTCTCCATTGCCCTTTGGAAGACTTTTAGCCTTCTAATAAGGCCCCATTTCATTTACATATTCATTTGTCATTTATCTTAAATAAAAATCTTTTTTTTTTTAGTTGATCTAAATTTACAAGCAAATCCTCCTATAGTATTCCATCTTCCTCATTTCTCTATTAGAAGGTTGTTCTGGCTGGCTAGCTGGTAAGTGGGTACATAATCTGTTTTGGTACAATTTTGAAATTTTATGCTGCATAACGTTTCGAATTGCTGCATTAAACCAAAACCTACATCAAAATGGCGTTTATGCAGTTACATGGTTGCATCGGAACACGGAAGTTTTCATATGTAACCCACAGGTCTTCGACTAGGTGAGGTCTCAGAGGTCAAAAGGCGTCTGATTTACATGACGACAAAGATGAGAGATAATATTATATCTATAGACGTGCTGTCGCATAACAAAAGGTCAGGAACTTTACAAGTTTATTAGTTTCGTTCTGAAATTATTTGAATGTAAGATAAGATTAAAATGGCTTCATTCATTATATGGCTACTGGGTGTCCACAGAGCAGATATTCTGGGATACATATCATTCTAATCCTCTTGCCCTTATCCCAATGTGTTTGTGGTCGCCGCAGCTTCCATACATCTCTCAAAGCCGACCCCTTTTCTGGCCAAATCACTCGTTTCTCCGCACCACATCTAACTCTGGGCTAAAATCAAGTAAGTTTAAAAAAAACGTCACAAGATAGAGATCAGAGAGTATAGGTAGGTAGGTACCTACTAGGATGACAGCTGATAGGGATGATTGAAGAAAACATTGTTCTATGTTGAAAAATAATAGAGCAGCAACAATAATTGTTACTCATAATGAAATTCATAAGGAACACAATTAGAAACCATTAAATCAAAATAATCCATTCGTTCCTGGAAGTGGTCGTTACTGAGTATTGAGTAAGCTTTGGTAATTAACACAGCCTGCTCATTGATTTGTTTCTACTCATTAGGTTCATAATTATCTGCATGTCATAGTAGTCGCCTACAACTCGTAAGGTCGTAGGTTCGCACCCCGACAGGCGCTTTACTTTGAGATGTAATTATTTTATCACCACTGCTCTCAAAAGTGAAGGTGAAGGAAAACATCGTGAGGAAACTACTGAATGTTCTAGAACCAAAAGTTCGACGATACATAACATCTACACAACCCGCACTGGGCCCGCGTGGTGGATTACGGCCCATTCCCTCTCACATAGAGGACGGCTGTGTCCCAGCAGTAGGAACATTGATAGACTAAAAATTTGGGCGATGACTAAAAATTCAGCCTGTATGGCTGAATTTTTAGTCATCGCCCAAATTTCCATCCAAATTTTTAGTCACCGTCCAAATTTTTAGTCACCGTCCAAATTTTTAATCACCGTCCAAATTATGATATTAATCTTTGGCGAAAATCATTGAATACATGTTTTTTCATTTAGTATCACTCAATACAAAAATATTGAGATATCACATCACAAAGTTATTTATATACCACGCAGAGCGGATAATTCTTTTGAGAAAATGATCTAATATGAAAATTTCCTGTATTGTTTTTTTTTTTCAAAAATGGAGTTAGTGAATCATACCTAATGCCTAGAAAAAAAATTGGACGGTGACTAAAAATTCAGCCTGTATAATAGGCTGATTTTGCATAGTAGTCTACCCCGCGTTCTATTTAAAAGCAATCGTCTCGGTCATATAGAATCATTTTTTTCTAACTGAACTGACAGCTGTGCTGCTGGGGAGTTTTTTGCGCCACTTCTTCTTTCTTCCCAGCTAAAGCACTGGGAAGTGGTGAAGGGTGGGCGTTTTGGGGGACTGTCTTTTGTAATTGTGATGTTCGAAAAGTGCTTATTCTCAGCCTAGTTTGAATAAATGACTTTTGAATTTGAATCTGTCATAATTTGTTCGGATACCGGAAAGCGCCATCTGTCGTCTGTCAAAAAGTGACATACTCGTATGAACGCGGTCTCAAGCCCAGTCGGTCTATTCTATAAAAATCATGCATCATGAAAACTTCGGTGAATGGAGCTTAATTTGTCAATAATTGTCAATCTTTCTTAATTCTTTCTTCGCATCAGGTAGAATGACAGCTCACGGTAAAACATTTAGAATAGGACTACTGGTTCCTAAGCCCATGGATACCGACTGCCGTACTGCACATTGTCTCTCAACCTCTACGAAAATACAGCGTTTACAGGAAAGGAACACCCATGCGCCATAAAAAGTTGCAAATGTTGTCTCCAAAGTTTCGGTAAATGGCTGAGTGAGTATTTGAATAGAATTTTATGCTAAAACGTCGTATCACATTGCTTCCAGCTGGTGACAGTGGTAGCTAAGATTTGTTTGACTGGTCATTCCCTCAAATCAAACACTAGCTGGAGATTGATCCTAAGGTACATAAACATTTTTGAAACTCAGCTGCAAAAACTCAATGTACAAAAAATATGCATATATAATTAAGAACCCAATTTACAAAACGGTGCATATTTAGAATTTCAAATTAGCCGTTTCATGTTCTCCGCCTGCGCAGACGCATCACACCGCGTCGCTCCGCAGCGCGACCAACAATGCGCCCGCGCTCACGTAGACACGTACACCACCTTATGTAACACGCACACTTATTTGCAGGGTTCCGCATAACACCCGGTGCACACTCTCAGAGGACTGACGTTGACAGATACTCGCGTACACTGGTTGGAAAAATAATTACTTGGGATGTATCTGGAACCGATTTTTAAGCTGGACCTATCATCATGTCATTACTGAGGAGAAGAGGCTGGGCCAACACTAGTATTGAGAAGGAATCGGCTGCCAGTATAAGAATCAGCTAATGATATTTCTCAACTATAAGCTTAAAGCAGCTGTGCATGGACTTTGGTTTGAGCTTTCATCACCAGAGTAAGAGATCCAGGGAGCCACGTCAAAAAATGGATCAGTTGAAGTCCAATATCAGGCAATAGCAGTCTTGAGTAACACTGAACATCTGTGAGGAACATAAGCATGCACCTTTTGCTTGTGCCACTTCATCGCTCAAGCCGTTAGTCCTTTCCTCTATCTATTTTCTTGGTCCTGAGGAAATCTCGCCATGTAAACCCCTGAATTACTTATCAATAAGGAAGTAATTTCTAGCAATATTTCCTCAAGTCTTTTTTAGATCTCTGCTACGCGCTACTTAGCTCTACTTATCCGTTCGTGTATAATCGAAACAAGCACACCGGTTTGAGTCGTTCATTTAAATTTTTTAATCATATCCATTGCCCCATTACAAAATTTGCCGGTTAGAGCTCACATTTGCTAGAATTTCTGACTTAAATTAGGATAATTACGACGTGAGTTGATTGCAGCAACCTTCCTCATTATGTATCCGAATACTCGTATGTGTGCTGGTGGAAATAGATACCATTGTAGGAAGGAGGTTCGACATTAGATAGGTACTTGCTTGCTTGCTTGCTTTGCTTGTTGTGCCAAATAAATGTATTTTCTTTCTTTTACTTAATTCGTTTCGTTCCTACTTGCCATGGTTGAGCTCCTTAAGTTCTAAGTTGAACTACGCGATTACTGATAAATGCTTGCACTGACTGGATAGGTTCACTCAAATCTGTGTAGTTATTTCCTCATAAGACTTATCTGACCAAGATTAGTCTGGCTTTTTAAAGAAAGTTTGACCCTTGAGGCTGTTTCGCCATTTCTTCTCAGGGGTAGACAGATAGGAAATGTCTACTCCAACCAGCTTTTATTATTTAATATAACTTGTAAAAGTGATTCCGATATCCTATTTCTAGTATAAACGATTTCATAACATTTCATTTGACTAAAGATAACATACAACAGGTACATCATCGGAACGAACATTATACCTTAGTTTTCAAGATAACTACTATCTACCATCAGAAAAGTTTCAGAAGAATAGGAGCCGTAAACGTCATATCTTATGATATTTTTGAAATTTAACCCAGTCTTCTTAAATTCGCAATGCTTCGACTTGTTTAAACCTACACTACCCACAGTACAACAGGTGGTTATCATCAAGGTCTCTCCAAAAATGTTAAATTGAATTGCGCACGACTAGGTGACTGCTCAAACTGCCTTTTCAGACCCAGTACTAGTGACCTACTAATTAACTGAAAGGTTAAGTAAAACAAGTGCAAGTTGTATTACTTGAACTATAAGATACCTGAACTCCATACACGTTGTTGCATGCATATTATAGCCCCTTATTCAAACTGGACAGGCAATAGTTACGCTTCATATGTTTTTGCTGTCATTATCAATATCTATAATATTAATAGAAATATCAATAATTGTATTGAATGAAATTGGTTCAACTGTTTTCGAGAAAAATTATAGACACAAAAATAGGTACGCAATGTATTTGCACTTTTATGGGGTTTTTTTTTCAGTTCTTTCGCATACTCGTACTATATCTTTTCTTCGTTTTTGGAGGAGTATTTGATTGTAGCTAAGTTTACTGTGTTGTAGGAGGACAATGCTTATTATGTATAGCTGTCTTACGGTCATTAATTCCCTTTTTTTTAAGGATTTAATTTCCTAAAAAGGATTTATACACTACTTAATATTTTTCAAATCCGCTCAAGTGAATGAACCTCATTCGCAGTTATAAGAGCAATAATAAATAATTATCACATAGATTTTTAACACCTCCACCACCGTTATTGTTAGATAAAAGCTACAAATTATTACAAAATAAAACAAAGCAATTAATCAAATCGTATCTAGACCACGCCATATCATCAGTAACCTCAAAATCTTTATACATATTCATTTAATTATTTACTCGACAATAACTAGGCTGTTTGCATTCCCCGGACATAGTTTCCGCAATCACACTGTTCTCTATACACTTACAAAGGATCGCATTACAGAAGTTTTGTATTACTTACCTGACGTAATGGAATTAAGTATGAGTATCGTGACCCTATTTCCTATTTATCACGTCCGCTGTAAACAGGCTGTGAGTATTTATAATGGTACCTTTAGAAATGTTATTTTAACAAGCAAAAAGAGGCAAAGAACGTTTCCGTGACCGACTGATTGACTGAGAGACAACGCTCAGCCTAAACCACTGAAGAAAGACTTGGGTGTAGAGATGTGATTATAGAAGGATATTTTGAGAATCCTCGAACCGAATCTGAATCTCCGTCCCTGAACTTGTCAAATGTGGGGGATGAATTTTGAATGCATTCGAAGAAGCGGATGTCTTCAGTAAGAAGAATAAGAGGTAGGAAAAAGTGCAATAAATCTAACAAGCAAAGCTTCATCGTAAATATTCGCAGTTCATTCACCTGAGGATAAGTGATGCGAATATTATGCAAGAGCTTTATTTACATAAAATATACAACAATTGGTCGTTTAAACCGTAATATAACACGAACAATACGCGACAGTTTGAGAGCACGCGCCTGTGAAAGCTTTTCACACTCACATTGTGGGTCCATGGCGTGGCTCGGTGACGTAAGCGGCCTTATTACCCACAACTTTCGATTTCTGGATGAAGTCGTGTTTGCATCCTTTCCGGGTGCTTGTAATCGCCTGGAAAGTTTTTAAAACTGCACGATTTAAAACTAAAGTTACTGATGTTACATGAACATTGTTAATAAAAATGAAGTCCTTCGAATAATCCCACCCACAGCACTAGTACACATGCGAAGTTATAAAAGACAAATGTAGGAAAATGTTAATGGATATTCGATTTATCTCATAAGCAACATTTTGAATAAATATTTCATAATCGAATATCGATTAACGGTTATCGATATTCTGCTAATCGACTTAAAAGCTCAGAATTATGGGTGTTTATTTTTGAACAGCGCATCGGTCCGTGTCGAATGTGTCGATGTCATAAGAGGCCCGATTACCCACAACTTTCGATTTCTGGATGAAATCGAGTCTGTTTCCTTACTCAGCGCTTAGCGAGCGATAACCTTCTGGAAAGTGATATAATTTCGAGAAAGACTATGGAATAAGCCTTAGGCATCTTATCCATGAGAATTAGCTTTATGGATAGTAATTACAACAACGAACATGGAAAATAAGTTCAATAAGAGTTACAGCCTCGTAAGCCTGGCAATTGAATGAACAACCTGATGTCAATGGTAGAGATGCCACCACTGCCACCATTTGATAGAGATTTGCCTGAACTAGAAGACAAAGAAAAGGGTTTCGAAGATTCTGTCCAAAATTAACACACGGGTCAGGAAGCTTGACAACTCGATTAAAATAAGAGCCGATATTCTGTATTTCACAATCAATGCTGGAATTAGGTCGATTGCATCGTTTTGCAACGATTACGTGTGCGATTTTCGTCACATGCATACCTGACCGGTGTCGTCGGTGTCATCGGTATACTGACACAGCTCGCGTCACGTCGGCTTTGTCTTTATGAGCACATATTACCACACCTGCCGCAACGTTAGACTAGAGTTTAAGTTCATGATCTACTTTTCTATTTGTTTGCTCTTGTTTATCTTTCTGATTTCTGTTTTTGCCGTCAATATTTTGGTTTTATAAAGATCAACAACCTAAGCTATTGTTGAGAGCATTAGCGTTTCTAACTGTAATTATTTATGTTCTTTTGCAGAGAGATCTTTGTTTATCATTACTTCGATTGCTCCTGTTTTTTTCTTATTTCTACATTAACAAAGTCACTTTGAATATTTTTAACCATTGTATCCCAGAAAGCATTTACTCCTTAACGCTTTCCAGAAATTCCAAGGAACTGCATCCATCAAACGAATACAATCCTACGAACTAAGACACAAAGATATGCAACAAGTAACAACGTACTAAAACAGCAATTAACGTTAGCGCCTATGAATGAGTCCCACGTCATTCACAAAAAAACAATGTCACTGTTTTTGAGGAAGTACTTCTAAGGCTAAGTATTGAATAGAAAATGATAGAAGCTAGCGGAAAAACTCATCACAGAGAGAGGAACTCATGTTGATGAGTTCCTTGGCGGACTTACTGGCATAATTTTACATTTATATTATTATGATTTACGAGTATGAGTAATTATTAAGATTTATCTATAAGTCTAGCTGTAGATTGTTAATAAGGATAGAATCCAGCGTTATCACGTAATTAGAAAGGAAACAGCACTTGGGGAGGAGCTTTCAGATTGGCGAGATTCTGTACGTTCAAGGAGTCCTTTGCCTTTTCAAGAAACAAAATATCTAGGTGAACAGAAAATATACGTTTGAGCGTGAAGCTGGTTACATAAGTTACTTAGATAACTTATTTCAAAATAAAATTAGTTAAAACAACGGACCTTACCCAGTAAATAAATCACCTACTTATAACTTTAACAAGGTATGTAAATAACACAAATAGGATCACATCAATCAAGGTATCAATGTCACAGCTCTCATTATACAACGTAATGATTACAGCAGATACATTGTCGAATTTCATCAAAAAAACCATAACATACCCCGCGACCCACAACTCCACATAAACCACCTCGTAACACACATTACGAATTATCTGCAGGCCGGGGAGCGCGTGGGGCGCCCGCGCCGGCCACCGCACGCGCAGCACCAGTCCACCACGCGGAGTCGCGTCGCGCAGCTGTCGCGAGCCAACAGTACCCACAAATTACGTCAGTTCTATTTTTTTTAAACTAAAACCTCCTTCTCTAACTCTTCTATCAATTAACTGTGAAAAAAAATCTGCGTCATGAATTTCAATAGCTATTCGTTTCGTGACTGACTTCAGCGATTATATCGTTTCCAGTCATTCTACCTGCGATGTGGTGTAATAGAGCCTTATCTAACGTAGCGTAATACGACTGGTTAATCTTGTCGATTATTGCATAACGTCATACTCCTTTTTCACCCTTGGATTGACTTACGAAGTTAGCGTGTGTGTGATAGGTCATGTAATTTCATCGGTTCTGTAGTTTCACGAAGGCGTCTGTACTCTTTATCGTGATAACATCTAACAATAAATCGAGATTGTGATAAGGTCTTAGAATTTCTCGTTACCTTGGTGTTAAAGTTAGTAAAAGCTTGGAGCGCTAAGTTATATAAGCGCATGTACTTATGAAGCAGTGAACTTATTTCCTAGCTTCATTGAAAATTTGTTATACGGCAATACTTGTCGCTGAAAGTAATTTGAATAACGTGTTTCGTGAGAGTGTTCAAAGGCATTGTTACTTCCTTAACTCCTTTCATCTCAAAATATTCATCTTTAACCTTTTTTCGACCAGCTCGTTATCGTTATGTTAAGTTCGCATCATACTTTTGTTTTCTTTTGGTTCAATTTGAGTGTTCTAATGTTGCTTTGGCGTGACCTGTCAAATGGTAATCGTTGCTAACATATTACGTCAAAACAACGGTAATAGCTTCTCCAGCATAATACTAATGATTGGGCGCAATTAGCTGTTTACTATTATATAACTGCTATGTTTAATTCTTCTGACGCAAGGCTCTAACTGGAATGTATTTACTTCACCTCTATGACATCGTTACGATTTGGACCCACATTCCTTTGAATTTTTGGACCTTAATTGCTCGGAGCTGCAAATTAAGCTGAGCTAATTAATTAATTAGCAACTAACTAATAGTTTTTAAAAACTGAGTAAACGTTGCATTTTACTATACAACAAGACAAAATGAATATCACAATGAACTGCGCGAGATCATTCCATCCGATTTTTTTTCAATACCCATTCCGCTGATTTGCTCTAAAAATCAGTGGCGGATGCTTCACAATAAAAACTCACAAATTCAAAATTATTCAATATCATAATGGCAAAAAAACACCAAAAGAAAAAGGAGAGACGATCTTAAACTGACAGCTACTTAATGTGACTACACATAATACCACTTCTTCTATTGTCACTTTTTCTAATTATAGGTTCGACATTCAAGTTCAAAGAGCATCGACAGTGCGTGAGAAATATTGTCACAATACCCATAACAAGACGCATTACTTTCGACTCGTAACAAGAGATCATTCGCCTGCACAGAGTGCTGAGCCCGCTGAGTCTAAGCCACTAAGGATACCAAGGCGACTGAGCCTTCTGAGTTTGCCGACTACCAGTGAGTGCTGATCAGTGAACAGTTTGGTGTGTCCCGTGATAGTGAAGTTACTGTAGAACTTATATTCGCGTGTTTGGATGAAAATCGAGAGCAATGAAGGTGAGTTTGATTTCATATTTGTTGATCTAGTAATAAGTTAGTCTAAAAGATAGTCAATAATTAGGATGCAATGCGAGTTATTAACAATTTGGATCAAAAAGGTATCGAAGATGAACATTTTTGAACTAGACTTAGAGAAACACAGTGCCGAGTCAAACACAAAAAATCTGAAGCATTTGTGGAGCATGAAAACATATAAATGTATGACAGTTTGTTTTCTGGAATTCATGGCAAAGGTGTCTGAAAAGAGCTTAGTAACGTTTCTTTACAATGGATGTTTCCCAGATGCTAAAACGAATCCACAATTCGTTTTAACAGACCAATTATCCATTGAATGAACACAAAGTCTTAATTTTATCAAAAGCTCAAATTACGTGGTCAAGTTTAAGCAATCAAAAACATAACCATTTATTTATTTACAAAATTTCTTAATCGCGGAAAGAATAAAAACGTTTTTACGTAATTCATTTCACATTCTCACGTTTTTTGAGAGTAAACAAATTGTTATCTTCGCACAGATTACTGCAAGCCGTGAACCATGGCATTGCACAATTTCATAGGTGTTATACGTTATAGTAAACGATATTCTGTGTCGTAACATTAATAATAAATAGCAGTATGCCAAGGCCGGTGAATAAATAATCCGAAAAATGGCATTATTATTGTGAAATGCAGTGGTTTTGTTGCTAGCTCGACGACAGTGCTAAGTGACCGATGGGTTCTGAATTGTTTTAGAGTTTTTTGGGCAACCATGTTTAAATTACGAAACTTTTTTAGAAATAGGACAATTCAAGGTAGACCTTGTAGTTAAATCACGTAGCAGCAGCTTCGTATGATTGTGATAATAAAGTTAGATTAATATGAAGTTCATAAGTACGTTCATTCTAACTCTTCCGATGGATGGACTGTGGGAAAGATGATATAGTTAGAAAGGTGACTACCGAAAAAGACATGTCGCGCTGACCCCAATGAAATAGGGGTAAAGACAGGAGAGTGATGAATTATACAGGGTAACTTGTAATTTGACGTATTCCTTCCAGGACATTAAAAGTTGTATTTTCTCGTATCCCACGTATTTTCACCTAGGCTTTATGGGGTGCTTAATTGTTGCAAATACACTTAAGGAATATGTAAAATTACAAGTCACCCTGTATACGTTTATTTTTGCCATTGCTTGTATAAAAATAGTAATTTCTTTCTTATTTATTCAGCCTTAGAAATCTTCTAAGTCGATAATATATTTCAAAACGTGCAAGATGCTGCATCTTGCACGTTTTGAAACATTTTATCGTCTATTGCTCAACGCAAGTATCTCGCAACTTCAACTAACTAATTTAGTTACACTATGAAATCTCTCGTGCATAATATCTGTGTTGTAGCTGTTTAACACCTAAACGTAATTAAACTTCTAGTGTGTGTACATAATTTGTTGCCATTCTCTTACAAATCGAGTCGCACGTTTACTTCCGACTCGAGATTAATGTTTCGACTAGAATCTTCTCATTAGCGAGGGTAAAAGTGCATGTAAATTGTTGTAAAAACTTATTATGAGTAATCGAGTGCACAGTCATTCTCAAAATAAAAAAGCCAAGTGTTCAGAGTATTGCTGTCATCATTACCTAATACAGTCCAATTTAGGTGAGTAGGTAGGTACCTATCTGAAACTAACGATCCAAATTATTTATGTTTATGCAATATTGACTAATCAGATAAGTAGCCAGAGGCTGCATAATACCATATCCTTAATCTTCAATAGAATTTAAATTAAGATCGATATACCCGCAATATTAGTAACTAATAAATACGATAAAATTAATTGAGATCTGTATTTATGTTGTGCACTGTTATGGGCGCCACACTTCAGTCGGCGCGCGCGCCGGGCAGTCGATTCATTATGCAAAGCAGATACTTTCATTGCAACATACTGCATAACGTCTTGTTGTAGTTTTTGACATAATCTTTAGCAATAAATATGTTTGGATGACTTACGTAAAGAATTCAGGTAATTAGGAACAGAATCTGCTCAAAAAAAAGTAGTTTAATGAAATCATCATAACTCAATACATTGAGTATTGAATAGTTATGATGATTTCCTTAAACTACTTTTTTATCTTTATTGCTTTACCATAATGTGTACTTAGGTGGTAACTATATAATTTAGATCATTATGGACCCTGTAGGGCACAGCAAAAGGGTAGGAGAGAGGAATTCCGGAACTAATTACGATGATGAAGGCGTATAGACATCGTGAAGCGGTCAAACCTAAAATATTTTCCAGATCACCCGCTGTATTCTTAACGTTGCATTGATTCAGCAGTTTACGTTAAACACAAAAAACCTAGGTGATAGTAAGTATGTACATAACTTCGTAGTTTAGGTTTTAATAAAATTGCACTATTTTTAAATATACATTTGCTTATACCCGAAAGGCTGATTGTATAGGTACATTATATATTTTTTTAAATGTTTAAACACATCCAACTAGTCAATTGGGATCGCTATTTGACAAACCAGTGTTCTATAGTTATCTCCTATCTCAACAATTGGATCCACAAAATGGACACTGCCTTAGCTGTCAAAATAAACGCGATTCCATTTGCAATTTCGATTACGAGTGTTCTCCAATTAGGATATTTGTTCTAATCATCGTTACGTCTAATGTTATCAATTGCTCTTAAACAATTTCATGCACTGTTAACCGCAGACGTAACTAAGTTATTTTAATAAGGAAGAACCTACTGCGTAATGTTTCCTATTATCTTATTGAATATCATTAACACACATTATATCATCTTATATTTAGGCATCAGTTACGGTTTTAGAAAAGGACGCCCCAATTAGAATTTTTATTTGAGAAGCTGCGTAATTTGATCATGTATTAATCATATAAGTCTTTATATCTCAACTTTACAGATGTGTATTTATTATAGTTAAAACGTATTCACGTTTAAATACGTTCCAAGATTTATTATAGATAAAACGTGTTCACGTTTAAATACGATATTATCGTGTGAGTTGTGTCTCAATTACTGTCTAAAGTCTAAACTATCCCTATCTCTTTGCATTTCTGTTTGTTTACTGGCCTTAATTATCCAATCGGTACGTGGTCTCTTTTTTAACATTCCGTGATCTTAGACTCTGTTGTTCCTACTACCTTGTCGTACATTGAAGTTCGTATTATAACCATCAATGGGATGTCCGGTAACATTGTAGCCTATCAGATGGCGCACTTCTTCTTATTCGCTTCGCTCTTGACAGAGCGGTCGTGGTCACGATTAAATGTGTCCAATCGCAGGTGTAGTCGAAGCTCGCCTCACGATTTCTCTCCATCTGGTTCTGTTATATGACAGTCTGGCACGTTCATTAACAGTTTTTCTTTTTTCATAAATGGTTTTCGATTCCTGAACCACACATATAATCTGACAAAAACTCGCCAAACGTTCTTTAAGTAACGAGAAGTTTTTTAACATGATTTATTTTTACCCGACTACGACAAAGCCAAAAGGAAGGTTATGATTTTAGCAGTCTATGTAAGTATGTTTGCTTTTACGTGTTCCACCGTAGCGCGTAAACTACTGAACCGATGTTGATGAATGAGGTATCAGTAGATTCGTAATAATGGTCCGGGTGACATGGTCGCCTGCCTGTATACCATGTGAGTGCCAGGAACACCTACAAAAATATAATAGCATGCGACGATGGCTTTACCTTGTTCATTTTTGTACCTATGTCTTGATTGCTGTCTGAAATATTTTCTTGTTTCGTACTTTTTAGATCACTTTAATTTTCCGTAGTCGGGTTACAGCTTTTTAAACTCATTTTTTTTCTTTCCACAAAGTTTCCACTTTCCACAAAAAAAACACATAACTGAAAAGAGACAAACAAGCTAACACGAGTATCCATGAGTATCCATAGAATTTTAGTAACGCAGGCGGACAAACAAAAGTTGACATACACCATATAAGTAATGCTTGTTTTTATTGCAAGCTTTATTATTAATATTTGCTTGCTCTGTTCGTATGTGTTACCGGTTACTCTAATTGTTATCCATTTTTCAAGCACTTTCTGGCATCCGATTGTGCTGAAACTTGGAATACTTATACAGGCTGAATTTTGTAGTCACCGTCCAAATGTTGATATATTAATCTTTGGCGAAAATCATTGAATATGTGTTTTTTCTTTTAGTATCACTCAATGCAAAAATATTGAGATATCACATCACAAAGTTATTATATACCACGCAGAGCGGATAATTCTTTCGAGAAAATGATTTAATATGATAATTTTACGTATTGATTTTTTTTCAAAAATGGAGTTAGTGAATCAAACCTAATGCCTAGAAAAAATTTGAACGGTGACTAAAAATTCAGCCTGTATAACTACCGAGACATTTTGAAAAAAAGGAGCTGGTTTGATGATGGAGCTGGAAGTTGGCCATAGGAACTCCTCAATGAAACAACACAGCACCAGCGTGCTTGAACTCATTGGCTATGCATTAACAAGTGCTTTGACACTAGGTGGTGGTCAGGGTCTGATGATGGAGCCGGAAGGTGGCCATAGGAACTCTTCAATAAAACAACACAGCGCCATCGTGTTTGGACTCGATTTTTTTGTACTTTTTTTAAGCATGTCAAATGTTTAAAAAAAAATCTTCCTTGTTTTTGTATTTACAGATGCAATATATAAATATTATATAGCCTATGACACTCCCACAAATAATACGAATCTAACGACACCTCATTTTCATCATCTGCCTAGGCTTTTCCCAGCTATGTCGGGGTCAGCTTCCAGTCTAACCGGATGCAGCTGAATATCAGTATTTTACTCAACACATTTGTTGCTTCTACATGTGAACTTTGGTGGTAGGTTTTACAAAAATATGATCATTTGTGGACCCTGTCGGGCACAGCAAGGTGAGAAGGTAATTAAGAGGGAACAGGGCCCGCGATTCTCCATACAAACCTATTCCCCGTTTTTCTTCCTGAATAATGCCTCTAGAGCTGTCATTTTTTTTTGTATAAAATCAGGGTCTCTATAGGCATGTCCCTGTCATTTCCTTTTTTTCAGCAATTAATAAATAATGAAACTATGACCCTCCAAAAATTACAAAAATGCCCCATTTTTACCGCCGTGATTAGAGGACTACCAGACTAATTCGGAAAAGTTTTTAGCATAAAAGAAAATAATAGGAACCTAGACATACTCTTTCTTAAAATTCTAATGTAAAACATTATTAAATCGGCTTAGTTTTCGAGGAGAAAAAAGGAGAATGCCAAACTAAATTTTCGTCAAAAAAATTGTGATATAATCGGTCTGAGCTGCAGTTGTCCCTATCGCACTTTACGGGGTTTAACTCGGTTTTTCGGGCGCAGCGCGACGGCAATAGTTTCTTCAAATACCTATTTTTCAAATTCCTCGCAGCTCCTGTTCCCTCTTAAGGCCCTTAACAACACCATATTCAATAACCAAGTATGGTCCTTCCAACAAGACTCGGCGCCGGGTCATAGAGCTCGGTCCACGCAGTCTTGGTTGGAAGTGCACGTTTCGGACTTCATCAGAGCTGAAGACTGGCCGTCGTCGTCTAGTCCCGATTTTAATCCGCTGGATTGTGATTTATGGTCAGTTTTAGAGAGTACGGCTTGCTCTAAACGCCATGATAATTTGGAGTCCCTAAAACAATCCATACGATTGGCAGTGAAGAATTTTCCCATGGAAAGAGTGCGTGCTTCTAGTGATAACTGGCCTCAACGTTTAAAGGACTGTATTGCAGCCAATGGAGACCACTTCGAATAAGCTTATAACACACTGTTAAAGTAATACATATTATTTGCAATAAAAAATTAAAAAATCTTCGTGACAATATTTATGGCAAGACTAGGTATATTTTGACTGTATGTGTTTACATGGAGCGACTGCCTATCTGACCTCCACAACCCAGTAACTGGGTAACACGATACCCCGTGGTAAGACTGGTTGTCAGACTTTCGGGCTTCTGACGACCCGTAACAACAAGCAAAACATACGAGTCATTTTTTTTTTTTTTAACTGACTGACCGACTGAATGGAATTTCTTTTTTTTTGACCAAGGTATCAGCTTCGTAACTTAGTAGAAGTTCTTTATTTACAAAATGTGTAGCTTCTCGTGACGGGGACTTTAGTTACCTTAGTTGGACAAAAGTTCGTTCTCACAATACAACATGAGCGTAACAAGCGACAAATAACAAACACGACGTAACACATAATAGTCCACCCGGGAAGTGCTCAGTAATGCGTTTGCGGAACTACATATAAAGCGGCCAGTCCACGGTTTACCACTTCTAATTTTCAATTCAATTGTATATTTTTGTATAAATAAAATGTAAGTATTCATTTTCTACGCAGTCTCATAACTCATTAGGCATTTCAGAAGCTGGGGCCCAAGTCTGCTATTTTTATAAATTCGTCATTCCAACACGATCCTATTGTCTTTTTCCTAAAAGTTCGTAATCTGCTAAATTCATAATGGTCGATCATTGGTTGATCATTGTATTCCACAAATACGATACTCGTAACGAATTAAAAGAAATGACTGCACAATGACGTTCTCATGGTAGGTCACTGACTGAGATGAAAGGAACTGTCAAAATTTTTGCAGATTACCGCCTAAGTCAGTCATTCATTTTTCATTATGTACGAGATTACCAATATATGCCATTTCTTTCAATGGAGTGTCAGTGGATGACCATTGGAAACTCATAATGACGCCAATATGTTAGTAGATTAAAATCAACAATTATGAAATTAATGATAGACCATTCTGACACTATTGTAATAGCAAACTTGAGGCCCTGTAGGTATGAGATTTCGTAATTTAGGGTAGGTTTCGTGATATAGAGTCCGCCCACCCAGAATTTGAGCTACGAGATTTTTTAAGGTAATAAAAAAACTGGAAGTAGGATTCTCGTAATGTCAAAAATTAGGAAACCTATCCCAGAGGAGTGGAACGCACTTTAAGCGTTTAAAAAAAGTTAAGCTTTTACGACTCAAGAGTTTTTGGTCAGTATTATTTCTAGGTCTTGGATAAGAGGCTGTTATAAAGTAATACGACATGACAATAAGTAAAAGTGTAATGATCTACGTATTTGTTAAGAAGCGAGTCGATTAGTTCCGTCTATTTTCCACGCCTGCGCTTGCGTGTTCACCGCGCGGAAACTTAGCGACCCCGCGGTGAGACACCGGTTTTTTACTAGAATTTAAAAATGTTATAATATTATACATATACTATATGTTGGTGTTTATGAAGCATTCTACCTACTCGTTTCTATCATGTTAACTTGGAAGTCCAGAGCAAAGGTTATTTAAAAAATTGTTAGACGACGGACCTAATTAGGTCCGTCGTATTCCATTTGGGTTACTACTAAATATCTCATATTTGAAACCTGTCTAGAAATTATGTCACGTTGTAAAAAAAACTGCCTATTTATATTATAATGGCCTGAAAAAAGGCAAATAACACTAAATTATTTCCAAGTGCAAATGTTTGTTGTAAATAAACTTAATTGCAAGTAATTTAAAATTATAACTGGCTGCACAAAACCACTACAGTTAAAACAAAACACTTATGAAAAAATAAACGTTAAAACATGCAAATTCTGCGGCATGAAACTTTTTAAAGGCATATTTATGTTCCGAAGGAAACAATTGAGTGACGCAACAATGAGGTTAAATCATTGTAAATTAAACAGATACGCGTGCGGAAGAAAAACGTCGGACGTAAATAATGGTTATTAACAGTGGGCAGGCTTGCCTGACTGTGCCTACGTGACCGACCGAAATTCAGCGGTGCACGATCGCAGACGCTGATTTTCCGACTCAATTGATCGAAGTTAGGGATTAATTGAACATTATATTGCTCGATGGTGTCAACTTACTCCACGCATCGACAAAATAAAATTACCCCGAATGTTGATTCTAGGTAAAGAATTTTCTATGAACAAACCGTAAACTGTCGTAAGTGCAGTTACGATACTCCAGAACGAATAAACGTAGGTACCTACAAATTTAATATAAGTTTTATTTTAAATATAACACTAGTTTTTGGAATCGTAATCCAACAAAAAGCAGTCACGAACCATAGCGACCTATCATAAGTAAACCCGTTGCTATGACGACCAGCCATGCAAATAGCGTCCTCAAATCGTTCAAAATAGACGAGAAAAGTGAATCCAATGGCCGATGATATAACTGGGTCGTAATACTATTTCCATGAGCTTTGCTGAGGTAATGATCACCTTGCTAACTGACAAAAGACAAAGTATGAAACGAATAGAATATAATTTTACGGACGACCCGCACCTTCTTCGCATGGTTTTTGCGACTTGACAAAACATCGAGATTCATTATCATATGTAATTTTAATATCGACGTATTATACAGATAAACCTTCCGCAATAAATTTTCTAAATGATGGTGAAAACTGCATCAAAACCCGTTGCGTAGTTTAGAAGAACAACGCAGGTGACACAGACAGACAAAAAACGACTTTAATTTATAGTATGTATAGATATAGATTTCGCGTTAAAAATTCTAGCTTCATTGTGAAACTATCGAAAAGAAGTTACGTGATTACGTATCTCGAAGGATTATTTTTCAACCAGTCTAACAATTGATATTCCAAATAGTATCAAATATCAGTTTTGAGTTGGTTTTATAAACGAAAGTATAATGAAGCTTATAGCAGTAGCATACAATTTATAATTACTATAGGTAATCAAGGTGCACCATTGAACGAGATGTTCAATAAAATCGTGGCTCAATTTTGTACCCTAATTGCGTAATACACGATCAATCAGAATCGTTTTGAATCACATTGCTAATCCATTGCTTCAAGGGTTCGAAAAAAAATCTGCTCAACAACTAAAATAACGCAATTAATG
This sequence comes from Xanthia togata, assembly GCA_963853775.1. Taxonomy (NCBI): domain Eukaryota; kingdom Metazoa; phylum Arthropoda; class Insecta; order Lepidoptera; family Noctuidae; genus Xanthia; species Xanthia togata. The sequence continues at coordinate 16,839,368 of OY970809.1, forward strand.
TTGTTGAACTGTCAAAATGAAACAGATTAGTCGTAATCGTTTATGTAAATGTGTTGCGTAATAGATAGCTGGTCCTGAATAATTGGACGACCCAATGTTTGTGCCATATTGATTTTGTTAGTCTGTTTCAAAATGTTAAATTACAGACCTATATCAATATTATGACAATTGATTTGCCCTCGACATTTGAAGCCAAATAAAATAAACAAACAGCAAACAATAGTGTTGACATCTTTCAACAAATTGATTTGTAACTTTGGTGTTGCTAAAGAATGTTAGTGCAGCTTTTAAAATAAAAACAGCATTCATAACTTAGACATAAAATACCCATATTGTCATTTTCTCATATTGTATGTTTATTTTTAAATTTGTGAATAGGTAAATGGTTTTATTTTATGTATTTTATTTTCTCTTCTACTCTTACACACGTTGTCTACATCTCTCTTTATCCACTTTCCTATCGCAGGTATGCTGGAAGAGATTTCTTTAGAAATAAGCTGATGCTTATTTGCAAAGGTGATCCTTTGTATGTATTTTTCTGTTCCTTATTCCTTGTCTGCATATACGTGTGTACGTAAACTGATAAATAAATAAAATACACAAATAACCAGCTGATAATCCTATATAAAACTTTTGTTCATAATTACAAACTCTAAAAAGCGTAAACTAAAAACAGCGAGTAATGGTGTTGAGGCAATTACAGACCGGTGAATGGTTTTGTCTATCCATAAGACATCCGTCTAGCGTCTGTTTAAAGAAAAGTCGACGTGACCTTCTACTTTTATGAGTCATACCTACATGGACATTATTAATATGGATCAATAATGGCGCCCAACAAACATGAATAATTTGTTGTTGGGCGCCAAATGGTGATCTTGGAATTTGATTTTCTTGATTTATTTTTGTGATTTTAGTTATCAAACTGTTAAATTATGTAGGCACTGGCAAATCCTTGTCCTTAAATCCTTAAAAGGGTAGAGCCCAGATTACTTTCGTAAGTGCTTTGAATCATCGCGGATTTAAGGGGAGGTTTTACGAATTTGCCTGTTTTAAAATCAATTTTAAATGGTCAAATTAGTGTATGTAGATCCTCAAAAAAGATATGTCATAGATTCATCTTTGTTTGAGGGAAATTAAAGGTTCAATACACGATAAATTGTAATTTGCTCGATCAAAAAAAATCCGTAACAGGGTCGATTTCAAAACTATTTTTCGTTTCATTTCCTGCTTACAGCACAAAATAATATGAAAATTGCATGTATGATGAGGTAATCGTATTTTAGAGGTGATTTAAAGGTTGGATTTTTAAGTTTAATAGTATTTTTTTTAAATATACCCATTAATTTAAATATCAATATAAATCGGGCTAAATCGGCTCGCGCTCAAAGTCTTGCGGGACGTCATCGGAGGTGGACCTCGGTGGACATCAGTGGTGTCAAATTTTTTAAAAAACAAACTCTCTGCTGTTGTTAAAAAAAAATCTAATAAAAGATAACACATTAGATATGAAATTGCGACAGCTCAGAAAAAAATATTTCGTAATTTTAATATAGTTTTAATTCATAATATTGTTTTCGAAAGTGAGATTATTTCTATGCGATATGATGACGTTTAATTGTCATCTTACAATAGTGTTAGACACATTACAAATTATTATCGATAAAATTATAGTCAAGTGCGAGTTTTATATAATTTTTTACCGTCGGTAATGAAGAAGTTTTTTTTAGATTTTTTGATCAGATTCATCCATGTTATTCACTCTCCATAGAATTGTCTTTGCTAATAATCCTACATTAATAAACACATAATAAATATTTAAAACAACTATCACTCTGGCAAGAAGAAAGAAATTAAAAAAAAAAAGCTGTTTTAAACAAAAGTGCTATACTAACATGACCAAATGTATGGAACACGATAAAAATCGTGATGATATTGTTATAAATTCAGAAGTAAGGAGATGAAATAAAGCACTGTGTTACTTTTCTTATTTCTTCGTTGTATTTTCTCAACAAATATACTTGCACGATAAAATGTCGTGCTAAAACTTTAAATGTCCTAAAATAATATAGATTCGATAAATTATAACTGTAGCAGTAGGTACGTCACTTGACAATAAAGTACGGCAATTGTTACTTCATATATAGCTGTCAATATTTACGAATCTTCATGAGCGGTTAGAAACATCCAAAACAAAAAAATATGGTCACAGTATAAGCGAAACAGTAAGACAATTTTTAGCCCATCCAACTTAGTAAAAATCCTGACGAAATAAAGATGAAAGTTTGTATGGAAATTCGCCATTTTTTTCTTAAATTCACTATTTACTTGATAAAATTCTTAAATTCACTGACAGACAATGCACAACCTAAGCCGCTGGGTCTAGAAGCATACAATTTTGCACAATAGTTCTTTTTATAACGAACGAAATTACGACTTTGATATTTTCTATCAAAATTACATTTTACGTGACCGTTGAGATATCCAGTAGAACTATTGCAATTTTAAACTTTCACCTTGCCACCGCAAAACCATGTTTATCTGAAACTAGTTTCTGTCCGCGACTTCATTCGCGTGGAAGTCGTAAGACACCAAAATATACTAAAATAACAGCCACATTTTATAAATCTTCACTGTACACTGTTTGTAGTTTTGGTCTCGGCGACCAAAATATACAGAGATTCAGGACTGGTGACGCGACTGGCTGGCAAGCTGGACTAGCGAGCAAGCGACAGAGTTATAAGTTTTTCGTTTTAAGTGAATTATTAAACGTCTGCGTTCCTTCATATACTACCTAATGGCACAACACTGATACACGAACTGATTCTTACAGATTATTCATGACTACCCCGGCTATCACTAAAAAAATCAGCAGTTTGTATAAGGGATTTCTCATTAACGATGAATGGTGTTTGATTGATTTTTATTAAAACCATAGATGACAGAAGAGGCCTAAACTTCATGTTTTTCGGCGTAAGTTCTACGAACTATCCCATAACAGTATATGAAAAGGTAAAAATGTTGTTTATTTTATTAATAAAATATATTGATTGTCACAAAACAAACACACGCACGCACACAAAACATTAGCCGATAACGACACCGACCCGACATCGACACGATATTGGCGGTCAGATGATCGGATACGTTTAGTGCCTAGTCTTGTTATTGTAACCTATATCGTCGCAGACAGCGACCGACACCGATATAGGCACGATATCTACCGGCGAAGACACAGTGCAGGGAGAGTAGCGGCATTCTTTCACTAGAACACACTTTTTGGTACTGCCGACTTCAAGACGTCGATACTTTGTAGGCACTGTGGTTGTTTGGTGCGTCGCGATGGTCATCGATATTCACCAATATCATTGGGCCGATAATAATTATATCGGTATCGAAACGATGTCGGTATGATAGCTGCCGACGTATCGGTAGATATCGGGTTGGTGTCGTTATCTGTTAACGTGAAAACGCCCATTAGGTACACAGGACATTTTAAGTAATCATTTTAGTTCATTACACCGTAGGTCCAATAAAATGTAAACTTATTGAACAAATCGAATCCAAGAAAAACTAGTTCAGTTGATCAACTGCAAATATTTCATGCTGTGGCATGGATTTTCCGCGAAATGGTCGGCGGTGCATCGTAAATAAATACGTCGCTTTGCATTTGGGGGAGGCGGAGGTAGCGTTTCAAAGGTACGGAAAACCTAGCCTTAAATCTTTATCTCGTCGACGCACCTACTAACAACGCTAAGGAGAAAAACAAAATCGAATAGCTAGAAACAAAGAAAAAACTCTTTTGTCACATAACCATGATCAATGAGAATGTCAACAAACAAGTGCTCCAGTATCACTGTAACTCCTAGACTACCAGTGCAACGTAACAGCATAACCGTGTTACGGCATAATATGATAGCACTCGCTGAAGTACCGGCGTTTGCGCAGTGAATGTAACCGGTAGTCACGGCTTAGTTGATGAACCCGCGCTGTTAAAGGCGTAATATTTGTTTACCAATATTGCAACGTGTTAACTATAGTATCTGACTTCCATTTTAATTTCCGAACAAATTTTTTTTATCATCGTGGTCTCCTTCATCAGGTTTTATAAACTCCTACTGTATTGACGCCATTAACGGTTGACATTAAAGTCGTTGAGTTTATAAGGAGTTTATGAGCTTCGGGTCTGTTCTTTTCAACAGCGACAAATTATCCCGCTGTCCTTGCAACTTAATTATGACTTTCCACAACTCAAAAACTCTTAAATGCAATATGTTTTCGTATAAAGTCATAACGTGTAGTTATCTCATTAAAATACGAATTAGAATTATATTAATGAACAACAAGAATTGATTAACTAATAACAAGGCCAATGGTGTTCGTGACCGTGCCACTGATATAATTTTGAATATAGAACGTCGAGCCTACGACCGCGAATCCTTGCAAGGCAGCCAACATTGCGACAGCAAACTTGCCGGTCGTTATGCAAGGTTTGCAACACCAAGTGCAGCGCTGCATCGACACTGACTGATGTATGCAACATGATGATACGTTAGTCGATTATATAATTTGTTAGGATTTATGTTAAACAATCTGTAAAAAATGTTAATGTTTTGAAACTATCGGAACTAATTTTTTACTTAAACACTGATGACATACTTATTTGTCTATGTAATGATTATTAATTCACGTAACTTCCACTTCAAAAAATAAAAATAATTTTCTTGTGAAGGTTAACAATTGTGCGTAACGTTCAGTTTACGTAACATGAAATAAAACAAACAACATGCGAGATCGATGCAATGAACGTAATTTCAATAAAACCAAAAGAAATTACGTTTCAATTTTGGCGGGAATAAGACACCGTTGACCATAATAGACGTTTTATTTTGTAACAATGTTTAAAGTGAATTGTAATTTAATACACAGCCGCAAATTGACGATAAAATAGTTGAAGTACGTTAATGCAATACGAAAATATTTACTTATTTAACATTGTTAACGTCTCTTATATGAATGATTGTTTATCAAGTCAATTACCTACGGTTAGGTACATAGCTGTCGTTTTTTAACACGCTTTTATTAGCTTGACGTGTATCTATCTATGTAATGGAAACTGTCAACGTAATTTTCACCAACTTCAAGACGTCCGATTAACTTGAAAATTTGCTCATGTATCAAGGACCGATGACAATACAATAATTTGGTATTTTGGAGCTGATCTGACTATGGAGCCAGGAGGTGGATAGTGGAACTCTTCAGTGCAGTGTGACCAGATTCAGTAATTTAATACTTTTTGAGTATATTTTAGTAAGTTTTCCAAGAGTCAGTATATTTAAAGGTACGAGTATATTGGCGTCAGCCAGTATTTTTGGGTATATTTTGGAAAAAAGATAAGGCAATACATAAAATGCCATGTCATAAAATTATTTTAAAAAAAACTGCGTACATTGATGTTCAGGGGAATTTCCGGATTTAGTCTATGTACTTGTCGATTTTGGGTTGCTATATGAAAACTAATTATATAAAAAGCACGGACAACGTATTTACATTAGACCCAAAGTCTAGTGTGAATTATTTGCCATTGAATAATATGTACTTAGGGATTCAAGTGGGTCAAGAATTAATTAAACATAGGGGAAACATAAACATGAAAGACCAAATTGCTGATTTTTTCAGAAAGTGCCAATCTTTTTTAATTGAATTGAGCACGCAATTGAAATCACGTTTGCCTTTTGAAGATCAAATTTTCCGAGAACTGAAATTTCTTGACCCACACACTGCGGTGAACAAAGAATTTAATAGTCTAAGAAATGGTATAGAAACTTTCCCATACGAAGTACAGCCAGAACAAATGCAGATAATTGACGAAGAATATAGAACACTCAAACTTGATTGCGAAGTAAGTAATTTATTACAATCTTCGAGTACTGGCTCACCCCTTTCTTGTGAACAATTTTGGTTGGAAGTTGGGAAAATTTCTAACAGTGATGGTACATTAAAATACAAGAATATATCTAGTTTCAGTAAATCTCTCTTATGTATACCAGTGTCGAATGCTGCATGCGAGCGCATATTTTCACAGATTAATTTAATAAAAACGGAACAAAGAAACAGATTCATAAACAAAAATGTATCTGCAATTTTAAAAACCAAACAAGATAAAAAAGATGAAGCGCATATTTATTGCGATGATGATGATGATTAATAAATAAAAATATGTTTTGAAAATCAGTATTTTTATTGGTATATTTTCCCTGTGCAAGTTGGTATATTTCAGTATTTTTTTAAGGAGCTTCGGTTTTTTTGTAATATTAATCTGGTCACACTGCTTCAGTGGCTACTAGTAAATCCCCCGAGTTTGGGCTGATATGATTCATTTTGACGAATCCAATAGATTGGGTTTGGTGACGAGGGTCTGATGATGAAGACAGGAGGTGGATAGTGAAAGTCATAACTTTGTTGAATTTAGGCTTATTAACTAAATGAAGATACTAAACGAAAAACTAAAAAAGTCGTTTAAAAAAAATCTACAAACAAGCCACGCACAAAAAATTATAAAATAATTAAATTGACTTGTATTAGTTACGATATAAGTACCTATGCAGCTTGTCGTCTTGTCACTTTTTATCCCGATAGTCCCACGGGATCGAAACTTATGCGGGTAGAACCGCGGGGCGCAGCTAGTTGGATATAAAACAAGTGACAAGCGGCATAAATACTTATATCGTAACTAATGCAAGTCAATTTAATTATTTTGTATTTTTTCTGAGTAATGAAAATAAAAATGACAAAAATCGCCATTTTTACCGCCGCGCGCCGTGATTAAAAGACAACCCGACAAATTCGAATAATTTTTAACATAAAATAAATTTATAGGAACCTAGACATACTCTGTCTTAAAATTTAAATGAAAAAAATAGTGAATCGACTCTGTATTCGATGAGAAAAAAGGGGAATACGAAATGTCGATCTCGTCAATTTTTTTGTGATATAATCGGTATGAGCTGCAGCCTGCTGTCCCTATCGCACTCTACGGAGGCAAACTTAAGGTAAGACGACGGCAATAGTTTCTTCAAATACCTATTTTTCAAATTCCTTGCAGGCCCTGTTCCCTCTTATTTAAGTTGTTTAAAAAAAAGTATTATACAATATTCTACAAATTGTTTCGAAACTAATGTTCAATCAGTTATATGATTTTTAATAGTGGCAACATTAAAAGCTCTATTGATCGCTTCACTACAAAAATTGTTATTTTCTCAGTAGGTAAATAATGAAAACTGAAAAGAAAATAAGTAAATCAGTTGAAAACCACCATTTAGTCTATGTGTGGGTGGGCATCACCGGAGCTGCATAATGTACTGTACATTATGCAGCTCCGGTGATGCCCACCCACGAGCTTTAATTTGGGACCCACCTAAGGTTGAATATCGTGTAACAAACTTTCGCCATTTAGAGCTATTATTTATGTTAACGCTGTCACTGCACAAACAATAAACGTCATAATGTTTACCATCGACAACTTTACGTTTCTAGGGGCTAACGTCAACTGGAGCGAGGGCAAACGATCATTTCCGAGTAATAATTACTTTTTGGTCCTGTGGTCCCATAAGAAAAAAGAAACAAATAAAAAAGAACAAAATTATATTGTCAATATTATGATAGCTAGTCAACTAACCCGCTTATTCTTCAAACCTATATTAGTTAAAAAGTTTTGTCTCTTTCTCAAACATAAATATCAAAGTGACGGACCAAAACAACATATTTAAAATAAAATAGGTTTAAAGGCCGTTTATGATTATGGGGGCTTAGAAGATTTCAGCTAAAATATTGATTAATAAAAATTTAGAAAAACAAAGTTATTTATTCTTTATATTTATTAAGACATTTATGACACAAACCTCAATCTTAACACAATTATATAGAAAGCATGGTTAGCGGTGCACAAAATAAACACTTATCACCGAAGGCTACGACTAAATTAATTTAAATCTCTCCAGTAATTTTTTTATCATAAATATTCAAAACCGCGTATATCCACCTTCATTGTCAATCACAGCCTGGAGCCGGTTACGCATGGATCCAATCAATTTGTCACATATGTCAGTACCCCTTAAACTTTCCCAGACTGTGAGGCAGTGATCCATAAGTGCTTCTCTAGGTCTTTCGTTTCTATTTGACCATTTTTGAACCATTAAGCCCCATAAATTTTCTATAGGATTTAAATCGGCACACTTTGCAGGCCACGGAATACGATTTAAATTTGCTCTATTATTGTCGAACCAAGTTCTAACGATTCTTGCCGTATGAATTGTTGCGTTATCTTGAACAAAGTTTATTGGAGCAACATCTTCTTGTGGATAATATAGTTGCAATGTTGGAAGGACACTCTCGTCTAATAAATCGACATAATCTTGAGCAGTGGCCCTGGGTGGTAAATTTATTAGTTCTCCAATGCCGGCTGAACTATCCAGCCAGACATGTTAACTGTAATGCGATCAGACGCGTTGTTAGCTATGACGTGTTCTTCCGTGTATCGCGTCCTGTCAATTCGCCACAAATGTAGTCTGCCCGTTTGGGAAGATTGAAAAGTCTTTTCATCGATGAAAGCCGTCGTCGTCCAATCAAAATTTAGATACTGACGTGCGAAAATAAGTCGAGCAGCTTTATGGGCATCCGTCAACGCAATTTTTTTTGCAGGCCGCCTGTGATGCAGTCCCATAGCTTTAAGATGCCTTCTAACTGTTGAAGGGTGGACTTCAAACGCTTCCGCAAAATGCCTCGTTGGCGTAAATCCATTCATTAGGTATTGCCTTTGCATCAAGCGGCTCTGCTCTTGTGTTATAACTTGCGGGTGATGGTTGTTTCGTCGTAAGTCAATAATATTTTCCTCGTTCCCGTGGCGTCGAACCCAGCGGCGAACTGTGTTTCTTGTCACATTTATTCGTCGCGATATCTCGTGGATGCCTACTCCTTGTTCGTGCAAATCAATAATTTGGAGCCTTATTTGGTCACGATTAGCCGCAAGCATTTTATTAATTGGTAAATTATATTTTGTGAAAATATCACATTAAACTATTTTCTTAAATGACACTGACACGACACATGTTTGTAATTAGAAAATCGTAATGATAGCTTTTTGCAACGAGGTTATCATTTCATAGGTCGATTAGATAAGACATTTTATGTCTTAACTCGACATTCAACATTTCAACCTTAAAGCAAAGTTTCAAAGTTTCGACCTTATTGCATTATGATTGTTCTAACAACATTTAACGGAAATGGGTCCCAAATTACAGCTCGTGACTGTACTGCTTCACGCACGTAGTGCATGCAAATTACGTCACAATCACAAAATGGCATGGATACAATCGAAGCGAGTTCGCATTTAGAAATAAACAAACATTTGTTTTTTTTATTTCTATTAAACATTTGTTAAACAAACATTTGTTTTTTTTATTTCTAAGTAAACAAATACTATTTTATCAATAGAAGCTTTTTTAAATAATTATGAATTTTATCTTGATAATTTCTGTTAAGATGATCATCAAGAAAAGATCATTGTAAATCGCCTAAATTATAATCGATAAAGTTGTGAACTTGTGACTGGCATTTTTTTCTAAAATAAAGCTTTTGTTTTCTGTTTTTTTTTTTTGGCTTTGTTGTTGTTATAACATCTGTCTATGAACTAAAAAGATAGTAATCGGTTGAGTGCCATAGTGCCATCCTTACTTCACGGTTTATCGAACTTGAGGGTTTGCATAGTTACTGTTTTGTCAATATAGAACAAAGAAGTATAGGTTATGTAAGTTGCTTAAAATCCGGAACAAAGTAAGAGGCGCATAAGCATAATAAATAATTTATTCAATGCGACATTATTACTAAGCATTGTAGTTGGCACGTAACCGTAATTGAAATGTCAAATTATAGAGTTACACCAATTCAAATGACATTAGCGCGGGATTGATGTTTATTCATTATGATTCATATTAGATAGGCATGTCAATTATGCTTTAAAGCCAGGTTAACATGTGGGAAAAGCGGTACAATCAAAATAGGTTTTTTTTTTTTTTTTAATGCAATGTTTAATGGATAGTTTAAACATACAGTAACTATTGTGATTGACTTTTATAATGCAATAAAGCCCGAAGACGCCAATAAATTCATACATTACCTGCAATTAGATCATGGATATTACCGAAAACCGGGATTTCGGTATTTTTTTACCCTTTTTAATACCGGGATTGAAATTCATAAAACTGCTATTTGGGCATTTTGACTCGAGTCGACTACTATTTTTAATAACAAAAAATAGTAGTCGACTATTATTTAAAACAAGCAAGCACTTGCCGTAATATTTTTCTTCAGACTCCAATGGCTTTATAAATTACTTTTCGCTTTTAATTATATAATTAATGTTTTTTCATAGTGTTATTCATCATTATAATATAAACATTTATATTATAAATTAAGAGTGAGAGTTTTTAAGTTATTAATTAATTTACTTTGAAATTTCAAACTCACAGCTCATGCATTACAAGGGAAACATAACAAGGGAAAGATAATAATAAATAAATACCGAAATACCGGTATCCCAGTTTTGATTTTTTTTAATACCGGAATAGTGCCGGTAGATATTGCCATGAAACCTAGTTACAACTGAGTTCAGCAATTTTTCAAATCATGACAGGTTCAAGTGGAGCTGCCTACAATTAAGTCGAAAAGCTGAAACGGTTACTCCAGAAAATTTAAAAAAATACATTCACAATTGAAACGTAGGCAATATATACAGGGTATAAACGAGTGATATATACAGGGTGGCGGTTTACGGTCGAAATCAATAACCTATTTTCAGTAAAAAGAGATCGCTTTTGATGGTGGACAGTATAATTGTATCTGTCATTGAATGTTTTCTTACATGCATCGAAATAGTCTGTATACTGTTTTATACATAGAGAAGGTTTTGGTTTCTTTTATATATATATATATAGTCTTTGGTTTTATATGAATTACCTAATTTGTTTTTATTATTCATGAATCGAATATATGAGTTCCATAGCGAAAGTCGTTTAGTATGACGGGTAGGATCACCCCTTCGATGGATGCAGGTGTCTAAATTACCACCCGGTATGATTATCAAACGGGTTCGTAATCTAGTTAAGTTAGAATTGGCCTCAAATGTCATGATATTTTCATGAAATAGTAATTCTATAGGATTTAAAGTTGGAGTTGTTATTAATGATTGTTAATGATTTTTATTCTGAAATTAGATTTTGATCAACATGGAACCTAATACTTAGCTGCAAAATAGGTACGACAAGAAAATTGGAATTGCGTGGGCTACCCTGATGCTATGATTAGTAGGTCTTTTTCTTGACCACTCACAAGTTAGCATGCGCGTGCGCCGCCGGGCCCGAGCAACTCTTGCGCAACAGTGAAAGTAATTTCGGCGCGGCCTTCACCCAATGTGCTACTAAACTTAATCGGGTTACGATATCTTACCATCTGCATTATTTTGCATCTAATTAGAAATAATAGGGTTAGTCAAACTTTATAGCAATAAGTCATAATAAATTCTGAATGTCAGTGTGCCTTGTTGGTCTAGTGGTGGCAAGCGCTACTGCTGAGCACGAGGTCCAAGGATTCGGTACCCGGATCAGGCAGTGTTATTGGGTTTCTCCATCTGGAAATTCTTAGTCGGGGCCCGGAGTCTGTGATGTTGTGTTCGGTTGATAGCAATAGACTCGCTCCCTGTTACATCGGACTTAAACATAACTGGCGAAATGTGGGTGTACTATAGGCCCATCTCCGCACCCTTCGGGGACAACAGGCGTGATGTTATGTTAAAATTTAGCATAAGGGATTTAAAAAAAAAAGTAAATAACAAAGCGCAGAAGGAAATAATCTATAATTAGTACTTAGCTGATTTTATCAAGTCATTTTCAAGTTATTATTAAGTAAAAAATAGCCAAGCTGGGTCAAGGCTTGAAACTGACAAAATCCTATAATTTTGTCATTACAATTACGGTCTGAATCATTGCTTTCATTACCTGTAACCTTGTAACTTGTAATACATAAAAATAAGGCTTAATATTAATGAACTAAAAATCCCTGACCAAGTTACGTAGAAGTAGGATTGATTGGCTGATTTGATAAAGGAGTCACTTCCACTGATTACCTGTAGCATGTTAAAGCCCATGTTAATCGGCTCTCAAAACTCTCGTTAGTTGTTGCATTTGGATGCCCACCGATTCAAAAAGGAAAATCAAGTTAACTTAAGTCAAGTAAGAAAATGAGATAAGTACACTAGTCTGAAAAAAAATATTGACAGATCTATAAGTTTGTGGCAGAAGAAAATATATGTTCATCTTGAATATATTTCTCAGAACTTGGATAATACTAAGACATGTTTTGGAAAAAAAAACTCGAAACAAATTAACGGTAAACTCAAAGTAAAAGGTTATTTTACTTTGAGTTCCAATCCAAAATATCTGTATTAAATATCAACGTACGTTGGTATTTTATTAATATCAAGAACGTCTTATTTGAATGCAGAACTTGTTTTTTTTTTAAATTTTTTATTACTCAACTCATTTTTGAGTAATCGACATCAAAAAAGTCTAAGAAACATGTACGGTTTTGAAGTTTTGAGCGATTTTTACTATTGTAATATATTTATATTTCTTTTATAACTAAGCATTTTTTATGAATTAGTGACCATAGCAACAAAATCCAAAGAGAGAGAACACGTATCTGGAGCATGTCCCATGCGTGTTCGATGGGATTGAGGTCTGTCGATTGTGCAGGCCACGACAATACCCGGATGTTTTCCATTGCCAAGTACTCTCTGGTCCTCCGAGCTGTGTGCGAACGCGCATTGTCATGCATCAGCGTGAAATCTGAGTCAAGACTTTGTGCAAATGGGTGAACATAAGGCCCGAGGACATCTTCAACGTAACTTTCAGCGTTCATATTGCCATCTACAAAAACGAGCTCTGTTCGTCTGTTCTTCATAATACCCGCCCATACCATCACTGTGGAGCCACTGTAAGGGTGTGCACTTCCTTCCAGGACGCATCTCAGCCGTTCAGCATTTCCGCGAGCGACAACCTTCTCGTATCAGGCCTAAATCCAAACCGGGACTGATCGCAAAATAAATATTTTGCCCATTGCATGACCATTGCATGACCCAGGGGTCCATGCAAAGTGTTCCCTACACCATTCGTTTCGACGGGTGCGATACCCATGGCGTATAGGTGTGCACTCCAAGACATAAAAAATTAGTGATGAGTCATTTTTTATGTCATGGAGTGCACACCTATAGAGGAACCTATAGGTTACCTCGAAAGGAAAAAACGGAACCCTTATAGGATCACTTTGTTTTCCGTCCGTACCTACAGGGTACTTCACGTGATCTCAGAATCTTGAAATTTGGTACGAAGCAACGTCTTATAGCACAGATAAAGGAAAAATTGCGAAAACCGTAAATTTTTAGTTACATAATACAATAAAAGTATTTTTAGTAATTTTAAACTTTCTGGGCTGTACGGAACCCTCGGTGCGCGAGTCCGACTCGCACTTGGCCGGTTTTATTTTTCAAAAACTGTATATCTTAAAATGATAAAAGTGAGAGAAATACCAGATTTATCAAGCAACGAAAACATGAAATCGGAAATCTAAAAATTATTAAAACAAATCCCAATCAACAAGTTTTTATTTTTAAAATCAGCCAGACTAATAAGTTTTCTATAGAAATTTAAAATTCCGCATATCTCGTCTTTATATCAGTGTCCATTCAAAATATGAATTTGGGAGCCTAGATATTCTGTAATACAATTGGAATAAATACACACTACCTTAATAAAATGTTTGATTTACAAATTATTTTGGTATTACGTTTGTATAAACTACGCATTCTCCGCCGGCCCCTTAAGGTGAGACTAAGGGACTTTTAATGATTTTATAATGAAGATCACGAGTAGTGCTAATGATTTGGAAAAATATTTATGTTAAATTAGAGCATTTTCTTAATAACTTAATCTATGAATATTTTTTAGTATGTTTATAATACATAGTGTAATTAATTTGTAAAGTTATGTCTAACGCGGATAAAAAACTGAGAATCACGCAAAAACTATCATGCGTATTTTTCTGAAACCTACGCCATTTTAAAGATAATTAAATTATCTATCTTTTAGTAATACGTTTTTTATTATATAAGATTTTGATTTTTGTATAAGAGCTGTTCTTGCCCGGCGTCGCCCGGTTGTATTTCCGACTTTGTCGGTGTATCTTCCAAAATTTTTATATTTCATGGAAACCTTGTCTAGACAATTACGAAAACAACAAAAAGAACAACCAAGTCGGTCGAGCCATAAAATATACATGCGGCAATAGATTTTTAGTGCCTTTCATCCCAATCCTGTTATTGGGATAATTCTAACGATTGTAAGTAATACTATCTTGAATTCATGCAAGCCTAGTACTTTTTGTTAGGTTACTCTCAGAAATTGTGCACAACAGAATACCGTCTTGTGTGACGATAACTTTTTTTTGCAACATCCGATTTTAATGAAACAGCCTATATTTTGCTCCAAATTAATCGGTCTACCTTTGAAAACTACATGAAAATCCATTCAATAGTTCCGAAGATGTGCGCGAACAAACAAACAGACACCGGATGTAATAGATAAATGAATAATGCGTCTAATTTGGAACACCGCTCCTTGATGGGCGAGTCCTATTACTGGCTGGACGTACGACGCGTTGCTTGAGCTCAGCACGAACATTCAAGGCCACTCGAATATATGGGCTTAAGGTCAGACATTAAGATTTAAGGAAACGGGAATGGAAAGAGTACAATCACGAGTGTTAGTCTGTCCCATATTATGTTTACTGAATTTCTACTAGACTGTAGAGTTTCTGAATTCAACGAGTAAACACAACTCCTCCAGTCAGTACTGAAACAGACAACACACAAAAATGCACTTAAATAAAATCCTTAAATAATATTATATTGACACATTGCTTCACAATATTGCAATACCTGTAGCTAACGTACATAGACACAATGCCGGTAGACTTAGTCAACTTTCGCGCCAT
Source organism: Xanthia togata (assembly GCA_963853775.1). Taxonomy (NCBI): domain Eukaryota; kingdom Metazoa; phylum Arthropoda; class Insecta; order Lepidoptera; family Noctuidae; genus Xanthia; species Xanthia togata. The sequence goes on from OY970809.1 coordinate 16,854,467, forward strand.
ATTATGTCAAACGAGACTCCATCTTATGTCACCGTATGTCAGCGGACAACGGACGAAAGTTCGAGAAACGGCCTTCACCCATTGCCACCGATAGCCACATGCGAACAGGTTGGCTTGCATAACGTTTGTTTATTTGTTACCGGGGATAGAAAGAACAGCCTTTCTCTAAGAAATATGGAAAAATAAGTAATTGAAGATATGACAAATGAAAATATGGAAATTGAAAATAGGACAGGACAATAGGACATTAGGTAGGTACTACTTTAGTAAAGTATAGACTAAAATTATATGAAGCAAGATTGAATGTGCTCTAAGCTTTAAGGAATCAGTTTGTCGAAGCCCACAGCTGGTCATAAGCCTTCCAAGAAACGCCAAAACCACAGACAACTCCCGTTTCTTCGTCTACATCGATGATGCTTACGTTCTAGTATAACCACACCATAACTGCATAACAAACATAAATTCAAAGTATTACAGCATTCCATAGTTAGCAGTCATAACTTTTAAAAGTTTTATCGTTGCAACTATCGTAATCAACTAACGGTTATATTGTTTATTATTGAACGCGGTCAAGTTCAATATCATTTTTATTGTATTTGTAAGGCAATATCTTTCGGTCTGCGTTTTAAAAAAGAAGTTCCTAAAGAAAATTGCAGCTTTTAATGTCAATGTTTTTGACGTTTACGTTCAAATAGTAAACTCAAGGGCTAATCGGGCTTTTTTTTAGGAATATTTATTAATACTTAGCCGAGCCCTAGGCTAGAAACAGCTTGTACCCCCGTGGGTAAACGAATTATGATAGTTACGATGGCTCATATTTCAGTAGGCAGGTGCGCAGACACGACCTCAATTTTATTATAAAAGGTTTGTTGTCATTACAGCAACAGCAGATAGGTGCGGCTACATGCCACAGATTACACAACAAATAGATAAATAATATATTATTATGTATGTGCACATGGCTACTTATTTAGCCTAAGGGGAGCCGCCCCACATGGCGTTTCCTGGTTGCTTTAAACAATGTGATAATCTGTGGTCAGTGATAGATAATATTAAAGTCGATTAGAAACGACTTGTTACGGTCAACAATCAATTCATTTGATGGTCTTCTACTCTTCGATTCGCTTTCCAATCAATTATTCGTTATATTTGTCATTATTATTTGTTTAACACAATAATTAACGTGAATGGAGATCGATGACTGAAATTATGTAACCAGTCATAGAGTTTACCTACTTTTTTTTTTTAAATAAACTGTTGGTTAGGCACATGATTATTACTAATAACTCTGTTGAACGGTGGTGGTTTTTTTCAGGCTATGAAAAAGTAAAAAACGTAAATTGGCAATATGCATAGTTTTGTTATTGAATATACCAACAAAGGCGCACTGTAAAATTAGTAATATTTTACAACAATATTTAGGTCACATTTTAATCGATATTTTGATTAATTTTCCGGCTAGTTGACCATAGATTCATCAAACTATTGCATAAACTACCAACAATGGTAGCCATCTTGGAATTTTCTTAACTTCAATTACGGGCGGACTAGAGTATAAAATAGCTGTCAAAATTATCTTTGAAGCTTAATCATAATAGGTAATGGCCATGTTATGATTTGAGTATTTTTTTATTACATTCACTTTGCTATTAGGTATGTTTATTTTCACGTACAAATGAACTAGATAGAAAAAACTACATAACTTTTGATAAATACTATGAGGTAAGTGATTATCGTGTTTTAAAATCGATAGATAGTTAGTAAAGAATTCAATTATTATGACACGAGCAGACAGAAGAAACGTAGGAAAAAACGAACGAACGTAGAAAAGAAGTCAGATTTAAATATATAGCAAAGTCAAACTCAAACTCAAAGCATTTATTTCAATTAAGTAAACCATTTACAGGCACTTTTGAATTATCAAGGGGTCAGTCCATCAGAAATATGAAGCTAGTTGCCCATTCCAAAGCGTAGTAGGTTCCTATGGAGAAGAACAATGTAGAGAGAAGTGCACGTAAAAAGCGTCCGTAATAAAAAGATAAAAACAATTCAAAAATTAAAATAAGCCGTAGCAGCTAAGAGAGCTAGTCCCTGGCGCCTGTTCACGAACATGACGCATGGATCAGCACTATCTATGATCAGCACCGTTTAGCTCAACCATTTTGAAGTAGCTTAACGATGAAAAAAGTTAAGGATACTGACTCAAATGGACAACATCACTTAAAAAGAAGGATGTGTAGTTGGCGGGGAGCATATAATTTAGCTTTATAAATTTTTATCAGCAACTCTATTCAAATGTTTCTAACGACTGATATAATATAATATAAAGTTGTGAACAACAACGATCCAATCATTTGAGGTCTTTCCATAAATACTGCAATGACATTATACCTTTTTGAGAGAGGTCCTTCAACAACTTTACTTAGATGATGAATAAGAGACTAGAAAATAAATTATACATGATACAAAGAACAATATGTAAACATGGACACAATACTACCTATTGCATGAAAATGTTATGCACGAATTTAAGAGTAAGCAAAACAGCGTACGCTCTAATAACTTCACCCAGAGCGTGCTTAATAATGGCATTGTTCGGAATCCCGGCTGGGGCACTTGAGCTGCTATTGTCCCCGAAATAAAATACTAAAACGTGACATATTAATTAGAGTGGTGTAACTTATCAATGAAATGTGCATAATTTATTTGACGGCGCAACAAGTTACTGGAATCACCGAAAAGGTCGGATAGGCTGGTGACAGTCAGTCTAGGAGAGCGTCGCATCGATGCACGATGGTTGCGTGGCAGCTGTCTTCTGATGACAGATGATTTCGGGAGAGCCGCTGTCTTACCACGTACAAGTCGTGCCATTAAAGTTGAGACTTGACGCACCACGTGGTTTGACTTGAGCAGTATTCGATTTGTGGGTCTGTTTAGCGGTATAAGGTTCCCTCCGCGCGTCGGGACGTCATCGGGTCAAGTCTCAACTTTAATGATATATATATACACGACGAACATTCCAGATATTCAAGCTGCTGAACCACATACGATGACCACTTCTGGTAAAGGCTATTCTGCGCCGTTATTTAGGTAATAGGTAAAATTTTCACTCAGACATACCTCAACGATGAATGAGATGAAACGGACCATTAAAGTTTTGACACATTTAAATAAACAGAGAAAAAAAACGCAATGATTTTACTAACACATCTTAAATAACATCACGTATGGTTGGATAAACAATACAAATATAATATCCTATTCGGCCCAATACGTAAATATCGAGAATACCAACAAATTCGAAGAGAATCGATAAGTAATTAGTGAAGTGCGCTGTGCTTGCGTGACAGGACGCCATCATTAGTTTTACTTATAAATCGACTTTTTACTGCTTCACCCATCAACATTATCTAACAAACATTTCGAGCATGTTAAAAGAATTTATTGGATAGAATCGGAATAATTAAAAATAGCTGTCTAGTCTGTACGAACAGTTAAAATACGGCATAAATATACCTAGATTATTGCATTAGTATTAATTAATTATCGAAAACTGAGAACTAAAAATTCGAAGACATGTAACATCCCCCAACCAGCACTGGGCCTACGTGGTGGATTACGGTCCATTCCCTGTCACAGAGGGGCCCTGTGTTCTGTCCCAGCATTGGGAACATATTAGGCTGATTATGCAATGTTATTAGATAATTATTGTTCGGCTCTTTCAACCTAGTCATCATTATGACATACACATTCAATACCGTACATATGTGCCGACCGCCTTTCATCAAAAGGTCAGCGATAGTCGACAGCATTTCCGAAAAAATGACCCATATAATACAATTGTAAGTCAACCATAAAAAAAATTATTGCAGTAATAAAATACCAAGAGTCAATGGAACGGTCGAGGAAGTGACTTGCGTTTAGCAACATGATGTATAAGAGCGATTTACTCTCTCCTACAAACTAAAATTGATGTAATAGACAGCATTAATTATGTTATATGACCGATAGAATTATAATCTTAAACTTGTGATTATTGCTCAATCATCTGGAATTCCATTCTAACAAGATGTGATTACTTAAGTACAATGTATCTAAGTATAGATGTGATGAGAATCGGAGAATTAATAACAGAGAATGTAGGAACTGTGTAATGAATTCGTAGGCTAAATTACAAATACCATCGATCAACAATGAAGAAGCAAATATTATACACACGAGAAAACGCATGGAATATAAAAAATAAAGTCAAACAACAATTTTGGACGGTAAAAAGAAATAACTATAACGTTTTGTGGCTTTAATATGTAATTTAATAGATAAGTACTATAAAATAACAAACAAAATGATGGCATAGGTACACACATTAAAGGTAACAAAAGCACATCTGCAAAGAACATTATCTTTTCTTAAGTTAAAATGGTAATCTTAATAACAGATGTATGTTATGGTTATGATATAAAAATTTTGTACAATAGCAACGGCCAAAGCTACAATTTGAATAAATAATACAGCTTTCAGGAATAGCAATATCAATTGAAACGCTAGACCGGCTAGACCATTAGACTATTTCATTTCCTTCCTGTCACTTATAAAACGGAAAGCAGTAACAGAATATTCGATTGTTATTAGAATCATATAAAGGGTCAGCGACAGTTTCATAAAAATGTTATATCTAAACTTTAAATATTCCCGCGATCACTGTACCGTTGTATGCATCAATATGCACAATGTTTTGCGTGCGTCACATTGCGCACTACCGTTACCGTAAACAGCGAATTGTTTCACCAAAAATAATGTCTTTTCCCATCAATTATTTTTGTACAGAATGCTTAATAACGGCTTCGTGATGGTTTTTTTTACACCCTGTATGAATTTCATTTCTCTGCCAAATAAGCAAGATGAAGACTCTGTTGTGAATCGTTCGTAACTTTGATTTAGTAACAAACAACTCAACTTTCGCATTCACAATATTATTAGGATTGTATCGATTAAGGGTATGACAATGTTGTTTTTTTTCTTTATATCTGACTCACCAATTAGCTAACAAATATCTCGATCTATTTGTGAAAGAATTGTTAAAATATTGTGTCACCGATTTCTATCAACGATGCCATTCACGAGATCGCCTGAGGAACGAGTAATGTCTGGAAATTAGATCATAATCTTCCGCACGACTAGGAAATATACACCTGTTCTGCGTCTCTTTCCTTCCACAATCACTTTGTATAGCGTTTTCTCTTTTGTTCTATTATTTTAGTAGAGCAATATTTCATGGGCGTGTGTAACGTTCTGTTTGTGCTTTCCCTTGGCATTCGAATTAAAGCTTACGTCATTACTGATATTAATTTTATAATAACTTACCGTTAATAAAATGTCGCATTTACTACCGTAGATATCATTTATTCCTCTTTGATGACACATTAAAATACTTACTGATGAACACGTAACGTAAGTCATAAAACCATCAGGGGACGTACCTGAAACATAGAAATAGAACTTATTAATAAGTATAGTTAAAATAATTGCAATTTAAAATATTTGAAGATGTTTTTCTCTCATTTCAGATTCGAGAGTCCGACCGCACTTGCATGAGACGCTGTAATGCGTCATAACATGCCGCCGCCGCGTCCGCACCCGCACCCCGCCACTCACCCCATGCGCAGGAGCAAGCCACCAGACAGACACAAACGCACACTCTAATGATAAACAAACTAGTCCTACCCAAAAAACCAAAGTTAAGTTCAAATGTTGTGATATTGGCAACCGATTTGAACTGTGATAGAAAACGAAACAATAATGGCCGTGCACGTACTTCTAGCGTCAACAGCCTTGAAATCTGTGAGTGTGACAGGACTGTGGTTGATACCACTGCTGCTTGGAGCTCTTACATACCACAATTATAACTCTTACGACCCGGAAGCGAAGATTTTAGATAAGGAGCAGCCGCTGAAGGAGTACGACTTCGTTGTGGTCGGCGGAGGCTCGGCCGGGGCCGTGGTGGCGAGCCGCCTCAGTGAGGTTAAAACTTGGAATGTACTATTATTGGAAAGCGGTAAGTGATGTTGTAAAACTTTAAAGAGGAAGCATTAATACAAGTCTGACTGCATATTCAATCATTTGCAATTGAAGAGTCACCTTGGCTCTGGCAGTTTACATACTGAAAGTATACGAAGATTCGAATAAAACCTACCTAGATGCTAAATAATCTTTGGAGTAGCCAAACGTCTTACAAGATATTAAGTATAATAATTATTGCGGAAAGTTATTAAAAGCCATTGCCCCCAACTACTGCGTATATGCCACAGATATAAAACTCAAGCCCACTGCATACAATTCCAGGTCCTGATGAGAACGAGATAACGGACGTGCCCTCGTTAGCGGGCTACCTGCAGCTAACGAAGTTGGACTGGCAGTACAAGACAGAGCCCACGTCCTACGCCTGCCTGGGGTTCAAGAAGAAACAGTGCAGCTGGCCGAGAGGAAAGGTAAACAATAGTACATTACCGTCGCTGCTTGCAACAGGAGCATTGATGGACAATCGTGAAAATACGTGGGTCAATCAATGGCTGTTTGCGGCCAAGGCTTGTATAATACTTTTATCAAATAATGCGCGGAAATTCAAACTGAGTAAATGAATTATAAATTCCATAATCAATTACGAACAACGACAATATTTCACGCACCAATATGTTCATTTGTTCCTTCTTAACTTTAAACAAGCCAAATCGAAATTTGAATAAAATCTTTAATAATTTAACTCCTTGGATAGGGCAACCAAAAAGTTAACTAATCAAAAATTTTGGTGTTTGTGTTGAACTAAAAAGGTCGTTCCATTTTTAAACAATACGACAGATATGAGTTTTCATAGTCATTTATTTGGCCGCTAAACACAACAGTATGGATTTTCATTGCCGGTCGGGCGCTTGCATGTATTCGACCAGTACCGCAGTTTCGATTTATCTCGAAGAAGGTTTTCAAAATAAAGTTCTTATTTCCAAGCATAATTTGAGAAAAAAATATTTTATTAACACCTGCCGGTCTATTCTATATAAATCTCCCCGGGAAAACAGGTGAAGTGAGCTAAGTCATTCCCACACACACATATTGCGCATTGACACTATTGACAGCACACTTCGCTTAAGTTTTCGCAGTGAATTTTTTACAGAATAGAGCAGCTGGTTACTGAATGTCAGATCCATGGTATAATAACATACTTCGCCAGGTATTCTCTTCCGACGATGGCCTAAGACTACGTCACGATAAGTGTTGCCATTGATTGTCCTTTTCAATAAATTTAGGAACTTTCTCATTTAGTTAATGAAAATAAAATAAATTACTAACTAGCTAAACTATTTAGTAACTCGTGTGATTCATCTATATAGTTTTAAATTAATGAACATATTGAATTATTATTTCATAATTGCTTTGTTAAGTTAAAAATGCATTTTGCTCGGGTAATTCAATCACACACAGTGGCCACACATAGAATTGACAAGTGTCATACTGACAGCTCGCCATTTCATCGCTATCGTCGTGTCGCTCATACCTATAGCGTTGTTTCGCTCGGTGAGCAAAATACTGTGGTTCCCAAACATTGGTTACTGTGAAAAGGAAAACTGTGAAAGATACACAAGAAAAATGGTTAATTGTTCCCACGGATATCGATTGTTGTAAGGTTTATTTATTTTCCCAAAGAAGAGTTGCTAGCAAATGCGTGGCTTCAATATTGTAGACCGAAAACAACAATAAGAACTGGTATGTATACCTTACTACATATTACTTATTTCATTTATCTACGCGTTGTAAATTCCATAAAAGGCATAGTTGTGCCAATCCGGCTGTACGCCCGAACCATTACCGAACCTTTCTTGTGTATCTTTCACAATTTACAGTTTTACTTTTCACAGTAACCAATGTTTGGGAACCACAGTATTTTGCTCACTGAGCGAAACAACGCTATAGATAAGAACGACATGATGATAGAGATGAAATGGCGAGCTGTCAGTATGACACCTTGTCAATTCTATGTGTGCCCACTGTGTGTGATTGAATTACCCGAGCAAAATGAATTTTTAACTTTACAAAGCAATTATGAACTAATAATTCAATATGTTAATTAATTTAAACCTAAATAGGTGAATCACACGAGTTACAAAATAGTTAAGCTAGTTATTAATTTATTTTATTTTCATTAACTAAATGAGAAAGTTCCTTAATTTACTGAAAAGAACAATCAATGGCAACACTTATCGTGCCGTCGTCTTAGGCCATCGTCGGAAGAGAATACCAGGCGAAGTATGTTATTATACCATGGTCAGATCGAGTCTCTGACTAGTAAATGTGCCAAGCTTGACTAAGTCAAAGACTAAATAATCTGCTGTCAAATCTAATAAAATGTTAGCAGTTTTGTTTGATTGGCGAAAATAACAATAGCTAATCAAATCCCTTCTATATCACAACCAATGATTGGATTAAGAAAGAGGAGTCGGGCTAGTATACCAGGGATTTAAAAGCACTATAACTAAATAGACATATGTCTCGTATCCCCTCTATAACATGCACGATACGAATAGTAATGGCACATGCAATAATACTACTACATTTATTAAACAGTATTTATTCTACAATAACCCTTTCGGAGCAGATTTCGTTCCGAAAGCGCCTACAAGCAATGTAAGAGCCACATGTTACTACAAGTTTTATTGCTAAGTTGTTTAGTACTATACGTGGAAGTGTAATTTCGTTCGATGTTGGATATGTTACTGTTTTTTTTCTTCTTGATATCTTATTACGTATATTATTTTAATCATAATTACATATTATAAAAATTGTAACTATAAAATTCCAGGTACTCGGCGGTTCGAGCGTGCTCAACTACATGATCTACGTACGAGGCAACAGATTCGACTTCGACCAATGGGAGTCATCCGGGAACCCCGGCTGGGGCTACCAGGAAGTGCTCAAGTACTTCATCAAGTCTGAGGACAACAGAAACCCTTACTTGGCTAAGAGCAAGTATCACGGCAGAGGAGGATATTTAACTGTTCAAGAAGCACCCTGGAGGACACCTCTCGTCGCTGCTTTCGTAGAATCAGGTGTCGAAATAGGGTACGAAAACAGAGACATAAACGGTGCAATACAGACAGGATTTATGATCGCTCAAGGCACAATACGGCGAGGCACCAGATGCAGTACAGCTAAAGCTTTCCTAAGACCAGTACGAACAAGAAAAAATCTAGACATATCTTTGAATTCACAAGCAACCCGAGTCCTCATCAATCCTGTGACGATGAAGGCCTATGGAGTGGAGTATGTGAAGCATGGTGTAAAACGAACAGTTTATGCAAGAAAAGAGGTGATACTAGCAGCCGGTGCCATCAACAGTCCACAATTATTGATGTTATCAGGTATTGGTCCTAAAGACCATTTGAGAGAGGTCGGAATAAATGTTCTGAAAGATTTACCAGTTGGAGAAAACTTGCAAGACCACGTGGGAGTCGGAGGATTAACATTTTTGGTGGACAAACCTGTCGCAATTGTCCAAAATAGATTCCAAGCATTTCCAGTTACGATGAACTACGTAGTGAACGAGAGAGGTCCTATGACCACACTCGGAGGACTCGAAGGGATTGCTTTTGTGAATACAAAGTACGCGAACACATCTGGATTGTGGCCTGATATCCAGTTCCACATGGCACCGGCTTCGTTCTCATCTGATAACGGACAAATTGTGCGGAAAATTCTTGGACTTACGGACGAGGTATACGATACTGTATACAGACCGATAGCTAACAAAGATGCTTGGACAATCATGCCTCTATTGCTCCGGCCAAACACACGAGGATACGTCAGATTAAGAAGTTCCAATCCATTCCACTATCCTCTAATGAATCCCCGTTACCACGAAGATCCTGTAGACGTGGCTCGTCTAGTCGAAGGAATCAAAATAGCTCTGAAAGTTGCTAATGCGTCACCTTTCAAGCAATTTGGATCTAGGCTGTACATGAAGCCTTTACCAAACTGTAAGCAGCATAAATTCATGTCCGATGAATACATTGAGTGTCAAGTGCGGACTATATCGATGACGATATATCATCAGAGCGGAACTGCTAAGATGGGTCCGTCTTGGGACCCAGAAGCGGTCGTAGACCCTCGGTTGAGGGTGCATGGTGTGGAAGGGCTTAGAGTAATTGATGCTAGTATAATGCCTACTATAGTGAGCGGCAACACAAACGCCGCTGTCATCATGATCGGTGAGAAAGGTGCTGATCTAATCAAACAGGACTGGTTGAACAGACGATGACAGTGAGTGAACTCTTGTGTACATTATAAGTTACCAGTAACGTAAGGTAAATTCTAATATAATGTTAAGTTCCAAAGATTCCTTGTAATTGCATCATGACCTAAAATAAAGTTGTAATACTAACTATAAGTTTGATAACTAATGCTGAGGCAGAATCGATCTATATTAGTATTGTATTATGTAGACTGTAATGCATTTGTAAACAAATTTAACCGGAAACCAATGCACTAAGATATCATTTTGGAAAAGATTGCATACTAATCGACTGCCATCACTTTGCATACAATGAAATTGCATTAGAAAAATAAACTGGTTAATTCATACCTGGTAAATAAGAAATATGGTGTTAGTGTAAATTATGTAAATATGTAAAATAGGTAGGTAGTAGTTAACACTGTATAATAATATTCCTATTTATTTAGTTAGTATTGCCATAATACTTAATAATGATTTTCATCACATTACCGTATGGGAGGCCATGTTCGGATCCTGTTCGTTGTTTTTGTTACAAATATAAACGTTTTATTATTGTGTTGTTTGTTTCTCTCATGTAGGACTTCCCCATACTTGTAGCAATTACAATGATGACGATCGAAGTCACGAAGCATAACATCATTAGAGCAGTGACTTCGTGCATTAAATCCCTTTCGACATGTAAATACAGGTTGGACCAAGTGATAGACATCTAATAATGATATCACTTGTATAGGGACTTTCCTGTATAGCTTTGCGTTTTCGGCTTATGTTCGACAATTCTTTTTGTCATATTAGCATGACCTATTCTCATAATCTGCCTAAACTTTTCCCAATTATGTTGGGGTCAGCTTCCAGTCTTAACCGGTTGCAGCTGAATACCAGTATTTTACATGAAGCGACTTCCAATCTAACCCCCCACAACCCAGTTAGGTAGATAGATAGATAGATAGAATACTCTTTATTGTACACCATAAAAATTACAGACATAAATTTAGAAATTTTACATAAAGTGACACAATGGGCGGTCCAATCGCTAAAAGCGATCTTTTACAGACAGCCTTTGGATGGATTAAAGGTAACCGAAGAGACAATACTGCAGATAGTCAGAGGTGTATCATTTACATAATACAATAAATACATACATACATAAAGCATAAACTTACTCATATAATATAACATAGTTACTGGGTAATACGACATCGATAGCAAGAGCATTTATGTCAATTGAAAATACCTCATGCTTTGGTGTACCTACAAACTACATAATAACCAGCTTACGCTAGCTTACTCGAATTACAATCTTTTCATTACTTTGAAAGTTAAACCTCCCTTTGTGACTTTTGCGGAATGGTATTTGCCCGATATACATTCCTATGTAAAATTATTGCTTAATCAGTTGTTTACATTTATACGTTGAAAGTCGTGATTTGTACAGTCGACCAAAATGACCACTTCCCAAAATATCTCTTCTTTTTTCTCGATCCACTCTTGACAGAGCGGTCGTAATTCAATCCCAAAATGTCTACCGGACGCACAATGTCCATTTCCCAGAATGTCTCTTTCGCAAAATTACCACTTTGTAAAATGTCCCTTTTTGTCCAATGTACATTTTAATCATTCGTATAAGTACAAAATCGGTCAAGTGCGAGTCGGATTCGCGCACAGAGAGTTACATAAAATTAATTATTTAGATGTAGGTAGGTACATTTATTTATACACACAAATAAAACAAAAGTCAGAAATTGAATCGTTTGATTGAGATTCAGTTATATGGTGATGGTTTTTAAAAGTCAACAACAATTACACAAAAACTATAAAAAATGAGGTGTTAAGTTTTATTTATTTTCATGATTTTCCTATCGCGCCTTAATTTACTACCACAATTCAATTTTTTTTTAATCTCTTACAACTATTGATATAGATATTCGTCTTTGACTTTTGTTTCATTTTTTTATTTGATTTTTTCATGTGCTAAGTATTTGATAAGATTTCTGTATAATTGTTGTTGGCTTAAACACTATCAACAAAATAAATTAATCTCGCAAATGATTAAAGTTCTGTCCTTTATTTTTATATATGTGTAGAAATGTACCTTCCTACCTATCTGAATAAAATATTATATGTATAACCCTCTGAGCGCAAATAGACTCGCACTTGACCGATTCAGTAGTGATACGAAGTATTGAATGTACATATATTGGAAAAAAGGGACATTTTGCGAAAGAGACATTCTGAGAAATGGATATTTTACGAAAGGGACATTTTGCTAAGTGGTCATTTTGCGAAAGTGACATTCTGAGAAATGGACATTTTGTGTCCGGTAGACATTTTGCGACTGAAGTGATTGACTTGTAAATTCACTTTTAATAACTGGTCATTAAGGCTAATTCAATTAGTTTCCCCAAAACCGACACGTGATGTAGGTACATTAGATAAATATGTTATTATGAATGTTACGCCAGTTTTTGTAACACCCGTAAGTACGTCAATACTAAAGTAAAATCCCAGAGCTAATCGAACAAAAACTGTGTAATGTTTTAGTATCATATTGTATGGCAAAACGCGCAGCATACCAAACAAAAAATCATAATCTCGACGATATAATTATCTCTTCCGTGCATTAAGACTATTTTCAATTAATTTTTACGAGTAAGAAGAATTAAAAGACAAAGCTTTTACAACTTATAACTGGCTATTTTTTTACTGAACAACAGATTTGAGCAGATAAAGATGATAAAAAATAGGTTACACCCAATTAAAGCCTCGTTCAGACTAACGCGACGCGACGCCACGACGCAACTCGATCAATACAATTTCTAAGAAAACTTCACGGTATAACAATAACCGGTGTCGCGTCGCGCTAGTCTGCACGAAGCTAAAGCAGGATTTAGCTAGACGAGCAAGAAGTGTAGTCGAGATACTGCAACTGACAAAATCAATTTGGAACCGATACTTACTCGCTGACGTAGTGAACAAATCACGTGGTAATTAGCGCCATGTGACCTGAATCACACTTTATTGTGTGGCAGCAAGAGTCGCATTTTATTTAAATGATTTTGCGGAATAAACCATCTGTGCCATAGCTACCATCGTCAACTGCCCAGCCCTTTCCCTACAGTGTCGGTTTGAGTCGGCTTCCAGTCTAAACGGATGCAGCAGTATTTAACATAGAGCGACTGGCTACCTGAACCCAATCACTGGGTAGCAGGTAACACGAAACCCTTTGATAACAGGTTACCCTTAGCTACTACCTGGGGCCCTACCACCACCTCTTTTAGCAGTATTATTTTAATCTTACTTGAGCGTGGGAAAGAGATGGAGCTAGACGTCCTGCATAGCTCCACTTCTTTCTCGCACTGAAGTAGCATCAAAATTATACTGCTCTACTAGAGGTTGTGGTTGGCCCCCTGTATGGGGAGGCTATAGTCTGTGGCAGCTTCAGACAACAGCTGGGAAGGAAAGTGTTTTCCAGATTGTTACAACACAATGCTGTCGCTCTTATCCGTCGCAAGCCTTGAGTGAAGCACATCTAAATTGGTACCCCAAGATACGTTTATTTTTCTCCAACGCTTGGCGGTTTTTGTAGTAAGCGATTATGAGTTGAATTTGAGAGTTTAAGCTGTAGCATCTGCCATGTTATCAATAGCAACGATCAATTGACCGTTCATTGTGGGGGATCGTGTTCAGAAGCGAAATTATGTTCCTCCTGGTGCACATAATATTTGCCAGAAAGCTAACGTTTAACCACATGTAAGTAAAGAGTTGGTTTGTATATGACATTTACTGCCAACACGACATAAAATTGTACTCTGTTAAAACATGATTTTAGTATGAGTTAGGTATCATCATTACAGCCGGAAGACGTCCACTGCTGGAAATAGACCGGTTCTGTGCTTCCTGCATCCAGCGGATTCCTGCGGCCCTCACAAGGTCATCAGTCCACCTTGTTTGAGGCCTTCTAACGCTATGTCTTCCGGTACGCGGTCGTCACTCGAGAACCTTTCGGCCGCATCGGCCATCGATTCTGCAAGCAATGTGTTCTGCCCACTGCTACTAAAGTTAGGCAATCAGAAAAAATCTGCAGGAGGATCAAGATACTGTTATCTTGATCCTCCTGCAGATTTTTTCGGAGTTAGATATATTTATTATAAAACTATTTTATTGTCTATATACTGCTGTAGTAGTCACGACGCGGTCACGTGGTTATAAGTGAACTTGGATCATGATATAAGTAATAAACTGTCATAATAAATTATTAAATTCATTTAATTTAATAATTTATTATGACCGTTAATCACAGATTAACATATTGTACAACGTCGTAAACTATAGATTAATAACGGTACTTTTGTGTGGACTCAGTTAAACTTAAACATGCTTTGCGGCGGCTTCAACAATATTTCTACTACATGGACTTTATGAGAATGCAAATCTTTGAACTAAACGCAGATCATAGATACGTACAGTATGCGCAAAACTTTTTGAGCTCTCGGAAGTTGCACGCGAGTGGCTGCGCAGTAAGTAAAAATTGTTTCACAGCTTACAATAAATGATTTTGCACTCATCTGTGCCCTGCGCGGTTTAGTACTCGGGCCTACGTTCAGAGGGCTCATAAAGTTTTGCGAGAACTGTAATAGTCATTAAATATCAAGATTTTCCACAAGTTTTTATGTAGGAACACGAAATAAGTAGTACCCTAGTAATAAGTAAAATTAATAAATAATTAATGTAAAAAAAAAGTGTGACGTTTATGTTAAGTTTATTTATATATGCTATAAAAACTTTCAAGGAAAATAATGACAGCTCTAAGAATAGTTTATAGCAAATGTGGTATCTTGTGAACAAAAAGTTCTAAGGCAGAGTCCAGAGAAACAAAAACAAATATGATTGACACCTGACTGGTATTGATTGTCTCAGTATAAATAAGTAACAGTATTATATCTTCATAGAAAACGGCCGAAACGACGCGCTTCGAAATCTCAGTGTATATCAGTACGCAACAGTATCGACTGCGCGACTGTTACGCACGGACGCGGAAAGTTTACCTATCTACCGAGCGGGCGTAGGTAATTATTTCAAGGTCACTGCCGAGATATAATACTATTACTTTATTATACTTTGGTATTAATGAAATCACTGAACGTAAGAATATAACCTAACTGATTTGGATTTACAAAACGATGTTACATCTTAACAGGATGGTGTTGGGCAACTGTTGCTAATATGTAGTTTATTAGAAAAAGGTCAGGTTAAGATAAATTTAAGGGAAACTGTCAAAATTAATACTAAAAATGAAAAAATAAATATATACCGTACAGTCACGAGCATACATATATTACTATGGACAGCTCGGTAATCATAACTGATTTCATGATTCATCCATTAATATATACCGTCAAGATGACGGCAAATATCGTCACCCTCCCCGCTAACTGTTCTATCTCACAAACTGACGTATCTACAGAGACATTACCTACGTACCTACTCATAACTTTTCGAAAAAAAAAAAAACCTTAGGGCTTTAGGGCAAAATATAATAAAAGTTATTCATTCATTAATAAAGCCACAGCTAACGCAACGACAGTAACATGATTGTAGCGCCCGACTGAAAAACTGTTTCCCTGGAAAAATATCAATTGCTAGATAGGATGGTTAGCGGGGAGGGTGACGATATAATTATGTGATCATTTGAGGAAGCCATATTATATCGTCACCCTCCCCGCTAACTGTTGTATCTCACAAACTGGCGTATCTACAGAGACATTACCTACGTGTTCATAACTTTTCGAAAAAAAGTTTTATGACCTTGGGCTTGGACTTTAGGGCAAAATATTAAAAAAAGTTATTAATTCATTAATAAAGCCACAGCTAACGCATCGACAGTAACATGATTGTAGCGCCCGACTGAAAAACTGTTGCCCTGGAAAAATATCAATTGCTAGATAGGACAGTTAGCGGGGAGGGTGACGATAATATGTGCGGCAAAGACAAGTGGCCGCAGAAATAATGTGACATCGACGGAACACCAAAACTATTTGACGAGACAAGCGACGCCAAAATATTATTCAAAAAGATGTGTCACCTATTAGAAAGCAATAATATCGAACTTGTCTTGCGTTATAAATATCTGCCTACTCAGTTAAATATGATACCTCGTTGTGAAGAAAAATATCTGATATCACTTTGATTTTTAACTCGCTATTTATGTAACCAAAAACGAAAAAAAACCAAAGGTTAAAGCTAAATATAATCATTTGAGAACTTGAAAAGCAAGAAACCTTATACCGGGTTCACACGGTTCAATTTTTGTTAAACAACTGCTTGCTGCCAAAGTCGAAAACGATTTGAACCGTCTGAACAGACTTTCAATCAAATTAAATTTCAAATTCAGTACAGAATAGTGTTAGAATAGTTACGCCTGAATTGTGTTACGTTTGTTTCATGAAATTCCGACCAACATCTGCTGAAATGAATCCCTTCTATCAAACGTAGCCTAGTCTGTGCGCTTACCGTATTTCCGCGGATAATCAATATAAATTACCTATATTAAGCGCTGCTAAAAAGGCAGTTGGTATATAACCTGAAATGTCGCCCTTTGCAATTTCACGGCCAGTTGAAAGAGGAATAGGAATTAAAATAATAACTTTTTCGTTTGTGACAAATTATAAGCGCATTATCGCGCAGGTCGATCGATCAAGTTAAGCTACGTTTGGCGCGGTTGGTCCCTGGATGGGTGACCATCTTTACATACCAAGACCTCTCTGGCCTCCGAAAGCACGTTAAACCGTTGGCCCCGGCTGTCATTCGTGGATCTATGACAGTCGTTAGGGGTCGTCAGAAGCTGAAAGTCTGACAACCAGTCTTACCAAGGGTATCGTATTACCCAGTAACTGGATTGTGTAGGTTAACTAGGCAGTCGCTCCATGTAAAATACTGGTATTCGCAACTGCATCCGGTTAGACTGGAAGCTGACCCCAACATAGTTGGGAAAAGTCTAGGCAGACTATGAGTAGGTAAGTAGTAGTTCACCTACATCAATGAATTGTCTCATGAGTGTCAATTGAAATCGTCTGATTTATGATCATGCTTAAACAGAACTTTTAAAGAAACGTGACCTTTCACTAGAGTTAAGTGGATCTTTGACATAGACTCCTGCACATTAAAGACAAGCCTGTCAAAATATGGGTGCTACCCCAAATTAAAAATAGTACTGTTATTAATGAGTATCAAAATGTTATTTCATTACACACGGAAACCGCATACCGCTAAAAAAGATCGAACCGTATGAACCCGGTATTAATTCTAATTTGAGATTTTCGTATGCCTTTAAGCGACGTCAATGGCCGAACAGGAAAAAGCCCGCCTTTATAAAAAAAAAACCCTATAAAATATTACGTTGGCCTAAAATTCAAATCGAACTGCAAAGTTGTATTTTATTCCTGTGAATAATTTGTGGTGATCCTAAATACAATATTTTTTTTACGTGATTTGTCTGTTCATATCAGTCGGCCTACAAATCAGTCAGGTCATTTAGGCCTGACCGATTTATAGCAACTAAATGACAACAATGTTTTATTTGTTACTAGCGGCCCGCTCCCTGCTTTGCACGGTTTTTATAACTTGACAAAACATCGAGATTTCTTAGTTATATATTACTTTAATAATATTGTATTATACACATAAACTTTCCGGAATAAATTCTCTAAACGATGGTCAAAACCTAATCAAAATCTGTTGCGTGGTTTAGAAGAACAAAACGGACATACAGACAAGCACGAAAAGCGACTTTATAATATGTATAGATATTGCGTAAGTTTTAAGCTTCGTTCGGCTATTGTTACACCGTGAAGTTTTCTTAGAAATTGTATTGTTCGAGTCGCGTCGCGCTGGTCTGCACGAGCCTTTGGCGTTATGAACACAAATGTCGCACAGAGGCATTTTCCGTGTGAAATGAAATAATATTTACACATTAATAAATAATAACAGAAATATTATTAATTCAGGGAGCCACCCATGTTTTGACAGACATCTCTAATACCTCATTCAGACACGCGCGACGCGATGGCCGCGGCGCGACGCGACACCGGTTTTGTTATGATGGGGCTACATTGTCGCGTTATCGCGAACTATACATTGCACGCTCTCTGTTGCTCAGCGAGGACGTCGACCGGTGTGCGAGAGAGAACGCGAGAATTATAGCATTAGAGTCGCGTCGCGCCAGTCTGCACAAGGCTTAAAATGTCGAGGGAAAAAACCCATAAATGAATGAAATGTAGTCGACATCAAAGATTCCTCTAGATTCGTGTCAAGTCACGTTTATTTTAAAAGCCTGTTTAAGTATCAAGTATATAATCATTAATCATACGGTGTTGTCTATTGACACTCATGCGTCAATAAATTGACAGTAAACTACTCCTACACATCTACAAAAAGGAAAAAGCAAATCTTGCCTTTTCGCAACTATGTTGGGGTCGGCATCCGGTCTAACCGGATACAGCTCAATACCAATATTTTACATGGAGCGACTGCCTATCTGACCTCCACAACCCAGTTTCTGGGTAATACGATACCCCTTGGTAAGACTGGTTGTCAGACTTTCAGCTTCTGACAACCCGTAACAACTGTCAAAGATCCACGAATGATAGCCGGGACCAACGATTTAACGTGCTTCCGAGGCACGGAGTTGGTATGTAAAGATGGTCACCCATCCACGGACCAACCGCGGCAAACGTAGCTTAACCTGATCGATCGACCCGTGCGGCTGTTTTTACTTAGACACAAGCCTGACTTACTTACTAAGAACTAATTAACTACTCTACTCCTCATTCAAAGTAAGTCGTCTACTTGGCCGTGAAATTGCATAGGTTAAACCAACTGCGAAAATCATTTGACAGTAATTATATTGATCACCCCTTTTTTTTTTTTTTTTTTGGGTGGGAAATCAAATGACGTCTCCCGCTCTGGGTGGAGCGGGAGGGCGTGTCAGACTCTTACTGACTAAAACCCACCCGTGTTCCTTCTCTTGCCTGTGCAATGCCAGGGGGCCACGGTATCCCTTTCGGACTTTCCCGCAACCCCGGCAGGCAATGGTCTCATTGGACCCCTTCACTCGCTGACACTCTTTGAGGCGCGCGTGGAACACTACGCGCCGTCGACCCGGGCCTGGTCCTTACCGGACGGCGAGCTACCCATTGCTCACCGTCCGCAAGCCCGCGCCTACGGTGGCCGGGAATCGGCAATCGATTCCCGACGCCCAGGGCGTCTCCTCCTGCGGCGGCTAGGGGCGTGAGGGCGCGAAATTTGCCTCTCCCTCACGCGCTCCGCCTCCTCCTTCGCGAGCATTACTGCTTCGCAGAAGGAGGTGACGGCCTCCCATGCTCTCTCGCTCCGTACCATGGCCTGGACCAGGGCCGGACGCGAGAGATCCCCGCCATCGATATTGATCACCCCTGGAAACTCGGTAAGCGCACAGACCAGCCTGAGTTTGATAGAAGGGTTTCATTTCAGCTGAAATGTTGGTCGGAATTTCATGAAAGAGACATGCTGTAACAATCCTAACACTACCATAACGACTACAAGTCCATCAGAGTGGGTTTTGCTTCACGGCACCCACGGTAAATAGTCATCACCATTAACAAAATAAAAGAGTCGATAAAAACCTTATCAAAAGAAGACATTATAACTAATTTTTAATCACAATTATGAAATGCTTATCAAACTATTACGGAATACGCTTGATAGTTCCGACAATACGTGATCGAAAAAGAAAACGCTTGTGTACGTGCTGCTTGACGCATATTCTCGAGTTGTGTCCCTGCGGACTGGCCTGACGATGTGCTTCGGACCACGCTGGACAGCCAGCCTTGGCACCAGGTTCATTGGAGATGCAGACCACGACGCCATCTTTATCGCGGCGAACAGAATAAGCACCCGGTATGTAAATGTTCTTACTTTACGTTCTTTCGTTGTTTGGATCCATGTATGTGACATACCAATGTCGATTTGTTTGTGTAGTAATCGTCTGTTTTATTCTAATCATTGCAATAGGCGAGTAATCTGTTTGCAATACTGTATTTTTCCGTCTATTTTTATCCATGCTAGTATGTAACATCATTCGGCTTTTGCTTGCCAATAATCGAAGACACAGAATTCTTTAGTCATAAAAAATAGATCTATAGTTAAAATATTCCATTAGTTCGCAAGAAAAACCAACCTTTTTGTTCAAAACACCTGTGAAACAACTAATGATTATTTTGTACCGTAAGCATCGTGATGTTTTTACCATGCCTATTGAAAAAAATATTATTATGAACAAAAGTATCTACCTACTACTTTTTACAGCAGAATTGATTGACGTCATCCAACTATCATTAAAATTCCCTAATGTTTTACTGTCATTCGCCAATACGATTTTTTTTTTTTTTAAATTATGGCTTTGTTGTTATTTGGAGTTTGGACCACTAGTTTTCATAAACGTGGCTAAAACTTCACGACCATCTAATGCTGATTTTCATACAATAAAACATACTTCAATAAAATCTAAATACATAAAGCTTCGTGCAGACTAGCGCGACGCGACACGATTATTTAGAAATTGTATTGTTCAAGTCGCGTCGCGCCGTCACGTCGCGCTAGTCTGCACGAGGTTTCACAAGGAAGGTAAATTAAATATTCTTAAAGGAAATTTATAAAAAAAAAGATCATAATCAAACCTTTTATATCTTTGAGGCTTTTAACAGGTTTCGTGATAATCATTTATGAACACTGACCGTTGAAAAAGGTTCATTCCAATTCAAAATTAAAAGTTAAAGATCTCCCTGCACTTAAAGTGTTAAATCTTTATTATGTATCTTTATTACGCCACACGTACTTACTGACTGACTTCATCCTTTAACCCTTCATAAAGGCGGGAGCCGAGCGCGACGCGAGTCTGGTAGTCGCGTCGCGGCTGACTGCGGGATCCTTAACGATTTAGCAATCGCACAACAATGCCATTAGTCATAGCTTATAAGAATTATTGGTTGAACATGTTTTTTTTTTTATCTTCTTGAATATTTAGTCAGTGATTGATATCGCCTTTTTAAAGCAATTGAATACCTAATTTAATAAAGCAATAGAATAAATTACTTGGAACGCAATTTTACATTTTCGAGTTAAAAAATATGGTGGTAAAGAATATTCCATTAGCCTTATAAAGGGTTAAACTTTGAAAGGGCTATTGATTGTAATTCTAACATTGATCGGGTTTCAAGGAAAAGGATAGATAGACTATAAACTAATTAATATTCTATTAACATTAGCCTGACATATGAGGAAGTGCAGCGTGATGTATTGAAGTGACAGCAAGGATAAAACTAATCAAATGACACAAGTTTTACCTGTGTAAATAAAGTTCCATTTACCTGTAGGTTGGGAAATCAAATCACTTACGAATTTGTAAGGAGATCGTAAGGAAAATGAACAGTATCATCATTTACTTCGATAATGGAGAGACATGGTCAAGTGGCATTACTTCACCTGGTGCTGGGCCTTCAGTTTCACGGTCAGGAAGTCACGCTTCGGTTTGTTACTGTCTTATCAATCACTCTGTTACTGATATTCCTATCGGCCATCGGTGCAAAGCCAATGCTACTTCGTCAATGAGTCAGTATTCATGATCAAATAACAGCTAACCAACGGACTTTTACATAGGTACGGTATGAGTCTCCACAACTCGAGTTCACGCTGAGGTCAGATTACGATTACCTAGTAAACCCTTAGGCCATTTGTCCACCGCACCGTGAACGGGACGTCAACGAGAACGAGATGACGATGTCAAATTAGCGGCAGTACATTTACTAAGTTCTCGTTTCTCGTTGACGTCCCGTTCACGGTGTGGTGGACAAACAGTGTTACACTCCTAGCACCGAACAAAACCGAGCTTGTGTGTAAGCAAATCGGAATGTTTTGGCACAGTCGGATGACAAAATCGAATATAGGTATATGGATATAAATGTTTGGAAGAAAGTCGATCGGCTTTGCTATAATTGTGCCGAGCCGACCCGTACATTATTAAGTGAGGGTAGTTGCCGAACGAATTTCGCCGGTCGGCACGAGCCAAATGAACACCTAATATGTGTAGTAATTGGAGAGGGGAGGGTAGGGAGGTTTCCTATCCTAGCATATGTCGGTTTTGTTGTTCAAAAAATACTGCTGAATCGAATGTAGATATGTGTAGCACCCCTAATATCGATTTCGATGACTAAGCTAAACTCATTCCAAAGACGAACCCGCCTAGTAGGCGCGTTGTCTAGACCAGGAACGACTAACCTTTCGACATTTACGGGTCAATAATTCTTTGAACAAGAATGTGGCGATCACGTGCCACCGAAATCCAAGAAACGGAAGCACAGGAAAATATAAACAAAAATGAAATACTCTTATTGAAAGCACAAATTAAAATGTTTTATTTTATGCATGCAACATGTCATTCATGTCCTAGAACCAAAAATTCAAAGACGTGAATCTACCAACCCGCACTGGGCCCGCGAGACGGATTGGGCTGTAATCTACCATACAGCCAAATCCGTCTCGAAGAAAGAAGGCCTGTGTCCCAGCGTGGTCCCAGCAGTGGGAACATTACAGGATGATTCTGCTATGCAACATTTGTATTATTAGGAAAGTTTTGAAGAAAGATGTGACATCTGCAGTGCTATTTCTGTAACCATCTCACCGTGAAAACTTAGGTGAAGTGAGCGTGAAGTGAGCTGTCATTCCACCTGCTGCTAGGGACTGACAGCTCACTCCGAGCTCACTTCACCTAAGTTCTCACGGTGAGATAGTTACAGAATAGCCCTGCTGTTCTTGACAGATGTCACGTCTTTCTTCAAAACTTTTTGCGCCCCGAATTTTCGGTGGCATGTTTCGCCATCCCTGGTCTAGACTCTCCAGGAGTCTAGGACATATAGCGACACACAGCCTAAATAAATACTATTAGTTATTCAACTGAGGCACAACGACAGGACTTAATTACTATACTTTGTAAGCACTTCACAAAACACTACATGTACTGCGTCGTTTGTCATTGTACACGATGAGAAAGAGTGATTACAAAAAATTCTATAGTAAGTAGTTAGTAGGTACCTTAATGTTATCACATGTTATTGAAGTTGCGAACAACTGAAACGCAGGTGGAATTATATATCTTTTAAATACGTAAGTTATGTATATTTTATGATTTGATTTGACCCCTGAGTTTGTTTTGCAATTTCTTCACAGGGCTAGTCAGATAAGAAATGTCGACGCCATCTAGCTTATTATATATATATATATTTATAACATAGCATAACATCACGCCTTGTTTCCCCGAAGGGTTCGGCAGAGGTGTACCTGTAGTACACCCATATTTTGCCCAGTTATGTTTAAGTCCCATGTAATAGGGGGCGAGCCTATTGCCATCAAACGGGCACAAGTCCAGACTCCGGGCTGTTACTGAGAAATTCCAGAAAGAAAAACCCAGTGACAATTTGCCCGACCTGGGAATCGAACCCAGGACCTCATGTTCAGCAGTAACGCTTGCGACCACAGTATTATTGCGATATATATTTATATGACGTGTAAAAGTGAATCCGATATCCTATTTACACAATATACAATTTTATTTAATATCTACCTACGATACTATCCTCATTACCACCAGTCACCACTCTTACCAACAGGGTAACGTAGGTATTACCCAGTAACTGGGTTGTTGAGGTTGGACAGGCAGTCGCTCCATGTAAAATGCTGGTATTCAGCTGGATCCGTTAGAATCGAAGCCGACACCAACATAGTTGGGAAAAGCCATTGCAGATGATGATGATGATGATGATGATGATACTATCCTCATTTTTGCGCATAATCCTTTATTTATTTAATTTCACATCTAGTTGAAAATGAAAATAAAATAACGACTAATGAAGACTGTACCTAATTTCAAATACGCAAAAAAAAATGGTTTAATAAAAATAAATATAATGAAAATTATTAAAATAATCTCTTCTCAAGAAGAGAAGAGAGAGAAGATTAAAATAATCTTAGTCAAAGTCAAATAATTTATTTCAATTAGGCACAAAAATGGCCCTTTTGAACGTCAAAATTGACAAAAAATAAAAATAAACTATCACCCCTTCCAAAAGGTAGTTTTCGTATGGAGAAGAATGGGCAAGAAAGTCCACCGTTACTTATATATAATTTTTTCACAATATCTTAAACACTAATTATATAATTATATGTGAAGACGATGCACCTAGAATATGATTACTATGATGTCTTTGATGTATATATATCTTTGAACAACACATCATCTTATTTGGGCGAGCTCGTTTCAAACATCTTAGCAACTTGTATTGTGTTTCCTATATCCATAACCACAAAATAATATGTCAAACATTTTCCTACTGATAAAATATGGGAGAGAAGCGTGACAGATGCGCTTTCAGGGTGATCACCCTGACCCAACGGGGACGTGATCTAATAGCCAATGACCAATGATATATCATCTTAGCCTTTTAACAAGTAGGTCACACATTACAAATAGCTGAAACTGTATTAGGTAATGTTAGCTAACTGTTGAAAGATGGCAAAGTTTTAGGACATTGTTAACATTGCCAAAAACAATTTCAGGAAATGTTAAGGATGTCCGAGTTTCTTGTTATAAACTTTTAATTATACAGAGTGTTAAAGTAATTGCGTGCCATAGCTTATGGGTAGGTTCAATATCAATAAAGGAAGCCAGAAAAAAAAAAAAAAAAGTCAACCTATATTAGCATCTACTAACTACTAAACTAGAATTAAAATTATTTTATTTGTTTAAATGCTTTAATTACTTACCTACTATCGAACGCGATGTCATTATGTCCTTCGCTTCTTCTAAACGATTGCTATTTTAAATTAGTAGGTACAAAATTAGGTTGACCTTGTTTTTTTTTCTGGTATTTTTATCTATACTGAACCTACCCCTAAGCTATGGCACGCAATTACTTTAACACCCTGTATATCAGTAGAAAATGAACCGGAATGTATTGGAAGATTCTGGCGAAACTAAGGGACAAGGCAACCCTGAATGTTCTATACAATATACCTATCAATAGAACAAAACGAGCTGCTACTTTCCATCTTTTGCCAAAAGTAGGTGTAATAGCGGTTCGTAAATCCTGCTTTATTCATGGAAATATCCATATTTGAACAAAGACTATACGCAAGCTAATAGTATAATGAAATTTATTGCAAGCACGTTTTAAGAATTCTTCCCTTAGATACGTCACTTGTTTAAGGCTCCGTGCACGAAAGAAAACCTTTTTCGACAATAACTTATCTAATCATAAGAAAGCTTGAAATACTGTGTGGTAACTATAAAAGTACTGTTTTCGTGGTGCTAAACCATTCGTGTCAGTCACAGAACCTGTTAATAGTTGCATCATTTTTGCGCTCTCGAAAATATGTTTTTTTTCGCCTTTGATTTACTTAATGCGGAAATTGTATATCCAAAAAATATTTTTTATTTTAAGGATAGCTGTCTAATTAAATGAAATGAAATTTATTGATATGGTTTGCTAAATAACAGGAAAGAATACTTTTTTTTTAGATAGTTTTTTTCAAAATTATTTTTCTGCTATATTTTGTATCTAAATTGAAAGAAGTGGTACAGCCACATGCAAATATACCATATAACAATGTTGATTATATTTTAAAATATTCAAAATCAAAAGTAGTTTCTTGTAAAAAAATGATCAAACGTCAGCCTCGCGTCATTTTTCGGAAAACTTGTTGCGAATATTCGTGATTTCCCATGAATTGAAAAATCCCTTTCAGCCACATGCAAAACTCGACTTTTCAAATCACAAATACTTTTGTTTAAATTATTTTTCCCTTTCTCACAACTAATGAACTTTGATCAAAATCAGTCGATTTCATGCACGTCGTCTTAAGAATATATTTCAACTACTAAACTGTGGTAATATCTATAGTTTTTAGCAACGGTGACATATTTAATGAAGTCATGTATATTCTGCAAACACAAAACATTTGTACTAATACGACGATGTATGAATTACAAGTAGTTTTATTGCTAAATATATGCTGCTTGGAAATATCATAACAATCCTGCTGAAAACCCGCCGAGATCTCTAGATATAACTAGAGCTTCGAAATCTTGGCATCAAGTTTTGTTAAGGTGGATCCGCAGTGATAGCCCGCGAAATTCAAATTGTCTCATGTTTTTTTGCAATTTGCAGGTCACTGTCAGATTGTATCTTGATCAAAATATAATTCGCGACATAACAAATATGTATTTACAGAATTATAATCATTAATGCATCTATAGCCTTTGCCAGAAGTGGAAATCGAATTAGTGGTTCAGCAGCTTCAATATCATCTGGATTGTGCCGGAATAAAGCAGTTTGTCATGGACGTGGTACGACAGCGGTTGATCTCTGTCATCAGAAGACAGTGGCCACGCAACCATGGATGCTCTGCTTGAGTGACAGTCATCCAGCCAGTGTCACTCATATCCGACCTTTTCGGAAATTGCAATGACTTCATAAGAAAATAAAACTAGACGGCTAGTTGCGCCGTCAATTTAAATAGTAGTACATGTCTTGTGACAAAATAATGATCTAATACAGATTACATTACGGTAAATATAAATATTAAAGATACTTTGCACGTCTAGCCTACCTAATAACGTACAGACAACAAACAAATCTTACATCTCACACACCAAATGGATTATTACAAATATATGCTCAAGTACATACATTGTCATTTTTCATATTACGCAAACTGTGTGCTTCGTATATCTTAGTAGATCTATATTTGTACAATAAAAATAAACATATCCAAAAAATAATTTTGAAGCCTATCAATATTTTCTGACGCACTAATATGTAGTAGTAATACTAATAACTGGCAACACCTTGTCAACAGAACATCTCCTGTACATCATTTTTACAACTATATTAATTTTGACGCATTTTTACGAGATTTTTCCACATTATTTAATACACATTAATCCTAAAACCGGAAAACCACAATAAATTTCAATAAAAAGATCTCATTCCACCACAATGCAATAGAATTTTATTAAAAACTGCCGAATCGGAGGTGACATAACAGATGTCACCTACCCCCCTACATGGACCCGATGTAGATTTATTAGCGTCCGTAGCCTGGCTGCGTTTTGGTGACCTCTTTGGGGAAACCGAAGGTTTTGTCTGTGTAATTATGGACGAAGTTATTATGACGAAAAATTACCGGAGATTTATTATTGTGAAGGACGGCACGGTTGACATCTGTCGGGCATGCCACCGTCCGGGAGAATCAATCCGACACATTATCTCCGGGTGTTCTCGTTTAGCTAACGAAGAGTACTTGCATAGACACAACCTTGTAGCCAGGATTATCCATCAGCAACTTGCTCTGAAATACAGCCTTGTGGAATCGGAAGTACCGTACTACAGGTATGTGCCCGACCCAGTTCTCGAAAATGGAAATATCACATTGTACTGGGATCGATCCATCATCACTGACAGGACTATTGTTGCCAATAAGCCTGATATAGTGGTGGTGGATCGAGGAGAGCGGCGCACAATTATCATTGACATAACGGTCCCGCATGACGGGAACCTCGTGTAAGCCGAGAAAGATAAACAAATTAAGTATCTTGACTTGGCTCGCGAGGTTGTCGACATGTGGGATGTGGACTCTGCGATCATTGTGCCGATAGTCATATCAGCCAATAGCTTAATTGCCAAGAGCCTCGACCAACACCTATGGAGGCTCTCGTTGTGCAGCTGGATTAAGGGCTTGATCCAGAAAGCGGGACTCCTGGACACGGCTCGCATTGTTAGGAGGTTCCTCTCTCTGGAGCCCTGACCGCCGGTAGCTTGGACCCTGCTCCCGATACCGGTGGGCTACTATTTTTTATATTTTTAAATGCTTTTATATTTTCTTTTATTCAAATATTTAAAAATATAATTTATGTGTAATAATGTAAAATAAAGGAAGTAATACTAATAGTAGTATAGCATAATCAGCCTATTATCTTCCAACTGCTGGGACAGGCCTCCTCCCTGTGAGAGGGTGGGCCCAGTGCGGGTTGGTACATGTCACATGTCTTTGAATTTTTGGTTCTAGGACATGCCGGTTTCCTCACGATGTTTTCCTTCACTGTTTTGAGAGCAGTGGTGACGAAATAATTTACACAAAGTAAGGTGCCTGTCAGGGTTCGAACCCACGCCCTACGAATAATTCGCGGCCGTTACCACTGGGCTGGAGTATATCATAACCCTCCGCCACCGTAGTCGGGTAAGAAACTGTATAGCATCTTGACTTAAACTTAAATAACCACGCCATCGCCGAAAGGCAAAATTATGTCGTTGAAGTCATTACCAAAGATGTAAACATGTTGATAATTAATTGTCCCCATAATTTAACAAAGATTGTATACTTAAAACATCAGAAACAATCACGACATGGTGTGAAATGACTGTTATCAAGCAATTGACATTTATAAAAAAAAACCATTCATGCAAACGTTTTATCATAAAAGTTTATAATACACGGATGATCATTTTGATATCAGATTCTGATGTAAATATAGACCGTAACTATGCTACATTATTTAAGGCTTCCGTTAAGAAAAATAAAGTCACGCTTTTTCCCATGGGGTAGGCAGACAGATACTACAGAAAGCCACCTACTACCATCCTTCCTTACATACTCTTTCTGCTTCATTTACTCCAGAGGCCATAGTGTTCACGTTCACGTTCGGCGCATAAAGTCAAGATGGTTAAAAGCAACTCACCATCATCATACACGCACGCCGGTTGCGTGTACTACTACGCACTTGCACCCTTATTGCGTAACACACGATCAATCACAATCTGAATCATTTTGAAGGATAATTATAGCTAATCCATTGCTTGTTATGTTAGAAAAATTCATCCTCAACAACGTAAATAACACAATGAATGTTGTTAACTGTCAAAATGAAACAGATTGTGATTGATCGTGTATTACGTAATTAGGATGATGATTTATCAAAAATGATTTTAAAATCCTTTTAATATTTGTATGAAATGGATTGAAGCGTTAACAGGCGCTTATTCTACCATAATTAAAATCTGCAATTGGTACAGTCACCGCCGGCACGCAACTTGGCAAGGTTTTGGCGTATTGGGAGGAAGTTTGCGCAAGTACACTTAGTGCAATATAAAAAAAACAAAACGGGTTGCACTCCAGGAGTGCCGGCTGAAGTGAAAACTTGAATATTAACGTTGTGCATTTTTGATATTTTGGAATGGTTAGGGAATAATTTTGTACCGGTCTACTCTCCCTCCGTCTTACGAATTTTCGATCAGGTCACGGGTCCTGACGCGAGTTTAACATTTTTTACCCATCACAAAAAAAGTGCACAACGCCGTTATAGAAGTTTTCACTTTAAAAAAATGACACTTTTATTACATGTCATTATACCGCCATATATCGCCATAATTTATTTTTGAACGAGTCTGTTAAGAAAAACAAGAAAAAAACGTTTCTACGATTCGTGCCAAGTTAAGTGACGGCGACTATACTGCAAATTACAATATCAAAAAGCCTGATGACCAAATAGCATTAACAGGTTCAGTTCACACTTCTGTCATACTTCTGTTCACAATTGTGAGTTCACAAATCTAAATGAACAACTCAACGTTTGATGAAATCTTTTAGGAAAATGTTTGACAATTGATAATCTAGGATAATCTCCGTATAAATCAATCTGGCGTCGATTCATGGATGGTTTGCCAACTAACCACATTATTATGCTGTAAACAGCTAACTGACGTCAAAGGGGTCAATTATAATCCATATTAACCCGTCTGTGACAATACTATGAAACTTGTACCAAAACAATTAATGAGTTGTGAACCTCATGAAGTCGGTGAAAGGATCATACACCGATACTGAAACGATTGTAATTACAATGTTTATAAAATATTAGTACTAAAGTAAGGCCATTTTAATAGGTAACATTTGACAATTCATCAAAATTCAACAACGTAACCTTGTAACGCCGGGCATAAATAATATTTTTTTTCGTTTTGTTAGAACTGCACAATTGCTTAACTTTTTTCAATTAAGATTACATATTTATTGTAATAATGACCGATACGAGTAATTTTACGATTTGCTTTCACTAAACTGACATACGTCAAATGTAACCTATTAAAATGGACTTACTTTACTAGTAGTTCTGTGAACAGACCTCGCGAGCACAAACTTTTCGGCGACAATTAGCCTTTAGCTAGTCGCGCCAAAATAATCACACTGTTAGTCGTGTGGGGTATGTTTATTAGACCCCAGAGTTTATTTGTGAAAAAGAAACATAAAATAAGTACACGTTTTTATTAAAATTGGAACTTTAAGAACACCATCTTAATATAACAAAAATATAAGGCTACTAGAAAACAACAATATAAACTCGTAAAACAGTATTTAAATATTCTTATCAATTAATTAGCACATTACAATGAATTACAAAGTTTAGTGTGGTGCTCATTACACATAATATGAGCACAGATATGAGTTTGTTGCATTTACCACACTTGGCTTTCGTCTTTCTATCATTAGACCTCGCACACAAACGTAAATGTAATTAAAAAAGTGTTTTTTTCTTTTTTTTGTATGAACTTATTTAACAAAATTATACTACACTATTAGTCTCGCGGGGTCCGTTGGGTCAGGGCTCGGATAACGGTATATTTTTCGAAGAGGTTTCGTCATAAAAACCTAAGAAACGATTTCTTTCAGTTACCTTTGAACGGAACGTTATTAAAACGTTTTTGAAGAAGAACAAAATATAAATCGTTCTCAGTTAACTACACGTCGAACCCAACCCTGTTACTATGGGCCTGTTTAATAAAGCTGACAATCCGACAAGTCCGACATAACTCAAAAAGTAACAATTCGTCAATTTTTCTGTTTAATAAAACTTACAGGCGACAAAATTGTCATGGTCTAAAAAACACAAATATGTCGGATTGTTGCGACAATTCGACATTTTTCTGTGTCATAAAACTTTTTGAGCGACAGGCGACAGGTGAAATTTTTTCGAGAAAATCTAGTCAAATCTGCTTTATTAAACAGAAAATTGTCATGGCATATTGAAATATTTGTAGAATTGTCCGACAATTCTGACAGGAGCGTTATCATCTGTCGCGAAATCATATTTTGGAATTTTGAAGGTGTAAGAAAGTGTTTATAAAAGGTTTATTACAAAAAATGGTACTTACATCGAGCCGTGAGAGTAGTTATGATGAATACTTGGAACAAATACAAACGTGGATGCAACGATCGACGATCATTTAAAATCAGAATCAATTTCTCCTTCTCAATTCCAGACTTCTGCTTTAAAGTAAAAAATCTCTACTGTACTCGTAGAATATTTAATTGATAAAATTAGTCATCGACTTGTGCACTTTACACGCAGAAACCTAGCACTTACAACCGATAAACAAATTTTATGCGCTTTGCATTGGATGGGTTGTGGTTCACAGTACCACGTTATTGGTGGGTGATGCACTTGGGCTTAGTAAAGCAACCGTACATCATTGCCTAAGAAGGGTATGTAAAGCCGTGACTACTGAATTACTCGGAGAAGAGGTTTGTTGGCCTAATAATTGTAACCGAATACTAACACTTTTCATGAGGCGTAAGGTGGGATATCTAGAATATCTGGTATTGTGGACGGATCGTTCATTCTCTAGATGGTCTGGCTCTGTTCACGATGCCAGAGTGCTGCGATGCTCTTATTTAGCAAAGACATGGGACAGTGGATGGAGACCATTCCCAAACGCAATAATCTTGGGAGACAGTGGATATGGTTTAAAAAAAGTGGCTTATGACGCCTAATATACCAATACAACCAAGGACAGCATCACTAAAAAGATTCTTGAGTGCTTTTAAGTCAACGAGAAGAATGATGGAAAATTCTTTGGGGATCATAAAAAAAACATGCCTTAATCACCGAGTTCAGCCGATAATTGCAAGCAATGTTATATTATCTTGCATTGTTTTGCTTAAATATTGAAAAACGGTTAGGCTCAGATTGCTATGCACCCTATTTAGAACAAGATATTAGCGGAAATGACAATGATTTAGTTGTAGAAGTAGATTATAACAATATGGACGAAGTATTTGATGAGGAAGCGATTGCAGTTCTATAGTCATTAATACAACTATTTGAATGAATCGTTATTTTTTTTTTCTTATTATAATAAATACATGATTGATTAGAATTAAAGATTTTCATTCACAGCTCTTTGTAAAATATCGCTAACTTGTTCATTAACAATTTGTGCATTTTGTATATTACAAACATCAATAACTCGAACGTTTTTTTTGCATTTCCATTTGACACGCGATCAAAACAAACAATCGAAGTTCCACTAGTGATTGATTCATTCTTTTACTTTGTTAATTTTTTTATTTATTTTACCCACATTTAGCTTCAAAAACAAAATTATTTGCAAATATTTCAAAAGTCGATATAATTATCACGACAATCCGACAATTTATTGTCAGTAATCATTTGACCGTGGTTTTTTGTCATATGTCGAGTATTTAAATGACAAATATGTCAAGATTTCATCTGTCGATTTTTGACATATTTGTCACTTTTATTAAATAGCCTAAGCGCGACAATTCTACAATTTTGTACACATTTTGTTTTGTATGCAAATTTTTCGACATATAGGTATGTCGAATTGTCAGCTTTATTAAACAGGGCCCTGGCCTGTATAACAACTAATGTGGTCTTAATTATAGTAGCCTGTAAACTGGCTCTTCAATTACATTCGTTACTTAGTTTTCAAGTTCCTTTTTTTTGGATGGGAAATTATCAAATAACGTCTCGCGCTCTGGGTGGAGCAGGGTCAGACTCTTACTGACATAATTGAAAACTACGAAAGTCAACTACACGTCGAACCCAACCCTATTACCTGGCCTGTACAACCAGTAATGTGGCTCTTAAAACAAAATAGGCCGTTACCTGGCACATAAATTAAATTTTGTCATTTGAAAACACATTGACAGTTTGAAATTTTTACAGTTTTTTTCACAAAATCTGGCAAAAGCAATTTTTTTCTTTGGATAAAAGAATGTGATGATTGCAAAATCAAATTATTTGTAACAAAATCTACGAAAAACGACGGGTCTCAGAAAATAATTTCATTGAATTAAATAAGTATATTTACCTTACCAACTTCAAAAGTGTCGGTTTCGGCTGTATGAAACCGAAGAGAAACCGAAGATTCGGTTACGGGTGAAAATCGTGTATCGGTCGAACAGTAGTTTATTTGTGATCCTGATCTTGATTTGTTAAAAACTAGTTGGATAATCTTCCTTAGATGCACGTGATACGTTTATCGCCTGTTTAGATATTACATATACATCTAGTTATATTTTGTAGGTAGAGAGACCTATTATTAAAATGACTTTTAGTAATCAGCTTAAGAAAACAAAAAAAAAACCGGTTCGACACTCATTTTACACGTTTAACAGTTTATTATGAAATCACATCTATGTATAGCGAGATTAATTAACTCGAAAGTTTGGGTAAACCCGCATTAGTTTTTCCACAGATCTATGGCGGATTAACCGCTTTTTTAACATCTCTAATGGACGACCACAGATTGTGGTTTGGAAGGACTGGAATTATAACAACAAGAATTTATTTATTTAATACTTCATGCACAATGTACAGAGGAATTAATGCCATAGGCATTTTCTACCAGTCAACCTTTGGGTGATGCAGAGACAAACAGTGGTAGGTGCAATAGCGAGAGTTGAGGAAAAAATATTAATTTAAATACCCACTTATTTTTATCCTACTTACCTACCCTACCCTACCTAACCTATCCTACTTATTCATTTATATAATTTTTTATTTGGTCAAAAACCCTCGCAGGCGTCTCCAGAACACCCTACAAAAGTTTTATCAAAATCGGTCGAGCTCTTTCGGAGTCCATAAAGGACATACAGATAAACATTCATTTATATATATATATATTTATTTTTTTTGACAACCCTTATCACTAAGGGGTATGAAAAATAGATGTTAGCCGATTCTCAGACCTACTCAATATGCTCACAAATTTTCATGGGAATCGGTCAAGCCGTTTCGGAGGAGTACGGGAACGAACATTGTGACACGAGAATTTTATATATAAGATACGTACGTATATACCTATTCAAAACTATGCATAATTATAATAAATACACATAATAATATAAAATTATAAGCACAAATAAGACAAACAATGGGAAAACATTACCGTTGTGATGATACTGCCAGCTTCTTGCGAATGTGCTCGCGAACTTTAATTTTAAAAGATAATCGGATGGTCGCCATCCTGATTTCCTGGGGGAGCGCATTCCACAGAGAGACTGAATGAAGTCTGTGCGGTGAGTGGGACATGGAAGAAGACTATTTAATTGTGAGATGAACGTAGATTTCTATTGTGGTTGGCGCAAATGTACTGAAAGTGGGGGGGCAGATAACTAGGGGAAGAGGGAGAGTCAAGAAATGAAAACAAGAATTAACAGTAGTGTTGGTTCCATTACGAGTATTAGTCTTTCGAGATCTATTGAAAAAGATGACAATCGATAATGAACGTAAAAACACTACCTACAATGCAAGCTACCTCCCGGACCATTAGTCATCTATTTCAGCCAAGCAGTGCCTTGATTCCCGCGGAATGACATGTTACCGAGAGCTCCTTATTTTTCATCCTGAATAGTTATAATAAAAATAACACGTGGACGAGATCACCAGCACCGCTACTATGAACCTACATTTTAAGTCTATCCTACATTATAATGACCGACATCATACACCGGACAAACCTCAATAAAGACGCGAATGCGATTCAACTATCATAAACTGTAAGATATCATTAGATCCGCTAGTTCCTTCGGAATGCCGTGACGATAAGTATATCTCAAATAATATAGTTTTGATACGATGCGTGAGACACGTAACATGCGCAGGCGCAGCTCTTCATTAACACAAAGGACTATTCTGATTTGCGGGCACCAGTTCAATGTCTACCATCTAGGTCAATTAAAAGCTGCTCTGAGTTCGCATAACAATCAGACTCATACAAGTCAGGGATACAATTGTGACTTACGTAGGTATTCAGAGAGGGGGTTATGGAAACTCAAAGGTAAGATCTTTTACCCCTAAAGGTTTCGCACTAAATCGAGTTGGGTTGTTGGGCTCTCTTTATCGACAAGCGTAGTGTGCAACGCCCCCCAGCTAGATGGACCGAAGACGACCTGAAAAAGGTGGCTGGGACATAATGGATGCGGAAGGCAGAGAACAGGTTGTTATGACGCAGCCTGGGAAACGCCTAAGCCCAGCAGTGGACATCGATAGGCTGAGTTGATTAATTTTGTTCTACTTATTGTCCTCGTCTCGTTTAAAGTTTACGAATTAATTCGCAGCTGCCACAGTTATCCTTTTAAATAAACTCACCATCAAGGCAAGCAGGCTCTCTCCAGCTATTTTTAATGCCAGGTTGTTTTATCAAACAAAACTGGGGAAACACTCAATAGGTCATGAAATAATAATAAACGAACGGGAAATTCTCGTTCTTAAAATATAGGGCAACAAGAACAGAACCTTATTTATACCAAGACCAAAAACAATATAAAATTAAAAAAACTATAAGACTTGGTGCCAGCACATAAACCTACTACAATCTGTCTTTCTTTAATAGATTTTCAACTTAATCACGAAATAATAAGGTTCAAAGTTGATTGGGAGAATTTGAAAGGTTCGGGTAGTTTGACCTGCTGGCGTCTGTACGTACGCAGATTTCCGCAGTCAAGTCGTTGTTGTTGATATTACAACTGCTGTTGGAGGTACTCCAAGTTGTACACACGGCTACACATCAAGCTATAAATTCCCAGTTTATGCTGATCCCGCATTTTATAGGATTTCGGTACAATGCGAGGTCAGCTTATACTGGTAATGTATAGCTCGATGTTTAGCCGTGTGTACCCGACTAGAGTTACTTCATCCCCCCCCTAAACTGAATACTCTTACCCCTACTACAGACATATATTTAGTTTTAGATGTAAAAAAAGTATTTGGACACTATCCAAATGCCTTTTTTACACCTAAAATGGTTACA
This sequence comes from Xanthia togata, assembly GCA_963853775.1. Classification (NCBI taxonomy): domain Eukaryota; kingdom Metazoa; phylum Arthropoda; class Insecta; order Lepidoptera; family Noctuidae; genus Xanthia; species Xanthia togata. The sequence continues at coordinate 16,890,947 of OY970809.1, forward strand.
ACATCAAATTCAGTACTATAATTGCAATTCATTAGATATTTATATTCTAGTTCACTAATTAGCGATATTTCCGTACAGTAACTAATACTAATAATAAACTATACTTTTTTTTTTTTTTTTTAAACTGTACAAGTTAGAGATTTAAAACAAAAAACGTTTTTATAGCAATTTTTATCAGCTTTCTTTGAAACTAAAAAAAAAAACTGTGACGTATGCGTGATCAAGATTATGGGCGACTAGTTGCGCCCGCGGATTCACCCGCATAAGTCTCGATCCCGTGGGATTAACCGGCTAAAATCTATATCTTATGTACTAACCCAGGTCATGGTCTACCCATATGCTAAATTTCATCCAAATCCGTTCTGCCGTTTTAGCGTCAAAGTGTAACAAACAAACAAACTCACTTTCGCATTTATAATATTAGTTAGGAAGTTAGGATTATCATGGCATCTAAAACAAAAAAACATAAGTAGCCTAAACCAATTTATTTATAGCCAACAGAGGGGCTCCTCTACTGGCTATAAATAAATTGGTTTAGGTTTTTCCGACAATCATTTGGGTTTTACCGACACAATATAATAGCAGGTACCCACCTAATTATTTGATTCAGTATAATTCCACAGAACGCCTCTTCGACGCAGATTTCCTTACGATGATACAACATGTTTTGTAATACGAGACAAGTGCAAGTTACCTAGGCACTCATTACAAGACCTGTTAATTAAAGTTAGGAAAACCTAGATATTATCCGCCTTCTTATAAATCAATAATAAGCCTTGAAGAACTTATAAAATAATAATAATGTTTAGTATTGTTCTTTAAGTATGTTTTCTGTCTGTGGGTACTTCAGTGTTTGAAGCCATGTGTTTAGTTTTATCTTATTTTTTGTTACTGGGTTTATGTTGAGAATTGTATTTACTTTATTATAAAATATATAAGTAGCTAGGTATAGGCGTTGCCGTCGAGCGGATGCGGTCCTACATTTGACTACGCGACATACATTGCTTTATGGTTGTCTTGTTTGGTTGTGTGATTTACCGGTGTAATTTCATGCTGTTTTATTATGAGATTGAGAAGGTATAATTGTTTCACTGTAAGTAGCTGACAACTACAGGGTTTTCGTAGGGAACCGGTACGGTTTGAAGGTCATGACTTTTAACAGAGATCTTTGAGCTCTCTCGAGGTGTATCTAGGTCTTACAAGCACCTCCCCATGCCGTGACACAGTATCCTATGATTGACTGTGCTATGCTAGATACACCGCACGGAGAAGTTTAAAGTCGACAACTTGCCGCAGTCTCTTGAACGCCCATATAAGTTTCCTAACATGGGACGTAGTCTGTTCAATGTGGGGTCGCCAGCTAAGTCCCTCATCCAGAATCACACCCACGTACTTCATTGTCTTTTGTTGTGTGATTGGATGACATGGGCATGAAAGACTTTTGTTGGGGTCATCACAGAAATGTGCTTTAAGGCTTATTACGGCAAGTTTAGTGTTGGCAAAAGTAAATTGCATAAATGAGGTTTTCGAGATATTAAGTGTTAGTAAGTTAACTTCCAGCCAGTGGATTATTTTACGTAACCCTGCCTCTGCAGATTGCCGTGCCGCTTCCCAACTCTCTCCATGAAATATTAGTACGGTGTCGTCTTCATGGCTAAATATTTTACCGTTAGTAAGAGACTGCTGTCAAAGGTCTTTAACATAGAGCAGGAAAAGACTCGGGGATAGGCAGCTTCCCTGAGGCACATCATAATCAACACTGTGTTTACTGCTAATTACCTCACCAATCTTCACGTTTTGTGTCCGATCATTGAGAAAGTCTGTAAATATGCTTAGAGCCCTTCCCCGGATTCTAGCATGTTCTAACTTGGTCACATGGGTTGGAATACAGACAGTATCAAACGCCTTGGCTAGGTCCAGAAAAACACCCAGACATATTTATGTTTTGAGTCAACTTTTCCAGTCACGTAATCAACGAGTTGATTGGCTGCGTCTGCGGTGCTTTTCCCGGAACTGAACCAAATTGTGTGTCCACCACCATCAGTACTTTTTTACCAAGTTTGACGAGTTTAACCGGAATAGAGTCCCATCCCATAGCACAATCATTTTTAGGTCGTTAATGGCTGTCTCTGCTTCAGCCTCGTCCGGAGTGAGTAGGATCATAGAATCTCGCGCGGGGGGTGTCTCAATGTTGTATGGGGCAAGTGGGGGGGAAATTTTGGTTTTTGATAATAGTGTCTCCCAATTGCTTTCCAATATTCGAAAAATAATGGTTTATTTGTTCAATGGCCTCAGGCGCATTTACATCTTCAGTGGCAGGTAGAAGCGTATCAGCCGACACCTGTTTCCTAGCTTGGTTGGTTATCGTTATAGAAACATGGAATATGATTTTATAATATTCCATGTTTCTTTGTTATCCTTTGAAGTTTTTAAGGCGGAGCTTTCGTGATTGTTTACACAACTTTTGTACGATAACTCGACTATTCCGTTTTTTGGATCAGCCAAGAATTTCCGGTGGAGTTTATCCCTGTGTCGAATACCTACACCGTAAGAGGCCAGGTGTGATCCAAGGCGTATGGACTACTTTACGGTTGGAGACTTTCGCTACTTTTGAGTGTTGTGATACCGTGGACATAAGACATTCGACAAACCGTGAAGCAACTTCGTTTGCATCACTATTCTGTAAAATAAAAGTAAAATCCGTAGTTTTTAATTGTTCAACAGCGCCCTCATAATTTACTTTTGTTATGTATCTCTTCATATGATTCTTGTTTTTATAGGGGGCGTTACTTAGACGTAGCATTACGGAGGCGTGGTCGCTGACTGTGGAATCTATAACCATGACCGTTGCACAAGTACTGGTACCAATCATTACGTGATCGAGGCAGTTATGCAGTCTTATAGGATGAGTATGCCCCGGTAGAAGGCCCATTTCTGCAGTTAGATTAAGATAGGATGAACTATTTCTATCTGAATTATTACGTTTTATGTCTATATTGATATCACCTATCAGAATGATGTTAATGTGCTTTTAATTTACATAATAAAGCTAGAATACAAATATCAGAATCTATTTTTAACAGTAAAAAATTTGCACCTATCGGGTCCGGTTCTTCAACCGTACATTGGATATTACTTTTAACAAAGATTGTAATGCCGTCGTTTGGATTTAGATATTTTTTGCTAGAGTATGTCACGTAATTTTCCGCACACGATAATGCGGTAGTGGGGCATTTCAGAGTGGACAAGCTATACCCGCGTGATCAGCAATTTCAAGGAACCTTTACAATTGATAGAATGAATGCCTTATGGCATGCATACGACGTTTATTTTACGCTCTGTCTTACGCGCTGCAAACCCAATAAGTGCTGATTTTTCAAGGCAGTAAACGTGACATCGACGGGGGGACATACGCGGACATACGCGGGTATTACGCAAAGCGCGTATAAAAAACACCGTGCGCTTAAATATGAACATGTTTGGAAACGGATACGTTTTTCATTATGGTTTTTTCCCTTTAGAGGGACAAAGAGCCGATATTTATGTTATTATATATACTTCTTGCTTGGTTTTTCTTGAATCTTGAATGCTATTTAGAGCCTAAATCTACTTAAATGGATAACGATGTAGAATTTTACATAGAATGTAAAGGATAGTCTTAATCAGGAGTTTTGCAAGTAAATCGCAGGCTTGTCAATTCGATGAGGAAAGTGAATTAACTGAAAGGAACTTTCCATTCTATTTCACGTCAGCGGGTAAAAATTCAAAATTCAAAATTCAAAATTCAAAAGTCATTTATTCAAACTAGGCTGAGAATCAGCACTTTTCGAACGTCAAAATTACATAAGACAGTCCCCCAAAACGCCCACCCTTCACCACTTCCTAGTGCTTTTGCTGGGAAGAAGAAGTGGCGCAACAAACTCCCCAGCAGCACAGCTGTCTGTTCAGTTAGAAAAAAATAAAAAATGATTCTATACAACAGTATGCAAGACAATTTACAATATGCAAAAAGTAATTTAAATTAAATAGCTATAATTAATAGCCATATGACAGCTAGCACACGCCAATATACCAACCAAAAGCATCGAGAACTATACTCAAGCAGAAATAAAAATAACTAAAAGTAAACAATATCTAAAAAAAAAAGAAAAAGCCTCCAGGCATAAAGGGCGTGCCCGCTTACATATAGCTGTAACTAGAAGTTACAATTGATAAACTAGGACCATCGAGGTAAAATAAATAATTGTCGAGGTCGCTAGCTAACCACATATTGCAATACAACTCATAAAAAAAAACATTGTAATGAGTAGATTATGTCAGCACTAAATTAAAATAAAATTAAAATAAATTGACTTATAAAGTAAAATTATAAACAATTATATAAACTCATATAACCTGTCAGTAGGTAAACTAATTCTGGAGAAAGAACATTTAAACATTGTCTTGAGTTAATCACAGCGACCATCTATTCTTATCATTTAAGTAGTCGTTGATAGAATAGTATGCCTTTGAACAAAGGTTGGACTTTAATTTAGTTTTAAACGCATTAAAAGGCAAATCTAGCAAAGAAGAGGGTAGCTTGTTATAAAAGGTTATACCAAGCCCAACAAATGAGTTATGAACCTTATGAAGCCGGTGAAAGGGAGCACGTAGTTTATCCTTACTTCTTGTATTAACATTGTGAATATCACTGTTTTTAGTGTATAAGTGTATATTTTGCCTAATATATAAGATGTTGGCGAAGATGAATTGTGATGCCACTGTGAGAATACCGATATCTTTGAAAAAATCTCTTAGAGAAACTCTGGCACCTAGCTGGTAAATTGCTCGAATAGCTCGTTTTTGGAGGACAAATATATTTTGAATATCTGCAGCTTTGCCCCACAGCAGAATACCATAGGACATAACGCTATGAAAATAACTAAAATAGACTAACCGAGCTGTATCAACGTCAGTGTATTGTCTTACTTTTCTGACGGCGTAGGCGGCCGAACTGAGCCTTCCCGCTAGGCTCGATATATGTTGGCCCCACTGAAGTTTGGCATCTACTGTTATGCCCAGAAAAACTGCCGAGTTTACAGTTTCAAGCACCTCTTTATCTAAGACGATGTTGGGTCCTAGATTTCTAACATTTGGAAGGGCAAACTTTACACATTTCGTTTTTTTGGCATTGAGAACTAGGTTATTTGTCGTAAACCAATCCGTAACCATTGATAGTGCACTGTTTACATCGTCAAAATCTTGTCTATTCCTGTCTACTTTAAAAATAAGAGAGGTATCATCTGCAAACAGTACAACTTCACAGATACCCTTTAAATAGAATGGTAAGTCATTGATATATACTAAGAACAAGAATGGACCCAGTATTGAGCCTTGAGGTACACCTAACTGAACTGGTAGCCCGGAAGATTTTACACCATCAACATCTACACATTGCGACCTATTATTTAAATATGAATTTAAAACGTTGAGAGCTTCGTTTAGCACACCATAATGACGCAGTTTACGCAAAAGCGTGTCATGGTGCACGCAATCAAAGGCTTTGGAGAGATCACAGAAAACTCCAATAGCATTTTGAGAGTTCTCCCATGCGTTAAATATGTGTTTCAGGAGAGCAACACCCGCATCTGTAGTCGAACGACCCTTTGTAAAGCCATATTGTTCATTATGAAGGAGGCTATTTAAATTAAAATGTCTTAGCAACTGCTTGAGTATTAACTTTTCAAATATTTTGCTGAATGCTGGTAAAATAGAAATAGGCCTGAAATTGCCAACGTCATTTTTATTACCTGATTTAAATAAAGGTATAACTTTACTACTCTTCATGAGGTCAGGAAAAGTTCCTAAATCAACACATTTATTAAAAGTAACAGCTAGATAGGGGGCTACGATGTCTATTATATTACTCAAAAGTTTAATGGAGATTCCCCAGTAATCACCAGTGTTTTTAGACTTGAGTGTGTTGAAAACATTAACTACATCACGAGGCGTTACATGTTCGAAGCTAAATAAGCGACTACTTTTAGACACACTACTAAACAAAAGGTTTTCAGCTTTAGATGGGGACGAATTTAAGGAGCGAGTCGTAGTTATAGGTATGTTGGCAAAAAACTCATTAAACGCCTCAGCTACGTCAGCTGCTTTAGTAACTAATTTATTATCGACCATAATCTCAAGTTGTTTATCTTGCTTAACCGATTTACCCGTTTCATTGTTAATAATTTTCCAAGTGGTTTTTACTTTATTATTGGAATTTTTAATTGTATCGCTTAAAAATTTAGATTTAGCAAAAACACTAACCTTTTTAAATAAATTTGAATAATTTTTGACGTACTCTAGGAAAGGAGTATCAAATCTATATTTTTTTAAACCATATAACTCGTATAGTCTCGCTCTACTTTTATAAATACCCGGAGTGGCCCATTGATTAAAGCCAACGGAGGTGCCATTAATGTCAATAGTTTTAGTCTTGAAAGTAGATTGGTACTCTTTTTGCACAACATCAAAAAGGGCTGCATACATTTCATTAGGATTCTCGTTTTCTATTATAGATGGTGTTATTCTATGAGCTATATTATTTTTAAATTTATTGCAACGACTAGCTGTATATGGCCTACATTCTATTTTATGCGGCTTTTTATGTAAGTACTCTGAAAGCTTAACACGTTCAGTGCCGGGAGGCCTACTGGAGGGCTCATTTTAAATTTATTTTTTTCTTTGCGAATTCAGCATTAGGGACACCTAGCAGCATATGGCATAACGGGAGCCCTAGCGGAGGGCTCATTTTAAATGTAGGTATTTCTTAGCAAATACAGCATTATAAACCCATGCAAATAAAATCTGATGTACCTATATTTTAACAAGATTTATTATTATATGCGTTGGTTTTAAAATCCAAGCATTTCTATTTATTTATTATTTATTTATTTTACCATTTATGTACACACATAAATAAACAGACAAGATTAAAAGAACAGAAAAATACGTACAAAGATGATGCTTATTTCTAAAGAAATCTCTTCCAGCATACCTGCGATAGGACAAAGGATAGGTTATTTTTTGTTCACGGTTACAAATATTCACAAAAAATTTAAAACGTTTGAAACTACGTATAGCGACAAAAGACCCCCTGAAAACACTATTTTCTTTCGTTTCACAGTGTTTTATAACACGGTTTTAAACCTAACGCCGTTGACCGTCCGCGATGGTTAACTCTAGCGCAAACGTAATGCCGGTGACCCTCCCAGAGGGTTCACTTCCAATATGTATGGATGGCTATGAAATCAATGAAGAAGTGGAGTCGAAAGTGTTAAATTCTTTACGTAGGTAATTTCAACGATAATTAGTTAATAAGCTACCAAGTGATTATATTGTATACCTACGTACCAATATCGGTCAATGAAGTAGAAACACGTGAGTTACCGTAAACAATAATGAACAATGTGTGTCACGAGTCTAAAAATATTCTCATTAATTTCTGGTATACAATAATACCAATAATATTTTATCTGACTAGAGCAGGTTGCCAACTTGGGCGTTGCTATTGACCTTGCGTCTGCACAAGGACGCCAGCCTACGCATGCGCGTACGACGGTATCAAGGAAGTTACTGTGAACTTTTAGATGTACGCACATTGCCTGCGAAATAAATCAAACGTATGAGGACGAAATATTAACCGCTCAGTTTGTCAGTAAAGAATGCGACTGCTAATCAAACGAATGCTTTTGGAGGGCAATAACCTTTTAAAATGTACGATAGATCCTTGAACAGTCGTACGTAATTAGTAGGTACGGAATACGTCACAAAAAACACGTTTTTTTTAAACGTGCTTTCATCAGCAGTGTCGCTACGCTCTAATAGGTATTCAGCGTGAATATCCAGCAGCCAATGTGCAACCGCCCTTAGCCACCAGACCGTATTTCGGCCATGGTGGCCAATCTCAACGAAGACTAGCTTTCGGCGCGGGACATACTCGTATTATAGTGCACAAGTGTGTGCGCAGATAGTGGTGCACTCTCTCTTACCTAACGCTCATAGTCCGATGAACTCCAATGCAATCCGACACGACCGGAGAGAGATCAGGCGCATGACCAACGGCATAATGTGATTTCTGAGACATTACTCCGCCAACTTCCAAACTCCGGGCTGTTTTAAGCAATTCCTAATGGAAACAATAACACTGCCCGACCTGGGAACTAGGGCCCGACGCTCACCAGTCGCGCTTGCGATCACGAGACCAAAGGGCAGCCTAAACTTTAAACAAAATATTACTTATCAATAAATTAGGGTCTTCTTCGTCTTTTTGTGTGGTCAGTGAATAACCTGGGGTCAGAGTTTTAAAGCCGCCCATGGGCCTCTGACTTGGCTTCACATGCCGTCAAGAAATATCTCTCAGGCATGCCGGTTTCCTCACGAAACCGAAAAAAAAAACGAATTCGAACCGAAACGAATTCGGGTTTTAAGCCTATTGTATGCCTGCGTCGTATGGATTTCTAAAAACAATTTAATTAAAATATCTTAATTGTGTCATCTACTCTCTATCAAAAAGCACGTTAAGCCGTTGGTCCCGGCTGTCATTCGTGGATCTTTGACAGTCGTTAAGCTTCGTGCAGACTAGCGCGACGCGACACGACACGCTGGTCGGAACGAGGCTTTACGGGTCGTCAGAAGACACCCAGTCGCCCGAAACTCCCGCATGCTGGTTATCCGAAAGTCTGACAACCAGTCTTACCAAGGGGTATCGTATTACCCAGTTACTGGGTTGTGGAGGTCAGCTAGGAAGTCGCTCCATGTAAAATACTGGTATTCAGCTGCATCCGGTTAGACTGGAAGCCGACCGCAACACAGCTGGGAAAAGGCTAGGCAGATTGATTGTCAGTTTATCAAAAAACGCCGCCCGCTTTTATGAAAATAATTTTTCTGTCAGAGAGAAGAAAGAAATCAGAACGGAATCAGAGAATGTAATAATCTAATAAAAAATATGGATTGCTTATATTCCTATAATTATATTAAAAATAATAAAATCTTGATGGCCAAAGCGCAGAGTAGGTATTAACAAATACAAATTGAAAAATAAATAATGATAAAAAATAAATGTGTACTATTATTTTTTTCAAAATTTTACATTTAATTTTTATGCAAGATTGATTTATCTTCAAAAAAAAGGTGGCAACAGGTAACCAATTGGTCGACATTGGTTACCTGTTGGACAAGTTTTACGCATACTTTATGATAAATTAACTACACAAAAGAGTTCGTTTTTAGGGTTCCGTACCTAAACGGTAAAAACGGAACCCTATTACTAAGTCTTCGCTGTCCGTCCGTCCGACCGTCTGTCACCGGGCTGTATCTCATGAACCGTGATAGTTAGCCAGTATATATTTTCACAGATGATGTATTTCTGTTGCCACTATAGGTAATAACAAATACTAAAAACAGAAAAAATAATATTTAAGGGGGGCTCCCATACAACATAAATGTTTTTTTTTTTCGTTTTTATAGATAATGGTACGGAACCCTTCGTGCGCGAGTCTGACTCGCACTTGGCCAGTTTTTAGATATGTTGTATGGCGTAACACCAATAAAATATTGTCTAATAAATAATTTCGACACGATCCCATTTTGTAACGTGTACAAAAAATACGTTAAATTAAAATAGTTCTCCAGTTAAATGTTACCTGCTGTGCGGAAGATGTGTCATTCAGATCCGTGACACTGGAGGACATCGGGTAACCACGTGTGAGCCCTTTCACCGGCCAAATAAATAGCAAGTTTTACTTGTCACACCACATTTTTGTAGCTTTATGAACTATAAAACGTGTAGTTTTGTTTGTTCAATTCGATGTTAATAAAGCTCAAATGCCGCGTATAATATCACTGGTTTGATACGTAAACAATCAATTGGGAAGTGATGAATTCACTTCCTTATACACAAAGTACACTTTTTTTCTAAATTTTACGTGATTATTATGTCAGGTTTGCCCAGTTCACCAATAAAAATAATTTAATTAATATTTATAGGTCGATCGTTCTCCTATCATACGCATAAATTAACGAATTATTAAGAACCAACGAACAAAGTACGAAAAACTGTAATACACCAAACTGAAAATCATGAGTTATATCATTATAATTCTTGTTTGTGTTTAGTTCTGTTATCTACAATAATCTAAATCTAAACTAATATTATAAAAAGAAAAGATTTGATTCTTTGTATGTTTGTTTGTTACGCTTTCACGCTAAAACGGCTGAACGGATTTGGATGAAATTTGGCATATGGGTAGACCAAGACCTGGGTTAGGATAGGACATAGGATACTTTTTATCCCGATATTCCCACGGGATCGAGACTTATGCGGTTGAAACCACGGGCATAGCTATTAATAATAATATTATAAAGAGGAAAGAGTTGATTGTTTGTTTGTATTGAATAGGCTCCGAAACTACTGGACCGATTTGAAAAATTCTTTTACCATTAGAAAGCTTAATTTTCAGGGAGTAACATAGGCTACTTTTTATTCCGGGAAAAATAACGAGTCCTGCGGGAAAGACCACGGGAGTGAAGCCGCGGGGAAAGTGCTAGTAATATTGTAAAGAGAAAATATTTAAATGTTTGTTTGAAATGAGTTAACTCAACAACTACTGAACCGATTTTAAAAATTCTTTCACCAGTAGAATGCTATATTATCACTGAGTAACATAGGCTATAATTTGTTATAAAGATATTACGCGGGCGAAGTCATCAATAAAGTACATCCGTAAAAGATCTCCCTGATCTTTCTGTTAAGTGATATAAATTTAAAAAAAGCAATTTAAAATACAACCGAATGTATAATTTAAGGCATACAAATCACATTTATTATTGGAGCTATTATTTTATGAGAGCTACTGATGTTCAATAAAAGTCATCGTGGGATAAATTATTTATAAAAAAAACCGAAATATAATCTTGCAACATGCACGACGAAACAATCAGCAAAGTCAATGCAAAAACTTGATGAACAACAGGAGTTCAAATACTAGCTGCTGTGATGTTGGGTATAGCTGTATTTCTGTTTAGACTGCACGTAAGCACCAGAAGTATACGGCGGCAATGGCGTGTCGTATCGCTAATGTGGCCCCGCCTTAATGCAGCAAATGATGTGACAATTTCAGAGTACATGCTCGTAATTTACACTTTTATACAGACTAACATAGCATTAGTGCCAACTAGCTGGCCTCGGATTATGTATACGCTATGTGCTGGTAATAATGTAAGCTGATCACTTTATAAATTCTTTATGGTGACTAGTCATGTGATTAACACGGAAGAACAAAAGAATTTCCCAATGACCTATTATGTATTACAGTAGTTTATTGTGGTAGACTTGATAATTTAATGAAGTAAATAAAGTTTAAGTTTTAACCTGACACTAGTGACACCAGAACGCGTAGCATGACCACCAGGTTCTCTACGGGTTTTGTCGACGGAAGAATAGACAAAATGACAGATAAACGATCACAATCTGTAATTTTGTCTATTCTTTCGAGACCCTGTTTCTATGGATGACATACTACGCGTGCTGTTTGGGCACAATCCCAACTTCGGACAAGAATTACTAAGGACCAACACTCATTAACGTATAAAGTGAGCTACATTCAATCAATTGCATGCAGGTTTTCAATAAATATGCAAAGTATTATAAAAACATGGTCCTTAGGTATTATTCTAAGATAGGTTTACCTACCTATAATGTTTGCGTTGTTGCAAAGGTATAAAGAAAGGATAAATCTAAGTGTTTTCATAATTGATGTTATATTTTTTACCCCATGCACCGTCATATAATGGGCAGCGGCGATAATGTCACGCCTCATTAATTAAATGCATAATAATTACACTTTGAGGAGACACCGAATTTTAATAACATTCACTGAAGCACGGCCGCGACGTTTTATAAGACGAACTGATTGGATGGACATTTTTACGCCTACATAAGTACGAAGACTTATTGTTTTCCAGGATTCCGTGAGTACCTAACTGGATTCCTTTCGTTGCTTCGTAGACTTCGATCATACATTTGCAAATGTGTATCAAATCATTGTATGGTTTCTTACCAACTGACCATAATCTTCAAGATTGAAATCCAAACCGTAGCACAATCATGAGTGAATATTTCAATCAAACCGTGGTTTAAAATTATTTGAACAATATAAATGCTGAAAAGTTATGTGGGAATCATTTAGCTTTTCGTGAGAATGGTCTGTCGTTATGAACGTGTGATGAGCAGGATTAAAAGACGTCTCGAGAAAAGTTTGAGCACTAATGTACGAGAATAGCATAGGACTCAGGAAACGATGGATGGATTGTGTGATAATATGGCTCACTTCCCTAATACTGAGATGAAAACTGATAGAGATGTAAGGAAGAAGACATGGTATCCCAAAGATAAGGACTGGTGGATAGTGGAAACAACAAGTGGTGGACAAACGAAACTAAGCGCGGTTGGAACACTTATAACCAAGTGAAATGATCAACAACAGGAAACCTAGTGTTGCATTCGTACTTGAGCGAACCGTTTTATATTTATGTGAGAATTATGCTTTTTAACCGGCTTCTAAAAGGAGGAGCATTTAAAAAAAAACTATTTTCGCTATTTAACTTTTAAGAAACCGGTTGTTTTTTTTTTTATAAAAAAGTATTTTTACGTCCATCTGCCTCTCGTACTCTTATTAAAGACCATAATCTCATTAATGGGACACACTCATAAGGAGAATTTCATTACTCTCATTGTCACATAAAATTCGAATGCTTATGGAAATAAATTATTTCTTTACAAATTCACTTATTACTTTAGTATCAACGTGGGAATGGTAATAAGCTTCAAGTGTCTGAAATATTTCACGTTGCTATTGATGCATTGCCTATTCATAAACTCGTGAATCAATATTAAAATGTAGAGAATTGACCGCTCGCACATTTTGACCATGACCGTGTATCGAGCGCTCTGGAATTACCTACATCGATCCGTCGGAATGCACGATAATAAGACAGCAATAGTCTACTTTATTTTTTGGTTACTGTGGTATATATATATATATATATATATATATATATATATTAATAATGATTCCTTCCGTAAAGATGAGCATTTCTGATACATGTATTGCGAAACATTAATTACATTTTTTTTTCTTCGGAATCTGGCCTCAGCTGATGATCAAGCAATTTTACATCAAAAATAAATTATTCATAAAAAGCATTGGGATTTTCGTTTTCATACCAAAGCAAAAAACAAACACCAAAGCTCAAAGTTGACTAGTAATAAAAAATATTACAATATTACATGTGATCGTGAAAAGTCCGCTAGTGACTCAGGAAAAAATAAACTTACCACGCTAGGTCAGTAGGTAGTGCATAAAATAAGATACTCAACAACATTTAAATTGGTATAATGGGTGTATTTTCTCATTATTGCGTTTTATAACTAGGTAGGTACTTAGATAAACATTATTTTAGGTGCGCCATTTAATTGAATATTTATTTATGTTGACAGTATTTTTGATACATCATTCATCCGAACTTGAATGTAAATACTCAAAGTGTATCGTCGCAAATAACATTTCCTAAAGTTACTTAAAAACATGGAGAATATGTAAGTACTAAATAAACATTAATAGGGCCTAAACAAATCGAAGGGGGGACTAATGTTTGCCATGAACTTCACCATTAGCACTTGAGAAGCACGAGAAAAGATACTGATTAGCACCATAAAGTAGGTAAACCTACACCAGAAAATGTATGCGAATCGGTAATCTTTGTCTTGCCGAATTAGTCCGAACGTCACGCCACAGAGTAATCCCCCACAGAGGTAAAGATTTTTAGTTTTGTACTGCCACGCTTTAACGTCGTTTGTATGAAGCTTTATTTCTGTTGGGCTACCTACTCTACCTTCTCATAGGTCACTCAAAAGTTTAGATAAGTTTTTTGGAATTGTATAGAGTTGTTAATCTCAAATTTTGTAACCGAGGTAACACAAAATAGGTAAGTATGTAATGTAACAGCTCTATATTAGATCTCATAATCGTTAAAATCGTTCGAAAGAAAGACAATGGTTGTCAAAGCGCATAAATTTGCTGGGAGATCTGTACAGACCCGTCAAAATATTCGCCAACAGATTCAAAACAAAATCACTAATTACAAATGTTCCACGCCTGGTGAGCCGGTTTCTTGACGCAATGGAAACTTTGCACTGTCTCAAATAATCCGCAAATGACGCATTTATCCAAAACGTACCTACTTACTATTATTTTGTGGCATCTTTGTTTATTAAGTTCTCCAAAGAATTTGACGTTCAAAAGTGCCTTTTATGTGCCTATTAGAAATAAATGATTTAACTTTGACGTTGAATTTATGTGCTTGGTAATAATTATCCTATAATATTTAACGAGCAATATTTGTATATATATAGGTATATATACATATATGGGAGGAGCTCGTGGCTAAGTAATAACTGCCGCACGGGTCGATCCATTAGGTTAAGCTACGCTTGCCGGGGTTGGTCTGTGGATGGGTGACCATCTTTAGATACCGAGACTCCTCCGTGCCTCGGAAAGCACGTTAAGCCGTTGGTCCCGGCTGTCATTCGTGGATCTTTGACAGTTGTTACGAGTCGTCAGAAGCCCGAAAGTCTGACAACCAGTCTTGCCAAGGGATATCGTATTACCCAGTTACTGGGTTGTGGAGGTCAGATAGGCAGTCGCTTCATGTAAAATACTGGTATTCAGCTGCATCCGGTTAGACTGGAACCCGACCCCAATATAGTTGGGAAAAGGCTAGGCAGATTGATATAGGTATATAAATATATACGAGTATGTTTGTAATCACGTTAAAAGTTGCAATGTAGGGGTTTACGAGGGCGAAAAATCGATCCAGCTAGGTCTCATATCTGGGAACTTTCATTTTCTCCGTATTTCCACCCGAGCAGAGCTCGATTGCCCAAACAAGATGGCTACCTTAGAATAATGACATGGCAGTATGGAATTAGTAATTACCTACTATCATGGCAGCATGGAATTAGTAAGTACTTACTATCATGGCAGCCTGGAATTAATATGTAGGTACTATACATGGAATTAATATAAACTATCATATAGGTACTATTAAATGAGCATTCACTATTTTCACCCGAGCAGAGCTCGGTCGACCAGGTACTATTACCTACTCTGTTTTGCAAAAATAAAATATTTCCGAAATAATACACAGTTATCGTACACACGCACATCATACACATATCTAAATCGAATTCCAAACAATATTGCCATAGTTATGATTATTATAAGAAAAATTATTATAAAAATTTGGAAAAATAAAAAAGTAGATAACAGGAATAACTTAATTTATTTTAAAGCTCACGGAACACATTATACCTACATATAAGACAAACAGGTTTACCCAGCACTACCAAAACTATAATAATAATGATAGAAGCACTGCAAAGTAGATTACTCCACGATTACAATTTAAGTAGTTTATTTAAATGCCAAAAAAAAATATGACAAAATGAAAATGACTATGATATTTTAAATAATAAACAATGCTGATTGCATTCAAAACAACCTGTTAAATAATTTTAAGGTTTCGTGCTTTGCGAACCAGAGAGTAAAATAATTTATTCGCTAGTAAACGAAAACAATAGATTTGAGACTATTTATAACTACGAGGTACTTGTTGTTGTTTCCAAGGACTATTTTATGTTTTATCGTAGCTATCATACTCGTACCTAAGTCCTAGGTCGTCTGAAAATCTGGATAGTCAATTAATCTTAACTAGCGACCTGCCCCTGCTTCGCGGGTTTTTAATCTATTGATGATGTCAAAACATCGAAAGTTCTGTGCTATGTCTAAGTTAAATATTAATGTAGGTATTACACACACAAATTTCCAGAATAAATTCTCTAAATGGTGGTGAAAACCGTATAGAAATCTATTGCGTAGTTTAGAATAACTGAACGGTCACACAGACAGCTAAGAAAAGCGACTTTATTTTACATTATTTCATTAATAATTAAAGATGTGCTCTTCGAAGAACGAAGTCTGTTATTGTGGCGGATTCTACAACTGGTACTGCCTTGATAAGGCATAAGCTTAGGCCTTCCAGACTTTGCCGGGGTTGCGGGAAAGTCCGAAAGGGATACCGTGGCCCCCTGGCATTGCACAGGCAAGAGAAGGAACACGGGTGGGTTTTAGTCAGTAAGAGTCTGACACGCCCTCCTGCTCCACCCAGAGCGGGAGGAGTCATTTGATGATTTCAAAAGGCCTTCCAGACTTCCACTAAAAATAAAACCTCATTAGCAGCAATGGATGTACCACCTATATGAATTACTAGCCGCGCCCCCACTTTTTCACCCAAAAAGCCTTAATCCCGTGGGAATATAGGGATTAAAGTATACCATGTCCTAACTCAGGCCATGGTCTATCTATGTGCCAATTTTCATCTAAATTCGTTCAGCCGTTTGAGCGTGAAAGCGTAACAAACAAACATACAAAAAATCTAATCTTTTCTCTTTGCAATATTTGTTTGATACACAACGGAGTGTTATATAAATTTCACACGCAAAGTAGGAAGCGTAGGAGCTTTGAAATCTGAAACCCAGCTTCCTCATACTGAAACTTATAAGCTTGATAACAGGCCGCCAAATATAAAACGAAAATTGCGATACCACATTTTTGTAGCTGTCAAAGAAATATGGAAATTACGAAAGGAATTTAAATAACTACCAGAGTGTTTTGATAAGGATAATTAAACGCCTAAAACATCTATTTCCAATAAGAATCCACCTAACGCTTCATGTAAAAATAAAATACAAGTAGACTACGATGTTCCTACAATGAAAGATCTTCACTTTCCTTGCACATAAACAACACTTCCACTCTCAGTGTCAAAGAAAGAAAAATTACAACAAGTACCTACTCTGCGAGTCGGCGCGTCTTCAAAATTCAGGTGCGGTATGCGTTCAACAGGTGTACTTGAACGCGAGAGAAAGGTCACGGGCGTTTGTGGCGTGTGTGCCATAGTGTCACAGTGTGCACGTCATTTTTCCGTCGGCTGAATAAAACATCGACAGCGCTTCCCTCGCGAAGCAGTGGTGCGCAAGGAGTGTCGATCCTGCGCCGCCTGCGCATACGCCTCCCAAGTAACGACCGAGTGGCGCGCTAAATAGAACGCGCGCAGTGTGTGACTGTATCTGTGTCGTGGTGTGCTTCTCATTTTGAAATCGGAATTTATTTATTTTTAAAAGTAAGTATAACTCATTTTTTGTAACTGTGCGCCTGTCAGCGTCAGGAAAATTACAAAAAATTAAATTAATGTTATCAAAATAAACTCAAGAGTCAAATATTTATCTGAAACTCTTAGTAGGTATCTGAAAACAATAAAGGTATAAAATACAACTAAAAATAAATGCCAATAAATAAAACAACAATTTTCAACAAAAAAAAAAGCTAAGCTGGTACCTACACTACAAATCATATTAACCAGTCAAGTAAGGAAATAATGGAATTAAACTCAAGAAATACAAATACTTATAAGACCAATCAAAGGTCTTGAATTATCATCATGGCATTGTGAGTTCTTAAGACATAATTACGGCAATCATTAAAAACTACAGATAAAGGTAATTTTCTTCTTCTGTTTCGGCTCAGTAGGTGCAGGTAAGGATGCATCTTAGGTAGAGATCGTTTTCCATAAAACTGCACGCCCCTCCACTACAATGTCTATACAAACATTTGAAAAGTATATGAACAAGCAGTGGAGGAGTAAATCGTTCTTTTCTCGAAACTAATAACAACTTTACATTCATGTCGTTGTACCCTGAATCGAATGCAACCAAAACTACACGGAGTCGAAGATATCATTCTCCTGTCCAGTTCTAACTTATTGATATTTTATCATAATCGCAGAACACTTCTAAGCAAACAGTGCAAGGATACTGTCTTCCATTCAATTAATTAACTGGTTATCAATGATAATGAACCTACTGCATTGCTAACAATCTCTGTTTCAACTTAGTCACACATCCATTATTTTTATCTATTTATGCACTATACCTAATGATTTCTTTAATTATACTTTCCACATGGCCATGTGCGTTTGTTAAAACTATGGTAATGGTTACCAACTTTGCTAAATACTTATAAAAACAATTTAAAAAAAAACAAGCTATATTGTAACCTAATACAATTAATCCCATTAAAAAGCAGCGGTTTTCGACCCCTCTGTGCTCAATGACCATACACTTTTGACAGATAACTTAAAATATTAAGTTATCTCTCAAAAGTGTATGCCAACTGTTTTTGAGACTAGCCCGAAATCCGCCAAAATGCTGTCAGGAAGTCTTGAAGCAGGCAGTCAGTATCAAATTCTAAACCGGTTATTAAAAAGCTGACGTACGGACTAAACAGTAACTTTATTTTTAAACCTTGCTCTTTGTTTGATTAAAGAAAAGTTTGAAAGACTAGACTTGTTTTAAAATGTTAATTAAATAGTCATGTTTAACTAAAATCATTTGAAGTAAAAGCATAAAATAGTAGGTGACCATATAGGTACCTAGATAACTATGCTTTCTATTTTTTTTCTTCTTAATTACGCAAATTTATTAAAAAAAACTACATTACAGCCTTCAGACAAATAATCAACTCACCACTTTGACTTTAACTTTCCAACAATGTAAGCATTTAATTCACAAATTCCGATGTTTTCCGGATCCTTAAACTTCAAAGCTTATATAATATAATTCACAAATTATATAAGCTATGTTAAACTATTAATAGTATATTATTTTGAAGGACATACTATTTTGAAGGCAATACACGTGGATACTTTGTATTATGTGTTTGGGTCTCGATATTAATTATACACGGTTCGAAAGTCCGGTACAAGATTTTTAGTCAGTCTATTGTCTACCTATGACTATATTAATTTATGGCCAGCGAGTAATCCGATTATTTAAATTATCGCTACTTGGACATGAAAAAGCTAAGAGATGAAAAGCTTATTATATATTTTTACATTGTATAAGGCATAAATGAAATAAAAACCTATTGCATACCACAAAAATGGATGCGCGATGATAGGATGGATCATTATAATGAATGGAATTAAAACAGGACGAGGATGTCAATCAACAGATTTCCACTAGAACAGTGCAGTCGCAACATTAGAATACCTACGTCATTTTCAAAGATAAAACAAGTATTTTAACTAATGACGTATAAATATTAACCATAACATAGTTAACTACGTCTAGACGGCATTTTATTATTAACAAACGACACACAAGTAAGACAAATGACACAGATCAGTTCAGGTGAATTCACAGTTGCAGCCCGGAAATTCAAATTCTCTTCTCTAAGTTATTTTTGTTACATATTAACTTTTCCACAAGAAATTTGTTCTTTTGTAACAAATCTTACATAAAGAGAGTAAGTAGGTAAATAATTTATCATTTATTTACCAAAACTTAGGCCCGTATTAACTGGTCTTCTTCTACTGGTTTCAACCAATCAAAAGGCTTTAAACGAGTTTTAAGTAATGCTTGAGTTTTGAGTGAGGTTCTGTAAAACGGGCCTTAGTCAGTTAGTAGTTAGTTAGTATAAACATCGGATGGGTATGGCTGTTTAAATGCGTAAGACCCCTGCCCTTCAAACTAGGAAAATCCTGTATCTTAAACGACAGTGTTCTTTAGAGGGATTGACACCTTTTTACAAAATATTTATAATTGCATAATAACTCTGATGTTACCATTTTATTGGGTGGGTTAATGTGATGTATTAATGATTCCAATGGTTATAATTCTGTAAATTCATACCAGCCGGTCTATTCTGTAATAATCTCGCGGTGAAAACTTAGGTGAAGTGAATGTGAAGTGAGCTGTCATTCCACCTGCTGCTAGGTACTGACAGCTCACTCCGAGCTCACTTCGCCTAAGTTTTCACGGTGAGATCGTTACAGAATAGCAATGCTGTTATAGTCGCGCATCATATTTTGATAAGACAGATACAACCTGGCACTGGCCTTCAAATTGCAAAAAACGTAAGAAAATTTTAATTTCGCGGGCTACAACTGCGGGTTCACTTTAAAGTAAAAAAACCGGCCAAGTGTGAGTCAGACTCGCATACGAAGGGTTCCGTACCATATCGTTTTTTACTTCAGATGAATGAAAATACTAAACGAACAATATTTTTCCTCCTAAATTTTTAAAAATCGCAAATTTCATAATTATGTAAATGTGAATTACAGAGTTATGTTTTGCAGTTGCAGAAAATCACCTATATTTAAATAAAATACCATAAGAATCGGCGTTTTTAGGATTCCGTACCGAAACGGTAAAAACGGGACCCTATAACTAAGACTGCGCTTGTCCGTCCCTCCGTCCGTCTGTCACCAAGCTGTATCTCATGAACCGTGATAGTTATACAGTTGAAGTTTTCACAAAACAGAATAAAATAAACATTAAAGGGGGGCTCCCATACAACAGACATGATGTTTTTGCCGTTTTTATAGATGTAGATGATGTGGTACGGAACCCTTCGTGCGCGAGTCCGACTCCACATGGCTGGTTTTTTAATTAAATACAATATATGGTACATGATATACAGAAGTTTCAAATTCCTAATTTGTTTAGTTGTTGCGATAGAGCTCGTACAAAAATGGTCTAAAACTGACAACTTTCATGGCCCATTTCAGCATTTTTAAAGATTAAAAAAAATATGTACATATTTGTACGATACTCGATGAGTTCTAGACAATGACACTACACATGAATCGCCAGGGTAATAATGTTTTTAACTTCATTTAATTTTTATTATTTTTTAGAAAATACACAATCTGTGAAAATTTTATCTGGCGTATTACGGTTCAAATTTCAAATTCAAAATATTTTATTTCTCATAAACCTACATGGGCACTTATGAAACGTCAGAAGCTAGGTGCACGGTTCCAATTGGTCGTTTCCTATGGAGAAGAGCCGGCTAGAAACTGCACGGTTACTCTTTTAAAAATATTGGCTTTTACAATATTTTCAAATAACAGTGTTATTAGGTATGGGAGGACAGTGTAGGTCTTTCAACAAGTACCAGGTACTTAACAAAATAATGATGGTCAACAAATCTACAGTCCACTAAGCCTACAGCGTTCTCACATTCACAATAAAGTAAATAATCTATAAAAAGATAAATAAATTATTAAAAACAAAAACGTATTTTAAACGAAATGACGTGATTGCTATTACAGCTGTAACAAATCTGAATAATTATCATGGCCACAAAAGCCACTAATAAAGAGTTGAAATTAAATTGTAGGTATATAATGTCAAATAATAGCGTGATTATGTCAAGTAAGAATGTAAAAATAAAAATATAAACATGGTAATTTGGGAGCAGTTAATAGACTTACATAATTTGCCGTTAATGAGCTACCAAGGAAGCCACATGTGCAGAAGGAATTATTGCCAAACTTCCTTGTCTTCAACGTAGACTTTAACTTTATAATATGCATTCTTGATAAGAACGCGTTTAATGTAGGGTTTGAACTTCCCATCGCTAAGTTCTGTAACCGACTTAGGCAACTTGTTATAAAAGCGGATACTGTTTATAATAAATGACTTGTTTGTTTTAGTTAATCTAAATTTGGGTATCACAATTTCGTGTCTAATATGTGTACTGTATTTATATTATGGAAATCGCTTCTTATTTTAAAAAGTCCTAAGTTTTTGCGAACATACAAAATACTTTCTAAGATATAAAGAGAAGGCAGAGTCAGTATATCAATTCATGAGATACAGCCCGCTGATAGACAGACAGACGGACAGCGGAGGCTTAGTAATAGGGTTCCATTTAGCATCCTTCGAGTACGGAACCCTAAAAATTAGACAGGTCCAATTACGATAGTGTTGATGTAATATAGAAGACCACGGAACTCCGCATTCAAACCACAAAAAAACGGTATTTCTAGCGTGACGTCATTATATTCGCATTTAGTTTGACGATTATTGTATTAATTAATCGTGACCGTGACCGTCCACAAGGCTTGTCGCTTGTCGCACGACCGTTTGGTGTTATACAGTTTCGTATGAAATTAAACGAGTTTCCGAAACATGTGCCGTAGTTCGGATTCCGTACCCAGTTGTTATGTAAAAATCACACACGCGGAAACTTAGGTGAAGTAAGTCAACCGGTAGATTATCTAGCGTCAGGTATAGGATGATGTTCACTTCAAGCTCACTTCACCTAGATTTTGACGGGACGATATTTACGAAAGAGACCGTACAGATCGAGACATCCACGAAGAAACGCCCCATTCTTCTTCCTAAACGTTTACAGTACAAGACCGCAACATTCCGCTAGTGTTTTAGTATTGTCGATAGTTCAATATACACTAATTACATATGAGTGGTTAATTCTAATTAGTAAACACGACAAAACTAAAACACGAGCGGTATGTTGCAAGTTGAAATATAAATTTGATAGAATTTTATGTCTATGGTATTTACTGGCTGGAATTCAGTTTATGATTTGAGTTGATGATTTTATAAGAAATAAAAGTTTTTTTTTTATTTTGATTGATGGTTTCGTCATTGGAAAAAATATTGAGATATATTGAAACGTTTCAAGAGAAAGGTTTAATTTTTAAATGGGGTTTTTTTATAAGAATTAATCTTTTTATGTAGCTATCTATACGCTAGAATCATGAAGGAATATAAATGTTATAAAAATACAAATTATATAAATTATATGTGATATCAGTTGTGTTTTAATTTTGTGAAGGAAGGATCCTGGAGCTGGGGTAAGAAAATGAATTGATTATAAAGGTAAATGGAATACTGGAACGATATCTTAATAAGATTGCACACTTGTACAGTACTTAAGCGATTAAGAAGAAGAAAGGAGCGCGTCTTCGTGGCACTATTTGTGACTGTGTGTGTTCCAGCGTCGAAATACCGATTATATCCAATGTCATTGTCCATCCTGTTGCTGTTGTATTTTTTTATTGTAAAATTTGGAATTTAAAACAATCATGGTGTTTTAAAGCTTAATCCTAAGCAACGAGAACGAATTAATCTTATTAAAATAATTTGAAACATACGTAGTAGTGTACGTAGATGTTTTTACACAACACCTTGAAACGTATAGGTAGGTAGCAGGTACTTAAACTATCCGGTAGCATCTCTGGTGAAAAACGACAAAATTACGTAAATTAGTAATAAAATAATGTTTATTTACATTAAATATTTTACATGAAATATGTATGCTATTAAAGTTAATTTTAAAACATTGTGTTGAATTAGGTGCAGGTCTTTCACCCTAGTATAATACCAGCTTGTTCTACAAACTTAACGGAAAAAGAAAGACAAATTTAATATCAACATAATATGACCATATAACAGCAACAAAGCGATGTTTTAAGTTCCATCAAGATTTATTGTAATAACATAAATACTAATAGTCATAACTTGTACTCGTAGAAAGACAAAAGTTTTTTTTTTTCCCAAAAAATTTTAACGTTTATCTAACATACAATTTCTTCAAACTTCGTTCCAAAACACAAATAGCGGACGCTGGCCGCACAGTTGCTGGCCTAAAGTGGAACAGGGGCCTTATTGTGAAGTATTAATGCCATCATTATTCCACTGCGAAAAAAAGAAGGTGCTAGCGGCCTCGTATAGCTCCGTCTCTTACTTACACTGGAAAAATGGTGGCTTTAATACGTCATGATAGGGCCCCTGAGCTGGCCACATCTGTCGCATGTCGGAGCAGCAATACGCAAAAATCACCAGTCCGTGGATCCCAAATAGCGGGAAACGACTACTCGGCAGGCCCAGAAAGAGAAGGCGGGATGAGCTGGACTCCTTCTTAAATGATTGGCTTGCAATCGCCGTAGACCGGGAAAAGTGGAAAGACGAAATGAAGGCCTTTGCTCTGCAGTGGGACAACACATACTTATAATAATAACATACAATTTATTGAAATTCACCGAACAAGTTGTAGTGCGCTGACAAATTCACTGTCTTCAGAAAAACTCCGGAATCTTGAAACCCCCTACTCGTAAAATAAAAAATAAGCTGTCTACTTGTAGTAAACCAGTCGATGAACAATTAATTAACCACATTTTTTCTTGAACAAGGAAAAGGTCGCGAATTTGTGTTTATTTATTTACTTTGTTCATGCGTTGTAACTAGAGATCGAAGTGAAGAATTTACTTCTTTCAGCAATATTTATGGAGACGATGCCTTCTCCAAAGCGCATAGTTTTCAGAATTTTCTCAAGAAATGTTAAGTCAAATTAGGTACTGTAACGCGAACGTACTTCGAACCGCTCCGCTCGTTCAATAAGGGCGCAGTTTCTAGAATGTTCTACAAGCCGTGTGAGAAACAACGACGCGCGACGGGCAGCTTCTTTTTGACAATAGAGCCGTCTGACGCCCGTCAGCTGGGCAACGCACCAAAACATAATTTACGAAATCTTTTCTTCGCCCCGAAACCTTATTGTTTTAACCTACATAATTATATTGTGATGTGTGTATGTTAAACACAATAATATATTAAAGTACTTACTATTATTTTTCGAGTAATCTCTTGGCTTCTGTGATATCACAAAATAAGGAAAATCAATGCTCAATGCTGACCTGGGTCCTTTTCTATGATCGGAAGAGGAAAAGATGAGGTTTGAAACTGATCAGAATATAAATATAAACATTACATCCGTTTAGAAGCCTGACCGTGAGATGCGGACAGAAGGACCAATCAGTTCATGACAATGAAAACTATGTCCTACCTATAGTATGTTTTGGAAAAAGAGAAATAGGAGGTGGACATTCACTATGTCCGCCTCCTATTTCTCTTTTTCCATTTAAACTAAACAGTCTAATAATTTCGTGAAAACTATATAAATCAATATATTCACCTCAGTACGGTGAGTGCCGAATTACAAATAAGATGCAAAACTGATGCGACGGCCAGAGCCGTACGCCTCACTTGTAGCCAGGTGTACCTCAGGAACAGATTACCTTATATCTACAACCCATAGATTTGGGCAAAGATGATGCACTTAACACACAATTATATTTATGATTGACGAACGGTTACTGTCAGCCTAGATGGCTCGCCGACTGGCGAAACAATTTCAATCGTACGTACATACATGTTTGTCAAATAAGTTGTGGAACTAAATAGTAATGTCCGTCAAATAGGAACTAATTAAAATTGCAACCTTGACTTCTAGTTTAGTAATAATTATCCAATCCACGCAATAATGTATTATTAGTAACTTATTCGATAATATTTCTATGTAAAAGCGGACAGATAACGGGTTGCATAGAAATATTTGCGTAATATTAACAATATAACAAGGTCTTCGCGATACAAACAGAAATGTCACCATTTCTGATTCCGGTCCTCACATGTAAGTTTATATTTATCAAAATTTTAAGTACTTAATAACAATTACTAACATGCGCTAGCTATCGAGCTGCCGCAAATATCATCTTTATCTAAACGCGGTTGCGTGATTATCTCCGAATTTCTTTACTCGCTTGCCCAGCACTCGAAAGAAATTCCAAAACTAGCATTCAAAGAAATTCCATTATGACTGGTTAAATTGTTCTTTTTCTAAAGTTTCGGGACGTAATCGCTAGGTTCCGAAGTCATTTGCGGCTACTAACCCGTTTAACTACTATAAACACATTCAATAGAATGGATAGTACCTAAACCTACATTGATCCGTGTTCGTTAATCAATCTATTGTCATTTGTTGTGAATACAATCAAACACGTCAATCATACGCAGGTTAAACCTTTGTGCTTATAGAATAACTAATAGTCACTTTAATACTAATTATTTAACCCACAGTTAACACAGTACAGAATAAAGTCCTAGGTCAAAATGACGTTTGACCTAAGACTATTACATCTTAATTATTGGTTTGTCAGGTTTATTGTACTCTACTGTCATATTACTAACAATAAATTAGTCACAATCATATATGAGACTATAATATGACTACATATAAAAGATTATATTGTGTACTCTGTTAGACCAGTAGGTGCTTTTCTATGAATAATATAGACTATTGTTGCCAATAAGCCTGATAAAGTGGTGATAGACCGATTAGCGCGCCGCGCAATGATAGTTGATGTTACCATTCCACATGACGAGAACCTCGTGAAAGCTGAGAAAGAGAAACAAATAAAATATCTCGACTTAGCACACGAGGTTGTCGACATGTGGAATGTGAGCTCGGCTATCATTGTACCGATTGTCGTAACGGCCAATGGCCTGATGGCCGAAAGCCTCGAGCAACATCTCTCGAGGCTCTCGTTAGGCGGTTGGATCAAGGACCTGTTTCAGAAGGCAGTACTCCTCGATACGGCTCGTATTGTGAGGAGGTTCCTATCTCTGCAGCCCTAACCACCGGTAGCTTGGACCCTGCTCCCGACACCGGCGGAACACTATTTTTTATATTTTTAAATGTTTTTTTATACCTTTAAAAAAAAAATAACAAAACAAAAAAAAAAAAAAAATTATATACTTGACATTCGGTTATTTAATTACTTGTAGATTTCAAGATTCATGAAATTTTATTAAAATCATCTTTAGGTCTCGATATAAACTAAGGGAAAATGTATGCAAATGAATGAATTTGATTCGTAATAAAGTGCAGTCACTGGACCCGCTAGCAGGAAAACAGCTCCTCACTACTTAGTCGATTTAATCAGAGAGACATGCGAAGGCCTAGAACTGACCACTTGAAGCGCCAAGTCACGCAAACATTTTATGTATTCTTTTGTTGTAGACAGGTATCGCCAACCTCGGCGACACTCGACGTCAACTTTGACTCCATACCAACAACAATGAATACACTATCTTGATAGTCTATAAGAAAATTCTGATCTCTTTGCGCTTCAACATTATCCTTAGCATTTAAATTCAAATTTGTACCCGTGTGAGGAGCCCCTAAGAAGTCGACTTCCGCTCGAACGCTGATACTCATCAATTTTGTTTAAATTATACAATTATAACATTTACATCACTATTTTATAAAATATACTTAATTAAGGTCCTATTTATTTTTATTTTTCCCACTCTCTTCTCTTTCAAACTCGGTTGACTCTTTCTCTTCACCATTACAGTCTATGGTTTTGTATGATGTGGATGATGCTGAAATTGAAATCATCATACTAAACCTTAAGGATAAATGTGCGGTTGGGTATGACGGAATTTCACCCGCAGTCATTAGGGCCACCAAAGACGCTATTATTCCAATACTTGTCCACATATTTAACTTGTGCATATGCCTGGGAACCTTTCCTGACGTCTTTAAAACTGCCATAGTTCATCCCATATTCAAAGCGGGAGATAGGTACGTCGTTTCCAACTACAGGCCTATATCCGTACTTACGACCCTCTCAAAAATCTTTGAAAAAGTCATCAACGTGAGACTGGTAAAGTTCCTGAATAAATTTAATATCTTGGCCGGCAACCAGTTTGGTTTCAGAGCAGGCAAATCTACCGAAGATGCTACCTTAGAACTTACAAATTCAATAGTCGAACAACTTAATAATAAACAAAAAGTAATCGGTATCTTCCTAGATTTATCGAAGGCATTCGATACTGTATCTGTCCCTAAGCTGATAGACAAGCTGGAACGAATTGGCATACGAGGAAATGCCCTCGAAATCTTTCGCAGCTACCTGACGGCGAGGAAACAGGTTGTTAGGGTCGGATCTTTTATAAGTTTACCGGAACAAGTGTCATTTGGTGTACCTCAGGGCAGCGTCTTAGGACCCACTCTTTTCCTTATCTATGTCAACGAGCTGTGCAAGCTATCACTTCCAAACACAAGAATCATTGCTTACGCGGATGACACAGCTCTTGTAGCGCATGGTAGGGACTGGCCTGACACTCGTGAGAGGGCGGAGATCGCTCTGAGTACGGTCATGAAATGGTTAACCTCAAATCTACTCACACTCAACATCACAAAGACAAAGTTCATCCCTTTCACACCAGGAATTCTTACACAACCACCAATATCATTTCAGATCAAAACTCATGTTTGTTGTCATACTGTGGCCACCATATCTTGTAACTGTGCCCGGATAGAACGCTCCGACAACATTAAATATCTTGGAGTCACATTGGACAATTGTCTAACGTGGAAAAAGCAGGTTGATTCAGTGGTGGTCCGTGTAAGAAGACTTGTATACGTGTTCAAAAAACTCAGGGCGGTTGCCGACTTCTCATGCCTTATATTGGTTTACCTTGCACTCGTCCAGTCAGTCCTTGGTTACTGCGTTACAGTATGGGGAGGTACCCACAAGACTACTATTCTGCGTTTGGAGAGAGCACAAAGAGCAGTGCTAAAGGTATTGGCCAAGAAACCCGCCCGATTCCCTACGTCGGATCTTTATTCGCTCTGTAAAGTCCTCACTGTTAGACAGTTATTTTTACTTCAAACTGTTATTAAGAAGCACGACCTCACGAAGTACGACCCTCAATACCTCTCTAAAAAACGACGTTCCGATATAGTTTGTAAGATACTTTTCTCAAGATTAGCATTAGTAAGACGCCACTTTAACTACTTTAGCCCTAAACTCTACAATAACATAAATAGAATCATTGAAATTTATCCTTTAACAAGAACTTCAGTTAAGAAAAACGTGTCCGAATTGCTTAAATCCTTCTCTTACGAAGCAACAGAAAAACTTGTGGTTTCATAACACTTACTTCCTGTAACATCAATCTTATTACATAACCCCCCCCCCCCCCCCCCCCACACCCTTCATTCACGCTCTATACTCGCATACCTACCTAAAATACACACACACACACACCCTCACACACACCAACATACACATAGTTAGTACCTTTTATTTTATTTTATTAATTTTGTTTGTTTTTTATTACTAGTCTGGAACAAATGAACCATATTTTTGACCTGGGCGTTGATAGCTGCGCCACAGTTTTAACTTTAGTAGCTATCTTCGTTTTCTTTTGTAAACTTGTAACTTGTTCCAAATAAAGTTTTACAATTTTTTTTTTTTTTTACTATTTATTTAATACTTCAAGCACACAGATGTACAGGAGCGGACTTAATGCCATAGGTATTTTCTACCAGTAATATTTATTTAAATCTAAAGTTATACATATACCTATTATAAACTATAAATAAGATATGTACACCTAATTAAATATAAATATAAGCACAAATAAATACACATACATATACTAAAACAAATAAGACAAACAATGGGGAACCATTACCGTTGTGATTATTATACTGCCAGCTTCTTGCGAATGTGCTCACGAACTTTAACTTTAATGATATGCATAACATTGGTCAGTGTCTAATCAATTCCTTTGAATTTTACAGATGAGGCATCAGTATCGTGCGCCGGATCTGGCGACAGCAACATGGGTGCTTTTCGCACTCCTGCTTCCAACAGACACACAGTTCGTCAACCCACTCTCATCATTCATGAACTTTCTAAATGAGGGCACCAATCAGCTGGATAACGAACCATCAGATCAAAATAACATGCTGACTGAATATGACTTCATCATCGTTGGAGCTGGCACCGCTGGATGCGTGCTCGCTAACCGACTAACTGAAATCCCAGACTGGAAAGTTTTACTAATCGAAGCTGGAGGTAACGAAAATTTTGTGATGGATATTCCTATTGTTGCCAACTATCTGCAATTCACACCAGCTAACTGGGCTTATAAAACAATGCCATCCAATAGATACTGTGCGGGATTTGAGAATCAACAGTGTAACTGGCCACGTGGAAAAGTAGTTGGAGGCTCTAGTGTGTTAAATTACATGATATACACGCGAGGATCTAAGCCAGACTATGATAGCTGGGAAGCAATGGGCAATGATGGTTGGGGGTGGGACGATGTTCTCCCATATTTCAAGAAAATTGAAAACTACAACATACCGACGTTCGATGATCCAAAGCATCATGGACACAGTGGCCATCTGAATATTGAATACGCCCCATTCCGCACTACTAAAGGTAAAGCTTGGGTAAAAGCAGCACAAGAAATGGGTTTTA
Organism: Xanthia togata; assembly: GCA_963853775.1. Classification (NCBI taxonomy): domain Eukaryota; kingdom Metazoa; phylum Arthropoda; class Insecta; order Lepidoptera; family Noctuidae; genus Xanthia; species Xanthia togata. The sequence goes on from OY970809.1 coordinate 16,921,031, forward strand.
AATATGGAGACTACAATGGAGCAGACCCATCAGCAGTTTCTTTTCTTCAGCTGTCAATGAAAAATGGAACACGCCATAGTTCTAGTAGAGCTTATTTGCACCCAATAAAAAGAAGAAATAATCTTCATGTGACCAAAGGCAGTATGGTCACTAAACTTATTTTTGACGATACCAAAACGAAAGTGATTGGCGTGGAATTTGAAAAACAAAACAAAAAACATAAAATTTTAGCAAAGAAAGAAGTGATTTTATCTGCCGGTGCTATCAATACTCCGCAATTGTTAATGTTATCTGGTATCGGACCAAGGAATCATTTGGAATCGATGAGAATCAATGTTGTGAAAGATTTACCTGTCGGATATAATCTAATGGATCACATAGCGGCTGGTGGAGTGCAATTTGTAGTTCAACAACAAAATCTAACAGTATCGACTGAATACATATTAAACCATTTAGATTTAGTTTTTAAATGGATGAGGTCACACAAAGGCCCGCTTTCAATCCCTGGTGGATGTGAAGCTTTAGTATTTATGGATCTAAAGGATAAATTCAATTCTACGGGCTGGCCAGATATGGAACTGCTCTTCATCTCTGGTGGATTGAATTCAGATCCACTGCTACGTCGAAATTTCGGTTTTGACGACCAAATCTTTACTGACACATACGGACCTTTAGGCAGATCTGATGCTTTTATGGTTTTTCCAATGTTAATGCGCCCTAAATCCAAGGGACGGGTCATGTTGCGAAGTAAAAACCCAAAGGCACATCCGGCATTGATTCCGAATTATTTCGAATATCCCGAAGACTTGCAGAAAATTGTAGAAGGAATAAAAGTAGCCGTGCAAATAGCAAGACAACCAGCTATGAAAAAAATTGGTGCAAAATTATACGATGTACCGATCGAAGATTGTTTGAAATATGGTCCTTTTGGTAGCGATGCTTACTTTTCTTGTCAAGCACAGATGTTCACCTTTACTATTTATCATCAAAGCGGAACGTGCAAAATGGGAATAGAGACTGATCCCTCGGCAGTGGTCAGCCCGAGATTGAAAATTCATGGTATTAAAGGCATAAGAGTGATCGACGCCAGTGTAATGCCAGAAATAGTATCAAGTCATACGAACGCTCCCGTTTACATGATAGCTGAAAAAGGGGCAGACATGATTAAAAAAGACTATGGTAAATTAAGATAGTAGGTACACATCCGATGCAAGGACTATCTATTTAATAAAGCACATCTGTGATGTAGTTTTAGCCATAATAAATTTTACAGTAATTTATTGTCCGTTGATGTGCAATTTTCATAAATTTTCGGTAACTATTTGTTGAAGGTTAAAAATTCCTACCAGAAAAAAAGCACAATCACGGAATAAATATATTTTTAAACAAGGGAATTTGTCAATACTTTGTGATATAATAATTTTACCTCACTAAAGGTAAAATTTCAAGTTTATAAAAATTAACCAGTTTCCCATAGATCTATTAATTGGTATTGTGAACGATGTCACCCAGTTTATGAGAAAAATATGTAATTATATTAAGTAGGAACTTGGAATGTGTTAAAACTAATTATTTATTTTTTATTTTACTATTATTTAAATAATGATACTGAATAATTCAAATTTAATTTCAACCAATGAATAAATTCATTACTGAACGTTTATATTTTATATTTTCTAAATATTTATATCAGTTATTTGCCTTACAATCAAGATATTTTTGAATACGTTAATTTAGAAATTGAATTACACTACTTCCCATGCGGGTATTATTTTAGTTATTAAAAAAAAAACAGCACGATATAGGGCAATGAATGACAATGGGGACCATGAAAACAATTGATTCACAATCTAGCTAAGCCGACCCCAAGTCCCCAACGTAGTTGGGAAAAGGCCAGGACATGTTGTATTGTTGTGATTCAATTAACGCACTCCACTAAACACCCCAATTAGAATATTATGATAGAATCATGATACATACACCGAATTTTTACTATTATTTATAAAACGTTTTTAATTTATTAAATAAGTTATATAGATTGTGAGAGAAAATTGTGGTCACATTACAAATCTACGCATGCACACAGTCGCACAATTTATAAGGGTCGTGCGTAGTAGTTATTTGTCCATTTTGCTTTGTTTTAACTGTACAATGGAAGTGTGACTGCAGTTTAGGTAGTTTTAATTATTTTTCTCAAACATGCTTGGAAATACGAGCATTAATTTGACAACCTTCTTCGTAATAAATCGAAATTGCTGTACTGGCCGAATACATGCGAGCACCCGTCCGGTAATGTTTGTATGAGAATCCATAACTGTCATGTTATTTAAAAAAGGAACGAACTTTTTACTTCAACACATGGCAAACAAGGAGGTTACTTAAATTTCGATTTGGTTTGCAAATAGAGCTGTTTATAGTAAAAAGAAACAAAAGAACATAATGGCGCGTGAAAAATTATTGTTGTTTGTCATTGATTCTGGAATTTATAATTAATTTACTTACTTTGTATTTCCGCGCATTATTTGAGAAAAGTTCTATACAAGCCTTGGCTGCAACCAGGTATTGATGGACTCCCGTATGTGTGCATAAATTCAGTTACACATTGTATGTAATGGGCGCAGGTGTTATGTAGCTACACCGACAACTAGGTTAAGTTTGAATGAATGAATTATGTCTAATTACCACTTATTTAATAACAAAACAAATGACAAAACACATTAAAATTATTCAACAAAAATGCAAACATGACTCCGGTGTTCATTTATTCCAATTAAACTATTTACAGGCACTTTTGAATTGTCAAGGGGTCAGTCAGTCAGAAATATGAAGCTAGTTGCCCATTCTAAAGCGTAGGTTCCTATGGAGAAGAACGGGCAATAAACTCCACGGAATCTCTTTTAAATAATAATATTCTTAAAAAATATTGGTTACATCATTCATGTTGAAATTATACATGTGAGAACGGACGGAACGAATCGGATCGGAGTAGTTCTGAAGATTAAAGAGGTGAAAGTGAGTTTGACTGTAGGGGACATTTAAACTCACAAATTGTACCTCTTTATAATATTATTATAGTATAGATGTATAGCTGTTAATTATAGGGGGCTTGTGGCTAAGTAATAACAGCCGCACCGGTCGATCGGTCAGGTTAAGCTACGCTTGCCGCAGTCGTTCCGTAGATGGGTGACCATCTTTATATACCGAGACAACTCCGTGCCTCGGAAAGCACGTTAAGCCGTTGGTCCCGGCTGTCATTCGTGGAACTTAAGACTTTCGGGATTATAACGACCCGTAACCACTGTCAAAGTGGTTACGGGTCGTTATAATCCCGAAAGTCTGACAACCAAGAGGTATCGTATTATCCAGTAACTGGGTTGTGGAGGTCAGATTGGCAGTCGCTCCATGTAAAATACTGGTATTCAGCTGCATCCGGTTAGACTGGAAGCGGAACCCAGAATAATCAAAATCAAAATCAAATCCACCAAAACGCCCACCCTTCATCACTTCCTAGTGCTTTAACTGAGAAGAAGAAGTGGCACAACAAACTCCCCAGCAGAACAGCTGTCTGTTCAGTAAGAAAAACTTGATTCTATGCAATAGTATGCAAAATAATTTACATTACGGAACACAAACCATTAAATTAAATTGTTTGCCACTGTCAGCTAGCACACGCCAATATACCAACAAAAACAACGTACAACTCACATTTTATAAATTTAGATATTTTCGCTCTTAATCAGAACAAATTTAGAAAAATGGCTATTGATTTACTTTCTGGTCGTCCTTAACGATGACTGCTTCTTGCTGATGTTATGGTGTGACTACAGACTAAATCTGGACGGTGAGCGCTGTCTTGAGTTGGTTTATTTGACTTTTCAGGTTTATTTTCATTTCCTTACTGTCCCTTTCTGTATACGTCCGTTTATTTATTTATTTAAACTTTTCACACTCAAAAAAAAGTACAAAGGTGGACTTAATGCCTTAGGCATTCTCTACCAGTCAACCAAGGGTGGTGAAGAGATTAGATAGCAGGTGCTCTGTTTGAGAGGAACAAAGAAAAACATTTTTTATTAAAATATATCATTAGAAATAGTTATAATACACATACATACATATTTAATAAAAATATATACCTATATTATATATATATACCTATAAACAAATTCAAGGGAGAGAGGTGTTGAGATTACTCTATTTAATTTGACAAAAAACTCTGCAATTTCCTCTTAAATGCATACCGGCTGGTGGCCGTCCTGATATCAAGAGGAAGCGCATTCCATAGAAGAATGGACTGAATATGAAAGGAAGAATGAACAGTCAGAAGTAGGAGAAAATAGTTAGAAGAACGCAGATTCTTAGTGTGTGAAGAACATAGATATTGGAAGTGAGACGTAAGATAAGGAGGAGTGGGAGAGTTGAGAAGGGAGAAAAGCGTGGTCAAAGCGCGCATACTTCTTCTTTGGCGAATGGACATCCATTTGAGCTCAGACCTATAGCTCGACACATGATCATATTTCCTGAGGTTGAATATTAACCGGATAAAATTGTTGAGCAGTCTGTCGAGCTTATCCAGCAAAACCGAATTCAAGTCAAAGTAGCACACGTCACCATAGTCGATGATAGGGAAAATCAAAGTCTGCACAAGCATAGTTTTCGTCTTAGCGGGTAAAAAGTTTCTCAAACGATACAGGGATCGCAGAGTACCGTTGACCGTTTGACTAACACTAGAGACCTGGCGTTGCCAGCTAAGCGTTGAGTCAAGATGCAAACCGAGATCTTTCACAGTAGAGGTAAAGGGTATAACGATACCATTGAAAATAAGAGGAGGAAGAGAACTAAGCGTTACACCCTACCTATCATGCGTGAGCTCCCAATTACAATGTCCGTTTCCTTATTTCTTTTAAAATCGATATTTATCCGTGGACAATAGTGTGGGTTGTGCGTTTGTTTACTATTATACCTTAGCTAAGTATTAATGTTGTAACGCATAACTGTTTTTCGTCCCAAATAAATAAAATAAAATAAATAAAATAAAAACATCGAAAACTATACTTAGCAGAAATAAAAAATAAAAACAAACTTCATACCTGCATAAAGAGCGTGCCAGCTTACATATTAGCTATAACGCGATATTTAGTTGTAACTAAATCACAAATGATAAACTAAGACCATCGAAGTAAAATAAATAAATAGTTAATTACTAATAACAATAACAAAACCATGGTCAACAAGACGACCAGACACCACCCGTCAACTTACATAACGCAAAGATTGAGTCCCTTGCCATATTTGAGGAAACGAGGCAACCCGACCCCCAACGCTACCGCAAGCAGTGACATCTAAGGGAGCAACAATAATATGATCAACTGTCGAGGTCGCTAGCTCACCACATATTGCAATACAACTGTCAATAATACATGAAAAAAAACCTACCAGACAACCACTAAATATGATGAGCGTCGTATTCGAACACAGTAATGAAAGATCGCCCCCCACAAGGTGGACCGATGAACTGGCGAAGGCCGCAAGAATCCGCTGGATGCGACAAACATAGAACCGGTCGAAGTGACGGTGCTTGGTGAAGCTTATGCCCAGCAGTGGACGTCTTTCAGCTGAAATGATGATGATGAATGAAAGATCGTAAGGGTGATGTACGAGGGCGGCACTGAAAATTTCGGGAATCAAGGAAGTGACACAACATTACTATTTAAAAATGTATTTATTGCTTTTCGAAGTATTCTCCGCGAAATTTGACACAATTTTCCATACGATGGAACCAATCATTGAAGCAACCATTCCATTCGGAAGTTGGGGTCTCCAAATGGCCGTTTTGTAGGCGTCCACAGCTTCTACAGTTGATGAAAATCTCTGTCCACGCAATTTATTCTTTATTTTAGGGAAAGTATAGAAATCATTAGGGCTTAGGTCGGGGCTGTACGGCGGATGGTCTAATAATTCTATGTTTTCTTGCTCTAAAAACTCTTTTGTTCTGTGCGCGGTGTGAGAACTCGCATTGTCGTGATGGAGGATGATGCGGCGGTTGCAGTTCTCTTTACGGAGTTCAGAAACGACCTGTGGCAAACAAATGCTAGCATACCATTCTGCATTAACCGTTCCTTGTCCCTCAAGAGGAATAGTCGTAACATGGCCGGTTTTGGAGACAAACGTAGCCACCATTTTTTTTGCAACACCGTGAACGAACAATTTTTGTTGGCTTTAACTCATTTTCGAAAACCCAAACTCGTGACTGGATTTTTATTTCGGGTTCGTATGCGTATATCCAGGATTCGTCACCTGATACGATGTTGTATACAGCATTTGAGGATCCTGCGTGGAATCTTTCGAGAGTTCTGACGCACCAAGTAACGCGAACCGCTTTTTGCTCTTCACAGAGCGAATGCGGTATCCATCGAGAAAATAACTTTTTTACACCTAATTGTTCATGCAAGATTATTTGTATTTGACTCATGCCAATGTCTAAAGTTGCCTGAATTTCGCGGTATGTCACATGTCGATCTTCCTCAATCAGCTTACGCACAGCATCAACGTTTTCTTGGGTGACTGCAGTTTTTGGAAGACCTTGACGGGGATCATCACTGAGCTTGACACGTCCACGTTGAAATTCAGCAAACCAGCGATAAATTGTGGTTTTGGATGGGGCTTCATCACCAAATGCAGAAATCATCCGGTAAACACACTGTGTTTGTGTTAAACCACTTCGAAAGTCATAATAAATCATCGCTCTTGAATTTTCTCGAGTCAATTCCATTTTCTCAACGACTAAACAAGTTTGACAAAACCTTGTGACAAGACCGAGGATCTTTTATTAAATAAATAAATGGTATTCGATTTTTAAAACCGAGGAGTTTTCAATTAAAAAGATTTTAATATGACAGGAACAGTGGAAATATTCCATTCCCGATACTTTTAGTGCAGCCCTCGTAACTCAATTTTCCTCTTACAAAACAAGTACATGGTCGACCGAGCTTTGCTCGGGTGTTAATAGATAAACATATCATCCAGATTTACAAATGTTGTTTAACATTCCCGAGGCTGTGAAAATAGAGAAAACGAATTTTACCAGATATGAGACCTAGCTAAATCGATTTTTCGCCCTCGTAAACCCCTATTTTGCAAGTTTCATCGAAATAGCTAGAGCCGTTTTCGAGAACGTGATTACAAATATATGCATAGGTATATTATATTATTATAAAGAGTAGACCAAAAAGATACGTCATAAAAAAACAATTGATTCCTCAAGTCCAGGTGTATTCGAAAATACCCTATTTATGTTCCGCGATTTTTTGTAGTTTTCGAGTCATTATTTTTTTTTTGTATTTTATTTGACTTTTATGCCGGTGAAGCTTCAAAAATTCATATAATTTGTGTAGTGGGTATTTTTCAGTTTTTAGGGTTCCGTACCTTAAGGGTGAAACGGGACCCAATTATTAAGACTCTGCTGTCCGTCTGTCTGTCTATCTGTCCTTCTGTCACCTCACCAGGCTGTAATCTCATGAACCGTGATAGTTAGACAGTTGAGTTTAGACAGTTACTACTACAATTAAATGAAACGAAATTTAAATCTTGTATAAAACGCACACTATGCTGCCAAGCATATTATAAGCTGGGGGATTATATCGCTGTCAAAAATGCTTGGCTCAGCACTGGTCCAGCTCCACAAGAGCCCTTAAACTAATTGATTAATTAACATTCGAAAATATTGTGGGAGCTGCTGAATATTGCAAAAACTGAATTGTATAACTTCAATCTCTTAGTATTGTATATATGCATAGCACATGTGTGAGCACTGTGACCGTGTACCTTATTTATTAGGGGTTAAAGTATGAAATTGCCGATTTGTACTAAAAAACTGAAATTAGTTTTTTTTTTTAATTTAACATATTTATTTAATCAAAATAATTACCATTATTATCTATACATTGCTGCCATCTAATAGGAAGGTAATTTATGCCTTTGCGATAGAACTCTCGTGATCTAGATTCGACAAACTGTGTGAAAGCATTTTGTACTGCCTCCTGAGAAGAAAACTTTTTATCACGTAGAAAATTGTCCAAATCACGAAAAAAAATGGTAGTCCGTTGGAGCAAGGTCTGTCAGATACGGAGAGTAACGAATGGTTTCTAATTCCAGTTCCTGTAGAGTTAAAACGGTTTCTCTTTGGAGCAATAACGGTGAAAATCAATTCATGAGTCGGGGCTGTTTCACTGCTAGTTTTGCTATCATTGTTCGGAGTTCGGCACAGTATCTGCCGTTATTGCTTGACCAGATCGGAGAAAGGTATAGTGAATAACACCATGCTGAGACCACCAAACAGTTACCATTATCTTTTTATTGGTAAGCTTTGCTTTAGGACACTGTTGCGGCGTTTGACCTGGGGTCAGCTATTGCATTTTTCGCTTACGGTTATCGTAAAGAATCCACTTTTCATCACATGTCACAATTCGATCCAATATTCCTTCATTTCTGTATCAATTCAACAAGGCAACACAAGTTTCAACATGCGTTTCTTTCTGTTCTTTCTTGTCTAAGCTGATTAAAAAAAACAAGTGAAAGTCGATAATCGAATGTTGCACATTTTTTAAAAGAAGAACCATTTGAAAAAAGTTTCACTCATAAATTTCAAACCGTAAAGGTTCTATGTCAATTCAAAGTACAATAAAACGGCAATTTTATACTTTAAGCCCTATTATAAAGCTACCATTTACTGGGTACGTCTTTCATTGACTTGATGGGCCTTGGCGGCTGAGAGTATGTCATGCTCACTCAAATGTCTCGCTGGTGGTGGCGTGTGGATCGTTAAGTTCCTTTCAAAATGGTTGAGCTAAACGGTGCTGATCCATGCGTCATGTTCGTGAACGAGCGCCGTCGGTAGGGACTGGTCATCCCTTATCTGCCTCGGCTTATTTTAATTTTTGAATTGTTTCTAAATAAATGATGTAACCAATATTTTGTAACAATATTATGATTTAAAAGAGTATCCGTGGAGTTTCTTGCCCGTTCTTCTCCATAGGAACCTACGCTTTGGAATGGGCAACTAGCTTCATATTTCTGACTGACTGACCCTTTGACAATTCAAAAGTGCCTGTAAATGGTTTCATTGAAATAAATGCTTGGAGTTTGAGCTTGAGTTGAAATTTTCACAGATGATGTATTTCTGTTGCCGCTATAACAACAAATACTAAAAACAGATTAAAATAAATATTTAAGGGGGGCTCCCAAACAACAGACATGATTTTTTTTTGCCATTTTTATAGATACGGAACCCTTCGTGCGCGAGTCCGACTCGCACTTGTTTTTATTTACGACAGTATCTTCTTTAATTTTCTTGGATGTTTTGGGTAGCTTAGTGACCTGCATAGTTATGAAGTCAGCTAAAATCTATGGAACCTCATTTTTGTATTTTTATATTGAAGTTGCAAATTTCAGTCTTACCACTAAAAACTTAAAGTCCTGCTATCGATACTTTTTTAAAGTAACTTGCAGGAATGTTAGAAAGTTTATAATTTTACATATAAAAGTAACATTCAAGATGATACTGTCGCAAAAAAAAACTGAAAAACACTTACTTTAAAAAAAGATATGAATTTTTGAATCTCCACCGGCAGAAAACAAAAAAAAAACTGCCAGCAGAAGAGAAAACTTGAATATTAACGTTGTGCATTTTTGATATTTTGGAACGGTTAGAGAATAATTTTGCACCGGTCTACTCTCCCTCCGTCTTACGAATTTTCGATTAGGTCACATGTCCTGACGCGAGTTTAACATTTTTTACCCATCACAAAAAAGTGTACAACGCCGCTAAAGAAGTTATCACTTCAAAAATCGCGGAACATAGATATTTTCTGATATCCCTGGATATGAAGAATCTTTTTTTTTATGACGTCTCTTGGTCCACCTGTATTTATACAAATATTGCTCATTTAATAGTACATAAAGGATTAAAAAATCTATTGTAAAATATTACAATAAAGACCATTATCTTTATTCAAAAATATGATCTACCAATCAGAAAAATCCGGAACCTAACATATTCCAATTCTCTCGTTAATGAGTTTTAAATGGTATTATTAATATTATCATCGCATTACCTACATCAATGACTTTTAAAATTATTATAAACAACTAAACGGTGTCCATTTATCAATATTCTACTCAGTATTCATTTGGGAACAGTGCAAGTGGCGTTTCTATCGTGATTATGTAGCTCAAAATAGCTAAGTGTTTATGAAGATCACGGTATCGGATATAGGCGATAAGGCTACTAAATAAAATTAAAATAACCGATTAGAAAATAAATAGATATTAAACTCATAAAGGTTTTGAGGACCATAAGTGCGTATTCCGAAAGGTGGGTATTTTTCCTTTTTCACCGTTATCATCGTCAAAAATGACTACTGTTGAGTCACAAAAATTATAGCATGTTAGATAATTTTAAAAAAAATGTGTTCAAACGATCACAGTGTAGTAATTTTTTACGAGCTTTTATTTAGCTTTGATTGTTTAATGTATGTGTGCACAAAATGCTGGAGTGGTCCAGCAAAAATAAAAATTGAAAAAATTAAAAAAAACAACGTGTTACACTCCGGGAGTGCCGGCAGAAGTAAAAAAGAGAGAGATCCCCCTCTCTTTTTCACTTCCTCTCCTACGCCGCACCAGCGGTCTTCTCTCCCGCTGTCTTACGAGTTTTCGATCAGGTCACGAGTCCTGACGCGAGTTTAACATTTTTTACCCATCACAAAAAAAGTGCACAACCGTTAAAGAAGTTTACACTTCAAAAAAAGGGTTGAGCTCCGGGAGTGCCACCAGAAGTGAAAACTTGAATATTAACGTTGTGCATTTTGATATTTTGTAATGGTTAGGGAATAATTTGGCACCAGTCTACTCTCCCTCCGTCTTACGAATTTTCGATCAGGTCACGTGTCCTGACGCGAGTTTAATATTTTTTACCCATCACAAAAAAAGTGCACAACGCCTCTAAAGAAGTTTTCACTTCGAAAATACTCCTTTATGGGGAAAAAAATATTACTAAAAAAGTAACAGAGATTCTCAGAACTAAACTATACGAATAATTTATGTTTGATCGTTCCAGATGAGCATTAATCACCGCGTGCCAATTTTCGCAGTGGCAACATGGATGTTGTTCATCCTTTTGCATCCAATTAAAACCCAGCCCGCGAGCCTTTTATCATCTCTTATGAACTTCATTCGAGACGAAACAAATCAGTTCGATAACGAACCACCCGACGAAACCAACTTACTGTCTGTATATGACTTCATCATCGTTGGAGCTGGCACAGCAGGATGCGTGCTTGCAAGTCGACTAACTGAAATCCCAGACTGGAAAGTTTTACTAATCGAAGCTGGAGGTAACGAAAATTTTGTGATGGATATTCCTATTGTTGCCAACTATCTGCAATTCACACCAGCTAACTGGGCTTATAAAACAATGCCATCCAATAAATACTGTGCGGGATTTGAGAATCAACAGTGTAACTGGCCACGTGGAAAAGTAGTTGGAGGTTCCAGCGTATTAAATTATATGATATACACGAGAGGAGCCAAACCAGACTACAATAATTGGAAAGCAATGGGCAACGACGGCTGGGGGTGGGACGATGTACTTCCATATTTCAAGAAAATTGAAAATTACAACATACCAGCCTTTGATGAATCGATGTATCACGGACATGGTGGCTATGTCAATATCGAACACGCACCTTTTCGCACAAGCAAAGGCAAATCATGGGTCAAAGCAGCACAAGAAATGGGTTTTAAATATGGAGATCATAATGGAGCAGAACCATCAGGAGTGTCATTTCTTCAACTTTCGATGAAAAATGGAACTCGTCATAGTTCTAGTAGAGCTTATTTGCACCCAATAAATGGAAGAAAAAATCTTCAAGTGTCCAAAAACAGCATGGTCACTAAACTTATTTTTGATGATTCCAATACTAAAGTTATCGGTGTGGAATTTAAAAAGCAAAACAGAAAATACACAATATTGGCAGATAAAGAAGTAATTTTATCTGCCGGTGCTATCAATTCTCCGCAGTTGTTGATGTTGTCGGGTATAGGACCAAGGGATCATTTGGAATACATGAAAATCAATGTTGTGAAAGATTTACCTGTCGGATATAATTTAATGGATCACGTTGCTGCTGGTGGTTTACAATTTGTAGTGCAACAACAAAATTCAAGTTTTTCATCGGAATCCATATTAAACCATTTACGTTTAGTATTCAAATGGATGAAGACGCACAAAGGCCCTCTGTCCGTTCCTGGTGGATGTGAAGCTTTAGTATTTATGGATCTAAAGGATAAATTCAATTCTACGGGCTGGCCAGATATGGAACTGCTCTATATCTCTGGTGGATTGAATTCTGATCCACTACTACGTCGAAATTTCGGTTTTGACGACCAAATCTTTACTGATACCTACGGACCTTTAGGCAGATCTGATACTTTTATGGTCTTTCCAATGTTAATGCGCCCTAAATCCAAGGGACGGGTCATGCTGCGTAGTAAAAATCCAAAGGCACATCCGGCATTGATTCCGAATTATTTCGAATATCCCGAAGACTTGCAGAAAATTGTAGAAGGAATAAAAGTAGCCGTGCAAATAGCAAGACAACCGGCTATGAAAAAAATTGGTGCAAAATTATACGATGTACCGATCGAAGATTGTTTGAAATATGGTCCTTTTGGTAGCGATGCTTACTTTGCTTGTCAAGCACAGATGTTCACCTTTACTATTTATCATCAAAGTGGCACGTGCAAAATGGGAATAGAGAGTGATCCCTCGGCAGTGGTCAGCCCCAGATTGAAGATTCATGGTATTAAAGGCATAAGAGTGATCGACGCCAGTGTAATGCCAGAAATAGTATCAAGTCATACGAACGCTCCCGTTTACATGATTGCTGAAAAAGGGGCAGACATGATCAAAAGTGACTGGGGTTATTTATAATTATTTCAATATCCATGTGTTCGTAATAAGTAGTATTGATTTATGTAGAAGGGTCAGCTATTATGATATTTTTGGAACTAAGGATTATTTTCTTATGTTTTATCTCCTTATCACATTAATAGCATCAATATATGACTGACTAGCAATGATAATTATAAAAACTTAATTACAAAAAAAGATTGTTTTCTTTTAGTACAGATGTTTTATCCCTATATGAAACCCCTCTAATCATACATAAACAGGACTAAAACCGAGAACAGAGTACAAAGTTGTGCGATTGAAGGGAGGGGTCTATGTCCGGGGTGGGCGCGTTCGTTGAAGCGGTGGCCAGCCCGCCAGTTGAACGCGTCCCAGAGGGTCATAGCCACCCGGCTGGTCCGGGGATACCGCACGGACCCCGGTGAGGCGGCGAGCCTCCTTGCCGGATTGCCGCCATGGGATCTGGAGGAAAAAGTCCTCGCGCATATTTAGGAGTGGCGCGAGGAGGCGAAACGCCGGGGCTTGAATCCGCTGTGCCGCGAAAATCGCGGCACAGCGGATTGAGCTCCGGCGGGATCACATGGCTTCATGGAGAGTGCGATTGTCGCAACCCAGTGCTGGGCACGCCACTATTGCGGCGATAAGTCCCCTCTTTGAGGAGTGGCTAGAGAGGCGCCACGGCGTCCTCACCTTCCGCCTGACGCAGGTCCTCACCGGACACGACTGTTTCGGGAGGTTCCTGTTCGGTATCAGGCGGGAGGAAACACCCGGGTGTCATCACTGCGTGGATTGCCCGGTGGTGGAGCATACGGTGGAGGTCTGCCCGGCTTGGGCAGAGCACCGCCGTGTCCTCGTGGAGGCGATCGGTGGCGGGGATTTCTCGCGTCCGGCCCTGGTCCAGGCCATGGTACGGAGCGAGAGGGCCTAGGAGGCCGTCACCTCCTTCTGCGAAGCAGTTATGCTCGCGAAGGAGGAGGCGGAACGCATGAGGGAGAGGTAAATTTCGCGCCCTCACGCCCCTAGCCGCCGCAGGAGAAGACGCCCTGGGCGTCGGGAATCAATTGCCGATTTCCGGCCACCGTAGGCGCGGGCTTGCGGACGGTGAGCAATGGGTAGCTCGCCGTCTGGTAAGGACCAAGCCCGGGTCGACGGCGCGTTGTGTTCCACGCGCGCCTCGCCTCAATGAGATGTCAGCGAGTGAAGGGGTCCGATGGGACCATTGCATGCCGGGGTTGCGGGAAAGTCCGAAAGGGATACCGTGACCCCCTGGCATTGCACAGGCAACAGAAGGAACACGGGTGGCGGGTGGGTGGTGAAAAGGGGGGCCTATGCCGAGTTCACATAGAAGTCCCACTGCTGGTCTTGGACCTCATCATCCATCATCAGCCCGTAGGCTTATGATGATTCATTAGCATCTTGAGAAAATATAATGTTCATGAAAACATGTTGAAACAACACAAATATGTTGAAATGAAAATTACAAAGATAACGTATTTGCTCGTAGGAGCTTCTTAAGTTCTGAATTGAGCTCCACGATTACTGACAAATGCTTGCACTGACAGGACAGGTCCACTCAAATCTGAGTGGTTCTTTTCTCAAAAGACCATTTCAGACTAATCTACATGGTCCTCATATTTCATTTTATAAATATCCAGTTTTGATAAATAAGAGGGTTATAACCTTATAAACTAATAAATTACGTACGTACTGCTTTATGATACGGGCTAAATTATGGAAATTCGCTACGCTGTGTTAAAATATCACAAGTTGGGTTGTGTCAATAAAATAAATCTGACTTATAACTTGCTAGAATATTAGGTCTACCTATGAAATTGGAGATTTGTATGATACTTTTTTTTTTTTCAGCTAATCAAAGTACTGGCCCAAATTATCTATACAATTTTGCCATTTTGATGGCAGTTTGTTTATCCCTTTACTGTAGAAGTCTGCAGGACGGGAGGCGATGAAGTCGGCGAAAGCGTTTTGTACTGCCACTCGGGTGTTGAATTTTTTCCCACTTGAAAACTTGTCAATTTTTTTTTAAAGTAGAAATTTGTTGGGGCAAGGTGAGTGACGGAGAGCTTCCAGCTGTAACTCTTGTAGCTTTGCGATGGTCTGTCGTGAAGTGTGAGCTCGCGCGTTGTCGTGGAGAAGCAATGGGGAAGAGCGATTGACTAGTCTTGGTTGTTGAAATACGAGCTTCTCCATCATTGTTTGCAATTCTTGGCAATAGACATCTGTCGTCACTGTTGTGCCATTCGGTAAGAAGCTGTGATGTACAAGTCTGGCACTGGTCCACCAGACAGTCACCATCATCTTCCTATGAGTAATCTTTGTTTTAGCGCACTGATTAGGTGCTGTACCCGGGTCCACCCACTGAGACAAACGCTTACGGTTGTCGTACAGGATCCACTTTTCATCGCAGGTAACAATTCGATTAAGAATTCCCTCGTTTCTATGCCGATTCAGTAGTGCTATGCATGCTTCGACGCGTTAATCTCGCTGTTGGTCGCTTAGTTCGTATGGCACCCACTTACTCGTATCTAGCTTTTTTATCTTTCCGATTTGACGCAAGTGCTTTAATGTTGTTTTGACACTAACTCCAAGGCCCGCAGCAAGCTCAGCCGTAGATTGAGTTGGATCCGCTTCCGGTATCGTCTTCAATTCGTCGTTGTCGACAATGGTTACCGGCCGACCGCGAGGCTCGTTCTTAGACTCAAAATTACCAGATTGAACCAATAATGGACCGTGTTTATGCAAGCAGTGTTAGGCCCGTACACGTCGTTAATGTTTTGTGTTGTTTCTTCGGACAAGACTTGGGATTCCGAACAAAAATATGGAAAAAATTAAATAAATAATATTAAGACAAAACAAAAGGCTCGAACGCCTTACTGAATATGAAAGCAACATGGCTAGTAAGCGTTCTCGACGTTTATGTTTGGTGCAAACTCTTACCGCTAATGGATATTGCTACTATCAATGAATTTTGTAAGTCATATATACATAAGTAAGTCATCTTGCCATGTTAAAAGTGAAAAAGAAAATGGAATTTAAATAGACTTTTACTCCTAAACTCCAAACTAAGGCTACCTGCGCATACACCGACTTCGACGCCTTATCGTTATTTCGTAGCAAAATTTCGAACTGAAAATTGCTCAAGTGAACGCTTTATGTAAGAGGTTACGATTTTTAAACAAACTTGTTTAAATTTGATAAAAATCCAAAAACATGGAACAACCCAAGACATCAAGATCATTGAATAGTCGAGAAATCGACAAGAGAACTTATGTATTACATTTAAGTTTTGAGATTCCTCGCATTATATTCATAGCAATAGGTTTGTGTTATTATCGTTGCTCTAAAAATAAAAATATTCATGGCATTACTTTACACAGCGATTATTAGTAAAGGAATTAAACTTTAAATGTTAAATTGAATTTATGTTTATCTGTAAAGTTCTCACTCTCATCACTGTAGATGCATTAAATATCACTGCAACATACACTCCTTATAAACAGTATTCTGTACTATTCAGCTATTAATTTCAAGGTAAACGATTATAAGCTTACTTACTGGCAAAACTTGTCTCTTCGTTTACAAACAAACACCTTATTTGAATACGCCCTCGCATAACTAACCTCGTGTACCTACATAGGTGCATTTATAGAATAACCATTAACCCTGTTTGTTGCCAAGTTTAGAAATGAGCATTAAAATAATATTCAACTATAATGCTTTAGTACCTGGTCCTCGTAAACCCCTATTATTATCGTTTATTTTTCAGGTATTTACCCATAGCAATATTACAATGCATTGTTGTTAAATTATTACATCATAACATAACATAACATCACGCCTTGTTTCCCCGAAGGGTTGGGCAGAGGTATACCTATAGTACACCCACATTTCGCCAGTTATGTTTTTTTAAGTCCCATGTAATAGGGGGCGAGCCTATTACCATCAACCGGGGACAATTCCAGACTCCGGGCTACTACTGAGTTCCTGTTGAAAAACCCAATAATACTTTGCCCGACTTGGGAATCGAACCCAGGGCCTCATGCTCAGCAGTAGCGCTTGCGACCACTAGACCAACGAAGCAGTCAAATATTACATCATAATAAATTAAATTAAAAAATTAATTACATTGTTAAAATTTAAATTAAATTAAATTCAGACTACATCACATCCTATACTGCCCTGCTAAGCCGAAAGGCGCTATCTCTGTTAAACGGTATTTTAGTTTTTTTTTACCAACGTTGTTTTACATCCCCGAGGCTGTGAAAATAGAGAAAACGAATTTTCCCAGACATGAGACCTAGCTAAATTGATTTTTCGTCCCCGTAAACCCTTATATTGCAACTTTCATCTAAATCGCTAGAGCCGTTTTCGAGAACGATGATTACAAATATATATATATATATATATATATACAGGTTGTGGTGTAAATAGTGGTCAACCGTTAAGGATTCGATGCACCAGACAATTTACTATAACATATTACAATTTAAACCATTTTTACCCAAGGTTTCCGAAAATATTTTTTTTTTGTATTTATACGAAATTTCTAACTTTTGCTACAAATTTGGTTGTAGTTTCAACAAAAACCGTTATTTTTCATTTTGTTTTCTGTTAATTACTGCTGAATACTAGAGCTATCGTGAAACAATATTTTTTTTAATATTTAAATTCACAGCTTTTGAAGAAAAAGTTAGTTCATCTTTATTTTAACATACTTACATATCATGCAAATTCAAGACAGTTTTTTTGTAAAAAAAAAAAAAATGTACTACACTATCAGTGCCCATTCATTTAAAAATATGCCTACTAAATACCGATTTCGAAATGGTATCACGATAACAGATCCTATGGTTTAACAGAAATATATCCAATTTTACATTCAGAAAAGAAGATTATCATTCAAATACATTTAAAAATACAGTTGCGTTAAAACTTACAATTAAAAAAAAACACTACACTGTCAGTGCCTATTCATTAAAAAATATGCCTACTAAATACCGATTTTAAAATGGTCTACTATTACTTCGACCCATTACTAAAAAAAAAATATTGCAATTTTAATTGAAATCGACTTATAATTAAAAAAAAGTTACTACTGTCGCAGTACCTAACTTGTTACTTATTTGAACAAAGCATTAAAAAAAACATCGCCATACTAGTAATTATTTATTGATTGTTTACGCTACACGGGATAAAAAAACTATTGTGAAATATATATATGGCCCATTACATTATTAAAAAAATATGATCTTGATCTACCAACGGAAATACCTAATGAGTTTTAAATGGTATTATTAATATTATCATCGAATTACCTAAATCAATGACTTTCTTAATTATTATAAAAAACTAAACGGTGTCAATTTATCAATATTCTACTCAGTATTCATTTGGGAACGTGCAAGTGGCGTTTCTATAGTGATTATTTACCTCAAAAGAGCTAAGTGTTTGTGAGAATCACGGTATCGGCTACAGGCGATTAGGCTACCAAATAAAACATATTAAACCTCGGATATTAAACTCATAAAGGTTTTGAGGACCATAAGTGCGTATTCCAAAAGGTAGGTATTTTTTCTCTTTCATCGTTATCATGGTCAAAAATGTCTACTGCTGAATCACAGTCACAAAAATGATAGAATGTTAGATAGACAGTGTAGTATTTTTTACAAGCTTTTATTTAGCTTTAATGGTTTAATGTATGTGTGCTCAAAATGCTGGAGTGGTGCAGCAAAAATTAAAGTTGAAAAAAAATATAATATAACATCACTCCTTGTTTCCCCGAAGGGTTGGGCAGAGGTTTACCTATAGTACACCCACATTTCGCCAGTTATGTGTAAGACCCATGTAATAGGGGGCGAGCCTATTGCCATCAACCGGGCACAAATCCAGACTCCGGGCTGCTAATGAGAAAATCCAGATGGAAAAACCCAACAACACTTTTGCCCGACCCGGGAATCGACCCCAGGACCTCATGCTCAGCACTAGCGCTTGCGACCACTAGACCAACGAGGCAGTTAGATTATCAGAACTAAACTATACGAATAATTTATGTTTGATCGTTCCAGATGAGCATTAATCACCGCGTGCCAATTTCCGCAGTGGCAACATGGATGTTGTTCATCCTTTTGCATTCAATTGAAACACAGCCCGCGAGCCTCTTATCATCTATTATGAACTTTGTGCGAGACGAAACAAATCAGTTCGAAAACGAACCACCCGACAAAACCAACTTACTGTCTGTATATGACTTCATCATCGTTGGAGCTGGCACAGCAGGATGCGTGCTTGCAAATCGACTAACTGAAATCCCAGACTGGAAAGTTTTACTAATCGAAGCTGGAGGTAACGAAAATTTTGTTATGGATATTCCTATTGTTGCCAA
Source organism: Xanthia togata (assembly GCA_963853775.1). Classification (NCBI taxonomy): domain Eukaryota; kingdom Metazoa; phylum Arthropoda; class Insecta; order Lepidoptera; family Noctuidae; genus Xanthia; species Xanthia togata. Next base: position 16,940,395 of record OY970809.1, read on the forward strand.
CTATCTGCAATTCACACCAGCTAACTGGGCTTATAAAACAATGCCATCCAATAGATACTGTGCGGGATTTGAGAATCAACAGTGTAACTGGCCACGTGGAAAAGTAGTTGGAGGCTCTAGTGTGTTAAATTACATGATATACACGCGAGGATCTAAGCCAGACTATGATAGCTGGGAAGCAATGGGCAATGATGGTTGGGGGTGGGACGATGTTCTCCCATATTTCAAGAAAATTGAAAACTACAACATACCGACGTTCGATGATCCAAAGCATCATGGACACAGTGGCCATCTGAATATTGAATATGCCCCATTCCGCACTACTAAAGGTAAAGCTTGGGTAAAAGCAGCACGAGAAATGGGTTTTAAATATGGAGACTACAATGGAGCAAACCCATCAGCAGTTTCTTTTCTTCAGCTGTCAATGAAAAATGGCACACGCCATAGTTCTAGTAGAGCTTATTTGCACCCAATAAAAAGAAGAAATAATCTTCATGTGACCAAAGGCAGTATGGTCACTAAACTTATTTTTGACGATACCAAAACGAAAGTGATTGGCGTGGAATTTGAAAAACAAAACAAAAAACATAAAATTTTAGCAAAGAAAGAAGTGATTTTATCTGCCGGTGCTATCAATACTCCGCAATTGTTAATGTTATCTGGTATCGGACCAAGGAATCATTTGGAATCGATGAGAATCAATGTTGTGAAAGATTTACCTGTCGGATATAATCTAATGGATCACATAGCGGCTGGTGGAGTGCAATTTGTAGTTCAACACCAAAATCTAACAGTATCGACTGAATACATATTAAACCATTTAGATTTAGTTTTTAAATGGATGAGGTCACACAAAGGCCCGCTTTCAATCCCTGGTGGATGTGAAGCTTTAGTATTTATGGATCTTAAGGATAAATTCAATTCTACGGGCTGGCCAGATATGGAACTGCTCTTCATCTCTGGTGGATTGAATTCAGATCCACTACTACGTCGAAATTTCGGTTTTGACGACCAAATCTTTACTGATACCTACGGACCTTTAGGCAGATCTGATACTTTTATGGTCTTTCCAATGTTAATGCGCCCTAAATCCAAGGGACGGGTCATGCTGCGTAGTAAAAATCCAAAGGCACATCCGGCATTGATTCCGAATTATTTCGAATATCCCGAAGACTTGCAGAAAATTGTAGAAGGAATAAAAGTAGCCGTGCAAATAGCAAGGCAACCAGCTATGAAAAAAGTTGGTGCAAAATTATACGATGTACCGATCGAAGATTGTTTGAAATATGGTCCTTTTGGTAGCGATGGTTACTTTGCTTGTCAAGCACAGATGTTCACCTTTACTATTTATCATCAAAGCGGAACGTGCAAAATGGGAATAGAGACTGATCCCTCGGCAGTGGTCAGCCCGAGATTGAAAATTCATGGTATTAAAGGGGTGAGAGTGATCGACGCGAGTATAATGCCCGACATAGTTTCAGGTCACACAAACGCTCCTGTCTATATGACAGCTGAAAAAGGATCAGACATGATCAAAAGTGACTGGGGTTATTTATAATTATTTCAATATCCATGTGTTCGTATTAAGTAGTATTGATTTCTGTAGAAGGGTCAGCTATTATGATATATTAGGAACTAAGGATTATTTTCTGATGTTGTATCTCCATAGTTTATTAATAGCATCATATATATCTGACTAGCAATGATAATTATAAACACTTTATTACTAAATAAGATCGTTTTTTTTTAGTGCATATGATTTATCCCAATATTAAACCAATCATAAACAGGACTAAGCTGAGAACAGAGTACAAAGTCGTGCGATTGGAGGTAGGGGCCTATGTCCAGCAGTCGTCTGACATACTATCGTAGTTCACATAGAAGTCCCACTGCTGGTCTTGGACCTCAACATCAGCCCGTAGGCTTATGATGATTAATAACATCTTGAGAAAAATTGAATGCTCATGTCAAGAAAGAGAGAGGGAAATGGATGGTAGAAAATAAATCTGATTTATAACTTGCTAGAATGTGTTGTTTTATTTGGACTTGGGATTCCGAACAAAAATGTGGAAAAATTTAAATAAATAATATTAAGACAAAACAAAAGGCTCGAACGCCTTACTGAATATGAAAGCAACATGGCTAGTAAGCGTTCTCGACGTTTATGTTTGGTGCAAACTCTTACCGCTAATGGATATTGCTACTATCAATGAATTTTGTAAGTCATATATACATAAGTAAGTCATCTTGCCATGTTAAAAGTAAAAAAGAAAATGGAATTTAAATAGACTTTTACTCCTAAACTCCAAACTAAGGCTACCTGCGCATACACCGACTTCGACGCCTTATCGTTATTTCGTAGCAAAATTTCGAACTGAAAATTGCTCAAGTGAACGCTTTATGTAAGAGGTTACGATTTTTAAACAAACTTGTTCAAATTTGATAAAAATCCAAAAATATGGAACAACCCAAGACATCAAGATCATTGAATAGTCGAGAAATCGACAAGAGAACTTATGTATTACATTTAAGTTTTGAGACTCCTCGCATTATATTCATAGCAAAAGGTTTGTGTTATTATTTTTGCTCTAAAAATGTAAATATTCATGGCATTACTTGACACAGCGATTATTAGTAAAGGAATTAAACTTTAGATGTTAAATTGAATTTATGTTTATCTGTAAAGTTCTCACTCTCATCACTGTAGATGCATTAAATATCACTGCAACATACACTCTTTATAAACAGTATTCTGTACTATTCAGCTATTAATTCGTTTGCCTACTATTTCGGTGGAAATGCACCATTAGGTACTTCTTTACAAGGAAAATAATAACACTCTCCTCAATGACACGGACTACTAAAAATATGGCTGGATTATGTACCTACCTACATGATGAGATGGAAAAAAAGGTAATTATAAGCTGTGGTGACAGTAGATAGCAATAGATGGACGAAAAACATATATTGCGATGTTCTTAAGAAGATGCTATAATTAGATGCTGTATATGAGCAGAATGATTATTTTTAATACTAATGTGTGGCGCCATCAGCGCCACATGCGAACTACGCATCAAAGACCTGACGTCACACAGCCAGTCAGCACCCACAGCTTCAAAGGGTATGCTAACCTGGGCTAAGATGAGACTTAAGATGTAAACGGGCGGCGGTAGAGTTTGCCACTCGTCACGCTAAGTCTTTCAGAAAAGGGGCAAAAACTGGGCTCTGGATAGTTGATTTTGACAATCTCTATGTATGTATTTATATCGTCGTGTACCTATACTCAAGATACCGAAGGTATATCGAAGATATCTCAAAGAAAAAAGCACCACTGATGAAAAACAAATAGCATCAATCACACATTTAGCCATCGAATCTTATAGTGAAATAATCACTAAAATCCTGAGCTACATCCTGTATCTGTTCACTCTGAAAAACATGAAACAACCCAAGACATGAAGATCATTGAATAGTCGAGAAATCGACAAGAGAACTTATGTATTACATTTAAGTTTTGAGATTCCTCGCATTATATTCATAGCAAAAGGTTTGTGTTATTATTGTTGCTCTAAAAATGAAAATATTCATGGCATTACTTTACACAGCGATTATTAGTAAAGGAATTAAACTTTAAATGTTAAATTGAATTTATGTTTATCTGTAAAGTTCTCACTCTCTTCACTGTAGATGCATGAAATATCACTGCAACATACACTCTTTATAAACAGTATTCTGTACTATTCAGCTATTAATTTCAAGGTAAACGATTATAAGCTTACTTACTGGCAAAACTTGTTACTTCGTTTACAAACAAACACCTTATTTGAATACGCCCTCGCATAACTAACCTCGTGTACCTACATAGGTGCATTTATAGAATAACCATTAACCCTGTTTGTTGCCAAGTTTAGAAATGAGCATTAAAATAATATTCAACTATAATGCTTTAGTACCTGGTCCCCGTAAACCCCTATACTGCCCTGCTAATCCGAAAGGCGCTATCTCTGAGATACGGTATTTTCATTTTTTGTATACCATTCAATAGCTGTAAAAATTCCGCATCTAATGGTATAAGCCAAATAGCGCTAACTAAAAACATAAAAAAACACTAAGAAGTTTTTTTTTTTATATCCATAGGTTTCCTTAAATTACAATTTACAAAAAGCAAATTTTCTCAAAACTTACTCCTATTGAGATAGCGCCTTTCGGCTTCAGAGGCCAGTATATTGCAACTTTCGTCGAAATCGTTATAGCTGTTTTCGAGAACGTGATTACAAATATATATGCATACATATATATATATATTGCTCATTTAATAGTATGGGATAGGATAGGATACTCAGTTGTAGTGGAAATGGTAGGTATCTTTATGGAACAAAATTAATCGCTTTATGAAATAAATTCAAGACATGATCTGCGAAGGAATGAGAGCTTACAGATAAAAAGTGACCAAAGAAAAGAAGGATAGAATGTGTGAAGATGGTATGGCTAGGAACTTAGGAAGAGTTCAACTTCGAAATGACCTATTTAATATGAACAAATCACTGAACCTGTCTTGATTTCCGCACGTCTTTTTTTTCCGGTGACCACGGAAAATCAGCGCTGTGCTTTGGGTCCCCCATAGCACAGCATCATGATGAGTGAAAGCCTTCTTGTCACCAACATGACGTGCAACTGCCGACTATTTCTGTTTTATACTCGTGATTTCATATGCAGGTACTTAGATCTATTTTGTTTTTTGATTACTCTTGTCTTTTTATATGTACGTGTTTCTGTGACAAATAAACCTATTTTTCTTTCATGGAAGAAAAAGACACACTGCACCAACCCCAAATAAATTGAGCTAAGCATGCAAAAAACAAAGCTATCTATTTTTATTGGTGACAGCTATAATTTTGATCAAATCATGCCTGGAAACTAAGAACTTACAACGTGATTCGCAAATTGGGTCTTTGTAGTATCTAATATGGGTGTATATAGGTCATATAATAATAAATGATCATTCATTTATTATTATCTTACTCAACCAGTCTATCCGACATTTGTTTACGCACGTGTAATTCCATTAATTATACCTACTCCATAAACCAATACCATAGCTTTACCTAACAAAAATAAAAGTAACACAAACTAAACAAGAAACTAAGAACCAAGAAAAAAAAAGGTTTACCTCGTTTATATTGTAATTACCTATATTATTATGTATTATGGAGCTTCAACTATATTTTAATTAAGTTTTGTTAGTATCTAACCATAAACTTATCACACTTTTATTTTTGACAACTGCTCAAGAGATTTCGAGCTAAAGATAGCTCCAAATCTGTGAGCGTACCTACTGAATGATCATATTAAAGCTAAGCTACTCTCACCGAAGAAAAATTGTGTTTTGATTAATGGTTGTGTTGTCAACACGTGTTGGAGACAAAATTTTCTGTAATTACTTAGGCACCCTTAAGTTGTTAACAACATTTTGTAATAAATGTCGAGAATTTCGGTAAATATCAAAGGAATCCGCGTGTTGGTATTTATTGCATTGTACGTTTTGTTTAGTTGGGAACAACAATTGAGAACAAAAACATCAAACAACATAATTAATCTAATAACGTCTACGTAATTGTATCATCGTCGTTCGACAACATTCTGCCAACCAAATACTGAACTGAAATGTTCCTCAAATTGTTGAAGACTTTTTAATTTGGTGTGTACAAAATGTAAATGTAATGTTGATGACTTTCTATGAAGAATCGCGAACAGTTACAAACAGAAATTGCCTACTATTTCGGTGGAAATGCACCATTAGGTAGACTTCTTTACAAGGAAAATAATTCTCCTCAATGAGACGGACTACAAAAAATATGGCTGGATTATGTACCTACCTACATTATAAGATGGAAAAAAGGTAATTATAAGCTGTGGTGACAGTAGATAGCAATAGATGGACGAAAAACATGTATTGCGATATTCCTAAGAAAATCTATAATTACATGCTGTATATGAGCAGAATGATTATTTTGTATACTAATGTGTGGCGCCATCAGCGCCACATGCGAACTACGCATCAAAGACCTGACGTCACACAAATCCTGCATCGCGCTAACAGTGTTTACCGCGCTATATATATGTAAGTATATATAACTTTCCGACATGTATCTTTAGACACGATACGTCGTCTGTCTCCCTTTTCTATGGAGGATGAGTTAACTTTACACCCTGTTCCTCGTGCCTCTAAATTAGCCCAGCGTGACGTCATCATCATCACTCCCGCAAGCTTTCGTGAGGCGAGTCATACAGCCAGCCAGCACCCACGGCTTCAAAGGGTATGCTAACCTGGGCTTAGATGAGACTTAAGATGTAAACGGGCGGCGGTAGAGTTTGCCACTCGTCACGCTAAGTCTTGCAGAAAAGGGGCAAAAACTGGGCTCTGGATAGTTGATTTTGACAATCTCTATGTATGTATTTATATCGTCGTGTACCTATACTCAAGATACCGAAGGTATATCGAAGATATCTCAAAGAAAAAAAGCACCAATGATGAAAAACAAATAGCATTAATCACACATTCAGCCATTGAATCTTATAGTGAAATATTTAAAGAATGATATCACTAAAATCCTGAGCTACATCCTGTATCTGTTCGCTGTGGGTTTTTTTTAAGCAATCTTCTTTGTATGGAAAAAAAATATCAACTAGTGCAACCTGAACACAAGAGGTGTAGTGTAGCAACAACAACCTCCAAATTCACAAAAAGAAAAAGAAAGAAAATACATTTATTTGGCACAGACTAAAAGGCACACAAGTAGAAAGAAAAAATAAAATAAAAGGAAAGAATACAAAATAAAAAGTGTAAAACTGCGTTGCATGATACTAGCAGGAATGTGTGCCTCGCGGCTACGCCAAATAGGCCCAGTAAAAATGCCAGACAACTAGTGCCTGACGCTGGTTTTCAACTGGACCTGAAGGTGACGGATGTAAATCAGTTTTTCATCCCACCATCTCGGAAAGAGTATTTTTAATCTTCAGTATCTGAGTGGAAAAGCCGTTTTTATTCTCTAGAGGATAAAGTAAATTGAATTTAGAACATCGTGTGCACTAAGTTTGTGAATTAAAAAAAACATTAAACCTATTTACTGCTACCTCTATGGTGCCGAATATATCATACAACTTTTTTTTAATTTGTTAAAAACTCAGACTCGGAACCTTCTTGGTGTTCTTTTTTTGCATTTAGTCATTTCCTCGCTGAGGTGGAATGAAAAGTTACGTGTTGCACTCGAGTGCAAAGATTTTTCACCTCGTGCTCTTTTGATTCCCTCGCTAACGCTCAGGATTCTAATTTTGAATCACTCGCTGCGCTCGTGATTCAATTTTAGAATCCTTCGCTTGCTCGGTCATCAAAATTGAACACGCGGTTAAAAAGCAACTTTGCACTCTTGTATAACAAATAACTATTATATGCTGCAATGTGTAAATAATCGACTACTTACTCAAATGGTTATTTTGGGCGGTTTTCCTGTTCACCAAACGTAATAGGCTAGTTGACATTTAGTAAAATACCTTATGAATTTTGTATTATTGAATTGTTGGAAGCTAAAAATATCAAAAATCTGCTTAATTTTGTAAAACATTTTAGATTAATTAGGTAGTATTTTTTAGAAATAATTGCGTAAAATAAAGCAATTTATCACGTGACATTGAACGCGAATCAAACTCAAATCAAACTTCCAGACGACAGTTTCAAATTGTAATTAGAAACAAACTTTATACATGAGAGTTGAGAAATAGTTTCGTTTGCATTTACAATTAATTCCTATAGACATACTAAAGCCTTTCAACACCATTCCTGTTGAGGACTGATTGGTTGCGTGTCCCTCTCGCACAATGTGGCAGCGTTAGTGTTAATTAAATTAGTAGAACTTAGGTATATCTAAGCTCTTTTTTTATTTTATTTATATATATATATATATATTAATTATATTAATAATTGTATTTCCCGTGCGTGTCCCAAATTTTTTTTTTTTCTTTCTTTCTTTGTTTATATTTTGCGTAGGCACATTTAAAATTAGTACTTAAATGGAAATCGTCTACCTACGACTGTCAAGTAAACATTAGCTCAACTTATTTGCCCGCTTTGAATATAATTATTTAAAAAAATATACTACCGAGTATTATAATATTCCGACAGAAGTACTATATGAAGTTTGTGTACAAGCAACACTGTTAAAAAACTTGTAGATTTGACAGAATGAAAAGTTAATAGATTTTAGTTTCCCGAAATCTGTCAACTAGCCTATTTACCTACTAGAAGCTGACTAGTAGATGGATGATTAATTACATATTTTTAACCGAGTAGGTACATTGACTTATAATCTGTGTCAATATATAATATTCAAATATTTGGAATCAACTTTGTTTTGACTAGCGCCTTAGTTCACCGGCTTCGAAAAATTACTGAAGGTACCTGTAACAAAAAAAAAACAATACGTTAGTGAATTCGCCGTTATTATTAGGATGTTTTTATTGCTCCAATAATTTAACATATTGTAACAAAAATACAATGGCAATAACATAGTTTCGTAGTAACTCGCATTCTGACATATAATTTTCACAGAAACACTTTCTATTCCTCCCACTTATGAAGGCTATACTTACTTTCAATTTATTATGAACAAAGTTACGAATGTGTCACAGTGAAAAGCTAAGGTTAAATTAACCTAAAGCCTGGTTTTCGTGACGGTGATATGTACGGTTACCAAACCATGTCGTTTGATATCAATTACCCCGAAGTGAGGACGTTGAACTTTTGTTGCGAAATCTTAACTCAGTTTTAAGACAAGATCAACTAAATAGCTTTAATAAGCTGGCTCATACCAACCAGACTACACTACATTTAAGTAATCCTAACGAGAGACAGTCGTCGGTCTTTGTACGTGATAAGATAACTTAGCAGGTATGTAGCTAAGCTGAAAATCGTTTAGCTTTTTGTCACATACATATTATGTATATGCTCATGAATAATGCGTTTAATGTATGTATTCTCATAGAGCGAGCCCATGCGCTTGAGTCTTTTATCAGTTTCACCTTTTCTTAGGAAAATTAAACAAAATATTTTTCAATCCTCTTGCTCAAAAAGTCCGTCATTGTAGCGGACCAGAGCGGGGATAAAATAGCATATCATCCGCTAAGGAAACGAGTTTTTATATTTGTCTGTTACCAGAGAGCCTACAAAAACGAAAATGTCTTTATTCTTATGTGGAATAATCATGAATAAGGACTCGACTTATTACTGTTTCACAAAAAAGTTTTTATTTTTTTAATTGAACCAAATGCTGCGATCTCTTCGGTAGAATGCGTGCATTGCGTTGCGGCTAAAGAATTAAAAAAAGGCATATGCGCCAAATCTTTACAATTTTTCTAGTGACCGTAATATAATTTACAACAGTGAAAATATCATCATCTAGTGAAAATGGAGACCTTAATTTGCAGATGGAAGAGAAAGGAAAATAAATAATTTGCAACAAAGGTACCTTACATTTATACGTGTTTATATTATTTTCATCAAACTAAATTGGTAAGTACTAACCAAAATACAGTTTTAACACACTTATTTTTTTTTGTTTTACAGGTTGCTTTTACTTTTGGGATGTGCGGTACCTGTAGATGGATGGAACTGGCTAACATAACAGTGGAAGATGTCGAAACTGATACCCATCTTCAAGCTATACATCTGCCCAAGACAAAGTGGAGAATTTATCAAAGTCTGCCAAGATTTACGGCCGAGTGGACTGGTTGCGTCGAGATTTTCTCTCAACTATCAAAACGGAAACAGCACAAGGCAAGATATAGACAAAAATAAATTTAACAACATACCAAAAGAGATCGCCACCTATCGAAATTTACCTAATTCGGAACAGTACACTGACCATATTTTCCGAAGAGCATCCGCCACTCTCTTGGCGGGTTCTGGTGTAAATATAGCAACGCTAAAACGCCACGGTGGATATGGAGATCCGATCAAATGGCAGAAGGCTAAAAACTTCATTCAAAACAAATTTGATACCACCCAGGGTATCACAGAACGCATCAATATTCTCCCAACTAGCCCACGACCATCGACATCAAGGGATGAGTCAACTCAACTGATTAAAAGAATCAGGAATCAGTGTAGGGGGTCCCTCGGAGGGACACTCAAACCTGGAACTACGTGTATCTACTACGTTTGCCGGGAAAAAACATCTCGTTAAATATCCAGAATTGTAGAAATTGTAACTACATTTAATTTTTGATAAAATAAACGATTTAATATTGTATTGGATTATTTTATTTTCTTGCAATCGTAGTGAAAAGTTGAGTGTAACAAACCGCGCTAAACACCCATTATAACTCTTCTTTCTATTTACACCCTCGCTAAAGCTCGCTATAAGAAAGTAAAATTACCTCGTTGTAATGGGTCATTTCAGCCCCTAGTTTAACAATCTACTATTAATTTTCCATTTGCGACACTGAATTATTAAAAACAGTCTGTTTCTTTTCTTGCTTAAACAAAATGTTCAGAATTACAATAAGGTATTTGCCTTATTGTAATTCAGAACATTCTGAGGTGACTCCTTTGAGTCACCTCTGGACCTGGTGGCAGTATGAAGGTTATTGACAGAACAGGTTGTGTGATTTTCACCATTTAGCTAAGTACCTGGTCACTTGTCGCTAAAGTCGTCAGTGAGTAATCGGGCGTCGGCACACTACAGTCGAACTTGATACAGACCTACCGAAAACCATAGTCCGTATCGTAGGACCAGAATTTATCAACCAGTGGTTGATCAGTGTTTTCTTAGATTTTCATGACCACGTAAGTTTTTATTTAGGTACAAAAAGTTTCATGCTTATATTTTTTAAATATACTTATGTTATTTTTATAAATTAGGTATAGACGCCAGCACGTCAACCTACCCGAAACTGTCAAATTATCCCAATCAACTTTGAACTTTATGTTTTAGTGATAAAGTTGAAAATCTATTAAAGAAATTTGACATATTGTAGTAGGTTGATGTGCTGGCGTCTGTACATTGCGGTAAGCAAATCAGACTTACATTGTTTTAAAGTATTTTTTTTTTTTAAGTACATAGGTACTAGGTAGCGAGTTAATCAATCCACTCGTTATATAACTGGACCGACCATAATTGTGTAACACACGATTAATCACAATCTGAATCATTTTGATGGATAATGCTAATCCATTGCTTCATATGTTCGAAAAAATTATCTGCTCAATAACTTCGCAATCAATGTTGTTGATCTGTCAAAATGAAATAGATTTTAATTGATCGTGTGTTACGCAATTAGGGTGCTGGTAGTAATATTAAGGTCATTGATAGAACAGATTGTCCGTGGTCAGCTAGTCATTGGTCAATAAACTCGCCAGAGGCAGGGAGTAAGCGGGCGACGGCACACTACAGTCGAACTTGATACGCACCGTTGACCGTATTCCGTATCGTGGGACCAGAATACCTATATCAAACAAGTGGTTGATCAGTGTTTTCTTGGATTTTCATGACCACGTAAGTTTTAATTTAGCTCATCATTTATATATTTTTAAATAATTAGGTTTTAATTGAATCAATTAGGTGTAAGTACATTGCGGTGGCTAAGTAGTGATAAGTCAAAGTTAAATAATTTATTTCAATTAGGCACAAAACCGGCTTCAAACGTCAAAATTTACAAAAAATAATAATAATTGATTCTAGTCGCCCCTTCCAAAAGGCAGTTTTCGTATGGAGAAGAATGGGCAAGAAACTCCACCGTTAGTTACTCTTTTAAAATGTTTTCACAATATCTTGTGTACTCTAATATTGAACTTACACAACTTAACGAATACGGTTACATTGTGTAAGAATAAATAATTCGGACAGAGTTAATCGATCCACTTTTTGTAACAAAATAAAGGCTTGATTGTATATTTATGTTGATCAAGTAACTAAATTACAAAGCTTTAGTAGCTTTAAAATTATAAAGCTAGAGTCTAGAGTTTCAGAAGACCTGTAGGTAATGCTTTTTTTGTGTACCTTTGTAAAGTTCTCTTTTAATTTATATAAAAGACCAGAATGGTAGGTTGGTTATGTCATGAAACAATACCTAATTCATTCATTCACCCAGGCAAAGCAATCTTAAACCAGCACTAATTGCGTAACACACGATCTACTACAATGTGAATCGTTTTGAAGGATATTGTTAATCCATTGCTTCATATGTTCGAAAAATTTGTCTGCTCAACAACGTAAATAACGTAATTAATGTTGTTGAACTGTCAAAATGAAACAGATTGTGATTGATCGTGTATCACGCAATTAGGTTGCAGAAGGTTTAATTAAGTTTGCAAAATATACATTTACTTATTTAAATATAAAGGCCATAAAATAAATAACATTTCCAGAAATTCAAGAATAAATAATAATCTATTCTAATCTCTAACTAAAAAAAACCAGAGTAATTACAAATAACCGTGCGTTATTATATCACAGCTAGTAGGTACCTACTTATTTTCATAAATACCACCTGGAGTCAGGGGTCAGAAGGTCAAACATAATTATTATTTATGCACAAACTAGTTTTACACAGTTACTAGTGGTAAACACAAAAACCATCGTACATGCACATTTTCTTTACAATTACGTATATTTAATTACTTACTCTGTGAACTTATTTCAGCTTCCAAAGTATACTTATTTTAAGTCTTTATTTGGACTCATAGCTTCCGCCTTATAAATTGATTCAACGGGTCCCAAGCACGAACACACAACGTTAACCTCGAAGCTATATAGCTTATAGGTTAACGTTCTGTTATTTAGATTTTCCTATGGTCTAAAAAAACAAGTTCTGGCATTCCGCGCTACACATGCTTCCGTCACTATCCAGTTGCCACTTTATTGCTACAAAACACAAATTAAGGGTACGCTAGTCGGTCACTCTTCCACACAAATGAAGTATGATGATTACTCGTCTGTTTGACGGTGTACGTACATAACTAAAAATTATATCAATCTGTCTCGTATTACCTAGCCCTGTATGGAAGCAGAATTAGAAAAAAATATTGGTTTGGGAGATAAGAGCGTCGAAACTTCCATATTTCAACACTAATTTTACCTCGTTTTTGGGCGCAAATAAATAACTTATGTAGTAAAAAAAAAAAATAGATACCGTACAGGGATAGATAAATGTAAATACAACCAGTAGTTTTTCCATAATACCTATATGCCTAGTCTGTTCATGAAATTGTACGCGCTCGTTTTCTTTATAAGTCATCGTTCATTTCACATAATAAATTAATAAATATATAAATAAAAACTAGATAAATAAATACCAAATAAATAAAATTAAATAATTAGACTAATTAGCATGCATATTAGTCACGCCCACCGAGTTCGAGCCGTCAACTAGTGTAGGTACCCTTAAGGAAAGATATTATTCAATCACCATTCTGTTAAAAAATACATACAAAGCATTCAAATTGTCGTTTCGTTTGTCTAATCAAACGAAACAATTCAATTTAAACAATTAAAACCTCATTGTTTTATAGGATTCGCACAGGTAATAAAGGTGGTTGGGGAGTTATTACACACTACTGATAACATAGATTTGATGACATAGAGTTGTGTCTCCCACGTGACCAGTGTGTCACAGAATGCTATGCCTGGCGAAGTATAAATATTCATATATAATATTCATAAAAATATTCTATGACAAGCTTTTTTTTTTGTAAACCTACTACGGTGACGTCAAGTATACTAATCAGCATTATTATCTTTCGTAAAGGCCTCCTCCAATGATTTCCATTTATCTCTATTTTTTGCTGTTTGTTTGTTCCTGCAGTTTTCTTTAAATCATCCTCCCGTCTTATGTAGGGTCTCCCTGCTCGGCGTCTGCCTGCCGGGCACTTCCATGTGGTGACATTTATAGTCCACCTGTTATCCACGTATTGGTCTACATGGCCGGCCCATCTGAATGTTGTGTTTAGGTTAGTCAGCGCTCTATTGCTCTAGTATAATTTCTTATTTTTGTGTGTCGTATATTGTGCATTTTCTTCATATTCAACATTATTACGTTCCATTCCTTTCTGGCACGAACTAGTTTTGTTTTTATTCCTTTTCGTAATTTTCCACGTCTGGCAGCCGTACGATAGAGAGGGCAGAATATCCATAGTTTTCTTTTAAAGCTTTGTGATATGTCACTTTTAAATACTTCTTCTATATATATGTTATGCATGGAATAAAAGGGTTTTTATTTATTACCTTTTGCATGGTTTTTTGTCACCGCAAAATGTTGGCCCCTTTGATCACCCCTGAGGTTTCTACTGCCAAGAACGGCCAAGGTAGCAATTTTTAGGGTAGCCTAAATTACCTCATACTAGTTGATGAATTTTATTCATGTGGGTTGATAACAACTAAATTGCCAATGCACAATCGACAACCATGTGCTCGCTAGACTGGTTTGTAAGTTATTAAAAATAAACTAAATATACTAGTCTCTTCGTTTGAATGTCGAATGTTAGACTGCACGTAGTAACGCCACTCACTGGTTCATAGCGAATATAATGTTGTAATAATATGTTATTAATAAAGTAACGAAACTGTGGCCTTCAGCGTAGACAGCGTAATACTATCAGTAATACGGCAGCAACTCGAGCTTGAAGAGGATTGATCTAATTTTGACACGTAGAAGATGGAATGGCAAAAAAAAACGTTATAACTAGTTATTATTTCTACATGTACATTGTTCAATGTCATAGAAACCCGTCAGGTGTCTTTTTTTATTTTTTTTATTACTTATGTGCACACAGTAAAGTAGTTACAGATACGACTTTTTAATGGTTCTGCTTATTTCTTAAGAAATATCGTCCAGCAGACCTGCACCTTCCTTTCATCTTCTGAATGTTAAATAATGTATAGCATATACCAAGTGAGCAACGCCTAAAGAAAATATTACCGACAAGAAAGTCTTTAGTGCGCAAGCTTGAGAAATACTTAACGGTGGTAATTGAATGCTGTCAGTTGGAAGGACACCTAATATGGAACGAATGTAAGTTCCGAACAGAAACTCACGCGTAATCATGATTAGCACTCGCAAGGCAGAACTTTAGTCCGGACATTTAATACGTAAAATGATCGTTACTGTGAAAAGGAGGACTCAGCAAAGAGCTTGATGCAGATAAGGAATGTACATAATTATTTGCCCTACGCAGGCAATTATTTTCTGACCTGTTACGCCACCACTGGACTCTGGAGTAGTTAAGTTATCTGGCATATAATTTCATACAAATTCGTACATTACATTTACGGTGTTCCTCAGTTGTCCTTAAACTGACTATTGTAACATAAAAAAGACGAAAACCAACAATCAATGACGAAACGTGGGGCGTCTGGACCCCAGGATGTTTAAAAAGTAATTATTGTAGTTCTGTTTGTTTATGGGTACTATATCCAGCCTACCATAGCCGCCAGGATGTAGATTTCATAGATACATCTAACAATCCTCCACAGTAGATTCATATCGGTAAAAGGAAGACAGAAATGTGTTACCTGTGACACAGAATAGTAGGTACAGAAGGCGCACTCCGCATTTTAGGTATGAAGCTGCAAGTACGCGACGGGCTCGTCTTGTCGGGCCAATTCAGTGAGCGTAAAATAGTCAGAAAATATAAGAGTTATGCGATAGAAAGAGAGGCAACTTATAGGTGAATCTAACTGTAGGTAATAAGCGCAGTGCGACCTGAATTGAACTTCATTGTGTCTTAGCAAGAGTCGCTTTTTATTTGAATGAATTTGCGGAGTGAACCATCGGCATCGGTATTATTCTGTGCCTGTGAGTAAGTTTTGGCATCCTTGAAAACAGGTTAAATTATGATGCTTTTAGGTTGAAACGCGAGCATAACAAATATGTATTTACAGAATTATAATCATTAGAATCATTAACACATATCTCTAAGTTAGATTTGTTCCATTGAATGACTTTTTCATGAAATCATGAAAAAACTACATAACATAACATCACGCCATGTTTCCCCGAAGGGTTGGGCAGAGGTGTACCTGTAGCAGGTACACCCACATTTCGCCAGTTGTGTTTAAGTCCCATGTAATAGGGGGCGAGCCTATTGCCATCACCCGGGCACAAATCCAGACTCCGAGCTGCTACTGAGAAATTCCAGATAGAAAAACCCAATAACACTTTGCCCAACCCGGGAATCGAACCCAGGACCTCATGCTCAGTAGTAGCGCTTGCGACCACTAGACCAACGAGGCAATGAAAAATCGAATGGTCGCGAATCATATTTTAATCAAGATACAACCTGACACTGACCTGGAAATTGCAAAAAAAACGTAAGAAAATTTGAATTTCGCGGGCTACCCTTGCGGATCAACCTTAAACTTTAAAGATTACCAAGCTCATTTGTTGCCATGTATGAATTCTAAAAATCAAATTTTCATTAAATAAACATGGTCCAAAACTTTTGATATTCATCAATGCTTGATTTGCATCTTAAAAGAATTTAGTGACGTATGTGTATCGCATGCATATTAAAAATACTGTCCAGTTTTTGTAGAACCTGACTACTTTTTTTTACTATTTTTTTTCTTTCAGAAAATTATAAATAATGTTTCAACGGGTGACATGGTTCATCCTGATACTTTCGACGATAATCGATCAAAACCGGATAATTTGTCAGAATGACGTGTCCTACATACAGAATCCTATAGTTAATTTACTGATGCAATCGGTGGCACCGAACTACACGCCAAAGAACCCTGGTGATCTCTTTGATATATTAAGGGACAGGTATCCACTGCCCAATGGTGAGTAACTGTATTTTAAATTCTTTGGTACGTAACTAAATTGTATTTTTTGCTACGAGAGTATTATCCAACAGCAGAAACTAGTAGACCGTCGTCAGGGGTGCACGTGCGATGCGATGCGTTCGGACCCTGTTGACGTGTTTAGTTCGAGTGGTGCGTGTTGTGTAGTGTCATGGATTATTATTAATGACACTCGTAGTGAGTTTTTTAAAGTGAGGTTGTTTTTGTTTTGGTGGTAGTGACCTTGAGTCGCCAAGTCAAATACATTGCACACATACATGCAGAGGTGCACCGGTGGGACAAGGCTTGGCCAGGCTAATCTAGTTAGATCTTTCCATATATTATTTCAGTGACTTGCTCCTTTCTGCAAGACCGCTTTTATTTAAGTCACTAGTTAATTTTGTGCCTACATGTTTAATTGGTCTTATGGGCGAAATAATGTAAGATATAATGCGTGTGTGACAGTAATACCTAATAATATTATGTGCTGTGTTCCAAAATCATTTCTGTGTCGGAGCTTTGTTTTGTGAGTGGTGCGTGGTGTTTTTACAATCCCGGGCGCGCATACCTAACCTAACTTTGAAAACGGAATTCCGTGCACTCGATGACTACTTTTACTTTCAGCCCCTTTTGCGCATCAGTTGGTATTTTAAAATTTATAATACTCACTATTTGTGTATATTATGGAATGCTATATCGGGGTATGGTCAAATAGCCCTTACGGTGTTCAGATATGCCGCCCGCGATAGTGCGAACAGAAAACAATTATTCGGGCGACGTGGGTCGGAATTTTTGTCTGGTCTTCAAATATAATAAATTAATTACTTATGCCGATAACTCAGAACTAGGTATATCATTTGCACTCGTGTTAACCTGAGGTGAACACCGGCGAGCAGAACTTGTACTGCGTCGGAAGTGGACATAATCAACGAGGAGCGGGCCCATCGCGGCCTGGACACTGCTGCGGACAACTCATCAGAACGAAGAAGAAAAGAGTCGAGAAAGCAGTTCAACCCCGCAATAAGATTCACCGGTGAACTTGAACCATCCTGCGGAGAAAGTTATCATGAGAGACTTGATTAACCACGCTAGGAATAAACCAAGACAAAAGAAAATTCATGAAATGTTAGACAGAAAAACCGTAACCAAACGCATCAAGAATCACAGGATGTGCTTTCTCGCACATGTTCATGTCGGTTTGCGGCGCCACCATGCAGTATCGACTTAATAATTCCATCCAAAATAATTTTTAGATGGACACGGATGAAGACCAAGATAAGATTAAGAAAACTGCTAGCGAGATTTACAAAAAACCTGAAACGAAAAGCAGCGAGAACCTCAGACGAAGACATTGTAAACAGCAAAGAGCAGATGCACCAATGAAGCTGGACCAAAACCTGAATCAACCAAACGGCGCCGCGCCATCATAAAGAATACCCATCCATAGATAAATATCACCCGTCGCTCTATTTTCCATATTCAAGGATGCACATCCGGTATGGCTCGCAAATCCTTCCTTATCCTAAGGGCACGTCTTCTCTACCATTACCGCGCCCCCCGGTCTACTCCTTGATATAAAATGGCCTCTGTAGCCCCACGAAGGACGAGGCTCCGGGGGCTAGTGCTAACTTCTAGTTACAGCTCTATGTAAGCGGGCACGCCCTTTATGCCTGGAGGCTTTATTTTCTTTTTTTAGATATTGTTTACGTTTAGTTATTTTTATATCTGCTTGAGTATAGTTCTCGATGTTTTTTGGTTGGTATATTGGCGTTTGCTAGCTGTCATAAGGCTATTAATTTATAATTTAAATTGTGTTTTGCGTAATTATCTTATAAATTATTGTATAGAATCTTTTTTTTTTCTTTACTGAACAGACAGCTGTGCTGCTGGGGAATTTGTTGCGCCACTTCTTCTTCCCAGCAAAAGCACTAGGAAGTGGTGAAGGGTGGGCGTTTTGGGGGACTGTCTTATGTAATTTTGACGTTCTAAAAGTGCTGATTCTCAGCCTAGTTTGAATAAATGACTTTTAAATTTTGAATTTTGAGTGCAAATCTCGGGGTTCATTCGATTTATCGAGTCTGGTTAAACCACGCCGGGGTCGGTGTTTCCATTCATTCATACGAGAGTATTATCCAACAGATATTAATCTAATAAAACACATCGGATTATACTTAGAAATAGCGTTTTAAATACTAAAATGATAAGATAAAATTAATATCTTTAAATACTTAAGGATAAAATACCATTTAAAGAGGATAGTCTTTTTTTATTCGGCGATTAGGCCCACCAAAAATTTTGGCGTAGGGAACCCTAGGAACCCTCACTTGTGTGTCTGTCTGTTCGTCTGTTACAGCCGATTTGCTCCGAATCTACTGGACCAATTTATTTGAAAGGTACACATATAAATTTCTGCTACTACTTTACGCTAGAGTAAGGAACTGATTTTCTTGAATCATAGCTAAGAATACTCTCTATCAAGTAAAATATTAAACAAAACAAAAAAAAACTAAATCGGTTCAGCAGTTTGCGAGCTACGAAACCGCAGACAGACACACAAATACACACGTTAAACTTATAGCATCCCACTTTTTCCGTCACTAGCTAATAAGAAAACAGTTAACGTATCTGACTGTTTAAAAGTAGGCATTTGTAATGTTACACTTTTACAAAAGATATTCACTTAACTCATTATTGAAACCAATATTTTACACATTTCCAGGTTTAAAATCTCCACTATCAGAGTATGACTATATCATCGTGGGGGCCGGGTCAGCCGGCTGCGTCCTGGCTGCTCGTCTGACTGAGGATCCTAACGTCAATGTCCTCTTGTTGGAGGCCGGTAGACCTGAGAACGTCTTCACTGACATCCCTGGGATGGCACCGTTCTTTCAACGCACGGAATATGCTTGGCCTTACTATATGGAACCCCAGCCTGGAGTCTGTTTAGGTAAATATTCGATAACTATCAGCTTATTCTGGATTCAGAGTAGTCTCATATGAATACAAAAATTACTTTGGAATAAAATTTAATGTCAAAACTAGTTTTAAAATTGCTAATAAAGGCTGTAACTGAAACATCATGTCATAACACTATAATGTAACTAATGCGAGAGACTGTAACTTCGAAATATTTTACAATCAACAGGTAATGTGGCCCAGTTGCATACGGAATTGACTTCTAGTTGAATTAGCGTTTACATTGATGTGCAAATAAAATGATGTTTCAGAACACACATATCCGTTAAGACAAATCACGGCTACATTTTAAACGCACACTACATAATTATTTACAGCTCATATTCAATTTACAATAAATTAATATTTTATTCCTTCTGTTACAGGCATGTTAAACCAAAGATGCTACTGGCCGAGAGGGCGGGCTGTGGGAGGCACCAGCACCATAAACTACATGATCTACACCAGAGGACGACCTGAGGAATGGGACAGAATCGCAGCGGCAGGAAACTATGGCTGGTAATGAATTCCCAGCTTTACATCTTACATTTCAAAATATAAATACTGATACATACACCACAATTCAATCTGACCCAAATAAAAGAAGGAACATACTAATGAAAAATAAAAAAGGTAGGTAACGTAGGTAATTATTTTGTATTTTATTTATTTTAGAAGTATGTATGTATGTTAGTAAGTATATTCTCATATAATTTGTTTTATTTTATTAACTAAGTGAATTGTTTTGATTTGATGTATTTTACTTTCTCTCTACTCTTACACACGGTGTCTAGATCTCTTTTTACCCTCTGTCCTATCGCAGGTATGCTGGAAGAGATTTCTTTAGAAATAAGCATCACCTTTGTACGTATTTTTCTGTTCTTTTCATCTTGTCTGTTAATATAAGTGTGTACATAAATGGTTAAAAAAAATACTCACAGTTTCATAATTGACCGAGCGAGCGAAGCGTCTCTGCTTCAAGTCTGGCAAAATTTGCTTTCGTGTGTCAGTTTGTTGGTACACCTCTACAGGTCGTATTTTACAACCGATCAAGACGAAACTTGATATCCTATATACCAAGTTTCGTCCTGGGCCTCAAGTCTGCTATTACAATAGTGTCAGAATGGTCTATCATTGATTTTATAATTGTTGATTTTGCCAAGTTTGGTAATCTAATAATATATTGGCATCATTATGACTTCCCAGTGGTCAGCCACTGACACTCCATTGAAAGAAATGGCATCTATTGGTAATCTCGTACATAATGACAAAATGAATGACTGACTTAGGCGGTAATCTGCTAAAATTGTGACAGTTCCTTTGATCAGTGACCTACGATTAGAACGTCATTGTGCAGTCATTGCTTTTAATTCGCTACGAATATCGTGTTTGTGGAATACAATGATCAACCAATGATCGACCATTATGAATTTAGCAGATTACAAACTTTTAGCAAAATGACAATAGGATCGTGTTGGAATGACGAATTTATAAAAATAGCAGACTTGGGCCCCTGATCGGTTGTAAATCGGTTTTACGACTTTATAGTTTTTTTTTGTCGTCCAGGAGTTTTGATTGAAAAACTTACTCCCAAAAGGGGGCTTCTGGATATCTCCGCCTAGTGAGATCCGATTTCGATGGTTCTTTTTTATTTGAAAGGTAGTTAAAGTACGTCTTATAAAAATTTGATTGCAACCTAAAACTCTGTCCTCCCATATCTATTAACACTGTTATTTGAAAATATTGTAAAAGCCAATTATTTTCAAAAGAGTAACGGTAGATTTTCTTGCGGACTCTTCTCCATAGCTCTTTAGCTTCCGATATTTCATAAGTGCCCATGTTGGTTTATGTGAAATAAAATATTTTGAATTTGAATTGAATTGACTCACAAGTCGCGGCCGTTACACTGGACCACTACTGCTCACAGTATCTTCAAACAGTCACATTACTTAATATACAAATAATAATCATTTTATTTTCTACTTGCTTCCAGGTCCTACGGAGAAGTTCTCAAATACTACATGAAATCGGAGAATGCAAATTTAAATGGATATGAAAATTCTCCATATCGAGGAAGGAACGGTGAAATGAATATCGAATTCGTAAACTTCAAGTAAGTTATGATCATGATTTTATCTGCTTAATCAAACTATTATCCATGCGTCATGTTCGTGAACGGGCGCCGTCAGTTGGGACTGGTCATCTCTTAACTGTCATGGCTTATTTTAATTTATTTTAAGTTTTTGAATTATTCTTTTTTTTCTTCTTTTTATTACGGACGTTTTTATGAACGTGCACGTCTTATTACATTGTTCTCACATGCATAATTTCAAAATGAATGATGTAACCAATTTTTTGTTTCAAGTTTTTAGTGTCCGTGGAGTTTCTTGTCCGTTCTTCTCCATAGGTACCTACTACGCTTTGGAATGGGCAACTAGCTTCATATTTTTGACTGACCGACCCCTTGACAATTCAAGTGCCTGTAAATGGTTTAATTGAAATAAATGCTTTGAGTTTGTGTTTGATTAATAAAATCAAATCATAAATATTGTAATCGTATTTTACTGCCATCGCTGTAAACAACTAATGTGCATATAAAGCCGCAACAATCCGGGTATATACCAAATACTAATATAATGATTTGAATTACGAGGCCCTACATATCTACTTAAATACAATATGAATATGACGAATAGACCATTCTGTTTTTATTTAACTCTTTATTTACTTGTTTGAGGATATTACTAAGACCTCGGCTAAATTTAAAAGCTTACGTAGATATTCAGAGGACTTGAGATGGATCTTCTATATCAGAAGAATGGTCCCATTAAAACCGTTTTTAATTTCCTCTTACTGTTTTCAGGACGCCACTAGTTGAAGCCTTCTTAGAAGCAGGAAGAATATTGGGTAGCCCTACAGTGGACTACAATTCTCCAGAGCAACTCGGATTTGGATACGTTCAAACGAATATGAGAAACGGCAGAAGACTGAGCGCCGCCAAAGCATTTCTACACCCCAACAAGAAACGACCCAACTTGCATATACTACCATCAACAACAGTGACAAGAGTACTTATAAACAAACTTACACAAACCGCTTATGGAGTAGAATACGTCAGAAATCGTTTGAGTAATAAAGTTAGAGCGCGAAAGGAAGTAATATTGTCCGCTGGACCGATAGCGTCGCCCCAGTTACTCATGTTATCAGGAGTAGGTCCCAAAGAGCATCTCAGGAGTCACAGTATTCCTGTTATAAAAAACTTGCCCGTCGGTCGAACGCTTTATGATCACATAACGTACCCGGGATTAATGTTCACTATCAATGTCACAAATGTAGGCTTTAACGAAAATAGAGACGGATCTATTCAAAACGTGCTGGAGTGGACGCAGTTCGGTGACAATGTAGTCGCGAGTCCTGGCGGCGTGGAAGGCATCGGATACATCAAAACTCCTTTATCTAATCAACATGACCGAATACCAGATATTGAATTTATAAGTCTCGGCGGTGCACTTACGGCTGATGGCGGAGCATCAGGAAGCAAAGCAGTGCGACGAGGAATGATGATTTCTCCAGAATTATTCGACAAAGCTTTTGGAACAATAGACAATAAGGAGGCATGGAGTATATTTCCTATGTTGCTGCATCCTAAATCAGTAGGATATCTTGAGTTAAAAAATAAAAATCCTTTTAGTTATCCTCTACTACATGGTAATTATTTCACGCATCGTATTGATGTAGCAACGATGATTGCTTCAATACGTTATGTGCAGGCATTGGCTTCGACACCACCGTTCCAACGTTTCGGGTCAAGGTTGCACAAAGCGAATTTCTCGACATGTCGAGGGTTGGCTTACGACTCTGATCAATACTGGGAGTGCGCGTTGCGTACACTCACTGTTACTCTGCATCATCAAATAGCGACGTGTCGCATGGGTCCAGTAGGCGACCCGCTGGCAGTGGTAGATCCAGAATTACGAGTTCACGGTATAAATAATCTTCGCGTCGTCGACTCTAGTATTTTACCGCGGACTGTTTCTGTGCACACGCATGCCCCAGCAGTAATGATTGGAGAAAAGGCTGCAGATATGCTTAAGACCACTTGGAACTAGACAAGATATTGTTACAATTAAAATTAGTAGGTAACACAGTTTGTTATTTATGAATACTTAGTATTTTAAACCGCAGCCAAAAATATGTTACAATTATTAAAATAATGTTTGCTCAGCCAGTGTTTTTTTTAAATTTTGATTAACTGTGTCGTCTCCTCTCTGCCGGCTTGACTATACCGCTCATTTTAATAAATGTACATTTAAAGAACAGATTGCTGTTTTGCAATTTGAAAACTACAATAGAAAATTATTTTAAAAATAACCCGATTACAAAACACATAACTCAAAAGATAAAAACAAACATTAAACAAAAGTTGCACCATATTTCAGGTTATTGCTTTGTGCATGCAATGCCTTTCAAAAACCAAAATTCAGTAAGTATATAATTATGCTTGTTTTTCTCTTTTCCGCAATATGTTTTTGCAGCCGGGTTTTTTTTTTATAATTTGCTTTATTTCAAGCTTTTTATTTTATTTGTGTATTTGAATTGACTCATAACTAGCTTTTATTTGATGCCTTCCCCTCCCTTTTTTTTATTTGCAGATGCATTGTGGACGTTACATAGGCTATATAAATATTATATAGCCTATGTAACGCCTACAATTAAGATGAATCAAACGACACTTCATATGTTGAAATCCATGAAACCGTTTAGACTACAGAGCGTGCCAAAGAGATAGACATTTATACCCTCGAAAAAAATTACCCTCCTTCTGGGGCATGTGGGTAAATAATCATTTACAGTTACAGCTGATAGAAAGCGACGATCAGAAAGTGCCTTGATAAGTTCTTTGCGGTAGATACATTTTATCGCAATAGCAAAATTCAAAATTCAGGATTACCGTTCGAGTATAAGCGTGTATGGCCACCATAAGATAATCTATACCTACATATTATAAATTAAAGTCGCTTTTCGTGTCTGTCTGTGTGACCGCGTTGTTCTTCTAAACTGCGTAACGGATTTTGATGCGGTTTTTACCATAATTCAGAGAATTTATTCCGGAAGGTTTATACAGGGTGGCCCGTGAAACGAGGCTCTCCAATAGCTTCCCGAAACAGCCCCAATAAGTATGTTCAGCGATTATTTATAGTTTAGTAGCTAGACGGTTTATAATATTTTCAGGAAAATTCTCACTTGAATTCAGACTTAAGTTTTTCGCTTTATGTTAAGTTTTTTTTTTTTTGTAAGTCTGTTAGGGAAAACCCGGCCCAGTTGATTAACACCCTTGCACTTAAGGGGCCTGCGGAGCCTGCGTGGTTCATACAAACATTATACCAAAATAATTTGTAAATCAAACTTATTCTTAAGGTACTCGTAGTGTGTATTTATTCCGATTGGATGGAGGACAAATTATTTTGGTTTTAAGTTTGTATGAACTACGCATGCTCCGCCAGCCCGTTAAACTAGCGATTGAGCTCGAAGAACAGCAGTGCTATTCTGTAACAATCTCACCGTGAAAAATTAGGTGAAGTTAACGTGAAGTGAGCTGTCATTTCACCTGCTGCTAAGGACTGACAGCTCACTCAGTGCTCACTTCACCTAAGTTTTCACGGTGAGATGGTTACAGAATAGCACTGCAGGACATCGTTTTCACTAAACGAGTTGGGACCGTTCGGCGTGAGTGGCGTGACCACACCGAAGTCGAAGCGCAAGCGAAAGCAAACCTAAATAGTCTTTGAAAGTACGTAAAGATTGCGAGGTGAGAACTTTTACCCATATTGATGGGTAAAAATCATTCAAAACATACGTCATGAAAAATCGTTTAAATAAATTGTTTATTTTGAATGAGTGTTATGAGGCGTGCACTTTTGGACTTACCAAATATATTTTATGTTCGAATTACACGGTGCTGCTTGAGAATGTTCTAATTAGTCCATTGTTTTGTTTACTATCTAGCTTATTCCTATTTCATTGTTGCATATCCTTGTTAAATACATAATTTTAGTTTTAAATAATTTTTAATATAATTTGTACAATACACGTTCCAGTCATTTAGTTCTTTAAGTTGCCATGTTTTACATAAAATCTACGCTGCCCACGGTGTCAGACCATATTTCTATATTTTTTCTATGCGATTTACAAATACACTTACACTGCACTTTATTTATTTACCACAACAATATTGTTTACATGCATCTTTTATCAATCTGTGAGTTCTTTTATTTAGTATATTCCGTGATATTTTTATTTATCGTTAGTAAATTATTATCTATTCAATTATGTCTAATAAATGGTACAGTGGCGGAGCGTGGCAAGACAGAGGGGAAAGCCGGATACTAAAAAAAAAAAAAAAAAACTCACTTCACCTTTCCTGTCATCTTGAATCAGAGAATTTTTTAATCTAACAAAAGAGAGAAACTATTCCCTAAGGAATTTTACTAGGCACCAACTTACAGGGGGTGTCCTACATGACTTGCAAGACTTGCTATTTACTTGCAAGTACGCGTACCAAGTCGCGACGCGAAATACTCGCAAGGCTTCAAAGTATTTTATTCGGCTACTCGCTCCTTCGACACTCGACGCGATTCTGCTCCTTATTTATATTTAGTTATGGATCAATGTTCTATGCAAGTATTTTTACTTTAAAGGTTTCATAAGTTTTTTTTTTTTGTAAACGCGATTGTGTCCTTTATTTATACAATGTGGAGCAGGACGATTGACATTCCTCAAAACCACATAAAGAGTGTCATGTTCTTTACCCGTATACAAAAAATCAATCAAATCCAATGAATACTTTAGCCACAGGAAATTATTTTTCATTTTCTTATTTTTCAACATGATGTAGATCTGAGTCCGTAATAATAGGTAAACATTGTAAGGTCAAGAACCTGTGCAAAACGTACGATTCTATCCTCTACGTCTCAATATGCTTGAGAGACAGAGAAAGGTGTCATACGATTCCACTCTGACGCGCCCCGCCCAGTCCCACAAAATAATACTACAACTAGAAAGAAAAAGAAATATTACTTACGCAAATTATGCATTAGTGGTGCATAGACAATTGCGAGTGTGTGTGTGAGCGGAATTTTTTCGGCAGTCTCGGGACTCTGTCACAGTCAGTGCATAGCGGCGCCTTTTGAGGAGCGCACACGGCTACTTTTTTATCACGAGACGAGCCGCGCGCGCATTGTTGTGATTTTGTGAAAAAAATTAGTTGTTATTTGTGATTAAAGACGATTTAGTGTGACTTATTGTTCAGTGTTAGTTTAATATTAGTTAGTTAATTAGGTATCGATGTCGCTTGTGCATAATGAACAACGGTGGAAACCTTGAAAATTTATAAATTTGACTATTGATGTAAATTCTGATTGTGATGTGATATTATGTGATTAATTATTCAATCAGTGATCTTTTAATTAACAACGCGCAACTTAGTGAGTTTATGCCGCTAATTTGTTGTTCTCCGACTAAACTACCTACCCACGTCCACCTACGCCCGCACCGCAGCGCAGGCGCCGCCCCCCGCCAAACCCGCATCGGGCCGCGCAACAGGTTAGTGACTTTTCGTAGATAAAGCGTGTTTACTTTTTATGCAGTTGATTCTGCTATTTATTTTGTTTGAAAATTGCAATTTTTCAATTTTCCATTAACTACTAATCTTCGTATTTTAAAATGTTTCTATGGACTAGTACTGTGCTCGTTTTAATTTAATGTCGTAAGTCCAGATCCACATTGTATACAGTTACGGATCAATGTTCTATGCAAGTATTTTTGTTCCACCAAGGCGACCAAGTGCCGACCCGAAATACTCGCAAGACTTCAACGTATTTTATTCGGCTACTCGTTCCTTCGACACTCGACGCGATTCTGCTCCTTATTTATATATGGTTACTAATCAATAATCTATGCAAATTTTTAATTTTAAAAGTTTAGTAAGAATTTTTTTGTACACGCGATTGTGCTCTTTATTTATATACAGTTACGGATCAATGTTCTATGCAAGTATTTTTCTTCCACCAATACTTGGAAATTATCCTCTTTCGCATACGCGATTGTACTCCTTATTTGTATGAACAGACGGAACTATTTTCGATGCAGAAAAAATACTTGAAGGTATTTCGAGCCCTGGTTTTTGGCGCTGGTACCTAAAGGTGGACGTACTTGGAAGCCTTGGTACTCGATTTTGCAACTACGACTCAGATGCACCTCGACCTCACGGCTACTTGTGATTATAGCATTAAAAAATAAGTTAATTGATCCAGCGAGGGTCATTAAGTGCCTGCGAGTCTTAACACCGCGATTGAAAAATGCGCGTCATAGGCACAGCGCCATCTAATAGTGAGCGGTGGAACTTTGCAGACCACATAATCAATGAACTTAATATTATGTTACTTACATGACAGGATGTGTAAAAATTTAATATTAAAACTAAACGTGTGTTGCACAGTGTCAATAAACCGTTTCATTAAATTCCTATGTATTTCGATCTACTTTTCTATTAAGTTTTTCATGCAAATTAGTGAATATAAGTCCAGAACTCATAAAACAGCTACGAATATATTTTTCAGTCTGCACATTTTGATGAATTCGTCACATAATCACATGTTTGCTCACAAAGCCAATAATCACACAATAATCTACATGCGGCCCATCCTAATCCTACTGATCCCACTAATTACCTTTGAAATCTACTCTAAATAAGTAATTTCAACTTATTAAACGATCTACTTACCCAAAATATCTAATTAAGTACAACGTACTTTTCTTTCATTAAACTCAACACACAAACACACATAAACACTATCATAATTATTCACTGTTCTGTTCTTTAACTACAATAATAAAATAATGAATTAAAGGAGATTGCCCGATTTGTAAGGAAAGTTGGGTCCCACTGGAAAATTGTTGTGCCCTCAAGATTTTTATTTTAAATAATAGTAAAAACATAGTATTTTCATAATCAGAAACCATTTTTCATTTATTCACCCTGGTTCAAGAGATATCATAGTTTTTCTGTTGTAGCACTAAGAGTCAAATATCTCACAAAGAACAGCACTATTAAGAGTCAAATAACTCACAAAACGTAATGCAGTCCAGGAACTTAATAGCTCAACTCGGTAGTAGCAGAAAAAGCACGTATCGTAAATAATAACTAAGTAAAAGATTACGGAATTCAAAACTCAAAGTATCTAAACAAAGCAATGACGCACGTAACGAACCACAGAACATACGTAAGTATCTCTATGTAGTCTGTGCACAGAACGAAGTCTGCGAGTTCTGTGACATGCACAAGTAAATGTTGCCAGTTTTTTTTTTTTATAATTTTTTAATAAATCGTTATAGATCAATCGATAAAAACTACTTTTCTACTAAGGAGTTATCTAAATAAACATGGCTATTATTTTTGTGTGTATTACTTTTCTGAACATTTATTATTTATCAATGAGTATTATGAGTTTAAGCAACCTATTATTGACATTGTTCCATCGGTTTTACTCGCATCGACTATGAGCATTGTTTATTTATCCAATAGCGTTCGTCATCAAGAATACTTTACATAAACTCATATTTGGCGTACACGTATTGTTGTTCATTTCAGATATATATGGTACAATAATACGTATAAAAGGACAGGGATAACATCATTCTATCTCATCGTCCTAAAACAAAATACTAACACAGTAGCGTTGAAGTTGTCAAATGTTGAGATCTAATTGAGATTAGATATGAGCGCCGATGGCCAATTCCACGGCGGCGGCGTGGCCTGATTATTACCACAGCGGCGGCGGCGTCGCGGCGGCGCGGCGTGGCCGGCCGTGGGGCTTATTTTTTTTATATTTCTTAGAAAAAACTTAAAAGGAACCATATTGTTGTTACAAAAAATAGCTTTATATTTCATTTTTGCCTCATTCGCACTAAAATAATTATAACAACACGAGTTACTGATACAAAAAATAAAAATCATGTAGGTATTTGTCGTATATCTTCAAGGCCGGACACTAACACGGTGGAGCATACAGTGGAGGTCTGCTCGGCTTGGGCAGAGCACCGCCGTGTCCTCGTGGAGGCGATCAGTGGCCTGGACAAGGGCCGAACGCGAGAGATCCCCCTCTCGCGTTCGGCCCTTTTCCAGGCCATGGTATGGAGGGCATGGGAGGCTGTCACCTCCTTCTGCGAAGCAGTAATGCTCGCGAAGGAGGAGGCGGAAAGCGTGAGGGAGAGGCAAAATTCGCGCCCTCACGCGCCTAGCCGCCGCAGGAGGAGACGCCCTGGGCGTCGGGAATCGATTGCCGATTCTCGGCCACCGTAGACGCGGGCTTGCGGAAGGTGAGCAATAGATAGATATCGACGGCGCGTTGTGTTCCACGCGCGCCTCAAAGAGATGTCAGCAATTGAAGGGGTCTGATAGGGGATTTATATGTTCGGATGAAATCTCCTAAATATTATGCCAAAATAGATATATTATAAACGTAAAACCGGAAAACGTGCGGGAATCGATGGAAAACATTATTTTTCCATACATTGCAATCAATTTACTCAAATTACTCCTAAAATTAGGGTTTAATCGAAAAATCTATGAAGGTACTTTCAATTTAGATTATTAAGTAGAGCACAATGCACATTGGCATCATTTGTTTTTCAAAAATCTTGAAACTATATTTTTGTAGTCCTATGTCCAAGTCCATTCATTGTGCGACGGCGCGCCGCAAACTCCACTCGGCGATGACGCGTCGACATAAACTCACGGCGACGGCGGCGCGGCGGCGCGGCGCTCATATCTAATTGAGATGTAACCTGCCCATAGGTTATATATAATTAAATAAAAAATAATAGTTT
Source organism: Xanthia togata (assembly GCA_963853775.1). Classification (NCBI taxonomy): domain Eukaryota; kingdom Metazoa; phylum Arthropoda; class Insecta; order Lepidoptera; family Noctuidae; genus Xanthia; species Xanthia togata. The sequence continues at coordinate 16,971,072 of OY970809.1, forward strand.
TTTTTATTATTTAATATCGTTTTAATTAATATCGATTACTCAATTGATTAAAAGATAGCTTTAGTTATTAAATTCTTTGATACCTGGCAACTTTTTTTTGTATGCCAATCAAACCACAGACTACATTGAATCAAACGGATGTCGACGTAATGTTTAACTATTAATTAACTTTATCTTTATTCCCAGGGTGAAATAAATTGTATAAAAAATACCCTGTACACAAAAAAAGAAGTTATATTTTTTGGTTATTATTAAAATCAGGCACCCGATACCACAAAAGGGACCTGCTCCGTGGCAATCTCCTTTATACGAAGCGAACAAAATGCAATTTAACTATTTATTTTGTACAAATTTTAAGCGATTACGTCATAAAACAACCACACAATCGAATGATGAATTCAACAACAACAAACGAACAACTGAGTGAACCTGAACTGACCGAATAACTCAGTCATTCAGTCACGACGCGCATGCGCAATACATCGTAACTCGGTAAAAATCGGCTTACAAGCAGCAAAGATTTCGCGGTGTCACGTGACTGAAGTAATGTCAAGACGGACTTATTTTCTATAGAAATTTGATTCACGAAAAGCCAGACGCGCCTACGAGTTAATTTAGAGCAAGCGAGATTTTGTTGTTGGAACATAAAGACAAAAAAAATAATGTAGGCGTTTTGTAATGTTTTAATTTTATGGTGTATTTATTCAATGACGATAGAGTGGTTGTGTGTCGAATTTCCGAAGGGAAGCCGGTAGGAATCGGCTTGTAGGAAGCAACCGCCCCTGCTCCACCCTTTGGGTATAGAACTCTGAAAAGGATGTTGAAAATGTCCAAAACAATTTATTTTATAATTTTTATCAATTCAATCAATTTTGCAAATCTTTTTTTTTTCAATTTTACCTTTTAATTGACAATTTTTATTGTCAATGATAATAAAAACCGCATCGAATTCCGTTTCGTAGTTTAGAAATGCAACACAGTCACAAGATTTGGCCTTGAACGTACTTTATACATATTTATGGATAATTTGTATTTATTTTAATGTCGTTAATACACAGGCATTGGGTATTTTTTTTAGTTTCTCATTAATCACAACACAACGCACATACACGTATGCATGTCACAACATTTTATTTGATTTTTTTATGAGCTTTTTTATATTATCCTATAATATATTACTTTTAATATTTCTCTTATTTCATTAAAACGGACACACACTTCCCTGTGCGTTTATTATTCTAGCTAGCGTAGGTATGGCAATCGTGGGTTGCAGCTGAAAATCCGCGTCAGGTGGTGTACTTTGTGATCTGACATTATGCTGAGCTGAGGCCCTTTTGGCATTATAATCATTGTTTTCTGTTTTTATACTCGTAGTTTGCACGACGCTTGAAATGGGAAAAAATAAATAAAAGAAAAACAAAATATCCACGTAGTCCTCACATTCGCAACAAATAAAATAATTATAATACTTTACAAAGTAATCATGTTATTTTATTTAACAATGTGATAAATATAAAACTGATATATTTTTATGATTTTACATAATAATCAGAATGTCAAGTTTTAAGCCTCGCGCAGACTAGCGCGACGCGACGGCGCGACGCGACTCAAACAATACAATTTCTAAGAAAACTTCACGGTATAACAATAACCAGTGTCGCGTCGCGCTGTCGCGTCGCGCTAGTCTGAACGAAGCTTTATGGTTTTATCACAAGGCTTAGCAGAGCGAGCTGCTCAATCTCCAGCCTTTTTGTCCTCAATATAGTCTTTAACAGTATAAAAGGCTTCCTGGCATAGTTTCTGCTTTATTGAATTTATAAAGCTTAGTTCTTGCTAGGAAGTTTATTATAAAACCGTATCATTGTCATGTCATTTAAACGAGTCACCTATTTTCTTGAGCCTGGTTGTAGGAGCAAAACAATTGTGTTTATTTAGTCCTGGTATTTATAAGATATTACTATATTTTTTAAACAGATTAATATTGCTAACTAGCTTCATCTTTCTGGCCGACAATTCAAAAGTGCCTGTAATTAGTTTAAGTGATACAAATGCTTTGAGTTTGAGTTTTGAGTTGACTTAAATCACATTTTTTTCTAACGGCGCATGCTGCAGAGTTATATGGGGGCCCCATTGAAGCTTGGCATCGAAAGTTATGCCTAAGAATACGGTGGTATCTTCGGGATTCAACTGTTCACCCTTTATGAGCACACAAGTTTTTACTTGCCTAACAAGAGGTATCGTAAACTTAATACATTTATTTATTTTTCTCGTTAAGAAGTAGGTTATTAAAATTAAACTAGTTAACTACTTTTGTGAGGGCACTATTTACATTGTCAGTAACCGGCAGTTGACGTTTGAGTTTAAATAATAGTGAAGTGTCGTCTGCAAACAACACTATGTCATAGTTATCCTTTATGAGGTAAGGCAAGTCATTAATATAAATAATAAACAAAAGTGGACCAAAAATTGAGCCCTGGGGACCCCCATTGTTACTAGATATCCGGTTGATCTTTTTCTTAAGTACGAAGTAAGAAGATCCAGAAAGGCGTTCCAGATTCCGTAGTGGTGCAGTTGTTTCATGAAGAACGCAATCGAATGCCTTGGACAAATCGCAAAAGATGACTAAAGCATCGCATTTATCCTCCATGCATTATTAACATGTTCTAAAAGTTCAACACGAATTAAAATCATTAGAATCATTCATACATCTCTCTAAGTTAGATTTGTTTCATTGAATCACTTTTTAATTAAATCATGACATTTGAGAACAAATCTAACTCAGAGAGATGTATTCATTCTGTATTATTATGCTGTTCAGAAGGTGATGCTACGCAAACCGTTTAGATACCCGACTGAACAATTATATCAGGACTGCAAGTTGCTCACTGTCAGACAACTCTTTGTTTTACGCTCGACTCTTCGCAAACATGCCTCCGTCTGACCAAGACAAGTACCTTACTCAACGAAGGTCTGCTCGAGTTTGCCAAGTCGAGCGTTACAGGACCACATTTGCTACCCACCAATATATCATCCAAGTTCTAGAATATACAAAAAGCTTTAAAAAAAAACAATAAATATCTTACCTATTTTAAATTAAAAATAAAATTGTTAGATTTGCTCTTAAATCTAAACAATTGCGATACAGAGGAACTCATTTATTCTACGAATTAACGACTAAAATACCAAATTTTTCACTTCACTTCCTCGACAGATTAGTTTTTTACTGAGTATACCACACTCACACACAAACACAAACACCAACAGATCCGATTAACCCTACAGAAATTAAGAAATAAAGAAATTGTGTCAGAGTGTATTGCTGTAGGGTTAATATTGGTTAATTGTGTCACGTGTCACACAATTAACCACTAAACGCACCCAATAAAATGTTAACATCAGAATTATTACCGAATTATAAATATTTTGTAAAACGTGTCAATCCCAATAAAGAACGCTATCCTTCAAGGTACAGGATTTTCCTAGTTTGAAGGACCCCTTACACTTTTTGAAGTTAAAACTTCTTTAGCAGCGTTGTGCACTTTTTTGTGATGGGTAAAAAAATGGTAAACTCGCGTCAGGACACGTGACCTGATAGAAAATTCGTAAGACGGAGGGAGAGTAGACTGTTATATACACGTTAATATTCAAGTTTTCACTTCTGCCGGCACTCCCGGAGTGCAACCCGTTGATTTTTTTAATAGCCATACCCATCCCATAATTAAACAACACTGATGTTTACCTAGGCTAAGTTTAGGTAAATAAATGATTACTTACTTATATATAATAATAATAATATAATAACTCTTTATTTCAGATTACAGGATCCATAATGTGTTAGTATTGCCTTAACCTAATGTTAGTGAAAAATAAAAAATAAAACAAAAGTGACATAACAATTAAAAACAAAACAAAAATTAATTTTGCACATGTACGTCTAAAAAAAAAAACATCGTCGTCGTCGTTGTCGTTATAAATGATTCCAATTATTATAATTCTTTAAATACATATTTGTGATGGTCACGAATCATATTTTGATCAAGATACATCCTGACGACATTGACCTTCAAATTGAAAAAAACGTAAGAAAATCCGCCTTAAGCTTCGTGCAGACTAGCGCGACACGACAGCGCGACGCGACACCGGTTATTGTTATACCGTGAAGTTTTCTAGGAAATTGTATTGTTTGAGTCGCGTCGCGCTGGTCTGAACGAAGCTTTAATCTAATGAACTGCTCCACAAGCTACATATTTCAATTGTGGGCTCAACGGAGAGGCTCACAATCCTTACAATCTTTAAATTTAAGCTGGTTAAGTATTAACTACAAAATTATGAGCCACTGTGCTGAACGAACTACCAACCTGGTGATTACTAACATTGAACATGAACTGGTGGCTTTTAAGCCAATGTTCTGTAATACAAAGAATATCTATATTCCTACATTTCAGAAATACCTAATCCTGCTTCTAAATCATTGTTCAAAAACACTTTCATTTGATTTATTATTTGCCTTCCTTACATTTGCAATAGGTTGCCTGTATTGTCCTAATTTAAATGAAAATCAGTGTCATTGATTGTGCCAAAATTATTGGCAGAATAGTTTAAGATGCCATTGCATTGCTCAAAAGAAGCAAATTGTCCAAAATTGTTTGTAGAAATAGAAAAAAATATTAAAGCGACATAGCTATCTGTCTTTTGTGATAGTCAGAAAGACATCTAAATTTTCACCAACATAATTTAGTATCAATGAGATGGAATAGAATAATAGATTATTACTAAATGTCAATTTGGCAATGTCACATTATTGAGGTCGTAACCAGGAAAGGTGATCTAGAAAATGAATACGCGAATTAGCGCCCCATATTCTGGTTTTCATAGCCTAGATAACAATTTACATATATAAATCGTAAAAACGTAGATGTTCTCCTCGACATCCAAAGTTTGCGAGGTGAAATTTTAATAATACGACTATGTGAACAATCTATTTTCGCTTTGATACACCAGCTTCGAGCCATACCTGTGGAATTTTAGCTACCAAGTTGGTTTGATAGCGAAATCCGGCCAAACGTCGGTTGTTAAATACTTAACAACATACAAATAAATTGCAACGAAGCAAAATGCCCAATTTTGCTTTTAATTAGTTTCGACATTCAATCAAGACTAATTTAACAATTAGGTAAGTACATCATCTTAAGGTAGGCAAGTAGCAAACAATATTTTTTTGAGTAAATGTTTTTTTTTTAGTTGTTAACCTTCGTAAGATTCACGAAAACTGTGACCAAATAACATCATCATCATCAGCCTATAACGTTCCCACTGCAGGGACACGGCCTCCTCTCAATGAGAGGGAGTGGGAATCCACCACGCGTGCCCAGTGCGGATTGGTAGATGTCACATGTCTTCGAAGTTTTGGTTCTAGGACATACCGGTTTCCTCACGATGTTTTCCTTCACCGTTTTGAGAGCAGTGGTGATGAAATAAATTACACAAAGTAATGCGCCTGTCTGGGTTCGAACTCACGACTTAAGCTTCGTGCAGACTAGCGCGACGCGACACCGGCTATTGTTATATCGTGAAGTTTTCTTAGTAATTGTATTGAGCGAGTCGCGTCGCGCCGTCGCGTCGCGCCGTCGCGTCGCGCTGGTCTGGACGAGCCTTTACTGTTCGTAAGTCGGGGCCGCCACCACTGGGCCACCGCTGCTCTGACCAAATAACGGTATGCTTTATTGGGCTATTCAACTGAATTGAACTTGTTTTACATCAAAACACCAAGGTGGAACAGTAAGTAAATCTTGGTAAGTACGTAAAATCTGGTTTATATGATGAGATAACGTAGACGAAATAATAGTGCTGAGACAACTCTCGCGAAGAGGCAAGCAAAATTCCGACCAGTTGGGACCGACTCAAAAAAAAAATACCTTTAGGTATTCGGCGACTTTTCGCTGGTGCAACGAACTTTGGCTCGTAAAATTGTTATGTTGGGACTACATTGTCGCGTTATCGCGAACTCTACTTCGCGCGCTCTGTTGCTCAGTGAGACGTCGACCGGTGTGCGAGAGAGAACGTGCGAAGTTTAGTTCGCGTTATCCCGTCTGCGCGGCAGCGTGGCCCCAGCATAAAGAGGTGAAGTTAGCTAAATTGATGGGCATACTCGTAATCGACAGCAGGGGTCATAAATAGCCAACACTTCACTGTTAGTTAGGTACTATGTAACGGTACTACTTCAACGGATAATAAATACGTCATCGTATACTACTATACTAGCAGTTCTGCGAACGGTAGACCTCACGAGCACTAACTTTTTGGCAACAATTAACCTTTAGCTAGTCGCGCCAAAATAATCATACTGTACGACGCGTGGGGTCTGTGCGAACCCCAGTTTATTTGTGAAAAAAGAAAACATAAAACAAGTGTAAATATTTGTTTTATATAGGAACTTCAAGTAGGTACAACATCTTAACATAACAAAAATATAAGGCTTCTAGAAAAATATAATATAAACTCGTAAAACAGTATTTAAATATTCTTATCAATTAATTAACACAATACATGATCACAAAGTTTAGTGTAGTGTTCATTACACAAAAATTAACTTTGCTGTGCCCGACAGGGTCCATAATTGATTCAATGTTTAACATACCAACTGTTTTATTTAACATTATGGAATGCAATAAAGTACCTATTGAGTAAATTACCACACTACAGCATTTACCACCCTAGATTTTAATTTTTCTAAATTAGACCTCGCACACAAACGTAAGTGTAATTCACATAAAAAAAAGTTAGCGATCAGTTTGAAAAATCTAAAATATCTTTTTTGTTAAAGTAATTAATATTATAATTTCTTTTTTGTTAAAGTAATTAGTATTATAATTTCTTCTTCTTTTAGATTATTTACTTAAAAATATAAAATTAGAATATAGGTAAAACAAAAAAAAAACAATTGTTTTTCCAAATAAAAATAAATTTAATCCAAGCTTACGCTCGTTCAGAAATCTGACTTAGTCAATTTTAACGGATTTATAATAATTTTCAAGAAAAGTTGTTATTGATAAAATGCCAAGAGGTTAATCAGAAGTTTTACGAGCATAATTTTATTGTAACTTGGAGGGAAGAAGGATACTCCACGAGAGAGATAGCACGCTGAGTTGCTGTATCACAATCCCGTGTCGTGACCACGTTGCAGAGGTATCACGGTATGGATAATTTAGCTGACCGACCCCGCAGTGGTCGCCCAACAGTTCTGACTGCTGCCCAGAAGCGCTATATCAGATTGCTGGCAGCCCGCGACTCAACAATCAACGCCACTACATAAACCTGTATGCCAAGTTTCGTCCAGATCAGTTGTAAAATATGACCTGATGGAGGAGTACGTACAAACTGACACACGAAAGCAATTTTTTTTTTCTGAGTGCAACAACAAACAACAACGATAGACAATGAGCAGCTCGGGAGTTCCTTGAATAGTCGACGTGCAGTTACAACTTACGAGAGAGTGCATTACCTACATTTGAGTATCCTACAGGTAGTGTATGAGATCTTCTAGACTTTGCTTTACGAGAAACCTATTGGGTGAGTTTTTGAGATAGGATCAGACCTTTTGGTCGTTTCCACCCTGTATCAAACAGGGTGGAACCGGTTGTCACCCTACAACAGTATCACGAATGAAACATAAAGAGGGCGAAAGAAAGATTGTAACGAGTTCACTTTAATGGCAAGTTGTGCAACAAATTATTTGCATTCCCACCTTGTGTCCAAGGAGGCAGTTCCAGGAACCGGCTTGCGACAAGTGCGATGACCTTTAAAACTTGAGAGAACATAAATACTTATATCTTATACGAGTAGTAGGTACCTACTCAAAATACAATTTGTAAGTCAATAGAAATTTCTATCAGGCACTTTGTCAGCGAATGGCGACTGATTTGTATGAACTGTCAGTGTATTTTTGGTTCCTCGGGTTTTATTCGAACAGATGAGAACTAGTTACACTGGAAGCCGACCCCAACATAATAGGGAAAAGGCTAGGCAGATTGATAGATGCGGCTCAGAACGGTTTACGTAGCAAAGTATTCTAAATACCTATTTATTATAATAATTATGATTAAACACGTCTACCGGGCCTCTGCGAGTTGGCTTCAGCCCCTCGTATGCCTTCCAAAGGTCCGGGGCCCTAGGGTCCCGAGTAATGTCAAAGACGTAAAAAATTATCATGATATAAAACTAACAGATATAATCTAATTCCTTAAAGCAGTCAATATCTGTCCCATGTTTAAAATTTTTGCTCTAGTTATAGCTTTCCGTATTCATAACCTAATTAATTATTAATATTAGCCTGGTGGATTAGTTCACATCTTGGTGTTACAAGTGTTTCACCGTCTCAGCCTTTGAAATTCACATAAAGCTCAAAGTGCCTTTTTACAAAATAAAAGAGGAACAACATTGAGCTACAGAAGTGCTAATCCAGACACTAACGGTCAACAAAAGTTTTCAAATATTTTCTTACGGCCACACCCAATAACCTATTGTCAGTAAAAGTGTCTATCTGTCATTGTGTCACATTCCATAGAATTCAGTCTCCGACAGATTATTGGGACGTAAAAACCATATATAGATAGGTTTTTTCTATCTCCAGTATCCCCAAAACTGGTGATAGATAGGTTATTGACAGTTATTGGGTTCGGCCGTTAGTCGATAAAAAGCAGATGAGGTAGAAATAATTTGGCAAATGAATATAAGTACCGGTGCGCTCGCGTCCTTTAACGGTCGGCTATAGTTACCTACTTATAATATCTTCATTCACCACACAATATCTATACTCAGAGCCCGCACTATCAAAACTTCCATAGCCTCACAAGACTTCGACGTGTTCACTTGCATTCGCTGTATTTTTTATTTATTTATTGCAATGTGTTAATAAACCGGTGAAAGGAAAAAATACGAAATAAAATGTTCTACAAACGATTGTTTATACTGACAATTTTGTCCATAGGAAGTGCAATAAACAGTGACGAAGAAGCTATTGTAGAAACAGTGGGTGATGATACTAAAGAACCAAGAAATTTTCTATATGATGAAGAAGATCATGCAGAGCAAGAAGGCAGAAATGGGAGGCTGTTGTATTCATATCGGCAGAATCCAATGATCAACATAATGCTGCAAACTGCAGCGCCTAACTATGTGCCCAAGCATCCTGATGATATATTTGATTTTCTAAGGGATTCGTTTCCATTACCTGGAGGTGAGTTTACTGTACTACATAAAGCGTAAAACTAAACAATATTTAAAATTATCCTATTAACTACTTCTAACAATTCAATTATGCGTACGACTTGTATCAAAATCCTTGCCGGATTTTGTTTTCAAAGTAATACAATCACTCGCGCAATTAATGTTTTAAGCGATCATTTAATTCCGACCTGCATTCTGTCTTTCCTCTAAAATAAAACTCAAGATTAATTTTAAACTACCAAGGATTATAAGCAAGGACCCACGTCACAAGGAAAAACTTTATAAGGCCACCTTGTAGTCGATAACGTAGTTGAAGTAAACACATTGGAAGAAGAAGCCAGGTACGCAAAAGTTTAACTTAGAATTGACTAATTACAAAGATAAAAATCATACTTGAATGCCACAAAAAAGAGGTAACCGAATAACGAAGGTTTTCGTTGTGAATTCAATCTACAAATTGTTAAGATTATTTTGCACTGTTTAAGCTTCATTATGCAATCTACTGAATCGATGATTTTTCTTTTACATATAACTAGCTGACCCGTCAGACGTTGTCCTGTCAAAATTTCAATTTCGATTATTCGGCTGTTGCTAAGGGTTTATAAAAAAAAGTGCATTGAGTTGAACAAAACAAAAAAAAGAATTCAAATTAGTCAAGCCATTTTCGAGTTTTTCCGAGACTAATGCACGGCAAATGATTGTATGTTATATATAGTAGAAGATAATTACATATATATGTATATATCTTCCATGCTAGGCTAATTGATGTTTAATCGCTTATCAATATCATATAATACAATCGGTAGTCAAAAACCATAGGATTATTGCATATCGGCAATCAATATTTTGAACAGCGATTTCGACGATAACATTCTTGAGAAAGACATTGATAGGATTATTATAAATGGTGGAGGTATACACGATAAGAACATGTTTATGCTATTAATTACATAAAAACATGTTTGATAAAAATATTAATCGGTTAAATGATAAATGCTGTAAGTAGGTTTGGACAAACACTTTTACACGTCAATCAAATTTTAAAAACTAAATGACGTCGGCGTTTCCTATCTGACTACTCTCGAGAAGAAACGCCGAAACGAACTCAGAGGTCACGGTGTCTTTTAAATTCCAGACATAATCTTGGTCAGGTAAGGGTAGAGAGCGAGTTATCTAAAACTTTCTATGATTTAAGAACCCACACGAAGTTAGCGTTTTATGCCAGGTTCACGGACATGAAATTCGCAAACATCTATAAAACTGATATTTACCATTAATAAATATGTGAATTTTAACCGCAATTCGACGAGATTTCATCAAAATTCCTACATTTCCTAGGTAGGTAGATGATTATAGCCATCAACAATAATTTTATTTTTTAAACTTTATATCCTGACCTTTGTAAATATGATTTCCTCTACCGCTTTCTATGAATTATAGTTCTTATTTAATTCTGCAAGGTTAACAACATTTAAATCGACATTCAATTACTCAAAATATCTAATGTTTATTTGAGTCGTTATTCATTCTAGCAGCCATATAATTAACACAGTACCATCTTGATTAATCAATATCCAAAAATAAAACAAGTTATACAGTGCAATGGTGGCCCAGTCGTGGTCGTGATTGGGTTTCACCACTACTGCTCTCAAAACGGTGAAGGAAAACATCGTAAGGAAACCGGTATGTCCTATAACCAAAAATTCGAAGACATATGACATCTACCAACCCGCACTGGGCCCGCGTGATAGATTACAGCCCAATCCCTCTCGAAGTGAGGAGGCCTGTGTCCCACCAGTGGGAACAATATATTCTAATTATAAAACAAGTTATTGTATACCGATGTCGACTTGCCGCATTACTTGACCCATAATTATTACTGATTATTAGATTATCTGGTTTGTAATATACATAATTGTAAAAAAATTGTTGCATGCAATGGCATGCGACTATTGAAAACAACGCCATGTTTGTAACACGTAAAGGGTCACTCCACTCTGCTGGTGCCATAGAAACATAATCCCTGTCGAAGAATTAAACAAAACATGCTCTATGTAGTTTCTGGAGTAAGTATATAATTTAACTGACGTCTTGGTTCACAAAAAGGATCCTTACAGCTCTCGCGTCATTCTCGTCTTCTCGGCTTGTACTAATCTTGATTGCCCTAAATACGTTGAATCTCAATTTAGTGGGATGAATAAGTGACTATAAGTGGAAGATATTAATTATAGGCTTGGATAAAAATGAAGGTTATGCTCTCAAGATTAAATTCTATAATTGTTGTTTTTAAGGTCTCCAGGCTCCTTATGAAGAATATGACTACGTCATAGTAGGCGCTGGATCGGCAGGATCTGCCCTCGCTTCGAGACTTTCAGAAGATAAGAACGTAACAGTGTTACTGCTTGAAGCTGGCAAACCAGAGATGCTGCTCACCGACATACCCGCCATGGCACCTTGGTTCCAGTCAACTGACTACACGTGGCAGTATTACATGGAATATCAACCAGGTGTATGCAATGGTAAGTCAAATTAGTACATCTGGCCTGGCCATTTCGAAATGTTATTTGTTGCACAAAACAATGGTCTTATTATGATATAATAATAATAACTAGCTGCTGCCCGCATGGACCCTAATTATTATTTTAATAATAAAAGTAACCTAAGTTACTCAACCACTGAAAGTTCCAACAGAATCGGTCCAGCCGTTTTGGAGATGAGCCAAAGAAACAACCAGACAGTTTTTTTTTTTAATATTTACAATACTTTGACATGCATTTAGTAAAAAGCTGATAATTTTTTTTTTTTAACATGTATGTATATGTACTTATAGATAAACTCATCACTCATCATAAATTCATGCCTCAAATTGAACGCAGCAATATAATAATATGTTTTTACGAGCAATAAAGTCTGGGTTATTAGTAATTCTAACAGACAAATAACAAAGATTCCATTAAATTTAAGGTCGAACAATGCCAAATATTATTTGTCAATCTGATATTCCAGGCATGCTCAACGGGCGCTGTTTTTGGCCACGCGGCAAGGCTGTTGGCGGGACAAGTGTTATCAACTACATGATATACACGCGAGGAAGGCCTCAAGAGTGGGACCGCATCGCCGCAGACGGCAACTACGGATGGTAATTAACATTGATGTAATCCCAATATACAGGGTGTTTGGCGCATGGACCGACACAATTTTTTCAGGGATTTGGGAGGTCATTAGCTAGGTTCTACCCATACACCCTTTGTCCCAAATGTCACGGTTGGTTACATATGATTATTTTTTTAAAATGAAAAAAAATCCCAAAATGTGTCCTTTAATTTGAAATAACTTTTTTGTTTGTGGGTGTAGTGGCACAAAACAATTTTTTTTGCACTCTCCAAAGTCCTTTAAATCTAAAAACATGTTTGTTTTATACAACTGGTTTCAAGAAAATTCCTTACAAGCTTCCAAAGTTAATTTTTGTATTTAATGAATGAAATTTTACAACTTCTAAATTAATTATAAAAAAAACTAAAAGCTATTTTGAACTTAGCTAGAACCTCACCTTCACTACAACATATGCATTATTAATTATTATGCATATTTTATACAACATAAATCCTTATAGTAATTCAATCATATACTCAAATTATATGTAGGTGTACCTAGTCTGTTTCTCGAAGCTGCTGCCATTAATATTAATAAGTATTATAATATGATAGACGGTCCATTTGATCCTCAGCTATGAGGAGGCTAAGGGAATATAGAATTTGAAACCGAATGGACAGTAGCATCATTTTGGACATTCAAATCCCGAGAGGTCTTTGGTAAATTTGTATCTGGATTAATCAGATAATCCAACAACTGACAAGGGACAAACCGACTAGGTACTCAAACATTTATTCAACTAAATCACCAAATTAAAATCGAAGGGCTGGTAAAAATTTTGAATCACGCACATTTTATCTGAGGCTTTCTAACGTGTTACATTCGAGCAATTATTCCTTGCAGTGTCAAATCAATGGCTCACAATTTTGCGCTTGTTGCAAAGCGATTAAAGTCACATCATTGGATAAACATTTTGGTATTGAGTATGTGATCCAATGTGGCGCTTTTATTGCGCTGTAGTATTTATATATTTAATTAAAAAGGTTTTCCAACATGGAATGACCAGAATTAATTTATACTTGTTAAACATAATGGAAATTATATACTTAATTATCTCGTGTCTATTTGCATGGGTTTTAACCAATATCTAATTACACATTTCCAGGTCATACAACGACGTTCTATATTACTATATGAAGTCTGAGAAAGCATCATTAGATGGTTTGGAGAAAAGCCCCTTTAGAAGTCGAGATGGAGTGGTTCCTGTTGAGTTCGTGCCCAAAAAGTAATAAAACTAAGTAAAAAAATCTATTTTTATTTATCTTGCAAACAAGTTCCAATAAATCAATAGATAACTCTTTTTTCTTGTATTTCAGAACCAAATTAATAAAAGCTTTTCTGGAAGCTGGGAAAATTCTTGGCCATCCTACTGTGGATTATAACTCGCCGCACGAATTAGGTTTTGGTTATGTGCAGGCCACCACAATTAACGGCCACAGAAGCAGCGCTGCTAAATCATTCCTACACAAACACAAGAATAGACGCAATTTACACATATTGCCCGAGAGCAGAGTGACTAAAGTCTTGATTAACCCGCAGACAAATACAGCATATGGTGTAAACTACGTCAGAAAAAGGCTTAAATCTACAGTCAGAGCACGCAAAGAAGTAATACTCTCTGCAGGACCTATTGCTTCTCCTCAACTACTTATGTTATCTGGCGTCGGCCCTAAAAATCATTTAAACTCGTTGGGAATTCCTGTAATAAAGGACTTGCCAGTCGGAAAAACGCTATACGATCACATCTGTTTCCCTGGATTAATATTTGAACTGAATACGACAGGAGTGAGTCTCAGTGAAACTAAGGCCTTCACCATTCGAGAAGCGATCGCATGGCTTCGAAACGGTGAAACTGATATATCTACTCCTGGGGGAGTGGAAGGTATTGGATACATTAAAACACCGGTTTCAGATGACCCTGAACCTGTGCCTGATATAGAACTAATAAGTATCGGCGGATCAATTACTGCTGATGGTGGACCGGGGGGAAGTAGGGCTGTACGACGAGGCATGAAAATAAGAGAAGACGTTTTTGACGAAGCCTTTGGAGAGATAGATAGAATAAATAAAGATACTTGGAGTGCCTTCCCTCTGTTGCTTCATCCGAAATCTGTGGGTCGAATAGAATTAAAGAATAATAATCCATTCAGCCATCCTCTAATGTACGGAAACTACTTGACGGATCCTAAAGACGTGGCAACTTTTATTGCAGCGTTCCGTCACGTACAGGCGCTTGTGGCGACTCCTCCTTTCCAGCGTTTCGGAGCTAGGTTACACAGAGCGGAGTACCCATTGTGTCGTGCGACGGTTTACGACTCCGACGAGTACTGGGAGTGTGCGTTGCGTACTCTAACAGCGACTCTGCATCATCAGATAGCCACGTGCCGCATGGGTCCGGTGGGCGACCCGCTCGCTATCGTAGACCCTGAGCTACGCGTGCATGGCGTGCACAGGCTGCGAGTCGTGGACTCCAGTGTGTTACCGCGTACTCTGTCCGCACATACACACGCTCCGGCTATGATGATTGGAGAAAAGGCGGCAGATTTAATAAAATGGACATGGAACGTACTCAATAAAGCTTAGAATTAGTAAATTATTGTACCAATAAGTTATAGTCAATTATGTATTTGAAAAGAATAACGACGGCGTATAAATGTCTGTTTTAAGGTTAATAAATGACTGAGAAATATGTATTTTATTTAGCTAATGTATAGGTAATCCCTAGCGCGTCTCCTTGACGAAACAAGCCGAACTAGTTTAGAACTAATTTGACATCTAGAAATCTTTGGGAAAAGCCTGTGTCCAATTATGGTGTCTATATGCAGGCTGATAGTCTATAGACAATAAAATAATTAAAGTTAAGACTTATTATTTTCGTTGGTTTTATTTGCATAAACGTTATATATTTCACTAAACCTCGAATCAAAATAGTTGCTAGTTATCTGACGCTAGGGGTTTCGAAAAAATCTATTAATTTGGTAATGCATATCTATAGCCGTAAGTTTAAAAACTCGAGGCTTGATTGATTGTTTACTAGGATGATACCATACATAGGAAATTCATGAACCTAAGTTGCTCTTAGGTACACCAAGTCCTAGCCTCCCTAATTGCGGCACTTAACGAAAAAGGTTAGAATATTTATAATTAGACAATAGCCAAACATGAACATGTTTGGCTATTGTCCTCCTCAAGATTTTGATTCCATTTAATAACTTTTACTTTAAAGCTGCACCTGTATGTATTTTTCTACCTCTCTCTACCTATAGTTTCTTTCTTACTGTAGACATGTTTATTTTAAGATGGAGAGGATCTGACATACATTCTCAAAACATAAACCGGAATTAGAAGTAAAGGAAACAGTTAGTTATTTACGCAAAGCTTTAAAAATGAATAATAGCCAAGATTATAATGTAACAGTAAATAACAGTTAATTAAAAAGCTCGCGTTTATGTACAGTCGACAAATTTGAATCATGATCCACCATAAGCTTATTTACTTACAGACATTCAAATAGAATTAGGTCGACATTCGCGTAAACATACATTTCCATGGTAACGACCTTGTTATCTGCCATTTAATTACACAGAGAATTATCTGTTGCAGTCTCCATCTTTGTTAAGAGCTTTTACACACGAGTGCGGTATAAAGCTGAATGCACACCCAAAATAAATACGACGCGTACGCATTGTCATACTGTGTTTTTAATCTAATATACCTGATTTAATATTTATTTTAATATGCGCTCAGCTTAAAGGCTTCTACATACTGGCGCGACGCGACACCGGTAGAACAAATTCCATGAAATTTTCATAGAAATTGTTCTACCGGAGTCGCACCGGCCTATCGGAGCCTTAAATTTACTACAAACAAGATTCAACCATCCTAAATTTTGTTTGCAAAGTTCGTTAAGGCAACAATAAGAAATGGGAAAGCAAAACGCTTAAAAAATATAAAAATTAAAATGAACTCGTTCTTATTTAACAATAGTTAATATCGAGTGTAATCACCATTGCTTGCAATAACAGCCTTGAACACATTGATAAGGCGACTGCAAATATCACTTCCTCTCATATAATCCCAAATTTCATTGCAATGTTGCTCAATTGCTTGCTTTGTCCTCTAGTTTCTGTTAACCCACATTTGGACCATCAGACCCCATAAATTTTCAATTGGATTTAAGTCCGGGGATTTAGATGGCCAGGGAATTAGCGTAACTTCTGGATGCTGGCTAAACCAGCTAGACACAACTCTGGCCGTATGCACTCTACAGTTATCGTGAACATAATAAAAGCTTGTAACTTCTTCTCGCAGGTAAACCATTCGCACTGTCGGTAACATAGATTCTTCTAATAAATCCACATAACTTATTGCATTCGCATGAGAAGAAATCGGAACCAGCTCGCCTACACTTCCGGTTCCCATCCAGCCCCACATGTTAGCTGAGATTCGGCCAGATAATTCATTCGGCACTACGTGATCCTCAGCGTATCGTGTATTATCGTAACGCCACAAGGTTATGCGACCGTGATGAGAAGATCTAAAAGATTTCTCGTCTGAAAAGATAACGTTAGTCCAGTCAAAGTTTAAATATTCACGTGCAAAATGTAATCTTGCAAGTTTGTGTGCATCTGTTAAGTCGACTTTCTTAGCGTGATGTCTATAGTACACAAATCTACGTGCGATTCAGGTCGGAGTACCTCAGGGCAGTGTCCTGGGTCTAATCACAAACCGTCCAAACCAATCAGAGAGTAGGAAATAGGTAACACCTATTTCCTCCTCTCACCTCTGCAAAACAGCTACAAGTTTATATCTGAATGGCTTAAAGATTGGATAATAAAAGTTAATGAAGCAAAGTGTGACCTTAAATGGCATAGAAGAACCCCAAGCGGAGGTCACACAATACCTTGAAATATACCTTGACACACGCCACATATTCACCAAACGCAAACCCCTGGGGCCAAAACTTACACTGGATGATCAACATACAATTCCAAAAGTCTCTGGAAAGCAATCTAATTCTATACAAATTAATTTTCAAGCATACCTGGTGCTATGGTATACAGCTTTGGGGAACTGCAGCGAAGTCCAACATCCAGAAGGAAAAAAATATACAGGGTGTCAAAATAATTGCGTGCCATAGCTTAGGGGTAGGTTCAGTATAGATAAAGGAAGCCAAAAAAAAAAAAAATATATCCTAAGCACCTACTAACTTAAAATAGCAATCGTTTAGAATTAAAATTATTTTATTTGTTTAAATGCTTTAATTACTTACCTACTATCGAACGCGAATCGAACTAACGCTACGACGGTATGTAAGTTACAATTCGAATTGTAGATAATATTTTTTTTTTTCTGGTTTCCTTTATCGATACAGAACCTACCCCTAAGCTATGGCACGCAATTACTTTAACCCCCTGTAAAATGAGGAAATAAAAGGCATCGACCCAAATCAACTGGCAATGATTTGATTTTGATTAATAAAGGTCTTTATTAACAGAAAATGGTTAATACAAGTCCAAAAAGATCTTATTCTAAATGTAGACTAACATAATCCGAGCAATGTTAAACAGGATAAATCACCTCTCTTAACATACAACATGTACGATTGTTAGTGTGACTACTAATTTAATAGATACATACTCGTAATATAAGATTGTGCTCTTATGTAGGGTTTACAAACCTACATTTTTTTTAAATATTTTGAAATTATTAAATTTTTACATTATGAACTAAGTATTGTACATTATTGTAAGACAAAATAAAAGTATATATAGATAGTGCAATCCACGACGACGCGCCCCACTCCGTTCCGCTCCGTACTAAAGTACAGCTTACAGTACAGTTAGTCGCGGAGTGGGGCGCGTCGTCGTGGATTGCACTATCTGTAAACATAATGTAATGCACATATTACTGAGTTAGGTGACACTGGACAGGTGGTAAGTGAGCTAACGTTAATCCTCCAGGAAATGGTGATGCGGCAGTTTGTACTTATTATAAGTCCTAATATAAGGTTCTGTTTGGCACCCTTCGGGTACGGAACCCTAAAAACATAGAATGCCTAAAATCCAGTCCATCTGGGATTATTACATGGCACTGCCTGCCGTACCCCTCAACAAAATGCCGAACTGAAACTTGACACCAATAATAACAATACCATTTAATAGCCCAACTGTAGGTATCTTAGCCTTAGAACATGCATTAGGCCCACGTAGGCACGGACGTAATCAAATCGCCGCGTTTTTTTTCGTGCACTGGATTTTCAACGCTCTGCTAAGGCCGAGAGTTGAAAATGCAACATTGTGTTTTTTCAACGCGCTGGGACGAGAGTGCGTCAATCACAAAAGTTTTTTCATTTTATTTCGCCACGGTCAAGTCCAGTTTTTATCAACATTCAAGAGCCCGCATCATTGTGCCAAAAAACATGTAAGGGTCGACGGACTCTCCAGGACTGTTGCAATCAAAAGCATAAGAGCACTTACAGACAGCAACACAGAAAAGTAACCAGAGCTCCGAAACCCGCAATTATAGACGCGTTTTTTTTTTCTCGCATTTAAAATTTTAAGTCCTGACAAAAAGCCGGGCTTTAAGAAAAAATTATTGATGTTAAAAAACACAATTCAAAGTAGAAATCAGCAAACAAAGATATATTTTTAGGCTGAGTACCTACTTTTTTGTTGACTGTACCTAACTTAGGATCGTTAGTGCAAAGCGAATTCTTAAAACCAGTCGAAGCCCGTTTCAAAAACGAAAAATAAGCTAAACCGAGATTGTGGAAAAAAGTTAGAGGAGGTATTGGAGCTAACGCAAGGACGCTAATTAAAAGGAAATAATAGGGGTTAAAGTATGAAATTGCCGTTTTATTGTAATTGGTACATCGAATTAACATAGAACCTTCATGGTTTGAGATTTTTGAGTGAAACTTTTTTCACATGGCACCAATGAAGTTCTTCTTTTAAAAAATGTGCAACATTCGTTTATCGTCTTTCAGATGTCTTTTTTTTTAATTCAGCTTAAATAAGAAAGATGGATAGGTACTTCGAAAATTCGAGTTATTTTTGAATACGAGTTCCGACGCGGAACTAACGCAGCAGAAACAGCTCGCAATATCAATGTTGCCTTTGGAGAGGGGACTGCTAATGAACGCACCGTGCGATTTTGGTTTAAACGCTTTCGTGATGGAAACTTTGATTTGAAGAACGAACCACGTGGAAGACCGCCCACACAGGTGAATAGCAATGAATTGAAAGAGATGGTGGAAGCCGATCCGAGCCAAACTACCCAGGAATTAGCGGCATGGTTTAAAGTTACCTTACCAATAATATTGACTCATTTGCGTGTAATCAATAAAATAAAAAAATATGAGAAATGGGCGCCTCATGATTTGACTGATCTGCAGAAAGAAACGCGTGTTGAAACTGCCTTGCCTGTTGTTGTTGCCTTGTTGAATCGATACAGAAATGAAGGAATATTGGATCTAATTGTGACATGTGATGAAAAGTGGATTCTTTACAATAACCGTAAGCGAAAAATGCAATGGCTGACCCCAGGACAAACGCCGCAACAGTGTCCTAAAGCAAAGCTTACCAATAAAAAGGTAATGGTAACTGTTTGGTGGGCTCAGCATGGTGTTATTCACTATAGCTTTCTCCGATCTGGGCAATAACAGCAGATGTCTACTGTGCCGAACTCCGAACAATGACAGCAAAACTAGCAGTGAAACAGCCCCGACTCATGAATCGATCTTCACCATTATTGCTACATGATAACGCGAGACCTCATACATCACGAGAAACCGTTTTAACTCTATAGGAACTGCAATTAGAAACCATTCGTCACCCTCCGTATTCGCCAGACCTTGCTCCAACGGACTACCATTTTTTTCGTGATTCGGACAATTTTCTACGTGATAAAAAGTTTTCTTCTCAGGAGGCAGTATAAAATGCTTTCACACAGTTTGTCGAATCTAGATGACGAGAGTTCTATCGCAAAGGCATAAATGATCTTCCTATTAGATGGCAGCAATGTATAGATAATAATGGTAATTATTTTGATTAAATAAATATGTTAAATAATAAAAAACGAATTTCAATTTTTCAGTACAAATCGGCAATTTTATATTGAAAAGCCTTTGTTACAAGATCTTAACAGGCCGACCGGGATGAAATATGTTTGACTTGATCATATGTGACTAGGCCCATGGGCGGCATAAAAACTCTGACACCAGGTTAGAAGAATACGTAACTACGTACGAATTTGGGCCCTAACGTTCACTTCTAGAGTTTTACCAATTATGTATAAGCATATTGATGCTTGATTGTACTCATGTACTGAATACGGGTCTACCCTTTATAGCAGAACTTTTTATGTCATAATATTATTTTGCATAACAGCGGATAGCATAAACTTCATTTCACAGAAAATCGTTTCGCATACACACATTTATCATAATTCAAAACTCATAACTTTGTAAATCAGAATCATCTTAAGGCATAAATTTCATTTTCCTAATAATTAAAAAGCAGAACCATCATATCGCAGAAAGTTCACACAAACCTGCAAACATGTAAGCAAGCATACACCATGCATGCAGCAAGCATGCAGCATGCAAGCTAGCATGCAACATGCAGCAGGCATGGTTTCTGTCACGGCTCCAGCGCTGCGGGGCTCCGGCGGTCCCACGCGAGCTTACCGCGCAATGTGTTTAACGCTTGCCGCCGCAGCTGAGGCTGGGCAGCAAGCCGAAGCAGCGGTGGCAAACCACCTGCTCCTCAGCTCGCGGGCCGCCTCGCCCCTCCGCGCCTACGCGATTAAATTACACTCTAGGGGTAGGGCAGACAAGACTACGTGGAGTCGGTTTAACAGCGATTCGTTTCTGTCACTAACTTATGTAGCACAACATATTGACTTTTTAAGACAATATATTAGTTTAATATAAGATTTTAAATTATATTTTATAGAAATGGCATTATGCCTAATAAAATTATTCCAAATAAAATTCTGCCATCTTTAAAGTATGCCATTGTAAATTCGGACATATAAACATTCGGCCAATCAATAATTATATTAAATATTTTTTATGCCTTTAAAATATTCGTTTAAAGAAGATTATGCCAAGTGTGTTATGCCAAATAAATTTCGGAGCATCAAGATTCTGCCAGATAGAGGGAAAGGAACCCACTGAAAACTCCACCAATGACCAGTCACCGAGGATCCAGCTATCCTAACTATAATATTTTTTTTGTTTGTTACACTTTCACGCTATAACGGCTGAACAGATTTGAATTAAATTTGGCACAAGGGTAGACCAGGACCTGGATTAGGATATAGGATACTTTTTATTCCGATATTCTCACGGGATCGAGACTTACGCGGGTGATACCGCGAGGCGCAGCTAGTTATGAATAATATCAGAATCTGCCAGCAAACTATTGTTAGGCATTTGAAGCATGACATCATGACATCATCATAGCGGTACATTGTTATAATGGTATGACAGATCTCCATCCTCTTATAATGCACATGACAACCCACAAGCACGCACGATATTGCATTGCTTATATAATACTAAAATACCGTAACTCGTAACGTCTTTTGTACCAATTCATATACCCGATAACCTTGTTGTTATTTTGAACTGGATCAAAAATTGCCTACTGAAAGCAAAACGATCAGTTTAAAAAAAGTACCGGTAAGAACAGTCCGTTATGAAACTTTTTCTTTCTCTGACATGTTGACTTCGCGGGCTAAATTCATAGTTCATAGTTCTCAATTCCTGTTTATAAAAAACAAAAATAAATCTCTTATAACAGTTAAACCGGTTAATGCAAACATCTAAACCGCAAGCAGAGCTCAGAATAAACTTGATCACGGTCAAGAACAGTGTTATATAAAAGACATAATGAAGAATAAAAAAATAATATTTTTAACATTTTTATATTTATTACAAAAAGGTACAAGTTCTAATTATGATGATGACTCGTATGTGTCGATTGATGAAGAAGAATATGCGAGACCAAGTGCGTGTAGAGGCTTCTGTGATGAAAATAGTAATAGAGAGAAAAGATCTAATTCTCCGGTGAAGAGTCGGGTTGTAGACGCAATGATGAGCACTCAGATACTACCTTTGAGACCAGATGAACCAGACGTGTTTGCCTTCTTGAGGGATCAATATGAACTACCTAAGGGTGAGTACGCCTTTTTAACCAACTATTACTCCGCCAAATATTTATTGATTTTGATGATTGTTTTGTTAGCTTCAAATGTGGTCCGATATAAAATTTATTAACTTTGCTTGGGTAGTTTTTGATTTAGCTTCAATAATACGTACTGGTATTTTTCCCACATTTCCTGTCACCGTTATTTACATAGCAGGTAGTGGTATTCAAATATGTGTGGGGTAGGTACCACAAACAAAAAGTGAAAAATAAAAACAACCGATTTACAACAAAAAAACACTGCAATGTAAAAATAGTTATTTATCCAACATGTGAGGAAAGTTCGTTTTTCCTATGAGTTTTGATTTTGAGTCTTGAGCGAACGAAGGATTGAAAAATAGAATCACGAGCGCAGCGAGTGATTATAAATTTCAATCCTGAGTAAGCGAAAGACTCAACAAAACGAATAGCAAATGAACTTGCTCACAAGTTGCATACAAAACTTTTCACCACTCCCAGCAAGAAAGTATTCAGTCATCATATGTAAATAAATTAAATAGACACAAAGCAAATCAAAATAATTCTTTATATTTTAAAATATCTTTAAAACTTAACTTAAAAAAATCAAGGCAAGGTTAGTTCCTGAACGGGAGCATTACTTTCCTCACTGTTCAAACAGTGAGGAAAAACCAACTTTCGTGCGGGAGACACTTCTTTAAAAAAAGTAATTTTCACCACTCCCGCACGAAAGAAGTGTCTTTCCTCTACGAAAACAGTGAGGGAAGTTGGTTTTTCCTCACTGCTTGAACAGTGAGGAAAGTTGGTTTTTCCTCGCTGTTTGAACAGTGAGGAAAGTAATGATCCCGTTCAGAAACTAACCTTGCCTGATTTTTTTATGTTAAATTTTAAAGATATTTTAAAAAATAAAGAATTATTTTGATTTGCTTTGTGTCTATTTAATTTATTTACCTATGATGACTGAATACTTTCTTGCTGGGAGTGGTGAAAAGTTTTGTATGCAACATGTGAGCAAGTTCATTTGCTATTCGTTTTGTTGAGTCTTTCGCTTACTCAGAATTGAAATTTATAATCACTCGCTGCGCTCGTGATTCTATTTTTCAATCCTTCGTTCGCTCAAGACTCAAAATCAAAACTCATAGGAAAAACGAACTTTCCTCACATGTTGGATAAATAACTATTATTTCGGGAGTCGATTTTTTTATGGAAGTTTTTATCGATACCTAACAAAGTATTTAAGTCTGTCTGTACAAGAATTAATGGCATCTCGGAGAATTCCATTTTGCTTTACCGTGAAAAAGGTTGTTATTATCTTCGATCTTGTGTTAAAATTAGTTTACAATAAAAATAGATGACTCCTTTTATATTTATCACATTTGACCGGTTCTAATAAATTAAAACAGCTTTGAATGTCATGCGTCAACATTTCAAGAGTCTAAGTAATATCTTTTGCAAATCATTTTATACATCTCTACCTACTATCTTTCTTCTGTTGTGCCCGACAGGGTCCACGATTGTTCTTAAGCAAATGCTTACCACCTAAGCACATACATTGTGAAATGCAATAAAGTATTGAGTACAAAGTATGACAATCGGCTTTTAAATTCACGGTAATTCACGGCTGAATGCTGGGCTCAGGTCCCCAAGTCCCCAACAACCCTACGCCAGTGCTGTAGCTTTAATCTCCACAACAGGTAGACATAACAGCTGCTGTTAATAGGGTGTTTTACTCTATACAGGGTGTTTGGCGCATGGACCGACACAATTTTTTCAGGGATTTGGGAGGTCATTAGCTAGGTTCTACCCATATAATAATAATAGCTTTTAGTTTTTTTTATAATTAATTTAGAAGTTGTAAAATTTCATTCATTAAATACAAAAATTAACTTTGGAAGCTTGTAAGGAATTTTCTTGAAACCAGTTGTATAAAACAAAGATGTTTTTAGATTTAAAGGACTTTGGAGAATGCAACAAAATTTGTTTTGTGCCACTACACCCACAAACAAAAAAGTTATTTCAAATTAAAGGACACATTTTGGGAATTTTTTTCATTTAAAAAAAATAATCATATGTAACCAACCGTGACATTTGGGACAAAGGGTGTATGGGTAGAACCTAGCTAATGACCTCCCAAATTCCTGAAAAAATTGTGTCGGTCCATGCGCCAAACACCCTGTATAAGAAAAAATATATTATTGAGATAGCTTAGGCAAAAAGCAGTCGGAAAACGTTAGCTTAAGTTCATAAAATAGCAAACTAAATTGATTTCAGCTTTTTTAATCTGTTTCATAACACCATTAGATAGTAGTCGCCATGTTATTACGTCGTACGGCTATGTAAACTTAGGAGTGTTAACTGTCAACTATCAGCGTAAATGTAGTCTATAAATTTGTTTACATAGTGAACTGACGTCATGACCACAGAGCAATATAGCGTCCACTTGCAAAATTTAAATGCATTTTTATGGCACTTAACGATTGAATAAAAAATTTGTGAATTTTTAGTGGTTCATTAGCACTATAGAATCTAATTGAGACACTTCTCAAAAAAGGGTGTAATACCCTATTCAGCATACATAAGGACTCTGCTGCACTAGCTTGTGATAATCCCTTTGTACATATTCTCACATGTATATTCTAACTGTAGTTTTCCGCATTTACCGCATTTACACATGCGTGCTCGTGATTCGCCTCGCCATTTGACGAATTGTTCGGCGAGATGTTCG
Source organism: Xanthia togata (assembly GCA_963853775.1). Taxonomy (NCBI): domain Eukaryota; kingdom Metazoa; phylum Arthropoda; class Insecta; order Lepidoptera; family Noctuidae; genus Xanthia; species Xanthia togata. Next base: position 16,996,347 of record OY970809.1, read on the forward strand.
TGTGGCTTTAGGCTACACGAGTGACCGTTTACACACTCGTCTTAACATTTCTACTTCAGCTTCACGAAATGGACGTCATTCTAGCAGCGTTTGCTTTTTTAGAGCTGCTAGTTGCTACATATTATATTTAAAAGAAAACGTTGTCGCAGACGATTGCGGCCTCTCCTGCACCAGATTTTATTGATGCCAGCTTCTTGCGTCGATGTGTACGAAAAGTAGGCATGAATAAATTTTTCTTCAGCTTTAAGACATTCACTGGTACACCCATCACTTCAGATATACTATTCCAAGCAGTTTAAACTTTCTGCTTATTTTTATGATGAGCATGCTTGGGATTCCAAATGACTGGCTGACTTTTGAAAGCTCCAAAAACATCATAACTTTATTATTGGTCCAGTCCATTTTGATGTTGGTTGATAAGCCGTTAGGTATGAAATGACGTCTCGCCACTCGTTTCCCTTTGACTCATGTCTCAAAAACCGCTCCCGACTCGGTCATCCCGAGCGGCGAGGCGAAACACGAGGCGAATGACGAACCACCGTTTACATATTCGTGTTCGTGCCTCGACTTGCCGTTCGCCTCGTCACTCGTGCGAATGTGTAATAAACTCAGTTTCTCAAATAGGTAGGTACTCGTTATAATAAGTGCCTTCATGTAACGGTAAATCCATACTAATATTAGGAATTCGAAAGTTACTCTGTCCGTCTATCTGTCTGTCTGTATGTTACCTTTTCACGGCTAAACCACTGAACAGATTTCGATAAAATTTGGCAAGGAGATAGATGAGATCCTGTAGAAGGACATCGGATAGGTACTTTTTAAAGGGGTGATATAGGTGACGAGTTTGTATGGGAAATCCAGCATTTCTTAAGTTAGGGATATGAAAATACAAATATATGCTTTTGGTAAGAAACAAATATCAAGTACACATTTCAGCGTTTTTTTTATTTGTAAATTCACATGATATATTGTTTTTTTGTGTTTTCTTTTCAAGAGATTTAAGGGATTGGAAATACAGTCATACTTAGTCCATATCTTGAATTAACATTAAGTCTTTATTTAATTAAAATCGGCCCACTCTGTCTAAAGTTACAATTTAAATTCTTAAACTAACCTGTCTAACATATAGGTATTGATGCCTCCACACGTTCCGAAGAAAAAGGTTCTTGACAGACAACGAAGTCGTCCTTTAAGGGTTTAATTTTTTCATTTTGGGGCATTGATATTTGCCGTATTATACTTGGACTGTTGGGTGAAGTTTTAAGACAAATTAAATCAAAATCACCTATTTCTCCCTATATTTAGTCATAAGAGTAAACAACAAAAACAAATCAAAAACTCTTTTACTTATCGAAAGTACGATATCCCATCCTTGTTTAAAGTTCTAGACGTAATATTTTCACAATTTTTCAAGCAACACTTCGGCATTTTAATCGAGCGGTTAGTGACGCGAGCGACGTGATACTATTTGAAATGAGCGCACAATTTTCAATTGTGTGCTCTTTTTTGCGGACCGTTTTGAGACGCTGAGTGTGTATCTTGGGTTTTGTAGTATATCATCAAAGTTTTGAGGTACGGAACTCTAAAACAGATTTATTATCATGCCGTAACGGCTGAAAGGTTTTTGATGAAAGGCGTGCGGATAGGCCATGACCTGGGTAAGGACATAAAATCCCGATAACTCTGAATCCCGGTAGCACGATCCTGTGGGATATTTTCCGACATCCACTCAGCGAAGCCGCGGGCAAAAGCTAGTAAGTCCATACAAAGAAAAACGACTGCGATGTCAATGAACTTGAACTTAATTGTACGGCTAATACATTTATAATACATGTTGATTTATGATGGACGATTTAATTCTTTTATATGTTTTTCCGTCAGAGAAATATCCCGGTTTATTAGGTGTTGTCGACATGTGTCGGCTGCAGTTGCTTCTGCAGTTGACCCGTGCCGCTTGTGTGTGGTATGAGCACTAAGTGTCGGCATTTGATAGGGTTATCGACATGCGCCAGCGTACATACTAAGTATTTTAAGGAAAAGATTTTATTCCTAAGTATTTCGAGTTTCTGGGTAGCAACGACTACTTTTTTTTTTTGCCGTGTTAGGTAGTTGCTAAAAAAAAGTAGGTAGGCGACGCGACGTGCGGGTGCGGAAAAATTCTTCCTGTATACGTTTTATCGTAAACCCTATAAAATTTCATAGGGTTCATGTTTTTTTTGTGTTTTTTTATTGTACCTACCTAATGCCCAAAAAAAAAATGGATGATAATTCAAAAATACAGGTAACCTCCTAGTTACCTGTACTTTTAATAATCATCCATTTTTTTTTTCCTTAAAAAAACTTATTAAGATAACAATAGAGTATGTCTCTATTATTATGCTGCATCTGCATGAATGCATTTAAATAAGTTTTTTCATACTTAACCTATTGTAAATCCTAATTTATACATTTTTTTAGATTCGGAATCTACTATGATAATTTAATGATACCGACTGTACGTAATTATAACAAAGAGATACAAGAACAGAAGGCTGGTACGCAAAAACGTTCAAATTCAAGTCAAAAACTTATTAAAAAGTGTACTGTAATAAAAACGTAAATTAGAGGTTTATTTGACAAATTGAAATTAGAATTCGAATACCTACTTTAAAAAATACGGGAATTGCCCCTTTGATTACATTTTAGTTTTTTTTTAAACATTTAAAATTACGAACAGGGAGTTATGTAAGGAGCGTTGCGGTGTTCTATGGTTTCTGCCTCCATGGGAAAAAGGCGTGAGTTTATGCGTTTATGTATGTACAATTACTAGGTATGCTTTTTTTCCCTATTTTTATTTATGGCTATCGAAAAAGCCGGAATTGCTAATAATTTTAAACTTAATACCTATGTATATCAAATGCACACGTGGATCAATCAAGGAAGTTGGTCACATTTTTCAATGTCATTTACCGCATTTAATGGACATAATAATATGTAAATAAAATACCAATATGACCTTGACGGGCCATTGTACCTGGAAATTTATTGATTCTAATCTAAGATATTGTTAGTCGCGTTAGAAAGTAGGCAATAATGAAGTAGTTTATTAATGTTGCATTCCTTTATGTAACACCTGTAATTTGAAACATTAATTCACTCTATGAAACATAATACAAAACTGGTAATGCGAAGATTAGATAAAGCGCAAATTGCAGATTTTTGATCAGGCAATATTTTTATATGGTATTTTTATCACATAATATATAATGATCTCAAAAGGTATGGCAACAGGTTTGCTTAATTTTAGTTAGTGCGGTTACCACGTACACACGTTTAGGGTTACCATTTCGAACTTTGAAAAGACCTGACAAAAATCAATTGCAAAAAATTCCGGACATTTTATTTTAAATCAGTAATCATTGTATATTTTTTGTTTAAAAAAAAAACAGACAAAGTCCGTACTGGGGTCCAAAAAGCCGGACTCGTCCGGACAGACCCAGACGGATGGTAACCCTATACTTAGGTGACTGTGGACTACTACCACAATATTAATTTACAAGGCAATGGTCTCGCACAGCGGGCACAGGTCTTCTCTAGTTTGCGCATTGACAGATGACCGATATAGCCGATTTGATTATCAGGCGATATTATCAAGCAAATGTAGATACTTTGATATGTAACTATTTTGGGCCACGTTCCGCCTTTCCTTTCAAAACCTTTCCAAAAATTTAAGCTATCGCCTGCTATTAAGGCGACGATAGCCGACTTTTAATGATTTAATACTGAAGATCACGTCTAAGTAATGTTCATGATTTGGAAAAAATATATGTTAAATTAGAGCATATTTTTTTAATAACCTAATACGAGTATATGAATATATTAGATTATGTTTATATTACATAGTGAAAATGAAATTAATTTATGTCTAACGCGGTTACAAACTGAGAACCACGCAAAATCTATCAAGCGTATTTTTCTAAAAACTTCAACATTTTAAAGATAATTTAATCATTGATATTTTAGTATACGTGTTTTATTAAAAATACCTTTTGCTTTATGATACAATAAAGTAATAATGCGACTAATTTGGAACAGCGCTCCTGGATGGGCGATTTTTATTACTGGCTGGACGTCCGACGCGTTACGTGAGCTCAGTACAGAACACGCAAGCTAACCACTCAAGGTCACTAGCATATATCTGCGTCTTAATTAGTATGGTCTGTATACCTACTGTGTGTAGACGCTTAAATGTAAATAATAACAAGAACATTGCTATAATTAAAGAAGTCGAACCGGTTCCCATACCTACCTTGCTTTATTGCGTTTTTTATTGTCTACTTAAATTTTTAATGAATAAATGAAAATATACGGAAGGGGAAGAGATCAAGAGACCTTGTAAAACAGCAAGTGAAAAAAATAGGAAGTCAAATATTGCGTCGGAGTGCGTTTAACCAATTGGGTTTTATGATTTTGGGTTAGGCAGAGGTGTACATATATATCGTCGTTTCGAATTCGGAAATCATATCCTAACTTATTTTTAATAATATTATAGATGCAAAAGTGAGTTTGTTACGCTTTCACGCGAAATCGGCTGAACAGAATTGGATGAAATTTGGTACATGGGGACACCATGACCTGGATTACTACATAGGTTACTTTATAGCCCGATATTCCCACGGGATCGAGAATAACGCGGGAGAAACCGCGGCGCGCAGCTAGTTGTAAATAAATTAAAACAGCGGATTTTATTCATTATTGAAATTTTGAATACTCGTGTCAAATTAGCATTGCTAAATTACGAGATAAAACTACTTTTTTACAGAAATATTTCCGGAAAATCGAATTAACAGTCATTCAATATAACTAAATCTTCAGAATAAAAATATGGTAGACGATCAATGCATAATGAGTGATTAATGTATAAATAGATTGAAAACTGAATACTGTTCCATGTTTTCTGCGAAGAGCGTCTCTACATCTTCTCCAAAATTGTTATTTAAAATCTTTTTTTTTTTTCCTTTCAATATCTGCCATCAGTCCTTTCTGGACTATTCATTATTATTATCAGTTTGGGCGGATGAATATAGTTGGCGTTTCAGGTACAAATGTGGCCAACAAAGTAACATCAGTGGAGAGTGGGATCCGTGGCCATGGCCATGCATATCCTTAGAAACAATGTTTATGAGCTGGTATGATATCATGGATAGAGTTTTAATTGTTCAAATTAAATTAATAGCACCATAAAGCGCTGAGCAGATGATGGACAATATTGTCCGCGACGATAGAACGTATGAAAATCTATGCTATATCTAGCGTTGCCAACTTTTTTGTATCAAATATAGTATTTTCGAAGCCATTGCCTTTAAACATATTTTTAATACCTTTGAGCCTTTAGTAGATGGCGAAAAAATATAGTAGGTATGTATCAAAAACCATTTAATTCTTTAAATGCATATTTTTTGTTACTATGAGCATGAAGCTTTAATAACAGGTTTTTTAAAAATGACTAAGTACATTCAAAATTAGGGTTATAAAATACCATTAATTCAGCTTTTATGAGATTAATACTGGCCTTATTGCAATCATCTATTCATTTTGTATTGAAATAAAAATATACTAGTTACACCAACGTTCGTGTTTTTCAACCGACTTCAAAATGGAGGAGGTTCTCAATTCGGTTGTGTTTTTTTTTTGTATAGGTATTTGTTACGCGATTACTCCGGCAATTATGAATTGATTTTGATGATTATTTTTGTGTTTGGTAGGGCATACTTCAGAAGTGGTCCCATATAAATTTAGTCAAGATCTGATGAGGGGTTTTTGAGTTAGCTTCAATAATACGTATTTTTCCCACCTAGTATATGTGGACGATGGTCTAATAGTTCCTGTCACTGTAATTTACATTTGTGGGGGTTTTGTGTAGGTACCACAACTAAAAAGTGAAAAATAAAAAAAAATCACAAAAAATAAAACCGACTTCCAAAAAAAAAATAACTTTGATTTCGGAAGTCGGTGGCTAAAAAACCAAAGACACCGACTTCCGAAATCAAAGTTATTTTTCACTTTGTAGTGTTTTTTTTTTGGAAGTCGATTTTATTTTTTGTGAACAAGTTTTTCTTTATAAACATAGTATTTAGGCCTCTAATATAGCATGTATAGTAGGGTTGGCTAACCTAGCTATAAACCACACGTAGGACAAATAGACTGCCAGGGTTTCCATACGTGCGAGTCGCGGACTAATAAATTGTCCATCGTTTGCTCAGCGCGTAATTATGTCTGTGCCGTCGTCTTACGGAAGACACGGGTATCAGATAACTTGTCTTATCAACTCATCATGCCTGGATGCAAAATCATGTCCATATATCTTATTCATAACATCAAACATTTATATAAATTCCAGGTTTCAAAGGACCTCTATCGGAATACGACTTCATCGTCGTAGGGGCAGGATCCGCGGGAAGCGTGCTGGCTTCTCGTCTAAGCGAGGGTCGGAAGGCGTCGGTGCTGCTCATCGAAGCAGGCCGTGGGGAGTCACTGCTGACCGACGTACCAGTCCTGGCCCCGCTACTCCAACAGACCGATTATGTGTGGCCTTACGTTATGGAGTATCAGCCAGGAGTTTGCACGGGTAAATGTTGGGACTTTTAAATTGATACTACAGTTTAACCCTAGAACACTAATCTTATTTAATCAACGCTTATTACTAATGATCGTCTGGGAGGCTATTTTATAAATGAATGTAAATTTTACTATAAACCTTTTAATACTAATGAATGCTTGCCAGGCGATCGCATAGTCAATGTCTTGGTGTAAGCTAGAAGGGCGCGATATCGCCCTCTAACGCATTGCGGGATATGCTGAGTTGGCACAAACGTACAACCCGAAGCGTTCCCGCAATTTCAAATTTACCAAAAAAAATACTACTGCTCGTGGCTTCTAAGGCGATGATTAGGGGCTACAACTGCGAATCCACCCTCAACCTTAGAGTACAATTCGGCCGATATAACTTGGCAGGTTTGAACATAGGCTCTGCGAACTTTCGTGCATGTTCTCTCGCTCACACTCGCCTCATGTCACCATTTGGTTTCTGAAAAATGTTACTACGCAGCCTTCTGCGCGAAGTTCGGAACTAGCAAGTCATATTAACCGTATTATACTCTAGGGTTGAGGATAGATTCTCAGTTTTTTGCAATTTGAAAGTCTCTAAGCTAGATTTGTCAGATAAGAACAAATCTCTTATGGAACAAATCTAACTTAGAGAGTATTAATGATTCTTATGATTATAATTCTGTAAATACATAATCTTTTATAGTCGCGAATCATATTTTGATCAAGATACAACCTGACACTTAGATGCAAAATTGTAAAAAACTTTGAATTTCGCGGGCTACAACTACGGATCTACCTGGATTTGCGATTTAAAATTGGCAGTCTTGGTAAGGTACGCTAACTGCCTTTGCGAGTGTAGTGGTTATGATAAGTTACTTCCTTCGTATTGTTGTCTGATTTGTAACTTATGCACACAGTGCCTATGCGTTCCTGGAATTATGTGACCTGCGCTCCAATGATCGTGACTCGCGGTTATCGTAAAAAAAACTGTGCACGTAAGTTATTTGTCAGGCAAAGTTAAAATTACTTCCATTGAGTATTTCTCAATGGAAATAATTTTGAGAGCCATACCAAAATCTTCTATATTTTCCTTATTAGATTCTGGATGTTTTCAGGGATGGTGGATGGAAGGTGCTTCTGGCCTAGAGGCAAGGCAGTGGGCGGTACAAGCGTGGTCAACTACATGATCTACACCAGAGGCTTGCAGCAGGATTGGGACAGGATCGCCGCCGCCGGCAACTATGGATGGTGAGCCTACACATGAAATAATTTGGTTAATTAATTATAAATAGTACTTACTTTATCAAAATGCGGATGAAGTGAATATCTGTGAGCTGTAACGTACCTGAAAAAAGCAAATTATGTTGTCAGTCATTTAATTTTGTCTTTTATCTAGTTACAACAAAAGCGCACGGAGCCAGAAAGAGACGATTCTCTCTTTTTGTTGTTTAACCGACTTCCAAAAAGGAGGTTCTATGTTCGTCTTTATGTTTTTTTTAATGTATATTCATCGATATTTTCTTCAATTGAGGACCGATTTTGAAAATATTTTTTTCATTTGGTAGAGGAAGCATGCGTGGTGGTCCCATATAACTTGTATTAACTTTGCTTGGGTAGTTTTTGAGTTATCTACAATAATACGTATTTTTAGGGTTCCCTACCTTAAAAGGAAAAATTACTGGCCAAATTCGTGTCGGACCACGCACTATCTGAAGGGGTCCGATGGGACCGATGCTTGCCGGGGTTGCGAGAAAGTCCGAAAGGGATACCGTGGCCCCTGGCATTGCACAGGCAACAGAAGGAACACGGGTGGGTTTTAGTCAGTAAGAGTCTGACACGCCCTCCCGCTCCACCCGGGCGGGAGAAGTCATTTGATGATTTCCCACCCAAAAAATAAAAATAAAGTGTACCGTAGTTGGTATAAATTTATTCCAAAAAAAAACTCAACATTGTAGTTGAAAAAATTTTCTCCCTTAAGGAATTTATGGCAGAACATGTGTTTGCAACTGCATATGTAAGTTGGTCTACTACTATTAATTGTTAACTTGTAGAGCCTACTTTGTCAAAAATATCATCCCCAGTTTAAGTGCAAGGACTCTACAAATATATTTTTTTCAAGATTTTATGTTACCACTTTGTTGGCGTAAATAATATGTATACCCATGGCAAAGTACAGCTTTCTAGTACTAAGTGTCTCTGAGCTAAGCCGCGGACAGACAGACAGACGGACATGGCGAAATTATAAGGGTTCCTTGTTTACTACGGAACCCTAAACGCCGCCGCCTACCGCCATTTATGCGACATATTTTGACTGTCGTAAGATCTTTCTTCTCAGAGTGGTCCGTAAGGAAACACCGAACTCATCTAGTTCTAAAAACATAATTTAATTTAGACCTGTAAAAGTGTTTTTTTGATATAAAAATAAATTTTATCCATTGCAGGTCCTACAATGAAGTGATGCCATATTACATCAAGTCTGAGCGTGTGAATCTGAAAGGGCTCAACAACTCGCCGTGGCATGGACGCGACGGTGAACTGTCCGTAGAAGACGTGCCATTCCGGTAATTATCAGCCAGCTGTCACGTTATTATATTGTACGCAATAGATTACTGTCGTTATCAAGGACCACACAAATATTCGTCATAGATACGACCATGATAAGCGCTAAACATAATAATATGACTCGGTATGACTGTACTCGAACTATCAATACGTACTAAAATATTTTGATATTAGCTAATATTTAAAATAAATAAGTATTTGTCCACGACTGGATCAATTAGACTATGTAGACGGTGTACTTTTTGACAACAAGATTATAAAATTGTTGTCGGTCGAGTTCATCTTTTATTGCGGTTTTTATTTTGTAGTCAGTGTTATGATGAAACGGATCTTAAAATAGAAATTATTTCATCTGCCGAACGGTAGTAAGATAATAATATTATCTTAGAAGCTCTTTTAAATGTCAAGAGCTTAATTGTTTTTTTTTTTGTTTTGTTTGTTGCAGATCTAAGCTCTCCAAAGCATTTTTAGATGCAGCGAAATTGCATGGACATCGCAGAGTAGACTACAACAGCCCAGATGCATTTGGATTTAGTTACATTCAAGCAACCATCAGTAAAGGACACCGTGCCAGTAGCGCCAAAGCGTTCCTTCATAAAAACAAAAAAAGGCAGAATCTGCACATATTAACTACGAGCAGAGCTACTAAAGTTATTATTGATCCTGTCAATAAAAACGCAGTTGGCGTTGAATTCCATAAAAATGGACGAGCGTACCAAATTAGAGCCAACAAAGAAGTGATACTCTCTGCTGGTCCCATTGAATCACCTCATTTGCTAATGCTTTCTGGTATAGGACCTAAAAAACATTTAAAATCCTTCGGAATTCCTGTAATACAGAACCTGAAAGTAGGCGAATCGTTGTATGATCACATTTCTTTTCCTGGTTTGGCTTTTACTTTAAACCAGACGAGATTAACGTTAGTTGAAAAGAAAATAGCTACAGTACAGACCGCAGTCCAGTATGACCATTTCGGTGACGGTCCTATGTCTTCCTTGGCCGGAGTTGAAACTATTGGATACATCAAAACCAATATATCCAATGAATTTGGCGACTACCCCGACATAGAATTACTAGGATCTTGCGCTTCTTTAGCTTCGGACGAAGGCAATATTGTAGCCAAAGGAATTCGTATGGCTGACTGGCTTTACAAGGATGTTTATAAATCAATAGAAGATGTCGAGAGCTTCACTGTACTGTTCATGCTGTTGCACCCGAAATCTAAGGGTTATTTACAGCTGCGATCTAAAGATCCCTACGAACAACCTAGTCTATACGGCAATTATTTAACTCATAAACAGGACGTCGATACAATGATAGCCGCAATTAGGTATATCATCAAACTTGTTGACACGCCACCATTCAGAAAATACGGAGCGACATTACACACGAAGAAGTTTCCTAACTGTAAACAATTCCAATTTGACAGCGATGATTATTGGGAGTGTGCTATACGAGCAGTGACTTCGACGCTCCATCATCAGATAGCGACGTGCAAGATGGGTCCACCCTCAGATCCTGACGCGGTGGTAGACCCAGAACTGAAAGTGTACGGCGTAAGCAATTTAAGAGTGGTCGACAGTAGTATTATACCGAGGACAATAGTGGCTCATACTAACGCACCAGCCATCATGATTGGGGAAAAGGCAGCCGATATGATCAAAAGAACTTGGAACTTGTACTGAAGTAAATAAGTTAGTACCAGGTGCGTTTGCCTGGGTTACATAATTGAGAGTTTTATCTCAATTAAACAGCGCCGGTACTATATGAAAATGGAGTCATTCACGAAGCCAAATGTTGTCTTTTATCAAGACAAAACTTGTGAGTTGAGATAATAATGACTCAATTCGTGTTGATATAGCTGCTAGGGAATTAGTGTTTATTGTTATTTTAATAGATTTTCGTCTGTGAGATACGTAATATTTATTTAATGAATAAATAGTTTGATAATACCTATTAAATATCTAGATTTTATGAGGTATTTTGTTTTGACTATCCCAAATAAAATATTAATAACTTTTTGAAGAGACTTCTTAGGCGGCGATTCGATAATTGGACGAGAATTGAGAGTGAAATGTCAAGGACGCATCACTTATAAGCACAGTTCGTTAAATGAGAGAGAAGAAAGATATAACGCTCTCTGCCTCTCACACTAAACCTCTCTTATTCTTTATTTTTTACTAGCGGCCCGCTCCTGCTTCGCACGACTTGACAAAACATCGAGATTTCTTAGGTAAGCGTAACTTTAATAATAGGTCTTTAGCAGTGTTAGGTCCGTACACGTCGTTAATGTTTTGTGTTCTTTGCGCAGCGGTATTTCCACGTAGGAACTCATATTCGAAAATTGTACGAATTTTCAGTTTATCCATGGCGCCAAAAACTACCACAATGTCACAAAAACAAAACTCTATCTAAAACTAAATGACTGAGACCCGATTTCACCAAAAAAATCTTAACGAGCCATCAGTAAATGCTCTGTTAAAATTGACGTAGACGTCAAAAAGTTTTACGTTCTATGGAGGGATCTTAACAAGGCGTTGCTAAATCAAACATCTAGCAGATATTATCTATTATCGAGTGAACAAAAACGACCGGTCTGACTTTTCATTCACTCTCGTTTTTATGCAACCAAATTAAAATGTCATGGCGTCTAAGCAAACGTTCTATAAACAGTGTAATTCTCTATTAGTCGTTTTAAACGTCAAATTCGTAAAAAAATGTTTTCAAATGATTTTGTTTTGTGGTATTTTTTGCTGGCTGAGCTTGCTAACAATGAAACTAAGATATCATTGTAACACAGTGGTTTAATAAAGTACATTTTATTATAACACAAATTAACTTCATTTGTAAAACACAGGATGACAGAAACAACAGTTGCTAGGCAACAACTAAAGAAACCTACTCTTAATTCATAGTGCATTATATATAACCTTTATGGTACTTACAACAATTTTTGATTCTTCTAAATTGTAATTTTTACTTATTTTGTGTGATAAAATGTTGAAAAAAAGTCTCCGAGAAATTTTAATAGGACTCATTACAAAACATAAAAATGTAGTTGAAAACGAAAAAACAGATGCAGTGACGATTGCTCATAAAAATTAGGGTTGGAAGGTACTCTCTGTGATGATGGGGCGGTCCTATTACTAGTGGGAACCACTGTGAGCTTTTACACTACGTTAGGTAACAAACATTTCTAATAATATTAAACATCATGGGTGGGTACCTACTTACGTAAGAAGTTGTAAGTCGAATCATAGGAATATTTTTATTACAATTCACATACCTACCTAATAAGGCAATTTTAAGGTAGGTACTAACCGATTTGATGGATATTGAAGTTTATCTTCAATCATTTGCAAGACCTCTATATGTACAAGATTCTTTCGATAAACGAAACCTTGTCCTGAAATCTAGATCGTCATATTCTTCAAAATATAAGTCACGTCGATCTTTGTATGTTTTAGGACGTTGAACTTTATTGTCTAAAAGTTGTAAATTTTCGAAAATATCATCATTTCCGTGTTCAATAATAAAATTTTACGCTGCTTCCATTTTATTTGACCAACTTACAACCAATTGACAGCCGTTAAAAGCATTAACGGACCTTTGGAGCAGTGATTAAGTTTGACGCCTTGTTAAGAGGATTAACGATTCGTTAGTACTTGGTGAAACACTCACTACGCTTAACGGGCCGTTGTCTATTTGACGGGACGTTAAAACTAACTAACAGTGTATGGTGAAACTAGGTCACAATTTGAAATTAAATTAACACGTCTTTCGAATAAAATTCATTTGAATTTCGAATTGCGCGCCAATTCACATATAATTAAATCTAAAAATGCTGGTTATAGAATCTCCAATTACATAGGTAAAGACCTAATATTAAAGTATTATACACATAAACCTTCAGGAATACATTTTATAAACGATAGTGAATCTGTTGCGTGGTTTAGATTTAGAACAACAATGCGGACATACAGACAAAGGCGAAAAGCGACTGTTTTACAATATAATTACCGAAGAAGTTTGTTTGTTTGTTTCCTTTTTTCTCACCTAGGAAACGCCTAGGATGAAATTATATGAATTTTAAATTCAAGCTAATTGAAAAGGAAAATTGCTTTCCGCAAAAATTGTAGCTCATGTTTGTGCATTGTAGTTTGTAGCCATTGTAGGAAAACGCGTATTAGTCGAGAAATAGGAGGAAAATAAAACTCAAGGTGGAATGACCAAACTATTATAAAAAACCGGCGAAGCGTTCCGTACCACCGTACAATATTTAGCAAATAAATGGAAAACCTAAACGAAGAATATTGTTATATTCATCTTAAAATTAAAAATCACAAAGATATATTTTGTATTTCATAATGATACTATGAATTACAAAGTTATTTTTTGCAGTTGCAGAAAATCACCCATATTTAAATAAAATACCTTATGAATCGGCGTTGTTGATTATATACAGTATATGGTACATGATATACATATACGTTTCAAATTCCTAACTTGTTTAGTTGTTGAGATAGAGCTCGTACAAAAATGGTCTAAAACTGACAACTTTTACGGCGCCATATTTCATCATTTTTGAAGAAAAAAAAAATTATTTGTTCTTTGATAGCGGGTTAGATTTTTTTTCAAAAACAAAGTTTATTGCCCCTTTTATCTTTTACCTTATTTCTTTATTATTTGTTGTTATAGCGGCAATATAAATACACAATCTGTGAAAATTCAACTGTCCACCTATTACGGTTCATGAGATACCGTCCGCTGACAGACAGACAGACAAGCAAAGCCACAGCAAAAACAGCAAAGGCTTAGTAATAGGGTTCCGTTTGGCGCCCTTCGTGTTCGGAACTCTAAAAACCTCAGTACCTACATAACGTGTACAATCTCTGTTCATGTAGTTTTCTCAGAACAATTTTTTCAACGACACGAGCGTAGGCCCTTTGACCTACTGCGACCAAGCTAGGGCATACCTACGAAGGGTATTTCTTCTTTCTCTGAAATTCTCTACCACCACTCTTTATGTAGGTACGAGATGCGATTTCAAATAATCATTAATTACCAAATTATCCTGTGCGGAAACTGAAAACAAGATTTTGCTAGACTTGGCTGTTTCCTGGTTACGTATGACGTGGTCGCATTTGATATGATAAATGCTGATAATTACTTATTAATACATATTTACGAAATAACTCATTTTTGATTGCCTCGTTGGTCTAGTGGTCGTAAGCGCTACTGCTGAACATGAGGTCCTGGGTTCGATTCCCAGGTCGGGCAAAGTATCATTGGGTTTATCTTTCTTGAATTTCTCAGTAGCAGCCCGGTGTCTGGATTTGTGCCCGGTTGATGGCAATTGGCTCGCCCCTATTACATGAAACTTAAACATAACTGGTGAAATGTGGGTGTACTATAGGTAAACAAGGCGTGATGTTATGTTTATGTCATTTTTGTCATTGGACACTCATTTACCATAAGCAGTGATAGCCTATTGGTGTGACCGTCAGACTGACAAGTCGTAGGTCTCGAGTTCGAACCCAAGGCACGGACCTCTGACTTTTCGGATTCATGTGCGTATTATATAATTATCACTTGCTCAAAAAAACGGTGAAGGAAAACATCGTGAGGAAACCGGCATGCCTTTATTTTTTTTTTTTTGTTGGGTGGGAAATCATCAAATGACTCCTCCGGAATGGAGCGGGAGGGCGTGTCAGACTCTTACTGACTAAAACCCACCCGTGTTCCTTCTCTTGCCTGTGCAATGCCAGGGGGCCACGGTATCCCTTTCGGACTTTCCCGGCAGGCAATGGTCTCATAGGACCCCTTCACTCGCTGACACTCTTTGAGGCGCGCGTGGAACACAACGCGCCGTTGACCCGGGCTTGGTCCTTACCGGACGGCGAGCTACCCATTGCTCACCGTCCGCAAGCCCGCGCCTACGGTGGCCGGGAATCCGCGATCGATTCCCGACGCCCGGGGCGTGAGGGCGCGAAATTTGCCTCTCCCTCACGCGCTCCGCCTCCTCCTTCGCGAGCATTACTGCTTCGCAGAAGGAGGTGACGGCCTCCCATGCCCTCTCGCTTCTCGCTCTCGTTTCGCTTCTCGTTTTCGGTTTCGTGAGGAAACCGGCATGCCTGAGAGATATTTCTCGACGGCATGTGAAGCCAAGTCAGAGGCCCGTGGGCGGCTTTAAAACTCTGACACCAGGTTAGTTACTAACCACACGAAAAGTAGTAGTAGTATTTATTAGGCCAAGCAAAAATACATACAATCAATCAATAAGTATCTACAGCTCGTCGGTTAACTAACTGATACAAATTATCCCCAATTGTTTATAGGTCAGTACATACAAGGCACCGGTCGGTAAGTTGTGAATTACCGACGATGTTATAGGCATTACTGTTGGGATAATTACTGTGGTAATAATCCCAACAGTAATAATACTATAAGTTTCCTACTATTTTCCTCATCGCCAGACGTCATCTACAAAATGCTCACTGGTATTTGAAAAGACTGCAGAAAAACTAGATTTTGTGACCTTCCTAGCTAAAAATAAATAATGATCACCGTCTGATGAATTCGTACATCTTTTAAAATAACTTTGGTCTAGTCCTGGGCGAGCCCGTGTAGTGGACCGCTGCATGTGCAACCTAAGGGCAAAACTCGGTTTTATAGCAAACCGCAAGCGCAGCTGACCGCCATATTGTAATCAAACCATCGATATCCGTGAACCAAACTGAGTACGGTCGTCTCATAATTGTTTTATCTATTTAGAATTTTAGGTCGTTTGAGCTTTCAGAGAGTTTGAAATTGGAGCCCTAACTGTAACCCCGCGTCTATTCGACATAGGTGTTCGTACCGTGAGCCTATTGTCAGTGCCTCTGAGTCTTGTCACCTTTGTGTTGATATTAGTACCTATTTGTAAACAATATAATGTAACTAACTTTCGAACACACGCTGGCGTAACCTCTGCCAGCACCCTAATTGCGTAATACACGATCAATCACAATCTGAATAATTTTGAAAGAGATTACAAATCCATTGCTTGTTAGGTTTGAGAAAAACTTCTGCTCAACACCGTAAATAACGCAATGAATGTTGTTGAACTGTCAAAATGAAACAGGTGTAATCATTTTGTGAGAACACATAGGTCAACGTAGATAGAGATCCAAGTTGATCTAGGTACGTGCTCTTCCCATTTTCTGAT
The DNA here is from genome assembly GCA_963853775.1 of Xanthia togata. Classification (NCBI taxonomy): domain Eukaryota; kingdom Metazoa; phylum Arthropoda; class Insecta; order Lepidoptera; family Noctuidae; genus Xanthia; species Xanthia togata. Next base: position 17,012,704 of record OY970809.1, read on the forward strand.
CGCCAATGGTTGGTCATCGTTGAGATTCAATGTTAACATCGGTTCGCCATGATCAATGTGGCTGTATTTTTGTATAATTAAATATCACTATCCTACCAATATTATAAATGTGAAAGTTTGTATGTTTCTGTGTTTGTTGCTCAATCACGCAATAACGGCTTAACGGATTTGGATGAAATTTGGCACACAGATAGTTTATAACCTGGATTAACATAAAGGATACTTTTATCCCGGTTTAAGCGATAGTATGTTCCCGTGGGATAATAAATTTCCAACCTCCACTAAAAAATAGGTCCATCCATACTTTAATACTCATGGTTAGTACCCTACCAAGTGCAATAGCTAAAAGTATATCGGTCCGTACTAGTTAATTGACGCTAATAATTATGTACCTAAATAATAAAAAAAACATAGATAGGTACCTACAATGCGTGGTGCCGAAAATGTGAATATCCCTATTAACCTCGATTTTTTTTCATTCTGTTCTTTAAAAATAATTAAGCTAGTCGCTAACAATATGCGCGAGCGCCGCCGGCGCCGTCAGAGTGAGATAACTGTAGGTAGATGTAGGAGGCATCTATAGGTATGCTAAATGTAATTTTGGGCGTGGACTTTTCAGATTTTTTACACGTAATTTGTTTCGCCATAACCAATGGAACTTGCACTTTTTAAGGGCTTTGGTACTTCCCCTTGGCTATATAAATACTTGCACAATATTATAGGTATTTGCAAATCTATAGATAGGCAAATACATCGCATAGCAGATCCGAGATAAGAGGTTATTTCGTTATCAGTAAGAAAAAATACAAAATTTCAGACTCAAAATTAAAGGTACTTTGCTATTAAAGGTTCTTTGGTAACATATTATGCATCTTTTGCTTATTAGATTTGAAGAACACCCGAAAAATCAGCAAAACATATCATTAACTCGTATTACATTGTTTAAGACAGGCATAACTGTATTTACCTGAAACTATTAGCGCCTCATTCGGACCCACGGTGTGTATATTGCCCATTTTTCCCTCCAAGTTCAAAGAAAACGCACAAAACAACACTTATTTTTTACTTTTACGAAAAAAACAACTTTCGCGAAATCAATAAATATAACAAACAACAATGAATGAAAAGAACGAACGATGATTAAGGAATTCCATAGACACCATGCACAGGTTAAAAATATGTTTAGTAGTATTCATACAATCACGTGTTCCTACTACTGATATGCCTAAGTTTTCAGGATCCTCAAATTAAGTTATTGAAGCTATTGGCAGCATTTATGCATGGTCATGTCCATGACCAATGGTAACCCATTCACTTACAACATTTCAATGATAAGAAAAATTTTGCTTACCTAAAGCGTTTTGGACTCGACTCGACTCTGCTGGGTCCAACACTACGAAGTCTACGTGCATAATCATAGACTAGAAGCCACTGTTGGCTATGGTAGAATTAACGTTGTAAATGGCGGAGGCATTGTGATTGTTTGTTGAAAGAATTTGAGCTACTGATGCGAAATAACCAAAAGCAAACGTAACATTAAGTGATTATAAATAGTAAGTCTTCAAACAGTGTCTGTTTTTCCTTTAAGAAGGCTTAGAGGTTTAATGGGTCAGATGTTATCTTCTGTCATGTAATCTAGTACTTACTCATAATTTTTTTTTACTTCACAGATAGAGCGTGGTAATTTTATTTAGAAAGATGTCTGATACAAGTGATCTAGACCGTCAAATCGAGCAGCTAAAGAGATGTGAGATTATAATGGAGGCCGAGGTTAAGGCACTTTGTGCCAAGGCCCGCGAAATTCTCGTCGAGGAGAGCAATGTTCAGCGGGTAGATTCACCTGTCACGGTAATTAACCTTTCACGTATCTTTACGATTGTTTAAAGGGATCAACATTGATAATTTTACCTATATCTGGCACAGAATTTACTTCCTAAATATCTTCTATCTCTACAAAAGTGACTAGTTTCTGTTGTTGAATGTTTTTAACATACTAGACAAACCTCTGTTTTGCTGTATTATGTCAGTCTGTAACTAAGTTTTGGTCTTATTAAGCTATACCTTGTTAGACCAGTTAGTTTGTGTGATGCACTTTCATGTTTGTAAATACATTACATTTACAGAAACATGTACAAACAAATATATCATAACAAGACATACTACTATTCTGTACAAACTACAAGTTTCTATTATTCCTTGTTGCAGGTTTGTGGTGACATTCACGGCCAATTCTATGATCTGAAAGAACTGTTCAAAGTGGGCGGTGATGTCCCTGAGACCAACTATTTATTTATGGGTGATTTTGTAGACCGAGGATTTTATTCCGTAGAGACTTTCTTATTGCTACTTGCTTTAAAGGTAAGCTTATAAGATATTTTCACAAACACAATGTTATTATAATGGCAGATGTCTACATGATATACATAATAACTACTATGAAGGTGGCAGTTACACTTCTTTCATAAGTTTATGCTAAACCATTATTCATCATTCATCAATCAATTTGCCAAATGAATCAGCATGTATAAAGTAAGTTGTAATAAGTTTTTCTTTTTAATCATTATGTTATTATTTAAATTTATATTACTATGGCAATTCCTAATTCAAGCAATCATGTTCAAAAGTTTCGAAAACTAACACCTAACAAATCCACTATATAAATATATTTTGAGCAGCTAACCAATAATGTAGAAAACAGGTGTATCTAATAATCTGTTTTCCATAGGTCCGTTACCCCGACCGCATCACACTAATCAGAGGCAATCACGAGTCCAGACAGATCACACAGGTGTATGGCTTTTATGATGAATGTCTTAGGAAATATGGATCTATTACTGTATGGAGGTATATCTAAACCTATTATTTATCTGTTACTCCTTATTACAGGCTATTTCATAGCCTAGCAAGGAGTTCAGCATGTCAACCACTTGATTGCCAGAGATTTTATAGTACCCACTTTGTTTAAACTGTACTGCAATCTGTAAATAAAGATTATATTTGGTATTACAGATAGCGCAATCCACGACGACGCGCCCCACTCCGCGATGACTGTACTGTAAGCTGTACTTTAGTACGGAGCGCAGCGGAGTAGGGCGCGTCGTCGGAAATGCACTACCTATAAAAAAAAAATGCAATAACATTCAGAGATTAGTGGGCAATATGATTTTAAATGTAAGTTGTTCTGGTTTCATGTAAACTAATTGCTTAACATATCCAGTGTATCTATAAAATAATGAATCCAAATGTGAATGTATACAGGTATTGCACAGAAATATTCGACTACTTATCCCTTTCGGCAATTATTGATGGAAGAATATTCTGCGTGCATGGTGGACTGAGTCCATCAATACAGACGCTTGACCAAATCCGCACAATCGACCGCAAGCAAGAGGTGCCTCATGATGGACCCATGTGTGACCTACTCTGGAGTGACCCTGAAGGTTTGACACAACCATGTAGAAGTAGAAAAACTACAGTACTTATATTTAAGATCCTTCAACTGTGACAGCCAAGTCAATAACAACATCAAACATCGCAAATTCATGTGTAACTACGATTCTTTTATATGTTGTTAGGTCCCCTGAGAGTAGTTATACCTTTTTTTTTTTTTTTGGGTGGGAAATCATCAAATGACTCCTCCCGCTCTGGGTGGAGCGGGAAGGCGTGTCAGACTCTTACTGACTAAAATCCACCCGTGTTCCTTCTCTTGCCTGTGCAATGCCAGGGGGCCACGGTATCCCTTTCGGACTTTCCCGCAACCCCGGCAGGCAATGGTCTCATCGGACCCCTTCATTCGTTGACATCTCTTTGAGGCGCGCGTGGAACACAACGCGCCGTCGACCCGGGCTTGGTCCTTACCGGACGGCGAGTTACCCATTGCTCACCGTCCGCAAGCCCGCGCCTACGGTGGCCGGGAATCAGCAATTGATTCCCGACGCCCACGGCGTCTACTCCTGCGGCGGCTAGGGGCGTGAGGGCGCGAAATTTGCCTCTCCCTCACGCGCTCCGCCTCCTCTTTCGCGAGCATTACTGCTTCGCAGAAGGAGGTGACGGCCTCCCACGCCCTCTCGCTCCGTGCCATGGCCTGGACCAGGGCCGGACGCGAGAAATCCCCGCCACCGATCGCCTCCACGAGGACACGGCGGTGCTCTGCCCAAGCCGGGCATACCTCCAACGACGTAGTTTATACCTAAGTTTGCAACCATGAAAAACTTGTGCTAGTCCCATGGTGTTCGAAAAACTGCAAAATTCTGGCACTTGCTTCAGTTTTTTTTGAAAAAACTACCATAAGGACGCATTTTTAGGATCCTTGTTGAAAATGTTTGTGAAGCAAGCTAAATTTGATACAATCTAAGCCCAACCAAAGCACTAGGTCTATTGGTTGCGAAGATACAGATAGTAAAAGATGAGATTTTTTTACCATATGTGAAAAATTATTGATTGATTGGCTGAACTAATGATTTTAGGGAAACATACATCTTAGAGAGATGTTTATACACTCCTTTGCAAAAAAAACGGGCGGTTTTGACTTTCCTACATTATTGGTAATAGTTTAGTTCTAAAGAGGTTTGAATAGCCAGACTGGCACTTAATAAAGAGTCTGGGTATGAAAATAAGTTAATTCTAAATTCGAAACTTTTGTTAAAAAAAAAAACTTTTTACTTACTTTTCGCGGGTTTGTGGTTAAAGGGTTATCAGGCAACTTAAAACTAACTTCTCGTTATTTTTAGTAGAATTATTTATGTTTGTCGCATAATCCTGCTTCATTGTGACTTAAAACAGATATATTTGTGTCAATTGTAATGCCAGAAAAAGCAATAAAAGCTAGTAAAATTATAGCGCTGCTGGAAGAGGGGTCTAGCCAATGTTACGTTGCACAGTGGTTAACGTGAGTCGAGCACACAACCACGAGACGACCGCTTTTTAGTGACTCAGGCGCCGAGGAACCGCAAATAAATGCAGTTACATACACCTCAAAAGAAACCTAGAAGAGGTACGAAGAGCACAAGTTAGCTTATGGAAATTGCCTATCTTGGACAGTAGGTAACTGGAGTAGCGTACTCTTCTCCGATGAGGCTCTGAATTTGTCTAAATGGTGAGGATCGACGTCGGCGAGTGTTACGAAGACCAAGGGAATGCTATGCAGACGTGTGTTTTGAAGAAATCACCCCTTAATAGGTAATAGGTAATACGGGCTGGTTTCCGCAACTCCACGTCAAAGCGCGTATTTTGCGTACGGGTGGGAAAAATCGGTCATTCAATCCACCCCAGCTCCTCAAAGAATGCCAGCAACGCCTTGGTATTATTGGCAATCTCGCGTAGGGTACCTGGGTTACCGAAGTATTTTGCCCTGTAAGTGGCGACCACCGGGCAGTTTAACAGCACATGAGCTGCTGTCTCGTCGTCCTCCATGCAGGCTCTGCAGAGCGGACTGTCTGTGACTCCTATGACAAAGAGGTGTTTATAAAATGGCCCATGGCCAGTTATAGCTGCTGTAATCACACGCAGCTGTTGTTTAGTTAGTCGAAGAACCTTTTTCGTGAGGCGGTCATCGATTGAGGGTAGTGCCTCCTTAGCCTGCCTGCACTCGCCTTGGTCCGACCATAGTTTCTGATGCTGATCTCTAGTTCGTTTCCTTACCAGAGTGCGTAGGTAACCGAAGGGGAGTGGCACGATGGGTTCGGGCCCCACTGGTGCCAGGCTCGATCCTCTTCTGGCAAGTTCATCTGCAGCATCGTTCCCCAGCGAACCGCTGTGTCCTTTGATCCATTGAATGGTTATTTTGTTGAGGTCACCCACCTGGTTAAGGCGCTGGTGGCACTCGTATATAAGTCCAGAGTCCACAATGTGACTGTTCAGCGCTTGCAGAACAGCCATGCTGTCTGAGAGTATGCGTATCGAGTGGTCCTTAACTTCCCTAGCCAGAATAGCCGAAGCGGCAAGAGAAATACCCATGCATTCGGCCTGGAACACTGTGTTAAGGACTCCCAATGATGTAGCTATGTGGATGTTGAGGTCCTCCGAGAAGACTCCAGCACCTGTACCACTACCTGTTTTGGATCCATCCGTGAAGATGCGCAGCTCTGTTGGGCGCAAGCCCTCACATCGGCGATCCTCGTGAAGTTGGATTCTGTATTTTTTATCAAAGATAAATTGTTTCGGTACCCGGTCATTTATGGCTTTCGCAATGGGGAACTCCTTGTAGAGTCCCTCAAGCAGCGCGGTGTGTTGTGTATCTCTCTTACCCCAGAGATTTGCTGCATTTAGGCGTACTGCCGCCATCGACGCTTCTTGCTGTATAAACAGGTGCAGCGGTGGTAGTCCCAGCAAGGCTTCCATTGCAGCAGTCGGAGTAGTCCTCATGCAGGCCAGTCTTTGCATGCGTTGTAGTTTGTTGGAGGCTGTAACCAGCTGGGTGCGGGGCCACCAGACCACGGCCGCGTAGGCTATCATGGGGCGTATCACAGCTGTGTACAGCCATAGTATTATTTTGGGGGATAGGCCCCACTTCTTACCTATCATTCTCCTGCACTGCCAGAAGGTGATGCAGGCTCTGTTTAGCTTATTGTCTAAATGACTGCTCCAGTTCAGCTTACTGTCTAATATGACCCCGAGGTACTTGACTTCGCTGGCTAACTGAAGCTCTGTTTCGAACAGTTTGGGCAGGCGGAAAGGGCCCATAGCTCGTTTGTGGGTAAACATGACTAGTTCGGTTTTAGTGGGGTTCACCGATAGATCGAATTCCCTGCACCAATTTTCTACAATACGTAGTGCTTGCTGAGTAAGGTTGCAGATCGTTCCCGTCACCTTCCCCGAGACCAGGATTGCGAGGTCGTCTGCATATCCTATTGTGTAATACCGAGCGTCGTTGAGTTTGGTGATGAGGTCATTAATCACCAAATTCCATAGAAGAGGGGACAGCACCCCTCCCTGGGGGCAGCCTCTGGCTATCATGGCCAGCTGCTGCTCGTCCTCAAGGCGAACCACTCGCTTGCTTAGCATATTCGTAATCCAATCCGTTAGTACCTGTTCCACTCCATGTCTGGAGAGGGCACTGTTGATACTGGAGAAGTTGGTTTTGTCGAAGGCACCTTCGATGTCTATAAAAGTGCCCAGGCAGGTGCCTTTTTGATGAATCGCTTCCTCTATCTGGCTGACCACCAGATGAAGAGCAGATTCAGTCGACTTACCTGAGCTGTATGCGTGCTGATTACTATGTAGCGGTATTGTTATCAGAGCACCGTCCCTCAGTTCCCTATCACAAAGCCTTTCCAGAGTCTTTAGCAAGAAGGAGGTCAGGCTTATTGGTCGGTGGGATTTGGCGTCTGTATAGTCACCCTTACCTGGCTTTGGGATGAATGTGACTTTCACTTCCCTCCATCCTTTGGGAACATATCTAAAGGCCAGGCACGCTCTCATTAAGGGCACCAATCTTGTTGCAACAGTAGCTCCCCCCCACTGTAATAAGGCGGGGAACACACCGTCTGGACCAGCTGCCTTAAAAGGATGGAAGCTCCGGATGGCCCATTGGATTTTCTCCAACGTGATCACCCTGTGTGTGTAGCGCCAATCATTGTCTGATGGTGTTTGAGTTTCATCATGCCAGTCAATTACCTGCGCGAAGACGCAACCTGGGAAGTGAGCTTCAATTAGGACGCGTCTTGTTTCTTCAGGTGACGTCGTGAATGTGTTATCCGGTTTGCGAAGGGTGATGGGCCCAGGTGTATACTGTTGTGCCAGCACCTTCCTTACCCGGTTTGCTTGCTGACAGGATTCAATGCTGCCACAGAACTTGCGCCATCCCGAGGTGCTCCTGAATCTGATTCATTTTTTGTAGCTGGATTTGGCCGCATAGTATTTATCCCAGTCCTCATCCGCACATGTGTTCATAGCTCTATTCAGAGCAGCTCTTACCTTGCTACGCTTGCGTTCCAGATCCGCGCCCCACCAGGGTTGTTTACCCGGTGTATTCCGCGGCGTGGTCTCTGGGCATGCAGTCTGATAGCTGTCTATCTAGAAATCACCCCTTATGGTGGAGGGCCCGTGAATGTTTTGGGCGGGCGTAACTTCCAGCTATCGTACCGAGATAGTATTCATTGAAAATGGCTCACTAAATGTGCAAAGGTACATAACAGAAATCCTTTGTCAACATGCACAACCCGCACTGACTGTACTTGGACGATAATGCTCGGGCCCACCGTTCTGGCGACGTAGATGCTTATATGCAAGAGGTTGGTATTCGTCGTTTGGATTGGCCAGCGTGGAGCCCCCGATCTTAACCGCATTGAGCACGTCTGGGATCTCCTAAAAAGGCGAGCACGATATGTCCAACCACTTCAACAAAACATCAGGGAGCTTAAACGTGTGATCACGGCTGAGTGGGAACACATTCCACAGGACACCATCAAAAGCCTGGTGGAATGCATGCCAAGACGATACATGCCGTAATCGCTGCAAGGGGAAGTCATACTCGATATTATTTTTTAATGTCTCTTTTTATTAAAATACCATAAAAAATACTCAGTCTTAATTTCATTATACCGATAAAAATTTCAATTTTAACACGGTTCTCTGTTTACATTGACTAAAACACCAATTCCAGGATTCAAGTGTTAAAAACTATATTCTCATTGATAATAAGAAATTACTAGTCATTTATGCTATTGACATTGACTGAACATATTAATATTATCCATAGAAAAGCCAATGACTGTAAGGTGCCCGTTTTCTGTGCAAAGGAGTGCAATGATTATTTAGATTTGTTCCATATGAACTTTTCCACAAGAAATTTGTTCTAGAGATGTAGATGATGATGATGTCTTTGTGTGTGATGTGTGTGTGATTCCAATGTCAAAGTCATAGGAGTGCCCCGAAGTCTCGTATCTACCTCGTAACTGTGGAGGTGACACGAGTTGTGTGTAGGGCGTACTACACATAACTCGTGTCGTCTCCTGGTCTCCACAGTTCTGTCATATTACTCGTTAAGTTGCTATTGTTATTATTTAAACCACATACACTGTAATATTTAGAAGCCGAGCTGAGCCGAGTTTAAACAGCCGTATGTTACGCAATACGCTCGTGGCATTTATAAAAAGATCGCGGCGACCACCCACTCGTCTCGACACGGCACCCGCAACTGACAGCACTGCGACGAGCACTTAGGATCTCGTAGGTAAATGAGCGCGTCTGTGTGAGTGAGCCGTTTCGAACGTTTACTTCGTAGTTTCCGTACTGTCCATATTTATACTGTGTTAGGCGTATTACCTCACTCAAAACTCAAGCATTACTTAAAACTCGTTTAAAGCCTTCTGATTGGTTGAAACTAGTTTTAAGTAATGCTTGAGTCTTGAGTGAGGTTCTGTAATACGGGCCTTAGTGCTAGGGTTGGGCTTAGATTGTATCAAATTTAACTTGCTTCACAAAAATATTCAACAAAGACACCTAAAAATGCGTTCATAAGGTTTATCTAAAAAAAAACTTCAACAGGTGCCAGAATTTCGCAGTTTTTCGAGAACCATGGTTAGCACAAGGTTGTCAGGGTTGCACACTTGGGTATAAATATTACTACCAACACAAAAAAAAATCGTAGTTACATGCGCGTTTGCGATGTTTGCATTTTTTTGTGTCGATATTGACTGGGTTACTATTGCAATGGAATGCATGTGTAGTAAGTATATTAGTTTAGTAAGTTTTCAATACTGTAGCAGCAAGTATTTGGTCAGACATCTTCACAACCAGTCAAAATATACACAGTGATAGTAAATAATATTGGTAATTACTTTATGTGATTGCTACAGCTCCACATCTTAGCGCGTATTTTGCTTGTGTTTGGATAATCACATGATCCACCCTAACTCCTTAAGAAAGGCCCACAAGTCTTTACTAGCGATCTCTGTGATATTCTAAATTACTGTTCTCAATTCTAAATGATTGGTTCTAGACACACAAGGCTGGGGAGTGTCCCCCCGGGGCGCGGGCTACCTGTTCGGTTCTGATGTCGTGGCGCAGTTCAACGTGTCCAACGACATCGACATGATCTGCCGAGCGCACCAGCTCGTCATGGAGGGCTACAAGTGGCACTTCAACGAGACCGTACTCACTGTGTGGTCGGCGCCTAACTACTGCTACAGGTCTGATCTAATTCATATTATGATAACTTCCAGTATAATTTTTACGTTGTTTGTGATCTAAATTCAAAATGCGGAAATTATGATAACGTAATGGCAAAATTATAATCATTTAAAACATAAATAAAGCTCTAGAAATAATATGAAGATGTACGACGAGGAATCACCTTAAACAATCTCTTGTCTGATTTTCATGCAAGGGGCGAGACAAAACCATCTTTGGAGGACTAAGTCAGTTTTAGATTTAGCTAAGACATAAATCTGAATATTTAATGTTTTTGTGGGTGCAAAACATGCGAAAGGCAGTTTCAGTTTTTTTTTTTTTTTTTTGCGTCGGCAACATTTTGTTTACAATATTTTGATTTAAACATTATGTACACACGTAATTATATAATCAGAAAAGAACTTAACTTAACTTTTTAAATGAAATTTAATTATGTTAAAAAAAACTAACATATCTATCGGTTGTCTGTGCACAGATGCGGCAACGTGGCTGCAATATTAGAACTGAATGAAAATCTTCAACGAGAGTTCACAATATTCGAAGCGGCGCCGCAGGAGTCGCGGGGCGTGCCCTCCAAGAAACCGCAGGCCGACTACTTCTTATAATGTTGCTTACAATAGACAATTGACACAAGAGCGAGCGACCCATCTAGTATTATGTACGGTTTTATTGTAGTGACAAAACATTTCATGTGGAGATAATTTAATTGTGATCTTAAGACTGGTGTTGAATTGTAAGTTGAATGTGTTTATTTTAAGTCATTGAATACGCGTTTAATTCATTTGCTGACTCTCCGTTCGCCTCGCGAGTTGCTAGCGACGTCGGATCTTCCAGCAGCCGAAAGAATTGGAATACGTACAAGACACAAGTATCACACTACAATATACCAAAAACATCCGCGTGTGAACGAGACGTGGCGTTCTGAAGACATTTGGACTTAAAATCAATGGTTTAGTACAAACTTTCGAGACCCACAACTGAATGTTAGTTAAGTTAAATCCTCTCGAGCAAATAATTTCTGATGTAATCTTGACTTATTGTAATTAATCCGTTTTGTTACTCAATGTTGAACACAATATTTTGAATAACAGGCATTTCTATTGATATGTGTTGGTCCCTTGCAAAGCTAGATGGCATTTTACCATTTTTTAACTATGCCATTGATTAATTTAATATTTTTATTCATTGTATTAAGTAGGTGACCAGTTGATAAATCATTATTATTATATAAATATGTATTTAGTACCCAATAGTATGAGACAAACAATGAGTAGGATAAGCCAAGTGTTAATTTGTAACAGCATACGCAAATACCGCGCCGCGGCGCGCTAGAATTGTTAGCATAGTAGAATGATAGGTCCATTGACCTGTCACTGTATTGACAAAACGTTATAGCATACATTTATACCTATCTCAGATAAAAGTATGAAGCATTAAGAGTAACTTGTCGGCCTCTAGCGCTTACTGCTGCATGTATTTATATAGATCAGGTTCTTAATAATGTGATTTGTGATGTCATTAAACACTGCCGTTAACTATTATTATGTAATTTTAAGGAGATTATCAAATATACCTAAAGTATGCAAGAGATAACACATTTTCGTATTGTAGACATATTGTTAATGGTCTTTACAAATTGATATAGAAACTAGTGCAAACTATAATGTTTTATAATAAATAGTCTCAAACACATAACCATTCAAATGATTCTAGATTTTGGGTACTAGTAGAGAATATAAAATTCTAGAATACTAATTATAGCTGTTATTGAAACTTTAATTATTTTTAGAAGTTTCCATAAAATTCCTGTATTTAAAAAATCCCATTGGGCAATATGCCCAAACACATTCTTAGAATTCATCTTATTAGTATTTCTTGAAGACAAAACAAATTACATTTGTATTTTATGCTTGATTTTCTTTTTACATGGATTAATTAGATAAATGAAGACAGATAATTAGAATAAACTAAAACCATATTTTGTCAACTTAGCACCCTGCCTTGTGAATTAGGCTTGCAATGTGACTGTTAGAAATATTCACAATAATTTTGATAAAGAAAGTAACTTAAATGTGATCTCATTGTTCTTGTTATGTTTGAAGTCGACAATTGTAACTAATGATTGATTAGCGCAAGGTAGGGATTGTTAACTTCGAAACATTCAAGTTCCAAGTTTTTGTTACACTTTTTATGGCCTTTTCTCGATTTTTAAATAAATGTTGTATTTGTAGGAATATTGAAACTCAATGATTTTTGTGGTGTTTGATCTAGTAATACCCATGCATATATGTTAACTAAACACAAATGTGTATTGCCATACCTTGCGTTCACAGTCCTAAGAAAATGACCAATAACAAACAATTCATTTTTAGTTCTCCTGGCAATCTTACCATTCAAGGGCAATTTAACAATGTTTCCTTGTTACTATTTTTACCACAATTGAAACTGTTTAAAAATAATGAATTTGCTGAAAAGCTGCCCATTCTTTATCAAAAATATAACCAGTTTTGTATCCTTACTTCTTTTTATACTATTAAATATTAAAATGAAATGCCATCATTTTTTCGTATTTTATTTATTTAAAATATATTCCATTCAACTACTTAACAAAAATTAACACTTATTTTGAGGTAGGAAAAACATCACATAAATTTGTTAAAAATCAGGTACAATCAACTGTGGTTCTTTGTTACAGAATTACACAATTCAGGTAATATATCACCACATTTTGTAGCTACTTTGATGTCTACAATATCATCAGCTCTAGTGGGGCCTATATTCAACAAAGCAATTTTCTTATGCTCATCTCTGGCTTGTAAAATTATTCTATAGCTTGAGTAAACTGTCAAACTTGAACCTAAAACAAATACAGCATCACTAGAGGATACTTGACTCCTGACTGCCTCCACCCTCGACTTTGGGACATTGTCACCAAAAAACACAATGTCTGGTTTTAATGGGCCTTCACATTTTGGGCAGAATGGGGACCGGAACTTGTCCACTTGTTCCTGTAATAATTGAAGGATAATCATGAAGTCATGCACATAAATGTTATAAATAAAGAGATTATCAATATCCATAACAATTGGAACACATACTTTAGATAAGTCCACATCCCCATCAGGCCTTATCATGGTGAAACTATCCTCCATGTAAGGGTTATTCCTCATTAGTTCCACCTGTAGTTCTTCCCTACTTATCTCATAGGGACACTTCAAACATTTCACTATATATCCAGTGCCATGAAGCTCTATTACATTCTCTGAACCAGCCTTGTGATGTAGTCTGTCCACATTTTGCGTCACTATTGATGTCACCTTTCCCATCTGTAGAATACAGACCAAAAAACAATCAGTAAACAAGGAACTTAAAAAACGCAATTACGGTAAAACTATAAGTAGAGTATTTCTAACCACCTACACTCCACCAAATAAAATTACACAACTGTTAATCTTTATTTACACACACATATTTACATGTTAATCTTGGAAAAAAAACGATAAGTGAATAAATTATGTAATATGCTTTTAAAATAGTGAAACTGAAAACTATCACAATTTATGTCTTCTAAGATTTTGATCAGGTTGAAATTGAAATTAATTTTACTTATCACTGTTTACAACAATTGAGTCAAAATAAAAGAGTAGTTGAAGATGAAGTAAATATCAACACAGCTACCTTTTCTAGCTCTCTGACAGCAAGATGTGAGTCATTTGGCTGCACTGCACTGAACCTTGGCCACCCAATGAAATTTCTGGCCCAGTACCGTTGTCTGGCTTTAGGATACTTCACAAACTCTTGGTATTGTATAGGCTTGTGATTGGTGCGAGCATACAAACCAACTTCTTCTGATCTGTAGTCTGGAATTCCTATGATAATACAGAAAAACATTAAAACAGTTGGAGTAGAACCAAGTATTTTGTACAAGCATAGCAATTACCAGATTCCGTGGAAATACCAGCACCAGTCAGGATAAGAATATTTTGGTGTTTAGATAGAAAATCTTTTAGAACCTCAAAATCTTCGTGGTTTGGTGCCTTATGTTTTGGAACATATACTATCTGACGAGTAAACTGTTTGATTGATACCTTAAGTCTATGCATTTTCTTATTCTTATTAATAATTAACAATATAAAAATATCTACAACATTAACACAAACATTAATAACAAATGACTGATGTCATTATGATTGTCAATGTCATGTCATGTCGTTGCAAGAAACCTAAACCGCTTTCCGAATTAGAACATAATCGTTCAAAGCGCTGACATCGATAATTTGCGTTCCGATTAAGATATCACAATTATGACAGCTGAAGGCTGTCAACAATTCGGATCGCTCGTGAACGAGCTCACGGTACTCGTTCAACGTCAAAACTTGCTTATTTCTTTGTGTTTATACAACACATTTCTTCTTCTTCTTTGGATAAGTGGCGAACGCAACGTTAGTTTAAGGATAAGATGCGAGTCAAAACAAAACAGCTTAACTGTCATTTTTGACAGAACTCATGGTGATACTATGCCGCTTTCTGAATTAGAACTTAATCATTGACTTATAAATCATATTTATAAGTCAATGGAACATAATCGCTCACTACGCTCACATCAATAATATTGGCGTCCCGATTAAGATATTATTATCACGATTATGACAGCTGAGGGCTGTCAACAATTCGGAACGCTCGTGAACGGAACGCGCTCACGGTACTCGCTCAACGTCAAAACTTGCATAACATATTTCTTTGTGTATATATCACACATTTCTTCTTCTTCTTTGGTTAGGTGGCGAACGGTAGCCAGAAACAGAAAATGTTACGATGATATAAAGATAAGATGCGAGTCAAAACAAAACAGCAAAACTGTCATTTTTGAAATCGCTCACGATGATATTAGAAAAGGCATGGTTAGCGTTATCGCAAGATGGCGTATGTCATGACGTCATCTATGACGATTCAAGATACAACGTTACCGTGCCCACGATAATACGTACGCTTGTTAGCACGCTCAAATCGATTACAGTGTAACTCGGAATGCACCCTTAGTAAAAAGCATTTTCGGCGTTATCGCAAGATGGCACATAACATGACGTCATCTAACTGTGCATTTGCACTGGCGAAACATTTGGCATTGACTTATTATAAGCCAATGTAAATTGGTTATGGGTTGCAGTTGTTTTCTGTCTTTGATCCAGCCTGTCCCAACTTGCTGTCCTCCCCCCAGCGACGCCCTAAGCCGAGGTCCGTACCCCACAGGGGGTGCCCTTAGCGAGCGCTCGCCTAGTTTTAAATAGAATAGTTTTGCCCCTGGCTGGAGGCTTTGAGTTTAGTAGCTTAAGGCAGCCGCAGGATTGTCCGGTTATGTAGTCATCACCTCAGAGGTGAGCTACGAGATGCCCTAGTCAAAAAAAAAAAAGGATATGAGTCAGTGAAGGAAGTGTTATCCTCCTGTGCGTTTGCACTGGCGAAACATTCACAACAAAACATGTTGAAATCTTTAGTTTCTGTCAAGTTCCATACAATATTTGACGACCACGGTTTTGTCGACGGAAGAATAGACAAAATGACAGATAAACAATCTTCCGTCGACATAACCCATGGTTGTCATAATACGCGTGATGGTTAAAGCTTGGCCCATAATGGAAAGTAATATATCGGGGCTTGGCCACTGAAATGACGCGCCCCGCTACCACATTTACGCACACGGGTAATGCGCGTGGGGCGTGTCATTTCAGAGTGGACAAGACAAAAATATACCAATATTATATAAACATTGACATTGTTGAATTTAAATGACATGATTACTTAGTAAAGTATTATATTATTTTAATTTATGTGAATGTGACTACTGTGGATATTTTTGTTTCGTTTATTCATCTTTGTAACATATAATAAATACTTTTTTTTTTTTTTAACGGTATACAAAACATTTAAAAATATATAAAAATAGTATTCCGCCGGTGTCGGGAGCAGGGTCCAAGCTACCGGTGGTTAAGGCTGCAGAGATAGGAACCTCCTCACAATACGAGCCGTATAGAGGAGTACTGCCTTCTGAATCAGGCCCTTGATCCAACCGCCTAACGAAAGCCTTGAGAGATGTTGGTCGAGGCTTTCGGCCATCAGGCCATTGACCGTTACGACAATCGGTACAATGATAGCCGAGCACACATTCCACATGTCGACAACCTCGTCTGCTAAGTAGAGATATTTTATTTGTTTCTCTTTCTCAGCTTTCACGAGGTTCTCGTCATGTGGAATGGTAACATCAACTATCTTTGCGCGGCGCGCTAATCGGTTATTTTTTTATTTATTTTTTTCTTTCTCAGTTTTAATAATGGTCTGGCAGTTTGAGTAGCGTATGCGGCCTACCCAAATATACTTTCTTTGGTATTGTTCGTCGAGTTGAGCTCCACGATTACTGACAAATGCTTGCACTGCACTGACAGGACAGGTCCATTCAAATCTGTGTGGTTCTTTTCTCAAAAGACCATTTCAGACTAATCTACATTGTCCTCATATGGCCTGACCAAGATTATGTCTGGACTTTAATAGAGACTGTGACCTTTTTGTTTCGGCCTTTCTTCTCAGAGTAGTTAGCAATCCCTATGTAGTCTGTGGCTGTGGTAGTCAGTTAAGAAACGCCGAACTCATCTAGCTAATTTTTAATTATTTATATAAGATGACGTGTAAAAGTGATTCCAATATCCTATTTACAGAATAAACAATTTCATTTCAAGGTATACTAGCATAATTTCTACTGAATTTAAATTGAATAATTTTAATTGCTGATGAGACAGACTCGGCTAGTCGATTTCAGCGATATTTTTTAAGCTGTGCCTGTGACTTACGAATATGTCAAATAGAAAATTCTCATTGCAATTTTCAGCAATTTTTCAGTTCTCTTTCAAGAAACTTTTTATTTTATTTTATACATTACTTTATAATGACCTTATTTAGATTAAAATCTGCTCCATTTGTGTTAATAGAAGATGATGGCAACAAAAATATATTACCTTTACTGCTAGAGCTCGTGCAGGAAGAAAAATCCATCAACATATTTAGTTATGAACAACCTACCAGCCTTTGGAGAAACGTGTTCAAAAACCATTCAAACGTTAATTACTATGATGAGTTTATTACTGACTTGTACATTAAATACGTAAGTGAAAAGTGTTCATTGATAATAGATTCAATAAACCAAATGGCTCTTTGTATGGGTTGGAACAAGTGTTTGAAGTACTTAAAACAACTACAAAGTGATCCTAATGTAAATAGACTAGTACTAATACTGCACAGGGATTGTCTACCACACAGTTCCAAACTACAAACACATTTAAATCATTTAGTAAATGTTGTAATAACTTATGACAAAACAAACCCGCACAAAGTATGGATTAAGCTAAGAAAAGGTAGCAAAGTTTTAAGAAGTGAAGAAATTATGTCATATGACAGTAAAGCATCAACATTAACATTAACTCATGTTATAAGACAAGAGAATAAGGAAGAGGAACCTGAAAAGCCATTGCCTGCAAATCTGTCCACATTCAAAATAGAAGTAGACCAAAATGAGAAGATACAGAAGTATAACTTGAAACTGCCATACATGAGTAAGATACATGAAGGCGAGAGTAAGGTCTACTATGAGCCTGATGCCGTAGATGATTGGGATGAAGAAGACCCTGATGAAGATCTTGATATTTAAATAAAGTATAAATCAACACCAAACCTTTGTGGTTGTGCATTCTCTTTTATTCAATATCATCCCTTCTTCCTTATCCAAGCTAGTTTACCATTAAAATTTGACATACCTACCATAACTTAGTTCCACATACACATTTATTTGTAAACTATAGAAACTGATACAAATCGCGTACTTGGTTGCAATGGCCAACTAGCGAGTTTTTATAGTTTTAAAGTTTACCTGGTTGTTGCGACCACCAATCGTGGTTGCGGCGGTCAAGTAAGAGATGGTTGCATTCCATAACATTTTATTAAAAACCAGTTTTTAAGTAATAAACTAGCACTTCACCCATGTAGATTTCGTACTTTACGAACTTCGTTAACCCCTCCACCCTTTTTGAAGTTTAGTTTTAGAAAATTAATTATGACATGTTGTTATGTACCAAAAATTTTTTTTGTGACAAGTTTCAAGTTGATAAACCCAAGGAATTTTCATATAAACGAATTTAGTGCTTAGGTCGATTTTCAAAATCTGTTGCTTCCTTCCCCATTCGTTTTAAACTACTGACCAAAAAACTAATATTATAAATGCGAAAGTGAGTTTGTTTGTTACGCTTTCACGCTAAAACGGCTGAACAGGTTTGGATGAAATTCAGCACATGGGTACTGACTTGGATTAGGACATAGGATACTTTTTATCCCGATATTTGGTTGGAGTGTAGCCTTAGGAGCACTTGCGCGAAAACAAACTGAAAAAAAAATTTTTTTTTTCAGAAATCTAATTTAATTGCAGTATCGGACCTTGACCATAGAAACCATTTAGGTTCTGAGAAGCATGGTCCTACGACGCACCGTTTCCTAGAAATAGGCTCGCGGTATCGATTTTTTTTTAATGACCATATTTTCGGAACTAGAAAACGGAAATACTTATATCAATTTAATGCAGTAACGGGTTGACCATGTCCATAGAAATCATTTAGGGTCTCAGAAGCATGGACCTACGGCGCCTAGTTTTCGAGATAAGAGATGTTGAAATGGTAGTTATGATGAAAATCTTTTCTGGAAATAAATTGTTGCTCTAGTCGTAAACCATGAGATAATGTGAAAATAACCCAAATCTATAATTGAACATGAAATTACCTTATTATTGTCATCAAGTAATGGTAAATGAAAGCTCTAATTTCATGTAGTCACCTATCTATGGTGAAAACATTTCTGCGAGCAACTTGGAAGTAGCGCTCGATCGGGTCGCGCGCTGTTGGTCACAGTTCTATTCTATAACTCTATTCTCGATGTATGGTGGTACATAATTATGTGGGTTATCTACAAATAAGACTTATGTAGTTTACTTCCTTGATGTGTTCGGGAATGCGGATATGGACTTGGATTGATGTTTTTGATCAGGTGTTTTAGACAAACCCTCGGTTACAAAGAATTCACTTTTTATTCGTTTTTCTATGTTCTGTTACAATTTTGCGATTTTTTTTCATTTCTTGGCCACGTTACTTGCCATTACACAATTATGTAATAAAGTAGAAATTCAAGTACGTGCAAGTTAATTTTATTAATGACACCGTAATTACATCACCATATTATCTCAACTCTTAAATTATGTATCATAATTACTCTTTCAATGATTAATTTTCATGACCTAACAAACTAAACAATTAATAAATGAAAAAAAAAAAAAAACAAATACAATAGAGAATCGGTTACGAATCTCTATTGACACAATGCTATAGTAAAAATAAAATAATTATTACAATATTTCAATACACATATAACCCAAATGTAAGGAACAAAAAATATTTTTCTTCAAAGTCTAATTTCGAAAAATTAATTAATATTATGCGAGCCGATATCGTATGTACACACAAGCCCGGATAAATCTTATAATGAGACAAACAATACATACTAGCAATTTAAATACTGCGGAACAAGCGACGCCGACGCGCGTCCGGGCTCGAAAACGAGGCGGAGACGGCGCAAAAACAATAAGAAGCTATCTTTCGATATACATAATAAAGCTAACAAAATATACGATAAAAATGATTTACAACCTCATATAACCTAACAAAATGTCTGCAGTTTCATATACAATTTCATCGCACTGCATTAAAAGGAGACAAGAGACTGCTTGTAAATATCGGGGCACACATAGGGATCGGGCTTCGGGTCGATACATATACACACGGGACCGGGAGGTGAGAGTACGCGGCAGTGCAGGGTTCATAGAGCGCTTTATTATTCGTTCGCCAGCTCCTTGAGTCGCTCTTCCCTCGGCCGCGCGCCGCCGAATATCGATTGCGTCTGACTGGTCGACGCCAGAGAGTTCACCGGCTCTTTTACAGTCCGAGGTGCAAGATTCAACTTCGGCCTGCCTGACGTGTCTGGAAAAGAAATAGTTAGGGAGCTGAGGACGGGACCAGCAGGTGATCTGTTCATCGAAACTAACTACTCACAGCTCAACTACATTCAAATGGAACAAATCACTAGGTGCAATCTAAAACCTTGAAAAACTACGAACAGACGTCAGCTATGTCACACACGTTATAAGTTCAGGCATCTATATTTTGAACAAGATGCGATCATAACCTTGAATATTCTATTTTTATCTAGCAATTTAAATATCTATCAGAAATTCTACTCTACATTGGAAAAAATGTTGTACTATTGTATGGTCTAAAAATACAACTACAAAAAATTGAATCTGTCATGCAATTTACTACTTTATAAAAACTTGACTATAGAATTAAAATCTATAAAATAAAGTTCCTCAAGAGTGTATCTTTACTAATACTGACGACTGCACCGCGTACAGATCACTTTTAAAAATCGTACCCGAGCTCCCTAACCAAAATACACTAATTAGAAACACAAACAAAACAACAACTATAAATATTTAATCAAATTGATAGTTAAATATTCCATGCAAGTTACATGCTCCTTGCAGTTCCCGAGCGCGCGTCATGTGACTTACTGTATATCATTGTCGTAAGGTATACATTGCGATGATTGACGCGCGTTCGGGAAAAGTTGAAGAGACAAGTTGACAACACTTATTGAGCGCACACGCACCTTCTAATTTATTTCACGTTTTATAATACGTCAAAGTCGTATCTTTTACATTCACATATTCGTGCATAAATCATTTAGTGCGAGTAGGCCCACATAAATGTAATAATTTGATTGATGGGATAACAATAATGCCACAAATTAATACAGATGGGACTGCAAAATCATTGAAATAAAAAGCGACTCTTGCTCCGACATAATAAAGTGCACTTCAGGTCGCACAGCACTAATTACCTACAGTTATATTCACCTAGAAGTTGGTTCTCTCTCTATCGCGTGACTCTTAGATCTTCTGACTACGTTACACTCACTGAATTGGCCCGACAAGACGGGCCCGCCGCGTACTTGTGCTTCCTACCTAAACTGCGGAGTGTCCCATCTGTGTTCATCTGTGACAATGCCCTATTATTTTGAACTAGTCAGGGTTTTATCAGCTCAGCGTCCACGAAAACGCATCTTTTTTGGTCTATTCGCTCAAATAGTGACGGTAAGCCCAAAAGGCGTGCAGAAATATGACGACAATATTTCTTGCGGGTGTTCGAACATGTTGCGCGTCGTGGTCTCTAAGCGCGGCACTATTTAAGCGGACGGACTCTGACAGAGTAGGGCAAAATAAACATGAAGCAGTAGTACCTGGACGCGACGGCGGCATGTCTTCGAACTGCCTGCGCGGGGCGGGCGCCTGGCGCGGCGCGGGCGCGGCGGCGCGGCCCATGCGGCCCCAGTCGCCCGGGCGGGGCTCCTCGCTGGCGCCGCGCGAGCCGCGCCCGCCCTCCCGCTCGCCGCGCTCGGCCCAGCGCTCGCCGCCCCCGCCTCCTCCTCGCTCACGCTCTGCAACCACCGTATCTATTATTTTGGAACAACAATTTTTTTAATTGAGGTACAGTCATAGGTCTGACCCGCATCGCACTGTCGTCAGTAGGGCTAACGCTTTTTTTGGACAAGCGCGCTATAGGAACGCAATAGACACAAATCACAAGCGGACACGTATCACGATACGCGTCCCCTTCTGATTTAGACACGTATTGCCCCACTAACGACAGCCTGGGGCCGAATTATGACGTTTAATGCCACCATTATTCCAGTGTGAGTGAGAGACGGAGCTAATACAAGGCAGCTAGCACCATCCTTTATTCGCAGTGGAATAATGATGGCATTAATACTTCATAATAAGGCCCCTGGTCAACCTACCAACTTATTTTCTTACCCGACGCTAAACTAACAAAGCTTTAATGAATATTCATGTCGCCAATATAAATGTTACAAATCTATTTTACCACTTTTTCACGTTTCTCTTTCCGGATCTGACTAAAAAAACAGACTTGGAATTGCACGCTTTTATGCACGTACATTATGTAGAATGCCAATGATAGTAAATTAATTTACACTGGATTTAAATCAAAGATACAGCTCAACATGCAGATTTCCTAATACACTCAGCGTCACAAAAATCGCACCTCTCCGAAAATAAGTTTCAAGCAAGTCCCGCCATCAACGTATACATTAAACCCTATTAATATTGGTATCAATTGAAAGTATGTTTAACGACCTTTAAATTAACAACAGTTAGAATTCCTAAACACAACAGATCTCATTAGCGCATAACGTTAAAGAAAATGTTGTCAAAATACGCATTACAACGGCCACTAATTGCACCTCCCTACAAGGGTATAAAACGGGCGACCCGGGTAAATGTGAGTCATTCGCTATCCAACCTTTGAAGTGAACACACGTGAACAGCTGCAGCAAGAAAAATACCCCAGAAGATGGATACCACTGCAGATGAAGCCGCTTAAGTCATTGCACTACTGCAATCAGGGATGCGGCAATGTGATGTTGCTCGGCAACTGAACTTGAGTCGTTTTTCCGTTCGACGAGTGTTCCAACGCTTCCAAGAGACTGGTAGCTATATCCGAAGACGTGGATCTGGAAGACAACGGTGCACATCCGAAAGAGACGATCGCTTCATTGTTTCAACGTCTTTACGTAATCGGTTCTCCAATGCTGTTGAGCTGCAACATCAACTGCGATCAGCTCGCAGAACTTCTGTCAGCGTCTCCACGATTAGAAGAAGAATGAAGGAGAAGAAAATTGCAGCTCACAGGGCTGCTACAGGGCCAAAATTGACTGCACAGCATAGGAGAGACCGGTTGCAATTTGCCCGTGACCATGTGGATTGGACAATAGACCAATGGAGGGCTGTACTCTTCTCGGATGAGACGAGGGTGTGTCTTTTCTGCAACGACAGGCGTAGAAGAGTGTACAGGAGGCAAGGGGAACGATTCGCACAAGCCTGTATTCAAGAGACAGTGGAATACGGGGGTGGCTCGTGCATGTTCTGGGGCGGCATGTAAATCGAAGGCAAAACGAACCTTGTGTGTGTTTCTCGGACTGGAAGTGCTCGCGGGCAAGAGTCGCTGACTGTTCCTCGATACATAACAGAGATCTTAGAGGAGCAGGTTGTCCCTTATGCGGGTTTTGTTGGCAGTGGGTTCACGTTAATGCACGATAACGCCCGCTGTCACACCGCATTAATTGTAAGAGACTACCTGCAAGAAGTTGGGATCCCTGTTATGCGCTGGCCGGCGCGAAGTCCAGACCTGAACCCTATCGAGCACCTTTGGGATGAACTGAAACGGCGAGTACGGGCACGTGATCCTACCCCTACCACTCTCCAAGACCTCCAAGATGCCGTCGTTGCAGAATGGGACAACATTCCTCAAGAGACTGTTGTCACATTAATTAGGTCCATGAGAGAACGCATGGAAGCTGTCATCAGAGCTAGGGGGGGTAACACTAGGTTTTAAGTTGATTTTATGGACTATTTTAAAATTTTCACTGATAAAATAAAATTTAAGTTTTTAATCATTTGCATTAGCGTGTTTTTTTTTATTCCCTGGCAAACAAAAAACCAAATTTATTGATTTATTCTGAAATTTAAATAAATTGCCTTTCCAATGATACCTTAAAGTCATATGTGTACCATTGATTAATGGGGTTAAAATGACTTTGAAGGGAATTCTTAAAGAGGTGCGATTTTTGTGACGCCGAGTGTATTATTGGCTTCAATGTAACATTAAAAGAGAAATATGCTATTTTGGTAACCTATCTACTTTATTCTTATACGAATAAGGTGGAATGTTGCCAGCGCCAGGTAGTCCTACCGTGATCAAGGGTTGATCCCACCCTTGGTCATGGTAGAGCTATTAATTTGATATCGTTAATTGTATTTTTGACGAAAATGTTATTGTTGAATCATAACGAAATGCTTATATCGTTATGTATCACTTTTTACCGCTATTTATCATAACCTTATGAAGCCTTGATTTCAGCTGTGCACAAAAGTGTGTAATTACCCATGTAATTTTACAAGAAACTACTGTTTACGGACTAGGTTCAAGGGTAGTTCAACCGCTCCGAACTGTTGGATTTCGCTTTAAAAAAGTCAGATCTACGGATTGATCTAGAGGCCATCTACGGATTATTCAGCGTCACCCTACGGATTTTTAAAAATCTGATCTGGCGACACTGCTCCTGCACCTTTTGAGAGCAAAAGGCGCCATCGAAATTTTATTTTGCTCTGGTAATTGTTTCTCGCATTTGGCTTTTAGGCGCGTGTTGCCATCTAAAGCGACCTCTCGCTCTACCCCAGGGCTGCTGAATGTTGGAAATGATTGTGACAGCGTGAACTTAACACAAGCTGGTAAGTGTAGCTTAAAAGGGATTGTCCCTTTTAGTATAATGTATGACACACACCACTCTTACATCACGCAAAACTAGAACGAGGGAAAAAACCCAAGATAAGAAAAGGAATTTAACAAAAAAGTCCACAATGACCCATGATTCATTTTAGTATGAAATATGTTAGATTAATTTGGAAATCACTCACCAAACATCCCATGAGTCAAACAAGTTGTTGGTGAATTAAAAGTAACACATACATTTTACCAGCTCCCAAGCGAAACCAAGATCCAAACCAAATGATTTAAAGGCATACAATCATTGTCACCCACAAACCAGATACAATATTATATCTGCACAACTTAGGAACAGTAAGCAGGCAGCTAATTATTCAATGCGTTTGTACCCACGTGTGCAGCATAATGATAATGAATAGTGATGCACTGCACGAAAATGTCCCGACATTCCGAATTTTATGATTATAGTATTTCGATGAATAACTCAATGTTGCTTTTCAAAAGTGCTGGCAAACAGCTACAATTTTGCAGATCAAATTATTATGATTATTTTGATGTTTGGTTAATCTGTATGAACGAAGGATAAAACCGTAAATGAATGTCCCCAATTTATTGTTGTGATAGTTCAAACCATGGTTATTATCAAAAAAACCAAACATTATTAATCATTAGTTTGATTACAAATTAAATTGAAAAACCCCTTTTGTAGGCTGTTTCCTTCGATCAATAATAGCACTAGATACAGGATCAGGAACAAAAATACGCCGCTAAAGTGACCACGTTTACACACACATAAACATTTACATTTCTTACTACGAAAAAGTTTTAAAATATTAACAACTTCAGTTCATTATAAACCACAACACGCAAAAAGTTTAATTACGATTGCAAAATATTTATATTTAAGTCCTTCTGTCACCGGAGAAAGGTAAAAACAAAAAAATAAAAATGTCGCTTGAAAATAAAAAGTCATTTTTATACTAACATTTCTATTCCAAAATGAAACTTAAAAACTAAGCATTAAGGATAAAAATATTTTGCTGACAATTTCGTGCTTCTTACTCTATTTTGGAACTAGACGTAGTTCTTGGTATTACCACGTATTACATTTCAATGCTCGGAACACAGTAAGAATTGAAAGACGTAGAGTTGCAGAATAATAATATATATTTTTTTAGGAGAATGTTCATTTTTATTTGTAGCAAATATTTTTGACCGAAACTGCAGTTAAACAAATATACAAACACACACACACAGACACACCCTCACAAACTTTCGCCTTTATAATATTAGTGACCTCAATAACGGCATTACTATGTAATTATGTCTATTAACTGCTCCCAAATTAAGATGATTATTTGATTTTACCTATTTTCCTTTTTTTTTCTTTTACGTACTTTTTTGACATAATGTTTTCGTTATTTTACAATAACTTCACTATACTATATTTTTTATAGATTTGTTACAGCTTTAGTGGCAGTCATGCCATTTGGTTTAAATAGGTTTTTAATTGTTTTTTTTATATAGATTCTCTTTTATATTTTGTGAATGTGAGAACGTTGTAGGCATAACCGACTTTTAGATCTGTCGATCGTTTTCTATCTTGCTAAGTACCTGGTACTTGTTGATAGGCCTACGGTGTCCTCTCATACCTATAAACACTGTAACTTGAAAAGATTGTAAATACCATTTACTTTTAAAAGAGTAACCGTGGAGTTTCTTGCCGGCTCTTCTCCATAGGAAACGACCAATTGGAACCGTGCACCTAGCTTCTGACGTTTCATAAGTGCCCTTGTAGGTTTATGTGAAATAAAATATTTTGAATTGAATTGAGTGTGATAACTTCTAAATCGGGTACATAAGTAGATGCACTCATTTTTGTATACGTGTTGATTACAATGAGCCAACCCGCAGACAATTAATAGCAATGACTTATTAACCAATCGACGTCGGTTAGTATTTCCGGATATATCCGATTTATCAAAGTGATCCGAACATATAACCGAATTCCTAGCTGGCTTATAAAAGTCATCTCTTCTGTCTCTGGCGACAATCGAGATGCACACGTAAATGGATTGCTAGGAAAGCTAAAATAAAAAGGAAAGCTAAGTATCCAATGAGAGTCCAACAAACAGACACAAAAGTAGCATTAACCAATTTTGAAGTTCTGGTAACTAATTTTATAAAATTATTACAATACAAATCTACTCCATGCATCTACTGTTCTGTTGAACAAAAGTTCGTGCGTATGTTGGCGAGCCTTGGCTAAACATTTGTAGCGGTGGTTTAAAATCGGTAATTTTGTTAAAAAATTATATTATTTGTAAGTTTGAAGCTTAAAATATAACTTATTCTTCATGTACTTTCTGAAAATAAGATACTCCGGCCGCTATATTGCTTTTTCGGGGATTATTTTTACAACTTTTAAATACACACTGCGGCATTGTGAGACGTTTACATTGGCTGTGTTTCAAGCGAACTAAACAAAATAAAAGCTCACTTCTCAAGTGCGCTTATATTTACCGAGACATATTTTTTGTGCCGACCAGATATTTAGTGCTATTATTGATCGAAGGCTGTTTCACTACCTTTAATTTTTCAATACAAGTATGAGGTGAGTCCACAATGTTAGTAATGAGGCGATGTTACCATGAGCGAGCCCTCCACCCTGCTGGCGCGGCGCGCGGCGGTCGGGCCCATCGAAGTGGTCGTACATACCGCGGCCGCCGCCGCCCCCGCCGCCGCCGTCCCGCCGGAAGCCGCCACCGCCGCCGGGCCGGCTGCCGTCGCGCCCGCCGTCCCGGCCGCCGCCGCCGCCGTCTCGCCGGCCGCGGTCGAAGCCTCCCCTGTGACACCACTGTGTTACAACACCGTACTACGACCACAACACGGAGTAGTAAACAAATTCAATGCATTTTCTGCGCAGTTGGGAACGTCAACTGACGGATTCACCGCGTCTTTCATTCAAATATTTTTTTCATTTCATTTATAATATGTTTAGTACTTCGTGCGCCACTTTCAGCGGGGTTCAGCGATGATTCCTGCCGTGTCGGCACAGCCTGGGAAAAAATGGCTAAATTATGTTGACCTCCCCTTGCTACAACGGCAAGAATATCCGCGGGAGCCCGGCAATTATAGGCCTCAGAACAGAAGAATACAGATGGGTCACTCCGCATTATAGATATGAAGCTACAAGTAGGTACGCGGCGGGCACGACTTGTCGAATTCAGTGGACGTAACGTAGTTAGAAGAAAGAGTTACGCGAATATAACTGTAGGTAATTGTATATAATAAAGCCCTGTGCGACCTGAAAAGCACTTTATTGTGTCGTACCAAGAGTCGCTTTTTATTTAAATGATATTGCGGAGTGAACCTTCTGTAGTAATATGTGGCCTGAGGTAATATAAATGGGCTACTTGACAATTTCTTTATAAGATACGTAACCATTTTGTAGACCAGAGTGGCGCAGTGGCGGAGTGTGCGCCGGCGTAGTCAGGGTCGTGTCGGGTTCGATTCCCGCATCAGTACAATATTTGTATTATTTCTGATGCTGTTGTGTATGTATTATGAGTATGACACCCATGGAATTCTACTGTGGGCCTAAGAATTTCAAACATTTATTTTGAAATTAATCCAACAGGTTGATAAAATTCCACTTAAAAACTAGTACATATCTAAGTAATTCCTAGTGGCATTGGTTTAATATATTTCTAATATATCTATTTGTATTTAAGCATTTTGGGAGGTGTACTCATAGCTCTGAACATGTCAGAGCAATGAGAGCAATGACACCTTAACATTTCACTTCATCCCCAAAACTTCTCTGATGGACTTTTATAATATTAGTTGCACCACACCATAAAATTTACCATATTATAATCCCTTATTAATAACAAAAATAAACTAGTTAATGATACTTAACGAGCTCCCGCCAGCGGCTTCGCCCGCGTGATATCTTTATAAATTATAGCCTATGTTATAAACTGATAATATAGCAGTCTACTGGTGAAACAATTTTTTAAATCGGTTCAGTATTTTTCGAGTTTATTAATTACAAATAAACAAATAGCTTCAATTTATAATATTCGTTTATACTAGCATAATTCCGCGAAATTTCGCAGATTTATATATATATATTTGTATTCTCTAAGGCATTTCTTTAGGTCATGAGCTAAACGAATATCAAAAAATATTTGGCCTAGGTCTTAAGGGGGAGAAGCTTGAAAATTGATTCGCTGTTACAATGTACAATAGATTCTACTTAAAAAAAATTTATTCCTTCTAAACTGTAACCAACACAGGAAATGATGTTTCAACTTAATTTATAATAAAAGACTGCCTCGTTGATCCTAGTAGTTGCAAGCGATACAGCTGAGGATGAGGTCCTGGGTTTGATTCCCAGGTCGGGCAGTGTTTTTAGGGCTTTCCATCAGGAATTTCTCAGTGGCAGCCCTGAGTCTGAATTTGTGCCAGTTGATGGCAACAGGCTCGCCCACTATTACATGGGACTGAAACATAACTGGTGAAATGTGGGTGTACCCACCCTACTATAGGCTAGATTAGGCAGAGGTGTACACCTTTCGGGGATTACAGGCGTGATGTTATGTTATAATAAAAGAAAAGTTAAAGCACTTACCGATCATTTCTTTTTTCTTCAGCAACATCAATTTTAATCATTTGCCCGTCTACATTTAGAGCGCCATTCATTTCAATTGCTTTTATCAAATCCTCAAGGTATTCAAACTCCACATAGCAGAATCCTTTGAATTTATCTGTTTCTCTATCCATGACCAGCCTCACATTTTTAATTGCTAAGTCCTGAAACAATCATGTATTATTGGTTAGTAATGGCATAGAAACATGTCCTAGAGCCAAAAATTCGAAGACATGTGATATTCATCAACCCGCACTGGGCTTGTCTTATGGCTTATCTCACAGAGAGGAAGGCTTTGTCCCAGCAGTGGGAATTTTATTGGCTGATTATGCTAATAGAAAATGTACGTTGGTTATTGTGGTCTGTATTGTTTGTAATACTTGGTGTTCAGCAGTTTCAGATTTGATGACAAACAAAACAGTTTGCACATCTTTAACCGACTTCAAAAAAGGAGGAGGTTTCTCAATTCAACAGTTTTTTTTTTTTTTTTATGTGTGTTCGCGGATTACTTTGTCGTTTATGAACTGATTTTGATGATCCTTTTTTTGTTTGGTAAGGCATACTTCATAAGTGGTCCCATACAAATTTGGTCAAGATCTGATAAGGGGTTTTTGAGTTAGCTTCAATAATACATATTTTTCCCACCTAGTATATGTGGACGATATTCTAATAGTTCCTGTCACTGTAATTTACTTGGTATTCAAATTTTTGAGGGGGTTTTGTGTAGGTACCACAACTAAAAAGTTTTTTTTTTGTTTAGTATGATTTATCAGTTTAGTTGACCTCAGTATGTATGAATCAATCACAGTTTGTGTTGCAATATATTTACTACTAACAAGTTTGGCCTCATGATAAATGTGCGAAAATATTGATTTCATAAGTAGATAGTAACTTCAATTTCTAGCATATATCAAAGGAGAGGGTTTTGAAAACATACTGTTTATGATCTGAATTATGATCATTATAATGATGATTATGGCAGGATATTTGAAAAACATCTAATTACAATATCTTGATTGGCTAAAGTTTATGACAATTTAATGATAGTGAACTAGAATTTTATACACAACAAAACAGTGTACAAACAAAATTATGTAGTAAGAGTAGATAATACACCTTCGGAAGTATTATATTACTCACTAGTGATCTTAAGACTATCTTCCATTATAAGAATGGAGATGTGTTTACAATTGCTCTGTAAACATATTATGTCATGCCCTCACTAGCCCAGGCACAAGGGTTCATATCTACTTTAATAGTATTTTTTTGTGTATGAGGCCTTATTAGGCATTTATTTAGTCACAGTATCTGCCTGCCTGCTTTACAGCCTTTAGTAACATAAGTAAAGTAGGTATATTAGATAAGCATACATTCCTTAATATTAGCCGATTCTTTAATCAATATTTTAGTTTGGTTTAAATAAACTTAAGTATGCATTAAAAAGATCTATTTTAAGTGATTCACCAAATTCAAATGGATCCTTCAATTAGTTGCAATTTTGGTAAATTTATTGAAGAATAACAAACACACAAAAAGTTGAAATAATTTGTTGAGCAGTACTAATAATTTGTTTTTATTCAAACTATTGCATAGCTTATTGAGATGAATGTTATAAATTATAATTTGTTTCAGTCAAATACATTTATTATGAAGTAATACTGATTTCAGTCTCTTTAACATATTGTTTATCACATTAAACCCGGAAAGTTAACTTGAATATATATAACAAGAAATGAAGAAAGTATAAACATTTACACATTATTTCATGGTCATGTGAATTTTGCTAAAACAGAACCCTTTATAATAGTGGATTGATAGGTCTTACTGACTTAGTTATGATTTATTTTTTATCTTAGGTTGAGCAGCATACCACTTGTAGTGTAACAACAAAGATATCCTTGATACTGTGACATCTCACACACCACAAACAGAGAAGCCAAGACAATACGAGGGTAGATAATACTTACAGGGAAAATCCTATTAATGTCGCCTTGAATAATTCCAGAGGGCAAATTCCCGACATAAGCCTTGTATGGAGGCTCGGTAGGAAGAGGGCGGCCACCGAGCGTTCTTCTGCCGCCACCGCCACCATAATCCCTGAAACGAGCACCACAATCATAGGTAATTCATAACCTATAAAATCTGAAACACACACTCTTGACTCAAAACAAATGGTCACAGACACTTCGCAGCACCCGATAACATTGAAGAAATAGATATAACTTTGCAAGCATAGGTAAAAATCCTATTTTCATTCAATGTTATCGGAAAGTTTGCATGAACATTTTTTCGCTAAGAAACGTCGGATCCCGCGGCATTTGTGAAATTAACAAATAAAAACCTTTAGCACGCACTGTACTATGAAATCAAGCGTGATTTTTGTAGTATTTTATAATAAATACCTGGGATTAACATCATCGTATCCACTTCGACCTGCCATGTTTAGAAACATGGAACACTAAAAGGCGCGCGCATCAAACTCTGGAAGCGACTAAGCGATGCGATTTTTTTCGCATAACAACATTGAACTGAAATGTAACAATCACCAAAACAACTTTCGTGCTTTGTTCCGTGATAAATCGTGAAATTATCTACTTTCTAGTATTTCCCGTTCTACAACACAATACAGACAAAAAGTATATTTTTAAAATTCGATTCTTAAAATAATGAAACCACTTCCAGATGTGTATTTTATCAAATAATGGATCAAATCAACCCTGATCGTATGCTAATATAGTATTTTCAACATTTTCAGATTAAATAAAAACTATTCAGTTGTATAACAACAAAAAAATAATTTGGTAATATCCCTACTATTCAATGTAATTTTCCAGCTTCAGATACCGACTCTTATGTATTGTTCTGTGATACCGGCTTATCGGAACAGTAGCACTTAGCGCGTTTGAATTCTCCTAGTCGGGTTTGTTTATGGCAAAGAATATGCTGCGTCCAGTTTATGTGTTTTATTATGATCGGTAACGCGTTGGAAACATGAAACTCGCATCAGGAATTCAGGACGCGTATATTAGACCATGCGATAAGCGCTGCGCTGCTTCCGCTCGATAAAATTGATGAAATAACCGCACGGTTACTATAAAAAAGCTCTATTTCTTCTGTAACCTGGTTTAAAATTAAATGAGCAAAACAAAAAAATAATGGGTAAAGAATCTGCGGACAGAGGTCATGAGGATCATTACCCTACCTGGTAATTCAAGATGTTAAGATACTGCATGTTTAACTTGTTTTACATTAAATTTTGACCTTTAAACTGTACAGACGCCAGCAGGTCAACCTACCAACTGTACTGTCAAATTTTCCCAATCAACTTTGAACCTTACGTTATAAATAAAAAGTTGAAAATCTATTAAAGAAATTTGACAGATTGTAGTAGGTTAATGTGATGGCATCTGTACATTAGCCATGGGAAGTAATGTTAAAGTTTCTGGACGTATACACATCATTAAGTATTTTACAAAAGAAACAAACTTGGGAATTCAGCCACCCCCTTTGTACGATAGGTTCGAAGGGCTTCCAAAACCCAAACATTTCATAATGCTATAAAAAGAGCTTGAAGTTATCTGCAAGTCGTCAAAATTATTGAACTCGCTCCGCTCGCCTTTATTTCTCAACTAACAATTATTACTATCATAATCATGCCGGCGCCCATGCTGACCCTCCCCCGAAATCTTGAGGTGCGACCGCGCCTGGTGGTAACTTCTAATGCACGCACTACAGTACAACGAAACCTTGTGGCTAAAAAGCGTGCAACCACAACCACAGTCAGCCACTAGTGCGGCCTAGTATTTAAAGGGGTGGTAGACGCACGAACAAGTACGCGTACTCATGGCTCGGTGACCTTTCTCGCCGTGAGTCATACTAAATACGGATACTTTAAAACCACTGAGTAAGTTCGTCGACGATCCAACAGGTTTAAAATTTTGCTCCGCCTTCGTTCATAGTTTCGTACGCCTGGTATCGCCGCAAATCGCGAGCCGCATTTTTTTTCGACATTTGTTTACTATGTTTGTTTAGTTTAATTCAGAAAATTCTAAAACATCGCGATACTGTGTGAGCAAGCGTCACGTGTGTCACCGACGGTGAGCCCTACAAGCTCGCGAACTTAAAAACCGTGTACATTAAGTTCGCACGTCTATCACCCACTTTAGACATTTCTTTGCCGTATTTGTCATAATTATTTAGTCGATTACATAGTGATGATAGGAATTCAAACAATGCTCGTCTGTCGCCTCACTATTATGCTCTGTCTAATAGGTGTGTCAAAATTGTCTATTCTTGTTTGTGACATTGACATTTGACAAATTGACATTGACAATTGACAAAGCAACGCACCGCACGCGGCACGAGTGGCGTAAAATGTGCGTTCCATGTGGATATAAACTGTTGTGATAGTGATACTGGATAATTATACCAAAATGAAAGAAGAATCCGATTCTAATAAAGTTCAGACGGAGAGTAAAGTGTCTGCTTCCGTGTTGGATGCATTTGATCTTCTTAAAGCCCCGAAAGATGATGCCAAACTTCTTGGAGGGAGTAAAATCATATCACAGTTGCACGGCAGTGAGGTTAGTTTTATAATGTTAGTTTTCTAAAATTCTATGATGTATGAAGTGACGGACTGGAAAAGTTGACCGTAACGGCTTCAATTTTACGTATTTTGTCATATGCTTTACAGATAATTGTTTTTTCTTTTAAAAAAATATTTGAATGTAATATGAACCAAATATTACACTCAATTTTTATTTTTATAAAACAATAATGCATGAGAGGTGTTAAGGGGTCAGAAAGGATAACAGAATACAGATGACCCCTTCAGTCAACCATTTCAATTTGGCACACAATGCACCAAACACCCTGTATTTTGTAATTGTATTACTAAAGTTCACATGACAAATTGAAAACTGTTACTTATACATACTGTTTTACTGTTTAGAATGAAAAAGATCTACAGTACGTCCTCAAGAGGCTCGTAAGGAGTTTAGGCGCCAATCTGCCTGATATGAGGACTGGATACTTTGCAACTCTGGTGGCATTGCTGTCCAACTTTGAAAAAGTCACTATTCCACAAGTGTTGGAACTCATCAAGAAAGAGCTTCATAGTAATGGGTCTTCCAAAAGTGTAAGTATTATTAGATATTCATATTTAAAACTGATTGACCAACATCTGTAATGGCAGTGTCAGTAGAATTAATTAAAATTGTTATATTTTCAGGAAGTTGGTGATGTGGCTCTTGGTCAGATTTTAGTCTGTGGTGCAGTGTTCCGTTCAAGACTTTTCCTCAAATGTAGTAGTGAGGAGCAGGCACAAGTCATTCTACTGCTGATGACAGCTGGCAAGAAGAAGTCTTATCTGAGCACTGTAGCATACCTCATATTACTTGATTTTATCAATGGTGTAAGTGAAATACAATTTTTTTTGCAAAGACTCATCAATTCTTTTTAACTTTCTAGCCTATAACCAATATTGATAAGTTATGATAAAACGCAACAATAAAGCGATGAAAATACTAATCTGCTTTCATTTTAGGTGGATGCAGAGCAATTTGCTGTACTTATATGGCCGCTTATAAAACAAGACTTCAAGAAAGATATTAAAGACCACACACTGGATTCCCTCTACTTCCTGATGATGGTCAATTCTAAGTTCCCAGCCAAAGTGAAGCTCAGGAAATTGATGGGAGTTACTGAAATATTCTGTGAAGACAACATTCATACAATTTCTGAGAAAATAACGGTAAGAAATGAAAACGATTTTTTATTAGAGCCGGTCTAAAAAAAATTCAAAGATCTAAACCACAATATGAGTACATGCTTTTTAATCATGTGATCAATTGATCAGATAAAATAATGCAACAAGATTTTAAAATGTATTTATTATTTCAGACTGGAATCGATTTCAACTCAATTGGTCATCCCATCTACAAGGAAATTTCTACAAACATTGCCAACTCACCTCATTTAAAACTGTTTTGGACATCAGGCATTGATAGCCAACTTGTAAAGCATAACAGAAACAGAGAATTAGTAGCACTCAACATTCTTACCACTATTCTTAACAACATCAACGAAAATGTTGATATTATACCAGAGTTGATCAGCAGAAATTTCTTTAAACTGTTCATGGACTGGTTCAAAGGACTCCAAACAGCAAGCAAGATCAGAAGTAAGAGAGATGATGAAGATGATAACAAAATAATGATTAAAAAACAGAGAGAACTGCTCAATGCTTTAGCAAAAGCCTTAAAATCAGCTAAAGTTGATGACACTATAAGAGTTGAGATATTAAAAAAACTTTTATTAAATCCTGGTGAAATGAATTTCACGGAAATTACAGGCAATACTATTGTGAGATCAATCATTTCTGATTTAACTAAAGATGGAGTGATAAAAATGGCAAAATTATTTAAAGGAGTACTTTTGAATACTTCTAAGAAATTAATAAAAGAAGATGTTGAGAGGAACTGGTACAATAACGAGAGAGTGAAGGCAGCTGAACTCATTTCATATTTGGTGAGCCATGAATCTGTGAAAGATGATACAGAATTGAAGCTGACCTACATGAAACTACTCATGTGCTTTGGCTTCTTTAAAGTTGGAGGTGATGAGACAGTGGCCGTCAGCAGTGAGTTATCAGGTAAATGTCCACTTGCTTTATTATCAATATGTCTGCACTCAAATGAATTGTTTTATTAATTAAACCTTATTTTTCTTGCTTCCAGGAGCTATCAAGTCATGCTTCTACCGTTGTTTCACATCTCGTTTCTCGAACGTCGACAATCTAGTCACAGTTCTGTCATCTCTGAGCAGTTTTATTTGTAGTATTTTACAAAAAGAACAAGTAAGAACAAAAATAGAGAAACAATTCCCAAAAGAGAATATGGATTGTTGGGAAATGCTCATGGAAGTCTGTCAGAATATAGAAAAGAATGACACTAAATCAAAAGTTGATAAAGTGTTCCTTGTTCTGCTCTACCAACTTGGACTCTTTCTTTTCTCTGAACCTGTTCACGTAAAAATTGCGAAAAGTTCAATAAAGGAACTTAAAAGTTGTTATGAACATTACAGAAAGGGAAAGAAAAAGAAATCCAAAACAGTAAAAGAAGGAGATATCTCAATTGAACCAGAATGGATTGAGGTGTTAGTTGAAGTTTTGTTGTCCATATTATCAGCTGAGTCCAGTGTCCTCAGATCTGTAGTACAATGCGTATTTAGATTACTGTGGGAATACTTGACCCCGTCATCAGTAGGACAGATAGTATCAGTGTTAGATCCTGAAAATGAATCGAATCCACTAACGAATGAGGACTCCGACTCAGAAAACGAAGGTGACGAAAATGAAGCTAAAGAAAATGGCAGGGAAAGTGACGATGGAAGCGAAGAAGAGGAAGAGAGTGACAGTGAAGGTGAAGAAGACGACGAGGACGGCGACGATGAGGAAATGAGGACGCCTGAGCAGTTGAGATTAGCAGTCCAGAAAGCGTTAGGCGCGGCAGCTCTAGAGTCCGACACTGAGAGTGTTGATGCCGATATGATAGATGAAGATGAAGGCAAAAAACTCGATGATGCTCTAGCAGAGGCCTTTAAGCAGTTCCATCAAGGTAAAGGAAAAAAATCCAAGAAAGATCGTAAAGATAAAAAGGCTTTGTCAGACTTCAGAATCAAGGTTCTTGATCTGATCGATATTTATTTGGAAAAAGATCCATCAATGGATATATGTCTCGGTATGATCGCGCCTCTGACAAGATGTCTGGAATTCTGTATCCAAGATGGGCAATTTAATGAATTGGAGAACAGAGTCAGAAAATCAATTAAAACTCTTGCTAAAGTTAGAAAGTTTTCTTCTGTAGATGATATTGATATGGATATCCTATGCGACCACCTGAAAGCAACAATAGATAAAGGCGCCAGGAGCCACTTCTTGTTCCAAGCTCTTGGTGACGTCATTACATTATATGCAACATTCATAATAAATTGTTCACTAAAGATTGAAACAAAAACACCCAAATCGCCGAAAAAGAGCAAGAGTGTCTCGCCCATAACTGAAATTTTCAAGGAATCATTGCAAAGTTACTTTCAGAACCGTAACTGTATGCTCCCGATCATTTTCTTCCACAATGTCTTGCAGACAGAATGGATTGGCAGTTACAAACTTGTGCCAGTAATAATAGAAAATGTTTTTAATAATAATGTTAGGCAATTTCGTCGTAACGAAGGATTGGAGTTAATTGCAGGATTTTATCGTTCTTTGAAAAGAAACAAACCTACTTCGGACATAGCTCTCAAAGCTTTAACCAGCTTAGAGGCTACATTCGAAAGCACTTTAACAGAATCACTTACAAGTGATGCAGAAACCACAGTCAAAAATAACTTCTTTGTTACACTTAAAAAGTTGATAAATACAATGCAACAGTTTCATGAAAGCTGCCATGTTAAAACTAAGCTAGATTTTAAGAGCCTACTAGATATTGTAGGCTCATGTAAACCTGTTGCGAAAACAAATACGAGTAAACAAGTTCAGGAAAACCAACAGAACAGTAATAAAAAAAAAACTAAGAAGAATAAAAAGAAAAGAAAAATCGAGCAGGTGAATGGGACAGTGGACCCACAGCAACAGAAAAAGAAAAAGATTAGTGAAAGTGAATCATTATAAATATGATAGATAGATAAGTTTGAATTTTATAATAAATTACAGACAATATTTTTGTTTATTTTATTTAATCCAATCAATAAAGTTACTGATGCATTCTGAAATACCTATTCAAAGGACATGGTATGCCACTGTCATCCTAAGTAACTTGATCATCTTAATTAGTCAAAGTCATATACGTCTAGGCTATACTACCCGGGGCGCGACGGACATTTGAATTATATTCATTCTTATAGGATTACTAGCTGCCCGCACCGGCTTCACACGGGTAGCACTAAGTACTCACCTACCTACCCTACTCTACCTACCCTACCCTATCCACCCTACCTAAAATCTCCTGACAGTAAAAAACAACAAAAAAAGAATTAGCGAAATCGGTCTTGAGTTATAAATAGTGTAACTAACACGACTTTCTTTTATATATATAGGGTGGAAGGGACATCGACGTGAAAACTGATACCATGATTTAGTACATGACAGTACATTTAAACATAACATCACGCCTTGTTTCCCCGAAGGGTTGGGCAGAGGTGTACCTATAGTACACCCACATTTCGCCAGTTATGTTTGAGTCCCATGTAATAGGGGGTGAGCCTATTGCCATCAACCGGGCACAAATCCAGACTCCGAGCTGCTACTGAGAAATTCCAGAAAGAAAAACCCAATGACACTGCCTGACCTGGGAATTGAACCCAGGACCTTATGCTCAGCAGTAGCGCTTGCTATCAAAAGTCACTAGACCAACGAGGCAGTCATCCATTGAAATTTTTCGTAGGTTATTTTAAAAAAAATCTGCTGTTCCATACATTTTGACATCGTAGGTATTTATTCATCATAAGTAAGGTAGGTACTCACTGTCCATTCCAAGGTTGCCTGGAAGAGATCGCGGAAAGCGATAAGGCCGCCCATTGTATATTTTGTAGTGTTTAATTATTTTTTGTTATGTATTTTTGTGGTGTACAATAAAGTATATATAAATAAATAAATGTCGGCTTTCCTGGCGTCGACTCATGGGGTGGCTGACCTCGTGTCTGTTATTTTACATTCCAATGGTGATGGGGCAAACATACCATTTATGCTGGATGGCCGGGTCAGCTTGGTCTGTCCTCAACATGGGTGCAGCAAGCTCCGACGCAACGCATGTTCAGCGAGCTTGGGATGACGTCACGTCTAAGCTGATTCAGGAGCAGATGTTGGTGGGTTCCTCGGGGGCTGATCTAGCCAGACTCAGGGCTGTATCGCAGCCAGAATCGGGAGCATGGTTGCACGCGCTTCCTTCGCCTCACCTGGGCACGTTGCTTGATGATGACTCTTTGCGTGTGGCGGTGGCCCTCCGCCTGGGCTGCAAGGTGTGTGAACACCACAGATGCACCTGCGGTTCTATGGTGGAGGCCGATGGCCATCACGCTTTGAGTTGTCGTCGTTGCTCGGGGAGCCATGCGCTCAATGATATTGTGAGGAGGGCATTCGTGTCGGCAGATGTCCCCTGCGTACTGGAGCCGCCGGGTCTGTCCAGGACTGACGGCAAGCGGCCGGATGGGCTGACTTTGGTGCCTTGGAGGAACGGCAAGTGCCTAATATGGGACGCAACTTGCGTCAGCACTGTTGCGGCCAGCCACCTTAGTCGCACGGTCCTCTCGCCGTCGGCTGCAGCTGAAGACGCTGCTGTAAGGAAGAGGGTGAAGTACGCTCCGTTGGCGGACCGTTACCTTTTTGTGCCCGTTGCCGTTGAGTCCATGGGGTGTTGGGGCACTGAGGCCAAGAAGCTCATTAATGATATAGGGCACAGGCTCCGTGATAAAACGGGTGACTCCCGCTCCGGATCGTTCTTGGTGCAAAGGTTAGCCATTGCCATCCAACGTGGTAATGGTGCAAGCGTTATGGGCACCTTTGCGCCGAGAACAGTTAGGGGCGGGTTATTTGACTAATTTTTTGACTTGTTGTTGTATAGTTAAGTAATTAATAAATATATATATTAAGTAAATAAATTGCAAGCAACTGTAAACTTACAATATATTATAGAGACTTGTATGCATAGATTATATTTATATGCTTGTATGATTGTGAACTAGTTATGTGTAAGTTTAATAAACTTAGGAACTTACTTACATTTTAATAGGTATTAGTCTGTGAAACAGTAGTATGATGTAGTAGGTAGATAAGTTTTTTTTTTTTTAATTATACGACGAATAATTTCAACGGAGGGGTTCAGAATCATGTACTGAATCCATGGTATCATATCAGTTTCGCAGTTTCGGTTCGCGTCGATGGGACATCGTCCACCCTGTATAGATTAATTAAAAATCCGGCCAAGACCAAGTCGGACACGCACACGAAGGGTACCACCGTACATTATTTAGCAAATAAATGAAAATACTAAAGGGAGAACATTATTATTTACAATCAATTTAATAATTTATGGATTCTATGATTTGCAGTTATTTTTGCAGTTGCAGAAAACGGATATCTTATGAATCGGCGTTTTTAGTATTTGTTGAAATTTAAAAAAAAAACTATATAGTTACAGAAGTTTCAAATTCCTAACTTGTTTAGATGTTCAGATAGAGCTCGTACACACGGCTACACATCAAGCTATTCATTTCCAGTTTAATGCTGGTCTCGCATTGTATAGGAAATGTATAGCTTGGTGTGTAGCCTTGTGTACAAAATTGGTCTAAAACTGACAACTTTACGGGCCCGTATTTCATCATTTTGAAGATAAAAATAATGATATACTTACATATATATTTGTTCTCTACTCAATGAGCTCTAGACAATGACACCCCACATAACAGGGTTAGATTTTTTTTCAAAATCAAATGTTTACTGTATGGAGACCCCCCGCTTTTATTTTATTTAATTTTTACTATTTGTTGTTATAGCAGCCACAGTAATGCATAATCTGTGAAATTTTCAACTGTTTACCTATTACGGTTCACGAGATACAGCTCGTTGACAGACAGACAGACGGGCAGTGGCGGCTTAGTAATAGGGTTTCATTTAGCACCCTTCGGTTACGGAACCCTAACAAAAAGCAACATCACGCCTACCACCCAAAGAAAAAAAAACTAGCAAAGCCATTGTAGGTACAATCGGTCTATCTATCTAGTCTTTGTCATATTAATCCGCAATGATATTCTCTACTCTTCAATGAATTATTTTTTACAAACATGTAATTTTTTGCCAGTCCTCATTCAAAATCTTTTCTGAAAGTTTGGACTGTTGTTCGCCGAGTGATGTCGCTGATCGTGCCTCTATCTATCTCTATTGTTCCCACTGCTGGGTCTGCTGGTACACAGGCAGGCCTCCTCTCATCGAGAGTGAGTGGGCTATAACTATCTACCACGCGAGCCCAGTGCGGTTTGGTAGAGGTCATGTTTTTGAATTTTTGGTTTTAGGACATGCCGGTTTCCTCACGATGTTTTCCTCCACTGTTTTGAGAGCAGTAGTTAGTAAATTATTTCCAAGTAAACCGCTTGATTGGTTTCGAACCCACGACATACAACTCGTAAGTCGGGGCCGTTACCACTGGGCCACTACTGGTCGTGCTTTTATAAATTAAGAGATATCGTAATAAATTATTATAATAACTTTCA
Organism: Xanthia togata; assembly: GCA_963853775.1. Classification (NCBI taxonomy): domain Eukaryota; kingdom Metazoa; phylum Arthropoda; class Insecta; order Lepidoptera; family Noctuidae; genus Xanthia; species Xanthia togata. The sequence goes on from OY970809.1 coordinate 17,054,197, forward strand.
GAACTAATGAAAAGATAGCTGGACGAGCTGGAAAAAACTAACAACCTATAACACAACACAACTACCTACAACACTTTAGAACTGGACCAAGATAGCTGGAAGACCTGGCGGAGGAAGGCTTTGCCCAGCATCATCAGAAAGACCTATCGTAGGGAGCATACGGGAGACATGGGCAGCCTGTCTTTTCCAACATTTCGCACTTGAGTAGTGGAGACGTGGTGGTAATCCTGCGATTCAAATTGAACCCTACAGTGCACTTAACAATATCATTGATGTATAAATAACTCTGATCGACTAGACCGAAGGCGGTAGATATTTTTAAATAAAGCGGAATGTAATAGTTGATAATATTTTATTTATCTAATAGATGGCGCTCAAGGTTTCCGGTAAATGTTACTATTTTTGCAAAGTGCGATTCTTACTTTTTTTTGGGATTTCTGTATGAAATATGAAAATTAACTCATCAAACAATCTTACAAAATGACTAGCTGATGAATAAGTATGGCCACTATTTGCCCTAAAATAAGTTATGCGCATACCTAAAATTGCATACTTAATGACATTTTTTATCAGCAAATTGTTTCGGTATCTTTAAATTTTGTTCTATCACTCTTTTACTAGACTATTGTTTTGAAGGAGACAGCATCGTTGTAAGTAAAATGATTGTAAATAATAAATTGTCCATTATTATTATTAATGTTTATTTCTATGTAGTGGCAACACTCACCGGAAACAAGCAGTAACTCATATGTTTCACAACCTGCGTTAAACTCAGCCAGCCATCTTTTGTGGAAAAATCATTTGTTTCGTGTCGTCAGGGTAAATTTCACAATTGTAATTAATGTCAGAGCCACAGTCTTCGCTTTTATTAAAAAAGCAGCTAGCTGGTAAGTGTATTATTCGTATCTAATAATAATTTGTGCTGATGTTTCATGCTTGTTCCGTCAGACTAGTTATTCGAGCAATCATTGACCTCAGCGGGTCGAATTTTGAGTATCTTTGTGATTCGGATGATTCTGTAAGTTTGGAACTTCCTTTGTACTGCACGTGTGGTAATTTTTATGGTTCTGTCGAAAAATGGACTCGTGAAATTAAAATCAATATTAACAGCGATGACAGGTGTTCGTGCCAAAGTCAAAGGAGTAAAATAACTATTTACAAAGTATCTTTACGGTTCACAGTTGGCAGGGTTTCACGTTTCCTACTGTTATAATGCGTAAATGTGAAAAGAATAACAGTGTCCCTATGAACATTTAGGATTTTCTACTCGTTGTTTTCAGAACTGAACAAAAATCCAGTGGAAGGTTTTTCTGCTGGGTTGATAGATGACAATGACATATACAGATGGGAAGTCCTTATCATCGGTCCTCCAGACACATTATAGTAAGTAGCAAACATAATTATGTTCACTGGATTACAAACAATAATAGTTAACCTCATAAAAATAGTGTTTTATCAGTAACAAAAATTAATTAGAGACAGGTATGTTCAGTCCATGACTAGGTATTCTTTATTAGTTAAATAGAAATGTTCCTTAGGCGGTTAACTTCCAAGTCATGATACCAAGAACTATAAAGTATATAACAACATAATTATAAGTTAATTTATGTATGTTTGTTTGTAAAAAACATTTACTATCTGATAATGTGATAGCAATGGTAGTGTGACTCATAATAATTTTGCTGCAATTAAGCGTGTAACTCAATTTTCAGTGAGGGTGGGTTCTTCAAGGCACATTTACATTTTCCCAAGGAATATCCTCTGAGGCCACCACGGATGAAATTTGTTACTGAAATATGGCATCCAAATAGTAAGTAATGTTTGTTGTAAGTATTTAGTGAAACATTGATAGGAAGAAATAAAATGATTACTGGAGAAATAGTTCTGACAGCTATTTCTGAATACCTTTAAAGACAGTATGTCTTCTTGTCTAAGCATAAAGTTTTACTTGAAAATGAAAACTATCTTTCATGTTGTGAGCTGTCTGTTATCCGACATCTATGTATTTTTCCCTCACGCTTAGTGTTTCTCAAAATACCTTTTTATCATTATGTTAATTTAATCATGAATAGACTTCAGTCTTTTTGGTTTAGTTGTAGAAAACGTAAAAATATATACGGATAAAAAATATGCCGGGTGGCAATTTTAATGTGGTGCCAGCATTCTGCATTGTGCTGAGCCTAATTATTTAGTTTGAAGTATCACTATGCTAGCTAACCATTGCCAATTGAGTAGTCAATAACTGACAACTGGAGTCAAATTATTTTCTTATATTGAATAAATTGTTAATAATTCCTACCTTCAATCAGTTATTTTTTATTACGGTTCCGTACGTCCATTCCCAAAGAGTGCCAATTGGAACCCTATTACTAAGCCGCCTGTCCGTCCATCTATTTGTCAACGGGCTATCTCATGAACCGTAATAGGTAGACAGTTGAAAATTTCATAGATTGTGTATTTCTGTTGCTTTTTAATTAATTAAAATTATTTTATTGTAATTAAAGGGGGTCTCCATACAAAAGACGTGTTTTTTTTCTAAATATTGTCAAATTCCAATTATTTTATTTCACATAAACCTACAAGGGCACTTATGAAACGTCAGAAGCTAGGTGCACAGTTCCAATTGCCAAAACTCCACGGTTACTCTTTTAAAAGTAAATGGTATTTACAATGTTTTCAAATTACAGTGTTAATAGGTATGAGAGGACAGTGTAGGCCTATCAACAAGTACCAGGTACTTGGCAAGATAGAAAATGGTTGACAGATCTATGTGTATGGTGGTATGGTATGGTACGAAATCTTGTATGATTCCAACTCGCAGTTGGCCGGCTTTTTTAATTCTAGCTGCTACATCGCTTATTAAAAAATCCTATTTATTTTCAGTTGAAAAAAATGGTGATGTTTGCATATCAATATTGCATGAACCTGGAGATGACAAGTGGGGCTATGAGAAGGCATCTGAAAGGTGGTTGCCAGTGCACACGGTGGAGACCATTCTCATAAGTGTTATTTCCATGCTGGCAGACCCAAATGATGAGAGCCCTGCTAATGTTGATGCTGCGGTGAGTGAAGTGATGTCACTTTATTTATTTTAATTAGTGTAGCAAAACTTAAATGTGCATGTAAGTGTATTTATTTTAAACTTAACTAGGCTGAATACATTCAAGTATACCATGTGCAATAGATGTAAATAGGACTTGAGTCAAACAATAATGTTGACACTTCAGCTGCTAGCAATGCAATGCAAAAAAAAAGAACTACTGCACAATTGTATAGTTGTCTGTATGCAGTGACATAGGTATAATGTATATGACATGGTACTGAGTGACAAGTGGGCAATGTTTCTCACTCGCTGCTCTACAATACAATGTTGCCAGCTGCACCCTGAGTGACCACAGTAGTTCATGTTTCATTGAAATATTGTGTCATTTTTGGGATAGAAACTATTAATTTTGAGATGGCTAGTATTGATCAACCACTTTGTTTTAGAGGATTTTTTTGGCATTGAAAATGCTATTTATGGTTGACTGGTAGTGTAGTTAATATTTTTTTAGGAAATGCAAATCCTCTAAGATTTAATGTCTTATAGATCTTCCAAGTTGATAATTTAAAGCTGTAATCTGCAGCATAGCTACACCTTAGTAGAAAGAAACCATTCGCACCGGTAAGCAATCTGATGATTGTGTCCTGTACACAATCATCAGAATGCCTTACTCCATGCTTGGTCCAAAAGGCGGAATGTAAAAAAAAAGGTGATGTTCCGTCTGCTCAACTGTCGATTTGCCTTTAGTCGATAACAATACAAAATCTATAGTGTCTCGTTAGTAACAACAAATCAAAGTATTCTACACATCCATTTTTTAAGAAATCAGTCATATTTTTGCATACACAAATCAGATATATTTCACATGTGTGTTTTGCAATATATCTTCAAGATGTAATATCTCACATCCTAAAAATGAAACTGACAACTTATGGGCTACTGTGTAATTGATTAGGCAGCCATCTAACCAAATTGGACATACAATGAATCACCTGGCTTGTTAGTTAACTGTGCCATTCAATTGACAGCTGAAAAACGCTTATCATACCAGGCCTGGGGCGGCAGTCTCGACATATACAGGGTGTTTGGCGCATGGACCGACACAATTTTTTCAGGGATTTGGGAGGTCATTAGCTAGGTTCTACCCATACACCCTTTGTCCCAAATGTCACGGTTGGTTACATATGATTATTTTTTTAAAATGAAAAAAAATCCCAAAATGTGTCCTTTAATTTGAAATAACTTTTTTGTTTGTGGGTGTAGTGGCACAAAACAAATTTTGTTGCATTCTCCAAAGTCCTTTAAATCTAAAAACATCTTTGTTTTATACAACTGGTTTCAAGAAAATTCCTTACAAGCTACCAAAGTTAATTTTTGTATTTAATGAATGAAATTTTACAACTTCTAAATTAATTATAAAAAAAACTAAAAGCTATTTTGAACTTAGCTAGAACCTAGCTAATGACCTCCCAAATCCCTGAAAAAATTGTGTCGGTCCATGCGCCAAACACCCTGATAATGATCACCTATACGACTGAATACGGTCGCAAAGTCGTAATGGCGTCCCTAGACGGTCAAAATTACTTGACAAGCACGAAAAAATTTCGTGCTTATGAAGCACGTCGCGCGCGTCTAGGGACGCCATTACGACTGCGACCGAATTCGGTCGTATAGGTGATCACTATCTATGTCGAGACTGCCGCCCCTGGGCTGGGCCTGACAAAACAGAGTATAAAATGGCGAATTAAGTTAGATTACTGCAAGTTCCATTAGATTTTGTAGTTGTCTAAACCTTCATTTTACCCCTATAGTTAATTTGGTGTTTGATATTATAATACATTTCTAGTTTTTCCACAGGAGACTCACAACATGCTTGTGTTTGATCTGCATCTGTAACTATGACCATTCTCATTTAACTATTGTTTGCATTCACAGAAAGAATGGAGAGAGCGATATTCGGATTTCAAAAAGAAAGTTGCGAGATGTGTTAGGAAAAGTCAAGAAGATTGTTTTTAGGAGAGTGAGGGGATTTAGATCACAAAATATTATCATTGGAAAAGGGCCATGTGACACAACTGTACCAAAACCACACTATATTGAATAGGTTTTCACGCTAGGTCGCTGCACGCACCAACCCGTATTTACACAAACACGACCCGCGTACGCCAAAATAGTAGACGAGTGCTCATTCTGTTTCTTTTTACAGAAAGAATGGAGAGAATCATATTCGGAGTTTAAAAGGAAAGTAGCACAGTGTGTGAGAAAGAGCCAAGAGGATTGTTCCTAAGTAACAGTGCCCTTTTTCATTAATTTAGTTGGATAGTGAGTGTTTGGTGATGCAGTTAGGACTTTGTTGAGAGCAGGCCCCGGCGTGACTCATAGTGCGAGCCCCCCCACCCGGGCCAGAGACAATATTGAAATTGATTTAAAATAAATACTTATTGTAATTAAATGGTATCGCTGCCGTATTTTATAAATAATAAATTAAAATAGAATCCAAGGTCTTTTTCATCTTTTTTAAGACATGTTATAATAATGAAATATGTATGGTAATTTTTTATAGAAAAACATCTGCATTTTGTTGTTTTTACTTCCTATATGATTACAAGTTTGATCTCTGTATAGTAGAAACCAAAACTGAAGTAATTAATACAATAATTATTTATTACGTATCGCAATTCTCTATTGTATAAATAAAATATAAACATGCAATACTAAGATCCTGGCGAAATTATATAAAAAATGTAAAATGAGCTACCAAACTTGTATTTTTCATGATAATAATTGTTAGTTACCGAATCGACGCGATGCATACACATTGGTAGCTTTTATAACGTCGCTTCTCTGAATTACAATTTTATTCTAGTGCTAATTTTAGTAGTAAATTTAATACTTAATTATAATTTTTACTGAATAAATATAACTTTTGTAAACTTATCATTGTATCGATTGTACCTTGCCCTCTATGCACATATGAATAAAAGCACAGGTTGATAAATTGCAGATGTTAAATTGTCGCAAAGCGAACTAGTTGTGGTGTGCCACACCACCCCCAGCACTTCAAAATATTTTTGCTCAACGTTTTTACATGCCGGAAGACGATAGGCATTATTTATGAATTATTTGATACCTTTTTAGTTTTGTACATTAGTTCTCAATATTGTCAATTATGTTTTTGTACATTAGAAGAAAAGCTTTGTTACCATTTTGGATGTGAAAATTATTATAGTTATAAAAGATGATAAATTAAAACCCCTCATATTCGCTCTATATCATCGAACATTGATTTGTGACGTGTGTATAATACTTTTCCCTGTGTATGTATATTTTTTGCTATAAAATCATAATGCAGTGATAATGTGATTTTATTTGTAACTAATTACCCATACCTAGCCCAAGGACTCCTTCCATATAATAACTTCCTGTAAAATGTACACACATGGCTACATCAAGCTATACATTTCCAGTTTATGCTGATCACGTATTGTATACGTTGTGGAAATGTATAGCTTGATGTGTAGCTGTGTGTACATTTTACAGGAAGTTCGAAGACTATCTTTCATAAAGTGCACACACAAAGGATTTGGTAGGTACTCACAAGCGTGGAAAGCTCATCAAGCAATGACGATGATATGGAATTTCACTCTAGCTAAACATTGTGAAAAAAAAGGCAGTTCCACGAGTGTTGCACGAGGCATAAAAGGCAGTTCAGACTGATATACTATCATTCTGAACTGCCTTTTATGCCTCGTGCAGACAGGCGCGACGCGAGTAACAAAACAATCGACGGCACGGTTGGCGCAGTGTTTAAGTATTTGACTGCTGCGCTGCATGTCGCGGGTTCGATACCCGCACGGAACAAAGATTTATATGACCTACAATTAGTTGTTCCGGGTCTGGCTGTTTGTGTATGTGAGTTTAAATGTATGTAAACGCACCCACGATACAGGAGAAATTCCTAGTGTGGGGCAACGTTTTAAAAAAAAAAAAAAACTAAGAAAACTTAACGGTAGAACAATATTACCAATGTCGCGTCGCGCTAGTCTGCCTTTACACATGGTACGACTTGAAAAGATGAGGACAAAGACAAACAAGTATTGTAGAAGTAACATTGTTATCTTTTTAATATCAAAATATACATAACTGCAATATTGATCTGCCTTTGGGATTTCAGGTGTGTTGTTATGTTCAAAATACTTCAAATGTACAATATTTTGTATCAGATTTGCTACAATTCAGTCACTATCAGAGTTTTCTGCTAGAACTGCACCTTGAATGCTTCTTGGGTCGAAAGTACTTTCAAAGCACCTTTTAAACACAGACTTAATCATTGTTCTGGCTGCAGGTGAGGCCGGTATATTATCACAGTCTAATAAATCTATCCTTCTGTCTTTGCTATTTGCACTATATTTGCTTAAACTACCATTTAATTTGTTACTTAAATTAATTTCACTGTCTCCAGGTATATCTACAAAGTTAAAAAGATGAGAGTCTTCATCTAAGCATTTTGAAATGTCCATATCTAAATGAGCCTTCTTCTTGGCAGATCCTTGAGTGCTGCTGTCTTTTCGCTTGTTTCTTTCAACATTAGTGTTCTGTGTTGATGTTGTTTGTGATGCATTATCGGGTTTAGTTGTTGCTAACACAAAGTGTGCTTCAAAAGTGGTGCCATTATGTACAATAAAAACGGCAGGTCTTCCAGTAGTCTCAAAATGTAGTTGTAGGGGCAAATTAAGGGCTTCAGAAAATGTAAGCAGTGCTCGGAATTCTTTTAATGAGAATGTAATAGTTGTTTCTGAGCCTATGAGGTAACTATCAAACTCTGCTGGCTTCAAACTAATTTGTGTTCTGATAATTTTGGTGAGATCTATATTACAGTCAATATAGTTCCGCAGTATGAGGGACAGTGAGGTAGCTTCTAGTGTTACTTGATCATCTGAACTTTGGAAGTTGTTGAGGGCATCTGTTAATATTCTCTGTGGGGACGTTATCCTGAAAGTTTTAAAAAATTTATGTCACAACGAAGCTGCTTCAGATTATTTTCATTATTATAATATTGAGTGTAGCTACATTGATATTACACCCACTTAAAAATTATAAACACAGTTGTGAAGATTACCTTACCTGTTTGGTACAGAATCCTTTGTGTACACTGCCTGCATTGCTTTACAATCTAATATTGATACAAAGTGTGTTTTGACAATGCCATGTCTGCATTTCAACTGGAATATCAACTTACAGGATTCTGGATCCAGTTTGATTTCTAGGTTTTCAACTTGTTTGTCCATATGCGTAGGCGACTTAAACGTGTTAAGTGCCGATTTCATGGATATTTTACACTTCAATCCCTCATTATCCTCCGTTGAGTAAAAGTTGTAGTTGAAATATGAGAAGAAATTTTTATTAAACTTGACCATAGCATACGCAGATTCAGCTGCATTTAAAGTTCTTAGTAGTATACAATCTGGAAGGGATTCTAAGTAAAGTTCATCCCCAAATCTTGCAAGAGCATGAACAGTTCTAGCTAAAACTAAAAAGATTTTTGAAATTATTTTTAGTTCGAAAGATTTTTATAACATTACAAAAAAACAAGTTATATTTTCTTTCAATTTATCTATAGTACTTGCCTTTAACGTTGGCTCCCGGTACATGGCATTTCATTTTGTATTGATACCTAATATTAAAATGATTAAGGAATCAGGAAATGCAACTGTTTTGTTTTGCGAATGTCAAGCAAGGATGCGCGCATCTTGACATTTGACAGTTTTTGTAGGCTGCATTCCGAGTTATGCTATAATCGATTTGAGCGTGCTAACATCCGTACCGAAATAGCGTGAGCGGGATAACGATTTGTCTTGAATTTGAATCGTCATGACATGCGCCATCTTACGATATCGCCGAAAATGCCTTTTTACTAATAACACCGTAAGTGCTGTCAAAATGACAGTTGTGCTGTTTTGTTTTGAGTCGCATCATATCTTTAACTAACGTAGAATTTTAAAAATTGTGCTTCTGGCTACCTGTCGCCAAAGAAAGAAGAAGTTCATTCCAAAGAAGTTTGTGGTATAAATTCAAAGAATTATGGCCGCTTTCCAAATTAGGACATAATCACTTGCAGCACTGACATTAGAAATTTGCGTTCCGATTTAGATATCACGATTACGACAGCTGAGGGCTATCAACAATTCGGAACGCTCGTGAACGCGCTCACAGTGCTTGCTCAATGTCAAAACTTGCGTATCATATTTCATTAGCATCAAAATCAAGCAAATTTTATTTGTTTCGTTTGACAAAAAAAAAAACACGTGAAACAGTTGGAACTATCGACTCGTCTAAAAGTACGTCAGCAGAAGTGAAGTCTGACGTTCTGCACTCTTCGTACTTTTGGTAGTTGCGTAAATTGGATACCCGTCAAAAACAACAGCTATAATTAGTTAGAATTTCCCAATGACTTATCAATTGAATTTTTCAAAAAGATTCAAGCCGAAGATATCGAAAATGTACTGTAAAATTGGTTTGATCGGATGGGGTACTGCCGAGCCAGTCATATGAATGATTGTGTTCCATTCTTAAAATTACAAAATTCAACCTTTCCAATGAAACCAGAAATTTGAAAAAAATATCAGTAGTTTTTTTTTTATAGCCGATTCAAATAAGATGGCCCACCCGTTAAAATAATAAACATTTTTTAAAGCGAGTAAAGAAAAGCAATATTAAATATAATTAAATAAATAATAAATGAATACATAGACCTGCATAAAAAATAAGAGATTATGTGAATACTTATTCTATTAATATGTATGGAAATATACGTAATAGGATAGAAAATAATTCTAACTTAAAAATAATAAGGAAAATTAATAAAGCGCTCTTCCTCTCTCAACTTAAAAAAATGCTGTGCCCGACAGGGTCCATAAATGTTTATATTATTATTTCTTTTATTTATCACCTTATTTGTACATTATGGATTGCAATAAACGATTTGAGATTTTTATATTTTTATTTTTGAATGATAGGTTGAGATTTTATTTTTTTTATTTTTGAATGATAGGCTACAAAATGTATGGAATTGACAGCTTTCAATGGCCATGTCGACGATGCGCCACCTATCGTGATAAAATGGTAGTACAGATCTACATTAGTAGTCTGTGGGTCAATCCTCCGGTAGTGTAGGAGTATTATTATTCTGTGGGTCACTCCTGTCAATACCATTGAGATAGAAAAAGAGGTCTATGGTCAATACACAGACTACAAATTTTATTTTGTCCCTAAATAATAATAGTCTGTGAACTGAATTCTTCAGTCGTGTCAGTCTGACTAACTTGCCCTGCATTCCGAGTTACGATGTAATCGATTTGAGCGTGCTAACAGTCGTACCGTATTAACGTGGACGCGATAACGTTGAGTCTTGAATCGTCATAGATGACGTCATGACGTGCGCCATCTTGCGATAACGCCGACCATGCCTTTCACCATATCACCGTGGGCGCTGTCAAAAATGACAGTTGTGCTGTTTTGTTTTGAATCGCATCATATCTATAAACTAACGTGGCATTTTCGAAATTGTGCTTCTGGCTACCGTTCGCTACCTAAACAAAGAAGAAGAAGAAATTTGTGGTAAAAACACAAAGAAATATGCTAAGCAAGTTTTGACATTGAGCGAGTACTGTGAGTGCGAGTACGAGCGTTCCGAATTGTTGACAGCCCTCAGCTGTCATTATCGTGATATCTTACTCGGAACGCCAATTATCGATGTCAGCGCTGTGAGCGATTATGTTCTAATACGGAATGCGGCCTTAGACTCATGGACTGACTCCTGTGTGTGCAGTGTTGCCAACTCAGTGGATTTTCCACTAGATCTGGTGGTTTAGAGTAGCATTTTAGCGGACAAATTTTGGTTTTAGTGGCTAGTGGATTTTTATAGTGGCTTAGATTGTTTCATTTAGTGATACTGCTAGACATTTAACCACCAGTACAATTTACATATCTACAGGAAAGAACTTGAACGTTTACATTACATGATGGGTATATTTTTTGATATGTAGGCAACACTCCTAGGCTAGGTGGTGTTTGTCGGGTATTCCCCGAAAAGAGTTTGTCAATTTCTTAAATTATTTTGATTATAGTCTTTATTTGTATGACCACTAGGTCAAATCTGATTTGAAATAAGAAGGTTTGTATATGTTTGTTTCGTATGCATGCACAAAAATATAACTTTGTTAGTACAGTTTTGGTTTTGCATCGGCACGACAATGAATGTTTCATTTTATTAATTTTGTAAAACTAATATGCCTAAGCCACAGTATACTCAAAAGTTCCGTGATAGTTGGTTACGTGACTCACAATTAAAGGACTGGTTACAAGTGGTGGAAAGTACTGGTGGTCTAGTTGCTAAGTGCAAATTATGTGGTTCAATTTTAAGGAATCATTATGGAGATTTAAAGAATCATGGATTATCCAAAAAGCACTTGCAAAATTCAAAGGTAACCAATTCTCACAATTCGTGCGGGTTTAAAACGCGAAGGAAAATGCTGCAATAACTACATGTTACCGAACAGCGTAGTGCAAAAAATTGGAACTAAAGAAGTGTATTCTTCAAAATCAGAAGTTGTAGAAGAAGCTGATTCTTCCGAAGATGATTTTTAATCTATATTTTGTTTGTCTTCTTGTAACTTTGTACCTAACAGAAATAAACTGATTTTGTGATACAATTTAGGATAATGTTTTTTTTGCCAAAAAGTATTTTGATAATGTTAGTGGTTTTCTGGTGGTTTGAAGGATAGCAAAACTTAGTGGTTTTCTGGTGGGTTAACACGCTAGAATTTGTGGGTTTGTGAAAAATTTGTTGGCAACACTGTGTGTGTGTGATCTGACTCTGTCTGTCAGTGAAACCGGTGAGGTGTGTACGTGTCGCACGTCGGATATAATACAACACGAGGGGAAGTTCGACTACTTGTTACTAAAAAGCGTTTTATGAAAGAAATACATTCAAGTTAATAAGATAAAGAAAATATGGGTTCAAGCGGTGAGTTGCTTTTATTAATTAATTAAATAATAAACCCGTCCTTAGAAAGACCGTGTTAATTAACAGGACCGTTATGTATTTATTATTAATAAGTAGGTAGCGTCTCCGTTTAGTTAAATTAGATTTCTTCAAATTTCTCCATACAAAGATCCATTGGCAATGTTTGTGTATTTAACGACTTACGGAACGTTTTCTGTAGATTAGCTCATTGTAAATACCAATGGGAATGCTTAAGATTCTATTTCTTTAGGAATAACCAGGTCAACCCACTTCTTTATTGTTACGTACAGGTAATACTGAGAGATTTGAACAATAATGATACTTTATAAAACACCTACTATAACCTCATACCTACTTATCGTCTTTCGATAAATAAAATCATAACAGTGGTGAATTAATTTGAAGTAGTCTCAATAAACAATTTGCGCTTCTTGTCTGATCTCATATTCCCTGTAGGTTGCCAGCCACAGCTCACAGATCATCGCCAGTGAATAAATTAGTGTTCATTTTTAAAGAGAGTGGAGAGTGTGAGCGCGCGATTTGAAGGGTATTTCCGGTTGCTTCTGTTTGGTTTGATGAATTATTCCATTCAATGAAATTTTAAACTGCCGAGTGTCTGCTTGTGTAGGTAGCTAAATATGCTACAGAACAATATGAAATGCAGTTGTAAGTGCAGTTCTTAGAAATAATTTAGCTCGTTTTGCTTATCTGAATAATTGGTGTAGTAGGTAGTTACTTACTGTATAATTAATGCCCGTTTTTAGTAACAATACTTATTAGGAATTACCTACTGTTAGGTGTCGAGTAGTGTAGCAACAGTTGCTGAAAACAGGCATAAGAATCACATTAACTAACGCCACGTTTCCAGGTATCTCTTAACACCAAATCACCAATCAAATGACCGTTTGGAATTCGTAATTAAATGGCAAGTTGAAAGCACACATAAAGTAGACTCCACAATTTAGTGCCGACCAACACTTTGTCAAGCATACATAACTTACGAATTCGGTTTTCTGACAATTCATTTAGGCTCTCAAGAGAACCTTGAATAATTAAGATTGGAATGAAATTCGGTTCATAGTGACGACTGACAATTGATTTGCACCTCTGAAAGCTATGGTGTCAGCCGATATCCGAATTTAACTTTCGGGTGCCTCAAACAACGAACTGACTGGAAACGAGCGTACTCGACATAGTTCATTATGGGCCTTCCACTGCGCTTTGTATACGCGCGGTCGCCTGCGCGTCGATGGCGCGTTTTCTACCTTGTTATAAAAGCGCTATAGGAAGGCCATTTTAATAGGTAACATTTGACAATTCATCAAAATTCAACAACGTAACCTTGTAACGCCCCGGGCATAAAATAGGTAATAAGTATATTTTTTCGTTTTGTTAGAACTGCACAATTGCTTAACTTTTTTCAATTACGATTACATATTTATTGTAATAATTACCGATACGAGTTATTTTACGATTTGCTTTCACTAAACTGATAGACGTCAAATGTTACCTATTAAAATGGCCTTAAGTACTTTAGTTGCGTTTGGAGCGGTTACGCGCGACGACGCGGCGAAAGTGCGTAAAAAAAATCGTGTCCAGGGCCCTTACACTCGTTCTTAGCCGGAATTCTATGAGCATCTAAAGGCCTATGAATGACCAAATGTAAACCTACCCAACATAAAAGATGGTACGATTGGTATAGATCTGGGTTCAGATCTGTAGAACGATCATTTCAAAGATAGTATGTACTCATGACTTGGTATGAAAGGAATGTCGTATTTTGAAGAGCATTGTTGAAGAGCTCCAAAGATGTACTTATCAAGCACCTACCTGCCAAAATCAGACATTATTACAAAGTCAATTCAATGACTGAATGGTCAGAATTTCAACCGCATTATTACGAATTTTACATTTATTCCTCAGCTATAGTTACCATCATATTCATAATATTTTTTAAATAAAATACAGTTACATTACATTTTCGATGTACGGCCCACTTTTTATAAAATACTTCTTGAAATTGTGTTCGTTCTTTAAAAACTCGAAGTTCTCTATGGTCGCGTTAGATACGTGCCAGGCTACTATAAGTTTACATGAGCCATCTTTCTCAATGCAGTATTCAAGTGGCAAAGTAGCCGCCGCAGAACTTCTATGAGGATAGAAACTGTATTCAGACAATATTCTCAAACTGCATTCTAGGTTATTTTCAGCGAAGCTCCTGATGACACCTGAAAAAGAATGGAGATTTATAAAATTCTGGTGGCGAAGTTGAGTGTCCCATTAAGGGTGGAAAAAGAGGCACTAATTCGGGCCTGTGTGTAGCCTCATTTAAAAAAAAAAACTGTTTAAGCTACTAGTTTTATGTTTGCACCTTACGGGTCTAAGGTATGACTACGAACATAAAACTAGTAGACTAACCAGTTTTTTTTTGGCGTCATGTTTAAGCCGTTCCTCTGAGGCTTAGAAGCTAACAAAAAAAAAACTGCGGCATTCAGAAAAACCTTATTGTTAATCTCTGAAAGCATCTGCTGTAAAAGTTCTACCGTTTTGATTATTTCAACAACAAGAATCTGCAAGTACAATTAGGGACTTATCTCGAGATTTAATGATTGATCAAATTAGATAGCCGATAGGCTTTCAGACATGAGAGTCGAGACAAGAAGTCTGGGCGAGATTCATTGACTTACTATATATTCTGTGCCGTAACTTACTAATTAAATTAAGGTCAAGATTTTTACAAAAGACAGCTCTCCTACACGCCAGTCTAAGAGACTGCCGAAATATTGGCGTCGTTCACGACAAACTTCCCAGCAACGCCTCTCTTCCTGCTTGTTTAGTTATTCAACGGGTGGCTTATTAAATTCACAAAATCACTCTATTATCTTTGCAAAGTAATTTTTTAGGGTTAAAGAAACAGAAAGAAAGAAAGAAAATACGTTAATTTGCGGTACACATGACGCAAGGACACAGAATATAACACGAAAATAATAAGCGGGGTTCCGTAGTAAACGAGGAACCCTTACAGTTTCGCCATGTCCGTCTGTCCGCGGCTTAGCTCAGTCTGTTAGTACCAGAAAGCTGTAATTTGGTAGGGTATACATATTAATCACGCCGACAAAATGGTATCATCAAACGAGGAACCCTTACAGTTTCGCCATGTCCGTCTGTCCGCGGCTTAGCTCAGTCTGTTAGTACCAGAAAGCTGTTATTTGGTAGGGTATACATATTAATCACGCCGACAAAATGGTATCATCAAACGAGGAACCCTTACAGTTTCGCCATGTCCGTCTGTCCGCGGCTTAACTCAGTCTGTTAGTACCAGAAAGCTGTAATTTGGTAGGGTATACATATTAATCACGCCGACAAAATGGTATCATCAAGAAAAAAAAATGGGTATCCCCTCTTCACGTAAAGTGGGGATGGTTTTTTTTTCTTCGTCTATCCTATGGGGGGTGTCGTTGGAAAGGTCGTTCAAAAATATTGTGGGTGTGTGAAAACCATTTTTCAATTCAGTGATCCGTTTGCGAAATATTAAGCTTTGAAGTGATATTTTTTGTTAAAAAAACATGTGTACCTACCTACGCCAGCGAAATGGTTGTACTTGGATTTGTAAAAAAAATCACAGCAATAGTATATAGGTATATAACGAAGTTAAAAGGAATATAAAGGGATGAAAGTTGGGAAAGCTGCAGGGTACGACAGAGTATCTGCTGAAATGCTGAAGGGCGGTGTCGAGGGTGTAGCTAGCCTGTTGTGCCGGATCTTTAATATGTGTTGGAGATATGGCCGTGTGCCGGATGATTGGTGCAAGGCTGTAATCGTACCGCTATATAAAGGAAAAGGGTATCAACAGGAGTGTAAAAACTACCGCGGCATTAGTGTTATGAGTGTTGTCGGCAAATTGTATGCGAAGGTATTAATAAAAAGAGTGATAAGATTGATAGATGAGGAAATAATGTGCTGGCAGAATTTACAGAGGGAATGGGCTGTATGGATCTTCTCCCTAAGGTGTATAGCCGAAAAATATCTGGCAGAGCACAAGAAAGACTACTGTGCTTTCGTTGATTTGGAGAAGGGGTACGACAGTGAGTGAAGGGAAGAACTGTGGTCGACACTATCCATGTACGGTGTGGACTGGCAGTTTTTATACAAGGATTCCAGTTCTTGTGTAAACAGTTCCTTACACGAACTGGTTCCTCATCTCGAGGGGTGTTAGACAGGGTTGTGTAGCGTCACCTTGGCTTTTTAATTTGTACATGGATAGTTGTCTGACAGATTTGAAAGAGGGTGAGTGCGGATTGTGGATGAATGAGTTGCCTGTCACATGCCTTCTCTACGCAGATGATCAAGTTCTACTTGCATCGTCAGCAGAACAGTTGCAAGACATGGTGACTGTGATGGAAGAAGCATATAAGAGGAAAGGGATGAATATAAATGTGAATAAGACGAAGGTCATGGTGTTTGAAAGAAGAGAGGATGTATCGGTGTGTGATATGAAAATCTATACTAATAATAATAATATTATAAAGAGGAAAGATTTTTTTGTTTGTTTGTACCGAATAGGCTCCGAAACTACTGGACTGATTTGAAAAATTCTTTTAACATTAGAACGCTTAGTTTTCAGGGAGTAATATAGGCGACTTTTTATCCCGGGAAAAATAACGGGTCCCGCGGGAAAGACCACGGGAGCGAAGCCGCGGGCAAAGTGCTAGTAAATGATAAGAGTGTGGATCAAGTAAGTGAGTTTGTATACTTGGGGAGTCTGTTTACAAGGGATGGGGAGATTGACGAAGATGTGGAAAAAAGAGTCAATGCGGGAAATAAAGTGAATAAATGCGGTTGTGACCAACCAGTAGATGTCCAAAAAGGCTCGACTGGCTGTTCACAATGGTGTGCTGGTGCCCACGATTATGTATGGAAGTGAATGGGTGTGGCAAAAGAAGCATGAAAGTAGGATAGATGCTGTGGAAATGCGTTCCTTGCGAAGCATGTGTGGTTTAACTATAAATGATAGGCTGAGGAATGATGTGACAAGAAAACGGTGTGAGTTAAAAGAAGATGTAGTGACAAAAATTGAAAAGGGTATGCTGAGGTTGAGAGGATGAATGAAAGGCGACTAACAAAATGTATTTACAAGGCAGATGTGACTGGAAACGCCGAGAGGGGATGCCCTAGGACATATACTGACCTTATTGGTGATGTTCTTCAGAAAGGACAAGTGCGAAGTACTCGCAACCGGCGTGCGTGTATGACCAGATGTATGAACGTAAACGAGGCAACAGGAGTATGTAAGGATCGTAGTGCTATCATAACTAGATATTCAAACCTTCAAAATAATGCATGATTCACCTTTGTCCGCCGTGGATGTATTTTCCATAGTAAAGGTTCCAATACTCGTAAGCCTGTAAAGCCTTAACTTAGATGTGATAGTTTTCCTTTTAACATAATTATACACATACATAAACTCACGCCTTCTTCCCATGGGGGTAGGCAGAAACTACAGACTGCCACCTGCTACGAACTGTAGGTAACTGCATCTCACCACAACGTAGCCAGGTCTCGTGTGACCAGGCAGCACGAACAGATAGCTGATAGAAGTATCTTATGGATAAATTACTTATGTCTTATTTTATTGACAGAGAAGAGGGTGTTGCCGTCCATCTATAAACTCCCATAATATCCAATGAACAAAAAATATAGTTTTTCCTCAAACTCCTTACGTAGTAGTACTTAGTAGTAGTACATAGTAAGTACCCGACAAGCAACTCACAGCAACTGCTTTTTTTTTTATACACCTGCTTCTGCGCGCGCCTTCGTCCGCGTGTATTTCTTGTTCCCCCAAACCACCCCGTCGCGTCGCATCGCAACGCCTGCCCGCGCTATTACGCTTAGCGTTCGCTTCGTTTTCGCTTAGCGTCCTTTCTTTTTGCTAGGCTCTGCGTGGAGTTAAGTAGCCTATAGCCTTTCTCAAGCATTGGGCTACCAAATGCAAAAAAAAAACGACTGGTAGTTGTTCCAGAGATTAGCGCGTTCATACAAACAAGCAAACTCTTCAGCTTTATCATACTAGTAGTACCTAATCCTAAATATAAACTGCTCAGCCTTACACGTTGCCACGTTACAAATTATTAGAAAAATAAACCGGCCAAATGCGCGTCGACGCACAATGAAAGGTTCCGTAGTTGGGATGAATTTATCCTAAGAAAAAACTTAACATTGTAGTTTAAAAAACATGTTCTCGCGTCAAACACATCAAGACGATGTATGATTGACAATTGTCATAACTTAGAACTTCGTTCTGTGTCCAAAACAATGAAGGCGTATCTATTGAGCTACTATCGATTCTACATACCACCTCTCAGTCTCACCCGCATCTGTCAACACCATTTGAGGAACATGACTTGGGAGGATTTCCCGGAACATGTCACCCAACGGCAAGATAGATTCAGTAGCGAGTGCATACATGATATAATAGCGATTTATACACAATGTCTCGAAAAAAAAGGTCAGCACAATTTTGAAAACCTAGATGAATTGAGTCCTGATACCTTTCACTTTTGGACTGGCATAAGTCACCAGGAATTCGACACCATATGTAATGAAACCTTCTTTAAACGAATATTCGAATGGGAAAACGATGTTGGGCATCTATTTATGTAAACTGAGAAGCGGTGAACCTAACCGAAGACTTACGTCAGTTTTTGGGTTGCCCAGGTCAACTATTCAACTTAAAACAAGCGAGAGTATGTCTCGAAAATGACTTGTATGTGGAGATGGCTACATTTTAGAAATCACAGGACCCTACGATGCTCGAACGTCGGATGCTAACATATTACGACCGATATTGGATAATCGCACTGGTGACATGGAAAAGGCTCCAATAGATGGTTTATTGAAAGTGATGACGTGATGATTTTAGATAGAAGATTTCGGGATGCATTGCCATATGCCGAAGAATGTGGATTTACGGTCTGTACGCCACAGTCGCTAGGCAAACACGAAACACAACTGTCCACTGAAGCTGCAAATAAATCAAGATGAGTAACAGTGGTCTGATGGGTGGTTGAAACCACCAACGGAAAAATGAAGAGGGACTTTAAGATATTCCGACATAGATATTTTAATAATAGTTTGCCCAATGCAATAGTAGATTTACGAATAGCTGCAGCGCTAATCAACGCAACCCAAGAGAGTTACAGCGACAGTCGCCTGACTGAAAGCTTTTTAGAAATGATAGAAAGAAATATGAATTGGCCAAACGTACTAGCAGATTTCGTTGATCAACACCGTCTAAACGCACAAAGGAACATTTCATTTCAGAGGATGGAGGCAACGTTACAAGACGTAGCAGATTTCCCAAGAATGACTTACGATGAACTGCTTATTTTCGCTATTAGAACGTACCACATCAAGCTGGCAAAATCCTACTGCTACCAACATGTCAGAGCAACCGGTGTGTAATCTATTGAAATCTATCGGCATCCCGAGAGACTGAACCTTAATGACGAAGAAGGAAATAATAATACATTAGTACGGTGCCGAATTAAATCGAGACACGTTTAAACAAGAACTTATTATTGCTACGTACTATACAAGGGATCCTGCCGTTTTGCCGAAAAGATTTTGCCAAAAAATCACTACCCAAACAAATTTTTGCAACCTTTTTTTATACCAATGCAATGTTTGGAATTATTTTAGTAAGGCACTGGGGTAATTCTGACGGGATTTTTTATGAGATGACTAGAGGTCTACAGTTCGGTTATTTAAGCAAAGTAGTTCCATATTTACTGCCAATAGTATGCGACTTCTGTTATCTTATCGAAAAGATTTAACCTTTGGATATATTAGATTCTTGTATATGTAGTTGGATTCGCTAAATAGAGCATTTTGAATTATTGAGTTATATTTTTTTGATAAAGGGGAAATTACGTACTATCTTGGGGTTATTCCGAAATTATCTAAAACTCGATTTTATTGCACTTAGACCGAAGGTTTACATTTATTTTTCAATCGTATTTACCCCTTGCACAAAATATCATGAGTTTTCGTAATAGTATCGCTAATATAATTTCTCATAGTTTTGTATTTCCTAATTACCCCAGGAAGAGATTGTGGTTCTCAACATTTCAGTCTAACTACTGACGTTAGGTTTTTCGGTTTATTCCTAGTAATTGTCACGCAATTTTGTTTCTACTGAAAAAAAAGAAATGGGTACTTACTTAACATATCATAACATCACGCCTGTTTAATTTTTTGAATTCAAAATTAAAATTATATTTAAAAAACTTACTTCAAAAATAAGTTAAAACCGCCATTTAAAAATAATGTAATATGTGTGAAAGTAGATGCCATTTATTTGGTTTAAATGCTCAATAATATAAAATCACTTTCAAACACAAATTCTCCTAGAAAGACCGAAATAATAATTTAATTTTGCCCACTTCGTTTAATGTCGTGCAAAACATCTGATCGAACAGATTGAGAATCACTGTAAATTTCTATGGAAAAACTAAGTGGGGTTATTGTGTAATAATTATACATCTGAATCACCCCAGAGGGGTTATTACGAAAATAAAATTAAAATACAGATAGGACGTTGTTTTCCTTTCACGAATTCGCTAAAAACTACAACGTATCGTAACAACAAACACTTATTCAAATAACTTACTAGAATTCCGAGAAAATGATGTTGGGATTATTGCGAATCAACAAAAATGGCGCGAAAAACAGGCTTTTGATAAATGTTGACGCTACGCACGTAATGTTGACACTAGCTCCTCACGACGACTGACGCGGCACGGACAGTTAAGATGGCGTCTAAATCAATGTTGCCAATAGGAAAATAAGGCTGTGATAAGTAGAATTTTTGAACTTTCAGAATATACCCATTTTCTGAATTACCCCAGTGCACCATACGCACATTTTCATTTGGTCAAATTTTTACTTGGCAGAATATTATCAAGGATAATGTCATTTAGGCATTTGGTCTTTAATATAATTATTTATTACAGCAAACAATCTTTAGACAATAAACGTTTCGTCATACGATTTGGTATGACAAAAATATAAAGGTTAGGTTAGGTTAGGTTAAAACTGTGACCTACGGCCAAAAACGACTAGATTATATAGAAAGAAACTATGGAAAAAAACAGGCTACCCGAAACTGAACTAGTTACCTACACGAAATTAATTATTTAAAAAAAATCTACTAAATATTTGGCAATTTTTTTTTTGCGTAAAATGAGTAATTCCAACTGAAATATTTGACTACATAAAAATTGGTAAAAGTTCTAGTTGCTAAACAAGTTATTGTATAAACGTTCACATGCTAAACATTAGGTTTGCGTTACAATTATTTGTAAAGAGATTTTTTGCTAAGTAATAATTTGGCAAATGAAATTATGCGAAAAATTGTTTGGGAAGTGATAATTTGGCAATTTCTTTTCGATGAAACAAGGGAGACCCACTATACAATCGCCATGCAATCACCGATTATTGCTGTAGCTGCATACATGGCCGCCGCACATTAGGCAGTTGTGTCCACATTATTTCCATAATATATTTATTATCTTGCCTGAACCCGACATGAAGGCGACCTACACAGACCTACAGGATTTTTAGATGCAGTGTGCTTAGACATCGAAAATATATAGAGTATTTTTTATTTTTTTATTATACCAAACCCGTGGCTGGAAAACGAAACAACAGAATAATCAATCTATCACACACAAAAATTACAACATCAATTCAAAATAGTTTTATTATTTTTTATGATATGATATAGCTCCTTTAACCCACGGATTTCCGGGATTTCCCTTTGGTACGAGTATTATCAAATGTCTATTATAATGAACCCGTTGGTAAGCATTTCATTGCTGTCGATTCTGAGTTTTTAGTGTATGGATTTTGAGCCTTCTCCTTAAAGTTGGTCGTATTCCGTTCAAATAGTATGTTTGCAGCAATTGAGTATTCAATTTTCAATTGTATTATTGATACACTCGAGAGCAATGAATCCGGGTCACTTAAAGAATCCTAAAAATCTCGGAAACTAAAAATGCTAGGTTAATGCAATAAATTGTATTTAATAGACAATGTAATACTCCTTAAATGAAGGTATTAAAACTTCTTAGTTATTGTAAAGTTATATCATAAAAAAATCAAATTTGAAAAAGGGCCACTTTCGAAGATGGAACTACGAAATTACAGCATTTGGTTTTGCTTTTGTTTGTAATCTGTCATTTATGTGGGTACATAAACCATGTTGATAGTGCTCTATATTCATTATTCAAGCTGAAATTATGTCGCTTACGCCTGAAGAATGCACCAGAATACTTACAATGCTGGAAACCGGCCGGAGTCAGCGCGATACAGCCAGGACTGTCGGTGTGTCGCTGTCAACAGTACAAAGAGTTCTCCGACGTTACGAAGAAACTGGTTCTAACCTACGCAGACCAGGAACGGGCAGAACCAGGTGTACCACAGCACGAGAAGACCGATACTTGGTGAACACCATGCTTCGAAATCGCTTTCTTACAAGAACTGAACTCACAAATCAGTTTCGACGCCTCGGAGGAAGTAACCCAAGTGCATGGACAGTAAGACGTCGGCTTGCTGAATCTAACTTAAAACCCCTTAGACCTGCAAACGGCCCTAAACTGGAGCGTGGGCATCGTATTTCAAGACTAAGATATGCCCAGAGCCACGTAAATTGGAGTATTGAAGATTGGTCAAAAGTTATGTTCTCCGACGAATCAAAATTTATGCTCTACAAGCACGATGGAAGATACAGAGTGTATCGAAGACCAGGGGAAAGATTCAAGCAAGCATGCATCGAAGAAAAAGTAGCCTACGGTGGTGGGTCTGTAGGTACTTGTGTGGGCCGGAATTTCTTCTGAAAGTCGCACAGAGCTGGTGATCATAGAAAACGGCTCTTTAACTAGCGAAAGATATGTGGAAGAAATCCTCAATGATCACGTTGGTCCATTTATGGTCAATTTAGGTGAGGATGCTATATTTATGCATGACAATGCCCGACCTCATACAGGTAGGATTGTGAATGACTACCTTCAAGAGATGAACATTACTCGTATGGAGTGGCCAGCGCGCAGCCCGGATATCAACCCGATCGAGCATGCTTGGGACGAGCTAGGCAGATGCGTAAAACAACGAAACCCTCCCCCAATCACGCTTCGTGAGCTCAAAATTGCTCTCACAGAGGAATGGGAGAATATTCCCCAAAATCGTATAAGGAACTTGGTGTACAGCATGCCAAACCGCGTAAACGCAGTAATGGAAGCACGAGGAGGCAATACGAAGTATTAAAATTCAAGAAAATCGTAATAAAGTTCAAAAATTTCATGTTTCCTATTTTTGTTTTAAGGAGAGATCAGCAGTTTTTTTCTTTATGTAATTTTGTGTTAATAAAATGTATGGTGACTCATATTTTTTTTACTTTCATTTAAGGAGTATTACATTGTCTATTAAATACAATTTATTGCATTAACCTATCATTTTTAGTTTCCGAGATTTTTAACATTCTTTAAGTGACCCGGATTCATTGCTCTCGAGTGTATTTACGTAAAATATTGTAAGTGTGCGGACGGCAGTGGTAGTGCCGCCCAACCGCAATTAATGACTGACCGCACCTCATAGCTACACTTCTAGTTTCTATGTATTTCTATGAAAATGCTTCCGTAGATGGCGACATTACCGCCTACTGCTGCGGTCGAGCAGCGACTGCAGACGACAATGTGACTCAGGTTAGCTGGACAAATCTTCAAAATAGCTTGCATTTAACTAGGTCAATAGGTCACTTTATGTGACGGCTAAACACCCTTATTTCAGAATTTGTGACGCTACAGAATCTTAGATAATCGAGCGAAAACGTGTCCAGCCATCTTGAAAAACCACTTTTCGCTGGTCTCTCAATCTCGGTAACGGAAGTGATTTTGACGACTTTTTGCATATCAACGGACGTCACATAAATTTGTGACGGGCACCGAGCTAAAAGTTTTGTGATAAGTATCTTGAATTTACGTATAAAACTTATGGCTGGCACTTCTGAATCTCAATAACGGGGGCGTTTTCGAATATGGTTCCTTTACTAATACTTGGTGACGCAATGTGTGACAGTAATAACATTTGATTTATGGCGTCACATGTAAGGGTTTACGAGAAATTAATAAAAACTTAATGTCCAGCCAACCTGAGTTCAAGATGGCTGGACACATGTATCTCCACTGCCTGATGATCTACGACCTTCGAAATGTGTTCAAAATGTTGTGACGGGGACGATAATGATAACCTGAAATTGTGACGGAGAAACTTTGCGTAGTTTCAAAGATATTGATCATTTAAATTTCCCCATACAAACACTGCAGTAGGGTAACCAATTTGTAGGTTTTATGTAGGACAAGTATATTTTAAGGTGTTTTCTTTAATGGACGAAAATCCGTGTATTGGTGATACTAATACGAACAACTGTAGATATTTAAATCAATAGAAGACAAAAATGTAGAAGTGAGGAAGGGGGGGGGGGGTAATTTTTATAACCATAAGAATCATCATACATATCTATAAGTTATTTGTTTCCGCGGACGAAAAAAATAACTGCAAAAAACTCAAGAAAAATTGAATTTCGCGGGCTACCACGAAAACGTCGAAGGACAAGACAAACCATACTGTCATGATAGCTGATGTTGGTGTCGCCATCTATTGCTTAAAGTTGGTACTACTAGGACAACTGGTCGAATCTCTTATTTAGGTTGTCTTACCGCAGATTAATTAATAGTTACTAGTACTCTGATTAGTGATAACACTTCGAAAAGTAAGTACATACACTGCCGGCTGTCGAGTTTAGTTCTCATTTTCAGTTTCATAAGATAATGAACTAAACGCGAAATAAAAGTGGGCTCTCTCTTGCAGCGCTGGTGGTCAAATATTATTTTGAATTAACACATACTTACTCTTTTCACTGCAGGAAAACCTTTTATTCCCACGGGGAAATCAAATACAAAGCAGGCGTGGATGCTACCGGCCAATTAATCGATTAAAAAGAAATCCTTTATTTATGTAAAATTATGGTCACCTCACAATATTAATGGATGTTTGTATGGAAAAATTTAAATGGTCAATATCTTTGAAACTACGCAAAGTTTCTCCGTCACAATTTCAGGTTATCATTATTGTCCCCGTCACAAAATTTTGAACACATTTCGAAGGTCGTAGATCATCAGGCAGTGGAGATACATGTGTCCAGTCATCTTGAACTCAGGTTGGCTGGACATTAAGTTTTTATTGATTTCTCGTAAACCCTTACATGTGACGCCATAAATCAAACGTTATTACTGTCACACATTGCGTCACCAAGTATTAGTAAAGGAACCATATTCGAAAACGCCCCCGTTATTGAGATTCAGAAGTGCCAGCCATAAGTTTTATACGTAAATTCAAGATGGCTGGACACAGATTTTTGCATTTTTCTACTAAACCACTGTACTTATCACAAAACTTTTAGCTCGGTGCCCGTCACAAATTTATGTGACGCCCGTTGATATGCAAAAAGTCGTCAAAATCACTTCCGTTACCGAGATTGAGAGACCAGCGAAAAGTGATTTTTCAAGATGGCTGGACACGTTTTCGATCGATTATCTAAGATTCTGTAGCGTCACAAATTCTGAAATAAGGGTGTTTAGCCGTCACATAAAGTGACCTATTGACCTAGTTAAATGCAAGCTATTTTGAAGATTTGTCCAGCCAACCTGAGTCACATCAGACGACATACGTCTAGTGCCATCAGTGGCTGTCACTAACAGAGGGACATGAAGTTTTGTTTTTTTGACCAATGAGCTTCGCGAAATTGGAGATGAGAAGTGCCACTGCCGTCGTTAATGTTATGTGACGTCGTGTTCGGATTTAAAACTGCAGCGGTACTGTCGCTTGCGTTAATTATCAAACGTAAAGCTCCCAATAGGTACATGTTGCGCGAGCCCGTCGCTCGGCCAACATTTGATTGAACCCGTTGATTTGCCGTTTGATTTTCGTGTATTTGGATGAAGTTGTTTTGTTATCCTAATCATAACTTAATATTATAAAATTCGAAAGTGTGTTTGTTTGTTACGCTTTCGCGCTAAAACGGCTGCACAGATTTGGATGAAATTTGGCACATGGGTAGACCATGACCTGCAGAAGGACATAGGACGACATATTTATCCCGATATTCCCACGGGATCCAGACTTATGCGGGCGAAACCGCAGAGCGCAAGATTCTTTAAAATAATCCCCAACTATGGGTCAGAAATTTTCATTCGACAGGTTTATGTCAAAAATTAAGTGCTGTCCTAGTCAGTAAATAAGCGTGGTCCTTGAACATCAACTTGACTCACCATCCTTGCACGTCTCGTTGATGATTTGCTTCGTGACGCTCATGTAACGCTCCAGAGTGGTGTTGAAGGTAGGCTTCAGACAGAGGTACTCGTCTTCAGTATATTCTGGCGCCCGAGCTGACGGAACCACGTCGTACGAAATGACAGAGTTGAACACACACGGGTCTTGGACGGTCACTACCTGTTATTTATAAAGAAAATTAACATAGCGACGTCAATTGAAAAAAAAAAAAAACGGGTTGCACTCCGGGAGTGCCGGCAGAAGTGAAAACTTGAATATTAAAGTTGTGCATTTTTGATATTTTGGAATGGTTAGGGAATAATTTTGCACCGGTTTACTCTCCCTCCGTCATTTTTTACCCATCACAAAAAAAGTTTTCACTTCAAAAATGCCGCTTTTATTGGCGGCATTTTGGATGATAGGAGTGTAGTATAAATCTTACGATTCAATCAAGTTATTGTCTTACAATAGAGAAATCCTTATACACAATGTTTTAGTAATAATAAGTATAAGAATCATTGCCGAAAAAAATAACACCGGTAATCATCGGATCGAATATTTACTGGTCAATAGACAAACAAACCCCATGCACATTGCAATCAATGTATAACGCAAGGCATTGCTTTGCGGTATACTATCTTCTACATTCTACAGTGTGTTTTTTTTTTTAACAAGTCCATACGAGCCATATTAGCACTTTATTTTCCCGAAGCTCTTATGGCTTAGTTTCAGTTAGGTACAAAAAAATCCGTAATGTATTTGATGTAATTAAGGCGTGACTTTGTGGAAATCCAGTATAGAATACAATGCGCTTAACTGACTGACTTAGGTTACTAAATATACGTCGTACATTGCATTTTTTTTTATTTGTTGTGACCGATGTGACCAATTAACAGAGGGCCTGGAATATAACCCTGAGGTACTCCATTGTTTTATATGGGAATATATTACAAAGATGTCATCTTGAAACTTAAAACTTTGTTATACGATGGCACGAACTCGAGCAATATAATATAACGTATACCTATAGATATTTCGGCAGTTTGAAAACCAAGTCATCTATGATCAACATTATCAAATACTATCGGAAAATAATCTTAAATAATCCAAGCAATACAAAACAACATTATGTAATCAACCCAATATAATGTATGATTAGGTACCTACCTAAGCTTGGAGTTTAATGAAAAAACTTGTCTTAATAAAATTGCTGGTCATGTTGACGCGAGACTTGTTGTTGTAGCGTAAATTACTACTATGCGTAAATTATATATTTCATAAATATGAATTTGATAGATTTTGTTTTTACTTAGAAGTTATTTTTGTCTGGTGATGTCCACAAAGCATTTTTCTATATGTAGCAAGTTTCATAATGGTCACGTAGGTACCTACATTTTTTCAGAAGACGAAGCGTATGTAACTGAATGCAATAGAAGGACTGCACGCAATATGCAAGTTAAATATAATATAGGACAAATAATGTGTAGGTACATTTTTAGAATGTGTAAATTGCATAACTCTGTTTTACAAAAATAAATACCTAGGTACATAATGTGAGTTAGATACGCGGCCACGATAAACATCTACGAAACTTAGCTGTCTTGCCAATCCCCAGATAGATATTATTTCGCAAGACCACAAAAAATTTCTTTGTATTCTATAATTTTGAGCTTAATTATAACGTTTTTTCAGTGTATTTTTTATCCCCCGTTTTGTATCCCCATTTGTCTCATGAGACTTGAATTTTGTTATCCCCGACCGTCTCATATATCATTATAAATCGGTTTAGGTTTTCGGCCCTGAATCTTGCATCATGCTTCTCACAACTCAAAAGTCAACGTATCGATATTTTATATTTATTTGCTAAGTCAGCTAAGTATGGAGATTTACATTCAGAGTTCAAGTTCAAGAGTGCATTTTTCATTCAACGCTATATGCTAGCTGAACTCTTGTTTGTTTTGTCTTGAGTTTCAAGGTTGTAGAAACCGGCTTGTATGTACTTGTAGTTCCTTTGCTGAAGGCACGAGTGACGGGCAGCGTATTTTAATGATACATAGTTCGCCTAGCACATAAAATGATTGGTAAAATAACATAGTAAGGCTCTTACCACTAACTGTATCCACGGCGACTGTCAGTTATTAAGATAATAAATACCTACACGAGCTAATAATAGTGCAAACACTGATTTTGCGAAGTTTCATATCTCGTTAACCCGTCGCGCGCTCAATTAGCGACACAATAGAATTTTATTGTTATTTGCACACATGGGGTGCAATCGACATTTTAAGAGTTAAACAATGTTAGTTCATGGCACTTTGACGTGTGAGTTCAAACCATTTCAAATACTTGTAGCCTCTTTATTTAAAAGGAAATGCATATAAAAATTCTGCTTTTTTTATCGCCCGTTGCACGATCTATCTGCATCACATGCACGATAAGGCTCTCATTAATGACGGATCTGAGTAAACAATAAACAGGTTATCTTCTGTAACTTAACTTCGGCATGACGGCCAGCAGCATCGCCAGTACAACCGAACCGTCTCTACTGACATTAGCTGGCTGCCTGATGTATGTAAGGGCAGCATGATCTTACATTTATAGGAGGACCCATGGCTTACGAAATGTACCGGACTATTATTTACCTCTCTCCCGATGCATCTTGGTTCCGAGAACAGTCCATTGAAGAGGTTAGTCGAGGAAGTCTGGGTGGTGACGGGGAACTGTATCATGCCATTGCAGAGGGTCCAGCGACCGTCGCGGATGATGTACGACCGAGGCACCTGACTCATCGTAGATACTGTCAATGTCGATACTCCTAGCCTGTGAACATATTGGTTAGATACATTGACTGAAGTACAAATTTAAAATTATAACTACCATTTGTCTTATCATGACTTGTTTTACCGAACTATCTGACTTCCCTTTTACTCTTCTGACTATATAATATTATAATTGCAAAAGTAAGTTTGTTTGTTTTCACGCTAAAACGGCTGAATGGACTTGAATGAAATTTGGCACATTGGTCATTTTCCATGACCTGGAAAATTACATAAAATTAGAAAAAAAAAAAAAATACATAAACCTACAAGGGCACTTATGAAACGTCAGAAGCTAGGTGCACGGTTCCAATTGGTCCTTTCCTACGGAGAAGAGCCGGCAAGAAACTCCACGGTTATCTCGATATTCCCATGGGATCGAGGCTTTTTGGCGCAGCTATTTTAGTGAAGAAATGGTGTAACGATCCGAGTTCGACTTCTCTTTGGTAATCGATACTAAAGAGAAGTCGAACTCGGACGGTAGGCATTTGTCATAATATATGTGACTGTTACATTGAACTCTTGTTCATTTTATTACTCCTGACAAAATGCAGAATAAACTGCTTATCTCACTTCAAACTAAAAGTAATCTTCTTAGTTCTGCAGCTGGTTATTATCAGATTGCAATTTACAATTGTGTTTATGTTGATGACATTCTCATAATATTTGAGGTACAGTCATGGAATTAGAATACAGTAAAGACTGGTTAATGAAGAAGTTAATTCAGGAATATGGTTGAAATCGCTACGTTGTATGTCATGTGAATCGTATATAAATGCCCCGCTCCATAGACAACATGAGGGACTTTAAGTGGCATAGAGTAGGTTATTACGCATGAGTTCAAAAGTAAATATAGGCTATTAAATACTATACTGCCTAGTTCAACAAGCAATAAAAAATATCTGTTACTAAACAGTGATGTAGGTACTTTTATGCAATTATGGATGCAGTGCACGATCATTATCATCCATCCATGTATGCATAGTATAGTATTAAAAAAGTCATACCCATGGATTATTATCAACATTTAATACGGACTTGCAGTGTGTTAGTGTTCTTGGTGCATCTCAAAATGCACTTAGAAGCAGTTTATTGCCGTTATAAAACGTATAGTCAATTTTGAAAAAAAATCTGTCTTATTATCAACTGTAGAAGGTCTAAGGTGGGTATTACACTATAACATATCTAGGATCACAGACCTATGAGTCATATTTATATGATAATGTAATACAAACATATGAATCAAATCGTTTTTGATCAAGGGTTTTTGACATTTATTGTTAGATAGGATCATAGAAACAGGTCTTGCCATATTGAATATTATATACAGAATTTTAATATTTATTTTCTAAATGTCCTGATACAAATAATATCCATAAAATTAGGTGATTTTGCCTTTTCAGTTTTGCTACTGCCATATTCTAAATTGATGGTTTTATTGACGGATAAAAAGCAATAAGCTTAGCGTAATTCTAAAACACTGCTGTACTAAAAAAAAAGTAAACTGCTGTGCTACTACACACTACTGGGCGGCCGTAATTGTTTTGGCTTTATTGGTGTTCTATAGAGTTCGATGTTTTATATTGTGTGCTGAAAGGCTTCAGTATTTTGTTTTAATAGACGACTGCAGCCACATATGACAAAAAAGAGGATTCTCGATAAATTATAGTGTAATACACTGATATCATTCTACGGATCATAATTTTAAGTAGGATAAGAGACAGGATCCTATGTATGATCCCATATATGTGTTAGTGTAGTATACACTCTAATAAAAATAAAAGAATAATATAAAATAAAATAATACAGTGACTTATTTTTTTCAGGATGGTATTTATGTGTATGTATGTGTACTGGATTTCCTTGTTCAGGCGATATTTTTTAGCTATTTTGAACTTTGCATCAAATAAGTTTATTTACGTTAAATGGTAAATGTAGGTACTTATATGAATTGTTTAGATCTTCATGTAAACAGTTTAGGCCTTATACTCCCAAAACAAGCTAGCCATTATTAGATTTGGTATATATCTATGCATATTGTATTAATACGACTAATTTATTTTTAGGTTCAGCGTAAGACCTTCTAAGTATATAGGACCTTCTTATGTAAGTTGGTCAGAAAAAGAAATTGCGAATCAAACCATGCAGCTGTTTATTTTACGTTACCTGCCGTTCGTGATGGCTTGCTTCAACGTGGTCTCACGCGCAACCAGGGCCTCAAGTCTGCTATTACAATAGTGTCAGAATGGTCTATCATTGATTTCATAATTGTTGATTTTGACAAGTTTGGTAATCTACTAACATATTGGCGTCATTATGACTTTGCAATTGTCAGCCACTGACACTCCATTGAAAGAAATGGTATATATTGGTAATCTCGTACATAATGAAAAATGAATGACTGACTTAGGCGGTAATCTGCTAAAATTTTGACAGGTCCTTTGATCAGTGACCTACCATGAGAACGTCACTGTGCAGTCATTTCTTTTAATTTGGTACGAGTATCGTGTTTGTGGAATACAATGATCAACCAATGATCGACCATTATGAATTTAGCAGATTTCGAACTTTTAGCAAAAATGACAATGGGATCGTGTTGGAATGACGAATTTATATAAATAGCAGACTTGGGCCCCATGTCGCGAATTTGTACTTTCAATGTTTCAGCTAACACCTTGGCAGTTCGCATCGTCTGGTCCAACTGGATCTTGAGATTAACAGCTGATAACTGGTTGGAGATTTTATGCTTTGGTGTCGTCTTTTTATAGTCCTCTTCGTCTTGACTCATTTGAACTATCATTGAATCCCCATCGAATCTTCGCTGTGCTATTCCTCTGATAAACGGTCAATATATGTCATTGATTAATTTATTATTATTATCTACGTTTTTTTTATCTTCTGTTTAATCAAAATACCTAATGGTTACAAAAGTTTGGGAAGGTGTGGGTTGTCGTTGAAATGGTCGTTCAAAAATATTTTGAGTATGTGAATACCATTTTTGGATTCAGGAATCCGTTTGTGAAATATTAAGCTTTAAAGTGCTAATCTTTGTTAACAGTCAAGTGTGTGCCCCCCTGCCAATTAAATGGTTAGCTTCGGATATGTGAAAAAAGTCACAGCAGTAGTACTTATAACTATCTAAATTAAAAGGAAAACTAACACAACTAAGCAGGCTCTACAAGTTAACGAGTAATAAGCAAAAACATGTACTCCCATACATTATGTAAGGGAGAACATGTATTTCAACTACAATGTTAAGTTTGTTCTTGGGATAAATTCATCCCAACTAGTAACTACGGGACCCTTCATTGTGCGTGGTCCGACACGCACTTGACCGTTTTTTATCTCCAGTATGTTTCTGTCCTACAGCTGCGCGCTGATTCATGGCGATTCCTAATAACGGTGATGTTGCTGGGTACTAGTTTACTCTATTATGCTTAACTTAACACGTTCAATGGCGGCCCTCCAGAAGGCCGGGCCGCCTTCTGGAGGGTTCACCTAGTCGCATATGGGATCCGCGAGGGATCCCGGCCTCGCGGAGGACTCATTTTAAATGTAGTTTTTTTTAGCGAATACAGCATTATAAACCGTGAAAATAAAATCTGATGTATATTTTATCAAGATTTATTATTATATCCGTTGGTTTTTAAATCCAGTATCTGTTTAAATTTTTGGTTCACGGTTACAAATATTCACAAAAAAATTAAAAGTTTGGAGACTACGTATAGCGACAAGACCCCCTAAAAACATTATTTTACTTCGTATAACAGTGTTTTTATCACGGTTTTAAACTTAATGCCGTTGACCGTCCGCGATTGTTATTGTCGAAAATTTTGTAAAATATTAGAATCATATAGTAGGAGAAACTTGATACCTATTCTTTAAAATTATTGAATACCATTGATACAGGAGCCCTAGCTGGTATCGGATAATTTAGGTAATTACTCTTTTCAAATATCGATCGAATTCGACAAATACATTTGGATTTTATTGTTTGATGCTTTTATTATAAATCATGTCATTGACGAGCTAATTTTCCTTTGAAATATCTTCATAATGTGAATCGACAACACAAACGCAAAAATATTATAGGCCTACCCTACTAAATAAACTACCTTTTTTTTTTTTTTTTTTTGGGTGGGAAATCATCAAATGACGTCTCCCGCTCTGGGTGGAGCGGGAGGGCGTGTCAGACTCTTACTGACTAAAACCCACCCGTGTTCCTTCTGTTGCCTGTGCAATGCCAGGGGGCCACGGTATCCCTTTCGGACTTTCCCGCAACCCCGGCAGGCAATGGTCTCATCGGACCCCTTCACTCGCTGACACTCTTTGAGGCGCGCGTGGAACACAACGCGCCGTCGACCCGGGCCTGGTCCTTACCGGACGGCGAGCTACCCATTGCTCACCGTCCGCAAGCCCGCGCCTACGGTGGCCGGGAATCAGCGATTGATTCCCGACGCCCAGGGCGTCTCCTCCTGCGGCGGCTAGGGGCGTGAGGGCGCGAAATTTGCCTCTCCCTCACGCGTTCCGCCTCCTTCTTTGCGAGCATTACTGCTTCGCAGAAGGAGGTGACGGCCTCCCATGCCCTCTCGCTCCGTACCATGGCCTGGACCAGGGCCGGACGCGAGAGATCCACGAGGACACGGCGGTGCTCTGCCCAAGCCGGGCATACCTCCACCGTATGCTCCACCGTGTCCTCCGGGCGATCCACGCAGTGATGACACCCGGGCGTTTCCTCCCGCCTTATCCGAAACAGGTACCTCCCGAAACAGCCGTGTCCGGTGAGGACCTGCGTCAGGCGGAAGGAGAGGACGCCGTGGCGCCTCTCCAGCCACTCCTCAAAGAGGGGACTTATCGCCGCAATAGTGGCGTGCCCAGCACTGGGTTGCGACAATCGCACTCTCCATGACGCCATGAGATCCCGTCGGAGCTCTGTCCGCTGTGCCGCGATTTCTCGCGGCATCGGAGTCAAGCTCCGGCGTTTCGCCTCCTCGCGCCACTCCCAAATATGCGCGAGGACTAAATAAACTACCTAGTCTTGCCATAAATATGGTCACGAAGAATTTAATTTTTATTCAATGTGCATTAGTCACTCGTACCTACCGGCAGAGCTAATGAGAACGATTGTGGTACCGATTGTCAAAAACAGGACAGGGGATATCTCGGACAAGGGGAACTACCGGCCAATCTCTCTTGCAACTACCATTGCTAAAATATTGGACAGTATGCTTGATTCGTGCTTGAAAAAACATCTGGACCTGCATGACTCACAGTTTGGGTTTCAACCTGGGCTGTCCACTGAAAGTGCAATCCTAAGTCTCAAGAATACTGTCCAATATTATACAGATCGTAAAACGCCGGTGTATGCCTGTTTCCTGGATCTTTCCAGGGCTTTTGACCTTGTGTCATATGATGTGCTCTGGAGGAAGTGGAGGACAGGAATGTACTGGTGGAAGTTCGTAAGGTTCTGCAGTTTTGGTATGCTAACCAAACGAATCAAGTGAAGTGGTCCAACAGTCTCTCTGACGCTTATGGGTTGGAGTGCGGGGTGAGGCAGGGAGGGTTGACCTCACCCAGGCTCTTCAACCTATATGTGAATGACCTCATGGTCGAGCTCAGCAGTATGCGTGTTGGTTGTCGGGTGGGTGGTGTTAATATTAACAGCATCAGCTATGCAGACGACATGGTGCTGCTGGGCCCAACTGCTGGTTCTATTGGAGAGATGTTGAAAGTTTGCGAGGACTACGTGGCTAGACATGGGCTCGTGTATAACGTGAAGAAATGTGAGTACAAGGTCTTTGGGGTCGCCGGTAGGTGTACAGATTATTCACCTAACTTTACCCTAAATGGATTGAGCATAAGAAGAGTAAAACAATTCAAATATCTGGGACATATGCTTACCGACGACCTGAAGGATAATGTAGATATTGAGAGGGAGCGCAGGGTTTTGGCGGTCCGCGGTAATATGTTGGCTCGTAGATTCGCCCGCTGCACGGACCAGGTAAAAATAACGCTTTTCAAATTGTATTGTCAGGTTCTGTACACGGGTGGTCTGTGGATCAACTACACCAAACGGTCGCTAGATGTCCTGCGCGTCCAGTACAACAATGTTTTTAGAATGCTCTTGAGACTGCCCCGGTTCTGTAGTGCGTCAGAGATGTTTACGCAGAACCGTACTGACGGCTTCCACGCAATTGTGCGGAAGAAAATAGCGTCGGTGGCAGCTAGAACCCGGGCCAGTGGCAACAGCATTCTAGAAACAGTGACTAAAAATGTGTTTTCCCCTTTTATGAGGCATTTTGTGGAGAGGATGACCGGTTGAGAAACTGGTTTCGTCTTCTCTACAAATTGACTCAAACCCAAAATGTCATCTTAATTTATGTATATACTAACACTAGTTATAAGGTATTTTACTAACACTACGGATCTCTGTTATCTAATTATTTGAAAAAAAAAAAAAAAAAAAAAATTAAGCAAATAATATTTATTACTTTTACAGTGTGTTACTTTAATACATAAATATAAAACAATTTAAAATATAAAAAGCTTATTCGAAGTGTTCTCCATTGGCTGCAATACAGTCCTTTAAACGTTGAGGCCAGTTATCAATAGAACGCAATCTTTCCATGGGAAAATTCTTCACTGCCAATCGTATGGATTGTTTTAGGGATCACCTTTTTCGTACGAACATTACGTGGACGGCCAGATCTTTTTCTGTCACAAACAGAGGAGGTCTCATTGTTCCTATTAATAGCCCGGTACACAAACATTTGACTAATACCAATCTTAATGAGTTTTAAAAATTGCATTTGGCTCCATACCAATTTTGTGTAATGCAATCACAGCGATTTGGTTCTCTTTATCACCCCACTCCATTTTAATATCGCAAAATATTGTACAATGTATTGGCGCCAAAATTAGAAAACAATGAACAATCGTATAAAAATGACAGATTCCAAATTCAAATGTAATATCTTTTTATTTTTAATTATATCAGTATTTATGGCCAGACTAAGTATATTAATCATATAATATGCAGGTCTTATATTTGTATCCTTACCCAGTTGGAGCTGCTAATACGCGACGTTAGTAAAAATATAAATAACTGAACGAAAATAAATTCCATGTTAAATCGTTGCCTTGTGTGACTTTGGTCTGAATGTAGACATCAAAATGCATATTGTTCCTGGAAATGTTTACAAATTCACTGATAAGTGCCCACCAATCATGATTGTTCAAAACCAATTACATTCAGCCGGCGTTATAAAAAAATATATTTTACAGGGCCTCAAGTCTGCTATTACAATAGTGTCAGAATGGTCTATCATTGATTTCATAATTGTTGATTTTGACTAGTTTGGTAATCTACTAACATATTGGCGTCATTATGACTTTCCAATGGTCAGCCACTGACACTCCATTGAAAGAAATGGCATCTATTGGTAATCTCGTACATAATGAAAAATGAATGACTGACTTGGGCGGTAATCTGCTAAAATTTTGACAATTCCTTTGATCAGTGACCTACCATGAGAACGTCATTGTGCAGTCATTTCTTTTATTTCGTTACGAGTATCGTGTTTGTGGAATACAATGATGAACCAATGATCGACCACTATGAATTTAGCAGATTACGAACTTTTAGCAAAATGACAATGGGATCGTGTTGGAATTACGAATTTATAAAAATAGCAGACTTGGGCCCCTGGTGAGATATCTACATATTTCATTGAAAACCAAATCATATTCTTTATGATGTAATACAGCTTATGTACTAAGTATCCGTTATCTACCACCAGTCATGGATTGAATATCCAGGTGCAATCCATGACTGGATGTAGAGAACGGACAAGTAAGAAAGGCATAGGTACTAAAATTCTAATTAAGATATGAGGTAAGGTGTCCCGCAAAGAACTCTCTGATTTTACATTAGCATTCGACACGTTGCTGGTGTCAGTTTTAAGTAATTAAACAAGTTTCAAGGAATCTTTTCCTTTCTTTTCTCCTTTTTTTCGTTTTCTTGCATTTCCTGATGTTTTGCATTTTGCATAGCCGTATTTCACGGTAGTACCTACTGTTCTATTTTTAGATGTGGACAAATCGATTGTCCGTCGTCAGCGTTTATGCCTTGTATAGTATCTGTATGTATGAGATACTTAATAAGGAAAATTGTTGCTTTTTATCTAGGTACCTAATTGTTTTGAAGCATCGCGAATATATCAGAATGTTCCTAATGTGAATATCCTACTTAAAAATGGAATTCGTCTCTAGTCCCATTTGTTTGGATATATAGTGTAGTCGGCAGGTAGCGGTTGTCCTCGTAGTTCAAAGACAAGAATATTTGGTGTGGGTGTTTAATTAAGAGTTTGGTTACAGCGGAAGCGTTCGTGAACGCGCTCCTGACAAAGGAGGCGGCAGACCAGCCTTCCGACAAAGTAAATCCAGATTCACTCGTTATGGAACTGCCAGAATGGTACGACGAGAAAAAATATAACAGGTAAGAAATTAATGCTATCATCAATAGAATCACGCTAGAACGGCTGAACGGATTTGGATGAAATCTGGCACATGGGTAGACCATGACCTGGAGTGCGACATAGGCTACCTTTCATC
Source organism: Xanthia togata (assembly GCA_963853775.1). NCBI lineage: Eukaryota > Metazoa > Arthropoda > Insecta > Lepidoptera > Noctuidae > Xanthia > Xanthia togata. The sequence continues at coordinate 17,092,079 of OY970809.1, forward strand.
CTGGAACGCAGACGAAGTCGCGGGCATCAGCTAGTTTAATTTAATAATTGCTGTTGCTCTTTCATAATTATACATACCTGCCTACCGATAAAGAATATGTTTTTGTTGAGTGCGTCATTGGGTTATGATAATGGCTAAAATCTAATCATAAAAAACTTAATATTGTCATCGTTAGATATTTATTTCTAATGTGCGTGCGTGTGTAGTACTCAAATTGTTCTGGTACTTTCCTGAAACTACCAGTCCGAACACTGCCATGCATATTTTTTTTCATGAAATGATTGATAAATAAGAACTTTAGACTAGTTTTTCAACTAATTGCAAATAAGTAACTTCCTATTAGCATCTTTTTCGGGTTCCGTACCTCAAAAGGAAAAAAAACGGAACCCTTATAGGATCACTTCGTTATCCGTCTTGGAGCTCTAAAAAAATCAAGCTTCGACATATTTTGATACTCGCCAATAAACCAAAACCTAAGTATAGGGTACTTCCCGCTGACCCAGAATCATGAAATTTGGTAAGAAGCAAGGTCTCACAGCACAAGTAAAGGACATAGTCCGAAAATCGGTAATTTGTAGTTTTACCACGAAAAAAAATGGAGAATTGTCCGTGACGAATATCGTACAGGAAAACATTTTTTCAACTAAGTTTGTTCTTCGGATAAATTCATCCGAACTATGGAACCCTTCATTGTGCGCGGTCCGACACGCGTTTGGTTGGTTTTTTTGTGCTATTCTTGTATCTCGTACTCGTCCTTTCGAGGCCGTCCACTAGTCTGGCATGTTGAACTTGAACTTTGGCTGGGCTGCTACGACAAAAAGTTCGGTTAGAAGTTTTGCATTGCGGTTAGAATTCTTACGATATACATACCGTATGTCACATACGGTACTAGGTAGGTACACTATTCACCATCCTTCCAATACAAGTATTCAACAAGTGGAAAGATGCCAAGATTTCATCAATGGTCCAATAAAATTCTTTAGTCACCTTTGATGTAATCAAAGTCCTTACAACAAAGTTATAAGGCGCTCTCAAGTCGCTGCGAGTAAAATAAATACGAGTAGATTTATTTTCCAAATCTTTGGACGAAATACTAGGTACCTATATATTTATTTACGCATGTGCTTCCTATATCCCAGGGGTCGAAGCTTTTACATGGACAACTGTTTCGCGCTGTCATCGTCGATGCTTATGGGGCTGGTGGCCGTGTTCGCGGTGCCATCTATTCTACGCGTGCTGGTGGGGTCCCGCCGCTCCACCTCTGTCTACACTGCCTACAAGCGGTACCTCTCCACGCTTCTGCACACCATCTCCTGGTTCGAGAACGAACTCAAGCCTGGGAGCATGTAAGTATGCTTTTGGATGTAATGAAGCAAAGAAGCTAACATAATAGGCATCTACTTAGCTGGTCTCACAGACGTTTCCGTTTTCTTTATCTTCGTCTTCGGCGTTATTGATAAAATCTGTTTCCTCCTACCTCAAATGACGAAATAAAATAATGTTAATGAAACCCGGTAACTGGAATTTTATATAAGCTTATCATTAATTATTTATATAAAATATATATACTCCAGCGCTCTCGACTACGAGGCACTATACTATTTTGATTAAAGATGCACTTGCCTCGTGGCACAGATCACAGGTGCAGATTAATGTAATCAATCAGTCTACCGCATCCCACAGCATTAGGTAAGTAGTTCCTATTTCCCACGCATATCAATATAACATAGGTATTCAAACCATTATAATGTGTATTTGATATAATGTCCTGTTGACCGATATTAATGTGTCCTAACCTTCATCCCAACCTTTATCGCATTTCGGCGTTTGTAGGTCAGTACCACGGATGAATACAGATTGTCATCTGTTCTGTATTTGATATAAGGTCCTGTTGACCGATACTAATGTGTACGTACCTTCATCGCAATTCGGCGTTTGTTGGTCAGTACCACAGATGAGTACAGATGGCACAGTGTAATTGACTTATAGACTGTGCGGATGATTCACTCCACATATTAGGTATGAAGCTACAAGTACGCGGCGGGCCCGTCTTGTCGGGCCAATTCATTGAGCGTACTGCGTAACGCAATCAGAAGATATAAAGTTACGCGATAGAAAGAGTGGCAACTTCTAGGTGAATATAACTTTAGTGTAATTCAGGTCGCACAGCGCTAATTACTAGCGCTGTGCGACCTGAATTACACTTTAAATAAAAAGCGACAATAAAATAATAGCAAGATTCGCTTTCTATTTAAATGATATTGCGGAGTGAACCATCAGTATTCATTTGTGTCAGTACAAAAAAGATGGTATGCGTGATTTTTAGCGTACCTTCCGCCAGTTTCACTTACCTATCCGCTCTATAAACCCCTTGGTTATTATTAGATACAATAAATCACTACTTATTTAAGTTTTATATAACAGATCATGGAGGTCACTATACGCGGTGCGCAGTCGTCACGTGAGGGCAGGACTTGCGGCGAAGCTGAAAGGCAATGGGACCGTGTCACAGCGAGATCTGGCACTCACTCAGTTCGGTTTCGTGGGCTTCTCGATACTTAGGCCGGACATGTTCGGCATCAGGCAGCTGCAGCCGGGGGACTGGGACGCCTACAATTATCTCTGGAGAGTCGTCGGGTACATGATCGGGATTGAAGACAGGTTTGTTTCATTTCAGTGATATATTTTGGGTACCTACATAAAATTTAAATTTACGAGGTTCTATTTATAGTAGTTCTACTAATCCAATTATGGCCATGGTGGCCAATCTTAGCGGAGCGTAGCCATCGACGCGAAGATATTATACTGGTACAGATAGTGCAATCCACGACGACGCGCCCCACTCCGCGATTACTGTACTGTAAGCTGGACTTTAGTACGGAGCGGAGTGGGGCCCGTCGCCGTGGATTGCACTATCTATAAGTGCACAAGTGTGTGCGCAGACACAGGTGTACTGTCTCTTCTCACACTCTCATAGTCCGATGGGACAGCCATCCCACACTCCCGGAGAGATCAGCCGCAGAACAAACAAACTACTTGTAAACTACTTAGACAAATTCAACATAATAGCAAAAAAACAGTACGGCTTCAAAGAAGGCGAATCTACAGAAGACGCAGTGCTATACCTTACTGAACTTGTGACCAGAAAATTGGACACACATCATAAATGCCTGGGTCTATTCCTTGACTTAACAAAAGCGTTTGACACGGTCTCTGTTCCCACCCGTCTATCCAAGCTGCATAGCATCGGCATACGAGGCATTGTTCATGATCTCTTCAAGAGTTAGCGTGAAGTTAGGATCACTTATCAGTGCTGATGAGATAATGTCATATGGAGTCCCGCAGGGTAGTGTCATCGGCCCATCGTTCTTCCTTATCTATATCAATGACTTGTGCACCCTTACTTTAATTATAGCTATTTAATTAATAATTTAAATTATTATTTGCGTATTGTAAATTGTCTTGCATACTATTGTATAGAATCATTTTTTTTTCTAACTGAACAGACAGCTGTGCATCTGGGGAGTTTGTTGCGCCACTTCTTCTTCCTAGCAAAAGCACTAGGAAGTGGTGAAGGGTGGGCGTTTTGGAGGACTGGCTTATGTAATTTTGACGTTCGAAAAGTGCTGATTCTCAGCCTAGTTTGAATAAATGACTTTTGAATTTTTTGAATTTTTTACTGTGCCATCTGCTAATATATTTACATATGCCGACGATACAGCCATTATAGTGCACGGGAGGAGCTGGGCTGAAGTGAAAAATAAAGCTGAAGAATCCCTGCGAGCTGTCATGAAATGGCTTCACAAAAATCTTCTTACTCTGAACCTACAAAAAACAAACTACATCCCTTTTTCTATTCATGCTAGTATGAAACCACCAAACATATACTCAATTAGAGCTCACACCTGTCTGGACACCTCGACCTGCTCTTGCCTAGCGGGGAGCGCTAGGCAAGAGCAGGTCGAGGTGTCCAGTAACATCTATCAAATATCTGGGCGGGATGATCGATGATGGACTGAAATGGAACAAGCATATAGAGTCAACTGCCAGTAAGGTCAGGAAAACAGTTCACCTCTTTAAGTCACTAAGGCATTCAGCGGACTTAAAGACCCTAAAAATGGTTTTCACTGCACTTTGCCAGTCCATCATCGGCTATTGTATTCGGTTCTATCATCATCGGTTATTCTAGCTTGGGGTGGATCGGCCAAAACTAAGTTCCTCGAGTTGGAGCGTGCGCAAAGGGCAGTACTTAAGGTTATGTTGCAAAAGCCCTTTCGCTATCCAACTCATCAGCTTTACACCGAGCTCAAACTTTTAACAGTGAGACAGCTATTTGTCTTTAGAACCACTCTCTGGAAACATAAACAAGTACCACCCCCAGACTCAAATAAACGTGGTCAAAGAATATTTTGCCCAACTCCTAGTCATAGAAAACCCTTCTCCAGAAAACAGCTGTACGTGCTGAGTTCTCTTGTTTACAAAAATATTAATAAGACCACACAAATTGCAAGGTTAAGCAAACACGGGGTTAAGACTGAGCTGAAGAACATGCTGCTCCTCCTAGACTACGCTCAAACTGAGGAACTACTAACCACTCTGACATAACTCGCAACATTCCATACAAAAACACGTAATACAGTCACCGACATCTTAAATATAACAAAAGACACCAAGCTCGTACTAACTCAAACACAGTCTTACACTTGTCACCACCACATTCGCATACTTAGGCTCCTCATCACACTCACGCTACACAAAATACACACGTTTCCCATTCACACACACACTCACACACGCAAACAAAACACGATTCCCAGTCACACATACAGAATAAATCACACAGTCATTTTACTTTTTTATTTTGATCTTAAATTAAGCTTCTTTGTTTTTTTTTAATTTCATGTTGTTTTTTTTTTTTTTTTTTCTTAAAATCGCTACATAATACGCCTTTGTTCAATATTAGTTTACTAGCTCTTCATTTCCTTATGGGTTTATAGTGTCCAAGTGACAGTAGAACACTGACTCTTGTCACAGGTATTCCTAGTTTAGGAGTCAGGGTTTCAACTTTTGTGCGCCTTGTAATGATTGTGAACTTAAGCTAGATATTAAGGATATTGTAAGGATTTTTATCAATAACGTATAATATTATTTCCTTTATTTAATATATATGCTTTTAATTTTAAATATTTTTATAAAACAAAAAAAACCAACAAACCACATTTAAAAATATAAAAAATAGTAGCCCACCGGTATTGGGAACAGGGTCCAAGCTACCGGTGGTCAGGGCTCCTGAGAGAGGAATCTCCTAACGATACGCGCCGTGTCGAGAAGTACCGCTTTCTGGATTAAGCTCTTGATCCAGCTGCCTAACGAGAGCCTCCTCAGATATTGGTCGAGGCTCTTGGCTATTATGCCATTGGCTGTCACGACTATCGGCACAATGATTGCTGTATCCACAACCCACATGTCGACAACCTCGCGAGCCAGGTCAAGATACTTAATCAGCTTATCTTTTTCAGCTTTCACGAGGTTCTCGTCATGGGGGACCGCTATATCAATAATAATTGTGCGACGCTCTAATCGATCTATCACCACTATGTCTGGCTTATTGGCAACAATAGTCCTGTCAGTGATGATAGATCGATCCCAATACATGCCCGACCCAGTTCTCGAAAATGGCAATACCACGTGGTATTGCCAGTTTCGAGAACTGGGTCGGGCACATACCTATAATACGGTATTTCTGATTCCACAAGACTGTATTTCTGAGCAAGTTGCTGGTGGATAATCCTGGCTACAAGGTTGTGCCTTTGCAAGTAGTCTCCGTTAGCCAGACGAAAACAGCCGGAAATAATGTGTCGGATTGATTCCCCCGGACGGTGGCATGCCCGACAGATGTCAACCGTGCCGTCCTTCACAATATATTTTCGGTAGTTGTTCGTCATCATAACTTCGTCCATAATCGCAAAGACAAATCCTCGACCTTCACTTTCGCGGGATAGTCTCATTACCGATGACCGTGGGTGATGCATTCGATATGCGGTCAGCAAAGGCCTACCATCTCAGACCTCCGACGGACGGCATGTTCGAGATGCGGGCGGAGGTCGCCCGCTTTACAGCCGCCATGGAGCTTCTCCGTAAGGAGAACGAGGAGCTCCGAGCGGACCTGGCCGGGCTTCGAGGAGCCGGCCCTCGTGAGGTGCAGCAGGGGAAAGAGCAGCATGGGCAGGGACGGCTCGTGCCTACCCATGCTGCTCCCTCCCCTGCCTGTCTGCAGGAGATGGCTTCTCTGCGGTCCCGTTTTTCCGCGATAGAGGCCATCGTCCTGCGCCCTCCTCTAGTGGCGAGCATGCCGGGCCTCTGGCCAGCAGAGAGCGGCCTCATATGCCACCACCGCAGCTGCCTCATATGCCACCACCGCAACTGCCTCGGCCAAACCAGGCTCGTCGGGGCAGACCAAGAGCGGGGCGGCTACACAGGCGAGGACCCCGGCCCTGGCGGCGAAGCCCCCGGCCCTAGCGGCGAACCGGCCGCCCCTGCCTCTTCCTAATGCTACTCCGGCTGACGCCGAATGGCAAGTAGCCGAAGAGAAGAGGAAGGCGGCTAAGGCAAAAAGGGCGGCCAAAAAGAAAGAGAGGAGGCAGCGGTGCAAGGATCGAAGCGTCGCGGCTAGGCTCCGCGCCCCGAAGTCCGTAGCTGTACTGATAACACTACAGCCAGAGGCGGTGAAGAAGGGCGTGTCCTACCGCGACGTGCTCGCCAAGGTGGGGGCAGCGGTGGACCTCAAGGAGATCGGCGCCGCTGAGGGCATTCGGGTGAGGGTCACTGCGACCGGGGCCCGGATGCTGGAGGTTCCCGGTGCAAGCGGCCCGGCCGCTGACGCTCTGGCCGAACGGCTTAGAGCGTCCATAAATGCGGACGAGGCCCGAGTGTCCAGGCCCACCAAATGCGCTGACATGCGTATTCTGGGCTTGGACGACTCAGTGACGGAGGGACAGGTGGTGGCCGCTGTCGTTAGGACTGGGGGGTGCCCTGCCGAGCAGGTTAGGGCAGGCGCCATCCGTCCTCACTTCACGGGGATGCGAGCCGCTACGGTGAGCTGCCCCGTGTCGGCGGCCAAAAAAATAGCCGGGGAGGGCCAAAGGCGTCGTATGTGCGGCGGCTGGCAAGCCAGCCGGCCACCGGATTGGGAGCAAGGCCTGTGCTCCACCCACCAAGGCTAGAGGCAAGCCATCTGCCACCGCCGTCACTGCCACAACCGCCGCCATCGCCGCCGTTGCCGCCTCCACAGCCGTCGCCGTCGCCGCAGCCGCCGCGGCAGGGCCCTCACAGGGGGCTGCAATAGAGTGCCAATAATGGCCCCATTTTGCCTCCTCCAGGCGAACATCAACCATTGCGTCGCAGCTCAGCATCTGTTGCTCCAGAGCATGGTGCAGTGGTCGATTAACATCGCCGTGGTCGCTGAGCCGTACTTTGTCCCGCCCAGGGATGACTGGTTGGAGGACCTGAGCGGCTCAGTGGCCCTAATTTCGTCGGCCACCGCCGGTACCCCGTCCCTCGAGGCTGTTAAGAGAGAACGGGGTTGCGTTGCAGCACGGTTCGGGGAGATTGTCGTGGTAGGGGTATACATCTCCCCGAACCGAACTCTCGCCGAGTTCCACAACTCCCTTGCGGAGTTGAGAGTCGCCGTCGTCGGGTTCTGTTCTCTCCCCGTGCTCGTCCTCGGGGATTTCAATGCCAAGAATGCGGCTTGGGGTTCCCGGTATACGGACACACGGGGCAGGATGGTGGAGGACTGGGCGCTGGAGACAGGCCTGGTCGTCCTTAACCGGGGTTCTGTCTCCACGTGTGTGCGGATGCGGGGTGAATCAGTGGTGGACTTCTCGTTCGCCAGCCCCGCTCTGTCATTGACTGGCGCGTCATGGAGGGGGTGGAGACGTATTCCGATCACCGGTACAGCCGGTTTGACGTCTCCGCCCAGACCTCGAGCGCGCCGGTCCGACAGGCCCCGAGTGGTCCGCGGTGGGCGCTGAAGCAGCTGGACCGGGAGCTCCTCATGGAAGCCTCGATCGTGCAGGCCTGGGTGTCATCACCGGACAGGCCTGCCGACATCAATGACGAGGCGGAGTGGTTCCGGCAGGCCATGTCCGAGATATGTGACGTGGCAATACCCCGGGTCCAGCCCGGACTTCGCGCCAGGTGTACTGGTGGTCGCGACAGCTGACGACACTGCGCAATGCGTGCGTTGCTGCGCGACGCCGGTACACCAGGCACCGCAGGCTCCGTATAGGCGGAGTTGTACGAGGGGTACAGAGCGGCGAAGACCGCCCTCCAAGCGGAAATCCTGCAGGCCAGGGCACTGGCCCGCGAGGAGTCGCTGGAGACTCTTTAGTGGCTACAGCTTCAGTGGCAGTCATGTCATTTGGTTTAAATATGTTTTTAATTTGTTTTTTTTTTAATATAGATTCTCTTCTTTTATATTTTGTGAATGTGAGAACGTTGTAGGCATAACCGACTTTCTGTCGATCATTTTCTATCTTGCTAAGTACCTGGTACTTGTTGATAGGCCTTTTTTTTTTTTTTTTTTTTGGGTGGGAAATCATCAAATGACGTCGGGTTGGTCGGAGTACACGGTGGAGGTATGCCCGGCTTGGGCAGAGCACCGCCGTGTCCTTGTGGAGGCGATCGGTGGCGGGGATCTCTCGCGTCCGGCCCTGGTCCAGGCCATGGTACGGAGCGAGAGGGCATGGGAGGCCGTCACCTCCTTCTGCGAAGCAGTAATGCTCGCGAAGGAGGAGGCGGAGCGCGTGAGGGAGAGGCAAATTTCGCGTCCTCACGCCCCTAGCCGCCGCAGGAGGAGACGCCCTGGGCGTCGGGAATCGATTGCCGATTCCCGGCCACGGTGAGCAGTGGGTAGCTCGACGTCCGGTAAGGACCAAGCCCGGGTCGACGGCGCGTTGTGTTCCACGCGCGCCTCAAAGAGATGTCAGCGCATGAAGGGGTCCGATGAGACCATTGCCTGCCGGGGTTGCGGGAAAGTCCCAAAGGGATACTGTGGCCCCCTGGTATTGCACAGGCAACAGAAGGAACACGGGTGGGTTTTAGTCAGTAAGAGTCTGACACGCCCTCATGCTCCACCCAGCGGGAGAAGCGGGAGAAGTCATTTGTTGAACTTACGACCACAGGTTTTCAAAGCAGTCGTCGACCCGCTAAGCTATTTGCTTTGTTGAAAGATTAAAATTGCCGTTACTTCGTCCGTGTAGATTTCGTATTTGCTTTACTTTACCACCCCTGAGAGGGGGTGTTAAATTCTAAAATGAGATTTTCGAAAATTATTGACTACGATCTTTTTATTTATTCGGGTGAATTTCAAGTTTAATGATTAAAGAAAAAAAAAATCTTTTAAAACCGTATCTATAATTGGATTTAGGAAAAAACACCAATCTTATTTTACATTTAAAATTTTGATTACTTTTGAATTAATCCAGAAACGCAGTAAAATCCTCCCACAAAGACCTAATTGCCTTTTGCTCCGTTATGGGTCGATTTTCGAAAAACCCAAAAACTCGTGAGTATTTATTTTCTGTCAAAAGTGTGAATACAGAGTTTCGAGGTAATCGGACGGCGCGTTAAGATACTTCCATGCAAACTTTATCGTATCAATGGTTCAAGCCGCTATTAATTGTTTAAGTTCTAGCATCTACGTGTGTTTGAATTTTTAAATCCTTATTCGGCCGCGGGATAACCCTGCACTTTAAAATAGTTATTGTAGGTTAATATTTTGTTAATACGAGTGTGTTTTTGATTCATCATTTGCCTAGCCCTTTCCCTACTCTCAAGGCAAAAGCTTCACCACAGTAAGGCAACCCCAACACATTTTGATACAGGGCCTATTTAGGACTCGCTACGTCACTGTGTTCAAGTAATATCTTAGCTCAGTTCAACATATAACACAATTTCAGGTACAACATCTGCCGCGACACATTCGAAGAAACCCGCGAGGTGTGCCAGCTGATCCAAGATCGTGTATTCACGCCCTGCCTCGAGAACGTTCCAGAACACTTCGAGCACATGGCGCGCGTCATGCTGGACGGCATGTGGTGCGTCAACCCCACGGTGGAGACGGACGGCTTCCTGTACTGGTGCCGCGTGCTGGCCGGCGTGCCCGGCTACATCTACAGCGAGAACGACAGGATACAGCTGCAGATCAAGTTGAAGAAGCATTTGAAGGGAAAATCTCTTGATACAGGTGAGTTTTTATTAGTTTTGAAAAGAAAGTAAAGGTTTTGGCTGCTCAAAAAAACTTTTTCACAAAAAATAAAACCGACTTCCAAAAAAAACACTACAAAGTGAAAAATAACTTTCATTTCGGAAGTCGGTGTCTTTGGTGTTTTATTTTCGTTTTTTTGCCACCGACTTCCGAAATCAAAGTTATTTTTCACTTTGTAGTGTTTTTTTTGGAAGTCGGTATTATTTTTTGTGAAAAAGTTTTTATTTTTCAATTTTTAGTTGTGGTACCTACACAAAAGTTCACAAAAATTTGAATACCCATTACCTGCTATGTAAATTACAGTGACAGGAACTATTAGAATATCATCCACATATACTAGATGGGAAAAATACGTATTATTGAAACTAACTCAAAAACCCCTCATCAGATCTTGACCAAATTTATATGGGACCACTTCTGAAGTATGCCCTACCAAAGAAAAAAGAATCATCAAAATAAATTCATAATTGGCGGAGTAATCGCGTAACAAACATACAAAAAAAAAAAAAAAAAAACATACAACCGAATTGAGAACCTCCTCCTTTTTGAAGTCGGTTGAAAAGAGCTAAGACCCAAAGTAACAGGTATTCACATCTTTTATTTTGCTCGACAGGCGTGGAGTCGACAGAGCTCATGTCCAAACCAGCCGTCGACGGCCTCCCCAAGGCCGCCCCTCGCCTCCTCTACTACAAAGACTACGACACCGTGGACAGCGCGCCCTTCTACAAACAACTAAACTTCAAAGCCAAGTACAAGATGTTCCTCTACAACCTCTACATGACTCTGTACTCCTCCTACCTAGGAAGGCTGTATTTCAACCTCAACTTCAAGTTCAGTGTACTCCTCATGAGGTACTTCCCTTATTTGGCTTTCATCAGATTCGGCATCAAAGAGTCTCTTGTTAACATCTTCGAGGAGGACCCGACAGACGACACTATACCTAAGCCTAACGCAGAGTACAACAAGCCGCAGCCGCCCGAGCCCTTCTACAAGGCGGCGCTCAGTTTAGTTTGGTAGTACGTCAATTTTATCTACCTTCTGACTCAGTAAACAGTGACTATCGATGTGATTATGTTCTGCGCATACAATCAGCAGTAGTTGGTCTACGACGCGATAAGTGGACTAACACCTCATTGTTTCCACATTATGATTTTTTACTTGGATCATATGAATATGTGTAACGAACATTTTGCAGTCGTGTAATTATTTATTATGACTTGATAAAATGTGTTTCATCAAATAGTTCCTTTGCCGTACATTTGGCTCCACTGTTAAACTTTAACAGCGGACCATTAGGTAGCCGTAGCGTATTCGTGTTCGCAATAAAACAGTGAAGCCAACATTATGGCATACGAAATATTTGATGAAACGCACTGTAGCGTTAGCAAAACGATTATTTTGACAACCTTTGTATCTACAAAATTTCGATGATGAGTTCATTATTTTATTATTGACCACGGCTGAGTGCATTTTTGTAATCAACGTGCATAAAATTAGCGCGGTTCCAAGATTAATTGGTTCAATTTAATTGTGCAGGGTTATATTATAGACAAATGAGATTTACATAGACGTAGTCATGTGTAATGTAGGTAAATAATAATAAGGTAATATTAATTCATGAAATCATGTTGGCACTATTTTATGACCTATTCCATATTAGGAACTAACCAGTGAATTTGACATTACGTTTTGTAAATATAATCTAGTTATTGTCACAGCTCACAGCTATGCGAACAAAGCACTTGGTACTTTTACAATATTAACTGTTGTATGTACAGAGATTAGTTTAAAATATATGTAATTAACCATGTGTATGTACCATATTATTTACCCAAGCAATTTGGAATGCATTTTATATTTGAACATTGATCTGACCTCTGACGTCAATTGTGAAATTGACGCCAGAGTTTAATGCTGTGACGCTATTTATACATATGTATTATTGTACAATGCACAAAATCTTTTTATCTTAGATGTAAAGATAAAACTTATTATGACGATATATTTAATTAATTTAGATTTTGTAATGGTTGTAATTGTTTACATTTTATTGAGATATATTTTCAACAAAATGCATATTATTTGAGAATCACACCTTGTTTTTAATATTTGTGTACCGCACACCTGGCGAAGCACGGTTGTCACTTCAAAACAAATATCAATATTGAATTCCTTATCACGTTCAGTGCCAGCTCTCTTGGAGGGTTCACCTAGTCGCATATGGGATGCCCTCGCTGAGGGCTCATTTTAAATGTAGGCGTTTCTCAGCGAATACGGCATTTATACCGTGAAAATAAAATCTAATGTATATTTTAACAAGATTCAATAAGTAATAATATAAGAGTTTGTTTTTAAGTACAAGCATTTTTTTTCAATTATTCACGTTTACAAAAATAATATTCACAAAAATATTAGGGCTTAAAGTATGAAATTGCCGATTTGTACTGAAAAATTGAAATTAGTTTTTTAAATTTTTATTTAACATATTTATTTAATCAAAATATTTACCATTATTATATATACATTGCTGCCATCTAATAGGAAGGTCATTTATGCCTTTGCGATAGAACTCTCGTGATCTAGATTCGACAAACTGTGTGAAAGCATTTTGTACTGCCTCCTGAGAAGAAAACTCCGTTGGAGCAAGGTCTGGCGAATACGGAGGGTGACGAATTGTTTCTAATTGCTGTTCCTGTAGAGTTAAACCGGTTTCTCGTGCTGTATGAGGTCTCGCGTTATCTTGGAGCAATAATGGTGAAGATCGATTCAAGAGTCGGGGCTGTTTCACTGCTAGTTTTGCTATCATTGTTCGGAGTTCGGCACAGTAGAAATCTGCCGTTATTGCTTGACCAGATCGGAGAAAGCTATAGTGAATAACACCATGCTGAGACACCAAACAGTTACCATTACCTGTTTATTGGTAAGCTTTGCTTTAGGACACTGTTGCGGCGTTTGACCTGGGGTCAGCCATTGCATTTTTCGCTTACAGTTATCGTAAAGAATCCACTTTTCATCACATGTCACAATTTGATCCAATATTCCTTCATTTCTGTATCGATTCAACAAGGCAACACAAGTTTCAACACGCGTTTCTTTCTGCAGATCAGTCAAATCGTGAGGCACCCATTTCTCATATTTATTTATTTTATTGGTTTGACGCAAATGATTTAATTTTGTTGATAAGGTAACGTTAAACCATGCCGCTAATTCCTGGGTAGTTTGGCTCGGATCGGCTTCCACCATCTCTTTCAATTAATTGTTATTCACCTGTGTGGGTGGTCTTCCACGTGGTTAGTTTTTCAAATCAAAGTTTCCATCACGAAAGCGTTTAAACCAAAATCGCACGGTGCGTTCATTAGAAGTCCCCTCTCTAAACGCAACATTGATATTGCGAGCAAACAGCTCGCAATATCCGCGTTAGTTCCGCGTCGGAACTCTTATTCAAAAATAACTCGAATTTTCGAAGTATCCATCTTTCTTGTCTAAGCTGAATAAAAAAAAAAACAACTGAAAGTCGATAATCGAATGTTGCACATTTTTTAAAAGAAGAACTTCGTACTGTACCATGTGAAAAAAGTTTCACTCAACAATCTCAAACCATGAAGGTTCTATATCAATTCGAAGTATCTATTACAATAAAATGGCAATTTCATACTTTAACCCCTATTATTAAAAGGTTGGAAACTACGTATAGCGACAAGACCCCCTGAATAAACTATTTGAATTCGTTTTACAGTGTTATCACGGTTTTAAACCTAATGCCGTTGGCCGTCCGCGATGGTTAACTTTAGCGCAAACGTAATGCCAGTGACCCTCCCGGAGGGTTCACTTCCAATATGTATGGATGGCGTATGAGTTCTATGAAAAGTGGGTGGAGTCGAACGTGTTAAAATACACGTCGAAAATGGAAGAGCTAATTGATGTTTAGCTATTTGCAACTTCATTTCAACTCGCGCAAGGTCAAGGGTGAAAGAGATGGTAAAGATTATGAATGTAAAAGGCCGCAGGAATCCGCTGGATGCGGGAGGCACAGAATTGGCCGAAGTGGCGGTGCTTGCCTATGTCCAGCAGTGGACGTCTTCGCTGAAATGGTGATGATGATGAATGTAAAAATAAACTGCTTCATCTACATAGTTTTTCATTAGATTTTTACTTTTAAAATAAATATACGAAATCAAAACGGACAAATTATGATAGAGCGTCATGCAAGTAATTTATGTCATCGACATAAGGTTCAAATGACTGACGCGCGTTCGTGAAAAACAATCACGGAATAGATGAACATCTATTCCGTGGTTGCTAAATAACTTTGATTTCGGAAGTCAGTGGCAAAAAAACGAAAACACAAAATCAAAGACACCGACTTCCGAAATCAGTTATTTTTCACTTTGCAGTTTTTTTTTTGGAAGTCGGTTTTATTTTTTGTAAAATAGTTCTTATTTTTCACTTTTTAGTTCTGGTATTTACACAAACCCCACAAAAATAGTATACAGTATAGTAATAGTATGCTATGTAAATAACAGTGACAGGAACTATAGAACAACGTCCAACGTCTAGGTGGGAAAAATATGTATTATTGAATCTAACTCAAAAACCCCTCATCAGATCTTGACCAAATTTATATGGGACCACTTCTGAAGTATGCCCTACCAAACACAAAAAGAATCATTTCATAATTGGGGGAGTAATCGCGTAAAAAACGTACAAAAAAATACAACCGAATTGAGAACCTCCTCCTTTTTAAGGTCGGTTGAAAATCGGCACAAATGTCTCACAAAACTTTTATAATTAATCAATTTTATTATAGACAGTCCTGAGCCTGGAAAGTATGAAGAAAAGTTCATTGATTTCTAACGCTTCAAGAGATATTATTGATGGATGCATGCGACTTTCACCCGGATGCTGGATCTTGTAACGAGTTACATGCTTCTCGCCAGTTAGTCGATTTCAGAACGTGGTTTTTGCTGTCATTTGGTTGGTTGTGATTGTCTGTGGTTGTGATGTTTCGTCGAAGCTGTCAATTTTGACGTCTAGCACTTTTTTTTTTTTTTTTTTTTTTAGTTTTGGCTTCGCACGGTTTGTGCATTAGCCAGTGTCGAGTTTTTTATTAGGACTTCGAAGAGAAAACGTTGGGGAAACAAAAATATTATTATTAAGAATATGAATTAATTACATCGGAATTTAGGATAGGACGGATATAGGATCAGTATAAAAAGGAAAAGGATGAATCAAAGCAGTGAATAATGAGCAAATTACAATGACGAAAATTTACAACTTAATATTATTTAGGGTAATGAATGAGACTATACATTTATATACAGGAAAGCTATTTGTACAAAGTAAGGATAGTATTGATGTAGGAAAAGGAGTACGAAGGGACAAGAGATTACTAAGAAAAGAAGAACGGTCGTATAGGGGACAGGAGAAAAAAATATGATTTAAGTCGCCTACATCTGAGCCACACGAGCAAATGGGGTCGCTGATGATATGAAGTTTGGCAAGATGAGCTGGAGAGCAAACATGACCCAGTCTCATCCGTATAAGGATGGAGGTCTCCGTCTTGCCAAACTTTGCCCTGCCAAACCACGGTTTTTCCGGGACGTCGGGCTGAATAGCTGAATAATAACGGCCCTTTCTTTTACTACCGATGTCCCAGGCCACCCTCCAGGTGTCCTGGAGAAAAGTCTTTGGTAATGTCACAAGGTCTTTGCTAAAATTCTGATATGGAACTAAGTCACCACACTGCACCGCATCACCGGCTATTGTATCTGCCACTTCGTTGCCATGGATTCCGGCATGGGCCGGGATCCAAACAAATTGAAGTGTATTACCTTCTGAAATGATTCTGAACGCAAATTCCCTTACTAAAAAAATTATAGGACACTGCGATTTGTGTTCGAAAGGGGATTTATTGATGGCTAGAAGAGCACTTTGAGAATCTGTGAAAATTATAGTTTTCTTGAGCTTTAGAACACGAATATATTCAACAGCTTTTAAAATGCCAAAACATTCCCCCGTAAAAACAGAAGTCTCCGGAGGCAATTTAATTTTTTGTACGATGTTGTATTGAGAGTGGTAAGTGCCTATCCCAACACAACCCGTCGGAGAACGCTTGGCAGCATCCGTAAATATGTGGTGGTACTCTATGTGTTCTGCCAAAAAATGGTTAAAACTTGAATTGCAATCGGGACCTGGTTTACTTACACAGTATTTGATGGTGGGACTGAATTGTAAACTCTCGTAACTACTGCTAAATAGGGGAAGTTTATTGGAGCGGTGAATAGGAGATGAAAGTGAAAGGAACTTTTTATAGCTTACAACTAGACAAGGAGCACGTTTATGGGACCAGTAATCTGAAGATTCAATCTGCAACACTAAAGAGTCCAGTTTAGGAATGAGAGGATGAGTCGAGAACTGAAGAATCCGGAACAAATATTTGTCAGATAGGAATTGTCTTCTAAGATATAAAGGAGCTTCCCCGCATTCAACTTGGAGTGCATTAATAGGACTAGACTTCATGGCTCCAGAAATAATGCGTAATGCTTTGGACTGGATGCGATCCAACTTTTTAAAAGCCATAACCCTACCAGGTTCTAGAACGAACAATCCATAATCCAGAGTGCTTCTGATGATTGCATTGTAAATAAGTTTCAAAGAAAATGGATGTGCACCCCACCACACACCAGAGAGGCATCTAAGCATGTTTAGGTGATTTTCACATTTGTTAACAACATAATCACAATGAGGAACACTACTTAATTTACAATCCAGTATTATACCTAGATATCTGAAATTATCTTTAACTGGAATAGGTATTTCCTTATAGGAGATGTTTACTAAGGGAATGTTTCTCTTCCGGGTGAACAAAACAGCAGCGCTTTTAGACGTGGATACATCCAAACCATTCAGATGTAACCATGACTCCAAAGTAGATAAAGCAGAATTGATAGCGTAGCTAGCTTGTTCGACAGATTGGCTTGAAGAATATAATACTAAATCATCGGCATATTGAAGAACCTTAACATGGATAGCTAAGGATGAGTCTAAATCAAAAGTGTAAATATTATACAGGAGGGGACTGAGCACAGAACCTTGTGGGAGACCTCTCCATACAAGATGAGATACCTCATTATCTCCTATTATCATAATAACAGAGCGTTCAGTCAGGATTTTAATAATGAAATTCGACAAATTCAATGGGACTTGTAAGGCTTTTAATTTATTTTGTAAAACTGATAATACAACATTATCATAGGCTGCATTAATATCAAGGAAAACTGCAATGGTTGAATGGTTATTAGAGAAGGACAGCCGAATATCAGAAGTTAAAATACTTAAACAGTCAGTTGTACTTTTACCTTTTCTAAAGCCATATTGTGAATCTGCCAAAAGACCCTTACTTTCAACATACCATTCGAGACGATTTTTAATTAGGTGTTCAGCTAATTTCATCAGAATTGAAGACAAAACTATGGGACGGTATGAAGAAGCATCCGACGGAATTTTATTTGGTTTAAGGAATGGCAACACCATTTGACGTTTCCATTCATCAGGGATGTTTCCTGTATACATAATAGAATTAATAAGCTCTAAATAGTAGCTGAGGACGACATCATTTAAATTAGCAAAAAAGGAATACGGGATGCCATCAATGCCAGGTGCAGAATCATTAGTTTTATGGATAACACCCTTTAATTCAGTGAGAGTAAATGGAAGATCTAGCGTCTTAGGGGTGTCTTGGTTACTGGATGCAAGAGACAGGTTAAGGTGAATAGCCTCAGGAACCCAAGGTGGCGCTAATTTATCTAAAAATTCATTGGCTAAAGAATCCGGAATAGGAGAAGGGTTTTTATAAATGGACCTAAATCTACGAATATTGCGCCAGACAATCGTAGGGTGAGTATTCGGTGAAATTGATGTGCAAAAGTTACGCCAAGATTCAAATTTTTTCTTCTTAAAAAGTTTATAAGTTTCGTTAATTACGTTAGTAACGATTTCAAAATTACTATCCGACATATCGAGATTATAATTGTATTCAGCCTCTTTACGTTTGTGAATCATTTCTGTGCATTCAGAGTCCCACCATGGTGGCGAGGGAATTGTATTAATATTGTTATTTTTTACAGGAAAAACTTCATCTGCTGCTGCAATTAATATGAGCGCTAAAGCTTCCGCACAACTATTTTCATTGCCATCAGAAATAACAGGCAAGGAGCAAAGCTTGCTGTCAACAATGTTTCTAAATTTGTCCCAGTCATTATTATTTCTATTAGGTAGTTTATGTTTTAATGTTGATCTCCTTAATGGTGCATTTGGTTTGGAAAGAGGATAAGAAATAACGATTGGAAAATGATCACTACCATGAGTCGAGGTTAGAGTATGCCAAGTTAATGAAGAGGCCAAGTTTGGAGAACAGATAGAAAGGTCAATTGCACTTTGGTTCTGACTGGGATCTGAACGACGTGTGACAGCTCCTGTGTTCAAGATGCATAAGTTATGTAAGTCTAATATATCCAGTAATTCATCACCATAACAATTAGAAGTTGAACAACCCCATGATTGATGATGGCAATTAAAGTCCCCTAATATTAAGAATGGCTTTGGAAGAAATGAAAAGAGATTATTAATCTCTTGAAGAACAGAAGAAGAAGGGTGAGGAATGTAAATAGAAACAATACAAGTATGATATACTTTAATAGCTACAATTGAAATTTCCTCACTATGAGGAGGTAATCTAATGATAGAGAAAGGTATAGTATTCTTGATAAGTATAGCTACTCCACCATACCCATCAGATCTATCCTCTCTAATGGTTAAATAACCATTAATTTTAAAAATATGATTAGATTTGAGCCAAGTCTCTGCTAAGGCAAAGGCAAATGGCTCATATTTGTTTAAAAGATATATAACATCACTCTTTTTGTTTACTAGACTGCGGCAGTTCCACTGGATTATTTTGGATGTGTTGTCCATTATGAATGGATTGAGATACATTGAAAGAAGGGGCAACGTTGGACGGTGAAATGTTGAACTGAGAAAGAAGATTATGTAATGCAGAAAGAAAATCGTTTATAGAAAAATTAGTGTCACTTTTGTCATTATTATGATCATTAGAAAAAGCACAACCATTTGATGGTTGGGGAATATTAAAATCTTTAATAATGGCATTGTGAGCCTCTTTATTATATCCTTGTACAGATTTGGGAGGGGATCGTGGTTTGAGAAAGACAGTCTTTTTATAGCTACTTGAAGCAGGCATTCTATTAGTTGAAGAGATGGATGGAGTATCTGTAAAGTTTTTGGAAGGAGAAGATAAAAGTGTATCAGCATAAGATTTAGTTACTACAGGATATACTTTTTCCGCTTCAGCATAAGATACTGAACTTTGTGCCATGTATGTTTTAATTAATTTTTGTCTAGAAAATTCTGGGCAAGACTTATTAGTAGCATAGTGATATCCAGAGCAAAGGCAGCAAGATGCACTTTCTTGTTCTCTTTCACAGCTGTCCCCAGTGTGACCTTGGCCACATTTATAACAACGGGGTTTGGACCTGCACTGCATTTTAGTGTGACCGAAACGACAGCAATTGAAACACTGTACAGTAGGGAAAATATATAAATCTACAGGTAATGCATTATAGCACATAAAAATTCTTTTAGGTAGAACCTGACCATCAAATGTAACCACTATGGATTGGGATGGCTTCCAAGTGGTAGAACCATCCACAATGGTTTTAAAATTAAGACGTCTGGCTTTTAAAATTGGACCGCAACCAATTGGTACTGATATGTTATCAATAACTTCCTCCGGAGACCATTCTGCAGGTACACCACGCACTAAACCCATTCTAGTAACATTAAAAGTAGGTATAAAAGCTTTATAATTATAAGATTGTAGACTATTATGGGTAATAAAAGAATTTGCGTCCAGGAAATTCGAGAAGGAAAGTGAAATTTTATTGCGCCCAATTTTTTTGACGCTACCATTAATTATGTTTTGGAAGGCGTTATGTTTAAGAAACTTGCCAAATGTGATTGGGTGCAGTGTCGTGCTATCGTCTGGTGAGGTTATGTTTCTTTGTACATGAATGACAAAAGGCGCGCTGTCCGTTTTGTCATAAGTCTTTCGACCTATCTGAGTAGGAACAACTGAAGATGGAACAGGAACATCGGGCACTTTGTTAGTAGGTTCGTTAGTCGTTGTAGAAGTTGAGCAGTTAGTTTCTAAAACGGTAACTTCTGGTGTAAAATCCGTGCAACCACAACCCGAAGACACGGTACCGTGGCTTTTACGGGTACGGCGACGCTTATTGCAGTGCTTACAAATATGTACACGGCTTCTTTTTAAACTACGAGCCGAAGACGACCCATCGGTATCCATGCCCGATTCGTTGGATATTATTGTGACGAAATTGCCTGCCGGGGGAACGGAGTCCCCCGGGTCAGGCGGGTCCTTCATTATCCCGGCTCTAATAAATAATAAAAAAACTTACCACTACCGAAGAAAATATACAAAACTAAAATTAGATTACAAGTAAAAGAGAATAGAACACTAAAAACTACGGCTACTGATCTTATATTACAACGTTTTAAGTTTTAAAAAATTATCTATAAAGGGACGCGTCCGCCAAGTTTGAGGTTTCCCGCCCGTTTTTTTCCGTCTAGCACTTAGTGACTCGATTTATTCATGGAGAGATTAACCATAGACTGAGATTAACTCCCAACAATTTTTTTCCAATCCGGATAAATCCCGGCTAATGGCGGCCTATTGATGCCGTAAACTCCAAAAAGGAAGTCCTCAGAACGAGGTAACGCAGTAATAATCCTTAATTCCTTTGGTAAGATTTAATTCTTTTGGACTGATAGTTGATTAGCGTGTAGCGTGTTAGATACGATTCATAATTATTGTTTCAGGCTTCGGCTGCCCATCAGGCTGCGAGCGGATCAACGTTGATCCACCACGTCCCGCGACGTCAAGCCGCGCTGGAACGATATCGTTCCACCTGGTTCACGCGGTAAAAATCTTTAATTATACATGGAATTAAGGGTTTATATCGTTTGTGGCAATTTTAGTCTATGGGGAGAATGATATTCTAGTACACTGAATGCTTCACTACCAAAAAAATTAACAGGGAACACTAAAAAAAAAATTGAAAGTGACACATTCTTCACTCAGTGACGTTCGCCATAGTGACGATCAGTACAGTGACGATAAAATGTCGATCGATACAATTATAATGGTATATTATTACGAGTTAGGGGTAGATATCCGTCAATAACGTAGTAAAAAAAATTATATGAAATAAGTCACTGTAACTCGGATGTGAATTTTCAAAGTTACGCGTAATAGTACAAAAATGGCTCCGCGCGCTATGAAGTTTGAGTTTCAATCATTTGAAAATATTACGTAGGACTCTCAAACAACACTGCGTGGATCGCCCGGAGGACACGGTGGAGCATACGGTGGAGGTATGCCCGGCTTGGGCAGAGCACCGCCGTGTCCTCGTGGAGGCGATCGCTGGCGGGGATCTCTCGCGTCCGGCCCTGGTCCAGGCCATGGTACGGAGCGAGAGGGCATGGGAGGACGTCACCTCCTTCTGCGAAGCAGTAATGCTCGCGAAGGAGGAGGCAGCGCGTGAGGGAGAGGCAAATTTCGCGCCCTCACGCCCCTAGCCGCCGCAGGAGGAGACGCCCTGGGCGTCGGGAATCGATTGCCGATTCCCGGCCACCGTAGGCGCGGGCTTGCGGACGGTGAGCAACTCGCCGTCCGGTAAGGACCAGGCACGGGTCGACGGCGCGTAGTGTTCCACGCGCGCCTCAGAGAGATGTCAGCAAGTGAAGGGGTCCGATGAGACCATTGCCTGCCGGGGTTGCGGGAAAGTCCGAAAGGGATACCGTGGCCCCCTGGCATTGCACAGGCAACAGAAGGAACACGGGTGGGTTTTAGTCAGTAAGAGTCTGACACGCCCTCCCGCTCCACCCAGAGCGGGAGACGTCATTTGATGATTTCCCAACCAAAAAAAAAAAAAAAAAAAAAGGACTCAAACAAACGCTTTTGTTAATTTACTTATCTATTCATTAGGTATGTAACTTGCAAAGTTTCCTGTAAATTGAAACAGTAGTTTTATCAGAAATAGCCAAACAAAACAGGAACAAACAGGTTTTTCCCGCCATAACTGATAATAACATTTTTTTACAAATACGATTCTCGTCCTACGAGCATTGTTTATACGTAATATGATGCTCTATGTATTCAACAACACAACACAGTTTACATTGTGTGCCTAGAGACAATAGAAACAGTAGGAAACCATTTTTTGTGCCCATTGTTTATTCTTATCGCGGCATCTGTCAACGCACGGTGCTTGTGCCCACTTTTGACGTTTTGCGTCTAGCAGCTTCCCAGGTATCGCCCGCCTGAATTTTGTGGTGCACTTAAGATTTGACATTTATTGGAAAAGACGGTAAGTTATTCCTCGTGAACGCCACGCTTCGCCACGTTTGGGAATTCCAAACGACTCTTGTATTTACCCTCTGTAAATTTCGTTGCAGCCGGAGTACCGTCTTTCCAGTATACTTCTTTCCAGTATTCGTCTTTTCAAGATTCATTCTTTTTCAAGGGATTTCTTTTTCCTACCTTCAACGCCACGATCCTGGAGGTTTAATTTAACTGATATTTTTATTACTTAATAAAACAAAGATGCAATAATAATAATAGTACAATGGTAACAATAATATTTTATATTTAAGTTCAAAATAATCTGAAGCTACTGGCAATTAAACAAGGTACGAGTATTAGCAAGGGAAATTCCATTGTTTTATTATCTTAGTTTACAGCTACCTCCGGCAGATTAAAAGTCTGACTCTCCGAAGTCAAGATTAATAGATTATTAGATTAGATTAGATTATTAGAGTTATTCTTTTGTCTGGCAAGATTGTTTATTTAAAACATACTGTGTGCATCTTCCAAGGCGCCCGAAATTATTTTATTGTATAATTTGTATTTTTTTAATAGGAGAACACACCATCTTTACACATTCACGCAGGCAAGCTCCCAACACATGTGACACTTATGTTACATTTTATATATTACATTTGTCGCTCTGCGAACAGGGACTTGAAGTAGTTTCCTTATCTTATAAATTATTATTGCATCTTATAATTTGTAGTATTGTTCACAACAAATTAGATAGTTTCTGTAATACACTTTTTTATATTATTAGTTATGTATAGTTAAAATTATTATATTCGTCTATAATATTAATTAAAGTGTATGATGTTGGAATTAAAATGAATGAATGAATGAACGAATGAATGAATGAATGAAAGGCACCGATCCCAGCGTGGTTTAACCAGACTCGATAAATCGAATGAACCCCAAGATTTGCACTAGCCCATGAAGTCTCATGTTTCATGGGACTACAAAGGCCATTGCATATCAAGGAGTAGACCGGGGGGCGCGGTAATGGTAAGGAAGACGTGCCCTCAGGATAGGAAAGGATTTACGAGCCATACCGGATATGCATCCTTGAGTAAGCAATGGACTAGTGGAGAGACGGGTGTTATTTGTCTTTGGATGGAGCATCTTTTTGAGACATTTCTATATCGCTGCTGTGCTTTGTTGCATTTAGCCGATTCTATGTTTTCGTCAGAAGTTACGCTGCTATCCGTTTCTGGTTTTTTGTAGATCTCGCTGGCAGCCTTCATGATCCTGTATCGGTCTGTAGCCGTGTCCATCCAAAAGTTGAATTCCTTGTCGGAGTAGGTCGAGTCCTGTTCAAGGTTGTCGTTCCATGTGTAAATAGGACGGCCTACTTTCTTGGATTTGGCCTTGTTCTGCGTTGCTGCGTGTAACAGGTGCGGTTTGCCGTGCCGTGTGAACGTGTGCGAGATAGCACATCCTGTGGATCTTGATGCGTTTGGTTACTGTTTTTCGTCTAAGATTTCATGCATCTGCTTTTGTCTTGGTTTATTTCTGGCGTGGTTAATCAAGTCTCTCATGATGACTCTCTCATATCTTCTCGGTCTTGACCTGTTAGCTTTTAGTGATTGCCGACCCTTTCAATATGTATCATACAAGGTAGGAGCACCATTTGATACACGACTCTGGCTAGTTTCCAGTCCACCTTTGAGTTTATTATGAATGGTAATAGTGTGCTTTTCCTATGTATGTGCCTAGGTATTTAATTTCTTCGACAGTATGAAGATTTAATCCGTTAATTGACACTTAGGTCACCTTCGGTTTAGCTATTCGGTTTCCAATTAGTATATTTGTTTTAGTTTCGTTTATTTGTAGGCCAACACGGTAGTGTCGTATACCATATTAAACCCCTACCTGGTATAGGAGGGGTTTAATATGTTATACGATTCCTTCTAACCCTTTTAGATCATCTGTAATGAAGATGAGGTCGTCCGCGAATGATAGCACCAGGGGGAATGAGATTTCGCGATCTTGGTCTAGTTTGATCAATTGAGTAAGGACATCATCCATGACCAGTGTAAAAAGGCGAGGGGATAACGGGCAACCTTGTTTGGCTGCCTTTCCTTTAATAATCCAACTATTTTGCTGACCATGCAAACCTTGATTATCCTGTTGGTTAGTGACTTCTTTGTTCTATGTATTGAAATGTCTTGCAGTGCTTGGAGGTCGACGTTGTCTAAAGCTTTTTCTATGTCCAGAGCGAGTACATAAATTCTTTTACCTGCGCGCCATTCTTCGTCCAGAACCCTTTTTAGCGCAAATATGTCATCGTCTGTAGATCTGTTATTTAATAAGGCCGCTTGGTAGCTGCCTAATTGTTTTACTGTTTCGTCTAATTTTTTTACGAACTGCCTCGTTGGTCTAGTGGTCGCAAGCGCCACTGCTGAGCATGAGGTCCCGGGCTCGATTTCCGGGTCGGGCAAAGTGTTATTGGGTTCTTTCATCAGAAATTCCTCAGTAGCAGCCCGGAGTCTGGACATGTGCCCGATCGACGGCAATAGGCTCGCCTCCTATTACATAGGATTCAAACATAACTGGCAAAATGTAGGTGTACTACAGGTACACCTCTGCCCAACCCTTCGGGGATTACGGGTGTGATGTTATGTTTCTATTTTTTTTAAACCTAGGAGGCTTAGATTCCGTAGCCCGTATTGCAAACCGATATTCGTCGATAGTCATTTGGATCTTTAGGGTTGTTTTTCTTCGGAATTGGTACTTAGTTTGCTTTGTTTCTAGCCACGTGTCGGGTTTTTTGGCGTTTTCGAGGCCCCACAGACGTTCCACGTTGTAATACGCAGGTCTGAGCAGAAAGCTGATTTCTAAGTATTGTGTATCCATTGTCATCCGCAACTTCAGCCGATAACGGTGTAAGTACCTAATGTTGATGTTAATTGTTCATACGGTGTTAATGAGCTAACTTATTGGGGGCTGTTCAGGAAGCGAGGTTTTGTAGACTGCCTTTGTTCGTCTCTTTTTGTTGTATTTATTACCTACCGTTTCGGTATGTTGTGGTGTACTTTTGTTGGTAGTTTCTTGCGTTAGTCTTTGGAGATTATTGTTGTACTGTTCGTCGGCGGTAGGCTTAGGCAGGTTTATGTGAAATAAAATATTTGAATTTGAACTTGTATTTGGCGCTCATGACCCAGCTATCATAGTGATGATCATTGTAAAGGATATGTATATTTCCTGAGAAAGCTTGCTGTAAGGAATAAAGTCTTGAATGTTATTCCTTAATGGTAGGCAAATTCTGGCGTCACCGCGGTTATCCGAAACATAGGTAGCGAAGTCTCGGCAGACAGACATGTTGTCGAAAGTTAGGCTCATTATGTTATTTATTTGGTGCGCAATCGCGCTAAACAGACAGTTGCCGTCCTTTTGATTGGCTGCTATTATTACCATTGTAAAAATATTGTTCGGAGTCAGAACCCCAGGGTGCTGATGGCCGGGCGTGCAGATGTCGTTTCGAGACAGAGATACAAAATTTTGACAGGGTCGTGCGTTGACTGAAATTTATTGGTTCCTCTTTGTTTTTCTATAGAATTGTATCTCATTTTGAAGTTTTTTGTTTTTGCTAAATAAACTTAAGCTTAACCGCTCATGTGCCTTTCTTCACAAAAACTCGGGTAAATTTGTTCTACAAAACACAAAAAAAAAGGGTTGCCTTTGTAAGGCTAGCGAAATTGCCAAATTGTTTAGGGTCGTTTGATGTTATAATTATCAGCATGCAAGATGTTACGAAATCAAAAGCGTTATAGTAAGCTGTTATTTTTGTTAGAGTCATACAGTATGTTATTTTATCTTGCCATTATCCTTTTACTATGCACAATTATAATCTTATACATGTAGCCTACAGATAAAAGTTGATTCTGCGCGTAGCATCAAACCTTCCAAATTCACCAGACACTACGCAACTGCAGATTCGCGGTCACTATGTTGAACCTTAATCTATCCAATAATTTATCGAGCTTTGCCACTGAATTTTAGTCACGTAATCGAAATAGCGCCGGGAGTTTAGCTCAGTACTTCTGTACTAGAGCCAATTCAAAATGAAAATCATTTTTGTATCTGGATCTCTCGTTGGAGTTAACGTTAATCACGTTTGAAATATGGGAATTTGATTAATTGACTGAGTGATTATATTAGGTAGGTAGTTAGTACTGAGTGATTATATTAGGTAGGTAAAATAGTGTACTTTTTGCGTCTGTTGGCGCAGTCCTTATCAAGTCGAGGTGTGTATTTTGTAGAGTGCAGCAACTCTCTGAAAGACAAGGAATGATCTCACCGGCTAGTCCTAGCTACGACGTTCAGTAGCCCTGGAACCGTTAGCAGACTGGATTGCTCGCCTGAGATTAACGCACTTAGGCCTGGCACACCTCACTTTTGCACTATATTAATGCATTTATTGGTCGACGCACGAATCACACCCACATCCAACAAACAAAACACTGTTCGATTTTGTTGACCGACAATTAACGCGTTGTAATTTATGGCGGGTGCCAGCTGCGTCAACGTATAATAAAACAAAGGCGTATCGGCGCGGTCGACACGTCCTTTCGTTACGACGACTAGATGAACTCTCAATTTAGAGATTTAATAAGAGTTAATAAATCAAAAAATATTCTGTAACTGGCGAAATGTGGGTGTACCTACTACAGGTACACCTCTGCCCAACCCTTCGGGGAAACAAGCCGTGATGTTATGTTATGATATTCTGTAATAACTGATCATGTTAGTTTAAAATGGCTTTTAGGTCTTAGCAATCCTAGTGGACGCTTAGCACGTTGGGCTGCTAGAATTTCTCAATTTACTTTTGATATAGGTAGTTAATAAAAAAAGGATCTTTACATTTAGTCCCAGATGCTATATCTCGTATTGAAGTCGCCGCTATAGAAATCTCTCAAAATCATTTAGTTTTGCCATATTTATAATCCTTGGTATAAAAAAGTATTTATTAATTGTCAAAAGTCTCCTTGCAGATATAAGAACTTTAGAGTAGAAAATAAAACGATTATTCCCGATGTCCACCACTTGTCTGGCCACCACTGGGGGACAGCGAGACAACTTTAAAAAAATATTCTCGCTTTCCACCACTGGGGGACAGCGTCACAACTTTATAAATTATTCCCGATGTCCACCACTTGTCTGGCCACGACTGGGGGATAGCGAGACAACTTTAAAAAAATATTCTCGCTGTCCACCGCTGGGGGACAGCGTCACAACTTTGTAAATTATTTCCATTCGCCACCACTGGTGGAGAGCGACATGGATTTTTTAACATTCACAACAAGAACTGTTTGATGAAACGCACTGTAGAACATCCCTCCAAACGGTCCTATTAGGAAGCGCTGCCACCGTACGCTACGGCGCTACATATTAGGTAGGTACGTTGTTAAAATTAACAGTGGAGCCAACTTTACGGCATAGGAACTATTTGAAGAAACGCACTAGGAGATCCCGCTCGAAGATGACAGTAGTCAGCTACAGTTAAAATATTTTACTGAGAATCATGAAAGAAATGAGGAAATTGCAGTTCAAGTGGTGACACTGTGAGTGTCCACTGATTTGTGGGGTGATCGACGTGCGAGCAAGTAAGCGTACTTATGACCTTTCTTGACGTTCCTGCTGTAAAACTTTACCAAGATGTTAATAGCTCCACCAGAGCTCCACCATATTGCCGAAGACAAATTGTAAGAATTAATTGTAAATTATGGATTGCAATAAACGATTTGAGATTTGATTTTTTTTAATTACTGAATGATAGGTTACAAAATGTATGGAATTGAGAGCTTTCAATGGCCATGTCGACGATTCGCCACCTATCGTCATAAAATGGTAGTACAGATCCTCATTAGTAGTCTGTGGGTCAATCCTCCGGTAGTGTAGGAGTAGTTCTGTGGGTCAATCCACAGACTACAAATTATAATTCGTCTTTATTATATAATAATAGTCTGTGAACTGAATTCGTCACTCGTCAAGTCTTCAGTCCTAAAGTCAGAACTGAATTCGTCACTCGTCAAGTCTTCAGTCCTAAAGTCAGGCCATTTTAATAGGTAACATTTGACGTCTGTCAGTTTAGTGAAAGCAAATCGTAAAAGTACTCGTATCGGTAATTATTACAATAAATATGTAATCGTAATTGAGAAAAGTTAAGCAATGGTGCAGTTCTAACAAAACGAATAAATATATTATTTTATGCCCGCCGTTACAAGGTTACGTTGTTGAATTATTATGAATTGTCAAATGTTACCTATTAAAATGGCCTTACTTTAGTCTGTCTTAGTATATATTGTATATATAGTAGTCAGACTACTATAATATACTACTGTAGTCTATGCGTCAGTCTGTTAGTGGAACCGGTGAGGTGTGTACGTGTCGCACATCGGATATAATACGAATAACACGAAGGCAACTTCGACTACTTGTAACTAAAAAGCGTTTTATGAAAGAAATACATTCAAGTTACTAAGATAAAGAAAATATGGGTTCAAGTGGTGAGTTGCTTTTATTCATTAATTAAATAATATATAAACCCGTCTGTACAAAGAGCGTGTTATCAGGACCGTTATGTATTTATTATTGAAAAGTACGTAGCGACTCCGTTTTAAAAATTACATTAGATTTCTTCACATTTCTTCATACAAAGTTCCATTGGCACTGTTTGTGTATTTAACGACGTATGGAACGTTTTCTGTGGAATAGCTCATTGTAAATACCAAGGGAATGCTAATGATTCTATTTCTATAAGAATTACCAGGTCAACCCACTTACATGCTTTATTGTTACGTACAGGTAATACTGAGAGATTTGAACAATAATGATACTTTATAAAACATACCTACTAACATCATACCTACTATTATTGTCTTTCGATAAATAAAATCTTAACAGTGGTGAATTAATTGAAGTAGTCTCAGTATACAATTTGCGCTTCTTGTCTGATCTCATATTCCCTGTAGGTTGCCAGCCACAGAGCTCACAGATCATAGCCAGTGAATAAATCAGTGTTCATATATAAATAGTGTGGCGAGTTTGCGAGCGCGCGATTTAAAGGGTATTTCCGGTTGCTTCTGTTTGGTTTGATTCATTCCATTCAATGAACTTTTAAACTGCCGAGTGTCTGCTTGTACGTGTAGGTAGCTAAATATGCTACAGAACAATATGAAATAGGTACAGTAACTGTATTTCAAATACACTTACAACTGTTGTAAGTGTAGTTCTTAGAAATAATTTAGCTCGTTTTGCTTATCTGAATAATTGGCGTAGTAGGTACCTACTTACTGTATAATTAATGCCCGTTTTTAGTAACAATACGCGACACCTAAAAGTATTACATTTTAAAAGCGCACTGTTGGATTTTTATCAATCTCGGCTCAGCAAGGATACTTATTAGGAATTACCTATTGTTAGGTGTCGAGTAGTGTTGCTGAAAACAGGCATAAGAATCACATTAACGAACTCTACGTATCCAGGTATCTCTTACCACCAAATCACCAATCAAACGACTATATAATACGTAATTCGCACGCGTTTAACACACTTCACAGTTCAGTCATTTAAATAAATAACTTACGAATTCGGTTTTCTGACAAGCCATTTAGGCTCTCAAGAGAACCTTGAAGAATTAGGATTGGAATGAAAATCAGGTCATAGTGTCGACTGACGATTGATTTGCACCACTGAAAGCTATAGTGTCAGCCGATATCCGAATTTAACTTTCGGGTGCCTCAAACAACGAACTGACTGGAAACGAGCGTACTCGACAACAATGTCGAGTACGCTCGTTACCAGCCAGTTAGGCCCTTAATGAACTATCATTAAGAGGGAACAGGGGCTGCGAGGAATTTAAAAAATAGGTATTTGAAGAAACTATTGCCGTCGCGCTGCGCCCGAAAAACCGAGTTAAACCCCGTAAAGTGCGATAGGGACAACTGCAGCTCAGACCGATTATTTCACAAAATTTTTGACGAAAACGACGTTTGGCATTCTCCTTTTTTCTCTGTCAGGGGTAATGACAGGGACATGCCTATAGAGACCCTGATTTTATAATAAAAAAATGACAGCTCTAGAGGCATTATTCAGGAAGAAAAACGGGGAATACGTTTGTATGGAGAATCGCGGGCCCTGTTCCCTCTTAAGGGCCTTCCACGGCGTTTTGTCTGCGCGTCTTCAACCTTGTTATAAAAGTGCTAGTTGCGTTTGGAGCGGCTACGCGCGATGACGCGACGGTGTGTAAAAAAAAGCCGTGTCCAGGGCCCACACTCGTTCTTAGCCCGAATTCTAGGAGCATCCGAATGCCTATGAATGACCAGGTGTAAACCTACCCAACATAAAAGATTGGTATGAAAGGAATGTCTTATTTTGAAGAGCTCCAAAGATGTACTTATCAAGTACCTACCTGCC
The DNA here is from genome assembly GCA_963853775.1 of Xanthia togata. Lineage (NCBI taxonomy): Eukaryota > Metazoa > Arthropoda > Insecta > Lepidoptera > Noctuidae > Xanthia > Xanthia togata. The sequence continues at coordinate 17,123,230 of OY970809.1, forward strand.
AAAAAAATACATTATTACAAAGTCAATTCAATGACTGAATGGTCAGAATTTCAACCGCATTATTATGAATTTTACATTTATTCTTCAGCTATAGTTACCATCATATTCATAATATTTTTTAAATAAAATACAGTTACATTACATTTTCGATGTACGGCCCACTTTTTATAAAATACTTCTTGAAATTGTGTTCGTTCTTTAAAAACTCGAAGTTCTCTATGGTCGCGTTAGTTAGGTGCCAGGCTACTATAAGTTTACATGAGCCATCTTTCTCAATGCAGTATTCAAGTGGCAAAGTAGCCGCCGCAGAACTTCTATGAGGATAGAAACTGTATTCAGACAATATTCTCAAACTGCATTCTAGGTTATTTTCAGTGATGCTCCTGACGACACCTGAAAAAGAATGGAGATTTATAAAATTCTGGTGGTGAAGTTGAGTGTCCCAATAGGGCTGGAAAAAAGAGCCAGGACATCCCCTGGGATGTCCTGCCCGGATGGCACTAAATCGGGACTGTGTGCAGAGACTCCTTTAATAAAACATACGGTTTACTAGTTTTATGTTTTCACCTTACGAGTCTAAGGTATGACTACGAACATAAAACTAGTAGACTAACCAGTTTCATTTTTTTGGCGTCATGTTTAGCCGTTCCTCTAAGCCTTAGAGATACGACGATAGAAAGGACGCTAAGCGAAAAGCGGGCAAGCGTTGCGATGCGACACGACGGGGTGGGGGGGGGAGGGGCCGGAAACAAGAAATACAGGCGGAAAAATTATTATGCACGAGTGAGATAAAGGTGCAAATTATGAAGGTGACACCCAAAGATATCCGATATCCGTGGTGACACCAGACCACGGACGGCAGGGGTAGTGCCGCCCAACCGCAATTAATGACTGACCGCACTCATAGCTACACTTCTAGTTTCTATGTATTTCTATGAAAACGCTTCCGTAGATGGCGACATTACCGCCTGCTGCTGCGGTCGAGCAGCGACTGCAGGCGACATACCTCTAGTGCCATCAGTGGCTGTCACACACAGAGGGACAAGAAGTTTTGTTACGGCTGCACAGATTTGGATGAAATTTGGCACATGGGTAGACCATGACCTGCAGAAGGACATAGGACGACATATTTATCACGATATTCCCACGGGATCCAGACTTAAGCGGGTGAAACCGCGGGGCGCAACTAGTTTAATCTAAATCTAAGTAAATTCTGCAATCTTAAGGATTACCTAGTGAAGAACGCTTCGTATAACTGTATTTGTGCATTGTAGAAAAATATTTGTAGATATGCTTCTATACAATCATCACCAACTATGGGCCAGCAATTTTCATTCGACAGGTTTATGTCAAAAATTAAGTGCTGTCCTATTCAGTAAATAAGCGTGGTCCTTGAACATCAACTTGACTCACCGTCCTTGCACGTCTCGTTGATGATTTGCTTCGTGACGCTCATGTAACGCTCCAGAGTGGTGTTGAAGGTAGGCTTCAGACAGAGGTACTCGTCTTCAGTATATTCTGGCGCCCGAGCTGACGGAACCACGTCGTACTTGATGACAGAGTTGAACACACACGGGTCTTGGACGGTCACTACCTGTTATTTATAAAGAAAATTAACAACGTCAATAAAAAAAAAAAAAAACGGTTTGCACTCCGGGAGTGCCGGCCGAAGTGAAAACTTGAATATTAACGTTGTGCATTTTTTATATTTTGTAATGGTTAGGGAATCATTTTGCACCGGTCTACTCTCCCTCCGCCTTACGAATTTTAGATCAGGTCACGTGTCCTGCCTGACGCGAGTTTAACATTTTTTACCCATCACAAAAAAAGTTTTTTCTTCAAAAATGCCACTTTTACTGGCGGCATTTTGGAGGATAGGAGTGTAGTGTGATCTTACGATAAACGATCAAGTTATTGTCTTACGATAGAGAAATCCTCATACACAATGTTTCAGTAATAGTTTAAGAATCTTTGCCAAAAAAAATAACACTGGTAATCACACTTAGCCTTAACGCGTCTGTGAGTCTATCGAATATTTACTGGTCAATAGACAAACAAACCCCTTGCACATTGCAATCAATGTATAACGCAAGGCATTGCTTTGCGTTATACAATCTTCTACAATGTGTTTTTTTTAACTGGGACTTGTAAACCCTAAAGTCTAAACCATACGAGCCACATTAGCACTTTATTTTCCCGAAGCTCTTCTGGCTTAGTTTCAGTTAGAAAAAATTGCATAATGAATTTGATGTAATTAATTGACTCAGGCGTGACTTTGTGGAAATCCAGTATAAACTAAAAAAGACGACGTATATTTAGTAACCTAATCCGCTTAACTGACTGACTGTCTGGCTTTTCAGTTAAGCGGATTAGGTTACTAAATATACGTCGTATATTGCATTTTTTTTGTTTGTTGTGACCGATGTGACTAATTAACAGAGGACCTGGAATATAACCCTGAGGCACTCCATTTTTTTATATGGGAATATATTACAAAAATGTCATCTTGAAACTTAAAACTAGCAATATAATACAGGGTGTAAGACAGACAGACAGCCCTCCGCAAACTAACAGGGTGCATTCAGCTCCGTATTTTGAATCATACTCCACTGAAAATTTTCTCAGGAAAATTTTCATTGTTTTTATCGGGTTTTAAGTTATTATTCCTTTATTTCAATTTAAAATTACATTCTCTGTACGCAGTACTCTATTAATGTAAATAAAACAGCTAAAATAAAAAAACAACAGCAATGGATGTTGAAATTCTCTAACATACTACGTGAAATCAGCTGTTCAACCACCGCGGGTTGGCGGGGAGGGCGTCCGAAAGCTCGCTGCACTGGCGTTCGCTACGTACGTTTTGCAACGTTAGCGATACATTGCGTGTAGGGTAATCAAACAAATTTATTGGATACTAACAGGTTTATTGGATTCCCATAACGTTCCTGAAATAATTTCACGTACCGGTCATCTTAGTATGATATACTGAATTCACCCCATCAGTCTGCGGAGGGCTGTCCCTTACACCCTGTATAACGTATACCTATAGATATTTCGGCAGTTTGAAAACCAAGTCTTCTATGATCAGTGAGTTAGATAAGCGGCCACGACAAACATCTACGAAACTTATTTGTCGTGCCAATCCCCAGATGAAATTATTTCGCAAGACCACAAAAAAATCTCTGTATTCTATAATTATGAGCTGAATTAAAACTTTTAAACGTTTTTGCAGTGTATTTTTTATCCCCATTTGTCTCATGAAACTTGAATTTTGTTATCCCCGACCGAATTCATAATCATTATAAATCGGTTTAGGTTTCCGGCCTTGAATCTTGCATCATGCTTCTCACAATTCAAAAGTCAACGTACCGATATTTTATATTTATTTGCTAAGTTAGCCAAATAAGGAGATTTACATTCAGAGTTCAAGTTCAAGAGTACCTACATTTTTCATCCAGCGCTATATTCTTGCTGAATTTTTGTTTGTTTTCGAGTTTGTTTTGTTGCAAGTTTCGAGGTTGTACTCGTAGAAACCGGCTTGTAGGTACTTGTAGTTCCTTTGATGAAGGCACGAGTGACGGGCAGTGTATTTTAATGATACATAGTTCGCCTAGCACATAAAATGATTGGTAAAATAACATAGTAAGGCTCTTAACACTAACTGTATCCACGGCGACTGTCAGTTATTAAGATAATAAATACCTACACGAGCTAATAATAATGCAAACACTGATTTTGCGAAGTTTCATATCTCGTTAAACAATTTTAGTTCATGGCACTTTGACGTGTGAGTTCAAACCATTTCAAATACTAGTAGCCTCTTTATTTAAAAGGAAATGCATAAACAAATTCAGCATTTTATATCGCCCAAAATTTTTTTTTACACGCGATGCACGGTCTATCTGCATCACATGCACGATAAGGCTCTCATTAATGACGGATCGGAGTAATCAATAAACAGGTCATATTCTTTAACTTAAATTCGGCAAGACGGCCAGCAGCATCGCCAGTATTACCGAACCGTCTCTACTGACATTAGCTGGCTGCCTGATGTATGTAACGGCAGCATGATCTTACATTTATATGAGGACCCATGGCTTACGAAATGTACCGGACTATTATTTACCTCTCTCCCGATGCATCTTGGTTCCGAGAACAGTCCATTGAAGAGGTTAGTCGAGGAAGTCTGGGTGGTGACGGGGAACTGTATCATGCCATTGCAGAGGGTCCAGCGACCGTCGCGGATGATGTACGACCGAGGCACCTGACTCATCGTAGATACTGTCAATGTCGATACTCCTAGCCTGTGAACATATTGGTTAGATACATTGACTGAAGTACAAATTTAAAATTATAACTTCCATTTGTCTTATCATGACTTGTTTTACCGAACTATCTGACTTCCCTTTTACTCTTCTGACTACATAATATTATAATTGCAAAAGTAAGTTTGTTTGTTTGTTTTCACGCTAAAACGGCTGAACGGACTTGGTTGAAATTTGGCGTATGGGTAAACCATCACCTGGAAAAGGTTATAAAAAAGAAAACAAAATTCAAAATATTTTATTTCACAAAAACCTACAAGGGCACTTATGAAACGTCAGAAGCTAGGTGCACGGTTCCAATTGGTCGTTTCCTACGGAGAAGAGCCGACAAGAAACTCCACGGTTACTATTTTGAAAGTAAATGGTATTTACAATATTTTCAAATTACAGTGTTAATAGGTATGAGAGGACAGTGTAGGCTTATCCACAAGTACAAGGTACTTAGCAAGACAGAAAATGGTAGAAATAGTGTAACGATCCGAGTTCGACTTCTCTTTGGTAATCGATACTAAAGAGAAGTCGAAGTCGAACGGTAGGCATTTGTCATAAAATATTAGGTCATTAGTTTTTTACCTATGAAATTGGAGACTTGTATGATATTTTTTTTTTTTTTTTTGTATTTCAGCTAATCAAAGTACTTGCCCAAATTATCTATACAATTTTGCCATTTTGATGGCAGTTTGTTTATCCCTTTACTGTAGAAGTCTGCCGGATGGGAGGCGATGAAGTCAGCGAAAGCGTTTTGCCTCTCAGGTGTTGAATTTTTTCCACTTAAAAATTTGTCTAAATTATGAAAAAAGTAGAAATCAGTTGGGGCAAAGTCTGGTGAGTACGGTGAGTGACGGAGAGCTTCCAGCTGTAACTCTTGTAGCTTTGCGATGTTCTGTCTTGAAGTGTGAGCTCGCGCGTTGTCGTGGAGAAGCAATGGGGAAGAGCGATTGACTAGTCTTGGTTGTTGAATTACGAGCTTCTCCATCATTGTTTGCAATTCTTGGCAATAGACATCTGCCGTCACTGTTGTGCCATTCGGTAAGAAGCTGTGATGTACAAGTCCGGCACTGGGCCACCACGTCTTCCTATGAGTCACCATCATCTTCCTATGTATCTTCCATATATCTTTTTTTTAGCGCACTGATTAGGTGCTGTACCCGGGTCCACCCACTGAGACGAACGCTTACAGTTGTCGTACACTTTGTATCGCACTGCGATGAATGCTTCGACGCGTAAATCTCGCTGTTGGTCGCTTAGTTCGTGTGGCACCCACTTATCTAGCTTTTTTATCTTTCCGATTTGACGTAAGTGCTTTAATGTTGTTTTGACACTAACTCCAAGGCCCGCAGCAAGCTCAGCCGTTGATTGAGTTGGATCCGCTTCCACTATCGCCTTTAATTCGTCGTTGTCGACAGCGGTTACCGGCCGTCCGCGAGGCTCGTTCTTCAACTCAAAATTTCCAGATTTAAAACGATTGAACCAATAATATACCGTGTTTATGCAAGCAGTGTTAGGCTCGTACACGTCGTTAATGTTTCGTGTCGTTTGCGCAGCGGTATTTCTACGTAGGAACTCATATTCGAAAATTGTACGAATTTTCAGTTTATCTATGGCGCCAAAAACTATCACAATGTCACGAAAACAAAAAACTATCTAAAAATAAATAACTGAATTTGAAATTAAAGTAATACGGCTTTCGAATAAAATTCATTTGAATTTCGAATTGCGCGTAAATCTACAGATAATTAAATCTGAAAATGCTGGTTATAGAATCTCCAATTACATAGGTAAAGACCTATTATGTGACTGTTACATTGAACTCTTGTTCATTTTATTACTCCTGACAAAATGCAGAATAAACTGCTTATCTTACTTCAAACTAAAAGTAATCTTCTTAGTTCTGCAGCTGGTTATTATCAGATTGCAATTTACAATTGTGTTTATGTTGATGACATTCTCATAATATTTGAGGTACAGTCATGGAATTAGAATACAGTAAAGACTGGTTAATGAAGAAGTCAATTCAGGAATATGGTTGAAATCACTACGCTGTATGTCATGTGAATCGTATATAAATGTACCGCTCCATAGACAACATGAGGGACTTTAAATGGCAGAGAGTAAGTTATTACGCATGAGTTCAAAAGTAAATATAGGCTATTAAATACTATACTGCCTAGTTCAACCCATATCGATAACGCAATATTGGAAAATGCGTAGAAAAAAAAAGTTCAATATGTTTACCTTTGGACAACAAAGACTAAACATTTGGTAAATCAAAATGGTGTTTTTAGCGTAGGCTAAAAAATCATTTTGAATTTTGGAACAAGCAAAAAAAAATATCTCTTGCTAAACAGTGATGTACTTTTATGCAATTATGGATGCAGTGCACGATCATTATCATCCATCCATGTATGCATAGTATAGTATTAAAAAAGTCATACCCATGGATTATTATCAACATTTAATACGGACTTGCAGTGTGTTAGTGTTCTTGGTGCATCTCAAAATGCACATATAAGCAGTTTATTGCCGATATACAATGTATAGTCAATTGTGAAAAAAAATCTGTCGAAATATCAACTGTAGAAGGTCTAAGGTGGGTATTACACTATAACTATCTAGGATCACAGACCTATGAGTCATATTTATATGATAATGTAATACAAACATATCATGAATCAAATCGTCTTTGATCAAAGGTTTTTGACATTTGTTGTTAGATACGATCATAGAAACAGGTTTTGCCTTATTGAATATTATATACAGAATTTTAATATTTATTTTCTAAATGTCCTGATACAAAATCCGTCCATAATATTAGGTGATTTTGCCTTTTCAGTTTTGCTACTGCCATATTCTAAATTTACGGTTTTATTGACGGATAAAAAGTTAGTACAACGAAATTTTGGCGTAAGTTCACAATATGCTTAGCGGAATTCTAAAACACTGCTGTACAAAAAAAAAAGTAAACTGCTACCGCAGTAATATTAAGTCAATGGCTGCTACACACTACTGGGCGGCCGTCATTGTTTTGGCTTTATTGGTGTTCTATAGAGTTCGATGTTTTGTAATGTGTGCTGAAAAGGCTTCAGTATTTTGTTTTAATAGACGACTGCAGCCACATATGACAAAAAAGAGGATTCTCGATAAATTATAGTGTAATACACAGATATCATTCTACGGATCATAAGAGATAGGATCATTGTATGATCCCAGATATGTGTTAGTGCAATATACCCCTTAATAAAAATTAAAGAAGGTGTAATATAAAATAAAATAATACAGTGACTTATTTTTTTCAGGATGGTATTTATGTGTATGTATGTGAACCGGTTTTCCTTATTCAGGCGATATTTTTAGCTATTTTGAACTTGGCATCTAATAAGTTTATTTACGTTAAATATAATAAATATTGTATTAATTCGACTAAATTATTTTTTAGGCTCAGCGTAAGACCTTCTGCTTTTGGCTTACCCCCGAATACTGAAACGTCACTCAAAATTTAAGTAGCACTTATATTTAACAGATTATACTCAAAAGTGACGTTTGACAATACGAAATCTAAAGTTTATGAGCTGCTCAAATGTTAAGCAGCCCTTAAATTTTGAGTGACATTTCAGTATTCGTGGGTAAGTCATGTAAGTTGGTCAGAAAAAGAAATTGCAAATCCAACCATGCAGCTGTTTATTTTACGTTACCTGCCGTTCGTGATGGCTTCCTTCAACGTGGTCTCACGCGCAACCAGGTCGCGAATTTGTACTTTCAGTGTTTCAGCTAACACCTTGGCAGTTCGCATCGTCTGGTCCAACTGGATCTTGAGATTAACAGCTGATAACTGGTTGGAGATTTTATGCTTTGGTGTCGTCTTTTTATAGTCCTCTTCGTCTTGACTCATTTGAACCATCATTGAATCCCCATCGAATCTTCGCTGTGCTACTCCTCTGATAAACGGTCAATATACGTCATTGATTAATTTATTATTATTATCTACGTTTTTTTATCTTCTGTTTAATCAAAATACCTAATGGTTACAAAAGTTTGGGAAGGTGTGGGTTGTCGTTGAAATGGTCGTTCAAAAATATTTTGAGTATGTGAATACCATTTTTGGATTCAGGAATCCATTTGTGAAATATTAAACTTTAAAGTGCTAATCTTTGTTAACAGTCAAGTGTGTGCCCCCCTGCCAATTAAATGGTTAGCTTCGGATATGTGAAAAAAGTCACAGCAGTAGTACTTATAACTATCTAAATTAAAAGGAAAACTATGACATCTAAGCAGGCTCTACAAGTTAACGAGTAATAAGCAAAAACATGTACTCCCATACATTCCGTAAGGGAGAACATGTTTTTCAACTACAATGTTAAGTTTGTTCTTGGGATAAATTCATCCCAACTAGTAACTACGGGACCCTTTATTGTGCGTGGTCCGACACGCACTTGACCGTTTCTTATCTCCAGTATGTTTCTGTCCTACCGCTGCGCGCTGATTCATGGCGATTCAGCAGAATTATGTTTAAAATAACTAATAACGGTGATGTTGCTGGGTACTAGTTTACCTACTTTATTATGCTTAATTTAACACGTTCAGTGTGTACCTAGTCGCATATGGGATCCGCAGGGACCCCGGCTCATTTAAAATGTAGTTTTTTTTTTAACGAATACAGCATTATAAACCGTGAAAACAAAATCTAATAATTAAAAGAAACTGGATTTTAAAACCAACGCTAGTAATAAATCTTGATAAAATATACTTACATCATATTTTATCAAGATTTATTACTATACGACTATAGTGACAATAGTAATAAATTATTACTTTATTCGTTGGTTTTAAAATCCAGTTTCTTTTTATTTTTTTGTTCACGGTTACAAATATTCACTAAAAAATTAAAAGTTTAGAGACTACGTATAGCACAAGACAAGACACCCTAAAAACACTATTTTACCTACTTCGTTTAACAGTGTTTTTATCACGGTTTTAAACCTAATGCTGTTGACCGTCCGCGATTGTTAACTTCATCGCAAACGTAATGCCGGGGCGATCCCTCCGGAGGGTTCACTTCCAATATGCATGGCGGCATGGCGTATGAGTTCTATGAAAACTGGGTGGAGTAGAAAGTATTAAGCATACTATTTAATAACATAATGCATAGTGTTAAATTTTAATGTGAAAATATTTAACACTACTATCATTTAGGTACATCATGCAATGATAATATTACTTACAACTGATCTTCAACTGGGTTCATCCACTCTGAAACCTGTGAGAATATTTTGTAAAATATTAGAATCATATAGTAGATAAGAGAAACTTGATATTCTTTAAAATGATTGAAGACCATTGATACAGGAGCCCTAGCTGGTATCGGATAATTTAGGTAATTACTCATTTCATATATCGATCGAAAACGACAAATACATTTGGATTTTATTGTTTGATAATTTTATTATAAATCATGTCATTGACGAGCTAATTTTCCTTTGAAATATCTTCATAATGTGACTCGAGTCCACAAAAACAAAAATTTTATAGGCCTACCCTACTAAATAATCTATATTAATCATATAATATGCAGGTCTAATAGTTGTATCCTTACCCAGTTGGAGCTGCTAATACGCGACGTTAGTAAAAATATAAATAACTGAACGAAAATAAATTCCATGTTAAATCGTTGCCTTGTGTGACTTTGGTCTGAATGTAGACATCAAAATGCATATTGTTCCTGGCAATGTTTACAAATTCACTGATAAGTGCCCAGCAATCATGATTGTTCAAAACCATTGTTACATTCAGAATGGCGTTATAAAAAAAAATGTTTTACAGGTGGGATATATCTACAATCTACATATTTCATTGAAAACCAAATCATATTCTTTATGTTGTAATATAGTTTATGTACTAAGTATCCGTTATCTACCACCAGTCATGGATTGAATATCCTGGTTCAATCCATGACTGGGTGTAGAGAACGGACAAGTAAGAAAGGCATACTAAAACTCTAATTAAAATATAAGGTAGGTAAGGTGCAAAGAACTCCCTGATTTTACATTAGCATTTGACACGTTGCTGGTGTCGTTTTAAGTAATCAAACAAGTTTCAAGGAATATTGTCCTTTCTGATGTTTGTCATTTTGCATAGCCGTATTTCACGGTATTACCTACCTACTGTCCTTTTTTTAGATGTGGACAAATCGATTGTCCGTCGTCAGCGTTTATATGCCTTGTATAGTATCTGTATGTATGATACTTTATATGTAAGGAAAATTGTTGCTTTTTATCTAGGTACCCAATTCTTTTGAAGCATCGCGAATATATCAGAATGTTCCTAATGTGAATATCCTACTTAAAAATGGAATTCGTCTCTAGTCCCATTAGTTTGGATATATAGTGTAGTGGGCAGGTAGCGGTTGTCCAGTTCAAAGACAAGAATATTTGGTGTGGGGGGTTTTAATTAAGAGTTTTGTTACAGCGGAAGCGTTCGTGGACGCGCTCCTGACAAAGGAGGCGGCAGAGCAGCCTTCCGACAAAGTAAATCCAGAGTCACTCGTTATGGAACTGCCAGAATGGTACGACGAGAAAAAATATAACAGGTAAGGAAATAATGCTATCTTGGCCATACTTATACTAAAATGAGCTTAGGTTTTCTGAAAAGGAACTAATCCCCAGTACATTCCGTATCAACGACAGGACTCTTTCCAGTTACCGAGTAAGAATAGAGTCAACGCTAGAAAGAGATCTATGTGTGACTATTTATTGTGTGGGTAGTACCTAGTGTGGGTGATTAGGGACAAATATAGCACAACCGGTATTTTTTCTTGAACTTTGGTAAAGCTAGGACCATGCTCATGCTCATATTAGGTAGGTATGTTTATTCGGTCGGATCGGATGAAACATGGTCGCTTGTTACGACCTTACAACGGGAAACGCACTTCTAGCAATCGTAGAAATTATTAAAAAGAAATGTGATGAACTTAAAATGTTATAAAAATGTAGTAGTTATACGAGTTATCCTAACTAATATTATACTGTGTGAAAATGAGTTTATTTATATGTCACATACGGTAGGTACTAGGTAGGTACACTATTCAACATCCTTCCAATACAAGTGGAAATATGCCAAGATTTCATCAATGGTCCAATAAAATTCTTTAGTCACCATTGATGTAATCTGTAAAGTTATAAGGTGTAAAGTTATAAATAAGGCGCTCTCGAGTCGCTGCGAGTAAAATAAATAGATTTCTTTTTCAAATTTTTGGACGAAATACTAGGTAGGTACCTAGATATATCTTTATTGACGCATGTGTTCTTATTCATATCTGCGATATGGGTATATGAAGTTAGGCTGGACTATTGGACTTACGTCGTTTGCATGTTTCCATAGTGTTCAAAGTAGGACTCCGAACTGAAAACCGGCCGTCAAGTTCCCATCTAAAGAAGCTCCGTCAATAATTTTCCTATATCCCAGGGGTCGAAGCTTTTACATGGACAACTGTTTCGCGCTGTCATCGGCGATACTTATGGGGCTGGTGGCCGTGTTCGCGGTGCCATCTATTCTCCGCGTGCTGGTGGGGTCCCGCCGCTCCTCCTCTGTCTACACTGCCTACAAGCGGTACGCCTCCACGTTTCTGCACATCATCTCATGGTTCGAGCACGAACTAAAGCCTGGGAGCTTGTAAGTATGCTTTTGGATGTACTTAATAACGCAAATAAGCTAAAATATAGGCATCTAATTAGCTAGTCTCACAGACGTTTCTTCATTATCTTCGTCTTCATCATAATTGATAGTCTGGCTTCAACCCATTTTCCTCCTACCTCAAATGACAAAATAAAATAATAATGTTAATAAAATCAGATAACTGGAATTTTATATAAGCGGAATGAATGAAATGCACCGATCCTAGCGTGGTTTAACCAGACTCGATAAATCGAATGAACCCCAAGATTTGCACTAGCCCCTAGAGCCTCATGTTTCATGGTGCTACAGAGGCTTTTGCATATCAAGGAGTAGACCGGGTGGCGCGGTATTGGTAGGGAAGACGTGCCCTCAGGATAGGAAAGGATTTACGAGCCGTACTGGATATGCATCCTTGAGTAGGCAATGGGCTAGTGGAGAAACGGGTGATATTCATCAATGGAGGGGCCATCTTTTTACGACGTCGTCGCCAGTTGGCTCAGTCAATCTTCGCCTGTAAAGCCTTTGGCGGAGTTACGCTGCTTTCTAGGCTCTTTTCTATCTTACTGTTGTGATGTGTTACACTTTACTGTTTTCTATGTCTTCATCAGAAGACTCGTTATCAGTTTCAGGTTTCTTGTATATCTCGCTGGCCGCCTTCTTGATCTTGTATCGGTCTTCAGCCGTGTCCATCCAAAAGTTGATTTCCTTATCGAAGTGGGTCATGTCCTGTTTAAGGTTGTAGTTCCATGTGAGAAAAAGGCAAGAGGGTAACGGGCAACCTTGTTTGACTCCCTTTCCTTTGATGATCCACCTACAGTCCACAACATTTCATACGTGTTCGTTCGTTCATGCATACCTTGATTATCCTATTGGTTAATGTTTTGTTGGTACGTTGCATTAAAATATCACGCAGTGCTTGGCGGTCGACATTTTCAAAAGCTTTTTTTATGTTCAGAGCGAGTACATAAATACTTTATCCTGCACGCAATTGTACATTCCGCTTAGCGGAAATATGTGGCCATCTGTAGATGTGTTGTTTAAAAAGGCCGCTTGGCCCAATTCTTTTATTGTCTATTTTTTTTGTATGTAGGAGGCGTAAATTTTGTAACCCGTATTTCAAACCGCTATTCGGCGATAATCGTTTGTATCTTTAGGGTTAGTTTGTTTCGGAATAGGTACTGCGTTGTGTCTTGCCATGTGTTGGGTACTTCAATTTGGTGTCCAGGCTTTATTCAAATGTTTGGTGACGGCTTCCTGTAATATTTGTGGCATCGCTTTGTAGAGCTCGATTACCACTTGGTCTGTTCCTGGGGCTGTCCCGTTACGTATGCTGTTAATGATTCCCATTACGTTATCCACCGTGGGTCCTTCATTTTGCGTGACTGTAAACAGCTTTGTTATGATAACCGGCGGTATTGGTAGGACCTCGGTTTTTATTATTTTTTATTCCCCGTTGGACATTTGTATATATGCGTTTTGTTTCTAACTTGTTTCTCCTGTAAAATAAATAAAGTATCTGCATGCATTTTGAAGGGTGTTTTTTACCCAGATAGTAAAAAAATATTAATAATAATAATAATTGGTATTACAATAAGTTTCCAAGAACACGCATTCTTAAAAATGAATCATCCTTAATTAGTAATCATTTCGTACGCTAAAATTATACGTATTTCTTGTTATAAACAACAAAAAAAAAACTGATGTTAGAACTGTTTGAACAAAAATAAACGAATTGGCGGTATAATACAGATAAAAATTCTTTACCTTCCGCGCTAGTCATAGACTGTGTTACGGCAAGGTAAGGATTCTCGCTCTAGAAGTACCAAATGTAAGTTAATTAACATAAGGAAAGTTATTCAATGTATACGGTGACAAAAGATGCGATAACAGCTAATGAGTTTGGCGTAAACAAGTACCTAGTGCATGCAAAAATATCAGACAACATGACTTATAACAAACATAAGTGTTATTGGCAGTTCATAAATCAAATACCATGTTACAAAATAATGTTATAAATACTATCAATATCAAAACTATAGCAATCTCTTAGTAAACAAAGGTATTATGGAATTTACAGTAATATGCTAATTTGACATGAAATCATCTCAGCTACACTTTATTCGTGAATGTATGTTATGTGTATATACAGAGTTGATATGACAGAGGGGCATTAAATTACACTACGTATACTATACGTGTTTAGTATTAATTCAATACGGTATAAAAATAAAAAGCATCAAAAATGAGTTTTTTTTTTTAATCAAACTAAATAGCTTACAAATCAGAATAAAACGCAACCACCCTGTGTAAATAAATTTAACTGACCTTAGATACCTAGGTAACAAAGCGGCAACGTCGCGCACACGCCGGAGCGCGGCACGTGTTATCACGTGTCAAGGCGGGCGGCCGGGGCGGTGGCGCTAGCGGTGGCTTAGGCCTTCGCTCGGCTTTTATGATAGGTACGGTTTTGAAATAAGTACGCACAACAACAATCACAAGAAACAAACACAACATTTTTTAATTCTCGATGTGTCCTCCATTCACATGAATGCACAAATTATACCGACGGAGAATATTGTTATTTATTTTTCTAATTAAATCACTGTTCGTTGATAAGCACTTTAATTTGTGAAATGCTAAAATAATCCTATTTTTTAGTTCATTAATTGTATTTTAATTACACTCACACACAACCAAAGTTTAATTACGTGTCCTATCACAACAAAAAACAGTCAATCACAAAAAAAAAACACTAACACTAAATAATACCTAATAATCCCATGTTACGTGTCCTGTCACAATAAAAAAAGAGATATTGTCTTAAACTTATTTAGTGTCCTATCATAATAACAAAACAAAATCACAATTGTCTGAGCGCGTGTTCGGCAAAACAAAAGAGCCGCAGGAGCTTCCGTGTTACGTAACATTCGTTCCGAATGGATAGCGTCGGCGCACTACTGAGGCCCCCTGCCCCCACTTACCGATCCCGCAAGGATCTAGGATGCAATAACAACACACTGACCTATTTCTATTTCTTTTACGCGCGGGATGTTTTGCTATGATTGTCACTCTCGTAATTAAAGTGCAAGTGTGTGTATTTATTGCTTCCTTGTTTGCTTTGCCATCTTTTTACCGAAAAATATTTGGTTGTACTTGTGACTTGCGTCAGAGCGGCAACAACGCATCGTAGGTTTATACTCAGAATTATCGTTTTAAGGTGGATGACCGCATAAAGACATAATCAGCTGTTAGGAAAGATAAATCGTGTTCAAACGGGGCAAAAACTTAAAAAATTATTTGCGACTAAACTACTGCTCCTATTTAATTGATTTTTGGTACAGAGCTTGAAAATGGTACCTAGTATAGGCAGTTTAAAGGAAAGCCCTTCTGTCGTATCAACTTTGTATATATATGTATATATTTTAAAACTATATAGATATAATGCATATATTTATATAGCAGGATTAGTACGCAGATACGTATATATATTTTGTTTATTCATGTATTAAGATTATATATAATTACTTGCAAATCTGTATTAATTTTTCTGTCCGTTCATAATCTAAACTACTCGGAAACTCATCCACCCTGCAAATTGAACTCGGCATGTCTTTTAAGGTCTTAACTTTACTTATGCGATTGTAAAGTAACGGGCCAGGAATTAAGAAAAACCCTGAGCAAAACAATTTTTACATGAAGGAACTTTATAAACTTCATGTGATCTTCTAATGGGTTGATTCGAAGGTTTTTGGCAGAAGTGTTGTCTCAAAACAATGGTTTTAATGTAAAGTTGACGAATATTAAGGACCTCAAACACTTCATATAATTTCGGCGTGGAGTATCTGAAGGGTTTGATATTAATAACTTTTAAAATACACCTCTGGGCGCGTTCAATTTTTATAAGAGTACTTTTTCGTGCACCACCCCAAGCGGCGATACCATAACTAGCGATTGATTGACATAAAGCTAGGTAAACGTGGTTTCCAATTCAAATTTTTATCAATTTCAGTACCAAGGTACTTATTTAGTACTATTACTTGCAGATAAAATATGGCAATCACAATCTCTAATAACAAGAGAGCGTTTTGAAGAATGCTCTTTCAAAGGAAATCCGGAGGTGACTGTAGGTTGTTTTTGATGCTGAAATTTATATATTTAGTTTTGTTTAAATTTAATGTGAGTAAATTGTAGTCAAGCCAATTTTTTTTTTTTGAGCCCATTCTCAGGCGATGTTTTGGCTTGTGCCTATGTTGAATGTTGAAATAAAATCACCGTATCGTCGGCAAATGTAATTAATTTTGATTCAGGTATTTCAGTATTGCATAAATTATTAACATAAATAAGGAACAAAGTAGGCCCAAGAACTGATCCTTGAGGTACTCCAAAATATATTTTTAGGTTTGAGTTAGTTATATCTCCGATTTTTTATGTTTGTGTCCTGTTACTAAGATAATCTTTAAAAAGTGTTTAATCTTTATGTTTGATATAAGGTCCTGTTGACCGATTCTAATGTCAAAGTCAAATAATTTATTTCAATTAGGCACAAAAAAGGCACTTTTGAACGTCAAACTTTACAAAAAATAATAAAACTGATTCTAGTCGCCCATTCCAAAAGGTAGTTTTCGTATGGAGAAGAATGGGCAAGAAACTCCATCGTTACTCTTTTAAAAAAATCATTATATCTTGTATACACTTATTATATAATTATATGGGAAGACAATGCACCTAGAATAAGATTACTATACCACGATAGGTAAAAAGAATGAAAAATGAAGGAATGACATAACTATGTGATAGATGCATGGTGCTCACATACTTACAAACATTGTAAAATTATACTATATTTCTAACATTATAATAAGTAATACTAATGATAATAAGTCAGTGTGTGAGTTCAAGTAATCACATAAAATAAAATAAAATAAATGTTTAAAAAAATAAAAATAAAAATTATACAATTAAATTAGCAACCAGTTCGATTTTGTCTAGATTCTGAATTGTCCTATGGAGCAGGACCAGCAATGTGGTACACATTGCTGGTCCTGCTCCATCATCGCATTTCGGCGTTTGTTGGTCAATACCATAGATGAGTACAGATGGCACAGTGTAATTATATATTAGGTTTATAGACTGTGCAGATGGTTCACTCCACATTTTAGGTATGAAGCGACAAGCTAGGTACGCGGCGGGCCCGTCTTGTCGGGCCAATTTATTGAGCGTAAAGTGGTCAAAAGATATAAGAGTTACGCGATAGAAAGAGAGGCAACTTCTAGGTGAATATAACTTGAGGTAATTAGTGCTGTGCGACCTGAATTACACTTAAAATAAAAAGCGACAGTAAAATAATAGCAAGAGTTGCTTTTTATTTAAATGATATTGCGGAGTGAACCATCTGTGTCACTACAAAAAGATTGTATGCGTGATTTGTAGCGTACCTTCCGCCAGTTTCACTTACCTATCCGCTCTATAAACCCCTTAGTTATTATTAGATACAATAAATCACTGCTTATTTAAGTTTTATATGTATAACAGATCATGGAGGTCACTATACGCGGTGCGCAGTCGTCACGTGAGGGCAGGACTTGCGTCGAAGCTGAAAGGCAATGGGACCGTGTCACAGCGAGATCTGACACTCACTCAGTTCGGTTTCGTGGGCTTCACGATCCTTAAGCCTGACATGTTCGGCATCAGGCAGCTGCAGCCGGGCGACTGGGACGCCTACATTTATTTCTGGAAAGTCATCGGGTACATGATCGGGATTGAAAACAGGTTTGTTTCATTTCAGTGATATATTTTGGGTACCTACTTAAAATTTTAATTTACGAGGTTCTATTTATAATAATTCTACTAATCCAATTATGGCCATGGTGGCCAATCTTAGCGGAGCGTAGCCATCGACGCGAAGATATTACACTGGTACAGATAGTGCAATCCACGACGACGCGCCCCATTCCGCGATTACTGTACTGTAAGCTGGACTTTAGTACGGAGCGGAGCGGTGTGGGGCACGTCGTCGTGGATTGCACTATCTATAAGTACATAAGTGTGTGCGCAGACACAGGTGCACTGTCTCTTCTCACATTCTCATAGTCCGATGGGACGGCAATCCCACACTCCCGGAGTGATCAGGCGTAAAACCAACGCGCCGGCGCCGCGTGCGCACGAGGCATAGGGTTATAACACCGCCAACTTCCAAACTTAGGGCTGCTACTGAGAAATTACTAATGGAAAAATCCAATAACACTGCCCGATCTGGGAAGGAAATCGAACCCAGGACCCTACGCTCAGCAGTCGCACTTTCGACCACGAACCAACGCTAAGTACCTAGCGGTATGCTACTTTTATATGACGGTACATCACATCACCTCTACTAATATTAGGAACGGTAACTGATCGAGACGAACAAGTTTTTAGATTTTTTTGACGTATACAGGGTGTCCAAGAACCTGGCGTCCAACTGGATTCCCACGATGCCCCAAGTTCTAACAGTACTCAGAAAAATATTTTAAAAAATCCACCCCATGTACTTACAGAATTATACTGATTTCAAAAAAAAAGGGGAAATGAGCACCCTGTGACATACTTTTGAATGCTGTGACTGCTAATGCTGATAATTTCGATATTTCTTGGAGGTTTTGTAATCTAGGGTATTGCTGTGTCTAAATAGAATGTAAAAATAATGTACTTATTGTACCATTTTAAAATAAAATATTATTTTAACTAAAGGTGATATGGAAAACTATTGAATTTCGCAACTTTGACCGACTGTAGTGTAAAAAAAATGTACCAAAATAGTATGGCAAGTGACGTCAAATTTTGACGCGTTTATTCCTCTTTTTAAAAAGGTATAATACTTACACATTAATTTGAAAAAAAAAATTTTTGATAATATTTTTACTCAACAACCCAATTTTTACGATGTCTTACAGAATTCTTAGAAAGAAAAATTTACGACGAATTGAATCTAACCTCTAAAGAATTACTATTGTATGCTCATAAAAATAACAACAGGCCTCTCAAAAAACAGGTTAGACCGTAAGGGACGGTATGTGCATGCATCTCACCATAGTGATTCGTTATTACAACAGGAGGGAGCAAGACAGAAACTATCTTTGCGATTTGCTGGTTCTTCTTTATGGTACCCCATTATTCAGGTAAGAGTGAGGGAGAAAAAGGTTAGAGGTGCGAGTGAGATAGATAGTGACGCTATCTGGGATCGTGCTATTTAGGATAACAGTACGGTCAGTACGCGTCACTGCCTCCTGCCGTTACTACGCACCTCTCTCTTATTGTTACCATTGATCACGTACTACGATTTAAAGCTTTGTTTATTGGACTCGATTACTCTTTGTGCTCTGGACTTTGAAACGAACTCTTTACGACGACCTTTGCCTGTGTTTGGACAGTTTGTGTTTTGTGTGTGCTACCATGGCGACCTACACTCCGCAAGAATACGCAAATATGCACTACATTTATGGAGAATGTAGAGGTAATGGACGAGCTGCAGCGAGACTTTACAGAGAAAGGTATCCGAGAGCTACGCGATATCCCGACCATCGAGTTTTCATTAATGTGCACAGATCACTATGTGACGGGCGGTTCCCCAATCAAGTAGCTGGTGAAGGACGACCCGTAAATGACTTCATACGCGATGAAGTTTTAGAGGCGGTGTCGGCAAATCCAAGCATCTCTGTGCGAGGAATAGAAGCTGATACGGGGATACCGAAGAGCACAGCACACAGTATTCTCCAAAAAGAAGAATATCATCCGTACCACGTACAGCGAGTGCAAAGTCTTTTACCTCGAGACTATCCGAGCCGAGTCGCGTTTTGTGAAACAATCCTGCAAAAACATCGAGAAGACGAAAACTTTATCGACAAAATTTTGTGGTCAGATGAATCAACATTTAAGAAGGATGGCTACATGAACCTACACAACTTGCACGAGTGGCATGTGGAAAATCCGCACTTGATGCGAGAAGATAGATCCCAGTACCGGTTCAAAGTGAACATGTGGACCGGTATTCTCTGTGGGAATATTATTGGTCCATTTGAGATGCCCGAGAATTTGACTGGCGAATCATATTTAAATTTTCTTCAAAATGATTTGCCAAACTTACTAGAAGAGACCCCACCAGATATGTGGTTCCAACACGACGGCTGTCCAGCACATTTTCGCGTATCCGTTAGAGAGTTTTTGGACGAGCAATACCCGAACAGGTGGATTGGGCGATCAGGAACAATCCCGTGGCCAGCCCGCTCACCTGACTTAAATCCGCTGGATTTTTTTTTCTGGGGAACTATGAAGGAGCTCGTTTATGCGAAGCCCATTAATGACATCGCTGACCTTCGTGAGAAGATAACACAAGCAGTGCAGGTGATACGTCAAAAAAGTTACTCGCGAAACATAAAGCGGTCCTTTTTAAGGAGAGTGAGAGCTTGTATTGCCGCGGGTGGTCAACATTTTGAACATTTATTGTAATAAAATATCTTTAAACTAACATTCTTTGCTTTTATTCTACTGGGAACCCATCTACCTGTGTGTATTTCCTTCTTGCTCACTCTTGGAACCGAAGTAAATAATAGTAGTAACATAACAGTTTCTAAGATAAGAAAGGGTCCGACAGTTACCGTTAGTAGGTAGGCACTTCGTAAAAATTGGGTTGTTGAGTAAAAATATTATCAACATTTTTTTTTTCAAATTAATGTGTAAGTATTATACCTTTTTAAAAAGAGGAATAAACGCGTCAAAATTTGACGTCACTTGCCATACTATTTTGGTACATTTTTTTTACACTACAGTCGGTCAAAGTTGCGAAATTCAATAGTTTTCCATATCACCTTTAGTTAAAATAATATTTTATTTTAAAATGGTACAATAAGTACTTTATTTTTACATTCTATTTAGACACAGCAATACCCTAGATTACAAAACCTCCAAGAAATATCGAAATTATCAGCATTAGCAGTCACAGCATTCAAAAGTATGTCACAGGGTGCTCATTTCCCCTTTTTTTTTGAAATCAGTATAATTCTGTAAGTACATGGGGTGGATTTTTTAAAATATTTTTCTGAGTACTGTTAGAACTTGGGGCATCATGGGAATCCAGTTGGACGCCAGGTTCTTGGACACCCTGTATAGGTACCTATCAATTCACTACGAATAAAGCGTCACGTCGCGCATGTCTGCGGTAGCCTTAAAACGTAATAAAGAAAACAACACGGCTGTGACTAGAACCTCCAGTTTCTGAAAGTCATTCTAATGTGTGAAGACGAAAATCAACGAGAATTTATTTAACAACCCTACCGCCTGTAATCTCAGAATTGGTGAGCTACGACTGTAGAAGTCTGTCATTGATCCGATAAAAGTCGCGATAAGCTGTTGGCCGGATTCAGTAATTGCTATCATGATGGGGTTATGAAAAACAGCCAGTGTATATTGCGCGCACGATGCGTCGCAATGCTATATCTGCCGATAAGAATATTAACAACTAACTTCTGCCCGCGACTTCGTTGAAGAGTGTCTTTGGAGTTCTTGCCCGTTCTTCTCCATAGAGATCTACGTTTTGGAATGGCAAGTAGCTTCAACTTTCTGACTAACTGACCGACTATTTGACAGTTCAAGTGCCTGTAAATGGTTTAATTGAAATAAATGCTTTGAGTTTGAGTTCGCGTGGAAGTCGTCACCACAATAAATTAAAATAACAGCCACATTTTTATAAAACTTTCCTGTATACTACGTTTGTAGTTTTGATCCCAGCCGCCACAATATACAGAGAGTCAGGACTGATGACGCAGGAGCAAGTGACGTACAGTGTGAGAAGCAGCTCGTTCTGAGATGACACCCGCCTTCAGTAGCAATTTTCCATTGCTTGCGAAGTTGCAGAATGGATGAACGCCTGCGTTCCTGCATGTAGTACCATCTAATGGCACAACACTGATACCCTGACTGATGAATTCTTACAGATTATTCCTGATACACGGCTATCAATAAAATAATATAACAGTAGATGGTAAACACACGGGATTTCTCATTAAAACTAACCACAGATATTTATTTTTATTATAACCATAGGTGACAGAATAAAAAGTAAGTAGGAGGCAAAAGTCCTCGCGCATATTTGGGAGTGGCGCGAGGAGGCGAAACGCTTGACTCCGATGCCGCGAGAAATCGCGGCACAGCGGACAGAGCTCCGACGGGATGTCATGGCGTCATGGAGAGTGCGATTGTCGCAACCCAGTGCTGGGCACGCCACTATTGCGGCGATAAGTCCCCTTTTTGAGGAGTGGCTGGAGAGGCGCCACGGCGTCCTCACCTTCCGCCTGACGCAGGTCCTCACCGGACACGGCTGTTTCGGGAGGTACCTACCTGTTTCGGATAAGGCGGGAGGAAACGCCCGGGTGCCATCACTGCGTGGATCGCCCGGAGGACACGGTGGAGCATACGGTGGAGGTATGCCCGGCTTGGGCAGAGCACCGCCGTGTCCTCGTGGAGGCGATCGGTGGCGGGGATCTCTCGCGTCCGGTCCTGGTCCAGGCCAGTGGCGGCTGGTGCCTCAGAAAACCGGTGGTGCACTACATGGGCTTAGTGAATATTTTCAAATAAAATATACAATTTTTACCTTATAAAAAGGACATCCTATAGACTATGCCTCGTAGTCTACGGGAAACTGGCAGGTATAGCGAGGCGCAGTGATGAGATGCAGGCGACGACACAAAACATTACACACACACAACACATTTTCTAAATTGTATCTACTCTATATTGTATTTTACACTCATGTTTACTCACAAAATGTTCACTATTTTCTTAGATAATAAGTAATTAATTACGCAGGTACAAAATTAGTCTGCAATCGCGCGCGAAAAGTAACAATAACACGTGCGTACTGCGTAGGTCAAGGCCTCGGGTCATGCATGCGAAAGCGAGGTGTCCCCGCTACCCCCACCGCCCGAGAATCTTTCGTATTCTTTCGGCAGTTTCCGGTCGCGTGCGGCGCACTTAGCTATCCTATCCTAAAAATGCATACATTTTGTTGTCCACTCAACAGTCCAAGGGTACTACATTCCCCGAAAAAACTCTTGCCTTAACTGTCCATGGGGAATACATTCCCCGAACGAAATCGTTCATTTTAAACGTGTACAGCACTAAAGTCCGGTGATAGTCGCACAGTAACAAAATACTAGATGGCGCTATATGAAATTTGTCATCCGCGCGAGTAAATTTAACCTGTGCAAGGAAAACATAATATTTAGAAAAAAAAAAGTGAAAGTGACAGTTCGACTTTCTTGTAAACAAACTGTTATTGTGTGTGGAGCTCAAATCAAAATGTGTAAGATTGCTGTTTTTATACCTTATTTCTATTGTTATTGTACATCAAATTAAACGTGAAGACATTTTCTTAACGAAATATGCATTACTACGAAAATTTCAAAATGGTTACATAGAATAATTTTGCTGGAAAAGCTATATGATCACTACGCGATCATCGTTTGATGATTCTATATTGTTTACAATGTATTCTAATTGGATTCTAATTGGTTCTTTGTAATAAATATAAGATAATTCTTCACTATTAGTACGATAGGCATTAACAAACGAAATATATTGAGATGGGGTCTAGAAATGATTAAAATGCAACTCGTTACAGTGTTGGTGAGTGGACCTTTTGAGGTCTGGGTCAGGATGACTGGACCAAGAGAGATTTTTGAAGTTTGAGCAATACCAAGTTTTAGTACCTATTTGGTACTATTTGGTACCAGACATCAAATAATTGGTACCTCTCTACAGAGGGAAAATTATTACGAGGAAAGTGGCCAGCCATTCTGACTTCAGAATGGCTGGACCAAGTCGGCTGCACCTAGTTGTAGGTATTATAACTAGTTCATCTTTTCATTAAAATTTAGTACCTCATTGGTACCTCAACATATGTTTTTCTTAATTTTTTTCGATAAGCCAAAAAAAAGTTACACCTACAAGAAGTTTTGCATATATATATAATAATGTTTATTTTTGTACTAAGAAAATTACCGAAAATAAATCATAACACATAAATATTACGTTTATTTATTCATTGATTGACACATTAATATTTTTTTACATATAAATAACAGTGTGCATACATTTTGTTTTTACTAATTATCTACATTGCCGCAGAGGGTCCAAATGGCAATGTTACGACGACATGTCAAGTAGAATCACAATTAGTAAAAACAAAATGTGTGTATAACTTTTTTTTTGGATTATCGAAAAAAAATAAGAAAAACATATGTTGAGGTACCAATGAGGTACTAAATTTTAATGAAAAGATGAACTAGTTATAACACCTACAACTAGGTGCAGCCGACTTGGTCCAGCCATTCTGAAGTCAGAATGGCTGGCCACTTTCCTCGTAATAATTTTCCCTCTGTAGAGAGGTACCAATTATTTGATGTCTGGTACCAAATAGTACCAAATAGGTACTAAAACTTGGTATTGCTCAAACTTCAAAAATCTCTCTTGGTCCAGTCATCCTGACCCAGACCTTTAGAGAAGTACTTGACTTTGTTTATTTTTTCATGACAGAAAACTAAATATTTATACTGAGATATTGGTGTCATTTTAAAGGGTATATTATATACTATTAAAATAGAAAAAAATTGTAACCAGTAACTGTTATAATTTTCTTGTAAAACTCGAAAAAAAAAAAAAAAACGTTATTTTTTATTTCTCCAACTTTATAATTTATTTTCATCCTTTATTGTTACTTAGAGT
Organism: Xanthia togata; assembly: GCA_963853775.1. Taxonomy (NCBI): domain Eukaryota; kingdom Metazoa; phylum Arthropoda; class Insecta; order Lepidoptera; family Noctuidae; genus Xanthia; species Xanthia togata. The sequence continues at coordinate 17,147,976 of OY970809.1, forward strand.
AATTTACTTGTAATTAAATTAAAATTTGGATTCTTTGAGCTTTCCGTGAGTATTTTTTATTCGAATGTAGCTATAACCGTTTTTCAGTAGTAATCGTTTTTGTTGAGAGCGTCTCGCGCGGTCATAAAAAAGTAAGTGACATTTCCTGCGCGGACCGGCGGGGGGGGAATCGCCGCGCGGCTTGGACCGTTGAGTGGTGCATCTTCCGTCTCACTCACGCGCCCGGCGGTTTACATCTTGTTTCATAGAAGTTGTTAGAGCTCGCTGCGTGAGCTTTCGCGAGCGCACGGGGCCGTTTTTATTCAAACAAAAATAAGATTTATTTCTTTTGCAGTAGAAATCAAAACAGGTCAGCTTGATTTACTCAACTCCAATAACAAAACCATGTTATCATAAACGTAATTTCTGTGTAGGGTAGGTAGTATTATGGATAGTTATATGTATAGATCATTGTTTTGAAAGTTTATACCTTAGGTTTATACTGTATATATAGTATGGTATGAGTAGAAGGTAGCTGTATATTAGAAGGTTTAAAATGGTAGTGCGGCGCACGAGCGCACCTAAGGCACAGCTGCCACTGGTCCAGGCCATGGTACGGAGCGAGAGGGCATGGGAGGCCGTCACCTCCTTCTGCGAAGCAGTAATGCTCGCGAAGGAGGAGGCGGAGCGCGTGAGGGAGAGGCAAATTTCGGAGGATTTAGGAGGAGACGCCCCGGGCGTCGGGAATCGATCGCGGATTCCCGGCCACCGTAGGCGCGGGCTTGCGGACGGTGAGCAATGGGTAGCTTGCCGTCCGGTAAGGACCAGGCCCGGGTCGACGGCGCGTTGTGTTCCACGCGCGCCTCAAAGAGTGTCAGCGAGTGAAGGGGTCCGATGAGACCATTGCCTGCCGGGGTTGCGGGAAAGTCCGAAAGGGATACCGTGGCCCCCTGGCATTGCACAGGCAAGAGATGGAACACGGGTGGGTTTTAGTCAGTAAAAGTCTGACACGCCCTCCCGCTCCACCCAGAGCGGGAGACGTCATTTGATGGTTTCCCACCCAAAAAAAAAAAAAAAAAATAGCCCTTTCCCTACTCTCAAGGCAAAAGCTTCACCACAGTAAGGCAACCCCAACAAATTTTGATACAGGGCCTATTTAGGACTCGCTATGTCACTGGGTTCAAGTAATATCTAAGCACAGTTCAACATATAACACAATTTCAGGTACAACATCAGCCGCGACACATTCGAAGAAACCCGCGAGGTGTGCCAGCTGATCCAAGATCGTGTATTCACGCCCTGCCTCGAGAACGTTCCAGAACACTTCGAGCACATAGCGCGCGTCATGCTGGACGGCATGTGGTCCGTCAACCCCACGGTGGAGACGGACGGCTTCCTGTACTGGTGCCGCGTGCTGGCCGACGTGCCCGGCTACATCTACAGCGAGAACGACAGGATACAGCTGCAGATCAAGTTGAAGAAACATTTGAAGGGAAAATCTCTTGATACAGGTGAGTTTTTAATAGTTTTGAAAAGAAAGTAAAGGTTTTGGCTGGTCAAAAAGAGCTAAGACCCAAAGTAACAGGTATTCACATCTTTCATTTTGGTCGACAGGCGTGGAGTCGACAGAGCTCATGTCCAAACCGGCCGTCGACGGCCTCCCCAAGGCCGCCCCTCGCCTCCTCTACTACAAAGACTACGACACCGTGGACAGCGCGCCCTTCTACAAACAACTAAACTTCAAAGCCAAGTACAAGATGTTCCTCTACAACCTCTACATGACTCTGTACTCCTCCTACCTAGGAAGGCTGTATTTCAACCTCAACTACAAGTTCAATGTACTCCTCATGAGGCACTTCCCTTATTTGGCTTTCATCAGATTCGGCATCAAAGAGTCTCTTGTTAACATCTTCGAGGAGGACCCGACAGACGACACTATACCTAAGCCTAACGCAGAGTACAACAAGCCGCAGCCGCCCGAGCCCTTCTACAAGGCTGCGCTCAGTCTAGTTTGGTAGTACGTCAATTTTATCTACCTTCTGACTCAGTAAACAGTGACTATCGATGTGATTATGTTTTGCGCATACAATCAGCAGTAGTTGGTGTACGACGCGATAAGTGGACTAACACCTCATTGTTTCCACATTATGATTTTTTACTTGGATCATATGAAAATGTGTAATGAACATTTTGCAGTCGTGTAATTATTTATTATAAGTATTCTTTGGTCATTCCCTAGATTATTATAGATAAATAATGCGATATTGGGTGACGGTGTTGGGTCATAGCTGATTTAGTTATTAGTCTTGGATGAATACTATGTAAAACATAGTATGTATTGAGTAACTACCTCTACACTGTAGCAATAAAGATAGTGTTTCACATTATGACTTGATAAAATGCGTTTCATCAAATAGTTCCTTTGCCGTACATTTGGCTCCACTGTTAAACTTTAACAGCGGACCATTAGGTAGCCGTAGCGTATTCGTGTTCGTAATAAAACAGTGAAGCCAACATTATGGCATACGAAATATTTGATGAAACGCACTGTAGCGTTAGCAAAACGATTATTATTTTGACAACAACAGTTTTAAAGGTATCTTTGACAAAATTTCGATAGTGAGTTCATTATTTTTTTATTGACCACGGCTGAGTGCATTTTTGTTATCAACGTGCATAAAATTAGCGCGGTTCCAAGATTAATTGTTTGTTTTTAATTGTGCAGGGTTATATTATAGACAAATGAGATTTACATAGACGTAGTCATGTGTAATGTAGGTAAATCATAATAAGGTAATATTAATTCATGAAATCATGTTGCTATGTATTTTATGACCTGTTCCATATTAGAAACTATATTCGGTACTAACCATTGAATTTGACATTACGTTTTGTAAATATAATCTAGTTATTGTCACAGCTATGCGAACAAAGCAATTGGTACTTTTACAATATTAACTGTTGCATGCACAGAGATTAGTTTAAAATATATGTAATTAACCATGTGTATGTACAACATTATTTACCCAAGCAATTTGGAATGCATTTTATAATTATTTGAAACATTGATCTGACCTCTGACGTCAATTGTGAAATTGACGTCAGAGTTTAATGCTGTGACGCTATTTATACTTATGTATTATTGTACAATGCACAACATATTTTATCTTAGATGTAAAGATTAAACTTATTATGACAATATATTTAATTAATTTATATCTTAATTTAGATTTTGTAATGGTTGTAATTGTTTACATTTTATTGAGATATCTTTTCAACAAAATGCATATTATTTGAGAATCACACCTTGTTTTATTTGTGTACCGCACACCTGGCGAAGCGCGGTTGTCACTTCAAAACAAACACCAATATTGAATTCCTTATCACGTTCAGTGCCAGAAGACCTCCTGGAGGGTTCACCTAGTCGCATATGGGATGCCCTCGCAGAATGCTCATTACAAATGTAGGCGTTTCTTAGCGAATACAGCATTATAAATCATGAAAATAAAATCTGATGTATATTTTAACAAGATTTATTAGAATACGAGTTGGTTTTTAAATACATTTTTTTTTTTTTTAATTATTCGTTTACAAATTCTCATAAAATATTAAAAGGTTGTGAACTACGTATAGCGCAAGACCCCTTGGTGGGAAATCATCAAATGACTTCTCCCGCTCTGGGTGGAGTGGGAGGGCGTGTCAGACTCTTACTGACTAAAACCCACCCGTGTTCCTTTGTTGCCTGTGCAATGCCAGGGGGCCACGGTATCCCTTTCGGACTTTCCCGCAACCCCGGCAGGCAATGGTCTCATCGGACCCCTTCACTTGCTGACATCTCTTTGAGGCGCGCGTGGAACACAACGCGCCGTCGACCCGGGCCTGGTCCTTACCGGACGGCGAGCTACCCATTGCTCACCGTCCGCAAGCCCGCGCCTACGGTGGCCGGGAATCGGCCTGCGATTCCCGACGCCCAGGGCGTCTCCTCCTGCGGCGGCTAGGGGCGTGAGAGCGCGAACTTTGCCTCTCTCTCACGCGTTCCGCCTCCTCCTTCGCGAGCATTACTGCCTCCCATGCCCTCTCGCTCCGTACCATGGCCTGGACCAGGGCCGGACGCGAGAGATCCCCGCCACCGATCGCCTCCACGAGGACACGGCGGTGCTCTGCCCAAGCCTCCACCGTATGCTCCACCGTGTCCTCCGGGCGATCCACGCAGTGATGACACCCGGGCGTTTCCTCCCGCCTTATCCGAAACAGCCGTGTCCGGTGAGGACCTGCGTCAGGCGGAAGGTGAGGACGCCGTGGCGCCTCTCCAGCCACTTCTCAAAGAGGGGACTTATCGCCGCAATAGTGGCGTGCCCAGCGCAAGACCCCCTGAAAATACTATTTGAATTTCGTCTACAGTTTATAGTTTTACAGTGTTAACACGGTTTTAAACCTAATGCCGTTGACCGTCCGCGATGGTTAACTTTAGCGCAAACGTAATGCCGGTGACCCTCCCGGAGGGTTCACTTCCAATATGTATGGATGGCGTATAAGTTCTATGAAAAGTGGGTGGAGTCAAAAGTGTTAAAATACAAGTCGAAAATGGAAGAGCTAATGGATGTTTAGCTATTTGCAACTTCATTTCAACTCCCGCAAAGTCGATATTTGTTTGGAAGTGACAACCGAGCAGCTTTGCGCTTCGCCAGGTACTCTATTCCGACCCAACGTAGGAAGTTATTCACTGTTATCGTGACGCCACTGGTTGCCAAAAACCAACTAATTATTAACTATAAGGAACCGCATGAACCTGAACCTGCATAGCACGCGGAGAGTTCAGGGTTCTAGTCTCAGTTCCGGTTGACTGCTGGATATGAAAATAACGAATCTATAATTTGTAAAGGTTATAAAAGGCCGCAGGAATCCGCTGGATGCGGGAGGCACAGAATCGGCCGAAGTGGCGGTGCTTGCCTATGTTCAGCAGTGGACGTCTTCGCTGAAATGGTGATGATGATGAATGTGAAAACTAACTAACTGCTTTATCTAGTTTTTCATTAGATTTTTACTGATTACGATCGTTTTACTGTTTTAGGCACGCATTTGTGCCGTCCGGCGTCCACCCGACTACTTCCAAACTTACCGGAGCTCTTTTAGATCAAACTTTAAAAACAAAACACGTTTAAATCTCAACACTAATTTTATTTAAAGAAATCCTTTGCCTTTAGCCTCGTGCGCTTAGCGACATTGATCTGCAGTAGGTTGTCCGTGAGGTCTTCAGTGACGCCGACGTCACCGTGTGCGCGCGGGGTGCGCGACGTGCGCGGCGTGCGGGGCGCGCGCGGGCTGCCCCGGCGCGCCACGAGCGGGCGCGGCGTACGCGGGGACGGCGAGCGGCGCGGCGACGCGTGGGACAGGATGCCCATGTCGTTGGGCGTGAGCTTCAGGCGCGGAGATAACAAGTGTTTGGCTGCCAACTTACGTGCTGCGGGCGACATGCTGGCTAGGCGCTCCGTGTTTGATCTGAAGCTGTGAAAAATATCATACGTTTAAAATACATAAGTATACGAAATCAAAACGGACAAATTATGATAGAGCGTCATGCAAGTAATTTATGTCATCGACATAAGGTTCAAATGACTGACGCGCGTTCGTGAAATGCAGAAATGCAACTACACATGGAGTAATTGTACAACACGCACGCTTACGGCGAGCCGTAAGCGCGCGCGGCAGTGGTGTGCTGCAGTCGGGAGGGGTGAGAGGGGCAAGGGTGGACGAAGTACACGTAAGCTCGGCTAAGGAGAGACGCGCGGGGACGACGAGCCGTAAGGGCGGGAACTGCAAGTTGACCACGCACCCACCGCGGATCGTGAGCTTGTCCCGAGGCGAGGCGATTACGTTACGATTCCGATTAGCGTGTGTTGCAGTAGGGAGTTTCATACAAAGAATACTGTATGGCTCAAGTTGATACGGTGACGATCTCTTTCCGAGTTGATATGTTTGCTGTGTCCTTTAATCTGCGGTCACCCTTACAGTACATTCATCGCGAAGTGGGGCGTGTCATCGTGGATGACACTACCAGCACGCGTAACATGACAATAATAGAAACGGATTTTCTACGATTATTGTCAAATTCAAATTATAAAATTTCGACCTCCTTTATAGAACCCATAAACCCTTAAAACTCAACATGTAGGTAATCATTTTTCACATTTTCCATACAAAAAGTGTGTAGCGGTTACACCACCACATTCGTATGTGGCGGTGTAACCGCTACACACTTTTTTTACAAACTTGTTCATACGAACTACGCATCAACGACATGACGTCACACAAATCCTGCATCGCGCAATTAGAGTTTACCGCGCGAACGACATATACAGGGTGTTTGGCAGAACGTTGAACATACGAAAATGGTGGATAGGTGGGGTCATCTGCTACTTACTCAACCCATTTTTTTTTTTTTTAAATGCAAGTTGAAATTTAGTTTCAAGTATTTTTTTACATATTTCTGTAAGTTTGAGGACTTATAACTTTTTTTCTAGCTAACATCTGAATAAAGCAATAGTTTTATAAGAATCTACCAACATTAACGATAAAAAAAAAATGCCTGTTTTATCCATTTGTGATAAAAAATACACTCTAAAGTTAAGAAAGTGGTGAAACTAGAAGAAAGCAAAAAAATTTTTTTTTTTAATGTCCTGGGGTCCAGGGCCAATTAAATTAGGGCTGAGTAAGTAGCAGATGACCCAATCTATCCACCATTTTCGTATGTTCAACGTTCTGCCAAACACCCTGTATAAGACTATCCGACATCAACAGTCGGGCAGTCGAGTCGGCCCGCGAGACACAACACCCGTATGGTCGGAGGATCCTCCCTTTTATATGGTGGATGAGTGGACTTTACACCCTGTTCCTCATGCTCCTAAAAGTGAAATATTCCATATGCAAGTCGAGGATGCCACGCGAGCGCGCCTCTGGCTCTAAAAAAAATTCACGCGGTACGGCAAACAAGTACGAGATTTCTTTTGCCAAAAGTAAGGAATTTTAGTGATCGTTTAGTTCGGTATACAAGAAAATCGGCACAAATGTCTCACAAATCTTTTATAATAACATTTAATCACTTTTATTATAGATAGTCTAAACCTGTAAAGTATGAAGGAAAATTCATTGATTTCTAACGCTTCTTTCGTGTACCTACAGTGAGTTGAGATAATATTTACCGCGCATCATTAAGTCCGTCTAGCGTGTTGCCAAATAAAATGATAACGTTTCCACGTTTAGACTGCGGCCGAGTTTTGTAACAACGTGTTATAATGATAGCGTATAAAACAACGCGCTAGAAAAATAGATTGTATAGTCTATAACACGTCTATAGTTTATAGCGGATTTGAACATCACTATTCGAAAAGCTCTCGAAACGACAATGTTGGGCGCATGTCGTGCGCGCAAAATTGGCGCTCCGTCACAGGCGGGACTGGCGGGAGAGAAGCGCAGCGCAAGTTAAGCAACATGGCAACACGACAAACGGCGATGTTTGCAGTTTGCTAAGCGATGTATTATTTCGTGCCTGTTATCACTTCACCGCTATTCGTGAATCTTTTTATTCACTCATTGAAGTGAGGACTAACCGAAAAAAAAACCGGCCAAGTGCATGTCGGACGACGCACAATGAAGGGTTCCGTAGTTGGGATGAATTTATCGCAAGAAAAAACTTAACTTTGTAGTCGAAAAATATGTCATCCCATACGGAATGTATGGGAGGACATGTTTTTGCAACCGCAAATGTAAGTTGGTCGATTATTACTCGGTTAACTTGTAAAGCCTACTTAGCTGTGATAGTTTTTCTTTTAAATTCGTTATATTATATACTACCGGGATTTTTTTCACATATCCAAAACCAACCGCCCTATCTCCGTCCTCCCAATAATCTCAAAAGTATTTGAAAAAATATTATATAAACGTTTAGATGATTACCTCAAAACTATAAACTTCTTCTCTAAAAAACAGTATGGTTTCCGTGCAAAATCAAACACTTTAACTGCAACAATTGACCTTGTGACCAATCTAAAAAATAATATTGATGAAAAATGCGCAGCACTTGGCATATTTATTGACCTGAAAAAGGCATTTGATACAATTAGCCATAGTCTCCTTCTCCAAAAACTGCATGAAATCGGCATCAGGGATACTGCCCATGACCTGTTCCGGTCTTATCTCTCTAATAGACAACAAATTGTACGGATTGGTGATATGCAAAGTAGTTGCGAAACATTAACCTACGGCGTACCGCAGGGGTCCATTCTCGGTCCCCTGCTGTTCATATTATACGTGAATGACATACATAACCTGAATCTGGCGGGCGACATAATACTTTATGCTGATGACACAAGCCTATTTTTATTTGGAAACAATATCGAAGAGATCATCGAACGAGCACAACAAGACTTAAACACTCTCTCCAGATGGTTCCAAGACAATTTGCTCACTGTTAATACCTCTAAAACAAAATATATTATTTTTAGTGCTAGGAACAAAAAAGTCACAAACATCTCAAACCTACATATAAATAACGAAACTATAACCCAAGTTTCTTCAGAGAAGTATCTTGGTCTCCATCTAGATAAACATCTGACTTGGCAGACACATCTAGATAAACTAAGATCTAGACTATCTTCTGTCATGGGCGCACTTCGAGGGATCGTCCGCTGTTTGCCGACATCTGTTAGGTATATCATTTACAACTCTATGGTAAAACCTCACCTAGAATACCTAATAGAGGTGTGGGGCACTGCAGCTAAAACACACTTAAAGCAAATTGAAATATGTCAAAACAAAATAATAAAACTCTTATTCCATTACCACTACCTAACTCCGACAGAAAAAATTTATAAAGAAACAAAATTGATGACACTATCACAGATATATAAATATAACACATGCATATTAGTACATAAGCTATTAAACAAAAATATACACTCTAAAATAACATTTACAAAAAAAGGGCAAACACAAAAACGTAGCACTAGACGAAAAAACAACATTTGCTTAAGACCACCACGAACTAATTATGGAAGAAAAAATATACTATACGAAGGAGCAGAGTTGTATAATAAATTACCCAATGATATTAAAGAGATACAGTCCTTTACTTTATATAAAAAAACCATAAAACACCACATCTTAAAAGATTTCTCTAGGTTTTAAATTTAACCCACCACACCTAATTTAATTTACATCTGTATCAATTGTTATTACACAATTTTACTAATTTGCTAAGTACAACGATAAATATAATACCTACTCTGTATTTCCGAAACATTACAGTACGAGTACATATAAATGGTTCAATGTGTAATTGCTATTGACTTGCCTTCAAGAATTGATATGTAATAGTACACTCACTTTTTCCTTTTACCCACAACACTGTTGAAACTGTTTGTCTACTAAATAACTTATTTATTTACGAGTACCTACCTTCTTCATTAGTAATTCTTATATTTAGTTTTAAGATTACCTTGTATTTCTCATATTAAGTGAATTGTATTCTTTTTGAGAAATAAATGTCTTAAACCTTAACCATTTAGCTGGCAGGGGGAGGAGGACACTTGACTCTTACAAAAAATTTGCACTTTAAAGCCTAATATTTCGTAAACGGATCCCTGACTCCAAAAAATGATTTTCACAAAATCAATACGAGGGCGACACAAAGTTCTTAGAAAATAAAATACTGAACAAACTAGCAAGTTATTAGCTTTATTATATCTTTTAAAAATAATGTCCATTTACATCAATACATCGCTGCATCCGATGAAATCAATGAGAAAAGCACTTGGCCCACTCGTCCTTCCGTTTCAAAATGCCGTCGAAGAGACCACCTCTTCGACGGCATTTTGAAACGCAGCCACTGCTTCCTCGGCGTCCATAAAACGTTTTCCTCGAAGTTTTTCTTTTATTTTCGGAAATAAATAAAAAGCGCAAGGTCGGGGCTACTATGGCGGGTGACCCAGTAATTTCACGTCTGACGTCGCCAAGTAGTCGATTGTTTGCTTGGCGGTGTGCGACGAGGCGTTGTCGTGGTGAAGCAGGATCCTACTGCGAGGTCGTGTCTCCCGAACTTTTTCTAAGACAAGTGGCAATCAATTGTTAGTGTACCACTCTGCATTAGGTAACTGTTTTTCGATCCTCTAAAACAATATTGTTGCGTAATGAACTGTCCTTCCGAAGAACGATGCCACCATCTTTTTTCCCACGGTTCGACCTCTCTTCACTTTATTTGGCAACTCCTCGGAAGGTAACATCCAGACAGTCGAATTCTCTTAGTTTCAGGATCGTAATAATAAATCCAGCTTTCGTCACCCGTAAGTATATCGAACACAGCATTTGAGTCACCTCTGTTAAATCTTTGAACCACTTCACCACACCAATCAACACGACGGGGTTTTTGGTCCTCTGTCAAATTATGAGGTATCCACCGGGCACAAAGCTTCCTGACCGTTAAATGTTCATGGAGCATTTTGTGCACTTGATTCATACCAATACCTAAGCTTGTCCGAATCTGCTGATAAGTTACTCTTTTGTCAGTTTCGATCATACGCCGCACAACACTGATGTTATCTTCAGTCGTCGCTGTAGAAGGCCGTCCCTCACACAGATCATCGGTTCGGTCATTAGTGCGACCACGTTTAAACTCATTAAACCAGTTGTAAACAATGGCACGAGATGGGGCTTCATCCTGAAAGGCCAATCGAAGTCTATCATAACTTTCTTGTTGACTTAAATGACATCAAAAGTCATAAAAAATCATTGTACGAAAATATTCTCGCGTAAGTTCATGCTGACGTGACACAGTTTTCAATTTGCCGCCAAATCGTAAACAAATGACAAATTAATAAAATACTTATACAATAATATTGGCAAAGAGTTCCATTTTCAAAATTTTAACTTATTTTTTTATTATATCGTTTAATAAAGTGGCTAGTTCTAAAAACTTTCAGTGTCGCCCTCGTATTTTTCAACGACACCCCACACTATGGGATAAATGAGTTTTTGTAATGTTTTTATTTTACCAATTTGTCGGCGTGATTAATATTAGGCAACTATGAATTTGGCGTTTTATTTAGAGAATTTTAAAGAAGTTGCATTTTTCATACTAACATTTTCTTAATTTATTAAACAACCATGAATGCCACCAACCACAACCAACCACTAATGTTTTAAAACTTTTATGCACTAATGTTTAAAAACTAAGATAACGTATGCCACTTAGATTAAAAGACAAAAATAAGTTTTGGCTAAGTTTTAAAACAAATAACCTCCGTTGGCTTTAACCAATGGGCCACTCCGGGTATTTATAAAAGTAGAGCGAGACTATACGAGTTATATGGTTTGAAAAAATATAGGTTTGATACTCCTTTCCTAGAGTATGTCAAAAAATATTCAAAATTATTTAAAAAGGTTAGTGTTTTAGCTAAATCAAAATTTTTAAGCGATACAATTAAAAATTGCAATAATAAAGTAAAAACGACTTGGAAAATTATTAACAATGAAACGGGTAAATCGGTTAAGCAAGATAAACAACTCGAGATTATGGTCGATAGTAAATTAGTTACTAAAGCAGCTGACGTAGCTGAGGCGTTTAATGAGTTTTTTGCCAACATACCTATAACTACGACTCGCTCCTTAAATTCGTCCCCATCTAAAGCCGAAAACCTTCTGCTTAGTAGTGTGTCTAAAAGTAGTCGCATATTTAGCTTCGAACATGTAACGCCTCGTGATGTAGTTAATGTTTTTAACACACTCAAGTGTAAAAACACTGGTGATTACTGGGGAATCTCCATTAAACTTTTAAGTAATCAAATCAAAATCAAAAAATCAAAACTGTTACTTTTAATAAATGTGTTGATTTAGGAACTTTTCCTGATCTCATGAAGTAGTAAAGTCATACCATTATTTAAATCAGGTAATAAAAATGACGTTGGCAATTTCAGGCCTATTTATATTTTACCAGCATTCAGCAAAATATTTGAAAAGTTAATACTCAAGCAGTTGCTAAGACATTTTAATTTAAATAGCCTTCTTCATAATGAACAATATGGCTTTACAAAGGGTCGTTCGACTACAGATGCGGGTGTTGCTCTGCTGAAACACATATTTAACGCATGGGAGAACTCTCAAAATGCTATTGGAGTTTTCTGTGATCTCTCCAAAGCCTTTGATTGCGTGCACCATGACACGCTTTTGCGTAAACTGCGTCATTACGGTGTGCTAAACGAAGCTCTAAACGTTTTAAATTCGTATTTAAATAATAGGTCGCAATGTGTAGATGTTGATGGTGTAAAATCTTCCGGGCTACCAGTTCAGTTTGGTGTACCTCAATGCTCAATACTGGGTCCATTCTTGTTTTTAGTGTATATCAATGACTTACCATTCTATTTAAAGGATATCTGTGAAGTTGTACTGTTTGCAGATGATACTTCTCTTATTTTTAAAGTAGACAGGAATAGACAAGATTTTGACGATGTAAACAGTGCACTGTCAATGGTTACGGATTGGTTTACGACAAATAACCTAGTTCTCAATGCCAAGAAAACGAAATGTGTAAAGTTTGCCCTCCCAAATGTTAGAAATCTAGGACCCAACATCGTCTTAGATAAAGAGGTGCTTGTAACTGTAAACTCGGCAGTTTTTGTGGGCATAACAGTAGATGCTAAACTTCAGTGGGGCCAACATATATCGAGCCTAGCGGGAAGGCTCAGTTCGGCCGCCTACGCTGTCAGAAAAGTAAGACAATACACTGACGTTGATACAGCTCGGTTAGTATATTTTAGTTATTTTCATAGCGTTATGTCCTACGGTATTCTGCTTTGGGGCAAAGCTGCAGATATTCAAAATATATTTGTCCTCCAAAAACGAGCTATTCGAGCAATTTACCAGCTAGGTGCCAGAGTTTCTCTGAGAGATTTTTTCAAAGATATCGGTATCCTCACAGTGGCATCACAATACATCTTCGCCAACATCTTATATATTAGGCAGAATATACACATAGACACTAAAAACAGTGATATTCACAATGTTAACACTAGAAGTAAGGATACGACTACGTGCTCCCTCCCACCGGCTTCATAAGGTTCATAACTCATTTGTTGGGCTTGGTATAACCTTTTATAACAAGCTACCCTCTTGTTTGCTAGATTTGCCTTTTAATGCGTTTAAAACTAAAGTAAAGTCCAACCTTTGTTCAAAGGTATACTATTCTATCAACGACTACTTAAATGATAAGAATAGTTGGTCGCTGTGATTAACTCAAGACAATGTTTAAATGTTCTTTCTCCAGAATTAGTTTACCTACTGACAGATTTTATGAGTTTATATAAAAGTTTATAATTTTACTTTTTATGTACATTTAATTTATTTTTATTTATTGTTGACATAATCTACTCATTACAATGTTTTTTTTAATGAGTTGTATTACAATATGTGGTTAGCTAGCGACCTCGACAATTATTTATTTTACCTCGATGGTCCTAGTTTATCAATTATAACTTCTAGTTACAGCTCTATGTAAGCGGGCACGCCCTTTATGCCTGGAGGCTTTATTTTCTTTTTTTAGATATTGTTTACGTTTAGTTATTTTTATTTCTGCTTGAGTACAGTTCTCGATGTTTTTGGTTGGGATATTGGCGTGTGCTAGCTGTCATATGGCTATTAATTTATAATTTAAGTTTTATTTTGCGTAATGTAAATTATCTTATAAATTATTGTATAGAATCATTTTTTTTTTCCTAACTGAACAGACAGCTGTGCTGCTGGGGAGTTTGTTGCGCCACTTCTTCTTCCCAGCAAAAGCACTAGGAAGTGGTGAAGGGTGGGCGTTTTGGGGGACTGTCTTATGTAATTTTGACGTTCGAAAAGTGCTGATTCTCATGCCTAGTTTGAATAAATGACTTTTGAATTTGAATTTGAATAGTGGTCATTCCTGCTACCAAGAAGAGGAGTCATTTTTAAGGTATTTTTTATGTTTAGAAAACTTAAGTAATAAGTTTTTTTTTACTATTGGTAGTTGTCTATGCTGGTGATTATTCGATATAATATCAAGCAATTATTGATGAATATTTTAAATCATAGAAGTGACGAGGTTCTCTATTTGTGAGAAAAAAACGCCAATTTCATAGGTGGGGACCCAATATGTATACCCATGCCAAATTATAGTTTTCTAGTACAAAGAGTCTCTGAGCCAAGCTGCGGACAGACGGACATGGCGAAACTATAAGAGTTGTTTACTACGAAACCCTAAGAAGACGTACAAACGCCTAGGGTACATAAATACTCAAAAGCAAACTCATAGCATTTATTTCAATTAAACCATTTACAGGCACTTTCGAATTGTCAAGGGGTCGGTCAGTCAGAAATATGAAGCCAGTTGCCCATCCCAAAGCGTAGTAGGTTCCTATGGAGAATAACGGGCAAGAAACTCCACGGACACTTTTAAATATTTTTATAAAATATTGGATCCATCATTCATGTTGAAATTATACATGAGAACAGTATCTAGAAATTATACGTAGAAAGACGTGAACGTAAAAAGCGTCCGTAATAAAAAGATAAAAACAATTTAAAAAAATGAAAATAAGCCGTGGCAGATAAGAGATGACCAGTCCCTGCTGACGTCACCCGTTCACGAACATGGCGCATGGATCAGCACCGTTTAGCTCAACCATTTGAAGGAAACTTAACGATCCAACACACACGCCACCACCAGAGAGACATTTGAGTGACCATGACATACTCTCAGCCGCCAGGGCACATCAAGTCAATGACAGACGTACCCAGTAAATGATAGCTTTATAGAAGGTAATGGTCACAGTGCTCACACAAGACATGTGCTATGCAATTATACAATACTAAGAGATTGAAGTTATACAATTTAAAGATAGTTTTTGCAATCTTTAGCAGCTCCAACAATATTTTCGAATGCTAATCCACTAGTTTATGCGCCCTTGTGGAGCTGGATCAGCGTTGAGCCAAGCATTTTTGTCAGCGATATAACCCCCCGGCTTATAATATGCTTGGCAGCATAGTGTACGTTTTATACAAGATTAATTATTTATTTGATTTATTATCTACTAAGCCGCTATCGATATCCGCATCGGTATCGGTATCGCCGATTATTAACTCCAATAATCGGTATCGTTATCGTTTCGGGAAAATCATATACTGTTACATCCCTAAACAATAATTATGGTTGACGGCGGCGCAACGCTACGAGAAGAATCATGTCAATGGTATTTTCCTCGGGTATTAGGTCTGCGATCACCGCTTCCCTTCCTTTTAATCCCGGTAGTACCTTCCCGTGAGATATTTTCCGAGATCCACGCGGGCGAAACCGCGGGAAAAGCTAGTAATTAATGAAGCATTATCGGAAAACCTTCAGACAGCTTCAACATTTTTTGTACTGTTGCGTAATATTTCACGTTTCAATCGACGGATGAACACATAAAGTAAAAGAAACAAATAAATAATATTATACAGGGTGGCCACATGGACGCGAAAACTGTTACCATGGATTCAGTACATGATTATGAACCAGCTTTTTTTTTTTTTTTGGGTGGGAAATCTTCAAATGACTCCTCCCGCTCTGGGTGGAGCGGGAGGGAGTGTCAGACTCTTACTGACTAAAACCCACCCGTGTTCCTTCTGTTGCCTGTGCAATGCCAGGGGGCCACGGTATCCCTTTCGGACTTTCCCGCAACCCCGGCAGGCAATGGTCGCATCGGACCCCTTTATTCGCTGACATCTCTTTGAGGCGCGCGTGGAACACAACGCGCCGTCGACCCGGGCTTGGTCCTTACCGGACGGCGAGCTACCCATTGCTCACCGTCCGCAAGCCCGCGCCTACGGTGGCCGGGAATCGGCAACCGATTCCCGACGCCCAGGGCGTCTCCTCCTGCGGCGGCTAGGGGCGTGAGGGCGCGAAATTTGCCTCTCCCTCACGCGCTCCGCCTCCTTCTTCGCGAGCATTACTGCTTCGCAGAAGGAGGTGACGGCCTCCCATGCCCTCTCGCTCGCTCCCGCCTTATCTGAAACAGGAACCTCCCGAAACAACCGTGTCATGTGAGGACCTGCGTCAGGCGGAAGAAAAACGAGCGAACTTTACAGTTGTCGCATAAGATGTGTAACATCTGACATTACCTTGGTAATAAGCAACATTAACATTATATCCTAAAATTATTCAGGTATTATTTTAAATGATTTTTCGTCCATCGTTGGCGATGCTCGGATGGACGAAATGGATGATCCATTTCGTCCATCCGACGGCCAACGCTACCACGCCGCCAGTTTTTACCAATATTTAGGACGCACTTCTTCCGCGAAGTTCTTTTCGTTGTGCAAACAAAAAGTTTTTATGTAGTTTCAAGTGGAATGAGTTGTGTATCGTGTTTTTGTGTGGCCTACACATATTGTGTTATCGTATTCAAGTGTTTTTTGGTAAATGAGTCTGTGAATTCGATATGTAAAGTTTTAAGGTTATTCGAGTGAAAATTTTCACTGAAAAGATATCAAATCACTGCGAGATTAGATCAGTTTTATTTGCTTATTGAATGCTATGACTGCCTCGTTGGTCTAGTGGTCGCAAGCGCTACTGCTGAACATGAGGTCCTGGGTTCAATTCCCAGGTCGGGCAGTGTCATTGGGTTTTTCTTTCTGGAATTTCTCAATAGCAGCCCGGAGTCTGGATTTGTGCCCGGTTGATGGCAATAGGCTCGCCCCCTATTACATGGGACTTAAACATAACTAGCGAAATGTGGGTGTACCATAGGTAACACCTCTGCCCAACCCTTCGGGGAAACAAGGCGTGATGTTATGTGTGAATGCTATAACTAGTTAGGTTAACTCATAACCAGAGATCGGATATTCGGGTGCATATTCACCTAAAGTTAATTTTTGGCTAAGAAATTATGGAAGTGGCTTGATAATAAAAATAAAAAACTTAATATAAATCCCGGAATTCCATAAAATCCGGTAATGCGCAACCAATCGGATACATATGGAAACGACTTATCGGCCCTCTTATGAAGGTTTCTTTTGCGGTGATAACATAAAAATTGATACAAATAAAATAAAATATGTGGTCGATACAAAAGTGCCAAGGCATGAACGTAAGTAACTATACATTCGATTATATAATTAGAACTTAAAATAACAGCTAGGAAAAATCGTGTACAGTAGCAATATTTCAAAATGTGCAGCACCATGTATCTGATCATAATTAATTTATGTGTCGATGTCATAATTAATTGATGTGCTTCATTTTTAAAACTTTGTACCTAACTATTGTAATAAAGTACTTTTATTCCAGGTACCTACATCCTCTTAACATAATAATAATTAATGTGTGTCTACAGAATATTGCAAAACATTTTAAAAGAGTAATTATTCACGTTCTACTACGCAACTATCTTTTATAAGGGGCAACTAGACTCAAATTCATTTTCTTATAAATTTTGACGTTTAAAAGTGACTGATCTACTTGAAATAAATTTTCCCTCAACTTGTTAATTTTTGTATTTGTGTTTTATTTGCGTCATGTTTACAGTAAATAAATATATTTTAGCAAATGTTTTAGGACTAACAATTTTATTATAAATGAACATTCCGAATAATACACATTATATAATACAATACTTAGGACATATGACTTTATTTCATGCAAAATTAGGAGATTCAATTATTATAGTACTCGATATTATTACAGAATAGTTTTAGAAGTAAAGATGTAAAACAAAATTTCAAAGGACAATGGGCAAAATGGGCCCACCTCCAATAAGAATGACGTGTATATTAAATTAAAGGTCTGTTTACATACAACTATTATCAAAAAGGCGCATGCCAGAATTCGCTGTGTGGTTGGAGTTATTCGATTTAGAAAAGTTGATATTTTTAGGTTAATTTTTTCTCAAGATAAGCTTAGTAATTATAATTCACATACTTATGTGTTATATTTCAACAGGTAACTCGTTAACATTTGC
This sequence comes from Xanthia togata, assembly GCA_963853775.1. Taxonomy (NCBI): domain Eukaryota; kingdom Metazoa; phylum Arthropoda; class Insecta; order Lepidoptera; family Noctuidae; genus Xanthia; species Xanthia togata. The sequence continues at coordinate 17,165,960 of OY970809.1, forward strand.
ATTAGGTATCCGTAGATCGTCCCTGATTGTGTGATTTAGGTTTTTTAAATGTCAGTCTTTATTTGTTAATACATAATGATAATTAAAATAATACTACATCATTGATTTCAAGCTGATTTATTAACAAGCCAATTATTATTATAAAAAATACATTTATTACTCATTTCTCTTAATCAACAATCACCTGATTCAAAAACATAGCAGGACCATCAAACTGACTATATCTGCCGTATCCCAGATACCATACAATAGATACAACGTGTGCACAAGTACCTATTGTGCGTCTCCCTGTCAGACAAGTGCAGTAATGCTCGACGATGGTATCTTTTCCTTGCCGACGTGGATTTATTAATACGTACGTATAATAAGTCCTGGCCCGGACGTGTCGTGACTGTATCCGACCCTTTAATAACCACATGGTATGGTTCTCTGGTAGGTTAGGAAAATCGGCGATCTGATTTTCTCTATACACTTCTAAAGTATAGATGCCATTTTGAAGATGTTCGGCACAATATGACCTGGCCAGCTTAAGATGATAGGTCCCTAAAGATAAAAGTTTTAAATCATGTTCCGATAAGACAGGGAAGTTTTCTAGTTGCGGCAGGTTTGCATCGATGCGTTCAAAAGCAGTTCTTCTTCTGTTAAGGTTATTTTGATCCACGTATTGAAACAAAATATTCGGCCTGTTTATTGAAATATTAATGAACTCCAATATGGTTTCTGCATCATCATTATTCACAATTGGCTCGTGGAAATGATTTGTTATTGCTGCTGCGATCTTAAAATCTGCCATCATATGAGGGAGCGCGCGGTTGTTATAATCTTGTCGAAGAAGTTTAAAATCGCGTTTAAAACGCCCGTTTACCACCTCAACTACCCAACGGCAGATCGTTACCAAACGAGATTTGTTTGCTTGGGTGGTGGTGAGCTGAGTCTCGTGTCTATCCTTTGTAGGCGGCATATGTGCTTCAAAACCGCACGATTCGATGTGTGGCAGACTGTCACGGAAGCCTCGGTCAAGTATAAATACATCATTTTCTTCTAAAAACCACAACAGGGGATGTTCTTCATTGGCAAGAATGTCGCTCATGATGTTTGCATCTGATTTTGTAGCTGAGTACGGTCCAAGGACGTCTACAATGTAGCCATCGGTGCAAACAATAAGAAACGGTTTCAGCAGGTTCAAATACTTGTGAAGGCTATACGACTGCCTTTGAAATAAATAATTCGTGCTTTTTTGGATGTAAATATACGTGCCATCAAATATTAAAATAGCTTTGGTGTTACTATCATTTCCAAAAATTCCTTTTGGAATAAGTAAATTCCTGTTAAGCACGTTCTCTCGGGTTAAATGGTCAAAGCCCAAGTGTTGTGGAACATAATCATCAGCCAAACAAGATCTGACCGAATGTAACAGCCTCTCCTGCGTGCGCCGAGATATGTTAAACAAGGTCGCCATTCGTTCATCAGGCTCTCCTGTGCGAAGTTTACTTAGGTACACTCCTAGGGCTGTCCTCGGCTGTCTTAATCTGTTTAACGAAGTGCATTCTTGCAGAATAGTATTGAATTCGTCTATGTTGCGACCCGTCCAAAAAAACATTTCGGCATTTGATATGCTTTGAATACCTTCAAAGTCTAGTCTGGCATCTTTTAGAGCAGCTGTTCTCAACGCTTCGCAAATGGAATTACACTGTTCAGTATTAAAATCATACGACACATTGCAGTTTCCTGGTAAATCTTCCCATTCATTACTATTTAAGTGTTCTCGACAGACTCTACTGTTCTCGGGAATAAAAAGCCTGTGTGTAAGTAATATATATGTTTTCACTGATTCTGGTATTCGGAGGCGGCTTGTATTTCGGCAATTGTTATATATGCAGTGTCTACTTGTGTTGGGTGCTCGCGAATGTCGTGGATTATTTTGTGGTAGCGGTTCGTCAGGTACTTGAACTTGATGATCTCCCTGTGCACCTGCTTGAATCCTGTTCGACTCATTGGTAGCTCTTTGCCAGCACCGATGGCATACTCTTCTTGTGTTGTCAAATACAACCTGAAATATGAAATTATTTCAAATAGAATCAAAGCATGATTAAACACTATCTTGTTTAAGTTAAATAAAAATACTACTAAATATCAAGGCGGTAACGGGTTCAGTCAACGACATGACAACCTGTACTTTGGTGCGGTTGCGTAGTGCTTACGTGAAGATTATTTTTGATTGCTAGAATTATAGCTTGACCTGCTAGAAGTACAAACTGATTTGTATACAGGGCCACCAAACTGTTTGTCTTGTCTATGCCACCAAGCGAACTACAAGAGTAGGAGCGGGGTGAGGAAGTGTTGATTGGCGGGGGGCGAGGAGTGGCCATTTTATATGCAATATTATTATCTATTCTAAGCCTTCGTGTAACACCGTCAATTCGCGTCATCAGAATCTCGATTATAACAATAAATAGTAACTGATAGATCATGATATTATTATACTAATGTCAAACAGTCGCGGGGCAATAAAATGTGGAAACAAGACGCCGTCTGTTGCTTTCTCTGTCGCACATAAGTAAGCCAGCGCACACTATTCTTCTTCTTTCTAGGAATTGATAAGCATTTATCGATAAGAGACGCGCCGCACGCATCTTTCCTTGGAGCACCAATGATTTATGGCACTGCAGGCAGCGACATTAGTATAATGTATTTAGTTTTTAACTCTACTGTCAAAAGAGGGTCATGTTTTTATCCAAAAAAGGTAACATTTTTGACAAAAACTAGTGTTCTCGGCAAACTAATAATAGTTTGATGACGAATAAAGCACTTAGCTCTTGTTCTGTGACGCGTCCGATAATTGTATGAGAAAACCGGTTTCTGAGAGCTGCTCACATCAGAGAGGCTAAATGTTTGATCAATTACGTGCGTAACCTAACCAAAAATAACTTACGAGATATCACTCACACACATAAGCCTCACTTCACTCAATATAGTAATAAACTATAATATCTAACTGCTTACCTCCAACTGAGCATGCTCTTGTATAAACATTGCAAGCGGCGGTTCGTCTTGGGGTAAATTCGCCGCGAGTACATGTTGTTGGTATCTTCTATTGTGTAAACCACGACGGCACATAACACAACTTCGATAGTCCATTTTCCGAAAATTGAGTTACACAAGAATCAATAGTCCAAAATCAAAGCCAAGTTATCGTTTACACAAGAATCAATAGTCCAAAATGAAAGCCAAGTTATCGTTTACAGAAGAATCAATAGTCCAAAATAAAAACCAAGTTATCGTTCACACAAGAATCAATAGTCCAAAATGAAAGCCAAGTTGTCGTTTTTAATTAGATAGGATGTGGTTCAATGGGATACAATATGCAACGTCTTCACACACACAAAGGTAGCGGATGACTGATTGAGTACGCGATAGCTCTTGTTCTGTGAAGCGTTATTGTATGCGAAAACCGGTTTCTGAGAGCTGCTCACATCAGAGAGGAAAGGCGGTCGGTAGTAGCCGCAAGCGAGACAGGCGAAGAGCTTTCCTTTGTTTGTTGTCACCGGTCGGTCAGCCGCCATTTTATAGCAACGTCTGACTCACGCGCACACATCTAGCACGGTCAGTCTACGAGAACTGAACAGTTTGGAGACGATCTGCAAGTACCTAATGCAAATATTAGTCTTTCATCTGATTTTTTTCTCGTACGTTTTTTTTTTTTTTTTTTTTCATTGAACTTATACTCAATAATAATGTAATACATGATGCAGTAATAATTGGTTTAAACATTCGCAAAAAAAATGGTTTTCTAAATCAAAAACTTCTATTTTTAACCTAAAAATATCAACTTTTTTATATCGAATAACTCCAACCACACAGCGAATTCTGGCATGCGCCTTTCTGATAATAGCTGTATGTAAACAGACCTTTAATTTAATATACACGTTATTTTTATTGGAGGTGGGCCCACGGTTCATACATTTTTGCCCATCATCTGAACATTATGGTTACTGAAGTTTATAGCGAACGTGTTATGAATAATGATTTTTGGACAAACAATTTTAGGAGAAGAACGAACAATTTTAACAGGAGTACCGTAAAAAAGGCATTTGGAAAGTTTCCAAATACTTTTTTTACATGTAAAATATTCGGTGTTATGTTATTAATTAAGTATTGCATTTCATAATCAATATTTTATTTCACTTCATTTAATATTGCCTAATTAATCAAAACAGGTAAATATTTGACAGCTATTTGCGACGTTGCCAACTTTTAGGATAAGAGCTCTAAGTATAATAAATGATTTGACGTTGCTAGTTACCTTGGCGTAGGCGGCGCGACTCTCGGCGTGGTGGGTCTGCGTCGCTTGGCCACCTGTTCGGCGAGCTGCAGCCCGATACGTTCCCGCACGCCGCCCTCCAGCATGCGGTAAGCCGCACCCGCACCCACGCTGTACGGCAAACGAAATAAATACATTTAGTACGGTAATTATAGTAAATCATTTCGTCTAAAAGCGCCTCTCAGTCATGATTTTAAGGCTGCGTCCTAACCAACGCAATCGTTGCGTGAGTTTGCGATTTTATTTATTTACGGCTAAGTCCAATTACAGTAAAGACAAATGCGCGATCTTTCAACCTTCTTTAATTTTGTTCGACGAACGTAGTTGCGTTGGTAGAGGGCGCTTTCCGGACTTCCGAACGAATGAGTAGGTAACATAATGATCAGATATAAAAATATTCTTTTTGCTTAGCACGCGGGGTAACTGAACACATAATTCCACAGGGGTGAACCTATAGAGCACACACAGTTCGCCACTTATGTTTAAGATCCATGTAATAGAAGGCGAGCCTGTTGCCACCAACAGAAACGTTCTAGATGAAAAACGACGGAAATTAGTCGAACGGCGAACGAGTCCGTGAGTGTACTATACCCCTCTGCCTAACCCTTCGTAGCTCGAGTACACATGACCTAAATTTTTGCCATAAGCGACCAAAACCGTAAACAAACTATAGATTTGGTCATTCTGAATCCAAAATACTTAATTTCTGAAGTTTTCCGCGTCACGTTTGACCTGTACCCTAATTACCTAATACACGATCAATCGGAATCTGAATCGTTTTTAAACAAATTGCTTCTAAAGTTCGAAAAAAAAAAACTGCCTAACAACGTAAATAAACGCAATGAATGTTGTTGAACTGTCAAAATGAAACAAATTTGTCGAAATCGTTTACGAATATATGTTGCGTAATTAGATAGCTGACTACAGAGAAAACAATTGACATAGAATTTGTTATAGCAAGATTATTGGCTGCAGAGGTGCAAGAACAGAATTGTGAAGTAAAATAACAACCACAAACAGCGTTCCTGACATGTTAGCCTACCAGTGCAAAAGTGGACAAGGGAAAGGTCAGAATCTTAACAAAAGACGAGGAAGCTTCAGAAGTTACTCAAGAGGACTATCACGGGGCACGGGGCACATCAAAGGACTCTGAATCGAACCGAGAACTAGGACCAGCTCGTGATTACCGTGATAACCCGTATCTGTTTTCAAAGTGTATAAGCGTTAGCATTGTTAGTATGTTCTCCGAAGCAGCCTAAAAATGGAATATCTATTGTTCTGAGTAAATTATTGTACCAGTTACGTGTAGTCTGTGTACCCATTACGTACAGTCGAAACATCTGAATCATGACCCACTTTGACGATAAATCGTTTGAAACCGTCAAAATAACAAAGATTTCCCTCCTTTACAGTGCATGCCGCACTTAGGACGTTTTAAATATTAAGCAAGCTATGTCAATACGGGTCGGAGATCTATGAAATTTTAACCTTTATCTTCACTGCAATAGATAATATTTTAGATAAAGCATTACTAATCATATTTTCTCCATATATAATCCAAACTCTTTGTAATTAACTATAACTCAGAACAAATGTTTTTTTTTTCAAAACCATGTTCCCAACTCTTTCGATTATAAAATGACAAAGAGTCAAAAAGTCACTCAGAAATTGGTGTCAAATAATAATTTCTATGAGAATAAAAAATAATTCGTTTATATTTACAATGGCAGAACAAAGAGCTCGGATTATAGTTCTCAGTGAGCAAGGCTACGGTATGCGAGAAATATCTCGAGAGTTAAATACATCTCGAAACACAGTGAGGACCTGGATCAGGCGATATGAAGAAGAGGGTACCCTGGAAGATAGACGACGATATAATCATGGTGTTCGTCAAATCACGAATCAACAGAAAACCGACAAGCGTCATCATTACGAAGAACATCCGTTAACTCCCACTCGGTATTTTGCGGCACGATACGACGTTTGTCTACAAACGATAAGAAATAATTTGCACTCCACTGGACTGCACTATAGACATCACGCTAAGAAAGTCGACTTAACAGATGCACACAAACTTGCAAGATTAAATTTTGCACGTGAATATTTAAACTTTGACTGGACTAACGTTATCTTTTCAGACGAGAAATCTTTTAGATCTTCTCAGCACGGTCGCATAAACTTGTGGCGTTATAATAATACACGATACGCTGAGGATCACGTAGTGCCGAATCAATTATCTGGCCGAATCTCAGCTAACATGTGGGGCTGGATGGGAACCGGAAGTGTAGGCGAGCTGGTTCCGATTTCTTCTCATGCGAATGCAATAAGTTATGTGGATTTATTAGAAGAATCTATGTTACCGACAGTGCGAATGGTTTACCCGCGAGAAGAAGTTCCAAGCTTTTATTATGTTCACGATAACTGTAGAGTGCATACGGCCAGAGTTGTGTCTAGCTGGTTTAGCCAGCATCCAGAAGTTACGCTAATTCCCTGGCCATCTAAATCCCTGGACTTAATCCAATTGAAAATTTATGGGGTCTGATGTTTCAAATGTGGGATAACAGAAACGAGAGGACAGAGCAAGCAATTGAGCAACATTGATAGATAGATAGAATACTCTTTATTGTACACCATACAAATTACAGACATAAATTTAGAAATTTTACATAGGGTGACACAATGGTTGGTCTGATCGCTTAAAGCAACGAAATTTGGGATTATATGAGAGGAAGTTATATTTGCAGTCGCCATTGGATCAAAGCGTTTAAGACTATTGGCTGTTATTGCAAGCAATGGTGGTTACACTCGATATTAACTATTGTTAAATAAGAACGAGTTCAACATTTTAATTTTTATATTTTTTAAGCGTTTTGCTTTCCCATTTCTTATTGTTGCCTTAACGAACTTTGCAAACAAAATTCAGAATGGCGGAATCTTGTTTGTAGCACATTTATGGCTCTTACAGGCCACCGGTAGAACAATTTATATGAAAATTTCATGGAAATTGTTCTACCGGTGTCGCGTCGCGCGATGTCGCGCCAGTATGTAGAAACCTTTAAGATGAACTCATATTATAAATAATAAATCAGGTATATTAGATTAAAAACATTTGATTTTAGTACGACAATGCGTACGCGTCGTATGTATTTTGGGTGTGCATTCAGCTTTATAACGCACTCGTGTGTAAAAGCTCTTATCAAAGATGGAGACTGCAACCGATAATTCTCTGTGTAATTAAATGGCAGATAGAAAGGTCGTTACCATGGAAATACTATGTTTTCGCGAATGTCAACCTAATTGTATTTGAATGTATGTAAGAAAATAAGCTTCTGGTGGATCATGATTCAAATTTGTCGACTGTACCTTCCATTTCTGCTAATACTAGGTAAATAGTCATTAAAACGTTTCTGAATACCAGCAGGTAAGTGTAGGTACCGGTAAACCGCGGTTACTTTGAATCGCGGGGTAACTTTGATAGAAACTTCCATTTCATATAAAATCGTGAATTACTTAAAACGAAACGCAATGAGGTAGTTTTGTTTCTGAGTTATGAACACTGAACAACTGTTTAATCCTTTCCTGAGGACACGCTGGGAATCCACCAATCATTTTAATTGAAAAAGGTAAATATATTGTCATTCAAACAATCAAATCAATTGTTAGATCAAAGTTACCCCATGCGACAATATTTATTTTTCTAGTTGATAGATTTTAAATTGTATTGGCATTATAATTGGGTAATTATATTTAAATTGTATTGGCATTGTAATTGGGTTTATTTAATTGCGTAATCACTTTGCAATTACGCAATAATTACTTTGTAATTACGCAATAAAATAAGGGGTATCAAAGTAACCCCATCCTACGTATAACTTTGATCAGGCAGTTTAATTTTTTTTCTCAAAATCAAGCCAATTTTTTTCACTTATTATTACAGGAATCGAGAGTAATAAAAAAACCGATCACTAGATTTATTTAGTATTTTTTTACACCCACAAATTTAAAAGATATGAACCTTCAAAGTTTAATATTGATCAAAGTAACCCCGGTCTACGGTACCTACACTTACATAGGTACCTACAATATAGTGATAAAATATTAAGTACTTTTTTTGCAGAATAATATCATGTCAAGCTTGTAATTTGGTAGATCAATATTTGTCCCAATGAAAGAATAAGCTTAATTATGTAACGTTTCCTGATACTGGGATTTGGTGATTTACGTAGTCCAAGCTTTTTTACGATGTGTTTATTCACCATAAAATCAAATAATTCTCAATGATAGTTATACTTTCTTGTAGTTACTATGAAAAGAATCTGTAACTCATCGAACTTTGCAGCGATTACGGACAATGGCTCGCCTCCCATCTTGCACCGTAGAGTCTGGCTAACGAAAGTTGGCCCCAGAATATTGGCGGCAAATTTAAAAAATACATGCATGACAACACTAAAATTATACTATGAAAATTGGAATAACCTACTTTGATACTTGGTAATTCATTATTAAAAATATCATATATACCTATAGTTTTTCAATAAGGACGCTCGAACTTTAGCAGCGCATAGCGGCCATTTCGGTAATGCGATTGCTACCAAATTTGGCATGAATATATATTTTGTCGTGACATTTCACCATGGAACGCTACACGCTTCAACAACGCGTAGAAATTGTGTAAAATTTATTATCAAAACCAGTTGTCTATTCACCTACGTTCTGTGCGTTGTGTTCAATTTATGGCGTTCATCGTGTGAGTTAACACCGCTCGATTACTTTCTGTGGGGTTACATGAAATCTTTAGTGTACGCAGATAAACCACAGTCAATTGTTGCCCTAAAGGCCAACATAACTCGCGTTCTTCGTGAAATTGACCATTTATGCGAAGACGTCCTCCAAGATTAGTCCACCAGAATACGCCATCTACAGCGGAGTCGCAGTGGCCATTTGGCTGATATTATTTTCCACACATAATGTGATTGAATATTCTTTAAAATGTTATAAAAATTGTAGTAATATCACTTAAACAGGTTGTTTTATTTCATTTCAAAGTTCGAGCGCTCTTAATGAAAAACCCTATATATAGACAGTATAAGAACATTATGTTAGGGAAATAAAGAAACAGAATTTATCTACACATGTATTAATTTTTGATATGTATCAGGTTTGTAACGGGATTTTAAGGATTTATTGATCTGGTATAGGTGTTAGTATATGAGGTAAATATGAGCGGAACCCGAAAATAAATAGACAAATAAAATACGATAATATTCCATACATAATAACTTAGTTTTATTAATCGTAATCAAAATCAGATTCTAACACTTCAATGCCAAAAGATTCATCACTGTCACTAGTATCGCTGTCTCCAACATTTATAATAAAACTTTCTAAATTTTCTTCTGTTATTTTATCACGTTCTTTATATTTATTTTCAACATGTATTACATGATCAGTAATTTTCTTCCAATCCTGTGAACTTACGTTTTCAAATGAATCTTTAATTATTTCTTCTAATGCAGCTGTAGTAACTGCAATATTTTTGCTAGCCACTTTACGTTTTGCCAAACTCCACACAAGCTCGATCGCATTTAAATCACAATTGTAGGGTGGAAGTCTCAACACCTCATGACCACATTGATTTAAAATTTCATCAGCTTCATATATTGGATTAGGCGTATTTCGTTTTACAATACACAACAGCTCTGCTTTCGTGTGGTAGTCCTCATATTGAATTCCATTATCACGAAGCCACTCTCTTATATTACTTTTACGTGTTTGTGTGTTCGGAACCTTATTTATAATAGGGATGATGCCTGGGTCAAAAAAAAGAAATTCTATTTAGTCCGTCAGTCAGATAATAAAAAAATATTAGACACGTATTTTTTGCTTTATCATATTATTAAAAAAATGACTTAGATACAACGCATTAAAGTTGGGGCGTGGGGGTTGATACGTCACAAGTATGGATAAAATCTACATACAAGTGACGTCATGGCACATTACAACTCAATGTATCGCCGTAATCTTTTGATAACGTAAAAAAAGAAAAAATACGTGTAAGTTATTTTTTCATAATCTACATTACGGACAAAAAACATTTTTTTAGTCATCTTCCCTATTACCGAATGGTAACTAGCATTATCCATTATGATTACACTTGGTTCTTCCAAATTTGGTATAAGTTTTTCTTTAAGCCATTTATTAAAATTTTCAGCATTCATGTCATGGTGATAATCAGCATTTTTTGATTTAGTACTAAACACTAACAAAGAGTTTGGTACGGGGCCTTTCTCTGATCCAGCATGAACTATAATGTACCTTTTCCCGGTCGAAACATTTTCAATTGCACCACTAGTTGAAGGACCTTGCCATGACTTCTTAGGCTTGTAGTTTCTATGGACATAAGTCTCATCTAAATAAATGATTGGCTTGCCTTCTGCACGTTTTCCTGCTATAGTTCTTAAAAATCTGTCTCCAAACAGATATGTCATAGCGTTCTATTAATACAGAACGCTCATTTTTATTATTTTTAAATTCGTAGCCATTGGCTAATAACAAGCGGCGCACAGTTTCTCTGCATCCGTTAAAATCAATACTTTCTTTTAACTCCACCAACAGTGTCCTCAGTGTAGGAACTTGTTTTTTAACAATATAAAATTCGTTTATCTTGTTACGCATAGCATCTATGTCAAAGTTATCTAGGTTAGACACAGTAGGTTTCCGTGGGCGTTTCTTCCCCGGGGTACTCCAGACACCTTCATTTACTGCACCTTCCCTTTTTACTCTCTTTAGTGTTCTGACACTCACTTCTGCAAAGAAGATATACAAAATATGTAATTAATTCTTGGTTTACGTAAATGCAAAGGTTTTTTTCGGCATAATTTCAAAACACCAGTGTATAGTAAAAACTTACCAGTCATTGAAGTTATTTCTTCTAAGTACGGATTCTGGGTTATTATCCTATCTTTCTGCTCTAATTCAGTGAGATTTTCAATAGTTCTTACTATTTCATTAACTCCTTCGACATCTTGCAGATTCTCTGTTAAAGAAAGTTAATCGTTTTAAAATTACCATTGTATGTATTTTAATTGTTTTTTGTTCCTCTGTTATATATCGTTTTGTATGTACAATAAAGCATATAATAAATTACCAACAAAAATACAGCAAAAATTCATTATGAGTATATACGTAAAACATAGGTGATGTTATTAAAATGAATACGTTGACTGATGCGATGTACGAATGAATATAATTAGTTTTATTCAATACAAAAAAGCGAAAGTAACTTATTTGTAAGGATACGTAAATTATAAATCAAAATTTTATTAAGACGACTGGATAGGTAGGTGTTCAAAGTATCAAAATAATATTGTCTACTAACCTATGAAATTCAACACCACACGTAGACAATCTTGTTTTTGTTTAAACGCGGCATCACGCTGTTGTTGTTTTTCGTTGAACTTGCCAATCATGCAAAACAACATCTTTCGTACACCACTTTTGATAGATTTGTTCATTTTAAACCGTAATTAGAATCACAATTTACACAAACGCATACAATTTGACACCAGAGATACCGAACGACAACCTTGTCAAATTGACGTTGACGTTCATACAGAGTTGCTATATAAAAAGTTCGCAAATAATTCCAAGGCCTACTTTCGTTAGCCAGACTCTATGCCCGATCACCTGAACACGCGTTGCTGAATTTTGGGCCGTACAAATTTAAAAAGAACTTTTTAATGACCCTTAATATCATTTTGCCATCAACACACTAAGAAGAAGACGATTCTCGAATAAAACAGATCGGATTTTATAACAATTTGTATCGCTGTTGGTTTTCTGAACAAATATTGAAACTCTTTTCCCGTAGTAAGTAATCAGCACCCAATTGGGTAATACACGATCAATCACGAACTGAATCATTTTGAAAGAGATTCCCAATCCATTGCTTCATAAGTTCGGGAAAAAAAATCTGCTCAACAACATAAATAACGCAATGTTGTTGAACTGTCAATATGAAACAGATTAGTCTTAATCAATTACCGAAATGTGTTACGCAATTAGATAGCTGAACCGTAGCAAATCATTTTTTTAAAAATACTAAGTACTGTTTATTATTCTGTTTAATAAACTTAAAATGAAAAACTGTTGGCCATTAAAAACTCGTTTTTGATTCTCACATATCCTGGTTTACTTTTAAAATTAGTTTGTCTAGTTTTTGTGCGTGTGTGTGTCGCTGCCTTATCTTGAGCAGGTATACTATTAATATAATATGATATTTTTTCTGTTTGTTGAAATTTGGTTTTGACCGTAAAACGATGAGACATGCTTTTAGTCGTGGGCTCTCGTACCTTCGGGGAAACAAGGCGTGATGTTAAGTAATGTTATGATACAACCATTATTTTCTTAAACAACCCAAAAATGTAACTGTGCTGTATTTTATGTTAATACTCACGCAGGCAACGGCGTATCTCCTCCATCCAGCCTGAAGGGCGTGCCTTCGATCTCGCCCCAGGTCATGAGCGGCGACTGGTCGGGCCCCTCGCCCGGGCGCGGCGAGGGCGTTGCTACCAGCGGGTATGCGTCGCCCGGCTTCTCGCTGGATATGCTCACGCCGTCCACGCCAATCTTGCCGGTAACACTTGCATCCTGAAAAATATAGGGTGTAAGAGACCTGCGCATTCTGTACATCAAACTAAGTAACTCTGTGCAAAAATAATTGCTGGAAAACAGCTTTTATTTTTGGTGTGAAGAAATTACCGCACGCAAAACATTGTGCTTATGGGTGCGTGCAAAAGATTACGGCGATATTTTGAGTTATAATGTGCCATGACGTCACTTGTATGTAGATTTTATACATACTTGTGACGTATCAACCCCTACTCCCCAACTTTAATGCGTTGTATCTGAATATTTTTTTATTAATATGATAAAGCAAAAAATACGTGTCTAATATTTTATTATTATCTCACTGACGGACTAAATAGAATTTCTTTTTTTTGACCCAGGCATCATCCCTATTATCTCCGTAACCAGAAGGCTCCTAAGCATGGTCCAGTACAAACATAGGAAAAGGAAGAAGACGTGACACGTGGATTTCTAGAACTGTTATGCTGTGGTATTTAGATAGAACGAATACGAAAGAAACTATGAGGAGATTTATATGGTACTCTTGCACAAAACGTTACGTTCTTCGCTCCGAGTGTGACGGCTCACATTTAACTGGGACATTGACCGATTTGGTCCAAATGCTGCCCAGACATGGGAGTACTTCCAAATGGTTCCATACATCAATTTATACACAATAAAAATAAAAAATCGGTCAAAGGGTTAATTTTTTTTATGTGTTTTGTGTTTTAAGGTTTTTCTGGTAGTTTTATTTCTTTATTTTATTATTGGATATTTATAAGAAAGCGAAATAGAGTTTGAACTCGTTGGTTGGTATTTTGGCAAGTGCTATAGAGTCAGATGGTGTCCAGAGGCTGATGGTGGAGCCGGATGGTGGGCAAAGGAACTTTGAACTATCGTGTTTGGACTCGTTGGCTTTGTCTTGACAAGTGCTGTATCCCAAGATAGTATCCAGGGTCTGATGATGGAGCCGGAAGGTGGTCATGGGCTCTCAAGTAAACCAGATAGTCCCGTCGTATGTGGCTTCATTGGATATGTATTGACAAGTGCTATTACACTAGGTGGTGTCCAGAGTCTGATGATGGAGCCGGGAGGTGGCCATAGGAACTCCTCAACCTAACAAATTAGCAGCATCGTGTTTGGACTCGTTGGCTTTGTCTTGACAAATACTATAGCCCAAGGTTGTACCCAGGGTCTGATGACGGAGCCAGAAGATGGCCATAGGACCTCTTCAACCAAACAATATAGCACAGTCAACAGTTTTGTAATGTAGCCATAAGCTACTTTTATACAGACCTCCAAATCACTGCAGCTTTAACGAATGCCTTTCACATCGACAGTACCGATGCCGCGATTTTATAAACATAGCTAGAGAGTGACTGAAAGACTAAACCGAAACAGACCCAATTTCGAAAATATCAGAGAATTGACTCCTTTCGCTGTAGGCACATCAAATAAAACTAGCGCCTAGTTATTACAGTGAACATGTACGCAGCAGTGGATCATTTATTATCCAAAAGTATAAATAGAAATAGAAAACATTTATTCGACACAGACACAACACAACAGCAACAAACACATTAAAAAAAAAACATAACAATAAAATTGCAGTAAAATTTTGCTGAGCGTGCCCATACCGAAAGGTCCCATCTCAGCATTTGCTGGGCGTCAGACACCCAGCGCTGGTTTTCAGTTGGCACCCACAGTCACACACGGACGTAGGTAATTAAAATAGATACATACTTGAATATTAATCTGTCGCGCGCGCAATTAGCAGACACAATAGAATTTTATTGTTATCTGTCTCCAATATGAGACACCAGTATTATAAAGGTTAATACTAAAAAATGTTTAAGAATACGTAAATAAATAATGCAGGTAAAAGATTTTTTGTGTGCTACGAGAGTTTTTTAAAAAAGTACCTACGAATCCCTTAACAATATATTAGCATTATTATTCATTGATGTCCAACTCATACGAGCGCAAATAAATAGTCGACATATATTCGGTGAACAATGGCAGGCATGTCCACCATTTCTCCCGCTAGGTGGCGCTGGTGTGTTTGGCGGTCATGACAGTTACCTACTTTCAGTTTCTCGTAGGTTTTTTTTTTTCGTGTTGATTTTATTTCCGGGAATTTCGAGATTTACTGATGAAAGAATGACTTATAGATACGGTGGTTGTAATGTGAAAGAATTTAAGAATGAACTTCGAAATAAAAATGCAAAAGTATTTTGAAATAAAACCGGCCAAATGCGTGTCGGACCACAATGAAGGGTTTCGTAGTTGGGATGAATTTATCGCAAGAACAAACTTAAATTTGTAGTTGAAAAACAAGTTCAAGAACATGGTCGATTATTACTCATTAACCTGTAAAGGCAACTTAGCTGTGATATTTTTCCTTTTAATTTCTTTATAAATACTACTGACGTGAATTTAAAAGGTACTTCTATCTCACCAAATTTTTAGGGATTACGGTTCTTCCATACGGTTATTGTAGAACAAGTTAGTAAGGTATATTTTTTATACAAAAATCATTTAAGCCCGGTTTAATCCCACCTGGGTTTAAACCCGGTAACCCGGCGGGTGGATTGCGCATCTATACACAACACAGACGCATTTTTATTTCAAGAAAAATAACTAACTTTCGTGAAAACTTCGTCGCTCCAAAGAAATAACCAATGCTTGACAGTTCGTATGTCCCCCAACACAGCCAGCGCCATCTGCGTTGAGCTTTTCAGATTACCTGCTATTGGCAGTTGTGCCCACATTAAGCCCCCAGTACACGTTGGGCGAGCCAGCTAAAGCTGAGCCGGGAAAATATACGCAAATCTAACGGCAAATACACGCAAATAGGCCAAGTAAACGTTGATCAAGAGTGATCCAATTTAGCCCAACGTATACTGGGGGCTTTATGTGCCTAGTTAGGTTTTTAGTGTAGACTAGGCATCAAGAAAAAATCATCAAAAAAAAGGTATCTAAAATTTTACTGCAATTTTATTGTTATGTTTTTTGTTCTTTTTTTAATGTGTTTGTTGCTGTTGTGTTGTGTCTGTGTCGAATAAATGTTTTCTATTCTATTCTTTTTTTTTTTAAGACGCTGTTAGGCGCCCTTCTCTTTTTCTCGATACAACTATTATCGATGATGATGATGACGATTAAACGAACGCATTTCCTACGATGTAAACAAACAATGTACGAGGGTGAATAAAAAAAAATCATGTAATCAATATTTAAAAATGCAAAGATTTAAACAAAAATATTTTATTTTTCTACATAATCTCCCTCCAATGCAATGCATTTAGAATAACGCGTTTCTAACTTCCTTATTCCTTGTGAAAAAAAAATGTTTTTCTTGACTCTCGAAAAACTCATATACGGCAGCCATAAATAACCGTGTCACTATCGTAAAATTTTGTTCCACGAATGTGCTCTTTTAATTTTGGGAATAAGTGAAAATCACTTTGGGCTAAGTCCGGAGAATATGGTGGTCAAGAAGATTGAAGCCAGCACAGCAGATTGCGTTGAGCGCAACTTCCGACCGATGAGCAGGAGCGTTATCTTGAAGAAACAACACGCGCAACGATAGAGTTTTTCTTTAATCGCTTCACGCACTTTCGGGATTAAATTTACATAATAGGGTCCAGTAATCGTCTGGCCTTTTGGCATGTAATTAATAAAAAGGATTCCTTCACTATCCCAGAACACTGAGGCCATAACTTTGCCAGCGGTAGGAGCAATTCGAAATTTCTTAATGGATGGAGAGGATGGTCGTTTCCAAGACATGCTTTGTCTCTTAGTTTCAGGATCGAAATGGTGGACCCACGTTTCATCCATGGTGACAAGGCGATGGCAAAAATTATCCGAATCACGCTGGAACATTTCGAGATTACGCTTAGAAATTTCCAAACGTCGCTTTTGTTTTCGTCGGTTAACATTCGTGGCACCCATCCTGCCGACACTTTTTTGAACCCCAGTAAATCAATTAAAATGGATTGAACGCTACCAAATGATATCTTTAGGATCTCAGCTATATGTTTTAGAGTTATTCTTCGTCTTCCAAAACCAGATTCTCAACCTTTTTGACATTTTCTTCCGTAACGGAGGTTGAAGGCCGCCCAGATCGCGGTTCATCTTTACAGCTTAATTTACCTCTTTTAAATTCAGCCACCCAGTACGCAACCGTTGAATAGGGTACAGCATCATCCCCTAATGTCTGCTGAATGTCCGAAAAAAAATCCTTCGTAGACATTTTTTTCAAACTGAGATATTTTATCACCGCACGTAACTCACTTTTATCCATAATTTTGGGTTTTTAACAACTCGTTGCACAAAACAATTTATTACGTGCGAACGAACTGACAAAAACAAGTGACAGTTTGCATAAATATTGTGTGATTGACACTCTTTAATTTGAATATCGACCTTCTCCCAAAAAGGTTTTATACATATACAGGATTACTGGTAATTCGACGTATATCCGTCAGGGGCTGATAAAGGGGGCCAAATGCAACAAATTGAACCCCCCATATGTATGGCCGAAATTCAATAGTATTCGAGATATTTGAATTTTAAGGGTTTTTCGATATTTACCCAAAATTTGACATTTAATTCCAAATAATAAAAAAACTACACATTTGAATGGGTACCATTAAAAATCATGTTGTAGCTAGCACTTCAATTAAGCTATGGACATAGTTAAAACTACTTAATTTAACAAAATAATTAAAATAATTAACGATATAAGAATAATATCTTACCAATATTTTTATTTTACGCTATAAAATTGTTGCCTCCTCACAAAAATTTCTATGACATTAATCGTAAAAATAACTAAAAAAACTTGCCTATTCTGTAAGCTTTCCAAAAAGGTATAAAAGTAAATTTTAAAATACATAATTCGTGGCATGGCATGTGTTTGAAACGGCGCGGGGAGAGAATTTGTATTTGTATGAAATAAAATGCATTCAAAAATGTACGTCAAATTTTATTAAAAATTTTACACATCTTGTTCAAAATGAGCCCCTCTATTACGAATGCAAGTTCGAATTCTTTTCCTAACTTCGGTTTTCGTCACTCTTGATGAAAACGTTGTTCTCATCTGTTGCGCCGCGTTTATTATTCGCTGTCGAAGTTCTTCGACTGAATTTATTGGGGTCACATAAACTAATTCCTTCATATGACCCCAGACGTAAAAATCAAGTGGTGTGATATCAGGGCTTCGTGCTGGCCACGGAATTGGCCCTCCCCTCCCAATCCATCGGTTTGGAAATCTCTCATCTAGCCACTGTCGGACAGTAATCCGGTAATGTGCTGGGCACCCATCATGTTGAAACATGAGGTTGTTTTTTATTTATTCGGGAACATCCGCCAACAAATCGTCTAGGTTGTTTCTCAAAAACTCCTCGTAATTTTCGCCGTTCAAATTTTGGGGCAAGAAATGAGGGCCCACCAAATAATTATCAACGACACCCATCCATACGTTCAGGGAAAATCTCATTTGCGACGCAGTTTCTTTTAGTTTTTTTGGATTCCTGCCTGATTTAGGTGCCCAAATGTAAGTTATGGTAATTCGTTATACCATCCCGGTCAAACTTTGACTCGTCAGTCCACAAAATATTTCTTAGGAAATGTTCCTGGTCAGCGTCAGCGTTTAACATAAACCGAGAAAATTCGAGTCGCCTGGCAGGATCTCCCTCGTGCAATGTTTGGACAGGTTGATAATGGTACGGGTGTCTACCTGATAGATGTACTACCGACCACACTTTCCACTGGGACATACCGAGCTGTCTTGCAACAATGTTCGTTGAGATGTTTGGGTCATCAATAAAACACTGAAGAATGGTGTCCTCTTCGTCAGCCGTATACCGTCGAGGTCTGCCAGCGTTGAATTGTGCTCTCTGAACACTGCCAGTTTCAGACAATCGTCGATAGGTGCTCCCGAAAACAGTAACGTGGGGAAGTCGACGATCGGGAAAGCGGCGTTGGTATTCTCGCCGAGCCGCAGCCGCGTTTCCATCGGCAAAACCATAACAAAACATAATGTCTGCGTATTCGTTATTAGCATACGAAGCCATGGTATCCGAAATAACAATGATAACAAAAATAATAACAAGAGAAACAAGAATTAACAATAATGATCGATAACAAATTAACGCGATGAGAGATTGGTTAATAGCAAGATAACAACACACTTGCTTGCGCGGCGTAGAGTCGAAACTTACTAAGGAAGGCGACGCGAGCACAGCAGACGCCGTGTGCTCCCCCACCCTCACACCCCGCCCCATCACGAAGAATTCCGCCAGTAAAATCGGTTGTTTTAGCAAGGATCATAAACTAAAACACACATTATTTCTCTCCCCGCGCCGGTTCAAACACATGCCATGCCACGAATTATGTATTTTAAAATTGATTTTTATACCTTTTTGGAAAGCTTACAGAATAGGCAAGTTTTTCTAGTTATTTTTACGATTAATGTCATAGAAATTTTTGTGAGGAGGCAACATTTTTGAAGCGTAAAATAAAAATATTGGTAAGATGTTATTCTTATATCGTTCATTATTTTAATTATTTTGTTAAATTAAGTAGTTTTAACTATGTCCATAGCTTAATTGAAGTGCTAGCTACAACATGATTTTTAATGGTACCCATTCAAATGTGTAGTTTTTTTTTTATTTGGAATTAAATTTCAAATTTTGGGTAAATATCGAAAAACCCTTAAAATTCAAATATCTCGAATACTATTGAATTTCGGCCATACATATGGGGGGTTCAATTTGTTGCATTTGGCCCCCTTTATCAGCCCGACGGATATACGTCGAATTACCAGTAATCCTGTATACAGGGTGTCCAAGAACCTGGCGTCCAACTGGATTCCCACGATGCCCCAAGTTCTAACAGTACTCAGAAAAATATTTTAAAAAATCCACCCCATGTACTTACAGAATTATACTGATTTCAAAAAAAAAGGGGAAATGAGCACCCTGTGACATACTTTTGAATGCTGTGACTGCTAATGCTGATAATTTCGATATTTCTTGGAGGTTTTGTAATCTAGGGTATTGCTGTGTCTAAATAGAATGTAAAAATAATGTACTTATTGTACCATTTTAAAATAAAATATTATTTTAACTAAAGGTGATATGGAAAACTATTGAATTTCGCAACTTTGACCGACTGTAGTGTAAAAAAAATGTACCAAAATAGTATGGCAAGTGACGTCAAATTTTGACGCGTTTATTCTTCTTTTTAAAAAGGTATAATACTTACACATTAATTTGAAAAAAAAAATTTTGATAATATTTTTACTCAACAACCCAATTTTTACGATGTCTTACAGAATTCTTAGAAAGAAAAATTTACGACGAATTGAATCTAACCTCTAAAGAATTACTATTGTATGCTCATAAAAATAACAACAGGCCTCTCAAAAAACAGGTTAGACCGTAAGGGACGGTATGTGCATGCATCTCACCATAGTGATTCGTTATTACAACAGGAGGGAGCAAGACAGAAACTATCTTTGCGATTTGCTGGTTCTTCTTTATGGTACCCCATTATTCAGGTAAGAGTGAGGGAGAAAAAGGTTAGAGGTGCGAGTGAGATAGATAGTGACGCTATCTGGGATCGTGCTATTTAGGATAACAGTACGGTCAGTACGCGTCACTGCCTCCTGCCGTTACTACGCACCTCTCTCTTATTGTTACCATTGATCACGTACTACGATTTAAAGCTTTGTTTATTGGACTCGATTACTCTTTGTGCTCTGGACTTTGAAACGAACTCTTTACGACGACCTTTGCCTGTGTTTGGACAGTTTGTGTTTTGTGTGTGCTACCATGGCGACCTACACTTCGCAAGAATACGCAAATATGCACTACATTTATGGAGAATGTAGAGGTAATGGACGAGCTGCAGCGAGACTTTACAGAGAAAGGTATCCGAGGGCTACGCGATATCCCGACCATCGAGTTTTCATTAATGTGCACAGATCACTATGTGACGGGCGGTTCCCCAATCAAGTAGCTGGTGAAGGACGACCCGTAAATGACTTCATACGCGATGAAGTTTTAGAGGCGGTGTCGGCAAATCCAAGCATCTCTGTGCGAGGAATAGAAGCTGATACGGGGATACCGAAGAGCACAGCACACAGTATTCTCCAAAAAGAAGAATATCATCCGTACCACGTACAGCGAGTGCAAAGTCTTTTACCTCGAGACTATCCGAGCCGAGTCGCGTTTTGTGAAACAATCCTGCAAAAACATCGAGAAGACGAAAACTTTATCGACAAAATTTTGTGGTCAGATGAATCAACATTTAAGAAGGATGGCTACATGAACCTACACAACTTGCACGAGTGGCATGTGGAAAATCCGCACTTGATGCGAGAAGATAGATCCCAGTACCGGTTCAAAGTGAACATGTGGACCGGTATTCTCTGTGGGAATATTATTGGTCCATTTGAGATGCCCGAGAATTTGACTGGCGAATCATATTTAAATTTTCTTCAAAATGATTTGCCAAACTTACTAGAAGAGACCCCACCAGATATGTGGTTCCAACACGACGGCTGTCCAGCACATTTTCGCGTATCCGTTAGAGAGTTTTTGGACGAGCAATACCCGAACAGGTGGATTGGGCGATCAGGAACAATCCCGTGGCCAGCCCGCTCACCTGACTTAAATCCGCTGGATTTTTTTTTCTGGGGAACTATGAAGGAGCTCGTTTATGCGAAGCCCATTAATGACATCGCTGACCTTCGTGAGAAGATAACACAAGCAGTGCAGGTGATACGTCAAAAAAGTTACTCGCGAAACATAAAGCGGTCCTTTTTAAGGAGAGTGAGAGCTTGTATTGCCGCGGGTGGTCAACATTTTGAACATTTATTGTAATAAAATATCTTTAAACTAACATTCTTTGCTTTTATTCTACTGGGAACCCATCTACCTGTGTGTATTTCCTTCTTGCTCACTCTTGGAACCGAAGTAAATAATAGTAGTAACATAACAGTTTCTAAGATAAGAAAGGGTCCGACAGTTACCGTTAGTAGGTAGGCACTTCGTAAAAATTGGGTTGTTGAGTAAAAATATTATCGAATTTTTTTTTTTCAAATTAATGTGTAAGTATTATACCTTTTTAAAAAGAGGAATAAACGCGTGAAAATTTGACGTCACTTGCCATACTATTTTGGTACATTTTTTTTACACTACAGTCGGTCAAAGTTGCGAAATTCAATAGTTTTCCATATCACCTTTAGTTAAAATAATATTTTATTTTAAAATGGTACAATAAGTACATTATTTTTACATTCTATTTAGACACAGCAATACCCTAGATTACAAAACCTCCAAGAAATATCGAAATTATCAGCATTAGCAGTCACAGCATTCAAAAGTATGTCACAGGGTGCTCATTTCCCCTTTTTTTTTGAAATCAGTATAATTCTGTAAGTACATGGGGTGGATTTTTTAAAATATTTTTCTGAGTACTGTTAGAACTTGGGGCATCGTGGGAATCCAGTTGGACGCCAGGTTCTTGGACACCCTGTATATATATGCAATTCTAAGAACTTTTTGATTCACCCTCGTATTATGTCATATTTCATAAATAAACGATTCGTAATAATATCATAAATACATGAGTAATGACTTTGTAAATCAATGTTTCATGTCACAATTCAAAAATAAATGATAGTACTTAATAATATTGTAAATGTATAAAGCCTCGTCTAGAATGTATCTGTACCTAGCGATTGACCATGCCCTGTGTTTTAACGAATACATTAAATAATTAGATCTATATTTGTTTCGAAATATGCATAGTACGCAATTTGTTCCATTTTAGTTTTTTATAAAAAATGACTTCTTCTATAACAGTTAGCCGTCGATGTACTTTTAACTTACCTACGCACTTTAAAAAAACAAAATCTAGATAGGCGATTAGTTCTACATTAACTCTAATTACAGATAATGCAATCCACGACGACGCGCCTCACTCCGCGATTACTGTACTGTAAGCTGTACTTTAGTACGGAGCGGGGCGGAGTGGGGCGCGTCGTCGTGGATTGCACTATACATACTTATCTACTTTTTACTTATAAAATTCATTACTTTAAGTTAAAAAAGACAATATAAAGAAGTAAACCTAGCGATGTATTTCTAAGTAAATGAATTTCTTTCGCTTATAATGAGACAGTTTTGTCCTCATTACAATTCAAATTAGATTTTATTAATATGTTTTTATTTAATATTTGGAATGTAGATGTATCGAAGTTCACAAAATATTGAAAAACAAAATCTTCTTTCTAAGCGTAGGTAGTTTCTACTGTCAGGTGAGGTTCTTTTAAAAATGTGTGCTTATAAATAAAATAAGGACGTACGAAATAATTTGAGGGTAGTATTGAATATTTTTTATTTCGCAATGAAACATCACGAGTTACGATTAACACTTATCATTTGTACTACGGATATGGATTTATCTATTCTATTTAAAAAGCGCGCCGGTGCGTCGCGCCAGTCTACACGAGGCTTGATGTGACAATTTATGAATAATGGATCCTACACGGGTCCCATGTAGATCTTTTAGCGTCCGCATCCTTGTTGCGATTCGGTTATCTCCTTGGGGAAACCGAAGATTTTGTCTTAGTATTATGGACGAAGTTATGATGACGAACAACTACTACCGGAAATATATTGTGAAGGATGGCACGGTTGACATCTGTCGGGCATGCCACCGTCCGGGGGAATCAATCCGACACATTATTTCTAGCTGTTCTCTGACTAAAGGAGACTAATTGCATAGGCACAACCCTGTAGCCAACTTTCGAAGGAACGTCAGTCAATTCGAAGTACCTATTACAATAAAACGGCAATTTCATAATTTATCCCGTATTATATAATATTTTTTTTCTAACTGAACAGACAGCTGTGCTTCTGGTGAGATTGTTGCGCCACTTCTTCTTCCCAGCTAATGCACTGGGAAGTGGTGAAGGGTGGGCGTTTTGGGGGACTGTCTTATGTAACTTTGACGTTTGAAAAGTGCTGAATCTCAGCCTAGTTTGAATAAATGACTTGAATTTTGGATAATGAGTTGTTTCAAATAAAAACTGTCATCAATAAAAAAATCCAACAAAATATACTTTAGCTTTGGTTTACAGACTCGTATAAGCCCAAGGAACATAATGCACTATGTGTCCATTCTGGGCAGCACTTGGTCCAACTCCCATATGCAGATGGTCAATATCAATTATTGTGATAAAATTTAAGGGCAGTTATAAAATCAATAAATGATTTCTGTGAGTATATCTTTTAAGACACTTTTACACGTCAATTATTTACTCAATATTTTAAAGCTTGTCAGCATTTCCTAGCTGACTGATCCCTGAGAAGAAAAGCCGAAACAAACTCAGAGGTCATGGTCTCTTTTAAAGTCTAAAAATGAATTTTCACACCACCTGCTCGAAAATGTCAAATTATATGTCAAGCAACCTTAACTTAAAGTGAGTCATTAGTGGCCGGGGGCACAGCCGGTCAATAATGTTGTACTGGATTTCATTATGACCCGCTGGTCAATAATGTGATTTGAATTTGGAATCTCACATGCTCAGCTAAATTGGCAGAATAGTACTAACAAACACCCTTTGGTGCCAGAAAGAGGAAAGCTATTCTACCGATACCCTTACTACGCGTGGATGATATTCTCGATTTCCTACAAAATCATAACGACTGCTTCTTCATATCGTTGCCATGTTTTCGAAGACATAATGTTGTAAGAATAATTAGATAACTACGAACCATATTTTTTAAAGGAATGGAATAACATTAAAACTGACATTAATAATAACAAATGTTACCATTAACTTCAATTAATATGTAAGTGCAGTGCATTTAACTAACTAGTTCTAAATATGTTATTCTTACTGTTTGTTTATTTAATAAATACTTTATTTTGCGTACTATGGCTATTATTTTCTCACAGTAGGTGTAAAAAGTAGAGTATCCTCCTCTGGGCTAAAGGCGTCTTTGCCTTGGGCTAACTTGAATCCCTCGCTGCATTCACGATTCTTGTATTAACTCCCTCGCTGCGCTCGGGAGTTAAATCCCGAATCCTTCATTGCGCTCGAGATTCAATATGACGCCCGTGACATAAGACACAACTTTAGCCCCTCGGTGCATCTACTATTATTGATATACTAGCTACACCCCGCAGTTTCACCCGCATAACTCTCGATCCCGTGGGAATATCGGGATAAAAAGTATCCTATGTCCTTCTTCAGGTCATGGTCTACCCATGTGCCTAATTTCATCCAAATCTGTTCAGCAGTTTTAGTGTGAAAGCGTAACAAAACAAACAAACTCCCTTTCAAACTCAAAGCATTTATTTCAATTAAACCATTTACAGTCACATGGGCACATGGGTAGACCGTGACCTGGAGAAGGACATAGGATACTTTTTATCCCGATATTCCCACGGGAAACCGCGGGGCGCAGTAATTTTTTAATATTAGTTAGGATAGTCTAGAAGGGGCTTTTGGGAAAGAGCCATTGCACAATAGTATAACTCTACCAGAAAAAAGGCGCCATCAAAAAGTACTTGCATATTACCTGACTCCTAGCGATAGCACTGATGGCTTCCTTGTTCTTGACGTGGTCGAAGGGCTCGGTCTTGAGGCGCGTGTTGTGGTGGACGAGCTCGGGTTTCGGCGGCGCGTGCTGTGACGCTGCCCCGTCCGGTACGTACATTATGTAGTTCTTTGCCGTGTAGCGCCATGTGTCCAACTACAAATCGTATATAAGCAAAGCCTTATATAAGTTATGGAAAGCTTTATTATGGTTAGATTATATATGTTATGGTATAGCAGTCTAGGGTCCATAAATAAATGGATTTGGATTTGTTATAATGTTCTATGTTGCAATACGGTAACTTAATGGTACGTTGATTTTGGCATTGGATAAATACTATTATTATTAGATCAAAACAGCTGTACCGAGCCTTAAGTATTTAAGCGGCTCACAGGGGGCGGGGAGGAGGGTAGTGCAGGCTGCTCATTCATCAACGCTCACGGCGTCCCGCTCCCCGCCTCGCCACGCAATTCTAAGGCGCGGTACACGTACGGACAGATAATAGTTTTGCTGACTGGGTCGTCGATACTAGATACTTGCCTGAACCTTAACCTAATAACCTCATTTATTTGAAATTTAAACTTTTAGGTACGGGTCATGGCTATATAATAACATGATTTCGATCTTCAAGGTTAAACAAACGCATGCCGAGGTTGGTCCGTGGATGGGTGATAATTCATTAGATGCCGAGAGCTCTCCGTGCCTCGGAAAGGACGGTAAGCCGTTGGTACCGGCTGTCATTTGTAGATCTTTCACAGTCGTTACGGGTAGTCAGAAGGCCGAAAGTTTGAAAAAACCAGTCTTACCAAGGGGTACCGCGCAACCCAGTACCTGGGTTGTGGAGGTCAGATAGGCAGTCGCCCCATGTAAAATACTGGTTCTATGTCAGAGAGTTTGGTTTCCGTACTTAATCCTTCAGATGGACCATTGTGCGTGGGTCATGGCGGCCATACTAAAATACTGATATCCAGCTGCATCCGGTTAGACTGGAAGTCGACCCCAACATAGTTGGAAAAGCCTAGGCAGCTAGAGATGAAATAAAAACTTTTAGATTACAGCTATCAGTAAGCTCAGATTGACTAAGAGTTCCACCAGCACCAGTAGCTAAGCTAACAGCCGTCATTGACCCAAAAAAATGAACATCGAATCTTTTTTTTTGTTTTTGATATCGCTAACCATGAACGTTTGCGCAGTTCGGTGGCTAATTTAATTTGACCTTGTATTTGCATCTGATCTGAACCTTACCTCATGAGGCCTCTCAGTCTGGTCCGCTTGTTGTTCGATAGAGGGCAGCGCGAGCGCCGCGTCCGCGATGGCCGCTGACGTCACTTCCGATTGTAGCTGTGTTGCCAGCTTAGCGGCGCGCTTCTTGTTCTCTAGCGCGATGACGCGGTCATAGCTCGCGTTGTCTTCACTTGTGTGGGTAGATAAGTATAAATCTGTAAAGTACAAAACAAATTGACAGTTCCACTTTGTGATTCTTCTTTCTGTCAAGTAACTTCACTTCGAATTGGAATTGTGGACCCTGGAAGCCTGACAGTCAAATGATCTCATTTGATTCTCATGCTGCAGAAATAAAGGTGCGTCTACATTGGGCGAACCGAGCATGAGCAGATCATGAATTCTTGTAGCTCTCCAGACCTCGACTCGTGCTTAACTTGCCTAGCGTAGACGTAGTTTTACATTGGTAACTTGGCACAGTTACAAAACTAAAGAACAAAAAGTCTTAATAAAAGACTTCAAAACAAGATGTTAAAAATGCAGCATTATTATTATTTAAATGACTAGTTCCTAAGTATTTCTGTGCAAGTGTGTAGTAGTTTCTCAGTAAAGTATTAAACCATACCTAAAGAGAGATTGTCTGTGGCATCTTTAGATCTGTCTGATATGATAGATTCTGTGTCCGATTCAGGCCGATCACTTCTTATTGTGGGTGCTGCCGGAGAAAACGGCCTGTCCAGGTGAGGAGTGTCAAATGTGGCTGGGGAGTTATCTGAAAAGTCAAAATTATCATGTTTTTAATTTATTTCTTTACACACATTACAAACATTTGTACATTTATAAATGACTAGCTTTTACCCGCGGCTTCGCCCGCGTGGATGTCGCAAAATATCCCACGTGAACGTACTACCGGGATTACATACCTAATGCCGAGGAAAAGGTCATTGACTTCTACCGCTGCGCCCGAGTTGCCGTCAACCATAATTATTTTCTTACGCGTAATTTTGAATCTGTGATATCCTTTAAACTATTCATTTAAATGGTGATGATGGCAAGGCATATTTCAATCTAAAGTTAAAGCCCAATTTATATATCATATTTTATTGCATAAGGATTAATATAATACCAGTCAAAATAGCTTCGGAAATAACAATGAAATTTTTATCAAATTCTAAAAGATAATAATGGTTACTGTGGGTCATCCTTAGAAAATAGTCATTGCCATCGTGGACTTTTTTGTTGATCTTTATAAGATGAACAATCCTGTAGAACATAAATTTTATATATCTTTTACGGTTTACGCGGCGCAAGCCAGTAAAGCTCACAATCAAAAATTAGATTTGTTACAGCTGTAGTAGCAATCCTATTATTTGGTTCAAATAGGTCTATATATATATATATATATATTTTTTTTGATATGGCATCTTGCAGTTGACTCTCAGATTGAGGTCGCAGCTGCTTAACCGGACTATCCTGTGGATGGCAACTTAAGGCCTCCAGCCAGGGGCATAAACTATTCTATGTTAAACTAAGCGAACGCTCGCTAAGGGCACCCCCTGTGGGGTACGAACCTCGGCTTAGGGCGTCGCTGGCGGGAGGACAGCAAGGTGGGACAGGCTGGATCAAATTGTCATTATTATTAATCAGGGAATTTAAATCTACATTTCTCAGCGTAACGCGGGCTGGCGCTTCTGCGAGCAAGGGTCGGGGGGGGGGAAATAGGTCTATATTTTTATTTATCTTTTATATAGATTCTTTTCTTTTAGATTTTGTAAATGTCAGAATGTTGTAGGCATAACAGACTGTAATCTGTGGACTATTTTCTATTTTGCTAAGTACCTGGTACTTGCGGATAGGCCTACACAGCACTGTCCTCTCATACTTATTAACACTGTAATTTGAAAACATTGTAAAAACCATTTATTTTTAAAAGAGTAACTGTGGAGTTTCTTGCCTGCTATTTTTCATAGGAAACGACCAATTGGAACCATGCACTTAGCTTCTGACGTTTCATAAGTGCCCTTATAGGTTTATGTGAAATGAAATATTTTGAATTTGAATTTTGAGTAGGCATGACTTTTTCCTACATCTTTAACAAAAATAGTCATATTTCAGCACCAAAACACCAAAACCTTCCTCATGAATATCTCCGTCCATTGATGAAAACCGTTTGAAAATCCGTTTTGAAGTTTTTGAGTTTGACGCGATCAGACAGACAGACGCAAACTTTGGTTTATAATATGTAAGGATATAGACAAATCGCATTTATAGCTTGTTGTGTATCGTTAATGTAGGTACTTGGAAATCGTGACAAATATAATTTGTACAAGTACCCCACATGTGCAATAATAACAAAGAAGTGTAATTTGTGTTTTACTGATCATAATATAGCTGAAATATGATTAGTTTATTACATCTTTTCAGGCTATTCATGGAATTCTTACTGCTATTATTTTTACTAATTATGCCTAATTAAGATTATAATTGATTAAAAAAAAAAATGGAATATTATATTATGTTTGCCAAAAACATATAATTAATGAAGTGTGTGTGACTCACAAGGTTCTGTTGGTGGTCTCTGACCACTGTACTTTCTGGTCAGTTCTCTGAGTCGTGCATAATCTTTGTTCTCTGTTGCCTCCAAAAATTCATTCTGTGCTTTTAGTTTTTCTAAATCGGGAAAGAAATCTCTCTGTATAATTTTTGCAATACCCTGAAATACAATTGAAATGTTTTAGTTTTATGATTAATTAAATCAAAAGAACAATCATTATTAGGTATGAATTGGAGGGTTAAACCATTTTAAGTTAAAGGGATTGTTATCAAATCCATACATAAGAAATGGCAGCGGTCTACAGATAGTTATTACAACATTGAGCAATCTACCCATTCAACTCTCTCTTAGCTTTGGTAGGCAGAATGCCTACCTCAGCATGGCAATAATAGTAGGTATAAAATAATAACAGCCGCACGATCGATCAAGTAAGCTACTCTTGCCGCTGTTGGTCCGTGGATAGGTGTCCATCTTTAAATACCAAGACCCCTCCGTGATCTTTGACAGTTTTATGGGTCATCAGAAGCCCGAAAGTCTGACATTAGTCTACCAAGGGGTATCCTGTTACCCAGTAACAGGATACCCCTTGGGTTGTAGAGGTCAGATAGGCAGTCGCTCCATGTAAAATACTGGTATTCACATATGAACTACATGATGATGTACTTGTTATGGTGCAGCATTACTAACAATACCTACATGTGCAACAAATGAATATTATTATTATTAGTCTTAATTTATTGACTGCTGCAATTAATTGACTGCTGACCATAATAAAGTCAATTAATTGCCAAGTTTCTTGGGAACTTTGTTAGGCAGATCCTTTCGTGAATTAATGAATCGTGACCACCATGATCTTCGTCTGGCAATTAAGAAGACAGCAATATATATGTTGCTTACTCAGCTAACTGTATTACAGATTACCTCGACATAAACATCTTCGTCCAAAACTTGAGCTTTCTTTTTCTCTCTCAGTTTAGGGATTTTTGGGACCTTGAATATTGCACTCTCTTGTCTTAACAACTTCATGTTTTCCAACGCTGCAGCCCCAGGTTTGGCTGCGTGTTTTTCTCCCGACATGATGTAAACTGGTATACTTAAGTTAAAAATATTATAGTTTAAAAGAAATAAGCTTAGCATACAGTAGAAAGTTGTAATAAGACCACTTTTTTTGGGCTAACATCTAATGACAATAATTAATCACATTGTGAAAAGTGAAAGAAAATGACAACAGGTTTGAAAGTTGAAAAGACAACAAAACATTTCAAAAATGCAAGCTGTCACTGGCACTGTCAGTGTCAAGTCAATCAGTTTTGATTCTTTTTTCTTCGTTTTGATCTTTTTCTTTCTGTTTTCAAAGTAAATCAAAATATATTATTGCCAAGGTCACTAAAGGTTCACAGTTTTTGATTCCATTATCTAACATTGATGTTGTGTTTCATGAATCATTTCAATAAACTCTCTAATTAAACAATTAAACCTAATTGTAAACCCATCAAACCTAATGTTCAAGATACTGCTAAATTCAATCACTGGAACATTTTCCGAGGCTATGGCTGCATTCCGAGTTACCCGTACAGTTTTTTTTTTTTTTTTTACTATGGCATCTCGCAGGTATACCACTAAGGTGTTTACTGCTCAACCGAACAATCCTGTGGCTGCCATAAGCTACTACACTCAAAGCCTCCAGCCAGGAGCAAAACTATTCTAAATTAAAATTAGGCGAACGCTCGCTAAGGGCACCCCCCGTGGGGTACGAACCTCGGCTTAGGGCTTCGCACAGTGGATCGAAAATCGGCTGTAGAAGACATAGGATCTCGATTTCTTAAATGTTATTTTTTTTGCTGGAAATGACTTCTGCTGATCATTACTGTTCTATAAAATGTCATATGAAGTAATTGTGTGCACAAATGGACGAGTTATAATTTTTATAAGAAAAAAATGTATGGAGCTGACATGAAAAATGAGGATATCTCTGGAATCGAAAGGTTGGCCGTTATATCCTTGCATACTGTTATAGTACTATTTATTTGTGAATTTTTGACATACTTAATATCGCGGCATCACTTGCGTTTTTTTTTTTAATCTTCAAATTAAAAAAAAAATAAGTATATGATATACCTATAAAAATAAGTATATATTACCTACTAATACGACTGTGATTTCTTAGAATGTTTTGGTCTAAGCATAAAAAATATTGTAAATTACACTTGGTATAGCCATATTTAAGCATTAAAATGTATCATAAACTTTTATTTTTTTAATTTTGAAGGTTTTTTTTTAAAAAATCGCAAGTGATGCCGCGATATTAAGTATGTCAAAAATTCACAAATAAATAGTAATATAACAGTGTGCAAGGATATAACGGCCAACTTTTCGATTCCAGAGATATCCTAATTTTTCATGTCAGCTCCATACATTTTTTTCTTATAAAAATTATAACTCTTCCATTTGTGCACACAATTACTTCATATGACATTTTATAGAACAGTAATGATCAGCAGAAGTCATTTCCAGCAAAAAAAATAACATTTAAGAAATCGAGATCCTATGTCTTCTACAGCCGATTTTCGATCCACTGTGCGTCGCTGAGGGGAGGACAGCAAGATAGGACAGGCTGGATCAAGGATATATCATTATTATTATGAGGGGAATTTAAAGCTACGCGCTCAGCTGCGGCGCGGGCTGGCGCTTCATCGGACAAGGGTCGGGGGGGAGTATTATTTACTCGGGAGGGTCGCGATCGCGGAGGACCTCGGCGGCGAGGTCGGTACGACGGGTGTCGGGTGTTTTTGTGCACTGTACTGGTGGCCCTACTGTTCTCCTGGAGGAGTGTGGTGGGATCATCTGGGTCGGAGAGGTACCCGTACCGAATTAGCGTGAGTGTGATAACGATGTGCCCGATGTGCCGTGAATCGTCATACCCCGCTTTCCGAGTTACGCTGTAATCGATTTGAGCGCGCTAACAACCGTACCGTATTTAACGTGGGCGCGATAACGTTGTGTCTTGAATCGTCTTATATGACGTCATGACATACGCCATCTTGCGATAACGCCGACCATGCCTTTAACTAATATCACCGTAAGCGCTGTCAAAAATAACAGTTGTGCTGTTTTGTTTTGAGTCGTATCATACCTTGCCAAACGGAACCCAATTACTAAGCCTCCGTTGTTCATCCGTCCGTCTGTGTGTCAGCAGGCTATATCTCATGAACCGTAATATGTAGAGAGTTGAAATTTTCACAGATTGTGTATCTAACGTGGTATATTCGAAATTTTACTAATATCACCGTAAGCGCTGTCAAAAATGACAGTAGTGCTGTTTTATTTAGACTCGCATATCTTTAAACTAACGTGGCATTTTCGAAATTGTGTTTCTGACTAGCGTTCGGCACCTAACCAAAAAAGAAGAAGAAATGTGTGGTATATCACAAAGAAATATGATAAGCAAGTTTTGACGTTGCGCGTTGAGCAAGTACCGTGAGCGCGTTCACAAGCGTTCCTAATTGTTGACAGCCCTCAGCTGTCGTAATCGTGATATCTTATTCGGAAAGCCAAATAGCGATGTCAGCGCTGTGAGCGATTATGTGTGTGGATGCAGGATTTGTGTGGCGTCATGTCTTTGATGCGTAGTTAGTATGTGGCGGTGTAACCGCTACATCACTCCCCTCCGGAGACCGGAGGTCGATAGTGGGCTGAGTCTTGTATCATGCGATGCTTCACAGTGCCAGCTAAGGTTCCAGTGAGTCGGAACCGGGTGTCGCATAGTTCGCGGTGAATCGGAACTGTCTGCGGTGATTCCCCAGTGAGTCGGGGTGGCGCTGCGTCACGATTCAGTGAGTCGGATGTGGTATAGCGCTGGGTTGTGGCGGACTGCTAGCGTCGACCAGGAGAGGGTAGAAAGATCTCTGCTTGTGAGACCGGCCGAAGATGCAGATGCTGTGCCAAGGTTGCTGATGAGGCTGAGGGTAATGACCAGGAATGCGCGTTCGCTGCATGCTGGTGGTCAGGATACCCGTTGAAGCCATGGGTGCTGACTGTCTGTGTGACTCGCCTCACGAAAGCTTGCGGGAGTGATGATGATGATGACGTCACGCTGAAGTAGTTGCACGAAGGCTGCGTTGACGTTCATAGTGTCACCAATTTAGGGGCAGAATAAATTGGCCTTCAAGCTGCGCGAACCACAATTCCGGCTCCTCCGGGTAAAAAGGTGGACAGCGCAATGGCATTCCAGCTGCTGCTACCTCACCAGAGGTAACAGTAGCGTCCTTACAATCGACATAAGACTCTGTCTCAGCCATGGCAAAAATAAATTAAAAAACGCTCACCGCTACTGTCTTGTACCAACCACAACCAGTTTTTAAGTAGAAAACTTCACGCTCGCTCTTCAACGGTGTCTCGCAGGCTTGATAACGTTACCACGTTCTTGTACACGGAACACGTAGCACGTCGTCTTCTGATCACGTCGGGGTCACCAATTTAGAGGTATGAGGAACAGGGTGTAAAGTTCACTCATCTACCATAGAAAAGGGAGGATCCTCCAACCAGACGGATGTTGTGTCTGGCGGGCCGATTGCCCGACTGTTGATGTCGGATAGTCTTATATATGTCGTTCGCGCGGTAAACTCTAATTGCGCGATGCAGGATTTGTGTGGCGTCATGTCTTTGATGCGTAGTTAGTATGTGGCGGTGTAACCGCTACATTCTAATTCGGAAAGCGGCCATGAATTCATGACATGCGCTATCTTGCAATAACGCCGACCATGCCTTTAACTAATATCACCGTAAGCGCTGTCAAAAATAACAGTTGTGCTGTTTTGTTTTGAGTCGTATCATACCTTGCCAAACGGAACCCAATTATTAAGCCTCCGTTGTTCGTCCGTCCGTCTGTGTGTCAGCAGGCTATATCTCATGAACCGTAATATGTAGAGAGTTGAAATTTTCACAGATTGTGTATCTAACGTGGTATATTCGAAATTGTGGCTACCGTTCGCCACCTAACCAAAGAAGAAGAAGAAATTTGTGGTTTAAACACAAATAAATATGATATGCAACTTTTGAAGTTGAGCGAGCACTGTGAGAACGTTCACGAGTGTTCCGAACAGCTGTCATAATCGTGTTACTGAAATCGGAACCCAAATTATTGATCTTCTGTGAGCGTTTATTTTCTAATTCGAAAAGCGGCATTTATTTATGAGTGACATTTTGACTTTGACGTTGGTAAAAGAGAGTTGCCATGCTATAATTATTCAGTCGACAGAAAAACATCATGATCATACGTAGTATCTGTATGTAGTCTGTGATGATCATCTACCTACCTAGCCTTATGAGGGAACAGGGCCCGCGATTCTCCATACAAACGTATTCCCCGTTTTTCTTCCTGAATAATGCCTCTAGAGCTGTCATTTTTTTTAAAATAAAATCTGAGTCTCTATAGGCATGTCCCTGTCATTTCCTTTTTTTCAGTAATTAATAAGTAAGGAAACTATGACCCTCCAAAAATTACAAAAATGCCCCATTTTTACCGCCGTGACTACCAGACTAATTCGGAAAAGTTTTTAGCATAAAATAAAAAAATAGGAACCTAGACATCCTACTCTTTCTTAAAATTTGAATGTAAAAAAATATATCGGCTTAGTTTTCGAGGAGAAAAAAGGAGAATGCCAAACGTCGTTTTCGTCAAAAAATTTGTGATATAATCGGTCTGAGCTGCAGTTGTCCCTATCGCACTTTACGGGGTTTAACTCGGTTTTTCGGGCGCAGCGCGAGGGCAATAGTTTCTTCAAATACCTATTTTTCAAATTCCTCGCAGCGCTGTTCCCTCTTAAAGTGGCCTTAGGTTGGGGTCGGCTTCGAGTCGGGTTGGATTCAGCTGAATATCAGTATTTGTCATGGGACGAATGCCTATCTGACTTCCATAACCCAGTTCCAGCCTTCTGGGGTAGTACTGTGACGTGTTGAAGCCATAATTATTCCGATAAGAAAAAGCGGTACCTAGTGCTCATAAGT
This sequence comes from Xanthia togata, assembly GCA_963853775.1. Taxonomy (NCBI): domain Eukaryota; kingdom Metazoa; phylum Arthropoda; class Insecta; order Lepidoptera; family Noctuidae; genus Xanthia; species Xanthia togata. The sequence continues at coordinate 17,201,310 of OY970809.1, forward strand.
GATAATCGTCCATTCGTCCTATATCCATATCTTTATCAAAGGAAATATTCCACCAGCCACCAAGACTAAAAAATTAGGGCTCTGTCATAATGCTAGTGACCACAGTGCATTTGTCTTGCTTTCTTGGGATTAGGATCAGTAGGTATTTTATTAGGTAGGTAACTATTGTATTTGGTAAGTAGGTATAGGGTATAGGTAGGACTAGGATATAACAAGGGATGCATTTTGGGAAATACGGAAATGCATACAAAAATAAAACTAATTACTTTGTCGTTAACACTACGTTATAATTATAATTAATAATAATAATATATTTACTACCTATACAACGCTGCCTAACTATCTACTTAGCCTTATTTTTATTTTTCTTAAGAATGTATTCTTTGATGTAGAAGTCTGAGAACAAAAATAAAATAAATATGTTGTGTGGCAGGAACAAGAAGGAGACCCACTTGGGGTATTCACACGAGGGCTCGAAAAGGACGTGACCGAAGTGTAGGATCAGGATGACGAACTGCAGCTGAAAATATTAAAGAAATTATCAGAAAAAGCGTTCATAAACATTAAGTACACAGACTGCTATTTCAGACCTAACTTTCTTTACTTTATTCTACAGGGTGTTTGGCAGAACGTTGAACATACGAAAATGGTGGATAGGTTGGGTCATCTGCTACTTACTCAGCCCTAATTTATTTGGCCCTGGACCCCAGGATATAAAAAAAAAATTTTTTTTGCTTTCTTCTAGTTTCACCACTTTCTTATCTTTAGAGTGTAATTTTTATCACAAATGGATTAAACAGGCATTTTTATTTTATTGTTAATATTGGTAGAGATTCTTATAAAACTATTGCTTTACTCAGATGTTAGCTACAAAAAAAGTTATAAGTCCTCAAACTTACAGAAATATGTAAAAAATACTTGAAAATAAATTTCAACTTACATTAAAAAAAAAAAAAATGGATTGAGTAAGTAGCAGATGACCCCACCTATCCACCATTTTCGTATGTTCAACGTTCTGCCAAACACCCTGTATACTGGACGCGACATAACGTATTTAAAAAAAAAAAAAACACCCTGTATACTGGACGCGACATAACGTATTTAAAAAAAAAAAACGGCAAAGTGCGTGTCAAACTACGCCCAATGAAGAGTTCCGTAGTTGGGATGAATTTATCACAATAATAAACTTATTACTATTACAATAATAGCTTTAAAGCTCAGGTAATATTTTTTTTCATGATTTTATTTTCTCTTTGTCGGCGTGAGTAATATGCATACCCATGCCAAAGTACAGCTTTCTAGTACAAAGAGTCTCTGAGCCAAGCCGCGGACAGACATACAGACGTACCTACATGGCAAAACTATAAGGGTTCCTTGTTTACTACGGAACCCTAAAAATATGGTACAGTCAACCACACATCAGTAAGTTACAATTGACGTCGTAGCTGTAAGGGCGATTTTGATAGTGCAAAAGATACCACTGATATTGGTTGTCTGTACTACATACAATGTTTCAGTCGTAATATATTTTGTGGCCAATTTATCGAAAACATTACGCAAAAAGTTTAAAATAAACCTCCATTAAGAACTAAACACTTACAATCTGCAGTTGTGTGATGTACTTCTTCCACCAGTGGCGCACCCACTGCGGCCTCACGATGGAGACCAGGTAGTAGGAGTACATGACCGCGTGCACCACGGAGTTGATGAAGCCCAGCATTATGCCGTGACCTCCTGCGGGATAAAGAAGAGCAGTTTTATGAATTGCGATTGAAAATACAAACGGTAACATTGTGTTGGGGCCCTACCTATGTTGTCTACGTTGTTGTAATACTTGCTATTTGACTTGTTACCAGGTACAGAGCTGTAGGTACCTACCTACTGCTACGCACTGTGTTACCTACTAGTTCTTACCTAGTGACTGTATTCATTTCCATTTCAAAGGGGGCGAGCTTTGTATGCCGTACGCCCATTTATCTAAATTCCTAACAAATCCTAGAAAATGTGATCGGGTTGTGGGATTCAATTGGAATAATTGCCCATTTTCCTAGGGCTTAGCCTATGCCGTTGCCGCCGTTATTAGTCTGTAGTATTTGACAGTCATCAGAGAGCTCACGAAAGGAAAGATAATTAGTCTGGCTCGCTGTCGCTGATAAGGTAAGAAGGAACGGACTTAAATATACGATGCCGCCGTAACGGCAATTTAACCAATTTTTCGAGAGTAGCTCTTCTACTGTTTAATAATTTCACCCCCCGAAAGGATGCTTTAAAAAACACTTTTTGCATAGTTACTGGATTATCAATTTCAATAAAATCCATACATGGACTTAATAATATTTAGTAAGGATGTTTGTAAGAAGTCCTTCGGCGATCGCGTGGTTTCCTTCGTCGCGGGCGCAATGGCGCAAGTGGCCTAAGCCACTCGGCCCATTTCGGGCACGCGATGCTAGCATTGCTACAACTCTTGTGCAAGCAGGTACACAATCAACATTATTATGATTATAAAAAACATTTAGTTTTATGTTAGGTATCAGAACGCATATTCTCAAATAATAATTTATTTACCTGGGCTTTTTTTTGTTCTAGGTACCTACTTATAAGATATATGTACAGTAGATTTTTCATTTTCTTTAATTTAAATTGACCCGTGGCCCATGGCACTAAATCGTACGTACGATTCAGTGCCATGGGCAATTTATTGATGTAAATAAATAATAGGTAGGTTACGTATTATTTATTTACATCGATACAAACATGCTTAGAAAATCGATTAATTTAGTAACGATCATAACAACTGTTTCTAATTGAACATACCTGGAACATATTTGGTGCCTACGAATCCAAGTAGACACATTCCTAAGTGATGGTATACGTGTAGGAACGATACTTGGTTGAACTTCTTCCGTAACACGAAGAATACCTGTTGGCATAAATTATAGCACGTTAATCATTAGTTATCGAACAAGTAATTCGCGAATGGACCGGAGTTACAAGTGCTGGTGACCTGTTCTAGCTCGCAGTGGACAAGGAGTTGATGAGTTGATGACCAACCTTCAGTATACTAAACTAAATAGTCTACAGGGAACATACTCAATCAATCTGCCTAGCCATTTCCCAAATATATTGGAAAATATATATATAAATATATTAACCGGATGCAGCTGAATACCAGTATTTTACATGGAGCGACTGCCTATCTGACCTCCACAACCCAGTAACTGGGTAATACGATACCCCTTGGTAAGACTGGTTGTCAGACTTTCGGGCTTCTGACGACCCGTAACGACTGTCAAAGATCCACGAATGACAACCTTGACCAACGGCTTAACGTGCTTTCCGAGGCACGGAGGAGTCTCGGTATGTAAAGATGGTCACCCATCCACAGACCAACCCCGGCAAGCGTAGCTTAAACACACAACACACTACAGGGAACATACTCGTACACACAAAAAATAAACAAAGAAACAATCAAGAGTATTCTATTCTAGGGATTTTTTCTGTTTATTACCCTCTTTGTCTAGAATATAGGAAGATGATTGAAATGCACTAAATTAAGTAGAGTGACTATGTTCGATAAGTTTTAATTATTTTAGTATGCACATGCCTTCTCAAAGAGTCTCGTCGTTTTATGGCCTCTAGCCAGGGTTGGCGTAGCCAATTGCTCCACACCGTCGGCATCGCTGCCATGTATGATCTGATTGTTAAGAATGAATGAATACGCACCGTGTCCATGAGGTCGATGACTTTGATCATGTAGTACAACCAGACGCGGCTGACCACGACGCGCTCCAGCGGCGTGTCCTCGTAGATCATCTTCTGGCACCACAGGCTGTAGTAGCCCGACAGGTACAGCCTGGTAAGACACTGCAAACAATACGAAAACTTTTTTAGAATTTATAGGGCTTTAAGAGGCTCCTCAACTCAAAACTAGATTGGGCTGATGGGCGGGCTCCTTGGGGCTGATTTTCAGACTAATTTGAATGGACGATTTTAGATTTATCACTGCAATTTTGAGAGAACAGTTCTTCTTTTCTTACATTCGACCTAATCTTAACTTCTTACTTAGATTTATTCTTCTTTTTAACAAATTGTAAATAATTGCATTGCAATACTTTATATTTAGAGAAGGTATGTTAGATTGTAACTCTGTGGGAGAGCAAGGGAGCATAGCCATATTTCATGAAACTTAACTCTAGTCAAGTTCACCGCAGTATGTTGAAATTCGATGATTGTGTTTTCTCCGGTCGTTAACGAAATGTCTGTCAATTCTCACGTATCATGTACCTGACCTACCAATACTTTGAAGGTTCTTATTATTGATTATTTTCGGTCAAAAACGTTGAAGATGAAATTTCATTTATCACCCTAAAAATTATTCCTTTTATTTCAAAACATTTCTACATTTGTATGAAACCAATTTCAAAATAATTGCTTAATTTAGACACAATGGATATATGGGTATTGAGAGTAAGTTAAGAGTATATTTTTAAAGGCAATGTGAAGTAGTAGAGAGTCCGGATATTACCTACTTAAAATTGTTGCTGTCGCAGAAAGACGCGACGCGATTCTAGTAGAAAAATTTCCATCAAGTTTTCATAAAATTGTTGTACTAGAGTCGCGTAATTGTCGAGCCTGGTTGTGGGAGCCTTAACAAATTTTAAGTAGGTAAGGTAGGTAGGTTTTTTATTTATTTAATAAGAATGATAAACGTAGGTACATCTCACAATTTTAAGTAAGACAGTCCGGAACTAATCAACATGTTATCATGTAAGTTATTCACTCTATAACGCTTTAATAACAGTGTTTACAAAATAAACATTTACTACTTTCAATTTAACATTTGCGGTTTTAAGTAAGCATCCCTCCAGTCGAGCAGAAAGTAAAGTAGTGAAGGAACATAATTCACGGCCTTGGCAAGCATTGGTGCAAGTTGAATTATAATAAAATGTTTCTGCAGGGTTATCATGAATAATCACGATACACAGAAACATTGACCTCCGACCATAAAATAAGAAATTGCAGTTGAAACTTTGAAACCTTTGACTTAAGTTTTATGAACACCATTATCGTCACGAAATGATGTTTGTCGTCTTTCGTATAAAATATGGGATGTCGAATAAGAAGTTTTATTCGTCGAAATAAATGTCTACAATAATTAATTGACGATTTTACAAAATAAACTGGAAACATAATACCTAGATGAAATCAGCAGTTTTGTAAAAAAACTACAATCAATATTATAAATGATTAATAATTTAGGTACGTAATTTCATTATTTTGATTAAATCTATATATTATAGGTACGCAAGTAGTACAATCGTGTTTTATGGTTCTTTTTGACAATTTCTTATAATTTCGATTATAAATAATTTCCCAGAATTTGAATTTTCCTAACTATAACATTATAAATGCGAAAGTAAGTTTGTTTGTTTGTTACGCTTTCTCGCTAAAACAGCAGATTTGAGTGTTTGGCACATGGACCATAACCTGCATTAGGGATATAGGATGCTTTTATTTCAATATTCCGACAGGATAGAGACAAATGCGAGCAAAACCGTGGGGCGGAGCTAGAATTACAAAAAAAACCTACCTGTCATTTTTATTATGATGACTCACGGTTTGTGCATTCACTCAATGTCAAGTTTAAAATATAAATTAGAAAGATAATAAAGCAGGAAATAATTTAAAGAATAAAATATAACGGGATTTTGGAAAAATCTAATCAGTCCTAACCGATGAAGTAGGTACCTACACACGGCAGTATAAGCTGACCTCGCATTGTACTGAAATCCTATACAATGCGAGATCAGCATAAACTGGAAATGTATAGCTTGATGTGTAGCCGTGCGTACATGTACGTAGGTATATCATGAAAATGGAAAATCAATAAAAAATAAAGAGAATCTAAAACTTAACAAAAAAGATAGACACAATTTCGCATTTCGCACCTTTTCACTGATCTCGTTTATGTCTTTTACATGAACAACTCTCCGTTAAAACCTACACCAAAAGCTTCTGAAATAATTTTGTGCATCGTGCTCATTTAATTTTGCTATGTTAATGCACAGATAGCTGTTAAATTAATGAAACGAATGCATGATTATCATTACACATTAATTAATAAAAAATAGTGAGGAAATACCTACTAGGGCCACGGCCGATTTCACTGAATTAATCGCATGCACGGCGCGCGAGGCAGCCCTGCGTATCCTTTGCCTTGGCTCAATAACTTAATTGTCATTTCCTACGCTTTTCACGATTGCAATTATGCTTTCGTAATGTAACGAAATTTCAACGCAACTGCTCCGGTACGCTATTGACTGTATAACTAACTATTTACACATTACAATTTTTGACATTGTTTCACATTATGGTAAACTTTATTTTGGTGAATCGTATTTTGATGGTTAGTTTAATTCATTAATAAAGTTTCCCATGCTGGTTTAGGCCACAGTATAAATATGGACAGTACTAAAACGTAGCAAATGTTCGAACGGCACATTCACACAGACGCGCTCATAGCCCCAAGCGATTGTCGCGGTGCTGTCAGTTGCGGGCACAGAGTACTTTGTAATTGGTTGCGAGTCCCGTGTCGAGACGAGTGGTCGCCACGATCTTTTTAAAAATGGAACGTAAGTAATTATTTCAACAAATAGGCCCCAATTTCCATATTATGCCTACGCTCTGTGAGAGGGAGTGAACGGTAATGCCCAATGCGGTTTGATGGATGTGACATGCCACACGTAGGTACGGCACACTCGACCAACTCGTAATTTTGTACCCTAGGCATCGCTCAGCCTCAAACTTCTAAAAGTGTGAGTCACTTCAGGAGTGTCAGCTGCAAAACGAATATTATGAGATCTAGATGATCTAAGCTATGACCCCAATAAAATATTTAAAACGGTATTAAGACTATGATTACGTCGACGATGTCTAAAATTAGCAGTTCAATACATAAATAGAAATAATACAAAAAGAATAATAATGTTAAAAAAAAACAAAAAGGATTAGATGAATATCAAATATTTTATTAAAAGGTTAAAGTTCATAGGAAAGTGTACCTACACTTTGTACGGCTATGAGTTACATTATAATACGCCGTTGAAAGAATCAAAAAATCAATAATTATTCAAGGCTTCAACTATGTAACTATAGTAAATAAATGTAGCGTTAAGAAAGAATCGCCGCTTTGATGACGTTCGCTATGTTTTTTTTTTTGGGAAGGTTCAACTGTGGACACTAAATAACTGAAAAAAGATTCCTTTATTCTTGTGCCAGCAAAAGCTATTGATAAGAAACGTGAACATATAATTAAGCTTAGTTAAAAGAGTTGCAGGTTGGTATCGCGGTACCGTCAAGTATTGAGGTTATTTTTACTGAACTCCAAACTCACACAAATGTTCCAACTCAAGAAGATGAGATGACAACATTCGCTAGTGAATGTTCACCGATAAGAACTTCATTAGAACAGTAAAAACCAGAACCCTTCTCTTAGCCGGGCGTCGCGGCTCAGTCCTATATTATAGAACCTTTTTATTACCAGCTCTTTGCCACTTACTTGTGCTGAGAGGTACGCTGACAATCCGATCTGTATTACATTGTATATGATGATGACGTTCTTAAGCTTGTACGGCTCACGCTTGGCCATTAACGAAGGGCCCCACGACCGGACGAATCTGTGGTACAGGTAACATATCAGCACGATGGGCACTGGGTTTGAGACCAGCGGGAAACTGTTCGTCCGAGGATCTGGAAATGGCAGACAATAAACAATCATTATTACAAGGGTCTTCTTGTTTTCGTTCGTCACCAAATAGACAGTGCATGGCACCAGTATGGACGGTATGGCACCAGTACAGTATCTGCATACTGTGCATACGTCGTTAAGTTCCCTTCAAAATGGTTGAGCTAAACGGTGCTGATCCATGCGTCATGTTCGTGAACGAGCGCCGTCAGTAGGGACTGGTCATCTCTTATCTGCACGTCTTTCTACATTGTTCTCACATCGTAATTTCAACATGAATGATGTTATCAATATTTTGTAAGAATATTATGATTGAAAAGAGTGTCCGTGGAGCTTCTTGCCGGTTCTTCTCCATAGGAACCTACACTTTGCAATGGGCAACTAGCTTCATATTTCTGACTGACTGACCCATTTACAGGCACTTTTTAATTGTCAAGCAATTAAAAAGTGCCTGTAAATGGTTCAATTGCAATAATGCTTTGAGTTTGAGTTTGAGGGAATAGCAAATCTGTCACAATCTAGTGTAATAGACTATCAATAGTGGGTGGGTGACTGTCGGACAATTTACTTAAATTATCAGACTTAGGCCGGGAATCCTCCAAAGGACGAGAGGAGAGGAGAGGCCCTGAGCCTTAAGTCAGTTAAATCTGTCGATTTTGCCTTTTCTATGATTGACAATGTTTTGGCTATTTATGTATAAAGAATATTCAATATTCACAATATCAGACCCCATCTGACCTGACGCAGAAGTAATTTACTTTCCCGCGTTGTATACGCATTCTTATGAATATGAAATGTTTTATATACTTAATTATGAAGGAATCACTGAACTTTACAATGTCATGAATGATGTGAAAAGTCAGCATGCACTCATACATATTAACAAATTGCTTTAAGTCTGAGTAAAAAGACAAACAATATTTCTGTGTTGAATTTACTTAGCATGTCACGAAAAAAAAATAAAACATACTTGTATAATTACAAAATATAAAATCACTCTTTTTGGGGTAGATTTTCAACTAATACCTACCTATTATATTTTTTTAGAGCATTGCAATATATTTTGTGATGAATTATATGTCCATTATTTATTTATTTATTTGGTTCAACAAGGACTATTTACACTAATAATAAACTTAATACTAATTTCAAACAAAGGTAACAGTGTAACACTGACTTATAGGTAAACACCACAAGTGCAAACTGATAAGTGGTAAGTTAAGTATCTTATTACAGATCAAACAAGGATTTCATGAACTGAGACTTTAGCTTGGCTAGGGAGCCATGATATAAGTCAACCAAATCACTACTACTGTTTATGACCTTGCAAAATCGGGTGTAGGGTGAGTTAGATCCCAAAACAGTTCGTCTAATTGGGGGACAGATTGGAGTGATGGAGATGCGTGGGATTCTTGAAGGAGCACGTAAGTTACAAAGTCCTAGCAGCCTAGGGCACTGAATACTATTTTTCAAAATTTTGCACATGAATAAAGCGTCATTAAATTGCCTCTATTCTTATCTAAACTGCACATGGTAAAGTATTTTAGTCTCTCTCTGTAAGATGACTTTTTTCTAGCTATACCAACCGTAAATGCTAAGTGCCAAAAGAAGCGCTTTTGGACACGTTCAACGCGCAAGCTATGTATCGCATAGTGTAGTCGCCAAACCACACTACAGTACTCTAATCTGCTCCTAACTAAACTGTTATATAAAATTAACATAATATCACGCCTGTATTCCCCGTAGGGTTAGACTGAGGTGCACCTATAGTATACCCACATTTCGCCAGTTATTTTTAAGTGCCATGTAATAGGGGGCGAGCCTATTGCCAGGAACCGTGCACAAATCCAGACGCAGTTATTATTTAATATATTCCTCCCCAAGTTTGTTTTAAAAATAAATAATGCAAGAGTGCAACGCTTACCCGCTAGGTCCTCATTTACGTAGCGGTAATAAGTTGTTATATTCCGTATAAGGGTGCCCATGTTGCTGTGCTGTCGCTGAAAAAAAAACAAAACCTGTTATGTTTGGTCTATTAAAAAATAAACATCTTTTAACTTATATTTTTAAAACCCGTTGCAAAAAGAGGGGTTTTATAAGTTTGACCGGTAGGTGTGTATCTGTGGCACCGTGGCTCTTAAACGGCTGAGCCGCTATGAAAGCGTTTTTTTTATTTGAAAGCAGGAGTTCTAGCGATGGTTCCTAAACATGTTTTATCAAAATCGGTTCAGCCGTTTGAAGAGTATCAGCTCTTTACTAGTTAATGAATGGATGTGAGCGTCTTCCACAAGTCTGATCGATTTGAAATTTGGTATTCTGTTACTTCAATGATATTAGAAGAACATAGTAACCTTGAACTGATGCTGCAGCATCACCTGGAATTTGCAGGATACCCAAATCCCTACCCAATTTACAGCATAGGTATCGTGTTTGGGCTCATAGGAATAGTCTCAATGAATAGGTTATAGATAGATGATGAACAGGGTCTGGTGATGGAGTAGGAAAGAGAAATGATGAAATGTTTTTAAATTTTTAATATAATTTCACTTGTAACTAAAAATGTTTCTTAAGTTCGAATTAATGCTTTGGGACCAATGATTATGACTGTTAAGGCTGTAGCACATTTCTGACACTGTAACGTCTCAAGTAGTTAGAGAGAATGGTCATCAATTGAAAACGGAATATATAAGGAAATAAAAAATAAGCTAAATTATGAATAAATTAGTTTCTAAATGTTAATTGTCAATATTAAAGATATACGAAAAAAATAATATAGTTAACTTCGTAATGCCCAAATTCGGAGCCATATTATCTCATCATTTTCATCATATCAACTTGTACAGGGTCAAATTAAAATAATTAGCGAAACTCCTCAGACGTGAAGCGTATCAAATAAAAAGTTACGATGAATACCTAATATTTTTTGGGGTCAACGACCACTGGAAGGACAGTTACTTGAAGAAAGAGTTGTTCAAAATCAGTTTTTTTTTATTTCCTTTTTTTGACATCGATAACCAATACTTCTGTGAAGTTTACACAAAAAGAATAGGTATTTCAAATAACTACACTACCTACGGTCGTTAAATCGTCGTTAAGTTACCCATAAAAAAATCTAATAATTTTTCTCACGTCTGCGGAGAATGAGAACGCTGAGAATTTAAACTTATACAAATATATTAAAATAAATACAAATATATAAAAATAAATACAAATATATTAAAATAAATAAATAAAAATTATGGAAAACATATTCTTAATGTGCCTAGCCTTTTCCCAACTATATTGGGGTCCGCTTCCAGTCTAACAGGATGCAGCTGAGAGCTGAGTACCAGAATTTTACAGTCGGTCCATGTAAAATTCTGATACGTTGGTTAGACTAATAATATTCATTTCTGGCACATGTATTGTTAATAATGCTGCGCCATAACACGTACATTATCATCTGCCTAGCTAGCCTTTCCCAACTATGTTGGGGTCGGCTTCCAGTCTAACTGGCTGAATACCAGTAGGTATTATATATTACATGGAGCGACTGCCTATCTGACGTCCACAACCCAGTAACTGGTTGTCGGCTGCTTAACTGGATTTTCCTCTGGGTGCCTCAACAAATGAAGGCCTCTTGCCATGGCATAAAACTTAAAAACTAGGCAACTACACGCTAAGGGCACCCCCGTCTCCCAGCCGAGATGCGTACCCCGCATCTCGGCTGGGAGACGGCAGCAAGGGACAGGCTGGATCGGATTAATTTTTTAGACGAATTTAAAGCTTCAGGCTCAGTGGCACGGGCTGTCTGTAATACGTTACCTAGCTCTTGGTAAGACTGGTTGTCAGACTTTAGGGCTTCTGACGACCCGTAACGACTGTCAAAGGTCCACGAATGACAGCCGGGACTAACGGCTTAACGTGCTGTCCGAGGCACGGAGGAGTCTCGGTATGTAAAGATGATCACCCATCCACGGACCAACCCCGGCAAGCATAGCTTAACCTGATGGATCGACCCGTGCGGCTGTTATTACTTAGCCACGAGCTCCACAGTGTACACCATAGGTACATTTTTATTGCAGTTTTTATGTTTCAGGAAATCAGGTCTTTGAAACACAAAACTAAGGTCTAATTTCACAATTGAAACTGAACGCGATCAGCACACCTAAACCGCGTTCTATTCAAGTCATCATTGTTGGGGAATATTGGCACTGACAGCTATTGAACGGAATTTAGATAGGTATACTAACCGCGTTCAGTTTAATTGGTGAAATCAGCCCTAAGACTATAACTATCAGTCTTATAAATATGAAAGATATGGTACTTAGTTAACAAAATGACTTCCCTACAATAATTATAGGAGTAAACATACTACAGTACAAAAATATATAAAATGAAATTCATTACACCTATTCATTCTACACTACTAAACTATTTTCATGAACCTCTTTACAGCAGCAGCGCCCGCGCATCGTATATGACGAAGCAACTTTAAATTACAAATAATTTAAACAGGGTATGTGGAAATGTCACAATTTAAATATTCATGTTAACACTAAATTAAGTGAAGGGTTATTGATCCCTGAAGGTGCGCTAATGTGAACTAGGTACTTGTGATACGTAAACATAGACAAGTCAGCTTCTGTTGCACTGAAAGGTGACTGAAGTCCCGTTATACTCTACTTTACAGTTTCATTATGAAATTCATTTGGACTGCCTCCTTAGTCTAGTGGTCGCCATGGCTACTGCTGAGCACGAGGTCTTGGGTTCGATCCCCGGGTCGGGCAAAGTGCTGTTGAGTTTTTCCATCTGGAATTGCTCAATAGCAGCCCGGAGTCTGGATTTTTTGCCCAGCTGATGGCAATAGGCTCGCCCCCTTTCACATGGGACTTAAACATAGCTGGCGAAATGTGGGTGTATTATAGGTACACCTCTGCCTAACCCTTCGGGGAATACAGGCGAGTGTGTGTTATTTTGTCTTATGAAATAGTATTTAAAGTGCATTATTTTTGCCAAAAATACTTATGTTGAGTCTAACGAGGGTGATACTGTTAGTTTACATGGAGCATCTGTCAATGGGTTTCCTTTATCGGGAGCGTACCAGAAACTTAGTGCAGTGACGGCTGGTTGTCGGACTGTCTATGCCTGTTGTTTAGTTTTAGTTCAACGAGAAGATCTAATTGTGCAATGAAAGGTCACCTTTTCAGGAGTAGAGATCCCATGAAAACACATGGGATATTATGTTTTACACGTCAATTAATGCTATGAACAGCTATCTAATTACGCAACACATTTTTCGTAAACGATTTCGACAAATTTGTTTCATTTTGACAGTTCAACAGCATTCATTGCGTTATTTACGTTGTTGAGCAGATTTTTTGTCGAACTTATGAAGCAATGGATTAGCAATTTGTTTCAAAACGATTCAGATTCCGATTGGTCGTGTATTACGCAATTAGGGTACAGGTTTCATTTCAGCTTTCCAGTTTAATTGACTGCGTCTACTTATTTGCTAAGCTTTAGATCATCATCCTAACTTATTATTATTAATATTTATATACATATAAATCCTATCTAATAATGATATTGGAAATGCGAAAGGGAGTTTGAATGTTACGCTTTCAAGCTAAAACGGCTGAACGGATTTGGATAAAATTTGGCACATTGGTAGATCATGACCTGGAAAAGGACATAAGATACCTTTAATCCCACGGGATCCAGACTTATGCGGGTGAAACCGCGGCGCACAGCTAGTAAACACATAAATAAACACACACGAGCTTGTGTGTTTATGTTTATCAGGGGTATGCTTACGCAAGCTTCTTACTTGCATAAGGGCTGCGGACTCATTATATCACTAGTACTTTTATGCTAACATAAATCAGAGTGTGATCCAGTATCATATTACTTCGTTCTCAGTTCATTTGACTAGGCATTTCCTAGTTTTATTTTATGTAAGCAAGCAGCTATCTAATGCCTGTGTTGGGAAGGGTATATAATGCATCTACGAGAAGGCATAGTCGCGTTATAGTTGTGTATTTTTATGGAAACATGGATAGACGCATGTTAAGTATAGTTTCGCCATGCTCGTCTGACCATCTATCTGTCCGTCTGTATGTCACATCGTCTTTTCCCGTCCCTAACGGGACTCTAAGCCCTTGCGTCCCGGAACACGAAATGCCCTAAAATTTGAAGATAGATCCTAGACCACTATAATTCTGAGTATCTGAAAAGTACCCTTATTAGTGGCATTTTAAAGATTATAAGAACAAAATTATCATTTCTAAGGGTCAGCTCATACAATACAATATAAACAGTTGGGAAATGTCAGTATATTGATTAAACTGAACATGCCACGACCACGCACCCCTATGCTATGCGGTGCGGGGCCCACCGCGCACTTAGCTAAGTGACGTGAAGAGTACGTTGGTCTTTAAGAACATGTATTTTTTTGGATACAATAATATTTGGCAAACAGTAAAAAATAATTCATACTGTATTTCAAACAAGAAACTAATCCGATGAGAAAAAGGATAATATTCATATATTTTCAGTAGAAAAAATTACCTTAAAAGTGAGTAATATGATATTACTAATGAATCATTTGTTAATTTTTAAGAGGGCTTATGCATTTAATGGTATCACCAGTCGCATTTCATAATTTAAAGTCTCAAAATAATGTTGGTGTCTCTCTATGGAAAAATCAGTGGTCAAAACAAAGTTTAATTTATATCTTCATCTTTATTTTCAAAATGATAGGGGGAAATAATTTGTTCGTGAACATTTTTTTAACTCTAGGACCCACGACGAAAAATCAATATTCACAAAACCACCTAAACCCGCAAAAATATGAAAAACTCAAATTTTTCCGCTGTTGAAAAGATTTTTTCAACTGAAAACTCGGTCGTCGCTCACCGAAGTTATATTAATTTCGTGTGTATACCACTATTGGTTTTGTAATCCCTAAAATAGTTCACATAATTAGTAAATAAACAAGTACCTGGCCAGGGAACGTGTACCCGAAGTCAAGAGTTCGCCTTGAATGACTCTGAGCGGCACTCCAGTGCCAGCACCCGACCGGCGTCAATGAATGAAATATACTGAATTAATTGAAGTAAACTCACTTTCCTTACCTCTACCTTTTATTAGTGTGTCTCCACGCATACCGCGTGTGGATCAACGCGCCCTTATTAAATCCATCGCGATGTGTGAAATTTTTTATTGTTCGTAACTATGAGTTTTGGTACTCGCGTGTAAATGCAACATTATGCTGATTATGCTGAAAGCATGAAGTGCTGAATTGAATTCTGAAGTGACTTTAAATACCTATTTTTTTTTAGGTTAGAAATTATAAAATAAATTATGATTAGAAATATAAGTGAGACAGTTAAATTAGCTAATGCTTTGAATAATTGGAATAAAATCATCTTATTCACAAATCGCCTAAATGCGAGCATTTGCCTGTAATGTAACAGTTCAGATTCGAGCATTACATCAGTGAGTGAGGAGAACCGAGCATTACAGTGCGCAACCTCTAATTATACAATTTGTAACATTATATTCACCGGGATCATTTGCCTGTAGTGTAGTGAGTGGGAGCACCCGTGATAAAATTTGTAACATGAATGCGAATCTTATCGAATTTTGGATTACATTACAGGCAAATACACCGGTGAGGGATTTTAGAATACCTTATTAAGACGCAGATATATGCCAATAACCTTGAGTGGTTTGCTTGCATTATTAATTTATTATACATAAAAAAGGTATTTTTAAAACGCGTATACTAAAAGAACAATAATTAAATTATCTTTAAAATGGTGACGGTTTCAGAAAAATACGCTTCATAGGTTTTGCGTGATTCTCAGTTTTTTATCCGCGTTAACATACCTTTACAAATTAATTTCACTATGTAATATAAACATAATCTAAATTTGAAATAGCTACAATGTGCAATGGTTTGATTTTTCATAAAAATTCATAAATTTCACCGCGCTGTTTCTCAGAAAGTAATCAACCAATTACAACAGATTTGTAGTATGATTTAGTAATAAATGTGTTCTAATTTGTAGTATAAAAATAAAATGGAAAAACCATATAGGTAATAATTTCGCTAATACAATTTATGTGGCTCTAAAAAAATATATATGTACGTAGCTACTAAAGTTGTTGATCAAATCGAATAACAAAAGTATAAATTTCTACTAAATTTTGGCGTAATCCAATATCCTGCACATTCAGTACTTCAAAAGATATTAATAAAATAATCATTCCTTAACAATTTACTGTGGTACGAGAGACTACGACCAAAACCATGTCACATCGTTTTACGGCCAAAACTGTATAACGTCGTTGATTCAGATGATTCTCAAGTTTCTCAACCCGACTCGGTGGGAAGTACCGGTCAGAAAGAAGCGTCCCAGCTTTACGGCAGCCCATTTATGCTATGTCAAAAAAATAGGCAGACGGTTTCATCACCATTATGTCTGATATTAAATATGTACAAAGGTTTCGTAATTTTATTACGAATAAGTTTATTTTCAGACATATTGCGTGTCACATGTAGACTGAGCATATTTTCAAAAATGTCAAAAAATTAACCGATCTGTCTCAGAGCAATCTGGTTATTTAAAAAAAAATACATTTGTATAGTTACCGGAGTTACTGAAAACCTGTTTTCAGACTTTTAAATGTCACCTTATTATAAAAACCTTATGAACGTTTCAGAGTCGCTCGGCAAACGCGCGGTCCTTGTTATGCTCCTATCCATTACGACATCGCTGCTATGTCCGACAATTACTAAAAATTATGAATAATAAACAGTTATTTCCAAACGTCATTCCAGTTTCCTTTTGTCCAATTTATTAAAAAAAAACCTTTTAATTTAATTTCGATGGTTTCGGGTATGCTCTTTATTAATCGTACGTAAAATCGCCACAATACGATTTATTAAATATTTCTGAGTATCGAAAAGTTGTCTGATTATTACGTGATACACTAAATTTGTGTGATATAATTTTTATCTACATCTGAGCAACTTTTTTCATAACGTCCAACAGTTTTCAGACATAATGCTATGTTACCGATCGGTACAATTTTTCAACACGTTCAAAATAGTTTTAAATACACTTTCTTCTGAAAAATGATTTATTCGCATCAACTGACCATGTTTACATGAAAACAAGATTTTCAGAGGGGTTTCTGTGGGTTTTATTTTTTGTCTCATTTTTAATTTTCTCAAATGTTGTGTGACGCTACTGGTTTCTGAAAATTGTGTTTTCAGTATCTAAAATATGTCGTTCAACTACATTCTGAAAATCATACAGATTGCTATGAAACGGTCATTTTTTGACATACTTATTTAAAATTGCGCTCAAACAGACGTGACGCGGAAAATTTACGACTTGACAAAACATCAATATTTCTATGCGTTTACGTTTAATGTATGTACAAGTATAAAATAAAATAAACCTTCCGGAATAAATTCTACATTATAATTATGATGGTGAAAACCGTCTTTCTAATTACGCAACATATTTTCGTAAACGATAAAGACAAATCTGTTTCATTTTGACAGTTCAACAACATTCATTGCGTTATTTACGTTGCTCTGCAGATTTTTTTTCGAACTTACGGAGCAATGGATTAGCAATCTGTTTCGAAACGATTCAGATTCGGATTGATTTTGCATTACGTAATTAGGGTACGTATCAAAATCGGTCGGAATTTTAGAAGAACAACGCGGTCATTCAGGCGAATACAAAAAGCAGCTTTGTTTTTTATTATTTAGTTATTAGAGATGAGATTAGAGAATATTGTGTAAAGATTTATAAAAAAGTCCATTATTTTGGGATACTGCGCTTTTAGTTTATTTAGTTTTTTAATTTTTTGTGTTTATTAAATAGTGTTCATTATTTACACTATAAATATTAACTGATTGGTAAAAATATATTTTTGAAATTTTGACAATGTATATATATTCTTGCTCGTGACTGTACATAACAATATATTTTCTATAGACAGTCAGGATTGAGGAGCCACATAAATTGTATTAGCAAAATTATATAGTTTTTCCAATTAATTTTAGAAATTTCTTTTAAATATTGGTGCTATTCTTATGAATTCATCAACTACTTTAGCAGCTACGTACATATACTTTCTATAGACAGTCAGGATTGAGGAGCCACCTTAAACGTCCTGTAACTTTTTAAGCGTTTTACTACATTATCAGGCCTACAAAATCGGCTAATATTACTACTAAATATTGGTTACCCGCGTTTAAATATGAGAGTAATAACAGTCGCACGGGGCGATAGATCACCTACACTTGCCGCGGTTGGTGCGTGGATGGGTGACCATCTTTACATACAACCAAGACCCCTCGGTGCCTCGGAAAGCACGTTAAACCGTTGGTCCCGGCTGTCGCTCGTAGATCTTTGACAGTTCAGCTGCATCCGGTTAGACTGGAAGCCGACCGGCCCCGACATAGTTCGGAAAAGCCTAGGCAGGTCATGAGTTAGTTTGAATACTATTTATCGTGAAATATTTACGTTCGGAATTAAATGAATTCAATTAATAAGCAAATTAATTTAAATTTAATTAATTAATTTTGTTATTCACCTATCTCACCTCCCTAACCGACGGGTTACGCCCAAATTTAATACAATGGTAATAGGTGAATAACATGTTATTCACCTTATTACCCACAACTGCTGCGTGAATAATTAGAACTGCAGTCTAGACTTTGTACCCCACAAAAAAAAGATAATTAATTGTTCAATATTCTGGACAATTAATTATGATTGTACCTATATATTTTAAGGCAAGTAGGTAGGAGATGATACTCGAGGAATTCATGAATATAAAATCAACGACCTCGTTGACATCTATTGTGCCGCCTCATCGTGGCACAGCACTAAAGGGATCAAGTACATTTTAACAATTAACAACTTTTTTGGATCGTTATTGTATTTTTTTTGTGAATTTCACTATTTTAATAAAGAATTAAATTAAATTTTGATTAAAAATAGAAAATAAACTATCAGTCAGGATTCCTATAACAGTGTGTAATGGCGTTTTTACAAACCCATAAAAACTTCTGCATCGGCACTGAAAAAATTGCATCGATATAGAGCGGCGACATCATTTGACACGAGAAGAGATGATGAGAGCCGTCAGAATTTTGCAGGCTGGTTCCCGGCAACGTACTGTGGCAGTCGCTCTTGGCACTACACAACACAGACCGTCTTAAGCCGCCTCTGGACACGGCACAGGCAGCGTGGCCGAGCGACATGGAGGACTATCTCGCATCATCACTCGCAAACAGGACCGGTAGGTACATCCAAAATACTGCTCGACGGAATCGTACCATATGACCGCCATGATGTTGGCTACGAGGCTCCACAGCTCTTTAGGCTTGCTGATAATCGACCAAACCATCCGAAATCGTTTACGTGAAGTGCGTCTGCGTTCCCGAAGGCCGCTGAGAAGTCCACCCCGCGTAATCGAAGGGCCCGTTTACAATGGGTTCGCGAACACAGAAATTGTGAGTAAGAATATCGGCGGCGGCGGGCGTTGCGTTTGCTTTTCCGATGAATCTCGTTTCGGTATGAGGCCGGATACAAGACGTACTCGAGTTTGGAGTTTCGGAGGACCTCTGGACGTCAAGAACGTTTGAAATTTTTGTCAGGAGGTTCATTCATGTGTATAACAAATATTGTTGTTGTTTGTTGTGACTTGACAATATAAGCTATACCTATATGGTTACAATAACTATAAAAAAAAAAAAAATTGAAAAACATTACGTTTTCATTCATAATTTTTGGTATTACGGAACACATCCAAAATCAGACATTTTCGATAGCTAATAGTGCTATCGCGTCGAGCAATAATTGTCATTTTAAGCGTGGTCGTACACACTAGCGCAACGTGCTTGGTTGGAATTCGTTCGCGGTATTTTTTTGTCAGTGTATTGTAATATTTTTGACACTATTGACCTATTTGATTTGTATTGGAACGGGAGTAAACTGGTAGAAATCGTTACGGATCGAAAAAGCGTTATTCCCCTCTATGCGACATTCTCTATGAGAAAGTGTGAATTTCATCAAAATGAAAATCCAAGATGGCGGCAGCGAAATTTTTACCAAATCTAGTCTTCCTAACTTCCAACTTAAAGTAGTAGTAGTAGCAAAGTTAAACCAATTAGCAATACACTGGCTCGCAAAAATTCCGGGTCGCTAATATAAACCGTGATACTTATCTCCATAAATTACTTATCTTGATCGCTAGAATAAATAATTATGTAGTAAGTAGGTTACTAATGCTTGTTCTAAATCTCTAAAGAGGTTTCATTTGTACAAACAACAGATTTAAAAAAAAAACTGACTTGAAAATTTTGTAAATTAAAAATTAGGAAAATAATATTTTTTCTGCTTTTGTTTCAAAGCGAGCTGTCATTATAAATGATTCCTTGGATTGATCAGAGTATTCAGTGTAATATCATGTCGTTAACACCTGAAGAATGTACACGGATTATTACCATGGTACAAGAAGGAAGAAATCAGCGTAGCACTGCTAGAACAGTAGGAGTATCTTTATCCACGGTCCAAAGAGTACTCCAGAGATTTCAAGAGGCTGGCATGAATATCAGGAGACCAGGAAATGGCAGGCTAAGGTGCACAACTACCTACACGAGAAGACCGATTCATCGTGAGCACTATATTAAGAAATCGACATCTCACGGCTGTTCAGGTCCGAAACAGTCTTCAAGAAATCCACCACAACAATGTGAGCTCTGATACGATTCTGTGAGGTCTTTGTGAAGGTGATATAAAGCCTTATAGACCAAGCAAACGGCCCCAAACTGCTCAGAGAGCATCGAGTTGCCAGGTTACGGTTTGGTCGATGGACAGATGAAGATTGGTTCAAGGTTATGTTTTCCGATGAGTCCAGATTTTGTTTATTTACGCACGACGGGAGACGAAGGGTATTTAGACGACCAGGAGAACGGTATCATCAAGCGTGTTTTGAAGAAAAGGTGCCATTCGGTGGAGGATCAATAATGGTTTGGGCTGGGATATCTTCAGAGGATCGCACGGAGTTAGTGATCATAGAAAACGGTTCGCTGACTGCTGTCAGAGAACCGTTTTCTTTTTTTTTTCATTTATCGAGTGTGCTGGTCCATTCTTAGTGAATATGGGTGCAAATTACATTTATATGCACGATAATGCGCAACCACATACTACTCGTTTGGTCAATATGTATATTCAAGACGTCGGTATTACCTGCATGGAGTGGCCAGCTCGCAGCCCCGATATAAATCCTATAGAACATGCATGGGACGAGCTCGGGAGATGCGTGAGACAACGCTCTCCTGCTCCCGTTTCCTTACACGAGTTAAGCAATACGCTAGTGGGATAATGGGCAAACATAGACCAAAATCGTATAAAAAATTTGGTTTAAATTCAAATGTCATTTATTCAAACTAGGCTGAGAATCAGCACTTTTCGAACGTCAAAATTATCTACATAAGACAGTCCCCCAAAACGGCCACCCTTCACCACTTCCTATTATAGTGCTTTTGCTGGGACGCAACAAACTCCAGCAGCACAGCTGTCTGTTCAGTTAAAAAAAAATGATTCTATACAAAAGTATACAAGATAATTTACATTACGCAAAACACAATTTAAATTATAAATGAATAGCCATATGACAGCTAGCACACGCCAATATACCAACCAAAAACATCAAGAACTATACTCAAGCTGAAATAAAAATAACTAAACGTAAACAATATCTAAAAAAGAAAATAAAGCTGGCATAAAAGGCGCCCGCCTACATATAGCTGTAACTAGAAGTTATCTATACTATTATACTATATATATAATATTATAAAGAGGTAAATTTGTTTGTTTGTATGTAGGGGGTAATCTCCGAAAGTCATGAACCGATTTTTGAAATTGTTTCACTGGTAGAAAGCTACATTATCCGTGAGTGCTATAGGCTATAAATTATAAAGATATCATGCATATTAGCCGAACTATCTCAATTTTTGTTTAGCCAGAGCGGCCGCCACTAAAAAAGTCAAGCAGCATAAATATCGATAGCGGTTTAATACATTGCGCCGTGGTTTAGCGCGCTACAGGTTGCTTATTGTATTGAACGTTCAATGTACAACGCACAGAACAAAAATATGCTTTGTCGTTCGACATGTTAGTTCGATCCCGAGAAATGATGCAGAGCGTTGCGTTTATTTGTTAAAATATTTGTTTTTACTGACTTATAAGTAAAAATACTAATACTTACATGTGGTACGTGACTACACTATTCTTGTAGGTTTTAGTTTCACTCCTATTTTGCATGTAAAAACGCTACAATTCGGCATTTTGAGTAAATGTGGGGGAACATTTCAGATTCACGGCAAATTGCGACTAACCTGCGGCGGGCAGTGACATGCCTATTTGGCCATGTCGCGGCGACACGCGACACGCCCCCGTTTCTTAGCTATTCCTTTTTATGATCTGAGGCGTAGGCCTATATTTAAGTCACATAACCTTTTGACAGTACCCTGCATATACAATATATTTGAAATTGCCAAGTTCGTAAGATCCAATCCTGAGTTATTTGAACGAAGGGATAAATACTAAGAGGAAAGCTGCACATTTGGATTTCGAGATACCAGTTCCAACTTTTCCGAAAGAGCTGTATCTACATGGTTCCCTTAATCTACAATGCTTTGCCGAGGTCGGCATTACGGAATTGGTTGTTGCAGGAATGTTTATATTCAATTCACGATTTTTTTGTAAAATGTCCCTATATTATTTTCTCTTGATCTGGCATCCAATTATCTTCATCATCATCATCATTTCAGCCATGGGACGTCCACTGCTGAACATAGGCCTCCCCCAATGATTTCCAATTTGGCCGATTGGAAGCGACCTGCATCCAATTATAGGCATAAGTAATTATTTAACTTAATGGTATTATATTTGTATGTTGAATTTATTGTTTAATTTTATAATATGATAAAAATAGTGTGTGCAATATAATAATTGAAATAACATATAATGAAAAAATAATGTAATGTAACTAATGTTAATTGAAAATGAATTTAAGTAATATAATGTTAATTGTAAATACATGTAATTATAAGCTGATTTTGCATACCGTTAAAACGGTGAGACATGTAGCACTATGCAATTCTGAACAACTTTGTAACATACCATGTTTCTGGCAAATAAATAAATAAATATAAGTACATTCAATCATAGTCACTTCTATACTAAGTGTTTAGGACTTTTGTAAAACTAGTATTTTAAAAACGTGATTTATCTCACCTAAGCCAAATTAAAGAGTAGAGGCACTTGTAGCACTTTAAAAGTCCTACAAGTGCCTTAAACAATTCTCTATTAGTACTTATTTATTTTCTTTGTAGTGTCTGACTCCAGAAATTGTTATAAAATCAGGTATATTTGTCCTAAAACATAATAAAGCGTGTTTACATCGAATTAACATTGTCTATTTGACTTTTACGAGTGTGATATAAACCTTACACAAGAGCACAGGACTTATATTGTTCTGATAAAGCACTTATGGGTTGTGGTTGGTCGTAATAGCGACATTTTGATATTATGTCATAAATAATTAAGATAATTTATAAGACTCATTTTTGGAAAGGCCCGTGAAAATATTGTTATTCAAATTTTAAAATAATTGAGAAAAAGTACTTCGCAACCTAATAATCGCTTATAGTGCGTGACAAATACTTAAGAAATTAGAAAATATACACACTAGCGTTTTGTAGGAAAGCGACTTGAACGATGTGATGTGAAGTGAAGTTAGACGGCACGGTTGGCGCAGTGGTTAACACAATTGACTGCTGCACTGCGTGTTGCGCGTTCGATTCCCGCACGGAACAAATATTTGTATGACCTGCTGTTTGTGTATGTGAGTTTAAATGTTTGTAAACGCATCCACGATACAAAAGAAATCCTAGAGTAGGGCGTCGCATTTCTTAAAAAAAAAAAAAAACTGAAAGTACTTGGGATGAATTTATCCCAACTAAGTACGAAACCATTCATTGTGCGTGGTCTGAAAAGCACTTGACCTTTAAAACTTTTTTCCTTTAAATTTAATAAATCTTTATTCATTTACATACCGAATTCTTTGTTGTGTTTAGATACCTATCCATAGGCACGAATTAGTTGATTGATACGCATATACAGTGTGTCGGGTCACCGGTGGCCGACCCGCGCGAAGCAATATGATCAATTTTATCGACAAATCTGCCAATCTCAAATTTGACAATCGGCAATTTAAATTTAAGTGTATTTTAAATTAAACGCCATAAATTGTTATTTTCTTTCTACTTGTAACTAAAGGGTCATATTTAAATAGTCACAACTCCTAAACTATTTGACTTAGAGCTTAGATCTTGACATCAGTTTGTAGGTGATATCTTAGTGCATCTAAAATGTAAAAATAGGAAGGTATGTTAACAGTCTAGAATTTTAGAAAACATTTAAAAAGTTAAAAAAAACAACCAAATTTTTTCACACTACGTTTCAAGTTTTTTTTTTATACCGAATCTGTAAGTCTAATTTTCCCAGTGTAACTATCAATAATTACGGTACTTTTTAAAGCTATGTGCACGTACAAGGTAGTTTTTTTTTTTAATCTGGGCTTAGAATGTTTCGCTAAAGTTTAATAAAAAGTTAGACAAGTATACTCTATCTTCATGAGCCCGTGTACCCCAGAGAATATTGTTCAAATAATAAAATCCCTAAAACTAACGTAGTTGCGAAAATAATAGCGCCAGTACTATGTCATATAATTAATAAATGCATTGAAGATGGGGTCTTTCCAACAAAATTAAAATTATCCGTTGTCATTCCAATATTTAAAAAACAAGATAGAGAAAATATGAATTGTTATATACCGATATCTCTAATACCTATCTTATCAAAAGTTTTTGAAAAAGTTGTCTATAACAATTTATATAACTACGAGTATATGGAAAAAAAAAATATCCTTGTGGAAGAACAAATGGGTTTCAGGAAAAATAAATCTATTAGCAACGCATTTTACACTTTTCTCAAAACTACTAAAAGGCATGGATAGTAAAAAACATATCTCAGCGCTTTATATGGATATGACAAAGGCCTTTGACTGCGTCAATCATGAGATATTATTAAATAAATTAGAAGCGTATGGAATACGGGGCAATGCTAGAGATCTCATTAAATCATATTTAAGTAACAGGGAACAACAAACGGAAATATCTAGCATTTCGCTTAATACAAAAGTCTAAAAGTAGCACTTGGAGACTTTTATGGGTGTTGACACCCGTAAAAGTCAAAGGTGTGCCACAAGGGAGTATTTTAGGTCCTCCACTCTTTATTATTTAGATTAACGACCTCCCCAAATCCATCAAATCATCCATGGTTCTGTATGCTGATGATAGTATTGCGATAGTTCTATCTGAAGACCCTACGACACATGAACATGAAATTAACTGTACCCTATCATCAATAGTTAACTGGCTAAACTTAAATGATCTTAAAATAAACTTAAGTAAAACATTTATAATGCCTTTAAAAATAATAATTCAAAATTAAGTATATTTAATATAAATTATGAACAAATAAACATAGACAAAATTAACACAACAAAACTTCTTGGACTACACATAGACTCAGACATGAAATGGAGGACACATATTGAACAAGTATGTACCAAATTAAGCCGGTATTCATATGACTTGTATATGCTTCGTAAAGTGGTAAATCAAAGTGCACTTCTATCTGCTTATCATCGCTTAAATTGGTTCGACACTAAGATATGGTATAATGTTTTGGGGGAATGCTACTGAAAGAGAAACAGTCTTCAAAGCCCAAAAGAAAATATCTATCTGTACATTAAAACCTACAGATACTTGTAAACCACATTTCATAAATTTAAAAATATTGACATTCCCATCACTGTATATATGTATACGAATAGCATTAGACATTAGAAATAATATAAATAAAGATGAAACATTAAAAAAGTACCAGGATTGCCAGTACACTTCGAGCAATAAACCATAGAACGGTTATGTTTGACAAGAGTGCATTTTGTATGGGCCCTAGAATATATAATAAATTACCTAATAATATAAAGGAAGCAACAAATTTTACATCATTTAAAAACAGATTAAAGATTGTTTTGATTAATAAAGCATATTATAAAGTTAATGATTATTTAAATGATAAATGTAATTAAATTTTAAAATTAAATAAGTAATGTAATTAATAAAATGTCAATAAATATTCTAATGTTAATCATTTTTATAGATAATGTTTGTTGTTTTATAATAAATAGAAATATTTCTCGCCACCAGCGTGCGTGTATAGCGGATATAATGTACAAGTCGTTCTATAGTTGTATGTCTAACCTCATGGGAGGAAGGCGTGAGTTTATGTGTATTATTACTGTATTAGATGTATTTGCACACCTATTAAGGTAGGATATGGTTTAAAGAACTTTTGTTATAATTATGTAACACCTCATGTACCTACCCATATTCAAGCAAATAAATGATTTGTTTTGATTTAAATAAAATCTGAATCATTGCAGAGCCACACTGAACATAATCTTATAGAAATAGAAATAGAAAATTCGACACAGACACAACACAACAGCAACAAACACATTATAAAAAAAAGAACAAAAAACATAACAATAAAATTGCAGTAAAATTTTGCTGAGCGTGCCCATACCGAAAGGATCCATCTCAGCATTTGCTGGGCGTCAGACACCCAGCGCTGGTTTTCAGTTGGCACCCCGCAGTGACACACGGACGTAGGTAATTAAAATAGATACATACTTGAATATTAATAATAAAAAATGTTTAAGAATACGTAAATAAATAATGCAGGTAAAAGATTTTTTGTGTGCTACATGGTCCTTTTTTTTTTTTTTTAAAGTACCTCCGAATCTACAATACTTCACACACATCATCACAATATCTTGTACACACTATCAAGGTATCTTCCAGCCAGATTATCAGAATCAGAATTTATTTATTTGCAAGAATGTAGTTTTACATAGTAAGGTGTTAATATTTTTTAAATTCTATACATTCTAGGTACCACAAAATTGTTAAGGAAAACCCGGAAAACCGAAATGTTTCTATTTAAAAGTATATTTTGTCAAGAAGAGTAAAAATTACCTTTTATCTAAATCCGTTCAGCCGTTACGGCCTGAAAAGGTAATAAATCTGTTTGTATGTAGGTTTCAAAATGAAAAGTTGAAACCCTTAAAGGATGACTTTGTTGTCTGTCAAGACCCTTTTTCTCAGGAACGCGTGGAGGCATCAAGTTGAAATAGATATCGAAAACTTAGATCTACGGTCTCTTGGACCTGTAACGAAAATCAAATTTCCAAGTCAACGCAATAAAAAAATACAATACAACTAATAAAAGAAGACAAAAAAAAACAATATAACATGTGAATTTTAAAATCACCCATATTTTACCCCTTTTTTATTTTATGGGTGGGAAATCATCAAATGACTTCTCCCGCTCTGGATGGAGCGGGAGGGCGTGTCAGACTCTTACTGACTAAAACCCACCCGTGTTCTTTCTGTTGCCTGTGCAATGCCAGAAGGCCACGATATCCCTTTCGGACTTTCCCGCAACCCCGGCAGACAATGGTCCCATCGGACCCCTTCACTCGCTGACATCACTTTGAGGCGCGCGTGGAACACAACGCTCCGTCGACCCGGGCTTGGTCCTTACCGGACGGCGAGCTACCCATTGCTCACCGTCCGCAAGCCCGTGCTTATAGTGGCCGGGAATCGGCTATCGATTCCCGACGCCCAGGGCGTCTCCTCCTGCGGCGGCTAGGGGCGTGAGGGCGCGAAATTTGCCTTTCCCCCACGCGTTCCGCCTCCTCCTTCGCAAGCATTACTGCTTCGCGGAAGGAGGTGACGGCCTCCCATGCCCTCTCGCTCCGTACCATGTCCTGGACCAGGGCCGAACGCGAGAGATCCCCACCACCGATCGCCTCCACGAGGACACGGCGGTGCACTGCCCAAGCCGGGCATACCTCCACCGTATGCTCTACCGTGTCCTACGGGCGATCCACGCAGTGATGACACCCGGGCGTTTCCTCCCGCCTGATACCGAACAGGAACCTCCCGAAACAGCCGTGTCCGGTAAGGACCTGCGTCAGGCGAAAGGTGAGGAAGCCGTGGCGCCTCTCTAGCCACTCCTCAAAGAGGGGACTTATCGCTGCAATAGTGGCGTGCCCAATATTTTACCCCTTTGGGGGATGATTTTACAAAAACGCTGAAATGCGTAACTCTTTATTTCTTACCAAAAGCATAAATTTGAATTTTCATATCTTTTTCACTTTAAAGCTTAATATTTTGCAAACGGATCCCTGAATCCAAAAATGGTTTTTATACACCATGGGATAGACGAGAAAAAAATAGGAGGTATAAAAACATTTTATTTTAGCACTTTGTCGTCGTGATTAATATGATTGTATTTGTATACCCATGCCAAATTACAGCTTTCTAGTACTGAGAGTCTCTGAGCTAAGCCGCGGACAGACTGGCGAAACTATAAGTTTGTTGTTTGTGTTTCGTTGGCTACGGACCCCTAAAAATGATTAGGAGGACGTCCCCGACCAGGGCAACATATTTGTTTTCACTGGCCGTTCTTTGGGTTTTGGGCCCAATATGAATATCACCGTTGAATTTTCATATCCCAAACTTAAGAAATACTTGGTTTCACATACAAACTTTCATCCCCTATTTATCACCCCCTTAATAATTATTTTTCAAACAAAAATTATTTCTATGTCCTTCCCCGATGCCATCTATCTCCTTGTAAATTATATTGAATTCCGTTATGTGGTTTAGGCGTGAAAATGTAGCATACAGACAGGCAGTTACTTTCGGATGTATAATATTAGAGATACCAATATTATAAATCCGAAAATATGGATCACAGGTATGGATAAAACCTTTATATATTTTTTTCATTCTACATTATTTATTGATACATAATCTATGGGGTTACAAGTCAAGTAGACACAAGTAGAAGTTGGTAGAGAATTGTCAAATTCGTGTATAAAAATAAAAACCGTACGAAAACAATCAATTATTATTGTAGAAATAAAGTATTTGAATGGAATTGTACAGTGTAACAGTATAAGAGTATAACCCTGTGGCTGCACTCCCCAGAACATGGAAAGAAGATTCCATTCAATTGTAGCTCATTATAATGCACTGTTTAAACAAGTAATACCATCTTACCGGATCTGTGTAAGATCTGTTGTTCTATCATATAAAGTACTCGGCGAAGCAAGCTCAGAATCAGACGAACCTCCTATATTTCTTTTCCACGGACTTCTAGGCGGGAAAAAACAGTGGGAAAGCATAGGGAAGATAATACTAAATATGACACGAAGATCTGTGGTAGCCGTAGATTTGCGAAATCATGGCGATAGTCCACATGTTAACTCTCATAGATATGAAGACCACGCAGTAGATATAATACATTTATTTAAGAAGCTAGGAGTTGAACAAGCGAGCCTTATCGGACATAGCATGGGAGGCAAAGCAGCCATGTGTTTAGCCTTAATGGAGGTAAGGTACCAATAACAAATATTATATTAAAGACATTAAGTGAGCATGACATACTCTCAACTACCCTGCTCTTTCAAGTCAAAATCAACATAATAACATAGTAAACGAGTCCATGGTACTCACATTTACAAAAATTGAAAATAAAAATGCGTCTAAGTTATACAAAACTATAGTTTGCATTGTATTTAAAGAATTTTACCACCAAAAGAAAGAAAATCAATATTATCTATTGGAGTATTCAATAATTAAAACTAGGTTTAATAAAAAAACAAAATAAACATTATGTTCGTAGTCAGAAAAAATAAAAAAGGGGAAGCAACTCTACCAATTTTTTCATTTTTAACTAGTGAGCCCAAGTGGCTGTGGAGCAGGACCAGCATTTAGCCAAGCATTTATAACTACGATATAATCATCCAACTTATAGTATGCTTGTCTACATAGTGTGCGTTTAATGCAAGTTTTAAATTTCTTCTCATTTAGTTGAAGAATATCGAGTGGTATATTTATTATAACATTTTACACAGTACCCCATAAAAGAAGTGTGTACTTTAGATAATCCCGTTCAATCAAACCACGTTTCGTGGTTGATCTAACTTGTTCCTATTTCTTGTGTTAAAATTATGCCTGTCACTTATCTTACTAATGAGATGTAGATTTTTTCGAACATACATAATGTTTTCATATAGCTATATACTGACAAGGTACCGTCATGATGTTAATTTTCTTAAACAGTTCCCTTAGAGATTCGCGTCTGCGGAGGTTGTAGATAGCTCTAACAGCCCTCTTTTGCAGAATAAAGATAGACTCAATATCTGCGGCCCGTCCCCACAGCAAAATACCGTAAGACATGATGCTATGAAAGTAACTAAAATAGACCAGTCCCGCGGTATCCACGTCTGTTAGTTGGCGGATTTTCCAAACAGCGTAAGCGGCTGAACTGTATTGATGTAAGGCGGCTCCACTGACTCCTGCAACAGAGGTTCGCCTAGCATGGAAGTCAGGGGCTTCACATGTACGGAGTAATATTTTTATGTCGTACGTCAAACGGAGGTCAAACATAATGGTCACGAGTGAGGGCTTGGCATAGAATTTCGTTATTTTTTTATTGTTTTTGTGTGTAGATCGACGGGAAGTGGTGTTATTTTCATTATTAAGTGTTTTTTCATCGTGGTTAGATAATATTTGCACTAAATAAACCAAAAAATATTAAATAAATTACAAAATAAAAATATTAAATTAATATTTTGACCCATCAAATAAAATGTAAACAAACTCGTTTGTGAAAAAAGTGATTATTGTAATATTTTGAGTTTTGTGTGTGTCTTGTTTGTGTAATCGGCAGTTAAGTCATTATTTTTCATTTTTATGCAGCTAAGTTAATCGATAAAGATATATTTGAACTAAAATACAATATGTAAACATTTTTTTAACCAAATAATTTTACGTAATTAAACGGTTCGTACCTACACTCAATAGTCTTATTTTTCTGTGTTTATTATGTTTAAAATGTTACAATAAAATTCCTCCCCACATACTTCAACTTAATGAGACGAAATTCAAATCTTGTATAAAACGCACACTATGTAGGCAGGCATATTATAAGTTGGGGGATTACATCTCTGATAAAAATGCTTGGCTCATTGCTGGTCCTGCTCCACAACTAATTGACATACACACTGATTAACATTTTGAAAATACTGTTGGAGCTGCTGAAGATTGGAAGACCTTGTATTGTATAAACTCAATTTCCTTTGTATTATATAATTGCATAGCACAGGTGTGAGTACTATGTACTAAAGAGCTACCATTTACCGGGTAATATGTAGTATTTCATTGACTTGAATGTGCCCTGGCGGCTGTGAGTATGTCATGCTCACTCAAATGTCTCGCTGATGGTGGCGCGTGTGTTGGATCATTTAGCTCCCTTCAAAATGGTTGAGCTAAATGGTGCTGATCCATGCGTCATGTTCGTGAACGGGCGCCGTCAGTTGGGACTGGTCATCTCTTAGCTGCCATGGCTTATTTTAATTTATTTTAAGTTTTTGAATGATTCTTTATTTTTTCTTTTTATTACGGACGCTTTTACGAACGTGCACGTCTTTCTACATTGTTCTCACATGCATAATTTCAAAATGAATGATGTAACCAATATTTTGTATCAATTTTTATTTTATTTAAAAGAGTGTCCGTGGAGTTTCTTGCCCGTTCTTCTCCATAGGTACCTACTACGCTTTGGAATGGGCAACTAGCTTCATTTTTTTTTTTGACTGACCGACCCCTTGACAATTCAAAAGTGCCTGTACATGGTTTAATTGAAATAAATGGTTTGAGTTTGAGTTTGAGAATTATTTTCTGTAGAAAACGCTGTTTTTAGATAACTTATCTATTCATAATGTACCCTGCATGTACATGTAAATTGGTACAGTAGTTTTGTCAGAAATCGTCATAACAATGAACAAAAGAAATCCCGATAACAATATTTATTTAACAATACAAGCGTTTGTACAGACGCCAGCAGGTCAACCTACCCGAAACTGACTAATTTTCCCAATTAACTAACTTTATATTTTAGTGATAAAGTTGAAAATTTATTAAAGAAATTTGACAGATTATAGTAGGTTGATATGCTGGCGTAAGTACACGAAGATTATAAACATTCTAATAGTATGCTTTGTCTAAGCCTGTGTCCAAAACAATTAACGATATATAAAACGATAGACGTAATAAAAAACTCGAGTGTTTTGTTTATTTGAGTGCGGTCACAAATCTGTCACGACGCGCGGCATTTCCGCGAATGGCTTTGGAACGCGGGGGCGCGGGGGACTTTAGCGATCGTCTAAGAAACGTAATGCAAATTAAATTAATGGATCGGTAATACCTGCGGATATTTGATAGGTCGGTCGGTTAATAGCTGCATAACCTAACTAATATTAGGTCTTTACCTATGAAATTGGAGATTTGTATGTTAACTTTAAAATATAAAAAAAATGTTTTTTTTTTATTTCAGCTAATCAAAGTACTGACCCCAATTATCTATACAATTTTGCCATTTTGATGGCAGTTTGTTTATCCCTTTACTGTAGAAGTCTGCCGGACGGGAGGCGATGAAGTCAGCGAAAGCGTTTTGTCTCTCGGGTGTTGAATTTTTTCCCACTTAAAAAATGTCTAAATTTTGAAAAAAGTAGAAATCTGTTGGGGCAACGGGTGGGTGACGGGGAGCTTCCAGCTGTAACTCTTGTAGCTTTGCGATGGTCTGTCGTGAAGTGTGAGCTCGCGCGTTGTCGTGGAGAAGCAATGGGGAAGAGCGATTGACTAGTCTTGGTTGTTGAGTTACGAGCTTCTCCATCATTGTTTGCAATTCTTGGCAATAGACATCTGCCGTCACTGTTGTGCCATTCGGTAAGAATCTACAAGTCCGGCACTGGTCCACCAGACAGTCACCATCATCTTCCTATGAGTAATTTTTGTTTTAGCGCACTGATTAGGTGCTGTACCCGGGTCCACCCACTGAGACGAACGCTTACGGTTATCGTACAGGATCCACTTTTCATCGCAGGTAACAATTCGATTAAGAATTCCCTCGTTTCTATGCCGATTCAGTAGTGCTTAGTTCGTGTGGCACCCACTTATCTAGCTTTTTATCTTTCTGATTTGACACAAGTGCTTTAATGTTGTTTTGACACTAACTCCAAGGCCCGCAGCAATCTCAGCCGTAGATTGAGTTGGATCCGCTTCCACTATCGCCTTCAATTCGTCGTTGTCGACAATGGTTACCGGCCGACCGCGAGGCTCGTTCTTCAACTCAACATTTCCAGATTTTAAAACGATTGATCCAATAATGGACCGTGTTTATGCAAGCAGTGTTAGGCCCGTACACGTCGTTAATGTTTCGTGTTGTTTGCGCAGCGGTATTTCCACGTAGGAACTCATATTCGAAAATTGTACGAATTTTCAGTTTATTTCATGGCGCCAAAAACTACCACAATGTCACAAAAACAAAAAACTATCTAAAAATAAAGGACTGAATTTGAAATTAAATTAACACGTCTTTCGAATAAAATTCATTTGAATTTCAAATTGCGCGCCAATCCACAGATAATTAAATCTGAAAATGCTGGTTATAGAATTTCCAATTACATAGGTAAAAACCTATTATTATAAATGCGAAAGTGAGTTTGTTTGTTACACTTTCACGCTAAAACAGCTGAACGGATTTGGATAAAATGGGCACATGGGTAGACCATGACCTGGGTTAGGACATGGTCTTTGGGTACTTTTTATCCCGGTAGTACGTTCCCGTGGGATAATTTCCGACCTCCACGTGGGTGACTACTAAAGTTTGTCAATCAATTATTGAGACAATTGCACCTTATTTAGCTTTAATATATTAGTTATTCCACTTTTCAAATCCGGGGACAGCAAAGACACTAATAATTATAGACCCGTATCGGTTTTGCCGGTTTTCAGCAAGGTGTTTGAAAAAGTAATGTTAAATCAAATGCTCAATCATTTTAATCGTAACGTTTTACCAAAGGACGTTGCACAACTGACGCCGGTGTCACTTTATTAAAACACATTTTTAACGCATGGGAAGAGGCACAAGATGCAATGGGTATCTTCTTCTTCTGCGACCTTTTTTTTTTTTTTTGGTGGGAAATCATCAAATGACGTCTCCCGCTCTGGGTGGAGCGGGAGGGCGAGTCAGACTTTTACTGACTAAAACCCAGCCGTGTTCCTTCTCTTGCCTGTGCAATGCCAGGGGGCCACGGTATCCCTTTCGGACTTTCCCGCAACCCCGGCAGGCAATGGTCTCATCGGACCCCTTCATTCGCTGACATCTCTTTGAGGCGCGCGTGGAACACAACGCGCCGTCGACCCGGGCTTGGTCCTTACCGGACGGCGAGCTACTCATTGCTCACCGTCCGCAAACCCGCGCCTACGGTGGCCGGGAATCAGCAATTGATTCCCGACGCCCAGGGCGTCTCCTCCTGCGGCGGCTAGGGGCGTGAGGGCGCGAAATTTGCCACTCCCTCACGCGCTCCACCTCCTCCTTCGCGAGCATTACTGCTTCGCAGAAGGAGGTGACGGCCTCCCATGCCCTCTCGCTCCGTACCATGGCCTGGACTAGGGCCGGACGCGAGAGATCCCCGCCACCGATCGCCTCCACGAGGACACGGCGGTGCTCTGCCCAAGCCGGGCATACCTCCAACGTATGCTCCACCGTGTCCTCCGGGCGATCCACGCAGTGATGACACCCGGGCGTTTCCTCCCGCCTTATCCGAAACAGGTACCTCCCAAAACAGACGTGTCTGGTGAGGACCTGCGTCAGGTGGAAGGTGAGGACGCCGTGGCGCCTCTCCAGCCACTCCTCAAAGAAGGGACTTATCGCCGCAATAGTGGCGTGCCCAGCACTGGGTTGCGACAATCGCACTCTCCATGACGCCATGAGATCCCGTCGGAGCTCTGTCCGCTGTGCCGCGATTTCTCGCGGTATCGGAGACAAGCCCCGGCGTTTCGCCTCCTCGCGCCACTGCCAAATATGCGCGAGGACTTTTGCCTCCAGATCCCATGGCGGCAATCCGGCAAGGAGGCTCGCCGCCTCACCGGAGACCGTGCGGTATCCCCGGACCAGCCGGGTGGCCATGACCCTCTGGGACGCGTTCAACCGGCGGGCAGGCCGCCGCCGCAACGAACGCGCCCACACCGGTGCCCCGTACAGGGCCATGGACCGCACGATCCCCGCGTATAGCCTCCGGCAGGAGGCGTTTGGACCCCCTAGATTGGGCAGGAGCCGCTTCAAGGCAGCCCCGGCCTGGTCCAGTCTGGGAGCCAAACGTCGGAAATGCTCCACGAAGTTCCACCGACTGTCGAGGACGAGTCGCAAGTACTTCATCGTCGACTCGACGCCGATGTGAACCCCTCCTACCGTAATTTGGGAACCCGACGGTGGCGCATTCCGAGGACCATGAAAACACATGGCCTCGGACTTGTGCAAGGCCACCTCGAGTCCCAACTGCCGGATTCTGGCCACGATTGTCGCAACCCCGTGTGTCGCTAGTTCGACCGCCGCCTGGTGCGACCTCCCCTGCGCCAGGACCAACGTGTCGTCAGCGTAACAAACGACGCTGACGCATCTTCTGCGACCTATCCAAAGCATTTGATTGCGTTAATCACGAAACACTGCTCTTGAAACTTCAGCATTACGGACTGGCTAAACTTGCGCTTAACTTAGTAAAATCATATTTGAATGATAGACTGCAGCAAGTTCAAATAAACGGTGTAAATTCATTGGGTTTAAAAGTCAAAATGGTTGTACTACAGGGCTCGATATTGGGTCCATTCCTCTTTTTAGTATATAAATGATTTACCTCATTTACCGAAAAACCGACCACAAATGGTGTTATTTGCTGTTGACACATCACTGATTTTTAAGGTAAACAGACATGCACAGGAGCTTGACGACGTAAATAACGCTATGCTAAAGGTCCATAATTGGTTTACTGTAAATAATTTAGCATTAAATGAGAAGAAAACTAAATGCATAAGATTCGCGTTCCCGAATGTTAGAAGTAGTGAATGTCACGTTGTACTGAATAAGGAGACACTAGAATTCATCGAAAAAACGGTTTTCCTGGGAATCACGCATGACTCAAGACTACAGTGGGGTCCTCACTTAACATCACTTGCAGGGCGGCTAAGTTCAGCCGCTTACGCTGTTTGGAAAATCCGCCAACTAGCAGACGTGGATACCGCGAGACTGGTCTATTTTAGTTACTTTCATAGCATCATGTCTTACGGTATTTTGCTGTGGGGACGGGCCGCAGATATTGATTCTATATTTATTCTGCAAAAGAGGACTATTAGAGCCATCTACAACCTCCGCAGATGTGAATCTCTAAGAAGTGAACTGTTTAAGAAAATTAATATCATGACGGTACCTTGAATAATATTATATGAAAACATTAGTTCGAAAAAATCTACATCTCTTTAGTAAGATAAGTGACAGGCATAATTTTAACACAAGAAATAGGAACAAGTTAGATCAACCACGTTTCAGATTGTCTAAAGTACACACTTCTTTTATGGGGTACTGTGTAAAATGTTATAATAAAATACCACTCGATATTCTTCAACTAAATGAGAAGAAATTTAAAACTTGCATTAAACGCACACTATGTAGACAAGCATACTATAAGTTGGATGATTATATCGTAGATAAAAATGCTTGGCTAAATGCTGGTCCTGCTCCACAGCCACATAGGCTCACTAGTTAAAAATGAAAAAATTGGTAGAGTTGCTTCCCCTTTTTTATTTTTTCTGACTACGAACATAATGTTTATTTTGTTTTTTTTTTTTATTAAACCAAGTTTTAATTATTGAATACTCCAATAGATAATATTGATTTTCTTTCTTTTGGTGGTAAAATTCTTTAAATACAATGCATACTATAGTTTTGTATAACTTAAACGCATTTTTATTTTAAATTTTTGTAAATGTGAGTACCATGGACTCGTTTACTATGTTATTATGTTGATTTTGACTTGAAAGAGCAGGGTAGTTGAGAGTATGTCATGCTCACTTAATATCTCGCTGATGGTGGCGAGTGTGTTGGATCATTCGGTTCCCTACAAAATGGTTGAGCTGGATGGTACTGACTTCTGATCCACGCGTCATGTTCGTGAACCGGCGCCGTCAGTTGAGACTGGTCATCTCTTATCTGCCAGGGCTTATTTTTTATCTTATATTTTTAATCTTTTTTGATTTTATATTTTTTTTACATTGTTCTCACATATATGTAGAATCAACAAGAGTAATGTACCCAGGATTTTATAATTTTTATATTTAAAAGAGTGTCCTTGGAGTTTCTTGCCCGTTCTTCTCCATAGAGATCTACGTTTTGGAATGGGCAACTAGCTTCAACTTTCTGACTAACTGACTGACTCTTTGACAATTCAAAAGTGCCTGTAAATGGTTTAATTGAAATAAATGCTTTGAGTTTGAGTTTTTTTGAGGTGGCCGCGGGCAAAAGCTAGTAACTTACATGTAGGTAATAATGGCTCTGGCATTTCAAATGCTAGCGTTGCTAATTCACTAATTTGGTCTTATAGTTTACAGAGTCATAAACTAATTTCATCGAGACTTTTTTTTAGCCTCTTAGAGTAACTGGCTTATTAGTAGTTGACATTTCTCCTGTTACGACGTCGAAGCACTACAGAGACGATTTCCCGAAAATATTAGCAGCTATGAAGGCGGTGGACTTTAAGAACCCAAAAGAGATTGATATGGCAAGAAACGAAGCCAAGAAACAGTTGAAAGACATAACCTCAGATCGTCAACTCTTCAAAGCCATTCTTGAAAATGTAAAAATAAAAGCTGACAATACTATTGGTTGGAAGGTCAATATTGATGTCTTATTGAATGATATTAAAAATATTGCTGATTTCCCTAATTTATCTCTGAAAAATAAGAAGTACTCTGGGCCGACACTTTTAATCGGTGGTCAGTTATCTGAATTAATTCCGTAAGTTGAACTTTCTTGTAATTTTATTTGCTTAGCTCTAGTCTGTTGGTACTTAGACAATAAATTTCTTCACTTGAGTTTCAGTTAAATTTAACTTGCATCCTTATACAGCTTGTGCTTCCCAGTCACAGTAGTGCACGGAATCTCCCGCGCCATGCTTTCCAGTCACAGTGCACAGAATCTCCCGCGCCATGCTTTCCAGTCACAGTGCACAGAATCTCCCGCGACATGCTTTCCAGTCACAGTGCACAGAATCTCCCGCGCCATGCTTTCCAGTCACAGTGCACAGAATCTCCCGCGCCATGCTTTCCAGTCACAGTGCACGGAATCTCCCGCGCCATGCTTTCCAGTCACAGTGCACAGAATCTCCCGCGCCATGCTTTCCAGTCACAGTGCACGAAATCTCCCGCGCCATGCTTTCCAGTCACAGTGCACAGAATCTCCCGCGCCATGCTTTCCAGTCACAGTGCACAGAATCTCCCGCGACATGCTTTCCAGTCACAGTGCACAGAATCTCCCGCGCCATGCTTTCCAGTCACAGTGCACAGAATCTCCCGCGCCATGCTTTACAGTCACAGTGCACGGAATCTCCCGCGACATGCTTTCCAGACACAGTGCACAGAATCTCCCGCGCCATGCTTTCCAGTCACAGTGCACAGAATCTCCCGCGCCATGCTTTCCAGTCACAGTGCACAGAATCTCCCGCGACATGCTTTCCAGTCACAGTGCACGGAATCTCCCGCGACATGCTTTCCAGTCACAGTGCACAGAATCTCCCGCGACATGCTTTCCAGTCACAGTGCACGGAATCTCCCGCGCCATGCTTTCCAGTCACAGTGCACGGAATCTCCCGCGCCATGCTTTCCAGTCACAGTGCACGGAATCTCCCGCGCCATGCTTTCCAGTCACAGTGCACGGAATCTCCGCGACATGCTTTCCAGTCACAGTGCACAGAATCTCCCGCGACATGCTTTCCAGTCACAGTGCACGGTGGTCGAAGCGCTCAACAAGTGAAGTTATAAATACCTTACTTTATTAAATGAGATTTTTCTGAAGGGTAAATAATAAAAAATATTTCACAAATGTACATTAATGCTTTATTTACATAATTTAATACATAATATACAATAAACTGTACAATATGAACTGTTTATATATAAATTTAAATAGTCAATATTTGAGATTTATTGTCCTTCGTTCAGAAATACATCTGAATATGATATTAATGCTATTCATAAAGGAGATATAATTAAATATGTATTCTTTTATATATTATACATATTATATACAAAAAAATGCAAGAAAACTAAAACTACAATTTATTTACAAACGTAATCATAACCACAACAACCAACCTCATTTCAGTTTAAACTAAATTCGTAATAAATCTAAAACGTGCCTCGACATAACGCTCTTTTTCTTACGGGGAAGTTTTCGAAGACTAATAATGAATGGGTCTGAGCTGAGTAAAAGTCTGTTAAGTAAGTCCGTATTCGTAAGTACTCGCGACATTTTTCTCGTGTGATCCCGCCTGAAGGCCCTATAATGTTTGTTGTTAGATTCTGCTGCCTCTTCGGATAATTCCCCGATAGATAATAGAGCATACTGTGCCACTTCAGCACCATTTAAGAGGATTTTGTGAACGGAAGCTGGGAGATTATACCACGGATATTATTGAATTAAAAGTCGCTCGGTTTCCAAAGCATTAAATTTGTCTGAATCTATATTAAAACCCGAGGACAAGGCTTGCAAAATTGTGGAACAACGATCAATCAAATCTTTATGGAAGCCAGTAATTTCAGCTGAAACTGCAACATTAGAGTAAAAATTTCGTTCGCAAGATGGCCCAGGGTGGTTCACGTTTTCTTGAATGCACTGCTCATTACTTCTTACTAATTCGACACCATTTAACCAATCTGTGTACTTATGCAAAAAAAATGATTTATTTCTAGAGACAATTTTCCAAAATCTGTCAAGACTTTTACATAAACTGAGTATCTTTCTATCTAAAGTCCTAATGTCTAGATTCTCCACCTCATCCAGTGAAGCTAGAATAGTTTCCAACACGTGTTGATGTTTCTGAGTAACACTTCCAGTTACGGCAGACCAAATCTCAAAGAAATGCATCCCCGAGAAAGTACATTTAATCAAAATACAAGAACAAAAAAAATAATTACGCATGTTTCGTAGACCGTGCTACGCCTGAGCCTACGCAGTCGTAGAGGCTTTAAAGCAACTAAAGTCGCAAAAGGACGCAAATAAACCTTTTATATTTTCAAAATAGACAGTACAATCTTTAATTTAAGATATGTGAGAGTATTTCAATATGGTTCAAATTAGTTGTAAGTCTATGTGAAGTCTACAATAAGTTAAATATTTAATAGAAATCCTGTGTGGCGTAGCACGTAAAAACAAGTCATAAAAAGTCAAATAAAATTTAAAAAATATAACTAAATAGTAAGAAAATACCTTGATCTTGGAAAGCCATGTCACAAGCACTACTCAAAAACAATGCAAATCTGAGAATTCACCGTTACACAATCCTTATGTGCTAATGAGTAACTGATAAGGCGAGCGCAACGTAATGATGAGTTTACTTCGGAGGTCGAAAAATAAGTAATAATTAGGTAAAATGGGTGACATTTATATTTTTGGGTAGCTTGTTTATCGGTAAATCGTTATAAGTAATTAAAGTGGGGTATTTGATGATGAAATTTTTGCATTTATGACCTAAGGCGGTACCACCGTGTAGTGCACGGAATCTCCGTGCCATGCTTTCCAGTCACAGTGCGCAGAATCTCCCGCGCCATGCTTTCCAGTCACAGTGCACAGAATCTCCCGCGCCATGCTTTCCAGTCACAGTGCACAGAATCTCCCGCGCCATGCTTTCCAGTCACAGTGCACGGAATCTCCCGCTCCATACTTTCCAGTCACAGTGCACAGAATCTCCCGCGCCATGCTTTCCAGTCACAGTGCACAGAATCTCCCGCGCCATGCTTTCCAGTCACAGTGTACGGATACTCCTGCACCATGCTTTCCAGTCACAGTGCACGGAATCTCCCGCACCATGCTTTCCAGTCACAGTGCACGGAATCTCCCGCACCATGCTTTCCAGTCACAGTGTACGGATACTCCTGCACCATGCTTTCCAGTCACAGTGCACGGAATCTCCCGCACTATGCTTTCCAGTCACAGTGCACGGAATCTCCCGCACCATGCTTTCCAGTCACAGTGTACGGATACTCCTGCACCATGCTTTCCAGTCACAGTGCACGGAATCTCCCGCACCATGCTTTCCAGTCACAGTGCATGGAATCTCCCGCACCATGCTTTCCAGTCACAGTGTACGGATACTCCTGCACCATGCTTTCCAGTCACAGTGCACGGAATCTCCCGCACCATGCTTTCCAGTCACAGTGCACGGAATCTCCCGCACCATGCTTTCCAGTCACAGTGCACGGAATCTCCCGCACCATGCTTTCTAGTCACAGTGCACGGAATCTCCGTAAAACGCTTGGTTTGTATGGAAAGTGTTGACAATGCCGTCGCGGCCTCCGAGGCGTCTCCGTGCTCTGTGTTGCCAGTAATAGAATATAATGAGTTTCCTTAAGTGTCTTAGCAGTATATTGACTAAAAGCTCTTTGCAATCTGATTATTTTACGAGTAGGTGCCAAAGCGTTTAATTTAATCCGTGTTTGATTACAGACCCGACGATTTAACTGGAATTCGAGCAATGTTCCCGAAAGCTGTAATAACTTACATTCCCAAAACACGCCACAACGTTCATGTCGACGACCCCAGATCGTTTTTGGAGCTTGCGATCTCTTTCATCAGGACCCATCACTACTTGCGTCAATTTAAACCGAAACCGAAACTGACTAAATAAATACCTACGTTACCATTGTTATTAATTTTACGTGTTTAAATATACAATTACATAAAAATGATTTCCATATTTTTATTTAGGTACTGTATTTACAGAACAACACGAAAATGAAGAGTAAATTGCAATTCCTTTAGATGAATTCGAATTTGCGTATAGGTAACTATATACGCAAATTCGAACTACTAAGGGGAAAAGAAGGTAAGACGGACCCTGCTGCTACGGGTACGTTCCTCCATAATAATTTTGAGAGGAATAACGCCATCTCAGAATGAGTGGTGTTATGAGGAAGCTCTTCGTGCTCGCTCTCTTGATCAGCGTACTCAAAACTGCCTTCTAGTTAGCGAAAATTTGTTTGTTCATGTTCTGATGTAAAAAAAATCAATAGACAATAGAAGATATAAAGATTTTCAATTGACCTACAGTTTGTTTTGAAAATTATGTTCTGGCGGTCTCTGTATGCAAAGTGATTTATGATTGAGTTAATATCAAACTATGTGGACGATAGCGACAGTCGATACGCATTAATTAATTAGATATTAATAGTAAATGTTAATGTGGTTTATGTCAAAAGGCCAAACTGACCCAGGTAAAACGTAAGATTTTCTCATAAGGGCAAATTGTGCTTGCGCTGGCTGTGTACAAAAACTCGAAGATGAAACAACAAAATTTTCTGTCAGCTTTTTACGAATAAAATTTTGTACACAAAGTAACAAGAAAGTGAACGTTTATTCAACCTTCAAAACGGTGAAGGAAAACATCGTGAGCAAAACCACATATTCTAGAACAAAAAAAAGATCAAAGACCTTTATGACCAACCCGCACTGGGCCCGTATCGTAGATTAGATTACAGCCCCTTTCCGTTCAAAGATAGGAGGCTCGTGTCCCAGCAGTATTATAGGCTGATTATTCAACTTTTGGCAGCAAAGGTGAACAAGATGAAGTAAACCGTGTTTTGCGCAATTACTGAGAAACCTCCAAGTTCAGCAGTTGAATACAAAGGTTAAGATGGTTAGATGGTTAGATGGTTGCTGACATTGAGAGATTTCTAAGAAGTATTCGCAAAAGTTACAACGGATTGCGACTAGAGACTTTTTATGTTTTGATGTACATTAGAAGGTTGTCGGCTACATAACCGGACTTTCCTGTGGTTGCCTTAATACATTAAGGCCTCCAGTCTGGGCAACAACTTACAAACTAAGCGTCTACACGCTAAGGGTAACCCTGTGGGGTACGGACCTCGGCTTAGGGCACCGCTGGGGGAGGATAGCATGGGACAGGCAGGCAGACAGGCAGGGATCGGATTAAGCACATTTGGTATGAATAAATAAATAAATAAAATAAAAATAAAAAAGCCTTTTATTTCCTACTAATTACTTTACATTGTTTTTGAGTTACTTAACAAATTTATTTCACATAACTAGTTTTTCTTTTCTTTGATTATTTTACTTTTCTTATTTTATAATACGCATAGCTAGTTTGTTTCCGTTACTGCTTTACTTATTAACTAATTTAACTTATCACAATAATTTAATACTTATAACATAATTTAGTTTCATATGACAATATCTGCAGGAACCTCATATTAGGTGAAGGCCTCCTCCAAAGATGCCCATTTGTCTCTGTCCTGTGCGATCGATTTCCAGTTTGGGCCGGCTGTCCTTGCGATCTCATCTTCCCAACGTGTCAACGGTCTTCCTCTTCTCCTTTTACCTGGAGGACCTTTCCAAATTGTCACTTTTATGGTTCATCTCTGATCCTTGAGCCTCGCGACGTGCCCTGCCCATTTCCACTTCAGTTTTTGTGCATAACTCCATGCATTTGATGCTTTTGTTATTGACCTTATTTTTGTGTGTCGTATTTTATATAATTTATTTATTTTAAGCATGCTGCGCTCTAGTCCTCGTTGGCATGCATACGAGAGGTATATTTAAGTGCTCTATGGCGTCGCTACTTTTAACGGGGGGTTATCCAAATTTGCTTGTTTTAGAATCAATTTTAAATAATCAAAAATTAGTGTTTGATTGCAATTACAACACGATAAATTGTAATTTGCTCGATCAAAAAAAAAACTGAAACAAGGTCGATTTTAAAACCATTTTTCGTCTCATTTCCTA
The DNA here is from genome assembly GCA_963853775.1 of Xanthia togata. Classification (NCBI taxonomy): domain Eukaryota; kingdom Metazoa; phylum Arthropoda; class Insecta; order Lepidoptera; family Noctuidae; genus Xanthia; species Xanthia togata. The sequence goes on from OY970809.1 coordinate 17,245,194, forward strand.
ATTACAGTTCAAAATAACATGAAAATTGCATGTGCGGTGAGGTAATCGTATTTTATAGGGAATTTGAAGGTTGGATTTTTAAGTTATAATACAATGAGATGAGGTCACAGTCTCTTTTAAAGTCCAGACATAATCTTGGTCAGGCCATATGAGGACTATGTAGATTAGTCTGAAATGGTCTTTTGAGAAAAGAACCACACAGATTTGAGTGGACCTGTCCTGTCAGTGCAAGCATTTGTCAGTAATCGTGGAGCTCAACTCGGAACTTAAGGAGCTCAACTCGACGAACAATACCAAAGAAAGGACATTTGGGTAGGCCGCATAAACTACTCAAACTGCCAGACCATCATTAAAACCAACCGACACTGAAAAAAATAATGAGAAAAAAAAATCCACATAGTCCTCACATTCACAATAATTAAACAATATAATACTTTACAAAGTAATCATGTCATTTTGTATATAATTTTCAACAATGTCAATATGGTATATTTTAATGTTAATGTTATTGTTGTTTTTTTTGTTAATCAAGTTTATAAGTGCATGAAACTGTATGCTAAATGTAAAATGTAAATTTTCCTTATTATTTTATTTTGACTTAATATTTGCACAACCGTAAGGCTGAATATAGTGTAACAAACAAACTGTACCTATAACATCTAATTTACATCCTATATTCTAGCAAATAAAGATATCATTCATTCAATGATTTTACATAATAATAAAAAATGACAAATTTTATGGTTTTATCACAAGGCTTAGCAGAGCGAGCACCTCAATCCCATGCTTTTTAGGGTTCCGTAGTCAACAAGGAACCCTTATAGTTTCGCCATGTCCGTCTGTCTGTCTGTCCGCGGTTTAGCTCAAAAACTATTGGTACTAGAAAGTTGTAATTTAGTATGAGTATACACGCTAATGACGCCAAAAAAGAAGCAAAATAAAATTTTGAAAAAAATAATATTTAGTGTACCTCCCCTACATGTAAAGTAGGGATGATATTTTTTTTTTCGTCCTTTTTCATAGTGTGGGATATCGTTGTTTAGGTCTTTCAAAAATATTAGGGGTGTTTAAAGGAAAACTATCAGACTTAAGTGCGCTTTACAAGTTTACGAGTAATAATCGACCAACTTAAATTTGCGGTTACAAAAACATCCATACGTTCTCACATAATATATTCCGTATGGGAGAACATGTTTTTCAATAACAAAGTTAAGTTTGTTCTTACGATTCATTAATTCCAACTACGGAACCCTTCATTGTGCGTGGTCCGACACGCACTTGGCCGGTTTTATTTATCTTCTAAATAATCTGAAATTTTATAGTACCCTTTTTTACAAAGTTTGGTTTTAATACAGCTTTTAAATCGTTTAATGGGTAAGTTTCGAATGTCGATGGGAAGCTTTTACAACAAAAAGCGTATACATTGACCCATGAACTAGTTGCCTACTCTGTGGAAACGAGTGCGATGTACAGCAAGGTTGTGTTTATTCCTGGTATTTAAACTATGAATATCGGAAATCTTCTTAAAACTTGATATATTTTTGTGTACGTACAATAGGTTTTCAAAAATATATTGTGAGGCTACAGTCAGAATATTTATTTCTTTGAATTTTACTCGAAGGGTATCTCTCGGACTTAGGTTGTAATGGCACGAACAGCCCTTTTCTGTAGAACAAAGATAGTATTAATGTCCGAACAATGTTCCCCAGAGAAGAATTCCATATGACATAGGACTATGAAAATAACTAAAATAAACAATTCTGGCTGTGTCTACATCAGTTATCTGTCTAAATTTTTTAACAGCATAGGCGGCCGAACTTAGGTTTCCTGACAATTTTTCTATATGTGGGCCCCATTGTAATTTACCCAATGCTAAATGAATTTGCTCAATGTAGGTAATATCGAAATAGGCCGAAAATTCGTAGGATCAGTTGTACCTACTGCCAAACTTGAACAGTGGAATCACTTTACTAAGTTTCATCAGATCAGGAAATACACCAGATGCAATACAAGAGTTAAAAACAATTGCTAAAAAGGGTGAAATAACATCAATTATTGAGGACATGGTATGTACTGACAATCCCCAAAGGTCAGCAGATTTTTTTTACATCAAGATTTTTAAAAGATTCTGTATTATCTTTAGCAGTTGCAATTGTAAATTCAAAAAGTTTGTCACATTCTGGTACACATTCTTTTAGTATTGAGTAAGCAGATGACAGAGTTTTGGTTGTTAAAATGGGAATATTGGTGGAGAAATTTTCAAACTCAGTTGCCACCTCCACATCTGCCTCAATATCTACATCATTGATTTTTAGATGGAAGTCACGATTCCGTACTGTAGTTCTTCCCGTTTCTGAATTAATAATATTCCAAGTTGTTTTTATTTTATTTCCAGAAGATATTATTTTATTTTTAATGTGTATGGCTTTTGCTGAGGAACATGCTCTTTTAAAAGTTTTTGAATATTTCTTAACTAATTGTTTAAAAGTTTAATCATGGTTATATGTTTTTTCATGATACAATTCAAATAACCTTTCCCTACTTTTGTAAATTCCTGGTGTTGCCCAATCACTAAATATAACGCGGTCACAAACAGGCAACTCATAATTGATGAGGATAAATAGTGAAAATCATCATTGTCGACGGAGAGGACGCCGGCCGCCGGACGGCTTAGGACCTCGAAGCCCACCGGCCTCTGATAGAGTCCCAGCTCCCGGCGGAAGTGTGCAGCGCATGAGATGGACACAATCCATCAACGAGAAAGTCATGGGGCTACAGAGGGGGGAAACAACCTGACCGCGAAACGTGTTCGGATGCTCTCTCTTTTTCAGATGCTTGAGCCAGCTGTCAACGTTTACTGCTGGATCAGGTGCGGGCCATCCAGCATAATCATATGTTGGATGACACTGTACTTGATCGCCTGCGAAGTGAAATGCGGAGTAGCCATGTCATCGCCCGTCCGTCGCAGAGTGATATAGTACCACCACAGATCACTACAAGTCAAGCTGACGAGGGTATCGATGACAGGGCTACAAACGTAAGTACCCAATGCAATGAGGAATTAAAGCGTGCTTTGGAGGGTGCGATTCGGGAATATCGGTTCATGTTGCCCGAAATTAAACCATGCTTACATCGTTTGTCCAAGCATAACAAAAATAGGGCACTGGTGGCGGCTCTGCATTCGCAGCAATCAATATATTTTGATAACTGCGAAGACCTCACCGATACTCATTCGATTCTGTACTGTGCGGCTGTAGCAGCATGTCGTGTAGCTCACGTCAAATTTGCAAATAACTCTAGAGCTACACGACCGAAACCAGCCGTACCAGCTTGGCAGTGCAGAATTGAGTGCCATATTTGTTGGGCCAGAGCGCTCATTGGCAGAATTATCTGCTTCATGGAGGGCAATACTCGGTCTAGAGTAATGCGCTTTGTGAGACGGAGAACGGACTGATATCGGCCCTGAGGACTATGTGTCCCGTGTCACAAAGCGCATCGACTTCCTGAAGCAGAAAGTGTATGCATGGGCGAACCGTATTCGTAGTTATAAACGGCGAGTAGAGCGATACACTCAGAATCGCACCTTCCAGAGTAATGAAAGGTGAGTTTATAGGGCTTGAGAGCGATTGGACCAAGTTGTGGTTGACACGCGCCTTCCGGATTATGATGCCATGTGTTCTTTCTGGCGAAGTATCTGGTCGGTGCCTGTCAGCCACACCGAAGGTGATTGGACTCGGGAAGTCGAGCGAGCCTGCGATCCAATACCAGAAATGGGGGCTATTACCATCTGCCCCCAAGACGTAGCTCGTGCAGTTCGTCCGTTGCCCAACTGGAAGCGTCCAGGGCCGGACGGGCTGCACAATTTCTGGATTAAATGGTTCATAAGGTCGCACGCTCGCTTGGTGGCTCAGTACCAGACTGCTTTGGAGTCTGGTTCCCGACCCGACTTCCTAACGACAGGAGTTACCCACCTGCTCCATAAATCTGGTAGCACCGCGGATCCCAAAAATTATAGGCCGATCACATGCTTACCAACGGTCTATAAAGTCCTACATCTATTTTGAGAACTAAAATTAACAAACATAGACGCCAACTCCATCATGTCTGCCTCTCAAAATGGATGTAGGAACGGATCTTGCGGTACTAAGGAGCTACACTTAATTGATATGGCCATAAGCCAACAGGTTCGCCTTTCCCGAAAAGATCTGTCGACATGCTGGATAGATTATAAGAAGGCCTATGACTCGGTGCCACATACATGGCTCATGAGGGTGCTGGACAATAGTTAATAAAGTAGATGCAACTCTGCGCACCTTCCTGATGTCGTGTATGGGGCGATGGCGGACGGTCCTTCACTATCCAGGATGTTGAAATATCCAGAAGAATAGCGAGCCGATAAGGATCAAGCGAATATTTCAGGGAGATAGTTTGATTCCGCTCTGGTTCTGCTTAGCCCTGAATCCTCTTAGCACACTGCTGGAGGATTCAGGGCTTGGCTATCGGTTGAGGAGAGGTGGGCAGGTTATATCTCACCTCCTCTACATGGATAACCTAAAACCCTTTGCCCCCAACAATTTGCAACTGATGGCGCTACTGAAAGTTTCAGTTACTTTGGTGGTTTTGTTTGTTAATTTGGTGTGGACAAATATGCGGTAATGCATGTAAAGAATAGCGAGAGATTGTGGAATCCGTGGGAACCCAACTCTCGGATTCCATAAACCTTAGATACCTCTCCGCATCCGAAACCTATAAGTATTTGGGTATGTTGGAAGCGTTGGGCATCAATGTTACTGACATGAAGCAATCGTTGAAGGAGCGCTTCTTTGGCCGCCTGAAGAAAGTAATTAGTAGTCTTCTATCAGGCGGAAACAAGGAGCGCGCTTTCAACGGTTGGTCATGCCGGTTTTGCCGTACTCTTTCAGCATACTCAAATGGACTCAAACCGAATCCAACGCCCTGGATAGGATACCGGATCCGTACGTTGCTGACTGCATACCGAATGCATCACCCACGGTCATCAGTAATAAGACTGTATATCCCGCGAAAGTGTGGAGGTCGAGGCTTTTTAAACGCTAAGACCCTCCACAATCGCGAGATATGCAGTCTCAGGGAATATTTTCTAGAAGCCGACGAGCTTCCGGACGCTACTTCCGGGCCCTACATGGACCCGATGTAGATTTACTAGCGTCCATAGCCTGGCTGCGATTTGGTAGCTTCTTTGGGGAAACCGAAGGTTTTGTCTGTGCAATTATGGACGAAGTTATGATGACGAACAGTTACCGGAGATTCATTATGAAGGACGGCACGGTTGACTTCAGTCGGGCATGCCACCGTCCGGGAGAATCAATCCGACACATTATCTCGAATTCCTACACAAATTTATTTATTTTTATCTAAAAACTAGCTTTTTCCCGCGGCTTCGCCCGTGGAAAAGGTCATTGATATGGGATGCCGGGAGCCCTCATTTTAAATGTACGCTTTTCTTAGCGAATATAGCATTTACCGTGACAATAAAATCTGACGTACCTATATTTTATCAAAATGCTTATAACGTTGGATAAAAAATTAATTATTTTTTGTTCATGGTTACAAGTATTCACAACAAAAAAAAAGGTTGGAAGCTGACGAGACCCCCTGAAAACCCTATTTTACTTCAATTTACAGTGTTTTATAACACGATTCTAAGCCTAATGCCGTTGACGGTCCGCGGTGGTTAACTTTAGCGCAAACGTTACGCCGGCAACCCTTCCGGAGGGTTCACTTTCAATATGTGTAGTGGCATGGCGTATGAGTTCTATGAAAAGTGGGTGGAGTCGAAAGTGTTAAGTTAGCTTCAATAATACGCAATTTTTCCACTTAGCCTATGTGGATTAAGTTATAATAACTTCCTGTCACTGTTATTTACATAGCAGCATGGTGATATTCGAATTTGTGTGGAGTAGGTACAACAACTAAAAAGTGAACAATAAAAACAAAACAACCGACTTCTAGTAAAGTAAAGTTAATTTTAAAAAAAATATGATCGACTATGTTCACGTTGAGACAGTCAAATTTAGCTATACTTCTATTCTATTTTTCTTTATGGCAATGGTGCCGATATCGACAATTCTGCCAATGTCAGATGTGTTAAGAGAAAACGTGCGAAGGAGGGTTACAAGAAGAAAAAAAAAATAGTTTTAAAAAACTGCATTAAAAAAAAAAGGGTACTAGTTGTAATACCCTTCATTTTGTTGGCAATTGAACATGACGTAGGTACACATGACATTGATAATTTCATAAAAGATTTTACTTTGAGAAAAACACGAATACAGTTTTAAATAATTAAAGTATTTTAAGATATTTGACTTTTTACCCATTTTCTTGGCTAATGATGAAAATAGGGGGGGGAGAATTTCCGGTCGGCCCCGGGCGGCGAAAACCCACGCTATGCCCTGGTAAAGAATCGTCGAAATCGTCTTCTTCGCCTGACTCAGCCATGGCTAAGGGAGGAGTACTCAAGCGGCAAATGAGTACTATAACCGATATCCTACTCGAAAGACAGCTAAAACTACATTTTGAACTTTCTCGGAAAAAATTGCCAATGTTTGAAGTACTGTATCTCGGGTTCTATTGAACGTGCAGAGCTACGGCTGCGCTCAAATTGCAGCGAACTGAGTCCGCGCCACAACTCAAGTCCAATAGACGCGGCGCTAGTGTCTATGTCATTGCATCAAATTACATTTAAAAAATGTAGTTCAACAATTTTCCGCTGAACTTCAGTGGTGGCGCGGACTCTATACTTTAAAAGGGTGACATAAACATAGGATGCACCGTAAAGAAGATATTATAGGTCAAAAACTGAAAGAAGTCTGAAAATTTCGAGGTTTTACGAGTACCACGCAGTTAGCACAGGTCTTTCTTGTTAGGATAGAATAAGATACCAATAGTGTAAAACCAAGTTTGCATTGTTTTACACTTTTGGTATCTATCCTAACAACATGCCAAAAACTCAGTAAAGAGCATGTTTGCAACCTAACGCGATTTTTGTGTTTACTGTGACTGGCCTACACCGATAATATAAAGCTAAAATTATCGCATGGCAATTTTGACAGATATCGTGACATCTTCTGGCATCGAATATCCAAAATTGACTTGAGTGACAAAATCTCAAAATATTTATTTCCCATAAACGGAAACCGTTTCTTTCCTTACTTCAGCACTAAAAATATAACGATGCAGTACATTGGCTTAACTCAATTTAATAGAGTCATTCGAACTTTTCAATCAAGACGCTTCCTCAGTTCGAATTTTGGAACTTTATTAACGGCTTTCACGGCACAGAAGTTAGCGTATACAATCTATGGTCCCAGTCCCAGCCCCGGAAGTTTCCCAATTTTGGTCCTCCATGACTGTCTTGGAACTAAAAAGAATTGGGAAATTGTTTGTAAAGAGCTCACAGGCGCTTTTAAATCAACTGTAATAGCAGTGGATGCTCGCAACCATGGAGACAGCCCTCACTGTAACACCCACGACTACACGTCACTAGCTGCCGATGTCTCGAAATTAATCACTCAGTTTGCAGTTGGTAAATGTATTATTATTGGCCACAGCATGGGAGGCAGGACAGGAATGGTTTTGGCCCTGAATGAGGTTCGAGAATTCATGTAACTTTATTTTTTACTATTTTCTTAGTCCTTTTTGTTGTAACGGCTAGGGCTGCACAGGTTAGGCTGTGCAGGCCGTTAACTGATAGGTAGTAGGTAGTTGTGAGAATTAAAACAGTAAAAGAGGTTAATACATATATTGATAAAAGTAACACGGCTAGGTCGCGGGTAAGGTCCTAGACACTGTCGACGTTCTGAGCACTTGCACACTTAAAGAGAGCTAGGGTACCGTCCTTGGCTACACGTGGCAGACGTGGGGGGCCTGTCACAGGCTCGCTGCAGAGAACACGTGGCAGACGTGGCCGCGGAGGCCTGTCAGCACAGGTCGCGGAGGTAGCTAGCGGCGGTAGCTCGTGGAGGCCGCCTGTCAGCGCTGGTCACAGGCACGTGGCGGCACAGGATGTCAGGCCTTAGATAGCCCTCGCTAGCATGCGTAGGCAGCGTGCAGCACAGCCACGCATCAGCAGCAGGATTGGGTAAGGGGTCCTGCCCTCAGCCCGTACCAGGGAACCCTGCAAGCGCCATAGGAAGCGCGAGTTAGATGCAGTGCAAGATAGCAGCAACCCGCATGCGATGTGCCAGCTTCTTCCCCTTTACCAGCCAAGGAACGGTGTGGGAAGCATAGTAAGTAGGCGCTCAGCACATCGCAGCGGTTTACAGGCAGAGAGTGTGCAAACAGCGTGGCGCATTGACAGATGCCAAGATTAGGTTAAGTATGCGGGCACGCATGCGCAAAATACAAAGTAACGTGATCCTAGCAGATGGATCACTAACAATAGCACAGCAAGGCACTACACCACCTTGATGCAGCAGCAGTACATATAAATTACCATTACCAGTGCGCTGGATAACTAGGCCGCGTGTCCGACAGTGACACACGAAATCGAATATCACTTATGTGGTAAAATCAATATAGGTTATCCAGCGCAGAGGGTCTGGTATTATTACCAAACTAATGTGGAACTCACCCTAGGTCGGGGCACATAGGATTTCGAGGAACAGGGAATAGTATTCACCAGTTCTGCAAGCGGAGACGAAATAACAGAGTCTCCGGAAGATTAGTGTTGTACACCGATTTTAGTGATGTGATTAGTAGTTTACTAATAGTGATTTTTCAGCAACACTCGACTATTATTAGTTGTGAATCCTCACAACGCTACAGTACCCCGGCTGCAGAGAGAGGATTTTACCTGCATAAAATCCGCTAGAACTACCACTTCCCACTTGCTGTCCAATCCTTAGCACAAATCTGATTCCAGTCCAATCCCAGCGGAGACTGGAACCATACTCAACAGCCATGAGTGAATCTAGTTAGTCATAGATCACTCAAGATTCACAGACAGCAAGCAAAGAAATACACAAGTGTAACAGCAAGTGTATCTCAGTCAGTAGTGTTCTATTAATAGCAGGTGCCAGTGTTTGTAGTATACCTAAATGTGAGTAGACATGTAGTGGATTAGATATTTAGGTTTTTAACTGGCTGTAGGTAAGTATAGGTAGGTGAGTTCAGCAGGTAGGTTTAGGTAGGTGAGTTCTGTAGGTAAGTATAGGTAGGTGAGTTCTGTAGGTAAGTATAAGTAGGTGAGTTTAGTTGGTAAGTATAGGTAGGTGAGTAGGTAGGTAGGTAGGTAGGTAGGTGGTTGTATAGTTTGCTTGTAGTTGTAGGTAATAGTTTATTCTATACATAAAGATAAAGATAGCATAGTCATTAATGTAATAGTCATTAGCGTTCACACAATATAATTATACAATATCACTATAGTCATATATTTGTAGAAGTATAAATTTTAAATATCACAGGTTATATAATTTAATATCACAGGTGTATAATTATATTATATTATCACAGGTAATACAATAGTTATTTGTGCAACAGATCATGGTTTCAGTGAGTAGATTACTGTTGTTGTTTCAACCTAAGTTCCAATAGTATGGACACACACACGATTACCATAGTACGTAGTAGTATTAGTAAGATAAAGTTAATAGTTTTAGTTTGATTTTATTATTATATTTAATAGTCATTAGTTTTCATAATTTAATTAGATATTAGTATTGATAATAATATAGATTTGCCAGCAACAGATCAGATGTAAACAAGTAGTTCTGTAAGTAGTAGTTCCAACTCAAGTCCCAATTTGTATAATGCACACACAAGACTAGAAATTAGGGTAGGGTCCAGTCCATAGTAATCAGTGTGTAGGTTTTATTTAGTACATAGATACTTAAACTGCATAGGAATACCAACAATTACATAGATAGATAGTTTACATAAATAGATACATTTGGTTTAGACTTATTTAGGGAGTAACCATTCGCTCCTTAGAATATATTTACATAATAGTTAGAGAATAGATAGATATTGTGGTTTAGGCTTATTTAGGCAGTAACCATCCGCTGCTAGAATATTATAGTTGTGTAATAGATAGATATTTTGGTTTAGGCTTATTTAGACAGTAACCATCCGCTGTTGCAAAGGCTTTTTTATAGAGTTGCACCGCTCTTTAGAATGTAATAGATAGATAATAGATAGATATATTAGGTTGCTTAGGTTACCAATGGTGTAGGGCCAATTGGTAAAGCAAACCACTGATCGATGGGGTAGACCATCATGATCATTAGAATAGAAGGTAGGTGATGAATGGGGTAGGGCCATCATCAACTACAACTATGGTTGTAGGACCAATAGTCGCGATAGAAGTATAAGATGGATGGGGTAGACCATCATCCTATAGAACTGTTTGGATTTTCCAAATAGTTGAAGTGTAGTATAGATATTATAATAATTGTTGGTTTTAAGTAGTCACAGTTGGTCAGTAGGTAGTTGTAGTGGGTGTGTGCAATTGTTTGAGGGATAGAATTGGTTGGTAGCAGTAGGTTAGTGAGGGTAGGTTGGGTTAGGTTTGTTCAGCAGTGGTAGATTAGTGTGTTAGTGGGAGTTGATCTGTACTGGTAGTCAGTTGTTTAATTGTTATCATAGATTTTGCTGATAATGGAATTTAGTTAGGTTTAGTTTTAAAGTAATTGTTGTTTATTGTTATTTATAATATTGTTTTAATAGTTTGACAACAATTCATAATTAGTGTTAGAAATCATTTGTTTGGTATGTACGAATGTGTGTAAGGATATGGATAGGAAATAGTAGTACCGTCGGTTATTGACCATACTTGTTCTGGCATCAGTTCCATTTTTAGGTTATAAGTAGTTTTTATTTTTGTGCAGTGTCATAAAAATTATTAGTAATATTCTAATTAGATAATCAGTAGTAGTTAGCAATGTAATAGTTGTAGTGCAATATTGAGTATTAAATTGTAATAAATGGTTGTTTACATTGTAGTTAATCATTGTTAATTGTTTTTTATAAAGACTAGACATGAATACAATTTTAATTGTAGTTATATTTTATAAAAATACAAATTAGTTAGGTATAGTTATTTTATTGTAGAAGGTAGTAATTAATTTAAGTGTTTAGGTAAATAAATAGTAGTAGTTAGGAATATAGTTACATAGTTCAATTTATTTGGTAGATTATTTGTAACGGCTAGGGCTGCGGCAGGGTAGGCTGCTCAGGCCATTAACAAATAGTTAGGTAGTTTGTTTAGTGATAGCTGTCCATAATATAATAGTATTTTTGTTATTTAGATGGTAGTTATGATCTTTAGTTGCATTCAAATGATGTATGAAGGTATATCAAGATTGAGATTTTATTTTAGCAAAGTTACAAGTTAGGTTATTATTTTTGTAAGCAAAATATGGTTGTAGTAGTCATAACACAGATATTATTACATTTTAGGTTGAATTGGTTTGACAGCTATATTTATAGATATAAGAAATCAAAGTTATTAAATAAGAAATCTCAAGAAGTTTATAAATTTGTAGGAATTAGCATTTCACCGCTGCCAGCATTGGGATAATTTTTAGATTTTAGCAAGATTAGGTGAGTTCCCATTATAACAAAACAAGTTGGTACGGTATGATACAAGTAATAGGACTAGAAAATAACACAAACAGTAATCTTACTTCTATACCGCAACGATGTACAGAGCAATGTGCTAGGGCTCAGAACAGAACAGTGTTAGGTTAGGTAGGCTAGATTAGAGTTGGGCGCCACTGTAACGGCTAGGGCTGCACAGGTTAGGCTGTGCAGGCCGTTAACTGATAGGTAGTAGGTAGTTGTGAGAATTAAAACAGTAAAAGAGGTTAATACATATATTGATAAAAGTAACACGGCTAGGTCGCGGGTAAGGTCCTAGACACTGTCGACGTTCTGAGCACTTGCACACTTAAAGAGAGCTAGGGTACCGTCCTTGGCTACACGTGGCAGACGTGGGGGGCCTGTCACAGGCTCGCTGCAGAGAACACGTGGCAGACGTGGCCGCGGAGGCCTGTCAGCACAGGTCGCGGAGGTAGCTAGCGGCGGTAGCTCGTGGAGGCCGCCTGTCAGCGCTGGTCACAGGCACGTGGCGGCACAGGATGTCAGGCCTTAGATAGCCCTCGCTAGCATGCGTAGGCAGCGTGCAGCACAGCCACGCATCAGCAGCAGGATTGGGTAAGGGGTCCTGCCCTCAGCCCGTACCAGGGAACCCTGCAAGCGCCATAGGAAGCGCGAGTTAGATGCAGTGCAAGATAGCAGCAACCCGCATGCGATGTGCCAGCTTCTTCCCCTTTACCAGCCAAGGAACGGTGTGGGAAGCATAGTAAGTAGGCGCTCAGCACATCGCAGCGGTTTACAGGCAGAGAGTGTGCAAACAGCGTGGCGCATTGACAGATGCCAAGATTAGGTTAAGTATGCGGGCACGCATGCGCAAAATACAAAGTAACGTGATCCTAGCAGATGGATCACTAACAATAGCACAGCAAGGCACTACACCACCTTGATGCAGCAGCAGTACATATAAATTACCATTACCAGTGCGCTGGATAACTAGGCCGCGTGTCCGACAGTGACACACGAAATCGAATATCACTTATGTGGTAAAATCAATATAGGTTATCCAGCGCAGAGGGTCTGGTATTATTACCAAACTAATGTGGAACTCACCCTAGGTCGGGGCACATAGGATTTCGAGGAACAGGGAATAGTATTCACCAGTTCTGCAAGCGGAGACGAAATAACAGAGTCTCCGGAAGATTAGTGTTGTACACCGATTTTAGTGATGTGATTAGTAGTTTACTAATAGTGATTTTTCAGCAACACTCGACTATTATTAGTTGTGAATCCTCACAACGCTACATTGTCTTTGCCCCGTAGTAAAACCATGACCAATTAAGAAATACGAGCGCTAGTGTAGAAGTCAGCTATGTCGTCTTTTCCAAGCGCTTCGAACGTAGCCGTGGGCATCGCGCATCCCCTCGCGCTTATCAACTGTTTGGTGTTGCTTTACATAATGTAGACTAGAGAAAAGCTGATAAGATTCCCCGAAGAAGAATAAGGATGAATAATTATGGTGATAATTATGCTCATTGCCACCATTATTAACCAGAAAGACGTCCTTTGCTGGACATAAGCCTCCGCCAGGCACAACGGACCTGCATCCATGGATTTTCGCGATCTTCATCGGTTATTGTTTTCGGTTCAATACAACACTCAAAATTGGTTTGCATTCCACAATGTGAGCTTATGAGTAGACTCGTCGGGCACAGCAAATTAGGAGAGAAGGGCTTTAATCTGTTGCTTTTTGGCTTTGCTGTGTTTGTTGTCTTTTAGCTCACTTTGTGTTAGCAAAACTTCTTAATTTAATGCCTGTTTTTTTTGCAGCCTTCCACTATCGCAGGTTTGGTCGTCGTTGATATATCACCTATATCTACATCATCATTTCTATCAGACTCCTTTCCAAAAATAATAGATGTACTGAAGACTGTCAACTTTAACGGGCTGGATTTAAATAAAGCAAAGGCCACAGCTAGAGACAAAATTTTGAATAACCAATTATTACAAAAAGAAGAGGAAATTCAAGCCCTACTAATGAATATTGGAAAAATGCCTGACGGATCTTTTGGATGGAAATTCAATCTCCAAACTTTGCACGAACAATTTGACAAAATCGTCGCATTCCCAGATTTACCTTACAGAACGTATTCAGGCCCTACGCTGTTCATCGCCGGCAAGCTGTCATACTGTATCCCGTAAGATTTTTGTTACGATCATTTCAAATATCAGCAGAAGATAAGTGGCAGGAGAGAATAGGCCTTTGCCCTGCAGTAGGACACAAACGGTTGTTAATAATAATAGTAATAACGTTGAAAGGGCCCTCTGCAATTTGGCTTCGCCCCCTCGTATGCCTTTCGAAGACCCTCCCGTACCCCAGGTTCCCGAGAAATTGTATTCATTTCAAATAGTAGGTATATAATTACAAATATTCTCCCGGGCACCTGAACCGAGCCAACCTGCATATTTTTATTTAAAGATCTGTCTAATTAAAAAAGGTAGTAAAAAGAAAAGAAAAAAATGTGTGTTGAAGCCAGTCACTCACTATAATTTCCGTTTACCATTGTTCCGAAATTGGAGTACTACCCTTAGGAGTGACGACTCACAAAACTGACACTCAAGGATCATAGCGTGATTTCAATACCTTCCTCAAGAATAGGGATGATAACTGGGTCAAAATAAAGAAATTCTATTTAGTCCGTCAGACAGATAATAAAAAAAGATTAGATACGTATTTTTTGCTTTTTTGGTTAATCAAAAATGACTTAGATACAACGCATTAAAGTTGGGGAGTGGGGGTTGATACGCCACAAGTATGTATAAAATCTACATACAAGTGACGTCATGGTATATTATAACTCAATGTATCGCCGTAATCTATCGCCGTAATCTTTAGATACCGTAAAAAAAGAAAAAATACGTGTACGTAATTTTTTCATAATCTAGGTACATGACGGACAAAAAACATTTTTTTAGTCATCATCCCTATTGAGCTATCAATTTTTTTTTTATCCGACTGGTAGTTACAGAGATTAGCGCGTTTCAAACAAACAAACAAACTCTTCAACTTAATTGTATTATTACTTACTATTATATTATATTACTAGCTTCTGCCCGCGACTTCGTTCAAGTCGCGCTTCGAATTCGTAAGATACCACAATATACTACAGTAAAAGCCACATTTTTATAAAAATGTGGCTACGTATGTTTGTAGTTATGTTCTCAGCAGCAAAAATATGCGTGACGCGGGGGCAAGCGACGTACAGTCGTCCGTGTGAGAATCAGCTTGTCCTGAGGTCGACACCCGCAGCCTTCAGTGTCTGCCCCTGTGACTTGTTGATAATCATCGCAAAGTATACGATCACAGGGCAACTGCACGCGCTTAAACTGGAAGTGGGTAATTGTAATCCACATCGCCACGTGCTCAAACTCAAACTCAAAGCATTTATTTCAATTAAACCATTTACAGGCACTTTTGAATTGTCAAGGGGTCAGTCAGTCAGAAATATGAAGCTAGTGGCCCATTCCAAGGCGTAGGTTCCTATGGAGAAGAACGGGCAGGAAACTCCACGGACACTCTTTTAAATCATAATATTCTTACCAAATGCGAACAACGTATCAAAGACCTAACGACACAGAAAATCCTGACGTCGCACAAATCAGGATGAGTGAACTTTACACCCTAATCTTCATAGGTACCTCTCAATTTCACGCGGTATAAACACTGTCTCACTACCGCCATAACCTGTTAGAATTTCCACCTCGATGACGCTGCAAAGACACGGCTTTGAGCCGGGTTTCCGAGTTACTGGGACACCGACCTTCAGCTGGATGATGTGCGCCGAAAGTCCACTTGCCGCTAGCAAATTCAGAAATTCTACGGGTTAAAGGGGAAAGTCATCAGGTTCCGCACAGAGTTCCTGGAGGTGTATATCACTTCGCTCCCTTCAATTTGCGTGAGAATACTATGGTTGATCGCTGCAGCTTGATAATTTTTCTGCGTTAAAATGGCCCGTTTACACACCCAAGATGAGGGATGATCAATAAAAAAAAAAATTTTTTTTGTCCGTCACGTTGATTATGAAAAAATTACGTACAAGTATTTTTTTCTTTTTTTACGTTATCTTGAGATTACGGCGATACATTGAGTTAAAATGTGCCATGACGTCACTTCACTAGTATGTAGATTTTATACTTGTGACGTAGCGATCCCCACTCCCCAACTTTAATGCGTTTTATCTGTAATTTTTTTATTAATTATTTATTCTCTTAAAGCAAAAAATGCGAGTCTAATATCTATTCTCTTTGTACGGTATTCGACTGATGTCCCCGTACTCCAGACGAATCAGATCTTCTAAAGTGTATCTATGTGTGTCGATTATATTGCCGGCTTGCCGTACCATAGACGAAGTTCAGGGGGCCAACCACGACGTCTTTAAGCAGTATTATTTTGATGTTACTTCAGTGCGAGAAAGAAGTGGAGCTATACAGAACGTCTAGCTCCATCTCTTTCCCACGCTCAAGTAAGATTAAAATATTACTGCTAAAAGAGGTGGTGGTAGGGCCCCAGACCAAGTATAAACCAAGACATAACGCTGTCAACAGTGAAGTGACGCCGGTTTTGTAAACATGTGTGCAGTTAGGGGGTGTAGTTAGATTGTAAACAGTTGCAAATGTGTGCGTGTGAGCGTGTATGCACAGAGCGGAGGTGTAGTTTTGGCATGCTTCACTGTATTGTTCGAAGCGCTGTCTTGGTTTTTTGTTTGGTCTGAGAGACGAATTAGAAAAATACTTAATATGTTACGAGTATGTCACAACAGTAACACAAATGGCACAATGCAAAAATTTTCATCCTTTATCTACTTTGTATTTTTATGAAGTCTTGTAGAGATTTACAAAAATACGACGTGGGGCTGGGTTTCAGTGGAAAAGTTGTTCAGTGTGACGGGTAGAATCTCCCACTGTTTTACTTACAAAACGTCTTATTGATTTCAGACCTGAAGACTTAAAGGGGATCCATAAACTCTTCCCTTCAGCAAGGTTGGTCTATATAGACGGCGTTGGACATAACGTACACCTTGAGGACCCTGATGGCTTTGTCTCCGCAGTTGTCAACTCTTTTGACTATAAAGCCGTGATAGAAACGAAATCATAGTTATAATCTGCATGTCTGATGATAAGTGATATAAAAGCGTTTGCATCGTTTTAATAAAAATGTTTGTTAAAAAGTGTTTTGTCAAAAACACACGAGCACGGAATCATCGCGTCGGCGGGCGACTAGAGTCGGTAGTACTAATAAAATTCGTGGCGCCCAAAGGGCGTTGCGCAGTAGGTACACCTATTCTGTGGTTGAGCGACTAACTTCTGTCACGGGCCACCATTGAAAGCAGCAGTTTCGATACTTTGGACATACCAAGCGTGTCCTCCACCAAGCGTGTCACCGTGACACGCTTAGTTTTTATGGAAAGTGCTGGCAATGCCGCCTCTAGCATCGGCTTCCGAGGCGTCTCCGTGCTCCGTGGTCAAAAATATAACAGCAACTGTAATAAAAACACTGAAGCAATTAAAGTTGGTCTTCTTTACTTCTCTCATCATATATTTTTATATTTTATCAACACAATTATTTATGTATATTTGGCTGCCCCGTTGCTCTTGAGGTCGCATGTTGTGCGACAGAGTCAAGCGTCTCCCTTCAGCCAGCTAAATGGTTGGTTCTGTATATTTGAAATAATATTCACAGCAGTAGTATATATAACGAAATTAAAAGGAAAACTATCACAGTTAAGTAGGCTCTACTACAAGTTAACGAAAAATAATCGACCAACTTACATTTGCAGTTGCAAAAACATGTTCTCCCATACATTCCGTATGGGAGAGCATGTCTTTCAACTACAATGTTAAGTTTGTTTCTGTGGTAACCTATGGTAGCACATGGCACCAACACCAGCGACATTTGTTGGCAAGGACACTACCAGCCGCACTACCAGTAGTGTCGTTTACAACTAACAACACTACCATAATACCAAGCCGATTTTAGATTAAATTTTACAGTCAACACAGCAAAGTTCAAAAATATAATTCTTTATTTGAAAACAATAGTGTGTCGTTTAGACAAGGTGTAGGTACACAAAAGGAAGAATCTTCTGATCTTGCCTGGTGAGTGTATACACGTACATGGGGTTGTCTACCATACCCGTCAGAATCACAGACTACATAGGGATACTACGTATGTCAGAATGCAGTCACTGCGTCTTCAGGGCTTATAATGTCAATGCGATGAAATGTCACTTTAATTTTGGAAAAAAAAAAAAACAAGGCTACCTGTTCACCTGGCGTACTCAAGTCGGAGTATGCTGAAGTATTATCAAAGTGAAGAAGGATCTGCCGGGGTTGCGGGAAAGTCCGAAAGGGATACCGTGGCCCCTGGCAACGTACAGGCAACTGAAGGAACACGGGTGGGTTTTAGTTTAAGTTATTTGTTATATAATAATTTGTTAGAAGATCCGCCCGGTTTAAAGCTACAATTCTCAAGCGGTGTTGTTGTTAGCCACCAAACCGTGAGAAATAGGCTGCATGAATACGGCCTACGAGCACAACGTCCAATTAGGTGCCCTCCTTAACGCCATGAGAATCGCGCCCGTCGAAACGAATTGTGTAAGGAACACTTGACATGAACCCAGGAGCAATGGGATAAAATTTAATTTGCGATGAGTCCCGGTTTGGATTTAGGCCTGGTACGAGAAGGGTAAGAGTGTATCGTTGTCCCGGAAATGCTGAACGGCTGAGATGCGTCCAGGAAGTGCACACTTACAGTGGCTCCACAGTGATAGTATGGGAGGATATTATGAAGAATAGGGGAAAAGAGCTCGTTTTTGTAAATGGCAATATGAACGCGAAAAGTTACGTTAAAGATGTCCTCGGGCCATATGTTCACACATTTGCACAAAGTCTTGGGTCAGATTTCACGCTGATGCATGACAATGCGCGTTCGCACACAGCTCGGAAGACCAGAGAGTACTTGGCAATGGAAAACATCCGGATATTGCCGTGGCCTGCACAATCGACAGACCTCAATCCCATCGAGCACGCATGGGACATGCTCCAGAGACGTGTTCTAGAGAAACTGGACGGAGTGTCGAGAACCCAACAACATAAAGACTTGTTAAATTCCATTGGGAGCGATTGCCGCAGGATCAGATAAACAATCTTATAAATTCAATGAAAAATCGTTGCCGACAAGTTTTAAATAACAGAGGCGGTTACACTTTGTATTGAATTACCAAATAATAATAAAAAAAGATATTATATTTTGTAAAACATGAAAAGTTTAATTTCGTTTTGACTTTATCATACTACGTATGTTCCGGTACACATACCTATTGTTAATTATTGCGATTAAATGAACAATTTGAATGAAGAATTTTGTTTGCTTTAGTCACTAATGCATCAAAAAATGTTTAGTTATTATATAAAAAAGAAATATAAATATATTTCTAGTAACAATCATTCAAAAGTTCAAAACCGTACAATGTTGCTGAGACATTTTTGATGTGTGTGCTAAACATTATTATAATTTCTATTTTATCTGTGTATCCT
This sequence comes from Xanthia togata, assembly GCA_963853775.1. Classification (NCBI taxonomy): domain Eukaryota; kingdom Metazoa; phylum Arthropoda; class Insecta; order Lepidoptera; family Noctuidae; genus Xanthia; species Xanthia togata. The sequence goes on from OY970809.1 coordinate 17,264,361, forward strand.
CTGTTGGAGACCCCGAGACCACAAATAAATAAATAAATATCTTAAAAAGATAATGCTTATAATCTTTATCTGTAAACGATGCTAGAGTCTGGCTAACGAAAGTAGGCCTTGGAATTATTTGCGAACTTTTTATATAGCAACTCTGTATGAAAGTCAACGTCAATTTGACAAGGCTGTCGTTCGGTATCTCTGGTGTCAAATTGTATGCGTTTGTTTAAATTGTGATTCTAATTACGGTTTAAAATGAACAAATCTATCAAAAGTGTTGTACGAAAGATGTTGTTTTGCATGATTGGCAAGTTCAACGAAAAACAACAACAGCGTGATGCCGCGTTTAAACAAAAACAAGATTGTCTACGTGTGGTGTTGAATTTCATAGGTTAGTAGACAATATTATTTTGATACTTTGAACACCTACCTATCCAGTCGTCTTAATAAAATTTTGATTTATAATTTACGTATCCTTACAAATAAGTTACTTTCGCTTTTTCGTATTGAATAAAACTAATTATATTCATTCGTACATCGCATCAGTCAACGTATTCATTTTAATAACATCACCTATGTTTTACGTATATACTCATAATGAATTTTTGCTGTATTTTTGTTGGTAATTTATTATTTATTATATGCTTTATTGTACATACAAAACGATATATAACAGAGGAAAAAAAAACAATTAAAATACATACAATGGTAATTTTAAAACGATTAACTTTCTTTAACAGAGAATCTGCAAGATGTCGAAGGAGTTGATGAAATAGTAAGAACTATTGAAAATCTCACTGAATTAGAGCAGAAAGATAGGATAATAACCCAGAATCAGTACTTAGAAGAAATAACTTCAATGACTGGTAAGTTTTTACTATACACTGGTGTTTTGAAATTATGCCGAAAAAAACCTTTGCATTTATGTAAACGAAGAATTAATTACATATTTTGTATATCTTCTTTGCAGAAGTGAGTGTCAGAACACTAAAGAGAGTAAAAAGGGAAGGTGCAGTAAATGAAGGTGTCTGGAGTACCCCGGGGAAGAAACGCCCACGGAAACCTACTGTGTCTAACCTAGATAACTTTGACATAGATGCTATGCGTAACAAGATAAACGAATTTTATATTGTTAAAAAACAAGTTCCTACACTGAGGACACTGTTGGTGGAGTTAAAAGAAAGTATTGATTTTAACGGATGCAGCAGAGAAACTCTGCGCCGCTTGTTATTAGCCAATGGCTATGAATTTAAAAATAATAAAAATGAGCGTTCTGTATTAATAGAACGCTATGACATATCTGCTTGGAGACATAGATTTTTAAGAACTATAGCAGGAAAACGTGCAGAAGGCAAGCCAATCATTTATTTAGATGAGACTTATGTCCATAGAAACTACAAGCCTAAGAAGTCATGGCAAGGTCCTTCAACTAGTGGTGCAATTGAAAATGTTTCGACCGGGAAAAGGTACATTATAGTTCATGCTGGATCAGAGAAAGGCCCCGTACCAAACTCTTTGTTAGTGTTTAGTACTAAATCAAAAAATGCTGATTATCACCATGACATGAATGCTGAAAACTTTAATAAATGGCTTAAAGAAAAACTTATACCAAATTTGGAAGAACCAAGTGTAATCATAATGGATAATGCTAGTTACCATTCGGTAATTATAAATAAGGTTCCGAACACACAAACACGTAAAAGTAATATAAGAGAGTGGCTTCATGATAATGGAATTCAATATGAGGACTACCACACGAAAGCAGAGCTGTTGTGTATTGTAAAACGAAATACGCCTAATCCAATATATGAAGCTGATGAAATTTTAAATCAATGTGGTCATGAGGTGTTGAGACTTCCACCCTACCATTGTGATTTAAATGCGATCGAGCTTGTGTGGAGTTTGGCAAAACGTAAAGTGGCTAGCAAAAATATTGCAGTTACTACAGCTGCATTAGAAGAAATAATTAAAGATTCATTTGAAAACGTAAGTTCACAGGATTGGAAGAAAATTACTGATCATGTAATACATGTTGAAAATAAATATAAAGAACGTGATAAAATAACAGAAGAAAATTTAGAAAGTTTTATTATAAATGTTGGAGACAGCGATACTAGTGACAGTGATGAATCTTTTGGCATTGAAGTGTTAGAATCTGATTTTGATTACGATGAATAAAACTAAGTTATTATGTATGGAATATTATCGTATTTTATTTGTCTATTTATTTTCGGATTCCGCTCATATTTACCTCATATACTAACACCTATACCAGATCAATAAATCCTTAAAATCCCGTTACAAACCTGATACATATCAAAAATTAATACACGTGTAGATAAATTCTGTTTCTTTATTTCCCTAACATAATGTTCTTATACTGTCTATATATAGGGTTTTTCATTAAGAGCGCTCGAACTTTGAAATGAAATAAAACAACCTGTTTAAGTGATATTACTACATTTTTTTATAACATTTTAAAGAATATTCAATGACATTATGTGTGGAAAATAATATCAGCCAAATGGCCACTGCGACTCCGCTGTAGATGGCGTATTCTGGTGGACTAATCTTGGAGGACGTCTTCGCATAAATGGTCAATTTCACGAAGAACGCGAGTTATGTTGGCCTTTTGGGCAACAATTGACTGTGGTTTATCTGCGTACACTAAAGATTTCATGTAACCCCACAGAAAGTAATCGAGCGGTGTTAACTCACACGATGAACGCCATAAATTGAACACAACGCACAGAACGTAGGCGAATAGACAACTGGTTTTGATAATAAATTTTACACAATTTCTACGCGTTGTTGAAGCGTGTAGCGTTCCATGGTGAAATGTCACGACAAAATATATATTCATGCCAAATTTGGTAGCAATCGCATTACCGAAATGGCCGCTATGCGCTGCTAAAGTTCGAGCGTCCTTAGTGAAAAACTATATATGATATTTTTAATAATTAATTACCAAGTATCAAAGTAGGTTATTCCAATTTTCATAGTATAATTTTAGTGTTGTCATGCATGTATTTTTTTAAATTTGCCGCCAATATTCTGGGGCCAACTTTCATTAGCCAGACTCTAGAGAGGTTGCTTGCCCCTCGAAAAAGCTCCAACATACCTACAGTTGCAAGACTTCTGACGAGTTAAGCTTCGTGCAGACTAGCGCGACGCGACACCGCTTATTGTTATACCGTGAAGTTTTCTTAGAAATTGTATTGTTAGAGTCGCGTAGCGACTGTCACGTCGCGCTGGTCTGCACGAGCCTTTACATTTCTGAAGTTTGCTGTTACTTTTATTTCATGATTTACTTAGTAAAAAATAAATTATTATATTTCTGAACTTTGCTGTGTTGACTGTATCTACAATTTAATCCAAAATCCAACATTAGCAAGCCGTGCTAGTGTTTGTAGTTGTAAACGACTTACTGGTAGTGCGGTTGGTAGTGCCGCAAACTATTACGCGAATATTGTCCGGAGAAAACAACAACACAACCCTATAGGTTTCAATCACGGATAATCAACTGCCTAAGTAGTATAGGAAAACTAAGGTGGTGTATAAAGAGGGGCGTCACTTTGAGATCTCGCACCACCTAAAACAGGGATCCCCAACCGGTGGGGCGTAGGTTGACCAAAGGGGGCGCGCCGGCGGCAATTTTTCAATGCTCAATTTCACATAATTTCATGTAAATTTATACATCAAATTAAATTAGCATGAGCACAGATAACGACTATGTGATGTCTATTATTACACTGTATTCGGAAATCCGACCACAAACGCCCGGAGCGCACCAGAACCGACACCCGCCTGGACGGGGGATCCTCCCTTCTCTATGGAGGATAAGGAACTTTCCACTCTGTTCCATATACCTCTAGGTATAGGTACCTACACGAATCGAAGGTGCACGAGGTTGTGCGGGTGAGATTTTTTTCTCTACTTCTTTATATTATCCACCTTTAAAAGTACATAAGGTTAGCTGCCGGCTTTAGATACTTACAAACTATTTGCTGTGTTTGTAACACTGACAAGTAGGTATCTGTTTGTCAAAATTAGTAACATCAAGTGACATCAGAAATGTGCATAAGAAATTGACAGGACACAAAAACCGGTGACTAGATTCATAATACTATTTTGTAGCCTTACTTTAGAAACAAAATATAGACAAGAGATGGTTATTATATGTACAATCCGTAGAATCAAACCTCATCCGTACTTAAAGTTTAATTTAAAAAATATATGCATGGCAATTAAAGTAGTTCGTTCTCAATCAACGGTTGATTTATCACATAAGATCCACGGCCCCAGCCCAACAGCCGGCGGCGAAGCAATAGTTGTGCTGCATGGCATACTTGGATGTAAAAGGAATTGGAATACCATGTGTGGAAAGATCACAGCTCACACGAACAAACCCGTGATAGCAGTGGACGCTCGTAATCATGGGGACAGCCCACATAGTGATGTCCACGACTACGAGTCATTAGCTGCTGATGTCTCTCAACTAACATCTAAACTTTCAATTAAAAAAAGTATTGTTATTGGCCACAGCATGGGAGGCAGGACAGGAATGGTTTTAGCTTTGACAGAGGTTCGACAATTTATTGTATCTTTAATTTAAATAGGTACTTACCTAACTCTTTCGTTTTCCCCTTTTCTTCATTAAGAAGAGACCTTTTCCATGCTATTGGTACTTACAGTAAAAAATACGAACAGTAACACGGAGTAGAGTAGTCGCATTAAGCCATTAGAGATCTTTGTTGTATAGTTTTGTATTATGTGTGTGTCTAAAACACGTAGGTATAAATGAGTACATTATTTCAATGGGCGTAAACTCGGGAGCTCATAGTATTGGTTAAGCCGCGAACTGATGGCCAATTCTCGTACTTAAAAAACGTTCACATGCAAGTTGCAAAATGTCAATCTTGTCAAAAATGTTGGTAAATAGATTGTATTTTTGACAGATTGCGAATGGGAACTGTTGAGTTAGAATCCTTGTATGTGTGAAAGTAGTTTAACAAGTACGTATGCATCTGTGTGTGCCATTATATTATTTAGAAATATTGTCATATAAAGACAGTCGCAAATAAATCAGCATAGTGCAAACACGTATTTCTATTACGCAAAATTCCCACAAGCAAAAGTGAACCTTATTCCTATAACATTTTGGTCCATCGGCCCGGATATATATTCGACTTATGACTTTTTATGCACCGAGCGTTAATACAAAAGGACGGTTCGCGCGACGAGCGGAGAACAAAGGAAAAAATTTGTTGTAAAAAATAGATGTTCATTTTTAAGCTTCATTAGTCATTAGTGAATGTGATAATAACAAGCAAATAATATTGTAACTGCTTACAAAGATACGAAGAAACGATCTATTTTATGGCAAGATAAAGGCTTATTACAACAAATATGGCGGATACACCGGAACAATTACTAAATGTGTTAGAAGATACAGCTATGTTGTTAAGAAAAACACAAGTAAATCTTAAGAAATGTCCGAAACAACGTTTAACAAAAGGATACATAGAAACGCGGATTAAAAACATTGAAGAATATTGGTATACGTTCAAAAATGCACATATAGAACTGGTAAAGCGTGTTCCGAAAGCGAATCGACAAGACATTCCATATTTTGTGAATGAAGATTACTTTATTGAAGAAGATTTGTATATTTGTTTGCTAGCCGATCTTAATGATTTACTGAGTGCATACAACAAGTCGTCGCCGCCGTTACTTATGCAAGCTGACAATAACAACAGCGGTTCTGGTCCATCAATGGAAGTGCAAGTCAAGTTACCGAGGATTCAACTCCCAACCTTCTCAGGTATTTACGATGAGTGGCCCGCTTATCAAGATCTATTTACGTCATTAGTGCACGATAACCCAACACTAAATAAAGTACAAAAGTTGCACTATTTGAAAAGCAGTCTTACGGGAGAAGCCCTGTCGCTCTTAAAGCACGTGCAAGTTACAGAGGTTAACTATGACGAGTCGTTTAGTATGCTCAAGGCGCGTTTCGGCAACAAGCGTATAATTATCAATTCAATACTGAAAAGATTGTTTACCCAGAGGAAGATATCTGTGCAAACAGCAAATAACATTAAATCAATATTGGATACGACTACAGAATGTCTGAATGCACTGAAAAACCTGAATTTGTCAACGAGCTCCTGGGATCCGCTCATTATATTTTTAGTTGTTCAAAAATTGGACCCAGAGACGCATCGTGAATGGGAAGATGTTGCTTACGAGGATAATGTCGATGAGTTACCTAAATGGGATGCACTTAACAAGTTCTTACAATCGAAGTTCCGCACGCTCGAACTTGTCACGCCTCCGACCAGAGAGAAACCTACACCTAAGGGAAAAGAATACGCTGTTCACGTATCAACTTCAAATGCTACGACCTCTTCGAAACCAAGAAGCTGCACTATGTGCAAAGAAGACCACACATTGTGTCATTGTGAGGGCTTTATCAAGCTTAATCCAGCAGAGAGGTGCGAGTATCTGAAACAACACAATCTATGCTATAATTGTCTGGCCCCTGGACACTCAGCTTATAGATGTCGCCTGAAGATGTCCTGTCGTAAATGTCACAAACGTCATCACACGCTCACGCATCAATCCACGCCCATGACGTCACCAAATCAACCAGACAATAAGAACCAACCAGATAAAGAAGTTGAAACTCATCAAGATTCTGCAAAATCGGCCGAAACCAAGGTTACGCTTTCATCGCATGTCGCTGCTAATTTGTCCACTGCATTACTGGCCACAGCCCTGGTACCAGTAAGAAATTACGAATCAGGACATGTGACAGTGCTCCGTGCGCTGATTGACCACGGCTCCCAAGCTACATTTATGAGTGAAAGAGCGGCCCAGATGTTACGATTGAAGAGAACGCCGGTCAATGGCAACATCACTGGAGTCGGCTCCACCAAAACAAATGTTAAACATGCTGCAGAAATCGAACAACTCTCCAGACACGACGCTGGTTTCAACTTGAAGATCAAAACGTACATCATATCTACGCGACTCACTGCCAACTTACCGTCACAAAACATCTCCACCAGCACCTGGCCGCATCTGCAAGGACTTACTCTGGCGGATCCAAGCTTCAATAAATCAGGTCGAGTAGATTTATTACTAGGTGTTGACGTGTGTGCCCAAATCATGAAGGGTGAAGTTATCAAAGGTCCCCCAGGAACACCGTGTGCTCAAAACACCACCCTGGGTTGGATCTTGTTTGGGAACGTAGAAAACAAACTACCAGGAGATGAAATCATCGTCATGCACCTCAATCTTGATCTAAATGATATGCTAAAACGAATGTGGGAACAAGATCCATACGACAAACGAGAACCCACAGCGGAGGAACGAAAGTGCGAGGAAATCTACGAGACCACAACTGTAAGAAATAAAGAAGGACGGTATATTGTGACGTTACCAAAGAAATCAAACATGCTACTATCAACCCAAGGAGATACGAGAACAATAGCATTAAAGAGATTATATCAATTAGAACAAAGATTTAAGAATAACGCAAATCTTAAGAACGACTATGCTGCAGTCATGAAAGATTACGAAACAAATTACATGGAAGAAGTACCAACCCAAGCGGTGACCAATCCATCTGTGTACCTACCGCACCACGCTATAGTTAAGGAAGAGAAAGAAACGACCAAATTAAGAACTGTTTTCAACGCTTCTCAAAGGGGAACAAACAATGTATCACTCAACGACGAACTGCTGGTAGGACCACAGTTACAAGATGACATGAGAAGTCTTATCATGAGATGGCGTATGAGGAAGATTTGCTTCGTGGCTGATATCCAGAAAATGTACCTGCAAATTTTCGTTAGTGAAAGGGACAGAGATCTGCAACGAATACTGTGGAGAGTTAATGATCAAGAACCTGTCAAAGAATATCGTCTTACCAGAGTCACGTTTGGAACTGCTTCTGCTCCTTACTTAGCAGTAAGGACCTTGCATCAAGTAGCTAGAGATGAAGGGCTAAACCATCCTGAAGCTGCGGAAATTATAAAACGCGACTACTTCATGGATGACATGATGTCTGGTAAAGACAATCTACCAGATGCAGTAAAAGTGGCCAAGGAAATAGACGCCATACTACAGAAAGGCGGGTTCAAACTGAAAAAGTGGTGTTCTAACGACGCTGACTTTCTTAAAGTATTTGAGGAATCTGAAAGAAGCTCTCACGTGAAACTAGACATAACATTAGACGGAATCACACGAGCATTAGGATTACACTGGAACATGGGCAAGGATCGATTCCAATATAGCCTGAACACACCTGCAACGTCAAAGACCGCTACGAAGAGAACGATCCTGGCTGACCTACAGAGATTGTTTGACCCACTAGGCTGGCTGGCACCTTCAGTTTTGCCTGCAAAACTTCTCATTCAAAGATTATGGATGCAAGGAGTAACATGGGATGAAGAAGTAGACGGAACCATTGCCGCTGAATGGTACAGCCTACGAGAATGTTTTCATCAACACTTACCTGATATTGAAATAGACAGATGGCTTCATACTACAGAAACTATAATGAATAACGTCACTATACACGGCTTCTGTGACGCATCATCTCGAGCTTACGCTGCAGTTGCTTATCTCAGAGTACGAACAGCCACGGGTGATGTAAAGACATCAATTATTGCGGCTAAAACAAAAGTAGCACCGACCAAACCTCAATCATTACCTCGTCTGGAACTCAGCGGAGCTGTGCTACTGGCTGGACTTTTGAAACAGATAAGGGAAGCAATGAATATACCCACCTGTCAGATATTTGCATGGACGGATTCCACTATTGTACTATCTTGGCTATTCGGTGATCCTACCAGGTGGAATACGTACGTTAGAAACAGAGTAGTTGAAATACTTGACAATATCGGCAATCATAATTGGTACCATGTCAAGTCACCAGAAAATCCTGCTGACACTGCATCGCGAGGACAGTCCTTGCTAGACCTGAAGGACGATGAACTATGGTGGAGGGGTCCAGAGTGGTTGAGAGAAGGAGAAATCCACTACAGCAGACCAAAGGCGATGATGACAAATCTGGAAAGAAAGGAAATATTACAAGTTAATCTAAAGCTTGATAATGAGAAAAGTATAGCTACAAAATTTGATAAATGTGACACATTACAAGAACTGCTAAAAGTGATACTGTACTGTAAAAGATTCTTAAAGGGAAGACAATTAGAAAACAAGGACTCACCTGTAAACACGAATGAATTGGATGAGGCGCTGAAAACCTGCATAAGAGTAGCACAGAGGGATAGCTTTGAAGAAGAAATACAGCAACTGAAAACAAAAGTACAAATTAAAAGGAAAAGTAAATTAAACAATTTGAAACCTTACCTGGACGATGATGAAATCCTCAGGGTGGGCGGGAGACTGCGTCACTCTGACCTAAATGAAGATGGCAAACACCCGATTATTCTTGATCGAGACAATAATCTTACGATTCTCCTCGTCGCCGACGCTCACCTGAAGACGCTGCACGGCGGAGTTCAAGTCATGCTATGCTTCCTGCGAACTAGATTCTGGATCCTGAAAGTAAAGACACTAGTTAAAACCAAGATAAAAAAATGTCTTATTTGTGCGAAATTAAACGCAACTGCAAGGTCACAACAAATGGGAGACTTGCCTCGCGTTCGAGTTACCCCTGCGAAACCTTTCTTGAATACAGGCATAGACTTCGCAGGTCCGTATCAGATTTTAATGTCTCGAGGCAGGGGAGCAAAGACGAACAAGGCGTACATCGCTGTTTTTGTCTGTATGTCGACAAAAGCGGTTCACCTAGAATTAGTAGGAGATCTCACGTCAGATGCCTTCATTGGAGCCTTCCGAAGGTTTGTAGCCAGACGCGGAAGATGCGCTCAGATATGGAGCGACCAAGGACGGAACTTCGTTGGAGCAAATAGGATACTTGCCGCAGATTGGGCTGAAGCTAAATTACAATTCGACGGTCTAATCGCCGAGAAGTTAGCTATAGAGGGAACTAAGTGGCACTTCATCCCGGCCTATAGCCCACACATGGGCGGATTATGGGAGGCGGGGGTGAAGTCTATGAAACATCACTTAAAACGGATCATAACCTATCATTTGACCTACGAAGAGATGAGCACCTTGCTTTGTCAAGTTGAGGCTTGCCTCAACTCTCGGCCTTTAAGCATAATAGACGACACGGACACCGACAACCTTCAACCACTAACCCCCGGTCATTTTCTTATCGGTGAAACCCCTATCACTGTTCCGACTCCAGGCCTCCAAGATATCCCAATGAGTCATTTGTCAAGATGGCAACATCAGCAAAGGTTATTGACTGACTTCTGGCACCGATGGCAGCAAGAATACCTGTCAAGAATGCAACAACGTTCGAAATGGCACAACAAAGTAAAGGAGTTTGACATAGGACACATTGTGCTAATAAAATCCGATAATTTACCTCCGGGTAAATGGATAATGGGACGTATAGTGGACAAACATCCAGGTACTGACGGTGTGACACGGGTGTACAGTGTGAAGAGTGGTGATAGTGTTGTGAAAAGATCATTCAATAAGTTGTGTTATTTACCGATAGACATTGAAACATAATTTTTTTTTGTGTTAATTAAACTTTATAGTAAACTTTTTTGAATAACGAATGTAACTCAGTAGTTATCACTGTATTTTTAGTTATGTTTATGATACTTATTTTGTAAAAGGGCAAATAGGCCCTTTGGTGGGCGGTATGTTGAGTTAGAATCCTTGTATGTGTGAAAGTAGTTTAACAAGTACGTATGCATCTGTGTGTGCCATTATATTATTTAGAAATATTGTCATATAAAGACAGTCGCAAATAAATCAGCATAGTGCAAACACGTATTTCTATTACGCAAAATTCCCACAAGCAAAAGTGAACCTTATTCCTATAACAGGAACATTCTTAAAAATTACGGAATTGCCCCTCAGGTCTGACCCGTGCTCAAACACTTCATTCGTCTCATCAACGTTTAATAGTCGTGGAGATTGCATGGGAAAGCCATGCAGACTAAAACCTCTACAATACCTAGGTAGGTACTACAGAAACTCGGAAACAATTTGAACATATCTACTAATCTCGCGACAATCTAAGAAGCCCGATTTGTCGTTTCTCATTATAAATGCCGCGAGAACTTTGTATGAACGTCTACGTCAGAAATTTAAAAATCGAATTCATAATCCTAATGAATTACTATGTTATCCATACACTATAACAATGAGTAGCATTCACAAGCACTAAGTTTAACTTTATGTTGGAAAAATGCACTCAAAAACACGAATTAATCGTTGATTAATATTCCGACAGGACGCTATAAATTACAATGTCATGTCTTTGGGTTCGTTGTCGTAGTTTTGTGACCGTTTTAAGCCGTTTTTCGACCGAATAAATAGAAGTTCTGAAAAAAAAATACTTTTTCAAACATTATCTACATTTAAAAAAGAGAGAAACGTATAATTACTGTATTATTAAATGTTTAAATATAAAAAGTGAAAATTTATCGAAAGAAAACTATAACGGAAGACTTTAGAAGAGACGTACATTTTGACAAGATTGAAAATTAATTTTTATAAGGTTATGTATGTAACCGACGAAGACAGTTCAACTGATGATAATTTTTCTGGATCATCCAGTGACGAAATTAAATAAAAAAAGTTACAAATACTGTGAATTTGTTGTATTTATTTGATGATGATGAAGATGACGTGTAATATGTAATGTAAATAAATTGTCGATTACATACTCTAAGTATGATAAAACAATATGTCTCGAGAATCGGTTTATAAAAAAAAAACCATCTGTTTTTGATTATTTTATGTAAGGCATCTCGTAGCTGACCTCGGAGGTCATGACTACTTAACCGGGCTTTCCAGTGGCTGCTTTAAGCTAGCTACTACACTCAAAGCCTCCAGCCAGGGCAAAGCAATGCTAATTAAAACGAGGCGGGCGCTCGCTAAGGGCACCACCTGTGGGGTACGAACCTCGGCTTAGGGCGTCGCTGCGTGTAGAACAGCAAGATGGGACAGGCTGGATCAAATATGGGTAATTATTATTATCTTGGGGATTTAAACTACTGGCTCATCATCGACGCGGGCTCGCGCGCAGCGTTGAGCAAGGGTCGGGGGGGTTTTTCCCATCACAACACAAAGAATTTTTATAGATGTCAAATCGGGTTTCTGACTGTGCGTTTGCACTGGCGAAACATCACAACAAAATATGTTGAAATCTCTAGTTTGGAACATTGACAGAAACTAAAAAAATCAACATGTTTTGTTGTGAATGTTTCGCCAGTGCAAACGCAATTAGATTGTCGCGAGATTAAACGCTAGTACCTAGGTACAGACGCCAGCACATCAACCTACTACAATCTGTCAAATTCCTTTAATAGATTTTCAACTTTATTAGTAAAGTATCAGGTTCAAAGTTGATTGGGAAAATTTGACAATTTCGGGTAGGTTGACGAGCTGGCGTCTGTACATGTGTCATGTAGGTACTTGCGTTTCTCCAACGAGTGCACATCCAGCTTGTCGTCTGACAAACCTGCATTTTTCATTAAATGCAGGCGATATTAGCAATGTTGTCTGACAGTCGGGCTGGTCCACAAATTCAAGATCGCTCAGCGCACTCAGGAGCGGGCTATGCTCGGAGTTTCTTTGGAGGATAAAATCAGAAATCAAATTATCCGGAAAAGAACTGGAGCTACCAACATAGCTTGCACAGAGTAAGCAAAGCTGAAGTGGCAGTGGGCTGGCCATGTTTACCGAAGCACCAATGTCCGGTGACCGCGTATCGGCAAGCGTAGTGTGGGACGGCCCCCAACTAGATGGACCGACATGAGAGGCCATGTCCAGCAGTGGTATGACCTCGTTATTCTTAGTTTAGTTTTTAAGTTCTGAGTTGAGCTCCACGATTACTGACAAATGCTTGCACTGACAGGACAGGTCCACTCAAATCTGTGTGGTTCTTTTCTCAAAAGACCATTTCAGACTAATCTACATGGTCCTCATATGGCCTGACCAAGATTATGTCTGGACTTTAAAAGAGACTGTGACCTCGTTTGTTTCGGCCTTTCTTCTCAGAGTAGTCAGATAGGAAACGCCGAACTCATCTAGCTAACTTTTTTTTTTATAACATGACGTGTAAAATTTATTTTATTATCCTATTTACAGAATAAACAATTTCATTTCATTTCATTCATTAGCTGTTTTTCTTTATTTGCAGCCGTCCAAAGTAGCGAGTTTGATCGTAGTTGATATATCGCCTATCGTGCCGACAGAAGGTGGAAGGCTTCTGGACTTCTTTCCAAAAGTCGTTAATGTCATGATCAGTGTCGACTTTAAAGATTCGGATACATTAATTAAGGCAAGGACTGCAGCTTATAAAAAAATTGCGGAGTCTCAATTAATTCCAGACGAAGAGTTCATGTATTTCATTTTAATGAATATTGGACAATTGCCTGATAACTCTTTCGGGTGGAAGTGCAATGTTAAATCCTTGCAGAAGAATTTTACCAATATGACCTCATTTCCAAGTATGGCTGGAAAAACGTATGATGGGCCGACGCTATTCATCGGCGGCAAGCTGTCCAACTTTATCCCGTAAGATTGAAATATTATAGGCTACCAATAAAATATGTGCTAACTATTAATATTTTTATCAACAGTCTGCTTCATTTCAGACCTGAAGACATAACAGGGATTCGGAAGATCTTTCCTAAAGCAAAGTTGATCTATATTGAAGGTGCTGGACATAATGTACACGCTGAGAAACCAAATGACTTCTTCAATGCAGTCGTGCAATTTATATCCTAAAACTAGATGGATTTTTATATTCTTTAAGCATCTTTATACGATGTGCGTTGCGTATCTTATGTTACCGTTTGAATTTATTTTTTACACCTATTGTTTTACTATTGTGAAGGATTTTACGAAATCAATAAGTACCTATATTAGGTATGTACCTACATGAAACTAGAACTCGTTTTGTTTTACTTATTGATAAGATACAATTCATATAAGTACAAATACCTACATATTTTTAAAGGAGACATGGCCACATGGGTTAAGGTATTTTAGTAAATATGACCTACAGCTTGACCAGAAAGAGTAGAAATTAAACAAATATGAACTAATTTTTTCTACACATGACAACTCGAAAGAAATGTCAAACATCAGTCAAACTATCAAAACAAAAAAGTGTATTGTGAAATAATTTAATTTTTCGTAGCTATTAAACGTATTAGTCGGTGAATTATTATTGAAAATGGGCAAGACGATAAAAAGTGGTGCCAGAGAAGTTATTTACAATGTTCTTAAGAGGTGTTTGGCGGAATATCATGCCGGAAAACTTCTAACAGAATTGGATGACCTTTACAAACGAGTTGCTGATATGACAGGTATTTATTCACTCTCATTGTATATAATTTATATAGTTCATGATCTAAGTTACAGTTAAAGTCGGTTAGGTCTTCAAAAAATACCACATCATCGAAGTTTTTTACGGATTTAATATAATTTTAGAGGTTATGTTTACATCGGGTTCACAATGACTTTGTATAGAGCGACTGCATTTTTTGATCGTCACGCACGTCATTCTACATTAATGTTTTATTTTGATTACAGGAAAATCAGAAAGCACTGTTCGACGCATAATAAACGAAGGCAATAAAAACGAAGGCAAATTCATAACACCAGCCAAGCATAGAAAAGGACGTTCAAAAATAGAGATGGACGATTTTAGTGTCTGTGCGATTCGTCAGAAAATTCAGTTTTCTTACACCGTACAGAAAATAGCACCAACTTTGCGAAAGTTGTTGGCTGTGGCAAAAGAAGAATTAGATTACAAAGGAGGCCGTGAGAAATTAAGGCAAATATTACATGCCATAGGCTTTTCATACAAAAAATGTTCGACAAATAGAGAATCGCTAATAGAAAAACCTAATATAGCAGCAAAAAGAGAAAAATATTTAGAAATTATAAAAAGAAATCGGGATTTGCCTGTTGAGCTACAAAAACAAATTGTTTACTTGGATGAAAGTTACATCCATAGTTCTTATAAATTGAGAGTGCTGGCAATCCATTAAAATCAAAGGCATAAAACATGATATATCAAAAGGAAAAAGATGGATAATTGTCCATGCTGGAACTGCCAATGGATTTGTACCCAACGCTTTACTAATATTTAGTGGTACTAACAAAATGGAAGACTACCATTCAGAGATGAATTCTCACAATTTTACCAAGTGGGTGACAGAAAAACTGATCCCAAACCTACATGAGGCCTCTATAATTGTCATGGACAACGCGCCTTATCACAGTGTGGTGCAGAACAAGGCTCCAACATCAGCTTCCCGAGTAGATGAAATAAAACTGTGGCTGTTAGAAAATAACATCCCGTTCGAGCCATCAACAAGAAAGCCAGCATTATTAATGCTTGTTAAAAAGCACAAGCCAGAACCAGTATACCAAATAGATGAGTTGTTGGGGGAACATGGTCATGAAGTGGTACGGCTTCCTCCGTACCACTGTGACCTAAATCCTATCGAGCTCATCTGGGGCATAGCAAAGCAAAAAGTTGCTGCATGTAATGTGGGAGGAGCAATTGACATAAAAAAAGCAACTGAGGAAGCTTTTAATAGCATTGGTCCCGAAACTTGGAATAATTGTGTCGAACACATAAAGAAAATAGAACATAATTACTATGAAAGGGGAAGAACACTCTATGAAGATATAGACAGACTGGTAATTCGTGTTGGTGAGGACAGCAGTGACAGTAGCTCAGATTCTGAAGATGATCAAGAACTTGGATCGGACATGTCAGGTGTAGAGTATTTAGATAGTGACTAGAAAAAATATTGTTACTATATTAAAGATGCTTTACTCTCCTATGGTTTTTAATTACTAAATTTAAAAAAATGAAATTTAGCTTCTGATTTAACGATTTTCCACATTCAGATTTATCATTAAAAATACTTGAAGTATCAAATTCATTTTGGTTGTAGTATAAATGATGCCATATAAACGATAGTGGCGACCTCAATTTTTTTCTACTCTTTCTGGCCAAGCTGTACTTATATCGCAATGGCTTGGTCACAAATTAAGATCCCTAATTAGACTTACTAAATTCACGGTCATACTCTCGTCACCGTCCGTATGTTAATCATCAGTCCTTATCAATGTAGGTAGGTACGCTAGGCAGGTACAGACGCCAGCACATCATCAACCTATACTACAATCTGTCAAATTTCTTTAATAGATTTTCAAATTTACCACTAAAGCATAAAGTTAAAATTTGATTGGGAAAATTTTACAGTTTCGGGTAGGTTGACGTGCATATATATTATATACCTCGTCATATCGAGGTACAAAAGGCACAGTGGCAGAATGGGAGCAGCGACTTGCGCGATCCAGCGTATGACAACGCAAAATTCAAAAAGGTAGATATTGCTAGAGATACGACATAGCGTATCCGAATGGATTGAGGAATTTGAGGTGCGATGTCTCATATAGATAAACGCGGTTACTACCTATCAAGTAGTCAAAAATAATATAAAAAAATGACTAAAAAGGTTTAATTTATAAGGTAAGGGTATGACTGTCATCGAGGGTCTGACGATGGAGACGGAAGGCTGTTGATAAAATTAAATGGTAACTCAAAAGCGAAAAATAAAAAATAACCTTTAGTGTAACGAAGCTCCTAAACTAATTTAAGTAACTGTTCACGAAAGATTTTGACAACCTGCGTGTTGCTATCTCATAAGCTGTACATCTCTTCTACTTATGGATACCTACGTACACATCAAATTCGAAGAGGAAGACGCATAACGCATGAACATAATTTGGTCCTTCGAGCCGGATTTAGTCAGCAAACTAGCCCACCAAGTGGAGTGTCGTCGTGGACAAGAACGAGAGACGCGCAGCTCGGTAAGACGTGCTAGCCAAGACTCCTAACCAACTTCCTCTTCACTTGTGTTAATAGTGTTTTTCCTCTCGAATTTCAGTGTTAAATCAGGCAGGAGCCACAGCCTCTGCGTTGCAAACGCTGAAATCGGGTTCGCAAAACCGTGAGTACTCCAGATTTCTATATCCACCAAAATGTCTGAACCAAGTTCATCTAAAGGTTACTATTCCTAAATCTCCGTTAATTACACAAATTGACGCCCTCACACGCAAAAAGGGAGTAATTAAAGGTCGATTTTCCTATTTGCAAAAATATGTTGAATCATTCCAACAGTCGTTAGATGCAAGTAAGGGTTTTGAATTCAAATTACACATAGATAGTGCTACCTCTCTGTTATCTGAATTTAACGACCTTCAGTCGCAAATTGAAGAATCGTGTGATAGTTTGGATGAACATCTGGAATATAGGGAACAATTCGAACAAAGGTACTTTAAGGTCATCGCGTAAGCTAAGTCTATGTTTTCTGAGGATGGCAAAATAGCTAAAAGTTCCAATAACTCTGATCCGCTGCAACTAGTGAAGTTACCCACTATTCAATTACCAACCTTTGACGGTTCTTATGAAAGTTGGTTAGAGTTTAGGGATACCTTCTTATCCTTAGTGCATAATTCCACACAAATAAGTTCGATTCAGAAGTTCCACTATTTAAAGTCAGCTTTGAGAGGTAGTGCTGGGGTGCTTGGACAGGCAACCTCCCCGTGTGCCTGTGGGCTGGAGTTCCCTTCGGATGCGTCCGGGGGGAAGGCCAGTCTTCAGGAAGGTGCAGCCTGGGACGCGGGCAATGTCTCCCCATTAGGTACTGTGTGCCTAAGGGGTCTCGTTGTCCGTATGCCAATATCCTGTCGGAGGAACGCTCTAACGTGTACTCGGAGAGAGTACACGTTGAGCAGCGTTGGAGTACGGGCTCGGCGTGCACTAACACTGCCGTCGGGCAGGCAGGAGGAAGCCTTTTCTTCTGCTACCGTTGGTCTCGTAGCCCCGAAGAGTGTCAAGGTCATGTCTCTAGCACTTGACGGGGGTCGAGGGTCTTGACTTAACCGCCCGGGCCGCGACAGGGTGACTTGTTTGCTATTTTGCTTCGGTTTAGACAACACCGTTGGGTAGGATCTGCAGACGTTGAGAAAATGTTTCGCCAAGTTCAGAAAGATACAAATCAGCGAAATTTACTATTGATTCTATGGCGTGACAATCCCATAGACCCATTAGAAATGTATAGGCTCAATACTGTCACGTACGGTACCGCATCCGCACCGTTTACTAGCGTGCGTTGTTTAAAACAGCTAGCATTGGAATGTTCTGAGCCATTGATTCGCAGTCATTCAGGATAATTTTTTTATCGACGATCTGGTGACCGGTGCTTACAGCATTGAGACTGTAAAACACATAGCTAAGGAAACAACAAAGGTCCTACAGGGTGGTTGTTTCCCACTTCGGAAGTGGATCTTCAATTTTGATCATGACACACAAGTTCCCGTCACATTCCAAGGAACTTTCACTCGGCGAAAACGCACTTCACAAAACCCTAGGTTTAGGCTGGTATAATCAGTCTGACACTTTGCATTTTCACACTGAATACACAAATGACAACCGGCAATTAACGAAACGCATCATATTGTCGGAAGTCTCTAAAATTTTCGATCCGTTAGGATTACTCAGTCCCTTTGTCATGACTGCAAAGGTTTTACTTAAAAAAATATGGCTATTGAAATTAGGTTGGAACGTTAAGTTACCTGATGACTTCACACACAGTTGGGCTCAGTTCGCAAACGGTATAGCATTGCTGAGTGCATTACGAATGCCGCGACATGGCTATAGGTATCGATGCTACTCTAATATAACTACATTAATTTACCGATGCTTCACAAACAGCTTACGGCGGGTGTGCTTACATCCGTTCCATCACAGGCAAGTCCATAGTTACAACGAAGCTACTGTGCTCTAAAGGAAAGGTTGCACCCTTGAAACCCGTCAGTATACCACGATTGGAATTGTGCGGTGCCCTATTAGGCGCGCAGTTGTATGAAAGAATCGCAAAGTCACTTCGTTGCACCTTTGATAGTGTCACATTTTGGACAGATTCCACTATTGCGATAGGTTGGTTACGCATGAATCCTAACTCTCTAAAGGCTTTTGTACAAAATAGGGTCGCGGAGCTATACGAACTAACAAAGGATATGCCCTGGAACCACGTATCCGGTAAGGAAAACCCAGCAGATCTAGTATCACGTGGTGCGACTATGGACATACTTAGTTCATGCACACTTCGGTGGGAAGGGCCGTCTTTTCTTTCGTTTCCCTCATTTAATCTAGCCGATCACAATAGTTTTGATCACACAGGCAATACAACACTTGATTTACCAGAGGTTAGGTCTCAAGCACATATTCATCAAATCTCTGATAGGGATAGCTGGTTTCCATTTCATCGTTTCACTCTGTTCAGTCACATGAGACGTATTTGTGCCTATGTGTTACGTTTTATGCATAATGTGCGAAACAAAGCTGCTAAGCGTACTGGCTCATTAAACGTCAGCGAGTTAAACGAGGCACTAACTACTCTAACAAAAGCGTCACAGTCACAATTATTCCCCGATACTTTAGATTGCTTAACAATACACAAAACTTTAAATCACTCACACAATTAAATTAAACTAAATCCATTTACTTGATGAACAAAATTTGATTAGAGTCGGGGGACGTTTGTTTTTCATCAGAGTTTTTGTATAGTAAGAAGCATCCAATACTATTATGCAGCAAGCACACATTCACACGGTTGCTGTTTCACACTGAGCATGAGCGACTAATGCACGCCGTGCCGCAGGCCCTCCTGTACACACTCAGAGAGACGTGGTGTGCATAGTTGTGTTCGATGCGCTAGATTCCGTGCCAAGCCTATTACACCTATTATGGGTAACTTACCTGCGCAACCAAGGAAACCCTGGACTTGTGTCCAGGGTTTCCTTTTATGACCA
This sequence comes from Xanthia togata, assembly GCA_963853775.1. Classification (NCBI taxonomy): domain Eukaryota; kingdom Metazoa; phylum Arthropoda; class Insecta; order Lepidoptera; family Noctuidae; genus Xanthia; species Xanthia togata. Next base: position 17,284,326 of record OY970809.1, read on the forward strand.
CAGGTGTGGACTATGCGGGACCAGTTCTCATATTGAACCGTAAAGGTAGGGGCGCTAGAACCGTGAAGGCATACATATGCATATTTATATGTTTCACTACTCGAGCGGTTAACTTGGAGCTTGTAGGTGATTTGTCTCGCGCAGAGGCAAACCGTCACACATTTTTATAGGCTCATAGAATTTCGTTGGCTTAATGAATTTATTTTAAATATTCCTTTCCCATTCGGAAAGGAATTTTCAGTTTCACAAAATAATATCTAGATTACGCTACTTCACAAGATATTAAATTCAGTTTTATTCCCCCTTTTTTTTTTTTTTTTTTTGGGTGGGAAATCATCAAATGACGTCTCCCGCTCTGGGTGGAGCGGGAGGGCGTGTCAGACTCTTACTGACTAAAACCCTCCCGTGTTCCTTCTGTTGCCTGTGCAATGCCAGGGGACCACGGTATCCCTTTCGGACTTTCCCGCAACCCCGGCAGGCAACGGTCTCATCGGACCCCTTCACTCGCTGACACTCTTTGAGGCGCGCGTGGAACACAACGCGCCGTCGACCCGGGCTTGGTCCTTACCGGACGGCGAGCTACCCATTGCTCACCGTCCGCAAGCCCGCGCCTACGGTGGCCGGGAATCCGCGATCGATTCCCGACGTCCAGGGCGTCTCCTCCTGCGGCGGCTAGGGGCGTGAGGGCGCGAAATTTGCCTCTCCCTCACGCGCTCCGCCTCCTCCTTCGCGAGCATTACTGCTTCGCAGAAGGAGGTGACGGCCTCCCATGCCGTCTCGCTCCGTACCATGGCCTGGACCAGGGCCGGACGCGAGAGATCCCCGCCACCGATCTCCTCCACGAGGACACGGCGGTGCTCTGCCCAAGCCGGGCATACCTCCACCGTATGCTCCACCGTGTCCTCCGGGCGATCCACGCAGTGATGACACCTGGGCGTTTCCTCCCGCCTTATCCGAAACAGGTACCTTCCGAAACAGCCGTGTCCGGTGAGGACCTGCGTCAAGCGGAAGGTGAGGACGCCGTGGCGCCTCTCCAGCCACTCCTCAAAGAGGGGACTTATCGCCGCAATAGTGGCGTGCCCAGCACTGGGTTGCGACAATCGCACTCTCCATGACGCCATGAGATCCCGTCGGAGCTCTGTCCGCTGTGCCGCGATTTCTTGCGGCATCGGAGTCAAGCCCCGGCGTTTCGCCTCCCCGCGCCACTCCCAAATATGCGCGAGGACTTTTGCCTCCAGATCCCATGGCGGCAATCCGGCAAGGAGGCTCGCCGCCCTTACACCGCATTTTGGTGGATTATGAAGGAAGCTAAAATCATGCAAACATCATTTGCGCCGTGTTGTAGGAAATTTGCACTACTAGGAGTTCAACGCTGTTTTGACACAAGTGGAAGCAGTCCTGAACTCCCGTCCCCTTAGTCCTATATCCACAGATCTCCATGATTTTCAACCCCTATGCCCAGCTCACTTCTTGGTTGACCGTCCGCTGACAGCGCCGGTCGGCGAGGACCTGATCGACCAATCTTCACATTGTCTCTCACGCTATCAACGAGTGGAGAAGATTCGTCAACACTTCTGGAGCAGATGGTCCACAGAATACGTTTCCAAGATGCAGACCAGGACGAAGTGTAAGGCAAGGCAAGCTGATCTAAAAACAGACTCACTGGTACTCATTAAGGATGATCACGCAAAGCCGCTGAAATGGTGTCTTGGCCGTATCATCAGCACTGTTCCAGGCCGCGACGGAGTTGCACGAGTGGCGGATATCCAAACCGAAAAGGACTTCATAAGAAGGGCATTCTCCAAGATTTGTTCTCTGTGGGATAATGAAGCTGAGTGAACACGTTGAAAGACCATCTTTCAAGGCCGGGAGGATGCTCACGCATGATGTTGACAACCTGCGTGTTGCTATCACATAAGCTGTAGGCGCTCTTCTACCTCTCTACCCACCTACTTACGGATACCTACGTACGCATCCAGGATCAAAATTATGTCAAGTCACCTTCGTACGGCCAATGAGAGTTCCTCGAGGAATGTCATTGAAGAAACACCAATAGGAGCAATTCAAGAAGACTTCCGAATGCTTCTACGCGGAACGTTAAAACCGCTCGGTTTTTCTTCAACTAACACATTTTTTTAATGGACCTTGCTCTGTTTAACTGCCTTCTAAAACTTTAAGTCAAGACGAGTTCCCATTGTACAAGTCACTAACTTTTATGCAATAAACCATTTATATTCTGGAGAAATCAAGAAGTTATCATTTGACACTCAACCGCAACCACAAATTCGAAGAGGAAGACGCATAACGCATGAACAGTAATAAATTTTGAGGTGCCAAACGAACAAATTAATTACTTACGTAAAATGGTAGTTTGAGGGATCTTCGTTGAATGTGTGTTTTTGCGCCGCCTCAGAATTTGTTACTTTTAACTTAGTTTAGGAGCTTAGTTACACTAAAGGCTGATATTTTGTTTTTCGCTTTTTAGTTTTATTTTCGTCGGTTTAATTTTTTGTACAAGTTTTTTTTGTTTTTCGCTTTTGAGTTACCATTTAATTGTATTGTTTTCCTCAAGTAAGGAATTTCCTCAACAGCCTTCCGTCTCCATCGGCAGACCCTCGATACAAAGCGAAAGGTCACTCATTTACTCGCTGACTAAACTGATAGCGTCCGCGCCACCACTGAAGACCGCCGGAAAGTTTTTTTTTTTTTTTTTTTTTTTTTTTTTTTTAATAACGTTGCCCCACACTAGGAATTTCTCCTGTATCGTGGGTGCGTTTACAAACATTTAAACTCACATACACAAACAGCCAGACCCGGAACAACTACTTGTTGTGATAGATAGATAGATAAATCGTTTATTTAGTGCACACAAAAAACAGCACAGTATACAAAAGCACAATTAAATAATTACTATACTGCAAGGTGCCAATATACTAACAAATATAAAAGAAAGAAAAAACAAGACATTGTGATGACACTATTGGCTATGACACACTTTAACGAACATAAAAAAGGTGCGGTGTGCGCTTCAAGGTTGCACCAAATGGGAGTCCAGCTCAGCATGTGCCAGGCAAATATACCTGACGCTGATATTCTGCTGAATCCCTGCAGTGACATACGGACGTCGAGTAGACGAGATAAATATGCGAGTTATTGGTGTTGTGGAAAAGTGGAATGTGCGGAGTGAAATGTAAGTATACCCGCAATTTAAATATTGTATTCTACAGTAAAGTTTAGCATTTGGTGTTCGATGATTATTGTGTATTTGATTACTTGATTATTTAAATAGATAACTGTATAATGTATAAATGATTAATCTTATTATGATAATAGTGGCCTAAGTGTGAATAAAATAATCGAATTGAATGGATTAAAATGTGTTTGCAATAAATAAATAATTATAGGTAAATATATGCATAGGTATGTATTATAACCGTTATCTAACAATAGATCCACAAATCATTAAATTATTACTATTCCCTTTGTTCACAGATATTGTGACCACGAGTTGCACCAAAAAAGAAGAATGACTCTGAAAGAACACGACAGCCAGTTATATTATGGACGTGTTCGAAACAGTCAAACCCAGTTTTTTCTGCGAAGCAATAAGAAACTGCCGCAGTCGAATTCTGAAGGTGCCAAGATATTTAAGATTCCTTATCGGCGGGGGAATATTGTTCCAGCATTTAGATGCGGCATATCTAAAACTTCCCCTGAAGGCAGCTGTCTTATGCGATTGAGCGGAGAGTTGCTGCGAACACTGTCTACTTGCGCATTCTCTTTTACTAGCGATCCAGCTCAGTTTATTGTATAGGTAGGACGGTTGCTTGTGCTTTATGACTCAAAATAGTAGGCATGCCAGGTGCAACTTACGACGTGACTTCATCTTAAAAACAATTTAAGGATGGAGTGGTTATTTAAAAATGGCGTTACGTGACTTCTTGGTGGGATTTAGAAGCAGAATCGAGCGCAGGCGTTTTGCACCCTCTGGATCAGTCGATCAGTTCTTGCCAGTAGTCGGGGGCCAATAACTGCGTCCGCATAGCTTAGGTTAGATAGCACGAGTGACTCAACCAGCTGGATCCGCTAAACCTCTGATAGATAAGGTCTTATTTTATAAAGGACCTTAAGCCGGTAAAAACAAGTGCGCACTGACTATGCAACGTGTGTTTCGTATCTCAACCCAGCGTCCATGTTCAGACCCAGATTACGTGCCTCAATGACTCGACTGACCGACTCACCCAACAGGGTAACATTGATTGTTGCCGGTACTGCACTGATTTGATGGTTGGTTCCAAAGAGCATATACTTAGTTTTAGTCGGGTTAAGTACCAAACCGTTGTTTTCAGCCCAACATGCTATCCTATCAAGATCATCGTTAAGGTATTTTAACGCGATGTCGTAGTCACTTGGCTTAAAAGAGATATAGACTTGTACGTCATCTGCATAAATATGGTACATACACCGCTTTAGGGATTTTATTATATCCGCACAATACAAAATGAAGATGATGGGGCCTAGTATTGAGCCTTGTGTGACTCCCCTATTAACGAAGTAAGTGACGAAAAAAGGGAAGCGCCATTGCTTAATTGTATTTCTACACGTTGCTGACGGTTGGTAAGATAACTTTGGAACCAGTGTATCGTGTTTCGATCAAATCCGTAATAGTTCAGCTTTGATAGAAATAAATCTATATTAATGCAGTCAAAAGCTCGCGAAAAATCGAGTAGTACAAGAAGTGTGCACAGGCCCTTATCCTGTGCTGACAGAATGTTATCTGTCACGTCCAATAGAGCCGTAGAAGTACCACGTCGTTTACGAAAGCCTGACTGTAGATCAGGTAGAATATGCTTGTCTTCCAGATATTTTGACAGCTGCTGACATACAGCTTTTTCAGCAATTTTGGATAGGCAAGGCAGAATACTAATGGGCCTGAGGTCTTTTAAATCAGTTGGATTTGTTTTTTTAGGTAATGGCCTAACAATTGCGACTTTCCAGATGTCAGGGAATGTTGCTGAAACAATTGAGCTGTTCACAATGTCAGTGATGGCTTTTAGTGTATGTGGGAGTGTAAGCAAAAGCATATTCAGGGTCACCTTATCACAGCCTTCAGCGTTAGATTTAAGCTGGCGGAAGTATCGCAGAATTTGATCAGGAGTTACAGGATGTAATGCGAATGTGAAGCTATCATCGCCATAACGATGAGACTCAAAGAAAGTGTGTTGTGATATATTGCAGACGGGGTTACCAGGAACATTTAAAAAATGATTATTCAATTGGTTTGGATCTCTGAAGTGAGCAGGAAGGTCATCAATTCGTTTCTTAGGTAATATAGTGTTTTTTAAATTTTTCCATAATGTTTTGGGATCTTTGATTTTGTTCAATTTAATTCAATTCAAAATATTTTATTTCACATAAACCTACAAGGGCACTTATGAAACGTCAGAAGCTAGGTGCACGGTTCCAATTGGTCGTTTCCTATGGAGAAGAGCCGGCAAGAAACTCCACGGTTAGGTACTCTTTTAAAAGTAAATGGTATTTACAATCTTTTCAAGTTACAGTGTTTATAGGTATGAGAGGATACTGTAGGCCTATCAACAATTACCAGGTACTTAGCAAGATAGAAAACGATCGACTGATCTAAAAGTCGGTTATGCCTACAACGTTCTCACATTCACAAAATATAAAAGAGAATCTATATAAAAAAAAACAATTAAAAACCTATTTAAACCAAATGGCATGACTGCCACTAAAGCTGTAATAAATCTATAAAAAATATATTAAAGTGAAGTTATTTAGTGTCAAATAATGAAAAGATTATGTCAAAAAAGTACGTAAATGAAAAAAAGAAAAATAGGTAAAATCAAATAATCATCTTAATTTGGGAGCAGTTAATAGACATAATTACATAATAATGCCGTTATTGAGGTACCAGGGAAGCCACATGTGCAGAAGGAATTATTGCCAAACTTCCTTGTCTTCAACGTGTTATTAATATTGAACTTAAAATATGCAACTTTTTCCCTAAATAAGGAAATTACCACCAGAGATTTCAGCTGCTTGTAGTAAGCCTTTTTGGAATCGGATTTGGTTTTTTGTTTACGGTACTTGGTCAGAGCGTCATCTCGTAAATGCATCATTAATTTAATTGTTTATGTTAGCCAGGGATAGGACGGTTCCTTAATTAAACATTTCTTGACTGGAGCATGCGCATCATAAATTGTTAAAATGTTTCTATTCAGTTCCTCAACCATGTCATTCACATTAGGCAAGCCACAAATGTTGTCCCAGTGTATGTGCGTTATGTCACTTTCTAAAATTTCTTTATTTATTTGACGAATGGGTCTGTACGTAATTGAATGGAGTTGTGGAACCTCATTTTAAGCACTTTATCCCTATCGCATAAAGTGCTGTAAGCATTGCATTGTCATTGTCACCGTCACGTCTTGTTATTTTGTTTGATTGTTAGTTAGTTCACCGCCCTTTGTATTGATTGGTCGTATTTGTGTTAGATAATTACATATATCAAGTCATTACAATGACTAAATTTACGAAAAATGAAATAGCAAATGAAAATGGCTGAAAGGTAGGTTAGGTTAGAACTGTGGCTGAAGTCAGTTTAGGCACAAGAGAATGTAATATTTTGGGAATACGGTGATTTACAGCGAACTAAGCTCAACAATCAAACAAAATAACAAGTGACCGTGACTCAGTGACAGTGACAAAGACAATGCAATGCTTACGGCAGTTTAGCCTGGCCGATGCAGCGCCACTATTATGCCACTAGCGGCACTTTATCCGATAGGGTTAGAGTGCCGCTAGCACTAGCTATATTGGCTATTAGAAGCCATTGAAAACAAAAACCGACACTTTAAAATTTAAGCTCTAATGTCTTTGAGAGCTTATTTTCGATCCACTGTGCACCATCTTGAATTTTGATTTTGACTCCATTAACGTCAACGCCCTCGAAAACCATGGAAACGACATCCTGACGAAATATCTGAAAATTTTCGATACCTACCGTGATTTTGAATTTTACACTATCATTGTCAGCAGTAGTCAGCACCCGCCCTCGAAAACCATCACAGACTACATAGGGATAGAAAACCATAAAAACGACACCCGTGACCATTGATGTATTAAAAGAGGTAGATACGGGACTTACCCCCGAATACTGAAACGTCACTCAAAATTTAAGTAGCACTTATTATTAACAGATACTCAAAAGTGACGTTTGACAATACGAAATCTAAAGTTTAGGAGCTGCTCAAATGTTAAGCAGCTCTTAAATTTTGAGTGACGTTTCAGTATTCGGGGGTTAGTCACAGCGCCTGGTCCTACTCAACTACGGGATTGCCCGTAGTTGGCACTCAGTCGCGCACGGAACATCGTAGATCACACAGCTCAATAATTTCAGTTTTTTTGTAATAAATACGCATCAAAATGACTTCTTGTGCAGCTAAACAGTGCTTTAATAATGCAAGAAAGAAAAATAAGACACACCTACCACTCGTAAGTACAGCCAAAAATGTTAATGTGTTGAAAATTACAATAATATTTTGACGTTTGCTTCGCCATATTTGTGAGAGCGAGTTATATACTCACAAATATGGCGAAGCAAACGTCAAAATATTAAACATGCGTGAAAGACACGATACGCACACAATGCGCGAGGTGCTAACGCGATTTTTATATGCCAAGTCCATATTATGTTTTATAAGTCAATGGTGCGTTTACGAGCGTTCCGAATTGTTGACAGTCCTCAGCTGTCATTATCGTGTTTACTTACTCGGAACGCCAAATATCGATGTCAACGCTGTGAGCGATTATGTTCTAATTCGGAAAGCGGCCTAAAATTGTCGACATCGACACCATTGCCTTAAAGAAAAATAGAATAGGATTTAATATCCTAACGCTTATAACCTAACCTAACCTAAACTGGTAACTGTATGTTTACACTGGCGAAACATTCACAACAAAAAATGTTGCAATCTCTATTTTCTGTCAATTTTCCATACAATGTTTGACAGGAAATAGATATTTCAATAGGGTTCGATGTGAATGTTTCGCTAGTGCAAACTGGTGCAAACGCACAATCACAGCGCACTTTATAATAGCACAGTTACAAACAATGCCACATTGTGCGAGAAGAAAGCATACACTACAAAGATTACGTGTTCTCTACTTTTAATTATTTATCTATCTAATAGGTACTTTCCTCTATGGTGTTCTCCTTTTCAAGAGCATTTTTTTCGAAGATCCTTATGTACTGCAAAAGAAACTAAACAAAAACAAAAAGCAATGATTTTCTCTTTGATTTCGACACTTTAGAGGTCATTCATTGCTGTCAACAACACTTATTCATAATGCAGTGTGACCATATGTGGCAGTTTCCTGCCTTTTTGGCAGGATTGGCCTCTTATTTTAGCCTCTGATTACTTTCGTCGTACATTTCCAATGTTAGTGATTTGATCCGGACGTTTTGTAAAGCCTGCAACTGCAAATGAACAACACGACTGTCCGTTTTAAAGGAGCATGCCGCTACCAGTACCCAAAGGGTGCCAACGGCAACCTCTTACTTAGCCTCCACTGTCCCGGGTCCATCCGTCCGCTATTTGACATAATTAATAATAAAATATATTAGGTAAAACAAGTCTTTTTTTTACTACTACTACGCGAAATAAGGTTGGCTTATACTACTTTTACAACGCTAAACAAAGTTGGCATTAATTTGTCATTTTTTACTCGTCTTTAGCCAGATTTGGCAGGTTTCAAACCAAACAATGGCAGAATCGGTCATTTTAAGATGGTCACACTGTCATAATGTCATCCTGTGCTGTCACTGTCAATCAAAATTGCATTACTCAACTCAACAAGAGTACGTAATGTCGAGTAATTAACCTTCAAAATTATTATTAGTTTTTTATCAAATACACTAAAATAAAATGTTACTTAGCGTAGTAACGCTTAAAAATGTTTTCAATAGCTTGAACGTGTGCTCTAGATTACTCCCCGGTGCTACGCAAATTGCCCACAGACTACTGGCCTCTACGTCAGACAATGCAGAAGCTGTGGACTTGGCCTACGCTTCTTACGAAAGTACAAGTGATTCTCAAAATGCAGAACGGCCACCTCTGGTTATATTACATGGGTTATTAGGATCGAAAAACAACTGGAACAGTATGAGCAAAGCTATTCATAGGACTACTGGTAGGAAAGTTATTAGCGTTGATGCACGGAACCACGGGGACAGTAGACATGCCACGCAGCACACGTACGTGCACATGGCGCACGACGTCATGAAGCTGCTGAAGAAGCTGGAACTGTCGAAGGTTTCGGTCCTGGGCCACAGTATGGGCGGCAACACAGCCATGGTGCTGTCACTGCTCTGTGTAAGTTGTACGTAGTTTGTACATACTTGTAGTTGCCATGACCTTTGTAACGTGATATGCACAATCATACAATATTAATAATGTAACTAGTTATAAAAAAAAGATGTTTTTCGAGTTATTAATAACAAAAATGTTTTCAGTCTGACATGATATCAAGCCTTGTTGTGGTTGATATCTCTCCTGTAAAAACAAGCCCACAAATCTTCTCAATGGCCAATTTATTTGATGCTATGACATCAGTAGCAATCAGACCAGGAATTGCAATGTCTAAAGCTCGGAAGTTGGCTGATGAGCAACTAAAAGGAATAACTCCTGATATCAACCTGAGGAATTTCTTAATAACTAATTTAGTACAAACAAATACAGGCTCATATACTTGGAGAGTTAACATACCAGCTCTAAAGGATAACTTCCATCCACACTTATCAAGTTTTCCTGCAAACTTGAGAGGACTTCAATATTGTGGACCAACACTGTTTATAGGAGGATCTTTATCTGATTACATAGGGTATGTATCAGTTTCTTGGGCTCCAAGTAAACTAGCCTTTATTAATACTAATGGTAATAAATGTCCATAGTAAGCATTACTGGCAAGGATTTATTCTCATGGATGTTCTATTATAGACCTTCTAAAGCCAAGCGTCATGTTTTTGGAAATATTTTAGTACCTAACAAGTATTGATTTTAAGAGCCAAACTTGAAGGCAGCTGGGTACATCAGCAAAATGGGTAATAGCAGATGATAATTCAAGCAGACCTGCTTACCTAAATTATACAGATCCCACACAGCTATTGACTACTCTGGTTACCTATGGCCAACATTAAAGTTTTTTTTATTTTAATTGGGCAAAAATTGTACAACACTTACATTGGCTTCAAACTAGGCAAGCCTGTACATAGGGTACCTAATTGCAAAAGTTGTAACTCTTCTTCTATTATAAGACAACCGTCGTATTATTACAAAATGTGTACAAATGAAATGTATCTTTTACAGTAAATATGACCTAAAGGAAATACAGGAATATTTCCCCCTCGCAGAGCTGACGTTCATAGATGGTGCTGGTCACTGGGTACATAGTCAGAAGCCTGAAAAATTCTTAGAAACAGTTTGTAATTTTCTAAAAGAGAAATAAGAGTATTGTGTAATAGAAATTATTGCAATTCTCATTAAATTAGGTAGTCATCAATTTTGAGTAGTAAAATAATTGTTATTAGTATATTTATTGTTACATCCATAGTGGATGAATAAAATGTGATATACCATGAGTAATTTTATTATTATATTTTATTTGTGTGTTTGACCACTGAACACATAACCACAATATCCTCATGTGGTAAGATACTACATAGCAATAAATTGTCACAGTAGAGATAAAATAAATTATTGGCGGTGATAAGCCAACTATGGGATCATCAAGAGCCCTAAAGCATTTACTCACATTCGTAACACCACGTCCGTGTTCCCCAAAGGGGTGAGCAGAGATTTATAGCTATGTACACCCTCATTTTGTCAAATATACGTCCAATGAATTGTACGAGTGTGAAATAAAAATTTCCAATCGTCACCACTGGGGAGGAACGAAACTTTTTTTTCCCATTCGTACCCAGTGGGAACGACGACGGGGCGGGGACGACCGGGATTACAGGTCTTGCTGTACGTCCCGCCAAGGCCGCGGTGCTCACAGAGTACATTTTACTGGCAGTGCTGAACGTAGGATACTCACGATCCAGCGTACTGTACGTCTGCTTAAGGCCGCGGTTAATAAAGGGCACGTTTTTTTTTAATTTTAATTTCTCTTGAGTATAGACTTCGATATTTTTTTTGTTGTCATATTTAATGTTTTGTGCTCCGTAATGTAAATTATTTTGCATGTACAGACGCCAGCACATCAACCTACTACAATCTGTCAAATTTCTTTAATAGATTTTCAACTTTATTACTACTACTCAAGTATAAGGTTCAAAGTTGATTGGGAAAATTTGACAGTTTCGGGTAGGTTGACGTGCTGGCGTGTGTACTATTGTATAGAATCAAGTTTTTCTTACTAAAAAGACAGGTGTGCAGCTGGGTAGTTTGTTGCGCCACTTCTTCCCAACTAAAGCTAGTGCTTTAGATGGGAAGTGATGAAGGGCGGGCGTTTTTGGTGACTTATGTAATTTTAACGTTCGAAAAGTGCTGATTCTCAGCCTAGTTTGAATAAATGACTTGAATTTGAATTTAATGTTGCCAGATTGGGGGTATTTTTCCCGATTTTACCCCAAAATTCCCTAAATCCATGTCAAAATAAAATAGCCATCCATTCTAAATAAATATACATGTATATCCATTCCATAATACTAAACATTTTTTTCCCAATTTTACCCCAAAATTCTCTAAATCCTTGTCATAATAAAGTAGCCCTAAGCCATGGGTGCGCCAAAGTTCACCTAAATTTTCAACTCCGATAATTGGAAATCCGAAAATGTTCTTCCTAACATTTTTCATCCTAACAATCACAATTCCTAACTACTCTGTCTCTAATGTTCATAATTCCGAAGCATTCAACTTCATAATGTCAGTAGCAATAAACATCTATTATACTTTTATTATTTTCTTATATTTTCTCAACATAACCATCTTTTACACTATTATTCAAAGTCATATATTTTTGTTTAGATTTCTTTTTATTCATAATAATCAGTATTATATACATTAATTTTGCGTAACTTTATTGTCACATAACATACCTACAATAAGAATAATAGTACCATGGTACAAGTAGTTAACCTTTATAATACTGGTGTCTCATATTGGAGACAGATAACAATAAAATTCTATTGTGTCTGCTAATTGCGCGCGCGACAGATTAAATACATGTTTTCATATACACTTTTCAATTAAATTAGTTTAATATTAGCGGCTATAGCTTTCAAATAATCACTTTTATTGGTGTATTTTTGGAAGCTAGAGTCACGCTCCAGTCATTCAGTCAAGTTCCAGAAACGAATCGGTCTTATTCATAATTATTGGTTTAGGTTAGGTTAGAACTGTGCCAGAACCGAATCAGTCCTATAGTAAATGTTTCTTTCTGAGTATGAGTGAAAATATTATGGTAATTATGTTTAGGGATAAAAGTGTTATGATAAAAAACAGTAGGAGTTTAAATATATTTACATTAATGATATTATTAATTACAATTTTCGGAAACATGAGTGTTATGAACATCGCCGGTAGCACTACAAATAGTATGAATGAAAACATTAGGATGAAAAATTTTAGGAAGAGTGATCATTCGGATTACAAATCGTTAGGAAGAACAATTTCGGGTAAAGAACTTTAGTTGAGCCAATATGGACCCCTAAGCCATGCATAATATTAATCATGGGAGTTCAATCATGGGATTTCAATCACGGGATTTCTCATTTTTAAGGGTCATTGAATCTGCTGTACAGCAAGTCTATACACGATCCAGCGCGCACGATGCTAACGCGGACGTACGTCAAAGCGTGCATTGAGCATCCCAATAGATGGTGTGTCTTTTAACAACATCAGTTTGGTTGACGTCATGGTGCTGCTGAGTCCGTCGATCAGTGCTTCCTAAGATAAGCTATTGCATATAATGTGAGTGCTATTCTGGAGCCCATGGACTAAGGTATAATGCCAATAAAAGCGAGATGTTAGTTTTTGTGGCGCAAAACAAGACTTATGAGGTGGTACCTGCAGTCTCGGTATGTGGTGCAACTCTCAACAGAGTAAAGCAGTTTAAATACCTTGGTCACTGGGTTACAGAGGATGGCACTTACAACTGTGATATGAAGAGAGACCGCAGGGCATTGGCGATGCAACATGCTGGCCCACAGATTTGCCGTGTGTCAATAATGTCAAGATTGTTTAGGGCATATTGCCAGTCTGTGGACCAGATACCCAACGTGCGTGTGCAATACAACAACACTTTTAAGATACGTATCTACAGCTGTCGCTGCCACGCTACTATAGCGCATCAGGTTCGCTTCGCGATAATGCGTACGAGAACCGCGTCACTATTGCGTCGGATACGAGGCAGCGGCAAAGTCTCCTGAGCATTGTTGCTAGTAAGACTGAAGGTCATGATGGGGCACCTGTGCGCAGTGCATGTATTGTTGCCAGGTGTCGCCAGAAGATGGGTTAAAAGATATAGGGTTCTTTAAGTTGTGTTGTATTAATGCTGTTGTTTTTAAATCTTTGTTTTTCTTAATTATACATCTTAGGGGTACTGTGTTCCATCATCTACCCCGGTCACCAGGGAGAGTGGAACCGGCGAGAGATGTCGTGCGGTGTCCCACAGGGATCGGTCCTGGGGCCGCATCTGTGGGACATCGGATACGACTGGGTGCTGCGCGCAGACCTCCCCAATGGCGTCAGCGTCGTTTGTTACGCTGACGACACGTTGGTCCTGGCGCAGGGGAGGTCGCACCAGGCGGCGGCCGAACTAGCGACACACGGGGTTGCGACAATCGTGGCCAGAATCCGGCAGTTGGGACTCGAGGTGGCCTTGCACAAGTCCGAGGCCATGTGTTTTCATGGTCCTCGGAACGCGCCACCGTCGGGTTCCCAAATAACGGTAGGAGGGGTTCACATCGGCGTCGAGTCGACGATGAAGTACCTGGGACTCGTCCTCGACAGTCGGTGGAACTTCGTGGAGCATTTCCGACGTTTGGCTCCCAGACTGGAGCGGGCCGGGGCTGCCTTGAAGCGGCTCCTGCCCAATCTAGGGGGTCCAAACGCCTCCTGCCGGAGGCTATACGCGGGGATCGTGCGGTCCATGGCCCTGTACGGGGCACCGGTGTGGGCGCGTTCGTTGAGGCGGCGGCCTGCCCGCAGGTTGAACGCGTCCCAGAGGGTCATGGCCACCCGGCTGGTCCGGGGATACCGCACGGTCTCCGGTGAGGCGGCGAGCCTCCTTGCCGGATTGCCGCCATGGGATCTGGAGGCAAAAGTCCTCGCGCATATTTGGGAGTGGCGCGAGGAGGCGAAACGCCGGGGCTTGACTCCGATGCCGCGAGAAATCGCGGCACAGCGGACAGAGCTCCGACGGGATCTCATGGCGGCATGGAGAGTGCGATTGTCGCAACCCAGTGCTGGGCACGCCACTATTGCGGCGATAAGTCCCCTCTTTGAGGAGTGGCTGGAGAGGCGCCACGGCGTCCTCACCTTCCGCCTGACGCAGGTCCTCACCGGACACGGCTGTTTCGGGAGGTACCTGTTTCGGATAAGGCGGGAGGAAACGCCCGGGTGTCATCACTGCGTGGATCGCCCGGAGGACACGGTGGAGCATACGGTGGAGGTATGCCCGGCTTGGGCAGAGCACCGCCGTGTCCTCGTGGAGGCGATCGGTGGCGGGGATCTCTCGCGTCCGGCCCTGGTCCAGGCCATGGTACGGAGCGAGAGGGCATGGGAGGCCGTCACCTCCTTCTGCGAAGCAGTAATGCTCGCGAAGGAGGAGGCGGAGCACGTGAGGGAGAGGCAAATTTCGCGCCCTCACGCCCCTAGCCGCCGCAGGAGGAGACGCCCCGGGCGTCGGGAATCGATCGCGGATTCCCGGCCACCGTAGGCGCGGGCTTGCGGACGGTGAGCAATGGGTAGCTCGCCGTCCGGTAAGGACCAGGCCCGGGTCGACGGCGCGTTGTGTTCCACGCGCGCCTCAAAGAGTGTCAGCGAGTGAAGGGGTCCGATGAGACCATTGCCTGCCGGGGTTGCGGGAAAGTCCGAAAGGGATACCGTGGCCCCCTGGCATTGCACAGGCAAGAGAAGGAACACGGGTGGGTTTTAGTCAGTAAAAGTCTGACACGCCCTCCCGCTCCACCCAGAGCGGGAGACGTCATTTGATGATTTCCCACCCAAAAAAAAAAAAAAAAAAAGGGGTACTGTGTTAAATGTTACAACAGAATACCTTGTGATATATTAGAATTAAATGAAAGAAAATTTAAAAATCATATAAAAAGTCCACTTTGTAAACAAGCATAATACAAATTAGAGGATTTTAATCAAGATAAAAATGCTTGGAAACATGCTGGTCTTGCTACATAGGACAATTCAGAATCTAGACAAAATCGAACTGGTTGCTAATTTTTTTTTTTTTTACTTGAATTCTCACACTGACTTATTATTATTAGTATTACTTATTATAATGTTAGAAATATAGTATAATTTTACAATGTTTGTAAGTATGTGAGCACCATGCATCTATCACATAATATTAATTTATATCATTCCTTCATTTTTCATTCTTTTTACCTATCGTGTTAAAGTAATCTTATTCTAGGTGCATTGTCTTCACATATAATTATATAATTAGTGTATACAAGATATAATGATTTTTTTTAAAGAGTAACGGTGGAGTATCTTGCCCATTCTTCTCCATACGAAAACTACCTTTTGGAATGGGCGACTAGAATCAGTTATTATTATTTTTTGTAAAGTTTGCCGTTCAAAAGTGCCTTTTTTGTGCCTAATTGAAATAAATTATTTGACTTTGACTTTATTATTTTTTGTAAAGTTTGCCGTTCAAAAGTGCCTTTTTTGAGCCTAATTGAAATAAATTATTTGACTTTGAGTTTGCAATCTGATTAGCGGACTATACCTACAGATTGCCGATATCACATAGATTATGTTTTAATAGTAAAAAGAAAATCTAACCTATCTGAGGCGGAGGAGGTGTAGGTACCTATAATACACCCACACACGAATGAAACACTCGCACGAATATGAATATTTCATCAATAACAATAAGGTTCATATTCGTATGGAACGCTTACTTAGAAAAGTCAAACATCGATGGGTAGGTATGTGAATCTTGCCGGAGGTCACGAGGTGCTCTATTTTTAACCAACTTCCAAAAGGAGGAGGTTATCAATTCAGATAATTACATTTTTTATTTTTTTATGTAGGTACCTATAAATTTTCGGGCATAAATAACTCCGTCATACACACGAATATTTGCAAAATTATTTTTTTATTTGAAAGGGTATAATACTTTAGAGGTGGTCCAATTGTCACTAGGTCAGGATCTGATGATCGGCTCCTGGAGAAATCGAGGGAACTTCAAATATTATAGGCACACATAAAGCGATTTGGTTATTTTTTATAGTTACTCGCGCAGTTGCTCTCGGAAAGCATCATTTAGTGAAGTGGAACTGATGATGAAGAGCACAGATGGCCACCGGAACTACTCAATAATAAGTATTTCACGGGTTGCGATTCGATTACTTTAGTATTGGCCAAGCAATTTATGCTTGTCACAATGCATAAGGAGAATTGGAGCTGATGGTGAAGTACCAGGGGCCCAAGTCTGCTATTTTTATAAATTCGTCATTCCAACACGATCCTATTGTCATTTTGCTAAAAGTTCGTAATCTGCTAAATTCATAACGGTCGATCATTGGTTGATATTCCACAAACACGATACTCGTAAAGCAATGACTGCACAATGACGATCTAATGGTAGGTCACTGATCAAAGGAACTGTCACAATTTTAGCAGATTACGTCATTCATTTGTCAATAAGTACGAGATAAGACGAGATTACCAATAGATGCCATTTCTTTCAATGGAGTGTCAGTGGCTGACCATTGGAAAGTCATAATGACGCCAATATATTAGTAGATTACCAAACTTGTCAAAATCAACAATAATTATGAAATCAATGATAGTCCATTCTGACACTATTGTAATAGCAGACTTGAGGCCCAGGAGAACTCCTCAACTATTAACGTCCCTGCATCGGGGAAAGCAATATTTTTATAAAATGTGGTGAGTAGTTGACACTAGGCTATTGGTACCTATTATAAATTACAAACTGCCCCACTAAAAAGCGAGAAATAAAACAACAACGGTGTCTTTTTGTATTTTCGATTTGCCACCGACTTCCGAAATTTAAGTTATTTTTCACTTTGTAGTGTTTTTTTGGAAGTCGTTTTTTTTTTTATTTATTAAAACTTTATGCACAGGTAAAAAAGTAGTAGGTATTGAAAATGGGAAGTCAGGTAAGAGGGAGAAGTGGGTTTGTCGAGTATAGAATACAACGTAAACGGAGCCCTCGACTCTCTGCGCTGACATATGGGTATTTTAAAAGCAATCGATGCTTATCGAGAAAAAAGTTTTTTCTCGTTAAGCTCGCGGTGTCGCGTTCGCGCCTGCCGTGCAGACAGGCGCGACGCGACTCCGGTAATTACTCTACCGTGAAGTTTTCCTAGAAATTGTTTTATTAGAGTCGCGTCGCACCAGTCTGCACGAAGCTCGAACCTGTGACGCGTAGCGCTGGGAGCCAATCGGCTACCGTACCATCGATTCAATAACGATTGATATCATGGGCATGGGAACCATTTTTTTCTTTTCAATATATATTTATGATGTCGATATAAAATATGCCAGCGGCGTTGAGATGGTTAGCTTTAGCTTGCGTGTTCTGTGCTGAGCTCACGCAAAGCGTCGTACGTCCAGCCAGCAATTATAATAATACACGCCCATCAAGGAGCGCTGTACCAAATTAGACGCATTATTAATTATTATACATAAATCAAAAGGTATTTTTATAAAATGTATAGGTACTTACTACAAATTAAATTATCTATAAAATAGTGAAGGTTTCAGAAAAATACGCGTTTATGCGTGATTCTCAGTTCAGTATCCGCGTTAGACATAACTTTACAAATTAATTACACAGTGTATGTATATATATATATATATATTATGTCTAAAATATTCACAGACTAAGTTATTAAGAATATGCATTTATTTAGCATATATTTTTTCAAAGACATTAACACTACTTGTTAAGACGTGATCTTCAGTATAAAATTTAAATTTTGACGGCACGGTTGGCGCAGTAGTTAAGCGATCGACTACTACGCTGCGTGTCGCGGGTTCAATTCCCGCACGAAACAAATATTTGTATGATCTACAAGTAGTAGTTGTTTCGGGTCTGGCTGTTTGTGTATGTGAGTTTATGTTTGTAAATGCACCCACAATACAGGAGAAATTCCTAGTGTGTGGTTCTTTCTTAAAAAAAAAAAAAAAAAAAACCTTAAGTCCTCTGCCTCGAATTTTGCGGGCAGCGGGGCGGCGGCGGCGGCGGCGCGGGCGGTCACCGCTTGACTGGAGTGCACCGCTCGTTGCCCGCCCCCGCGCCGCTGTTTTAGAGAACCCGTCCATTTGATTTTACGCATATAAGATCCTGCCGCGCCCGCTCCGCCGCCGCCCCGCTGCCCGCAAAATTCGAGGCCGAGGCCTTACGCTTAATGTCGCCTAAGTATCTAGTTCTTTCCACACAACGCGATTCATGTGAAACTTGGCTTAGCTTGTATTATTATCAATCCTATCTTTTTCCTATATTTCTCGGAATCCTATATTTTTTCTAGCTAAGTATTACAATAAACTACAAACCCTTCCCAAGCGACGTAAGGTTGCTTTACAGCAGCTGACAGCATTATGCGTGTATTGCTAGACCTGGAAGTGCCTGGAACGCATAGGACCCCTAAGACATTGCTACGATTCTCACGAGACGTTCCCTAAGCTCTACAGATCATGCCTTACTCAACAGAGTAGATACCCACTGCGGTCAATTATGTGTTAAAACCAATCGATTCAGTTTTTCAGTTCTGTCGTCTGCCAATATCGGTTAAACGCAGAAACCCATTAGTTGCAGAGATAGTTCCTCTGTGCATAATATAGAGTAATTCATCCATTTCTGTAAAAAGTCACCAGACAAAAACGATAAAATTTGTTTAACGATAGGTTTTTCGATATTAGGTACGCTTGCTAAATAATAGTTAATTCATTTTGGCCTGCTCCCCTAACATGCAAGATGAAATACTTATCTACTTAGTTAATGTTTTTGTGAAAAAAAATAAAGACTATTTTTGATAATTGGCAGCGAAAAGTGATTAAAAGCACTCCTTTTTTTAACTATGGCATCTCGCAGTTATACCACTAAGGTATTTACTGCTCAACCGAACAATCCTGTGGCTGCCTTAAGCACTACACTCAAAGCCTCCAGCCAGGAGCAAAACTATTCTAAATTAAAATTAGGCGAACGCTCGCTAAGGGCACCCCCTGTGGGGTACGAACCTCGGCTTAGGGCGTCGCTGAGGGGAGGACAGCAAGATGGGACAGGCTGGATCAAGGATGTATCATTATTATTATACGGGGAATTTAAAGCTACGCGCTCAGCTGCGGCGCGGGCTGGCGCTTCATCGGACAAGGGTCGGGGGAGAGTATTATTTACTCGTGAGGGTCGCGATCGCGGAGGTCCTCGGCGGCGAGGTCGGTACGACGGGTGTCGGGTGTATTTGTGAAAAGCACTCCTCTCGGAGATACCTATTTAATTTTTTATTTGTATCCGTTTCTATAAGGATAATCGAATCAACTAGTCTTGCCTTTTAAAGAAGGATATTAATGAAAGCTTGTATTTAAAAAAAACAATCTACAGTAAATTTTCAAATTGATTTATCTCAAATTGCATTATTGTGCAAGCTAACTTTGGCAACATGACGACGAGATGTACAGACGCCGCGCGCCGCCGCCGCCGCCGGCAGGTAAAACTAGCCGAAACTGTCTTCCCAATCATTGATTGGGAAAATTTCAGTTTCGGGTAGGTTGATGATGTGAGCTTCACATCCCTAAGGTGGGTGTCCCTAACGTGTGGCTAATTGAACCTTTGGCATGGGCGGAAGAAACCTAATGTATTATCTGCCCTGGCTACGTAGTTTCCATATATATTTTCTATAAGTACCTACTTATAATATTATCACTGTAATTATATTACCTACGCTACTTTAATTATAGCTTACCACACAATTTTGATAGCTATATACTTCTCACCGTATTTTATCAATTCCCGTGCGGTTTTGCACTCCGAATATTTCACTTAGGGAATGCAATTCCCCTAAATAATTTAAATCCCGGTATTTACGGGATTGATCTTTCTTAATCCCGCGGGATCCAGTTATTTTAGGGATCGCGCAGGGTGGACGTTGACTTCTCAAATTTATCATTTTATAGACCTCATTTTAAAGGGTTTCACTTAAATTAAACAAAATTTATGGTCTATAATTTAAACTCTATTATATTTTTAGACATACTTAGTAACAGGTAAACATTTCAAGAAAACGTAAGAAAATTAAATATTATTTTGAAAATAACTGCGCAAAGAAGTAAAAGTATTAGGTAATTGTTTCGTCAGCCGAACGGCTCCTAACCTTACAGACCAGGTAGCCTGCAGCAGACAAGGCTCGTTCTGCTTCTAAGCTAGTATATAGGAACAATCGTCAATCGTCATTAATGAATTAAAGGTGAATTAAAGGTATGTGCCCTTTTAATCCACCCGACTCGAAATAATACATCTACTTCCTTATCAAACGTGTAGGTACGTTTAAAGCGTCCGTAATAATAAAAAAAAAACAAAAATTAAAATAAGCCGTGGCAGCTAAGAGATGACCAGTCCCTACTGACGGCGCCCGTTCACGAACATGACTCATGGATCAGCACCATAGATATCCATGATATCGATATCCGTGATCAGCACCAATCAGCTCAACCATTTTGAAGGGAACTTAACGATCCAACACACACGCCACCACCAGCGAGACATAAGTGAGCATGATACACTCTCCTGCCGCCAGGGTACATTCAAGTCAATGAAAGACGTATTTACCCAGGAAATGGTAGCTTAATAGAAGGTCATTGGTGCTCACACATGTGCATCAAAACCTCAAGATTGCTATGGCCGGATCTGGTTAGGGTGTTGTTCCAGATCCTGTGGTGGATTTGCCCTAAGGCCGAATAAGCCCTGGCCTAGGGCGGCCAGATATTAGGCCGAGTAGGCCCAGGCCTAGGGCGGCCAGATATTAGGGGCGGCCAATCGTGACAAAAAATTTACTGATGAACAAGAAATAACTCAAAGTACCTTTAAATTCTAAACGTTCGCACGCATTATGGCGGGCCGCACTGCACCGCATCGTATAATGCTGCGGCCGCAACTGCGTCTATCGTGACGAAGCTTCGCACAGTGATACGATATACGCAGATGTGACCAACCAATAACGATTATCGTGGCAATCGTTCGGGCTGTGCAGCACTTGTCGCCCAGGTGGCGGTACATAATAATTGTGGCGAAGCCGCTAATGTGACCTCCGCATTAGCGCGATAACTTTTTAGCGAGCATAACATACGAAGCTTCGGCACGCATTGCTTTGTCACGATAGACGCAGATGCGGCCGCAGCATTACAATAATAACTTAAAACCATTAAAAAATATATCCAAGTAACTAATTGAAACACGTTATCGAATTTCGCGACGCCAACCCGTCTCATAGTTAACTAAATTTCTGAACCGATTTCGATAAAAGTTGGCAATGAAGTAAATTATAATTATTAAGTTAATTATATGATGGGTACAGCGAAAGGGGCGGCTGATACTTACTACATGGCCTGGGGCCTACCTAGGGCGGCCAAGACTGCTAATCCGCCACTGTCCAGATCCAGCACTTTTTACTATAACTCCGTTTCTCCGTAACCCCACCAGTCCCCAACCAATCACTCAATCGCTCAATTTTCGATCGGAATTAGTCCCGCATAATGCACGCGAAATCCCGGTATTGCACTCCCTAATTGCACCCCATACTATTCGGAGATATGGTATAAATTGATATGATTTTTTTTAAACAACCATTCCACTTCACAATTCCTGTGAAGTGATTATTTAATTTATTTACTTAATAGTTAATTTTACTAAAATGGCTGACGTCGTAGAGAGCCTCAAGTTGCTGTTCGATCGGCCAAACGAACCGTTGATCACTCCGAAGGGCGATAGAAAAGCTATCTTTCAGCTCACAGAAAAACTTGTGGTAAGTTAGTTTAGTTATTAAAAAACAAAAAGTTTCCCCACACTAGAAATTTCTCCTTTAATGTGGGTACGTTTACAAACATTTAAACTCAATACACAAACAGCCAGACCCGGAACAACTAATTGTAGGTCATACAAATATTTGTTCCGGGCGGGAATCGAACCCGCGACACGCAGCGCAGCAGTAAATCGCGTAACTACTGCGCCAACCTTGTCGTAAATTATTTATTACATAAAATCGCTTCTTCTCAAGTATATAACTTGCAAAGGGGTACTTATGGTTAAGTAGAGGTGTTTATTAACGACCGGCCACAAATCCAGACTCCGTGCTCCGGGGTTGATATGTTAGGTAAGTACTGGGAATTTAATAATAAATCTTAAACTTAATTTTTTAACTAATTTAACTTTAATAATAAAGATAAACCTAATAGGTAACACATTGTATGACACGGGGATCGAACCCGGAGCCAACTGGACCGTTTTATAATGTATTAAGCTAGTTTAATTGTTTTTTCATAGCCCCCGCAGTACGCAAACAACGGTGTCGAATTAAATGACCGTTTCGGTGATGATGCCACCGAGAAGATTCCGCTGAAGACCTTAGACGCGTACCCCACCTTCACCCTCGCGTCGCAACTGCCTACCGACGCCGACTTCTCATTGTTCCTGCCCAAACACCAGGAAATGGCTACTGAAGTTATTGACGCGCTTTTGGGTGAGTAGCGAGAGAAAGCGTGGGCGCTAGTCCCTAGTCTTCATACTCACTTATTTAAAAAGTGATAATTAGCAGCCGCCGTCGCTACCGCGCTAGCTCGCTTGTGTACCCAGCCTTAAGATCAGTTTTCTCATAAAATACAGAATAAAACATAAAATTACGAAGAAAACAAACATTTATTTATTAATAATAAATTAAGTTGTTACTAGCAGCTTATTTTAAAATATTTGTTTCTTTCTGTAGATGTACCTGAGAATCAGCTGCAAGACTTTCTGTCAACATGTGTGTTTGCAAGAGGTAACCTCAACTCCCAGCTCTTTAACTACTGTTATTCAGTAGCACTGATGCATCGGTGAGTTGACATCAACTTAATTGAATATAATAACTATAGTAAATATCTATGCAGAATACAATCAATTTTACATAAAAGCTGGTTATGTATGGCTATGTTTTCGCGAAAACCCTAGGGATATTGTGAAAACACGGATAATTAGAAAATGGTGAAAACATTTCTGCAAGCAACTTGGTTGAAACAGAACTGTGACCAACCTACTTCGAAGTTGCTCAATATCCCTAGGGTTTTCGCGAAAATTCGAATTATCAAAAATCATCCTATGAAATATTTATGTACAATTGAATAATATGCAGTTACCCCACATATTTGTCTATATAGTTACCTATTTAATATGTATGAGTGTCAAAAGTTCTGGTCTGTTCTTGTGTTTTGTAAATAATGTACATTACAACTTACTAAGCTTGTATTCATACATCATTTTAGATTCTTTGACTTTGACACAGATTATTACATATTAATTTCACTAATAGTAATAAATTTGTCATTAATTGTCTAAAATTATGCTGGCAGGCAAACCCTACTTAAGCATTTCCTTAGTTTGCACATGCAAATAAACCTTGTTAGTTACTATTTTTATTGAGTATAATAACTTATTATGATTTCTTTAATTAAACTGAATATGTTAGGTTCTACAAAACAACAGATATTTCTATTATTCCTTTTCAATGTTAACATAATGTTAAACTAACGCAAAACTCTTCTTTCAGTAATGACACCAAGAATGTGCCCATTCAGAACTTTGCAGAGACTTTCCCTTCGAAGTTCATGGACTCTCAAGTGTTCCAGAGAGCCCGTGAGGTGGCGGCTGTGATCCCTCAGGCTGTGGCAGTAAGTACCATTACTTATCTTTGCCCCCACAACAGTTATCACATTTTTTGTCTGTATCTGAACATAGCACAGGTTTATAGTTAGGTGTCCAGGGCCCAAGACTATCATTTGAATAGAAATCCATGGGATATGTTCCATCATCTTTCAACCATTTGCTATTACCTAATGATACAGAAAACTCATATGGAGTCAGCAATGGCTTTGGAAAAGCTGTTCCCCAGTCAATGGACAGTCTTGGGCAAGCCACCTGGACAAAGGCATCAAGGCCAAATAATGCTAATTTACTAGGAAATATCTCTGATAAAAGTATCTTTACAAATGTTTTATCAGAGTTACCAACTTGCTTTTCTAAATTGCTTAATACTTTAGTACTACCTTGTCTCCCTAACGTTCCAAGTATGAGACCAACACTGATTGCTTCCTCAGCTATTTTAATCTGATCCTGTCTATTTGACTGCATTACTTTATGCTCGTACAACTCTGAAGTAAATTTCTTCTCATAAGGGTCATATTTATATGCTGCAATTTTTGGATTAGCTATCATGACTGATTCCAAGTGAAATCTGCCATCTCCTAGATATATGACTACATCAGAATTTAACTTGGGAGATGTACAACCAAGGATCTCTCCAGGTGATAAAGGTTTACACTGTGGTACAGTCACTATATATTCTTCACTTCTTAGAATCTTAGCAACAGAATGCAAAGTTGTTACAAATTGAATTGTACTAACTAAAGCTAAATGAGTTTGTTTTGGAAAGTTCAGTTTAACAGTTTCCACAAAATGTGATGGATCTATCTTTATATCAACAAATATGTAGAGTACCTTGATATCACATGTTTGGTCTATAGGTATCAGGCAAGAGTGCCCGTAATGTACCAGCAGGTCGACCCCAAGTGCGATAGCGGTGAAGTCGTCGATACAGCAGGCCCCATAGGTTACGTCGCCCATTATAACAGTATCAGCTTCAGTAAATGTCTCTAATATATCACACAGCGTTGTCGCAAACATTGTTAGACCTGTAAGGAAATATTTATAGGTATAGTAGTATCAAAACAGAACAAAAAATGTAGAATTTTTCACACATGAATTACCATACCTTCAGGTAATTGAAGAGCCACTCGTTGAGAACCCAAAGACCGTATTCTCCATATTGTCTTGTGTATTTCAAAATTGTAATTTTGAGGTAAAGCTTCACACGCTCTATTTAACAGAGGGTCATTTAATAATTCATTTGGAATTTTGTTTACAGCACGTATATTTGGTTTGAAAGTCTTCCTTTGACCTTCTGGTTTTGCGCGCACAACGACTACGCCTGGGCTTATACCAAAATCTTCCATGTTAGGAACACTATAAACACATACTGTCTACTTATTAAAAACCTATAAATGCAATAAACATTATTTCGCAGGTTATTATTTTAGTCAAAATAAAAACACGCACGGTGGCCTACGTGACTTTTCACATGAATTTGCGTTCCGTTTCAAATAACCATAATTCGGATTGGTCAGTGTAAGTTGTCAGTTACAAGGTCCATTGAAAAATAAAGAAAGGAGCAGCACCTACTATGAAGTTTTATTATTAAAACAGGATAGTTTGATGGTGAACATTTTACTATTTTGGTTAAGCTTCTGCATTGATTTTAATGTCAATCTTCTTGATAAATTACTACCTCGAATCGCTCGTAAACTAATCTTGATAATCTGCTTATAACGGACCAGCCAAGTGAGAAAACCAATGCGTTTCGTTACACGTACACTATTAGTGGCACAGCCGCACAGGTTACGTAGTATCTCCATGTAGTCTGTGCTGTGAACAGGTTAGAGACTAATGAGTCGATGGATGAGAAACGTGACAGCTAACCCGTCCGCCTTCAAAGCAAGAGTGAAATGGCATCTTCTGAGCTTGCTCGTTCCATCATAGACCAGTCTGTACTAAGGACCATAATATCACACTGGCGATTAGCGAGCGTGTTTCCAGCGAAGCGATTTGTAAACGTGCTCTCCGAAGGTGCGCAGCGAACTAGCGTATATAAAAAAGTACTCTGTGGAACTAGCCGCGACCACGCGGCGTGATCGCCGAGTTTTCACACTCGCTTGTCTCGCTCTGTCTTGTGCACTCAGGTCAATCGCTCTCGTTCCGCAAACGCGGCGAACTCGTTGCGCACACGTGGCGTGCTCGCTGCGCACATTCAGCGAACTCGCCTCGCTGGAAACACGCTCGGAAATCGCCAGTGTGATATGGCCCTAAAATACATTTTATGTCTGTGCATAGAGACCTCATCCATCGCTTTCCACCAGGCGAGATCGCGGTCAAAAGCTGTCCCATTTTGCAATAAAAAAGAAATGGTACCTAATAAAGATGAACATAATTTTACCAAATACCTATGTCATAAATGATAGATAGATAGATAGAATACTCTTTAATGTACACCATAAAAATTGCAGACATACTTAATTTAGAAATTTTACATAAGGTGACACAATAAGCGGTCTTATCGCCATTCAAAAGTAATTTATTCAAACTAGGCTGAGAATCAGCACTTTTCGAACATCAAAATTACATAGGACAGTCCCCCAAAACGCCCACCCTTCACCACTTCCTACTGCTTTAGCTCGGAAGAAGATAAGTAGCGCAACACAGCTGTCTGCTCAGTTAGAAAAAAATGATTCTATATATTAGTATGCAAAATAATTTACATTACGCAACACTAAACATCATTTAAATTATAAATTATAGCCATAAGACAGCAGCTAGCACACGCCAATATACCTACCAACCAAAAACATCGAGAAAGCTACACTCAGGCAGAAATAAAAAAACACTAAACGTAAACATTATCTAAATAAAAGCCTCCAGGCTTAGAGGGCGTGCCCGCTTCCTTTAGCTGTAACTAGAAGTTATAATTGATAAACTAGGACCATCGAGGTAAAATAAATAATTGTCGAGGTCGCTAGCTAACCACATAATGCAATACTCGTACAACTCATAAAATAGACATTGTAATGAGTAGATTATGTCAACAATAAATTGACTTAAAAAGTAAAATTATAAACAATTATATAAACTCCTGTAACCTGTCAGTAGGTACCTAAGCTAATTCTGGAGAAAGAATCTTTAAACATTGTCTTGAGTTAATCACAGCGACCAACTATTCTTATTATGTATGTAGTCGTTGATAAAATAGTAGATATCTTTGAACAATGGTTTAACCTTTATAATACTGGTGTCTCATATTGGAGACAGATAACAATAAAATTCTATTGTGTCTGCTAATTGCGCGCGCGACAGATTAAAACTAAAGTAAAATCCATTGCTTTAGTTTTAAACGCATTAAAAGGAAAATCTAGCAAAAAAGAGGGTAGCTTGTTATAAAAGGTTATACCAAGCCCAAAAAATGAGTTATGAACATGTTATGAACCTTAAGAAGCCGGTGAAAGGGAGCACGTAGTTTGTCCTTATTTCTAGTGTTATCATTGTGCATATCACTGTTTTTTTTGTATATAAGTGTATATTTTGCCTAATAAAGTGTTGGCGAATATGAATTGTGATGCCACTGTGAGAATACCTACCGATATCCTTGAAAAAATCTCTCAGAGAAACTAGCACCTAGCTGGTAAATTGCTCGAACAGCTCGTTTTTAGAGGACTAAATTATATTTTGAATATCAGCAGCTTTGCCCCACAGCAGAATACCGTAGGAAGTAACGCTATGAAAATAACTAAAAAAGACCGAGCTGTATCAACGTCAGTAATTATGTCTGAGGTACTTTCCTGACGGCGTAGGCGGCCGAACTGAGCCTTCCCGCTAGGCTCGATATACTGAAGTTTGGCATCTACTGTTAAGCCCGGAAAACTCTTTATCTAAGACGATGTTAGGTCCTAGAGCTGCGAGAGCCTAATCGCAGCGAATATTCGCTGTGTGTGAGCGAGGCAACCATCATCTTTCCTCTCGTTGATCGCAGTCAAGTGATTGGTAGTACTTTTCTGTTATTCGTATATTGAAACTAGGACTGCAAAATTCAGCAGTGCTAACAGTCGCGTCACGGGTCAAGTTATAATAAACGCATTATAGATCAAAAGAAGATTATGAACATAAAATTGGCAGTCATGTCATGCCATGCCGATAGAAATGAAAACTTAATTAAAACTATGAAATACCAGTAGTTTATTTTTTATTTTTATAAAATTGTATTAGGTATCTTAAATTAAAATATCATAATTTGTAAATTAAAATATTAACATTATTTAAAGTCTGGTTTTCACATCTATCGGTAGGTACTCACGGTACACAAGGATTTACACAAGGACATTAAATTATTTACTTAGATTTACATTTTGTCCTCACTCTAGGCTTTGGTACCCTCGAAAACTATGAAAACGACACCCATGACGTTAAATTTGAACATTTTCGCAGCAGTACTCGTGGATTTTCAGTTTGACCCAATTCGCACTTTCTCTTTCTCTTTCTCTCTCTATCGAGAGGGAGAGAAGGTGTGTATTTGAAAAGGTCAGACGCAAGTATGAACGCTTTTTCTCGTGACGATTTCTGACAGTTTACTCCTACCGCAAGCCGCGTTGAAGAACTTTGTTAAAAAAAAAGACTGCACTTACTGCTACTACAGCATGTTGGCACAGGCATGTTGCATGGTGACGCGCACGCGATGTTATCCGCGCATACGTCTTCCCCATACCAAAAATCACTCAACACGCCTAAAGAAGTTTTCACTTCATAAACCCTCAATTAATACAATGCCTTTTTCGACGATCTTGTCTCTGGAGCATTTTCACCTTCATCACCACTTGATACGTACTGCTGAATCCCCAACTTGTAACATTTTAGACAGATTTTTATGAAATAATTAATTTAATTTATACAGCGCACACCGATCATCATTCCTCGGGACTACACTGCGACGGATTTAGAAGAAGAACATCGTTTGGCCTATTGGCGTGAAGATATTGGCGTTAACCTACATCACTGGCATTGGCACCTCGTTTACCCGTTCACAGCATCACAGAGAGCCATCGTTGCTAAAGACCGTCGCGGCGAGCTCTTCTTCTACATGCATCAACAATTTATTGCTCGGTAACTATATTCCCCTGTTCCCCAATTATATTTAAGAGTACCTACATGACATGCTAAAACATTGCATGAGGCTAATAATGAAGATAATAATGTCTCTGATCGTTTTTAATTTCTTAGTTACA
Source organism: Xanthia togata (assembly GCA_963853775.1). Lineage (NCBI taxonomy): Eukaryota > Metazoa > Arthropoda > Insecta > Lepidoptera > Noctuidae > Xanthia > Xanthia togata. The sequence continues at coordinate 17,313,686 of OY970809.1, forward strand.
ACTGCGAGCGTCTCAACAATTCTCTGAAGAGAGTAAAGAAGTTCAGCAACTGGAGGGAGCCAATCCCCGAGGCTTACTTCCCCAAACTGGACAGTCTAACGTCATCGCGCGGCTGGCCGCCACGGCAGGCGAACATGCGCTGGCAAGACCTCAACCGTCCCATTGACGGACTTACTGTCACCATCAACGACATGGAAAGATGGAGGAGGAATGTTGAGGAAGCTATCGCTACCGGCAGGGTGACAAACGTAAGTTTCTAATGTTAATGAACAGTACATAATTAAACTACCTAGTCCTACCTGCATAGCTATTCCCACGTCAACCTGCTTTATGAACTCCAAACTCCAACTCCAACCAATGTAACCAACGAATGATTGCAGGCTGACGGTACAACCAGCCCTCTGGACATTGACGTGCTCGGCAACATGCTGGAGGCGAGCATCCTATCCCCGAACAGGGAGCTGTACGGCAGCATACACAACAACGGACACAGCTTCTCTGGCTACATGCACGACCCTGAACACCGTTATCTGGTAAGTGACCCGTGCACAATTAAATACCTACCTAAGGAAAAAGTACTTAAACTGGTATTAACTTAAGTAAATTCACTTACACAAATACTTCGAAATATTAGCAAAACACTGATTTTCGGGACTTTTAACAGTCAATTGTTTTTTTCGCACATGGTATTGCTTGCTACACCAAAATAAAGATAATCCCGGTGAGAAATCTTCCCTAGGATTTTATTCGCTAACTAAACCTTATTTTCGTGGGCTATACAAAGGACTGTGTTCAACAATAGTCAGACGTTACAAGAAGACAAAAAAAAACTCAGATTCATATGTACAACGATATCATTTGTGTTATAGTCAACAAGTCTTGCTATTTAATTTCATGTAGGCGTAAATTACCTAATGATTTTTTTAAATACGTATTTTCATCTTTTACTTGCAGGAAAGTTTTGGAGTCATCGCTGATGAAGCAATTACAATGCGTGATCCGTTCTTCTTCCGCTGGCATGCGTGGATCGACGACGTCTTTCACACGCACAAGGAGTCAGCTTCTGTGCGAGCTTACAGTCGCTCGGAGGTAGATTCTTTGTAAACAGACATAAAGATAATAAAGTGCTTACCTACCAAATTTAATGGCGCATGTATATATAGCGCTTATTAAATACTCATCATTTTCAGCTTGAAAACCCCGGTGTTCAAGTGACATCCGTGGCGGTGGAGAGTGACGGCGGCCAGCCTAACACGTTGAACACCTACTGGATGTCCAGTGATGTCGATCTCTCTCGAGGCTTGGACTACTCCGACCGTGGTCCCGTATATGCCAGATTCACTCATCTTAATAACCGACCCTTCCGTTACGTGTAAGTTAGCTATTCATGATCAAAACTAAAAAGCATCATTAAAAATTATTCATGATCCCTATTTTCAATTTAACTAATATTTTTCAGTATCAACTGTAACAACACTGGTCCCGCCCGCCGTACAACATGTCGTATCTTCATCGCGCCTAAGTTTGACGAACGTAACTTGGCTTGGGCTCTCTCCGACCATCGCAAGATGTTCCTGGAAATGGACAGATTCGTGATTCCATGTGAGTATATAATAGAATATTCAACCGCAGGTCAGAGTGGACGCCATCCAGCAAACGAGAAAAGAGGCTAGAAGATTGACGCTGGATTTCCCTTAAATATTTACACTATCATTGCAATGTTCCAGTGAACGCCGGCCAAAACACCATCACACGTTTATCGACGCAGTCTTCATTGACGGTTCCATTCGAGCAAACATTCCGCGACCTGTCGGTGCAGAGCAACGACCCCCGCCGGCCCACTCTCGAAGAGTTCAACTTCTGCGGCTGCGGCTGGCCCCAGCACATGCTCGTCCCCAAGGGCACTGAAATAGGTGCTGCCTACCAGCTCTTCGTTATGCTCTCCAACTACAATCTTGACAGCGTAAGTACTCCTCATGCCTCTTACTTAGGTACGATATAATACGAGCAGACAAGCAGTAGTCTTCTTACCAATATATTTTAATCACCCAGGTGGAGCAACCCGATGGCTCACAGCTCAGCTGCGTTGAAGCATCCAGCTTCTGTGGTCTGAAGAACAGAAAGTACCCTGACCGCCGCGCTATGGGCTTCCCCTTCGACAGACCGTCAAGCACGGCCACTAACATTGAAGACTTCATTCTACCCAACATGGGACTGCAGGATATCACAATTCGCCTGACTAACCAAGTTGAGCAGAACCCAAGGAACCCGACTACTAACTGATCTTGTTTTAATTATGTAAGTACATTATGACGAGATGACAAATAAGACAAGGACCCGTAAAAATAATGTAAAATAAGCATCATGAAAAATAAAGGTTGATTTATAGGTTAAAAGAACTAAGTGTTAAATAAAATTAGGAATTATGTTGAATCTAGTTATAGACCCGTTTACTAGTATAGATATAATTATAATAAAAAATATTATCAAATAAATATGAATGAAAAATATTTGGCTGTATTTTTCTTTGTGTATGATGTAGGTATGTCATAGGCGTTGAATAATTTATTTGTGGTTTGGCAGAAAAAGAAAGCATACAAAAACATGATATAAGAATCAACATTTATTGTAGACATATTAAAATAAACAAAAAATATTTTATATAACATCAATACCTAATTCAATACTTATTAGACTTTTGAACAAACTGAAGTACAATAGATTAATTACTTGATACAATATACAATCTAATACTATCTAAACTATGTGTATACAACTTACTATTAGATATATTATGTACAAGTATGGAAAGGAAAAAATAAAAATAAACGGAAGAGCTCATTGGGCATCAAAAAATTCGTCCGCATCGCTGTCAGCGGGAAAAGTGGCCAAAAGGCTGGCAGCGTTGCCACGTCCGTGGTTGCCACGTTGGATGGCAATGTTGATTCTTTGGCCTAAGAATTGGTCAGCCCTCTGGTCACGTGAAAAGTTGACCAGCCGCTTGGCGGTGTCCTGAAATGCGGTGTGTAGGATCATTCGGTTCCCTACAAAATGGTTGAGCTGGATGGTGCTGATCCACGCGTCATGTTCGTGAACGGGCGCCGTCAGTTGAGACTGGTCATCTCTTATCTGCCAGGGCTTATTTTGAATCGTTTTTGATTTTTATATTTTTTTATTACATTGTTCTCACATATAGAATCAACAAGAGTAATGTACCCAGGATTTTGTAATTTCTATATTTAAAAGAGTGTCCTTGGAGTTTCTTGCCCGTTCTTCTCCATAGAGATCTACGTTTTGGAATGGGCAACTAGCTTCAAATTTCTGACTAACTGACTCTTTGACTATTCAAAAGTGCCTGTAAAGGGTTTAATTGAAATAAATGGTTTGAGTTTGAGTTTGAATACTCGGTGAGCACTCGGCACTATGGCCCTAGTGTTTCAACCCCAAACGGCAGAAAAATATCCAACCACCTTCCTAGAAGAGGTCCGTCACCTTACCTGTAGAAGAAATACACAATAAGTATTAAAAGTTTTACCAATAAATACAATGTATTAAAAATGATAAAATTGGGGGGGATCTGGATGTACTCTGTGGTCTGGATTTTTGCTTTCGCGGAGTTTCGCGATTGCACAACGACATGTTTTGCTTTGCTTTGCTTTGCTTGGGTAGTTTTTGAGTTAGCTTCAATAATACATATTAAATCCAATAACACTTAGCCTGACCCGAAGATCGAACTCGAGACCTCATGCTCAGTAGTAGTCGAGCTTACAACCACTGTACTCTGTACTAGACCTACGATGAAGGTAGGTAACGATTTAGATACCTACTACGTACTTCCCCGTCTTCTAAAGTGTTTAAATACGTTGTGCTGATCTGCAATAGTTAAAGCACAAACTGTGCTGTGTCAGCTGCGTTTAACAGAAACTTACTCTTCAAGTGTTCAGCGCCTATTTAAATTATGTGCGAAGCAAGTACGCTATAAAAGAGAACATGACTTGTAGACGTACCTAGCGTAGTTGTTACAGGCTGTAGGTCAGGAATTATGAATGCTTACACTTAACGCTGGCTATGCGAACTGGCGACCGTATTGTGTAAATAATGATCGTCATAATTCAATTTATTATGACCAATCCTGAGCGATTTTAACGGTAGGATTGGGGCCATTTTTTCTTTCAGATGACTAGAACCTGACTCCTGCGACTACGAGGTACACGTTTCAAATCAATCTGATTGACACTTGGCGCCAAAAACTTCGCCCCCCGTTCAAATTGAAGGCGATCAAGTTGAAGTGAAGGAATACATTCTAGAGGTTTCTTCCCTATAGCTGGAAAGACTGCAACCGATTTATTGAACAAAAATTTCTTACGCAGTTGGAGACAACTTGGACATACATTTCGGCTTTTCGAGCTCAAGGATATGATAGCGCTGCAACCATGGCAGGTTCAAGCAAAAATCAAAGAACACTATCCTAAAGCGTTGTTTATGCCTTGTGCTAATCATTCGCTTAAATCTTTGTGGAGTGCACTCTTTCGGGAGTGTTAGTTCAAGTGTAACGCAAGGAGGTTGATATGATGGTTTGTTAGAGAGGATAGCATTGAGATGGAGGTCGAATTTAGAACACACCAATATATTGGACTTCCATCTCAATGCTATACCTACAACCTCCTTGAAAAAATACTCGATACAAACTCCTTGCACAAATAACTCTTCGATATTTGATTGGTCGACATTTTCGGCAAGAAGCTTAGCATTAGAATAAAAACTGTTTTGTGTTCTTTGCTGTCATTAGTAAATTGGGGCCACAGACTACCTAAGGATACTACGTATATTGGGGCTATTTTTAATACTAAGTTGTACGAACACAAATTGTTCCAATTTTTGTGCATTTTAATTAATTTAACCTTCCTAACCTTTCCTATTACGGAGAACTAGACCATCGTTACAGGGAATATGCATCACATACCTACTCATAAATGTTGTGTTGTTCAGCCTAAAACGCTGCTTACGTCAACAGAAGAAGCACTTCGTGGTACCTATAGTTCCAAATCTGATAAAAATCTATGATGTATTTTATGCAAAGGACATTATTTTGGAGATTTTACGACTGAGGCGCCACTTGGAAGCCACCAGCATTTCGGTCCAATGGAGCCTCCGTAACGGAACCTTGGAGTTTCTGAAATTCATTGTAAAATTAAACTAGCGCCTGTCTAAGATTTTCTAAACTATTTTTGTTTCGATAGCTTCTTGTGAAAGAAGTTTCCCAAAATTAAAGTTGTTATAATCTTAGATCCACAATAGCTTAACCAAGCGCGACTTACCAATCTTCCCATAATGTCCATTGAAAAGGACAGGAAAGTAAATGTTGATAATGTAATCATAGACGTATAATAATACGTCAAAATTGGTAAGTCGTCTAAGATTATAACAACTTTAATTCTATGAATATAATCGAACATTTTAACCAAATAAAGTCACATGAACGTTTAAGTAACTTTTGTTTGTTTTATTTTGGGGGTGCTCAATAGAAAATCGCCCCGGGTACCCGTGCTACTCCGCTACTGAATAGGGTGTCGTCTAATCGAACCTGTATGGCAGAACAAACTTATCGTATGTAGTACTTGTAGTACCTACCTGCCTACCAACGACTATATACTCGTAGGTACCTACTGCCTACGTAGTTACCATATACCTATACTTATATTAATAAAATTAGTACCTAAGCGACCGTGTTCTGAAAATAGAGAACAGTAGGTACAGTTGAATTATACCTGCAATGATCTACTTGTAAACTATAACTAATTGAATTATAGATAAGAATGACTTGGTCTGATTTGGTTTTCCCTAATCCTGTGCATAGAATGGTGGATCATATAAAATTGTGACCCCAGATTAGGAAGGTGTGTGATATTATGTGATTATTTATTTTTGATTAATAGGATTTAATTTGAGGGGTCCGGTCGTGTTGGAACATGACAAAATACTTATATCGGTACCACTTAAGTACCTACCTAGTTTGAGAGTCTCTCATACATTTGCATAATATTATTATAGTTTAGACGCTAGTGTTCCGTCGGGATACCTATAATAAATAATTTTATAGAAATTATAACTGTGTCTTTCATTGGTTCTCAAAACCCAATAGGAGCCCATAGAGAGATAATTCATGCTAATGCTGCCATGTCATTATTCTAAGGTAGCCATCTTGTTCTAAAGTTTGGGCGACCGAGCTTTATATTTCCTATCTATACAAATATAGCTATTTTAATAGTATAGGATACTTATTATATTTAATATTACAAAGAGGTAAAATTTGTTTGTTACTAGGGGTAATCTCATGGTCATGAACTACCAAAATTATTTTTGCATGAAATAGCTCAATTCTCGAGGAAGGTTATGCAACATGACGGACGAAGTTGCGGGCAGAAGCTAGTTATCTATTACTATTATCACCACTATTATAATTACCTACGCGCTACGTTTACCACACAATTTTGATAGCTAAGTATGTATTTCTCACGGTATTTTATCAATTCTCGTGCGGTTTTGCACTCCGCATATTGCACCCCATACTATTCGGGAATATGGTATAAATTGATATGATTGAACTTTAAACAACCATTCCACTTCACAGTTTCTGTGAAGTGAGTAATTTTTAATTTAATTATTAATTTATTTAATAGTTAATTTTATCAAAATGTCTGACGTCGTAGAAAGCCTCAAGTTGCTGTTTGATCGGCCAAACGAACCATTAATCACTCCGAAGGGCGATAGAAAAGCAGTCTTTCAGCTCTCAGAAAAACTTGTGGTAAGTAACTTTTTTTAAGTAATTTAGTTTTTTTAACCATTTTTTTTGTTTCACTCCTTCGCACGTTTTCTCTTAACACATGTGACATTGGCAGAATTGTCGACATTGGCACAAAGAATAATAGAATACTCGTAGAATAGTAAATTATTTATTACATACAGTCACTGCTTCTCAAGTAGATATAGAACTGCAAAGAGGTGGTAAGTAGGTAGAGGTGTTTAAGTTTATTACTGACCGGCCACAAATCCAGACTCCGCGCTCCGGGGTGGTATGATAAGTAGGTATTGTGAATTTAATAATGAATCATTTAGATAAACTTAATAGATAACATGGGCATCGAACCCGGGAGCCAACACTCAATAGATCTATGCTCAATAGTCACGACCGCGGCGGCGGCACCACGCTACACTGGACAGTTACATAATATTAGGTATTATGTGTGCTAATTAAATTGATTTTTCACAGCCCCCGCAGTACGCAAACAACGGCGTCGAATTAAACGACCGTTTCGGTGGCGATGCCTCCGAGAGGATTCCGCTGAAGACCTTAGACGCGTACCCCACCTTCACCCTCGCGTCGCAACTGCCTACCGACGCGGACTTCTCATTGTTCCTGCCCAAACACCAGGAAATGGCTACTGAAGTTATTGACGCGCTTTTGAGTAAGTAGCGGGAGAAAGCGTGGGCGCTAGTCTTCATACTGATTAATGCAGCATGAACAACTAAACTACGAAAATATTTTTAAAGTTTTAGCCGTCGTCGTCGCTACTGCGCTAGGCTCGCATTGTCTACCCAGCCAAAATAAAACATAAAATTACGATGAAAACAAACATTTAATAACAATAAATTAATTATTTACTAGCAGCTTATTTGAAAATATTAATTTCCTTTTGTAGATGTACCTGAGAATCAGCTGCAAGACTTTCTGTCAACATGTGTGTTTGCAAGAGGTAACCTCAACTCCCAGCTCTTTAACTACTGTTATTCAGTAGCACTGATGCATCGGTGAGTTGACATCAACTTAATTGAATATAATTTAGATAAGTAATAAATATATATGCAGCGTACAATTATTAACTTTACATAAAAGCTGGCTATGTCCTAGGATGATTTGATTTAATTTGAATTTTCACAAAAACCCTAGGTTATTGCGAAAACACGGCAACCAAGCAACTATTAGCGCTCGCTCGGCTTGCGTGCGGTTGGTCGCAGTTCTAACTTAAACTAACCTGTTTCAATCAAGTTCCTCGCCGAAATTTTTCAATTTTTTCTAATTATCTGTGTTTTCGCAATATCCCTAGAGTTTTCGCGAAAAATCAAATCATCCTATATACGACTTACCCAACAATTTGTCTATACGAGAGTTACTTATCTTATATGTAAGTATGGGTGCCAAAAGTTCGGTACCCTAATTACGTAATATATCGGAATTTTAATCGTTTTGAATGAATTGCTAATCCATTGTATCATAAGTTCAAAAAAAAAAATCTGCTCAACAACGTAAATAACGCAAACAATGTTGCTGAACAGTCAAAATGAAACAGATTAGTCGTCGGTAATCATTTACCAAACGTGTTGCGTAATTAGATAGCTGTCTGTGTTTTGTAAATAATGTATTAAATCTTTCTAAACTTGTATTCATATCTACATCATTTTAGATTCTTTGATTGCTTAATATTGTGGATACATATTTTTACATAGTAATTTCACTAATAGTAGGTAATAAATTAATTTGTTATTTGTCTAAAATTATGCTGGCTGGCAATCAATACTCAAGCATTTCCTTAGTTTGCACATGCAAATAAAGCTTATACTTAGTTACTATTTTTATTGAGTATAAAACTTACTATGATTTCTTTAATAAAACTGCATAAGTACGTTAGGTTCTTCAAAACAACAAATACCTATTTATTTTATTTATTTTCAATGTTAATATAATTTTAAGCTAAAGCAATACTTTTCTTTCAGTGATGACACCAAGAATGTGCCCATTCAGAACTTTGCAGAGACTTTCCCTTCGAAGTTCATGGACTCTCAAGTGTTCCAGCGAGCCCGTGAGGTGGCGGCTGTGATCCCTCAGGCTGTGGCAGTAAGTAACATTACTTATCTTTGCCCCCGCAACAGTTATAAAAAAAATTGTCTGTATCTGAACATAGCACAGGTTTATAGTTAGGTGTCCAGGGCCCAAGACTATCATTTGAATAGATATCCATGGGATATGTTCCATCATCTTTCAACCATTTGCTATTACCTAATGATACAGAAAACTCATATGGAGTCAGCGATGGCTTTGGAAAAGCTGTTCCCCAGTCAATGGACAGTCTTGGGCAAGCCACCTGGACAAAGGCAAAATGGCCAAATATTGCTAATTTACCAGGAAAAATCTTTGCTAATCCAATGCTTCATAATTTCGAAAAACAAATCTGCTCAACAGCGTAAATAACGCAATGAATGTTGTTGAACTGTCAAAATGAAACAGATTAGTCGTAATCGTTTACGAAAATGTGTTGCGTAATTAAATGGCTGGTCTACCAAGTACGATAGTGGGTTGTCGTCGATACAGCTCGCCCCTTATTTACGTCGCCCATTATAAAAGTATCAGCTTCAGTAAATGTCTTTATTAAATCACACAGCGTTGTCGCAAACATTTAACAACAACAAATACATTATTGTTTACTCATGACTTAAGAACCCACCAATCACCATACGTTCAGGGTAGTTGAAGAGCCACTCGTTTTGAACCCAAGACCGTATTCTCCATATTAGTCCATATTTACTTATATTGTATTTCAAAATTGTAATTTTGCGGTAAAGCTTCACACGCTCTATTTAACAGAGGGTAATTTAATAGGTAGGTACCTCCATAATTCATTTTGGTTTTTTTTTTACAGCACACATAGTTGGTTTGAAAGTCTTGGTGGAAACCAGGCGAGATCGAGGTCAAGGGCTGTCCCGATTTTACCAAATGTTAATAACTCTGCGCTCTCAGGTTGAAAGTAGATAAGAGTTGAAGGTTAACCTAAGCCTAAACCATCATCTCTAGTGGCTCTCGTTAATCATTAGATCAAGAGCCTGCTATGAATACCCTCAACATACAGTACCTTTTTCGACGATCTTGTCTCTGAAGCATTTTCACTTCTTTTTTTTGTGTGGGAAATAATAAATAACTTCTCCTGCTCTGGGCGGAGCGGGAGCTGGCGTGTCAGACTCTTACTGTAAGACCCACCCGTGATCCTTCACTTGCCAGGGGCCACGGTATCCCATTAGGACTTTCCCGCGACCCCGGCAGGCATCGGTCCTAGCAGACCCCGTCAATTCTGCTGACATATCTTTGAGGCGCGCGTGGAACAAAACGCGCCATCGACCCGGGCCTGTACCCTAATTACGTAATGCAAAATCAATCCGAATCTGAATCGTTTTGAAACAGATTGCGAATCCATTGCTCGGTAAGTTCGAAAAAAAAAACTGCAGAGCAACGTGATTATCGCAATGAATGTTGTTGAACTGTCAAAATGAAACAGATTTGTCTTTATCGTTTACGAAAATATGTTGCGTAATTAGAAAGCTGGTCCTTATCAGACGGCAAGCTACCCATTGTCCGCAAGCCCGCGCCTTCGGTGGCCGGGCGTCTCCCCGTACGTTTTTCCCCTAACAAAAATCGTTCAACGCGCATAATAAAGGTTTTCACTTCAAAAACGCTCATAACAATACAATGCCTTTTTTGACGATCTTGTCTCTGGAGCATTTTCACCTTCATCATCTCTTGATACCTACTGCTGGAGCCCTAACTTTTAACATTTTAGACTGATTTTTATGAAATACCTAATTAATTTAATTTATCTATACAGCGCACACCGATCATCATTCCTCGGGACTACACTGCGACGGATTTAGAAGAAGAACATCGTTTGGCCTATTGGCGTGAAGATATTGGCGTTAACCTACATCACTGGCATTGGCACCTCGTTTACCCGTTCACAGCATCACAGAGAGCCATCGTTGCTAAAGACCGTCGCGGCGAGCTCTTCTTCTACATGCATCAACAACTTATTGCTCGGTAACTATTCGCCTGTTTATTTACATTACCTACATATATGCCAAAACATTTTCCTCTGAAGGTTTTGTTATTTTTACGGGGTAGCTGGTTAGACAAAGCCTCAAAATGTTTTTTTTTAGAAAAGAATAGCTCTAGCAGATAGGTACCTACAACGTCAACGGCTTTGCCCGCGTGAGATTTTTCTCTTCGTCGGATAAGTGCATGAGGATAATGTCTGATCGTTATTAATTTCTTAGTTACAACTGCGAGCGTCTCAACAATTCTCTGAAGAGAGTAAAGAAGTTCAGCAACTGGAGGGAGCCAATCCCCGAGGCTTACTTCCCCAAACTGGACAGTCTAACGTCATCGCGCGGCTGGCCGCCACGGCAGGCGAACATGAGCTGGCAAGACCTCAACCGTCCCGTTGACGGACTTAATATCACCATCAGCGACATGGAAAGATGGAGGAGGAATGTTGAGGAAGCTATCGCTACCGGCACGGTGACTAACGTAAGTATCTATCTAATAATATTGAACAGTACTTTCATAATTTATTGACGTCAACCTGCTTTATGAACACGAAAGTCCAACCATTGTAACCAAATAATTATTGCAGGCTGACGGTACAACCAGCCCTCTGGATATCGACAAGCTCGGCAACATGCTGGAGTCGAGCATCCTATCCCCGAACAGGGAGCTGTACGGCAGTATACACAACAACGGACACAGCTTCTCTGCCTACATGCACGACCCTACACACCGTTTTCTGGTAAGTGACCCGCGCAATTTCAGGAATAAACTTGCAGTAACATAAATCCATCAACGTACCGAAACGATTATTTTGCGAAATATTACCAAAAAAACGGATTTTCAGGACCTTTAACATTTAATAAAAAATACGTGTAAAAACACCTAGGTACTACTACTCTGCTGTATCGCCCATCTACTCGGGATTTTTTTTCGCAAACAAACTTATTTTCCTGGGCTACAAGTAGGTAGGTACTTTACTAACAAAGGAAGTGAAGGAAGTTGTTCAACAATTGTCAGACGCTACAAGAAAACACATAAAATGTTTCAAATTCATCTGTACAACGATATCATTTCATTTTCTTTTCTGCCTTCGCATTTCGCGTCTATCTAGCAGTTTCCCGCGGCAGCAACCGTACAACATCGTTGTGCTATATTCAAAAAGTCTTGCTATTTATTTCGTGTAGGCGTAAATTACTTAACAATATATTTTTTTTATATAAGTATTCTACTTTAACTTGCAGGAAAGCTTTGGAGTCATCGCTGATGAAGCAACTACGATGCGTGATCCGTTCTTCTTCCGTTGGCACGCGTGGATCGACGACATCTGCCAGTCGCACAAGGAGTCGTCCTCTGTACGCGCTTACACTCGCTCGGAGGTAGATTATTTTTTGGAAAAAATAATAATTACAAGAATTAATTAACAGACATGAAGCTAATATAGTACTTATACATGACCAAGTTTTAATGGCGCATTTATAGCACTTACTAAATTCTCTATCTTTTTCAGCTTGAAAACCCTGGTGTTCAAGTAACATCCGTGGCGGTGGAGAGTGACGACGGCCAGCCTAACACAATGAACACCTACTGGATGTCCAGTGATGTCGACCTCTCTCGAGGCTTGGACTTCTCCGACCGTGGTCCCGTATATGCCAGATTCACTCATCTTAATAACCGACCGTTCCGTTACGTGTAAGTAAGCTATGCATGATCAAAACTAAAAAGCATCATAATTTAGGCACCCTTATTATCAATAATATTTTTCAGTATCAACTGTAACAACACTGGTCCCGCCCGCCGTACAACATGTCGTATCTTCATCGCGCCTAAGTTTGACGAACGCAACTTAGCTTGGGCTCTCTCCGACCATCGCAAGATGTTCGTGGAAATGGACAGATTCGTGATTCCATGTGAGTGTACATGTATATAAAGAGTGGCTATAGTTTAGCGTTCTACTCTAGCGACTTTAGTATGGTGGGTGTTGCGTCTGGAATATTCAACCGCAGGTCAGATTGGACGCCATCTAGGGAACGAGAAAAAGACTGGGAGATTGTCGGAATCCCCTATTTACACTGGCATTGCAATGTTCCAGTGAACGCCGGCCAAAACACCATCACACGTTTATCGACGCAGTCTTCCGTGACGATTCCGTTCGAGCAGACGTTCCGCGACCTGTCAGCGCAGAGCAACGACCCCCGCCGGCCCACTCTCGCAGAGTTCAACTTCTGCGGCTGCGGCTGGCCCCAGCACATGCTCGTCCCCAAGGGCACTGAAGCAGGAGCTGCCTACCAGCTCTTCGTTATGCTCTCCAACTACGATCTTGACAGCGTAAGTACTCCTCATGCCTCTTACTTAGGTACGATATAATACGAGCAGACAAGTAGTAGTCTTCTTACCAATATATTTTAATCACCCAGGTGGAGCAACCCGATGGCTCACAGCTCAGCTGCGTTGAAGCATCGAGCTTCTGTGGTCTGAAAGACAAGAAGTACCCTGACCGCCGCGCTATGGGCTTCCCCTTCGACAGACCGTCAAGCACGGCCACTAACATTGAAGACTTCATTCTACCCAACATGGGACTGCAGGATATCACAATTCGCCTGACTAACCAAGTTGAGGCGAACCCAAGGAACCCGACTACTAACTGATCTTGTTTTGATTTGTACCTACATGATGATGAGATGTACAACTCAGTAATTGACAAGACAAGACAAGGACATACCTAAAAAAATATTAATGTTAAGTATCGCATCATAAACAAAATAAAGGCTGATTAATTATGTTACAAGAACAATGTAAATACTGTAAATAAAATTAGGAATTATGTTGAATCTAGATATAGACCCGTTTACTAGTATAGATAGAATTATAATTTAAAAAAATATTATCAAATAAATCATAATGAAAAATATTTGGCTGTATTTTTCATTTAGTACTTAATAGGTCATAGGTGTTAAATAGTTTTATAGCGGTGTGGCAGGAACAGAAAGCATACAAAATCATGTCAAGAATCAACATTTATTATAACCTTAAAATAAACAAAAAATATTTTAAATAACATCAATAAATAATTGAATACTCAATAGACTTAAACTGAAGTACAATAGATTAATTACTTATTATCAATATTTCAATATTAGACACTTACACCCTAAACAAGTTACTAGTTATTTATCCAACATGTGAGGAAAGTTCGTTTTTCCTATGAGTTTTGATTTTGAGTCTTGAGCGAACGAAGGATTGAAAAATAGAATCACGAGCGCAGCGAGTGATTATAAATTAATAATGAACTTGCTCACATGTTGCATACAAAACTTTTCACCACGACCAGCAAGAAAGTATTCAGTCATCATAGGTAAATAAATTAAATAGACACAAAGCAAATCAAAATAATTCTTTATTTTTTAAAATATCTGTGAAAGTTAACATAAAAAAATCAGGCAAGGTTAGTTTCTGAACTGGATCATTACTTTCCTCACTGTTCAAACAGTGAGGAAAAACCAACTTTCCTCACTGTTCAAGCAGTGAGGAAAAACCAACTTTCCTCACTGTTTTCGTAGAGGAAAGACACTTCTTTCGTGCGGGAGTGGTGAAAAATATATTACTATACTTGATTCATTTTACTAGATCCTACCTAAGTCAATAATTTCCTTTCTGAAGGTCTGAGTCTGCCTATGTTTAAAGTGAAAATTACAAAAAATAGACCTCCAGAAAGAGAATGCTTCTCTCTGAACACACTATGGCCAAGTGCTAATATTTGTGAACCTAGGAGTGCTCCGTCAGCTTACCTGCAGAAGAAATACACAATGTTAGAAGTTCCATTAATAAATACAATGTATTAAAACTGATAAAATTCTTTATCAGCCCTATCATTTACTATCACATTGTTATCAAAACAACATTTATTGGCTCATGTTGATTCTCATCATTTTAGTGTTATATTTTGGCAATCAATCAATCATCTTCAATTAACAAAAAATAATATTATCCTATTTTATTAAATATTTCATCATCTTAATTTCAGTCAAAAGACGTCCACTGCTGGTCATAGGCCTCCCCCATCTCCCATTTTAATCTTTAGTTCAGAATTAATAAGTGATTGATCATAAATTATTTCATGTTATAGCAAACCCATATTTTTTAGTTTTCAGAAAATGGAGGTTCTCAATTCAATTGAATCTAACATTTTATGTAAGTGCTGTCGAATTTAGACCTTCCTTTAAAAACAAGCTTAATTATTATTTTGTCGCCACTTTAAAAATAAAGACACTAGTCACTTTGTCTTCATCATTAGATTAAGGTACTTACCTACAATATATCAATAAAATTATTGAGTGCTCATTAGAAGATGTCTGATTGAAAAATCCTTTGGGTACAGTGAAACTTTATAAAGAAATGAATGCTTCTCACCTGTCATGAATAACGCAGAAACATGGTTTGACCTGGAAAATGAAAAATAAGGAGGGCGATTAACCAAAAAGATATCTAATAAGTTGGTATTTTAGTATGACTAGGAAAATCAGGCCTATCATTTAATATCACGTGTTAATATCATATAAACACTTTTCGGCTCGTGTTATTGTCATCATTGTATCTTGTACCTATCTATCTAACTACCAAATAAGTAGCAGTTATCAGCACCTCATCGATTTATTTGCTTTTGTACAAAAGACGTGCCGCCCGCGTGGCAACCAAATAATCTTATCGCGCAGTAGGTATTGGTACCTAATAAGTAAACATAAGTAAAAAAATCTTATCTCAAACACAATCGAAAGAAGTGATTGGAATTTAATCTTAATACTAAGATAATCCCTAGAATTAAATTTCTGTAAGATGAGGTGTAAGCATGGCACGTGGTGAAAATGACCACGGGGAAGTGATGTAGACGATGCAGTTATAGATAATAATATGTTGAATCTTATACATGTACTCCTATAGTCTAACCATCATTACCTAATAAAATTTGATTTTAAATTACTAATTTATTATAACCAACCTTTGTGCCCCATAAATAAAGCGCTTCCACCAGCGCGCCGACGCCGACCTCGCCTCGCGCGCGCTCGCCCGAAAGATGAATCAGATCAAATCAGATGAATGAACCTACAGTGTGACCATCTTAAAATGACCGATTCTGCCATTGTTTGGTTTGAAACCTGCCAAATCTTGCCAAAGACGAGTAAAAAACATTGACTTATATAACATGGACTTGAAATGTTTGACTATAGAAAAAACAGTTATACAAATACGAGGCATATCGACGCCAAAATCAAAAAAATACTGCTATCTCTTTTTAACTTTAATAAATTTGCCTAAGTGAAAAAGGATAATAGTGTTTTTGACAGTTACTATATTGGCAGCCCTACATTTTCTAGTCATTGAAATACCTATTTGCGGCCGGTTCGCCATTTTATCCTCTCGGTGTTTGGTACCAAAGTTGGGTACGTAACCTGTCAAATGATCTTGTGTTGTGGTTAAAATTTGTGAATTTTGGAGTTATTTGCTGTGTTATTGCGTTTAAACTCGGCCCTATGGTGGAAATCATCAATAGCAAGATGCCCAATTGCAATATAATCGGATCATCAAAAGAAGCGGACATCACCCGAAAATAACTTTGCACCAGTATGTACATACATTTCAGCTGAAATTACTTTAGATTTAGACGATAAACAAAAGATTCTGCATTCGTTGAAGAGCTTCAACATTAAAGAATTCATATTTTCCCTTTTGCCATTATTTTCAACAGTTTTACTTCACGAAATCATTTTCTTGTTATTGAAGGGATAGAGTAGTGCATTTAGACATTTTATTTATCGATAATGCTATTTTATGTTTTTTTTTTATTGGTATTATGTTTTACTTTCAAGGTTGCCTGCTAATAAACGAAAAAAGAAAAACTATTGGTGTGGAAAGTTTAAAGAAGGCCACATATTTTTGTTCTTTTCACTTTGAAGAATAATGTTTCAAGCGGATACTCAATAAAGTAACATTATGTGACGATACTTTACCTTCACGAACCTTATTGGTAAGTTACATGTTATATATTTGTCCAACATGATTCTGTAGTGGCTGGTGTTGAAAATGATGGTGATGTCCTCATTTGCAATATTTGTTTGTTTGGTAACAAAGAGTGATGTAAAGAATGTGTTTGAGTGTGGTCTTAAGACTTAAGATCAATTAAAAATTCTATTAATAAAATCAAGAAACAATAAAAATACTAATATTTTTTTTGCTTATTTACAGCCTGCGATTTGAACAAATAATGTGGCAATATCTGGCATTTTAAATGAGAATGATCAAAATCAGACAAACTCACAATCTAAAAGAGTTATAGATGAATTTGAGATACAAATATTATGGGAAGAAATCTACTGAAAGCATATCACATAGAAATTACCTGAACAAAATTGTATTGTTCAGAACTGAATGAGATTGATTTCTTTAATATAACTTTATTATAATTAGTGTTGACTTTTAATTAAAACCCACAATCATTTGCTTGTTAGAAACTTAGCATCAAAATATTAATCATGGTGGCTCCGCCAATTTTCAAAATTTCTTTTTCGCTCGTTATCCGTGAAATTCAAATCTTTATGTTGATTAAAATGAGATACACAAAGATAAAATAATAATAATATAAATTACAATATTTCATTTAAAAATTACCATCTGCGGGCCATTGACGGAGCCACCTTTTAGAGGTATGAGGAACAGGGTGTAAAATTCATTCATCCTCTATAGAAAAGGGAGGACCCTCCGACCGACGGGTGTCGTGTCTGGCGGGCAACTGTTCGATAGATTTTTTGAACTGAAAACTTCTTTAGGCGCGTTGAGCACTTTTTGGGTGAGCAAAAATAATGGAGTCCCGTCATCTTCACAGGACGTTTTCCAAGAGCTATATGTATACTGTGTATATATGTGTATTTTTTGGGTGAATAAAAAGCGTGAAACTCGTGTCATCGTCATCGCACACTTCCTATGAGCTATATGTATACTGTGTATATATGTAATATCGGCAATGAGATGAACTTGTTGCATGGTATACAATGGACGGAAATCAGTTACAGAATACTAGTTCGATAAAAAGCTGTAAGTATATAATATCTGTCCGGTTTCAACCTATTATAATGGGAAACATCAAAATAAGTTCTACTGTTTAGCCGCGAAATAATGACGAAGCAATTAAATTAAACAAACAAATGAAAGCCATCAGTTAGATAAATTGGGGTATTTTTACCCGTAAATATTGTACTGTGACATTATGGAAACATTCTCACAATCTTTTATCGATATTATAACATAGAAATATCGATAAGGGCTGCCCTAGTAGACGCCATTTTATCCTCTCAGTAAAGTGTAGGTATGGCACGTTTTTCTTGTAGGTATGCCAAGTCCATGTTTTATATGTCAATGGTAAAAAATGACTAAATATTGCCAACGTTGTTTAGCGTTGTAATAACTAGTATTGCCAACCTTATTTCACGTAGTAGTAGTAAAAAAATACACTTTTGTTTTACCTAATATATTTTTATTATTAATTTAAGTCAAATTTAAAGCAGACGGATGGACCCGGGACAGCGGAGGCTTAGTAAGAGGTTGCCGTTGACACCCTTTGGGTAGGTATGGTTATTGATAGCGGCATGCTCCTTTTAAACGGACAGTCGTGTTGTTCATTTGCAGTTGCAGGCTTCACAAAAGGCCACGTCCAGATCATCACTAACATTGGAAATGTACGACATGTATGTATGTCACGTTCTTTTCTATACGCTCTTTCTTATCTGCGTTTCATCTTCTAGTTATCAATAAAAAAATATCTACACAATAACTACCGATCGTCGTGAAACAGAACCGACACCAAAATATCTACGACTGATTGAAATATCAACCATAAACTGACTTATAGAGAACACTCGTTTTACGATAATCTACTTAATAACTTATTAAATTAATGTTCTTAGTTTAATAAGATACAAACATAGCACGAGAAGTATAGGGGAATCTCCAACGTTCTGTCCAGGCAATTTGAAATTTATTTTCTACATTGCAATACTGCCAAAAACTGCAAATTTTATAAAACGCTAACCAAATATGCCAGACCATCAAGCCATCAGAAACACATCTATGTATCCGACTGAAAGACTTGTATCTATGGTCAAGAATAAAAATTATTAAAAAAAAAACAAGCCATCAATCATCTCCAAAATGTACTCTGTGGAATGAATGAAGAATGAAATGAACGAAAATGAATCATAGGCACAGTAATGTCAATTATTGCGATTTCGCAATAATTTCATTAGCATGTGAATTCTTGAGACATAGCATGCTAGTTGCTATTGCTATGCTATTTGCTAATATGACGATAATTGATATTAATGAAGTATGTGAATTTTGTTAATACTTCTACTATTACCTCCTATTGTTTATAGGTAGATATTAAGTTCACACTATTATCTATTTAAGTACAATAATAAGCACAAGACGAAAGAATTTAATTACTGTATAACTAAATTAACGAATACGTAAACTAAACTCTCACTATCACTTGCCAAAACGTACTGAACTTTGGCACAAAACGACGCGCGCCAAGCGCGTGTCACACCAAATATTATTAAATAATCACGAATTCATTCAATCAATACACGACCTTAAGTACGAACAACTCAAAGACAATAAGGTAATAATTGCTAAACAGCAATCTTCGCACCGCCCTGCTAAATCTGCTAATGCTAATAATTTAAATATAATAATACAATCACAAGCATTCATTCAATATACAACCCTAAGTACGCGCAAATCAAAGTTATTAAGATAACAATTGCATAACCCATTCTTAAATTCGCAGAACCTGCTAATAAATTTCACTTGCGAATTCACGAGAAACGGTCAAGTGAAACCGATAGATTTAGTATTCCCGACTTCCCGTGGGTGCGACGGAGAGCGCACGCTACCGCTGCGTGCGTCGACGCTCTGACGTATGATAGTATCAAAAAATACGAAGCGATTAATTCATTTAGCATTTCACAGAATTTCGCAACTACATTTCATTTGCTATATGCTAAATGAGCAATCGCATGCTAACAATGAATGCGAATGCTAATTAATCCATCACTAATAGGCACCAATCAATGGCATGCTTTAAGAGCTAGCTCTCATGATTGGAACTCCACCAGCTTGCCCGTTTGCCCGTTGCCAAGTGCGGATTCCCAACTAAGAAGCAGGAGCTTCTGGATACGATCTTTTTTTTTTCGAAAACCATGTATCAAAGAATCACTTCAAGGAAGATCGTCCAGGATAAATTGGTGTGGAACAGGACAAAGTGGCTACTCTATGCCATAAAACTGGATAAGTTTTTAGCTCCAAAGGGATATCGAAATTTGTACCAGGTTAAATCGCGCAACGAAAAAGATTTATTTATTTGAATAATTTAATTTAAAAAATGTTAAATCAGATGATTAAATACTATTTGTGTTGATGCTTATTAGATATTTAATTATAGTGAAAAATAAATAATATTTTTTATCCTTAAAAGTGGTTTTATTACTTTATTTTTATGTTTTTAACAGTGGTCGTAATCTAGCTTACTAGTGGTCGTCAACTGAACAAAGTGGTCGATAACTAGCATTTCGGCTATTTTTGCACATTTTCCATAATTTTTCATAATTTATGAATGGAAGCGTGATATTTTATATTTTATTTCACAACTAGACTATATTTAGTACCAATTTACATAGTCGGCAACTATTTTGCGTGTAAATGGCGTATATTTTGATTCGTTCAAAGTTAGCAACTCAACTAACTGGTCGCCATCCGGCGCAATCACCCTAATTACACTTTCATGCAATATTAACGGCAAGCCAGAACTACAAACTTGACAGCAGAGTGACTACCCAAAGTCAACCAGTTTGCAGATCTATTGCAGGTCCAACCGTAACCTAGCGACAATAATAGTAGATTATGCACCGAGGGGCTAAAGTTGTGTCTTATGTCACGAGCGTCATATTGAATCTCGAGCGCAATGAAGGATTCGGGATTTAACTCCCGAACGCAGCGAGGGAGTTAAGAGTTTAACTCACGAGCGAAGCGAGGGAGTTAATACAAGAATCCTGAATGCAGCGAGGGATTCAAGCTAGCCCAAGGCAAAGATACCTTTAGCCCAGAGGAGGATACTCTACTTTTTACACCTACTGTGAGAAAATAATAGCCATAGTACGAAAAACAAAGTATTTATCAAATAAACAAACAGTAAGAATAACATATTTAGAACTAGTTAGTTATATGCACTTACATATTAATTGAAGATAATGGTAGGTAACATTTGAGACATTAGTCCAGTTGTGCAAAGATAAAGTTAAGTTTTTATTTGGTACATTTATAGATGTTGATTTGGAATTTATTTGAGTATTGCTCGTCAAGGCTTCAGAATCTTGTATTTGAAAAAAAAAAAAAAGAAAAAAAAAAAAAAATTAATAACTTTTTTTTTTTTAATCGAGAATATCATCCACGCGTAGTAAAGGTATCGAGAATAGCTTTCCTCTTTCTGGCACCAAAGGGTGTTTGTTAGTACTATACTGCCAATTTTGCTGAGCATGTGAGATTCCCATTGACATATAAAACATGTTAATAACAAATTAATAATAAAAATATATTAGGTAAAACAAAAGTGTATTTTTTTACTACTACTACGTGAAATAAGGTTGGCAATACTAGTTATTACAACGCTAAACAACGTTGGCAATATTTAGTCATTTTTTACCATTGACATATAAAACATGGACTTGGCATACCTACAAGAAAAACGTGCCCTAACTACACTTTACTGAGAGGATAAAATGGCGTCTACTAGGGCAGCCCTTATCGATATTTCTATGTTATAATATCGATAAAAGATTGTGAGAATGTTTTCATAATGTCACAGTACAATATTTACGGGTAAAAATACCCCAATTTAACTAACTGATGCCTTTCATTTGTTTGTTTGATTTAATTGCTTCGTCATTATTTCGCGGCTAAACAGTAGAACTTATTTTGATATTTCCCATTATAATAGGTGAAACCGGACAGATATTATATACTTACAGCTTTTTATCGAACTAGTATTCTGTAACTGATTTCCGTCCATTGTATACCATGCAACAAGTTCATCTCATTGCCGATATTACATATATACACAGTATACATATAGCTCATAGGAAGTGTGCGATGACGATGACACGAATTTCACGCTTTTTATTCACCCAAAAAATACACATATATACACAGTATACATATAGCTCTTGGAAAACGTCCGGTGAAGATGACGGGACTCCATTATTTTTGCTCACCCAAAAAGTGCTCAACGCGCCTAAAGAAGTTTTCACTTCAAAAAATCTATCGAACAGTTGCCCGCCAGACACGACACCCGTCGGTCGGAGGGACCTCCCTTTTCTATAGAGGATGAATGAATTTTACACCCTGTTCCTCATACCTCTAAAAGGTGGCTCCGTCAATGGCCCGCAGATGGTAATTTTTAAATGAAATATTGTAATTTATATTATTATTATTTTATCTTTGTGTATCTCATTTTAATCAACATAAAGATTTGAATTTCACGGATAACTAGCGAAAAAGAAATTTTGAAAATTGGCGGAGCCACCATGATTAATATTTTGATGCTAAGTTTCTAACAAGCAAATGATTGTGGGTTTTAATTAAAAGTCAACACTAATTATAATAAAGTTATATTAAAGAAATCAATCTCATTCAGTTCTGAACAATACAATTTTGTTCAGGTAATTTCTATGCGATATGCTTTCAGTAGATTTCTTCCCATAATATTTGTATCTCAAATTCATATTAACTCTTTTACATTGTGAGTTTGTCTGATTTTGATCATTGTCATTTAAAATGCCAGATATTGCCACATATTTGTTCAAATCGCAGGCTGTAAACAAGCAAAAAAAATATTAGTATTTTTATTGTTTCTTGATTTTATTAATAGAATTTTTAATTGATCTTAAGTCTTAAGACCACACTCAAACACATTCTTTACATCACTCTTTGCTACCAAACAAACAAATATTGCAAATGAGGACATCACCATCATTTTCAACACCAGCCACTACAGAATCATGTTGGACAAATTTATAACATGTTACTTACCAATAAGGTTCGTGAAGGTAAAGTATCGTCACATAATGTTACTTTATTGAGTATCCGGTTGAAACATTATTCTTCAAAGTGAAAAGAACAAAAATATGTAACCTTCTTTAAACTTTCCACACCAATAGTTTTTCTTTTTTCGTTTATTAGCAGGCAACCTTGAAATTAAAACATAAAACCAATAAAAAAAAAACATAAAATAGCATTATCGATAAATAAAATGTCTAAATGCACTACTCTATCCCTTCAATAACAAGAAAATGATTTCGTGAAGTAAAACTGTTGAAAATAATGGCAAAAGGGAAAATATGAATGCTTTACTGTTGAAGCTCTTCAACGAATGCAGAATCTTTTGTTTATCGTCTAAATCTAAAGATATTTCAGCTGAAATGTATGTACATACTGGTGCAAAGTTATTTTCGGGTGATGTCCGCTTCTTTTGATGCCACATCCGATTATATTGCAATTGGGCATCTTGCTATTGATGATTTCCACCATAGGGCCGAGTTTAAACGCAATAACACAGCAAATAACTCCAAAATTCACAAATTTTAACCACAACACAAGATCATTTGACAGGTTACGTACCCAACTTTGGTACCAAACACCGAGAGGATAAAATGGCGAACCGGCCGCAAATAGGTATTTCAATGACTAGAAAATGTAGGGCTGCCAATATAGTAACTGTCAAAAACACTATTATCCTTTTTCACTTAGGCAAATTTATTAAAGTTAAAAAGAGATAGCAGTATTTTTTTGATTTTGGCGTCGATATGCCTCGTATTTGTATAACTGTTTTTTCTATAGTCAAACATTTCAAGTCCATGTTTTATATGTCAATGGAGATTCCAAATTCAAATCACATTATTGACCAGCGGGTCATAATGAAATCCAGTACAACATTATTGACCGGCTGTGCCCCCGGCCACTAATGACTTACTTTAGGTTAAGGTTGCTTGACATAATAATTTGACATTTTCGAGCAGGTGGTGTGAAAAATTGTTTTAGCGTAGTGATAGTAACTTACGTTAGCGTACGAAGAAAAATAATGATTGGCGTAGACAGAGAATGGTCTACGATGATTGGTCATTTCGACATCGGAAAAACTCGGACCCACGATTTTATCCGAATGCGTAGGGTCCAAGATGACGTTTATGACAATAAATTATGATACCTAACTGTTGCACAAAAACATAGATTACCGAGTATGTTATTATACCATGGATTACCGTTTTATTATAGTATTCTTTGCTGTCACTGTCTTCGGGTTTTCAGAATGAGCTCTAATTTTTCCAATGCACTTTAGACATTGGCAGAATAGTCGACATCGGCTTTGCTTACCATTTAATCAAAATAGAATAGAGCTCTAGTTCAAAGGTCAGTATCAAACAGAATTGGCCAGAATCCGGCAGTTGGGACTCGAGGTGGCCTTGCACAAGTCTGAGGCCATGTGTTTTCATGGTCCTCGGAACGCGCCACCGTCGGGTTCCCAAATAACGGTAGGAGGGGTTCACATCGGCGTCGAGTCGACGATGAAGTACCTGGGACTCGTCCTCGACAGTCGGTGGAACTTCGTGGAGCATTTCCGACGTTTGGCTCCCAGACTGGACCGGGCCGGGGCTGCCTTGAAACGGCTCCTGCCCAATCTAGGGGGTCCAAACGCCTCCTGCCGGAGGCTATACGCGGGGATCGTGCGGTCCATGGCCCTGTGCGGGGCACCGGTGTGGGCGCGTTCGTTGAGGCGGCGGCCTGCCCGCCGGTTGAACGCGTCCCAGAGGGTCATGGCCACCCGGCTGGTCCGGGGATACCGCACGGTCTCCGGTGAGGCGGCGAGCCTCCTTGCCGGATTGCCGCCATGGGATCTGGAGGCAAAAGTCCTCGCGCATATTTGGGAGTGGCGCGGGGAGGCGAAACGCCGGGGCTTGACTCCGATGCCGCGAGAAATCGCGGCACAGCGGACAGAGCTCCGACGGGATCTCATGGCGTCATGGAGAGTGCGATTGTCGCAACCCAGTGCTGGGCACGCCACTATTGCGGCGATAAGTCCCCTCTTTGAGGAGTGGCTGGAGAGGCGCCACGGCGTCCTCACCTTCCGCCTGACGCAGGTCCTCACCGGACACGGCTGTTTCGGGAGGTACCTGTTTCGGATAAGGCGGGAGGAAACGCCCGGGTGTCATCACTGCGTGGATCGCCCGGAGGACACGGTGGAGCATACGGTGGAGGTATGCCCGGCTTGGGCAGAGCACCGCCGTGTCCTCGTGGAGGCGATCGGTGGCGGGGATCTCTCGCGTCCGGCCCTGGTCCAGGCCATGGTACGGAGCGAGAGGGCATGGGAGGCCGTCACCTCCTTCTGCGAAGCAGTAATGCTCGCGAAGGAGGAGGCGGAGCGCGTGAGGGAGAGGCAAATTTCGCGCCCTCACGCCCCTAGCCGCCGCAGGAGGAGACGCCCTGGGCGTCGGGAATCTATTGCCGATTCCCGGCCACCGTAGGCGCGGGCTTGCGGACGGTGAGCAATGGGTAGCTCGCCGTCCGGTAAGGACCAAGCCCGGGTCGACGGCGCGTTGTGTTCCACGCGCGCCTCAAAGAGTGTCAGCGAGTGAAGGGGTCTGATGAGACCATTGCCTGCCGGGGTTGCGGGAAAGTCCGAAAGGGATACCGTGGCCCCCTGGCATTGCACAGGCAACAGAAGGAACACGGGTGGGTTTTAGTCAGTAAGAGTCTGACACGCCCTCCCGCTCCACCCAGAGCGGGAGACGTCAATTGATGATTTCCCACCCAAAAAAAAAAAAAAAAAAAAAAAAGTATCAAACAGATTGGATAAACTTAAGCAACATTGTATCGATTTATAATTGACAACTTATTAATCAGCCTTCAACCTCTATGGATAATAGTATTTCCGATTTGAATTTCTTTATTTTGCATAAAATATGGTAGGTACATAAAAGGTCATAAAATATAAAAAGTTCCACATAATTTGCTTACTTACATAATTCAGCATGCAAAAAAAAACCATAAAATAAAATTATAGTACAAAAATGTAAAAAATCCTTAAAATTACGTTATTTAATTATATTACTACTTACTAGTGAGATCGTATTTCGAACTTTGCTTAAAATTTAAGAACTCACTTAATGTTTATAACGTTTAATAAAGAGCCATAATCTTAAGTTTCTTCGTAAAGTAGTTTAGTGGCAGCTCTCTGATCTGTTTGGATATTTGGTTAAAGATTTTGACAGACATATTGTAACAATTGTTTTGAACTAGTGTGCTTCTACATCTGGTTCGATTATTAGGTTTGAGTTCGTGTTTAATCGTGTAATCTTGAATGTATAAAACTGCAAAATTGAAAAGTTTGAAAGTGGCGCATCAATTAAAGTCCGTGACTGTAGAGACGCCAGCAGGTCAACCTACCCGAAACTGTCAAATTTTCCCAATCAACTTTGAACCTTATGCTGTAATAATAAAGTTGAAAATCTATTAAAGAAATTTG
This sequence comes from Xanthia togata, assembly GCA_963853775.1. Classification (NCBI taxonomy): domain Eukaryota; kingdom Metazoa; phylum Arthropoda; class Insecta; order Lepidoptera; family Noctuidae; genus Xanthia; species Xanthia togata. The sequence continues at coordinate 17,340,178 of OY970809.1, forward strand.
ACAGATTGTAGTAGGTTGATGTGCTGACGTCATTGACTTATAAAACAATGAGTTTGTATGCCAATGAGTCTCAATGACTTCTATGATTTTTATCTCAATGTGACGTCTGTACATACGGAATTGACAGTGTCATAAATCGTTATCTAAGGCACAGAGTACATTTATCTAAGGGAGAACATGTTTTTCATCTACAATGTTATGTTTATTAACTTGACATTGGCTAAATGCAGAAACCGTGCGAAGCTACAAAAAAAAAAAAAAAATGTTATGTTTGTTTTAGGCTGTTGGTTGGTATATACTACGTGGAGCAGGACGCTTGACATTTCTTAAAACCACGTAAAGAGTGTCATGTTCTTTACCCGTATACAAAAAATCAATCAAATCCAATGAATACTTTAGCCACAGGAAATTATTTTTCATTTTCTTATTTTTTAACATGATGTAGATCTGAGTCCGTAATAATAGGTAAACATTGTAAGGTCAAGAACCTGTGCAAAACGTACGATTCTATCCTCTACGTCTCAATATGCTTGAGAGACAGAGAAAGGTGTCATACGATTCCACTCTGACGCGCCCCGCCCAGTCCCACAAAATAATACTACAATTAGAAAGAAAAAGAAATATTACTTACGCAAATTATGCATTAGTAGTGCATAGACAATTGCGAGTGTGTGTGTGAGCGGAATTTTTTCGGCAAAAAGTCTCGGGACTCGGTCCAGTCAGGCGGCGCCCTTTGAGGAGCGCGCACACGGCTACTTTTTTTATCACGAGACGAGCCGCGCGCGCATTGTTGTGATTTTGTGAAAAAATTTAGTTGTTATTTGTGATTAAGACGATTTAGTGTGACTTATTGTTCAGTGTTAGTTTAATATTAGTTAATTAGGTGTCGATGTCGCTTGTGCATAATGAACAACGGTGGAAACCTTGAAAATTTAAAAATTTGACTATTGATGTAAATTCTGATTGTGATGTGTTATTATGTGATTAAATAATCAATCAGTGATCTTTTAATTAACAATGCGCAACTTAGTGAGTTTATGCCGCTAATTTGTTGTTCTCCGACTAAACTACCTACCCACGTCCACCTACGCCCCGCACCGCAGCGCAGGCGCCGCCCCCCGCCGCGTCCCGCATCGGGCCGCGCAACAGGTTAGTGACTTTTCGTAGATAAAGCGTGTTTACTTTTTATGCAGTTGATTCTGCTATTTATTTTGTTTGAAAATTGCAATTTTTCAATTTTCCATTAACTACTAATCTTCGTCTTTTAAAATGTTTCTATGGACTAGTACTGTGCTTGTTTTAATTTAATGTCGTAAGTCCAGATCCACGTTGTATGTTGGTTTTAGGTATAAATTGATCCCAACAACGGAACCTTTCATTATGCGTGATCCAATATGCACTCGGCCGGTATTAAAAAAAAAAAAAAATTGACGAAAGAAAAAACCCATGTTACTTACAGTTAAAGAATAATATAGATGATACACTGCCGTCCTCCGTTTTCAGCTTCGTCAGCTGGCTTTGCCCAATAGATAATGTCTCTTGCGAACACTGGAGCCTTGGTTCCGCTCTATCGCCTCTTTCGTATTAAAGTTGCGAATGTCATGTCGCAAAGACTTCCATATCCGTCTATTGCTCAGACTAAGGAAAAAAGAAGTCTATTGAGCTGCCAATATGACTTAGCGTCAACGGAGGTCTGCAGTGCCATTGAACGTCGTTCTGCCATGAGGTTGAGAGTTTGATCGGTAAGCTTTTGCGGCCTGTCTGTACGACGGGGTCTGAAAAATTTCGACCCGACCGCTCGGACAGTGTCCAGAACCTGTAGTTAATCTCATCCACTGACTCGCAGTTCTCCAGGCATTCAAAGCGATTTGACAACTCGAGCTGAAAGCTCTCTGGGCAGCAGATATGGGCATTTGAGGGTTGGAGCGTAGACTTCATCAAACGGGACCTTTCCAGCTTGACGTTGATATTCAATGTGCCTCTGTGATCACTGCCGGTTTTGACCCTGTTGATCACAGAGACATCATTGAATATTCGTCGCTTTGTGGTCATTAGGAAGTCTATCTCATTTCTCGTGGAACGATCGGGAATCATCCAGGTCCACTTCCTGTGAGGCGGCTTCTGAAAAAAGGAGTTCATCATAAAGAGGTCCTCCTTCTCCAGAAATTCTGCCAACCTCTGTCCCTTGGGGTTCCGTTGCCTGTACCCAAATTGCCCCACTCTCAACTCATTATCGCCTCGAATGCCCAGTTTCGCGCTGAAGTCCCCCATTACAACATTGAAATAGGTTTTAGTAGTATTTATGACCCTACTAATGTCCTCATACATAGCCTCTACTTCCTCATCTGGGCGTGCCGAGGTCGGTGCATATACCTGGATGACCTTCAGCGAGTATCTATTCGATATTCTGACTATCAGGTACGCAACCCTGCTCGACACACTTCTGATGGTAACGATGTTGTTGATGAGGGATCTGTGGACGAGAAACCCGACACCAACTTGGGACAGTTTGTCGCCCTCCCGGTAGTAGAGTAGGTTGCCGGATTTCAGGGTTATCGTGTCCTCGCCCGCTCGTCGGACTTCTGATAACCCCATGACACTCCAGTGCAACCTACCCATTTCTTCTTCCAGCTCAGCAATCAAACTCAAACTCAAACTCAAACCATTTATTTCAATTAAACCCTTTACAGGCACTTTTGAATTGTCAAAGAGTCAGTTAGTCAGAAAGTTGAAGCTAGTTGCCCAATCTTCTCGTCAGTCCTCAAGGTGCGTATATTGTGTGTTACCAGGGCAAGTCGTCGTTGAGGGTCGTAGCCATTCCGCCTCCGGGGATTCTTAGCCCCCCCTGCCCCGCCGTCACCCTGACCGCTACCGTAGCTTGGAACAGCGGGGCTACCGGAAACTGGGGGGCTGGTTTTCTTTGGACTTTGCATTGAGAGGTTTTTGCCAATACTCGCCACGCTTGGCAGGCGGGTTGGCGAGCGCAGTTTTTTTTAGGTTTCACATGCAGACGCCGCAGCCCGCCGCGTGCTACAGGAGTTAGTCGGCTCGTACGACACGCCTCCTGTTGGGGGGTGGGGAAATGTATTCTTTACGGCTGTCCCCGACACGGCGCCAACAGTTTCATTAACAGGATATTAATGCCCGATAATATTTCATAAAACCGTGACATTTCATGATGACATTATGATGGACTCACATATAAATATAATCAACAATATAAGTAATATGCATAGTGTTTTGCCCACCCATATTTGACCAATTCCAGTACATGGTGTTCGTAAAAAAGATAGATCGAGCTCTCATGATCGCTCTACTATTGGTAGTCGAATTATAGATCAAAGAGTAAGAGAAAGAGAGAACTCTTTGATCTATAATTCGACTACCAATAGTATAAGTGAGGAATTCACGGAGACGCGCCCCACTCTTCTTTCTAAACGCACTTACTGTACTGTAAAGCTACGGTTTCTTAAAAATGCGGTGGCCGCAATTTACGGCGAATGACGTCACGGAAACTGATTTGTTGATTATGATTTTATGAAAGTAAGTTGGTGTGGTTTCCTAGAGAACATTGTTGACACCGTGATGCAAAACCCGCCCCCACTTACTGAGAAGAGTGACCTCACACATTATGAAATAGCATTTCCATGACAAAAAAGTGTAGGCACTGCGTCATTGTGTGTCAGACATCTAAAATGAAAATTTTCATCCTCAGACTCCAACTCTGAACTGCTTAGTTCTGAATATTAGGGGTTAAGTATGAAATTACCGATTTGTACAAAAAAATTGAAATTCGTTTTTTTTTTTTTTAATTTAACCTACATAATTAATTAATCAAAAGAATTACCATTATTATCATTGCTGCCATCTAATAGGAAGGTCATTTATGCCTTTGTGATAGAACTCTAATGATCTAGATTCGACAAACTGTGTGAAAGCGTTTTGTAGGTACTGCCTCCTGAGGAGTAAACTTTTTATCACGTAGAAAATTGTCCAAATCACGAAAAAAATGGTAGTCCGTTGGAGAAAGGTCTGGCTAATATGGAGGGTGACGAATGGTTTCTAATTGCAGTTCCTGTAGAGTTAAAACGGTTTCTCGTGCTGTATGAGGTCTCGCGTTATCATGGAGCAATAATGGTGAAGATCGATTCACGAGTCGGGGCTGTTTCACTGGTAGTTTTGCTATCATTGTTCGGAGTTTGGCACAGGAGACATCTGCCGTTATTGCTTGACCAGATCGGAGAAAGCTATAGTGAATAACACTATACTGAGACCACCAAACAGTTTACCTTTTTATTGGTAAGCTTTGCTTTAGGTCACTGGTGCGGCGTTTGACCTGGGGTCAGCCATTGCATTTTTCGCTTACGGTTATCGTAAAGAATCCACTTTTCATCACGTCACAATTCGATCCAATATTCCTTCATTTCTGCATCGATTCAACAAGGCAACACAAGTTTCAACACGCGTTTCTTTCTGCAGATCAGTCAAATCATGAGGCACCCATTTCTTATATTTTTTTATTTTATTGATTTGACGCAAATGAGTCAATATTGTAAGGTAATGGTAAGGTAACGTTAAACCATGCCGCTAATTCCTGGGCAGTTTGGCTCGGATCGGCTTCCACCATCACGTTCAATTCATTGTTATTCACCTGTGTGGGCGGTCTTCCACGTGGTTCGTTCTTCAAATCAAATTTTCCATCACGAAAGCGTTTAAACCAAAATCGCACGATGCGTTCATTAGCAGTCCCCTCTCTAAACGCAACATTGATATTGCGAGCTGTTTCTGCCGCGTTAGTTCCGCTTCGGAACTCGTATTGTTCTTTACACCATAACTACAGTGAAGTCCTTAGCAAAGACTTCCGCTTAACTTACGCTTGCGTGTTTTATTAAATACAAAAACGGTAGATATGAGAACTCGAAAGAATAAAATATCACAATAACACTTAGCCCGACCCGAGGATCGAACCCGAGACCAATGCTCAGTAGTAGTCGCACTTACAATGTTACAACCACTGTGTACTAGACCTACGATGAAGATAGCCACTGTTCTAGACCTACGAGGAAGGTAATAACCACTGTATGTACTAGACCTACAATGAAGGTTATGAAGGTAACCACTCTACTACACCTACGAGGAATGTAACCACTGTATTTATGTACTAGACCTACGATGAAGGTAACCATAACCAATGTACTAGACCTGCGATGAAGGTAGGTAACTATTTAGGTACGTACGTCCCAGTCTTCTAAAATGTTTAAAAATACGTTGTGCTAATTTGCAACAGACAAAACACAAACTGTGCTGTTACAGCTGTGTGTGTACAACGTAAGTATCTTTGTTGAATAACTCTTCAAGTGTTCAGCGCCTATTTAAATTATGTGCGAAGGAAGTACCCTTTATAAGAGAAAATTACTTGTAGATTTAGTCTGTTGTTATAGGCTTATAGGTCAAGAATTATGAATACTGAAATGCTGGGCAAACTAGCGATCGTATTTAATGATCGTCAAAGTTTAATATTTGACCAATCCCGAGCGATTAGATAGGATTGGGGCCATTTTTTCTTTCAGATGACTAGAACCTGACTCATGCTATTACGAGGTACGTTTCAAATCGATGTGATTGATACTTGGAGCCACAAAATACTTTAACTTGTTGGGCCGTCAGATGGCAGGCTAGGCAATGGAAGCAAGGTATGACGTCATGGGGTCATGGCATGGCTTGGTGGCGCATAGCGATGGCGTGCGGCGTGGATGGCTAGCGTCGCGAGCGCTCTCTAGTGGCAGGGCGCAGCGATACTCCCACATATTTTTTTTTTTACTCAAACCCGCCTTAGCAACACACCGTGAGCCGTCCATTACTTCCAATTTTGTCAATGATAGTCAATGTAAATGTTAACAATATAGACTATAGAGGCTAGTTTCAGTATAGTATAAAGTACTCTGTGGAGGCTAGCTAGGTGGCTTATGAACTCAACTAAGAGTACAATATGGTCTGAGCGAAAATAACTCGAATTTTAGTTCATAGAACAGCAAGGTTATGTATCTATGGTTTATGAAAGCATTGAGAAAGCACGGGTAAAGACTTTTTAACATCAACTAGCAGTTCTGAAGCCTCTCAAAGCCCTTTCGTGGGTACCTATCTAAATTATCCAGAAGGAGCGTCCTTATTACGGAATGTATGGCAAGTCGATGCGATGTGTATTGATTTGTGCCATAAAAAATGGTTTAAAAATGAATATGTAATTAAAGATTTTTTCAATTACAGTGGTCTTTTTTATTAAATAAAAAAAATACATCATTTTCAGTTCTATAAGTACATTAACAATTCAGTAAACTTTTACCAAATCAACACTTCAATCTGGTTGACCTGAGATCAGAAATAAATAAGACCGGCGACGACGTTTGCATTGGTTTGCTAGTATCCAATAGCACTGTTGGTAGTAGATATTCAAAGAAACAGGTAATTTTCGGCTCAGTAGTACTCACTTACAATTAGTGTCTACGATTTGTAATCTAAACTTACCTACACTGTTATAATCAATTTATTTAATAATATACACGCATAATGGAAAGTATCTACCTAAGACATTTTTTTACAAATATTCTGTTAACTTAATTCATACAAGAATTAAACTAGCACAGGCTGATAGCATACAAACAGAATTATACATGAGGATGAAATAAATAAATACTCATAGAGTGCATTGGAATTAGACAAATGTTTAATTTTTGTGATTTTTTCACATTCCGTCTTACAAATACAGCAATGAGGACGACACAGATCCACATTATTATCAATCATATCAACAGATTTTACTTAATTTGTGACCATCAAACAATCACATGCCACTCAAACCACCATGATAACAGTACATATTATAAATAAGGACAAAGCTATAATATTTCTTGTGTTGTAGTGTTGACAGTAATACATAATTATTTATGCAACAGTTTTATACAGTGAATTTACAACTTGGCTTGAATTTACACTTAATTTGTGATAAAACACCATCAATAGAGAATTCATTATCTATAATTTTCACCATACTTCTGGTATTCCATTAATATTGTTAAATAAGTTTGATATATAGCTTATGTTATTTACACAATACTGCATGATACATTGGATGTGCATCCTGAGGAAGCAGGCTTGTCGGTCTACTGGTGCTAGTACAGTCTGCACACTCCCACAAATATTAATGTTATTTACCTTTAGCAGTGATAGTAACAGTTGATTTTGCAGGTTGTGGTATAATTGTAATCTCGTCACTTATTTTGAGTGGTTTCAGCAGAGCATCACCATCAGGCTTGGTTGAAGACGCAGGTGTCTTGCTCTTATCCATCACACGTTTAGCCACAACACTGTGAGCTGAGTAGACATGGTTCTCAAACTGTTTGTACATCCCAAAGGTAGCTGTGCACACCGTGCACTTGTATGAGAGATGTGCCGGCTTTAAAGTCATATTGTGGTCCCTTGAAACATGATTTAGTAGCTTCCATTGATACACTCTCCCACACACTGGACATCTGCCAGCATCCTTGCCTTTATTTGCAGCTTCTTGCATGGAACTTGTAACTAGGCCATGTGAACCAAGAAGATGCCTTTCCAAACCCTGGTCTGTAAAAAATCTGAATTGGCATTTTTGGCAATTCAATGGTGGCCTGTTATAAATCATCTTAGGATGAATTTTAACTTTGTGTATCCACTGCATGTGATTCCTCAATTGTTCTAGGTCCTTGATGTAGCCATCACAGATCTCACATATGACAAAGGTAGCCTTGGAGTTTTGTGATGATTGGGAAGAAGATGGTTGTGGGGCCCGTGGAAGTGGGGTGATTGATATCTTAGGTGTAGCATTGTTGGTCTGGTTTTGTATCATAGGATAATTGGCAATAGTGGTACCTACAGCAGGTGTGTTGTGCATGATCATGACACCACTGCGTATGATCGGCACGCCCGACACGGGCTGCGGGCGTGGCGGCCCGCTGATAGGTGGCCGGCCGCGCGGTCTGCCAAGTATAGGCATGCTTGGAATAACATTTGCCATATTTATCTGAGGCCGACTCAAATTGTTCATATTCATTTGTGTCCTACTAAAGTTGGTCTGATAGGAGCCCACCATGTTGTTACGAGCTCTTGTTAGTTTTGGTATTTTCGCTGGTGGCTCCCACTCTATTGGAGGTCCCAGATTGACATCTGGTTTGAATTTCTTTGCACATGCGATCAGATGTCGCGCTAACTTTGTCTTACTGTTATCCTCAAAGTGACAATTAGCACACTGCTGGTATGCTGGAGCTCTTTCCAACCTGCCCCTAATGTTGTGCTCTGCCTCCATGTGGAACAGTATGTCATGTGGACTACGAATTTCAAACTCACATGAATTACATTTGTAGATATTATTTCGCATATGTGGTGCTTCTAGATGATGAGCCATAACTAACATGGACTCAGTCTTAAAACTACAAAACTCACAGCGACTCTGTACAAGAGCATAGGGTGCATTTGTTTTCTTGCTGAACTCTAAGTTCTGAGTAAGTGATGCAATAGCTGCCTCAGTAGCTTTAGTGCTTCTGCCAGATTTCTTTTCCTTATATAATTTTCGGTTTTGATGTTTCAGTAGATCACTCTGCACATATTCTTGAACTAAATTAATACCAACATTGATAAAAAACTGTCCAAGGGAACAATCAAAATAACTATCTGGTTTACCACCACTGAGACCTTTAGCTATTAAGGTGATTGGGTCTTTAAGTTTATCAATAGTATCATCTCTGTCCTTGATAACTATGGCGTCGTCATCAGTGGCTTGCTCATCATCAGACTCTGAAGAGGACTCTCCATCCCAAGAATCATCATCTTCCTCGCCACGCTTCCTTTTCTGCTTTTTCTCAGACTTTTTATCCTTCACTGGTTCATCTGCACTTTTAGGTTCACTAGGTTTTTCTTCCTCCTCCTGTTCACCTCTATCGAGCCTTTCTTGCCTCTCTTTTTCTTTTTTCTCTTTTTCTTCTTTTTCTCTTTCAAGCTTTTCATGTTCTTCTTTAATTTTTAGTTCTTCCAGCTCTTTTCCTAACTTATCCACAAATTCCCTAAAAGGTTTGACGGAGGGTTTTTCATATACATAGGGAACTATAAAGGAGGGTGCTTCAACAACAAACATGTCATCAGTGAGGGATGGCAGAATGTTTGGTTGAGGTGCAGGGGTGCTGCTGTTGATGGATGTATTTTTAACACTCACTGGAGTAATAGTTGTGCCACGGGCAGCAATACTCTGGCACAAGTTGTGTGCATCCATAGCGCTTGTAGTAGATTGTTTGCTGGGTGCTGAGGATGGTGGTTTAGTGGTCAAAATAGAATTGGTATCAATGATAACTACAGTTGGCTCACTATTCTGATCTCCATTAGGCTTTGGTTGTTTAGTTGCTAAGTCAGCCAAACTTTTAGTGTCACTGACTACTATGGGCTTGTTCTTGTTACCAGGGGCTTCATTGAGAGGATCCTCCATAGACACTTCTTCAATATCAGATTCTTCACCACCATTCTCTAGATGTTGTTCTTCAATTTTTTTCTCTTCAATCATTTTATTTTCACTTTGTGATTCGTCTGAACTATCATTACTATCTGTACTAGAATTTGAACTGTCATCATCATCATCATCATCATTAGTCACTACACAATCCTCCTCATCATCACTTGTGATCTCATGAACCTCAGGGACCAGAGAAACCCCATTTTGGCTTTGAGGCTCATTCTCATTATCATTTTCTGACTCACTGCTGTCATCTTTTGGTTGGCTTCCTTGTGATGTATCATCATCACCTTCTGTACGTTCATCTGTAAGAAAATGACAGTCGTAGGCTGTTAAGAACACATTTATACTCATTTCTAAAACAATCAAAACAAATAATTGTTTTATCTTGCATGATGTATTACTGAATGTATATTTTCTGCATACTATACATTATTTGACGTAGTTAATATTAACAGCTATGTGACATAACTAAAAGTTAACTCATATTGGCAGTCGTGAGCGTCCGGCAATTACGAAGACGCTAGAAAGACCAGTAAAATCTAGATATTGTAGTAACCTTAACGTTTACGATCGCATGATTAACCTGATGTTTGGCGTTTCAAATTAAGCATTTAAGAATAGATTCTTGAAAAAACATATTTTAATTTATCAGATAGCGTCATTAAATCATGTGGAGTATGGACCGCCATATGGGATTCCATGGCATTTCTCCGAAAAAACAACTCCTATCAGGTTTGATGGTAAACACGTTAAGATTATAGTTAATTTATACAAATAAGTATACTCTGTGTTGGGATATATACCTGTAGCAGTAGAAATTGACATTTTCTGATGATTTTCGTATCAAAAACCAAAAAATAGCACAATAGCACAGTAGCGGAAACCAAACCAAATCAAGCTGTCATTTTAAAAGATTTTTAATATGTCACGTTCCGAAGCAGACTCACAACCGCTTACATTTATTTTGATTTCATAAGAAAAAATATGCTTTACTAAATGTTTACTACAAAAAAGAAGATAAAAATTATGTGTATATTGAACAAAATATTGTTTAATAGACTCTTTCTAGTTATAAAAAGCGTTATATAGAAAATGGCGGCATCGTGACTTATTAAATAACCTTAACTTGAAAATGGTGGGAAAGGGAGGGCTTTTAGTGGGGGAAGGACGCGGTATTTGTGTAGAAATATTAAAACAAAAATGCGGGAATTTTTAAAAAATAAAACAGTACTTATAGTTTGGTAGTCATTGATATAAAAAAAAACCCGTATATCAATGTTGGTAGTCCAAGTAGCAGCCACCATGTGGTTTAAAAAAAAAAATGGAACGGACTATGTAAAATCGTTTTAGTTTTATGCCTGAAACTAATCGACGTTAGAACTGCCGGAACACATGCAGGCCAAGCCTCAGCCAACGCGAGCGTAGGCCAATTTATAGTAAAGTGAGTGCTACCTAGGAGGCCTATGTTCAACTGTGGACATCTTTCGGCTAAAATGATGAATCTGAATAAATGCCGAGCGAGACTCATGCCAGTTAAACGTTACGTGCCATGACATTTAGACTAGCCGATTGCAAACAAGCGCCTTTGGTTTGTAAAGAAAAACCGACGTTGCAGTTGTTCCGTGGTGAACGATCCTGAATAGTGACAAGACACACCAAATGAACCCTAGACATGCATTTTGGAGCTCGCCGTTATTCGGCCAGGCAGGCGAGCGATGACGCCCGCCTGCATCACTTAAGGCAGGCGCGACTTTGGGGGTCTCGGGCGCTCAGAGACGGCGACACAGTGGTCATTATGCTGCTTTGCACATTAAGCTTTCGGGTAGTCTCCCCAGGGATGTGCAATAAAAGACGTTGCACAGAGGGGGTTTCGGATCGGTTGGTTACGGCACCGTTGCCATCGATCGGTTGGTAACGGTGCCCCCTTGCATGTGCAGATAGTGACCAGTTGACCACCATGTGGTTTTCTTCTTCTTTTTGTGTGGTTAGTGACTAACTTGGTGTCAGAGTTTTAAAGTCGACCATGGGCCTTGGCTTCACATGTCGTCGAGAAATATATGTCAGGCATGCCGGTTTCCTCACGATGTTTTCCTTCAACGTTTATAGTGAGGTAAAAATCCCACACTCACAAATACGTACTATCCCCAAAGCTCGGCTGCCTTTTGAAGGTTTCACAAAACAAAAAAAAGAGGTGAGCCACGAAGGTGACGTAATGCGGTCAGGCAAGGCAATCTATACGCTGCTCTGGTCTGGTAATGGCCATATCTGTGCGTTTGCACTGGCAATATATTTTCTATAGGTTTAAAAGAGATTATATTCCGAGCACGGAAGCAACGCTGCGCGACATTGCTGCAAAATGTATGGGGACCAGTAATGACGCGTCACACAACAGTAGACGCGGCAGCACTGCTGCGGGCGGCGTTCGCCGTTGTTCGGAATCATATCTTTAACGAGCTCGTGTTGGCAATAGTGCACGAGCTATGGGCATTGACTTATAAAACATAATTATGTTTTATAAGTCAATGGCTATGGGCAACAAGTAAAGCCGGCTTTACTGATAAACAATTACCATACAAGCTCAAAAAATAAACATGGTAATTTTTTTCATCTTGACGGGAGTCCCAGGAAAGGCACCTTCGGGCCGGGTCTTTATTTTTGGAGGAGGAAGTTATTTTTAACTTAGTTGGTATGATCTGTGAATCTGTGTGTATGGTGCGGTAAAATTTTCGGAGGGCCACATAGGTTTATCAAAATAATAATTTATGAGTAGGTATCTAGTTATATAAATTTGTTTATTTATTTCTAAAATAAAATTATAAATAGTGTTTTTAATTTGTAGGAAAACACATTCTTTTAATGTGTTTTCCCACAAATTATTTCTTAGAATAAAATTAATACAGCACAATAATTCAAACAGTATAAATATATAGAATTAAACATTAACTTAGCTTCAGAACACATTAAACATACATCTGCGAAAAAGTAATCGCTTTTGTTAGTGTGCATCCAGATGGCAATATTTGATACGCCTGGTTAGAAGAGAACACACACAAAGTAACCAAATCTTAACTTCGATTTTTATTGTATCACTTAAACAGACATACACTTTCGATTTTATAGTCAAACAAAACCAACAATAAAAATTACTTTCACATCATTCCACCAAAATACAACTTGAACTTTTTTTATTATGTTTCTTCTTCAATAACTTCAGCTTCTGCTTCTATAAATGGATCTACCAAAGTTGCTTCATCAGGCTTTCTGATGACTCCCATTTTCTCAGCTGCATCAAGACATTTTTGAGCATTTCCAATAGCTCTCTTCATTTCTGGATCCTCTAATTTCGTCAAAGCCATTAATATTTCCATTATATCAGTTTCAAACACTTTTGCAGCAGTCTCTTTATCGCCAGAAATGATGTTATATAGCAAGAATGTGCCTCTGAACTGAATTTCTTTGTTTGGATTAGCTAACAAGCACCTCAATGTTTCTGGCCATACTTGTACATCTAATAATTTTCTGCAGCAAGCTTTGCTTGCCGATGTTAGTATGCACAAAGCACCTGCAGCTGCCATTACTGTGTCCATATCGTCTTCTTGACACAAAAGGTACAAAAACTTAGTTTTGTCATTGTTGCCCTCATAAGTTTTGATAACATCCTCAGATTGCAGTAAATTACAAATACACTGTGTTGCTGCTCTTAGCAACATTTCATGATCTTCATACAAATAATGCTCAATTTTAGCTAGGCCTCCTTCTTTTAGTATTCTGTTTCTAGTAGATTCACTCATTCCAGCCAAATTGCAAAGGGCCATTAGGGCCTCGAAATTTTCCAAAGCAGTGCAGTCAGGATGTAGTAAAGCCACAAGAGGCCTAACAACTTCCAAATTTCGTTGGCCAGGAAAAGCAACTTCTGGATTAATGGTTATCCCAATACGTGCTAATGATTGAGATGCTTGTTTTTTGCCATTTTGAGTGCCTTCTAAAGACATTGGTAGTAACACTTTTGCTCCACCTTGCTGCACAACTATTCCTCTAAGTTCTGGCAAGCCACAAATGGCATTAAATACTCTGGCAATTAATTCTTTAGAGTTATGACTCTCAGTCTTGGCCAGGGCAACTAAACCTGTCGTTACACCAGCCTTAGCTAGTACTGTAATCCTTTTGTTTATGAAATCTGGGTCATCCAGTTCATGTGTCTCTGGTATGTGGTGCTTGGCAAATTTTGCAAGCTCCATCATTTCTGGCATAAGCTCTTGTTTTTCATATGCATTACACAAGTTTACTAATGTGGTAACTACACCATAGAGACTAGACTGATCACCACTTTTAGCTAACTCAATAAGAGCATGAAGGGCAGCTTTATCTTCTACTAGTTTTTCTTTCACATCAGCATCTAAAGTCAAGTATGAAAGCCCTTCAGCAGCCCATTTTCTGACATCGTTTTCTTTAGCAGGGTTAACAAGGAATTTCCTGCAAGCTTCTGCTAGCTTTTTAGTAGAACCGTCAGCAAAAGGGCGCACAGATGCATCATCACCTCCAAAACTTCCAACCTTACACAGACCAACCAATGCTCGCACTCTTACAGCATCATCTTTGCTCTGATATAGTTTCTTCAAGATGTCCACTCCTTTATTGATTATGGTTCTAGCTTTATCTTTCTTAGATGCAGCAGCCACTAAGCATTCACAAGCAACTTTTTGTTGGAGAATATCTTCAGTTTGAGCCATGACCAATATCATCTCAATAATTCCTTCTTTAGAAATAACATAATTTCCAACATCCAGAGGACCTCTCAGCAATGAGGTTATAGCTACAGTTACCCTAACTTTAGATTCCAAATCAGGTGACATAAGTTTGTCTTTTACAAAATCATCAACTTGATTGTTGAATTTTTCTCTAGCTTCATCGTAATACATATTTTCATAAATCCTTGCAAGACAAGCGGCAGATATAGTTCTAGATGAAGGGGTGATGTTCAACGCTGATTCGTATTTGTACTCCTCTAATTCACTGCAAACCTCAAGCAACCGCTGCAATCCTTTGATTTCCACAAACCTTTCAGCCCAGTTTAAGGCACTGTAGTGGCAGTTTCTCATGATTAATTCAATAATTGCATCTCTTGCAAGTCCACTGATTACTCTGTTTGTAATAGAGTAAGTTAAACAGGTAAGTAGAGTGTCTATTTCACTTGTGTATTCTTCACAGAGCTTTGCATCTGGTTTAGAGTCCTTCTTGTTATCCATTCCAGAAAAAGTGTTTAATAAAACTTGAAGACAGTATTGGGCTGCATTGACCCTCTCTTCATTTTCACTGTCAATAACTTCAAGCAGCCAAGGTATGCCAACAATCTTAATCACTGCCCTTGTCCTCTCCACACTTCTCTTGCAAAGTTGACTAATAACTCTCACTGCATTAATATATATTTCAGGATGCTTTTCAACTTTAAGTAACTGTTGTATTTTGTGAACTACACCATTTTTTAGCATTATTTCAGCACCTGCATTTTCCTTAGCAAGGACTACAAGGTTAGAAATAGCTTTTTCTCGTTTTTCTAGATCTTCTTGCAAGTTAAAGGCAAGTTTAAACATTTGCTCCACCTTGTTGCTGGTTTGTGCACTTTGCCTCGCCCTTTCTTGGACGATCGTGTGTAAGCGCGCCAGTACCGGTTGCACAGCCTTATTGGTAGGATCGACAGTAAATATTGCTTTAGCATCACGGTAAGCTTCTTCAAACCTTTCTAAAGATTCCAAGGCTTGTGACCGTCGAAATAGGGCTTTTGGATCTTCGGGAACAGTTCGTAAGGCTTCATCGCAGTCTTTTATAACTTTATCGTAGTCCTTCGTCTTTAGATAAGCGGCAGCGCGGTTCTTCAGGTAAGTAGATAAGTCACGGCTGTCTTTTTCAGCGAGTTCGACAGCTTTGCTGTAATAGGATATCGCTTCTTCATAGTTTTCAACCTTAAAGGCTTCGTTTCCCTTATTCTTGTAAGTTTCTGCTTCGTCGCTCTGAACACCCATTGTTTCTTTCAGATAAATATATTTTATAGGTCGATATTACTCCGGCAATACTTATATACTCAGCTTTAAAGATTGTTCTAGTAAATGCTGGTAAGTTCATCTCAAATACCCATACGAACTAAAATAGAAATTTATTTTTATACCCCGTAAGTGGAAAGAAGACAGATAAACAAGACACACAGATAAATGAAAATGATCACAGAGCACTATAATACAAATCTTTTGCTATCTCTGAAGGAAATATAGTCTATTTTATTTATAATTCTATAGAACTGTTACAGATAGATATATTTTAATCACGAACCATAAAATTGCCTGGAAATCAGTAAAAAATATTTACTTTTTTAAGTTTAACATTTTTTTAAAGGGTAAAGATGTAGAGTTGGAGCATATATTTTTATTTAACTTTATTCTGTATACGCTAACGTAATCAATGGTATTTTTTATTTTGAAATTGCTCTAATAGTTTTCTTTTGGCAAACGTTTTTATCGGGGAAGATCCGCAGCATTTTAAAAGCGCTGGCAATCGGTTGCGCCGCGTCGTTAGCCCCAGGTATAAAGTACTCTGTGGCCCCAGCAGACGGCTCGCGAGCGCGAGTCGTACAAGTGGAAATTGGAATACTGAAAATGATGCTTGATAGTTGCGTTTTGAAGTATTGAAACACATTTTTTTTTTCAAGAAAGTTGTTTACAAAAAATATTAAATCTTTTGGTTTATTAAAAATAATAAGTATAAAACCAATACTTTTACTATATAATTTGAAATATTGTATGGAACTTTGAGGACTTTATTTTTTATATCTATAAAAAACTATATATTTTTAGAGTCTGGCTAACGAAAGTTGGCCCCAGAATATTGGCGGCAAATTTAAAAAATACATGCATGACAACACTAAAATTATACTATGAAAATTGGAATAACCTACTTTGATACTTGGTAATTCATTATTAAAAATATCATATTATAGTTTTTCAATAAGGACGCTCGAACTTTAGCAGCGCATAGCGGCCATTTCGGTAATGCGATTGCTACCAAATTTGGCATGAATATATATTTTGTCGTGACATTTCACCATGGAACGCTACACGCTTCAACAACGCGTAGGAATTGTGTAAAATGTATTATCAAAACCAGTTGTCTATTCGCCTACGTTCTGTGCGTTGTGTTCAATTTATGGCGTTCATCGTGTAAGTTAACACCGCTCGATTACTTTCTGTGGGGTTACATGAAATCTTTAGTGTACGCAGATAAACCACAGTCAATTGTTGCCCTAAAGGCCAACATAACTCGCGTTCTTCGTGAAATTGACCATTTATGCGAAGACGTCCTCCAAGATTAGTCCACCAGAATACGCCATCTACAGCGGAGTCGCAGTGGCCATTTGGCTGATATTATTTTCCACACATAATGTCATTGAATATTCTTTAAAATGTTATAAAAATTGTAGTAATATCACTTAAACAGGTTGTTTTATTTCATTTCAAAGTTCGAGCGCTCTTAATGAAAAACCCTATATATACACAATTTATCTACAAATGTATTAATTTTTGATATGTATCAGGTTTGTAACGGGATTTTAAGGATTTATTGATCTGGTATAGGTGTTAGTATATGAGGTAAATATGAGCGGAATCCGAAAATAAATAGACAAATAAAATACGATAATATTCCATACATAATAACTTAGTTTTATTCATCGTAATCAAAATCAGATTCTAACACTTCAATGCCAAAAGATTCATCACTGTCACTAGTATCGCTGTCTCCAACATTTATAATAAAACTTTCTAAATTTTCTTCTGTTATTTTATCACGTTCTTTATATTTATTTTCAACATGTATTACATGATCAGTAATTTTCTTCCAATCCTGTGAACTTACGTTTTCAAATGAATCTTTAATTATTTCTTCTAATGCAGCTGTAGTAACTGCAATATTTTTGCTAGCCACTTTACGTTTTGCCAAACTCCACACAAGCTCGATCGCATTTAAATCACAATGGTAGGGTGGAAGTCTCAACACCTCATGACCACATTGATTTAAAATTTCATCAGCTTCATATATTGGATTAGGCGTATTTCGTTTTACAATACACAACAGCTCTGCTTTCGTGTGGTAGTCCTCATATTGAATTCCATTATCACGAAGCCACTCTCTTATATTACTTTTACGTGTTTGTGTGTTCGGAACCTTATTTATAATTACCGAATGGTAACTACTCGTAGCATTATCCATTATGATTACACTTGGTTCTTCCAAATTTGGTATAAGTTTTTCTTTAAGCCATTTATTAAAATTTTCAGCATTCATGTCATGGTGATAATCAGCATTTTTTGATTTAGTACTAAACACTAACAAAGAGTTTGGTACGGGGCCTTTCTCTGATCCAGCATGAACTATAATGTACCTTATCCCGGTCGAAACATTTTCAATTGCACCACTAGTTAAGGACCTTGCCATGACTTCTTAGGCTTGTAGTTTCTATGGACATAAGTCTCATCTAAATAAATGATTGGCTTGCCTTCTGCACGTTTTCCTGCTATAGTTCTTAAAAATCTATGTCTCCAAGCAGATATGTCATAGGGTTCTATTAATACAGAACGCTCATTTTTATTATTTTTAAATTCATAGCCATTGGCTAATAACAAGCGGCGCAGAGTTTCTCTGCATCCGTTAAAATCAATACTTTCTTTTAACGCCACCAACAGTGTCCTCAGTGTAGGAACTTGTTTTTTAACAATATAAAATTCGTTTATCTTGTTACGCATAGCATCTATGTCAAAGTTATCTAGGTTAGACACAGTAGGTTTCCGTGGGCGTTTCTTCCCCGGGGTACTCCAGACACCTTCATTTACTGCACCTTCCCTTTTTACTCTCTTTAGTGTTCTGACACTCACTTCTGCAAAGAAGATATACAAAATATGTAATTAATTCTTGGTTTACGTAAATGCAAAGGTTTTTTTCGGCATAATTTCAAAACACCAGTGTATAGTAAAAACTTACCAGTCATTGAAGTTATTTCTTCTAAGTACTGATTCTGGGTTATTATCCTATCTTTCTGCTCTAATTCAGTGAGATTTTCAATAGTTCTTACTATTTCATCAACTCCTTCGACATCTTGCAGATTCTCTGTTAAAGAAAGTTAATCGTTTTAAAATTACCATTGTATGTATTTTAATTGTTTTTTTTTCCTCTGTTATATATCGTTTTGTATGTACAATAAAGCATATAATAAATAATAAATTACCAACAAAAATACAGCAAAAATTCATTATGAGTATATACGTAAAACATAGGTGATGTTATTAAAATGAATACGTTGACTGGTGCGATGTACGAATGAATATAATTAGTTTTATTCAATACGAAAAAGCGAAAGTAACTTATTTGTAAGGATACGTAAATTATACAGGGTGTTTGGCGCATGGACCGACACAATTATTTGGGGGATTGGGAGCGTCATTTGGGAGGTTTCACCCAAAGACCCCATGTCCTAAGTGTCACGGTTATTGAGATGTTTTTTTTTGTTTTTTTCACAAAATTACCCGAAATCTCGCCTTTAAATAGTCATTACTTTTTTGTTTATTGTTCTAATTGCACGAAATAACTTTTATTGTATTCTGCAATGTATTCTTATTCTAAATAAATAAAGAACTTTTTTAAATAAAACTATGTTCATAATTTTTGGAAAAAATCTAAAAAAATCATATCTTATTAACCGTGACACTTAGGACATGGGATCTTTGGGTGAAACTTCGCAAATGACCCTCTCAACTCCCCAAAAAATTGTGTCGGTCCATGCGCCAAACACCCTGTATATCAAAATTTTATTAAGACGACTGGTAGGTGTTCAAAGTATCAAAATAATATTGTCTACTAACCTATGAAATTCAACACCACACGTAGACAATCTTGTTTTTGGTTAACCGCGGCATCACGCTATTGTTGTTTTTCGTTGAACTTGCCAATCGTGCAAAACAACATCTTTCGTACACCACTTTTGATAGATTTGTTCATTTTAAACCGTAATAAATTAGAATCACAATTTACACAAACGCATACAATTTGACACCAGAGATACCGAACGACAACCTTGTCAAATTGACGTTGACGTTCATACAGAGTTGCTGTATAAAAAGTTCGCAAATAATTCCAAGGCCTACTTTCGTTAGCCAGACTCTATCAGTTTACCACTTTTCTTTTTTTTTCCTCTAAGCAATATACTATTGTTCAGACCTACGGTTAAGACAGAGATGGCTATTGCCACTGAACAATGCATAAACGATCGTATAATAATAATAAACAAAAAAATCCGGTTTATATCCTTTGAGTATATATGTTCTGTGTTTAAATCACTCAAGCAAAAATGACGGATTGATTGACCTCATTGATCGTCTAAGGCCCTCGCCCTCCCCCAAAAAAGGAGAAAGCATGCGTGCATTTATTGACGCACATTTACAGCAGATTACACTCTAAAATAATTATTTGTTGAACAGTTGAACTCAATTCATTTTAGAAGAGATTTTCTTGCTGGGATATCGCTTTCGATCAATAATAGCATGGTAACGCACACAAAGTCAGTATGTATGTTGTGTCTATAAACAAAGTAGGCAGTGTATAGATTGCCGCTAGTGGCACTCTATCATGGCAGTGTATAAGTGCCGCTAACGGCACTCTATCTTGGCAGTGTATTAAGTGCCGCTAATGGCACTCTATCTTAGCAGTGTATTAAGTGCCGCTAACGGCACTCTATCTTAGCAGTGTATTAAGTGCCGCTAATGGCTCTTAATAGGTACACGGCGGTGATAGAGTGCCGTCAATTTGCGACATACTAGTACGTACATTATTTTTAAAAGACGCTAGGGGTAACATAGTACGGGACGACGAGGTACCACTGCATTTTATAACCCGTCGCTTTTTTAAAGTAGCGATTTTTTTTTTTTTATAGAATAGACTACATTTAGACGTTTATTTTTGAGGAGAGAGTAATGTTCGACATAATGAGTATTTTCGATACATGATTTCATCTTTAGCCGGCTAAACTTAAGTGTAGCAGTAACGCCTTGGCTAAAAATGAACTAGCAAATGAAAATGGCTGAAAGGTAGGTCAGGTTAAGTTAGAACTGTGACCACACAACCCACGAGGGTCCATAAAGACACAAGAGAATGGAAAACACTACATTCCCAAAACATTACATTCTTATTGTGCCTAAACGGACCCTGGCACTCGCCGGCCGCTGCCGCGGCACCGCTCGCTTCGCTCACTCGGCTCATGCGTTGTGTGGTCACAGTTCTAACCCACCTTTCAGCCATTTTCATATGCTTTTTGATTTTTTCTCAAAAACTAAATGTTTACGCAGTGTGACCTTTTGCCTCAAATTTTCGACCATCTTGAACACGCAAATGTTACACTATAGTATTGTAATTGTGTTGTTTCTGTAATTGATCAATTTATGTGGACATACTTTTTTCATTGATTCTATGTAACGTGTATTCCACAACTGTATGAAATGTTGATTTTCATACTCTGCAATATATGACACTAAATCCTTTAATGACGTGAATTCAGCCATTTTAGTGACTTCAGTCATTGTAGTGACTTTTTTTTTATTTATCAAAAACAAATACGATCAATCAATACAACGGGCACCAAACTAACCTCAACCAATTTAGCCTGGCCGACGCAGCACCACTAGTATGCCGTAAATAGCGGCACTTTATCCGCACGACTTTTAACGATAAAGTGCCGCTAATGGCACAATACACTTCCAACAAAGTACGAACCGATAAACCGAACTCGGGGTCTAGAATCTATAATGTTCATGTCAATTTTTCATGATTTCAATATGGCTACCCTAACTCAACTGTCAAAATTAAATTTCCCTTTTTTGTCTGTGGTTATCTGTCATTACATTATCTGTGATGTAGTAGTCTATGTATCTGTGGGTCACTCCGGTCACTCACTCAGTCACTCACTCACTCACTCACTGTTGCTTGCTACTGGCTAGATTGTTCTTTTTCGCCATTTAATCGTCCGCGTGTTTAAGTTTTCTAAAATTGTCGGAGAATTGAGTTAGAAAAATGGCCGCAATCAGTCTACTTAATCCTAAAGCTGAATTTGCGAGGGCTTCGCAAGCTCTGGCAGTGAATATTTCTGCAGCAAAAGGAATTCAAGATGTGATGAGAACTAACCTCGGCCCTAAAGGAACATTGAAAATGTAATAATTTGTCTGCTATTACGCTATTTATTGCTTGTTAAGTAGTTGAAAATACAAATTTTCACTTTTATACACTATATTTCATTTCAAAAGTGTGTGGAATTTGTATCTTTCAGTGATTTGTTCTCATTGAAAAAGTCATATGATCTCGATTTATTCTATCAGTCATAGTTTGGGTTTGACGTTTATTACAAAAAAAACTGAGCAGCTTATCTCTCCTTTAAATCTGGAATCTGTTATTTCAGGTTGGTTTCTGGTGCAGGTGACATTAAAATCACTAAAGATGGAAATGTCCTCCTACACGAGATGCAAATCCAGCATCCGACCGCGTCGCTGATTGCTCGCGCTTCTACTGCCCAAGATGACGCCACTGGCGATGGAACAACCTCAACTGTGCTTCTTATTGGAGAGCTGCTCAAACAAGCTGATATTTACATCAGTGAAGGTAAGGCTGTTTCCTCATTGACCGGAGCGGTACCGTTTCGGTACTGCTTATGTTTCCTCATTGGTTGGTAAGCACTCTGTACCGAGACAGTACCACATCTAAAGTCAAATTAATTTTATTAGTACAATGGTCCATGTCAAAATTTTTGCCATAGCATTATACAAACAAAACCGTATAAAAACAATAGATTTGGTTATTCTGAAATTTAAAAAAAAAACGTAATTTCAGAACGCTTCAGCATCACGTTTAACCTGACTGCATTTTTATGTGTCAAAAAATTAAATACTGCACTGTTTCATAGCAATCTGTCTGATTTTTAGAATGTAGTTGAACAATAGATTTTAGTTATTGAAAATACAAATTCTCAGAAACTAGTAGTGTCACACGTACCCAGGAAACAACAAATAAAACCCATAGTAACCTGTCTGAAAATCTTGTTTTCATGTGAATATTGATTGTCAGTTGATGCGAATAAATCATTTTTCAGAAGAAAATGTGAGCATCTTAAGTGTTGAAACCATTTAGAATGTGTTGAAAAACTAGCAATCGGTAACATAGCATTCTGTTTGAAAACTGTTGGACATAATGAAAAAGGTTGTCCAGATGTAGACAAAAATTATATCAGACAGCTATTAGATAACCAGAAATTAAACATCTTAAAAAACCACAAATTTAAAATCTTGTTGCGTTTTTATGTACGATTAATAAAGAGCTTACCCGAAACCATCAAACTAAACATAAAATTGGAAACTGGGATAACGTTTGAAAAATACTGTTTCTTGATAAAATTTCGTAGTTTTTAATCATTTTCGGACTCATCGGTTTCGTGAGCGATAGGAGCGTAACAAGCACCACGCTTTTGTCGGCCGGCTCCGGAACATTCTTTTGATTTTTGGAATTATATATAGGTGACATTTAAAATGTCTGAAAACAGGTTTTTAGTAACCCCGGTAATTAAGCAATAGATAGATAAAAAAAAAACATTTGTCGCGCAAAATGAGTGAAAACAATCTTTCATAATATAATTAGGAAATATATTTTTATGTACATTTTTAAAATCAGACATTGTGATGAAACTGTCTGCCTATTTTTTTTGACATAGCAGGAATGGGATCCCAAAGAACTGTGACGTTTCTGACCAGTACTCCCACCGAGTCAGGTTCAGAATCATCAAAACAACACTTACACACAACAACTACTTTATACGGTTTTAGCCGTACAATGATGTGACATGGTTTTGGTAGTGGACTTCGTACTATATAAGTTACTAGCTTTTGCCAGCGGCTTCGCCCGCGGGAACGTACTACCGGAATAAAAGTATCCTATGTACCCAGTATTCTTACCCCTCCCTGTATCCTGTGTGTCCTGCTTGTGTGTAGTATGTATTGTCCTGTGTATCCAGGTCATGGTCAACCCATGTGCCAAGTTTCATCCAAATAATTTCAGTTGTTTTAGTGTGAAAGTGTTACAAACAAATGTACAAACTCAATTTCGCATAAGCTTTCGGTACCGATGCAGTAAAACGCGTGACGTCAGGCGGTACCGAACCGATTCCGCACGGCAGACGAACCGACCAGTGAGAAACGGCCTAAGAGTAAAAATTATTAGTCATCATTTGCCTAGCCTTTTCCTAACTATGTTAGGGTTGGCTTATACTACTATAACACAATAATTTGCTATTTACTTATTACTAGTGAATAACAAATTATTAAAAAAAAAAACTTAAACATGCCTGCAAAAACAACTGAAAAGAGAAAAACAAGCATTGTAGTTTTAATGAACGTGTTTTTAACTATTTATTATTTAAAACACAATGTGAATTGTTCCTGTATAAAATTCAATTGAACTTTGTTTTTTGTAAGGTACTGCAGGCGGCTTACGCTTTACAAAATAGCTTGAAATAAAAACTTTTTAGTATAAATATATTTTGGTATTTACTCATTACCAGCTTTTACTTGATAACTATATTGTTGTATTTTATTTTAATTTAAATAACTCCCTTTTTTCATTCACAGGTTTGCACCCAAGGATTCTCACGGAAGGATTTGACATAGCCCGTGCTAAGGCACTAGAAGTTCTTGAGTCAATTAAGATTCCTATTGAAATAAAGCGGTCAGATTTACTTGATGTTGCTCGTACATCTCTGAAGACTAAGGTATCTACGCTAGTCATTTAAAAATAAAATCTGGCATATTAAGTCATTCATAATGTCAATGACTATTTAAAACTGCTCACATATTCATGTAATTGCTACTATTGTTCAGGTTCATGCAAGCTTATCCGAGGTGCTGACCAATGCTTGTGTGGATGCAGTGCTGACCATTCGTTCTAAAGACAAACCAGCTGACTTACACATGGTAGAGATCATGGAGATGCAACACAAAACTGCTACAGAGACTGCACTAGTCAAAGGTAATTCATTGTTTTTCTCCATTATTGCACAGATTTCCATCTAAGATTCAAGGAGTAAAGAAAAGGAAAATTTTACTGTTCCAGAGATATCCTGATTTTTCATACCTGCTCCATACATATTTTTCGTAAAAATACTAAGTCCTGTTTTCAAGCCATTTTTACTTTATGTGACATAAGTATTTGTCCATAGTTATACTTAATAGAAACCATTGAAAGCCCAAAAACCAAACATTATTCAGGTGGTGCTTTAATAGTCTTTTAAAAGTTGGAAGTGATTTTGATTCCTTAATTATTTTAGGTAAAGAGTTCCGCCCCCTCATATACTATAGTCTTTCTTCCGTAGTTTGTCCTAGGTGCTCTTAAAATTATATGGCTAGCCTGACTCGTCATGCGCTTTTGAATTTGCATTCTTTTTGTAAATGTTATTTGTGTAAAATTACCAGTTTAAAACTTAATATTTCGCAAACGGATCCCTGAATCCAAAAATGGTTTTGACACACTCACAATATTTTTGAACGCCCACTCCAACGTCACTCCAAACAATGGGAAAGACAAAATAAAACATCCCACTTTAAGTCGGCAGTAGCCTAAAAAAAAAACATGATTTTATTTTACCACTTTGTCGGTGTGATTAATACCCATGCCAAATTACAGCTTTCTAGTACATAGTGGTTTATTTATAAACGTTGTTTAAAGTTAAGTGACGGTCAGACGTTAAAAGTGCATGGTTAAACAGTCCCTAATCGTTACTTAACTTTAACCCAACACTTACAAATAAACCCCTAAGTCTCTGAGCTAAGCAACGGACAGATAGACCCTAAAAACGATACAGCAGCTCTTAAGTCTTCTAAACGTGATTTTCGATCCAGCGTGTGCGTCGTGTTGTACTGTTTACTTTATTTATTTTACTGAATGATGCGTTCGTGCCGTGCCAGCTAGGGCCGTGATTGGTCGGCGTTCGCCGGCGCGCGAGTAGACTCGTGATGCGCGCCCTTTGCCTAATGCCGACGTCACGTGTAAAATAGTTTTTGTTTTTGTAACCGGTATTACCGGTGGTACTCAATTTAAAAATTAAGGTAACCTTTTAAAATACCTGTAAAATTAATAAATGTTGTAACCGAAAAAATACCGGTTTCTGTCCCTGGTTAGGATAACGCGGACGTAGCCGCTGGTTGTAATATAAAAGTCTTTGCACAGGTATAGTATTGGACCACGGCACCCGTCACCCTGACATGCCGAAGCGCGTCGAGAACGCCTACATTCTCACTTGCAATATTTCACTGGAGTACGAGAAGACCGAGGTTAACTCCGGATTCTTCTACAAGTCTGCTGAGGACAGGGACAAGTTGATTACTGCTGAACGAGACTTCATCGACCAACGCGTTAAGGCGGTATGTATGAATTATTTTATTGCCCTAATTCGGACTAACAATTTTAACTAGTTCATAATATGATAAACATCACTTACTAGTCTAGTTCAAGTTTTCCCGGCCGTTTTCACTGTCATCTTCACTACCTCTTTGGGGGTTTTTTCTCTTTTCCCTCTAGGGTACCATAGGGTAGGTTTTTTATTTTTTTAATTTGTCAAAAGCTAAACAACCCCATTAGTTTATAACCATTTAGCAATACTGAATGTATTCTATAAAACAAGCAATAATAAAACTGTGCGGCGCTTATCATAGTATTTATGTCTTTACAGATCATTGACCTAAAGAAAAAGGTTTGCGATGGTACTGACAAGACCTTTGTTGTCATCAATCAGAAAGGTATTGACCCTCTCTCTCTGGACGCATTCGCCAAAGAAGGCATCATGGGATTGCGCAGAGCTAAGAGGCGTAACATGGAGCGCCTGGCTCTGGCGTGTGGCGGTTCTGCTATGAACTCCGTGGATGGTCTCACTGAAGATTGTCTTGGTTACGCTGGCCTTGTATATGAACATATTCTTGGTGAAGATAAATTCACTTTTGTGGAGGAGTGTAAGAACCCCCAGTCTGTTACCATACTTATCAAGGGGCCCAACAAGCACACTCTTACGCAGATCAAGGACGCTGTCCGTGACGGCCTCAGAGCTATCAACAACGCCATCGAAGATAAGTGCGTTATTCCCGGCGCGGGCGCTTTCGAGATCAAAGCTAACATGGAACTGTTGAAATTTAAGGATACTGTCAAAGGAAAGGCGCGTTTAGGTATCCAGGCTTACGCCGAAGCTTTACTAGTCATCCCAAAGACCTTGGCCATTAACTCTGGTTATGACGCCCAGGACACTATTGTGAAGCTTCAGGAAGAGTCGCGCTTGAGCCCCGATCCGATTGGTCTTGACCTGAGTACTGGTGAAGCTATCAAACCAACTGACTTGGGTATTATTGATAACTATATCGTCAAAAAGCAAATCATCAACTCCTGTTCCGTGATAGCTAGCAACCTTCTTCTTGTTGATGAGATTATGAGAGCTGGTATGAGCAGTTTGAAAGGATAATTTAATGTTATTTTAATAATAAATAAGATTATGCTTTGGGGACAGCTATCCTCTCATTTAAAAAATAATAATCTAATAGTATTATTTCTCACTATGCACAGTGTTTCTGTTATTTTAAATATTGATTTTGAAAAAAAAAAAAGAAAATTAACTTATTAATATAATTTTCTTTATGTACTGCTAAAAACGAAATAAATAAACACACTAATAAATTACTTTTGTTTCAATTACCTACATAGTCAAATCAAATAGAATAAAAGAAACAGCAATCTCTTTTATGACATTTATTGGGGTCAACTTATATACATTTTTGGGTACTTCATTTTCAGCCTAATGGATTGCATCATTGCATATAATTATGGTTGAGATCGATTCAATTGTTCAAATGTTAATAAATAACCTATTTTAAAATATTTTTGTTTACCATGTCCAAGGATAAAAGCTTAATATTAACATTTTCGTATTTTAGGATATAATTTGCCCTTTTATATCACTAAGGAAGTGTATAGAGTACCGCTAGTGGCACTTTTTCCCTATCGGATAAAGTGCAGCTTTTTGCGCCATAATATTTGTATAACATTTTCATTGTCACTGTTTGATTGTTGAGGTTAGTTCGCCGCCCTTTGTTTTGATTGATCGTATTTGTTTTAGATACTTAAAAGTCACTACAATTATCGAATTTACGATAAATTATGTATCAAATGAAAATGGCTGAAAGGTAGGTTAGGTTAGAACCGTGACCACACAACGCACGAGCCAAGCGAGCGGTGCCGCGGCAGCAGCCGGCGAGTGGGTCCGTTTAGGCACAAGAGAATGTAATGTTTTGGGAATGTGGTTATTCAGCAAACTAACCTCAACAACCAAACGAAATAACAAGTGATTGTGACAACGACAATGTATTGCTTACGGCACTTTAGCCGGGCCGAGGCAGTGCAACTATTTAGCGGCCACTATCCGATAGGAATATCACTAAACTTGGAAGTACAACTTATTCTAACATGGAAACAAACAACTACCTAGTAAAATTGTGATGTGAAATCCTAATTAACATGCTTATTTCAATGAAACAAACAACAATCGTCTTTAATTGTAGTAGGTTAATGAACTGTTCAGTGATTAAAGAAAACTTTAAAATAACATGACAAAGTTCTGCATAATTTGAGTTTGAAAATAAAGTTCACTTAATTCCATTCCTTTTAATTCTAGTGGATGGAATGTAAATAATAAAAAAATAGAAAAGGCGACTAAAAATAAAAATAGAAGATAAATGCGATTAGAGTAATTTTACACAGAATGATAAATCCACTTTCTTTTCTTGCCACTACTTGTAAAACATTGTGGTACAAAAACAACAATTATTTGAGTGCAAATAGGTACACGTTGGTAATAATAGCATGGAACATAGCACATATTACAACATTATTCCACAAAGACCACACTTAACTGCCATAAAATGTATGGAATTTGTTCGAGTTATCTCATGAAGAAAAGCTCACTTCATTGGAGGTTCTATCAGTGACGACGTAACTACTAAAAGGTAACTCCCTAGTATGCCTAATAGATTATAAATGAACAGGTTACATAATACAACAGTTAGGCTAATTAATATTCGCAATATAACATACGAGATTCGCAATAAACATACATGCGACTCAATAATAATATTAGTTAATAAAACAAAAAAATAATTATAACAAAATAAACAAGTTACATAACAGCAGCGCAATCAGTGACGATTCTATATAAAGAAATATAGTGGTCTTATTAATTATAAAACCGAATCTGTTAATTGTTTTCTAAAATTCACTTCTCTGTATAATTATAATATTATAGGAATATTATCTACAAGTCAAAATTAAAAACAAGTCAAGTGATGCGATTGGCTATTGTTGATACCTCTTTCAATCAGTTACAGCAGAATACGCGCGCCTGACAGTTTATTAGCTTTAATTTGTGTTGATTTTCGTTCCCGAAACTGGGCGCTAATTATGTCCGGTGTAATCTTACAGAACTTACGTCCTTATGAATGGAAAAATTATGAAACATGATTTACAAAATAATATGAAAAGTCAATTTTGATAACAAAAAGTGAATAGTCAATAGTACATTATTATTTTTCTATAGTATTTAAATGTAAATTCAGGGTGACTAGCTTCTATTATTTTCAGTAAAAATTATGCATATAATAATTTTGATTAGGACCAGCTAATTCAATTTTTCAGCTTCAGTTAAACCAAATGCCATGTGTCAATAAATCTTTGAATGATATTAACATTCTGATGATCATGATCAGTGTCATGTTTAATTATTCTGTTTGGCAGCCAGAGCAGCTCGGTCATTGATATCAATAGTAGAAAGGTTGATGGCTCCAACAACACCTTGCAGGACTGATATACCCGCCTTCACTATAGCTATTGGTGTTGAGATGATGACAATCAGTTTGTACAGGCCAACACCCAGGACTGGAATGAAAAATAATTTGTTAAAATCTTATTTTTTTAGGGCAAATAAGCAAATTACAGTTTAGAAATAAGAATACATTACCTGTAGGTCCAGTATAGAAGTACATTACATAGAGAGCTGCATAGAAAGCCTCATTGCCTGCACACATGAAGAAGAGAACCATCTTGTTTGTGTAATAGATGCGCATGATGGGATTCTCTGACATGTCAATAAACTTGTGGGAAGCCTTGCCCTGCAGGGTTACGGTGTGCAGGTACAACCAGTGGCATGTTATGTCAATTGCCATAGATATTTGGAACCAGAATGTGTACTGCGGGTAGAATGTTGCCAGGGTCATCATGAGGCAGGCAGTGCCAGCACGGTCCGTTAGCTGATCCAGTATTGCACCAAACTTAGTACCTGTAAAAGAAGTTTATCTATTGAGTAAAAATTAGGAAAATGTTTTAGTACTATATCAGGTAACTTCTTTTTTTGTTCCTTAGATATTAACAAAAATTGAGACTGACAAAAATAAGTTCCAGGGAATTTACACATTCATTATTCTAATTATTCCAGACGTTTAATAGTTTATTAGATTGTGATTGTTAAACTGTCATTTTGTCTATTAATCTATTGACAAAACCAATTTCTATTGTGGTCATGCTAAGCATGCTGTTACAATAAAACAGCTCTATAACATGTTATATGTTTAAAAGATTACCAATGTTATCTCTCGCCAGCATACTGACTCAGTGACGGATAAGTATAAAGTAATTTAATTATATGATACCTTAAAAAACACTTACTTTGATTAAAGTATCTTGCGGCATGGCCATCAATAGCGTCTAGCAAAGCGGAGGTTACATAGCATATGCACGCCAGAACACAGTGTGTCGGCATAAAATAAAAAGAAATAATCGCAAGGATTACCCTCCCAAAACCTGAAACATTTTCATAATGATCAGAAACACTAAGAATGAGATGCGCAAATACATTATCCAAATAGAAAAATCGTCTTCCCAAATACATACCTATTATGTTAGGCACAAAAAGGAAAATATTTTCCTTACTTTCGGTCATCTTTATAGTATAAGAAGTATCACACCCAAATAATTATGTGAATTCGGTAAACTAGTGATACAGGGAACGGGCTGAAGCAACAAGAGCAGTAGAAAAATGACCTATCGTCAATAACAATACAATGACAATGACAGCAATAGTCAGTGATATGCATTGACATAAGAAGGTGACATGACGTGACAATAAACTGACAGATTTTTATTTTTATTTTTATTTTTTTATTTTTTTTGATTTTTTTTAACTCAAAATTAAATAGATTTTAGGTTTAGGCCTTTTGAGACCAGAATGAGACAGTGTTCTAGCCCTCAAGATAGCGGGCGCCTTCTGCACATGAAATAGACTAGGCTGTAGGTAGGGTTTGAACATCTGAATACGCAGCACTGATGCAAAATGTTTTTGTGAATTTTGGAGTATGCTCCAAAATAGGGAAGAATACTGACAACTTTGGCCACAGGTATGAATAACAAATTTTAAACCTTGTGTTTTGATCAGTCGTAATAACAATGGAAATTATCAATTTCATAAAGAAACTAAAACAAGGTGAAGCCGCGGGAAAAGGTTAGTAATCCTTTCCCGCGGCTTCACCCGCGTAAAGATCGAAAATTATTCCAATAAATAGGCACGCATTATCGGAACTCATAGTATCCTATGTCCTAACCCAGGTCATGACTTATCCTTAAGCGGTATGCTTTTTATGTAAATCTGTTCAGCCGTAATGGCATGAAATGGTAAGAAACAGACAGGCAGATAATAAATAAATAAACTGATTTTTATGATTCTAAATGTTTTCTCTAATACCTAATTAGTCATTATTAAAGTCTGGCTAACGAAAGTAGGCCTTGGAATTATTTGCGAACTTTTTATATAGCAACTCTGTATGAACGTCAACGTCAATTTGACAAGGTTGTCGTTCGGTATCTCTGGTGTCAAATTGTATGCGTTTGTGTAAATTGTGATTCTAATTACGGTTTAAAATGAACAAATCTATCAAAAGTGGTGTACGAAAGATGTTGTTTAGCATGATTGGCAAGTTCAACGAAAAACAACAACAGCGTGATGCCGCGTTTAAACAAAAACAAGATTGTCTACGTGTGGTGTTGATTTTCATAGGTTAGTAGACAATATTATTTTGATACTTTGAACACCTACCTATCCAGTCGTCTTAATAAAATTTTGATTTATAATTAACGTATCCTTACAAATAAGTTACTTTCGCTTTTTCGTATTGAATAAAACTAATTCTATTCATTCGTACATCGCATCAGTCAACGTATTCATTTTAATAACATCACCTATGTTTTACGTATATACTCATAATGAATTTTTGCTGTATTTTTGTTGGTAATTTATTATTTATTAGATGCTTTATTGTACATACAAAACGATATATAACAGAGGAAAAAAAACAATTAAAATACATACAATGGTAATTTTAAAACGATTAACTTTCTTTAACAGAGAATCTGCAAGATGTCGAAGGAGTTGATGAAATAGTAAGAACTATTGAAAATCTCACTGAATTAGAGCAGAAAAATAACCCAGAATCAGTACTTAGAAGAAATAACTTCAAGACTGGTAAGTTTTTACTATACACTGGTGTTTTGAAATTATGCCGAAAAAAACCTTTGCATTTACGTAAACCAAGAATTAATTACATATTTTGTATATCTTCTTTGCAGAAGTGAGTGTCAGAACACTAAAGAGAGTAAAAAGGGAAGGTGCAGTAAATGAA
This sequence comes from Xanthia togata, assembly GCA_963853775.1. NCBI lineage: Eukaryota > Metazoa > Arthropoda > Insecta > Lepidoptera > Noctuidae > Xanthia > Xanthia togata. Next base: position 17,372,539 of record OY970809.1, read on the forward strand.
GGTGTCTGGAGTACCCCGGGGAAGAAACGCCCACGGAAACCTACTGTGTCTAACCTAGATAACTTTGACATAGATGCTATGCGTAACAAGATAAACGAATTTTATATTGTTAAAAAACAAGTTCCTACACTGAGGACACTGTTGGTGGAGTTAAAAGAAAGTATTGATTTTAACGGATGCAGAGAAACTCTGCGCCGCTTGTTATTAGCCAATGGCTATGAATTTAAAAATAATAAAAATGAGCGTTCTGTATTAATAGAACGCAATGACATATCTGCTTGGAGACATAGATTTTTAAGAACTATAGCAGGAAAACGTGCAGAAGGCAAGCCAATCATTTATTTAGATGAGACTTATGTCCATAGAAACTACAAGCCTAAGAAGTCATGGCAAGGTCCTTCAACTAGTGGTGCAATTGAAAATGTTTCGACCGGGAAAAGGTACATTAAAGTTCATGCTGGATCAGAGAAAGGCCCCGTACCAAACTCTTTGTTAGTGTTTAGTACTAAATCAAAAAATGCTGATTATCACCATGACATGAATGCTGAAAATTTTAATAAATGGCTTAAAGAAAAACTTATACCAAATTTGGAAGAACCAAGTGTAATCATAATGGAAAATGCTAGTTACCATTCGGTAATTATAAATAAGGTTCCGAACACACAAACACGTAAAAGTAATATAAGAGAGTGGCTTCGTGATAATGGAATTCAATATGAGGACTACCACACGAAAGCAGAGCTGTTGTGTATTGTAAAACGAAATACGCCTAATCCAATATATGAAGCTGATGAAATTTTAAATCAATGTGGTCATGAGGTGTTGAGACTTCCACCCTACCATTGTGATTTAAATGCGATCGAGCTTGTGTGGAGTTTGGCAAAACGTAAAGTGGCTAGCAAAAATATTGCAGTTACTACAGCTGCATTAGAAGAAATAATTAAAGATTCATTTGAAAACGTAAGTTCACAGGATTGGAAGAAAATTACTGATCATGTAATACATGTTGAAAATAAATATAAAGAACGTGATAAAATAACAGAAGAAAATTTAGAAAGTTTTATTATAAATGTTGGAGACAGCGATACTAGTGACAGTGATGAATCTTTTGGCATTGAAGTGTTAGAATCTGATTTTGATTACGATGAATAAAACTAAGTTATTATGTATGGAATATTATCGTATTTTATTTGTCTATTTATTTTCGGATTCCGCTCATATTTACCTCATATACTAACACCTATACCAATTCAATTCAATTCAAAATATTTTATTTCACATAAACCTACAAGGGCACTTATGAAACGTCAGAAGCTAGGTGCACGGTTCCAATTGGTCGTTTCCTATGGAGAAGAGCCGGCAAGAAACTCCACGGTTACTCTTTTAAAAATAAATGGTATTTACAATCTTTTCAAGTTACAGTGTTTATAGGTATGAGAGGACACTGTAGGCCTATCAACAAGTACCAGGTACTTACCAAGATAGAAAACGATCGACAGATCTAAAAGTCGGTTATGCCTACAACGTTCTCACATTCACAAAATATAAAAGAGAATCTATATAAAAAATAAAAAAAAACAATTAAAAACCTATTTAAACTAAATGGCATGACTGCCACTAAAGCTGTAACAAATCTATAAAAAATATAGTATATTGAAGTTATATAATGTCAAATAATGAAAAGATTATGTCAAAAAAGTACGTAAATCAAAAAACCAGATCAATAAATCCTTAAAATCCCGTTACAAACCTGATACATATCAAAAATTAATACATGTGTAGATAAATTCTGTTTCTTTATTTCCCTAACATAATGTTCTTATACTGTCTATATATAGGGTTTTTCATTAAGAGCGCTCGAACTTTGAAATGAAATAAAACAACCTGTTTAAGTGATATTACTACATTTTTTATAACATTTTAATGAATATTCAATGACATTATGTGTGGAAAATAATATCAGCTAAATGGCCACTGCGACTCTGCTGTAGATGGCGTATTCTGGTGGACTAATCTTGGAGGACGTCTTCGCATAAATGGTCAATTTCACGAAGAACGCGAGTTATGTTGGCCTTTAGGGCAACAATTGACTGTGGTTTATCTGCGTACACTAAAGATTTCATGTAACCCCATAGAAAGTAATCGAGCGGTGTTAACTCACACGATGAACGCCATAAATTGAACACAACGCACAGAACGTAGGCGACTAGACAACTGGTTTTGATAATAAATTTTACACAATTTCTACGCGTTGTTGAAGCGTTCATGCCAAATTTGGTAGCAATCGCATTACCGAAATGGCCGCTATGCGCTGCTAAAGTTCGAGCGTCCTTATTGAAAAACTAATATGATATTTTTAATAATGAATTACCAAGTATCAAAGTAGGTTATTCCAATTTTCATAGTATAATTTTAGTGTTGTCATGCATGTATTTTTTAAATTTGCCGCCAATATTCTGGGGCCAACTTTCGTTAGCCAGACTCTATCATCAATTATTTGTAATACCTAGAGTAGGTATTACAAATAATTGATGATAATAATGAGTGAGTGCCGCCATACATACGAGTACCATACCTACATTTACATAATATTTTTTATCACTATAGGTACTAAGAATAACTGTTTACGGAGTGGGCCGATTTTGTATCGGGCAGGCCGGGGTGTACAGTTACACTCCTCGTCACTGCGTTGGACACGTTCACACACATCTTTTTAGGGCCATGCTACACTCCGATATTAATGAAGGACAACAAGTTATTTATATCATTAGCTATTTGGCTTCTAATAATAACAAGAAAATAGATAATAGGAGAGCAGTGGTGGCCCAAAGAGCAGTGAGTGGTAGCCCAGTGGTAACGGTCGTGGGTTCCAGGCAGGCGCATTACATTCTGTGAATAAATCATTATAACTGCTTTCAAAATGGTGAAGGAAAACATCGTAAGGAAACTGGCATGTCCTAGAACCAAAAAATCGAAGAAATGTGACATCCATTGGGCAAACCTGTACTGGACCCGCGTGGTAGATTAAACTGGTCACTGTTCTCGAAGAAAAGAGGCCTGTGTCCCAGCAGTAGGAACATTATACGCTGATTATGCATTAATGCATTATGCAGGTAATAAATATCTGCTGACCGATCCATTCTTAATGGACTTCATCATAACATCACGCTTTGTTTCTCCGATGGGTTAGGCCGTTAGGCAGAGGTGTGCTTCTACTTTAAGTAGGTACACCTACATTTTGCCAGTTATGTGTAATAGGGGGTGAGACGCCGAGTTAATTGCCATCAACCGGGCACAAATCCAGACTCCAGGCTGCTACTGAGAAATTCCAGATAGAAAAACCCAATAAGACTGCCTGATCCGGGAAATGAACCCAGAACCTCATACTCAGGAGTAGCGCAAGCGACCACTAGACCAAATCAATGAGATTACATTTCAGCTTTTAGCTGAGATACAGTTTACGTCAAATTCATCAATACAATCCGTGATTAAGTCTCAATACAATCCAATTGACTCAAGTACATACTAATTCCATGGATTGGTGGTTTATCTGATGCTGGATTGATCGTCTAAGGTCCCCAAAGTATTGTTCGATGCGGGCTGTGAATGCGGATGACTGCGAGTGACAGTGGTTGGTCGAGTCGTTGAGTTGTAATATTATGATCTTCCCTATCCTGTGATCGGTTCACTAAACAATCGTGAGAATCTCTTTTTTTTTTTTTGTTTTAAAGCGGTGCTGGCATAAGAGTACTACATAATCTGTGATGTAGTCTATGTTAACCGGAGAGCAGTTTTTAATCTGTAACAAATATTGAAGTTTACGTCGCTAGAGGGCGTTCTCGTAGTCGTTAAAAATGTTGGTCGAAATCTGTCGAAAATGATGAATCCGTTTTTGCAAATGGTTAGAACTTTCATTATGTTGTAGCTAAATTACTCATCATGATTCGATTTAGTAGCTAGTAAGTGGAAAAGACATTTTGTTGAGGAAAAGAGTGATTCCGGTGTGCGAAAGTCATACGGACTTGTGTCATCTGACTGCTCTTCCTTCAAGATGGCTCCTCCGCCGGAGTATGATAAGGAACCCAAAGCTCCGGACAAAAGTGCCACAAATATTTCCACTGAAGATTCAAAACTTCTACATAATCTAATAAATGACCAGCACACAAATTCAGACCACAAACCAACAAATACGGTCGCAGCCGTTGAAGTTGAGGTAAGTCGATCTCTGCTGCCATTTTTTGATTTTAGTGTAAAGTAGAAACATAATAGCTGTCGATTACATTTCTCGTGTATTTAATTAAATCTCATGCACATAATGTAGCTTATCAAGCACACTTTATTTTTTCACAATTGAAACTATTCTAACAGTATGTGTAATAATAAAGTAGGTAGGTGAAAATGGCGAAGGATAACAGTTCTGTCAAAAATTATAAATAATTTACTTTATCTGGTGTACGGAAAGCATGAGTATGCATTTTAAATTGGTTTGTGCATGCTAATTTACCACATTTATTGAAACTGGTTTTCAAACATAAACTGTAGACCTCTTGGAACAGTGGTCTATCAAATAATGAAAGCACTCAAGGATATTTTGTAAACTTCATTCATACTCAAGTTAGTATTGTAAGAAAGATATTAATTAATTTGCTTCAGTTATGTCTAATCTTTTAATTTGTTTCAACAAATCATGCCTTTTTTTGTCATAAAAGAAATAGGTAGGTAGACTTTTTACACAGATACACACTGCTTACCCATGACCTGTCCAGAAAAGTAACACATTTTTACTTTAAACAGGGACAATATTATAAAATATTAGTAAGGATATTATATAAAATTACCCTCTCATTGTTTTACAATACAACAATGTCAATGCCATAAGTTATACCTTTCTAAAGTTTAATAAAATGAAATTACACACATTATTTTTATATACCTATAAGGTTTCATTACCCATAGGTACACAAATTTCATATGTGGAGTTGCAGGCACCAGCCCATATTACCTATTAATTACATAACATAACATTAAGCCTTGTTTCCCCGAAGGGTTGGGCAGAGGTGTACCTGTAGCAGGTACACCCACATTTCTTCAGTTATGTTTAAGCCCCATAAAATAGGGGGCGAGCCTATTTTCCATCAACCGGGCACAAATCCAGACTCTGGGATGCTACTGAGAAATTCCAGAAAGAAAAATCAAATAACCTGGGAATCGAACCCAGGACCTCATGTTCAGCAGTAGCTCTTGCAGAGCTTGAGGCAACCCACAGAAAACACATGCTAGATTACATAAAAAAAAAAAACAAGAACCAGTTTGAAAAAAAAAAAAAAACAAGGGTGTCGAAGACTTAATTTCTGTGTATTTTAAGAAAACTTGTGGTAGAGCTCATCTAATATGAAATGACGCGCCCTGCTACTTAATTTAAAATTGGTTTGTGTGCTAAATACGGTAGTGGGGTGCGCCATTTCAACTTAGCTCTAGTTGGGCTTTTATGAATTTAAATACCAATTTCACGTTAACCTGTAGTGGTCACACGGCATACAGGACTGGGAACACAACAATAACACCCTTTTTTTGTTACTGACACTTGTTGCTGATTTTCTTTTTCCGTATGCTCTTTTTTTGTTTATGAAAAAAAAACAAGATTTTAATAATTCCCTTCGATGCCTGTAAGGATTCATAAGTATTTGACCATGAAAATACTTAGGTACTGGCATAAAAGTCCTCACAAACTGGCCCAAAGTTAGAGACTGCTAGCTTGTTCACTTACTCATATACATATAAATTAAAAAAAAAAAGGCAATTCCAAGGCAAGCAATGGTGAGTTAAACAAATCAGGAAATTTTTAGAATTGCTTTTTTCTCAGTTGCTTCCTTATTTCCTAGATACGAGACTAAGGTGGGCAAATTCGCGGTAGAAACCCCCCAGGCTACATTTTCTTGTGCCGTGTGTAGTATAGTAGTGTTCCTGCAGCCTACCTCACAGTGTCGATCCATTGCAACAATGCGCGTCTTCGACCACTGATACTCTACTCAGCTAGGCTCACTGGGTTGTTAACATTTAGTGATTATTAGGTTACCAGGGTCACTTGGTTGGCTTGCGGACGGTGAGCAATGGGTAGCTCGCCGTCCGGCAAGGACCAAGCCCGGGTCGACGGCGCGTTGTGTTCCACGCGCGCCTCAAAGAGTGTCAGCGTGTGAAGTCCGATGAGACCATTGCCTGCCGGGGTTGCGGGAAAGTCCGAAAGGGATACCGTGGCCCCCTGGCATTGCACAGGCAACAGAAGGAACACGGGTGGGTTTTAGTCAGTAAGAGTCTGACACGCCCTCACGCTCCACCCAGAGCGGGAGAGGTCATTTAATGATTTCCCACCAAAAAAAAAAAAAAAAAAAGCATTACTGCTGTATTAGCGACCCGGCCCTGTTTTGCACGAGTGCAATCTCCTGATGTGGTGACATGTTGTCAAAACATCGAATATTGGTTACCAAATTAAATCCTAAAAGGTTAGGTGATGGCAACGCTAATTAGTCTCGAAAGAATGCAGTTATCTAGTTTTCACTAATTAATGAATTCCAAATGCCGTATTTATTAATACTGGATTCGCTATTTATAATATTCGTAAACGAATTCGGAAATTCAGCGAATCTAGGAAAAAATGGATACATTACAATACAATGCCTCACACTTGATATCTGCAGTTGTGTATATATTATAGTTAATGAGAAACACTGAAGTTATTCTTGTTGCATTCGGTTATTGTATATAATAATACAATAACCGAATGCAACAAGAATAACTTCAGTGTTGGTTTATCTCGTAGACAATATTCTAGGTAGGTACAATAACGGAACATCTGACAGAACATTTGATTTAAACCACTATTCAAACTTGTATCTATTATAGTGAGTAATTTTTTTGGACGAGCTTACTTATTATGACAACAGATGGTTCACTGAATATGGCATTCAACCGGCGCAACCGTCAAATGAGCTCGTCATATTTGGCGTGATCAATATTAAGAAGATATAAATCCGTTGCACTGTAACGATACTCCAACACGAGATGAAAAAGAAAGTATCATAGATTGTAGTGTAGATAATTATTTAGCCGAGAAAAACTGAGCTCGTTGTGAGCACTGTAGCGGTAGGTATAGCGCACTAGGCAACAGTTCTGCGACATTTCTCTAATCGCGTGCTTTTGAGCTAGGTCACAATTTCACAGCATCATCATCATCTAAGAAAGATACATTAGCATGCAAACTGTGCATTTTGATTCGGTTTAGAAAATAAATTAATAATTATGACCAGAAGTGCATGCAAGATCAGAATTTGAATCGACAGCTGTTTCTATAGATACATACCTACTGCGTTCAAGATTATTTTTTTATCCCATTCAGACTTTACACACTTAGGCTCTACCTCTCATGACCAGTTGTTAATGGTTTGCACGACGAAATTGGTCATAGTAATTATCAGTATCATGAAGCTGAACGAAAACCGGGATCAGATGGCACATTATTTCGAGCAGAACTGTAAAGGTAGACAGTGTGGTACGGATCGGTGACAATAGTGGCGACAGTAGGAGGCGGTGTAGGTTTACGCGGTGCGGCCTGGTCGTGTAACGGAAGCTCGGGCACCGCATTGTTGCCCCGTCACGGCGGGCCGCCGCCGCAGACGCCACTTGCGCACTCTCACCACAAGTCTCGTGCATGTCTCTTAATTTTTTATTCAGTAGCAATAACTATACCATAGTCTTGATCTAAGAATTCGGATCCTCAGCCTTGACAGAAGTCCCAAAGGGCGGATAAGCAGATTTTCCAACACTATTTACCTGCATATACTACCTATCATAAATTCCATTGAACAGCTTTCAGCTCTCCGCCCGCCTATGAGTTGTGCTTCTTGTACTGCGTCCGTATTTTGCTCGACGATATATTTTTACGCTAAAATGATCAAGAAGTAATAGAAAGTCTAAGATCAATACTAGTCTTAGCATTGATGTCCACTGACCTAGTTATATTCATATCATGTTCAAGCCTAATAAAACGCTCCTCTAATCTGTGACGAAAGTCACCTTATCAATATCCAGCTCAAGTTACGGTCTGTGAAATATAGATTTAATGAATTCATGCAAGGGATCAAAAAACTTCAAGGCCAACTTATTGTTTGATTTTTTTCATGATCGCTTTGGACGCCAGACGTTACTTGATACGATCCAAAATTCAGCCCACTAATTGGGTTTGGATTATTTTACGGAAGTTACATTCGTGTTGTAATTCAGAAAACATGCGGTCTATATGAAAGGAGAGTACGGATTGCTGTGGCTGCCGCCCCTGATCAATTTCCCCCGAAGAAGCTTTCTATCCTTGACCGACTTATTAGATACTAGGTTACCCCAAAAAACAGTAACTGTATACTTTGCATCAAGGATCTCGTTCCACTGTTTTTAAGCGACTGATTCGAATGCTTATTGATATAATTTTTTAGTTACAGCAATGAGTTGTAAGATTCCGTGCCGAAAGGGCTCGCAATTGCAATAGGACTCGATACACTCCACAATGGTATGTTGGAAATCAACCTCCAACTTTCTTAAGATGCGCGGTGTTCTCTGCTAATCTACAAAAGTAGTTACCCCTGATGATAGCAGGCCTACCGCCACACAATTATCCAGATTAGAAAGGTACGGAACACGGTGCACTGCCATCTCGGATCTTCATGTGATCAGATAACAGTTTTCCTGAAGTCCGCTGACTGTAGGTTACTCCTCATTGTGGCCGCAGATTGCAGAGGGTCCTCCAGTACCTGGCGGTACTGGAGCACGGTCCTTCTTCAATCTCCGTAGTGTACCTTTCAGAGGTTAGAAGATATATGATTACCTCTCCTCTTCCGCCACCTGCCTGAAATTATGTACTTAACATAATTTAATTGGAAATTACGGTTTTGGATTGCTATAAAAGAACGCTAGCATGACAGATATGGAGCTTATGATTCTTAAAAAATTTAAAACGTTAACTAGAGTCGACTACGTTTTCGTCAATTGTGGTAGAATCCAAAAGTAACGTAATTTGGGCGATTCACTGCGGACTGTTATGCTTTGTTATCGTTTGTCTTGTTCCTTCTTATGACGTTATTTACGTAAATAGGTCCTTGGTCGCCTCTTGGGCTTGTGGCTAAGTAATAACAGCCGCACAGGTCGGTAGATCAGGTTAACCTGCGCTTGCCGGGGTTGGTCTGGTCCGTGGATGGGTGACCATCTTTACATACCAAGACCCCTTCGTGCCTTGGAAAGCACGTTAAACGTCATTCGTGGATTTTTGACAGTCGTTACGGGTCGTCAGCAGGCCGAAAGTCTGACAACCAGTCATACCAAGACGTATCGTATTACCCAGTAACTGGGTTGTGGAGGTCAGGTAGGCAGTCGCTCCATGTAAAATACTGGTATTCAGTTGGATCCAGTTAGACTGAAAGCCGACACCAACATAGTTGGGAAATAGGCTAGTCAGATAATGATGACTTGGTCACAGAATGTGACATAAATATGGACTTGGTCGCCTCAATATTTGCAGCCAAAGTTCTTATTAATCGCCAGAATAACTGATATTTGATAGTAATTAGTGTGTAATTAGTCGGTTAAAAATATTTACATTTGTAACGTTAGAAATGTAAATATTTTTATCAGACTTCTATCAATTGGAGGTTACCTATTTGGATGTTTTTTTTATGTATGATCGGGCATAACTCCGTCATATAAGTATAGGCTGATTTACAAAATTATTTTTTTGTTTGAAAGGGTATGCTCTCGAGATGGTCCTATATAATTTTTATTAACTTTGCTTGGGTGCTTTTTGAGTTAGCTTCAATAATACGATTCTTTCCCACTAAGTCTATATGATATTGATGATGTTATTATAATAACTTCCTGTCACTGTTATTTCCATCGCAGGTAGTGCTATTCGAATTTGTGTGGGGTAAGACAACAACTAAAAAGTGAAAAATAAAAACTTAAGTTGGTGTCTTTGGTTTGAATTTTCGTTTTTAGTCACCGACCACCGAAATAAAGTTATTTTTTAGTTATGTGTGTCATTCACACTTGCACCGCGTCGTATTCTAACTTTAAGTCCTGCCGTACTTAATAGGTACTCAGAGTAAGTTCGTCTGTATCGTTCATATGGCTCTGTATGAAATTATAAGTTCCATTAGCAAGTGTCGGCGTCCTGCCTCGACCATATGCTCTAGATTAGTGTCGTATTCTGGCTTGCTCGCGGTTTACTCTGCGGGTTTCGGTAACTTTTCTGTACCCGCTGTCTTATGGTCCGGTACGATACTAAATTATTTTTAATTTGATCTGACTTCTGAATGATATACAATTGAGATTGTTTTAAGGGTTTGAAGCTTCGATTGAAACTTCGTACAGACTAGCGCGACGCGACACCGGCTATTGTTATACCGTGAAGTTTTCTTAGAAATTGTATTGTTCGAGTCGCGTCGCGCCGTAGCGTCGCGCTGGTCTGCAGGAGCCTTTAAACGTATCAGTCAAAGTCTTTGACAGTTTAATTGTTAAGTAAGAGAATAATTCCAGAAGAAAGTGACACCAACAAAATTGCTACATTTTACGGCGCCCACAGCAGGAAGTACGTACTGAATTTATTAGGATTCCCAAGATATCGGCTGCTAAACTAGCAACATAGTAAAAGTAGATCACCAGCCACCAGGTTCACCAGCTAAAGGATAATAACGAATAAAAACGATGCGATCTTGATAACGAGAACAGTGATTTAAAGTAGAAGGTCAACACCAATTCACTTTTAATTTGTCTGGGCTGCACTGGCATCGCGACAGAGTAGCATTCCCTTGTGTTACCACCCAAGTTATAAGTTTTATTATCTTACACACACATTTTTGTATCTTTGCTGTACTTACAGAACTCTGAAAACTATTTGGCAATGGTCCAATATTGCAGGTTAGCTTTTGCATGTTCCATTTTTTCCAGTCTCGCCAACTTAACGCTATTTTGCTAATGAGTCACGAAACATGTTTGTACTCATAATTGCGGTCAGACACTGTACTATACCTTATTTTAATTACGATAATATAATCATGTAACCTATTTTTTTAGGTTAGGTAGGTATTTAATAATGGCAGAAAACCAAATCTTGAATATATTCTAACACCTAATAAACTACAAATCTTTGGGGAAAATGAATGTCCGGTACGTTCATAGTACTTTTGGCACATTAGGGTTAAATTCATTTAAAAAAACGTGCAAAAAAATGTCAAACATTCACGTTAGGTAGATACATCCACGGAACAGATAAACCGTGGGTACATCTATCCATTTTGCGGTAGCAAACGAATCACACTGGTGTTGATGTCAGGGGAGTATTGGGGACCATAAGCGCACGTACTGAGGTTGAATTTACGCATGTGATACGGGTGTCTGTCTATCCACCAGAGATGTGCTATGCTACATTGCTATGGATGCGTTTGATATCCACCAATAATATTCATTGGTCCACATAGCATAGCACTGGTGGAAACCGTTTTAACTAACCTATGTTTTTTACGTGGAAGGATGCGTGCTATGGATGGGAGCTATGGATGCGCGAGTGGTATAGCTATGTGCAGAGCAGCCGCAGCCGCTCCACGTGCCTTCCCTACTGTCGATGCATCACATAGCTCGAGCTGCGCATCTTCATAACACATCTTACTCGCTCCGCTACACAGCTAACCATTAGTGGAAACGATCACATAGTTTCGTAGCTTAGCTTTCACATCCTCGTAGCGCAGCATAGCTGTATAGCACATCTCTGGTGGAAAGGCACCTTAATGCGTACTGTCGTACGCGAACTGCCAACAACCGGTGTCTTCGCGATGCTGGTTGGTTTTTGGGCACAACAGGAAAAAACGACAAAAATCATTACGTGCTACTGTATTTTCAGACACGCCGTACACCACAATATTTCTGATGTAAGAGTAGATGAAGGATAAGTGCTTAAATAATATGACACACAATCGTAGTTTTCACACCCGCCTTCACATTTGTTACGCATACGAAGATGACTAGGCGTTAAAAACGACCATCCAAACACATTTTCTGAGCGCAACAAGTGACTTGTTTCGAGCTAAAAAAAGTATATCAGCCATCTAGCGAGGAAGGAAAACCGTTAATATGAGGGACAAGGGCGCCCCATCGATCCCGTGTCTCGTCGGCCGCTCCCGGCCCGACCCTGACCTCCGGAGAGCCCCGTGCGGACTGTAGAACGCGCAGATGTGATGACGTCAATCATTTCACTCATCCCATTAGATATGCAACTATTTGTTTGTTTACAAATTAGGATTCACGTAAGAACTTCAACTTGCTTTACCTTTTAAGGCTGCTTTTCCACCAGAGATGTGCTATGCTACGTTGCTATGGATGTGTTTGATATCCACCAATCTTATTTATTACTCCACATCTCATAGCACTGGTGGAAACGGGTTTAACTAAGCGATGTTTTTTATATGGAAGGATGGGAGCTATGGATGCGTAATTGGTGTAGCTATGTGCAGAGCAGCCGCAGCCGCTCCACGTGCCTTCCCTAGGTACTGTCGATGCATCGCATAGCTCGAGCTGCGCATCTTCCTCGCACAGCTACCATACGCTACGGCGGCGCATCTTCATATAATTTCTCATCTTACTCGCTCCGCTACACAGCTTAGCATTAGTGGAAACGGCCACATAGTTTCGTAGCTTTGCTTTCATATCCTCGCAGCGCAACATAGCTGCACATCTCGGGTGTAAAAGCAGCCTAAAGGTGTTACAAGGAACCTATTTTTTTGCGCTCCTTGGCGTAGTTATTTCGAGTTCCGAAACTACCATGTGCCGAAGTGGATAAATATACTCAACAAGCCTATGCCTCTTGTCATATACCCCATTTACACTCGGCTCACTTCCACGGCAGTGAGCAGGAAAGTAGGCAGGGAAGTGGGCAGGACGAGAATGTAAAAACGATACTTCTCACGCTGCTACTCGCGCTGCCCGGCGCTCCCCAAATTACCGGTTTTTTGTGCGGAAGTCAAAGGATCAGCAGCGCGAGCGGCAGTGCGTGTTTACATTCAGCTCCGTCGCTCAATTCGCTCATTTCTCGCCGCTAGTACAAATCGGACGTACGTGCCGGCTTGTTTTTTTACGATCTGCCAAAATGCGCTTCGATTGGAGTAATAAAATCACTATAAAGTTTTTAGAACTGCTGGAATCCGAAAAAGCAATATTGGATATAAACGAGAAAAACCACAAAACCACGACGACTGCACGCTTAGCATAACCAATAAATAGAAACGGGTTTTGTCGATGGAAGAATAGACAAAATTATAGATACCTAAACAATCACAATTTGTCTATTCTTCCGTAAACAAAACCCTAGAAAACCCGTTTCTACGGTTGCCATGCTACGCGTGCTGGAAGAGAAAATACGACGACGTAGGTATTTTCTTTTTTCGAATTTATTATGTTTTTAAATATTGAAACATAATAACGTATCTATTGCAAGAAGACACAGCGCGGATGCCGTAATTATTTCGACGTCTGCCATTGCCGAAAGTCGAAAGCGATGTGAGTGTGAGTGAGTGATAGGGCTGAATATAAACACACAGACACACTTCCCTCGATCCTGCTACGGCAGTATTTAGGGAATTATTGCCGGCAGCGCGAGGAGCAGCGGCAGGGGCTGAATATAAATGAGGCAATAGTGTGATACACATCACTGAACGAGGAAAGGATTAAGAATAAGAATTAATTCGAAACTATCAGACTTTTTATTTAGTCATGTTGATGATGATAGAACGATGCAAGCACATTGTTACATGACCGTTTTCGCATACTGGGTCCCGATTCCCGATCCAGATTATGTCCGCATACGCGGTATATATCTGAATCGACAGAGTTCAATTTCGAGTAAGGACACGTAAGAACTATATGAGGATCCTCCGACCAGACGGATGTTGTGTCAGGTGGGTGACTGCCCGACGATTGAAGTCGGGACGTTGTATATATACTCGTCGCGCGGTAAACTTGCTTGTGCGATGGCGTTGTAGATGCCGCCATATCACTGCCCTCCGGAGACCGGTGGTGAATAGTGGACTGAGTCGTGTATTTTGAGTGAGTCGGAACCGGGTGCGGCATAGTTCGTGGTGAGTTGGAACTATCTACGGTGATTCCCCAGTGAGTCGAGGTGGCGCTGCGTTATGAATTTATGATCCAGTGTCGGATAGTGGTACAGCGCTGAGTTGAGGCTGACTGCTGGCGATGACCGGGAGAGGGTTGAAGGGCTCTACTTGTGGACCGGCCGAAAGTGCAGTGTGCTGTGCCGACGTGGTTGCGGACGTGATTCGACAGGGGATGGAGTATTTTATTCCATTCTCTGACATCCCGCTCGGTCACAAATCCCGGCCTAGGTATAATGCAGAATGCGCCCACGCTGAGGCCCGAAGAGTCTGCCTACCAAGCCTGGGTCAAGGCCCGCGACCGCAAAGTTAGAGGTTTCTACCGCCAAGTTCTGCAAGCGGGTTCTACGTAGGGCACGTTTTGACCATGTCGGACGTATTGGGACCAAGCTATTATCTCACCCTCCGGGCAGTAAACAGTATCTCGAAGGCCTTTGACAGGGTCTGGCACGCTGGACTACTCAGCAAGCTTCCTGCTTATGGCATCCCTGCTGATTTTTGTAGCTGGATATCAGACTTCCTTAGTGAACGGTCGATCAGAGTAGTCGTGGACGGCTGCTCCTCTGACCTTATGGCTATTGATGCCGGAGTTCCTCAGGGGTCTGTTCTCTCTGCAACTCTTTTCCTGCTGCACATCAATGACCTGCTTCTGCCTGGTATTGTTGGGTACGAGGGTGACTGTACCGTTTGAGAGAGATACTTGGCCAGCGCAAAAACCGGCGGGGCTCTGAAGTTCGTTCCCTGAGAGAGGCCATGGTAGAGCGGACAGATTTGACCTTGAGCCTTGTCTCCCAGTGGGGTGGTGACAATCTGGTCTCTTTTAATGTCACCAAAACACAGGCGTGTCTTTTTACCGCTAAAAGGAGTCGTTTTGACGAAACTCCTACTTTACGGGGTACATCTGTTCCTGTAACTGATCGGCTCGAGCTCCTAGGCATGGAGTTGACCTGGTCTCAACTTCGGCTCCACCATCGAGTACAAAGCTCAAACTACGGCCAAGAAACTGGGCGTCCTAAATAGAGTGAAGCGATACTTTACGCCTGGACAGCTTTTAACCTTTTACAAAGCACAAGTCCGATCCTGCATGGAGTATTGCAGCCGCAGACTGAAACTGTCCGGATTAGATGTCAGCAGGGCGTGGGCCCATTTCCAAGCATTAAGCAGTATATTAAAAGCTAATTGAAATTGCTTATCATTAAGGTGTTTTTTTTTTAAATTCCAGATAACAATGTTATGTCGAGACCAGACAGTGTGTCTCGTAATGTCGTCAGAATTTTGGCATTTCTCCATATTTGCTTGTTGTCTGAGCCCATAATATAACCGTCAGGGATAGTATAGTGACGCACCTTTTATCTCTTTACTATCTGGTAAGACTGATTCTTATCACTCAGATTGTGCTTTGTCATAGAAAAGTATTTTACTATTTGCATAAGTACATTACAACACGCGGTTGCTTCGGTTTACTACTGCTATAATTATCAATACTTCACTTATCATCGTAATCGGATTGAATATGGCTTACAGCTGGGCGGGTTTTATACATTTTGTCCGCGGCTTCGCCCGCGTGGAAGTCTCAAATTATCCCAAGGGAACGTCTATACCGGAATAAAAAATATCCTATGTCCGAACCCAGGTCATGGCCTATCCGGCGTAAAAAGGTAACAGACAGACAGACAAATAATAAATTCAAATGATCGTTTTTTATAGGTACATGCCTAAAACAGGTTTTTATGATTCCAAGGCCCGCTTGCACCAAAAACAATAATTATTTAAAACATTATTCCATCCCTGACAACTTCATAATTATTTATTTTAATATTATAGGATCACCATTAATTTGAAATACTCTCACCACGTAAGTGTTACACATCAAGCTATACATTTCCAGTTTATGCTGATTTCGCATTGTATATGATTTCCGTACAATGCGAGGTCAGCTTATACTGGAAATGTATAGCTTGATGTGTAGCTGTGTGTACGTGTTAACCAAGTTATTTTTATGACTTTGAATTGTAATAACTTTGACAGAGGGAACCGATTTTAATTAAATAAAGACTGAATGTTGCTCATATGACTATATTTCCAATAAAAAACAAGTACCTACACAAAAATATCTGTTATATGTGAATTTTAAAATCACCTATTTTAGCCCCTAGGGAGATGATTTTACAAAAACGCTGAAAGTTACGTGTTTCAGCGTTCTTGTAAAATCATCTTTATTTTTTATCAAAATCTTAAATTTGAATTTTCATATGCCTGACTTAAGAAATTCTAGGTTTCCCATACAAACTTTCATCCTCTATATCACCCCCTACCTATATGATTATTTTTAGAACAATAAGTTGCCTATGTCCTTCCCCAGGATGCAATCTATCTTCTTGCCAAATTTAATCGAAATACGCTCAGTGGTTTAGGCGTGAAAAGGTAACATACAGACAGACTATCGAATCCTAACAATATTATTCAATGCGAAAGTGAGTTGGTTTGTTTGTTATGTTTTCAAGATAAAACGGCTGAACGGATTTGGATGAAATTTGGCACATGGGTAGACCGTGACCTGGGTTAGGACATAAGATACTTTTTATCACATCTATTCAAAAAGAGCTATTTTATTCTTCATAAACAGGGACTAAAATAACTTTTTAATCTGGTCTAATTTTGACAATTTCTGCAAATTGAAAGAAATACAAGGCGGGCGGTTAATTGTGCCTGTGAGTGTAGTTTATAATATAATATTAGTATGGATAGAATTGGTTAATTTAATCGTGATATCATAAAATTATATGAGTTCCTACAAATGATTTTTTTATCTATTTATGACGTGCACAAGTGGTAAAGTCATTAAAGCTGCGTAAATGTGCAGGATAATTTACTCTTGTATCGGTGTAAGTTCTAATTGCAGCAGCATTACAAATCAGAATAGCAGTTCCATCAACATTCCGACCCGCTATATTTTCGTAAATAATTACACCTAACCTACTAACCTGACCCTAACCTGTACCCTAATTACGTAATACCCGATCAATCGGAATTTGAATCGTTTTGAAACAAATTGATGAATCACAATCTTAATCATTTTGAAAGAGATTGCTAATCCATTGCTTCATAAGTTCGAAAAAAAAAAACCTGCTCAACAACGTAAATAACGTAATAAATGTTGTTGAACTGTCAAAATGAAACAAATTTATCGTAATCGTTTACGAAAATGTTTTGCATAATTAGATAGCTATTTCATTTTGAGAATTCAACAACATTAATTACGTTACGTTGGTTGCTGAGCAACGTTTTTTTTTTCGAACTTATGACGCAATGGATTAGCAATCTCTTTCAAAATGATTAAGATTGTGATTCATCGTGTATTACGCAATTAGGGTGCCGTTAAGGATGCAGTACATAGGACCAATAGTGCTGTTGTTTGATACCAATGACGACCCAAAAACCTCAAGCAACACAGCAATATTTAAATAATTGATACAAAGACTACTTTTCCTAATGGTGTACTTTGGGCGTTCATTAATACGGATGTTTCAATGTTGATTATAGCACAAAACTGGCTCGCCATTAAGTTAATTAGTGTTTGAAATTACATCAGCCCCGTGACTTGTAAGTGACGTGACTATCGAGTCTATGTGATGTAGGTACTGTGGTGAATAATGAATACATGCCAAAGACGCTCGAGCCTTCATTTTACTCCGTTCAGAATCAGACCTACCGGTACACGTCATGAATTTCTTACGCGAAGTAAACTACAAAATTATCTATATCATAGTTAAAACTAATAAATCGTGAACCATTTTTTTTTAAACGGGATAAAACACTTTATTTACTGGGCGATTATGCTACGTTGACACCAATAACGAATTGTTGAGTGTAAGTGTGCAAACTGGTGTATCTAAGTACCTATCATAAATTCATAAAGTTAATGAAAAAAAAAAAACCAGCAAAGTCATCACACACCGAGAGTACCGTTCCTTCGTAGTTTTTTTTTTTTAATCTTGAATTCGTCTGTACCTATGTATATAAATATATTTTTACGATGTCCACTACTGACAAAAAAAATCGATGAAGGTACTTCATCGATATTTTCGTAAATTTTGGACCGATTTTGAAAATTATTTTCATTTGGTAAAGAAAACTAGCACAGGGTGGTACCTACCATATAATTTTTTTTAAATTTATTTCATAGGGATATTTATAAAAAGGGTTTTGACTGATTCACCGGCCAAAATAAATGCAAGGAACACGATAAAAATCGTATTGATATTTTACGAATAGCGGAGCTAATTAGCAACACTCGATTTTTTTCATGAATCCGTGATTTTATCGTATTGGCTCTGTGTGAACAACTTTCAGTTTTGAATACAAAAAATCACTCACTCTCACTAGAGCGCTACTATATACGATAAAATGTCGTTCTAAAATGTCGATGTCCTAAAATAATAGATTCGATAAATTATAGCTGTAGCAGTAGGTACGTCACTTGCCAATAAAGTACGGCAATTGTTACTTCCTAAGTAGCTGTCAATATTTACGGATCTTCATGAGCAGTGGGAACACCCAAAACAAAAGAATATGGTCACAGTATAAGCGAAACAGTAAGACCATTTTTAACCGATTCTACTAAATAAAATCTTAAATTCAAGACTTGACAATTCTTCCACTAAAAGGGTTAATGGAATGTTTGTATGGAAATTCGCTATTTTTGTCTTAAATTAACTTACTTCATAAAATTCTTTAATTCACTGACAGACAACGCACAACCTAAACCGCTGGGTCTAGAAGCATGCAATTTTGCAAAAGAGTTATTTTTATAACGAACGAAATTACGACTAGTTAATTTTCTATCAAATTTACATTTTGCGTGACTTTTGAGATACCCAGTAGAACCATTGCAATTTTAAACTTTCACCTTACTACCGTAAAGTCACTAATTAGTGGCTTGATATACTAACTGATTCTTACAGATTATTCCTGAGTATTACTTAAAAATCCCGTGTAGTTTGTACACTGGATTTATCATTTACAGTCACCTAACCATAAATATTTATTTTTATTAAAGCACACAGCATTTCTTTTTCATTTTGACAGAAGAGGCCTAAACTTCATGTTTTCTATGTATGTTCTACGAACTATCCCATAACACTATATCAAAATGTAAAAAAAATCATTCTATAATTAATAAAATTAATTGATTATTACAACACAGCACATTAGCCGATAACGACACCGACCCGACATGGGTCAGATGATCGGATACGTTTACTGCCTACCAAACGGTTTTACATTAGTTGTTATTGAAATTAAATTGTTAATTCTGTAAATAGGATCATCACTTTTCACGCACGTCATATTATTTTTAATTTAATTTTAAATTGCTAGATGAGTTCAGCATTACCTATATCGATCGTCGCAGATAGCGACCGACGCCGATAATAATTATATCGGTATCGAATCGATGTCGGTATAGCTGCCGACATATCGTTATCGGGTTGGTGTCGTTATCTGTTATTAATGTGAAAACCCCTTTTAGGTACACAGGACATTTTAAGTACTAATATATTAGTTCACTACACCGTAGGTTCCTTATAATGTAAACTTATTGAAAAAAATCGAACCTGAGAAAAACTAGTTCAGTTGATCAACTGCAAATATTTTATGCTGTGGCATGGATTTTCTGCGAAATGTTCGGCGTTGCATCGTAAATAAATACGTTGCCCTGCATTTGGGGGAGGCGGAGGTAGCATTTCAAAGGCCTACAGGCCCGGAAACCTTCGCCTTAAAATGTAGCATCAGTAAATTCGAGCTGCCAGATTATGCTAACGTACCCAATTTTTTTAAGTTGCAATTCAATGGCTGTATATTTTTTACTATTCTTAGATGTAACTGTGTTTATTATGGTACAGATAGTGCAATCCACGACGACGCGCCCCACTCCGCGATTACTGTACTGTAAGCTGTACTTTAGTACGGAGCGGAGCGGAGTTGGGCGCGTCGTCGGGGATTGCACTATCTATATCCTAGTTTTATCTAAGTAACACATTCACAAAAATAAAGTGTGTTGTTAATCAATTGAAAAAACTCTTTCCATTTAAATAATACTTACATCAAACAGTTTACAGCCCGCTTTAATATCAAATTGAACTGAAAGATTTATTTATTGTTCCAGTGTAACTGCGCCCTACATACTCCTCACTTAGTAGTAGTTACTTTCTAATGTATGTGTCGTCATGTTGGATTGTACGAAAGATTAGGACTGTGTCTTCGCGAAGGCGTAGGCAGAACGCGTGAGGGAGAGGTAAATTTCGTGCCCTCACAGCGCGTGACGCCGCATGAGTCGTCGGGAATCCCAGGCCGATTTCCGGACACCGTTGGCGCGGGCTTGCGGACGGTGAGCAATGGGTAGCTCGCCGTCCAATAAGGACCAGGCCCGGGTTGACGGCGCGTTGTGTTCCACGCACACCTCAAAGAGATGTCAGCACAACTGACGGGGTTCGATAGGGCCGATGCCTGCCAGGGTCGTGCGAAAGTCCGAAAGGGTTACCGTGGCCCCTGGCAACACAGGCAACTGAAGAAACACGAGTGGGCTTTAGTCAGTAAGAGTCTGACACCCCCGCCGGTAGGGCGTGTATGACACAGTCACGCTCTGCCCAGAGTGGTAGAAGCTATAAAAAAACTGTAGGATGGTTTTATTCATCGGGGGGGTACCGGAGTTGTATGTCCTCCTCGATGTAGGCAAATCCATAGAAACTGCGAACAAATTAGGATAGAGGGAGATATTCTACAGCCTGCAGTATACCTCCCTATCCTAATTTTTTACACTACGATTAATCTACAGGGCGTTCGCCTGAGTTCGCTGTTGATCTGCTAAGCCTTGACTCCTCTTATCACACTGCTGGGGGATCGGGTGCCGGATTAATTGACTAGTTTGTAACGGTGGCCGTTAATTTATTTTCTCCTCAACCTTGTTATTAATGCGATATTAATTAACTTTATCTACAACATTAACTGGTTGGTTACTTTCCATTTCTAACCAAATATTGTCATGCCGCGTCCTATTTAAAAGCGATCGGAATTTTGTTTGGAAATCCGGAAAGCGCCCTCTGTCGGCGCGACCACGCGTTCAGGTTCAGCGAACAAAAAGTTCGAACGATCGTGTAATTAGGCCGCGGGGTCACACTCGCGTGTTTACCTTACAGAGATGATAATAATCAAACAAATATTATGATTCAATTAGTCATTAGGTAATACTTATTATGTATTTCTAATATAATATATGATTGTTATTCTTGCAGTCACTATATATAGGTATATATGTTTAATCAATAGTAGTTAATTACGTAATTTCGACTTATCTTTTTACGCCTATTTCACTGCGGCTTACATACGCAAGGAAATTGTGTAATCTATCAGTTTTTTTTCTTCTAACTCATTTGTGTTTTGTACGTTTAGATGTAGTTATACACTATTGTAAAAAGCCTTTTTTTTTTGTTAACAGAATAACAAACATGTAGAGACACTGGACGACGGACAATTACGAGCACTGTTAGACGAGGCTATCACATACAAGTGTCCCAAAGACCGAGAGGGTAAAAGCAGTCTATTTAAGGTTAGTGCTAAAAATAAATTTATACCACGCAGGCTTTTATGCTTAGTTGCGTAAATCAGACTTAAAATTACATCAGTGATGCTGATTTATGATGTAGCATTTGGTTCAAACCAAATGCATTTACGCTAAAAGTTTGCGTTTTTAACCGAATAAAAAAATGGAGGTCTCAACTTATTAGTGATCTCTCGCAAACATACCGCGAGTAGTACTTGCCGGCCGGTATTCCACACAATACCTACGTACCTTCACAATATTAGTGGATGGCGAATAAAGTAGCTTCAGCATTATTGTCACTAAGACGGATCACATTTGCGATGCGACGGGTCCCGTGGGAGCGCGTTTTTTTGTTACATTTTACTTCTAAACCGAGCTAAGTACTCGCGCTCGTCGTGTGGTACTTCGCAGTGTATGGTCAGGGTGCAATCAGCCCGCAGTCGATGGACATGGACCGTCGCCGTCGCCTCAAATGTGGCAAAATGTCATAGATCAACTGCGGTCGATTTCAGGTAGGACATTCATTCACGGACATAAAAATTAGAATGATTGCCCAGTTTCATCAAACTCACGGCATTAATTCTAATTTATACTTTATAATAATGAGATAAGGATTACATTACAATGGCCTACAAATGGTTTTATGTCATTAAAATGTGATCGCGAATGCGCTGCTTCAGGAGTTGCTGGAGGAGGTGGAGCAGGACGAGCAGGCGTGCGAGGCGGCGGCGCGCGTGCTGCCGGGCGGGCGCGGCGCGCGGCGCGGGCGCGGGCGGCGCGCGCTGCCGCACTCCAACTCGCTGCAGGACCTGGTGGCGGCGCTGGCGGCCGAGCCCGCGCCGCGCCGCGCGCACGTGCGCCACGCGCCCGCGCCCGCGCCCAGCAACGTGTCCGCGCGCGCCATCCACGGCGGCAGCCTGCCCTCCGGCGTCGACACCTGTGAGTGATCATTACCTCTTCGACGGTTGGTTCCTGCCCGCGGTGCTCCCGTCGACGAACGGCGACGAATCCTAATTTAATTATACCTGGGTTCCAATTTTGACGATAACTTAGCCATATTCACTTTATTAGTCTTAATCCCAGGGGTATAACGAGAAACTGCCTCATCGGTAGGATTACTAGGGCATTCATTTCTCTTGAAATTTCTTCTTTAATTGAAGCTACAAAAGTTTTCATTTCCACTATCAGTGTTAAACTTAGCGATAAACTCTTACCAAGATGTACTTTACCCAGTAAATGGGTTGTGAAGGTCAGATAGGCAGTCCCTGCATGTAAACTACTGTAAAATACATCTGCATCTGGTAAGACTGGAAGCCGACCCCAGCATAGTTGGGAAAAGTTAGGCAGAGATGATGATTATGACAAAGTTAAAATGGTCGTGATATTGTGTCGCCAGCCTCGCTGCTGAGCGAGGAGCCGGCCCGCGGCGCCGGCTACCTGGCCACGGTGCGCTGCGTCAACCCGCCGCCGCTGGCCGAGCGCCGCGTCTCCGCCAGCGATGCCAACGCGCCCGGCGAGATGGAACTACTCAACAGGTACGAGGCGTAGCGTATATTGTGGTATACTCAGAAAGATTTACAGGTCCTGTTGGACGAAGTGGCCGATGTAGGTTATTATACGAGAAATAAGAACAACAAGACAATCTAAGAAGCCC
Source organism: Xanthia togata (assembly GCA_963853775.1). Classification (NCBI taxonomy): domain Eukaryota; kingdom Metazoa; phylum Arthropoda; class Insecta; order Lepidoptera; family Noctuidae; genus Xanthia; species Xanthia togata. The sequence goes on from OY970809.1 coordinate 17,395,991, forward strand.
GATTTGACGTTTCTCGTTATACAAGCCGCAATAACTTTGTATGAACGTCTACGCAAGAAATCGAAAAATCAAATTCATAATCCTAATTAATTACTATGTAATCCATACACTATAACAATGAGCACCAAGTTTCACTTGAAATTTAAAAATTGCACTCTTAAACGCGAATAAATCGTTGATTAATATTCCGTCAGGACGTTATTACAATGTCATGTCTTTGGGTTCGTTGCCGTAGTGCTGTGACCGTTTTAAGCCGTTTTTTGACCAAATTAAATCGATATTCTGATGAATCGTTACTTTTGCAAACATTTTATGTATTTAGAAAATAGAGGAACGTATATTAGGTTGGGGAAAAGGGAAAAGAAAGTATGAACTTGTAATAAAATCTCTTTGGCTATTATACTATTTGTATCTGGCTGGTTTTGGTATCATTGAAAGTTTAAATTTTTAAGATCATAATTGTAAATTCAAATTAGGTAAATGTGTGATTTTCATTTGTTTTTCGTACCGTCAAGATGAGTGAATCTAATGAATAAAATCGATAAATTTTAAAATTTTACTACGAAAAAGGTATAAATGCAACGCAAGCCGCGAAAATATTTGCGATGTTTATGGACCTAGTGCAGTGTCTGTGAGAGTAGAACAAACTTGGTTTAAGCGTTTTCAATCCGGAAATTTTGATGTCAAAGATGCACGTCGCTCTGGTGATGAAAAGTGGATCACGTACGATAAGAACGTGCGAAAAAGGTCGTGGTCAAAGGCCGGTCAGACTTCACAGACTGTGGCGAAACCCAGGTTAACTCGCAACAGGGTGATGCTGTGTGTGTGGTGGGATTGGAAGGGCATTATTCATTATGAGCTGTTACCACCAGGCAGGACCATCGATTCTGAACTCTACTGCGAACAACTGATGAGATTAAAGCAAGAAGTTGAGAGAAAGCGGCCGGAATTAATCAACAGAAGGGGTGTGGTTTTTCATCATGATAACGCTAGACCTCACACATCTTTAGCCACTCTGCAAAAATTAAGAGAGTTTGGCTGGGAAGTGTTAATGCATCCGCCGTATAGTCCTGACCTTGCATCTTCAGATTTCCACCTGTTTCGGTCTCTTCAGAGTTCCTTAGGCAGTGTCAGGTTAACATCACTAGAGGACTGCCAAAACCACTTGTCGCGGTATTTTGATCAAAAGGCCCAAAATTTCTATAGCAATGGGATCATGTCCCTACCTACAAGATGGCAAAAAGTTATCGAACAAAATGGTACCTACATACTTTAGTTAAATGTAAATAAAATATATCAAAAAAAGTTTTGAATTTTCTTAAAAAATGTGAAGCAACTTTTTCCCCAACCTATTAAGTTAGGTACCTACTTACCTTCTTAGCTACTAATTGTTTAAATATTTTTATGTGTTTAAAAATATGTAAACAATTAGTAGCCCACAAAAATAAAGATTTTTTTTCTTGCTCTGGTTTTTTATACTAGACGTAAGATACCTAAGTACATAATGTACTTAGGATACCTAAGTACATTTTGTATAAATTAATATTTACCTACCTATCTTTAGATAACATTAGACCTAACTAAATTTAAATGTGTTTACATCTCAAACTCAAAGCATTTATTTCAATTAAACCCTTTACAGGCACTTTTGAATTGTCAAAGAGTCAGTTAGTCAGAAAGTTGAAGCTAGTTGCCCATTCCAAAACGTAGATCTCTATGGAGAAGAATGGGCAAGAAACTCCAAGGACACTCTTTTAAATATAGAAATTACAAAATCCTGGGTACATTACTCTTGTTGATTCTATATGTGAGAACAATGTAAAAAAAAAAAATATATATAAATCAAAAACGATTAAAAATAAGCCCTGGCAGATAAGAGATGACCAGTGTCAACTGACGGCGCCCGTTCACGAACATGACGCGTGGATCAGCACCATCCAGCTCAACCATTTTGTAGACCGTTGAACCGAATCACATCACGACGGCAACGGCGACAACATCTCGACGGCTCCTAAGTATACTGAGTCAACTAAATAACTTTACAGAAAGGCGTTAAGAAGAGCGAATGGTTATATTTAAATTGTTAATACAACCAAGAAAAAATAACTAATCATAGTGAATTAAATATATTAAAGCCTTTCATCTGTGCATAATAAATTTCATATTATTTTATAAATTAATGAGATAATGTAGATATACTAGTATACGGCGATTATTTGTTTATTAAAAAGGGATCAACTACCACTTATATTTTTATACGTCGCATTATTAAATTTACGTTTTGGGGAAAAATTACTTTACAAGTGTGGCAAAAAATATTTTTGTTTACATAATGGATTTTTTATATAATAATACTGTATGTCATGAATTCATATTTTGTTAAAATATAATAAGTTGATGTTCAATATTTTAATTAAAGAGATCTCGAAATGGTATTGGTAACATTAACAGAACTTTAGGATATCTATAAATTTAACAAAAATCAACAATACTACCAATAAAAACAAAGGCTTAAGTAGGTCTAGTCTTAGGTAATAAAAATACACAATATTGATTGTATCAATTGCAAGTTTCTGTAAAATAGGAGAATTATTTATTAATTGTTTGGCCCATGGGCGGCTTTAAAACTGACACCAGGTTAGTCACTAACCACACGAAAAGAAGAAGAAGCATTTGAGCTACATTTATTCAGGCTCACCACCTTATTATTTTTACTATTACTATGTATATCAGAACGTTCGGCCAGTTGAGATAGGAAGCTGGCTGCTACTCCAGTTTTTAGTGACGATTATGTGACGCATAAAGATGCCAGCCAAAGAATTTGTGACAGAACAGTTCGAAAGTTAGAAGCATTTATTTATGGCCGAACGACCTGATATCAGAACTTTCGGCCAACCTGAATCTCCATAACTGAGGACCTTAGAGAAACTGTTACTGAATAAAGATTTAGTGACGATTTGGTGACAAACAACCAATGCTTTACTTTTACTCGTATTGCCACCGATTAAAAGTAAAATGAATTTTGGTTCCTGGAACATCAGGACGTTCGGCCAACGTAATCTCCATAACTGAGGACCTGAGAGAAACCGTTAATGAATAAAGATTTAGTGACGAGACTGAAACGAATTTTTATTGCTTAATTTTTTTTTGTGACGGCCCCTATAAATAGTAAAATGAAAATTTAACATATAACCTCAAAACATTGGGATTATCGACTCCTCCACAAGGAAGAAGCCCAGAGAAACCGTTAATCAATAAAGATTTAGTGACGACACTGAAACGAACTTTTATTATTTATTTTTATTTTGTGACGGCCCCTAATAAATAGAAAATTGAAAAATTAACATATAACCTCAAAACATTGGGATTATCGATTCCTCCACAACGAGGAAGCCTAGAAGACTCGTAAAACCCCTGATGTGTTATAGGTTTTCAGTGCAATAGTGTCAGTATTTTTGTTAATTCAAAATTAATCTATAAAAATGCACTATGGCGGACGGCGACTGAAATAGGGTGACCATGTATTCCAACGAAACAAGTATTTATCGAGTAGGTACCTATTTGTCTACTGAATGAAGCCAAACACGTCGAAATAGTTGAAATAAGGTGACGATGTAGGTATTGCAACAAAATAAATAGATACGCGGACGGAGGAATATGAGAAGAAGTGCAGTTATCTAATATTTTATATAATATGCATTATAATTAAATTGTTATAAAAAACATTACACACACGCCTCTTTGCTTTACTTTTGATTATTTTTCTGTGTCTGTCACTGTCACATGAATAAAAATAATTGAAAGTATCGATCGAATTTCGACCGACCAATAGGCCACCACTAGTTTTACTTCTTTGGTGTAGTTATTGTATAATCTTACTGTGATTTATCTATAGAACTGTTATTTAATTTTAAAATGTGTAATGTAGTTTATCAAACTAATGATAATACTGTCGGGCCACAAGTTTCAAGTTAATCACCTAGCAGTAAACACAAGAAGCTGTCAAATCGATATATCTTCTCACGTGGTGAACCAATTTAACTGTAAATCTAAAAAGTACAAATTATTATGTACCTAACTACCTACCGCTTTTTTGGATGATTGATTACAAATAAAGCATTTTTTAATTTGTGTAGGTACCTATTTATTGACGTATTCTTGTACTTAGTAAAAATTTCCCGATTCCCAATGTCAGTCACCTTTCCAATTTCGTTTGCTTGTAGCCAAAATAGACTCAATTAATATAACTAAAACTTCACAAGTGCAGTTCACTGGGATGCAGGCATCAGCGCAACGTTGCTTGTACCTATATAATTTAATATTACGACGTGTTTTGCTTCATTGTTTAGGTAATTAAGTACTCGATAAATACTTGTTTCGTTGGAATACATGGTCACCCTATTTTAATCGCCATCCGCCATAGCGTATTTTTAAAGATTAATTTTGAATTAACAAAATACTGATACTATTGCACTGAAAACCTCTAACACATCAGGGGTTTTACGATTCTTCTTCGTTGTGGAGGAATCGATAATCCCAATTTTTTGAGGTTATATGTTAAATTTTCAATTTCCTATTTATTAGGGGCCGTCACAAAATAAAAATAAATAATAAAAGTTCGTTTCAGTGTCGTCACTAAATCTTTATTGATTAACGATTTCTCTGGGCTTCTTCCTTGTGGAGGAATCGATAATCCCAATGTTTTGAGGTTATATGTTAAATTTTCATTTTACTATTTAAAGGGGCCGTCACAAAAAAAAATTAAGCAATAAAAATTCGTTTCAGTCTCGTCACTAAATCTTTATTTATTAACGGTTTCTCTCAGGTCCTCAGTTATGGAGATTACGTTGGCCGAACGTCCTGATGTTCCAGGAACCAAAATTCATTTTACTTTTAATCGGTGGCAATACGAGTAAAAGTAAAGCATTGGTTGTTTGTCACCAAATCGTCACTAAATCTTTATTCAGTAACAGTTTCTCTAAGGTCCTCAGTTATGGAGATTCAGGTTGGCCGAAAGTTCTGATATCAGGTCGTTCGGCCATAAATAAATGCTTCTAACTTTCGAACTGTTCTGTCACAAATTCTTTGGCTGGCAGCTCTATGAGTCACATAATCGTCACTAAAAACTGGAGTAGCAGCCAGTTCCCTATCTCGACTGGCCGAACGTTCTGATATACATCTATTACTTACCATTGTGGTGTTAATAACACAAGACTTCGACATATGTCTGAGTTTATATAAAAAGCTAACAGCCTTGCTATTATGTGTCTAAAACTAACAGGCAAATACACAGTATTCCTAGTCGATTTTATAGATTCCACAAAAATGTTCGTGTCAAGAAATACAAGCTTGTCACTATAATGACTAACTAAGAAGTGCATATGCTTACTAAGCATATGAATATAATTGTTTTGTATATTTGTCAATCTTTCAAAATATGGGAAGCATACAATATTATTTTATTGCAATTTAACAACTCAGTTACACAGTTACGTGATTTTTTTATTTTTTTACCTTATAACTATTACCTACAAATACAGTAATGTTGGTTTTAGATTGTATACATTTCCTGTTACTGATGCCATTATTTGTTTGTGGGTTGACATTCACACACAAACGGCTACACACCGCGTTCGCCTTGTTTTGTCAAACAGAGATAGCAATATTCCAAACGAATTTTGCACACATCTCGTCTTGTAGCTATGAGCTGCGCTCCCCGCGCTCTTAATATGCCAATATAGGAAATGAAATGTTCCATATATTATTATTTTTTCAATATCATGGCACCCCATGAAATCGAAAATTTCATGGGGTGCCATGATATTGAAAAAAAATATTTTAACGTCAAATATTTCTCTCACGTCATTGATTCGTCAATTCTCCGCGTAGTTTTTCGCTATGTTGGAAGTTTTTGTTTTACAGGTTATTGTATTATTTTCTGATATGGCTATTACTTTTGGACTGTTTCTGTATATGCGTTGACCTTGGCTTGCTAATTCTGGACTTTGATTACTCATTACGTGATTATGGTGTTATCGTGTGAACTCGCAACATGTCTAAAAGAGGAGCGACGATCTTCGCAGAGTGTCTGGTAGCAGCTGGATGAAAGTTGCCGAGAATAGAGCTGAATGACGTGCGATTGGAGAGGCCTGTGTCCAGCAGTGGGCTGCGGTCGGCTGATGATGTTGACGTGTAATAAAACCATATGCCTCAAATATCTGTTTTAAGCAATGTAGGTAAATTGTCGATTACTGATTTTTTTCCCATCGCTACACAAAATATTTTGATAGGCGTCAAATCGGGCTTCTTAGATTGTCGCGAGATTAGATAGATACAGTTAGACATACAGATAGATACAGTGGAAGTAATCATTGTAGTCTAACGATATGGGATATTCCAAAATAGCGCATAAAAAAAGCCGTCTGTAATTTTATGAAGTTGCAATTCATCGCACAAACATGTATCAGCCTATCAGCCCTATCCACGACGAATGTGATCTCCCACATGAAGTTTGTTCACAGAAGAAGTAAGCCGATGTTCCCGATGACGTACACGGCGCGCGCCACGCTGGAGATCGGCAGCGGCGCCGTGTGCTCGGGCCGCGCGGTCACCACCACCACGCCGTCCCACCAGGTGCGTACCCCCCGCGCGCGCCTGCTGCGCGCCCTGCGGGCCCCGGGCCCCCGGCCCCCGGGCCCCCGGCCCCCGGGCCCCCGCCCGCAGGGGCCCCCGGGAGTCGGCGCCCCCCGGTATGGAAACGGAAATACGCAAGGCCCGAATCGACTCAACCGGCGTGTGGACGATGAAGACGAACGACGCTTCTCAATGTCCGACCGAACAATCAAAGATACGATTGAACAAAAAACAAGAAACGAACGCCGCGCAGACGATTCCCAGCTGTGGGCTGACAATTTAGATCATTGGTATAAAAGTCTGTCGCATTATACCGACCCTCTGCAATATGCGAACTTGACTAAATTACAGGAACGGAATATCCAGGCTCAACTTACTCCACCAGACCTCAAAAACAGTGAAAGTACAAAAATGGAAAATAATTTTGTTTTGCCTTTTGCAACAACTAGTGGGTACAATAATTCTCCTGATCTAAGTCTTAAAGACAATTTAAATAATCTTATATCTGATGTAGAAGAAAAAAATATAGTAAACGAATTTCAAGCAAAAGAATCTCTAAATGTTTGTGATGTACGTTATCATTATGAAGGAGCGCACAGGGTTGTCAAAAGTTTTGAATACGATAAGGAATGTGATATTAAATTAAGAAAAAACTATAGGAAACAAGTAGGTGAAGATTTAGTAGTGCCAACATTGTCGGATATAAACCCAAGGAACGTTAGACGTATGACCATAGGCCAACCTCTCCCACATATCCATCAAGCTAGCCATTCTATAGGTACACATAAGGAAAAACGTGCTCAGAAAACCATACAAAATGACGCTAACATAATATGTTCATACGAAATGGATGGTACATCAAATTCAATCGTAAATGATGTTACAAGTAAATTAAACAAGGCCGAAGGTATAAATTCGACTAAGACGAGCCAATTATTTGATTCATCTACAAAGTGCTATAATTCATCTGATGAAGGGGAAGATATTACTTGGCTCACAGATCCATTTGGTGATTTAGAAAATGACAAATCTCAAGGTGGAGAAGTAGAATTAACAGATGTAAATGTACATTTACAAAAAAGTAATATAGAGGATTCGTTCACTGAATATGTATCAAAGCAACAAAAACTATTAGAATCCATAAGAAATGGCGAAGAGACCAACGTTGTGACAACAACTCGTGAATACGAGAAAGAGGAAATATGTCAAGCTTTAAATGTCCCAGAAAGTGTTGAACGTCACTCTAGTAAAGAGGCACAAAATCCCTCAGAACAAGAGTGTTCGAAGTCGGCTAGTGTACACGAAAGTGAAATCCTTAGCTACGCAAACAAACCAGAACGTCCCACGAACCCTGACCACGAGCATACCACGAAGAGCGACCGTATTATTTTAACCCAGCTTCCTAACAATGCTTATATTTTTTTAACATTACCCGAACCTTTAGTTTCGCCGTCTAATAGGAATGTTAACACTCCCGTCCAGATATTCGAAATTGAAAATAATAACGATATGAAACCCCTCTTCTCCGAATGTATTAGTAAACCGAACATTGTAAAGAAGAAAAGACAAAAGATGTCCCCAGAACACCCCGGCAGTAGTGACATGAAGAAAAGTGCGCTAGATAAAAATATCCTTAAAGTTCGACTGTTTGAAAGTCTTTTTAAAAACAATGCTAACGAGAACTTATCGCGCAACTCCGGGGTGTCAGCTATCACCAATGATGAGGTAGGATTCGCACTTTAGTTAAATATGTTTTGTACAATCGTGTTAGCTAGGACTCGCACTAATGCTTGTTTGTTTCTGCAGGTCGATTCCGCAATATCGTTTAGTTGCATCACAACACCGGAGGTTGTGTCCAGTTGCAACACGACGTCGTCCACGGCGCAGTCGGCGGTCGCCATAGACCCTAAGGTACATATCAAGTGCCTCTCTGCTTGAACTTTTCTTGTTACAATTGTGTGACCAGTGACTGATAAACATTAATGTAAACATTTCCGTCCGGCAGCCTCGCAGCGTGATCTCCAGCAGCTTCAACGGGCTGCCGCTGTCGCGACCTAACTACGGCTCCACCGGCACCTCCGCTTCAGACGACTATAAGGTCTTACTCGCAATTGCATAACTAGCTTCAAGTTTTCTGTAGCAAACTATATAGGGCAACTTTTTCTTTGGTGACAATAACATAGTTCACGCGGGCGACGAGACCGCTCTGCGGGAGCGTCAATCGCACGCGGCACCCTTTGCTCTAAGATAAGACTGCGCATCTCAATACGCGTGTGGTCACTATGTAGGTATATACAAATTGGAAAAAAGATCCATGCACATCTGAACATAAAAAATACTTTATATCCATAATGGAGAAAGACTAAGTAAAAAAAAAGCCAAATTGAACTATCAACGAATATTATGGTGGATGCTCTCGGGTCAAAGCACTTTTTAAAATAATTTTTATTTAATATTTGGACATTTAAGAGCAGAGTCGTAGGCACAGATCGATTTGTAAAGATAACATTTTTTTAAAGCAAATAAATGTCATCATTATCTCAATCTACTTGCGGCCGGCGCAGCAAGTCTTTCTCTTCCACACTTCTCTATTAGTCGTCATCTCGGTAGTCACTCCCTTTCCCAGACCGTCACACAGTCCATCCATCGTTTCTTTGGTCTTTGCCTCTTATAGCCATCGACATTCATACTCAAAACTTTCCTCACGACTGTTCCCTATTCCACGACAACCGATATCCGCACAACTTTTCAGTCACCGGCGCCACTTCAGACTTCCTCTTAAGTACTCATTTCTTATTCTATCCATTCGTGTAACACCACACCTGAAACCTGAAATTGCGTTCAGTGGAAGTAAATTACGAAATATGTCTTAGACAAATTTGTTCTTTCACAAACAAGTTGTGAGGCCCGACGCGCGTCATGTGTTGTTCCCGCGTCTTCCTTCACCGGCTAGGACCATTGGAGTGTCACTGCACACAGAGTGAAGTTGACCTATAGCAATTCTGTTACTTGCTGTATAGAAAACTATGTAAACTGGAAAATAATTAGCTTATGTTTTTCTGTTACAGAAGTCTTTAGACGAAAACGGCAACTCAGTACAAGGATTCAGTTCACCTCTTTCGGGATCTAGTCAACACAAAAAACCTCGGAGGAAAAAGTCTTCAAAGAACGAGACCGTGATCGATTGCCAACAGATTGACGGCTACCAAGGAGACAAGGACGTCAACGAGCTGCTTCGGTTCATCGAGTCGAACGCGGACAACGGGCGCGGAGCCAAGCTAGGGCGCGTCAAGCACAAGGACGACTCCGACGACAAAAGCAAGAAGCGCTCCACCGAGCGACGCAAGGACAAGGAGAACAAGATCAAGCGCGCCACCTCCATGGAGGAGCTGTCGCGCACCAAGATGGAGGACCTCACCGACGCGGCCGCGCCGCCCCTGCGCGACAAGAAGGAGCGTCGCGACGCGCCCGCCAAGGAGAGGCGCTCCTGGGGCGACGACGCGCTCTACAGCGACGCGCCCGACCCCGCCGCCGAGCTCACCGACTTCCAGACCGTCACCAAGAAGCGCAAGCCGCGCCGCCGCGCCGACGAGCCGCCGCGCCGCGCGCGCGCGCCCAGCCCGCGCGCGCGCCGCGAGTCCGCGCCGCCCTCCGAGCGCAGCAACGACTCCAACGACGACATGGACTCCGTGCACTCGCTGCCGGCCGCGCCCGCGCCCGCGCCCGCGCCGCCGCCGCCCGTGGCCTCCTACGCCGACATCGCGCGCACGCGCCACAACATCCCCGACCTCATCGAGAGCTGCAACTTCTACGCGGAGGGCTCGGGCGCGCCCGGCGCCGCGCCGCCCGACGCCGACGGGTACCCGGCGCTGGAGGCGCGCGCCGAGCCCGCGCGGCGCCGCGACAAGGCGCCGCGCCGCAAGGAGCGCGCGCCGCCCGCGCCCGCCGCGCCCGACTGCCCCGCGCCCGACGTGGTCGCCGACCGGCGCCCGCCCGTCATCCTGCTGGACTCGGCCGCGCGCCCTCGCGAGCTGGACGGCGTCACGTTCGGCTTCGACGTCAACGAGCAGCTGCTGAGCGGCGCGGCGCGGCGGCCGCGCTGCGACCTGCTGCGCGACGCGCCCGAGCCCGGCGCGGCCGTGGCCGTGCGCGCCGGCTGCGCCGCGCTGCGCTACGTGCCGCCCGACGCGCCGCGCGACTCGGCCATGCTGCTGCAGATCGTGGACTACGTGGGCGCAGGTGAGTGTGAGCCCGCGAGCCTGCCCAGCGTGCGGCGAGCGGGCGCTGACGAGTGTTGTCTGTTGCAGCGTGGGAGGACGTGGTGCGCTGCGGCGCCGGCAAGGTGCGCTACTTCAGCGAGTAGCGCGCGGCGCCCGCGAGTGCGAGCGCGGGCCGAGCGGGCGCGGCGCCGTGCTGAGCGAGCGGAGCGTGCTGAGCGGAGCGCGCGCCGCACTGAGCGGGCTGCGTGGCGTGCTCGCCGCTCGGACACGAGCGCCGACGGTCGGGGTCTGTCGTCGCCCAGCCGATTCTCGCGGGCGTTCAAGCTACATTTTACTATAGTTTACATTAGAAAAAAAACAGAAACTATTAAATCTTTCCGCGGTGCCCTCGAAACGAAATATCGTGTGAGTTGCGAGTGAGGTGACGATGATAGTGTATTCTCTATGGCCGAATAAGGTATCAGTGTGACGTGCCGGGACTCGTTTGAGTGATGCGTTGACGTCGCGTGTCGGAGTGCGCTCGTCTCATGTCGTAATGTGATGCGTTGATGCTGATGCGACTGATCGGTATCTCGTTCATACTATCAAATATGTGAAGTGATTACACTATCTAACCAGTGTCTTCGCTGTGATTGAAAAAATAATAATTTCGCTTAAAAGTATGAAATGTGGCAATAAGCATTTAACAGTTAAATTTGCACTTTAAAAAAAAATTGTTAAAATTAATTTAGAGGTGATGTAATTTCAGTTAGTGGTCTGGCGCGTGGACGGTTTCGAGTGAATGCAGTTGTAAATGTAACAACATAATTCTTGTGAGTGAGTGAGTCACTACTGCTTTAACATTTACAGATGTCGTATATCGTGTAATTTAACACCCATGTCCTGCTTTAACCTTGTAAAAATTGTTAATTTGTAATGTATGTACCACATGAGTGACACAGTTAAACCGTTCTTGACTTGACTAATATCCAAGTACAACATTGCCGATGTGCCGTGCGCGATGCACACGGGGCGAGTGGTAGTGGCAGTGCAGGGACGTAGTGCGCTCCCTGCATCGACTCGCAGCGTGCCAGACGAACATTACTCATGTTTTGGTTCCAGTCGAAGAGGCATGTATTATTTTATTTCTGTTGATTTTTTATTATGCTTTTGTTATGCTGTAATCACAAATATTCGGTAGATTTTTCTAATTAGCCACTCAAGTCTATTTTGTTATATATTTTTAAGTTTTACCATTAGATACTACCTACTGTAAATAAAATGAAGATCTTATAAGGAGTAACTGGCCATACTAGGGGCGGCGCGACCACACTTGGACATGTTCTTGCTGTGATGTGATTTTATATTGAACTCGTCAACTTTAACAAGTTAATTTAGAGATCATAATTATAATGTAAGTAATGTTATGTAATATCACCACTGGCTGTGTGATGTATATTATTTTCTTTTGTTAAGAGTTGGAATGTACATTATTTTGTACATAAAATTTTAATTTGTATTCATTAGTAAGATCATGATCAAGTGGAATAGTGTCAATATGTGAAATTAATATCTAAATAATTTATACATGAGGATTTGTGTTTGTGCATACGATGACAAACGCTACCGCGCGGTACGCTCAGCGCCGGGCGTTTCCTTTGTTCATTTGTTATCATACAAAGTCCTGTATGACTAATTAAAAAGTTTGACCAAACATTTATATAGTCATTAAGAAGTCATTTAAAATTCATCGTAGTCTTGATGATTATTGAGAGACGCATACTATCATGTCCTAAGTTAATTATTCTTTAAACCAATTTCAAATGAATGAGTGTACCTTTGGGTATGTGAATAAAAAAAGAAAATAAATCTATGGCTTCTGTTTGAATCATATGATGAGTGAAGTCATCAGAAATGAAAATCATGGTTTATTTAAAATCACTCCAAACAAAGTGAGAATTATAATTTTATTATGATATAAAATAGGCAATTTTACGAAAGCAGCATTTTCGTAAACAAAGGTTTTGTGTGATTGTTAATTTTCTACCAAAACATTTTGTCCATACATTGTTGCTAGAGCCCGCACGCGTGACAACTCACTAACACATATTATGTAAAATACAATTCTATTTATCTTAATTGTTTGAAGTTTGCAGAGACGGAAATATTTTTAGCTAATTGTTTGAAGTGGGTTGGCATACGAGCGGCCACGTGCTATTGCTTCGGATCTTGGATCCAAAATTTATTTGAGATAACTAGTCGACTTGAAAAACTAAAAATTAACTATTAATACTACGAAATTTATGCGACTTAGAATAATATTATTATTTTCACAGATAAGTAAATGTTACAATAAGCATTTCTAATTTTACTGAGTTATAAAATTAGTCTTGTATTGGCTTTTTACTTGTACCGTTATGTGGTCCTTGGCATGCCTTCTTACTTGGCAAACTTATTGAATATTATGTAAGAAAATATATTTTTGTCAAGAACTCAAAATATGTTATATGGTCAGTTAAGCATTTTTTTAAATTGCAGATTTGTAACTGTAAATGAATGAATGGTAACGAACTCTGCTTTAAAATAAACAAAACCACAATAATAATTTTATTTGTGTTTGTTATTATATTTAAAAAAAAAACAAGCAATTATTCAACCAAAAAACTTGCTATATTGAAGATCAGAATAATGAACAAAATTATTGTAGAATGTAGTGTTGTTGAACACTACATTCTACTATGTCATTGTTATTGCATCATAGATATCGTATTCATATTATAACAACTTATAATATGAGTATGATATCTATGATGCAATTACATCAGGTTTTTCTAGAATATTCACAGATATTATTTGTACACAAAATAAAACTATTAAAAGGTTTGGTCTACAGTTTGTAGTTGCACGGTCGTTTGTAAACCTAATACGTCGTTACCTTACATACCAAAATAGGCGTGTTTCAGTATATTTTATCATTTTGAAATCTCTAAACAATTATGAATAGAAAAGCTGGCTTCTCAAAAATATCTAATGGAAAATTACTAAGTTTAAAATAAATTGCTAAAAAGAGACAGTAAACTCTCAAAACTGTCGTCATATTTCACATCGCGCCGTTCAGTGTTCGTTTTGGACAAGATCGGTGTATTCTAAAGTTTCGGACAAGATCGGTATATATTAGAAAACTTCACATTTTTTTCTGTGCTTTATACTGCTTAAAATTGAGAATAAATTCTTGTACTATCTTGATTAAAGTTAAAAGCCCTGTTATTTTGAGCTTAATCACTGCGACGAACAAAATTTAACTAACACTATAGTACACTATGAAATCACTTGTCATTATGTCTTCAATATCAAACTTGCTCTTGAATTCTAGAACTACGCGGCAATATTTTATTTAGGAATGAACTACCAAACAAGACTGGATCAAACAACTGGCTACTTTTTTTGTACAAATCAAATCTAGAAACGAAGTGTCTGATGTTATTAAGAGTCCATAATACCTCAGCTCAAATTCGCTCTTTATCTCACTCGCACACTACTCCTCGCGGGCTAAGTGAGAGCCTGACTGGCGTTTTATGACTCCAAAGACTCCAAAACGCCGATAGTTCAGGTAATTTCTTTTTACCGTGAAAATAATGGAAATGAAAAAATATTAAAGAAATAAACATTATATTTAGTTCAGTTATTAAGCAAAATTTTCTCAACATTTTGGAGTCTTATACTCCAAAATGTTGAGAAAATTTTATGGAATCGTGTTTTCGTCAAACACATAGATAGTACTTAATATTAATCCTCACCTTTACCATAATATTAATTTTCGATATAACGGAGCGTCATGCTAAGCAATTTGAGGTATTATAGAGTCTTAAGTAATAATTATTTGAGCTTAGGCCCATTCAAATAAAAAGCTGAAATTTTGGCTGATCTATTTCAATTATAAGGTAATAAAAATTAAATAAACTCATTTTGGTTTCCTTAGTAAAAAAGTAATCACAATATGTGATAAATAACAGTGGAAATGATTACAAAAAAAAATGTATGAACGGCCACAACATTGTAAATATAGTGTACATTAATTTCATTTTATTTTCAGAGAGATAATGTTTTTTAATATTGTTGAGATTGATATCAATGTACTGAGAGGAAGCTCATATCAAAGGTTTAGAAATTATTTATTATTTCTTTCCCTTGTAAAATATGTATATAGATTTATGCAGAAAATGATCGGGTTTTTATCGGTTTAGTGCATCCTAGACGTTGTAGATAAAAGATCTCTTAAGTTGGATGTTGTGTCGACACGCGGAACAGACTTGTCAGTGCTGCGCGCCCTCGCGGCACACCCACTGCGCCGAATCAAGCTAAGACCGACTGCTATATTGATTGATTCTGAATTTCTGATACAAATGTATATGTGATGTAATCTCCAGTATTTCTATTGTGTTAAAGATTTCATAGCTGCATTTGTGTAAGCACTCCTTGGCACAAGCTGGCATGCCATCATAATGTAAATAGAATCTCTGAGGCCGTGCTATGTGTTGGTTTGAATCGGCGCAGCGTGCTCGACGCTTTGTGCCTCTCCAAATAATAAAATATGTATTGCAATTACTATGCAGGAAACAACCATTTAAATATTATTAATTTTATCGTATTTTAAAAGCTACTTGAATATTTTTTTACGCAAAGTATCTGGAGATCTAAAAATAAACTTAGGAGAATATAATGAGAGCATGGATGAGCTGAAATTAATTATCTTGAGCTGAAATAAATGTAATTATTTTGTTTAGGTAATGGAGTGATATTGCTTAGGAAAGCTATTTGGCGAAGTGTAAATGTATAAATAAATTAATGCTGAGACATAAGTTTTGTACGATTGTGTCATTTTCTGAATGAATATGAAATATTTAAGTTTCTGATTTGCTCTCGGTGATTTAGTAGTACCAGTCGAATTATTTATTCAGAAAATGGGACAAACGTTCTGTATCATAATATGTACCAATATGAGAAATTTTATTTATCTGCTTTGCATCTAACTGTTTAATAATTATTCTAGGTTTTTACTCTGTTCGTTACTCGAAATAATGATGCCTAATAATTTAAACTAAATAAAAGACGATGTCCTATGGAATGCGTACAATATGCTACAAAAATACTTGCTTGTTACCGTCCGTAAGTAACTCACTAAATTAATATACAAACCTGTTATTTCACAATTTTCATGTATCAATAACGTATTTAAAAAAAAAATATATAATATTGTATTTTGATGATATTTTGTTACTAACTTTTATTTACAATTTCCCAAAAACGCGTCATTAATAGCTCCGGTTTCTACAACTTAGTGTTACGGAGTGTGGTAATATTAGCCTGCTTTACATAAACTTCCTGTTTCTGGATTATTTTCATGTGTTCAACATGCCTTTTCATTTAGTGCGGAAACAATCCGGTGACAAGCAATCAAAGAAATGCTCATTATAGGATGATTAGCATCACGGGATGTCGTCTTTTATTTTTACATAAATCTTTTATGAGGTCTCTTACAAATAATAAGTCGTATTTTTCTTTATTGTTTTGCGCCCGGATGTAAGAAGAACATTGTGTTGACTAGCCTCTCTTATAAATAGTTACAAAAAGAAAATTATTATTATGTTCGATATTTAGTAACAGTCGTGGATAAATCTTTGATTTTGGTTGATGCTACAAATGTAGGTACGATACTGGTATGCGAGTTAACTGTCCTTACATTTTGTATGTAGATGTTAAATTAATTTAAGTATTTTTATAAATGAGGTTTCGTCCACGGCTGTGTACTGTTTAGTTATGTTTAGGGTCATGCAGGCGCGACAATAATATTAGTTTGAATCGCAACTTTCTCCTGTACATTATTACTGATGTTCCTTATATAAATGTGAATAGAGTAAAAATTTAGTACCGATTTTAACTGTAAAGGATTTGTTTGTATAAACAATATTGTAACCAACTGCAATTTACAGTTATGTACTTTTTCACTGTTTCCGTTTTCTTAATAAAATGTTGAAAATACAAAATATTTTATTTCCAAAATTCTTGCTTGAGGTTTAATTAAAATAAGGATCCACTCAACCGCACAAGTTGTCCTGTCAGACAAAGCGGAACTCCTAAAATTGTTATGTCGACTTTGTCCTACTAATCGATTATGATGGTCAGTCTCCGATCAAGAATACATTATACTCGACACGTAGTGGGGGGTTTTTTTTTTGTCTATCCCATGATGTGGTGTCGTTGGGAAAGTTCGTTCAAAAATATTGTGGGCGTGTGAAAACCATTTTTCAATTCAGGGATCCGTTTGCGAATTAAGCTTTAAGAGTCCTATTACATTTTTGACGCAAATTCATGATTTTTGTCGTAATTTTCAGCAGCAGTAAGATATTTGAATTATTTGATTATGAATAACGATAGTGCCATTCTCTTTATTGTAAGTTGGAATTACACATTTTAACTTTTCTTGTCGTGTAATTTACTATGAATATTTTACGAACTCACTTTACAAGGAAAAACGTCGGCAATGGAACTTTGACGATCTAATTCACATTGTTACATTCAGTACTAATAAATGCGAAAGTTACTAAACGATAATTTTAATGTTTTACTTGTTTATTGGAGTTCTAGAATTTCTTTATATTCCTTGAGTTTTCAGGGAAAATTCGTAAAGAAAACCAATAAATGTCCTGTTTTTCATGTCAATTATATTCCAAATAAACACAATTAAATCAAATAAACTAACATGATATAAAACTTCGATCTACAGTGAATACGTTTCATTAGTTTTTGTTTCTCAATATAATAAGACAAAATTACAATAAATTATATTCCGCGTCAATTCAGCAAATTACACGAAAATAATGTGTAACTCCAACTTACAAGAAAAAGAATGGCACTATAGTTATTATAATCAAATTATCTTACTGCTGCTGAAAATTACATGGTCAAAAATCATGAATTTCCGTAAAAAAATGTAATAGGACTCTTAAAGTGCTAATTTTTAGTCAGGTGTCCCCCCGCTGCCAGCTAAATGGTTGTACTTGGATTTGTGAAAAAAAAATAGCAGTAGTATACATAACGAAGTTAAAAGGAAAAGTATCACAGCTAAGAGTAGGCTTTACCGGTTAACGAGTAATAATCGACCAACTTAAATTTGCAGTTTGAAAAGCATGTTCTCCCATAAATTTCGTTTGGGAGAACATGTTTTTCAACTACAATGTTAAGTTTGTTATTGGGATAAATTCACCCTAACTACGGAACCCTTCAATGCTTTATTCAGAGATTTAAGGCGCAAGCGTCAACGTAGGCCGAGATTTTTTTTTTTAATGATTTTTGCAATTTGCAGGTCATTAACATGTTGTATGTTGATCTAAATATGATTCGCACCGTATCAAATGTTTATTTAGAGGAATAAAATCATAAAAATGATCAATACAACTATCTCAAGTTCATGTAATCCTATTGAATCACTATTTCATGAAATCATGACATTTGAGGATTATGCTTACTATTGCTGATTCTAATGATTATAATTCTGTAAAGCCATATTTCTTGCGGTCGCGAATCATATTTTAATCAACATACAACCTGACACTGACCTGCAAATAGCAAGTCTAAGGAAATTTTGAATTTCGCGGGCTACACAGGCGCATCCCCCTTATGATAGATAGGCTATCAGAAATAATGTCATAGAAAAACTGTGATCCCACGTCGCAGTGACGCCATCTAGCGGAATATAGCAAAATTACTTATTAGCTAAGTTAGGACTGAGCTCTCGTATCAAAAACACGAGCGGAGAGAGAATGTATACAGACTACCGAAGCTGTTTATCTCTTTCTAATTGTGTGGCCAAACATTCCTAAAACAAACAGGAAAGTTCGTTTTGAAATAATTGGTGTCCGGTAGACAATAAGACCTAGTTTCACCATACACTGTTAGTTAGTTTTGACGTCCCGTTAAATAGACAACGGCCCGTTAAGCGTAGTGAGTGTTTCACCAAGTACTAACGAATCGTTAATCCTCTTAACAAGGCGTCAAACTTAATCACTGCTCCAAAGGTCCGTTAATGCTTTTAACGGCTGTCAATTGGTTGTAAGTTGGTCAAATAAAATGGAAGCAGCGTAAAATTTTATTTTTGAACACGGAAATGATGATATTTTCGAAAATTTACAACTTTTAGACAATAAAGTTCAACGTCCTTAAACATACAAAGATCGACGTGACTTATATTTTGAAGAATATGACGATCTAGATTACAGTACAAGGTTTCGTTTATCGAAAGAATCTTGTACATACCTATAGAGGTCTTGCAAATGATTGAAGATAAACTTCAATATCCATCAAATCGGTTAGTACCTACCTTAAAATTGCCTTATTAGGTATGTGAATTGTAATAAAAATATGCCTATGATTCGACTTACAACTTCTTACGTAAGTAGGTACCCACCCTTGATGTTTAATATTATTAGAAATGTTTGTTACCTAACGTAGTGTAAAAGCTCACAGTGGTTCCCACTAGTAATAGGACCGCCCCATCATTACAGAGAGTACCTTCCAATCCTAATTTTTATGAGCAATCGTCACTGCATCTGTTTTTTCGTTTTCAACTACATTTTTATGTTTTGTAATGAGTCCTATTAAAATTTCTCGGCGACTTTTTTTCGACATTTTAACACACAAAATAAGTAAAAATTACAATTTAGAAAGAATCAAAATTTGTTGTAAGTACCATAAAGGTTATATATAATGCGCTATGAATTAAGAGTAGTCTTCTTTAGTTGTTGCCTAGCAACTGTTGTTTGTGTCATCCTGTGTTTTACAAATGAAGTTAATTTGTGTTATAATAAAATGTACTTTATTAAACCACTGTGTTACAATGATATCTTAGTTTCATTGTTAGCAAGCTCAGCCAGCAAAAAATACCACAAAACAAAATCATTTGAAAACATTTTTACTAATTTGACGTTTAAAACGACTAATAGAGAATTACACTGTTTATAGAACGTTTTGCTTAGACGCCATGACATTTTAATTTGGTTGCATAAAAACGAGAGTGAATGAAAAGTCAGACCGGTCGTTTTTGTTCACTCGATAATAGATAATATATGCTAGATGTTTGATTTAGCAACGCCTTGTTAAGATCCCTCCATAGAACGTAAAACTTTTTGACGTCTACGTCAATTTTAACAGAGCATTTGCTGATGGCTCGTTAAGAATTGTTTGGTGAAATCGGGTCTAAGTATCAGTGTGTGTAATCTTTAAAAAAAATATCTTTTGGTATGAAAAAGGGACAAACGCCTCGGCATGGCTATCTCTCTCGGCTCGTTTTGCCTTGGATAAGAGAGTATAACAAAAGTAAATGTAAGGTCAAACGCTTATGGTTTATTTTTGTATGATACGATTTTCAGAGAGCTCAGTACTGTTTAAATAATAAGTTCATTAGTTTGACACCGACACCAACCTTTTTATTACCAACCGTCAGATAGTTTGAAATAAGTTCCTTGGTTTGAAACATCTCAGATTTTATTTTATTTTATCTGATTTTATCGAAATACTGGGTAGATAACAAAATACTAATGAAAATATACAATATTCAGTCTAGTCCTTTTATCACTACGAGATTTGAAATACCATAATGCGTATGTCTTGCCATAAATATTGTCACGAAGATTTTTTTTTTTTTATTGCAAATAATATTTATTACTTTTACAGTGCGTTACATAAATATAAAACAATTTAAAATATAAAAAGCTTATTCGAAGTGGTCTCCATTGGCTGCAATACAGTCCTTTAAACGTTGAGGCCAGTTATCAATAGAAGCACGCACTCTTTCCATGGGAAAATTCTTCACTGCCAATCGTATAATTGTTTTAGGGACTCCAAATAATCATGGCGTTTAGAGCAAGCCGTACTCTCTAAAACTGACTATAAATCATAATCCAGCGGATTAAGATCGGGACTAGACGACGGCCAGTCTTCAGCTCTGATGAAGTCCGAAACGTTCACTACCAACCAAGACTGCGTGGACCGAGCTTTATGACCCGGCGCCGTCTTGTTGGAAGGACCATACTTGGTTATTGAATATGGTGTTGTTAAGGGGCTTAACAACCTTCTCAAGAATGGAATCTTGATACACTTGTGTCGATGTTTTGATACCTTTTTCACAAAAATATGGCTCTGTCACTCCTTCATAGCCAACACCCCACCAAACCATCACTGAAGTCGGATAATGCCCACGTTGCACTCTGTCGACTAATTGGGAAGCTTCCTTAGAGCTTTGAGAATAAATATACGGTCATTTAATTTGTTAAAATGTTACTAAATTGTAAAGATTTTCTCATCCGTAAACAAAAAAAATCTGTGACCTCCCTTTGCGTACCGCTTCAGTAGTTGTTTCGATTTTACCACCCTATTCTTTTTTAAATTATCAGTTAAAAAATGACCAGTGCGTCTCTTATGGGCTGCAAGTCCTGTCATCTTTTAAAATACGCGACATGGTTCTGGGTGCTATCTTCCATCTCCCGAGATCAAATCTTTTGCTTTCGGACAGGATTTCTTCGAATTCTTTCCCTTTTTGCTTAGATTACCTTTTTCGTACAACACTACGTGGACGGCCAGATCTTTTTCTGTCACAAACGGAGGAGGTCTCATTGTACCTATTAATAGCCCGGTACACAAACATTTGACTAATACCAAGCATATGGAGTTTTAAAAATTGCTTTTGGCTCCATACCAACTTTGTGTAATGTAATCACAGCGATTCGGTTCTCTGTATCACCCCACTCCATTTTAATATCGCAAAATATTGTACAATGTATTGGCTCCAAAATAAGAAAACTCAATGAACAATCGTATAAAAATGACAGATTCCAAATTCAAATGTAATATCTTTCTTATTTTTAATCGTAACAGTTTTTATGGCCAGACTAAGACAGTATACTTCAAAAATAATTTTCTTTTGGTGGACATGACTTTGGTGGATGCGACTTGACATACATACAGGCATACCACACTAGACAAATGTATCGGATTACGATTTTGTTCGCTATGTCCTGTCTATTGTTACAAGATTTTTATTGCAAAAAAAAAAAAAACAGAAAATTCAGTGACATAATATTTTATTTTCATAATCAACATGATACAGATGTTTATGGCTTCGTATTCAAATATCATTCTATTATAATAAACATATTAACAAATTATCTTACATCCACTTGAAAATGTACATTTGTAATAGACCTTACAAAATATTCTAGAGCACTACAAGTTGATATCAAGACGCGGTGCGCCCTCGCTGGCCGTCTCTAGTCGCGGTGAGACGACGCAGCACGCGGCTACATTCTGATATCAACTTGTGTTCATTTTTAACACTTACAAAGATAATGCTCTATTGCTCCTACATTAAGGCATTAAAAGATAGTTTTACGACACGATATTTTCTATCAGGACGTAAAGAGCTTCGTTTAATGCCCGCTAGACATTTGTCACTTTCTAGATTAGTAGCAATGACGAGTAATTATTGATTAAAATTGAAACCTGTTCATTAGAAGCACCTGATTTTATATAATTTTATATTCACGTCTACTTATTAATTTTCTTGGCTTCTACAGAAGATAAATATACAAATAAATTAAGGCATAATTACCAGACCGTGAAGAAGCATGGGAATAAAATAAACTTCATAATAACATCAGACAGTTTGCTGACAACGATACCTTCATCTCCAGTCCCAGAACATTTCATGAATACACTTGAGACCAACAAAGCATCAAGTCGTTTGAATAATGAATCGTGTTAGTTGGAACACCGTGATAAGCCCGTTAGTTTCGATAATGTAAGTGAAATACTTTCGTTGTTAGTTGTAATGTAAAGCCTCGAAACGTTTGAAACATACGATCAAAGCAGTGCTCACAAATGTCTAAGAGCTAACAATTTAACTATTAGGCCACAAGTCGCGTGGAAATCGAGATAGCGTCATAAATAAGAATTATGTACACGTTAACCGTACGATAAACTAATTTTGAAAAATAACAATAAATAATAAAAACAACCACAGTTAATATGGAATGAGTAAAACTTCCAACGCAAAATGTGACGGCGTAAACGAAAACAACTTTAGCCTACAGCGACACTGACGACTGAGACTCGATCCAGCGATGCACTCCCGCCGACGTCAGGCGTCGGGGCCGACGCGGTCGGCGGGCCGGGCCGGCTAGAAGATGTCCGGACAGTCGGCCCAGTCCTGCTTGCGCTTGCTCTCCCAGTAGCGGTGCGTGTACAGGTGGCGCAGGTGCGGCTGCGGCTGCGCGGCGTGCGCCGACAGCGCCTGGCGCGAGAACCAGCGCGGGCGCGGCGCCGCCGGGCCGGGCGCCGCGCGCGCCGCCGCCGCCTCGGCCGCCGCCTCCAGCGAGCGCCGCGCCGCGCGCTGCTTCTCCTCCAGGCGCAGCTTCTCGGTGTTGGCCTCGTCCCACAGCCCCTCCTCCATGAGGCGCTGGTCGGGGCGGCGGCGCGAGTCCGTGGGCGCCACGCCCTCCTCGAACTCGTTGAGCTGCGCGGCCAACAGCGTGAAGTTGTACCACTTGTCGGAGTCGAGCGGCGCGGCCACGCGCTCCCACGCGACCGTGAACTTGCCGGTCTTGCACACGGTGTTGTCGGGCGACGCCGACGTCACTGGCGCAACCTCCACGCGGCTATCCCAGTGGCCCTGCAGCACGTAGCGCGGCTGCAACACGTACACATCGAATATTACTAGTAGTTCTGGGTAACAGTACGCGCACAAACTTTTTTCAATAATAAATATACCACAAGTTATTTAAAACGGATTATTTAAGATGTTTTTTTGTTTTAAGAACATGGTAAATATCCCATTTTAAATAAATTTAGTAGTGAAAATAACCATGGCGGATTAAAATCCAAAAATTTATATACCTACCTATCCAACTTAAAAAAACCTGACTGTAGTATCAATTTTTAAAAAAACCGTAAAGGGAACGTAATTATTGCCAATGAAACCGATACCTAGATTATTGCAGTTGCAAGTCTAGATTTTTCCAATGACAGTAGGTATTCAGAAAATAAACGTATTGGCTTCTGTAGGTTACTAAAAAGCATAAAATAAGCTCAGGTAAGTAGTACTAAGTCTAGCGGGCGGGATGGAGTCGGTTGGCAAGGTAATAGCAGTACCACCTATATTATGAATTCGGGGGTTTAAGGTCGATTTGTCCCTGATCTTTAGATTACAGTGTTAGTAATAATTATACCTTGTCTAACGGGAATACTGAGAAATACGATCATAACCTAAAAAATGGTTAAGAGTTATTGTTTAGTGAGTAGGTTGGCCTCAGCGGTATTATATAATTATAATTTAGTAAAATAGTGCACTGTTCATGCACCTGAAAAAATAGAAGATTTTAACTAATATTATTATTGTAATCTTTGGGAAAAATGTTTTCAGCAGTCAACAGGCACAGTATGCG
This sequence comes from Xanthia togata, assembly GCA_963853775.1. Taxonomy (NCBI): domain Eukaryota; kingdom Metazoa; phylum Arthropoda; class Insecta; order Lepidoptera; family Noctuidae; genus Xanthia; species Xanthia togata. The sequence continues at coordinate 17,420,316 of OY970809.1, forward strand.
TTTGTTGTGCAGATTGACATGGAATGTAAATATTCCTGTAAGTATCTAAATCTCCATAATGAATAATCGGTTTCAATACTTTCTTGCATCATCAATACGCATTTTCCTCAAATTGCATCTAGATAGTTTGTTTGTGAACGCGTGGATTTTTCGATTGTTTCAATTCTATGCGTTCATAGCTTACCGCGAATCTGCAGCAGTCTCGGACAATGTCTGTGCCAGTCTGTGCACATTGCGTTGAAATCTTACTGAACAAATAACAAAATATCGTCCTTTGAGTAGGTGCTCGGACAGTAATAATACTTCAATTAAACACAGGAAAACAGAAATATGAATTTCATGCAATTCAAGAGAAACGGAAAGAAAAAAAAAAGAATGTTGTTGTCACTTGACTTGACACTTGCCTTTCTGACAGTGACAGATAGTGATGCTACTCGATTAAGGCCACTTTCCGAATTAGAACATAATCGCTCACAGCGCTGACATCGATAATTGGCGTTCCGAGTAAGATATCACGATAATGACAGCTGGGGGCTGTCAACAATTCGGAACGCTCGTAAATGCGCTCACAGTACTCGCTCAACGTAAAAACTTGCATAACATATTTCCTTGTGTTTATACCATACATTTCTTCTTCTTCTTTGTTTAGGTTGCGAACGGTAGCCAGAAGCACAATTTCGAAAATGCCACGTTAGTTTAAAGATAATGATGCAAGTCAAAACAAAACCGCACAACTGTCATTTTTGCCAGTGCTCACGGAGATATCAGTAAAAGGCATGGTCGGCGTTATCGCAAGATGGCGCATGTCATGACGTCATCTATGACGATTCAAGACGCAACGTTATCGCGTCCACGTTAATTCGGTACGGATGTTAGCACGCTCAAATCGATTACATTGTAACTCGGAATGCGGGGTAAATTTAACTTGATACGCGACTTTCGTGGGTAGTGGTGATGGCATAAGAAGTGCTTTTGTTTGTTACAATTTTTTTCGATTTTAGTGGCTTTTATTAGTATGAACTTCAATCGAGATTATTGATTGTCTTTGTGTTTTAGCGTAAGGTTTGATTTAACATTAATTTAGTTTATTTTAAAAGATTTTACCCGGCTTTCACTATGGACACCAAAAACCCTCCTGACTACTGATTCCTTTGATTACACTCCGGTGTCAACGATTACTCTCCCCGACGACAATGCGCAATTAGATATTATGGACTCCGAATCTGCAAACAGGAAAAGATCTGCCGCTTCCCCCCGGGCTACTTTAATCAACCCTCCTAAGCTAGCAAAAAACACAATTGGAGGGCAGATATATACGATGAGAGATTACCCCCCGTATACACGGTGACATTTGAATCACAGTTAATTTTGCTAGAACAAACGTTGTTCAGACCATGGTCTACTACCATTCTATAGCACCCAATAAATTAAAAAAAAAACGTCAAGATAAAAATTAACTTCGGTAGGTATTTTATTTTATCTGATAAGTGGCTACTTTAAAAACAGATTTTATCTGATAAGTGGCTACTCTAAAACAGATTTTATGCCTTGGTTTGGCTTTGGCTATGGTTACTTTACTCGGATTTTTCTGGCTATGCACACTTGCCCGACGCGAAACACCGTACCGATGACGGCGCGGCGACGTGGTTGACCTCTAATAATTTTATCATTTCGTTCTAGGTGCGAACTTACGGTAGGTACTATCAGACATGGTTTTCATTCTTTCCTGTAGGTACTACGTACGGGTACCTATTGTATCTAACGTGACATTATTAGGTATTATTGATTCATTGGAATATTACAGGAACTAGACAAAAACAAAACTTATACCACAAAACGAGTTAGCTCCGTATGCACCAAGACAACATTGATTTCAATATTCCACATTCCTCACATAACTATTTAACTACCATGAACTCATTTAACTAAAAACGCGCGATGCGTGCCTGTGACGTAAGTACATCGGATGCACATGTGTCGCTCGCTCGAGAGATTGCGGTAGACTGGCTAGCCGCCCGGCAGTGTGACCATCTTAAAATGACCGATTCTGCTATTGTTTGGTTTGAAACCTGCCAAATCTGGCTAAAGAAGAGTAAAAAATGACAAATTAATGCCAACTTTGTTTAGCGTTGTAAAAGTAGTATTAGCCAACCTTATTTCGCGTAGTAGTAGTAAAAAAAAAACACTTTTGTTTTACCTAATATATTTTTATTATTTATTTATGTCAAATTTAAAGCGGACGGATGGACCCGGGACAGTGGAGGCTAAGTAAGAGGTTGCCGTTGGCACCCTTTGGGTACCTACTGGTAGCGGCATGCTCCTTTAAAACGGACAGTCGTGTTGTTCATTTGCAGTTGCAGGCTTCACAAAAGGCCACGTCCGGATCATCACTCACATTGGAAATGTACGACGAAAGTAATGGTTCTTGCTCCCGTTCTTTTCTATACGCTCGTTCATATCTGCGTTTCATCTTCTAGATATCAATAACAAAATATCTCCACATTAACTACCGATCGCCATGAAACAGAACCGAAACCAAAATATCTACGACTGATTGAAATATCAACGATAAACTGACTTATAGAGAACACTCGTTTTACGATTATCAACGTAATAATTAATTAAATTAATGTTCTTAGTTGAATGAGATACAAACATAGCACGAGAAGTATAGGGGAATTTCCAACGTTCTGTCCAGGCAATTTGAAATTTATTTTCTACATTGCAATACTGCCAAAAACTGCTAATTTTATAAAACGTTAACCAAATATGACAGAGGCTAAAATAAGAGGCCAATCCTGCCAAAAAGGCAGGAAACTGCCACATATGGTCACACTGCCGCCCGGGTGGCGCGGGCGGCCCGCGGCAGTCAACAAAAGAAATGGGCGGAGCGATACTTTGCGTTTGCATGTCATTGGCTAATGATTTATTTGCATTTCGGCCTGCATTGGTCGGACATCCTTGTAGTCCACGTGGACTCCTCATAACTCTTTTGAATGCCATATTGCTACCGCGATGAGTACTTTGATGTTACGGTTAATGTTTGAACACGTTTGAGCAACATAAGACTTATTTGAGACCGCTTAAGAACGAGAACGTTTTAATTACATATTTGATGCTATAGAATGGTAGTAGACCATGGTCTGAACAACGTTTGTTTTGGGAAAACTGTAATTCAAATGTCACCGTGTATAGTACACGCATCTTTAAAAAATGGTCAGAACCCCGGGTACTGTACTGTGAAATTTGGTATGTTCTTGACACAAAACAATTTCAGCAATAACTCCTGGGCAGTAGCAAGCGCTTAGGAAGAAACCGGGTTTAAATCGAGCTCAAGTCCCACCAAGATGCTAACAGTTTTTTAGTCAGTCCCATTTTAGATAAAAATAATTTCGTTGCCTCAATTCCCTAATTCGACCTCACTCGCTTAGGTCTTGTCAGTAGTTGTCAGAGACGTTCCCATTGAATGGACTGAGGAAGAAGTTATAGAGAACATCAAGGTTCCCACTGGATGCGACCCTGTAATTAAGGCTAGGAGAATGAGCCGTAAGGTAACTTCTCTGGGTGATACCGAATGGAAACCTTTGACGTAACCTTTGTTCTAACCTTTGACGGCCTAATTTTATCTAAGCTTGTTTTTGCTCTGCTCTTTCGGTCGAGATATACATGTACCCAAATATGTAATGCTTCAATTGTTGTCGGTATAGTCACACACTGACGCTCGAAACACCGCTGTTTTAAATGTGATCAAGACCATCCAGGAGATGGATGCCAAGATTGTGCCTTTTGTATTTCTTATTCTGGCAATCATTATGCTAACGATAAGGCTTGCCCTGAATTGGGTCGACAGAAGAGCATAAAAGCTCTTATGGCAGAGAAGTCGGTCTCATATGCGGAGGCAAATCAGGTCTTTCCTCCTTTCAAGATCATATGCTGAAATGTCGAGAGTATCTCAAAAAACTAAACCAGTAACCAGCCCATCTCATTCTCCTATACCACTTCCCCAAAATCCAAAATCTCCTTCGCCCGTCTACGGGACTGCTCCAAAGAGTACCGCAGTTGTCTTTACTAGTAGACGCCTTATCCCGCAGGTTGAAATTAATATTGACGGTCAAGCCATCTCTCTCCATTAAGGAGAAGGCCAGGTTTCTTGGGGTTACCCTGGATTACAGATTGTCGGGAGTGGGTCACATTGATAATACAGTCAAAATATTTGAGCGCTCGGTTTCGGTCCTCAAGGCTTGGGCAGGTGTCCGGTGGGGAGCTCACCCATACGCCTTAAAGCTGATATATAATGCGCTGGTCAGAAGCGTGTTGGATTACTGCAGTTTCCTAATTGAGCCATGTAACAAGGAAGCTCTGCATAGACTGGATTCTGTCCTGTCCAAATAACTGAGGATCATAATTGGTGCAATGAAATCCTCCCCCATAAATGCTCCCTAGGTTGAATGTGCAAAACTTCCTCATAACCTTTCAAGACAATACTTAGTAGGTTGTTTCTTGTCAAAAGTTTTCTATCTTTCGTCTCATCCTTTACTCCCCATTTTGGAACAAATCTACCTCTCTCTTAACGAGTCATCCTACTGGAATAGTAAATCTATTCAAATGATGAATAGGTACAGAGAGCTTAAACACCTCTCCTCACATGTTTTTCAATACCCCCCTTCTTTTCTTTTCTTCCGCCTATGACGTGATCCATTTCAGACCAAAGGTCGTTTAGGGACTTGGTATCTCAAAAAAATCCCAGCAGGCCTAACATGACACACGCGACAATTACTCGCTCTCGCATGAGTAATTTTTGTCTATTTCGGTCACTTTCTCGTTTTCTGACAGCTCTTCCATACAAAATAGTCGACTCCTTCTGTCAAAATTGATGTTTTCTCGACAAACCCTAACATGGCACCTTAGTTATCTCGATTTTTGACAATTCAACACGAGATAATCTCCGATTTTTCTATCATTTAGTCGTATTTACTCGTCGTCGATTTTGACGACGAGAAGAGTAGACAAAATTATGGTACATCAAAAAACTCCAAAATAACATGGCAGTTTCATAATTGTACTTATTTTAGTCATCATTTTATTTTACAATATATTTTAATGAAAATACTTAGTTTTAAACTACTATTTATACTGGAACGACGTGTTTTTTATGGAATTTTTCCTTTTTTGTATGGAATATATGAAAAATATTACCTAAATGTTGAGTGTTAGGGGTTTATGGGGGTTCATATAGGGGGTCGAAATTTTCATTATTTTTGCGATAGGACATACCATTTTCGAGATATAAGCAAGATAAAAGAAAAAAAGGCAGTATTGTTTTTGCACCGTCGAGGTGTTGGTGTGAATTTTAGTTCATTTTTTTATCGTTATTAAATACTTAGACAATCAACATTTTAGGTGAAGAACGTAAAATTCTGAACAGCATAATTGCCATTTTCACTAAATTTAATAGCTCAGTGGTGCCGATTCTCTTGTCACAAATGCGTCTAAACTAGACTAAAAATCACCAAAATTTAGTTTACTCCTGTCAAACGATGATTTCCCATTCTGAAATAGACTAAAGTGGCACAACTTAACTTTAGTTTTTCGACAAAACGAGATAAAGAGCTTTCTCGTGCTTGTCATGTTAGCCCTGCAGGACATAAAATGCTACTTCGATCGGACCATTAAGAGATACTGGGAGCGTTGGAATTTATTTTATACGACCGCATCCTAATTATCGTCAACAGGATGTACAGGTGTTTCAACATATTTCCAGAACTATAGAATTGCCCTTTTATCTGTCTCTGGGGCCCACCAAAGATATCTTAGAAGCCATTCATTTAATTTTAACCCACAATATTAAAAATTCGGACATTTTTAGATTCTCGTAGTAGCATTCAAGCCTTAGGTCAATGTCAACTACAATCCAAAATTCACAGTAAAGTAATTTTCGACATTGTAAATTTACTATTCACTTGCTCGAACAACGGTTTAAGCATTGAAATAGTAGTCCGTGAGCCAGCAACAGGTTTTTCGGACCAATTTCCTCTCAAGCAATAACCCGTGAAATGCTTCAGAGTTGTATTGAACAGCATGGTGAACGTCAGCTGCCGCTCCGTGGATGGGTGGGGCAGCGGCAGCCTCTCAATCACGTAACAAAAAAAAATTGTTTTCAATAATTTCCTCCCGACTGACAATTTGTTAAATGACATGCAAAAAAAATACTGACTGCTGACGTATTTAAATAAGCGATCGGCGCTCACGCCTGGATCCCATGCTCCACCTTTCACTGCATCAACTGACGACGACCTTTCCATCAACATAGAACCATCTGACGTTTTTATTTATTCAAAATAGCATGTAAACTATCATCTGACACATTTTCAAGTGAGAGGACATCACTGAACGATTTTTTTTATTTTCGCAAGTTCGTGTGACCAGCTAACGTATAATCCACCACGGTACGGCCAGCTGACTTTTTTTTATCTTCAAATAATTGCGTTAACTATCATTTAACAAATTTTCAGTGATTGAAAGGCTGCCGCTGCCCCACCCACCCACGGAGCGGCAGCTGACGTTCACCATGCTGTTTAATTCAACTCTCTGAAGCATTTTACGAGTTAGCGCTTGAGAGGAGATGACTGACAAAATATACTATCTGGCTCTCGGACCATAGCGTGGGTTGAAGCCGCTCGGGAATAGGTGGAAACGAGTGCGCCGACTCATTGGCAAAATTTTGACCTCGTTGGTCTAGTGGTCGCAAGCGCTACTGCTGAGCATGAGGTCTTGGGTTCGATTCCCGGGTCGGGCAGTGTTAATGGGTTTTTCTATCTGGAATTTCTCAGTAGCAGCCCGAAGTCTGGATTTGTGCCCGGTTGATGGCAATAGGCTCGCCCCTATTACATGGGACTTAAACATAACTGGTGGAATGTGGGTGTACCTACTACAGGTACCATCGAAGAAGTTCATATCTATACATCGTAAGGACTATTTATGCTTGCAGCGCCCAGCCGCTATAGAACCGGGGCGATAACAGAGATGGTCATCGTGTTCACGGGATTTTGTTTTCAAACTGCTTAGATATGAAGTTCTTCGATAGTACACCTCTGCCCAACCCTTCGGGGAAACAAGGCGTGATGTTATGTTATGTTATATTTCTTTCTCTCTAACATATAACTAGATAACTACCACAAAGTGCAAAGTTCGACGTCTCACCTTGCTGCATTGCCGTCACCACATGACGCTGTCAGAATAGTCGACCTCGGCTCAGTTGCCAAAGAATAAAAAATAAAAAACCTCGATACGCGAATAAATAAATAACTAATTCTATAAGTAATATGTAAGAAGGTAATAAACGGCGCTCAGTGGTCTGAAAATCGAGTTCCATAATCATATAAAAACAGTCAGGAAAAAAAAATGTAATGTCTCTGGTATACCTCCCTCGTCATTTTAACGTATGCATGGTATTAGTAACACCACGCGTGAGAAAATAGTTATTTTCACCACTCCCGCACGAAAGAAGTGTCTTTCCTCTACGAAAACAGTGAGGAAAGTTGGTTTTTCCTCACTGCTTGAACAGTGAGGAAAGTTGGTTTTTCCTCACTGTTTGAACAGTGAGGAAAGTAATGATCCCGTTCAGAAACTAACCTTGCCTGATTTTTTTATGTTAAGTTTAAAAGATATTTTAAAAAATGAAGAATTATTTTGATTTACTTTGTGTCTATTTAATTTATTTACCTATGATGACTGAATACTTTCTTGCTGGGAGTGGTGAAAAGTTTTGTATGCAACATGTGAGCAAGTTCATTTGCTATTCGTTTTGTTGAATCAAAACTCATAGGAAAAATGAACTTTCCTCACATGTTGGATAATAGTTATTTATCCAACATGTGAGGAAAGTTGGTTTTTCCTATGAGTTTTGATTTTGAGTCTTGAGCGAACGAAGGATTGAAAAATAGAATCACGAGCGCAACGAGTGATTATAAATTTCAATCCTGAGTAAGCGAAAGACTCAACAAAACGAATAGCAAATGAACTTGCTCACATGTTGCATACAAAACTTTTCACCACTCCCAGCAAGAAAGTATTCAGTCATCATAGGTAAATAAATTAAATAGACAAATCCAATTTTAACCAAACGTAATGTACTAATATTTAACGTATGGTTGCTAATATTTTGGATCTTGATGATTTTTTTCTTTTTTTGTGGGACCAAAATATGTATGGTGCGTTTCAAACGTATGAATTGAGTTTTTAAACAACATAATCGGGACAATCCTGACCGTTAATCACTAGAGTCACACTGACAAGCAACCAAAAACTACATTCCATTTGAAGTTGATTTTGAAACCACTTCACGCGAGAATAAGCCACCTTAAAAATAAGATTTAAATCAGCAGTGCTATTCCGTAACCATCTCACCGTGAAAACTTAGGTGAAGTGAGCTCGGAGTGAGCTGTTAGTCCCTAGCAGCAGGTGGAATGACAGCTCACTTCACCTGAGTTTTCACTGTGAGATTGTTACAGAATAGACCAACTTGTGAGAACCTGCTGCAGCTTCAATGGTATATTTTTTACTTAATAAAAGCCTATTTGATTACCACTACGAACTGTAGTTATATATATATGTATATATATATATATTCTTATAAACGTTAAGAACGCTTCAATTGATGCATTTTATTTGCATATGTCATTAACGAACGTAACTGGAATTGAATCAAATGAGTGCAATATTAAAACATTGTTTTTTATTACGATTTTGTGGTCCCGATCATGGTACAGCGCCCCACCCCGCTCCGCTCCGTACTAAAGTACAGCTTACAGTACAGTAATAGCCGAGTGGGGCGCGTCGTCGTGGATTGCACTATATTATAATAACATACTTCGCCTGGTATTCTCTTCCGACGATGGCCTAAGACTACGTCACGATAAGTGTTGCCATTGATTGTATTGAAAATAATATATTGTAAATAATAGGTCGCAATGTGTAGATGTTGATGGTGTAAAATCTTCCGGGCTACCAGTTCAGTTAGGTGTACCTCAAGGCTCAATACTGGGTCCATTCTTGTTCTTAGTATATATCAATGACTTACCATTCTATTTAAAGGGTATCTGTGAAGTTGTACTGTTTGCAAATGATACCTCTCTTATTTTTAAAGTAGACAGGAATAGACAAGATTTTGACGATGTAAACAGTGCACTATCAATGGTTACGGATTGGTTTACGAGAAATAACCTAGTTCTCAATGCCAAAAAAACGAAATGTGTAAAGTTTGCCCTTCCAAATGTTAGAAATCTAGGACCCAACATCGTCTTAGATAAAGAGGTGCTTGAAACTGTAAACTCGGCAGTTTTTCTGGGCATAACAGTAGATGCCAAACTTCAGTGGGGCCAACATATATCGAGCCTAGCGGGAAGGCTCAGTTCGGCCGCCTACGCCGTCAGAAAAGTAAGACAATACACTGACGTTGATACAGCTCGGTTAGTCTATTTTAGTTATTTTCATAGCGTTATGTCCTATGGTATTATGCTGTGGGGCAAAGCTGCAGATATTCAAAATATATTTGTCCTCCAAAAACGAGCTATTCGAGCAATTTACCAGCTAGGTGCCAGAGTTTCTCTGAGAGATTTTTTCAAAGATATCGGTATTCTCACAGTGGCATCACAATTCATCTTCGCCAACATCTTATATATTAGGCAAAATATACACTTATACACTAAAAACAGTGATATTCACAATGTTAACACAAGAAGTAAGGATAAACTACGTGCTCCCTTTCACCGGCTTTATAAGGTTCATAACTCATTTGTTGGGCTTGGTATAACCTTTTATAACAAGCTACCCTCTTCTTTGCTAGATTTGCATTTTAATGCGTTTAAAACTAAATTAAAATCCAACCTTTGTTCAAAGGCATACTATTCTATCAACGACTACTTAAATGATAAGAATAGATGGTCCCTGTGATTAACTCAAGACAATGTTTAAATGTTCTTTCTCCAGAATTAGTTTACCTACTGACAGGTTATATGAGATTATAAAATTGTTTATAATTTTACTTTATAAGTCAATTTATTTTAATTTTATTTTAATTTAGTGCTGACATAATCTACTCATTACAATGTTTTTTTTTATGAGTTGTATTGCAATATGTGGTTAGCTAGCGACCTCGACAATTATTTATTTTACCTCGATGGTCCTAGTTTATCAATTGTAACTTCTAGTTACAGCTATATGTAAGCGGGCACGCCCTTTATGCCTGGAGGCTTTTTTTTTTTTTTTTTTGATATTGTTTACTTTTAGTTATTTTTATTTCTGCTTGAGTATAGTTCTCGATGCTTTTGGTTGGTATATTGGCGTGTGCTAGCTGTCATATGGCTATTAATTATAGCTATTTAATTTAAATTATTTTTTGCATATTGTAAATTGTCTTGCATACTGTTGTATAGAATCATTTTTTATTTTTTTTCTAACTGAACAGACAGCTGTGCTGCTGGGGAGTTTGTTGCGCCACTTCTTCCCAGCAAAAGCACTAGGAAGTGGTGAAGGGTGGGCGTTTTGGGGGACTGTCTTATGTAATTTTGACGTTCGAAAAGTGCTGATTCTCAGCCTAGTTTGAATAAATGACTTTTGAATTTTTGAATTTTGTTAGTAAATTTAGGAACTTTCTCATCTAGTTAATGAAAATAAAATAAATTACTAACTAGCTTAACTATTTAGTAACTCGTGTGATTCATCTATTTAGTTTTAAATTAATGAACATAATGAATTATTAGTTCATAATTGCTTTAAGTTAAAAATGCATTTGGCTCGGGAAATTCAATCTCGCACCGTGGCCACACATAGAATTGACAAGTGTCATACTGACAGCTCGCCATTTCATCGCTATCGTCGTGTCGCTCATACCTATAGCGTTGTTTCGCTCGGTGAACAAAATACTGTGGATCCCAAACATTAGTTACTGTGAAAAGGAAAACTGTGTAAACTGTGAAAGATACACAAGAAAAATGATTAATTGTTCCATACCAAACAGTAAAAACAGAATTTAAAAAGGCGGTTTTATATCTTTTCAAAATAGTGTCCATTTACATCAATACATAGCTACATCCGATGGAACCACTGAGAAATTCACTTAGCCCACTCGTCCTTAGGGGTCTCTTCGACGGCACTTTGAAACGCAGCCACTGCTTCCTCGGCGTCCATAAAACGTTTTCCTCGAAGTTTTTCTTTTATTTTCGGAAATAAATAAAAATCGCAAAGTGCGATGTCAGGGCTATAGGGCGGGTGACCCAGTAATTCCACGTCTGACGTCGCCAAGTAGTCGATTGTTTGCTTGGCGGTGTGCGACGAGGCGTTGTCGTGGTGAAGGAGGATCCTACTGCGAGGTCGTTTCTCCCGAACTTTTTCTAAGACAAGTGGCAAACAATTGTTAGTGTACCACTCTGCAGTAACTGTTTTTCGATCCTCTAAAACAATTGTTGCGTAATGATCTGTCCTTCTGAAGAACGAGGCCACCATCTTTTTTCTTACGCTTCGACCTCTCTTCACTTTAGTTGGCAACTCCTAGGAAGGAAACATCCAGACAGCAGACTCTCCTAGTTTCAGGATCATAACAATAAATCCAACTTTCGTCACTCGAAAAACACTGATTAATATTTTAGATAAGGCCAAAACGCCTTGAAGCCAGAGCCGTTAAACCATATTAGATAAATGAAATAATATGCAGTAAGGTACATACCAGTTCTTATTGTTGTTTTCGGTCTACAATATTGAAGCCACGCATTTGTTAGCATCTCTTCTTTGGGAAAAGAAAAAAACCTTTCACAGTAACTAATGTTTGGGATCCACAGTATTTTGTTCACCGAGCGAAACAACGCTATAGGTATGAGCGACACGACGATAGCGATGAAATGGCGAGCTGTCAGTATGACACTTGTCGATTTTATGTGTGGCCACTGTGTGTGATTGAATTACCCGAGCAAAATGCATTTTTAACTTAACAAAGCAATTATGGACTAATAATTCATTATGTTCATTAATTTAAAACTAAATAGATGAATCACACGAATTACTAAATATAAACTATTTAGCCAGTTAGTAATTTATTTTATTTTCATTAACTAAATGAGAAAGTTCCTTAATTTACTGAAAAGGACAATCAATGGCAACACTTATCGTGACGTAGTCTTAGGCCATCGTCGGAAGAGAATACCTGACGAAGTATGTTATTATACCATGATTATACCAGTGTAAAGAGCAACAGTGGACCGACGCCTTTGATGTTTGCGTAAATGCCGACACTGCACAAGGCCACAGTACTTACCTAGGGTTGTCACAGACTTTACACAACTGCCCAATAAAGGAGGGTATGTGTTTAGGTTTTATGTATGTATGTATGTACATTTCTTTGTTCCGCCATAACTTCTAAATGCCTCAACAGTTTGGACATAATCGTTACAATTTTTACAATGTCCTGAGTTACATTGTTTTTTTTTTTTTTTGCATGGCTGTCTTGTATTTTATTTGGGAATAAAAGCTGGTTAACAATACAAATAAAATATAATTTTAATATTCAGTGTACTTTACCTATTGAATCAGTTTCCGTTTTCTCATTAATTCATATTAATGTATAGATTGGTTACTATTAATAATACACATATTATAAATGGGCAACTGACAAATATTTTCGGTTTTTAGATTTACTAGATTTTAAACTTCTGTTGTTGAACATAACTATATAAAAAATTCTCATCCTATTTAACAAAAATCTATTGGAAAGCATGCAACTGGTTTGGTCTTGAATTCGATTGTGCTCAAATGCTAAAACAGTTTGTTAAATGCCATCTTGGATTTCAAAATTAATGACATTTTCGTATTGAGCACCCCAAGGAACCTCGAAAATGACACCCATATCATTTATTTTAAAAAAATACAAGTCCGCCATCTTTGATTCCAAAAATAATGTAATTTTCGTAATCAGCACTCCGAGGTACCTCGAAGATGACACTCATATCGATTTTTAATAAAAATTAACGTCCGCTATCTTGGATTCCCACGTGGATATCTTTTTCGTAATCAGCACCCCCAAAAACCTAGATAATGACAACCATATTATCATCGTTGAAAAAAATCATGTCCACCATTTTCAATTTGAAAATAAATGTAAAATTTTTGTTTACACAGAAACAAATTTGCGAATTTTGTATTTGGATATTTTTTGCGGTGTTTCAATTTTTGCTTGGCAGGCATCACACTTTGACATCCGCCATTTTGTTAACGTTAATTGGCATGCCATGACAAAAATGTTACACACTAAGCACTATCCTAATTCACCTTTCTCCTGGGTGTGGAAATTGATGAAATCGCAGTTCTTTATTTATGCGAGATGACGACTCGCATTCTCGCACAGCACATGTCGTATGCACCATTTTGGTAACATTTGAAACAAGACACGTGTTAGCCCTGATAGTCATGTCCCGAGCTACTAACAATAGCGAAGTATGCAGCTCGGCCTCGCCCTATATTTACTTTTTGAAGTGAACACTAAGCTCGTTGGGCGATTTTTGGTAGCAGATAGACTTATGGAGTCGCAGTTTTAAGTTTTCACTTCTGTCGGCAGCCCCCATGACTGCCAATTTTTTTTGTATAGGATCAGAAAAAGCGACGTTAGTTTCGTCATCAGTTAGATTAAATAAATACAAAACAGACAACACTGACCACTCCCTGCGGGTCCTTGATGACGCCGGTGACCTTGCGCTGCGTGTCCTTGCTGAAGTACCCGTAGGGCAGGTACTTGAGGTGCGCCACGTAGCCGGCCGCCTGCCCCGCCTCGCCCACGATGTCCATGTCGCCGTGGTTGTCCACCCACAGCTTGCCCACGATTATGTTGTGCACCGTTGTTGTCACCTGTAGAAAATTATTGTGCATACAAATATCTGTTTTCTACAACTCTAAATGACGACTTACTAATCGCCAAATTCAATGGGATCAAAACCTGAAAGCTCGTCCGTATTTTGGGAGCACTGTTAAAATGTTCCTTAATCACCTGCCAGCTAACTCTAGTCGACGGCTCGAACTCGTTAATGGGCGTGACTAATATGTATATATTTATAGACAATGGTCTTTTTCACGAAACTAAACGCGCTCATTTTCGTTATAAATCATTATTTATAACGAAAACGAGCGCGTTTTAAATACATCCATAATATCTATTCGCCCAAAGGTCTGTTCATGAAATCTTACGCGCTCGTTTTCGTTATAAATCATTATTTATAACGAACACGAGCGCGTAAGATTTGTTATACATTGTCTATTTCACTAAATATATATATATATATATATAAATAAAAACTAATTTAATAAATTCTAAAAAAAACAATAATTAGCATGCATATTAGTTTTTTTTTTTAAAAAAAACACGCCGAAGCACACGAGCAGAGGCTTCTTCATCATGTGAACGTCGAGGCTATCCAGCTACTTGACACCACAGACATAGTGAGAAGACTAAAAAGAACTAAACCATTTGAGTTAGTTTAGTAAAGTTAGTGTAATGCAGTGCAGTGCAGTGAGTGCTTCGCTACGTTTAAAGAACACGTGAACAAAGTGTCTTTCAACTTAATAGAGACTATAAGAAAAGTGCCAATGGACACATTCTTAATTTTGTATAAGGTTTAGCAAATTAAGTTAAATTTAAATTACTTATTAGCCTCAAGGTCTAGATTGTAATTGTATGAGTAACCGTTTAATAGCGAGTACTTCATAATGAAAAAAAAAAAAAAAAAAACCTGCCAGCTAACTCTAGTCGACGGCTCGAACTCGTTAATGGGCGTGACTAATATGTATATATTTATAGACAATGGTCTTTTTCACGAAACTAAACGCGCTCATTTTCGTTATAAATCATTATTTATAACGAAAACGAGCGCGTTTTAAATACATCCATAATATCTATTCGCCCAAAGGTCTGTTCATGAAATCTTACGCGCTCGTTTTCGTTATAAATCATTATTTATAACGAACACGAGCGCGTAAGATTTGTTATACATTGTCTATTTCACTAAATATATATATATATATATATATATATATATAAATAAAAACTAATTTAATAAATTCTAAAAAAAACAATAATTAGCATGCATATTAGTCACGCCCATTAACGAGTTCGAGGCGTCGACTAGTGTACCCGACAGGTGATCAAAAATCCTGTCGGGCTTGCAATAACGGCGAGTCCCTTACCGCGGGTAGTTTATATTTAGGGGCTGATGCGTAGTGACAGTCCAAGGTAGGCGACGGCTACTACACACGTAGCTCAGATAAAAACTACTTTTACGTATCTCTCCAAAATACAAACGCTTTCTATGGGGAAAGCGTTAGTATTTTGAAAATAGAGACGTGATTAAGCCTCGGGCTCGACCCTAATGATCTATCCGCGGACGCGGCTGGTGACAGCTCGGTGCTCGCCACACCGCCGGCCGCGCCCGCGCGTAGCCGGCCCTCTCTACACACGCTACACCTACTTGCACCAGCACTACTACACGTAATGCATCGCAACTACTTCGGAAAAGATAACGTCACGCCCGTAGTGCCCGAAGGGAGGCAGAGACTTAAAAGTTAAAGAGGGTAAAAAGGATTTCGGAAAACTTTTCAAGCTAAAAATTCTCAAAAGTTTTCTTGTTCCAAATCGTAAGGTCGGGTACACACACTCGCGATTTTTTTCTGCGAACATTTTTTATCTCGCACTGGATTTTTCACTCGGTGTTGAGCCCGAGCATTGGGAATCCAACAGTACGCATCCTGGCGCGTCAAAAAAAAATACTCTGTTGAATTTTTAACTCTCGGCGCTAAACAGAAAATACAGTGCGCGATAAAAATTACCGTGAGTACGAGGGCTAAATGGAATAGGCATTATATTGCAGTTCCATTGAAGTGAATGTAGAGAAATTGCGGTACTCAGGTGTGTAACTCCCCTGCCCGCTCTGCTGCGTACCTTTCTCCACGTGTACTTGTTGCCGGAGCTAGGGAACATGGCGGAGGCGCCACCCAGCGGTATGACCTGCAGGTACTTCCCCCTAAACTTGGTGGTCATGGTGAACTCCTGCCAGCACTGCCAGCCCGCCTGCCCCTCGCAGAACTGCGCCACCATCGGCGGGTGGTGGGACACCTGACCACAGACAATTTAGAATTTATTTATTTATATTATTTAGTGGCCGAAATGTAGAGAAAATGTGATAAATAAAGGCTAGTGCTGGAAGGAAGAGGAAGGCAGGGGAACAGGCAGGGAGTTTTGGAAAGCACTTGCCTGCTTATTCAGGGAAAGGAGTTGGGATGTGCGGAATACATTGATAAAGAAATAGGTACAAAGCACAAGCGATGATATAAATAATCACACTGGATACGCGTACGGCAAAGTAGTTGAAGTTGGACGCAAAGTGAGATATTGAATTGCTAGAGACTATTTGATAACCATCGCGAGTGCTAATGTTTAGATGAATCAAGAGGGATGCGCTAAAGTAGCCTGTAAAATTAATCTTTCATGACATATTATATTAAACTGCAAAAAAAAAAAAATATGCAGTCAGACGCCCGGCAGATGTGAAACATCGAAAAAAGCAGCAGCCAAGAGACGGCATAAGCCAGCGTCATGCCGTTTGCCGTCACTGCGTACGAGTCGGTCATACCCTCAAGTTGCGAATAGATGTTTCACATCACAACACGAATTTCGCGGGCTGTTTTAGCACATTCTCCTTAACAAGTAACAAAGGAACGGGATAAGAATGGTCCCCTAACAATTAGAAGATCATCCACTTGCCTGCTCGGATATGGAGCGCCAGCCGAGGTCCGACATGCGGTCGCACTCGAACGTCTCGCCAAGCAGCGGGTTGAACGGTTTGTTTGTTCTGAAACAACAATCATTTGTATGAAACAATAATGTTAGTCAAACTTTAATGGTAGATAATTCACCTATTGGATAAAACAGTCTTATGTCACAGAAGCTGCTTCTTCTTTTCAAGTCGATGATGTAGTACATGAACGAGAAGGTGGCTACCTCAATCGCGGCGCCAGTGGCATTGGGGAGATGACCCGGAAGATTTGAGTGCTATGTACATCCCAAGCTTGCCTGGCAGAAATTCCTCAGAGCGATAAGAGCGCGCATTCAGCATTTCCATTTTTATTTTCCGTGGACAATGAAGCATTTTGTTATGAATTGTATTTGGCTAAGTAGGCATACAAATTCAAGTACTTAGCTTCATTTATATAAACTGACAACTGTTTCCTTTAATATTAGGTACTTATATACTGTCGCTGTCTGAAAAAATGGTTACCACCTTAAGGTTTATAATTGCATGCACACATCTATGTCACAAAGTCGATTATTGATTAGAGTTATAGAGCATATATTCTTTTTATTTACACGTTTTCCGTCTTGGATAGACATAGAAACACTTTTTTGTAAAAAAAAAAAAATATAAAATATTAACTGGTATAATTAGACGGATAGTTCGACCTCGCTTGGTTAACAACTATAGTACCTAACTATACTCTTTGATTAACAAGCGCGGTCGAACTTATTACTAAAAATACATAAATAGGGAGAAATAATCAATTAGAATTCAGTCTTATTTTTTAAAGGAAATTTATTATGTATGAAATTGCCAATTTGTACTGAAAAATTGTTTTTTTATTATTTAACCGTTTTATTTAATCAAATAATTACCAATATTATCTATACATTGCTGCCATCTAATAGGAAGGTCATTTATGAATTTGTGATAGAACTCTCGTGATCTAGATTCGACAAACTGTGTGAAAGCATTTTGTACTGCCTCCTGAGAAGAAAACTTTTTATCACGTAGAAAATTGTCCAAATCACGAAAAAAATGGTAGTCCGTTGAAGCAAGCTCTGGCGAATACGGAGGATGACGAATGGTTTCTAATTGCAGTTCCTGTAGAGTTAAAACGGTTTCTCGTGCTGTATGAGATCTCGCGTTATCATGGAGCAATAATGGTGAAGATCGACACATGAGTCGGGGCTGTTTCACTGCTAGTTTTGCTATCATTGTTCGGAGTTCGGCACAGTAGACATCTGCCGTTATTACTTGACCAGATCGGAGAAAGCTATAGTGAATAACACCATGCTGAGACCACCAAACTGTTACCATTACCTTTTTATTGGTAAGCTTTGCTTTAGGACACTGTTGCGGCGTTTGACCTGGGGTCAGCCTCTGCATTTTTCGCTTACGGTTATCGTAAAGAATCCACTTTTCATCACATGTCACAATTCGATCCAATATTCCTTCATTTCTGTATCGATTCAACAAGGCAACACAAGTTTCAACACGCGTTTCTTTCTGCAGATCAGTCAAATCATGAGGTACCCATTTCTCATATTTTTTTATTTTATTGATTTGACGCAAATGTGTCAATATTGTTAGTAAGGTAACCTTAGATGAATGATTGGTCTCGCTGCGCTCGACTAGATACCGCCGGCGTACTTGTCAAATGCGGCAACAAATACTACGCCGAAGTCGGCGTACCCGAGCCAGTCACACTGCAACCTGTGGGTGACGTGTACGTGCCGAATGTTTTATTAAATTTTGGGCATAATCTAAAGTAAAATGCCAGTTTACGTAGTGAAACTGTGTATAAATATTACTACAAGAAATAAGAAGGACACTTGGATCACATACCATCAGTAAGTATCGTAAAATTTCGAAATTTCAACATAAAATAACATGAACCCTAAACGCCATTCAGTGTTGCCACGTCTACAGGAATCAAGTCCCCGTGGTTGAGATTTTTATAATGTGAATTTATTGTTTTTGTATTTTATTATATAACCTATTTCATTTATCTAACCTAGTTATTATATACTTAACCTAGTTCTATAAATTATTTAATGTTTATCTTTGTAATCCTATACACATAAGGTGTAAAAATGTTAGCTGACACTATTTCAAGGGGTGATTCTACCCATGAAACTGAACAACTTTCCCCAAGGAACATGGGTCGAAAAAAATAAAAATTTTCGTCTTCCCATACAAAATACGCAATCAGCTGATTCATTTACTATGGGAAAGCAATTTTTTTTTTTCGTATTTCGACCTATGTTCCTGAAATGTATACTTCGTGTCTGTACATCAAAAATATTTGCGAAAAAAATTTAAGGATGAGTGAGAGAATACATTAGAATAATTTTTGGAAGTTTTGTCTATCTGTTTGTACGCGCAAAACGCAAAAACTGCTGGACGGATTTTAATGAAACTGAGAACATGGTCGGAGTAATATTATAGGGTACTTAATAATTTGCTCAAGCTTGTGACGGGTGCGATTGTCCTCTATGCGTTCATTCGATTGAGATGAAATTTGGGTGAATTGTTGTGCGCACGCCGGAGAAGATTTCTGAATTAAATAATTTGGTCAAGCGTTTGTTTCCGTACAAAATGTTACCAAATATAGTTCAGTGTTTGAGTTGTGAAAATGTTACAGATAATGATTAGGTATATATGTAACGCAGTCATTATTATTATCGTATTATGTTTGCTTGGTACAGATTGTCTGCTGATCCTGTCATTTGTGCCAACGGTCACAACCTAGTTATAGTACGACTCAATCGAAAAGAAAGTTGGTGGAAACCAGGAAAACACAGTGTATTATGTTATATGTAACACCTAAGGTATATTCTATGATTATTTTTAATAATAATTTGTAAATATTACGTGTAAATAAAATAAACTATCAAAAATGAGGCCTAATTAATAAACATACCTTTTTTATAAAGAAGAAACCTACGCCTAACCTATACACAAATATATTTATACATACTCTTTTATTTTATTGTTCATATTTAAGCATTTTCAGAGCTACATTTAAAACTTAACTAATAAACCACATCATAAAATATTTTTCCCACTAACTCTGGTAACAGTTGAGCAGCTGGTAACACAATTCTTTACGCACACTAGTAGTCAATGTCAACTGACAATAACTTACACACACTACAATAATGAATTGCCGCATTCACGGAGCTATTGTTTTTAGATAGCACGGTATCTAGTCGAGCGCAGCGAGACCAATCATTCATCTAAGAAGGTAACGTTAAACCATACCGCTAATTCCTGGGTAGTTTGGCTCAGATCAGCTTCCACCATCTCTTTCAATTCATTGTTATTCACCTGTGTGGGCGGTCTTCCACGTGGTTCGTTCTTCAAAACAAAGTCACGAAAGCGTTTAAACCAAAATCGCACGGTGCGTTCATTAGCAGTCCCCTCTCCAAACGCAACATTGAAATTGCGAGCTGTTTCTGCCGCGTTAGTTCCGTGTCGGAAATCGAATTCAAATATAACTCGAATTTTCGAAGTATCCATCTTTCTTGTCTAAGCTAAATAAAATAACAACTGAAAGTCGATAATCGAATGTTGCACATTTTTTAAAAGAAGAACTTCATAGGTACCATGTGAAAAAAGTTTCACTCAAAAATTTCAAACCATGAAGGTTTTATGTCAATTCGAAGTACCCTTTACAATAAAACGGCAATTTCATACTTTAACCCCTATTATTTAAATTCTATTAACAATTTATGTTTCAATAACTAGTATAGACTCAATCAGCAGCTTTGACGGCCACTTAGCCTATCTCGCATAGATACGACAAGACGCGCGCATGAATGTGACAAGACGCGCGCATAGATGCGACAAGACGCGCGCCTAAATCAGTCCCTCGCATATCATCCCATACCCGTGCACGATGTGATCTAAGAGCTTCGGGAATTTCGTTTTTTCTGATAATCCCAGCGTTGAAATATACCCGAGCAGGCCACTGAATGAGAACAATGTAACGGTGCACGTTGAACCACGCCATAGTAGACCGGGCCCCGTATGCTTTATCCTGAACTTAATCAAACTCTGCTGCGGGATACACAACGCGCACAGTAGGCAGCATCACCTCTTCCGACACATAATTATTCGCAGTAGCCCTACTTTCGGGTCGGCCAGTCTTGTGGTGAAGTTTGTAGCACAATGTCTGTAGAGCTTTAGACAGCTCGTCGAACCGTCCGGGGACTCACATCTTACAAAGCTGAAAAATGACTAGTTGGTCTGAAGCCGCGCTCTTCGTAATGTGGAACCATATATCAGCTATTTGCGCAGGGGTTAGTATCGACCGTCGTCGTCCTGAATTGTTTCTATGATCAGTTATTTGCCCTTCTTCACCATGACGCCGAATCGTATAGGATTCGCGATTCGATTTTTAGGTCTCACGGTGAATCGAGATAGTTCTCGTGATATAGCACTAATATTCAAGTCGTATTAGCCAATACATTTTTATTGTTATTCACACCCTGATAATGTTTGATAAATGTCATTGTAACAAATGCAATGTGCCAAATTTTTAACTAAGAAATGAGTTTCGTCATCAAAAAGTCATTAACACTCAGATTCTTCAAAACTATTAAAAAGTAATAAGCATCTAGATATAGCATTTTAGAGTTTAATGCACACAGTGTGATAAAAAAAACTAATTTCAAAACCGATAAACATTTTTAGGCGCGACTCAATCTGCCTAGCCTTTTCCCAACTATATTGGGGTCGGCTTCCAGTCTAACCGTTTGCAGCTGAATACCAGTATTTTACATGGAGCGACTGCCTATCTGACCTCCACAACCCAGTAACTGGGTAATACGATACCCCTTGGTAAGACTGGTTGTCAGATTTTCGGGTTTCTGACGACCCGTAACGACTGTCAAAGATCCAATAATGACAGCCGGGACCAACGACTTAACGTGCTTTCCGAGGCACGGAGGAGTCTCGGTATGCAAAGATGGTCACCCATCCACA
Source organism: Xanthia togata (assembly GCA_963853775.1). Lineage (NCBI taxonomy): Eukaryota > Metazoa > Arthropoda > Insecta > Lepidoptera > Noctuidae > Xanthia > Xanthia togata. The sequence goes on from OY970809.1 coordinate 17,442,134, forward strand.
GACCAACCCCGGCAAGCATAGCTCAACTTGATGGATCGACCCGTTCGGCAGTTATCACTTAGCCACGAGCTCCTCCATTTTTAGACGCGACTGTAGGTACATAAATTATATATAATTTTACTACTACTTCCTACTAATATTATAATGGATGTAAAAAAAAAATGCATTGGATATTTGTTACTCATAAACATCCGAATAGACTGGATGCACACAAATATGAACGATATTCTGGATAGGACATAGAATATTTGTAATTCCCATAGGATACGGGTGAATGATGGTGAAAACCATCAAAAGAACAGATCACACAGAGAGACACGAAACGGGACTTTAATTTAAACATAACATAACACATAACATCGCGGCTCTAGTTCCCCAAGGCTTACACAGAGGTGTAAGTACTGTACCTATAGTACAACTACATTTTGCCAGTTGTGTTTAAATCCAGGCTTCGGGCTGCTACCTGATGGAGATACCTTGCCCGACCCGGGAAACGAACCCAGGACTTCATGCTCAGCAGTAGGTTTTGCGATCACTAGACCAACAAGGCAGTCAATGCTATTACAATAACTGGCAATCTATAAGTTTTATAGATATATATAAGTAATCATTCTCATATAATCGTCGTCTAAGCGCCAAATAATAATGTGAAGTGATGTTAGTACCTGCAAGCCGTCGTGGCGTAGGAGGAGACTGTAAACGCGGCGACGTACGCCAGCTGTTGCGCGGGGTCACTGAACTTAGCGGCCTGGTCCAGCACGGACGAGTACTCGTAGTCCTCCGTCAGCCGCTGCAGCATCGACAGCGGCTCGCTGAAGTTCACCGGGATCGGAATCTTCGATAATTCCTTACCTAATAAAAACGGGTTTTTATTTAATTAACCTGTTAGATATAATGCACTAGTAACCCGCCCTTGCTTCGCAGGGGTACAATCTATTAATGTGGTGACTTGTCAACCCATCGAGATTTCAGATCTAAGTTAAATATTAAGGTATTATGCAAATAAACGTTGTGGAATAAATTCTCTAAATGATTGTAAAAACCGCATTATATTCCATTTCGTAGTTTAGATAGAACAACGCAGTCACACAGACAGACATGAAAAGCTACATTGATTTATTTATAGTATGTATAGATAATGGATCACCTAGAATCAAACACAAGTTCTTTCAATTTTAGGCGGCCAGCAGTCCAGCCGCCCAACGATAGAATATAATAGTACAGTACAGCAGGCGCACTCCGCATTGTAGGTATGAAGCTACAAGTACGCGACGGGCGATAGAAAGAGAGGCAACTTCTAGGTTGAATATAACTGTAGGTAATTAGCGCTGTGCGACTTTAATTGGACTTTATTGTGTCGCAGCAAGAGTCGCTTTTAATTTAAATGATTTTGCGGAGTGAACCATCTGTATTAATCTGTGCTACGGCACAGATTAATACAGATTAATCTGTGCCGTAGGCGCACGCCACGCTGCAGGCGAACGCCAACCACTGCAGAGCGGCCCAGGACCTGGTGGTGCAGGTCATGGCCGAGTGGTTGATGAACGTAGCGGTGGTCGCCGAGCCCTACTCAATCCCCGGCAGCTGGCTGGGTGACGAGGACGGCTCGGTGGCACTAGCGGCGCGGTCTTCCACGGACTCCCCTCCCCTCTCGCTATTAGAGAAGGGACCGGGATACGTGGCCGCCGCGTGGGGAGAATTAGCCCTGGTGGGCGTCTATTTCTCCCCAAAAACGAGGACACAGATTAATCTGTGCTACGGCACAGATTAATACAGATGATTTTCAAGATTATTTTTGATTCTTTGTAGAGCGTTGCCTCACCCACTTACATGTGTGACAGTTCTGCCTAAAGCTCTATGTACCTTATCGACCGCCGCGTACGGCACTGTACAGCTTTCCAATGAAAACTTTGCGCTTCGGGAATATTCGATTGTCTTCGGAAATACGAACGCGCCATGATGATCTCTAAAATATAGAGCTGTTACAATAAATACACCCATGGAAGTACTTGCCTATTTTGTATTACTATGTTTACAAAATTATAGATTAACAAGAGCAATTTCAAACAACTTTTATCTTTTAAGTGCCAAATGTCGATCCGAGACCGGAGTATGTAACCGAAGAAGATTACCGAAGCGCATACCTTTTCTAATTCATCTGTAATTAGGTTGATAATACAGACCTATACAATTCTTCATAATGGACCATAGACTAAGAGGGTAGTTGGGCTTGTCGGGCACGCGCGACCGCCGCGGGTGGCCGTCGATCAGCACCGCCTGTGTGTGCACCACGTGTGGCTGCGAACAACAACATCAAACACGTTACAACATTTCTTCTTCGTTGTTCCCTCACTACTCAGGATTACGACGACATACACCGTGAATTCAGGGCAAGCAGTCTGGAGGTGAGGGCCGTTTGTTACACGCTGTCTCCTACAGCCTTTTTAGGGTTCCGTTATCTAGAGATGCGGTCCGTATCTCTTGATTACGTTGACTAGAAGCTTGAAAGGTACGGAATCCTTGTAATGTGACATAATTATGTCAAATATTGAGGGTTTAACATAAACATGAAACATTTAAGGTAAACATAACAAATGTACATTTCACGTACATTTGCTGTTTATCTCACTTTTCAAATCCTAATTTCATGCAGCAAGTTGCAGGGAAGTACCCTATACTTTCCCTTGACCTAGCAGCTAAATTTGGCAAGAAGCAAGGTCTCACAGTATAAGTAGTAGTTATATCACACAAAAGTACCTATTGGTTTTCCACCGAGATGTAGAACGTCGTGAAGATCAATCATACAATTCGGAATTTCAAATTCATAGAATTAATAATGAATGTTAGTGAACCAGTCTTTAGTTTTTGGTTTATTAAATGAATTATTTATATATAAAAAAACTATATAAAAAACTTGTACGCAAAACACACATCATTGTATCATCAGGCAAAACATGTAGACTATTTTTACCTATATTTAAGATCTTGCATGCTCGATTTGTATGTAAACGTATGTTTGACTAATAAATTGTCACTTGAGTGAAGCCGCGGGCAGCCGGGCACAGGTTTGAGACGGAACCCTCTACGGTAGACCCGACGACTCGCAATGTCCGGTTTTTTATTGAGTCTGGCTTGACCGTTTTCCTTCTTTTTCCGCAAATGATCATGAAACTTTGTTAACCGTAGGCATACGACATGCTTTAATATGTAAATTAGCTTACTATTTAGTAATCAGATTCTTTATTTTTAAGTTTTAAATGGCTTACGTACACCAATGTATTATGAAAAGCTGAGTAACATTTTATATCCAAATCTTGTAGCTATGCAAATCCTAAACATAATCCACGTGAATGTTAGGAGAATTCTTGAAAGCTATACTCATAAATATGTATCTTCATTGCAATACAACTTTCATGTTTGTTGTTACTAAAGTTTAAGTCTGATAGATAATAATTTAATAGAATACACGATCGCTGTACCCAAGAGTGACGTAATAATTGTATTAGTTGTTGAAAGTGCCAATTTACCTACGATAGAATGTAGTGACACACCATCTATCGTAGGTAAATTGGCACTTTCCTCAGCATTGGTATTAACATGCCAATTCTTTCTATAAATAGCTTTCATATTCACGCTTTTACAGAAGCATAAATGTCACTAAATAGTGACATTTACACTGTTTGTCCACCGCACCGTGAACGGAACGTCAACAAGAAACGAGATTACGCGGCCATAATAAATGTACTGTCGCGGTCGCTACTTCGGCGTCGTCGTTTCGTTCTCGTTGACGACGACGCACGGTGGATCGAAAATGGGCTGTAGAAGACATAGGATCTCGATTTCTTAAATGTTATTTTTTTTGCTGGAAATGACTTCTGCTGATCATTACTGTTCTATAAAATGTCATATGAAGTAAATGTGTGCACAAATGGAAGAGTTATAATTTTTATAAGAAAAAAATGTATGGAGCTAGTATGAAAAATCGAATTATCTCCTAAACGGCATGTTTAACCGTACCATCCTTGGAGGTGGTCATAGTGCTAATTATTTATAATTTTTTGGTTGCGGATTTGACGAAAAATTTCATGCCGTTTTTTTTTAAAAAATCGTCAAAATATTTTTATTTGTTTTTTCATATGAAACTATTCATTTTAGTGTTTATGTTGAAGAACACGGACTTTTAACTACACGTAACATAAAATAGCATCACTCCTATATTTCCGAAGGAGTTGGCAGAGGTTTATAGTACACCCACACGTAGACAACTATGTTTGAGCTAGATATTTATCAACACATCATGAGTTTTAAAACCTTTCATACAACCAAATTACCAATTGTTTACTCTTCTAATGAGTCCGAAAAGAAGTGATTAAGTAACTACACTGATTAGGTCTTCTAATGAGTCTTTATAGGTGATTTAATGATTTTCAATATCTCACGACAATGCCAACTATGGATTACATTCAACTTTTCTTGATAAGTAAGCTAATTTGTTAATTAGCAGTGCTATGAGTTCTAAGAATAGTTAGTGACAATTATAAATTTTCATTAGCTAATGAGAAGATAACGAATGAGGGTAGTTACCTAATTATTGGCGTTTTGCAATAAAAGGGCTAAAGTTTTGTTTTATAATTTAGTTTGTTCACAACTGTGTAACTGCTAACACTAAATCTGCGACTATAAAATCTTAGAATGGAAAGTTTAATCACGAATTTAGACTTGTTTGTTCTTCTACGAAGTGAGAGTACTTCATTTGATCATGAAGTATTGTTCAGTGCAGTTGTATCCCGCATAGGCGATTGCCTGTCTGACGAAGATCGTGTTGTTCTCAAAGAATTTTGTCGGAGATTTACGCGAGCCGCTTTACAAAGGTGGCAGAAATCCAACCGATTCCTTGATAATTTCAGGAGAAAGTACGAGAATTGGTTGGGAGCAAATATTGATTGGCCGAGTTTTGTGCAAACTTTAGTTAATCAAGAACCAAGTGTTGATGAGATACCAAGAGCGCCCTCAGTCTCTCCAGAACCGTTGACATCAACGTCCATTGGAACAATGACGAAAAGATCCCGTAAACCATTCGAAGATCTGGGAAGTAAACAAAAAAAGAGAAGATCTGATGAACACACAGGCGAAGATTCCAGTGAATTGGCATATGCAGCTGCAGCACGTTTAAAAGAAGAAGGGCATGGAGATATCGCCTCTGTCATCGAATACATGATGAAAAATCCTGAAGCAGCCGCTAAATTAAATGAAACGCTTAAGAAACCAGCGAAAACAATCATATTTACGTCAGAAAAGGCGCTTGGATTGCTTCTTTCGCTAAAACTCTCAAAGTGGCAATATATTACGTTGCGAGAGGCTGCCATTCGGGAAGGTGCTAAGGATATTTATCCATCTTACTATAAAGTGCAACAAACTAAGCTTGATTGCTACCCTCCGAAGCAATCAGTGACAGTTACTGATTCATCGGCTAGGATTACACTTCAAGCTTTACTTGATATCACAGTTACAAGAATCCTTCAAAGCCTTTCTAAGGAAGAGCATAACAAGCAGTTGAAGCTGATATCCAAGTGGGGATTTGATGGTGCTTCTAACCAAAGCCGATACAAGCAGAAAATGGAGGGTGAGGAAGATGACTCGAGCATTTTTATGACCTCCTTGGTGCCACTTAAACTGACAGATGGAGACAACATCTTATGGACGAACCCAAAACCATGCTCAGTTTTGTATTGTCGTCCAGTTCAGTTTACTTTTGTAAAGGAGAGTGAAGCAGTTGTCCTTGAGCTGAAAAAACAAATGGATGAAGAAATTGAGGCCCTTATCCCCACAGAGTGCAATAATAATAATAGGGTGACTCATGAACTAATGATGACGATGATCGACGCTAAAGTTTGCACTTACCTTTCTGAAGCTAGATCAAATGCATCGTGCTACCTGTGCTTAGCAAAGCCTACAGAAATGAACCGCTTAGATGCTGTAACATCAAAAATTGTGTGTTCTGACCTTTATGAATTAGGCTTGTCATCCCTACACGCCCGTATAAATTGTATGGAATGTCTGTTACACATTGCATACAGGCTCGACTTCAAACGGTGGGCAGCGAGAAGTGATGAGCACAAAGAAATGCTACAGACAAGGAAGAAAATAATTCAAAATAAATTCAAAGATGAACTCAATCTGTTGATTGATATAGTAAAACAAGGCTCGGGAACCACCAATGACGGGAATACTGCAAGAAAATTCTTTGAGTTTCCTAATAAAACCGCAGCTATAACCGGTTTGGATGAAGACCTCATCAAAAGATTTGCTGTAATTTTACAAGCAATTACATCTGGAGAGCAGGTCGATATAATAAAATTTAGAGATTATGCCCGCAAAACAGCAGAAAAGTACGTATTATTATACGACTGGTACTACATGTCGTCAACCGTTCATAAATTATTAATCCATGGGGCTGACATAATCGAGAAAAATAATATTGTGCCGATTGGGACTCTCTCGGAAGAAGCCTCAGAGTCTCGAAACAAAGATTTTAGGAGGTTTCGAGAACATCATTCGCGGAAAAGAAGCAGGCAGGATTCCAATCAAGACATTTTAAATATGCTTGTTGTTTCTTCGGATCCTTTGCTAAGTGCACAAAGGCCTAAGTTAGATGCCAAGAAAAAGCAGAGCTTTTTTGCTGAAACTCTCGACTTAATTCAATTTCAGGAAACTGAGTTCGAGTTTTTGGACATATCCAATCTGGATGCTGACTCAGAATTGGAGTCTGACAACGAGAGTGATAAGGAAAATTTGTAAAAAAATTATACATTTGTAAATTTGTATTTGAGTCTGTTTGGTTTTTTTTTTTGTAATATTTAATGATATTTTGTCTTTTTTTTTATTTATTTTACTTTATTTTACAAATGCTTAGTATTAATTCCTTCAATTAAATTATTTTGTGTATAATATAACTTTATATGTTACTTAAATAAGAGTTTGGTAATCTTTTTTTATTTAAATTAATAAAAATGTGTCAAAAAACAGCAATTTTTTTATTTAATTTTTCTTGTTTTGTGTGTTCTTAATATTTGGGTTAATAACATATCGAACTTTTTAACTTGGACACTAAAAGGGATCGTTTTACATGTAAAAATAAATAAAAATATTTTGACGATTTTTTTTAAAAAAACGGCATTAAATTTTTCGTCAAATCCGCAACCAAAAAATTATAAATAATTAGCACTATGACCACCTCCAGGGATGGTACGGTTAAACATGCCGTTTAGGAGATAATTCGATTTTTCATACTAGCTCCATACATTTTTTTCTTATAAAAATTATAACTCTTCCATTTGTGCACACATTTACTTCATATGACATTTTATAGAACAGTAATGATCAGCAGAAGTCATTTCCAGCAAAAAAAATAACATTTAAGAAATCGAGATCCTATGTCTTCTACAGCCCATTTTCGATCCACCGTGCGACGACGCGACGTCCCGCTCACGGCTCACGGTGCGGTGCACAAACGGCCTTAGAAGGTGTCTGCTAACCATCACCGTTTTTAATTTTGGTATTGCGTGGCGTACGAGTGATAGGTTGCCGCACAATATAAATATCATAGCTACAAGCAATGCGAAATATTACTTGATTATTTAACTTGACTAAAACAGAGTCTAATAGATATTTAGCCCCAGTGTGGGTCCACTAGTTTCTGTCAAAAGCCTTATTTATTAAACGAATCCCAGCATTCAACCTTTTTTTGAGATGCAATAGAATATTTTATCAACTATTTGTATACCCAACGAATAATATATTTTGGGGTGCTTTAAAGTAGCTTTACGTGTGGCAATACTTATACGTACGTCCGGTGAAAGCTGCCACTTTGCAGACTGGCTAATATTTGTAACACGCCATGACCTGCCCTCTTTAAGCGTGCCGATAATATGATACAAGAAATTACTTTATTTAAAACAATATTTTAAATTCAGAAATGCAACAAGTTTACTCACCCATACTACTATATCCTGCGTTTTCGGCATGATAGCTTCGCCTTCGGCGGTGGTTTCCGCTTCCGTACCCCCCATCACACTTTCCGGTCGTTCTTTGTCTTCCACGAAAATTACCTTTATTCAACAATACAGACCAGATTAGTCAAGCTCAAGGTCGGCGCACTACATCATGCGCCGGACTCATGCAGTGTCAAAAGAGATGGAAGACTTTGTTAGTATTCATGTTTCTTCATAAAATCGAACCAACTAAAGCAATCAACCGTTAAGTACCCGCTCTTTTCCACTGTAATAGCAGCATTAAGGCTTTACACAATAGATGACACTTTGTAAATCACGTGCAATAGCTTCCATGTTTAAGATTCGTGTGAATGTATCTATTTTACGTAAACTGTGAGAACATACGTGTGATGCGATAAAGTCATATTATACGACTGAGTCAGTTGTGCTTCTACATTGTATTTTTTATGTAAACAATAATAATATAATCTAAAACGATACGTAACCCGTATCGTAATAATACTGAATATTTTAAAACCGGCACCTTTCCAATTTGAAACTACATAATTATTTATGTAAATTAATGCAATGTTCATTTTATGCGAAAAAAAAGAACCTCTATGTTTAAATGTGTTATAAACAACGGCTAACTAAATCTGTAGTCTTATTATTGGCGTTGTACAGAACTAAGTGAATCTGCTCACGCATGTCTTATTTCACTTTGCAGGCGATACGTGATAAGATCATGACATCATTTCGAAATTCTTTGACTTGCATCTTCAAGATAATATAGTTATTTGATACAACATACAGATAAAGAATAAATAAAATAGTAACTGACCTGTTGAGTCTCTGTGATGGTTTCGCCCTCAGACTCATCTGAACTTTCGCCGCTTTTTACTTTGTTTTTCCTATTTACCTGTAAAGCCACAAAAGAGACAATGAACAACGAGCATGACTCACTCTGTAAAAACTACCCTCACAGCATAATGATGACCAACATTGACAACACAATTTACTGTAAATCAATAAATGGTGTTAGTTCAAGATATCAGTCACTATAAACAATATAATTGGTACAGAAAGTTTATGTTACAACTAACATGTTGTTTTAAGATACATGTGCAAGATAAGATAAAGAAATTCAATTTCTATTAGTAAACAAATAAAGATAATGACATTATAAACATTGTTCATAGCCAAATTGTATTTGTTTTGTAAATTTAACATTGTCATGCAAAACAGTTCATTTTTTATGCAGTTTTACTTTAACATTGGAACATTATATTAACAACTTAGTTTGTTGAAGTAAGAACAACATGCAATTATTATTTATGTATCACATTATGTTCTCTGAAAGGTATAAGAGTCAGCTAGAGGACTTACGGGCACTTTAATTACAAATGATGTTGTGTCATCCATATTTGTGGAGACACCTTCTTCCACAGCATCAAAGAACTCATGGTCCTCATCCTCAGTCTCGTTGCCTTGTCCCGTGCCGTTCCCACCTGTGCAAAACAAAACCACAACATAAAATAAAATAATATAAATAGGACAGTACATAGGACACAAGAACTAAAAATAATTAATGAATTGTCAAACTATTTTTTACTTAGTGTTTATTAATTAAACAGCATAGAAAGATTTAAGTGCTTTTTATTTTCACCATTTTGAGTGTAAACAAAAAATACATATTCCAGTAATAGATTTTACAGATTCTGCCAGTTTAGCAGATATTCTAAAATTACTTACAATAGCTTTAAATTTTTTTACTGTTTCAGTGTTCTACAAATATGTAGTAAGCAAACCATTGTCATAGGTATTCTAATTGACTATATTCTACAAGCCTCTATCTATTGCATTTTAATGACACGTGACTATGCTTTACTATCAATTTAATAGTAATTGGCTTATCTAATGACTTCTCAAACTTATTCATGATTATATTCCAACAAAATATTTGTAAAACTAATTAACATGATATAGAAAAATAAAAAGGTACATCACTTTGATCTATCCGTGGTGTAAAAATTGTATTGATTAAATAATTATAGCACCATTGTATTAAATGAGTCATTTTCAAGTATTAACCTATAATGAAAAAACACTATTATATGGTAAGCATGCAGTAGCTGATCAAAGCGAGCTGAACTGATTTATTTATGTTTTGACTTATCTGGCTCTCACCACACCTATAGAAAATTTACAAACATCTAAGTACCTGGTAGGCAGCAGTTATTAAAAACATGCCTATACAATTACTAAACATTTTGTACTTTACCCAATTCTGCAGATATTTACTCCTACATGTATTTATCTAAGCATACATGTAGTATTATCAAATTGGCCTATTCTACCAGCAAGTGATTACATACAGTGTATGATGATCGTTTGGTCAATATTTTAACCCCATGAAATCAACTGGAAAGCTAGCCTCTGTATATCATTCACTGATGGTGTGTTTCCTTATTTATTATTGGTTTGCACTTACCGCCCATAATGTTGTATTGATAAGGCGAAGTCAATTTAGCATTGCTCTATACCTAACAATGATAATAAATAACGCAAAGCTAGTTAAACAAGGCCAAGATCACAATAGACGCGTACATGAATGTGATTTTGTTATTACTAGGCAGAACTAACACAATACTGCACTGCCAAACGACAACACTTCAGTCGCGATACACGTTAATTAAATAAACGAATAGAGAACAACCAATTACAAACTGTAATACGTTGAACTGAAAACAACAACCTTGAAAATCACCAAAAAATCTGTCTACACTACAATTTATTATTATATCGTTTCGCTTTACACTACGTACCGAATATTATGGTAGTATTATTTTTGTTTATACATTTTTGTTATTGTATCACACACACTTCTTAAATGTTAGATTAATTTCGACGGAAGTATTGGTTAATTATTTTTGTAGCCCGAAACGCAAATTTCTTTTCGATTTTTCATCCGTCACGTACAACACGTTCCGTTTTACCTTCGTCAAAGTGTTGCAATCCTTCCATTCCATTCATTTTATTCATTCTTTTCTTTCTAACTTTTTACAAAAGAATTTTGCGTTGGCAACAATTCGAAATCGTTCTGAAACCATGTTCGAATGAAGCGGATGAGGATCGAATTATTCAGAAATGAAATTACATACAGTCAGCCAGAGGCGGATTAGATATCGAGAGCGCCTTAGGTCCGGTACTGACTGACGTCGCGGCATGGCGCGGCACGGTAAAGGATTTTATTTCTGATCAAGCTATTTTTACCCGACTGCGGCGAAGCCCTAAAGGAGGGTTATGTGATTGACCTGTATGTATGTATGTCCGTTTCTTTGTTCCTTCGTAACTCCTAAATGAATAAACGGATTTGGATAAAATAAACGTCTTTAGATTTGTTTTGGTAGCGCGAGTGTCACTGGCTACATTAAAATAAAACGCAAAGTAAAATGGCGGATTTGGGGTATATTGTGGAGTTCCACATTTTTTTCTTCAAATACCGTCGAGTTGGATATCAAAATAAAGGGTTTTAAAAGGTGATTACAAAAATATAATATACAACTCATATGGTTATAAGTATATCGAAGTGACAAATCGTAAAAAAAACACGTACAATAAAGTAAATAACCCTCACAACCAAAACTCCTTGCAAGAGCTAAATCGTCTGCGAAATCATTCGCATTTGTGAACTAAAAAGCTGGAATTAAAAAAAGTTGTTAAAAAAACTAAAAAACTCGACTGCGTTAAAAGACTAAAGTTAAAAAAAAAACCTGAAAAGCTAAAAACAAGCCCAATTTAAATTAAATAAAAGTTGGAAGCAGACAGAACCCATTCATATTACTTTATTTCGATACAATCATACCGCAGCGCAGCACGTCGTGGCATGCCGCGGGTCACCGCGCCGCGGCATGTCTACTAGTCGTATTTTACAATCGATTTGGACGAAACTTGATATAGGTACAGGTTTTACGACATGGAAATCCATGATGCCTCTCTGTGAAACAGATCTAACTGTGTGTGTTGACCACGGTGTTGACAGATGATCGCGTGTTATCATTATTTATCTACAAGCTTAAAATAATTTATTTAAATATGATAAATAAAAAAATTAAGTTATTTTTTTTGTCATTTTATGTGACGAGTAAGCCTACCTCATCACATACAATTACAAAAAAATGTAAAAAAAAAAAACCGCGTCTCGATATTTTCTTGCGAAGTTGTTAATAACAGCAACGTCAAAGACTATAATAACTTCTCTGAATGTAGGTTTATATTCAAACATATGTGTAAAACCTGTTACTCCAGTTATATTAACTCGGTTGAAGATAGTCTCTCTAGTAACATAAAGCATTTTTGGTCCTATATTTCTAACCGTAAAAGTAAGTCAGGCATTCCGTCCATGATGCAGTACCAGAATGTCAAATCAAGTGATCCTGATGTTGTCTGCAATATGTTTTCGGACTTTTTCTTGTCCGTATTTGAGCCCGTATCACCAACGCTCACCACGTGGGATCCGCCGCAGCAGTGCGCAGAGAATGGTAGCTTAGTTATTAATTTGCATATCGAGAAATCGAAAATACTCAGCGAATTGAAACGGTTGGACCCCTCTAAGGGGGCAGGACCTGATGGTCTTCCAGCGGCCTTTTTTAAGGCTACGGCTGATAATATTTGTGAGCCCATCTATATCCTTTTTAATAGATGTTTGCGTGAAGGTGTGTTCCCGGTGGTGTGGAAGCGAGCTAACATAACCCCAGTGCATAAAGGTGGCTCAAAGCATGACGTCGAACAATATAGACCCATCTCGATTCTACCGACCTTGTCAAAACTCTTTGAAAGACTTGTTCACAACGAGATTTACCCCCTTCTGCATAATATTATAGTTCCTGAACAACATGGGTTTGTTAAGCGTCGATCCACGACATCTAACCTGCTCATATTTGCTAATTACATTTTTGAAAGTATTGATAGGCGACTGCAAATAGATGCGGTGTACACTGATTTCAAAAAAGCTTTTGACAAGGTCGATCATGAAATTCTTCTTAATAAAATTGCCTACAATGGAATACGCGGAGATTTATTGCGTTGGTTTGTGTCGTACCTCGAAAACCGGTCACAGAGGGTTGTGGTTAATGGTCATCAGTCTGTCTCTGTTAGTATTACTTCCGGAGTTCCACAGGGCTCTATTCTGGGACCGCTGTTATTCATTATTTATATCAACGATATTAAGAAATGTTTTAAAAAGTCCAAATTCTTGATGTATGCTGATGACTTGAAGGCGTTTCATGCGATACGTACTATTGACGACTGCCAGTCATTTCAGGAGGATCTGGACAGACTAACTGCGTATTGTATGGACAATAAGCTGCATCTAAGTATCCCCAAGTGTAACTATATACACTTTACTAAGAATAACTTCATCCTCAATTTCAATTATAACCTTAACTATATCCCCTTAAATAATATTTCCATAGTGAAGGATCTAGGTGTTCTCTTTGATTGCAAACTGACCTTGAACCAGCATATTGAAGCCATAGTCAATAGAGCTTTTAAAATGTATGGATTTGTGATGAGATCTTCAACAGAATTTAAGCGTACCTTTACCTATCTCTATCTATATAAGACGCTCATTCGCTCTCAGTTAGAATTTGCGGTCCCTATTTGGAACCCCTTCTACCAAAAGTACGTAGTTGGAATAGAAAGAGTCCAGCGCAAGTACCTCCGTGCTATGTACTACAGAATTTATGGGACTAAGACTTATTTGTCATACTCCCAACTACTTGATAAGTACAAGCTTATCAGCTTGGAGAACCGGCGCAAGTACCTGGAGGCCAACGTACTTCATGATATTGTTCACAATAACTTTGATGTCATTGATCTAACGAGTAAGCTGTGTTATTCTGTCCCCCGAACAGTTCATGCGCGTCAGGTTCGTGCACGTACTCTGTTCGCGCTAAATTCTTGTCGTACAAACTCTGGTTTACGCTGCCCTATTCATAGAATGTTGGAATCCTATAATTCAAATTTTATTGATATTGATATATTTGCATGCTCGAAAAATAAATTTAAATCAAATATTATAAAAAAAATATCTTAACTGTAATCTTATTATTATTTATTTATTTCTATCATTATTTAAGTTAATGAAATTGTATATGACCTGATTTGGTTTTGCAGCTCTAACTATCTTTTAGTAACTAATTTATTTACCTCAAAATATTTGTTAATTTTGGTAATGCTCGTCTAGTGGCAACCACTGATCTTTAAATTGTCTATCTGCGGATAATGCAGTGGACTGCAACATTACTACTTTAAGTTTTGCTAACCGTATGTATTATATATGTTGTAGTTGTTTATTATCCCTCAATAAATAAAAATAAAAAATAAAAATAACATCGTTATACATAGTTAAAGATAGCAATAAGTTTGATCCAATGTTACACTGTCATGCATGATTGAGCAAAGATAATTTTTCACTCTCTTTAGACAGGAACCATTGCAGTTGTATTGTATCTTATCAACTTCTATTATAAGATCAGGCGATGTAGGAATAATAAGAAGGGGGAGCAGGCTTCGGAAGCTCTAGCTTCTCTATAGAATTAAAGAATGTTACATTGTGTAAGTAGGTGCATACTTTCTTACACATTTTTTTTGTTTTAATACTTTGGCGCGCGCGCCCGTTTGTATCCTCGCGCCCTTAGGCACGTGCCTAGTTTGCCTAAAGGATAATCCGCTTCTGCTTACAGCAACACGTTATAATGCGTTGCATAAACGCAACGAAACACCGCAATACCTACATACGGTAGTGCTTTACTTTGCTAAACGACAAATAAAAGATATGCGTGCAACCGTCCTATTTTCACAACATTGCAAATACGGATAGTAGAGCATAGTAGAGATTATGGGCAAACCCTGCAGGTTGCAAACTGGTGAGCCGCGCTGAATCGCGTCCCCAGGATCATGCTTTTCGTTTTTCGTCTCAACTCTCGATATTATGGTAAAAAATAAAAAAACAATCCATAGAAGAAGAAGGGGTACAGCGGGTCTTGGGGGAGCCTGGATCGCTCCAAAGCGAATGTATAGATATATCCGTGGTGGAGCCACACTGCCAGGCACTTCTTCTCTTGCAGTCCCGCAATTGGAGCATCTCCTATAGAGATCCCGGACAAGAGAAGTTCCCGAAGCCATATCCCAGGCTTAGGGTAACCCATATACCCTTCCTATGTACCCATCACCAAACCTAGCCATCCCTCCCTATCCATACATATGTCGTCGATCCTAAATCCCCCTAAGAACCCACCACCCTCTATCCACTTACTCTATCCCTTTATCCCAGAGAAAGGGTAACCTCGATTAAAAAAAAGCCCACCCCCACAACAATGAACAATGCAGAATGAAGAAAAAACTAGCCAGGTGGCCGGGTACCGGGGAAACCCACACCGCTCCGGCGGTTAGCCTCCATCGTATTATGGGGGGGGGGGGGGGGCTCAAACTGCTCAATGGACAAATTGATGCCGCGCTGGAAAGCGGGGCCGGCTGCTGACAAGCGCCCACAATACAGGCTGCGATTAACACGCCCATATACCCCACCTCGGCTGCGACCAACGCGCCTCTAACTATTACTCCGGCTGCAACCAACGCCCCAACACCCACTACTATATAAGCTATGCCTCCCACGAGTCTCAGGCTACAGAGCATCGTGCGGATCATCATAACAAACCCAGACAAAGACCAAGCCCAGCACAGACAAACAGAGACGGGGAGAGATGACGGACCTGGCAGTGGCAACCCTAACACTCTTCCGGTTGCCGGTGATGAAGTACGCCCGCTGACAAGTGACAAAGCGCGAAAATATCCAGGCCTGGAAGAAGAGAATCGCGACTTGGCACATCCAACCCGCAGCCCAGACAGAGCGGTGCAGAGCTAGCGAAGAGGGAGCGCCCTGATTACACGGCTTCGCCGAGCACGCTCCAGGGGAACGCCAAAAGGGTGAGGATCCACTCCGCTCAAGGGGAGCAGAGGACCTACTCTCGCTATTTGTCCCCCTCGTTACAGGTGACGTAGCCTGACTACAAAGTATTCTGATCCGCCAGAATTCATGGTACGACATCGCCAGGTGGCCACTGTACAGGGCGACTACCATCGATGGCAACAACTATGGGACTTATTTGACCGTGGGTGTGCCACCGGAGGAAGCCGTAGAGGTCCGGGCCCGGGAGCGACGTATATCATACCTACTCGGGTCGATATACGTACGCTTCTGGCCAACGACCCAACCCTCTGACGTCCAGACCGACAGCGACAACGGCCTCCATGGCCCACGCACAATGGACTAAGTGCGGAAACCAAATCCTATAACATAGATAGAGGTTCAGCGAGGTGTTGAAAGTAGAAGGCAACAAACAATCACGCCAATTAAAATCACCTCGCACACAAAATCCAGTGAGTTGATTTCTTCTACACACTTGTTTTACCTCTTCTAAGGGATTATTTGACGCGGACAATAGCCGCAAGGATGAAATCCAAAAATGCATTCATACTCGGACAGATCGGAAGAGACGAAGTTTGAAGGCCCAAAGTATAAATCATATTTAAAGTACCAACACAACACGAGTTTGTAATTTAATAAAAGGAAAGGTCAAACGGGTCATTTGGCTCATGGATTGGTAATATTGCACGACCATATCAAGCAGGGGTTGGGGGCCTTGTGGAGTGAAGATTGTTTTCGGAATGAGAAACTAGGAACTAACAGGATGGGAGTAGGTACTCTTCCACACTACATTAAATTAGACAAATTGGTCGTAATAACACACTATAAGAGCTACCGGGATAAGGCTTATCTAAGCCCCGTCCTATCCGCGCGGGAGTCCCAAGGCTCTGTGCTCTCTCCCCTAATCTTCACGCTTTTCACCAGCAATATCCCAAAGAGTAGAAAGGCGCAGTTGGCTCTGTTGGCAGACGATACGGCCATCTACTACAAGGGTACCAGCTCTGACTCGATAGCCCGCACTCTCCAGACCTCAGTCGACATGCTCGGCGCCTGGTTTAGAAAGTGGAGGATCGAAGTCAACCCGGATAAAAGCCAAGCGGTTTTCGAAACCGCGAAAAAGGTTCAAACCCCCCCCGACCAATCACCATGTTCGGCAAGCCTATCCCCTAGGAGAAGCGAGCCAAATACCTAGGTGTTGTCCTCGACCAGCATCTCTCCTTTAGCGATCACATAAAGCAGGCCCGTTCGCGAGCCGCTTTCGTTCTCGGTAGACTTCACTCTGTCCTGAATGCGCATAGCAAAATGTCACTTAGGTGCAAATTGCGTACGTACACGGCGTGCGTTCTTCCCATTATGACCTATGCGGGAGCCGTATTTGCACACGCAAAGCCCCGCCATATCCATAGGATGCAAACGCTCCAAAATAGATTCCTCCGTAAAATCACCGGTGCCCCCTGGTACGTTAGGAACGAGATCCTCCATCTCGACCTAAAGATCCCCACAATCCACCAATTTCTCAAACGCAATTCCAAGCGTTTCTTTGAGTCCGCCGCCAAACACCGCAACCCTCTGGTTGTCGAGGCCGCCAACTATGTCCCTAGTAGAATCAGTAAGATCCGCCGCCCGAGGCAAATCCTTACCGACCCAGACGACCCCATAACCCTCCTCCAGGAGAGCAATAGGGCCACAAGTACAGTGCACAAACACAGACACCGACCCGCATTCCGACCTCGCCGCCGAGGTCCTCCGCGATCGCGACCCACCCGAGTAAATAATACTCCCCCCCGACCCTTGCCCGTTGATGCGCCAGCCCGCGTCGATGCTGAGCCAATAGCTTTAAATTCCCCGATTAATAATAATGAATTATCTTTGATCCAGCCTGTCCCAACTTGCTTTCCTCCCCCCAGCGACACCCTAAGACGAGGTCCGTACCCCACAGGGGGTGCCCTTAGCGAGCACTCGCCTAGTTTTAATTAGAATAGTTTTGCCCCTGGCTGGAGGCTTTGAGTTTAGTAGCTTAAGGCAGCCGCAGGATTGGCCAGTTAAGTAGTCATCACCTCAGAGGTGAGCTACGAGATGCCATAGAAAAAAAAAAAAAAAAAAAAAGCTTATCTAAACGGGATACACTGCTGATGAGATGCGAGGTACTCATTGAGCTGGAACGTGTCCACCATAAGTAGAAGTAAATGGTTACAGGTAAAAGAATTTGGGCAGGTGAATCGGGTTGATGGACCAACCTAAATATACTATGGTATTACTACGGAAATAGTGTACCCTTATAGTTTATGACCATAAAACCGGATTAAGGGTCAGGAATTTTCTTATAATATTACTTAAGAGTAAAGACAGTAAAGTTATTACAACTAAATTCTATTCACTAAGATGCAATGCCAAGGTATCTTGTGTTTACGCTCATACGAGCGCGACTCTGTATAGATATCACATGTGGAACATTCACCAGCTCCCTAATTGCGTCACACGATCAACAACAATCTGAATCATTTTAGAAGAATATTGTTAATCCATTGCTTCCTATAGTCCGAACAATTTGTCTGCTCAACAACGTACATAACGCAATGAATGTTGTTGAGCTGCCAATATGAAACAGATTGTGATTGATCGTGTGTTACGCAATTAGGGTGCAGGCTGTGCGGCACTGCGCGCAGGGACGGTCTACTCCAGATCGTCGTAACGCTGCGCAGTACACTAAAGTCTCCTCTGTTCACGGTCATGTTGAAGTGCGCTTATATTAATTTTAAGCCATGTCATGAAAGACTCACCAAAAGGTTAAGTAGCCGACAATCTCCAAAGTCGACCTGCGAATAGCCATATTTAAAAAAATACACTGACCAGGCTGTGCGGTACTGCGAGCGGTGACAGTCTTCTCCAAGTTGTCATGTTGCCGCGCGAGTTGTTCCACTACTTCCTGCAGCCTCATCTTCTGTTCACGTTCATGTTGGAGCGCGCGACTCATGCGCGCACTCGACGCTGCAGCCGCACTCATGAACTCTGAACAGGCCTGATGATGAGGGGGTATTTTTACTTATATTGCACTTTCCTCTAGAAGTCTAGAGAGGGCTATAAATTATACTGTTGAACAGAGGAAGAATAAGCTCCCCTTCAAATGAATAAGGTACATACAATAGGTATTTGCAGGAATAGGTACAGTTTGTTCCAAAAGTATCTGATGAAAGTATTTAGCTTAAATTCTTACGCAAACACTAACTAAAGAGAATTGCTTAGTAAAACTTTCGTACTTTCATCTATATTTAGAAGGGTCGTGGCTAAATAATAACGGCCGCACGGATGACCATCCATTACATATCGAAAGACCCCTCCGTGCCTCGGAAAGCACGATATGTCGTTGGTCTCGGCTGTCATTCGCAGATCTTTGACAGTCGTTACGGGTAAAAGTTTGACAACCAGTCATACCAAAAGATATTGTGCTATCCAGTAACTGGGATGAGGAGGTCAGATAGAAAGTCGCTCTATGTAAAATTCTGGTATTCACTTGCATCCGGTTAGACTGGAAGCCGACCCCAAAATAGTTGGGAAAAAGGTAAGGAGATTGATTGATTGGTTGAAGGTTTCAACTTTTTATCTCACCATTTTTTCCAACAATTATTGTTTGAATATAATTATTAAATTGTAATTTAATAATTGTCGACGAAAATCGAGGTTATAAAATTAACCTCATTTGTGGAATAAAAAACATTCCTGGTTAAAATACCTAATCAAATCACTCATTTGAAAGTGGCACTAGAAATTGGCATTCACAGGTTTCTGATCCATTTGTTTACATATTTATCCGATAATTTTGAAACAGACCATAGACGTATAACACAGACCATAACAGTTGTGGTTATGACAACAAAAGCGATCGTCTGCGCAACGTCTTACCTCTCTTGTTGGTATGTAAGTGCACCATGTAACTTATTATAAGAACCAAGATTATTCTTTGAATTGTAGGTACAATAATGATAAAAGGTGTACCATGAAATCTTTATAGTTTTCCACATGCAATTTATTGAATAAGTATAGTAGTACAACTTACTGTATTTTATGTAATCATGGACTTATTTGCTTTAAAAATATAATAAAAAATATAACTAAGTACAAGTTACATTTTTTATGAACTTTTTTAATAAATAAAATATGTGCCGTGAACGTGTCCCACCCCCCTATTTACGTAACACACGATCAATAGCAATCTGAATCAGGGACCGTACAACCCCGGTTAAGAGTTAAGCTTTTCGAAGGGGTAAGCCGTTTATTAGGTTACCTTTAAATGATGTAACCCCTTGAATGGATTTTATGCTTTACACCCAGTAAAAGGGTTATCTCTTCAATATGGATAACCCATTGAATGGGTTCTATACTTGAAACCCAGTGAAAGGGTTACATGGTAACCCATTCAATGGGTTATATTCATGAAACCCAGTGAAAGGGTTACCCCTTCATTATGATAACCTATATAATACAAGGGTTTTGTTAAAGTTATTCAATAAAATTTTGCTAAGTAGGTGATGTGTGGGGTGGAGCGAACACTACGCACCATCCACCATCGCTGGCGTAAATTGCCTTTATTTAACTAGACATCGTAGGTTTGTAGATTTCGTTTACACGTGCTACCTACATTTCAGATTTATATGCCTACACGGTACATAGTAAGGTGGTGTGTACTTCAAAACCTTTAAGCCTCGTGCAGACTAGCACGACGCGACGGCGCGACGAGACTCGAACAATACAATTTCTAAGAAAACTTCACGGAATAACATTAACCGGTGTCACGTCGCGCTGTCACGTTGCGCTAGTCTGCACGAAGCTTAACGCGTGCTATTTCATTTTGCAACCTATGCCCATCATCGAGAGATCATATTACATTGCTCCGAGTCGGAATGTTACGCTGTTATTTTTAAGTGAGTTGAAAGTATAACCCTTTTGAATGGCTTACATTAAACCATTCAAAAGGGTTACCCACATCGTATGGGTTTTAGATTAACTGCTTAGAAAAACCCTATTGAAATCCCATTCAATGGGTAACCAAAATTAGAATGGCTGAAATCAAGCCGTTCAAATGGGTTACCCACATAGTATGGGTTTTTAACTAACTGCTTACAAAAACCCTATCGACAACCCTTTCAATGGGTAACCAAAATGGTCCCTGATCTGAATAATTTTGAAGAATATTGCTAATCCAATGCTATGTTTGAAAAATTGCTCAACAACGTAAATAACGCAATTTGTGTTGAAGTATCAAAATGAAACAGATTGTGATTGATCGTGTGTTACGCAATTAGGGTACAGGTCCCAGGAGCAGGACCATACGATGGACATCAATAACTACTTTGCTAGTATATTGATTCACGTCGATTATCTAGACCTTATAACTTCGAACATTGTGCTAAGCTTACGACACCAAACCAAACTATTTGCGTGATCAATCCGACGTTGATCGTACCCTAACATTCTCGATTGGTCGACGTAAAATGAAAACATTCTGCTTTGATTAGGGCATCGATGCGTTATCGACCAAAAAACACCCTACCGGCTAGTTATCGGCTTAGGGACAATATCTTAGGGCCTAAGGCGACGTGTATCAACGCGCAATTTGTACAGAGAGTGTTACTAAGCTGAAGCACACTTACATTCATCATAGCATTGCATGATATCCTAAAGAGCGTCGCCCTCTCTGAGACTTGTTTCGTAGTATCCGTTGGTGGGATCTCCAAGTCAACAAGAGACCTCTGTAGAGCTGCACCGTGCCTCGCCACAAGTTCAGAACAAGTCCGCAGGTCATGGAACCTAGCTGCCAGTTCTCTTGCGATCCCACCCGCGTCCTCGCCTTCCCCCTCACCACCCCCCGCTACTACGGCACCTGTCGATATCTGGTCCTCATCGTCATCTGATTCTTGTGCGCGACTGGTGAGAAATAAGTTTTGAGATTTCACAATATTTTGGTGCTAATGAGCAGATTAGGCGATAAATCAACCCATTCATTCATTGGGTGACGATTAAAATCATAATCTTTGTAGATAACAGGTACATAGGTTGTAGTAGGATTAGATATTAGGCAATGCAGCTTAATATTGCCTCTAAGGCATGTAAAGAATTCAAACAAACACTGTGTTTTCAAGTTTGTTGACTATTCTATATGCATATCAAACAGGTGGCCAATGACGATATTTGGTGCCTGCCTCGTAACATGCAACAAGTTATGATATGATTTTGTTATTGATTAGGCACAATTCTGGGCAACTGACACTGATAAGCCACGTCCAGACGGCATTTCCAGTGCACACGCATACTGGCCACCAGTTAGGGGTGTTATTTGGAATGAACATTATGTGCTTCAATAGCAACAATTTAAATAGTTCTGGACATGCCTTGCCTTGTTATGGCCTTTCTTGATAGGGAAAATGAGCCCAGACTTTATTTAGTATTCATTAGTCCTCATTTAAATGTAGTGATAATTGCGTGCGTAGTGAGGCGACGCATATCTCGCACTGTCTGGTCGAAATGTCAAGTGGTTCAATATTAGGTCCATGTTTGCAGAATTATTGGCAATTGTGGTCAATGTGACGTCATAGCATCACCAAGCAATTTACGGCACTTACAATATTTAAATATTTTTAGAGTTGCACCTGGCTGTGTAAGCACAATGTTAAGTTGAAAAAAACCCTTACATTGCTTTCGCCTTGGCCAGCTCTAAAGCAGTGACCCAACTTTGTCGTTCCACTTCATCGTGAGCTCTGATGTGGAAGGTCTGCGTGCCTCCATTACTGATGACGAAGGTGCAGGAGTCTGCGGTGTGGATGAGGGCACCTAGCAGAGAAATAGTGCCCCGACAGGTGTGAGCCATCTCTGCTTGATTTCTGAAAAAAATCAAGTTACAAGTTATTAGCTAATATTTTGTTCCTTGTTGTAGACTTTAGATTAAGGTAAGAAGAACCAGATATTTTTCTTTTCTACACTAAAATATTAGCTAACTTCTATGAACTATTCATGTCCATCAAGTAAGTTAAGTTGGTACTTTGAATCCGGTTTATAAGTAAAAGTTAGATGTATCGTTTTTGGAGGCTCCTGAGAATTTGCCAATGGGAAAATATATAAATAAGTATAACTAAGAGCTATAATTTAACCATTCCATAGTTTCTGCCTGCCCCCATGTATGTTATGTATGTGTGTATAATTTAACCAACCTCATCTAGAAAAAGGATAACTAGATATTAAAAAAAGATTGTAACTCACAATACATTTTAATGTTCAATTTATATCAAGAATGTAAACAATCACTGTTTTTATCACCCTAGATAGCAGATAACTGGTACATGTAATTATTTATTTATATTTTACATACTTACATGGAATAATTACCATGTAAGTATGTAAAATATAAATAAATAATTACATGTATTTATATTTTAGTGCCTTTTACTAGTAATTAATGGAAACTGCAGGTTTATAAATGATAGAAAATTAATAACAGTCTACTTTTTTATTTATTCTTCTCCTTTTTATCTGCAATTGGCTGTTTATCTACAATTAAAAGAGGTGGAATAATTTTTTGGTTGCCGTTTCAGTGAATGTAGTCAGATAGACTTAGCGAAAAAATCTTTAAAAGTCCATGAAATTCCTATTGGTTTTTTTTTTGTGAAGATTCAAGTGTCAGGAATTGATTCCAAATAACAATAAAAAATTAACATATGTTGCTGTAGTTGTTTACTTTTAAAATTATAATTTGTATTCCATTAAAAATCTATTGGACTTGTCTAGTATTGAAAGTGTTACATTTAATGTCCATTTGAGTCTGTATTATGAAGAATCAACAAACCATGTGAAAAGTGTCTAATTAGAACTAATTAACATGTTAAGAACACACCTTCAGGAAACAGTACTGTGTAAGATACACAGTACTGATTAATAATAGTGCGCAGTACAAAACTTGCTCACCTTGAAAAACCTTAACAGAGTAGAAATGATTTGAGGAAAATAGGTGATATTGTATCTTGTACTTTTATTGTAGGAAGTATGAGCTGGTCGAAGATCTACAAGAGAAATTGTCTCTAAACATCAAATTAAGTAACCAGGAAGAAGCTATAAACCTTCATAATGTACATAAAACTAGTTTCCCAATGTGAATTTAATTGGAATGTGCATTTAACATGCACTGGTATTGGGATTAGTTACATAAAATATCAATTAAGACATTGTGTCATAACAACAGGTATCTCTATCATAGCTGCCATCAATATTATCTCATAGAACATATTGTGTATGTACAATGTGCCAATCACTGGAACCAAAATTATGGTACAATACAACTTATCTACTGTCACTGTCATAAAATAATGTACAGTAAGTACTGTGTATTACGAATTCTTACATTTTCAACTAGGTTGAGGTGCCTTATTAAGTTTGTATATTATTTAAATTAATTGTATATATATTTTTACTAAATAACTTAACTGGCGCAGGAAAACTAATTATAAATACTGCAAAAACACTGCGTCATATTATACAAAAAATAAAATTAACCTGTCGGTAGGTAAAACTTTAGGGATTTAGACTGCAAGATGATATTTGTCACCTTCATGCCTCTTTATGAATTAGATAGCTAGAAGGTAAAAGCAAGAACTTATTAGTAAATTACCTGTAATACGACAACAGTCCATTCGACAACACGAACCATCTTCGCTGATAACCCTTCAAATAATTTGTCCACTTGAATAGCCATCCCTTTTTTTCGGGATCTCCGGGTATGGGTTGACCCTTGGCTACGATGGCATCCGACATTTTTTTCTTAGTAACACAATTTAAATTAGAAAAACATAATATAATTTCTCTGCCAGCCACGTCTGTCGTCGATCCAACATATCAATTTAAATTCGTTCATTCATTTTACACAGATAATTGATAACTACATTAAATCGTGAAAATCGTAATCGTTCTCTTGGTCTTGTCAAAAGTGTTTTATTCACAGACTACATAAGGATACTACATAAGAATGATTACGTCAAATAATCTACTATTACAGCCATAAACAATGGATGAAAGTCTATGTTATAGGTTCTTGTCCAAGTATACCCCTAAGTAGCTGCAGTAACGGCTATTTTCTTAGTGAGTGCGAACTACCACACATACAAAAAATACCTCTACAAAAATTCAAAAGTCGTTTATTCAAACTAGGCTGAGAATCAGCACTTTTCGAACGTCAAAGTTACTTAAGACAGTACCACAAAACGCCTACCCTTCACCACACCACTTCCTAGTGCTTTCGCTGGGACGAAGAAGTGGCGCAACAAACTCCCCAGCAGCACAGCTGTCTGTTCAGTTAGAAAAATTTGATTCTATACAATAAGTACTTATGCAAAATAATTTACATAACGCAACACAAAACATTAAATTATAAATTAATAGCCATATGACAGCTAGCACACGCCAATATACCAACCAAAAACATCGAGCCCTATACAACAAATGCCAAAACAGTACAATATAAAAAATGCCAAAACAGTTAATTTTCCAAGCAATTTTAAATACTTTTCGTCGCACACTATTTCATCGATTCCTTTCGGGTTTTGGGGGCACGTCAACCTAGCCGAAACTGTCAAATTTTTCCAATCAACTTTGAACCTCTCTTTAGATATTATGTTGAAAATCTACAGAAATTTGACAGATTGCAGTAGGTTGATGTGAAGTACAAGCGCCCGAGCGCGCGCCGGACACGCGTTGGTAGCTCGTCAAATGCATCAAGATTTCCACATTTCAAAATCAAAGTCAGTCAAAACGTTTATTGCGAATTAAGTGTACAGAAGAAAGAAAATACATTTATTTGCAGTACAATATGACGCAAGCAAATAGAAAAAAACATAAACACAAAAATAACAATTTGCAGGAAAATATGCGTCACATCCACGCAAAACGGCCATCGCTCAGCATAACGTTGGAACCCTATGCGAGACAGAGCCCCAGCGCTGGTTTTCAGCGACAACCAGTGTTGACGTGTACAATAAAACTTATAATGCCAACAAAGTTTAGGAATCTTGAAATGTGTTTCTTTTAAGTTTATTACTGATGCAGAGAAAACGATAAGGAAAAATAGTAAAAAAGGAACTCATCGAGGGCACGCTAAGGGCGTCCGGGAGCGGCGCGGCGCGCGTCGTACGCGCGTTTTTCACGCGCTCTTTATCGGCAGCGCTTGTTTTAATTCGTTACATAGAAATTTATACAATTTTATTGAGCGCCCAAAAAGAGCGCGTCGGGTGCTTGTTATTAATTGTCCCTAAGCCCACGTTGGCACGGACGTAAAAATATCGCGGCGGGATTTTATCACGCACTGGATTTTTAACTCTCAGTGTTGTGCCAATCTTTGAGAATCCAACGCGTTGGGATTGGGACGCAATCTCGTCCCAGGGTGTTGAAAAAACACACTGTTGGATTTGCAACTCTCAGTGATCAGAGAGTTGAAAGTTTAGTACACGAAAAAAATCACCGGGATTTTATCACGAAAAAAATTACCACGATCCAACGCATTGGAATTGGGACACTCGTCCCAGGGTGTTGAAAAAACACACTGTTGGATTTTTAACTCTCAGTGTTAAGCAGAGAGTTAAAAGTCTAGTACACGAAAAAAATCACCCCGTCCGTGTGAACGTGGTCTAACAGTTTCGGATATGTTTGACGATGACTTTTATATTTTGTTTTTATTGGCAACATTGCTTTGGAACGAACAAAATCATTCATGCCGATTGTCAAAATTAAAAACAATGGTTCTCCGTCAAAGTTACGTTTTGGTCAACAAGGTTGCTAGACGTTTTGTCCAAGGTAAAACCTTTCACGGTATAATATTTTAAAGGATAATATTGGTTTTCATTACAAATGGGTCTGTGTTTTTAGTTTTATGAATCAGTGTTTAATGAGTGAGAGTCTTTCGATCCTGAAATAGCTGTCCCTATCAAAATGTATTTAAAATCAAACTGTTAATTTTGTTCTAGGCTCATTTTTGTCCAGCACAATGGGTAGCTCATATTCAAGATCTTATTCCCCTAACAGTGGACAGTGTCCAACTGGTCCCGGAAACGGTAAGTAACATTTCATACAAAAAAAAAATGCAAAACAGTTTCTTAACAATGTTATGGAGTTACAAAAATGTTTTTAATAATCTCAGTTTTAATCACCTTGCATTGTCCTTGTTCTCAGTCCTTATGCAGACAAGTACCTTGAAGCTTTCTATAATATGGTATAAATTATAAATCTTGTGCAGTTAGTATTTCATTGATCAGTTTTCCAATTAAAATCCCACCCTATTACTTAAAAAAAAACCGTATGATTTATTTACTAGCCTAGGGTAGTATAAGAATTTACCCCGTATTTAGGTTTTATTTAACAAAATTTGACTCTTTGATACTTAAGACATTAAATATTGACCAAGGAGTTTATAACATAATTACTACATTATTTTGGGCTTATTTTTGTTTCACATAGTCATTTAGATGAGCAGGTGGAATCTTTCAGAATTTCATTTTACTATGGGAATCTCGCTGGCCATCTGTGTTACGATCATTGCCATCAACTGCATCAATGAATTTGTCTGCATCATTGGAATCAGCTTCATCTATTTCTAAAGAAGATTCCCCAGCAGGAGCAAGGTGTTGATTAGATATGACAACATCTCTACCACTGCTCAAATGCACATGAGAATGTTGAGGGTTACTTTCCAGTCTCTACTTCTTCAACCAGTGGATCATATTTGCTTGTTCGATTATGGTTTCGCATTAATACTTTTCCTGGCATGTTTAGCCATGTAGGCATCGACTGACCACTTGGATCTCCTGGTGTGAGATAACATCCACTCATGGGCGTGCTGTTTATAGCTGTGCAAAGAAGTGATCTTACCGAATGCAGAGCCTGAGTTAAAACTGACTCCCATTTGGTTAAAGGCAGATCACGGCTTTACAGAACCAATTGTACTGTTCGCCAAATAATTCCATTGTATCTCTATTTTTCCACTACCCTGAGGGTTGTACGGTGGTTCAACGCTCTGCTTAGCGTCTGAGTTGAACATCCAGTGCGCGATAAAATCCCACCGCAATATTTTCCGTCCGTGCGAACGTGGGCTTATTCTTTAACAGGACTAACATAACTTTTATCGACAACAGTAGGTACAAATTGAGGGGGGGGGGGGCAGCTACCCTCCTCTGCCTGCCTTATCGTTTCGTGAAAATGTCCCATTGTCATAATCTCCTTGCACCAACTGTAGTTGAATTTCTTGTATAAATTGATCTCTAAATAGGTATTTGTTTCGATGGATTTTTCTGTTTTTCTCTGCTATTACAAATACTGGAATATGAAGTTAAGGTGCTTCGTGGTTTAATTTCTTGTGCCAGCCTTCTAGATAATTTGTAGTTCGGTGCTGTTGCTCGTATACACACCAAACATCCATAAATCCTTCTCTTAGCCACTGTTTTTCCATATAGGTACCTACGGAATTTTTGCGCACAAGGTTTGCGCGTGATGTAGGTATGTCCATTGACCAATCTTTCATAATTTCAGTTGCGGGCAATAATGGAAGCACAGCGCTGAGTAGTAGTAGTAGCTTCTCGTATTTTAATTGGATTATGGGATTTTGTGGTACCCAGTTCCTTGCCTTTTACCCAAATTGCTTTATTGTTGGTAATAGCAACCCCTTACTATTACAGTTGAAAAAAGTGATCGAATGGCGTTCATCGCTGCCTTTTCGTAATCAGTTTTATACGTTCTCGGATTCCATTCGGGTATTTGGGAATTTATTAATGAAAACAATATGAATTACGATTGTTCTGTTATATTACTCATAAGAGCATACACTAGTGGCACTACTCGTATGTTGGTACTGTTCACTGTGCTTCCTAAATTTCCGTGGATTGTATATAGCTGTGTGAAGGGTATTGAGCAAGATTTAAAGGTGCCATCGCTATAATAGTCAACAATTTCAGTCAACGTCAATTTAGCTCTTTCAAAACAAAAAACTAACTCTTACTCCATTTTCAGAATAATCTGCCAAAACAAAATCTTGATAGTCTATCGGAATTTGTACTTGATCAACTTCTTTACACTGTAGTTTAAACTACACCAGCAACTTTATTGCGAAATCTGTACAAAGAGGATTTCACACTACAATATTTTGGTTTTCTTCTGTGTTTTCGCACGAAGCAATCAGTGAATTAAACGTTTGAGGAACAGCAGGAAACTTTTTATTTATCAGCGCTTGCTTGAGTTCATAATAGGCGCTCTTCGTTTTAATTTTTCTTAAACTCGGCTGCACATAAATAATTGAATTCGTGTACAATGTTGTTATCCTAAAAATAAGAACAAGGCATTACTAATTTGTTTTATTAAATGACTAAGTAAATAAATTGTTGCTAGTAGGTGTTACAATATTTTTCAATACAGTATTTCTCAGATCGATCTTGCCGAGATGTTCAGCAAGATAAGCTGGAATATAAATATAAATCAATAATAAGCTGGAAACGCACACACGCATCGACATACCTACGTACACAACAGAAGTTCATAGATAACAGCCGCGGCTTGAGGTAGAATTGCAAAGTTCTTATGAGCGTGCATATATATTCTTAGTTAACCGATGTTGCCTGTGAATATACAAAAAATAAGAATTATGCGGCTGCACGCCCTTAAGTGATAAATCATAGGTGTTAGTTACTTACTTTTATCTTGCTAAATCCCTTTCATATTGTATATAATACAAAGGAGATTGAGTTTATACAATACAAAGATAGTCTTACAATCTTCTACAGCTCCAACAGTATTTTCAAAATGTTAATCGATTAGTTGTTGTTGTGGAGCAGGACCAGCAATGAGCCAAGCATTTTTTATGAGTGATGTAATCCCCCAGCTTATAAAATGCTTGGCAGCATAGTGTGCGTTTTATACACGACTTAAATTTCGTTTCATTTATTTCTGTAACATTTTAAACAGAACCCCATGAAGAATAAGTCTACTTTAGCCGGTCTGAAACCCGGTTGAACTAATTGGTCCCTATTTCTGGTAAAAATATACTAAAAATGTGTACTCTTTTACAAAAAATATGTAATTTTTTCTTACGTACATGATGTTTTCATAGATATACTGACAAGGTACCGTCATGATGTTAATATCCTTAAACAGTTCCCTTAGAGAGTCGCGCCTGCGAAGATAATACCTAATGGCTCTCATCGCTCTTTTCTGCAGAATAAAAATAGACTCGACAGTATAAAACCGTAAGACACGATACTATGAATATAACTGAAATAGACCTCGCGGTATCTACATCAGTAAATTGACGGATTTTTCTGACAGCATATGCTGCTGAACTTGGCCGTCCTACAAGAGATGTTAACCTTTTGAACGCCAGAGCAAAAACGCATGAACTTGCCCTCAACGCCAGGCCACAAATTCACCGCAAATACCTACGAAAAAAATAGGGATTCCAAAACTTCATCGATAATCAATTTTATTTTCATTTTCGTCTTTAAGGCGGGGTTTTCCCGGACCTATAGGCATAGAAAACACTACCTCAGCCTCCGCCAGTTGAACGCGACGTATTTAACTACGATGCGCTGAGCGGGACCGCGCCACGTGACACGTTGTGACCGCGACTAACCTTTGTGCAATGAATGCGCGCCACGAAACAGACAAATACAGTAGATCAACTTTGATGTTATATTTTATTTTTAATTAATAAAATTTGTGTGTAGGAACTTATCATCTACGCTTGATAAATTCTCATGACAGTTTCCGGTTAGTAAAAATTAGGTTAGTTTGGCAAAGAAACGCACTATGTAAAAAATCTAAGATAAGTTTGTACCTATATTTAAAATACACATATCATCAACTACATGTCAAAACATCTCACAAATCAGACTTCTTAAAAAAA
Organism: Xanthia togata; assembly: GCA_963853775.1. Classification (NCBI taxonomy): domain Eukaryota; kingdom Metazoa; phylum Arthropoda; class Insecta; order Lepidoptera; family Noctuidae; genus Xanthia; species Xanthia togata. The sequence continues at coordinate 17,473,032 of OY970809.1, forward strand.
AAAAATTAACAAAAAAGACGTGTCGCGGGACACCCGGATGGAACGACGTTCCTTTCACTATACATATACTATGCGTTTCAGATGAGAAGATATGTTCCGGTCAACTTCACTCACAACTTGTCAATAATGTAGTGTTAGCAACAAAAACAACAAAATCGATTAAGCAAACTTTATTTTTATGTTACAAACAGAAAAAAATTAAGAAAATGAAAATAATACACAAAAAAAATAATTATATAACTATCCGAATTGAGAACCTCCTCCTTTTTTGAAGTCGGTTATAAAACGTATTTAATAATTATTAAAATTAACTGTTTGTGACACAGAAGTAGACGCCACATTCTCAAAATTCACTATTTGTGATACAGAAGTGGAAACAATAGCAGGTGTTGCAATATTTTCTTTGTCTTCTCGCATTTTTATTTTTCTTATATCCATTCCTCTAATATGTCGGGGATCTATGATTTCAGGCAATAGACACTGCATATAAAAATTAATAAGTTTTTTTTCAATTTTTTCTTCCCAAAATTTACTATCTTTCACTATCTTGATTACATGTACGGGTATTGTTTCACCTGACCATATACCAAACAAGCAATATTGCCTCCCGGTAACATGGAGTTGGCCCTGAAATTATATTGCATTAATTTTTCATTTGGATATAATATTTTGATAAGAAGAAGAAGTAAAATGGGGGTCTAATTTGTATAATCAGAAAATAGATCTTGTTGGATCTGGCAGGAATTTATTACCGAGATTCATATGGTAGTAGATTCTTGCTTGTTCCAGTGCTAATGGGCCGGATCAACCGGTGAAATACTACCCTACATAACATAACATCACGCCTGTATTCCCCAAAAGGTTAAGCAGAGGTGTACCTGTAGTACACCCACATTTCGCCACCCTCACACAGAATATCGACGTAAAGTAGCAGTACCCGTACTGTTGCATTTCGTTTGGTGAATGAGAGTACCAGATGCCAAACTACACCCTCGGTCTGCTTCCTTTCCCTTCTCTTCTTCCTCACGGTAGGCAACCGCTTGGTTGTGCTTCCTCAGTATTGTTTAGGCAATGCTTAGATAACACAGCTATGTCGATCAGTCCGTAGGCTATGGTAACTGCTTACCATCAGACGGGCCGTTTGCTTATTTGCCACCTTAGTTGGATAGTAAAAAAAATACTGAAAAATATTACCTGCACTTGATAGTACCAATTGCTCGTTTTTTTTAATTTATTGGTGCCAGTTTTTTTATCGTAGTGCAGTATCTGGATTTTATTTTCTTTTATTGCATTTTCTAGTCCCTTTTTGAATGCTGTAATCGGGCACTTTATCTCGACAAGTGCATCCTTGCCAACAAGACCATCTGGCGTAGCACCAATAAAAGGATATACTTTATCTATAAAAAGGCCACAAGGCTCAATAATTATGGATTCTTGATCTTGCATTTGTTGTAATGCCTGCTTTTCTTTCTCAACTCCGTGCTTTACAGACGTAATATGAGATAAATTTTTTTGATATAAAATATTTTTAACTAATGGTGAAGAGTCTGTCAATGCTTTTCTTTTGCAAATCAAGCCAAAATTGGATGCTGTTATAATTTTTTTTCTTATTTCCAACCATTCACTTGAATCTCTTTGCAATATGGTGGATCTTTGAATGAGGTCTCTGTCTTCAAGTAATGATTTTAAATTGTTTAAAAATTGATGCTTTGCTTTCTCTATTTCTTCTGGTGTCATATCTGGAGCTGAACTGTTTGGTCCATAATCATGTTCCAAATTCCCTTTTCCTTGGAATTTTCTGGTTTTTTTTATTGGGTGCTCTTTATTAAGTTTCCTTTTAACTGATCGTCGTTTTTCTATTTCCACCTGTTTGCCTTTTGGACTTGCACCTAAAAAAGCTTTTTGTAGACGAGATACTGTGGACTCATTATTAAATGACACTACGGCAGCAGAACACCTGGCTTGATACCCTCTTCGCTGAGAAAAATTAATTCGTTTTCCTCCTACGAATTTTGCCACAACGCTATTGAAGCGCTCCACCGTATTTGTGTCTACATTTTCTATAAGGCTGCGCGCCTTTGCTGCTACAGTACCAATGATAGCATTTAATCTAAATAAAAATGTAGAATTTTGAATTATTGTCATTTCATTTTTTTCATTTTTGTCTTTAGAACAGTTGTAGTCATTGCAAAGTCTGTGATTACCATACGCATGTGCTAGTGAATTATTTATGTCATCATGTAACAAAGAAATGGATGTGATTTTAGGTTTGTCAGCTTTATTATGGTATTCTATTGATTTCACAATTGCCTTTCTTATATTCATGATTCTAGTGTTTGTCAAAGTTTTTCTGTGAACAAGGGAATATTTAGTCTCCTTGGTCAAACTTCGAAATTTTTTACATAAGTTACGTAAAATATGGTTTCTGCATTCAACTTTCTCAACTGTGACCTTATGGCTTTCATATGGATTCGCATTTAGGATTTTAGAATATGTCGAAGAATCTCCATCCGCAATAAGCCGCGAGTAAATCATACCATACATTGTCAAGGAAGTCTGGAAACCCTCTACTATTATGTCAGATTCCATAGCACTTGAGGCACCGCTATAATTTTTAAAACAATTGTGCTCCTTGGGAATAAGTTTATTTTTTTCGGCGCGTGCACAAACGAGACAATATTTATTTTTAACTCCATTATAAAGCACCTCGCCGAATTTTTTACCAATAATGGCTGCAGCTCCAGACAAAGCTTTAAAATTTGTACCATATGACCTTGCAGACCAACACCCATCGACATATACATCAATCAATGGTATACCATTTTTAGTTTTATCTTCAGCAATCGCTGCTTCTTTTTCTCGCAATGCCGAAGCCTCCATCGACTCAGCTGCAATTTTTTCCCATTTCTCATAGACCTGACTTTGAAGATGGTTATAGAATTTTGTTGAAAAAATGGGGACGTCCAGAGCAGATAAAATTTCCTCGAATTGTGAGTATCCAATACCTGCAGCTATAATTCCACTAGTAGCTGCTATGTTCACGTTTACGTACTCTGTACCAGCGGTGTCTTCAGACTCAATCACTACCACTTCTTGACACATATTGCACCTCAATTTAAATTTTGATATTAGACCAATTCTCTGCTCGCCCACCAATTTAAAATTTTGAGTCTTACAATCAAACAAACCATGATGACGTGTCTTATTTTGAAATTGTGAAATAAAATAATTTATATCAATCAATCTTCTTCCACTGATAAGTTGAAAATTATCTTCTTTATTTTCTTTTTCATATTTGAATTCTTCAAAATGTTCTATATCACTGAAACAGAAATTTTATTGGAAACAATTAATTCTATTGTTATCTGCACACCTGAAGGCCCATTCTCGTAATTTAAAACGTCCAAAATCTAGTCGCAGTCTCATCTCGGCGACAAATTTCAAAATCTTGTCAAAATGTAGGGAAATTAGAATTATTTTTTGACAGATTGAAGACTGAGATCAGACTGTGAACGTTCTTAAAATTACGAGAATTGCCCCTCTGGTGTGCAATCGACGTTTAAGAGATAGCTTACTATAATCACGTGTATTAATTTATTTTCGTTTTTTTTTTACTCTGATATCATTTTAGTTTTTATACATCGTACTCGGTACCAGTACTGATCAACAAAGTTAACGTATGTATTTATGCATTCGGTATAAAAACATTTAAGATTCATTTCTTCTCTACTTGTTAACATATCGTTTAGTAAGACTTACTTATTTGCTGTTTCAACTTCTGAATTATCGGCAGTTAAAAAGTTCTCTGAAATCTTGTCTCTATCTTGTACTAATTTCTCTGTTTGACTTACAGTACTTTGAGGTTCACTAATAGTGTTTAAGGTTGTTCTGTAACAGTGTTATAAACATTATGAGTCATGAATCGCAATCTATAGTCAATTTATAACTTAACACTATTATCTCCTTGATTATGATGGTGATGATGATTATATTCATGACAATCATGAGTACAATCATTATTACTTTTGTAATTGTTAGTAAATAATGACTAAAGATTTATGTTTTGAAGAAAGTACTTACGTATGACTATGGAAAGTAGTATCAGGGTTATCTAGAGTCTGAACAACACCCCTGAGTATATTTTTTCTCATTGAAACGCTGCAAAATAAAATGTTGACATTATAGTGGCATTTCAAATCGTTTAAATTATACATTTTACAAGTATATTTTATAATTGTTATATAAGTTTAGCAATATTTCGAAGTTATTGAGCAAAGAAAATAATCATTTCAACGAATTTAATAACAAACCTACTGTACTTTTTTGTACAGTGTCGCGTCTAAACAATGGTCGGAACATTTTCGTGCTTTTCCGTCAAAGAAAATCATTTATTTACACTAATAATATGTTATATAATATTATTGTATTTTTTTGTTTACAAGCTTTTTTTATATATTATAAAGATATAAAATTGTAAGTTTTGTATGTATAGGGTAATCTCTGAAACTACTGATCCGAATTAGAAAATTCTTTCACAAAAAAAATTTCAATAGGTAGTTACATTATTAAGGAGTGCTACAAGCTATTTTTATTCTGATAAAGATGTATTTTCCATAGGAAATCATAATAAATGTAATTGAAGTCGGAAAAAAACTCGTCGCTCGGCCGCTTATATTGCTAACGCTGGCTAAACCATACGAGGAACTTCAAAATAATGTACTATAGAATTGTATATCTTGAAAATGCCCTAAAAAAAGTTCGCGATAGTATAAGTCTATATTATAAGGATAACTTACAGTAACCATTTTTATCTTTTTACAATCAATAAAATATAATTAGTGACTTTCGAAGCAATTTTGACATACATTGTATTAATTCTTATCTCATTAAATATGTTAGTAAAATTAAGCATTCAATTTAGATCAAAACTGCCGTTTACAGCATGTCATTAGAATGAATACTTTAGAAGATATCACAGTATTAAAATTACGCGCACAACAAAACAAAAAAAAAAAGAACGGAAAAGTCTTCCTCAACAAAGTATTATTACGTATGCAAGTAATCTGATAAAATAAAACTACTAGGCAAATTGTAGTGCTACTATAGTATTGATAATGAGTTACTTACCATTTCTCGAGTTGATATTTTCGTAATGCCCGAGGTGTCAATTTCCTGTATGAACTTTTGTTCTTGTTATTTCCCATTTTTGTTCACTACAGCTAATTTAGTGCGTAATGTTTCTTCTAATGGAAAGCGCAAACGCGGAAGAAAATTGGCGTGCGTCCGTCCTCGAAGACCTCTCGGCCGGCACTAAACGGCCCGCTCGAACTCGAATAGCTCAATATCGTATGATTTTTGTTCTTACAAAAAATAAATAACCACTTATATAAAAATCTTCCTTACCCAGCGCTAGAAAATATTAAAACTTATTTTTTGATACATTACTTAGATGGTTTCGTAATATAATTTTTTGCTAAGAAATTCGTTTGAAAAATCGATTAGTGTCATCTTTGCGATTTTTTTTTATCGAGTCAATTATTAGTAATTATGTTTCCGTCTTTAGACAGCGCTTGACCATATGTTCAATTTTGTTAAAATGATTTTTATTTTGCGGAATATTTATATTATTTAGATATACATAGCTCCAAAAAACTTAAAAATAGTACAACCTCGATTTAATTCAACATTACATTTCTTCCTATTAAAGTAATAGTTATACACTATTTACAGACTTGTATAATACCGTAATAACAGATATGAGACTACAATATATTTAAATATAATAACTGTAGGTACAACACTATTCTTGATCTGCTGTCTTCATATTGTGACCATGGCGTGGACGGCCCGCCATTTTAATAACTACTTCGCTTCCGAAATAAGGATGTGGCAACGTAATATCTCGTTTATCGATGTTCTAGTACAATATTATTTTATAATAAATGAAACACGTTTTTTAAATCAGATTTATAATTCCGAATGTAACAGGTACTTAAAAATATATGATTGAAATAGGTTAAGAAGGTAAATAAAAACTATGAAAAAATAGAAAATTTTAATAAGTTCTATAAACCTGGCATAAAAAGTAACAAATTAAAACAATTAACGATTATATATAATTATCACAGTTACCAATCAGTCTTATACTAATAAATCTTTAGAATAATAGAACAACATTATACAAAATCTGCATTGTATTATCTTATATACATAATAATTAATTGAAATAATAGTATACATATATTAGAAACCTATGAGTGCAGGCTTAGGTATAAGGCGCCATTAATATTTCATAAATATATGTAATATTTAAACATATTATATCGCTTAAACATATACACAAGTAAAAATATCAAAATCATTCTTGATTTTTACTTATTTATGTTAGCGATCAATAGGTTAAATAATACAACAAGCATTTAGTAGGTAACTGTATGCTGATTCATATCTTAATTAAATCGTATGTAAACAAACAACGATCGATATATCAACTTAAAAACTCTGTATAACGGCTGTATCTATTTTTTTACAACAATAATATTCTCAAAAGTAACTTATTTCTGTAAAAAATATGTTTCTTTCGGTCTACAAACACCAATACCAGGCCACACTTACAGATTTCATCGTGATTTTTAATAAGATTAATATTTGCTCAAAATTTTTAAAATAAAAGCAGATAAAAATAACTTACCTCTAAATCAGATTCGTCCAAATATTCTGTTTCCAAAAATTCTTCGTCATCTGAGACTCCTTCTAATATGCGAAGAAGTTCTTCCGTAGTCATTAAATTCCCACTCATTATAATAGTCACTTAATATAAATCTTGAACTCGATATCACAAGTAAATTAATCATAAATATTATTCATTCACTTCACAAATTTCTGGTCGCCGCGCTTGTGACGTCACGATATTGTCGTCTAGTCGTGACCATGGCGTACAGGGTACTGATAATTCGGGTTGCGTTAGGGATGCGCTTGAGTTGGGATTAGTGAATATCGAAATTCGACCCAACCAAATTTTATTTTTGACTATGTAGCTTATTGAATGATTTTTAAGACTGGTTTTATAAAATTAATGCTGCTTTATCCTAGTACCAAATTATACCTAAAATAATATATTCCAGAGGAAAGTTTCGAATCGATCTTTGATTTGAAATAATGATATTATCCAACATGCGCTACATCACTAGCGGTCACGCAGTTATGACTCTGGCGTGTGAGGACATTCTTTTTTCAGAGTTTATTTCTTTCTTTTTAACGTAAAATTTCTCAATATTTATAATGCAATTTAATTAGTTTTATGGAAATAAATAAATTTTGGACCTTCTATTTTACAGGTATATAAATAAATAGGCATTAAAGTAATGTTTAAATAGTTTATTTCGTGTTTTAATGTACCGCTGTTTTTGTCACATATTTGTGTCGTTGGCGCTCAGGGACAGTTTTCGCTTGTCACGTATTTGTGACCCTGGCGCTCAAAAGGTTAAATGAGGACCCCATTGTAGCCTTGAGTCGAGCGTGATCAGGATCAGGAAAATAGTTTAATCGACAAATTCTAGTTTCTCTTGATTCAATATTATCTCACAATTACTACTTTTGACATTTGGTAAAGAAAATTTTATGCACTTAGTTTTTTTCCATTTAATACTAAATTATTAGCAGTGAACCAACTTTGGACCTGCAGTAGGGTGTTATTCACGTAGTCAAAATTTGTAGCACGTATCTACCTTAAAAATTAAGGAAGTATCGTAATATATGTATATATAGTAGTAGTAGTGGTTGATTTTTTAATAAATGGAGTAGATTGTTAATATACACTAAAAAGAGAAATGGACCCAATATCGAGCCCTGTGGCAGACCAACGCTGTGGTATAGGTGAATAGAAGGAGCCAGGGTGCCAAAAAATGGTAAATATGGTAAAAACCAGTTTTTCGATTCTAGAGCAAAAACTACAGCTCGGATAAAAAAAGTTAAATGTAACAAATGTGCGCAATACAAAAACAAAGAGAATGAGCCCCGGTAGAGCAAAATCGGTTCAGAGGATCGTCCGCAATTTCACGTTTTTTTTGCAAATCTTGTAAATTTAATAACTTGCTTTCCGGAAGTGATAGAGAGCAGAAATTTTTATATGATGTCAGTTTTGTGGCCCTCTAACTACAGTTAAAAATGTAATAATTTTAACTTTCGATTTCAGAGTTCGCGGCTAGTGTAAAAAAATTAAAACATTAAGTTTTCATTCATCATTTTAGGTATTACGGAACACATCCAAATTCATCATATATTTTCGAAAGCTAGTAGTGCTATCGCATCAAGCAATAGTTGTCAATGTGTGCGTGGTCGTACTCACTGCAGGTGTATATCGCTCCGACAGGCACTTACATTAGCGCAACTTGCTTGGTTAGAGTTCGATCGGGGTATTTTTTGTCAGTATTAGACGATTGGGTACTTTACTGAGCTGTACGTACGTACGAGTACTTATTTGTTTGCTAAATTGTATTGTAATATTTCTGACACTATTGACCTAAATTATTTTGATTGGAACCGGAGTAAATTAGTAGAAATCGTCACGTAACGAAAAAAATATTTTGGTCCATGTGGCTTTTCTCTGAGAAAGTGAATGAAAAGCCAAGATGGCGGCTGCTAATATTTTCAAGTTTTTCGTCATGGTATCGTTTTCATCGTATTTGAGGGTGCTAAAGCCGATACTGACGTTAAAATTAAAATCCAAAATGCCGAGTGCGAACATTTTAAAACTTTCCGTCATGGGTGTCGGTTTCGTAGTTTTCGATGGTGCTAAAACCAATAGTGAAGTCAAAATGGCGGATGCGAACATTTTCAAAATGTTCGTCATTGATTTTGTTTTCATAGTATTTGAGGGTGTCAAAGTCGATAGTGAGGTCAAAATGTAAATCCAAGAGGTCAGCAGCGAAAATTTTGTTGTTGTTTTAAATTATATGTGAAAAAGAAATTCGTTCCTGAGGGGGTTCTCAGACCGCACACGTTTTTTTATTAATAACCAAATTATACTTAGTTTGCACCACACATACAAGTTATCGGTCAATACTAGTACATACAATCATGCAATTAGGTTAGATCAGACAAAATTATAAAGAATTGGAATAATATTATTAATAAAAAGTACTGGGAGTGGCAATGGACTCCAGATATCGGGTAGCTGCAGTGTTCAAGAATCTCAACCTATGCTATGAACTTGGATTTGGGTTTGTCTTGTGATTTGTTATGGAGTAACCTACATTCTTCCAAAAAAAATCGTAAATAAATATTAGGTTGGGGAAAAACATGCTTCGCATTTTTTAAGAAAATTCAAAACATTTTTTTAATATAGTTTATTTACATTTAACTAAAGTATGTAGGTACCATTTTGTTCGATAACTTTTTGCCATCTTATAAGTAGGGACATGATCCCATTGCTATAGAAATTTTGGGACTTTTGATCAAAATACCGCGACAAGTGGTTTTGGCAGTCCTCTCTTGATGTTAACCTGACACTGCCTAAGGAATTCTGAAGAGATCGAAACAGGTGGAAATCTGAAGGTGCAGGTCAGGACTATACGGCGGATGCATTAACACCTCCCAGCCAAACTCTCTTAATTTTTGCTGAGTGGCTAAAGATGTGTGAGGTCTAGCGTTATCATGATGAAAAACAACACCCCTTCTGTTGATTAATTCAGGCCGCTTTCTCTCAACTTCTTTCTTTAATCTCATCAGTTGTTCGCAGTAGAGTTCAGAATCGATGGTCCTGCCTGGTGGTAACAGCTCATAATGAATAATGCCCTTCCAATCCCACCACACACACAGCATCACTTTGTTGCGAGTTAACCTGGGTTTCGCCACAGTCTGTGAAGCCTGACCGGCCTTTGACCACGACCTTTTTCGCACGTTCTTATCGTACGTGATCCACTTTTCATCAACAGTTATCAGCTTCTTCAAAAATGGTTCGGTTTCATTACGTCGTAATAAAGAATCACAAATGAGTACACGGTTCATTAGGTTTCTTTAAGTGAGCTCGTGAGGTACATAAATATCGAGCTTTTTTGTGTACCCAGTTTTATTCAAATTCGACAAAACTGTTTTGTGGTCAATTCCCAGTTCTTCAGCTACGTCTTAACTCGTCTTTGACATCAAAATTTCCGGATTGAAAACGCTTATACCAAATTTGTGCTACTCTCACAGACACTGCACTAGGCTAGGTCCATAATCATCGCAAATTTTTTTCGTGGCTTGCGTTGCATTTTTACCTTTTTTGTAGTAAAATTTTAAAATGTATCGAATTTCTTCATTAGATTCACTCATCTTGACGGTACGAAAAACAAATGAAAATCACACATTTTCCTAGTATGAATTTGTAATGATGTTCTTTAAAATTTAAACTTTCAATGATACCAAAACCAGCCAGATACAAATATGATAGCCAAAGAGATTTTATTAGTTCATACATACTATAATGCGAAAAGACTTTTTCCCCAACTTAATATATCCAAGTCCGTAAACAAAACAAAGGTCTTTGATATATTTATTTACGATTTGGTTTGACTGCATCGTTGGTCTAGTGGTCGCAAGCACTACTACTGTTACTGCACTGCTGAGCGGTCCTGGGTTCGATTCCCCAAAGTGTTATTGGGATTTTCCTTCTGGAATTTCTCAGTAGTAGCCTGGAGCCTCGATTTGTGCCCGGTTGATGGCAATAGGCTCGCCCCCTATTACATGGGACTTAACCATTACTGGCGAAATGTGGGTGTACTATAGGGAGACCTCTGCCTAACCCTTGCTCAACAACGTAACTTGTTGTTGAACTGCCAAAATGAAACAAATTTGTCGTAATCGTTTACGAAAATGTGTATCGTAATTAGATAGCTGTTTAATTATTTTTATTGAACTTTTGTAGCAATGGATATTTTCAAAATGATTCAGATTGTTGATCCTGTATTACGCAATCAGGGTGCTGGTCTGAGATGTTTCAGATATTGTTACTAACTGACACTGACCATTCTCAAAAAACTTAATTACCGTTACTTTCGCAAACTTGGCCACTAGTCTTCTGGTGTAGAAAATGTTCAATTTTTTTGGCTCGAGGACTTCTCTTGGATGTCATCCGCCATAGGGTGGGGAAAGATGTCTGATCCTGAAAATCAAATTGAAGTAGATTGGAACAAGGAATCACGTTGTCCCATACAAACTTTGCCCCTGTTTTTCACCCCCTTAGGGGTAGAATTTCGGAAAATCCTCTCTTATCGGATGCCTACGTCATAAAAGAACACACCCTCCAAGTTTCAGGTCTCTACGATCAGTGCCTTAGGCTGTGCGTTGATCCGTCAGTCAGTCATTCAGGACAAAGCATGTTATATGTATAAATGTAGAAACCAAATTTTCTTACAATTAATTTTATTGTTGTACGGAAAGTAGTTTGAAGCGAACTCGAAAATTTTTACACATCGGATGGGTTCAGTGTTCGGCTCTTTGTACACGGCACGGTTTCTTTACGGTACGGCGTGTCGTAGAAAATACGTGTCTGTCAACAAACTTCCCCCAGTGATCCATACAACACTTACGACATACACGGTGAAAAACCCGAAGTTTTTCACGGCAAGAAAAACGTGTGTGTACAAAGGACCTTATTTTGACCATTCGTACAGAAATAGGATTTATTTTAATGATATATGCAATTCAGCTAAGAAAATCCACGATGCAAGAGCGAGTGAAAGCGAGCTCGAAAATTTTAGCACCCCAAGGTTATTATAACGCAACCAACGTAAATCGCACCTAAGTTATAGTTGCCGCGGGGGCGAGTGATGCTAATAAAGAGATCGGTCAAAGTCGATTGATTGATCAGTTTTTATGTCTATGCGGAGCACCCACGAGCAGCTCGTTGCTGCTGGACCCACGGAGTCTGGAGTGCTTGCCGCAGTTCTTCACGCTCCCCCGGCAAAGAGCAAATTTTAATATTCCCTAGCGTCGCGACGTCTGGCACGCAACATGCGTCGTGACTTATAATGAGTCGTGACACAATTCGAAATAGACGCGGAATTGATCGGGCCCAATATATTCCTAATCCTAACTATTGAGAGAATAATAAAAGATGGTACCTCCCCTACACATAAAGTGGAGATGTTATTTTTTCTCCTCTTACCCACGGCATGGGGTGTCGCTGGAAAGTTCGTTCAAAAATATTGGGGGTTTGTGAAAACCATTTTTGGGTTCAGGGATCCGTTTGCGAAATATCAAACTTTAAATTGCTAATTTTTGTTAGAGTCAAGTGTGTGTTGTGTGTGTGTGTGTCCAGCTAAATGGTTGGTTCTGGATATATGAAAAAAATCACGGCAGTAGTATATTAACGAAATTAAAAGGAAAACTATCACAGCTAATAGGCTTTACAAGTTAACGACTAATAATCGACCAACTTAAATTTGCAGTTGCAAAAACATGTTCTCCCATAAGGAATGTATTTTCAACTATAAAGTTAAGTTTGTTCTTGCGATAAATTCATCCCAACTACGGAACCCTTCATTGTGCGTGGTCCGACATACACTTGGCCGGTTTTTAAGCTGGTAACGCGGACGTCAAGTCTAACACTTACCATAACATTTTAAATGTTTTGTTTGCCGTCGCTATGACATCGGGCGAGCATATCTAAAATGTGTGAAACATTTTCATGACCTTGAGTAAAAATTAAAATAACCGCTGCCTGTGGCGACCAGCCAGCCAACAATAGCGGAATTGTTGATGCTAGCATAGATGTTGCTCTGTTTTCCTTAAAATTGTTTTGTCTCTTAACAGGTGGAACAATATCGCGGATGGAGTCAAGAAACAACTATGTTGAATCAGTTGTCTGCAGGGAGGATGACCTCAAAGAAAATGAAATGAAGGTTTTTGATATTGGAGAAGAAGGCAAAGTATTGCTTGTGAAACAAAGGGGCGAATTCAGTGCAGTAGGCACAACATGCACACATTATGGTGCTCCGCTCGTGTCTGGTGCTTTGGGAGACGGCAGAGTCCGCTGCCCTTGGCACGGAGCCTGCTTCAACATCAAAACTGGAGACATTGAAGATTTTCCTGGCTTCGATTCGTTACCTTGCTACCAAGTTACAATCACGGAAAATGGAGAAGTTAAGGTAAGAAACTTGTTTGACAGCTACTTTACCATGGATACTAATATAAGGACGTATATTATTACATTAAAGAAACATTTTGGCGTCGTTTCGAAGTCGGCTTCTGCCCAACAGGTCCCGTACGTCGTAAGAAATTTGTATGGCCAAAACATGGATGAGTTTGCCTGCTACCAAATCCACGATACTGAAGGAATACTAGCTAATTTCCCTAACAATGTGTTTTTTGAGAACAGCTTGCCCAGTATAAAGGCTGAGAACTTACTTATAAATATATAGCTTACTTATTAAATACATATATATAACTAAACAGATGTCGCAGTTATCCAAAGTTGGGTGGAGGTTGCAACGCCCGAGCGGAGCAAAATAGAGGTCGGGCAGTGGCACCGCGTGATCAATAATAGTTGCGTCGTGGCATGACAAAACTGAAGACAAATATTAACTATTTTTTACATGTTTGTCTTTTGCGGTCGTCGTGTGAAACCCACGATAAAATCTTAATCCTAAAACGAAACTTTTCAGTAATACATAGGTATTACAAAGTATTGGCACATATTGACTAAGGTGAATTGAGTAAAAGAATACGCACGGCTTCTTTCTCCTCAAAAGAACAATGCAAAAACTTCAGTTTGGTTGTTTAGTGTCTACCTCATTTTAGGTTGGTTCTCAAAGCAAGCACCGATATAACAATAAAAGCGTTGATAAAAATGGCAAAACGTTACGGTTTTGCATGCAATTGCTCATTTCTGGCATTTAGTCTGTAGAGCCTGACCCTGAAAGCGCTCGTGGTAGCAGCGACAGGCACTTGTGTCTGAATTACCTCTGGCTTTACAACACTCAACATACAGAAAAACTCTGTCTCACTGATTTAGGTTATTTAAACTAAGCGGCGAATTTGATGCTGAAGTTATATTTTTAATTTGTCGCGCTAGCGACATATTTAGGCCTACATAATGAGCCTAGTTTTCGCTTTATGAATCATGACCAATGTGTTTGTTATCTTCCTTCAGTCCGTGACTGATGATCTTCTTATCTGCCACAACTGCATGTAAGCTGCCCTACCTGCTAACTAAACAAATTACTGTAATACAATTTGTGGATCAGTATAGTGTAGGGATCCACAATTTGCGTTACACTCTCGCAATGTTAATCTCGGAATCTACATATTTTTTCCAGACAATAATAGCATCGCTCTATACACTGTCCTAGTTCTTCCTGAGTTCAAAGTTAGAATAACATTAAGACGAGAGATGATGTCATTCATGTCACCTTGCGTTAGGAGTATTCCTTTGCTGAATGCTGATGCATATTTTGGTTTAATCGAACGACAATATTTATTTATTTTATTATTTATGTACACACAGATTATACGTGATTTATTCGTGTTACTTGAATTTCGTCCAAATCATCGCGCCGTCTATTCGTCTTAGGCCGTTTGTACACGGCATGGTTTCTTTACGGTACGGCATACCTATAAATCGCGCCGTATAAAATAAGTGTCTGTCAACAAGGTTCCATAGTGATACAAAACTGACGGAGTCCGTTCTTATGGAGGAGCGTTTTGTTTTTCCTTATTACCATTCACTGATATGGGAAGATACATGTAAGCAAAAAAATTGCCTGCTAAGTCAGCATCTTCAGGTGGCGCAGCATGTTTCAAAATTACAATTTATTAGCTAAAGCTCGAGGTAAAAATATTAGGTACTCACAATGAAAGAATAATGTTTTATAATTTTTTATTGAAGATATTGAATGAATAATATACATTTTAACAAAATACACTTTTATGAAGAGCATTCAGTCTTCTTCAGGAGACGATGGTCTTTGTTTTTGAAGGAGATATTGTGTCCAAAACTGGTGTCTTGTCTAGCTTTTATTCTTGATCTTATAAACCCATCTCTTGCCTCTGGTCCGCAAAAAATAAAGAAGCTTCTAAACACATCGCTCTACAACCTGGGTGTGACAAGGGAACTTCTGGAAATACAATAAATTGTCTCCAGATGTTAACATCTGTTTGATTTGGCCGTCACTGTATTTCATTGTCATTGTGGCTCGGTAACTTTTTCTTTTGACCAGTCCATTAAATAGTAAAAGTGTGATGCCTCAATTTGAAGTTCAGGGTGCTGAAACTGACGTACTTTCTTGCCTTTGGTCTGTACCAAAGCCTACCCGTCAAAATTCTTCAAAGAGCTAATTCTTTAATTTCTGGTGCATCGTCTTGTAATATAGCAAATAAAACATTTTCTGGATGCACAAAGAATGAATTGTGTTGAATAGTGTTTTAGACAATTGCTTTCAGATCGTCTCTCAAGTAGGTACAAACACCTTTTTACCATATTAACCTTTATAATACTGGTGTCTCATATTGGAGACAGATAACAATAAAATTCTATTGTGTCTGCTAATTGCGCGCGCGACAGATTAAATATATGGATGGATCCTACGCTCCCGATATTTTGTATGCTTAATTCTATGCAATAGGGTCAACTACGATGAAAATAAAAAAAGTTGGTGTCACTCCAGCCTACTAACCGTGTTTACACACGGCGAATAAACCGTAGTTTTTCACGGCAAGAAAAAAGGGCCTTGCCCACCGCACCGTGACTCTCGATTTATGTACCTCATACCGTTAAACCAGCTAGTAGGAATTTGCGAGTGACGAGTGTGACGACCGACGTCTCCAAACTGCCAACCTTAAGCCAGGCCCACCTACCACTTTTCTGAGACGTTATTCTAACTAGGCTCTTGCTTCAGTGATCTTTCATTTGTCACCCGATGATCTTTCTTGCCAAATAACAGTAGGTCTTCAAAGTTCAAATTTCTCACAAGGCCATCCATTACGCTATATAAGCTACTTTTCAAGTTTATGCTTCTAATAAGTAATTTTGGATTCAGAGACGACTGGTAACTTTTGGCTGGTAAACAAGCAGCGCTGGGATTCCATTGGCGATGCTAAAAGCATTCTTCCTAAAATATATTACATGGAAGTTTTAGAGACGCATCGCCTATGGTTATGGTAACTGAAAACTGTTTAATTTGTATTATTATTCTACCCGTCCCGTCCGGCAGACGAATCTGATTAGGATGCAGTGCGCAAACGCACTTAGGTAATGTCTTTGTCCCAAACACCAGACAAGAAATGACCTTCAAATTGAAGATAAAAATAGAATGCTAAAAAACCTGGGCCACCCTCGGGGTTAACACGAAAAGACAGTGTTTGCGGAAGTTTTCCTTGCCGTCCTGTCCGCCCCTTTCTCCAATAGACCATCCTGTTTTCTCTGACACACGCTAGCGCAAAGTTTTTGCTTACGGTTAATTGGCGCTAATGCTGCTATTCGATTAAATAGAGCAAATAGATAAAGGTAATTCGATTTGTAATTACAACACATTTGCCACACGTCTGCTACACGGTAGCCAACGGCGTCCCCAACAGAGGTGACCTTGGTTGGCGACCGGCGGAGCTGTTTCAACTACATGGTCGCCAACATGCTTCTGTCGTGATATTCGAGGAGTATAATTGACGTCATGGCGAATTTTTTTGACCGATGCCTCATTGGCGTTTGGTTTTTTATTTTTTCCATTTCGATGCCAAAACCTCCCAAGCTAATCGTTTTTTATTGCTGTCTTTGTGCTGTTCGCAGCTGAGATCCCACCATAGATATCCGTGGATCCCACAGACAGGGTAGGTATGTATCTGTACATGTACAGCTCGATCAACTCGGTAAAATTTTAAGGGTTTATTTATAAACGTTGCTTAAAGTTAAGTGACGTTCAAACGTGAAAAATGTATGGTTAAACAATCGCTAACCATTACTTAACTTTAAGCAACATTTATAAATAAACCCCATACTGTCTACCGCCATTTTGCACTTTTTAATACATAGGTAAACTTGTAAAACTTGCGTTCGTAACATGTGTGCCTCGCGCGACGATTGACAGCTAGCGACTGACGTACTCGCGGTTGGCAAACGTAGGTACGATTTAGTGTTCCGTGCCCTAAATGATTTAGTAAATTGAACACTTGCAATCCCTCTGTAGCGGTTACACCGCCACATCATACGAACTACGCATCAAAGACATGACGTCATACAAATCCTGCATCGCGCAATTAGAGTTTACCATTACATCAACAGTCGGGCAGTCGGCCCGCCAGACACAACACCCGTCTGGTCGGAGGATCCTTCCTTTTCTATGGTGGATGAGTGAAATTCACACCCTGACCACCCTGTTCCTCATGCCCCTAAACCCTCCACAGTCGATTTTCTCTGCAACTACACTCGAGAGCAATGAATCCGGGTCACTTAAAGAATGTTAAAAATCTCGGAAACTAAAAATGATAGGTTAATGCAATAAATTGTATTTAATAGACAATGTAATACTCCTTAAATGAAAGTAAAAAAAATATGAGTCACCATACATTTTATTAACACAAAATTACATAAAGAAAAAAACTGCTGATCTCTCCTTAAAACAAAAATAGGAAACATGAAATTTTTGAACTTTATTACGATTTTCTTGAATTTTAATACTTCGTATTGCCTCCTCGTGCTTCCATTACTGCGTTTACGCGGTTTGGCATGCTGTACACCAAGTTCCTTATACGATTTTGGGGAATATTCTCCCATTCCTCTGTGAGAGCAATTTTGAGCTCACGAAGCGTGATTGGGGGAGGGTTTCGTTGTTTTACGCATCTGCCTAGCTCGTCCCAAGCATGCTCGATCGGGTTGATATCCGGGCTGCGCGCTGGCCACTCCATACGAGTAATGTTCATCTCTTGAAGGTAGTCATTCACAATCCTACCTGTATGAGGTCGGGCATTGTCATGCATAAATATAGCATCCTCACCTAAATTGACCATAAATGGACCAACGTGATCATTGAGGATTTCTTCCACATATCTTTCGCTAGTTAAAGAGTCGTTTTCTATGATCACCAGCTCTGTGCGACTTTCAGAAGAAATTCCGGCCCACACAAGTACAGACCCACCACCGTAGGCTACTTTTTCTTCGATGCATGCTTGCTTGAATCTTTCCCCTGGTCTTCGATACACTCTGTGTCTTCCATCGTGCTTGTAGAGCATACATTTTGATTCGTCGGAGAACATAACTTTTGACCAATCTTCAATACTCCAATTTTCGTGGCTCTGGGCATATCTTAGTCTTGAAATACGATGCCCACGCTCCAGTTTAGGGCCGTTTGCAGGTCTAAGGGGTTTTAAGTTAGATTCAGCAAGCCGACGTCTTACTGTCCATGCACTTGGGTTACTTCCTCCGAGGCGTCGAAACTGATTTGTGAGTTCAGTTCCTGTAAGAAAGCGATTTCGAAGCATGGTGTTCACCAAGTATCGGTCTTCTCGTGCTGTGGTACACCTGGTTCTGCCCGTTCCTGGTCTGCGTAGGTTAGAACCAGTTTCTTCGTAACGTCGGATAACTTTGTACTGTTGACAGCGACACACCGACAGTCCTGGCTGTATCGCGCTGACTCCGGCCGGTTTCCAGCATTGTAAGTATTCTGGTGCATTCTTCAGGCGTAAGCGACATAATTTCAGCTTGAATAATGAATATAGAGCACTATCAACATGGTTTATGTACCCACATAAATGACAGATTACAAACAAAAGCAAAACCAAATGCTGTAATTTCGTAGTTCCATCTTTGGCCCTTTTTCAAATTTGATTTTTTTATGATATAACTTTACAATAACTAAGAAGTTTTAATACCTTCATTTAAGGAGTATTACATTGTCTATTAAATACAATTTATTGCATTAACCTAGCATTTTTAGTTTCCGAGATTTTTAGGATTCTTTAAGTGACCCGGATTCATTGCTCTCGAGTGTATTTGACAATGAACAATAACTGAGAAACAAACACAGAACTTTAGAAACGCATTGTTTTATTCAAAGCAATTACCACAATACCAAATACCTACTGTGGTAAGTACATACCGGACCTTTGACACTGTTGCACACACATCTTGTAACCTATAACAGTTTTTATATTTAAGGTCCCATTTTTTATGATCTCCCAAAACCGTATTTTCGATCATTAGATCATTAAAAAAATGGAACAAGGATCCCTATTTTATCCTTCCTCTGTAGTACTTTATGTCACCGACGATTATCTCAACCTATTTAAAAATATACCCGTTTATAGGAAAATGAGCGAACTCCACTCCAACCCGGTAAGGTGTTCAAGGAAAATATTATTGGCCCCTTCTTTTTCTAATAGTGATTAACGATTCACCTGCACAAGTTAAAAATTCCGCAGTCTTGATGTATGCCGATGAAGTAAGTAAGTAGCTCTTCCCATTGTCAACTCCAGCGATGCAGCTGCATTACAACTCGATATCGATAGCATACACACTTGGAGTGCTGCTAATAATCTCAACCTCAATGTTGGTAAATGTGCGATTATGACCTTCTCAAAAGCTGCACAGCCCATAAACAACACCTACACTTTGAACAACGAGCCCCTGAAGCGAGTTTCCACCATACGTGATTTAGGTACTTACAAATTTTGACTCTCACCTCACGTTTAATCAACACATAATACAAACCTGCAACAAGTCCCGCAAAAACTTAGGTTTTGTTTTGCGTCAGGCTAAAATTTTTAATAATCTACAGTAAATAACTATATTATAACAGAAATAACTATAACACATGCACATGATCTTGAACAGTTGTAGCTGATGAGGGAAAATACTTACTCTCCATAGAAAAATCGTATTAAAATTGTAATTATTCGTAAAAACGTGGGCAAAGTTGGCATGTTTCACGGTACATTGTTTACTTTACTGAATTTTTATTACATAACTTTGGGAAAGTACCTATCACTATTTAATTGTAGATAATTTTAAGGAACCTCAAGCGGACGAGCCCAACTCGCACGTGACAAGTTTTTGTCCTTGGTTTTTACGTAATTAATCGTCAGCGTGCCTGGCTAGTTAGTGCGTACTTATTAGTTATCAGCATAGTGGTTTAGTTTAGGTATATAAAACTAGTTCAACCATGAAAAATTAGGAAGTTGCGTCTTAACCTTGAGGCATTGCATTATAAATATATAAGTGTAAATTATTGTTAAAGTTAAGTGGTCCCCTCCCCCTGCCAGCTAAACGGTTGGTTTTGAATAGGTATGTAAAAAAATTCACGGCAGTAGCCGTACTACTTACTATATAACGAAATTAAAAAGGAACTCTATCGAGTAGACTCTTACAAGTTAACGAGTAATAATCGACCAACTTACATTTGCAGTTGCAAAAACATGTTCTCACATACATTCCGTATGGGAGAACATGCTTTTCAACTACAAGTTTAAGTATGTTCTTGGGATAATTAGTCTACGCCAATAACATCACGCCTTGTTTCCCCGAAGGGTTGGGCAGAGGTGTGCTTATAATACTCCCACATTTCGCCAGTTATGTTTAAGTCCCATGTCATGGGGGCGAGCCTATTGCCATCAACCGGGCACGAATCCAGACTCCGGGCTGCTACTGAGAAATTCCAGATTGAAAAACCCAATGACACTGCCTGACGTGTCATTGGGTTTTTCAATCTGGAATTTCTCGAACCCAGGACCTCATGTTCAGCAGTAGCGTATCGTAAAAACGAATATTTAGTTTTAGATGTAAAAAGAGTATTTGAGAACTTTCCAAATGCCTTTTAAACACATAAAACAGTTACAACCTCAAATTCAGTGTAATGATATTGCAATTCATTATTAATATTCTAGTTCGTTGCCCACTTTCAGAATAAACGCTTGAATTGAATTTGTGACTAACGAGTGCAGTGAGTAATGCGCTTACCTCATTTATTTTGTTATGGCAAACGTAAGGCAGGTATTTTTATCGGACCGTTCGTATAGCCTAGGCAAGCCTGTAGTTCAAGATAAAAAAAACGAATACGCTTCTAAAACACCCTTTAAGTTATGTCAATGTTTATAAAGCTACTTAGCTGTTAGCCCAGAATGGCATGGGCGATTTTTCCCGCGGCGATTTTTTTTTCGTGCACTGTATTTTCAACGCTCTGGCTTAGCACCGAGAGTTGAAAATCCTACCTATTTCATTTGCTCGTAAAAATTAACAAGTCCTTATCTATCATTCGATGGTATTTTTCATTGGACTGGTTATTTATATCGTCATATTTGCTGGTTCTATATAAAGAAAAATAAACCATCTTGGACTGAGAAAAATCTCTATCTGAGCATCCATGTCAATTTTAACTCTGTTAATGCGTAGGAAATTAATTTACTTTCCAAGCTATTAGCGTTGAAGAAGAATTTTATTCGCTGATGTCTTTGTCAATATTTTATTTTATTTAACTTGGGCACTGTTAGTGTACGGTAGAAATATTTTTTTACACAATAACTGTATTATGTGCCACATTTCTGGTAGATATTCTTCACAATATAGGTATATACATAGACATAAATGTTTTTACTCACGGGATAGTTAAAATATTTTTAGTAACACCCATACCAGGTGCGCCTACGCAAACGAAACGTTAACTTATCGTAACGTAGGTATGCAATAAAAGCGTGATCTAAGAAGTAGCTGACCTTGACTCACCTTGACCAACTCTATAGAATTGGCTTGCAATCGTAACCACGGGCTGTGTAGGGACATTACGTTATACTTATATTTTAAGTTTATAACTCACTTGACTGCCTCGTTGGTCTAGTGGTCGCAAGCGCTACTGCCGAGCATGAGGTCCTGGGTTCGATTCCTAGGTCGGGTAAAGTGTTACTGGGTTTTTCCATTAGTAATTTCTCAGTAGCAGCCGGGAGTCTGAATTTGAGCCCGGTTTGTGGCAATAGGCTCGCCTCCTATTATATACTCGGTACTTAAACATAACTAGCAAAATGTGTCTGTAGGTACTAAAGGTGCACCGCTGCCTGCCTAACCCTTCGGGGAATACAGGCGTGATGTTATGTATTATGACTTACCTACCGGTGACTCAATGTCGTTTCCCTGAGCAATCCCTTAACACCAGACACATACATTACACATAGTTTACTAACCTTTTTAGGGTTCCATACTCAACAAGGAACCCTTATACTTTGTTTCGCCATGTCCTACACTACAAGT
Organism: Xanthia togata; assembly: GCA_963853775.1. NCBI lineage: Eukaryota > Metazoa > Arthropoda > Insecta > Lepidoptera > Noctuidae > Xanthia > Xanthia togata. The sequence continues at coordinate 17,495,239 of OY970809.1, forward strand.
GGGGATGTTTTTTTTCTCTTCTATCCCATGGTGTAGGGCACTGTAGGGTGTCGTTGGAAAAGTCGTTCAAAAATATTGCGAGTTTGTGAGAAACATTTTTTGATTCTGGGATCCATTTGCGAAATATTAAGCTTTAAATTACAAATTTTTATTACAAGTCCCCTCCGTCTGCCAGCTAAACGGTTGGTTCTGTATATGTAAGTGGAAAATTCACAGCAATCTGACGAAATTAAAAGGAAAACTATTACAGCTAAGTAGGCTCTACAAGTAAATGAGTAATAGGTAATCGACCAACTTAAATTAAGTTACTTTAAGTTCTTCCATACGAAATGTATGGGAGAACATGTTTTTCAACTACAATGTTAAGTTTTTTCTTGCGATAATATCATCCCGAATACGGAACCCTTCATTGTGCGTGGTCCGACACGCACTTAGCCGGTTTTTTTAGGTATTAACTTACCTGGAATTAATTAAAGTAGGTAAATTATTATGTTTTGATAGTCCTAGTCTATTTACATATTCGTTTTTAAGGCTACTTCCTAGCAGGGGCCGCCCAGTATGATCAATACGGGTATTTATTCGGTTACAACGTCTTTTTTTTACAATAATTTATAAAGGTTACCTTAAATTGAATACAACCAGTATTAATACCGGTTACCGAAATAAAAATTACCTCCATATTACACGTGCCGTCGGCATTACTTAGTCAAAGGGCGCGCATCACCTGTATGTACCTATTGTATGTGTAATAACCGGTATTAAAACGGTACCTAACTTAAAGAGAAGTAACATGTTTATTATTTTTGTATTGCATTAGGTGGTTAGCTATAGCTAGTGACCTTGACATTGATCATATTATTTTTTGCCTGAACAACCGGCAGCAAGTTCGTCATGCTCCCTTAGATTTCACTGCTGCGGTAGCATCGGGGGTCGGGTTGCCTCCTTCCGAGTCCTTCCCTCAAATATGGGAGGGGGGTAGTGGCTGATCTTTGCGTTATGCTCGTGAACGGGTGCTGCTTGTGGTGACTGGTCGTCTTGTTGATCATGGTTTTGTTATTGTTATTAGTAATTAACTGTTTATTTATTTTACCTCGATGGTCCTAGTTTATCAATTATAACTTCTAGTTACAGCTTGTAAGCGGGCACGCCCTTTATGCCTGGAGGCTGGAGTATAGATCTCGATGTTTTTGGTTGGTATATTGTCGTGTGCTAGCTGTCATATGGCTATTAATTTATAATTTAAATTATGTTTAGTCTTGCGTAATGTAAATTATCTTGTATACTATTGTATAGAATCATTTTTTTTTTCTTCTGAACAGACGGCTGTGCTGCTGGGGAGTTTGTTGCGCCACTTCTTCTTACCAGCAAAAGCACTAGGAAGTTGTGAAGGGTGGGCGTTTTGGGGGACTGTCTTATGTAATTTTGACGTTCGAAAAGTGCTGATTCTCAGCTTAGTTTGAATAAATGACTTGAATTTAGATATTTTTTTTAGTCTCTTTTTTCTGCCGTTCTCGATATTATTGGTTGGTATATTGGCGTGTTTTGGTTGGTAATTTATAATTTAAATAATGTTTTGTGTTGCATAATGTATATTATTGTGCATCTATTAAATAGAATCATATTTTTCTAACTGAACAGACAGCTTACTGCTGGCGAGTTTGTTGCGCCACGTGAAGGGTGGGCGTTTTGGTGTACTGTCTTATGTAACTTTGACGTTTGAAAAGTCTCAGCCTAGTTTGAATAAATGACTTTTGAATTTTGAATCTTGGTTACCCAGAAAGCGGTAACCTTAGTCGTATAAGTAACCAAAATTCTTCGATACCAGGGGGCCAACCACCACCTCTTTAACTAGTTCACTGTCCACAAAGTAGACACAATAGTTAAACAATCAACCTGAAACATATGTGGTTCATGGGACAGGGAATGGGTTAAGCATATTATTTTGATATTACTTCAGTGCGAGAAAGAAGTGGAGCTATACAGGACGTCTAGCTCCATCTCTTTCCTACGCTCAAGTAAGACTAAAATAATACTGCTAAAAGAGGTGGCGGTATGGCCCCTGTACAGTAATCTGGTTTTCGGTCCCTGCTCCTATACCTCCTTCCTTTAATACCTTTAAAGGTGCAGTAGTAAAATTAAATTACTTACTTTTTTATGATAATGGCTGATTTTATTTCCTTATATTATAATAACCGAATATAATTATTATTATTTAATGTTAGGTATACATTTAATTAAATTATTAGTTTAGCTGAGAGTTTATTTGCCTTATCCATGAATTTATTTGTATATTTGATGCACGCCAGCGCCATGTTGTTGAGCCAGAGCAACGCGCGGTATAACCATATTAACCATGGGAAATTCTGTTTTTTTCTGGGCAATTTTTTTCAGATAGTGTGTATAATCGTCACTGCTGGATTAGGATGAACATTTTGTCTAATTTTATGTCTTTTCAAATTTCAGGTAAGAGCTAAACGCAGCGACTTGAAGTCGAAGAAACGCATCAAAGAGATGGGCATGGCGTCCCAATGCGACAGCTCTGTGGCCGTAGTCGTGGGCGGCGGCCCGTCCGGCGCCACTTGCGCCGAAACCTTGCGCAGCGAGGGGTTCAAGGGCCGCATCACCATGGTCGCCAGGGAAAACTACCTGCCCTACGACAGAATTAAGGTCTCCAAGATAGGAACGGTCACCGACATCGATAAACTACAAGCAAGGTCTCAACAGTATTATGACGACTCTAATATCGAAGTACTAAAAGGTGTGGATGCCACCAAAGTAGACACGGAAGAGAAAATTGTGCACTTAAGTAATGGAAACAAACTACGTTACAATGCGTTATACATCGCTACTGGCTCCAGTCCACGTGTACCAGACATTCCAGGTATCGAACTACAAAATATTTTCACGGTCCGAAACTTTGATGATTCAGTGAACATCCTGAACACACTAGGATCTAACAAAGATAAGGATGTTGTAGTATTAGGTTTGAGTTTTATTGGGTTAGAAACCGCGTCGTCCTGTAATGATAAAGCTAAGTCAATGACTGTTGTTGGCAAGGACACATCACCACTTGGCTCAATATTCGGTAATGAAATTGGCCGTAGCTTACAAAAGTTATTTGAAGATAAGGGCATCAAATTTCAGTTTGATACTACAATAGTCAAATGTAACGGCGAGAACGGAGTCATAAAATCGGTAGAATTGGCCAATGGAACCACACTTCCTGCTGACATGCTGATAATGGGCGTGGGAACAACATTAAACACAGGTTTCTTAAAGGACAGTGGAATATCAATGGCGGGAAATGGTGCGGTCAATGTGGATGATAAACTGGAAACCAATATTAAAAATGTGTACGCCGGCGGCGATATCGCCCTGGCACCCGTTTTCGCCCATGGTAATAAACATCTTAGCATAGGACATATTGGTCTAGCTCAATACCATGGTAGAGTTGCTGCTTTAAATATATTAAAGAAAGAAACTCCCTTGAAGACAGTTCCGTTCTTCTGGACCATGCTGTTCGGCAAGTCTATCCGCTACGCTGGTTGCGGTAAATCTGCAAGTACTCAAGTCGAAGGAGATGTAGACGCCCTGAAGTTTGTCATATTCTTCTTTGATGAGTCTGATAAAGTGATTGCGGTAGCTTCGTGTATGAGAGATCCAGTTGTTGCTCAATTTGCGGAGTTCATGCAGCAAGGCAAGACATTACACAAGAAGGATCTCAAAGATGATCCTTTTGCGTGGACCAAAATTAATATTAACTAATCAAAATTTCTGATACCTATCTATAAACTCGACCAATAGCTATTGTTTTTCGAAGGGTGTCTGTTTACTTATCAGATTATATTCTTAAAGCTCGAAGCTCTATATATCTAATTCTACATAGAGATATTAATATTAAAACTATAAATGTATGTCTGTATAGTATACGTGCTTTCATTGTATTTTTCAAGGACTAAACTAAACTTGTTTTTGCTATGGCTTCAAATTAGAAGTTGGAAAATATCATTTGCAAATATTATCAATCAGTGGCGTGTCGGTCAAAAATATTGCAAGCTGACAAATTTCTTACAATAAAATTTTTCTAAAATTTCTTAAAAAAAAAACAGCCAAGTGAGGGATTGACTACTTTTAATATGTTCTACCTACATGGTAACACCATTATTATAATTATGGTTAGAAAACCCCAGCATCAGTACGTAATTAACAAAAAAAAAAAAATGTCATATGCGCCATCTATATTAATGAATGCGCGTAATCACACCGCTTAGCCGAATATTTTCACCATAATTCATATTCGCTTGTCAAATGCACAAATTATCAATCAACATCCTTATTGATGGCTCCCAAATTATCGATTGGTTGTTCTATTGCCGTACGCATCATTTTATTAGTCTAATTTATGTCGATTGAAAATGTTAACATGAGATAATACGTATAAAATTTTAAAACACTAATAACACCTAATGAAAAATCTCTGCGATAAGAACATTATTGTTTTGTGATCTCAATGAGATGTAATATAATAAGATGGTTTGTTTTTCAGTGGTTTAAGCTGCAATTCAGCATAAATGTACTTACCAATGTATCAAGAAATGTAAACGTTTCTATAGCAATTTGTAGGCGAAAACTGCGCGACAAAGAACGGTAAGGCAAGCCAGATCAGAAGCCCACGAGTGTGAGCGAGAAGGCGCATTGAATGCATTGTATTGGCGCGTAATTGTGGCGACAAAGCGCGGAATTTAAATTTTATTCCTACGATAAATGATTGAGTTCAATGAGTGTGTAGATCAGGCAACCAAGCCCAGTGCGTGCGGCAGAAAAAGTGGGAATTTCGAAATTTGATTATTTCTATGACATGCATACATGATTGAGTTCGAGTTCATTGGCTGTTTTTTTTATTGGTAGTCTTAGGTTTGTTCTTGTGAATTAGGTATGATTTTATTAGGACAAGTCGGGCTTTTTGCCTTTTATGAATGTACCGCCACTGCCCACAATATCATTTTAAATGCCCATAAATTCGAGACTTGAATCTCTTCTTTTATTAAATGTATAATTATCTATTTGTTTCATTTCTATAGTACAGTAGGTATAGTATTCGTGTCGAGATTGTTTTATTTCATGATTATGAAACAAATCATGGCCCTAATTAATAATACTGCATTTGTGTGTAAAATGTAGGTAGATTGCTCTGTCCAGTGTGTATTTTGATTTAGATGTTCGCATTTTTCTTGGGAAAAATGTATTTTATTTATGTATGCATAATGCGTGGTCATAATTGATATCGAATTAACCTGTGTGGTAAGCATTTGAGGAAAACTAATTTTAATTGAATAAGTTACTATTATTGTTGTAAGCTTGTTTAAATTTAAAATGTTTTAACTGTATTATTACAACAATAATAAAGTACAAAAGGTGAAAAAAAGCATTTTATATAATTATAAATGCAGTACTTACTTGTCATTAAGAAAATAAGTTTTAAACGTAATTAAGTACTTACGGTACACTTAAACACTCTTGTGTTAATTCACAGTTATTAAAAAAATTACAAAGTAGGTACCTACTAAGATAGGTAGTTATCAGGTGTTTATCACGGTGCAGTTTTAAAATATAAGTACTCAGTTGATGTTTCCGATTATTGATATTGTTAAACGAAACATCACAGTTATTAATGCTGTCGATTTAGTTACCAACTGAAGTAGTTTTTTTTTGTTTTTACACCCTACAAGGTTAAAAAATAGCCTAAATTTACAGTGTCGTAATGTAATAATTTATACCTTTCGCTACTGATTGCAATCCCATTTTTTAATAATATTTTTAAGGGTTCGCTTTACCTTGTGTCCAATCGCGATTATTTTTTAATAAATTCCATTAATTTTGGTGGATCCTCATAATATTTATTTAAAACATTGGACTTACAAAGTCATGTTACTCAGTATGACACTCCCGGGATCCATAAGTACGAATTTATTAAAACTTCGTTTGTCAAAATCGCCCGTTGTGGTCAGCCATACATACTTATGTTTATATGATACAAACACGCGTGTATAACTAACGTGCCAAGCACAAAATAATAAACACCATAATAGAACACTTGCAAAATTATATTATTGATGAATGTGTGTTACAATAAATTGTACATGTAATGTGCTATTTACTTAGTATTTAATTTGCTGTAGGATGTGTCCGATCCGTATGGTAATTATTCAAAGGGAAGAAGTAAGGAAGCTACATTTATACCAACTAGGGACGGCGCAGACCTGGCGAAGCGCAGTAAACCGCGATTTTCCCTGTCAAATGAACATCAACATTGAGCCTCTTAAAATAAAGTTGAAAATAAATAACCTTAACCGTGTACCTTTTTCAGCGTTTATGCTTTCTCGGAATATTGGAACTTATTTATTTTCAACTTTATTTCAACTAAAGCAAGGTTGATCTTTATTTGCCAGTGAAAACCATGCTGCACAGCACCCTGCCAGATGTGTGCTGACCTTTTATGGATATTGATTATTTAAGTTAATTCAAGCAACATTACTAAATAATTAAACAGTCGCCGTGAACCACGCATAGGTTCAGGAGAGGGACAAAATTGTTAGTAGTGTTATTTATTCACTTGAGAATGAGAAGAAAACCAACTTTCATCCAGTGTGTCCTTATCCACCACTCCACCAGATCTTTGATTGAACATTGTGTTTAACAAATAGATCTGAAACTGCAATGATAACTGGCTTTCTTTCTTCCTACCTTATGTCATTATTGTGAACCCTCTACTATGCTTGATAAAATCCTACTTATTGATGTGATATTGGTTGCCTCTAGATTTATGTACATATTTTGAATAATAAAAAATTGTTTATTGAATTATTTTTTTGTATTAATTATTATTAATAATACATGAACGTTTGGTACATGGATGGGTGACCATCTTTACATACCAAGACCCCTACGTGCCTCTTCTTCTCGTGTGGTTAGTAAACTAATCTAGTGTCAGAGTTTTAAAGCCGCCCACGGGCCTCTGACTTGGCTTCACATGCCATCGAGAAATATCTCTCAGGCATGCCGGTTATCTCACGATGTTTTCCTTCACCGTTTTTTTGAGCAAGTGATAATTATTTAATACGCACATGAATCCGAAAAGTCAGAGGTGCGTGCCTTGGGTTCGAACTCGAGACCTACTACGACTTGTCAGTCTGACGGTCACACCACTAGGCTATCAACCGTTTAAACCGTTGCGTTGGTCGCGGCTGTCATTTCTAGATCTTTGATAGTTGTTAAGGTTCATCAGAAGCCCGAAAGTCTCACAACTTGATAGGCAAAATTTAGAAAGGTAGGTAATTGTTTTTTTTTTTTGGTGATTTATTATCAAATATCTTCTCCCGCTCTGGGCGGAGCTGGGAGGGCGTGTCAGACTCTTACTGACTGAAACCCACCCCGTGTTCCTTCAGTTGCCTGTACGTTGTAAGGGGCCGCGGTATCCTTTTCGGACTTCCCGCGACCCCCGGCAGGCAGCGGACCCTTCCAGTTCTCTCTGCGTCGGGGGTCGGATAGCTCCTTCCCTCAAATATGGCGAGGGGGGTAATGGCTGATCTTTGCGTTATGCTCGTGAACAGGTGTTGCTTGTGGTGACTGGTCGTCTTGCTGATCATGGTTTTGTTATTGTTATTAGTTATCAACTGTTTATTTATTTTACCTCGATGGTCTTAGTTTATCATATAAACCTTCCAGTTACAGCTGTATGTATATAGCTTTATGTAAGCGGGCACGCCCTTTATGACTGTTGGCTTTTATTTAGATATTGTTTACGTTGAGTATTTATTTTATTTAATTTCTGCTTGAGTACAGTTCTCGATATTTTTGGTTGGTATATTGGCGTGTGCTAGCTGACGTATGGCTATTAATTTATAATTTAAATTATGTTTAGTCTTGCGTAATGTAAATAATTTTGCATACTATTATATATAATAATTTTTAGGGTTCCGTAGTCAACTAGGAACCCTTATATGTAGTTTCGCCATGTCTGTCTGTCCGTCCGTCCGTCCTCGCTTAATCTCTGTGACCGTTAGCACTAGAAAGCTGAAATTGGGTACCAATATGTATATCAATCACGCCGACAAAGTGGTAAAATAAAAATTGGAAAAAAATGTTTTATAAGGGTAGCCCCCCTATACGTAGTGGGAAGTGATTTTTTTTTAAATTTCAACCCTAACATGTGATATATTGTTGGAAAGGTATTTAAAAATGAATAGGGGTTTACTAAAATCATTTTTTGATAATGTCAATAATTTCGGAAATAATCGCTCCAAAAGTAAAAAACAATGTGTGTGTGTCCCCTCTAACTTTTGAACCATAAGTTTAGAAAATATGAAAAAAATCTGAAAAGTAGAACTTTATGACTTTCTAGGAAAATTATTTTGAACTTGATGGAAACAACAGATTTTGTACAAAAATAACAAAAAGTTGTACAAAATAATTTCTGGACTAAGTTTGTAGTATAATCGTATATGCAAGCAGGAACACTTATTGTGACGGACGGGAAACTACGGAACCCTACACTGAGCGTGGCCCGACACGCTCTTGGCCAGTTTTTTTTTTTCTAATTGTACAGACAGCTGTTTTTTTTTTTTTTTTTTTTATCTAGGGCATCTCGTAGCTCACCTCTGAGGTGATGACTACTTAACCGGTCAATCCTGCGGCTGCCTTAAGCTACTAACTTAAAGCCTCCAGCCAGGGGCAAAACTATTCTAAATTAAAACTAGGCGAACGCTCGCTAAGGGCACCCCCTGTGGGGTACGGACCTCGGCTTAGGGCGTCGCTGGGGGGAGGACAGCAAGTTGGGACAGGCTGGATCAAAGATGATTCATTATTATTAATCGGGGAATTTAAGACTACATTTCTCAGCAAAACGCGGGCTGGCGCTTCTGCGAGCAAGGGTCGGTGGGAAGTATTATTTACTCGGGCGGGTCGCGATCGCGGAGGACCTCGGCGGCGAGGTCGGAATGCGGGTCGGTGTCTGTGTTTCTTGTGCACTGTACTTGTGGCCCTATTGCTCTCCTGAAGGAGGGTTATGGGGTCGTCTGGGTCGGTGAGGATTTGCCTTGGGCGGCGGGTCTGACTGATTCTACTCGTGACATAATTGGCGGCCTCGACAACCAGAGGGTTGCGGTGTTTGGCGGCGGACTCAAAGAAACGCTTGGAATTGCGTTTGAGAAATTGGTGGATTGTGGGGATACTTAGGTCGAGATGGAGGATCTCGTTCCTAACGTACCAGGGGGCACCGGTGATTTTCCGGAGAAATCTATTTTGGAGCGTTTGCATCCTATGAATATGGCGGGGTTTTGCGTGTGCAAATACGGCTCCCGCATAGGTCATGATGGGACGAACGCACGCCGTGTACGTACGCAATTTGCACTTAAGTGACATTTTGCTACGTGCATTCAGGACAGAGTGGAGTCTACCGAGGACGAAAGCGGCTCGCGAGCGGACCTGCTTTATGTGCTCACTGAAGGTGAGATGCTGATCTAGGACGACACCTAGGTATTTGGCTCGCTTCTCCCAAGGGATAGGCTTGCCGAACATGGTGATGGGTCGGGGGGGTTTGAACCTTTTTCGCAGTTTCCTAAAGAGAACCGCTTGGCTTTTATCCGGGTAGACTTCGATCCTCCACTTTCTAAACCAGGTGCCGAGCATGTCGACTGAGGTCTGGAGAGTGTGGGCTATCGAGTCAGTGCTGGTACCCTTGTAGTAAATGGCCGTATCGTCTGCGAACAAAGCCAACTGCGCCCTTTTACTCTTTGGGATATCGCTCGCTGGTGAAAAGCGTGAAGATTAGGGGGGAGAGCACAGAGCCTTGAGGGACTCCTACGCGGATAGGACGAGGGGAGGATATCGCTCCTTCGATACGGTAGCGGAAGGTGCGGTTTGACAAAAAGTCCCGTAAGATGAGCACGAGACGATCCGGCACACCGAGTTTGTAGAGCTTAACAGACAGCTGTGCTGCTGGGGAGTTTATAGCGCCACTTCTTCTTCCCAGCTAAAGCATTAGGAAGTGGTGAAGGGTGGGCGTTTTGTGGGACTGTCTTATGTAACTTTGACTTTCGAAAAGTGCTGATTCTGAGGCTAGTTTGTATAAATGACTAGAATTTTGGTTATTTGAGAACCTCGACGGTGGAACCATGAAAACACATGGCCTCGGACTAGCGCAGGGCCACCTCGAGTCCCAATTGCCGGATTCTGTCGACGATTGTCGCAACCCCGCGTGTCGCTAGTTCGGCCGCCGCCTGGTGCGACCTCCCCTGCGCCAGGACCAACGTGCCCTTAGCGTAACAAACGACGCTGACGCCGCTAGGGAGGTCGACGCGAAGCGCCGTCGTATCCGATATCCCACAGATGCGGCCCCAGGACCGAGCCCTGTGGGACACCGCGACATCTCTCACCGGTTCCATTCTCCCTGGTGACCGGGGTAGATGACGGCCCTGCCCGTCAAATAGGCCTCGATCACACGACAGAGGTAGGTCGGCATCCGGTCATACCGGAGTGCCTCCCTAATGCAACTCCAGGGCAGGGTATTGAAGGCATTCGGGCCACAGCACTCCTCGTCGTGAGGGCCCGCACGCCGCATGGCATCTGTAGCGGTTACACCGCCACATACGAACTACGCATCAAGACATGACGTCACACAAATCGTGCATCGCGCAATTAGAAAATTTATGATTAAATGTAAATAAATGAATTTGAATTTAGAGTATACCGCGCGAACGACATATATAAGACTATCCGACATCAAAATTTGGGCAGTCGGCCCGCCAGACACAACACCCGTCTGGTCGGAGGATCCTCCCTTTTCTATGGTGGATGAGTGAACTTTACACTCCGTTCTTCATACCCCTAAACATCCACCAAAGAGCACCTCCTGCGGAAACCAAACTGGCTCTCCGCCAAATCCGGCCCCACCCGCACTAGCCGCCCGACGAGGCGGTCTGCAATGACGCTTTCAAAGAGCTTGCCCATCTTGTCGAGCAGCACAATGGGCCGATTAGCGGACGGAGGGCGCGCCGGCTTCTTGATGAGGACCAGTTTCCCCGTCTTCCAAGGAAGTGGGAACCGGCCCCTCCAAGCATGCGCTTATGAGCCCCCTTAGTCGAGGCCCGACAGCCTCCAAGGCCAGGACCCGGGCATTTCCACTGGGGCGGTATTTTTGGCATTCAGCCTACGTACCGCCCACTCTCATCTCTACCTCGGTCACCTCCGGAGCATCGTCATCTTCGTCGTGTGGTCCGCATCGGGCAACGAAGTAGCCATGGGCGGGGAGGTACGTTCCCCTCTCGAAGGGAATAGAGCGCTCATCACGTCCCCCACAAGCTGGGGCCAGAGACTGCGTCAGCGGGGGAGCCCATGGGCGGAGTTTCTCCCGCACCATCTTGTATGGGCGTCCCCACGCGGGTCAGTCCCCTGGCCCGCAGGATCTCCGCTTGGAGGGCGCTCGTCGCCGCTCTGTACCCCTCGTACAGCTCCACCTGAATGGCTTACGTATCTGGAGGGCGAATGAGCCTGCGGTGCCTGATGTATCGGCGTCTCGCAGCAACGCACGCATTGCGCAGTGTCGTCAGCTCTTGCGACCACCAGTACACCTGCGCGTGGCACGTCCGCGCTGAACCCGGGGCATTACCGCGTCACATATTTCGAACATGTCCTCCCGGAACCACTCGCGCCTCGTCGTTGATATCAGCAGGCCTATCCGGTGATGACACCCAGGCCTGCACGATCGAGGCATCGAGGCTTCCAGGAGGAGCTCCCGGTCCAGCTGCTTCAGCGCCCACCGCGGACCACTCGCGGCCTGTCGGACCGGCGCGCTCGAGGTCTGGGTTTGATACCTTGCTTGGGTTACATTATTATGAATTTTGCAGGAATCTCGACTTAAAAAAAAATGCCCATGTTACTCACTGATAATGTAGCTTTCTATAGGTGTTTTTTTTTTATTGGTTATTTATTTTTGAGATTATCCAATAAAAAACAAACTTACAAAAATCGAATCTTTTCTCTATAAAATATAATTATTATTAGTATTAGTATAGTAGATGACAAATAATAGTTTTCTTTCGGGTTTACATTGTGTTTTATTTAGAATTACTAGTTACTGCTACATAAAAATAACCTATTTAGATTATCACTAAATTACATTATGTTTCAATATTTACAATAATAATTAATCCCAGGATTCTTTGACACGTAAATGTTGTAGCCTCTCATAAAGTGTAACGTCTTGTTTGAAAATTCTTCTTGTTTTATCCAATATTTTTTGTTTATTCATTTCTGGTTTTCCAAGGGCTTTGGTATGACCGGCACTTTCAGCCTGAAAATATTTATTGCATGTATGTAGATAATTATTCTGTAGAATTAATTAGTTAACAAAACATGCGAAAATTAATAATATAAGAAGGTGGTAGTGAAGTGTACATTATAAATAAAATAACAGGTTATGTTCATAAGACTCGCACAGCCAGACAAATTAACATAGAAACTTGAATTATTGACAGTAGTTGTAGTTTATAATGAAAACAAATGGGTGTACAAAGAAAGGATTTTGCGAATATCTACCCTTAGCAGGAGAAGTTAAATAAAGGGGGGCCAAAAAGGGGGAGATTGTTTAAATGGAAAATGTATTCTTTTGTTATAAAACTTGAAACTTGGCATGAATCATATAAATGTGTACCTACATAAGTAAATAAAAAAGTTTGACACTATATATTTTTCAAAACGATTCTCGAATTGGTTTAGAGGGTGTGGCATAGATTTCCATTGCCGTCCAACGAGTTGGAGGTTGATATTTGATTTACAGAAAGGTTACATGATTATAAGCACTCACGCAAAGTTTCAACAGCGGAGATGTGTACTTTTTGAGAAAAAAAATATTGAAATATCAAACCGCCGAAGGCGACCAACAAGCCGAAGCTGCGGAGGCGAGGATGAATGCCTGCGGTTTGTTACGCAAGGGTGTAGAGGCTGCTCTTCCCGCAGTGCCGGAGAAGGTGCAGTTTCAAAATAGATACAGAAATCCCTCTGAATCAGTGAACCTTCTTTTGTTTTTTGATGAAGTGGGTTCCCTCCTTCTGTAGGGGGGAACCTCCCTTCCCCCAAGGGGTCCCCTCTGGTTTTTTAAACTTATTATTAATTTTAATTCCTAAAATGAGGGAAATTTCCTCAGAAATAAAAATTTAATAAAACTCAAAAAGCGGGGGAACCGCAACTTTTCCTTTTAAGGGGGGGTAGTATCCCTCCCCCCCCACCCTAAATTCGTTGGACGGCAATGGAAATTCGTACCCTTTACGATTTGGGAAAGTACAAAATCCGCGCGGACGAACTCCCGAGCGAAGTGCTAGTTAAATACAAAGAAAACATACCTCTGACAGATACGGATAGCGTAAATATAACATATTTTGTTCTTCGATAGCGAATTCGTGTTGAATTTTCCGTAAGTGTTTCGGTTCTACTTTTTGTACTAGCCGATCTTTTCCTCTAAACAAATGTCCATTTGGTAAACGATTACGGCGAAAAAGCACAAGGGATAGTTTCATGTTAAGTGTGGGAAGGTGAACAGCAGTATTAGATGATTATTACAGAGAATTGGAATTACTCAGATTGTAAAATGTTACACAAATAAAAATCTGAGTAGCTGACTGGTGAGTGGTGACTTTTGACACTTTTTTTTTTTTTTTTTTTTTTTTTTTTTATGGCAATAGCTTTAACTTTTTGCCAACGACGATAAAAGTTAGGGAAACGAATAGGAATAATAAAAACAGCGAAACACGGAGAAGGAGTAAGGATCAGATAAGGATTATAATATAAATACAAGGAACATAATATTATTTATAATTTTACATTGTTGTGAAGAATAAAAGAAGATAATAGATTATAAAAAAGAAGTGGATACATAATTAGACAAGATATACGGGTAGGGAATGGAACTTTTAAGGACACCAAGTCATTAAGGAATGAGGAGCGATCAAGCAACGGACAGGAGAAGAAAATGTGATCTAGGTCACCCGTATCTGTGCCGCATTCACAAGTATCGCTAGACACAATGCCAAGTCTAGCCAGATGAACGGGAGTACATACATGGCCCAAACGCATTCGAATAATTATGGAACAAATCAATTTATTACATTTTGCACGGAAAAACCACGGTTTTGTAGGAATAGAAGGCTGCAGATTAAAATAGTACCTACCTTTTGTTTGGTTATTATCAGCCCAAAGCCTATTCCAGGAATCCTGAAGATAGACTCTGGGAAGAGTAACAAGATCCTGACAATAATTCTGGTATGGATGCCTGTCGCCATCGCTAACTGCTTGGTTAGCAAGTTGATCCGCTTTGTTATTACCAGGAATGTTTCTGTGGCTCGGAATCCACACAAAGTTTACTGAAAGACCCAACTGAACACATCTATATAATAAATCTCTGATTTCTAAAATAATAGGCGAGTTATTCTTTGACGTAAACGGAAATCTAATAAGAGCCTGCAAAGCGCTCTTGGAATCAGAAAATATTATTGATTTTCCAAGTTTCAGAAGTACTATGTATTCAACAGCTTTAAAAAGGCCATAACATTCCCCAGTAAATACAGTTGCTTCTGGGGGAAATTTAATTTTTTGTATAATTTTAAACTGGGCATGGTAAACGCCCACACCCACGTGGCCAGAAGAAGGGTGTTTTGATGCATCAGTATAAATGTGATGGTGTTCATTCCAAATACTATTCTTATAAATATTAAAAGAAACATTTACAGAACTGTCACATTTATCTAAGCTCAAATTCAAAAGAATATTAGGAGTGGATATTAAAGCATTAAAATTACATTTAAAAAGCGGAAAAATGATAGATCGATATTTAGGGGCTTCTATATTAATAAATTTACTAAAACTCTTGATTAGACAAGGATGCTTTTTACGAGCCCAGTAAGCAGATGACTCAATGCAGTCATAAAGTTGTTGAAGTTTGTCATAAAGGGGGTGGTTAAGAAATTGAAATGATCGAAATAAGAATTTGTCTGCCAAGTATTGACGGCGAAGATGTAACGGAGGATCACAACACTCTACCTGCAGAGCATTGATGGGACTAGATCGCATGGCACCAGAGACAATTCGCAGAGCTTTAGATTGTATAAGATCTAACTTTCTGAATGCCATAACATTACCAGGATCTAGTAAAAATGTACCATAATCTAGGATGCTTCTAATTAAGGCGTTATATAATAGTTTCATACAAAAAGGATGTGCACCCCACCACACTCCTGAGAGGCATCTTAACATGTTAAGAATACGCTCGCATTTATTAACAATAAAGTCACAGTGAGCGCTACCTGTTAATTTAGAATCTAACATTACGCCCAAAAACCTGCAACTATCCTTAACTGGAATTTCATTTCCATTAAAAAATATTGAAATAGGAGGAGGAAGTCGTGACCTCGTGAATAAGACAATTGAACTTTTTTCAGGAGATAAGTCAAGTCCATTGTTGTCTAACCAAGATTTAAAATTAGACAAAGATTGCGACAGAAATGTACAAGCTCGGTCCACGGAATTGTCACTGCAATATATTAACAAATCATCAGCATACTGAAGAACACTTACATTATTTAAAGAAGAATTTAAATCATAAGCATATATATTAAACAGAATAGGACTGAGAACTGATCCCTGAGGGAGGCCCTTCCAGACCAGACGAGACATAGAATGCCCATCAGGAAGTTTAAGCACAATGCATCTTTCAGAAAGCATGTTTATTATAAAATTAGAAAGTAATACTGGAACATTAAGTAATAATAGTTTTCTTTTAATATAGTTAAAATAACATTATCATAGGCGGAATTTATATCAAGGAAAGCAGCAATAACTGACTGGTTATAGGAAAAGGCTAATCGTATATCCGACACAAAAATACTTACACTATCAATAGTACTTTTACCACGCCTAAAACCAAATTGGGACTCGCCTAGAAGACCATTATGCTCAACAAACCATTCTAAGCGATTTTTAACAAGATGTTCCGTAATTTTCATTAAAACGGATGAAAGAGCTATTGGCCGATAGGCTGTATAATCTGACGGACTCTTATTGGGTTTCAGAACGGGGAGAACTTCTTGACATTTCCAAGAGGTGGGGATATTACCGGATAACATGACAGAATTTATGATTGATAAAAAATAAGATAAAGAATCATCACTAAGATGAGAAACAAAAGAATACGGAATTCCGTCCAAACCAGGAGCGGAATCCTTAACGTGTGATAGTACACCTCGGAGTTCTGTGAGAGAAAAGGGACAATTTAAATCTGAAGGATTTTCAAGATTGAAGTTAGACAACAGTGGTGTATGAATTATTATATTCTCAGGGACATAAGGCGGGGCTAATTTATCTAAAAAATGATTTCCTAAAATAGGCGAGATAAAAGGTGGGTTTGATTCCTTAAAAGCTGTCCTAAATCTTCTGATGTTTTGCCATACAAGCGATGGTTTCACATCAGGAGAAATAGATAAACAAAAGTTTTTCCAACCTTCATATTTCTTATTCTTTAACAAAACAGAAGTCTCTGACATAATTTTTAACAAATTATCAAAGTTTTCAGTGGAGGAATATTCACAATATGTAATTTCAGCTTCTTTTCTTTTTTTAACAGCTGCCGTACAATCTTTATCCCACCAAGGAGGAGAAGGAATAAAACCTAGCGAACTATTTTTAACTGGGAAAATGTTATTAGCAACATCAATAAAGGCTCTGGCTAGTTCTTCTGCACAAAGAGATTCAGAACCATTAGTGACATTAGGTAATGAGTGAATTTTGAGTTCTAAAAGATTCCTATATAAATCCCAATCTACATCATTGAGTTTAAACTTTAACCGAGGAGGCAAGATATGTGATGATTTGTTATTGTTACAGATAGGGAAAGAAATCAATATGGGAAAGTGGTCACTACCAAAAGTAGAACTAAGAGGATTCCAAGTTAAAGAAGAAGCAAGGTTGGCTGTAGTGACTGATAAGTCAGGGGCACTGGGCCCTTCTCCAGGACGAGACCTACGAGTAGGGCGACCGTCATTTAGAATACATAAATTACATGAATCAAAAACATTAATTAGATCATTACCGTAACTGTTAGATGAAGAATAACCCCAGGATTCATGTCGACAGTTGAAATCTCCCAGAATCACGAAGGGTTTGGGTAAAGTCGAAAAAATATGACTTATTTCATTAAAAAGAGAGGAATAAGGATGAGGAATGTAAAGAGATACAAAACAAATGTTTTCCACTATAACAGCGATGATAGAAAAATCATTGCTGTGAGAAGAGATAGGAAAAAAGGAAAAGGAAAGAGGGTGTTTCACCAGTATGGCTACTCCACCATGACCATCTGAACGGTCTTCTCTGAGACATGAGTAACCACGAAACTTTAATAAAGAATCTGGTTTTAACCATGTCTCTTGTAAGGCACATATAGATGGTTTATATTTGTTTAATAAATGAATGAGATCACTTTTTTTACGAATTACACTCTGGCAGTTCCATTGAAGGACTTGATCCATTATTGTTTGATTTAAATAGTAAGGAAATTGCATTAATTACCAGGGCAGCGTTGGACGGTGAAATACCATTAGATTGACTAAGGGATTTAATGAGAGATATAATTAAATCAATTACAGAAGTATCATTTGAGTTTTCATTTGACTTAGAGATTAAAGCACACCCATTAGAAGGCTGAGGAATAGCAAAGTTACTAATAATCTCTTGATGGGCAATTTTATCATAACCTTTAGATAAGGTAGGAGGAGAGCGGGGTTTTAGTGATACTGTTTTTTTGTATGATATATTACTGGAGTTTTTAGAAGAGGAACTCTGAGGTGGAGAGGCGAAAGTAGTAGGGGTAACATCTGGGGATGATAGCAACGCATCAACATAGGAGATTTGTGAAACTGGAGGATGAACTTTAGAAGCTTCTAAATATGAAATACAGCTCTTAGCCATTGACTCCTTAATGGCTCTCTGTCTTTCATATTCAAGGCATTTTTTATCTGTGGCTTTGTGAGAACCTTTACATAAACAGCACGTGATAAAATCTTCATGAACTGAACAGTTATCTCCGGAGTGATCTTGGCCGCATCTAAAGCATCTGGGTTTTGATCTGCATTGCAGTTTCACATGACCAAACCTACAACAATTGTAGCACTGGATGGTAGGATAAATATATAAATCTACAGGCAGTGCAGTGTAGCACATGAAAATTCGTTTGGGTAGTACCTGACCATCAAAAGTTAATACTATTGATTCAGTAGCTTTGAGTTGAGTTTGTCCATCAATAATTATTTTTCTTCTCAATCTCCTAACCTTGAGAATTTGCCCACATCCTATAGGAACAGAAATATTTTCTTTCACCTCTTCATCTGACCACTCGGATGGAACCCCTCTAACTATGCCCATTCTGCTGACAGAAAATGATGGGATGAACGCTTTGAATTTTTCTGTTTCTAAATTTGGGTTATCGACAAAAGAGTTAGCATCTTCAAACTTTGAAAATGAAATGGACAGTCTATTTCTTCCTATTCTTTTTAAACTTCCGTTGACAATGTTATTCACAGAGTTCCTTTTTATGAATCGACCGAAGGTAACTGGATGTAGAGTAACATTATCATCAGGAGATGAAAATTGTTTTTGGACGTGCACTACATATGGAGCTGCATCTGAAGATTTATATAATAGACGAGTAACAGGGGGCTGAGGAAGCGGGCGAGAGGCATCGTTCTGGCTGTTAACAACAGCAGTAGTTTGATTAAATACCGGATTAATATTTTCTTGAATATTTATTTTAGTCTGATGATCAATACATTGACAGTCACTTTCTTTGAAATCTGTTACATCAACGCGGCTTTTCCTACGTTTTTTTTTGTTACAGTGTCGGCAGATTTTTGGACGAGCTGAAGCTCTTTTACGACCACTAGAAACTTGGGATATGGAGCAGTCTGTATCCATGGTACTTCCCTCATCATTATTAGATGTTATTGTTATTACGTGGCCTATATCAGGGGGTAATCCCCCAGGATCATCTGGGGGATCCATCCCAGGACGGGAGAAAATTAAATGTTATGGACTTACCAGTTATGCAGAGATATATATACAAATTACACAAAAATATACACTAACTTATAATATATATACAAACTACCACTTATCTGATCGAAACCACTAGAAATTTGTACAAATAATTTAAAATTATAAAAAGTACGCGCGGTTTGTTTGACGTTTCCCGCCCTTTTCCCAGTATTAGCTTGCCGGTCAATCTCTCTCTCTGTTACACCTTTTGACACTTGAGTACTTGACTGACTTGACATTGACACCGACGGGCGACGTGAGGTTAGGTTATCCACAGAGTACATTTTTATATATCCACAGACTACTTATGGATATATCACAGAACACTTTTAGTGCATTGACATAATTTTATATATATACGTTTTCTCTTTACACATCTGACATTGACAGAATTGTCGACATCGGCACCATTGCCATAGAGAAAAATATAATAGAATAGACATAATTTTAAAGATACGATTTAGAAGTCATTGAGGTCAGTTGTCATCAAAGTTCGGTGTACAACTGAAGCCTGATGGTCACTGACCATGAAAAA
This sequence comes from Xanthia togata, assembly GCA_963853775.1. Lineage (NCBI taxonomy): Eukaryota > Metazoa > Arthropoda > Insecta > Lepidoptera > Noctuidae > Xanthia > Xanthia togata. The sequence continues at coordinate 17,514,905 of OY970809.1, forward strand.
GATAGCCAATAGCCCTGGGACAACTACATAGAGATACATACTACGGCATGGGCAAAAAAAATTGGGGATTTTCATTTTTATTGTGATTATTACACACGCAACGACTGTTGTCGCCGGCGACTCAGGCAGTCAGACGATTTCAAAATCAAAGTCCACGCACATTTTGATAGTCGCTGCGTTAGCTGTCTGTGTATGTACAGACGCCAGCACATCAACCTACTACAATCTGTCAAATTTATTTAATAGATTTTCGACTTTAAAGTAACGAAATAAGGTTCAAAGTTGATTGAGAAAAATTGACAGTTTCAGGTAGGTTAACGTGCTGGCGTCTGTACATCATACCTAACAGAGTGGCAGGGATATTGACGCGAAAACTGTTACCATGGATTCAGTACACAAACTACAATAATATAAAACTACAGTTTAACCTTTATAATACTGGTGTCTCATATTGGAGACAGATAACAATAAAATTCTATTGTGTCTGCTAATTGCGCGCGCGACAGATTAAAGGGTAATTCAGTACATTCTGAACGCCCGTGCCCACCCCTGCGTTGAAATTTAACGTCAGTAATTAATGGTCAGTTATTAAAAAAAAATCTGCTGTTTCATAGAAAACTGCGATACCTACGCGGTCAAAATGTATGGGACATTTTGCATTTTACATTTTTCATAACATCACAAAAGGTAAAAACGGAACCCTATAATTACTAAGACTTCGTTGTCCGTCCGTCCGTCTGTCACCAGGCTGTACCTCATGAACCGTGATCGTGATAGATAAACAGTTGAAATTTTCACAGATAATTTATTTCTGTTGCCGCTATAACAACAAATACTGAATACAGAAGTGCGAGTCGGATTCGCGCACGAACGGTTCCGTACCCTTATCTATAAAAACGGCAAAAAAAAATCATGTCTGTTGTTTATAACAGAATAAAATAAATATTAGGTTGGGGAAAAAGTCATTTCGCATTATAGAATGTATGAACTTGTAATAAAAAAAAAATCATTTTGGCTATAACTACACACATCAACACGGTCTAGGGATATTTCATACTCAATTAAATAACTCGAAAAGTACTGGCCGCATTGGAATCTTTTATACACCGATTTGTTTGTAATTTATCTCAGACTAATTCCAAATTAAAATTTTTGAAAATTCTTTTGTTTCGGTGGCATAAAAATGTCTTGATGTATAGGAGAGAGAATTTTCATTTGTGCGAAATTTAGAAAACAATACGAATTACGTTTAGTTACAGTTTTTTTTCATTTTTAAACGAAAGATAAAGTTAAAATTGAGGTATTGTAGCCATGCAACGCCGACATTTGACGAGGGCGGAGATGTTACGAGCTGTGGGAATGCTGGAAGCTGGATCTGTTCAGCGTAATGTTGCTGAGGCCATAGGGACCCATCAAAATGTAATTTCAAGATTGTGGACACGCTATCGTGCCACAGGTGAAGTAGCGGAGAGGCACCGGGGGCCAAGTCGCATCACTACCCCCAGACAAGACCGATTTTTGCAAATTACTGCGCGAGCTCAACCAAATGCAACGGTGACTCAATTGGTCCAAAGGCTGCGAGTGGAACACCAAGTGCTTGTGAGTGACCAAACTGTAAGAAGGCGACTGCATGAAAGCAATCTACGCTCTCGTAGACCACTCCGGGTCCCACCTTTACGGAGAGGCAATCGTGGACGACGATTAGAATGGGTTCGGAACCACGTGGACTGGGGCCGTGAGCAATGGTCCAATGTGCTGTTCACGGATGAATCCAGGTTCGGCTTCCATCCAGATTCACGAAGGACGCGTGTTTGGCGAGTTCCTGGACGATGGAGCCGTCTCCAGAACCATCAGGAAGTTCACCCATACCAAGGAGGAACAATTATGGTTTGGGCAGGAATTCGTCTTGGAGGACGGACGGATCTCGTTTGGGTGCGGGGCAATATGACGGCAGAACGATACGTCCAACAGGTGCTGGGGCCCGTAATCTTGCCCCACAGAACACAAATGAACGCGAACACACGGCGAGAACGGTAGCAGCTTGGTTACATACACATAATGTTAGGGCCTTAGACTGGCCTGCTCAATCGCCAGATCTAAATCCCATTGAGCATGCGTGGGATATGCTGCAAAGTAGAGCTCTGAAGGAAGTTCCTGAAAATCTGGCTACAGAAGATCAACTTTTTGCGCACCTCAGAAGGACATGGGACAATATTCCGCAGCAAGACATTGACAACCTTGTTCTGAGCATGCCGAATCGTTGCCGATGTGTTATGAACATCATGGGCGCTTTCTCAGACTACTAAATTCAAGTTTATAAACACAAATTAAATGATTTTTCTATTTTTTTCAGTTTTTACTCACAAATTAAAAGTTAATTCATATACGGTTTCCGTCTATGCTTCATTTTTTTTCCATAAAATCCTGAAATTTTAATCTAAGTACCTTAACCATTACTAAAAAATGGTAGAATATTAAATAACGTATCTTTTAAATATATACATGTCATATAAATAATTAACACATTGATAGTAATTCGCTTTTTTAAAAATATCCCTAGACCGTGTTGATGTGTGTATTTGTATCTAACTGGTTTTGGTATCATTGAAAGTTTAAATTTCAAAGAAAATAATTCCATATTCAAATTAGGAAAATGTGTTTTTTCATTTGTTTTTCGTACCGTCAAGATGAGTGAATCTAATGAAGTATTCGATACCTTTTAAAATTTTACTACGTAAAAGGTATAAATGCAACGCAAGCCGCGAAAATATTTGCGATGTTTACGGACCTAGTGCAGTGTCTGTGAGAGTAGCACAAATTTGGTTTAAGCGTTTTCAATCCGGAAATTTTGATGTCAAAAATGCACGTCGCTCCTTGGGGGGTCTGGGTCGCTCCAACGCGAATGTATACGTACATCCGTGGTGGGGCGACATAGACTGCCAGGCACTTCTTCTCCTGCAACCGAGCGGGTGGGCAGGTTGCGGATAGCCCAACTCCGGCTGCGGGACCGACCACTGACGGCAACCTTGGGCCGTTAGTGGGCGGTCCCGCACTCGGAGCATCTCCCCTAGGGGATCCCGGACAAGAGAAGTTCCCGAAAGCCAAATCCCAAGCTTAGGGTAACCCATACACCCCTTCCCGTGAACCCACAACCTGACTAAGCCATCCCTCCCTATCCATACAGGTCCCATCGATCCTAAAATCCCTAGGCCAACTCCCAGGCCTAGGGTGACCCCCCCAGGAAACCACACCCTCAATCCACAAAATGCCTTCCCTCCCATTCCTTTACCCCTGTCGGTCCCAGAGGACGGGTAACCTCGATTCCAAAAAAGCCCACCCCCACTACCATGAACATGCAGCAAGACAAAGAATCTACCCAGGTGGGTCCCGGCCAAGCCGGGGAATCCCACACGCTCCGGCGGTTAGCCCCCATCGTATTATGGGGGGAGCGTCAAACTGCTCTATGGACCCATTAATGCCGCACTTCTCAGCGCGGCCGGCTGCTGCTTTAGCGCCCACATCACAGGCTGCGACTAACGCGCCCACACCACAGGCTGCGACTAACGCGCCCACAAATCCAACCCCGGCTGCGACTAACGCGCCACTGCACCTAACCCCGGCTGCGATACACGCGCCAATACCCACGACAGAGTATGTGCCTCCCACAAACCTTTGGCAACAGAGCATTGTGCGGAGCAGCACCACTTACCCAGACAGCGACCAAGATGAACACAGACAGACCAATACGGGGAAGGACACTGAACCGGGCAGCTCTACCACTCTCCCGGTCGTTGTTGGTGAAGTACGCCCGCTGATAAAGCGCGGAAAAGCCTCAGCCCGGGAGAAGAAGGAAGTAGGCGACCGAAAGCGTACTACCCGCGAAGGCACTGGCCAGCGCGAAGCGCGATCGGACGCCGAAGAGATGGTACGCGACCGGTCACGAGTACGCGCAGGGGCAACCCAGCGCGCAAAGTTACCGGACGCGGAGCCACGCGCCCAGCCGCAAGTACGCGAAGGGGAAACCCAGCGCGGAAAGCGGCCGGACGTGGAACCAAGCGGGCGAGGGCAGGTACGCGAAGGGGCAACCCAGCGCGAAGTGCCTCCGCACGCGGTGGAGCCTACCGGGGCAGCTAGCCGACCCCAAGACTCTAACAAAACCCACGACCGACCTCGACCTAGACATGCTAGGGGAAAGCGGTCTAGAGCCTCACACAAGGCGTTGCCGGCAACGACCACCCTGCCAGGCACCTCTGAGCCGCAGCCTGAACCGAGCGGTACAGGGCCGGCGAAGAGGGATCGACCTGACGACACGGCTTCGCCAAGTACGTTTCAGGGGGACGCCAAACGTGTGAGGGTCCACTCCGCTCAGGGGGGGCAGAGAACCTACGCGCGGGCCACCCAGGATATTCTGGCGCGGCTGGCCGTAGCAATCTGCTTTCCCCACCCCGGCAGGGAGCTGACCAAGGTAGAGGCAGACTATATAAAGACGGACCTTGAGAACCTAGTGATGGACACAGACTTGTCGGCACCACTCCCGGCCTTCCGCGGTTACCCACGGGTGGCGGAAGGTACAGTGCAGATGTGGTGTGAAGACGACAATGCCCTGACCTGGCTGACCCAGAATGTGCCCAAAATCAGACTCCCAGACACTAACCAGAGACTTACCGTCATGAAACAGACCGACGTGCCCACCCGTGTCCGAGCCTCGCTTTTCGTCCCTCGTTACAGAGGTGACGTGGCCAAGCTCCAGAGTGTTCTGATCCGTCAGAACACTTGGTACGACATATCGCGGTGGTCGTTATACAGGGCAACTACCGTTGGTGGCGACCACTGTGGGACTTATCTGACCCTAGGGCTGCCACCGGAGGAAGCTGAAAAGGTCCTGGGACGGGAGCGACGGATATCGTACATGCTAGGGTTGATATACGTACGCTTCTGGCCCACGACCCGACCCTCTGACACCCAGACCGACAGCACAGACGGGAAGACGACAGTACCGACGACGACACAGACGACCGACACGGACATAGCACAACTTGAGGAGGTCATGGCCCGAGCGGCAATGGCCGACGACACCGACACGTTGCCCCCTGCATCACCTGGCTGGAACGAGCTACTCCTCACCTCGTCGCCGGGCGATGGAAACGACGCCCAAAACAGAGTGGAGGAGACGGAGAGACTGTCCAATGGATCAATCTCCGACTAACTCCACTCCACCGCCGCCACCAGCCTTAAACATTATCCAAACCAACCTCCAACATAGCCAGACTGCCACGGCTAGTTTACGCAGGGCACTGGAGGTAAAGCCCCGAACCTTCGCACTGATCCAAGAGCCGTGGATCAGAAATAACAAAATATGTGGCCTCGGTAACATCGGAGGTAAGATAATCCTCAACACTCACACATTAGACAAACCAAGAACCTGCGTCTATATACCCAAAGAAATCCCTACCACACCACTCACCCAATTCTGTTCCAGAGACCTGACAGCTGTCAGGCTCCAGACCGAAGGTAGCGCCCCAGATGTTGTACTGGCCTCGGTGTACATGCCTGGCGAGGACGCAGACTGTCCACCAAAACAGATGGCCGACCTAGTGCAACACTGCGAGTGCACCAATCTGGACCGGATCATCTGCACTGACTCGAACGCCCACCACCCGCTCTGGGGCAGCGACGCACCGAACTCCAGTGGAGAGGTACTATCCACCTATTTATTCTCTACTAACCTTAACATCATTAACCGCGGCTCGGAACCCACTTGGGTCACGGTCCGAGGACAGACGATTATAGACCTAACACTTGCTACAGAAAACGCGACAAACCTGATTACAAACTGGCACGTGTCAGACGAGCCCTCTTGCTCAGATCACAGAAGGATCCGCTTTACACTGATGACCAAATGTAGGGAACCCGAGCCGAAGCGAAACCCGAGGCGCACTAATGTTCCCGGATACAGACGCCTCTTGGCCTCCCTACTAACTAGACACCTAACACAAGTAACCATAAAAGACCAGGCACAACTAGAATACACCGTGACAAAACTTTCAGAATACCTAACCGAAGCATACCACGCATGCTGCAAGCTGAGAGCGCCACGAAACAGGAACGAGAGGAACCCCTGGTGGAATGCTGAACTTAGCAAACTCAGAGATGCGCTGCGTAAGCAATTCAACAGAGCCAAAAACACCAGACTTCCGGACGACTGGGAGATATACAAAAAGACCCAATACACATACAAAAAGCAGATCAGAAACGCCAGGAGGACAGCATGGCGTAAATTCTGCGAATCCATCGAGACTAATAATGAAGCCGCAAGGGTAAGGAAGATCCTATCAACGGATCAGGACCGAACTCTAGGCGCGCTTAGGAAACCCGACAACTCATACACAGTATCAGACTATGAAACTAGTAAGGTCCTTCTCGAAACTCACTTCCCAGGTTGTAGAGTCCTAGAGGACAGGACGTGGGAAGCGGAACCAGAATGGGCCCCAACGGATCAGGACTGGTCAAGTGCCCGCAACATAGTAACAGAAGATCGAGTAAGGTGGGCTATTAACACCTTTCAGCCTTACAAGTCAGCAGGGCTGGATGGCATCTTCCCCGCCTTACTGCAGTGGGCGGTAGATTGTCTGACACCATGGCTGGTGGAGATTTACCGAACCTGTATAGCACTCAGACACATACCTCTTGCATGGCGCGAGGTGAAAGTCATATTCATACCCAAACCTGGCAAGACTGATTATACACAACCCAAAGCTTACAGACCCATAAGCCTCACATCCTTCCTACTAAAAACCCTATAGAGACTCTGTGACAGGCACATCCGAGACGGACCTCTCCGGGTAAAACCACTTCATAAACAACAACATGCGTACTCCACAGGCAAGTCAACAGAATCAGCGCTGCACAGCGTGGTCTCTAAGATCGAATGTGCAGTGGACCACAAAGGCTCAGCACTGGCTGCCTTCATCGACATCGAGGGTGCCTTTGACAAAACAACGTTCAACAGCATAAATATGGCCCTCGACAGACACAACGTAGACCCGACCCTGAGTGGCTGGATCACCAATATGCTCAAACTAAGGGCTGTACAAGTCACAGTAAATGACACCACGAGAGCCATTGTTGCGAAAGGCTGCCCGCAAGGGGGCGTCCTCTCGCCGCTTCTGTGGAACTTAGTGGTAGACAGCCTCATCAAAACACTCAATGGCAAAGGTTATTTCACCGTAGGCTACGCCGATGACATAACCATAATAATCAACGGGACCCACGAAAACACCCTATGCAACCTCATAAGGTTGCATAGGGTGTTTTCGTGGGTACTATTTTCAGGGCTAGTAGAGGAATGGTGCAACAAGCACCAACTCTCAGTGAACCCAACGAAAACCGAACTAATTCTCTTCACAAAAAAGAGGAAACTGATGACACTACAATTACCACGATTCTTTGGAACAACCCTAAGCCTCTCAACTGAAACCAAATACCTGGGCATCTATTTGGACAAACAACTGAACTGGGCAAAACACACGAACTACACTATTACAAAAGCCAGCATATCCCTGTGGCAATGCAAGCGACTGCTTGGCAGGAATTGGGTGATTAGCCCCAAAGTCACCTACTGGCTATACACTACAGTCATCCGACCAACAATCACATACGGCTCACTGGTCTGGTGGCCCAGAACAGACCTGAGCACAGCCCAGAGAGATCTCGAGAAACTGCAGCGGTTTGCGTGTGTCGCAATCACTAGCTGTATGAGAACTACACCAACCGCTGCCCTACAGGCACTGCTGGGGCTGCCGCCTCTACACCTAATCGTGCGGGAGGAAGCGGCCCTGGCCGCCTTTAGGCTCCATTTATCGGGAACCCTAAGTAATGACTCCAGAATTAAGCACACACGCATAAAGGAGGATTTGATCAAACGACAACCAATGATGGCATCACCCTGCGACAAAGCCCCGAAAACAACCCATTTTCAAAGGCACTACAAAATAATACTAACAGAAGAACAGTGTGACTACTCAGGCCCCAATGAAATGCGGGTATACACCGACGGCTCGAAGACCGACTCCGGTACCGGAGTTGGAGTCTTCTCACACGAACTCAACATAAATATATCCAGACCGCTGAGAAGGTTCAACACCGTCTATCAGGCGGAGTGTGTGGGCATCATACATGCGGTCCACGCCCTAGAAGCTAGGAGGGTTACGGATACACACATACGTATACTCTCCGACAGCGCCTCAGTCCTCCAATCATTACAGAAAAGAATTATTACCTCAAAACTAACACTAGAATGTCACAAGGCATTAGAACACATAACGGTCCTTAACCGCAACACTGTGACACTGCAATGGATAAAAGGACACAGCGGGTCTCTAGGTAATGACGCAGCTGACGAACTTGCTAGACGAGGATCCAGCACGGCAGTCTGTGGACCCGAGCCTGTCGTACCCATCCCCTTCAACCAAATACGTAGGTGGTTACAGGAAATCACCCACACACAAGCAGAACAATGGTGGTCCTCGACACCGGGCTGCCGGCAGTCAAAGGAAGCTATGCCATCCTTGGATAGCAAGCTGACCAGGCGTCTTTTACGCCTTGACAGGAACTGCCTGCGCCTGGTGACGGGGACCATCACGGGACACTGCTCGCTAAACAAACACTTCCACACAATAGGCATAACGGACAGTCCTCTGTGCAGGGCGTGCATGGAGGCTGAGGAGACCGTTGCGCACGTGCTCTTTGAATGCACGGGCGTCACCCAGATCAGAATAAGCACCCTCGGGTCACCCAGATCATACACAGATGTTCTAAGCAAACCAGGAGACCTAATCAACTTCTGGAGGGAGGTGGGCTGGTTGGAATAACCCCCCAAACGGCTGCTATGGCCCACGCACAATGGTCCACCTGACGGACTGAGTGCGGAAACCAAACCCCATAACATAGAACATAGAACATGCACGTCGCTCTGGTCCATTGACTTATAAAACATAAAATGGATGCCATTTTTGAAAAAGTGGAGCAAGATCGGCATATCAGTAGTTACGACGTAGCTGAAGAACTAGGAATTGACCACAAAACAGTTTTGTCGCATTTGAAAAAAACTGGGTACACAAAAAAGCTCGATATTTGGGTACCTCACGAGCTCACTGAAAGAAACCTAATGAACCGTGTACTTATTTGTGATTCTTTAATACGACGTAATGAAACCGAACCATTTTTGAAGAAGCTGATAACTGGTGATGAAAAGTGGATCACGTACGATAAGAACGTGCGAAAAAGGTCGTGGTCAAAGGCCGGTCAGGGTTCACAGACTGTGGTGAAACCTAGGTTAACTCGCAACTAGGTGATGCTGTGTGTGTGGTGGGATTGGAAGGGCATTATTCATTATGAGCTGTTACCACCAGGCAGGACCATCGATTCTGAACTCTACTGCGAACAACTGATGAGATTAATTAAAGCAAGAAGTTGAGAGAAAGCTGCCGGAATTAATCAACAGAAGGGGTGTGGTTTTTCATCATGATAACGCTAGACCTCACACATCTTTAGCCACTCAGCAAAAATTAAGTTAGTTTGTATGGGAGGTGTTAATGCATCCGCCGTATAGTCCTGACCCCGCACCTTCAGATTTTCACCTGTTTCGGTCTCTTCAGAATTCCTTATGCAGTGTCAGGTTAACATCACGAGAGGACTGCCAAAACCACTAGTCGTGGTATTTTGATCAAAAGTCCCGAAATTTCTATAGCAATGGGATCATGTCCCTACCTACAAGATGGCAAAAAGTTATCGAACAAAATGGTACCTACATACTTTACTTAAATGTAAATAAACTATATTAAAAAATGTTTTGAATTTTCTTAAAAAATGCGAAGCAACTTTTTCCCCAACCTATTATGTATTGGGGCTCCCAAGTATGTTATTATACCATGCCATGCTATCATAGATTAATTCATTCTATATGGCTCTCTCTAGTCTATGGTCAGAATGGCTGTCGATCGAGCGTAGGGGTGTCGTATTGTCGTAAATAAATTGTGTGAAAATCAATTAATTCCTAATGTAAGTTAATTGTTGATAGGGATACGTTTATCTTTTAAGTATGGGATCCCGGGGCTGACAGTTGTTTCTTTTTTTGGAGCAGTCTCCAGGATTGGTGAGTAATTTTCATATCTTATTACTAGGCTTGAGTAGATATTTGTATTTTAGAGCTTCCCGATAATTGTAATAAGATGCTAACACAATATCAGTGTCCAAATATATTAGCTACCTTGTGCTCATTTTAATTTGCAGATATACTTACAATACAATGAGGCATTTCATTTTGGTACCCTTTCACTTTATTGTGTACATTATTTTCGTGCTCTACTTATTTCGAGCTCGCTCTTTTTTATTATATTCTTCCATTTTAAAAGAAACTTTTCTTGTCGGTTAGTAGATAATTAAAATGATGGTATGTTGCCTTTAGTTGTTATTAAATTATTTAATTGATGATATACCTACTTTGACATAGTCCTAAGTATTATTGTCATTAATTAATGACCTACTTATAATTTTGACATCCTTATTCTGCAAGCAGCATTTTGATACACAACAGGTCTCATAAATCATGTTAGCAAGATAATCAGTGATCTAGCCCATTTAATTTAATTGAACACCTGTATCTATTGTTATGATATTTATATTGTTTTTCCTATAATTAGAAGATAAATTAAGTATTTGTGTATATTAAATACTAAATTGATCAATCTATATTTACTTTTTTCAAGATAATATTTACATAATTTAAAAACTTACTGACTTAAAATTGCGGACAAATTCATTGATGCCGTATGATTATTTCCCCCTCCTTTTTTATACTATAATTAATTTATGTTACTTAAAATGCATTGCTTACAGAGATTACAGTAATAAAAATATAAGACATTTTATGTCATGAATCATGATAATTATTCATGATACTGTTTTGTTTACTTTTGAAATATTTAAAACAAGTAGTAGCATGACAATAAATAAATAATTGTAGTAGTAATGGACATTCTAATAATTCTAATATTAAATTTCTATTATGAAATTAAATTTTTAACTTATCAATTTGTATTAATTATTGTAAATTTTACCATTTTATTTTTATGCAATTCTTATCAGTTTTACCAATGTTATAATGTTGAAGAATATCAATTTTACCTTTACCAATTTTATAATTTCAGAATTTCATATATTATAATTTTATTTAAATTACACTTTTTACCGATGTTACCAAATTTTCAATGTTACTAAGTAAGTTAGCCTATTTGTCTGATTCATTGTTTTATGCATGTGGTGTTTAACTATAAGTAACTGATGCACTGTTATTTTACTTTAAAAAATGTATTAAGTATGTGTTTGTATCAGTGGAATAAATTGTAGGTGTACCTAATTTAAAATAAAAAAAACATATTCGGTAGTAATATTGGACATTCTAATATTAAATTGATAATGTGTAAAACAGGTTGTAAAACTGTAGTAGCTTGGTGAAGTCCATTAGCATAAATATTGTAAGAATTAATTATAATTTTGCTTGCATGAATAGCTGTGCCCCAAAATGTGAAAATGTCAGTTGAACAAATTATATCGAAGTTGGTTGTTTTTTTTAGAAAAAAGGTTTTTTTTATTTTTCACTATTTAGTTTTGGTACTTACTGTAAACAAATTATGTGTACCACAACTTGCTGTGTAAACCAAAAGTGACAGGAACTTATAATAATAACATCATCAACTTATACAAAGTAGAATGTATGATAAATACATAATATCATTGCAGTTAACTCGTGTTAAAAAAAAAACAAATATATATATATGAGACCACCCTGGAAGCTTCCTATACCAAATTAAAAAAAAGGAATCACATAAATCTGCCAAGTAATCTCGGAAACATTGGTGTGGTGACCAAAAAAAACCTTGACAAATTCAATTCAAACTTCACTCTTTTTTAGTGAAATTGGTTAATAAGGCACTATAACTTGCAGTGCTAGAAACTTGCAGTTCAAGAAACTTTCAGTTGTTACCAAATATTGCCAGAATTGGCAATACATCACTTTTGAACCTTATACTGGATAAATAAATTTATGAGTTACACATACTATACGGGGTGGCCGGAACATTAACGTCCAAAAATAAAATTTTGTTCCTTCGTATCGTGGGGTATCCGAATCACCCCCATGTATGTTTCGCGACTTTTCAGTTTTCGAGTTATGATTTTTTTTCTGAAATTTTGAGAATTTTCGACCTGACCAATTTAATAAAGTTATAAGACTTTTATGAGTTTTTTTTTTGCAACTGAATTTTCATGAGGTGTACTTTTATGCATAAAATAATCAGCTTCGTAACTGTGATTAAAGTTATGAAAATGTTGGTCTAAAATAAAAAAAATATGTTTGGCAAATTATGACTGTAAAATATTAATTAATGTACTACAAATTCAAACACAATGCGAATTGTTATGAATAAATAAACTTTCGACTTTAAATTAAAAATCTAAACAGGTGACTTCATGGTTCCTAAGTAAGCTTTAAGAATGCGCCAGATAATCAGCTTCGACAATCATTAAAAAAAAGTAGTACTTATTGGGGCATTTTGGCTAAAATCGGCCTTCAGACAGCGAGGTGGGAAATTCTTAAAATTAGCCATCTGATTAATACACTTTTTTGCCCATTTTCTCGTTCCTAAGATTATTTAGTTTGTTAACTAACCAAAAAAATACTGCAGAAAAGCTAAGAATGAAACACCTGGAGATTTCTTTTTTGTTTAATATATGTATAATGAATTTTACGCGATCCGTTCTCGTGGACCATGGGTTGTAATCGAGAGCGCAACTCTTTAACCTGCATTAACAATGTGCCGAGAGGATCTCTCATAAATGTCTTCTACTTTTTTTTTTAAATAAAAAAAAATGTTTTTGTTTCAGGCATATTTGGCCCATACACATTGTTAGTAGAACGACTTAAAACTACGTTAGTATTTAAAATTAAGATCTTAATTTAAGTACTTGCCGCTCTCTGGGGCCCCGGGCACACGCACTTGTGCTTGAACCCAGTGCCCCAGAAGGGGGCTGTCCAGCTTGTGGCTGAGCACGTTCAGGATGGTGTTGGCGCTCCCACGCGTGCGGAACATCAGCGACGCTATACGGCGCCGCAGCACAGTGTGAAAGCCGTCTGTGTGCGCGTGCGCAAACATCGCAGACGCACTACAGTAGCGTGGGAGCCCCACCAGCACCCTGATCGCGTTATTATATTGTATTCGGAGAGCGTTGATGGCCCGCTGCGTGTAGTTGACCCACAGATTGCAGGTATAGAGAGTTTGGCAGAATGCTTTAAAGAGTGTAATCTTTACTAAACTACACCTTGCAAATCTACGTGCCCACATGTTACAGCGGACCGCCATCGCTCTCCTCTCCCTTTCGATATCTCCATCGTCTTTTAAATCCTCGGTGACCACATGGCCAAGGTATTTAAACTCACTCACTCTTCGAAGAGCGACAGCGTTAAGCAGCACAGGTGCCACATCCCCCAGTTTACGACCCCTGGCTTGAAATACCATGAGCTCGCTTTTTTGTACATTGAACAGGAGACCATGTACCCTCGCATACTCCTCACACACGCCTATCAGCTTTCTGAGCGCGGCCATTGATGGGCTGAGCAACACCATATCGTCTGCGTAACTAATGCTGTTGATACAGTGACCATCGATCGAGCATCCTACTCCAAGGTCGCTCAGCCCAACAATCAGCCCGTTCACGTACAAGTTGAAGAGTGAAGGAGATGTTAACCCCCCCTGTCTCACTCCACACTCCAACCTGTACTCGTCAGAAAGTTCGCCAAGCCATTTGACCTGGTTAGTTTGATGGTCATACCAATATTTAAAAATATTAATTATCTCACCCGGCACACCAGTATCCTTCAATTTACGCCAGAGAATATCATACCTAACCAGGTCAAATGCCCTGGAGAGATCAAGAAAGGCTGCATACACAGGCGTGCTCCTATCTGTGTAATACTTGACGGTCTGCTTGAGAGACATAACCGCACATTCTGTCGAAAGTCCTGGCCTGAAACCGAACTGTGCATCATTTAAATTTATGTGTTCTTTAAGCCGTCTCTCAAGCAGGCCATCAAGCACCTTGGATGTCGTTGTCGCTAATGATATCGGGCGGTAGTTACACTTGTCGGAATTATCTCCAGTCTTGTTTTTAATTATAGGCACTACCACCGTCTTCATCAGTTCATTTGGCAGGTAGGAATGCCTAACACAGAGAGTAAATAACAACTTAGAGAGTAATTAACAACACAGAGAGTAATTAAAACTTTTTATCTCCAAAATTCAGAAAAAAAATCATAACTCGAAAACTATGAAAAGTCGCGGAACATACATGGGGTGATTCGGATACCTCACGATACGAGGGAACAAAATTTTATTTTTGGACGCAATGTTCCGGCCACCCTGTATATAAAAATTAAGATTTATTTCCTGTTTAATTATTTGGGTTCTAGGTACTTTACCTTGCAATATGATTATTTCTTTTAATTAAATTATTGGTTTCTATCTTTTTAAAAATGAAAATATTTTGGTATGTACTTAAATATTTAAAAATGTATGATTTCTGACTTTTATTAAATGTATTTATAATGTATAAGATAACTTAATTACGCTTACGGCTTACAGTTATATACAAGCAATCGAAGAAGGTTATTTAATGGTATCTTTATACTGCCCACCAATTCCGAAACTCGGAAAAGTAACTTTAATCAGATAAATGAGAGCATACCGGTATGATCTCATTCCTAATCTTAATTTACTTTTAAATATAAATGTAGTGTTGGTCTCATCTAACGTAAAGTAAAGCCTTATCAAGTCGAGAGAATGTCTAGAGATTGACGTCGGTTTTAGACAATCTGTAGTCTAATGATGTAAAGCCAATTTTTGCTTCATAAAAAAATTATTGGTCATCCAGGTCTTCAACATTCTAGATATAGTAGATAAGTCTAAATTTCGTACACACCACTTAGGTACTAAAAATGTTGTTGTTCTTTAGACCAACAGTATCTTAACCTTCGGCGAGTATGTACTCAACACACAAAACATATATACAGGGTGATTGGAAGATGGGTGCAAAGCTTTAAGGCGAAGATAGTACAGACCATTTGGAACCATTTAAGCCATGGTTGTCTCAGACGAAGAACAATTTTTTTAACCTAATTGATAATTTTTTTTCGGAAATTCCCAAAATTTTATGTAAACTGCATAATTATGGCCAAATTGAATGACATATGAGTTCATTTTTTATTTATTTAATCAAAGTAATGTGTAAGCAATCAAGCAAAACATTTTTTAGGCTTCTGTGAACATTAGACTTTTAAAATTCAGAAAATTTGTATCAATACGTTTCTTAAACCTTGAAAAAAAATTGGTAAGACTTTGTCTAAGACAACCATGGCTTAAATGGTTCTAAATTGTCTGTACTATCTTCGCCTTAAAGCTTTGCACCCATCTTCCAATCACCCTGTATATATATAAAATATCAAGTTACAAGTTTAATTAAAATAGGTGAATCAACTCCACACTGCTATGGTAGTGCAGGGCATTGCCCTTTTGATACCCTTAATCATTTCTATTTACTGCCTTCCAACCATATGCAATGTAAACTCATAAAACATGTAATATGTTTACATGTTTTATGAGTTCATCACGCCTGTATTTCCGCGATGGGTTGGGCAGAGGTGTACCTATAGTACACCCACATTTCGCCAGTTGCCAGTTACGTTTAAGTCCTATGTAATAGGGTGCGAACCTATTGCCATCTTCTCAAACTTCTCTAAATCGAGCTCACTGAACTTTTTTGTTTTAGTCCACGTCTTATTTTTAAACTGCCCTGTATTATCGATCATCTTTGAGAATTCATAGTCCGTGAGCCATATAGTATATTTTGTCAGTCATTTCCTCTCAAACGATAACTCGTGAAATGCTTCAGAGAGTTGTATTAAACAGCATGGTGAACGTCAGCTGCCGCTCCATGGGTGGGTGGGGCAGCGGCAGCCTCTCAAAAACGTAAAAAAAAAAAATTGTATCATAGTAATCATTTCCTCCCGACTGAAAATTTGTTAAATGATAGTTAACGCAATTATTCGAAGATAAAAAAAAGTCAGCTGGCCGTACCTTGGTGGATTATACGTCAGCTGGTCATACGAACATACATGGATAAATTTCGTTCAGTGATGTCCTCTCACTTGAAAATGTGTCAGATGATAGTTTACATGTTATTTTGAATAAATAAAAACGTCAGCTGGCTCTATGTTGGTGGAAAGGTCGTCAGCTGATGCAGTGAAAGGTGGAGCATGGGAGCCAGGCGTGAGCGCCGATCGCTTATTTAAATACGTCAGCTGACGGGTTTTCCACCAACATAGAGCCAGCTGACGTTTTTATTTGTTCAAAATTGTATGTAAACTATCATCTGACACATTTTGAAATAAGAGGAAAACTCTCTGAAGCATTTCACGAGTTATCGCTTGAGAGGAAATTGGTCCGAAAAACCTGTTGCTGGCTCAAGGATTATCATAGATGATCTTGAATTTTCGACATCTCAAGTCTATGTCTACAAAATATTAAATCTGGTTGAGCGATTTACACATAAAACATTTCCTTGTGTTGAGTATAAATTTCGAAAAAATAATTGTTAAGGTGCCTACAGATTTACTCGATTTTTGACGATAGATACATCAGACAAAATCTAGTATATGTGTAAGTAACAGACGGAAAATCTGTATGCAGCGAATTGGCATATCTTATTGATCGTCAAAACGCAGCATAATATCGAGCGAAAATAAACCTGCGTTCGCACGGGCGATTTTTATGACGCACTAGATTTTGATCATTATGTACCGGAGCATTAAGATTCCAGTAGAGCGCATAACCGCACGTCAAAAAAACGCACTGTTAGATTTTGAACTCTTGGCGCCAAGCAGTGCGTCGAAATTCCATGGCGCGATTAAAGATCGTCGCGTTGAAAAATCGCGTGGGCAAACTAAAGATTGTCAAAATCAAGCAAATCTCTAGACACCTTTATGTACCTACCTGCACTTTGCTTGTTATGAATATTCATAACAGTCGTGCCGATTCGTTATGCCAGGTAAATTTTCATGTTGCTTCTCTTATAAATTAAAGGTGATGTTAGCATCCGCGTCTTCACACACAAGTATTCTCCCACAAACGTTTGAACATGTTATTATTATACAACGGTGATCACGTTCCACTGCCTTGTTATGAGATAAATTGCAGTGTTGATGTAGTATTCAAATATCGGTGTTGGTTTAATTACCTTCGTCAATCTAACATGCCTAAAACTCTAATGCATTTGCATCCGCGCCTCTCGGTGATTTGATTACTGACTTAGCAAAAAACTATAATTGAACGGATTAAAAAAAATGGAATTCCATCATAACTTTTTATAATGGAAGCTAGTGTTACTCTATTGGTTATCATTTATTAATAGCCGATAAATGAAATTGTCAATCGTTTTGTTCTTTTACCTAATTGAATGTGTACTTGCCTATAGTTGACTTAATATTTAAAAAGATGTTTTGAAAGTGTACATAAGTGTTGTGTATTTTTCTAGAGCCCCACAACGTGATCCAACCGTAGTGCTACCACCACATCGTGGCCGTTGATTTGAGTGGTAAACAGTGAAGATGGCGCAGGTCGGAGCTAACATGGAATACCAGGAGTATAAGTGGGCCTACTCAATCATGGACTCCTCCAAGTAAGTCTATTCTGGGGATTCGAAAATTCCCTATCCCTATTATTCACAAATATCTTGTAAAGGTCTATCCACACTTATCAGAGTGAGGGGCCACGGAATTCCGAGACCCAGACCTTCCGAGTTCAAGACGAGTATAACATTGCTTGTATTCAACTTCATTCATCATCATGCTCTGTAGTAGGTAGTCGAACACTGAGCCCTGACGGCCTGAAACCCCGGAAGGTCCTGACCCGGAACCATGTGGATGGAGCGTAAAGAGATTGTCTCTTACTCATTCTTGTAGAAATGTGTTAATACAGACGCTACGAGAACTGTATTTTATTACCAACATTATATAATATTCAATAGCATGTTGATGATTATATTATGTTTTGAAAACTTCGATCAATAATTTTGAAAATGAGATATCGCTGGGAAACAAACATTCTATAATCCAGTAAAAATAAATACGACGACGCGTGTCAGTAACTTAGAACCGTACGACACGATACGATGTGCGACGGACACATTGCGAAACCACTTTGTATAATTCGCAATGAAAGTACCATTACTAAAACACCAATGACAAGTCCGTTGCGTAACGTTTCTTTATTTACGCGAACAACCATTATTGAAGTAAAAACCAATTGTACAGCAGGCAGGCTATTGCACCTTTATTGATTATAGTTTTTGTTTTGGAGACTAAACATACAGGGCCTCAAGTCTGCTATTACAATAGTGTCAGAATGGTCAATCATTGATTTCATAATTGTGATTTTGACAAGTTTGGTAATCTACTAACATAATGGCGTCATTATGACTTTCCAATGGTCAGCTACTGACACTCCATTGAAAGAAATGGCATCTACAGTCCTACCAACTTATCTGTGAACTGAAAGAGGACGGCACCGTCGATTCAGTGTTGCTAATTAATATAAGGTGCCCAAAATTGAGTAAGTTTTCAAGAAGGAAATTTCACATTAGACACAATCGTAAAACAAAAACAATGATACCCATATAAAATAATTTGATAATTTACAGTTGCGTAGGCGCTAACAGTTTAGTCTCTCAGCAATAAACAATGGCTTTATCTAAAAAGTAATCCAATGAAGTGGAAATTCAGCAGATTAAATGTTCCACGGGGGGATACAACTTTCATTTAATGCGAAGTTAAGTAGGTACCTACCCTGCAAGAGGTACCTGGATGTCCAGTGTGTCTGTTCCTGGATGCAGCATTTAGTTATGACCGTACCTAACCCCTAACACCAGATTTGACTAATTATAATTAGCAGTGGTACCTAGTGGTAAGTAGTGCAGTGCAATAAAAAAAAAAATGCTCTACAATAATTTATTGAAAGCCAGGTTTACAGTAATTGTGATCTTTAGATGAACCTTTTTTTTTTTTTTTTTTTTGGGTGGGAAATCATCATCAAATGACTCCTCCCGCTCTGGGTGGAGCGAGAGGTCGTGTCAGACTCTTACTGACTAAAACCCACCCGTGTTCCTTCTCTTGCCTGTGCAATGCCAGGGGGCCACGGTATCCCTTTCGGACTTTCCCGCAACCCCGGCAGGCAATGGTCTCATCGGACCCCTTCATTCGCTGACATATCTTTGAGGCGCGCGTGGAACACAACGCGCCGTCGACCCGGGCTTGGTCCTTACCGGACGGCGAGCTACCCATTGCTCACCGTCCGCAAGCCCGCGCCTACGGTGGCCGGGAATCCGCGATCGATTCCCGACGCCCGGGGCGTCTTCTCCTGCGGCGGCTAGGGGCGTGAGGGCGCGAAATTTGCCTCTCCCTCACGCGCTCCGCCTCCTCCTTCGCGAGCATTACTGCTTCGCAGAAGGAGGTGACGGCCTCCCATGCCCTCTCGCTCCGTACCATGGCCTGGACCAGGGCCGGACGCGAGAGATCCCCGCCACCGATCGCCTCCACGAGGACACGGCGGTGCTCTGCCCAAGCCGGGCATACCTCCACCGTATGCTCCACCGTGTCCTCCGGGCGATCCACGCAGTGATGACACCCGGGCGTTTCCTCCCGCCTTATCCGAAACAGGTACCTCCCGAAACAGCCGTGTCCGGTGAGGACCTGCGTCAGGCGGAAGGTGAGGACGCCGTGGCGCCTCTCCAGCCACTCCTCAAAGAGGGGACTTATCGCCGCAATAGTGGCGTGCCCAGCACTGGGTTGCGACAATCGCACTCTCCATGACGCCATGAGATCCCGTCGGAGCTCTATCCGCTGTGCCGCGATTTCTCGCGGCATCGGAGTCAAGCCCCGGCGTTTCGCCTCCCCGCGCCACTCCCAAATATGCGCGAGGACTTTTGCCTCCAGATCCCACGGCGGCAATCCGACAAGGAGGCTCGCCGCCTCACCGGAGACCGTGCGGTATCTTTAGATGAACCTGCATACACAACTTCATCCTGGTTGTGAGGCCATACTCCGCTTATATCCGTACCACTATCATCATTATCACTATCGCTTTCGGTTTCAGTGTCACTTACCACTTCTATAATAAAAGGTTAATCTAAATACAAATAATGTTTTAAGTATTCTCCTTCTAACCTGCGAACGTGTTTACAATGCTGTGCCCACTCATGAACTGTAATAGCGTCAAAAGCTTCTTTAACTAGGCGGGGAATTTCAGCATTTTTGTGCTCAATATTTACATCAGCAACTTTTCTTTTCATTGTGCTCCATATGAGTTCAATGGGATTGAGATCACAGTGTAAAATATATACAGTGGTAAATATAGGCATTTGTGTCTATTGTCTTCTAAAGATTTTTCAATCTCATATACGGGTTCAGGCTTGTTTCTCTTAATTATTTCTAAAAGCTGAGGTTTAGTCAAATTCTGTCCGTAGTAAATTTTATTTTGGGTCAACCATAATTGCATATCTTTTTTTAAGGAATTCGTATTTGGGACTTTATTCACAGAAATACGGTGATAAGGAGCATTATCCATCACTATTATGGATGGCTCTCGTAAATTAGGCACAAGATTTTCAATAACCTACTTTTTAAAGTTGGTACTGAATAGTACTCGTCATGATAATCACCACTTTTTGTGTTTGATTTAAACACAAGTAGTGCATTTGTAACAAATCCAGTATCTCCTCCCGCATGAACAATAATATATCTTTGCCCTTTCGATACAGGCTCCAATACTCCGTCTTCACCCTCTCCTTGCCAACATTTACCCGATGTATGCGAAGAGTGAATATAGGTCTCATCTAAATAAATTAAGGGCCGGGGCTGGCGAGATTTATTATTTTTGTCCACTGCATGCAAGTACTAAGCTCTCCAAGCTAATATTTCATTACGCTCCTTATGAACCTTCCGATTGGATTGAGATTTTTTAAAACGAAATCCCACCTTGTGAAGCAGCTTTCGCAGACTCTCTCGCTGTCCTGTGTAATTTAATTCTGTCTTTAAGACCTCTAGAAGCTTTTTAACAGTAGGGACCTCTTTTTTAGCAGAATAAAATTCATGTACTTTCCTCCGTATAACTCCCATGTCAAAATCATCAACATGCACAAATCCACTTTTACGTTTTCTCTCCTTGCCTGGTCTGGCCAGTTTCTTCTGCTGCGTGCTTTTCCTTAACTATTTTTGAAATTAGTCCTTGACTCACACCTGAAATATAAGATGATAAAATAAATGTTAGTAGAAATTTGAAATCTGGCAGGTTACTTGGCTCACTCACTTAGCAGGTTACCTAATAGATGTACGTTACCGTTACGCTAACCTTCAGCAAGAATAGAAACGAATATTTCGTGGACTTAAATAATTAGTTAAGTATCGGGTAATTTATAACAAGAAAGTTGACAACACTAGCCTGTCGCTGCGGAAATTCGTTTGTATATTTGATTATGACGGTACCTTGCCAATTCATTTATGCAAATATTATGTATGTGAGAAAAAATCTACATATTTCTAATAAAATAAGTGAGACATAATTTTAATACTACAAATAAAGAAAAAATAGATCAACCATTTTTCAGACTATCTAAAGTAAATACATCTTTTATGGGGTACTGTGTTAAATGTTACAACAGAATACCTTGTGATATATTAAAATTAAATGAAAGAAAATTTAAAACTCATATAAAAAGTACACTTTGTAAACAAGCATATTACAAATTAGTGGATTATATCCAAGATAAAGATGCTTGGAAACATGCTGGTCCTGCTCCATAGGACAATTCAGAATCTAGACAAAATCGAACTGGTTGCCAATTTAATTGTATAATATTATTTTTTTAAACATTTATTTTATATTTTGTGATTACTTGAACTCACACACTGACTTATTATTAGTATTACTTGTTATAATGTTAAGAATATAGTATAATTTTACAATGTTTGTAAGTATGTGAGCACCATGCATCTCTATCATCACAAAATTAATTTATGTCATTCCTTCATTTTTCATTCTTTTTACCTATCGTGGTATAGTAATCTTATTCTAGGTGCATTGTCTTCACATATAATTATATAATTAGTGTTTATAAGTTAGAATGTTTTTTTACAAGAGTAACGGTTGAGTTTCTTTCCCAATCTTCTCCATACGAAAACTACCTTTTGGAATGGGCGACTAGAATCAATTATTATTATTTTTTGTAAATTTTGACGTTCAAAAGTGCCTTTTTTGTGCCTGATTGAAATAATTATTTGACTTTGACTAAATGGAATAATCGGAGACCTGGCCCGAGCTTCTTCTTCAAAAAAGGTTTTAACCTTCACTTTTAATAGCTTTCAGCATATTTAAATTTATAAATTCAGCAATATCACGACAAAACAACCAGAGAACCCGAATGTAGTAGACACTAACAATCGATTGACATTTCAACATGACGGCCGTAGTTCCAATTTTCGCCATTTCACAGATAAGTTGGTAGGACTGTATTGGTAATCTCGTACTTAATGAAAAATGAATGACTAACTTGGGCGGTAATCTGCTAAAATTTTGACAGTTCCTTTATCAGTGACCTACCATGAGAACGTCATTTGCAGTAATTTCTTTTAATTCGTTACGAGTATCATGTTTGTGGAATACAATGATCAACCAATGATCGACCATTATGAATTTAGCACATTACGAACTTTTAGCAAAATGACAATGGGATCGTGTTGGAATGACGAATTTATAAAAATAGTTGACTTGGGCCCCTGCTCCCAAGGTCACAGAGAGATTGGAAAGTGCGATAAGTGTTAAGACCATTGTTTTATAAGAACTGAATGTACTGAAAATAAATATGCGCTCCTTTTCCATGTTATTTAAACTTGAATAATTATATTTTGTTCGCTGAAAAATATTGCAATATTGAAGAACGATCCAATGACACGCGAGCAACTGAACAAAGCGAAGTTTCAAGCGTTCCTAATTGCTTCGGAACTTAAAAATAAGTCTCGATGTCCTCAGTGCGGTGATGTAGAGTGCATGCCGTTAATTGGAGGGGTCCTGAGTAAGATATTACATTTCATTATAGAGATACCCCGCGCTGCTGGAAAGCGCTTCATTTAATTAGGCGGGGGTCGATAGGTCCACTTCGTGGTTTACCTACTTTATCTATCTGTCATTGTTTATTGGTGGTTATTTGCTAGTTCAGTTATATTTGGGTTAGAAATTGGAATACTTACAAAATTAATTAGCACTGTCTGAATGAAAACTGAATTTCAGACAAAGCTACAGTACGACACAACTTAGATGTAGCATCGGCAACATTCGTAAAACCGATCACCATCCGAACTGAGTGCGCCTTCAAATTCATCAATCTTTATTACTTACTGCTTTAGGTGAAAATGATCTTTACGAAAACGCAATAAATAACTTGTAAAGTCATAACTAAATGTGAAAGAAATAAAGAATAATATTGGGCCGTCCAAGCAAAAAGGGTCCAGTTTTCGGCATTTAGTTTCCGAGTTATTATAAGAAGTTTTGTAAAGGTGGGTGAAATAATTGCATTTCGCGATTTTAATTGATTATTAATACATGCTCAATTATCTACAATTTCATATAGTAAACGACTATATATACGATTTTTCAGAATTTCAACTTCAAATGTCTGATAAAAAAAGATGTGCCAGTTTTTGAATATTTTTTAAATCCTTGCTATTAATTGACTATTCTAGATGTCGAATCTAGTCCTAACTCAGTACACAAATACATTCGTAAAATTGAAATAATTGAATGAACATTTTCAAATTTATGCTACATCCAAGTTGTGTCGTACTGTACGTACTTCTTGGATAAAGGAATTTCTTGCGATCATGGGTAATGGGCAATATACGAGTATCTCATGTAGTCGGGTACAAAATTATAGTGATACTATAATGAGGCGAAAGAAATACTGTACATAGGTAGGTGTCCTGTTGATTTATTGGCCCACATGTCGCAAAGGAAACATGTTACTTATGTGATTATGTCCGTCACTGCTTACACCATCGCAGCCATTAAATCAGACGCCTAGGATCAAGTCTAAACATCGCATCTCGAATAAAACACTTCTGCAACTACCAATGTCACTTTTTAAATTCATAATCTACTTTCATGTTTATCTTGGACTATCTTCAGCCAGCGGCTTTGCCCGCGTGGTATCTTAAAAAATTATAGCCTATGTTACTCAGTGATCATTCAATCTGCCTAGCCTTTTTCCAACTATGTTGGGGTCAGCTTCCAGTCTAACCGGATGCAGCTGAATACCAGTATTTTACATGGAGCGACTGCCTATCTGACCTCCACAACCCAGTTACTAGGTAATACGATACCCCTTGGTAAGACTGGTTGTCAGACTTTCGGGCGTCTGACGACCCGTAACGACTGTCAAAGATCCATGAATGACAGCCGGGACCAATGGCTTAACGCGCTTTCCGAGACACGGAGGAGTCCCGGTATGTAAAGATGGTCACCCATCCACGGACCAACCTCGGCAAGCTTAGCTTAACCTGATGGATCGACCCGTGGGAATATTGGGAGAAAAAGTATCCTACGTCCTAATCCAGGTCATGATCTACCCATGTGCCAAATTTCATCTAAATCTGTTCAGCCGTTTTAGCGTGAAAGCGTAACAAACAATAAAACTCACTTTCGCATTTATAATATTAGTTAGGATAGTTTGGACATCACTAACATCGGTGATGGTCGATCCACCTCCAGCAAGCGTGGTGATCAATGCTTGTGCCTTTTCTGTATGACAAAAGACCATTGCCCTGCAGTGGGACAATATTAGGCTGATGAAGATACTGAAAACAACAGTACTACATTATTTGTTACTTCGAAAACTCCTACTGTAACTGGATTTCGGTATATCGGATTTCCGATTAGCGGAATGAACCCGCTTATCCCGTGCGTTAGCAGATTATAGTCAGTTTGACCATAATCTGTATTATGTCACCACGTAGTAAGCATCATATTTAAGAAGGAAATAAGCCTGCTGTAAAGATATTTATAAATTGCAGTTTCAAGTAATTTCACTTGAACTAATATCATTAATTTATTTTTATGCATTGTTTTCTACGGTTCTTGCCCTCTATGACTTGTGTGACTAGGGTTGTCAACTTTTATTGTATCAAGTATAGCATTTTCGAAGCCATTGCCCGTAAAAATATAGATGGCGAAAAAATAAATAGAATAAAATTGTATTTGAAACATATACCTATTATATGTTTCAAAAACAATTTTATTCTTTAAATGTTTTTTTTTTTTGCTACTATGATGAACCTTTAAAAAAGAGATTTTTTTAATGTTTAATGTTCTATTTTGAAACTCAAAATTCATATCTAATTAAAAATCTATTCGATTTATGCCCTAACTCGTGTCACCCCAGATTTTTAATTAGTCTGTCTGTGATGTCTTGTTTATACCTTTTTAGTTGATTTTTTTGTCGTATTTGGGTTTTAGTTTTATAACTTTTATTTAAATTATTTTGTGATTATATATTTTTTTTAAATGTGGTTTTTGGCCCTTTAATTTGATACCCAACATGGCATACTAATAAAATAATTTATGACTTTGTCCTCTAGAGAGCGCCATATTGAATTTAATGTAACGTCAGATAGCCTATAACCAGCGGACGAACCAGACGTTTCGAACGATAGCTCATTTGTCAAATTATGAGAAGAACAAATTAAAAGAGAGTCAGAAGTTTAGAAGTTATGAGGTAACAGATGAACATACATACATAAATGCATACCGGTCAAAATCATAACCCTCCTTTTTGATTCGCCGTAGTCGGGTAATAAAAATATAGTAGTTTTGCCTACTATATTTTTTCTTTAGAATTATACAGTATTTAAGGCCTGTGATATAGCAGGATACTATATTATATAGTAAGGTTGGCAAACCTAAGTCGGACAGCTGACTGTAACTGACTATGAAGAAGGGCATGTAAATTAATGTTATGATAATAAACTATTTACTTACTATAAAAATAGAAAGTAAGTTAAATACGTTACTACTTAATGTCAATGGTGTTGCCGTTATAGATCTATTTATTATTCTTCAAAAAATTCTCTTAGTTCGTATTGCACAATTAGTCACCGTTCGGTGGTGCATGTCATGCTGGCGCGTACCGGCCGTAAGCGCAGATGACTAGTAAAGTAACCACTTGCTCTAAAGCTACAACTGCACCAACTGACTTGCGGACTTATTCACTTTAAGAAACATCCGACATTTGTAAAACAAATAATTCATGAATTTACAGTTGGTAGCTCACTCGCGTCAAATGAGTGCGGAACGTCAAAATTACAATAAAAAGGTCATAGACCTATTGTTCCTACGATCAACAACTGTACTCACCGTTATTGTTTAGAATGATAAATATTGTAATGTTTGTAGGGTATCGGCGTGTCTGATCTCCATGCTGCTCATCGTGTACGGCAGCTTTCGCTCGCTGAACATGGAGCGAGAGGCGCGCGAGCGGGCGGAGCGAGAGAGAGAAGCCTCGCTGCTGGGCGGGAAACCTGTCACCAGCAGCTCTAGTTCCAACTCTAGTAAGATTCTACCAGTATTAGAATAACTACTAATAATTATACTATACTTCTGGCACAAGCTTGTCATTGTCAACCCAGCTACCACCTCTCTGACTGACTAATACTTCTCCCACACCCACGGCATGAGCTATTTCTCAATAGTTTTAATCGTATTATACTTTTTGGAATGAAGTACTAGTGTACTTCGTTCGGCTTGCGGTGGGAGTAAACTGGTAGAAATCATCACGTAACGAAAAAGCGTTATACCCGAAAAAGTCGGTTACAAGTGTCAAAAGTTTTTATTTGCTTATATTGAGCCATCTAGTCTAAGTTATGTATTAATACATAATATAGATACAGCGAAAGGAACTTCGTTCGAACCACGATCTCGCCTAATTATGGAAAGCGATGGATGAGGTCTACTATAGATCGAGCATGCCCAGCAGATCCCTGTTCACTCTTGCTTTGTAGGCAGACGGGTTATACTAGAACAAGACCAATAAAATGTATGGTGGCACTTCACAAAGTAAACCTTATTCGAATGCGAAAAGGGTCTGTATTGTATTGGCCGAACGCTAATATTCCGACAAATTCTCCAAGTGAACTCCCAGCATTAGTAGGTATGTGCAGAGGCGCAAAGGCATATGTATAAATATGTCCACTAGACAAATGAGGTTATCGCCACTAGTTCCTTACGAATCCCAAGTGTTTGGTTGTTTACCGTAGCGACAGCGACACAGATTAAATAGTCGTTTGCAGGAGGCCTATATTTTGAAGTGGCATGTTATGGTGGATAAGATTAATAAACCAATAAGTTAGTAGCAGCACTTCACAGCATAAATAAATAGTTCATCGCGAATTTGTTTAATTTCTCCGTCTAAGCGGTATCGGTTCTATATTGTTTATGTTCAGCAGTGCAGTCCATTGCTGCAACAGGGTGTAGAGAAATTCACAATATTTCCACGCACATTCTGCGATTACGTACATTTAATAGTTCAGCTATCGAGCTCGCGAGAACACAACCAAATATGGAGGTACCTTGGCGCCAGTATGTCGCATAAATCATTCCTTTGAGTTGAACGCATTTTATAACATATTGATAATTATACCACCAACCAAGTTCCTTACTGGAACAAGCCATTCTGATTCCTTTTATCGCTTAGTGATACACAACTCTCTATAGTAGGTACGTAAGAGCCTGCACAGATCATTGTGTGACATAATAAGATTTTTACAATTTGTAAGCAAACTATAATATTGTTGAGTGCATCGTATTCGTAAACTTCATGCACTTAGAATTATCGGGGATATTTTTACTACTAAGCTAATTTTTACGTTGGGGCAAAAACGAATGGTTCCAACTTCCAAGAAAAAATACCATGCTATTCTGCCACCAGTTGGTGAACTCAATAATGCAAGAATATGGCGTCTATAAGCACTGAGCAATCGGGCTGCCGTACCACCTCACACCTGACAATGGCTAATATTTTTGTGGCGTGAACCCTAAAAACCGGCTTTGTGCGTGGTCCGACACGCATTTGGCCGGTTTTTTTAATTTATCCCAAGAAAAACTTAACATTGTAGTTGAAAAACATGATCTCCCATACCTTCCAACTGAAAAATGTAAGTTTGTACGCACAATATTGAGAAAGCTAAGCTAAGCTTTTTAGACTTCTTATAAGTTTTTCTGTAATCTATGACTTCTTATAATTTTTCAAAACTTTAGGCTTCTCCGTTTCGGAGATAAGGAGGCGAGAATGGTAAATTTTCATCTTTTTTCTTAAATATCTTTAAAAGTATTCATTTTAAAATTTAAAAAAAAATCTGATCCTCACAACAAGCCATTTCAGTTGATATGTTGAAAAGTGACCCCTATATTCAAAATTCATTTATTTACCTTACAACTCCGTGTTTGGGTCGCAGTGTACCAAATTTCAACTAAATTGGTCCAGTAGATTCGGAGCAAATTGGCTGTGACAGACGGACAGCCAGCCAGACACACGAGTGATCCTATAATATATGAGTTCCGTTTTTTTTCCTTTTGAGGTACGGAACCCTTATAAGAATACAAGAATGCACCGATGACCGTAATGTTTGTTATGAATCGAATCACGACAAAGAGCTTTACTGCATTCATAGGAAAATGTAAACTAACAACTTGGACCCAGCTATTTGCCAGTTTTCAGCATCCCGTCATTCAGTCGAGGGTGCGGTGAACTATACGCGTATTTTACGTCACACTAAAGTGCTTATACTAATAAGTATTATGATTATGATCTTTAGCTATTCTGGCCTCGTAAGAAATTAAATGCATTTGATCTGAAAACATGATTATTGGTACTGGCGCGTAGACATTAAAGATTTTTTTTAATTGACTGGCTCGTGTGTGACCTCTATCTAACCTGATAACCTGAACTTAAGGCGTGCTACAGCGACCTCACCTAGTTTTTTTTTTTTTTTTAAATATAATTTACGTGTAAGGCTCGGCAAAATATATATTCGTTTTTGCCGCCCGGCTGTGCCGAACCATACCGACCCGAGCAAGTGAGCGCGCCAAATTTTTTACCGTGTTAGTGTACTCTAATCTGTGACCTCTCCGCAGATGTCCAAACCCTGAACACAATGCAGGCGCTATGCTTCCCGCTCGGCTCGTCGGTGGCGCTGCTCATCATGTTCTTCTTCTTCGACTCCATGCAGACGCTCGTGGCGATATGTACTGCAAGTAAGTGACAAAACACAATTAAATAGTACCTAACTTGTATGCTGCTCATCCGACCATGTAGTTAATTTTCGTTTCCTGCTTGACGAATCATCCGATAATGTCGTCTTTTTTTGGTAACTGGGTGTTCCGGGTCAGAGCTTTCTAGGTTTTTATTTTTTTTAAGTCTAGACATGTTTTAGATAATTGCCGGCCCGAACGGTGCGGATATGTTTGAACATGGTCGTAGAAACTGTTTACAAGCTATCTTTATCCCGTCCCGATCGGACTTTGAGGCCGGAATGCCTTGACCCTGGATATTTTTCGATAGACCATTAGCGTGCTTTTGAAGCACGAACAAACAGTTCTTCTGCGTAATAATTATGACAAATCGACCTTTAGCAAGAGACAGTCACATAGGTATCAGGTATAAGTGTCAAGAGAAGATGCTATAGTCGAATTTTCCTTAGAATTCGATTCGTCATTTACAGCTCTGGGGGTGTACAGTCACGAGCACCAACATGCATACACTTAGCAACTTTTAAAAGTGATTTGCGCCTCCTGTGTTGATTGTAATTTTGTGTTATTACGAACATAGTTTATTGGAACCCATACTATTATGGAATAGGTCGTATTTCAAAGTTGCAATCGTAATAACCGAGTAAATCGCTTTTGCATTTTGCCAAGTGCTTACATATTATTGCTCGCGACTGTACTCCCAAAGTGAAATCCGTAGTTCCGGCCGAAACTATGGACTTTGCAAAGTCCATAGTTTTGTGTGTTTAGTGTAATACATGGCACAAGTTTCCCCCCGCAGTAATAGCGTGCGCGGCGCTGGCGTTCCTGCTGACGCCGCTGTGCCAGTACGTGGCGGGCGGCGCGCGCGGCGCCGTGTGCGGGCGCTACTCGGCGCCCGAGCTGGCCGCCGCGCTGCTGGCCGCGGCCGTGGTGGCCGTGTGGGTGCTCACCGGCCACTGGCTGCTCATGGACGGTGAGCAAGACTTCCTGTACTGCATACAGATACGAATCGGAACGGATCGGTGCCGATCGGCGCTGGTAAAATAGTCCCATACTTTCTGTATGCGCTCTCACATAAAAAAACTCGTGAAACTTGTCGGTACCGGCTATAATGTTACATATTGAGGTACTGGTTACTCGTGCGGTGGTATGTATGAAATAGTTTCATACACGAGTCTAATCCCCACGAGTGGCAGCCAGTACCGACTTGTATCGACACATCGGCACCGATAAACCTGTCTCTTTATGCAAGCACCTTTAAGCCATACTGCCTAAGTAATACATTTCCACTATACACTTATCAAGAACTAGACTGCCCGGGTTTGTGTCGCTTCTTGTTGGGTAGTCTTTGTTTAGATAAAAAAAAAAAACTACCCAACAACAAACGATGTAGGTAATAGTCAATCAAAAGAAAATAGACACAACACCATTGTAGATAAAACGTTTATGAAAAAGATTAATGTTGTTTCTATGGTTTGATAATCTTTTTGGCAAAAGTGGGCGTCTCACCGCGACCAGGCGGGACCCGTTTAATTTTTGAAGTGAAACTTCTTAGGCGGCGATTCCATATAGACAGTGAAATTTCAAGAAGGAACTCGTCACATGTAGTCCTTAGTTACATGAGAGTGAAGAAAGATATCTGATCTATAACTGTCTCACTAAATCTCTCTTATTCTTCGATTTTATGTAAGTTTAATATTAATGTAGGTACTATAAACCTCAATCTTTTTCCACAATAAATAATGGGGGATCAAAACCCGTTGGGTAGTTTAGAGGAACAATGCAACGCGGTCACACTGCAAACAGACACGAAAAGCGACTAGATTTAAAAAAACTTGATTTTTGAGGCACTGCATTTTGTACAGACACCCATCCTAACTGAAATTATAAATACGAAAGTGAGTTTGTTTGTTTATTTGTTTTTATGCTTTCACCCTAAAACGGCTGAACGAATTTGGATTTTGAATTTTGGCACATGGGTAGACCATGACCTGGGCATAGGACTTAGCATCCTTTTTATTCCGTTATTCCCATGGGAAATATAATATATTTAGTTCTATATACAAATGCCAAAAACAATAACAAACAAAAAGAAGTAACATTTATTCCTCATATTATTCCGCAGCGATGGGCATGGGCCTGTGCGTGACGTTCATCGCGCTGATCCGCTTGCCCTCCCTGAAGGTGTCCACACTGCTGCTCACGGGACTACTACTCTACGACGTGTTTTGGGTGTTCTTCTCGTCATACATATTCACCACCAACGTCATGGTCAAAGTCGCTACCAGGTGAGTTATATGATTATAACGGGTGTAAATATTCCCGGAAACCTTCTGGTTACAGAGAGATTGAAGGTAACAAGTTCCACGTTCCAAATACAAGTAATAGGGATGATGCCTGGGTCAAAAAAAAGAAATTCTATTTAGTCCGTCAGTTAGATAATAAAAAAATATTAGACACGTATTTTTTGCTTTCTCATATTAATGAAAAATTACTTAGATACAACGCATTAAAGTTGGGGAGTGGGGGTTGATACGTCACAAGTATGGATAAAATCTACATACAAGTGACGTCATGGCACATTATAACTCAATGTATCGCCGTAATCTTTTGATAACGTAAAGAAAGAAAAAATACGTGTACATTATTTTTTCATAATCTACATTACGGACAAAAAACATTTTTTTAGTCATCATCCCTATTTTACGATTTGCTTTCACTAAACTGACAGACGTCAAATATTACCTATTAAAATAGCCTGACTTTAGTTCCTATTATCACTTTAAGATTATTGTTAAAATCAGTTGTTGTTTGAGCCAAAAAAACTTTATTAATTGCCATCGACACGCTAAATACAATTTGATTTTTAAAGACCTAATAAAAAATGGTCTATCCTAGAATCTGAGAAAGCTCAGGCGTTCTCTACTTTATTCGTTACTGTTATAATTATAATTTTATTTCCCAGTATTCCTCTTATCTAACGCCGTGCTTCTTTGAACAGTATTTATGTTTATGTCTGGAGTTCGTGCGAGATGACCTGTGTTTATCATCAACAATAATTCACTTGACCTCAATTTTTATATATAATCGATCATTCGTAATGATTATTTAGTTTATGTTGTAATATAAATATGATCGTAGATTATAAGATGGTAAAGAGATATCGTGTTATCATGTTAAGTGATCAGATTGATAGACGATGAGCAACCACTTCAATTAGATAACCATAATCTAAAGAGGTTTATCTATGCCATAACTGGCACAGATTAGTGTTTACAGTTATCATTCTTATTCTTAAAATATCGTTCATGGTTTTAATACCTACACCCAGAGGGACACGTTTTTATTTGCTAAGAAAACAGAGGTAGTGTAAAGTGGCAGTAAGAAAACGTTAATTATTTTTCAAACAAATTTATTTCATAATGTTGACAGTATGTACAGACGCCAGCACGTCAACCTACTACAATATGTCAAATTTGTTTAATAGATTTTCAACTTTATCACTAAATTATAAGGTTCAAAGTAGATTAGGAAAGTCTGTACTCTGAAAAAAAAATCTTCCTGCCTTTTGCACGAGAAAATGGCCCTCAATATGCTCAACCTTTTCATTCTTGACTGTACTTACTTTGTTATGTTCGCAGGCCGGCAGAGAACCCGATGAACGTGGTGGCGCGGCGCCTGCAGCTGGGCGGCGCCATGCGGGACGCGCCCAAGCTGTCGCTGCCCGCCAAGCTCGTGTTCCCGTCCATGCACCACCAGGGACACTTCTCTATGCTGGGTGAGTTAGCGGCGCCATGCGGGACGCGCCCAAGCTGTCGCTGCCCGCCAAGCTCGTGTTCCCGTCCATGCACCACCAGGGACACTTCTCTATGCTGGGTGAGTTAGCGGCGCCATGCGGGACGCGCCCAAGCTGTCGCTGCCCGCCAAGCTCGTGTTCCCGTCCATGCACCACCAGGGACACTTCTCTATGCTGGGTGAGTTAGCGGCGCCATGCGGGACGCGCCCAAGCTGTCGCTGCCCGCCAAGCTCGTGTTCCCGTCCATGCACCACCAGGGACACTTCTCTATGCTGGGTGAGTTAGCGGCGCCATGCGGGACGCGCCCAAGCTGTCGCTGCCCGCCAAGCTCGTGTTCCCGTCCATGCACCACCAGGGACACTTCTCTATGCTGGGTGAGTTAGCGGCGCCATGCGGGACGCGCCCAAGCTGTCGCTGCCCGCCAAGCTCGTGTTCCCGTCCATGCACCACCAGGGACACTTCTCTATGCTGGGTGAGTTAGCGGCGCCATGCGGGACGCGCCCAAGCTGTCGCTGCCCGCCAAGCTCGTGTTCCCGTCCATGCACCACCAGGGACACTTCTCTATGCTGGGTGAGTTAGCGGCGCCATGCGGGACGCGCCCAAGCTGTCGCTGCCCGCCAAGCTCGTGTTCCCGTCCATGCACCACCAGGGACACTTCTCTATGCTGGGTGAGTTAGCGGCGCCATGCGGGACGCGCCCAAGCTGTCGCTGCCCGCCAAGCTCGTGTTCCCGTCCATGCACCACCAGGGACACTTCTCTATGCTGGGTGAGTTAGCGGCGCCATGCGGGACGCGCCCAAGCTGTCGCTGCCCGCCAAGCTCGTGTTCCCGTCCATGCACCACCAGGGACACTTCTCTATGCTGGGTGAGTTAGCGGCGCCATGCGGGACGCGCCCAAGCTGTCGCTGCCCGCCAAGCTCGTGTTCCCGTCCATGCACCACCAGGGACACTTCTCTATGCTGGGTGAGTTAGCGGCGCCATGCGGGACGCGCCCAAGCTGTCGCTGCCCGCCAAGCTCGTGTTCCCGTCCATGCACCACCAGGGACACTTCTCTATGCTGGGTGAGTTAGCGGCGCCATGCGGGACGCGCCCAAGCTGTCGCTGCCCGCCAAGCTCGTGTTCCCGTCCATGCACCACCAGGGACACTTCTCTATGCTGGGTGAGTTAGCGGCGCCATGCGGGACGCGCCCAAGCTGTCGCTGCCCGCCAAGCTCGTGTTCCCGTCCATGCACCACCAGGGACACTTCTCTATGCTGGGTGAGTTAGCGGCGCCATGCGGGACGCGCCCAAGCTGTCGCTGCCCGCCAAGCTCGTGTTCCCGTCCATGCACCACCAGGGACACTTCTCTATGCTGGGTGAGTTAGCGGCGCCATGCGGGACGCGCCCAAGCTGTCGCTGCCCGCCAAGCTCGTGTTCCCGTCCATGCACCACCAGGGACACTTCTCTATGCTGGGTGAGTTAGCGGCGCCATGCGGGACGCGCCCAAGCTGTCGCTGCCCGCCAAGCTCGTGTTCCCGTCCATGCACCACCAGGGACACTTCTCTATGCTGGGTGAGTTAGCGGCGCCATGCGGGACGCGCCCAAGCTGTCGCTGCCCGCCAAGCTCGTGTTCCCGTCCATGCACCACCAGGGACACTTCTCTATGCTGGGTGAGTTAGCGGCGCCATGCGGGACGCGCCCAAGCTGTCGCTGCCCGCCAAGCTCGTGTTCCCGTCCATGCACCACCAGGGACACTTCTCTATGCTGGGTGAGTTAGCGGCGCCATGCGGGACGCGCCCAAGCTGTCGCTGCCCGCCAAGCTCGTGTTCCCGTCCATGCACCACCAGGGACACTTCTCTATGCTGGGTGAGTTAGCGGCGCCATGCGGGACGCGCCCAAGCTGTCGCTGCCCGCCAAGCTCGTGTTCCCGTCCATGCACCACCAGGGACACTTCTCTATGCTGGGTGAGTTAGCGGCGCCATGCGGGACGCGCCCAAGCTGTCGCTGCCCGCCAAGCTCGTGTTCCCGTCCATGCACCACCAGGGACACTTCTCTATGCTGGGTGAGTTAGCGGCGCCATGCGGGACGCGCCCAAGCTGTCGCTGCCCGCCAAGCTCGTGTTCCCGTCCATGCACCACCAGGGACACTTCTCTATGCTGGGTGAGTTAGCGGCGCCATGCGGGACGCGCCCAAGCTGTCGCTGCCCGCCAAGCTCGTGTTCCCGTCCATGCACCACCAGGGACACTTCTCTATGCTGGGTGAGTTAGCGGCGCCATGCGGGACGCGCCCAAGCTGTCGCTGCCCGCCAAGCTCGTGTTCCCGTCCATGCACCACCAGGGACACTTCTCTATGCTGGGTGAGTTAGCGGCGCCATGCGGGACGCGCCCAAGCTGTCGCTGCCCGCCAAGCTCGTGTTCCCGTCCATGCACCACCAGGGACACTTCTCTATGCTGGGTGAGTTAGCGGCGCCATGCGGGACGCGCCCAAGCTGTCGCTGCCCGCCAAGCTCGTGTTCCCGTCCATGCACCACCAGGGACACTTCTCTATGCTGGGTGAGTTAGCGGCGCCATGCGGGACGCGCCCAAGCTGTCGCTGCCCGCCAAGCTCGTGTTCCCGTCCATGCACCACCAGGGACACTTCTCTATGCTGGGTGAGTTAGCGGCGCCATGCGGGACGCGCCCAAGCTGTCGCTGCCCGCCAAGCTCGTGTTCCCGTCCATGCACCACCAGGGACACTTCTCTATGCTGGGTGAGTTAGCGGCGCCATGCGGGACGCGCCCAAGCTGTCGCTGCCCGCCAAGCTCGTGTTCCCGTCCATGCACCACCAGGGACACTTCTCTATGCTGGGTGAGTTAGCGGCGCCATGCGGGACGCGCCCAAGCTGTCGCTGCCCGCCAAGCTCGTGTTCCCGTCCATGCACCACCAGGGACACTTCTCTATGCTGGGTGAGTTAGCGGCGCCATGCGGGACGCGCCCAAGCTGTCGCTGCCCGCCAAGCTCGTGTTCCCGTCCATGCACCACCAGGGACACTTCTCTATGCTGGGTGAGTTAGCGGCGCCATGCGGGACGCGCCCAAGCTGTCGCTGCCCGCCAAGCTCGTGTTCCCGTCCATGCACCACCAGGGACACTTCTCTATGCTGGGTGAGTTAGCGGCGCCATGCGGGACGCGCCCAAGCTGTCGCTGCCCGCCAAGCTCGTGTTCCCGTCCATGCACCACCAGGGACACTTCTCTATGCTGGGTGAGTTAGCGGCGCCATGCGGGACGCGCCCAAGCTGTCGCTGCCCGCCAAGCTCGTGTTCCCGTCCATGCACCACCAGGACACTTCTCTATGCTGGGTGAGTTAGCGGCGCCATGCGGGACGCGCCCAAGCTGTCGCTGCCCGCCAAGCTCGTGTTCCCGTCCATGCACCACCAGGGACACTTCTCTATGCTGGGGTGAGTTAGCGGCGCCATGCGGGACGCGCCCAAGCTGTCGCTGCCCGCCAAGCTCGTGTTCCCCGTCCATGCACCACCAGGGACACTTCTCTATGCTGGGTGAGTTAGCGGCGCCATGCGGGACGCGCCCAAGCTGTCGCTGCCCGCCAAGCTCGTGTTCCCGTCCATGCACCACCAGGGACACTTCTCTATGCTGGGTGAGTTAGCGGCGCCATGCGGGACGCGCCCAAGCTGTCGCTGCCCGCCAAGCTCGTGTTCCCGTCCATGCACCACCAGGGACACTTCTCTATGCTGGGTGAGTTAGCGGCGCCATGCGGGACGCGCCCAAGCTGTCGCTGCCCGCCAAGCTCGTGTTCCCGTCCATGCACCACCAGGGACACTTCTCTATGCTGGGTGAGTTAGCGGCGCCATGCGGGACGCGCCCAAGCTGTCGCTGCCCGCCAAGCTCGTGTTCCCGTCCATGCACCACCAGGGACACTTCTCTATGCTGGGTGAGTTAGCGGCGCCATGCGGGACGCGCCCAAGCTGTCGCTGCCCGCCAAGCTCGTGTTCCCGTCCATGCACCACCAGGGACACTTCTCTATGCTGGGTGAGTTAGCGGCGCCATGCGGGACGCGCCCAAGCTGTCGCTGCCCGACAAGCTCGTGTTCCCGTCCATGCACCACCAGGACACTTCTCTATGCTGGGTGAGTTAGCGGCGCCATGCGGGACGCGCCCAAGCTGTCGCTGCCCGCCAAGCTCGTGTTCCCGTCCATGCACCACCAGGGACACTTCTCTATGCTGGGTGAGTTAGCGGCGCCATGCGGACGCGCCCAAGCTGTCGCTGCCCGCCAAGCTCGTGTTCCCGTCCATGCACCACCAGGACACTTCTCTAAGCTGGGTGAGTTAGCGGCGCCATGCGGGACCGCGCCAAGGCTGTCGCTGCCCGCCAAGCTCGTGTTCCCGTCCATGCACCACCAGGGACCACTTCTCTATGCTGGGTGAGTTAGCGGCGCCATGCGGGACGCGCCCAAGCTGTCGCTGCCCGCCAAGCTCGTGTTCCCGTCCATGCACCACCAGGGACACTTCTCTATGCTGGGTGAGTTAGCGGCGCCATGCGGGACGCGCCCAAGCTGTCGCTGCCCGCCAAGCTCGTGTTCCCGTCCATGCACCACCAGGGACACTTCTCTATGCGGGTGAGTTAGCGGCGCCATGCGGGACGCGCCCAAGCTGTCGCTGCCCGCCAAGCTCGTGTTCCCGTCCATCCCCACCAGGGACACTTCTCTATTTGCTGGGTGAGTTAGCGGCGCCATGTGGGACGCGCCCAAGCTTTCGCTGCCCGCCAAGCTCGTGTTCCCGTCCATGCACCACCAGGGACACTTCTCTATGCTGGGTGAGTTAGCGGCGCCATGCGGGACGCGCCCAAGCTGTCGCTGCCCGCCAAGCTCGTGTTCCCGTCCATGCACCACCAGGGACACTTCTCTATGCTGGGTGAGTTAGCGGCGCCATGCGGGACGCGCCCAAGCTGTCGCTGCCCGCCAAGCTCGTGTTCCCGTCCATGCACCACCAGGGACACTTCTCTATGCTGGGTGAGTTAGCGGCGCCATGCGGGACGCGCCCAAGCTGTCGCTACCCGCCAAGCTCGTGTTCCCGTCCATGCACCACCAGGGACACTTCTCTATGCTGGGTGAGTTAGCGGCGCCATGCGGGACGCGCCCAAGCTGTCGCTGCCCGCCAAGCTCGTGTTCCCGTCCATGCACCACCAGGGACACTTCTCTATGCTGGGTGAGTTAGCGGCGCCATGCGGGACGCGCCCAAGCTGTCGCTGCCCGCCAAGCTCGTGTTCCCGTCCATGGCACCAAAAACCAGGGGACACTTCTCTATGCTGGGTGAGTTAGCGGCGCCATGCGGGACGGCGCCCAAGCTGTCGCTGCCCGCCAAGCTCGTGTTCCCGTCCATGCACCACCAGGGACACTTCTCTATGCTGGGTGAGGTTAGCGGCGCCATGCGGGACGCCGCCCAAGCTGTCGCTGCCCGCCAAGCTCGTGTTCCCGTCCATGCACCACCAGGGACACTTCTCTATGCTGGGGAGTTAGCGGCGCCATGCGGGACGCGCCCAAGCTGTCGCTGCCCGCCAAGCTCGTGTTCCCGTCCATGCACCACCAGGGACACTTCACTATGCTGGGTGAGTTAGCGGCGCCATGCGGGACGCGCCCAAGCTGTCGCTGCCCGCCAAGCTCGTGTTCCCGTCCATGCACCACCAGGGACACTTCTCTATGCTGGGTGAGTTAGCGGCGCCATGCGGGACGCGCCCAAGCTGTCGCTGCCCGCCAAGCTCGTGTTCCCGTCCATGCACCACCAGGGACACTTCTCTATGCTGGGTGAGTTAGCTGGCGCCATGCGGGACGCGCCCAAGCTGTCGCTGCCCGCCAAGCTCGTGTTCCCGTCCATGCACCACCAGGGACACTTCTCTATGCTGGGTGAGTTAGCGGCGCCATGGCGGGACGCGCCCAAGCTGTCGCTGCCCGCCAAGCTCGTGTTCCCGTCCATGCACCACCAGGGACACTTCTCTATGCTGGGTGAGTTAGCGGCGCCGTTGGAGACGTCTGCAGCCTTGCAGGGACATAGGCCTCCTCCAACCATCGCCACAACGACTGGTCCTGCGTTGCTTGCTTCATCTAGCAAATTCCCACGACGCACCTTACCTCCACCCACCACCTTCGCATGACTGAAGTCAATAGACAAGTGCAGTAGGTTCAATGATTTAAATCTTATCTAAATAAAAATGGTTGTTGGTATTTTATGATTGAAAGTTTTATTGGGTTTTTTTAGACCTCCACGAAGGCGAAGTCGCGGGTAAAAACTAATAATAATATATTTATACATACTTCTAAACATAATTGCCACTAATACATTATTTTCACACATGAATTAATCACTGCTGGCTTTTTGGGTGACCTCGGCGGTTTGTGTCTTAGAGCGCAGATCCGTATCCGGTTCGTACGTGGAACGCCAAGGGTACTGCGCTCCATCGCTCGCTGGCAAACCCCGAGCTAGATCCTCTGTTGAAATGTCAAAAGTCCTGGTTTATTGAGCGCCGTATGTGCGCCGGATAGTAATGATGGATTAATTAGCATTCGCATTCATTGTTAGCATGCGATTGCTCATTTAGCATATAGCAAATGAAATGTAGTTGCGAAATTCTGTGAAATGCTAAATGAATTAATCGCTTCGTATTTTTTGATACTATTATACGTCAGAGCGTCGACGCACGCAGCGGTAGCGTGCGCTCTCCGTCGCACCCACGGGAAGTCGGGAATACTAAATCTATCGGTTTCACTTGACCGTTTCTCGTGAATTCGCAAGTGAAATTTATTAGCAGGTTCTGCGAATTTAAGAATGGGTTATGCAATTGTTATCTTAATAACTTTGATTTGCGCGTACTTAGGGTTGTATATTGAATGAATGCTTGTGATTGTATTATTATATTTAAATTATTAGCATTAGCAGATTTAGCAGGGCGGTGCGAAGATTGCTGTTTAGCAATTATTACCTTATTGTCTTTGATTTGTTCGTACTTAAGGTCGTGTATTGATTGAATTAATTCGTGATTATTTAATAATATTTGGTGTGACACGCGCTTGGCGCGCGTCGTTTTGTGCCAAAGTTCAGTACGTTTAGGCAAGTGATAGTGAGAGTTTAGTTTACGTATTCGTTAATTTAGTTATACAGTAATTAAATTCTTTCGTCTTGTGCTTATTATTGTACAAATAGATAATAGTGTGAACTTAATATCTACCTATAAACAATAGGAGGTAATAGTAGAAGTATTAACAAAATTCGCATACTTCATTAATAACAATTATCGTCATATTAGCAAATAGCATAGCAATAGCAACTAGCATGCTATGACTCAAGAATTCACATGCTAATGAAATTATTGCGAAATCGCAATAATTGACATTACTACCGGATAGGGAGGCACGTCTTGGAAGATTTCCTTTCATAGTGGTTTCATCGACCAATAGCTCTTCCAGGCGATTTCGGTGAGGTGAGCAACTTCTTTTCCTTGTCTCGCCGAAGGAGATTATTTGGCCGAGGTACATGTATTCTGGGACATGTACAGTCACGAGCACCAATATGTATACACTTAGCAACTTTTAAAAGTGATTTTCTCCTTCTGTGTTGATTGTAATTTTGTGTTATTACGAACATAGTATATTGGAACCCATACTATTATAGAATAGGTCGTATTTTAA
Source organism: Xanthia togata (assembly GCA_963853775.1). Classification (NCBI taxonomy): domain Eukaryota; kingdom Metazoa; phylum Arthropoda; class Insecta; order Lepidoptera; family Noctuidae; genus Xanthia; species Xanthia togata. The sequence goes on from OY970809.1 coordinate 17,555,804, forward strand.
AGTTGCAATTTTAATTCCCCGAGTAAATCGCTTTTGCATCTTGCCAAGTGTTTACATATTATTGCTTGTGACTGTACATACAAATTATGGAATCTCCACACCCTCCAAATACTGTTTTTGTTTGACGCTATTATTCATGAGTTTGTTCTTTGACATGTTCATTCGAAGACCAATTTCAAGGCTTGCCTAACTCAGCATTTCGCCTAATTCAGCTGCCGAAAATGAAAACAGAACAATGTTGTCGGCGAAACGCACGTTGGTCAATCATTTTTCGTCGCCGACTACTTCTTTATTGGCCCAAATGTCGGACAGGTTTTTGAAAACCTCTTCAAGGGTGGCAGTGAATCCCTGGTTAGATAATAAAATATTGATAAATAAGTAAATGTGTTATGTTTTGTATTTCAGGTCTCGGAGACATAGTGATGCCGGGTCTGCTACTGTGTTTTGTTCTGCGCTACGACGCCTATAAGAAAGCTACGCTTGTATGCCAAATGGGACAAGTTCCCGGGCCCAGATCTATGGTATGTATTTTTAGTAATGAACTCAAACTGAAGCATTTATTTCAAATAAACCAATTACAGAAGAAACTAGAGAACGATGCAGAACGTTAAAAGTGACTGTAATAAAAAGTGTGTATACTGTGTGTTAAACCTAGATGAAATAAATGTATCGTGTATGTCCGCGCAGGGCTCCCGGCTGACGTACTTCCACTGCTCGCTGCTGGGCTACTTCCTGGGCCTGCTGACGGCCACGGTGTCGGCCGAGGTGTTCAAGGCGGCGCAGCCCGCGCTGCTGTACCTCGTGCCCTTCACGCTGCTGCCGCTGCTCACCATGGCTTACGTTAAAGTAACCACTATTCTTTACTCTGCACAAACAACACGCACATTACAAAAAAGCACATAAACAGTATGCTTGTCTATCTTATTTAATGTAGCCTCTACTGTTAATTGATTGCTCCAGTACCAAATTATAGCTGAACTAGCTTCTGCCTGCTATTTCGTCCTCGTGTAAGTCAAAAATACCATAAAAAAATAAACAAACAAAATAAACATATCCTATGGCATTCACGCAATAGTGTAGCTTTCTATCAGTCAAAGAATATTTGAAATTGGATCAGTTTTTCCAGATAGTCAACTCTATTACTGAGCAGATTGCCACACTGTGTGTGGAATATTAACGGGTTGATATGAAATTAAACATAACTTTGCCTAACATCATTTTACTCTGGAGTCTGGAGAAAGATTTTTCCTTGTTGTCAAACCGGTGCCACCATTCTAACTTCTGTTGTGTTGTTGCAGGGAGATCTCAGAAGAATGTGGAGTGAGCCGTTCATAGCTCCGCCGAACGGCAAGGCGGGCGCCGACTTCGACGTGTGACTGCGCGGCCGCGCGCGCGCCGAGTTCTCCGCACAGAGCGAGCCGCCGCCCGCTCTCGCCCTCCCGACGATGTACAGTTAGATACGCGACTCTAACTACATAGCTATCTGCGTTTCTGTGTTCTCTCAAGTAACAGTGATCTAGATATTTAGTATTATTCCTCTCAAACGTGTGAATAGCAAGTTGCACTATACATATATATCTGCTAACTTGTAACTAACTGTACATGCACACTGGGCCACATGTGAGTTGATGTGTTTATTATTATAATTATAAAGACATAAGTTGTACTTTTTAGGTTAGTCGATACGCTTTGGTTCGTTAGTGAATGTTATGTTCAAGTTACAGCACAGGGTAACGTGCTGTCTACGAGTTAAACTGTAAAGTGATCAGGACCAGTGCGAGAGATTATGATAAATTTTGATTAAATTATACTATGACAGTAATACAATTGGTATTTCGAAAATACTCAGTTGTAGAATTTGATGAATTTTATATCGAAAACGTTTTTGTTTTATGAATATAAATATATACTGTATACCAAAATAATTTAACCCTTTGGATGGGAAATAGTATGTGTAACTGGATAATGGCAACAGTAATACCTACGTACTATAAACAGTTCAGCAGTTACAGTTTGTGACTGGAGAACTATTTCTTTACCAATCCAAGGGTTACATAAGGGTGACTATTCATTTTAGTTTTCAGTATACATCGTATATAGCTGCCAGAACAGATACACGATTTTGTACGTACATCTGGTTGTTAAAATAAGTTAAGATCTTTGTATGAATCTCATTTTTTTTAATTTTACACTGATACGTAATCATTTTTATATGAGTTTTTTTATCATCCAGATCAAATTTACAATATGACATGTTTGTGATGTGTCCCAACATTTGATATTATTATTATAATTTGGTTCACGAGTGGTCATCATTAGTTTCCATGATCAAACTTTGTTGTCACTGCCTTAGACTGATGTTTTCAATGAAGATTTTTTCTATATGTTGAATGGAGTATTATAGACAAATGTTAGAATAAAATATTAGAATATAAGCTACTAACTATTGTTGTTATTATTATAACAACTGTATTGTTGTTGTAAATTATTTGATTGAATTTAATAAAAGATGTTAAGACATTACATCGTAAGAAGTATACTTGGTATGTGTGATTTAATTTTTATAACGATTTATAACATTTTTAATTTTGGATTTATTTTAATAGGTTTATTTTGTACTAAGTGGTTATCATTGATAAGTTTACGGTGTGCGAGCTAAATACTATTAACATGGAGCAGTATTCTGACAAAAGTGATGTAATATAATTATTGAGGCTTAATTTTATGAACGTAACAGACAGTGTCACTTATGAATTTGCTGATGTCGTTATTTTATTTGAAAATTTCTTACTTTGTGTTTTCAATGTAAAGTGTAACCAAATAGTTTTGGTGTATTTTATAGATATTTATATAAATAGTCACTGAAGTTTTCTCATTGATGTACATAAATACATAATTACGTGAAATTAATATTAAGATTGATGTTCCATTATTTGCGTCACTGTTTCATCTCATCATTGATCTTGAGACTATTAATGTAAATATTTAATGCCCACACAATTCATTACCTGCCAAAACTTGGAAAATTGCATTTAATATTTTTATATGTATCTGTGGGAGTAAGTTATATTGCTATAAATACTTAATAAAAATATTAGATGGAAAAGTATACTTGAATTTTATTTTCGTCTTTTACTTGGAACGTAAAAGACGAAATTGTACTTTGATTTCGTGCCCTGCAGCAGACGACAGCTGCAGTTGCATCAAGTTTCGCAGTAAAATATTCCAAAGCTCTGCCGGGCATTGCCGTCCTGTATGGCTTCAGTTGCTCCTGATCTTGGGCACCATGCTGAATAGAAGTGTCAATATGCACCGAATAGAAGAAGAGATAGATAGAATGAGGCATTTCTTTACATCCAACAATTAACTACGTCTATACAAACATGTTACTTTGTGTAAAATTGTGCAATAATAAACCAACGACTTCCAAAAAACACTACAAAATAACTTATTAAATAACTGGACTGTAAATTTGAAGCCTAAATACAAACGTTTTATCTGAAATAAAACTCAAAATTACTTACCTAAAGGAGATTGACCATTTTTGTATTGACGTTGGACCAAGTGCTGCCCAACATTGAATCATACTGCATAGTGTTCCTTAGACTAACACTAGTCTGTAACCCAAAGTGCTTTAGAATCTATCCGAGGAGTATTGAGAAAAAAATAGTCTATTGTACAGGTTTTACATAGACGAAAAATCATAACCCGCATCTTATTAAAAAAAAAAGACGGTATATTATAAACACTGGATTATATTATTATAACGACACTTAGTTTACAACATAATAAATGATACTAAAAAGTAAATATTACATAAAATACTTAATCAGTCATCATCCTCATCGTCGTCGAGCGAGACTAGCGAGGTCGGGACCGGGCTCGGGAGGTAGAATAAGTAACATAATAATATTATTTAACGTAAACGTTTTAAAAAAAAGTCAAAAATTAAAGCACAAAAAAGTCTTAAGATAAGATTTAAGCTAGGTACTATAATTTATAGCCCCGTGGATGCATTTTTTTAATTTTTTTAATATCTCTCCATGTAAGGAAAAAAATAAAAGTATTCTCATGCCTGGGCAGCATATTTGGTCCAGATTGGTCAATCTCCTTTGAAGCCTAATAATACATGTGAGAGAGAGGCCATCGTTCTGTCCCTTTCTCGTTTGCGTTCTCCCTCCTTGTCGCGTACTATCGCCTTCTCTGTCTCTCCTCCCACCACCACTAGTAGTTGCAAACGTCGCGTCTGTTTGCTTTTGGATTTGCCTCATTGAAGTGTTTGTAGAACCAGGCAAAATTTAAGTTATTAGGCTTCAAATTTTGGTAAGTAGTTAAATTTAGGTTTTATTACAGGTAAAACGTTTATAATTGACCGTAAATTTGAAGCCTAATAATACATGAGAGACGTGTTTGTTAGATCACACAACAATGAAAAGCATAATGTAAATCTTTTGACTAAGGGACCATTCCGGTCCCTTAGTCAAAAGATATACATTATGCTATAAACGCACAGGCGCGGCGGGTGAAAGAAATATACATATATAGTATAGCATACTTGTAACTAGGGGTATGTCGTTACAGAAGTGCTAAAAATATAAAATAAAGAGGTTTACAATATGAAGTAGTTTTATTTTCAGATTAAAAATAAAAAGTAAGTATCCTTTATAACAAATCATAAAAAAACATTTTGTGTAATTAAACTGCATTAAAACAAATTAGAAACAGAATGTTTAACTTCAGTTTTCTTTACAGTAAAATCGCCCTTAGAAATGTATTTTCTGATCTCCAATTGCCTCTGGAGAGAATTTTATCAACTGAGCAGCAATGCTGAGCAGTTCTCATTCCAACTTTTTGAAGCTACAGCAGACCTAAAACTTCCAGCTGGAGCTTCTATCCCAGCATCCTATAATACTTTCTTAACCAAGTTAGCTATAACACAACATGAAGCAGATCGATTTACCATACGCAGTAACACATAAATTATCACATTTAGCTTTACTTCTCCTGTTCTCTCCAACTGAAATCAACTTTTTTTAAATCCAATGTACTGGATCTAAGCATTTATTGTTCATTAACTTCCAACCTGATTTAAATTGCGGAATCAGTTTTGAGCTAAATATTGGCCAAAGGATAACATAATCATTAGTAATTTCGCAATTATTAGAATTTATGACCAAGAGGGTCAGGTCATGGGTCCTATAACCAGAACACAGTATTATGAGGCATGCTGTGTGTTTTACTACTTAAACTATATCTATGGACTTCTTTCAGTAATTATCAGAAGCGAAAAAGGCATAATAAGTTCCTTACGTTGACGCCAGTGCGAAACTAAGTTCAAGTGTGCTACCTAGCCCAGTCTTAACAGGCCACTTGCGGAGCATGTATAATCTACATACCACTCTATTATTTACTAGTTTGTTATGGTTTTTGATGTGATGTAGGACTGGTTAGTGTGAATAAAAGGCAATGTAAAAAAAGGGTGATAGAAATGAAACTGAGGTTTGTATAAAGTGGTTATTTATTAGCATCAATTAGTTTGCTTGTGTCTCTTTTCTCAATAAATCTCAACTGTTTCTTTCTCATTCTTTTCAGCTTAGCAGTATTTGTAATAACTTGTACTACTTCAGCTTTACGTTTGTTTTCTTCCGCACGTTGTAAATTTTGTCGGCGCCTTTCTTTTCGGTCTATTTCTTTCTGTTTCAATTCTGCTAACATTTGTTTAGATAGCTCCTTTGTTTTCTGTAACTTTTGGCGTAATGCTTTTTTCTCTTCAAAAGTATGCCTGAGTCCCTTAGTTTTATTAATGGTTGAAAACCTGAAAGAGCAAAACAATAGTGGAGTAAAGATGAGGTGATAAAGAACCTAAGTTTTAGGTTATATTTACAAAAAATACAAAAGTAAACAACAAAGTAAGTGTTACCTTTCTTTTTTAGACTTCCAAAACTTTCCAGACTTGGGAATGCCTCTAATGGGTTCAGTTTTACTTGAAGATATGTCTTGTTGACTGTTGTCTTCATCGCTGCTTTCTGATTTTTCCAAGTTATCTTTGTTTTTAGCTATGTTTGCTACTATCGCGAGAACTTTATCATGTGTTTCTTCAGCCATGTTTAAGGCCTATGAAGCTTTAAAATAAAAATACCAATAAGCGCACAAGCCGTACTGGTACAACGGTACAAGCTATTTCAGATAGAAAAGTTCTCTGTGTGGGCAGGTGGGCACAGCAAGTAGTAGTAACTAGTAGTGTCCTGCCTGTCCGCCACAATGAGCACGTTTAATTTTCTGTCAACTGTCAAGTCATTGTCAATTTCTAAATGACATCTTGGCAGAATAGTCGACATCGGCTTTGCTTGCCATTTAAAAAAATTGAATAGAACAGAATATTTTACTTGTATCAAATTGTTACCAGTACTACACAGACTTTCCTACACAGAAGTAGCTTCCCTGGCTGAGAAACATGCTTAATTATAAGAAATAGTCGAATTCGAAAATATTTGCGTTCCCTTGGATAGATTAGATTTTCGTTTGATCATTTAAACAGACAAAGGAGTTATTTTGTCAAGACTAATGATTTTTCTAATAACTAATGCAGAGAAAACTGCAAGAGAAAATAGTAAAAAAGGAACTTGCGTCCACGCTTCGAGGGCGTGTTTTATTTCGTTACATAGAAATTCATACGATTTTATTGAGCGCCCAAAAGCAGCGTTCTAGACGCACGCCTCGGGCGCTTGTAATGAATATGGCTTTGTCTTCGTATGACATTGTTTGCAACGTTGCCCACTTTCAGAATACGTCCTATACACACGGCTACACATCAAGCTATACATTTCTAGTTTATCAGAACTCGATATTATAGAATTTCCGTACAATGCGGGGCCAGATATGTATAGCTTGATGTGTAGCCGTGTGTAACCAAATTTTTCGTTTGGTTACCCTTACGATGGGTGATTGTGAAGTGTTTTTAATTTGGTTTCCTCTTGTCTTTGTGATTATTGTGATGCTGTCAAAGTCAAATGACATCTGTCGGAATAATCTGTCTGTTTCTGCGATGAAGTGATTCATTTTTTTAAAATTATTTCCTCCATTTCCTCGTCAATTATATATTTTGAAGAAATTATTCGGTTATTTGGGCGTTTATAATCATATATTGGACATACTTATTTGTGGGTGTTTCAGGCAAATATCAACTGGAGAAATCCGGCGGAACTGCAGTGATACTTTCGAATTTCAGTAAATAAACAGCGTTTTCCGTAAAAATGCCCGTGAGTGTCTGAATATCATATATATATATCCGCCCTTAGACCACAAGCTGACCATTTTTTTGCTTTAACTATATATGACTGTACAAATATTAATATTAACAATAAAATTTTCCTCCTAGGCTTATCACTCAACTTTGACGGACTACACCCAGTCCGTTGGTAACCTGGCTCTCTTGCCAATGCGCACATCTTTCAGAGGCCCGGCTCCGATCAGTCCCAAGATTGATTTGGATATTGTTGATGAAGCTCTCAACTACTTCAAAGCAAATGTCTTTTTTAGGTTTTATGAGATAAAGGTATGGGTTTGAGTCATATTCTGCCTAACGTTTCCTAATCCTAGTAAATAGACATAAAAAGGGTGCGTTTTTTACAGTCTGATGCTGACAGAGTTCTCATTTACCTCACACTGTACATTTCTGAATGTCTGAAAAGGCTCCAGAAATGCTCAAACAAGAATCAGGGTCAACAGGAGATGTATATGCTGGCCATATCTAAGTTTGATATACCTGGAGAATATGGATTTCCTCTGAACTCTGTGTATGCTAAGCCTACCAGTACCCAGGAGGCTGGTATGTTGGAAACTATTATTATTATTTGGAAACTATTATTTACAATCATGTTTAATATAATTAAAGGAAGATAGAAAACACAGTAGTTTTAATGTTATTTTGTAAGATTTTTCAATATTGTATGGCTTGTCTTATGATTTCAGATTTGATGAGACAGTATTTACAGCAAATGAGACATGAGACTGGTGCCCGTGTCTGTGAGAAGGTAAATTAATCTCTTATTATTCTTAAATTACTATAACATAAATATACAATCACATTTGTTCTACAATGCTAAACTGTAACCAAAATTATAATAAATTGTTTCTCTTAGGTATTTGCCACAGAAGATGGTAAGCCAAGCAAGTGGTGGCTTTGCTTTGCCAAGAGGAAATTCATGGACAAGTCCCTGTCTGGCCCTGGACAATAACCAGTGTTCACCAGAATTAGCATTTACTTTATACCTACACTTTTTCTTTAAATAATAAATGAGAATTTAATTTAAAAAAACATCATTCCAAAATGTTATAAAACACTTCATGATGGTGCATTATCAACTGCTATGTAACCTGTTAAGCCACTTTATTTCTATACTCATGAGTGTGTATTCTGCCCAGACATTTCAGTTGAAAACAGTGTGTTAATATTTAAGACTAATTATTTGAACATATAAAGGAATCAATAAAGTATTTGGAAATACTAAAAATATATTTTTTTATTTTAAAATAGGTGTAAATATACATATAATACATAATAAACATTTGGTTAAAAAATTGTACAGAGGCTCTCAGATATATGATTAATATCAGTTTACAAATACTTCAGCTGCTAAGAATGAGATAGATCAGTACTATAAAAGGGTAATATAACAGTCTTACGCTTACAACTACAGTTACACATACATTATACTGAAAGTTAGTTGAGACCATATTCTTTGATCAGCTGCCCAGCTATCACAAGCCTCTGTATTTCAGAAGTTCCTTCATATATTTCTGTGATCCTTGCATCGCGGTAGTGTCGCTCTGCTGGCATATCTGACACATAGCCCATACCACCAAGGATCTAGAATAAAATGGTAGAAGAATATTACAAATCTTTGGACTCAGTAGTATTGTGTTTATGCAGAAAGTAGAAATAAGATATACAAATTAAATTTTAAAACCGGTTTAGCATTTTAAACATACCTGTATGCACTGATGGGATAAGAATGTTGCTGCCTCAGAAGCTGCCAATTTGGCCATTGCAGCCTCCTTGGTGTAAGGTTTCTTGTTATCCTTAAACCATGCTGCCCTCCATGTCAGCAGTCTTGCTGATTCCAGTTGCACAGCCATGTCAGCTAGCTTATTCTGAATGGCTTGCAATTTCATGATTGGTTTTCCAAATGCAGTGCGTTTTGATGCATACTCAGCAGCAACATCTAATGAGGCCTGTAAACAGAAGGAACAAATGTTTTATTGGTCAGTAGAACTTAGATAATGAAAAGGTTTCAAGTGAAACTATTACTATTTTCCACCAACAATATTTACCTGTGCTATACCTAAAGCTTGTGATGCAATACCAATTCTTCCAGCATCTAAAGTCATCATGGCTATCTTAAAGCCAAGACCTGGCTGACCTAGGATGTTCTCCTTAGGAATTGAACAATCTTCATACATCAGTGAGCAAGTGGATGAACCTCTTATACCTAATTTATCCTCTTTCTTCCCTAATTCTAGACCTTTGATAGGTTTAGGTACAATAAAAGCTGATATTCCTTTGTGCTTCAGACTTTTGTCTGTGGTAGCAAAGACAACAGAGGCTTTGCTCTCATACCCATTAGTGATCCAACATTTTGTGCCATTCAGTACCCATTTGTCACCACCATCCTTTGCTGTGGTGGATGCTGCTCCAGCATCAGATCCATTACCAGGTTCAGAAAGAGCAAAACACCCAACAATCTCACCTGAAATAGAATTTGTTTTAATGTACCTACTATTTAAATCTAAATATATTCTAATTCACAAAGGTTTCATCACAGAGTTTGCAGTCTTTCCACCACAATCATATACCTAAACAGCTCTTTTGGAAAACATAACTAGTTGTCCTTTTGACATAGATAATTAGTTTAGTGTGTAGAAAGCTTGGGGAAACTAGATTTCAATGAGCTTCCTATCCTAACAGGACATCCAAGACTAGCCACGCAAATTGTGGGATGAAAGCAGCTACCACCACCACACTTGGTGCAACTATCTGTCTAGACATGAACTGCAGTGGTCTATATTGTTATTCTTTGTTCCCAGCCCACACCTAGTGGGTGTGATGTCTGACCAGACCGTGTTTCACTGCAGCAAATGTGACTGTGTTTTGCCATCAACACGCTAAGAAGAAGATGTCTCACTTACTAGTGTCCTAAATCCCTGGACACCTGCACTTTTGAAGATCTCAGGAACCCCACTATTGCCACAATGAATGTAGCAACTTACTGGGCCCAGATAATAAGAGATTTACTGTTGATAAAGGAGAATTATTACTAGGTTAGCAACCAGATTAAAATAGATTCACAAAGATAAAGTCAACAAACCAGTAGAGAATGGTGTGACAAATTGTTCCTTTTGTTTGTCAGTGCCCCAATGCATCAAAGGTCCTAAGTACAGGGAGTTGTTCACAGACATGATAACACCTGCTGATGCACATCCTCGTGAGATCTCTTCTAGGGCTATAGCATACGCGAGGTAGTCGAGACCGGCGCCGCCGAGTTCCTCCGGCACGGCAATAGCCATAAGTCCTAGCTCACCCATTTTTTTAATAGCATCACCAGGGTACAAATGTTCGCGGTCGAACTTAGCGGCGTTGGGCTTTAATTCCCCTTCAGCGAAGTCTCGACATGTTTTGTACAGCATTTGATAATCTTCAGATAATGCTGAAAGTGAAGCTATGCATCTCGTTTGTCTAACACTTGTTGGAGCTGTAAATAAATAAAATAAAAGGTGATCATTTTGTTCAACATTGGCTTACGATTTTCGTAATATTGAGTTCTTTCTAATACTTACCAAGTGTTTGTACCAATTTAGAAACATTCTTTATCATTTTAGGAATTAAATTAATTAACAAAAACAAAATACAGCTGAAAATCAAAATAAGTCAGGACTTTGAACTCGTTCGTTTAGAAATCAAAGTTATCAAATAGAGTGGGGTTGGGGAGCAGATGTCAACGTAATCATAAATAAACGATTTCTCGGATCAAACCTAACAAAATGGTAAAAAATGCAACACTCATTTAATAACAGAAGATTTGCAAATACAGAGAACTGAGAAAACATTGATTGAACTCGATACAGGATTAAGATAAAAAAAAAAAGATGACAGCTGCTAAACAGATAAGTACTAAATTGGAAATTGAGTACTTTTTGACATGTCAACTGTCAAACAAAAATAGGAAAAAAATATACAAATTACAATGATATAATGGAGATATTGTTAAGAATTTTACCAACAAATCCATTGAAAGTGACTGCCTCTAAACTTCTTTTATGTCAAGTCGCAAATTATTCCAGGTAAAAAAACTGACGTGACAGTCAATATCTGCATAACCTATTTAGTCCTTAAACATTTTATCCATTATTTTAGATTGGCCGAGGTTGGAAAACTCGAACCACCGAAGCCAACTGGCAAATATGATACAGGGCAGTTAATTTTACACAAGGTATTCGGATATCGTGGAGTGATTCTGTTCCCCTGGTTGGCGCGGGTGTACGATAGAGATGCCACCAACAAGAAGGAGAGCAAGGACTCCTCGGCCTCCTCGGAGGCCTCAGGAGACTCCCTGTCTAACGTCGGCAAAGAAGTTAAAGGCCGCACACATACATTCTATCAAGTCCTGATTGACACCAGGGATGCACCTTACATAGTAAGTATTCTAATTACATGAACAGTTATAAATTATTAATGTGATAATGTTCTTAAATTAATAAGCCAATAATTAACTTCTGTCTGATTATAATTGCATGTGATGCCTAATTGGCAAAGTTCCACTTCCCTTTTGAATTGTTAGCCACTACGTAGTAGGTACTAGCACATTTCATTGTAGATTATTTCCTATAAAAGTTAACTTTTTCTTTTCCAACAAGATTAATAAATTCCTGAGTCATAAATTAGCAGAATATTCATGTTAAGTATCTGTTTAAAACACTGGAACTGGATGGTATTGGTTCAAGAACATGTACATTTTTGTCTATGCTATTATTTTATACAATGAGATGTATAATAACAACCTTAATTATTTTTTGACTGTGACAACAAACATCGATATGAGACCTGAATGGAAGAGAAAGGTACAATAAAATATAATTATTTGTACATGAATTATGTGTGTTTGTCTGTGGATCAAAACTAACTGTATTAACAAATTACAAAGATTTACAGTATTGTTGTAGGTGTTAATTTTTTTTTGTTTGTTAATTACCTAGTCAGTTATCATTGTTTTTAACATTTGACAATACCAGTACAATCAGTTTAGAAATGTTTTTAATAACAAAAAGTAGTTGTAACTAAGGAAAATCTCTGAGGCAAATGTGACTGCACAATTTCATGTAAAGCAATAATAATTGTAATAAAGGTTACGGATGTGGGCTTTTTCAATGAATACGAAAGGTGGTCCAATCTACCATGAGTATTGTACCCATTAATGCAGACAGAACGGAAATAAAAACCTAGTCTATTTTTTTTTAATAAAAAAAAAACCTTGTCTGTTGAACCATTTTGACTCATTGGCATTGTATTTAATATGGTGACTTTTACTTAGAAAAAGTTTAGAGATGATGAGGGTCATAGATATTTTGCAGTACTTTTTAGTATTATTATGTGTGAGTGTAGTGTGAGTTCCAGGAATCAACACACTCGAATGTTTTTTTTATTTTTTAAACGATATATTATTCTTATGATAAGTTTATACATTTCAGCGTGCACAAACGGAGGCAGTGACCTTCCTTGGAAACCAAGAGTCAAGCAGAAGTTTGTACGCCATCCCTGGACTAGACTATGTGGCACACGACGACATTATCCCCTATACTTCAGTAGAAAGAGTCCCGCTGCAGCATGAACTGTTTGACAAATTCCTCATGCATAATGCTGATAAAGGTGGGAATAATACTATATTGTATTCTGCAGATTTCCGGCCATTATAATAGGGCTAGAATGGCCTTCGTCATTCACGCAAAAAGCAAAACAAGAGCTTGTAAAGAAATAGTTTGATAACTATAAATATTGTTAAAACAATGTTAACACACTTCTGCCACTTGAAGAAGCTGTTACATAAAGCATAAGCTTTATTACATAAAACAACATTTAAATTAATTGAACATGTGCGTTAATCCAGCAAAATCTCTTCTAGAATGAATTGAGTTCAAGAAATAATTAGAGCATAATATTCTGTAAATGTGCACCAAATAAAAATAAAAAAACTGTGTGGTGTCGTTTTGGAAAAAAACACGGATGATTATATTTGAGCGTTAATGTGCGCCGAAAATGAATTTTGTGCATCTTAAGGCGATTAACACACGGCACCGCTCGACCGCGCGGTCGGCCGGTGTATGTGTGTTAGTAGGCATCTACGGATTTATCAGAGGCCAATGCGACATGAGATCCGCTTCTCCGCCTACCGCGGCGGTGCGCGGTGCCGTGTGTTGATCGTCTAAGGTTTTAGAGATTTTAGACACTCCTCACTATCCAGACCTATCTCACGTATTGTAGAAGCTTCAGCATACACTGAAGAATTAATGTTTTTTAGATCCACCCTTCATTGCGCAAGAGACTCTGCGCGCCTGGCAGAAAAAGAACCATCCTTGGCTGGAGCTGAGCGACGTGCATCGAGAGACAACCGAAGGAGTTCGCGTCACCGTCATACCATTCTACATGGGCAGCCGCGAGTCGCAAAATTCTGCAGTTTATTGGGTAACAAGCTGCGCCTGATGGAATTTCCCATCGGCAAAAATGACGAACTTCCATACTCAACTTAAACTTTCATGCTTCTGGACCCAGCGGTTTAGGCTGGGCGTGTCTGTCAGGGAATGAATGAATGAATATAAGATTTTTATTAAGTAGATTTTTCTTACTAACTCCGTTTTAAATGCCTGTCCTTCGATCTGCACTGATTTTTCTAGATTTCGTTCATTGAGATATATACGAACGTTATATCATAATTCTTTTTCGTAGTGGCGTTACTGTATCCGCCTCGAGAACCTCGGCTCGCAGGCGGTGCAGCTGCGCGAGCGCCACTGGCGCATCTTCTCGCTGAGCGGCACGCTGGAGACCGTGCGCGGGCGCGGCGTGGTGGGGCAGGAGCCCGTGCTGGCGCGCCACGCGCCCGCCTTCCAGTACAGCTCGCACGTCAGCCTGCAGGCGCCCAGCGGGCACATGTGGTGAGTGCTAGCTAGATCCGAATCTTTTGTAGCTTTCCAGAAAATTAAATACTTGCATTCGCGTTAGATGAAAACAGGATGCAGGTACATAAAGCAGGGCTGCCAGTAGAGCCAACGTTTTTAGCAAATTCAGCTGTTACTTAACTACCAATAAGCAACCGGTTGGTAAGGTAAAATGTTCCTTTACATTCAAATTATTATTCTTGTATCCAATTCTAAAAGGTAATCTGTTATAAAAATAGGATACATTAGGTGAGAAAATTTAATAGATTTTGTATTAAATTATGTAATCTGTCAGCCCTGATCAAAAGCTTTTTTATAGTACAGTCAATAGCACATCCGTGGTAACAATTTGTCTTTGACGCGCTTATATTATGATAGTGCTCGTAGATTTACATGTTACTACCGGCACGCGGTTGACTCTACTGCAAAATAACGTTACAGTATTCATATTAATTATTGTCATTTTAAACTACTTGAGTTATTACTTACACGTTAACTATTAGGTAGTTGAGTTACAAGACTAAAAAATAATTGAATTCTCTTACCAGGGGCACATTCAGGATGGAACGGGAAGACGGCTACACATTCGACTGTCGGATTCCTCCGTTTTCGTTGGAGAGCAAACCTGATGAGAGCATCCCGCCCGCGCCCACGCCGTCCGCGTGACCGCGCACAACACCACCGTGGTTCCAAACTTAAGCCAACTTGATTAATACAGATGGGACACTCCGTAAAATCATTTGAATAAAAAGCGACTCTTGCTTCGACCCAATAAAGTGCAATTCAGGTCGCACAGCGCTAATTACCTACAGTTATATTCACCTAGAAGTTGCCTCTCTTTCTATCGCGTGACTCTTAGATCTTCTGACTACGTTACACTCACTGAATTGGCCCGACAACACGGGCCCGCTGCGTACTTGTAGCTTCATACGTAAACTGCGGATTGTCCCATCTGTATTAATCTGTGCCAACAGCGGACGACCGAAGATACACTACAGCAATGATATTATATGTAAAAAGAGGTAGATAGGTTATAAACGTTCCGCAAGTGGCACGTCAAAAGTTGGCTAATTAGCCACATTTTCTTCGTTTTGTCTCTTTTTCGCTCCCGATAATTACGACATGCCATCCTACTTCCACGTGTCATATAATAATGTGACATAGGTTTTTGAAGATAGAATGTTAGGTAGGTAACCTATCTACGTCTTTTTACTTCTAATATCATTGAACTACAGGGTCAAATTAAATCAGATATCGAAACAACGTGAAACTTTAAATATAAGTTATTTTATTTTTATTGTTTATGAGTGACCGATATGAGTGGTCGATTTCTAAACATACTTAATAAAACAAAAAAACATTTTCTTAACTCATACTTCAAGTAACTACACGACTAGGGATTGTTGACTAAAAACAAAAACACTAAATCTTAATATTTTTTATTGTTTTAGATATGAATACCCATCCCGTCTGCAGTTTCGCTAGCGATTTTAATTTCAACCTGTATATGCACATGCAGTACCTGGCGGTTATACGGCACACAGACGTACCAGACGACGCTTAACAAAGCCGAACTTTTTCTAAAACTGTATGTAATTGTAACTGAATTAATGCACATTATGAATTATAATTATTAACCCCAAAAATAATTTAAAAAAAACTACGTAAATTAAAGTCACAATTCTGCTGTACAGTGAAAACAAACAAAAATGGTCAAAGTACCTACTACGCTAGACCCTTAGTGCCTTTTCATACGTCCCGGATCCGGACGTTATCCTTCGCCGGTACTTGTGAAAGATAAAGTACATGCCTATACACTTAGCCGCCGGGCGCACCGGCTACCCGGCAACCGGAGCGTATGTGAAGGCACTGATACGTGTGCGACTGTGTGCGTGCGTACATTGGAATGTGACCACAATCTACTAATTTAATAAATAAACATTTTTTTACACATAATAGTGAAAATTCAGTGTATGTATTGTAATTATAACATAATATTCTAATTGGGGTGTGCGTTAATTCCGAGACATGTTGTATAAACGCTGACGTACTGTTCGGTCGACTACTTCCATGTCGGTCCGGCGTTGTGGCAAGCACTTGGAACCAACATCGAAGCAAACCGACTATATTACGACATCCCTAGATGATTGACAATCCGCGGTCGAACCTTCCCAACAGTTCGGCGGGATGTGATGAATACCCCTTAATTGTGATATTCATTCAACAGTCAGTTTTAGTCAATGCTATTCTATAGAGGAATGATGATATACCTGTTAGCTTTATTTATTATGTTGTTGTTGAGCGTAGATTGAAATTCTTTGAAACTATTCATTTCATCTTCTTGTTTTGTAAAGAATAAATTCCTTAGTTATTTTAAAATAATTTTTAGATCTGTAATAAATTACAGTATTCTGTTTGAAGTTTTATTACTGCTTTATACCCAAAAGTGAGGAATCGAATAAATTTCTACCGTTAGGTTACCGTTTTAATACCGGTTACACACACAGGCGATGCGCACCTTTTACTAATGCTGACGGCACGTGTAAGATAGAGGTAATTTTAATTTCGGTAGCCGGTATTAATACTGGTTGTATTCAATTTAAGGTAACCTTTAAAAATATAAATGTTACCGAAATAATACCCGTATTGCTCATATCGGTTTCGGTCCCTGTTTTCAACAACAATGTTAAGTTTTTTCTTGGAATAAATTCATCCCATCTACGGAACCCTGCATTGTGCGTTCCGGTGCGGTCCGACACGCACTTAGCCGGTTTTATTATTTATAGGAAATAGGAATCAAGCATAAAAATGGAATAAAACTTTTATTACTATCCGAGACTTTATTAATAGGTAACTTCAAAAAAATAAGGAAGTAAAATTTTAATTGCACAATACTATAAATAATATTCAAAGCTGTACAACATAAATAATTAATATTTTATATAATAATACTCAGTTGCGTACAATTACACTATAAAATATCAGGATTAGAAAGTCCTATCTATTCTAAACCCATACATCTCGTATATAACATGAACTCCTAATTTGTTACCTTCATTTCATGTGAACAATCATATTAAGCTATGGAGCACGTTAACAGCTATGTTATGCTTGTAATAAATACAAAAGGCACTAGTTTTGCTTAAATTAACATTTGTAATCTTTGGTAGAATCACATGAACGAGGTTCTGAGCGGAACCAGCGCGCGATGCGGGTCGCCGATACGTTCACACGTGAGTCGCGAGTGAGCTAGCAAACAGAGGCGGCTATGTAGCGATGCAAGGCTCAATAAAGTTGAAAGACGATTAGAATAGCAAAGTGTGCGATGTTGACAGCTCGCGCGCGATGCGAAGGTACCGAGTGGCAACCGCGCATGTTGCGCGCTGGTTTGGCCGGAACTATAAGCGTCGCACTATAATGTATCACAATGCTTCAAACTTTGTAGTTACAATATCAATGGAAGGTCCAAGGCTCCAGATCATCATACTTATTGTACAGCTAATACTTATAATTTAACAATCCACTCCAATATTAACATTTGGAACTAGTTATAACATTTATTTAGTTTTCCATTGCTTCCATTATATTAGTTTGCAATATTAAACGTTGCTCGAGGCTATTAAGACTACTGATTAAGTATTAATTTGCTAAATTCAAAATATGTAAGTTTATCAAAATATTGCTTATTATTAAACGCGTTTTATACCGTGGGATAACAACTTTATTTACATTATTTTCTACTTCATTTTTTCTATTACGAGCATAATTTATGTCGAAGCAAGGCAACACCGAGGTTTTAATATTTAGCAGCTTTTCTGGGAGACCAACGTCTTAGGTCAGATTCAAGCAGGACGAACAGGAAGTGTACAGACGCCAGAACATCAACCTACCCGAAACTGTCTAATTTTCTCAATCAACTTTGAACCTTATGTTGTAGTAATAAAGTTGAAAATCTATTAAAGAAATTTGACAGATTGTAGTAGGTACAAGCTGTCAAATTTCTTTAATAGATTTTCACACACAGACAGTTTCGGGTAGGTTGACCTGCTGGCGTCTGTACAATGACTTAAACAAATAATAGTTCACTCACTAAAGTATTTCCCGGCGAAACCTAGATGTCACCACGCTTCTTTTAACCAATCCTTAATATCTAGTCACTGCACAAGCGACAAGTTGCAATGTTCCCTAGTCCAACGATACATTATTTCCTCCAGCCAGTAATTACCGTGCCAGTTGTATAATGAGGGCGGCGCACATCTCAAAGAACTCCATAGTATGGTGGCCTTGCGGGCCGGAGGGGCAGGCCGGGGGCGGCGGCGCCACGAGGGGCGAGGCCGCCTCCTCGTCGGAATCCTCCTTCTCTCCCGATAAAGACTTGAAGTCCAGCAAGTACGACTTGTAATCCACTTGGTATAACTGAAGCGACATTTTCACGTATTTATCTGTCATCTTGTTTAGTGTGCGTACCCTGAAACGGAAATTAGTTAAGCTTACAGGTTGTTATATTAAAGAAAGAAAGAGAGAAAGTAAAATTATTTGGACACGCACAGGAAATACAAACAGTAATCTTAACTAAATAAATGCGAACGTGAGTTTGTTTGTTTTTCACGCTTTCACGCTAAAACGGCTGGTACATGGGTAAATCATGACCCGGATTAGGACATAGGATACTTTTTTATCTCGATACTCCCATGGGATTGAGACTTACGCGGGTAAAGGGAAACCACGGGGCGCAGCTAGTCAAAAATAAAATAAAAAGAAGCATTTATAATTATCAAAAGTGACATTTTTTTAGAATAAACGAAGACAAAAATAAAATATAATAACGACCTGTGCGACGCCAAAAAGGCTCGTGTCTCAGCATAATGCTAAAATATAAAATACCGCAGTGCTGGTATTCTGATAGGGCCCGAAAAGGTTGGTCTCTTGTTGCTAGGCCGTGGGGTAAAAAGCCAAAATTCGCATAAGAAAATTTCAGCCTGTAAGATCCCCACTGCTGAAGCACAGGTCCTCTGTGAGAGACAGTATACCATATTCCGCCACACGGGTGCGGGTTAGTAGAAATCACTGGTTTTCGAATTTTTGGTTCTAGGACATACTGGTTTCCTCTTCACCGTTTTCAAAGCAGTGGTGTTGAAATACATTACAGGAAGTAAGTGCCTGGCTGTGTCCGAACTGGACCCACCTACATCTCATCAGTTCCTAACGGGACTCCCTACCTGTGATCGGGCCCTGACGGTCTAACCGTTAGGTCCCGATCACAGGTACTACAACCACACCACAACGACAACACGTGGACTATTATTTATATAATAGTTTATTCACACGGACAATTGACTGTCAAAATCAACCGTATGGGCGATACCGAGCACATCAAAGCCACGTCGCAGCCACGACACAACCATCAGAGAGACCGTGCACTAGCGACAACACAACTGCGAGAAGTTGCAGCGCCACTATTCACACGCAACCACTGCTAACCCACATTTTGTCGCTGCGATGTGGTCTGTTTGTGGTACGCGTGAACGTGCCCTTACCCAGTGGCCACGACAAATCGGCGTCGCTCCAACAATCATCGCTTGCGCATTTGAAGAACCGAAAGTTCCACTCACCTTACGTGATACGGATTGATGACTTTCCATTCGTAGTCGAGAGCTTTCATAGCTCGGAATACTTCTAGCATAATGTCGTTAGGCTTGCTTTGAGACCTAATACCCAAGTGCCACTTTGCTCTGTAAACAAAACATAAGAACCATAGTGAAGTGGAAATCTGAAATTGTTCACAGTATTACTGATACGGCTGAGTCAATCATTGCAATAACAACCTTTTGTCGAAGTTTGTAAGTCGCATAACGTGCGTGAAGGCACGTTATGAGTTTATTACACGATAAGTTTCTGGATCGTGTCAGTCGGCGGCGTCGAAAAACTTTCCTCGTGTAAACGCGGCTAAAGACCATTTACCTACCTACATGGTAGTTGTCATATTGATAATCAAAGTCAAATCATTTATTGCCCATAAAAGGCACTTTTGAACGTCAAAATTTACAAAACAATTGAATTGATTCTAGTCGTCTCTCCCAAAAAGTAGTTTTCGCATGGAGAAGAATGGACAAGAAACTTGACCAAAATGTTTTATAATATTTTGTATAGGTATATTAGTTATACAATTATATGTGAAGACGATGCACCTAGAATAAAATTACTTTACCACAATAGAGCGTAGTTAAGCAGAAAGCGACCAACCCCGATTTTTGCGAAAATGAGTTAGAATGCCCATGACAAAAGATTTACTTTCCTTTACATATTTCAGACACAATTTTTTCAAACCACACCTGTACTCAAGATATTAAATTGTCAAATGAGACCATGTACCATTATGGCCCATTTTTTTGTGTTAAAAACGACCATTTTTGGTTTTGATCTATCTAAATATCCAGAAGTACGTAATCACTGTTAAGCAGAACGCGACCATCGCGAAGTTGGCTGGCTTCTGCAAATTGAGTTAATAATATATTAGTTTGACTTTTCTATTTGCAGAAGCCGACCATCGCATCGCAATGGTCTAGTTGTGCAAAATTGTTTTTCGTGATATTTTGTGTGTGTGTTTGTGTGTTTTGATCAGTCTAAATTCTTTTCGTTTTTAAAGGAGATGGGTAAATGAAATCATTCATGAATTATTTAGTGTTTAATAATTTCCTAGAACTTTCGTGAACGTTAACCATAAAAAAGTATATTAATTGCTTTTTGATTTACATGACAAGGTCAAGGGGAAAGAACACTACTGGTAAGATTATCAGAATAACGACTAAATAAATAAATCGTATTTTTGTTGTTTTATTTCAATATCTTCATGTCCTTGGTTACTCAGGGCCTAAACTAGATAACGTAGTTTAGGCAGGATTTATCAATCACCCCATACCTACTTACTAAACTAAGTCTCCCTGGCGCGTTTGTCTGTCTGCCTACGGATGTATCAACAAACAGATTTTGAAGGGGTTGTCACTAGTAGGTAGATTGGTTCTTCCGGAAGATTTAGGCATACATTCGTGTATGATAATGAGTTGAAATAAAGACAGTTTTCACAGACAGTATATAAATAAGTGGTTAAAATGATGAACCTATTTGAAAATAGGGATTAATATTAACAGACTGACCCAAACAACTTTAGATTTTTGTATTTGAGATAGATAAACAATTCTGCTAGGAAGGATACATTATTATATATTCACGCAGGCGAGAGTGGTTTTTGAAAGCCCGTAATTACCTCTTTGTAGATATATACCCAAGTACCACTGTGCGAAATCAGGATGTGTCGCTAGCCAAAAATATCGTAAGTCATTGCAGAAATATCCAAACGCTTAGGTAAAAGTTCATAGCAATATGTCATTTGTTTGCAGTTTTTTATACCTATTGACGTAGGAGTTACGCGAATATATTTTCAGGATTGTAAAGATATGAAAAGTTCTTGAAACTTTTTTCATATGAAATACTAATATTCAGCTATTCAGCATTACATATTGCAAGGTTCCATGTTTATACATTGCTGGGGCAGTCGTCTATACTTCCATTTAGTCATCTCCTTTTACTATGTTTTTTTAAAGTTGATTTTTAATACAGATCTCGTTAGCAACGTAGTAGCCTAGTAGTGTTTTTTTTAATAACAAAATTATAAGTGTAAACGTTTTTTTTAATTTGAGTTTCTTGTTATTATTAGTTTTTTTAATTATGCAGAATAAAACCATTATTTAGGCTTTCCTTTTATTTTATTTTTCAGCC
Organism: Xanthia togata; assembly: GCA_963853775.1. Classification (NCBI taxonomy): domain Eukaryota; kingdom Metazoa; phylum Arthropoda; class Insecta; order Lepidoptera; family Noctuidae; genus Xanthia; species Xanthia togata. The sequence continues at coordinate 17,577,785 of OY970809.1, forward strand.
ATATCTCAAAAAGCTGAATAAGACGATAGGAGGATTCTGCAAAAATGATTTTGTTTTTAAATTGTGTGATATAGCAGAACGCAACTACAAGTTTAACTCGATAATTCATGCACAAAACAAAGTATTTTGGTGGATTCAAATAGCTTATTTTGTAGCCTTTGTTGTATACTTTGTTATAACTAAGACTTTTCAATATTTTTTTTATTTTATAACAAATAGCAGGGAAAATACCATAAAACGGCCTTAACTCAAAACGCGTTTTTTGTCGATGGTCGCTTTCTGTTTAACTATTGTAAAAGTAGTCACAGAATGTAAAATCAATGTAATATATTTAAAATTAAAGTATAAATTATACAATTCAATTAGCAATCACTTTAATTTTGACTAGATTCTAGATTATCCTATGGAGCACCAGCATTTTTCCAAGCATTCTTATCATGGATATAATCCTCTAATTTGTATTACTTATGCTTGTTTACAAAGTGTACTTTTAATATGAGTTTTAAATTTTCTTTCATTTAATTGCAATAAATCACAAGCCAAGTTACCAAGCCTTACACAGTACCCCATAAAAGATTTTTGTACTCGTAATCTGAATAATGGTTGATCTATTTTATCTTTATTTCTTTTATTAGGACTCGTAATGTGTATGTTTCAAGGAACATGATAGATAATCTTAGGGTAAGTTTACGCTAAGTTTCGTCTTTTTATGCGACGCTTATTTAGCAAAGTAAAATACCTTTTAACGGGTGTTCCTCTCGCCTTGTCCTGGTGCGGGTGCGGATGAGGCGCGATGCGTTCGGGATGCGGGCGCGCCGTCTCCGTCGCCACGGGGGGAGAGTTGCCAGCTTGGAAGTAAGCATGTTGTAGGTAAAAGAGATAACAACCAGTTTATAAAGTCTGTGTTTTGATGTACTTTCATATTGAGCTATTTTACAGACTTCATAAGAATGGAGAGTTATGTTATCTAAAAGTTTTGTTATTTCATTTTTGTTGTTCTCTCTAAAAGCTCAAACGCCGTCAATACCGCTACTCTACAATACATCAGCTATCAGGTCGCAAGATTCAATGATAGATATAAATGATATTATGCACTTTTGTGTCTGTGGAGTGTGGACGATAATTATGTAGGTACTGAAACTTACTGGCTACATAGAAGTCCTTAATTTCTGCCTTAGCGGCTTCGTCAGCGATCCTCTTATTGTCTATGATCAGATGGTAGGCTATGGCCAGCTGATCATGGGGATCCCCACTTAGTAAAGCATTGTGTACTTCATGTTCCTTCACACCAAACTTATCACAAACTTCCGATATCGCCTCTGTGTCTATCACACTGCTGTCCTAAAAAGTGGAAGTATATACAGTAATATCTGTCAATTAATATAGACAGATGGAAGGTTATGAACAGCCGACATGACCGGTGGTTATGGCATGCGGTTATGAACGACTTTTCATATATTAGAATAGTCATGTAGAATTGCGAAATGCGTGACGCGCAAATACTGCATTGTGTGTGCAATATTATGACCATTTGATTGAAATGCTCTGTGAATATTAAATACAGGCATTCAACCCGAGTGCAAACAAACTGAAGCAAACTTTATGCCCTGTTACAGGGGTGTCACAAAAGGCATCAATTATGTGACAAAAAAACAATATCCTGCTGTGTCCTGGCTGATCATACTACAATCACCATACTGAGTATGACAATTGTGTATCGAAATTCATTATAGTCATGCATGAGTCATGACTAGAGATCGGATATTCGGATGCATATTTACCTAAAGTTAATTTTTGGCAAAGAAATTATGGAAGCGGCTTCTTAATTTATTTTTCTTAACTTCCCGGAATTCAATAAAATCCGGGAATGCAAAACTAATTGGATAAATGGTATGGAAACGACTTATCAGCCCTCTTGTGAAGGTTAATTTTGCGGTGTTAACATAAAAAATTATGTACCTACTGTAAACATTTTTTAATGAAACTCAAGGCACCAAGTTGTTTGTCACTGTGTGTTGTGCCAATTTGGCAACCTACTTTACAACAGTAGCTAGCATTTTTACAATCAAAAAGTACAAAATTTGTCAATTCCGGAATCGCGAGATTTTTGCGTTCGATACAAAAGTGCTTTCCTTAATAGTCAACATCTCAACTTTAGGTAAATATGCATCCGATCTCTGGTCATGACAGTGTTTTGAGAAGCTCTTGTGATAAGAAAAATACAATTAAAATAATTAACAGTAAATAAATGCATAAAGATTGTGTGTGATGAATGATGATGGATGTTGATTCACTCACACACATGCATTTATGAATATTCTGTAAAATGTAGACTAAACTTGGACTAGGACATACAAAGAAGCAAACAAATGAAGTTCACAAGTTGTATCATAAGCTCAAAACATCACATTCCAAAACAGTGACAAAACAGTTTCAAACAAAAATGGAGCAACAACACAGAAACTTAAACTACTTACGAACTAGTAAAAAAAAAAGGATGAGGTTTACATACTGTAATTACCTGCTCAACAGGAGATGGGAACAGATATCCTGGCAGGTCTTTTTGGAACCATTCATGTTTCTTAACATCTTCTATAGAGGCTCTCTTCATAGGGTCTACTTGCAGCGTCATACACAGCAGACTGACCACAGTTTTGTTCAGGTACTCAGGTATGGGGAATATGCCAGATTTTATCTTTCTGAACAGTGTTGGGACATGTTCATCGTCAAAGGGCAATGTTCCACAGAGAAGTGCATATAATATGACTCCACATGACCAGACATCCACTTCTGGGCCAGCATACAGTTTGCCAGATATGACCTGGGGATAAATAATAGTAAGTATTGTTTTTGAAAAAGATAAACTTAATGTTTTAAAGAAAGGTGAAAATAGTAATTTGTGCAAAAAGAGAGCAGTTGTTTTTTGCTGCGAGTGTTGATTTTGAATCCCGAGTAAGCGAAGGATTCTAGGTTAGAATCCTGAGCGCGGCGAGGGATTCAAAGACACGAGATGCATATAACTTTGCTCTCGTGTAACACATACAACTTTTCACCTCAGCAGCGAGAACATACAACATGTAAAAAAAATCCTCGTCCGATCCGTGAGGGTTTTGTATCGTAGGTACCGTGAGCATATTTATGTGGAAATTTTCAGGAAAAAAGAAAAACAAGAATCCCCACATTTTTTTTCAATGGTGAATTTTACCGGGTTATTACGGGCGGCCGTCTTTTAGCGGGTGTTTAAAGGTCATAACTTATGAGTTAACCCTGTTGAAAATTTGCAATTTATTCATGGATTTGGGGTAATTTTGAAACTAAAAATGTGAATTTTAAATACCAATAACTTTTTATTATCAATAATAATAGTAAAAAAATACTCTTTGGTAAACTTACTGTTACCTACATAATGCTCTTTTCGGATCGGACAAGGTTTTTTTTTTACATAATCTTCATCACTGTATTTTTATTCAACATTTGCCTTATTTCGAAAAAAAAAGTGCGGTCGGGGGACCCCCGACAAAGTTCCTTCTCACGTATGATTTAAAACAGAAACAAAAATTTTGCAGCTACTATCTTGGATTTACATTATCTATATTAATTCTGCAACCTCCGCAGACGCGAATCTCTAAGGGAACTGTTTAAGAAAATTAACATCAACAGTAGGTATATATATGAAAACATTATATAAGTACGAAAAAATCTACATCTCTTTAGCAAGATAAGTGACAGGCACAATTTTAACACAAGAAATAGGAACAAATTAGATCAACCACATTTCAGATTGTCTAAAGTACATACTTCTTTTATGGGGTACTGTGTAAAATGTTATAATAAAATACCACTCGATATTCTTCAACTAAATGAGAAGAAATTTAAAACGCATTAAACGCATTACACTATGTAGACAAGCGTACTATAAGTTGGATGATTATATCGTAGATAAAAATGCTTGGCTAAATCACAGAGTACTTTTTAATATAGGGGCTAAATGCTGGTCCTGCTCCACAGCCACTTGGGCTCACAAGTTAAAAAAAAAATGGTAGAGTTGCTTCCCCTTTTTTATGACTACGAATATAATGTTTTCATATTTTAATTATTGAATACTCCAATAGATAATATTGATTTTCTTTCTTTTAGTGGTAAAATTCTTTAAAGGTTACAAATACACTGCAAACTATAGTTTTGTTTAACAAAGACGCATTTTTATTTTAAATTTTTGTAAATGTGAGTACCATGGAGTCGTTTACTATGGTATTATGTTGTATTTTGACTTGAAAGAGCAGGGTAGTTGAGAGTATGTCATGCTCACTTAATGCTCGCTGATGGTGGCGAGTGTGTTGGATCATTCGGTTCCCTACAAAATGGTTGAGCTGGATGGTGCTGATCCATGCGTCATGTTCGTGAACGGGCGCCGTCAGTTGAGACTGGTCATCTCTTATCTGCCAGGGCTTATTTTTAATCGTTTTTGATTTTTATATTCTTTTTTACATTGTTCTCAGACAGAATGAACAAGAGTAAAGTACCCCGGATTTTGTAATTTCTATATTTAAAAGAGTGTCCTTGGAGTTTCTTGCCCATTCTTCTCCATAGAGATCTACGTTTTGGAATGGGCAACTAGCTTCAACTTTCTGACTAACTGACTGACTCTTTGACAGTTCAAAAGTGGCTGTAAAGGGTTTAATTGAAATAAATGCTTTGAGTTTGACCTCACTATCGACTTAAGCACCCTCAAAAACTATGAAAGCGATACCTAAGATAAAAACTTTAAAAAGTTCACAATCTCGGATTTATATTTTAATGTCACTATCGGCTTTAGCAACCTTGAAAACTATGAAAACGACACCCATGACGAAAAATGTTTTTCGCAAGTGCCATCTTGGATTTTCATTCTGACCAAATTCACACTTTCTAACTCCCTCCGTCTTTCTTTCTCTTTGAATTAGAAGAAGAAAGTCGCAAGCGCGTTTTCGCGGGACGATTTCTGCCAGTGCACTCTTATCGCAGGCCGCTTAAAGAACTTCATTCCAAAAAATTTATAATAAAGAAGATGACTTGCAATTTTAAGTTTTTATATGTATATCCGAACGTTTTATTGTTTGTTTCTTTTTTGAGCCTAGTAGGTATGGAATTTTAAAATCGAACGAACGAATACTTATTTTTCATTCGCTTTTTTCGTATCGAAGTGAAAGTGACAAAACTAAGTGAAGTTCAAATCTTTAGAATTTTGTGAGTAGACAGACACAGCTCTGTTTTCGTTTTTTTTTCATTAAACGTTGCCCCACACTAGGATCTTCTACTGTATAGTGGGTGCGTTTACAAACTCACATACACAAACAGCCAGGTCATACAAATATTTGTTCCGTGCGGGAATCGAACCCGCAAAACGCAGTCAGCAGTCAATTGCTTTAACCACTGCGCCAACTGTGCTGACAAAGTTAAAAAGTAAAGTATTAAAAAGTTACTGTCTCACGTTCGCAGCAAAATCGAATTTTGCTCAGTCCTTAGACAAGAAAACCTGCTTGCTTGAGGTGCTGAGGTGAAAATAGATAAGTGCAGTAGTATTGAGTATTACTTGTTGCATGCAGCTCATCATATTACTTACAAACCAGTAGGTGGAATCAATTGACTCATTAGTTACACTAGACATTGTTATTGCTGTTGTTCAGTATCTTCAGCAAAATATTAAACTTAATAGTAATGACAAGAATGTGCTCTAACCTCAGGTGCAGCATAATTAGGGGATCCACAAGATGTCCTCAAAAATTCTCCATCCATCATCATGTTAGAGAGTCCAAAGTCAGCTATCTTCACATGCATGTTGTGGTCGAGCAGCAGGTTCTCAGGCTTGAGGTCCCTGTGCACAATCATGTGCCGGTGGCAATAGTCCACGCCTGATATGATCTGCTGGAAGAACCTACGCGCTTCATGCTCCTGAAGCTTGCCTCTCTTTACTATGTAGTCAAACAGTTCACCACCGGATACATATTCCATAATCATGAATATGTCTGTAGGAGTAGATATCACCTAGAAAAGTTACATGATATTGGTCGCAAGTTTTACGGTAAAAAACGTAGTGTGAATACGATTTTATTCCTATCAATACTTTGATTACTACAATATTAACAACAGTAAGAGCTTGTATGAGTCAAGTGTGACTTATTCAAGGTCAAAGAACATTATCACATAAACAAACTAGAAATACCTGGTATAGTTTGATGATGTGCGGATGTCTGAACAACTTAAGATTTTGTATCTCACGTCTGATCTTTCCCACGACATCGAGGCTCTTGATCTTCTGCCTGTTCAGAATTTTAACGGCGACCTTGTGTTTGGTCAGCTGGTGCTCCCCGATCTTTACCTTCCCGAAGGTGCCCACGCCAAGAGTTGCTCCCAGTGTGTAATGACCTATCTTTACAATGGGCTGAATGCCACTGGTTATGGCAATTTTCTCAGCCATCTTTCACAATAATAATAGTAAACACTTAACAAAAAAATCCCTTTATATGAGCATATAAAACTATTGTAATATAACAATTAAAAAGTTGTCTTGATTTAATTACAACATAACAAAAAGTATAGTAAATAAAAATACGCAGTTCAAGAGTAATAAAACAACACGACAATTTCGTATTTCGACGAGTGGAGTAGGCAATTTTGAAAGATTGTGAATGAACATTGGATTTTGGATTGAATGAACTACATCCTAAAAATTAATGTCAAATGAAAAAAGTTGAGGTAAGAGATCCTTTACACTTTACCAGAAAAGTGGCTTTTGAAATATAATGGCAACATTTTTGGAATCTTGTCTACGGATTTATGTCTTCGCCACTCCCCCCTGCACTCCGCGCTCCCGCCCCGCCCTGTGATTTTTCTGAGTGAGAGCCACTGAGGGCTGCTTTTTTTAAAATAAATATCAATTTTCTAAGTTATTTTGATTTATTTGATAGTATTGTGTTCGTCCACTATGGACAAATGTGGGATTTGTCTTAAACCTGCTGTTGTGAGTATCTGTTTTACTTGTTTTATGCGTCGTCTCGAAATATATCATCAATATTTTTTTGTTTTCTTTAGAGAATGTTATAAAAATAACGTTCCTGGTCATTCGGAGTTGTATAGTTTTCACGAAGCAAGCATTTTGTAACAAATTGAAATGGAATTTTGTATAAGTCTATGCAGAAATGAGAAAAAACTTGACATTCGAAACCTGCCCGCGTATTTTTTTTCTATTTTTTGTCGGTCCGTCTGTTTTTTTACGTCTGGCTCAGCGCAGTGTAAAAAACAACAGTGATCCTTTTTTTATGTGCTTGAATAGTGAACCTTGGCATATGCTATAGGTACCACAAGCATCTCTGTTTAAATAATAATAGCACTTTATATATAAATATTCACATACATAAAAACTTGTTTGTTTCTATTTTATTTAGAAAGGATGGCAAACATTCGACTAGTCCATTAATACATGTATGTTGAGCAGTGTTTATTTGTTAATTTATTTTCTGTACTAAACTGAAGCTTAGGAGCAAAATGTATTAAAAGAAAGATAAGATTATTTCTATTATACCTATACTATTGTTTATGTTCCAGCAACTGTTTGAGACAGGCAAGGATGGTATATACGCCTGTTTCAAGTGCCAGCCGCTAGTGCCTGAAATAACACTTGGAGAGAATGGTTCTGACCACACAGTACCCCAGACTAGCAACAGCGAAGAGGTGGTTATTATCAAATACATGTTATCTAATATGTTAATCTGTTATTTAATATGCTTGTTATTATAGTGCAAAACCTGCTGAGTATAGGAACTGTATTACAGTTGCACATAAATAATTTTTTGTATAATCTTATAACTTTGCAGTAGTTCTTGAATTGTCTATCAACACTAGTCTTGTGTCTACACCTTCTCAATTTAATGCATGAAAATGGAAGGGGGCAGGTGATTATGGGGTCAACATCCTCCTGAAGTCATCAAACATTTACTGTTGAAATTATGAGAATTGATAAAATAAACTCCTAGTGGACAGTCACAAAGACCCTGTAGATTTTGGTATCTCCTCAACCCTCAACAACACTCCTGGACACCTGAACTGAAAATAATGTTAGTACAGAGAAAAAAAAGTGGTTTTGAAGCCAGTCACTCGCTATCATTTCCGTATGCTAATTTTTTAAGAAAACAATGGTTTACATAGAGATAACGTTTCTTTAGCAACTTGTGTTCAGAGTTTATAATGGACGTCATGCTGTTTGGCATGGAATTAATTAGTGCCACTATGACGTGCTGTGGAATGTTCTCCCATGCTTCCAAGATGGCAGTTTTCAGCTCTTACAAAGTTTCTGGAGCTGGTTGGTTAGCTCGAACACGCCTCTTTTGCCCATCCCATAAGTGTTCTATTGGATTCCTATCAGGGCTTCTTCCTGGTCATTCCATTACTGCGATAATAACGTCATGCAAGTATTCTCGAACAATTCTTGCAGTGTGCGCCCTTGCGTCAAATTTCTGAAATCCTGGCATGGCATGTGATGCCATAATTGCCATATGCTAAGGCATATGGGATCGCATGAGCCTCTAGGCATTGACGAATGTATCGGTCGCTATTTAGTGGTGGCGACCGTGGTCCCGTCACAACCTCAAAGCCAGTTTTTCCTTCGGTGGAAATTCCGCCCTTCAATGCAAAATTGCTGAAAACGTTATCCCTGTCTTCGGTATATTTCCTTGTCCATCATTACCATACATAATCTTGGTTTCATTCGAGTCGAGTCGAGTAAAAAGAACCTGGCTTCATGCAAATGTTCGTGTGCAAACTAGACGCGCGATTCTGTGAGCTCGTGTCTCCTTGGTAACAGTTTGAGCGCAAACAGTCAGCCCATGAGCCGCTCGAAGCTGTTCTTGAACCTGCACTAAGGTCAGGTGACGATTACGCAGGATGGTGGTAAAGATAAACCGATCTAGTCGTGCTGTAGTGACCCGGTTTCGTGGTCTACCTAGACGGCGCCGGCCGCCAGTCGGAAGAAGTTGTGCACTTACATTTCGTTGACTAAGCCTAGACTGAAGAAGTGCCACAGCATGAGCGACTACTTCAGGTGCAGTAGGTACTTAAACTCAAAGCATTTATTTCAATTAAACCATTTATAGGCACTTGTGAATTGTCAAAGAGTCGGTCAGTCAGAAAGTTGAAGCTAATTCATCCATATAATATCCATAATACATGGGGTCCATACTGAGAAGAGCTCACTCACAAATTATTAAATACCGTTTTCATGACAGTCAAGTGTAGTCACAGTGTCATTTTGTGTCAGAGGTTCCAAAACCAATCAGAAATGCGACTTTCTTTTGACCCAGTGGGGTGAATCTAACGATTTAAATCTGTGCAAATGTCATCATTTTTATGACAGCCGTCACTGCGGCAGTTAGTGGCGGCCACCGCTCTTCTAGGAAACTGATACCGACATGATGGCCAGTATGTCAGCTTCAAAAACGCATAAAAACTTTTTCTTTGACTAATCATTGTTGTTTTAGGCCTTTATAAAATTTCACGGTGGTTCGATTTAGGAGTCCAGCTATTGAATTACGCAACACATTTTCGTAAACGATTTCGACAAGTTTGTTTTATTTTGACAGTTCAACAACATTCATTGCGTTATTTACGTTGTTGAGCAGATTTTTTTTTCGAACTTATCAAGCAGTGGATTAGCAGTTTGTTTCAAAACTATTCAAATTCTGATTGACATTGCATTACGTAATTAGGGTACGGGATTGTACTAAAAATCAATCAGAAACCATTTCATTGTCTATCTTGCTTGAAAGAAATCTATTTGAATCCTCCCACCACTCCTTTTGAGATAAAACCCTGGGACTGCTAATAGTGAACCGCTAGTGAATAGTATAGTAGCAAATTTTGTACTCTTTGTCCAACTCAGTAGAAATTATACTTTCATCTGTAAACTAACTCCACTGAGGTGAAAATAGGACACTGGGTTCACATTGGCAATATCTCGGTAATAAGGCGCGTTAGTACGTTGAAATAATGAGAAGATGCGTGTACCCTACCTCAGCTGAATCGCCAATTTGTACCCAGGGTCATAGCAACATTTTTGCACCTTGCAGGAGGGAATTGAATCAACATTGTATTGTGGCCTCTGCCACAAGTCTTTTCAGAAGAACATGCAGTTACAGAACCACTTGCGCAACCATCGCGCCGAGAGACGCTTTGTCTGCACTTACTGCAACAAAGGTGAGATTTTTAGCAAACAAACATAAAAAAAAACATTAATTTCTTTATGATGTCAGTATGTGTATAAAAAATTTAAATAATATAATTAGAACCAAATCTTTTGTGTCGAAAGACATAATATATGGTGTAATTGAAAATTGAAATAACTAAAATCCTCATAAGGGGTCATTGTACTTACTCATCATTATGAAAAACCCGAAAATCGCGAAAAAATATCGACGCGATAAAAATACGCTTTTGCGAACCTGGGCTTACAGTAGTCGCTGATGTGTAACATCTTTCCTCTCGCTTTCCTGCAATCTGTGATTTCGTGAAAAGGGACGGAAATGTGTAACAGGAAGCCGGGGAAGCGCGCGCTATTTAATTTGACCAATGAGCGCGTGCTATTTAATTTGACCAATGAGCGCGTGCTATTTAATTTGACCAATGAGCGCGCGCAGTGCTCGAGTTGGCCATCAGATGGTACCAACCCATTTTCCTAGAGGTTGGTACTGTCAGACAAGATGTTAGATGTTACACATCAACGACTACTGTAAGCCCAGGTTCGCAAAAGCGTATTTTTATCGCGTCGATTTTTCTTAACGTATTGGATTTTCGACGCTCTGCTTAGCGCCGAGAGTTGAATATCCAACAATGTGTTTTCTTGACGCGCTGGATGCGCTCTGTTGGATTCTCAATGCTCGGCTCAATAGCAAGAGTTGAAAATCCAGTATAGGAAAAAAAATCGCCACGATAAAAATACGTCCGTGCGATCCTGGGCTAAGGCTCGCTCGCGGTTTTAATGTTTGTCTCGTAATAGAAGTTGTTCATAATGATGAGTATGATGATGAGTAGTAAAATTACTGAAAACTTCTTAGAGAATAACCCCTAAGAGGTTTTCAGTCATTTTAATTACACCTTGCATATCTCGTGGCCAGATCTTAAAATTGATCATTTCATGAAATGAACATCGACCACTAGTCACATCATGAAGTGGCCTGGCCAGGTCATTGAATACTCAACGTTTAACGATAAGAACAGTTAAACGCATTAATACTTCATGATGTGGCCAAACATTAGTGAGCATATCGTAAAATGGTTAGATTATCCACCGGTAGAGGCGTTGATGACGCTCTGTTTTTGTTGTGCATCATGGCGGCGCGGCGGCATACAACAAATCAAACAAAGTAGGGTGACCACGCAAATAAATCGATGGACTATTGGGTTTCCAAATATTATATTATGGAAAGCGATCAACTTGAAAGTAGCGCTCGCCAGTCGCTACCGCGGCGTGAAATGCAACATAGCACTTAAAGTTAGTTTTTCAAAATAAAAATAATTACGCCGCTTAAGTGGCACTCCGACCAAATGGGTTAGGTTAGAACTGTGACCAAACGTGCTTAACGCTACTTCCAAGTTGGTTGCAGTTACTTGGCTATTCTTACTACACCTATACACCATGGATACCCTACATTAATGATATGGCCAAACGTTGACTGACATATCATTAAACGTTGACGTTTTAACGATATGGCCAATGTTAACTGACCATTTCATGAAATGGTCAATTCTAAGATCTGGCCATGACATATAGATATCCCGAAAAATGTAATGGCGCGGCGGTGCCAAAAAGGTTGTCTTACGTAATAGAATAATTACCGATTGTTTTACGTAAATAAAACTCAAAAAAATAATTCTAGCATTCTCCCAGTCCAACAACTTGAGGGCGCATCTTCGCATACACACTAATGAGAGACCATTCAAATGCTCCGAATGTGGAAAGGCATTTACTCAGGTACTTAATTTATAGACTAATAAGAAAAGCTGTTCTAGCTTTCCAAAAAATTATATTTTTGTAAATAATACGGTACCTATGTCTCATTTTTATGAATATTTTGCTACAGGTTACAAATCTGAATAATCATGTTCGATTGCATACTGGAGAGCGTCCTTTCGTGTGCCCGGAGCCGGGGTGCAATAAGGCGTACGCGCAGGTAAACACATGCCTTATAAAATTTGCTTTACCTTTAGGAATATTTTCTTGATCGAAACCAAAAATCCATTAGCATGACAGCCCAACTAAACTGAATTACCAATCAATTTATTGATTGGGATTTGTGAAGTCTGAAAACTGCAATTTTTCAATAAATCACTAAATTAAACTGTAGGTAACGAATTTGAACCAACATCGTAAGCGCCACATGAACGGGCGCCCGGTGGAGTCCACGTACGACTGCACCGTCTGCGGAGAGCAGTTCCAGCAGCGGAACCACATGTATATGCACAGGTAAACTACACAAGAAATAGGTAACCTACACCTGGAATTTCTCAGTAGCAGCCCGGAGTCTGGATTTGTGCCCGGTTGATGGCAATAGGCTCGCCCCCTATTACATGGGACTTAAACATAACTGGCGAAATGTGGGTGTACCTACTACAGGTACACCTGTGCCCTACCCTTCGGGGCAACAAGGCGTGATGTTATGTAACCTACACAACACTAGTCAATTTTGTGTTTAATTTCAATTTCATTTTTAAATTCTGAACAGACCCTCTGGAGCGTGGTCCCCGTTCCCTGAAACTTAAGGCGTTAATTCGCAGAGCTCAAGCCATTCAGGAATAGGCTATGTAATGCAGCTACATTTGAGTGTAAATAGTCATTATGAAGTCCTGTTACGTTTTATTTTCAGACGTCAAATGCACGCTGAGATAAAGAGTCCGGCTCGTAGTCCTCCTCAACGTGCGGCGTGCTCGGTGTGCGGCCTGAGCTTCCCCAACGAGCGCCTGCTGCAGCGACACGCCGCGCAGCACGCGCCCGCGCTCGCCCGGCACAGCGATGATGACGACAGTAGTATGTTTACCTTTAGATCCTTACCACAGCGCACTCCGCAGTTTAGGTATAAACCTACAAGTACGCGCCGGGCCCGTGTTGTCGGGCCAATTCGGTGAGCGTAACGTAGTCAGAAGATATAAGAGTTACGCGATAGAAAGAGAGGCAACTTCTAGGTGAATATAACTGTAGGTAATTAGCGCTGTGCGATCTGAATTGCACTTTACTGTGTCGTAGTAAGAATCGCTTTCTGTAATAATCTGTGGCCTCATTATTTTACTTACTGCCCCACTCCCGGGAAAAACCCTCCTTCCTTCCATTCTTTGAAAAATAGATAATTGACTACACAATACACGACAGCACTCTCCTATCCCGCGTCCTATTTAAAAGCGATCGTATTTCGAAGTCGATCGATATTTCGAACTTTTTGCTCGGTGAACCTGAACGCGTGATCGCACCGACAGAGGGCGCCTTCCGATTTTCTGCACAAAAGTGACATAATTATGCACGCGACCGATCGCGTATCGTGCAATTATCGCTTAGCACGCACATTAGCATTTCGTAAACTTTATCTTTGTTTCCACACAATTGTATGTTTGTTTATCAAATAAAAATGGTTGTAAATGAACTTAATATTATTATAAGAAAATGTATGCCCTCAAAACCTATGTAAAAAAATTGTCATTTGTCAATACTAATGTTGTGTTTAATTTTACTTAAAAGGTCGCGAGTACACGTGCGTGTTTTCTTCGTGCGGCAAGCGACTTTCGTCTGCTCGCGAGCACACCGAGCATTTGTTGCGCGAGCATCAGCTGCGAGTGCTCAGCCACACGAGACACCCGCCGCGACGCGGCCGGCCTCCCAAGGTACGGTGCACCTCCCTAGGTCTAGTGAAGGCATTCGTTATCTTGTAAAGGACTACGTCCACTCGTAAAATCCTTCCATTAATATTTTGTTTTTTTTTCCAGATGATGAAAGATCCTCTGGAAATCAAAGAAGAGGAATTCGATGAAGTACGTACATTATTTTATTTATTTGATTTATAGCCATATATTAAATAATTTTGATCGATAATAACAAGAAATTTATCTGTTTCAGGTAAAAATCACGAAATCATCGCAGCCCCAATACTTGCCCAAGCTGAAAGTGCAGAGTTTATTCCAGTGAGTGGTGGATAATGTTGACAGTGCGCAACATGCAGGCGATGTTGTGACGTCACGTCGGCGTATGCGCGTACTGGCGGACAGGCGAGCCACGGACGAGCACTTGCTTCACTTGTACTGTGAACCTTAAGTAAATAGCAATAAATTCCATATTTGATTGTCCATAAGCAGCACATCGCGTCGCCTCCACCAGTCTGAGCAGACCATTAGTGTTATTTACTATGACATGTCGAGACATTGTTGTAACCTAATTTAGGGCCAACTTGTTAAGTGAAGTTTATGCTTTGTACTTAAAGTTTACTTTATGCTTTGTTTTATTGCAGATTTATATAATAAGTACACATATACATACCAATATTGAATTTATATGTATCAGAGGGGATATCAGAGTTGAATCATTTTTTTTTGCTGTTTTATTATCTACATGTGAAATAAAATTATGGATCTATTATTTAGTGTGGGCACGTTATGTGTCGAGAAATAATTATTAAGTACAGCGAAGTAGTGATAGTAAAACGTTATTATTCGCACGAAGATTCTCATTGGATTATTAAAACTTTTTTTGAATATCAAATTAATAGAAGTTAATAAAAAAAATCTAAATCTATGATTATGATAATGTTAAGTGATAATAAATAAGTGCAATTTTACTGTAACAACTTTATAATATTGTTACATTAGCGTAAGCATTAACTCTCAATATTTTATTTTTGACTCCAAGCCGTAGTGTGTAAGATATGCCGAGAAATAGATATATTATTTTCCGAAAAAATATCATAAGATATGCGATACATGTAGATATTATGTATTTCTTTATTAACCATGCTTTTATTTTTACTAAAATCTGTTTTATTAAAAAGACTGTGATGACTGGATTTGAATTTGGTGAGATATTATTTAGCCGATGAAATTTTACTTTGCCGAAGAATTGTATATTATTCAAATCTAAAGAAGTATTTTTCCAGTATTATAAATTATACTTAATTTTTTTGGAATTTTTGTTTATGCCTGAATTATGGTTTACATGTTTTTCCTTTTTACAAATTGCACGCTTTATTGTGACACTGTTTGTTGGATTTGATAAGTTTGTTCGACTGAAATTGATTTTAAATTGTATTTGAATTGTTTTAATGAGGGTAGTTAACTGAAATTATTTCCCGATAAGCGTATGGCAGCCATAGCGATATTACGAGGATATTTTTAGCGAGATTAAGCATTTAGTGTAAAATTATTTAAGAAGCAAATACTTTAAAAATACCCCAAGCAATGGCCCCTGAACTAAGTTGCGGTCAATAGAAGTTTATTTACAACACGGAGGTCGAGGTCGTGAGATTCCCTCGCTAGCTATGGTAGAGATAAGCTTATCGTAGATCATCAGACCGACGTTATCAATAACCCATGTATCAGCAGTAAGTGAAAGGATTTGACGTCACTGTCTCGGTCTTTGCGTTTGGTCCTTTCACGAAATTCCATTTCAATCATCTGTTGTGTCCAGACAAAATACATAAGAATTGCTCATGCCGTGTTAGAAATATAATAGTTGACTGAGACCGCTGTTCCGTGCCTTAAGAATGCGCGGCGAATGAGCGACAGACGGGACGCCGCGCGCCCTGAGCGTTGACGAATGAGCGGCCTGCATTGCCCCTTTCTCGCCGCGCATATACCTAAGGCGCAGAAAAGCGTAAAGTTGGTAACAGGCGGACTGCCTAAGGTGCGCTGGACGTTCATTTAGGTATCGCGACTTGTGAAGACCTTATCTAAATCTGGAAGGATCCACAGTTACATAGGTTCTTGAAAGCGTCTGATAGAGATATAGTTGCGTTAGGATAAGGTGCAAATGTTCCTATGAGTGTGTCAGAAAGTTCGATTATTGTCGATGGATATATGCCGAGTGTTGTATAGTCGACCATTTCAATATTTTTAGCCTTGTTAAGTGTCAGCATGTCGGAGATTTTTCTATTAACATACAAATAATTATCGATAATAAAATATGCAACCATATTGATGTCTTTTATTTATTTTAAACATAAGCTACTTTTTGCTTCAGCTAGAAGGGTCTTAACTGTGAGTATATACCTACATGTATATATATAATACATCACATTATATATTTAATATTTACGTTTTGTTAATAATTGTATGCGATAAACGTGTAGGTATATTTAATATTTTAGTTTTAATACTTCGCATATTCATATTTTCCCTTGTTCTCACACACTATTGTCTACATTTCTTTTTAATTTCTCCATACGCAGGTCTGCTTAAAAAAAATTCTTAAGAAATAAGCAGTTCCTCAGAGGTCATGTGTTTTCATGGTTCTCGGAACGCGCCACCGTCAGGTTCCCAAATAACGGTAGGAGGAGTTCACATCGGCGTCGAGTCAATGATGAAGTATTTAGGACTTGTCCTTGACAGCCGGTGGAACTTCGTGGAGCATTTCCGACGTGTGGCTCCCAGACTGGAGCTGGCCTGGCAACGTACAGGCAACTGAAGAAACACGGGTGGGTTTTAGTCAATAAGAGTCTGACACGCCCTCTCGCTCCGCCGAGAGCGGGAGAAGTTATTTGATAATTTCTCACCAAAAAAAAGGGCTTGCTATGTCACAAGTCAGTATTAAATCTACCGGGGAGTGACGTCATGCCATATTTTAACGTATTGCTTACTTAATGTATTGCCGTAATCTTTCCATTATGTAACAAAATAAAAAATACGTGTCCAATTTTTTTAAATAATCTACCTGACGGACAAAAATTTTTTTTAATCAACATTATATTGATTGGTACAATACACGAATCACAAAGTTTAGTGTGGTGTTCTTAAGTACACATGTTGCATTTACAACACTTGGTTTTCGTTATTATCATTAGACCTCGCACCACAGACTACATAGAGATACTTACGTATCCTCGCACACAAAAGTAATGAATGAAATGAATAGTGATGTTATTATAATGTAAAATCAGAAAAAAAATCTATGAAAACTTATTTATCACACCTCCGTGCAGCACGTGTAGTTAACACTGCGGCTAGCGAAACGCTGAGAATGGAGGCCGCCCGTGTGAGCTAGGAAGCTACTGGAACGAAACGTCGCGTACGTATAATATTGGCTAAAATATGAAACAAATAAAGTCTCGTGGGGTGAAATTGACCCCAAAAAATGGAATAAAATATAGGAAAAAAACTTTTTTACTTAAATTTTATTCTAGCATTAGAATTTGATAAAATATGTGTTCTATCACCTTTACTTGTAAGGTACTTTTCAAGACAAATCTAACAACGAGTCCAACACAATTATAGGGCTACCGTGTAAAGTTGAGGTGTTCCTGTGGCCAATTTCCTGCACTATCATCAGACCCTAGAATACACCTTGGGCTAACGTACCGACTTGTCAAAACAAATAGAAATGGCCTAAACAGAACGGGGCCATCTTATCTAGTTAAGGAGTTCCTATAGTGACATTTCAGAACCATCATGAGGCCCTGGACTACACCTTGGGCTATATAAAAACATACAAAAGTACATAGCACAGTGGCAGTAAAATGTGACCGGAGTTTTGTATTTAAATTTTATGTTTTGTATTTAATATGGGTCAATGACCTGAAATAAATGTTTTTTTTTTTTTTTTTTTACAGTACTTGCATAGTACTTGGCAAGATAAAAACATCGACCTCAGAAACAACAGGGCTATCTTGTTTAGTTGAAGAGTTCTTATATACCTGGACAGCACCTAGTGTAAAAGCACTTGTCAATACATAGTCCAGCGAGTCCAAAACCGATGGTTCTAACTTGTTTGGTTGAGCAGTTCTAATGGCCACCTTTCGATTCCATCATCAGACCCTGAACACAACCCATTCATTCTTAGATCGGGCCCCAAACTAATCTTATCTCCTTAAGTGATAAGGAGTAGGATTTGCCCGTAACTGCGGCCGAATCTTAGGATTTCGTTTTTAGTGAGTAGACCTGCAGGAACAAACCATGAACGATAGCTTGTAGTTTTAGAGTTCGAAAATATTTAATGCTACCAACGCTCTTCTATGATTTGACAGCGATGTCGTATATAAAAAAGTACTCTGTGGCGATGACCTACTCTTTTTCTATAAAAAAAACATGACATCTGAACATGTCATGATTTTTTACGTCAAATTCAAATAAAAAAACCGGCCAATTGCGTGGACTACGCACAACTAAGGGTTCCGTAGTTGGGATGAAATTACTCCCAAGAATAAAATTTAACATTCTTAGTTGAAAAACATGTTCTCCCATACATTCCAAACGCAAAGCTGGTCGATTATTACTTGTTAACTTGTAAAGCATATGTGTGATAGTTTTCCTTTTAACTTCGTTACCTATTTATTCTACAGCCGTGATTTTTTTTCACATATCCAAAAACAACCATTTATCTGACAGTGGGACACTTGACTCTAACAAAAATTAGCACTTTAATGCTTAATATTTCGCAAACGGACCCTGAATCGTAAAATAGTTTTCACACCCCCACACGACACCCCACAACATGGGACAGACGAGGGAGGAAGGTACCCTAAAAAATATATTTATCATGAGTTTATTTTACCACTTTGTTGGCGTGATTAATATGTACAGGATCATGCCAAATTACAGCTTTCTAGTACTAAGATTCTCTAAGATAAGCCGCGGATAGACATTACGCGTAAAAATTTAATTTAAGGGCCTACCGACCATTTGCCTTTGTCTCTATCTTTTTCTTTACGTGTGAAGAGTAAAGAAAATAACCAAACTTTTGTACTTTTTTAATGCTTTTCGTTGTTTTTTTCATCATATTGCTCATATTACTCATCATAATCCATCACTCAATGCAGCTTGGCATTAGACATTTTAAGGTATATTTTTAACTATAATAATAATTGTTAGTGAAGGTATAAACTGCTTTTAAAGACAATTAAGAAGTGTGTTTGAAGATTTTTTGAAGCATTAATGTATGTTTAATTATGGTTTGAGTTCCATCACTGTATTAAAATAAGACGTGAAAATATCATTCTTTTTTTTTTGGTCAAAATTATTTACGGTTTAAGAGATACACTGCTTTAAAAAACCCCGTTTTCGGAATGCTGCGCCTTAATAAATATCTATTGAGCAGTTTACTGCATTTTGAGGAGCTGTTCTGCTCATCATGCCAAAGATCCTCATCAGATTTTCATCAACAATTTTTGAGACCAATTTAAAGTTACAACCTTTCAAATAAATAAATAAAAACCGGTCAAGAGCGAGTCGGACTCGCGCACTGAGGGTTCCGTACCATATCATATATAAATATTTTGGATGTGTTACTTTACGTAGGTACAGTCCTTCAAAAGGTGGATGGGTGGATAGGCGGAAAGGTAAATAGTTCTGTGCCTAGAAAAACTACAACTGTGCTTCACCCAAAGCAACCTGCGAGTAGGTAAGGAGGATATTTTGGTTGTGAACCGTGAAATATTAAAAAAAGTTTGGTTTATTTTAAATGTGACAAACTCTCACTGGAGCGTTTGCCAACTCATGAAGAAGCGAATGGCACAACATTATAGGTATCTACGAGTTGTCTGAAGAAACTCATAGTCAAATAATTTATTTAAAAAAAGGCACTTATGAACGTCATTTACAACAAAAAGAAAATATTCTGGTCGCCCCTTCCAAATAGTTATTTGTGCAACAAGAGAGCAAAGTTGTTTTTTGCTGCGAGTGTTGATTTTGAATCCGGAGTAAGCGAAGGATTCTAGGTTAGAATCCTGAGCTCGTCGAGGGATTCAAAAACACGAGATGCAAATAACTTTGCTCTCGTGTAACACATACAACTTAGCAGCGAGAACATACAACATGTAAAAAAAAAAAACTGTCCGATCCGTGAGTGTGTTGTTAGGTATCGTACTGTGAGCATATTTATGTGGAAATTTTCAGGAAAAAAGAATCCCCACATTATTAATTTTCAACGGTGAATTTTACGTTTGGTGCAGGCGGCGCGGCGGCGGCCGTCGTTTAGCGGGTGTCTAAAAGTCCTCATAACTTATGAGTTTTGCAAATTTTTAATGGATTTGGGGTAATTTTGGAACTAAAAATGTGAATTTTAAATACCAACATTTTTGCTATCAATAATAATAAAAAAAACTACTCTTTTGTAATGTTACTGCAGTGTACCATATGCCCTTTTCGGATCGGACAAGGTTTTAAAAAAAAACCTTGTCCGGTATAATGTTCTTGGATTTACATTTTGACCGATTACACGAGAGCAAAGTTATTTGCATCTTGTGTCTTTGAATCCCTCGCCGCGCTCAGGATTCTAACCTGGAATCACTCGCTACGCTCGTGATTAAATTATAGAATCCTTCGCTTAATTGGGATTCAAAATCAACACTCGCAGCAAAAAACGACTTTGCTCACTTGTTGCACAATAGTTATTTGTTATACAAGAGTGCAAAGTTGCTTTTTAACCGCGTGTTCAATTTTGATGACCGAGCAAGCGAAGGATTCTAAAATTGAATCACGAGCGCAGCGAGTGATTCAAAATTAGAATCCTGAGCGTTAGCGAGGGAATCAAAAGAGCACGAGGTGAAAAATCTTTGCACTCGAGTGCAACACGTAACTTTTCATTCCACCTCAGCGAGGAAATGACTAAATGCAAAAAAAAAAACGTTTACAATCACAAGATAGGTACACTTTTATTTCAGTTTAGGTATTAATTACTACATTATGACAGGTAAGTATTACAGAATAATCTTTAAATTATAACAAAATAATACTAAGGTATAATTAAGAAAATTTTAAAGTAACGTTGCTACAGTTATTTAAATTGAGTGTAATATTTTTGTTTGGTACTGTAATATTGGTGTTAGTCACTTGTGTACTGTTTTTCGGTAAACTATCTGTCATACTTAATAGTTGTACCGATTCATCGGATTCCCTTGGCGTGAATGTTGGAGAGAGAGGGAGATGGTTAGGTGTTTCATAACGGCTTATTTTTGATGTAGAAGGGCCAGTACAAGGATCCGATTGAGGCTCTTTCAGTGTAATGGCTCCTACGATGCCTTCACATATTTTAGACTTATTTTGGATGGAATCCTCTATGTATCCCTCTACAACTGCATTGGACTTCCAGCCTCCGTGGCGCTTAAGGGACAGCAGATCAGCTCCGGAATCAGCCAAAAGTGTGGCTGAAGTTCGTCGGAAACAATGACCCGTGTACAACAGGGGTTCTGGAAGTTCAAGAAATGTTGCTATTTCTCGTGGGATACTGCCAATTTTATTAGTACCCATAGGCTGTCTAACACACTTTCCATTGCGATACTGTAGAAAAAATCGATTGATTGGAGTGTTAGGCGGGCGTAAGGCTTGATATTTCTCAACAATCGTTACGTATTCCTTGCGAATGACGAAGTTGCGGTCTCTTTTTGTCTTTGTATTAGGTAAATTAATTAATAGTAAGTCATCTGAATGTTTCTCAATGTTTTTGACATTAAGTTGTGTTAGTTCATTAGTTCGACATGCTCCGTTTATTCCAATAATAAGAACAACCTGTAACGTAAAGAGTATTGTAGTAGATAAATGAATAAAATTGATATGAACGCATAATTATGCCTATCAACATCTACTAAGTATACTATTTAATTGAGATTAATATACTTAAGTAGATACTGAATGTGCAACTGACTTACTTTTGCCGCCAAATATACGGAATCGGGTGCTTCGTTAAGAAACTTTTCAATATCAGATAAAAAACCTTCGATTTTTTTGGTTGATGACCAGATGAGGCTCTTTTTAAAAATGCCACTAATTTAGGATAGGTATCGATATGTTTGTCTTTTTTCATCTTTATTGTTGCTTTTAGCATCGAATACGTACTCCATAGAGTGCTTGCTTTCTTGTTCTCGGATAATTCTATAAAATATGCCAGCAAAACGTTTTCTGAGAAAGTTTTGGCTCCTTTTGCTAGTCGCCACGTGTTGAACATATCGTACTGTTTTAAATACTTCTCGCGTGATTGTTGAGGGAGAAAGCTCATTTGCGCATTATTAACAGTTTCAGTCAATTCTGTTGGCGTCAAGCAAACTTCCTCGTCGCTAGAATCACTCATTTTAGTTTTTTCACTTGTTTTCAAGTTTCTTGTTTTTAATATACCTAAGGTTTAACAATGACGTGAAAAAATGCCGCGTAAAGAACCGCGTACAAAGCAAATTGAAAAAAGAACACCAAGAAGGTTCCGAGTCTGAGTTTTTAACAAATTAAAAAAAAGTTGTATGATATATTCGGCACCATAGAGGTAGCAGTAAATAGGTTTAATGTTTTTTTTAATTCACAAACTTAGTGCACACGATGTTCTAAATTCAATTTACTTTATCCTCTAGAGAATAAAAACGGCTTTTCCACTCAGATACTGAAGATTAAAAATACTCTTTCCGAGATGGTGGGATGAAAATAACTATTATTTATTTTACACAAACCAGATTAGGAGATTGAAAATGTCAAACAGCCAATTACAATCTTCACATACAGGTAACAGAATAATGATGACAAAAACAATAAACTACCAAAGCCAAAATTATTATTAAAACCAAAATTACTATGGGTATACAGTAATATTATGCACATAGATCAATGCAATAAAGGTGCAAGCTACTCAGGCCAACATAATTTGGGCATTTAGTATTAGGTAAGCATCACGTGAAAAAGTTAAGACTCAAGCACTTTCTGGCCGCGGACACGCTTGCTGTAAAAGCAATTGTAATTAAATTTACAATTAAATTAGTAACCAGTTAGATTTTGTCTAGTTTCTAAATTGTCCTATAGAGTAGGACCAGCATGTTTCCAAGCATTTTTATCTTGGATATATTCCTCTAATTTGTAATAATGCTTGTTTACAAAGTGTACTTTTTATATGAGTTTTAAATTTTCTTTCATCTTATTCAAATAATATATATCACAAGGTATTCTGTTGTAACATTTAACACAGTAAATAGTAGGGACCTTCCACACTTTGTAGAAGATTGCTGGTTGTTGTTTGTTCACTTTGTTGGTTACCTATACCTAACAGGTTTTCTAAGCATAATTTCATGGCAATCCGCTTTTTGTATGTTTCGGCAAGGAACACTAAAACGCTCCTATTCTTAAATACTACGCGGGCTCACAGATACGTAAATATGTATCTGCAGCGATAGTCTTTCGTGATTCAAAAGTTACACCGTTTGCATCTTGTGGCTGTGATGTGTTCTACACCTAAATAACTGATAAATGCTACAAACATTATCTTATCTGGTTACGGTAATAGTAAAGCAAAAGTGAATAACAATACGTTATTAGTCTAATTTTAGATAAAATAATCTAATCCCTAATATTGTCAGGGGTTACCTACATAAATTAGACAAAACGAGTTTCAAGCTTGAGTAGGTTCCTCTTGCTATTCGGACGAGTTGTGTACCTGCTACGTAGGTAGATAAGGAGCTGCAAAGGTTAGTAATCTCCAAAAGAAAAAGAATTTTCACGTGATCTACCGCGCCCATTGTACCGCGCCCATTGATATAAAAACCTTACCTAAGTATATTCAAATAGGTAGGGTTTTTAGTACCGTGTCTCTCAAGGAATTTACGTCGCCTCAGTTAATGACGGCGAAGGTGGGAGGGTGCTAAAGTGAAATTATGCGCCACGGTTTTTCACGGCAACCGCAAGCGGGATAAAAAGTGGTTTCTCAGTAGCAGCCCGGAGTTTGGATTTCTTGATCGAATGCAACAGGTTCGCCTCCTACTTATTGCTTGGACCTTGAATATAACTCCTGAATGGATGTCCCATCTAGCTACCACTTTGGGCAATACAGGATGTATCAGTAAAGTATGGTCAAAAAGGGTTAAACCAACATCGTAATCGAGAAAAAAATATCAGCCATCCCGTACATTTTGGTCGAGTAGGTATTGTAGGTTTTTTGAAGTGAAAACTTCTTTAAACGGCGTTCTGCACTTTTTTTGTGATGGGTAAAAAATTTTAAACTTCGCGTCAGGACACGTGACCTGATCGAAAATTCGTAAGACGGAGGGAGAGTAAACACATAACATAACATCACGCCTTGTTTCCCCGAAGGGTAGAGCAGAGGTGTAGGTAGCTGTAGCAGGTACACCCACATTTCGCCAGTTATGTTTAAGTCCCATGTAATAGGGGGCAAGCCTATTGCCATCAACCGGGCACAAATCCAGACTCCGGGCTGCTACTGAGAAATTCCAGATAGAAAAACCCAATAACACTTTGCCCCACCCGGGAATCGAACCCATGACCCAGGGAGAGTAGACCGGTGCAAAATTATTCCCTAACCATTCCAAAATATCGAAAATGCACAACGTTAATATTCAAGTTTTCACTTCTGCCGGCACTCCCGGACAACCCGTTTTTTTTATTCTTTTTTTTATTGAAGCTGACTGACTTAGTAGTTTTTATTTTTTATTTGGCCTATGTTGTTATACTTAATAAAAATCCGACTGCTAAAATACATAGATAACTGAAAAGGGAAAAAAACATTATAATCAATAGAGTGTTGGTATCGCAGGCGGGCCAACCAATAACCTGAAATATGGTGTAACTTTTGTTTGTCCCGCTTGCGATACCAACATTCTATTGATTCATATGTGTACCAAATTTCAACTAAGTAAAATTAGTCCAGTAGATTCGGAGCAAATTGGCTGTAAGTAACTAACGGACAGACAGACAGCCAGCTAAACAGACAGACACACGAATGAAAAAACGGAACCCTTATTCCTATAAGGGTTACGTTTTTTCATTCGGATGTTTGTTTAGCCAAGTTACATAATATGATCTTGTGTCTTATACGCGCCCGAAAACAAGGACATGCTATGCTACTTCCACATCAACTGGCATATGAATTATTTTTATTTATTTTTTTAATTTTTTATTCAAAACAATTCGACAAAGTTACGATTATTTATGTAAAATACCCTTACGTCAATCAATCTGCCTAGCCTTTTCCGACTATATTGGGATCGGCTCCCAGTCTAACCGGATGCAGCTGTATACCAGTATTTTACATGGAGCGACTGCCTATCTGGTTGTCAGACTTTCGGGCTTCTGACGACCCGTACCTAACGACTGTCAAAGATCCACGAATGACAGCCGGGACCAACGGCTTAACGTGCTTAATTGCCGAGGCACGGAGGAGTCTCGGTATGTAAAGATGGTCACCCATCCACAGACCAACCCCGGCAAGCGTAGCTTAACCTGATGGATCGACCCGTGCGGCAGTTATTACTTAGCCACGAGCTCCCCCCAAAAAACACCCTTACGTGAAATATAAAAAAAAATACAGATTATTTTAGTTAATGAAAATAAAAAAAACTCGGAGCCGATCAGATTGCAGACACTTTTCAAATGGCTGTGTTGTAATCGTGTTTGTAATACTTTATTCATACGGACGCGGCTGCGTTACAGAAAATCAACTTTCTGTGTTGCATCCGCCTTTGTATTTACCTACGCTTCCCGGCTTCCTGTTACACACTTCCGTCCTTTTCACGAAATCACTCGCACAGATTTGATTATTTAGTTTTTTTATTATATTGAGTTTGACAGAAGCGGCAGATAAAAAAATAAAAAAATATCAGTTGATTCTTTCTCATTAAAATCCTAAAGTTATGCGATATCAAAAGGAACACGTATAGTTTGCTATTGTGCCGTTTTCGAAGATCAAATGTTAGGTAGGATTTGCGGGAAAGTCCGAAAGGGATCGATACCGTGGCCCCCTGGCATTGCACAGGCAACAGAAGGAACACGGGTGGGTTTTAGTCAGTAAGAGTCTGACACGCCCTCCCGCTCCACCCAGAGCGAGAGACGTCATTTGATGATTTCCCAACCAAAAAAAAAAAAAAAAAAAGGTAGGATCTATAGGCCAAAATCGGTACTAACGCCGCCGCCAACTTGTTTTTAGGGTTCCGTATCAGAAGGGTGTCAAACGGAACCGGCACGGAACTCAGCCTCCGCTGTCCGTCTGTCTGTGACAGTTGAAATTATCACAGATTGTGTATTTTTATTGCCGCTATAAAAACAAATAATAAAATAAAGTTAAAAATGAAATGCCCATGCAAGAAACGTGTTTTTTCGGCGTATTTAGGGTTCCGAACCCAAAGGGTAAAAACGGAACCTTATTACTAAGACTTCGCTGTCCGTCCGTCCGTCTGTCACTAGGCTGTATCTCATGAACCGTGATAGTTAGACAGTTGAAATTTTCACAGATGATGTATTTCTGTTGCCGCTATAATAACAACTACTAAAAACAGAATAAAATAAATATTTAAGGGGGAATCCCATACAAGAGACATGATTTTTTTGCCGTCCGTCCGTCTGTCACCAGGCCGTATCTCATGAACCGTGATAGTTAGACCGTTGAAATTTTCACAGAAGATGTATTTCTGTTGCTGCTATAACAAAAAATACTAAAAACAGAATAAAATAAATATTTAAGGGCTATACAGACATGATTTTTTTGCCGTTTTTATAGATAATGTTACGGAACCCTTCGTGCGCGAGTCCGACTCGTTTTAAACTATTGTACGGTGGTACGGAATCCTTCGTGTGCGCGTCCGACTCGCACTTGGCCGGTTTTTACTATATCATTGGACGTGACGCTATGTTACAATGAACCTAGGAGCAGAGTATGGAGCGCTGGTGCTCGGCGACTGCTGTGGTGACGGGAGGTACCGGCGGCGTCGGGGGCGCTGTCTGCGTTGGCTTGGCGAGTGCCGGAATGACTGTCATCGCGGTAGATGTGCACTTAGATCGTATTCCTGTAAGTTGAACTCTTGTTGCATTGCTATGCTTACATTCAGTTATGAAGGTATTTTTATCACTGGTCCTTCCCTTCGTTAGTTTAAAGGCTCGTGCAGACCAGCGCGATGCGACGGCGCGACGCGACTCGAACAATACAATTTCTAAGAAAACTTCACGGTATAACAATAGCCGATGTCGCGTCGCGCTTGTCTGAACGAAGCTTAATGGTCACAGACGCGACTGTTGGGCGTCGAGTATAAGGGACCGCAGAAGTACTCCATGACAGGGGGGCAAACTTGACGGCACGGTTGGCGCAGTAGTTAAGCGATTGACTCCTGCGCTGCGTGTCGCGGGTTCGATTCCCGCACGGAACAAATATTTGTATGACCTACAAGTAGTTCTTCCGGGTCTGGCTGTTTGTTTATGTGAGTTTAAATGTTTGTAAATGCACCCACAATACAGGAGAAATTCCTAGTGTGGGGCAAAGATAAAAAAAAAAACTTCTTTTGTCCCCCCTTCCTTCAATCTCTGCCCCCCCGGCTAACCCCGGTAAATTTACTGCAGCTATAAGACGGAACGGAGATAACTAACACCAAGTGACATCACTTAGTGGTCGGTGAAAACAGGCATAAATCCATCAGTGTCAGTCAAATTATAAAATTATTTTATTTATTAGGCAGTTATAATTCGAAGATTCATTGGACCATGGCGCCTCTCAGCCGCGTCTTTCAAGCGAATTCCCTAAGAATGTCATTTAAATCTAAACAAAATGTTTCTATCGTATGCACGTGCAGTATTGCTATACGTTAGTCTTCTCTGCTGCATTGACAGTCGGAGGAATGTTCCGAGGAGTCGGAGGGCACTCAGCTACACAAGGTTCTGTGAAAGAGAGCACAGAGAACCCTTCCAGGTAGTAAAATTGGAGGGGGCGCGGGCCCCCATTTGATTTTAGGGAGGGGGGTAATTTGGCCCCCTCTGCCCCCCACTTTCGCGGTTCCTCCGTGAAGTCTTGGGCTCGATCTCCGGGCTGATGGTATGTAGTTCTGTACCTCTTCCTACCAGCTTGGCGTAAAGGTGTGATGTTACGTTATCTGGCCATAATACTGGATTATTCCTATCTGTCACCCCGCTTTGTCACCTTAGGGGGACAGATCGGAAAAAAAAGTTTGATCTGTCCCCCTGTTAGCAATGAGGGGACAGTTCGAACTTTATTCACTCCGTCCCCCTATCACTGGACCTAGGGGGACAGATGAAACTTTTTATTCCTGTTTGTCCCCCACAGAATTTAATATATTAATTCTTAAAAGTAATGCCACACATACTGCAACATTACATTAAATTATAAAAATACTTCTTTTGTTTTTCTATTAATATTATTAGATAGGTACTTCATATTTAATATCAGGTTTATTCGATTTTATGGTTTTGTCAAAGATAAAGTTTATTATTATTTACATAATAGGAACTGCAGTCGGATGCCACAAATGGGAAAATAATCCCAAGACACTGCGATATCTCGAGCCCTAAGGAGGTGACGGAGACCTTCAACTGGGTTAATGAGGAGTTCGATGGAGTACACATTCTGGTCAATTGTGCCGGGGTGCTGTACCAAGGACATATCACTGGTACGTAATTGTTGCTCACTTTATTACGTAGCTAGTTATTTTAGTTACCATTACCTTCATCATCATGAACCACGACCCGACAACGCTACGCAAACACTCCGCAATGATACGAGTTCGTTCGCATACACTACGACACTGCACGCAAGAGACACAATTGCTACGACAACGCTACGCTAACTCTGTGTTATGTACTACGACAACTCTACGATAGTGCTACGACAACGCTACGCTAACTCTGTGTTATGTACTACGACAACTCTACGATAGTGCTACGACAACGCTACGCTAACTCTGTGTTATGTACTACGACAACTCTACGATAGTGCTACGACAACGCTACGCTAACTCTGTGTTATGTACTACGACAACTCTACGATAGTGCTAAGACAACGCTACGCTAACTCTGTGTTATGTACTACGACAACTCTACGATAGTGCTAAGACAACGCTACGCTAACTCTGTGTTATGTACTACGACAACTCTACGATAGTGCTACGACAACGCTACGCTAACTCTGTGTTATGTACTACGACAACTCTACGATAGTGCTACGACAACGCTACGCTAACTCTGTGTTATGTACTACGACAACTCTACGATAGTGCTAAGACAACGCTACGCTAACTCTGTGTTATGTACTACGACAACTCTACGATAGTGCTACGACAACGCTACGCTAACTCTGTGTTATGTACTACGACAACTCTACGATAGTGCTAAGACAACGCTACGCTAACTCTGTGTTATGTACTACGACAACTCTACGATAGTGCTAAGACAACGCTACGCTAACTCTGTGTTATGTACTACGACAACTCTACGATAGTGCTAAGACAACGCTACGCTAACTCTGTGTTATGTACTACGACAACTCTACGATAGTGCTAAGACAACGCTACGCTAACTCTGTGTTATGTACTACGACAACTCTACGATAGTGCTAAGACAACGCTACGCTAACTCTGTGTTATGTACTACGACAACTCTACGATAGTGCTACGACAACGCTACGCTAACTCTGTGTTATGTACTACGACAACTCTACGATAGTGCTAAGACAACGCTACGCTAACTCTGTGTTATGTACTACGACAACTCTACGATAGTGCTAAGACAACGCTACGCTAACTCTGTGTTATGTACTACGACAACTCTACGATAGTGCTACGACAACGCTACGCTAACTCTGTGTTATGTACTACGACAACTCTACGATAGTGCTAAGACAACGCTACGCTAACTCTGTGTTATGTACTACGACAACTCTACGATAGTGCTAAGACAACGCTACGCTAACTCTGTGTTATGTACTACGACAACTCTACGATAGTGCTACGACAACGCTACGATTCTGCTACGCGAAGTCTACACAATCGCTGACGACGGCGCTACAGAACCACTACGACAGTGCTACGACACTGCTAGGCGAACTTTGTGCACTCCAAGTAGCAAAATGTGGTTCTGTAAGTGATCTAGGAGCATTTAATTTTTATTAATAATCTATCTATGTTAGTGTAGTCTAGTATTGGAACGTCGTCTTTAAAACAAGCATATTACAAATTAGAGGATTATATCCAAGATAAAAATGCTTGGAAACATGCTGGTCCTGCTCCATAGGACAATTTAGAATCTAGACAAAATCAAACTGGTTGCCAATTTAATTGTATAATATTTTTTTTTTTAAACATACATTTATATTCTGTGATTACTTGAACTCACACACTGACTTATTATTAGTAGTACTTGTTAAAATGTTAAGAATATCGTATAATTTTACAATGTTTGTAAATATGTGAGCACCATGCATCTATCACATAATTAATTTATGTCATTCCTTCATTTTTCATTCTTTTTACCTATCGTGGTATAGTAGGTAATCTTATTCGAGGTGCATCGTCTTCACATATAATTATATAATTAATGTATACAGGATATTGTCAAAATATTTTAAAAGAGTAACGGTGGAGTTTCTTGCCCATTCTTCTCCATACGAAAACGACCTTTTGGAATGGGCGACTAGGATCAATTATTATATTTTTTTTTTGTAAATGTTGACGTTCATAAGTGCCTTTTTTGTGCCTAATTGAAATAAATTATTTGACTTTGACTTTGATCGAACAGTTTTTGCATCTTTTCTACTTACAGACGTGGGCAGTAACACATTGAGCGACGATGCAATTATCAACACTATCGACGTGAATTTGAAGGGCATGATCCTTTGCACTCGCCGCGCCATCGCCTCCATGAAACGATATAAGATAGATGGCCACATTATCAATATTAACAGGTAGGTAGGATTATGAGACACCAATGTACTCGTACGAGTAGGTATCTATAGGCAAGCGGGTTCCCGTTTGTAAAAATGTACAGTAATTGTCGGTTCCTACGTCCTAATTATGTCCCATCATGGAAGACGACCATTGGGCACAAGCGGGGTAGTTGAGTAACACACTAAGCCTACGTTCGCACGGACGTAATAAAATCACGGCAATTTTTTTTTCGTGCTCTGGATTTTCAACGCTCTGCTTAGCGCCGAGAGTTAAAAAATCTAACAATGTGTTTTTTCAACGCGCTGCTGCGACGAGAGTGCGTCACAGCGCGTTGGATTCTCAACGCTAGGCTCAACACCGAGAATTGAAAATCCAGTGCGCGATAAAATCCCGCCGCGATATTTTTACGTCCGTGCGAACATGGGCTTACAGTACCAATGGCTTCCATTTTGACAGTTCAAAAACATTCATTCATGCATTATTTACGTTGTGGAGGAAGCAAATAAATAAATATAATATAATTAATATATATATATATTTTTTAATAAAATATATTTTTTTTGTTTTTTTGTGTGAATATTGTGTGCCTTAACTTGAGTCAAATAAATTTATTTTCTTTCTTTCTTTCTATTTTTTCTTTCAAATTTTTCTAAAATGTGAAGCAATGGTTTAGCATATCCTTCAAAATCATTCAGATTATATTTGATAGTGTGTTACGCAGTGATCCAAAATCCGGGCACTACAAACTCCGGGTATTTTACACTTCTTAAAATGAGTCAGGAGTTAGGACCTCATGTAAATTTAATCTGGGGGACTTGTGCTTCAAACCATTTCAAAAATGAGAAATAAATTGATTTATAAATTGTTTTGTTTATTCCAGTATTGCCGGGCACTACATTCCTTGGGCGGACAATATGAACGTGTACGCGACTACGAAGTACGCGGTGACCGCGTTCACGGCGTCTCTCAATACGGAACTGGCTGCATTTAAAAACAAGATAAAAACTACGGTATATTTGAAAAAATAGGTTAATGATGGCAGTAGATTCACGAGAAAAGTGCATGCAACAGCTCGGGTGGCATGAACCGTTGAGCAAATGTCTCTTTTTAAAAGACTTACCCTGACTTACGCCGCGTCCTAATCAAAAAAATCGCACGAGCGAATACGCGATGGTCGTGTTTATATGTCACTAACCGGAAGGCGTGTTGAGTTCGTAAAAGGAAAACTTACTCGGTTGAAAATGAAATCTAAGGCATTGTGACCGGTTCAGGTCCTCACCAGACACGGCTGCTTCGGGAGGTTCCTGTTTCGGATAAGGCGGGAGGAAACACCCGGGTGTCATCACTGCGTGGATCGCCCCGAAGACACGGTGGAGCTTACGGTGGAGGTCTGCCCGGTTTGGGCAGAGCACCGCCGACACCGTGTCCTCATGGAGGCGATCGGTGGCGGGGATCTCTCGCGTCCGGCCCTGGTCCAGGCCATGGTACGGAGTGAGAGGGCATGGGAGGCCGTCACCTTCTTCTGCGAAGCAATAATGCCCGCGAAGGAGGAGGCGGAACGCGTGAGGGAGAGGCAAAATTCGCGCCCTCACGCCCCTAGTCGCCGCAGGAGGAGACGCCCTGGGCTTCGGGAATCACAAGCCGATTCCCGGCCACCGTAGGCGCGTACTTGCTGACGGTGAGCAATGGGTAGCTCACCGTCCGATAAGGACCAGGCCCGGGTCGACGGCCCGTTGTGTTCCACGCGCGCCTCAAAGAGATGTCAGCGGGTGAAGGGGTCCGATGGGACCGATGCCTGCCGGGGTTGCGGGAAAGTCCGAAAGGGATACCGTGGCCCCTGGCAATGCACAGGCAACTGAAGGAACACGGGTGGGTTTTAGTCAGTAAGAGTCTGACACGCCCTCCCACTCCACCCAGAGCGGGAGAAGTCATTTGATGATATCCCACCCAAAAAAAAAGGCATTGTGACCGGTTTACCTACTAAGAAAAATCTCAGTTGCTGCAAAACCTAAGCTGCATTGCCTCTTCTGTTCTTAAATAAAATTGCACGCGATATCATTCATGGTCCATTCACCTTTCTCAAGGTCAACCAACCGGTTGGTTGTTAATAGGTTAGCAGCTTCCTTGTTTTTGCAACCCACCTTGAAAGTTACGTTAAACTTTGTTTTTCTTTCAATGTTCTTTAGAGCATATCTCCAGGCTTGGTGAGCACATCAATGGCTAGCTACGTGGAACAGTTGAAGATGGTAGCGCTGCAGCCACGAGACCTGGCGGATGCTGTTCTGTACGTGCTCTCAACGCCACCGCACGTCAATATAAGCGGTTCATGTTGCAGTTATAATATTCGTCAATGTACTGTACTCGTTGCTGGTGTCAAGTCGATGGCTAGCTACGTGGAACAGCTGAAGATACTAGCTAGCGCCTTGGCACCTGGCCTGGTACACCGTACTATAAGTGATCCTCACGCCGTCTGTGCAAGCGGTTCATGTTGCACTTATGATACTTGTTGCTATCATGTTTTAGATAGGATATGAAATAGTGTGATGACCTAATAAGGTATTATTAGGTCAATAAGGTATTATTAGGTCATACCAGGTCACACTTATAAATGACTAGCTGAGCCTCGCGGTTTCACCCGCATATCTCTCGATCCCACGCGAATATCAGGATAAAAAGTAGGATACTTCTAAGAAAGAATCCAGGTTATGGTCTACCCATGTGCCAAATTTATCCAAATGTATTCAGCCGTTAGCGTGAAAGCGTAACAAACGAATTTAACCATTATAATTTGATAAATGACTCAGTAGGGATGTTGACTGGGGACAAATAAACTATTTAGTGATAATAAAAAAATATTAGACACATATTTTTTGCTTCATCATATTAATAAAATTATTCAGTGCGGGAGGCAAGAATCAGCAGAATCGGTTGAAGTGGCGGTGCTTGGGGGAGGGGGGCCTATGTCCAGCAGTGGACGTTTTTCTGCTGAATGATATACATATACCTAAATAAAAAATGGTTTAGATAAAACGCATTAAAGTTGAGGAGTGAGGGCTCGCTGCGTCACAAGTCAGTAGGTACACAATCTACCGGGCTGTGACGTCATGCCACATTTAAACTCAATGTACTGCCGTAATCTTTTGATTAGGTACGTAAATATTTTTTCATAATCTACCTGACGGACGAAACCAAATCTTTAGTTAACATTCCTATTGCCTATTAACTTATTTCGTTTCAGATTAGTGAATTGACTATAACACCAGTAATGGAGAAGCGGCTGTAAGGACTGTAAGGAGTTCATGAACAAAGTGCCTGCCTGCAGAACGCGCCATTATATACAGTGTTATATTATTATGTAATTGTTATAATATGTACTATTGTTGCTGAATTATTATTATGCTGTCTATTATAAAGGACTTTTACTAGAACCGCCATCTATCCAATCAGACATCAGCTTAACTATCTATTATGAGCCTATAAGTAGGGTGCAACAAGGGGATATAATGGGCTAGGCCTATAGGCTATAGGATATAAAAATTAAATAATAGTCCTCCAGACCGTATTTCGGCCACGGCGGCCAATCTCAACGGCGGCGACTGGCCTTCGGTGTGAGAGATATTATAGTGCACAAGCGTGTGCGCAGACACAGGTGCACTCTATTTTCCCTTACTCTCATAGTCCGATAGGACGGCTCGTAATCCGACACGACCGGAGCAGCTTAACGTGCGCACCGGGGCACGGGGGGAGCACACCGCCAACTTCCAAACTCCGGGCTGTTACTAAGAAATCCCTAATGGAAAAACCCAATAACACTTTGCCCGACGTGGGAATCGAACCCAGGATCACGCCCAGCAGTCGCGCTTGCGACCACGAGACCAACGACGGGGCAGTCTAGGAGACCGGGGCAAGACAAAGCTCGGGGCAGGTCGGGAAATATGTTTGTGTGCGTGACTGGTGAACACAACAGAGCCGAACACGACGCCATTCGCGCGGTATTCAGTCGCGTCACACGAGTCCGAGCGCTGCGAACGTGTCGCTGCGTGTTTCGGCTTCGCAGCGAGAAAAAACTGGTTTTTGGAGGATTTTTACGAAGTTTTCTGTTTTAAATCGATGTGCACAAAGGTATGTATTTGTACTAATGTAACACTTTACTGTATATTTGTTGTAATAATGTAAAACTAACGAGTTTTGATAGATCTTTCGTTGTATAATTTCGTAGGTTAGAACTGTTATTACTTTTTCAAATTGTGTCTGTTGGGGCAAAAAGGTCGGGGTATAATGGGATAGTATCCCGTTTTGCCCCTTATGAGTAGATTTTTTAACGCCTATTTCTTTTTCTTTTTTGCAGATACAATGGTACGAAATTATAAACGTAAAACGGATCGTGGAACATGGGAAGAAGACGATATGAGAAGAGCTGTTAGGGCCGTGCTTTCTGAGACAATGGGATTTCTTCGAGCCTCAGCTACATATAACGTACCTAAATCGACCTTGGAACGACGAGTGAGAAAAGCCCGATGTGCTGAAGATGCCGATACAGATTCAGATAATGACTATGGAAAAAAGAAATTAGGACGCTTCAAAACAGTTTTTAATAAAGAACAAGAAGAAGAATTATCTCAGTACATTAAATCAATGGAAGCACGCCTTTTTGGAATAACTGGGAAAGAGCTTCGGATTTTAGCTTTCCAGTTAGCCGAGAGAAACCATATCGAGAACCCATTCAACAGAGAGACTGGAATGGCTGGAGAAGATTGGCTAAGTGGATTCCTAAAAAGGCATCCTGAACTTTCATTTAGACGACCAGAACCAACTTCTGCAGCAAGGGCTATGGCTTTTAACAAAGTGGCGGTAAATGAGTTTTTCACATTACTAGAAAAAGTTGTAGAAGAGCATGGCTTTACCGCTGACAGGATTTATAACGTCGATGAAACCGCTGTTAGTACTGTGCCAAAAAGTCAGTCAAAGATATTGTCACTCAAGGGTCAAAAGCAAGTTGGCTGCTTATCATCTGCTGAAAGAGGGCAATTAGTTACTGCTGAAATCTGTTTTAACGCTGCTGGAACATACCTACATACCACCAATGCTAATCTACGCCCGAAAACGAATGAAGAATGAGTTGTTAGATGATGCACCACCAGGATTTTGGGGGACATGTAGTGACAATGGTTGGATAACTTCAGAAATATTCTACAATTGGTTCAAAAAATTTGTAGAAATCGTAAACCCCACTAAGGAAAAACCAGTCTTGTTGCTACTGGATGGTCACGCGTCACACACAAAAAATATTGATTTGATAGATTACGCAAGGGGGCATCATGTAATACTATTGTGTACACCACCCCATTGCACCCACAAGCTACAACCATTGGATGTAGCATTTATGAGACCACTGAGTACATATTATGGTGCCGAAGTGAAAAAATGGCTACGAGATCATCCCGGACGCATAGTTACACCCTATCAAGTAGCAAAGCTATTTGGGCAAGCATATTTACAAGCAGCGACGATGCTGACCGCAATGAATGGATTTCGGAAATGTGGAATATGGCCACTTGACAGAAATGTATTTACAGAGGCTGATTTTATAGCGGCAGAAACAACAAACACAGAGACTTTGCCGCCTGAAAATATAAACCTGGAGTCAACATCTCAAGTTTCAGCCACTTCGACGTCAACTCTTGTAGATGCAACACAACCAGAGATTACTACATCGGAAGTAGCTCAAGCTAATTCAGCACAAATAAATGTTTCTTCTGATGAACGATCAGCTGTGGAACCAATGAGGACTGAGGATTTACATCAGCCTTCAACTTCTGCACACTTGATTAAAGAAAAGACACCTGAGAGACAAATACAACCATCAAAATCTTATTTTTCTGTGACCCCAGAAAATATCATTGCTATACCCAAGGAAGTTAGAACCCAAGAGAGGAAAACCAGAAAACGTGGTAAAACTGCAATACTTACAGCTTCTCCGTACAAGAATGATCTCATCACAGATATAAATAAAAGACAAAAAGTAAATAAGACTACTGACAAGAAGAAACCAGACACTAAAAAGACTGAAAAGAAAAAACCTGAAAAGAAGAATTCGGAAAAACGGAACAAAAACAAAAGACGCAAAAAATGTGACACAAATTCTGATTCTTCTGAAGACAGCGAAAATGACTGTCCCTGCATATATTGTGGGTACTTATATTCACAATCCACTGAAGGATGGGTTATTTGTAGCGTGTGCCATGGCTGGGCCCATAATTCCTGCGCGGGTGTTAACGACGACGATGAAGAGGCACACGTATGTGAACATTGTCAACCGGTTTAATATGTGTACTCATTATGCCCCATAGTATTTCCCATTTTGCCCCGATCATGGGGCAAGTCGGGATATTTGACATGTGTCATTTAATTCATTATGTGCCAAAAAATTATGTGATTTAGAGCTATAAAAGACTATAATTATTTTAAATACTGCTGTAAGTGTTACTTAATTGTAAGAGATATTTAATAAACGTTTTGATTTTCATATTATGACGTTTTTTCTCTTAAGTATCCCACCTTACCCCGGTCTCCCCTACGATATAGGATATCAGGCTCGATCAGATGATGCGAAGTTCGGGTAAAATCGATCACAAGATTGGTGCGTTTAGTTTCAGCAATTCCATCTAACTTTGCACATTTAGCTTCGTGCAGACTAGCGCGACGCGACTCTAACAAAACAATTTCTATGAAAATTTCACGGTAGAACAATTACCGGTGTCGAATCGCGCTAGTCTGCACGAGGCTTTATAAGTAGGTATTATTTAGTTAATATATATGATCACTTAATTTGTAACAGATAATGGAGCCGATTCTCTTGTCACAAATGCCTCTAAACTAGACTAAAAATCACCAAAATTTAGTTTACCTATTCCTTTCAAACGACAATTTCCCATTCTGAAATAGACTAAAGTGACACAACTTAACTATAGGTATTTTAGTTTGACAGCACTGAGTTATTAATTTAGTAAAAAATGCCAATTATGTTATTCTGAATTTGACGTTTTTCACCAAAAATTTTGATTGTCTAACTAATTCTGACTATTTTTAATCGCAATCAGGTGTGGAATAAAATCCGTTGTGATGAACTAAAATTCACACCTACACCTCGACTTCCTAGTGCAAAAACAGTGCTGTATCTTTTTTTCTTTTCTCTTGCTTATATCTCGAAAATGGTGTGTCCTATCGCAAAAATAATGAAAGTTTCGACTCCCTTTATAAGACCCACAAACCCCTAAAACGCAACATGTAGGTAATAATTTATGATATTTTCCATACAAAAAATGCCCTTAATAAAACACGCCGAGGCTGCTCCAGCTACGCGCCTCTGGATCTAAAAAAACATTCACGGGGTAGGGTAAACAAGTACCACGTGGAGTCGCGATTGCAAATTCGATTTTAGTTGTGTCCAAATTATTTTTAAATTATGCAGAATGGCTTTAAGATTTCATAGCCAAAAGGAATTTTAGCGGTGTACAAGAGAGTTGGCACCATTATATTTAAATATGATGTGCCTAGTCGAGATTAAATTGAAGGTTCAAGGTGAATGAACTTTACGTAACTTCTTTCGGTAACTTTACGTAGGTAGGTACGTAGGTACCTATATTTAATTATTGATCATTATAAAAATCTAAGCATTTTTTACTTTTATTTACTGAATTCATGGAGGATTCAGACTGCTAACGCTCCGTGACTGTTGTTGACAACAGAAGTATTAAAGGAATCTTAAAAAGACGTAAGTAGGTATAAAGAGTAGAAAGGTACCGAATTGGTTCTACGACATCACATGGCCAAAGCTGAGTAGGTATCCAGATTAGTGTGGGGAAAAAAGAATTTAAAGTATGATATATTTATAATAGTAACAAAGTTCATACCTAATCTTTATGTTGGGTTTTCGATTGATTCTGCCTCTTGGTTCACATACCTACAGTTTCAATTCATTCTGTGTTGCAAAGAGATAGTGAGCGGTCAAGTCGGAGCTTGTGACTCAAGTCAAGCTTAAATACAAGTTAACGGTCGGACACTGGTTGTTATATATAAATAAATGTAAGTAGGTACTTACTTTATTATTTTGTACATTTATTTAATTCGTAAAATTAGGATATTTTATGCAAGTGTTACATACTTAATAGGACTATTATTTCGATGAGTGTTACATTGTTATGACACCGATGGTAGGGGTTTACCTTTCTTTCGACATTTTTTTGGCTGCTGGTTCGATTCCAGCTCTTCATTTTAAATAATACTCACTTTATTTTATTATTACTGTGCGGACGGTGTTGTTTATGTAACTATGAAGTTATTTGCCAGCACCCAAGATGCAGTGAACAGTATTGTGCGGAATAGTGTTAAAATTAATTTGAAAATAGAACCGGCCATTGATCGCTGGTTTGGCAAGATCGGAATACTGCGTCTTTGCTAGAACAAGGCATTCAATTGGGCCGACTCTTTGTGTGATGCTGGTAGAAGTGAAGGTTAAATATCCTATTGATTAAATGGATATATCTACTGGACTTACTAAGACTTATCGACAGAGTTGAGTCACCGAGTGCATTCCTACGGGATACTTATATTGAATGATTGTGACATGAAAAACTGCACAAAGGCGGACGCCTTTGTGCAGTTTTTTAATGAATAAACATATTGGTACAGTATGGATCGCTGGGTGGGCAAGACAGCTGTGGTGACAGGCGCGAGCTCGGGCATCGGGGCAGCCATCTGTGTGGAGCTGGCGAATGCTGGCATCAACGTCGTCGGCCTCGCCAGGCGGACTGGACCTATTGAGGTGAGACTTTAAATACCTACCCATTGTAACTAATTAAATCAAGCCATAGAAACTTGAACTCATATTGTAATATTTTTCAAGAAATTGTTGAAACTGCCTTCTTAATGCTTCATTATAAATTGCAAAGAATCAGCAATGCCATTAAACGTGGCAATGCTGCCAGCCTTAGGCAATTTTAACCATTGACAATCGATGCTGACACCCGATTGATGCTCAATGAGCTGTTAATACCCTTTTTACCCGACTGCTTCACATTCTATAATGTATTTAAGTATATTTCACTGTAAATAAAAATTCCAATTGCACTGAGTTTTCATTAAAAAGACGTCTTACTACCAGAATACTAAGCAGTAACTATCAGAATTGAAATCTGCAAGCCATAGTTGTGTATCTAATATTTTATGATTTTATACGTCAATTGACTATAATAGCTATTCCTACATTAGGTATATAAGTGTCTCTATGAAACGGTTCGACGAACACAATCATAAACGGGGCTCACTTGTGCTCAGTTGATTGTTGGTTTACATAACACTTTCCTTTTTACGAAACAGTCACGGAAAAGAGACTACATAGAGCTCAAGCGCGGATCCATCGTTGTGGACACGATGGGCATGCCCACAACCCTAATAGACTTGTGACATCACCATTTCACGGTCTATTGAGGTTGACAGGCTGATGATATTATATCCACTGCCTTAATAAAATAAAATTAAACAATAAATCGCGCGTGATTCGAAACGCAGCGAAGTGCTTAGTCAAGTCACATAATTATGTGCAATGTCGTATCCAGATACAAAATTCAAAAAAATTCAAAAGTCTTTTATTCAAACTAGGCTAACAATCTGCACTTTTCGACCGTCAAAATTAAATAAGACAGTCCCCCAAAAACACCCGCCATTCACCATTTCCTAGTGCTTTAGCTGGGTAGAAGTAGCGCTAAACAACTCCCCAGCAGCACAGCTGTCTGTTCAGTTAGAAAACCTTGATTCTATACAATAGTACATATTAAATTATTTTCTATATGCCACCTAGCACACGCCAATATACCAACAAATAATGAACTCTGCCCACGCTCCTAAACTGGAATGTCCAATATTTGGTTCAGAATTTTATGATCGTCATTAGTTATCCCATGTTTATACTGCTAAGTGATAAGATGTATTTTCTATATCATCTGTTTATTAACGAACTGTCCGAAGTCACTTCCCTGAATAATAACAGATAACGCCAATAAACCAACAAATAATTAACTCTGACCCACGCTCCTAAACTGGAATGTCAATATTTGGTTCAGAATTTTATGATCGTCATTAGTTCAATGTTTATACTGCTAAGTGATAAGATGTATTTTCTACATTATCTGTTTATTTACGAACTGTCCGAAGCCACTTCCCTGAATTAAAAGAAATAACTGTTTAAAAATGTTTATTCTGTAAATAGGATATTGGAATCACTTTTCCACGTCATATTAAAATAAAATGTCAAAATATTAAAAAATTTCTAGATGAGTTCGGCGTTTCCTATCTGACTACTCTTAGAAGAAAGGCCGAAACAAACTCAGAGGGGACAGTCTCTTTTAAAGTCCAGACATAATCATATTAGGACCATGTAGATTAGTGTCTTAAATGGTCTTTTGAGAAAAGACACAGACACACATATTTGAGTGGCCCTGTCCAGTCAGTGCAAGCATTTGTCAGTAATCATGGGGCTCAACTCAGAACTTAAGGAGCTCAACTCGACGAACAATACCAAAGAAAGGACATTTGGGTAAGCCGCATAAACTACTCAAACTAAAACTGACAAAGAAAAAGACTATGAAAGAAAAGAAAAAAAAGAAAAGACATAATAATAAAAATATCTACATAGTCCTCACATTCACAAAAAATAAAATAATATCCAAAGTAGGGATAAGAGCAGGAAAATGATGATGATTCAACAATGTCAATGTTTACATAACATTGTATATGATATTGTTATAAAATATTTAGTTCTTTACTTAGTTATTACATTTATTTAGCAAGAGGTTTCCTCTACTATCCTTATTTCTAATATAAATGATAATCAATGTCATTAGTTGTTGCCAAATTATTGGAAGAATTATTTAAAATGTCTTTGCATTGCTTTGATCTTAGAATTGATCATTTCATGAACTGTTCATTCAACCATTTCATGCAATGTTATTACCGGTGCCGATTCTCTTGTCACAAATGCCTCTAAACTAGACAACTAGGCAAACTAGGCACTCCCTTTATGCCTGGAGGCTTTTATTTAGATATTGTTTACGTTTAGTTCTTTTTATTTCTGCCTGAGTATAGTTCTTGATGTTTTTGGTTGGTACTGTAGCGGTTACACCGCCACATACTAACTACGCATCAAAGACATGACGTCACACAAATCCTGCATCGCGCAATTAGTTTACCGCGCGAACGACATTTATATAAGACTATCCGACATAAACAGTCGGGCAGTCGGCCCGCCAGACACAACACCCGTCTGGTTGGAGGATCCTCCCTTTTCTATGGTGGATGAGTGAACTTTACACTCTGTTCCTCATGCCCCTAAAGTATATTGGCGTGTGCTAGCTGTCATATGGCTATTAATTTATAATTTAAATTATGTTTTGTGTTGCGTATTTAAAGATAATTTAGGTAATTATTGATCTTTTAGTATTCGTGTTTTATTAAAATACCTTTTGTTTTATCTATAAATTAATAATGCGTCTAATTTGGGACAGCGCTCCTTGATGGGCGAGTCCTATTACTGGTTGGACGAACGACGCGTTGCGTGAACTCAGTACAGAACACGCAAGCTAACCACTCAAGGTCACTGGCATATATCTGCGTCTTAAACGACAGGAAATTTTCTTTAAACAAGTCTAATATTTTTAAATGATTATGATGATGTAGCCGGTTTCAGCCACAGCGGACTGTATTCAATCAATGATTTCTCAGAGTGGTTGAAGGCTTAGGTTATACAATAACGAAGCGATATTAATCATTACAGGGTTTCATAAAAACCATTGCTTTCTGTCTTGCCGTAGGATTTCACCTACTGATTAATATAAAGACTTTATGTACAGGAATTAAAATCGCAAGTGACGGGCAATGGCACGATCTCTGCTCGGAAGTGCGACGTGTCTAGCGCAGAGGAGGTGGCGGCAACATTCAAATGGATTAACGACAGCTTCGGCTGCGTTCACATCATGGTCAACAACGCAGGGGTGTTACTGCAAGGGGGCATCACAGGTACTTATGAACTAAGGTCTACATATATTAATTATGCCGTGCGTACAAGCCGTGCGCCAGGCGACGGGTTTTCCCATCGGAAAAAAAAACTTCCATACAAACTGTTATCCCCTATTTAACCCCTTCAGGGGATGAATTTTCAAAAATCCTTTGCTCAGTTTCTGTGTACTTATATTATAAGGTAGTCTTGTGAAAAATGTCATACTTCTAGACCCAGCGGTTTAGGTTGTCAGTGAGTAAAAAGAAGAGTGAGGAATCGTAACGGTTTTTACGGTTCCATAGTCAATAAGGAACCCTTATAGTTTCGCCGTGTCCGTCTGTCTGTCTGTCTATCTGTCCAGGGCTTATCTAAGAGACTCTTAGTAGTAGACAGCTGTAATTTGGCATAAAGGCATATATACAATTTTTTCTTTATCTCCTCTACAAGTGGGGATATATTCTTTTTCTCGTCTATCCCGTGTTGTGCGAAATATTAAACTTTAAAGTGCTCATTTTTGTTAGAGCCATATGTGCCCCCCCCTGCCAGTTAAATGGTTGGTTCTGGATATATGAAAAAAATCACGGCAGTACCTAGTACCTATATATAACGAAATTAACTATCACAGCTAATAGGCTTTACAAATTAACGAGTAATAATCGACCAACTTACATTTTCATCTCAACTACGGAACCATTAATTGCGCGTGGTCCGACACACTTGGCCTGTTTTTTCATCTGTAGTATGGTGAATAGACTGTTTTAAACGATTTTGGTGAACTTGTTAGTTTACAGACGAGGATAAGTTTTGCAACAAACATAATGTAGCTAACCCAGTTAAAACTTTCAAGAATTGAGTCATGTTAAATTATTATGTACGTACTTCTCGAGGTTATTCATTGATGCAATCAGCAAGTACGTAGTAATTGGTTTAGTTACAATTTATGTACAATGCAGGTTCAGTTTAATTGGAATCTTTCTCATATTGATTAATGTACCTAAAGCTGGTTATTTCGGCCTTTCTCACAATATTTTGATCTATTTCAGACGTTGGCAACGACATGTTAAACGAGAAAGACGTGCTGTCGGTCATTGACATAAACTTGAAAGGCCCCATACTGTGCGCGAGGCACGCCATCACATCTATGAGGAGCAATGACTTCGATGGGCATGTTGTTAACATCAACAGGTAAATTT
The DNA here is from genome assembly GCA_963853775.1 of Xanthia togata. Taxonomy (NCBI): domain Eukaryota; kingdom Metazoa; phylum Arthropoda; class Insecta; order Lepidoptera; family Noctuidae; genus Xanthia; species Xanthia togata. The sequence continues at coordinate 17,621,887 of OY970809.1, forward strand.
TTAAACTGGTTCCTTTAATGATTCTGCATACTGGAAATTTTGCATTAAATTAATTTTGATGTTTCTATAATGTCGTAGTTCGATAACGGTAAACCCGTTACCTAATCAAAGCTACCTATCCAAATCAATCACTTGTGGGAAATAATATTAAAAATAATTGGCTTTTACAAGTTTACAAATTACAGTGTTAATGGGGGACAGTTTATGCCTCAACACATTACCAGGTACTTAACCAAATAAAAATGGCCAACAAAGAGAAACATCTAGAGCCTAAAAATCCCACAAAGTTCACAAATTCACAAAATAGAAAAAAATCTACCAATATAAATAAAAAATAAATTAACACACACATAAACAAAACAACATCACGCCTTGTTTCCGCGAAGGGTTGGGCAGATAGTGCACCCACATTTCGTCAGCTATTAAGTTCCATGTAATAACGTTTCATGTACTATAAATAAAATAATAATAAAACCTACATAATCGTACTTAAATAAAATCATAAGAACCGTAGCGTTTACTACCAAATTACCTACATTTATTTGCTTACAACTTGCATGGATCTCGTGTAACTGTCGCGTAATTGTATTAAGTACTCGTACCTACTACTCGCTTAAGCGATAAGACCACCCATCGTGTCACCCTATGTAAAATTTCTAAATTTATATCTGTAATTTTTATGGTGTACAATACAGAGTATTTTATATATCTATCTATCTACTGTTGTATGGTGTTCGCAGTATCGCGGGCCACTACGTGCCAATGTCATCCAAGTTCAACGTATACACCAGCTCTAAGTACGGCATGACCGGCTTCAGCGCCGGACTCCTCAATGAGCTGGCTGATCATAAGAACAAGATCAAAGTTACTGTAAGTTGATAGTGTACTATACGAACAGTGGATTGGAGCAGACGAGTCCTTGAGAAGACACTATGAATCGACAAACGTAGCCATGGATCAGTTACATCGACAGAGGAGGGCCGAATAACTTGGAAGAGGATGTATTTCCAGCAGTAGACTATGCTGGGTCGACTCTTATAATCCACGGTGGATTACAATGTGTCGCCCGGCATAGTCTGGATAGTCTGGTGGATTATCCACCTCACTGCGAGAATGGGCAGCTACCCAGTTTTCGAAAAACCATTGTGCGCTTTTATAAATTTTAACGTGACGCTGACGATATTATTGTGGACGTCCGCGGCATCACGATAACACAGGGAAGTAAAATGTATAGAAATACATCCGCGCACGTGGGTACTTCCATACATTTCAATTCCCATCCGTGGACGTCCACGATATATCGCCACGTTAGAAATTATAAAGGCGCACATGAGGTACCTACTATTTTAAGGCATGGCAGACGTTTGAACAAGTACATACATCACAAGTTTGCAAGGGAAGATCACCTATTTATTTATTATTTCGTGTGTCTTCAGAGCGTGTCCCCGGGGTTAGTGGACACCGGTCTGGAGGTGGTGACGGGCGAGGAGCAGCAGCGCATGCCGGCGCTGCGCCCCACGGACGTGGCGGGCGCCGTGCTCTATGTGCTCTCCACGCCTCCTACTGTTAACGTTAGTATTGCATATACACATTAGCTATAGTAAGTAGGTACACCCAAATGTCGCCAGTTGTCATTTTGGCAGTTGTGTTGTGTGTGTGTTATGTGTTGTGTATTGCATATACCTTTAATATCAGGATCGACTAGTAATGCCAATGTTGTGTGGAGTCCTGAACTAATTGTATAATGAAGTTAGCTGTTGTATTTGTTCTCGTACACAAAGTTTTTAGATCAGGAGCAAACTTTATCAGAAGTTTGCTCCTGATCTATAATTCATTTATACTTTACTTCACTTTATAACCAAATCAAAGAAACTGCGTGCAGTAATTACTCAAGTAAGGTTATGAGCTGAATGAATAAAAACAAAATCGTGGCCTTTTAAATAGTACATCTATGGTGACCACAGTGATAATTTATTCACTAACGAGAATTCTATAATAGTCTTATTGTGATTTTAAAAACCATTCCGCCCAGTTCAAAGTCTTTAATTTATTCCAGTTTTGCACAAATGCGAAACTATATCTACTAGAATAAAAAAATATTAGTCCTAGTAATAAGCATTTAAGGTGCACTCACAGTAGGTGCATGGGATTGGTCCTACGAAAATGTAAACCACGGAAAAAAATGTCAACAAACACATTTAATTCTTTCAGATAAACGAGCTTACAATAACGCCAGTAACAGAAAGAAGGTTATAATTAAAAATAATTACTAGAACACAGCACTTTAATGTGCATTTCTAGTGCTGTGCCATTTTAGGCTATAATTAAGACTAGACGGAGGCATTAGAAAAGGCAGATGACGCGACGCCTATCATAGTTGTACCGAAGTGCAGCAGTGCGCGCAAGACGTCCATCTTCAGGGTCCACAGGGGAGACGAGGACGACTGCGACGAAGACTGCGCCTGCACATAAAAGAAGAACATTATATAACGATGTAGTACATTAAGAATCGAAGATTTAATCTGTAATCTAATCTTCTAAATAAATATATCAAATACTTACCTACTTTGAAGTTATCTGCAAAGGAATCAAATGAATAAATTATCTTAAATGTTCTTGTGTTTATTATTTAACATCTTACCAAAATGGCTCTATAGTCTATAGTCCTAATTATTAAACTAATAAATGTATAACGATAACATGCTTAAAATAAAGTAATCTATTTCGGGTATACCATTAAAGTAACGTCAATACCCATAAGCAAAGGAATAACGACGGAAGTGCTTTTATAAAGTCTTCAGAACTCGTAGTTCTGTAGACTTTGCCACCTAGCCACCTTTGAGCTGATTAATTACTCTACAATACAGCTATCTAATTACGCAACACATTTTCTTAAACGATTACGACAAATATCGTTTCATTTTGACAGTTCAACAACATTCATTACATTATTTACGTTGTTGAGCAGATTTTTGTTTTCGAACTTATGAAGCAATGGATTAGCAAATTTTTCAAAACAATTCAAAATCCGATTGATCGTGTGTTACGTAATTAGGGTACAGGTACATATATTGACTTTTCCATGAGCTACATATCATAAATTCTTCTGAAATTGACGTGTTTTCTTTTATCTTCGCCAACCGCTGCCTCCAGAGCTTGTTTTGGACATTTCTCCAAGTAGACCCATCAGTAGACTTGCAAAGAATCCTGCCGAGTCCGCCATCTTCATTCCTCCATTCTCCTCATCAGACGCTGATGCGTCCGGATCACCACCCTGCGACAGTTCATGTTTTAATGCAATTCCACTAATATGTGGGGTTTTAACAGAACTTCACATGAATGATTCTTACCGCGCTAGTCCCTTTTACTAATGTGGATAAGAACTTTCCAAAGAAGGCACCGTTATTTTTCTGGAATACATAAATAAAGTAACTGAGTAAAAATTAAGTACTGAAAATAAACAAAAACAAACAAAATTATAACGTACCGCTCCACCTCCAGTGATAGTGTCAAGAGATGTCAGAAGATAACTTCCAATGATCTCTCCAGGGTTCTGGTTACCATCAGACTTAAAGAAAATACGTCAGTTATTGTAAGTACTTATCATTTTAGTAAAGAATACAAGTACCTATTTTGAAATATCTTCTACACTCACCAGCAAGCCAACGAAAAGTCCTAATCCAGTTGCTATGATGGCATTAATATCAACGCCATCTCCCTGAAAGTTCTCATATGTTAGTGAACCCTGTTGCAAATAAAATCAACTATATAAAATGTATGAAACTGTATCAGTGACTTACGCTCAAGCTGGCGACTATACCACCAACTGTCGCTAATAAAGTTCCCAGATCTGATTCACCATCCTGTTGAAAATGTCTGTCTTAGTTTTATTTCCGATAGACGATACACTTACTTTTGTTCCCAACTTACGCCACTCAATCCAGCAAGCAGGCCTAAAATGCCACCTCCCTGACCGTCCCCGCCAGGCACATCATCGTAATCGGAATCATTATTATCATCATCGTCGTCGTCTCCATTATTGCCGTTCGAAGCAGAGTCTTGTTTAGAACCTCCATTTTCATTACTCTCTTTCTCAACACTCGCTTCTGCGCCATTATCTTCGTCGGAATCTTCAGAATCGCTATCATTATTATCACTATCATCAGTCTCGTCTATTTCAAGTTTTTGAAAGGGAGGAGGTTTCAAATCTGCAGTGTAGTCAATGTCTATCTCATTGTCTCCAATATCCTGACGTTTCTGTATCACCTTTATTTGGTTGCGGTTGATACGTATCAGGTCTTGTATTAACTTCTTTACTATTATGTTGTTGTTTTTAACCTGTAAATTGAATGAAGTTGTTCACTATTAAATGGTTTCATAACTAGCCTGTATTCATGTATTGAAAGTGCCAAAGAATTTGTGAAATGAAATCCAAACTTACCTTTGGTGCAAAGTGCTTCAGTGCAATAAAATCCGTGAGTGCATCACAAAATATAACTTACATAAATCCTTTTAACCACAAAAAAAAGTAAAAGAAAGAAGCCTTGTCTGTGTTGGCGTGAACTTCACCGGTCAACCATGCAGTGCGACTAAGTGCATACGCGAGAATAATTTATCGAACACGTCACCTACCTCAGCGTAATTTATTGTTTTACAGGTAAGCATAAATATTATATCTTAGATTTCTGTGTTTGATATAAATTATAACTGTAACTGAAGTAGCTATAGTAGGTACTATAGCTTACTTCAGTTATAAATTATGAGTTAGCTTATTCCTAAGCCAGCAACTCAGCAGTAGAGTTGCTAACTTAGGAATTAGCTACACTTAAAAGTCTGGCAACTATTTACCTATTCGTGAAATCGCGTTACCGGTTAGGTTAGGCGGGATGTGCAATCAGTGTACCTACGCCTAATAATGCCCATTAGCGGGATCAAGAAGAATAGTTATACCTAAATTCTTCTTGATCATCTTCACTTATATTACTTCGCTCATTTGCCAATAGTAGATACAGTGCAGGTAAAAGATTAAGAAAACAAAAAGTGTGCTGCTGTTCTTCGAAAACCAACTTTAGTAACGTCAAGTTCTTGGATAAACAAGAGGAACTCACGTCAGATCCACCTGACCCAGCTGAAGCAGGAAACAGTGCGTTGACTGAGCTGAGCAGACTGAATATATTGCTGCCACCGCGCGATGGGGGCGGGTTCTGTGTGTCGTTACCGAAGTCATCGTCATAATCATCGTTATCAACGATGCTCTTTTCTGCGTCGATGGAGACGGTAGTCGTTGAGCTTGTCATCGAATCGTCGGCTGATGATAGATGATTCTCGGTGATTTCTTTCTGCAATAGAAAATGGGAAATAATAATTGATTTTGATGTGAGAAACCCTTGCGTAGGTTCTGATTATTTTGAATGCCTGTCGATAAGTCTGATATTTTTAGTTGAAGAGACTACTACCTACTTAAACTGCAACTGTTCATTTAAATCAGTTATAGTAACCAGTTTAAAGTTATAGGCTTGACTACCTCACCTGTCTGTCCTCAACAGGAATTCATAAAGACAAATATAATGCACTAAAGTTGAGGCTAAAAGAGTTATGGCTATAATAAGTGGAGTAGTTTTAAAGCTAGTACTTACCGATCCTTTAGCAGCTGTAGCGGTCGACGATTCCTTAGAAGCAGTTCTAGGCGATGATTCCTTTGAATCAAGTTGGTTGTCAGCAAATCCTCTCCTCCGACGGAACCCACTGGCTGGCACGCACATCGCGTTCGCCATCAAAGATAGAACCAGGAACATCGCAAGACTTCGACCGCGCGCCATTGTCATCACCAACTCACTAGGTACACTGCAATCACTACACCTTCGTAACCATCTAAATATTTTTTTCCGCCAATTAAATATACCTTTTACTGACGAACAGGAATGTTGTGAAACTAGTTATAATTAATAAATAATGAAACTCATTAGTCACATTAATACTTACATTGTTGTATTTACTAATGAACCTGTCTAGGTAGGTTTGTAATATGTAATAGGTACGTCACTTACGGTAGTTATTGTCATAACTGTTCATCATTAAAGTACATATAGACCGATGGTTTATTTAATTAACAGAAATATAATGGAACGGTACTGAACTACACCTAGTCTTAAAGTGCCTTCATTAATATGTAGAGAGTTACATTATTAATCCATATTCTAAACTTAAGTAAGAAAGGACCATCAAAACAATTAGTGTACATTTTGTACCGTAATGGACGCTACAATATCGTTTGATAGATACACTGGTGCACCGAGTATCACAGTAATATTGGCACTGGTAGGCCGTAGGGCAATGTTCGTTTGTACCTACTTAATAGAAAAAATATGTGGCACAGTACCTTTCTGACTAGATGTGTTCGAATCAGATAACATTCGCTTATTGGTTCGTTACACGCCGCAAGGAATAACTTATAACAAAACTGGGTTCCTGTCGCACCGCTACAGGCTGATGTTTTTTTAATCACAAGTGCAAATTAAACAACGAATACAATATTTACTTGTAGCGTGGCATAAATGCTAGAGGGAGGGATATATCCATGACAAAAAAACGATGGATTAGGTGAGGGATGATTTGAACAAAAATGTATTGAATGATAGCGTGACGAGCGACGGTCGACAGGGGAGAATGGAAGAGAGCACACCTTTTGTGAAGACTCCAAGTAAAGTGGAACAAAGACAGGCGCATGCAGACTTTAATTAGTCAGAAAATTTAATTAAGTAGTCCTGAAACCTAGAACTATGGTCACACAGTATCAATACTATGTGCCCATATAGTTCCAGGTTTCAGGACTATGTCAACATCTATTAGCAACTGTAAAAAAATACCATCTAAATCACGAAACGAAGAATTAGTAAGTAAACTAAATAAAATGTCCTAAGGTTGGTGGTTTTACATAGGCATAAAAAGGGGTCCTAGTAATTACCTTGAGTCACTCCAAACTTATTAATTTGAAGCTAGTACTCTCGTGACCAATTTGTTGTCTATTTATGAGCATTTGTGGGTTTGTACTGCCATACTTTTTATCCGACTGAAATGATGACTACCATAAAATATAATCATATTTATTTTATTTTTACCCGACTACGGCGAAGCAAAAAGGAGGGTTATTATGATTTTCACCGGTATGTAGGTATGTTCACCTGTCATGTATATCATAGCTTCTAAACAACTGATCATAATTTGACAAATGAGGTAATAAAGCGTCTCGAATTCTCGATCATCCGCTGGTACGCTTGGCTGGTGGTTTGACGGCTGTGACGTCACATGTAAGTCAATAAGGCGCTCTCTAGACGAAATAAAGTCACGAACTAAAAATAATATGCCTTGTTGGGTATGGGTATCAAATGAAAGGAGAAGCACATTACAAACATGTATATATATACAATATGTAAAAAAAACCTGTTCTATCCGAAAGGGGTAAATAGGTACTGCAATAACATTAGGTACCTAAAAGTAATAAAAAATCTTATTATTAAGGAAAATAAAAAGTTACCTGCTATTTAAAAATCACATATTTTGTAGTACCAAAATTAATTCAAATCTACAAAAAATTTGCAAATTTTCAACAGTGGTCATAAGTGATGACTTGTAGAGACACCCGCTAATTGGTGGCCGCCCGCGCCCCAGGTAAAATTCCTCATTGAAAAAAAAAAATCCTTTAAATTACCATATAAATAGACTCAGTTCGATACCTAACAACACACTCACGGATCGGACAGGTTTTTTTTACTTGTATATCATTAAATAAATATTATGTTTAAATTGTTAAAAATATTTCCTCATGGATGTCGTCCACCCTCTCATGAATGTGCTCCGACCTCTCATCCCACCTAACCTAATCTTTTTTGGGTGTTCTAAAACATCATGTTCGTGCTCGATTACGACTTAGGCTCTGCCTAGTATTATACATTAAATAATACCCCAAAAACTTTCACATGGCATAAGTTTCATCACTATTGAGTCGTTTTTGCGCCAATCCGGAACATACATGAAGACAAATAGAGAAAAATTCTAAAAACTATATTTGTGGCATCAAACTCGTACCCACACCTCGTAGCAATTAACCTAACCTAGGGCCCTCGCCCACGGGCGACTTGTCTTGACTTGTTTTGTAGCGATGCAATCGCGTAGCATCGATACAGACGCGAAGCAGTCGCTAGCTGTGTGCCCGCGCCCACGGGACCAGATTCAGTCGCGATGCAAACGCGATTCGGTCGCGATGCAAACGCGATTCGGTCGCGATGCAGTTACGACACAAAAATACCTTGCAATCTTATTCGAATACTCAGGAAGACGTGAGTCCCATATTACAGGACGCTCCTGAATTGCCGTAATAAACGTTTCAGTGTCAAATGACTCCATTTTGCGCCTGTGACGGACAACAGCACGCACTCTGGACCTGTCTGTGTTGCACTGATGCCGGTTCCCACTCACGCGCCGCGCCACACTCCCTCCCCCCTCCGTTCTCTCTACCGATGTCATCCGACGCGGTCGCGCGTTTGTATCGATACAATCGCGATGCACTAGCGCGTTAGTAGCGCGTTGGCATCGCTATTGTAGCGCGTTGGCATCTCTAGGTATTGTAGCGCGTTGCAAATGCGACTAACACACGTTAGAAGAGATGCTGTCGCGCGTTTGCTAAACGCGCGACTGCATCGCTACAAAAAGTCGCCGTGGGCGAGGGGCCTATAACTTAACATATTATAGAGTAGGGACCGTCGCGGCGCGGCGTGGCGGCGAGCGGCGCGGGCGGCGCGGCGGCGGCGCGCGGCGTCGAAAAGTTCACGTATTGCATTTTTGTACTCGCGATAACTTCGAAATTGAATATCCGATTCGATGATTTTTTTTAAACGTGTTACTGCTACATAAAGGAGGAGCTCGTGGCTAAGTAATAACTGCCGCACGGGTCGACCCATCAGGTTAAGTTATGCTTGCTGGGGTTGGTCTGTGGATGGGTGACCATCTTTACATAACGAGACTCCTCCGTGCCTCGGAAAGCCCGAAAATCTGACAACCAGTCTTACTAAGGGGTATCGTATTACCCAGTTACTGGGTTATGGAGGTCAGATAGGCAGTCGCTCCATGTAAAATACTGGTATTCAGCTGCATCCGGTTAGACTGGAAGCCGACCCCAATATAGTTGGGAAAAGGCTAGGCAGATTGATTGACTGCTACATAAATACCTTTCAAGATAAAACTATTTATTTAAATAAGAATTAACCCTTAATCAAACGGAAAGCTTTTTAAGAGATATACTACGATACGAATGTAACCAGCTTTTGTTTCTACAAACAAACAAACAAACAAAAAAATCTTTCCTCTTTATAATTATATATTTATATTATATTATGTAAGATAAGATAAGATAAGATTTATTTATTTGTTATATGTATTATTATAAAATTTGTATTATTAGTATAGATAGACTAGAACCTTTTTTATATAATATAGGGTAGTATTTATTTATACTAGCCTTTGCCCACGCGCGTGGAGGTCGGAAAATATTCCGTTCAGCTGTTTTAGCGTGAAAGCGTAACAAACAATCGAACAGAGAAACTCACTTTCTCAATTGTAATATTAGTTAGGAATTCAATGATATAATAAAGATAATTATAAAGATTGATGATTTTGAAGGCGCACTTTGTTCGCATGTCCGATGCTACATTATGTAAGTTGTGTCGACCTGTACAAAAATTAAAAATGGTCACGGTAAAGCTGTGGTCGCATGCCTGTACACCTACAAAATACTAATGGCATGCGACGACGGCTTTACCCATTTTTGTACCTGTCTTGAATAAATCAAGAGAGTCTGAAATATTTTCTTATTTGATGTAAATCATCAAATTGTTTTGGTTCTTCTGGTTATCGTTATCGCTAGTAGTAGATCATCTTTCAGGTGCAATTTTTCGTGACGGATTGTGTATAATTTTTTGTAATTATTTGTTAATATTGCCTACAGCAACAGCCTGTAGATAGGGGCGGGTTGTCGCCCAGTTGAAGGTCTGTCCGAACATCGACATTAGCGTTGGTCGCCGACCGCTGCGCTTGCGCCACTCGAGTTGCCAAACGATCGCGACGCACTTCCCTCAGGCCCTCCGGTCTCCGGTCTTCATAAACACACTCTACGAGTCATACACTTCCTCACATCTCGCATCCCGTGTAATCTATTATTATGTTGCGCCAGCCATTGTTGCCAATAGATTAGAATAGAATCAACTGTTGCACAACAAAAATAATGCAGTGGCACGGAAACAAATGGTTTGTGTTTTACATTCATAATGATGATCATGACAGCGAACTTGTATGTAGGCAGTAGAGATACACTCGCTTGCAGATATATACTTTGTATTGTAATAAAGCCGTGCGCTCGATGGGACTCTCCAGCAAAACTGACAAACTTCCATACAAATTACTTTCATCCGCTATTAAACCCTGTTAGGGGAGGAATTTTTGAAAATTCTTCCACAGTGCTCACCTTCGTTATGAAAGGCTCTTGTGATAAATTTCATGCTTCGAGACCCAGCAGTTTAGAGTATGCGATGTCTGTCAGTGAATTTGACTTTGTGCAAAAATTATTATTTGTGGTGTGAACATTTACGATAGAGCACAATGTAACGCACGCAAAACATTGTGCTTATGGGCGCATGCAACATTTTACTCGTCAATATCTCCTTAGTAGAAGGTTCCCAGGTATGGTCCAGAACAAAAAAAAAAAAAAACTTAAAAACAGGAAGAACAAGTGACCTAGGTCGGCTTCGTTAACACTTGACTCGCATCATTTTCCGCCACTCGCATCAGATTCGAGCAGCGGAACATGACGCGAGCCTATTGAATTGACCTACTGCGGTTTCGCTGCGGAGGTGTGCTAGCGTAAGGGTATGTTTGTTTGCCTGCACCTGCTATAATCAATAGTTTATATTATCAACTATCAAGCAATCTTTATGTCCTAAAATTCACCAATCTTTGTCTACCACTTGGATCTGTGGTTTCATACTTCAATAGTGATAGAAAGCCGATCCTTATCGAGTAGAGAATATTTTCTGGATTTGAAGGGGATTCGTGGCCCCTGGCAACGTACAGGCAACTGAAGGAACACGGGTGTGTTTTAGTCAGTAAGAGTCTCACGCTTTGCCCAGAGCGGGAGAAGTTATTTGATAATTTCCAATCCAAAAAAAAAGGTTGTAATAAATAAAATATAGAAGATTTAGGTACTGTCGCGGTCTGCAACAGGGGGAATTGATAGACGAACAATGCCTGTACCCTAATTACGTAATACCTACACGGACTGAACCGCAATTTGAATCGTTTTGAAACAAATTGCTTCTAAGTTCGAAAAAAAATCCGCTCAACAATGAATATTGTAGATATGTCAAAATAAAAAAATTGTCGTAATCGTTTACGAAAATGTGTTGCTTAATTAGATAGCTGGTTGCGGTCAAGGCTTGTATACTTACTGTTTTTCTCAATTAAAAATTAATTATAAATTCCAGCATCAATGACGAACAATGATAATTTTTCACGCGCCAATATGTACACACGGCTACATATTAAATATATTCTCTATATTAAACTATACATTTCCAGTATAAGCTGACCTCTTATTGTACGGAAATCCGAGATCAGCTTATACTGGAAATATATAGCTTGATATGTAGCCGTGTGCACACGAGAGATGGATTTTTTTCATAGTAATATTGCCGGCCGGCTCCTCTTAGAAGGTTGTCAAATTAATGCTCGAATATCCAATGCTTTTTTGAGGAAAATCAATTTATTACCTATCTTGTTTTACGCATAGACAATAACACTGCAATTATAAATGAATAAGTATTCACGAGTACCTACATCAATAATATTATAAAAGCATAATAAATCAAATAATTGCACGTTTACATATAGGTAACTTCAGACAAGGTGTAGGCGGTTATAATGATTTTTATATAATTATTTATATTCAAAACATTGAACACGATTAACTGATTAAAGCGTAGGAAAGTGATAAGAATACAACATTATATTAAGATTACATATACATTATGTTTTATAACAAAACATCGCGCCTGTAATCCCGGAAGGGTTAGGCAGAGGTGCACCTACATTATATTTCATTTAAATACATGATTACATACAATATTAAAGTTCATAATGTAATACACTCATTGGAAAATAAAATAATTGATAGATGATGATAGATGTCATAAATATTGTCACAAGACTATAGGTTTCATTGCTACATTTGTATATTTTATATTAAAGATAATTACTTGATAAACTATATAGTTTAAATGCCAAGACGTACAGACACGTTATTCATTCTAAAATACAAATTATAGTTGACATTACATCCCACCATCACAGTCTGTGAAGACATTTACTGAATTAGTCATTGACAAAAAATAAATGTGACATACAGGTAAGTATTATATAGTAATTTTAAATTAATTTAGCTATTAACAATTATTGACTAGTTTTTCACTAATTAATTTCGATTAACTACCAAACATTCACAACCGACGTGTCATCATTATATTTTCTAGCTCTTTCTCGAAAAGGATTGAATCCTGCTATTAAAACAACAATGTTAACGTGTCGATAGACTTGTGCATTCACTTGTAACCGAACATCGAGCATTCGCCGTTTTTAAATTTGTCGAACTGAACAACGAACAGAGCTAAGCATAGAGCCAAACATTAGTAAACGCTCTTATCAATGCAGGTCAAAAAAATATTCTTCACAAAGATGTGTCGCAGATGTGCTCGGCAAAAACCTTGAAGTAAATTCACTGCCCTTTCGCTAGAATGCTCGCTAAAACGCTCCCGTGTATTTTTCTGTAATGTAACATTCCCTAGAATGCAAATTACAAGTGAATGCTAAAGTCTATCAGCACGTTTACAATATAAACTATTACCAAATATTTACAGACCCAGTAAATTACCGCCCTACTTATTTTACTGCCAACATTTTGAGAACAATGCCCACTCCAAGGCTTCTTCTTTCTGGCACTTGACAACCTAGAAAACAGTACCTAGTGCTATTCTGTAAAAGTCCCACCATGAAAACTTAGATGAATTGAGCTGTCAATTCCTTGCGATCACTAGCATCAGGTGGAATGACCGCTCACTTCAAGCTCTCACTTAGGTTTTTAATAGGTTGACAGTTAGGTACAACGCTAAAGCTTATTTTGGCGCGAGGCCAAATCAGAACTAACGCCGACATCTTGTTTTGTCACTAAGGTTTTGTGTATCAATTTCACAAATGTTTCCAACAGCCTGTCAACGTCACTCGAGCGCCAAAATATCCTAGCTTAAAACTCTACTTGTTACCTACAAGTAGAGTTTAAGCTACGAGCTACCATTCATTCGGTCCCCACGGAGGCGTCAGTCCGCGGAGGTCGCAACCTCTCCATGAGCGGTATGGCAACACCGGCCAGCTCGTCCCACGAGGCGAGCCGGCGACAGGGGTCACACAGGCACTCCTCCACGTCCCCCTCCTCAAAGCCCAGATCCTCGCCTGTGACGTCACCGTCTTCGATCTCGACGCTGCCCTTGCGACTAAGTCGCTTAGGGCCCGCAGCGTAGCAGGAAGGGTCACACTCTGATGCGTAGTTGTTGTTCTCCATATCAAATGTTACCTGTTAGGTACCATTCATTCTTATAGCAGGTCAATATTGGGCAATAAGTGTAGCGTTAAGCGTTGTCACGCAATTTTATTCCTTATGCGGTGCAAATATTATCTGCCACAATGACTTACCTAGTCTTAAGAGCCCTGACGACAACCGTCAGGGCTCTAATACGTATAGATGACCTGAATCCTTTTTTTTTTTGACTAGGGCATCTCTTGCTCGCCTCTGAGGTGATGACAACCTAACCGGACAATAACGCGTCCCACTCCACTCCGCTCCGTACTAAAGTACAGCTTACAGTACAATAATCGCGGAGTGGGGCGCGTCGTCGTCGTGGTTTGTTTGCACTATCTGTATTTGTGTGTGTAACTGAGCGAAACAACGAACTTCCAAGTAAATCTTTTCGAAATAAAGTTGGTGACTATTTCTAGTTCATTTTTTTAAAGGGATATTCCACTATCTTGATCTTTGATCAAAGACAAAATGAAATTGTAAAATAGACATAATAAGGGTAATCTGTGAGCTTCGTAGATAGCTACAAGATATAATATGAAAGTGTAATATCCCCCAAACAAACTAAGTAATGTTAATGTTATTTGATTTCTAAAGTAAACAATTATTTGATACAGAAAACGATTGCATACTTACATGTTGTTTGACGATGGTTCGATCACCGGCGCATCGATCTCCCATTTTAGATGCTTCGCAGGTAGCGAACGCTGATTCATCATCTATAACAGTGATTGATCATGAAAATATATTCAAATAAAAAAGAAAAAAAAGAAAATTGTTATTTTGACCCCGACGTGATTTGAACACGCAACCTTCTGATCTGGAGTCAGACGCGCTACCGTTGCGCCACGGAGTCGATTGATATGGAGCGTGAAATAGCGGAACAATTCACATAGATACGTACAACCAGTTATTGGCAAAGTGTCTTGTTGATAATGTACTTTACTGATAGTGAGAAGCATAACATGCATTCAATAATGATAAACGGAGATGGATGTGTCACCCATTATGTTTATTTTTATTGTATTGAAAAAGAAAAAAAAACTATCTATCTATCTATTTATCGTATTAGAAAATATTGTTTTGCTTCCAATTAAAATGTTTTGTGCTAATGTAGCAGGAGCAATTAAGCTAACTATCAGGAATTTGTGATGGGTTTTATTTAGTTACTGTATGTAGGTAACTATTCGTACCTATATCTGAACGTTCATGAAACTAGTTGCATTCAGGTATATTTTGGTTTTTTAAACGTCTGCGGTTCGACCTACTCTAGAAGTTAGAACTTTATGTCAATGAGTGTTCTGATCGAACTATGTATTATTAAGCGGGTTTCCTACTTGAAATCGAATGACGCGGGATCGAATAACACTTGCTCGAAAACGTTTACTTGATAGTACTTGAAATCGATAAATTATGAGCTCGACAGTTCACTCCCTCGATGCATCAAAATCTCGAATAAGTTTAAGCTCGAATCATCGGCAGCGCGAAGGCTCATTATTCGATGTATCAAAATCTCGAAACATTATTTCTCGACCGAACATCTAATCGATTTACAGAAAAGTTATAAGGTTTTTATTTGAGTGCCTACAATATTTAGGTATAGAACTGAACTTCTACTGTAGATATATTGCTCAATGATCACGTTAGCATTAACCTGTTTGATTGATCTAAACAAAATTCACACAGATCTCACGCCTACCCTTCCAAATGTTTAACTTCTCATGAACTACACACACAACCTCTCTCAATTCACACACTCACACCTCATTCCACACAATGAGAGGCCACGCATTCATACTCTACTACATGTTATAATAAAATATACCCAATGAGATGTGTAAAATAAATAATAATAATAATTTATATCTGTAATTTTTATGGTCTACAATAAAGAGTATTCTATCTATCTATCTATCTAAAATAACACTACTGTCAAATTGTCCTGTCAAAATTAATCTTAATGGCTATGATATATATGTAAAATTATCCGAGGGGATGGCGCTGATAGCCGAAATACAGGTCTTGCCTAGTTCGGCTACAGATGCTTATCATATTTGTACTCCAAACTAGCCTCAGTTTAATTTGTAAAACAATAGAAAAACATCTAGAAAAAAAAAATAGAAGTCAAAAAGAAGAATTTAATTAGATATTGGTTATTTAGTCTATAAATATTTCGAAGTTGACGCATTCATTTTAAAGTAATCAAATAATAGAGCAGCACTTTAACCAACTCTACGGTTCACCATGCAGGGTGGTTTTTCGTTTACAAGGCATGTGCTCGACGGGCTTTCCCTTCGGCCAAAATTATCGAATTCCATACAAACCTTAATTCCCTATTATCTTTAAAAGCGGCTTACCAATAAACCCAGCCAACGCTTCAGATACTAGATGCACGTGCGTGGGCGACAGCGGCGCGTGGTCGTGCGCGTGCGCGTTCCACAGCGCGCGCGCCAGCAGCGGCGCGGGCGCAGAGTCGCGGCGCGCGCCCGCCGCCGCCAGCGCGCGCGCTGCCAGCGCCGCCGCCTGCGCGCACGCCGCGCCGGCGCCGCACACGTTCACGAGGACCCCGGCCGCCGCGCATCGCACGCTGCACTCCTCTGACACAGATAGAACTATCAATCTCAGAGTAGTCGGCTAGGAAACACTGACCGCATCTAGTTTTCATATCTTTCATTTCTTTTGAAGTGTAAAAGTGATTTTTATTTAAGTACAACTTATTAACAAAAAGAAAATATAATTTATTTACCAGATATGCACTGGCCACCAACTAAGCAACCATTATTCAATGAAATGTGTTCCGTGTAAAACTCACCATGTTGTAAGAAAGGCTCAAGCCGGTCTAGTACACCCTCGAGCACGATGAGTTGCGCGGTGCGCGTGGCGCGCGACACGTTGCCGAGCGCGCGCACCGCCTCGCACGACGCGGGCCCGCTGCCGCGCAGCCAGCGACACGTGGCTGCACAAGACACGTATGACATTACTTGAACCATTTGAGAGGCGATAACCAGCCGATCTATTCTGTAATAATCAATATGATGTGTATTTATTATATTTATAGTTTTTAATAGGTATATATGTATATCTTTATATTTAAATAAATATTTTTTTCCTCAATTCTCGCTATTGCACCTACCACTGTTTGTCTCTGCATCACCCAAAGGTTGACTGGTAGAAAATGCCTGTGGCATTATGTCCGCCTCTGTACATTTATGTGCTTGAAGTGTAAATAACATATGCTAGGGATTGACATTTTCGACAGCTCACTTCACCTAAGTTTTCACGGTGAAATTATTACAGAATAAATCGGCAGATAATGATCTAGGTCGTAGCCTATACGTAGCGTTGTCGTAGCGCTGGCAAACGCCAGCGTAGCAACGACGCTGTATTGATGAACTTGCTAGCGCCAGATGCAGCGACGTGACGACGGCGCGGCGCGGCGTAGCGTTTTCGTAGCGCTGACAAGCGCCAACGTAGCAATAGCATATCACAGGCGTAGCGCTTGCTAGCGCCAGCGTTTTGTTGACATAAGGCTAGTTGGTGCCAGCGTAGCAATGACGTAACGTTTTTATAACATTGACGTAGTGCTGGTTAAGCGTCTTGTACCTTTGCATATGTTGTCGAGGGGCACGTGCAGCGGGTCGGGCGGGTCGGGCGGCTCGCGGTAAAAAGTCATGTTGTTGAGCGTGGCCAGCGCCGCCGTCGCCAGCTCCTCGCCGCGCTCCACTGATGCCGTTTGCTCTTCCAACGACTTGTCCTGAACGTCCTTTCACAGATGTCAAATCAGTTTATTGCAAAATATGTTTTACAGAGGTTGGAATAAGTTTCAAACATGGACCATGTAGGGGCAATGCAAATCAACACAAAATAAATAAATAAATTACAATACAATATATTACAGTCATATCATGTGACATTTTTACAAGACCTTGTTCAATTCAATAGAATATCATAATTATTGTTTATTGTTACTTTAGCTATAAAATAATTTATTTATTCTAAGCAAGCAAGGGCTTAAATTCTCGTATGTCATGTTGTACAAATCGTAGAGCATTACCGTGTTTCTTATGATTTTCTCGGCGAGTTGTAGGCAGGCCAGCAGCGCGTTCACAATCCGCTCGGCGTACAAGTCCGCTAGACCTCGCCCCACGCGGTCTGCTAAACACAGGTTGGCGACTACGCGTACTGTCTGCAAAATATAAAGTTCAGTCAGGTAATAGACGAGATTGATAAATATATTAATGAATTACTATTAGTTGTTGCTGTGGGTAACTAGGAGCAACTGGAGCAATAACATGATTTCTTGTGTCATAATATGCTAGCATCACCGATTATATGGACAGATAATAGCAATTTAGATAAAATGTGATGGAAAATGATATTTTATTTGTTACCTTAATGAGAACATCTTCATTGGAACCATCTGATCCGCCCAAATCTGAACCTAGAATCGAGTTCAAATAGTTAGTGTAAAATGTAAAAAAACCACCATTGTCGTCCAGTTAGTTAAGGTTTCGTTGCTCACCTACTAAATGTAGATCTGGATCGGACTCTACGTCTATCGGATCCTGTGGGTTTCGTTTACTGTATGATTCTAATATTGTGAGGAGAACATCAATCGCACCGTCCTCGTTGTAAATCTGTTGGGAATGAAATAATATTAAATTGATTTATTTTCTTCCACAAGTTATAAGTTAATCATAGTTTATATTAGAATGGTTTGAAGAATCCCAGATAGAACCCGCAGTCTCTCTCTCTCTGGTCTCCTTGTCTCGAATATATTATTTAAAACTCCGCTAAGGACTAGAAATTACAGCAGCAAGTAGCGCTTATATCTAGTGAAAATCTTAAATTTAATTAAAATGCGTTGAATGTTTCAGGATCTGATTTAGGAATAGGAACTGGTCGTGTATAAGTAAATTTTTAAGTTTATCAGCAGTCATCAGGTATTGTGGTCGCGAGGATTTTCGAAAAGTCTAAAGGATATTTATTAAAAGAAAGTGAAGGTGCTAACATCGTTCCTGACGCGTTCATCAGCGGCGGCCATGTTCCCGAGCGTGTAGGCCAGCCGCACCGCCAGCGGCGCGCGCGGCGCGCAGGCCGCCAGCGCGCGCACCAGCTGGCGCGCCGCGCCGCCCGCGCCGCACAGCCACGCGCAGCACTCCGCCGAGCCGGACACCACACTGTCGAATAGACAGCTGTCATACGTTTCTTGGCATCTTCGAAGAGTTTAATACTCAGATCGCAAAAGGAAGTAGACGTCTCGCCTTGATAATATGACATAATGCTTTGAAAAATCCAGTATTTTTTTCTATCTGATTAGATCTGATTCGATCACGAAAACTCTTATGGGTATTTTTTTGAAGTAATCAAAGTGGGAAGTTGGTGCTAGATAGTTAAAGCAGAACTAAGCACTGCAAAGTTATATCTCTGCTAATAGCATATTTAGTTCAAATGCCTATTTTTCCACGCATGGTTGCTGTCCCACCGTCCAACTTCAAAGACTAGTAATTCAATCAAAACTCAGCTAGAGAGATAATGAACTATGGGTATTAGTGTATTACCTAAGACATCTAGCGACGTTAGTGAGCACGTCTCTATCCGTGTGCAGTGCCAACGCATTCACGAGCTCAGGCAGTGCACCGCTGGCCAGGAACTCGTGCGCGAACTGGTCCACAGATCCCGCCAGACTGCGCAGCGCGCCTGTCACCTGGTACAGAGCGTGTGTGCTCTGCTCGCTCAGGGAACGAGGAGACTCCGCTTTCTGAAATACAAGGGCTGATAAGTTGGACAACAATCGCAACAGGTATTGTCTTACCAACCGTTTGCGCCGCGTGTCATATTCAATTCAAAATATTTTATTTCACATAAACCTAAAAGGGCACTTATGAAACGTCAGAAGCTAGGTGCACGGTTCCAATTGGTCGTTTCCTATAGAGAAGAACGGGCAAGAAACTCCACGGTTACTCTTTTAAAATTAATGGTAAATATATTACATAGATGCACAGGTTACAGCAGCTGACACACACAGTGCTGTAAAGGCCCGAGGTTGTTTCGTCAAGTAGAATATTCGCGGCAGTTGAAAAAAAAAATGAGCTACTTATGACTTTCTATTTGAAAATAAAAGTTTTGAAAGTTCGGTTTGGTTTGAAGTTTTGATGGGTTGGTTTAGTTTGAAGTTTTGTCTGGGTTTGATAGTAGATGAAAATGATTTCTTAACGAATTTTGTTTTCAGTCCCGAGATGTGGTATCATAAGTTCCTTGGTATCCTGGGATCACAGGGTAGTACTCACGGCGTTGTTGAGTATCTTGAGGTGCAGCGCGGCGAGGTGCGCGGCGCCGGCGCGGTGCGCGCGCGCGGCCAGGCGCGGCTCCAGCGCCAGCACGCGCAGCGCCGCGCACCCGTACACACAGCACGAGCTCTCCGACACCGGCTCCGCGCGGCCGCAGCCTTCAACCAGCAACTCTGATATACATGAGACAGCGTACTGATGATAATGACGACCAGTGACCAGCAATTTAATTACGTAACGCAGATAAAATGGCAGTCGATCGCAATGCGTTTCAGTTTGACATCCATTGTTTTATAGATTTGAAAAATGTGTCGCTCAACAATGTAAATAACGCAATGAAAGTGGCTGAACTATCTAAATGAAAGGCATTGCAATCAGCTTCTTGTACTTACCCAACAAATTAGTGTTCCTAAAGAAGTGGTCGTTTTTATCATTTTTAGCAATCTTGAATACGAGCTTGCAAGCAGCCGCCAAGTGCGTGCCAGTCACTCGCATCTAGGAACAAAGATGAAATTACTTACAGAGCACTTATCAGAAGAACTCGAAGACTGCTACGTCGTAGCAGTTTTCGACACCGTTTCTTCTCCATTATCTTGACGCAGACTGCTACGGCGTAGCAGTTAAGAAACCGCATGTCTTCTTCTATCTATATAATATTATGTTTGAATGAGCACGTACCGTGAGCATGGCGCGTGCTACGGCGACGAGCACGCGTTCGTCGTCGCTATCCGCTTGCACGTACAGGGAGCGTAGCAGCAGGTCTCGTAGACTGACGCCAGGCGTCGACTCTTGCACGGTGACAATCACTGCGTCGAGGAGCTGCAGCGTGCGGTGAGGGTCGCGACACCGCTGTGACAACGCTTCTGACAGCTCCAAGATGGTCATACTGTTGAGATATGATGTAGATTAACAAACAAAAAAACATTCCCAAGCGTCAAAGAACTGCTGTTGTTTATAGAATATGCAAATGAACAGTATTCGTATCACGACTATTTCTTGCTTTGGGACGAGCTATCATATTATTTCCAACCACTAAAAATCTTGTAAGTTAGTACTATCGAAGGACTTCATATCTAAGCAGTTTGAAAACAAAATCCCGTGAACACGATGACCACATCTCTTAACGCCCCGGTTTTATAGCGACCGAGCGCTGCAAGTAGAAATAGTCCTTACGGTTTAAAGATATGAACTTCTTCGATGGTACATACCTACAGTGGGGACCAACCGCATAAATAGTACTCGATGAGTCGTAAAATCATGATTCTACTGTTTTGGAACTCGCAAAAAGATGAAAGAACAGAGCTTCCGTACTTGTCTAAGCTGTCTGCTGAAGTGTTGGGCAGCTGCACAGCGAGGTGTCTGACGTCGATGTCGGACCGGTTCAGTCCCGCGCCGCTCGCCACGTCGCACGACGCTGCCTTGCTCAGCGCAAACTGCTTGCGTTTCACAGTCACCTCAGGAGTTAATGCTATGGAATATATTAAGTAGGTAATATTAGTTAAATACAAAACAAAGTGGATTTATAAACCAGAAGTTTGATGCGCAAGTTGATTTCTAAGTACTTTGTCTTTTCAGTTAACGGAAATATTCGGACAAGTCTTGTGACAGTTCTGTTGAAAAAAACTGGGCTTTCCATGGAGAAAAAAAATAAATAAAAAAACAAACAAACATTGGGGTCTACTCCCTAAGCAAAGCCCGTAGTTTCGGCCGAAGTTACGAAAATTTGGAGCTTAGTCTCACTTACGGTATGTCCGTGAGTCAGACGGAGCGCGGAGCGTCCGTAACTTCAGCCGAAACTACGGACATTTTAGGGAGTAGACCCCCTGTTGTGGAAGTAAACTTGCGCGAACTGGCGAACAACATTCTTATTGAGGTTCTAGGTAAAGAAACAGGGCCTGTGCTGGTTATGAAGTATTCTTACATGTAGTGAGATTTTCGGCAAGCATTGCGTTACTGATGTAGCTAGGCTCTGTATCGCCCAGCGGCCGAGTGATTGAGATCGCCCGCCCTAACTGTACCTCTAGTTTTATATCTGAAAGGACAAGAAGCATTAAATTTTTATTTTTTCATTGCAAATTGGACCTAATTGCATTAGGATCCTAGTTTTTTGTTTCATTGACGATCAGCTATCTAATTACGCAACACATTTTCGTAAACGATTACGACTAATGTTGTTTCTGTTTCATTTTGACAGTTCCACAACATTCATTGCGTTATTTACGTTGTTGAGCAGATTTTTTTTTTCGAACTTATGAAGTAATGGATTAGGAATATGTTTTAACACGATTCAGATTCTGATTGGTCGTGTATTACGCAATTCGGGTACAGGATTCAATTGGAACAGTAGTTCTAATCCAGCAACTAGCTGTCAACTACAATGCTGAAATACATTCAGCATTTTACTCTTGCATTGCTGAATTTCTTACTTTTAAAGACGGCACCTGTATCTAGGGTACCTACTTATATTCACAATAGGGTTGTGTTCGTGTAGTTTTCCTTTGAAGAGGTATTAGAAAACATTGACTAATGCTCCATGGGAGACTGCCTTAACTTTTTTGGTATAGTCTTTTTTTAAATCAATTTTCGTATCTTCTAAACATGGACCTATTTTCCTACTAATTATTTACTAAACATGGACATGGTAGACAAACCTTCAGCATGCACTTGTCCGGTAGTGTTCCGGCGGTGCAGCGGCTTACTACGGCCGCTGAGGTGCGGCAGCTTGGTGAACCCGCCCCAGGCTTCGCCCGCCGCCACAGGGCGAGTCTCCTTGCGAATCTGCACCAAACCAGCTATCTAATTACGCAACACATTTTCGTAAACTATTACGACTAATTGGTTTCATTTTGACAGTTCAACAACATTCATTGCGTTATTTACGTTGTTGAGCAGATTTTTTTCGAACTTATGACGCAATGGATTAGCAATCTGTTTCAAAACGATTCAGATTCTGATCGTGTATTACGCTATTAGGGTAACAGAAATAGCTCATGATGGATATTTGTTTTTTTTTGAGAGATCAATGAATATTCATTTTAATATGCAAGGGCAGTGCATCTTAAGAGCCTTCGCACTTGACGTTTTTTATACAAGTAGAAAATGAGCTTTCGCATACCCATGATACCCACGCGAGTTAACAGAGTTGAAAAGTGTCAGTGAAAAGATTTACATGCGGCAAAAGAAGGAAGTGGAGGAAGTTCGTCTGGTTGGGCTCAAACTAAAAAGTAATTTATTGAACCATTTTGAATGTAGTACCTACTTTGAGAGTTTCAATTAATCAGCGTTCGATCAATTGGAGGCTTCATTCATCAAGCGATATCGTAGGAAACGTGAACATATTCTTTCATATATGTTTTATTTTATTTAATTATTGCGAATGTAACTCTGTCTGTCTGTCTGTTACCTTTTCACGCCTCAACTGCTGAACGGATTTTGATTAAAGCCAGGCGAAGCTACACACAGAAGCTAGTATACTACGTTATTTACCGCAGGCTTTTTCCGTGTGTGATGTGTGTCAGCGAGCATCTCGTTGAGCGTGACCTCATCTAGATGAGCGATGCGCGCGTCCATCGCCGACAGTGTGTCCTCGCTGCACTCCGACAGACTCAGGAACTTGAGGCTGGGGCACACAGAGTTATCAATCAATCATGAGGTATGGAGGGCAGAAGATTCAATGATAAATTTTCGTTCGAAAGAGTAACCAAGTCTTTTAAGCTCAAAACACACACAAAGCGTCCCGACCTGCGTCTGCGTGTCGGGCGCGGGTCGGGACGGGAGTATGGCGGGCATGTATATATTCTAATTCCTTGTACCTATTGTATGGATATCAGCACACGAAAAGCGTGCGCGGCTCCCGCTCCCGACCCGCCCCGCCCCGCGCCCGACCCGCACCCGTTTAGTGTGTGTGTGTGTGGGTGGAGCTTTATTGCCATCGTTTATGATGTAAGTAGGTGATAATTAACGCATTTATTAAACGTAGAGTGCATGTTAGACACTGTACAATAAAAGACTTGATACCTAACTTTTTTTTTCATATGCGTCCCAAATGTGCTTTCATTTATGTAGGTACGTGTTAACGGCGCTGATAGGTTTCTGTGATACGTTTTAGTTTCGTTCAAACACACATCAACTGCATTATAATCTTCATAAGCTTGTACTAACACTACGCAACACCTGTTGATACGTAATTGTAGGTGCCTAATGCGTAATAAAAGCATTCCGTTGAATTTTCAACTTTCGGCAATGAAGCGAACGTTGAAAATCCAACGGTGCGTGGTAATTTAGTGAAAACGAGCATAATATAACTTCATTGTATGTGTGTATTTAGTAAATTGAAACTGGAACAATAAACAAGTGAACATACTCGTAGGAGCTGGGTGGTCTGGGTTCCTTCTTGCTGGCGTCGAATAGCGATCGCTGCGGCTCCCGCGGCGTGTAGGGGCGGCGCGTGCGCAGCGGGCGCAGGCCACCACCCGCACCGCCGCCACTTGACGTGCCGCTCATCTCTGTATCATCAAATTAAACGTTACTCGATTATACTCCGATACATCAAACTATGTTGGGGTTAGTTTTCAGTCTAACTAGGTGCAGCTGAATACCAGCATCCTACATGGAGCGACTGCCTATCTGTCCTGCACATCAATTTATTGTGCAATATCCCCCTTGGTTTGGTTTTCAGTCTTTGCTGACTACCAGTGAAGAATGTCAAAGATCTACAAATGACAACGTGCTTTCCGAGGCACGGATGACGGAGGGGTCTTTATATGTAATGGATAGCCACCAATCTACGGACTGACCTCGGCAAGAGCAGCTTAACCTTCGATCAACTCTTGCGGTTGTTATTATTTAGCCACGAGCTACATGACAGCTGTATATTCCGATTCAGCTGTCATCAAGGTAGCTCTGTGATCAAGAAATAAACCACATTGTATACAATTGTAATTATGTACGTTAGGGGTGCTCGTGGCTAAGTAATAACTACCGCATGGGTCGATCCATCAGGTTAAGCTACGCTTGCCGGGGCTGGTCTGTGGATGGGTGACCATCTTTACATACCGAGAATTCTCCGTGCCTCGGAAAGCACGTTAAGCCGTTGGTCCCGGCTGTCATTCGTGGATCTTTGGCAGTCTTTACGGGTCGTCAGAAGCCTGAAAGTCTGACAACCAGTCTTACCAAGAGGTATCATAGTACCCGGTTCTGGAGGTCAGATAGGCAGTCGCTCCATGTAAAATACTGGTATTCAGCTGCATCAGGTAAGACTGGAAGCCGACCTCAATATAGTTTGGAAAAGGCGAGGCAGATTGATTTTGTACTTATGTACATACATTAGATTGGAAGGAGCGATATATTGAAAATGCTTTTCCTACCTGCCATTAAAAACTTAAAATTTAAAGCCACAGATTAAACACAGATCAATTTAATTTTAGTTGGAGTAATTTGATTTTTTTCCGCAAATAAAGGTGTCAGTAGACCTTAGACCATAGCTAGTTATGGTTATAATCTGGTAAAGCTTTCCAATATCATTCAAATGAAAGTAAAGCTATGTAGGCACAATTCCAACGAGTGACCTAACGGGCAATGCTACAGTATTTCTATACGAGGAAAAATTACAACGTGACTCTGTTTCACCTAAATATCTAAAATTCTATCGAAAAGATCGCGTGAATGCTTTTCGGCGCATAAAATTGCTGACGATTTCGTTTAGTCCATTAACATAATGAAAAAGACAGCCGCTTTCATGCAATTTAAAAACAATAAAGTTAACAAAAATCCTATTTAAAACAAATAGGATTTTTGTTAACTTTATTGTTTGATTTATTGGTTGACCCAACCTGCCTCAAAAAGAGAGATTGTGTTATTACTGTTTTATGCCATAAACATTTCCCTAAATAAAAACGTTTAAGATTTATGTTCGTTTCATGACAAATGTTTGCCATCCACAAAAATTCTGAAACCTATTGCTTTGGTTTTCACTGCATGCTCCTCGGTTGTACCGAAAAATAAATTCTTACCTCATCATCAATCAAAAAATCAATCTGCCTAGCCTTTTCCCAACTTTGTCGGGGTCGGCTTCCAGTCTGAACAGATACAGCTGAATACCAGTATGTTACATGGAGCGACTGCCAACCTGACCTCCACAACCCAGTTACTGGATAATACGATACGTCTTGGTATGACTAGTTGTCAGACTTTCAGGCTTTTGACGACCCGTAACGACTGCCAAAGATCCACGAATGACAGCCGGGACCAACGGCTTAACGTGCTTTCCGAGGCACGGAGAAGTCTCGGTATGTAAAGATGGTCACCCAACCACGGACCAACCCCGGAAAGCGTAGCTTAACCTGATGGATCGACCCGTGCGGCTGTTATTACTTAGCCACGAGCTCCTGATCCCCTCTCAATCATGTGATTAATAAAATATTATGTAAAATACAGCCTTCAACATACTGCAACATTGACCTTCTGTCTGAGTAGTACCTATTAAAGCATTTGATTTAAAATCTCCACCGTTATTTGAAGTATAATGTAAGAATGGCGTGCGAAGGAGTTCACCGTGGCAACGGGCCGGTAACAGAATAACAAGCCGCAATGACCGCGTGACCTCGCCGATCAACCACCTCAGAACAACACAAAGAAAGCTCCAACTGTAAACCTATAGCTGTATCTCAGTTTGTGAAACCAAACGAAAGCTAAAACGTCAGCGACGAACACGTAAAATTAAGAACATAGCGGCGAAGACATCGTTCTAGATACGATAAAAGTATAATTTGTTGTAGTTTTTGTTATTTTTCGAGACTGGTACAAAATTGAGCACGTTTAAAACGGCCCTAAATAGTAAATGATAAATGATATATGATTTATTTCTGCAAGTAGGTTTGTACAAACACTTTTACACGTCAATCATATTTTAAAAACTAGATCAGATGAGGTCGGCGTTTCCTATCTGACTACTCTGAGAAGAAAGAACGAAACAAACTCAGAGGTCACAGTCTCTTTTAAAGTCCAGACATAATCTTGGTCAGATCATGTGAAGACGATGTAGATTGATGTCTGAAATGGTCTTTTGAGGAAATAACCATTCAGATTGAGAAGACCTGTCCAGTCAGTGCACGCATTTGTCAGTTATCGTGCAGCTCAACTCAGAATTTAAGGAGCTCAACGATTCGACGAACAATACCAAAGAAAGGACGTTTGGGTAGGCCACATAAATTACTCAAACTGCCAGACCATGATAAAAACTAATTGACAAAAAAAAAAAAAAAAAAAAAAAAACAAAACAAAAGGGAATATCTGCATAGTCTTCACATTCACAATAATTAAAATAATATAATATTTTAAAGTAAATATTCATGTCAATGAATATATAACATTCATTAATGTCAATGTGTATATAATAACCCGGTATTATATATTTAGGTATTATTAATAGGTGTTATATATTATGGAGAGTTACGAAAACTGTTCGAATTGGTGTTGTTGGGGATACGAGTACTATACATAACTGCCTAAGACATAAATAAGTCCACCTCTATGTTATTCTAAGTAATATTATAAACGCGAAAGTGAGTATTTTTGTTTGTCGCTTTTTCACGCTAAAATGGCTAAACGGATTTGAATGAAATTTGGCGCATAAGTAGACTGACATGGGTTAGGAATACTTTTTATCCTAATATTCCTACTTATGCGGGTAAAACCGTAAGCCGCAGCTAGTTGTATGCATAAAATAAAAAAAATCTATATCGACTTATTAAAGTAATAAATAAAAGTTCGAAAAATGAGTGTCTTAGAGCAAGTAAAAGTTACAAAGAAAATTGTGTACACACATACAAGTTTCAATATCGTAAAAAGACAAGAAACGGTGGAAATCAACAGTATTGTCGACGATAAGTGAACGCTAAACTTTATTGAAAGCCGTAAAGGTAATTTGTTTTATTATGACGTCAAACATGGCGACGCGAAACTGTATTTTCGAAAAGCTGTAAGTAATCGTATCGTGACTGTTCAACATTAGCTCACCTTGTGATCGACAAGGTGAGGGCACCGGTGGTTGTCGCGCCAAATTAATCCCGCTATCACAATCGATGTGCGAAAAACGATAACGATTTGGTGAACTCTACGATACTGCATCGATTAAACGACTTTGTTGAATGGTAACTAGATCACTTTATCTGTAAAAGCAAAGAACATGATTTTCTATAGCCGACCCTTAACCATTGGCTGCTACGTTAAAGCTTATCTATATAAGAATACTTTTTATGAAGGAAGCAGTGTTAAGTATTTTTCCCTTACCGCCGTATATGGCAGCACGTGCTTCGCTGATGATCTCTGCAGAGGTTTTGCGCCGTAGTGGCGCGTAGAAGGGTGCGCCCGCGCCGCGTCGAGCGCCTCGCTCGCTCATTATCTACCCTGTAACAAGAAAAAGCGTTGAACAACAGATATTTCAGCACCCAAGAAGTATATTTTTTACCTAAGAGAAAAAAAAATGTCAGTAACAAAAATGTAACTGGATACGCTATAATGATGTTGCTTCAGCTACTGCGATTCGCAGAATAACGGCCCGTAACCTTTGAAAAATACGCACCGGCTTCGGTATCACGAAAGTATGATTCAACCAATGTACTTATTACTTCCAATAGATTATAATATATCAAGCTTTAGACTAAGCATTATAATATTATCTTTACTACATATCTATACATCATTTTAATCGACAAAAGCGCACCATTGTAATTAGACGGAACATAGAAAGCCTTTTATGAAGAGTTTTTAATGTAATTGAATCCTGCAACGACTTCTTACATGACCGATACTATGATACATACACGTAAAGCCTCGTGAAATGTAGGGCGATGTGAATTAATAATGTTTGTCTTGTCAATCTAGTCCATCGGGTAGCTAACACGACGACCCACATACGAACCATATTGTGTCAATTCAGTTAATTGTATTAACTATAATGACACCCTATCTGTATCGGCTGACGACTTAGTTACCTGCAAACACAAGAAATAATCCCTTTCTGAATACCGGACCCCTCGGTGCCTCAGTTCCGGCTGTCGTGTTCATCCTTGACAATCGCTACGAGTAGTCAGAACCCTGAATGGTCAGATAGGCAGTAGCTCCATGTCCATCAAATACGGTAATGCTGCATCCGGTTAGACTGGAAGCCGACCCCAAGGAACCCAACATAGTTTTTTTTTTTTTTGGGTTGGGGCTATGCCGATTTACGCAACTCAGATATACTTTGAACGAGGAACGAGGGTTCACGGAAAACTTGCGTATACCAGTTTTTTCAACGCATTTATTTCAATTAAACCATTTACAGGCACTTTTGAATTGTCAAGGGACGGTCAGTCAGAAATATGAAGCTAGTTGCTAGTTGAAAATGGTTTCCAAAGTAAAGATAAATAAGGTAATTAAATTATCTGTTATTTGGATAGGTTTTGGCTAATTGAGATGTTACCTTTTATTCTGTATAGTAATTGGGAGAGACAAAATATATAGAGAATGTTTATCTCACAACATTATATGTATACAGGCTGGCTGGGATATCTACGCGAAAACTGTTACCATGGGTTCAGTACATGTGCTAAACACCCCTACGCTGAAATAATTCGTCGGTTATTAAAAACTGCTGTTTCATAGAAAAAAGCAATACCGACGCGGTCACAACTAAAATAAAAATGATTAAAAAAAAATAACCAACGAAAAATATCAACGCATTTCAGAACCATGTACTGAACCCATGGTAACTGTTTTCGCGTCGATGTCCCTGCCACCCTGTATATTATATAATTAATTTAAATAACTTTTATCTTTGTGATTTGTCTACAGTAATAAGGGATTGTTCAAAAAAGCATATGAAGTAATCACTCGTCCAACAAGGGATCCACACAGACTTATAACAAAGGATAATCCTAAATCAGACAAGTATGCGAAAAGCTGCCTCGTTATGTGTGTACGCATAAACAACAAAATGCCTAAAGAACTAAAATGTATAAACAAAGCTAATTCATTTAAAAACAAGCTGTATAAATGGCTGAATGGACATAATTTCTATGACATTAAGGATTTCTTTGACATACATTTATAATATATTATCTATTAATTTGAATTATATAATTACTACTCACTGTTATTTTGACATCATAATTGTTTTTGCATGCAATTGATACATATTCTGTATAGCTAAACATGTGGACATTGTATTTAAATTAGACTGTAACACCATTATACCATGTTTAAGGCAAATAAAGACTTATCTTATCTTATCTTTAGCCGCCTTGAAGAATTAAAGCCAGACGCAACGCTAAAACGAAAATTAAAAAAATACAAATATGAATCACGACAAAACTTATTTTTAAACTTATCTAAATAATTGTAAATTATGTAAACTTCTAACAACCATGCATAATAATTACACTGAAATTAGTGAACATTCACTTACCCACTGAATACACCTAAAATACGCAAAAAAAAAACGTAGTCGTAGAGCTTCGTAGCTAGCTACGCGGGCGGCGCGCTACACGGGCGGTGCGCTACACGTGCTACAATCTACTGCTACGGTGCTACGCTTCCCCGCTACTCCCTGCAGTCCCTACAACTCGAGCCGCCTCGAAACAAAAGGGGCGAATTTAAGCAAATTATGTTGTTATTCCGATTTATTGTAGATACATAAAAATACCAAATTGTGTTTCATTACTGAAAGCTAATAAATTCTGGTGTAATTTTTATTACTTAATTCATTTTCTTGGAGACGGAATAATGCCATGATTGTACGTATGATGAAGTAAACGTTCAAAAATCACGAAAGCACTAGGCTCTAGAGTACTCTAGAGTCTAGTGCTTTCTACTCTAGATATATGGCTCTCTATTTTACTCTAGAGTCTCTAGAGTATATGGATTCTTATCAGAAGCTTCAGTGTATCATGTCTTCTTACGACGGATCTTGCAACAATAACGGAGTTCAGGACTCACGATGCCAAAATATGAAGTTAACTCGATCCACGAGTTTAGATGGAAAATTACCAACAAACATTATTAATTAATTAGATCGGCGGCATATTTATCTTATCAGAAGCTTTAACGATATTGATGATTTATTATTTTATTCAACCTTGAAGTCTAGAGGGTGTTAATGGGCGTCGAGTGTTGCTGAGAACCTTTTTATATAAACGTTACCCGGACACACACGTTCATAAAACAAGTCTTATCTGCGTACAAGAAAGTTCCTGTAGAATCAAGTGAAATCGTGGTCAACTGCTAGTTCTACATAATTTATTCTCGCGGGTCATTGCGCTGTTGTTTGGCGCGTTATTGAACTGATTTGGCAGCCATGAGCCGCGAGCTGTAATGTTATAGTTCACAGCAAGATGCCTGGAACGGGGTGGTGTTCCGTTAGGTGATTAACACACGGCTCCGCTCGACCGCGCGGTAGGAGCAGTTTGCGGTAGAAACGAGCACCGCTCGACCGCGCGGTCGGGCGGTGTACGTGTGTTAGGCATCTACGGATTTATTAGAGGCCAATGCGACATGAGATCCGCTTCACCGCCTACCGCGGCGGTGCGCGGTGCCGTGTGTTAATCGCCTTAGAAGGTTTAGAGATATGAACAGTATAATAAAAATGTTCAACTTACTAAATGGAGTGCAGGTCGTCATCAACAATCTGCCAAGTTGTAACTGTGTTATGAATAATAATAAACTACCGCTTAAGATCAGGTTGGATAGCGGCCAAACACGGGCCTACTAAACAATATATAAAAGATAAGTTCTTATCTAGGTACTTACTTACTGGGTGTGGCTTATATTATGCAGTTATTAAAAAAAAAAAAAAAATTTGGTAGCCTTAAACGTACAACAAATTTGAGATTGGAGCCTCCTTTTAAGCAAAAGATGCCTGTATTAGGAGACTCCGCTCTTTCAAAAACAAGAGAAGTGTAAACTATACAATACGAGTACACAATTAAAAACAAGGTGATTGATTTGAGTGAATGAGGGTGGGTTTGTGTAAGCGAGGGTATATGTGTGTGTGTGTGTGTGTGTGTGTGCGTGTGTGAGAGGGTGTGTGTGTTTGTGTGGAGTATTGTGTTAGTATAGAAAAAAAAAAACAACCAAAACCAAAAAAGGCAACCAATTCACTAAAATGTTGCAATAGTCGACACAAGCGCAGGTAATGAGAAATATTATCACTTACCTAAAAACATTTCGTTTGCCTTCTTGTTTCCGTCAACACCACTTTTAGACTAGCTTACTTG
The DNA here is from genome assembly GCA_963853775.1 of Xanthia togata. Classification (NCBI taxonomy): domain Eukaryota; kingdom Metazoa; phylum Arthropoda; class Insecta; order Lepidoptera; family Noctuidae; genus Xanthia; species Xanthia togata. The sequence continues at coordinate 17,654,103 of OY970809.1, forward strand.
TTAATAATAATAATAAACTTTATACACTGTTAGTAACAAAATAGCTTAAGCCAATGTTAGTACTTAATAACTAAAACAGATCAGGTTTTTAGTAAATTCAACGAATATAAAGTTGTACTGTTTACAAATGCTCTGAAAATCGATCGGAAAACATGGACTTTTCCTATTCGTTGCCAAGGATACCGGATCAAAACATTTCCTTACTTAGGCGCCAATAGAAATTGATACGTGGTACATTAACGGTGTTATTGCGTCTACTACGTCAACAGTAACTTCGTTGCATTTAAGTGTTAAAAAAGCCTTAACAGAACGGTAGCTGAGAGATAGTAGGCGAAATGTATAATTTTTTGTTCAGTAATTAGGTAGATAATCCATTTTTTTTATTTCATTGCTCAGTTCAGTCACTCAAACCTAAAAAGAGGGTGTATCTCGGATTGAGAGAAACAAAAAATCTGGAAACTATCTATACACCTCATGTTGGCGTTCTGAGGCCCGTATTACAGAACCTCACTCAAGACTAAAACTAGTTTCAACCAATCAAAAGGCTTTAGAAGAAATTTAAGTAATGCTTGAGTTTTGAGTGAGGTTCTGTAATACGGGCCTAAAAGTTGTCTCAAAAGTCTCATAAAATCTCGTGTCTGTTGTAAGCGATTCAAGGTCAAAGGTCACAAAAATTTGTTATGCGATTATCTAGGTTTCTATAGCTCCAATGATGCTAACACCTATTATAAATTTGTAGAGCATAAAATTTACAACAAATTTTGTTTCTCCAAACAATTTTCATACACTCCACCATTTTTGTGACAAAGAGAGGAGAGCGCGCAGCGCTCAGCCATACATACTGTAATACAAGGTATCTCGGTGAACAATACCTTGTAAAAAATTATTAAATCTTTAAAATATCAATAACAATGAATACTTCGTATTCGTATTATTTATTAGTTAATACATTGTATTTAATATTTGGAGATTGCCAAGTTGTCCTTCAAGACTCGGCCAGAACCGACAAAGATGGACTATATATCATTGAAAAGGAAAATAATTATAGAATTTGATAGTATATTTAGTTTTCTATAAGAAGTACACCAAAATAAGTTATAGTTCTTTAAAATTGTCCACTTATTATTTCTAATTTTAACGATAACAACAAATAAACTATTAAATTATTAATTAAATAATGATTTTTGGCACATATTATCCTCGCATAATATATGTTTTCATAGTAAATATACATAATTATAACATACTTACATTATTTTAGAATGTAGGTATGGAAATAAAACACATGGATACTTTTTAACAATTTATTATTCATCAGAATCTCTTCAGTCTCAGTTTCTAACGAGTATTGTCGCATTCGAAAGACATTTACTCCACAATTAATGCAGCGAATCATGGTTAGTAGACAAAAAACTTCGAGATGTTCGGTTGGGCGAGCCGGGTCAGCGAATAATACAGGTTCAGGTTCAGTTTCAACAGCCAAGGTAGTCGTAAGTGGTAGAAAAATTGGAGTACAGAAACACAGCAATATACAACACAAAACTCAAAAACACGTAATCACTTCGCCGCTCGTGATAAAACGCGCAGGAGAAGTAGGTAGTAAAACTTTTTGACAATCATCAATGACAACTACAAAAACAAGATCAAGTGTTGCCAGCACTATAATAATTAATATTCTAAATGGTATCGAAAATCGAATTAACTTATTTTAAATTGTTATAAAATATATTATATATTCAAAAATATAACTAAATACTATTTATTATATTAAGAATTACGAGTTACGACATATACAGGGTGTTTGGCGCATGGACCGACACAATTTTTTCAGGGATTTGGGAGGTCATTAGCTAGGTTCTAGCTAAGTTCAAAATAGCTTTTAGTTTTTTTTATAATTAATTTAGAAGTTGTAAAATTTCATTCATTAAATACAAAAATTAACTTTGGAAGCTTGTAAGGAATTTTCTTGAAACCAGTTGTATAAAACAAAGATGTTTTTAGATTTAAAGGACTTTGGAGAATGCAACAAAATTTGTTTTGTGCCACTACACCCACAAACAAAAAAGTTATTTCAAATTAAAGGACACATTTTGGGATTTTTTTTCATTTAAAAAAAATAATCATATGTAACCAACCGTGACATTTGGGACAAAGGGTGTATGGGTAGAACCTAGCTAATGACCTCCCAAATCCCTGAAAAAATTGTGTCAGTCCATGCGCCAAACACCCTGTATAATGTAATAAATTCACTTATGTAGTTTCATAATGATATTAATGCAATCGATTTGCAAGTGCAATTTCGTATCGATATTATTTTATTTTGGTATTGGCAACATTTCTAATTGAAATTGCAGATAGGAAACGTGTTGAAAAATTGAATAACTATTAAAAATTACTTTTAAACGGTGTACTTCTACAGATTTTATTTATACTCTATAATTCTTACTGTTTTATATTATAAATTATCATAAATATTAAAAGTCTGTCGGACGCTACATGATTCGAGCCGATTCTTGTCATTGTCCTTTATGATGCCTGTGATACATCTTTGAAACTGACAAACTGACTTCGGACTGTCGAAGTTTGAATAACTTCGACGCAGGTAGACACGAGATTTTATCGCTCCTTCCTCGTGGTCAAACTTAGTAGTCAAACTGATTTGACCACGAGGAATTTTAACATTCTTCGTGGTCAAACAATCAAATTTATTAAAAAAATACACCCTATGTGATAGTCTTGAGATAAAATTGTACAGTTATAGCCAAAAGTTTTGCTTAACGTAATTTATTTAAAAAGTAACCTACACCTATATCGCCATGTATAAATTCCATTTGACACTTTATTATGAATTCGTCTCGGAATATTTGTTCTTGGCGTCGAGGAGATGGTTTTGGATCAGTATTTTCTTTTTTCAATAAAGTTGCCAGTAAACGAGCAACTGTGATTGGATGATATCGTTTCATCGATTTGTTCAGTTGTCCATTCCATGATTCAACTATATTATTTGTACGATGTCGCTGACCATATACGGACCATTGTTTTTTAAATGTTTTATTCTTCATCCATGTAGTCTCGAAATATTTTAAATATTTTTCACATTTTGCGGTTTTGGGACTATCAGATTTAATATACTCCCATCCTTCCTCTATTTTGTCTTCAGGTAATAAGGCGAGTACAGCACATAAGCCAACAACTCTCTTTTCATCTTTATTTTTCAAGTTCAATTTCTTTGCTCTTCGCCATTGGCTGTTTGAGAAATGATAAAAACAGTGTACAATTTGGACTTTAGGAAAAATTTGTAATAGTGCATTGCTTGAAGCTGTTTCGAAGTCCACGTGAAAAATTTTTGGTGACCAATTATTCAATCGTGATTTTATCATCGAAAATAATATATAGTAAGACTCTTCTTTTTTGTCAGTCATTAATGCATAAGCCAAAGAAGCCGTGTGTGTTGTAGTTATCGATTTTGAAAAATCGGCATGAATGCAGTACAATTGGGTGAATGGACTCGGGCAACTAAAAAATGTGCCATCGCCATAAAACTCATCTGATTCTTGAATTTTTTCCATGTTGTTTTCGGAACAGAAAACCATAATCCGACATTTCTCTGTATTATAATCAGCCAAAAGAAATGACTGAAATTTATGTGGAACAGTAACTTTAGTAAAATCTGTAAAGCAAGTTTGTTTCCTGTTCGTATACAAAGCAGTTTTAACGCTACCAAAAGATGGAACTTTGCTTTCAAAATTTGCGTCCCGGTTTACTAGGGACGTTTTTTTTTCAGCATACAACTCTGAAATTGTGATCTCAGTGTCTTTTACTTCATGCCTTAATTCATCAACGGCAATATCAATTTCGTTCTTATAGTTATCAGCGGTACATAAGTGATTAGTACATTTCTCTATATTGTCATCCTAAAAAGAGAAAAAAATAGTGTTAAATAAATTCTGGGGAGCCTTGGGGTAGTTTAGTTATTACTTTTTTTGTAGGTAAAATCTGTTAATTATAATTACAAGTAAAAGAAGACATCTCCCCTAATTCGTCATCAGCTCTCCAGCTACACTTCGCATAAGGCAAACGCAAGTCCCACGGGCAGCGTGCCTCGTGAAACAACACTTAAAGATTGTGTAATTTTTTACCTTCAGAGTAATAGACCCCCGACACTTTTCTTTTTTAAGACGACTGCAAGTCCAGAAAGTGGATCCATTTTTGTACGTCCGCAATTTATAGTACTGCCGTCCACTGAATAACAATACCGTTCCTCTTTTACGCTTTATGTATTTTATGTCCATATTTAATAATAATATCACTAAGTGCAGAAAAGTATCAAATTATTTGACATTAAAATGCAAATGTAAACAAGACAGGAAAATAATACAAGTGACACAGAAATACAATTATTGTCATTTTATTTTTATTTTTCTCTGTACAATAAGACTACATCGTATACAGTATGTTCAAAGAGGTTATATAGTTACAGTTTGACCACGAAGAATGTTAAATTTCCTCGTGGTCAAATCAGTTTGACTACTAAGTTTGACCACGAGGAAGGAACGGATTTTATTAGACTTTTGAGACAACTCTTAGATAGCCAAAATGAAGGTGTATTTAAACGAGTTTATAGCTTATTATCTCTCATTCCGAGGTTAACTCTCTTTTACTGGATTATAAGATTAGCTTAAAAGTACTTTGTATGTTGACTAGAAAAATGTTTTACAAATAAATAAATTATAACAGTTAGAAGCGGATTTACCGGATTCGCGGAAACCGGATGCGGAATATACTGCCTCGGTGGTCGCAAGCGCTACAGTTGCACATGAGCTGCTGGGTTATTATGTTTATGATAATAATAGAATGATATCTACATGATACTTACCTAGTTCTCGATCACATACTCGAAAACATAGCTTCATAACATGAAAGACCGGAAAACATTTATTCAAAATGGTTTTTTGTTATTTAGAAAACTATTTGTACCGTATTTTTATTAAAAAATAAGACGAAAACTTAAAGAGTACTTTATTTTAACGGGTACTTAGAACTCTGCATAAAATCATCACATTCTTCCACACGTCAGCAACAACGCAACGTCAGCTAAGGGACAATGTGACAAAAATTAAACAAGTTAGCTAGCCAGTATTTTCATCAAGGAGGTTAGGTTACAATATGATACTTGATGGTACCTTTAGGCTGCCTGTCCACTCTCTCAGCGGTGTGAGGCAGTGGACCGGATAAATGTTCAAATGTTCACCAATAGGAGTGGAGCTCTGAAGCGGAGTTTAGGTTCTATTGGTAAATATAGGCACTTTTCTCCGCTCCGCTGCCTCGCTCCGCTTCAGTGGACATGCAGCTTTAGGCGCGGGACATACACAAGTGGTGATTTCGCCTGCGCCACCCCTAGGCGCCGCCTGTGTATTTCCCGCACCTGGTCACTCCCATACATTTCGCCACACCGTCTCCACGCCCGACGCCACTTGTGTATCTCCCGCGCCATAAATAAGCCGACCTTTGCAAATCGTCCGAAATGAGTCTATTAATTTATAATTTAAATTTTATTTTGCGTAATGTAAATTATCTTATAAATTATTGTATAGAATAATTTTTTTTTTTCCTAACTGAACAGACAGCTGTGCTGCTGGGGAGTTTGTTGCGCCACTTCTTCTTCCCAGCAAAAGCACTAGGAAGTGGTGAAGGGTGGGCGTTTTGGGGGACTGTCTTATGTAATTTTGACGTTCGAAAAGTGCTGATTCTCAGCCTAATTTGAATAAATGACTTTTGATTTTGAGATATAAGAGTTAGAAGTTTGTATGTATTTTTTTTAAATTTTTTATTTATTAGCCTTGTAGGCAATTTTTGTCTCTTAGGTGCAAGGTTAGTCTTAAGTTACCACAAAATAGATAGCTGTTTAATGCTTTTGGACATTGAATAGTCCCCCCCCCCCGTGCATTTCGCGCGCCACCGACCACCGATCACGAACAGGGGCGACAGTCACGACATAGATAGCGATCGCTAAACGACCGAATTCGGTCGCAAAGTCTTAATGGCATCCTTAGACGCGCGCCTTCCTTAACCCTTACTTTTCCCGTCAGCATTCACGCAGACGTACGTTCGTTTCGGTTCGCGTGTTAGGTTAAACTCAGTTTATAGTACTCTGTGGTTAAACTGAATGCCGCCGCTCGGGCTCGGCGCCGGCGCACGGTGGATCGAAAATGGGCTGTAGAAGACATAGGATCTCGATTTCTTAAATGTTATTTTTTTTGCTGGAAATGACTTCTGCTGATCATTACTGTTCTATAAAATGTCATATGAAGTAAATGTGTGCACAAATGGAAGAGTTATAATTTTTATAAGAAAAAAATGTATGGAGCTAGTATGAAAAATCGAATTATCTCCTAAACGGCATGTTTAACCGTACCATCCTTGGAGGTGGTCATAGTGCTAATTATTTATAATTTTTTGGTTGCGGATTTGACGAAAAATTTAATGCCGTTTTTTTAAAAAAAATCGTCAAAATATTTTTATTTATTTTTACATGTAAAACGATCCCTTTTAGTGTCCAAGTTAAAAAGTTCGATATGTTATTAACCCAAATATTAAGAACACACAAAACAAGAAAAATTAAATAAAAAAATTGCTGTTTTTTGACACATTTTTATTAATTTAAATAAAAAAAGATTACCAAACTCTTATTTAAGTAACATATAAAGTTATATTATACACAAAATAATTTAATTGAAGGAATTAATACTAAGCATTTGTAAAATAAAGTAAAAAAATAAAAAAAAAGACAAAATATCATTAAATATTACAAAAAAAAACCCAAACAGACTCAAATACAAATTTACAAATGTATAATTTTTTTACAAATTTTCCTTATCACTCTCGTTGTCAGACTCCAATTCTGAGTCAGCATCCAGATTGGATATGTCCAAAAACTCGAACTCAGTTTCCTGAAATTGAATTAAGTCGAGAGTTTCAGCAAAAAAGCTCTGCTTTTTCTTGGCATCTAACTTAGGCCTTTGTGCACTTAGCAAAGGATCCGAAGAAACAACAAGCATATTTAAAATGTCTTGATTGGAATCCTGCCTGCTTCTTTTCCGCGAATGATGTTCTCGAAACCTCCTAAAATCTTTGTTTCGAGACTCTGAGGCTTCTTCCGAGAGAGTCCCAATCGGCACAATATTATTTTTCTCGATTATGTCAGCCCCATGGATTAATAATTTATGAACGGTTGACGACATGTAGTACCAGTCGTATAATAATACGTACTTTTCTGCTGTTTTGCGGGCATAATCTCTAAATTTTATTATATCGACCTGCTCTCCAGATGTAATTGCTTGTAAAATTACAGCAAATCTTTTGATGAGGTCTTCATCCAAACCGGTTATAGCTGCGGTTTTATTAGGAAACTCAAAGAATTTTCTTGCAGTATTCCCGTCATTGGTGGTTCCCGAGCCTTGTTTTACTATATCAATCAACAGATTGAGTTCATCTTTGAATTTATTTTGAATTATTTTCTTCCTTGTCTGTAGCATTTCTTTGTGCTCATCACTTCTCGCTGCCCACCGTTTGAAGTCGAGCCTGTATGCAATGTGTAACAGACATTCCATACAATTTATACGGGCGTGTAGGGATGACAAGCCTAATTCATAAAGGTCAGAACACACAATTTTTGATGTTACAGCATCTAAGCGGTTCATTTCTGTAGGCTTTGCTAAGCACAGGTAGCACGATGCATTTGATCTAGCTTCAGAAAGGTAAGTGCAAACTTTAGCGTCGATCATCGTCATCATTAGTTCATGAGTCACCCTATTATTATTATTGCACTCTGTGGGGATAAGGGCCTCAATTTCTTCATCCATTTGTTTTTTCAGCTCAAGGACAACTGCTTCACTCTCCTTTACAAAAGTAAACTGAACTGGACGACAATACAAAACTGAGCATGGTTTTGGGTTCGTCCATAAGATGTTGTCTCCATCTGTCAGTTTAAGTGGCACCAAGGAGGTCATAAAAATGCTCGAGTCATCTTCCTCACCCTCCATTTTCTGCTTGTATCGGCTTTGGTTAGAAGCACCATCAAATCCCCACTTGGATATCAGCTTCAACTGCTTGTTATGCTCTTCCTTAGAAAGGCTTTGAAGGATTCTTGTAACTGTGATATCAAGTAAAGCTTGAAGTGTAATCCTAGCCGATGAATCAGTAACTGTCACTGATTGCTTCGGAGGGTAGCAATCAAGCTTAGTTTGTTGCACTTTATAGTAAGATGGATAAATATCCTTAGCACCTTCCCGAATGGCAGCCTCTCGCAACGTAATATATTGCCACTTTGAGAGTTTTAGCGAAAGAAGCAATCCAAGCGCCTTTTCTGACGTAAATATGATTGTTTTCGCTGGTTTCTTAAGCGTTTCATTTAATTTAGCGGCTGCTTCAGGATTTTTCATCATGTATTCGATGACAGAGGCGATATCTCCATGCCCTTCTTCTTTTAAACGTGCTGCAGCTGCATATGCCAATTCACTGGAATCTTCGCCTGTGTGTTCATCAGATCTTCTCTTTTTTTGTTTACTTCCCAGATCTTCGAATGGTTTACGGGATCTTTTCGTCATTGTTCCAATGGACGTTGATGTCAACGGTTCTGGAGAGACTGAGGGCGCTCTTGGTATCTCATCAACACTTGGTTCTTGATTAACTAAAGTTTGCACAAAACTCGGCCAATCAATATTTGCTCCCAACCAATTCTCGTACTTTCTCCTGAAATTATCAAGGAATCGGTTGGATTTCTGCCACCTTTGTAAAGCGGCTCGCGTAAATCTCCGACAAAATTCTTTGAGAACAACACGATCTTCGTCAGACAGGCAATCGCCTATGCGGGATACAACTGCACTGAACAATACTTCATGATCAAATGAAGTACTCTCACTTCGTAGAAGAACAAACAAGTCTAAATTCGTGATTAAACTTTCCATTCTAAGATTTTATAGTCGCAGATTTAGTGTTAGCAGTTACACAGTTGTGAACAAACTAAATTATAAAACAAAACTTTAGCCCTTTTATTGCAAAACGCCAATAATTAGGTAACTACCCTCATTCGTTATCTTCTCATTAGCTAATGAAAATTTATAATTGTCACTAACTATTCTTAGAACTCATAGCACTGCTAATTAACAAATTAGCTTACTTATCAAGAAAAGTTGAATGTAATCCATAGTTGGCATTGTCGTGAGATATTGAAAATCATTAAATCACCTATAAAGACTCATTAGAAGACCTAATCAGTGTAGTTACTTAATCACTTCTTTTCGGACTCATTAGAAGAGTAAACAATTGGTAATTTGGTTGTATGAAAGGTTTTAAAACTCATGATGTGTTGATAAATATCTAGCTCAAACATAGTTGTCTACGTGTGGGTGTACTATAAACCTCTGCCAACTCCTTCGGAAATATAGGAGTGATGCTATTTTATGTTACGTGTAGTTAAAAGTCCGTGTTCTTCAACATAAACACTAAAATGAATAGTTTTATATGAAAAAACAAATAAAAATATTTTGACGATTTTTTAAAAAAAAACGGCATGAAATTTTTCGTCAAATCCGCAACCAAAAAATTATAAATAATTAGCACTATGACCACCTCCAAGGATGGTACGGTTAAACATGCCGTTTAGGAGATAATTCGATTTTTCATACTAGCTCCATACATTTTTTTCTTATAAAAATTATAACTCTTCCATTTGTGCACACATTTACTTCATATGACATTTTATAGAACAGTAATGATCAGCAGAAGTCATTTCCAGCAAAAAAAATAACATTTAAGAAATCGAGATCCTATGTCTTCTACAGCCCATTTTCGATCCACCGTGCGGCGCGCCGTTACCTAGGGTCGGCGGCGGCGGCGCGGGGGGAATCACGGCGGCGGAGGCGGCGGCGGCGCACCAGCGCACAGTGGGCTGAAATCGCAAAGTAGGGACTTAAGGATTTTAATACATCTTATTTGATTTTACGCATCAATTCAAGCCATTTATGTAATTTAACATTTTTTGATATTCCTCGTAATTTAAGAGAAAGGAAGGGGAAAGTAGGGGTGAAGGACGGGATTTTTTCGTGCTTGTCAAGCACGTCGCGAGCGTCTACGGACGCCTTTACGACTTTGCGACCAAATTCGGTCGTATAGCGATCGCTATCAATGTCGTGACTGTCGCCCCTGTTCGTGATCGGTGGTCGGTGGCGCGCGAAATGCACGCCCCCCCCCCCGTGCATTTCGCGCGCCACCGACCACCGATCACGAACAGGGGCGTACTTATTATATGGGTCTCCCACTCCCACGCACGCAGGTGCTTTGGTCGGACCGATCACTCACCGCTCTTTCTTCGTGCTGTGTGAGTGAGCGATATTTTGTTGGTATTTCTGTGCTTAAAACTACAACTCGGCTTTTGGGTTATGGACTCTGAATATTGAAAACGTACCTGTGCAACGATTTGGCTTTTGTTTTACGGACTCAGATAGCTAACCTTTTTGGACTATGGTGTAATAATTAGAAATACAAAATCTTAATCGAAGCACAGAATCGAAGCAACATCCGTATTCGAAGATTGACGTGTTTTGACTGTGGAATATGTGGAAGAGCACACATTCCTAATGGATTATAAGGTGGAAGTCAGACACATCACACGGGTATGTATTCCCGCACGGAACAAATATTACTATGACCTACAAGTAGTTGCTCCGGGTCTGGCTGTTGGTGTATGTGAGCTTAAATGTTTGTAAACGCACCCACAATACAGAAGAAACTCGAGGGGGGTAAAGTTAAAAAAAAAAAAAAACTTCACAACTCGGAGCCCAAATACTCGTAAAGAACCGTAAATTCAGAGCTGTTTGTACTAAGCCCTCTTGGTCACGGAAAATTCAGGCTCCTAGCTTTAACCACAACGAAGTTACAGGGGGTCGGAAATGTCCTGAATGGCTTCGAGAAAATGAAAATGGTACGGCTGTGCCTTTGTGTTTGTTTTGCTCGACTTGGCGGGGCACTGCCGAGCCCCCCGATGTGTGAGCTCACTCTTTTCAGTATGGACACTTTCTTGTGACTAAGTAAGGTGAGGGCAAATCTAATATCTGTGGATAGTTTGGTTTGACATGTCAAATACTGGTGAAAATGACAGATTTCAAGGCGGCCGATAAATTAAGACGAACCAGAGCTTAAGGCTGCCTGTCCCCAGGAGCGGAGCGGAAAAATTTGCCAATATTAACCAATATGAGCTAGCGGAGCTCTGGGGGCCAACCACCACCTCTTTAGGCAGTATTATTTTAATGTTACTTCAGTGCGAGAAAGAAGTGGAGCTATACAGAACGTCTAGCTCCATCTCTTTCCCACGCTCAAGTAAGATTAAAATAATACTGCTAAAAGAGGTGGTGGTAGGGCCCCTGAAGCGGACTTTAGATTCTATTGGTTAATATTGTCACATTTCTCCGCTCCACTGCCTCGCTTCGCTCCTGTGGACAGGCAGCCTTAGCCCACGTGCGCACGGACTCTTCGTGCAGCGCGGACGTAAGATGGGTTCCGCACAATTATGAGCGGTAGCTACTTGTGAGGCCAGGAGACCACAAAACTTTCTTTGTGGTCTAAAACCTTCTTTGTGGTAAAAGGCCAATTTTTGACGCCATACAAAAATATCAATTGTATAGCATGTTTCTCGTATTGTATTTTGTTAGTAGAGCTATGTTAGTAGGACTACATTATGTCCTACTAGCATGCAGTGTGTTTGTACCTATGTGGAATGCAGAAGATGATAAAAACTAGTTGTTAAAAACAAAAGCTTAGATAAATTTACTTATATTTTTAGTTTTATTCACTTTGACAACACATTCAAGGTAAGTTATCTGACAGAAAACAGAACATAAAAAAGGGAAGATAAAAAAAAAATCTTGGAACTAAAAGTTCTTAAGACGGAATTGATGATGAAAAGTTCTTAAACTAAGATTTGCGATTCGTCATGTGTGTCGACGCTCCAAAATCGATGATCCAGTTTTCTGCCTGTGGAATCGACGTGTCAAACGCAATGGCTTGAAGAGCTTCCCTCTTCCGTTTTGGACTATCAGGACACTCATGTGCCTTGTGTCCATCACAAATAAATCACTTGATCATTTGTTCGATCTTCTTTGGTGTCCTCTTACCCTTATGCTTATTTGACAATAGTGTTGAAGTCGGTTGGCTTGCACTCGTGTTTGCCGAATAGGTATCCTCCATTTGAAAAAGCTTCATATTAAAATAGTCGGTAGTAAGAACAACGTTACTATTTTCTATGGCTAGTCTCATTGGTTGGAACTCTATTGGTAAGGCCTTGGAGAAGTAAAGCAGCTAACAGTTCATCGTCAACGTCCTTTCCTAGGTTTAAGTTCCTTGGATACCATCATCACAGATGTGACATATTCCCTAACCGATAGGAATTGCTCCAGCTTCATGCTCGCCAGCTTTGTAAGTAGCCGGCAGCGGTTATTCAAACTTTTGTCCTCGAACGAACGCATTAATGCTTCGGCTTTGCGTACATGCACCAAGCATTACGGTATGTGAAATAAATTAAGAGGAACATGATGAAAACCGAGAGAGAGAGAGAGAGAGAGATGAGATTTTTAACAGCAGCTCAAAAATGGCCTAATTCTCAATAAAGAGTAAGTTTTCCCAATATTCTATTAATATTCTGGGATACAACAATGTAGAGGACTATTTTATTAAGCCATATGAGGAACGCTTAAGGCCACTATTGAGTTTGTGTTAAGCTTTATTATTGTGTGTGCTTTAAATTGTTTAGTTGCCGTAGATGCAGAAATAAACGTTTTAATAAAACTTTGTTTTATTAAGTAGAAGGAATATTTTATAATGCAAAGTGACAAGACTGTTGTAACAAACATTGCTAAGCAACCAACCATCGATACTATATAAAGGTTGTATATCTTCACATCCACGATACTTTTAGAGCTTGGACAAATCTTGAAGTCCAATTCTACAGCTTAACATGTTCAGTCTTGGTCCAAACAATGGCTTCGTTAACATGTCCGCCAATTGCAATTCTGTAGAGACTTGTTTGACAGCGAAGTCTCCATTCTGAATACATTCTCGAATGAAGAAATGTTTTATCTTGATATGTTTTGTTCTCCTATGGAACTCATAGGGTGGGTTCTCAGACAACCTTATAGCAGACTCATTGTCAACGTAAATTGTCGGTTTTTCATTCAGGTCTGTTAAGTCCGTTAATTCCTCCAGGAGTTCTTTTAGCCATAAGGCTTCTCTCGCAGTTTCTGTCATGGCTACGAGTTCGGCTTCCGTTGAAGAGATTGCTACTCTTGGTTGTTTTTGGCTTTTCCACATGATGGGACCGGAGAATAGGAAAATCATCCCTGACGTCGAATGGCCAGTTGTTGTGTCACCACCAAAATCAGCATCACTGAAACATATCAGCCTCTTCTCCCGGCTTTTCGCGAAGACAAGTCCTTTGTCTATAGTACCCTTAAGGTATCTAAAAATTCGCTTAACTCACATCAAACCTAGTAGGAGTTTCTAGATGCCTTGACGCAACACTCACAGCGTAGCTTATATCTGGCCTTGTAGCGACCATGAGGTATGCTAGGGCACCCACAGCTTGACGATAGGGAAATGACGAATTTGATTCATCATTTGATTCATCATCTTGTTCTTCATCTATGCCAATTTTTACTGCCGGCGTTGCAGCGACTTTACAGTTAGTCATTCCAAACTTTTCAAGTATCTTCTTAGAATAAAAGACCTTTGGTTTAAGGTAATACAACCATCTTTGGTTTTATTAATTTCAAGTCCAAGGAAATAAGACGCCGGTTTTGTGGTTATTTTAAACCTATTTTTCAGTTCTTCAATAAATTTCCTACCAGCATTTTCACTAGTTGAAGCCACCAAACCGTCATCTACGTAAAGCGCAATTAACACTTGTTCACGTAAGTAAAGGCAAGGATCTTTAGTGCTTTGCTTGAATCCTGAATTTATAAGATAATCTGATATGCAGACATTCCAGCATAGAGGAGCTTGTTTCAGCCCGTAGAGTCTGCGTTTAAGTTTGCACACTTTTTTAGTGCCGTCATTGAATCCCTCTGGCTGCTTCATAAAGATTTCCTCTTTTACAGCTCCGTTTAGAAACACAGTCGATACATCGAACTGTTGAAGTACCAAGTTTTCTCGAGCAGCTATTCCTAAGACAGCTCTTATAGTACTGAGGCGGGCTACAGGACTGAAAGTCTTTTGATAATCAACGCCAGGTTTTTGTGAAAAACCTTTTACTACTAGTCTGGCCTTATATCGCTCAATTGTACCATCTGGATTGTTCTTTATTTTGTAAACCCATTTACATGGCAATGGTTTACGATTTTTCGGAGGGTTGACTAGTTCCCAAGTCTTCATTTCTTTCAATGATTCCATTTCATTTTTCATAGCCTCTAACCATTTGACCTTATCCTTGCTATTCATAGCATCATTAAACGTTTGAGGTTCTGTTTCATTATTCATATTCATGGCTGCCATAACATAATCCTCAAATATTTTAGGTCTGTCAATCTGTGATCTATCACGAAGATTGTATGACCTCCGTTCTTCTGGGACAAGAACAGATGCATCGACATCTATGTCGTTTTCATTTGGTTGATCAGCAGTTTCACTGCCGTCATCAATCCCGAGAGAGTCATAAAACAACTCGTTATTTTCATTTTGTATAGGTACCTCGTTAGAGCTTGCAATAACATTATCTTGTACTGCTTGCTGTCTACTAGCATTTTCTTTTGTAGTAGGTACCTTTTAAATATATTTGTTTCATCCAGTTCACTGTCAGTCTCGTTTGATCGCTTGTGATCATTTAATTCTTGAAAAATATCAGAAATCACATTTTTACCATCTTCGTAGAACATTTTCTTTAAAATTCGAACTACCTTGGAAACAAGAATGCATTTCTTCGATGGGACGTATATTCTAAACGCTTTTGAAACTTCCGAGTAACCAGCGAACATACCAGGAATTGCCTTTGAAGCAAGTTTGTGTTCATGTTTTCCTTTCTTTAGGATGAACGTTTTAGCACCAAATACATATAGATGATTAACGCAGGGTTTTCTACCTACCCATTTTTCGAATGGTGTTTGGTTTTCAATACTCTGGTTAACACTTCGGTTTGACAAGTAATTTGCAGTATAAACCGTTTTTGCCCATAAACACATAGGCGCTTTTGATTCCAACATCATGCATCTTGCTTTTTCTATAAGGGTTCTATTTTTCCTTTCAGCGATTCCATTTTGATGTGGAGTGTATGGTGCTGTCAATCTTCTTGCTATACCATTTTGCTTCAGAAATGAGTCAAACTTCAAATTTCTGTATTCCGTACCGTTATCGGTCTGTAGGCATTTAATTTTGTTTCCTGTGAAGTTCTCTGCTTCTACCTTGTAGTCTATGAATTTTTGTAATACTTCATTTTTATTTTTAATAAAGTATACTCGGCAGTATCTACTGTAGTCATCAATGAAACTTACAAAATACCTGTTGCCATTCAGTGAAGGTTGTTTAAGTGTTCCACAAACGTCACTGTGTACGATCTCAAGACGCTGACTCGTACGTGAATTATTTTTGTCACTCTTCTTGCTAGGCACTCTGCTCAATTTCCCTTCTATGCATATTTCACATTCACCTAAAGAACTATCACGGTTGAAGTCTAATCCAATCAGGCTTTCATTCTTTAAGGCGAGCTTCAAGTCCCTTTCGCTCATGTGTCCCATTTTACAGTGCCATTGTTTAATAGCATCTGACTCCACTTCTTTTGCTACGTCATTACTACATTCTGTAGCATTGGCTCTATGTTTGTCAACATTATTTTTCGTTTGGAGATAATATAGACCATCGTCTTCTCTCACTGCTTGCATTTGTACTCCTCGCTTGTGATCATTAATTATTGCCTTCTTCTTAGTAAATAGAACAGTGAGTCCTTTATCAGTCATTTTCCCTACAGATAAAAGATTAGCACACAGGCTTGGTACATAAAGTGCATCAGTTATTCCAATTTTTCCTTCTTCAATATCTATTTCTGCATGCCCTAACCCTTTTATCTCTGCAGTTTTTTCCTTTGAAGCGAGTTTAAGGGTTTTTGAAATTTTCTTCATCTCAATAAAAGGCTTATCTGAAAATGTCATATGTGACGTACATCCACTGTCAAGTATCCAGCAATTTTGGGCTTTGTCATTTATGAAGTAGCTACTGAAGAGGTTTGTTTCTTTATCGTCCTTTTTGGTATAGCTGTTCTTAGATTTCTTATAATTTTTCTTGCCTGTATTCTTATTTTTAGACCAGCATTTGGACGAGTCATGGCCTTTCTTTTTACAAATCTTTCAAAAAGTGTAGAAACTTTCTTCAGCATCATTCTTTACGCTAGTACTAGGGATGTCACGACGACGTGCATCACTCTCTTCTATAATTTTAATTTTTAGCTTTTCAGGGTCTGGAAGCGAGTCTTGTGATTCAATTGCAGTCCTGAAATTTTCGTATTCCGAAGAAAGGCTATAGAGCATCATGATTGATAACAGATCACTGTTGATATCAATATCCATATCTTTTAATTTATCTACAGTATCCATGAATTTCTTTAAATGCTCGCGTGTATCTGAACCTTCTTCTAGTTTAGCTAATATTAGTTGTTTTAGTAGGGTAGCCTTTCTGGCTGGACCCTTACTAGCATAGATGGATTCAAGAGTCATCCACACATCTCTGGCAAATTTACAGTTTTTAATCTGTTTCAGTTCTGAAGGCGCTATCAACAACATCAGCTCTGACTTTGCCATTTCGTCATCGTCAAGATCATTTTTTGACGCATCTACCTTTGGGTAGGTATTCTTTTACACATGCCCATAGTTTATTTTTTATTAAATATGCTTCTGCATGTATACACCACGTATCATAGTTTTCTTTTCCTAAAGGTTGAATTTTTACAATAGACATTTTGAATTTTTTACCTTTTCGTTTTTTTCTAATCTTACATTTTTCGCTCTGCTACCATGTTAAGCTTTATTATTGTGTTAAAGCTTTAAATTGTTTAGTTGCCGTAGATGCAGAAATAAACGTTTTAATAAAACTTTGTTTTATTATGTAGAAGGAATATTTTATAATACAAAGTGACAAGACTGTTGTAACAAACATTGCTAAGCAACCAACCATCGATACTATATAAAGGTTGTATATCTTCACAGTTTGCCACCACCATGTGATTTGCCATCACTGAGAAGAACAATAGGAATGTTTGCATATTATAGCAATTGGATCCCAAATTTCTCAGAAAGAGTTCATGCTCTCGTTTATACACAAATGTTTCTATTGAAAAATGAATTAGTTCACAAGTTTCGAAGGACTAAAATCTGATATTTTTTTCGTTCCTGTGCCGTGATATGATTACTACAACGGTAATAAAATATTTGAATGAGATATTTATGTTATTTGGCATGCCATCTTACCTTCATTCAGATCGAGGAAATTCATAAGTATCGGCAAAATTAAAAAAGAAATTCTTGAATTCACGAGGTATTGCTTCAAGCATAACCCAACTCCATACAATCCAAGAGGAAATGGCCAAGTAGAACGTTTTAATGGGAATCTATGGAAATCAATACAATTGGCTCTACGTTCACGCAACCTAGCAATAGAAAATTGGGAACAAGTTCTTCCTCAAGCTTTACATTCGAAATTCGATACGGTCTTTGCTCTGTACAGCTACTCACTGTACGCCGCATGAACGGATGTTTACGCATAGTAGACGATCATCGAATGGAGTCTCTATACCTACTTGGTTGACAGAATCAGAAGAATCAGAACATGTGCTAATGCGAAAATTTAACCGTAATAATAAATATCAACCAGTCGTTGAGGAGGTGACGTTCCTTCATGTAAATCCGGATTATTCTTATTATGTGCCTCTTGCAGATGCTCGAGAATCAACTCTCTCTAGTCGACACTTAGCACCATTAGGACAAGATAGTGAGATAATTCAGGAAACGCCTGAAGTACTTAACAAGACCCGAGATTCAGTCGAGACTAATGAAGACGACTTTTAAGATTCTCGATGTACTAGTATGAACGAAGAAGAGGAACAGCAACAGTTGACAGACCACCCAACAGTCGAAGCCGAACACACGGCTACTGAAAATCCAGCTACTGTTCAACGAAGGTTCACTAGAAATCGAAGGCTTCCAGACCGCTACGGAGACTATGTTCTAAGCTGAATCGTTCTCTTTTAAGGGCCGAAACACATAACCGCGTTGCGGCGCCGCGCCGCTATAATCGACGGTTTGCGTTGCGGCGTTGCGGCGTCGCGAAAAAGAGCATTTTATTGTCGTATGGTAGGGTATCCAGTTCCTCGTGATTTTTGTTTGTGGATAGACGTGTCTCTGCCATGGACCATCCTGAGAAACTTATTGCTATTTGTTATTAAAAAGACGTTACCTACTCTGTTTTAAATAAACGACAAAGAAGATACTGGATACATCCATTTAATAAGGCTATGAATCCCGATGGCGAGTACTTTTCTCGAAAATACAAAGCATTAAAGATAGACGAAAATAAATTTTTCGCCTACTTCAGAATTAGTATATCATCATTTGAAGAGCTACTAACATATATTTTGATACATTTTTCTGTATTGGAGTGGGTCGTCTGATACGTAGTATCTCGTATATAAAAAAGTACTCTGTGATCTCTATGTAGTCTGTGAAACAAACTAAATCATTGTCAACAAGTATGACATCATAACGCTGGAACTAGCACCACGCTGCGGAATCGGCAGTGCCGCTACCGCCGATTATCGCGGCGTTGCGCCGCAACGCGGTTATGTATTTCGGCCCTTAGCCTGGTGAAGACGTGGTGATATAGAAACTCATTGGAGTTTCTATGGTTTTAAAATAAAGCTGTTAATTTGATATTGTCATTCTGTCAATACTTCTATCTTTTTCTTTGAATACAAAGCTTGATTAAAACCATTTATTCTAAAGGTTTTATCTTATTTAATATCATTTGTCCACATCCTAATAAACTACGATATCTCCTCGATAAGTCTGACTTCGTGGTGGTGCACCCACTGCACCTTGCTGGTGCTCCCTGCAAGACAGCCGTGGCTAGTGGAAGACAGGTGTCTCAGCGCTGGCATGTCGTGGAGTGCCCGCTTGATTCTGTGTACCTGATGAACTTGGAACGAAGTGCTCCATCACATTTGGATTTTATCAGGCGAGTCTTGAATAGCCTGGCAGGAGGACCAGGGCCTCAAGTCTGCTATTACAATAGTGTCAGAATGGTCTATCATTGATTTCATAATTGTTGATTTTGACAAGTTTGGTAATCTACTAACATATTGGCGTCATTATGACTTTCCAATGGTCAGCCACTGACACTCCATTGAAAGAAATGGCATCTATTGGTAATCTCGTACTTAATGAAAAATGAATGACTGACTTATGCGGTAATCTGCTAAAATTTTGACAGTTCCTTTGATCAGTGACCTACCATGAGAACGTCATTGTGCAGTCATTTCTTTTAATTCGTTACGAGTATCGTGTTTGTGGAAAACAATGATCAATCAATGATCGACCATTATGAATTTAGTAGATTACGAACTTTTAGCAAAATGACAATGGGATCGTGTTGGAATGACGAATTTATAAAAATAGCAGACTTGGGCCCCTGATTGATGGTTGGGTTAGTTGAGGGGTTGGGTGAGGTGACTGGCTGATTGCTAAGTGTGGGTGATGGTAATGATGGTGTCTGATAGCTGTGAAAAAATTTAGTGAACGAGGCGTAGGTGTGGATGGATGCAATGGGTGAGAATGAGGTGTGGACGGAGGTGTTAGTGGGTGTCCAATAGGTGTTGACGAAGGTTATGGAGTAAGATCAGTAGCAGCTGGACTGATTGGGTCTGCTAAGCGGGAACGCACTTGATCTGCATGATATCTCTTCTCTACACAGTCTGAAGTGTTCACAACGAAGAATATCTGTGCGTACGCCTTGATATTGTAGCCGGTACCCATGGTATAGATGGGGTTAGTTTCTTAGACCCAATGTTTGCCTGTATCTCGGCCGCGCGTTGTCCAGAGCACAATGCTACCGACGCCCAAACAAAACTTTCACCTGGGCTCTTACCGGTGGCACTATATGTGTTATACAGTAAGAAAATATGAATTTATTTCTCAGGGTCATGCCATCTCTCGCACTTGATGACATAGTTTTGATAGTACGAATCAGGCGTTCTGCCAAGCCATTAGTCCTCGGGTGATATGGAGATGACTTAATATGTAGGATACCCTTGTCTCTGCATTAATTTTGGAATTCCCGGGAGGTAAACTGTGTCCCGTTATCGAACAACAAGAATTGTGGAAAACCAAACGTTGTAAATATAGAGTCTAACTCTTCACACAGTTTGTTTGTAGTTATTTGGTTCATGGGCTTGATCTCAATCCATTTTGAGAGTGCATCTGCTAGAACGAACCAGTATTTTCCTTCAAATGGTCCCGCAAAATCGACAGGAAGTCTTTCCCATGGGTTGTCAGGGACGGACCAGGAGTAGGAGGCAATTCAGGGTTATTTGGCCGGTTTTCTTGGCATTTACGACAGTATTTGATGTACAGACGAGACGCCAGTACGTCAACCTTCCCGAAACTGTAAATCTTTCCCAATCAACTTTAAACCTTATGCTTAAGTAATGAAGTTGAAAATCTATTAAATAAATTTGACAGATTGTAGTAGGTTGATGTGCTAGCGTCTGTACTCTTCAATATCATCGTCGATTGATGGCCACCATACGTAAAAACGTGCGGGTACTTTCATTGCACAAGTTCCTGGGTGTCCTGTGTGCAGTTATATCAATGTAGCCTTCCTGAGCGTATTTGGAATGACTATTCGACCCTGCCATATCAAAATCTTATTTTCAATGTACAATTCGGTGCGTTTCCGAGCATAGGGTTTTAAAATAGCTGCATATGAATTTTCCCGCCAACCTGTCTTAATGTTCTCCGATATTTGTTTGAAAATAGGATCATTCAATGACGCATCCCTTAATATTTCTTCTGTCAACGCTATATCTGTTATTATACGTATTGGTTGAGCTATTATTCTGTGTACTGTCAATTCTACACGGGACGGTCTCCCATCCTGAATCCTGGAAAGGTAGTCAGCTATAAAATTAAGTTGTCATTTTGTGAAGACGATGTCATAGTCATAGCTATCAATGATCAAAGCCCAACGTATTAAGCGATTATTGACATGCTTCGGTAAATTGCGCTGTGAGCCTAATACGTGAATCAAGGGTTTAGGATAAGTGCCGAGTGTGAATTTTGTGCCACGTAAGTATTAGTCAAACTTTTGGATGCCGAAAAATATGGCTAATGCTTCTCGATCAATAACTGAATATTTAGTTTCCGCTGATCTCAGCTTTCGAGACTCAAAAACGATATATTAAATTTGACCATTCGCTTTATGAAATAATACGGTACTCACACCCTTTTCCGAGGCGTCACACGCTTAAAACAACGGACGCTTCTCGTCAAAGGCCACAAGTGGTTTTTATTCACTTATCAGCATTTTTGTATTTTCAAACGTGTATTTTCTTTATCTGTCCATCGCCACTTTTGGCGCGCGCCAGTTAGTGTATGCAGGTCCGTGCAGAAGCTGTGCAGGTGAGGTATGAATTTCTCGTAGAAATTTACGAGGCCAAGGAATTGCCGTAGTTCTTGAGCGTTACGAGTAGCAGGCGCAAAAATAAAATTTGTGCGTCTTGAGGTTTCAGAGTTATTCAAGATTTCGCTGGGGTAACGTTTAGCAAATTGCTGTACCTCTCAAATGGCATGATATACAACTACGATTTTTTTACTACGGTGGATCTTAATTTGTGCGAAAAGAAATTTCACGATTAACCGAACAAATTCGAATGACTATACAAAAGTGGCCGCGCAGTACATTGTGCCAACCTTCTTAAATTTGTAGTATTTTAATAAAAGAAACCTCAAGACGCACAAATTTTATTTTTTGGGCACAATTAGGCACAAATATGATCTATATAAGTAGCTAGTTTGTACTCAGCTACGACCACTGGTTAAAAAACATGCCGCTGGGGTAACGTTACTCCAGCGGAATCTGTTTTTCGTGAATATCTTTCGATCGGCTGAACGCACAAATTCTAAATTTCGGGCTCATTTACACGAGATGGGGTACTAATTATCTGTCGAGCCGAAATCCTGAAAAGCGACAACATTCCGCTGGAGTAACGCACACGATTATGTGGCCAGCCACTCACGCTCGTATTGCCGGTCCTTTGACTCGCGCGCAAAAAACCGACAAAATAAGGAGCGGTGGGCACGACGAGGAGCATGACGTGCGGCATGACGAGTAATGTTGCCACACTACGTCTCTGCCTCCTTTCCTCGCTACTTCCCATGCCACTCGCCGAGTGTGTGGCAGGCCCTTTATATAAATAAAATAAAGCACGCAGGCCTGCTAGTATTTGACACTTGACGCTGACTGTGTCAAAACTGTCAAATTGACAAGGAATAACATAAAAAAACCTTCAAGCTTTCCAGTTTCCAATTCAAACAAACGCATGGGATATAAATTTAAAACATGCTTGATGAGTTGATTTGATGCTTGTTATAAAATTGAAATTTTGTTTGCTAATCAAAGACAAGTTTAGTGCATTGTGCGGAAAGTGTAATGCTAATGGGTCCATTTTTCTTGGTCTGAGGAATTTCTCAAAAATATGGAAAAGCTTAAAGCTGTTTTATTTTACGATCTATGCAGGCTTTGCCTTGAAAACCCTGGCGCGGATGATATGTTTACAAAAACAGACCTAGCTCACGATATATTTCTTTGTACAGGTGTTAATGTGCGTACTTTTAAATTTATATTTTTCACGTAGTAATCGCCCCTCGATCGCATAACTCTTTCAGAATGTTTCTACCTCGGTGTAAATGATAAATTGAATTCTTACAGGTTGTTAGCGAAGATAACTTGCCCCGGAAAATATGCTTTCAATGTTTAGAAACTGTTGTAAACGCGAAGCAGTTGCGAGTGCTGGCTACAGCAAATGATACACATCTGAAGTCCCTGTTTGATGACAATGAAACAATTACTATAGGGTTCCATAAAACAGATCAGGTATTTGTGAATGTTGTTTAGGTAACTATACAGAAAATACTTACATGAAACTTTATTAACTCCCTAGCAAGCACTACAGGGTTAAATTGTAATGTTTTACTCACATAACATAATTCCTGTTTTCCGCAAAGGGTTACACAGTGTTGTACCTTAGTACACCTACATTAATGGTATATTAGTATTATTGTGGAGGACTTATTGACTACTCAATCTCATTGCTGCTCATTTATCCACAATGTAGAAGCTCTTGGCCTGCATCTCACCTGATGGTAAGGGATGATCAGGCAGATGGTGGAAGCGAGCTTCACCTGCAATCCTCAACCACACAGTAACTGGCTCTAAATGCTGAACCACAATGATGCTGTTAACATTACATACATACACTTATGTTACATTACATATATAAATAAATCACCATCCCTTCAGAACCAGAAAGAAGGAAACACAATTTCAAGGAAGAGCAGTACAGATTCAGACAGAACTGTTAAACTGGAGATAGTAGAAAATTTCAATAGTTCTCCTGAACATCAAAGTCAATTAAAGAAGAGGAGCACATCAGAATCCTCTGAACAAGTAAGTACTGCTCTACCAGTGTAGTTCTTCATCTATATTTATCTTATCATTTGTATTTTTGTTTGTAGTGATTAATCTCCAAAACTACTGGATTGATTTAAAAAATTCTTTCATATTTAGAAAGCTACATTATCAGTGAGTAACATGGGCTGTTTTTAACACTTTCACTGTCCCAAGGTAATTGGTAATTCTATCACCATACGTCCAATAATAATGCTTTGCAATTGCATTGTGATGTTTTATAAGGTTAATAGCTGCACCCCGCGGTTTCACCCGCATAAGTCTCGATCCCGTGAGAATATCGGTATAAAAAGTGCCTTTTGTCCTAATCCAGGTCATGGTCTACCATGTCCCAAATTTCGTATAAATACGTTCAGCCGTTTTAGCGTGAAAGCGTAACTGACTTTCGCATTTATAATATTAGATTATAATGTTAGGATTTACTAATTCTATAAGTATAGCGAAAACTCGCCTATCACCCTCAGATAACCATTACATAGTATTTTTTTCAAAAATACATTACATGCAATGCACGGACGTATGAACTTCAATTCCAGCTAATAGTGGTAAAAACGTATAAAACAAACAAAAATGCCAGTTCTATTATTTAATTTTGGTTAATTTCGCTGGAATAATGGATAAAAAGTGCATTACATATCATGCACGGACGTATAGGGCCACGTCTTCAGTGCATTACGTGTAATGCATGGACAGTGAAAGTGTTAACTTCCAGGCGAACGAAGTCGCGGGCAGAAGCTAGTCTTTAATATCTTGGCATATAATTACTTAAAAAACCTTTGTGACACAAATAAAGTGGATCAAAAATCAGTCCAACACTTTTTGAGATTTGGGTTTTCAAGCTTTCTTTCTCTAAATGTAGACTGAGTGGTACAATCTACTGCTAAATCAAGTATTATGGATTTTGTTTTAGTTTTTAAGTTAGGTCTAAGTTTATACTTTTGTCAGTTATTGTTTCATTCCTTGCCAATTACATTGTTTCTCATTCAAGTTCCATTACTTTGTATTGTAGGTATATTGAGTTATCATAATTTCATTTGCTGGCTAACATGGATATCCGGTGTCAGTTTTCGATACTCAAATTGCTTAAAGCTTTATTGCAAAAAATCATTTTGTCCATTCTACATAATAACCTACATAGAATTTAAAAAATCTAAACTCACGAGGTTCATATTTTTCGTCAAGCTTAAACCCATTAAAGGTTCTCTTTAATTTCAGAGTAAATCTGAAGAAAAGAAGAAGATATCAGTTAGAAAAGATTTGTTTAATTCTTCAGGAGCTGTGGTAAGTGCATCCTGAATTACTGATATCTGATAATGGGTGTTTAGACCTAACACGTATTCCTAGAAATGGTAACTTAATTTGCCGAAATTAAATTGATTTTCCCGAAATAAACATCCAAACCCAAGAATGCTTCCACGTTGCATGTATGATGTTCCTTCTAAAAATGAAATGTTTTGAGACTAATTTGTATTTCCCCTTCTCTTGTATCAGCACAAGCTATGATATATGTAACATATATTACTCATACCATGGTTCATTAAAATGAAAAGTAAGAAAATACAATTTTATTTATTGCAGACTTCGTCAACTAAAGAAGCCGTCGTCACATCTATAAAGCAGAATTTGAAAGTAAAAATAAAAAGATTTAAAACAGAAACCGATGATTGTTTTCACTATGTATGCGACGTAAGTGTAGTTATTATCACATTAGTAAAACTATTACATTTTGATGCCAGTAGTTGCATAATAAACTAATTATTTTTTAATCTTCCTTTGAAATATTTTTTTCAGGTATGTCAAAAGAAGTTTAGTGCTTGGAAAAAGTATTATTTGCATCAAAAAACACACAATAGGAATATAATGTGTCCATTGGATGCTTGCGGAAAGAAGTTTGCGACTAAAGGAGACCTCGAGAAACATGTGCGGACACACACGGGCGAAAGGCCCTTCAGCTGTGACCTCTGCGACAAACGGTTCGCGCAACGAGGCTCACTCAAGTCGCATAAACTAACTGTGCATGCACAAAGTGGAACCCCTGAAAAAAGCTGAAGAGTTATTGAAGTCATTATCTCTTCAATTGTGCAATTTTAACGAGCGCTTGTCAAGTATGTCAATGACGTAAAAGTATAATGACGCGCGACGCTGAATTCGAATGTCGAACCTTAAAGTCGGTGCATACTTTAAGGTTTGACCCGTCTTACTAGGGTTGGCCCTCAAAAGAGAAGACTGACTGACTGTTGGACTCTTAAATAAAATATGAAGACTTTTAATACCAGACCTAGATCTTAGCCAGGATTTCTGGAAGTGTTTGATCTGTTACAGTGTAACAGTATTATCTCAACCATTTGGTTGGCAATTGTTTTTAAATCGATTTATTTTAAGCATAATAATGTTGTTATGATTGACTTATTGATATAATGTCATCATTGGAATCTCCAGCAGAATATTTTCATACGCTTTTATGGCAAAACTTACTTTTAAATTCCATTAAATTATTATCTGGCATGTAGGTATTTATATCATGGCATGTAGGTATTTATATCATGGCATGTAGGTATTTTATTCATACCATTATAATGTTAAGTATTTTTTAAGTATATTTTTTATTTTGAACTATCAGTCAGTTTATATACACTTAATAGAAATGGTTGAAATATTCTATCTGAGGGCCGATTTTTCCAACTCAAAATTATTCCAAATTTCATCATCATCATTTCAGCCATACGACGTCCACTGCTGAACATAGGCCTCCCCCAATGATTTCCAAATTGGCCGTTTGGAAGCGACCTGCATCCAGCGGCTTCCTGCGGCAAGCGCAGCGTAGGACGTCCACCCACAAGGTGGACAGACAACCTTCCAAATTTAGAAATTCAAAATTATTCCACGGATAATAGATGATGTTGGAAAAAAATCAGCCCATCGCTTCTGTTTTTTTTGTTGTTGATCTATACACGAAATTAAGATCTTATATGTTTTCTGTTCCAATAATCAGTAAAACATTTTCCGCTTTTTTGGCAGTAAGGCAACTAAGTTAACAATTATTTTTTATTTGATTTTCCTAACTGATGTTGGTTAACGTACAGTCGAGCAAGCTGTGTGGTATACAGACAAAATATTCAATTTGTTTCTACACAGCATAGAAAAGTGTTTTTTAAAAATGCTGTGTCGCAGTGTGAACCACGCCTAAGGACGATCTTCTGCCAGGGGTTAGGTTACTCAACATCTCATATCCAATGGAATCGTACCTACCCAGTGAGAAGGAAATACTGCTTGAATTGACTTTCAATCCAAAAGCATTTTAAAAAGCTGTGGGAGCGGAAAAAAATCAGCCCAACGCTTCTGTTTTTTTGTTGTTGATCTATACACGAAATTAAGATCTTATATGTTTTCTGTTCCAATAATCAGTAAAACATTTTCCGCTTTTTTGGCAGTAAGGCAACTAAGTTAACAATTATTTTTTATTTGATTTTCCTAACTGATGTTGGTTAACGTACAGTCGAGCAAGCTGTGTGGTATACAGACAAAATATTCAATTTGTTTCTACACAGCATAGAAAAGTGTTTTTTAAAAATGCTGTGTCGCAGTGTGAACCACGCCTAAGGACGATCTTCTGCCAGGGGTTAGGTTACTCAACATCTCATATCCAATGGAATCGTACCTACCCAGTGAGAAGGAAATACTGCTTGAATTGACTTTCAATCCAAAAGCATTTTAAAAAGCTGTGGGAGCAGAAATCTTGTTTTTAAATAAGGAATTTTAATTAAAAAATCGTTAAAATAAATTGTTTTTTATTTGATACAGTTATTACATATAGGTAGGATAAATATTTACATATATCTATATTACATTATAATAACATGTTAGGCCTATAAATAATAGACTTATTTCACTATACTTTTATATTATGCAATAATAAAAGCAACAATATTTTGGTACTAATATCTCGAAAACATATTTTATGTAACTGCATCTACCTTCACATCAAGAGGAATGAAAATATTGTAACGGGCTGAGCCATACCGTAAGCATTAGGCTGGTTTCATAGCTGTCTGGGGGACCCGTACGGGTAACGCCCGCAGTGCAATCGAGGGAGTAGTACGCTACGTTGTACGGGCTCTACCCAGAGCGGGTCGCGTACGGACCAATCCGCGTCGCTATGAAACAATGTTCTAGCGCCTCACGTGTGTCTCCGTTCCGGGAGCCCGTACGGGTCTCCCAGCTGTGAAACCAGCTTAAAGCTTCGCTCGCACAGGGCAAGTCACTATATCCCTAACAAATATGTCTCGATCGGCACCGTTTTGTGCCCTAGTGCCAACAACACGAGAAAATTAAATAAACATCTATGAATATGTGGTAATGTAGATACGCCATACACTCAAAGATGGAGGGCGCGAGGTCTTTAAAACGCAAAACAGAAAACACTTTTTGTTACACAGTAACCAATTGTCAATGTTTCACATTGAAGCACGAAACTCATTAATTTCTTAGAATATTCTTTTACAAATATCTTTATTGGTAATATCTATTAATTTACTTCTTTTTCTTTTATCTTCAGAAGTATCATTTAATCATGCAGGTAGGTAGTATGTTATAATATTAGGACAGGAAATAATTTAGTGCAGATTAAATCGATTACAGAGACCACTATCTTACAAAATTATGGGAAAAAAACATTGATAAGTTATAAATTGAAAGTACTAACACATTTCCAACACTCTATTTGACCATCATTTCCCAAACACATGCCGATCCTAAGACTGACCACTCGCTAGACACTGTCACTCAGTGGAATGCGTACAGCAGCAACAAGAAGGTGCACACGGCGACCACCAGGCCTATGATGAGGGAGTCGCGGCGTTTGCGAGCGTTGATCCGGTAGATTAGACTATTCAGCATTGGGAATCTAGAAACAATACAATGGTTTTTGTAGTAAAGACTTTCTATTAGTAATGCTTTAGGGATGACAAAATACAACTAACAAAAACCCTATTCTTATTACTATAGTTTGACCGAGACCGCTGTATCGTGCCTTAGGTATGTGCGCGTCGAGACGGGGGACAATGCAGGCCGCTCATTCGTCAACGCTCACGCCGACCCACACTCATTGGTCAACGCTGCCCCCACCTCGCCGTGCATTCCTAAGGCGCGGAACAGAGGTCTGGTCTCGGTCACTAAAACTACTATAGTTAAATTTTTTGAGTTGTCTTTCGCATTGCGTAATATAGTTGCAGATTTCATTTAATTTCACACAATGAAGCGGTTTCGCCACATTCAATGCTAAATGAGTAGACGTAACAACTCTAAATTGAGCTTGTTTGGCCTCCGCCTTATTAGCTATGGTCTGAATGATAGCTTACCTGTTAGTGATGTTATTGAATGTGGTTTGCATTCGTTTGAATGTCTGTCGTTGTGACGCGAGGTGCTCACGGGCCTCCATCGCTATGTTGATTTGTTCGTCCACTAGGATGTGTGAGCTGGAAACAATTAGATTTTTTATTTAATTGGCCGTCATTGGGACTGCGGACAGAAGTGAAAACTTAAAACTGGTATTAGCGCCATCTATATTCTTTAGTACAGCATTACGGCGCGAGCATGTCGGTGATGAGAATCCATAAGTTTATGGTACCAATAATCGCTCAACGTGCCTAAAGAAGTTTTCACTTAAAAACTAAAACTTTAAATAGATTCTTGCTTTTTATAGGAGAATAATTATTGTATCTCGCAAAAGTTTTGGAAATTCAGATGATCAGAACCTGAACAAATAGCATAGTTTATCATTGACGAATTACAAGATTTCATCTAAAGAAGTCTATCAGACCTGTGTAAATGGTTGGCCTCCTTAGTGAACTGGTCTCGTCGCGACAGGCCGATGGTGGCAGCGGGCGGCGGACTGCCTCCGCGTAGCAGTTCCTCACGCTCGCGCCGCGCGTTCACACGGGCTGAGGTCTTTGAGAACTCTTGCTGGTAGTCCTGTGATGATAATACAAAACTGTTGTATAGAATCAAGTTCATACTAAACTTATAACAGACAGTTGTAGCTTCCAAGCTGAAGCAATAGGAAGTGGTGAAAGGCGTTTTGGAGGACTGTCTTATGAAATTTTGGCACAAAAAGTGCTGGTTCTCAGCCTCATCAGTCTCCTGTCTTTAATGCCCTAATCCCAATTTATTTGGGGTCTGCGCAACATGTCTTTTTCTTTCATACTACTACTCTATTAGTCGTCATCTCACTCTCTTTCTAGCCATATCATCTTTCACACAGACCATCCATTGATGATTGAGTGATTCTCAGCCTAATTTGAATAAATGCTTTGATTCTGTGATATAAAAATGTTAAGTAAAGGTAGATAATTATGTAAAATAAATAATTAAACAGCCACGGTGGACTTCCTTAGTACTTTTGAAGGGGCTCTGGGATTTGCGGTTAAATCTGAACACCAACACACTTCTGCTGTTTATCCCCTGGGTAACTTTATGAACATCTTGATGACTGCTTCTAGGGTGCGGGATCAAGGGGCCTCCACAATGGTGGCAGTGTTTTGCCCTTCTGAGGTGCTTAGTAGATACTACATAATATAAACTCACCATTAATATTTCTCTATGCCTCTTGATGGTGTGCATTGTAGCTGTGCCACTTGGTGCCAAATCAGCCATTTTGTCATTTATTGAAGACAGCTAGAGTTAAAAAGTAAATTAGGGATTTTTTTTCTTATGTAACAAAAAATAAGAACTAATCCTTTGCACAAATATTAATAAGCAACAGCACTTAAGTTTGGTGAAAAAGAAAAGAAATAAACTTAGGTTTAGTGTTTTGGGCATAATAGATTAGCAACTTAGTGAAACTAAACTATTATGCGAAAGACACAAAAACCCAGAAAAAGAATTACAAGAGAAAATTAACACAATACTGCAGTCCTTTTTTGAAACAGGTTTAATCAAGATTTTACTTGCATAAAATCATAATTATGCTGTTCCAAGTTTTTTTTTGGATATAATGGGCACTTATGTTTGTATCTATCACACTTTAATAGGGATGACAACTAAGAAAATGTTTTTTGTCCGTCATTTATACTATGAAAAAATAATGTACACATATTTTTTCTTTTTTTATGTTATCAAAAGATCACGGCGATACATTGAGTTATAATGTGCCATGACGTCACTTGTATGTAGATTTTATACATACTTGTGACATATTAACCCCCACTTCCTAACTTTTATGCGTTACTTATATCTAAGTTATTTTTTATTAATATGATAAAGCAAAAAATATGTTACGTGTTTAATATTTTTTTATTATCTGACTGACGGACTAAGTATAATTTCTTTTTTTTGACCCAGGCATCATCCCTATTGTTTCACAAACTTACAACCAGCAATTGAAATACCCAGTCTCCAAGGAGAGGTAGTCAAAGAGTACCCTTCTACATAATACAAACTGACCTTATTTAATAGTTGTTGTAGTTCCATAGACATAGTGTCAAACATGTCATCACTGTTGATCAGAGGTACACTCTCCGAGCTCAGACCTGTGTTGGCCGAGCTCACTCCTAGTTTGCTAAATGCCACCAGTTTCACATCTATGTCGTTTTCAAGGAGGCGGGCTTGCTTCCGAAACTCTAAAATGTTTAAATAGACATGTTTATTTGGAAGATGCTGTTAGACTGCCCACCTATTTACTGTAAGATTAATCATTTCATACATATTTTGACTAATTGGATTTAATAAACAACTTGTTTTTTTTCTTCAATTTATTAAGATATAGTTTTCCTATGCAAATATAGCAAATGCAAAACAAGCTTTTACAATAGCAAGATTTTACGTGTTGATAAGTTTTACAATGCAACGTCACAATATTCTGAGGAAGTGAACCGGCACACTGTTGATTAACAGTTAAATACGCACCTTCCCACGACGAACCCGACATTGCGGTCATTTTACATGAAATTTAACAAATTGATATAAAAATCACTTTTTGGGTATTTTGTTCCGATCCAGCTTATTTATTTTCTTATAAACTACGAGTTTTTTTACTCATTAGAAACAAGCGATGACATTTGTTGACATTTTAGAGTCCACTGTTTAGGTAATTGACATTGACAGCTGAAATATGAAAAGGAGGAAACCTCTTTTCTCTTAAGTGAGACAGAGATAAAGGAATATTGATGTTTAACATGTTGTTATGCATCTTATCTAGTACCTGTATCTGCTAAAGTATTGCTACATTAAAAAAAATACACCACGATACAAAAAAATATACGTGCATTTGTACGTGCATGTGTATAAAAAAAAACATTTAGGTAAAATACACATAGTTCAAACGAAAACTATTAACTACTACTACTTTATAATGAATTCATTCAAACCAGGAAACTCGGTATTTAAATGTAGTAGGTAATACCAATATCTCTTTCTAGTGCTATCGAGATCTGTTTAGTGAGAGAGAGACAAACGTTGATCCAAAACTTTGACGTTATTTCATAGCAGCTGTTTCATTTTATGGAATACCGAAATATTTTGGGTATTTCTGGATTTTTTAATAGGAGTGAAGCCAGTCTAGGTTTTGCACAATTTGATGCAGTCAGTTGTTAAAATATTATCAAAATCTCGTGAAGTTTAGTGTCCTTTCTAGCTTGTTGAGTATTACAAAATCCTATAAACCTTGGATAAAGCAAATATCATCCTTGAATGTTTAGCAATAAGATTTATATCAACTACTAGAAGTTATTCATAGCCAACTTTATCGAACATATTCAACCATTAGCTATCTCTTTCTCACGTGTACTGTTTGCCATATCCGACACAGCTTATTCGCTCGCTCTAATTTTGTCACCCCACCCATCGCGATCGCACAGTCTTTCTTTCATTTGGTTTTGTAAGTGACTAGTGGTGAATTTTATTGTTACCGACGTTACTGAAATACGAATGTTTATATCGTTACGCCCTTTTATAATTTTTTTATTAATATCCCAAGGTGCACTTAGCAAGTGGTGTTAATTATAAACAATGTTTGTGTGGTGAAAATCACTGTCGTATAACAAGGACAAAAACATCTTCGTAGTGCAGCTCAAAATGGCTGCTCCCAATAAACCTTTGAAATTCGACAAAATATGTCGTGCTTGTTTAGAGATAAAAAAGGACATGAGACCCCTATTTGATCAACTCACAGCGACGATGCTGATGGGCATATCGAAAGTGCAGGTGAGATGACAAATTGTTAAGATATTTTGGGAATCTATTTTTGTCTCTTTCACACTTATTGAAAACGCAATATGAATGTATTGATAGCAATCGTCCTTTACATCGCGTCATCTTTGTTTAGAAGTCATCAGATACGAACAATTTCGAATTCCTGAGGAACTGCGTGAATTCTCGAAATTTTGTTGAGAAATGTCATTCGTTCTCTTTCTAACGCATGCGTTGGCACTCATGATGATTGAAACGGAGGCTTTCAAATGTATGTACCTGAAAGACCGAGATAGTGTGGAATCTGGAAATTTAATGTTAATATTGTTGTCTTGTCCTTGTTTATCTTTTTTCTCCACCGAAATAATGCGCTGTATTTTGTATAATAGGGAATAAAAATGGTGTTTCACGAGATATCCGTTCGATCGGTGGGGAATTTTATGATTTGATAAATTTTAATGAAATGAATTAACTTAGATTTAGATTCACCAGTATTCACCACCGCCAATTTGTCTGGATCGGTACTCCCGTACCGTAGTACGGTAGGGCACAGATTACGGTACGAGTTCGGTATTCCCGTAAACAGTTACCTACTCCATTTTAATTAGGTTAAATCGGATCATCACATGAGGTTATAGGATTATATACTTATCACTATGTTGCTGGTTGCTGAGGTTATTAATTTGTAGCCTGCAGTTAATTAAACCGAGTGACTAAAAAAATAAAAGAATAATAATGTTAGCTAATTCGCCTGACAGAAAACAACGATTCTGTCGATTTCCCAAAAGGGAGAGAGAACGAAAGTCGCACTATCTCTTTCGTTCGAGCTGGCAAGTCAGTGCCGTCCCGGTCGCGGTGCTTACAATATTCCGCCCGGCTCTTTCTGTCGGACTGTCGGGCACAAAGGGCTCTCCCGTATAACCTAATGAAAATGTTCGATAATATTGCACTCAACTTTAGTTACGTTAAAAAAAGAAAAATATTTCATGCACCCAAACAATGACAATTTGTAGCAATGATATTAGAAGTAAAAAGACGTAGATATAGGTTACCTACCTAACATTCTATCTTCAAAAACGGCACTATGTCACACTATTATATGACACGTGGAAGTAGGATGGCATGTCGTAATTATCGGGAGCGAAAATGATACAAAACGAAGAAAATGTGGCTAATTAGCCAACTTTTGACGTGCCACTTGCGGAACGTTTATAACCTATCTACCTCTTTTTACATATAATATCATTGATTTGTAGGATGTTTGTTCCATAAGTTCTATGCAAGGAGTCGATCCCGCGACCAGTGGCCAAGCTGTCAATCACAGCGTGCTGGGCTGAGTTCAGTTATACGCTCGCTCACACGTAGCCAATAAAGCGTACCGTTAACCGGCCAATCATGAGGTCCGTCCGTTTTAGCGTGAGCGAGTAAAATAAATGAATGACCAGCCAGACTGAGCCGATCAAATCGCGTTGTGTCCAGTTGTCCACAGTCGATGTTCGTTCCCTCGTTCGCTAGTACAATCAGCGCCAAAGGTCGATTACCACAAGTTTTTTTTAAACTTAATTATAGTGCTAAATATTTAATTACAATTGGAACAGAAGTAAAATTAAAAGACTTACTCTTAGCTATTAAAATGAAATCCAAGGTATTGAATAATTTTGAGTCAATGTAGATGATGTGTAAAAGTAGCAATGTTAATCGACTGTTGTCACTGTTGTAAGTTACTACGGGTACCCCGGTTTGACGCTAAAATACAAACTCATCAATTATGCTCCTACATCAAAGAGTCACGAACGCGTCTCGAGCAATTCGATGAATTTCGTTGTAAGGTTTTCGTTGTCATTCGCTCAGGCGCAGACCTCTCGGTTCTACCTGGACGCGTCAGTTCTCAAGGATAAAGCAAATGTAGTAAATAGCAGCTTACTAGCATTTTAGTAATTAAATTAGTTTTTGTTATGAATATGATCCACAGAGTACCCCTACAGTTTAAAGAACAGTTTCAAGGCTTCGTACCTATTCCTTTGTAGGTACTTACTTACACCGAATATTTGCTAAAGGAAAGATGGGTGGATTGTGTGAGGAATGGTATCAAAGAGAAAGGAGTGAATAGCGTGACGGTTGACAGGGGAGAATTTGAAATAGGAAACGTCAACCTCAAGTAACATGGGACAAAGGCAGGAAGATGATGTCGAGGCTGTACCAAGGCCTATTACATAACTCTCAACTACGCATTCTGTGTATCAAACTAAGGGCGGATTGCACCACTGAAACTGATCGCGATCAGCTCATCTAGACCACGTTTTTAGATGTGCTGATCGCGTTCAGTTTCTTTGATGAAATTGGCACTTAGTAACACTGCACAAAAATATCCGCTGGGAAAAGACTTATTTTTGGTGTGAAAAATCGATGTTCACGGTAGCGCTAATGTAACGCACGCAATACATTGTGCTTATCTATGGGTGCATTAAAACAATGTCAGAAAATCAGAGAAAGTTGGAACTTTGACCTTCATATCTCCATAACCGGGCATAAGGCGGGAAGCACAAGGAACTCTCGGCTAAGTTAAGGGTGCACTAGTCGACAGTCGTCTACATAAGTTATTTATTTACGCTCAAAGACGAGTTAAAATTAGTGTTGAAATATGGAAGTTTTGACGCTCATAACTTCCAAACCAATTTTTTTCTTCTAATTCTGCTTCAACACTGGACTAGATAATGACAAGACAAATTGATATAATTTTTAGTTTTGAACTTACTCCGTCAAACAGACGAGTAATCACCGTACTACGTTTGTATGGAAGAATGACCGACTAGCGTACCCTTAAGCGTCTTTTTACACCCGTTATATTTGGTCCATTGAATTCAGTTCGGATGTAATGCAGGTGGCAGTGGGCGACGGTCTACCTCCCCAGCTGTGTCTCCAGTGTGTACACCAGATCTCGAGGTGCCATGCCTTCAAGGACCTGGTGGAGAGGAATGACGTCACGCTGCGAGAGCATGCTTCGCGGATGGCAGAAGAGGCCTTTAAGAGGGAGAGGGAGGAGGTAAGGAACTTGGTTTGGCTTGGTTAATGAAATATTACGCTCCATGAGGGCAGTAAGAAACTACTTACAATTCGATTTGGGATGAAGTTTTTTGTATAATTTTCATAAAATCAAAGAGTTTTACGTACAAGCAGTCCGGTGGCTCAGTGGTAACGGCCGCGATTTGTGAGTTGAAGGTCTTAGGTTCAAACCTAGGCAGGTGCTATACTTTGTGTAAATTATTTCATCACTATTGCTCTCAAAACGGTGAAGAAAAACATCGTTAGGAACCCGGCATGTCCTACAACCAAAAAATTCGAAGACATGTGACATCTACCAACCCTCACTGGGCCCGCGTGGTGGATTACGGCCAACCGCCTTTTATAGAGAGAAGGCTGTGTCCCAGATGTGGGAACGCTATATGCTGAGTACCTATGCTAATGCTTTTAGATCTAATTACGGAATGACATGTGGGTGTTCGAAACACCTCTGCCCATCCCTTCAGGAGTGTACGCGTCAAGTTACAGGTTTTTTAAACTGATGTGTTATTAGATACCGCATCCTCCATTAAATTCATCTCCCATTAGAAAGAGAAGCTGCTAACCCTGAACTGCACGGAGCCGTACATGCAGTATATGGAGGTCCCCCTTACTAACTCGAGTCAGATCCTGGATGGATTCTTCACGGCCACGCCAGACCAGCCGCCTGCGGATACACCCGACGCAGCAATCAAACAAGACTACGATGTTGAAAAGGTGTGTGGTTTTTGTAATAGATTTGTTGCTTTATTGGTGATCTTAAAGGCCTTGCCACCCAAGCGTTTCCGGTACACGAGGTCTTCGGAATTCGGAAGCCTCTGACACGGACTAATTGTGTGAAAAAATCATATATAATGCGTACCTACCTAAATACAGACATATTCTTCCGCCCTTGAAGGTTGATAGTGTAGTTTTGAACGTAGTTATAGGTATAGGCACTGCTAAACTAGCGTTAAAAAAGTAATCTAGTAAAGTAATCGCTTTTGAAAACTAATGCTTATTGTTGATGAAGTGTTTCAAGCATTCAAGCAGACAGGGAGTCTTCATTCCATCTTCATTTAATTCTAGCTGGACCCAGAACTCGTCCAAATGAAAGACAAAGAAGGTCTTAACTCTGACGAGGAGAACTATCTCCAACTGGTCCTATTTCAAGCGACCTCCACGGTATCCCCAGGCAGACACGTATGCAACCTCTGTCACAAGGAGTTCAAGCATGCGCGCTGGCTGAAGCAACACATGCGATCTCATACCAACTGGATCAAGGCGAACTGTAAGAAGCCGCCCATGTGCCCCATCTGTGATAGGACTTTTAAGGTGAGGACATGATTTCAATTTGGATTAATTAAGTGATATATTCAAGGGTTTTGGTTTTGGCTTCGCAGACCGTGGGTCTGAGTACGCTAAGTAAACGATACGATAACATCTCACAAAATATGTTACCCCAAGAGAATTGATGAGAGTAAAAATTTTATTATATGCTAGGCATGCAAGGATGCATAGGGGCCTCTTTGCAAGCGTGTTATTAATAAGCACCTTTTCCATTACTTACAATCACTTAGGGACTTTATCATCATAAAATCAGCACCCTAATTGTGTAACGCACGATCAATCAAAATCTGTTTCATTTTGACAGTTCAACAACGTTAATTGTCATTAAGAGCTTCTTCTTCTTGAATACTGTCAACAATGTACCTACTTGTCCAGGGCCCAGGCATGCTCAAGATGCACATGCGCACACACGAGCAGCGTCCAGCCAAGCAACCAACATGCTCGGTGTGCCAGCGAACGTTTCCGAGCAAGACGTTGCTATACCGGCACAGACAGACGCACTTCGAGCAGAAGACGCACCTATGCTCTGTTTGTGACAAGCGCTTCTACAGCGGATATGCTCTGCGCTCGCACATGGCGCGGCACCGCGGCGAGCGGCCCTACGTCTGCACGACGTGCAACAAGAGCTTCTATAACCCGACTGATCTGAAGGTAAGATGTGTTGGTGCTTTATGTAACGATTATTAACGAAAAAATTAAGTGGGTCTCCAGGTGAACCAAGAGACCAAACAGCAGTCAGCAGCGACCATATAGTTATATGGTCGCTGGCAGTCAACGTTTCTACATTAATGAGCAATAACATTAGGTATTGTGGTGGTTTAGACTTGAACAAAGACTTATACAGAAAAAATATAACCATTTGTTAACCAGAACTTTAGTTAGTTTTAAATTTTAGCAATTGTATAGTGTTAGACTGTAGCTAAGTTAATTGATTGAACGAAATCTCAGATAAAGTACCACAAGGTAGCTTTTCAAACTTTTCTTCTTCTTCATCTTTTACTCTGAATGCTTCCTCGAACGCTTTTTTACTGCGCTTCGACAAATACTCCGGGAACGAGACGCGAAATCTTAAAATGAGATTGCCCTTTGCTTTAGTGGGACAAGCTGGTAGTGGAAGCCCTTCATCTTCTATAATCTTCTCGTACATGGGAGTTACAACGTCCGTTATTTTGATCCTCAATATTCTGCCGTCTAACGTTGTGATCGTTTCCATGAACCCGCACAGCGCTTCTTTTAACGTTATATTCTTGATGTAAAGCAAGTCGCTCAGACTGGACCTGACGAACGTCTCATGCGGACGATCTTCAGTAATAAATATAACGTCTGCGGGAATCCTCGTCGGTCCCTGATCACCCTCTTCTTTGAACCTCACCTCGGTGTTCGGGTATATACCTGCTTTGATTGGTATAGATAGAACTTTCTCTCGTAGCTTCAGCTCCGTGCACGTCTCATCTGTGAATACCAGTCTCTGGATCTTCATTTTCTTGAGTCCTCCTTTGTATACTTCTTCTAAGGACAGTGCGAGTGGTCGAACTATAGTTGCGTCCTTTTCCTTGTATCCTTTGCCTAGAGGAGACTCGAACATGGGCGGGGGGTTTTCATAGTAATCTAATAAGTCTGCGTAAGGGTTGGAGGTGCCGAAGAATGCGTTGAAGGTTTGGAGCGGTTCTCCGTGGAAATAGAAGGGTTGGATGAATTCTGTGGGGCCGGGCACGCCGCGCTTGAGGCCTTCCTCTCCGTATTGGTCGTAGACGGCGCGGTGTTGGTGGTCGACAAGTACCTCGTAGGCTTCTGCGATCAGAGCGAAGATGCGTTTCATGTTCTCGTCGTCGCTGTGTCGCTCGGGGTTGTACTTCAGCGCCAGCCGTCGGTACGCGCGCTTAACTTCCATTTGGGTACAGTTGCGCTTTACGCCCAGGATGCCGTAGAAATCGAAACCCATTGCGAACTATTTGTACAGAAATACTATTGAAAAAACGCAATTATTTTCGTAAAGACTTGTTATGAAAGTTGGTGTGTCAAACAAAATAATTATTTTTTAATCGATTTTATGTCATTTTAGGCATGACATGTCATGACCACAATTTTTGTTTTTAGGGATCAAAAACTCTTTACCTATACGGCCAGTATTTAACTAAACGAAAAAGTGTTTAAAGTTAAACTCATGTCATATTAACCTTTATACTTTTGCTCGTAAGGTTCACTTCCGCCTGCACACCGGCGAGAAGCCGCTGAAGTGTACCGAGTGCAACAAGACGTTCAGGCGACACTCGACCCTGTGCCAACACATGAAGAAGCACCGCGGTATACGCAACCACGTGTGCAATGTCTGCAACAAGGGATTCTATGAGGTGTCCAAGCTGAACGCGCATATGAGGGTGCATACTGGTACGTAGTGATATTAGATATCAGAACATAGTCACCTCTGCTTTAACCTCGGGATAACAGGTGTCGTGTTATGCTATATGTTATGTTGTGAATAGAACATAGTATTTTTTTATAATATCCGCTTGAGTGCCGATGAATGAGTGGCAACCCCAGTGCAGTTTTAGGGGCATGAGGAACACGGTATAAAGTTCAGTCCTCATAGAAAAGGGAGGATCCTCCGACCAGACGGGTGTTGTGTCTGGCGGGCCGACTGCCCGACTGTTGATGTCGGATAGTCTTGTATATGTCGTTCGCGCGGTAAACTCTATTTGCGCGATGCAGGATTTGTGTGACGTCATGTCTTTGATGCGCAGTTCGTATGTGGCGGTGTAACCGCTACACAGTATCCGAGGCGTTGGCACTAACCCATGTTGTTGTTATTTTTATGGTTATTCAGCTTTTGCCCTCAGCTTCACCCGCATGGAGGTCGGAAATTATCACAAGGGGAATGTATTACGGAGATAAAAGTTTCATATGTCCTACCCCGGTCTATCCATAGACAGTTACTTTCGTATTTATAAATTACTAGCTATTCGTGCCTGGCGTCGCCCGGGTGTATTTCCGACTTTTCCGGTGGATTTTCCAAAAATTTCTTCTATGAAAACGTTGTGTTAAGACACAGTAGAACGAATACAAAAAAAAAAAACAGTCATCCAACAGCCAAATCAGTCGAGCTATTCTCTGGTGATGATCTAGAGTCTGATCTAGATCTAGATTATCTAGACTATATTTTTTTATATACTACTCATAATAAACTAAACGCGAATTCATGCAAGCCTAGTATTTTTTGTTAGTTATAAACTATTAGTGTGCCAAATTTAATCTAAATCCTATTAGTGGAATAATATCAATGATTTTAATACTATCTTGAATTCATTCAAGCCTAGTACTTTTTGTTAGGTTACTCTCAGAAATTGTACACGTGTCGTGAAAGAATACTGTCTTGTAAGACGATAAATTTTTTTTGCAACATCCGATTTTAATAAACAAAGACTATAATTATATATTCTGCTTTAAATTAATCTCTGTCTACCTATGCAAACTACATGAAAATCCGTTCAGTTGTTCCGGAGATGTGCGCGAACAAATAAACAGACAGACAGACAGACATCGGATTCTACTGTTTTATTATATGTATGTATAGATAGATGTGCGGATTGAAACATGGGCTATTTTGAAAAAAGAACAAGCGCTGACTAGTGTTTTTGTCCGTAAGCAGGCGAGCGTCCCTACGAGTGCCAGTTCTGCGAGCGCCGCTTCGCGCAGCAGTCGGCCCTGATCTACCACCGGCGCACGCACACGGGCGAGAAGCCCTACTGCTGCAAGATATGCTCCGCGCGCTTCACCACCTCCTCGGCGAGGAACAACCATATGGTCACACATACTGGGAACAAGAGGTACTTAATACTTTAATGTAAAAGAAAGTTTGATTTAATCCTCCGAGCAGTCGTAGTTATTTAAAATTTTAATTAAGTATAAGTATTATAAAATACACACTGCTCCCAAAACGGTGAAGGATAACATCGTGAGGAAACCGTATGTCTTAGAACCAAAAATTTGAATACATGTGACATCTACCAATCCGCACTGGGCACGCGTGGTGGATTATAGCCCACTCCCTCTCATTGAGAGGAGGCCGTGTCCCTGCAGTGGGAACGGTATAGGCTGATGATGATGATGATTATAAAATATTTTTATTAATTTTATCATGATGTAACCAAAGGTATCCCTGCCTGTGAAGTTTCGCCAGTTAATTTAATTGGACCCTATATGCACAGAAGAATACAGATGGGTCACTCCGCATTCTAGGTATGAAGCTACAAGTAGGTACGTGGCAGGCTCGACTTGTCGAATTTAGTGAGCGTAGCGTAATTAGAAGAAAGAGTTACGCTTTATAAAGAGAGGCAACTTGTAGGTGAATATAACTGTAGGTAATTAGCGCTGTGCGACCTGAATTGCACTTTATTGTGTCGCATCAAGAGTTGCTTTTGATTTTGCGGACTGACCCATCTGTTTTAATACGAGTTAACTGGCGAGTATGAATCTAACAAATTTTTGAAAAACATCATTTTTGTTAAATGTATTGGTTTCTGTGCTCTCCTCCATCTTTTGTACAACTGATTATTTATTATTAAGGACCCATCTCTTCTCTCAGGTTCGTCTGTCCAGTCTGCCTCAAAGGCTGCACATCGCGCACAGAACTCCGCGTGCACTCAAGCAAGCATACAGGAGAGAAACTATTCGAGTGTAATCAGTGCGGACAGCGGTTCAGCTCGGCGTCCTACCTCGCCGTGCATCGCCGCTACCACACCGGCGAGAAGAAGTATCAGTGTCCAGTCTGCGGGAAGGGTATGTAGCTACGCCATTCAGCTGGATTACGTGTAGCGGTTAAACCGCCACATACGAACTACGCATCAAGGACATGACGTCACACAAATCCTGTATCGCGCAATTAGAGTTTACCGCGCGAACGAAATATATAAGACTATCCGACATCAACAGTTGGGCAGTCGGCCCGCCAGACACAACACCCGTCTGGTTGGAGGATTCTGGCCTTTTCTATGGTGGATGAGTGAACTTTACACTCTGTTCCTCATGCCCCTAAATACGTAACATCACGCTGTCGCTTGTATTATTTACATATAGACACAATGGGCGGTCTTATCGCTACGATATTTTAAAGAATTGTCTTTAAAAGATCGCTATTCATACAAGACAAGACAAACAAACAGTCAAGACAGACGTGTATAGTCAACCCGCATAAAATTTAAGTTGTAATAGTTTTCAGGCCTTTCGGCACAACTTGAACCTTGCCTTGCTCTCGAAATCTTTCAAAATTAAAAGTATCTTATCTTTTTGTAGCAGGTCTACTGAAACTCCGTACTGCTAGGCCCGCACAAGTGTTTTTTTTTATACATATACTAAAGAACACCAACAGCATATATACATTCAACATTGGTTTACAAAAGTATTTAGGAAAGGCGTTACTGCTAATGTATACACAAATTATAGGTGTAACATAACATTGAAAGAAAAAGACATTGGACTGGCTTATAAACTAAAAGTATTATATAAACAACGCTAACTCAATAAAATAAACAAATTAATGAAGGGCAAGTGTTACTGCCGACGGCGACGTGCGGCTCGAAGGTATAAACAAAAAAAATGGTCCACAGGTTACATAGAATCGAGTTCATTCAAGAAGCACATAAAGACGCACGCGAAGTCGGAGACGGAGTCGTCCGCGTCGGAGAACAGTGCGGAGGTTCCGCAGGGCAAGGAGCCCTGCCTCGCCGACCATCAGACCGTCACCGTCACCGAGGACTTGCCTGATGCGCCGAACCAAGGTAAAGTACCTTTAAGGACAAACTTTGCACGGGCTCGAACTCACTGGTGGGCGTGGCCAAAAAGCACGCTGTCTCACCTAGCATCGTGCCCGACGGAGACAGTGTCAGTGATGAGCAGTTAGACGCTAGTCTACACACACAACGTCTGTTCGCACGCACACAAACACTGTTCCCAACTGAAACGATGTTAGACGATGCACACATGCACCGCCGCTGTGCCGCTCGCCGAGAAGTCAGCAAGTACCTACAAACTCGTAATATAATAGTAAGCGCCGCTGTTATCGTTATAAACCCTTACACTTATAGGTACCTGCAGATTGCTTATTTTATTGTTTAGTTTTCCCCGAGTGTCATACATGCAGCGATCGCTCGAGATTACGACGCATGCTTACTTGAACAATCATCACTCGCCCGACCGCGCATATTATTAGGTACCTACCTACTAAGAGGCACATCAAGATTGTTTTCAGACAAGTATGCACCTATGTAGATTATTGCGTATAGGTAGGTTTACAGCCGATGAATTAGTACCTACATAGGTAGTTTCTCACAACCACGAGTCACGGTCCACGGACGTACGACTACGCATAAAGTAGGTAGGTACTACCTACTTATCTACATAAAGCACAGAATAATAAAGATTCTAATGTCCACTACGGAGGTTTGCGATATTTTTGGTTGTAAGTACGTACTTACCTAACAACACGTAATAAACATGTAAGACAGGTAATTATAACAGTAAGTAGGTACCAGGCAGATTGCAGATAAT
Source organism: Xanthia togata (assembly GCA_963853775.1). Lineage (NCBI taxonomy): Eukaryota > Metazoa > Arthropoda > Insecta > Lepidoptera > Noctuidae > Xanthia > Xanthia togata. Next base: position 17,697,987 of record OY970809.1, read on the forward strand.
ATTCTGTTGGCGTATGATAACCTACCTACTTACCGCAAGTCTTCGACTCCGTGCATCAAATTGTAGGTGTTAGTGTATGCAAAATTTGCGTTGTCAATTGAAATAAATTATTTCGCAAGCAAATAGAATAAACCAAGTACAGCATGATTTTTAGTCATATTGTCATATCTACTTTACGCACGAAATACCCGTCGCCGCCTGATTACGTAGGTACTTTGTGCTTTACGTGATGAAAGTACCTACTCAGCACAAACAACTTTTACTATGAGGCCAACCCTGAAACCGTGAAAATAAAATCAGCTGATCCCTAGTAAACTGCAGTAGCTACACGATCAAAATGCATGGGATCTGCTGACTTTTTTTTCATATTTCAGGGTTGGTCCCATAATGAAACTTGATTGTATTCATGAGTACTTACTTTACCTACTCTCTAAAGTTTAGAGAGTAGGTCATGGTGGTTTAGAGTCTAAACCACCATGACCAAAAAAACACCTGGTGTAAGTCAATGATAAACCGAGCGTAGATACATGATGAGCGTATGGTGCAGAGGGGTGTCGGGAGCACACACCATAGGTAATAGATATAGGTAGGTAAGTATGAAACTCGCAACCACAGAATAAATAATAGTACTACAGTAATAGTATACAGTATAACGTAACGTAGGTAACGATAGATTGCTACAAAGGTTGTCAGTTGCTTACTCAATTTATTATAAGGGTACACACGGCTACATATCAAGCTAGTAATAGTCCTTACGGTGTATAGATATGAACTTCTTCGATGGTACATAGCCATCATTTATTAAGTTATTTTATAAATCTTTATTGATAAAATGAATACCTAACATGATTATTGACATAACGTCTGCGGTTTGTAACTATCGCCACTACAGCTCAAAAAGTAATTTTATAACGGCAGAAAATCATACCGAAAATAGTTTTATCTACTCTCATAACGTAAAATTCGAATTATAAACTTCAAAATGAGTTATTATTGGCATACTTTTTATACACACTATCGAAATTTAAAAATAGAATCATATTGTAAAACTTTTTCTCTGACAAAATAATGTTATAATAGTAGATTGTTTGCCTAGGGAGCAAACAACTTTTTTTAAGGCGAGAGTGTTTCTTTGAATCCAGAGTGGAGCGAAGGATTCTAGAGTAGAATTCCGAGCGTAGCGAGGGATTCTAAAGTAGAAACCTGAACGCAGCGAGGGATTCAAAGTACGTCACTCGAGCTTAAAATAGTGTTGCTCTCGAAGTGAACACTCTACTTTTCATCACCTTCTATGAGAAAAAAAGAGTGTGCGGTCCTACCCTCATCTCTCACGTGTGGATTAAAACCAAAACAAAATTTTCGCAGCCGCCATCTTGGATTTACGAATCACTTTATCGACTTTAGCAGCTTTAAAAACTATTACGAAATGACACCATTGGATTTACATTTTGACTTCACTATCGGCTTTAGAACCCTCGAAAACTATGACAACGAACCCAATGATGATTTTTTTTTAAATTTTCCCAGCCGCCATCTTGGATTTACATTTTGACCTCACTATCGGCTTTAGAACCCTCGAAAACTATGAAAACGACACCCATGACGAAAAATTTGTAAATTTTCGTAACCGCCATCTTGGATTTACATTTTGCCTTCACTACCGGCTTTAGAACCCTCTAAAACTATGAAAACGACACCCATGACGGAAAATTTTAAAGTTATCGTAGCCGCCATCTTGGATTTACGTTTTGACCTCACTATCGGCTTTAGAACCCACGAAAACTATGAAAATGACACCCATGACGAAAAATTTGAAAAGTTTCACAGCCGCCATCTTGGATTTACATTTTGACCTCACTATCGGCTTTAGAACCCTCGAAAACTATGAAAACGACACCCATAACGAAAAAATTTAAAATTTTTACAGCGGCCAACTTGGATTTTCATTTTGACCTCACTATCGGCTTTGGCGCCCTCTAAAACCATGAAAACGACACCAATGACGAAAAATTGGAAAATTTTCGTCATGTGTCATTGCCGCCATCTTGGATTTTCATTTTGACCAGTCTTTTCAAAGTGTGAATAATAATTCACACTTTCTCTCTCTTTCTTGCCAGCCTTTCTCCAACTTGTTCATACAACGTTCGTGATTGATCTCCTTGGTGATTGGAACTTTTTCTAACAATATCCACATTCCAAATTCAAATCTACTTTGCTCCCTAGGGATCAAAGTGCTATTTTGGTCCCTGTTTACAAAGAACAAACTAGCTCTTTTTGAATAGATGTGATGAAAAATATATTTTTTACCATTAAGATACAGTTAAAATCCAAAAAGTTAACATCACAAAGGAGTTTCCATTTTTCTTTTTTTCTCTAATGGAACTAGCGGGGCGCGCCATTTTTATTGCATTACAAAAAAGTTTTGATTCCAACACAGCGTCCACTCAAACCAACAATTCCAATTTCAAACAAAAATACGTAGTCAAAATTTCAGCGCGACGTCAAACAGATAAAGTAGGTAGTATCGAAACAACGCGACATCATAGTATCGACAAACTTACAAACGCGTAGGCCGCAGCCGAAAAACACTCAAAAGTACGAAGTTAAACGTGCGTGATATGCACGTGCCTTTTTGGGTGGGAAATCATCAAATGACGTCTCCCGCTCTGGGTGGAGCGGGAGGGCGTGTCAGACTCTTACTGACTAAAACCCACCCGTGTTCCTTCTCTTGCCTGTGCAATGCCAGGGGGCCACGGTATCCCTTTCGGACTTTCCCGCAACCCCGGCAGGCAATGGTCTCATCGGACCCCTTCACTCGCTGACACTCTTTGAGGCGCGCGTGGAACACAACGCGCCGTCGACCCGGGCCTGGTCCTTACCGGACGGCGAGCTACCCATTGCTCACCGTCCGCAAGCCCGCGCCTACGGTGGCCGGGAATCCGCGATCGATTCCCGACGCCCGGGGATATGCACGTGCCTGAATCGAAATTCGAACGAAAGTACGTATCACATAGTAATGTGCATGTATGCGTGAGCGTCTTCCCTCCGCACCGCGCGGGGGAACATTATCTAGTGAAATGCACGACAATTCATAGTAAAACGAGCGCGAATAAAATTACGAAAAGTCCTTCGGGAAATCGTGTTTTATGAAAAAACCGCTGCGTAAATCATTTACAAATAAAGTTTATTAAAATCTTCGATAATTGAGCTATGTCTGTACGGATTTTGTTTTGGAGATTTTCCATTTCTTTTATTACTTATTTACGCCCAAAGTTGCGTTAAAATTAGCAAGAAAAATGAAACTTTGTTGGCTCATAACTTTTTATTAGCTTTTAATTTTACTATTCCGCTTCCGTACAGACACAATTAATAATGAGACAAAACGATATCATTTTTAACTTTGGATGTACAATGTCAAAAAGTGGAGTAATTCACTCCCGAAATTTGTATGGGAAAAATGTTGGCTAGTATCACCTTAAATATAAAATTGACTCACGTTAAAGGGGCTCCAAACCAAGACTGGGCTGATTCTGGGAAAATCATAATATAAGAACCCAATAACACTGCCCAACCTGGGAATCGAACCCTTTGTGGGACAACAGGACAATGTTTACAGTTATTAACAACAGCTATTATTAGCAGCAGCAGTTATAAAGATAGCAACTGTAAATAAAATAAACCATAGTCTGTCAGTGTTCTCACGAAGCACGTTCCTTCAACGATCTAAGTGAGGGTAATTAGAGATATTTCTCGACGGCATGTGAAGCCAAGTCAGAGAAGAAAAAGAAGGTTTATTATTGTTTTTATCAGCCGTTAGTGTCCGACTGCAGGGCAAAGGCCTCCCTTCCCTCCTTCCACTTAATTCAATTGAAGGTTGATGAATAAAATAATGGACACTGCAGTCTCCCGTGTTCCAGGGTACCTGTATGTTTATAAACTTTTAACAGTGACAATTAATGACTAAACGCAAATTATAACGTTATTTCAGTTCAACCCCAAGTTCAAATCCAAGTGCAAGACACGCAGCAGGTCCTGCAGGTCCAGGGGCAGGTGGAACGCTCCCCGCAGCAGAAGATCACGCGCTACAAGTGTGGGCTGTGCGTCAAGACGTATATGTATCTACACAACTTGAAGAAACACATGCTGGTGCATGAACAAGTAAGTTTAAAAAGTAAATGGTCCCATACAATATTAAGGCGTTGCTACAAATCAGCCCTCGGCTAAGCTACGAATGAGTACTTAGTTTCGCTTTGTATAAAAATGTGTGTGGAATCGTCCACTGCGACCCGCGGCCAGGTCACGCACGAAACCGTGGTTGGTAAACAAATAAAACGCAAACTCTAACGAGGCAAACTCTCCGTGCACAACCTACGTAGCAGTAGACGGTCAACTAACTATTATTAGTCCTGGATTTTTTTAATGGCACTTACTAATTTAATCATTTCAAAGGAATAACCGCGGTAACTAGCGTTGACTGACTGTCTATACCTTCTTTTTTATAATTTTAATTCTTATTTGTGATGGATAAGGAACAATTTCATTTTTTTTTAAATCTTTATATTTATATACATTTTTTGTAAAATTATTAAACTAATTGTATTGTATTTTATTAATCAATTATTTAATATTTCTGAGGAATGTAATGTCTAGTGGCACTTTTTACGTTATCTTAATTTAGTTAACATGCGGATAATGTAGCGGTCTGCAATGTTGTTAATACTCCTTATGACTGTATACTATTGTTATTTGTAAACATTTTATATTGTAGCTGTTTATTGTCCCATAATAAATAAAACAATAACCAACCGACATTGAGCAACCTTGACCAGTAAATTGTTTAACTTAAAAATAACCTCATTTTGAATTGAAAAAATCTAAGAAGGATTAAAGTTTATGATTAAATTTATTTTCAGGAAAATGGCCGTAACACGGAGCCAATCATATTCCTACAACAACAGCAACCACAGCAGCAGCAACAACAACAACAGCAGCAGCAGCAGCAGCAGCAGCAGCAGCAGCAACAGCAGCAACAGCAGCAACAGCAGCAACAACAACAGCAGCAGCAACAACAGCAGCAGCGGCAACAACAGCAACAAGTACAACAGCAGCACCAGCAGCAACAACATCAGTTGCAACAACAGCATCAAGTACAGCAAGTTCAAGTACAACAAGTGCAACATCACCAGCAGCAGCAGCAACAGCTGCAGCAGCAAGCGGTGCTGCAGGTCGGCAACGTGCAGCAGCTGGCCGTGCCCATCCACGCGCAACACGTGCAGCAAGGCATCACCGTGTCTGGCGTACAGGTGAGAATAACTGCAGATATAATAAATAGTACATAATTATCACACTATTTGAATTTCTACCAAATATCGTTATTAGATTAGAAAAAAAAACCCTACTGCAAAGACATAACTTTCAGATAATTATGTGTTTTTGCAGTCAGGTTTTTTGTTTTTTTTTTTTTGTGCAGAGTCAAAACAAAATTGCACTTGCGTCAAATTGGAAAGATAAAAAAGCTAGATAAGTGGGTGCCACACGAACTAAGCGACCAACAGCGATGCATAGCACTACTGAATCGGCATAGAAACGAGGGAATTCTTAATCGAATTATACCTGCGATGAAAAGTGGATCCTGTACGACAACCGTAACCGTTCGTCTCAGTGGGTGGACCCGGGTAAAGCACCAAAACAGTGCGCTAAAAAAAAGATTACTCATAGGAAGATGATGGTGACTGTCTGGTGGACCTGTGACTTGTACATCACAGCTTCTTACCGAATGGCACAACAGTGACGGCAGATGTCTATTGCCAAGAATTGCAAACAATGATGGAGAAGCTCGTAATTCAACAACCAAGACAAGTCAATCGCTCTTCCCCATTGCTTCTCCACGACAACGCGCGAGCTCACACTTCACGACAGACCATCGCAAAGCTACAACAGTTACAGCTGGAAGTTCTCCGTCATCCACCGTACTCACCGGACCTTGCCCCAACAGATTTATACTTTTTTCAATATTTAGACAATTTTTTAAGTAGGAAAAAATTCAACACCCGAGACTCCCGTCTGGCAGACTTCTACAGTAAAGGGATAAACAAAACTGTCATCAAAATGGCAAAATTGTATAGATAATTTGGGCCAGTACGTTGATAACCTGAAATAAAAAAAATACCAAAATTTTTATATTTTATATTTATGATAATAATAATTATGTACTTATGCTTCACCAATACGGAAATAACTTAGAACTTTATAAACAAACCACTCGTCACTTGTCTAAATAACACAATGTTGTTTGTTGCAGAGCCAGCACCCGTACCCGGTGATCTCGTCGGTGCAGTCGCTGCAGCTGCAGCAGACACAACAGGTTAACACGATATACATTCTACTATGTTTTGTCAACATTGCACTTTGCACATGCAGAAAATTATAGCATAATGCACTATTACTATTATAACCTGACTTCCTCGTTGGTCCATGAGGTCCTGGGTTCGATTCCCAGGTCAGGCAGTGTTATTGGATTTTAATTGGTCTTGCTCAGTAGCAGGAGTATCCGGAGTCTGGCTTTGTGCCCGGTTGATGGCAATAGGCTCGCCCCCTGTTACATGGGACTTAAACATAACTGGCGAAATGTGGGTGAACTATAGGTACTCCTCTGCCTAACCCTTCGGAAATGCAGGCGTGATGTTATGTTTATGTTACTATTATAACTTATTAACTTTTGCCTTTTCGTTTCCTTACTACCAATAAGTGCTTTGACTGATCAAGAACCAGAACTTTGTCTGGTCTACAGATAGAAGCTCCGGGTCCCATTTTTGATACATGTCAATGATGTCAAGATTTGTCTGCTTTCCTACGATACAGGAGAGCATCAATGCTTTTTGAATAAAGGGTAATCAATATATTACTTTACAAAAGGGGCATTGATAGACTCGTGGTCCATCAATCCCCCTATGTTCTATGTTATGGGGTTTGGTTTCCGCTCTCAGTCCATCAGGTGGACCATTGTGCGTGGGCCATAGCAGCCGTTTGGGGGGTTATTCCAACCAGCCCATCTCCCTCCAGAAGGCAATTAGGTCTCCTGGTTTGTCTAGAACATCTGTGTATGATCTGGGTGACCCGAGGGTTTCTTTTCTGATATGGGTGACGCCCGTGCATTCAAAGAGCACGTGCGCAACGGTCTCCTCAGCCTCCATGCGCGCCCTGCACAGAGGACTGTCCGTTATGCCTATTGTGTGTCCAAGTGTTTGTTTAGCGAGCAGTGTCCCGTGATGGTCCCTGTCACCAGGCGCAGGCCGTTCCTGTCCAGTCGTAAAAGACGCCTGGACAGCTTGCTATCCATCTTCTATTTGACTGCCGGCAGCCCGGTGTCGAGGACCACCATTGCCCTGCTTGTGTGTGGGTGACTGTAACCACCTACGTATTTGGTTGAAGGGGATAGGTACGATAGGCTCGGGACCACAGACTGTCGTGATGGATCCTCGCCTAGCAAGTTCGTCAGCTGCGTCATTACCTAGCGACCCGCTGTGTCATCCATTGTAGTGTCACCATGTTGCGGCTAGAGACCGTTATTCGCTCTAATGCCTTGTGACATTCTAGTGTTAGCTTTGAGGTAATAATTTTCAGCAATGCCCCTTTTGTAATGTACGATTAACTGCCTCGATGATTCAGTGGTAGCAAGCGCTACTGCTGAGGTCCTGGGATCGATTCCCAAGCCAGGCAGTGTTATTAGGATTTTCCTATCAGGAATTTCTCAGTAGAAGCCCAGTCTTTTTTTATCTGTGCCTGGTTGATGACATAGACTAGCGAAATGTAGGTGGTGTACTATATAATATAACATGCTAACAGACTACTATTTTCGTTACAGCAACAGCCACAGCAGCTTCAAGTACAAACCATACAGATACATCCGCAACATCAACCTATACAAATACACGTAAGTTAACTGCTCTTCTGTATTGTCTTAGTTCTGGGTTTGATCGTCTCGAGAGTAATGACATGCTGTTTATTTGTAACGCTTTTTTAAAGTGAAAACTTCTTTAGGCGCGTTGAGGAGAAAGTCTTATTGGTTCGCTCCACCGACATGCTAATGTTATCAGTATATCTATGAGTATGACGTGTTGCGCTTTTTGTTGCTCCGAGTGCCGATAGATGTGAAGACCAAACATGTTCATAATTCTAATTTATATATTATAAAATTTAAATTTTTTACACAAAAAAAGGTTAATGTTTACGGTTGTAAAGCCGAAAAGGATCATATCATATCGCGTGGATACTGGCATGACTTGAGTAAAACTGATAATTGTGTTGTTCAGGCGGTGGGCGTGCAACAGGTGCAACAGCAGCAACTCCACGTGGCCACGTCGTCGTGCCAGAGCATGCTGCCCAACATATTGCAGGTATGGCACTCTTAGAGCGCAGCTCGCAACTACAAGTCGAGATGTGTGCAAAATTCGTTAGGATTATTGCTATCTCTGTTTAACAAAACAAGGCGCCGGCGATCGCTATGTGTAGCCGTGTGTGTGTGATTGGATAGATAGCTATTATTAGCTGTACTTGCGACGGCATGGCCGCATTTATATTTTTTATTAGTAATTAGGTATGTTTATCATTTGCTTTATTTTTGTTGACTACTTTGGGGAATCGTTAGTGAGTATAGACGAGTAATGCGTTTTTTGGAAATTTCTTTACCATGCAGATATCTCAACATATTAGGATATCTCGACTAATCTCCAGACTAGGCCTTGTAAAGAAAATCTAGCTAGTAGATACGTCATATAAATAATGTACCTAACTATACATCGTTATCGAGCGTGGCCTTGGGGGCAAATCGGCCGACGCACGTCGCGTAAATATAAATTATTGGGATATTTATAAGTATTGTCTTTATTTATTTTAAGCCCAGCTTGGCACGGGCGATTTTATTTCGTGCACTGGATTTCAACGTTCTGCTCAACGCCGAGAATTGAAAATCCAACAGTGTAGGGTGGTCTGAAAATTTAAAAAAACTGGCTTTTTCTGTCTTATTGCAGTACGTACGTACGTTGAAGTTTAGTAAAAGGAATACTTTTACTAAACTTCAAATATTGTTATTGCAAATTATTATATATAATTCAAATTATAATAACTTCTCCCGCTCTGGGCGGAGTGGGAGGGCGAGTCAGACTCTTACTGACTAAAACCCACCCGGGGTCACGGTATTCCTTTCGTACTTTCCCGCTAACCCGGCAGGCATCGGTCCTATCGGACCCCTTGAAATGCAAAGTACCTATTAGTAAAAGACAAATATGTCCAATAATTTATATTTACCTACGCGATGTCCGTAAATTCAGATAAATAACAGCGTTCCAAGCTAATAATAATAAAAAAACAAGGATTTTGAATAACCATTTAGTTTATTGACGACATGGTTGGCGCAGTGGTTAAGCGATTGACTGCTGCGCTGCGTGTCGCGGGTTCGAATCCCGCACGGAACAAATATTTGTATGACCTACAATTAGTTGTTCCGGGTCTGGCTGTTAGTGTATGTGAGTTTAAATGTTTGTAAACGCACCAACAATACAGGAGAATATGATATATTCATTATTTAAAAAAAATAAGAGTCGAAACGTGATAGTCGTTTATGGTGACCATAATATTATTGACCTCGTTCAAATTACAAAAAATACAATTATGGTAATCAGAATACATAGTGTCAAAGATCTGATTTATAAAATTTGGCTTGTTACCATATAGGTTATCTGCAGTACCATACATACGATGATAATCAACCGTAATTTTTATTAAGTTTGTAATAGTAGATTACTAGGAGGAGCTCGTGGCTAAGTAATAACTGCCGCACGGGTCGATCCATTAGGTTAAGCTACGCTTGCCAGGGTTGGTCTGTGGATGACCATCTTTCCATACCGAGACTCCTCCGTGCCTCGGAAAGCAGCACGTTAAGCCGTTGGTCCCGGCTGTCATTCATGGATCTTTGACAGTCGTTACGGGTCGTCAGAAGCCCGAAACTGACAACCAGTCTTACCAAGGGGTATCGTATTACCCAGTTACTGGATTGTGGAGGTCAGATCGGCAGTTGCTCCATGTAAAATACTGGTATTCAGCTGCATCCGGTTAGACTGGAAGCCGACCTCAATATAGTTGGGAAAAGGTTAGGCAGATTGATCGAATAGTGGATTACTAGATTGTTTGTCTAGGGAGTAAACAACTATTTTTAAAGCGAGTGATTCAAAGTACGTCACAAATAGTGTTGCTCACTCGAGGTGAACACTCTACTTTTTATCACACTCTATGACCTATGAGAAAAAAAACGTGTGCAGTCCGAGCCCCGTCAGGAACGAAGTTCCTTCTCACATATGATTTAAAACATTTTTTTTGTTTGTTTTGGAAATCATCAAATGATCCTCCCGTTCTAGGCGGAGCGGGAAGGCGTGTCAGACTCTTACTGACTAAAACCCACCCGTGTTCCTTCAGTTGCCTTTTTCGGACTTTCTAACAACACCAGCAGGCATCGGTCCCATCGGACAGTCGCTGACATCTCTTTGAGGCGCGCGTGGCACACAACGCGCCGTCGAACCGGGTCTGGTCCTTACCGGACGGCGGCTACCCATTGCTCACCGTCCGCAAGCCCGCGCCTACGGTGGCCGGGAATCGCTGCGATTCCCGACGCCCAGGGTGTCTCCTCCTGCGGCGGCTAGGGGCGAGAGGGCGCGAAATTTGCCTCTCCCTCACGCGCTCCGCCTCCTGCTTCGCGAGCATTACAGCTTCGCAGAAGGAGGTGACGGCCTCCCATGCCCTCTCGCTCCGTACCGTGGCCTGGACCAGGGCTGGACGCGAGAGCTCCCCGCCACCTCGCGCTTCCACTACGGCGGCGTATGCTCCACCGTGTCCTCCGGGCGATCCACGCAGTGATGACACCCGGGCGTTTCCTCCCGCCTGCCTGATACGGAACAGGGGCAAGAAATTCCACCGTTACTCTTTAAAAATGTGTTCACAATGTATTATGTACATTTATTATATAATTATATGTGAAGACGATACACCAGGGGCCCAAGTCTGCTATTTTTATAAATTCGTCATTCCAACACGATCCCATTGTCATTTTGCTAAAAGTTCGTAATCTGCTAAATTCATAATAGTCGATCATTGGTTGACCATTGTATTCCACAAACACGGTACTCGTAAGGAATTAAAAGCAATGACTGCACTATGACATTCAAATGGTAGGTCACTGATCAAAGGAACTGTCAACATTTTAGCAGATTACTGCCTAAAACAGTCATTCATTTGTCATTATTTACGAGATTACTAATATATACCATTTCTTTCAATGGAGTGTCAGTGGCTGACCATTGGAAAGTCATAATGACGCCAATGTATTAGTAGATTACCAAACTTGTGAAAATCAACAATTATGAAATCAATGATAGACCACTCTGACACTATTGTACAGTGACCGGCACGAGTCGTGAGCACAGATGGGCAGTAGTGGGGGCAAGCCCGCGCTTACATACTTTCGGCCAAGTTTATTTAGTACCGCTTTTGCTCAAATTATTGATAGGTACTTACGCAAAATATAATTAAAATTTTAGTGGTACTTGAATTTACTTTGATACAGTAATGTTGTAGGCCGTTGTGACTTACGGCCAGTTTCTTCATCAACAAAATCAGTCAAAGTATTAACTTACTTGATCTTTACTAATACTACGCCAAATGTTTTCTTCATTCTAACTGAACAGACAGCTGTGCTGCTGGGGAGTTTGTTGCGCCACTTCTTCTTCCCAGCAAAAGCACTAGGAAGTGGTGAAGAGTGGGCGTTTTGGGGGACTTTCTTATGTAATTTTGACGTTCGAAAAGTGCTGATTCTCAGCCTAGTTTGAATAAATTACTTTTGAATTAACAGCTAAAATAGTGAAGAAACAAAAATTGTACCGTTACTTTGACTTTTGTGATGTTACTTTGGCTGTTACTATTGATGAAGAAACTGTCAGGAAAACATAATTATCTCAACAAAACAATTATAATCTGGTTAGAAGCGTTTTTCCTTTGTTTATTTTTGTTTATACAAAAAATCGTTTCAATCCAGAGGAATAGGTAATATGCCTTCCATAAAACTAGACGCTGCGTTGGTGCTGGTAGAGGCCACTTGATCACTCATCTCCTCATCATCGTCACTGTCCTCATCCTCCGAATTGGTCTCGGAGTCATCGTCACCAACGTGAATTATAAATTGTTCTGACATTACATCCACTATGTGATCGTTTTTTTATGTATTCCTTCTCAATTTCCTTCACTTTTTGACATAATTTTGTCCATGCATTAGCTCCCATTACATTTACTTTTCCTTAATAAGATTCGTTACGTGACTTACGTTCCACGTCACATTCTTACTGCCGACATATCCTTTTATTGCAGCCCATGCCATCTCAATGGGATTGAGGTCTGGGTGGTATGTTTTTTTTATTGATCTTTATTAAATGATGTAATTGGGGCTTCAGCATTCTTTCTTCGTGTTGAATCACTTTTTCTCTTAACCACCCCAGCATCTCCGATTTCCTGGCATTTGAACTTGGTGCAGGGTCTTACTGTTTGTTGTGGTAGGATGCATTGTCTACTACCAAAACAGATTTAGGAGGAATGTTAGGAATCAGCTGCGTGCAAAGCCATTTTACATAATTTTCGTAGTTCACATTATCGTGGTAGTCCCCCGACTTAGTGCCTGCTTTAAATGTGAGCAGGGCATTTGGCACAAAACCTGACTCAGTTCCTGCGTGGACTATCACAACTCGTTGCCCTTTTGATATAGGCTTTTTTAGGCCTTTTCTTGTGCCATCTGACTATGCCTGAGACGTTGAATGAGACGAATCTACATACGATACGTCCGTATAAATAATTGTTCTTCCCTCTTCCTGGAATGTTTGCATCTTTTGCAAATATGTTATTCGCTGGAAAAAAATTAGTAGGTAAGTTCCTACATAAGTATTCTGGGAATCCAAATGAAATGTCACAGGCCTCCTCTCCGTGAGAGAGCGGTGGATCGTAATCCACCACGCGGGCCCAGTGCAGGTTGGTAGATATCACATGCCTTTGTAGCGGTTACACCGCCACATACGAACTACGCATCAAAGACATGACGTCACACAAATCCTGCATCGCGCAATTAGAGTTTACCGCGCGAACGACATAGATAAGACTATCCGACATCAACAGTCGGGCAGTCGGCCCGCCAGACACAACACCCGTCTGGTTGGAGGATCCTCGATTTTCTATGGTGGATGAGTGAACTTTACACCCTGTTCCTCATGCCCCTAAACCTTCGAATTTTTGGTTCTAGGACATGTCGGTTTCCTCACGATGTTTTCCTTCACCGTTTTGAGAGCAGTGGTGATGAAATAATTTACACAAATTAAAGCGCCTGTCTGGTTTCGAACCTACGACTCTTATGTCCGTCACCACTGCTCTCAAGAATCAAAATACTCAAGCCCGATAAATCTATAGTTCTTTTTTCATAATCCTTACTTTTGCCAATGCATGTTGGTTGATCTTAAGATATACAAGTAATAAATAAGATTTATGACTATTAAAGCTTTAACAGCAACACTACGTGACTTGGAAAATTAAGAGGCACATTGTATAGGTATACCTGGAAGCGAATATTGGATTGTTGAATCAATATTTTCCGGTTATTCTCGGTTTTTCTCCACTTCAAACCCAACATTTTGAGTATACGGCGAAGACTGCGCTCATACCCTTGAAAATGTATATCTTCCCGCAACTTCTGTCGTAGTTTTTCAACGGTAGGCATTTCTTTATTGGTGAGGTGGTAATTGTGAATCTTTTAATAACCCCCTGTTCAAAACTATCCACATCTGTGACAGGGTGTTCTCTAGGTCTTTTATTTCCTGGCGTTCTGAATACGGTCACAAATTCTGAATCATTGGCTTCTTTAACGATCCGCCGTACAGTTGCTGCTGAGGTGTTGGTTGCCTCCGCAGTGTGTTTATAAATTTCCAGCATAGTTTTGTCAATACCTAACTCAGCGTTGCTCTTAATGACACAATACACTGAATACACCATTTGCCTTGCCTGTCTATTTAAACTGTATTTTTTGACCTCGGCATTTTTGAAGAGTTCGTGTGACAATTTAAAAACACACAACAATTTTATAAAACGAGATAACAAAAATAAACTATATTACAAAAAAAACAAAAACGTAAGTCACTAAAATTGCACGAAAGTGTACAGTAGCCGAATGACACGTGAGAGTACAATAGACGACGAGCACCGACTGACGAACCAATCGCGTGCAGCCTCGGCGCTCCCTGCCTTCTTCATTCCGCCAAAGAAACCGAAAAATGAACTACTGCGCAGGGTTCAGTTTGTGCTCACGACTCGTGCCGGTCACTGTATTAGCAGACTTGAGGCCCAGGAACTTCCCAAAACAACCGTGTCCGATGAGGACCTGTGTCAGGCGGAAGGTGAGGACGCCGTGACCCCCGTAGACCCTAGGGATTAAAAAGCTATTTTAGTCCCTGTTTACGAAGAATAAACTAGCTCTTTTTGAATAGATGTCATAAATATAATATTAAAATCCCATGAAGCAAAGTAAATGCGACAAAATACAAAATGTATTGGTACTGAGCTTGATGCAGAATGTTTATGTAGGTATGTGCTACAGCCAAATAATATCTCAAGATACCTTTGCATAGATCGTAGGTATAATTTGAGGTTTCACTGCTCCTCTTTACATGTACTTTATTATCATAACCTAGAATTGATGAAAAGGATACTAGTTTGTCTGGATACGGATGTAAACACATTTAAATTTAGTTAGGTCTAATGTTATCTAAAAATACAGATAGTGCAATCCACGACGACGCGCCCCACTCGCGATTACTGTAAGCTGTACTTTAGTACGGAGCGGAGCGGAGTGGGGCGCGTCGTCGTGGATTGCACTATCTATAGGTAGGTAAATATTAATTTATACAAAATATACTTACCTAAGTATATTTTGTATAAATAATTATATTTACCTGAATATAATAATTTAATATAAAATATAATATTTATCTGAAATATATAAACAATTAGTAGCTAAGAAGATAAGTAGGAAACTAACATAAATCATTGGGTAACTTGTTGTGAGATACATCCCCAACGTTCGGAGTCCATGAAAACGATACGTATAATTCTCAGACCAAATAAAAAAGGTAGACGGAGCGCGGCGCTCTCAGAGTGAAGCAGGGTAAAGGAAGCCAAATTTGAAATAGGAAGCCGACCGTGTTCCAGAGCGACGCGCGACACCGAACGCACTAGACGTCATAACATTGAAATCGCAAATTGTTGTAAAATGCCTTCCTGTGTCGTAAAAGCTTATAAAAACAATTCCGTAATAAATTAAAAAACCATCTGAGATTACATTTCACAAGTAAGTGTTTCATTTGATTTAATTTGATATAAAAATACAAAAATATTTCATAAAGCGTTTTTGGAACACAAAACCTCGCATAGTGTCGTCGGTGTGACCAGTATATCCGCATACAAATTCCCCGAAACGCGGGCAATGTTTGGGAGTGTTTGGAATTATTAATTTTAATATTACTTTTCGTAATGGTTGAATGCTTTTAACTATGACGAAAATATATCTATTATGAATATCAAACATAGGTATCCCTAATAAATAACTCGGGTTTAAATATGTTATAGTATAACGTGAATACAATATGATACGATAGCATTAGATAGCGCGTGATTATTATTATTATTTCTATAAACAAGTACTTACAACATTACAGTTTTATGTAAAAGACATTTTTGGATTCATTTATTTCTCAACTTCGACTGAAAACAAACTGTTTTAATTTTAGATTCCCAAGAGACCTTAATTGGAAACAAAAGTGGATTGAGGTTATTAGGTTAAGGAGAAATCAAGAAAATTGGTTGCCATCCAAATTTAGTGTTGTGTGTTCCACACATTTTGCGGGATACAAAAAGACAGTACTACCGGAAACTAACGCAACACAAAGGTGTACGCAACGCAAAATGCATGCAACGCAATTTGTCTCTTTTATTTTTGATTAAAGGTACCTAACAGTAAAAAAGTGTTTTATTTATAAGAATTTATTTTTCATGAATAATCATAATTATTCAATCAGAATTGGGATAAAAAGTTTTTAGTGGCAACATTTTTTTCCTAGCACACAGACGCATGGCACGTGTTGCGACACGAGGTCACTAGTAATGTCAATTATTGCGATTTCGCAATAATTTCATTAGCATGTGAATTCTTGAGTCATAGCATGCTAGTTGCTATTGCTATGCTATTTGCTAATATGACGATAATTGATATTAATGAAGTATGCGAATTTTGTTAATACTTCTACTATTACCTCCTATTGTTTATAGGTAGATATTAAGTTCACACTATTATCTATTTAAGTACAATAATAAGCACAAGACGAAAGAATTTAATTACTGTATAACTAAATTAACGAATACGTAAACTAAACTCTCACTATCACTTGCCAAAACGTACTGAACTTTGGCACAAAACGACGCGCGCCAAGCGCGTGTCACACCAAATATTATTAAATAATCACGAATTAATTCAATCAATACACGACCTTAAGTACGAACAAATCAAAGACAATAAGGTAATAAATGCTAAACAGCAATCTTCGCACCGCCCTGCTAAATCTGCTAATGCTAATAATTTAAATATAATAATACAATCACAAGCATTCATTCAATATACAACCCTAAGTACGCGCAAATCAAAGTTATTAAGATAACAATTGCATAACCCATTCTTAAATTCGCAGAACCTGCTAATAAATTTCACTTGCGAATTCACGAGAAACGGTCAAGTGAAACCGATAGATTAAGTATTCCCGACTTCCCGTGGGTGCGACGGAGAGCGCACGCTACCGCTGCGTGCGTCGACGCTCTGACGTATGATAGTATCAAAAAATACGAAGCGATTAATTCATTTAGCATTTCACAGAATTTCGCAACTACATTTCATTTGCTATATGCTAAATGAGCAATCGCATGCTAACAATGAATGCGAATGCTAATTAATCCATCACTAGAGGTCACGCACACAACTCTGTACACGACGCTTCACTTATTTGAATGCTATTGTTGGCGTACGCTCCGTCTACCTTTTTTATTTGGTCTGAGGTATAATTATGACGATTTTTTTTGTATATTTTCGCAGCCATCATCTTGGATTTACATTTTGACCTCATTATCGGCTTTAGCATCCTCGAAAACTATACCCATAATGAAAATTTGAAAATGTTCGCAGCATTTATCTTGGATTTTTTTGACCAAATTTACACTTTCTCATAGAGAATGTCGCATGGAGGGGGCGAGGGGGATGATTTCGACCAGTTACTAGCTAAAATAAAAATGAAATAGGTCATTAGTGTCACAAATATAACAATACATTTAGCAAGCAAATAAGTACGCTATGTAGCACAGTAAAGTACCAAATCGTCTATACCGACAAAAAAATCCCCGAATGAATTCCAACCAAGCACGTTGCGCTAATGTAAGTTCCTGTCGGAGTGATATACACCTATAGTGAGCAGTATCTACGACCACTCACACAAAAAATTATGATAAATTTGGATGTGTTCTTCGATTGTGGACAAAAAATGATGAATGAAAACAAAATGGTTGTCCATTTTTTTTTCGATAATTTGTAACTTGATAATATAATTGTTATGCTTCTGCTGAAACAATATTACAAATATTGTTGTATAAAATACAGAAAACATAATATGAAACATGTCATTTACGCTGTAAAAGTGTGCGAAATTCACCGAATATCAATATGGTAGAAATATGCTTAAATGGCAAATTATATTTTGGTATTGTTACGTTTGGTAATGTTACGTTTTTATGTACAATTCATCCGTCGCCGCATTCTTAATTTCCTTGGCCTGTGCAGTTTCACTTTAATAAACAGTCTTGATTTAGCCACCTATTTTTTTACTTTCTCAACGTTGGTTGATTATGACACTCACGGAATCTGTCACAAACTTACCCTGAATATTCTTGTAACCACACGGCATCTGTTCCCAGCTGCAGCCCGCGACGGTGGCCGTGTCGGGCCTGGCGCCGCAGGAGCTGGGCGGCGTCACGCACCGCATCCTCCTGCAGCAGCCGCCCGCCGCGCACCCGGCCGTCTACACCATCCACCACTGATGGCGACGCTCCACTCACACGTGCTCGACACGCACCGCATCCTCCTGCAGCCGCCGCCCGCCGCGCACCCGGCCGTCTACACCATCCACCACTGATGGCGACGCTCCACTCACACGTGCTCGACACGCACCGCATCCTCCTGCAGCCGCCGCCCGCCGCGCACCCGGCCGTCTACACCATCCACCACTGATGGCGACGCTCCACTCACACGTGCTCGACACGCACCGCATCCTCCTGCAGCCGCCGCCCGCCGCGCACCCGGCCGTCTACACCATCCACCACTGATGGCGACGCTCCACTCACACGTGCTCGACACGCACCGCATCCTCCTGCAGCCGCCGCCCGCCGCGCACCCGGCCGTCTACACCATCCACCACTGATGGCGACGCTCCACTCACACGTGCTCGACACGCACCGCATCCTCCTGCAGCCGCCGCCCGCCGCGCACCCGGCCGTCTACACCATCCACCACTGATGGCGACGCTCCACTCACACGTGCTCGACACGCACCGCATCCTCCTGCAGCCGCCGCACGGTGGATCGAAAATGGGCTGTAGAAGACATAGGATCTCGATTTCTTAAATGTTATTTTTTTTGCTGGAAATGACTTCTGCTGATCATTACTGTTCTATAAAATGTCATATGAAGTAAATGTGTGCACAAATGGAAGAGTTATAATTTTTATAAGAAAAAAATGTATGGAGCTAGTATGAAAAATCGAATTATCTCCTAAACGGCATGTTTAACCGTACCATCCTTGGAGGTGGTCATAGTGCTAATTATTTATAATTTTTTGGTTGCGGATTTGACGAAAAATTTAATGCCGTTTTTTTAAAAAAAATCGTCAAAATATTTTTATTTATTTTTACATGTAAAACGATCCCTTTTAGTGTCCAAGTTAAAAAGTTCGATATGTTATTAACCCAAATATTAAGAACACACAAAACAAGAAAAATTAAATAAAAAAATTGCTGTTTTTTGACACATTTTTATTAATTTAAATAAAAAAAGATTACCAAACTCTTATTTAAGTAACATATAAAGTTATATTATACACAAAATAATTTAATTGAAGGAATTAATACTAAGCATTTGTAAAATAAAGTAAAAAAATAAAAAAAAAGACAAAATATCATTAAATATTACAAAAAAAAACCCAAACAGACTCAAATACAAATTTACAAATGTATAATTTTTTTACAAATTTTCCTTATCACTCTCGTTGTCAGACTCCAATTCTGAGTCAGCATCCAGATTGGATATGTCCAAAAACTCGAACTCAGTTTCCTGAAATTGAATTAAGTCGAGAGTTTCAGCAAAAAAGCTCTGCTTTTTCTTGGCATCTAACTTAGGCCTTTGTGCACTTAGCAAAGGATCCGAAGAAACAACAAGCATATTTAAAATGTCTTGATTGGAATCCTGCCTGCTTCTTTTCCGCGAATGATGTTCTCGAAACCTCCTAAAATCTTTGTTTCGAGACTCTGAGGCTTCTTCCGAGAGAGTCCCAATCGGCACAATATTATTTTTCTCGATTATGTCAGCCCCATGGATTAATAATTTATGAACGGTTGACGACATGTAGTACCAGTCGTATAATAATACGTACTTTTCTGCTGTTTTGCGGGCATAATCTCTAAATTTTATTATATCGACCTGCTCTCCAGATGTAATTGCTTGTAAAATTACAGCAAATCTTTTGATGAGGTCTTCATCCAAACCGGTTATAGCTGCGGTTTTATTAGGAAACTCAAAGAATTTTCTTGCAGTATTCCCGTCATTGGTGGTTCCCGAGCCTTGTTTTACTATATCAATCAACAGATTGAGTTCATCTTTGAATTTATTTTGAATTATTTTCTTCCTTGTCTGTAGCATTTCTTTGTGCTCATCACTTCTCGCTGCCCACCGTTTGAAGTCGAGCCTGTATGCAATGTGTAACAGACATTCCATACAATTTATACGGGCGTGTAGGGATGACAAGCCTAATTCATAAAGGTCAGAACACACAATTTTTGATGTTACAGCATCTAAGCGGTTCATTTCTGTAGGCTTTGCTAAGCACAGGTAGCACGATGCATTTGATCTAGCTTCAGAAAGGTAAGTGCAAACTTTAGCGTCGATCATCGTCATCATTAGTTCATGAGTCACCCTATTATTATTATTGCACTCTGTGGGGATAAGGGCCTCAATTTCTTCATCCATTTGTTTTTTCAGCTCAAGGACAACTGCTTCACTCTCCTTTACAAAAGTAAACTGAACTGGACGACAATACAAAACTGAGCATGGTTTTGGGTTCGTCCATAAGATGTTGTCTCCATCTGTCAGTTTAAGTGGCACCAAGGAGGTCATAAAAATGCTCGAGTCATCTTCCTCACCCTCCATTTTCTGCTTGTATCGGCTTTGGTTAGAAGCACCATCAAATCCCCACTTGGATATCAGCTTCAACTGCTTGTTATGCTCTTCCTTAGAAAGGCTTTGAAGGATTCTTGTAACTGTGATATCAAGTAAAGCTTGAAGTGTAATCCTAGCCGATGAATCAGTAACTGTCACTGATTGCTTCGGAGGGTAGCAATCAAGCTTAGTTTGTTGCACTTTATAGTAAGATGGATAAATATCCTTAGCACCTTCCCGAATGGCAGCCTCTCGCAACGTAATATATTGCCACTTTGAGAGTTTTAGCGAAAGAAGCAATCCAAGCGCCTTTTCTGACGTAAATATGATTGTTTTCGCTGGTTTCTTAAGCGTTTCATTTAATTTAGCGGCTGCTTCAGGATTTTTCATCATGTATTCGATGACAGAGGCGATATCTCCATGCCCTTCTTCTTTTAAACGTGCTGCAGCTGCATATGCCAATTCACTGGAATCTTCGCCTGTGTGTTCATCAGATCTTCTCTTTTTTTGTTTACTTCCCAGATCTTCGAATGGTTTACGGGATCTTTTCGTCATTGTTCCAATGGACGTTGATGTCAACGGTTCTGGAGAGACTGAGGGCGCTCTTGGTATCTCATCAACACTTGGTTCTTGATTAACTAAAGTTTGCACAAAACTCGGCCAATCAATATTTGCTCCCAACCAATTCTCGTACTTTCTCCTGAAATTATCAAGGAATCGGTTGGATTTCTGCCACCTTTGTAAAGCGGCTCGCGTAAATCTCCGACAAAATTCTTTGAGAACAACACGATCTTCGTCAGACAGGCAATCGCCTATGCGGGATACAACTGCACTGAACAATACTTCATGATCAAATGAAGTACTCTCACTTCGTAGAAGAACAAACAAGTCTAAATTCGTGATTAAACTTTCCATTCTAAGATTTTATAGTCGCAGATTTAGTGTTAGCAGTTACACAGTTGTGAACAAACTAAATTATAAAACAAAACTTTAGCCCTTTTATTGCAAAACGCCAATAATTAGGTAACTACCCTCATTCGTTATCTTCTCATTAGCTAATGAAAATTTATAATTGTCACTAACTATTCTTAGAACTCATAGCACTGCTAATTAACAAATTAGCTTACTTATCAAGAAAAGTTGAATGTAATCCATAGTTGGCATTGTCGTGAGATATTGAAAATCATTAAATCACCTATAAAGACTCATTAGAAGACCTAATCAGTGTAGTTACTTAATCACTTCTTTTCGGACTCATTAGAAGAGTAAACAATTGGTAATTTGGTTGTATGAAAGGTTTTAAAACTCATGATGTGTTGATAAATATCTAGCTCAAACATAGTTGTCTACGTGTGGGTGTACTATAAACCTCTGCCAACTCCTTCGGAAATATAGGAGTGATGCTATTTTATGTTACGTGTAGTTAAAAGTCCGTGTTCTTCAACATAAACACTAAAATGAATAGTTTTATATGAAAAAACAAATAAAAATATTTTGACGATTTTTTAAAAAAAAACGGCATGAAATTTTTCGTCAAATCCGCAACCAAAAAATTATAAATAATTAGCACTATGACCACCTCCAAGGATGGTACGGTTAAACATGCCGTTTAGGAGATAATTCGATTTTTCATACTAGCTCCATACATTTTTTTCTTATAAAAATTATAACTCTTCCATTTGTGCACACATTTACTTCATATGACATTTTATAGAACAGTAATGATCAGCAGAAGTCATTTCCAGCAAAAAAAATAACATTTAAGAAATCGAGATCCTATGTCTTCTACAGCCCATTTTCGATCCACCGTGCGCCGCCCGCCGCGCACCCGGCCGTCTACACCATCCACCACTGATGGCGACGCTCCACTCACACGTGCTCGACACGCACCGCATCCTCCTGCAGCCGCCGCCCGCCGCGCACCCGGCCGTCTACACCATCCACCACTGATGGCGACGCTCCACTCACACTTGCTCGACACGCACCGCATCCTCCTGCAGCCGCCGCCCGCCGCGCACCCGGCCGTCTACACCATCCACCACTGATGGCGACGCTCCACTCACACTTGCTCGACACGCACCGCATCCTCCTGCAGCCGCCGCCCGCCGCGCACCCGGCCGTCTACACCATCCACCACTGATGGCGACGCTCCACTCACACGTGCTCGACACGCACCGCATCCTCCTGCAGCCGCCGCCCGCCGCGCACCCGGCCGTCTACACCATCCACCACTGATGGCGACGCTCCACTCACACGTGCTCGACACGCACCGCATCCTCCTGCAGCCGCCGCCCGCCGCGCACCCGGCCGTCTACACCATCCACCACTGATGGCGACGCTCCACTCACACGTGCTCGACACGCACCGCATCCTCCTGCAGCCGCCGCCCGCCGCGCACCCGGCCGTCTACACCATCCACCACTGATGGCGACGCTCCACTCACACGTGCTCGACACGCACCGCATCCTCCTGCAGCCGCCGCCCGCCGCGCACCCGGCCGTCTACACCATCCACCACTGATGGCGACGCTCCACTCACACGTGCTCGACACGCACCGCATCCTCCTGCAGCCGCCGCCCGCCGCGCACCCGGCCGTCTACACCATCCACCACTGATGGCGACGCTCCACTCACACGTGCTCGACACGCACCGCATCCTCCTGCAGCCGCCGCCCGCCGCGCACCCGGCCGTCTACACCATCCACCACTGATGGCGACGCTCCACTCACACTTGCTCGACATCGCATAATCTTTAGATAACTTGAGCAAATAAGCAGTAAATGGAGTGCTAGCAGTAAATTTTACCCTATGATGTTTTTACCAAATTGATTAATTTTAGTATTGCGTTCATGATGACCCTAGAATAAATTAAAGTACACCACTGTAAGTCACTGGTCTCCGACGTTTTAGTAGTTTAGAATTTAGATCATAAAAAGTGACATTCGGTTTGTCGACAATTGTGATGTTCGAGATCCCAAAGGGACGAAATTTTTAAAATTCTGGTCCCATCATATAGCTCTATATTGCACTCCATTTCTGTACTGCTCTGTGTCAATGATCATAAGATATTAAATTAGAGTAGGTAGATAACTTAGAAAGAAATATCGGAAGTCTTATTGCACTGGTGCCTGAATATATTGAGATTGCTGGACTTTACATTTGTATGTTTGAATTTATATATACCTTAGTAGTAGTTATAGGTCTACAGCAATATCTAGCGTACCTACTCGTAGTATGTGATTAGTAGAATAGCTATTTGTGTATATTATTTAAATGTAAATAAGATATAATGATAATATTTCTCTATGGAACAAAGTATGGAGCAATAATGTAAATAGACACAATTATGTTTTATATTTAATTAAAATGTTTTTTTTTTCGCTAAATGCATTTTTATTATTTTAATGCTTATTTTTCAAGTGGTCAGGCGGTATAAATAAAACGTCAAATTACTAAAACTTATCGTTAAATTTAATTATTTTAAAATTAAGATAATACCTAAATCAATGCAATTCATTCTTTATTAATAATATCGCTGAACGATTTTAACACAGTGGCCCAGATGTCTAAAATGGTAGCAAAGAGAATAATTTGCTATTTTCAGTTTCCCTTTTGGCACATACAATTCAAATAACATTATTTACAGTAAACTATTTATATGCTAAGATCGGTTGATAATTTAGTAGACCACTGTGTTTTCAGAAAATTAACTAAATCTCGCAAAACTGCCAAGAGGCCCTGCAGGCATACAATACAATATTTCAAAAGAACAACACTGAAATTCACCCTTTAAGTTAAAAGACACCGCTACACAAACGCGTAAAATAAAGAACTTTCTTGTAAGAAAAGAAGAAAACATAATATAATCGAGACAGCGTGTCGCTTAAATATGCGCACATCGCTACAGTCTAACTTTATGGCGGCTCGGAACATGAGGCGAGTCGCTGCGCAGTAACTAATTCACGTGTTCTGCCAAGCATATTATAAGCTGGGGGACTATATCGCTGACAAAAATGCTTGGCTCAACGCTGGTCCAGCGCCACAAGGGCGCATAAACTAATTGATTGATTAGTATTCGAAGATATTGTTGGAGCTGCTGAAGATTGCAAGAACTATCTTTGAATTGTATAACTTCAATCTCTTAGTATTGTATAATTGCATAGCACATGTGTGAGCACTGTGACCATGTACCTTCTATAAAGCTACCATTTACTGGGTACGTCTTTCATTGACTCGATGTGCCCTGGCGGCTGAGAGTACGTCATGCTCACTAAAGTGTCTCGCTGGTGGTGGCGTGTGTTGGATCGTTAAGTTCCCTTCAAAATGGTTGAGCTAAACGGTGCTGATCCATGCGTCATGTTCGTGAACGGGCGCCGTTAGTGGGGACTGGTCATCTCTTATCTGCGTCGACTTGTTTTAATTTATTTTAATTTTTTAATTGTTTTTATATCTTTATTAAGGACGCTCTTTACGTACACATATGTTTACATTGTTCTAACAATGTATAATTTCAACATAAATTTTGTAACAATATTATGATTTAAAGAGTGTCCGTGGAGTTTCTTGCCCGTTATTCTCCATAGGAACCTACGCTTTGGAATGGGCAACTAGCTTCATATTTCTGACTGACTGACCCCTTGACAATTCAAAAGTGCCTGTAAATGGTTTAATTGAAATAAATGCTTTGAGTTTGAGTTTGTTAGCAGAGGTAAGGGGTGAGGTACTGCGCAGCGAATAGCGCACTTCAGAGCCGCCGTAAACTTTGACGAGTACTATACTCATCTATATTCATCTTGAACCTTTTTTGACACTTATTTTGAAAATTAGTGTCTATAGGTTCCCGATGTCATTCAAAGACGTTGGCGACAACAATACCATGCAGTAAATATAAAAATATCAAACCTAGCCGACGACGCTTACAAATTATTCAGCTAAAACATTCTATTTACACTACGATTACAATACACAATTAGAAGGCCACATGTTTCATATTTTCAATGAGATTTTATTGCGTCAAATGATACTACTTTTAATCACAGACATAATTCAATTTTTACTTGGCATGAAAGAGGGCTCTATATGCAGATTCAGTCCAGTCGCTTATTAGAAGGAAAGCTTCTAGAAGATAATGATTTCAATAAGACAGGAATATGGGAAAAGCAGCGAAGTCGCCATTCGGGGCTCCGTTACTGGAATCGTAAGAATAAGAGAACAATAAGAAATTGTTATAATCAGATTTCAATAGCACCAGCTATTTAGCATTCTAGTCAAGACTAACCTAGAGTATAGTTATAAAATAATTTGAAACCATATCACTTGGGAATCTGGAGAAATAAAATAATAATAACTGTCGAGTTAAGGCTCCCCTCAGACAGGCGCGACGCGACTCTGGTGGAACAATTTCTATGAAAATTTCACGGACATTGTTCTACCGGTTTCGCATCGCGCCTGTCTGCGGGAGCCTTCATACCAAATGCCTATTGTTTGTGTAAAGACAGACCTTCAGAAATAGTAACGAAACTGTTCTATTACAGTCAACTCATCAATATCCAATAGGCGAATGATACAGCTAATAGCGACGCACGATACCGAAATTATTGATTTTGACTACTACTTCAACTGCGATGATTTGAAGTGGAGTCGGACAGTGTTGAGTAATAAATATTTGTAGAGATATTTAACTTAGACAATCTAGATATTTAATTTAATTTATATAATTAAATATTTCAGAGTCGCCATCGCTATTCAGCTCGCCTATTTATCGTGACCGGAATTGCACACTGTAACCGATGTCAATACAGCATTCATACAAGGTAAATAGGTACTATACGCTCTGTGCGCTGCAGTCGCTGTCAGGTGAATGTTCAGGTTCGTAGCGAATGTAGGCGTTGTGCAGCGTCAGGCCGGGCGGCAGCTTGACGTCGCGGAAGTAGCGGTGCCGCCGCGCGTCCTTCGCCGAGATGCGCTTCACTGGGTCGTACACTAGCATCTTTTGGAGCAGGTCCATGCCCACCTCGTCTAGATTTTGTACCTGAAGAGAAACAAGACGTTGTATTGCACTAGTACTTATTTTAGACTAGCTTGTGTCCGCGATTTCGCCTGGAGACGCTTGCGGACTTCAGAATTGGGTCCAGAGAGAAATGCAAATAGATATATAAGCATTGGCACAGTTTAATAGATTTGTATTAGGGTGTGTCCAAACATAAAGCGGCATTCGAGCGCGGCTGCCGCGCGCGGCTTGCCGCGCTATGATTGGACGATTGCCGCGCGCGGCAGCCGCGAGCTACCTGCCGCGCGCGACGATCGCCGCGAACGGTGTTAGTGTTGGTTCGCCAGTGGTTGTGTGTGGACGGACGTATTTTATCAAATAAAATGGATAATGAAACAGCAATTCGTCTTATTGAAATTTATGGCTCCCATAGTCCATTATGGGACACTAGACGTAAAGAATATCACAATAATAATGTGAGAGAAGATCTATGGGATGAAATAGCAAAAACGTTCGTACAACCAAAAGCAGCTTTAAAATTGAAAATGAAAAGTCTTTTGAGTTCTTATAGAAGGGAGAGAAACAGAGAAAAAACAAGTAATGTCACC
Source organism: Xanthia togata (assembly GCA_963853775.1). NCBI lineage: Eukaryota > Metazoa > Arthropoda > Insecta > Lepidoptera > Noctuidae > Xanthia > Xanthia togata. The sequence continues at coordinate 17,725,181 of OY970809.1, forward strand.
GGTTGTGGTAAGTTTAATCTTATTACATTTTATAACAGTAGGTACTTATTAATAAATCTCTGGCTGTTTACATTTTCACTATACTAATTCTTAATTATCTCTAAACGCGTGGACCGAGTTACATGATTCAAACTGATAAAATGGTTTTAGACCTAGACCTTTTATTTGACACCGTAATCGTTAAGATATCTCAACAAACAAAAAATCTAATTTTCAAGTTACCCTCGCGATTATCCAACATGTATGAAATGCGTAATTCAATTCTTTAATAAGACACAAAATCAGCTTATGTTTTAGTTATTTTAATGTTCTTTTTTCTGTTGCAGGTAGAAACAAGGCCTATAAATCTAAATGGTTTGCTTATGAAGCATTTAGTTTTTTACATGACAGGAATAACCCTATTGATGCAGTGGTAAGTACCTATTTCTTTTATATTTTTATTAGACTATAGCTTTCCGCCAGCGGCTTCGCCCGCGTGGTCTGGTTGTTTTTTATAAATTATAACCTAATGTTACTCAGTGAAGATGTAGCTTTGTAATAGTAAAAAAAAAATCAAAATCGGTCCAGTAGTTTTTGAGTTAAATCGTAACAAACAAAAAAATCTTTCCTCTTTTTAATATTACTTTAGATGTAACGGCCATATTATACATACAGCCCGCATACTGCAAAATCTATGAGATCAAATAATGCTAAGGGGCTGTTTATTAATTTTGGCCATTTTTAACCTAAGGTTATGCAATTATTTAATATCTTTCTTGCCAATCAATTGATCCGTTTGTCATAAAATATCTTGACAAAAAAATACGAATATCAGAAGGAGTGGTAATAAATTGATTTGGAGTAAAGGTAGCTGTTTCAATCGTCGAATCATTTGTTTTTTTTAATAAAGAGTCTCTGCGAAGAAAGTTATGCAAGTGAACAGTAGCTAGAACTATGGTTTTGGCTGATTTTGGGCTTAAAATCATTGTACTTCTCAATACTCTAAATTTTGCCGACATGATTCCAAAAGCATTTTCTACTACTCGGCGTGCTCTTGATAGTCTATAGTTGAAAATCCTTTCTTTTGACCCTTTTGGATGAATTCCTGCAAATGGTGTCATCAAATGTGTGCTTAATGCAAAAGCTTGATCTCCTAATATTACATATGGTATTTTAGTTATGTAGGGTATTTGTAAAATTTCTGGCGCTGGTACATTAAGTTGATTATTTTCTACCTTTCGATACAATTCGGAATGTTTATAAACTCCTCCATCTGAAATTCGACCTTGGCTTCCTATGTTAACATACATAAAATTGTAGTTTGCGTCTACTAATGCTAATAGCACGATACTAAAGAACTTTTTATAATTAAAATATTCAGTGCCGCTACGAAAAGGAGCTTGAATAGTTATGTGTTTTCCATCTAACGCCCCAATAGTGTGCGGAAAATTCCATTTTTCCTCGAAGTCTTTAGATACTGCTTTCCAATCTTGCTCTGACACTGGTAGCTGAAAAAAAAATTAATAACGTTTTATTTATTTTGTTTCAGGATTGTGGCTCACCCTCAGAGCCGGGTAATACAGAACAAGCTATTCCGGAACAAGGCATTTCAGAACAAGGCACTTCAGAACCAGGAACTTCGGAACCAGGAACTTCGGAACAAGGCACTCGAGACCAAGATACAAATACCAAGAAGCCAAGAAAAGAAATGCCCGCTAACAAGAGGACATATCAAGAGTCAGAGTATGATGCTGAAAATCAAATGATAGAAGAAGCATTAGAAGTAATGCGAAAACAAAATGACAGTAGTAATGATCCTTACGTTGCTTTTGGCATGCACATAGCAGCCGAACTAAGAAAATATGATGCCACTATGTTTACGAGAGTCAAACATTCAATAAGTACTATACTATACGAAGCTGATATGGAGCTCCTCAATCAATCATCAACACAAGAATATAACGCTGAAAACAGACGAGGATATTTCACTTCACAGTTTACCGATCTTGACTCATCATCTTCTAGTAACATGGGTACTGGCCTTACGCAATTGATTCACGATTTAGACACGGATGTAGATTAATATTGTGAATTAGTTGAGAACAACTGTGATTGACGTATGATGATTGTGTTGTATTTAATTACTACTTAATTATGAAAATAAATAAATAAAAAATATAAATTAAAAATCTGTAGTTTAAAATATTTCACCAAATAATAAAAATAATATAAGTAATAAAGTTCATAATAATTTACCTGTACCATGTCCTTAAGACCTCTCACTATGGCATCGCACACTTCTGGAATTATTGTTGATATTGTTTGCTTTGATACGTGAAACGTGTATTGTAGGCTGGAATAGGAGTCTCCTGTAGCCAAATAACGTAACGTTATTGCAAGTCTCTCCTTCGACGTTATTGCCGTTCGCCAGTGAGTATCCATTTTTTTAATAAATGGTTCTACCAATGTATGTATGTGTTCGAATTCTTCTAAAGATAATCTTAAAAACTGTGGCGTTCGGTAGTTGATTTCGTAATAGATCCCTTCCAGATTCTTTGTCCTTTGTTGAAAGAGTGGTCGCATCCAACACTGCCTTTTTTTAATACACTTTCTTTTATTCCTTCTTCTACGTAATTTACGAATAATAAGCACAGCAACAACACACGCGGCCGCTTTCATTGTAGTTTGAATACGAAATAAAGAGCGCGGCGTGTCTCGGACATGCCGCGCAGCACTGCCGCGCAGAAGGTTTAAACTAGGCGCGCGGCAAATTTGTGTCCCGCGAATGCCGCGCGTAGCTGCCGCGCACCTTGCACGCCGTGTTTGGACACACCTTAAGGTGAATAATTCCGTAATACATTATTTTTGTGGTTGTACTATAGGTAACCTCTGCCTGACCCTTCGGGAAATACTGGCGTAGTGTTATGTAATGTATTATGTTACATTGTTTTCATATAAAGGTGTGTCCAAACATTGAGCGGCAAGAGCGCGGCAGCAACACGCGGCGTTTGCAGGAAACATTTCTGCCGCGACTAAACCGACGAATGTTTGCGCGGCAGTACTGCGCTGGACATCCGAGACACGCCGCGCACTGATTTATATTATTCTAAAATTGCTACTGAAGGACTAAGAAAACCCTTCTTAGCAATTTTCGAATAAAATTACAGCCTTATATGAGGTTTTATACTTCTTGTTGGCTCTAAATGCGGAGACTACTGACTTGCAACGTTTGTTTGTTATGTATCAGTCACTAGCTGTGGCCCGCGACTTCGTCTGCGATCCAGGATGAAAATTAGCCTATGCCCTTCTCCGGTTCATGGCCTACCCATGTGCCAAATTACATCCAAATCCGTTCAGCCGTTTTAGCGTGAAAGCGTAACAAACGAACAAACTCACTTACGCATTTATAATATTAGTTAAGATGTATCTTTCGAGGCGAGCTTGGTTACAATACGGCGATACACAAGATGCGGCCAACGCTCGCTTCGAGTACATGAAATTTTCGTTTCTCATATTTCCGTTTCAAAGAATTTCACAGCCGACAGTGAATGGAGCATCCGGCGCTCGCATCGAGCGGCTCGGCTCGCTGAACTGACTACTGTCAACGCGTTACAAAAACTACATACAAACAAACTTTACGATACATTACAAACAAACGTTGTAAGTCAGTCTCCGCCCTAACATACGCAGGAATACGTCCGGACACAATTACTGAAGAATGTTTAAAAAAAAATATTGCGCGGCAAAGTAGTGAGAAGCGTTCGCGCGCGGCAGTTTTCTAATCACAGCGCGGCAGCCACGCCCGCTCAACGTTTGGACACACCTTGACTCTGTTGGTATTGGTTTACACGGCGCACGTCAGTAAAGCACCCAATCCAATCGGCGTAATATTTTCCGACTACTTCAACAATCATCGTTGTTTCAGGCAATTGACACAAAACCCTTAATGAATTATACACCTAAACCTTCCTCATGAATCACTCTGTCCATTGGTGAAAACCGTATGAAAATCCGTACGGCAGTTTTTGAGTTTATCGAGTTGAGACAAACAGACGAGGCGGCGGCGGGGGGATTTTATTTTATAATATGTAGTGATGTATTTGGATTGCTCAGATTCAGCAAGATCTATATTAAAAAGTGTTCAATCTTGTTATGGGGTACTTTTGCATAAGTTTTACTGCAGACAATTTTATTAAGCAGCAACGAAATTTCATGTCAAGGAGCCTTTCTTCAAATATACCAGAGAAATACTGAGTTTTAATAGAAAAAAGTGTCCATATTAAGATCTAAATAAAATTATCAATGTACTAACAGTACTCACATGATTATGTAGGTTGAAAGTAGTCCAGTTAGGGAATGTAGGTTTGTAGTCTGGTAGTGATGACACTCCCGGCCAGATGTCTTCAGTAGGAGTGCGTAGCATTCTGGAAAGAAAAATACATTATAGTATTTAAAAAAAAAGGAGGAGCTCGTGGCTAAGTAGTAACTGCCGCACGGGTCGATCCATCAGGTTAAGCTACGCTTGCCTGGGTTGGTCTGTGGATGGGTGACCATCTTTACATAACGAGACTCCTCCGTGCCTCGGAAAGCACGATAAGCCGTTGGTCCCGGCTGTCATTCGTGGATCTTTGACAGTCGTTACGGGTCGTCAGAAGCCCGAAAATCTGACAACCAGTCTTACCAAGGGGTATCGTATTACCCAGTTACTGGGTTGTGGAGGTCAGATAGGCAGTCGCTCCATGTAAAATACTGGTATCCAGCTGCATCCGGTTAGACTGGAAGCCGACCCCAATATAGTTGGGAAAAGGCTAGGCAGACGATGATGATTTAAAAAAAAAACATTTAAAAAAGGCTCAGAATTTCTCTGCTTTATACATTTTTAGATAGCAGAAGTTGGGAAATTAAATACATATTTTACCTGAAGATGCGGAACAGTTGATCAATCTCCGAGTCTCCTTGGAACAGAGGCTTCTTTGAAGACATCTCTGAGAATATGCAGCCAACTGACCACATGTCAATGGGGCAAGAGTACCTGAAAATAATTGTTATGATTAGTTCAATTATATTCTCATTTTGCCAGTGGTAATGTTGTAAAACCATGAAACCTAGCTCCATTTTTAGATATCATTTTAATAAATTGCTTAAAACAATGATGAATGGATGCAAGTTATTATTAGTGACCCGACAATTATTTATTTTACCTCGATGGTCCTAGTTTATCAATTATAACTTCTAGTTACAGCTATAATATGTAAGCGGGCACGCCCTCTATGCTTGGAGGATTTATTTTCTTTTTTAAAAATTGTTTACGTTTAGTTATTTTTATTTCTGCTTGAGTATAGTTCTCGATGTTTTTTGTTGGTATATTGGCGTGTGCTAGCTGTCATATGGCAATTAATTTATAATTTAAATTATGTTTTGCGTGATGTAAAAATCTTGCATACTATTGTATAGTTTTTTTTTTTTTTCTAACTAAACAGACAGCTGTGCTGCTGGGAAGTTTGTTGCGCCACTTCTTCTTCCCAGCAAAAGCACTAGGATGTGGTGAAGGGTGGGGGTTTTTTGGGGACTGTCTTATGTAATTTTGATGTTTGAAAAGTGCTGATTCTCAGCCTAGTTTGAATAAATGACTTTTGAATTTTATTTCTCAGTAGCAGCATGGAGTATGGAGTTGTGTCCAGTTATTGGCAATAAGCACTTAAGCATAACTGGCAAAATGTGGGTTTACTATATGTAGGTAGACCTCTGCCTAGCCTGTCAGGGAAAACGGGCGTGATGCGATGTGTCGAAGTAATTTTATGTTTCTAGAAGTAGTTAAAAGCAGGGGCAACGAGTATCAACTGAATTATTCTGTTAGTTGGCTCACCTCTGGCTGCCTAGCAAGACTTCCGGAGCTCTATACCACAGAGTGACCACCTCATGAGTGTACACTCTCACAGGCACTCCAAACGCACGGCCCAGGCCAAAGTCAGCCACCTGGAATAGCCAATCATAATCATATTAGTATAGTGAAAACGTCATTAGACAAATGTGTAAAAAAAAAACTTGCATTAGCAAGGTAAAATATTTGAATTTCAATACAAAGACACATCAGCAAGTCTGTTGCTTATTTTAAAGAAGAATCTTGAATTCAGAAATAATGAATAGAGCAGCTTTTAACACACAAAGGTTGATTTCGGGACCCATCTATTCCATTTTTGAAGTGAACTCACTCTATGGGTAATTTTTTTCATTTAGTTTATTTGGGGAATAGTAATAGCCATGACCTACACAATATGGTAGGCCGTTTGATAATAACATAAAACTTACTTTGATAATTCCAGTCTTGTCAATGAGCAAGTTCTGTGGTTTGAGATCCCTGTGCAGTATCCGTCTCTGGTGGCAGTAGAGGATGGCATTGTTGATCTGGTACAGGTAGCTCTTCACCACGGATGGGTCCATGAACTGTAACCACAGGGATGGTGTAGATAGAAAAGTAACCGAAAAAAAAATCTGTACATTGGGTAATCATTTATGCATAAAGTTCAGAATTGGCACTTTTTGAACATGAATGTTGCAAAAGACTGCCTAAAAATGCCCATCCGTTACCAGTTCTTCCTAGTGTTTTAGCAATAAATTCAATTAAGGGAGTAATTTCATGTTGTTTTGTTACTTTAATGAATAGAACTTGATTGATTTCATGTAAATAGTAATCTAGAGTTTAGCTAGGGTCCATTTTCACATTCAAATCGAATTGTTAGAAAATTGGGGTACATACTTTTCCAGATCCAAGCGAGTCCATATATTTCTTCAAGTCCATGGAAAGAAACTCGAAGATTAGGTAAAGTCGGCTTTCCTCCATGAGCACATCTTCCAATTTCACTATGTTAGGATGGTTGAGCTCCTTCAGTAGAGAAATTTCTCTGCAATGATGAAAGAATGCAATAGGTTATGTTGTGACTTGCAACATGGAATTTTTTAGGATTTCGGAAGAGCTCAATATGTAAAACGATTAGATAATGTAAAATAAAAGAGTGACATCTCAATTTACCTGATCGCTGTGGACGGGATGCCTTCATCTTCAGACTCCAGGCGAATTTTTTTCATAGCCACAAACTGCCCAGTTATTTTGTTTTTTCCTTTGTACACTACACCATAAGTACCTTCACCGATTTTCTCGATTTTGAGAAAATCATCCATCTTGGGGCAGGGAATTTTGTTAGATTTTTAGGCAAAACTGTGGGAAACTTTCTCACTAAACCTACGAGGTTTTCCAAAAGTACTAACACATCGATAACTGATAAAAACAGATAAGAAACAGATTATTTATTAGGCGTTAGTATTATAATCATCTACCTATTACAATAAAACTAAATACGAATTTGTTTACTGGTAAAATAGCTAAAATATCGTTAACGTTTCACAACGACTTTCAAACGTAATTTTTTAAACTATTTGAATTGTTTATACCCATGTCAACTTTTTTTCTCGTTATTGTCTATGAACTTTCAATCGTGTTCCGAAGACCCAAAAGACTTTTAGCATAATCCACGAATTTATTTATGAGTTAACATTATGTATTGCTACAAGTATACGTCCATTACATTTTCTGATCTGGAACGCACCGCATTTCATCATAGACAATAAAAAATACATGGACAAAAGTTTCTACAAGGAAGCGTCTACACAGAATACATTTTTTTCTTGTACTATTAAAATCACCTATTTATTACTATGCGTTTGCACTGGCGAAACATTCACAACAAAACATGTTGAAATCTTTAGTTTCTGTCAAAGTTCCATACAATATTTGACAGTAACTAGAGATTTCAACATGTTTTTTTGTGATGTTTCGCCAGTGCGAACGCACAGTTACACTACTTATATAACTTGATCTCTGCGACTTATGTCAAACTGACATTCCTTGGGTAGGAACATGGAACTAGTATGTTTCATGGGTAGGAATTCATCATTGACATTTATAGGAATTCATTAATTAGGTCAATGGGGCATCCATTGACACAAAAACAAAAATAAAACAAAACTTATGGACTTGGCATACCTACAATAAAAACGTGCCATACCTAGTACCTACACTTTACTGAGAGGATAAAATGGCGTCTACTAGGGCAGCCCTTATCGATATTTCTATGTTATAATATTGATAAAAGATTGTGAGAATGTTTTCATAATGTCACAGTACAATATTTACGGGTAAAAATACCTACTCCAAGTTTTCTAACATATGCCTTTCATTTGTTTGTTTAAAATTTAATTGCTTCGTCATTCTTTCGCGGCTATTTATTGACCTTGTATTCTGTAACTGATTTCACTCCATTGTATACTATAAGCAACAAGTTCATCTCGTTGCCGATATATCTATTTACATATATACACAGTATACATATAGCTCATGGGAAGCGTGCGATGACGATGACGCGAGTTTCATGCTTTTTGCTCACCCAAAAAGTGCTCAACGCGCCTAAAGAAGTTTTCACTTCACAAAAACTATCGGGCAGTTGCCCGGCAGACACGACACCCATCTGGGTCAGAGGGTCCTCCCTTTTCTATAGAGGATGAATGAATTTTACACCCTGTTCCTCATACCTCTAAAAGGTGGCTCCGCCAATAGCCCGCAGATGGTAATTTTTAAATGAAATATTATAATTTATATTAGTATTATTTTATCATTTTATCTTTGTGTAAGTATCTCATTTTTATCAACATACAAATTTGAAATTCACGGATAATGAAAATTGGCGGAGCCACCATAATTAATATTTTTGATGCTAAGTTTCTAACACGCAAATGATTGTGGGTTTTAATTAAAAGTCAACACTAATTATAATAAAGTTATATTTAAGGAAATCAATCTCATTCAGTTCTGAACAATACAATGTTGTTCAGGTAATTTCTATGTGATATTCTTTCAGTAGATTTCTTCCCATAATATTTGTATCTCAAATTCGTGTATATCTCTTTTACATTGTGAGTTTGTCTGATTTTGATCATTCTCATTTAAAATGCCAGACATATTTGTCCAAATCGCAGGCTGTAAACAAGCAAAAAAATTATTAGTATTTTTATTGTTTCTTGATTTTATTAATATAATTTTTAATTGATCTTAAGTCTAAAGACCACATTCAAACACATTCTTTACATCACTCTTTGTTTCCATTAAACTAATATTGCAAATGAGGACATCACCATCATTTTCAACACCAGCCACTAGAGAACCATGTTGGACAAATTTATAACATGTTACTTACCAATAAGGTTCGTGAAGGTAAAGCATCGTCACATAATGTTACTTTATTGAGTATCCGGTTGAAACATGATTCTTCAAAGTGAAAAGAACAAAAATATGAACAGTTGTTAACATCTTTAAATTTTCCACACCAATTGTTTTTTCTTTTTTCGCAGGCAACCTTGAAAAAAAAAACCCATAAAATAGCATTATCGATAAATAAAATGTCTAAATGCACTACTCTATCTTCAATAACAAGAAAATGATTTCGTGAAGTAAAACTGTTGAAAATAATGGCAAAAGGGAAATTATGAATGCTTTACTGTTGAAGCTCTTCAACGAATGCAGAATCTTTTGTTTATCGTCTAAATCTAAAGATATTTCAGCTGAAATTTATGTACGTACTGGTGCAAAGTTATTTTCGGGTGATATCCGCTTCTTTTGATGCCACATCCGATTATATTGCAATTGGGCATCTTACTATTGATGATTTCCACCATAGGGCCGAGTTTAAACGCAATAACACAGCAAATATCTCCAAAATTCACAAATTTTAACCACAACTCAAGATCATTTGACAGTTGACGTACCCAACTTTGGTACCAAACAGCGAGAGGATAAAATGGCGAACCGGCCGCAAATAGGTATTTCAATGACTAGAAAATGTAGGGTTGCCATTATAGTAACTGTCAAAAACACTGTTATCCTTTTTCACTTAGGCAAAATTATTTAAGTTAAAAAGAGATAGCAGTATTTTTATGATTTTGGCGTCGATATGTCTCGTATTTGTATAACTGTTTTTTCTATAGTCAAACATTTCAAGTCCATAATAATATATGTTTTATAAGTCAATGGTATGCCCATAAAGTAGGTATGACATATTTTATATGCTCTGTGGTATGACATTGAGAGTTACTGCTGTTACTGCTTGTACTATAATGAAATCATAGAGGAAAGTAATTGTATGAAATTCAGGACTTCATAGGCGGTGATTTTACTGACTGCTGTCGCAGAGATCAAGCTATCACAGAGTACATTTTATATTGCAAAGCTCTTTTATGAAATATAGCGACCCGCCCCTGCTTCACACGGTATTTGTGCAGACGCCAGCATATCAACCTACTACAATCTGTCATATTTCTTTAATGGGTTTTCAACTTTATGACTTAAGCATATAGTTCAAAGTAGATTGGGAAAATTTGACAGTTTCGGGTAGGTTGATGTGCTAGCGTCTGTACGCCACACAACTATAGGCAAGCGTCAAGCCACGCCTTCCTTGTAAAATTGACTTCCCCTTTTCACCCCGTGAGAGGTGGATTTTTGGAAAACTGATACCTACACGTTGTTCTTTATTTTCGGTCTTATAAATACGGAGTTTCGAGTTAATCGAAACGCGCGTTAAGATTCTTGCATACAAACTTTGACAGCAACAATAGTATTTTTTTTAAATTACTCTTTAAATATAGGTCTAGAGAACCCTTCGGAACCCTTCGTGTGCGAGTCGACACACACTTAGTTTTTTCGTTTAAGTATTTGAAGATAGATAAATTATTATCTATCTTTTTTTTATATAATAATATAAAATATAATTACCTAGATTGATTTCATTCGTCCATGATAAGGTTCATGAATTCAATGTTCATTCATGGCAAATGGCCATGGCATGGCATGGCAGGTCAACCGTAACTGTCAAATTTTACCATTCAACTTTAAACCTTAAAACCACTTGAGTAATAAATTTGAAAATCAATTAAAGTAATTTGACAGATTGTAGTAGGTTTATGTGCTTGACGTCTGTACCTACATCAAATTATTATTTTCTTTATGAGAATACAATAATCGCAAAACATAGTCATATCTATAAAGTACCTAAGTATTATTTAATAAGTAGGTAAGTACAAAGTAGTAACTATTATTAGTATAGTACCGACTTCAAAAACAGGAGAAGGTTAGGTATGCATTCGAAGAATTGGAGATACCTATCGACAGTTTGAACCTGCCGTAATTTAAAGAAATTACGTACCTATTGATTTCAAGTACTTTCGAGCTAACGTTTTCGAGCAAGTACCTATTATTCGATCAAACGTCATTTGATTTCAAGTACGGAATCCCACACTTAGGTACAGTAGCAATGGCTTTTATGTTGACAGTTCATCAACATTCATTGCGTTATGCGTTGGTGAGGAGACAAATTTATGAACATAATTATGAAGCAATGGATTAGCAATATCATTCTGATTGTGATTGAAACTGAACGATTTTCCTATTCCCTTACGTCATTAAGTCACTGAAATGAATTTGATATTATTATACCTACGAGGAGTTTTCAGGAGGAGCTCGTGGCTAAGTAATAACTGCCGCATGGGTCGATCCATCAGGTTAAGCTACGCTGCTGGGGTTGGTCTGTGGATGGGTGACCATCTTTACATACCGAGACTCCTCCGTGACTCGGAAAGCACGATAAGCCGTTGGTCCTGGCTGTAATTCGTGGATCTTTGACAGTCGTTACGAGTCGTCAGAAGCCCGAACGTCTGACACCAGTCTTCACAAGGGGTATCGTATTTACTCAGTGGGTTTTGGAGTTTTCAGGAAGGTTCCTTTTTATTATTAACTAGCTGCTGACCGCGGCTTCGCCCGCGTGGACTCTATTTTTTATTTTTAAATTAAAAGTAGCCTAAGTTACTCCTTATAACATCAGCTATTTGCCAGTGAAAGTCCCGTCAAAATCGGTCCAGCCGTTGCGGAACAAACAGGCACACACACAAAAAAAAACTGCTGTTCCATACATTTTCTCCGCGTACTTATGTATTGCATTTTTCTATGAAACAGCAGTTAAAAAAAAAACGACGAAAAATTTCAACACAGGGGGGGTTCAGAATCATGTACTGAATCCATGGTAACAGTTTTCGCGTCGATTTCCCTGCTACCCTGTATACTTTCTGGCTTAAATAAAAATAACCTATTTTATTTATCGAATCGATGTACTTAACAGTAGGTACGAGTATTAGGGGCAAAACTACAGAATTGTATGACGATAAAGAAAATTCTGAGGTAGAAAATGTCATCATAAAAACGCACACGAGTATTAAATTGCCAATTTGTACTGAACAATTGAAATTGTTTTTTTTTCTTTCAATTTAACATATTTATTTAATCAAAATAATTACCATTATTATCTATACATTGCTCCCATAAGGTCATTTATGCCTTTGCGACAGAACTCTCGTGATTTAGATTCGACAAACTGTGTGAAAGCATTTTGTACTGCCTCCTGAGAAGAAAACTTATTCACGTAGAAAATTGTCCAAATCACGAAATAAATGGTAGTCCGTTAGAGCAAGGCCTGGCGAATACGGAGGGTCACGAATGGTTTCTAATTGCAGTTCCTGTAGAGTTAAAACGGTTTCTCGTGCTGTATAAGGTCTCGCGTTATCATGGAGCAATAATGGTGAAGATCGATTCATGAGTCGGGGTTGTTTCACTGCTAGTTTTGCTATCGTTGTTTGGAGTTCGGCACAGTAGACATCTGCCGTTATTGCTTGACCAGATCGGAGAAAGCTATAGTGAATAACACTATACTGAGACCACCAAACAGTTTACCTTTTTATTGGTAAGCTTTGCTTTAGGTCACTGGTGCGGCGTTTGACCTGGGGTCAGCCATTGCATTTTTCGCTTACGGTTATCGTAAAAAATCCACTTTTCATCACATGTCACAATTCGATCCAATATTCATTCATTTCTGTATCGATTCAACAAGGCAACACAAGTTTCAACACGCGTTTCTTTCTGTAGATCAGTCAAATCATGAGGCACCCATTTCCCATATTTTTTTTATTTTATTGATTTGACGCAAACGAGTCAATATTGTTGGTAAGGTAACGTTAAAACATGCCGCTAATTCCTGAGTAGTTTGGCTCGGATCGGCTTCCACTATCTCTAACTACTACTAACATGTATTTATTTATTTAAAACTCTAAGACTATCATTACAGGAGCTTAAACCTAATGCGATAGCTAGGCCTATTATTATAAAATTAAATGTACATTAAACTATATAAATATTTACAATTAAAACTCTAGACATATAAATGAACACAAAATTAAAACTAAACAATAATATCTTATTCTACACTTTCTAAATATTCTTTCACTCCTCCGTCGTACATACACAATCAATCAATTAAAAATAAAAAATCTTTATTCCCATTCGTAACATAATACATATAAAATTACCTTTGCGAGTTCACTAAAGTAACACGAAAAAATGTCTAACCTATTCTGGATTTCGTTCACAGTACGAACTGCTCGCGTGAGAGGTGTTTTGGCCAGCAGTTTGGTTCTGGCAGTTGGCACAGCCAGCAGTGGCGGGCGCCGCCGCCTCCACACGTATCGGTCCGGAACAGAAAACCGCAAGCACTGCAGCACTCCCGGATTGTGTTCCTTGCCCCGGAGTAATTTAATTAAATATACGACGAGAGTGAACTGTCGTCGCACCCTCAACTCATTGTACCCGACCATGCCCAGTACAAACAGGGTGGGGTACATCAGCGGGTACAATGGATAAACCCCGTACAGCCTGAAGTACAAGTGACGCGTGAACTTGTTCTGCACGCGCTCCAGCATGACAGAGTACTTGGCTTCATGTGGAGCCCATATGACAGCACCATACTCCAAGTGACTCCTGACTAGAGCGTCGTATAATACCCTAATAGTCGTAATATTAGTGAACCCCTGTGACTGCCTAAGTACAAAGCCGAGGTTTCTGTACGCTTTCTTACATATTTTAATGATATGCTCGCGAAACGTAAGATCTGGAGTAAGATGTACCCCTAGATCACGCACTTGTGTTGTGTAACCGACGTGTAACCCACTCATCCAAAATTAGTCCGCGAAAACATGCAAATACCCGGTACTGAACTTTATCTTTATCTTAGTTATCACACATCAAACATTAAATAGATCACATATTTAAGATCATGTTCCACATAACTAGATAATTTATCGGTATTGATATAATTTGTGCTGAAACAGCGATTCTGTCACGTTTGTGTGCCGCGGCCGAGCTGCGCGTGCGGCGTCCGGTCGTATCAATGAGATCTAATGATAATGATCACAATATTAAGGTAAGGGTCGCGAGGTTAGGATTCATTTGGAAGGCATGTGAGCTCACACAATGTGGCGGTGGACAGTTTTATTGTGCCTTATTTTTTACGGACATGTAAGTTATGGTTTTATTACTTTTTACATATTTTATTTGATAAAATTGGATACTAGGATTAGGTTTTCACATTGACCTGATAGTATACAGTCTCTTCTTTTGAAGTCGGGTTAAAATAACGACTGTTTTTCCATTGGTTACTTACCAATTGATCGGGACATCACCGCTCCTACGGTGAGTCTGCACGGGTAGTTACGAGTACCCGTAATAGCAAACTTAATTACAGAAGAAAAACAACCTGGCGAACATTTTCCCAACTTTGTTCGGGTCGGCTTCCAGTCTAACCAGATGCAGCTGAATACTGGTATTCAATATTGAGCGACTGCCTATCCGACAGTAAGTAGAGGTACCGTGCAACCCAGTTACTGGGTAACACGATACCTCTTGGTTGTCAGACTTTTGGACTTCTGACTACCCGTAACGACTGTCAAAGATCTACGAATGACAGCCGATAAGGGAAGGGTCTCGATATGTAATGGATGGTCACTCATCCACGAACCGGCCGCGGCAAGCATAACTTACCTTTGATCAAACGGTAACTACAAAATGCAGATACTCGTATTAATATTTGTATCCAAAAATTCAAAATTCCTTTATTCAAACTAGGCTGAGAATCAGCACTATTCGAACGTCAAAGTTACATACATAAGACAGTCCCACAAAACGCCTACCCTTCACCACTTCCTAGTGAAACAAGATGTGATGTTATGTTAATATTTGTGCTTGTTTTATCACTGTGCAGCTCAGCTCGGTGTCTGCTCACTACACCACGCAGACGTTCAGACCCATTATAGACAGATAATTGGGTCCTGAATTGACTCCTGTAACAATCGGGTTACAAGAAATGTTGATTATTTTTTAAATATAAAACCATTTTAGATTTACATTTTGGCTTTATTCCCAACTACGTTATTTTTACAGACATCATCACAACCAGTAACAGACGACAACGAGAATGCCCGCCAAGCTCGCCAGTTGGATTTCGGCGAGTGCTGCCCCTGCCCGGGCCCTGGGCAGGGCTTCGCAGTACAGGAGTCTTCCATGTCCAATAATGGCGATTCCATGTTTGCCCGAGCAAGGGACATAGACGACTGCCCGTGCAGGCCTCGAAGCTCTGACTCAGAGGGAGCCTCGTCAATCTTCTTTCCTACTTCAACGCGCTCTGATGGAAATTTTGTAAGGTATGATTTGTTCTTCTTTAATTAACAACAACAGGACTCTTTATTATATTTGATGAAATAAAAATGAAATGAATGATTTGGGTGTGTGTTGACGTGTACCATAATTGTCTACGTCTCTCTCTACGGGGATAAGCGTGATGTCTTTTGTCGGTCTTTGAGATTAACCAAAATAAAAATACCTATGAATGAGTGACTCGATAGATATATCTTTTCCCTTATGTAAAAGAAGTTTGCTGTTTGTCTTGTTATCTCTTGTAAACCCATTACCTACACTATAAATCATATAACTCTTTGTGTTCCATGTATATTTATTTATACTGTTGTGCGAGTTATAATATGTGATTTTTAAATTTATAATTTTTTACAGGTCCGTAGACAAAAAAGAAGACTTAAAGCCACTGTTACATCCAGAAGTTGATCTTGCTTCATCTGTTTTACAAACCTTGCGTGAAGCTACTGATGAAGAATATCGGGATGCTCTTGCAAGGGACGCTGCCAGAAGTAAGGCTAAGGTAGCTGAAGAAACTATATTTGGAGACACACTCCCTGAGGCAAGTAATGGTGATATAGTTACTATCATAGTTAATCCTAAACATGCTGAAAGTTTAGATGATGTCATACCTGAAGAATCCCATGTGCAAGAATCGCGTTGTGCACACGCACCGTTAGAAAGTGTAAGCACTAATCTCGACCAAATGCGAGTCGCTCAGAAGCCTCCTAGTTTGTTGCGTGAAATTTTCGGGCTACCAAGAATAAGCAAGCCTGCTGGAAATTTACATAGAAATGTAATAGACATGGATAATGGTGCTAGCAATATTCAAGAACACACGGTACATGTTGATAATGATCAGGTGACGAATAAGAGTGTACTAGGATTGAGAAAATACGCCCCATTCATTATGTTGGACAAAAACATGAAAGATAAATCAATAGATACGAAGAGCAATGTAGCTGTTGATACAAGTGCAATAAAGGTACCCGATTTCAAATGGCCTTCTATGAAGAATAAGTTGAAGGATTTGATAGCTAATAGAACTGCATCAGAAAGTAAAGTTAAAACAAATTCCTTGCCTTTAATACCTAAAATGAGATTAAATAACCCATTGTTTACGGTGAAAGGGAAAAAAGAAGAAGATCTGAGTTTGTCGCCAAGTAATATTCACGAACAAGCAAAGAAAAGCTTTTTCCAGACCAAGTCACACTTAGAGAATATTTTACAGAACACTAGGCCAGTTGATTTAAAAACCTTGTTAAAATTAAAAGATGTTGAGTTCGTTCCTTTAAAAGATATGATTCCTAAAACAGCAGATAAACCTACACTTAACAGGCCTAAACTTGCTTGGCCAGACATCTTCAAAAAACGAGATACTATGACATCGACTAATAACACCAGAAACCCAATAAGTGTGGCTAGAAGTACGGAAGTAATAGAAAAAGTATCAAAATCCAGTCAAGATGCTGAAGTAAGTCCGAGTAATGTATTTGAACAAATTGATGACGACAACTGTAACAATGGAGCATTTAAGACCACCGAAATAGATGGTAAAGACACTGAAGCTAAGATAGCCTCAACTGAAATAATAGACACGGGATCAAGTCCTTCTGAAATTGTAGAGATTGTCAGTGACACGAGCAACGACTTTGCTAACAGCCAGTCATATGAAGTACGTGACAATACCGATGACTGTAATATTGAAACTTTGCCAGTCACAGAAACTAATCTCCCGCAATCAATGGAAAGTTCTTTTGAAAATGAATCACAGGGTAATAATGAAGATGAACTTAATTTCGAAACTTCCGAAGAAATTACACCAGTTGATGCTAAAGCGGAAGATGACTCAGAATCTGAATTTGTATCAAATGACGAAGACTGTGTTAGTAATACTAACGATGCTGACTCTATAACTGATTCTAGTAATACTACAACAGATGTTTTGAAACCTAACGATACTGTTCTAGAAAAGGTTGACGATTTATTGGTGAACGAAAATACAGTAACAGAAGAGGATTGTAGCCAAGAACTACCCGTTAGTGATAATTCAAAAATCCTTGACATGAATCCATCGAAATTGTTAAAGCCAGTTTCACTGGATGAAACACTATCCACAATAAAAGAAAAAATAGCAAAACATGTAGAATATTTAAAGAATCCAAAAATTAACTCAAAAAACTCAAAAATTCTCGACTCGCCATCTTCAAGCAATATTATAGAAAACAGAGAATCTTCTCCGATTACAGATGAAAAACTAGATTCTGACTGTCAAAATGAAGAGTCCATTCAAGTTACGACAGTAAAATCAGACATCTGTAATGGTGACTTAAAGATTGTAAATGAACCTGATGATGATAAGGTGAGCATGCAAGATTTACAGAAATTATCAGATGGGATGTTACAAGAAGAACAAGAACGAGAATCAAAAACTTTGAACTGCAATGAATCAACAAAGGAAGTAACCGACCCTGATGAACTGATAGAAGTAAATAGTGCAGAAAATGAGAATATAGATTCTGTACAATCTGCAAATACTCAAAATGAGGTGATAATGGACCCACAAAATATTGTTAATATCGTTGATGAAAATGATAACGATGTAAAAAACTCTTGCAAAAGTAATTTAAAATTACCGAAAAAGGCATTTGAGCAAGAATCTGATGCAAATGTCGAAGCGAGTGAAGTTTTTATTAATAGAACACCTCAAAGCAATAAGGTTTTCACCTCACCACTTTTGTTGAACAAAGTTCGACAGCCAGACGAAAATGATTTTAGCTTTAATATCCCATTACCAGACATACAAGATATTAAATTGGACCCATTACCCACACTTGATGAAATAAAACTCAGGTTTACCAACTTGTTCGATAAACCTGAACGAGATGTAGAAGAACATTCGACATCAGAAGCAGCTTCGATGGTCGGTACGTCAAATATCTTAGCACCAATTATGTCAACAGACGCTAGCGCAAAATATTTCCAATCAATGCTACCTTTGACACTAGAAGACGTAGATTTTGATATTTTACAGCTGAAACCGCAATCATATCTATTCTCTAAAATTCCTAAACTCGACCTTCATTCCTTAAGGACAAAACTGCCATTTCCTACAGATTTACGCATGAAACCATTAAAGCTGCAATCCGCATTCAACGACAAAGGTGGTTTGATATCGGGTACTTTATCGCTAGGACAAAACAATCCATGGGAAATTTTCTTCTTTCCTGGTTTGGGTGATTTTGAGACCCAAATGAAAGCAAATACCCAGAAAATTGCGAAAACACTTCGTAAGCCTGAAATTCTGAGACATAGCCTAAAATCTAGCAAAGGAATAGGGGATTTATCTGATACTAAAAATAATTTGAGGAATATGCAACACTCGTTAGAATCTAAGTTAAGAGGAGCTACAACAAAACCGGTAAACTTACAGTCTTACGACTTATTGGAAGCCTTAACTAGGAATCACGAAGACGTTAATGACAAACTTCGAGCTCTACACTTTGATTTCAACGATAGACTTGAAACAATGCGAAACAATCTTTTTGACAAATCTATATTTGGGAGTGGTGAAGCACGCAGTACAAAATCTTTTAGCACTTTCAGTAACAAGAACAAAGATATAAACTTATCACTGAAAGCATCACAACCTCAATCACTGTCCAGCAGGAGTGAATCTAAGAAAAAATTAAAACCTCGCAGACTTGAGCAACAGAGAGAAACTAAATTTGGGACATCACACGGGCTAAAGAACAAGTTCAAGATGCCAACTGCCGCAAGCGTGCCAGTGCCAAGAACAATTGAGGTCCCTGAACTTAAAGCTACACTGATGAAATCACCAGGACTAGGAATACAAAGAGCATCAGGCGATAATCCTATCTTTCAAAATATAGGTGCTTCACAACCTAAGGAATCATCGATAACTTTATGGAAACAGGCTAGTAAGAAATTACCTATTACAAATACAAGATTAGGCAAAACTATTAACCCTTTCAAAGACAGTAAAATAAAGGTTTCGTTTTCAACAACACCCCGGCCTTCACTGTCAACTAAGTTACAATCTAGAAAACTATCAACATCTCCGTCACTTTCGCTAAACAGTAATTTAGGAAAAAATACAGGAAGACTGGGGCAGAGACTGGATTACAAAGGATCACCGAGTGAAATTAATGAACGTTCAATCATTTCACCCCCAATTTCGAGTCTAGATCGAAATAACCTAGAAAATTATGGCCAACAGAGCGAGAGTAGGCAAACAGGCGCATTTGATGTATCACTACAAAAATTTGGTGGTAGAAAAACTGTGGAAGCAAATACACAGCCTAAAATGAGTAAGGACTTACAGACTTGGCCTAAAGTTTCAGAAAGTGCTTTTCTGTCTAAGGTGAAAGAAGCTGTAAAAGCGAGGATGTTGAAAGTTAATTCCTCTGTTACATCTAAACAGGCAGACGGAAATTCTGTGAGTAAAAATGGAGAAGTTATTAACTCGAATACCGACATGGCACGATCTGCATCAAAGAACATTGATGTCATTGAAGGACAAGCGCTCAAAGAAAATGTTTCATATAAGTGTACAATGGTTTGTACTAAGGAATAAAAATACAAAATAAATATGTGTGAAGAACGACTAAAATTGAATGTATGTATGATTGAGATTAAATTATTGTAAGATGAGTTATTAATTTGTAAGTATAAGTATAAGTTTATGAGTATACCTAATAAGTATCGACTGTTTTGTACATATTTTTCTATGAATCTCGTGAAAAGATGTATATATTTAGATGTTTATACTTGATTTGTAAATATTTAAGTATAACAAAATACATCGTTTTAAAAAAACTTGGGTTTTATTTCCTGTTGTGTTGCCACGATTAAGTATAAAAATAAAAAAATAAGGGAAAATAATTCGCTGGTAAAGCAACAAACTCTCAAAAATTCGTCTGTTGCCTTCATTGGCAAGAAACTGCTGAATTAATTATAACTTGTTTACAGTTTTACTTTATTTATTAACGTACCACACAGCTGTGTAAACACAAACATGTCAAAGTATTATTAATTACATGAATATGTAAAATCTACAGCTTGTGCCATCACTAGAGCAATAGGGTCAATCGGGATGATGACAATTTTTTTTTGTCCGTCATGTAGATTATGAAAAAATAACGAACATGTACGTATTTTTTCTTTTTTTACGTTATCAAAAGATTACGGCGATACATTGAGTTAAAATGTGCCATGACGTCACTTGTATGTAGATTTTATACATACTTGTGACGTAGCGACCCCCACTCCCCAACTTTAATGCGTTTTAACGGAGTCATTTTTTATTAATATGATAAAGCAAAAAATACGTCTAATATTTTTCAGAGGTACTTATCATTTATATAAGTAGGCATTTAAAAAAAAACTGGTCAAGAGCGAGTCGGGCTCGCGCACCGAGGGTTCCGTACCATCCTACATAAATATTTTGGATGTGTTACTTTACGTACAGTTCTTCAAAAGTAGGATAGATGGACAGGCAGACCGAGCAACCGGCGAGTAGGTAGCAAGGAGGACATTTTGGTTGTGAACCGTGAATGTTTTTAAATTTTCATCGGCGAGGCCTATATTCGTCAGAGAATTTTAACACTGCGGTGTGAAATATTGCAGTTTTAGGTAAATAGGGGTAGGAATTTTTAAGAACCCCATCCAGTCCCTGTTCCAAGAAAAATTAAAAATCTTTCTTATTTGCAACATAGTTGGACAAACGTCATCAAAAACTATTCCAAATTTCAAGTTGATAACATTAGTAGTTCTTGAGATATCCAGCTGTGACAGACAGATGGACAGACAGACCGAGTCGCACCATAAAGGTTCCTTTTTACCATTTTGGTACGAAACCCTAAAAATCACATGAAGAGGCTAGAAAAAAAACTACGCAGATATTTATAGTGCACTGACGAGCAAAATAAAAAAGCCACTAGCGTATAATTAATTATTTCCGAAAGCACGCAAGATTGCTTATTCAATAAAAAACACATTTAAAACTGTTTTTAAGTTTTTTTTTACTTAATGTAGCTAACTTGTATGGTTTAGGAGATATTTAGATTTTTTTGGCACTTTGCAAGTGGCTTTTTTATATTGCTCGTCATTGTAGTTGTCAGTACACACTCATAAAAAGATGTTTTTTTTTAAATTCCTGTCACGCATTTAGTATTTTGAATAAGTACTAAAATTATGTAAATTATATTTTTTAAATATAACAACCTGTATATTATGAAAATAACAGATTATTATGATTAAACAAAAGAAAAAGAATATCGAAAGCCAATAAACATGGTGTCGCACATCAAACCACAATCCACCGCAAATAACACATGAGTACTTACTTTCATAATAAAACAGGTATACCTAAGTAAATCAGTTTAAAAATAACAATGATATTTAAGAGTCTATCGTGTGCCTTGATTGGAAGAATTTGTTTTCTAGTAATAGTTTTTGTGCCAGCAATAAAAGGTGGTAAGTAACGTGTGAAGTTTATCTTGGACATTACTGACGTTCGGTGTAGGAAAATCACATCGTGAGGAAACCTGAACTTATTCGAAATACTCTATCCTATCCTATATTATATTCTATCCTATCAATATATTTTGTATATTATAAATGTATTTTGTATATATTTGTAATCACGTTCTCGAAAACGGCTCTAACGATTCAGATGAAAGTTGCAATATAGGGGTTTACGGGGGCGAAACATCCATCTAGCTATGTCTCACGTCTAGGAAAATTTGTTTTCTTTTATATTTTCACCCGAGCAGAGCTCAGTTGTCCTTAAGACGCAGATATATGCCAGTGCCCTTTAGTGGTTAGCTTGCGTGTTCTGTACTGAGCTCGCGCAATGCGTCGTAAGTCCAGCCAGTAATGGACTCGCCTCGCCCATCAAGGAGCGCTGTCCCAAATTAGACGCATTATTAATTTATTATACATTAAAACAAAAGATATTTTAATAAAACACGTTTAATAAAAGATCACGAATCAAATTAACTTTAAAATGGTGAAGGTTTCAGAAAAAAAAACGTTTGATAGATTTGCGTTATTCTCAGTTTTTTATCCACGTTAGACATAACTTTACAAATTAATTTCACTATGTAATACATACATAATCTAAAATATTCCTGTATTAAGTTATTAAGAAAATGCATTAACACTACTCGCTTAGACGTGATCTTCCGTATAAAATCATTAAAAGTCGTATCGTCGCCTTAAGTCTGAAATCACCAACCCGTCCTGAGCAAGGATGGTGATCAATGCTAGTGCCTTCTGTGTATGAGAAGAGGCCAGCAGGCATGCAGTAGGTCAGTAATAGACTGGTAAATTAAGGTGTGGCAAGTTTTGTTTTCTAAGGCCCTACATAGATAGCATGAACGAGTGACAAACGTAACGTAAAATCATAAATTAGAACGATTTTTGAATCGAAGCACCTTAAAAATCTTAAAATGTTAATGGTTAAGCTCAGAACCGGATGTGAAAATTTGACGGTTTGTAGTAACCTGACCTGCTGATGTGTATACGTAAGGTGGTTCATTGTTATGTAAAAGAGCGCCTCTCGCCATCAAACGTAAAAGTTTGGCGAGTTTGAATTAAATAACACCTCTGTTTTATAATTTGATAAAAAAAAAAAAAAACTCAAAACAAAGTAAATACGAGTATTTTTATGTGCGGAACGAGTAATTTATACCAACTTCCAAAAAGGAGGTTGTAATATGTTCGTCTGTATGTTTTTTTTTAAATGTATGTCCATCAATATTTTCGATAATTGTGGATCGATTTTGAAAATTCTTTTTTTATTTGGTAGAAGAACCTTGCGTGGTTCCATATAAATTTTATTAACTTTGCTTGGGTAGTTTTTGAGTTAGCTACAATTCTCAAAACTCAAACTCAAACTCAAACCATTTATTTCAATTAAACCCTTTACAGGCACTTTTGAATTGTCAAAGAGTCAGTTAGTCAGAAAGTTGCCCATTCCAAAACGTAGATCTCTATGGAGAAGAACGGGCAAGAAACTCCAAGGACACTCTTTTAAATATAGAAATTACAAAATCCTGGGTACATTACTCTTGTTGATTCTATATGTGAGAACAATGTAAAAAAAAAAATATATATAAATCTATTTTATTTATTTATTCCTATAACAATTCGCATTGTGTTTGAATTTGTAGTACATTAATTAATATTTTACAGCTAAAAACAATACATTATGAATATCAAACAGTAAATTTCACTAAAAATAAAATCAATAACATAAATGATAAATTAATATGGCAATAGATTATAAATAGTAATTATATAAATTATTGTACATCTTATCATGTCAAATTCTTATAAATCTATTCTCCAAAATGCAAAAAATCTAACAATATCTTGAATGTATATTTAATGTCAAAAAGGTAAATTACTAATTATAAAAACTATTCACCATCATTTGTCACCAATTCAGCTACAGAATATAAACATTTATTCAACAGGAATGCTTTAAGTTTGGCTTTGAATAGTGTACCTTTGTAAATCAATGATCTTAAGTCAGTAGGCAACTTATTAAATAATTCTACTGCTTGGTATTTAGAGCAATGTTCAGCAATATTAAGTTTCGGCGCAATTTTATTTTTTATAACGTTTCTTCTAGTTTTCTCTCTAAGTTCACGTTCTTCCTGTGATTCGTGCTCGTGTATGTATTTCGCAAAGTGGCTGAGTAGTACTAAAACATATAAACTTGGCACTGTTAAAATACCTAATTGCTTAAAATATTCTTTACATGACTCTCGTTGTGGGATTCTGACAATCGTTCTTAATGCACGTTTCTGTAGTATGAATGCTCTTTGGCAATTATACCCGTAACTGCTCCCCCAAAACATAATGCTGTATCGTAATCTGGATTCTACTAATGCATAATATACAGATTTTAGTTGCTTAAGATTAATATCGTCCCTGAGGCTTCTTAGCGCGTAACAAGCTGAAGATATTGAGGAATCAATGGCGGTGAGCTCCTTTTTCCAATTTAATAGGGAATCTATATGAACTCCTAAAAATTTAACTTCGTTCACCAGGCAAATATTTTCCTTTTTAAGCTTGACATCTATGCTATCTTTGTTGCGTGACGTTGTTTTAAATAACATAACATAGGTTTTGTTTGGGTTTATTATTAAATTATTTGCTGTAAACCAAACAGAAAGATTATTTAAACACTTATTTACATTTTCTGTCAACTCATTTAATTTTGATGACCCGAGTATGGCGTTCGTGTCATCAGCAAACATTACAAGTCCTGCGTCGGGTTGGGTATTATTCATAAAATTTAGTAAGTCATTTGTAAAAATTAAATATAATATTGGTCTTAAGATTGAGCCTTGAGGCACTCCGCGGCTTATGTTGGTCATTTTTGACTTATATATTACTTCATTCACACACTTTACGTCACAATTGTTTGAGTTAATGTCTTTTATTTCTACGTACATTCTACGGGTTTTTAAATAAGATGTCATAAGTTTTAACGCTTTTCCTCTAATACCATAATGGTCTAGTTTAGCCAGAAGTAGCTCGTGATCTACTGTATCAAACGCAGAACTTAAATCAATAAATAAGCCAGCTACCTTCATTTTGTCATTCAATTTATTAATAATGTCATTAAGAAGATTATCTATCGCATCTGAGGTGCCTATCCCCTTTTGGTATCCAAATTGTTTAAAGTTTAGTATTCTATTTAAATGTAAGTGGGTCATTAATCTAGTTTTCAT
The DNA here is from genome assembly GCA_963853775.1 of Xanthia togata. NCBI lineage: Eukaryota > Metazoa > Arthropoda > Insecta > Lepidoptera > Noctuidae > Xanthia > Xanthia togata. Next base: position 17,750,543 of record OY970809.1, read on the forward strand.
TATCTTTTCGAAAATTTTTGATAAAATTGGTAGTAAGGATATTGGCCGGTAGTTTTTGGGATCCGTTCTTGTGCCCTTTTTGTGTAGCGGAACCACCTTTGCCAATTTAAGTTGTTCAGGAAATACAGACTCTTCAATACATTTATTAATGAACTCAGATAGGGGATACGCTAATATTTCTATATTATCTTTGATAACCGATATTGGCACGTCATCGTGTCCACAAGAAGCTTTGTTTGCCATCTTACGTACAATTTTTGTTATTTCCTGTGGTGTCGTCATATTGAAAGTCATCTCACTTTCTACTCTCAATGTTGAGTTTCTTAGGAAGGACATCGCACTTTCTTCTTCTGTTTTTAAAAGTGATGATTTATGCACAAATATATCAACAAACGTATCTGCTATTTGTTGCGGATCAGTAACCACCTTGCTGTTAATGTTTAGAACAAGTTTTCTTCTAACTTTGTTTTGCAATCAATCAAAAACGATTAAAAACAAGCCCTGGCAGATAAGAGATGACCAGTCTCAACTGACGGCGCCCGTTCACGAACATGACGCGTGGATCAGCACCATCCAGCTCAACCATTTTGTAGGGAACCGAATGATCCAACACACTCGCCACCATCAGCGAGACATTTAAGTGAACATGACAATAATCATGTGTTTTTTCCACTTGGCAGCCTATGTAAGTGATGTTATAAAAACTTCCTGTCACTGTTATTTACATAGCAGGTAGTACGAGTAGTATTTGAATTTGTGTGGTAGTATCACGAATTAAAAGTGAAAAAAAAAAAAAAAAAAAAAAAAACAACACCATCAAAAAAAAAAACTACAAAGTTTTTATGAAAAGATTTTTCAATTTTAAAATCATTCTAGGCCCACTGGTGATCCTCATGGAAATGTGACCATAACATAAAACATTTATACGGTACAAAAATCAGCATCTCACATCTAGACCACCAAAGATATTGAACTTTCGAAATCTCGGGAAACAAACGCGGAAACGAGAAGCAAAAGCGGTTTCTGTGTTCAATGCGGAATTAAATCACACATTATTTTCAGACAAGCCGTGTGCGGCGAGGGATGTCGGCGGCGAGTCGGTGGTATGTGTGTGCAATATGACATACTGTGACACGATCACTAGAGAACCTCCTAGAGACAACGAGTACACCGCCTATACCAGCTCGAAGGTAGGATTGTGGCGGCATCTACATTGCTACATGCGAACTACACATCAAAGACCTGACGTCACACAAATCCTGCATCGCGCAATTAGAGTATACCGCGCGAACTGCGAACTGCATATATATAACTTCCCCGATATCGATCGTCGGGCAGTTGCCCGCCATAGATGGTACACGTCTAGTCGGAGGATCCTCCCTTTTCTATAGAGTATGACTTACACCCTGTTCCTCATACTTCTAAAGGATAATGCGAAGCGCTTCTATTGAAGAACCAAAAAAATACGGTTTTCTGAAAAATACGGATAAGTTGACCAAGACAGTTTAGAAAACCTAATTTAGAAAATTTTGGGTGGAATGCGGATTTGTGTTCATTTTCATTCATTTTTAATAATAATTTTCATTCATTCACACACATGGCCAAGATCAGTTAGTACGATATTTTATGGTAAAAAGTTGGAATCAGACGTCATCATCCCAAAATGGTAACAAAAAAAATGCAGTATGACCTCTGAGGCCACGTACTACACACTCAAGCAACACCACAGACTACATAGGGATACTACGTATAGCAACACGCATCTTCCGACTGAGAATGCAGAGAAAACAAATGAAAGAAGTTGTTTAGAGTATGCCGTGAGTCACCGTGTTTCTTGACGCAAGTCGCATCGCTACAGATAGTGCAATCCACGACGACGCGCCCCACTCCGCGATTACTGTACTGTAAGCTGTACTTTAGCACGGAGCGGAGCGTAGTGGGGCGCGTCGTCGTGGATTGCACCAAAAGTACTCTGTGGATTGCACTATCTATAAGGCAGTGAACGCCACGCTAAAGCTGTCATGTGACCCCAAAATTATACAGTAAAATATCGTACTGACCATCAACCAAAATGGTGCATATCTGTACCTGAAATATTTGCGGGTCATAGCTACATTATTTACTTATTTTTAGGCTGGATCGCGGTTTAAGAAGTCCTCAGGGAAGTTTATTAAATCAAAAAGTAAGTTTCTATTTGAGCCTACTAATTACCTTAACAAGCAAGACTTAAATACGTAAAATAAAAAATACAGGCTTTTATTTACGCAAATTAAAAAGCGATTTTCTCTTAAGTATTGGTGATGAAATGAAATGAAATTGTTAATTCTGTAATTAGGATATTGGAATCATTTTTACAAGTCATCTTAAAAATAAATAAAAAAAATGTTAGATGAGATCGTAACACTATCACTGATGGTGTTACGATCACAATATTTGCAAAACCATACTACTTATAATGGAAATCTCCTATGATTTTAATTTTCGCTCGTGACTGTACTTTTTATTTTTGTTCGCGACTGTACAAGTACATTATTATCCATTTATGTTTTAGATGTGACTTGTCCACTCACACTCATCTTGGAGCCGAACATCCGACACCAAACTATCAAAGGTTTTGGGGCAGCGATCACAGACTCAGCGGCCATCAATTGGATGAGTCTACCATGCCAGCTCAAACAGTATTTAATCGAGTAAGATGTAAATAAAACTCATTAATACTGTGGTCTGCTATTCTATCAGCAAAACACGAATTAACCTATGGCTGTCAATCCGGATCTAACACCACCATCTTGTTTTTTAAATAAAAACATAAAAATAATTGCACAAATGTTTACCTGTCAACGTCTTCGAGCGCCAAAACATATTGCAGCAGTGTAATTTCAATTCAATTCAATTCAAAAGTCATTTATTCAAACTAGGCTGAGAATCAGCACTTTTCGAACGTCAAAATTACATAACACAGTCACCCAAAATGCTCACCCTTCACCACTTCCTAGTGCTTTTGCTGGGAAGAAGAAGTGGCGCAACAAACTCCCCAGCAGCACAGCTGTCTGTTCAGTTAGAAAAAAAAAACATTCTATACAATAGTATACAAGATAATTTACATTACGCAAAACACAATTTAAATTATAAATTAATAGCCATATGACAGCTAGTTAGTAGTTTCGTTTTGCTGAAAGCAATACGCCCGTACTACGGCGTAGCTCGTAGCAAACGCGTAGCGCATCTCATGGCAACATCCACTACGCCGTCGTAGTGGCCTACGCGAGGACGCGTAGCTCCTTAGGGACTCGGGCTTGCGTAGACTTTGATTTTCACGGATTCTTTTACACAATATTTAGTTTTTTTGTGTTTACAAAAACACACGTGTACTGTTGCAGACTATCTTCGATCAAGAATATTATTATACACTATTATCAATACATCAATTTAAAAAAAAAAAACTACCATTACTTTCATATATTTTGGCCTACATAATTTCCATTATTATTTGTCTTTAGTACATACTTCAGCAACACTGGTATTGAATACAACGTCCTGCGAGTTCCTATAGGCGGCACCGACTTCTCCACTCATAAGTACGCGTACAACGAACTGCCTCAGAACGACATGTTCCTCAGTAACTTCAGCCTGTCCGATGAAGATTACAAGTATAAAGTAAGTTTAATCAATATTTTGTATTTGTGTAACACTAGATTCCGCGCCCTCGTGATATCGTTATAAATTATAGCCTACTGTTACTCAGTAATAATATATTAGCATTCTACTGGTAAAAGAATTTTTAAAATCGGTCCAGTAGGTTTTGAGTTTATTCATGACAAACAAAAAAAAAACTTTATAATATTAGTGTAGATATCGCACACCTAATTACGCAACACATTTTCGTAAACGGTTACGACAAATTTGTTTTATTTTGACAGTTCAACAACATTCATTGCGTTATTTACGTTGTTGAGCAGATTTTTTTTCGAACTTATGAAGCAATGGATTAGCAATTTGTTTCAAAATGTTTCAAATTCCTATTGATCGTGTATTACGTAATTAGGGTTCAGGGTTTATTGGAGTTTTGAATAGTATAAGAAAATATACATTTGCTAAATTTTTGCCGTTAAAATTGGACGTAAAATTACTAATTTATTTATTTACTAGTAGCGCCCCACGGTTTCACCTGTATAAGTCTCGATCCCGTGGGAATATCGGGATAAAAATATCCTATGTGTTAATCCAGGTTATAAAAAATCGGTGTGTCAAATTTCATCCAAATCCGTTCAGTAGTTTTTGCGTGAAAGAGTAACAAAAATCCATCCATCCATCCTCACAAACTCTCGCATTTATAATATTAGTAGGATTTATTAAAATCTCCCTTACAGCTATCATTACAGGTGTCCCTAATGCGATAGTGCGGTCTTAAAATTAACTTATAGCTACTTACAATTTAAAAATATGAAAACATATTGATTATTTAAAAAATAGAAAACAAGAACATTTTGCTTACTCAAATCTACACTACTTATAACATAAAATAAACGACAGTATTTTTGCGAATTCACTTAAATGGCATGTAAATACATCAATCTTCACGTGAAGATTGTTAATAACCCGAATGGAGCGGGTTAATGGAGTTTTAGCGAGAAGGTTGGTCCTGGCAACCCCCATACAGTTTTTTGTACAAGTGACGCGTGAACTTGTTCTGTACGCGGACCAGCATTACCGAGTATTTGGCCTCATGTGGAGCCCATACGACAGCACTATGTTTCAGATGACTCCTGACAAGTGCGTCATACAGGACCCTAACTGTAGCGATGTTACGTGTAATAAACAAGAGACATGTTTGACAACTTCCGGCAAATCGTTAATCATTATGATGAATTCGAGAGGCCCCTAATTGCTGCCTTGGCTCTCCCCGGACCAGGTGTAATATGGGTCAGATTCACACCCATTGTTATCTACGTACTGCTGTCTATATCGTAAATAGCTGGCGAAGAAGTGCAATAGATGTGGTGTGCAGCCGACTTCTGTGAGCTTCGTTAGTAAGATGTCATTGTCGACGGTGTCGAAAGCTTTTTTAAAATCTAAATAAGTAGCATCAACCTGCACATCAGCATCTACCGCCGGCACCACCTGCGCCATAAAGTTCAGCAGATTTTTGGCAGTGCTGCGCGTCGGCCGGTGGCCGTGCTGCGCGTCAGCCAGTTAAAAAATAAAATAAATGGTATAAATTGAAGGTTTTATACCAAAAAAATAATTCGTTGCGTCACTTAAGTTCAATATTATTTCCATGAACACTTTCGGTGCGGTATCGGGTTGATTATACCCGATGCTCATCTTTCCTCCGGTGCGAGGTTGAAATTACTGTACCAACCGCTCTGGTGCGGGACAGATATATATGGTCCCCCTATGAATATGAATGAGACGGTTAGTGGAATTTATAGGTACGAATGATGCCAACTGAAGCAATTTTTTTTAACGTCTAGTGCGTTTATCGGTTCTAAATGATCCGATGCCCGATGAACCGATAACCGCACTAGATTAGATGCTAGTGAGGTCCGTGTGTTTAGATGGTTTTATGTTTGTCGAAAGTGTCACTGAGAAAGCATCCTATGATTCCGAAAATGGATTCAAGATAAACTTTACCAACATCTACAGCAGTAAGCAGTTCATAAATTAATCTTGGGTAGCAAAAAACGGAATTGTTCAGGATGTAACGATAAATTATGCTAAACACTAAGGTTTAGGTTAGGAGTCCACTTCTGGAGTCCACTTCAAGAGTCCAGTTCAGAAGTCCAGTTCAGGAGTGCAGTTCAGGAGTCCAGTTCAGGAGTCCAGTTCAGGAGTCCAGTTCAAGAGTCCTGTTCAGAAGTCCAGTTCAGAAGTCCAGTTCAGGAGTCTAATTCAGGACTCCAGTTCAGGAGTTGCATTGAGGGGTATTAAAATACGAGTGTGTTTAAAAACCGAGCTGTAGGAGAGGTTTTTAACAGTATCACACGATTGTTTTAATACCTAGTTACGAGTATGTGCAGTTTCATACACTACTTTACTAAAGCATTATTTTGTTACAGAAATAGTAGATTTTACAACAAGTGCACAAAACGAACCATTTTTATCCGAGACTTTTAGCAGCCCGAGACGAAGGCGAAGGCTTATTTATAGTAATGTCGAGGATAAAATGGTTTTGTGGACGAGTTATAAGCTCTGCTTTTCACTTCGATTGCGAGGAAATAAAACAGTAGTTATACTACTGTTTTATTATAATATTTCTTTAATTAATATTCAAAGTAAAGTTACTAAGGTTTTGAATACTGAAGGAAATTGTTTTTCAATATAAATAATATAATTTTTAATATTAACGGTATTTTATGTCTTAAAATACATAAGGAAAATAAATTAAAGTAAATATTATAAAATAACAAATTCTATCTATGAACTTCTTATTGTGTTTGACTGTATGGCTCATTTTCTTTGCCTTAATATAGATAGATTTATGAGTAGATACGTTAATGCACTTGTGCACAAAATTCGATTTTGTGCAGCCTATATCCTGCACAAATAAGCACTTTCAGAGAGAAGTGAAAACGTGTTATAATGTGGTTCTATTTTTAAATTTTGGTGTTATGTTTATAAAGTATGTCAATATAAACTTGTTTTGAAGTTTATAATTCGAATATTACGATACGAGAGTAGATAATACGAGTAGTTATTTATGCAACTGTTGCATAATAAGGGGAACTATATCAGTAATCGCCTAATTATTTACAATTACGTACACCCATGATATGAATCCTCTATAAAAGGTATAGGGTGTTGTACGCGTTGTTAGAACTCTATGTCAATTCATGGAAAGTATACATACATATACATATATGTACATATTCAGCCTATAATGTTTCCACGGCCGGGACAAAGGCCTCCTCTCTTCAAGAGGGAGTGAGCTATAATCTACCACGCGGGCCCAGTGCGGGTTGGTAGATGTCACATATCTTCGTATCTCATACCACTGGGCCACCCCTGCTGGAAAGTATAATTGCTGAGTATCTAATACAAACAATCTATATAAAGGTAATATAATTATTTATTGTAATAGCGCTGAGGTGATGACAATTTTCTTTTTTTGAAATTCATAAAGATCTCTCGTACTCGTACCACGAACTGAGTAGTGAGAATGTGGCGAAGGAGTTGCATAATGAAATTTAGCAAAACATTATAACACTCGTTTGGATGATACACATTAAATATTCGTTAACAAGATAATTTGAGGTATTGTGAATATGAACAAAAAAAAGCTTGTTTTTTTACTATATTATTATATTATAGTATAACAAAAGGTCAGAGGATCAAAAACAAAATAGATATACATGGTTAAACAGTTTATTTGCTCCCTTGTAAAGTTTGAATATTCCTCTTATGCCTTTATTGGCCTGGGTGTCTGTATGCCTGTATAATAGTAAAAAAATGCATTTTATGATAGGTTATCTATGTTTCGAAGTCCAGTTTTGTTTTTTGTTAGCCGACAAAGAGCACATTTTTATCATTAATGAGGACATTGATAAGTTAGAAGTGCGCTAATAAGTAGTGTTAGTCCTATGTTAGACAGTGTTTATTCCATATTTTTCTTACATGCCCCGTTGTTCTCGTGACCGCAATGGGTGGGAAATCATCAAATGACTTCTCCCGCTCTGGCTGGAGCGGGAGCACGTGTCAGACTCTTACTGACTAAAACCCACCCGTGTTCCTTCAGTTGCCTGTGCATTGCCAGAGGCCACGGTATCCCTTACGGACTTTCCCGCAACCCCAGCATGCATCGGTCCTATCGGACCCCTTCACCCGATGACATCTCTTTGAGGCGCGCGTGGAACACAACGCGCCGTCGACCCGGGCTGGGTCCTTACCGGACGGCGAGCTATCCATTGCTCACCGTCCGTAAGCCCGCGCCTACGGTGGCCGGGAATCGGGTATTGATTCCCGACGCCCAGGGCGTCTCCTTCTGCGACGGGTACGGGCGTGAGGGCCCGAATTTTCCCTCTCCCTCACGCGTTCCGCCTCCTCCTTCGCGAGCTTTACTGCTTCGCAGAAGGAGGTGACGGCCTCCCATGCCCTCTGGCTCCGTACCATGGCCTGGACCAGGGTCGGACGCGAGAGATCCCCGCCACCGATTGCCTCCACGTGGACACGGCGGTGCTCTGTCCGCGCCGGGCAGACCTCCACCGTATGCTCCACCGTGTCCTCCGGGCGATCCACGCAGTGATGAGTGAGACACCCCTTTAACTCGTAATGCCGTTGGTCCTGCACCTGATCTCTCTCTGGTCGTGGCGGATTACCGTCCCATCGGGCTATGAGAGTGAGGGAAGTGGGAGAGCGCCTGCGTTTGCGCACACACATAGTGCACTAAACTGTCTCCTTAGTAAACCTCCGTTAAGATTTGCCGCCGTGACCGAAATTCAGTCGGGAGTATAATACTATTATTGCATATTTTTACAGATCCCAATGATCAAATCAGCGTCCGCGGCATCAGGGCAGAAGGTGTATATCCTGGCGACGGCGTGGGCCGGGCCAGCATGGATGACAGAGCCCAGCAACTATACCACATGTGGCCGACTGAAGACCATGTACTATGGCACTTTTGCAGATTACCACATCAAGTAATTAAAAAACCTTCTAGTGTGTCTTTGGTGTTGCCTCATAACTTTATTTCAAGTTCTTTTGTTTCTTAAAAATGCATTGGTACTTTAAAGAAAAATGAGTAGTATTAGGTACATTTTTATTTCTATGCTTTTGTACTAAATAATTACCAATAATTAATGTGTTTTGGTCTGTAGTTGGTTCACATCTAAAGTGTTGGTAAGTGTAAGTAAAAACACGATCTACGAAATTGAACGGACTTATAAGATCAAAATGCCTGTTATATAAAATGATCTTGTATCAGAATAATATTTTCGTCTTGCTTGTAACTTTTCAGATTCATAGAGCACTACGAGGCGCAAGGCATTCCTATCTGGGGCATCACTACGACCAACGAGCCTGCTAACGGCTTCCTGCCGCTCCAAAAGTTCAACTGTTTAGCTTGGACTGCACATCGTATGGTAAGGGCACAGCTGCACAAAAGGATATGGAACAGCTTGTTACTTGTTAAAACAAAAAACTGAAGTTAATTTCAATTATAAAATAATTAAATAATGCCGAACATAAATCACTTCTTATTGCTATAAAATACAGGCGATTTTTCTATATATTGAATTTTAAAGTTAACTATTACGAGTATTTCGAGAGTTTATTATTATATCAGCGCTATCTAATAAAAATATATCATCAAACTATTTTACTTAACCGAAAGGTTATTTATGGGTTTCTTTTGTTTTAGGGATTATGGATAATCAGTCACTTAGGTCCAAGGATCCGTGCTTCCAGATTCAAGCATATCCAAATATTGGGCATCGATGATCAGCGACACACCATACCCCTTTGGTTTATTGAGGTAAATAACTCTAACATACATTTATGTTTTTAAACTAATTGTATTAAGATAGATGTGTACGTGACGGCCGGGCAAGTACATAGCTCCACCCCGTTTTGTTACGAAGTTACTGGAATCACCGAAAAGGTCGGACAACAGTGACTGGCTGTGGACAGTCACTATTGCAGAGCGAACTGCTAAATATTCCGCAACAATAGTGATGTTATTGAAGCTGTTGAACCACTAATACGAAGACCACTTTTGGTAAAGGCTATCCTGCGTCGTTGTACACATAGATAGTGGCAACTTACATAGCTATTGAGAATAACATAAGGTCACCTCTGTCTTCCCCGAATAGGTAGAAGTGTATGTATAGAGCCCATATGCCATTAATTACATTAGGAGTTCCATGTTATAAGGAGAGAGTCTATTTCCACGAACCAGACTGCTAGCTACTAACTACTGAGAACATCCTAATGGAATATTTTGCTCGACCCAAGGATTGAATCCACGATGCAACGCTCAGTTTTCGTGTTTATTACCACTAGTCTAACGAGTCTGAAAATAGAACATTGAAAAAATATGACGTTTCCAGATGCTAGAAGAGCACCCTATGGTCCTACACTACTTGGACGGAGTCGGTATACACGCGTACAGCAACCTCTTTGCGCCGCCGGAACAGCTGACACTCATCAGCAGTCCACACCCAGACAAGTACATTATGGCCACTGAGGCCTGCGAAGGTATGCAACCTCTTTGATTGAATTAATTTATTTGCCAGTCAGACAGTAAATAATAATGGGATGTCATTCATATTTTCTTTTTGTCAATTTGATAATCATTTATCTGTGATTTAGGCTTTCTTACGATTATTTTAAATCATAAATGATTTGAGTTGGCTTTCATAAAAGTAGGTTGGCCACTTGCGTAAAAAAATTGCAGATGCTATAAAACACATAAAAATAATACAGTTTTTTTTTAAATAACGGCTATTTAAAATCAACCTGCTTTTTTTTGGAATCTTCGGATTTTGCTATATAAACTTTTTAGTAATTAATTGTAACTTTATTTATTTTAATTATTACCATTTTCAGGAGCTTATCCTTGGCAGGAACTGAAGGTGGACTTAGGGTCGTGGGAGAGAGCGATGAGTTACATTTCAAATATTCTTATCGTACGTATAAATCATTTACATCTTTTTCTTTTAAAAGTATCATGTATAATTAAAGTATTTTAAAATGATGTTTTTCAACACCTCTGGATAGGTTTCCCGTAATTTATAGTGGTATCTAATTGTATACAAAATCTGTTCCGCTTTTTAATTTTTCTGGTAGATAGTGCGTACGTGGATAATTATGAAATAATTAAGCCCTTTGACTTTTATCGACCGGCGTCAATAAAGTTCCTTATTGCAGGATCTCAACTTCGAAGTCGTCGGCTGGTTGGACTGGAACATTTGCTTAAACGAAGAAGGTGGCCCAGTTTGGAACGACAACTTCGTGGATTCTCCCATCATAGTTTCTGCAGAGAAGAGAGAATTCTACAAACAACCCATGTTCTATGCTATGGGACATGTGTCCAAGTTTCTACCTCGAGGTTCAAGGAGGATTGGTGTTAAGACAGTCAAATGTGACTCGGCTGTAGAGAAGCCGAAATTTTCTTTGATGCAAAAGCAAGGACCGATCCAACAGGCCGCGTTCTTGACTCCAAAGAGAACTGTTGTTGTTGTAATTCATAATGGGTGAGCAGGTTTAAAGATGTTATTGTATTATTCGGTATTATATTGTATGGGTATGCGATGCGAAGGAATGACGACAATGTCGTGAGGAAAGTTTTGAGTGTGTATGTGGATGGCTAGGGTTAGGATGATCAAAGAAACAATGGATAGACTGGGCGACAGATGATATTGATAAAAAGGGGGTGACTACTGAGATGACCAGTAATAGAGATGTATGGATAAAGCAAGATCCGCCGACGCCAAATAAATTTAAGTAATATAATCAGCAAAAGCGGTATGAACATGGTAGCAGGTGGCGCTCTGTAGGTACTTTCTGCCCCCCTACCCTCATGGGAAAAAGGCTTGAGTTTACGTACACTGCTGCAAGGATCTTTAGGCTTTCGAATGACGTTGACAGGGGGGCGTGTTGGTAAACATTTGTGCAATATTTTTGTTAAATGTCACTTAAAATGTTTTCAAAAAACAAGATGGCGGCGTTAGATATGATTTTGGCTTCGCGCCACAGACGAATACGATAGTTCACTCTGCAAAATTATTTAAATAAAAAGCAACTCTTGCAACGACACAATAAAGTGTAATTTAGGTCGCACAGCGCTAATTACCAACAGCTATATCATCTATAAGTTGCCTCTCTTTCTATCGCGTAACTCTTACATCTTCTGATCAATTCAGTGAGTGAAACGTACACTCACTGAATTGGTCCGACAAGATGGGACCGTCACGTTCTTGCAGCTTCATACCTAAAATGCGGATTGAACCATTAGTATTCATTTTTGTGCTCGCGCCAAAATGAACTTGTAGCGCTATATGTGTGTGTATACTTTGATACAGTATGAGTACATCTGTATGAGATTCTATCAGTCACTCTTCATACATTCATCACTGTGTTGATTTGCATTTGTTTTTGTAACTTTTTAAATGCTTAATTTCAGCGGTGAGGCCACAACTGTGTGTATCCAGCTATGTGACAATCGTGCATCTGTTAATATGGAAGCGAAATCCATTGTCACGGTCGAGTTCCCAATATCCCGTGCCGATAGAAATTAAATACAATTACTTACATTAAAACTTTAAACAGATTTATTTTCTTTTACTTGGGATTACAGACAATTCAGGGTTGACAGGTTATCACAGAAATGATATCCCCGAAGGGTTAGGCAGAGGTGTATCTACACGCACATTTCGTCAGTTATGTTTAAGTCCCATGTAATAGGGGGCGAGCCTCTTGCCATCAACCGGGCACAAATCCAGACTCCGGACTGCTACTGAGAAATTTAGTGATAAAAGATATTATTTCACCTCTTGGATGTATGTCAATGATTTCATTACACTCTGTATAAATACCGACATCATTATGAATGGCATTGTCAGTATGAATCCCAAAACGTGTTCTTTTTTCTCGTGCATGCATGTATGTATGTCCGTTTTTGCTATAGAGGCCCTTAAAACTACCGCCTTAAATAAGGCTGATAACATAATTCTCTATAGACCTTGTTGTTCACACTGAACTTGATATAATCATGATAAAAACTCATCTAATTACGATAAAAATAGTTATATTCTAACAAAAGAGTAAGAGTAGGAGATTGGTTGCCGATATTTACTGCTATTTATTTATTTATTTATTTATTAGTTCGGGAAAACAAACAATTACACACTAGAAATAAACATAATAGTAGGTAGACATAGTACATATTATAAGTGTGTAACTCACTACGTTATCCACAGTTTATATATGACATACAATTTTGGGAACGTCTACAAGTGAGACATAATTTGAGTTTCTTAATAACTAATTCTACAAGTCTTTGATTTTGTTGTTCAGAGTATTTCGAAATTTACTAGCAGACAGAGAGAATATGTCTACATCTGAGAAGTGTATATTATAATTTTGTGCCAAGCGACGAAGAGGTGCACGGACACCAGCGTTTGTGCGACAAGAAGACACTGCAAACAGGGGACGCGCGCGCACCTCTCGTCTCACTACAGTTCTAGGTACAATATAAGACAAGCTGTTTGTTAAATCCGTACAGTCGTATCTATTAGCGCAAAGGTCATAAAGAAACATAGTTTCCAGAAAAGTGCGCCTGGACTCCAATTTTGTTAACCTGTAATGAGTGAGTAATTCTTTATAGGTTAGGGTTCTACGACAGCATCGGTAGTGTGTTGCTTTCAAAAATTTGTACTGTACTTTCTCTAGGTTTTATGTATATTTCTTATATAAAGGGTTCCATATCATGACTGCATATTCCAACTGTGACCTTACCAAAGATTTATATAAGAGTGTGCATGTGTTTGTGCGTTTAAAATCAGTGGTCGCTCTCATTACGAATCCATACATTCGGAATGCGTTGCCAATAATCTTATCAATATGCTGATCCAAATGAAGCTTACTGTCCAACAGTACTCCGAGGTCTCGAATCGAAGATTCTTTTCTCAAAGCGGTGTTGTTTAAGTAATAGGTATGAGAAAAAATATTTTTGTTTTTTGTAAATGTTATAGATAGGCATTTAGGAATGCTTAGTTGAAGCTTATTATTATTGCAGTAAGTTGATAATCTATTAAGATCGTCTTGAAATGGAATACAATAATCAGCACAATTTATCTTCCTAAAAACTTTAAGGTCATCAGCATAAAGTAAAAAATTTGAGTGCTTAAAACAACTGTTAATGTCATTTATAAATAGGACAAAGAGTAGGGGACCAAGGAGGCTATGAGATTTAAATACGAAAAATGATGAACATAGTAATGCTTGTATCGTAAATGATGTGTTGAGTGAAACATATCGTTTAGGTGAGCAGAGGAAATATGCAATTTGGTACAAGCGTCGACCTGCACAGCAAACACGCAAACAGCTGCCTTGTTGTTGGTGTTTTGTCGTTTGTTGGTGACTTGTTCCACAGCATTATGCTCAGCGGTGACTGATTTTTTATTAGCTGGTTTTGTGCGTCACTACTAGATGTTAATTGACCTATATAAATAGGTATACCTACTATGTTAAGATGAGATTGTGAAAAATGAGGCCAAACGATTTGTTCGTTAACATGCTCTCTTATCATTCCGGTGGTATCACTTATAGACATCACATCTCTAAGAGAATATTTCGTAATGGAGCTCGGAATACAACTGCGTACGATAATGACAATATTTATGATATGGTTTAAGAAAGAAAGAAAAGAAAGCTTTATTTACTTCTTTATTGCCGAAGAGATTTTTAAAGTTCCCGTTAGCGATAATTATCTTCATCTGATATAATAATAAAATGTAAGTTCTTGAATGAACAAAAAGACACTAGCTGTCATTTTTCTTATCTTGTAAATAAATTGGTCATAAGTCATATTATGTACATACCATGCAGGGTCAATAATTCGCATGCGATATTGATTCATCTCATCCTTACATGTTCGTTGAATAAAAAATCTAAATGTAGAAAATGGAAGCCTCTGAATACCAATAGTAGACACCAATAAGAGCTGTAGACTACTAATAAAATAATAATCCGTTTGGCACGGATGTCACTAATGACCTAACCCTTCTAAATATGTTGTGGTTGGCTTCCACTCACATCGGATGCTGCTGAATACCAGTATGTTTTATGGAGCGAATGCCCATCAGACCTCCACATCGGAATTACTGGTTGGTAAGACTGGTTGTCAGATTTTCGGGCTTCAACTATTTTATATTTTTCAGACCGGCCTTGTGTAGCCAGGTCTTACAGAGGCAATAGAACAGTGTGTGTCTGCTCGGCGGAGTACTGTGACACTGTGACGAGGGAAGCGCTTGTTAGCGGTCGGTATGTTGCCTACGTGTCCTCTGAGGTAAGTATCATCATCAGATAAGAACCTTGCATTGTATAGGATTTCCGTAAAATGAGATGCCAGCTTATACTGGAAAAGTGTAGGTTGCTTGATATGTCACCGTTTATGTAGTCGTCGTTTCTTCTTTATTTCATTAAAGGGATTGTATATCTTCTTGAATCAGTTCAAAGGCTATAAATTATGTTTTTTTGCCAATGATAATTTTTTGGAGGCGGCTGTGTTAAGCTTTAATTTGATTTTTGTTAGGGCGGACTTCGGTTTCACAAATATGCTGCAAATCTGCATAATTATGTTAAAGGTAAAGCAGTTATTTCCTTATGCATTATCTGCTTTGTTTCCTATGTAACCTACTTTAGTAAATTAGGTAATGCTAATTTCATTTTATTTTAGATTCCTTCACCACCGAATACTCCCCACTGACTACTTTGGAAATAGATGTAACAACAAACTACCAAACAATCGAAGGTTTCGGGGGCGGCGTCTCTGACTCGGCCGGAATCAACTGGAAGAACTTGACCGACCCGCGGCTCATGCAGCACTTAATTGAGTAAGAGAGTGGCAGCACGCGTAGCATGACCACCGTAGAAACGGGTATTGTCGACAGAAGAATAGAAAAAATGACAGATAGACAATCATAATCTATCATTTATTGTAAACTAGCTGCCCGCCCCGGCTTCACACGGGTAGCACTAAGTACTTATCTACGGCGCACCTACCTACCTTACCCTACCTACCCTACCCAACCCTACCTACCCTACCCTACCTACCTACCTAACTAACTACCCTACCCTACCCTACCTACCTAACTAACTACCCTACCCTACCTACCTACTCTATCTACCTACCCTACCTACATACCTACCCGACCGGGATAAAAAGTATCCTATGTCCGTCTCCTGGTTCTAAACCTCCCCACCAATTTTCAGCCAAATCGGTTCAACCGTTCTTGAGTTATAAATAGTGTAACTAACACGACTTTCTTTTATATATATAGATTTATGTAGTAGACCTGACAGTAGTAAAAAAAACTAGTTGTGACCTTTTACATTATATCTTAAACATAGAGTATTGATTCCTCTTGCGTGGGTTAAACATAAAATAAGGACTCCTCTCAAAATCATGAGTAATTGTTATGTGACATGCGGCTTCTCCAGCAATTTTTCATTTTCGGTTATATGATACCTAAGCACTCTATATTGTTTTAGTTTAGATCTAGTTAGTTTCTGCGTTTAAATGAAGTACCACTGAATAAGTTATCGGCCAATTAGCGGCTGTTTCATTTCTATCCAGTGCGTAAACCGATATATCAATTTAGTGACCCTAGCTGGATCAATTTGACTCAGCCTTTATTATAAGTACAATGTTTGCAGTTCCTACTGCGGCGAGTCGGGTATTCAGTACAATATGCTTCGTGTCCCTATCGGAGGTACTGACTACTCTACGCGCGGCTATGCCTATAACGAGCTGCCTGAAGACGACGCCACTTTGAGCAACTTTACACTAGCTTATGAAGATTATGAGTACAAGGTTGGATAAATGAGATATTTTTAACAATACGGTTGTTTGACACACCAGGGCACAAAAAACAATCATGTACTACCGAAATATCTGTAGATTTACGAAACGCATTTGACACTGTAGTAACTTAATTTTTCTACGCGAACTGATAAAAAATCCAGTAAAATAAGATATACTACATCATAAAATATCAGAACATAATCTTCAAAATCTCGTCCAAATGTTAATACAAATTTAATATTAATATATTTCATATTATAATTTTTGGAGTACCTCAAGGCTCTACTTTCAGACCCTATTGTTTTTATTGTTGGACTCCAAGTTTAACGTAAATTCGATTTAGTCTGTGTAGGTAATCGGGACTTTACTGTATAGATATACTTTCCTTTTGCAGATTCCAATGATTAAAGCTTGCATGGCGGTGGCTAGTGCCCCCATACACGTGGTGTCAGCGACTTGGTCTCCGCCGATATGGATGAAGACAAATAACGACTACTCAGGACACAGCCGACTGAAGAAAAAGTACCTGCAGACTTATGCCGATTACCATTACAAGTGAGTAGGTATAGAACATAAGCTGAATATGAATACAAAAATATGAATTTGTTGTGTTACAAGTCTTTGCCACCTATGATAGTAACAAAAAAAAAAAACTAAGTATTTCATTACGTAAATAGTAAGTCTCTAAGAATATCTCAGTTACTTTTGATTCATAATTGATGAACTAATTGCTAATTATATCACATACACACGTGACACAGTAGCAATCCACTGCTGGTCTTTATAGGCCTTTCCAATTGCACGCCATTCAGGTCGATTCTCAGCAACTCTCATCCAGCTGCTTCTAACCATCCACTGGAGATCGCCGCTCCACCTAGCGGTATATAGCCTCATCCGGTTAGACTAGAAGCCGACTTCAACATTTTTATGTTCCTGTCTATATAGCTATGACCCGTCAGACTCGGGCATCGTGACCTCATCCAACGCTTTCCATCAGGGAAGATAGAGGTCAAGAACAGGACAATTTCGCAAAAACCTGGCAGATGATGACTCCCTTGAACAGTGAAATCCATTGGTGAATATAATTCTGTTCCAGAGTGAGTTTATTATCCATAACTTGGGCCCAACTCTTCGCAATGATAACTCCAGCTTCAAAGACGTCAAGATCCTCACCGGCGATGACTTACGCTTCACCATCACTTTGTATTGGAACACGGTAAGTCATGTGTACAATTGTACATGACATGTGTCATGTAGGTACATATTTTCTGCCTATGAGATCAAAATAATTGGAGAAACTTCACATACACGTATAAGTCGATATCATTACTCATTCGTCGCCATTTAATTATTATTTTGTCACTTTAAATATGATGACAAGTACTAATGTTACTACAATATTAAAAAAACAAACCACAAATGGTGTTATTTGCTGACGATACTTCTCTAATTTTTAAGATAAATAGGCGTGAATCAAATCTTGACGACGTAAATAACGCCCTACTGCAGGTCCAAAATTGGTTCACTGCTAACAATTTAGTATTAAATGGGAAAAAAACTAAATGCATAAGATTTGCTTTGCCGAATGTTAAAAGTAGTGTTTGTGAAATAGTATTGAATAGGGAGAAACTAGAATTCGTCGATAAAACTGTTTTCTTGGGGATCACGCTCGACTCAAGGCTGCAATGGGGTCCTCATTTAACATCTCTTGCAGGACGGCTAAGTTCAGCAGCATATGCTGTGAGAAAAATCCGTCAATTTACTGATGTAGATACCGCGAGGCTAGTCTATTTCAGTTACTTTCATAGTATCATGTCTTACGGTATTTTACTATGGGGACGGGCTGCAGATATCGAATCGATTTTTATTCTGCAGAAAAGAGCCATCAGAGCAATATATGGCCTCCGCAGACGCGATTCCCTAAGGGAACTATTTAAAGATATTAACATTATGACGGTACCTTGTCAATATATCTATGAGAACATCATGTACGTAAGGAAAAATCTAAGTATTTTCAGTAAAATAGGTGATAGACACAATTATGGGACTAGAAATAGGGACCAATTAGTTCAACCGGGTTTCAGACTGGCTAAAGTAGACTCATCTTTCATGGGGTACTGTGTAAAATGTTACAATAAAATACCTCCCCACATACTCCAATTGAATGAAACTAAATTTAAATCTTGCATAAAACGCACACTATGCTGCCAAGCATATTATAAGTTGGGGGATTACATCGCTGACAAAAATGCTTGGCTCAACGCTGGTCCAGCTCCACAAGGGCGCATAAACTAATTGATTAGCATTGGAAAATATTATTGGAGCTGCTGAAGATTGAAAAACTATATTTACATTGTATAAATTCAATCTCTTAGTATTATATAATTGCATTGCACATGTGTGAGCACTGTTTACCTACTTTAAATCTACCATTTACTGAGTACGTCTTTCATTGACTTGAATGTACCCTGGCGGCTGAGAGTATGTCATGCTCACTCAAATGTCTCGCTGGTGGTGGCGTGTGTGTTGGATCATTAAGTTCCCTTCAAAATGGTTGAGCTAAATGATGCTGATCCATGCGTCATGTTCGTGAACGGGTGCCGTCAGTGGGGACTGGTCATCTCTTAGCTGCCATGGCTTAGTTTAATTATTTTTGTTTTTATATTTTTATTATGGTCGCTTTTAACGTGCACGATTTACTACATTGTTCTCACATGTATAATTTCAACATAAATGATGTAACCAATGTTTTATAACAATATTCTAATTTAAAAGAGTGTCCATGGAGTTTCTTGCCCGTTCTTCTCCATAGGAACCTACTACGCTTTGGAATGGGCAACTAGCTTCATCTTTCTGACTGACCGACCCCTTGACAATTCAAAAGTACCTGTAATTGGTTTATTTGGAATAAATGATTTGAGTTTGAGTTTTTTGACAATGGTCTTTTCTCAGCTTTTATACTTAAAAGGTGACTCCACATAAATACACTCTGCTCTTTGTACAGCTGGTGTTAGTGTATCCTGAGACCCTGAAGTACTTGGACGGTGTGGCGGTACACTACTACATGAACGCTTACGTCCCGTCAACAATACTGTCGCAGGCTATGGCAGAGTACCCGGACAAATTCGTACTGGCCACAGAAATCTGCGCAGGTATGAAAAATGAAAACAAATGAATCTCAAATTGCAAGTTCTGAAAAAAGAATGTTTGGATGTTCAAAAGTCACAAGGAATATTTTATCTACCATAGTTACTATACTCTATGATATCTACGTCATAAATAAACAGTTCCATCTATAGATAATACACTTAAATACGGGGGTTCCATCAAAGCTCTGCTTTAAGCCTGGAGGCTTTTATTTAGATAAAAACAATTTTAGACCTATTGCTTTAACTCCGGTCCTATCTAAGATCTTTGAAAAAATAATGCTCAAAAGAAAACTGAAGTCTAATAGTAGAGCTGACGAAACTGAAACTGAGGTCTAATAGTAGAGCTGACGTTGGGATTTTATGGTTGATATTATTAATGATGGAAGTTTAGTTAACTTCCTGTATAAATATGACATTCTGGCACCGGAACAATTTGGTTTCAGGAAATATCCGTCAACGCAATTAGCTACCTTCACTTTAATAAACCGCATCATTAATAATATCAACCATAAAATCCCAACGTCAGCTCTACTATTAGACCTCAGTAAAGCATTCGATTTCGTTGATCATTCGATGCTCATCTCGAAACTTGACAAATGTGGAATAAGGGGTCTTCCTTGTTATGGTTTCAGTCCTATTTGCAAAACAGGAAACAATTCACTAGGATTACTAAATTTAACTGTTCTGGGGTGCCACAGGGTAGCATCGTAGGGCCACTGTTATTTCTTATTTACGTCAATGACCTTCCGAGTGCACACACACATGATTGTGTCTTGTTCGCAGACGACACAACTATTATTATGGAATGTAAAAATATTGATACATATGAAACGGAAATATATAAGACGTTAGAAGATGTTATTCAATGGTTAGACACAAATAAATTAAAAATAAACATAGAGAAAACGAAACTAATTAACTTCAAAACCTATATGAGTAAAAACATCGAATTCAATATTAGTTATAATAATTCACTTATACAACAGATAAACAGCGCAAAATTCTTAGGCATTACTCTCGATACACATCTTTCATGGAAAGAACATATTAATAGTTTATGCATAAAAATAAGCAAGTTTGTTGTTGCACTTCGAAAGGTAAAAGACGTGACAAGCAGACATACTTCTATTATTGTATATCACGCTTACATATGCTCCATTACACGGTATGGCATAGTTGTCTGGGGAAATTCCTGTGACATCACGAGGGTGTTCACAGCACAGAAAAAATGCATTAGGACACTGCAGTACGGCATGGATTGGTCGGAATCATGTAGACCGATCTTTAAAGCTAAGAATCTACTAACTGTCCCCTGCATATACATTTATGAAGTAGCTAAATTTGTTAAATACCATCTTTTCACCACAAACGACAATACATTTAAACGTAAAATTAACCACCTGCCCCTAAAAATACTTGTGCCTAAGTTACAACTGTTCAGAAAGAACTGTGCCTATATGGCATCTCTAATATATAACTCTCTGCCCAAAGGAATGACCGATCTGCCATATAAAAAGTTCTGTTGTGCCTTGCAAAAATGGTTAATACAGGAGAGCTTCTACACTGTTTAAGATTTTTTTAAATAAAAGCACATGCCGATTTGGTTTCCCACTAATACTGGTTCTTCCTCTTATTTCCTGTAACTTTGCCTTTAACAATAATTTAAGTAATTGAAATCACTGTAATTCTAATAATATTAATTTAAATGATTGTAATAATTGTAATTCAAATTTTCTTATAAATTGTAATAATTCAAATAGTTCTAATAATTGTAATTATATTCAAATGATTGTGGCAAATTAAAATAAATTAACTATACTTATGTAACTATAATTTTGCATGCCCGTAATGAGGGTGAAATATGTCCTGCGCTATAATATAATTTAACATCTTGTGTACCCACCATAGTTCAGGCAAATAAATGATTTTTAATTTACTTTACTTTAATTTAGATATTGTTTATGTTTAGTTATTTTTATTTCTGCCTGAGTATAGTTCTCGATGTTTTTGGTTGGTATATTGGCGTGTGATAGCTGTCATATGGCTATTCATTTACGGCTTTACTAATAAACGTATTATATCAGATGAATAGTTACACACCGTTTTCTCTCTTCCAGTCGTCAGTAATTTGACTTTCGAAAGAAGAAGACAAAGCGTTGTGTATTTACACAGACGCTATACAAGTATACAACGTTTATTAGTAAGGAGGTTATAATTTAAATTATGTTTTGTGTTGCATAAGGTAAATTAGTTTGCTTACTATTATTATATAGAATCGTTTTTTTCTAACTGAACAGACAGCTGTGCTGCTAGGGAGTTTGTTGCGCCACTTTTTCTTCCCAGCTAAAGCACTAGGAATGGTGAAGGGTGGGCGTTTTGGGGGACAGTCTTATTGTAATTTTGACGTTCAAAAAGTGCTGATTCTCAGCCTCGTTCGAATAAATGACTTGTGAATTTGAATTTGAAGTAACGCAAGTCTGCGCCGTTTTTAAAAAGACGGTCGTAATCCTAATTTAACATTTTGATCATCAACTATTATAATATAAGTAATTGTGATCTCATTGCGGTTTGCTGATCTCGTTGTCGGATTTACGATTTTTAAACAATGAAGACTTAAAAAACAAATTGTTAATTTATTGTCAAAATATGACGTCGTTTAAGCCGTTATTAACTAGTGTTTTTTTTTTTAAATTAGGGCATCTCGTAGCTCACCTCTGAGGTGATGACTACTTAACCGGTCAATCCTGCGGCTGCCTTAAGCTACTAACTCAAAGCCTCCAGCCAGGGGCAAAACTATTCTAAATTAAAACTAGGCGAACGCTCGCTAAGGGCACCCCCTGTGGGGTACGGACCTCGGCTTAGGGCGTCGCTGGGGGGAGGACAGCAAGTTGGGACAGGCTGGATCAAAGATGATTCATTATTATTAATCGGGGTATTTAAGTCTACATTTCTCAGCAAAACGCGGGCTGGCGCTTCTGCGAGCAAGGGTCGGTGGGGAGTATTATTTACTCGGGCGGGTCGCGATCGCGGAGGACCTCGGCGGCGAGGTCGGAATGCGGGTCGGTGTCTGTGTTTTTTGTGCACTGTACTTGTGGCCCTATTGCTCTCCTGGAGGAGGGTTATGGGGTCGTCTGGGTCGGTAAGGATTTGCCTTGGGCGGCGGGTCTGACTGATTCTACTAGTGACATAATTGGCGGCCTCGACAACCAGAGGGTTGCGGTGTTTGGCGGCGGACTCAAAGAAACGCTTGGAATTGCGTTTGAGAAATTGGTGGATTGTGGGGATCTTTAGGTTGAGATGGAGGATCTCGTTCCTAACGTACCAGGGGGCACCGGTGATTTTCCGGAGGAATCTATTTTGGAGTGTTTGCATCCTATGAATATGGCGGGGTTTTGCGTGTGCAATTACGGCTCCCGCATAGGTCATGATGGGACGAACGCACGCCGTGTACGTACGCAATTTGCACTTAAGTGACATTTTGCTACGTGCATTCAGGACAGAGTGGAGTCTACCGAGAACGAAAGCGGCTCGCGAGCGGACCTGCTTTATGTGCTCACTGAAGGTGAGATGCTGATCTAGGACGACACCTAGGTATTTGGCTCGCTTCTCCCAAGGGATAGGCTTGCCGAACATGGTGATGGGTCGGGGGGGTTTGAACCTTTTACGCGGTTTCCTAAAGAGAACCGCTTGGCTTTTATCCGGGTTGACTTCGATCCTCCACTTTCTAAACCAGGCGCCGAGCATGTCGACTGAGGTCTGGAGAGTGTGGGCTATCGAGTCAGTGCTGGTACCCTTGTAGTAAATGGCCGTATCGTCTGCGAACAGAGCCAACTGCGCCCTTTTAATCTTTGGGATATCGCTGGTGAAAAGCGTGAAGATTAGGGGGGAGAGCACAGAGCCTTGAGGGATTCCTGCGCGGATAGGACGAGGGGAGGACATCGCTCCTTCGATACGGTAGCGGAAGGTGCGGTTTGACAAAAAGTCCCGTAAGATGAGCACGAGACGATCCGGCACACCGAGTTTGTAGAGCTTATATAATAAGCCGTTGTGCCAGACTTTGTCGAACGCTTTCGCTATATCGAAGAATATTGCACCGGTTATCAAACCGCGCTGGAAGCCAGCGCATATGCTTTCAATAATCCGGTGGGCCTGATGCACGCTAGAGTGCTGGGTTCGGAACCCAAACTGTTCGTTGGGGATGAGGCCCTTGGTTTCGGCATAATCTCTGAGGCGCTTATAAATAAGCCTCTCATAGACTTTGCCGAGTACCTTGAGCCAACTGATGGGATTAACTAGTGTTGTACGGTTTTACGTAATATAGGGAGCAGTTTTTCCCACAGAGTAACCTCTTGCTATTTATTCATTAATTACCGTAATAGAATAGATGGATCCTGTATGCTTTCAGGTGCTCTTCCGACGGATACTGTCAGTGTAGATTACGGATCATGGAGTCGAGCTGAGTTATACGTCAACGATATCATTGAGGTATTGTAATATACTAAAGATAGATAAGATAGATAAATCGTTTATTTAGTTCACACAAAAAACAGCATAACATACAAAAGCACGATTAAATAATTACTAATTAGCTATTAGGAAATAGCTGCAACGTGCCAATATACAAACAAATAAAAAAGGAAGAGAACAAGACATTCTGATGACACTATTGGCTATGACACACTTAAACAAATAAAAATAACGGATTAACGAACATAAAAAAAGTGCGGTGTGCGTTTCAAAGTTGCACCAAATGGGAGTCCAGCTCTGCATGTGCCAGGCAAATATATCTGACGCTGACCATAACTACTCATCATAATATCATATCACTGTGT
Source organism: Xanthia togata (assembly GCA_963853775.1). Classification (NCBI taxonomy): domain Eukaryota; kingdom Metazoa; phylum Arthropoda; class Insecta; order Lepidoptera; family Noctuidae; genus Xanthia; species Xanthia togata. The sequence continues at coordinate 17,775,046 of OY970809.1, forward strand.
ATGACTGTAATCTAGAGTAGGATTGACATGATAGAACTTAGAGCCCTCACTCATCATCGATATGTGATTTTCTTTCTTTCTGATATTTTCTTACCTCTGTTTTCTTTCTTTGCGATTATAACATCGCAGTGGACGTTATGATTGTTTCAAAGTAATTTAATATATAATTTTTATTTGTATTCTAGAACGTCAGCAACAATGTCGTAGGATGGCTTGATTGGAACATGTGTTTGAACACGTACGGTGGTCCGAGTTATATAAATGCTCGCGTAGATTCACCAATCATAGTGAACGCAACGGCTGGAGAGTTTTACAAGCAGCCGATGTTCTATGCCATTGGACATTTCTCCAAATTCGTTCCACGAGGATCTCGAAGAATTAAAGTCACTTTTAAGAAGAATACTGCGAAATTGCAAAGTGTCGCTTTCCTCACGCCTTACAATACTGTCGTCATAGTCACATGGAACAAGTGAGTAAAATAATATACTTGCTTAATATTTTCAATGTCCACAACTAACAGCGCGGTTTTTTCTAATATTAATGCATAGGTATATTAAAGTAAATCTTAACGTGACTCTAGCATAACTTTTCTCGACAACAGTAGGTACTTAGGCATTCAAAATCAATCAATCCAGGGGGGGCGGCAGCTGCAATCCCCCCCGCCGTGTACACCATCTATACTTGGGTAGCTCTTTAATTAGCAACATTGTATGTATAGTGGTGGAAATAAATATTTATAATGTTGCTTGCTTTGCCCTGACTTCGTCCGGATTACGATTTTTCCGATACAAACTTCAACAGTTGAACACCCCATTCTACCCCTTGGTTTGTATATCTCTTTAATATATTACCTCAATCGGTTCAGCTGTTCATTCGTAATACAGTAACATACGGACAGATACACACACAGAAACATTTTTGCATTTGTAAATTTCTGGAATGGATACAGCACAGTGATTAGAAATTAACATGAATATTAATAATTTAACCAATATTTTTTTACAGAGGTGCTGCAGTAACAGTCAGAATGCGTTTAGGAACGAAAAAAGCTGAGATAAATATTAGGGAGAAGTCAATTACGACCGTAGAGATGCTCAACGAATAACAAATAGAATCACTAGTCCTGTAACACTATTTGAAACTTCGACGGTTTCAAAAAAGCAAATATTGATAGTTCAACTCATCTGTGTGCGCGGCGCCATGTGTGCGTGCGCTTGAAATCAAACAGCTTTAATTTGTGTGGCCGTGACGCGGCATACGTAGTATCTATGTCGTGGCCAGATTTTAAAATTGATCATTTCATGTAATGTACATCGACCGCTGGTCATATCATGATGTGGTCTGGCCAGATCATTGAATACTCAACGTTTAATGATATGAACAGTTAAACTGACGAAATGACGGCACGGTTAGCGCAGTTGTTAAGCGATTGACTGCTGCGCTGCGCGTCGCGGGTTCGATTCCCGCACGGAACAAATATTTGTATGAACTACAAGTAGTTGTTTCGGGTCTGGCTGTTTGTGTATGTGAGCATAAATGTTTGTAAACGCACCCACGATACAGGAGAAATCCTAGTGTGGGGCAACGTTAGTTAAAAAAAACGCACGACTACTTCATGATGTGGCCAAACATTAGTGATCATATAGTAAAATAGTTAAATTATCCCACCGGTAGAGGCGTTGATGTCGCTTTGTTTTTGTTGTGCATCATGGCGGCGGCTTACAACAAATCAAACTTAATAGGGTGACCACTCAATAAAAGTCTTATTGGGTTTCCAAATATGATATTAAGGAAAGGGATCAACTTGTAAGTAGTGCTCGCCGGCCGCTGCTACGGCGTGAAATGCAACAGAGCACTTAAAATTAATTTTAAAAATTAAAAATGTACGCCGCTTATGTGGCACCCCAAATGGGTTAGGTTAGGTTAGAACTGTGACCAATCGCACGCGAGCCGAGCGAGCGTAGCGAGCGGTGCCGCGGCAGCGGCCGGCGAGCGCTACTTCCAAGTTGGTCGCAGTTACTTGTCAATTTTTGGATACCATGGATACCCTACATTAATGATATGGCCAAACGTCGACTGACATAATTAACATTAAACGTTGAGATTTAACCGATATGGCCAATGTTAGCTGGCCATTTCATGAAATGGCCAATGCTAAGATCTGGCCACGACATCTCTAAGTAGTCTGTGGAGTCCACAGACTACTTACTTAGAGATGTCGTGGCACGTGTTGCTCGGATGACGACTGCCGCGTCCACAACTGTGGACGCGGCAGTCATCATCCGAGCAACACGTGTCCTTATCGATTTTTTGCACGGGTACAGTCGTGGACGTCTAGTTCTTCACGGAGAAAATGTTTAAGGAGTCAGGTATATTTTTATAAATTTTTAACGTGGTCATTTCTATATAATTAACATTTATTTTGATTAAAAAATGTAGGTATCCTAAAAAAATATATATAATTTTTAACGTGTAAGAAATAATTGCCAAGGTATAAGAATTTCTGAAAAAAGTTGCGACAGATATATTGCAACTAGTAAGTCCAGTTTGCAGTACAGGTCCAATATTAATATCGAAATTGAGTAAACATTATTAAACCGCGTACGAAAAAAAACAGTAGAGGCAGTGGGGGTATCAGAGAGAACAATAACTAATATATTGGGTGAAGGAAAATCAACTGACTCTAAATTTAAATCTCCGTATAAAGACCGCAAAAAACGTGCAAAAAAATCGGAATTGGACAACTTTAACATAGATGTTATACGTTCAACTATTAATAAAATATTACTATTTTATTACTATTTAGAACATCACGAGTTACTTACCTTGCTAAAGCTGAAAAGAATATTTGAAGAGAAACTTAACTATGGTGGAAGTATTTCGACTCTGCGTACAGTTTTGTTAAAGTTGGGATACAAGTGGCGAAAAAAACTGTGGATATCAGACGTGTAATTATAGAGCGGTATGACATTCGACATTCGAAAACAATCGTCATTTTTGAAGAAGAATACTGTCGGCATTTTGACATGGAGTCAGAATTCATAATTAACCTTGCTGAGAGCAGCGAATCCGAAAATTCATCGTTTGATTTTTCTAGTAGTGTTACAGCATGTTCAATAAACATACATTTACCAAATACATAAGTTGTTTTTTTAAGAACCCGTATATTATCAAACACAGCAGGTTACAATAACCTTAAAAACAAAATAATTTAAACTAATTTACAATAGTTACACTCGTCACCGAGTTTTTTTTTATTTCAATTTAAATAACTGTATTTGTATTTGTATTTATTTGTACTTGTCTGTACCTCTTGTCACGCACACAAAGTCACTGTGTATATACAAGGGTTACCCACACATAGCGCCGCGCGCACAGATGAGTTGAACTAACTATACCATGTTATTGTAAGGATTAGTGCTCACATTACACGAGAGACACGTGTCAACGGTAGAGGGAACAGCATGTCGATTCCCGTAATCACTTCACCGTGAAAACCTGTGAAGTGAGCGTGGAGTGAGCTGTCAGTGTCATCTCACCCTGTTGGAATGACAACTCACTTCACCTAAGTTTTCACAGTGAGATGGTTACAGAATAGCACTGCTGGAGCCGTCGACGCGTGTGGCACGCGTAGTATGACAACCGTTTATGGACAAAATGACAGATTGTGAATGTTTATCTGTCATTTGTCACCTGACTCCTAAGTCAAAGGTATTCCTAGTTTAGGAGTCAGGGTTTCAACTTTTGTGAACTTGAATGTGCCCTGGCGGATGTGAGTATGTCATGCTCACTCAAATGTCTCGCTGATGGTGGCGTGTGTGTTGGATCATTTAGCTCCCTTCAAAATGGTTGAGCTGAATGGTGCTGATCCATGCGTCATGTTCGTGAACGGGCGCCGTCAGTTGGGACTGGTCATCTCTTAGCTGCCATGGCTTATTTTAATTTATTTTAAGTTTTTGAATGATTCTTTTTTTCTTTTTATTACGGACGCTTTTACGAACGTGCACGTCTTATTACATTGTTCTCACATGCATAATTTCAAAATGAATGATGTAACCAATATTTTGTATCAATTCTATATTTTATTTAAAAGAGTGTCCGTGGAGTTTCTTGCCCGTTCTTCTCCATAGGTACCTACTACGCTTTGGAATGGGCAACTAGCTTCTTATTTTTGACTGACCGACCCCTTGACAATTCAAAAGTGCCTATAAATGGTTTAATTGAAATAAATGCTTTGAGTTTGAGTTTGAGTTTTTGTGCGCCTTTTAATGATTGTGAACTTTGGCTAGATATAAGGATTTGTATCAATAAAGTATATTATTATTATTTGTCTTTTCTTCTGTCGACAAAACACGTTTCTATGGGGTTCATGTTACGCGTGCAGTTGTCTGTACCGTGTGTATGAGCACACACTAATTGACAACATTATTAAAGGCAATACAAAGTTTATTAAAAAAAACCGGCCAAGTGCGAGTCAGACTCGCACACGAAGGGTTCCGTACCACCCTAAAATATGTATTTAACTACATATAAAAAAAACACTTTACTAACGAGCAAAAATCCCCGCAAAAACTCTGTTCTTACGAGTATAAGGCCCTCTTTCATTTTTAACTTTATTTTATTTTTATAATTTTTTGCTATAGTAGTAGGTGCACACCCTGTAAAAATTTCAAGTGTCCGTCTATTACGGTTGAAAAGATGCAGCCCTGTGACAGACGGACGGACGGACGGTCTTACGGACAGTGGAGCCTTAGTAATAGGGAACCGTTGGCACCTTTCAGGTACGGAACCCTAAAAAGGTTGCAATGTGTGACGAAAAAATAATGAAACGAGCCTTATTACAAATGCTTAAATAAATAAATAATTAAATAACCTATATATTACACTTTTTATTTCCCTAATGGAAAGTTATAGATGGCCTTAACTATATTTCATATTATATGCAAGATTAGTGGAAATTAGTTTTAATTACGTAAGGAAATGAGTTAATTTATATATTAAATGAAGTACAGGATTATTTTTTATTAATTAAGGAGTGCCTCGTTGGTCTAGTGGTCGCAAGCGCTAATGCTGAGCATGAGGTCCCGGGTTCGATTCACGGGTCGGAAAAAAGTGTTATTGGGTTTTCCATCTGGAATTTCTCAGTAGCAACCTGGGGCCCAAGTCTGCTATTTTTATAAATTCGCCATTCCAACACGATCCCATTGTCATTTTGCTAAAAGTTCGTAATGTGCTAAATTCATAATGGTCGATCATTGGTTGATCATTGTATTCCACCAACACGATACTCGTAACGAATTAAAAGCAATGACTGTACAATGACGATCTAATGGTAGGTCACTGATCAAAGGAACAGTCAAAATTTTAGCAGATTACCGCCTAAATCAGTCATTCATTTGTCGTTATGTACGAGATTACCAATATATGCCATTTCTTTCAATGGAGTGTCAGTGACTGACCATTGGAAAGTCATAATCACGCCAATATATGAGTTCAACTGCTACTAATGAGACACAATAGAATTTTAATTGTTATCGAACTCGAAACGTACGAGTACGCACACATATTGGACTCCAACCTTAACCTTTCGTACGATTTCGATATGTACAATCAGCGTTCCGGAGCAATAAATCATGTTGGAAAAAAAAAAAAAAAAACTAATTTGGAAGATTTTGTACTATCAATAAGGAATTTAAATAATCCTTTTTCGTATCAGGAAACGGCAGATGTACACTCACCAACACGAGCAAATACAAAGTTTTTTCGCCACTAAAAACTCCATTCCCAACACTATACACCTACATCCACAGAAATTAAATATTATTTATCAAAACATACAAAGCTTAAAAAATAAACGATACATTTTAGAATCAATTACAAACGAATACAAAATAGAAGCACTTTGTCTTACAGAAACTTGGATTACAATAATAAAAAAAGACCTGTTACAATTACAGGGATATAACTTAGCCGCTAAATACTGTCGCGCGACCCACACGGGAGGTGGTGTTTGTATGTTTTTAAAAGAAAATATTGAATTTAAGGTCCGACATGACATAGCAAACATGTCAGTTGAATGCATTTTTGAAACCTGTGGAGTGGAGATACCTAAACTTAATCTTTTACTTATAGTTATTTACTGGCCGCAGAAGAACAGGGAAACTGAAATATTTTATACTTCCCTAGGAAAACTGTTACATAAACTTAACGTAAAGAATAAACAAAGAGATATAATCATCGGAGGAGATTTTAACATAAATATTCTAGAAAAAAATAGAAATTATTTTGCTCTCCAGAACTTTATGACTAACTACAACCTCCGACAGCTAGTGACGGACCCTACGCGAGTAACAGCCACGAGCTCAACATGTATCGACCTAATATTCACAAACAACCACATTCATGAATTTGACTTGGATGTTTTAAACCTGGGACTCTCAGACCATAAAGGAATAACGCTTTCAATACCTACCAACGACCCTATAATAAAAAATATGACACAAATGACAACTCAAAAGAGACTTTATAATAAACAAAATATGGAAGCGTTCAAAGCTGAACTACGGAAAGTAGATTGGAGTAATAAAATTGACACAGATCAAAACACTAACACAAATTACATATCCTTTCATAACCATCTACAAAAAATGTTAGATCAGTGCATCCCGAAGAAAAACATAAGAATTAAAAGTACGCCCCCTAAAACGTGGCTAACTACTGGTTTAAAAGTGGCATGCAAACATAAAAGGTTACTAAAAGCACTAATAACTACAACCAATAATGATATACTACATAAACATTACAAACAATACGAAAAAATACTCAAGAAAACGGTAACCTACTCCAAAAGACTAAATTATATTAAAAAAATAAACAAATCTGAAAATAAAACCAAAACAATGTGGCAAATAATTAAAAAGCGTACAAATAGACAAAACAAAAAAAAAACAACAGGTAATATCTATGCAATTGTGCGTGAATAATAACCTTACAGATAATGCGAAATTCATAGCAAACGCTTTCAATGACTATTTCATATCAGTTGGCAAATCGGACAGTACAATCGGAGATAATGCTGCAACTGGCCGCCCAGGGCCCTCACAAAGCGAAAACTCTATTTACATTAGCCCAGTGGACCCAAACGAAATAAAACTTATAATTAAAAAACTTAAAAATAAACGAAGCTATGGACACGACGAGCTACCGCCAACACTAATAAAATTATGCGCTGAGGAATTATTAATGCCACTGACTCTACTTATAAATCAGTCCCTTGACGAAGGATGTGTTCCCGACCTGCTTAAAGTAGCAGTAATAAAACCGATCCATAAAAAGGGAGATCAGACCGATACAAATAATTTTCGGCCTATAGCCGCATTACCTACATTCGCGAAAATTTTTGAGACAGCAATGTCAAAACGACTTTACTCATTTTGTGAAAAGTACAAAATCTTCAACGATAGTCAAAATGGTTTTAGGAAAAATAAATCTACTACACTGGCAATATTCAAATACATACAAGAAGAATTAAATATAATAAATAATAACAAACACGCAGTAGGGATTTTACTAGACATGAGCAAAGCCTACGATAGAGTGTCTTACAAGATCCTTCTAAATAAACTATATGAAATAGGTGTCAGGGGCACAGCCTACAAATGGTTTTGCTCTTACTTAGAAAATCGGGAACAATATGTAGAAGTAGAAAATAAAGATGCACAGACTGGCCAGATATCGCGTGTTAAATCTGATAGAGCAAAAGTAACCATGTCAATTCCTCAAGGTAGTGTTTTAGGGTGCCTATTGTTCCTAATATATATAAATAACCTCCCTAAAGAAATAAATTCATACAGCGTCCTATTTGCTGACGACATTTCAATAATTTTTCCTTATGATAATAACGGGACCCTAAATGAAATCATAAATGACATTCTTACTAATATAGTGGCATGGTTGAAAGACCATAATTTAGAAATAAATTTCTCGAAGACGAAGCTGATGCAATATAGACCATATCAGAAAGAAAAGGTAGATATCGACTTCTCATATAATAATACAAAATTACAATGTGTAAACGACTTTTCACTGCTAGGCCTGACTGTCGATACAAATATAAACTGGAAAGGTCATATACAAACCCTATCAAATAAATTGGCTAGCTTTACATACGCCTTAAGAGAACTAAAAAAAGCAACCGACTTCAAAACAGCTCTTTCAGCCTACTACGCATACGCATATTCGTGGCTAAACTATGGAATTATACTGTGGGGAAATAGTGTAGATATAGAGCGACTATTTATTTTACAAAAAAAAATGCGTTCGAATCCTAGTAAATATAGAACGTACGGAAAGTTGCAAACAATACTTTATAGAACATAAAATTCTTACGCTAACAGGTATTTATATCCTAGAAGCTAGTAAATTTGTGAGAAAATACCCATCGTTTTTTCCGCTAGCAAAACAGCAACGCCCACAGCAACGCAGTCTTAGAAACCGATATCTAAACGAATTAGCGGGACCAACTTCAAGACTAGCTATGTTTCGTTCTGGGCCTCTGGCCATGTGCGTTAAAATCTATAATAAACTCCCGAATTCAGTTAAGGATACAGAGTACGACAACAAATTCAAAAATGACCTACAAAATTACTTAAACTTAAAATCATATTATAGCCTAAAAGATTTTTTAACTGAGAAATAAATAAATTACTATCGACTCGAACACATTACACATACATAGCTAGGTACTCTACAAGACATCAGTCAGAAAATGATAATTTATTTATTTAGTTTGTAAGAATGACATAATGTATGATAATAATTAATAATTTTTAAATTAATCTATAACAACAAATTGTATTAATAATTAATAATGATAGCATGTTAAATTAATTAAAACCTGCAGGGTTCATTGTTTGGAACTATCATAATGTAACAACCTGTAAACAACATGAAATGCAATAAATGAATATGAACTCCTGGAGTCTTTGTAACGGACGGAAGGTAGATTACCAAACTTGTCAAAATCAATAATTATGAAATCAATGATAGACCATTCTCAGACTATTGTAGTAGCAGCAGACTTGAGGCCCTGGAGTTTGGATTTGTGCCCGATTGATGAGACTCGCCCCCTATTACATGGGACTTAAACAGAACTGTGGTGTTATGTATGTATGTGTATTGTCTGAAGTACAACTAATACAACTTATTTAAAAACTTAAGTTTATTTTAGGGTTTGACTGATTTTATTGTTCTACCCGTTTTTCCGGATTTCCTTTATTACATTCAAACCAAGCGAACGTTATAAAAGCAGGTTTGGACACGACTCTCATTTTGCATTGTTTTCGTATATTGATCGAAGTGTTCTACGAGCTGTTCATATTAATTTGATTTAGTTATTTATTTAATATTTTTACATTTATTTAATTTTAGTTGTTTATACATAGTGTGGCTTTGGTTTGATAATTTAAATTTTTGTTGTGAAACGTTAAAGATTCATTCGGTTTCGGTTTAAGAATCTATCATGGAGTTAAGAAATTACATGGTTTTCTTGCTAACCCTGTTTTCCTTTTCCACTTCAACAAATGCTAGAGGTAAGTAGATTTTTGAGTTATTCATACTCAACGTGACCATAATATGTTCCGTTTTGAACGGGACCGTCCCTTTTTTCCCTGATGTCCCCGGAAAAAGCCTGCATGAGGCCGCAAAATTGTCTCGTTTTCACTAGGATTCTATTTCCTGTTGTATCCCCTTTAGATAGCTAAGTATTTGGAGTTTTGGATATGTTGTCAGATCTCCCATGTGCGGCGCAGCAGATTCCTGGCAGGTCGGTGGTGTGTGTCTGCAACGTGACGTACTGTGACACCATCACCAGGATCCGACCCCCACCGGGCTCTTTTGTCACGTACACCAGTTCAGAGGTGAGCTCATAGAAAAAGGACTGCAGAAAGCATAGTTATCATATCAGGACAATTAAATTCACTTCAACTTACATCTTAAGTAAGAACATTTTTTATTGTTTATGGTGTACAATAAAGAGTATTCTATCTATCTATCTATTTTTATTGTAGCTACCTTGTCTGAGGGTCAGTGATAATAGGGAAGTATCAAAATTGGCTGAGATTAGCGTATTTCTCCAAGCTTTATACACACTTTGTACAGAACGTAGCCTTGTTGGTGTAGGTGTGACACCGAAAAACTTTATGGAGATTCTGAAATGAATTCTTCAAATTCTTTTGATGTTAAGGTTTTACAAACCACGGCCATAAAATAATTTATCTTAGTTTTTTAAATACAGGGACCATTACTTTTTAAATGTAAGTACCATTATTTTAAATGTTTACAGGGTGGATTGCGGTTTCATAAAACCATAGGAAAATTACAATTGCACTTAGAATCAGGTTAGTTACAACATCTTGTTTTTTTTTTAACCCTTCTACCATTTTTTGAGTATGTAACGATTTTGAAAGTAATAAATATACCTATCTGGTTTTAGACCCATCCCTGGCCCAACATACACATTGAACCCATCGGTGAGGTATCAGTCGGTGGAAGGCTTCGGCACCTCAGTGACGGACGCCGCCGGGATCATGTGGTCAAGCATCCCTGCGCGTCTTCAGCAAAACTCATTGAGTAATTAATACTTTTTTTCTGTTCTAAAGAAGTTCTTTCTTTTGAATAATGTATCAAAGACATGACGTCACACAAATCCTGCATCGCGCAATTAGAGTTTACCGCGTCAACGACATAGGTATATAAGACTATCCGACATCAACACTCGGGCTCCCCTGGCTGGAGGCTTTGAGTTTAGCAGCTTAAGGCAACCACAGAATGTCCGGTTAAGCAGCTACGACCTCAGTCTGAGGTCAACTGCGAAATGCCCCACACAAAAAAAACACACTCGGGCAGTTGCCCGCCAGACACAACACCCGTCTGGTCGGAGGATCCTCCCTTTTTTATTTCGTGCAAATACTTCAGCGTGACGTCATCATCATCATCACTCCCGCAAGCTTTCGTGAGGCGAGTCACACAGACAGCCAGCACCGGCTTCAACGGGTATCCTGCACAAATGGTGAGCTATCGATCCACGTCAGCAGCGGCCGCCGAGACATCTCCGTTCTCTTTGGCTTATTGATATGGTTATTTCTGGATTGTCCGAATTATTCTAAAAAAACATGATAGAGTACAAAGATTGAGCGCGTTGGTAGTGGCCTAAGCGGCTAGCTTTCAAGTGGTCTCGCGTCCAAGTAGTATGGTTTAACCACAGCCATATTCTGACTATCTTTGAAAGGATACTTTTATTTGACTGCCTCGTTGCTCTTGATCCCTGGATCGAGTAAAGTTTCGGTAGGTTTTGAAAAAAGGAAATTATCTTTAGGCTTTCAGTTACTAGATTGTGTCCAACATGGGTCAGTCGAATATTGCGTAGATCGAATACCGTCGACTGATCAGGAGCGACCCCTCCTTGTGTCTCTCTTAGTCAGATCTCTCACTTGTTCCTTTCCGGCATGAGTAACTCTACCGGCAAAGCCCCAAGATCATTGAGATACGCAAGCCCCACCACGACGACAACGTGGAGACACCCTCGGTGGGCTTGCTCCTTTTAATCCATTCAACAAAGGTCGTCTGTAAAATATGTATTTTAGCGATAGAACCGCCCATTGCGTCACCCTACGTAAAACTACATTTATATCTTGAATCCATAAGGTGTAGGTGTAGTGTACAGTATTCTATTCTATTCACTATCAAATCAGCTAAAAAGAGTTATAAATCTCACACAGCGAGCCCATCACAGTCGTTTTATACATTCAGCTCAGAATCTGTGTAAAATAATAATAATAATATAAACTTTATTATCAGGATTCAAAGGCCCATAGCGTGTTAGTATTACAAATTACTTAAATCTATGTTAGTATAACAATTACGCACACACACAATCATGTGCCTATCTCCTACTATCTCACGTATCTGAATGCCGGTCTGTGTGCCGCCATCCAGTGAGATATTAGAAGGCCATCCACCCTGCCGGCTACAGTCGCAACGAGGCTGTTGGGGCTGTCGCGCACCCGCCGTGTCAGTGATGCGATTCGCAGACGCAGCAGCGTGCGGAAATCCGGAACACGTGCGGACGCGAACATCCCCGACGCGCTACAGAAGCGCGACAACCCCAGCATTACCCGGAACGCGTTATTGTATTTTACTCGTAGAGCATTGTACGAACCCTGTGTATAACTGACCCACAGGGCGCACGTGTACAGCGACTGGCAGTAGGCCCTGAATAGTATTATTTTAACCTGTCGCGTACACCTTGCGAACCTGCGGGCCAGCATGTTACACCGGACAGCCAACGCTCTACGTTCTCTCTCTAAATCGGCGTCATCCGACAGCCTATCGGTGATCCAGTGCCCCAGGTATTTAAAACGAGTCACTCTTTTCAGCGGAACTCTGCCCAAAGTAACCGGTGGAACAACGTCATATACTTTACTTTGCGCCCTAAACACTAAAGAGCTCGCTTTAGGTGGAGTTGTACCTGAGACCATGAGTCACCGCATAGTCTTCACAGATTTGGAGGAGCCTTCTTAACGCACTGATCGATGGGCTCAGCAACACCATATCATCCGCATAACTGATATTATTGAGACATTGCCCGTCAATGGAGCAAACGATTTGGGTGTTGCTGAGCTCACATATCAGCCCGTTGACATAAAGCAACGTGGAAAGTTATCAACAAAAACAAGAATAAACATAATTTCTCAAATGAAACTTTAATGTTAATCAAGTCAAATGATAAAATACTAACAAATTCTCTTGAAATAGCACAAGCTTTTAACAATTATTTTGTGAATCAAGTGAATCCAGTTAATAATATAAACATTAATAAAAAATACACCAATATTAAGTAATTGCACATCTATGTGTATGTTGCCTACAATACCTCTTGAAATTCATCGTATTATTATGTCACAAAAAAATACGTTTGGGTACGATTATATAAGTACAAAGAATCGTTAAACAGATATCCACAATATTTGCTCCTGTGTTGAGTAATATTATCAATATGTGCATATTGCATGGTTATTTTCAATGGTATGGTTAATCAAAAATAACGATTGTAAAACCGCTTTTCAAAAAAGATAGCAGAGAAAATATGTCCAGACCTATCGCTTTAGTGCCAATTTTTTCAAAATTATTTGTAAATGCAATTTATAATCAACTTACTTTACCTATATTTTGAGAAAAATTGCTTATCCGTTGATAACCAAAATGGTGTTAGAAAAAACAGATCTATTAACATCCATCCCATCCAGCCCATCTATGATTTTTTGCATATGGTTAGCAGCAGAGTGGACTACCAACTCTAGCGCTTTAGATGGACATGTCAAAAGCTTTCGATCGCGTAGACCATAAAATGCTATTTATATTATATTGACAAAGTGTGTAGTAAACTAAACCAATACTCCTATGCCTTGCATAATAAAATATAATGTCCGATCGGACAACGGTATTAACAAGCATATGCAAGCATGGCCTAGTGGCCTCAACATTAAGATATGAAATTATATTTTGGGGCAATGCAACGGGTAAAGATACAGCATTTAAGTGCCAAAAAGAATGCATAAGAGCTATCTACAACTTACAGACAACATACATTTGCAAACCGTTTTTTAAATATTAACAATGCCATCGTTGTACATATTATTTGAAAAGTCCATTTTTGTCAAAGATAATCTGCACAAATTTGCTCGAGTAAGTACCCAGCGCCGTTGTGACCGGTTACAAACAGTTGGGTCCAAAACTGCACTATTTATCCAAGGATATATAATTTTATTTTATTTATTAGGTCTACCAACAATTGTTTACACTAATTACAAACAAAAATAAAACATGCGTTTAAACTCTACACAGTGCAACAATTACTTAAAGGTAAACACCACATGAACAGAAAATAAAACAATATTATGAAGTTATTCTGAAAGCTACATCTATGCAATATTAATATTTCAATATCTAGCACATACTCGTATGTTACTGAAAATAACCAATAACATATATGTCAAACATCAAAAGTATTATTTCATAAAAGCTTAAGTACATATAATAAATTACCAAAATGTATAAGAAGTGAAAAGAATGTCTATTGATGATTTTTTAAATGACAAATTATGATACAATTCCTATAATATTATCTTCCTTTGAGATACATATCAAATTTAATTTAATTGATATTTATTTAACTTAAATTACTTTTTAATTACTGTTTAATCTCGATTTTTAATGATATTCAAAAATTACTATTTGTACACCAATTTCATTGGTAGAACATAGAGCTCGACTACAATAATATGTATATTTAAGTATAATCTAAGACCTTCTATGTTTAACTATGTTCACAAATAAATATTGATTGATTGATTGGTTCATATTTTTAATTAAATCCATAGTTTAGTTGTCCAAGGTGCGACACGGGCTTATTTTTTATGGCGACGGTTTGCTTTCGCGCACTGGATTTTCATCACTCAGCTTAGTGCCGAGAGTTGAAATTGCCAGTGTGTTTTCTTGACGCGCTGGTATGCGCTCTGTTGGATTCTCAATGCTCGGCTCAATACCGAGAGTTGATAATATAGTCCGCACAAAAAGTCGCCAAGTTTAGTGCTAAATCATTACAAGTAGGCGCACTCATATCATATTATCAAAAATAAAAAGTAACACCGTCTGTCTGTTACCTAACCACGCCTTAACGGCTGAGTGGATTTCGATTAAATTTGGCACACGGACATAGGATAAGTACTTTTTATCGCAGTAGTAAGTTCCCGTGGGATAATTCAGACAATCACGCGGGCGAAGCCGCGGGAAAAGCTACTTGTAGTCTTGTATGTAATTATGCATTACATTCAGGTTTAATAAAATATTTCTTTATTTCCTCATCTTTTTCATTGACGATATTATCTTTAAAATAACTCTTTGTTTAAGGCTATTTAATAGTCATGATTGTGCTAATTTTAGTCATTATTATTTAAGTAAGCTCTTTCATCAACAAAGTTTGTTGTTGTAGAATTTTGTTGCTGTTGTTAACGATAATTTTAGCAAGGCTTATAAAGTGGAATGCCTACCGAAAACTACTGATAGTAAAAAGAGGTCAATCGTCGAATCCGACTCGGCTGGGAGTGTTTGGGAAGCTACGCAATATCTTCTCGTCCCACATAGGTACCGCAGTGTCTCAACTCTCAAAACGGGTCTACCCTTTATAGCAGAACTTTTTATGTCATAATATTATTTCGCATAACAGCGGATAGCATAAACTTCAATTCGCAGAAAATCGATTGGCTTACACTCATTTATCATAAATTCAAAACTCATAATTTTGTAAGTCAGAATCATCTTTAGGCATCAATTTCCTACTCATAATAATTAAAAAGCAAAACAAAAAAAATAAAAAAATGGAAGTTTACACAAACATATCGTTAAAAATAAAATGGCTCTCTTGTAATGTATAACGAGTGGTGCGCATTGATGTTACAAGTTGTATCAAAGTAGGTATTATAGACATTGCGCTCTGTAATGCTTTGTTCTCCTTCCTCACTGATGTAATGCTCGAATTGTTTTATGACAGGTTGCGCACTGTAATGTTCGGTTCGCCTCACTCACTGATGAATGCTCGAATCTGTAACGTTACGTTACAGGCGAATGCTCCCGGTTAGGGAGCACCTTTATGCTATTTTTTATTTCAAATCGGTGTCTCCTGGCGATAATCCATAATATCTACTTTCATAATGCATGTCGTTATCACAGCACTCGAACTTCTGATTCATTCTGCCCATAATAGTAGGTACCTACTCGTACACACGGCTACACATCAAGCGGTACATTTCCAGTATAAGCTGATCTCGCATTGTATAGGATATCCGTACAATGCGAGGTCAGCGTGCGATGTGTAGCCGTATGTACCTACTCAATGATCCTGGCGAGAAACTCGAGAGCGGTGTTCGTAATCAGTAGGTAATGCGCAGACATCCGTCGCTCAGTCGACATTCAAGTTCTGACCCAAACTTACATACAAGTACCTAAATAAAATATCGTAGTGTTTTATCAAAGTTTTATCGTAATAAATAAACATTTTCAATGGAACGGACAATGTTGTAGCTGCGTTTTTTTCTCTCCCT
The DNA here is from genome assembly GCA_963853775.1 of Xanthia togata. Taxonomy (NCBI): domain Eukaryota; kingdom Metazoa; phylum Arthropoda; class Insecta; order Lepidoptera; family Noctuidae; genus Xanthia; species Xanthia togata. The sequence continues at coordinate 17,791,203 of OY970809.1, forward strand.
AAAATGGCCGCTTATAAAGTTTGTATTTTGTTTGGGACTCTGCTGGTTTGCCACTTCAGGGGATCGAATGCCGGTGAGTTTGTTTGCATGTTAAATAAATAAAAAGCATAGAGTTTAGATAGAACGTACATGTGTATCTCTTGGTGTCTCTGTATGTCAAAAGCTTAGACCAACTATAAAACCAAGATAGCGCTGTGTTCCTTACTGCTGAGGTATATAGGTATGTAAAAGAAGTAGGTACCTACATATACTTCTTACAGCAGTATTGCAAGACCCTTTGAAAGACTTCTTGACTTTCTAAATTCGTGTTGCAATATGGTTCAGCTTCTTGTTATTGCCAAAATAACATATTTACCGTTCCATTTTAGGTACTTATTTGAGTTTAGCTTGATAATAAACAACAATACAATAAGTAGGAATGACCAAAGCGAGAGATAAGGAAAAACCGCAAAACTTATTTTATTTTAATTGGAGTCATACGATTCCTATTATATGATAGTGTACCTACACTAATAATATAAAGTAGTAGTTGAGTAGATATTATAAAGAGAAAGATTAGTAATTAGTAAGAAGATTAGTAATTTTGTTTGTAATGAATAAACTCAAAAACTACTGGAACGATTAAAAAATATATTTCACAAGTAGAATGCTTTATTATCACATTTATCACCGAGTAACAAAGGTTAAGTACCTACAAGTAATTTATAAAGATATAACATTGTTTTTATCACTAGGAAAAGAGTAATAAATTCTCGTTCACACTCTCCTAACTTAGCTACTGTCGTTACTCTAAGACCATAGGTCAGTTTTTATAGTCGAAAACAGGTTATAATACAAGAACTTAGGACTTTTATTTTAAGGAAAATACATTTAGTATTTTCCTCAACTCTCGCCATTGCACCTACCACTGTTTGTCTCTGCATCACCCAAAGGTTGACTGGTAGAAAATGCTTGTGGCATTAAGTCCACCTCTGTACATTTTTGTGCTTGAAGTATAAATAAATAAACTTAGGTACTCCAAGATCTTGACTAAAGTTACTAGTTTTGTAATTAGACGGTAATACCTACGTATCATGCCAATTTAGGCTTATAATATCGCTAACTAGTTAACTAGAATATTAATAATGAATTGCAATAATTCATATCGTAACACCGAATAAATACTTTTATTCGGTGTTTATTGAAAACGTTCCAAATGTCTTTTTTTCACCTAAAACTCATTATAGCGTCTAAGTCAGTTATAGTGGCAATTAATTATTTATATTCTAGTTCACTGGTTAGCCATATTTCTTATTTTCATATAGTAATATTGGCAAATTAATCAAAACAGCGAAATATTTGACAGCTATTTGCGCTGTTGCCCACTTTCGGTATAAACGCTATTAAATAAAATTTCTTCAGACAACCCGTGTGCGGCGCGGCAGATAGCGAAAAAGTCGGTGGTGTGTGTGTGCAACTCTACGTACTGTGACACTATCACTAAGGAATCTCTAACACCCGGCCAGTACGTCGTGTATAAAAGCTCACAGGTAGGTTATCATCGCCATATCATTCATACCTAAACCAGACACAACATGGGTCGCATCATGAATAAATCACCACGCGCGCTTGGCAATAAGCATCAGCAGAAGAAATTAAGTAAATATATAAGGATTCTCTCCGAAAACGGCAGGCAATGCACTTTTTTTTTTTTTTTTTGTTTGGGATGACTTCTCCCGCTCTGGGTGGAGCGGGAGGGCGTGTCAGACTCTTACTGACTAAAACCCACCCGCCCGGGGCGTCTCCTCCTGCGGCGGCTAGGGGCGTGAGTGCGGGAAATTGGCCTCTCCCTCACGCGCTCCGCCTCCTCCTTCTCGAGCATTACTGCTTCGCAGAAGGAGGTGACGGCCTCCCATGCCCTCTCGCTCCGTACCATGGCCTGGACTAGGCCCGGACGCGAGAGATCCCCGCCACCGATTAGACAATGCACTACTACGGTGACTTTGGTGTTGCAGATGTGCTGGCAGTGACCACTTACCAGGGGCGCTTGCTCGCTTGTTTGCCACTCTCATCATCTGCATAGGCTTTTCCCAACTATGTCGGGGTCGGCGTCCAGTCTAACCGGATGCAGCTGAATCGGTTTTCTCGGTGAATATTGTGACGATAACGTGAAGCTATTGGTGTAAATGGTGCCAGACTTTCTACCTTTCCACTGACAACATCGGGTTGGACATTTTCTCGTTGAAAGATACGGTCTTCAGGCCAGATAATGGCACTTTCCATCCAATCTCCATTTCTTTTCAAAATTTTGGCAAGACTCCTATTTGATCTTTCCCATCTTCTACAAACATTTGAACAAAATTTCTGACAAAACCTCAGGAGTATTTATTACACTTGTTGCTTCCGTCCAGTTAAAATTCAGCGTCTGCTTTAGGTATTCAAAAGCTTTTTACTGTCCGACAATGATCCGAACTCTTAACACCATGAACAAATCCACATTATTCACTAGACTTTCCATATTGGTCACAAAAATTAGGTAGGTACAGTGCAAGTTGTCTTGATAGTCAAAATGCGTATTTCTAAAGATTTTAAATTTAAAAAATCCCTATTTATATAGGTTGGAATTACTCCTTCCTATAGGAAGGAGTAATTAAAATTAATTTAATTATACTAATTATGGTGATATATCACCATAATTAGTTAAGCATATTATTAGGTATGCGGAGTGGTTAGATTTAATTATATTACACATCATTTACTAATAGGGATGATGACTAAAAAAATGTTTTTTGTCCGTAATATAGATTATGAAAAAATAACGTACTGACAGGTTTTTTTTTTACGTTATCAAAAGATTACGGCGATACATTGAGTTATAATGTACCATGACGTCACTTGTATGTAGATTTTATACATAGGTACTTGTGACGTATCAACCCCCACTAGCCCAACTTTAATGCGTTGTATCTGAGTCATTTTTTATTAATAAATATGATAAAGCAAAAAATACGTGTCTAATATTTTTTATTATCTGACTGACGGACTAAATAGAATTTCTTCTTTTTGACCCAGGCGTCATCCCTATTGTGGTAATTAGCAAATATAAGATGATAATACATACATATACATATACATACATTTCATTTGCTATTCTATTCACCTACTGCTATTCTATTTAGGTACCTGGAAATTAGCAAATTTTTCACTGTCCTTAATTAAGTTCCAACAATAAATACAGTTTAGCTAAGGATGGACACAAAATACATATAAATCTGCCCTGCCTAGCCTTTTCCCAACTATGTTGGGGTCGGCTTCCAGTCTAACCGGATGCAGCTGAATACCAGTAAGTATTTTACATGGAGCGACTGCCTATCCGACCTCCACAACCCAGTAACTGGGTAATACGATACCCCTTGGTAAGACTGGTTGTCAGATTTCGGACACAAAATACATAATTATGAAAGCTAATATTATAAAGAGAAAAGATTTGACTGTTTGTTTGTTTGTATTGAATAGGCTCCGAAACTACTGGACCGATTTGAAAAATTCTTCTACTTTTCATCCCGGGAAAAAATAACGGGTCTCGCGGGAAAGACCACGAAGCGAAGCCGCGGGCAAAGTGCTAGTATGAAAATAAATTGATTAATAGAAAATGATATAAGGATAAAAACTACAAAATTATGCTAATGGAGCTTCCATTAGCAAATTTTTTAATTTTTATATTGCCTAAGTAATTCGTAGAACTAGGTGTTTTTTAGTAAATTTATTTATACTATTATAATTTCAGTTTAAATTTGTTAAACATCCTTATTTAGGACACAACTTATAAGTATATTTACGATGAACTAGTATTTTAAAGTTAATAACATTATCTATTTATTCGTTAGTATTTTTATGTTACACATTATTTTATGTGACTCAGGTTGGCTGGACAAATCTTCAAAATAGCTTGCATTTAACTAGGTCAATAGGTCACTTTATGTGACGGCTAAACACCCTTATTTCAGAATTTGTGACGCTACAGAATCTTAGATAATCGATCGAAAACGTGTCCAGCCATCTTGAAAAACCACTTTTCGCTGGTCTCTCAATCTCGGTAACGGAAGTGATTTTGACGACTTTTTGCATATCAACGGGCGTCACATAAATTTGTGACGGGCACCGAGCTAAAAGTTTTGTGATAAGTACAGTGGTTTAGTAGAAAAATGCAAAAATCTGTGTCCAGCCATCTTGAATTTACGTATAAAACTTATGGCTGGCACTTCCGAATCTCAATAACGGGGGCGTTTTCGAATATGGTTCCTTTACTAATACTTGGTGACGCAATGTGTGACAGTAATAACGTTTGATTTATGGCGTCACATGTAAGGGTTTACGAGAAATTAATAAAAACTTAATGTCCAGCCAACCTGAGTTCAAGATGGCTGGACACATGTATCTCCACTGCCTGATGATCTACGACCTTCGAAATGTGTTCAAAATTTTGTGACGGGGACGATAATGATAACCTGAAATTGTGACGGAGAAACTTTGCGTAGTTTCAAAGATATTGATCATTTAAATTTCCCCATACAAACACTGCAGTAGGGTAACCAATATTGTAGGTTTTATGTAGGACAAGTATATTTTAAGGTGTTTTCTTTAATGGACGAAAATCCGTGTATTGGTGATACTAATACGAACAACTGTAGATATTTAAATCAATAGAAAACAAAAATGTAGAAGTGAGGAAGGGGGGGGGGGGTAATTTTTATAACCATAAGAATCATCATACATATCTATAAGTTATTTGTTTCCGCGGACGAAAAAAAACTCAAGAAAAATTGAATTTCGCGGGCTACCACGAAAACGTCGAAGGACAAGACAAACCATACTGTCATGATAGCTGATGTTGGTGTCGCCATCTATTGCTTAAAGTTGGTACTACTAGGACAACTGGTCGAATCTCTTATTTAGGTTGTCTTACCGCAGATTAATTAATAGTTACTAGTACTCTGATTAGTGATAACACTTCGAAAAGTAAGTACATACACTGCCGGCTGTCGAGTTTAGTTCTCATTTTCAGTTTCATAAGATAATGAACTAAACGCGAAATAAAAGTGGGCTCTCTCTTGCAGCGCTGGTGGTCAATTATTATTTTGAATTAACACATACTTACTCTTTTCACTGCAGGAAAACCTTTTATTCCCACGGGGAAATCAAATACAAAGCAGGCGTGGATGCTACCGGCCAATTAATCGATTAAAAAGAAATCCTTTATTTATGTAAAATTATGGTCACCTCACAATATTAATGGATGTTTGTATGGAAAAATTTAAATGGTCAATATCTTTGAAACTACGCAAAGTTTCTCCGTCACAATTTCAGGTTATCATTATCGTCCCCGTCACAAAATTTTGAACACATTTCGAAGGTCGTAGATCATCAGGCAGTGGAGATACATGTGTCCAGCTATCTTGAACTCAGGTTGGCTGGACATTAAGTTTTTATTGATTTCTCGTAAACCCTTACATGTGACGCCATAAATCAAACGTTATTACTGTCACACATTGCGTCACCAAGTATTAGTAAAGGAACCATATTCGAAAACGCCCCCGTTATTGAGATTCGGAAGTGCCAGCCATAAGTTTTATACGTAAATTCAAGATGGCTGGACACAGATTTTTGCATTTTTCTACTAAACCACTGTACTTATCACAAGACTTTTAGCTCGGTGCCCGTCACAAATTTATGTGACGCCCGTTGATATGCAAAAAGTCGTCAAAATCACTTCCGTTACCGAGATTGAGAGACCAGCGAAAAGTGATTTTTCAAGATGGCTGGACACGTTTTCGATCGATTATCTAAGATTCTGTAGCGTCACAAATTCTGAAATAAGGGTGTTTAGCCGTCACATAAAGTGACCTATTGACCTAGTTAAATGCAAGCTATTTTGAAGATTTGTCCAGCCAACCTGAGTCACATATTATTTTGGTTAAATTAAGATCGTCTATGATATTAGAAATGAAAAAGTGTCATTTATTTGTATTTTTCGGTTCTTCATAAATGGTGAAGGGGCAACATTCAGCGCGCTGATAGTGGAAGATTATAGTCAACAAGTAAAAAAATAAGGCTCAAGTAGTATTAGCAAGACCTGTCAAGACTTGGCCGAAATTGAGCAATTTATATCTCATTCCCTACAACAAAAGTTGAAAAAAAAAAAACCAGGCAAATTATCAGTTTTAGACAAAAACGTTTCATGACAATTATTTGTTAGAATGACAAAACCTATCGATAAATATTCTGTCAGTCAGTTAGTCCGTAGTGTTAGTCTGTACTGTTGACCGTTGAGGAGTTCCCTCGTCTGGAGCCAATCCTGGGTGCAACATCCAAGTCATCGTGGAATTTAGAACGGACTATCATAATTAAAGCGTACCATATATAACATTTCGTGTCTTTACTGTTGACCGTTGAGGAGTTTCCTCGCCTGGAGCCAATCCTGGGTAGCCAATCAGGTCATGCTTATCATAAAAATGCATTGTCTTCAGAACTGAACCAACATGTAAAATGTAAACTCCGTGGGATAAGAGGATGTAGTTTTTTATTCAGCTTGTAAGATTCGCCATAAACAAACATAATATACTAACTAACATACAAACATTGCAAGTTGAATAAAAGCTTTTAAAAAGAGCTCTCTACCTTTGCTATCAGATCAGGATATTGCTACCTCTTTTTGACAAAACCCCCACAAAGTTAGATTGTCTTAGCTATCCATACACTTTTCTGTTTCCAGAGTGGATTACGATTCAATAAAACCAGAGCTGACTTGCAACCATTGAACGATTCCGGTGAGTTTATTTTACAAATGCGTATATTACCTGCACAAAACAATTGGTATTTATATCGTAGGAAGTTATAAAATCCCATAACGCAACATAAAGTGTGCCAAGACGCCATATCATAAATAAATAAAAAATAATGCACCAAGATCAGTCCTAAGCCCACTTTTATAAAAAATAATAAAAAAGTTAATTTATAAAACCAAAAAACCCGACTGCGTAAAAAGTGAACAGTAACAAAAAAGGTGGAAACAAGATACTTACATAATTTAATAAACAAGCTCATGCAGTCGGAGGAAATGTCTTTATTTTTATATAAGAAGATGTTTTATTGGCATATTTTAAAGACCTATTCAATGATACCCCACTTGAAATATTTCATCGACTTTTCTTTTTTTCTTTTTCACATTATAGCGTCTGGTTATCGCCATATTGAATTTTGATTACGGTCAAAATGTCAAGTGACACTCACAAGATTAAGACAAATCGATTGATGTAAGAAAATCAAAATCGACCCACACATTTGAGAGCCTCAGAAAGGTACTAAAATACATACATGCGTAAAGGCTGATGACACTACCCTCTTTTGCGTCGCGCAATCGGGTAATAAGTGACTACGAGAAGCGTTCCATAAATAACACATCTTACTTAACATAATATCACGACTGTGTTCTATAAAGAGATAGGCGGAGATGTGTGTCACACCCCCATTTCCGATAGTGGAAAAACACTTTGGCCAAACCCAGGAATCCATACTCAGCAATCGTTCACGACAGGTAGTCAGTGTCACGGATGATTCAATCGTAACAATTTATTTTCAGAGTCGGGATGGACATTAGTACTGCATCCGGAGAAGACGTATCAGACAGTGGAGGGGTTTGGAGGAGCGGTGACAGATGCCGCCGGAATCAACTGGAAGAACCTATCTGACCCGCTGCAGAAGTCTCTGATCGAGTAATTACTTTATTTTTTTAATTGCAGGTTATTTTTATCAAATGAACTGCAGGGCCATTTGCTATCAGATAGGATAGGTGGATTTGATCAGATTTCACGGTTTAATAAACGAATAGCTCGTTTCAACATCTCCAGATGAGTGTCTGTTACAAGTTAAATAGCTGTCTGACGGTACTGATAATTTCACACGAATTCTGTTCTTTATGAACTTCAGTCTGAGGACCTAGACAAAGTGATATTCTACCAGCGACAACGATGCAATGATGGAACATTCCGAGAAGCTTATGGCGATCCAATTGAAACTCGTTGTAGAAATACGATACGTTTTGAAAGCGACTACCACTTGCCCTCTGGCTAAGTCTTTGAATAAATGTCCTTTTACCGGTTACTCATATTCAAGTCAATGATTCTCCTTGCTTCACACTAACTTGTGTCCACAGCTCATATTTCAGCGACAATGGGCTGCAGTACAACATAATCCGCGTCCCTATTGGCGGCACCGACTTCGCCACGCACCCCTACGCTTACAACGAGCTCCCTGTGAATGACGCCCAGCTCAGCAACTTCTCGCTCACTTACGAAGATTTTAATTATAAGGTGAACCACCAAATATACATAAATCTACCTACCACCAGCCAATCAAGGTAAAGATACAACTGACAGTTGTGTCATGACTCGTGCGTCATCCGCAAAGATTTGGCGGATTTCAACAATAAGATATTTGCCAAACTAAAACGCAAATGGTTCCTTTAGCGCGGGACCTGAAGCGCTAAGCGGGGCGCAGGCAACACTTTACTTACTAGGTTGTCTAATTATCTCGAGCTAAGCCTGGACCTCTTTCTTTAACTGCGAAAAAGACTTTTTTGAATTGCAGTTTAATTTGTCAGGTAAAGGAAACCTATTTACCTTTGTTCTGCAGATCCCGATGATCAAGTCAGCCATGCAAACTTCGAGCACCCCAATACACGTTATAGCGACGACATGGTCGCCGCCTCCGTGGATGAAGACCAACAACGCGTACACGGGCCGCAGCCGACTGAAGGCGAAATACTACCAGACATATGCCGACTACCATCTCAAGTAAAAGAAGGCATTGAAATCATTGGCATTCTTACAGCACGCGTAGCATGACCACCGCGCACCGTTGAAAAGAAATTAATACCAAATGACAGTAGAAAGATTTCGGCGGCACGGGCGCAATGTCAAAAATGAAGCAAATAAATGTTGCACTTTGTCTTCGTGACATTACCTACCTCCTGATCTTGTTTCCTCTCTACTCATGTTTGAACAACTCAATCAATCTGCCTAGCCTTTTCCCAACTATATTGGGGTCGGCTTCCAGTCTAACCGGATGCAGCTGAATACCAGTATTTTACATGGAGCGACTGCCTATCTGACCTCCACAACTCAGTAACTGGGTCATACGATACCCCTTGGTAAGACTGGTTGTCGGGCTTCTGACGACCCGTAACGACTGTCAAAGATCCACGAATGACAACCGGGACCAACGGCTTAACGTGCTTTCCGAGGCACGGAGGAGTCTCGGTATGTAAAGATGGTCACCCATCCACAGACCAACCCCGGCAAGCGTAGCTTAATCAGACGGATCGACCCGTGCGGCAGTTACTTAGCCACGAGCTCCTCGTTTGAACAACTCTGCACCCTAATTTCGTAACACACTCACAATCCCTTTTATCCTAACAACTGAACAAAATTCATCGCGTTATTATACGTTTCGAATTTTTCAATCATATGAAGCTATGGATTTTGTTGTATTGTAGTCAAAATAAAGGGAAAAGTGTGTAGGTAAGTGAGTCACTGGGGCGCTGAAATATCGTTATCTTCTTCAGGTTTATAGAACAGTATAAGGCTGTAGGCATCCCAATATGGGCCATCACCACTACTAACGAGCCTACCAGCGGTCTGGTAGGATTATTTAATTCCATCAACAATCTTGGCTGGACTGCATGGAGCATGGTATGAAGAATCCTTATTTATTAAAATATTACAAATTATATATTTTCTTAGTTGTAAAGGATTTATACCTAATATCATTTTCAGGGCAATTGGATAGTCAACAATTTGGGACCTACCATAAGAAATTCGACGTTTAAAGATATTAAAATAATAACAGGGGACGATCAAAGACTAACATTACCCTACTGGGTGAATTTGGTGAGACACATTCAGTTGTATTTAAACGACCGCTGAAACTAGAAAAAGATGAATCAGATAGTCGCAAACGCAAACTAATCGTGTTTTGTATATTTACACAGCTAGTAGTAGAGCATCCCAAAGTTCTGGACTACATAGATGGCATAGGCGTACACTACTACACAGACTTTATAACCCCTGCGGCAGTTTTGTCTGAGGTGGCCAAGTCGTTTCCAAATAAGTTCATCATCGCTACCGAGGCTTGTGAAGGTACCTAGTCTTTATGTTATTGGCTAACCTGTAAGTAAGTGGTCAGTTGGTCACCGACACCCAGGGGCGGATCCAGGATTTTGGTTTGGGAGGGATTTTAGTCCGCTGAGGGTAGGCTTTGTCAAGGTTATCATTCTATCATAGACCTCATCCATCGCTTTCCATCAGGCGTGATTGAAGTCAACAGTAGGCTACAAAAAAAAGTAAACACTGAACTACTAAAAAAGCACACATTTATTTTGATCATTTAATCAACGTATCTATAGCGAACCTCCTCGGCTAACTTCTTGCAAATTCTTCAATGACTTAGACAATTTGTAGGCTGTCAGATATATATCACTGTCACTTATTATTAAGGGCTCGATCACACGTACCACAACCACACGACAACACGTTGTCGGGCGCATGTTTGTATGAAAATGGGCCACATTTGGCTGTTTAAATCAACCGTGTGGGCGATACCAACTAAGTCAAGGTCATAGCGCAGCCATAACGCAACCACAACGTTGAGTCAACGCGATGACACTGCACAAGTCCCGCCTGCGCCCTTCCCCCTCATTCATTGTGTGTTGTGGTAGTCACAACGTAACTACATCCCAACTACTAGCGACAACGCAACCCCATCGAAATTCTGTAGTTACCACAACGCAACTGCAAAAAGCTGCAGCGAAATTATTCACACGTAACTGCTCGCTAACATTTTGTCGCTGCGATGTGGTGTGGTTGTAGTACGTGTGGTTGGGCCCTAACAATGATTTATTTCAGTCCAAGTTTTTTAAATTACTTATTTTACCCGGAATAGAAGAAATTTAAGAGTAAATACATTGAACAAGTAGTTGCGGTAGAATTTGAATAAGAATTCTGTCACAGCAGGTAATCTACTTAGCTGAGATACTGTGACATCATAATGTAACTTGTAACGTTTTATTTTCATATTTTAGGCACTATGCCGTTTGAGAAACATCATGTTGACATAGGCTCGTGGTTAAGAGCTAAGAAATATGTTATTGACATTATAGACGTAAGTATTTTACAATTACATTTTGTCTTGGTATTCTATTCAGCACCCTTATTGCGTAACACACGATTAATCATAATCTGAATAATTTTGAAGGTTATGATGCCAATCCATTGCTTCATATGTTCGAAAAATTTGTCTGCTCAACAACGTAAACAACGTAATGAATGTTGTTAACTGTCAAAATTAAACTCTCTCTCTTATCAGCTCAAACTTTAAAATATCAGCCACTCAGTAAGATGGCAACGACGAGACTAACTGCTCGGGAGATACCTGACGTATGCGTCACCAATCTAAGACCCTATTTTAAATGGACTCTTTTGACATAGTTACATAACAACCAAAAATTGTTTAGTGATTAAATTTATTGAAATTTTATTGATTAAATTGTTATTGCAGGACTTCAACCATGGTGTTGTAGGATGGGTAGACTGGAATATGTGTTTAAACGTCCAAGGAGGTCCGACCTACATACACAACTTCGCAGACTCTCCCATCATAGTGTTCCCTGAGAAGAACGGGTTCATCAAACAACCAATGTTCTACGCCATGGGACATTTCTCTAAGTTCGTGCCTCGAGGGTCGCGCAGGATTGATGTCACGCACAAGTGTAGCTGTAGAGAGTCTTTATGGAATGTCGCTTTTCTTACACCGAAAAACACTACTGTAGTTGTGCTATATAACGAGTAAGTACCCTTATCAGGTTTCCAAAAGTTGAGCCAGATATATTTTCATACAGACTTTGTAACTATACGGGGTTAAAACAAGGTAATACCAAATATTTTTGCGAACGTTGTAGCAAGGAAAAAGAAAAATATAAATAAAATACATATTTTTAGCACAGACTGAAAGGCACAAAACGTATAGCTGGAGAAACTCTTAGCTTCTCGGTTGGTCAGGGATCGGATCATCGGACTCAATCAGACTGGAAAATTGGTCGATCGGCCAAAAATTTTGACTTTTCGGGGTCGCAAACTGCTTATTCCTTTCCTTTAAGGGTTTGAGACACAAACTCTTGACCGATCACATTATCACTTAAGATACAGCCTTCTAATGCAGCAGCAATACTGTGAAACTTTGAAAGACTCCTGACGAGATTTTTGGAACGAAGTTCCTTTTCGCACGTTACCTGCACTCTTGTTACCTAACAAAAGTGCCGTGACAATTAAAATGTAACACTTTTTAAGGTCTAGCTCTCATTCGCTAAGTGTGCAAAAGCGAAAGAAACTTCATTAAACGAGTGTTAAAACATTCGAGAAGTTTCGTGGGTAGGGTTGCCAAACCTACTATATAATAATAATATAGTATCCTGCACTATTACAGGCCTAAATGTTATATTTCTGAAGAAAAATATAGTATAATCGTCACTTGGCAATAGAACACTGACATGCAATATAAGTGTAATTTTTTTGTTGTACTAAGTGTTCATGCGCAAACTTACTCCCATTACGACATAACCTTACCAAGTTACGTGACGAGTGTAGGCCGAAACTACTATATTTATAATATATTAGAGATGATCGGAATAGCTTTTATGAGAACTGCACTGCTATTCTGTAACCATCTCACCGTGAACACTTAGGTGAAGTGAGCTGTCAGTCCCTAACAGCAGCAATGCTAATCTGTAACCATCTCACCGTGAAAACTTAGGTGAAGTGAGCTCGTCACGTAAGTTTTCACGGTGAGATTTTTACATAATAGATCGGCATGTGGAATGACAGCTCACTTCAAGCTCACTTCACCTAAGTTTTCACGGTGAGATGGTTAGTATTAATCTCATAAAAGCTGAATTGATGTTATTTTGTAACCTTAATTTAGAGTATAAAAATAATTACGAGGCATGAAAAAAAAAAACTGTTAATAAAGTTAATAGTAGCAAAAAATATGCATTTAAAGAATACAAATGTTATTAAAACATACCGGTCTACTATATTTTTTTTATTTCTAAAAACATATTGCCTATAAGGCGATAATATGTTTTACAGGCAATGGCTTCGAAAATACTATATTGAATATAAAAAAAGTTGGCAACCCTAGTCGTGGGACACTTCTAATGTGTTGAATGAGGAGTATGTAAGAATCGTAACAGGTGGCGTTCCGTAGTTTCCACCTACCCCCAAGGAAAGGTGGCATGAGTTATGTGTGTCGTGGCCTGATCATAAAATTGATAATTTCTAAACCCCGACCACTGGGGCCCAAGCCTGCTATTTGATATGTCACATAATATGCTATTTGATATGGCGTGGCCAGATCATTGAATACTCAACATTTAACGATATGAACAGTTATACGCACGACTACTTTATGATGTGGCCAAACATTAGAGATCATATCGTAATATAGTTAGATTAACTACCGATAGGTCGCTTTGTTTTTGTTGTGCATCATGGCTGCGGCATAAAACAAATCAAACAAAGTAGGGTGACCATACAAAAAAAGTCGATGGACTTTTATTGGGTTTCCAAATAGGATATTATGGAAAGTGATCAACTTGGAAGTAGAACTCGCGTGAAATTCAACATAGCACTAAAAATTAGTTTAAAAAAAATAACAATTTACGCCGCTAATGTGGCACCCCGACCAAATGGGTTAGGTTAGATTAGAACTGTGACCAATCGCGCCACTTCCAAGTTGGTCGCAGTTCTTGGCTGTTTTTACAACACCTTACGCGGTGGATACCGTACAATCTACATTAATGATGTGGTCAAAAGTCGACTTACATATCATTAAACGTTGATGTTTAAACGTTACGGCCAATGTTAGCATGCCATTTCATGAAATGGTCAATTCTAAGATCTGGCCACGATTTATATATGTATGTGTTGACTGAATCTGTCTGTTCCATAGTAACTTGTTTTTTTCTTTCCACAGTGGTAAAGCAACCAAAGTGAACATTCAGTTCGACAGCAAGCAAGCTGTGGTCCAGATGGAAGCCAACTCAGTTGCTACTGTTGAGATGATGACTACTGTTAACTAGATATAATTATTTTATTGTTTACCTAAGTAAGTTCGATGACACAGGTGCAAGGAATATTTTGCATGAACGTACCTACACACGGTGTCCATAAAAATGTTAATTATGTAATGTAAGGAAGGTATTTTTATGGTGCAGAAAGTATATTTTCATTTTGAAATAAATTTTCTTCAAAATTATATTACTGGCATTTTATTTCTTCAGGTTTTTTATATCAGGAATAGAATTTGGAAATAAAGACACATCAAGTTATTTTGATACTAGTGACGCGACACGGCGCGACTCGAACAATACAATTTATAGACGGCACGGTTGGTGCGGTTGACGGCACGGTTGGTGCGGTTGACGGCACGGTTGGTTAAGCGATTGATTGCTGCGCTGCGTGTCGCGGGTTCGATTCCCGCACGGAACAAACATTTGTATGACCTACAAGTAGTTGTTCCGGGTCTGGCTGTTTGTGTATGTGAGTTTAAATGTTTGTTAACGCATCCACGATACAGGAGAAATTCCTACAGTGGGGCAACGTTTAAAAAAAAATATATATATATAAGAAAACTTCACGGTATAACAATAACCGGTGTCTGCACGAAGCTTTATTTAATTGTTCTTCTCCATAGATACCTATTAAGCTCTGGAATGGAAACTAGTATAATTTTTCTGACTGACTGACTCCTTGACCATTCAAAAGTGCCCGTAATTGGTTTAATTTAAAAGCCCACGTCCGCACGATTTAATAAAATCGCGGCGATTTTTGTTCGTACATTGGATTTTTAATTTGCTTAGTGCCGAGAGTTGAAATCCAACAGTGTTTTTTCAACGCGCTGGGACGAGAGTGTATCCCAACCCGTTTGATTCTTAACGCTCGGCTTAACACCGAGAGTTGAAAATCCAGTGTCCTACGAAAAATAATCGCCGCGATAAAAACACGTCCGTGCGAACCTGGGCCTACCCATAGAAATCCGCATTACGCGGTAATGCGGTAGTGGGGCGCGTCATTTCAAGCGTCGTCGTGCGGAAAAGCGCGACGCGACGCGACGTGACAATGGTAATTGTTCTACCGCGATGTTTTCTTAGTAATTGTAGTATTACTACTGTTATTACTGTTTGTATTTCCTGTGCGTGTCCCAAATAAAATATTTTTCTTTCGTTCTTTCTTTCTTTCTTTAGAGTCGCGTCACGCCGTCACGTCGCGCTAGTCTGCACGTGTCTTCAGACTGAACAAGCTTCAACAGTATGCAATCAGAATTTTATTGAGAAATTAACATCGTTTGCTGTACACACCTCGGGTTTGGTATGCGAATATGTGTGATTGTGAGCCCCTTCGCTGACTCACAGCTAAACTGGGCGGATGCTGGAATGAAACAGAAGAATGTCTTGCTACAAGAGAATGCTTCCTTTATTTGCTATTTACTGTAGCGGAGCTAGAGCTGAACTGGCTCTTTGACGTGAACTGATGAACTACTAACTATGGTCTTTTTTATATTTAAGTATGGCATCTCGCTGTTGACCTCTGAAGAGGGTCGTAGCTGCTTAACCGGACTTTCCTGTGGCTACCTTAAGCTACTAACTTAAAGCCTCCAGCCAGGGGCATAAAGTAATACTAATTAAAACTAGGCGAACTCTCGTTAAGGGCACCTCCTGTGGGGTACGAACCTCGGCTTAGGGCGTCGCTGGGGGGAAGGCAGTAAGATGGGACAGGCTGGATCAAACAAGGATAATTATTATTATCTGGGGAATTTGAAATTACAGGCTCAGCATCGACGCGGGCTGGCGCATCGTCGAGCAAGGGTTGGTACTAGCGTGCGGGCCCTCACGACAGGGGATGCTGTGGTCCGGGATGGAGTCCTCTTGGCTGTGTCTCTAGACATCGCCAATGCCTTCAATACCTTGCCCTGGAGTTGCATCAGGGGGAGGCACTCCGGTATCACCGGATGCCGACCTACCTCTGTCGTGTGGTCGAGGCATATTTGACGGACAGGGCCGTCATCTACCCCGGTCACCAGGGAGAATGGAACCGGCGAGGGATGTTGTGCGGTGTCCCACATGGATAGGTCCTGATGGGGCCGCATCTGTGGGACATCGGATACGACTGGGTGCTGCGCGCCGATCTCTCTAGTGGCGTCAGCGTCGTTTGTTACGCTGACGACACGTTAGTCCTGACGCAGGTGAGGTCGCACCAGGCGGCGGCTGAACTAGCCACACGCGGGGTTGCGACAATCGTCGACAGGATCCGGCAATTGGGACTCGAGGGTTGACGCAGAGACTTGACTTGACTGAGGCTTGTGCCATGTGTTTTCATGGTCCGCGAAACGCGTCACCGTCGGGTTCCCAAATAATGGTAGGAATTCACAACGGCATAGAGTCGACGATGATGTATTTAGGACTCGTCCTCGACAGCCGGTGGAACTTCATGGAGCATTTCCGACGTTAGGCTTTACGCAGGGGTCGTGCGGTCCATGGCCCTTTACGGGGCCCCGATGTGGGCGCGTTCGTTGAGGTGGCGGCCAGCCCACCGGTTAAACGCGTCCCAGAGGGTCATGGCCATCCAGGTGGTCCGGGGATACCAAACGGTCTTCGGTGCAGCGGCAAGCCTCCTTACCGGATTGCCGCCGAATATGGAGGGATCTGGAGGCAAAAGTCCTCGCGCATATTTGGGAGTGGCCCGAAGAGGCAAAACGCCGGGGCATAACTCCGCTAACATGAGAAATCAGGCACAGCGGACAGAGTTCCGGCTGGATCTCATGGAGGGTGCGATTATCGCAACCCAGTGCTGGGTACGCCACAACTGCGGCGATAAGTCCCGTCTTTGAGGAGTGGATAGAAAGGCGCTACGGCGTCCTCACCTTCCGCCTGACGCAGGTCCTCACCGGACACGGTTGTTTCGGGAGGTTCCTGTTCCGGATAAGGCGGGAGGAAACGCCCGGGTGTAATCATTGCGTGGATCGCTCGGAGGACACGGTGGAGCATACGGTGGAGGTCTGCCTGTTTTGGGCAGAGCATCGCCGTGTCCTCGTGGAGCCGATCGAAGGCGGTGATCTTTCGCGTCCAACCCTGTTCCAGGCCGTGGTACGGAGCTAGAGGGCATGGGAGGCCGTCACCTCCTTCTGCGAAGCAGTAATGCTCGCGAAGGATGAGGCAGAACGCGTAAGGGAGAGGCAAATTGCGCGTCTCACGGCCCTAGCCGCCGCAGGAGACGGGCGAGCGGGACTGGGCGTCAGGAATCGCAAGCCGAGTCCCAGCCACTGTAGGCGAGCTACCTATTGCTTACGGACCGTGAGCAATAGGTAGCTCGCCGTCGGATCAGGACCAGGCCCGGGTCGATGGCGCGTTTTGTTCCACGCGCGCCTCAAAGAGATATCAGCACAACTGGCGGGGTCCACTAGGACCGATGCCTGCTGGGGTCGCGGGAAAGTCTGAAAGGGATCCCGTGGCCCCTGGCAACGTACAGGCAACTGAAGGAACACGGGTGGGTTGTAATCAGTAAGAGTGAGATTGTGATCATTTACAACAAAAAAAGGGTACGGTACTAACTATGGGCTAGACTCGCTCCTTTTATACAACAAATTAGGGTACGCACACAAGCGCATTACACAAACACCACCAACAGTGCCTTCGTATTAGTCGTAAAATAAGAGTGGTGGGCGCGTCGGCTGAGGCGGCATTGTTTGGCGATCCGTCCAGCGAACTGCAGCCGGATTTATCTCGAGTGCAATGCAGCCGGGGGTGGGAACTGTAGGCGGTCTTATCCCGAGCACTTTTCCTACAGGTACAGGCAACATTAAAATATATACAAATTTATTTATTTATTTCCTTTGGAAGACTTACAGCTAAAAAAACCAGAATAAGACATTGAAAATGACAAGTCTTCACATACAGGTAACAGAATAATAATTTAAGAAATCTTTGAACAACACAGTACTGCCGACAAAAACAATAAGTCACCAAAGCCAAAATTATACAGTAGTAATAATTATTATGCACATAGATGAATACAATAAAGGTGGTTAAAAAGCTACTCAGGCTAACATAACTTGGGCAGTATTAAGCATCACGTGAAAAAGTTAAGACTCAAGCACTTTCTGGCCGCGGACACGCTTGTTCGACTACTTGCTTGATCTACGATTATTCTTAATTACTCATACTTAACTACGATTCTATAGTCGCGAACAGTGATTAATCATCAAATACGGCCCAAATTATTTTAGAAAAGTCATCATCATCTACCTCGTTTCTGCCAACTATGTTGGGGTCGGCTTCAAGTCAATGAAAAATACACGGCGCGACGGTCTTTAAGACTTCTACAAAAAAACATTTATTTAAATAAAAACATGCTCAAGGCCATCAAGTCGTGTCCCACTAGCCGTTGTTCTACGCTGCGTAAGTACTGCTAAGTACTCATATGAACGTGACACAGGATGGCGTTGTTAAGCCGATGACTAACTCGCTGCGTCAATCAGAAATCTTGTTCAGCTACTACGTGATTGTTTAGTGGGGTGACTAACTTTCAGAATGAATTTCAGGGTAAGGCATTTAAATGTTATCTATTAGTTGAAATACTCTTGTAGAGTCCTATGACATTGGTTAGCTCCAAAAGGAATCATGGAATTGTATTAAACTTTTTCCATCCTTTGGCGACTGCTCGCGAACTAATGTTTGTCTGCTTGATAAAGGTACATGTATATCAACTCGGAAAGAGATCGTAACCGTATCGTCTTTCGCCTCGCCGTCAAACAGGCGTCAACGTAACCAAAGCGGGTCAGGGGGCCAATTCTCGATTTTCGCCATTTATCTCGAGTTCGAAATCGTAAGTCTATCTCTATGTCTATAAAAAATATCTCTATCTCTACCAAAAAATGTCGAATTGAGCAGAATTCCGTATTCTCAGTCAAAATAGAAATAAATGTCACGAAAATGTCGAGTCGAGTGAAGATAATGTTACCATTATGAAGAATCGCACGTTCCGTTTTAGGTAGCTATGAGTTAATGAATGATTTTGTTTTAAAACGCTGACTAAACCTAATTATTTAAGTATAAAACGAAACGTTTAGTGTAAAAATAATCAGTTTGACAAATTGACAGTTGACTGTCTGTCAGTGTCAGAATTTGCACCTTTTTGCGGTTCCTTCAAAACTTTTGTTATGTTTACATGTACTCTGTGTTACATCATTATTGGGTGCTGTTTTACATTTCACAATTTTTATTTTAACATGCGAGGGGAAAAAATACCCCAGTTCACAACAAAAACATTTACTGATTCAACTCGTTGAAGCAGACCTGGAATTGAGGGGAGGTAAATTCTCCTCCAGTTTCTCTAGAAAGGAAGCAGAGAGAAGATGGCAAGCCATCGCTCAACAATTGAATGCTGTGGCCGGAGCCAAAAAATTAAGTTCCCGGTTGGAGTTTGGTAACTCCCAGTACCCAAAAAATGTAAAGTGCATAGGACCTGAAATCATATAACCAAGTGTTAGGTAGGAAGGTAAATGATAAAGTTCTTTATTTTAAAATAAAAATAGCTAAGTCACACAAAAAATCAATTATACCTAATAAAATCGGTTATAATTTGTGCACTCATCAAATACCTACTTTTTGTACTCTAAAAATTCCATTGTACACCAAAGAATAGAAAGAATTTGGTGCACATAAGTAATTTAGGTATTTTAGGGTGTGCAATTAGTATTTTTGGTGGGTAAGGTTAGTTTAGTGAACAGTTATCCATGACTAATAAAATTATGAAGCAGACGATTATTTACCTTCGTTTTCAGGTCTATTTTCGTGGTATCCTGAATTACAGGAGCCAATAGATCTATTAGAACCCTTATTAAATCTTTATCTAATCTGAAGTTTTTAATGACTTCTGTTTCGCTCAAGTCGTAAATATCGACGGTGGGATAAGTGCGCTGTTGTCGCCGTGTATTGGCCAGTTGCTCGCCACTTTCCAACCACTCCGAGATAAAAATGCTAATAAACTCGTCCATCTTTCAGTGGTTTCAAGTCCAATCGTGGGTACACAAATTACAGAGTCTGTTATTTGCGCGAAGGTCGTCGTTTCAAGAAAACACAATGCACAAATCAAAGAGTATAAATCGAATTTCCAGTAGGTATGAGATGCCAAGCCGTATTTTATTTAAAAATTAAAGAAAAGAAAACACAGTGTACAATCCAAAACTCAACGAATTCCCTCAGAAATGACGTATCTCTACAATCGACATGACATCTCTACTGCTCAGAAGCACTCGACATGAACTCTAACGTTAGCCTTCGACAAATGTCGAATTCGACATCCCCAGAATAGCAACTTTTAAAATTTGTCGAAAAAATGACGTCATTAGAAATTTTTGTCGAGTTCGACACCATCTCTAAAATCGAGAATTGGCCCCCTGCTTCGATACATCGCGTCGACTCGGCTACGCTTACGGCCCGCCGTAAGCGTACGGCAGTAGCAGGCCGCGGAAGGGGTGAGGGTAGACGAAGAGACGTAAGCTCGGGTACGGATAGACGAAAGCGCGGGGAAGACGAGCCGTAAGCGCGGGAACTGCAAGTTGACACGTACCCACCGCGGTTCGTGAGCTTGTCCCGAGGCGAGGCGATTACGTAGGGAGTTTCATACAAAGATGATTATACCTACTAATGCATATACAATTCTGACACTTTTCGAAAGACACTGGCGATTCGCTTGAATTTACTTGCCTAAAACGGGCGAATCGATACTTTTTAATAAGTAGGTATATTTTTTTTCTTTTGGCGATTCGCACGAAATTAATTAATTTATAGGTCAGTCTTATACTCCAGAAATCGATTCGCCCACAAATAAATTAATTTATGGCTTTATTTATTGGTGATTCGCCAATTAGGTACTCGGTGCTAATTTGGATAAAATTTGAAAATTGTCTCAATTTACAAGACAACTCAAATAACCGCTATTGTGATGATAAATGTATATTTTGTTATGACTACGTAATTATTGATCCTTTTATTTATGTGTTAATAGCTGAGTCATCGCGAGACTCAGACATCGTGGCCGGACTGACTGGTCGCCCTACTTACTACGGCTTCAGTGACTCACGCGGTTAACAGAATTACGACTATTATTATAGGTATTGTTACCACTAATAAAATTTGTCCCAATGCTCCTTCTTAATGTATTTAAATCCAACGTATTTTAATTCCGTGCATAGTAACTATCTACTAAATTAATACTACTACTCCCTCCTTATTAAACATCTCCCATTTTCAGAAAACTGATATTCTGGATATAAAGTTTAGTGAAGTTACTTAAAGAAATGATAATGACTATTGATTTAATGGAACATTTAGGATCTCACGTATCCCACATAGGATCTCCTGTTTGTCTTGCTGTATGGTAGAATTAATTTCTAGAATGGGAAACAGACACTTGAGAAAGGAGCCTACGTCCTTATGAGAAGAAAACTAAATGCATAAGATTCGCATTACCGAATGTTAGAAGTAGTGAATGTCACGTTGTACTAAATAAGGAGACACTAGAATTCGTCGAAAAAACGGTTTTCCTGGGAATCACGCTTGACTCAAAACTACAGTGGAGTCCTCACTTAACATCAGTTGCAGGGCGGCTAAGTTCAGCCGCTTACGCTGTTTGGAAAATCTGCCAACTAAAAGATGTGGATACCGCGAGACTGGTCTATTTTAGTTACTTTCATAGCATCATGTCTTACGGTATTTTGCTGTGGGGACGGGCCGCAGATATTGATTCTATCTTTATTCTGCAAAAGAGGGCTGTTAGAGCCATCTACAACCTCCGCAGACGCGAATCTCTAAGGGAACTGTTTAAGTAAATTGACATCATGACGGTACATTGTCAATATATATATGAAAACATTATGTATGTTCGAAAAAAACTACATCTCTTTAGTAAGATAAGTGACAGGCATAATATTAACACAAGAAATAGGAACAAGTTAGATCAACGACGTTTCAGATTGTCTAAAGTACTGTACCTACACTTCTTTTATGGGGTACTGTGTAAAATGTTATAATAAAATACCACTCGATATTCTTCAACTAAATGAGAAGAAATTTAAAACTTGCATTAAACGCACAGTATGTAGACAAGCATACTTACTATAAGTTGGATGATTATATCGTAGATAAAAATGCTTGGCTAAATGCTGGTCCTGCTCCACAGCCACTTGTGCTCATTAGTTAAAAATGAAAAAAATTGGTAGAGTTGCTTCCCCTTTTTTATTTTTTCTGACTACGAACATAATGTTTATTTTGTTTTTTTATTTAACCATGTTTTAATTATTGAATACTCCAATAGATAATATTGATTTTCTTTCTTTTGGTGGTAAAATTCTTTAAATACATTGCAAACTATAGTTTTGTAATACTTAGACGCATTTTTATTTTCAATTTTTGTAAATGTGAGTACCATGGAGTAGTTTACTATGTTATTATGTTGATTTTGACTTGAAAGAGCAGGGTAGTTGAGAGTATGTCATGCTCACTTAATGTCTCGCTGATGGTGGCGAGTGTGTTGGATCATTCGGTTCCCTACAAAATGGTGGTTGAGCTGGATGGTGCTGATCCACGCGTCATGTTCGTGAACGGGCGCCGTCAGTTGAGACTGGTCATCTCTTATCTGCCAGGGCTTATTTTTAATCGTTGATTTTTATATATATTTTTTTACATTGTTCTCACATATAGAATCAACAAGAGTAATATATGTACCCAGGATTTTGTAATTTCTATATTTAAAAGAGTGTCCTTGGAGTTTCTTGCCCGTTCTTCTCCATAGAGATCTACGTTTTGGAATGGGCAACTAGCTTCAACTTTCTGACTAACTGACTGACTCTTTGACAATTCAAAAGTACCTGTAAATGGTTTAATTGAAATAAATGCTTTGAGTTTTGAGTTTGAGTGGCTAAGGTGATAATGATAATGAAAGCAACAGTTGAATCATGCAGGAAATTGGACCTAACTAATTAAGAATGGTGCCTTAGTCAAAACTAAATATACCTGTTTGCGATGTAAACAGGTAAGTTATTAGCAAGTCTCTACAGACAGGGTAAACCAAATAATGAATCCTAAGTTTTTCCTCATTGTTATGACAAAATTCATCCGAGTTTCTGTGTTATTTATAAAATGTTCGTAAACATTAATTTCGAGAAGTTGTTTTTGAATCCACATTATGTTATCTTAAACATACTCAGTACTCGTGAGATTCATGACACAACCTTTACCTTTGTGCTACTGTGTCTACATGATTCACTTACAAAGTGACACATTCCTAATAGTCAATTATTTACATTAACTTAATTAGAACTATCACGAAAACCATGGAGTCCTACTTTTTTACAAATCTAGAGCCTTATTTTGTTACCCATTCCAATAGGTTATCCCTCTGACTGTTTTTGGTGGTTTAGCAAAAATGAACTGAGAAAATAAATAGGTATACATCAATATACAGGTGTCTCAAACGTAGTGGTCCAAAGGCAAATGGGGTAAAGATGAGGTGGCCAACTATAATTAGAAAAAAGTAAAAGTTCAGAAAATTTCGCAAATTTAATCATTTTCAAGAAATTTTACACTTTCATTTCGATTTTTCAACCCTGTGAACAATTTTCGACGTACCGGAATCAAATCTGTCTGGAAGATGCCTTGATAGTGTAGGTAAGTACAAGATTATGTTCTTATTTACGTTCAGTGTGGCTCTGCATGCTTCGACAATAATCGTCTTATTTCAGCCAATTTACACAAAACCTTAATGAATTATACATCAAAACCTTTTTCATGACCATTGGTGAAAACCGTTTGACAGACAGACAGACGCGGCGGTGGCCGTTATTTTATAATATGTAAGGAGGATGTAAACATTAATGATGCGATGTGAGTGACGTGAATCTGTTCATAACAATTGACTGGTATCTATCGATGTTATTGTTAACACAGGAAACCATTCAAATTCAACTGACCATGACCAGCACAACGTTAACGTTGGATAAGGGATTGGGGAAGTTGGTGATTAACTCAGCCTATCGCATCCACAGTGGGCTTTTGACACAGGCAGAGTACCTATGCCCATGATACGCCAAAAAACCTGATCCTCCTCCTTTCGTAGAGTTTTTATAATGGCCAATTACTTTGTCGCCAATACATTTGTGGCCAATGAGTCTGTCGCATGTCAAGGAGCAGCAATACGCAAAAATCACCAGTCAGTGGATCCCAAATCGCAGGAAACGACTACGCGGCAGGCCCAGAAATAGAAGGCGGGATGAGCTAGATTCCTTCTTAAAGGATTGGCCCGCAATAGCAGTAGACCGGGAAAAGTGGAAAGTGGGAAGGGAGGACTTTGCCCTGCAGTAGGACCACACTGGCTTATAATAATAACAATAATAATAACCCCAGCAACTCTCTACGTTGACCTTGTGATGGGGCTTGCGCGCTCCAAACTTTGGGTCTGTGCCGGTAGAGTTTACTTTGCCGGAACAGATCTAGGATGACGAGCCAGACCAAGAGAGATACAGAAACCCCCAGGGCTGTTGGGCAGTAGCGACCACACGGACCCTATCTCTCGGAAGAAATCTTGTTCCTCATCTTTGGCTTGCTTTTATTGGTCGACAGGAGTGAACACGAAGAACAGAGCTCCCACATCATTCTTGCCTTAATTGGCCGGCTTGAGTGAAAATTCGCAAGAGCAAATGTGCTCGGAGGAAGGAAATATTCCAGTAGGTAAGTGTTCGTAGGGATCAAGACCATCATCCGAGCTCTGGGATTGTTCTGAAAGTCGTGGAATACCTCTCCACTCCTCAAGCACCTCAGGACATGTTGACCCCTTGTCACTACGTCATTATGTGCTAGCGACAGTTTTCGGGGGCCCATTATTGAGTGTGCAAGTCAGCCCCTGCCATTTTATCCGGGTACATATAAAACATTGATCAGGCAGGGGCCATAGTCCTTCCATAGTTCCAGGTCACCAGTCAACTTAAGCTACCCAAACCTATAGTCCAATATCTTTGTTTCCATATCCTGCAATAGTCCTACACCAACCGGAGGTCCTTGGGTGCACTTGCATACTGCATACAGGGATAATCGTCGGTTGGTGCATCATTTCATTAAAACGCCTAAGGGGCCTCTGTGAGTTAGCGTCAGCCCCTAGTACGCCTTCCAAAGGTCCGGGACCCCAGGGTCTCGAGAAATGTCAAAGATCAAATAATAATTACTTTGAATTTGAGTCATAATCTTCTAGTCTTTCCTGAACTATGTTGGGGACGGCTTTCAGCCAAACCCGGTGCAGCTAATTAACAGCATTTTATATGGAGCGACTGCCCATCTGAACTCCACAACCCAGTATAACGCGATAACCCGATACAGAGTAAACAACACATTTTTTAGATTTTTCTGTTGTATATTGTCTTTGTCGATAACAACCTCACGTTCGTCAAAAATTTGACCAAAATGTTATGATATGAGGACAAAATAATTTTCCCAAATCCATTCGTGTCTTCTGAACGTTACTTCCAATTGTTTCCTCTTACTATCAGCTGTACGAATTTGTACAAGTTTTATGAATGAAAACGTTAGATCAACAACACTTCTCGGAATCTTGCGTCTGCGCATTGCCGGCGTTGAAAGGTCAAAGGAGTCCAGTTCGTTTATAACGACTACTGTGCGGTACAACTAGCCAGTTTACGGCGAGCCGCCGAGCCGTGATCGCGTACCTACTTACTCAATATTATTAATTTTTTCAAAATGTACAGTTTATCGGCAATAGGAGTGTTGTTAGCGGTATGTGGGGGAGCGTTCAGCCACACTTACCACCTGGGAGGATGTCCCCTCGTCGAGCCCATGCCTGGCTTTGAAATGAACAAGGTAGGTACAAATTGTCATTTTATTTTGTTGTGTTTGACTGTACCGGGATCTCAGGGACCAGGGTCAATTGTAATCTGTGGTCATGTTCTCGTGATTAAAAAAGAATGCGTGTGAGCAGCTGGCGTGACTGGACTGGTTGGGACAAAGAAAGATCATAGCTACACATTTAATCAATGTGCGATTTGTTCTTCAATACAATAATAATAAGCATCGTCGAAGCATAGCAGATTTTAATTAATTCTATGTAAATTACTTTCTGTTTCCTAGAATACATTTATATGTTGATACCTAAAATAGGTAATAAACTAGCTACCTACCTACCTACCTAGCTAGGTATTTTAGCTACCTACTATTTAGTTTACATAAAGTTGAGCAGATAACAGATCATAGAACGTGTGATGTGCAGCCTTTCTGTTTGCTTATCATTATAATTAGTTTGGTATGCTCTGGTTAACATGAACTTATGTTAATTGATGATACGATAGTTCAGCTGCTTTGTCCCTTGACAACATAGATATAATAAAGAAGTTTTTAATATTTCTGTTTTTAATATTTCTGTGCTTGACAATGTCACACCTAGCTACCAAATAATAGGTATATGCTCTTGGGACTATGCAAAAACCCAGGTTCGCACGGACGTATTTTATCGCGGCGACTTTTATTCGTGCACTCCTTAGGCAGAGCGTTGAAAATCCAGATTACTGCTGGCTCTCGGTCGGCTCAACACCGAGAGTTGAAAATCCAGTGCGCGATAAAATCCTGCCGCGATATTTTTACTTCTCCACTTCGTAAAGGCTCGTGCAGACCAGCGCGACGCGACTCGAACAATACAATTTCTTAGAAAACTTCACGGTATAACAATAACCGGTGTCGCGTCGCGCTAGTCTGAACGAAGCTTTATGCTTCGAAATAAAATAAGAAACTTTGGACTGCACATCATTAACCGTTTTAATTTTTTTAGTGCTTATGTTGGAATACAAATTGTGCTCGTTAACAGTAACGACTCTTATTATAATCGGTTTGGAAAATTCGGTGTTTCAAGGCCTTTAATATTTAGCACGTGGGTTTTTACATAAACAAATTAGTTATCTCAATAATAAAATCGGTTTCAACATTGCGTAATTGAATTGACCAAAAAGATATGACTTTGCCCATCTTTATTCTCCTGTACCTAGTAGTTTGGTTCAGAAACACAAAACACAAGAATATGCAGAAACACTTAACTGATACCCAGCCATACTTGAAACAATTACCTACTTAACATGAGGAAATCGAACCCAAGACAAACAAGCAAGCTAATCACCTAACCACTGCGTTAACAGAATCAGAGCCTTTAAATTTTAAGATTTTTTTTAAGAATTGGAGTAGGTAGGTTTTTCGTACCAGAAATAGGCGGAGATTAAATATGTTTGTTCGATATTTAATCATTTGGAAGCATGGCAAAAAGTATAATTGGTGGAGTACTCGTAATAAGGAACGCAGTAGACAAGCCTTGAAACGGAATGATAGAATCAGTTAATGTGTTCCACATATCACCTACGAAGGTAATATAGGTACTTAAGAAGACTCAACAAATCATACATCATTATGACGCCTATTCTTGGCGTGAACGTTAAGGCTGCTCTTGTGAATTGATGTGGTAAAAGCGGTTTAGTGTATTAGCGTTTGTCTGCGCCTTCGTCTGCATGTTGTACCTATTTCATCATTTTTAATACAAATTTCCAGGATGAAAAGTAGTGACGGGGCCCGCTACACAGTGTTTTATGAAGACCATATTTCGGACATTGCTTTTTTATTAAAAAAAAAACTGATAGTTTCAGTTATTTAAATGCAATATTTCGTATCCCATTTCACTAGCATGTTTAGTTTTTGAGATTAAATTTTTTGAAAATCGTCTTTTTTTCAACCGGGTAGGTAGGTATTTAGAAAAAAACACATTTCGCTGAAACTACAATACCTATATGATACGCAATTGTGAACTAGAAACATCGACGGCGTTTTTAATGCTGCATATTTTAGAGTACAAATAAACATCGGACCTTCGTTACATTCAGACACGAGGTTTTTAGTTTTTATTTTTTTTCTCGGTAATTCCGTCGTATTTGGAAAAGTTATTTATACTGAAATTATGCCCTTTATATCTTCGCTGTACAAAATGACACATCCTAATTGTGACCCCATGTGATAGGGGGCGAGCCTATTGCCATCAACCGGGCACAAATCCAGACTCCGGGCTGCCACTGAGAAATTCCAGGTGGAAAAACGCAATAACACTTTGCCCGTTGTAACAGTTTCGTTTCAGATCTAATCATCTTGCTTGCGTAGGTATAGGTACCTAAGCATCCGAAGATAGACGACGATTTCCGAAACGCCTAATTTTTCTTGGAGATCTGTTGTCTGTTTGCCTCCTAACGAGAACAATTTGATGTCCGTCTGCCAACGAGTATCATTGTTAATTGCAACAATAGGTATAGTTCGATTCAAAGTTAATGGCGTCTCGGAAGTTAGCTGCTCGCTGCGCAGTACCGCACCCCTCACCCCCGCCTCGCCTCATGTTCCGAGCCGCCATTAAGTTTGAATCGGGCTGTACCTAGACCTACTGGCTTCTTTGATCACGTAATGAACTAGGGATATCCTGTCTCTTGTCTACAATCTGCCTAGTCTTTTCCCAACTAAGTTGGGGTCGGCTTCCAGTCTAACCGAATGCAGCTGAATACCAGTATTTTACATGGAGCGACTGCCTAACTGACCTCCACAACCCAGTAACTGGGTAATACGATACCCCTTGGTAAGACTGGTTGTCAGACTTTCAGGCTTCTGACGACCCGTAACGACTGTTAAGGATCTACGAATGACAGCCGAGACCAACGGCTTAACGTGCTTTCCGAGGCACGGAGGAGTCTCGGTACCTATGTAAAGATGGTCAAACATCCAGGGACCAACCCCGGCAAGTATAAACCCGTGCTGCTGTTATAACTTAGCCGCGAGCTCCTACCTACTACTACAACATTCTCTGTCCCTTATCACAATTTGACTTCTTCGTCCATATTACTCGACATCTCAGTAGTCTCCCCTATTTCTAGCCGTACCTATAATCTTTCACACAGTCTATTCAACATAAAATCGAGAATCGAAAACTATCCTGCCTACCCAAGATAAAATATGTTGACATGAAATTGAGTTATTCCGATTTATCAGTCACACAGACTGATATCGTATGTCTTCACACAATACGTCGTTGTTGCCGTATCTTATTATAAAAACAAGAATTTGACCTGACTACTGTGACTTCCGATAACACTCGTCGATGACTCACGAAACGAGAGGTTTCGTCAACGTATCTTGTTTTCAGTTATCTTACCCACTTTCACATAACCCACATTCTAAAATTATGCAGATTTTGTTTACGTGTGTTATTAGTCATCATTCAAGTCGTATGTGTTCTTATTTAATTAGTTACATAGATGACGTGGATAAGGCAGGTAACTATTTAATGCGAAACGTTGTTTATTTCCGAGCAAAAGCGAGGTTGAATTTGAAAGAAATCAATATTTTAGATTGAACATGATCTTGGAAAGTTATCGTAAATGTACGAATACATTCCATCTGTGTATTTGAATTGAACTCGAACAATTGTTCACAAAACGCTATTGTTCTTCATTTATTGAGTGCAACCATTGTTTTGACAACTTATTACTTTCGTTTCTTTTATTACTTGCCATGTGCTGTTGTTACATGGCAAGCAGGCTAAAGGATGATTTCCACCAAACGGATACACATCGCATCGGCGACAGCCGATCGCAACCGGCAGCATGTGTCGACGCATACGATCGGCTCCGTATCGTCGCTTGCGAACGTATCCGTCAGTTTCATTCCTACGACGCGAATGAAACTGACGGATACGTTCGCGCCTAGTTCATTCCTACGACGACAGGCAAACGAAGCCGATCGCGCGTCGCAGCATACTTTCGGCTACGATCGCGTGTCGCGGAAGACGCCCGCAGTCAAGCTGCTGTGCGCAGCTTGGTAATAATAGACTTTAAATACTGTGTACACGATTTCATATCGTTTAAATATTGTAAAATCCCTTCCGATCCGATGCAATGCGAGCCGTTTGGTGGAAATCATCCTTAACTACGCATAATTCCTGCAAATGCCGTAAAAGAAAAAATATTGCCGCATCTAGCTACGAGGATCCAAGCAGCATTCAGGCTAAGATATCCATCGCCAGCATATTTCTAAGAAAATTTTATACACGAGTGATTTCAGATTTCAGAACCGCGCGATTGACATATAGGTATAAGACTATCCGACATCAACAATCGGGCAGTCGCACAGTGGCGAAATATCGCAAAAAGTTGGCAAAAACCTGTATTACGTTTTTATGAACGGGTTTTACAATAATTATTAGTGAATGATATAGAAACTATAAAAATACCTTCCTATCATAGTGATTAACTGTACAGGATTTAAAATAAAACACAAATGATGAAAACATCAAACAATGATTTATTTGTAATTTTCATGGATTAAAGAAATTTCCAGGGGACTTAGAATTATATGCTTTTTCGGCATTAATTTCCTTAAACCAGTAATATAAGGATCTGAAGACACCATTAACCTTTGGAAAGTATCTTCCATGGCCACTTTTCTCGAAAATTTCCTTGAATAATTTTCTCTATATTTTCGGACATCTTTATTTCTGCTTTCTTGAGCATCTTCACTTAAAAGACCTATGGCAATACCAATGTTCTCCACGATGAGAGGCCCATGGACTAAAATTTTATGAACCGTAGTTGGCATATTGAACCATGGATAATTAAAAACAAAAACTGATGCAGTCCGTAGGCAAAACATGTTAAATCTTACAAAATTAATTTTGTAACCACTTGATATGATTTTCAAAATGGTTTGAAATCTATTTATAAGAGATACATTCACTCCTGTTATCTCTGCAGTCTCTTCTGCATGCTGGAAAAGTACTCTAGCCGTATTTCCATCTGTTGATGTCCCTCCTCCTTGGCGCGGCTTGTCTACGTGTAGACCTAGTTTTTGCCAAAATTCTTGTTGAATTCGTTTTTTTTCACTGCTAACAATTTGTTTATCGGTACCTCTTGCTTGCCACTTTCCTAGCTTTAACTTGTATCCCAAATGCAAGATGCACTCAGCAAATCGTATCCAGGCATGAAGAGATGAGAGTCCATATTCAAAATTTTCTTCACTCACTTGTTTCTTAATGCATTTTCTTATATGGTTAAAGTCTTTTGAAGTGAGCCCACACAGATAACACCGCATGGCTGAACTTGTATCGGTGAGTGCATTAATCATCTTACCATCAACCATTGTCAATTTTAGATCATGTTTCACATGACACTCATCAGTCGTAGTAGGTACCATATTAGATCTTTGATTTCTTACATTAGCAGCTTCCAATTTAGATAGTTCAACAGTCTCGTGAGCCATTTGAAGTCTCAAAGGTCGACAGTATCTCGGTGAGGACGGGCGAGGATTTTGCCACACAATATTTTCACCGCGATATTCCGAATCATTCATACTCACAAGGCGTAATGGTACTATTGATGTAATTAACATAAATTCGTCCGTAGAATCAACATTTTGAAATTTTTGTTTGTATTGTGAATGGCTACCGGAACCGTCACATCCCCACTTTGAAATCAAGCAAAGATTTTGACGTCTGCTTTCATTGAGACTATGAATAACTTCACTTAGTGATAGTAATAGCCTTTGAGCCGTATGATCCATGAGATTTTGAAGAGGTACTTCTGCTCGTGTTTCTGTGATAGTAACACCAAACGGGTAACACTTTTTTTTAGCTTTTGTAATTGCCTCATAATTTGGGTATAAATTACAGTTCACTTCCAATGCACTTTTTCTTAATACATTATACTGATGCTTCGTAAGCTGCCCTTCAATAACCATAGATAAGGCTTTATCGGGACAGAGAGTGGCATGGTTTTTATCCGTTTTAGGACTAACATCTTGAGAAACGTCTTTAACTAATTTGGATTTCTCTGTATCTCCACATGCTCTAAACTTCATTTGCGTAGCATAAGCCAGTTCTGCTGATGTCATTTCCTGTCGTACATTTTCAGTTCTGTGCCGTTTAGCTCGTTCAGTTAATTCTTCAAAATTCTTAGGCGGACGACCACCAGAAACTTTTCTCTTCTGAGAATGCGAGACATTAAAAGAAACGTATTGGTCAAACCATTCTTTATGCGCATCGACACATCTTTCAAAATGTCTTTGTGACTTTTCAAGTTTGGCTTTATACTGATGTATTAATTTTTGTAACACACTCTTAGCATCACTTGAAATATGAGTGATTTTTAGAGCATTTTCCACTTTTGTATAAAAGAATTGCATTTTTTCCGAATCCTTTCTTGAAGTAGATTCTCTATAATACCCAATAAGAGTTCTTCTACTTATGTAAATGTCTTCAGAGTTTGATCCTGGTAAAATAGAAAATAAATAAATAATTTATGAAATTCTACCTTAACACTAACATTGGTTAACTTTGTTCAAGGTGCGCAAAAACGCGCATCTAATTCAAAGTGTTTATAAAAGAGGAATGTGTAATGTTCATTTTAAGGCATATTTCAGGACTGGACTCCATTGGATATGGTACTTTTGCTCTACGACAAGTTTGACCATTCTTAAAATTTCGACCACCTTCATAAAAAATACGAAAAAAAATAGAAATACAATTAATAAACAATCTTTTTGTATATATAATATTAGTTCCTTACCTCCAGGAGTAGAATCCATCACTAAAGTTTGTAAATCCACCGAACAACGTTACAATATAACTATAGGAATTTGAAGTTTTAAATAAACAAAACACATCCGCTGCTTAACAAGTCAAACTTTGGACTAAGATACTACGTAAGACGGGGGTCGGGGGCATGGGGCGCTTACGCAGGTGGCTAACCCATTTTACTGAGAATTACGTCTACACAATAGAAATTAGTTATCGTGCAGGTTGTAAATTGTAGTTTTTGCCAACTTTTAGCGTTATTTCGCCTGTGTGAGTCGGCCCGCCAGACATACCTAACACCCGTCTGGTCGGAGGATCCTCCCTTTTCTATGGTGGATGAGTGAACTTTACACCCTGTTCCTCATGCCCCTAAACTACAATGCTGCAGCACCTGCGGAAAGTATTTTTTATGTGACCAAAATCTCATAAAATATTTTTCTGTGATCAACAGCTACTGGGCGTATGGTACGTCGTTCAGAAGACGTCGACGGCGTCACATTGCATGACGTACAACTTCACCAAGACCGACGAACCCGGCAAATATGAACTGGAGCAGATGTCACAGCACTTCATCTTGGGACTTACACCTCTGAAGCATGACTACAGGTACGTAATTACTACGTATAAAATTACAAACCTGCACAGGTCGCGTGGCCCATTCCCTCTCATAGAGTGGAGGCCTGGCTGAAGAGGCCTAGCAGCTAGGGTTGCCAACCCGACAAAATAATATAGTACCCTGCTATATTAGAGGCCTAAATACTATATTTCTAAACAAAAAAATATGGTAGGCGAAACGACAATATTTTTGTTGCAATACAAAATGACGAGATGATCACAATAGGGCCAATATTAATCTCATAAAAGCTGAATTAATGGTATTTCGTAAACTTAATTTAGTGTAAAAATAGTAGACATATTTTTTTTTACTTAGGTTTATAGAACCTCGTAGTAAAAAATATGAATTTAAAAAAAAGTTTTTGAAACATACCTTTTATATTTATTTATTTTTATTTTTTCGCCATCTACCTACTATATTTTTACAGGCTATGGCTTCGAAAATACTATATTTCACATAAAAAAGTTGGCAACCATACTTACAGCAGTGTGAATATTAGAGGAACATTATTTTATAACTGACCTTTACTTTGTAATCAATCCTTTAAAAACAATAAAATATAATAGTTATTAATCTAGATTAGCTCACTATTGTCTTACGCGTTAAGTATTCCTTTCTTCCATCGAATCGCTGCATGTAACAAAACAAATAATTAATCCCCACCTTCTTTTCACACAGATATACTGGAACATTAACAGTACCAGATCCAGCTGTGCCCGCTAGAATGAAAGTCAGATTTCCTCTAAGTAAGTATTAGAACCGACCAATCCTTTTCGACCAGCTTCTATAACTACTTACATAAGTATAGTTAACCGAAGCTGTTATTATAAACATACTAATTTCTTAGAAGCTGGATACTTTTAGGCCTCTCCCCATAAAGGAGTAACACTCATTCAAATAATGTCAATTTTCAGGCGTAGCTGGCTCAGCAAGTTACACGGTCATAATGACTGACTACACATCCCACGCTGTGATCTTCACTTGCCAGAAGCTTGCCTTTGCGCACCGGAGATCAGCTACTATTCTCTCAAGAACCAAGGAGCTTGAAAAGATGTACATCGACAAGGCAAGTATTCGATCTTTTCTTCAATTATTTTAGCAAAAGTCGCTCCAAAAAGGCCCAAAGGTCTTTTAACGCCCCGGCAGTGTTTGAAGATCACAAATCAATATAATGATAAT
Organism: Xanthia togata; assembly: GCA_963853775.1. Lineage (NCBI taxonomy): Eukaryota > Metazoa > Arthropoda > Insecta > Lepidoptera > Noctuidae > Xanthia > Xanthia togata. The sequence continues at coordinate 17,825,787 of OY970809.1, forward strand.
GAGGTGTTTATTTTTATGGATATCCAATCTGATAGGAGTGACCCCATCGGCGAAGGCACCGACGATTAGGGCTCAAGAGAAAAAGCTTCGTTAAATATCCAGAAGTCCCGGATTTTGTATCAAGTCTGATCCGACGGAGAAAGTAACTAAAGTATCTTCTAATGTTGCGTGAATCGTGAATGGCTGGTAAGCCGAATCGTTCTCATATAAACATCTAGTGATGTAACAACAAAGTAGAAACTACCATAAAAAAGCTTTTGCCGTGATCTCGGTACTACTTGGTCGTAAGTACCTAAGGTTAAGTTTTCCTAACGTTTATTTTTCCACTATGCAGATGCGCAACAAGCTGGCCTCATTCGGTGTGGATCCGTACGACCTGTCCATCATCTCACAGAACGAGTGTCCCAGCCACTCCAACGGTACTGAAGGCGTCAACATTAACATTGATCCCGAGACCTTCTCGTCACACAACATTGGACAGGTCGTCAGGAAAACTGGCAGTGCTATCGGTGAGTCGATATCATCTCCCTTTTTTAATGCTACAGAAAACCGGAGATGAACAATTTTTTATATTCTGTTGGCTAAATCTGAACATAAATGCTGAATGTTGGCAATGAATTTTGTTAAAACAGCGAGCCATATTCCAAATGAATGATGATGATATTCTGGAGCCAAAAATGCGAGGGAAGGCCCTTTGCATTTTTTTAGGACCCTAATTATTATATATAATTTTTAACACGGAAGTATAATAGGGATGATGCCTGGGTCACAAAAAAGAAATTCGATTTAGTCCGTCAGTCAGATAATAAAAAAATATTAGACACGTATTTTTGGCTTTATCATATTAATAAGAAATGACTTAGATACAACGCATTAAAGTTGGGGAGTGGGGGTTGATACGTCACAAGTATGTATAAAATCTACATACAAGTGACGTCATGGCACATTTTAACTCAATGTATCGCCGTAATCTTTTGATAACGAAAAAAAAGAAAAAATACGTGTACGTTATTTTTTCATAATCTACATTACGGACAAAAAACATTTTTTTAGTCATCATCCCGGTATGTCCCATGTTTGGCGAGTCTGCTTCGCGTGAGTCGCCGACGATACGATGTTGCCATTTTAAATATTATATTTTATATATTTAGTTTTTTTTTTGTCTTATTTCTGTATATGCTGCACCGGTTTGCCGTCATCACGTCAACGCCGGCTGTCACTGAAAACCAGCGCTGGGGCTCTGTCTCGCATAGGGTCCCAGCATTATGCTGAGCGATGGCAGTTTTGCGTGGATGTGACGCATATTTTCCCCCAAATTGTTTTTTAGTGTTTGTTCCTTTGCTTGCGTCATAATATATGTACCGCAAATAACCTTATTTTCTTTCTTTCTATGTTTAACAAGTCCGCCTATCATATGATTGTCTGACGCCTGAGCAGTCAGCCCCGCTACCAAACTCTGCTGTAGTCAGCACCTCAGCAGAATTATCTGCTTACCATGGAATTGCGTAGTTTCGAAACGATAGAAGTACCGTACTAACTCCAGTATCTTATTTCAGCCGATGGAGTAGAATACGTGGTGGAAGCCGGTAAGACCGTGTATCACAAGGTGGCTAGCAGTAAGGAGGACCTCACCGAAGCGCCCGGCGGCCGCGCCTACTCTGTCAAAGATGACGCTGAGTGGTTGCCTTGAAACGAGTCCGTGATGAAGTGGCTCTAGTACAAGTAGCCTATAGTATGCGCGATTGCGAAAATATTGACTGAACTCAAACTCCTAGATTACATAAACCTACATACATAAATAGCAATACTTAGGTATATTATATTGTAAACCTAACATTGACACGACATTGAAATCGAGTTTTTTCATTAGTTATATTGAGTTTAGACCATTGTAAATTGTCGTGTTAGATAATAAACAGGGCGTATTTTTGAAGGAAAAAGACCCTATCCATATGTACGCTTTATGCTGATCTTGCATTGTATAGGATTTCCGCACAATGAGAGGTCAGCTTACACTGGAAATGTACAGCTTGATATGAAGCCCTGTGTACTTTAACCACTGAAGTTATTCCACATGCGAATTCAGCAATACATTTATTTTATTCAGAATGTTTATTTATTTAAAATAAATAAAGAGGGGAATACTCATGAGATAGTCGGGTTATCATCATTATTTAATTTGTAAGTGCAATCTAAGTACAGACGCCAGCAGGGCAACCTACCCGAAACTGTCAAATTTTACTAATCAACTTTGAACCTTAAAATTTTGTGATAAAGTTGAAAATCCGTTAAAGAAATTTGACAGATTGTAATAGTTTGATGTGCTGGCGTCTGTACCATCTCGACCCGACCAAAAATGAGATTTTTAGTTTAATACGTAATGTAATATTTTATATCGTGATTTATGTCGATAGCTAACTAACAGTTTTATACCAAAGGATACCTTGCCTCATCATGCTGTCATTGTACTATTTGTATGTATAAATAAGCAATAAATAGATTTAAAAATAATTATGAATATTTATTTGAAAGAAAGAAAATACATTTGATTTCTATCTATTTTAGACTTTCGTACCCCAAGGGTGCCAAACGGAACCCCATTACTAAGCCTCCGCTGTCTGTCCGTCCGTTCGTCCGTCTGTCAACGGGCTGTATCTGAAGAGCCGTAAAGAGGAGACAAAATAAACAAAGCTAACTCGTCCGTCTGTACCTACTTATATAATATATAAGTCTTGACAGCAGGGACTGAAAGCGGTTATGGTTAAAGGTAAAGATACCTCAAAAATATACCGGTACCGGTTTAAAATACAGGTTGAGCTATACCGATACCTTTAAAAATAAAGGTTGGGCTAAACCGTTATTTAACCTTTACACGATTTCGGTATCAAAAACATGCGAGACGGCGCGGCGTCGAACACTTTAGAACTTGTGTACCTACCTATTTTGTAACAATCGGCAAGTGAACGACAGACAGAGTAGCGAGGCGGTGTGTCAAAGAAAACTCCTATTTATTAAGGTTTAGGTACTGCTACCAAAACATTTATAAAGGTTATAGTACTTCTACCGAAATATACCTACCGGTATGCATACCCAACCTCAAAATTCCGCTACTGAAAAAATTTACGGTATCGAAATATTTCGGTAACCTTTATTTAACGGTATGACGTCATACTTAAATTTAAAGGTACCTTAATTTTTCGGTAATTCAGTCCCTGCTTGACAGTGACTTTGTTGACGAGTTACCGTCTTCTTCTTTTCGTGTGGTTAGTAAACCAACCTGGTGTCAGAGTTTTAAAGCCGCCCATGGGCCTCTGACTTGGCTTCACATGCCGTCGAGAAATATCTCTCAGGCATGCCGGTTTCCTCACGATGTTTTCCTTCACCGTTTTTTTGAGCAAGTGATAATACGCACATGAATCCGAAAAGTCAGAGGTGCGTGCCTTGGGTTCGAACTCGAGACCTACGACTTGTCAGTCTGACGGTCACACCACTAGGCTATCACTACTACAGTTACCGTCAACAAAGACACTGTCAAGACCGGATCAAAATTAAAAGACCAAATAAAATAATCGAAAGACGCACCGCTAGATTCTACTTGCGATACGGCCTAACAAAGGCGACTGCATATCCGACCGTCCAAATAGGCAATAGATGTACCTCTGACAGTTGACACAATTAACCTACAATAAAAAAGGGTACCTAATGAACAGCTGTCTTTGTCCAGTTGTGGAGCCAGCAGTCCAGCTATTAGCAAAAGCAAGTGCAAGTAGCAAAAGTGACAGAATGGCTACTTAAACAGAACTATGCCGCAACGGAGACTTTACTGACCTTCATCGCCTAATAATAAGCACATACTCAACTCCATGCTCGTACGAATTACTTCTATCCTCGCATTCATACATACTCACACATACAACTCCCCCACTCACTCACACATGAACACCACATCTACTTATCCCCACTCACACACACCTACACACCTTTAATTACACTCATTTAATTTCATTTATTCTCACCCACACTCTCTCACAAAAAAAAAAACTAAAAACTTGTAACGTAAAAATAACTTATTTTTATTATTATTTTTTCCCTTTTGAAGACACAGTCCACTCATACATAATATCAATTGGAACCTCATTGCGAATCACTGTCTCTTAAGATACAGGATACCCTAGTTTAAGAGACAGAGTTTAATCAATTGTGTACAGATTTCTCAGCATCCAAATGTTTTATGTAAATGTTCTCTATCTGTATTTTTGGGAAATAAAGATATTTTATTATTTATTATTATTATTCACCATGAGGTGACCGCCTCGAGTTTCACCACCGCTTATCACTGAACACTTCACGTCTCATGGAATATCTCGGAGAGCCCTTTTTCACTAACACTAATGCTGGGGCCACATTGTCGCGATAAGGAGAACTAAACTTCGCAAGATCTCTTCCGCACACCGCTCGACTTTTTGTTGCTCGCTGAGCAACAGCAAAAACGACACCCACATAAATGCCAAAATCAGAGCGCGCTGTTGGATTTCCCACTTTGGCCGCTGAGCCAAGCATTCAAAATTAAACAGCGCGTTTGTTAGTGAAAACTGGCATAACGCCACTAATACCGCGAGTTATGCGCAATCGAACACTTCACGTGCACAAAAGCCTACAATCAGCGCGAGCGAGATAGTTAATTCTAATTCCATGCTGCCATTATAGTAGAGTACTTTTTAATTTCATGCTGCCAGTAGGTACTTACTAATTCTCTTGTTTTAAACTTTGGGCGACCAGGCTCTGCTCGGGTGAAAATACGGAGAAAAAGAATTTCCCAGATATGAGACCTAGCTAAATCGATTTTTCGACCCCGTAAACCCTTATATTGCAACTTTCATCGACATCGTTAGAGCCGTTTTTGAGAACGTGATTACGAATATATAATATTGCTCATGAGGGCCTTATCATACTAGCGAGTTGCGAGCGAGTGGAAAGCGGGGCGAGTGTGCAGCGAGCTCGCCGCGAGTTCGCAACGTGTGCGCGGCGAACACCCCGCGGGTACGCAGCGTTTTCACAATGTTGTACACTCGTTATGTCTTGTGCACTCAGGTCAATCGCTCTCATTCCGCAAACACGGCGAGCTCGCTGCGCACTCGCCCCGTTTTCCACTCGCTCGTATTTCGCTAGTGTGATGAGGCCCTTATACAGGGTGTTTGGCGCATGGACCGACACAATTTTTTCAGGGATTTGGGAGGTCATTAGCTAGGTTCTACCCATACACCCTTTGTCCCAAATGTCACGGTTGGTTACATATGATTATTTTTTTTAAATGAAAAAAAATCCCAAAATGTGTCCTTTAATTTGAAATAACTTTTTTGTTTGTGGGTGTAGTGGCACAAAACAATTTTTTTTGCATTCTCCAAAGTCCTTTAAATCTAAAAACATCTTTGTTTTATACAAATGGTTTCAAGAAAATTCCTTACAAGCTTCCAAAGTTAATTTTTGTATTTAATTAATTAAATTTTACAACTTCTAAATTAATTATAAAAAAAAACTAAAAGCTATTTTGAACTTAGCTAGAACCTAGCTAATGACCTCCCAAATCCCTGAAAAAATTGTGTCGGTCCATGCGCCAAACACCCTGTATAGTATTGGATACCACTACATTGTCATAGTTCTCTTCTTCTTTTCGTGTGGTTAGTGACTAACCTCATGGTGTCAGTTTTAAAGCCGCCCATGGGCCTCTGACTTGGCTTCACATGCCGTTGAGAAATATCTCTCAGGCATCCTGCCGGTATCCTCATAGTTGATTTTAAACCTATTTTTTAGAAACCATTTTTAAATATAATATTAGTATAATTGAAAAAAGAAGGGAAGACTCGTACACCAAATAAAATTCACAAATCCATTTATGGAACTGTATTTAAATTAAATAAAAAAGTACAATGCAAGTGGAATATGGAATGTTAACATTCCTATTATATTGAATGCATGAAAATGCCGATGAATGAAATTTACAACATATTAACCTGTTTAGCTGTGTCATGAAATACTTAGGCGACAATTTATTTAAATAATTTAGAATAATAATAAACTACACAGTCAACAAAATATAGAAACTTTTGTACCATTTCACAGATGGCACAAAGCGAGAAGTCAGTCCATTTCAACAAAACCAGTTTTTTTTAATATAAATTTTACAAACCATTTCAGATCAAAACATTTTATAACAACTTCACTGACCACAAAAAGAACTACTAAAACGATGTTATTGTGATATTTTACGCTCTAGGTCGCACACAATCCTATAATATAAATGCAATAGTTAAAACGTGAGCTATTCACTAATAGCATATAAATCGATCTCAAATTTACAACAAGTTGGTTTAATGATATTGTTTATTCAAACGCGAGCATCGACGTAAATATTTGTTTTAAAAATGCATTTTTATGTAATATATCTTGTGATAATATCATACTTAAGCGACGTGGTGTGAGCTTGCAAGTCTTGCAGCAAGTACTTTTAAATACACAATGTAGTTAGAAATAGCAGTAGTCATAATAAGCGTCCATTAAGTCTCCGACGAGTACACTGAGCTGGGCTCTGTGCCGACTGGCTAATGACTGCACAACAGCAAAGGCAGGGTTATGTTTTTCACGCGTATTTATATTAACATAATACAGCGGAAGAGTTTGTTTGAACGCACTATCTCTATTATTACTATCACGCGACCCTTAGAGGCCGAGAAAAAAGAAAAGGTCAGAAAAATCGCTAAGCGAAAGCGAGTTAATAGCGCGGGCGGGCAATGCGATGCGACGGGGTGGGTCGGGGTACAAGAAATTTCACGCGGACTAAGTCGCAGGTAGAAGGTAGTCATGTTATACTTAGTTTATGCCAATACGATAGTAGAATAACACTGCTATTTCCAACTCCGTTACACCTTCACAGTACATCGTCTAAGGCGTGCAACGATCAAGGAAGCGCGGGTACAGGCAGACCTCGCGGATGTGGTACCGGTCTAGCAGCCAGCACAGGAAGCGCTCCAGGCCCAGCCCGTACCCGCCGTGCGGGACCGAGCCGAACTTGCGCTGGTCGGTGTACCAGTAGTAGGGCGACGGGTCGATGCCCTCGCGCTTGTAGCCTGGGGATAACGTACAACACTTAAATGACGTGACGTGGAGTAGCATAAGTAGCGATGTGTGCAACTTCATGCCGCTTCAAAGCTTACTAAGTAAAAGTTATAATAAAAAAAAGGTACTAAACTGGTATAGACAATATTATATATTAGGTAATAGATAATAACAATATTATTCATCATCATCATCATCCAGTTGCCCTTATCCCCACAAAAAGAAAAAATACTATTAAAAACTTAAAACTGGTATTAGCGCCATCTATATTCTATAGCCCAGCACTATGCGAATCCATAAGTTTACCCCCTACCAAAAATCCCAAATTAAAAAGGTTAACGCGCAACTAAAGAAGTTTTCACTTAAAAAAATAGTTAACATACAACCACTTTACGAATGTTATAGGATAGCTCGATTGTCTGAATTCGTCAGTCCATAAATAAGTAAAGAGTTACAATCAATCATAGAATATTTTGATAATGTATTTCTGCGTTTCCTCTAACTTATGATCATTATTCTGTCGGACTCCTTTTTTGACACTCTTAAAAATGATTTGCCTCTTTAAGTGCGCCGGATACGGAGCCAATTCGCTAATCTGTTAAGGGAAGTCGCAAGGTCTTCTCAATGTGATAAGTCATACAAAACAGTCCACATTACAGGGATCTGTCTTTAAAGGTAGTCGTACGAGGCCAGTAAAAGACCACTGTAAACTGAACTGACTCGCGAATTGGCGTCGTGTTCAGCGAGCGTCAAGTACTTCTTTGGAAAAATATCCACTGAGACACTATATCTAGCTATACGCATAAAGCTAAAAAAACGTCAACTGCAAAATCGACTACAATTTATCAGTATCCTGTTACCTTCCAATAGCTCGTCATAGTCCCATGTCCTCATCGATCCACCCACAATTTCTCCAACTCCTGGCATGAGCACGTCAACGGACTCAGTCAGCCGCCTATCTTCTGGACAGCGTTGCATGTAGAACGACTTGATCTCAGCCGGGAACTTGCAGAGAAGGATGGGCTCGCCGATCGCGTCCGTCATCTTACGCTCTGGCATTTCGGGTATGTCCTGCGAAAATATTTTAAAATTAATTTATTGATTACCTTGTTCCGCTAGCGGCTTCGCCCGCGTGACATCTGTATAAATTGTAGCGTATGTTACTCAGTGATAAAGTGATAATATAGCATTCTACTGGTGAAAGATTTTTTTGAATCAGTCCAGTAGTTTTAGAGTTTATTGTTTTCAAACAAACATCCAAAAAATCAAATCTGTTGTTTTTATAATATTAGTTTAGATTTAGAAGCTAATATAGCGAATACATGTCTCTCGGCAAGATCCACATATCGCACTTTGACTTTACTTAACAAAGTAAAGTAAGTAAAGTGCCATACGAATATTAACGTTATTCTTATACACATAATGTTTATATTCGTAGCTATCACAAAATCGGTGATAATTATTTGAGTCGAAATCAATGCTAGCTTGGACCTAAAAGTCGGAATAAAGGGGTGGATCGGTAAAAACATTTTATTTGAAACTGAAAAAAAACTTGTGAACTTAACCAAATCCCCAATTTTTTAATAAAATACTAGTTCTACCTCTCCGAACTCATAGAAGGAGCCGTCTTCCTTGGTGATGTTGTTGGTGCGCAAGTACTCGATAGCTTCCGTGTACGCCATGCGCCTGAACGGCTTCTTGGGTCTCTGGAACAAGATCATACATTGATTTAATACAACAATGTTAAACCGGGAAAGAACAGGTCACTATTTAAATAAAAATTCTAGGAAAGTAGCGTCTATTCTCTAAGAAGGCGTATAAAAAAAATAACACTGAAAAATATACCATAAATGAACGTATTTGTGAAGGTACATTTAATAAGAGCCTGAGAAAGTCTTCGTAAATATATTCAACATGAATAAAGTAACATAAACAATTAGGGACTATCTAAACTATGTGTATACAACTAACTAAATATTATACAAACTAAAATATAGCGTAGAAAAATTCATTCGCATCGCTGTCGACTGGTAATGTATCCAAGAGACTGGCCGCATAGCCACGTTGTATGGCAATGCTAAGCCTCTGGCCAAGGTAAAAACCAGCCTTGGGTCATGGGAAGTGTCAACAAGAAAGTCTTAATAATGAGTTCAAGTTCTAATCATAGCTAGTAGGATAGAGATGAGCGGACACTGCCTCACGTTTCCGTACCAGTATGTACTAGACACGGACAACATGGTCTCTCTCTACGTGACTGCACTACTAGTTTGTTACCTTGAAGTTAGGGTTGAGCTCATGGACGAGGTGCGCGTCGGGTGAGGCGAGGACTCTGTCCACGACGTCCACAACTAAGTCCTCGAGCCGGGACAGTAAGTCCTCGAACGAGATGAACGGACATTCTGCTTCTACGTGACTGTATCTGTTCATACACAAATGATACATGTTAGCACTAGACAACAGAAATATAATTATATATTTTCTTTTAGTATCGACATTTGCACAAAACAAGTAAATGATACTTTAAGTTATCGAAGAGTGGAGTCTCTTAACACAGGCGTATTTGCTTAAAAGGAGGCTCCAATTATTGTTAAGGTCTACTTTTTAAAATAATAAATCATTTTTCATTTTTCTATATAAACAGACAATGTTTAAAACGAGTTTGGAAGATATGTTTCGTTAGTGGTTGGTTATACAGGGTGTTTTATTTTTTACAGAGATCACAGCCGGATATTAGAAAGCCCTGTAGGTATATTTTAACTTTTTACTTGATGTTTTATAAAATACCACTTGTAAAAAGCATAACAATGTTATTTGGAAAAATAACTTTACAACCCACACATAAGTTTCAGTTTTCGCAATAACCTCGAACTGAAAACCATTGATTTGAATAAGAAATACGTACTCGGCGAGATGCCTGCGCGTGCGCGACTGCTCGGCGCGGTAGGACTGCGCGATGCAGTACACATCACCCAGTGTTGCCAGGCATGTCTCTAGGTACAACTGCGAGCTCTGGGTCAGATATGCTTCCTCACTGTGGAAAATACAAGAAGTTTTATTATTCGCAATTAGACTTAAAAAAAAAAATAAGTTAAAGTTACAGGAAGGTTTTCTTATATGAGAAACTGTTCAGCGTGACAGGTAGAATTACCCCTTTACTGATACGCCATCCCCGCCGTACAACGTGCTCAAAAGTCGAAAGTCATTTATTAGCAAGAAATGCGGCTCATACTATATTCATATATTTAACGGGTTCACTGTCCACAGACCACATACGGTCTGTGGACTGGTATGGAAGTCTCTCTACAGACCGTATGTGGTGGTGAGTGTGGTTCGTCGGAACAATTTCTAAGCCATCTGACACTATGGACGTTAGAAGAAAGTCTCTAATTGAATGCGGACTATTATATAAAGATTACACTATTATAAAAAGTGATGGGACATAGGCATATACTCGATATTTTTTATATAGGTTAAGAAATAGTACCTGGACTTATGGACTATTCCCACTCTGGAGCCTGGACAGTGAACCTGTTAAGAACAGTTCTACATACCCAAAGTAGCTGAACTTGAACAGCGTGCTGCCACCTTCGCACTGCGTTTGCACGAGTGTGGGCGGCGTCACCTCCGTGTAGCGCCGCGCCGCGAAGTGGTCGCGGAACGCGCGCGTCACGGCGGCGCGGGCGCGGAGGACCTTCGATGTGTTCTCGCCGCGGATCATTATGTGCCTGTAAATCATAATATATAATTTAAAATTAGAATGTCAAAAGTATTTTTTATCACATCTATTCACAGAGAGCTAGTTTATTTTTCGTAAACAGGGACTAAAATAGCATTTTAATCCCTAGGGAATCTAATTCAAGATGGCAGCTGCCAAAAGTTTGTTTTACTCCAAGTGACAGGTGACAGGAACGCATTCTCTCGACTGCTGGGCTGTAATATGATGTTAATAATTTTATAAGTTCTGTACTCTGCTCTTCCACAACATTTATGGTGTACAAATATTCAACTGTCATTCTTTAAGTAGTTAAGTACAGACGTTAGCACATGAACCCACTATAAACTGTCAAATTTCTTTAATAGTTTTTCAACTTTATCACTAAAGCATAAGGTTCAAAGTTGATTGGGAAAATTTTACAATTTCGGGTAGGTTGACCTGCTGGCGTCTGTACAATAAATTTTAGTCCAATATCAATTTAATATTATTATAATTAGCTAATCGTTCCTTTAAAGACTCGTTGTTACCTGTTGTCAAGCTGCACGTCAGGCAAAGCTTCTTCGTTGAGGATAGCGTCGGCACCTCCCGGAGGTGCGAGACCGATCAGCTCCCAGAAGTCAGCCGTCAACTCGTGACCGCCTGGCGCCTGAACAGTGATAAATGAGGAGGAATTACACCAATGTAGCAAAAAAATACTTCATCTGCTGCTTTCCCTCCGTCATTGATTACTGGTAACATGAGCTTATTCTAATGTCACCATGCTTGGGTTGGACTGGCGAATACAGTATGTGTCGGCTGTCGGTATGATCTCACAAATAATACGCACCTGGCAATATATTCCAAATTTAAACAAGTTAAAATAATTAGATTGATGTCGGGCAGCAGCGTCATCGTTGCGAAAGGATTGGCTCTGCGGTCACCAACCTGCATGCCCAGCGTGGTATTAAACCTCTCAAATTATCTTCACATTGCTGAACTTGAGGTAGAGTTAGGTCGTAACTGGCATACATATACTGGGGTTATCTAAAGTCCGAAAAGAAGAACCTGAGCTACCTAGCTTACTAAGTAAGCAAACTGAAGTGGCAGTGGGCTGGCCGTTTGTCGAAGGACCGATGTCCTGTGGAGCAGACGAGTCCTGGTGTGGAGACCGCGTATAGGCAAACGTAGTGTGGGACGCCCCCCAGCTAGTTGGACCGGTGACCTTAAAAATGTGGCTGGGACAGACTGGTTGCGGTATGCGGAGGACAGAGCGTTGTGGCGCAGCCTGGGAGAGGTCATGTCCAGCAGTGGTCTGCGATAGGTCTTAAAAGTCATGTAGGTCGGTATTACTTATAATATTTCTCTTGTTCCCGCTGAATAAATATTTCTTTCATAAGCACCCACCATTTTCCCTTCAGGCACGACCTCTAGTTGTCCATAGATGGCGACGGAGGACTCTGTGGAGAGTATCAGTGCATTGTAGGTCTGGCACAGCAGACCATGTAACACGCACTGCAGGTAGCCGGTGCCGTCGCGAAGAGTTAGGAAGGTGAGCGCGCGGCCCTGGCGACGCAAGCGATGCACCCAGCCACGCACGCATATGCGCTTGCCGCGGTTTTCGGTTGCTGAAAGATATAATGCGGTTGAATTGTGAGCATACTTAATGTGAAATTAAATCAATTTTATTTCTGCACTTTTTCAATACATTTTTTGGTCAGTATTTTGAAACTAAATGGCGCTGGCATTTCCTAGCCGACTGATCCCTGAGAAGAAATGCCGAAACAAACTCAAGAGTGTGTTGACAGACAGTAGCAAATTGTAAGGAATACAGCAAAATTAAGTTGCATGCAACAATTCAAGAAAGGATTTCCAATTAGCAGATCAGTTAGTTTTTGGAGGATTAGTGAATCCTAATTAATTTGGTTCGAATGGTGGCTCTCGTACCAGCCGGATGAAAGATGGCGAAAATCAAGTTGAATGGCATGTAATAGGAGAGGCCTATGTCCAACAATGCACTGCTGTAGGCTAGGGGTGATGGTGATGAATTAATTTAGGACAAATGGGATTGATGGGTGTCTGCGGCAAGTCAAGACAAACAATCAGTGTCATTATGACACTCTCTCGATCTATAATGAAAATGATTATCAATTGCAATAATACCATATTTGTTTATTCAAGCATATTACATAGTAGGTATAATTAGATAAACAGAAATTACTTTTAGTTGGAATCTAACTTAAAGTGGCTTATAATCTGCAGATTATTGACATGTGAAACACACACACACACACACATGATTTATTTATCTACAGTGTTAAATAAAGAAAACCCAACTAGTGGGAATACCAGCACCAAGTATTTTCTCAGTATCACTTATTGGGTCAAGTATGTAGGACAACATTTCAGTCACATCATTTACTAGGCAGGTGATGATAAGTGGTAGCTATTACTGGCTACCAAGGTACTTGGTAAGGTTGATATGATGAAACATGAAGGCAACACAACTATATTATAAGGTTTTCCCTGTTCTAAGGGAAACCCCTTTTTGTATTTACAGTGTTAAAGACTATTATTGACTCTTGATTGTGACATATTAAGCTGTAAATAATTTGATGGCAAATTAACTGTGTTATTGTATATTTTTAGAACCAATTCACATAGATTTTTATGCTGTTATTTTTTTTAATGTATAATTTCAGAATAGAATCAAAATCAAAATTTATTTATTTGCAAGAATGTAGTTTTACATAGTATGGTGTTAATATTTTTTTAGATAGATAGATATAATTCTCTTTATTGTACACCATAACAATTACAGACATAAATTTAGAAATTTTACATAGGGTGACATGATGGGCAGTCTTATCACTTAAAGCAATCTTTTACAGACAACCTTTGGATAGATTAAAGGTAACCGGAGAGACAATACTGCAGGTAGTCAGCGGTGTACCATCTACATAATTATACAATAAATACATAAAGCAAGCATAAACTTATTCATATAAATATATACATAGATATAATAATATATAAAATTATAAACATGAAACAAGAGCAAGGAACTATATGTAATGATGATGTTTAAGGAGAGAGGAAGTGTTTTTTTACCAGAATTTTAAAAGTCAACAAAGATTGAGCACGCCTTATCGACAAGGGCAAGGCATTCCATAACCGTACTGTACATTCAATTATCCATTTAAGTTCTGTATATTCTACCATAACATAATGGAGTAGTAGTCAAATATATTTTTTAACTTAATTACAATTAATTTTAAGAGGTGATTTACAATAAGTCCAATATGAATTAATAGAAAGATACAATTTCTGACCTTTAAAATTCTTAATTCAATATTATTACTCTTTATCTTTTATTTTATTAATAATATTAAATCAGATATTATTTTAATATCAATTTGAACAATAACTGTCTTGACTAGAAGATTGGTTAGTACAGTGAGTAAGACAGCAATACTGCAGTTTGCTACATCATCGTCATTGATGTTTGAGTGATTCTATAATACAAACCGCAATTTGCAAGCTTGGAAATGGTATTTTGTTTTTTTGGAATTAGGTTTTTATTTATGTATTGCAATAATACTTCAGTTTATAAATACTGGTATTCTTAGCTGCAACCAGTTGTCTAACTAGCCAATCCCAACGTAGTTGGAAAAAGGCCAGGCAGATAGAATATTAATTCAGTTTGTAATCATGTGCCATGTAAATATTTTTACACAAAAAACAATGTTATCATTTGGATAAGACATCCATGTTCATAGTTTTACTCACATGTATAACGGTACTGCTGAACTGATTTTGGCCTTAAGATGAGCATCTATTCATGAGTTAACTGTGCAACAAAGGTTCAAAACATGCAAATGATTTTTTTCATATCAAAACAAGATTTTGGCACAATAAGCGTTACTATAGCGGCCAAGTGCTGCAAGCAGGAATAGACTTTACGGTGTTCAGAAATGGTACACTAGTTTTCATTAGGTATGTTTATCCTTTTTGTTTTATTTATTTATTTATATATACTTTATTGTACACCACAAAACACATAACAAAAAAAACAAAATTAACACTACAAAATAAAATAATTAATTAATTATTATTATTATAATTATATTTATTATTTTATTAATTTATTTATTTTTAATTGGTGTACAAGTGTTCAATAAATAAATAATACTCACTTTCTGATATCTTGACGATCGTAGCCTTAGGCAAGCTAGGATCCACTTGAATGATAACTTTTTTTGCCTCTTCAATGTTCTGTTGTCTCTTGTCATTGCCCTCTTCCTCAGCCTTCGCCTTGTCTGCCGCCTTATGGCCTTCCCTCACCCAGATCTTGTGAATTTTCTTTAGCTGTGATTTAGCTACAATTTCGAACACTTTCTTGTCATCTTTAGCATCAACGTAGATCGTGGGGAATGGTTCCTTGCCAGCATGCCGCATAGCCTGTAATACGGTCTTAAACGGCTTTGCTTCACTCCCATCGCCAGTCTCATCACTACCGTTCTTATCCGACGTGTATATCTCACCTAAAAATTATAAGAATATGTTGCATACGTGTGCGTAGAGGTTAGGATACAAATATTAATAGAGCTAAGATAAAACTTACCTATTGAAAGGTTCTCCATTTTCACTGTTTCTAACTGACGTCGTACTAAAGTTCACTATGTTATTGATTTTATTTAGATACAACTATTCTACACAAGAGAACCACAATAAGAATCTGATCAAATCTGATGAAACTTTATTCACGTTCACGTCACCGGTCCGTCCGTCAGTCACACATGCGCAAGATTTTAGGGTTGCTACTATTACGTGTCAAATTTCCGAAAAAACACTATATAAAATGTTTTATTGTGGTTTTAATTAAGTGATCTAAAGAGACGTGATTATGACAAAAAAATATAATTATAGCCGAATTTACATTAGTATATACGGAATCTTTAAACGTCATGTATGTGTATTCGTCTGTCGCATTGAGGTAGGTCTCGCGCGTCACGCTAGGACGCGCGACAGACCTATGAACAGATGAACCCGCGACGACGCGATGACGCGCGATGAACAGATAGCTGTTAATCCATGCGGATGACACACAGCCATTTTACTCAGAGACTATTGGCTCTATACCCATGAAAATTGGAAAGAAAGTGTTTGCTGTAGACTGCTAAACAATGGTGTACTTCCAAAGTGACAGTACTTAGTGAAATTACGAAAAAATATAGTTAGAGACTAGACCCCCTGACAAGTACTTAACAATTTTTTATTTTGACTGTTCTAGAATTAATAAAAAGAGTAATAACCCATCGACTGTTAGAGGTCCGCGTCGGGCGGCAAAATTTGGGTATCGTCTGTGGCAGGTCCGACGCGGACCGTGTTTTTATCTGTCCCATATTTTGACATAAATGGCATATTAAAACTGTGCCTATCTCGTTTAAACTTGCACAGAGTCTAGAAGACGAAATGAGAAAGACATATTAACTCCGTCCAAGTCTGTAACATACCGAATGACGCGGTACCAACTGACAACATACGAGCCCCGCACCCGCTCCGCAGTCGAGATTTCGCACGCGCGCCGTGTTTACGTAAATATTAAAAATATTTTATTGTGAGTGTACTGTGTGTGGTTTGCGAGTTATATAACATGCCTGGGTAAGTAATAACCATTTTTGATTATTTAAACAGTGTAATTCATAAAGATTTCGGGCAGAAATAGTCATTTCAACAAACATGGAAAACATTTGAAGCGTGGTCGACGAACATTTCGTGGTATTTTCGCGGTATTACTATTAGCAGAAATGCAAAATATGGTTGTTACGTATGTGTTTATGTATCGTATTATTGATATTAGGCGTTTAATTATAATATTAAAGTATTTTAGTAGCGAAATTATTGAAATGAAAATTTCATTTAGTCATCGGTCCGAACGGACCAATCACGAACAGGGATAAACCGCCATCTTGTACGATTTTATAGATCATAGAAAATATGGATGCGGCATCCGAGATTTGAATTCGAATATTTTTTTATATTTATATATTTATATTTTTGAGTTTTTTTTTTATTCGTGATTTTAACCGACTTCAAAAAAGGAGGTTGAAATCGAGTCTGACTGTTGAACGTATTGGAACTGAAAATATAGTAGCTGGGTGTGTGTGTGTTCGTGTGTGCATGTATATATACATAAGATTGGTTGTTTGTTTGTTGTTTCGTTGTCTGTCTGTCTGTCACAGGAAAGGCATACATGTTTTTAATTTTTCTTCTCACTCGAAGACCACAACGAGGACTGCTTCGTTTTTAAGTTTTTTTTATTTTTTTTATTTACCTAATTTATACATAATATATACGCTAAAATACTTAAAATAATAATAATATTATGTACAAGTACGTAAAATGTTTTTGATTTAAAATTATATTTTTCTTGTTTAAATGTGACAGTATTGGCCGCATCCATATTTTCCATCATCCTTGTTTAAGTACTTGTGTTTTTTGTGATTCTTTTTTTGAAATTGTTCGTTTTGATTGTTGATTTGTGTATTTTTTTTATTAGGCAGCATGCCTTTTTTATGTGCCTATCGATTTGTAAATATCTTCAAAATGTAGAATGTTGATTTAGATTTCAAATTTAGGCAACAGAATTTAAACAGTGATCCAAAGTTTGAGTGGGTGTTTTTTGCGCCCGTTTTTTAGTGTTGGGTTCGGTTAGCCGATACTGTTAAACTAAACACTTCAAACAGCTGAGACTTTGAATTTAATAAGTTTAAGGGCCAAACATTATTATAAATAACAAACCCAAGCCACTAGGCTTATCGCGTTCTCAGAATAGAACCGTAAACATACCCATTGTTTTGTTCGGAACGCCGCACGTGCAAATTACGTCATTCTTTTGTTTTGCTTGTGGCATGAAAAAAATGTATAGGATGGTGTGTTCTTTTGTTTTATTTATGTGAAATAGGGTGTATTTATCGAAATTTAACAAACACTTTTTAAAGTAATGGTTTATTTTTTTAATTATAATGACCCTAACACGAAAAACTGGGAAATATTCCCTCACACTGAACATACATTACAATTACTAATACATTACAAGGCAAAACTATACTAATGTATACATATCTTGTAAGCTAATTTAATAACGATTCCAATAATATAACTGGTAGCGAGCTAACTAACGTAATTTCGGAGATATCGTCGTTTTAACCAGACACGCCGTAATCACGCGCGACCCCCGAAAGGACCTTTAACAGAGGGTATCCAAATTTTTACGGTCCGACGCGGACCTCCCACAGTCGAAGGGTTATCCCTTCATGTTTACAACACTCACCTGTTCATGTTTACAACACTCTAATGCTTTCAAAAACCCACATTCAAGGAAATAAAATGTTACTTGGTAACATTTATCCTATTTGGGTCATTGATATTTTGACAGTGACAGATCCAGATGTTTTGATTTTTCTGGATTTCCTTGACCATTGGCAAAGTTCTGTGATTCCAATATTGTCAGCAATAAAAAAATAAAAAATATCAAAGTACTCTTTGAATTTTTGAGATTTTCCAGTAGATCGCAATATTAGTCCGCGAAATTCAAGATCAAATACAGATGCAAAAAATGTGAGAAAATTTGAATTTCGCGTGCTACCAGATGCGGATCGTTCAACGATTTTCAAAGGAAAGATTAGTAAGTAAGTGCATTCTAAATACCTACCTATTTTTTAAGATGGCTTGTTTCAAGTAACAGTATAAATATTCTATCTTCATAGAAACCGGCCGAAACGACGCGCTTTGAAATCTCAGTGTATATCAGTACGCCAAATCAGTTATCAGTGTGTTTATCAGTGCGCCGGCGGCAGTTACGTACGGACGCGGAAGGTCTAAGTACCGACCGGCAGTAGGTAATTATTTAAACGTCACTGCCGAGATATAATCCTGCTACTTATTAATTCTGTGATCAAGTCGTGCAATGGTACTTCCAAGAAATACCGTAGCTTTGACACGGGCTACCTACCTAAGCAAGTATTGATCTACCTATAAAAATAGGTACCTATCTCTATGCAAGCAAAATTTTTCCTATGCGCTTCTTCTATGATGGCATGTACAGACACCAGCAGGACAACCAACCCGAAACTGTCAAATTTTCTCAATCAATTTTGAACCTTACAGTTTTATAATAAAGTTGAAAATCTATTAAAGACATTTGACAGATTGTAGTAGGTTGATGTGCAGCTGGCGTCTGTACATTTTCAATTAGGTATTTCAATTATTTCAAAAATAAAACATTGCAACGAAGATGTGTGTGCATTTTGATCGTAAGTTTAGGAGGAAACGCGTTCAAGTAGTCATTGGCTATCATTCCGTACAAATATATACCTCTGTTTTGTTCGTCCCTGTTTATTGAATGAATGTCACTAAAACAAATATTTTTTAAGATAAGTACTCGTACAATCTACATCTACCACTGCCATGTCTAAAATAATTTTCCTTTTTTCCCTAGGTAAGTACTTTCATTAGTTTAAAATAATATTAATTGGCAGTTATTAGTATATGTAGTTCAATCACAGCTTTTATGCCACTCGTACATCTAGTTCCATAGTATGCTTTAAGTAGGTAAATGTACAATCCACTACGGTTCCACATGTTTCTACATAGCTTTTAAGAAGTTCTTTACGTTTCATTTTGACAGTTCAACAACATTCATTGCGTTAATTACGTTGTTGAGCAGATTTTTATTCTAACATAAGAAGCAATGGATTAGCAATCTGTTTCAAAACGATTCAGATTCTGATTGATCGTGTATTACGCAATTAGTGTACAGGTTACAAACTGTGTGCCAAATTTCATCCAAATCCAGGACGTAATTTTTGCATGACAAACAAACATCCAAACATACAAAGTTTCACATTTATAATATTATATATTATAAATATGCATAGTAAGATTTCTTTATTATGATTCACATTACTCGGGACCCTGGGGTCCCGGACCTTTGGAAGACGTACAAAGGGCCGAAGCCAACTCGCAGAGACCCGCCCGTCACGCGTTTTTAGTGGAATGAGGCACCAACCGACGATTATCCCTGTTTGCACTATGCAAGTGTACTGTACATGGGCAACCCCCGGTTGCAGGGTAGGGCGCAGGACTATTGCAGGATATGGAAAACAAATTGGTTTGGGAGGCTAAAGTGGACTGGGTACTGTGGACCTATGGAAAGACAGCCCCTGCCTGATCAATGTTTTATGTATGTTGTAGGATGATTTGATAATACCAAGTTTCTCGAAAACCCTAGGGATATTGCGAAAACACGGATAATTAGAAAAAGGTGAAAACATTTCTGTGAGCAACTTGGAAGTAGCGCTCGCTGGCCGCTGCCGCAGCACCACTCTATTC
Organism: Xanthia togata; assembly: GCA_963853775.1. NCBI lineage: Eukaryota > Metazoa > Arthropoda > Insecta > Lepidoptera > Noctuidae > Xanthia > Xanthia togata. The sequence continues at coordinate 17,845,987 of OY970809.1, forward strand.
GCCTGCTCGGCTCGCGCGCGGTTGGTCACAGTTCTAACCTAACCCTTACCTATTTCACCCAGTTCAATACGACGAAACGTTTGAACCATTTTCTAATTATCCGTGGTTTCGCAATCCCTAGGGTTTTCGAGAAACTTGGTATTATCAAATCATCATAAATAATACATAAAAAATTGATCAGGCAGGGGCTGTCTTAGCCCCTAGGTTTTTCGCGAAAATTCGAATGATCAAATCGTCCTACAACACATAGGTACAATACACAGATGAAATGGCAGGGGGTGACTTGCACCCATGGGATCTGGAGGCAAAAGTCCTCGCGCATATTTGGGAGTGGCGCGAGGAGGCGAAACGTCGGGGCTTGATACTCCGATGCCGCGAGAAATCGCGGCACAGAGGACAGAGCTCCGACGGGATCTCATGGCGTCATGGAGAGTGCGATTGTCGCAACCCAGTGCTGGGCACGCCACTATTGCGGCGATAAGTCCCCTCTTTGAGGAGTGGCTGGAGAGGCGCCACGGCGTCCTCACCTTCCGCCTGACGCAGGTTCTCACCGGACACGGCTGTTTCGGGAGGTACCTGTTTCGGATAAGGCGGGAGGAAACGCCCGGGTGTCATCACTGCGTGGATCGCCCGGAGGACACGGTGGAGCATACGGTGGAGGTATGCCTGGCTTGGGCAGAGCACCGCCGTGTACTCGTGGAGGCGATCGGTAGCGGGGTTCTCTCGCGGCCCTGGTCCAGGCCATGGTATGGAGCGAGAGGGCATGGGAGGCCGTCACCTCCTTCTCGAAGCAGTAATGCTCGCGAAGGAGGAGGCGGAGCGCGTGAGGGAGAGGCAAATTTCGCGCCCTCACGCCCCTAGCCGCCGCAGGAGGAGCCGCCCTGTGCGTCGGGAATCTATTGCCGATTCCCGGCCACCGTAGGCGCGGGCTTGCGGACGGTGAGCAATGGGTAGCTCGCCGTCCGGTAAGGACCAAGCCCGGGTCGACGGCGCGTTGTGTTCCACGCGCGCCTCAAAGAGTGTCAGCGAGTGAAGGGGTCCGATGGGACCGATGCCTACCGGGGTGATGTGGCCGATGGCAACGGAAAGGCAACTGAGCTGGTCGCCCAGAGTTGGACTTGCAAGTACCCACTGAAAATAATCTGCCACCGCGCACCTTTCGCTTGTGGACTGTCCTAGGAACTGCATAGCATATCATGTTGGAGAGTTCAATGCTGTTAAATTTATCTCTCACAATACTAAAATTCATAGCTTCTAAGTACTTACGTCTATTTTAAAGTGTTGCGAGCTTATACTTTGCAAGCAAATCTTGGTATGGCAAATAATATCCGTAACATCTGTATTGCATGGTACGCTGAAATTTATATTGAACACACTCAATCATTTCAACGTACTTTTTGTAGTATCTATGGACTCCAGACGGTTATAGCATACTCCAGTTGAGGGCGTACTAGAGACATAAACAAGCAAATATAATAAGAAGGCTTTGTAAAATCGACTGTTGATCGCATTACAAATCCTTATAATTGATACGCTTTATTAACAATCTTTCCTATGTGTAGGTCTAAGCAAAGCTTAGAATCAAGGATAACGCCGAGATCACGAATGAAGTCCACTTTAAGTAGGGGGGCATTGCACAAAGTGTATGAATAGATAATTTTTGTTTTATTTTTTGTAAAAATTAAAAAGTTACATTTGGGTATACTTAGTTGCAACTTATTTTTTTGGCAATAATAAGATAATCGGTCCAATTATTGTTGCAGCAGAAGGCAGTAATTTGCTTGTCGTATGGCTCTGTATACCTTGAGGTCGTCAGCATATAATAATAACTTGGTATTGCGAAAGCATTGGCTGATGTCATTGATATATAAAATAAACAAAAGAGGACCAAGTATAGAGCCTTGCGGCACACCAGAGGTCACCTGTGCGATGTTAGATTGATGACCATTGATTACAACCCTCTGACTGCGATTGGTTATATAAGAGGTAAACCACCTCAGAAGATTACTACGGATTATTTAGTAGTATTTCATGGTCGGTCTACCTTGTCGAAAGCCATACAGAAGTCCGTATACACTGCATCCACTTGTACACGGCTGTAAACACAATCAAACAAAAAGCTAGAAAATAATAATAAATTTGTATTTGTTGACCGCCGTTTGACAAAACCGTGCTGTTGTTGAATTATGATGTTGTCGAGTACAGGATAAATTCCGTTATGGACTAACCTTTCAAAGAGTTTCGACAGGGCAGACAGGATGGAAATGGGACGATAGTGTTCAACGCTGCGTTTGGATCCACTTTTGTGAACGGGCACAATATACGCATGCTTCCACAGTTTAGGTACAACTCCCTCTGATAAACGCTAAGAATATTATCGCGCATTATGCGCGTGGAGAATTTTACAATAATGTTCTTTGCCCTGTTTGTTTGTTGGTGGGCGTGTGGTACTCTGTGGATGGATATTATGTCTTTTTGAGGTATAGGAAAGCCAATGACATCTCCAACTACCCCCAACATCTGCAAAAGGTTTTCACCACGCTTGTCTGGTACGTTGCAGATTTCCAGATTGCATTGCCTCGTTTGCTGTTCAAGCGCTTCAATTTTGGATTCCAAATTGGTTGTAGAAGTGGCTGATTGTTCTGCCTGTAAACGTGCAATGTCTTCAACACGACTTTTGAGGTCAATCTGTTTGCTTGCGAGGAACTGGAGCGAATATTTGAGACTGGACATGTCATCGTTCATTTCCTTCACATCTTTTTTGAGGTCAGCTTGGGCAGCGCAAACAGAGCCCAGCTCCTGCTTCATATCGGCTAAACTGAGCATGCTAGCTTTCATCTCATCTCGCCAATACTTCAATGTGTTTTTAATGCCTTCCTTAAACAATGCCATAGTACGATCGATGTCAGGATCGCCATCCTTGTAAGGTTTTGTTCAATTCTAGGGTAAAAGGTTGGTAGGAGTTATTGTCAATTGGACATGGTGGAGTGAAAGGCGAGGGTGGTCGTTGGTTCATGTTATCGCACGACATATTCATGGAATTGTCATCATACGCTGGAACCTGCGTGCTGGAACGAACGGGCGTGTTCAAATTAGGACGGGTTCGACGCGTAATGTTAAAGCACGGCGGACATTTCCAACCAGTCTTAAACTCATGCGTTAGTGCCACAAATCGTTGTAGAGAAATGTTTAGACACACATGATGATATTTCTGCCGTCGCAGAAGTTACACATCAGGTAACCAGCTTCTGAAGTAGAAGCCAGCACATTGTTACATCCGTTACAGTTCATCTTCAATATTCAATAGTTGAGCAAAATGTTAAGGCGCTACCCCGAGCTAAGTGGCGCCCTCATTGAATAAAAAATCGTAGCATAGCATAGAAAATAAAGATAAAAAAATTGAATCTTGGAGTTTGTTACAAAGAGGATAAAGTATTTTTACGTTGTTAAAACAGGACTCAAAGTGTTTCGTATCCAAAGTAGATAGCTAAAGTGTCAAAAGTGCGTTTTTAACACTTTTGCTATCTACATACATCATAAATTGTTACATCACCGTGCCTTGCACACGCTGATGTAACAATTTATGTATGATGTTTTGCAATACTTGATTTTTTTCAGATTAGGTGGAATAAATCTCGGTAAAAACTGGTATTCAGCTGCGTCCAGTAAAACCCGTAAAACTGTTGTCATAAGGCAGGCATTATTTATTTGATTTCAATTTCAATCTTAATGGACAAACCACTGTTTTGCGAATCGTCAAACGATGATAAAATTGCTCACACTAAACTTGGAGGAAACTTACCAACACTAAAAAAATACAAAAATAACACGACTTTATATATTGGGATGACCCTAACGAATTTGTTGAGAGATTGAAACTATTAGTTGCTTCAAGAGATGCTGGCAACACAAACCATGATAATGAAATTTCATCGTTAATTGAAGAATTTAAAAATCAACCACAAATGGTGATATTTGCTGACGATACTTCCTTAATTTTTAAGGTAGATAGACGTGCTACAAATTTTGACGACGTAAATAACGCCCTACTGCAGGTCCAAAATTGGTTCACTGCTAATAATTTAGTATTAAATGGAAAAAAAAACTAAGTGCATAAAATTTTCTTTACCAAATGTCAAAAGTAGTAATTGTGAGATAGTATTGAATCAAGAGAAACTAGAATTTGTCGATAAAACTATTTTCCTGGGGAAAATAGTTTTATCGACTCGGCTGCTGAAGATTGTAAGACCGTTTTTGTATTGTATAAACTCAATTTCCTTATATATAATTTTATTATATAATTGCATAGCACAGGCTGGTGTGAGTACTATGTACTAAAGAGCTACCATTTACCGGGTAATATGTAGTATTTCATTGACTTGAATGTGCCCTGGCGGCTGTGAGTATTTCATGCTCACTCAAATGTCTCGCTGATGGTGGCGTGTGTGTTGGATCATTTAGCTCCCTTCAAAATGGTTGAGCTGAATGGTGCTAATCCATGCGTCATGTTCGTGAACGGGCGCCGTCAGTTGGGACTGGTCATCTCTTAGCTGCCATGGCTTATTTTAATTTATTTTAAGTTTTTGAATGATTCTTTTTTTCTTTTTATTACGGACGCTATTACGAACGTGCACGTCTTATTAAATTGTTCTCACATGCATAATTTCAAAATGAATGATGTAACCAATATTTTGTATCAATTTTATATTTTATTTAAAAGAGTGTCCGTGGAGTTTCTTGCCCGTTCTTCTCCATAGGTACCTACTACGCTTTGGAATGGGCAACTAGCTTCATATTTTTGACTGACCGACCCCTTGACAATTCAAAAGTGCCTGTAAATGGTTTAATTGAAATAAATGCTTTGAGTTTGAGTTTGAATTAAAAGAAGCTGACATAATTAAAGAATAAATAGCTGCTTTTCATTCAGTATTATAGATGGATTCAAGACAAATGTACTGAATTCTGAACATGAGCAAATCTGATGTGCTAAATGAAATTCATAAGAATGCAAGGGTGAAATTTGCACGAAGACATGTTATTATGAAAGATATAGATGAGAAAAGCAAAATGATAGTATACTATAAAAATACCTCAGTGAAAACAAAACGTTTTAGTTCTTCTGCGATTACTAAGGTGCAAAGACGTAAAAAAAGTTAAGAAATTGACTAAAGCAAATAAAGATTTTCTTAAAGCCCGGGTTTAAAGTATGTATGAATATACTACAGATTAGTGAATTCACTTCGACACTACGATCGAAAGTTATGAAGTTCATTCATACAATAACAGCTTTAGAGAAAACGATGAAATCAGAATTCCCATCCACCAGCAAGACATAGACGTGCTACCATCAGCCAGTTCAATTTACGTTGAAGGACAAGCGAAACTCATCGGTAAAGATGGGAATCCGATCAAGAAAACTGTTACGTTCACTAATAATCCTGTTATGTCTTTGTTTCAAGACGAAATGAAAGGTATTGAAAACCCAAAAAAAAATGGCATTGAAGACCGCAAAAAAAAAACTGGTATAACGACAACAATAAAATCATACATCTCATTAAATGAAGCAGAAAATAAAGTTGCTGCCCTATGGGGTTGGAGTTTAGAGGGATTTCAAAGTGATGGACATTTTAGTGCGGTGATATCCATTAAACAAGGTGTTAGGGTTTGCAGAGGATTACAATAAAATAGTGATAAATTACAAACATGAGCTTAAATTGAACAGAAGTAACACTAACTTAAATAGCGTTGTCCTTACTGATGATATTGCTCATTTTCAAATAGATATACAAAGAGTTCAGTGGAGGGAGCCACACATAAAAGTATCAGACCGCGAACCACTGACACTTTTAAAGAGCACTTACCATTTTATAATTTGTCATTCAATTTAATCATCTGAAATAACTTTCATGTAAGCTATCATATAATGATAGCTTACATGAAAGTTATTTCAGATGATACTAATCTTGTAGTTTTTGCCGATAACACAAGCGCTATTATAGCTAAGTAGCAACAGTATAGAAAAAAAAGAAAAAAGTTTACTGCAGTAACATGTACAACTTTTACAGTAAATTTTACACAGGGACCTCCTTTTAAGTAAAGATATACCTTTGCTAGGAGGCCCCGCTCTTCAATGACAAATTAATTAATTAAGTTTTGGGTCGTAGCAGTCTTCAAACTTTGTAAATGAACTAGTATTGAATTCGTCCAAGTCAATGTCTTCGGAATTAGTGAGCGACTTTATAGATGAGTCATTATAGATTTTTTCAAAATGGTCCGTTTTTATTTTATTCTTTATAGAGTCTACAGACTTCACTAATTCTATTTTAATATTTTTCTCCATGTTGCAACAACTGTGTTCAGCTGAAGAACAAACAATACTAATTTATTTTTGCATGTTATTTACTTATATTTATATACCTTCAAACAAATTTAAAAAAAATATCAAAATTCTGTCTATACCTACCATTATTTAATGGCGACTCTTTGTTAATAAGAAGAAATTGATGTGGATCACTCCAAACAGTTTTACAAATATCTTTGAACTGATTACATGGTAGATCGTTCTCCATAGATATTCTGTAAATAACATCATCTTATTTAAATATTATTAAAAAATTGGCGTTATCACGTAACAACTCTTTTGGTATTTTTGAGTAGGTTTGAGATAAGTAAAAACAATCAATTTGTTTATGTCTACCCATAGAGAAATAATTACGGATATTTATTTGTTTTTCGCATGCAACGTCATCAAATATAAATATAGAATTTGGTAAAGCTTTACTGGGAGATATCACTTCTTTATCGTCATTGAACTCATTGAAGTTAATCTGAGGCACTCCTCTTAACACTTCACTTAAGAAACAATATTTTGGTTGGAAAGTACTTTTCGAGTAAAGATAAAGATTTTGAAACCTAAGACTATTTTCATGCAACAATAAACTGATCATAACGTTTGTTTTGCCACAAAGTCAAAGTCAAATAATTTATTTCAGTTAGGCACAAAAAGGCACTTCTGAACGTCAAACTTTACAAAAAATCGCCCATTCCAAAAGGTAGTTTTCGTATGGAGAAGAATGGGTAAGAAACCCCACCGTTACTCTTTTTTAAAAAAAACCTAAAAAATTATATCTTGTATACAGTTCGAGGGTCCACATATTAGGCATTATAGCACTGTTTCTAATCTGACAAACAGAGTCATTTAAATTGATATTATTCACGTTCTGGGAACAACCCCTAGGTTGTTTGATCAACTTCATCTTACCTATTAGTTATTTTCATTACTTACTATCCTTTATAATTATATGAATAAGTGACGAGGAATTTTAGGTGACTGTTGAAAAGAAACTCCAAAATGCTGATATTTAGTCAAAACAAATTTAGTACAAAAATGAAAAAAAAAATGTCAAGCATTGTTACGTACTCATAATCCGTACATTAAATTACGAACTACTTAGCACGCAACGTTGATTTGCTAATGGTAAAAAGCAGGCGTTTGGCTCGAACACTAAGCAAGCACAGTATTCAAACAACAGACAGGTTGGACCTGTGTCGTTATTAAGATTATGTTCTCATCTTACCTGCATGAATCTACATGAAGGAGAACATATTAATGTAGGTATGTCAAAGTAATTAAACATTACACGTCATTGCAGTAGCTGATCCAAGTAGGTCCTTAAGCTGTTGTTCACGATTTAAAATAATATTTTCAGTCTAAAGGTAAGTGTAACCATTCAAACAAAAATAATAAATAAAATATTTGTTTAATGTTTAGGTCAGTGGATCGTCTTATGAGCGTTATTTGTAAATACTTTTTTTTTTCAGAATAATGTCTCGAGCACCGTCACCATCCTACAGCCACCAGCATTTTGGACAGTGAAAGTGTGATTTCGGTAGAACAGGACAGATTAGGTTTTTTTTTTTCCTTTTTTAAAGTATCGTAGCTGATGATACTTTATTTACATTACAATCTAGCCAACTCAGCTAATAAGTAAATTAAATATAACTTAAACTACTAAGTAACTATAAAATTAAGAAATCGTCCAATAACGTCTTTCTTTTTCACTTTATGTTAAGGAGAACACTTCATTCACGTATTCTATAAAATAGTCAGCACTTGCACTGCAATTTTTAAGTTCACTCATACTGCAACTAATTCAAAAGGTTTTACCCTTTTTAGTCTTCGCACTAATTCAGTGATGATTATTCCAGATTACGTGAGGTAATCTTTGTTTTTATATTTTATAGGAGTAGATTTTTTTTCTCATTCTAATATTATTTTATTTATATATTTTTTGTACGTGCTAATTTCATTTTTTTATTTTGTAGTGGAACTCTGATGTCCTCAATGGCAATCCGGTAATGAGCCCATTTTTTTACTCCCAGGGTAACTATGAAGGGGTGCTTGGACAGGAAACCTCCCCGTGTGCCTGTGGGCTGGAATTCCCTTCGGATGCGTCCGGGGGGAAGGCCAGTCTTCAGGACGGTGCACCCTGGGATGCGGGCAATGTCTCCCCATTAGGTACTCTGTGCCTAAGGGGTCCCATTGTCTGCATGCCAATATCCTGTCGGAGGAACGCTCTAACGTGTACTCGGAGAGAGCACACGTTGAGCAGCGTTGGAGCACGGGCTCGGCGTGCACTAACACTGCCGTCGGGCAGGCAAGAGGAAGCCTTCTGCCACCGTTGGTCTCGTAGCCCCGAAGAGTGTCAAGGTCATGTCTCTGGCACTTGACGGGGGTCGAGGGTCTTGGCTTAACCACCCGGACCGCGAGGAAGAAATCCTCTATAAAAAATTACCCCAAACCTCCAAGCGGCGCTGCACCGTGAGGGAGGTTGTAAGCTTGACTAATAAAAAAAAGCCTAACTACCCTTAAGCTAGCCTTAAGCTATTAGATAATTAGTCGCTAGTGCGAACCACTATTTTTTTTGAGTCAATACAACATGTTAAATACTCGTGGGAACAAATATGGAAATTTCAAATCAAACCAAAAACCAAGCAGAGGGGAGTGATGCGGGGTCGGAGTCCGACGCTGCATCTGGCGCAAAAAAGTGGTGGGGGCTACCCGTAGGAACCGAAAGTTCCTTCGGAAGCGGTCCAAACCGGAAGATGGCCAAGGGTCGTCTGCTGATGAGGGGGTCTCGGGCCAAGGCCATAGGAGAAAAATTCACTCCAGTCGGCGGGGTGCGGCCCGGGGAAAAGGTGTGGGTAGAGGGCTCACCACCAAGGAGGCAGGCGAGCCGAGTCCGGCCAGTCCAGCTGAGGCGGAGAGGCCCTCTACGGAGGAAGAACACCACCCTGTAGGCAGCACCCGGGCACTGCTGCGGCCCTTACAGAGTCGGCAGGCAGAAAGCCGGAAGTTGCTGGTGGCTCCAACTCTGAGCGAGCGGCCAGGTTTGCGGAGGCCGTGGCAGCCGCAATGAAGGTGTTGGTCTTGAAGAGGACTCAGTCTTCTAAAGACAAGGCCATGCCTGCGGCCATGGCCTCTATTTTGGCGGCAGCGGAGGCCTATCACCTCAGGCTTCCGTCGGACGGCATGTCCGAGATGCGGGCGGAGGTCGCCCGCTTGATAGACGCCATGGAGCTTCTCCGAAAGGAGAATGAGGAGCTCCGAGTGGACCTGGCCAGGCTCCGAGGTGTCGGCCCCCGTGAGGTGCCGCAGGGGAGGGAGCAGCAAGGGCAGGGACGGCCCGTGCCTACGGAGGACCGGGTTCTGACCCTAGTGAGGCAGGAGATGGCTTCTATGCAGTCTCGTTTTTCCGCGCTAGAAGCCATCATCCTGCGCCCTCCTCTAGCGGCGAGCATGCCGGCCTCTGGCCAGCGGAAGCAGGCAACATATGCTGGCACCGTAGCTGCCCCAGCGAAGGCACCTGCCCAGGCGGCGAAAGCACCGGCCCAGGCGGCAAAGGCCCCGGCCCAGGCGGCGAAGGCCCCGGCCCAGGCGGCGAAACAGCCGCCCCCGCCTCCTCCTAACTCTACTCCGGCTGGCGCCGAATGGCAAGTCGCCGGGGAAAAGGAAAATGCGGGTAAGGCAAAAAAGGCGGCCAAGACAAAAGAGAGGAGGCAGCGGCGCAAGGAGCGAAGCGTCGCGGCTAGGCTCCGCGCCCCGAAGTCCGCAGCTTTAGTGATTACACTACAGCCAGAGGTGGAGAAGAAGGGCGTGTCCTACCGGGACGTGCTCGCCAAGGTGGGGGCGGCGGTGGACCTAAAGGAGATTGGCGCCGCTGATGGCATCCGGGTGAGGGTCACCGCCACTGGGACGCGGATGCTGGAGGTCCCCGGTGCGGCAAGCGGCACGGCCGCTGACGCTCTGGCCGAAAGGCTTAGGGCGTCCCTAAATGCGGACGAGGCCCTAGTGTCCAGGCCCACCAAATGCGCAGACATGCGTATTCTGGGCCTGGACGACTCAGTGACGGAGGGACAGGTGGTGGCCGCTGTTGTTAGGGCTGGGGGGTGCTCTGCCGAGCAGGTTAGGGCAGGCGCCCTCCGACCTTACTTCACGGGGTTGCGAGCCATAACGGTGAGCTGCCCCGTGTCGGCGGCCAAGAAGATAGCCGGGGAGGGCCAAAGATTATTGGTGGGCTGGGTTTCCGCGCAGGTCAAACTGCTGGAACCCAGACCTCTGAGGTGCTTCCGCTGTCATGTGGGCAACCACGTGGGAGCTAAATGCACCTCGGAGGTGGACCGCAGCAGTCACTGCTACCGCTGTGGTCAGCCCGGTCACAAGGCCGGCTCGTGCAAAGCCACGCCGCATTGCGTCATCTATGCAGCGGCAGGTAAGCCAGCCGGCCACCGGATTGGGAGCAAGGCCTGCGCTCCACCCACCAAGGCTAGAGGCAAGCCATCTGCCACCGCCGTCACAGCCGCAATCGCCGCCACCGCCGCCGTTGCCGCCTCCACAACCGTCGCCGTCGCCGCAGCCACCGCGGCAGGGCCCTCATAGGGGGCTAAGGAGGGTGCTGCAATGGAGTGCCAATAATGGCCCCATTTCGCCTCCTCCAGGCGAACATCAACCACTGCGCCGCAGCTCAGCATTTGTTGCTCCAGAGCATGGCGCAGTGGTCGATTAACATCGCCGTGGTCGCTGAGCCGTACTTTGTCCCGCCCAGGGATGACTGGGTGGAGGACCTGAGCGGCTCAGTGGCCCTAATTTCGTCGGCCGCCGCCGGTACCCCGTCCCTCGAGGCTGTTAAGAGAGGACGGGGTTGCGTTGCAGCACGGTTCGGGGAGATTGTCGTGGTAGGGGCATACTTCTCCCCGAACCGAACTCTCGCCGAGTTCCACAACTCCCTTGCGGAGTTGAGAGTCGTCGTCGTCGGGTTCTGTTCCCTCCCCGTGCCCGTCCTCGGGGACTTCAATGCCAAGAATGTGGCTTGGGGTTCCCGGTATACGGACACACGGGGCAGGATGGTGGAGGACTGGGCGCTGGAGACAGGCCTAGTCGTCCTTAACCGGGGTTCTGTCCCCACGTGTGTGCGGATGCGGGGTGAATCAGTGGTGGATATCTCGTTCGCCAGCCCCGCTCTGTCGCCACGAGTCATTGACTGGCGCGTCATGGAGGGGGTGGAGACGTACTCCGATCACCGGTACATCCGGTTTGACGTCTCCGCCCAGACCTCGAGCGCGCCGGTCCGATAGGCCCCGAGTGGTCCGCGGTGGGCGCTGAAGCAGCTGGACCGGGAGCTCCTCCTGGAAGCCTCAATCGTGCAGGCCTGGGTGTCATCACCGGACAGGCCTGCCGACATCAATGACGAGGCGGAGTGGTTCCGGGAGGCCATGTCCGAGATATGTGACGTGGCAATGCCCCGGGTCCAGCCCGGATGTGCTTCGCGCCAGGTGTACTGGTGGTCGCGACAGCTGACGACACTGCGCAATGCATGCGTTGCTGCGCGCCGTCGGTACACCAGGCACCGCCGGCTCCGTATTCGACCTCTCCGGATACGGAAGCCATTCAGGCGGAGCTGTACGAGGGGTACAGAGCGGCGAAGACCGCCCTCCAAGTGGAAATCCTGCGGGCCAGGGCTATGGCCCGCGAGGAGTCGCTGGAGACTCTGAACAGAGACCCGTGGGGACGCCCATACAAAATGGTGCGGGAGAAACTCCGCCCATGGGCCCCCCCGCTTACGCAGTCTCCGGCCGCAGCTTGTGGGGGATGTGGTGAGCGCTCTGTTCCCTTCACGAGGGGAACATGCCTCCCCACCCATGGCTCCGCCTACTGCGGTGCCCAATGCGGACCACACCGCCGACGACGACGACGATGCTCCGGAGGTGACCGAGGTAGAGATGAGGGTGGCGGTACGTAGGCTGAATGCCAGAAATACCGCCCCAGGACCCAACGGCTTACCTGGGAAAGCCTGGGTCCTGGCCTCAGAGGCTCTCGGGCCTCGACTAAGGGGGCTCTTAAGCGCATGCATGGAGAGGGGCCAGTTCTCACTTCGTTGGAAGACGGGGAAACTGGTCCTCATCAAGAAGCCGGGGCGCCCTGCGGACTCTCCGTCCACTTACTGGCCCATCGTGCTGCTCGACGAGGTGGGCAAGCTCTTTGAAAGAGTAATTGCAGACCGCCTTGTCGGGCGGCTGGTGCGGGTGGGGCCGGATTTAGCGGAGAGCCAGTTTGGTTTCCGCAGAGGGCGCTCCACAGTGGGCGCCATCATGCGCGTGCGAGCCCTCACGACGGGGGATGCGGTGGCTCGGGGTGGGGTCGTATTGGCGGTGTCTCTAGACATCACCAACGCCTTCAATACCCTGCCCTGGAGTTGCATCAGGGAGGCACTCCGGTATCACCGGATGCCGACCTACCTCTGTCGTGTGGTCGAGGCCTATTTGACGGACAGGGCCATCATCTACCCCGGTCACCAGGGAGAGTGGAACCGGCGAGAGATGTCGTGCGGTGTCCCACAGGGATCGGTCCTGGGGCCGCATCTGTGGGACATCGTATACGACTGGGTGCTGCGCGCAGACCTCCCCAATGGCGTCAGCGTCGTTTGTTACGCTGACGACACGTTGGTCCTGGCGCAGGGGAGGTCGCACCAGGCGGCGGCCGAACTAGCGACACACGGGGTTGCGACAATCGTGGCCAGAATCCGGCAGTTGGGACTCGAGGTGGCCTTGCACAAGTCTGTCAGTCAGCCTGCCCGCAGGTTGAACGCGTCCCAGAGGGTCATGGCCACCCGGCTGGTCCGGGGATACCGCACGGTCTCCGGTGAGGCGGCGAGCCTCCTTGCTGGATTGCCGCCATGGGATCTGGAGGCAAAAGTCCTCGCGCATATTTGGGAGTGGTGCGAGGAGGCGAAACGCCGGGGCTTGACTCCGATGCCGCGAGAAATCGCGGCACAGCGGACAGAGCTCCGACGGGATCTCATGGCGGCATGGAGAGTGCGACTGTCGCAACCCAGTGCTGGGCACGCCACTATTGCGGCGATAAGTCCCCTCTTTGAGGAGTGGCTGGAGAGGCGCCATGGCGTCCTCACCTTCCGCCTGACGCAGGTCCTCACCGGACACGGCTGTTTCGGCAGGTACCTGTTTCGGATAAGGCGGGAGGAAACGCCCGGGTGTCATCACTGCGTGGATCGCCCGGAGGACACGGTGGAGCATACGGTGGAGGTATGCCCGGCTTGGGCAGAGCACCGCCGTGTCCTCGTGGAGGCGATCGGTGGCGGGGATCTCTCGCGTCCGGCCCTGGTCCAGGCCATGGTACGGAGCGAGAGGGCATGGGAGGCCGACACCTCCTTCTGCGAAGCAGTAATGCTCGCGAAGGAGGAGGCGGAGCGCGTGAGGGAGAGGCAAATTTCGCGCCCTCACGCCCCTAGCCGCCGCAGGAGGAGACGCCCTGGGCGTCGGGAATCGGTTGCCGATTCCCGGCCACCGTAGGCGCGGGCTTGCGGACGGTGAGCAATGGGTAGCTCGCCGTCCGGTAAGGACCATGATTAGAATGATAAGAATAGATGGTCGCTGTGATTAACTCAAGACAATGTTTAAATGTTCTTTCTCCAGAATTAGTTTACCTACTGACAGGTTATATGAGTTTATATAATTGTTTATAATTTTACTTTATAAGTCAATTTATTTTAATTTTATTTTAATTTAGTGCTGACATAATCTACTCATTACAATGTTTTTTTTATGAGTTGTATTGCAATATGTGGTTAGCTAGCGACCTCGACAATTATTTATTTTACCTCGATGGTCCTAGTTTATCAATTGTAACTTCTAGTTACAGCTATATGTAAGCGGGCACGCCCTTTATGCCTGGAGGCTTTTTCTTTCTTTTTTAGATATTGTTTACTTTTAGTTATTTTTATTTCTGCTTGAGTATAGTTCTCGATGCTTTTGGTTGGTATATTGGCGTGTGCTAGCTGTCATATGGCTATTAATTATAGCTATTTAATTTAAATTATTTTTTGCATATTGTAAATTGTCTTGCATACCTACTGTTGTATAGAATTTTTTTTATTTTTTTTCTAACTGAACAGACAGCTGTGCTGCTGGGGAGTTTGTTGCGCCACTTCTTCTTCCCAGCAAAAGCACTAGGAAGTGGTGAAGGGTGGGCGTTTTGGGGGACTGTCTTATGTAATTTTGACGTTCGAAAAGTGCTGATTCTCAGCCTAGTTTGAATAAATGACTTTTGAATTTTGAATTTTGGACCACGCCCGGGTCGGCGACGCGTTGTGTTCCACGCGCGCCTCAAAGAGTGTCAGCGAGTGAAGGGGTCCGATGAGACCATTGCCTGCCGGGGTTGCGGGAAAGTCCGAAAGGGATACCGTGGCCCCCTGGCATTGCACAGGCAAGAGAAGGAACACGGGTGGGTTTTAGTCATTAAGAGTCTGACACGCCCTCCTGCTCCACCCAGAGCGGGAGACGTCATTTGATGATTTCCCACCCAAAAAAAAAAAAAAAGGGTAACTATGAACCATATTTCGAAGGTTTAAAGCAGAGCACTAAAATTGAAAAGCTGCTCACTGGAAATGATCAAGCTCAAACCTCTAAAAAGTCTTCTAAAAAGAGGAAATGCTCATTAGGATCATCATCTTCATACATTTCTCATCGAAGGGAAAGCGGTAATGGAGGTTATCTAATTAAATTAGAAGTGCACAAAATTAAAGACTCTAAGAATGAAAATGATTATAGTGATAGTGAAAATGCATGTGTAAGTGTCCAATATGTGGTGCGTGAAATTGATGACGGAGTGATGGAAGCAGCAGAGATCCTTATTAAAAAAATTGGGAACAAGTTAAGTGACCCGGAACAGTTTTAGGTAATTTTTGTATACCTAGTTAATAATAAATAGTTGTAGTTTTATAAGTCTATGGTTGTAGTTTGTGCTGTCAAAAATGTATACTTGAGTTAATAAGTCAATAATAATTATTATATTTTGTTACGTATTGTTTTATTAGTATTACAGTTTCAATTTTTGATTATTTTTATTTTATTATTTTATAAATGTTTAACTGTATTTTATTTATGTATGTATGACTGTAAAAATGCTCTAAAAATAATTATGATGTAAACAAACGAAAGATTACATACATCTGAAAATTTAATAAATATTATGACTAACAACAACTACTCAAGAGGTTTTTTTTTACAAGGTGCTCAGTTTAAATTAAAAAAAATTTACTAAAAATTCAAAATTCAAAAGTCTATTATTCAAACTAGGCTGAGAATCAGCACTTTTCGACCGTCAAAATTACATAAGACAGCCCCCCAACTTCACCACTTCCTAGTGCTTTTGCTGGGAAGAAGAAGTGGCGCAACAAACTCCCCAGCAGTAGGTACAGCTGTCTGTTCAAGAAATTCACCACAACAATGTGAGCTCTGATACGATTCTGAGACGTCTCCGTGAAGCTGATATAAAGCCTTATAGACCAGCAAACGGCCCCAAACTGCTCAGAGAACATCGAGTTGCCAGGTTACGGTTTGTTCGAGAACACATTCGATGGACAGATGAAGATTGGTACAGGGTTATGTTTTCCGATGAGTCCAGATTTTGTTTATTTACGCACGAAGGGAGGCAAAGAGTATTTAGACGATCAAGAGAACGGTATCATCAAGCGTGTTTTGAAGGAAACGTGCCATTCGGTGGAGGATCAATAATGGTTTGGGCTGGGATATCTTCAGAGGATCGCACGGAGTTAGTGATCACAGAAAACGGTTCTCTGATTGCTGTCAGATACGTAGAAGAGGTTTTAAACGAGCATGCTGGTCCTTTCTTAGTGAATATGGGTGCTAATTCCATTTTTATGCACGATAATGCGCGACCACATACTCCTCGTTTGGTCAATATCTATATTCAAGACGTCGGTATTACCTGCATGAAGTGGCCAGCTCGTAGCCCAGACTTAAATCCCATAGAACATGCATGGGACGAGCTCGGGAGATGCGCGAGACAACGCTCTTCTGCTCCCGTTACCTTACACGAGTTAAGGAATGCGCTAGTGGAAGAATGGGCAAACATAGACCAAAATCGTATTAAAAATTTGGTTTACAGCATGCCACATTGTAGTAATGAAGTGATACAGCCTCGTGGAGGAAATACAAAATATTAAATTGACAAAAATCTTTTATTTTTTAAGATTTACTGCGAAGTGTATGTTTGTTGTCATAAGTTAGAAGCGAAATTTTCTTATTTTTTTTGTATTTAATTAAAGTTATATAGTGTACAAAAGTGTTACACATTTTTTTATATATACAGGGTGTTTGGCAGAACGTTGAACATACGAAAATGGTGGATAGATTGGGTCATCTGCTACTTACTCAGCCCTAATTTAATTGGCCCTGGACCCCAGGATATTAAAAAAAATTTTTTTTTGCTTTCTTCTAGTTTCACCACTTTCTTAACTTTAGAGTGTATTTTTTATCACAAATGGATAAAACAGGCATTTTTTTTAATCGTTAATGTTGGTAGATTCTTATAAAACTATTGCTTTATTCAGATGTTAGCTAGAAAAAAAGTTATAAGTCCTCAAACTTACAGAAATATGTAAAAAAATACTTGCAACTAAATTCAACTTGCATTTAAAAAAAAAAAAAATGGGTTGAGTAAGTAGCAGATGACCCCACCTATCCACCATTTTCGTATGTTCAACGTTCTGCCAAACACCCTGTATTAATCAGTCATCTGCAATATACTATAGTTTCGCAAATTAGTCTTATGTATTTAAGAAACTATCACGCCATTCATTAGCGACCCGGAATTTTTGCGATCCAGTGTATTAATGCTGCTTTCGTTAGGCAGAAAAGAGCCTTGAGAACTATGCTTCGCAATAAACAAACGGAGTCTTGTAGAGATCATTTTAAGAAACTGCACATTCTTACAGTCTATATTCTGGTTCTGCTTTGTCATTTTATTAAAAAGATCCATAAGTTTGAGACAGAAGAACAGAGACATATCAGAATAAAAACGCGAAGAAAGGATGTACCTAATTTCATACAGCCTAAGCTTAATGTCGTTAAACATGCCTCAAGAGTGCAATCAGTAAATATGTACAATCAATTGCCTGTAAAATTTAAAAACTCTGTGAATCCAAACGAATTCAAGAGAAAATTAAAGTCATTGTTATTGAAGAAATGTTATTACAGCATTGAAGAGTTTCTCTAAGATAATATTCATACGAACTAATATGTGATTGATTATATTTTAATGACTTTAATTATAATATATCCAACATTCTATCATGACATTACATCTTTATGAATTTTATTGACACACACTCTTCACTCATACAAAAATTATTATTTTAAAGCTTAATATTTCGCAAATGGTTTCACACACTCACAATATTTTTGAAAGACCCTTCCAACGACACCCCACACCATAGGAAAGACGAGAAAAAATAAACATCCCTACTTTACGCATAGGGGAGGTAATACATACTTACCCAAAAAAAATATTGTTTCATGATTTTATTTTACCACTTTGTCGGCGTGATTAGTATACTTATGTATACCCATGTCAAATTACAGCTTTCTAGTACTAAGTGAGCTAAGCCGCAGACAGACAGACGGACAGACGGACATGGCGAAACTATAAGGGTTCCTTGTAGACTACGGAACCCTAACAACAAGACTGCCCAGCTGAAGCCACGTTAGAATGTAACTGAACATAGTATCAGAGAAAAGTTCTCAACTATCTTCCTACTATGTAATTTCCCACTTCCATTCCTACAAGATACCTTCTGATCCGTCGATATAGAGATAGAATATATATTGTATATCTATACTATAATAATATCCCCACCGCCATATCTCTACGGTGACGTCATGGTGGGGCTTGCGCGCTCCGAACTCCAGGTCTATGCTGGTAATTTTTTTTGCCGGAACAGGTCTGGGATTAGGAGCCAGACCAAGAGAGATACAGAAACTCGCAGGACAGCATGTGGCGAGCTGTTGGGCAGTAGCGACCCCACGGACCCTATCTCCCGGGAGAAATCTTGTTCCTAATCCCTGGCTTGCCTTTATTGACCGGCTGGTGTGAACGCTGACGAGGAATAGAGCTCCCACCTCTTTCTTGCCTTTATTGACCGTAAGGAAGTATTCCAGTAAGGTGCTGGTCCCAGGGATCTTGACCGTACTTCCGGGGTTGTCCTGATAGCCGTGGAATACCGCTCCACTCCTTATAAGCACCTCAGGACATGTTGCACCCTTGTCGCTATATGACACTTTGTGCTAGCGACCGTTTTTGGGGGCCCATTATTGAGTGTGCAAGTCACCCCCTGCCATTTTACCTGTGTATTTTACATAAGATATTGGTCAGTCAGGGGCCATAGTCTTTTCATAGTTCTAGATAACCAGTTCACTTAGCCACCCAAACCCATAATCCAATATCTTTGTTTCCATATCTTGCAATAGTCCCGCACTAACCGGGGGTTGTCCTTGGGTGCACTAGAATAGTGCGTACAGGTATAATCGTCGGTTAGTGCCTCGTTTCATTAGACACGTCTAACGGGCCTCTGCAATTTGGCTTCGGCCTCGTAACCTTCCAAAGGTCCGGGAACCTAGACCTAACCTAGAAATGTCAAAGACGTAAATAATGATAATAATATTGATTGTTGATATCGCTGTCCCTCATGACGAGAATCTCGTGAAAGCTGAGAAAGATAAAAAAATCAAGTATCTTGACTTAGCACACGAGGTTTTCGACATAATGGGACGTGGACTCTGCAGTCATTGTACCGATAATCGTTTTGGTTAAAGGCCTAATAGCAGAGAGCCTCGATCAACACCTAATGAGGCTCTCATTGCGCGGCTGGGTCAAGGGCTTGATTCAGAAAGCAGTACTTCTGGACACGGCACGCATATTGAGGAGGTTCCTCTCTCTAGAGCCCTGACAACAGGGTCCAAGCTGCCACCGGCACACCGGCTTGGACCCTGTTCTTGAAGCCGATGGGCCACTATTTTTTATATTTTTAAAATGTTTTTAATTTTTTGAAATAAAACTACTTTAAAATGTAAAAAATATGCAATCAAAATGAAATAATAATATATTAATAACAACCACACGTCCTGATTGACCATCTAAACACGTGGGGAGCGGACACACGAATGAGAAATTACTGGCGTGGCTAACGTGGCTCTGAAAACCCATTCAAAATAGAGATTCATTCAAAAAGAAAACGTATAGGACCGCTGCCCGGGGGCAAACGCTGGAGCCCACCTGGAGCTGACGCTGGGTGTCTCAGCATGCAAACCGTCAGCGGTGAGGAGTTGAACAGGCGGGCTCCCCACCGAAAAAGATACTACAGCCGAAGCCATTGACGATGGTGATAGACTGACAAACAGGACAGACACCCATGTAGAGCCTTACAGTCCAAGTACAGTATCATACACACCTTCAAGAACATCATCACCATCAATACCATCCTCACCCATACTTCGTTTTAATACAGTTACACCCACTCCGGCCTTGAATGTTGCGCGGGAGGTATCTACCTTCTTACCTACGTCCACCAAGGCTGGGAAAGCAAGAGTTCGCATGAGATGGAGCAAAGAAGTTAACCTATTTATCATGCGAACTTATTTATACATCACTAAATTAGAGACCGCCATGACCACCTACAGACAACAACTGCATGAACTTTTCACACATCAATACCCAGAGTTTACTCGTACAGTTACAGAACAGAAAATTTCAGATCAAAGACGAACAATAGTAAGAAATAAGCTTCTGTATCAAGAAATAATAGATCAGTTAAAAGACGAAGTACGTACACAACTACTAGAAGAATGAGAAAATATTGAAGGCACCATCACTATAGCATTAACACAAAACGCAACTAACCATAACCAACAAGAACAACCAGAGCCGTACACTCAATCACAATCTTCTTTTGTATTCGGTGTTTAAGGTGTGTTTTATTGCTGTATGGTCTATTCCTTTGAGTTGCGTGTACCCTAAATATTTATATAAATCCGGTTGTTCCATAGCTGTGATTGTGTCTGTACTCGTATTACTAACGGGATAGTCACCCGGTTTTATTTTGCCTCTTATTATATGAAATGTTTTGAATTTATCTAATCCGATTTGCATATTTATGTCTAATTTACTAAATTTTGTCGTGATATCTATTAATTTTTGCATCTCTTTTTAGACTTTGCGTATAGTTTTATGTCATCCATATAAATAAGATGTGAGATTACTGTTTCTTCTCTGGTATGCTTAAATTGCCAGAGTAGGTTTTATGCGAACCAGATGTGGCAGTAATAATGTCCGTTGCCTCGGAACAGAGAATATCAACTTTTCGAGACGGAAGATTCAAAAGTTACAATTTATATATTGTATTGTATTATAAAATATACTATTATGTTTCTAGCACAAAACCTATTAAAGTATTTTTGCCATCTGCTTGAATAACAAAACAATCAATCCAACAGTACAACTAGAGCTATAGGATAATAAATAGTCACATCAATGGAAGCATTGGCTATTTGAAAGCCTTTAGAATGGCTCATAAGTAATTGTTGTTTTAAGTATCAAGCATGACTAGATTTCTATTTGTTAGTTACCTTACTTTCATTATATTCATGTAAGAGCATGCATGATCCCACTATAACTTTGAGAACCACATGATTCAAGACATAAGAAGTTTAATACTGTTTAAATTTTTTAAAGAAATAGGATTTTGATAATTATTAGGGTAACGTTGACACGTTGCTGTCAGACCATAAAATTGAGATTTAATGTGTTTCTAAGTGGCCCAAACCGTATGCCGATTTTAAAGTAAATATAATATTTCGTTACTAATTTAGAATAAATGACACACAGTGACAAGTAAAATGTGCTTGATTCCGATTGTTGCACTACCGTAATTTTACTTCAGAAACTTTACTGCTGTATGAACTGCGAGTTAAGGTTGAATTTAGAATACTTCTTCGCCTTATTTACTAAACTGTGATTGAAGGTATAATTACCTTACAAATCGTTTCGTTTTCGTACCAATCCGCTTGTGTGTAATATCTTCGTCGTAATATTATCCGATTTATTAAGTTTTTGAACAGTTGATTTTAATAACCGATACTAGTATGGTGCGATTAACAACTTTTTTGAAGGCTAAAATTGTTGTTCTCTCGGAACGGGAACAAAGCATAAAAAAATAGCACGAGATATGGGCATAACGGTAAGATTTAAGTTAAACACATATATTAATTGTTGCAATCATATTGCACTATTACTTACAAGTAGTTTTTTTATGTATTTATAATATTATTATTTTTATTACACAGGTAAACAGTTCGTAGGTGGATACAAAGGCATCAAGCGACGGGTGATGCAAAATGTGATCGCCAAGGCCCTCGCCCAATTGCTTACACTGATGAATCGGAGCGAGACTGTAACATTGAGGAAGTTCACCCGGTGGAACCCTTCAAAACTACACGTTCAAGTGCTGAAACTTTTAAGCTTACTGACGATCACCGCACCAAAAGAGTAAATTCTGCTGCTCGTTATTTAAATTTCGACTAGGAAAACGAAATTGTTATATTTAT
The DNA here is from genome assembly GCA_963853775.1 of Xanthia togata. NCBI lineage: Eukaryota > Metazoa > Arthropoda > Insecta > Lepidoptera > Noctuidae > Xanthia > Xanthia togata. The sequence goes on from OY970809.1 coordinate 17,867,962, forward strand.
CGACGAAACGTACTTTAAGTCAGATAAAGATGGACGAAAAAATTTATGGAGAAGATATGGGCAGAGATTTAACCCTAAAAACGTATTACACTTGAGAACAAGCGGGCGATTAATACTAGGTAAATAACATTCATATTGAAATTATGTTTATTTCTAGCTATTTTTGTTGACATTTACTTGGATTACATATTGCAACAGATTTTAAAAAGTTGACTGGCGCACAGGCCCTGGCGAGCTTGTGGAAATAGGCGGCCGCATGAACAGTGAGCGATACCTTGAAGTGTTGAGTAATGCTGCCGTCAGTGCGGGTCGCATATCCAGAGGGCCAAATTTACCTGGTTCAGGATAATTCTTCGGTGCATTGGTCCCGAATTGTGCAAGACTAGCTGAAGGCCCAAGAAGACATAACAGTGTTTGAGTGGGTGGCTAAAAGGTTGGACCCAATCCTATAGAAAACTTGTGGGGTCAGATGTTTTTGAACTGGGACTCCAGTGAAATAAAGTCAAAAAATAATTTGGATAAAGAGGTAAACAAAACTTAGGAACAAATGCGAAATAGTGCTGCATGCTTCTATATGGTTTCGGGCATGAAAAGTCGACTTCAAGAAGTGATAGACAGTGACGGTCATCTTCTCCGTTATTAATGTGCATTAGCTGATAGAACTTCATTGGAACATGAGCAAGTGTTCATAATTCTCAATATTTGTGGGATCATTAGTAGTTATTAAAAAATAAACAATCTTTTTTGGAATCGTATAGGAGCGTGTAAATAAGAGGCACGATAAACAGCAAGAAATGAAAGTATAAAAATAAGGCGAAGATGAAATGAGATACAATGATAGACAGAAGTTAAGACGAAGAGGAAACGACTTTAAACAATCATAGAATAAGTTACGATAGAACAGCGATGTAGAAAAATGGAATTACGCGGACTAAATTAATTAAGCGGTAGCGAGCCAAAGCGACGAGGGTTTGCGTCGAGGGCTTCTGGCTGACTGTTCGGTGGTCGCCGCCGAATGCGTCTTGAGAGGGCTGCGGAGGAGGCGCGGTGCACGGCGTCAGGGTTGAGGTAGGCAGGCCAGCGCGGAGTGGTGGCGCGCGGCACGCGGCGCATGCACCTCCTGCGCGCGAGCACCATCACGCCATCAACAAGTAAGTAGGTAGGCAGTTAGCACTATGAACAATATTTATTATTAATTTGGGTCTTATTCACTTGACACCACAGGACCCCCTTACGAATAATAGGGCCGCTCTATTTGTACCGTTCAGGGAACTTTACTTTGCGTCCCGAACGAGTAGTACGCATTGGTCGCGCAACTTGTGTTTCAACGTTATCACGCCATGCATATGCTGGTTTTATTCTGTCACTTGAGACCTTGACGGTTTTGTTATTGAGCACTACGTCTAACGTCTTTGGACTTCTTGAAACGACCTTATAATGGCCACTGTAAGGTGGTTTTAGCGATCCACGAAGCAGATCTTGGCGCAAGAACACATGCGTAGTGGTATGTAAATCCTTGTACTCGAAAACCCTATGCTGCGAATGGTTTGATGCTGGACACGGGCGTAGGTCGGACATTCTTTTTCGTAAAATACTGACAAAATCTGGGTAATCTACCTTGTCGTTTGTTGCGGTGAAGAACTCACCGGGGACTCGTAACTGTTCTCCAAACACCAATTCTGCTGGTGAGCATTGCAAATCCTCTTTGCACGCTATCCGTAATCCTAAAAGTACTACTTGAAGAGAACTTACCCAATCCTTCGTACCGTGTGACATCAAAGTAGCTTTGAGCGTGCTATGTAAACGCTCAATCATGCCGTTGCAGGCTGGGTGGTACGCTGTTGTCCTTGCCAACTGGATTCCATACGTCTTTGCTAAATTTTGGAATAAGTGTGATTGTAATGGTCTACCTTGGTCTGTTATTACCTTCTTCGGGCAACCATGCCGAGCAATCCACTCCAACACAAATGCCTTCGTCACAGTCTCCGCTGTCATGTCGGGAAGTGGAATCACCTCAGGCTATCTGGTATACCTGTCAATAATAGTAAGATAGTATTTAAAACTGGAAGATATGTGGTTCAATTAGGTCCATATTAACCTCTGCGAAACGAACATCTGGTATATCAAATTTACCAAGAGGAGATGTCGTATGCCTGTGCCTGTTACCTTCGACTTTTGACAAGGAATGCACTCTCTAACCCAAGCGCGAACATCTTTCCTAAGGGAAGGCCAAACAAAACGTTCACTGACCATTTTGATGGATGCTGTGCAACGTCTCGAACACACGGTGTCTATGGGCAGCTGTCACGAAAGGTCTATGTTTTGCAAAAAAAACATCACAATAAACAGGTATGTTAGAATTTGATACTTGCGCTAACTCCAGTGTCAACGAATGGTTACCCTTCAGTAGCTGTAGTAGCTCTGGATCGTCACGCTGCGCAAGGGCAAGCTTCATAAAGTCCACTGGCGCAGTGACTGCCTCAATACGAGACAATGCATCGGCCACCTAGTTGTCCTGCCCGGAAACATGCTCGATGTCAGTTGTAAACTGGGAAATAAAATACAGTTGATAAATTTGTCTTGGTGAGCCTTGTTGGTCTTTCTTTTTAAATGCACTTATGATCGGTGTAAACCGTGATATGTCGTGCTTCTACCATATGCCGAAAATGTTTGATAGCCTCGTATATGGCTAGGAGTTTGCGATCATAAGAGCTGTACTTCTGCTGCGTGGGGCTCATCTTCTTGGAGTAGAAAGCTAAGGGCTGCCAGATGTTATCTACCTTCTGTTGTAATACAGCTCCTAAGGAAACATTAGATGCATCTACCACTAATGCCAGCTGCGCATCAGAAACTGGGTGAATCAATAATGCTACATCTGAAAGGCTATGCTTACAACGCTTAAATCCTCTAACAACTGGGAAGTCCACTTTACTGGTTTTGATCCTTTCATGTCTGGGCCTGCCAATAAATCATTCAGTGGGGCTTATAACTCTGCTGCATTTTTCAAGAAACGCCTGTAAAAACTGAGCATCCCTAAGAATCTTCTCAAGCATTTTATAGTCTGGGGCGGTGGGTAGTTCTGAATAACCTTCACCTTCTCCTCTAACGGGCGCACTCCTTTTGCTGAAACAGTATAACCAAGGAAAGTTACCTGCTGCTGACCAAAATTGCACTTAGCTAAGTTGATGACCACTCCATACTTTTAGAGGCGTGCGAACAGTTTCCTTAGATGCTCTTCATGCTCCTGTACTTCTAGAAGCTATTAAGAGATCATCTATGTGTGGAAAACAGAAGTCTAAATCACTTACCAATCCATCTATAAAACGTTGGAACATCTGTGTCGCGTTCCTCAGACCAAATGACATAAAAGGAAATTCAAACAACCCAAACGGTGTCGTGATGGCTGTCTTCTCTATATCTGCTGGATTAACTGGAATCTGTTGGTATGCTTTAACTAGATCTACAACTGAGAAAATAGTGCTTCCATGTAAATGCTGTGAAGAATCTTGTGACGAATCTCAATGTGACGTACGGGGTATCTGTCTGGCACTATCCTTGCATCCAGTGCACGGTAATCACCACAGAGTCTCCAAGTGTCGTCGTGCTTTGGCACCAGGTGTAAAGCAGATGCTCAAGGTCCGCTGGAGCAACGAGCTGTCCCCTCTTTAACCATAGCTTGAAACTCTAACCTTCAAACGATCTGGTGCTAAACGGCGTGCCCTGCAGAAAACGGGTGGTCCGGGCGTCGTATTAATAAAATGTACGGTTGAATGACGTACCTCCCTTGGTGCACCAGATGGACATGAAATAGCTGGAAATTCTCGCAGCAACTCATGGTACCGAGAAGTACCAGTAACGGCCTTGACGCTGGGGATTTCCATCTTCGCAACTGCTCCGTTGACAAAAAGGTTAGTTAATCCATCAATCAACCTATTGTTGTAGCAATCTACTAATATTTTATAATGGGAAAGAAAATCATACCCAATAATTGGCTTTGTCACATCTGCGACAACAAACTTCCAGCTAAACTCCCTGCGTAATCCTAAATTCAGCTGCAAATTAATATAACCGTACGTGGATATAACAGAATTATTAGCTGCACTCAGGTCGTTATTGACACGTACCCGTTTCTCATTGAAATAACTGCGGGGGTAGACGCACAGATCGGAACCCGTATCGACCAGAAAAGGTTTTCTAGATTGAAGATCTACGACGAATAAACGGCTGGAAATGCTGCAACAATCACTCGCCGTCTTTAGCAACTGGCTTTGGCGTTTTCCGAAACATAATCACACGGTTTTATGCAATGTGATGAGCTTTGTCTGCAAATGTATGATGGTACCAACATAAGTGACGATCGTCGACCATCTTGAATGGGCTCTTGAACGACTTCTCAAACGGGAAAAATGCCGGTTACGACTCCTATCTGACCTACCGCTAGTACGAGATTGCCAATCCACTGTAGTCGATAACTCATCTAGTTTTCGACTGAGACTGGCTATTTCTGTACGCATTACCTCAAGTAAGCTCCCTGCAGAGGATGAAGTACTCGCAACCCGGACCGGGCCACCGGGTTCACTGGAGCGATCTCTAATACCCGGTCCACGAGTTCCGCAACAGCTTCCAGGGACGTACTTGCTTGGGACACCACAATCGCCTGAAGGCCGGTCGGCAGACGGCTGGTCCAGATGGTGCGCAAGAAGTCATCAGGTACACCTCGGCCAGCCAGGCTCTGAAGGTGGCGAAGAAATGCCCATGGCTTGCGGTCTCCAAGCTCTTCATGAATAAGAAGTTGACGCACCTTCTTTTCCTGGGAAACTGACAAACGCTTAATTAGCGCGGCTTTAAGCTTTTCGTATTTATTACTAGTGGGTGGACTCTCTACAATATCCTCTAGTTGAGCCATAATGGAAGGTTCTAGATTACCGACCACAGTAAAATATTTCGTCGAATAGGAGGTAATGTTTGATAAAGCAAACTGGGCTTCAACTAGAGCAAACCATACCGCGGGTTTATCAGGCCAAAAAAGAGGAACTCGTACTCTAACTTTAGCGATCTCTGCTGATCCCAACGCTGCAACCAACGCTTCCGTAAATTTTTTGTCTGCCATCTCTGCAAGCAATATTTCGGTCAAGCAATATTTTTTCTGCAAGTCGTTACTTGCAGAAAAAATATTGCTTGACCTCAACTTGCCTTCGCGAACGTTCCAGAAACTTCTCTGACGTCACGCGTTCACGTCTTGATATCCTCACGCCGCGCCTTACGTACAGAGTCCCCACTTTTGGAAGTGTATAGGAGCGTGTAAACAAGAGGCACGATAAACAGCAAGAAGTGAAAGTATAAGGCGAAGATGAAATGAGAAAAAATAGGCAACATATAAAAACATATAATGGTAAGTCCGTAGAAGGACAGAATGCCATTGACTCGTTTGCTGAATATTTTAGCTCAGTGTTCCATGATACCCCTCCGCCATTAGATGTGAAAGCTGCGGAGGACGAGGCAAATCGTTCAAGCTGCCTGTCTACAGTGGCTATTGAATAAGTCTCAGCTACGGATCTTAGGCGTGCAGTGCGCCAACTAAAAGTGTTAACAGTTTGTGGTCCCGATAATATACCGGGTTTCTTAATAAAGGATTGCTCGTCGGCCTTAGAGGAGCCTTTACTATATATATATAATCTTTCGCTTAGACAGTGTTTATACCCTGGGAAGTGAAAAGTGTCCAGAGTGACTCCAATACTTAAATGTGGGTCATCCACGGATATAACAAACTTTAGAAAATGAAGTTAGAACGGAGATAATAACATTAAAAAACTCAAATTCTGAAGGATACGATGAAATGAATACGAAAATTATAAAAGCATGCACTATTGAGCTAAGTGCAATTATAACATTTTTAATTAATTTATCGTTCTCACTTGGAACTTTTCCTGCATTAAAAGTATCAATTGTTAAACCAATTTTTAAAAAAGGAGAAAAATCTGATGTTAATAATTATCGTCCGATAACATTAATACCTATTTTGTCAAAAAAATTAGAAAAGTGCGTGTACAAACGATTGATCGAATTCTTTAATAAATTTAACATAATTAAGAAAGAACAGTTCGGCTTCCAAAAACACAAATCCACAACACTAGCCATCTTCACTCTTTAAATAAATATATTGACGAACATTAATCAAAACCGTCTTACTACAGGTTTGTTCTTCGATTTATCTAATCCCTTTGACCTAGTGTCTCATGATCTGTTACTTCAGAAATTGGAGGCAGTTGGTATTAGAGGCATAGTGCTTCAATGGATATCGACATACCTAAATAACAGATGACAGCGGGTTACCATTACAAAAGTAGATAGAAATAACGATATGATACCATACTCATCTGCACTTAAGTTCAACAGATATGGCGTCCCAAAAGGAAGTGTGTTAGGCCAAATTTTATTCCTTTTATACATAAATTCTATAATTAATATAACCAACCATAAATGTATTTTGTTTGCTGATGACATTTCCATTATTGTAACAACTGACAGGAAAAATAATACGATTGACAATCATGAGACTGATATTAATGACACTATTGAAAGACTAATTGAATATCTAAATAGAAATAATTTATCAATAAATCTTAGAAAATCAGTTTATATACAATTTAATAAATCTAATAATGCTAAATACAATTTTAAAATGAATATACATAAAATTGACGAAGTAACGCAAACCAAATTTCTGGGCATAACCTTGGATCAAGATATAAACTGGAAAGCACATATTGATACTGTGGTGAACTTCTTAGTCGCCACATACAGACTCGTTAAGAGTCTATGCTTTTTAGTGGTTTGAAGTTGTCATAATGTCTGTACAATTTTAAAGTTGAATAAAGCCAACATTTGGTTGTATTTCGGTATTGTTATTTCATAACAATTTATTCAACTTTAATTATGCAAAATACTCTTCAATACTAAACTGTAACAATGGAGAAATATCTTCGACCAAATATTCTAGACCTTGATCCGTCATCGCCTACTGCGGCTCAAGAATGGACACATTGGGTATCTACTTTTAAAAATTTTCTGATTGCGAATGAAGCTGAAAAGAAAATTAATGATGCAATGAAAATGCAACTTTTTATTAATCATGTATCACCCAAAGTATACGAATACATAAGTGAGTGCACATCATACAATACTGCAGTTACGCGCGAGACGCGATCGTGAGCGCACGCGCAGATAGCGAGTCCCGCGTTTGTAGCTACATTTTTTTTTTACATCTACCTACAATTATAGTTTATTAAATGTTCGTACGATGAATAAAGAAGAGGAGAATTTGGAGTTTTGCGACTCCAGTGGGAGTGATGTTATGGAAGAGGAGATTTTAAGTAGCGAGCAACAAGTAAATGCAGAAATACACAAAGGAAATGAAGATGATACAAGTTTAAGTCAAAAAAACCCTGAAAAAAGGGCAAGAGAAGAAAGTGATGAGATAATAGAAGAAGATGAGGGCTTTATCACAGTTAGAAAAGGCAAAAAACGGTTGACGAAAAGTCTGTCTAACAACACAGACAGAAGAAAGGAGAAGGGGCAGATTGGCCCAAGCTTGGAAGCGCAAAAAGAAATAGCTATGGTTATGGTTATATCAAAAGAAATATTACCCAAACAATTTGGAATGGCAAAGCTATTGAGAGCGGAAAATATCCCAAATATTTTAAGAATTCAATACAAAAGCCCTTATAAGGTATTGATTCAGTTTGAAAACAAAGAAAGTGCAAGGAAATTAGTTAGCTGTGAAAAAATTATTACTTTAGGATACAGGTGCCAACTAATCGATGAAATAAATTTAACATATGGTGTTTTGCGAGACATAGATATAGAAATTGAGGAGAAGGAGATTGGTGACAATTTGAAGTGTGATCATGAGATAATATCGATAAAAAGATTAAAACGATTAGATGATTCAAATAAATGGACAGATAGCAGTACTATACGGGTATGCTTTAAAGGTTCCACTTTACCCTCATACGTATATGGGTATGGGTGTCGGTTCAAAGTGGAACCATATACATTTCCTGTGACGCAATGCTCAGGATGCTGGAAGTTCGGTCACCTAATAAGATACTGTCCTACCAAAAAAATTGTATGTCCAAAATGTAACGGCCAACACGATAACTGTGAAGTAACGGACTTTAAATGCACCAATTGTAAGGGCGCTCATATGGCCCTCGATAAATCTTGCCCTATATTCGCCAAAGAAAAAGCAATCAGGAAAATTATGTCTACTGAAAACTGTACCTATCGAAAAGCCCTATCAGTATGGTTGGAGAATAGAAAATCGCAAATGGAGGAACCTGAAATGACCCAGATGATGGATTTTATGTCAACTACAACTTCAAGGGAGAACAAAACGTTAGGACAATCAAAATCATACAAGGAGGCGATTGCAAACAATTCATTTGAGGCATTAGTATTGGATGATGAGGCACATGAAATTGACACTTCAGAAGACGAAGAAAAGGGCACAGACTGCTCAGAATCACAATTTAAAAAAAAAAAAAGAGAAAAAGAAGAAAAAGTGTTACAACAATCAGAACAATATTAGGGAAAAAGAAAATTCTTCTTAAGCAGAACCTGATTCTGAAATGAGCACGAGCAAATCAAGAACGACAGCCGACCGACAACCGAGAATGAGAAGACAAGAAAATACTATTTTTAGGAGTTTTGTGAGTAAAATAAAAGATATTTACCTTTTTAATATCGATTTCGAAGATAAAATAAAAATGCTTTGTAGTTATGTAGTGAAAGAGTGCATAGAATATATTTTTGAATTAGTGCAAAAACAAGAGGTATTTACGAAATTAATTTCATTATTTACCCATGAATGCTTAAATATAATGCAGTGGAATGCGCAAAGCTTAAGACCAAAACTTACAGAATTAAAACTTTTGCTGCCTTACAATAAAATTCACATAGCTCTGATAAGCGAGACTTGGTTGGAACCTGATTCTAGTTTACACGTAAGTGGTTACCATCTACATCGTAAAGACCGAGATGACGGATATGGAGGTGTTGTTATCATGGTGCATAAGTCAATTAAAGTTCAAGAGTGTAGTTTGAATTATGTTAACCGTGGCATAGAAGTGGTGTGTATTAGATTATTAAACTGTAGTGAAATTAAGTATTTAATGTCAGTGTATTGTCCCCCTTCAGTACATACTATCCAATCCGACTGGGATAACCTTTTTTCAACTTTTAAACACAATTGTCTAATAGCAGGTGACTTTAATGCTCACCATACCAATTGGTCGAATAGAAATGACTCTAGAGGTGGACAAATATATGATGCAACTTTGGAACATTTTGTTTCATTAAATAACGGTCATTCAACTAGAGTGAATTTGGTTAACAATGTTGTTCAACAAACTTCTCCAGATATTTCATTTGTGTCGAGTGACATAGCTATGTGTTGTGATTGGCAAGTTACGAATGATAATCTTGGAAGTGACCACCTGATGATTAAAATGAAATTTAATTTTAAAGATATCCAACGAGTACATAAAAAACGTAATTTTAAATTTGCAAACTGGATTGATTATAAAAAATACTTAGAAAATTATTACTTTTCAACTTATAATAGCGAAGTTAGTAATGTTCAAATGGAGTATAATAATTTCATTAAAAAACTTAATAGTGCAGCGGATCTTTACATTCCGATGACCAAAGAATTTAATAACCCTAGTAGAAATTTTCGGCCCCAGCCATATTGGAATCAATCACTTTCTAAACTTATTGCTCAACGTAGGTTAGCTCTTAGCCAGTTTAGGAGTAATCCTACTCCATCAAATCTCAACACACTAGAACACATTAGTTTGAACACCAAATTAGCTATTCAGCGAGCTAGGAGTCAAAATTGGCAGAAATGCTGTGACGACATTAATGAATCAACATCTATATCGGAAATGTGGAAACAACTGGGATGGTTAAAGGGACGTCGGTCACCTGTGACGTATATTTCTGACGATAAAAAAGAAGTTCTTTTAAATAGCTTAGCTCCTGATTATGTGAATCCATGCTCACCAGAGATACGATCAGTTAATGATATATTAGAAAACCCCTTTAAAATTCAAGAAATGTATAACTGTTTAAAAAAAAGAGATACCGCTACGGGTGACGATGGGATAACATACTCAATGATTTACCACTTACCGCATTGTGCCAAACAACATTTATTAAAATTATACAACATTATTTTTGTAACTGGAGAGATCCCTGTCCAATGGCGTGACATCCGAATTGTGCCAATACCAAAGAGAGAAAACCCGTCAAGCAATGATGTTAAGCTTCGTCCAATCTCCTTGATGTCATGTGTTTGCAAAATTTTACATGGTATGATAACGAAGCGTTTGGAGTGGTATGTAGAAAAGAATAGACTACTAACACCTTTTACGACTGGATTCAGGAAGGGACAGTCTTGTTATGATAATTTAGTTCGCCTTGTAACACAAATACAAATAGGGTTTTCGAATAATTCCCCAACACTGGCATGTTTTTTGGATATTGAGAATGCTTATAATAATATACTGATTAATGAACTAATAGTAAATCTTGATGAAATAGGGGTGGGTAATAGGGTATGTTTATATTTATGGAATTTTTTGACGGAGAGACATTTAAAAATTAAGGATGAGCTTGACGAGACTAAATTTACTATGCGATATGCCAGCAGGGGCCTCGCACAAGGTGACCCTATGTCTCCCATACTTTTTAATATAGCTACAATTAAAATCAGTAAAACAATAAACAATATCTTTATTTGCCAGTACGCTGACGATTTTGTTTTGTATAATTGTAATAAAAACATGACAGAAAGTGTAAATAATATTCAGAATGCACTCAACGCTATAGTTATTATATTGAATCAGTTGGGGTTGACACTGTCGACTACTAAAACCAAATTATGTTTATTTAACAGAGGACGGAAAAATCTCCAGTTACCGATCTTAATTAATAACAATCCTCTAGAATTAGTCATATCGTATAAGTATTTAGGTTTTTGGCTTGATAGTTGTTTAAGATGGGGTAAACAAATTAATGAATGCTACCAAAAGACACAAAGGCATCTTAATTTGCTTAAAGTCTTGGCTGGGTCGACATGGGGGGTGCATCCAAAACATTTGCGTAAACTTTACATTTCTTTAATTAGAAGCAGAATAGATTATAGTTCCTTTTTGTTCGATAATAGTTGTAAGATCAATACTTATAAGCTGGACAAAGTTCAGAACCAAGCATTACGGATTATAGGTGGTTTCATAAGAAGCACACCCATACATGTAATGGAGTCGGAGCTTTGCGTACCTCCTCTGCATTTACGTAGAAAATATTTAGCATGCAAATTTTGTTTGAAAGCTTTCTCTCAGTCTGACAATGTTACTGTTGATTTACTATCCGAACTAAGTTCTCTATGTAATAATAGCTATTGGAGCAAGAAAAAAACACCTCAACTTGTAGACATTTATAATTTGATGAAAAACGAGATTATGTCATCGTCATCACCGTTAAGAATGTTTTCTCTTAAAACATGGGTGACTAACATCAATGTCAATAATGTATTCGAATTTCACTTAGACAGTATACTTGACGCAAAAAAAAACCACGATTATAATGTTTTAAAATACGATGTTATATCCGAGTTAAGAGATAAGTACGACGGTTGGTATGAAATATTTACTGATGGCTCAAGAAGTGCAAGTGGTCGCGGTGCCGCTTTTTATGATCCTCATGTAGCAAATCATTTCTCTTACAATAATTGTTTTAAATCAACCTACGAATTTTCAGTTATGTCGATGGAACTCATAGCAATTTTAGAAGCACTTTTGTACTCTCGATCAATTCAACAGAATAAAGTCCTAATTTGTTCCGATAGTAGAAGCGCCTTATGTCATATAGCTCGATGCGCCTCTGGTGGCAGAGGTACATCGATAGCTTATGACATTCTCGCTGAAATTTATGAAAACAATCTAAAGGGCGTTCAGTTAAAATTGCAATGGATTCCATCACATATTGGCATCAGAGGTAACGAGGAGGCTGACATGTTGGCGAGAAAAGCAGCAGTAAATGGAAAAGAGGTTCTAAGTTTGCCAAATTATACGGAGTTGTTGCCTAAATACAAAAAGTACTGCCACAAAAACTGGATGGAATATTTTAATGAGAGATCTTTGGAAAAAGGAATTTGGTATAAAACAATACAATGTGAACCTCCTCGAATACCATGGCTCATTAATGTGAATTTGAGTAGATCTTTGATAGTAACAGCGTTCAGGTTAAGATCTGGTCACGTTCCACTGAACAAGTTCGCACATATGATGAGGAAATCAGATTCTCCAAATTGTGATGTGTGCGGTGTAGTTGAAGACGTGCATCACCTGTTGGTGGAATGTGTCCGTTACGAGACGGATAGAGAGCTTTTTATAAGAACACTCTATTTGAGCAGAACCAATGTGGGTATGTTCCACGAAATGTTGTCCTCTCCTTTGTCTGAAGCCGCTAAAGCACTGTTTATGTTATTTAGTCGTAAGCCATAATTAGTAAGTAGATGTATTTTAGTTTAAGTTAGGTTACGATGGAATTGACATGTACATTATGTATAAAAATTCCTTAAATAAATAGAAAAAAAAAAAAAAAAAAAAAATACAATACTGCAGTAAGTACACTCAACGCCATATTTGTTAAACCAAAAAATGAAATTTTTGCGAGACATGTTCTAGCGACCAGAAAACAACAGAGCCATGAAAACATTCAACAATATCTTCAGCAACTGAGACTTTTAAGCAAGGACTGTCAGTTTAAAAATGTTGACGCAGAAAGTAATAGGAATGATTGTGTTAGAGACGCATTTATTTCTGGCATAATTTCACATAAAATTCGTGAGCGCTTGCTAGAAAATTTTAACCTGACGTTGGATGAAGCTGCTAGCCAGGCACAAGCAATTGAAACTGCTGAAAATAATGCGCAAACATTCAACAATACGACCATTGGTGAATCTCTTGTCATGGCATTGCCTAAGACGGCAACGGAAGATAAAAAGAAACTACTAACACCAGAATACCATTCGAAACAATGCTTTTTCTGCGGAGATAAAAAAATTCACCGGCGTCAGAACTGCCCAGCTTTTAATGCCAAATGCCAAAATTGTCAGAAAAGGGGACATTTTGCAAATGTTTGTAGGAGCCCTAAAACAAATCTTAACGCTGCTACTGCTACTGATGGATCTCCTGAAAATATTTTCAATGAAGTTACGGCTATTGCTGCTCCGACCAGCTTAAAGAAATCAGTCGTCACTATTGAAGTTAACGGCAAAAAAGCAAACGCTTTAATTGACTCTGGGAGTTCTAAAAGCTTTATCAATTATGTTTTTTTTTCGAATTATTCTTTTAAGAAAGCAGATTGTACTGAATCTATAACAATGGCTCAAACAACTCACACAATCAATTGCGAAGGGCTACTTCAAGCAAAGATTTTTCTAAATGGCAATGTTTACGAAAAAGCTTCTCTTCTTATTGTTAAATATCTTTGCGCTGATGTTATCATAGGAAATAATATACTGAAAGAACACTCGAAACTTGAAATTACTTTTGGTGGATCTAGAAAACCATTACAAATATGTAGTGTGCTAGCTTCATCTGTTCCACCAGTTCCTTTATTTTCAAATTTACCTTCCAACTGCTCACCAATTGCTCACCAATTGCTGTAAAGTCTAGAAAATACTGTAACGATGATCTGAAATTCATAAAAAATGAAATAAGTCAGCTCTTAGCAGACGGAGTTATCGAAGAGAGTAGATCACCTTGGCAGGCGCAAGTTTTAATCACCAAAAATGAAAATCACCGCAAACGATTGGTGATAGACTATTCTCAGACCATTAACAAATATACAGATTTAGATGCCTACCCTTTGCCAAACATAGAAAAATAGGTAAACGACATTTCAAAGTTCGATTTCTTTTCTAAAATTGATTTAAAAAGCGCTTACCATCAGGTATCTATATTGGAAGCAGAAAAACAATACACAGCATTCGAAGCGTGTGGGAAACTGTATCAATTTTGTCGTATCCCGTTTGGTATAACTAATGGAGTCAGTGGATTTCAAAGAGTCATGGACTGGTTAATAAAAGAAGAACATTTGACGGATACATATGTCTATTTAGATGACGTCACTGTATGCGGAAAAGACAGGGTAGAACATGATAAGAATTTAAAAAGATTCATGGATGCAATTGAGAAGTACAGTTTAACTGTTAACAAAGAAAAATCAACGTTTTCAATCAAAACAATTAACCTACTCGGATACAACATTTCAAAAAGGTCCATTAAACCTGATCCGGACCGACTCCAACCACTTATTAGCATGCCTATACCGACTGATAACTCATCACTTAAACGAGCTGTCGGTATGTTTTCGCATTATTCAAAGTGGATACCAAAATTCTCGGAAAGAATACACAGCCTCGTGAATCCAGGATTCCCATTAAATGATGAAGCTAAATCTGCTTTTGAAGACTTAAAGAACTGCGTTGCAACGTCTACAATATTTGCTATCGATGAAAACAAAATGTTTACAGTCGAAACAGATGCCTCCAATAATGCAATTGCGGCTACATTGACTCAAGAAGGACGCCCAGTAGCTTTCTTTTCGCGCACACTATCCATAACAGAAAAGCGACATTCAGCCATAGAAAAGGAAGCGTATGCCATTGTCGAAGCTCTCCGTAAGTGGCGACACTACTTGATTGGAAGATCTTTTCGACTGATCACAGACCAACGATCTGTTTCTTTTATGTTCAGTCGCACACATACAAGCAAGATAAAGAACGAGAAGATAGAAAGATGGCGATTAGAATTATCTTGCTATAAATATGATATTGTCTATAGACCAGGAAATGAAAATGACGCTGCTGACGCGCTGTCACGTATCTGCGCTATTCACACGGAATCTAAATTGAAAGACTTGCATAATGAACTATGTCATCCAGGCGTTACACGAATGTATCACTGGATACGAAGTAAGAATCTACCATTTTCGGTAGAAGACGTCAGAAAGATGACAAATGCATATTCGGTCTGTGCAGTCGTAAAACCTCGTTTTTTTTTAAAAATAACATTAATTTGATAAAAGCGACTTCACCGTTCGAAAGACTGAATATCGATTTTAAAGGGCCAGTACCGTCATCTTCGTCTAACAAGTACATACTGACTATTATAGACGAATATTCTCGATTTCCATTCGCATTCCCGTGCCAAGACGTTTCCGCTGCAACTGTAATGAAACATTTATCGACTCTTTTTTGCATATTTGGATTGCCAGCATATATTCATTCCGATCGTGGCTCCGCTTTTATGTCAAAAGAAGTAAAATTGATGCCAACTTTGCTTGCACGGGTACCTCTACCTCTACCTCTCTTTCTCTCTACCTACTCTCTGGATACAGCGGCAGGGGTCTTACGCGGTAGGCCCTACGGCGGTGTTGCCCTACTGTGGAGAAAGAGTGCATTCCCGACGGTAACAGTAGTGAGGTGCAGTAGTGTGCGTCTCGCCGCGATTAAAATCGAGCTCAGTGATCGTTCCATTTTGATATTTTCTGTGTATATGCCTACCGAGTCTAATGAAAACTTAGTGGAATTCACAGAGTGTCTCTGTGAAATGACAGCCATAATTGACAGTCATAATGTGGAATCAGTGTTTATGTTAGGGGACTACAATGCGCACCCCGGTGAGTCATTTGCTATTGAACTATTAACTTTTTGTGCGGAACAATCGTGGTCCTGTGTAGACTTGGAACTGATGCCGCCGGACAGTCATACGTTTGTCAGTGATGCGCACGGCTGTCGGCGCTGGCTCGACCACTGTCTTGTGACTAGTGCCGCGCGGCACTCTGTGTCCGCGGCCTCTGTGTTATATAATACCTACTGGTCTGATCATTACCCTGTGTCTATACTATGTAACTTTAATTTAGTTAAGCCTAAGATTTGTATACCTACTGTTTGTATGAATAGGATAGTCTGGGGTGAACGTGACTCGACTCAAATAGCGAAATTTAAAAATGTATGTCTCTCTAGACTGCGTGAAATTGATTTTCCTTCAGAATTAAGAAACTGCGCAGATAATATGTGTTGTAACAAAAGTCATAAAATCCTGTTAGATAACATGTATGACGATGTTATTTGTATACTGTCGGAGGCCGCTATAGATAGTTATAATGTTACAGAAAAGCGTAGAGGTAAATACATTACCGGGTGGAATAGGCACGTCCGTGACGCTCATGGGAGGGCTCGGCTATGTTTTCAGGCTTGGTTATATGGGGGTAAGCCCGGGGCTGGCCGTCTTTATAATGATATGTGTGAAACTAGGCGCGCTTTTAAATCAAAATTAAAGTGGTGTCAGAATAATCAACAACAGATAAAAATGGACATTATAGCTGAACTTCACTCAAACAAGAAATTCAGTCAGTTCTGGAAAAACACCAATAAAATGAATCATAAGCCGGGCCTTCCCGTCGGCGTGGCGGGAGTGCACGAGCCTAGCGAGATCGCCACTATGTTCTCCCACCATTTCAGGGTGGACTCTCCTCTGGGGCCAGCGCAGCAGGTGCCCGATGCTGAGGAAGGTAGTGAGCGTAGTGTTCAATTTACTACGAAGGAAGTATGTGCGGTGATCAAAGGCATGGTGAGGGGTAAATCCCCGGGTCACGACAGCCTTAGCATTGAGCACCTGCAGCATGCAGGTGTACACCTACCTAGGGTGCTTTCTATGTTTTTTACCCTGTGTTTAGGCCACTCCCATCTGCCCGATAATTTAATGCGAACTATAGTTGTACCGATCATCAAAAATAAAACAGGTGATACATCAGATGTAAACAACTATAGACCGATCTCTCTAGCCACAGTGGTCGCCAAAGTGCTGGACAGTCTGCTTGGTCAGCACCTGGATAAACACGTCTCGCTAAACGACGCACAGTTCGGTTTCAGGCCCGGGCTTTCCACCGAGAGTGCTATCCTGTGCCTCAAGCAGACTGTACAGTATTACACGAGTAGAAAGACCCCAGTGTATGCTTGCTACCTTGATTTATCGAAAGCGTTCGATCTTGTATCGTACGATATCCTATGGGATAAATTAAGGGATGAAACTTGTTTACCTAGGGAAATTGTGCTATTGTTTATGCATTGGTATATCAAGCAAAAGAATTTTGTAAGATGGGCAGGTGCTCTCTCGGAGGAGTACGGGCTGGAATGCGGGGTGAGGCAGGGGGGGCTGACCTCTCCCACGCTATTCAACCTGTACGTCAACCGACTGATCGGTGAGCTCAGCAGCACTGGCATCGGGTGTCACATTGATGGAGTGTGCGTGAATAACATCAGCTACGCAGACGATATGGTGCTGCTGAGCCCATCGATTGGTGCCTTACGAAGACTCCTGAAAATTTGTGAATCCTACGCGGTGACTCATGGGCTCAAATACAACACGAAAAAGAGTGAAATAATGATTTTCAGGCCGGACAAGAAGCGATACACATTAATTCCGAATTTCACTTTATGTGGTACAGCTCTAATCAAAGTCGAGCAATTTAAATACTTGGGCCACTGGGTCACTGAGGACCTTAAGGACAGTGTGGATATGGAAAGGGAGCGCAGAGCGCTGTCTGTCCGATGCAACATGTTGGCACGCAGGTTTTCACGGTGCACGGGGACTGTCAAAATCGCGCTTTTTAAAGCGTACTGTCAGTCCTTTTACACCTGCAGCCTGTGGGTTAACTATACGCAGCGGACATACAGCGATCTGCGCGTTCAATACAACAACGCGTTCCGGGTGTTGATGGGACTGCCGCGCCACTGCAGCGCTTCCGCTATGTTCGCGGCGGCTGACACAGACGGCTTTGCGGCCATCATGCGCAAGCGGTGCGCTTCTATCCTGCGCCGCACGCGCGACAGTCCCAACACCATCCTGCGTGCGCTGGCGGACCGGTGGGACTCTCCGATGCTGGCTCGCTGGATACGGCTGCACGCAGTCGTGTAGTGATTTCTCACCAGCATTGGGGAGTCCACCTGGAGTTTTATGTAATTATTACTAACACTAGTTTGTAAGCTCGCAATTTTACTAACAAATATGGATGTAATCGCAAGACAAGTCTGAAATAAATAATTATTTATTTATTATTTATTTATTATTTATTAAAAGATTACTTACACAGCAGAGGTACAGTCACGAGCTTTAATTTGGGACCCATTTCCGTTAAATGTTGTTAGAACAATCATAATGCAATAAGGTCGAAACTTTGAAACTTTGCTTTAAGGTTGAAATGTTGAATGTCAAGTTAAGACATAAAATTTATCTAATCGACCTATGAAATGATAACCTCGTTGCAAAAAGCTATCATTACGATTTTCTAATTACGAACATGTGTCGTGTCAGTGTCATTTAAGAAAATAGTTTAATGTGATATTTTCACAAAATATAATTTACCAATTAATAAAATGCTTGCGGCTAATCGTGACCAAATAAGGCTCCAAATTATTGATTTGCACGAACAAGGAGTAGGCATTCACGTGACGAATAAATGTGACAAGAAACACAGTTCGCCGCTGGGTTCGACGCCACGGGAACGAGGAAAATATTATTGACTTACGACGAAACAACCATCACCCGCAAGTTATAACACAAGAGCAGAGCCGTTTGATGCAATACCTGATGAATGGATTTACGCCAACGAGGCATTTTGCGGAAGCGTTTGAAGTCCACCCTTCAACAGTTAGAAGGCATCTTAAAGCTATGGGACTGCATCACAGGCGGCCTCCAAAAAAATTGCGTTGACGGATGCCCATAAAGCTGCTCGACTTATTTTCGCACGTCAGTATCTAAATTTTGATTGGACGACGACGGCTTTCATCGATGAAAAGACTTTTCAATCTTCCCAAACGGGCAGACTACATTTGTGGCGAATTGACAGGACGCGATACACGGAAGACCACGTCATAGCTTACAACGCGTCTGGTCGCATTACAGTTAACATGTCTGGCTGGATTAGTTCAGCCGGCATTGGAGAACTAATAAATTTACCACCCAGGGCCACTGCTCAAGATTATGTCGATTTATTAGACGAGAGTGTCCTTCCAACATTGCAACTATATTATCCACAAGAAGATGTTGCTCCAATAAACTTTGTTCAAGATAACGCAACAATTCATACGGCAAGAATCGTTAGAACTTGGTTCGACAATAATAGAGCAAATTTAAATCGTATTCCGTGGCCTGCAAAGTGTGCCGATTTAAATCCTATAGAAAATTTATGGGGCTTAATGGTTCAAAAATGGTCAAATAGAAACGAAAGAACTAGAGAAGCACTTATGGATCACTGCCTCACAGTCTAGGAAAGTTTAAGGGGTACTGACATATGTGACAAATTGATTGGATCCATGCGTAACCGGCTCCAGGCTGTGATTGACAATGAAGGTGGATATACGCGGTTTTGAATATTTATGATAAAAAAATTACTGGAGAGATTTAAATTAATTTAGTCGTAGCCTTCGGTGATAAGTGTTTATTTTGTGCACCGCTAACCATGCTTTCTATATAATTGTGTTAAGATTGAGGTTTGTGTCATAAGTCTTAATAAATATAAAGAATAAATAACTTTGTTTTTCTAAAGATTTTATTAATCAATATTTTAGCTGAAATCTTCTAAGACCCCATAATCATAAACGGCCTTTAAACCTTTTTTATTTTAAATATGTTGTTTTGGTCCGTCACTTTGATATTTATGTTTGAGAAAGAGACAAAACTTTTTAACTAATATAGGTTTGAAGAATAAGCGGGTTAGTTGACTAGCTATCATATATTGACAATATAATTTTGTTCTTTTTTATTTGTTTCTTTTTTCTTATGGGACCACAGGACCAAAAAGTAATTATTACTCGGAAATCGGTAATGATCGTTTGCCCTCGCTCCAGTTGACGTTAGCCCCTAGAAACGTAAAGTTGTCGATGGTAAACATTATGACGTTTATTGTTTGTGCAGTGACAGCGTTAACATAATAGCTCTAAATGGCGAAAGTTTGCTACACGATATTCAACCTTAGGTGGGTCCCAAATTAAAGCTCGTGACTGTATATCTACAAGTCGAACGACAGCATATAACCCACAGGGTAATGGGCAAATAGAGCGCACAAATGGAAGAATTTGGAGGACAATACAATTAGCTCTTAAATCACAGGGATTAAAAATCGAGCAATGGGAAATGGTTCTTAATCAAGCACTACACTCAATGAGATCTCTGCTATGTACAGCAACGAACCAAACTCCTCACGAAATGATGTTTATACACAATAGAAAATCTAATAACGGACATTCGGTACCAACTTGGCTTCTAACACCCGGTCCTGTCCTACTCAAAAAGCACAACAGAACCAACAAATACTCTCCCATAGTCGAAGAAGTCGAGCTGTTGGAGTCCAACCCGGACTATTCTTTTGTGAGATTCGGCGACGGCCGAGAAACGACCGTTTCTAACAGACATTTAGCCCCAACAGGATTAGAGAGCGGGGAAGAAGGGGAACGTACTGAAAATGTAGAAACAGAAAGTGACTCCTCATTTGTCTCTACTGAGAGTGCTGCGCCAGATACTCCTCCAATTCAGCAGACTACCAGAAATAGAAGACCACCTGCCTACCTGCAGGACTACGACACGTCAAGCTAGAATGCAGCGGGGGAGAATGTGGTGAACTTCTTAGTCGCCACATACAGACTCGTTAAGAGTCTATGCTTTTTAGTGGTTTGAAGTTGTCATAATGTCTGTACAATTTTAAAGTTGAATAAAGCCAACATTTGGTTGTATTTCGGTATTGTTATTTCATAACAGATACCGTCTCCAGCCGAATAAATAAGTTCGTATATGCACTTAAAAAAGTCAGAAATATAACAAACGGTAAAACAGCAATAACGTCCTGCCATGCATACGTTGAATCGGTGCTCCGCTATGGCTTGATAATGTGGGGTAATAGCACAGATCAAAATAGAGCATTTATTGCACAATAAAAAAGCATTAGAGCAATAACCGGTCTTCGACCTGATGAATCCTGTAGGCCGATATTTAAAAAGCTTGGCTTTTTGCCGCTACCGTCTCTTTAGATATATTATAGTATCTACATACTACAGACATTACATCATATATTTACATTTTGCATTCATTCATATTATGCATTATACTCCTATAATGGTTTTGCATTATTATTTCGCGAATTAGTTTTCTTTAATTTTCATATTTTTCAATGTTATGACACTTACGTCAGGCTGTCAAGCTGTCATTATTTTTTCTTCTAATTTTCTCTCTCTGACCTGAGTGCCGTGTCATGCCTCCCTTGTAAAGCCTCCCACCTTTTTATTTCTGAGAGTAGGTAGGTTATTTTAGGTAGGTTAGCTATTTTTTTTAAATTATTTCTGTATTTTTTAGATCAACTTAATAATATAAATATTTAACTTGTCTACTTACTGTTTTATTTTTAATAGGCGAGTAGATTTGTTACAATAAGAAGCATGTATGTTTTTGAGGAAGCATAAAGATTTATTTAGTAATGCAGATGATTTATATCCTCGTAACCGACGAGACCCCCACAGGCTCATACTGGATATCCTACCGAGACTAGCTAAATACAATAAAAGTTGTTTATTTATGTGTGTACGTATATACAGGGTGTTTGGCGCATGGAACGACACAATTTTTTCAGGGATTTGGGAGGTCATTAGCTAGGTTCTAGCTAAGTTCAAAATAGCTTTTAGTTTTTTTTATAATTAATTTAGAAATTGTAAAATTTCATTCATTAAATACAAAAATTAACTTTGGAAGCTTGTAAGGAATTTTCTTGAAACCAGTTGTATAAAACAAAGATGTTTTTAGATTTAAAAGACTTTGGAGAATGCAACAAAATTTGTTTTGTGCCACTTTTTACACACCCACAAACAAAAAAGTTATTTCAAATTAAAGGACACATTTTGGGATTTTTTTTCATTTAAAAAAAATAATCATATGTAACCAACCGTGACATTTGGGACAAAGGGTGTATGGGTAGAACCTAGCTAATGACCTCCCAAATCCCTGAAAAAATTGTGTCGGTCCATGCGCCAAACACCCTGTATAATAAGATACTAAGTAATCTCAAAACCTTAAATATGAGATTATTCAAAAATAAATTGCATGAATGGTTGTGTAGTCATAGTTTTTATAGTGTCAAAGACTTCTTTGACAATAAATGTTAAATACATAAATTATGCTTGTAAAATTTGTACGCTCTTATAACTGTTAAGCAAAAACATGTATGCCCTTGTTATTTTGTATCATATCATCTTTTTATACCATGTTTTTAAGCAAATAAATATTATTATATTCTATTCTATACCTATTGCTATATTGTGTGTATTTGGGAAGATATTTGAATCAATTCATAGTAACGCCATTTGTAAACAAATCAAAGGACAATTGAGTGATTGCCAGCATGGGTTTCGTCCTGGGCGCTCCACGGTAACTAATCATATAGAATTTAGTGATTATATAAGTAGTAGAGTTAAGTCTGGTTGTCGGGTGGACACCACATACTTTGATTTCAAGAAAGCCTTCGATCTTGTAGATAATGATGTGCTTTTAAATACATTTGCATTACTAGGATTCTCAACTTCTCTTTTAAAATTCATGGCCCACTACTTAAAGGATCGTAAACAGTTTGTTAAGGTAAAAGAGTATAAGTCGGAAGAGTATTTTACTAGATCAGGGGTAAGTCAAAGTAGTACCATTGGTCCTACACAATTTTTAATAGTAATCAATGATTTACCTACTGTTATCACTAATGCAAAATGCCTTATGTTTGCTGATGATTTAAAATTGTACCTCTCTGTAACCGACGCTAAGGACTGTGAGGCGCTACAACATGATATTGACGCTGTGGTTGAATGGAGTATAAAAAATAAATTGTCATTTAATAATTCTAAGTGTAAAACTATAACTTTCTCTCGATCCCGTAATCCGACAAGAAATGATTATAATCTTGCTGGCGCGTCAATGGAACGTGTTTTCTCGATCCGGGATTTGGGAGTAATACGAGGGAGGCACTGAAAATTTCGGGAATCAAGGAAGTGACACAACATTACTATTTAAAAATGTATTTCTTGCTTTTCGAAGTATTCTCCGCGAAATTTGACACATTTTTCCATACGATGGAACCAATCATTGAAGCAACCATTCCATTCGGAAGTTGGGGTCTCCAAAATAGCCGTTTTGTAGGCGTCCACTGCTTCTTCAGGTGATGAAAATCTCTGTCCACGCAATTTATTCTTTATTTTAGGGAAAGTATAGAAATCATTAGGGCTTAGGTCGGGGCTGTACGGCGGATGGTCTAATAATTCCATGTTATCTTGCTCTAAAAACTCTTTTGTTCTGTGCGCGGTGTGAGAACTCGCATTGTCGTGATGGAGGATGAAGCGGCGGTTGCAGTTCTCTTTACGGAGTTCAGAAACGACCTGTGGCAAATAAATGCTAGCATACCATTCTGCATTAATCGTTCTTTGTCCCTCAAGAGGAATAGTCATAACATGGCCGGTTTTGGAGACAAACGTGGCCTCCATTTTTTATGCAACACTCCGTCAACGAACAATGTTTGTTGGCTTTAACTCATTTTCGAACACCCAAACTCATGACTGGTTTTTATTCGGGTTCGTACGCGTATATCGCGGATTCGTCACCTGATACGATGTTGTATACAGCATTTGAGGATCCTGCGTGAAATCTTTCAAGAGTTCTGACGCACCAAGTAACGCGAGCCGCTTTTTGCTCTTCACAGAGCGAAAGCGGTATCCATCGGGAAAACCACTTTTTTACACCTAATTGTTCATGCAAGATTATTTTTGACTCATGCCAATGTCTAAAGTTTCCTGAATTTCGCGGTATGTCACATGTCGATCTTCCTCAATCAGCTTACGCACAGCATCAACGTTTTCTTGGGTGACTGCAGTTTTTGGACGATCTTGACGGGGATCATCACTGAGCTTGACACGTCCACGTTGAAATTCAACAAACCAGCGATAAATTGTGGTTTTGGATGGGGCTTCATCACCAAATGCAGAAATCATCCGGTCAACACACTGTTTTTGTGTTAAACCACTTCGAAAGTCATAATCACAGAGTAAATTTTTTATAGGGAGATAATAAATCAATTCCATTTTCTCAACGACTAAACAAGCACAGACTACATAGGGATCACAGACTACATAGGGATACTACCAGGGTTGACAATCTTAGTAGTAGCAAACGGGTAATCGCTCTCGTATAAGTATACAAAATATGGTTGGACACGAAAAGTATTGCACACTTTAACATGAAACAACGTGTTAATTTGGTGTCATTATAACGTGGTACTTCTCTCTAACTCAATAAGAGATGGTAGTTTTCATAATTTTGTGACTAGGTAGTTCTACTACGGCACGCAAGATGGCATGACAACAGTGTGACCAACCCTCGCTCAATTTCCATGAGCAACTTATTAACCGATGAAATACATACTTAGGTAATAAAAACAATACAACGAGAAAATATTTCCTAGATCAAAGCTCAATAGTATAAAACGAAATAAAAAAATCCGGAAAATAATTTCAAGAATTTATTTCTGTATGCAACACTACAACAAATTTAAAACAAAACAAACTTCAAACTTGGCCGCCGGATTGTTTGACTGCATTTTCCGCGTCTTGCTAGCTTTTATCTGTTTTTCTAGATTTTAATCGTCTAAAAGTGCTTTTTCCACCTTAATCCGTTGAGTAGAGCCTCTGCTCCACTGGCCGTGCTGATTTTGTGCTTGTGTTGATTGTTAAAATCTACGTATTGAGACAGGACTGAATATGTGACTACACTACCCGATTAGTACTACTTTTGTGTTTGTGATATTTTTATCTCATCTCGTATCATGTCTAACAGAAAGTGTTTTGCGTTCCGGGATGATTAAATAGCTTAGGTAAGTGTTTTTTTTTCATAAAAGGCCGCTGGGCTAAAACTATGTAAGCAGTTCAGCACCCATACGACAAAGCCATAATGGTCAGAGTACGCCACCCTTCAATTTCAGGTTTAGACTTTCAACTCCATTGACTTTTTTACTCTATTATTTCAGATTCCAATGCGAATTTGCATAATTTCCCTTACCCAGATAAGGATAAGGAGTTATTACATGGGTCTATTCGGTTGGTGGTGACATATATTACAACTTGAAAATGAATATATTTTCAAATAAGTACCGCCGTGTATGCCGTGTTCACTTCGAACAAAAATATTGGTGCCGGAATAATCGACTCAGCAAAGAAGCTGTACCAACAACAAACATGCCAGGTTAGTTATAGTAAAATATCTAATAAACACAAAGAATACATATTTAGAATAGTCAGTCTATTATTACTGATAATCATGGGTGCCAAAAGATTAATCACACTAATATTATAAAGGCGAAAGTTAGTGAGTGTGTATGTTTGTCTCTTCTTCATGCTAAAACTACTGAACGGGTTTGGATAAAATTTGCACACAGATAGTTTATAACCTGGATTAACACATAGGATACTTTTTAGTAAAAAGTATCCTATGTGTTAATCCAGGTTAAAAAGTTTTTACCCCGATATTCCCACGGGATCGAAACTTATGCGGGTGAAACTGGGGTGCAGCTAGTATTTTTTAAATTATATTCTTATGGAAGCTCTATGGGGAAGGATGGGTAATGAATTGATAAATAACTTCTTTATCCGGAAGAAAACGGTTTGCCTTTCAAGACTAATATTATACAAATATTGGAATATATTATGACAGTGATATTAAAGTGTATTAAATATTGCTTGGACCTTCTTTCACACAACAATAGAGCAATGGATCAATGTTATTTTTTGCTCAGAGATAGTTTATGGACCACATGTGGGCAGAGCCACGGGCAAATGCTAGTTTGATTACAAATAGGTGTTGTAATGTCTTGCTAATAACACACTATTCAAACAAGTTACCAACCTATTTGTTGCCATGTACATGTAATTAATAATATTATATTTATCATCCTATTTATGACTAAATTGTTGGGAAAATTAAATTAGTTTTGAATATGGTCTTCCTGAACCAAAGTTAACTTACTAATTTTTCTAATAAAATTTTATTGTTATTACAGGATTATCTTTTTTAAAATTCCACTCGGAAAGAAGTGTTGAGACTTCTTCAGATGTCAGAAGCATCTATATCAAAAGGTTAATTAATATTGCCCCATCATAAGCTCTTAAGCCTCCTCTGCTGGACACGGGTGTCTTAACTGGTATACTATAATAATATAACATCACGCCTGTAATCCCTGAAGAGTTAGGCAGACAACACTTGTTATAGTTCACCCACATTTCGCCAGTTATGTTTAAGTCCCATGTAATAGGGGGCGAGCCTATTGCCAACTGGGCATAAATCCAGACTCCAGGCTGCTACTGAGAAATTCCAGATGGAAAAACTCAATAAAAATTTGCCTAACCTGGGGACCTCATGCTCAGCAGTAAGTGCTACTGCTATGCTACGCTGTTACGTATACATGTTTGCTGAAATACCCAAGCAATTTGGTAATTCATAAAACACTTCTCTGGGAGTGTATAATTTTATAGGCAAGGCTGCTTGCTGAAATAATAAATTAATTGTCATTGCAGAACCTGTTACTTCACATTTGGAGTCTGTGGATATACAGCCACACACTCAAAGTACTGAGGAAGATGTACAATTGAAGGAAAATGTTGGTAAGTGAAGATATAATCATAACAGCATTTATCAGTCTGTTTTTTATGGTTCCGTACCTCAAAAGGAACAAGCGGAACCCTTATAGGATCACTCGTGGGTCTGTCTGTCTGTCCGTCCGTCTGTCTGTCACAGCCAATTTTCTCCGAATCGAATGAACCGATTTAGTTCTTTGAAATTTGGTACACATATCAATTTCTGTGACCCAAACACACGTGTACTGTAAATAAATGAATTTTGAATATGGGGGTCAGTTTTGTGGGCAAAATAAGAAGGCTTGCCCCCTATTACATGGGACTTAAACATAACTGGCGAAATGTGGGTGTACTATAGGTACACTTCTACCCAACCCTTAGGGGAAACAAGGCGTGATGTTATGTTATTTATTTAAGAAAATAGTCGAACATTGACCATTCCCCCCCTTTATCTCTGAAACTGCTGAGTCTAAAATTTTGAGAATAATACAGAAAATAGTTCTACCTACAGAAAAACACACAGGTTCGATTACAGGAAAATTGATAAAAAGTCTATGATCCTAAAATAACATGGTAAATCAATATTGTGCATACAAACTTACATTTGCAGTTGGAATGTATGGGGGAACATGTTTTTCAACTACAGTGTTAAGTTTGTTCTTGGGATAAATTCCTAACTACGGAACCCTTCATTGTGCGTGGGCCGACACTCACTTGGCCGTTTTTTTTAATTGTTCTCTGGTCCTCAATTCTATTTAGAAGACATATAATTTTACCCAGTGCAGGCAGAAGCTAATAAAATTATAAAAGTTTCTATGTAGTAAAAATTTGTTTATGTTCATAATACATAAGACTATATTGCGTTATGCATATGTTAATAGACCTAAATACTTTCAATATTGGCTGAGGCTGTAATACATAGTTGATGATTATCTATTTGTATTTACACATTAATTTATAACTAAGTAATAAATTAATTGTCATTCCAGAACCCATTACTTCACACAGATGTGACACAGTATCCAGAGATACTGTGCCTATGCATCTACATGCTACAATAGCTGTGGAAGATGTATAAATTAAGAAAAATCTTGGTAAGTAAAGATAATTACAAATTACCATCAGAGTATTTTTCCTTACTTTTCTTATTTAGTAAACAATCTTCGCATATTGTGTCTTTTATGAATTTTGCCATTTGAAATAATTAAACGGCGTTATTTATACAACTTCAAATACTAATTAACATTATTGGAATTACAATTATTTAATTATATATGAGGAGTTATAAAAATATCTGCCACGGCTGCAACGTTAGAAAGTATTTTGTACCTACTCACCTATATAGATTACAATAGTGAAATACCTTCAAATGTTGCACTACTTACACGAAATAACTCAATACGAATGCTATTTATTATAACAACATATATATATATTTACTATGTACAATTTCAATACACACTTAGTAGTTTTTGGATAAAATATAAAGGGTGATTTTTTCAAACTTAATTGTTCTAGCGAAAATAATAGGAATAGCGAAAAGTCTACTCCACTGCACGTCTAGATTCCTTTGAGTACTTTTCGCTATTCTTCATAGAACATACAGGATATTGTCTTTTTTTTAATAAAACTTAATTGTTCTGCAATAGGTAAATGTAGTAGAATACAAGTAATGCATTTATTACTATTACGCCCAATTTTTTATAGTAAAAAAACTCATTCGGTCATCAAAACAACATAGTAAAGTGCTTAATTATGTACCAAATAATCGTTTTATTTACTTACAGAGCATCGCAAAAAGCAACAACGAACTATCAGAACTAGAAGGCGGGTGAAACGCGTTGCTGTAACTCAATCTGAGCATGCTCTTTATAGAAAACTTGTGCTACTTGGAGTAAAATTAAGTAAGTGCCGCAACAAGGTCAAAAATCAGGCAAAAAAGATCAAGGCACTGCAAAATATTACGGCGAATCCACCAGTTTATGAAAACACTCGTAGAATTACCGAGCACATCAAAAATTTTGACATTATTACAATTCAGAGCTTAAGAAAGGTAACAAAGGCCGTCGTTTCACTTTGAAGGAAAAACTTATTGCTTTGTCCTTCCTCAAACAGAGCCCAAAAGGGTACAGATTTCTTAGGAAAATATTTATCTTGCCATCACGCCAAACTCTCCTGAAATTGCTTAATATGGCAGATATAAATCCAGGAATCAACAAAAATATGATTCAGCAAATAAAGAAAGCTACTGAGAAAATGAAGTTAGAACATAAAATATGTATTGTTCTGTTTGATGAAATGTTACTCAAGCCCAATGTAACATACAATGAGCGAAAGGACAAAGTTCGTAGGTTTGTCACAAATGGCCTAGAGACACAACCTGATTATGCAGATCAGAGAAGTGTTTATGGTAAGAGGTTTAATAAAAAACTATAAGCAACCTGTTGCATACACTTTTTCACAAGCTGCAACCAAGGGGCCTGAACTTGCGAAGCAGTTAAAACTTGTAATTACCGAGCTACAAAATACCGGTCTTATTGTGGTAGCAACTGTTTGCGACCAAGGTACAAATAATGTGAATTGTGTATAATATCTTTTGCAAGAAACAAGGGGTGTTGAGAAAGGGAGAAGAGCCCAGAGACAACAGTTTCATGATAAACAACCAAGACATTGTACCATTATATGACCCACCCCATCTGATAAAATGCATACGCAACAATTTGATTACGAAACATTTGAAATACATAAAAGACGGGGAAGTAAAAATGGCAAAATGGTCTCATATCATGGCCTTACACCGAGAAAACCCAGGTTACAAAGGAATCCGATTGGTGCCCAAATTGACAGATGCCCACTGTGACCCGAGCAAAATTCCTCGGATGAAGGTCAAAAACGCTACACAATTTTTAGTCAAACTGTTGCATCGAATATGGGCTATCTAGCAGGTAAATGTCATCAGTACCTAAACGTCTTTACATTCGTTTATCACTAGTTCTTTTCTGATAATTGCAATGACATAAAAATATTAAATACTTACTGTAGTGTTATATGACGCAGATCAGACATGAATCATTATTTAACAAACTGTATTTTTTTACAGATAAGGGAATACTTCCTGAAGAAGCCAAAGAGACTACAGACATCCTGTTATTCTTTGACAAGGTTTTTGATTCCCTGAACGGAAGTTTTGGCAAAAAAAAGAAATATGGGAAACCTCTTCTAGGACCTGCAACGCCTACTTCTATCCATCACAAAACATGGAGTGAATGTAAAGTTATGATGAAAAATATGAAATTTATTAATCCTAGAACATCAAACATTGAATATGTTCTCCCACATTGAACGATTGGGTATGGACACTAGAAGGAATTGAATTATTATTAAAAAAAATGCAAACAAAATATGGTGTAACATCAGTTTGGTTGCGGCATCTTAATCAAGACCCGATAGAAAACTTTTTATGGACGCCACGGGTGCCGCAACGTAAACCCTACACCAGAACGATTCGAAGCAGCATTCACGACGTTATTAGTAAACAGCCTCTCTAGTGTCTACGCTCCTGGAGCCAACTGTGAAACTTTACATGAAGTACTTATCACAAGCGGGCGCAGTAATGATCAAACAAATTGCGAACTTGGTAATATTTCCGATAAAACATTCACACCCCTTGAAGAAAAAAATGACCAACGCGTAATAATTGGGGGCCTACAGTACGTAAGTGGTATTTCGTAAAAAGCGCCAAATAAAAGTTGTCCTGCAGATTTTAGCTGCTCTCTGCTCTAATTTTTCTGCTGAGATATTTTTATTTATAACTATTGTAAAGAAATCAATAATATATTAATAGATAAGAGAGAGTGTGATGATGATACCGATTCTTATAAAGTTCTAAATAGGAAATGTTTCAAAATAAATAAATAATGAAATCGAAGATTACTGTTTTATTGTTTAATAATGTGAATTACTTTTCGCATAGCTACATAACTGTAAGCGAATATGTAATTCACATTTTAAAATACCCTAAAAATATTTAAGCTGGCTGCCGTACGTAAGTAAGATTGTGTTAGCATTAGTTACAAAACCCGCGTCCAGAGGGCCACATTTAACGTTTCTCATTTTAGTGGCTGAGATAGACCTCTATTCCGTATATAAAAAAGTACTCTGTGGATACTACATAGG
Source organism: Xanthia togata (assembly GCA_963853775.1). Lineage (NCBI taxonomy): Eukaryota > Metazoa > Arthropoda > Insecta > Lepidoptera > Noctuidae > Xanthia > Xanthia togata. The sequence goes on from OY970809.1 coordinate 17,898,920, forward strand.
GATACTTAAACAAGTTTGACAAAACCTCGTGACAAGAACAAGAATCTTTAAAAAAATAAATAAATGGTATTCGATGTTTAAAACCAAGGAGTTTTCAATTAAAAAGATTTTAATATGACAGGTACAGTGGAAATATTCTATTCCCGATACTTTTAGTGCAGCCCTCGTAATGAATAGCAAATTAAATTTTTATGAGCATATTCTTAAAACTTGCAAAGACGCTAATAAATGTCTTGTTTTCATCATTAGATTATCATCTCAATTTAAGAACACTCAAGTTGTAAAACGCGTAGGTTCATTATGACGTCTAGGTCATTATACACTTGGTGTACCTACGCCTGCTTGCAACTGAATACGCGTCCATGAAGCTATGCCTTTGTAGCCAGTATGCCTAACTAGCTGTCTTTCAATAATTTATGGTGAAGGGAAAAGTTGAAATTTAATTACTTATAAAATCTATTTGTATACAAAAAAAGAAAGTAGGAAAATTAATAGTCGTCAATAGTTACTTTTTTGATACACTTATGAATTTTTCCACTATGCATTTCTCTCACAGGAACGCGGTACTTGCACCAATAAATTATGTTTTAAAATCTACTGCCTAATTGCAAAAAAACATTGTATTGAGCTCGATCAATGTAAAGTCAATTGATTGTGATATCAAAAAAGTGAGACGATTGATTCTTTCCACATCACATACTACATACATCGAGAACTTCTTAAGAATAAAAATGCAACGCTTAATCGAGGTATAATTTATTTTAATTTTAAATATTTATATAACAAACATGTAAGTAAACAAAAGTTTATTGGTCATCAGTAATCATAAAAGTATATGGGTTAAGTAAATATGCTTCGCAAATATTTTTCTCTTTAAATGATTCTAAAATCTCTTGATCTAAGTACTCATTAATCAGAGACGCACAACTCATATCATTAGTCACGTATGCTAGTGGTGTGGTTAGCTGGTGTATGGCGACCGGTCGCTGTGAGTGGCACTGCAGCGCATGCGCGGGTGACGTCTCATGTACAGACGCGGCGCGCAGCAGCACCAGCTGAGAGCGCAGCGCACGCGCCGGAGCCACGTAGCCGCGAGCGCGCTCGATACGCGCCAGTGCGGCCTCTATGAGCGCGCGTGAGTACTGCGCCGAGTGCGGCACACGACCTAACAAAGTCCCCACACACGCGTCCACTTTCTGTGACCACGAATCTCCGTCTTTAAGTGCTCCCTCCATGTCCACAACGTCGTCACCCACCATCAACTTAAACATATGCTTGATCACTCCATTTTGCAGTTGCTCTTTTGTCTTATATTCTGCAATATTTTGTTCAATCACAGTTTGAACCTCACTCGGTGCACATCCTAGGCAATATACAGTACCGGATAAACCTAAAAAGTTTAAATAAACGTCATTAGTTTTGTTAATTAGTTGCTTAAGATTTTTTTAAATCGGTGATAACTCATATGTCTAACCAAGATCCTCGAGTATAGCTGCCATCTCTAACGCCACCGAAACGCCTGTTTCATAACCCAATAAGTAGAAAGTATTTTTCAATCCTGTCTTGTTCAGCAGCACCTTAACAAATGAGAAAGTAAGGTTAGGAAAAGTTGTTGTTGTTACACACGACTACATATCAAGCTTTATATTTATACTGGAAATTTCTAGCTTAATTAATTATATGTAGCCGTGTGTACATATTTACTTTTCAAAACTGGTTATTTTTTATTTCGTGAGCTCATACATCAACGAATCTCTGTGCAGTCTCCTGCTCGGTCTCCGTCGGGTGGTCGAGTCCCGGTTGCAGCACCAGTGCTGGCAACTTGAGGTGCTCGCACAGTACTCGAAACCTCTCATGGTGACCCTCCATACCCGGCACAATGCACAAATACGTCTGGGTCGCGTCAAATTCGTCTTCACGCTGAAATTTTAAAAAGTATTAAAATGGAGTGAGTGTTCATACACTCACTCATCATCATATCGTCATATCATCTCATGATGATATGACCAGATAGAAGATGAATGCCTAAGATGCAACTTTACACTGCCGTCTCATGTATTTTAGTCAAATTATTTCATCAGCTATCCATATAATCTGTCAAACTATCGAAACAGTATCTTATTTTATCACTAGATGGAATTAATAACGACTCGTCGCTTTGGATAGTGTACTAGCCCAGACGTTAGACTCGACTTTTTTTTTTGATACTGTCTTTAGACGTCTGAGTGGTTAGAGAGGTATGGAAGATGATAGCCATGCTGCTTCGACTACAAATTAATTGATTTAAGGTCAGGGGGTGATACATCTAATAGATCCTATCTAACATGTTTACTTGAGATCACCAAGCAATTTAAATAATGCGCAATATTAAAAATATAATTTGTAAATATTTACCAATACGTCGCCGCAAGACATTGTAGGCATGCATACAATTTCTGAAGTCGCAAGTAGTTCGTCCGTGTCCACGTAAGATATAAATGTCGCTAAGCTTTTAACCTCTTCGAAGGCGTTTTCTGTTTTATCCAAATTCAGTATTCTGGTGGTCAAATAAAACTGTGAAAATCATAAACACAAAAACAGGCAGAACCAAGCCTAAACAACGTAAAAATATAGAACTAAAAATAAATGATAACGTAACAAAATGCCCAGTAACCATTAGCAATACATTCAACGAATACTTTGCAACAGTAGGCGAAACTCAAGCAAATACACCGACAAACAAACTTGGACGGCCAGTAGTGAATCCCCCCACATACTCTATGTATCTACGCCCAGTAAATCAAAAAGAGATCATTGGAATAATAAAAATTATGAAAAATAAACATAGCTGTGGAATGGACGATATCCCACCCATCCTACTAAAACAATGCGTAGATGAACTCTCAAAACCACTTACAATCTTGATTAACCAGAGCTTTGAAGATGACCAATTCCCAGACTCACTCAAAACGTCATTAGTTAAACCCATTCACAAAAAAGATGACACTACCGCCCCAAACAACTACAGACCCATTGCCCTTCTACCAACCTTTTCCAAAGTTTTTGAGAAGGCGATGTGCAATCGGTTATACAATTTCTTAGAAAAATATAATATATTAGACGATTCACAAAACGGTTTTAGAAAATCAAGATCCACTACAACTGCAGTCTATAAGTACACTAAAATGGCCTCCCCAACACATCATGGACGACACTTTAAAAATAGTAACACATTGGCTTCAAGACCACAACCTAGAAATCAACTTAAATAAAACAAAAATTATGCAGTTTAGGTCATATAAAAAATGTCCCATCCAAATTGATATCACATTTCAAAATACACCTATAGAAACGGTAGATACTTTTAAATTACTAGGCATAAATATAGATACACACCTAAATTGGAAATGTCACATAGAACTAGCAACTAAATTATCAAAATTCACCTACGCACTATTCCAATTAAAACATAGCACGAACACAAAAACCGCACTATCAGCATACTACGCTTATGCCTATTCGTGGCTAAGCTATGGTATTATGTTGTGGGGAAACAGCGTAAACATACAGAAGCTATTTATTTTACAAAAGAAATGTGTTAGAATCTTAGCCCAAATAAACAATAGACAAAGCTGTAAACCCTATTTCCTTAAATATAAATTACTCACGCTTCCATGTATATATTTACACGATATATGTATCTACGTATTCAAAAACATACACACATTCACTAAAGTAAAGGACATACACACTTATAACACCCGACACAAACATAACTTATACCAACCACCATCAAGACTTAAAGTACTACATCAGAGCCCACATCACATGGCAATAAGAATATACAACAAGCTGCCTCAGGAGATAAAAAATGAAACTAGACTCACTCCGTTTAACAATAAATTGAAAACATTTCTTTTGAAAAACTGCTACTACTCAACTGAAGAATTTTTTAATCAGAAATAAGTACTTACATAATTAAAAATTAAAAATTAAAAATAATAATAATTGAATAATGAAATAATTGAATAGCTAAATAATGAAATAATACAGACATACTTAAATAATTGAATAGTGAATAATTAAATAAACAAATACCTAAATACCAGACATACTTGAATGAATAACTAAATAATACAGACACACATAGCCTCGCTCACTGACATTACACACAATTAGAGTTAATTAATTATAAGAATGTGCATGCGTCAAAATGTTATGACTTAAATTATTAGATTTAATCCTACTTAATGATAGAAGGTAATTATGAATTTCATTGTGTCGTTATAGTTTAAATGTTTGCTAGTTAGCCCTCAAGTTTGCGATGCCTGGAAAAGGCCGCTAAGTTGTAAGTACCTGCATTTGTAAACAACACCAAAATGTACACTTAGTATGCAAATAAATCTTTGACTTTGACTTGACTTTGACTTTGTTAACTCCAAAATTTTGGGCAGTTTTTTAAAGTACACTACATATAATTTTGTAAAAGAACCTACGTTTCAACTGTCAGATGTGATATCTCGTGTTCAGAAAGCTCAACGTTATGGTTTATTCTCAAATAACTAGCAACCAGTAGTAGTTTATCATCTTGAATTCCGAGTTCATCTAAAGTAGTTCTTTTTGGAGTGTTCTTTGTCAAATTTATATCTGGAAAAATAAAACTTATTTATTGAAAATACAGAATAAGCTTACAGTTTGCGAACACCAAATCGCTTATATACTAAGTGAAAGAGATAGAAAAAGTTACACCACAGAACATCAATGTTAAGGCTAAGCGTATGCTGAGACGCAAATGGCGCTGGTCAGCACAGTACAGATTTTGCAGGGTAGGGGAGCCAAGGCAGACATAGGCCAGTAGCGCATGCTGCGACGCAACTACACAGACACATTCGCGTCCTAGCTAGAACAAACAAAAGATGTGTGGTATAAAATACGTGACAACCTGCACGTGTTGCGCAGACATCGGTGTCGACACTACAACGAGACGCAGAGCAGGCCAGACACATCATGCCTGTGTGGCATGTGCCTGCGCCGCAGCGTACGCAGCTCTCATTACGTTCATGCATTACAAAATCTGCTCTGCCCTGCGCTGCGTGGTTCTGCGTCACTTGGTGCTCTGCATACGCTTAGCCTAAATGCAGTTATTGGATTTTTTTAAATCTACAGTGTTAATTTTCTCTTTAGACCAAGATTACACTACTAACTGGCCAATTCCGCAAGTTGTTTCAGTAGACTAGGTTGTTGTCTATGAGTTCTCTGTGCAACCACCAAGGTGTCTACACCGCAAAGCGCACGTTCCACCGCGTCCACTGCATCACCTGCACTCGACTCCTGAATGGAAATTATTGTAGTTATTGTTGTTGTTTATTAAGTTGATTCGGTTGTTCATCATCCATCTACGAATTTCGTTGATCTACTCAAAAATGATGATGATGACATTCTACTGCTTATGCAGTAGAATGTCATCAACATAATTTCAGCTAAATTACGTCCACTGCTGGACATAGGCCTCCCCCAAATTCAAGTTTGCCATAATCACCACGCTTGGCAGGCGGGATGGTGATCGCAGTGTGGCGTTAAAATGCATAGAGAACGCTGCTGCACATTCTCTAATAAGTCCCTTGGTCGCCTTTTACGACACCCATGGAAAAAAATGGGATGGTACTATTATTCTTGTTAGGCAACACACGGAACAGAAGAAGAAGCGTAGAAAGTCTCTAAGATTAAATTGTAAGTGGTCAGTGATCTATAAAAATCATGTGCATTTTTCATTGCCAGTGACTTGCCATTTTCTCTGGCAATCTTCCTAGCGAATTGAGCTTTAATAATTTTTAGCACATGACACTTGTCGTCATTAGTTCTGGAAGAATGGAAGAAAACAGTATGTGAAAATAATTCAGCAGGAATTGTACTGGTTTAATTCTCAAACAATCCTTGAATCTTAAATGTTGAATCTTAATATTCTGTGAAAAAGTTTTATTTGCAAAGCTTACAAAACATCATGCATTGTCAAAGTCGCATTAAAGAGCATTTGGACGGTCTACTATACTACTACTTACGTTCTTCAGTTGAGGCAGATTTATCAATTTAGCTGGTAATTTATTTTGAACACGGGAAAGACACGTTGGTTTACCAAACATAGTCTCACCAACATTTATCACTGCAAAGTATCTGAAAAATTTGATGACAGTATATGGACGATTAGACTATGTTGATTTACAAAAGCTCAAAATTATGCAAGTTTCAAAGAAATGTGAAAAAGAACTATAATGTTACCTTAAATCCGGGCAAAATCTTCTTGAAACTACATCTAGATGAGCAAATAATGTTTCTTGAACCATTTGATCATCATTTGTAGTTGTATATATGCCTTGAATAGGCCCCAATTTAGTAGCATCCTTCAGTAACTCGACAACATCAGTTTCGTTGTTTAAGTTCTGAGACGATATTTGAATTTGCACGCCGATCTTCTGCCAATTTCTAAATAATCAAAATATATGTTTTTGTTAGGCTATGTTTAAACATAAAATCATCATGATCGTGATTTGGGTTATTAAAATTATGAGTATCGAAATTAGCCATTTGCTTACCGTAATTTAAATTGGAACTTTGCAGTTGTGTATGCTTTGCTATGAATGTGTAGTTTCCTCGCACCTCGAGCCACTAATTTGTCGACCATTTGGAGTCCAAAAGTTTCTTCATCCAATACTATAACTTGGCTATTCTTCGGATTGCAAGAGATTCTGCAAGCAAAATGAAATTATTGTGAATTATTGTAAACTATAAGCGCCACCTTGACTAAAAGGAATACGCTACACTGCAATTTGTAATGCTGCCTAATAAAACGAAACAAAGCTAAATCTCAGTCGTATAAAATTGCAAAACAAAAAAAGGGTATCTCTTTACCTGGGCTTCGCTTGTGTCGAATGTTCCTGCATGTTCAGCAGCACCCTGCCGCGGTGCCTGCTGGCCGCGAGCAGTCGGAAGGCGGCCGCAACGTCGCGTGGCGCGTAGGACACGCGCGACAGAGGTCGCACGTAGCCGCGGCTAATACCCTCGCTCAGCATCGTCTGCAAGGCCTGTGGATTAAAGCAAATGTTCCAATGAGAAAACTGATCCATGATCTATTATAAAAACATGTACAGCATAATATAGACTGTTTGCTTTTTCAAATGGTCAAGCTAGTCGTGGAATATGTTTCCGTCGCTAGTTCTAAATTAATTTTGGACTTATAATTATGCGATTCAAAAGATTTATTTGTTTAGCTCATTAGAGAACTTCACCGAACCGTTGTATTGTGTATCTTTTGTATTATTTACTCTTCGTCTAATTAATTTACGAGCTTTTGCTTGCGGCTTCGACCGCATGGTTGTCGGAAAATATCCCGCGACCAGATTCACATACCTAATAGCAGAGGAAAGGGTCATTGACTCCTAGCACTGTGCCTGCCGCCATCAACCTTGTTTATTTTGTAATGCATCATTTTGAATCTGTGATATCTTTTAAAGTATTCATTTAAATGATATGATGTCAAGGCATATTTAAATCTAAATTACATAAATGCCCAATTTAAGTAACATATTTTATTGGATAGGCATTAATATAATACCGGTCAAAATAGCTTTGGAAATAACAACTACATTTTTATCAAATTCTGAAAGATAAAAGTGGTTACTTTGGATCATCCTGAGAAGATAGATATATGCTATCGTGGAATTATTTGTTAAACTTTTTAAGATGTACAATCCTGTATAACATTAAATGTATGTATCTCCTAGTCAGTAGGATCTTCAATAATAATCGTCATATTTCAGACAATTTACACAAAACCTAATGAATTTATACCTAAGCTTTCCTCGTGAATTATTCCGTCCATTGGTGACAACCGTTTGAAAATCCGTTACCTAGGTAGTTTTCGAGTTTATCGCGTACAGACAGACAAATTCGGCAGGGGACTGTTTAAAGATATGGACTATTTAATTTCTATTTTATAGATTCGGCTGGTTTGCTTGATATACTTACTTTGATTTCCTCGGGACTTTCAAATATCGTTGAGAAATCGACAGTAGCATAAGCTCTTTCTTTATTTAGGTTGTCCATTCCATAAGAAAAATCTTCATCTTGATTGTGAAGTTGAGAAACATCAAAAACTGTGCCCAAGTAACCAGGACAGTGAAGTATAGTCTGAAAAAGAAACTATCCAGTGTAGCTACTTACTGTTGATAACATAAAGTAGTGTATACAGTGCCGCAAGCGGCATTGTATCACTATCGGTTACTACTATGCCGTACGCCTGCAACATAATAGTGGCAACATAAAGACTGCCATAAAGAGTATGCACGCAAACAAAATAACGCGACCGTTTAAAGTGCAGTAAGCAATTCAATGATCACGGCACTGTCGCTTGTTATTTTGGTTGAGAGTTGAGGTTAGTTTGCTGACTTTTGATTTGTATTTGTTTTGCTATTACTATTTGTGTAATATTGCAAAAGGTACTAAAATTAATGAATTGCTCACTAAAATAACATTACGCCTGTATTCGGGTGATGTTGTTTTGGCGAAATGGGTTAGGTTAGGTTAGAACCGTGATCGCCAAGCGAGCGAAGCGAGCAGTGCAGTGGAAACGCCTGGCGAGCGCTACTTCCAAGTTGCTCGCAATTCAGTCTTTGTATTGACTTTTGCAACAGATCTAAAACTAGCTGTTGCCCGCGAATTTGTCTGCGATCCAGGATGAAATTTAGCATATGTCATTCTCACGCTAAAACGGCTGAATAGATTTGAATGAAATTTGGCAAAACGGTAGACCATGACATGGATTAGGATATAGGATACTTTTCATCCCGCTATTCCTAAAGGATCGACACTTACGCAGGTGATACCGCGGGGCGCAGCTAGTAATTAATATTATAGTTAGGATTAGGATGATGCACTAGTACTGCAAGCTGACGGCACTATAACCGATAGTGATACAATGCTGCTTCCTTCACTCTATACACTGCCTATAGTAACTAAATCTTAAACTATATAAAACTAGATACATACTTTCTTCAAGTTTCCTGTTGCTGAACTTATAATAACGTTACAACCCTCCCCTTTTCTGGCATTAAGAATCATATCTAGGAAACTTTGATCCCGAGAATTGCCAACATGATCAGCTGAAAACAAATTATACTCAGAATAAACAAGATTTAAAAAATAAGTAGATACATATTATAAATATATAAATAAATAATCGAACATTACATGTATACCTTTCAAATCTGGGAACATATTAAGTAAGAAACGTTTTTTCCGCACGTCACTAACAGCTGTATATACTTCACAGCCGTGAGCAAGGACTATTGATAACAAAGCTTGGCCCAAAGCTCCAGCCCCTCCATGGATAAACACAGAGACATCAGATTTCAGCTTCTTGCCATATTTGATTCCCTTTAACAAATCAGAACAAATCTCACCATTCTTGCTTTAAAAGCTAACATATTATAAGTAGTAGTCATAGGGAACACAGGCACGTATACAAGTGGAGAAATTATAAAAGTGGAGGAGAAGCACAGAATTGATAATATCCCACAAGAGTTACTGTCGGGATATTAACAAAGCGCGGTAGGTACCCTGCAGTACGTCAGGACGTCTGGTAGTAAAAAGGACATGATGGAATCAGTTTAACAGTCAACGGTGAAATAATTGTTGAAGTATCAGCTTGAGTGCAAACTCACGAGACAGTAGAGTGCGTGTGCGTAGGCGAGCGGCACGGTGGCGGCGTCCTCCAGGCTCCAGTGCGCCGGCACCGGCCACAGCAGCTCCGGCTGCGCGCGCACCACGCTGCCGGCCGCGCCGCCGCGCACCAGCCCCATCACGCGCTCGCCACTGTAACATAACACGTCTCAGGTTCTTTAACGTTCTTTTACAATCGTATTAAGGCTCTCTACACGAAAAAAACCCTTTTTCGTCAATAACTTATCTAATTGTAAGAATGCTTGATATAATATTGAAACATTATATCTGTGTAACTATAAAAGTACAGTTTTCGTGGGGCTAAACCATTCGTGTCAGTCACAGTACCTGTTAATAGTTGCATCACTTTTGCGCTCTCAAAAATATGGTTTATTTCGCTTTTGATTTACTTAAGATATTGAATAATTATCAAATCAAATTTTGATTTTATCTCAAAGATAGCTGAAGACCAATGTGTGATTTTTAACTTGTTATGGTTTACTAAATATTAGGAAAAAATACAAAAAGTGGGTTAAAAAAAAAAAACATTTTTTCAACATTATTTTTCTGCTATATTTTGTATCGAAGTTGAAAAAAGTGGTTCATCCACACACAAGTAGACCATATAGCGATGTTAATGATGTTTTTAAATGTTCAAAATCAAAAGTAGTTTCTTGTAAAAAAGTTATCAAACGTCAGTCTCGCATCATTTTTCGGAAAACTTGTTGCAAATATTTGCTATTTTCCTTGAATACTTAACTTTTTTGACCTTTCGACCACATACAAAACAAAAAATACGACTTTTCAAATCGCAAATAGTTTTGTTTAAATTCTTTTTACCTTTCTGACAACTAATGAACAAAATTGATCAAAATCAGTCGATTTCTTGCACGGACTCTTAAAGCCCCGCTCCCCCCTGTCGGCTGTACAATTGAGGATCTTATGTGTGTCAGCGAATGCAATTTGCATGGGTGAATTTTGGGTCAAACATAATATTTGATCTTGCCCAACAACTTTTTACTACCGCCGATAGGCTAGGGAGAAAAATCGATTGTTATCAAATGTGGCGCGAATCTGGCCAAAATAATAGAAGGCCTTGATACGACTTCTTATCATATTTTGACTTCAACTTTTTCACATCATCCTATATTAAACATTTCATTACCTCTCTGTTGTTCCACTGAAGTCCATGCCATAATTGTTTTCTCCTTCGTGTTTTGATGTTATTTTTCCAATTGCTTTTTTAATATCAGTGTTGGACAATCCGACGTAATGGACCTGAAAATTCAAAGGTATTTGTGATTAATTTGATATTGGGTACATAATTTTCAATCTTAATCAACTCTGGTCTGAGTACTTTTGGGGTCTACTTTAAAGTCTCTAATTGAAATTGATATATTAATTTAATAATTATATCATTTACAATAAGTGTACGTACCTTCACTGGTACTCCAGAGCCACATGTCTCAGCAGCATCGACCCACTCCAAAGAATTCAAATCTCCTATTTGTGAGCTTTGTAACGTCACATTGCTGCTCACTTTCGCACTATCCTGTACTGGCACGTAATACTCTCCTCCCCATTTACCCTAAAATTAAAAATTATTGTTAAATATTGAAGTTGAAACTGAAGTACACTTAATATGGCACATTGCCTTCTAGAAAGAGACTATCCCTCACGAAGATTGCACAGGTAATGCGACAAAAGACGTTCTACAAAGCCGAACTTATCTAAAACTTGATTTGCCAAATAACGCCAAGATATTGTACTTATCGGTCTATTTGAGTATCGATGTTCACACTTACATGATCCAAAACGGTGAACGCTAGATCGATATCCGGTAGATCGTCTAAGAAGAAATTGTTGCCTTCTTCATTATTGACCATTAATAAGTGAACATTGTTACGTTGGACGTCTTTCCTCCAACATTGTACTAATTGTTTGAGGGCAGAAGGAGCTGGATAGGGGGCCACGATGAGTAGGCGATGGTGGGGAGAGAGGTTAGCGCGGGTGGCGGTAAGGAGGGAGAAGTCGAGATGCGCGCGCACTGTAAGGGCTGTAGTAGGCATGGCCACCTTAGTTGGCCGCCAGCGCACCAAGTCCAAGCGCGAGCTAGCATTGCTGTGAGCTGATAGTTGACGATACAGAGACGTCGGCCGAATGTGACCTAAGCACAAATCGTCTTCTTCGCTCACTATGAAGGAGTCTCGTTGTAGCGCAAAATGTAGCAGTTGACACATCTGAGGATTTTAAATTATATAAATTTCATTATTCCAAATTGACTAAGATTTAATAAATAATAAAATACACTGTCTTACGTTATTATCGGTGGAAAGGTTACGGACGATGGCAAGGTCCGCTTTTTTAATCGAGAGGCCACTATTCTTCGTTGAATTCAAGTCTACCAGATTGAATTCCTCATAACTAATATTGACACCATAAACACTGGATCCAATGTTCTTCATTTCTTCAAAGACAGATCCTTTCACTTGGTTGTTTTTGATACCAACAACTTTGATACAGTCTTTGTTAACATTTTCGGCAACCATTTGTATGAAAACTTGTAGTGAAGTTGAAACCTGGTAATCAAAATGACACATTTTTATAACTATATTCATAATTTTATTCAAATGATCATCATCCAAACCTTATTCTTTTTGGGGTCATCTCAGACGTCACACCCTTTCTAGCCATATTACGTTACCTTTATTGTAAGTCCATGTTAATAAAAGGTTCCACTTACTTGTTGGTCTACTTGGAAATTAGAAACGAACTTCAGTGTCTGTAATGCCATGTTCTTTTTATTAATAGCTGGTAAATTACGACTTCTTATATTTTCCATCATTAACCCTCCACACCTGATAATGTGACAAAAGAAATATAAAGTATCATACATAAGTATAACGTGGTTTACCAAATGGTCATGTGTTAGCAAATGTTTTGGCTTACCTTACAAAATCATATTCCTCTAATACTTCAGCCTTAAACAAGGCTTTATCCTCTTTCGTGGTTATTTTCATCTTAGGATGCTTTTCCAAATCCACAGAGATTCTCCTGATGTGTGTGGGCAGGGTAACTCCATGGTGTGGTTGTCGGAGCATGTTCAGCTGCAGCAAGCCGTCGATAAACGTGACCCAGTTATCGCGCCACACCAGCAAAGCTTCATTCAGAGAAGCGCTAGCGGCTTCGATAGTGCGGAACTCACCACTGTGGAGATTAATTATCATTTGATTATCTTTCTAATGTCGATTGAATACACTCGTGAAAACTGAATATGATACACATAATTTATTCAGCACATGAGTCCTGGACTCGGCTCCTATTGAGAAGCTACCGATCTTTTTAATCATCTCGATATCCTTTTTTCAAAATTTTCTTCAATAATCAATGACATTCACCAAGTGATAGAGGTTTTCTATCACTTTTGAGTCGATTTTCAAGCGAAAGCTACCTTTGTTTTTTATCTTTGTCTTATAAAACTAGATCTGGATTCTGTCTTACAGACAATTCTCTAACATGGTTTGCTTTATAGCCCAGTGCTGCACTTTAAACTCACATATAAACAAGTAATAATGCTAATAATAATCTTCCTGTATTGTTTTTACCTGTACAAGCAGTCTCGTTCACGCAAGATATCATAAATATCTTCAGCTGTAAGATTCATATCTTGGGATTCTTTAAGTTGTATTTCGTCTTTTTTATAGTTTGGTTTGAAAACAGCGATCACGCCTGTTGCTACTCGTACTTTAATTTTATCATCAAATACCTGTGGAATTGAATACTTATAATAGTCTTGCTTTCATACGGGAAAGGAGAATGAACTAATGACACATGGAGCAATAGCAAAATCACGTGATGGTAAGTGATCACCGCATATGGAAATTAGCAGTGCCAGAGTCGTCGTATATCCATTGCCTGTTTCATGTGCCTGTCTTACATAATACTACCATGGTCTGCAGCAACTAAGGGTTTGGGTAGATTAAGTAATGTCACAGAAGTTTCAATACATACCTCAAAACATCCAGTTCCTCTTTGCAATGCAACTCTAAGTTTTAGTTGATTCTGTGTGTTCATCACAGGTTGTGCGTACAAGTGAACGTCGCGAAACTCCACAGACAATTGCTTCCTGGGAATACCCAAGGTCATAGCCAGGGTGTCCCAAACAGCCACCAGGGATGATGCGAACGGATATACCGTTTTTTCTTAAGAAATGATGAGAAATTAATCACTACTGACCATTACAAAAAGAACTAGAATCGTGATATGCATATTAGAGTATTATTGTTCCAGTGATTGAGAGAGATGAAGCTATACGGGATAGATAGCATCACTTTTTGCAATGGAAAGTGACTCCTTTGATACTGCAAAATGAATACAGCCAAAGCTGTTCAGTATTTTTCCGCCCATTGTCTTATAACATTTAAAACAAAAATGACAATAGGTAATCAAAATAGATATGCTGTTTCTTTATTAGGCTAAGTAGATACCTCCGATAACATGTCCTGTCAGATACTCATGTTCCTTATCGTATAATGATATGGTATATGTGCAAGCTGCAGCCTTCCTCCTGCTAGCAGTATGGTAGAGAGGCAAAGCCCTGAAAAAAAAAACATTCAAATACGAGTATGCAGTGGTTACCTACTTACTACTGATAAATAAACCACTAAACAGACGTAGGACGACCACTTTCTAAAGCTCATGAAAATCTGATTTTAGAGAATATGCTATAAAATGTGTAAGCACTTTTATTCATTGTTCACGAAAAGTAATTTGACTCACCATTTTTCTCCATGGGCCCATTCGATCAGATGGGAAAGGAATGGCGTCCCAGTAGATACTGGCATCTCTATTTTGGGGTAAAGCACTTGGACCTTTGGGTGGTATCCCTCCATGTATAATCTGTATGTAATAAGTAACAAGTATAGGTAACGACCGAAGAAAGTACCAAAAAGTAAATTGGTATTCGGTTTAGTGTTTATTTTGGGTGTGCTCGACTAGTTTCGTACCCGTACGGTGCTCTTAATCATAAGCTCATCATCGTGAGTCAAAAAGTAGGTTCCGTACGAACTTTGAACCAAATTTAATTAGGCAAAAAAACCAGATAAAAACACGTAAGTTGAAGTCACATAAAATATTGGTATTTAACTGCATTCGGTTAGATTGTAAGCCGACCTCAACATATTTTTGACTTTAGTCGAAAGTAAATCATAAATGTCTTGTTTGTTACGTACTTGCCAACGGCTTCAAGCAGCAGATATGTGTTGTCTGGGTGAGCCCGCCTAGTCAATGCTATGTTCCTACAATCAGCAGGAAGAGACCGCTTCAGGATAGCTTGCAGTAGACCATGAGGAGCCACCTCCACCAGCACCGCGTTGGAGGGTATATGTTTCAAAGTCTCTTCGAATAGCACCGGGTTCTGAGGGAAAAGGGAATACCAATGAACTCTGGAAATACAAGATATATACCTATATAGAAATATTTATTAGGACGACCCCGCTACTCTATTCCAGACCACTGCAACTCCTGTATGACAGAATCTACGTGGCAATCAATCCGAAAAGTGTCGAAATAATGAAGCTTGTTGAGTCCCAGGCGCGAGGCTAACCCAACCCAATTCCTGCTGGCTTCCCTTTGGAAATTCGGAACACAAACACTCCATCGTCATTGAATAATCACATTATAAATATTTGATACACCATAATATAAATAAAACTTTATAAATGCCTACTATTTTTTTTTTGTCTTTTTAACCCAACCAAAAAACAGTTGTGCTAAAATAACTCGTAGGCGCGTCCAGCTTATCGTGAATTAAATTTCTATAAAAAATAAACTCCGTCATGCCGTCACTTCGTTCACGTGACACTGCGGTTTCTTAGAAGCCGAGGAAGCCGATCAGCAATGAGTTAGTGCTCAGGGACACGACGCCAGCGTCACCGCCGCGCCTCTAAGCTGTGTAATGCATATGCATGCATATAATGTAATGTTGCCAGCCCGCCATACGGCCGCTGGGGATTATAGAGTGATAGTAGGCGGGCACGTAACCAGCGGCGAGGAGCGATGGCCGAGAGGTACGGCGGCGACGGTACAAATTGTTAAAATTTTATAACGTCGCCGTTTGCCGCCCCGCTCGGCCATCGCTTCTCGCTACTGCCCGCCCCCATACGGTAAAATCAAGCGGCAACGGCTAACGATAGAGACAGTAGCACCGTATGTAGATGAAAATGAGTGCATGTGAACGAGATGGAGCATCGTCTTCGATCGTTTTCGTTGAATTTCGTAATGCGTTCAGCTCAGAGTTCGTGGCTAAAGTAGTAACTGCCGCACGGGTCGATCCGTCAGATTAAGCTACGCTTGCCGGGGTTGGTCTGTGGATGGGTGACCATCTTTAGATACCGAGATTCCTCCGTGCCTCGGAAAGCACGTTAAGCCGTTGGTCCCGGTTGTCATTCGTGGATCTTTGACAGTCGTTACGGGTCGTCAGAAGCCCGAAAGTCTCACAACCAGTCTTACCAAGGGGTATTGTATTACCCAGTTACTGGGTTGTGGAGGTCAGATAGGCAGTCGCTCCATGTAAAATACTGGTAGTCAGCTGCATCCGGTAGACTGAAAGCCGACCCCAATATTGTTGGGAAAAGGCTGGGCAGATTGATTGTGCAGCTCAGAGTTCGGACATCATCATTAAATGATTGACAATGTGATGTGTGGTTGATAATTGATGTAATCACATTATAACCTTTTATTTTGTTTAAGTTAAGTAGTTTACATTACTTACAGTAAGTACGTTGCAATTTGGTATTTTAAATAGATGGTTAATTATGTTGAAATTACATAGTTAGAGTAGATTTTGAAAGTAATTAGTACGATCCGTAGGATTAGGATGGCGGCATTAATAGCTTTAGATTCTTGTTTGACAGATTATTTGCTTTGTGAGGAAACATGATTTTCATGTTTAAGTTTTGAAAACAAAAACCAATACTTAAGTAAGGCCGTGCTTTCCCAGATATGCCTGTGAATTACAAACGAAGCGAAGAGTTTTTCAAATATTTTAATGTTTCCCTTTACGATAAATATCAATGACTGACTGGGAGTTGTAAATGAAATAAAAATATGTATTGGTTTCCGTGTTTACTTTTCTCAGATTGTAGTAGTTTATAGAATAAAGGGGTTATTAACAAATAATAATATTCTGACAAATTCATCAAAAAACATGTCCAGACTGAAAAACATATTCGTAAATCGTAGCTGTTTAGATTAACGAGTTTGGGACGGTAGGAATAGAATTATATTTCGTTAATTCGCATGAACCTCATAATAGAAAAAGTAATTTAATTAAACGGTTTATTGATACCATCATTTTGTTAGATAAACAAGAAAAAGCTTTTCGCGGCCCCGATGAAAGTCCGAAGTGACGTCATGACGAGTCCTTTCCATAATTATAGAAACGATTTATTATTGCTCCGGCTTACCTCTCATAAAATCAACCATCGCCACTGCTAAAGAAATTACCTATTCTTGAACACGCAATGAAGTTAATAATAAAAAATAAAATTGGAGGTTCAGTACATAATGATGGTTCATATCAAGTAGGAGACAGAAAATAGTTAGTTCATTGGCGTAAAAGACCAATTACCACTTGATATTTTAGTGGTTTCTATGTGTATAATTATGCATTATGAGTTCTTACCAAAAGGTTGTTAGTGTGGTACTCAGCCGACGAGTACTTAGCCAGGGGCTCCTCCCATCTATCTATCGGTACCGAAGTCGAAACCCAGCGTTCACTTCGAGCCCTCGGGGTCTTTATTACTTCGCTCAAATACTTCAGCAAGCCGGGACCTGTTATTAAAATGTTTCATTTAATTAATTGAAGACTCACAGTTATATTACCTGGTTGTATAAAGTGGGTGATAGATTTTCGAACTTATAGTACGCGGGTTTTAAGTTCGCGAACTTACTCGGCTCGCCTTCGCTTGGTGACGCACGTGAAACTTACTCACACTGTATCGCGATGTTGTCGAATTTTCTGAACCAAACTAAAACTAACACAAATGTCGAAACAAAATTGCAGCTCGCTACTCGCAGCGATGACAGACGTATGAAACTACGAACATTTCAAACCTGTTGGTTCGCCGACGAACTTATTCAGCTGTTTGAAAGTACGCGTACTTAGTATGACACACGGGCGAGAAAGGTCGCCAAGCGTACTTGCTCGTGCCTCTTTAAGAATACTAGCGACCCGCCTATGCATCGCACGGGTAAAATCTAATATATGGCGACATGTCAAAACACCGAGATTTCTGTACTATATCTATGTCAATTATTAATAGATTATAGGTACACATCACTTTAACCTTCCAGAATGAATTCTGTAAATGATGGTGAAAGCCGCATCAACATCCACCGTAGTCTAGAAGAATTAAGCGGTCACACAGACTGACACGAAAAGCGACTTTGTTTTATAATATGTATAGATAAAGACATAGAATAGATATAGACGAGTAATATTGCTTACCAGCATCAGCAATATAACGCGAGTGGTAGGCGATGTTGGAGCATGGAACTTCCTTAGCGAATACGCCCTTAGCAGTCAACTCTGCGACGAATTCCTTCATGATATCTGCAGGTCCGGAAATGGTACTAGATTCAGGCCCGTTGTGACAAGCCACTTCAATCTCGGGAGGACACATTTTTGAAATCTGTGGATATAAATATGATATGAATTCTCGTGTTAAATCACGAAAAGCTTTGTTCAAAAGAAGCACAGACCTACGCAAATATTTTTGCGCAAGTAAGACTTGCACTTTTTTATTGTTGTTTTTACTGTAATCTAAGGCCCCAGCGCCGCTTAGATGAGAATCTCCTATGATCAACTACACACAACTTCAAATCCACTATTACTCAAACTCAAACTCAAACTCAAAGCGTTTATTTCAATTAAACCCTTTACGGCTCTTTTGAATTGTCAAAGAGTCAGTTAGTCAGAAAGTTGAAGCTAGTTGCCCATTCCAAAACGTAGATCTCTATGGAGAAGAACGGGCAAGAAACTCCAAGGACACTCTTTTAAATATAGAAATTACAAAATCCTGGGTACATTACTCTTGTTGATTCTATATGTGAGAACAATGTAAAAAAAAATATAAAAATCAAAAACTATTAAAAATGAGCCCTGGCAGATAAGAGATGACCAGTCTCAACTGACGGCGCCCGTTCTCGAACATGACGCGTGGATCAGCACCATCCAGCTCAACCATTTTGTAGGAAACCGAATGATCCAACACACTCGCCACCATCAGCGAGACATTAAGTGAGCATGACATACTCTCAACTACCCTGCTCTTTCAAGTCAAAATACAACACAGTAAACGACTCCATGGTTCTCACATTTACAAACATTGAAAATAAAAATGCGTCTAAGTTATACAAAACTATAGTTTGCAATGTATTTGTAACCTTTAAAGAATTTTACACCAAAAGAAAGAAAAACAATATTATCTATTGGAGTATTCAATAATTAAAATATGGTTAAATAAAAAAAATTAAAATAAACATTATGTTCGTAGTCAGAAAAAATTACAAAGGGGAAGCAACTCTACCATTTTTTTTTAACTAGTGAGCCCAAGTGGCTGTGGAGCAGGACAAGCATTTAGCCAAGTATTTTTATCTACGATATAATCATCCAACTTATAGTATGCTTGTCTACATAGTGTGCGTTTAATGCAAGTTTTAAATTTCTTCTCATTTAGTTGAAGAATATCGAGTGGTATTTTATTATAACATTTTACACAGTACCCCATAAAAGAAGTGTGTACTTTAGACAATCTGAAACGTGATTGATCTAATTTGTTCCTATTTCTTGTGTTAAAATTATGCCTGTCACTTATCTTATTATAGAGATGTAATTTTTTTCGAACATACATTATTTTTTTTATATATATACTGACAAGGTACCGTCATGATATTAATTTTCTTAAACAGTTCCCTAAGAGATTCGCGTCTGCGGAGGTTGTAGATGGCTCTAACAGCCCACTTTTGCAGAATAAATATAGAATCAATAGTTATCTGCGGCCCGTCCCCACAGCAAAATACCGTAAGACATGATTCTATGAAAGTAACTAAAATAGACCAGTCTCGCGGTCTCCACGTCTGTTAGTTGGCGGATTTTCCAAACAGCTTAAGCGGCTGAACTTAGCCGCCCTGCAAGTGATGATGTGAGGACCCCACTGTAGTTTTGAGTCAAGCGTGATTCCCAGGAAAACCGTTTTTTCGACGAATTCTAGTGCCTCCTTATTCAGTACAACGTGAAATTCACTACTTCTAACATTCGGTAAAGAGAATCTTATGCATTTAGTTTTCTTCTCATTTAATACTAAATTATTTACAGTAAACCAATTATGGACCTTTAGCATAGCGTTATTTACGTCGTCAAGCGCCTGTGCATGTCTGTTTACCTTATAAATCAGTTATGTGTCATCAGCAAATAACACCATTAGTGGTCGGTTTTTCAGTAAATGAGGTAAATCATTTATGTATACTAAAAAGAGGAATGGACCCAATATCGAGCCCTGTGGTACACCTATTTTGACTTTTAAACCCAATGAATTTACACCGTTTATTTGAACTTCCTGCAGTCTATCATTCAAATATGATTTTACTAAGTTAAGCGCAAGTTTTGCCAGTCCGTAATGCTGAAGTTTCAAGAGCAGTGTTTCGTGATTAACGCAATCAAATGCTTTGGATAGGTCGCAGAAGATACCTATTGCATCCTGTGCGTGTCCATGCGTTAACGCATGGGAAGAGGTACATATGTGTTTTAATAAAGTGACACCGGCGTCAGTTGTGCAACGTCCTTTGGTAAAACCATACTGTTGATCGTGTAAGAGGTTATTACGGTTAAAATGATTGAGTATTTGATTTAACATTACTTTTTCAAACACTTTGCTGAAAATCGGCAAAACCGATACGGGTCTATAATTATTAATGTCCTTGCTGTCCCCGGATTTGAAAAGTGGAATAACTTTACTGTATTTCATTAAATCCGAGAAGACCCCTTGATCTACACACAAATTAAATATTAAAGCTAAATAGGGTGCAATTGTCTCAGTAATTGATTGACAAACTTTAATAGACAATAGTATACATGCCCCACAGATCTTCGGTAATTTTGATCTTAAGTTGCTTAAAAGCCTTAACAACGACCACTGTAAACGACCAGCTTATGTCGTTTGAAAGGGGCGGTTTGTTGTAAGGTTTGGCACAGTAGAAAAACCACAAGCAGCTAATGTAACAAATCCACGTATATTGCACATAAAACACACACACACAATATATTTAAATACGCAACAGTAATACAGACAAAGGTTAGAGCTAGATGTAATCCGAATTTAATTGAATTTATTTAGCACGAATTTATACCTCAAGTAGCGAGATGTTTGTAGGAACGAAGTTAAAGCTCAACTGACTAAGAATCTGAGACTTTCTAAGAGAGTACTAGGCAACTACAATTGTAAAATCAGACCCGATACCTTAAGTAGATTTTTACTATAGGGCAAGTAGCGGGTACCACTTGTGCAAACACAATAATTTGCTCCTATACAACAGGGCAGTTCGCTATTCAGGGACGCGACAGAGGGTCGGGGCATAGCTGGGTATTTCCCATTTTGCTATGACGAGGGTGTTTACACGAATGAGGGAGGCAGGGTTGCGCAGGTGCAAGTTATGACATGATAATTACTTCTAGAACAATGGATTACGTAATTATAAACACAGATAGGTATTCTCATGGTTTTAAATAGGTATTCAGGTGGGAAATAGTCTAGTCAGTGTTGTAGTCATAATCAAAACATTGTATTATGACTGACAACAGAGTTATATACCTTTTATTACATAAGGACAGGTAAACAAGAGAAAATAAGGTATTTTTAGTTACCTGTAGACACGGACAAATGTCTAACACATCTTTTAGTTAAGTCGGTGCCTATAGGTACATTGGTTATTGCTAGAGACCTGATTTTGTGTCAGGAATCTTTGATTTTAATAGACTTTCTTGTTCTAACCTGTCGGATCATTCATTCGAAACATTCTATATTAGTTGACATGTTAAAACTGGGCCAAAACTTTCCAGATTTGATGCTACCTACTGGACTTCATGTCCCGACTTGATTAATATCCACACATGATTCGACTTGATACTATTTTAACATGTGCAGATGTACTTATTAACAATAATCAGTTTATTAGGTAGGTATTTAGTGTGCTTCCTTAACATTCCACCCCCTGTAAAAGGGTTCCGCCGCATTACACATGGACGGTGGGAAGCACAATTAACTTAACAATGGGCCGACGCAGGACCCCATTCATCGTTCTTACGTCAGCTACACGGATTATCCCGTCACTTCCGTGATACACATTTTTGACTATTCCTTTAGTCCACTCACTTCGGTTTTTGGTGTTATCTACGATAACCACTACGTCGTTGACACTCACATTTGGTACGTTATTTGTCCACTTTTCTCGACGTTGTAGAGTAGGTAGGTACTCCCGTAGCCACCGACGCCAGAACATGTCGGCGAGCGCGTTCACACGCCGCCACTGACAGCGGGAGTCGACGTCCTCGATGTCTCCCGGCGCGAACGGAGTGCTCCCGGACGCAGTGCCAAGGAGCAGGTGGTTCGGCGTCAGGACCACGGGCTGGTTGTGGTCATCGTAGACGTAGCTGAGAGGCCGGCTGTTTATGATGAGCTCGGCCTCTGTGAGGAGGGTGTAGAGGACCTCCTCACGTGGGGCACGCTCCCTGAGCGTGCTTCGTAGTGCGTTTTTCACCGATCGTACTAGGCGCTCCCAGCAGCCGCCCATGTGTGGGGCCGCTGGGGGATTGAAGTGCCACTCGATGCCTCGGTGGATGGCGTCAGCCCTGATCTGACCTTGATCCAGGTCTCTCAGGGCCGCTCGCAGCTCGGTGTTCGCTCCGACGAAGTTGGTCCCCTGGTCGGAGTACATATGCGCCGGTTGCCCGCGGCGCGCAATGAGCCGCCGCAGGGCGAGTATGGCGGAATCGGCGCTCAATGAAGCGGCCAATTCTAGGTGGACAGCGCGCGTGGTGAGGCAGGTGAACAGAGCACCCCACCTCTTCTCGCGGCGTCGCCCGATGGTCACCTCCATCGGGCCGAAGTAGTCGACGCCCACTCGGACGAAGGCTCGTCTGGACGACTCCACCCTAGCAGGTGGGAGATCACCCATCTTGGGTGGCGCTGGTCTGGCTCTACATATTCTACAAACCTGACAGCTGGCTACCACCGTTTTTACAGAGGTTCTTACCTTGGTGATCCAGTACTTCTCTCTCAAATTGTTCACGACGGTCTCGTGGTTGGCGTGTAAGGCCATAGCGTGATAAAAGGCAATTATCTTACGCGTCAGAGGGTGGCGTCCATCCAAAATAATAGGATGCTTTTCGTTGAAAGTGAGCGCCTCACAGGCACTCAGACGCCCTCTTACACGTAGTAGACCGTCATCCGTAATCATCGGATCGAGAGCCTTTATACTGCTGTCCTTGGGGACTGGCAGTCCCTTTATTATGGCGATCCTCTCCTTCTGGAAGCTGTCGTCCTGGCACAACCTTACGAGATGGTCGTGAGCTTCTTCGAGGTCGCGTCGCTGTAGTTCTCCTGTTGACCGACGCTTGCGACATCGACCGACAAAGATGAGTACCTGTGCCATGACGCGTTGTATACGCGCCCACGACGAGTAGCGCTCATAGTTGAGTAGGGGTGTCGGCGTCGCTGCTGTAGTGTGGACCCGCTGGATGCGCTCCAAGTCCATCTCCGTTGACTCGGGCTCTCGACACACCGGCCACCGCTCCTGTGGATCACATAAAAACGCGGGGCCGCACAGCCACGCCGCATGGTTCTCGGGCCAGGACGACCTGGTCGCTTTGTCCGCAGGGTTGTCCTCGGAGGGAACCCAGCGCCAGTTGCCTCGGTTCGTTAATTTATCTATTTCGGCGAGTCTATGCGAAACAAATCTTTGGAATTCCTGTGCGTCCGAGTTAATCCATTTTAACACCGTTCTACTGTCGGTCCAGTAAAATTTATTTTTAATTTTTAGCCCCAACTCTTTTTCGGCAGTAGCTGCGAGTCGGCCGGCTAACAAGGCCGCTTGTAATTCGAGCCTCGGGATTGACACTACTTTCTGTGGGGCTACACGAGCCTTACCTAAGATCATTACCGATACTTTCTTACCATCTCGGTAGCCTACTAAGTACGCGACCGCTGCGTATGCTTGTTCGCTTGCGTCGCCAAATGCGTGTATTTCTAGATCCCTGTCTAGATCTAGGCCATACCACCTTGGTATTTTGATCTCTTCCAGGTGATGTAGGTTATTGAGCCAAGCGAACCACGTCTTGGCATCCCTTTCTTGTAAGGGTTCGTCCCATTGGATCCCCGATTTCCATATCTTCTGCATCAATATGCGTGACTGTATCACGCAAGGATACAGGAACCCGAGTGGGTCATAAATGGACATTATGACGCTTAGAAATTGCCTTTTAGTAGGCACTAGGCTACCGTTTATTATTTCTTTCGGTAACCTTTTAAAAGATAGATCAAAAGCTAAGTTGTCATCTTTAGGTGCCCACATTAGTCCTAGCGTACGTTCTGTGACGTCTATTCCCTTCTCTAGGGCTACCCTATCTGGCATATCTGTATGCAGCCTATCCCTAAGCTCTGGTGAGTTAGTGACCCACCCCCGGATTACAAACCCGCCGGAGGCGTGTATCATGGTCACTTGCTCAATCAGCTGATTAGCTTGATCCTCGGACCAGGCACTATCTAGGTAATCGTCCATATAGTGCCGGGTCTTTATCGCTTCCACCGCCTGAGGATACTGATCACCGAACTCACTGGCATTTTTGTTTAAAATGTATATTGCAGTGGTTGGTGATGACGTTGCCCCGAATATTAATGAGTTCATCGCGTATACGGTCGGTTCAACCGTTTGATTCGTGCCTCTCCACAAAAACAACTGGGCACTTTGGTCTTCCGGTCGTATTTTAACACGCATGAACATGTCGGCTATGTCGCCAGAGAAAGCTATAGGTCCTAGGCGAAATTTCATTAAAATTCCGGGCAAAGAATTTAATAGGTCAGGTCCGGTCAAAAGGTTATTGTTCAAACAAGTTCCGTGAGACGTAGCGGCCGCGTCGAAAACTAATCTAAGTTTCCCTGGTTTGTTGGGATTTACGACTCCAAAGTGGGGTAAGTACCACATGGAGGTACCTTCCAAAATCCCATCTACCTTTCGAGCGTATCCTTCCTCTAATAACCTGTCAATTTGCTTAGAATACGCCTCTGCGAAGCGGGTGTCTCTACTCATCCGTTTCTCAATGCTGTACAACCTTTGTCGGGCCTGATCGTAATTGTTAGGTAACTCTACGTTATCGTGTTTCCATAATAAACCTACTTCCCATTGTGATTTATTTGGTACGCGGTGGCTGGTTTTATTCAGTATTTCTAACGCCCTTTCATCTGATTGGTTCTTACGTACGTTCTCAGAAATACCTATCGCTTCTAGCTCGAATTGTGATTTAACTAGGTCATGTAGGTCAGGCAGGGAAACTGCCGCACAGTTAATTTGTTCGCTTTTTAAATCGTTATGGTCGAACGGACCGTGTATGACCCACCCTAACTTAGTAAGGGAGGCAACTGGTTTACCGGATTTGCCTTGTCGGACGTCACGGCCCACGAGTAGCTGCCAATTGTCCTGCCCGATCAATACCAGCGGTTTGGCGCCCCTCATTTCCACGCATCCCAGGTCGCGGAGGTGGGCATTGTCGTTAAGCATGGCGGTAGAGACGGTTTGAGAAGGCAAATTTAAATCACGTATAGTGCGACATTTAATGTTGTGGCACTGTCCGTTTGGCCCTTTGACCTTTACTTCGACCGCTCGCGACGTTGGGTCGGTGATTTCGTGACCGCCCGCTGTCTTTAATGAAAGGGGTATACTCGGGCCCTCTAAACCAGTAGCAATGGTCTTATCTATTAAGGAGACGGTCGCTCCGTCATCCAATAATGCGTAACAATGACTATTGTTGTCTTTGTCATGACACAATTCTATTGGGATTATTTTTAACAATGCCGAAGCATGCCATTCACCGATGTTTGTTACGGTTTCGGGCTTATCTACCTGCTTATCGCTCGCATTGTTTTGCTTATCGGCGTGCAATAATAGGTGGTGGGAATAACCGCATTTTTTGCATTTATCGGCGCGGCAAAACCTTTTGTTGTGTTTGTTTACTATACATTTGAAACACGTGTTTAATTCTTTTACGATGTTCCATCGCTGTTGAACTGTCATTTTATTAAAGGTGTCGCATTTTTCTATAGTATGTTCACCTTGACATATGATACATTTCTTAGGTACCGAGCTGCTAGACTCATCACTCTGTGTATTTATCTTATGAGTCAGCTGTGGCCTACTGAATAGTTGACGCGCGGTATTCATGGGTCGTTGACCGAAGACTTGTTTCTGTTGCCTAATTGGGGTTTTAGAAGCACTGTTTTCTATTATAGATGGCTGTAAATAATACGACGTTGTACGCGCTAGTTGTATCAAAAAGTGCGACAAGTATTCTAGGTTGGGTGAGACTCTTAGGTCGACGCCCTGGACATCGTCTAACCCCATGGCAAAGTCCCCGTACTGCGCGCGATGTATAGGAGTTAGCTTGTTTAATAGCTCGCTAACTAGTTGCGGGTTGTTAAGATAGCCGTCAGCTTTAATATTTTTAAGTAGGGCTACTACATTTCGCACGGTTGACGAGAACTTTCTGAGCTCGCGGCCGCTCTCCGTTATTCTAGGTAGGTCCCTAATCTTTTGTAACGCGCTTTGTAATATTAGAGTCGGGTGACCATATTCTCGATCGAGCGCGTTCATTATGTCGTTAGGGTCCGTACCTGAACTTAATAAATCCTCCACTGAGGTTCTAGCTTCGCCGTGTAAAGACGTTCTAAGCCGGGCTAAGTTCTCGTGAACTTGATAACTGTACTGCCGAGTGGTATCCCAGTACATATTTTTGTAACATATCCACTCGGATGGGTCACCACTAAAATGTGGTAATTCGTACGCCTGTCGCGGTACCGGTCGCGGTCTCCCCATACTGGTTATTGCCTCTGCCAGCCTATCTAACGCGTGTTCCTTTTCAACCGAAGACTCCCGCCGTCTTTCTTTAACATCATCTCCGTACTTCAACTGCCGCTGTGAATCCAACTCGGGTATCGAAACGCGAGGTCCACTTGCGGCCGGAGTGGTAAAGACGGGGTTATTGGTCGGTAATCGGGACGTAACTCTCTCGGTAGGCATCGGTGTATACGTCCGTGCTTTAGGTATCGTACTCGAATACGGTACCGGCACGGTTGTACCTAGTATGTGCGACACATTATTACGGTATGTAGTCGGATCAAGCGTACTTACGGTTTGTGAATAACTCACGGTAGGGATCCGGGGCGCGGCCACATCCATGGGCCTGCGCTACGCAGACGGGGTACACAACACTGCATCCGGTTGACACAACACTGTACTCGATTGCCGTAAAACACTAACTGGATTACGCAACACTGTTTCCTGTTGGCCAACTTGCGGCGTCGTGTCGATCCACTGCTCCACTCGCTGTGCTGTACCCACGTCTGACTTGGAGGCGTCGTCGTCGCTCTCGGTAGCTGCCTCTATCTCGGCAATGTCGGCCTCCACTCTTTTCTTGAGAAGGTTTTCCCTTTCCTTAAGGAGGTTTTCCTTTTCCTTGTGGAGGTTCTCATTTAACTGGACTCGTTCCTTGTGGGCCTCTACTCTTTCTTTGATTAGGCTTTCATTTAGGACGATTCTTTCCTTTTGGAGCTCGATTAGTTCCTTTTCGGCTTCGTATTCGATTCTTTTTCGTAAGAAATCGACACTCTTGCGGCTACTTCTGGATGACGCTCTGCTGGTCGATTTCCGGCGATCCCTTGGTGTCCGTGCTCCTAGGTGTCCCTCTGACGTGCTTAAATCGCTGTAGTCGATTACTCGGCCACCCGTCAGAGGAATGTTGAGTGCAGACGTTGATGCCATGGTCGGCGCCACAGACGGCGAACCTGGTCCCCTATCGGACTGCAACCCGGTGTCCGTTGTGATGTCATCCTTACGTGCGTTTTGCTCTTCGGCTAGCTTCCTTAGCTTGCTGCGTGTTGTGATGGAGCCCTGCTGACTCATGGTTACTTGGAACCTTATCCGGCTTTCGAAGGACCAAAATGTAAACGACCAGCTTATGTCGTTTGAAAGGGGCGGTTTGTTGTAAGGTTTGGCACAGTAGAAAAACCACAAGCAGCTAATGTAACAAATCCACGTATATTGCACATAAAACACACACACACAATATATTTAAATACGCAACAGTAATACAGACAAAGGTTAGAGCTAGATGTAATCCGAATTTAATTGAATTTATTTAGCACGAATTTATACCTCAAGTAGCGAGATGTTTGTAGGAACGAAGTTAAAGCTCAACTGACTAAGAATCTGAGACTTTCTAAGAGAGTACTAGGCAACTACAATTGTAAAATCAGACCCGATACCTTAAGTAGATTTTTACTATAGGGCAAGTAGCGGGTACCACTTGTGCAAACACAATAATTTGCTCCTATACAACAGGGCAGTTCGCTATTCAGGGACGCGACAGAGGGTCGGGGCATAGCTGGGTATTTCCCATTTTGCTATGACGAGGGTGTTTACACGAATGAGGGAGGCAGGGTTGCGCAGGTGCAAGTTATGACATGATAATTACTTCTAGAACAATGGATTACGTAATTATAAACACAGATAGGTATTCTCATGGTTTTAAATAGGTATTCAGGTGGGAAATAGTCTAGTCAGTGTTGTAGTCATAATCAAAACATTGTATTATGACTGACAACAGAGTTATATACCTTTTATTACATAAGGACAGGTAAACAAGAGAAAATAAGGTATTTTTAGTTACCTGTAGACACGGACAAATGTCTAACACATCTTTTAGTTAAGTCGGTGCCTATAGGTACATTGGTTATTGCTAGAGACCTGATTTTGTGTCAGGAATCTTTGATTTTAATAGACTTTCTTGTTCTAACCTGTCGGATCATTCATTCGAAACATTCTATATTAGTTGACATGTTAAAACTGGGCCAAAACTTTCCAGATTTGATGCTACCTACTGGACTTCATGTCCCGACTTGATTAATATCCACACATGATTCGACTTGATACTATTTTAACATGTGCAGATGTACTTATTAACAATAATCAGTTTATTAGGTAGGTATTTAGTGTGCTTCCTTAACAACCACAGGGTTTATATGATTAAATTTAAATTCTAAAGACAGGCTGAAACATTCGCTCTTAATAAATCAATAGCATGTAAGGGGGAGGAATTTAAAGTTACCTGTTCATATCCCAGACCAATAGCAGCCATGGATCCTCGAATAAATGGAGTCTGCACCGATACCAGGCCGCGGCTGTACGCCGACAGTATCATCTCTTCTGCCGTCAAACAGCCGTCGGCGTACGCGCATCCCAGCTCGCCCACACTATGACCTGTAAAACAGTTATTATGAAATGGGCTTTACTTTAAAGGTTTGTTCAGGAGTCTATAACAGAAATTATAATAATATTATAATTATATTTCGTTGGAGGAGGGCATCGTAGTACCAATGGGTATTTGTACTGAATGATGCTGTGACTGAACTGAAATGAGGATGATAGAAATGTTGTGAGTATTACCGATAATGCCATCAGGCACCAATCCGAGTTCCCGAAGCACATCAGTGAGTCCTATTTGAACAGCAGCTATTCCAACAAACGAGTGAAGAATGTTGTCAAATATTGTCTTATCGGGCGATGTAATTATATGGACAATATCGATTCCTTTTGGTTCCAAAGTTTGTCGGCACCTGCAATACAGACATATTTGTTAAAATATTGGATTATTTAAGTTGACAGAAATTTTTATTTAGAAAGGCCTTTTGCAAAAAAAAAATCTCTTTTGGAAGAAAGAAAAATCTGCCTAGAGACAATCAGTTAAAGGTTAGGTTAGGTTATTATATTATAATTATTAATTTACCGTTCAATAGCAGCAGCGAAGATCGGTATGCGCATGAGTTCCGCGCCCATACCAGCCCACTGCGAACCCATCCCGCTGTACACGAACCACAGCGGCCGCCGAGCGTCGTCGAAGTACTCAGCCTTCTCACATAGACTCACTGTCTTTTGTTCTTCGTCCGTCTCTAGAATGATGAAGCAAAACAGATGTCAAGTTGGTTTTCGCAAAGGCAATGCATGCGGCTATGTAAGCAAACTAAAGAGGCAATTGGCCAGCCATATTGGCCAGAGAACTGATAAAGAAAACGTGTCCTTAAGCGGAAACTGTGAATTGGCAAAAGAAGGGAACGCCCTCAGGCTAGATGGAGCGACGATCTTTTCATGTGGCTGGAAGCAGCTGAAAGAACGTGACCGTGGATCGAGTGAACTGGCTTATGAGTAGAGTGACCTATGTAGACTGCTATAAATTATAGACTGATGATGATGAAGTATACTTTTATGTATGATAATTTATGCAGATTTTCATCACACTTACTTAAAATGATAAATCCTCTGCCCAAATGTCCAGAAATGCTCGTCTGGTGAATGTTGTGTAACAAAGCTAACTCCTCGGGATCTATCGGGCGTGACTTTAAGTTCTCAAATATTTTTTGTAAAGTAGTGTCCTGTCTCGCAGATATAGTTACGAGATGCGCAATACTACTATTGTAGCGTGACAGATCCTGGAACAATGGAAAATGTTTCACGGTAAAATATAATCAAGTGTTATCAAACATTTTGTAGCAAGCATCAGCAAAATTACATGGTAATGGCCGATGGAGTTACCGAATGGTGGCCAAGGTCGGTTCTAATATAATTAATAATAGCGTCCACTTTATCAAATTTAATATTATTCGTTAACTATCTATCTTAGAAAATCTAGTTTTATAATATTATAGCCAAATAGTTGCTCTATAGACTTATAGAGTAACTACATATTTGGGTTAAAAAGAAGACAACAATAAGTTTATTAGAAGTTTATTTTCAATAGTCATTGAAAATATAATATTTTCTTTTTAGTTTAGCTACTAATAAACTTATTGTCGTCTTCTTTTTGAATGGTTAACGAAAACCTAGATCAGGCAGGTCTTAATTACAGTTGAAATTAAACATTACTTGATTGTAATTAATGTAACTCATTATTAGTTGAATATTTTTTATTTGATTTTATTTATGTTTTATAGGAACCTGGGAAGTCGGAAAACACGTTGGATGGATTATATTATATGATATTGTCAGTTTCAAGCAGAAACAAAAGGTGAATAGTACATAATTATTGTTATTGATTTTCAGTATCGATTTATCCCGGACTGAGATGAGAATGAACATAAAAGCAAGCAAATAATTGCATAATATCGCGTTGTGAGTACCTTGGGTTTATAGTGTCCGTGCAGCAGCACGTGAGAGTTGACGCCGGTGACGGACATGCCGTTGACGGCGACGTAGGAGCGACGGAAGCTCTGATGCTCAGTAACGATGCGCATGCGCCCCTCGCTTATAGCTACCACGTCCTGCCGCGGATTGTTGCAGTGCAGGTTGGCGGCTATCTCACCGCGATGGTAGCCTAGTAATACCTGTTGATATCGAATAAAAACTGAATAACTAGATCAGCGAACCAATAGATCTCTTCTTCGTAATTAGAATTATTGGGATGAGACACCAAGAAAAAACTAACTCGTTTGTGTAATAAATAAAAAACCGGCCAAGTGTGAGTCGGACTCGCGCACCGAGGGTTCCGTACAAACCTATAGGTATTTACGAAACCCTCGGTGCCACCACCAACCACAAGCCAACCAAAAGTTCACCCATCACGACAATCGATTCATAGTTATGGTATTTTTATTGCAAAATGAAATCCATAACATTACAATATGGAAAGCTGGAGGAGCATAAATTATAGACAAAGGTCTCTTTATCGTTTCAATAATCCTTTATTTTATAATTTTATATTTTATTTCCTTTAATCCTTTTTTTTTCACATATCAGAACTAGCCTTGCAGCAGGCTTGCAAGTCTGCTGATGAATGATGGCAATTTTTTTTTATCAAAGTTTTTTAGTCATTATTTAGAAATCTGGTACAAAAATACTAATTAAGTATTAAATTTGAACCAGATCTGTAATTGGTGACTGAAAAAGGTATGAACATTGAAGTTCGGAAAAAACGTTATCTATAGTTGTACTACTTCGTGTAGTGCTAGTGTTTATTAACGGAAACGGATGTTTATGGATGAAAAATATGTGGAAATTTCATTTTGGGGAGTAATTCTAAAATCGATATTGAAGATAGAGATAAGTCGCGGTCATTGCGGTAGCTACAATTATGTTTATAATCACAATTTAAATTTAGGTTTTGATTCCCTTGCGAGTAGTTGCGAGTTTCAAAATACGCGTATTGCGTATTTGCGTTGACATAGATTTTTTTTTTCACTGCTAAGGCCAATCAGACCTAAGTATTTGATATGAGTTTCAACCTTTCAGTAAGCGTTCTTAAATACTAAAAAAACTAAAAAAAAAATGTGACGTAACAAAAAATTTAAGGTTTTCGGAATTTTCCCTTTATATGTGTGTAAGATAGGTCGACTGGAAGTACCCTTTTGGTTTTGATTCCCTTGCGAGTAGTTGCGAGTTTGAAAATATTCAGCTTAAATTGCTGTTTCTTTTGATTGCGTTGACATAGATTCTATGTTTGATTTTGTTACAGCTTAAAGGTATTATAGACTTGAGTATTTGATATGAGTTTTAATTTAATACCTCTAGGCGTTCATGACGAAAGGGGTAGTAAGTTTAAAAAAAAATAAACATATTTTTATTATATGATGTAACTAAAAATTTACAATTTTCGCAAATTTTTCCTTTATTTGTGCTATAAGACGTTGCTTCGTACCAAATTTTAAGACTCTGAGCTCACGGTAACCTATAGGTAGGCGAGTGTCGAACATTTGCGGCATAAACGGCTGTATCTTTTGATTGCGTTGGCTTAGATTTTTTTTTCACGGCTATAAGGAACAGTGGACCTAAGTATTTGATATAAATTCCCCCTTGATACCTCCACGCGTTCCAGAGAAAAAGGGTCTTGACTGACAGAAAGACGGACGGACAACAAAGTGATCCTATAATTTTTAGGGTTCCGTACCTCGAAAGGAAAAAACGGAACCCTAAAAATTATTAAAAATAAATTAGTGTGCTCCTGAATACTGTGTGCAGTGATAACAATATGTATATGTACATAAACCTTCCCGAATAAATTATCTAAATGATGGTAAAAAACGCATCAATTTTATTCGTGGCGTAAAGCCATGAAAGCGACTTTAAATTATAATATTATGTTAAGATGATAATAACGATGACCCCAATAAAAAGTTTACCTTCGTGATAGCGGATATACCCGATGCAGCTTCTCCATATCCAATGTTGGAAATGACGCTGCCAACTAAAAGTGTGTCTTCTTTTCCCTTACAGAACACCCTTTCAATGGCATCCAGTTCTGCTTTGTCAGCATCAAGCGTACCTGTAACATGTATATTACACACATGTATATTTTTTTTAAAGTTCTTAATTTAGCCTACTGCAGCATTGAGACAGCTGCTGAGAAAAGGCCTCCCCCAAATCCTTCCAAACATTATTTTCCAGTGCCATCTCCACCCAACCCTTGCGGTACGCGTCTAGGTCGTCTCCATCCATCCTCAGGCACTCACCGTGTGGAAATTGTTGACATGACCCGCCCAGTGCCATTTTAGCTTGGCGGCCTTTTTGCCTACGTCTAAGATTCAGTGGTCCGTCGTTTTGGAGCATAGCGTGGTATTTCGTATTCTGTCAGTTCGTTTCACGCCCAAAATGATGAGCTCCACTGCTCTTTGGCAAACCCCAAGGCGAAACTTTTGCGACTCGGTGAGCGACCAGGTCGGCAGAATACACATAATTAAAGATAAGTTTTCGCTTCAGGGAGAACGGTAGATCGCCCTTCATAGCGTCTTCATGGACCAGTAGCTTTTCGAGCCATTTTCGATGCGGCGATCAATTTCCTTTTCTTGCCTATTTTCAAAACAAACTAACTGGTCCATGTAGATGTATCTACTCATCGACATAATGTATTTCCTGCCCATTTACCTCGACGCTACGCTTAGTGCTGTTGGTCATGGCGTATGTTGAAGACCGATTCATCACGCGTCCAACCTTGAGGCTTGCCGTGCTTAGGTCTTGAAGCATAGTCCAGTGATATCCTTCCTTTCCTTGAAGTGTAGTTCCAGAGCAATGGGGGTAAAAAGGACTATGTCGTCGGAAAATTGGAGGTAGTAGGTACTCGTTACAATTACTATTATTTTTACAAAAATAGTGTTTGTTAATGCCTTTGTGGCAGCCCGAAGCTGGATTTGTGCAGATTTCATAGAAATAGGCTTCGTAATATATGGGATTTAAAAAAATCTAGAGTAATCCAAGTGTAATATATGTATAAATCTCCATCATTTACTTCTATAGACGTGATCTAATGTTTCTTTTATAAACTATCAAGTCAAAAATTACCTGAACCAAAAGCTTCGACGTATTCCACAGCATGCGGTGGGACCCTCGCGTCCTCATAGAATTTGGTCAAAAAGTTAACAGTCTTGTCAGGATTCCTGAAGTAACCGTACTGAGGCCCCGTTTCTCCCGTTATTAAGCCGGTATATTCCGTCTTCGCGTGCATTAAATCTGCGTAGATCCTGTAGATTACACAAAAAATAAGAATTATCTTTGAGAAAAAGGTTTTTGTAACAAGTAGATGGAAGCACCTATATTTATATTATTTTATTGAAAGCAAGTACGGTATTCATTTACTTAGATCAGAAACAGGGATCGTCAAGATGCCGTTGCGAAAAAGGGATAGTGCAAGCTTTCATGTATAGCTCCGTCTCTTTTGCGCACTGTCAAATGGTGGCATTAATTTAAAAAATCTAAATTCTAAATATTTTATTTCACATAAAACTACATGGGCACTTATGAAACATCAGAAGCGAGGTGCACGGTTTCCATTGGTCGTTTCCTATGGAGAAGAGCAAGAAAGTTACTTCTTTAAAAATAATTGGCTTTTACAATATTTTCATATAACAGTGTTAATAGACATGGGAGGAAAGTGAAGGTATTTCAAGAAGTACCAGGTTCTTAACAAAATAGAAGATATTCAACAAATCTACAGTCCACTAAACCTACAGCGTTCTCAAATTCAAAAAATAGAAAAAAAAATGAAAATTAAAGATAAAATTAATTAATAATAATAGAAACATAATTAAACGAAATTACATGATTGCTATTACAACTGTCACAAATCTGAATAATTGTCATGTCCATAAAAGCCACTAATAAAGAGTGGAAATTAAACTGTAGTTATATAATATCAAATAATAGGATGGTTATGTCAAGGAAGAATGTAAAAAATAACATGATTTGGGAGCAGTTAGTAGTTTAATTCTATATTTTTAAGTAAATAATCTATAAACTAGAAGAAATTATAATATAGTCTACCGTAACAAAAAAGATTTCGAATTTTCAAACTGATCGCAAACTTTTTTGATGTGTGTACATCAGCTGCCGATCCCTGCAGCAGAACGCCATAAGACATAAATAATACTGTGGAAATAAGCAAAGTATACTAACCTATTTCACTAGAGACCCCGAGAACATTAACGTTAACCCCTATTCAAGTTTACTTTTTGCTGTCTGTATGATAGATACCGCAGTTTATATTGGGGTCTTGTGAATCAAAAGTAGCTGGTGAAAGATTGCTAAGAAGATTGTTATTAAAAAAACTTTTTTTTTTTAGTAAGATGTCTTATCTGAATAGTTGTATCTAAACGTATTTTTTTTATCTAATTCAAAGAATATAAGTTGACCTGTATGATCAGACCTGACGCCACTAATTAGGGATTAGTCTATTATTTTATCATTAGTAAATACATTGTTTATGCATATAGCTGACGTTGCTGTTATGCTAGTTGCTACATTAAATATACCTTTTAAATTGAAAGATTTAAACAATGAGATAAACTCACATTTTCCGGTGAATTTACTAATAGATCAATATTTAAGTCAACACAAACCGTTTTATCATCTCAAAAAAAATATATTATTAGTTCTTCCATTATGATAAAAAATGTTGACAAGTTTGGGACTGGTGGTTTATAAACACATATGAAAGTATGGCCTTAAATCTTTACATGCTACACACACACATAAGCGATCAACACAGTAAGCAGTGATATCCTTCCTTTCCTTATATCTGAAACAACTATTACATAATATCAAGGTACACCCCCTAATAAAGACCTGTTGTACGCACTGGCAACTGAAAAAATATATACATTGAACAAAATCCAATTTGGTTTTAACCAGGTTTCACAAATACATAAGATATCCATTATTTATCTATTAACATTTCCACGTCTAGGAATTTGCCATAGAAGCGATTAATATTTTGGTGATATAGTAAAATATTCTTATTATGCTTCTCTTTTGTTACAGTATTATTAGAAGTACTAGATAAATGTGGATCGAAGGACTGATTTTTCCCACTCTTACGCAAAATACGCGCTTTGACGTGAAGTTGCGGAAACCAGGCCGTATTACCTAAGTACTAGATAATACTGTTTGATCACTTAATCTAATCTCAGTTAAAACATTAATAACTGCCTGTATATTGTAGGCTAATAAAGAGTAGCTAATACATGTCAGATTTTATTAGGTAAAAACATATGCTCCTGAGTCAACACAAAATTGTTAGTATCAAAATACAATTAACGGTCACCATGACGATATGCCAAAATATTCATAAGGTTATTTAAGCTAAAAATGTAGTTTTAATCTTGCTCATATAATTTATCAGAATATGGCAATGCACATAAGATTAATTTACCTAATTATAATTTACGTAGGGTATCAATACCATTAACTGTGTCCCTTTTTGTGATGCTCAGACTGTTACCAATTTAAAAAACTACAGTAGTCTACAGTCATGCACATTCATTGGTGTATATTATATTTTATGAACAAGCTCATTAAAGTGCAGGTTATGATAACATCAGTGAACTATATGATCCAAAACCTGCTCAAATCATCTCAATAGACCAAAAGATTACTTTGAGTGGGGTTGACAATATCTAAATCTAAAGTATGAGTTAAAATGGGTAAACCTGTAGGAACAACATGCTGTGACATGAGAGGTGGCGGAGTGGGAGCATAACTACAGGTGAGATTGTTTGTCAGTGACTCACACCTCACTGTATTGCATTTCCAAGTCCATCAACTCACAGGCCCCTTGCAAGCGCTCACTTAACATTTGTTGGCTATACTCATACTTACAAAAGATGTCCTTTAGTGAATTTTCCCTGCTCAGTAATTCCTTCTGAATGTTCTTTATGTCAACATCATACATTTGTCTGCTAGTTTCCAACTTATCATTACATGCATTTAATTGGGTTTGTACGTTGATACACTCTTTCCTAAGATTAATGTTATACTTATAATCATTATGTGTTTTCAAGAGTTTCTTGTATTTTTTAATATTTCTAGTGATTTGAATATATTTCTTAATTTTAATATGACTTAACTAGTCATAATAAAATTATTGGATGGGACATTTAGATAAGGTAACTTTAACTAATACTTCATAAAACTCACCTCAGTGCATCTTTAGCCTTCTGCAGAAACAGAACGTTAACGGCTTCTGATTTGACTAAGCCATTGGCATTCTGATCAAATGACTTCGTTTTACCATCCATCGCCTGGGTTATGATCCTGCACATAAAAAACGAAAATCAGTATTTTCAAAAACTGCAGTGCTACTCGATTTTATGGGCCACGTCGATGACGAAAATCCAATGGATGGTATGTTTATAAAATATAAGAATATTATCAGAATCATTTTCATAAATATCTGTTCACCTTCCGTAGTGCACAGACGACTGTGGATGCAAACACAAGTAACAGCCTCCAACGACGGCTGCCTCGCATTCACCTCGACTCATAGCGAGGTATGCCTGTTCCAGCGCCGCGGCCGAACTGCAGCACGACTCATCGATCGCCATCGAAGGACCCTTCGCGTTCAGCCAATAGGAAATGCGGTTGGCGAACATTGACTTACAGCATCTAAAAATAAAATATATTAAGACCAATGGCATACAGGCACGCTGTATTATGCAGTCGACTAATCTAGTGGAGATTCCACTAGAGTGATAGCAAGAGCGACACCAGGAGTCCAGGGATCGATCTTTGGGTCCGAAAAACTGCTATTAAGTTTCTCTAACAGGAATCTCGAATTATGCGGGGTAATTGGGTAATACACTCACATTGACAATGCCTTACGTTTTCACTGTTCAACAACATTGGTTACGTTATGTATGTTGTTGAGCAGACGAATATTTCGAACGTATGAATCAATGGATTAGGAATTTCCTTTAAAATCCTTTGGATTGTGATTCCTTCCTTCCTTCTTCGTGTGGTTAGTGAATAACCTGTGTCAGGGTTTTTATGCCGCCCATGGGACTCTTACTTGACTTCATAAGCTGTGGAGAAATATCTCTCAGGCATTGTGATTAGAAGCGTGTTACGCAATTGAGATGCTGGTTTGGTGCTCACCGCGGTTAATGTTAAAGGCAATCGTCAACTTACCCCTACTACATGGTAATTTTCATATCACTTGTACTCACATAACTTGAGAAATGTGGATGTCCCTGCAATATATATAATTAAGGAAAAAAATATTTCTTACCCAGTTATACCCAAGCCTGATCTAGAGGCAGCGGTATAGAAGACCACTTTTTCAGCTTCAGAGAAACAGCTTCCGACGAACACACCTACTTTTTTACCAGATAAGTGCTCAGGATTCACTCCTATAGACAACAAAAATATGAAGTTATTTAGTAGAACATGATTTATTAATAGCTAGTCTTTTCATTATCATCTGCCTGGTCTTTTCGCAACTATGTCGGGTGACCCATAGACCCCATAGTTGCGAAAAGACTTCCAGTCTAACTGGATGCAGCTGATAACCCATAGTAAGACTGATTGTCAGACTTTCAGGCTATTAGCCTGGCTTAATGGCTAATCTTTTTAACAGAATTTTTTAAAAGGAGGAGGTTATCAATTCGCTAGTTTATTTTATTTTTTATGTATGTTACCTACTCCGTCTTTTATGAACCGATTTTGAGTTTTTATTTGAAGGAATATACTTCCCGATTGGTCCCATTTTTATCAACATTCAGTTCTGATGATGGAATCCATGAGGAATGAGGGAAGTCCTCGAATATTAAAGGCATACACATAGCGATTTTAGTATTTTCAGCAACAAGTTAAGCATTTGCATTCAGAAAGTATATTTTAGTGAAGGAGAACTGATGAAGAAGACCACAGATGGCCATCGGAATTCCTCAATGGTAAGTATTTCACGGGTGGCGCCATTTATAAACCGATTTGGAAAAAAAAAACTGATTTGGAAGGATATACTTCCAGATTGGTCCCATTTTTATCAAAATTCAGTTCTGATGATGGAATCCATGATGAATTGAGGGAACTCCTCAAATATTATTGGCACATATCGATTTATGTATTTTCAGCAACAAGTTAAGCATTTGCATTCCGAAAGTATCAATTAGTGAAGTGGAACTGATGAAGACGACCACAGATGGCAACCGAAACTACTCAATGATAAGTATTTCACGGATGGATAAGATATCTCGATTAAGATAGTTAAGCGACTAAGGAGCACATTTAAATAAATAATTCTGATGACCATCAAACTGATCTGAAGATAAAGCCGAAGGATGGCACCGGAACTCCGTCATAAAACAATGTATCTAGCCGTGTTTGAGCTTATTGGAATTGCCATGAGATTTACTCTGGCTATAAATGCTTTTAATGTTAATATCCCGGCATCAAATTGAGTCGTATGTTATGTGTGGCCTTGATTGTCAAAAGACAGATTTCGTAGCCTCATTATTTCCGTCCAAATCTGAATAAAACTATGCCTTCCAAACTTCTGACATGACTAAGCGCGACGTATATTTGCCCTTTTGCATTTTTTTTACGAAGGTATCACAGCTCTTTGACTCACTCTTTAATTCACTTTGACTTTGACTTCGATGGTGGGCTTGTAATTTATGGACTGTGACCGCCCAGTTTAATATTCTAATATTAATCTGGGTGGTCTGCCTAGAGGCAGCATACGATGCTTCACTTCTCTGTAACCCCTTGCCGCCTGGAACGTAGTGCTTATTGGTGGTATGGGTATCACTTTGAGAACTTTAAATTCGTATATATTTTTATTGGAAGAGAGGATTGCAATGAAACAAAGTTACTATTATTAACTAAAAGTTACATCGTAATTATATTCCATTTACAATTTTAATAGCACTCTAATTAAAGTTCAAAAATGTTATTTCCGTTAAATTGTATGTAGAATAATGTATTCTCATAGATCATTTTGGGCCAATAGATGTCATTGAGATGCAAAAAAAAAATGTAACGCCCTTTCTACACTTTCAAGCCAGTTTCGAAAAATTTATGATTCCATCTTTATTATTACCTAAATAAGTTTATACCACGTTTTCTAAACCAAATGATTAAGATCTTTCATACAAACTGTATCCTCCCTTTCCACCCACAAAGAGGTTAATTTAAATCATTCCACTTTGTGCCACCAAGTCGGCCCACTGGTGGGCAAATGCATTCTTCCCCACTAAGGTTGGCACCTTAGAATTTGTGTAGGTAAGGTATGAAAAGAAAGAAATTTATATCTAAGTAAAATGTTACTGGGGTAACTAAGGACTTATATTTACTCAGTTTTTATTTTGTTTGTAACGAATCGTGTAATTAATCTGTGATTTACAACCCGATTCCTTCCAGAAATAACTAGTAAATAAAAATTACCAAAAAAATATTTTTGTGAGTACTTTCTTTTAAAAACACTACCTAGGTACTAAGTCTAACGTTACCAGTCCTAGTTATATTTTACTTAACGATACATTTCTTTCTTATCCAAACAAATATAAATAACTACCTACACATTTCTAAGGAGCCAACCCTAGTGGAACAGAATCCATCAAGATTTTAGACTATTTTAGGTAGGTTAGTTATTTTTTTAAATTCTTTCTTTATTTTTTAGACTAATTTAATAATATAAATATTTAACTTTCTACTTACTCTTTTATTTTTAATAGGTAAGTAGATTCGTTACAGTTTGGCCCCCTGTATTTTCTTTCGTATGTAAATGATATGAGTAACTGCATCACGAACAGTTAATGCTATCAGTTTGCGGATTACACTTGCCTTGTTATTGCTAATAGAAATCCTCAAATAGCATGCGAACGCTTACAACTCGACCTGGATGCTCTAACAAGGTGGTGTCACGATGCTGGCTTAGTACTTAATGCAAGCAAAATAAAACTATTGGTTATTAAATCTCCCTACATTATAAAAACTGCCCTTACGGAACTTAATAGCCCACGACCATGACTGCTTGCATACGATCAATGCGATGAATTGTGATTGTCCACAAATAGCGGTTACACCGCCACATTACTCCCCTCCGAAGACTGGAGGTCGATAGTGGGCTGAGTCTTGTATCTTACGATGTTTCACAGTACCAGTGAAGGTTCCAGTGAGTCGTAATCGGGTGCCGCATAGTTCGCAGTGAGTCAGAACTGTCTGCGGTGATTCTCCAGTGAGTCGGGGTGCCGCTTCGTCACGATCCAGTGAGTCGGATGCGGTATAGCGCTTGGTTGTAGGCTAGCGTCGACCGAAAGTGCAGATGCTGTGCCAAGGTTGCTGATGAGGCTGAGGGTGATGACCAGGAATACGCGTTCGCTGCATGCTGGTGGTCAGGATACCCGTTGAAGCCGTGGGTGCTGGCTGTCTGTGTGACTAGCCTCACGAAAGTTTGCGGTGCAGTGCTGATGATGATGTCACGCTGAAGTAGTTTCACGAAGGCTGCGTTCACGTTCATCACGTCGGGGTCACCAATTTAGGGGTATGAGGAACAGGGTGTAAAGTTCACTCATCCACCACAGAAAGTGCCCAGGTGCCATGCCCAGGTGTTGATGTCGGATAGTCTTATATATGTCGCTCGCACGGTAAACTCTAATTGCGCGATGCAGGATTTGTGTGACGTCATGTCTTTGATACGTAGTTCGTAGGTGTAAGTGTTTTTTTTTTTAAGGTTGTTTTTTTTTGGAAAAAAGTTTTTTATTGACAATTTTTTTACCACGCGTAACTTTCTACAGGTCTGATTTTAACGATTCCTTTT
This sequence comes from Xanthia togata, assembly GCA_963853775.1. Taxonomy (NCBI): domain Eukaryota; kingdom Metazoa; phylum Arthropoda; class Insecta; order Lepidoptera; family Noctuidae; genus Xanthia; species Xanthia togata. The sequence continues at coordinate 17,941,011 of OY970809.1, forward strand.
TTCGGAAAGCTTGGAGATGTTTTTTGTTTTTATGCTATGAAGACAACAGCTGAATCCAAAAAATGTTTAGCAAGCTAGTTAGTGCAACGTCACATCGATCCATACATAATTAATTAATTATATACATACATTAACATTGATTGCAGTGATGTCATGATCAGGGTAATTACTTTGACTCATTCATATGTATGAGAGGATGAATGAAAGGCGACTAACAAAAGGTATTCACAAGGCAGAAGTGAGTGGAAACGCCACGACGGGACGCCCTAGAAGAACATTAAGGTCACTTATTGATGATGTTCTTCAGAAACGTCAGATACGTAGTACTCGCAACCGCTGTGCGTGTGTGACCAACGTAAACGAAGCAAAAGAAGAAAGCGTAACTTTATGTTTGTATGTCTCCGTGCTGAAATACACATCCACATGAAATGGAACCGCTTTATAAGCCCTTAATTCATACTGGAAAATAGATATTCTGACCTAATTTTCACAAATCTGGCCAATATTCTTACTATAGCTAGAGTTATTCTTATTAATAGTATGTGCGTTTCACTTTCAATCCAAGCATCGATAAGAAATACAGACGAGCCAGCAACAACATCCCACAACTATTACTCTTACCTGCATCATAAATAGCGTTGTAGGCCTGTTCAAGGATTTTACGGGACATGGGATCCATGCTGTTGCCGAGGCGGTAGTGCACCTTGAAGAACTGGCCGTCGAACAGCTCTAAGTCTGGCACTGTGCCCATGTGCTGAGCCGCCTCGGGGTGGCTGGTTTCCCAGCGCACCTTCTCTGCAGTCACTGGGTTCACCTGGAGCATAAATTAGAGAGTACATTACTGTAGTTCTGTTTTATTATCTGATATCTTGTTTCATGTTTATATAAGTATATATATATATATATATATACTTATATATATATATATATATATATATATATATATATATATATATATATATATATATATATATATATATATATATATATGTATGTATTTATTGTATATGTAAATGGTACACCACTCCTGTTACCATTAATCCATACAAAGGATGTATAAAAGATCGCATTAAGCGATAAGACCGCCCATTGTGTCACCCTATGTAAAATTTCTAAATTTATGTCTGTTATTTTTATGGTGTACCTACAATAAAGAGTATTATATCTATCTATATTTATAACCAAAACGATGACAACACTGTTACGTCCAGGAAAACTACTGAAAGCAAAGAAAACATGATCTGCATAGTGCTGATGGTATATGGTGTTAAATATTTGTAAATACCCACTCTTACATTGTTGTTGAAAATGTTAAGGTAAGTAGGTATACGGTCCTTTTACTTGGTTGTCAGAAGAAGTTTCTGAATGTTAATATTGAGGGCTTTCTACTTTATACCGATAGTAAGGTTTATAAATAATAAAAATTGTAAGGTTTATTATACCTTCAAGCAGTAATCAATTTCCAAACCCTCACCTTATTGTACAAAATGTCCGACAACTCCTGGACGTGATGAGAGGATGGGTAGATGCCCGACATGCCGGAGATGACGACCCTCTCGCCGTCAGCCGAAGTCAGCGCCGGCGCAGCCTCACCCTTCTCCTCTGGATGGGGTTGGGGTTGGGCTAGCTCTTGCGGGGTTGGCGTCATGGTGGTGGTGTTGTAGTGACTATAATGTTGAAGAGTAGGCTTAACAAAGATTTATGGATTACTAGTCTTGTGATATTTAAATTACATTAGATACAGAAGCTGTTGGTAAACCTTTTTTCTACACTATATTATAATATTATAAAGAGGAAATATTTGACTGTTTGTTTGTTTGTATTGAATAGGCTCCGAAACTACTGGACCGATTTGAAAAATTATTTTTCCATTAAAAGCCGAAATTATCCTTGATGAACATAGGCTACAATTTATTTTCAAAAAACTTAGAGACGATTAAGAAAATTGCAGTAATGTAACCCAAAGTAGCAAAATGTTGCCTATAAAATTCATTATTTGGCGTGCGCTGAGAAAACTATTGATGTTTCATAAAAATTATGTACTATATAATTAGAGTACTTATTATGACCTACAAAAAAATTTGAGACAAAATATATCTAAATATCATAGTTAAGTCACAATAGCAGCTTTTGTGTTCTAAAATTTAATAGATCACCGGTAGAAACAAAAGTTAGTTACGTTCGTATCGTAGTATTAATTCTTATTCAAATAAATAGTTTTATCTACAAGTTATCACGAGTATAAAAATGCAGTACGCGAACTTTTCAACGCGCCGCCCGCCGCGAAGTTCCTTAATCTAGGTTAGGTTAATTGCTACGAGGTTTAGGTATGAGTCTGAAACCGCAAATAAAGTATTTATAATTTTTGTCTATTTGTCTGGATGTATGTTCCAGATTGGCGCCAAAACGACCGAACGGATTTGGATGATAGGACCATGCGTCATTTTGGACCTAACTAACCTTTTTTGGATGTTCCAAAACATCATGTTCGCGCTCGATTTAGATTTAGCTGCCATAGTATAAATTAAATAATACACCAAAAGCTTTCACATGACATAAGTTTCATCACTGTTGAGAGTTGGGACCAGACTCCATACAAAGTTGTCCGTGGTCTTTTGGCACGCATATAGTTTTTAACCTGAATTAACACATAGGATAATTTTAATCCCAGTAGTATGTACGTTGCCTTGGGACATTTTCCGACATCCACGCGAGCGAAGACGCGGGTAAAAGCTAGTAAATAAAAAAATAAGTTAATGAAGGGAACATTCTGAAGTTATGTAAATGGATAATTCAGAGAAAGAGCACTCTCAAATAGCTACAAAATTATAAATATTAATAAGTTTAACGTCGTACATAAAAACAAAACTAACAATAGTTTCTGTTTAGAAATATTTAAATTGAATTTTTAGATACAATAAAAATAACAGTTCGTATAGAATTGGATACTTACGTGATTATTTTAAATTGATTTGATAATAATTAATAATAGTCCACACCAAACTCTAGCGACAGTTCGGTGAGAGTGATATCAAATCAAACTAAAACTAACTATATTATATATAAGTAAACGAACTAATTAAATAATGTACATATTTACAGTCTACATTTGGGTAAATTAATTAGTAACAACCTGAGTTAGTATGCCAGGGTCAACCTGTAAACGGATAATAGTAGGGGAGCCCAGAGAGCTTTTTCAGCAAAATAATTCTATTTCGGCAAAAATGCGCCCTTCCGAGGCTAGTCTATTTCAGTAACTTTCATAGTATCATATCTTGCGGTATTTTACTATGAGGACGGACTGCAGACATCGACTCTATTTTTATTCTGCAAATAACAGCCATCAGAGCCATATATCCCTCCGCATGTTCCTTTTGATATCCCATAACTCTAGGGTATTTTTTTTAATTTGGCTCACCAACAATTGTATACACCGCTATAAAGATATGAGATACATCCAATATACTTATGTATCAATTTCTTACAAGTTACCACATCATGCATTACTTATTTGTCGATTGATATTGAGCGCCTACTTAAAATTAGATGAGTTATTATACTCACCGAACATTATTACGTTTTCAAACAGTCCACGTAAAAAATCAACACTAAAATTAAAGATCTTAACATAATGCGATACCTTGTTATGTTTCAATATATCTATGAAAACATCACCAGGTTTCAGACTGACTAATGTAGACTCATCATGGTCTTTCTTTACAATAAAATACCTACTGTTAGCCATTGTTATTATTTTGTTTTTGTTATAATAAGCAATGAACTAAATATTATTTTATTTTTACAAGTAGGTAGATAATTCTAGTTTTAATATTTCATTTTGTAAAGTTGTAACCATGTGCCCAAGTGACTATTTCCGGTTGGCGCCCACTAGCTGTCAAACTGTAGCCAACGTGGATAACCTCACTTGGGAACATGGCAGTCGAGCTTGAACACTCGTAATGTGCAGACGTATTTGGTGTATTTAAGAAAGTGTAATATTAGTATTAAACGAACGATACAATTATTAAGACTTTGCTTTATTTGCAACATAGTGGATTACAGTTCAGAATTGGGATAGCACTGAGAATACTTCGCTATCTTAGTGTTACCGAACGCCCAGAGAAGCGCATTAATAAGGTCTGTTTTATTTTTTATTTTTGTAGTAACCAATTTATTTGACGTTTAGATTAATTTTAAAATAGTGAAAAATAAGAATCCCTTCTACCTAATATTTTTCTTTCCACTGTGCTTGTAATGTAATAAAGCAATTATGTTGATCGAAAGAAAATAATAATTACTAATACCTGTTTAAAAATTACCAAGTTATTGTGATGATAATAAATTAATGGTTTAACTGTAATTAATGCTGTGATAAACACATAAAAAAAAAAGTTTTTATTTTTATTTTGCCTACTAATAGAATAATAATATTTTGAAACAGAAAAATTATAATTTTATCCCACAATTACCTCGGCTGCTTAAAATCAAAACATAGTAACTCGTTCCAACAAAAATGTTCAGGAGAGCCAAAAAACTGGTCGGCTACTTTGATTCGTTCGCCCGAAGAAACCAGAAGAGATAGCGATTTGGATGTTTGGCGAAAAGTTGTGCTATATTGTTGACATTTTAGTTTGTTATACTCGTAATCATTTTAGAGTATAGTTACACTTGAATCGCTCATACTTTATTTTTATTTGTGAATTTACCCAAATATGAATGTAAAAACAATATCAAAACTTAGTAAATCTGCTTACTAGGTTATCAATTTGATTTTCTATGGTAAACGTGAAGACTAAACAAATTCATTGTACATTTTAGTGTTTATAAGATTAAAAAATGATCCCAAAGTACCTATGAATGCAGATTTTGAATAAAAATCCTGTTGACTTATAAAAGGATATTTAGTAACGTACTTCAAAGGACTCTTAAATTAAAACATGACTCACACTCAACAGTCAACCAACACTAAAAAAAAAACTTTAGCTAAAATCATTCTTATTGATAATGAACTACTCGTTGTTATTATTAACGATTAGACCATCAGTTTGCAAATCAATGAAGTTATCACTCGTGGGTAGATTCAGCTAAAACTCCCTTCTGTTCAATGGCATTACCAATTTTGAAACAATACCATCTTTCTTCGATGATTTCACCCCTCGGGGGATAGTATTTGAAAGCGGTGGAATAGTGTTGACATTAAATTTCTGCATCAAGAAAGAAGAGGTTCTTGGTAAGACTCATCAAAATCTGTTTTATAGAACTGATTTCGTTATCCTTTGAGGAACTTAGCTTCAACCACTGGGTTTAGCAAAAATGTGCTGAGAGCTGAATCGTCATTTGTGTTACGCCGTGGAACTCGTTTCTTTTTCACCCATTGGTATGATTTTTGCACTTCAATAACATCAATGTTCTTTCTACAGTTCGCTATAATAGACTTGTAGGCCTCGTAATCATAAACTCCATCTCGACGCCTCATCTCTTTTTCTATATTTCCGTGTACGCCGTCAGCAGACATAATTGGGTATGGCCTTTAGTGAGAAATCTCAGAGTTTTTGCACATCTCTTTCCGAAATAAGAAATCATCAATGCATCAATTATATTATTAGCATCTCGACCCATCATTGCTTCGTGCCACACAACACGCTTTGCTGTTTATCTTTGCATCTTTACATAGTGGTGCAAATGTTAAATTGAAAGCCAATAGACGGCTCAAAAAAAATTAAACCTCAATTTTATACACGCATTATACGCCTGGACTGATAAAATTGCTTTAACTCATTTTATCATTTTTAACACGGAGCGAAACACTCGTGCGCCGGTGACACTGGACTTGCTAAACGAAATTTCATCTATTTAACAATCGGAGCCAAATTCAAAACATAGCAAGTTGGTATTTCAAATTCATAACTTAGTAAGTCGCTTGAGTTGCTAGGGTTTTAAATTTGTATTTTGACATACTAAGTTTAAAATTCGTACTTTAAGGAAATTTTTATAATCATGCCAAATTGCTTAGACTTGCTAAATTATTTTTTTAAAATTACGTATGAAACTGGGTGTTTTAAGGTCCACATCATTTTGATACCTTCTAGTAAGTCGAAAAATGCCAAAAACCGGTTTTTTTTCAAATCACCTGTTACTAGGTTTTGAAATTGGGCAGCCGACCTAACAGTTGTTTTTGATAACAGTTTACTCGTGTGCGTTATTATAATTCCAGCTAACTAAATGGATGATCACACAAGCCAACAAGGCAGGCGCTTGGAAACTCCCGATTCCGAGTTGCCTTTCGGTACAGAATCCCGAGAGCCTAACCCAACAAAAAGACGCAGCCGTAGCATCATGCGGCATTATACTAGCAGTGTCCGAGGCAGCCACTGCAGCTCGTCTCGAAGCCGTGGTGGTGTCCGACGCAGCTACTGCAGCTCGACTAGGGGCGCGGCGCGGCCGGAGCGGGGCGCGGCGCGACCGGAGCGATGCGTGTCGCGACCGGAGCGGTGCGTGTCGCGACCGGAGCGATGCGTGTCGCGACCGGAGCGGTGCGTGTCGCGACCCGAGCGGTGCGACGCGCAACAGGAGCGTTACAAGGCGCCGTCGCAGTGTTGCGAGGCGCACCTGTAGCAGCGCGAAGAGCAACCGCAGTGAAGAGAGGCGCGGTAGCAGCAGTGCTGCTCGCAGTACCAAGCACAGCTGCAGAGCTGGGAGCGACCGCAAAAATACGATGCTTTCCCAAGGTGACAGTAAAGTTGCCGAACAGGTCAGTGATAAATTACTTTTGGCTCAAATGTTAAAAGACGTCGTGCAGACCATGAAAATTGATGGAAACAATGAACGTTTTCCCGTTTTTAATGTTATTCCCGAATTCGATCCGTCTAAACGAAATCAAACTATAGAAATGTGGATAACCAAAGTAAATGAGTGTGCACAAATTTATAGCTGGTCAGAAAGGCAAACAGTTCATTACGCACTACCGAAACTTAAAATGGTACCAAGGGCTTCCCAGTGTCATGTTTTCCTGGTCTGAATGGCAAAATAAGCTACGTTCAACTTTTCCTAGCGACGAAAATTATGCTCAGTTATTGTCAGATATGCTTGCTTGTAAAGCGCGTTTTGGCGATTCACTAGAGGAATATTTTTATGACAAGACGGTGTTATTGAATAGATGCAATATTTTCGGAAAGAATGCCATTGATTGCATACTGTTTAGTATTGAAGATCGTTCTATAAGAACAAGTGCGGAAGCAGCACAGTACTCCGATCTTGATAAACTACTAGTGTATTTAAAAGGAGTTAGAATAAATAAAAGATTTGATAAAAACGTGCCTCAGGCAGGCAATAATGATAGTAAACGTAATAAAAGTAACAGGAGTAAGACCAATCCAACCGAATCTACATCTAAATGCTATAACTGTGGTGAAGAAGGTCACCCGTATTATAAGTGTAGGCAAACAATCAAACGGTGTACTAATTGTAATAAAGTAGGACATTTAGTTAACGACTGTCCCAATAAAAAGGAGGCGGCTCCTAAAACGGTTTTACGTATTTCCACAGAACATAATAATGATTTCAAATATTTTAAAGAAGCCTATGTTAATGGTGTGACACTTGATTGTTTTATTGATTTTGGAAGTCAATGCTCCCTATTAAGAGAATCGGTTGCGCGTAACTTAACTACTATGTGGTCAATGAATGACTTGCCAGTTTTGAGAGGTTTTGGAGATTCAATTGTTAGTTGTTTGGGAAAATGCGATGTAAACATTGAAATAGATTCTGTGAAGGCAGTAGTACCAACACTTATAGTCTCTGATCACTTATTACAAGTCCCTTTATTATTGGGACAAACTTTTACTGAACAGGATCACATCATCGTCATTAAAACTAACGAAATGCTTCAAATTAAAGATAAAAGTATGTCAAAGGATAAAAGAATTACTTTACGTGTTTTAAATGATATTAAAATACAGGGATATACCGGTGTCGATATTTATTCTGAAACTAAATATAGTGGTGATGTGCTTATAGAACCCAGTTTAAGTCGCGAACCAAATAGGGAGTTCGAAGTCATTCAAAGTTTGATAAAACTGACGGATGGTCAAGGTCGGGTTGTAGTAGAAGGTTTTAACTCACTAGGGTTTGCTCTGAAACGAGGTACACTATTAGTTCGTGCAGTTCCGTTTACAGAAATGCAGTCATACCACGTTCATAGGATTGTAGGTAACCACGAAGACTTACCCAATCCTACTATAGACAGCTCATTAATAAACGTAAGTGATGAATTAGAAAAAAAACATCGCGAGTCGTTATTTAATTTATTAAACGATTATAGGGATTGCTTTGCTTTTTCAACTAAAGAATTAGGATGTGTCAAAGGGATAGAGATGAATATAAATTTAAGTGACAATAGTCCTATTGTATACAGACCTTATAGATTGGCTCATTCGGAGCGACAGGTTGTTAGGGGAATGGTTAAAGAATTAGAGGATTCAGGAATTATACAACCATCCATGTCAGACTATACATCCCCGATTTTATTAGTAAAAAAAAAAAGTGGGGATTATAGGCTTTGTATAGATTTTAGGTCCTTGAATAAGAAAACAATTAAAGAACACTATCCGTTGCCCAGAATTGACGATCAATTAGACCATTTATCAGGCTTTAAGTTTTATACGGCCTTGGACCTCGCGTCCGGTTATTATCAAATATGCATGTCAGAAACTTCTAAACATTTAACAGCTTTTGTTACACCGGATGGTCATTTTGAGTTTAACCGGATGCCTTTTGGCTTAGCTAATGCTCCATCAAATTTTCAACGAGCCATCAATAATATTCTTGGTAACGCGCGTTTCAAAGACGCATTTGCATACATGGATGATGTTAGTATCCCGTCAAAAACTATTGAAGAGGGTTTTGAGAAATTAAAGAATACACTGGACCTGTTCAGAACTTCTGGAATAACTTTAAAACTATCAAAATGTAACTTCTTTATGCGGTCAATTAATTACTTGGGATTTGAAGTAAATGAAAAGGGAATAAGGCCTGGGCAACACAAAATTGAGGCTGTAGAAAATTTTCCCCACCCAACTGATCAACATAAAGTCCGTCAATTTATTGGCTTATCAAGTTTCTTTCGGCGCTTTATACGGGGGTTTTCAACAATCGCGAGACCGTTAACTCAACTTTTAAAGAAAAATTCAACTTGGCATTGGGGAAGCTCTCAGGAAGAGGCTTTTCAAATGTTAAAAACAGAACTAACAAAACGCCCCGTTCTTGCCTTTTATAATCCGACATATGAAACGCAAGTTCATACGGATGCTTCCAAGTTAGGAATCGCCGGGATATTAATGCAAAGGTCCAAAAAGGATTCTCCATTTAACGCTGTTGCATATTACAGTAGACAGACTTCCCCTGAAGAGGCTCGCTTCACCTCTTATGATTTAGAGACTTTGGCTGTTGTAATGTCGGTTCAACAATTTCGAGTATATTTGTTAGGACTCAAATTTACGATAGTTACCGACTGCAACTCAGTTCGAGCTACATTTGAAAAAAAAGACATGTTGCCAAGAGTTGCCAGATGGTGGAATGCTTTACAAGAATTCGATTTTAATATTACTTACAAACCAGGCTCAAATATGTGTCACGTCGACGCCCTTAGTCGTAATCCTGTTCAGCAAAATGAGTATACAGAAGTCAGGGTAATTGATACAAATTGGATAGCTACTGCCCAACAAAATGATAATGAATTACAAAGAATAATAACTATACTTAACGATAAAGAAACTAATAATATCATTGAAATTAAAAACAATTTTGTAGTTAAACGCGGGATGCTGTACAGGAAAACGCCTGAGGGTGACCGATGGGTTGTACCTAAAGGAGTAAGGTGGCATATACTCAGAACAAATCACGATATGTTGGGACATTTTGGTTTTGAGAAAACTTATGATAAAATAAAAAGTCTATATTGGTTTGCCAAAATGAGAAGATTTATTCGAAAATATGTCGATTCTTGTCTTGAATGTGCTCATACGAAAATCCCCGCTGGCAAAAAGTCTGGGGAATTGCACCCAATACCAAAAATAGATCGCCCATTCCACACACTCCACGTAGATCATTTGGGTCCATTTGTACGTAGTAGGAAAAAGAATTCTTATCTTTTGTTAATAATTGATGCCTTTACTAAATATATAATTCTCGATCCAGTTAAAAGCACAAAAAATGTACATAGTGTAAAATCATTACAAAATTACTTTCATACTTTTGGTGTACCGCAAAGAATAGTATCGGACAGAGGAACCTCGTTTACTTCCAGAAAATTCAAAGAATTTCTAAATTCATTAGGTGTTAAACATGTGTTAAACGCGGTAGCTACGCCGCGAGCAAACGGGCAAGTCGAGAGGTACAATAGAACCGTCCTCGCTGCTCTTAGTGCCAAAGTATATAGTAAAAACGAAAAATTGTGGGACGAGGCGGTTTCCGAAGTTCAATGGGCATTAAATAATACATTTAATAAGGGGACCGGAAAAACACCTGCACAGGCGTTGTTTGGCCTAAAATTAATCGGGACGAATGATTCTTCTCTCTCCCTTGGCACTAATAATGAGGAAGATCATAATGAGAGTATAATAGAAACCATTCGAAGTCAAGTGTCCGAACATATAGCCAAAAATCAGGAAAAACAGAAAGAATCTTTCGATAAACATAGAAAGAAAGTGGTTTAAGCCATAGGTGATCTCGTCAGAATAGAAAGAGAGATTCCTTCCAGTGGTCAAAGTCGAAAGCTTGTTCCAAAACTTCGTGGTCCCTATCGCATAGTAACGATATTAGATAATGATCGATATGTTATTGAAGATACTCCGTTGTCTCGAAAAGGTAACCGACCTTTTACTGGCATTTTTCCGTAGATAAGATTCATCCATGGCTGGTATTTAATAGAACTAGTAACGAATCTGATAATGATTCAGATAATGATTCTATTATCAGCCAAAAGACTGATAATTAAATGAAGTTATAATCTCTCCAGTTAATTATTATTACACTATTTTACTGTTGCAAATTTATTATTAAGTGTATTTATGGATATTGAATTGGACTAATCCACTTTTATGATTAATGCAGATTTCACTAAACCGATACTGTGTCGTTTAGGAAGTTGATTATAGCGATTTAATGAAATTCATAATGATGCATTTCAAGTAGCCGTCAAACCACTGAAAATATGTAGAGGTTTCAGTGGCATTGACTTGACAATACTGAAGACATGAAGGGGCTTCAGTATTGATTGTATTATGGATCTAATTTATTATTCTGAGGCGAAAACATGAAGGGGTTTCGTCCTCCGAATATTATGTGAGATATTTGTTGTAGATATGTAGAGGCTACAACGAATATTATGTTCATTTAGAATCAGACATTTGATAAAGTTCTTAATAACTCATTTAGTGTAATCGTCAAACCACTGAAAATATGTAGAGGTTTCAGTGGAATGACTTGACAATGCTGAAGACATGAAGGGGCTCCAGTATTGATTGTATTTAAAAAAAATATAAAGGCTTTATTCTAATTTAATATTTTGAGGCGAGAACATGAAGGGGTTTCGTCCTCGGTCCATTATGTATGTGAAATATTTGTTATTATGTATTATGTATATGAAGAGCCAGGGTGGCCTGGAGGCCCTTCACCAGAACTCATCTTCTTCTAATTATGTGGGTCGGTGGGCGCGGAAATAGAAATAAATGACTTCAGATCACAATCGACGTATTTTAATCAGTATTCACAGGAATCACGATGTAATTAGGTAATTAGCGATTATCACTATACGAAATCAACTTAATTAAAACTTAAAATAGCGTGATGGCGAAGATTCTGAGCGATTCGTCACAAGCGTGGTGCACGGGCGCCGTCTCGTTCAAAAGTGAATTTAAGATGGCCGCCCGCACTACCATCGACAATGACGCTTCGCTAGGTTGACATCGACAGTCCTGTCAACCTGAAGTTTGACGTAAACGCCGTCACGGCCGGACTGACTTGCGACCGTCCTCGGGCGGTTTATCTGAAACAAATTAAGATAACTGCGTAGTCCGTTCGCTCATCCTGACTTAATCATTTTCATCAGCACACAAACACTAAAATCATTTAATGACATGGACTAACCAGGCAAGTGTATCGCTTAGCCAACCGTAAGGTGTGACTCGGACTACAATTCAGTAAGACCAGTCGACAACGCATCAGATACCAATTCAGACTAGAATCTAGTGAAGACAACACGTTTACGTCCTTGTAAACATCTAGACAAGCCAATCCTATCAAGGATGTGACCCGGACGACACAATTCGACTCGCAAATAGCAAGCGATCATCCAGGACCAGTCAGCACCTGACTCGGACGACAAATTTCGTCAGATGACGCCAAATAAACCACTGTGACAAGTCAATCAGGCAATGACTCGGACGACACATTTCGTCTACCTTCTGTGACGAGTGAAGTGTGCCCTCTAACTACTCACCCTGGAATAGCAAGGAAGACACTTCTTCGCCCAGGATCAACCATTTGTACAATATGTGATAATTATAGGAATGTTACAGTACAGTAACGATAGTTTGTACTATACCTGCCTATGATAGTGAATTGTCCTGTTCCGTGTGCACTTCACCTTCATGAAGGACCTCCCATGTTTCAGGGTCTGAGTGTACGCTCAGGGTGTTTGAGTTTGCAGTGACAGTGTGTGAGTAAGCCGAGGCAGTGTCCGAGCATACGGTATAGGAGGTGTCAAGACGGTCTAATGACTCATTATCATTATTTGAGCACAAGGTATTTTCTACATCATCAGACGCCGTCTCGGCCTCAACTTCATTTAAAAGACTAGACGCGATTTCAAGTAATCCATCATGTCCCCGGGGTACTGCACGCAAATTCTCGTGGGAATATTTAAGAGTTCGATTGGAAGCATCTACTATGCTTTTAAGTTCATAGCGATCATTATTTAGAACTTCTGTTATCACGAATGGACCCCTAAATTTTCTATCCAATTTTGTTTGATTACGTTCACAGTTTTTAATGAACACGTAATCACCTTTAAAAAATGGTTTAATTTTTGCGCGGCCACGATTGAATCTAACGGTTTTGGATTCAGCAGCTTTCTGGATGTTTGCTGATGCATCCTCTCTAACCGAATCAATATCCAAGCGAACCTCGCTGTCTTTATCGGTGCAGTTTATTTTGGACATACCCAGCGAATTGGAACGAATCCCGAACATTAGCTCTGATGGGGAATATTTGGTTACGGTAGATTTTGTACTATTTAAGGCAAGCTGAAATAATTCGTCGCACCACGTCTTATTAGGATCGTTTTCGACGATAGTTAAAAGGCTCTTTAAAGTACGCATCACTCGTTCGACCTGGCCATTGGCTCTACTTGCACCCGTCGCAATAAAGTGAAGTTCTATTTTATGCTCGCCACAAAAACTTTTAAAATCAGAACTGATGTAGCAACCTTGATCTGCGATGATTCTTTTTGGCGCTCCAAAAAGGTATACTGCTTTTTGCAGTGCACGTATTGCACTCTTTGCATCAACAGACGTGGTATGTTCGAGTAAAACGTACTTCGTAAAACCGTCAATAATTACTGAGCAATACTCCTTCCGGTCGCTCTTCCCGCTAAGCTTTCCCGAAAAGTCAATATGAACTATGTGCCAAGGCACAGACACTTTAGGAATCGGATGAAGCTGAACGGGCTGACGGGCCTTTAGAAACCTTACAAACTATGCACGAATCTATGAATTTCCGAACGCATTCAGACATATCTGTAAACCAATACTTCTCATAGAGCTTGTCTAACGTTTTATCCCTACCTAAATGTTGCAATTCATTGTGAACAGGATTAATGAGTGTCCAAATAAGAGATCGCGGAACTACTGGCAGCCAGGAGATCACTTTATTACGAACAATTTTCCTATAAAGGATGCCTTCTCTGACATCATATTTTTGGGCTACAGTTTCAGGAAAACTGTTATTGTGGTATTTTGTGATGAGGTTTTGGATTTCAGCATCCCTTTTTTGTTCCACTGATAACCAACAATGGTGGAGCTCAACAAATTGAACAGATCTAGTTTGCACCTTTTCAGATTCTGAGGCACTATACCACTAAGATAAACGACATCTTTACGCACAGTACCCAAGAGATTCGCAAAAATTTCCTTTAAAAGTGAACAAGACGATCCACTATCGAATAAAAAAGGGACAAGCTCACCAGATGAAGTTTCCAAAGTACCCCTAGAAGGGCGGTGCTCGCAATGATGAACCTCCTTGACCGCAGCCTTGCCTCCGTTCTTCTTATCAGGGCAGTTAGTGGTCACATGCCCCTTTTGTCCACACGTGTAGCAGGTCACAGAAGTAATGTTCTCCGAAGCGCGTGATGAGGTCGGTGTGTCTTGAGATATAGGTCCGGAATGATCACGACGTTTTCTACATTCTTCGAAGCGGTGACCCATTATTCCACAGAAGCTACATCTGCCTGAGAACCTTTCTGTGGGACGATAGCGCTTGATCTCAGGTTCGTTGATCTCTCCACCATCCGACCGACGCTTGAGAGATACACCTCCCAGTATTCGGAATAATTGAGTGCGAGTGGTGATATTGTGAGCGTTCAACTAGCGACGTATCATGCTGTCCTTTTGACAAAGTACTGAAATCACAAATCCAGTCACCACTTCTTCGGGCATCACGGTCTTTGGGATTCGTTCTATCAAGTTTCACAGCCGCAGTGCAGATTCTGAAGCTGTTTCTTTGGCTCCGATTTGGAATCTTAGAACGTCATCAAAGTAATCCTGAAGTAATTTAGGTTTAGAAAACTTCGCCATAAGAGACTGCTTGACTACGCTCCAGGTCATATCTTGTAGGTTCAATTTGGTAATGCAAGATGCAGCTCGTCCTTTCAAAGCACTCGTAAGAACCATGAGTAAGTCTATTCCATCCAGACCCCTCTTCTGAACGATGGCTTCTGTTATATTGCACCAACCATCAATATCGGCATCAGGATCGTCTGGATTGAAGGGTAACAGTTGCGTAGAATGATTAGTGTTCAAATTTGGTACTTGCTGAGCCGCGAGAACTCGAGATATAAGCGTCTCCATGCTGTTGAGTAATTTCTCAGCATCCGTTTTGATCCTCTGGCCCTCAAATTGGGCCCCATCGCATCCCACTTCTGATGAAGAGCCAGGGTGGCCTGGAGGCCCTTCAATTATGTGGGTCGGTGGGCGCGGAAATAGAAATAAATGACTTCAGATCACAATCGACGTATTTTAATCAGTATTCACAGGAATCACGATGTAATTAGGTAATTAGCGATTATCACTATACGAAATCAACTTAATTAAAACTTAAAATAGCGTGATGGCGAAGATTCTGAGCGATTCGTCACAAGCGTGGTGCACGGGCGCCGTCTCGTTCAAAAGTGAATTTAAGATGGCCGCCCGCACTACCATCGACAATGACGCTTCGCTAGGTTGACATCGACAGTCCTGTCAACCTGAAGTTTGACGTAAACGCCGTCATATAGATATAAAGAGGCTACACCTCGAATATTATGTTCACATGGATTGTACTAATATATTTTTTATTATCATTATTATTCCCGTGTTAATAATGTGTTCAAATGATTTATTGATTAGATATTTTACTAGGTGTAACCTTATAATTATGTATAATTTAATTAGTTTCACGAGACGTGAATTTTTCAGGAAAGGCCGACTGTTAGGCATTGTTATTATTTTGTTTTTGTTATAATAAGCAATGAACTAAATATTATTTTATTTTTACAAGTAGGTAGATAATTCTAGTTTTAATATTTCATTTTGTAAAGTTGTAACCATGTGCCCAAGTGACTATTTCCGGTTGGCGCCCACTAGCTGTCAAACTGTAGCCAACGTGGATAACCTCACTTGGGAACATGGCAGTCGAGCTTGAACACTCGTAAAGTGCAGACGTATTTGGTGTATTTAAGAAAGTGTAATATTAGTATTAAACGAACGATACAATTATTAAGACTTTGCTTTATTTGCAACATAGTGGATTACACTACCTTCCCAAATATTGTATTAAACGCACACTATGCAGCCAAGCATTTATTAAGTTGGGAGATTACATCGCTGACGAAAATGCTTGGCTCAATGCTGGTCTTCGTCCACAGCCACAAGGGCGGATAATCTAATTGATTGGCATTTCAAATTACTTTTGGAGCTGCTGAAGATTGTAAGTCTATCTGTGCATTGCATAGATTATATAACACATGTGTGTCGTGTGAGTACTAGATAATGTATATTTAATGTGTATTTTATTGACTTGAATTGTGCCCTGGTAGTTGAGAGTTTGTCATGCTCACTCAAATGTCTAACTGTGGTGTGTGTTAGATCATTCGGTTTCCTTCAAAATGGTTGAGCTAAATGGTGCTAATCCATGCGTCATGTACGTAAACAGGCGCCGTCAGTTCTTAGCTGCCATGGCTTTTTTTATTGTTTGCTAAGGACGCTTTTAACGTGTACTTCTTTCTACATATCGTTCTCACATTTGTATTATTTCAACTTGAATGATGTAACCAATATTTTGTAATAATATTTTGATTTTAGAGTATCCGTGGAGTTTCTTGCCCTTTCTTCTCCAAAGGTACCTACTACGCTTTATAAAAGGCCATTAACTTAATTTTTCGGACTGACGGCATCCTTGACAATTCAAAAATGCTTGTAATTGGTTTAATTGAAATAAATGCTATCATTGACCTCGATTTGAATTTGACCGGACGCTGAACCTTATCATTTAGGTGCTAGACGACGATGCATTCATTTATTCATTGACATGTAAATTACCATATGTCAAGTAATTATACAGTATGACGGTGGTCTTTTGCTCTATCTTCGTTTTGGGTAGCTACGCGTCTCCTCTAGTGTCGGACAGGAATTAAGTTAATAATTGACTGTTGCACAATCAGAGCAACATAAGTTTGAAACTTTCTTAACAACTGTCAGTACCTACCTACCTACTTTTGTAAATGTAGTGTGTGGTTTTGAAAACATGTCAGGGGCCTTATTATGAAGTATTAATACCATCATTATGTTGGATTTTAGGCAGAAAAAGAAAAGTTTATAGAGATTACTATGGGATTTATTATTGAAAGCAAATAAACAGTCGTATAAAAGTCTTGAACGGACGGAAGGGACATCTGTCAGAATCAAACGACAGATATCACAAAAAAGGTTGCGTTTAGAATAGTTCTAACACTGGCCCTTAAACGCAAACTAAAACAATCTATAAAATAAATTCACAAAACATCATAGACATAAATACACAGCTAACATTATATTTGTAAACTCACAATGTTTTTCTTTACAAAGTGATTTTGTTAATACATCAGCCAACATAACATTAGTTGATAAGTATTTTACTTCAACTATTCCATTATTAACAATTTGTTTTATAAAATGATGGCGTATATCTGTGTTTCGTCCTAGAATGGAACATAAAGTTTTTACAAAGTTTTATAGCAGATTGATTATCATTGAATATGATAACTTTAGTAGTGGTATCAAGGATCTCAAATAAAAGTTTTCTTATGAATAAAGCTTCTTTACACGTGTCAGACAATGCCATGTACTCTGCCTCAATACTAGATAATGCAACAGTACGTTGCTTTCTACTCTCCCAAGAGACAACCGACTTCCCTAGAAAGAAGACATAGCCCGTGTACGACCGACGATCTATATTGTTTGATGCCCAATCTGCATCAGCATAAGCTCTAATATCCATACTACTTTTAGTAAAAATAAGACCCAAATTCAATGTACCTTTTAAATATCGTAAAACTCTCTTGGCTGCCTTCCAATGAATTTCACTAAAACAGTTGTTAAATTGACTCAGGTAACTCACTGCATAACTGATGTCCGGTCTAGTACAAACTGCTATGTACATAAGTGACCCTACCAAACCTCTGTAATCATAAGTATCATCTTTTTGAGTTTCTTTGGGTAACTTCAGACCAGTCTCCATTGGTGTTCCTGAAGGTTTATAATCTTCCATCCGAAACTTCTTTAGCAGTTTTATAATATAGTTCGACTGATTAAGAGAGATTTCATTTCCCTTTCTAGACAGCTTCATACCAAGAATCTGTTGGGCTGACCCTAGATCCGTGATATCAAATTCTTGCTGCAATTTCGCTTTAATTTTGTCTTTTCCTTGGAATGTTGGAGAACAAAATATGATTAAATCATTGACATAAAGTGCTATGAGTATCATCGATTGATTTTCAGACCTATAGTAAACACATGGTTCAGAAGTTAAACGACAGAAGTTCAACTTATCGCATAATACCTTGTTAATTCTATCGTACCAAGATTTTGATGCCTGTTTAAGGCCATAAACAGCTTTGTTGAGCTTGCATACCATATTCTCACTCCCCTTAACTTCAAAACCCTGTGGTTGCTGCATGAAAACCGTTTCTTCCAGGTCTGCATTTAGAAAAATGCCGTTTTAACATCCAAGTGCTCAATACTCATGTCATGTTCTGCTGCTAAAGCGATCAGTAATCTTAGTGTGGAGTATCTCACGACAGGGGAAAACGTTATTAGATAATCAACACCATATTTTTGGGTATAGCCCCTGGCTACTAAACGAGCTTTGTATTTCAACAACTCACCATTGGCTCCATATTTTTTCTTAAATATCCACTTGCACGACACAGGTTTATGATGATGTTCTGGTTCTGTCAGAGTCCAAACTTTATTTTTAATAAAATAATTATACTCATCACTCATCGCCTTACGCCAACTATCTGATTCTGGTCCATTTAATGCCTCGGCCACAGTTTGAGGTTCATCAGGATCATTGTATTCCATTATAGTCACGAAGTTGGTCATGAAATGAGAGTCAGAAGCATCATCATAGCTGCAGTCTTCTGGAGACTCTGTCTCAGAATCTTCTCCTGGAAGGTAAGTTGGATCCAAGCGATCATCTGATTCATCACTTATTCTTTCACTGTCGGAATCTTCTAGTGTGATTGTGCTTATTCTTTGTTCAGTATTCTGTGATATTCTTATGTCATCAGATATTTCAGAACTCACAATGGATGATTCCGATGGTTGAATTACATTTGGATTCAAACTAAGATCAACAAGCAGCTGTTGATTACCTTTTTCATCATGTGACATTTCTTTCTTATAAAATTTATTTTCTATGAAAACAACATCACGAGAATTGACACAATTCCTAGGATTATCCGGATTAATGAGTCTATATCCTTTAGATTCTTCATTATATCCCACAAATATGTATGGTTTACTCTTAAGATCAAGTTTCTTACTATTTTTCACCATGACATAAGCAATACAACCAAAAATTCTTAAATGATCAAGTTTTACCGTTGTTCCACTCCATTTTTCTTCTGGAGTTGGTCCAGGAACTGCCTTAGTTGGACTCCGGTTTTTCAGATAGACTGCAGTATTTACTGCTTCAGCCCAGAATTCCATACCGAGTCCAGCATCTCGCAGCATACACCTGACTTTTTCCATGATAGTTCTGTTAGAGCGTTCAGCAACACCATTTTGCTGTGGAGAATCAGGTATAGTTTTCTGATGTATAATTCCATTAAACTTGAGGAAATCCTGAAATTTCGAACTCATATATTCTTCTCCTCTATCACTTCTAAGTATTTTTAACTTGTTTCCAGTTTCAATTTCTACAAAAATCTTAAATTTCTGAAAAAAACTTAAAGGGTTCATCTTTGGTTTTCAGAAAATAAGCAAAATGTTTTCTTGTATAGTCATCAATGAAACTTAACACATACTTAGCACCACTTAGAGATGGAGTTTGAATAGGGCCACATAGGTCTGTATGCACTAAACCCAACACATCTGTAGCTCTAGTATACGATTTCTTGGGGAAAGGTAATCTAGATTGCTTTCCTTCAATGCATGTTAGACATTGTTTATATTCAGACGCACTATAATTAATACCAGTTGCCATACCTGACTTTAGAAGCTTCATACTCCTTGAGTTGAGATGTCCTAGACGTCTGTGCCACGTATCTTGGGATGTCGAGCCCGCTATCGCTGCTGCTGCCCCTGACGTATTTTCCTTATCCTCAGCACAGCTATTGTCTGACACAGTGTCGAGTTGATACACACCATTGACTTGAGTACCAGTAGCTAAAACATCAGAACCGTCATAAACAGTACATGAACTACTATCAAAAGTAACTATATAACCCTTTTTGGTCATTGTACTGACTGACAATAAATTCGTACTTAAATTAGGCACGTAATATGCATCACTTATTGTCTTTACACCTTTTTTTAAATGAACTTTCACTTGTACTATTCCAGCAGTCAATAATTTTTCTCCATTTGCAATACTCACTTCAACAGTTTTATTAGAACTGTTATTTACCATTAGTTTTTCATTATTGCACATATGGTTTGTGGCTCCGGAGTCTATATACCACACATCACTATTCACCTTGACAGAAAGAGCAGCTACAAGAGACTCTGTGTGTCTTTTTCTGTTGCAGGTTGTCCTGTAGTTTGTTTATCAGGACAATTCTTCAAGAAATGGCCAATACGCTTGCACTTGAAACATCTTGGTTGCTTCCGAGTGATCAGTGTGGTTATGCTATCCTGCTTGTCCTCTCGTCTCCGTGTCTCTTCCAATAGTTTGACCGAGACAAGTTCAGTACATAATTTTGTACCAGCATTTTCAATGGCCATAATCAGCGGATCAAAGTCTTCAGTTAGTTCTAATATATTCACAACACTACAATTTCGAGAGGCAGGGAAACATAAATTAGGTTGCAGATTCACAAAGGATGAAAAAATTATGTCCTTAGCCCTGTATAAGCAAGGACCTAGAGCCTACAGATGGCTAAGAATTTTTTTTGTACTGCCTTCCCCACTACCACTTACCAGGATGATTTCACGGGCTTCATTGCACCCAGGAATCAATGAAAATTTATTTGAACAATTAGAAAAAAAAGTGAAAAAATGAAAGCAGCAGAAAAGTTATGCATATTACTTTTTGACGAAGTTGCACTTACCCCACATTTCGACTACAATAGGAGAACCGATTATGTGAGTGGTTTTGTTAGTAATGGCACTAGAACTTATGAAAAAATTGCAGACCACGCCCTGGTGTTTATGGTGAGAGGTGTGCAAAAAAATTATAAACAACCAATTTCATACACATTTTGTGCAAGCACTACACCAGCTTTAGAATTGGCTTCACAAATAAAGCTTGTAATAAGAAGATTGAATGCAATTGGGCTAAAAGTTATAGCAACTGTATGTGACCAGGGTGCTACAAATGTAAGTGCAATTAATTGGCTTATCAGAGACACAATGGAAGGATACCAGGTGCGCTTGCGCTTGTTACCTGCCAGCGAGTGCGATACGTCAGCGGTGGCGTGTTGCGCCTACGACAAAGATAAGTTGGCGCGATCGGCGCAATACATTTTACCTACATTGCGTTTGCCTCTGGGAGGGTGACGATTTTTAATTTCTTTCCTCATATTTCTTTAATTCAATATAATTATGTCCAGCAATCCGGTTCATTGGGGTTGTTGCAATAACGAATTTGAGTCTGCTGACAATAAATTTATGGTATGCGAAACATGTAAGAAATCCTATCATTACGCCTGCATGTCAATTAAGGAATCTCCAAATAAAACTGGATCACGGAAATCTTGGAAATGTCCAACATGTTTAAGTAGCACTCCAAGGACGTCCAGGAACGACTCAACCCCTATAAGAAATGTAACTACGAGTAGAGGAAATAAAAGACAAGCCACTGAAGCCCCATCTCCCCCAATGCCAGAGTGTAACAAGGAAGACATCCGTTCCATTATACAAGAAATTATAAAGCAAGAATGTAATAACATGTTGAAACAAATAAATACAAATATCATGTGTACAGTCAACAGCAAAAGTAGATGATCAAAATCAGAAATTCAATACTAATGAACGGAGTTCGCGTCAGAACTGTGTGGCGTCGAAGTGATTCAAAAGTATGTGATTGTAAATTATACCAAACATTTACTACTAGTACAGCTGCCATATATTCGTGATCAGTTTTGAGTCCAAAAGTTATAAACTCAATTCGCATCAGAACTAAGAAGTGAAAAAAAAATTCAAAACTAGTGAACAGTTAAAATCAAAAATTAAATGATGAAACTGAGGCCACTTAATCATGAGGCAAATAATTAATCCATACTTTTTTTTATTTATCCCAGTAATTTGTTATGTTTTACGGAAAACAGCTGAATTGGATAAAAATTTGCATATTTAATATATGCCAAATTTTATCCAATTGAACCCCGAAAAAAGCATATGTTCATTAAAAATCATATAATTTAATAATCAAACGAACTTACCTGAAGTGAAGTTCGATTTTAATTATCCTGTCTTCTTTGAAGAGATTTAAATATTCACCTGTAGTAGTCCCGCTACGCTTCGACTCACTCGCACATAGTTTAGCGCCATAAGAAAGAAAGAGATAGCACTATTTCCACAGGCGCCCGATCACACCACTACACCATCCGTCATTCATTTCAGAGTACCGGTCTTCTGGACGAACTATAACATTGTTTAGGGAAATGGAAGGTTCACCTGAATGTCAGGGTAGGGAGGGACCTTAAATCTCTTCGACGAAGACAGGATAATTAAAATCGAACTTCACTTCAGGTAAGTTCGTCTGATTATTAAATTATCCTGTCTTCGTCTTTCGAGATTTAAATATTCACCTGTAGATGTTTAGAGATAGACATTTGCAATGTTATAGGTAGGACTAAATTGAAAAATGAAATCCATAAGTAAATAATAAATGTATTCTTATTTCAATTAATAAACACAGAAAAGATAACTTAATGATTAGGTATAACTAAAGAAATAAACAAAACTTCCTTACTGATTATTAAGAACAGCGTTTGCAAATTCACAATTTGTTTGAGCGATTGGCCGATTATAAAAATTAGCAAAGGTAGCAGATTGATCTGACCACCCAGCGGTCCTCCTAATGACATCAACACTGATTCCTGATTGATGTGCAGTAGACGATGATGCATGCCGAGTGCTATGGGCACTGAATATTTCAGTGTTGATCCCACTAGCAGCCAAACCCTGCTTTATCCATCGTCCGATAGTTTGAGAAGAGGCGGCGTGATGAGGTTTTTTAAAAGTTAGAATTAATTTATTATCTACAGTACTTCTTTTGGTGGATGTAACATTCATGTAAGCTATTAAAGTCTCTGCAGGACAGATTGCAGGACGCTGTCGGAAAAAAGGAAGGTTAAGAATTGGTTGGGATTTACCTATACTAGATGTCTTAATTAAATCAGTAATAGTAATTAAAATTTTGTCTTGATTAATCATAATATTGGGCAACCTAATCAATGAGAGCGTCTGACATCTTTGGCCTGTTGACAAAGCCAATAATACAACCAATTTTTTGCTCAACTGCTCCAAACTTAAATTGTCGCTGGGGTATAAGTCACTAAAATAATTAAGGACGATATTGGGGTTCCATGTACAATTATACTTAGGGAAGGAAGGCTTCAACTTAAATACTCCCCTAAAGAATCTTTTGACCCGTTCGTCTTGACCCACATTATTTCCGGAAATAAGTGATAAAGCCGAACGGTGATTGTTTAATGTTCCATACGTGGAACCATTTGTGAAACATTGAGACAAAAAATCCAGAAAATCATGTACTCCAATTTGAAACGGATCTAATCCCTTATCGTGACAGTATAACCACCACTGTTTAAAGCTAGAAGTATATTGCGATTTCGTGCTTACAGAAATAGATGACGTCATTAAGGTCAGTGCTGATTGAGGGACCTGAAGTCGCGCGAAGGCTTCGCGGAAAATATAGTCGCCGCCAGGGAAAGGTGGCGATGCAGAGGATGAATTTCCCTGAAATGAGATGATAACAGAAATTTATCCGGAGTAAATATTAATATTTCACTTACAGCAAGAGATCTGAATACTGGGAACCATGCTTGAGATGGCCAATGAGGCACTACAATTATCCCAGTTGCTTCATCAATAACTATCTTTTGCAGAACCTTTAAAATTAGTGAAAATGGTGGAAACGCATAAAAGAACATATCCCATTTAATAGTAAAAGCGTCCACGTTGTAAGCATAGGGATCGCGCTTCCATGATATATATTTTTTACATTTAGCATTCGTTCTCGATGCAAAAATGTCCATCTCAGGTTCACCAAATTTTGAAACAATAGTATCAAATGCTGTAGAGTGCAATTCCCATTCAATATCTATGTTTCTTGACTCTGTGTCTGCTTCAATATTCTGGGATGACGCTATGTAGGAAGCAAAAAGGAATATCTGCCGTTCTTCACACCACGTCCATATTCTACGGGCAATTTCATTGAGATGTGGGTATTGCACTCCACCCATTCTATTTATGTAAGCGATCGCCGTAGTATTGTCAATGCGTAGGAGTATGTGACAATTAGTGACCTTGTTCGCGAAAGATTTAAGACCAAAATAGGCTGCAAGTAGTTCCAAATAGTTAATATGACGAGAACGCTCGTCTTCCGTCCACGAACCGCCTATACTTTCTCCTCCAGAGGCTGCACCCCAGCCGATACTAGATGCGTCACTAAAGATCTCTAATGCAAACGACATTGGTCTGATGGGGTTATTCGTGTCTAAAATTGAAGATTTCCACCAAGTCAAATCAACGCGTAAACTTTTGGAAACAGTCATTATCTTGTCATAATCGTCATTATCCAATAAGGCTAGATATTTGGCCCGCTCTAAAGATTTTGTATACAGCCACCCGTACGCGACGGCCGGGCAAGCAGCTGTCAGGGTACCTAGGTAGCGAGCAAAAGCACGAATAGTGATTTTTGTCGTTTCTAGCATATTTTCGGTACGTGACAAGATGTCGCGTCTTTTCTTTATTGGGAGTTCTAGGGTCATGTCTATAGAGTTTAAAATAAAACCTAAAAACTGACAACGTTGGCTTGGTACCAGTGAACTCTTCTCATAGTTTATTATAAATCCTAAGTTCACTAGGCACTTAATGCTTTCATTAATGTTATTTAAGCATTCTTCATAATTGTTTCCGAAATAACAACTGTCATCTAAGTAGAACACTGATTTAAAACCTCGAGATCGCAAAAAGGTAGAAACTGGTTTCATAAGTTTTGTAAAAGCATGAGGAGCTGAGCTTAATCCAAAAGGTAAAACCAAAAATTCGTATAGAATATTATCAAAATAAAATCTCAAAAACTTTACATGATCTTTGTGGATAGGTATCAAAAAGTATGCTTCTTTCAAGTCCAAGTTTACCATAAAGCAGCTAAGTGTCATTAATTTGACAGCTGTCCTAACATCTTCCATCTTAAAATGATTAACTGCGACAAACTTATTTAATTTCTTTAAATTTAGAATTAAACGCTTTTCACCATTACCTTTAGGAATTATAAAAATACTAGATACAAAATGATCGCGGATAGGATTACATTTACGTATGACATTTGCTTGCAACAAACGATTCAATTCTTGTTTAATATGAAACCTGTCGTCTTTTGAGAAAGATGATTTTGGAATCATACCCGCATGTTGTACAGGATGCTTCAGAAAAGGAATCCTATAACCAGAAATGGTCTCAAGGATCGTTTTGTCATCAGTAATCTTTTTCCAAGCTTCAATAAAATACCTTAATCGACCAGCATGAGGGTATACCTGAGAAGTTACTGCTTCGCGCTCGTTGTGGGGGCCGCTCTCGCTAGCTTGTGGCGTGATGCAGGATGCTGGTGAGGGGACGATGCCCGTGGAGCACGGGTCATCGCCGGCGTCTGCATTGTCCCGCGGCGGCGGTAGTTCGATCCTGGTCTGGTCCCGCCGCCGCGTCTCTACTGCCCACGAACGGAGCGGTGATAAGGCTGGCGTGACGGCGGGCCTTTGTAGTTTAAAGTGCTCGTTTGAGCTGGAGACTGGATCAGCTTGCCTGTCTTCTGTATTCCACGCGAAGATTTAATAAATTCTCCTAATTGCTCTCCAAAAAGAAGACTGTCTCTTTTTCTATCCTTAAAAGGCTCTAAAAAGGTCTTGTCAACCATTGGAATGACAAGAGATCTTCTAGTCTCAGTCTCCAAGTAATGAGAATCCGACAACAGCTTAGTCGCGTCTGTAAGAAGACGAAGGATGTCGGTAATGTCACTGGATTTGGTCAATATACCTGACATCGTCCTTCCTAAGATAGCCAGGACGCATCCCATATGCGATTGCTTCTTCTGAATTCTTACATCACGATTTTTTGCGGACTCATTTAGCATTGCAGCTATTTCAGGATTAAGCACTGGAGCTCTAATTAAGGGACAGTTTTTTGGAAGTAGGTATTTTTTTATTAGTTCCTCTCGTGTTTCTTTTTTAAGGCCATCTTTAAGGATGGGGTCCCATCGCTTCGATAAATCAGCTACAATATCTGGACCCCAATCGGCGGTTTCAGCTTCGAAATCCCCTAGAGCCCTTAAGAGCTCGGGATCTGCGATAGGAGGAACATTATCGCCATTCGTATTAGCGTCATCGGCCGGGGCTGTAATACCCTGGGGATCAGCTGGCTGTGATGCACTTCCTCCCGTTGTAGAAAGCTCGGGCTGCACGGCTGACGCAGAGCGGGCAGAGGTGCCCGGCTCATCCACTGGCCTCGCTGAGTCAGCGGGTACGCCATCCGTCGCCGCAGCCGTCGGCGTAGGTGAGCGGTCAGGAGACGAAGGCCTAGACGCACCGCTGTCCGATTCCAGATATTCTGGAACGATATTTTTTGGTTAATATCTCGTATTAACTCTAGTAAAATACAACAGGTCAATATCTCGTATCGACTCAAAAAAAAGAAAACAATAGGTCAATATCTCGTATTGACTCGAAAGTTTGATGTACCGTCTAACATCTCGTGTTAGATCTAAGGTACCATTGGACAAAGAATTATAAATTTAGGCCTTGTATTTTGTACCATAACAATCACCACTAAAATTATGTAGGTAGTAGGTACATACCTTCAATTGACACACGCCTATGACGACGTCTTTTCTTAGACAATTTTTGTTCATATTTCTTTAATTTCTTTCGCCATTTATCTTCTTTAGTTTCTTCATGCTTCCTTTTTGGCATTTTTTAAGTTTTTAAAACTGCTTAACACTAAGAAAATCCGAAAAACGAAAAAACTTTTATCACTATGTGCGGTAGCCGCGCGCGCACGGAAACGAATGACGGATGGTGTAGTGGTGTGATCGGGCGCCTGTGGAAATAGTGCTATCTCTTTCTTTCTTATGGCGCTAAACTATGTGCGAGTGAGTCGAAGCGTAGCGGGACTACTACAGGTGAATATTTAAATCTCGAAAGACGAAGAAAGGATAATTGAAAAACTTTACTATTTTAAATGTTTTTTTTTTTTGTAACTTCTGTCAAATGTTTAAAAGTAGCTGATGTGATACAAAACGATAATTCAATAAATATTATTATCTTTGCATGTTTGTGAATTTATGTCAATGTTCAGAAGTAGCTGATGCGATACAAAATCATAACTCAATGATTGCTTTTGCCCAGTCGGCTACAATATATTAAAACCGGAAGGTAGATTGATATTTTTATCTTTAGGGCATTATTTATATTGACTTGTTGCGCTTTTGTCGCACTGTTAGCGTTGAGTGCGTCTGTTATCTATTGCATTGTGTTCTTGGGTTAAGGTTGATACTTGCTTAGCAGGAATTTGGTATTTTAAAATGCGTGTTTGCTTCAAGACTGTTTAATTGCGACTAACTGTGGTGGGGGCATTCATACTTCAATAAACCTATAACAATCACATACAATAGACATATGTAACATACCGCCCACCAAAAGGACGTACCTCGTTCTTTTATTAATCTAACATTTTTACTTAACTTATTGTATTAATATTAGCATAACTTAAACATTTTACTCAGTAGCAATGGGTAAAGGGCATAACTTTGAACAACATCTCTTCACTACACTATTGCCACTTTTTATACTGTAGACTCTGGTAATCCCATCTTCTCCCGGATGTTTGTTTACAACACGACCCAGAGAATATTTTCCAGGTGGCAATCCATCGGTTTTTATTAAAACAACATCGCCAACCTTGAATTCTTCACTTTTCTTTAACCAAATGGGACGTTGTTGCAAACGTGTTAGATATTCTTGTTGCCAACGTCTCCAGAAATCGCCAAGCAATTTTTGAGTGTATTGCCACCGGGATAAAGAATGAATTGATGTATCTTTGAAATCAGGTGACGGCACAACGATAGGAGCTTCGCCGATTAGAAAGTGTCCCGGTGTTAGCACTTCTATGCAATCTGGGTCCTTATCATCGATAGGACACAATGGCCTAGAATTGAGCCAAGCCTCAATTTGGCACAGCACCGTTGTCATTTCTTCATAGGTGAGATTAGTGGTGAGTACGCGTTTCAAATGGTGTTTTACAGATTTTACACCCGCCTCCCACAAGCCTCCAAAGTTCGGTGAGTATGCTGGTATGTAATGCCATTGTGTTCCTTCCAGTGCCAATTTGTTTGATATATCACCTTCAAAGACGAGATTTGCTTCTTTCCATGCGGCCATTAGTTCTTTGTTGGCACCAACAAAATTTCGGCCCTGATCACTCCATATATCGCTACATTTTCCTCTTCTGGAAACGAACCGCTTGAATGCAGCGATAAAGGCTTCGGACGTTAAATCGCTAACAAGCTCAAGGTGCATAGCCTTGGTTGACATACATATGAATACACAGATGTATGCCTTTTGAGTTCTGATGCCTCTTCCTTTGGACATGCTTATAGAAATGGGCCTGCAAAATCAACTCCGGTATGTAAGAAAGCTCGAGCAGGAGTTACTCTCGCTTTAGGCAGGTCACCCATCATCTGTGTCCTTGATCGCGCTCTCAGTCTAGCACACACTAGACACTTGTGTATGCAAGATTTTATAAGTGCCTTACCTCGTATAACCCAGTACTTTGAGCTTATGTAACTTAACATAAGTTGAACGCCGCCATGCAATGTGTGGGCATGTGCATCAGCGATAATCAAAGGCACCAAATCGTTTTTGTTTCCCAGTATAATTGGATGTTTAACTTGCTCATCCAAGTTCGCGTTACGAAGTCGACCGCCCACCCTGAGGATACCATCTCCGTCAAGGTAGGGATTCAAGGTTTTTATTTTACTTTCTCCTTTTACAGCTTTATTTAATTTTAGTCTTTCTATTTCATCTTTAAATTCTTCTTGTTGTACTAGTTCTATGCATTTCATTAAGGACTTTTCTAATTCCTTTGTAGTCAAACCTTTTTCCGTGCTTCTTTTAAAATTTAAAAATCTTCGACAATAGGTTATTACTTGTATCAATTCTCTTAGATTATGGAATTCTTTAAATTGTAACTTTATACTTTCTACATGTTCTATTTTTAAATTTGCTTGTATCTTATCCTTTTTCTTTTCTAATTCTGTAGATGTGTTTTCTTGTTTTAATCTTATTTCTGTTTCAGAGAGCCAAGCTGGACCCTTCCACCACAAATCGGACTTTTTCAGATCAACTAGCAACATGCCCCGGGACCCAATGTCTGCAGGATTATCTTCAGATGAGACATGAAACCACCGGTTGTTGTTTACATTTTCACCGATCTCTACAACCCGGTTCGCTACAAATGTATTCCATTTGTGGGGATCGCCAGATAACCATGCAATGACAATAGTTGAATCTGTCCATGCATAGATGTTTGATGTAGGTATTCGCATAGCGTGTTCTAATTGCTTAAGCAACTTCGACAACAACAGTGCTCCACAGAGCTCCAACCGTGGTAAGGAAACGGTTCGTAGCGGTGCCACTCTAGTCTTTGCCGCTAGCAATTTTGTTGACACCGCGACATCGCGCATCTTTATTCGAGCATAAGCCATAGCTGCGTATGCTCGCGTGGAGGCGTCGCTGAAGCCATGCACTTCAATATTTTCTACATCCATACTTAATGTGCCAAGCCATCGATCAATATATACTTCTTTTACTTCTTCAAAGTCTTCGCGAAGAGTCAACCACTCGTCCATCAGTTGTTGGCTTATTTTATCATCCCAGCCAACCTTTTCCAGCCATAGCTTTTGTATAAGCATTTTGGCCAGGATTAAACTCGGAGCGATCCATCCTAGCGGATCGAACAGTTTTTGCATGTCCGATAAGATTGTTCTTTTTGTGACATTATCTGACATCAGCGGTAAGTTTATTTTATATTGATATTGATCTGTTCCTAGATTCCAGATCAATCCTAGGGCTTGCACAGTTCCATCTAATTTTAAATCTAAGTGTACTCTTGTGGTTCTCTTATTGGCATCTATAGATTGCATAAACTTAGTAGAATTGGAAGACCATTTTGATAATATGAAGCTACCCTTTTGTAGTATATAAGAAACTTCTTAAGCTGTCTGTATGGCTTTCTCTGCAGTGTCATCACCAGAAATCAAATCATCCATATAGAAGTCAGCTTTGATAATGCGTACAGCCTTTGGGTGATTCTGATCTTCATCTTCAGCCACTTGATGAAGTGTTCTTACAGCTAGATGGGGTGCTGAGGCAGTACCAAATGTGACACGAAGCATACGATATTCTTTGATCGGATCTGACTCTTCTTCTCTCCACAAAAGGCGTTGATATGTATCGGCGTCTTGTTTATGTAGTAAAACTTGCAGGTACATTTTTTGTATATCACTTGCATAGCAGACGCGATATAATCTCGATCTCATAACAATATCTCTAAGGTCATCTTGCAGTTGAGGACCTACAAGCAGCTCATCGTTGAGAGAGACGTAATTCGAGCCTTTAGCTGAAGCATCAAACACGATGCGTGTCTTTGTGGTTTCCTTTTCGACGCGGACAACGGCGTGATGAGGTAAGTACACCGCTTTGTTTTTCTTAATTTCATTTTCAGGTATTTCTTCCATGTAATTTGATTGTATATATTCTTGCATAGCCTTTTGGTAGTCTACTTTTAGTGTAGGTGCTTTTCTAAATCTTCTTTCTAGCTGTAGTAATCTATGTCTTGCTATTTCTTTTGTGTTTCCGTTAGGCGATAAGGGATTATCGGTTTTAAAAGGTAACTTTACTATATATCTTCCTTTGTTTGTTCTTGCATGAGTGTTTTCATATATTATTTCAGATAGCTTTTCTTCTCTTGTTAACTTTCTTTTCTTTTCAGTGTCAATTTCCCAAAGGGATTTTAACAGATTCTCTACTTGTATTTGCTGATGAAGGACCAGAAAAGATTCCTCTTGTAAATTGGTGTTGATTTCTCCAAACAAGATCCATCCCAGGTTTGTTTCTTGGGCACACGGAGAACCGGGAGGACCCTTGATTAATTGTTGTTGCACGAATTGTGCATACTCTTTAACACCTAGAAGCAAGTCAATAGGACCCGGTTTGTGATAGTCCGGGTCAGCCAGGTTGAGTCCTTCTAAGTGTGGCCAATGTGTGACAGTTACAGCTTTGGAGGGGATTTTCGTGGTCAAATGTTTGCTCATAACATATGCTTGTAAGTTGATCTCGAAGCTTGGATTCCATCGAGAACCAATCCTTAGTTGCACCACGTGCTCGACGTTGGTTCTTGTAGATCCCACCCCAATGATATTTCCTCTTGCTGTATGCCTGGTTAGTTTGAGCAATTGTGTCGCTTTCTCGCTGATGAATGATGCCTGCGAACCTTGGTCCACTAGCGCACGTAGAACAACAGTGTGATTATGCTCGTTCCTTGATAAAACTGTTGCCGTGGCCAGTAGTGCTATACTTGTGCTTTGTTTGGCACTGTGATGCGACGCGATCGTAGTGTTGACTATTTCCTCCTTCTCTTCTACACTGTGTTGTGCTACTTTCGGTTGTTTACAGTCCTCAGTTTGTACCGAAGAAGCAGAGTCCTTATTTCTGTGTAGTAGAGTATGATGGCGTCGACGGCATATGCGACAGGTCATTTGCAATTTACATTGATATGCGGAATGGCCTGGTACCAAACAATTAAAGCAAAGTTTGTTTGACTTAACATATTCAGATCTCTCAGCAGGTTGCAGTTTGGTGAAATCCTTACAATGGCATAAAGTGTGTTTTTCTTTACATAACACGCATGTTCTATTTGCCGACGATAGTGACGTGGTGGTTGTAGCAGTAACAAGGTGAGAACGTTCTTTTGTAGGTTTTTCACGGGTGCCCGATGTTGACATTATAAGTTCTAAAGTACGGTATCTTGATTGCAGAAACTCCTTCAAATCATTCCAGGTAGGTAATGTATCTTCTTTATTTGTGCAAGCAGTTTGTTCCCACTCTTTATGAGACTCAGGGTCCATTTTCTGTATCACAAGAAAAATAATTATAGGATCCCATGAGCTCGTAATTATATTCAAATTTTGTAAGTTGTTCAAACAATCCGTTGTGACATCTAATAAATTCTTTATTTGATTTGCAGATTGCGTACTTATTTTCTTTTGATAAAATAATTTCTTAAGCACTGAATTGATAATCAATCTTTTATTTCCGTACCTTGATTTGAGAACACTCCATGCTTGTTTATAATTACTTTGTGTAATTTGAATAGGCTTCAATAATGTTTCGGCCTCCCCGGTGACACTGCTCTTTAGATAATGCAACTTCTGAACATCACTGATCGCCGTGTTTTCATGTACTAATGAAATAAATAGATCCTGGAACGTAGGCCAATCTTCATAATTCCCACTAAAACTCGGTAGTTGTATCCTTGGCAGCCTAACGAGTTGATCATTATTCGTACTTATAAACGAGTTGTTTTTCGATGATGTGGATGGCGCGGACGCTGCATTTATCGTTAACAAAAGGTCTTGTAAATCGGCTAATAACACAAGATATAAGTCTTCGTAAATAAAGAAATCTTCGTTGACAAAGTAGTGTAATGTTTGTTTCTGTTCTTTCGGTGTTATCTTCACTAATTGTTGATGAGTTTCCCTGAACGTTATCCAATACTGTTCTATACATCTGATTCTTGCCTCAACGTAACCTTTTGTTAACCTGGTTTTAGGACATTTCTTCAAATTCACTTGTGTTTTTTGTAATAATGCAGCTGTGTCTTCTAAAACGTTAATTAACTCCGCAGTAGTACTCATCGCACCTTTTTTTTTTTGCTAATATTCACTAATCACCTCTGGAATGCGGCTGACTATTGTTCGCGCCGGCCGCCCGGTATGTTATCTTCGATAACTTGTTTTTTATTCGTTAATTAATCCGGCTCGATTTTGACCACTATGTTCTTGGGTTAAGGTTGATACTTGCTTAGCAGGAATTTGGTATTTTAAAATGCGTGTTTGCTTCAAGACTGTTTAATTGCGACTAACTGTGGTGGGGGCATTCATACTTCAATAAACCTATAACAATCACATACAATAGACATAACACATTGATTTATTATAACCAAAAACTATTAGATTAAAAA
Source organism: Xanthia togata (assembly GCA_963853775.1). Taxonomy (NCBI): domain Eukaryota; kingdom Metazoa; phylum Arthropoda; class Insecta; order Lepidoptera; family Noctuidae; genus Xanthia; species Xanthia togata. Next base: position 17,974,505 of record OY970809.1, read on the forward strand.
TATGACGCACCATTTATCAGAGCATGAACGACATAGAATTATATCATTGTATGAAGACGGATTGAGTGTTAGTGATATAATGAGAAGAGTAGGTGTCACGGTAAGCAAGTATTCATTACTTCTTTATTGGAATATCTCCTAACATTTGGTGATTGGAAAAAAGTGAAGACATTTTTAATTTAAACCATTTTTGGACATTTTTTGATTTTTGGTTAGTTTAGTCTACTAGTCTAGATTAAACCTATAATTAAAATTATTATTTTTCTTAGTTTAAAAACTATTAGTAATATTTAGATATATTTATAAACGCCACGTCAGCCCATGGACAGGAGCAGTGCCAAACGGTTACCAAGTAATTACTGTCCGCCCGCCACACCGAGACAACAGTTATTAGGTCTCTTATACCCAGTAATTACACTATTATTATTTATGACTCCATATTTAAGTATTTCCCTCTGAAGATGTTAATAATATTATCCTCTTTGATTTGTTTGAAAGGCTGACGAAGCTTCCCCCACACTGCACAAAACGAAAATTCGTAGGGGGATATTCTGAGTGCTACATCTTTACGTAATAACGTATATCTACATATATATCTAATATATATAATTATATCCAATATATTATGATAAATATACATTATATTGTTCATTTCAGAGAAATACTGTGCACCTTTGGATAAGAAGATGGGAAAATGAGGGTCAAGTGAACACACAAAGAAAGTCCGGTCGTCCTCGTTGCACAACAACTACGCAAAATCGAGAAATTGTAAACAGTATGAGAAATGATGGGTTTACGCGAATCAGAGATATCGCCACTAATATGAGCGTGTCTATGACCACTGTTCGTCGACGCTTAAAGGACGCAGGATTACGGCACCGTCAGCCAGCACGGAAATTATCATTATCATCCTTGCACAAACAAGAGAGACTAAATTTTGCACAAAGATATTTAGATTTTGATTTTCAAAATGTAATATTTTCGGACGAAAAAATATTCTCTTCGAGTGAACAGGGTCGCCTCACACTATGGCGAATAAATAACACGCGCTACCATGCAGAAAATATTGTTCCTAATAGAAGTAGTGGACGAATTAATATTGGCTATTGGGGATGTCCGCTGCTGGACCAGGAGAGTTAGTAGAAATAGGAGGGCGATTAAACAGTCAAAAATACTTGGAAATTATTCGAGACACGCTCATACCCACTGTTAATATTTCCCATCCAGATCTTGTGCCTTTCTCATTTATTCATGACAATAGCTCCGTGCACACTGCACGAATCTGTAATGTGTGGATTCAAAATAATCGTGACCTCATAAGAGTTCTTCCCTTTCCCCCAAAAAGCCCAGACATAAACCCTATTGAAAATCTCTGGGGCCTCATGGTTCAGCAGTGGGACTCAGATACACCCCGCACCCGGGTCAATATACAACGTCATGTGGTTGAAATATGGGAATCATTTAGAGGTTCGAATGTATGCCAAAATATGGTGGATTCAATGAGGGCAAGACTACAAGCGATAATAGATAATAACGGGGGACACACCCGTTACTGACTTTAATCCGTGATTTGGATTATGATGATTATAAAATTGTTCTAATATAAATAAAAAAATGAAGATCATATTATATGTGGTAAAATTTTTGTTTCATATTTACAATGAAAATTGTTATCTATGTTTGTTTTTTAGTTACGTAATTTTTGATTATAATAAATATGTGACGATTTTTTTTTTCTTGAACCCGACGTCAAATTTCTGTCCCACAGAAAACAATATTACTTATATGAGCAGAATAGTTTTAATATAATCCTGAATATTATATACCTACCCTTCCCAGGGTTCAAAATAAGTATACTGAAGCAGATTTCCGTTAAAAACGTAAGAAAATTATATTTCTTGAACATTTATAATATTTGAATGTATGAATTATTTAGTAATCAATAAATTTACAATAATATTACTAATTAATAGCAATATTTTTTCATATTATTTTTTTATTTTTGTCCTCTGCTCCGTGCTCCGTGCTGTTTTTCCGTAAAACATAACAAATTACTGGGATAATTAAAAAATAAGTATGGATGAATTATTTGCCTCATGATTACGTGGCCTCAGTTTCATCATTTAATTTTTGATTTTAACTGTTCACTAGTTTTGAATTTTTTTTTCACTTCTTAATTCTGATGCGAATTGAGTTTATAACTTTTGGACTCAAAACTGATCACGAATATATAGCAGCTATACTAGTAGTAAATGTTTGGTATAATTTACAATCACATACTTTTGAATCACTTCGACGCCACACAGTTCTGACGCGAACTCCGTTCATTAGTATTGAATTTCTGATTTTGATCATCTACTTTTGCTGTTGACTGTACAATAAACAAGGAACTTGCGCCGATCAGAGAAGAAATGAAGGAAATAAATAAATCCATTAATTTTATCAATGATACTTTTAAAGAAATTAAAAAAGAACAGAAATTAGCAAAGGAAAATATGAAAAAAATTGAGCTCGAAAATAAAGAACTGCGGAGTACACTTGAGGACCTGCAGGCGAGAACTAATATTTTGGAGCAACAATCAAGGAAATGTAATCTAGAAATACAATGTGTACCTGAAAATAAGAAAGAGAATATGTGCAATATCATAACACAACTCGGCCAAGCTGTTAAGTGTGATATCAAGGAGCAAGATATTATACATTGTACGCGGATTGCTAAGTCCAACATGTCCAGTGCTCGCCCGCGGTCGATAATTGTACAACTCGCGACACCTAAACTACGTGATCGACTACTGGCGTCTGTTACTAAATATAATCAAGATAATCCACAAGAAAAATTAAACTGCTCTCATTTGGGATTCGCTGGAGGAAAGTCTCCAGTTTACGTCGCAGAACATCTGTCACCAACAAACCGAGCTCTCCACGCAGCGGCCAGGATAAAAGCTAAAGAAATGCACTATAAGTATACCTGGGTCAGAGACGGTAAAATATTTGTAAGAAAAATTGATGGTGCCGATTACATATTGATTAAAAACATGAGTAGCTTAACTAAAATTATATAATTTGTACAATTTATTTATTTTCTTAAATTAATATTTATATATTATATTTTTAAGTTTGCATGAGTAGGTAGCTTATTATAATTTAAAATTCAATCACTTAAATATATACTATCAAAACTGTAGAGGTCTCAGAACTAAGACAAATGATTTTTATAGAAACATTTGCTGTATTGATTATGATGTAATAGTATTAACGGAAACCTGGCTGAATTATAGTGTGCTTAGCAGCGAACTGTTTGACGACAGATATGTGGTGTATAGAAGGGATAGGGAAACAACAGGTTTTCATTGCAACAAAGATGGAGGTGGAGTGCTAATTGCCGTTTCGAGAAAAATTAACTCTAAGTGTAATCAGGAATGGCAGAGTAAATGCGAAGATCTGTGGATCACCATTGATGCCTCTGCCACGCGTACTACGCAGCACATAGTGCTCTGTGCAGTCTACCTTCCGCCGCCTGTATGTCAGTCGACAGTTGAACACTTTATTGAAAATTGCAATAATATTTTTGAATCAATTAATTTACCAGTATGCATAATCGGGGATTTCAACTTGAGCAAATTGAGCTGGGAACCAGGAGCTGTCATTGGAAAAATGCCGAATACTTGTCAGCTGCTACTAGATTTTATGCATGTAACTAGACTTGTCCAGCATAACAATGTAAAGAACTGTTCTGGGCGTATTTTAGATCTGATCCTCACTACAATACCTTCGTGTTCAGTGAATGAATCAAATTGTTCATTAATCAACATTGATAAGCTACATCCCCCCCTCGAAATAACTCTGTCATTAATAAAAGACTCTTATCTACCATATAATAAATTTAATTTTAAATCCAATTTTTATAAGGCCAATTATGACCAAATTAAATTAGAACTAAATAAACAAGACTGGTCACAGCTGTTTGAAAGCAGTAAGAATGTAAAGAGCATGCTAAAGGTTTTCTATGGTGTTTTAAATCATGTAATTGATAAATTTGTACCTAAATGCAAGTCTACAACAAGCCGCTACCCACCTTGGTTTGACAAAGCAATTATAAAATCTCTTAAGGAAAAAAATAGACTAAGAATACGATTTAAAAAATATAAAAATCCACGAGACAAAATCGAATTAATACTGGTAACCAAACGTTGCGAAAGTATGGCCAAAAGTTTGTACCAAAAATACATGAATAATTTAGAAGCAGAAATAAATAAGAATCCTAAATTATTTTGGTCTCATATCAAAACAAAGCGCGGGGGAACTAGTGCCTACCCCTTAACCATGACTGACGGACTGACTACTTCATCTAATGGCCCAATCATCTGTAATCTTTTTTCTAAGTATTTTTCGTCTGTCTACACTCCTGACAGTAACTTTGACTTTGATCGCTTTGAGTCGGATTATTTAAGCTCACTGAAAAACAGCCAATGCTTAACAATCCCAGTGATAGAGAGCGACACCATACTAAATAAGTTGAAATCCCTAAACATCTGTAAGCAGGTCCTGACGGGATCCCTCCTTTCTTTATTGCTGCATGTGCGTCAGCTCTTGTTATTCCTTTAAAAATAATCTACAATACATCCTTAACCACAGGAATTTTCCCGGCTGAGTGGAAGAAGGCCAAAGTAGTGCCTGTATTTAAATCGGACAAAAAAGATTGCATATCCAATTACAGACCCATCTCTATTCTTTCCACCTTTGCTAAAGTTTTTGAGTCGATGATATGCCCTCATGTTCAACGTCATTTTAATCTTTACCTTAGTGACCACCAACACGGTTTTGTTGCTTCTAGGTCTACAACAACAAACTTATTGACATTCACGGAGTTTCTGGTACAGTGTATAGACGCTAACAAACAGTGCGATGTCGTATACACTGATTTTAGCAAGGCTTTCGACAAAATTTCGCATTCCATACTTATTTACAAGCTGTCATTGTATGGTGTCACCGGATTTTTGTTGAAATGGCTTGCATCTTACTTAAGTGAGCGGGAATTCTACGTCGTTGTCAATGGTTTTCGATCCGAAACTGTCTCTATAACGTCCGGAGCCCCGCAAGGCTCCCATCTCGCCCCAGTGCTTTTCAATATTTTTGTTAACGACCTCCCCCATTGTTTTCAGTATTCAAAATGCTTTCTATACGCCGACGATTTAAAATTTGCTAGATGTATCGAATCACCACACGACGCTATACTTTTGCAAGAAGATCTAGATAGACTATTTAAATGGTGTACCTACAATCGAATGGAACTGAACATTAAAAAGTGTTATTACATAAGTTTCTCCCGAAAGATGAATCATATGCATTCAGAATACATGGTTGATAACAAGAAAATAAATAAGGTGGACAAAATTAAAGATCTAGGAGTCCTGTTCGATGATAAACTAACATTTATACCACACATGGAACAAATAATAACAAAGGCTTCAAAAATGTTAGGGTTTGTTATAAAGAATACCAAAAGTTTTAAGCAAAGTAGCACTAAAATCATGTTGTACAATAGTTTGGTTCGCAGTATCTTGGAGTATTGCTGTGTTGTTTGGAGACCACACTACGCTACACACATGTTACGATTGGAGCGAGTCCAAAAACGCTTTTTGTGGCACCTTGCATTTTCACAGGGTAAATCTAAATGCTTGCCGTCCTACCACACTCGATTGCGATATTTCAGGATGCTGCCATTATCGACCAGAGCTAATATTACAGACGCATTATTCTTTTACAAACTGATCAGAAATAAAATTGACTGCCCAACATTGCTTGGCCTTTTTGGATTCCGCGCCCCTACCAGACTCCCACGTGGTAACGTTACTCCCCTTTATCCACCTCTGCGTAGAACCGTCCTTGGTGCAAACTCGGCTATTCCCCGATTATGCAAGCTAATTAACAGCTGCAGTGACGTAATCGATATACACCATGACAGCATCGGGGAATTTATTAAATCAATTATTCAATTGTGTTCTGAGGGCTGCTTAAAATAAAATAAAATTAAATTATCGTAGGTAATTGTATAATAATCCTAAGATTTAAATAATTAATCCTAAGATTTAATTAATTTACTTGTTTTAATTAATATAATCCTGTTTTTATTATTTTGTTAATTAATACTTCATGTTGTACTGTTTAATTTAAAATCGTTTAATATTGAATGTTATCCGTTTTTTTTTGTGCATGTTGTGTTAGCCAGTAAGTAGTTATTACACTTACAAATGTATTTTTTGTAAAATTCACGTACTCCATAAATGTAACAGTGTACATAACTGTTGGCTAACCTAATAAATAAATAAATAAATACCTTAGACAAGAAAAAGTGCAGAAATATAAAATATTTGAGGTAGACGGAGAAGAAGTAATACCTCTTAATGATCCTCCTCACCTTATTAAAGGAATAAGGAACAATTTTAAAACCAAAAATTTAAAATTTAAAATTGATGGTCAAGAAAAGACTGCTAAATGGGATCATGTTATAGAACTCTATAATGAAAATCCAGCTTACAAGGGTATAAGGCTGATGCCTTTTTTTTTTTTTTTTTTTTTTGTTCCGGGGTGGAAAATCCTCATGGATGTCCTCCGCCTGGGGCGAGCGGAGGGGTCTGTCAGACTCTTACTGACTAAAAACCACCCCGGTGTTCCGACTCACACCTACGCCGGGGGTCGCGGGAACGAAAGAATCTTCCGCAACCCCCGACTGGTGCCAGCCCGCCGCAGCGGGCCCCTCCTCCTTCATCACCGGCGCACCAGAACACATGGCACGCCGTGACCAACCCAGGGACCAAACCAGCACATGGGCGCCAGACAGCCCCTTGTCTGGGCGCCCTTGGCCCCTCTTCGACGGGTCAGGACATTGGCCCCGCCGTCTACCAATTTTCGGCCGCAGAGGATAGGGAGAGCGGCCTACGCTATACCGACACTCCTCTTCCCCTGCGGCCCCACCGCGTTCGCCATCGGACGGTGGCGACCCCGTCAAGGCCGCGGCAGGGAGGGAGAGCGCTGTACCGCAATACACCTCTCCAGCCGCGGCCCCGAAACCGCAGCCGCGATGCCTCCGATACACGACATCGCGGCCCGCCTCAGTTGCGATGTCGCCACCGCAACCTACTCGTTGGCCGCTACGTCATGGGCTTTTATCAAAAAGCCCTGACGAGCGGCCCCTCCTCGGGTTCCTCTTGGCTTCACCGTGGGTGCACAACCCACGGCTAATGAGCCCCCCCGCAACGACAATGCGGGAACCCTTCGGGGGGGATAAGGCTGATGCCTAAGTTAACCGACAGACATGTTGTCCCAAACAAAATTTCAAAGATGAAAGTTAAATGTGCCACACAGGTTTTCAGTCGCTCTGTGGCAGCAAATATAGGATATCTTGCAAGTAAGTAATAAACATAATGAAATTTATATTTCTTATTCATTCATTTAAATAGCAATACTACATGATTCCTTTCTGACAAATTTTGAACTGAAATGATTAAAATAAAACTTTAACATACGCCTTGTTTCCCTGAAGGGTTGGGCAGAGGTGTACCTATAGTACACCCACATTTCGCCAGTTATATTTTAAGTCCCATGTAATAGGGGGCGAGCCTATTTCCATCAACCGGGCACAAATCCAGACTCCGGGCTGCTACTGAGAAATTCCAAAAAGAAAAACCCAATGACATTGCCCGACCTGGGAATCGAACCCAGGACCTCATGTTCAGCAGTAGCGCTTGCGACCAACTAGGCAGTGTATTGATTGATTAAGTTGATGATAGTGAATTTATCTTTGTTTCCAGGTATGGGATTACTGCAAAAGGAATGCCAAGAAACAGCAGATTTGCTTATATTTTTCGACGATTTGTTTGACTCCGTTAACGGGAGCTACGAAAATTAAAAAAAAAAGAGCCGGGAAACCTCTGCTTGGACCAGTAAGTCAAAACTCAACTCACAAAAATGTATGGGCTCAAGCAAAGAAAATTATAAGTTCCATGAAATTTTGCGGCAATCGCAATTCTGGTGTAGTACCATCTATTACAAATTGGTTGCAGACAATTGAAAATATTGAATATCTTGTGGATGTTTTAGCTAAACAGTATAACTTGACGTCTCTATGAATGAGACATTTCAACCAGGACCCTCTCGAAATTTTTTTTGGCTGCATTCGAAGCCATGGATATCGTAATACGTCGCCTTCGTGTGTTGGCTTCGAAGCAGCCTACGCTTCCTTACTAATTAATAATTTTAGTAATACGCATTCGCCGGGGTCCAACTGTGAAGTTGATAAATGTTTAAATTTTAAATCCCTCAAGAACCTCTTTTTTAAGAAACCTGAGACGCCAAGTTGTACTATGGAAGTTGATTTTGATGATGTGAATAGTGACAATATCTTTGTAGATCTTGAAACAAAGAGACAAGATCCAAAGATAAAAGCACAATTAGAGTATGTGACAGGATATGTATTGCGGAAATTAAAACTGAAAAAATTCAAAAATTGCAAGCATTCATTTTATAATGAAAATAAAGAAAATAGATCTCTTCATTTTAGAGAATATTTTAAAAATAAAACATGCCTTACATATCCTTCCATCTCACTTATGAAATGCTTCTCAAATATACAAGATGTTGTCACTAATTTATTAAAAAAAAGATTGTAAAAAGAAAAACATCCGACAGTATATGAAAACAATATTTTCAGTTATATTAGATTATAGTTTTATTCAATGTAACGACCACAAAAAGCAATTAATTTCAAAAATTGAAGATTTATGTATTAATTTATTCATATACAATGTGGATCTGGACTTACGACATTAAATTAAAACAAGCACAGTACTAGTCCATAGAAACATTTTAAAAGACGAAGATTAGTAGTAATGGAAAATTGAAAAATTGCAATTTTCAAACAGAATAAATAGCAGAATCAACTGCATAAAAAGTAAACACGCTTTATCTACGAAAAGTCACTAACCTGTTGCGCGGCCCGATGCGGGTCGCGGCGGGGGACGGCGGGTGGACGTGGGTAGGTACGAGTAGTTTAGTCGGAGAACAACAAATTAGCGGCATAAACTCACTAAGTTGTGCGTTGTTAATTAAAAGATCACTGATTGAATAATTAATCACATAATATCACATCACAATCAGAATTTACATCAATAGTCAAATTTTTAAATTTTCAAGGTTTCCACCGTTGTTCATTATGCACAAGCGACCTCGATACCTAATTAACTAACTAATATTAAACTAACACTGAACAATAAGTCACACTAAATCGTCTTTATCACAAATAACAACTATTTTTTTTCAAAAAATCACGACAATGCGCGCGCGGCTCGTCTCGTAATAAAAAAAGTAGCCGTGTGCGCTCCTCAAAGGGCGCCGCTATGCACTGACTAGTGACTGACATAGTGACCGAGTCCCGAGACTTTTTGCCGAAAAAATTCCGCTCACACACACACTCGCAATTGTCTATGCACCACTAATGCATAATTTGCGTAAGTAATATTTCTTTTTCTTCCTAATTGTAGTATTATTTTGTGGGACTGGGCGGGGCGCGTCAGAGTGGAATCGTGTGACACCTTTCTCTGTCTCTCAAGCATATTGAGACGTAGAGGATAGAATCGTACGTTTTGCACAGGTTCTTGACCTTACAATGTTTACCTATTATTACGGACTCAGATCTACATCATGTTGAAAAATAAGAAAATGAAAAATAATTTCCTGTGGCTAAAGTATTCATTGGATTAGATTGATTTTTCGTATACGGGTAAAAAACATGACACTCTTTAGGTGGTTTTAAGGAATGTCAATCGTCCTGCTCCACATTGTATAATTGGTGTAAAGACACAAATAAATTATTATGTGGATCACGCAAAGATTATGATGTAGAAGACAAAATTCAGGATATGGCCTTCAAATATTGTAAAAAAAGATTGAAAAAATAAAAATGTCTCCCAAAAATGCATTATATCTTAGAAATTTGTATTTTTGTATACCAAAATTAGCATGAATTTGTTCTGCTAGCCGCACAGTTCACATGCTTCGTGTTTCTAGACGAAATAATAAACTATTTTCTGATAATGTATTTTGTATGGCGACTAAAGTTTATAATAAACTACCAGATTGTTTTAAAACTCTAAACTTTAGGACATTTAAATGTAAATTATTCAATTACCTTTATGTAAATGATACTACTCGACTAATGATTTTATGAATGCTATGTTGACATAAATATTGGGAAATAATTACAATATTATTCTCTTCTCTATATATTGACTTAATTAAATCTTTTTGACATTTCTATAGCTAATAATTGACTAATTTGCAATTTGGATCTTATCCTCATGTATTTAATTCAATGTGTGATCTAATAAACGAACCAAAACCCTGACAATGTATTTGTACGCCGGGAACGGCAGAATATTATGTACTTAAAAACTATGTACCGTCTCTGTACTTAACTATATTCTCACAAATAAATGGACTTTATCTAAAGTATTTGATATTGTATCTAATGTTTTATTTTGAGTAAGGAAAGAAAGTAGGGCGTATTGTAGATTTGAAGCTTTTAACATTTCATGAAGCAATGTACGTATAGCTACGTACATTGCTTCATGAAATGTTGTTTTTACTTGTTGCCAGAGGGCGCCATGAAACGTTCGAGTGACGTCTCTATCTCCCTATATAAAAATGTACTCTGTGCTCTCACTGACACTGGAATAATGGTGGCATTAATACGTCATAATACGGCCCCAGGTACCTACAACAATAACACTAGCAGTTCTGCCAACAGACTAGACTTCGCGAGCTCAAACTTTTTTCTAAAGTTATTTAAAACGGGATTTTTACTATGTTTTTTGTTTCTAAAAATATTATTCCGGTCAATCTAGATCAAAAAATTTGAGTGAAGGTGCTTAAAATCACAACAAAATGAAAAATCCGTAAAATTGTTCAAAACTTACTTATAAATAAACAAATTGAGTTCCCCATCATTCCCGTGCATGTAAAAAAAATTACTCGAGGTCAAAGGTCAAAAAAATGAGTTTTTCGCGATTTTAAGCACAATGGTAAGTTTTATCATAAAAGTACGTAACCCAGATTAAAATTGTAGATCATAAAATTCAAAAAGTTGTAAAAGTTGTTATCGTCATAATACTCGTATGCATGAGTACGCCACGTACTAGTATATACATCTCGAGTTGTTATACAGAAAACAGGAAAAGCTCAACAGCAATCGGATATACAGGATGTTTGGTACATCGTGTGCCAAATTGAATTCGTCGACTGAAGGGGTCATCTGCATCCTTTCAGACGCCTTAATACCTCTCATGCCCTGTGGCTTTTTTTTTATCGACTTTTTATTGTTTCATAAAAAAGACCCAACGCATTCAAATACAATTTTTTATATAGTACTTATAGTATATAAAAAATTGTATTTGAATGCGTTGGGTCTTTTTTAGCCTAAACGCTTAGCCTAAACTTGTACTTGTAGCTTAGACTAAATTCTAATTTTATTTAGAAATACAAAATTAGTGACATTAGTCATCGAGTTTACTCGCAAAGTTTTGGAATATGGTAAACTTAAATTAAATCTGTACATGTTACAGCTGTTTACATGGCTACAAAAAAAAATAAAAAAAATCGACCGGGATCTTCCAACTCCCTCAAAAATTCTGTATTATATTCTCTTGCTATTGATGTGCCACATGCCATAAAAATCTTTTAACAACTTTACGAAACGGTTACTTAAAAAAGTTACGGAAAAAATCCTTTTTACGTAACGGTTACTTGACAAACCGGTAAAATTTGTTTTCTCACTCTTGTGAAGTAAATTCTATCTTCTATCTCTTTCTTGCATAGCGTAAACCTGTTAGAACAAAGCACGAAATTCGAAATTCAAAAGTTATTTATTCAAACTGCTGAGAATCAGCACACCTATCTGGCGGGCCCTGCATGCCCAGGTGTTCCCGTCTGAAACTGGTGGAGGCCTGTGCAATACAGGCAAGTGGTGCCTCCGCACCCGTTGCCTGCTGGCTTCCACCTGGTTTGGGGAGAAATAGACGCCCGCAAGGGCTAATTCTCCCCACACGGAGGTCACGTATCCCGGTCCCTTCTCTAATAGCGAAAAGGGAGAGGAGTCTGTGGATGAACGCGCTGCTAGTGCCACCCAGCCGTCCTCGTCACCCAGCCAGCTGCCGGGGATTGAGTAGGGCTCGGCGACCACCGCTACGTTCACCAACCACTCGGCCATGACCTGCGCCACCAGGTCCTGGGCCGCTCAGCAGTGGTTGGAGTTCGCCTGGAGGATGCAGTAGTTGGAAACCATCATTCCAACATCGCACCCCCCTCCTCAGCTACCACCGCCGGAGCTTTAGCGGCGACGACGGCGGCGGTGGTAGCAACAGGACGAACCTGCGCCGGTCTCCCGCTCTGGGTGGAGCGGGAGGGCGTGTCAGACTCTTACTGACTAAAACCCATCCGTCTTTCTTCTATTGCCTGTACAATTCCAGGGGGCCACGGTATCCCTTTCGGACTTTCCCGCAACCCCGGCAGGCATCAGTCCCATCGGACCCCTTCAATTGCTGTCATCTCTCTGAGGCGCGCAAGGAACACAACGCGCCGTCAACCCGGGCCTGGTCCTTACCGGACGGCGAGCTAACCATTACTCACCGTCCGAAAGCCCGCGCCTACGGTGGCGGGGAATCGGCTATCGATTCCCGACGCCCATGGCGTCTCCTCCTGCGGCGGCTAGGGGCGTGAGGGCGCAAATTTTGCCTCTCCCTCACTCGTTCCACCTCCTCCTTCGCGAGCATTACTGCTTCACAGAAGGAGGTGACGGCCTCCCATGCCCTCCTGCTCCGTACCATGGCCTGGACCAGGACCGGACGCGAGAGATCCCCGCCACCGATTGCCTCCACGAGGTCACGGCGGTGCTCTGCCCAAGCCGGGCATACCATATGCTCCACCGTGTCATCCGGGCAATCCACGCAGTGATGATACCCGGGCGTTTCCTCCCGCCTTATCCGAAACAGGTACCTCCCGAAACAGCCGTGTCCAGTGAGGACCTGCGTTAGGCGGAAGGTGAGGACGCCGTGGCGCCTCTCTAGCCACTGCTCAAAGAGGGGACTTATCGCCGAAATAGTGGCGTGCCCAGCACTGGGTTGTGACAATTGCACTCTCCATGATGCCATGAGATCCCGTCGGAGCTCTGTCCGCTGGCCGCGATGTCTCGCGGCATCGGAGTCAAACCCATCGCCTCCTCGCGCCACTCCCAAATATGAGGACTTTTGCCTCCAGATCCCATGGCGGCAATCCGGCAAGGAGGCTCGCCACCTCACTGGAGGAGCGTATCCATCTAAGAATTCATCCTGTGAACATTGAAGAATTGTGCGCAGATTGAGAAGATACAAGAAAACAGAAGAACGTAAAAACGATAACTCCTTGTTCGCTACGAATGAAAAGAACTTTTACAGAAAATTACAGAAACCGCAAACTGATACCGAAACATCGACAACCGAAAACAACATTGAACTACCAACAGCGGAACAACTAGAAACATTTTGGTCTTGCATATGGGAAGAGCAAGTGCAACTTAATGAACAATCTGATTGGATAACAGGCGAAGAAACTAAATGGAGCTCACTAAAAGAAATGGAATTCGTTGAATTAACCGAGTCTGACATAGGTAGTATTACAGCGAGACTACACAATTGGAAGTCTCCTGGTATTGATAAAATTCATAATTACTGGTATAACAAATTAGAGTCATTACACAAAGTATTAGCTAAAAATTTAACTGAAATCATCTTAGGGAAACAAAACATTCCTGAATTTATTGCTACAGGAATAACGTATATGTTGCCAAAACATCAATACTCACCACAACCTTCTCAATACAGACCAATCACATGCCTGCCCACAATAAACAAGATACTAACGTCAGCAATCACTACAAAAATCAATAAACACATAGAACATCATAATATTATAATAGCAGAGGAACAAAAGAGATGCAGAAGGGAGCCACATGGGATGTAAAGAGCAACTTGTCATAGATTCAATAATCCACAAACATGCCGCTACAAATAATAGAAACCTACACTACACATATATACATAGATTATAAAAAAGCATTCGATAGTATTCCACACTTCTGGTTCATTCAAATATTACAGATCTATAAAGTATGTAAACTCAACAATAATAGACTTCTTACAGAACATCATGTCCCGTTGGAAAACTACACTCCAGTTAAATTATCGACACCACACTATCACTACTCAACAAATATCCATAAAAAAGGGTATTTATCAGGGAAATTCTCTAAGTCCCTTATAGTTTGGTCTCGCTCTGAATCCTCTGTCTCACCTACTTCATCGCTGCAATGCCGGATATTCCCTTTTAAGCGGACCCTTTTACAATAATTGAGAATTTGTTCACAAAAACAGCCATAAACCTATTCTGCAAAAGTGTGGGAAGTTGGCTGTTTTAGGAATGTAGGGAACGGAGGAGAGATATTGTAAGACAAGAGAGGCACTTGGTTTTAGACCATGGTAGGGTGCGGACGTTCCTAGGCGAGTTATATAAGCAGAATTTGTGAATACCATAGAGGCTATGTCCAGTCATGGCTGTCCTAAGACAGCTAATATTACTTATTAAGTTAAGTATATAGTTGGGTTGAAGCCCGGATTAGACTAATGTAGTACTGAACATAGTATGTGGGTGTGTTTGTTGGTGCGACTGGGTGAGTCTTTCATTATAATAATTATCCTAGGCTGGTGATGTAATTAAAGTTCTTGTAACTCAACAGGCAGAGATGTGTTGCTGGGGAGTTTGTTGCGCCACTTCTTCTTCCCAGCTCAAATACTAGGAAGTGGTGAAGGGAGTGCACTAGCTTGGGGCTGTCTATAGGCCTTCAAGAGAGTTGATCCACAACTCTATTAATTAATGAACTAACCCATACCAAATGCCAAATCCGAACTAGCTAGACGGTGTACCTATTTTTCACATCCCAACACTTACAACAAAGTTTGGAAAATCAGCGACCTAAAGGGCTGCTCAACCGCAACCTGTAAAAAAACCCTAACTTCAGCTCTTTTAAAATTATCATACGATGACACTGAAGCCTTGTTATAGCACCTACATACACCCAATCACACACATATACATACACACCACAGCGCAAGCCCAACGTTAACACTTGCTATTTTATGTTGTGTTCAGATTCGCACGAATGTTTTATTTTAATTTATTTTATTTTATTTTCACTCATCTTTTGTTTATAGTAAATGTGTAATTATTATCTAACATTCTCAAACTGTACTGTAACTTTTATGACTGAAAAATTCGCACTCCAGAGCCACAAGATACAAGCGACGCTTAGTTGGTGGTTCACCGAATATGTCACATTGTATTGTTACTTTTTGATGAATAAACTTTATTATTATTATTATAATTATATCAAATCAGCCGCTATAATTTTCATATTTTAAAATAAACTTACTAGTGTGAAATTTATTATTCAATTTTACTTTTAAATAAGGCAATCAACTGTATAATTATTTATTTTTACAAAAGTTAGGTACAAGAAAATAACAATCAATGATAGCGAGTATGAGAATAGTGAACTGTCCAAAATCCAAAAGTTCAAGAGGCCGCTCCGCTTGTGCTTCGCCGTTATAAAGCCTCTGGTGCCCCCACTGCAGGAACCTCAGCAATATGAAACTGCCTTCGTTGATGTCAGTTTCTTTGCTGTCATCCACAGATGGCGCTTCAAATGCAATGTTGCCAACACGGCCATGCTGCATGGTGCCTGCCCCAAGCACCTCACGAGTCGTGGATAGGATACTGAAATCAAAATATGTCTCTGTTAAAATACAAATAAAGAAAAGCATTCTTACGAAAGGGCACCAGAAAAATATTGCGCACTTAAATAATTCTTGCAATGCAATGCCACTTCCTGCACCTAAAGGGACTTTGCCATCTTGTACAAAACAGCACTTGCACTCGAAGAGTATTTCACTCACTCAAGCGTACCAAGTTGATCTTGTACAACATAAAACAAAGCAAAGCATTACATTTCAAAATAATGTGCAATACCTACAACAACTAATGCTGTACACCTTAATTACAGTTACAGCATTCTATCTAGGCTCGTTAACTTAAAGGAAAATTAATTTGACATACTAATCAAGGAATAAAAGCGATTCATCTGTCCAATTAGTAGACACAATAGTTAAACAATGGCGTCTGGACCCAAGTTAATTAACACAGTTATTAGGGAGTTTGTGGCAAATAAACAATAAAACAGTTCTATGATAAATACCTTGCCAACACGGTTTTGATTATTTACATTCCTTTGCTATAATTAATATCATTCAATGCTCCAATCATTAATATTAATCCATTGTTTCATATTTTCCGCTGCGGCTACTCCATTATATATTTTAGAGCTTCTTTGACTACCTCTTAAATCTGATATCTCGTATCTATCATTTTCCAGAACTTTCTTTATTTGGAATGGGCCTTTGAATGCAGGCAATAGTTTTCGACTTTGACCATCATTACTTTGACTCTGTATTTTAACCAATACCAAGTCCCCTTCTTTATACCGTGTGGCTTTGATACGCGTTTTATCGAATCGTTTCTTTTGATCCTCTGCACTGACCTTAACATTTTCGTCCACCATTTCACGCAACCTTGACACGTCTACTAATGCTTCGCTATCAAAATCTGGGGCGAGACTATCACTATCCATACGTAACCTATAGCCAAACATTACCTCACTAGGAACGGCTTGAGTAGTTTTATGTATCGTACTATTAAGTCCCTGCTGCAATGGCTTAATGCACTCATCCCACCTATCATCGTTAGTATCCGCACCCATAGTTTTTAAGGCTTCTAAAATAGTTTTGTTAAATCGTTCCGCCTGTCCATTAGCACGAGGTACTCCTGTTGCTACGATATGTAACCTAATATTTCTATTTACACAGTACTGAGAAAATTGATTTGAAGTAAAACAAGAGCCTGCGTCGCTGATTATTCTTCTGGGGTTTCCGAATATTTTAGATAATATGCGTTCTAATTCTTTAATCACTCCAGTTGCATTAGTTTTACGTACCGCACATATAAATACAAATTTTGTGAACGAATCTACAATTACCAACAAATATTTGTTTTTGTTTTTAGTGGTTACGAACGGTCCTAAATGGTCAATATGAATGGTGTGGAAAGGTTGTGCATATTTTGGCAGTGGGTATAGTTGTCCTTCTTTTGGACCTCCCTTATTTTTAAAATATATACAACTCAAGCAATTTTTAATATACTTTTTTACAATATAACGCAGACGTCGAAACCAATACCGTGTAGGTATACGCTCGACACACTTGTCTACCGAAAAATGACCCAAATCATCATGATTACATCTAATGATTTGCCAAATACATTTTTTTTTTGGTACGACCCATCTACGTCCCTGACTAGTTCTCCTATAAACTTTTCCGCCTAAAAGTTCATAATTGTTGAAAATATTTTTATTTTCATCGGCCTCTCCTGATGCCAATATATCCCTTATTCTTATTATTTCAGAGTCCTGTACCTGTACTGTCAACAACCAATCTGCCTCCGTAATTGACATAATAATTTCAGATTCCGATTTTTCACCGGATGGCACGGGATTGCGGCTCAAGGCATCCACGTGCTGCATCCGGGATCCTTCCCTATGAACTATTTCAAACGAGAACTCTTGAGTCGATAGGACCCAACGCGCTATTCGCGGGATAATATCCTTTTTAGTTAAGGCGTACCTAACCGCGTTACAGTCAGTTATTATTCGGAATTGCTTACCTAATAAATACAATCGAAATTTTTGAAGACTACATACAACAGCTAACAATTCAAGTTCAAAGGAATGATATTTCTTTTCATCTTCCTTAGTTTGCCTACTATAATAATGTACCCTGGTTTAATTTTATAACCTAAAAATTCAATTTCGTTTTTAAAGAAATGGCACTTTTTTAGATTTAATGTCAAACCATTCGTTCTAAATATCTGTAATACTTGTTCTAATAAACTGATATTTTCTTCAACTGTTTCAGTGACAAGATAAACATCATCAAAATAAATAATAACATTGCCAAATCTCAAGTTCCCAAGTGCTTTGTTCATCATCTGTTGAAAACATGAAGGCGCGTTTGCCAAACCGAACGGTAGTCTTAAAAACTCATAATGTCCGTCTTCTGTAATGAAAGCTGTTTTATCTATCGAGTCTTTATGCAGTGAAATTTGATAATACCCACTTTTTAAGTCTAAACTTGTGAAACATTTATGTCCTTGAAGCCTATCCAATAAATCATCAATCCGGGGCATAGGATATTTATCTTTGATTGTAATTTTATTTAACATCCTATAGTCTATGCAGAGTCTTTTTTCGCCATTTTTTTTATTAACTAAAAGGGCTGGACTGGCATATGGGGAATTACTATCTCGTATAATTTTATTTTCTACTAATTCTTTCACAATTTCCCTTATTGTCTGCCTGTCCGAATACGAAGTTCTAAAGGGTCTGCATTGAACTGGCTGTAAACTTGATAAGTTAATTATCATTTCGTAATTGTTAACTTTTCCGAGTTCTTTTATGTTTGACGCAACACAATCACTGTACCGATTGAACAATGCCAATAACTCGTTTTGATGGGTACTTGTATCTAAATCTACAGCGGCTACATTACTACAAAATTCTGTAAATTTATTCGCGGATTGGAATTGAAGTTGGTCGCCTACTCGCGAGTACATTAAATCAGATCGCTCAGTCACATTTCTTCCAATCAATATATCGCACCCAACCATATCATCCAAAACGTACATATCTATATCACTCAAAAATATAGAATCTAAATAGAGACTAACCGTTACCTTTTTATTTACGTATTTATAAGTTTCTTTAGAAAATCCTTGTAAAACGACGGGTGAGGGTAGTGTGATATATGACAAAGAAATTTTATTTGCTAAAGATTCGGATATTAACGAGCAACTACTACCAGTGTCAATAAATGCTTCATAACAATTATTTAATATGTAAACGTTTTTAATAAACTTATTTCGTGGATTTGTAGAAATAAATTTAGTTTCTTGTTCAGGTTTCACTACAGGTTTTGTTGAATTTTTCTTATGGTAACAACTCGATTCAACGTGCCCTCTTTTCCCACAATATTCACATTTATTTGCATCGCATTGGTTCCTTTTATGGTTACCCCCACAATTATAACATTTAATATTTTTTTTGACTAAAATCTTGACCAACGCTAGAAGAAGACGGTTGGCTTGCAACGGCCGAGTTTGTTGATGCAGGAGTTCGATTTACAGATGATGACTGGCTATGGGTTGTTGGTTTAACCTGCACGTCCCGTGAACTACTTTCTTGTTTTACATGCCTCTTGTAAACGCGACCGTGTAAATAACTAGCTAATTCCTCACTGGATTTAAAATTGATAGCTTCTATAGACACATCGATATTGTGGTCACCTATGTTTCCTACTATTATTGAAATAATATCCTGTTCAGAAAAATTCAAACATAAACGATCTATCTTGCAGTTTTGCTCAAAATAAAATTCATACAGAGATTGGTTATCGATAGGCTTTTTATCTATGATCTCTTTTAAAAGATCGAACATATTTCGACGTATTTGGAAACTACCCGACAATTTTAACCTCCAGTCGTCCCATTTCCATGCGGGCCACTGCTTTTCTGTACGTAATAATGAATCATACCATACTTTAGCCGATCCTTTTAATTTATTCAAAGCTTGATAGCGAATCATTGTATCAGACCATGAAAAAGTATTTGTGTAAGATCGAATAATGCTAAGCCAGGTTGTCTACATCATCTTTTATTGGATCAAAATCAGGTATAAAATGGTTCAAAGTAGTGGAATTTGAATTACTCACAGTTTCGGTATTATCATGAAATACCTTATCTTTCCGCTTTGGTGGCGGCGATGACGTCCTGGTGCTCGAGCTTGAAGAAGTGGAGCGAGCACGTTTTCGCTTTGAATGCTTACTACTACTACCTCGCTTTGATTTACCCATGGCGTGAAAGTTGTTTGTCACTTCTGATGTGAAATTATTATTCAATTTTACTTTTAAATAAGGCAATCAACTGTATAATTATTTATTTTTACAAAAGTTAGGTACAAGAAAATAACAATCAATGATAGCGAGTATGAGAATAGTGAACTGTCCAAAATCCAAAAGTTCAAGAGGCCGCTCCGCTTGTGCTTCGCCGTTATAAAGCCTCTGGTGCCCCCACTGCAGGAACCTCAGCAATATGAAAATGCCTTCGTTGATGTCAGTTTCTTTGCTGTCATCCACAGATGGCGCTTCAAATGCAATGTTGCCAACACAAATGACACAAAATTATTGTATAGATTTTAAAGAGTATAGGGGAAGAATTGGTTAAAGGACACAAACGGCGATAAAATTTACTGGAGCAAAATAAAAGAAGTAAACTTCAATCATGATCATCCTCATACAATTTACTTCAGGTACAGTTTGGAAGACGAATTACGAGAGATACAAATCATGACAAGGACTAACTCAAGAAGGCGGCGTGGAGAACCTACAGAAGATGCTGAAAGATTAAAACTAGCGTACGCTGGAATGTTACCTATACCACTTCCGTTATTTAAGGATTTGATAAGTCTATGTGATTCAGGAGCAATACCAAACAATTATCAAAGTTTTTATAAAAATCTACTGCCATTGGAATACTCCATCTCGGTCTCCAATGACAGTGATGAGGAGGATTAGTGTTTCTAATATTGTAATTCGTTATTTTTTTACCAAGAAGACTAGTACTTTGTGTTCACGTGGATAAATACATAATTATATTTTTTTATTATAGATATATCCGTATTTCATTTCATCCTTTTAAAAATTTATATTATTATAACATGCATTAACAAAGATGTATTACATAAATGAAAACTGATCTTATTAACACTAATATAAATGCATACGATCTTTCCAATCATATAATAGCAGAGCAATGTACTGTAAAGAAGCGTGTAAATAGTTATAGCTGGGTTCAAATATAAACTTGATTTACGGAGAACAATAGTGTAACATTACAGTACTTTTTATTCGTTGTGTATTATTACACGAATAAACGTGTAATAATATATTACTGTGACCTATTCATGCAAATTTCACAAGAGTAAAAACATTAAATAGTTTTTCATGAATTTCCTGAAACTCTTTGATGTTTATAAAAAAGTAAATATACAAGTCTATAGTTTGTTTTTTTACCTATATTTCGATTACACATTATTCATACCTATTTATAATGAAATGAGCGTTATTGAAGTTTAAACGTTTTTATTTTTTGATGAAAAGTTGTCATTTTTCTCTTACACGTTTATTCTGTGGGGCCATCGACATCACATTCAGGGTCGGCAGTCAGGAGGGCGTTTAGCATCCTTAGGGGTTGACATACTGGGGATTCGGCTCTAGCGACAGATCTAGATAGCGGTGGCGCGAACAGATTGTGACGGCGGGTTTGACGGTGCCCAAGGTATTTGTCAGGCACAAATAGACGGCAGAAAAGTCCGTGGAGTTCAAGGCAGTCAGTCCGACCACTAAGGGGCTTACAGGCAACCGCGAGCTGATCAAAGCCCCTTCTAACCTCCGACGAATTGAAGCCTAATACCCCTAGTAAATAATTGGTTGGGTACATGAATGGGAAGAAGTGGTACCGCCTTTGATACAAAAATCTCAGGAAGGTTTTCTGAACTTTCTCAAGCATCAGACTTTGATTAAGCCTTCTACACATTGGACCTCTAGAAGAGCGTCATGTCCTATTGTACTCTATACACTTCTATGGAAAGCAAGCAGTCATACTTACGTAAGGAATGACAAAATATCTTTTGTTATTAATACTAATGTGAACGTACTCACTTTTAAGTATCAGCGTCCGAAATACGCGATATATCGTTTACCAGCCAAACCTGGGACGAACAAAACTATTGTGACCGAGTTTTCATCTGCGCACACTAAAACCAACTACCTGTCGGCAGCTCGCAACTTCAACAAAAGCCGAAAATTAGAAGACAAATTGAATACAAAAGTTGTTGGCATATGCGGCGATAAGAAACCGATATGTCGACGAATATCTTTCAGGATCAATGAAGAAATTATTCCTGCAGTCTCAAGACTTTGCCAAATCTAATGCTATGAGCCTCTATAAATAAACTCGCTTCTAATACGGCCACGCACTCACCCGTAAACACTGAAGATTGTACAGGGCATTTGAATTTTAAAATTATTTTGGAGTTATGGTAGTATACCGCAGCACCAGTGCAACTTGCATCTGATAATTTAGAGGCGTCCGTGAAAAATCTTTCAAAATTGTACCAACGCTCACTTACCACCGCTTTGAAGATAGAGTCCGCCGAAGCAGACTTTTTCGATATACCAACATTATAGAAACTGAATGTTTAAACGCCCTCAAAAATATAAATATTGACATTTCTTCTTGGGATATTATTGTAATTTACATTGTTGGTTTAAAACTTGATACTGAATCTAGGAAACTATGGGAAGTTCAAATCTGTAAATCCAATGGTGAACTTCCTAAAGTAAGTGAATTGAACAATTTCTTAGAGCAGCGATTCAGGTCTCAATTTGAATTTTTAGATAATAAGGTTATTAACAAGTCAATGAATAGTACTCGCACTACCAAGGTTATGCATGTCACTTCAAACCCAACATGTGAGTTTTGTTCTGAAAGTCATAAACTGATTCATTGCAAAAAGTTTGCAAGGGAAGATGTTGAAGCACGTCGTAACTTTGTCCAAACCACTAAGTGTACGAACTGAGTGAAAAAGCGTTCGGCAGAGCGTTCAGCGTTGCGTGCAAGCGGCGAAGGCAACCGCTCGGCCGCCACTCAGGACACCCACGTGTTATTGCATCTGATTGACACAAACGCCGCACGCCCCGCCCGGTGGACGCTCGATTTAAGCGGGCACTCAGGCCTTACACTAAGTTGTGCTTCAACTGTCTCCGTTGAGGTGACCCCGGCGACGACGACAAATGTGATCGATAGAATGATAATTTGATCGCTGCTGACCTGCTTCTCTTCTAAATTCTTCTATGTAGATTGACCTGCTGTAGATTGGCCTGCTTCTCTTCTAAATTCTTCTATACAGCTAGAGTTGTCGAATCGATTGCGATTGGGTTGCTACAACCAAGCTGAGACTATGAGCGATGCAGAGCCCGCTAGTTACCAACCAAAATGGCTGCGACCCGGTCTAAGAAAATTCTTTGCCAAACCTCGTGACTGTCTTCTTCCGCAGCACCGCTATTCTCCGCGAAGGACCAATGTGCAGCGGTGTATTGAGTGGTGATTGCTGATAAGTTGCTGGTAGCGTGATACCGAAGAAAAATAAATAAAAAATTCAGACGAATAGTTTTCACGTCTATAATGGACCAGAGTCACAATAGGAAGGGGAGTGTTGCCACAGATATTACATTAGTTACATGTTGGTGTTACAATATACTTATTACTAAAATACCCAACAATCTGTGTGCCATCCCAATCCGTTCAGCCGTTTTAGCGTGAAAGCGTAACAAACAAACAAACTTAATTTGGCATTTATAATAAATAGTTTGGTGGACGTTCACATTAGTATTAATAACAAAAGATATTTTGTCGTTCCTTACGTAAGTATGACTGCTTGCTTTCCATAGAAGTGTATAGAGTACAATAGGACATGACGCTCTTCTAGAGGTCCAATGTGTAGAGGGCTTAATCAAAGTCGGCTAGAGTCTGGCTAACGAAAGTAGGCCTTGGAATTATTTGCGAACTTTTTATATAGCAACTCTGTATGAACGTCAACGTCAATTTGACAAGGTTGTCGTTCGGTATCTCTGGTGTCAAATTGTATGCGTTTGTGTAAATTGTGATTCTAATTACGGTTTAAAATGAACATATCTATCAAAAGTGGTGTACGAAAGATGTTGTTTTGCATGATTGGCAAGTTCAACGAAAAACAACAACAGCGTGATGCCGCGTTTAAACAAAAACAAGATTGTCTACGTGTGGTGTTGAATTTCATAGGTTAGTAGACAATATTATTTTGATACTTTGAACACCTACCTATCCAGTCGTCTTAATAAAATTTTGATTTATAATTTACGTATCCTTACAAATAAGTTACTTTCGCTTTTTCGTATTGAATAAAACTAATTATATTCATTCGTACATCGCATCAGTCAACGTATTCATTTTAATAACATCACCTATGTTTTACGTATATACTCATAATGAATTTTTGCTGTATTTTTGTTGGTAATTTATTATTTATTATATGCTTTATTGTACATACAAAACGATATATAACAGAGGAAAAAAAACAATTAAAATACATACAATGGTAATTTTAAAACGATTAACTTTCTTTAACAGAGAATCTGCAAGATGTCGAAGGAGTTGATGAAATAGTAAGAACTATTGAAAATCTCACTGAATTAGAGCAGAAAGATAGGATAATAACCCAGAATCAGTACTTAGAAGAAATAACTTCAATGACTGGTAAGTTTTTACTATACACTGGTGTTTTGAAATTATGCCGAAAAAAACCTTTGCATTTACGTAAACCAAGAATTAATTACATATTTTGTATATCTTCTTTGCAGAAGTGAGTGTCAGAACACTAAAGAGAGTAAAAAGGGAAGGTGCAGTAAATGAAGGTGTCTGGAGTACCCCGGGGAAGAAACGCCCACGGAAACCTACTGTGTCTAACCTAGATAACTTTGACATAGATGCTATGCGTAACAAGATAAACGAATTTTATATTGTTAAAAAACAAGTTCCTACACTGAGGACACTGTTGGTGGAGTTAAAAGAAAGTATTGATTTTAACGGATGCAGAGAAACTCTGCGCCGCTTGTTATTAGCCAATGGCTATGAATTTAAAAATAATAAAAATGAGCGTTCTGTATTAATAGAACGCTATGACATATCTGCTTGGAGACATAGATTTTTAAGAACTATAGCAGGAAAACGTGCAGAAGGCAAGCCAATCATTTATTTAGATGAGACTTATGTCCATAGAAACTACAAGCCTAAGAAGTCATGGCAAGGTCCTTCAGCTAGTGGTGCAATTGAAAATGTTTCGACCGGGAAAAGGTACATTATAGTTCATGCTGGATCAGAGAAAGGCCCCGTACCAAACTCTTTGTTAGTGTTTAGTACTAAATCAAAAAATGCTGATTATCACCATGACATGAATGCTGAAAATTTTAATAAATGGCTTAAAGAAAAACTTATACCAAATTTGGAAGAACCAAGTGTAATCATAATGGATAATGCTAGTTACCATTCGGTAATTATAAATAAGGTTCCGAACACACAAACACGTAAAAGTAATATAAGAGAGTGGCTTCGTGATAATGGAATTCAATATGAGGACTACCACACGAAAGCAGAGCTGTTGTGTATTGTAAAACGAAATACGCCTAATCCAATATATGAAGCTGATGAAATTTTAAATCAATGTGGTCATGAGGTGTTGAGACTTCCACCCTACCATTGTGATTTAAATGCGATCGAGCTTGTGTGGAGTTTGGCAAAACGTAAAGTGGCTAGCAAAAATATTGCAGTTACTACAGCTGCATTAGAAGAAATAATTAAAGATTCATTTGAAAACGTAAGTTCACAGGATTGGAAGAAAATTACTGATCATGTAATACATGTTGAAAATAAATATAAAGAACGTGATAAAATTACAGAAGAAAATTTAGAAAGTTTTATTATAAATGTTGGAGACAGCGATACTAGTGACAGTGATGAATCTTTTGGCATTGAAGTGTTAGAATCTGATTTTGATTACGATGAATAAAACTAAGTTATTATGTATGGAATATTATCGTATTTTATTTGTCTATTTATTTTCGGATTCCGCTCATATTTACCTCATATACTAACACCTATACCAGATCAATAAATCCTTAAAATCCCGTTACAAACCTGATACATATCAAAAATTAATACATGTGTAGATACATTCTGTTTCTTTATTTCCCTAACATAATGTTCTTATACTGTCTATATATAGGGTTTTTCATTAAGAGCGCTCGAACTTTGAAATGAAATAAAACAACCTGTTTAAGTGATATTACTACAATTTTTATAACATTTTAAAGAATATTCAATGACATTATGTGTGGAAAATAATATCAGCCAAATGGCCACTGTGACTCCGCTGTAGATGGCGTATTCTGGTGGACTAATCTTGGAGAACGTCTTCGCATAAATGGTCAATTTCACGAAGAACGCGAGTTATGTTAGCCTTTAGGGCAACAATTGACTGTGGTTTATCTGCGTACACTAAAGATTTCATGTAACCCCACAGAAAGTAATCGAGCGGTGTTAACTCACACGATGAACGCCATAAATTGAACACAACGCACAGAACGTAGGCGAATAGACAACGGGTTTTGATAATAAATTTTACACAATTTCTACGCGTTGTTGAAGCGTTCCATGGTGAAATGTCACGACAAAATATATATTCATGCCAAATTTGGTAGCAATCGCATTACCGAAATGGCCGCTATGCGCTGCTAGTGTTGTCATGCATGTATTTTTTAAATTTGCCGCCAATATTCTGGGGCCAACTTTCGTTAGCCAGACTCTACTAGTGCCACTTTTCCCTTCACTATCCATTATTGGATCCGCCATCTTTAAATATCATATACGTGTTGTATTATTGTTATTAGGCATTTAATTTAAATATTATCGTATTATACTTGCGTAAAATTGAAATGAAAAATACCTACTCGGGCCGCCAAATTCGGTTGCTGTTAGGGCTTCTAATAGGGCGTTTTTGTCGTTGATTCCCGTAATGTTTTTGTAAGACAGCATGCGTTTTTATTGTACTTATCGATTTTTAAATATCTTCAAAATATAGAATGTTAATTTGTATTAAAAAAAAGGTTCCGAATATAAACTGTGATCCAAAGTTTAAGAGGTAGTTTTTTACGGCCAAATTAAGGCATTTTTCAAGTGGTTGGGTTGGGTATCCGATAGATTCTAGATAAACATTTGTAGCAGCCGAAACTCCGTCTGTAATAAGCATGTTAAACCAAGCAATAGATTAAAATAGTAACCCAAGCCATGAGAGCAATGAGTCATGATAATGTAAACATGTGTGATAAGAAAAAAAATTAAAGGGAGGTGTGTTCTTTTTATTTATTAATGTGAAATTATGTATATTTATGAAGATAAAATAAATACTTTTTGAATTATTGGTTCTATTTTGTATTTAGAACGACTTTTGTACAAAAAAAACCTAGAATAAACTAGAATTGATATCTTATTAGAAAACAAAACTGGACTAATCCATACATAATCTGTTAGCTAATAACGATTCTAAAAACATAACTTGAAGAGAGCTACCTATCGTAACTTTAGAGATATCGTCGTTTTAATCACTCGGGTGCCCCGGGACCCCTTGGACCCCAGTAACAGATGCCCCCATTTTGCCAAAATGGCCGACACAGATGATGGGAGACTGTTCTCTCGTTGGTTTACTGCATAATACAATCTTTGGTTTACTGTCACAGGGTCCGATTATATGGATCCACTTGCTTTAAAAAAACGTGTTTCACGCGAAACCCAATATTTAAAAAATATGCTGTTATTACCTTTTATTTTAATTTGACCGAGATCTATCTTTTGCGGCTATTTTTACGAATGTACGTGAAGTCTAAGTGCGACACCCAAATAACATGGAGTGCTGCCTCTCTTCTTTAAATAAAGCAAGTAAGTACAGGACTTTATTATTTTCGTGATCTTAGAGTTTTTACAAATATTGTGGAAAATGTGTTTGTGTTTAAATAATGTGTTCAGTTTTCTATTGCAAACCCCTTTATTTCTAAGCTGTAGCTTACAGTTCAGAAGTGGGCTCGTAAGAGAATTTTCATAATTTTCTTTCTTTACGCCACAACAATCAGATTTTTGTAATGAATGGTTAAACATAATCGTTACTAATATGATTTGAAGGATTTATACGGATTAAAAACAGGCATACTTTATTTTCTTTTCTAACTACCTATGTACATCGTTAACTTTTGATAATGGAATGTTACACTTCCTTTCCTTGACTAATAATTTTATTTTTTCCGATAACTGTCACTAAAATTCGAGAAACTTAGTTCTGAAAAAACAACTTCAATATGAAAGCTTTATCAGAATTTAACAGTTAGTGAACGCGTTGATCTCAAAATATGGATAATTAGTACTAATTATCATGCTGAACAGATTTTAGAAGTGATAAGGACGAAATAAATGACAAATATGTTGATGACTAGAGGTTGCTTAAACTTGATCCTGTTTTACGTAATAAATGTATTTACCACTGTCTGGTGATTGGTTTGAATGAAGCATCACATTGTAAAATTGATCTAGTAAGTTTATTTTAAAATAAGAATATTATAGCGGGTGAATTGATATAATTATAATAATAATAATAGTAAAGTTTATTTATCAAAAAGTAACAATACAATGTGACATATTCGGTGAACCACCAACTAAGCGTCGCTTGTATCTTGTGGCTCTGGAGTGCAAATTTTTCAGTTATAATAGTTACAGTACAGTTTGAGTATGTTACATAATTATAACACATTTACCATAAACAAAAGATGAGTGAAAATAAAATAAAATAAAACATTCGTGCGAATCTGAACACAACATAAAATAGCAAGTGTTAACGTTGGGCTTGCGCTGTGGTGTATGGTGTGTGGTGTGGTGTGTATGTATATGTGTGTGATTGGGTGTATGTAGGTGCTATATCAAGGCTTCAGTGTTATCGTATGATAATTTTAAAATAGCTGAAGTTAGGGTTATTTTACAGGTTGCGGTTGAGCAGCCCTTTAGGTCGCAGATTTTCCAAACTTTGTTGTAAGTGTTGGGATGGGAAAAATAGGTACAGCGTCTAGCTAGTTCAGATTTGGCATTTGGTATGGGTACTCTGAAGACACGCTTGTTTAATATGTCGCTATAGTGGGGCCGTTTTTTTATTGTCGCGTGATATTTAAGCGTTGCTTGAAGTACGAATATTTGTCGTACCCTGAGAACTTGAAACTCGTGGTAAACAAGGTCTGTAGGGAATCTGAAAGATTTTTTTAGTGCAACCTTGATCAGTGCCCGTTGTGCCCTCTCTAGTGTTATAAATGTGCTTTTACCAGCACGTCCCCAAATGCAGATACAGTACTGTAATTATTGACTGGCAGAGTGCAAAGTAGACCATTCTCAAAATATCAATCGGAGTACAGTCACGCAGTTTTTTCAAAACGTGTATGAGTTTTCGTACTCTGGAGGAAAGGGCATAAATGTGGGCTTTGTACGTTCAGTTGTTGTCTATGATTACCCCGAGACATTTAAAAGTGTCAGTACGTTCAAGGGCTATGCATGCGCAGGGGCAATGTGTTAGGTGTGAGGCAATATTGTGTTCCTGTGGACAGGTGTGTATTTTTAAGGACATAGTTTGAGAGGCACTGGAGGATCTTGTTTTGGAGAAAGCAATATATTTACTTTTACCAGCGTTTAGTATCAGTAGGTTAGTGTCTAGGGATTGCGCTATCTGAGAGAGGCCTTGTTCCGCCAGTTGATTCACTCGGTCCCATGACTTGTCGTGGAATACGATAGCTGTGTCGTCAGCGTAGGATATCACTGTAGCGTTTCTAAGAGGGAGATTTAGAAAGAAAGAAAGAAAGAAAAATATTTTATTTGGGACACGCACAGGATATATACAAAAAGAACAAAATTATATAAAATAAAATAAGAAGCAGCAAAACTAACAAAAAAAAATAAAATAAAAAAGACCTGTGCGAGGCCAAAAAGGCCCATATCTCAGCATAATACGGCGATATTTAAAAAATAATAATTAAATACCACCGCGC
Source organism: Xanthia togata (assembly GCA_963853775.1). NCBI lineage: Eukaryota > Metazoa > Arthropoda > Insecta > Lepidoptera > Noctuidae > Xanthia > Xanthia togata. Next base: position 18,004,477 of record OY970809.1, read on the forward strand.
TGGTATTCTGATAGGGCCCACTGTGATGCCACGGACACACCTACGGACTTACATAGATCCCACTATAGGGGATTACATAAAAGATAAAACAATAAAATAATAATTAAAAACAAAAAATAAAAACCAAAACTATGTACAATAAATAATATTTTAGCTAATAACACGCCTGACGTTCCAACATCACTTGTCCATGGTATAGACAAATATCTATGGTGACAAGCGAAGGGACGCGGGCGCACTGCAAATCTGCGACGCATTCAGCTGTCAAAAAGTAAAATGGAATTTAGACATTTTATTCTGGAACAGAGATTATACTACTCTCTAACAAGAGGTATAGACACAAATTAAGCAATGTGTGAATAAATTTAAGATAAGGCTAAGAAAGAGGTGCAATGAATAATGTAAAGTGTCGTTGTGTTGTGACTGACTGTGTTGTGTTGTGAAAATCGGAAGAAAAGGATTCAGCCACCGAGTAAATCATAGCGATTGAAGTAAAATCATGTTGATAAGAGTTTAAGACTCTGCTAAGCTCACCAATACCAACCGCGTGCAGTCCCTGGGTGAGTTTAAAAACTGGTTTCTTTATGTACTCGTAACAAATGTTGCTTAAATTTATTACTAAAAGTTCCAACTGTTTTTATAGCACGAAAAGGAGGTGGCAGATCATTCCAGCAGCGAGAGGCAGCGAATTTAAAGCTTCCACGGAATGCAGCAGTTTTGTGCGTTGGAGCCAACAGAAGGTAAGAAGATGCTCTTGTTTTAATTTTATTTATGTCACGTGACCAGGTCAATTTTTTATAAAGATATTCTGGTTTTTTTGTGAGAATGGTGCCAAAGAGTAGGGTAGCCAGATGAAGCTTTCTGCGATCTGACATTCTCATCAATTTACCCTTAATTAAAAATGGAGTTACGTGAGATCGGGGAGGGATATTGAAACAAAATCTTGCACAAGCATTCTGTACTCGCTGGATCAGCCTTTCACTTCTACCGAGGATGCACGCACCATACACAGTGTCAGCATAGTTCAGCTTGGATAAAACAAGTGACTCACACAGCATAACACTGCATTTACTACGTCATTCATGTACAGTGTAAACAACGTTGGGCCAAGGGTACTGCCCTGTGGAACACCGAATGTGATAGGGAGTGACCTGCTTTGGTGACTGCCTATTTTACAATATTGATACCTTGATGTTAAGTGGCTGCGAAACCATTCTAGAGGTGTTCCTCTTATACCTGTTGCCTCGAGTTTCTTCAAAAGCAGTCCAGGTGACACGGTGTCGAATTCTTTTGCCAAGTCAAGAAAGACACCAAAACAGCATTCTCGATTTTCTATGTGATGGGAGACTTGATTTGTCAAAAGTGACACCGCGTCTTCGGTGGATTTTCCCCGGCGAAATCCGAACTGCCTATCGGAGACGATGTAGTGCTTCTCTATAAAATTAACCAGTCTCTTGTTTAAAATTTTTTCAAAAATTTTAGAGACTATACTCAACAGGGCGATAGGTCTATAGTTTTCCGGCATGTCTTTGGGACCACTTTTGTAGATAGGGGACACTGCAGCAGTTTTCCAGGGATCGGGAAAGACACCTGATTCTAAACTTAAATTAAAGATGTGCGTAAGTGGCTTGATTATACTTTCTCGAGAATTTATTAGTAATGGAACGGTTACTTGGTCTGGCCCTGGAGCGCTGTCTATTTTCAAGTTGCGTATTAGGTTGGACACTTCTTCTTCGTCGGTCGGATGCAGATAGAAAGATTGTGAGATAGAGCTTGGAGCTATGTTTGATTCTATTAGTGAGTGGTGAGTGGTTGAAACTTTGTCTAGGATCTTTGCTGCATGTTTTTCCCCGACAGAGACGAAGTGTCGATTGCAATTGTCAAGTGCCGAAGTTGGGGAAATACTGGACGCAATTAGGTGCGATGATGAATTTTGACGAGTTTTAGTTCCACATATATTTTTTATAGCCGTCCAGAGATTTTTTGGGTTTTTCTGGTTCCTTTCAATTTCCTGTCTGTTATGTAAGTTTCTGAGTTTCCGAAGAAGTGTGTACACAAAGTTCCTGTATCTGGTGTAAATTAATTGTTTTGTGATATTTTCAGGGTCAGTTGATGTTGATGGCTTCATACTTTTAATAGGTCTTTTTATTTATGTGGTGGCCCTGTATAGCTATACGGTCTTAGAAGATAGCTACTACTTAATTTTTGTATTTGTTTTCTACACTATTGGCTTTCAAATGTAAGTTTTAGATACACATTCTTATTGGATACAACCGAGGGGATATGAATAAGAATGAAGAGCCCAGGTTTGAGGGCATGAGTGGGCCCAGGCCAAGAATATAAAGAACCAGGATAAGGAACAGGTTACTGCTGGAATAGTGGCATGTTTAGAAGACCAGACGCTGCAACCGTCCACGAACCGGAAAAGGCGAAATATCATTACAGATTCTGACAGTTCGTCGCGTAGTGCTGCAAGCCGCGAGAGGACTAGGAAATACAGAAGAAGGTAACGAGCAAGGAGAGGCAGCTCCAGGCGAACGCAGCATAGCAGCGACAGCTTGGATAAAATAATTGTGAGTTAACCCGATCTTATAAATCTAGACGGAACAGGAATAGGGAATCTGAAACAAATGTATAGATAGTGCAATCCACGACGACGCGCCCCACTCCGCTCCGCTCCGTACTAAAGTACAGCTTACAGTACAGTACTCGCGGAGTGGGACGCGTCGTCGTGGATTACACTATCTGTATCATTATATAATTTTTTGTCAATCTTAAGTAACGTCAAGAGTTCAGAGAAGCCCAAGCTGTCATTTAATACTAATGTTTTGCTGGATTTAGACCCCCTACGTAAAGAGCAATCTATGTAAGTATGGCTCACTAAAGTAAAAGAATGTGCCAAAATATACGATTGGTCCGAAGAGAAAATAATTCACTACGCTCTTCCTAAACTTTCGGAAGTAGCAAAAACCTGGTACCAAGGTTTACCTTTCCTTCGAGTGAATAGAAGAAAAATCGAATTGAATCATTCCGTTGTCGCAAGGACTACGCTGAACTCTTGACGGAAATGTTGGCTAAGTACGTTAAGTACGGCGTATCATTGGAGCACCATTACGCGAAATTGAAAAAAAAATGACATGGAAATGCGTTCCTTACGAAGCATGTGTGGTGTAACTATAAATGATAGGCTGAGGAATGATGTGATAAGACAACGGTGTGAGTTAAAAGAAGATGTATTATCACAAATTTAATAGGGTATGCTGAAATAGTTTGATCATGTTGAGAGGATGAATGAAAGGCGACTAACAAAATGTATTTACAAGGCAGATGTGACTGGAAACGCCCGGAGGGGACGCCCTGGGAATACATATACTGACCTTATTGGTGATGTTCTTGAGAAAAGACAGGCGCGTAGTACTCGCAACCGGAGTGCGTGTATGACCAGGTGTATGAACGTAAACGAAGCAAAAGGAGTATGTAAGGATCGTAGCCGGTGGCGTTCTGTAGTTTCTGCCTACCCCCATGGGAAGAAGACGTGAGTTTAGGTTTGTATGTATGTGAATCTATTAAATAGATACAAGTTTTATCGGGTAAACAAGCAGTAGATTGTGTTTTATACGGACTAGATCATCGTGCCATTAGAGTAGGCGCGTAAGCGGCTTAATTTAGTGAACCAGAACACATTATAAAATATTTTCGAAAGTTAAATAGGTCAAAATAGATAAGCGTATGCTGCTTATGTCAGAAATAGGAACGATCGTAAAGCTTCTACAAATGCAACGTGTCGGGGCTCAGAATCCGAAGTCTGGTACGGTAAATTCTAACATACGTTATTTTAATGGTAACGAACTTACCCTTAACTTAGCTTTAAATGCGATAAATTCTCTATTAAATGTTCGTTATGTGACAGATTAGGTCATCAAGCTTCTAGTTGTTATAGAAACAAGATTAAAACCGAGTCTCCTACAAATGAAACCCAACCAAAAGATAGAGGTATCAGAGTTGAACATTGATAGGTCTATTGAGAAATACATTTTAGACATTAAAATGTATGTTAAATGTCACAAAGATTTTAGGAAACCAGTGTATGATTGTTACAATAAGCAAAGCTAAAGAACTTTCCATGGGTCAAACTCAAACTCAAACTCAAAGCATTTATTTCAATTAAACCATTTACAGGCACTTTTGAATTGTCAAGGAGTCAGTCAGTCAGAAATATGAAGCTAGTTGCCCATTCCAAAGCGTAGGTTCCTATGGAGAAGAACGGGCAAGAAACTCCACGAACACTCTTTAAAAAAAAAAAAAAAAAATCTTACAAAATATTGTTTACATCATTCATGTTGAAATTATACATGTGAGAACAATGTAGAAAGACATGTACGTAAAAAGCGTCCGTAATAAAAAATCTAAAATAAAACAATTCAAAAATTAAAATAAGCCGTGGCAGATAAGAGATGACCAGTCCCTACTGATGGCGCCCGTTCACGAACATGACGCATGGATCAGCACCGTTTAGCTCAACCATTTTGAAGGGAACTCAACGATCCAACACACACGCCACCACCAGCGAGACATTTGAGTGAGCATGACATACTCTTAGCCGCCAGGGCATATCAAGTCAATGAAAGACGTACCCAGTAAATGGTAGCTTTATAGAAGGTACATGGTCACAGTGCTCACACATGTGCTATGCAATTATACAATAAAAAAAAAGAGATTGAAGTTATACAATTCAAAGATAGTTTTTGCAATCTTCAGCAATTACAAAAATATTTTTGAATGCTAATCAATTAGTTTATGCGACCTTGTGGAGCTGGACCAGCGTTAAGCCAAGCATTTTTGTCAGCGATATAATCCCCAAGCTTATAATATGCCTGGCAGCATAGTGTGCGTTTTATACAAGATTTAAATTTCGTTTCATTTAGTTGTAGTATATGGGAAGGTATTTTATTGTAACATTTTAAACAGTACCCCATGAAAGATGAGTCTACTTTAGCCAGTCTGAAACCCGGTTGAACTAATTGGTCCCTATTTCTAGTACTATAATTGTGTCTTTCACCTCTTTTACTGAAAAGATTAAGATTTTTCCTGACGTACATGATGTTTTCATAAATATATTGACAAGGTACCGTCATGATGTTAATATTTTTAAACAGTTCCCTTAGAGAATCGTGCCTACGGAGGCAATATATTGCTCTAATGGCTCTTTTCTGCAGAATAAAAATAGAGTCGATATCTGGAGCCCGTCCCCATAGTAAAATACCGTATGACATGATACTATGAAAGTAACTGAAATAGACTAGCCTTGCGGTATCTATATCAGTAAATTGACGGATTTTTCTTACAGCATATGCTGCTGAACTTAGCCGTCCTGCGAGAGATGTTAAATGAGGACCCCATTGCAGCCTTGAATCGAGCGTGATCCCCAGGAAAACAGTTTTATCTACAAATTCTAGCTTCTCCTTATTCAATACTATATCACAATCACTACTTTTAACATTCGGTAAAGCAAATCTTATGCATTTAGTTTTTTTCCCATTTAATACTAAATTATTAGCAGTAAACCAATTTTGGACCTGCAGTAGGGCGTTATTTACATCGTCAAGATTTGATGCACGTCTATTTATCTTAAAAATTAGAGAAGTATCGTCAGCAAATAACACCATTTGTGGTTGGTTTTTTAATAAATGGGGTAGATCATTAATATATACTAAAAAGAGGAAAGGACCCAATATCGAGCCTTGAGGAACACCCATTTTTACTTTTAGACCGAGTGAATTTACTTTAATTTGAACTTGCTGTTGTCTATCATTTAAATAAGATTTTACTAAACAGAGCGCAAGTTTACCTAGTCCATAATGCTCAAGTTTCAAGAGTAAGGTTTCATGATTTACGCAGTCAAATGCCTTGGAGAGGTCACAAAAGATTCCTATGGCATCTTGAGCCTCCTCCCACGCTGTACATATGTGTTTTAATAAGGTGACACCGGCGTCAGTTGTACAACGACCTTTGGTGAAACCATATTGCTGATCGTGTAAGATTTGGTTGGTGTTAAAATGATTAAGCATTTGGTTTAGCATTACCTTTTCGAACACTTTGCTGAATACCGGCAGCACGGATACTGGTCTATAATTGTTGGTGTCTTTACTGTCCCCAGATTTAAAAAGTGGTATAACCTTACTGTATTTCATTAAATCCGGGAAGACTCCTTGATCCACACACAAATTAAATATTAAAGCTAAGTATGGTGCTATAGTCTCGATTATGGATGTACAAACTTTGATAGATAGTCCCTAGGGTATTAAGTGCTCGCCTAATCTACCTGTGTTGAGAGGCATAGGTTTAAATCTGAATATTTAATTGGGTGTAATGACTGCCAATATTGAAGTACAGGGCATTAGCAAAGTTGTTGTAGACATTTATGTAGTTGAAGAACCCGTACTGAGTCACTCTGCTAACTTGGGGCACTCGTTTACTGAACTGTCTGATCATAAAATTACTAAAACCACAACTAAAATGATGTAGAAAAAAAAAACTACGAAAATACACCTGGTAAGTGATGATAATGTTTTCATTCCACCATCTTCATTGCATGTAAAAATCTGAGTCATCATTTAGTGGAAATATTTACGTTCTTAACTGCTGTCAGATGTCTTTCGATTCTGTCAATTCCAATAACTAATTAAGTGCAGTGAAAAACTGAGGAACGTTTACGGTTACAACAACTTCCGCTAAAGTTACACCGTGCCCATTTGGACACCGCAACCTAATATACAGGGTGTAAGGGATAGCCCTCCGCAAACTAAGAGGGTGCATTCATCTCCTTATTTTGAATCATATTGCACTGAACATTTTCTCAGGAAAAATTACATTTTTTTATCGGGTTTTCAGTTACTATTCCTTTATTTTAACGTAACATTACATTCTCTGTACGCAGTACTCTATTAATGTAAATAAAACAGCTAAAATATATAAAAAAAACAGCAATTGATGATGAAATTCTCAAACGAACTATGCGTGAAATCAGCTGTTCAACCACCACGGGGTGGCGGGGAGGGCGTCCAAAAGCCTGTAAAGTCTGTAATCGTTCAAAACAGGTTTTGTTCGTTTCGAATGATGTGTAGATTTATCACGCGTCGTTTATCGTCCGTCTCAGTTATTTGTCGATTTGAATTTGTTTTGTTGTCTTGCAAATTGCAATTATATTTAATAACTAGGATCTAACTATTTTGAAATATTAATTATTATTGTTATATTACATAAATATATTTTATTAAAGTATAAATATAAAACTGATTTACATCCGTCACCTCACACTTCAGGTACAGTTGAAAACCAGCGTCAGGCACTAGTTGTCTGGCATTTATGCTGAACTGGGCCTATTTGGCGTAGCCGCGTGGCACACATTCCTGCTAGTATCATGCAACGCAGTTTTACACTTTTTATTTTGTATTCTTTCCTTTTATCTTATTTTTTTTTTCTCTTTCTACTTGTGTGCCTTTTAATCTGTGCCAACTAAATGTATTTTCTTTCTTTCTTCTTCTTTCTAAACATTCTCCTTGGTTGGCATTGACCTACGAAAATAATGTTTTTCCCATTGGCAATTATATGTTGGTCTATCACGAGTTGGATTATCCGAAAAGCAGATTATTTTGTTACCGGAAAATAAAAGAACCTCAAACATTGTATACAGATATGTTTTAAATTAAATAGGTACCTCACTAAAATTTTATATTATTGACGTTTACATTTTTAAATGATGGTTTGTACCTATTTTGTTTATAGCGTAATATCTTTTGCCAGCGGCTTCGCCCGCGTGGTGGCCGGAAATTATCCCACGGGAACCGTACATTTTTCCGGAATAAAAATTAGCCTGTGTTATTCCAGACTATAATCTATCTCTGTGCCAAACATCCAGATCCGTTCAGCCGCTCTGGCGTGATTGAGTAACAAACATCCATCCATAAAAACTTTCACATTTATAATAGTAGTAAGATAATTTTATTATTTATTTATTTATTTCGGGATAAAAAACAGGAGTACAATTAAATATTATACAATTAACTACTGATTAAACAAAGTACTTATCATACTACCAACAACATTATCCACCTATTACTAATATGTTGATGCTACGTGAGAAAAAAAAAATACAAACAAGAGTACATGAGTGCAAGATAAATTACTGAATTAATGCTAATTAATAACGATGTTTATGGGATAGAAAGAAGAAAAAAAAAATATTTCCTATATAAAAATAAATAATAAATAAATACACCACTTAACAATAATTATAAAGTTAAGATAGAATCAACTACAGTTTTTCTAAATTGATGTGATGTTAGATTAAAAATATCTATGCTTTCGAATCTAGTGTTGTAGGAATCCACAAGTTGACGCAGAGGAGCACGAAAGCCAGCATTTGAGTTACAGACGTGCCTAATATTAATAGATAGTAAGCGGTATGGTCGCGCTTGTCTACGCACAACTGTCCTCGGAACGATGTAACAAAGTTTATTTATTAAGTCTGAACAATCATATTTGTTATGCACAATACCATGTAGAAACATTGCTCCGAGAAGCAGTCTTCTGGATTCTAGGGTTGACAGTTTGTAATTCTTAAGCAACGTATCATACGATCCGTGGCTGTGATAGCATCTGTAATGTAGAGCTCTTAGGAATTTGCGTTGAACAGTCTCAATCGAGTCAATATATTTTGCGTAATAGGGATTCCATACGATAGTAGCAAACTCCAGACAAGGCCTAATTAGCGATATATATAAGTATCTGTAGGTTGATGGACGCTTGAACTCTTTGCTGTTGCGCATAACAAAACCGTACATTTAAAGGGCTTTGTTGATAATGTTGTCCACATGGACATCAAAGTGAAGTTTGGAGTCTAGAATCACACCGATGTCACGCAAAGAGTATACTTTTTTTAATTGTATATTTAGCAAATGATAGCTATAAGTGTGCTGCTTTTTGTTTTTAGTGAATGTAATCGAATAGCATTTGGATAAGCTCAATGAAAGTTTGTTTAAGGTGCAGTAGTGAGACAGCCGATCCAAGTCACTTTGTAGCATCAAACAGTCATCAATACTTTTTATAGTTTTGTAGACTTTCAAGTCATCTGCGTATAGTAAAAAGTTCAAATGATTAAAACAAGCGCTAATATCATTTATAAACAATGTAAATAATAAAGGGCCCAGAATTGAGCCCTGAGGAACCCCAGATGTGACGGTAATCTGCTCTGATTGAAATCCATTTATAACAATTTTTTGAGTACGGTTTCTTATCTAAGAGATGAACCATCTCAATAGATTTCCGCGAATACCATTAAAGGCAATTTTGCGTAAAAGTAATTCGTGGTCCACCTTGTCAAAAGCTTTCTGAAAGTCTGTATATACTGCATCAGTTTGAAAACGATTATCCATATTCTCAAAAACATGATCTACAAAAACAAGCAGATTTGTATACGTAGATCTTTGTTGGACGAATCCGTGCTGTTCTTTGATTATAGCCTTGTGTAAAGTAGGATAAATTTCGTTATAAACCAGTCTCTCAAAAAGCTTCGACAAGGCGGACAGAATCGAGATCGGACGGTAGTTCTCTACGTCATCCCTCGATCCTTTTTTAAAGACGTGGGTTAAATGAGCCGTTTTCCATACATCGGGAAAAATGCCTTCGCTGATACATTTATTGAACAGCAAATGTAGGGGTTCACATAAGTGATTGGCAACTCTTTTGAGAAACGAAGGAGGGATGCCATCAGGTCCAGGTCCTTTTGAGGGGTCTAAAGACTTTAGCTCCTTATAAACTTTAGAAGGCTCGATATAAATATTGTTCATAATATCACTACTATCATGAAATATGGGAGGTGGTTCCCATTAATGAACATCTAGTGCTGACGGCTCATACACTGATTGAAAATAGTTCGAGAATAGTTTGCAAATATCACGCGGATCACTACTGGAAGTATCTTTATATTTCACATTGGATGGAATTTCTGACTTATTCCGTTTACTAGCCACATAGCCCCAGAAGTGTTTGAGATTTGTGTTCACATTTTGTTCAACAGTTTCTATGTAGTTAGAGTAACATAGGTCACATTCTTTGTTGAATCTGCGACGATATAGGGAAAATTGCTCATAGTTAGATATATTATTGTACACTTTCCACTTGGTCCAAGCGTTGTTCTTATTTTTGAATAATCTTATAAGGGCTCGAGTGAACCAAATGGGGAATTTAGAAGTTCTGTATGATTTTTGGGGGACGTGCTCTCCAATGATACCAAACAAGCTATTATAAAATGTGTTTACAGACTCCTGTGCTGGTAGATTTTTAAGCAAGCTGTTCCAGTCAATTTCAGATAAATCTGCCTTTATAAGATCGTAATTGCACTTGTTATAATTAAATTTGATGATTGGGCAGTGTTTCGTTGAATATTTCAAGTAAGGGGAAGTCACAGCACAGTAAGGAGGGTGATGTAGGTCCACGGGTACTAAATAATCGCTCGGTTGGTAAACATGACAGAGTTCATTGGAGATCAGTAAATCCAATGTTCGGTTGTTAGCGTTCGTAAAGTTATGATATTTCGTAGCGCTAAATTCGGCGATGTAATTTTCTAGGTATCTGCAACTAAAAGACTGGGTCACACGGGGCAGGTCGCATGCATCACCGTCACAGGAAGACCAGTCCAAGGTAGGTAAATTGAAATCTCCGATTATGTAAAAACAATGTGTCATGGGATTACTTAAAGTTGACGAAAGCATGTCCAAATATGCAGAATAGATGTTGTCTGGTGTGTTCGGTGGTATATACACCGCACTGATAAAGTGTCGTTTCTCGCGGTCACGACTAGGTAATTGTATAAGTAGATGTTCTATGTGGGTGTGCAAAGTGTTAGCGAAATATGTGGGTTGAAGTGTTCGTAAGATGGCCACAAGAACACCTCCACCCTCGCGTTTACCAGTGGCCGCGCGATCTCGGTCGCAACGAAAGACGCTGTAGCGCTCATCTATAACCTCACAGTCTGCTATATCCGGTATAAGCCATGTTTCCACCAACACAATGATGTCGTATGAGTTACTTAAAATATTCATATAAATTGTCTGAAGTTTGCCACGTATGCCCCTACAATTCTGATAGTAAATAGTAAGTGTATCAGCCATTAAGACGGAGATAAGTTATGACATGGTTGCTAAAAGATATAGAGTCTGCAAGGATACTTAGAGATGCTGCCACTAAACCTGGTTGCTGGTGTTATAAGTAAAAGATGACGAAAACAAATACATAATTGAAGGTGAAACGTTTTAAGCTCGCATGAACTTAGATTGTATAGCAAAGGAAAGTTTATGTAGTTGATTTTTGAAACAATAAGATGTATAATACAATTATCTGCAATAATGGGACTGTATACTATGTTAAACATTGTGTTGTGTAGTAGTGTCATCGGCGATTTTAAATTTTTGAAAATCTTTAATGTTTCGGATAGCGAATATTGTTGAGATATCAGTCCTGCGTACAAGAATCGTAGAGTGCTTAACCCAACAATGCTTAAACTTGTGTTTATTAGCCTCAAGGCAACATTCGCGAAACAACAGCTTTTTCTTCAATGTTATGAGCTCGTTAACGTATATGGTATGTGGAGTACCTGTTATGACCTGGTCGGATTTCAAGCCCTTGGCCAAGCGGTAGGCACTCAATACATTGTCACGAAAAGGCACCGAGGAGAATCTAACCACAATATTTTTGGGCCTTTCTTTATTCAAAGTTTTCTGGGGCACGCAATGTATAGAAATAATATCGTTTTGAGTAATCGGAAATTTAATTTTTTCCCCAATTGATGCAACAAGAGTGATCAGATTCTCGCCCCGCCTCTCCGGGACATTACACACTTCAATATTACAAGCCCTGGCTTGCTGTTCCAAAGTGTCTATTTTAGCCTCAAGCTCAGCAACTAGACCATCAGTACGTTCCGCAGAGGTGAAGCAGCCTTCAAGCGTGGAGATCTTTTTCATGACATCATCGCATTGATTGGTGGTAAACTGAAGCGAACCTTCCAACGAGTCGACGCGTTGAGTCAAGTCCTTGTTCCTTCCGTCCAGGGCTATCATCTGCCGCTTGAAGGCCTCCTGTTCAGCACGCAGAACGTTGATGTCATTACGAATTTCAGTAGAGATTGTGGTGAGAAGTTCTAAGTCGCTTTTCATACCAGCAATGCTTGAGTTGATAGCAGCCAGGCTGGAGTCAACATTGCTTCGAAAAGACTGCAGGGTCGATTTTAGCTCGGAAGCAAGTGCATTTAAATTGTCAGTAAACACGCATTCTGGTTGTTTACGTTTCCTGCATGTAACTCCCGGATCGGCCTCTGACGTTGTAGTCCTTAAATCGGGGCTGGAGCTCGTTTTGTTAGGCGAGTGAAACATCGTTATTATTAGTTCAAGTCTTGAGGGTCACACAGTTCGCAAACTGTCAGTAATAAAGGCCCACCCACCGGTATGGAACAAGAATTGTATACACCAATAAGTGCACACTAATAAATACATGAAGGCACAGGATCAGATATATTGTAAAATAAAAGAGGTTCTTTAAATAATAAGAATTTAGATTTTCTTATAAATTATTTAATCAATTAATTTTACACGAAACTACACTTAATCAGTTTCAAGACACAAATAGCCATGACACCCAGTCATAGCTTAGTTTACACAAAATAGTAACAATGTACAGAGAGGCAGAGTAACAATAATTGAAAGCAATACAACCTGTGCACCGGGCAACGCCTGAAGGTAGAATGCCATTTCGCCGCCGTGCGGACTCTTTTATACGGTAGTATTGTAAGTGGGGCAAAGACGTAGCGCGCTACGACGTAGCGATCACTAACTCCGCCCAGCAGCGAGGAGGTGGGAGAATGTCGTAGCGCGCTACAGCGCCATAGTGCTACAGCGCAGCCCGATGCACGTGTTGTTTACAATGTGACGCCGACACGGCCATGCTGACGTGCGGACGTCCTCGCACGCTTAGCCCACAATGCCACATCTAGAACATGAAAAACTGATTAAGTACCGTTTGGTCATCCTGCTATTGTTTCTGGTCCGGTCTACTTATACCCTTCAGATATTTAACCACTTGGTCCAGTCATCTATGACTCTACAAGGCTTGGTCCGGTCAACTTCTGACCCTCCAGATATTTGATCACTTGGTCCAGTCAGTTATGACTCTACAAGGCTTGGTCCGGTCAACTTCTGACCCTACAAGATCAGTCCCCTGGTCCGGCAATAGTTTTGCCCTTCAGGTGTATCCCTTCAGTTAAACTGGACCGGATCTAGCTAGGCCGAACAAGTATTGTTCCTTTAGCTTAATTAACAAATAACTCAATACTTTGGTTGATGTACAAGTGCTTCTGTTACAATGTTAATTGATTCAGGTCCAATAGATTCTACTGAAACAGCACGTAAACCAGGTTTTCTACAATATGCATTACTATGAGAACTGGTAGATATAGTGTCACTTTTAGCAGACATGGTATCACTATTGGCAGACATGGTACTATTATCGGCAGAGATAGTATCACTATTAGTAGACTGAATATCATCAAAGTTAATATGTTGCCTAGTCTCGTGAACAAGAACCTCTGTGTTGTTATTATCCGCCGACACGTCATCCTCATCAAAATTTTCTGTGATTTCCAAAAACAATGACTGACCACGGGGTACTTCTCGCAAGTTTTCGTGAGAGTATTTGTAGACTCTATTGTTTCCATTAATGTGTTTTAATTCGTACCCATCATTTAAAAAAAAGCGGTTATTTTAAAGGGGCCTTTGTATTTACGGTCTAGTTTCGTTTGGTGTCTTTCTTCGCATTTAACAAAGACAGAGTAACCTACTGAAAAAGGTTTAACTATAGCTTTACCCTTGTTAAATCGACCTGTGTCATATTGAGCCAGCTTTTTATACTAGCAGAAGCATCGGATCGAATGGTTTCGAGGTTTAACCTATCTTCATTAGGATTATTAGTAGATACTCTTGATATCCGTAATGAACTGCCCTTAATACAAAACATTAATTCCAAGGGCGTGAACCCTGTTACTCAACAACGAGTACTATTGAGAGTTAATTGGATGTCGCCTACATGATCTTGCCATAAGCTATCCCAATATGTTTCAACTATAGTGAGCATACGCTCGACCTGACCATTTGCCCTACTGGAACCAGTGGCTATAATATGATATGATTATCTTTACAAAAATTCTTAAATTCAGCATTGTCGTATGACCTGCCACGATATGCAACTATTCTTTTAGGAGCGCCAAACAAGTTCACTGCATTTTTAAGTGATTTAATAGCATCAGATGCATTTGGGTTAAGGTATGCTCTTACAAGACAAATTTTGTAAAAACCATCAATAATCACGGAACAATACTCCTTACGCTCGCTTTTTCGGCTGAGTTTGCCAGTTAAATCCAAATGAATTGTATGCCATGGAATGGGCAATTTAGGGATTGGATATAGATGGTCCTGCTGGGCACCCGACGGACCTTTGGAAACCTTACAAACGACGCACGAATCTATTTTTTTTTTTTTTTTTTTTTTTTTTTTAAATTTTGAACATTTTTTTGGAGCCAATAAGGATCGTATAATTTATAGAGCGTTTTTTTTATAACCATGGTGTTTTATTTCGCTGTGTCCATGATTAATCATTGATCAGGTTAAAGAGTGTGGCAATATTGGTAACCATTTAGTGGTTTTATTACGTTAGATTTTACGATAAAGTATGCCCTGTCTAATAATCGTATGTGTGTGATATTTCAGACGGCAAGTAATTTGAACGGAATTTGGAAATAATGTCTGATATTTCAGAATCACGTTGTTCTACAGATAACCAACACCTCTAGTTCAACCAAATTTACAATTTTAGCTGGTTTATAAGTAAAAGATGTGTCAGCATGATTACGTGAAAGAAAGACTGCATGTGCTATATTTTTTCCCTCTTTATAAATGATATCAAAGTCATACGACTGCAAAATTGCCCACTACCTGTGTACTCTAGGTGTAATGTCCTTTTTGGAATGAGAGGCCTTGAAGGCGTTACAGTCAGTAAAACCGTAAATTTACGCCTATACAGGTAATGTCGAAAATGTTCCACAGATTTAACTACGGCTAATGTTTCCAATTCATACGAATGATAACGACTTTCAGCACTTGTGGTTTTCTGACTAAAATAAGCGACAACATGAGGTAGACTATTTTTTTTTTCTAGTATAGCCCCATATCCTTCACATTTTGCATCAGTGTGGAGTTCGATGGGTAAAGGGTCAATTTTTTTTTCTTAACTTGCTGAGAAATGACATATTTTACTATTTTATGATGTAAGTCATTATGTTCACAGGTCCAATTAATAGTAACCTTTTTGACCGCGGTTAGAAGATACAAAGATTTAATCAATTTTGAGAAATTTGGAATAAATTATCGAAAATATGTGTCCAGGCCTGTAAATTGATGAACCTGAGTAGCAGTGCTTGGAGGAGGGGTATTTTTTAGGGCTTGAACCTTATGAGGACTTGGTCCAACCTCTCCAGAGGATATTAAGATACCCAGATATTCAATTTTTGTCTTCATAAATGAACATTTTTTGAAAGTTAATCTATTTAAAAGAACCAACTCTTCTTAAACGGTCTCTGATTCAGGAGGTTTAAGTGCAGTATTTATAACCCTTTGAAAAACCTGTGGAGCGTTTCGTAAAACAAACGGCATGGTTAGGTACTCAAATTGACCCGAAGGTATCACAAAAGCAGTTTTCTATAGACTCCTTATGGACGCAAATTAGGGAAATCCAGTGGCCATATCCAAATTAGAGAAGAAACAGGCCCCATGTAACTTATCGATTTGATAACTAATTAGTGGTAAAGGATAGCTTATAGTCTGGTCGAGTATTGCTATTAAGTTCCCGGTAATTAACACACATACGATCGCTACCGTCCCTTTTTTTTTAATTTATAATATGGGACTCGCGAAAGGCGAAGAACTTTCTCGAATTATGTAAACATCTAGAAGACAATTTTGTACCATGGTTGGGAATTTTATTTGGAGTGAGCAATTAACGTTATTAGAACCAATCGAATTGCAATTTCTCCGAAATGGTGTTGACGGACGGGGCATTTTCGTGTACGATTCAGACGTACCTGGTTCCGCAGTATGCGGAAGAGTTGATTCTTATCGTTTATAACGACAGAATTGAGCTTAGGCCAAATTTTGTCATTGCACTGTGACAGGATAGATATGCCAAAACCGGTTAGTACATTTCCCGGTAAATTCGCATTCCTGCCTCGACTATATTATCAATTTGAAATTTGATAATTAAATCAAAATGATCCTTCATTGTCATGGATTTGGAAAATTTAAAGACCAGTATTTCCTTAACAGCAACCCATGAAATATTATCTGGCTTGATTTTAACGCACACGATCGAAAGGAACCAGCATTGACTGCGTACTGGGTGTCATGTAGCTAGGTGTCATATTATCTGCTATTTTTTTTTTAATAATTGATTCCATACTAGCCGAAAAAAAATTACATTTGTTCCTGTTTCTAAATTACTGGCAATCCCAGATAAAGGTGGGAGTGGGTCTGATCCCGCTTCTGATGAAGGCACAGGATCAGATATATTGTAAAATAAAAGAGGTTCTTTAAATAATAAGAATTTAGATTTTCTTATAAATTATTTAATCAATTAATTTTACACGAAACTACACTTAATCAGTTTCAAGACACAAATAGCCATGACACCCAGTCATAGCTTAGTTTACACAAAATTGTAACAATGTACAGAGAGGCAGAGTAACAATAATTGAAAGCAATACAACCTGTGCACCGGGCAACGCCTGAAGGTAGAATGCCATTTCGCCGCCGTGCGGACTCTTTTATACGGTAGTATTGTAAGTGGGGCAAAGACGTAGCGCGCTACGACGTAGCGATCACTAACTCCGCCCAGCAGCGAGGAGGTGGGAGAATGTCGTAGCGCGCTACAGCGCCATAGTGCTACAGCGCAGCCCGATGCACGTGTTGTTTACAATGTGACGCCGACATACACACTAATAAAGGCCCCGGCAAACAGAGTCGGTGTGTAGGCGAGCTCGCGAGAGGAACTTCGCAAGCGCCGTGTAATGCGGGGCGCTTACGCGTTTAATCACAACGCACAGATATCAGGGTACTGACGGTAGGCAGGATTATTGTCAAAGTTAATTTAGTCTATATTTCTAAAACTATGCACTGAAACACTAGATTATTGTCACAAGTATATGTCAGTTAGCACCTTCTAAAAGGCTTACACTGTCAATAGCACTTTTGAATAGTACACTCGAGAGCAATGAATCCGGGTCACTTAAAGAATGTTAAAAATCTCGGAAACTAAAAATGATAGGTTAATGCAATAAATTGTATTTAATAGACAATGTAATACTCCTTAAATGAAAGTAAAAAAAATATGAGTCACCATACATTTTATTAACACAAAATTACATAAAGAAAAAAACTGCTGATCTCTCCTTAAAACAAAAATAGGAAACATGAAATTTTTGAACTTTATTACGATTTTCTTGAATTTTAATACTTCGTATTGCCTCCTCGTGCTTCCATTACTGCGTTTACGCGGTTTGGCATGCTGTACACCTAGTTCCTTATACGATTTTGGGGAATATTCTCCCATTCCTCTGTGAGAGCAATTTTGAGCTCACGAAGCGTGATTGGGGGAGGGTTTCGTTGTTTTACGCATCTGCCTAGCTCGTCCCAAGCATGCTCGATCGGGTTGATATCCGGGCTGCGCGCTGGCCACTCCATACGAGTAATGTTCATCTCTTGAAGGTAGTCATTCACAATCCTACCTGTATGAGGTCGGGCATTGTCACGCATAAATATAGTATCCTCACCTAAATTGACCATAAATGGACCAACGTGATCATTGAGGATTTCTTCCACATATCTTTCGCTAGTTAAAGAGCCGTTTTCTATGATCACCAGCTCTGTGCGACTTTCAGAAGAAATTCCGGCCCACACAAGTACAGACCCACCACCGTAGGCTACTTTTTCTTCGATGCTTGCTTGCTTGAATCTTTCCCCTGGTCTTCGATACACTCTGTGTCTTCCATCGTGCTTGTAGAGCATAAATTTTGATTCGTCGGAGAACATAACTTTTGACCAATCTTCAATACTCCAATTTACGTGGCTCTGGGCATATCTTAGTCTTGAAATACGATGCCCACGCTCCAGTTTAGGGCCGTTTGCAGGTCTAAGGGGTTTTAAGTTAGATTCAGCAAGCCGACGTCTTACTGTCCATGCACTTGGGTTACTTCCTCCGAGGCGTCGAAACTGATTTGTGAGTTCAGTTCCTGTAAGAAAGCGATTTCGAAGCATGGTGTTCACCAAGTATCGGTCTTCTCGTGCTGTGGTACACCTGGTTCTGTCCGTTCCTGGTCTGCGTAGGTAAGAACCAGTTTCTTCGTAACGTCGGAGAACTCTTTGTACTGTTGACAGCGACACACCGACAGTCCTGGCTGTATCGCGCTGACTCCGGCCGGTTTCCAGCATTGTAAGTATTCTGGTGCATTCTTCAGGCGTAAGCGACATAATTTCAGCTTGAATAATGAATATAGAGCACTATCAACATGGTTTATGTACCCACATAAATGACAGATTACAAACAAAAGCAAAACCAAATGCTGTAATTTCGTAGTTCCATCTTCGAAAGTGGCCCTTTTTCAAATTTGATTTTTTTATTATATAACTTTACAATAACTAAGAAGTTTTAATACCTTCATTTAAGGAGTATTAAATTGTCTATTAAATACAATTTATTGCATTAACCTAGCATTTTTAGTTTCCGAGATTTTTAGGATTCTTTAAGTGACCCGGATTCATTGCTCTCGAGTGTATATGCACTGATTTTTAATACTTTAGTGGAGCAACAACAAGTAGCAGTTACACGCACAACGTACGAAGAGAATTATTATCCGTGTTGTGACGGATTAAAAATACATAATGCCATTGCACCATTACAACGCGAGGCAGGGTGTCATAAAAGACACGGTAGAGCATACGGTGGAAGTATGCCCGGCTTGGGCAGAGCACCGCCGTGTCCTCGTGGAGGCGATCGGTGGCGGGGATCTCTCGCGTCCGGCCCTGGTCCAGGCCATGGTACGGAGCGAGAGGGCATGGGAGGCCGTCACCTCCTTCTGCGAAGCAGTAATGCTCGTGAAGGAGGAGGCGGATCGCGTGAGAGAGAGGCAAATTTCGCGCCCTCACGCCCCTAGCCGCCGCAGGAGGAGACGCTCTGGCTGTCGGGAATCTATTGCCGATTCCCGGCCACCGTAGGCGCGGGCTTGCGGACGGTGAGCAATGGGTAGCTCGCCGTCCGGTAAGGACCAGACCCGGGTCGACGGCGCGTTGTTTTCCACGCGCGCCTCAAAGAGATGTCAGCAAGCGAAGGGGTTCGATGAGACCATTGCCTGCCGGGGTTGCGGGAAAGTCCGAAAGGAATACCATACCGTGGCCCCCTGACATTGCACAGGCAACACAAGGAACACGGGTGGGTTTTAATCAATAAGGGCCTGACACGCCCTCCCGCTCCACCCAGAGCGGGAGAAGTCACTTGATGATTTCCCACCCAAAAAAAAAAAAGGTGTCGTAAAAGGCGACTAAGTTGAGCAGACAAGATCACTTCGGTAATCTTTGGAAGTACTGATCCGATTCCAAAAATTCTCTAACTAATGGGAACCTACAGTATTGCCGAGTGTCATAGGATATATTTAATGTTAAAACAAGAAATTTTCCGCGGACGAAGTCGCGGGCAGAAGCTAGTACTGATTTATATTTTAAATGTGATGTCTTACTATTGTGTGACATATTTGAGAAATTCCGAGTTTATGTCATTATGAACTTGACCCTTGTCATTATGTTTCATCACCGTCATTAAGCTGGGACGCGATGTTCTTGCTGACGTATGCTTTTTCTTGAGTTCCTCTCTTCAGTTACATTATTCAGCATCATATCATCACTTCTACTGCTATTAGCCATACGTCCTGATAAAATTATATCTCTAAATGTTTCCTGAGTATTCTGTTTATTTCCATGTACTGAATTGGTGCCGTTACTATTTTTTTCAATTTTCCCCTCATCTATATTTGTTTCTTGACTTCTGTTTTCTTTCAAATATAGTTCTAATGCTTTTCTGTAGGTGTACTTTTGCTGGGTCATGATGAAATCTCTTCGAATTTGTGGTTGCGGTTGAGTCAAATGATAACTTCTTGATTTCTTTAGTAATATAAATGGTTTATTGCATAAAGGTTAGTGACTTGTACAATAGGAACTCGTCTTGACTTTAAGATTTTAGAAAAGCAGTTATACAGAGCAAGGTCGATTCAAATTGTGTGTTAGATGAAGAAAAAACGAGCGGTTTTAACGTTCCGCGAAGAAGCATTCGGAAGTCTTCGTAAATTGTTCCTATTGGTGTTTCTTCGATGACATTCCTCGAGGACCTCTCATTGGCTGTCCGAAGGTGACTTGATAATTTTGATTATCGATGCGTAAGTAGTAAAAGTGTCCATAAGTAGGTAGGTAGATAGGTGGAAGAGCGCCTAAAGGTTATATGATCGCAACACGCAGGTTGACAACATCATGCGTGAACATCCTCCCGGCCTTGAAAGATGGTCTTTCAACTTGTTCACTCAGCTTCATTATCCCACAGAGGACAAATCTTGGAGAATGCTCTTCTTATGACGCCCTTTTCGGTCTGGATATCCGCCACTCGTGCAACTCCGTCGCTGCCTGGAACAGTGCTGATGATACGGCCACGACACCATTTCAGCGGCGGTGCGTGATCATCCTTAATGAGTACCAGTGTGTCTGGTTTTAGATCAGCTTGCCTTGCCTTCCACTTCGTCCTGGTCTGCATCTCGGAAACGTACTCTGTGGACCATCTGCTCCAGAAGTGTTGACGAATCTGCTCCACTCGTTGATAGCGTGAGAGACGATGTGTAGTTTTGTCGATCAGGTCCTCGCAGACCGGCGCTGTCAGCGGACGGCCAACCAAGAAGTGAGCTGGGCATAGGGGTTGAAAATCATGGGGATCTGTGGACATAGGACTAAGAGGACGGGAGTTCAGGACTGCTTCCACTTGTGTCAAAACAGTGTTGAACTCCTCGTACGTTAAGTGCAAATTTCCTACAACACGGCGCAAATGATGTTTGCATGATTTTACCCCAGCTTCCCATAATCCACCAAAATGCGGGGCGTAAGGGGGAATAAAACTGAATTTAATATCCTGTGAAGTAGCGTAATCTATAATATTTTGTGAACATTCGGAAAGGAATTTTGAAAATAAATTCATTAAGCCAACGAAATTCTTTCCGTTGTCTGAATAAATGTGTGACGGTTTGCCTCTGCGCGAGACAAAACGTTTGAGAGCTAATATATATGCGTCTGTTGACAAATCACCTACAAGCTCCAAGCTAACCGCTCGAGTAGTGAAACATATAAATATGCATATGTATGCCTTCACGGTTCTAGCGCCCCTACCTTTACGGTTCAATATGAGAACTGGTCCCGCATAGTCCACACCTGTGGTCATAAAAGGAAACCCTGGAGACAAGCGTTGCGCAGGTAAGTTACCCATAATAGGTGTAATAGGCTTGGCACGGAATCTAGCGCATCGAACACAACTATGCACAACTTGTTTGGCGAGATTTCTCCCTCCCACCGGCCACCACGTCTCTCTGAGTGTGTACAAGAGGGCCTGCGGCGCGGCGTGCATTAGTCGCTCATGCTCAGCGTGAAACAGCAACCGTGTGAATGTGTGCTTGCTGCATAATAGTATTGGATGCTTCTTACTATACGAAAACTCATATGAATTACACAAACGTCCCCCGACTCTAATCAAATTTTGTTTATCTGTAAATGGATTTAATTTAATTTAATTGTGTGAGTGATTTAAAGTTTTGTGTTTTGTTAAGCTATCTAAAGTGTCGGGGAATGATTGTGACTGTGACGCCTTTGTTAGAATAGTTAGTGCCTCGTTTAGCTCGCTGACGTTCAATGAGCTAGTACGTTTAGCAGCTTTATTTCGCACATTATGCACAAAACGTAACATATAGGCACAAACACGTCTCATGTGACTGAACCTAGTGAAACGATGGAATGGAAACCCGCTATCCCTATCAGAGATTTGATGAATATGTGCTTGAGACCTAACCTCTGGTAAATCAAGTGTTGTATTGCCTGTGTGATCAAAACTATTTTGATCGGCTAGATTAAATGACGGATCCGAAAGAAAAGACGGCCCTTCCCACCAAAGCGTGCATGAACTAAGTACGTCCATAGTCGTACCACGTGATACTAGATCTGCTGGGTTTTCCCTACCAGATACGTGGTTCCAGGGCATATCCTTTGTTAATTCGTGTAGTTCCGCGACCCAATTTTGCACAAAAGGCTTTAGAGAGTTAGGACTCATGCGTAACCAACCTATCACAATAGTGGAATCTGTCCAAAATGTGACACTATCAAATGTGCAACGAAGTGACTTTGCGATTCTTTCATACAACTGCGCGCCTAATAGGGCACCGCACAATTCCAATCGTGGTATACTGACGGGTTTCAAGGGTGCACCCTTTCCTTTAGAGCACAGTAGCTTCGTTGTAACTATGGACTTGCCTGTGATGGAACGAATGTAAGCACACGCGCCGTAAGCTGTTTGTGAAGCATCGGTAAATAAATGGAGTTCTATACGAGTAGCATCGATACCTATAGCGTGTCGCGGTATTCGTAATGCACGCAGCAATGTTATACCGTTTGCGAACTGAACCCAACTGTGTGTGACTTCATCAGGTAACTTATCGTCCCAACCTAATTTCAATAGCCATAGTTTTTGAAGTAAAATCTTCGCAGTCATGACACAGGGACTAAGTAATCCTAAAGGATCGAAAATTTTAGAGACTTCCGACAATATGATGCGTTTCGTTAATTGCCGGTTGTCATTTGTGTATTCAGTGTGAAAATGTAAAGTGTCAGACTGATTATACCAGCCTAAACCTAGGGTTTTGTGATGTGCGTTTTCCCCGAGTGAAAGTTCCTTGGAATGAGACGGGAACTCTTGTGTGTCATGATCAAAATTGAAGATCCATTTCCGAAGTGGGAAACAACCACCCTGTAGGACCTTTGTTGTTTCCTTAGCTATGTGTTTTACAGTCTCAATGCTGTCAGCACCGATCACCAGATCGTCGACAAAAAAATCATCCTGTATGACTGTGCGAATCAATGGCTCAGAACATTCCAATGCCAGCTGTTTTAAACAACGTATGCTAGTAAACGGTGCGGACGCGGTACCTTACGTGACAGTATTGAGCCTGTAAATTTCTAATGGGTCTATGGGATTGTCACGCCATAGAATTAATAGTAAATTTCGCTGATTCGGATCTTTCTGAACTTGGCGAAACATTTTTTCGACGTCTGCACATCCTACCCAACGGTGTTGTCTAAACCGAAGCAAAATAGCAAACAAGTCACCCTGTATTGCTGGGCCCACGCGTTGTATGTCGTTGAGTGATTTACTGGTAGTGGTTTTTGCACTTGCATCGAAAACGACTCGTAGTTTAGTGGTAGTACTGTGCTCGCGGAATACACCGTGGTGTGGTAAGACGTAGTGTGGTTTGTCGTATACATAGATGCGTGACATGTGACCCAATGCGATGTATTCATGGATGAATTGCATGTATAATTGTTTATAGGCAGGTGTGCGTTGCAGGCGTTTCTCTAGTGCGTAGAAACGACGTTCTGCCTGAGAAAATGAGTCACCCAATGCGTCAGGGGACTCCTTCAAAGGCATGGAAACGCAAAACCTACCGTCAGAATCACGTGTGGTGGTCTTTATAAAATTATCCTCACAAGCCTGCTCCTCATTACTGCGGACATCAGTCGATCTGCCTATCTCTTCGAGCTCCCAAAATTTTCTTAACTGTTCATCCAATGACGATGTGACGTTACATGAAACATGAGAACTATGTATGTGAGTATTCAAAGACCCTGAAATGATCCACCCTAATTTAGTGTTTTGTAAATATGGACCATTTTTCAACCGGAATCTTCCATTTTCCAGAAGATCCCAGAAGAGGTCAGCACCAATCAATATGTCTATGGGTTGAGACTCGAAGAAATAGGGATCGGCTAACTGAATGTTCACAGGAATGTTAAGACCATCTTTAGATAAAGACACGGCTGGTAATTGTGAAGTTATGGAAGGTAAAATTAAACAGTATATGTGTGTAGTGTAGGAACCTACCAGGGACCTAATTATAACATTACAGGTCTGTGTGCACTGGGAAACTGAGTTACCTCCACCTGTTATATTGTAAGTGGACTGTATTTTTTGTGTGTGTAACTGATTACATAACGCATCTGTGATAAAACATCGTGTACTACCGCTATCGAGGAGTGCGCGTGCCGTGTGATAATTATTATGAATATCGGCTATCTCGACTAACACGGTGGACAACAGAACTGGTTTGGCGGCTAGCCCTAGCGTGGTGGGGTTGCCGTCGCATTTCGCATTATGTGTGTGTGATTCTAATGCGGGTTGCGAAAACTGTCCTAATGCCACTAATGAGAGAGGTTGATTTCGCGTGTTATCCTCTGACTCATTACGATGTAGTAGTGTGTTATGTTTCTTAGAAAATTTCCTACACGGTCCGAATGGGCAGTCGTTCACTGCGTGCCCTGAGCGCAAACAGTTTGTACATAATTTATTTTGCGTGACTAAATTATATCTGTCTGCTATGGACAGATCAAGGAATTTCTGGCATGAAAATAACGGATGTTTTTCCTTACACATAGGGCAAGGTTTGTATTGTGTTTTGTGTGACAGTGGTTTCGTAGTGCCGGACGAAGAAGCGTTGCAGTGTTCTTTAGAAGTGACCGCATTAGTGTATTTCTTACTATCGTGTGTACCTTTACTATGCGTCCCTAATAGCTTATCTAACATATCTGCTTTCTGTCCGAGAAAACGAATTAAATCCTCGACCTTTATCTCAAACTTTGCGCCGATGGGACAGTGTACCATTTGTGTGGTTACAAATTGTTCCCATTCTCGCTCGGTAGCAGGGTCCACCTTACACACAATCATGTAAATTATGAGCGTATCCCAGGAGTCGGTCGGCTCACCGAGTATTTTTAGTGCGCATAGATGT
The DNA here is from genome assembly GCA_963853775.1 of Xanthia togata. Classification (NCBI taxonomy): domain Eukaryota; kingdom Metazoa; phylum Arthropoda; class Insecta; order Lepidoptera; family Noctuidae; genus Xanthia; species Xanthia togata. The sequence goes on from OY970809.1 coordinate 18,029,705, forward strand.
TTTAACATCGTATCGACGAGCTTTCGCAATAACACGGGTGACTCTTTAGTTAAAGCTTGTATAGAAAAAAGAGCTTTTACATGATTGTGTATAAGTAGACGGCTGTTATTAAACCTATTAGTGAGTAACTCCCAAGCAACACAGTAATTGTTGGCTGATAATTCCAGTGAATCGATTACTAATTCAGCACTACCCTTCAAAGCTGACTTTAAATAGTGGAACTTCTGAATCGAACTTATTTGTGTGGAATTATGCACTAAGGATAAAAAGGTATCCCTAAACTCTAACCAACTCTCATAAGAACCGTCAAAGGTTGGTAAATGAATAGTGGGTAACTTCACTAGTTGCAGCGGATCAGAGTTATTGGAACTTTTAGGTATTTTGCCATCCTCAGACAACATAGACTTAGCTTGCGCGATGACCCTAAAGTACCTTTGTTCGAATTGTTCCCTATATTCCAGATGTTCATCCAAACTATCACACGATTCTTCAATTTGCGATTGAAGGTCGTTAAATTCAGATAACAGAGAGGTAGCACTATCTATGCGTAATTTAAATTCAAAACCCTTACTTGCATCTAACGGCTGTTGGAATGATTCAACATATTTTTGCAAATAGGACAATCGACCTTTAATTACTCCCCTTTTGCGCGTGAGGGCGTCAATCTGTGTAATTAACGGAGATTTAGGAATAGTAACCTTTAGATGAGTAGAACCTGGTTCAGACATTTTGGTGGATATAGAAATCTGGAGTACTCACGGTTTTGCGAACCCGATTTCAGCGTCTGGAGCGCAAAGGCTGTAGCCGCTGCGACTCTTGTCTGATCTTACACTGGAATTCGAGAGGAAAAACACTGTTAACACAAGAGAAGAGGAAGTTGGTTAGGAGTCTTGGCTGGCACGTCTTACCGAGCTGCGCGTCTCTCGTTCGTGTCCACGACGACTCTCCACTTGATGGGCTAGTTCGCTGATTGAATGCGGCATGAAGGACCAAACTATGTTCATGCGTTATGCGTCTTCCTCTTCGAATTTGTGGTTGCGGTTGAGTCAAATGGTACTTAATGGTAACTTCTTGATTTCTTTAGTAATATAAATGGTTTATTGCATAAAGGTTAGTGACTTGTACAATAGGAACTCGTCTTGACTTTAAGATTTTAGAAAAGCAGTTATACAGAGCAAGGTCGATTCAAATTGTGTGTTAGATGAAGAAAAAACGAGCGGTTTTAACGTTCCGCGAAGAAGCATTCGGAAGTCTTCGTAAATTGTTCCTATTGGTGTTTCTTCGATGACATTCCTCGAGGACCTCTCATTGGCTGTCCGAAGGTGACTTGATAATTTTGATTATCGATGCGTAAGTAGTAAAAGTGTCCATAAGTAGGTAGGTAGATAGGTGGAAGAGCGCCTAAAGGTTATATGATCGCAACACGCAGGTTGACAACATCATGCGTGAACAAGCGTGAAATAATTCAATATTTGGTAAAACGATTGAAAACAAAAGGAAACAAGAAGATGTTTAATTAGTTAATGTGTGGAAAGATTGCTTTAATAAAACCAATACAATAAAGGGGGCAGAAAAATATGTGAGTGCCCCTAATTAAAAAAATAAGGCTATTATTTCAGAGACCCTTGTTGTTATTCAATTGGAGCTTGCTAAAGTTGTTTTAGATCGACCAATATACATTGGTTTTACAATACTAGAATTAGCAAAGCGTCATTTATATCAATTTCACTATTCTGTTATGAAAAAAATATATAAAGATGGGATACACCTTTGTTATACTGATACTGATAGTCTCTTGTATTTAATACATACCGATGATTTTTATAAAGACATGAAACAAAATATAAAATATTTTGATACTAGCAACTTTTGAGAAAATAATATTTATGCTATTCCCAAAGTGAATAAAGAAATACCTGGCTACTTTAAGGATAAGATAGGTGGAGATGTCATTACCGAATTTATTGGGTTGAGGGCGAAATTATACTGTATGTAGTTTAAACAATACAATTTAAAAAGCTAAAGGAGTTAAAAAGTCTGTTTCTAATAAAGTCACAATTGAAAAATATAAAAATACTTTGAATAATAACATAAATCTCAGAGATACTCGTACTATGTATGTCATTCGATCTAAAAATCATAATTTGTATTATAAATATAAACATTAACGTGGATATTTGCGCTTCGAGTGGTAGTGATGACATAGTGCAGGAGCAAAGAGAACAACAACTTAACCTGAATTTGATCGAAGAGATGGAGATGAACGAAGAGAGTGAGCAACGACTTGTAAAGAGAGGGCGACAAGAAGATGAAGAAATAGTGGAACAAGATGGATTTGTGACAGTAATTAGAAAACATAAGCGAGCAAATAGGAAAGATTCTATAAATGATAATTGTATGGGAGAAAGTAGTGGAAACTCTGAAGAAAACTCCACTTGTATTTGTGTGACAGGAAAAGAAACTTTACCAAAACAATTTGGTATGGCAAAACTTTTGAGATCGTTAAAAATCGAAAATATAGGAAAGATGGTATATAAAAGTGCATTCAGAGTCCTGATCTATTTTGAAAATAAAGAAAGTGCTCTGAAATTATTAAATTGTGAAAGTTTTATTAGTGCAGGATATAGAGTTCCGAGGACTGACGAAACTAGCTTAACTTACGGTATTGTAAGACAGATAGATCTAGGAACAGAAGAAAAAGAAATTCTTGAAAATCTATCATGTGAGCAGGACATAATATCAATAAGAAGGCTAAAGAGAATGTCTGACAGCGGGGAATGGATAGATTCGGAGACAATACGAATTTGTTTTAAGGGTGCCACTTTGCCGCCGTATATATTTGGATACGGTTGCAGGTTCAAAGTGGAGCCTTATACTTTTCCAGTTTCTCAATGCTCGGGATGCTGGAAATTTGGCCACCTTTCCAGAACATGTCCAATTAAAAAAAAAAATTGTCCCAAATGCGGTGGTAATCACTCAAATTGTGAAACAAATAACTACATTTGTGTGAATTGTAAACGACCGCATATGGCCATGTACAAGAAATGCCCAATCTTCTTAAAAGAGTAAGAAATCAGAGACATCATGACCCAGCAAAAGTACACGTACAGAAAAGCATTAGAACTATATTTGAAAGAAAACAGAAGTCAAGAAACAAATATAGATGAGGGGAAAATTGAAAAAAATAGTAACGGCACCAATTCAGTACATGGAAATAAACAGAATACTCAGGAAACATTTAGAGATATAATTTTATCAGGACGTATGGCTAATAGCAGTAGAAGTGATGATATGATGCTCAATAATGTAACTGAAGAGAGGAACTCAAGAAAAAGCATACGTCAGCAAGAACATGTATCCCAAAAGAAGACGATGGAGAGTAGAATGTCGGACAGGCGTATGTTAGGTGAAGAGAAATCGCTATCATCACCCACCGATGAACCTACAAATTTAGAGAAAGGAAAAAACCCACAAGGTACGAAAAACCCAAGTTTAGATTTTTATAGTACCTTTCAGAGAGTCAAAGATATATGTACGTCTGACACCGATTGGGATACCAAACTTAAACAACTAGGTAAACTTGTAATGGAAATATATTCATTTATATCTATGTTTAACAATGGCTAGCAATACGACAAGAATGTCTAGTCTACGTATTGTACAGTGGAATGCACGAAGTTTACGACCTAAACGAAATGAATTTGAGTTGCTAATGGCACAAGAAAAATTACATATAGCTTTATTATCTGAAACTTGGCTGGAACCTGAATCTCATTTAAATGTAAGTGGGTATAATATTTTTAGAAAAGATAGGATGGATGGGTATGGGGGAATAGCTATTATTATTTGTAAGTCGATAAATGTACAACAATGTTTTGTTTCTACTAGAAATTCAGGCATCGAAGTTATGTCAATTAAGCTTTTAAACTGTAATGAAATTAAAAATATAGTATTGTTGTATTACCCTTCTTCAGTTCGCACAAGCCTTGCTGACTGGGAACAAATTTTTTCATTATATCCCAATAAATGCATATGCATAGCTGGGGATTTTAACGGCCACCATGCAACCTGGTCCTCTAAAGCCGATGGAAGAGGAATTCAGATCTATGACGTGGCTTTAGACGCTGGATTTATTCCTCTTAACGATGGGAGTGCCACTAGAGTGACTTTGGTAGATGATATTATTCAGGAAGACATCTCCCGATGTGACTTTTGTTTCGACTGATTTGTCTGTTTTACTAAACTGGAATGTGATGAATGAACATCTCGGTAGTGACCATCTATTTGTTAAATTCAAAAATTCAAAATTCAAAATTCAAAAGTCATTTATTCAAATTAGGCTGAGAATCAGCACTTTTCGAACGTCAAAGTTACATAAGACAGTCCCACAAAACGCCCACCCTTCACCACTTCCTAGTGCTTTCGCTGGGAAGAAGAAGTGGCGCAACAAACTCCCCAGCAGCACAGCTGTCTGTTCAATTAGGAAAAATTAAATGATTCTATACAATAGTACTTATGCAAAATAATTTACATAACACAAAACATTAAATTATAAATTATCAGCCATATGACAGCTAGCACACGCCAATATACCAACCAAAAACATCGAGATCTATACTCAAGCAGAAATAAAAATAACTAAACGAAAATATCTAAAAAGAAAATAAAGCCTCCAGGCATAAAGGGCGTGCCCGCTTACATATAGCTGTAACTAGAGTTATAATTGATAAACTAGGACCATCGAGGTAAAATAAATAAACAGTTAATTACTAATAACAATAACAAAACCATGATCAGCAAGACGACCAGTCACCACAAGCAGCACCCGTTCACGAGCTTAACGCAAAGATCAGCCATTACCCCCCTCGCCATATTTGAGGGAAGGAGGCAACCCGACCCCCGACGCTACCGCAAGCAGTGACATCTAAGGGAGCATGACGAACTTGCTGCCAGTTTTTCAGGAAAAAAAATAAAAAATATGATCAGTTTGTCGAGGTCGCTAGCTAACCACATATTGCGATACAACTCATGAAAATCATTCTAATGAGTAGTTAATGTCAACAAAAAATTAATAAAATTAAAATAAATTGACATATAAAGTCAAATAAAATTAACAATTTACCTAAGCTTATATAACCTGTGAGTAGGTAGGCTAATTCTGGAGAAAGAACATAAACATTGTCTTGAGCCAATCACAGCGACCAACTATTCTTATCATTTAAGTAGTCGTTGATAGAATAGTATGCCTTTGAACAAAGGTTGGATTTTACTTTAGTTTTAAACGCATTAAAAGGGAAATCTAGCAAAGAAGAGGGTAGCTTGTTGTAAAAGGTTATACCAAGCCCAACAAATGAGTTATGAACCTTATGTAGCCGGTGAAAGGGAGCTCGTAGTTTGTCCTTGTTTCTTGTGTTAACATTGTGAATGTCACTGTTTTTAGTGTACAAGTATTAGTGTTAAAATTTCATATAAATATAGTAATAACATAGACGCTGTTTGTATAAATAAAATGCGAAATTTCAAGCTAGCAAAGTGGTCTGAGTATAGTAAATCTTTAGAAAAATATTTATTATCACCTTTAGATACACTTAATGTGCAATCCTTATATGATAATTTTATCAAACAGATGAATAAAGCAGCCGATGAACACATACCTTGGATTAGAAGCTATGATAATCCAAAAAATAACTTTAAACCTAAACCTTACTGGAACACAACACTCTCACATTTAGTGGCGCAACGTAGGTTGGCTTTAAAAAAATTCAGAAGTAATCCTACACCAAGTAATTTAAACATAATTGAAAGCAAAACAAAGGCTGCAAAAGATTCTATCTGTCAAACGTGGACACAAGATTAGCAAGCCTATTGTAGTAGCATTGATGAACAAACTTCAAGTTCTGATAATATATGTGGAAACGCATGGGCTGGATTAAGGGAGTCAGTTCGTCCAGATCCCGCGTTTCGAATGATCAGAAGATTGAAATTCTTTCCAATCTAGCTCCAGACTATGTCCATCCAAGGTTCCAGCATTTTAATTCCAATAATATATAACTCGAGACCAATTTTACCTTACAAGAAATGTGTAACTGTTTTAAGCGAAAGGATACAGCACCCAGTAACGACGGAATTACGAGTACATATTCCCTCATATACCATTTATCTTTGGCAGACAAATTATACTTATTACATCTATACAATCACATTTTTAATACCAGTACTATTCCAATACAATGGCGTGACATATTAGTGACACCAATACCAAAACCTTCACCTAACGGTGGTACCAAACTCCGGCCAATCTCCTTAATCTCTTGCATATGCAAAATCTTTCACGCAATGTTGACAAAAAGGCTAGAGTGGTATGTAGAGAAAAATAAACTATTGTCCCCGTTCACTTCTGGATTCCGGAGAGGACAATCGTGTCAGGACTGTCTAGTCAAATTGGTAAGCCAAATTTACTTAGGATTTTCGCGTAAAATTCCAACTATAGCGTGTTTTTTGGATATCACTAATGCCTATAATAACGTTATAATAGATGTATTGATAAATACCTTAGACGAAATAGGTGTTGGGAAAAAAATCTGTCAGTATCTGTGGAACTTTCTAAGTGAAAGGCACCTTATTATGAAAGATGAAACCGATCCAAATAAGAACTTTATAAGATATACAAATCGTGGTTTAGCGCAAGGCGACCCGATTTCACCTGTCCTTTTTAACGTCATTACAATTAAATGTTTTGAGAAAATTAGAAATGTAACGATTTGTCAATATGCAGATGATTTTGTATTATATTCCCCTTCCAGAAACCTAAGAGAAAGTCAGATAGAATTTCAAAGAGCGTTAAATGCATATTGTCTTAAATTGGGTTACAATTATCAGCCGATAAATCGAGGATTTGTATTTTTAGTAGAGGTTTTAGAAGATTACAAATAGAACTTAAATTAGATAAGGACAAGTTAGATATAGTAGACGGTTACAAATATTTGGGTGTGTTGTTAGACAGATCGTTGCGCTGGAGTAAACACATTAACATGACTGTGGAAAAGTTGCAAAGGAATCTTAATTTACTTAAGGTTTTGGCAGGTGCTTCCTGGGGTTTACACCCTAGACACCTAAGACGTATATATATTGCACTAATCAGAAGTCGCATAGACTATAGCTGCTATCTATATGATGCGAGCGCAAAATGCCATCTAGATAAATTAAATAAAATTCAAAATCAGGCTATGACGATAATAGGTGGTTTTATCAAAACTTCACCGATTCATGTTATGGAAAGTGAGCTATGTGTAGTTCCACTGTACTTACGAAGGAAATATTTAGCTTTTAAATTCTGTCTAAAGTCAAAGGCTATAGAAAATAATTTAACTTGTCATTTATTAGAGAATCTCTACACTCTTCGACAAAATTGTTACTGGAAAAATAAAAACATTCCTTTAATAGTATCAGTTATGAATGAGGTTATAGAGTTGCAGGTAGCTTCTTCCCGCCCATTATTAATGTATACTTTACGAACATGGATAACTAATATTAATGTTTATGAAATAATTATAGTAAATTTAGAATCAATAAAAAAATCTAAACATTCATACGATAGTAATATATTAAAATATGAAGTTATCAATGAATTATATACAAAGTATAGTGGTTGGTTTTACATATTTACAGATGGGTCGAAGAGTGTAGAAGGTCATGAGTCTGCATATTATATACCAAATATAGATACGAGTACTCAGGATAATTGTTTTAAAATAAGTGAACATACATCCATTATGACGTTGGAGCTCATTGCGATCTCAGAGGCTTTGACATTAATCATTATGGATATAAAAATGTTGTCATTTGTACAGACAGCAAAAGTTCATTACAACATATAGCTCGATGTGCCTCTGGCCACAGAGGTGCATGCCATAGCTTATGTGATTTTATCTAAAATTGATGAAATTACTTTAAAAGGCATTCAACTGAGGTTGCAGTGGGTTCCATCGCATATTGGGTTGCGGGGCAACGAAGAGGCTGACACTTTGGCCAAATTAGAGCGGCTAGGAATGAAAAAAAAATAAAAAATATTTGCTATGATTATTGGAAAGAATATTCTAATAAACTGTCATTAGAGAAGGGTTTATGGTATAAAACCATACAGTGTGAACCTCTTCGCGTGCCCTGGTTCATGAATAGTGATGTTAGTAGAAAAATGATTGTAACTGCTTTTAGACTTAGATCTGGACACATTCCATGCAAAAAATTGCCTTTATGATGAAAAAAATCGCTTCACCCAATTGTGAGCAATGTGGAGTTGTCGAAGACCTACAACATTTATTAATGGAATATGTTCAATATGAGTCCAGTAGAAATAATTTAGTAAGGTCCCTAAATTTTAACAAAACTGATGTTCCATACAATTCTATCCCAACCAAATGGCGACGATGCGAAAAGGTTGTTCAAATTCATGGCCCATGTTTTGTGAAAGTACAATTGTTTAGGATACGATAGGACTGTTATACGCTATACGTAAAAATGATGACAAACGTCAAATAAAAAATAAAAACAAATATACTGTACCTTGGGGTCATCATTGTAGTATGTTTTAAGAAGTTATTTTGACCTGCCTAATTTTATTATCTACTATTTACTTTCTTTTATTTGTATAATGTTACAATTATTACTTAAACATTAAAATATCACGAATTATAATATTTTTTGTTTTTATTTTATGTCCCTGTGTAATAAATATACACATTCGTCTAAAGAAGTACCTACCTATAACCTGAGTCTGAGTTAAATTTTCAGCTCAATGAAATGTTCAATTTTTTTTCTCTGAAATCGTTAGTAAAGGTATTATTTTATCAGAAGTAGGCTAAAGAAGTACCTATAACTTGAGACTGAGTTCAATTCTCAGCTTAATTAAAATAATGTTTTAATTTTTTCTCTGAAGTCCTTAGTAAAGGTATTATTGTATAAGAAGTAGACTAAAGAAGTACCTATAACTTGAGTCTGAATTCAATTCTCAGCTCAATTAAATGTTCTATTTTTTCTCTGAAATCCTTAGTAAAGTTATTATTTTACCAGAAATAATGACAATAGGCTAACCTTTATTATAGAGTGATAATATTTTCAGAGAGTAGATAAACTAGTAAGTATTACAATACATTAATTTAAGGTGTCTATTTAAGCAAAAATGAATGAAATAAAATGTATTGAAATATTATAATACAAAAAAAATCATTTGTAATCAAATAAATGTGTTTTAAATGTGATATTCTATACCTAATTTCTATTTAAACTGAATAACTAGTAAAAAAAAATAAACTCCAGAATAGTTGTTGTAAGTCATAATATTTAATTAATTTTCACAGGTATGTAATGTTTCGCTTGTTTACACCATAATTATTTTCAGAACATTTTTTTACAGTCTAATAAACATGTATAAAATAATAAAATAAAAATAATCATATCTTGAAACAGTAATAAAAATAAAACAATAAGTAACAAAATATAATAATTATTATTGACTTATTAACACAAGTATACATTTTTGACAGCACAAACTACAACAACGATAGACTTATAAAACTACAACTATTTATTATTTACTAGGTATACAAAAATTACCTAAAACTGTTCCGGGTCACTTAACTTTTTCCCAATTTTTTTAATAAGGGTCTCTACTGCTTCCATCACTTCGTCAAAATTTTCACGCACCACATATTGGACACTTACACATGCATTGTCACTATCACTATAATCATTTTCATTCTTAGAGTCTTTAATTTTGTGCACTTCTAATTTAATTAGTTATCCTCCATTACCGCTTTCCCCTCGATGAGCAATGTATGAAGATGATGATCCTAATGGGCATTTCCTCTTTTTAGAAGACTTTTTAGAGGTTTGAGCTTGATCATTTCCAGTGAGCAGCTTTTCAATTTTAGCGCTCTGCTTTAAACCTTCGAAATATGGTTCATAGTTGGCCTGGGAGTAAAAAATGGGCTCATTACCGCATTGCCATTGACGACATCAGTACCCTAATTACGTAATGCAAAATCAATCCGAATCTGAATCGTATTGAAACAGATTGCTAATCCATTGCTCCGTAAGTTCGAAAAAAAAAACTGCAGAGCAACGTAAATAACGCAATGAATGTTGTTGAACTGTCAAAATGAAACAGATTTGTCTTTATCGTTTACGAAAATATGTTGCGTAATTAGAAAGCAGGTTCCACTCCAAAATAAAAAAAAACAATTAGCACGTACAAAAAATATATAAATAAAATAATATTAGAATGAGAAAAAAAATCTACTCCTATAAAATATAAAACAAAGATTACCTCACGTAATCTGGAATAATCATCACTGAATTAGTGCGAAGACTAAAAAGGGTAAAACCTTTTGAGTTAGTTGCAGTATGAGTGAACTTAAAAACTGCAGTGCAAGTGCTGACTATTTTATAGAATACGTGAATGAAGTGTTCTCTTAAAGAAAGACGTTATTGGACGATTTCTTAATTTTATAGTTAGGTACTTAGTAGTTTAAGTTATATTTAATTTACTTATTAGCTGTATTGGCTAGATTGTAATGTAAATAAAGTATCATCAGCCACGATACTTTATAAAAGGAAAAGAAAAAAAAAAAAACGTAGTCTGGGTTGTTCCTGTTCTACCGAAATCACACTTTCACTGTCCAAAATGCTGGGGCTGTAGGATAGATGGTGACGGTGCTCGAGACAGTATACTGAAAAAAAAGTATTTACATATAACGCTCATAAGACGATCCACTGACCTAAACATTAAACAAATATTTTATTTATTATTTTTGTTTGAATGGTTACACTTACCTTTAGACTGAAAATGTTATTTTAAATCGTGAAAAACAGCGTAAGGTCCTACTTGGATCAGCTACTGCAATGAGGTGTAATATTTCAAATTTCAAATTTATTTATTTGTTAAAAATCTTGTACATAACAGATTGGACGGTGACCCCCAAACTAGACATATGCCTGTATCTTGGGGGTCGGGATTGCGACATTTTTAGAGTTAAGGGTAGTACTTACATGATTATTGCATTATAGTTGAATATAAACTAAATTAGAACTAAACTAAAATCAGTAAAATAAAAATTATAAATCAAAATAAAACACTTAGGTATACATTGCACAATAAAATCATCAGTGTGAGATCAATAAAATAAAAATTAAGTAATAATATCGAATAATAAGTAATAATCAACAATTAGTTAAAAATTATATAGTCTAATATCAATTATCGTGGAATAATACCTATAATACTACCTATAATACCTACATTAATATGTTCTCCTTCATGTAGATTAATAACGACACAGGTCCAACCTGTTGTTTGAATACTGTGCTCGCTTAGTGTTCGAGCCAAACGCCTGCTTTTTTACCATTAGCAAATCAACATTGCGTGCTAAGTAGTTCGTAATTTAATGTACGGATTATGAGTACAGTGCTTGACATTTTTTTTTTTCATTTTTGTACTAAATTTGTTTTGACTAAATATCAGCATTTTGGAGTTTATTTTCAACAGTCACCTAAAATTCCCCGTCACTTATTCATATATAAAGGATAGTAAGTAATAAAAATAACTAATAGCTAAGATGAAGTTGATCAAACAACCCATATCCCAGAACGTGAATAATATCAATTTCAATGACTCTGTTCGTCAGATTAGAAACAGTTAAAGCACTGTTTCTAATCTGACGAACAGAGTCATTGAATGCCTAATACGGTTCGTTGCATAATATGTGGACCCTCGAACTGTATACAAGATATAATTTTTTAGGTTTTTTTTAAAAAGAGTAACGGTGGGGTTTCTTGCCCATTCTTCTCCATACGAAAACTACCTTTTGGAATGGGCGACTAGAATCAGTTATTATTATTTTTTGTAAAGTTTGACGTTCAAAAGTGCCTTTTTTGTGCCTAATTGATATAAATTATTTGACTTTGACTTTGTGGCAAAACAAACGTTATGATTTGTTTATTGTTGCATGAAAATAGTCTTAGGTTTCAAAATCTTTATCTTTACTCGAAAAGTACTTTCCAACCAAAATATTGTTTCATAAGTGAGTTCAATGACGATAAAGAAGTGATATCTCCCAGTGAAGCTTTACCAAATTCTATATTTATATTTGATGACGTTGCATGCGAAAAACAAATAAATATCCGTAATTATTTCTCTATGGCTAGACATAAACAAATTGATTGTTTTTACTTATCTCAAACCTACTCAAAAATACCAAAAGAGTTGTTACGTGATAACGCCAATTTTTTAATAATATTTAAATAAGATGATGTTTATTTAAAGAATATCTATGGAGAACGATCTACCATGTAATCAGTTCAAAGATATTTGTAAAACTGTTTGGAGAGATCCACATCAATTTCTTCTTAATAACAAAGAGTCGCCATTAAATAATGGTAGGTATAGACAAAATTTTGATATTTAAAAAAAAATTGAATGAAGGTAGGATATAAATATAACTAAATAACATGCAAAAATAAATTAGTATTGTTTGTTCTTCAGCTGAACACAGTTGTTGCAACATGGAGAAAAATATTAAAATAGAATTAGTGAAGTCTGTAGACTCTATAAAGAATAAAATAAAAATGGACCATTTTGAAAAAATCTATAATGACACATCTATAAAGTCGCTCACTAATTCCGAAGACATTGACTTGGACGAATTCAATACTAGTTCATTTACAAAATTTGAAGACTGCTACGACCCTAAACTTAATTAATTAATTTGTCACTGAAGAGCGGGGCCTCCTAGCAAAGGTATATCTTTACTTAAAAGGAGGTCCCTGTGTAAGATTTACTGTAAAAGTTGTACATGTTACTGCAGTAAGCTTTTTTCTTTTTTTTCTATACTGTTGCTAGCTATAATAGCGCTTGTGTTATCGGCAAAAACTACAAGATTAGTATCATCTGAAATAACTTTCATTTGAAAGTATATAAATGTATAACTGTATTTTATTTATGTATGTATGACTGTAAAAATGCTCTAAAAATAATTATGATGTAAACAAACAAAAGATTACATACCTGTGAAAATTTAATAAATATTATGACTAACAACAACTACTCAAGAGTTTTTTTTTTTACAAGGTGCTCAGTTTAAATTTAAAAAAAAAACTAAAAATGCAAAATTCAAAAGTCATTTATTCAAACTAGGCTGAGAATCAGCACTTTTCGAACGTCAAAATTACATAAGACAGCCCCCCAACTTCACCACTAGTGCTTTTGCTGGGAAGAAGAAGTGGCGCAACAAACTCCCCAGCAGTACAGCTATCTGTTCAAGAAATTCACCACAATAATGTGAGCTCTGATACGATTCTGCGACGTCTTCGTGAAGCTGATATAAAGCCTTATAGACCAGCAAACGGCCCCAAACTGCTCAGAGAACATCGAGTTGCCAGGTTACGGTTTGTTCGAGAACACATTCGATGGACAGATGAAGATTGGTACAGGGTTATGTTTTCCGATGAGTCCAGATTTTGTTTATTTACGCACGAAGGGAGGCGAAGAGTATTTAGACGATCAAGAGAACGGTATCATCAAGCGTGTTTTGAAGGAAACGTGCCATTCAGTGGAGGATCAATAATGGTTTGGGCTGGAATATCTTCAGAGGATCGCACGGAGTTAGTGATCACAGAAAACGGTTCTCTGACTGCTGTCAGATACGTACAAGAGGTTTTAAATGAGCATGCTGGTCCTTTCTTAGTGAATAAGGGTGCTAATTCCATTTTTATGCACGATAATGCGCGACCACATACTCCTCGTTTGGTCAATATCTATATTCAAGACGTCGGTATTACTTGCATGGAGTGGCCAGCTCGTAGCCCAGACTTAAATCCCATAGAACATGCATGGGACGAGCTCGGGAGATGCGCGAGACAACGCTCTTCTGCTCCCGTTGCCTTACACGAGTTAAGGAATGCGCTAGTGGAAGAATGGGCAAACATAGACCAAAATCGTATTAAAAATTTGGTTTACAGCATGCCACATTGTCGTAATGAAGTGATACAGGCTCGTGGAACAAATACAAAAGATTAAATTGACAAAAATCTTTTATTTTTAAGATTTACTGCGAAGTGTATTTTTGTTGTCATAAGTTAGAAGCGAATTTTTTTAGTATTTAATTAAAGTTGTATAGTGTACAAAACGTGTTACACATTGTATTATATATATTAATCAGTCATCTACAATATACTATAGTTTCGCAAATTAGTCTTATGTAATGTAAGAAACTATCACGCCATTCATTAGCGACCCGGATTTTTTGCGATCCAGTGTATTAATGCTGCTTTCGTTAGGCAGAAAAGAGCCTTGAGAACTATGCTTCGCAATAAACAAACGGAGTCTTGTAGAGATCATTTTAAGAAACTGCACATTCATACAGTCTATATTCTGGTTCTGCTTCGTCATTTTATTAAAAATATCCATAAATTTGAGACAGAAGAACAGAGACATATCAGAATAAAAACGCGAAGAAAGGATCTACCTAATTTCATACAGCCTAAGCTTAATGTCGTTAAACATGCCTCAAGAGTGCAATCAGTAAATATGTACAATCAATTGCCTTTACAATTTAAAAACTCTGTGAATCCAAACGAATTCAAGAGAAAATTAAAGTCATTGTTATTGAAGAAATGTTATTACAGCATTGAAGAGTTTCTCAAAGATGATATTCGTACGAACTAATATGTGATTGATTATATTTTAATGACTTTAATTATAATATTTCCAACATTCTATCATGACATTACATCTTAATGAATTTTATTGACACACACTCTTGACTCTAACAAAAATTAGCATTTCAAAGCTTAATATTTCGCAAATGGTTTCACACACTCACAATATTTTTGAAAGACCCTTCCAACGACACCCCACACCATGGGAAAGACGAGAAAAAATAAACATCCCTACTTTACGCATAGGGGAGGTAATACATATTTACCCAAAAAAAAATATTGTTTCATGTTTTTATTTTACCACTTTGTCGGCGTGATTAGTATATTACTTATGTATACCCATGTCAAATTACAGCTTTCTAGTACTAAGTGAGCTAAGCCGCAGACAGACAGACGGACAGACGGACATGGCGAAACTATAAGGGTTCCTTGTAGACTACGGAACCCTAACAAAAAGACTGCCCAGCTGAAGCCACGTTAGAATGTAACTGAACATAGTATCAGAGAAAAGTTCTCAACTATCTACCTACTATGTCACTTCCATTCCTACAAGATACCTACTGATCCGTCGATATAGAGATATAGTATATATATATCTATACTATAATAATATCCCCACCGCCGTATCTCTACGGTGACGTCATGGTGGGGCTTGCGCGCTCCGAACTCCAGGTCTATGCCTGTAGAATTTTTTGCCGGAACAGGTCTGGGATTAGGAGCCAGACCAAGAGAGATACAGAAACTCGCAGGACTGCATGTGGCGAGCTGTTGGGCAGTAGCGACCCCACGGACCCTATCTCCCGGGAGAAATCTTGTTCCTAATCCCAGGCTTGCCTTTATTAATAATAATAAAATCCTACCTTACGTCCAAGCTGAACACCTAGCTACGTGGGGGGTGGACACGCGTACCGTACAACTGTACATAAAACTTACGCGGCTAACAAGGAAAGGTAACCCTATATGGAGATGAGTAATAAGAGAGAATATAATCTACGGTCGCTTCCCGGGGAGCGCCGGGGTGCATCTGGAGCCGATGCTAGGTGCCACAGCATGCGAACCATCGGCGGTGAGGAGTTGAGCAAGCGGGCTCCTACCAACAAAATTGTTACAGCTGATCGTAATGAGTTGAACAGGCGGGCTCACTGCGTAGAAGCCACAGCCGATTCCACGGGCGATGATACTATTTCATTATTCTCATCCATCCCTTCGACTCGCCCCTCCTATATGACAAGAAGAACAGCTAGCTTGTCCACCACTAGCACTCTTGATAGTGTTGTGCAGGAAGTCAACCTTGACTCTGAGCTTGCACCCACTACAAGCGCTCCAAGTACGCGCAGGCGATGGAGACCTGAAATGAATAAGTTCATACGGCGCACTTATCTTCAATTGACCGCACTAGACACAGACAGAAAAACTTATCTTGAACCGCTTCACCTTAAATTTATAGAAAAATACCCGAACATGCAGGTTAGTCGACAGAGAATAGGAGACCAAGTAGAGCTATAATAAGCAATAAATTACTACCACAAAAAACTATAGAAGAGATACGAAACGACGTAAAAGAAGAGTTAGATCGTCTACATTATAATCATTCTACCCAACAGTCACAAAACTCTATCAACCATGTACAACAAATACTTATGTACACCCACACAATCTCCCCAAATGCAACCTAGAACCCCAGAAGCACAAATTACTAAAAATAGAACACAAACTTGAATGATATGGACCAGTGAACAAAGAGAAGCTATAATGCGGTCTTATTATCGAGTTACAGATTTAGGTAGATACGAAACAGTATACATATAGAAGACGCATGTATGAAGATTTTATCAACAGCTTTCCTGCACTTGCTCATCTAAGCGAACAACGAATAGCTGATCAGAGGAGAGCAATTATAAACAATAATTACATCACTAGTGACAGATTAAATTCAATAAAACTAGAAATATCTGAAGAATTAGAACTAGATATGTAATCTTAACTTTAGCAACTTCACAAGCGAAACGACGATAGTAAACCCAAACCACAATAGTAATTCTAAAACTCATTTTTTATACAGTACTGACATTAACTCCACTCAAGAATCTTCAGTTACTTTCAATCACACTGAAATTAACATCGCAGAAGAAATGCTACCTAACCAACAAGTGAACCTAGATAGGGACCCACTAATAGATGAGACGTTCCAACAAGCATTCCAATATTATAAAGAAACTAGCCCTACAAATCCAAACATAAACCTTCAAAAAAACTTACCCGTACAGTTAGCTACCTAAGCAAAATAATTTTACCTGAAAATATTAATAAAGAAACTGATTTCTATACTTTACAGACAACTATATATTGTGCGGCATGGACCGCGGCTAAAGTTAATGGAGCAAAGATAACCCTTCAACCAAGAGTAGTCACCCAAATGGCAAAAAAAGAATATAAACCTAACTGGGAGACATGACTAGAACGAAAATTAAATGATTTACGATCGAAGATAGCTAAAATGACCCAATTCATCAATGGCATTAGTAGTAGGAAAATAATTAAACACGTTAACAAGATAATAGAACAGTATAGAATTCACACTGCTCATGAAAAACCAAATACACAAGCAGCACACACATTAGACACACTTAAACAAAAACTGTCAGTCGTAACAGGCCGACTACAACGATACAAAGCATGCACTCAACGAAAACTACAAAACACTCAATTTACCCACAATGAAAAACTTTTCTACCGCAATATTAGACAATCGACATCTAACGTTCAGGATAACAACACAAATGATGATGATCATACCAACCCTGACTCAGAGACATTACAAAACTTCTGGGCAGGAATTTGGGAACAACCAATAGAACATAACGCCCAAGCAGACTGGATACAAACAGAACTGACAAACAGCAACACTAATATTCAGGCAATGACATTTGTAAACATATCCCCAGAAATTTTCCATAAAGTACTTTCTCGTTTACATAACTGGAAAGCACCCGGTTCAGATAACATTCATAGTTATTGGTACAAAAAATTTACATCTATTCATAGTTTTCTATATAATCACATAAATACATTCATCCAGGACCCTAAAACAATACCACCCTACGTAACTTCAGGTACAACTTTTATGATACCTAAAGATCGTAATGATCTCTCTAACCCAGCAAAATATCGACCCATAACATGCTTGCAGACCTTGTACAAGATTATCACATCTTGTTTAACTGAACTTATATATCTACACATCGACACTAATAACATCTTAACTGAACAACAGAAGGGATGTCGAAAGTTCAGTCAAGGCTGCAAGGAACAATTAATTACAGACTCAGTAATTCTTAAAAAAGTTCAAAAAACCAAAACCGATCTGTTTAGCATGTATATTGACTACAAAAAAGCCTACGACTCTATTCCCCATTCGTGGCTTATTAAAATTTTAGAGATATACAAAATACATCCAACAATAGTAACATTCCTGAAGGTCATGATGACAACCTGGTCCACTGTATTTAGACTAACTTCGTCTACTAAAATAGTAGATACCAGCCCAATAAAAATTCAAAGAGGTATCTTCCAGGGAGATGCTTTAAGCCCACTGTGGTTCTGCCTTGCTCTAAATCCCCTCTCTAATATATTAAACGCAACTTCTTCAGGAATCCTATTAATAAATACAACACATACACAGACACGCGTATCCACGAAATACACGATAAATTTTAAACAACTCAATATTTCGGTATGGACCCGGCAGCTCGCCCAAAACTACTCAAACTCAGGTACACACTAAAACTATTTCACCTCGTTAATGTATTTAATCAAAATATTCTTAGTCAATATATTAGCGAAGAAACTCAACTTAAAGACATAATATATAAACTCATACAAGATAAAAACACTCCTTATTACAAGTACATACCAAAAACAGTTCTAGAAAATACCACGCTCAAACTCTATTACGATCGTGTCATACTAACCGACCGGACCGTTCACTATAATAGACCAGATATAACCCTTCAAGATAAAATTAATAAAGTCACATACCTTGTAGATATTGCAGTCCTAATACACATAATTTACAAAAAACCATAGGTCAAGGAAAATCAGTAAATATGCTGAACTGAAAGAAGAAGTGATCAGAATTTGGAGGCAGGAAAAAGTCTACGATACCCATTGCTGTCTCCACAACTGGTGTTATTCCCAATCACCTCCACCACAGCTTCAAACTAAATGACCCGAAGGACTCAATTTATATAACACCTCAAAAAGTCACAATTTTAAACACCTGCAAAATAGTCAGAAAGTTCGTGCAAATTGAGAAAAATGAAATTACTCCTCATAACATAAATTCCACATAAAAAAGACACATAATTGTCACCACACACACACGCTACATTGACTTGGCTTGGCCCGTTAATGTAGCTTAAACTAGCCAAAGAGCTAAGAAACAAAATTTGGTTTACCAAAAATAATAATAACCCCACCGCCGTATTGACGTCGTGGTGGGGCTTGGTGGTTTTTTTGCCTGAACAGGTCTGGGATTAAGAGCCAGACCAAGAGAGATACAGAAACCCGCAGGGCAGCATGTGGCGATCTGTTGGGCAGTAGCAACCGCACGGACCCTATCTCCCGGGAGAAATCTTGTTCCTCATCTCTGCAGCTTCGTGCAGCCCTGGTGGCAGAATGGCGGGACAGGCTTTCACGCCCAACCCGCTGACTCGGGAGGAGGCACGGCTCCCGGTCGTTTCGGATGACGCAGGAGCTCTCAGGGCATGGCTGCTTCGGGACGTACCTGTGTCGCATAAACAGGGAGCCGGACGCTCGGTGTCACCACTGCGTCGACTGTCGGGAGGACACGGCTCGGCACACGCTGGCAGGGGTGTGTAACGTTTGATATAATAACAAAAGTTCTAATGATCTTAAGACCTAATTTCATTTAATTTTTTTTTTTAATATAATGATCAAATGATATAATGAATTATTGATATAATTTCATTTTACCTAATTTCATATGGTATAATGAACAGTTTATGTAATGCACATTTGAAATAATATTCAATTAATATAATATTCAGTTGCTATAATATTCAAAATATATAAGTAACGTTTAATATAATTTGCTCACCTCCGCAGCTTCGCTCAGCTGCTACAGCTCGCACGGGTGCCTATCTTTTGTTACGTAAGGGCGAAGGGGTTGCACTTCCCGCAGCGCCGGAGACCATGCAGAAGCAACTTTATTGTTTTGAGGTTAGGTTACAATATATGTAATTTGCTTTTCTCAAGAAAGATGCGTTATCTTAGAAAATTAGTTAATATGAAAGTTAGGACAAATGAATATTATATAAAAAGAGCATTATACAATTTGAAAATTATATGAAATGAACGTTATGCTAAATGAAATTAGAGTAAATGAAAATTATTTCAAATATAACATTAGATCATATGAAATTAGGTTAAATGTTTTTATAGCAAATGAAAATTGTATCATATGAAAGTTATGTCAAATGAAATTAGACTATCTGTTATTATACCAAACATTACACACCCCGCTGACAGAGTGTGTTGCTTGGGAGGAGCGGAGTGTCGGCAGAGACCTGTCACTGCCGGCCGCTGTCAAATCGATGGTCGGCAGTGAGGAGTCCTGGGACGCGGTGGTATCCTTCTGCGAAATGACTGTTTCGCAGAGAGGCTGCAGAAAGGCAGCGAGAAATTGCTTCCGCTAACCCAATCCGCAGCAGACGCACCAGGCGTCGGCGGAGGGCATATAACATGGCGACTACTATCTAATGGTGTTAAGAAACCTTTGAATTGAATTTTAAAATTTAGTTTGCTATTTAATGAACTAAAACTAACGTTTTCTGACTGCTTATTGCCTAAGCTATCTCAATAATATATTTTTAGATTTTTTCTCTTATAGAGTAAAACACCCAATTGTCTAACTAATTCTGACCATTTTTAATCGCCACTAAAAATGGTGTGGAATATTATTAGTTGTGATGAACGATTCACACGAACACCTCGACTTCAGGTGCAAAAACAGTACTGTTCGGTGTTTTCACCGAACACCTTAGTTAGCAATATCGGCGTGACGCGTTGACCTAAATTTATATTACTTATTACTTATTATTTTATAGTAGTTTTAGTGCACTTTTGCCTACCGCGTTAGCTGGGTGTATTCATCAACATTTCATTAACATTTTAACATTAAGAACAGTTTGACAGTGAGTTAATAAATAGTGTCCAACATAAACATTTGTTTCTCCTCAAAACACCGACACCTCGCTACGTACCCCGACAAGTACTGCATATTTTTCTTTTCTTTTGCTCATATCTCGAAAATGGTGTGTCCTATCGCAAATATAATGAAAATTTTGACCCCCTTAAAACCCTTATACTTAACACTTTTTTTTTTTTTTTGGTAGGAAGTCATCAAATGACGTCTCCGGCTCTGGGTGGCGCGGGAGGGCGTGTCAGACTCTTACTGACTAAAACCCACCCGTATTCCTTCTGTTGCCTGTGCAATGCCAGGGGGCCACGCTATCCCATTCGGACTTTTCCGCAACCCCGGCAGGCAATGGTCTCATCGGACACCTTCACTTGCTGACATTTCTTTGAGGCGCGCGTGGAACACAACGCGCCGTCGACCCGGGCTTAGTCCTTACCGGACGGCGAGCTACCCATTGCTCACCGTCCGCAAGCCCGCGCCTACGGTGGCCGGGAATAGGCAATCGATTCCCGACGCCCAGGGCGTCTCCTCCTGCGGCGACTAGGGGCGTGAGGGCGCGAAATTTGCCTCTCCCTCACGCGCTCCGCCTCCTCCTTCGCGAGCATTACTGCTTCGCAGAAGGAGGTGACGGCCTCCCATGCCCTCTCGCTCCGTACCATGGCCTGGACCAGGGCCGGACGAGAGAGATCCCCGCCACCGATCGCCTCCACGAGAACACGGCGGTGCTCTGCCCAAGCCGGGCATACCTCCACCGTATGCTCCACCGTGTCCTCCGGGCTATCCACGCAGTGATGACACCCGGGCGTTTCCTCCCGCCTTATCCGAAACAGGTACCTCCCGAAACAGCCGTGTCCGGTGAGGACCTGCGTCAGGCGGAAGGTGAGGACGCCGTGGCGCCTCTCCAGCCACTCCTCAAAGAGGGGACTTATCGCCGCAATAGTGGCGTGCCCAAACCCTTATACCCCTAATACTCAACACGTAGGTAATTTTTTTTAAATAATATTTTCTATACAAAAAGTGAAAAATTCCATATAAAACACGTCGAGGCTGCCCCCCCGTGCGCATCCCCAGCTCGAAAAACCTTCACGGGGTAGGGCAAACAAGTATGTATCACGTGGAGTCGCAATTGTCAAATACGAATTTAGACGTCAAAATATTTTTTAAATTTAGAGACTTTTTATTGCAGAAAGATTTTCATAGCCAAAAGAGAATTTTTTATTTATTTATTTTATTATTTATGTACACACATAAAAATAGATACAGATAAGACATAATCATAATTATGAGTACAAAGGTACTGCTTATTTCTTAAGAAATTTCTTCCAGCAGACCTGCGACAGGAGAAATGAGAAAGAAATGTAGACAATAGTGTGTGAGAACAAGAAGAGAAAAAATTATAAATATGCGAAATCTTAAACTAAAATATTGAAATAAACCTACACGTATAACGTAATAAATTAACATATACTCAAATAAATACATAGAGCTTAAATATATAAACATACATACTATAGGTATATAAATACTCACAGTTGAGCGGAAAGGTAATGCTCTTTTACTCGATATTTGAATTGTGAAACAGTTTTTAAGTCACGAATGCTAGGCGGTAGTGAGTTCCACAACCTTACTGCATGGACAGAGAAAGAATAGGAATAGTAGCTTGTTTTATGAGGATAAGATTTAAGGAGAGATCTAAGGTGTGATCGACACGGTGCGTCGCTAGCCCTAGCATAAGAAAAACGCTCACGCAGGTAGGAAGGATAAGACGGGTTGTGTAAGACGTTAAAGAGGAGACATAAGATCCGAGTGTTCCTGCGAAGGCGGATTGGGAGCCACTTGAGTTCCTTGCGAAGATGGGAAACATGGTCATATTTTCTAAGTCCGAAAACAAAGCGAATGCACAAGTTTTGCAAGTGCTCAAGCTTGTTTAATAGCTCCTCAGTAGCATCCAGGTAGCAGGAGTCGGCATAATCTATGATCGGCTGAATAAGTGTTTGTGCCAAAGAAATTTTAGTCTTCAGGGGCAGGAGACTTTGGAGGCCTTTCAACGAATGAAAGGAGAAATGTACCTTTCGACTGATCTCATTGACCTGAGCACGCCACTAAAGATTGGAATCAATAATGACCCCTAAATCTTTGGCGGTTTCGGTATAGTCAATGTGAACACCATCGAGATGTAAAGGCATCAGAGATGCAACATCAACCGCATTGCGAACGAATCTGCTGCCTATAATCATAGCCTGGGATTTACTTGGATTAATTTGCAAACCAAATGACTTAGCCCAAACGCTGATGGAAGCCAGGTCATGGTTCATAGCAGCAATAGTTGAACCCACGCCAGCTACAGTGAAATGTCGGTAGAGCTGCAAGTCATCTGCGTAGAGATGATAACTAGAGGAGATTACTCTGGTAACAAAGTTGATGAAAATTGAAAAAAGTAGAGGAGAAAGAACGCTACCCTGAGGAACACCCTCAGTGAGGCTGCACCAATCATAGAAGGACTCCTCCAGGCGAACACACTGAGAGCGTCCCCGAAGATAAGAACTGAACCAAGCTAAACCGGAAGAAGAGAAATTGATTGATTTGAGGATACCTAGTAAAATGTCGAAATCCACTGAGTTGAAGGCGCTACTAAAGTCAAGCAATACAAGAACAGTAAGGGACTTATTCTCCATTGCCCAGCGGATGTCGTCAGTTACTTTCAAAAGCGCGGTTACAGTACTGTGTCCCGAGCGAAAACCGGATTGAAAAGGGGTAATTATCGAGTTTGACGCCAAGAAAAAAGATAACTGTCTATGAACCATGTGCTCGAGAACTTTAGAGAGAAATGGGAGAATAGAAATAGGTCTAAAGTGAGTTAATAAAGTAGGATTGTTAGTTTTAGGTAACGGTATTATGTGAGCCAGCAATTTTTGTGATAGTTTAGTTTGTTTAGCTCCGTGTACAAGAGAATCGGCACCAGTTTCTACTATTTTGGATACACACGTTGCCAAGGGTCCCGGTACGGCAGATTTTGGATACACCTATTCATTTATTCTCTATGGTAATCGTACTCAGTGCCCTTTTCTTTTAATCATTTATTTACAATACATACAATGTTTAATACATAGATTTGCTTTCAATCGTTTTTTTTTTTAATAAAGCGAGTATGACTTTAGGCATTTAGAAATCAGTTCGCTCACCGACAGATGAGTAAGTATTAATGTAGTATTTTCGTTTTTAAGAAATAGATGCGATAAATAAATGCAAAATTTACTAATGTGAAATGTTCTGTACTTTGCCACATTATTTTGAAGTAAAACCTTTTTTAAACGCAACAATCCCGTGACATAGGTACTAAAGAAGCGCCTTTCGCGCACAATTCTTCAATGTTCTTACAGAACTCTTAGATGGATACGCTCCTCCGGTGAGGTGGCGAGCTCGGATAAGGCGGGAGGAAACGCCCGGGTGTCATCACTGCGTGGATCGCCCGGATGACACGGTGGAGCATATGGTGGAGGTCTGCCCGGCTTGGGCAGAGCACCGCCGTGACCTCGTGGAGGCGATCGGTGGCGGGGATCTCTCGCGTCCGGTCCTGGTCCAGGCCATGGTACGGAGCGAGAGGGCATGGGAGGCCGTCACCTCTTTCTGTGAAGCATTAATGCTCGCGAAGGAGGAGGTGGAACGCGTGAGGGAGAGGCAAAATTCGCGCCCTCACGCCCTAGCCGCCGCAGGAGGAGACGCCCTGGGCATCGGGAATCGATAGCCGATTCCCCGCCACCGTAGGCGAGGGCTTGCGGACGGTGAGCAATGGGTAGCTCGCCGTTCGGTAAGGACCAGGCTCGGGTTGACGGCGCGTTGTGTTCCTTGCGCGTCTCAAAGAGATGTCAACAATTGAAGGGGTCCGATGGGACTGATGCCTGCCGGGGTTGCGGGAAAGTCCGAAAGGGATACCGTGGCCCCCTGGAATTGCACAGGCAACAGAAGGAATACGGATGGGTTTTAGTCGGTTCGTCTTGTTGCTACCACCGCCGCCGTCGTCGCCGCTAAAGCTCCAGCGGTGGTAGCTGAGGAGGGGGGTGCGATGTTGGAATGATGGTTTCCAACTACCGCATCCTCCAGGCGAACTCCAACCACTGCTGAGCGGCCCAGGACCTGGTGGCGCAGGTCATGGCCGAGTAGTTGGTGAACGTAGCGGTGGTCGTCGAGCCCTACTCAATCCCTGGCAGCTGGCTGGGTGACGAGGACGGCTCGGTGGCACTAGCAGCGTGGTCATCCACAGACTCCTCTTCCTTTTCGCTATTAGAGAAGGGACCGGGATACGTGACCTCCGCGTGGGGAGAATTAGCCCTTGCGGGCGTCTATTTCTCCCCAAACCAGGTGGAAGCCAGCAGGCAACGGGTGCGGGGGCACCACTTGCCTGTATTGCACAGGCCTCCACCAGTTTCGGACGGGAATGGTCGGGAACACCTGGGCATGCAGGGCCCGCCAGATAGGCGTGCTGATTCTCAGCCTAGTTTGAATAAATAACTTTTGAATTTCGAATTTCGTGCTTTGTTCTAACAGGGTTACGCTATGCAAGAAAGAGATAGAAGATAAATTTTACTTCACAAGAATGAGAAAACAAATTTTACCGGTTTCTCAAGTAACCGTTACGTAAAAAGATTTTTTTCATTAGAATTCGGAATTTAGTCATATGTGACTTTATATTGTTGTATTCATAGTTGTTAAAAGATTTTTATGGCATGTGGCACATCATTAGCAAGAGGATAGACTAGAGAATTTTTGAGGGAGTTGGAAGATCCCGGTCGATTTTGTTTTTTTTTTTGTAGCCATGTAAACAGCTGTAACATATACAGATTTAATTTAAGTTTACCATATTCCAAAACTTTGCGAGTAAACTCGATGACTAATGTCACTAATTTTGTATTTCTAAATAAAATTAGTATTCAGTCTAAGCCTTATACTTTAAAAAAAAATGTATTTGAATGCGTTGGGTCTTTTTTATAAAACAATAAAAAGTCGATAAATAAAAACCACAGGGCATGAGAGGTATTAAGGGGTCTGAAAGGATAGCAGATGACACCTTCAGTCGACGATTTCAATTTGGCACACGATGCACCAAACACCCTGTATATCCGATTGCTGTTGAGCTTTTCCTGTTTTCTGTATAACAACTCGAGATGTATGTACGTGGCGTACTCATGCATACGAGTATTAAGACGATAGCAACTTTTACAACTTTTTGAATCGTTATATCTCAGAAACAGCGGTTCGTAGGAAATAAAATATTGATACATTTTTATAGATAATTTTATGATCTACTATTTTTGTCTCCGTTACGTACTTTTATGATAAAACTTACCATTTTGCTTAAATCGCGAAAAACTCATTTTTTTACCTTATACCTCGAGTAATTTTTTTTACATGCACGGGAATGATGGGGAACTTATTTTTTTTATTTATAAGTATGTTTTGAACAATTTTACTGATTTTCATTTTGTTGTGATTATAAGCACCTTCACTCTCATTTTTTGATCTAGATTGACCGGAATAATATTTTTAGAAACAAAAAACAGTAAAAATCCCGTTTTAAATAACTTTAGAAAAAAGTTTGTGCTCGCGAAGTCTAGTCTGTTGGCAGAACTGCTAGTGTTATTGTTGTAGGTACCTGGGGCCGTATTATGACGTATTAATGCCACCATTATTCCAGTGTGAGTGAGAGACGGAGCTATATGAGGCCGCTAGCACCATCCGTTTTTCGCAGTGGAATAATGATAGCATTAATACTTCATAATAAGGCCCCTGACATGTTTTCAAAACCACATACTACATTTACAAAAGTAGGTAGGTAGGTACTGACAGTTGTTAAGTAAGTTTCAAACTTGATACGCAATGTTGCTCTGATTGTGCAACAGTCAATTATTAACTTAATTCCTGTCCGACACTAGAAGAGACGCGTCGCTACCCAAAACGAAGATAGAGTAAAAGACTACCTATACTGTATAGTTACTTGACATATGGTAATTTACATGTCAATGAATAAATGAATGCATCGTCGTCTAGCACCTAAATGATAAGGTTCAGCGTCCCGTCGAATTCAAATCGAGGTCAATGAATGCATTTATTTCAATTAAACCAATTACAAGCATTTTTGAATTGTCAAGGATGCCGTCAGTCAGAAAAATTAAGTTAATGGCCTTTTATAAAGCGTAGTAGGTACCTTTGGAGAAGAAAGGGCAAGAAACTCCACGGATACTCTAAAATCAAAATATTATTACAAAATATTGGTTACATCATTCAAGTTGAATTAATACAAATGTGAGAACGATATGTAGAAAGAAGTACACGTTAAAAGCGTCCTTAACAAATAATAAAAAAAGCCATGGCAGCTAAGAACTGACGGCGCCCGTTTACGTACATGACGCATGGATTAGCACCATTTAGCTCAACCATTTTGAAGGAAACAGAATGATCTAACATATGCGCCACCAGTTAGACATTTAAGTGAGCATGACATATTCTCAACTACCAGGGCACAATTCAAGTCAATAAAAGACACATTAAATATACATTATCTAGTACTCACACGGCACACATGTGTTATATAATCTATGCAATGCACAGATAGACTTACAATCTTCGGCAGCTCCAAAAGTATTTTGAAATGCCAATCAATTAGATTATCCACCCTTGTGGCTGTGGACGAAGACCAGCATTGAGCCAAGCATTTTCGTCAGCGATGTAATCTCCCAACTTAATAAATGCTTTGCTGCTTGGTGTGCGTTTAATACAATGTATGGGAAGGTAGGTATTTTATTGTAAAGAAAGACCATGATGAGTCTATTTTAGTCAGTCTGAAACCTGCTTTCTAATTACGCAACATATTTTCGTAAACGATAAAGACAAATCTGTTTCATTTTGGCAGTTCAACAACATTCATTGCGTTATTTACGTTGCTCTGCAGTTTTTTTTTTCGAACTTACGGAGCAATGGATTAGCAATCTATTTCAAAACGATTCAGATTCGGATTGATTTTGCATTACGTAATTAGGGTACAGGTGATGTTTTCATAGATATATTGAAACATAACAAGGTATCGCATTATGTTAAGATCTTTAATTTTAGTGTTGATTTTTTACGTGGATTGTTTGAAAACGTAATAATGTTCGGTGAGTATAAGAACTCATCTAATTTTAAGTAGGTGCTCAATATCAATTGACAAATAAGTAATGCATGATGTGGTAACTTGTAAGAAATTGATACATAAGTATATTGGATGTATCTTATATCTATAAAGCGGTGTATACAATTGTTGGTGAGCCAAATCAAAAAAATACCCTAGAGTTATGGGATATCAAAAGGAACATGCGGAGGGATATATGGCTCTGATGGCTGTTATTTGCAGAATAAAAATAGAGTCGATGTCTGCAGTCCGTCCTCATAGTAAAATACCGCAAGATATGATACTATGAAAGTTACTGAAATAGACTAGCCTCGGAAGGGCGCATTTTTGCCGAAATAGAATTATTTTGCTGAAAAAGCTCTCTGGGCTCCCCTACTATTATCCGTTTACAGGTTGACCCTGGCATACTAACTCAGGTTGTTACTAATTAATTTACCCAAATGTAGACTGTAAATATGTACATTATTTAATTAGTTCGTTTACTTATATATAATATAGTTAGTTTTAGTTTGATTTGATATCATTCTCACCGAACTGTCGCTAGAGTTTGGTGTGGACTATTATTAAGTATTTTAAAATCAATTTAAAATAATCACGTAAGTATCCAATTCTATACGAACTGTTATTTTTATTATATCTAAAAATTTAATTTAAATATTTCTAAACAGAAACTATTGTTAGTTTTGTTTTTATGTACGTCGTTAAACTTATTAATATTTATAATTTTGAAGCTATTTGGGAGTGCTCTTTATCTGAATTATCCATTTACATACCTTCAGAATGTTCCCTTCATTAACTTATTTATTTATTTACTAGCTTTTACTCGCGTCTTCGCTCGCGTGGATGTCGGAAAATGTCCCAAGGCAACGTACATACTACTGGGATTAAAAATATCCTATGTGTTAATTCAGGTTAAAAACTATATGCGTGCCAAAAGACCACGGGTAACTTTGTATGGAGTCTGGTCCCAACTTTGTATGGAATCTGGTCCCAACTTTGTATGGAATCTGGTCCCAACTCTCAACAGTGATGAAACTTATGTCATGTGAAAGCTTTTGGTGTATTATTTAATTTATACTGTGGCAGCTAAATCTAAATCGAGCGCGAACATGATGTTTTGGAACATCCAAAAAAAGGTTAGTTAGGTCCAAAATGACGCATGGTCCTATCATCCAAATCCGTTCGGTCGTTTTGGCGCCAATCTGGAACATAAATCCAGACAAATAGATAAACATTATAAAGACTTTATTTGCGGCATCAGACTCATACCTAAACCTCGTAGCAATTAACCTAACCTAGATTAAGGAACTTCGCGGCGGGCGGCGCGTCTAAAAAGTTCGCGTACTGCATTTTTATACTCGTGATAACTTCGAAATTTTATTTCCGATTCGAATGAATTAAAAAGTATTTTACTGCTACATAAATACCCTTGTAGATAAAACTATTTATTTGAATAAGAATTAATACTACGATACGAACGTATCCAACTTTTGTTTCTACCGGTAATCTAATTAAATTATAGAACACAAAAGCTGCTATTGTGACTTAACTATGGTAGTTAGATATATTTTGTTGCATATTTTTTTGTAGGTCATAATAAGTTTACTCTAATTATGTAGTACATAATTTTTATGAATCATCAATAGTTTTCTCAGCGCACGCCAAATAATGAATTTTATAGGCAACATTTTGCTACTTTGGGTTACATTACCGCAATTTTCTTAATCGTCTCTAAGTTTTTGAAAATAAATTATAGCCTATGTTCATCAAGGATAATTTCGGCTTTTAATGGTAAAATAATTTTTCAAATCGGTCCAGTAGTTTCGGAGCCTATTCAATACAAACAAACAAACAATCAAATATTTCCTCTTTATAATATTATAATATAGTGTAGAAAAAAGGTTTACCAACAGCTTCTGTATCTAATGTAATTTAAATATCACTAGACTAGTCATCCATAAATCTTTGTTAAGCCTACTCTTCAACATTATAGTCACTACAACACCACCACCATGACGCCAACCCCGCAAGAGCTAGCCCAACCCCAACCCCATCCAGAGGAGAAGGGTGAGGCTGCGCCGGCGCTGACTTCGGCTGACGGCGAGAGGGTCGTCATCTCCGGCATGTCGGGCATCTACCCTTCCTCTCATCACGTCAAGGAGTTGTCGGACATTTTGTACAATAAGGTGAGGGTTTGGAAATTGATTCCTGCTTGAAGGTATAAACCTTACAATTTTTATTACTTATAAACCTTACTATCGGTATAAAGTAGAAAGCCCTCAATATTAACATTCAGAAACTTCTTCTGACAACCAAGTAAAAGGACCATATACCTACTTACCTTAACATTTTCAACAACAATGTAAGAGTGGGTATTTACAAATATTTAACACCATATACCATCAGCACTATGCAGATCATGTTTTCTTTGCTTTCAGTAGTTTTCTTGGACGTAACAGTGTTGTCATCGTTTTGTTTCTAAATATAGATACTCGTAGATAGATAGAATACTCTTTATTGTACACCATAAAAATTACAGACATAAATTTAGAAATTTTACATAGGGTGACACAATGGGCGGTCTTATCGCTTAATGCGATCTTTTAGATATCCTTTGTATGGATTAAAGGTAACAGGAGTGGTGTACCATTTAGATATAACAAGAAACAAGATATCAGATAATAAAACAGAACTACAGTAATGTACTCTCTAATTTATGTTCCAGGTGAACCCAGTGACTCCAGAGAAGGTGCGCTGGGAAACCAGCCACCCCGAGGCGGCTCAGCACATGGGCACAGTGCCAGACTTAGAGCTGTTCGACGGCCAGTTCTTCAAGGTGCACTACCGCCTCGGCAACAGCATGGATCCCATGTCCCGTAAAATCCTTGAACAGGCCTACAACGCTATTTATGATGCAGGTAAGAGTAATAGTTGTGGGATGTTGTTGCTGGCTCGTCTGTATTTCTTATCGATGCTTAGATTGAAAGTGAAACGCACATACTATTAACAAGAATAACTCTAGCTATAGTAAGAATATTGGCCAGATTTGTGAAAATTAGGTCAGAATATCTATTTTCCAGTATGAATTAAGGGCTTATAAAGCGGTTCCATTTCATGTGGATGTGTATTTCAGCACGGAGACATACAAACATAAAGTTACGCTTTCTTCTTTTGCTTCGCTTACGTTGTTCACACACGCACAGTGGTTGCGAGTACTACGTATCTGACCTTTCTGAAGAACATCATCAATAAGTGACCTTAATGTTCTTCTAGGGCGTCCCGTCGTGGCGTTTCCACTCACTTCTGCCTTGTGAATACCTTTTGTTAGTCGTCTTTCATTCATCCTCTCATACATATGAATGAGTCAAAGTAATTACCCTGATCATGACATCACCGCAATCAATGTTAATGTATGTATATAATTAATTAATTATGTATGGATCGATGTAACGTTGCACTAACTAGCTTGCTAAACATTTTTTGGATTCAGCTGTTGTCTTCATAGCATAAAAACAAAAAACATCTCCAAGCTTTCCGAAAAAAGGAATCGTTAAATCAGACCGGTAGAAACTTACGCGTGGTAAAAAAAATAGTCAATAAAAAACATTAAAAAAAAAAAACAACCAAAAAAACAACAAACAACAAAAAACACTTACACCTACGAACTACGTATCAAAAAAAAATCAAAACAAAAAACAACCTTAAAAAAAAACACTTACACCTACGAACTACGTATCAAAGACATGACGTCACACAAATCCTGCATCGCGCAATTAGAGTTTACATATTTAAGACTATCCGACATCAACACCTGGGCATGGCACCTGGGCACTTTCTGTGGTGGATGAGTGAACTTTACACCCTGTTCCTCATACCCCTAAATTGGTGACCCCGACGTGATGAACGTGAACGCAGCCTTCGTTCAACTACTTCAGCGTGACATTATCATAATCATCAGCACTGCACCGCAAACTTTCGTGAGGCTAGTCACACAGACAGTCAGCACTCACTGGAGAATCACCGCAGACAGTTCTGACTCACTGCGAACTATGCGGCACCCGGTTACGACTCACTGGAACCTCCACTGGTACTGTGAAACATCGTAAGATACAAGACTCAGCCCACTATCGACCTCCAGTCTCCGGAGGGGAGTAATGTAGCGGTTACACCGCCACATACGAACTACGTATCAAAGACATGACGTCACACAAATTCTGCATCGCGCAATTAGAGTTTACCGGGCGAGCGACATATATAAGACTATCCGACATCAACAGCTCAGTAATTGACGGATGCGTTAGCGACAAAACTGCTGACGCGGAATTCGACAACGATATATATCGAGGCCGGCTTCGCAACATGTATTGACGTTTGACGCATCGACAGCTGATACTGCCACGCTGTTGCGCAAATCACTAACTTCTTCGTTACGCAAATCAGCGACAGTGTTTTGAGATGCATCTAATTTCGTTAGCACATCCGCGAGGCGGGCCTTCAGAAAGACAATGTCCTTAAGAAGGCTCGTTACATCGACGTGGTCGAAAGTGACGGGAGGAAGCTTGTTTAGCTACTTCGCCACAAACGTCAGCACGTTGTCGTCAGGGTCGGTCTCCTTGAAAAGCACAATATATCACTTGTTCCATTTGGTGGAGCAGATTGCACTAGTCTAAAATCTTGATGGATTCTGTTCCACTAGGGTTGGTACCTTAGAAATGTGTAGGTAGGTATTTATATTTGTTTGGATAAGAAAGAAATGTATCGTTAAGTAAAATATAACTAGGACTGGTAACGTTAGACTTAGTACCTAGGTAGTGTTTTTAAAAGAAAGTACTCACAAAAATAATTGTTTGGTAATTTTTATTTACTAGTTATTTCTGGAAGGAATCGGGTTGTGAATCACAGATTAATTACACTATTCATTACAAACAAAATAAAATCTGAGTAAATATAAGTCCTTAGTTACCCGAGTAACATTTTACTTAGATATAAATTTCTTTCTTTTCCAAACAAATATAAAATACGAGCATACCTTACCTACACAAATTCTAAGGTGGGGAAGAATGCATTTGCCCCACTAGTGGGCCGACTTGGTGGCGCAAAGTAGAATGATTTAAATTAACCTCTTTGTGGATGGAAAGGGAGGATACAGTTTGTATGAAAGATCTTATTCATTTGGTTTAGAAAACGAGGTATAAACTTATTTAGGTAATAATAAAGATGGAATCATAAATTTTTCGAAACTGGCTTGAAAGTGTAGAAAGGGCGTTACATTTTTTTTTGCATCTCCATGACATTTATTGGCCCAAAATGATCTATAAGAATACATTATTCTACATACAATTTAACGGAAATAACATTTTTGAACTTTAATTAGAGTGCTATCAAAATTATTGTAAATGGAATATAATTACGATGTAACTTTTACTTAATAATAGTAACTTTGTTTCATTGCAATCCTCTCTTCCAATAAAAATATATACGAATTTAAATTTCTCAAAGTGATACCCATACCACCAACAAGCACTACGTTCCAGGCGGCAAGGGGTTACAGAGAAGTAAAGCATCGTATGCTGCCTAGAGGTTAAACTGGGCGGTCACAGTCCATAAATTACAAGCCCAACCTCGAAGTCAAAGTCAAAGTGAATTAAAGAGTGAGTCAAAGAGCTGTGATACCTTCGTAAAAAAAAATGCAAAAGGGCAAATATACGTCGTGCTTAGTCGTGTCAGAAGTTTGGAAGGCATAGTTTTAATCAGATTTGGACGCCAACAAATTATTAAAGCGACCACATGGCGATAGATCATTGACGAAAATAATGAGGCTACGAAATCTGTCTTTTGACAATCAAGGCCACACATAACATACGACTCAAGTAGCGCAATTTGATGCCGGGATATTAACATTAAAAGCATTTATAGCCAGAGTAAATCTCATGGCAATTCCAATAAGCTCAAACACGGCTAGATACATTGTTTTATGACGGAATTCCGGTGCCACCCTTCGGCTTTATCTTCAGATCAGTTTGATGGTCATCGGAATTATTTATTTAAATGTGCTCCATAGTCGCTTAACTATCTTAATCGAGATATCTTATCGCCATCCGTGAAATACTTATCATTGAGTAGTTTCGGTTGCCATCTGTGGTCGTCTTCATCAGTTCCACTTCACTAATTGATACTTTCGGAATGCAAATGCTTAACTTGTTGCTGAAAATACATACATCGATATGTGCCAATAATATTTGAGGAGTTCCCTCAATTCATCATGGATTCCATCATCAGAACCGAATTTTGATAAAAATGGGACCAATCTGGAAGTATATCCTTCCAAATCAGATTTTTTTTTTCCAAATCGGTTTATAAATGGCGCCACCCGTGAAATACTTACCATTGAGGAATTCCGATGGCCATCTGTGGTCTTTTTCATCAGTTCTCCTTCACTTAATGATATTTTCTGAATGCAAATGCTTAACTTGTTGCTGAAAATCCAAAATCGCTATGTGTATGCCTTTAATATTTGAGGACTTCCCTCATTCCTCATTCATCAGAACTGAATTTTGATAAAAATGGGACCAATCGGGAAGTATATTCCTTCAAATAAAAACTCAAAATCGGTTCATAAACGACGGAGTAGGTAACATACATAAAAAATAAAAATAAACTAGCGAATTGATAACCTCCTCCTTTTTGAAAATTCTGTTAAAAAGATTAACCATTAAGCCAGGCTAATAGCCTGAAAGTCTGACAACCAGTCTTACTAAGGGTTATCAGCTGCATCCAGTTAGACTGGAATTCTTTTCGCAACTATGGGTCACCCGACATAGTTGCGAAAAGACCAGGCAGATGATAATGAAAAGACTAGCTATTAATAAATCATGTTCTATTAAATAACTTCATATTTGTGTTGTCCATAGGAGTCAATCCTGAGAACTTATCTGGTAAAAAAGTAGGTGTGTTCGTCGGAACCTGTTTCTCTGAAGCTGAAAAAGCGACCTTCTATGACGCTGCCTCTAGAACAGGCTTGGGTATAACTGGGTAAGAAATATTTTTTTCCTAAATTATAAACATCATGTTCGTTCGCCCCGAAAAGGCAGGGACATCCACATTTCTCAAGTTATGTGAGTGCAAGTGATATAAAAATTACCATGTAGTAGGGGTAAGTTGATGATTGCCTTTAACATTAAACGCGGCGAGCACCAAACCATCATCTCAATTGCGTAATACGCTTCTAATCACAATGCCTGAGAGATATTTCTCCACAGCTTATGAAGTCAAGTAAGAGTCCCATGGGCGGCATAAAAACCCTGACACCAGGTTATTCACTAACCACACGAAGAAGGAAGGAAGGAATCACAATCCAAAGGATTTTAAAGGAAATTCCTAATCGATTGATTCATACGTTCGAAATATTCGTCTGCTTAACGTAACCAATGTTGTTGAACAGTGAAAACGTAAGGCATTGTCAATGTGAGTGTATTACCCAATTACCCCGCATAATTCGAGATTCCTGTTAGAGAAACTTAATAGCAGTGTTTCGGACCCAAAGATCGAACTCTGGACTCCTGGTATCGCTCTTGCTATCACTAGATTCCACTAGATTAGTCGACTGCATAATACAGCGTGCCTGTATGCCATTGGTCTTAATATATTTTATTTTTAGATGCTGTAAGGCCATGTTCGCCAACCGCATTTCCTATTGGCTGAACGCGAAGGGTCCTTCGATGGCGATCGATGAGTCGTGCTGCAGTTCGACCGCGGCGCTGGAACAGGCATACCTCGCTATGAGTCGAGGGGAATGCGAGGCAGCCGTCGTTGGAGGCTGTTACTTGTGTATGCATCCACAGTCGTCTGTGCACTACGGAAGGTGAACAGATATTTATGAAAATGATTCTGATAATATTCTTATATTTTATAAACATACCATCCATTGGATTTTCGTCATCGACATGGCCCATAAAATCGAGTAGCACTGCAGTTTTTGAAAATACTGATTTTCGTTTTTTATGTGCAGGATCATAACCCAGGCGATGGATGGTAAAACGAAGTCATTTGATCAGAATGCCAATGGCTTAGTCAAATCAGAAGCCGTTAACGTTCTGTTTCTGCAGAAGGCTAAAGATGCACTGAGGTAAGTTTTATGAAGTATTAGTTAAAGTTAACTTATCTAAATGTCCCATCCAATAATTTTATTATGACTAGTTAAGTCATAGTAAAATTAAGAAATATATTCAAATCACTAAAAATATAAAAAAATACAAAAAACTCTTGAAAACACATAATGCTTATAAGTATAACATTAATCTTAGGAAAGAGTGTATCAACGTACAAACCCAATTAAATGCATGTAATGATAAGTTGGAAACTAGCAGACAAATGTATGATGTTGACATACAGAACCTTCAGAAGGAATTACTGAGCAGGGAAAATTCACTAAAGGACATCTTTTGTAAGTATGAGTATAGCCAACAAATGTTA
This sequence comes from Xanthia togata, assembly GCA_963853775.1. Taxonomy (NCBI): domain Eukaryota; kingdom Metazoa; phylum Arthropoda; class Insecta; order Lepidoptera; family Noctuidae; genus Xanthia; species Xanthia togata. The sequence continues at coordinate 18,066,274 of OY970809.1, forward strand.
AGTGAGCGCTTGCAAGGGGCCTGTGAGTTGATGGACTTGGAAATGCAATACAGAGCGGTGTGGGTCACTGACAAACAATCTCACCTGTAGTTATTCTCCCACTCCGCCACCTCTCATGTCACAGCATGTTGTTCCTACAGGTTTACCCATTTTAACTCATACTTTAGATTTAGATATTGTCAACCCCACTCAAAGTAATCTTTTGGTCTATTGAGATGATTTGAGCAGGTTTTGGATCATAATATACAGGGTGAAATTGAATTCATGGGCAATCTCTTAAGGGGTCATTGTACTCATCATTATAAACAACTTTCACTATGGGACCAACCCTAAACTCGTGAAAAAAAATCAGCTTTTCCCTACATTTATGTTCACATAGCTCGTCAAAATGTAGGGAGCAGCTGATTTTTTTTTGCGATTTTTGGATTGGTCACATAGTGAAAATTGTTTATAATGATGAGTACAATGACCCCTTAAGAGATTGCCCATGAATTCAATTTCACCCTGTAGTTAACTGATGTTATCATAACCTGCACTTTAATGAGCTTGTTCATAAAATATAATATTCACCAATGAATGTGCATGACTGTAGACTACTGTAGTTTTTTAAATTGGTAACAGTCTGAGCATCACAAAAAGGGACACAGTTAATGGTATTGATACCCTACGTAAATTATAATTAGGTAAATTAATTTTATGTGCATTGCCATATTCTGATAAATTATATGAGCAAGATAAAAACTACATTTTTAGCTTAAATAACCTTATGAATATTTTGGCATATCGTCATGGTGACCGTTAATTGTATTTTGATACTAACAATTTTGTGTTGACTCAGGAGCATATTATGTTTTTACCTAAGAAAAGCTGACATGTATTAGCTACTCTTTATTAGCCTACAATATACAGGCAGTTATTAATGTTTTAACTGAGATTAGATTAAGTGATCAAACAGTATTATCTAGTACTTAGGTAATACGGCCTGGTTTCCGCAACTTCACGTCAAAGCGCGTATTTTGCGTAAGGGTGGGAAAAATCGGTCCTTCGATCCACATTTATCTAGTACTTCTAATAATACTGTAACAAAAGAGAAGCATAATAAGAATATTTTACTATATCACCAAAATATTAATCGCTTCTATGGCAAATTCCTAAACGTGGAAATGTTAATAGATAAATAATGGATATCTTATGTTTTTGTGAAACCTGGTTAAAACCAGATTGATTTTGTTCAATGTATATATTTTTTCAGTTGCCAGTGCGTACAACAGGTCTTTATTAGGGGGTGGTACCTTGATATTATGTAATAGTTGTTTCAGATATAAGGAAAGGAAGGATATCACTGCTTACTGTGTTGATCGCTTATGTGTGTGTGTAGCATGTAAAGATTTGAGGCCATACTTTCATATGTGTTTATAAACCACCAGTCCCAAACTTGTCACCATTTTTGATCATAATGGAAGAAATACATTTTTTTTTTTTTGAGATGATAAAACGGTTTGTGTTGACCTAAATATTGATCTATCAGTAAATTCACCGGAAAATGTGAGTTTATCTCATTGTTTAAATCTTTCAATTTAAAAGGTATATTTAATGTAGCAACTAGCATAACAGCAACGTCAGCTACATGCATATACACAATGTATTTACTAATGATAAAATAATAGACTCATCCCTAATTAGTGGCGTCAGGTCTGATTATACAGGTCAACTTATATCCTTTGAATTAGATAAAAAAATTACGTTTAGATACAACTATTCAGATAAGACCTCTTACTAAAAAAAATATGTTTTTTTTTAATAACAATCTTCTTAGCAATCTTTCACCAGCTACTTTTGATTCACAAGACCCCAATATAAACTGCGGTATCTATCATACAGACAGCAAAAAGTAAACTTTAATAGGGGTTAACGTTAATGTTCTCGGGGTCTCTAGTGAAATAGGTACTTTGCTTATTTCCACAGTATTATTTATGTCTTATGGCGTTCTGCTGCAGGGATCGGCAGCTGATGTACACACATCAAAAAAGTTTGCGATCAGTTTGAAAATTCGAAATCTTTTTTGTTACGGTAGACTATATTATAATTTCTTCTAGTTTATTAAAAATATAGAATTAAACTATTAACTGCTCCCAAATCATGTTATTTTTTACATTCTTCCTTGACATAACCATCCTATTATTTGACATTATATAACTACAGTTTAATTTCCACTCTTTATTAGTGGCTTTTGTGGACATGATAATTATTCAGATTTGTGACAGTTGTAATAGCAATCATGTAATTTCGTTTAATTATGTTTCTATTATTATTAATTAATTTATCTTTAATTTTCATTGTTTTTTCTATTTTGTGAATGTGAGAACGCTGTAGGCTTTGTGGACTGTATGTAGATTTGTTGAATATCTTCTATTTTGTTAAGAACCTGGTACTTCTTGAAATACCTTCACTTTCCTCCCATGTCTATTAACACTGTTATATGAAAATATTGTAAAAGCCAATTATTTTTAAAGAAGTAACTTTGGAGTTTCTTGCTCTTCTCCATAGGAAACTACCAATTGAAACCGTGCACCTAGACGTGACGTTTCATAAGTGCCCATGTAGTTTTATGTGAAATAAAATATTTAGAATTTAGATTTTTTAAATTAATGCCACCATTTGACAGTGCGCAAAAGAGACGGAGCTATACATGACCGCTTGCATTATCCCTTTTTCGCAACGACATCTTGACGATCCCTGTTTCTGATCTAAGTAAATGAATACCGTACTTGCTTTCAATAAAATAAAATAAATATAGGTGCTTCCATCTACTTGTTACAAAAACCTTTTTCTCAAATTCTTATTTTTTGTGTAATCTACAGGATCTACGCAGATTTAATGCACGCGAAGACGGAATATACCGGCTTAATAACGGGAGAAACGGGGCCTCAGTACGGTTACTTCAGGAATCCTGACAAGACTGTTAACTTTTTGACCAAATTCTATGAGGAAGCGAGGGTCCCACCGCATGCTGTGGAATACGTCGAAGCTTTTGGTTCAGGTAATTTTTGACTTGATAGGTTATAAAAGAAACATTAGATCACGTCTATAGAAGTAAATGATGGAGATTTATACATATATTACACTTGGATTACTCTAGATTTTTTTAAATCCCATATATTACGAAGCCTATTTCTATGAAATCTGCACAAATCCAGCTTCGGGCTGCCACAAAGGCATTAACAAACACTATTTTTGTAAAAATAATAGTAATTGTAACGAGTACCTACTACCTCCAATTTTCCGACGACATAGTCCTTTTTACCCCCATTGCTCTGGAACTACACTTCAAGGAAAGGAAGGATATCACTGGACTATGCTTCAAGACCTAAGCACGGCAAGCCTCAAGGTTGGACTCGTGATGAATCGGTCTTCAACAAACGCCATGACCAACAGCACTAAGCGTAGCATCGAGGTAAATGGGCAGGAAATACATTATGTCGATGAGTAGATACATCTACATGGACCAGTTAGTTTGTTTTGAAAATAGGCAAGAAAAGGAAATTGATCGCCGCATCGAAAATGGCTCGAAAAGCTACTGGTCCATGAAGATGCTATGAAGGGCGATCTACCGATCTCCCTGAAGCGAAAACATATCTATAATTATGTGTATTCTGCCGACCTGGTCGCTCACCGAGTCGCAAAAGTTTCGCCTTGGGGTTTGCCAAAGAGCAGTGGAGGTCATCATTCTGGGCGTGAAACGAACTGACAGAATACGAAACACCACGCTATGCTCCAAAACGACGGACCACTGAATCTTAGACGTAGGCAAAAAGGCCGCCAAGCTAAAATGGCACTGGGCGGGTCATGTCAACAGTTTCCACACGGTGAGTGCCTGAGGATGGATGGAGACGACCTAGACGCGTACCGCAAGGGTTGGGTGGAGATGGCAATAGAAAAAAATGTTTGGAAGGATTTGGGGGAGGCCTTTTCTCAGCAGCTGTCTCAATGCTGCAGTAGGCTAAACTAAGAACTTAAAAAAAAAAATCTATCCCATAATTTCGTTACAGGTACGCTTGATGCTGACAAAGCAGAACTGGATGCCATTGAAAGGGTGTTCTGTAAGGGAAAAGAAGACACACTTTTAGTTGGCAGCGTCATTTCCAACATTGGATACGGAGAAGCTGCATCGGGTATATCCGCTATCACGAAGGTAAACTTTTTATTGGGGCCATCGTTATTATCATCTAAACATAATATTATAATTTAAAGTCGCTTTCATGGCTTTACGCCACGAATTTTGATGCGTTTTTTACCATCATTTAGATAATTTATTCGGGAAGGTTTATGTACATATACATAATATTGTTATCACTGCACACAGTATTCGGGAGCACACAAATTTATTTTTAATAATTTTTAGGGTTCCGTTTTTTCCTTTCGAGGTACGGAACCCTAAAAAATATAGGATCACTTTGTTGTCCGTCCGTCTTTCTGTCAGTCGAGACCCTTTTTCTCTGGAACGCGTGGAGGTATCAAGCTGGAATTTATATCAAATACTTAGGTCCACTGTTCCTTAGAGCTGTGAAAAAAAAATCTAAGCCAACGCAATCAAAAGATACAGCCGTTTATGCCGCAAATTTGCGCAAATTTTCGACACTCGCCTACCTATAGGTTACCGTGAACTCAGAATCTTAAAATTTGGTACGAAGCAACGTCTTATAGCACAAATAAAGGAAAAATTGCGAAAATTGTAAATTTTTAGTTACATCATATAATATATTTTTTTAATTTTTTTTTAAACTTACTACCCCTTTCGTCATGAACGCGTAGAGGTATTAAATTAAAACTCATATCAAATACTCAAGTCAATAATACCTTTAAGCTGTAACAAAATCAAACATAGAATCTATGTCAACGCAATCAAAAGAAACAGCAATTTAAGCTGCATATTTTCAAACTCGCAACTACTCGCAAGGGAATCAAAACCAAAAGGGTACTTCCAGTCGACCTATCTTGAAATTTGGCATGAAGCAATTTTTTATGGCACATATAAAGGGAAAATTCCGAAAACCTTAATTTTTTTGTTACGTCACATTTTTTTTTTTGTTTTTTTAGTAATTAAGAACGCTTATAGATACCAGGTTGAAACTCATATCAAATACTTAGGTCTGATTGGCCTTAGCAGTGAAAAAAAAAAAAATCTATGTCAACGCAAATACGCAAAGGTACAACCATTTATACCGCATATTTTGAAACTCGCAACTACTCGCAAGGGAATCAAAACCTAAATTTAAATTGTGATAATAGACATAATTGTAGCTACCGCAATGACCGCGACTTATCTCTATCTTCAATATCGATTTTAGAATTAATCCCCAAAATGAAATTTCCACATATTTTTCATCCATAAACATCCGTTTCCGTTAATAAACACTAGCACTACACGAAGTAGTACAACTATAGATAACGTTTTTTCCGAACTTCAATGTTCATATCTTTTTCAGTCACCAATTACAGATCTGGTTCAAATTTAATACTTAATTAGTATTTTTGTACCAGATTTCTAAATAATGACAAAAAAACTTTGATAAAAAAAACTTGCCATCATTCATCAGCAGACTTTTGCAAGCCTGCTGCAAGGCTAGTTCTGATATGTGAAAAAAAAAGGATTAAAGGAAATAAAATATAAAATTATAAAATAAAGGATTATTGAAACGATAAAGAGACCTTTGTCTATAATTTATGCTCCTCCAGCTTTCCATATTGTAATGTTATGGATTTCATTTTGCAATAAAAATACCATAACTATGACTCGATTGTCGTGATGGGTGAACTTTTGGTTGGCTTGTGGTTGGTGGTGGCACCGACGCTCTTGGCCGGTTTTTTATTTATTACACAAACGAGTTAGTTTTTTCTTGGTGTCTCATCCCAATAATTCTAATTACGAAGAAGAGCGCTGATCTAGTTATTCAGTTTTTATTCGATGTCAACAGGTATTACTAGGCTACCATCGCGGTGAGATAGCCGCCAACCTGCACTGCAACAATCCGCGGCAGGACGTGGTAGCTATAAGCGAGGGGCGCATGCGCATCGTTACTGAGCATCAGAGCTTCCGTCGCTCCTACGTCGCCGTCAACGGCATGTCCGTCACCGGCGTCAACTCTCACGTGCTGCTGCACGGACACTATAAACCCAAGGTACTCACAACGCGATATTATGCAATTATTTGCTTGCTTTTATGTTCATTCTCATCTCAGTCCGGGATAAATCGATACTGAAAATCAATAACAATAATTATGTACTATTCACCTTTTGTTTCTGCTTGAAACTGACAATATCCTATAATATAATCTATCCAACGTGTTTTCCGACTTCCCAGGTTCCTTTATAACATAAATAAAATCAAATAAAAAATATTCTAGTAATAATGATTTACATTAATTACAATCGAGTAATGTTTAATTTCAACTGTAATTAAGACCTGCCTGATCTAGGTTTTCGTTAACCATTCAAAAAGAAGACGACAATAAGTTTATTAGTAGCTAAACTAAAAAGAAAATATAATATTTTCAATGACTATTGAAAATAAACTTCTAATAAACTTATTGTTGTCTTCTTTTTAACCCAAATATGTAGTTACTCTATAAGTCTATAGAGCAACTATTTGGGTATAATATTATAAAACTAGATTTTCTAAGATAGATAGTTAACGAATAATATTAAATTTGATAAAGTGGACGCTATTATTAATTATATTAGAACCGACCTTGGCCACCATTCGGTCAAGACCATTCAGTAACTCCATCGGCCATTACCATGTAATTTTGCTGATGCTTGCTACAAAATGTTTGATAACACTTGATTATATTTTACCGTGAAACATTTTCCATTTGTTCCAGGATCTGTCACGCTACAATAGTAGTATTGCGCATCTCGTAACTATATCTGCGAGACAGGACACTACTTTACAAAAAATATTTGAGAACTTAAAGTCACGCCCGATAGATCCCGAGGAGTTAGCTTTGTTACACAACATTCACCAGACGAGCATTTCTGGACATTTGGGCAGAGGATTTATCATTTTAAGTAAGTGTGATGAAAATCTGCATAAATTATCATACATAAAAGTATACTTTATCATCATCAGTCCATAATATAGCAGTCTACATAGGTCACTCTACTCAAAAGCCAGTTTACTCGATCCACGGTCACGTTCTTTCAGCTGCTTCCAGCCACATGAAAAGATCGTCGCTCCGTCTAGCCTGAGGGCGTTCCCTTCTTTTGCCAATTCACAGTTTCCGCTTAAGGACACGTTTTCTTTATCAGTTCTCTGGCCAATATGGCTGGCCAATTGCCTCTTTAGTTTGCTTACATAGCCGCATGCATTGCCTTTGCGAAAACCAACTTGACATCTGTTTTGCTTCATCATTCTAGAGACGGACGACGAACAAAAGACAGTGAGTCTATGTGAGAAGGCTGAGTACTTCGACGACGCTCGGCGGCCGCTGTGGTTCGTGTACAGCGGGATGGGTTCGCAGTGGGCTGGTATGGGCGCGGAACTCATGCGCATACCGATCTTCGCTGCTGCTATTGAACGGTAAATTAATAATTATAATATAATAACCTAACCTAACCTTTAACTGATTGTCTCTAGGCAGATTTTTCTTTCTTCCAAAAGAGCAAAAATTTAGCAAAAGGCCATTCTAAATTACATTTTCTGTCAACTTAAATAATCCAATATTTTAACAAATATGTCTGTATTGCAGGTGCCGACAAACTTTGGAACCAAAAGGAATCGATATTGTCCATATAATTACATCGCCCGATAAGACAATATTTGACAACATTCTTCACTCGTTTGTTGGAATAGCTGCTGTTCAAATAGGACTCACTGATGTGCTTCGGGAACTCGGATTGGTGCCTGATGGCATTATCGGTAATACTCACAATATTTCTATCATCCTCATTTCAGTTCAGTCACAGCATCATTCAGTACAAATACCCATTGGTACTACGATGCCCTCCTCCGACGAATTATTATCATTTCTGTTAAAGACTCCTGAACAAACCTTCAAAGTAAAGCCTATTTCATAATAACTCTTTTACAGGTCATAGTGTGGGCGAGCTGGGATGCGCGTACGCCGACGGCTGTTTGACGGCAGAAGAGATGATACTGTCGGCGTACAGCCGTGGCCTGGTGTCGGTGCAGACTCCATTTATTCGAGGATCTATGGCTGCTATTGGTCTGGGATATGAACAGGTAATAGTGGATTTGAAGTTGTGTGTAGTTGATCATAGGAGATTCTCATCTAAGCGGCGCTGGGGCCTCAGATTACAGTAAATACAACAATAAAAAAGTGCAAGTCTTACTTGCGCAAAAATATTTGCGTAGGTCTGTGCTTCTTTTGAACAAAGCTTTTCGTGATTTAACACGAGAATTCATAACATATTTATATCCACAGATTTCAAAAATATGTCCTCCCGAGATTGAAGTGGCTTGTCACAACGGGCCTGAATCGAGTACCATTTCCGGACCTGCAGATATCATGAAGGAATTCGTCGCAGAGTTGACTGCTAAGGGCGTATTCGCTAAGGAAGTTCCATGCTCCAACATCGCCTACCACTCGCGTTATATTGCTGATGCTGGTAAGCAATATTACTCGTCTATATCTATTCTATGTCTTTCTATATACATATTATAAAACAAAGTCGCTTTTCATGTTAGTCTGTGTGACCGCTTAATTCTTCTAGACTACGGTGGATGTTGATGCGGCTTTCACCATCAACGTGATGTGTACCTATAATCTATTAATAATTGACATAGATATAGTACAGAAATCTCAGATAAAAAAAAAGTAAAGTAAAAGTAAAGTAGATTTTACCCGTGCAATGCATAGGCGGGTCGCTAGTATTCTTAAAGAGGCACGAGCAAGTACGCTTGGCGACCTTTCTCGCCCGTGTGTCTAAGTACGCGTACTTTCAAACAGCTGAATAAGTTCGTCGGCGATCCAACGGGTTTGAAATTTGAAATGTTCGTAGTTTCATACGTCTGTCGTCGCCGCGAGTAGCGAGCTGAAATTTTGTTTCGACATTAGTGTTATATTGGTTTAGTTTGGTTCAGAAAATTCGACAACACCGCGATACAGTGTGAGTAAGTTTCACGCGTGTCACCAAGGGAAGACGAGCCGAGTAAGTTCGCTAACTTAAAAACCGCGTACTATAAGTTCGCAAATCTATCACCTACCTACTTTATAAAACCAGGTAATATAACTGTGAGTCTTGAATTAATTAAATTAAACATTTTAATAACAGGTCCCGGCTTGCTGAAGTATTTGAGCGAAGTAATAAAGACTCCGAGGGCTCGAAGTGAACGCTGGGTTTCGACTTCGGTACCGATAGATAGATGGGAGGAGCCCCTGGCTAAGTACTCGTCGGCTGAGTACCACACTAACAACCTTTTGGTAAGAACTCATAATGCATAATTATCCACATAGACACCACTAAAACATCAAGTGGTAATTGGTCTTTTACGCCAATGAACTAACTCTTTTCTGTCTCCTACTTGATATGAACCGTCATTATGTACTGAACCTCCAATTTTGTTTTTTATGATTAACTTCATTGCGTGTTCAAGACAGTAGAATAGGTAATTTCTTTAGCAGTGGCGACGGTTGATTTTATGAGAGAGGTAAGCCGGAGCAATGATAAATCGTTTCTATAATTATGGAAAGGACTCGTCATGACGTCACTTCGGAGTTTCATCGGGGCCGCGAAAAGCTATTTCTTGTTTATCTAACAAAATGATGGTATCAATAAACCGTTTCATTAAATTCCTTTTTCTATTATGAGGTTCATGCGAATTAACGAAACATAATTCTATTCCTACCGTCCCAAACTCGTTAATCTAAACAGCTACGATTTACGAATACGTTTTTCAGTCTGGACATGTTTTTGATGAATTTGTCAGAATATTATTATCTGTTATAACCCATTTATTCTATAAACTACTACAATCTGAGAAAAGTAAACACGGAAACCCATACATATTTTTATTTCATTTACAACTCCCATTCAGTCATTGATATTTATCGTAAAGGGAAACATTAAAATGTTTGAAAAACTCTTCGCTTCGTTTGTAATTCACAGGTATATCTGGGAAAGCACGGCCTTACTAAGTATGGGTTTTTGTTTTCAAAACTTAACCATGAAAAGCATGTTTCCTCACTAAGCAAATAATCTGTCAAACAAGAATCTAAAGCTTTTAATGCCACCATCCTAATCCTACTGATCGTACTAATTACTTTCAAAATCTACTCTAAATAAGTAATTTCAACATAATTATCTATCTATTTAAAATACCAAATTACAACGTACTTTCTGTAAGTAATGTAAACTTCTTAATTGAAACGAAATAAAAGGTTATAATGCGATTACGTCAAACAACAACCACACATCACATTGTCTATCATTTAATGATGAAGTCCGAACTCCGAGCTGAACGCATTACGAAATTCAACGAAAACGATCGAAGACGATGCTCCATCTCGTTCACATGCACTCATTTTCAACTACATACTGTGCTACTCTCTCTATCGTTAGCCGTTGCCGTTTGATTTTACCGTATGGGGGTGGGCAGTAGCGACAAACGATGGCCGAGCGAGAAGCGATGGCCGAGCGGGGCGGCAAACGGCGACGTTATAAAATTTTAACAATTTGTACCGTCGCCGCCTTACCTCTCGGCCATCGCTCCTCGCCGCTGGTTACGTGCCCGCCTACTATCACTCTATAATCCCCAGCGGCCGTGTGGCAGCGGGTGGGCAATGTTGCATTACATTATATGCATTACACAGCTTAGAGGCGCGGCGGTGACGCTGGCGTCGTGTCCCTGGGCACTAACTCATTGCCGATCGGCTTCCTCGGCTTCTAAGAAACCGCAGTGTCACGTGAACGAAGTGACGGCATGACGGAGTTTATTTTTTATAGAAATTTAATTCACGATAAGCTGGACGCGCCTACGAGTTATTTTAGCAAAACTGTTTTTTTGTTGGGCTTAAAAAGACAAAAAAAAAATAGTAGGCATTTAGAAAGTTTTATTTATATTATGGTGTATCAAATAGATACTTATAATGTGATTATTAAATGACGATGGAGTAGTTGTGTTCCGAATTTCCAAAGGGAAGCCAGCAGGAATTGGGTTGGGCTAGCCTCGCGCCTGTGACTCACCAAGCTTCATTATTTCGACGCTTTTCGGATTGATTGCCACGTGGATTCTGTCATACAGGAGTTGCAGTGGTCTGGAATAGAGTAGCGGGGTCGTCCTAATAAATATTTCTATATAGGTATACATTTTGTATTTCCAGAGTTCATTGGTATTCCCTTTTCCCTCAGAACCCGGTACTATTCGAAGAGACTTTGAAACATATACACCCCAACGCGGTGCTGGTGGAGGTGGCTCCTCATGGTCTACTGCAAGCTATCCTGAAGCGGTCTCTTCCTGCTGATTGTAGGAACATAGCATTGACTAGGCGGGCTCACCCAGACAACACATATCTGCTGCTTGAAGCGGTTGGCAAGTACGTAACAAAAATTACATTTATGATTTACTTTCGACTAAAGTCAAATATGTTGAGGTCGGCTTACAGTCTAACCGAATGCAGTTAAATACCAATATTTTATATGACTTCAACTTACTTGTTTTATCTGGTTTATTTGCCTGAGTAAGTTTGGTTCAAAGTTCGTACGGAACCTACTTTTTGACTCACGATGATGAGCTTATGATTAAGAGCACCGTATGGGTACGAAACTAGTCGAGTACACCCAAAATAAACACTAAACCGAATACCAATTTACTTTTTGGTACTTTCTTCGGTCGTTACCTATACAGTTTATTACTTATTACATACAGATTATACATGGAGGGATACCACCCAAAGGTCCAAATGCTTTACCCCAAAATAGAGATGCCAGTATCTACTGGGACGCCATTCCTTTCCCATCTGATCGAATGGGCCCATGGAGAAAAATGGTGAGTGAAATTACTTTTCGTGAACAATGAATAAAAGTGCTTACACATTTTATAGCATATCTTCTAAAATCAGATTTTCATGAGCTTTAGAAAGTGGTCTTCTTCTGTTCAGTGGTTTATTTATCAGAAGTAAGTAGGTAACCACTGCATATTTGAATGTTTTTTTTTTCAGGGCTTTGCCTCTCTACCATACTGCTACCAGGAGGACGGCTGCAGCTTGCACATATACCATATCATTATACGATAAGGAACATGAGTATCTGACAGGACATGTTATCGGAGGTATCTACTTAGCCTAATAAAAAAACAGCATATCTATTTTGATTACCTATTGTCATTTTTGTTTAAAATGTTATAAGACGATGGGCGGAAAAATACTGAACAGCTTTAGCTGTATTCATTTTGCAGTATCAAAGGAGTCACTGTCCATTGCAAAAAGTGATGCTATCTATCCTGTATAGCTTCATCTCTCTCAATCACTGGAACAATAATACTCTAATATGCATATCATACGATTCTAGTTCTTTTTGTAATGGTCAGTAGTGATTAATTTCTCATCATTTCTTAAGAAAAAACGGTATATCCGTTCGCATCATCCCTGGTGGCTGTTTGGGACACCCTGGCTATGACCTTGGGTATTCCCACGAAGCAATTGTCTGTGGAGTTTCGTGACGTTCACTTGTACGCACAACCTGTGATGAGCACACAGAATCAACTAAAACTTAGAGTTGCATTGCAAAGAGGAACTGGATGTTTTGAGGTATGTACTGAAACTTCTGTGAGATTACTTTATCTTTTACGGGCATGAGAACAGGGTGTAAAGTTCTCTCATCCACCATAGAAAAGGGAGGATCCTCCAACCAGACGGATGTTGTGTCTGGCGGGCCGACTGCCCGACTGTTGATGTCGGATAGTCTTACATATGTCGTTCGCGCGGTAAACTCTAATTGCGCGATGCAGGATTTGTGTGACGTCATGTCTTTGATGCGTAGTTCGTATGTGGCGGTTTAACCGCTACAATCTATCCAAACCCCTAGTTGCTGCAGACCATGGTAGTATTATGTAAGATAGGCACATGAAACAGGCAATCGACATACGTCGACTCTGGCACTGCTAATTTCCATAGGCGGTGATCATTTACCATCACGTGATTTTGCTATTGCTCCATGTGTCATTAGTTCATTCTTCTTTCCAGTATGAAAGCAAGACTATTATAAGTATTCAATTCCACAGGTATTTGATGATACAATTAAAGTACGAGTAGCAACAGGCGTGATCGCTGTTTTCAAACCAAACTATAAAAAAGACAGAATACAACTTAAAGAATCCCAAGATATGAATCTCACAGCTGAAGATATTTATGATTTCTTGCGTGAACGAGACTGCTTGTACAGGTAAATATTGTTCAGGAAGATTATGATTAGCATTATTACTTGTTTATATGTGAGTTTAAAGTGCAGCACTGGGCTATAAAGCAAACCATGTTAGAGAACTGTCTGAAAGACAGAATCCAGATCTAGTTTTATACGACAAAGATAAAAACAAAGGTATTTTTCGCTTGAAAATTGACTCAAAAGTGATAGAAAGCCTCTATCACTTGGTGAATGTCACTGATATGGAAGAAAATTTAAAAAAAAGGATATCGAGATGGTTAAAAAGATCGGTAGCTTCTCAATAGGAGCCGAGTCCAGGACTCATGTGCTGAATAAATTATGTGTATCATATTCAGTTTTCACGAGTGTATTCAATCGACATTAGAAAGATAACCAAATGATAATTAATCTCCACAGTGGTGAGTTCCGCACTATCGAAGCCGCTAGCGCTTCTCTGAATGAAGCTTTGCTGGTGTGGCGCGATAACTGGGTCACGTTTATCGACGGCTTGCTGCAGCTGAACATGCTCCGACAACCACACCATGGAGTTACCCTGCCCACACACATCAGGAGAATCTCTGTGGATTTGGAGAAGCATCCTAAGATGAAAATAATCACGGAAGAGGATAAAGCCTTGTTTAAGGCTGAAGTATTAGAGGAACATGATTTTGTAAGGTAAGCCAATGTACGGAGGGCGGATTAAAGGCGAGTAAATGATACAAGGAATGCTGTATCATTTACTCTATATACTACTACTTATACTGAGTTTATTATAATAGAACACAGGATTATATATCATGATTACTACTTCACACCATCCCCCTAAAATTCAATAAAATAAAGGTTTTAAATTTATTTTATTGTCAATATTAAGATATACACACATTTTGTTAATAATCAATACAAAAATTAATATCATGACGCATTGATATGAAATGCGCTGTAAGTATACAATATTATAGAATATGATTTCATTGATAGCATAATTATATGGTTAGAGATCTTAATTATAGTAGTCTCTGGTTACATTCGTCATCATTACTTTCATAAGTGTTAGTACATGCTTACATTATATTAATATGTAATTTAAATTCTAGTGATCACCTATGTAACATTTTTTTTTATCCATAGTATGGTTTTGTTCTGTTTTTATGTATAATATTATTTTTTCCATTGTACTCGATCTCTACATTTGGTGACAAATCCCTAATCACTTTGTATGGTCCAGAATATAAATGTTTAAGTTTATTACCAGTTTCATTTTTTATTAAGACTTGATCGTTAGGCTTATAGTGTATTGGATTGATATATTGATCGTATCTACTTTTCCTATCTATCTTGCTGGCTATCAAATTTTTTCGCGCTTCCGTTTGAGAAACTTGAAGACGGTACTTAAGTTCAAGGGGATAGTTGTCGTAGTTATAAAGTGGCTCTACGCATTTTGCCAAATTATTGGGTAGGTTACACTTTCTACCATATACTAGTTCAAAAGGTGTAAATTTTGTTGACGTGTGGACTGTGGTATTATACGCAAAGCACCAGAATGGTAACCAAGTACTCCACAATTCGGGTTTTTCTTCAGTTTGAATTCGTAAAAACGCGCCTAAATTTTTGTGTGAGTTTTCTAACGCTCCAATGCTTTGGTGATGATATGCTGTTGAATTTAGTTTTTTAATATGTAGTAATTCACATACCTGTTTGACGGTGTCAGACATGAACTCCGTGCGTCGGTCGGTAGCAATCTCCCTCGGTACACCATGTTGAAGTATAAAGTTATTTACGAAGGTGCGCGCTACTTCTGTAGAGGTTTTGGTGACAAGGGGGTAAGCACACACATACTATGTTAGCTCGCATTGCAGTGTAAGTATATAGGAAAAATCGTAACTGTCTTTATCTAATGGTCCTACCAAGTCTAAGTAAATTTTATCAAAAGCGGACTGACCTGTCGTCGTGATTACCATGGGTTCTCTTACCTGCACTGTGTACTTATGTTTCTGACATTGAGTACATTTTTTAACGTAATTTTTGACATCACTTTCCATACCTGGCCAAAAATGGTATTTTTTAAATTGGTCAACATTCTTCTCACGCCCGCGTGACCACTAGTGGGTAAAAGATGAAAGTCATTGAGTATCACCTTTCTATCGTCTTTATCGTCTATTCTCTCTACATCTTTTAATATACACAATCTGGGACCTTTCCAGTTGCTTTGTGCCTTTATTTCGCTGGTAAGCTTTTCTACAAAAATCGTATTTTTTTATTGTTTTATGAAGTATACTTTAACTATATTAAGTTTTTCACAACAATCACTCAGGTCTCTCGCAAATAAATAATAATAAACTGTAGGTGCGGGCTTGCGGCCGGTGAGCAATGGGTAGCTCGCCGTCCGGTAAGGATCAGGCCCGTGTCGACGGCGCGTTGTGTTCCACGCGCGCCTCAAAGAGTGTCAGCAAGTGAAGGGGTCCGATAAGACCATTGCCTACCGGGGTTGCGGGAAAGTCCGAAAGGGATACCGTGGCCCCCTGGCATTGCACAGGCAACAGAAGGAACACGGGTGGGTTTTAGTCAGTAAGAGTCTGACACGCCCTCCCGCTCCACCCAGAGTGGGAGACGTCATTTGATGATTTCCCAACCAAAAAAAAAAAAAATTGGCTCGCGTAATTTGTGATTGAGACGCTGGTTTTATAAATAAAGTTTTCATTTGGGCAACATAAAACAATATTTCAGTTTCTAATGTTATTATATTTTTATTTTTGAGATTTTCGTAACTACTATTGTTTGAAAATCTTAACTCTACTGCGTTTTGCGGTTTGATATGAGTTTCCACGACATTTGGTTGTTCTGCGAAATCGTGGGCGGTCGCGGTGGTCAGCTCATCATCTGTGACGGTCATCCAATTTTTGTTTTTGAGCGCGCGTCATTACTGAACACAAACGTTCATTCATTTCTTTCAATTCGTTTGAAGAAATTTTTATTCTCGATAAAGCATCGGCAACGGTATTCTCGCTCCCTTTTACATATTCTATTTCATAATCATAGTCTTCGAGAACTAATCTAAATTTAAAAAGTCTACTGGAGGGGTCTTTCAAATTAAATAAGTATACAAGGGGTTTGTGGTCAGTAAGTATTTTAAATGTACGACCATATAAATACGGTCTAAAATATTTGACCCCCCAGACCACAGCTAGGAGCTCTTTCTCTATAGTGGGGTAATTCTTTTCTGCTTTATTGAGGCCCCTACTGGCGTATGCTACGGGGCAACCATTTGAGTTACATAAAACTGCCCCTATCGCGTACCCGGATGCATCCGTTTGAAGTATAAATTGATTTTGTTCTGAGAAATCTGGGTACTGAAGAATTGGCGGCGACATCAAACTATTTTTAAGGGTTTCAAAAGACGTTTGACAAGAATCATCCCATATAAATTTTGAGTCTTTTTTGTATAGTAGATTCAAATGATATGCTTTGTCTGCAAAATGTTCTATGAACTTTCTATAATAGTTCGCAAATGCAACGAAACGTCTGACTTCGTCCGCATTTGTGGGTACTGGATAATTTTTCATTATTTTAATTTTGTCTGGGTCGGGCAGTATACCGTTGCCTGATACGACATGACCTAAATAGAGAATCTCCTTTTTTAAGAAGACGCATTTAGATGGATTTAATTTTAAATTCGCACTGCGCAATTTTTCAAATACTTGTATAAAATTTTTGTTATGATCGGAAAGACTTCGTCCCATACAGATGAGATCATCTAAATATACTAAACATTTTTCATAGGATAACCCAGCCATTGCCATTCGCGAAAATGAGCTTGGACTAGTCTTAAGCCCCATTGGCATTCTTGTCATTTGGTACTGACCACTATCTACACTAAATGAAGTATATTTCCTGCTGCTTTCTTGCAGTGATATATTATAAAATCCCTGATTTAAGTCTAAATGTGTGAAGTAAATGCAGCCAGTCAATGAATCTAATATGTCTGTAATATTGGGCAGGGGGAATTTATCATTCTGTATACAATTGTTAAGCTTACGATAATCTACTACTAGCTGCCATTTCTTTTCCCCGGTGTCGGATTTTTTAGGCACTAGGAGTATTGGGCTAGACCATTCACTAGAACAAGGTTCAATAATAGTTTGCTCTAATAAATTATCCACTTGTTTCTTTATTTCATCTTTCTGTGAATGTGGCATTCTGTAAGGCTTAACGTATACTGGTGCCACGTTTGGTTTCAATGTTATCGTATATTCGTATAATTTGGTTGTGCCTAATTTATCTCCCGGAAGGAAGAAAATGTCTGAATATTTTGCACATATTGATTCTATAGACAATTGCTCCTCTTTATTTAAATGGTTAAGCGATAAAGAAGTGAATAATTTTTTGACACGATCGGTATTATTATTAGTTTCTTGAAACGTACAGACATCATACTCGCTTGCTTTATGAAGAGTGAGATTTATTGTTTTTAAGACTATATCTGAGTCAGTGGTATTTAAGATTCTAATGGGTATTTTCTCATTTGTGGGTTTAACTAAAGTACTCGCTACAAAAATTCCTTTTGTATTTCTGTCGCATTAACTAAGCATTCCTCCGTCTCACATGTTCTAATAAAATGAATAGACTCTGATCTCGCTGGTATATTGGTATGTTTGTTTGCTATTATCAATGGTAAAGATACCTTTAAGTTGTGATTCCATAGCATTAGAGTTTGATTTCCGTAATTTAGCACCGATTTATACTTGCTCAAGAAGTCATGTCCCAATATGCCACTACCTTTACAAGGTAATGCTTTAAAAACACAGAACTTATGGCGCAGTGTCTGTTTTCCAATAACTAAGTTTAAATAAACATATCCTATGCTCTGGACGTTGCCCCCAATTCCATTTACAGTAGTCGTCTCGTTATGGATTCGAATGTTTTGTTTGAGAATATGTTTATACGTAACGACAGATATGGATGCGCCGGTGTCAACTAATAAATGATATGAGTAATTATTAAGCGATCTTATATTTACGTAACCTACACTATTACATGACAAAATAATATTATTAGTTACGAAAAAACTGATTTTCATTTTGCTCTTCGCTTACTGAATTTTCCTGTGAGTCCGAGTTTTCCAAAGTATTTACATGCTGGTTCCCCGATGTACCACTATTATTGTAATTGTACCTACCGCTATTTCCATAAAATGGTCTGGTCGGCCTGCGCCAACCTGCATGGGATCCTCGCTCAACGTGATCCTGTTGTTCACCCTGGTTCTGGGGAGGCTGCTGGTAACCACGTCCGCGTCCTCGACCTGTATGCGGGAAGCGGCCTCTCCTCTGCGGCCAATTATAGGGAGGCCGGCCTCTACAATTCATGGTTAGAATATTAGAAGTTGATGGACCTGAGATATCTTCATCGATAGCCGCCTGCACTGCGTCTTTTAATGATGTAAAAGTTCGGGCTGTAATTATTGTGCCTAGTCGTCGACTTCTCAATCCATCGGCAAAACATTTGATAGCCTGTTTTTCGTTTATTGGTTTCAAAACTTAAAAATTAGCATCGTTGCCATCTGATTGGGATATTAAGTCAACAAATAATACCGTTATTTGTTTTCCGAAATCATCTATCGATCATTCTGCTTAAAGTTTTGCAGTTTTTGTTGAATTGCGCTAGCAGATTTTTTTGGCAATAATTGGGCCTTCATTTCGGCTATCAATTCGTTAATATTAGCATAAGTGGGGGATAGTTTTAATTTTGCGGCTTGTGTGAGTCTGGTTTTTAACACAAAATTTAATAGTTTCCCTTGAGAACTTTCGTCTAACTCTGATTTATAATATTCTATGCCATCTACATATTAGCTGCTTTACACTAGCCTCGTCGTTTGAACAAACTGGCAATAAACTTAAAGCTGTTTTTAAATCAAATGTACACGTATTTGCCATTTTGATTGGTTCAATGGGTTTCTGGGAGCACAAATCTAATATTTGTTCATATAACAGATCAAAATTAGTACAAAGTTCGTGGATAATTGAACACTCACTTTTACTTAAAGTGGATTTAGTATTAGAAAAATATATTAAACTCTTTCACTAAATTATCTGCCTCTCCTAACTTTACAACAATGATATTACCTTTTCTCCTATCTGGACCTATTTTTGTTAAATATTTTCTAATTTCAAATTGATTATCGTACAGTGTCTTTAATTTTTCTGCCATTAGGTAATTAAATTTTCATTTTCTTAAGAGATTGAATTACATACCATTTTGTTCTGCAATAATTTCAGTTTTCATTTTACTCATATTAATCACTTAACGAGTCCATATTTTAAAAATGTAACTTATATTTTCGTATGTTAATAGGTGACTACACGAACATAATGAATAGACGATATAAGTACTTTATACACGTTAAATAACCGCGCACTGGTACAAAACGCTTAGAATTTCCGCGCACTGGTACATATTATAACCACACACTATTGGTTTAAACGATGTCTCCGCCGTCCTTTCTGTAGCTCCTCGTATTGGTTCGTAATTCGTTTTCCACATCCGCTCTTCGTTTCCAAATAGAATATCGCAGTCTATCCCTTCTGATTCCGTTTTCAATCCATTGGTTGTGACAATTTTTGTATAATTTGAAGACACCGTACAAAAACGCCAACGATACTAATAAGAGCACCACGATCAAGATAATATTGGTCGTGCTGGCGTGCACTGCCAGCTGCCTGATGTCAGCTACGTTACTTCCACCTGCTGCGTTTTGTGGAACTATTACCTCTTCCTTCGTGTTAGTAGTTCCCATTTTGAAAAGAACTTGTAAAATAGAGTTCGGACAAAAGATTGGTCCCGATGCTATACATTATGACACCACTTGTGCCGTTTTGGTCAATGGAATGTAAACACTTATTTTACTGTCACGGTCGCCATGTACGGAGGGCGGATTAAAGGCGAGTAAATGATACAACGATTACTGTTACAATACTGAGTTTATTATAATAGAACACAGGATTATATATCATGATTACTACTTCACACCAAAACATTTGCTAACATATGACCATTTGGTAAACCACGTTATACTTATGTATGATACTTTATATTTCTTTTGTCACATTATCAGGTGTGGAGGGTTAATGATGGAAAATATAAGAAATCGCAATTTACCAGCTATTCATAAAAAGAACATGGCGTTACAGACACTGAAGTTCGTTTCTAATTTCCAAGTAGACCAACAAGTAAGCGGAACCTTTTATTAACATGGACTTCCAAAAATTGTGTTGATATTTAGATAATCAATAAAGGTAACGTAATATGGCTAGAAAGGGTGTGACGTCTGAGGTGACCCCAAAAAGAATAAGGTTTGGATGATGATCATTTGAATAAAATTATGAATATAGTTATAAAATGTGTCATTTTGATTACCAGGTTTCAACTTCACTACAAGTTTTCATACAAATGGTTGCCGAAAATGTTAACAAAGACAGTATCAAAGTTGTTGGTATCACAAACAACCAAGTGAAAGGATCTGTCTTTGAAGAAATGAAGAACATTGGATCCAGTGTTTATGGTGTCAATATTAGTTATGAGGAATTCAATCTGGTAGACTTGAGTTCAACGAAGAATAGTGGCCTCTCGATTAAAAAAGCGGACCTTGCCATCGTTCGTAACCTTTCTACCGATAATAACGTAAGTCAGTGTATTTTATTATTTATTAAATCTTAGTCAATTTGGAATAATGAAATTTATATAATTTAAAATCCACAGATGTGTCAACTGCTACATTTTGCGCTACAACGAGACTCCTTCATAGTGAGCGAAGAAGACGATTTATGCTTAGGTCCCATTCGGCCGACGTCTCTGTATCGTCAACTATCAGCTCACAGCAATGCTAGCTCGCGCTTGGACTTGGTGCGCTGGCGGCCAACTAAGGTGGCCATGCCTACTACAGCCCTTACAGTGCGCGCGCATCTGGACTTCTCCCTCCTTACCGCCACCCGCGCTAACCTCTCTCCCCACCATCGCCTACTCATCGTGGCCCCCCATCCAGCTCCTTCTGCCCTCAAACAATTAGTACAATGTTGGAGGAAAGACGTCCAACGTAACAATGTTCACTTATTAATGGTCAATAATGAAGAAGGCAACAATTTCTTCTTGGACGATCTACCGGATATCGATCTAGCGTTCACCGTTTTGGATCATGTAAGTGTGAACATTGATACTCAAATAGACCGATAAGTACAATATCTAGGCGTTATTTGGCAAATCAAGTTTTAGATAAGTTCGGCTTTGTAGAACGTCTTTTGTCGCATTACCTGTGCAATCTTCGTGAGGGATAGTCTCTTTCTAGAAGGCAATGTACCATATTAAGTGTACTTCAGTTTCAACAATGTTTAACAATAATGTTAAATTTTAGGGTAAATGGGGAGGAGAGTATTACGTGCCAGTACAGGATAGTGCGAAAGTGAGCAGCAATGTGACGTTACAAAGCGCACAAGTAGGAGATTTGAATTCTTTGGAGTGGGTCGATGCTGCTGAGACATGTGGCTCTGGAGTACCAGTGAAGGTACGTACACTTATTGTAAATGATATAATTATTAAATTAATATATAAAGTTCAATTAGAGACTTTAAAGTAGACCCCAAAAGTACCCAGACCAGAGTTGATTAAGATTGAAAATATGTACCTAATATCAAATTAATCACAAATACCTTTGAATTTTCAGGTCCATTACGTCGGATTGTCCAACACTGATATTAAAAAAGCAATTGGAAAAATAACATCAAAACACGAAGGAGAAAACAATTATGGCATGGACTTCAGTGGAACAACAGAGAGGTAATGAAATGTTTAATATAGGATGATGTGAAAAAGCTGAAGTCAAAATAGGATAAGAAGTCGTATCAAGGCCTTCTATTATTTTGGCCAGATTCGCGCCACATTTGATAATAATCGATTCTTCTCCCTAGCCTATGCCGTAGTAAAAAGTTGTTGGGCAAGATCAAATATTATGTTTGACCCAAAATTCACCCATGCAAATTCCATTCGCTGACACACTCATAAGATCCTCAATTGTACAGCCGACAGGGGGGGAGGGGGGCTTTAAGAGTCCGTGCAAGAAATCGACTGATTTTGATCAATCTTATTCATTAGTTGTGAGAAAGGTAAAAAGAATTTAAACAAAACTATATTTGATTTGAAAAGTCGTATTTTTTGTTTTGTATGTGGTCGAAAGAGATTTTTCAAATAAGTTACGTATTCAAAGAAAATAGCAAATATTTGCAACAAGTTTTCCGAAAAATGATGCGAGACTGACGTTTGATAACTGTTTTACAAGAAACTACTTTTGATTTTGAACATTTAAAAACATCATTAACATCGCTTTAAGGTCTACTTGTGTGTGGATGAACCATTTTTTTCAACTTCGATACAAAATATAGCAGAAAAATAATGTTGAAAAAACCATTTTTTTTTAAACCCTCTGTTATGTATTTTTTCCTATTATTTAGCAAACCATAACAAGAAAATTAAAAATAACACATTGGTCTTCAGCTATCTTTGAGATAAAATCAAAATTTTATTTGATAATTATTCATTATCTTCATTAAGTAAATCAAAGGCGAAATAAACCATATTTTTGAGAGCGCAAAAGTGATGCAACTATTAACAGATACTGTGACTGACACGAATGGTTTAGCCCCACGAAAACTGTACTTTTATAGTTACACAGAAATAATGTTTCAATTATATCAAGCTTTCTTAGTACGGAGCCTTAATACGATTGTAAAAGAGCGTTAAAGAACCTGAGACGTGTTATGTTACAGTGGCGAGCGCGTGATGGGGCTGGTGCGCGGCGGCGCGGCCGGCAGCGTGGTGCGCGCGCAGCCGGAGCTGCTGTGGCCGGTGCCGGCGCACTGGAGCCTGGAGGACGCCGCCACCGTGCCGCTCGCCTACGTACACGCATTCTACTGTCTCGTGAGTTTACACTCAAGCTGATACTTCAACAATTATTTAACCGTTGACTGTTAAACTGATCCCACCATGTCCTTTTTACTACCAGACGTCCTGACGTCCTGCAGGGTACCTACCGCAATTGGTTAATATCCCGACAGTACCTCTTGTGGGATATTATCAACTCTGTGCTTCTCCTCCACTTGTATAATTTCTCCACTTGTATAAGTGTCTGTGTTCCCTATGACTACTACTTATAATATGTTAGTTTTCAAAGCAAGAATGGTGAGATCGAGGTAAGAGCAGGCCATGTAATATAAAAATACTAACATTAAAAATTCTGATTTGTTAAAGGGAATTAAATATGGCAAGAAGCTGAAGTCTGATGTCTCTGTGTTTATCCATGGAGGGGCTGGAGCTTTGGGCCAAGCTTTATTATCAATAGTCCTTGCTCACGGCTGTGAAGTATATACAGCTGTTAGTGACGTGCGGAAAAAACGTTTCTTACTTAATATGTTCCCAGATTTGAAAGGTATACATGTAATGTTCGATTATTTATTTATATATTTATAATATGTACTTATTTTTTAAATCTTGTTTATTCTGAGTATAATTTGTTTTCAGCTGATCATGTTGGCAACTCTCGGGATCAAAGTTTCCTAGATATGATTCTTAATGCCAGAAAAGGGGAGGGTTGTAACATTACTATAAGTTCAGCAACAGGAAACTTGAAGAAAGTATGTATCTTGTTTTATATAGTTTAAGTTTTAATTACTATAGGCAGTGTATAGAGTGCCGAAAGCAGCATTGTATCACTATCGGTTATACTGCCGTCAGCTTGCGGTACTAGTGCATCATCCTAATCCTAACTATAATATTAATTACTAGCTGCGCCCCGCGGTATCACCTGCGTAAGTGTCGATCCTTTAGGAATATCGGGATGAAAAGTATCCTATATCCTAATCCATGTCATGGTCTACCGTTTTGCCAAATTTCATTCAAATATATTCAGCCGTTTTAGCGTGAAAATGACATATGCTACATTTCATCCTGGATCGCAGACAAATTCGCGGGCAACAGCTAGTTTTAGATCTGTTGCAAAAGTCAATACAAAGACTGAATTGCGAGCAACTTGGAAGTAGCGCTCGCCAGGCGTTGCCACTGCACTGCTCGCTTCGCTCGCTTGGCTAGCGCGGGGTTGATCACGGTTCTAACCTAACCTAACCCATTTCGCCAAAACAACATCACGGGAATAAAGGCGTAATGTTATTTTAGTGAGCAATTCAGTAATTTTAGTACCTTTTGCAATATTACACAAATAGTAATAGCAAAACAAATACAAGTCAAAAGTCAGCAAACTAACCTCAACTCTCAACCAAAATAACAAGCTACAGTGCCGTGATCATTGAATTGCTTACGGCACTTTAAACGGTCGCGTCATTTTGCGTGCATACTCTTTACGGCAGTCTAGATGTTGCCACCATTATGTTGCAGGCGGACGGCATAGTAGGTAACCGATAGTGATACAATGCCGCTTGCGGCACTGTATACACTACTTTATGTTATTAACAGTAAGTAGCTACACTGGATTGTTTCTTTTTCAGACTATACTTCACTGTACTGGTTACTTGGGCACAGTTTTTGATGTTTCTCAACTTCACAATCAAGATGAAGATTTTTATTATGGAATGGACAACCTAAATAGAGAAAGGGCTTATGCTACTGTCGATTTCTCGACGATATTTGAAAGTCCCGAGGAAATCAAAGTAAGTATATCAAGCAAACCAGCCGAAACTGTAAAATAGAAATCAAATAATCCTTATCTATAAACAGTCCCCTGCCGAATCTGTCTGTCTGTACGCGATAAACTCGAAAACTACCTAGGTAACGGATTTTCAAACGGTTGTCACCAATGGACGGAGTAATTCACGAGGAAAACTTAGGTATAAATTTATTAGGTCTTGTGTAAATTGTCTTAAATATGACGATTATAATTGAAGATCCTGCTGACTAGGAGATACATAATTACATACATTTAATGTTCTACAGGATTGTACATCTTAAAAAGTTCAACAAAAAATTCCACGATTGCATATATCTATCTTCTCAGGATGATCCAAAGTAACCACATTTATCTTTCAGAATTTGATAAAAATGTAGTTTTATTTCCAAAGCTATATTGACCGGTATTATATTAATGCCTATCCAATAAAATATGTAACTTAAATTGGGCATTTATGTAATTTAGATTTAAATATGCCTTGACATCATATCATGTAAATGAATACTTTAAAATATATCACAGATTCAAAATGATGCATTACAAAATAAACAAGGTTGATGGCGGCAGGCACAGTGCTAGGAGTCAATGACCCTTTCCTCTGCTATTAGGTATGTAAATCTGGTCGCGGGATATTTTCCGACAACCACGCGGTCGAAGCCGCAAGCAAAAGCTAGTCGTAAATTAATTAGACCAAGAGTAATTAATACAAAACATATACAATACAACGGTTCGGTGAAGTTCTCTAATGAGCTGAACAAATAAATCTTTTGAATCGCATAATTATTATAAGTCCAAAATTAACTTAGAACTAGCGACGGAAACATATTCCACGACTAGCTTGACCATTTGAAAAAGCAACCAGTCTATATTATGCTGTACATGTTTTTATAATAGATCGTGGATCAGTCATCTCATTGGAACATTTGCTTTAATCCACAGGCCTTGCAGACGATGCTGAGCGAGGGTATTAGCCGCGGCTACGTGCGACCTCTGTCGCGCGTGTCCTACGCGCCACGCGACGTTGCGGCCGCCTTCCGACTGCTCGCGGCCAGCAGGCACCGCGGCAGGGTGTTGCTCAACATGCAGGAACTTTCGACACAAGCGAAGCCCAGGTGAAGAGAGACCCTTTTTTTGTTTTGCAATTGTATACGACTGAGATTTAGCTTTGACTGTTTCGTTTTATTAGGCAGCATTACAAATTGCAGTGTAGCGTATTCCTTTTAGTCAAGGTGGCGCTTATAGTTTACAATAATTCCCAATATTATCATTTTGCTTGCAGAATCTCTTGCAATCCGAAGAATAGCCAAGTTGTAGTATTGAATGAAGAAACTTTTGGACTCCAAATGGTCGACAAATTAGTGGCTCGAGGTGCGAGGAAACTACACATTCATAGCAAAGCATATACAACTGCAAAGTTCCAATTTAAATTACGGTAAGCAAATAGCTAATTTCGATACTCATAATTTTAATAACCCAAATCACGATCATGATGATTTTATGTTTAGGCGTAGCCTAACAAAAACATATATTTTGATTATTTAGAAATTGGCAGAAGATCGGCGTGCAAATTCAAATATCGTCTCAGAACTTAAACAACGAAACTGATGTTGTCGAGTTACTGAAGGATGCTACTAAATTGGGGCCTATTCAAGGCATATATACAACTACAAATGATGATCAAATGGTTCAAGAAACATTATTTGCTCATCTAGATGTAGTTTCAAGAAGATTTTGCCCGGATTTAAGGTTACATTATAGTTCTTTTTCACATTTCTTTGAAACTTGCATAATTTTGAGCTTTTGTAAATCAACATAGTCTAATCGTTCATATACTGTCATCAAATTTTTCAGATACTTTGCAGTGATAAATGTTGGTGAGACTATGTTTGGTAAACCAACGTGTCTTTCCCGTGTTCAAAATAAATTACCAGCTAAATTGATAAATCTGCCTCAACTGAAGAACGTAAGTAGTAGTATAGTAGAACGTCCAAATGCTCTTTTGACAATGCATGATGTTTTGTAAGCTTTGCAAATAAAACTTTTTCACAGAATGTTAAGATTCAACATTTAAGATTGAAGGGTCATTGTTTGAGAATTAAACCAGTACAATTACTGCTGAATTATTTTCACACACTGTTTTCTTCCATTTTTCCAGAACTAATGACGACAAGTGTCATGTGCTAAAAATTATTATAGCTCAATTCGCTAGGAAGATTGCCAGTGAAAATGGCAAGTCACTGGCAATGAAAAATGCACATGATTTTTATAGATCACTGAACAATTACAATTTAATCTTAGAGACCTTCTACGCTTCATCTTCTGTTCCGTGTGATGCCGAACATGAATAATAGTACCATCCCTTTTTTTTTCCATGGGTGTCGTAAAAGGCGACCAAGGGACTTATTAGAGAATGTGCAGCAGCGTTCTCTATGCATTTTAACGCCACACTGCGATCACCATCCCGCCTGCCAAGCGTGGCGATTATGGCAAACTTGAATTTGGGGTAGGCCTATGTCCAGCAGTAGACGTAATTTGGCTGAAATGATGATGATGACATTCTACTGCTTATTTGAGTAGATCAACGAAATTCGTAGATGGATGATGAACAACCGAATCAACTTAATAAACAACAACAATAACTACAATAATTTCCATTCAGGAGTCGAGTGCGTGTGATGCAGTGGACGCGGTGGAACGTGCACTTTGCGGTGTAGACACCTTGGTGGTTGCACAGAGAACTCATAGACAACAACCTAGTCTACTGAAACAACTTGCGGAATTGGCCAGTTAGTAGTGTAATCTTGGTATAAAGAGAAAATTAACACTGTAGATTTAAAAATCCAATAACTGCATTTAGGCTAAGCGTATGCAGAGAACCAAGTGACGCAGATCCACGCAGCGCAGGGCAGAGCAGATTTTGTAATGCATGAACGTAATGAGAGCTGCGTACGCTGCGGCGCAGGAACATGCCACGCAGGCATGATGTGTCTGTCCTGCTCTGCGTCTCGTTGTAGTGTCGACACAGATGTCTGCGCAACACGTGCAGGTTGTCACGTATTTTATACCACACATCTTTTGTTTGTTCTAGCTAGGACGCGAATGTGTCTGTGTAGTTGCGTCGCAGCATGCGCTCGTGGCCTATGTCTACCTCGCCTGCCCTACCCTGCAAAATCTGTACTGTGCTGACCAGCGCCATTTGCGTCTCAGCATACGCTTAGCCTTAACATTGATGTTCTGTGGTGTAATTTTTTCTATCTCTTTTACTTAGCATATAAGCGATTTGGTGTTCGCAAACTGTAAGCTTATTTTGTATTTTCAATAAATAAGTTTTATTTTTCCAGATATAAATTTGACAAAGAACACTCCAAAAAGAACTACTTTAGATGAACTCGGAATTCAAGATGATAAACTACTACTGGTTGCTAGTTATTTGAGAATAAACCATAACGTTGAGCTTTCTGAACACGAGATATCACATCTGACAGTTGAAACGTAGGTTCTTTTACAAAATTATATGTAGTGTACTTTAAAAATCTGCCCAAAATTTTGGAGTTAACAGTTTTATTTGACCACCAGAATACTGAATTTGGATAAAACAGAAAACGCCTTCGAAGAGGTTAAAAGCTTAGCGACATTTATATCTTACGTGGACACGGACGAACTACTTGCGACTTCAGAAATTGTATGCATGCCTACAGTCTCTTGCGGCGACGTATTGGTAAATATTTACAAATTATATTTTTAATATTGCGCATTATTTAAATTGCTTGATGATTTCAAGTAAACAGGTTAGATAGGATCTATTAGATGTATCACCCCCTGACCTTAAATCAATTAATTTGTCGTCGAAGCAGCATGGCTATCAATCGTCTTCCATACCTCTCTAACCACTCAGACGTCTAATGATAGCATACTATTCAAAAAAAAGTCGAGTCTAACGTCTGGGCTAGTACACTATCCCAAGCGACGAGTAGTTATTAATTCCATCAAGTGATAAAATATGATACTATTTCGACAGTTTGACAGATTATATGGATAGCTGATGAAATAATTCGACTAAAATACATGAGACGGCAGTGTAAAGTTGCATCTTAGGTATTCATCTTCTATCTGGTCATATCATCTCATACACTCACTCCATTTTAATACTTTTTAAAATTTCAGCGTGAAGACGAATTTGACGCGACCCAGACGTATTTGTGCATCGTGCCGGGTATTGAGGGTCACCATGAGAAGTTCCGCGTACTGTGCGAGCGCCTCAAGCTGCCAGCGTTGGTGCTGCAACCGGGACTCGACCACCCGACGGAGACCGAGCAGGAGACTGCACAGAGATTCGTTGATGTATGAGCTCACGAAATAAAAAATAACCAGTTTTGAAAAGTAAATATGTACACACGGTTACATATTATGCTATAAATTTCCAGTATAAATATATAGCTTGATATGTAGCCGTGTGTAACAACAACAACTTTTCCTAACCTTACTTTCTCATTTGTTAAGGTGCTGCTGAACAAGACAGGATTGAAAAATACTTTCTACTTATTGGGTTATGAAACAGGCGTTTCGGTGGCGTTAGAGATGGCAGCTATCCTCGAGGATCTTGGTTAGACATATGAGTTATCAGTAAAAAAATCTTAAGTAACTAATTAACACAACTAATGACGTTTATTTAAACTTTTTAGGTTTATCCGGTACTGTATATTGCCTAGGATGTGCACCGAGTGAGGTTCAAACTGTGATTGAACAAAATATCGCAGAATATAAGACAAATGGGCAACTGCAAAATGGAGTGATCAAGCATATGTTTAAGTTGATGGTGGGTGACGACGTTGTGGACATGGAGGGAGCACTTAAAGACGGAGATTCGTGGTCACAGAAAGTGGACGCGTGTGTGGGGACTTTGTTAGGTCGTGTGCCGCACTCGGCGCAGTACTCCCGCGCGCTCATAGAGGCCGCACTGGCGCGTATCGAGCGCGCTCGCGGCTACGTGGCTCCGGCGCGTGCGCTGCGCTCGCAGCTGGTGCTGCTGCGCGCCGCGTCTGTACATGAGACGTCACCCGCGCAAGCGCTGCAGTGCCACTCACAGCGACCGGTCGCCATACACCAGCTAACCACACCACTAGCATACGTGACTAATGATATGAGCTGTGCGTCTCTGATTAATGAGTACTTAGATCAAGAGATTTTAGAATCATTTAAAGAGAAAAATATTTGCGAAGCATATTTACTTAACCCATGTACTTTTATGATTACTGATGACCAATAAACTTTTATTTACTTACATGTTTGTTATCTAGATATTTTAAATTAAAATAAATTATACCTCGATTAAGCGTTGCATTTTTATTCTTAAGAAGTTCTCGATGTATGTAGTATGTGATGTGGAGAGAATCAATGTCCTCACTCTTTTTGAAATCAAAATCAATTTACTTTACATAGATCGAGCTCAATACAATGTTTTTTTGCAATTAAGCAGTAGATTTTAGAACATAATTTATTGGTTCAAGTACCGCGTTCCTGTGAGAGAAATGCATAGTGGAAAAATTCATAAGTGTATCAAAAAAAGTTAATAATGACGACTATTAATTTTCCTACTTTATTTTTTTGTATACAAATAGATTTTATAAGTAATTAAATTTCAACTTTTCCCTTCACCATAAATTATTGAAAGACAGCTAGTTAGGTATACTGGCTACAAAGGCATAGCTTCATGGACGCGTATTCAGTTGCAAGCAGGCGTAGGTAAACCAAGCCTATAATGACCTAGACGTCATAATGAACCTACGCGTTTTACAACTTGAGTGTTCTTAAATTGAGATGATAATCTTGTAGCAGTTACACCACCACATACTAACTACGCATCAAAGACATGACGTCACACAAATCCTGCATCGCGCAATTAGAGTTTACCGTGCGAACGATATAGATAAGACTATCCGACATCAACAGTCGGGCAGTCGTCCCGCCAGACACAACACCCGTCTGGTTGGAGGATCCTCCCTTTTCTATGGTGGATGAGTGAACTTTACACCCTGTTCATCTTGCCCCTAAAATCTAATGATGAAAACAAGACATTTATTAGCGTCTTTGCAAGTTTTAAGAATATGCTCATGAAAATTTAATTTGCTATTCATTATTACTCCCAAATCCCGGATCGAGAAAACACGTTCCATTGACGCGCCAGCAAGATTATAATCATTTCTTGTCGGATTACGGGATCGGGAGAAAGTTATATTTTTACACTTAAAATTATTAAATGACAATTTATTTTTTATACTCCATTCAACCACAGCGTCAATATCATGTTGTAGCGCCTCACAGTCCTTAGCGTTGGTTACAGAGAGGTACAATTTTAAATCATCAGCAAACATAAGGCATTTTGCATTAGTGATAACAGTAGGTAAATCATTGATTACTATTAAAAATTGTGAAGGACCAATGGATGATGATGACTGACCTTGACTTACCCCTGATCTAGTAAAATACTCTTCCGACTTATACTCTTTTACCTTAACAAACTGTTTACGATCCTTTAAGTAGTGGGCCATGAATTTTATAAGAGAAGTTGAGAATCCTAGTAATGCAAATTTATTTAAAAGCACATCATTATCTACAAGATCGAAGGCTGTCTTGAAATCAAAGTATGCGGTGTCCACCCGACAGCCAGACTTAACTCTACTACTTATATAATCACTAAATTCTATATGATTAGTTACCGTGGAGCGCCCAGGACGAAACCCATGCTGGCAATCACTCAATTGTCCTTTGATTTGTTTACAAATGGCGTTATTAAGAATAGATTCAAATATCTTCCCAAATACACACAATATAGCAATAGGTCTAAAGTTTGTTATATCTGTGGATGACCCACATTTAAGTATTGGAGTCACTCTGGACACTTTCCACTTCCCAGGGTATAAACACTGTCTAAACGAAAGATTATATATTATATATATAGTAAAGGCTCCTCTAAGGCCGACGAGCAATCCTTTAAGAAACCCGGTATATTGTCGGGACCACAAACTGTTAACGCTTTTAGTCTGCGCACTGCACGCCTAAGATCCGTAGCTGTAACTTATTCAATAGCCACTGTAGACAGGCAGCTTGAACGATTTGCCTCGTCCTCCGCAGCTTTCACATCTAATGGCGGAGGAGTATCATGGAACACTGAGCTAAAATATTCAGCAAACGAGTCAATGGCATTCTGTCCTTCTACGGACTTATCATTATATGCATTATATGTACGTACGTAAGGCGCGGCGTGAGGATATCGAGACGCGACCGCGTGACGTCAGAGAAGTTTTTGGAAAGTTCGCGAAGGGCAAGTTGAAGTCAAGCAATATTTTTTCTGCAAGTCGTTGCAGAGATGGCAGGCAAAAAATTTACGGAAGCATTGGTTGCAGCGTTGGGATCAGCAGAGATCGCTAAAGTTAGAGTACGAGTTCCTCTTTTTTGGCCTGATAAACCCGCGGTATGGGTTGCTCTAGTTGAAGCCCAGTTTGTTTATCGAACATTACCTCCGATTCGACGAAATATTTTGCTGCGGTCGGTAATCTAGAACCTTCCATAATGGCTCAACTAGAGGATATTGTAGAGAGTCCACCCACTAGTAATAAATACGAAAAGCTTAAAGCCGAGCTAATTAAGCGTTTGTCAGTTTCCCAGGAAAAGAAAGTGCGTCAACTCCTTATTCATGAAGAGCTTGGAGACCGCAAGCCATGGGCATTTCTTCGCCACCTTCAGAGCCTGGCTGGCCGAGGTGTACCTGATGACTTTTTGCGCACCATCTGGACCAGCCGTCTGCCGACCGGCCTTCAGGCGATTGTGGTGTCCCAAGCAAGTACGTCCCTGGAAGCTGTTGCGGAGCTGGCGGACCGGATATTGGAGATCGCTCCAGTGAACCCGGTGGCCCAGGTTGCGAGTACTTCATCCTCTGCAGGGAGCTTACTTGAGGTAATGCGTACAGAAATAGCCAGTCTCACGCGAAAACTAGATGGGTTATCGACTACAGTGGATTGGCAATCTCGTACCGTGAGTCGTAGCCGGCATTTTTCCCGTTCGAGAAGTCGTTCAAGAGCCCATTCAAGATGGTCGACGATCGTCGCTTATGTTGGTACTGTAAGTGTACTGACTGTGTACGTATGTATAAAGAGGGTGATGAGTCATGTAAATAATAACGACCGTTTCGGCGAGCGCTAGTAAAGCGACTAAATAAATGGATAATCATTTATTTCGTTAGAATAATTATTTGCTTACGTACATTATTCCCCCTTTTAAAAAAAATAATAATCTCTAATACGCTTTTATAGTACACTTACATAACAGATCGAAAACAATAAAAGAAAATATTATATACTATAATATCTAGGCAAACAATATAAAAAATTAAAATTTTGAATGAAAAGAAAAATAATAATTAAAAAATATCACTACACTTTTACACTTTATTCTATTGGTACTTAAGTTCTCTGGGACTCTCTTCACATGCCTTGCGTGCCTTGAGCTCCATTCGGATGATGACTGCAGCTGCAGCGCATGGATACCGTTGGGAGTGGAGTCGCTTGAGCTTGTCTGCTCTCCATGTGCCGATGCACATTTTTGTAGAATTGACTTCTGCACTTTTTGTAAAGGCAGAACGCTAACACCGCGACGGCGATGGTGAAAACGCCGCCCATGGTTACTTCAGTGATAGACACGCTGGCGCCGCCAGACCCGTTGGAGGCGGCAGTTTGAGCCACCACGATTTCTTCCTTTGATCCCCAGCTTCCCATGATTCAAATTTGGTGATATTTTTCTTGGTGTATGTTATCTCTTCTGTGATTTGTTGGATTATGTTTGGACAGTATGTTTCATTTTGATTTGATATTTCTCTATCGCTGATGTTACGGAATTGCGAAACGTACCACCGGACGTATGACGCGGCCTGAACGTGTTGTGTTCGGCGTGGTCTTGCTATTTTCCGCTGGCTCAGCACTCTTGCGTTCGTTCACGTCTCTATTGGTACTTTTAATGTGTGCTAAAGGTTAATTTACCTTATCTTCTATTAAAATGTAGGCTGGTTTTAGTCTGTCCACCGATACTACAGATGTTTTCCTTGGCATTTGGATTCTGAAATGCTTCTCTTGCTTCTCTAACACTTTGTATGGACCTTCGTATGACGGGGTCAGAGGTTTCTTAACAGCATCCGTTCTGACGTATACGTATTCACAATCTTTCATGTCTGGGTGAATAAATGGTTTATGGGTCGTGGCGTGGTGGTTGTTGTTAAACGGGCTTAGCTTTGCCATTGTCCTTTGGAGAGTCTGCGCATAGTCTTCTGAAGATGTAACTTGCGTTTTCGGCTCAATAAACATTCCAGGTAGACGTATGTTTGTTCCGTATAACATTTGTGCGGGGCTGACATTTTCTTTCAATCGTACTGCCGCTCTCAATCCTAGTAGGACAAAAGGTAATTCGTTCGACCAGTTTGCAGTATTACCACGTGCGACTAGAGCAGTTTTCATTGATCTGTGCCAGCGTTCAACTAAACCGTTTGACTGCGGATGATAACTTGTGGTCCTGGTTTTCTTGATACCAAGTAATTTAGTCAGAGCGATGAATAAGTCCGACTCGAACTGTCGTCCTTGGTCCGTAGTTATGGTGTTTGGGCATCCGAATCTCGATACCCAAGTGTTCACGAAAACTTCCGCTACGACTTTTGCTGTTATCTCTGCAACTGGTACAGCTTCCATCCATCTCGTTCCTCTGTCAATCATTGAGACAATGTATCTGTTGCCTCTGGATTCTGGTAATGGACCAACAATGTCTATGTGCACGTGATCTAAACGTGCTGTTTGTGGGAAAGTTCCGATTGGAGACGAGTTGTGCCTGTGTGTCTTGCATTTCTGGCATGCCTGACATGTTTTAGCCCAAATACCAACGTCAGTATTCATGCGTGGCCAGAAATAGTGCTCTGAGATCATTTTCTTTGATGATCTTATACCGGGATGCGCTATGTTGTGCATAGTGTCGAATACTTGTTTTCGAAGTGACTTCGGCACATATGGTCTTGGGTTCGGTTTTGAATTTTCGCAAACTAGTTGTTTTGTTCCTGATAGTTGCATGCTTTTCCAACTAAGATTATTATTGTTCAATAGGCGAGTGAGTTCAATGTCATTGCCCTGCATATCTGCTATGTCATTCCAATCCACAGGTGTCGGGCAATCTATTTGTTCGACTCGCGATAATGCGTCGGCTACTGGATTCATGTTACCGGATAGGTGTCGGATGTCTGTCGTGAATTGTGCAATGAACTCTAGGTGACGTAACCTCCTTGGTGCGATTGTTTTACTTGTGGAGTTTTGTTTATTAGTGAAAGCATGACATAATGGCTTATGATCGGTATATACAATCAACTCTCGTCCCTCGACATAAGGTTGAAAATGCGTTACTGCCATGTAAATTGCCAGCAATTCTCGATCATATGTGCTATATCTTGATTGCGTTTCACTCAGTCCCTTTGAGAAAAAGGGAAGAGGCTTCCAGTTTCCGTTTTCATACTGCTGCAAAACGGCGCCTACACATGTCTGGGATGCATCTGTCATGAGCGATAGCGGGGAATGCGTTGTTGGCGAAGTCCATGTAACAGCGTCGCTTAGAGTTGCTTTACATTGGTCGGATGCTTCTAGTGCTTCTGGGGTCCATTGTATTTCGGTTTTGTCATTTTTATTTGAGCCAATTAGGTATTTGTTTAACTGTGCTTGATGACGGGCTGCTTGTGGAATGTTGTTTCGGTAAAAATTAATCATGCCTAAAAATCTTCGTAATTCTTGCACTGTTTTTGGAATCGGATATTTAGTGATCGCTTCGACCTTTTCGGGTAACGGCTTGATTCCGTCTCTTGTTATCTGATAACCGAGGAATTCTATTTGAGGTTTACCCAGCACGCACTTTTCTTGATTGATTGCGAGGCCATGTTCGTCTAACCGTTTAAACACTTCTTGTAAATGACGTCGGTGTTCGCTGACTGATGATGACGTCACTAGTATGTCGTCTATGTATACGAAAATAAAGTCGAGTCCAGCTAAAACTGTGTTCAGGAATCTGACGAAGGTTTGACCTGCGTTTCGTAGTCCGAACGGCATTCTTGGAAATTCGAATAGACCGAACGGGGTAATCACTGCGGTTTTTTCTACCTCTTGTACTGGGATCTGATTATAGGCCCTTTTTAAGTCGATTTTTGAGTATATACTGGTTCCTGGTAATAGGTACGTGAAGTCTAGTACTCTTGGAATCGGGTATCTATCCGGCACAGTGATCGCGTTCAATCTCCTGTAATCTCCACATAGGCGTAATTCACCGTTTTTCTTTGTCGCCACCAGCAATGGGCTTGCCCACGGACTCTTGGAAGGCCTACACAATCCTGTC
This sequence comes from Xanthia togata, assembly GCA_963853775.1. NCBI lineage: Eukaryota > Metazoa > Arthropoda > Insecta > Lepidoptera > Noctuidae > Xanthia > Xanthia togata. Next base: position 18,102,779 of record OY970809.1, read on the forward strand.
TGTAACATATGCTCTATCTCTTTCTTTACTCTGAGATATTTGTCCGCCGGTAGTGGTCTTGACTTTGAGTAAACAGGGTGTCCGTTGGTAATGATTTGATGAACCACGTCATGCTTGGGTTGCGACTGTGTGTCGAGCGGTTTTAAAATGTTTGGATATTTCGCTAAAACGTCTGCATAGTCATCGGTCAAGTTTACGGTCCGAAGTGTTGGTGTGCTTGACTTCATCAACTTTGCGTTTCTCTGAAGTCCAGACGTACCATCTATTAAACGTTTATTTCGAATATCCACCAAAATGTTGTGCTTTTCTAAAAAATCGGCTCCCAGTATTGGTTGCGTAATGTCAGCGACGATGAAAGTCCATCGATACGGCCGTCTCAAATTTAGATTTTACGTCAGCGTTTTGTCACCGTATGTTTTAATTTGCGTTCCGTTTGCGGCATAGATTTTATATGTGTCGTCTGTTTTTAAACGTTTTCCTCTTCTAGGTATTGCTGAGATGTTAGCGCCAGTATCAACCAAAAAACGATACCCACTTTTTCGGTCGGTAACGCATAGGCGGTTTGAAGGAATTATAGCGCTGACGACCGCCTCTGTCAACGCGGAAACTAGTTTTTCGACGGCTTTTTCCAGTTGCATGGTTTTTCACAGTTCCGGGCTCGATTCCTGTAACGAAAATGATACCGGCATAACCAGTTTGGGCTGTCGGGCGTAATCCTTGATCTTGAGAGGGATCTTGGGCGCGAGCGGCTTCGATTGCGTCTATAATTATGACGTCCATTGTTGTGTGAGTTGGCTTTAAACGCTGCTATTTCCATGGTTAATTTGCTCACTTGGTTAACTAACTCAACGATAAGCTGGTTTGGGCCGTTCGATATTTCCGACACTTCACCTGATCTTCCTTCCAAAATCTTGTCTGCTATGGCGGCGAGGTTGTCGAGTTTTTGGTCCTGACTAACCATTAAAACTGCTCGAACATGATCAGGGAGTCTTGATGTCCACAAACTATGTAGTGTTTTCTCGGCCACCTGACTCTTACGTGCCAATTCTCTCATTCATCTCAACAGTTGTGACGGTTTTTGGTCGCCTAATTCCACTTCACCTACCAGCTTTTGGAACTGCCGCTCTTCGGATTCTTCGTATACCGCAAGGAGTCTCTCTTTGAGGGCACCATATTTATTGGAGGCAGGTGGCGAAATTATTATGTCGGCCACCTGACTTATCGCGTCTTTGTTGAGGTTGGCCAGCACAACGCCGTATTTTGCTTCATCGCCTTGCTTTTGAGGAGCCATCATTGTCTCGAACTGGGCGATCCACACTCTGGGCATTTCGGTCCAAAATTCGGGTATCTTTGAGGACATTCCTATTGCCGCCACGTCAGTCTGCTTGAAGTCCGTTGCTCCGCATAATGCTGCCCCATTTCCACAATTTCCGCTTGACGTCATGCCTGGATAACTATGTGCCTCTTGAAAACCAAAACCAGGGAGATCCGCTTGTGGAAGGCTGATTAGGTTGTGCAGTGCAGTTATCACGACACGGGAAAAACACGAAAAAAAAAAAAAACTTTAAATCGCGGCGCGTGTTAGTAATATCGGGGTCACCAAATGTAAGTGTACTGACTGTGTACGTATGTATAAAGAGGGTGATGAGTCATGTAAATAAAACGACCGTTTCGGCGAGCGCTAGTAAAGCGACTAAATAAATGGATAATCATTTATTTCGTTAGAATAATTATTTGCTTACGTACAGTACCATCATAAATTTGCAGACAAAGCTCATCACTGCATAAAACCGTGTGATTATGTATCGGAAAACGCCAAAGCCAGTCGCTAAAGACGGCGAGTGATTGTTGCAGCATTTCCAGCCGTTTACTCGTCGTAGATCTTCAATCTAGAAAACCTTTTCTGGTCGATACGGGTTCCGATCTGTGCGTCTACCCCCGCAGTTATTTAAATGAGAAACGGGTACGTGTCAATTACGACCTGAGCGCAGCTAATAATTTTGTTACATCCACGTACGCTAGACGCGGCAGCCAAAAGCACTTAAGTCAATTTTAGCTCAAAATTGTAAAAAGTCACAGCACCCATGTTTTTGTATAATCCGTTGACTGGAATAAGCACGTAAGTCACCGTCACTTTATTCAGTCGCAATAGTCGACTGTACCATAAAACTTAAGTCGTATCAACAAAACAAGCGGCGACATAAACCAGTTGACTTAAGTTTTTTTTCCCGGCATGACAACTCTTATACCGACTGCCATAAGTAACTTGGTAACAGTGATCCGTTGTTGGTGCCTATAATATTTTCAAGTATCTACCCTCACTTTACCCTCCTTTTTGATGTGCTTGATAAAAAGTTGACGAACGTTGTGGGTGAAGTAAAATTAAATACGTATTCCTTCATTAGTGTTTTGGTGTGACGGTCGTAGTGGTGATGTGCATTAACTGTATTTATAATGGATTCAAGAGCCAGAAAGTTAGTAAATCTCGCCTTAAATAATGAAAATAAAGGTGTTAACGACGTTAGGTTGATTTTGAGTTATAGATACTTAGGGAGAATTTTATAAATAAAATAACGCGACTGTTTGCTGGCTCTGTATTGAGGCAACTAAAACATGCAAAACGATCGGACATACCGCCCACCAAAAGGACCCTGTGTCCTTTTACAAATAATAGTACTACTACTTCTGCTTACAATAAATGCTTAATAACTAACTTATTGTTTTCTACATTTTGAAACTGATCGAAACAATCTAAAAAACCTACAAGTGGACTGTATGTAACAAAAAACAACATGATAACAGATTATCTGATCTAATAGTAAATAGGTAGATACATAAGTAGTAACCTACATGTCACTTTATTTCATGTTCGTTAGACAAAGTAAGCAGCATGAAACATTATGGTAAGTAAGTAAGTACATTTGTTTGACATCATCATTAGTTATTAGTTAGTATAATTAGTATAATAAACTAACTTTGATAATTTAATAAATTACAATATTTATCATTGGGTATACAAAGTTAGACGTGGGAAGTACGTATTTCTGTATAGTATACATTAGAATAGGTAAGTATTTTAACAAACTTGGTTTAAAATTGTGTATAATTATTCATTTTAAGCATCTTTAGGTAGGAATATTAACTTAGATAAAGGTCTTTTTAATTCACTTTGTCCCTTACACTGCACTGTAACCACTCTAACTAAATTGTCTTTTCCAGGATGCAGCGTTTTTATTTTTCCCATGAGCCATCTTGTGGGTGGTAAGTTTTCCTCCTTGATGACCACAATATCTCCCACGGCAGGTGACTGGATAGCTGATTGCCACTTCATCCTTTGTTGCAGAGTGTTCAGATATTCTGAATGCCATCTTCGCCAGAAGTCTTGTGTCATTCGCTGTACTAGTTGCCATCTAGTTAAAAGGTTGACATTGGATTTTTCATAATCATCATCAGGAACACTGAGTAACGGCTCACCTATCAAAAAGTGTCCAGGTGTGAGTGGTGACATCGTCTCAACAGTGTTGTCCAACTGGCATAATGGACGGGAGTTAAGACAAGCCTCTATTTGTGTTAGCAATGTCGCCATTTCTTCATAGGCAAGTTTTGTGTCTTTGCTAACCCTTGCTAGATGTCTCTTTGCGGATTGCACTCCAGCTTCCCAGAGGCCCCCACAGTTTGGCATTCGCGGTGGGATAAAATGCCACGTAGTTCCATCGGTTGCTAAGTGTTCGGAAATTTCTTTAGAAATGCTGTGTTCACCTACTTTGAAAAGGCCTTTAAGTTCTTTTGCAGCGCCAACAAAATTGGTGCCGTTATCGCTGAATAGATGAACACATCGACCTCGACGTGCGACTCGGTGCGACAAATCTCCGAAATGCAGCCAGGAATGCTTGAGAAGTTAAGTCTGTCACGGCTTCTAGGTGTATGACACGGGTAGCCATACAAACAAATAGACAGATGTACCCTTTAGTAGCATGATGACCTCGCCCCTTTGATGTTCTTAACAATACTGGACCTGCATAATCGACTCCACTGTTCAAAAAGGCCCGCTGTAGACTCACCCTTACAGCTGGTAATTCACCCATTAACTGGTTGTTTATCTTGCCAGTATTGATAATGCAAACCTTACAACTTCCATTTTCTTACTGCTGATTTTAAATTAATTATCCAATAATTACTCCTTAGGTACGTCATCATGAGTTGTATACCACCGTGTAACGTTTGTTTGTGTGCTTCGTTGATCAACAAATTAGTGATATGTTGATTACTCGGTATTATTATTGGATGTTTGGTTGTGACTGGCAAATTAGCGTTTTGTAAACGACCTCCTACTCTCAGCAGATTGTTTTTGTCTAAAAATGGTGTCAAGCTAATTAGTGAACTTGATTTTCTCACCTTGCCATTTTTCTTAATGTATTCTATATCTCTTTCATACACTGTCTGCTGATAGTAATTTATGCAATTTTGCAAAATTGTGTTCATTTCATCAGTAGTTAAATACTTCTCTTTGTTTTTATGGTTTTTTAGTGGCATGGGGAATAGGGTGTAAAGTTCACTCATCCACCATAGAAAAGGGAGGATCCTCCAACCAGACGGGTGTTGTGTCTGGCGGGCCGACTGCCCGACTGTTGATTTCGGATAGTCTTATCTATGTCGTTCGCGCGGTAAACTCTAATTGCGCGATGCAGGATTTGTGTGACGTCATGTCTTTGATGCGTAGTTCGTATGTGGCGGTGTAACCGCTACATCACTCCCCTCCGGAGACCGGAGGTCGATAGTGGGCTGAAATCTTGTATCTTGCGATGCTTCACAGTGCCAGCTAAGGTTCCAGTGAGTCGGAACCGGGTGCCGCACAGTTCGCGGTGAGTCGGAACTGTCTGCGATGATTGCGGCGGTTGTGGTGATTGAGGTGATTGCGGTGATTGAGGTGATAGCGGTGATTGCGCTGATTGAGATGATTGCGGTGATTGAGGTGATAGCGGTGATTGCGCTGATTGAGATGATTGCGTTGATTCCCCAGTGAGTCGGGGTGATGAGGCTGAGGGTGATGACCAGGAATGCGCGTTCGCTGCATGCTGGTGGTCAGGATACCCGTTGAAGCCGAGGGTGCTGGCTGTCTGTGTGACTCGCCTCACGAAAGCTTGCGGGAGTGATGATGATGACGTCACGCTGAAGTAGTTGCACGAAGGCTGCGTTGACGTTCATACTCGGGGTCACCAATTTAGTGGCATGGGGAACAGGGTGTAAAGTTCATTCATCCACCATAGAAAAGGGAGGATCCTCCAACCAGACGGGTGTTGTGTCTGGCGGGCCGACTGCCCGACTGTTGATTTCGGATAGTCTTATCTATGTCGTTCGCGCGGTAAACTCTAATTGCGCGATGCAGGATTTGTGTGACGTCATGTCTTTGATGCGTAGTTCGTATGTGGCGGTGTAACCGCTACAGTTTAATGATCTTCGGCAATAAGCGAGTACCCTTTTCATTCTAGTCATATCAGAGAATCTTTCCCAAATTGGTTTTTCTTCATTTTCTTTATTTTTAGTTATAAAAGTACATGTTAATTTTAACTCTAAGTCTGTGTCTGTATTTTCTGATCTTCTCAAATCAATTTCTCTTTTTGATAGCCATTCTGGCCCCTTCCACCACATCTTCTCCTTCTTTAGATCTGTTAGGAACATTCCTCTGGATGCTATGTCAGCTGGATTTTCTTGTGATATAACATGATACCACCGTGTGTTGTTTGTATTGTCTTTGATTTCCACCACTCGATTTGCTACAAAGGTCTTCCATTTTTGAGGTTCCCCATGAAGCCACGCTAGTACAATCGTTGAGTCTGTCCAGCAGTATGTTTGATTATAAGGAATTCTCATGGCGAATGTGACTTGTTTTAGAAGTCTTGATAATAATAGCGCTCCACACAGCTCAAGACGAGGAACCGATATTGTTTTTAATGGAGCAACCTTGGTTCTTGATGCAATTAAATTTGTGTGTACAGTGCCATCCTGTTGTTCGACTCTGCAGTATACAACGGCTGCATAGGCCCGTGTAGAGGCATCGCTGAATCCATGCAGCTGTATTGCTTTTATATTGCTGCTGTACGAGTGTAACCATCGGTCTAGAGAAATCTCGTTGACATTCTCGAGATCCTGTCTTATCTTTAACCAATCTGAGGTTAATTCTTCGGATAACGGTTGATCCCATTGTGTGCCAACTAACCATAGTTTTTGAATGAGCATCTTAGCGAGAACAATGCTTGGCGATATCCATCCTAATGGATCGTAAAGTTTTTGAACATCTGATAAAATGTTTCTCTTCGTAATGGTAGATGGAGGTGAAGAGAGGCTGTTTTTGTAAATAAATTGATCAGTACCAAGATTCCATGCGATACCCAACGCCTTCACAGTACCATCTAGGTTTATATCAAGTTGGATGCTTGAAGAAATTAAAAAATTTGAACTTGAAAAAATTATCAACTCGATGTTGTTTGATGACCATTTCTTCAGCTCAAAACCTCCCTTGCTTAACATAGCCTTGAGTTGATTACTAGCTTCTATAGCTTCTTTAACTGTGTCACAACCGGACATTACGTTATCGACATAGAAATCTGACAAAGTAATGTCAGCAGCTATTGGATAGCTATCTCGTTCTTCGTGTGCGAGTTGGATCAAGGTCTTCACTGCTAGATAAGGTGCTGAAGTTGTCCCAAAAGTCACGGTAAGTAATCTATAATCTTTTATTTCTTCGTTGCTATCACTTCTCCACAGTATTCTTTGAAAATCGACATCTTCCTTGTATATCAGGACCATTCTGTACATCTTTTGTATGTCCGCAGCGAAACAGATGGCGTGCATTCTCCAGCGCATGATTATACAACGTAGGTCTTCTTGAAGCACAGGACCAGGTAAGAGTTCATCGTTTAATGATATGCCATTTGTTCCCTTACATGATGCGTCGAAAACTACGCGGGTTTTCGTGGTTTCCTTTTCTTCACGCAGGACTGGATGATGAGGTAAGTATACAGATTTTCTTGAGTATATTTCTTTTTCAGGTACTTCTTCTATATGACCTAAGTTTTTGTAGTCTTCTATAACCTTTTCATATTCCTCTTTCAACTTAGGCTGTTTTTTAAACCTTCTCTCTAATTGTATCAATCTTGTTTTAGCAATGTCTCTTGTATTTCCTTCAGTTGATTGAATACAATTTGTTTTAAACGGTAGTTTCACTATAAATCTTCCTTGTTCATTCCTTGAGTATGTTTTGTGATAAATGTCGTCACATAGTTGTTCTTCTTTTGTATTCTTTCGCCTTGTAGTTGTGTCTATCTCCCAGAGTGTTTTTAACATGTTATCGACGTCTACTTGGTGATGCATGACAAAAAATGAATGTTCTTTTTGTGTTGTATTTATTTCTCCAAATAATATCCATCCTAGGGTTGTTTTCTGTGCACATGGAGACCCTGGTGGACCCTTTATCAACTCTTGTTCGACTATTCGTGCATACTCCTTAACACCAAGCAGCAGATCTATTGGGCCTGGGTTGTTGTACTCTGGATCAGCAAGATCGAGACCCTCTAGGTGCTGCCAGTTGTGAACAGTTATTGTGTGGTGTGGTATTCTCGTGGTCAGTTGCCTGGACATGACGTAAGCTTCGACGTGCATGTTGAACTCTGGTTTCCTTCTTGATACTATGTTTAGCTGAACCACGTGTTTAATTGGTGCTTGCATAGAACCCACACCTGTTACAGTACCTTCAATTGATTTTCTTTGAAGCTTCAATAATTGAGTTGCCTTTTCACTTATAAAGCTCGCTTGTGAGCCTTGATCTACAAGAACCCTTAACAGTGTCGCATGTCCATCTTTTCCTGTTGCTTTGACTAGTGCAGTTGCTAATAATGCTCTTCCAGATACTCCGATATCAACATGAAGAGTTGTTATGGTCTCCTTGCTGGCTTCTTGTTGAGATGTCGATGGTTGTATTGGTTCTGTCTCTGTGCTATCATTCGACTTCTCTGATTTGTGAAGTAAGGAATGGTGACGTCTTCTACATACGCGGCAAGTAACTGGTACCTTGCATCTGTAAACTGAATGACCCGGAAGCAGGCAGTTGAAACAAAGCTGTTTTTCTTTCACATAATTGTTACGTTGTGTAAGGTCCATTTTAATAAATTCCTTGCAATGACATAAGGTATGTTTTTCACTACAAAGTGCACAGCTTTTACCCTTAACAACATTCACGGCATGATAAGATCGCTCTTTGATTGTGCGATCTTTATTTTGTACGGGTTGTATCATTTCCAGTGTTCTAAATTTTGATACCAAAAATCTTTTTAATTCTTCCCAAGATGGCACTTCTTCTGAATTTTCCTTATAAGCAACAGTTTCCCACTCTTTATGTGACTCCTGGTCCAACTTCTGAATCACCAGAAATATAATTAAAGGATCCCAGGAATCGGTGTTAATTTGCAAGTTTTTTAGGTTATTTATGCACTCTGTCGTAGTATCTAATAAAGTCTTCATACTGTTAGCTGTCTGTGTTGCGATTTTGTTTTGATTAAAAAGTCTTTTTAAAACAGAGAACACAATAACACGTTTGCTGCCATATCTGGTTTTTAACAATTGCCATGCTTGATTGTAATTGCTGTCCGTAACTTGAATGTGCCGTAATATTATTTCTGCTTCACCGGTAACACTAGACTTTAGGTAATGCAGTTTTTGAACGTCACTGATTGAAGTATTTTTATGCACAAGTGATATAAACATGTCCTGGTATGTGGGCCACTCTTCGTACTGTCCCGAAAAGGTTGGTAGTTGTATCCGAGGCAGTTTTACGATTGAGCATTGCTCTTGACCACTAATTATTGAAGAGTTTGCGGTTTCCATTGCTGTATGTTGCTGTTTGCTCAACATATCTGTCAAGTCTGCTTGTAGACAAAGGTACAGGTCTTCAATGACAAAATAGTCTTCATTGAGAAAGTAAGAAACTTCTCCACGCTTGTCTCTCGGAGTACACTGTGTCAACATCTCATGAGCTTGCTTAAAGGAAGTCCAATACTCTTCAATACACTTCACTCTAGCCCTATGTAACCGTCTGTAAGTCTCACTTTAGGGCATTTTTTTAAGTTCACTTGTGTTTTTGTATCAATTTTGCCACGTCTTCTAGTGTATTCAAATATTTTTGTTGTTCCGAAGTTAACGTAGCCATTATAACTTTCTATTACGTTATAAGTTTATAGTTATAAGTATCACTTCTTGTGCTATGAATCGCCAACCACACTATCCACACTTTGTTAAAAATCTAACTTCATAATATAAAAAAAACTGCACAGTTTTGCGTAAACAAGTCGTCTTATCTCTGGAATGCGGCTGCCTATTGTTCTCCGCTTGCTCGGACTCCGATTCACTAATGACCCACAGGTGTGCCAGTAGTAATTATCCGGCTCGATTTGCGACCATATGTTAACGACGTTAGGTTGATTTTGAGTTATAGATACTTAGGGAGAATTTTATAAATAAAATAACGCGACTGTTTGCTGGCTCTGTATTGAGGCAACTAAAACATGCAAAACGATCGGACAAAAGGTAAGTTTTGAATATTTTCCTTTAATTTTTATGCAATATGCAAAATACAATTACAACCCATGTTTAGTTAAAAACTGTTGCGTATAGCTACCTGTACAATTGTACATTCAATATGTTAAAGTTTCTCATTCGTTAGTTCATAAGCAGTGTCCAATAGATCTTTGTTTAAACCACACGTCGTTTCATTCAAAGTTACAACAATCAAACCTCGACCTTATCACCCAAACATATGGTCCATAATCGAGCCGGATACCAGTCCTCGCTGCCGACATCGCCGGCCGCCCGAGAACAAAGAGATCGCGATAAGATAAGACGACCCAAGTGTTCGAGTTGTTTAGTGCATACTATTTAATTATTAAAACTTATTCATTTCATTACGTTTGCTACGATTGGAGTTATTACATACTTACGGTGGCTATGGAAGTGCAACAAGCGTTGAATGTAGTGGAAAACCTTGCACATACTTTGAAGAAGACCGAGACTAATTTAAAGAAGTGCCCGAAGGCTAGATTAACCAAAAATTATGTTGAAGCCCGCATTAAGTGTGTTGAAGATTACTGGAGTGAATATAAACAAGCTTACGGAGAAATAATGCGAAGCGTAGCGAAGGAAAAGCGCGACAAAATACCTTACATAGTATATGAAGAATATTTTGAACATGAAGAGCTGTATTTAAGTTTGATGACAGACTTGAAGGATTTGTTGGTTTCTCAACCTGTTAACGTTAGTGGTTCGTTGCTTATACCTAGTGATACTCAACAAACACGAGTGGTTTTGCCGAAAATACAACTACCTACGTACAGTGGACAATATGAAGAGTGGTTATCGTTCCATGATTTATTTAATACACTTGTACATAAGAACGCGTCATTAAGTAATGTAGAAAAATTGCATTATTTAAAAACAAGTCTTAGTGGAGAAGCCGCATCGATATTAAAACATATACAAGTGACAGACTCGAACTACAAACAAGCATGGAACATTCTAAAAACAAGATATGGCAATAAACGTATAAATGTCGATGCAGTTATGAAAAGATTATTTTCTTTAAAAAAGATGAATGTGAGTAATTCCAGTTCTATCAAGAATTTACTAGACACAACATTTGAATGTTTACATCAATTTAAGAATATGAATGTGCAGACTGATAACTGGGATCCTGTGATAATATTCGTCATGGTGCAAAAATTAGACTGTGAAACCCACAAGGACTGGGAAGACTGTGTGAGCAGCAATTGTGAGGAACCTGACAGTCTCCCCTCTCTCGATACGTTTCGTAAAGGACCATGGGCAAAAATGTATGAAGCCTGGGCTCACCCACCAACAGAGATGAGACCACTTTGAATATACTTGTAAAGCACTAAATATAAAGATTTAAACTCATTTTTGCGAAGAATCCATGGGGTTATTTTGCTATAAATATTTTTCTCCGACCATAAATAAACTAAAATTCTGCAAAAAGTAGTGCTGTTATGGCATTGTAGGTTTTGTTATTGAACATCTTTAACTAGTTTTAATTCCAGGTTTAATGTATACATAAAAAATAAAACAGCTGCTAACAGTTAACATTATTTTTATTAACATTTCAATCAATATCAATAATAATGTCATCTAAATAGACGGGCGCCCGCGCAGGCGTCCGGGAGGTGTAAAAGGGATGCGCCTGCGCCCGTGTGATTTACAACACTCTCCAGTGTTGTAAATCACACGGGCGCAGGCGCATCTATTGTTTACCACTATTTAAGCATTTTAAGAATGAATATATTGTTTCAATAAGTTTTACGACTCCTAACAATTGTCTTTTTCTACAAAACCTATTTAGGTGCATATCTTTTTTCTGCAATGGAATTGAAGGTGGTGCCCATAGTAACAATTTTAGTACAAACAAAATCCTTCACAATGGCGTATGCTATAACTCTGTTGGATACTGAGCCCAATTTGACTCATGGTCCTTTCTGGAATGCCGATTTCGTACGTTAGAACTTACAGAACCAACAAAACAAAAGGCAAGTTCAGTTCATGTTCGAGAAAGGTCATTTCACGCAGCAACTAATGTGGAGAATAGTAAAATATGTCAAATGTGTAAAGAAAATCACACGCTTAGCCACTGTAAGGAGTTTGGAAAACAATCACCAACACAAAGAAGCGAGTTTATCAAAATCAACAAGTTGTGCTTCAACTGCCTTGCACCCGGACACTCTGTGAGGCATTGTCGCATACCAACAAGCTGTAGAATATGCAAAAGACGTCACCATTCACTTCTTCATGAAAATAAGGAAGATAGCACAGTAAAACCAACCACAATGGGCAACACTGAAAACAAAGAAACAAAACATCCCGAAGTGACACTACATACCAACATGGAGAAGATTGAAGAAACAGAGAAGGACACTACAATGGTGACATCACACGTTTCTACGAAACAAAGCACATCGTTGCTGGCAACTGCAATCGTAAAAGCGAGAAGTGAAGACAATTACACAACGATATTACGAGCTTTAATCGACCAAGGCTCACAAGCGAGCTTCATTAGCGATCGAGCGGCACAACAACTCATGGCCAAGCGATATCATATCAAAGGTACAGTTATAGGCGTGGGATCAACGAGAGAAGATATTAAACAAGTAGTTCAGATCAATGTAGAATCAAGATGTGAAAATTTCAACTTGGAAGTTAAAACATATGTTATGTCGAAGCCACTGACTACTAAAATACCATCCCGCACAATAAACACAAACTATTGGCCTCATCTTGAGGGACTAGTCCTGGCTGACCCCAACTACTGTCAGCCAGGGTCTATTGATCTGCTTCTGGGGGTCGACGTGTATGCACAAATTGTACAGAACCAGTTAATCAAAGGTCCGCCAGGGTCACCATGTGCACATAAAACAAACCTTGGCTGGATTTTATTTGGAAAGGTAGAAGATAGAATACAACAAACAGATTCGGTTCTTGTTATGCATCATCAAATCATAGGAGAAGACTTATTGAAAATGCTCTGGGAGATAGAACCAGATTTGAAGAGGACATACACAAAAGAAGAAAGTCAATGTGAACGTTTCTATGAAAATACAAACAAGAGAAACAGCAATGGACAATACGTTGTGAGTCTCCCATTTCGTACCAATGAACCAAAAGCAGCGGATGGGAACACGAGACCAATTGCAATGAATCGCTTGATTCAGCAAGAAAGAAGACTTCAAAAAGAACCTGAACTAAGAGAAGAATACGACAAGGTACTAGAAGAATATTTAACAATGGGACACATGGAGGAAGTGCCAAAAGATGAAGTAAACAACCGGTGTGTTTACCTACCACATCACGCCGTAGTTCGAAGAGATAAAGAGACCACGAAAATCAGAGTCGTATTTGATGCGTCATGCAAAGGAAATAATGGCATATCTTTGAACGACGAGCTCATGACTGGCCCGGTACTACAAGAAGACATGCGAAGTATAATAATGAGATGGCGCATGCATAAGGTGTGTTTCGCAAGTGACGTCATCAAAATGTACAGAATGGTACTCATAGATAAGAAGGATAGAGATTATCATAGAATATTGTGGCGTGGCAGCGTCAGACCCAACCTTGAGCCAAACGGCCAACCACCTGAAGTTAAGGACTACCGTTTGAAAACAGTTACGTTTGGTACAGCATCTGCACCTTATCTTGCCATAAAAACGTTAATTAAAGTAGCAGAAGATGAAGGTGAACAATATCCTGATGCTGTAAAAATTATTCGTGAAGACTTCTATGTTGATGATTTGACGTCAGGCTGCGATACAACAGAAGAAGCAATTCATGTTAGTAAGCAAATCATTACCATTCTGAAACGAGGAGGCTTTGAACTACAAAAATGGGCGTCTAATGATACCGAATTTCTTAAATCTATAGATGCCAACAAAGTCACTACAAAGGCTAACCTAGACCTGAAGCTAGACGGTACCATAAAGGCTCTTGGTCTGGCATGGAATCTTGGAAGAGACGAGTTTCATTACCAATTACAACTAGAACCTATATCATCAGATCATATAACAAAGAGAACTATTCTGTCAGATTTACAGAAATTGTTTGATCCACTAGGGTGGATATCACCTGTTATTGTAACAGCAAAAATTCTAGTACAAAGATTGTGGCTAGAAGGAGTTGGATGGGACCAAGAAATAAGCAAAGAAATGAAAGAAGAATAAAAGTTCATCAGAAAAGATTTAGAAAATGTCAATAAATTAAGAATCAGACGTTGGTTGAACACCATTAGCACTGAAAAGGAACGAATAACATTACATGGGTTCTGCGATGCGTCTGAAAAGGCATATGGAGCTGTGGTTTATTGTCGTGTACAACTGGACGAAGGTGACATAAAGATAAATCTCATCGCATCAAGAACAAAGGTAGCTTCTGTCAAGACCATTTCACTACCACGACTCGAACTGAGTGGAGCTACACTACTAGCTAAACTGCTAACCAAAGTGAGTCAAGCTATGAGAATTCCTTCACAAAACGTGTTCGCATGGACAGACTCAACTATAGTTTTAGCGTGGCTGTTGGGAGAACCAAACCGATGGAAGCCATTTGTCGCAAACCGAGTAGTAGAGATACTAGAAAACAAAAGCAGTAGCCAATGGTTCCATGTGCAGTCGGCACATAACCCAGCCGATATAGCGTCAAGAGGATCAACTTTATCAGAACTACAACAGAAAACATTATGGTGGAACGGCCCTGCTTGGCTTGTAGAGGAAAATATTGAGTTCACAAGACCGTCAAGGTCAACCACAGATTTAGAAAGGAAGAAACCCATACAGTCATACGTAAATGTAACAGAAGGAGAAGAGAAATTCCTAAAATTTGAAGAATATGATACACTTACTGAGATATTGAGAGTAATAGTACATTGTAAAAGAGTTCTAAATATGAAAAGAAATCCTAACAAACTGGGTCAAGAGATGAAAACAGAAGAACTGCAAAATGCTTTGGAAGTTTGCATAAAAAGAGTACAAGAAGAAGAATTTTCAGATGAAATTAGAAGAATAAAACAAAAAGGGAATGTAAAAACCACTAGCATTCTGAAGTCACTGAACCCATTCTTAGATGATCAAAATATCCTCAGGGTGGGCGGAAGGTTGAGAAACGCAGACGCCGATGAGAACCTAAAATATCCCGTGATACTGGGCAAGAAAAACAGCTTTGTATCACTAGTATTGGCTGATGCACACCTGAAAACAATGCATGGTGGAATACAAATGATGATTACTTACCTGATGAGTAAATACTGGATTGTTAGCTGCAAACGTCTGGTGAAGAAATACATACACGGATGTCTTACCTGCACGCGGCAACGAGCTGCTAGTCGACAACAAATAATGGGTGACTTACCTGAAGCTCGGGTAACTCCTTCGCGTCCGTTTGCTCGAAGTGGAGTGGATTTTGCTGGCCCTGTGTATGTATTAAATTTCAAAGGAAGAGGGGCAAAAACCCGCAAGGCATACATTTGCATCTTTGTTTGCATGGCGGTAAAGGCCATACATTTAGAGCTAGTAAGCGATCTGACGGCCGATGCATTCATTGCAGCTTTCAAACGTTTCGTGGCCAGAAGAGGAAGATGTAATGAGATTTGGAGCGATAACGGCACGAACTTTGTGGCATCCAACAAAGAATTATATAGAATGTGGAAGGAGGCGGGATTACAATTACCTGGCCCTATAGCTGATCAACTGGCAAATGAAGGAACGCAGTGGCACTTTACACCGCCATACAGCCCAAACTTTGGAGGACTTTGGGAAGCTGGCGTGAAGTCCGTTAAACAGCATCTACGGAAAATATTGACTATGAATTTGACGTTTGAAGAATTCACCACAGTGCTCACACAGATAGAAGCCTGCCTCAATTCTCACCCTTTAACGCCGATTAATACTGATGTGGACTTGATCGATGACATACAAATACTCACACCTGGACATTTCCTTGTCGGAGAAGCACTAATTACTGTACCTGACCGTGACTATACCACGGCCAACATGAATCAGCTGTCCAGATGGCAACATATCCAAAGACTGGTTCAAGGATTTTGGAAACGTTGGCAAACGGAATACTTGTCGCGCCTTAACCAAAGAACAAGGTGGCTGAAAAGAACAAAAGAGTTTGAGGTTGGCGACATTGTATTACTCAAAACTGTAAACATGCCTCCTAGCAAGTGGTCACTGGCACGCATAGCGGAAAAACACCCCGGGCAAGATGGAATAACTAGAGTATATACAGTACGTCACAATGGTAAACTGACACAGAGATCAATCTCAAACTTATGTGCGTTACCGATTAGTACTAAAGACTAAATTAATTAATTGCCTTTGTGTGTACACCCATGTATAAAAAAACTTTAGTTATATTTTGGTTTGTTATAATTGTTATAAAGTATAAAGTCATGTTCTAAATTACCTGTATTTTGATTCATTATTGTTTGTGTTTTATAGTAAATTGAGCAACAATAACTTATATTTTGTAGATACCTGTTCAAGTTGCATGCTTAAATTACTTGTTCCAGTATATTGGAAGGTAGCATGATGTTTTTAATATGTTAGAAAGGGCCTTCTAAGACCTTTCGGTGGGCGGTATGTTTAGTTAAAAACTGTTGCGTATAGCTACCTGTACAATTGTACATTCAATATGTTAAAGTTTCTCATTCGTTAGTTCATAAGCAGTGTCCAATAGATCTTTGTTTAAACCACACGTCGTTTCATTCAAAGTTACAACAATCAAACCTCGACCTTATCACCCAAACAACCCATAACAACAAAAAGTTTACATTTCACTTTTTTACAGGCGATGAAGGCCCATTCACTAATCCGCAACCAAGTACATCAGGAACTCAAAAACAAATTAATCATTATGAAGCTGCTATTGACCAGTCTAGTGACGATTCTGTTGCTAATCCTACCTACTCTCCAGACAGTCCTAGTTTGCTTACACAACATGAAGATGAGATGGCGTCTGTTTATGATGCATCAGTAGATGTACAGATAGCACCACAAAATGAAATACCTGAAAACATTGAAGATACGTCATTACAACAACAAAAAAAACCTGTGCCCTGTAGAAAAAGGAAGAAAGAAAACAAAATAAAAAGAAATTTTGGCCAATCCTATTCGACAGCTTCTGGAAAAACTACCTAATTGTCAAAATAAGTGTCGTCAAAAAATGAGTGATCAGCAACGAGCTTTAATTCACAAAGAGGTTTGGGATCTTGGGCCTTATGATTTAAGGGCAGCATTCATTTCATCTTTGCTTACCATTCGAGAGAAAAAAACCGAGCGTCGTCGGGTCGAAGATCCTATTCCTTGCTTACAAAAAAATAGACAGTGGACTTATATGTATCATTTTAACATAAATAGTGAAAAAATATACGTGTGTCAAGGTTGCTTTCTAAAAACCCTATCGATAAGTTGTAATTTTGTAAAACTAATCGGTTTGAAGAAACATGGCACCTCGAGTGGAATTATACCAACAGACAAACGTGGAAAGAATACTTACCAGAACAAAAAATTCAAGAGGTGATTAATCCTATCAATTCGTTTCCGCTATATGAAAGTCATTACTTATGATTTGACTATATCGAAAATGCTCTTTTTTCAGAATCACATGAAAATCCTGTGAGTGATAAGATATACCGCAAAGAATTTCATAAATTAAATTAAAGTTTAAAAAAACCAAAAGTGGAAACTTGTCACACATGCGACCTGTTTAAAATGAAATGAAATATTGATATGGACGATATCACAAAATTTGCCCTTGAAGAAGAACACGTCCGCCATCTGCTAGCCGCTGATATGGCGTACAAAGAGAAGCAGCGTGATAAAAATATCGCAATTACAAATAACAGAATCAAATGCCTGACTTTTGATCTACAGCAATGCTTGCCAACCCCAGCTCTACAAACATCTGTAGCTTTTATAAAACACAACTTTGGACCTTCAACCTTACAATACATGACAATGCAACTGCAATGTAAACGCACCATTTGTTGACATGAGGGTATTTCGGGTCGCGGTGCCAATCAAATAGCCTCTTGTTTGTTTGCATATTTACGAGAATAACCGGAAGAAATCTCAGAAGTGATTTTGTACTCTGACACTTGTGGAGGACAAAAGAAGAACACTCACGTGGCTGCAATGTTCACCTACTTGTTGACTGTAAAACCTTCAATGAAGTTAATACATCACAAGTTTATGATACCTGGTCATACACATATGGAGGTTGACTTAGACCAAAAAATTAAAAAAAAACCGAAATACAAATTTATCACCCACACGATTGGATGCAGTAAGATCGAGTAGCAAAAAAAAATTTGTTAGAGAAATGCGACAAAATGATTTCTTTGATTTCGCTAATTTATTGAAAGGTCCTTTAGTAGCCCGAAAAAAAAACGACGACGGAAATATTTTCAAGTGGCATGATGTGAAGTGGCCGAGTTATGACTCTGAGTACGACGTCATAAAGTACAAAACATTTCTTTTTAGAGATGAATCATTTAAAACTATTAATTTCAAACGGAACACGCAACGAAATAAGGAATTTAATTTGATGCAGATTACTGACAAGCCAGTACCAATAAGAGTGGAAAAAAAACGTGATATAATATCATTTTTGTCTAATAACAGAATGTTTCCATAATTTTTACTAGAATTTAGTAACCACTGACGATACCAAGGATGTTGCTCCAGATATACGAGATTCAGAAGAGAGTGACTGTTAGTTTTTGACTTTATTGCACGCATTATATTATAAAAATTTAATTATTAAACATAATTATTCATAGTTTTTTTTATCAAATATAAAATAAAATAAATAAGCCAAGTAATTATAGTACGATAATAAATACAATTCACAGTCGCAATTTCTTGATGTTCAAAGAAACTTAAGTCAGATATTTCAGTAAATAATTAATAAAGCCTAAATAGCCATACTCTGATTTGTAACTAGTTCATAATTGTGTAATAATAAATAATTAACACTTTGCGGGACACTGAACGAGACACAATAAAAGTTTTATTGTTATTACGTTTATAGGCGTTTAGTGTCCCGGAAAGTGTTAAAACAATAACCTTAGTACATTTTTTTCACACCAATCGAATTAAACAGTCTCCTGTAAAATTTTTGCATGCAAAAAGATTTGACTTAAGTCCTTATGGCTTCCGAGTCTAGTTTTATTTTGCAGCTGAATTTAGGATTACGCAGGGAGTTTAGCTTGAAGTTTGTAGTCGCAGATGTGACAAAGCCAATTATTGGGTATGATTTTCTTTCCAATTATAAACTATTAGTAGATTGCTACAACAATAGGTTGATTGATGGATTAACTAACCTTTTTGTTAGCGGAGCAGTTGCGAAGATGGAAATCCCCAGTGTCAAGGCCGTTACTGGTACTTCTCGGTACCATGAGTTGCTGCGAGAATTTCCGGGTATTTCACGTCCATCTGGTGCACCAAGGGAGGTATATCATTCTACCGTGCATTTTATTAATACGACGCCCAGACCACCCGTTTTCTGCAGGGCACGTCGTTTAGCCCCAGATCGTTTGAAGGTTAGAGTTTCAAGCTATGGTTAAGGAGGGGACAGCTCGTTGCTCCAGCGGACCTTGGGCATCTGCTTTATACCTGGTGCCAAAACACGACGACACTTGGAGACCCTGCGGTGATTACCGTGCAGTGGATGCAAGGACAGTGCCAGACAGATACCCCGTACGTCACATTGAAGATTTTTCACAGCATTTACATGGAAGCACTATTTTCTCAGTTGTAGACCTAGTTAAAGCATACCAACAGATTCCAGTTAATCCAGCAGATATAGAGAAGACAGCCATCACGACACCGTTTGGGTTGTTTGAATTTCCTTTTAAGTCATTTGGTCTGAGGAACGCTGCACAGATGTTCCAACGTTTTATAGATGGATTGGTACTTGATTTAGACTTCTATTTTCCATACATAAATGATCTCTTAATAGCTTCTAGAAGTACACAGGAGCATGAAGAGCATCTAAGGAAACTGTTCGCACGCCTCGAAGAGTATGGAGTGGTCATCAACGTAGCTAAGTGCAATTTTGGTCAGCAGCAGGTAACTTTCCTTGGTTATACTGTTTCAGCAAAAGGATGCGCCCGTTAGAGGAGAAGGTGAAGGTTATTCAGAACTACCCACCGCCCCAGACTATAAAATGCTTGAGAAGATTCTTAGGGATGCTCAGTTTTTACAGGCGTTTCTTGAAAAATGCAGCAGAGTTATAAGCCCCACTGAATGATTTATTGGCAGGCCCAGACATGAAAGGATCAAAACCAGTAAAGTGGACTTCCCAGTTGTTAGAGGTGTTAAGCGTTGTAAGCATAGCCTTTCAGATGTAGCGTTATTGGTTCACTCAGTTTCTGATGCGCAACTGGCATTAGCGGTAGATGCATCTAATGTTTCCTTAGGAGCTGTATTACAACAGAAGGTAGATAACATCTGGCAGCCCTTAGCTTTCTACTCCAAGAAGATGAGCCCCACGCAGCAGAAGTACAGCGCTTATGATCGCGAACTCCTAGCCATATACGAGGCTATCAAGGCTCGACATTTCACGGTTTACACCGATCAAAAGCCGTTCATAAGTGCATTTAAAAAGAAAGACCAACAAGGCTCACCAAGACAAATTAATCAACTGTATTTTATTTCTCAGTTTACAACTCACATCTAGCATGTTTCCGGGCAGGACAACTAGGTGGCCGATGCATTGTCTCGTATGTCTCAGTCACTGCGCCAGTGGACTTCACGAAGCTTGCCCTTGCGCAGCGTGACGATCCAGAGCTACTACAGCTACTGAAGGGTAACCATTCGTTGACACTGTAGTTAGCGCAAGTATCAAATTCTAACATACCTGTTTATTGTGATGTTTTTTTTTGTAAAATAAACCTTTCTTGACAGCTGCTTACAGACACCGTGTGTTCGAGACGTTGCACAGCCTAAGCCACCCTGGTGCAAAGGCATCCATCAAAATGGTCAGTGAACGTTTTGTTTGGCATTCCCTTAGGAAAGATGTTCGCGCTTGGGTTAGAGAGTGCATTCTTTGTCAAAAGTCGAAGGTAACAAGGCATACGACATCTCCTCTTGGTAAATTTGATATACCTGATGTTCGTTTCGCAGAGGTTAATATGGACCTAATTGGACCACTACCGATATCTTCCAGTTTTAAATACTGTCTTACTATTATTGACAGGTATACCAGATGGCCTGAGGTGATTCCACTTCCCGACCTGACAGCGGAGACTGTGACGAAGGCATTTGTGTTGGAGTGGATTGCTCGGTATGGTTGCCCGAAGAAGGTAATAACAGACCAAGGTAGACGATTTCAATCATACTTATTCCAAAATTTAGCAAAGACGTATGGAATCAAGTTGGCAAGGACAACAGCGTACCATCCAGCCTGCAACGGCATGATTGAGCATTTACATAGCACGCTCAAAGCTACTTTGATGTCACACGGTACGAAGGATTGGGTAAGTTCTCTTCAAGTAGTACTTTTAGGATTACGGACAGCGTGCAAAGAGGATTTGCAATGCTCACCAGCAGAATTGGTGTTTGGAGAACAGTTACGAGTCCCCGGTGAGTTCTTCACCGCAACAAACGACAAGGTAGATTACCCAGATTGTGTCAGTATTTTACGACAAAGAATATCCGATCTACGCCCGTGTCCAGCATCGGACCATTCGCAGCATAGGGTTTTCGAGCACAAGGATTTACGTATCACTACGCCTGTGTTCTTGCGTCAAGATCTGCTTCGTGGATCGCTAGAACCACCTTACAGTGGCCCTTATAAGGTCGTTTCAAGAAGTCCAAAGACGTTCGACATAGTGCTCAATAACAAAACCGTCAAGGTCTCAATTGACAGAGTAAAACCAGCATATGCATGGCGTGATAACGTTGAAACACAAGGTGCGCGACCAATGCGTACTACTCGTTCGGGACGCAAAGTAAAGTTCCCTGAACGGTACAAATAGAGGGGCCCTATTATTCGTGGGTGTGGTGTCAAGTGAATAAGACCCATATTAATAATAAATATTGTTCATAGTGCTAACTGCCTACCTACTTACTTCTTGATGGCGTGAAGGTGCTCGCGCGCAGGAGGTGCATACTGCCTACCTCAACCCTGACGCCGCGAACCGCGCCTCCTCCGCAGCCCTCTCAAGACGCATTCGGCGGCGACCACCGAAAAGTCAGCCGGAAGCCCTCGACGCAAACCCTCGTCGCTTTGGCTCGCTACCGCTTAATTAATTTAGTCCGCGTAATTCCATTTTTCTACATCGCTGTTCTATCGTAACTTATTCTATAATTGTTTAAAGTCGTTTCCTCTTCGTCTTAACTTCTGTCTATCATTGTATCTCATTTCATCTTCGCCTTATTTTTATACTTTCATTTCTTGCTGTTTATCGTGCCTCTTATTTACACGCTGATTAATGATCCCACAAGTATTGAGAATTATTAACACTTGCTCATGTTCCAATGAAATTCTATCAGCTAAAGTTACACAATGAATCTGCTGAGTAAAATGCACATTAATAATATTAATTACTAATTCTACTAATAACTACTAATAAACTAATTTTTCTTACCACGATCTCATTTACCTTTCCTATCGTATCCGTGTTCCGAAGCGTAAGTTGGAGTATTTGTATCTCCGTAACTACAAAGGCATAGACCTGGAGGCTTTGAAGCGTGATGCTGGCGATCTCGACTGGACCCTTCTGGTTGAGAACGATGACATCGATGATAAGGTGAATTGTTTTAACGCAACTGTTCTTAACTTATATAATCAGCATGCTCCTATCAGACGTGTCAAAATTCGACATAACCCTGCACCATGGATAACGCTACAAATTAAAGAGCTTATGGCCCGCAGGGATAAAGCTAAGAGCAGATAAGCGCAGACCTTCAGAGCTGAATCTCTCTTACTACAAATTCTTACAGTCACTAATCGCTGCAGTCATCTGTGTCAAGATGCTAAGAGACGCTATTTCCACGATCAACTCAATAACCGCAGTTCCTCCGATGTATGGAAATTTCTAAAATCTGTAGGCATAGGCAAGTCACCTACCAACCAGTACAAGGATGTGAACCTCAATGTTCTAAATGAGCATTTCTCTCTCCTTCCCTTTTCTCTTGATCCGTCTGTCAAAGCTGCGACACTAGAGTCTAGCTAGTTTGCCGTTACCACAATGTTCACACTTTAAACTTAGCGATGTTACCGAGGATGACGTTAAGAAATCTATACTTGCTATTACTTCCTCAGCAGTCGGTAATGATAAGTTGTGCTCAAGAATGATAACTCTTATCCTTCCCTCGTTACTTCCTGTCCTCACTCACATCTTCAACCACTCTTTTTCTTCTTGCTCATTTCCGTCAGTTTGGAAAAAGGCTCACATAATACCGTTACTTAAAACTAACAATCCTACTTTATTAACTCACTTTAGACCTATTTCTATTCTCCCATTTCTCTCTAATGTTCTCGAGCACATGGTTCATAGACAATTATCTTTTTTCTTGGCGTCAAACTCGATAATTACCCCTTTTCAATCCGGTTTTCGCTCGGGACACAGTACTGTAACCGCGCTTTTGAAAGTAACTGACGACATCCGCTGGGCAATGGAGAATAAGTCCCTTACTGTTCTTGTATTGCTTGACTTTAGTAGCGCCTTCAACTCAGTGGATTTCGACATTTTACTAGGTATCCTCAAATCAATCAATTTCTCTTCTTCCGGTTTAGCTTGGTTCAGTTCTTATCTTCGGGGACGCTCTCAGTGTGTTCGCCTGGAGGAGTCCTTCTCTGATTGGTGCAGCCTCACTGAGGGTGTTCCTCAGGGTAGCGTTCTTTCTCCTCTACTTTTTTCAATTTTCATCAACTTTGTTACCAGAGTAATCTCCTCTAGTTATCATCTCTACGCAGATGACTTGCAGCTCTACCGACATTTCACTGTAACTGACGCGGGTTCAACTATTGCTGCTATGAACCATGACCTGGCTTCCATCAGCGTTTGGGCTAAGTCGTTTGGTTTGCAATTTAATCCAAGTAAATCCCAGGCTATGATTATAGGCAGCAGATTCGTTCGCAATGCGGTTGATGGCGCATCTCTGATGCCTTTACATCTCGATGGTGTTCACATTGACTATACCGAAACCGCCAAAGATTTAGGGGTCATTATTGATTCCAATCTTTCGTGGCGTGCTCAGGTCAATGAGGTCAGTCGAAAGGTACATTTCTCCTTTCATTCGTTGAAAGGCCTCCAAGGTCTCCTGCCCCTGAAGACTAAAATTTCTTTGGCACAAACACTTATTCAGCCGATCATAGATAATGCCGACTCCTGCTACCTGGATGCTACTGAGGAGCTATTAAACAAGCTTGAGCACTTGCAAAACTTGTGTTTTCGGACTTAGAAAATATGACCATGTTTCCCATCTTCGCAAGGAACTCAAGTGGCTCCCAATCCGCCTTCGCAGGAACACTCGGATCTTATGTCTCCTCTTTAACGTCTTACACAACCCGTCTTATCCTTCCTACCTGCGTGAGCGTTTTTCTTATGCTAGGGCTAGCGACGCACCGTGTCGATCACACCTTAGATCTCTCCTTAAATCTCATCCTCATAAAACAAGCCCTATTCCTATTCTTTCTCTGTCCATGCAGTAAGGTTGTGGAACTCACTACCGCCTAGCATTCGTGACTTAAAAACTGTTTCACAATTCAAATATCGAGTAAAAGAGCATTACCTTTCCTCTCAACCGTGAGTATTTATATACCTATAGTATGTATGTTTATATATTTAAGCTCTATGTATTTATTTAAGTATATGTTAATTTATTACGTTATACGTGTAGGTTTATTTCAATATTTTAGTTTAAGACTTCGCATATTTATAATTTTTTTCTCTTCTTGTTCTCACACACTATTGTCTACATTTCTTTCTCATTTCTCCTGTCGCAGGTCTGCTGGAAGAAATTTCTTAAGAAATAAGCAGTACCTTTGTACTCATAATTATGATTATGCCTTATCTGTATCTATTTTTATGTGTGTACATAAATAATAAAATAAATAAATTAATTAATAACGGAGAGGATGACCGTCACTGTCTATCACTTCTTGAAGTCGACTTTTCATGCCCGAAACCATATTGAAGCATGCAGCACTATTTCGCATTTGTTCCCAAGTTTTGTTTACCTCTTTATCCAAATTATTTTTTGACTTTATTTCACTGGAGTCCCAGTTCAAAACCATCCGATCGCACAAGTTTTCTATAGGATTAGGTCCAGCCACTCAACCACTGTTATGTCTTCTTGGGCCTTCAGCCAGTCTTGCACAATTCGGGACCGATGCACCAAAGAATTATCCTGAACCAGGTAAATTTGGCCCTCTGTATATGCGACCCGCACTGATGGCAGCATTACGTCCTTCAACACTTCAAGGTATCGCTCACTGTTCATGCGGCCGCCTATTTCCACAAGCTCGCCTGGGCCTGTGCGCCAGTCATCTTTTTAAAATCTGTTGCAATATGTAATCCAAGTAAATTTCAACAAAAATAGCTAGAAATAAACATAATTTCAATATGAATGTTATTTACCTAGTATTAATCACCCGCTTGTTATCAAATCTAATAATTTTTAGTTTTAAATCTCTGCCCATGACTTCTCCATAAATTTTTTCGTCCATCTTTATCTGACTTAAAGTACTTTTTGTCGGTAAATATAACAATTTCGTTTTCCTAGTCGAAATTTAAATAACGAGTAGCAGAATTTACTTAAAATTAAGCTTACTTACGATCACCGCACCAAAAGATTGGTGCGGTGATCGTAAGTAAGCTTAATTTTTCTGGCTGGTTTATAATTATGGATGTTTGCAGCGTGTAGATGTCGCCGAACAGTACTAAGCGACACTCCAAAAGTTTCAGCACTTGAACGTATAGTTTTGAAGGATTCCACCGAGTGAACTTCCTCAATGTTACAGTGTCGCTCCGATTCATTAGTGTAAGCAATTGGGCGAGGGCCTTGGCGATCACATTTTGCTTCACCCGTCGCTTGATACCTTTGTATCCACTTACGAACTGTATACCTCTGTAATAAAATAATAATAAATTAGAAATACATAAAAAACAACTTGTTAGTAATAGTGCAATATGATTGCAACAATTAATATATGTGTTTAACTTAAATCTTACCGTTATGCCCATATCTCGTGCTATTTTCTTTATGCTTTGTTCCTGTTCAGAGAGAACAACAATTTTAGCCTTCAAAAAAGTTGTTAATCGCACCACTAGTGCACATACTAGTATCGGTTATTAAAATCAACTGTTCAAAAACTTAATAAATCGGATAATATTTTGACGAATATATTACACACAAGCGGATCGGCACGAAAACGAAAAGATTTGTAAGGTAATTTTAGTTTTATACCTTCAATCACAGTTTTGTAAATAAGGCGAAGAAGTATTCTAAATTCAACCTTAACTCGCAGTTCATAAGCAGTAAAGTTTCTGAAGTAAAATTACGGTAGTGCAACAATCGGAATCAAGCACATTTTACTCGTCACTGTGTGTCATTTATTCTAAATTAGTAACGAAATATTATATTTACTTTAAAATCGGCATACGGTTTGGGCCACTTAGAAACACATTAAATCTCAATTTTATGGTCTGACAGCTTGACACGTTACCCTAATAATTATCAAAATCCTATTTCTTTAAAATTTTAAACAGTATTAAACTTCTTAAGTCTTGTGGTTCTCAAAGTTATAGTGGGATCAAGCATGCTCTTACATGAATATAATGAAAGTAAGGTAACTAACAAACATAAATCTAGAGTCATGCTTGATACTTAAAACAACAATTACTTATGAGCCATTCTAAAGGCATGCAAATAGCCAATGCTTCCATTGATGTGACTATTTATTATCCTATAGCTGTAGTTATACTGTTGGATTGATTGTTTTGTTATTCAAGCAGATGGCTAAAATACTTTAATAGGTTTTGTGCTAGAAACATAATAGTATATTTTATAATACAATATAATATATAAATTTAACTTTTGAATCTTCCGTCTCGAAAAGTTGATATTCTCTGTTCCGAGGCAACGGACATTATTACTGCCACATCTGGTTCGCATAAAACCTACTCTGGTAATTTAAGCGGACCCTTTTAAAACAATTGAGAATTTGTACACAAAAACAGCCATAAACATAGGTTTATGGCTGCAGAATAGTCTGCAAAACTGTGGGAAGTTGGCTGTTTTAAGAATGTAGGGAACGGAGGAGAGATATTGTAAGACAAGAGAGGCACTTGGTTTTAGACCATGGTAGGGTGCGGACGTAATATCTTAGGCGAGTTATATAAGCAGAATTTGTGAATACCATAGAGGCTATGTCCAGTGGCTGTCCTAAGACAGCTAATATTATTTATTAAGTTAAATATATAGTTGGGTTGAAGCCCGGATTAGACTAATGTAATACTTAACATAGTATGTGGGTGTGTTTGTTGGTGCGACTGGGTGAGTATTTCATTATAATAATTATCCTAGGCTGGTGATGTACGCCGTGGTCGCTGAGCCGTACTTTGTCCCACCCAGGGATGACTGGGTGGAGGACCTGAGCGGCTCAGTGGCCCTAATTTCGTCGGCCGCCGCCGGTACCCCGTCCCTCGAGGCTGTTAAGAGAGGACGGGGTTGCGTTGACGGTTCGGGGAGATTGTCGTGGTAGGCGCATACTTCTCCCCGAACCGAACTCTCGCCAAGCTCCACAACTCCCTTGCGGAGTTGAGAGTATGGGGACTTCAATGCCAAGAATGTGGCTTGGGGTTCCCGGTATACGGACACACGGGGCAGGATGGTGGAAGACTGGGCGCTGGAGACAGGCCTGGTCGTCCTTAATCGGGGTTCTGTCCCCACGTGTGTGCGGATGCGGGGTGAATCAGTGGTGGACATCTCGTTCGCTAGCCCGCTCTGTCGCCGCGTGTCATTGACTGGCGCGTCATGGAGGGGGTGGAGACGTATTCCGATCACCGGTACATCCGGTTTGACGTCTCCGCCCAGACCTCGAGCGCGCCGGTCCGACAGGCCCCGAGTGGTCCGCGGTGGGCGCTGAAGCAGCTGGACCGGGAGCTCCTCCTGGAAGCCTCGTTCGTGCAGGCCTGGGTGTCATCACCGGATAGGCCTGCCGACATCAATGACGAGGCGGAGTGGTTCCGGGAGGCCATGTCCGAGATATGTGACGTGGCAATGTCCCGGGTCCAGCCCGGACGTGCTTCGCGCCAGGTGTACTGGTGGTCGCGTCAGCTGACGACACTGCGCAATGCGTGCGTTACTGCGCGACGCCGGTACACTAGGCACCGCAGGCTCCGTATTCGACCTCCGGATACGGAAGCCATTCAGGCGGAGCTGTACGAGGGGTACAGAGCGGCGAAGACCGCCCTCCAAGCGGAAATCCTGCGGGCCAGGGCACTGGCCCGCGAGGAGTCGCTGGAGACTCTGAACAGAGACCCGTGGGGACGCCCATATAAAATGGTGCGGGAGAAACTCCGCCCATGGGCTCCCCCGCTGACGCAGAGTCTCCGGCCACAGCTTGTGGGGGACGTGGTGAGCGCTCTGTTCCCTTTGAGAGGGGAACACGCCTCCCCGCCCATGGCTCCGCCTACTGCGGTGCCTGTTGCGGACCACACCGCCGACGACGACGACGATGCTCTGGAGGTGACCGAGGTAGAGATGAGGGTGGAGGTACGTCGGCTGAATGCCAGAAATACCGCCCCAGGACCCGACGGCTTACCTGGGTAAGCCTGGGTCCTGGCCTCAGAGGCTCTCGGGCCTCGACTAAGGGGGCTCCTAAGCGCATGCTTGGAGAGGGACCAGTTCCCGCTTCGTTGAAAGACGGGGAAATTGGTCCTCATCAAGAAGCCGGGGCGCCCTGCGGACTCTCCGTCCGCTTACCGGCCCATAGTGCTGCTCGACGAGGTGGGCAAGCTCTTTGAAAGAGTCATTGCAGACCGCCTCGTCGGGCGGCTGGTGCGCGTGGGGCCGGATTTGGCGGAGAGCCAGTTTGGTTTCCGCAGGGGGCGCTCCACGGTGGACGCCATCATGCGCGTGCGAGCCCTCACGACGGGGGATGCGGTGGCTCGGGGTGGGGTCGTCTTGGCGGTGTCTCAGACATCGCCAACGCCTTCAATACCCTGCCCTGGAGTTGCATCAGGGAGGCACTCCGGTATCACCGGATGCCGACCTACCTCTGTCGTGTGGTCGAGGCCTATCTGGCAGACAGGGCCATCATCTACCCCGGTCACCAGGGAGAGTGGAACCGGCGAGAGATGTCGTGCGGTGTCCCACAGGGATCGATCCTGGGGCCGCATCTGTGGGACATCGGATACGACTGGGTGCTGCGCGCCGACCTCCCCAGTGGCGTCAGCGTCGTCTGTTATGCTGACGATACGTTGGTCCTGGCACAGGGGAGGTCGCACCAGGCGGCGGTCGAACTAGCGACACACGGGGTTGCGACAATCGTGGCCAGAATCCGGCAGTTGGGACTCGAGGTGGCCTTGCACAAGTCTGAGGCCATGTGTTTTCATGGTCCTCGGAACGCGCCACCGTCGGGTTCCCAAATAACGGTAGGAGGGGTTCACATCGGCGTCTAGTCGACGATGAAGTACCTGGGACTCGTCCTCGACAGTCGGTGGAACTTCGTGGAGCATTTCCGACGTTTGGCTCCCAGACTGGACCGGGCCGGGGCTGCCTTGAAGCGGCTCCTGCCCAATCTAGGGGGTCCAAACGCCTCCTGCCAGAGGCTATACGCGGGGATCGTGCGGTCCATGGCCCTGTACGGGGCACCGGTGTGGGCGCGTTCGTTGAGGCGGTGGCCTGCCCGCCGGTTGAACGCGTCCCAGAGGGTCATGGCCACCCGGCTGGTCCGGGGATACCGCACGGTCTCCGGTGAGGCGGCGAGCCTCCTTGCCGGATTGCCACCATGGGATCTGGAGGCAAAAGTCCTCGCGCATATTTGGGAGTGGCGCGGGGAGGCGAAACGCCGGGGCTTGACTCCGATGCCGCGAGAAATCGCGGCACAGCGGACAGAGCTCCGACGGGATCTCATGGCGGCATGGAGAGTGCGATTGTCGCAACCCAGTGCTGGGCACGCCACTATTGCGGCGATAAGTCCCCTCTTTGAGGAGTGGCTGGAGAGGCGCCACGGCGTCCTCACCTTCCGCCTGACGCAGGTCCTCACCGGACACGGCTGTTTCGGTAGGTACCTGTTTCGGATAAGGCGGGAGGAAACGCCCGGGTGTCATCACTGCGTGGATCGCCCGGAGGACACGGTGGAGCATACGGTGGAGGTATGCCCGTCTTGGGCAGAGCACCGCCGTGTCCTCGTGGAGGCGATCGGTGGCGGGGATCTCTCGCGTCCGGCCCTGGTCCAGGCCATGGTACGGAGCGAGAGGGCATGGGAGGCCGACACCTCCTTCTGCGAAGCAGTAATGCTCGCGAAGGAGGAGGCGGAGCGCGTGAGGGAGAGGCAAATTTCGCGCCCTCACGGGTAGCCGCCGCAGGAGGAGACGCCCTGGGCGTCGGGAATCGGTTGCCGATTCCCGGCCACCGTAGGCGCGGGCTTGCGGACGGTGAGCAATGGGTAGCTCGCCGTCCGGTAAGGAACAAGCCCGGGTCGACGGCGCGTTGTTTTCCACGCGCGCCTCAAAGAGATGTCAGCGAATGAAGGGGTCCGATGAGACCATTGCCTGCCGGGGTTGCGGGAAAGTCCGAAAGGGATACCGTGGCCCCCTGGCATTGCACAGGCAAGAGAAGGAACACGGGTGGGTTTTAGTCAGTAAGAGTCTGACACGCCCTCCCGCTCCACCCAGAGTGGGAGGAGTCATTTGATGATTTCCCACCCAAAAAAAAAAAAGGCTGGTGATGTAATTAAAGTTCTTGTAACTAAACAGACAGAGACGTGTTGCTGGGGAGTTTGTTGCGCCACTTCTTCTTCCCAGCTCAAACACTAGGAAGTGGTGAAGGGAGTGCACTTTGGGGCTGTCTATAGGCCTTCAAGAGAGTTGATCCACAACTCTATTAATTAATGATTCTCGAATCATGATTCTCTACTCTATTACCTAGTAGGTAACTTAATCTTGAATTTTGCATTATGTGTCTCAGACCAATAATATGGGCTTTAAGAGAGATTATCCAAAACTCTATTAAATGAATCTTGAATTTGATTCTCAACTCTATTAGCTAGTAATTCTTGAATCTTGTATTCTTTATACGTTCATGTCAGTCTGACTGAATTATTGGTCTGAGCCAATAATTCGGTCAGACTGACATGAACACGTGTCTTGCAGATATGCTTGTTATGCGAAGGGTGAACTTCCAGGGGTTTGGGTGACCACATCTGTCTTATATTCAGTCCAAGGACTGATAGGGACCATATCTCCTAAAGAGCATGATGCCGACGCAATGCCACTGGAACTAGCCGCTCTGTTGCTTGTACAAGGACGGTCGCACAGTTGCCGAGTATTTGGTCAGTACCAAATACTTGTTACGCTAACGTAAGGGTTACTCACAGGTTTATATAATAATATACTTTACATTCCACTATTATTTATTAGCTTTCTAAAACCACATCCAATATATTTTTATAACTATGAGTTCCCGTCTTATTAACAATCTCTTTCGATCCTTTCCTGGCCTTATTAATAGGACAAGGTATCGGACTTCTTATTTGGGAATTCATTTCTTATATCGGTGGGAGAGTGACAAGTCCGGAAAAGAGCTCTACAGGGCCGTACAGGGTGGAGTGCGCCCCTTCCCCCTAAGGGGGAACCGACCCAAACACTCATATTAACATAATTAGGAAAAACTAAAGTTTTATCAGCCTAGGGTAATTTAGGTACTGTCACATATTCAACCAAACAAGAAATCTATGCTAATTTCAACCTTATCTTTTAGTTAATTGAGGAGTTACATGAAATTCAAAATTTAAACCTTAATATCTAGAAGATTAGACCGTTATCAACCTTGTTCGATAAAAGGAGTAATGCTATTCGAGTTTTCGTTGTGATTGATAACATAGGTAATAGCCTAGAGGTATAACGCACGGTCTCTCTAAATGATCGACTGGCGTTTGATGATGCAGGTTCGTATCCTCAACCGTACGTGAAGTGTCTTTTTGTAAGTTATTCTTGCTATTATAGTTCGGCCAGAAGCCGAAAAATTACCATATTATTAAAAACATGCAAATAATATTTGAGTGGGATCAGATGCTTGGGCAGAGATGGTGGAGGGTGCGGCGGGGGAAGGAAGCTGCTCGGGGGCAGAGTCACGTGACGCGCCCGCCTTAAAGATTATCGCCCGCCCCGTCGCTCGGGCGATAATCTTTAAGTATTGGGGTACCTTTACTATGACGACTGAGAAGATACGAGATAAAAATGCTGAAACAATCAACAAGCTCGAGAGGCAACTTCAAGATATCAAACTGAGTTCGAGGTCATCTGCTGTGTGTAGAAATGTCCCGAACAAAGAAAACAAATCAGTCGAGGAGATGATCAATATTGTGTCTCAGATCGGGAAAGGTATCGACTTTTAAGTATAAGCGTCCGAAATACGTGATATATATCGTATACGCGTTTACCAGCCAAACCTGGGACGAACAAAACTATTGTGACCGAGTTTTCATCTGTGCACACTAAAACCAACTACCTGTCGGCAGCTCGCAACTTCAACAAAAGCCAAAAATTAGAAGACAAATTGAATACAAAAGTAGTTGGCATATGCGGCGATAAGAAACCGTTATGTCGACGAATATCTTCCCGGATCAATGAAGAAATTATTGCTGCAGTCTCGAGTCTTTGCCAAATCTAATGCTATGAGCCTCTATAAATAAACTCGCTTATAATATGGCCACGCACTCACCCGTAAACACTGAAGATTGTACAGGGCATTTGAATTTTAAAACTATTCTGGAGTTATGGTAGTATACCGCAGCAACAGTGCAACTTGCATCTGATAATTTAGAGGCGTCCGTGAAAAATCTTTCAAAATTGTACCAACGCTCACTTACCACCGCTTTGAAGATAGAGTCCGCCGAAGGAGACTTTTTCGATATACCAACATTATAGAAAATGAATGCTTAAACGCCCTCAAAAATATAAATATTGACATTTCTTCTTGGGATATTATTGTAATTTATATTGTTGGTTTAAAACTTGATACTGAATCTAGGAAACTATGGAAAGTTCAAATCTGTAAATCCAATGGTGAACTTCCTAAAGTAAGTGAATTGAACAATTTCTTAGAGCAGCAATTCAGGTCTCAATTTGAATTTTTAGATAATAAGGTTATTAACAAGTCAATGAATAGTACTCGCACTACTAAGGTTATGCATGTCACTTCAAACCCAACATGTGAGTTTTGTTCTGAAAGTCATAAACTGATTCATCGCAAAAAGTTTGCAAGGGAAGATGTTGAAGCACGTCGTAACTTTGTCCAAACCACTAAGTGTACGAACTGAGTGAAAAAGCGTTCGGCGGAGCGTTCAGCGTTGCGTGCAAGCGGCGAAGGCAACCGCTCGGCCGCCACTCAGGACACCCACGTATATTATTATTGCATCTGATTGACACAAACGCCGCACGCCCCGCCTCGCTGGACGCTCGATTTAAGCGGGCACTCAGGCCTTACACTAAGTTGTGCTTCAACTGTCTCCGTTGAGGTGACCCCGGCGACGACGACAAATGTGATCGATAGAATGATAATTTGATCGCTGCTGACCTGCTTCTCTTCTAAATTCTTCTATGTATATTGACCTGCTGTAGATTGGCCTGCTTCTCTTCTAAATTCTTCTATACAGCTAGAGTTGTCGAATCGATTGCGATTGGGTTGCTACAACCAAGCTGAGAATATGAACGATGCAGAGCCCGCTAGTTACCAACCAAAATGGCTGCGACCCGGTCTAAGAAAATTCTTTGCCAAACCTCGTGACTGTCTTCTTCCGCTGCACCGCTATTCTCCGCGAAGGACCAATGTGCAGCGGTGTATTGAGTGGTGATTGCTGATGAGTTGCTGGTAGCGTGATACCGAAGAAAAATAAATACAAAATTCAGACGAATAGTTTTCACGTCTATAATGGACCAGAGTCACAATAGGAAGGGGAGTGTTGCCACAGATATTACATTAGTTACATGTTGGTGTTACAATATACTTATTACTAAAATACCCAACAATCTGTGTGCCATCCCAATCCGTTCAGCCGTTTTAGCGTGAAAGCGTAACAAACAAACAAACTTAATTTGGCATTTATAATAAATAGTTTGGTGGACGTTCACATTAGTATAAATAACAAAAGATATTTTGTCGTTCCTTACGTAAGTATGACTGCTTGCTTTCCATAGAAGTGTATAGAGTACAATAGGACATGACGCTCTTCTAGAGGTCCAATGTGTAGAGGGCTTAATCAAAGTCGGCTACTAGTGCCATTTTTCCCTTCACTATCCATTATTGGATCCGCCATCTTTAAATATCATATACGTGTTGTATTATTGTTATCAGGCATTTAATTTAAATATTATCGTATTATACTTGCGTAAAATTGAAATGAAAAATACCTACTCGGGCCGCCAAATTCGGTTGCTGTTAGGGCTTCTAATAGGGCGTTTTTGTCGTTGATTCCCGTAATGTTTTTGTAAGACAGCATGCGTTTTTATTGTATTTATCGATTTTTAAATATCTTCAAAATATATAATGTTAATTTGTATTAAAAAAAAAGGTTCCGAATATAAACTGTGATCCAAAGTTTAAGAGGTAGTTTTTTACGGCCAAATTAAGGCATTTTTCAAGTGGTTGGGTTGGGTATCCGATAGATTCTAGATAAACATTTGTAGCAGCCGAAACTCCGTCTGTGATAAGCATGTTAAACCAAACAATAGATTAAAATAGTAACCCAAGCCATGAGAGCAATGGGTCATGATAATGTAAACATGTGTGATAAGAAAAAAAATTAAAGGGAGGTGTGTTCTTTTTATTTATTATTGTGA
Organism: Xanthia togata; assembly: GCA_963853775.1. NCBI lineage: Eukaryota > Metazoa > Arthropoda > Insecta > Lepidoptera > Noctuidae > Xanthia > Xanthia togata. The sequence continues at coordinate 18,137,406 of OY970809.1, forward strand.
AATTATGTATATTTATGAAGATAAAATAAATACTTTTTGAATTATTGGTTCTATTTTGTATTTAGAACGACTCTTGTACAAAAAAAACCTAGAATAAACTAGAATTGATATCTTATTAGAAAACAAAACTAAACTAATTCATACATAATCTGTTAGCTAATTTAATAACGATTCCAAAAAAATAACTTAAAGAGAGCTACCTATCGTAACTTTAGAGATATCGTCGTTTTAATCAGTCGGGTGCCCCGGGACCCCGAGACCCCTTGGACCCCAGTAACAGATGCCCCCATTTTGCCAAAATGGCCGACACAGCTGATGGGAGACTGTTCTCTCGTTGGTTTACTGCATAATAAAATCTTTGGTTTACTGTCACAGGGTCCGATTATATGGATCCACTTGCTTTAAAAAAACGTGTTTCACGCGAAACCCAATATTTAAAAAATATGCTGTTATTACCTTTTATTTTAATTTGACCGAGATCTATCTTTTGCGGCTATTTTTACGAATGTACGTGAAGTCTAAGTGCGACACCCAAATAACATGGAGTGCTGCCTCTCTTCTTTAAATAAAGCAAGTAAGTACAGGACTTTATTATTTTCGTGATCTTAGAGTTTTTACAAATATTGTGGAAAATGTGTTTGTGTTTAAATAATGTGGTCAGTTTTCTATTGCAAATCCCTTTATTTCTAAGCTGTAGCTTGCAGTTCAGAAGTGGGCTCGTAAGAGAATTTTCATAATTTTCTTTCTTTTACGTCCACAACAATCAGATTTTTGTAATGAATGGTTAAACATAATCGTTACTAATATGATTTGAAGGATTTATACGGATTAAAAACAGGCATACTTTATTTTCTTTTCTAACTACCTATGTATGTGTGGAGGAGCTCGTGGCTAAGTAATAACTGCCGGCACGGGTCGATCCGTCAGGTTAAGCTACGCTTGCCGGGGTTGGTCTGTGGATGGGTGACCATCTTTACGTACCGAGACTCCTCCGTGCCTCGGAAAGCACGTTAAGCTGTTAGTCCCGGCTGTCATTCGTAGATCTTTGACAGTCGTTACGGGTCGTCAGAAGCCCGAAAGTCTGACAACCAGTCTTACCAAGAGGTATCGTATCACCCAATTACTGGGTTGTGGAGGTCAGATAGGCAGTCGCTCCATATAAAATACTGATATTCAGCTGCATCCGGTTAGACTGGAAGCTGACCCCAACGTAGTTGGGAAAAGGCTAGGCAGTTGATGAACTACCTATGTACATCGTTAACTTTTGATAATGGAATGTTACACTTCCTTTCCTTGACAAATAATTTTATTTTTTCCTATAACTGTCACTATAATTCGAGAAACTTAGTTCTGAAAAAACAACTTCAATATGAAAGCTTTATCAAAATTTAACAGTTAGTGAACGCGTTGATCTAAAAATATGGATAATTAGTACTAATTATCATGCTGAACAGATTTGAGAAGTGATAAGGACGAAATAAATGACAAATATGTTGATGACTAGAGGTTGCTTAAACTTGGTCCTGTTTTACGTAATAAATGTATTTACCACTGTTTGGTGATTGGTTTGAATGAAGCATCACATTGTAAAATTGATCTAGTAAGTTTATTTTAAAATAATAACATTATAGCGGCTGATTTGATATAATTATAATAATAATAAAGTTTATTTATCAAAAAGTAACAATACAATGTGACATATTCGGTGAACCACCAACTAAGCGTCGCTTGTATCTTCTGGCTCTGGAGTGCAAGTTTTTCAGTTATAAAAGTTACAGTACAGTTTGAGAATGTTAGATAATAATTACACATTTACCATAAACAAAAGATGAGTGAAAATAAAATAAAATAAAACATTCGTGCGAATCTGAACACAACATAAAATAGCAAGTGTTAACGTTGGGCTTGCGCTGTGGTGTGTGGTGTGGTGTGTATGTATATGTGTGTGATTAGGTGTATGTAGGTGCTATATCAAGGCTTCAGTGTCATCGTATGATAATTTTAAAAGAGCTGAAGTTAGGGTTTTTTTACAGGTTGCGGTTGAGCAGCCCTTTAGGTCGCAGATTTTCCAAACTTTGTTGTAAGTGTTGGGATGGGAAAAATAGGTACAGCGTCTAGCTAGTTCGGATTTGGCATTTGGTATGGGTACTCTGAAGACACGCTTGTTTAATATGTCGCTATAGTGGGGCCGATTTTTTATTGTCGCGTTATATTTAAGCGTTGCTTGAAGTACGAATATTTGTCGTACCCTGAGAACTTGAAACTCGTGGTAAACAAGGTCTGTAGGGAATCTGAAAGGTTTTTTTAGTGCAACCTTGATCAGTGCCCGTTGTGTTCTCTCTAGTGTTATAAATGTGCTTTTACCAGCACGTCCCCAAATGCAGATACAGTACTGTATTATTGACTGGCAGAGTGCAAAGTAGACCATTCTCAAAATATCAATCGGAGTACAGTCACGGAGTTTTTTCTAAACGTGTTTGAGTTTTCGTACTCTGGAGGAAAGGGCATAAATGTGGGCTTTGTACGTTCAGTTGTTGTCTATGATTACCCCGAGACATTTAAAAGTGTCAGTACGTTCAAGGGCTATGCATGCGCAGGGGCGATGTGTTAGGTGTCAGGCAATATTGTGTTCCTGTGGACAGGTGTGTATTTTTAAGGACATAGTTTGAGAGGCACTGGAGGATCTTGTTTTGGAGAAAGCAATATATTTACTTTTACCAGCGTTTAGTATCAGTAGGTTAGTGTCTAGGGATTGCGCTATCTAAGAGAGGCCTTGTTCCGCCAGTTGATTCACTCGGTCCCATGACTTGTCGTGGAATACGATAGCTGTGTCGTCAGCGTAGGATATCACTGTAGCGTTTCTAAGAGGGAGATTTACTACGTCATTCATGTACAGTGTAAACAACGTTGGGCCAAGGGTACTGCCCTGTGGAACACCGAACGTGATAGGGAGTGACCTGCTTTGGTGACTGCCTATTTTACAATATTGATACCTTGATGTTAAGTGGCTGCGAAACCATTCTAGAGGTGTTCCTCTTATACCTGTTGCCTCGAGTTTCTTCAAAAGCAGTCCAGGTGACACGGTGTCGAATGCTTTTGCCAAGTCAAGAAAGACACCAAAACAGCATTCTCGATTTTCTATGTGATGGGAGACTTGATTTGTCAAAAGTGACACCGCGTCTTCGGTGGATTTTCCCCGGCGAAATCCGAACTGCCTATCGGAGACGATGTAGTGCTTCTCTATAAAATTAACCAGTCTCTTGTTTAAAATTTTTTCAAAAATTTTAGAGACTATACTCAACAGGGCGATAGGTCTATAGTTTTCCGGCATGTCTTTGGGACCACTTTTGTAGACAGGGGACACTGCAACAGTTTTCCAGGGATCGGGAAAGACACCTGATTCTAAACTTAAATTAAAGATGTGCGTAAGTGGCTTGATTATACTTTCTCGAGAATTTATTAGTAATGGAACGGTTACTTGGTCTGGCCCTGGAGCGCTGTCTATTTTCAAGTTGCGTATTAGGTTGGACACTATTCTTCATCGTCGGTCGGATGCAGATAGAAAGATTGTGAGATAGAGCTTGGAGCTATGTTTGATTCTATTAGTGAGTGGTGAGTGGTTGAAACTTTGTCTAGGATCTTTGCTGCATGTTTTTCCCCGACAGAGACGAAGTGTCGATTGCAATTGTCAAGTGCCGAAGTTGGGGAAATACTGGACGCAATTAGGTGCGATGATGAATTTTGACGAGTTTTAGTTCCACATATGTTTTTTATAGCCGTCCAGAGATTTTTTGGGTTTTTCTGGTTCCTTTCAATTTCCTGTCTGTTATGTAAGTTTCTGAGTTTCCGAAGAAGTGTGTACACAAAGTTCCTGTATCTGGTGTAAATTAATTGTTTTGTGATATTTTCAGGGTCAGTTGATGTTGATGGCTTCATACTTTTAATAGATCTTTTTATTTATGTGGTGGCCCTGTATAGCTATACGGTCTTAGAAGATAGCTACTACTTAATTTTTGTATTTGTTTTCTACACTATTGGCTTTCAAATGTAAGTTTTAGATACACATTCTTATTGGATACAACCGAGGGGATATGAATAAGAATGAAGAGCCCAGGTTTGAGGGCATGAGTGGGCCTAGGCCAAGAATATAAAGAGCCAGGATAAGGAACGGGTTACTGCCGGAATAGTGGCATGTTTAGAAGACCAGACGCTGCAACCGTTCACGAACCGGAAAAGGCGAAATATCATTACAGATTCGGACAGTTCGTCGCGTAGTGCTGCAAGCCGCGAGAGGACTAGGAAATACAGAAGAAGGTAACGAGCAAGGAGAGGCAGCTCCAGGCGATCGCAGCATAGCAGCGACAGCTTGGATAAAATAATTGTGAGTTAACCCGATCTTATAAATCTAGACGGAACAGGAATAGGGAATCTGAAACAAATGTATAGATAGTGCAATCCACGACGACGCGCCCCACTCCGCTCCGCTCCGTACTAAAGTACAGCTTACAGTACAGTACTCGCGGAGTGGGACGCGTCGTCGTGGATTACACTATCTGTATCATTATATAATTTTTTGTCAATCTTAAGTAACGTCAAGAGTTCAGAGAAGCCCAAGCTGTCATTTAATACTAATGTTTTGCTGGATTTAGACCCCCTACGTAAAGAGCAATCTATGTAAGTATGGCTCACTAAAGTAAAAGAATGTGCCGAAATATACGATTGGTCCCAAGAGAAAATAATTCACTACGCTCTTCCTAAACTTTCGGAAGTAGCAAAAACCTGGTACCAAGGTTTACCTTCCCTTCGAGTGAATAGAAGAAAAATCGAATTGAATCATTCCGTTGTCGCAAGGACTACGCTGAACTCTTGACGGAAATGTTGGCTAAGTACGTTAAGTACGGCGTATCATTGGAGCACCATTACGCGAAATTGAAAAAAAAATGACATGGAAATGCGTTCCTTGCGAAGCATGTGTGGTGTAACTATAAATGATAGGCTGAGGAATGATGTGATAAGACAACGGTGTGAGTTAAAAGAAGATGTATTATCACAAATTTAATAGGGTATGCTGAAATAGTTTGATCATGTTGAGAGGATGAATGAAAGGCGACTAACAAAATGTATTTACAAGGCAGATGTGACTGGAAACGCCCGGAGGGGACGCCCTAGGAATACATATACTGACCTTATTGGTGATGTTCTTGAGAAAAGACAGGCGCGTAGTACTCGCAACCGGAGTGCGTGTATGACCAGGTGTATGAACGTAAACGAAGCAAAAGGAGTATGTAAGGATCGTAGCCGGTGGCGTTCTGTAGTTTCTGCCTACCCCCATGGGAAGAAGACGTGAGTTTAGGTTTGTATGTATGTGAATCTATTAAATAGATACAAGTTTTATCGGGTAAACAAGCAGTAGATTGTGTTTTATACGGACTAGATCATCGTGCCATTAGAGTAGGCGCGTAAGCGGCTTAATTTAGTGAACCAGAACACATTATAAAACATTTTCGAAAGTTAAATAGGTCAAAATAGAGAAGCATATGCTGCTTATGTCAGAACTAGGAACGATCGTAAAGCTTCTACAAATGCAACGTGTCGGGGCTCAGAATCCAAAGTCTGGTACGGTAAATTCTAACATATGGTATTTTAATGGTAACGAACTTACCCTTAACTTAGCTTTAAATGCGATAAATTCTGTATTAAATGTTCGTTATAGTGATAGATTAGGTCATCAAGCTTCTAGTTGTTATAGAAACAAGATGAAAACCGAGTCTCCTACAAATGAAACCCAACCAAAAGATAGAGGTATCAGAGTTGAACATTGATAGGTCTATTGAGAAATACATTTTAGACATTAAAATTAATGTTAAATGTCACATAGATTATAGGAAGCCAGTGTACCATCGTTACAATAATCAAAGCTAAAGAACTTTCCATGGGTATTAAGTGCTCGCCTAATCTACCTGTGTTGAGAGGCATAGGTTTAAATCTGAATATTTTATTGGGTGTAATGACTGCCAATATTGAAGTACAGGGCATTAGCAAAGTTGTTGTAGACATTTATGTAGTTGAAGATCACGAACTGAGTCACTCTGCTAACTTGGGGCACTCGTTTACTGAACTTTCCGATCTTATAATTACTAAAACCACAACTAAAATGATATAGAAAAAAAAATATTCTACGGAAATACACCTGGTAAGTGATGATAATGTTTTCATTCCACCATCTTCATTGCATGTAAAAATCTGAGCCATCATTTAGTGGAAATATTTACGTTCTTAACTGCTGTCAGATGTCTTTCGATTCTGTCAATTCCAATAACTAATTAAGTGCAGTGAAAAACTGAGGAACAACAACTTCCGCTAAAGTTACACCGTGCCCATTTGGACACCGCAACCTAATATACAGGGTGTAAGGGGCAGCCCTCCGCAAATTAAGAGGGTGCATTCATCTCCTTATTTTGAATCATATTGCACTGAACATTTTCTCAGGAAAAATTACATTTTTTTTATCGGGGTTTCAGTTACTATTCCTTTATTTCAATGTAAAATTACATTCTCTGTACGCAGTACTCTATTAATGTAAATAAAACAGCTAAAATAAAAAATAAACAGCAATTGATGTTGAAATTCTCAAACGAACTATGCGTGAAATCAGCTGTTCAACCACCGCGGGGTGGCAGGGAGGGCGTCCAAAAGCTCACTGCTCTACTGTTTGCTACGTGCGTTTTGCCACGGTAGCGATACATTGCGTGTAAGTTAATAAAACAAATCAGGTTTATTGGATTCCCAAAACGTTCCTGAAATAATTTTATGTCATCTTAGTATGTTAAACTGAATTCACCCCATGAGTCTGGGGAGGGTTGTCCCTTACACCCTGTCTAACAATACTGTTTTTCTGAAGGCATCTCGGACTTATTAAAGTAACAGAACGGTTATTGAACAGTGGAAGATGCTGAACTAATCGTGTATAGACCGTTTCATTTGTCTCATGCTGAACGAACATTAGTAAACGACATAGTTTAAGAGATGATAGAAGAAGGCATTGTGTGGGAATCTTGTTCGCCATATGCTAGCCCCATCGTTTTAGTCCACAAAAAGACGGGAGAAAAACGTTTTGCGTCGGTTATCGAGCGCTGAATTATGAAAAAAAAAGAGGATCAATACTACGTGTAGAAGACCAAATAGACCAACTGGCAGGTAACCAACTATTCACATCTCTTGATTTAGCGTCAGGCTATTACTAAAGATCGATTAGTAAGGAGTCCTGACACAAAACAGTCTTTGTTACCCTAGACGGGCAGTTTGGGTATAAGCGCATGCCATTTGGTCTTGTTAATGCGCCCTCCGTTTTCCAAAGGATGATTAGTAAAATTCTTCATGACGCTAAAATCAAAAACACAATCGTCTACATGGATGATATTCTTATCCCTTGTAAAGATGTCTTCAAGGATTTGAATAGATTAGAGGAAGTTTTACAACTCCTAAAGCAACTTCGAAATACTAATAATACTAAACTCGTCGAGAATTCGTCCGGGTGGTAGGAAAACCGAGGCTATCTCAAAATTTTCAACACCCAACAACAGACACGAAATTAAGACAATTTCTGGAGTTATCCGGCGGTTTCTTGAAGATTAAGATTTAATAACTTCCTCATTGACGAACCTATTGAAAAAGGAGGTTGTTTGGACCTGGGGTAGTACCCAAGAAGAATCTTTCAACTTTGTTAAAACGTTGCTTACACAACGACCATTATTGGCTTAATATGACCCTAAAGCATTAACACAATTGCACACCGACGCATGAAAGATTGGTGGGTTTGCAGTTTTACTATTACAGGGTCATTCTGTAGGTATTCTTCAACCGGTTTCATATTTTAGCCCTAAAACTTCCCCCGATGAACGCAAGTTGCACTCGTATGAGCTTGAAACCCTAGCAGTGGTAGAGATTGTCTCAAGTACATATTTATTTTATGGGGTACTGTGTAAAATGTTATAATAAAATACCACTCGATATTCTTTAACTAAAAGAAAAACCTGTTTTAAACGCACACTATGTAGACAAGCATACTATAAGTCGGATGATTATATCGTAGATTAGTTAAAAAAAAATTTTTGGAAGTGCACTTCCCCTTTTTTTTCTTGTCTGACTTTACAAACTTAATGTTAATTTGTTTTTTTATTTAACCAAGTTTTAATTGTTGAATATTCCAATAGATAATAATAATTTTATTTCTTTTTTGTAGTAAAATTCTTTTAATCTTACAAATACATTGCAAACTATAGTTCTGTATAATTTAGATCCATTTTTTTGTAAATGTGAGTACCATGGAGTCGTTTACTATGTTAGTATGTTGTATGCTGACTTGAAAGAGCAGGGTAGTCGAGAGTATGTCATGCTCACTTAAATGTCTCGCTGATGATGGCGAGTGTGTTGGATCATTCGGCTCTCTACAAAATGGTTGAGCTGGATGGTGCTGATCCAGGCGTCATGTTCGTGGACAATTCAAAAGTGCCTGTAAATAGTTTGCGACTGCCGAAGTCAAAACACACGTATTCTACATACAAACTATTGAAAGTTCATCAGGACTGGCTTACCGTTGCCACCGTGCTAGACACTGATGATGAGGTACAGAGGATTAAAAACATATTGGAGAATAAAACTGCGGATTTAGTTATGGATATTCATAAAAATGTCAAAATAAAGAACGCTCGTATATATCGTATGGTAGGAGACGAGATTAAGTGGTTGGTTTCAAAGGGTGTACGTTGGCAGATATCGAAATGTAACCATGACGACATATGTAGGACATTACGGGTTTGACAAAATTTTACAGCGCATACAACAGCGCCCTAAAAAGCTAGCGCGCTATCTAGAGTTAGCTATGCGCTGTAAAGTTAAATGCGTCGTTTCGTCAAAAATACGTGCAGTCTTGTAAAGAATGTGCCCATCATAAGACCCCTGGTTGCAAACAAGAAGGCGGACTGCACCCGATTGAAAAAGTTTATGTTCCTTTCCATACGGTACACGTCGACGACTTAGGTCCCTGTATCAAGAGCCAGAGGAGTAACTGTTATTTACTGGTCTTGGTGGATAGTTTCACGAAATTTATAAATATAAATATCACGCTGTAAGTAACCACGACGCAGATAAATTCAAGCACGCAGTCCAGCTCTCTACATGCGGTCTCACCGCCGACGAACCCAACAAGCGCAAACCTCGGATCATGGTGTAGGTGTGAAACTGAAGTTTTCGGGTGCATTTATGAAGAGAACGTAGCCGACTAGTTTCCAGCAATGCCTATGGAGTCCTTTTTGAGCATGGTTAAATTAAGCTACAACTCTGGGAAGAAAGATGCATCGACCTGTAAATACGTCATTGAAGTTACAACGAATATACAAGGTAAAGCCCTATTATCCCAATCAAGACTTTTTATAAATTGGACGTCACGCCCTATCAGGGACTTCATCCTTTTTTTTTTTTGGTTGGGATATCATCAAATGACTTCTCCCGCTCTGGGTGGAGCGGGAGGGCGTGTCAGTCTCTTACTGACTAAAATCCACCCGTGTTCCTTCTGGTGCCTGTGCAATGCCAGAGGGCCACGGTATCCCTTTCGGACTTTCCCGCAACCCCGGCAGGCAATGGTCCCATCGGACCCCTTCACTCACTGACATCTCTTTGAGGCGCACGTGGAAAACAACGCGCCGTCGACCCGGGTCTGGTCCTTACCGGACGGCGAGCTACCTATTGCTCACCGTCCGCAAGCCCTCTCCTCCTGTGGCGGCTAGGGGCGTGAGGGTGCGAATTTTGCCTCTCCCTCACGTGTTCCGCCACCTCCTTCGCGACCATAACTGCTTCGCAGAAGGAGGTGACGGCCTCCCATGCCCTCTCGCTCCGTACCATTGCCTGGAGAGAGATCCCCGCCACCGATCGCCTCCACAAAGACACGGCGGTGCTCTACCCAAGCCGGGCAGAGCTCCACCGTGTTATTATTATTATTTATTTCGGATAATTAAAATCCATATCTTGTTAGTATATATTAGCAACACGCTCTTTAAAGCGTATTGTCAATCTTTTTACTCAAGTGGCCTGTGGGTGAGCTATACGCGACGATCTTATGACACCCTGCTGGTTCAATATAACAATGCTTTCAGAATGTTGTTAAAACTATCGTGGCGCTGCAGTGCCTCCGGAATGTTTGCTGAAGCCCATACGGACGGCTTCAAGGCCATAATTCGCAAAAAGTCGGCTTCTTTGCTGGTACATCTGCGGGGTGCTAAGAATAGCTTTCTGAAAGTCATTGCTGTTCGATTTGACTGCCCCATTCAAAAACACTGGGTGAGGGTAGTGAATGGTTTCATATAGTAGCCACATAAAGATAAGTACTAACAATACTAACATAATTGTAAGCTCGCCCGCTCTATATCCTCGTCATCCTTGTGGTCATCCATCACAATATGCCCCAGATATTTAAATTTGTCAACCAGCTTTAGTGCAACGCCATTGAGATATACTGCAGGCACTTGGGCAGGTCGATGTTTGCCTGCTTTGAAGCAGCTTGCTCTTTTTGGAATTGTATTTTAGTCCATGTGCTTCTGCATACTGCTCGCAGATAGAAAGCAGTTTCCTCAATGCGTTTATCGAGGGACCCAACAGCACCATGTCATCTGCATAACTAATATTGTTGACACAGGTACCGTCGATATAGCATCCGACATGAGTGCTGCTGAGTCATCAGTACTAAGCGGAGTACTCAAGGACGACTGCACAGTAAATTGTTGCATAAATAAATTAGCAATCATTTTATGATCAGTTACATCGTCGACGCTCACGGGGATACCAGTGTTACTATTAAATTTATTAGTATTTTTCCAAAAATTACTGAAGTCCTTTTTTGAATGATTTGAGGCAAGAATATCCATTCTTATCTGTTCTTGTCTATACTGACACCACTTTAATTTAGACTTGAATATCTTTCGAGTTTCCACCATTTCATTATAAATAATGCCGCTAGTTGGTTTTCCCGCTAATAGCCAAATTTGAAATTTAATTCTGGCTTCCCCGTGAGCACCGGCGATATATTTGTTCCACCCCACCACTTGTCTCTTTCTACTGGATTGTTTTTCAACACAACTTTGTATAGCAGCTCTGGATAGTACATCCATTATATTCGTATATAATTTATCCAGAATTACATAATGATCCGGGTTACAACAGGATGAATCACAACAATGGTGTAGTTCCATAGGAAAGTCAATGTCACGGAGTCCAGAATGACACATGATAGGTATTTATTAATCTGCTCTGGCTGACTATTTCCCCATACAATACGTTTCTTAACATCATCATTTTTCACGTAAGATGTAACTTTTTTATTTAATTTATAAAAATTACACTCTATTAAAAGTGGGAAATGGTCAGACCAATACACGTCATGTTGCACTTGTATATTACAAATAGTTGGTAAAGCTGACTGCGTGACAACGCAGTGGTCTAACCACCTCACAGTCCCGTGCGCCTCATTACGAAAGGTAAAAGTGTTGGACTGCAGTCCTAAGATATCTATATCTGCACAACACCATTGGTGATCCTTACAAAAATGTTCTAACTCCTTATAAAATAATTCGTCGGGATGAGCGTTAAAATCCCCTATTAAATAAAATGCCTCGACACCACTATTCTTTTCTATCTCTATAATCGACTGAATGTCACTAAGACATTCGGTAAACAAAGGAATACTCTCATAAGAATTAGTAGGCATGTATATACTAAATATTAGTGTAGATCTATGACTCACAGTTACTTTTATCGCCGCGATCCGAACATTGTCACACTTTATCACTGACACTGACTGAAACGCACATTTTTTCCACAATATTGCGACACCACCATACGGCCTCCCAATTAGTAAGCCGGCAGAGGTGTCCACTGCAGACGTACCCGTAGCACTGAAGCTGACGTCGATCGTGTTGAGCAGGTCCAACTCATGTGGCAACAGCAATGTTTCTTGCAGCGCACTATATCAGCAGTCTTGCATAAATTCCTAGCACTTTCCATCGATCTTTAAATTCAAAAATTCAAAATTCAAAAGTTATTTATTCAAACTAGGCTGAGAATCAGCACTTTTCGAAAGTCAAAATTACATAAGACAGTCCCCCAAAACGCCCACCCTTCACCACTTCCTAGTGCTTTTGCTGGGAAGAAGAAGTGGCGCAACAAACTCCCCAGCAGCACAGCTGTCTGTTCAGTTAGAAAAAAAATAAAAAATGATTCTATACAACAGTATGCAAGACAATTTACAATATGCAAAAAATAATTTAAATTAAATAGCTATAATTAATAGCCATATGACAGCTAGCACACGCCAATATACCAACCAAAAGCATCGAGAACTATACTCAAGCAGAAATAAAAATAACTAAAAGTAAACAATATCTAAAAAAAAAAAAGAAAAAGCCTCCAGGCATAAAGGGCGTGCCCGCTTACATATAGCTGTAACTAGAAGTTACAATTGATAAACTAGGACCATCGAGGTAAAATAAATAATTTTCGAGGTCGCTAGCTAACCACATATTGTAATACAACTCATTAAAAAAAACATTGTAATGAGTAGATTATGTCAACAATAAATAAAAATAAAATAAATGTACATAAAAAGTAAAATTATAAACTTTTATATAAACTCATAAAACCTGTCAGTAGGTAAACTAATTCTGGAGAAAGAACATTTAAACATTGTCTTGAGTTAATCACAGCGACCAACTATTCTTATCATTTAAGTAGTCGTTGATAGAATAGTATGCCTTTGAACAAAGGTTGGACTTTACTTTAGTTTTAAACGCATTAAAAGGCAAATCTAGCAAACAAGAGGGTAGCTTGTTATAAAAGGTTATACCAAGCCCAACAAATGAGTTATGAACCTTATGAAGCCGGTGAAAGGGAGCACGTAGTTTATCCTTACTTCTAGTGTTAACATTGTGAATATCACTGTTTTTAGTGTATAAGTGTATATTCTGCCTAATATATAAGATGTTGGCGAAGATGTATTGTGATGCCACTGTGAGGATACCGATATCTTTGAAAAAATCTCTCAGAGAAACTCTGGCACCTAGCTGGTAAATTGCTCGAATAGCTCGTTTTTGGAGGACAAATATATTTTGAATATCTGCAGCTTTGCCCCAAAGCAGAATACCGTAGGACATAACGCTATGAAAATAACTAAAATAGACTAACCGAGCTGTATCAACGTCAGTGTATTGTCTTACTTTTCTGACAGCGTAGGCGGCCGAACTGAGCCTTCCCGCTAGGTTCGATATATGTTGGCCCCACTGAAGTTTTGCATCTACTGTTATGCCCAGAAAAACTGCCGAGTTTACAGTTTCAAGCACCTCTTTATCTAAGACGATGTTGGGTCCTAGATTTCTAACATTTGGGAGGGCAAACTTTACACATTTCGTTTTCTTGGTATTGAGAACTAGGTTATTTGTCGTAAACCAATCCGTAACCATTGAAAGTGCACTGTTTACATCGTCAAAATCTTGTCTATTCCTGTCTACTTTAAAAATAAGAGAGGTATCATCTGCAAACAGTACAACTTCACAGATACCCTTTAAATAGAATGGTAAGTCATTGATATATACTAAGAACAAGAATGGACCCAGTATTGAGCCTTGAGGTACACCTAACTGAACTGGAAGCCCGGAAGATTTTACACCATCAACATCTACACATTGCGACCTATTATTTAAATATGAATTTAAAACGTTGAGAGCTTCGTTTAGCACACCATAATGACGCAGTTTACGCAAAAGCGTGTCATGGTGCACGCAATCAAAGGCTTTGGAGAGATCACAGAAAACTCCAATAACATTTTGAGAGTTCTCCCATGCGTTAAATATGTGTTTCAGGAGAGCAACACCCGCATCTGTAGTCGACTTTGTAAAGCCATATTGTTCATTATGAAGGAGGCTATTTAAATTAAAATGTCTTAGCAACTGCTTGAGTATTAACTTTTCAAATATTTTGCTGAATGCTGGTAAAATAGAAATAGGCCTGAAATTGCCAACGTCATTTTTATTACCTGATTTAAATAATGGTATAACTTTACTACTCTTCATGAGGTCAGGAAAAGTTCCTAAATCAACACATTTATTAAAAGTAACAGCTAGATAGGGGGCTACGATGTCTATTATACTACTCAAAAGTTTAATGGAGATTCCCCAGTAATCACCAGTGTTTTTAGACTTGAGTGTGTTGAAAACATTAACTACATCACGAGGCGTTACATGTTCGAAGCTAAATAAGCGACTACTTTTAGACACACTACTAAACAAAAGGTTTTCAGCTTTAGATGGGGACGAATTTAAGGAGCGAGTCGTAGTTATAGGTATGTTGGCAAAAAACTCATTAAACGCCTCAGCTACGTCAGCTGCTTTAGTAACTAATTTATTATCGACCATAATCTCAAGTTGTTTATCTTGCTTAACCGATTTACCCGTTTCATTGTTAATAATTTTCCAAGTGGTTTTTACTTTATTATTGGAATTTTTAATTGTATCGCTTAAAAATTTAGATTTAGCAAAAACACTAACCTATTGAAATAATTTTGAATAATTTTTGACGTACTCTAGGAAAGGAGTATCAAATCTATATTTTTTCAAACCATATAACTCGTATAGTCTCGCTCTACTTTTATAAATACCCGGAGTGGCCCATTGATTAAAGCCAACGGAGGTGCCATTAATGTCAATAGTTTTAGTCTTGAAAGTAGATTGGTACTCTTTTTGCACAACATCAAAAAGTGCTGCATACATTTCATTAGGATTCTCGTGTTCTATTATAGATGGTGTTATTCTATGAGCTATATTATTTTTAAATTTATTGCAACGACTAGCTGTATATGGCCTACATTCTATTTTATGCGGCTTTTTATGTAATGGCATGGGGAAACTAGCTAATAAACCACAGTGGTCAGACGTTAAGTCACTTAACACTAATTTATTTTTGGCATCACAATCACTAAATATAATATCAAGACAAGTTGACGAAGATGCCGTGATCCTAGTAGCTTCAAAAAACAAGTTAATTAAATTATAAGACCTAAACAGATTAAGAAGTCTAATACTTAATGGAGTTACATCTAAAATATTAATATTAAAATCTCCACATAAAATGATACTTTTATTACTTGATTTTAACCTATTGAGCGAATCCTCCATTACCGATTCAAAACTAATAAAATCACCAGAGGGGGGTCGATAAACGCAAATTATAATGTATCGCTCGAGTTCAACACAAGACAACTCAATAGTGCGCTCGATGGAAAGATTAACTAAATCTAAACGTTGTTTACATTTCAACTTGTTTGAAACAAGAACCAAAGATCCACCGCGAATAGCGCTTTTTCTTACAAACGCACTTTGTACAGTAAAATTATCATCATTAATAAACACCACTTCATGTTCTTTCAACCAGTGTTCAGTCAAACATAACACCTGAACCCACCTTTTAATGGATTTACAATTATAACTTACTATTTTACAGTTATTATAGCTATCCATTACGTGGCTTATTAGCATCTGCCTCACCGATTCCAAAGTTAATAAACCGCCTAAACGAAATTCCCGACGGCCATAGCTTATCATCCAAAAATAGATCAATCTTATACTTCACAACAAAGATTTTGTAAGCATTATAATCTCTTTCCTTTCTATTTCTTTTCATTTTTATTTTGACTAAAGACAGTGCCTCACCCGTCTTTTGGTAAACGTAGTCTATAATATATCTTTCAGATACATCTTTGTGTACATTATAAATAAGCAAAGGGACTTTGGTTCCCGCTGCCTCAAAATTGGTACTTTCACCCGATTGTATGACTGCAATTCCTGTCTTAGCAATAAGTCAATTCTTCAAATTCTTTTTGTTTTTCACTAAGGTCCACTCTTTATCCCTGTTATATTCATCTCCATCCCTAGTGATCTGCGCAAAAGATTTCTTTACGCATACCGGCGGCGGCGGTTGGGTTAACACTAACTCACAGCCGTCATTTTTGCACGACTGTTTATTAGCTACACCGTTACTCAGCTGATCATTGTTGTATTATTCATCAGAAGCGCGACACACCTGTTGCGGTACATCCTCACTGTTCTTAGGCGCCTGTTCGTTTATCTCACTCATACTTACATTATCAACATATGCAGACTGAGATGGCAATAATGTTTCCATTAATCCTATGTTATTGTTGGTATTTTTGTAAGTATGGCTTGATTTTGATAACACACTCGATTCTCGTTGTTTATTAGAGACTTTAGATTGACCTGTTGGTGACTCGTTAGCAACCATTGAGAGCGCCATCGGTCCGCTGTCTAGCTCCGTTTTGTTTTGCAAGTACCCACCGCGCTTCGTATTTATATTTCGCTTATCAATAACCGATGAAGATTCATTACAGTCTGATACAAAAATATCTTGTAACTCTTTTTTCGCAACACAATTTTGTCTAATTTCTTTAGTCGCTTCTTGCATGACTAAGATTTTTTTGAGCAAGGGAGTGACATTGACGTGATCAAAAGTCACAGGGGGTAATTTTTCCAAATCCCTTGCCACAAAAATTGGTATCTTTTCTGGATCCGTTGCTTTAAACAACACGATGATGTCATCCAAGTTACGTTGATTTTTGCCTTGCCGTTTCCTCGTTGTAATCTTTTTTTGTAAAGATTCAAAAGGTAACGATTATGCAGTCTCAATATCCTCTGAAGTAAAAGCATTTTCACAAATCCTCACAAGGCTCTCTTCGTCCATAACGTCCAGTTTGTTCTGTATGAACGCCAGCACCTCACATATCACGATGTTAAAATTCGCACATTTCAATTTATTACAAGACGACATATTTAGCCCTTTTGCGCGCCCGGTCATTGACCCACGCACGCTCAATACCGCGGTCACGCGCAGACTGACCTACGCTTTGTTTTTCGGTCTTGTGATAGATTGCCTACTTGTGACCAGTGCTGTGTGAATCGGACTAGATTCGGAACCGGACGGATTGGCTACAAAAGTGGACAGATGGCTGCTGCGAGGAGAGAATACACCCAACGGGAGAATGCAGAAATGCATTACCTGTATGGCTTTTGCGACGGTAATGCCCGGGCTGCTGCCAGGGAATATTGTCAACACTAACCTAACCATGATCGTTTTCCGGACTACAGGGTCTTTATGTGCGTACATAATTCGTACATGGAGGGAGTCTTAACCGGTCAGCATGCTCCGAGAGCAGGCAGACCAGTGGTGCAATTTGAAAATGAAGATGAAGTGCTGAGAGAATTAAGATTGGATCCTAGTATAAGTCAACGCCAAATATCCCGTAATCTCGGGATTCCAAGATCGACGGTGCAACGTTTCATTAACAGAAACAAATATCACGCCTACCACGTGCAAAGGGTGCAAGCTTTGCCGCCCGGTGACTATGAACCTAGAGTGCGGTTTTGCAGAGTGATGCTAAGATAGAGGATCCGCAGTTCTTCAACAAGGTTTTATGGACGGATGAGTAAACTTTTAGAAGAATGGGAGTATTCAATATCCACAATTTACATTTTTACTCCAGAGTGAACCCCCATATCATAAGAAATTATCGATTCCAGCATCTGTTTGGTATTAAAATATGTGCTGGTATAATTGGCCAGCAGTTGGTGCTGCATGAAATGTCAGCAAGGCTGAGTGGTGCTTGGTATTTAATTTTTTTGCAAAATAATATAAACCATATTCTTAAGGAAGCTGAAGTTCCAGAAGAAAGAATAGCAGAAATGTGGCTGCAACATGATGGCGCCCCGCCTCACTACGCTCGAGCAGTTAGAGATAATTTGAACGAGCGCTTCCCTGTTATATATGTGTGTGTCAACATCATGTATGTGTGCGTGGGCTGTGTCCCGGCCCAACATATAATGCAAGATTAAACCAGTGTGCTATTAGCTGTGAGTAGTTTCACTTGTCTCCCTACGTACCTACACAACAGTGGCGACGAGTTACCCACACTTCAGACATCAGACCGATACAAATAATTTTCGGCCTATAGCCGCATTACCTACATTCGCGAAAATTTTTGAGACAGCAATGTCAAAACGACTTTACTCATTTTGTGAAATGTACAAAATCTTCAACAATAGTCAAAATGGTTTTAGGAAAAATAAATCTACTACACTGGCAATATTCAAATACATACAAGAAGCATTAAATATAATAAATAATAACAAACACGCAGTAGGGATTTTACTAGACATGAGCAAAGCCTACGATAGAGGGTCTTACAAGATCCTTCTAAATAAACTATATGAAATAGGTGTCAGGGGCACAGCCTACAAATGGTTTTGCTCTTACTTAGAAAATCGGGAACAATATGTAGAAGTAGATTATAAAGATGCACAGACTGGCCAGATATCGCGTGTTAAATCTGATAGAGCAAAAGTAACCATGTCAATTCCTCAAGGTGGGGTTTTAGGGTGCCTATTGTTCCTAATATATATAAATAACCTCCCTAAAGAAATAAATTCATACAGCGTCCTATTTGCTGACGACATTTCAATAATTTTTCCTTATGATAATAACGGGACCCTAAATGAAATCATAAATGACATTCTTACTAATATAGTCGCATGGTTGAAAGACCATAATTTAGAAATAAATTTCTCGAAGACGAAGCTGATGCAATATAGACCATAACAGAAAGAAAAGGTAGATATCGACTTCTCATATAATAATACAAAATTACAATGTGTAAACGACTTTTCACTGCTAGGCCTGACTGTCGATACAAATATAAACTGGAAAGGTCATATACAAACCCTATCAAATAAATTGGCTAGCTTTACATACGCCTTAAGAGAACTAAAAAAAGCAACCGACTTCAAAACAGCTCTTTCAGCCTACTACGCATACGCATATTCGTGGCTAAAATATGGAATTATATTGTGGGGAAATAGTGTAGATATAGAGCGACTATTTATTCTACAAAAAAAATGCGTTCGAATCCTAGTAAATATAGAACGTACGGAAAGTTGCAAACAATACTTTATAGAACATAAAATTCTTACGCTTACAGGTATTTATATCCTAGAAGCTAGTAAATTTGTGAGAAAATACCTATCGCTTTTTCCGCTAGCAAAACAGCAACGCCCACAGCAACGCAGTCTTAGAAACCGATATCTAAACGAATTAGCGGTACCAACTTCAAGACTAGCTATGTTTCGTTCTGGTCCTCTGGCCATGTACGTTAAAATCTATAATAAACTCCCGAATTCAGTTAAGGATACAGAGTACGACAACAAATTCAAAAAAGACCTACAAAATTACTTAAACTTAAAATCATATTATAGCCTAAAATAATTTTTAACTGAGAAATAAATAAATTACTATCGACTCGAACACATTACACATACATAGCTAGGTACTCTACAAGACATCAGTCAGAAAATGATAACTTATTTATTTAGTTTGTAAGAATGACATAATGTATGATAATAATTAATAATTTTTAAATTAATCTCAACAAATTGTATTAATAATTAATAATGATAGCATGTTAAATTAATTAAAACCTGTCGCCTATACATTGCTGTGCCCTTGCAGGGTTCATTGTTTGGAACTATCATAATGTAACAACCTGTAAACAACATGAAATGCAATAAATGAATGAATAATGAACAGTAGATCTTCCTCGTGGATTGCTACGTATGGATGGATAGGTAGAGATTATAATTTTATTATCACTATTAGGGGCTAAGGACAATTTGTAAAGGATGTAGTTATTAGGATTCACGATTGGAAACTTAATTACCAAGATTATATCATTATTTTTATAATAATATCCTAATCTTAATAGATCTAAATATTCTCTAAAATTAATATCTAACACTTCTTCTGAATTGTATAACCCTTTTAGTTTATTTAGCATAACTATATAAGTATCGTAATCGAGAGCAGAATAATGGATGCTTTTAGCTCTTATGAATGCCAATAGATTCTGTAATTTTGACAATTCTGAGACAAGTTGTCTATGTCATCACCTAGTATTATAAGTAGCTGAGCTAAATGAAAGTACTTAATTGCATCTTCTTCTTTCCTAGCCTCGTTATCTAAGATAGCTTCAATAATGTTCTCTATTTTCTTCTGGTTTTCTACTATCCTATCTGTAACATTTGAACTCTGGGATGCCCACTGCTTGCTTAAGCTTATTTGATGGTTTATTTCAATGGCTAAGTTATTTTCGTTCTTTTGCAGTATAGCAATAGCATTTTCGTACTTTAATGCGTCTGTATAATCTAAATTTCCGGAGATACTCTTGATTATGGAACCAAAACCGTTTACAAGGCCTTTTTTTGAACGTTTTCCTTGAAAAGTTAACAATTGATCTGACATGACATTTAGTTTTGTAGCAAGATATTTGATATGTGGAGCGTAAAGTAACGACGTTTTAATATTTAAGTCAGGTGCTAGATCGCTTAACTTTTCTCGAACAGATTCTAATCTATTTCGCACATTATTTAAATTTATAATTTGAATAAAGGAATGAAAATGAGAAATGATTCTAGTGGGTCCTAGGTTGAAGGGGAGAATACCCGGTCCATTTTTTAGGCTTTTAAGTGTTATCTCGTCCGCTTGTCCCAGCTTCAGGACTTGAGCCAGCAGCATCAACGCGATTAGTGTTTTCTGTATCCTGTAACAAACGAGCACTATTAGGTACCCGTTTTAGGCGCGATTTGGGTACGGGCCCTCTCTTTCTCTTTGTATAAATGTGTATAGGTAAATCTGTTACAACCGTATCAAGCGTATAGCGAGTAGCTAGTTTCTATTGGCCAAGGGATTTCTGACATGGACTCGTTGATCAGGTGCATAAATATATTTGCTCAGGCTCGCGATTTCTATTAATGTTCTCGGTTATTTCAGTACGACGCTGAAGCGCGGTTTCATGAATTATTTCATATACTTTTAACATTCGCTTACGATGATCTACCATATATTCCTGCAATAGGTGCCTTGTTATATCCATGTCTAAAGGATCTCGCGGATCTAAATGACCAGCAATTATGTCTATTGGGCGACATTTCGTGAAAGAATGGATTGAACTATTGTAAGCCATTACAGCGTATGTCATAAGATTGCTAACAGATTCATTCCGGTGTTCTAATTTTACGATACGCAAGTGTTCGAGTAAGGTATTATGAAAGCGTTCTATCATCCCATTTTCGTTGGGTGTATTGGGGCACGTTCTATGGTGTTGAATTTTGTGTAATTTAGTGAATTCAGAAATTAGCTGATTTGTAAATTCTGGGCCATTATCCGTAATGTATTTAAGAGCCATACCATGATGGGAAGAGAACTTTAATAGAGCCTGAATTACACTAACAGCTGTAGCATCTCTCAGAGAATATGCTTGTGCATATTTCGAGAATGTATCGATAATTGTTAGGTACTTATTACTATCTACGCTAAATAGATCCTAGTGTACGACTTCAAAAGGCCTGGTAGGTGGTGGTACAATTTGATACCGAGGTCTTACAGGATTACGGTCATATTTCGCTTGACCGCAAACAAAACACTCATTAATGAATTTTGTTACTTGCTCTTTCATTTTTGGCCAGTAATAACGTTTAGACAGAGCTAAATAACATTTATTAATGCCTCTATGATTCGTCTTGCCTTCATGATAGTTCTTAATAATTTCTTGTTGCTTTAAGTAATCCTTAACGTATTCAACTTTTATTTTGGAAAGAACCAGGTTCATTGCTGAATTTTTGAAATATCTTTGTATGACCGGTATAATTTTATACATTTTAAGTGGGGGATTAATTAAGATTCCTGTTTTTGTACGTGGTGTAACGTATTCTTTTATTGCGTCTATTACATCTTGTTCCAGGTTTGACTTGGAGATTTGTATGCAAGTTTTTGTATAAGTTTCAAAAGGATGAGTTATGTGAGGTTTACTTTTAATATCGCCCACAACGTTAAATACGATTTGTCTACTAAATCTGTTAAGGGGATCATCAGTAATAGGTACTTCTAGTATAGGGCTTTCTATATCGCTATAAATATTATCGGTTCTTGAATCAATACTTCTGGTTCTTTCAGAATCCGATTTGTCTGAGGTGTTAACGACAATAGAACTAGACTCTTCATTATGGATTTCTATTCGTGATAGAGCGTCGGCGTTGGAATTAATTTTCCCTGGTTTATAAATGACTATATAATCATATTCACTTAGGCGTAGTCTCCAAGGTGTTAAGCAGGAATTGGGTTCTTTCATATTCATTACCCATTGCAAAGGCCGATGGTATGTCATGATTTTAAACTTCCTACCAAAAAGATAGGGCCGAAAGTACTTCGTTGCCCACACAATGGCGAGTAATTCTTGTTCTATCGTACTGTAATAAATTTCACTGGTATTAAGTGTTCTTGATGCGTATGCTATTGGTTTATCTGATCCAATGGGACCTTGAGAAAGAACGGCTCCAATTGCTAAATTCGAAGCGTCTGTTGTGAGAATAAATTCTTTTGAAATGTCCGGATATTGAAGGATTGGATCGTTGACAAGTAGAGTTTTACATTTGTCAAAGCATTGGATATAATTTTGATCTTGAACAATTTTGGAACCTTTCTTCAAGCACTGGGTCAGAGGCTTGGTTATTTTAGCAAAGTCTGGTATGAACTTCCTATAATAACCAAGTAATCCTAGAAAACGTTTTATTTCTGTACGAGTATTAGGCAAGGGGTATTTTTTAATCGCCGATATTTTCTTAGGATTAGGTTTTATACCATCCTTGCTAATAACATGCCCAAGGTACGCCGTTTCTAGTTTTAGGAATTCTGATTTGTCCATTTGTATTTTAAAATTAGACTCGCGTAATTTCTTAAATACTTTTTCTAGGTTAAATTATGTGCTCCTGAAGGGATGTATTAAATACTATTATATCATCTAGGTACAATAGACAAATAGTATTCAGAAGTTCTCTCAACACATTGTCCATAACTCTCTGGAAAGTAGATGGACAATTTTTAAGACCCATAGGCATGCGTAAAAATTCAAAATGGCCATGTTCCACATTAAAAGCTGTTTTCGGTATATCTTGTGGGTTCATTTCTACTTGGTAGAAGCCACTAGCAGGGTCTAAGGTTGTAAAATAATGGCAGTTAGCTAATTTATCTAAGACGTCGGCTATGTTGGGAATAGGATACTTATCGTCTACAGTTTTTTCATTAAGCTTTCGAAAGTCAACTACTATACGCCATTTAGCTTTTCCTGACGCGTCTGCTTTCTTAGCTACAACCCAAATTGGGGAGCTCCATGCTGAATTCGAAGGCCTAATGATTCCCTGTTCTAGCATCTTACCTATTTGTTCCTGTACTTCCTGTCTATGGACATACGGATACTGATAACTTGTATAAACTGGAACCTCATCAGTTGTTTTAATCGAATGCTTTATTTTGTTCGTAAAAGTTAAAGGCTCTCCATCTAAGTAGAAAACTTCTGCATACTGGGCACAAAGCAGCTCTAAGTTCGTACGTTCCTCGATATTTAAGTGATCAGTGCGTAGACGCGAAATCACTTCTTTTACGCGATTTTGCTGTATATTTGCAGGTGTACACTGTACATTATACATTTCTGCAGAGATCGCTCGGTCCATAGAAAATATGACGTCGCTACGATTTGGATTGGTTACTTCAACTACTCCTCTATTATTTGAAACGGTAGTTAAGCATTCGACAATAATACAATTAGAAACAGTTTGTTCTTCAATAAATGCATGTCCGTCATGAATATTAATCGGAATTTTAAATAATTTGGAAGTATTTGCCGGTATAATGTCCTCATACAAATTTGCGTTGCGTAGGATAATAGGATTTGAGGTGGTTTTAGTTTTTAGTAATTTGTTCTTATAATCTATTACAGCCTCCAACTTATCTAACAAGTCTGTACCGATAAGCCCATCGAAATAATCATGAAACTTATAAATGTAAAATGTCGTATTATCAGAATCGTTAAATTCTTTAAAGCTAGGTAACGTAATTGAATAGTAATTTCTAGAGGTGGCATGAATATTCTTAACTTCCAAAGGATCGTAATTTACTGGTAAGTTACTATAATATCTTTCCTCTACCTCGGGACACAGAAATGACTGATTTGTCCCTGTATCTACTAAGAGTTTCATAGGTGGTGATGCGATTTGAATGTACGGAAGCTGACGTTGTGTTTGAAGATTTATTTCTATTTTGAGCTGTCGAATTTCCGGTCCTTCGAAAAATCCTGTTCGTTCGTTTTCACTATATCGGCTTCCACTTGGGGCGTTTCCGTAGAGTTTTCTGAAGGTTCCTGTACAGAATATTCATATGGTTGCATGAGCAGGGGCAGGTCTCCCGGTCATGATGGACTCAGCATTGAGCACTTAAAATACGCAGGTGTCCACGTGCCGAGGGTCTTGTCTCTGTTCTATTCGATGTGTGTTAGCCATTCTTACCTGCCAGACAACTTAATGAAAACTATTGTGGTTCCCATTGTTAAAAACAGGGTAGGAGACATATCTAGTAAAGCGAATTATCGCCCGATTTCCTTGGCAACGATCATGGCTAAGGTGTTGGACAGTATGCTTGACTCATATTTGAAAAAAAAAAAAATTCTTCATGAAGCACAGTTCGGGTTTCAGCCAGGACTATCAACTGAAACTGCTATTTTGAGTCTCAAGCATACTGTTCAATACTATACGGATCGTAAGACGCCGGTGTACGCCTGTTTCCTTGACCTCTCAAAAGCCTTCGATCTTGTTTCATATGATGTGCTTTGGGACAAGTTGAGGGACAGGGGTGCACCTGCTGAAGTACTGAAAATATTTCGGTACTGGTATGCCAATCAAAAAAACCAGGTAAAGTGGTCTAACACTCTCTCTTCGGCATATAGATTGGAATGTGGTGTGAGACAGGGGGGTTTAACATCCCCTAGGCTTTTCAATCTGTATGTTGATGGCCTCATCACTGAGCTCAGTAGCATGAGTATTGGATGCCGAGTTAATGGAGCGAGCGTAAATAACATCAGCTACGCGGACGATATGGTGCTGCTGGGCCCAACTGCTGGGGCTATCAGAGATTTGCTCAAAGTGTGTGAGACTTATGCTGCCTCACACGGACTTATTTATAATGTCACTAAGAGTGAATATGTGGTCTTTAAGGCCGCTGGTAGGTGTCCGGACTCTGTTCCAGAAATAATAAGGCTGAATGGGCTCCCGTTGAAAAGAGTTTCAAAATTCAAATATCTTGGACATTTCATCACCGACGACCTTAAGGATGACATAGACATTGAGAGGGAGCGTAGGGCACTAGCGGTCAAAGGAAACATGTTGGCCCGTAGATTTGCTCGATGCTCTGACCAAGTAAAAATTACTCTTTTCAAGGCCTACTGTCAGAGCTTTTACACGAGCAATCTATGGGTCAACTACACCAAGAGATCGCTGGATGTCCTGCGCGTACAATATAATAACGCTTTCAGGGTGTTGTTGCGACTGCCCCGATTCTGCAGCGCCTCAGAAATGTTTGCTGAGACCCACACCGATGGCTTTCAAGCCATAATACGCAAAAAAACCGCGTCGCTGCTGAGCAGAGTGCGGGGTAGTCGCAACTATATCCTGAGAGCTGTGGCGGAGAGTTATACTCCTAATATTAGGCATTTTATGCGGAGGTTGATCAGGTAGGAAATATGTGTGTTTTGTTGTCTGGTCGATCTCTGCGTGCCCTGTGCTTGTTGTTGTTGTAGTTAATTTTGGTTGTAAACAAACTTAACTACTTTGTAATTGCTACTAACACTAGAATATAAGTTGTATTGTCATACTAACACAATATGGATCACTGTTGTCCGAAATAAATGAATTTTAATTTAATTTAATTTATGTCCTGATATTGCTGGTTGTGTAGATGGCAATTGTCTTGTAACATAATGGCTTACACCACTCATAGGACGTGGTTGGTTAAAGGCTTGGTGGTTAGGACGCGAATCTATCTGAAAGTTATTTTGTTGAGGGTTATAATTTGGCGGTGATGATCTAAAAATTTGTGGCGTACGAGTTGGACCAAATTGGCGGGGTTGATACAGATTCTGTCTCCATTGCGGTGCGGATGGTGGAACGAAATGAGGGCGTGAAGGGCCAGATAATTTATAGTTAAAAGGTTTAGGCATTTTATAGGCACTTACAAAATGATTTGGCACGGGCATAGAATTTATAGATTTTTTGTCAGGTAATCGTTGGTTCTGATTTTGTAGGTACATAGTATTCGTCTCCTCGTGTACGAATTCTAATGCTTTTTCTATGGTTTCCGGGCGCATGCAACGTATCCGCGATCCCAAGGGATCGTTCAAACCTCGCACATACGCTTGAAGCGTTAATTTACGATAAAGATCTCGTTTAGAATTGATGGTGGTCTCAAGGGTATCATGCAGGCTTACATAGGTCATTATAGTACTATATAGATTCTGGCAACGCTCATAAAACTCCTGCGTGGTGCTAGAACCTTGCGATAAAATTGCTAAATCGTTATATAGAGAGGTCTCATCTCGTTGGTCCGCGAAGTTATTCACTAAAGCAGTTCGAATGCCTTGCCAATCGGATGGAATCGCATTAGAATTGATTAAGCGAGCAGCAGAGCCTGTTACTTTGTTAAGAATTCCATTGAGAAGGGCACACCTACTTATTTCACTACTGCTTGCACTACAAAACTGGTCTACTAATTGGTCACATAATTTAAAAAATCTGGTGAGCACATTCGGGTTCCCGTCGAACTCGGGTACCAACCTTAAAGCTTTATAAATGGTATCTAATTCAGACATCTCCGTTTCTTCTTCTATACTACTCAAACTAATATCTCTTCTACTATCTATGAAAAGTTGCCTACTACTAGTAACTATCCTAGGGTCCTATGATTTTCTTAAATGAAAAATCTTGGCGAATTTTATTAACACAGGTTAGTAAGGCTAGGACTGAGCAACCACTAAAAATAATCTAGTGTACTCACATGAACATGTTTCGGTCCCGTTGCGTTATCGATGTCTAGATAAACCTCTGGTGCAGCACTACTTGTAGATTCAGATGCTCTGGATGCAGCTAGACAAGCTACGGCGGGGCTTCACGCAATTACGGAAATCTTCTACGCGAAACGTTCCGCGAGCATCCTACCGACTGCGCCAATTAGGTAGGGCTGGCGTTGAGGATGCAAAATGAAACCGAAACGAATTTACTTATACGTTTAATTAAGTAACTAGTGTTACAATTAACTATTTCTAAGTCGCGACAATCTGCTCGATGTCAGAACAAAAAGTGAATCTCTCAAGTCTAAATTATAATTAAATTAAATCGAACGATATAACGCAATCGGTGAATCACAGGTTGGTCCCACAGTATGATATTTCTCGGTAGCGCTCGATGTTCGGGAGGTCTTGCGAAACAAAGCATCGATGGTGGTAGCTTCAAGGAACGGATTGCGGTGAATCACACATGGCGTGATTATTTCTTAACACTTGAGTATAGTTCTCGATGCTTTTGGTTGGTATTGTTTAGGCTCGCCTGCTGTCCATCTACTAGCAGCGTGTGCGACTCACATACATTGCCAACAGCTCTCGGCAAGGCGTTATTATTGTGGCGGTGTATGTGAATAATTTTATAAAATGTCACTTTTTAACTTGCCAACCGCACGAGCGGTCGATATAATTTCTGTCGTCTGTAATTAATCAAAATTAAAGTAATTTCCAAAATTCTTAGTCTCATTGAAGAAACCAAATCTAATCCTTTATGTCGTAAATAGTCGTAATAGACATAAAAATTGGCGACCGTGACAGGTCACAAAAGCGAAATTATCAAAAATCCATTCTTTGAGTCGGCACGTGGCGTGATTATCGAGACCACTAAAGGCCGAGTTCCCGTCGTGTAGCTGAAATCAAAGCCATTGCAGAACGTTCACCACCGGATCGATGCAGCTAAAGTATCGACGCAGGTGTACGTAAGAATAAGCGAAAGGAGAAGAACTGGATCATCAGAAGTTAAGTGCCCTTCCTTCCTCATCCATTATCCTAAGTAACATTAAAAAAACAAAAAAGTGTGAAAAACGTGCCTTCCACTAGTGCAATAATTTGCAATTAATTCAAGGTCAAAGTTTTACTTGATCAAACATAATTTAATTTCACATAATTCACTATAATATCAGCGTTTTTAATTAAAGATCAACATTAATATTCCATATTAGCCAGTTGGCACGAAAAAATCCAAATAATCATCATAAATTGCTATTTTAAAATAATTTTCATTAGTTTTTTCGTCTACAGACATTGTGTATTTCTCATACCATTCTAGGAAAAGATACCGTAACGTTCCCAAACAGTTTTTAATATTGTTCGCCGAACATTCCCGATACCTCGGAACATCACGCTAGCACCATTGGTACGAGCAGAGCTTGCATTCCGTGCTTGGCAGCGTGGATCCGGTTTCCTGGTCGGTGAGTGACGTCGAATTGAGGGGCGTGAGATTCTTTTGTTTAACTCACATAATTATTATTTTTATGCTGAAACGTACCTAGTTTTACTTGAGTTACTTGTTTGAAAGTCTATTAAACTTAGCATACTTGGTTTTGACTAAATTGTAGTTTTAAAAAATGTCGCAAGAAACCGATTTAAAGAAATTACGCGAATTGACTGTCAGGCGTAGCTCAATTAAAGGTCAAATTACCAAGTTTAAAAACTTTGTGGACAAATTATCGTCTTCGGACTCATTAACAAATGTGGAAATAGCTGAATTAAAGATTAAACTTGGTAGATTTGAGCAGTTATCGGCTAAGTTTGATGAGTTGCAAAGTCAGATTGAAGTCTTAAATAGTGGAAGCCTGTCATTAGAGCTTGAGGAGCGGGACAAAATTGAAGTTGATATGGTGAGTGGGCTTGCCATTGCAAAGGGTTTGTTGGACAGCTGTATGCAATCATGTAGTCATGACTGTCATGAATCCCGAGCTGAACCTCGTGACTCTGGTATCAGATTAACATGTATACACATTGCAAGGTTTGACGGTGCATATTTTAAGTGGCTCGAGTTCAGAGACTCTTTTTTGAGCTTGGTTGATCGTAATAAGTAACTCTCGCCGGTACATAAATTTCATTATCTAATGTCTTACCTTGAAGGAGACGCGGCACGCATAATTTCCAATCTTGAAGTATCATCTGAAAATTACAAGGAAGCTTGGAAGTTGTTGTGTGATCGTTACGATAATAAAAGACTTCTGATTGATCATCACATGAATTCATTGTTTAACATACGTTCATTTAGCAGAGAAACTGTAAAGTCATTACGATTTTTAGTGGACCATGTTACAAAAAACTTAAGAGGCTAGTCTAGGAATGCTTAAAGAAAATTGGGATATGTGTGTTATATTTAGTTTAACCTCAAAATTAGACAATAATACACTATTAAAATGGGAGGAATTTAGAAACCAGCTTGGTAACGATATTTCAACCTTAGAAAACTTTAAACAAGTTTTGATAGATCGCGCTGATGTGCTTGAAGCCTTAGATAGGAATAAAACAGATAACAGCCAGTACAACCACCAAAAGGGTTCACAGTTTCAAAATAATCAAATTCGTTCGAATAACAGCACACAAAATAATCACAATAATAAACAGGATAAATATCAAAAATGTTTTATTAAGGCAGTAACAGCTTCTAATAAAGACACTTCAAATTCATTTGTATGTATAATCTGCAGTCAAAATCATAAAATATATGAGTGGACTAGTTTCAAAAACAAAACTATACAAGAAAAATGGGCAGATATAAATAAATATAAACTTTGTTCTAATTGCCTTAAACAAGGTCATCCAGCAAATGCTTGTGGATTTGGACCATGTCCTGATTGTAAACAAAGACATAATCGTCTCCTACATAACCCTAACCAGGCAGTTAATAATAATCATGCACATTCAGAATCTGAATCTATAAACGTTAACTCATCGGAATATCAATTTAATCATGTTCTCTTATCTACTGCTTTAATTAAGGTTCATAATCATAATAACAATCAATATGAAACAGTGCGTGCATTGCTCGATTGTGGTAGCCAAGGCAGTTTTATTACAAAATCTTTAAGAGATAAACTGTCACTTGAGTCCATACCAATAACTAGTATTCATATTATTGGCAACGGAAACCACTTTTCTAATAGGGTAGAAGAGAGCTGTATTGTTAAACTGCAATTTATTTATAACCAGTTTGATGTCACTTATAATATGCTTGTCATGAATGAGCTAACTGGTTATTTACCGAAAGGCCACGTTAATATTAAATTCAAAATACCTAAACATATAAAATTAGCCGATCCTAATTTTAATGAACCCTCTCAAGTTGATATCTTGATTGGATGTGATCTTTTCTGGGATATCCTAGGAAATGAACAAATTTCTATAGGCCCAGATAACCTAAAGTTACGAAATTCCAGATTGGGCTGGTTGATAGCCAGTCCGATAAATAAAAATAATTT
This sequence comes from Xanthia togata, assembly GCA_963853775.1. Classification (NCBI taxonomy): domain Eukaryota; kingdom Metazoa; phylum Arthropoda; class Insecta; order Lepidoptera; family Noctuidae; genus Xanthia; species Xanthia togata. The sequence continues at coordinate 18,167,940 of OY970809.1, forward strand.
GAATAGCATATATTGCAACAATAGCATAATTACTAAAAATAACAAGATTCAAGAATCTTGCATTGATAAATTACTTACCAAATTCTGGGAGATTGAAGAACTCCCAAACAAACCAATTCTCAGCGAAAGAGAAAGAGCTTGGGAAAAGCATTTTTTACAAAATACGGTCCGTTTGAGTGACGGACGACTTATTGTTAAAATTACCTCTAAATAGTTCTCCAAGCAACTTGGGTGAATCCTATAATACTGCAAAAAAAGATTGTTTGATTTAAAATCACGTTTTAGAAAAAATCCTACACTACATTGATTTTATGAAAGAATACGAAGAGCTAGGACACATGTCTGTAGCACCTAAAAGTAAACCATTTCCCTCATACTTCTTATGCCACCATGCTGTATTTAAGGACAATAGCGAATCAACCAAAGTTCGTGTCGTTTTTGATGGATCCGTCCCCACCTCCTCGGGTATATCTGTCAACGACATTTTAATGGTGGGCCCAAATATACAGGATTCTCTTTTCTCCATACTCATAAGAGCACGTCAATATAAATATTTAATTACTGGTGACATTGAAAAAATGTACAGATAATTGAGAGTAGATGAATCCTGTAGAAACTTGCAATTAATTCTATGGAGAGAAGATGAGTCCTTGCTCATCAGAACGATGCAAATGAATACTCTTACTTATGGCACCACAAGTGCGAGCTATTTAAGCACTCGCTGTCTGTGGCAGGTGGGCGAGGAGTGTGGGGACGAAACTATAAAAAACATAATACAACACGACTTTTATGTCGACGATTTAATCACTGGTTGTGATGATGAAGAACAATTAACTAATATTCAAAATTCCATATCTTCCGCTCTAAAGTCAGCCTGTTTTAATTTACGCAAATACAAAACTAATTCTAAAAATCTATTCAAAAATTCATCTCTAACCACACAAGACAAATTAACTATAAGTGAATCGTCAAGCACGCTGGGTTTAGGGTGGGAGCCAAAAACTGATAATTTAAACTTTCCTGTGCAACCATATCACAATTATGACAAAATAACAAAAAGACACATATTATCAAATTCATTTAAGATATTCGATCCTTTAGGGCTGCTAAGTCCATGTATAATTACAGCAAAAATAATATTACAAAATTTATGGCAACATAAAATAGACTGGGACCAAGCTATCCCTCAAAAAATAGAGGAAATGTGGTTAGAATTTGAGAGTAATTTGAACTGTTTATAAGATTTACAAATACCTAGAAGAGTGTTATGCGATTCACCGAAACTAATTGAACTTCATTCATTCAGTGACGCTTCGCAGAAGGCATACGGAGCCTGTGTGTACATGAGAAGCACAGAAAATAACCGTGACTTCATGGTACGACTATTAGCTGCTAAATCTAGCTCGTATAAATCCTATGACAATACCGCGATTGGAACTTTGCGCTGCGTTGTTGGCTGCTAAACTATGCAAAAGCATCCTTGAATCTATTCGCTACAAGCCGTCACAAATCGTCCATTGGTGTGATTGAAGCGTAGTACTAGCATGGCTCAGAGGTGATCTAACCAAACTCAAAACATTTGTCGCCAATAGGGTGGTTGAAATAACCGAGCTAACTGACGCATCCTCATGGCGATATGTTCCCACGGACATGAACCCGGCTGATCTCATTTCTAGGGGTATAAATGCCAATCAGATAATAAATAATAGCCTGTGGTGGTCAGGTCCAAATTATTTAATGAATAGTGAAAGCGACTGGCCAGTTCTAAATTCCATTGATATCAATAATGTACCTGAAACTAAAAATATATCTAAATCAAAAATTACACCTAAGATTACAAATAAAACCAAATACTCACCCGCGACGGACCCACCTGCTCCACTCGGCTCATCATTGACACCGACGTCAACTAAGCAAGCAGATCAATCAGCATCTGAAACAAAAATTCATAAAACACATAATTCATTATTAACAGCAAATAAAACCTTGTCTGATCAAAATGAAATAAATACTTACCTTAACACAGACACACGGCTACCTATAATAGATCTAGAAAAATATAGCAAACTAAACAAACTTATAAAAATAATCGCCTTTGTAAAAAGATTTTGTTTCAACATTCGTAACATTCATAACAAACAGGTTTTAGCTCTCAGCGCTAATGAGTTAGATGACTCATTTCATTATCTATGTCGTGTTTCTCAGTTTAAATGTTTTCCTAATGAATACAAAGCACTATCTAAAAACTTACCTTTGAATGTTAAATCTAAATTACTATCTTTGTCACCGTTTTTAGACGACAAAAATATAATTAGAGTTGGAGGACGAATAAGTTCTTCACCTTATAGTTTTGACAAAAAACATCCAATACTACTTGATTCGTCCCATCATTTAACAAAACTTTTATTTGAAAGAGAACATTTACGGCACATGCATGCTGGCCCGCAGCTGTTGTTATCAATGATAAGGGAATCAGTATGGCCGCTAAATGGCAGAAGGTTAGCTCGGCGCACAGTTCACGATTGTGTGCGATGCTGTCGTGACCGAGGCAAAACTATTTGTCCTAAAATGGGTGATTTGCCATCACAGCGTGTGAGCGCAGATTTCCCATTCAATTCAGTGGGCATAGATTTTGCTGGACCTTTTTACATAATTAATCGTAAAGGTAAAGGTGCAAGGGTGAACAAATGTTACCTTTGCATATTTGTGTGCTTGCGTTATAAGTGCGTTCATTTGGAAGCGGTCTGTGACCTTACCAAGGACGCATTTGTAATGACATAACGCAGATTTATTGCCCGTCGTGGCAAACCCAATGAAATATTTTGTGATAACGGTGGTAACTTTGTCGCTGCTGCTTAAGAATAAGGGTTTTTCTGAAATTACATAATAGGGACTTAGCTGAATTTGCAACTCATGAAAATATAAAATTTGTGTTCTCACCTGCTCACGCTCCTCACTTTGGCGGCATCTGGGAAGCCGGAGTCAAATCTGCAAAATTCCATATAAAAAGAGTTATGGGAAATACCCATCTTACCTTTGAAGAAATATCTACACTTTTCGCACAAGTGGAGGCCGTTTTGAACAGTCGCCCCTTGTGTCCTTTATCCTCATCTCCTGATGACTACCTCCCTTTGTCCCCAGGGCACTTCCTCATTGGAAGACCGCTAAAGGCACTGCCTGAACCTAGCTTAGAAAACTTGCAAGAAAGTCACCTGCAACGATACGCTCGACTGCAACAAATTCATCAGCATTTCTGCAGTGCTATTCTGTAACCATCTCACCTTGAAAACTTAGGTGAAGAGAGCTCGGAGTGAGCTGTAAGTCTCTAGCAGTAGGTGGAATGACAGCTCACTTCACCTAAGTTTTCACGGTGAGATGGTTATAGAATAGCACTGCTGGTCACGCTGGCAGCGTGAATATATACACGAGCTACAACAACGACTGAAGTGGAAGACGAACGCAAAATCCCTAAATATTGGAGACCTCGTGCTTATCCACGAAGAACATATGCCTCCATTGTGTTGGCGCCTTGGACGGGTTACCAGATTATTCCCTGGTCCGGATGGAATTTCGAGAGTGGCCGATTTAAAAAATACTAGAGGCGTTCTACGTCGGCCGATTATAAAACTATGTCCGCTACCCACTGCTGAAGATTTACTGTTGAAAGACAAGCCTTTCAACGGGTGGGAGGATGTTTAGGCTCGCCTGCCGTCCATCTACTAGCAGCGTGTGCGACTCACATACATTGCCAACAGCTCTCGGCAAGGCGTTATTATTGTGGCGGTGTATGTGAATAATTTTATAAAATGTCACTTTTTAACTTGCCAACCGCACGAGCGGTCGATATAATTTCTGTCGTCTGTAATTAATCAAAATTAAAGTAATTTCCAAAATTCTTAGTCTCATTGAAGAAACCAAATTTACACTAAATCTAATCCTTTATGTCGTTATAGACAGGTATATTGGCGTGTGCTAGCTGTCATTATGACTATTCATTATAGCTATTTAATTTATAATTAAAATTATTTCTTGCGTATTGTAAATTGTCTTGCATACTATTGTATAGAATCATTTTTTATTTGTTTTTCTAACTGAACAGACAGCTGTGCTGCTGGGGAGTTTGTTGCGCCACTTCTTCTTCCCAGCAAAAGCACTAAGAAGTGGTGAAAGGTGGGCGTTTTGGGGGACTGTCTTATTAATTTTGACGTTCGAAAAGTGCTGATTCTCAGCCTAGTTTGAATAAATGACTTGAATTTTGAATTTTGAATTTATGTGTAGTTTTTAAACTCAAATAAATCGATAACACGGGTCGAAAGAAAGCGTATAAGGCGATTTGATGATGTAATAATACCAATAACTACAGGTACAATAACTAATTTCTATTAAAATCTCATTTATCTCTTATAGTGAAAATAATAGTCGTTAATTTTATTTTCAATATTTTGAATTCATAAACCCATGAAAATTGAGCAGTGACATCTAGTGTCTCAAGAATCGATACGGTGCAATAGACATCGAGTGAGAAATAGCAGTACTGCATACGCATACTATGAGCGAAATCAATAACGTCACCGTAAGGCGCCCACGAGCGCGCTCAAACTTGGACTACAACTTAGATGAAAGCCTCGCCAATCGCACCCTAGATGGCACTGTATGCAGTATTCCTGATATATCAGATGATGGCGACATTGATTTAGTAACTCAATTAAAGAAAAATATTGATCTCACTAATAAACTCAGTAGTGCAAATGGAGAAATTGACTCACTAAACCTTGAAATTGAAAAACGTAAGAAGGAAAATGTAAATCTGAGTTGTAAAAACTCACTCTACAAACCAATAGTGACTAGTCCGACACAATCTCCTACCAATACGCCTAAAAAAGGGAGTACAAATATTTAAAATAAGCGGGATGTATAAATAAACAAACACAGACTGATACTGAAATAACAGTAAAAGAAAAAGTTACCAAAAACTATGACCAACAAAAAACGATTACTCCTCATTCCAGTCCACAAATGGCGCCACTACCTTCGAATGAGCAAGGGGCAACACAAAAATATATACAAGTGAACAAAAACAAATTGAAAAATAAGCTATGTATATTAAGCACGAATAAAACTAATAATATATAAACTGGCGAAAGAATATTTTACTCCTCCCGCTCTGGGTGGAGCGGGAGGGCGTGTCAGACTCTTACTAACGCACCCGAGTTCTTTCTGTTGCCTGTGCAATGCCAGGGGGCCACGGTATCCCTTTCGGACTTTCCCGCAACCCCGGCAGGCAATGGTCTCATCGGACCCCTTCACTCACTGACACTCTTTGAGGCGCGCGTGGAACACAACTCGCCGTCGACCCGGGCTTGGTCCTTACCGGACGGCGAGCTACCCATTGCTCACCGTCCGCAAGCCCGCGCCTACGGTGGCCGGGAATCGGCAATCGATTCCCGACGCCCAGGGCGTCTCCTCCTGCGGCAGCTAGGGGCGCGACGGCGCGAAATTTGCCTCTCCCGCGCTCCGCCTCCTCCTTCGCGAGCATTACTGCTTCGCAGAAGGAGGTGACTGCCTCCCATGCCCTCTCGCTCCGTACCATGGCCTGGACCAAGGCCGGACGCGAGAGATCCCCGCCACCGTATGCTCCACCGTGTCCTCCGGGCGATCCACGCAGTGATGACACCCGGGCGTTTCCTCCCACCTTATCCGAAACAGGTACCTCCCGAAACAGCCGTGTCCGGTGAGGACCTGCGTCAGGCGGAAGGTGAGGACGCCGTGGTGCCTCTCCAGCCACTCCTCAAAGTGGGGACTTATCACCGCAATAGTGGCGTGCCCAGCACTGGGTTGCGACAATCGCACTCTCCATGCCACCATGAGATCCCGTCGGAGCTCTGTCCGCTGTGCCACAATTTCTCGCGGCATCGGAGTCAAGCCCCGGCGTTTCGCCTCCGCGCCACTCCCAAATATGCGCGAGGACTTTTGCCTCCAGATCCCATGGCGGCAATCCGGCAAGGAGGCTTGCCGCCTCACCGGAGACCGTGCGGTATCCCTGGACCAGCTGGGTGGCCATGACCCTCTGAGACGCGATCAACCGGCGGGCAGGCCGCCGCCTCAACGAACGCGCCCACACCGGTGTCCGTACAGGGCCATGGACCGCACGATTCCCGCGTATAGCTCCGGTAGGAGGCGTTTGGACCCCCTAGATTGGGCAGGAGCCGCTTCAAGGCAGCCCCGGCCCGCTCCAGTCTGGGAGCCAAACGTCGGAAATGCTCCACGAAGTTCCACCGACTGTCGAGGACGAGTCCAAGGTACTTCATCGTCGACTCGACGCCGTTATTTGGGAACCCGATGGTGGCGCGTTCCGAGGACCATGAAAACACATGGCCTCGGACTTGTGCAAGGCCACCTCGAGTCCCAACTGCCGGATTCTGGCCACGATTGTCGCAACATCGTGTGACGCTAGTTCAGCCGCCGCCTGGTGCGACCACCCCTGCGCCAGGACCAACGTGTCGTCAGCATAACAAACGACGCTGACGCCATTGGGGAGGTCAAATATGTCACTACCTAACACTAAAGGTGGATATGCACCTTCTACGGGATTTACAAATAAAACTTCAACACTACACAAAGAATGATATGTTTTTCCTATGTGGGTAGGCGTGACGTTTAAAAGTAATTTTGTAGCTTCCTCATTTAATATTTATTTTATAAAAACTTTTTCACAAAAAATAAAACCGACTTCCAAAAAAAACACTAGAAAGTGAAAAATAACTTTGTTTTCGGAAGTCGGTGTCTTTGGAGTTTTATTTTCGTTTTTTTGCCACCGACTTCCGAAAACAAAGTTATTTTTCACTTTGTAGTGTTTTTTTTGGAAGTCGGTTTTATTTTTTGTGAAAAAGTTTTTATTTTTCACTTTTTAGTTGTGGTACCTACACAAAACCCCCACAATAATTTGAATACCCATTACCTGCTTTGTAAATTACAGTGACAGGAACTATTAGAATATCGTCCACATATACTAGGTGGGAAAAATACGTATTATTCAAGCTAACTCAAAAACCCCTCATCAGATCTTGACCAAATTTATATGGGACCACTTCTGAAGTATGCCCTACCAAACAAAAAAATAATCAACAAAATCTATTCATAATTGGCGGAGTAATCGCGTAACAAACATACAAAAAAAAAAAAAACATACAGCCGAATTGAGAACCTCCTCCTTTTTGAAGTCGGTTGAAAATAGTTAATAGTACTGATTCCCCATATTTATGTGCTAATTAACTAATAAACCCACCTTCGCTTGGAACTCTCCTATCACTTTCACTCTTCAACAACCACAACACTTGAGATACTACTAAAACATGGATAGCAGGCTTGTGCACAGCATGGCGGAACTGGAGAAGCTGTTTAGCTCCCGCATGTGTGAGTACGAACAAAAGCTGCAGAGAGCTGCAGCTGGAACCGACCCTGCTCACTCAGATCTTGCTGCCCTCTCCCATGACTTCTCCGAGTTTAAATCTTTTGTCTGCAATACTTTGTCACACTTCAAAACTCAGATAGAGCTCCTGTCTTTGAGTCTGGACAGACATGAGACTGCTATGCGAAGAAAAATCTTGCTGTTTCATGGTATTCCGGAGAAACCTAATGAAAAACTGTGTGACTCGATTCTCCATATGCAAAGCAGCTAATGATAGATGACATTAAATTGGAGCACTTAGACGTATGCCACAGACTGGGAGCCCCCCAGGGTACAACAAGACCTGTACTGGTTCGATTCAATGGCATGGAGCATCGTTGGTTAGCTTGGGACGGTAAAACGACACTCAAGGGCAGCGGTATCACCTTTTCGGAGTTTCTGACTAAGACACGGCACCAGGTATTTATTGCTGCTCGCAAACACTTTGGCATCAATAGCTGCTGGTCTGCAGAGGGAAAGGTTATTGTCTTGACACCTGACAAGGCTCGTCGGAAGATAGCGTCCATGGGTGAGCTTGACACTTTAATCGCGTTATTCCCCGCTCCAGCCAGTGCTGCTGCACGAAATGACCCCGTGCCTGCAGTTACCACCTCTTCAGCACCTCGGCATCTACGTCGCCTGAAACCGCAACCCCCATAAAAAAGGTTGTGAGAAAGGCTCGTCGCTGAGTTTGTTGATTTAGATGTGTATCATTGATCGTTTTGTAATACATTCGGGTAGTGTCGGTACACGTTAAAATTCGATTTTCTTTTTTGTTAATCTACCCAATAGCATTTACTTTCGTAAAAATTCTCACATCGAATAGCTTGCCGATAAATGTTTTTATTTTTATTATAATGTAGTGACATGACGTCTGTCAGTGTCATTTATTGTTTTAAATTGACGTTACGTTTCGTTACGCTTTGCATTTGTAATAATATAATTTTTATCTGTATCCGAATGTTGTGGTTCAACTTTTTTGTTATGTTTGATATGTTGTTTTTTTTATACCTATGTCTTTTGTTAAAAACAATTTATGTCTTGATTTATTTACTTATTTTTTTATCTTTTTGTGTTACTTTGTTGTGTTAAAATCTCTTCCATCAACAGCGAATTGGTGTTTTTATTAGTTGAGCGTTCTAATTACTGTTATTGTTTTGTTTGTATGCATTGTAGTTAATAGTTTTATTTTTATTTTTTATTATAATTTTTTTTTGTTTTTATTAGTATTTATACATATTATTATATTCGTAAACTATGATCGATTTCGACCTTCATGATGATTTTTTCTCTTGTTCTTCCTCTTCTGGCAGTTTTCTTAGTGCGGCGAGTAATTCGGCGAGTTCTTCCTCTCCTCTTAATCTGGGCGATCAGATTTCCACTTTGCTGTCCCATCTCCCCAAAAATCTCAATATAGCCCACATCAATGCCCAAAGTGTTCCTTGCCATTACTCTGATCTTCTGGCTTCCATTAACAGTGCACATATAGATGCTTTGCTTATCTCCGAGTCCTTCCTCAAACCCTCTCTTTTATCTGTTCATTTTGCGCTTCCTGGCTTTGTCCTTATCCGTAATGATAGAACTGGGAAGGGTGGTGGTGGTGTTGCCATTTACTTGCGTAATGATATTCCCTACAAGATTATCAGCACATCACTATCCTCCTACTCGGGGTCAGCGGAGCATCTATTTCTCGAAATTTCCCTGCATCATGCTAAAATGCTACTTGGAGTCGTTTATAGCCCTAACTCCAGTGTCGATTACTTTGACTCTTTTGATTCACTTTTAAATAATTTCTGTCCCTCTTATGAACACGTCGTCTTGATGGGCGATTTTAATACTTGCCTTCTTAAAAACAACAATCGCACTCACAAACTTCAATCTCTCTTATCTTCCTATAACCTCTGTATTCTGCCTCTTTCAGCTACGCATCATTTCCCTAATTGCACGCCTTCTCTGTTAGACCTATTGATAGTCTCTAATTCCAATAACGTATCTGTCCACGGACAGCTCACTGCTTGTTTTTCTTACCACGACCTCATCTTTATGTCTTACAGGACACGCCCTCCCAAGCGTAAGCCGCAGTATATTTTCCTTCGGAACTACAAGGGGTTAGACCTGGAGGCATTGCTGCGTGATGCTGGTAGCATCGACTGGACGGACGTCATGGAGAGCTCATGTATCAACGATATGGTTCACATGTTTAACAGGACGATACTTAGCTTATACGATCGTCATGCCCCTATCCGTAGAGTCAAAGTAAAATATGTTCCGGCTCCATGGCTTACTCCTGCCATTAAAGATTCGATGGCAAGTAGGGATAGAGCCAAAAGAAGGTTAAAACGCTGTCCTTCAGAGCGCAACCTGAATGCGTATAAGGTGCTGCGTAATCGCTGCAGGCGTATGTGTAGAGATGCAAAGAGACGCTACTTCCATGATTCTCTCGATAACCGTAACTCCTCTGAAGTCTGGAAGTTTCTAAAAACTGTCGGCATTGGCAAGTCTCCAGTCGTTTCCAGTAATGACACTGACGTGTGTGCTCTTAACAATCATTTCTCACACCCTCCTGTTACTTTAGATCCGCACGTCAAATCAGCTACTCTTAATAAACTTTCCTGTTTGCCAGTGTCACAGTGTTCTTCTTTTGAATTAAGTCCAGTAAGCGAGATTGAGGTCAAAAAATCTATTTGTGCTATCTCCTCTTCTGCAGTTGGTAATGATAATATATGCTCAAGAATGATTTCTCCTATCCTCCCCTCACTACTTCCCGTCTTGACTCATATTTTTAATTTCTCCTTGTTTTCTTGTACTGTTCCCGAGGCCAGGAAACAGGCCCATATCATCCCCTTACCCAAAATTCCTAAGCCGGTCTCACCGTCCGATTTCCGTCCCATTTCTATCCTCCCTTATCTCTCTAAAGTTCTTGAGCACATAGTTCATCAGCAACTTTTTGCCTTTTTATCCACGAATGACCTACTTAGTCCTCTTCAATCTGGTTTTCGACCTGGTCATAGCACAGTAACGGCTCTTTTGAAGGTTACTGATGACATCCGCTGGGCTATGGACCACAAATCTCTCACCCTTCTTGTACTTCTGGACTTTAGCAGTGCCCTTAACTCTGTTGATTTTGACATCCTTCTAGGAATCCTTAAATCCTTAAATTTCTCTATTTCCACTATTTCTTGGTTCGACTCCTATCTTAAGGCCCGCTCGCAGCGGGTTCGTCTCAATGAGTTTTCTTCTGATTGGTGCTCTCTTACCGCAGGTGTACCTCAGGGTGGCGTTCTCTCTCCTCTTCTCTTTTCTATTTTTATTAACTCTGTCTCCAGAGTCATCTCTTCTCATTTCCATCTCTATGCCGACGATCTGCAGATTTACAATAATTTCGTATGGGAAGATGCGGAAACCGCCGTATCTGCCATGAACAGTGACCTGGATTTGATTGGCGAGTGGTCGCGGTCCTTTGGACTGCAAATCAACCCTAGTAAATCCCAGGCCTTGATTATCGGCGGCAGGTATATGCGGAATAGGCTCGATGTTGCGTCATTGTCTCCTCTTTGTCTGAATGGAGTTCAGATTGTTTACGCAAATACAGTTAAAAACCTGGGGGTGACCATGGACTCGTACTTATCGTGGGCTGCCCATGTTGCTCAAGTCAGTCGCAAAGTGCACTTTACGTTCCATTCGTTGAAATGCCTCCAGAGCTTCTTGCCCTTGAACACAAAAATCTCCCTTGAATAAACTTGAGCGTTTACAAAATTTATGTATTCGTTTTGTTTTTAACCTTAAAAAATATGATCACGTCTCTAACTTCCGCAAGATACTCAAGTGGCTCCCTATTCGACTTCGCAGGAACTCTCGGATATTGTGTCTGCTATTTAACCTCCTTCATAATCCTAAAACTCCTTCATATCTGCGGGAGCGCTTTTCCTATGACCGTCCTTCTGATGTGCCTTGCAGGTCGCATCTTAGAAACCTGCTTAAGTGCCCTACCCACTCCACTGACTTCTACTCCTATTCCTTCACCGTGCACGCGGTGCGGTTGTGGAATTCACTTCCGCCTGACATTAGGGACTGCCAAACTGTTGCAGTATTTAAAAGAAGAGTGAAAGAACACTATCTTTCCACTTCGTCATAGTTGCGTAGGTATTTATGTTGTATTTTATTTATTTTAGAAGTATGTATGTATGTATGTATGTTCGTAAGTATATTGTCATATAATTTGTTTTATTTTATTAAGTGAATTGTTTTGATTAAAATCACCACTTTCAGATTTAGCAATGTATTTTCATTGAACTCTAATAATTCAGAGAAACGCATTCTCTGATGAATATGATGTCCAAATTTATCTACATTCATATTTAAGTCCTGTCAATAGGTAAGCTAATTCTGGAGAAAGAACATAAACATTGTCCTGAGTTAATCATAGAGACCAACTTATTCTTATAATTTAAGTAGTTGTTGATATTATAGTATGCCTTTAAACAAAGGTTGGTTTTACTTTCGTTTTAAACGCATTAAAATGCAAACCTAGCAAAGAAGAGGGTAGCTTGTTGTAAAAGGTTATACCAAGCCCAACAAATGAGTTATGAACCTTATGAAACTGGTGAAAGGGAGCTCGTATTTTGTCCTTGTTTCTAGTGTTAACATTGTGAATATCACTGTTTTTAGTGTATAAGTGTATATTTTGCCTAATATATATGATTGATGTTGGCGAAGATGATTTGTGATGCAACTGTAAGGATACTAATATCTTTGAAAAAATCTCTCAGAGAAACTGGCACCCAGCTGGTAAATTGCTCGAACAGCTCGTTTTTGGAAGACAAATATATTTTGAATATCAGCAGCTTTGCCCCACAGCAGAATACCGTAAGACATAACGCTATGGAAATAACTAAAATAGACTAGCCGATCTGTATCAACGTCAGTGTATTGTCTTACTTTCCTGACGGCGTAGGCGGCTGAACTGAGCCTTCCCGCTAGGCTAGATATATGTTGGACCCACTGAAGTTTGGCATATACTCGTACTGTTATGCCCTGAAAAACTGCAGAGTTTACAGTTTCAAGCACCTTTATGACGATGTTGGGTCCTAGATTTCTAACATTTGGAAGGGCAAACTTTTACACATTTTGTTTTCTTGGCATTGAGAACGAGGTTATTTCTCGTAAACAAATCCGTAACCATTGAGAATGCACTGTTTACATCGTCAAATTCTTGTCTATTCCTGTTTAATTTAAAAATAAGAGAAGTCTGTAATCTGTAATCCATTATATTTAAAGGGTATCTCCGAAGTTGTACACTTCACAGATACTTTTTAAATAGAATTGTAAGTCATTGATATACAATAAGAACAAAAATGGACCCAGTATTAAGCCTTGAGGTACACCTAACTGAACTGATAGCCCGGCCGATTTCTCACCATCATCATCTAAATATATGGACCTATTATTTAAATAAGAATTTATTACGTTGAGAGCTTCGTTTTGCACACCCTTTTGACGCAGTTTACGCAAAAGCGTGTAATGGTGCACGCAGTCAAAGGCTTTGGAGAGATCACAGAAAACCCCAATAGTACTTGGTAATCCTAACCCCTTTTCCCTGGAAATATGCGTCAACAAACCTCACGAAGATATTCTGTGGTGAGACCTTTTTGGATACAGAAATCATCACTAATGTTTGGTTGTTTTATAATGGAATTACAGATTGGCTTTATAGCCTAGTATGTACAATTATAAATGAGCTGTGAGTATTTATGGTTCTGCCTTCCAAAAGTGATGCGTCAGCTCAATATCAGCAATCGTCAAAAATCTGGAGCGTTAGAACTCAGTGTCAAGTATGGTGGAAGGCCTTCGCCATTTTCCTATAGCCAGATATTCCTATAGCAAGTGACAATAATCTGCCAATGTACGGATAGGATATGAACACGTAATACACGAGAATATAACATTAGTTATAAAACACGATACTAGATAAGAGTTATTTCGCCATTCTGGAATAAACGATCATTAATAACTCAACAGCGATATGATCTAACTGTTACCTATAAATATAATACAAATTAACTAACAGGAACAATTATAACGAAAAGTTTTTAACTACAATTTACATATTACTACTAAAGATAAAAGTTAATTAAGGTTGACACTCACTAAATCATTCCTTGGAGAGAATTAGATCATTAAAATCACTTACAAAATACTGCACACATTACCAGCTTAGCCTCGGGCTCCACCAGCTCATCTTGACCGTCTTCCGAAGCGTTTCCAAACTAACTCATCTAGCTTAGACTAGGTCGTCACTACCCAATGTGGTCTTAAACCAACTTAATAAATAATGCTCGGTCCCTTAGGACAGCCTACCGACTATTACTTGATATTATTCAATTCTCCTAGCTTAACTAGCCTGGACTCTCACGTTCTTAGCCTTCCGCGATTCAAAATCAACTCCCTCGACCTTCCCTCCGTTCCCTACATTCCTTAAACATGACGGTCCCAACTTCTTATTGTTTTCGCAGAATAGGTTGATGGCTCTTTTTGTGTACAACTTCTCAACTGTTATAAAAGGGTCCGTTTAAATTGCCTGAGTACATAGGTTTTATGCCATCCATATGTGGCAATAATAATGTCTGTTGCTTCGGGACCAGAGAATATCAACTATTTGAGACGGAAGATTCAAAAGTTACAATTTATATACATTGTATTATAAAACATATCATTATGTTTTTAGCATATATAAAACCTATCAAAGTAATTTAGCTATCTGCTATAATAATAAAACAATCAATCCAATAGTATAACTACAGTTATAGGATAAAAGATGGTTACATCAATGGGAGCATTGGCTTTGCATGCCTTTTAAATGGCTCTTATGTAATAATTACTTAGTTACGTAGTTATACTATTGATTGATGATTGTTTTAAGTTTCAAAACCCACCCGTGTTCCTTCTCTTGCCTGTGCAATGCCAGGGGGCCACGGTATCCCTTTCGGACTTTCCCGCAACCCCGGCAGGAAATGGTCTCATCGGACCCCTTCATTCGCTGACATCTCTTTGAGGCGCGCGTGGAACACAACGCGCCGTCGACCCGGGCTTGGTCCTTACCGGACGGCGAGCTACCCATTGCCATTGCGAAATTTGCCTCTCCCTCACGCGCTCCGCCTCCTCCTTCGCGAGCATTACTGCTTCGCAGAAGGAGGTGACGGCCTCCCATGCCCTCTCGCTCCGTACCATGGCCTGGACCAGGGCCGGACGCGAGAGATCCCCGCCACCGATCGCCTCCACGAGGACACGGCGGTGCTCTGCCCAAGCCGGGCATACCTCCACCGTATGCTCCACCGTGTCCTCCGGGCGATCCACTTCAACCATGACTCTAGATTTCTATTTGTTAGTTACCTTACTTGCATTATATTCATGTAAGAGCACGCTGGATCGCACTAATTTTAAGAGAAACATGTTGACAATCCCTGCTTTGATTTAAGTCCTTAGAATTCGCCAACACATTTTTCTCATAAAATATAAGTCAGATGGGATCCTAAGAGGTTCAATATTGTTTTACAATTTTAAAGAAATAGCATCTTTTGTTATTTATTAGGGTAACGTGTCGAGCTGTCAGAACATAAAATTGAGATTTAATGTGTTTCTAAGTGACCCAAACCGTATGCTGATTTTGAAGTAAATATAAATATTTTATTATAAATTAGAGAATGTTAATGACAGTCACACTAGCAATTCACAAGTTTTTCAGGTGTTTGATCTCCATCCTAAACATTTAGATACATTTTTAGTGGTATCTTTAGGTATTATGATTTATGGCAGTCTTGTTTTTTGATAAATAAATACGAGTCACCATCACTCTGAGCCTTCACACCAGTGTTAAGTTAGGGAAATTTCTAAATAGCAAAAGTCAAAGTGAGAAGTGTCAAAGCGACAGGTGTCAAAGTGACAGGTGTCAAACTATGAAATGTCGAATATGAGTGTAACACGGGTAAAAAAAAACTTCCCGTGGTTGTACTACTGGATCGCTTTGTAGTTCCACGGAAGTATTTTTTACCCGTGGTACTACTGGTAGTAATACTGATAGTACCACAGACAACAAATGCGAGTAATCAAGGTAGGTTGGTAGAAAATCTTGTTTAAGTAAGTGTCATTCACTACTGGTAATTTAGCCAATACAGTTAAAGTATGAAAGATCTAAGAAAGTTATCAGACAATGTATATACTTAGTCTGGCCATAAATACTGTTACAATTAAAAATAAGAAAGATATTACATTTGAATTTGGAATATGTCATTTTCATACGATTGTTCATTGAGATTTATAATTTTGGCGCCAATACATTGTACAATATTTTGCGATATTAAAATGAAGTGGGGTGATAAACAGAACCGAATCGCTGTGATTGCATTCCACAAAGTCAGTATGGAGCCAAATGCAATTTTTAAAACTCTCCATACGCTTGGTATTAGTCAAATGTTTGTGTACCGGGCTATTAATAGGTACAATGAGACCTCCTCTGTTTGTGACTGAAAAAGATCTGGCCGTCCACGTAGTGTTCGTACGAAAAAGGTAGTCAAAGCAGTAAGGGAAAGAATTCGAAGAAATCCTGTCCGAAAGCAAAAGATTTTATCTCGGGAGATTAAAATAGCACCCAGAACCACGTCGGTAACTTTAAAAGATGACTTAGGACGTGCAGCCTATAAGAGATGCACTGGTCATTTTTTAACTGATAATTTAAAAAAGAATAGGATGGTAAAATCGAAACAACTACTGAAGCGGTACGCAAAGGGAGGTCACAGAAAAATTTAGTTTACGGATGAGAATTTTTTTACAATTGAGCAACATTTTAACAAACAAAATGACCGTATTTATGCTCAAAGCTCTAAGAAGGCTTCCCAATTAGTCGACAGAGTGCAACGTGGGCATTATCGGACTTCAGTGATCGTTTGGTGGGGTGTTAGCTATCAAGGAGTGACAGAGCCATGTTTTTGTGAAAAAGGTATCAAAACATCGGCACAAGTGTATCAAGATACCATTCTTGAGAAGGTAGATGTCACTGCTTGCGTTTAAGTCACCTAGTGCTTAGGTAAGCCACTGAGTATCTTGTATATGGTAATTTCTTTTAATTAGGTATATTTGTTTGTTGAAAATAGCAACTCACCGGTTTAGCCGTGAATATAAATATAATAGCATTTTAAGGTGGTCGCATCCTTTCTGTCCAGCAGATCCTTTAGGGTGGTGGTCGACGGGGCACTATACGGCGCACGCCCGGTGCTGACAGGAGTGCCACAGGGCAGCTGCGTGTCGCCTGCTTGTTACACGCGTTACACCGACGACATCCCCACCACGACCGAGACGACGCTCGCGCTGTATGCTGACGACGCCGCGTACATCACCACTTCACTCAATGCAAAGCACGCGGTGGTCAAAATGCAGCGCGCCCACGATCTGCTTCCCGATTGGCTGTCGAATTGGCGGCTTTCGGTGAACGGGTGTAAGATGCAGGAGTTAGAAAGTGGATGAAAGACTACCTTTAAAGGCATTGATATCCACTTAACTATTAAGTTTTGAGTGTCAGGACGGTTACCTACTAGTTATTTAACTATGTAGGTATTTTAATATCTATAAATATGGTGTATAGGGAAAAGGATTTCAAGTAAAGCACCTGGAGATAAGACTAGGCATTTATTCTAATTAGACGTCAATAAATAACGTCATGCTCGCCAGCAACCCCATCATCTATTTTGCTATTAATAAACTCACGTGCCAATTGTACGCAATATGTACGGAATTAGTACGTACTTAAAAAAAATTGTACCTTAACAGGTTAAAAGGTACAGGCAATTGAATTTGGGTTGCGGTAGAGCATCTCCCCAGCAACCCCAAATAAAATTTTAATAAATTTTACGTACATACTTACCTATTAGGCAAACAAGTCGTTGATAAAAATTGTACTCTTATTTTCAACCGACTTTAAAAAGAAGGAGGTTCTCAATTCGGTTGTTTTTTGTGTATGTTTGTAACGCGATTACTCCGCCAATTATGAATTGATTTTGATGATTTTTATTTTTGGTCGGGCATACTTCAGAAGTTATCCCATATAAATCTGGTCAAGATCTGATGAGGGGTTGTTGAGTTAGTTTCAATAATACATATTTTTCCCACCTAGTATATGTGGATGATGTTCTAATAGTTCCTGTCACTGTAATTTATTTACATAGCGGGTAGTGGTATTTAAATTTTTGTGGGGGGTTTGTGTGGGTTCAGACGCCAGCACATCAACCTACTACAATCTGTCAAATTTCTTTAATAGATTTTCAACTTTATTACCAAAGCATAAGGTTCAAAGTTGATTGGGAAAATTTGTCAGTTTCGGGTAGGTTGACCTGCTGGCGTCTGTACCACAACTAAAAAGTGAAAAATAAAAACTTTTTTTACAAAAAAAAAACACAAACAAAAAAAAACGGTATCTTTGGTTTTGTATTTTCGTTGCCACCGACTTCCGAAATCAGTTATTTTTCACTTACACTACAAAGTGAAAAATAACTGATATTATAATATATATAATAACTGGTGGTTTTTTTTGAAGTCTGTTCAGATCAGATCTTGATCAAATTTATATAGGACCACTTCTGAAGTATGCCCTACCAAACACGAAAATCATCAAAATCAATTCATAATTGGCGGACTAATCGCGTAACAAACATACACAAAAAAACAACCGAATTGAAAACCTCCTTCTTTTTAAAGTCGGTTGAAAATAAGAGTACAATTTTTATCAACGACTTGTTTGCTAGTAAGTTTGTACGTAAAATTTATTAAAATTTTATTTGGGGTTGCTGGGGAGATGCTCTACCGCAACCCAAATTCAATTGCCTGTACCTTTTAACCTGTTATGGTACTTTTTTTTTTAAGTACGTACTAATTCTGTACATATTGCGTACAATTGGCACATGAGTTTATAAATAGCAAAATAGATGATGGGGTTGCTGGGGAGCATGACGTAATAAATAAAAGGTATCGTTAATGAGAAAGCTAGTTATCCGTTCCAAATCTAGGTTTTCGTGAAGAAGAAGGATAAGAAACTCCACGGCGGCTTGTTTTAAAGTATTTTATCAACACATTTTACATTAGCATTTAGTATTGTTATCACATTAATCTCTTGGACCATTTCTCAAAGCTAACAACTCTATCAATGAAAAGAAATAGAACATATATATATAATAGAACAATTTGTTTTTAGTGTTTGTTCCTTTGCTTGCGTCATATGTACCGCAAATAAACGTATTTTCTTTCTTTCTTTCTTCTAACATGAATATTCCTTAATCCGATTCAACACTTATGTAGCAATATTAGCCATATTACAATACATATTGCACAACATATTTATCAACACGCAAGTTCCAACACGCATAGTTATCAAGTGACTGCCTCGTTGGTCTAGTGGTTACAAGCGTTACTGCTGAGCATGAGGTCCTGGGTTCGATTCCCGGGTCGGGCAAAGTATTATTGGGTTTTTCTATCTGGAATCTCTCAGTTGTAGCCCGGAGTCTGGATTTGTGCCCGGTTGATGGCAATAGACTCGCCCCCTATTACATGGGACTTAAAACATAACTGGCGAAATATGGGTGTACCTACTACAGTTACACCTCTGCCCAACCCTTCGGGGAAACAAGGCGTGATGTTATGTAGTTATCAATAATAATCAAGATATAATGACAATTAACTTACATGAACATTGTAGTCAGTCGATCTTTCACCAGAAGTGATCTGATGATCATTATTTCAAACCATTTTACAATAATAGCAGAACTCCCCTCATGCAACATGATTTGTTTACTTATGATATGTTTGCTTTTAGCAACTTAATATTAAGGACATGGACACCACTCAGATCATGTCCTGTAAAAGTCAAAGGTCTTCTCTCGCCCAACAGCTTAACCCAAGTTCTCTTTAAAAATTGGCGGTCACCCCATCTTATAGCCTATCAATCCTCAAACATTGCCGCCCTTTCTCTCGCCATTTTAGACGAATCATAGATGGTCATACGTAAATACTAAATAACTTATAACCTGAGTAATAATTAACAAATCTTATGTAGTGGAACTGGGATCCTGCCGTTTTGCCGAAAGGATTTTGCCAAAAAATCACTACCCAAACAAATTTTTGCAACCTTTTTTTATACCAATGCAATGTTTGGAATTATTTTAGTACGCACATTTTCATTTGGTCAAATTTTTACTTGGCAGAATATTATCAAGGATAATGTCATTTAGGCATTTGGTCTTTAATATAATTATTTATTACAGCAAACAATCTTTAGACAATAAACGTTTCGTCATACGATTTGGTATGACAAAAATATAAAGGTTAGGTTAGGTTAGGTTAGGTTCCGCATGTCGTGCGGTGTTCCACAGGGCTCGGTCTTAGGGCCGCTCCTGTGGAACATCGGGTACGACTGGGTGCTGAGGGGCGAGCTCAGGCCGGGGGTAGACCTGACGTGTTATGCGGACGACACGCTGGTCACTGCCCGGGGGAGCTCGTACAGGGAAGCAGCGTTGCTGGCGACGGCTGCGGTCTCACAGGTGGTGAGCCGCATACGTCGCCTAGGCCTGGAGGTGGCCCTCAGCAAGTCGGAGGCTATGGTGTTCCATGGCCCCCGGCGGGCGCCGTCACCCGGCTCACATATCGTGGTCGGGGGGGCTCGGATCGCTGTCGAGGGTACCATGAAGTACCTAGGATTGGTCCTCGACAGCCGGTGGGACTTCGGGCCCCACTTCCGACGGCTGGCGCCCAAGTTGCTGGGCGCTGCTGGAGCGCTCTCAACGCTGCTTCCCAATTTGGGGGGCCCGAGCGCCGCTTGTAGGCGGCTATACGTGGGGATCGTGCGATCGATGGCCCTTTACGGGGCCCCGATCTGGGCGGCTGACCTGACGGCCGGGAGCATCGCCGTCATGCGGAGACCGCAAAGGGCGATGGCCGTCAGAGTCATCCGGGGGTATCGCACGATCTCCTACGAGGCGGCTTGTGCACTGGCCGGATCCCCGCCCTGGGACCTGGAGGCGAAAGTACTCGCGTCATCGTATCGGTGGCGCGAGGAAGCGCGGGCGCGGGGCGAGCGACCGATGCAGCGACATGTGGAGCTGCATCGGTCTCAGCTTCGCGAGGTCCTGGTGGCGGAATGGCGGGACAGGCTTTCGCGCCCTACCGCCGGCCTCGACGTCGTCGAGGCGGTCCGGCCGGTGCTCGAGCGCTGGCTCGGGAGGAGGCACGGCTCCCTGTCGTTTCGGGTGACGCAGGTACTCTCGGGGCACGGTTGCTTCGGGAAGTACCTGTGTCGCATAAACAGGGAGCCGGACGCCCGGTGTCACCACTGCGTCGACTGCCGGGAGGACACGGCGCGGCACACGCTGGCAGAGTGTGCCGCTTGGGAGGGGCCGCGCCGTGCCCTCATCTCAGGAGTAGGCAGTGACTTGTCGCTGCCGGCCGTAGTGAACGCTATGGTCGGCGGCGCCGAGTCCTGGGACGCGGTGGTCGCCTTCTGCGAGACGGTCGTCTCACAGAAGGAGGCTGCGGAAAGGGAGAGGGAGATCTCGTCCACTCACCCGGCCCGCAGCAGGCGCACCGGGCGTCGGCGGAGGGCGGACAACGCCCTCTTCCGGCCCCCCTAAATGGGTCCAGGGACGACGGACTTGGGGACGTCCGTCGCCCCCCACACATCAGGACCCGAGGTGGCGGCGCGTAGTGTTCCACGCGCGCCCCTCTGAGACGTCGCGGGGGGAGTCAAACACCTCACTCCCCCCCTGACCCGAGACGAGGCCCGCGGTGGCGGGCCGGCACCAGCCGGGGGTTGCGGAAGATTTTGTCGTTCGCGCGACCCCCGGCGTAAGTGTGAGTCGGAACACCGGGGTGGTTTTTAGTCAGTAAGAGTCTGACAGACCCCTCCATACATCCATGAGGATTTTCCACCCCGAGACCAAAAAAAAAAAAAAAAAAAGGTTAGGTTAGGTTAAAACTGTGATGGGGGACCACCCCACAGTGCTTGCGTCCACGTCGCGTGCCCTGGAAACGACCCAGTTCTGACCACCGTAACGGAGTGGCAGACTGGGTTGGCTAAAGTGCACTGTGCTGTCGTAGCGTATTTTAATCAATTTTATCTAATCTTATTTTATGTCGGAATCTACGGCACCTGCGGAGGCTATGCCTAAACCCTCGCGGGAAGCCTCCGGGCGTTTTAAAAAAGGCCCTTATCAGGGCCAACCAAAAGGCCCTTCTCAGGGCCAACCAAAAGGCCCTTCTCAGGGCCAACCAAAAGGCCCTTCTCAGGGCCAACCCAACGACCCTTCTCAGGGCCACGCCGGCGACGCCTTGGCGTCGGATGCTGACCGTGCACCATCTGCGGCCAGCTTCTTCAGCAGGCCGGACGAGATGTCGGACTCCGACGGTTCCATTATGGACACGTCGGCGGCCGAGAGCGACCGCCCCAAGCGAAAGAGGGCCGATCTGAGGAGCCCCCGGACCGTATCCGGGGGTTCCTCGGAGTCGGTAGGAAGTAGGGCGAAGAAGAAGCCGAAATCAAAAAAGGCTTCGACTTCTACTTCGGCCTCTGCGGCGCAAATCCAGGATGACCTGGAGGAGACGGTGGCCACCAAGGAGCGGCAGGCAAAAGCCGCCAAGAAAACGGTGTCGGACACCCACGACGTCGGTCTGGCAGAGGCCCAACGCCAGTTGGACCTGTCACGGCGGGCGCAGCTCCAGCAAGACCTGGAGGAGCGGGTTGCGGCCAAGGAGCAACGGACGCGCGCCGCCCGAGCCAAGTCCGGGTACGGCGCGTCGCGCGTACTGTATGCGGACCACTCCCTGGCTGAGTTGGAGCTTATGGCTGAGGAGGACGAAGAGGAGATAATTGAGGTCGCCTCTAAGTCCTCTAATTTAAAGGGGACTTTTCAAAAGTCCCTCAAATGCAGGGCCGCGAGCATGCGTGGCATCATCGGGGAGCTGGTGCAGCGCAAGGCGACCGATGAGACACGGCAACTGCAGGCGAAAGTTGATCGCCTGCAGTCAGAGGTCAGCCAGCTGCATCAGAAGCTGGCTGAAGCCACGGCCCGGCCAAACCAAGCCGAGCCGAGACCAGCGGCTGAGGTCCCTTCCTCCAACCTTGAGGATATAATCCGCAAGGTCGTCACGGAGGAAAGGGCCTTCACAAG
This sequence comes from Xanthia togata, assembly GCA_963853775.1. Lineage (NCBI taxonomy): Eukaryota > Metazoa > Arthropoda > Insecta > Lepidoptera > Noctuidae > Xanthia > Xanthia togata. Next base: position 18,190,587 of record OY970809.1, read on the forward strand.
AGCCTGTCTTGCGGGCATTGAGGACAGGCTCTTGCCAGAGAAGCGCCTCCGACCACCGCTCGCGGCCGACAATAGGCCATGTGAGCCGGAGCTGCCTTCCCAGAGGGAAGACGCCCATCTCCCGTCCACCACCCCATCCAACCAGCAGGGGTGGACGAAGGTGGGCAAAAAGAAGTCAAGGACGGTGGCTGCCTCTGCCGCCCCCGCCACCACTCCTCCCGGCCCATCCCAGACTACGGGCAAGGGAAAGGGGAAGGGGAACACGTCAGCCACCAAGCCCACCGCTGCTGCGCCGAAGAGGAAATTGGTTCCTCCCAAAACCGCAGCCGTAGTGGTGACGCTCACCACTGAGGCTGCGGAGCGGGGGGAGACGTACGCGTCCATAATGATGCGGGCGCGTACCAACATTGACCCTACTCAATTGGGGATCGGCACAGTCTCGTGCCGCCGGACCCAGGCCGGGGCTCGTATTTTCGAGTTTCCGGGGGCTCAGGGCGGCGCCAATGCGGACCTCTTCGCTACCAAAATGCAAGAGGTCATCGCGGACGCGGCCAGTGTGACCAGGCCCGTGAAGTCTGTGGCCTTGGAGGTGACCGACCTAGATGACTCGGTCACCAAGGAGGAGGTGGTGGTGGCGATCGCAGCAATGGGGGGCTGTGGCGTCACAGCGGTGCAAGGTCGGGCCATCAGGCCCGGCCGCGGCGGCACGGGCACCATTCGTCTTGAGTGCCCAGTCGCCGCAGCAATAGCCGTCCTCGCCAAGGGACGGCTTGCCGTCGGATTCAGCTCGGGTGTAGTCCGGGCACTTGCAGCTAAGCCTCTGCGCTGCTACAAGTGTTTCGGAATCGGACACACTCGGGCCCTTTGTCCGTCCGAGGTCGACAGGGCGGACAACTGCTACCGCTGTGGCAAGGACGGGCACAAGTCCGCCTCCTGCAAGGCCGCCATGCCGCACTGCGCGGTGTGTGCCGCCAGTGGCTGCCCGGCGGGCCACGTGATGATGGGGAGGAAGTGCAATCCTCCCCCTAAGAAGGGCAAACAGCAGGCGCCAATCCGGCCTGTCGCTACCACCGCCGTCCCTGAGGCTGGGACTTCAGCGGCTGTAGAGGGGGATGCAATGTCTGATTGATGGATAGGGTCAGACATCGCATCCTCCAGAAGAACACCAACCACTACAGAGCAGCCCAGGATCTGCTGATGTAGACCATGGCTGAGTGGTTAGTGGACGTGGCGGTGGTTGCCGAGCCGTACTGGGTCCCTGCCTGTTGGCTGGGTGACCGGGACGGTTCGGCGGCATTGATGTCGCGGTCTTCCACGGACTCCCCTCCCCTCTCGCTATTAGAGAAGGGACCGGGATACGTGGCCGCCGCGTGGGGAGACTTAGCCTCGATGGGCGTGTATTTCTCCCCAAACCAGGTGGAGGTCAGCAGGCAACGGGTGCGGGGGCACCCTTGCCTGTATTGCACAGACCTCCACCAGTGTCGGACGGGAATGGCCAGGTGTTCCCGGCCATTCCCGTAGCCCCCCAACTTGGGGGCATGCGGGGCCCGCCAGCTAGGCGGGCATGCGCCGGGAGGGTCGTGGATGTAAAGGCTACGCCAGTTTCCCATGGCCCTCCCATCATGGCGAAGCGGGAACACCGCTGAGTTTTAGTGGGTATACTGTCCTTCTGACAGGAGTCCTACACACCCCGTCTCGTCCCCCACGAGCGGCAGTGCATAAAGCATTTCTCAGCGTCAAAAAAAAAAAAAAAAAAAAAAAAAAAAAGGTTAAAACTGTGACCTACGCTCGAGCCGAGCGAGCGAAGCGAGCGGTGCCGCGGCAGCGGCCGGCGAGTGCCAAAAACGACTAGATTATATAGAAAGAAACTATGGAAAAAAATAGGCTACCCAAAACTGAACTAGTTACACGAAATGAATTATTTAAAAAAAATCTACTAATAATTTGGCAATTTTTTTTTTGCGTAAAATGAGTAATTCCAACTGAAATATTTGACTACATAAAAATTGGTAAAAGTTCTAGTTGGTAAACAAGTTATTGTATAAACGTTCACATGCTAAACATTAGGTTTGCGTTACAATTATTTGTAAAGAGATTTTTTGCTAAGTAATAATTTGGCAAATGAAATTATGCGAAAAATTGTTTGGGAAGTGATAATTTGGCAATTTCTTTTCGATGAAACAAGGGAGACCCAGTGGAACTATCTTAAAACTTAATAAGATTATTTAGCAATTTAGTATGTATTTATTTGGGGTAATAATTATATTAAAGACCAAATGCCTAAATGACATTATGCTTGATAATATTCTGCCAAGTAAAAATTTGACCAAATGAAAATGTGCGTACTAAAATAATTCCAAACATTGCATTGGTATAAAAAAAGTTGCAAAAATTTGTTTGGGTACCTAGTGATTTTTTGGCAAAATCTTTTCGGCAAAACGGCAGGATCCCATTTATTTGTAATCTTTATGTAAAATCTCTTAATATGGATCATCAACTGGATGTTCCGAAAATCGTTTGAAACAACATGTTACTTTAAAATTGCATTATAAAATCGTAATATATGTTATTAGTGTCATATTAATTATTAATTATACTGTACTGCTAAGTTAATAAACATTTGTTTTGATCTATAAAAACCACAATCATGACTTGAACAGAAACTCTAGAATCGTTGTTTGTGAAACAGCCTTTTAGATCACATTAAAAAATATTTATAAATAATACATCTGTCTATGAAATATCAATCAGAGAAATGAAAATAACAAATATTATTGCAATCTTTATAATCTTATAAAAGATTAATTTACGTTTAATAAAATATTGTTGAAATGGAACGTAAGATGAACGTTTCTATAAGTCAATGTTATCTATCATTCTGACAGCTGACGTTCATACTGTGATATTCTACTGTAGATAATGGGCGTTGGATACTCGCCCGTCCCACCACCCCTGAAACTACATGGGGTTGACGTCGATTGGTCGCCCCGGGTCAAATACCTGGGTGTGATCACCGACCGCCACCTTACGATGGAGCCCCATCTCCGCAAGGTCACCACGCAGGGTAAGGTCACCCACAACCTCCTTAAACCTGTGCTCTCATCCTGCATCCCAGCGCGCGTCAAGTTGGGCGTGTACAAAATGTACATACGCCCAATCTTGACGTACGCCGCCCCAGCGTGGTTCGCCTTCACGAAGGAGTCAAGCCGCAAGTCACTCCGCGCGCAACAAATCCTTGCGCTGCGGACCATTGTTGACGCTCCTCGCTTCGTGAGGAACTACGTACTCCACTGGTACCTCGGGATTGAGAGCCTGGACGAGTTTGTAGGGTGACTCGCGAAGGTTATGTTCGCACGTGCCGACGCATCTGCCTGGCCCCAATTCAGGCAGATAGCGCCACTGCACGCGCGCCTACCTAACGCGAGACCCCTGCCCCGCGACCCGGTAGCGGACAACCTGACCCCATCGCACCGGACATGACGCCTCGAGTGAGCCGCACCCAGGTTACACGTAACTCACTCGAAATAATAAGACTACAGATGTACACATACATCTCTTGCGTGGCGTGTTCTAAGTTAATATAGACATGTCAGGTAACTAAATACAGACAACCTTAACTACACAAGCATCATACATAACAGGTGCCGACGCGACACGGGCCACGACGCACGTTGACACTGAGCGGTGTTACACAACAACACAAGCCGCTCACATATACATGACTGTTAGTGTTTTTGCTAAATCTAAATTTTTAAGCGATACAATTAAAAATTCCAATAATAAAGTAAAAACCACTTGGAAAATTATTAACAATGAAACGGGTAAATCGGTTAAACAAGATAAACAACTTGAGATTATGGTCGACAATAAATTAGTTACTAAAACAGCTGACGTAGCTGAGGCGTTTAATGAGTTTTTTGCCAACATATTTATAACTACGACTCGCTCCTTAAATTCGTCCCCATCTAAAGCTGAAAACCTTTTGTTTAGTAGTGTGTCTAAAAGTAGTCGCTTATTTAGCTTCGAACATGTAACGCCTCGTGATGTAGTTAATATTTTCAACACACTCAAGTTTAAAAACACTGGTGATTACTGGGGAATCTCCATTAAACTTTTGAGTAATATAATAGACATCGCAGCCCCCTATCTAGCTGTTACTTTTAATAAATGTGTTGATTTAGGAACTTTTCCTGACCTCATGAAGAGTAGTAAAGTCATACCATTATTTAAATCAGGTAATAAAAATTGTTCGGGCGCCTCCGACTACTCTGCAGTCTTCGGAGATCGGTTGCGAAGTGGTCGAAGGCCCGCGTCCCGTACGCCGCGCCTCTCGCCGCCACCGCCGCTCGCCACTTTCCGGTGTCTCACGACAGCACCCGAAGATTGCAGAGTAGTCGGAGGCGCCCGAACATCCTCCCCGGGTTGAAGCATTCAAGTGAGAGGAACTGCCCACTTCCTCTAGCATTAGCATTTTGAGAGTTCTCCCATGCGTTAAATATGTGTTTCAAAAGAGCAACACCCGCATCTGTAGTCGAACGACCCTTTGTAAAGCCATATTGTTCATTATGAAGGAGGCTATTTAAATTAAAATGTCTTAGCCATTGTTTTGCTGCTTGAGTATTAACTTTTCAAATATTTTGCTGAATGCTGGTAAAATAGAAATAGGCCTGAAATTGCCAACGTCATTTTGTTAGGGACCTAAGTAAGGACTAAACTTAAACGCAGTGGACTGTAAGTAATTTAAATATATTCCAAATAGGTACAATATTACGTTGGTAAAAGCGTATGGAATGCGCGCGCGTGCCGTCTTCGGAGATCGGTTGCGAAGTGGTCGAAGGCCCGCGTCCCGTACGCCGCGCCTCTCGCCGCCACCGCCGCTCGCCACTTTCCGGTGTCTCACGACAGCACCCGAAGATTGCAGAGTAGTCGGAGGCGCCCGAACATCCTCCCCGGGTTGAAGCATTCAAGTGAGAGGAAGTGGGCAGACGTTGTTGTAAGCCCGCACCACCGTTCCTCTCTTCGTCTTCAACTCCACTACCCGTGTGGTCCCGTCGCAGCCAGGGAAGACCTTGATGACACGCCCCAGCGGCCACACCAAGGGCGGTTGGCCTTTCTCTTTGATGAGAACCAGGGCTCCCACTGAAAGTTGTCCCGTCGACGCTGTCCATTTAGTTTTGTGCTGGAGCAGAGAAACATATTCTAATTGAAACCGATTCCAAAAATGTTGTTTTATGTGCTCCACTCTTTGGTAACGCTCCAGTCGCCCGATGTTGAGATCAGTAACCTGCGGATACGGAACAGATATTAGTGGTCGCCCAATAAGGAAATGTCCAGGAGTAAGTACGGAAAAATCTAGAGGATCAGTGGAAAGAGGGGTAAGAGGACGGGAATTTAAAACGGCCTCTATTTGAGTCAAGCACGTGGCCATCTCTTCGTATGTGAAGTGTGTTGTGCCTAAAAGTCTCTTTAAGTGATGTTTAGTAGACTTGATGGCGGCTTCAGCAATGCCGTTGAAATGGGGAGAGTATGGAGGCGCAAAATAAAATTTGATGCCTTGTTGAGCAACTTCAGACACGAGATTAGAGTCTTGTAAAAACTTACGTAGCTCATTGCAAGTACCTACGAAGTTTGTACCATTATCGGACAAGATGCCTTCGGGTTTGCCACGACGAGCCACGAAACGGTTCAAAGCAGCCATGTAGGCTTCTTTTGTTAAATCTGTAACAAGCTCGATGTGAACAGCCTTAACGGCAAGGCAAACAAAAATGCACAGGTACGCCTTTATAAGCCTACACCCTCGCCCTTTGCGATCAGCTATCAGCACTGGCCCGGCATAATCCTATGAAATGCCCATTCTGATCACGCACAGTGTTAATACTAAAATTTATTTACAATTTAAAACATAAAGATAATAAATACCTTGGTTCCCTTTCCTGTGAAGAACTTACAAATTCTACAAATTTTATTTTACGTCACGCTCAAATGGATATGTTTCCTGATGAGTACAATTTACTGCAATCAGGAAAATCTTTACCGAAAAAAAATAGGCTTATTTCTTTGAGTCCTTTTACAGATTCGAATGGTCTCATACGTGTAGGAGGGAGACTTGACAACTCACCTTATGATTATAATGTCAAGCACCCCGTATTATTATGTGGTAAGCACCATATAACTAAAATAATATTTCATAAATATCATCTCGACTGCTTACACGCTGGCCCTCAGCTGCTCTTGGCAAATATACGCCAAATGTATTGGCCTCTTGGTGGTAGAAATCTTTCTAAATGTATTGTTAGAAAATGCATCAAATGTTATAGATACAAGTGTCAAATTGTGCAACCTACAATGGGTCAGTTGCCCTCTTCAAGAACACATTTAGAACACCCATTTTTTAATAGTAGTGTGGATTATGCCGGGCCAGTGCTGATAGCTGATCGCAAAGGGCGAGGGTGTAGGCTTATAAAGGCGTACCTGTGCATTTTTGTTTGCCTTGCCGTTAAGGCTGTTCACATCGAGCTTGTTACAGATTTAACAAAAGAAGCCTACATGGCTGCTTTGAACCGTTTCGTGGCTCGTCGTGGCAAACCCGAAGGCATCTTGTCCGATAATGGTACAAACTTCGTAGGTACTTGCAATGAGCTACGTAAGTTTTTACAAGACTCTAATCTCGTGTCTGAAGTTGCTCAACAAGGCATCAAATTTTATTTTGCGCCTCCATACTCTCCCCATTTCAACGGCATTGCTGAAGCCGCCGTCAAGTCTACTAAACATCACTTAAAGAGACTTTTAGGCACAACACACTTCACATACGAAGAGATGGCCACGTGCTTGACTCAAATAGAGGCCGTTTTAAATTCCCGTCCTCTTACCCCTCTTTCCACTGATCCTCTAGATTTTTCCGTACTTACTCCTGGACATTTCCTTATTGGGCGACCACTAATATCTGTTCCGTATCCGCAGGTTACTGATCTCAACATCGGGCGACTGGAGCGTTACCAAAGAGTGGAGCACATAAAACAACATTTTTGGAATCGGTTTCAATTAGAATATGTTTCTCTGCTCCAGCACAAAACTAAATGGACAGCGTCGACGGGACAACTTTCAGTGGGAGCCCTGGTTCTCATCAAAGAGAAAGGCCAACCGCCCTTGGTGTGGCCGCTGGGGCGTGTCATCAAGGTCTTCCCTGGCTGCGACGGGACCACACGGGTAGTGGAGTTGAAGACGAAGAGAGGAACGGTGGTGCGGGCTTACAACAACGTCTGCCCACTTCCTCTCACTTGAATGCTTCAACCCGGGGAGGATGTTCGGGCGCCTCCGACTACTCTGCAATCTTCGGGTGCTGTCGTGAGACACCGGAAAGTGGCGAGCGGCGGTGGCGGCGAGAGGCGCGGCGTACGGGACGCGGGCCTTCGACCACTTCGCAACCGATCTCCGAAGACGGCACGCGCGCGCATTCCATACGCTTTTACCAACGTAATATTGTACCTATTTGGAATATATTTAAATTACTTACAGTCCACTGCGTTTAAGTTTAGTCCTTACTTAGGTCCCTAACAAAATGACGTTGGCAATTTCAGGCCTATTTCTATTTTACCAGCATTCAGCAAAATATTTGAAAAGTTAATACTCAAGCAGCAAAACAATGGCTAAGACATTTTAATTTAAATAGCCTCCTTCATAATGAACAATATGGCTTTACAAAGGGTCGTTCGACTACAGATGCGGGTGTTGCTCTTTTGAAACACATATTTAACGCATGGGAGAACTCTCAAAATGCTATTGGAGTTTTCTGTGATCTCTCCAAAGCCTTTGATTGCGTGCACCATGACACGCTTTTGCGTAAACTGCGTCATTATGGTGTGCTAAACGAAGCTCTCAACGTTTTAAATTCATATTTAAATAATAGGTCGCAATGTAAACAGTGCACTGTCAATGGTTACGGATTGGTTTACGACAAATAACCTAGTTCTCAATGCAAAAAAAAACGAAATGTAAAAAGTTTGCCCTTCCAAATGTTAGAAATCTAGGACCCGACATCGTCTTAGATAAAGAGGTGCTTGAAACTGTAAACTCGGCAGTTTTTCTGGGCATAACAGTAGATGCCAAACTTCAGTGGGGCCAACTTATATCGAGCCTAGTGGGAAGGCTAAGTTCGGCCGCCTACGTCGTCAGAAAAGTAAGACAATACACTGACGTTGATACAGCTCGGTTAGTCTATTTTAGTTATTTTCATAGCGTTATGTCCTATGGTATTCTGCTGTGGGGCAAAGCTGCAGATATTCAAAATATATTTGTCCTCCAAAAACGAGCTATTCGAGCAATTTACCAGCTTTTGCAATTTACCAGCTTTCAGTTTCTCTGAGAGATTTTTTCAAAGATATCGGTATTCTCACAGTGGCATCACAATTCATCTTCGCCAACATCTTATATATTAGGCAAAATATACACTTATACACTAAAAACAGTGATATTCACAATGTTAACACAAGAAGTAAGGATAAACTACGTGCTCCCTTTCACCGGCTTCATAAGGTTCATAACTCATTTGTTGGGCTTGGTATAACCTTTTTTAACAAGCTACCCTCTTCTTTGCTAGATTTGCCTTTTAATGCGTTTAAAACTAAATTAAAGTCCAACCTTTGTTCCAAGGGATACTATTCTATCAACGACTACTTAAATGATAAGAATAGATGGTCGCTGTGATTAACTCAAGACAATGTTGAAAATGTTCTTTCTCCAGAATTAGTTTACCTACTGACAGGTTATATGAGTTTATATAATTGTTTATAATTTTACTTTAAAAGTCAATTTATTTTAATTTTATTTTAATTTAGTGTTGACATAATCTACTCATTACAATGTTTTTTTATGAGTTGTATTGCAATATGAGGTTAGCAAGCGACCTCGACAATTATTTATTTAACCTCGATGGTCCTAGTTTATCAATTGTAACTTCTAGTTACAGCTATATGTAAGCGGGCACGCCCTTTATGCCTGGAGGCTTTGTTTTCTTTCTTTTTTTATCAATCAATCTGCCTAGCCTTTTCCCAACTATATTGGGGTCGGCTTCCAGTCTAACCGGATGCAGCTGAATACCAGTATTTTACATGGAGCGACTGCCTATCTGACCTCCACAACCCAGTAACTGGGTAATACGATACCCCTTGGTAAGACTGGTTGTCAGACTTTCGGTCTTCTGACGACCCGTAACGACTGTCAAAGATCCACGAATGACAACCGGGACCAACGGCTTAACGTGCTTTCCGAGGCACGGAGGAGTCTCGGTATGTAAAGATGGTCACCCATCCACAGACCAACCCCGGCAAGCGTAGCTTAACCTGACGGATCGACCCGTGCGGCAGTTACTACTTAGCCACGAGCTCTTCTTTTTTTTTTGATATTGTTTACTTTTATTTATTTTTATTTCTGCTTGAGTATAGTTCTCGATGCTTTTGGTTGGTATATTGGCGTGTGCTAGCTGTCATATGGCTATTAATTATAGCTATTTAATTTATAATTTAAATTATTTTTTGCATATTGTAAATTGTCTTGCATACCGTTGTATAGAATCTTTTTTTTTTTCTAATTGATCAGACAGCTGTGCTGCTGGGGAGTTTGTTGTGCCACTTCTTCTTCCCAGCAAAAGCACTAGGAAGTGGTGAAGGGACTGTCTCCTGTCTGTCTGTGTCTGTCTGTGTGTGTGTCTGTGTCTTGGGGGACTGTCTTATGTAATTTTGACGTTCGAAAAGTGCTGATTCTCAGCCTAGTTTGAATAAATGACTTTTAAATTTTTGAATTTTTGAACTGTTTATCCCTCAATCCGTAAATGGCTAGATCTGTAACCGAGGCGAGGGTGAACTACATATCTACCTGCAGGTGCTCTGAGTCGGCACCTCCATCGCTGGTCGTCTTCGTCAGGCCTCCCCAGGCAACTGGGGGTCTCACATGGCGGGAACAGACCGCCGGGGTGTCGTGAAGAAAACGATGCTATGTTTATTAGCGTCGTGGCGCCCCTAAAGTAATATTCATAGCAACCAATCACACAGGCGTCAAACTCAAACTATTTATTTCAATTAAACCATTTACAGGCACTTTTGAATTGTCAAGGAGTCAGTCAGTCAGAAAAATGAAGCTAGTTGCCCATTCCAAAAGCGTAGGTTCCTATGGAGAAGAACGGGCAAGAAACTCTACGGACACTCTTATATCATAATATTGTTACAAAATATTGGTTACATCATTCATATTGAAATTATACATGTGAGAACAATGTACAATGTGCACGTAAAAAGCGTCCGTAATAAAAAGATAAATACAATTCAAAATTTAAAATAAATTAAAATAAGCCGAGGCAGATAAGAGATGACCAGTCCCTACTGACGGCGCCCGTTCACGAACATGACGCATGGATCAGCACCGTTTAGCTCAACCATTTTGAAGGGAACTTAACGATCCAACACAGACGCCACCACCAGCATTTGAGTGAGCATGACATACTCTCAGCCGCCAGGGCACATCAAGTCCATGAAAGACATACCCAGTAAATGGTAGCCATATATAAGGTACATGGTCACAGTGCTCACACATGTGCTATGCAATTATACAATACTAACAGATTGAAGTTATACAATTCAAAGATACTTTTTACAATCTTCAGCAGCTCCAACAATATATTCGAATTCTAATTAATCAATTAGTTTATGCGCCCTGGTGCAGCTGGACCAGCGTTGAGCCAAGCATTTTTGTCAGCGATATAATCCCCCAGCTTATAATATGCTTGGCAGCATAGTGTGCGTTTTATACAAGATTTAAATTTCGTTTCATTTAGTTGGAAGGGTTGGGGGTTGGGAGTTTTTTGTGGGGAGGTATTTTATTGTAACATTTTAAACAGTACCCCATGAAGGATGAGTCTAATTTTTATGGTGTACAATAAAGAGTATTCTATCTATCTATCTATCTACTTTAGCCAGCGTAGCTTGCTACGCCAAGTGCTACAGGCCGTATCGGCCGTCTATAGTGAGCGGACCCGTAGTAGCGGGCCACTGTTGTGCCACTGCGCCGCTCGCCACGATCCCTGGCGGAGGCGTCGCGACATCTCAATGGATGATGGATGGAAAGACATTCTTTGTTCCCTGTTCGAGGAATAAACACCCTAATTTGAAGTAAAGAATTTTCTTTGTGTTCTTTTAACATATTTTCCTGCCATTTCTATTTACTGTGTACTTGTGAGATATTATTATATTGGTGCAAACCAATATGTCTGACTCCGGCAACGATGGCGATGATGCGCCGACATATACAATGTAACACTTACGTTGGAAATAAAATTCTATTCTATTCTAATATGGTTCAGCGTACCTAACATGGGCAAGTTCAAATGTGGTCAGAATTAATTATCGCATTTCTCACGTTCCTTCAAGTTATACAGGATGTCCAGTAAATAGTAGAACATGTGCAGGGGGTGATAGCTTGGGTCCATACCTACCAAAACAACACAATATATTGTGTTGTTTTGGTAGGTAGTGTTCCGCAAAATGTTACGGATTAATACAGTTCTACAAAAATTTCCGATATATTGAAAAATATCCACCTTGAAACCGATGTTTAAGCATGTCGAAAAAAAAAAGCCAAGTGCGAGTCAGACTCGCGCACGAAGGGTCTCATACCATTATCTATAAAAACGGCAAAAATATCATGTCTGTTGTTTCAAGATTTGAACTGTCTAACTATCACAGTTCATGAGATACAGCCTAGTGACGGTCGGACGGACCGACAGCGAGGTCTTAGTTATGAGGAACGTGAATCAAACAGCAAGCTCCAGTAATGACTGCTATATTTTATCAATCATTTTCCTACCACCACCAACATTATCAATGTACCCACTTATGAATATCATCACATCTTTCTCCTTCAAATGTTTTTTTTTTTTTTTTTTTTTTTTTTTTTTTTACTTCATAATTTTCTTGAATAATAACAAATCAAAAGAACACATATATGAAATATGTAAATTACCGTAACAAATTAGCATGCATAATCATCTAATAAGCACTCATACTATTAATCTCAATGCTTACAGTAAACAATACGTTAAAGTATTTCACAATCCATGTAATATTTTTCGTTTGATATTTTCCTTAATTAGAAAGAAATACATAGCAAGCCATTTTAGTTTGTATTTTTATTTTAAAACTAAGACATATTTAGTATTGCTAATTTTTAATCAAATAATTATTATACATTTATAATTTTATAATTAAAAAAAACTAACTAATACATTTAATCAATTGTAAATATCAATATTGCTTTGCCGTTGATAATACGGATTGAAGATGACATAATGGTGTATTGATAATTTCACGGATACCCCCATCTATTCGGCGGTCGCACTGTCCTGCCAGAACGAGTAACATAATTATTATTAAATGACAGCTCACAATGCTCATTTGTATGACACGATGAATTTTCACAATCGTAATAATCAAACTCATAGTCTCGAGAAGGGCTGTGTCTGCGCGAGTGATCTGCTATCATGTGCCTTCTATTCCGTACAACTACTTTTCCATTATGTAAACGAACAGCATATGACCTATTTTTCAGAATTCGCTCAACTACACCTGGTACCCAATAGTTTTTAATTGTATCGAAATATCTTACATTTTGATCAACTTGTAACGGAATTAAGTTTTTACTACTTTTATCATAAAATTCTTTTTGTTTATTTTGCCTGTTTATCAATTTCTCTTTTATGTTATTATGCACCTTTGGTGTCAATAATTTTATAGGTGTCGGAACAATACTCCTTAATTTTCGACTTTGTAAGATTTCTGCTGGTGATGCTAGATCACTACCCAGCGGTGTATTCAAGCATTCTAACAATGCTAGACGATAATCCGTGTTGTCTTCTGTTGACTTTTTAATAATATTTTTTACTGTCTGAACTGTGCGTTCAATTTGCCCATTCGACTGGGGATAGTAAGGTGATGACGTCATATGAGTAAAATTCCAATCTAATGCAAATTTTCTAAATTCAAATGAAGAAAATTGTGGACCACAGTCTGACATTATAGTATTAGGTATTCCTTGACGGCTAAATATATTTTTTAAATTATTAATTATGCTCCCAGAAGTTGTATTATGTAATTTGATTAACTCGAAATATTTACTAAAATAATCCACTAGCAACAAGTAGTTCGTACCTTTATATTGAAATAAATCTACACCAACTTTAGCCCATGGTCTGTCAGGAACCTCGTGACAATTAAGCTCTTCTTTTTGATTATTTTTTCTATGCATTAAACAAATATTACAACTTTTTATCATATTTTCTATATCATTGTTAATACCGGGCCAAAATATTATTTCTCTAGCTCGTAATTTGCATTTCTCAATTCCCATATGTCCAATATGAATCTTTTTTAACATCTCTTTTCTCATTACTTTAGGTATAATTATTTTATCCGATTTCCAGATTAACCCATTAGCTACAGTTATATCCTCCCTAAATTTCCAGTATGGTTTTATGTTATCTTTTATCCTATCTTTATTTTCAGGCCAACCTTGTAAAACGTGTTTATTTAATTCAATCATCTCTTCATCTGTTTCTAGTTGTTTCTGAATATTTATGAATTGAGCATCCGTAAGATATTCGCATTTATTTTTCACACTATCAGTCAATACGCAAACCTCATCCTTGCCGCTACCTATACCGGTTTGTGACGTTCCTTCGCTAACATGCGGCGTCGTTTCGTAAGCACGAGATAACGCGTCCGCAATGTATAAGTGTTTCCCCGGTCTGTAAACTAATGTAAATGTATAGCGCTGTAATCTCAACAGCATCCTCTGTAAGCGAGACGGAGCATCTACTATTGGTTTCTTAATAATGCTGATTAAAGGCTTATGATCCGTTTCTATTGTAACATCCGAACGTCCAAAAATGTATGCATAAAATCGCTCACAGGCGAAAACGGAAGCATACAATTCTTTTTCAATCTGTGCATACCTTTGTTCCGTTATAGATAAAGCTTTAGAAGCATAACATACAGGAAGCCCATTTTGCATTAAGCATGCTCCTAACCCTGTGGAACTGGCATCCACGGATATAACTATTGGTTTTTCCAGACTATAATATTGAAGAACAGGCCGTTTCGTTAAAATTGTTTTTAAGTAAGTAAAACACTGCACATGTCGGTCATCCCAATGCCATTCTATTTCTTTTTTCAGTAACTCTCTCAGTGGCATTGTTTTATCCGAAAGATTAGGAACAAACGAGCCTACGTACGTAATCAATCCAAGAAATCGTTCTACATCTTTCCTATTTTTTGGTACTTGCATGTTTTTTATTGCTGACAAATGTGAATCATCAGGGCTCAATCCATCTTTTGTAATACGATGACCTAAGTATTTTATGTCCTGTAAACCAAACTTACACTTATTTATATTTAATTTTAAATTAATTTTTCTACATCTTTCTAGTACTTTCTTCAATATTTCATCATGTTTATTTTGATCTGAAGCATATATTAATAAATCGTCGATATACATACATACACCTTCAATATCATCGAAGTGTTCATATATTTTCTTATGAAAGACCTCTGAGGCTGAACATATGCCATATGGCATTCGTAAAAATTTAAATCTTCCAAAAGGTGTATTAAATGTACAAAATTTACTACTTTCTCCTAATTTCACGTTCCAAAACCCTGAAGAAGCATCTAATGTGCTGAAATACCTAGCCCCAGCTAATTTTGACACAATTTCATCTATAGTTGGTAGCTTGAAATATTCTCTCCTGATAGCCTGATTTAATTCTTTCGGATCCAAGCAAATTCTTAAATCACCGTTCAATTTTTTAACCACAGTTATACTACTAACCCAATCTGATGGACCTTCTACTTTTGCTATGATACCTTGTGACTCCATTTCCAATAATTTTTTCTTAACGTCCTCGCTAATTGCAAATGGCAATTTACGAGGCGCATGCACTACGGGGACGGCGTCGTCCCTCAGTTGTATATTATATTCTCCCGGTAAACAACCTATACCCTCAAAAACATCTTTATAATCTATATTTATTTTAGATTTGATCTCAGACCGCTGCACAGACATAACCCTCTTAATCAAGTTCATTTCTACACATGCATAACGTCCCAATATAGGAGTGCTATTTACATCTGCAATTTTAAACTGCAATAAGTACAACTTATTCTTATAATACACTTTTAAGTGTGATTTCCCTAACACAGTAATTAAATCACCTGAATAACCGCTCAATTTAGTATTAGTTTGCAATAATTTATCCACGGATATTCCTAATCTAGACAAGAAACGCATCGGTAGTACATTAACATCTGCGCCCGTATCTAACTTGAAGTTTATGATATGTTCATTAATTTTCAAATCTATAGTCCAATCACTCAAGTCTTTATTTAATGCAAAAATTACCTTTTCGTTTGATTCCTCCACAAAGTACACACCACACACTTTTGCGAAATGGTTCATTTTCGAGCAGCGTAGACACCTCTTACCATACGCCGGACAAGCATACCTTCCGTGCATAGTACCACATCTGCCACACTGGGGCGTCGTGCGCGATCTGTTTGTCGGCTGCTGCATCTGACTAGCGGCGTCTGCGGCGCCCCCGCGCCCGCCATACCAGGTTGCTCCTCCTCGCCCGTGTCCACCGCGTGATCGCATTGCTCCTTTTATATTGCCGTTGCATGTTCTTGTAGACGATGACACTCCATATCCTACTTTGTTATTACGCCGCAATGCCCATATCTCTTTTTTTTCGTCTTGTAGATTACTGTCCTGTTTAATACTGTGAACTGCTTCATTCTCCTTTTTTATGTTCTCTGAATACATTCTTGATACTACCGCTGCTCGACATATCTCCAATGCTTTATTCAATGTAAGGTCCCCTTCACGTAATAATCGTTCTCTTATAGCTGGGCTTGTCACTCCACATACAAGTCGGTCTTTTATGAGGTCGTCATTCAAATTTCCAAATTCACAAGTCTTGGACAATTTACGCAAGTCAAACACATACTGATCTATTGACTCATTTTGCTGCTGATCTCGTGTAAAAAACTTATGCCGTTCCACCGTTAAATTTTTCTTCGTTTTAAAATGTTCATCTAACTTTTTACACGCACCGTCTAAAGTTGTTTCCTTGCTTTGTTCTAATATTTCGCGGCATTGCTCGCCTATTATATGCAGAAAAATGTTGAGTTGTATGACTGGTGTTTTTGTCGATAACTGACACGCGTTGAAATATATCGTGAAGCCCTTCTTCCATCTTTCCCAACTATCACTTAGCTTGCCTGATGCCACATCAATAGAGTTCTCATCAAATTGGAAAGGTGACGGCGGTGTTAACACAGTTTCCATTATTGAATTTATTTGTATGTATCTACTATTTATTGTCTATTTTACTTTATATCACTCATTCACTGCTAATTTAATTGGATTCTATTGTACTTTATACCGGCTGCGCCATGTTATGTTATGAGGAACGTGAATCAAACAGCAAGCTCCAGTAATGACTGCTATATTTTATCAATCATTTTCCTACCACCACCAACATTATCAATGTACCCACTTATGAATATCATCACAGGGTTCCGTTTTTACCCTTTGGTTACGGAACGCTAAAAATGATAAATCGTATATTACGCAATAAGGGTGCTGATTGCAGAAGAGGATGGTGCAATCTTAAGTTGTAATACGCAGGTAGGTAGGTGCTCAATGTTAGTGTTTAGTAGTTAGTTATGGATACACCTCGCCCGTCTGCTTAGGTTAAGCTATGTACATACAATATGGCTCCATTCTAGCTAGATATCATTTACAACTAGATATCATTTACAAGCTCAGCGGTCTGTGCCCACTGGATGAGCCATGTACGCATTGGAATTCAGAATAAAACTCGCCTCAAATCAGCAGTACCTACCTAACTATTTTCTTTTTTTTATCCTCAGTAAAAATCCTGAACAGTTAATCTAACAATTAGAAAGGTTTCTCACGCTCCGAAACCAAAAGTAGTTAGATAGATAATCGGTTTTTTAGTTTATTGTTGATTTTAAAATGTTTTACAGTATTTATCACTGTTACCTATTTACACTAGGTACTAAATACAATGTCTAATCAGAATCTGAATATTTAGTTGTGAAACATAGGTATTTACATAAAGGTCTTAGGTTAATAATACGGGCGCTATATTTTGCCGTGAAGGCGTACAAATATTGAAGAAAATCGAAGCAAACAATAAAACAAAAAAGTTATAATTAAAAACAAAATACATACAAGAGAAAGAGAGAAAAAAACCTATTTTAAAATTAAATTAAATATCTACTATTAAGATAACCTAAAAAGGGAAACAGATTTGTTAAAAAAAGGTTAAAAAATTACATCAAATGCCCACGAAATATTAAAAATTATCATGTATAAAATATTCTACAGTATAATAAAATTGCTCAATTAATAGCGAATAGAGACTTAATTAAATAAAGCGAGTAGAAACTTAATAAAAAATATGGTAATTTTTTATGCTATCGAGTATTTTATTATAAATTTTCGGAGCCATACCAAAAAAAAAAACTCTTTTCACAAGAACCTATGTTTCAAGGCGCAGACAAGCGCCATAAAGCGGTTCTGCATTTTCTGTCGCAGTTTATTCATTTTTATTGAGAACGCATTGGAATCTTTTTTACATTGGATAATTTTTGAAACAGGTGTAAATTGATTTTAACACACATAGCAGTCTCGTAAATGTACATAGCTGGCATAGTCAGTCATTTTAATTATTTAAAGTATGGTTGAAATTTGTAAGTTTCAGTACTTTTTAAGACACACATGGACCGAATACATCTACTATATTGTACAGTATATTGCCCCCAAAAAATAATACCAAACCTCAGAACTGAAGGAACCATCCGATCCGTGATACGCTATTAAAAGTGTTTGTATTAACTTGTTTCGACAGCTGAAACAGTGCTTAAGCAGATTTATTTAATTTCAGACAAATTTATTCGATATGGGGTTTCCATGTTAGTTTACTATCAAACATTATACCTAAAAATTTAGACTTGTTTGTATCTTCTATTTGGCACTTATCATAAGTAACATGAACTAGAGGTTTTTCACACCTTTGATGAAAGTGCATTACTTTTGTTTTGTTTAAATTAATCACTAGGTTATTGCTATTAAGCCAGTTAATTAATTTATTGAGACAATCATTTATATAATATTCGTAATAGACAGGATTATTACAATTTAAAACAGCTGTATTGTCATCGGCACCATATTTAGAGAAATGAGTATTGGGAGATCATAATATACTAAAAAAAGTTACGGCCCTAGCACGCTATCTTGAGGCACCCCGTATTTTAGAGCTCTTATTTGAGATATGTACAGGGTTACTAAATTGAGTTTTTGGCATAGTTGTGATATTTCTTTGCACTGGGATCTGTTATCCAGATATGACTCCAAAAGTTTTAAAATATTAATAGTTTGCTTAGCAAAATCTTATGATTCACATAGTCAAACGCTTTCGTCATAACAGTATATTTATTTATTACATTAGGGAAAACAAACAGTAGTATATTAATCATAAACAGAAAAATCTTAAAATTAACGAATATACTTATCACAACATTTTCCACAGATTATTATTATTATTATTAGCTTTATTTAATCCCTTACATGTATGTATTTCTTATCTACTATTATGTATGCTTATTTATTTATTTGTTAGTAATGTTAGTTTTGTTTTTAAATAAGGTTAGTATTGTTAGGTGTAAGGGCCGCCTTTTGCGGTGAAAGCCTCCTCCAAACCATTCCAGGTGGCTCTATCATTTGCCCGTCTGGACCATAAAATGGTCTACCCTTCCTTCGTTTTTTATATATTGGGTACCAATTTGTGATTATTTGTGACCATCTTTGATCCGTAGCTCTCTGAATATGACCAGACCATTTCCATTTTAATGTCAGGACCTGTTTGACTGCATCTTTCGCCTTTGTTCTTTTCCTTATCAGTGAACTCTATCTTTCAATTTGATGTTCATGTAACTCCGTTCTAGTCCTCTTTGACAGGTTCTTATTTTATTTAAGAGTGATTTTTTGAGGGACCATGTCTGGCATGCGTAGGTAAGAACCGGCGTTAGGCAGATGTTCATCGCTTTCGTTTTCAGTTTTGTGGGTATGGGGCCTTTGAAAATTTCCTTCATAGCCCAGTATTTACTCCACGTTTTCTTTACTCTTCGATCGATTTCTTTTCCTGTACAGGATTTTATTGAGATTAGATGTCCGAGGTAAGTATAATCTGCGACATATTCTATAGTTTGAGACTGTATGGATATAGGTATTTCTTCACGATTAGTCATTATTTTCGTTTTGTCCCAGTTGATCTGTAACCCAACGGTCTCACTGTGATGGCTAAGGGACTCTATCATGTCATTAAGTTTGCGCGGGTCTTCCGACAGCAGTACTATGTCATCCGCAAACCTGAGGTGTGAGAGATACTTGCCATTGATTTTTATTCCCACATCACTCCAATCGAGGTTTCGGAATATGGATTCTAAGACTGCGATGAAAAGCTTTGGGGAGAGCGGATCGCCTTGCTTTACCCCCCTCTCGACTTGAAATGATGGTCCCCTTGAGTCTAGACGTACTCTTGTTGTGCTTCTCAAGTAAATAGCTTTAATAAGTTCTATATAGTCGTGGTCTAGTCCTTGCTGGTTTAAAGCCTGCCATATAGAGTCATGTGAAATTGAATCGAAGGCTTTCGAGTAGTCTATAAAAGCAACGTATAAGGGGAGGTCATATTTCATAAACCGTTCGATTATTACTTTCAGTGTGTGTATGTGGTCATTGGTAGAGAAATTTTTCATGAATCCCGCTTGCTCTACAGGCTGGTTCTCGTCAATCTTCGTTGTTACACGTCTTAGTAGGGTCGATGCAAATACTTTATACAGACAGGATATAAGACTGATGGGTCTGTAATTAGATATCAGTTTGGGGTCTCCCTTTTTATACAGTAGAACTATCTCCGAGCATGTCCATGTTTCCGGTAGTTTTTTTGTTTTTAAAATACAGTTGAAAAGCTTAGTGAGTGGTTTTATTAGTTTCTCTTTCGCGGCTTTTATCATCTCGTTTGTGACTCCGTCAGGTCCTGGGCTCTTTCCTGCTTTTAGTTTTATTATAGATAGCTCTATCTCTCTTTCTAAAAAAGGTGGTACTGTTTCTTGAACTGGTTTATAATTTTTAGGCATTGGTGTCTCATGATTTTTATTTACACACGTGTAGAGGTTCTTATAAAACTGTGTAGCTATCGTCATTAGGTCTTTCCTATGAGTGACGATGATTCCCGAGGCATTCT